>OY728125.1:1912466968-1922466968 GCA_963277665.1 Viscum album | reverse complement strand
GATATGAACAACTTGGATACTTTGCAAAAAGAAGTCTTGTTTTGATACCCAATTAGAAAAAGATTCTCAATTATAAAAAGAATAAGGTGATTAATGAAAAGAACGGTGAAAAGGTGTTTATTGTTGAAACTACATTAAAATACATGAAAGGAAAACAACACAAGATAGATGATCGTGGTTGTTCTTCTCACATTACTGGAGAAAGGAAATTGATGAGGGATGTGAAAGGTCTTAAATATGACACAGTGACATTTGTAAATGATGAATCATTGAAATAAATGGTGTTGTGGCAGCCGTTATTGAAAAAAAGATGAAATATAAAAAAAATTGGATATTGATGGGATGAAACAGAACATGATAAGTGTCATAAAATTGTGTTTTGAGTGTAACAAGTTTATCATCATGAAATATGGATTTTTTATAAAGATTGAAGAAGATGGATGGATCTTTATAAGTGGCCAATGTACTAAATCAAATTTCATTCAGGTTGGTGATTCACAAAAATCTTATTACTTCAGTATGGTGGAATTGAATCAGTTATGGCATAAAATGCTTTGAAATATGTGTTAGAGAATCATAAGAAAGATATCTTAAAGATACAGTGTTAAACACATTCCTTATTTTCCATGATTAAGGTATTGGTGTTGCACTATCTTCTAGAATGGAAAAATTACAAATGTTTTGCATAAGAAAGCTGATATTTGTTCAAAGAAACACATGGAGCTGATCCACTCTAATATATATAGGACAATGAGAAAATAATCAACACATGTATATAAGTACATCATTACTTTCATTGATTATTTTAATAACATAACATTTTATATATATATGAAATACAAATCAGACACCTAGAAAATGTTTAAAAGTATCATAAGAAAAGATAAGAAAGAAAGTGAGTATTGTGTGAAGAAGTTAGGAAATAATAATAGCAGTGAATACAGAAGAAAATATATTTAAGAATATATTTAGAAGGATGGAATTCTCCATGAGTATATCTCTCCATACACTCCCCAATAAAATGGGGTTTCTGAAATAATGAATAGAAGCCTGATGGATATGGGATGAACCATGTTACTCAATAAAGACCTTTCTTATTACTTTTGGAGGCATGCCATGAGTATTGATGTTTATATTCAAAACTATTGTTTCTATATGCCTCAATCAGGTATGAATACTTTTGAATTTTTTTATCGAGTAATTCCGAGTTTGAATCACTTTAGTGTTTTTAGGAGTTCTTGTGTTATAAAAAAGAATAGTGGAATCTAAGGTCTGTTTTAGCAGAAAGGTGAGGATGGAATATTTCATTTCTATTCTCTTGAAGGAATAGGGTACAAATGATTTAACAAAGAAACAAAAATAATTTTTGATTTAGTTGATGTAAAAGTGATTGAAGTATATATGAAATAGAAACATGTTCAGGCGGACAATGAAATAAAGGAAGTTAAAGAAGATAATTATGATAAGGATACAAAAAATTGTAATCCTAATAAAGGTGAACATCTGACTCATATATTTCTAGTGATGAAGAAGACCATCTAATATTTTATCCAAGACTAAGGAAACATGTTAAAGCACAAAATATAATTGGTGATCAACATCAGAAGTTAAAAACAAGAAGAACAACCAATTCCATTACACATACTTTGTTATATTCAAAAGTCGAACCGAATTATGTGAAAGAAGCTTTTGATCATCTAGAATGGGTTAAATCCCTGAATGAGGAATTGGATTATATTGAAAATAATAATAATTCGGAACATATAACCAAGCCTAAAAAAACATTTGTGGCACAAAATGTATTTTCTAGAACAAGCTGAATCAAAAAGGTGAGGTTATAAGAAACAAAGAAAGATTTATTTGTAAAGGGTATTCACAGATTCAGGGTATTGACTTTGATGAAAGCCTTTCTATAGTGGAAAGACATGAAGCATTCATAATATTTCTTATTATTTCTTTAAAAAGAGGTTGTAAGATCTTTCAAATGGATGTAAAATCTGCATTTCTAAATGGCGATCTTGAAGAAAATGTTTATATTGAATAACCTTATAGATTAGTTATTGGAAAATATGAAGGTTGTGTCTGCAGATTGAAAAAGGTATTGTATGGCCTAAAATAATCTCCTAGGGCAGGGTATTCCAAATTGAATATGTGCTTAATGAATATTAATTTTAACAAAGGAAGAGTTGATAACATACATTACATCAAAGAAAGTCAAGATTATTCCCTCATTGTAATATTCTGTGTTGGTGATTTTATCCTTGCATCAAATGATGAAGGAAGCTGCAAAACATTTTCTAAAGAAATGAAGAATGTATTTGAAATTTACATACTAGGAGAAATAAAATAATTTTTTGGGTTACAAACCCAGCAAAAGAAATAATACGTTTTCCTCTCCCAATAAAAGTATAAAAAAGAACTAATTAAGAGTTTTTTCATGGATAATTGAATACCTGTTTCCACACCCATTTTTGTGGGAACAAAGTTCAGTGGATATGGAGAAGGAAAATAAAATGATCAAAAATAATATCAGAATAAGATTGGAAGTCTATTATATTTGACTGGATCAAGACCCGACATTGTGTGTGTTGTTACCTTATGTGCAATATTTCAAAGTGATCCAAAAGAATCACATTTAAGTACTGGAAAAAGAAATATCAGATACAATAAAGTCACAACAAACATTGGAATCAGATATGATATCTCAAATTTTATTTAATTTTTTTGGTATTTAGATACATATTGGGCAGTAAATGTTGATTATAGAAGATCAACCTCTATTGGGGTATTATTTCTAGGAATGAATTGTGTTAGTTGGCATTCAGTGAAACAAAATTCAGTAACTCTCAGTATGGCCGAAGCTGAGCATGTTTCATCTACTCAAGCCACTACTCAACTTATGTGGATGAAAACACAATTGGAAGATTTACTTGTATAATTGATGTTACCCTTGATCTTGGGTTGTGACAATCAAAGTACAATCAACCTCACCAGGAATATAGTTAAACATTCTCGTTAAAAAAATATCAATATCATATATCATTTCATCGAAGGGAATGTAGAGAATAATGAATCAAAGTAAGAGTATGCTCTAAAATCTAAACAAGTTGCTGATATTTTAACAAAACCTTTATCGAATGAATTATTCTCAAAAATGAGGTTGAACATGGGTGTCCGACCACTTTCTCTTCAAGGATGAGGTATGTGTATCTATCCACTTCCTAATATTTCATTCGGATAGTTTTTCAAGGGGGTAATTGTTTTTTTTCATTAATCTATTGTATAAAAGAGATATTTGTGGGTAAGATGTAAATATAACAATATTTTCTTATTTAACTATTCTAACAATTTTTTGGAGTGGTTTTAGGAAAAATTTGATTTTTTCAATGAAGAATGATGAAATGAAATAGGGTTTCATGATCACATTTTTTTAGAGATAACATGGTTTTTATATTAATGATTATTGTTTCCTACAATGATTTAGCTCACGTAGTCATATAATTGTTTACATGTAATCCATTTCTTGAGGTTACAATGTTTAGTGAATTAGGAAACATTGTTGACAACGAAATCCAATGTGGGAGATTGTTGGGACCAATCTGATGATAAAGGTGATGAAGATTTCAAGAGTGGTCTTTTGTTTTCAAGGTTGGTTTTGAGGAAAATAAATCACTTCACTTTGTTTTGGAAACAATTGTTTTAATTTATTATTTTGAAAACAATCATAATCTTGTTTTTAGAAAGATTGTCCTATGGATGATAAGGAAAGAAAGAAACTAGAATGAATGGATTGTTATGATACTTTTCAATGCTATTGGTGATGTTGATTTTCTATTTTGTAATTCTCAACAATCACAAGTATGTGGTAAAACATATAATGCATGCTTGATAAATGAAATAGGGATGTAAATAATGGTAATTACTATAGACAATCATGGAATGGTGATGACTGTTGAAAAACAGTGAATGGTGATGATGATGGAATAGTCATGCTGATAGAATAGTCATGTCAATGAAAGAAGAAATGGTTTTTCAAACCGACACAGTATTCACTTTGTTTTTCATCAAACTCAGATTCATGCCAATGGAATAATCGTGCCAATGAATGAAGAAGTGGTATGATAAGCCGACACAATAGTCACTTTTTTTGCATCAAACTCAGATTTGTACCAATGGAATAGTTGTGCCTATGAAAGAAGAAAAGATATATCAAGCCGACAGAGTAGTCACTTTGATTTTCATTGGACTTAGAGTTCTGCTAATAGAATAGTCGATATGATGGAATTGTCATGCCAATGAAATTAGAAATGTTTTGTCAATCCGACACAATATTCACTTCATTTTGCATCAATCTCAGAGTTCTACGATGGAATAGTAATGTCGATGGAATATTCATGCTAATGGAAAAATTCATACCATTGGAAGAGTAATTTTCATGAATATTGAAAGGTAATGTTCGTGGAGATGGAAGAGTAAAAGTTGTGCTGATGGAAATATATGTGCCAATGGAAAAGAGGAAAGAGTAGTGAAAAAAGAAGAGTAAATAGTCATACAGATTGAATAGAGGAAAGAGTCATGCCGATGGAAAAAGAATGTGAATAGATGATGCCTATCACACCAATAGGGAAATGACTTTTTTTTCATCAGACTCACAGGTGAAAATGAATGAAAAGATATGGTTTTTATTGATGACCATTCTTCCCTGAAACAATCGTACTCAATAATCATACTAACATTTCTAGTTTTCTAAAAGTAAAATTGTTTTGGAATTATGGAAACAGAAATGGGTATGGAGATACAAATGAAAAATCCAAATACTGAGGTGAAGTTTTGAGAATCTTTGAGAATCTTTGAGAAGGTATTACGAATTAAAAATTTATCACATAATTTCAGGGGGAAAATCAAAATTTGGAAAAATTTATAGATTTGGAAGAACTTTTGGATTCTCGCCATTTTTCACCTATAAAATGATTAAGTACATTTGCTTTTTGAAAATGTTCCACTATTCATAGTAGAGGAGAGAGAAGCTTTGGGTTTTTGGGAGAAGAAGAAGTGGTGATGAGTATTCAGATTGACTTTTGTATTTGAGTGTTTATCACATCAGGCTGAACAAATCATTTTTGATTTTTTATACTGGGTGTTTCCATATTTGGCTCTTCATGATGAGGAAGAATTGTAATGAGTCTCTTTATTAGTGTCAGGTTTTGAAGGGCTGCTGATACTATTTTTCATGATTTTTGGATATATGTTTTTAAGTGCGTTGATTCTATTCTATTGTATTTAATTGAAAAAAAAATCAGATCGAGAAGAATATGACTAGGATCATTATACTCAAGT
The DNA here is from genome assembly GCA_963277665.1 of Viscum album. NCBI lineage: Eukaryota > Viridiplantae > Streptophyta > Magnoliopsida > Santalales > Viscaceae > Viscum > Viscum album. Next base: position 1,922,461,631 of record OY728125.1, on the reverse strand, counting down.
AATCAAATAGATTTTTTTTCATAGTCCAAGAGGTTCTTACCTTTCTTTGATGTAAGGAAAAGAAAAATTGTTTTATAATTGAATATATCAGGTGAAATGAAAATAAGCACAACTAACATAAGATATTTCAAAACAAATGTATTTCCCTATTGTGCTAAGAGGGTTCACATGCACTAATTTTATGGTTACATAGTGCTACACGTGTAAGAGGTCACGTCATACTCGTTGTAATCCATGGATTGATTTCTAGTGGATTGTATGGTATTGGATCATTTCCATACCATTCCAAGGATGTAGATACTCTTATTTAATATTGAAACATGTAAATATTTCTGTTCTTTTGAATGTGTGTTGATTTTTTTCTCAGGTGGGAATTAAAATATTTAATACGATTCAAAGGTTGTTTCAATTAAATAGAAACATAAAAGAAAAAGTGCATCATTAATTTACCCCTCCCCCTCTCAGTGATACAATACTCTGGCTGTGCACTTTCAAACATTGTTAAAAAATGGGTGATAAGATGTTATTAATAAATAATATAAAGTATTATTCATTTAATTTTATAGAAAAAATTAAAAATAAGTCTATATTTATTATACAGTAGGATGTAACGTTACTAAATAAAGGCAAGACTTGATGTAATAATTTATTTTCCAATCTCATTATTATTCAAGTTTGTTTATCTTTAAATATCTATTGGAGAATATTTCTCTCCCATGCCCATGATTTGGGAAAATGTTTTCAAAATGGTTTTTATTATTCTCATATATTTTTTAAAATTCATTTTAATCCATGTTTTAATTTTTACAAAATAGGTTTAAATGAATAAGTTTATCATTTTCCTAACTAGGTACTGTGTGACATTCCCCAAAAAATATGGAATGAATGTTCATTTAACTTATATAGAATGAACTAATTTACCACAATCGTGAAGCCCTAATACCTTAAATGATCTGATACAATAATACAACGTTATTTTTAAATAATGTTTTTTAATTTGTAATTTTTCATCTTTTCAAAAAAAATAAAAATGGAAAAGAAATTTTCCTAAAAACTTATTTCAATTGATATGTTAAAATCATGTTCATTCTAAGAAAAAATGGTTTCAAGTTACATACTATTTAATATGGATATGATCCTTAGATAGCATATATATTAATTATAGGTATGGTTTGTGTTTATTATGTAATGATTATTATAAATCCTGTTACTTTTCCACAGGTTATGAAATGATGAAATGTTTGTGAAAACCATTTCTTTTTATGGGTTTTGATATGATGGATGACTTATGATCAAATGGAACAAAATAAGTATTGCATTTATTATGTTATGGTTGTAACCTATATCTTAATATAATTTATTGGGAAATATTTTACATCTTATGAAATTATAATGGAAGGCAAATTGATGGTCTTGATCCACTATGGGAAAGGTGTGTGTTGATCCACTACTATAAACATGTGATTTTTGAACTACTATAAGAAACAAGTGTTTATTGATCCACTATTTTTATGGATTTGATATTTAACATTTACATATAAACTAATTTTTTATATCTATGATGGTTCCACACTTTCATTACATAAGATTATGGATCATGATTTATTTATGATTATTTCTCACTCTTATGGACCATATTTTTTGAAAAGATAATGTTTTAGTCCATGAATCATGTTGATGTTATATGTAGGATAGGGATGAACATTATTATTTACATTCCTGATCACCTAACTGTATTATTATCTTGTGATTCCAAGTGATCATTTATATATATCTCCTATGTTTAATCTTATTGATTAGTAGGGATCGAACATTCTTATATTTCACCCCCCAAGTGATGAAGAATGCATTAGATGGGGTATGCCTAAGAGGAGTACTGTTAGATAATTTATTTGTGAGATATTTTTAAGATCATTCATTAAATAAAAATAATGTATATCTAATCTCAAGATTCACTAATTCATTAAGGTTTTTGGAGAGACTTTTTATGATATTTAATGAACATTCATCTAAAAAGATATATTACCTATGTTGAAAATAATAGTCCACTATATTTTTTATCATAGAAAACATTATACAATACATATTAATTAGGGTTAGAAAATTTTTATAAAAACCCTAGGCATTGAAATAAGTATAGGATGAAATCTTAATGTGTTGATAGTGATTATGATTGAAATATGTTAAACCTAAGGTTTAATATAATAAGGTGTCATGATTTATACATTCTATAAATTATTTGTGAGAATAATGTGGTTATCCACATTTATTAGTGCTTATCTTGATATTACTTCCGGTTTTAGTTATTGGATTGAACATGAATGAACTGTGTTAATATTGAGTGCAATATAAAATGAAATGATTTTCCTATTGATAAAACATACATTATGGGATATGGAATTCAAATTCTAGTAGCCATGCTCACAAAACATTCTTAGGATATGAATCATGTCGAGTTACCAAATTTTCAAAGGATGGAACAACATGCAATTGAATCATTCATGAGATAATATATAAATTCATTTGGGACTTCTTATGATCTACAAAGGGATGAGAAATGGATCAATTCCACTGAGAAAGTATTTCCTATTCTTCAAATCTCATGACTCAAAACGATTCCATATGTTTTTATCTTCTAGATGGATAAACATAACAATTTCGAAATATTATCAAGAATGTGAGGGAAGTGGAATAAATTGAATAGATGTAATGAGATGGGTATAAGGATATAGAATTCAATAAGTACATTCCTCATTTCCTCTATAAAAAGGATGAAAAATTAATTTCATAATATGATGAACAAGGCTGATGAATTCATTTCTACCTATGAGGTAAATTTTATAATCCATTCTAGTTATGCCTATGGTTTAATTATTTTCCGTAAATGTAAAATTGATCAATTATTTAGTGGGTTATAACCATGTCTTTGAAAGGAATTAGAAATAGAATACATTAGTATATATGAACAAATCATTCCATGTGAACTCAAAGTCATAATAAAAATTTTATATTCCCACAATTTTCATTTTTTTGATTTAAAAAAATATATCAAGTCTCAAGAAACCTTGATTAGATAATATTTAGAAAAGAAAGTATTGTCATCTACATTTCAGAAATGTGTTAATAATTATCAAAGTAATTGTTTTATTGGAAATGGGGGTTCTTTAAATGTGGATTTCAGAAATCCCATGAATGTAAAAAATGTGAGTAATCGGAAATTTGTGGCAACATAGGGGAAGAAATCAACTAATTAAACACCCACACTCTATTGTATCAAGACAAAGGGAATCAATTCATGAATTAAATTTCTAATGTGGATGTTATGTTATAATAACCTTTAAAGAAAAAGGGAAGAGTGATAACTTATGAAATAATAGTGGTTTAAGTGAATTTTGATAATTAGAGCACCCTTATTTTCCCTTCCTTAGTTGTGGATTCCATGTTTGATTTTTTATAAATGATCTGTTTGAAAATCATATTTTCAATATGACATTCATGAAATAATAAAAATAGATTAATTATGCTTTTATTTTCATGATTCTATATGAAAATGATTCAAATATAATTTTTATTATGTAAAAACTGGCCTCCCATATATCTCATTCATGTTGTGGCTGGTATGACCGAAATTCCATGATTCTATTTAAATTTGAAAATTTAGTTCAAAACTCATGTCACATACTCCAAAAAAATATTCCCTATTTTATTCGAACATTATAGAAACCATCAAATAGTCAATTTTTATATTGATGAATCATACAAACATATATCCAACATATGGTTTACCCTATACGAATAAAATTGTTATTTTTCAGATTTAAATTAATATATTTATTTAATAATGTCCATTACTCTCTAAAAATAATGAAAAAGACATTTAGACCATCTTTATAATTTATTTAAACAGTCCCTTAATCATTTTTTGATTCATGTGAATCTATGGCATGTCAATATGACATACTCTGTGTCTTTTATTACTAAGTTAGGGTTTCTTATTTAAAAAATATATTTTAGTTCATAAAAAATATCCCAAACTCAAAACTAAATAAGCACAATTGTATTTAATAGATACATTAAAAAATGACAAATATGTTTTTGATATATATCCACTAAAAATTAAGTAATCTGACATACAATTCTCCCTATATAACTTGATGTTTATTTTTTAGTATAAAATTGATATTTTCTTCATTAAGTATATGGTATTTAGGTTTAATTTATGTATTTATAATATTAATGAATCAAGTATTATTTTAAAATTCATTTACTCTATTATTCTATTCAATCTAGGGTGATTTTTTTTAAAAGTATCTTTATTAGAATGTTTTACAAGCTGGCTAAAGGAAGAAAATGTGTATTTTATTTTTTGGAATAATTATTGTATTAAAATATATGAACAAATGTATATATATATAAATATGTTTTAATTTAAATGTTTTTAAGAATATCATAGTGTACTTTTTAATTCTAAAAATATTATTTGAAATTAAATTATATAATTATTACTGCACCGTGATGTAAATTGTATGAACACACTACAACAATTGGGATTTCACCAGTGTTATCTTTACCATTAATCAATGATACTTTTATAATATCCATAAATTTAATAGATAAAATCTCCATTCATTTGTGATATAAAATAACTGATAATGGTTTCCCTTTATCATTGATAAAAAATTTACGACATCCTTGAAGTCCACTATGAATTTTTTTTTAATAAATTTTATTTTAATAACCTATTCAATATGTAGCTCTGATCAAAAATAGGTCATGAAAAATTATACGAATATTATTAAAAATAATTATGGATAAAAATATTATTTTGGATATAAATATTATATTTCATTATTAATTAATAATAATATTATATTAAGAAAATTTAGTGTTTTAATGATAATATTTTCAATAAATGCTATTTTTTTATATATTTGTTCCAACTAAAATATATTTTTTAAAATTTTATAATTATATTTTTTTGATTAATTTAATTTTTAAATATATCATATAAAAATTATCCTATGTAATTTTTTTAAATTTATTTAAAAAATGATTTTAATCTAAAATTTGAGATAATGTTGGCATTGTTGAAACTATCACTTTTATGACATTATCAAAATACAAGATTGAATTCAATACTTTCTAAATATTTTATCATATTATATATATATATAAATATAATAAATAAATTGAAATTCATATGTTGTATTAATAAAATATATGCATGCTGTTTTGGAAAAAAATATAACATTTTACTTTAAAAATTTATTTACAAGCTTGTGTTAAATAATTTGTTTCCATCAATTAGAGAAATTAAATCAAAAAAAAGTATTTCATCCATTTTTTCAATATGATCTACTAAGTAAAATTTCATTTCCCACAACAAGAGTATGATAACTATGATTACTATTAATTACTATAATAATTGTAAAACTATTATTTATAAATAATTATTTTATTAGTATTGTGAATTTTGTATCTAGTAAAATAAATTAATATCCTCTAAAAAGTGAAATTAATATAATTTATGATAATATTTATATAAATTATTTCTCATTCAATTAGTAATCAATAAATAATAGCTTTAAGAATTCTTAATAGTGAAATGAAAAATTTAAACAAAATATTTTTCAATATATACAACTTTTTAATATAAAATTTAATTTTATAGTAATTATAAATTTAATTAGACTAAATGGATATTAAATATAGTTTAATTACACCCTAATTTAGTAATAGATGTAATTATATATATATATAACATAATTTCCTATGGTAAAAACTAGTTACCCAAGTAAAAAATAAGATTAAAATTCAAGTAAAAAATATAAGAAATAAATAAATAAATATTGATTAAAAGATGTGTGGAAATAATTGGTTGAGTTTTTCTAAACCCATTCCCACCCGAAAATATATTATTTCTCAATTTTTTAATCACTATATCCATAATAGTTTCATTCCATTATTTAAAAATAATTCATGTTCACAAATTCCCTTTTTTATCAATTATAAATTGGGAAACTTCCACCCCTTCATCACACACACTCCATATAATTTCTTCTTGATCATTTTTTTAATATTATTCAACTAGATAAATGTTTCAACTTTATGATCTTATAGAATCAATTAATTAACCTTTTCCCTTTATTTCCAATGAGAGGTTCATGATAATGTTCAAGATACCACAATGAGTTTTACTAATACCTTTTCTTTTTCATCTTAATATTTCTATAAAATATATATCCAAAGTAGTCATATAATGTCCTAAGTATCATTATTATACTAAATTTCATTATATTAATATAATTACAACTCTTTGTCTCTTTTAATATAATTAGATGAATAGAATAATGTTGATTGAGCATCGTGCAGTCTACTGCCTCTATGAAGTGACATCATCAATTTTTTCTCACCACCAATATTTACTAGTTATAATGACTAAATTAAAAAATAACCATGAATTATATAAAAAGTTTTGTATATTAATATTAAAATTATAATCCTACATTATTTCTAATCATTAATCATGAAATAAGAATGTTAATCTTGAATTGTGTAGACAACCACATCCATAAAATATCATTTTACCTATTTATTTTCATTATTTATAAAAACATAATAAAATTGATAAATAACCATTAATTCATCTATAAAATATCAATATTATTCGGTTTTAATGATACTATGTTAAAATAATCAATTCCATAACCATAAATCCCCATCAAATTATGTTATGTTCATTTTTTGTTCAGTATAACCACCTACTTGAAAAATATTATAAAACTCTATCTTGGATGGATATGAAAAAATATGTACAAAAATTATATTATTTTTTTAATAAAATGATGTCTTTTATACTTTTTTCAAATTTTATAATAATTATTCAATATATATATAAAAAATAAACTTTGATCGCAATGAATTATCCAAATTAATCGACAGAAAATACATTATAAAAAAACAATAGAATAAAAATAATATAATGAGATTAAAAAATTATAAATAAATAAAATTTATTTATTCTACTACATTATATTATCTTGTATTGGTGAAATTTGGGATGATAATAAATAATAAAATTTTCATTATAAATATTGTTCATAATGATCGAGATAACTCACACCTGATATTGAAAATGGCTATTAACTTACTAATATACATGTAGAACATAATTATAAATGAATATTATAGTAGCCTAAAGACATGGATAATGTTACAATATAAGTGATTTTGATAGATAATTTTGGTAAATGGAATATTCAATCATATTCATGGAAATCAAGGATTAAGGAAATTTTTTCTTGCCTCAAATTTTATTTCATGATAAATATTTCAAATCATAAAACAAATTTCATATATAATAGGGTAAATAATAACCTTTTGATATTTTTTTATCAAGACCTTCTCATTATTTGTGGAAATTAATTTTTCATTCAAATAATGTGTTCTAATCATTTTTTCTAATTATTTTAATGTTGTAATGTTTTTATTGACTTAGTTTTTGGTACATTGGGTCATACACTTTCTTATTAGACTATACATTTAAATATTTAATTTATAGTAACATTCCCCAATTTTAAATTTTATTTCGTTTTATTATTAGGGGTAATTTTTTCACATCATCAATAACAACCTATTTCATAAAAAAAATATCTATAATAAAAGGGTAGTGTTTACAATAATAACTCATACTCTTAGAAATGAATATTTTCATCCATTTGCATATATTTCACCCTACCAATGTTTTCCTCACTTATTAGCAAAAGATATATGGATAAATTCATGTGATCCTTCTAACTCTCAAAAACTATTTTTCATATGAAAATTATATTTTCTTATTTACAATGTGGGTTTCTGAAAAAAAGTGTTTCAAAAAATAGAAAGGTTATATCATTCATGGATATATTTACTTCCATCTACTCCACTTTATATTTATATAAATTTTATGTATTTTTTATGACTTAGATATTTTATATTTCTTGAAAAGATTACTTTTTTAATAATCCTAAAATATTTTCATTACAACATTTCTTTCAAATTACTTTAAATATAAATGAGTGACTTTTCCTCATAAAATTTAATTATAAAAAAATTAATGTAAAATTGTTCCTAAAATATTTTCTCAAGAACAAATTTTCCATTATTTTGAAGGTTATTTCCCATGATTCGTCTTATAACAAACTAAAAAAAATCCATTATTATAATAATTTTATTTAAAAAATGTCTTATTAATCGTGTTTTTAGGTAAATTTCTACAATTATACTTATATAATTCCTCATATACATTTTTTATTCATAAAATATTTTTTTACCAAATGAGACACATTAAATATGTCTAATATAATTGATTCATCATTCCCTTTGTCTTTCCGAATTATAATAAATGTATAATTGTAATTATTCTTCCAAATTCATTACTCTATGAATACCCTAGTTTTTATTCTATTGATTGAAGGGTGTTCACCATGATTCTATATGTTAGTTAATTGGGGAATTTATTATTAACAATATATCTTTTTCTCTATATGGTGTTTTCTTGAGTGATTATAACATTGGAAGCTGTTACATTTATTTATTGGAGAAATATTAACAATCAATATACAAGTTATTTATATTGATATGTTTATTTATTATTGGGGAATAGTGGATCTATGTTATATATTTTATTCATTACATCATATTGGGAATGAATTGAGATTAATTAGAGACATGTGGGACCTAATTTATATTTGTCATTGAATTATCAATCAGTCTCATGCGACAACATGATTACAAAAATTGGGGTATGTCATCCTTGAAAAAAATATTTTGTAGACATAGGGCTTGGAAAATGAATTTACTATAATTTATTCTTTTGAGAAATTAAAAAATTACCGTCACCTCAATTATAAATGGGATCCTCCTACCTCACTTATTTACACCACATTTAGTCTCATATATTGACCATCCTCTTCCAATTTGTTTTATAAACATTACTAGAAACACTCTAGAGGTTCTAGTCTTCTCAAAATACTAATACAATATCCCTTTAGAGGAGATCTGAAGGATCCATTTTGAAGAAGAAATAAGATAAGGTCTGTCAAGACGACACAGTATTCACTTTGTTTTTTATAGGACTTAGAGTCGTGCCAATGGAATAGTTCTAGCGATGAAAAAAGAAAAGGGCATCAAGACAACATAGTATTCACTTTGTTTTTCATTGGACTTTGAGTTGTGTTGATATAATATTCATGATGATGTAATAGTCGTGCTGATAAAATAAGAAAAGGTCTCTCAGGCCGACACATTATTCACTTTGTTTGGCATCAGACTCAGAGTCGTGCTGATGGAATAGTTGTACTGATGGAATAGTCTTGCCGATGGAAACAGTCTTGCATATGGAAGATTAATGTTCATGTATATTTAAAATTAATCGTGATAAAAATGGAAGATTAATAGTCATGTATATGGAAATAGTCATGTTAATGGAAAAGAGAAAATAGTCATGTCGATAAAAATTAATAGGCCTACTAATGGAAGAGAAGGGAAAGAGGGAAGATCTGTGCCGATGGAAGAGGAAAGAGTCATACTGAATGAAAAGAGGAATGATTTATACTAATGTAAAGACAATTTGAAGAGATGATCCATGTCATTATGATAGGGTAATGACATTTTTTTCATCAGACTCACAGGAGAACGTGAATGAAAAGAGATGGTGTCAATTAAAGACCATCATACCTAGAAAAAATCTTACTCAACAATCGTACCAATATTTATATTTTTCTTTAAGTATTTTTTTTTGGGATTTCTCGATTAATAAATGGTTATGGTGATATAAATGAATGATTCACTAATTGAGATAATGTTTTAGATGATTCTAGAAGGTTTGAGAAACTTTGAAGATATCAAAATATATCCTGTAATTTCAGAGGGGAAATTCAAATTTGGGAAATTTGAGTGAGTGGGAAGAAAAGTTAGATTCCAACTAATTTTAACCTTTAAAAGGAGGAATTACTTTATACATTCTGACAAGGGTTAACTATTGTAATTCCCCGACCCCAACTACCCAGAGTCGGTGCATTACTTCGTAACATTGGCATAATCACAAAATATCATGTCTCGAAAGACCAATTAGTTTAGTAGCCTTGGAAACACCAGATACATTCATAAGTCTTACATTATATCATAAAGTAAAAAACAATAATAACAAATTCTCCATAGTCCACACTCATATCCTCTTCTGACTATCCCTGCAGATCATTCATAAAATACTTCTTCACATCCTGTAAAATATTAAAACATTGAAAGGGGTGAGCTCAGATGCTCAGTAAAGATAACAATATTGCGGAAGCTTTCATAAATAAACATAAACATTTAAGGAAATGTATAACTAAAACAAAAGGCCTTTTAAACATGAACTTAAACATAATATGGAAAAAGTAAAATGAAATAATGCCATTTACTTATTCACATGGATATTCTACTGGTCGAATAATCACATGAAATATCAATAACCACTTTCATAATGATGGAATTCATAACGCCAAACTATCATAACCACGTAGCCAAGGCCTCATGCCAAGACCACAAATAAGATTTTGTTAAGGCCTCATGCCAAGACACTAGTTTTTCTCATGAGACCAACCTATGCATCGAGGAGCTATAGCGGGCTCCACCCGTCACTTATTAAGTCCAATGCATTCCTCATATGAATAGGTTTAAACATATCATAAACCATAACATATTCATATCAAATAAAACATGCATAAAGGAAACATAACATTTCCACATTTCAATCACAAGATAACAATACAACACATTGATATAATAAAAACACTTTCGAAACCATTTTCAATACCAAAATAAATGAAAATTAAAACATTGTATTTATTTTTCATTTAAAAAAAGATATGGCTTGTAGAGGAAGCCGAAACTCAAATAATGGCCACAGCGGCGGGGAAGTCGTTGTCGCCGCATACGTACGGAAAGAAAAAACATTCCTTTTTGTCGTTTATTAAAATGTTTCGTATAAAAAATATTCATTTTTAATAAACGTAAAAGTCAAAGGGGTTTATACACCGTATAAATGAAAGTTTTGTATAAAACCAAATATGCTTCAATGAAAGGAGATTGAGAAAAATTCTTTACAAAGATCATTTTTAAAATAAAATAGATCTATTTTGTGTGTTCATTATATGTACACATAAAGAAAGTATAAATACATGATATGACATAATAATATCATGACATAAGTTGAAAGTAGGAGATTAACCCAAACAATGGAATTTGGGTTAAGAAATTCCCTTACCTCACGTCCGACTTGACTCGATCATTCTTTAATCTCCTGAATAATAAACTAGAGTTAATTTATATTTGCTTAAGAACCTTTTTCATGTTCATTATTCCTTTTATATCACTAATTACCATGTTATGAACATTATGTGATTATTTATGTTAATAACAGTCGTTTTGTCGATCTTTGGTACTTGAGTCAAAAATATACTTCTTATAATTACAAGTTGTTCATGTGGTGAAATATCCATTATATCCAGAATTATATTCATGATTTAGATATCATATATAACATATATATCTAGTATATACATTCATTTATAATATTATATAACATTTATAGGTCAGAAATGTAATGCACGGTTCATGGAGACGGTAAGCCGTACGTACGCATGAATGGTACTTTCATTTATATTTCTTATTTAATGGATTGAAGTTATAATTATATGTAGGTATAATATAATTCCAGTATAATATAATGTATAATACCATTTAATCCATCCTTTATACATCCCACATATGGCATTAACGATTCAAATCACTTTGAGGAGGTGGTAGTCCGCACTTCCTAAAATGTAATTATTGCGTTTACCCATAATAGAAACCATAAAGTGTGCCATAAATGAAAAATACAGAAGCATAAGGAAAACATAAACATAATATATATATCATATATGAAAATAGTGTCATCAAAATGGCCACCATTAGAGGTGTTAAAAGAATATTGAACAATCATCGTTTTGTGAGGCAGTGTTTCGCAACCCACAGAAACAGTATGTTCTTTAACCATTATACGAAGGTGTGTGTAAGGGTAAACCAAATACTTGTCATAAAAACATCCTAGTATATTTTAGATACTTTTGTTGTTACAAAAGAAACGAATAAAAAGAGTTTAAGGGGTTGGATAAGCAAAATAAAACAAAACAACATTAGAGAAGACATTACCTTATAATCGGGTAACTCTTTTTGATTTGAGACAAAGGCTTCCTTGGGAAGACTTATGCCCAAATTGAGGCTTCTAGGATTAAGTTAGGGAAGTTGGGAGAGTATTTGGGCATAGTTTGGCCAAGCCAAAAGGCTTTGAAGGTGTTAGTAAGGTGGTAGTGGTGGGGGCCTTTTATAAGAGGAGAAGAGGGGCACTCTTGGAAGGATTGAAATGTTACTTTATTATGAAATGCTTTTCGGATTCTAAAGGTCCCAAAATATTATATTTCTAGGAAAAGGTGTTAAGGGTTAGAAATATAATCATCCAATAGGTTTTTGACAAGTATAATCTTTGGATTTTACATTATCTTTTCATTTTATTTAAATCGTTAATTAATGATGTAATCACTGCATCATCATGGTGTCATAAATAATTTAATTTATATAATGCCTAAAAATTATAAAAAATATATCTTGATGTAGGAAATCTCTTTATCCTTTTAATGAATATTTATAGTCAAAAATATTACTTGTATAACCCCACTTAAAAATTGTTTAAGTAAAACAACTCATGTTTGTGACATTTTTATTTTAACATTAAATAAAAAGTTTTTAATGTCATTTTCCTACCAAAGTGGCTCCATGGGGTCCCAAGTTGACCAATAGATTTTCATGGTCGGAAATTACTCATCCAATAGGGGTAGGACAAGTGTAAAGGTATTTTCATATTTTTATAATATCATTTTTACCTTAAATTCCACTAATTACCTTTAATCACGATTAATTAAACTTAAAAGTTACTATTCACCAAAAAAATTATTTTAATCCCATTGAACCACATTTTTCTTCCAAATTAAACCCATGTATGTCGGATTTTTGAAAATAAAATCACAGAAGTGGTAAAATTTCATTTAGACGAAATATTACTTTTTTTAACTACCACTTAGTGGTTTCACTATTCATCAAAAATTGAAGTTTTTCAGAACAATGCCAAAATTTCACCCTAAGCTATAATTGATATTCCGAATTCAAAAATGATGTCTATTTTAAAAAATTCCAAACATATAAGTTGCATTAATTAATTTTATAATTAATTCCCGCTGCCACAACAAATAGCGTGTTTTTAAGAAACAATATATATCAAAAGATTGACAATTGTTTATGTCCAATTTCAAAGTGAAATTAATTCTAATGACCACCATTTGATAAAATGGTAAAAATATATTCTAATTATAATTTAAAACCACTAAATATTATAATTTATCACTATAAATTATTTTGATTAAAAAAGTTGTTTTAAGTATTTTTCACTGTTCCTAAAAAATTGAAAGTTCTCAGAAAATTACAAAAAATTCAACTTAGGATAATTTCGATATTATAAATAAAAAATGAAGTACATTTTGAAATATTAAATTTCGGTAATTTTAAAAGGTGGGTATAACTATTCATAACAGCTACTTTGATTATTTGTGGTGTGTGTTTAGAACTCGAAGTTTCATACAACACACGCTGCTGTATTATTCAAAGAGAAGTGTATTGTGAAAGCTTGAGGTGTTACATTCTCCCCTCCTTCAAATAATTTCATCCACGCAATTTCATATAAAATCACTGTATAAAAAGACTCAGGTTATTCTTCATCGTATGTTCATCGGGTTCCCATGTTTCCTCCTCCATCTTATGGTTTCTCCATAGAACTTTTAGCAGATGTGTCGTCCGGTTTCTCAGCACTTGTTCTCTTGTATCAAGATTCCTGATGGGCTCTTCACAATAAAACAGATCGGGTTCCAGTTCTAATTCCTCATAGGTGAGTACATGTGTTGGGCCAGACATGTATTTTCTCAACAGTGATACATGGAATACATCATGAACTTTGGAGAGACATGGCGGCATTTCCAAATGGTAAGCTACAGCCCCAATTCGTTCTAGAATTTCGAAGGGTCCGATGTGCTGGGGGCTCAATTTACCCTTCTTACCAAAACGTATAACTCCCTTATATGGAGGTAACTTCAAGTATACATGATCTCCTTCCTGAAATTCCAAATCCTTCGGTTGTCGGCATAGCTCTTCTACTTACTTTGAGCTGCTTTGATGTGGTTTTGGATTACTTTTACCTTTTCCATCGTTTCCTCCACCAGTTCTGGGCCTACAAGTTTTCTTTCACCAACGTCATCCCAATAGGTTGGTGTGCGACATCTCTTTCTGTATAACGCTACATATGGTGCCATCTGAATACTTGAATGGAAGCTATTGTTATAGAAAAATTCTACCAGAGGTAAATATTGATCCCACATTCCTTGAAAGTCAAGTGAGCATGATCTCAACATGTCTTCTAAGGTTTGAATAGTTCTTTCTGATCGTCCATCTGTTTGAGGGTGGTAAGCAGTGCTCAAACGAAGTTCAGTATCCAAGGCCTTCTGAAGACTTTTCCAGAATCTTGATGTAAAACGAGGATCACGATCCGAGACAATCGACAGGGGTACTCAATGAAGTCTCAATAATTCATTAATATACAGTCTTGCTAGACCTTCAAGTGGTAGATCTTCCCTTATAGCAAGAAAATGTGGTGACTTCGTGAGATGATCAACAATGACCCATACTGCATCATTTCTTCTAGGTGTTTTTGGAAGTCCCATGACAAAATCCATCATAATATTATCCCATTTCCACTCAGGTATGGGAAGAGGATGCAATACTCCACCAAGCAGTTGCCTTCCAGTTTTCACTTGTTTACAAACCATACATCTGGACACAAAATCAGCAATCTCCCTCTTCATGTTGTCCCACCAAAAATGTCCCTTTAAATCTCTATACATTTCGATGCTCCCAGGGTGTATAGAGAAATTGGAGCTATGAGAATCATCCAACAATTCCCTCTTTAAATCAGGTATATCGGGAACACAAAGTCTCCTCCCAAATTTCAAAATTCCATCTTAATACACAAATTCACTCAATCGCCCATCATTCACATCTTTAATTTTCTTTGTCAACTCTTCATCATTGGACTGAGAACACTTTATCCTTACTAGTAAAGATAGTTTGGCAACCATTTGAAAAAAAATTTGATGTTTCACCCCCATGGTGATTCCCATATCCATCTTTACTAGATCCATGAAAATAGGATCCCTTTCCACACTCATCATGTTCAAAACTCCATTATCTTTTCTACTCAAAGCATCTACAACCTTATTTTCCTTCCCTGGGTTGTAGTGTATCGTGCAATCATAATCCTTGAGTATTTCAAGCCATCGCCTTTGCCTGATGTTGAGTTCTTCTTGTGAGAAAATATATTTCAAACTCTTGTGATTAGTATATATCTCACATTTTTTACCATATATATAATGTCTCTATATCTTCAAGGAAAAAATTACAGCAGCTAACTCGAGATCATGAGTATGATAGTTTTGCTCATGAATTTTTAGCTGTCGTGATGCATAGGCTATAACCCTATCTGTAACATCCCAGGTAAATAAAGAATAATAAATTTTCATATTAATTAATATTTTCGAATTAAATATTAATTTTACTTTAAAGGGGTTTCTATGTTCGATAGCATACCCGATACGCAACAAAGAGTTTCTTTCGAATCGTACGTTGCACACTAGTAAAAAAATAATATTATTTTAAATGTTAGTTAACACATAGCCGTTGTACTGGCGGGAATGGATAGAAACAACTAAAATATGATTATATATTTTTGTTAAATGTTTTTACATTTATCTAATAAATGATAAAGGCTTAAAAAATGAAAATAATTCAATTTTAGTTTTATATACTTTAATTTTCACGAAAGGTCCACTTATCAACATTTGACGGCGAACCGTCATAAAATATAGTTTTGGTCACTCTTATACATTTTATTGGACCAAATAAAACTCTTCTTTAGAATCTGGACATCAAATTTTACTTTGTGTAATTTTTTGGTATTTTTCTGATAAAGTTCGTTTTTTTTGAATAGTGAAAAATGTTGTATTTTAATTCAAACCCTCTTTTTAATATAATTTTTTAAGATGATTAGATAATATTTTGAATTGTATTTTAAGTGAAATTAGAATATATTTTTACCATTTAATCTAATAGTGGTTGTTGGAATTAATTTCACTTTAAAATTGGACTTAAACTGGTGTCAATCTTTTGATACTTATTGTTTCATAAAAACACGCTATTTGTTTTGACAATGAGAATTAATTATTAAATTAATTAATGTAACTTATATGTTTTGAATTTTGTAAAATAGACATCATTTTTGAATTCGGAATATCAAATATAGCTTAGGGTGATGTTTTGGTTTTTTTCTGAAAAACATTAATTTTTTATGAATAGTGAAACCCCAAAGTGGTGGTTACAAAATTCGATTTTTCATTTAAATGGGAATTTACCACTTCTGTGTTTTGAATCTCAAAAATCCAATTTAAATGATTTTCATTATTAAGTAAAATGTGGTTCAATGGGATTAAAATAATTTTTTGGTGAATAGTAACTTTTATGTTTTATTAATCGTGATTAAAGGTAATTAGTGTAATTTAAGGTAAAAATGATATTATAATAAAATGAAAATATCTTTACACTTGTCCTAACCCTATTGTATGAGTTATTGCCGACCAAGACAACCCATGGGTCGATTTTGGGTACCCCATGGAGCCACTTGGGTATGATAATGACATTTATGCCTTTTATTTAAAGTTAAAATAAAAATGACACAAACATGAGACGTTTTACTAAAACAATTTTTACATGGGGTTATACAAGTCATCTTTTTGACTATAAGTATTCATTAGAAATTTAAAAAGATTTCATAATTCATGAATTTTATTATAATTTTTAGACATTAAATATATTAAATTATTTATGACATCATGATGATGCAGCGATTACCTCATTAATAAAGGATTTAAATAAAATAAAAAGATAATGTAACATCTATGACCTACACATGTCCAAAACCTATTGTATGGGTATATTTAGAACCTTTATCACCTTAGCCTCGAATTATATCAATGTGGGACCTTTTAAATCCGAAACGCATTTTAAAATAATGGAACATTTCTTTACTTTCCAAGAGTGCCCCTCCTCTCCTCTTATAAAAGGCCCCCACCTCTACCTCATTACCCACATTTCGAAAGCATTAGGCTCGACCAACCCCTGGACATTTTGTCTCTACACATCCCTCTATAACTCCTTGAAGCCTCACTATGGGTAGAAGTCTTCCCAAGGAAGCCTTTGAGCTCAAACCAAATGGAGTTACCTGATTATAAGGTAATGTCTTCACTTGAGTCATTTTGTTTTATTTTGCTTCTCCAACCCCCTAAACTATTTTTATTCATTTATTTTGTAACAACTCCAGTATTATCCATATACTAGGATGTTTTTATAAGAAGGATTTGAGCTACAATTACACACACCTATGTCTAATGGTTAAAGAACATACTGTTTCCGTGGATGGGGAATTTCTGCCTCACAAAACGATGATTGTTCGATATTCTTCTAACACCTTAAAAGGTGGCCATTAAGATGTCACTATATTTATATATGATATATAATATGTTTTTATTTTCCATAAGCTTCTGTATTTTTCATTTTGGGCATACCTTTATGATTTCCATTATGGGTAAATGTGATATCTTCATTTAAGGAAGTGCAGACTACCGCCCCCTAAAAGTGATTTGATTTCGTTAATGCCATATGTGGGACGTATAAAGGATTTAATTAATGGTAATATATATGATTTTAGACAGGAGTTATAATATACCTTTATATCATTATTATTCTATTCCATAAAAAATTACGAAATAGAAATGAAAGAAGTGTTCAGGCATACGTTCGGCTTACCGTCTCCATGAACGGTGCATTTCATTTCGTACCTCTAAATGATTATGTAATATTATAAATTCATGTATATAATGGATATATATGATGTATGTTACATCTAAATGATTAATATAATTCTGGAATTAAAATATACATACCTCTCATTTAGTTTTAATTCCATTAATATGACATAGAAATGAATGTAGTGTTCATGCGTACGTACGACTTACCGTCTCCATGAACGGTGCATTTCATTTCTTACCTCTAAATGATTATGTGATAATATAAATACATGTATATGATAGATATATATGATATATATTATATCCAAATCAGGAATGCCATTCTGGATATAAAGTACCTTTGACCACACAAACAACATGTAATTGTAAGAAGTCCACATTCGACTTAAGAACCAAATATCAACAAAACAAACATTTTTAACTTAAATGATTAAATAATGTTTATAATATGGCAATAAGTGATATAAAAGGAATAATGAACTTGAAAAAGGTTCTTAAGAAAATAGAAATTAACTCAAGTTTATTATTCAGGACGTTAAAGAATGATCGAGTCAAGTCGGACCGGAGGTAAGGGACTTCATCTCAATCTCCTTTCATTGAGGCATATTTCGTTTTATACAAAAATTTCTTATATACGGTGTATAAACCCCTTTGACTTTTACTTTTATACAAAATGAATCTTTTTCTACGAAGCGTTTTAATAAACGAAAAAAATGAATGTTTTTTTAACGTATGCGGTGACAACGACCTTTTCCGCCGCCGTGAGTATTATTTGGTCTTTGGCTTCCTCAATAAGCCGTAATGTTTTTTTTAACGAAATAAATACCAAATACTCTTTTATGTATTTTGGTATTGAAAAAGGTTTTTATAATGGATTTTTTATGTCAATATATTTAAGTGATATATTGTGATCAAAGTGTGGAAATGTTTTCTTTCCATTATATTTGTTTTATGTCTTATGATTTTTATAATGGTACTTGAAAATTTGATGGGTGGTTACATGATAAACCATATGAAGGGTGGTGCCGTGAATACCAGGATGGGTGGTTACGTTATATCCTCCAATGCATTGGGTATGGAAGTCGGCCGTATGGCTATTCCATTAAGTATGTATGGAAGTTGGCCGTATGGCTATTCCATTAAGAGATATGTGTGGAAGTCGACCGTATGGTTATTCCACTTAAGTATGTTTATGTCCCAAGTTACCATTATATGTAATGTGTTCTTTATATTGGTTTTATGGTAATCCTTTGGTTACAGAAGGGTATGTAATGATATTGTTTTCAGTGAAGAGTTTTTACTACTTCATGAAGGTGAAGGTATTACTTTGATAAAGTATACATGGTTTACTTGATGTTTGAAAAAATAACAGTTTTCATTCTTTGTGTATCCCTTACTGAGCTTTTTATGCTCACACCAAGTTTTTTTTTTGAAATGTTTTTCACAGGACTTAATGTGGATTAGGTTCAAGGATGGGATCAAGGGAAAGTCAGGCTATCAAAAACATGGAACTAGACATGTTTTTTTAAGAGTTTTTCTTTTATGGAAACATAGTAGGAGTGTCTACTTTGTAATCTTTTGAGATGTAATAGTTATGTCCTAATTCTCTAAAACTCTAAACCTGAAAAGACCCTCAATGTGAATTATTCATTTAATTCAATATTAAGTAAGGTTTAAGGTCGGGGCCTTATAGTTGGTATCAGAGGCCGGTTTAGACAACATTAGGAGTTAGAAAATTGTTAAAGTATATGCTAATTTATGGTATGACTGAAATGATATAGCATTTAAAGATTACCATGTTTCTTCGCCTAAGATATTTATGTGTTCAGAATGGTTTTCCGCAGAGGAAACAAAGCAGCTATGTTGGGACGACATCAGGAGGAAGACAACCTTCCAAATCAGCAACCTGAGATGGTCTGAATTGGAACTGATAAGTTTGTTGTAGTGATGGCACAGTTGACTCAGGCTATAAATGGTGGTGGTATCCATGCACGAGATCAGCCAGATCAACCGCAGAGGAACATGTTAGTAGTGGAACATTTCATGAGGCAACATCCCCCATCATTTAGAGGATCATCTGACCCTGTGCAAGCTGAAGGGTGGATTAAAGCACTAGAAAATATTTTTGATGTCATGGGTTGTTCAAAACATCAAATGTTTAGTCTTGCTGTTTATCTTTTTGAAGGTGAAGCTGATCAGTGGTGGTAGATGGTGAAAAATATCGGGGATAGTGATGAGATTGAGGATCATCATTGGGACGAATTCAAAGGTATGTTTCTTGAGAAATATTTTCCTATGGTGGTTCTTCTTAGGATGGAAAAACAGATCCTAGAATTGAGACAGGAGGATGATTCAGTGGCTGCTTATGAAGCAAAGTTCACTCGATTGGAAAGGTATGCTCCAAAATTCATACGAGATCTTGATAGTAAAATAAACCATTTTTACTCAGGGTTAATGCCAGAGTATCGAAGGGCTTTAGATTCTCGTGAGTTCAAAAGTTATGAAAAACTTGTTCAATGTGCGGAGAAGGTGGAAATGGATTTACCGATGATCATGTGTTCTATGACAAACAACAGAATAAGAGGTCCAGTTGGCAGGCAAAGGGGAAGAATTCATCAAAGAAGAAAGAAGGTAAAAAAACCCAAATATCCATTCTTTGAGAAGTGTGATAAAATGCATCCTGTAGAATGTTTATCCAAGTCTGGTAAGTGCTTTGAGTGTGGTATGTCTGGTCATATTGCTCGTAACTATAAGGAGGGTGATCAAGCAGGCAATGAAAAGCCAACGGTTAGATGTTTTAAGTGTAATGAAATGGGTAATTATGAAAATGAGTGTCTAACGAAGAACTCAACTGGGGGAAAGTAGCCAGACTACAAGCAGTAAGGGGTGGTGAAATCATTTGCAACAACCTCAGAAGATGTTGGGCCATCGAATGAAGTGGTATCCGGTACACTGTTTGTTTCTTCATATTATGCCAATGTGTTTTTTGATTCAGGGTCTACACACTCTTTCATTTCTGAGAAGTTTTCTAGTAAATTGAAAATTCCATCTCAATATATGAACCCCGAACTTATGGTAAAAACACCCATAGGGAACATTGAGACAAAAAGGAACTATAAGAACCTTCCTATCCTTGTGTATGGAAAGAATCTACCATCAAACCTTATTGTTTTGCGTCTAGTAGAGTTTGATGTTATTTTGGGCATGAATTGGCTTTCTGTTTATCATACTAAGATTGAATGTAGAGCTAAAGAAGTTTATTTTCAGAAAGGCTTTTTGTTTGTGTACAAGAATGATCCCTTACTGTTCGTAACATATCAAGAGGCCGAGAAACTAGTAAAATAAGGAAATGAATGTTACCTTGCACATATTGTTGAAAATAAAGGAACTATTCAAGTTAATTATGTGCCAGTGGTAAATGAGTATCTTGATATTATTCTTGATGAGTTTCCTGGTATTATTCATGATCCGGAAGTTGAATTTACTATTGACTTAGTTCCTGATTCTAAGCCAATTTCAAATCCCCCTTATCGAATGGCTCAAGTTGAACTTTTAGATTTAAAGAAACAATTGAAAGAGTTATTAAATAAAGGTTTCATTCGACCTAGCACATCACCATGGGGTGCTCCTGTCTTTTTTGTTAAAAAGAAAGATGGCACAATGAGACTTTGCATTGATTATAGAGCCTTGAATAATATTACTGTTAAGAACAAGTATCCTTTTCCTCATATCGATGATTTGTTTGATCAGCTCAAGGGAGCTCAGTATTTTTCGAAGATTGACTTGAGGTCAGCGTACCATCAGTTGAAAGTAAAAGAAGTAGACGTTATGGAGACAGCGTTTCGTACTATATATGGTCATTATGAATTTGTAGTTATGCCTTTTGGGTTAACCAATGCACCTACTGTATTCCTGGACCTTATGAATAGAATTTTCCATGAGTTCTTGGATAAGTTGGTGGTTGTTTTCATCGATGATATTTTGGTGTTTTCTAAAAGTAAAGAGGAGCATGAAAGTCATTTAAGGGTTATCTTGCAAACCTTAAATGAAAAGAAACTATATGTAAAATTCAGAAAGTGTGAATTTTGGTTACAACAAATTTCTTTCCTGGGTCACATTGTATCAAAAGATGGCATAACTGTTGATCCTGCTAAAACAAAAGTTGTTGAAGAATGGCCAAGACCCACAAATGTAACCGAGATCCATAGTTTTCTTGGTTTGGCAGGTTACTACCGAATGTTTTTTGAAAATGTTTCACACTTATCTAGTCCAATGACTAAGATAACTCGTAAGGGTGTTAAGTTCATCTGGACAAAAAAATGTGATGATTGTTTTCAAGAGTTGAAAAGAAGATTGCTGAATGCTATAGTTTTGGCACTTCCTTCCAGGAATGGTGAGTTTTTTATATACAGTGACGCTTCGTTGAAGGGAATTGGCTGTGTCCTTATGAAGAATGATCATGTAATTGCTTATGCATCACATCAGTTGAAAACTCATGAGGTAAATTACCCTACACATGATTTGTAATTAGCTGTTGTTGTTTTTTCTTTAAAATTTTGGAGGCATCATTTGTATGGAGTAAAGTGTGAAATATATACTGATCACAAAAGTATAAAGTATATATTCACTCAGAAAGAATTGAACATGAGACAGAGGAGATGGCTGGAATTAATCAAGGATTATGATTGCACAATTCACTACCATCCCGGAAAAGCAAATAAATTGGCCGATGCTTTGAGTCGAAAAAGTAATGCTTCATTAACCATGCTACGTTTGGAACGAGATCCTTTGGTTTTTGATTTGATGAACTTTGGCATAGAAGTTGTTGGTGCAGGAAGTTCTTCTGTTTTCTTTCAGGTATCAGTGAGATCATCCCTATCAGACAGAATTAAGCAAGCACAGAGGGAAGACAGTGAGTTGCAGAAAAATGTAGAGCTGGTTCAGAAGGGTATGTTTCCTGAATTCAATATTGATAATGATTGTGTTTTGAGGTTTGGGAAGAGATTATGTGTGCCTTGTGATTCACAGTTGATGAATGAGTTGTTATGTGAGGCACATAGTTCCCCGTTTTCAGTTCATCCTGGCAGTACTAAGATGTACATAGATCTGTGGGAGTATTACTGGTGGGATGGAATGAAAAGGGATATTTCTGATTTTACTGTGAAGTGTTTGACTTGTTAGCAGGTTAAAGTAGAGCAGCAGTTACCAAAAGGGATGCTTCAGCCTTTACCAGTGCCAGAGTGGAAGTGGTAAAACATATCCATGAACATTGTTGTTGGATTACCGAGGACATCTCGAGTTAATAATGCAATCTGGGTTATTATTGATCGCTTGACTAAATCTGTTCATTTCCTTGCTATACGAGATACTTTTTCACTAGATCAACTTTCACGTTTGTATATTAAAGAGATAGTCAGGTTACATGGAGTTCCTCTCTCCATTGTGTCCGATCGTGATCCTCGGTTTACTTCTAACTTTTGGAAAGGCCTTTAGAAGTCGTTGGGTACTGAATTAAATTTTAGTACATCTTTTCATCCTCAATAATATGGGAAGTCAGAATGAACAATTCAGACCTTGGAGGATATGCTACGAGCTTGTTCGATGTATTATCATGGAAGTTGGGACCAACATCTTTCTTTGGATGAGTTTTCTTATAATAACATTTTTCATTCCAGTGTACAGATGGCACCATTTGAGGCATTATATGGGAAGCGGTGTCGAACTCCATCATTTTGGGATGAAGTGGGTGAAAGGATGCTGATGGGACCAGAATTGGTAGAAGAGATGGCAGAAAAAGTTCAGTTGATTCAGAAACACATAAGAACAGCTCAGAGCAGGCAGAAGAGTTATGCGGATAACCGGAGGAAGGATCTATCTTAAGAGGTAGGTGATCATGTTTTTCTCAAGGTTTCTCCATAGAAAAGTGTGATGCGATTTGGTAAGAAGGGAAAGCTGAGTCCAAGGTTCATTAGACCATTTGAAATTCTGGAGAGAGTTGGATCAGTTGCATACAGAGTGGAATTTCCTCTGAGTTTATCTCAGGTACACAATTTTTTTCATGTTTCGATGCTGAGAAAGTATATACAAGATCCATCTCATGTTTTGTTCCCAGAGGTAGTTCAGTTGGAAGAGAATCTCTCTTATGAAGAACACCCAGTCCCTATTCATAACTGAAGAGATCAAGTATTGAAAAATAAGGTAATTCACCAGGTAAAGGTATTGTGGAAAAACCATATGGTTGAAGAGGCAACGTGGGAATGTGAAAATGTTACGAGGGATAAATACCCCCACTTGTTTTGATAAGTGAATAAAATTGCGAGGAAGCAATTCTGAAAAGGGGGGAAGGATGTAATATCCCAGGTAAATAAAGAATAATACATTTTCATATTTAATAATATTTGCGAATTAAATATTAATTTTACTTTAAATGGGTTTCTATTTTCGATAGCGTACCCGATATGCAACAAATAGTTTCTTTGAAATCGTACGTTGCACACTAGTAATAAAATAATATTATTTTAATTTTTAGTTAACACGTAGCCGTTGTACTGGCAGTAATGGATAGAAATAACTAAAATATGATTATATATGTTTGTTAAATGTTTTTACATTTATCTAATAAAGTATAAAGGCTTAAAATACGAAATGAATTCAATTTTAGGCTTATATACTCTAATTTTCATGAAAGGTCCACCTATCAACATTTGATGGAAAACCATCATTAAATATAGTTTTGGTCACTCTTATACATTCTATTGGACAAAATAAAACTCTTCTTTAGAATTGGGACATCAAATTTTACTTTGTGTAATTTTTTGGTATTTTTCTGATAAAGTTCATTTTTTAATAGTTAAAAATGTTGTATTTTAATTCAAAACCTCTTTTTAATCTAATTTATTAAGATGATTAGATAATATGATGAATTTGTTTTTAAGTGCAATTAGAATATATTTTTACCATTTAATCCAATTGTGGTTGTTGGAATTAATTTCACTTTAAAATTGGACTTAAACTGGTGTCAATCTTTTGATACTTATTGTTTCTTAAAAATACGTTATTTGTTTTGACAGCGGGAATTAATTTTTAAATTAATTAATGAAACTTATATTTTTTAAATTTTTTAAAATAGACATCATTTTTGAATTCAGAATATCAAATATAGCTTAGGGTGAAGTTTTGGTTTTTTTCTGAAAAACTTCAATTTTTGATGAATAGTGAAACCGCAAAGTGGTGGTTACAAAATTTGATTTTTCGTTTAAATAGGACTTTACCACTTCTGTGTTCTGAATCTCAAAAATCCAATTTAAATTATTTTCATTATTAAGTAAAATTTGGTTCAATGGGATTAAAATAATTTTTTGGTGAATAGTAACTTTTATGTTTTATTAATCGCGATTAAAGGTAATTAGTGTAATTTAGGGTAAAAATTATATTATAATAAAATGAAAATATCATGAAAGTTTTCCTAACCCTATTGGATGAGTTATGGCTGACCAAGACAACACATGGGTCTATTTTTGGTACCTCATGGAGCCACATGAGTATGATAATGACATTTATGCCCTTTATTTAAAGTTAAAATAAAAATGACACAAACATGAGATGTTTGACAAAAACAATTTTTACATTGGGTTATACAATTCAGAGTTTTGACTATAAATATTCATTAGGAAGATAAGAATATTTCTTACATCATGATTTATTTTTTATAATTTTTAGACATTAATTATATTAAATTATTTATTACATCATGATGATGCACTGATTACCTCATTAATAAAGGATTTAAATAAAATGAGAAGATAATGTAAAATATATGACCTACACATGTCCAAAACCTTTTTTATGGGTATAGTTCGAACCATTATCACCTTAGCCTCGAATTATATCAATATGGGACATTTAAATTCCGAAACTCATTTTAAAATAATGGAACATTTCTTTACTTTCCAAGAGTGCCCCTCCTCTCCTCTTATAAAAGGCCCCCACCTCTACCTCATTACCCACACTTACAAAGCCTTTGGCTCAACCAACCCCTTCTCATTTTGCCTCTCCACATCCTTCTCTAACTCCTTGAAGCCTCACTTTGGGTTGATGTCTTCCCAAGGAATCCTTTGAGCTCAAACCAAAGGGAGTTACCCGATGATAAGGTAATGTCTTTACTTGAGTCCTTTTGTTTAATTTTGCTTCTCCATCCCCCTAAACTCTTTTTATTAATTTCTTTTGTAACAAATTCAGTATATCCCATATACTAGGATGTTTTTATAAGAATTATTAGAGCTACACTTACACACACCTACATCTAATGTTTAATGAACATACTGTTTCCGTGGATGGCGAATTTCTTCCTCACGAAATGATGATTGTTCGATATTCTTCTAACACCTTCAAAGGTGGCCATTAAGTTGTCACTATATTTATATATGATATATAATATGTTTATGTTTTCTTTATGCTTCTGTATTTTTCATTTTGGGCATACCTTTATGGTTACCATTATGGGTAAATGCGATATCTTCATTTAAAGAAGTGAGGACTACCGCCCCCTCAAAGTGATTTGATTTCGTTAATGCAATATGTGGGACGTATAAAAGATTTAATTATTGGTAATATATATGATATTATACTGGAGTTATAATATACATTTATATCATTATGATTCCATTCCATAAAAAAATATGAAATAGAAATGAAAGTAGCGTTCATGCGTACGTACGGCTTACCGTCTCCATGAACGGTGCATTTCATTTCTTAACTCTAAATGATTATGTAATATTATAAATTAATGTATATAATGGATATATATTATGTATGTTAAATTTAAATGATTAATATAATTCTGGAATTAAAATATACATAACTATAATTTAGTTTTAATTCCATTAATATGACATAGAAATGAAAGTAGTGTTCATGCGTACGTACGGCTTACCGTCTCCATGAACGGTGAATTTCATTTCTTACCTCTAAATGATTATGTGATATTATAAATACATGTATATTCTATATATATATGATATATATGTTATCCAAATCAGGAATGTCATTCTGGATATAAAGAACCTTTGACCACATGAACAACATGTAATTGTAAGAAGTCCACTTTCGACTTAAGAACCAAATATCGACAAAACAAAAATTATTAACTTAAATGATTACATAATGTTTATAACATGGAAATAAGTGATATAAAAGGAATAATTAACTTGAAAAAGTTTCTTAAGAAAATAGAAATTAACTCAAGTTTTTTATTCAGGACATTAAAGAACGATCGAGTCATGTCGGATCTGAGGTAAGGGACTTCATCTCAATCTCCTTTCATTGAGGCATATTTCATTTTATACACAACTTTCATTTATACAGTGTATAAACCCCTTTGAATTTTACTTTTATACAAAAGGAATCTTTTTCTTCGAAGCATTTTACTAAACGACAAAAAGGAATGTTTTTTTAACGTACGCGGTGACAACGACCTTTTCCACCGCCACGAGTATTATTTGGTCGTTGGCTTCCTCAACAAGTCGTAATGTTTTTTAAAATTAAATAAATACCATATACACTTTTATGTATTTTGGTATTGAAAATGGTTTTCATAATGGATTTTTTATGTCAATATATATAAGTGATATATTGTGATCAAAGTGTGGAAATG
This sequence comes from Viscum album, assembly GCA_963277665.1. Lineage (NCBI taxonomy): Eukaryota > Viridiplantae > Streptophyta > Magnoliopsida > Santalales > Viscaceae > Viscum > Viscum album. The sequence continues at coordinate 1,922,433,956 of OY728125.1, read as the reverse complement.
TTTTCTTTCCATTATATTTGTTTTATGTCTTTTGATTTTTATAATGTTACTTGGACATTTTACGGGTGGTTACGTGATAAACTATATGACGGGTGGTGTCGTGAATACCAGGATGGTTGGTTAGGTAATAACCTCCAATGGATTGGATATGGAAGTCAGTCGTATGGCTATTCCATTAAGTATGTATGGAAGTTGGTTGTATGGCTATTCCATTATGAGATATGTGTGGAAGTCGACCGTATGGTTATTCTACATAAGTATGTTTATGTCCCAAGTTACCTTTATATGTTATGTGTTATTTATATGGGTTTTATGGTAATCCTTTGGTTACAAAAGGGTAAGTAATGATATTTTTTTCAGTGAAGAGTTTTTACTACTTCATGAAGGTGAAGGTATTACTTTGATAAAGTATACATGGTTTACTTGATGTTTGAAAAACTAACAGTTTTCATTCTTTGGGTATCCCTTACTGAGCTTTTTATGCTCACCCCAAGTTTTTTTTTGAAATGATTTTCACAGGACTTAATGTGGATTAGGGTTAAGGATGGGATCAAGGGAAATTCAGGCTATCCAAAACATGGAACTAGACATGTTTATTTTTAAGAGTTTTTATTTTATGGACACATAATAGAAGTGTCTACTTTGTAATATTTTGAGATGTAATAGTTATTTCCTAATTCTCTAAAACTCTAAAGCTAAAAAGATCCTAAATGTGAATTATTTATTTAATTCAATATTATGTAAGGTTTAAGGTCGCGGCCTTATACTATCATTCTGCATATGGACACAACCAAGTCATTTCATTGATGCATCACTATAAACAACGATCCCATCATTCCCTGATGGTAGAGTCAATATAAGAGCATTGACTAATATTCTCTTCAATTATTCAAAACATTCTTCACACTCTTTTGTGTAGATAAATTTAACCCCTTTACGTGTGATCTTCGTCAATGGGTTAGCCAATCGGGCAAAATTCTGGACAAAACGCCAATAATAACCTGCCAAACCAATAAAGCTGTGTACCTCAGTTATACTCGTCGGTGATGGCCATTTTTGGATTTCCTTGGTCTTAGAAGGATCAACAGAAATTCCATCCTTAGAGACAATGTGGCCAAGAAAAGAAATCTCCTGAAACCAGAATTCACACTTGCTAAGCATACAATATAATTCATTCCTTTTAAGTGTCTTCAAGATAATACGCAAGTGATTTTCATGATCTTCGTAGCTTTTGGAGTACTCCATGATGTCATCAATAAATACCGCCACAAAATCATCTAGATATTCCTTGAAAACTCAATTCATTAGATCCATGAATAGAGAGGGTGCATTATTAAATCCATAAGGCATTACTGTAAACTCGTAAAGCCCGTACCTTGTTCGAAATGTTGTCTTCGGAATGTCTTCCTTCTTCACGCACAACTGATGGTATCCTGATCGAAGGTCAATCTTTGAAAAGTATTGAGCTCCATGCAATTGGTCAAATAAATCATCAATTCAAGGTCGAGGATACTTGTTCTTTATTATTATAGCATTGATCTCCCTGTAGTCAAAACACAACCTCATAGATCCATCTTTCTTCTTAACAAAAACGATAGGGGACCCCCATGGAGAAACACTAGGGCGAATAAATCCCTTATTACTCAATTCATTTAGTTGTTTCTTTAGTTCAACTAGTTCCACGGTGGCCATCCTATAAGGGGTCTTCGATATATACCTTGATCCAAGAATTAAATCAATGGAAAACTCATCTTCTCGTTCTGGAGGATGTCCAGGTAAATCTTCTAGAAACACATCTTCATATTCTATCACAATAGTTACATCCTCTATTTGAACATTACTTTCCTCACCCTCAGTCATTTCATTCTATTCCTCCCCAATAATTGAATTTAGTTGAGCTACTGGGGGTGGATCTAAATAATAATTAGGTGGTGACTATTCTGCTCTAAAAATAAGGTGTTCCTTATCATCATCATCAAAAATCATAACCTCCTTCTTCTTAAAATAAATCTTTGCATCATAGTCCGAAAGCCAATCCATATCGAGGATTATATCAAACTCAATCCTAGGTATGACACTGAGATCAGCGGATAATGAACAGTTATGTGCTCTAATGGGGACTGATTTACAAAACTTTGTTGCAATAATACTTCCCTTAGGAGTTTTGACCAAAAATTCTCTTGTTAAATCAAATTGGAAATATCTAATTTTTTTAGCAAACTGGGATGATATAAAACAATGCGATGATCCATAATCAAATAATGCATTTGCTAAACTTGAGGAAACCATTAAATTACCAACCACCACATCTTTCAGAGCTTCAACCTCAGCAGTAGTGATAACATAAGCTTTGCCTTGATCCCTTGGCCTCTTCTGAGGTAAGTTCCCCTGACGCTTAGGACATTCATTTGCATAATGTCCCATCTCTCTACAATTATAGCATTCCACATCAACAACAACATTCTTTCCCCTGCAATCATGATCTTGGAGGCCTTTTTCACCACACTTGTAACAGACACCCATGCCCTTCAAGCAAGTACCGGGGTGTTTCTTTCCACATTTACTGCAGGACTGATATTCAACTCTTCCCTTCTTACCATTATTTCCATTTCCAGGTTGATCAAAATATCTCTTCTTTTCTTTATTTGCTTTAAATTCATAAGACTTAGAGAATTCCTTTTCCATCTTGATAGCACACGAGACAATATCTTCGTATGACGATAAGGTTTGTGAGACTAATGCTTGACAGAGAAATGGTTTTAACCCATTACAGAAGAGATCAATCATACTTCTTGGGTAACGTATATAATCTGCAGCATACCTCGCTAACCTTGTAATGTTAGCCTCATACCTTACGACATTCTCATCCTCCTTCTACCTCAGACTCAGAAATTGCCTTTCCATATCTGCTTGATGGTCATGTGGAAATTATTTTTCTAAGAAAAGATCTTTGAACTCTCTCCATTCCATATTTCATACTTCATCAACTTCCTTTGTGTTTTGAATCAGTGACCACCATTGATCGGCATCTCCAATGAGTCGGTAGACTGCCATGACAACTTTTTCCCTTTCACTACTCCCCAAGGCATGGAATATTTTGTCTACGGATTTTATCCATTGCTCAGCTACACTAGATTAGTTTATGATTAAAAATACATAATTCCATACTTGTAAAATACCTAACATAAATTGAAATATTTATGGATATAATAGATAATCATAAAAGGAAATGTTTTCATTGAGGAAATATATACTCATAAACCCTTCATAATGGTTTGTAAAGAAAATGAGAATTATCCTAAGCATATCCCCCGGGAGTGTCGTAACCAAGAGTGCAGTAAGGCCCATTGTCGTGCAACAGTTCCCATTCGAGTCTATCTCAAAGCGGTGTTTTTGGGTTTTACCCCTAGGTACAACTGTGCCAGAGCCGCCTCTACCTGCTCGTATCCAGACAGGGATGTATTGCTTGGAAAACTCAAAACATTTCTATAATACCAAAATTCTAGGAAGTTCTTATATACTAATCCTCAAAGTCTATCTCTGGGCTATGTGCTCTAATCAGAGTTTATTTAAATCTAGTTTCCATGGATAGTACTAAACTGCCTCTGATACCAACTATAACGCCCTGACCCCAGCTACCCAAAGTCGGTGCATTACTTCGTAACATTGGCATGATCACAAAAGATCAAGTCTCGAAAGACCGATTAGTTTAGTAGCCTTGGAAACACTAGATACATTCATAATTCTTACATTACATCATGAAGTGAAAAAACTATAATAACAAAGTCTCCATAGTCCACACTCATATCCTCTTCTGACTATCCCTGCAGATCATTCATAAAATACTTCTTCACATCCTGGAAAATATTAAAACACTGAAAGGGGTGAGCTCAGATGCTCAGTAAGGATAACAATATTGCGGAAGCTTTCATAAATAAACATAAACATTTAAAGCAATGTATAACTAAAACAAAAGCCTTTTAAACATGAACTTCAACATAATATGGCAAATGTAAAATGAAATAATTCCATTTACTTATTCATATGGATATTCTACTGGTCAAATAATCACATGCAATATCAATAACCACTTTCATAATGATGGAATGCATAATTCTAGACTATCATAACCACGTAGCCAAGGCCTCGTGCCAAGAACACAAATATGATTTTGTCAAGGCCTCGTGCCAAGACACTAGTTTGCCTCATGAGACCAACCTGTGCATCGAGCAGCTATAGCGGGCTCCACCCGTCACTTATTAAGTCCAATGCATTCCTCATATGAATAGGTTTAAACATATCATAAACCATATCATATTCCTATCACATAAAACATGCATAAAGAAAACAAAACATTTCCACATTTCAATCACAAGATAACAAGACAAAACATTGATATAATAAAAACACTTTCAAAACCATTTTCAATACCAAAATAAAAGAAAATTAAAACTTTGTATTTATTTTTCATTTTAAAAAAATTTATGGCTTCTAGAGGAAGCCAAAACTCAAATAATGGTCACGGTGGTGGGGAGGTCATTGTCGCCGCATACGTACGGCAAGAAAAACATTCCTTTTTTTCATTTAGTAAAACGCATCATATAAAAAATATTCCATTTGAATAAACGTAAAAGTCAATGGGGTTTATACACCATATAAATGAAAGTTGTGTATAAAACCAAATATGCCTCAATGAAAGAAGATTGAGGCGAAGTCCTTACAAAGATCATTTTTAAAATAAAATTGATCTATTATATGTATTCATTATATGTACACATAAAGAAAGTGAAAATACAATATATTACATAATAATATAATGACATAATTTGAAAGTAGGATATTAACCCAAAGAATGGAAATTGGGTTAAGAAATTCCATTACCTCACGTCCAACTTGACTCGATCGTTCTTTAATCTCCTGAATAATAAACTAGAGTTAATTTATATTTTCTTAAGAACCTTTTTCATGTTCATTATTCCTTTTATATCACTTATTACCATGTTATGAACATTATGTAATTATTTATGTTAATAACAGTCGTTTTGTCGATCTTTGGTACTTAAGTAAAAAATATACTTCTTATAATTACAAGTTGTTCATGTGGTGAAATATCCATTATATCCAGAATTATATTAATGATGTAGATATCATATATAACATATATATCCAGTATATACATTCATTTATAATATTACATAACATTTAGATGTAAGAAATGAAATGCACCATTCATGGAGATGGTAAGTCGTACGTACGCATGAACGCTACTTTCATTTCTATTTCTTATTTAATGGAATGAAGTTATCATTATATAAAGGTATAATATAATTCCAATATAATATAATATATAATACCATTTACTCCATCCTTTATACATCCCACATATGGCATTAACGATTCAAATCACTTTGAGGGGGCGGTAGTCCGCACTTCCTAAAATGAAATTATCGCGTTTACCCATAATAGAAATCATAAAGTGTGGCATAAATGAGAAATACAGAAGCATAAGTAAAACATAAACATAATATATATATCATAAATGAAAATAGTTTCATCAAAATGGCCACCATTAGAGGTGTTAAATGAATATTGAACAATCATCGTTTCGTGAGGCAGTATTTCGCCACCCACAGAAACAGTATGTTCTTTAACCATTAGACGAAGGTGTGTGTAAGAGTAAACCAAATACTTATCATAAAAACATCCTAGTATATTTTAGATAGTGGTGTTGTTACAAAATAAAGGAATAGAAAGAGTTTAAGGGGTTGGAGAAGAAAAATAAAACAAAACAACATTAGAGAAGACATTACCTTAAAATCGGGTAACTCTTTTTGATTTGAGCCAAAGGCCTCCTTGGGAAGACTTATGCCCAAAGTGAGTCTTCTAGGAGTAAGGTAGGGAAGTTGTGAGACTACTTGGGTAGAGGTTGGACGATCCAGAAGTCTTTGATGGTGTTATTAAGGTGGAAGTGGTGGGGACCTTTTATAAGAGGAGAGGAGGGGCACTCTTGGAAAGATGGAAATGTTACTTTATTATGAAATGCTTTTCGGATTCTAAAGGTCCCACAATGATATATTTCGAGGCTAAGGTGATAAGGGTTCGAAATATACACATCCAATAGATTTTCTACAAGTGTATTCCTTGGATTTTACATTATCTTTTCATTTTATTTAAATCGTTAATTAATGATGTAATTGCTGCATCATCATGGTGTCATAAATAATTTAATTTATTTAATGCCTAAAAATTAAAAAACAAATATATTGATGTAGGAAATATTTTTATATTTTTAATGAATATTTTTAGTCAAAACTATGACTTGTATAACCCCACTTAAAAATTGTTTTAGTAAAACATCTCATGTTTGTGACATTTTTATTTTAACATTAAATAAAAAGTTTTTAATGTCATTTTCCTACCAAAGTGGCTCCATGGGGTCCCCAAGTTGACCCATGGATTGTCTTGGTCGGCCATTACTCATCCAATAGGGGTAGGACAAGTGTAAAGGTATTTTCATATTTCTATAATATCATTTTTACCTTAAATTCCACTAATTACCTTTAATCACGATTAATTACACTTAAAAGTTACTATTCACCAAAAAAATTATTTTAATCCCATTGAACCACATTTTTCTTCCTAATGACAACCATGTATGTCGGATTTTTGAAAATCAAATTACAGAAGCGGTAAAATTTCATTTAAATGAAAAATAATTTTTTTTAACTACCACTTAGTGGTTTCACAATTCATCAAAAATTGAAGTTTCTCAGAACAATGCCAAAATTTCACACTAAGCTATAATTGATATTCCAAATTCAAAAATTATGTCTATTTTAAAAAATTCCAAACATATAAGTTGCATTAATTAATTTTATAATTAATTCCCGCTGCCACAACAAATAGTGTGTTTTTAAGAAACAGTATATATCAAAAGATTGACAATTGTTTATGTCCAATTTCAAAGTGAAATTAATTATAATGACCACCATTTGATAAAATGGTAAAAATATATTATAATTATACTTTGAATCCACTAAATAGTATAATTTATAACTATAAATTATTTTGATTAAAAAAGTGGTTTTAAGTATTTTCAACTATTCCTAAAAAATTGAAAGTTCTCAGAAAATTACAAAAAATTCAACATAGGATAATTTCGATATTATAAATACAAAAATGAAGTCAATTTTGAAATATAAAATTTTGATAATTTTAAAAAGTGGGTATTACTGTTCATAACGGCTACTTTGATTAGTTGTGGTGTGTGTTTAGAACATGAAGTTGCGTACAACACACACTGTTGTATTATTCAAAGAGAAGTGTATCTTGAAAGCTTGCGGTGTTACAACTATTCATAGTAGAGAAGAGAAAACATTTGGTTTTAGAGAGAATAAATAGAGGTGAATATTATTCAGCTTGAATTATTTATTTGAATGTTTATCGCATCTGTCTCAATTAATCGGATTCGAGTATCGTATAGTGGGTATTTCCATAATGAGATTCTTGGGAGGATGAAGAATTGTACTGAGTCTACTTATTAATTGTAGGTTTTGAAGTGGTGTCGATTCTATTTTTCATGAATATTTAATACATGTTTTGAAGTGGTGTCGAATCTATTATATTGAATTAAATAGAAATAAAATCTGACTGAGAAGAATTAGACTGAGAGCATCGTACTTAGGGTAATCAGATAGTTTTTTTACATAGCCCAAGTGGTTCTTACCTTTATTTTGGGAAAGTAATAGAAGAAATATTTTTCAATTGAATATATCTGGTGTATTGAGAAGAGGCATAGGTAACATGAGATGTTACAAAACAAATGTATTACCCTATTTTGCGAAGAGGGTGCACATTCACAAGTTGTATTGTTTTGTATATCTATATTATTGAAAGGTTATATCCTACTATTTTTAATCCATGGATTTATTTCTAGTGTATTTTTTGGTATTAGATCATTTCCAAACCATACCAAGGTTGTATATGTTCTTATTTAATAGTGAACCTTGCAAATAATTTTGTTTTTTTAGATGTGTGTTGATTGGTTTCTCAGTAGGTAACTGAAATCTTTAACAGGAGCTGGACGTTGTTCCAATTAACAAAGAAACATACAAGAAAAAGTGTGTAACTAATTTCCCCATCCCCCTCTCAGTGATACACTACTCTGACGGGGCACTTTCAATTGGTATCAGTGCATGTTTTCCTTAATTATTCTTTGTTGATGGAGATTGGGAACTGTGTCAATAGTAAAGGTATTACAATCTTTGATGGAAAATATTATCATATCTTGAAATATTTAGTTATGTCATATTTTATTTTTATCAGTTATTATGTTCATGAATCTGCAACATTTAGGTTTCCTCCCACTAATGATAGTGCTCCACTTACCCCTATTGATAATATGTTTCTTGAGAATGATGCAAGGGCCAAGAATACTATATTTTTATCACCTACTCAAAGTGAATTCCTGAGACTGAAAGGTGTTTCAATAGATAAAGGTATATGGGATAAATTGAATAACATATATTAAGTAAATAAAAACTTGAATAAGGAAAAGATAAAAAAATGAAGTAGTCTTTTGAAGAATAAAAGAATCACAATGTGCATTTGTGGTGAAGCTGAAGAAAGAAGAAGAAGAGTTGGAACTTTTCCAAAAAAACATTATAAAGATGAAAAGAAAAGTCTAAATTTCCAAAACACTATTAATAAAGTTGGTGAATGTTCTCATAATGTGAAACATGATAAGATTCAACAAATTATACCTTTAAAGTGTTAGAATAAGAATGGAACTGTGTCTTAAAAGAACAATGCTGAGAAAGTTATGTATGTGGTCAAGGTGAAGAATTTATAAGTTACAAAAAATCCTAAGTATGAAATTTTTTATCTAGAAAGAGAATTTTTTTAAATACATATGATTATATCAAGGACTAAAATAAGAAGAATAATCCAATTGAAATTGAAAAGAATATAGTTGGTAAATTTTTCACAACTCAGATTAGTAAGGATTTTTTAATGGAAAATAATCATTCTATGGGTATTGATGGAATTGTGGGGGATTCAGAAACACAACAAGTACGTGTTGGTTCAATCAGCAACTCTAACATCTCATTACTATTTTAGGTATTCCTAAACCTTCTTGTGTTAGATTATTATTACGTTAAATGAAAAAAATTCCTTACCACTAAAAAGTTTCATTTTTGATAGACACGTAGCGGAATGGTAAAATGCTTAATTAATACTCTATAATATTAAATTAAATATTTTCGGAGTAAAACACTTATAAAGTATGAGTTTTAGAGGTCAAAAAAGTCTTGGGGAGGTCTAAATAAAAATATGAAGCATATTATTTTAAGCATGAACTATTTATTCCAAATAATTGAATAACTCCAAAATAGTCTATCATATGAGAAATTGGACCCCACGGTTTTGTTCGAAATATAGTGTTTATCCTAGAAGAGGTATAACATTCAAAGGTGCCAGAATATTGGATGTCTTGCTCGTGAGATAAATTTTTTAAATAATATTTAATATATTATTTATTAAAAATTTAATATCTCCCAAACAGTGTGTCATATGGGAAATCTGAGACCACCGATGGGCCCAAAAATAGTGGTTTATCCTAGACAAGGTATAACATTTGTTCGCATCAGGTGTTTGGATGCCTCACTTGGAAGAATACCACTTTTTTTATTTATTAATTAATTATTCTGGGTTATCATTAAAAAATAATTAATATCTCTCAAACCACTCATTGTTTAAAAAATTAGAGACCCCTGTTAGGTCCGAAATGAGGTGTTTACCCTAGACGGGGTATTACATTAATTTGCAACATATTTTTGAGGTTATTTAATTTTTATATTAAATAATTAAAATATTAATTATAAACAAATGAGTTTCACTATTCATTATCTCTAACCCCATCGTGTACCTCTATTTTAATGCTCATGAGAAAATTAAAAGCTTCAGTTTTAAGCGTTTTTTACCTTATTAATTAGGAACAACATTAATGTAGTAAACTAAAACCCTCCTCTATCAGTTTTGGATGAAACTCTGGATTAAAGATGGTGTTTCTGGAATTTAGTTGTGGAATATGTAGCTTGGTATTTTTTATACCCGATTGACTCCCGATTTTTGGTGAGATAGTCAAATCTGACACAAACAACGACTCCTTTGCAAGCAATCAAAATCAGTGCTCTTCGATCGGATTCCTTCATGCGGTGGCAACCCCTGACTAGATTCCATCATGTCACGGTAGCACCTCCATGCATAGCATTAAGTTTGTTTCTATTATTTTTCATTCATTTATTTATTTTACACATTTTCCATTTTTTATAAATTGTGGATAAATTGAGGTTTAGAAAAAATTGATAATATATAATTATTAATTGAATTATAAAATGATTATTAAAAAAATCATCATAGGTTGTGTTATTATAATTATCCAAAGATAATTACAAAAAATTATCAAAGAATAATTATGAAATTTTTGGGATAATTTTATTCAATAGGTCAAAGAACAGTTATGAGGTAATTATTACTTGAAAAAGATTATCAAAATTATTAACAGATAATTGTTTTGTTTTATAAAGATATAATTTATAAAATTTTCAAACCATAATTATTTGGATTATCAAACGATAATTAATTGTCTATATATATATATATGGATGAACACATTTAGGATAATTTATTAAAATTATCTAATTTTATTTATTTTGATTATCAAAGGAGACATATATATATAGTTAAATATATATTTTTTATAATTACTTTGGAAGTTAAAGATAATTTTATTTAATATTAAATTATCAATGTGTAATTGAATGAAATATTGAATGATAATTTCAAGCACATGGGTTTGCATACAATGATAATCCATAGATTATCCAGGAGAGAGAAAAAATTATCGGATGTAATATTTTTAATGATATTTTGAACCTTATCCTGGTGATATAAATTATCATCACATGTGATAAATTAAATGAAAATATAAGAATTATCCAAGAGGGAGAATATATTTTCTCATACAATATTTTATTTCCTTGAGAATTAAAATGGAGTGATATAATTATCGATTGATATTTATAATTATCCTTATGAATATTTTTTTGACTTCATGTGTTAACATAAAATGATAATATAGAGATTATCCATGAGAGAGAAAATATTATCACATGTAACATTTTACTTTCTTGTGAAATAAAATAGATGTTTTTTTCTAGGAACCCTTGATAAGCATCTATCATTGGTGTCTCGATGTTTACGATAAAAATATCATGGGGAGGCGTATTGAGCCACATGGGGTGGTTTATCCTTTAACAATAACTACATTGAGGTATGTGGTTCCTTTATAATTAGTCAAATTGATTATCCTTGTTTTGTTTTATTTATCTCAATTGTTGATTTAAATTCAATTGATCAAATCTAGATTCAATTAAATTGATAAAAACTCGATTCTAGTGAATCGAGATATTTGAAATGGTGTTGGCATGGAAATTCAGGAAAACCCCGATTCCAATGAATTGAGTGTGTTTAAAGAAATTTTTTGATTTAAATTATTTGATTTGAATTATGGATTTGATGGAAATGATTTAAATTAAATTGTTGAATTTAATTGTGTAAATAAATTTTTTGATGATGGAATTAGTTTTTATTAGATTTCAAACTGGTGAAAATGGATTAAAATGATTTGACAGATACCCATTGGTTTTATCTTGTGAAAAGGCATGTTTTTGAATATAACTTGTTTTGGTTTGAAATTGAATGAAATTGGAAAATTTGAAATGGAATAAAGGGATTGATCGTATTTTTAAGAATTCTAAAAATAGTTCGCACATCATGTAAGAGCACATGAAATCCTTAGGTAGTTTGTGAGTTATTTGGATACACTCAATGCTATGACAATGTTCCCAAACATACTTGTGGAGGGTCACATCCATGACGGGTTGGTGACGAGTCTTCTTTGGCCAGTGTCATAGGGACTTTTGAATACACATTTGTCTGAGTTCACATAGAGTGTATGGAATCCTATAACTGGTTAATACTATTGTACATTTTGGAATATGACAATGTTGCTCGCTTGTTTATTTATATTTGAGATATAGATGTATGTCAATGCTTTTGAACTTCTTTTCATGCCTACTGAATTTATATAAAATGGTTTATATAAATGTTTTACATAAGCCATTATTTTAGAAATATTCCATCATTTGTAAAGTCATTGTATAAAATATCTATTTCCATCATTTGAAAATGTATAGCTTGTTTGGTTATGTTTTTGAATTGCCAGACCTGATTACTTTAAAATTTAACGTTTGTCTTTGGATAATCTTTGTTTGGAATCTGTGATGAAATATTTGGTGGTATCCTACTAGGCTTAGTCTCACACCCTAATTTTTTCCTTCAAGTGAGTGTAGAATTTCTTCTTCCAGGTTTGAGCAAACGGAATGTATCTTTTGGAGGTGGATCCAGTTGTTGAGCTCTGGTCTTGGTGTGTTGTGTCCTTAGGTACCTTGGGGTTGTTTTCCCATTTTAGTACTTGGGTTGTAGTACATTGGGATTTCTATGCCTTTTTGTATTCTGGAACATTACTCCAAGTGGGGTTTCTTTTGTTATGCATACTGTCTTGTTTCTTTTCTCCTGCATTTTTGGTGGAAAATCATTCTCACTTGTATGTTATGTGATGCCAGGTGCTAGTCATCGAATGGTGGGGATTGGGAACGCCTTTCGGGCAATGTTAGGGTAGGCTCGGTTACTGGGTTACCGGGGTAACTAGGCTGGTTCTTGACAAAGTGGTATCATAGAAGGATAAACATCTTTCCTTGATGACAATATGTGTTTGAGTATTCTTTTCGGTACTTAGGAGGTAGTTGCGATTGAGTTCCTGGACAGCACTCACCATAGTGAACATTAAGTCACCAGGGGAGGTTAGGAAAAGACATCTCATGGTGTAGTTGTAGTCTTTCCCTATTGTGATTTGGATAAAGTGAAATCCAAATCATGTTTGTTCCTTGTGTTGAGAATAATTTCTTTAGTTACTCGGTCCGAGTGTTAATCTCAAGTCTTCCTTATTTTTTAGTGATGTTGTGTAACATCATGCCTCCAAGAAGTTGTGTGAATCATATCCAAGAAGGGGATACTAGTGTACATTAGTTACTGAATCCTCCCATGGACTAGAGCCTAGTATATGTGATTTTGAATAATATCCAAGCTTGGGGGAAGGCACCACCAGTAGCCTCCAATCAGGCTCTAATTGTTGAACCTGGGGGGGGGGGAATTCTCTTCATGATTGTTCTTAAGAGTTATTTCATAAAAATCCGCTAGTTTTCAAAGGCTCTAATGATCCTCAACATTCTTATGAATGGTTGGCCAGGATAGAACATCTTTTCGAGTTTTTGGAGACACTAGACTAGATCATTAGAACCATCAAAAACTATAGGGCAATCAAATGCATCACATAAAAAAAGAGTTCCAGCCATATGAATCTAGAACAAAGCTTCTTCATGTAGTGAATAAGTCTCCAAAAGAAGCTAATACATGTCCAACTACCATAATAGATTTTATTACTATATCTTCATCTTTAGTGACAACACTTTTGATACTGGTTCATCTTACTTGTTTATTTCAACCCATGTCTCTAATCTTCTTAATCTTCCTATGGCTGTTTTATCTTGTGCAATGGATATTTGTACATCCCTTGGTGCGAAGAGAGAGCATGGTCTATGTAGTCCTACTTGTGTCTTCTCTCTATTAGATGTTGATTTTTATTTTAGTTTTATCATACTCAATATAGAACCTCATGACGTCATATTCGGGATGGATTGGATCATTTCCAATAAATCCAAGATTGATTATTATCGTTAATGTGTCTACCTTACAACACTCAGTGGTGTGCCTCTTGTCTTTCAAGGAGAATGAGACACAGGGTCATGAAAAGTAAGACCCTATTATCCAGAGTTGGGGAAAGATATATCAGTGTTTTATTTTGATATAGGTAGGGATTCAATGTGTGGGGATCTTCCTTCAGATGTCGCTATGTTTCCTGGCATGTTTCCTTCTGACTTCTCTGGTTTATGACTAGTAAGGGAGGTTGTTTTTTCTATTGAATAAATGGCTGGAACTCAACCGGTTTCTCTAACCTCTTACAAAATTTCTCTATATAAACTAAATGAACTAAAGACTTATTTAGACGATGTTCTTGAGATAGGATTTATATTCCAAAGTGTGTCACCTTGGGCAACGCCATTTCTCTTTGCCAAGAAGGCTGATGGTTCCCTTCGCTTATGTCTTGATTATGGAAATCTCAATCGAGTTATGATAAAGAACAAATATTCATTACCATGAATTGATGATTTGTTTGATCAATTGAAGGGGGAAATGTGGTTTTCAAAAATTGATCGTTGATTTGGTTACCATCAGTTGAGTGTAAAAGAGTCTGACATTCAGAACACAACTTTTCAGAGTAGGTATGACCGTTATGATTACGTTGTTATGATCTTCGGCTAAAAAAATGCTTTTGAAATTTTCATGGCTTTGATGAAAAAGGTATTCCATGCGTATCTGAATACCTTTGTAGTAGTCTTTGTGGATGACATTCTTGTTTTACTCAAATTCTGAGGAGGATCATGTGCATCATCTGAGAATAGTTCAGAGTCTACTAAGGAATCACCGACTTTATTTCAAGCTTTCAAAGTGTGATTTTTGGATTTGGGAAGGGATATTATTAGGGTATGTGGTGTTAGAACAAATAATATCCGTTAATCATGAGAAGGTGAAGGCTGTTATGACTTGGGAACAACCATGAAATGTTTTCGAGATTCGGAGATTCTTGGGCTCCGCAGGATATTATTACCGATTTGTTAAGGACTTCTCAAAGTTAGATTCTCCGATGAGTAGTCTAACTCGAATGGGAGTGATGTTTTCCTCAATTGATAAATTTCAGAATTCTTATGTTGAGATAATGATTGTTTTTACTACTGTGTCGGTGTTAACTCTTCCAGAGGCTGGGAAAGGTTACATGGTCTTCTCTTATGCATCGTGTTTAGGTTTGAGATGTGTCCTTATGCAAGGTAATCTTTTTGTTGCATATGGATCTCGTCAGCTTAAGCCTCATGAGAATAACTATCCTACCCATGACCTTCAACATGTAGTTTTAATGTACGCACTTAAGTGTTGGCGAAATTACCTTTTTGGGGAACGGTTTATCTATGTATTCAGACTACAAGATCTTGAGTTATATCTTCTCACAAAAATATTTGAATCTCCACCAAAGGTGTTGGGTGGAGTATCTAAAATATTTCTACTTTGACATTTCCTATACCCCAGGGAAAGGGAATGTCATTGTATATGCGTTAAGAAGGAAACTTCCAACTCAGTCTATGAAAGAATCTTTAGAAGATAAGAGTTTGATTGCTATTTTTTCTCATTTTCATTTTGGATTTTAGTGGAATGGGGATGAAGTTTCTTTGACTAGTGTTCAGTGGAAATCTTCACTTATCGAGTTGATTATTTAGGAAAAACAACTTAATGAAGAGTTCTGTAAGAATTAGATATTCTATTTATGCTGGGGAGACTGATTCCCAATGGTTTTTCTCTAAAGAGGGTGTTCTATGTTATCAAAACCATTATGTTGCACCGTTAGTGACAAAAAAGTATATAATGGATGTTTTCAATAATTTACCAAAGGTTTCTGCATCCAGGAATCCCTAAGACGTTCTAAGACTTGAATTATCCATTTTGGTGACCATGTATTCTTGAAGGTGTCACCCCGGTTAGGTCATTGATGACTTAGGAGGCAAGAGAATCTTGCTCCTTGTTTTTTGAGATCTTTTAAAGTTTCTTATTTGGTGGTGAAATTTGTTTACCATTTAGAAATACCACTAAAACTGATGTTGATACATAATGTGTTTCATATATCTCAGATTCGAAAGCATTTATCTGACCCATCTCATATTCTGAGTAGGTGTGATCTTGATGAGGAACATGTTTTATATGTGACTGAATAACCAGTCATGGTTGTTGATTCTGTGTCCAAGGTACTTCATGGGAGGACGCTACCTATGGTCTGAATGATATGGAAGCATGATTCTAATTCTCATGAGACGTGAGATAGGGTGGAACTTATGGGTGAAAAGTGGCTTGTTCTTTTTTGAGGTGGAGGTTTCTTCATAGGATTTTTGGGGATAGAAAGTTCATATGGTGGGGAGTTTGTAACATCCTGTTACTATTTTTAGTATCCCTAAAACATCTTGTGATAAATTATTATTACCGTAAATGAAAAAAATGGTTTATTAATGAAAAGTTTCATTATTTTTAAACACATCATGGAGAGGTAAAATGCCCAATTATTACTCTGGAATATTAAATTAAATATTTTCAGAGTTAAACACATAGTAAGTGTGAGTTTTTGAGGTCTGCTGAGTCATTGGAAGGTCATAATAAAAATATAAAACATATTATTTTAAGAATGAACAATTTATTCAAAATAATTGAATAACTCCAAAATGGTCCATCATATGAGAAATTTGATTCCACGTTTATATTCAAAAAATAGTGTTTATACTATGAGGGGTATAACATTCGAAGGCGCGGGATTTTTGGATGACTCCCTCGTGAGATAAAGTTTTTAAATAGTATTTAATATATTTTATCACATCAGCTGTTTGGAGTGAGGGGTTTACCCTATAAAAGGTATAACATTTTTTCACATCAGGTGTTTAGATTCCTTGCTCGCAATAATTCCACTTTTTATATTTATTAATTAATTATTCCAGGTTTTCATTAAAAAACCATTAATATCTCTCAAACTGCTCATCATTTGAGAAATATGAGACCATCGTTGTGTCCGAAATGAGGTGTTTACACTATACGGGGTATTACTTTAATTGGCAATGGGTTTTTGGTGTTATTTAATTTTTATATTGAATAATTAAAATATTAATTATAAAAAAAATGATTTTCACTATTTATTATCACTAACCCATCGCCTACCTCTATTTTAACGCTCAAGAGAAAATTGAAATCTTTAGTTTTAAGCGTTTTTTGATCAGATTAATTAGGAACAACATTAATGGAGTAAATTAAAACACTCCTCTATCATTTTCAGATGAAACTATGGATTCAAGGTGGGGTTTCAGGTATCTTGTTTTGGAATATGAAGCATGGTGTTTTTTATAACCTATTGACTCCTGATTTTCGGTGATATAGTCAAATTCGACCTAAAAATGATTCCGTTGCACGCAATCTAAATCAGTGCTCTTCGAACAGATTCCTTCATTCGACGGAAACCCCCAACTAGATTTTTTCATGCGGTGACAGCACCTCCATGCGTAGCACCAGGTTTGTTTCTCTTCTTTTTTAATAATTAATTTTACACATTTTCCATTTTTTATAAATTGTTGATAAATGGAGGTTTAGAAAAAAAAATTGTCAAATGATAATTTTTAAATGAATTATAAAATGATTATTAAATCAAAGCATCATAGGTTGTGTTATTATTATTATCAAAAGATAATTACAAAAAAAAATATTAAAGAATAATTACATGAACTTTTTGGGATAATTCTATTCAATATGTTAACGAACAGTTATGAGGTAATTTTTAGATGAAAAATATTATAAAAATTATCAAAGGATAATTTCTTTGTTTTATCGAGATATAATTTATAAAATATTAAAACAATAATTATTTGGATTATCAAATGATAATGATATATATAAATATATATCCATAAACACATTTAGGATAATTTATTAAAATTATCTAGTGTTTTTTATTTTTATTATCAAAGGATACATTTATATATAATTAAATATATATTTTTTATAATTTATTTGGAAGCTAACGATAATTTTATTTAATATAAAATTATCAACATGTAATTTCATGAACTATTGAAGTATAATTTAAAACACATGTGATTACATAAAATGATAATCCATAGATTATCCAGGAGATATAAAACATTATCACATGTGATATTTTAAATGATAATTTGAAACTTATCCTGGTGATATAAATTATCATCACATGTGATAATTTAAATGATAATCTAAAAATTATCCAAGAGAGAGAAAATATTTTCCCATGTAATATTTTCTGTCCTTGCAAAATAAAATAGAGAGATATAATTATCGAATGATCTTTATAATTATCCTTATGAATATATTTTTTGATTGCATGTGTTAACATAAAATGATAATCCAGAGATTATTCATGAGAGGGAAAATATAATCATGTGTAACATTTTACATCCCTTTGAAGTAAAATAGATGTTTTGGTTCTAGCAACCCTTGATGATGTTTGAGCAATTGTGTTTCAACACTTATGATAAAAATATAGTGGGAATGCGTATTTAGCCACATGGGGTGGTTTATCCTTTGACCTTGATGACCTTAATGTAGGTGGTTCCGTTCTGATTAGCCAAATTGATTATCCTTTTTTGCTTGATTTATCTCAATTGTTGATTTAAATTCAATTTCTGTAATCTGGATTCAATTAAATCGATAAAAACTCGATTCCATGGAATCAAGATATTTGAAGTGGTTTTGGTAGGGAAAATCACGAAAACCCCGATTCCAATGAATTGATTATGTTTATAGAAATTTTCTGATTTAAATTGTTTTATTTAAATTATGGATTTTATAGAAATGATTTTAATTAAATTGTTGAATTTAATTGTAGAAATAAATTCTGTGATGATGGAATTAGTTTTGATTGGATTTCAAATTGGTTAAAATGGATAAAAATGATTTGAGAGAAACCCATTGGTTTTATCTTCTAAAAAGGCATGTTTTTGAATAAAACCTATTTTTGGTTTTAAATGGAAAGAAATTGGAACATTTGAAATGGAAGAATGTGATTGATCATATTTTTAAGCATCCTTAAAATAGGTCTCCAATCGTGTAAGAGTGCATGCAGGCCCTAGGTAGTTAGTGAGATATTTGGATATACTCTATGTTACGTCAACATTCTAAAACATACTTTCGGTGGGTAACATCCCCAAAGGGTTGGTGATAAGTCTCCTTTGGCTAGTTTTATTGGGATGTGTGTATACACATTTTGTTGAGTTTACATTGAGAGTGTGTAATCCTATATCTAGTTAATAATATCGTACCTTTTGGCAGATGACCATATTGGTCACTTGTTTATTTATATTTTAGATATAAATGTATGTCAATGCTTCTGAACTGCTTTACATGCATGCTGAATTTATATAAACTGTTTTATATAAATGTTTTACATAAGACATTGTTTTAGAAATATTCCATCATTTGTAAAATCATTTCTTAAAATATTTATTTCCATCATTTCAAAATGTATAGCTTGTTTTGTTATGATTTTTAATTTCCAAATGTGTTTACATTAAAATATAAAGTTTTTATTTGGATAATATATGTTTGGAATCTATTGTGGAATCTTTGGTGGTGTCCTACTGGGCTTAGGATCACACCCTACTTTTTCCTTTTGGTGTTTGAATACTTTCTTCTTCTAGGTTCGATCAAATGGAAGGGATCTATTAGAGGTGGATCCGGATGTTGAGCTCTGGTCTTGGTGAGTTGTGTTCTTTGGGACCTTGGGTTTGTTTTCCCATTTAAGTACTTGGGTTATAGTACTTTGGGATTTTTAGGCCTCTTTGTATTCTGGTACATTACTCTTAGTGCAGTTTCTTTTATTTTTCATACAGTATTGTTTATTTTCTTCTGCATTGTTGGTGGAAATATCGTTCCCACTTTCATGTTATGTGATGCCAAGTACTAGTCGCCGACCCATGGGGATCAGAAACGCCCTTCTGGCTATGTCAGGGCTGTCTCAGTTTCCCAGTTACTAGGGTACCTAGGCTTGTTCATGACAACAACATTACTATTATCCTATAGTCTATTAAAGGAGTAAATTGAGGGGGAGTTATTCTCCTCAGAGAAATACAAACGAGAATTTTTCTTCAAAGAAATCTAAAAAGAATGAAGTAAATATTTAAAATAGGTTCCAACTCTTTGAAACTATTTGTTAAAGATGTGAACAACATGGATACCATGCAAAAAGAAGTCTTGTTTTGTTACCCGATTAGAAAAATATTCTCAATTATAAAAAGAATAAGGTGAATAATGAAAAGAATGGTGAAAAGGTGTTTATTGTTGAAACTACATTAAAATACATGAAAGGAGAACAACCCAAGATATATGATCATGGATGTTCTTCTCACATTACTGGAGAAAAGAAATTGTTGAAGGATTTGAAAGGCCTTAAATATGGCATAGTGACATTTGTAAATGATGAATCATTGAAATAAAAGGTTTTGGGGAAGCCATTATTGGAAAAAAAAGATGAAATCTTAAAAAAAAAATTGGATATTGATGGGATGAAACAGAATAGGATAAGTGTCATAAAATTGTGTTTTCAGGGTAACATGTTTATCTTCATAAAATATGGATTTTTTGTAAAGATTGAAGAAGATAGAAAGATCTTTATAAGAGGCCAATGTATTAAATAAAATTTGTTTCTAGTTGGTGATTCACAAAACACTTGTTACATGAGTATGGTGGAAGTGAATCAGTTATGACATAAAATGCGTTGACATATCTGTTAAAGAAACATGAGAAAGATATATTAAAGATACAGTGTTAAACACATTCCTGATTTTCCAAGATGAAGGTATTGGTGCTGCACTATCTTCCAGAAAGGAAAAATCACAAATGTTTTTCATAAG
Organism: Viscum album; assembly: GCA_963277665.1. Classification (NCBI taxonomy): domain Eukaryota; kingdom Viridiplantae; phylum Streptophyta; class Magnoliopsida; order Santalales; family Viscaceae; genus Viscum; species Viscum album. The sequence goes on along the minus strand of OY728125.1, from coordinate 1,922,413,251 downwards.
AAGTTGATATTTGTTCAAAGAAACCCCTGGAGTTGATACACTCTAATATATATAGGACAATGATAAAACAATCAACACATGGATATAATTACATCATTCATTGATTATTTTACACACATAACATTATATATATATATGAAATACAAATTAGACACATTGAAAATGTTTAAAAGTATCATAAGAAAACATAAGAAAGAATGTGAGTATTGTGTGAAGAAGTTGGGAAATGATAATAGTAGTGAATAAAGAAGAAAATATATTTATGACTATATTGAGAAGGATGGAATTCTCCATGATTATATCTCTCCATACACTCCCCAATAAAATGGGGTTTCTGAAAGAATGAATAGAAGCCTGATGGAAATGGGAAGAACCATGTTACTCGATAAAGACCTTTCTCATTACTTTTGGAGGCATTCCATGAGTATTGATGTTTATATCAGAACTGTTGATTCTATATACCTCAATCTGGTATGAATACTTATGAATTGTTTTATAGAACAAATCCGAGTTTGAATCACTTTATTGTTTTCAGGAGTCCTTGTGTTATAAAAAAGAATAGTGGAATCTATGGTATGTTTGAGTAGAAAGGTGAGGATGGAATATTTATAATCTATTCTATAGAAGTAATAGGGTAGAGATGATTTAACAAATTATCAATAATAATTTTTGATTTAGTTAATGTAAAAGTAATTGATGTATCTATAAAATAGAAACATGTTCAGGCAGACAATGAAATCAAGGATGCTGAAGAAGATAATTATGATAAGGATACAAACAATTGTAATCCTAATAAAGGGGAATAATCCGACTCATCTATTTCTAGTGATGAAGATTACCATCTAAAATTTTATCCAAGACAGAGGAAACATGTTAAAGCACAGAATATAATTGGTGATCAACATCAGAAGTTTAAAACAAGAAGAAAAACCAATTCCATTACCCATACTTCGTTATATTCAAAAGTGGAACCGAATTATGTGAAAAAAGCTTTTGAGCATCCAGAATGGGCTAAATCCATGAATGAGGAATTGGATCAGATTGAAAATAATAATAATTGGAAATATATAACCAAGCCTAAAAAACATCTGTGGAACAAAATGTATTTTCTAGAACAAGCTGAATGAAAAAGGTGAGGTTATAAGAAACAAAGTAAGATTGATTTGCAAAGGGTATTCACAGATTACGGGTATTGACTTTGATGAAACCCTTTCTATAGTTGAAAGACATGAAGAAATCATAATATTTCTTATTATTTCTTCATAATGAGGCTATATGATCTTTCAAATGGATGTTAAATCTGCATTTATAAATGGAGATCTTGAAGAAAAAGTTTATATTAAACAAACTTATAGATTAGTTATTCAAAAATATGAAGTTTGTGTCTACATATTGGGAAAGGCATTGTATAGCCTAAAATAATATCCTAGGGCAGGGTATTCTAAATTTAACACGTTCTTAATGAAGATTAATTTTAACAAAGAAAGAGTGGATATCATACATTACTTCAGAGAAAGTCAAGATTATTCCCTCTTTGTAATATTCTATGTTGGTGATATAATCCTTACTTCGAATGATGAAGGAAGCTATAAAAGATTTTCTAAAGAAATGAAGAATTTATTTGAAATTTCCATTCTAGGAGAATTGAAATAATTTTTTGGGTTACAAACCCAGCAAACTAAATAATAAATTTTTCTCTCCCAACAAAAGTATGAAAAAGAACTGATTAAGAGTTTTTTCATGGAAAATTGAATACATGTTTCCACACACAATTTTGTGGGAACAAATTTGAGTAGATATGGAGAAGGAAAATAAAATGATCAAAAAGAGTATCATAAGATGATTGGAAGTCTATTATATTTTACTGGATCAAGGCCCGACATTGCGTGTGTTGTTACCTTATGTACAAGATTTCAAAGTGCTCTGAAAGAATCACATTTAATTACTAGAAAAAGAATTGTCAGATACATCAAAGTCACAACAAACATTGGAATCAAATATAATATCTCAAATTTTATTTAATTTTTTGGGTATTTAGATACATATTGGGCACTAAATGTTGATGATAGAAGATCTACCTCTATTGGGGTATTATTTCTGGGAATTAATTGTGTTATTTGGCATTCAATGAAACAAAATTCAGTAACTCTCAATATGGCTGAAGCTGAGCATGTTGCTTCTACTCAAGCCACTACTCAACTTATGTGGATGGAAACACAATTGGATTATTTACTTGTATAATTGATGTTACCCTTGATCTTGGGTTGTGACAATCAAAGTACAATCAACCTCACCAGGAATATAGTTAAACATTCTCTTAAAAAACATATCAATATCATATATCATTTCATCAAAGGGAATGTGGAGAATAATGAATCAATGTAAGAGTATGTTCTAAAATTTGAAAAAGTTGCTGATATTTTAACAAAACCTTTATCTAATGAATTATTCTCAAAAATGAGGTTGAAAATGGGTGTCCAACATCTTTCTCTTCATGTTTGAGGTATGTGTATCTATCCCCTTCCTAATCATTCCTTTGGATAGTTTTTTCATGGGGGTAATTCTTTTTTTCATTAATATATTGTATAAAAGAGATATTTGTGTGTAAGATATGAATGTAACATTATTTTATGATTTAACTATTCTAACTATTTTCTGGAGTGGTTATAAGAAAAAATTGATTTTTTTTCTAGGAAGAATGATGAAACGAAATAAGGTTTCATGATCACATTTTTTAGAGATATCATGGCTTTTATATTAATGATTATTGTTTCCTACAATGATTTAGCTCACATAGGACTAGAATGGTTTATATGTAATCTATTTCTTGAGGTTAAAATGTTCAGTGAATTAGGAAACATTGTTGACAACAAAATCCAATGGGGGAGATTGTTGGGACCAATCTGATGATAAAGGTGATAAAGATTTAAAGATTGGTCTTTTGTTTTCAAGGTTGGTTTTGAGGAAAATAAATCACATCAAATTGTATTGGAAATAATTGTTTTAATTTATTGTTTTGAAAAGAATAATAATCTTGTTTTTAGAAAGATTGTCGTATGGATGATAAGGAATGAAATAAACTAGAATGAATGGAATGTTATGATACTTTCCAATGCTATTGGTGATGTTGATTTTCTATTTTGTAACTCTCAAAAATCACAAGTATGTGGAAAAACATATAATTCATGCTTGATAAATGAAAGAGGGAAGTAAATAATGGTAATTACTATTGAAAATCATGGAATGGTGATGACTGTTGAAAAACAGTGAATGGTGATGATGATGGAATAGTCATGCTAATGGAATAGTCATGTAAATGAAAGAAGAAATGGTTTTTCAAGCCAAAACAGTATTCACATTTTTTTGCATCAAACTCCGATTCGTGCCAATAGAATAATCGTGCCTAAGAAAGAAGAAGAGGTATGTCAAGCTGACACAGTATTCACTTTTTTGGCATCAAACTCAGATTCTTTCCAATGGAATAGTTGTGCCTATGAAAGAAGAAAATGTATATGAAGATAAAAATGTAGTCACTTTGATTTTCATAGGTCTTATAGTTCTTCTGGTAGAATAGTTAAGATGATGGAATTGTCATTCCAGTGAAATAAGAAAATTTTTGTCAAGCCGACACAATATTCACTTTGTTTTGCATCAATCTCAGAGTTCTGCGATGGAATTGTCATGTAGATGGAATATTCATGAAAAAGGAAAAAGTCATACCATTGGAAGAGTAATGTTCATGCATATTGAATGGTAATGTTCGTGGAGATGGAAGATTAATAGTAGGGCTGATGGAAATATATGTGCCAATGAAAAAGAGGAAAGAGTAGTGCAAAAAGAAGAGTAAATAGTCGTACAGATTGAATAAAGTAAAGAGTCATGCCAATGGAAAAAGAATATGAATTGATAATGCCTATCACACTGATAGGGTAATGTCATTATTTTGCATCAGACTCACAGGTGAAAATGAATGAAAATATATGGTTTTTATTGATGACCATTCTCCCCTAAAACAATCATACTCAATAATCATACTAACATTTCGGGTTTTCTAAAAGGAAAATTGTTTTGGATTTTTGGAATCAGAAATGGGTATGGATATAAAAATGAAAAATCCAAATATTGAGGTGAATTTTTGAGAATATTTGAGAAGCTTTGAAAAGGTATTACGAATTCAAAATTTATCATATAATTTCAGGGGGAAAATCAAATTTTGGAAAAAAATCAGATTTGGAAAAACGTTTGGATTCCCACCATTTTCACCTATAAAAGGATGAAGTAATTTTACATTATAAAAATGTTCCACTATTCGTAGCAGAGGAGAGAGAAGCTTCGGGTTTTTGGGAGAAGAAGAAGAGGTGATGAGTATTCGAATTTTCTTTTTCATTTGAGTGTTTATCACATCAGGCTGAACAAATCAGTTTTGATTTTTTGTACTGGGTGTTTCCATATTTGGCTCCTTGTGATGAGGAATAATTGTAATGAGTCTCTTTATAAGTGTCAGGTTTTGAAGGGTTGCTGATACTATTTTTCATGATTTTTGGATATATTTTTTTAAGTGGCATTGATTCTATTCTATTGTATTCATTTGAAAAAAAACAGATCGAGAAGAATATGAATAAAAGCATTGTACTCCGGGTAATCAGATAGATTTTTTTAATAGTCCAAAAGTTTCTTACCTTTCTTCCATGTAAGGAAAAGAAAAATCGTTTTATAATTGAATATATCAGGTGAAATGAAAATAAGCACAGGTAACATGAGATGTTAGAAAACAAATGTATTTCTCTATTGTGCTAAGAGGGTGCACATGCACTAGTTTTATTATTTCATAGTGTTGTACATGTAAGAAGTCACATCATACTCGTTGTAATCCAAGGACTGATTTCTAGTGGATTGTATGGTATTGGATCACTTCCAAAACATACCAAGGACGTAGCTACTCTTATTTAATATTGAACCCTGTAGATATTTTTGTTCCTTTGAATGTGTGTTGATTTTTTTCTCAGGTGGGAATTAAAATATTTAATAAGATTCAAAGGTTGTTTCAATTAAAAAGAAACATAAAAGAAAAATTTCATCATTAATTCACCCCTCCCCCTCTGAGTGATACAATACTGTGGCTGGGCACATTCAAACATTGTTAATAAATGGGTGATAAGATGTTATAAATAAATAATAAACGGTATTATACATTTAATTTTATAGAAAAAATTAATAATAAGTCCATATTTATTATACATTAGGATGTAACGTTACTAAATAAAGGAAAGACTTGAAGTAATAATTTATTTTCCAATCTCGTTATTATTCAAGTATGTTTATGTTTAAGTATCTATTGGAGAATATTTCTCTCCCATAAACTTGTTTGGGGAAAATGTATTCAAAAAGGTTTTTATTATTCTCATATAGTTTTTCAAATTCAATTTAATCCATGTTTTAATTTTTACAAAATAGTTTTAAATGAATAAGTTTATCATTTTCCTAACTAGGTACTTTGTGACATTACCAAAAAAATATGGAATGAATGTTCATTTAAATTATATAGAATGAACTGATTTACCACAATCATGAAACCCTAATACCTTAAATGATCTGATACAATCACACAACGTTATTTTTAAATAAATTTTTTAATTTCTAATTGTTGATCTTTTCAAAAAAATAAAAATGGAAAAGAAATTTTCCTAAAAAATTATTTCAATTGATATGTTAAAATCATGTTCATGCTAAGAAAAAATGGTTTCATGTTACATACTATTTAATATGGATATGATCTTCATATACCATACATATTAATTATAGGTATGGTTTGTGTTTATTATGTAATTATTATTATAAATCCTGTTACATTTCCATAGGTTATGAAATGATGAAATGTTTGTGAAAACCATTTATTTTCATGGGTTTTGATATGATAGATGACTTATGATCATATGGAACAATATAAGTATTGCATTTATTATGTTATGGTTGTAACTTATATCTCAATCTAATTTATTGGGTAATATTTTACATCTTATGCAACTACAAGGGAAGACAAATTGATGTTATTGATCCACTATAAGAAAAGGTGTGTGTTGATCCACTACTGTAAACATGTGATTTTTGAACTACTATAAGAAACAAGTGTGTCTTGATCCACTATGTTTATGTATTTGATATTTAACATTTAGATATAAACTAATTTTCTATATCTATAATAGTTCCACACTTTCATGACATAACATTATGGATAATCATTTATTTATGATGATTTCTCACTCTTATGGACCATATTTTTTGAAAAGATAATGTTTTAGGCAATGAATCATGTTAATGATATATGTAGGCTGGGGATGAACATTATTATTTACATTCATGATCACCTAACCTTGTTATTATCATATTATTCCATGTGATTATTTATTGATATCTCATATGTTTAATCTTTTTGAGTAACAGGGATCGAACATTCTTATATTTCACTCCCCAAGTGATGAAGAATGATTTAGATGGGGAATTCCTAATAGGAGTACTATTAGATAATTTATTTGTGAGATATTTTTAAGATCATTCATTAAATAAGAATAATGTATATCTAATCTCTAGATTCACTAAATCATTAAGGTTTATGGAGAGACTTTTTATGATATGTAATGAATATTCACCTAAAAAGATATATTACCTATGTTGGAAAGAATGTTCCATTATAGTTTTTATCCTAGAAAACTTTTGACAATCCTTATTAATTAGGGTTAGAAAATTTTTATGACAACCCTAGGCATTGAAATAAGTATAGGATGAAATCATAATGTGTTGATAGTGATTATGATTGAAATATATTAAACCTAAGGTTTAATAGAATAAGGTGTCATGATTTATACATTCTATAAATTATTTTTCAGAATAATGTGGTTATCCACATTTATTAGTGCTTATTATGATATTCCATCTGGTTTTAGTTATTGGATGGAACATGAATGAACTATGTTAATATTGAGTGCAATAAGAAATTAAATTATTTTCCTCTTTAGAAACCATACATTATGGGATATGGAATGAAAAATCTAGTAGCCATGCTCACACAACATTCTTAGGATATGAATCATGTCGAGTTACCAAATTACCAAAGGATGGAACAACATGTTATTGAGTCATTCATGAGCCAGCATTTATCTTCATTTAGTGCTTCTTATGATCTACTAAGGGGTGAGAAATGGATCAATGCCACTGAGAAAATATTTCCTATTATTCAAATCTCATGACTCGAAACGATTCCATATGTATTTATCTTCTGCATGGATAAACATAACAATTTCAAAATATTATCAAGAATGTGAGGGAAGTGGAATAAATTTAATAGATGTAATGAGATGGGTTTAAGGATATATAATTCAATAAGTACATTCCTCATTTCCTCTGTAAAAAATATAAAGAATTAATTTCATAATATGATGAACAAGGCTGATGAATTCATTGCTACCTATGTGGTAAATTTTATAATCCATTCTAGTTATGCCTATGGTTTAATTATTTTCCCTAAAAGTAAAATTGATCAATTATTTAATGGGTTATAACCATGTCTTTGAATGGCGTTACCTATAAAAAACATTAGTATTTATGAAGAAATCATTCGACATGAACTCAAAGTCATAATGAAAAATTTAGATTCCCACAATTTCAATTGTTTGGATTTGAAAAAATATATCAAGTCTTAAGAAACGTTTATTAGATAATATTTAGAAAAGAAGTTATTGTCATCTACATGTCAGAAATTTGTTGATAATTATCAAAGGAATTGTTTTATTTGAAATGGGGGTTCTTTAAAAGTGGATTTCATAAATCCCATTAATGTAAAAAATGTGATTAATCAGAAATTTATAGAAAAATAGGGGAATAAATCAACTAATTAAACACCCACACTTCATTTTATCAAGTTAAAGGTGTTCTAGAATTATGAGAATAAATTCATGAATTCAATTGTTAATGTGGATGTTATGTTATAATAACCATTAAAGACAAAGGGAAGAGGGGTAAATTGTGAAATAATAGCGGTTTAATTGAATTATGATAATTAGGGACCCTTATTTTCAATTCCTTAGTTCTGGATTCCATGTTTGATTTCTTATAAATGATCTTTTTGAAAATCATATTTTCAATATGACATGCATGACATAATAAAAATAGATCAATTATGCTTTTATTTTCATGATTCTCTATGAAAATGATTCAAATATAATTTTTTTTGTGTGTAGGAATTGGCCTCCCATATATCTCATACATGTTGTGGCCGGTATGATTGAAAGTCCATGTTTCTATTTAAATTTGAAAATTTATTTCAAAACTCATGTCACATACTTCAAAAAAAGATTTCATATTTTATTCAAACATTAAGGAAACCTTCAAATAGTCAATTTTTATATTGAGGAATCAGACAAACATATATCTAACATATGGTTTACCCTATATGAATAAAATTGTTATTTTTCAGATTTAAATTAATATATTTAGTTAATAAAGACCATCACTCTCTAAAAATAATGAAAAAAACATTCAGATCATTTTTATAATTTAGTAAAATAGTATCTTAATCATTTTTTTATTCATCTGAATCTTTGGCATGTCAATCTGACATACTCTGTGTCTTTTATTACTATGTTAGGGTTTTTTATTTAAAAAAGATATTTTAGTTCATAAAACATATCCCAAACTCAAAAATATAGAAACAAAATTGTATTTAATAGATACATTAAAAAATTATAATTATTTTTTTGATATATATCTACTAAAAATTTAGTAATCTGACATACAATGCTCCCTATATAACTTGATGTTTATTTTTTAGTATAAAATTGATATTTTATTCATTAATTATATCATATTTAGGTTTCAATTGTTTATTTATAATATTAATAAATCAATTATTATTTTAAAATTCATTTACTATATTATTCTATATAATCTAGAGTGATTTTTTAAAAAGTATCTTTATTAGAATGTTTTACAGGATCGCTAAAGAAAGAAAATGTGTAATTTATTTTTTGGAATAATTATTGTATTAAAATATATATACAAATGTATATACATATAAATATGTTTCAATTTAAATGTTTTTATTAATTACATAGGGCTCTTTTTATTTCTAAAAATTATTATTTGAAATTAAATTATATAATTATAACTTCACTGTGATGTAAATTGTATGAACACACTACAACAATTGGGATTTTACCAGTGTTATCTTTACCATTAATCAATGATACTTTTATCATTTCCATAAATTTAATAGATAAAATCACCTCTCATTGGGGATACAAAATAACTGATAATGGTTTCCCTTTATCATTGATAAGAAATTTATGACATCCATGAAGTCCACTACGAAATTTTTTAAATAAATTTTATTTTAATAACCTATTCAATATGTAGCACTGATCAAAAATAGGTCATGAAATATTATACGAATATTATTAAAAATAATTATGGATAAAAATATTATTTTGGATAAAAATATTATAATTCATTATTAATTAAAAATATTATTATATTAATAACTTTTTGTGTTTTAATGATAATATTTTCATTAAATTCTATTTTTTGATATATATTTTTTCCAACTAAAATATATTTTTTAAAATATTATAATTATAGTTTTTTGATGATTTTAATTTTTAAATATATCATATCAAAATTATAATATGTAATTTTTTTTAAATTTATCTAAAAAATGATTTTAATTTAAAATTTGAGATAATGTTGGCATTATTGAAACTATCACATTTATGACATTATCAAAATACAAGATTGAATTCAATAATTTTGAAATATTTTATCATATTATTTATATATAAATATAATAAATAAATTTAAATTCATATGTTGTATTAATAAAATCTATGCATATTGTTTTGGTAAAAAATATAACATTTTACTTTAAAAAATTATTTACAAGCTTATGTTAAATAATTAGTTTCCATCAATTAGAGAAATTAAATAAAAAAAGTATTTCATACATTTTTTCAATATGATCTACTAAGGTAAATTTCATTTCCCACAACAGAAGTATGATAACTAAGATTACTATTAATTACCAAAACAATTGAAAAACTATTATTTATAAATAATTATTTTATTAGTATTGTGAATTTTTTATCTAGTAAAATAAATTAATCTCCTCTAAAAAGTGACATTAATATAATTTATGTTAATATTTATATAAATTATTTCTTATTCAATCAGTAATCAATAAATAATGGCTTTAAGAATTCTTAATAGTGAAATAAAAAATTTAAACAAATATTTTTTCTATATATAAAACTTTTTAATTTAAAATTTAATTTTATCATAATTATAAATTTAATTAAACTAAATGAATATTAAATATAGGATAATTACACCCTAATTCAGTAAGAGCTGTAATTTTATATATATATATAACATAATTTCCTATGGTAAAAACTAGTTACCCAAGTAAAAATAAGATTAAATTCAAGTAAAAAATATAAAAAATAAATAATTAATTATTGATTAAAAGATGTGTGGAAATAATTGGTTGAGTTTTTCTTAACCCATTCCCACCCGAAAATATATTATTTATTAAATTTTTCATCACTATATCTATAATAGTTTCATTCCATTATTGAAAAATAATTCATGTTAACACATTTCCCTTTTTATCAATTATAAAATGGGAAACTTCCACCCATTCATCACACACACACTCCATAAAACTTCTTTTTGATAATTTTTTTAATATTAATCAACTAGATAAATGTTTTAACTTAATGATCTTATAGAATAAATTAATTAACCACTTCCCTTTATTTCCAATGATAGTTTCATTATAATGTTCAAGATACCACAATGAGTACTACTAATACCTTTTCATTTTCATATTACTATTTTTATAAACAATATATCCAAAAATAGTCATATAATGTCCTAAGTATCATTATTATACTAAATTTCATTATATTAATATAATTACAACTCTTTGCCCCCTTTAATATAATTAGATTAATACAATAATGTTGATTGAGCATCGTGCAGTCTACTGCCTCTATGAAGTGACATCATCGATTTTTTATCACCACCAATATTTACTAGTCATAATGACTAAATTTAAAACTATCCACGGATTATATAAAAAGTTTTGAATATTAATATTAAAATTATAATCCTACTTTATTTCTAATAATTAATCGTGAAATGAAAATGTTAATCATGAATTGTGTAGAAAACCACCTCTCGGAAATATGATTTTACCTATTTATTTTCATTATTTATAAAAACATAATAAAATTGATAAATAACCATTAATTCATCTATAAAATATCAATATTATTATGTTTTAATGATACTATGTTAAAATAAACAATTTCATAACCATATATCCCCATCAAATTATGTTATGTTCATGTTTTGTTCTGTATAACCACCTAATTGAAAAATATTATAAAACATTATCTTGGATGGATATGAAAACATATGTATTAAAATTATATTATTTTTTAAATAAAATAATGTCTTTTATATTTTTTGAAAATTTTATAATAATTATTAAATATATATTTAAAAAATAAACTTCGATTGCAATAAATTATCCAAATTAACTGACATAAAATTAATTATCAAAAAACAATAGAATAAAAATAATATAATTAGATTAAAAAATTATAAATTAAAATAATTTATTTATTCTACAATTTATATTATCTTGTATTGGTGAAATTTTGTATTATAATAAATAAAAAAACATCATTATAAATCTTGTTCAAAATGATCGAGATAACTCACACCCGATATTGAAAATGGTTAATAACTTTCTAATAAACGTGTAGAACATAATTATAAATGAATATTATTGTAGCCTAAAGACATGGATAATGTTACAATATAAGTTATTTTGAAAGATAATTTTGGTAAATGGAATATTCAATCATTTTCATGGAAGTCAATGATTAAGGAAAAGTTTCCTTGCCTCAAATTTAATTTCTTGAAAAATATTTCACATCATACTAGTATTTATTATAGAATAGGGTAAATAATAAATTTTTGATATTTTTTTATCAAGACCTTCTCATTATTTGTAGAAATTTATTTTTCATTCAAATCATGTGTTCTAATCTTTTTTTCTAAATATTTTAATGTTGTAATGTTTTTATTTACTTAGTTTTTGGTACATTGGGTCGTACACATTCTTATTAGAATATAAATTTAAATATTTAATTTATAATACCATTCCCCAATTTTTAATTTTATTTTGTTTTATTATTATAGGTAATTTTTTCTCATCCTCAATAACCACCTATTTCATAAGAAAATTTCTATAATAAAAGGGTAGTGATTATAATAATAACTCCCAATCTTAGAAATGAATATTTTCATCCTTTTACATATATTTCAACCTTCCAATGTTTTCCTCACTTATTATCAAATGATATATGGATTAATTCATGTGATCCTTGTACCTCTCAAAAACTCTTTTTCATATGAAAATTATATTTTCTTATTTAAAATGTGGGTTTCCAAAAAAAGTGTTTCAAAAAATAGAAAGATTATATCTGTCATGGATATATTTACTTTCTTCTACTCCACTTTCTATTTATATAAATTTTATGTATTTTTTATGATTAGATATTGTATATTTCATGAAAAGTTTAATTTTTTAATAAACCTAAAATATTTTCATTACAACATTTTTTTCAAATTACTTTCAAAAGAAATGAGTGACTTTTACTCATACAATTTAATTATAAAAAAATGAAGGGAAAATTATTTCTAAAATGTTTTCTCAAGAAATATTTTTCATTATTTTGAAGATTATTTCCCATGATTCGTCTTATTAAAAACTAAAAAATCCATTATTATAATAATTTTATTTAAAAAGGTCTTATTAATCGTTTTTTAGGTAAAATTATACAATTATACTTATATAATTTATCATATACCTTTTTTATTCATAAAATATTTTTTTACCAAATGAGACACATTAAATATGTCTAATATAATTGATTCATCATTCCCGTTGTCTTTCCTAATTATAATAAATGTATAACTGTAATTATTCTTCCAAATTCATTCCTCTATGAATACCCTATTTTTTATTATAGTGATTGAAGGGTGTTCACCATGATTATATATGTCAGTTAATTGGGGGAATTTATTATTAACAATATATCTTTTTCTCTATATGGTGTTTTCTTGAGTGATTATAACATTGGAAGCTGTTACATTTATTTATTGGGGAAATATTAACAATCATTATACATGTTATTTATATTGATATGTTTATTTATTACTGGGGAATAGTGGATCTATGTTATATATTTTATTCATTACATCATATTGGGAATTAATTGAGATTAATTAGAGACATATGGGACCTAATATATATTTATCATTAAAGTATCAATCCGTCTCATTCGACAACTTGATTACAAAAATTGGTGTATGTCAACCTTGAACAAAATATTTTGTAGACATAGGGCTTGGAACATGAATTTACTATAATTTAATCTTTAGAGAAATTAAAAAATTACCCTCACCTCAATTATAAATGGGATCCTTATAACTCACTTATTTACACCACATTTAGACTTATATATTGACCATCCTCTTCCAATTTGTTTTATAAAAATTAGTAGAAACAATCTAGAGGTTCTAGTCTTCTAAAAATACTACTACAAGAGCCCTTTAGAGGATATATGAAGGATCCATTTTGAAGAAGAGGTAATTTCTCTAACTGGTAAACTTTTTTATGCTCTTCCTTGTCATCTGTGAGTATAAGATAAATATCGTAAAATATTATATTTAGTCTCCTAAATAATTTTTTAATGTAAATGTAGGTATGAAAAGACTATTATACACCCCTTTTCTATAAAATATGATGTGAAAGTATCTCTTATACATACATACAGTTTACTGTCACCCCTTTTAATGAAAAAATAATATATAATATATAATAATATTAATGGAAAAATTTATTTTTTTTTCTTTTATAACATCAGTTAAAAAAATGAAACAACATTCATGAATGCGTATGACCTACTATCACCACGAATTGTGTAATTAATTTTCATATCTCTACTTTATATTAATGATTATAAATATATATATTGTTATTATATATGATGTTTATACCATTATTCAAATTCATCAAATAATGATAAAAATGGTCAAGGAATAATATCCAAGAATTTATAAATAAAAGAAACATGTAAAATGAAGTCATTATCAACCAGAACAATGATTTTAATAAAACATTATTGGGAACAAGCTGATGAAAAAGGTGATGAAGGTTTAAAGAGTTCTCTTTTGTTGTCAATTTTGGTTTTGAAGAAAATAAATCACTTCACTTTGTTTCAGAATCATTTTGTTTGGTTTTTTTTTAAACTAGAATCTTATTTTTAGAATATTTTTCTTTAGCATGATAAGGAAAGAAAAAAACTAAAACGAATGGAATGTTATGATAATTTCTAATTTTAATTGTGACGATGATTTAATATTTTGGAATTATCAAAAATCATATGTATGTGGTAAATCTTATGATTCGTGATTCATAAAAGAAATAGGTAAGTAAAAATTGTGATGACTATTGAAAATATGTGAATGGTGAGGGATATTGAAAAAGTGTGAATAGTAATGATGATGGAATAGTTGTGTTGATGGAATAGTTGTGCCGATGAAAGAAGATAAGGTTTGTCAAGATGACATAGTATTCACATTGTTTTTCATTGGACATAGAGTCATACCAATGGAATAGTCTTGGCGATGAAAAAAGAAAAGGGAATCAAGACAACATAGTATTCACTTTGTTTTTCCTTGGTCTTTGAGTCATGTTGATAGAATATTCATGATGATGTAATACTCGTACTAATGAAATATGAAAAGGTCACTCAGGCCGACACATTATTCACTTTGTTTTGCATCAGACTCAAAGTCGTGCCGATGGAATAGTTGTGCTGATGGAATAGTCGTGCCGATGGAAACAGACTTGCCTATGGAAGATTAATGTTCATGTATATTTAAAATTAATCTTGATGAAAATGGAAGAATAATAGTCATGTAGATGTAAATATTCATGTCAATGGAAAAGAGAAAATAGTCATGTCGATAAAAAGTAACAGGCCTACTAATGCAAGAGAAGGGAAAGAGGGAAGATCTGTGCCGATGGAAGAGGAAAGAGTCATACTGAATGAAAAGAAGAAAGACTTATGCTAATGTAAAGAAAAGGTGAAGAGATGATTCATGTCATTATGATAGAGTAATGACTTTTTTTCATCAGACTCACAGGAGAATGTGAAGGAAAAGAGATGGTGTCAATTAAAGACCCTCAGACCCAGAAAAAATCTTACTCAACAACCGGACCAATATTTAAATTTTTCTAAATGTAATTTTTTTGGGATTTCTCGAATAAGAAATTTTTATGGTGATAAAAATGAATGATTCAAGGATTGAGATAATGTTTTTATATGATTCTAGAAGGATTGAGAAACTTTGAAGAAGTCAAAATGTATCCTGTAATTTCAGGGGGGAAATTCAAATTTGGGAAATTTTGAGTGAGCGGGAAAAACAGTTAGATTCCAACTAATATTAACCTATAAAAGGAGGAATTACTTTACACATTCTAACATAGTTAACTATTGTAACACCTCGACCCCAGTTACCCATAGTCAGTGCATTATTACATAACATAAGCATGATCACAAGAAAGATCAACTCTCGAAAGACTGATTAGTTTAGTAGCTTTGGAAACACTAGATATATTCATAAGTCTTACATTACATAATAAATAAAGAAAACTACAAAAACATATTTTCTTCATAGTCCACACTCATATCCCTACATACTATCCCTATAGGTCATTCATAAATTACTTCTTCACATCCTAGGAAAAATAAAACATTCAAAGGGGTGAGCTCAAATGCCCAGAAATGATAACAATATAGCAGAAAAGTTCATAAATAAGAATAAACATTTAAGGTTATGTATAATTAAAACAAAAGCCATTTAAACTTGAACTTCAACATAGTGTGGAAAAAATTAAATGAAATAATTTCATTTACTTATTCACATGGATATTCTACTAATCGAATAATCACATGCAATATCCATAACCACTTTCATAATGATGGAATGCATAATTCCAGACTATCACAACCACATATCCAAGGCCTCATACCAAGACTACAAATAAGATTTTGTCAAGGCCTTGTTCCAAGACACTAGTTTGTCTCATGAGACCTACCGATGCATCGAGGAGCTATAGCGGGCTCCACCCATCATATATTAAGTCCAATGCATTCCTCATATGAACAGGTTTAAACATAACAAAAACATTTGTATTAAAACTAGCATACGAAATGTAAATATTTCATCTATAAACCATGAATGGTATAAAAATATCACATCCAAATTCAAACAAATCACAAAACCTTCAATACAATATAGAAGTTTTGTATCATAATAAATCAACTTCAAATAAGCGTAAAATCCATCAAAGATGTTGACATAGATGAAATCAAAACTCTTTTTAGAGTAATATCTATTTTTATTTTGAAATCATTTAAGAGTAATATATTTATAAAATATAACATTTTCTTTAAAAATATTCTTATAAGCTTTTAAGGGAATCTTCGAAGATTTTATAACGGTGGAAAATAGCCACACCTGCCGTATAAGTTAAAAAAATATTCTTACCTTAATTCTGTCGAAAAGGTTAAAAAGAACCTTGTTTGGAAAATGATAGAAAGATTCCTTTATAAACCTATTATTAAAAGTCAAACAAGGGTATAAATGACTTTAACCCATAATTTTGTAAATGGTAAAAATGTTTTGAAATACATTTTTAAGAAACATGGATTTGGATGATAAAGAAATCCCAGTGGATTATTACGTATAAACAACATCGGATAATGAAGAGATTGTGAAATACACCATTACCTTATACTTACCTTTGGTTGGGGGTAGGATAGCCTCCTTTATAATGGTGAAATAATTGTTATTAAATTATAAAAGAATCATATACATCAATATGATATCATATATGATCTTTTAGCATTGATTTGTTAATAATATCTTAGTATTATCATTGTTTCGGGTGTTAACTTACTCATTTTCTTTTATATGTTTTGTTACGTAAGACATGTTTGTCATGGATAGGTTATATCTTATTCATATCCTGAATTATATCAAGTCCTTAGATACTATTATTAATAATCAAATGAGATGTATAATTGAATGGATACGATGGAGAATGAATCTCATCGTGTTCGTGGAGACGGTAGTCCGTATGTACGCACGAGCGACAATATCATTCTTTTGATATTAAAATAATATGTAATTGGATGGTATATCATATATACAGAATCATTATCATGTTATATTTATTATTTACATGAATTACACATCATTAATATACCCATCCAAATAATAAGTTATTCAATAATAATTACCCCACGACGTGGAGACGGTAAGCCGTACATACGAACGTATGGTGACATGTTATTCAAAGGGTGGATATAATACTGAATATGGTTGTACCATATTTATAATTACATCACAGTATATATGTTTCCGACGCTTTCGCCAGGGCGCGCACATCCATCAGTGAGGACGTGCGGCTTTGTTGCCCCGCATTCCCGCTTTCCAAAGGCGGGCGGCATTCGCTCCTTATTCAGGGACGTCTACTCCTTGATCGAAACGGGATGATGGGATGTCGGTTCTTCCTCCTGTGGATTCCTCCTCAGAACTCGTCACCTAGTCTGGGTCTCCCTTATAGATTTAATACGTAGTTCGTGAAACTCTTCCCAGTGCCATGTTTCCATGGACACCGGTTAATTACACTGCATCTGTCGGGACATTCCAAAGGGTCCAATTAGGGCAGCAACCTTCGGTTAGGGGAGTAGTCACGTTGAGGCATCAGTAGCGTGTCTGGATGCTGGGGTACCTGGCATGTCTGTCTGTTATCCTTGATCACAAGGCTTCTCAAGGGCGTGGAAGCCCGAGGCATCCCACATCGGGCGTGGGGAATTACATGTCATAGACACATATCTGGGGTTTTCCTCAGCTTCCCGTGCTCAACACAGGGTATGCCACGAGTTTAACGTCCAGCGGAGACGGATCAACCCAACCAGAGCATTAGCTGGGATAAATCAGATTGAGGGATCCTCCTTGAAGGGACATCGACACCGGGGCTAGCCCGTGGGTGGCACTGAATGGAGTAAAAGGAGAGTGAAGTGGAACCATCGCAGGGGGGCGACAGTGAAGTTGGGCTTGAGCCATGACGAGGCTTCCAATGTATCCCCGTGGCAGGGAATCAAAGTCCGCGTAGTTCGGGATGGTGCCGGTAAACCGACGTGAAGCTGGACCTTGGCCCGATGAATGTTGTCAGCGTACCGACGTAAAGGTCGACCTTGGTCCGATGGGCATCGTCAGCGTACCAACGTGAAGATGGACCTTGGTCCGATGGGAGTTGGGCTTGAACCTCTGGGAGGATTCCTACGTACCATGCCTTGACATGGATCAAAGACCTCGTAGTTCAAATGGGGCTTTGTCGGTGAACCGACGTGAAAGTAGACCTTGGTCCACTATTGGTGGGCTTGAACCTCATAAAGGCTTCCTACGTACCATGCCTTGACATGGATCAAAGACCTCGTAGTTCAGGTGGGAATAGGTGGGCAGTTTAATGTCATGCAGGACAAAGGGGGCATACAGTTTAACGTCATGCCGGACGAGGGAAAAACTCGACGTGAATGAACGACCGAGCAATGTGGCTTGAACCTCGTGGAGGCTTCCTACGTACCATGCCTTGACATGGATCAAAGACCTCGTAGTTTAAATGCTGGGTCGCAATGGCTTACCACTGGACCGGAATGGGACCCGACGTGAAGGAGCGACGGGTGGGCTTGAACCTCGTGGAGGCTTCCTACGTACAATGCCTTGACATGGATCAAAGACCTCGTAGTTCAAATGGGGATTTGTCGGTGAACCGACGTGAATGTAGACCTTTGTCCACTATTGGTGGGCTTGAACCTCATAAAGGCTTCCTACGTACCATGCCTTGACACAGATCAAAGACCTCGTAGTTCGGATGGGTTTCGCCGGTGAACCGACGTGAAAGTGGACCTTGGTCCAATGGGTGGTGGGCTTGAACCTCATAAAGGCTTCCTACGTACCATGCCTTGACACGGATCAAAGACCTCGTAGTTTGGAGAATACAGTTTAACGTCATGCGGGACGATAGTGAACCCTGACGTGAACAAACGACGGGTGGGCTTGAACCTCATGGAGGCTTCCTACATACCATGCCTTGATATGGATCAATTTCCCCGTAGATCGGATGGGGTTTTCAGGGTCGGTGCTCACTCTAAGCCCACGTGAGTCATGCTCGGTGTGAGAAACAATAGGTTGCAAGGACCTGACGATCACGTCGTGAAGGGTGCGTCCGTGAGAAGCGAAGAGGGGCTTACGCGTTGGGCGGCCAATGGTGTTGGGACTTACTCCAGGATGGAGGCCCATAGGGAGGTGCCTCGTTCCCTATCATGTCCTCCACCGACCTTGGTAGTGGGGAAGTACCAAGATGCACGAGTGCAATAATCCGTACCAAAGGTTAGGGGCTTATGCTCTGAGACGACCCTTCCCCTGCGAACATACACCACTCCGACAAAGAGGATCTCATTCCATGTGCGGAAGAGTTCCATTCCCGTGGAGATGAGTGGTGTAAAGAATGTTCGAGCTGGGGGGACCCTTTGTGAGGGAGACGAGGTTGGGTCACAGTTTAACATCATGTGTTGAGGACGTGGTGCTTGGCAGTTTAACGTCCTGCATCTCGGACAAGGTGGGTTCACTCCACACCCCTAGGACTTACATAACCGGTACCCTCTGGTCCTTAGGGAAGGGAAGGTGACGGTTAGGCCGTAGTAAAGGGGGGTCGATGGATGAACCATCGAGGGGTCCACGTTAGCGTGGCTATGTGAAAAAGAAATAGCTGTTAGCGTGCCTATGCGAAGAAGCATTAGGCGAAGCAACGCTACGGGTGATGTTGTCCATGGGACTTTGAAATCACATCGTGAAAACCTGGAGGGTCGCACGGAAAGAGGAATCGCTAAGAAGAGGAGTGTGCTTTGCGAAGTGGGGTACCTTGGCCTTAGCATGGGGCATAGGTGGGAGTGAGAGGTGCTTCGCGAAGTGGAACAGTGTTCGCGGAGCAATGCCTCGCGAAGAAGGAGTGGTTCGCGAAGCAAGGTCCTTCCAAACAATGTACTTCGCGAAGTGGAGTGATCCTGCCTTAGCATAGGGATTACTCGTATGGGTTGGGTGTTTCGCGAAGCACAAGTGCTCGGCGGCTGCCCCGGTTCCCTTGGGAGTCCCCTTCTTTCGCGAATGCCCTTGAGCTTCGCGAAGGGCATCCCTCTCAGAAGAGGGTCTCAAAACGAAACAAATCAGAGTCGTCTCGCGAAGTAGAAATACCTCGCGGAGCTCATGATTCCCGGGGCAAAGCGTGCTTCGCGATTCGGGAGAGGAGAAGCCGGAATGTCGGATTTTCCGTTGCCGGGACTCAGGGGGAGTCGAGTATTTATAGGGAAGGGGCGCCGCGAAGCAGGGCTCGCGCGCCGCCTTCGGGGCTTCGCAGCGGCTCGCGAACGTCATTCGGGTTCGCGGAGGATTACCGCCTCTGGAGCTTCGCGGCGGCTCGCGAACGTCAAACGGGTTCGAGGAGGATTACCGCCTCTGGAGCTTCGCGGTGGCTCGCAAACGTCAAATGGGTTCGCGGAGGATTACCGCCTCTGGAGCTTCGTGGGGCCACCATGGTTGGGACGCTTCGCGGCTGGGCTTCGCGGCTCTGCTTCGCGGCTGTGCTTCGCGGCGCCGCCATGGTAGGGGCGGTTCGCGGCTGGGCTTCGCGGCTGTGCTTCGCGGCTGTGCTTCGCGAGGCAGCGCGCCAGCTGTCTTTTTCGTTCCTTCCTTTCGGGCCACATTTTTGGCGCCAACAAATGCCCCCCCTCAGACTTGGAGCCGCGGAGGGCGAAGGGTCGAAGTCTGAGGGATAATCGCCAAAATTGTCGGTGGTTTGCGATGCGGCATCGCGAAGGGGGGCCGCGATACTCGCCGGGGCCACGGATCCGGACGCGCCGCGATGCTTCGCGCGGATAAGGCACGCCGCGATGCTCCTGGGTCGTCCCCTATAAATAGGGGGTCCGCCCTCTTTTGTCTTTACATGCCTTCCTTGTCTTTTTGTGCTCTCGATTTCGCGAGGCTCCGCGTACTCCGCGACAGCACTCCGTGAATCGAGCTTCGCGGTGAACTGCGAGTCTCCGACTCTGCGTCCGCGCCAAGCGAACCTTTGCTTGTTTGCCTTGGCCGGACTTCGCGGTTTGAACTTGCGACCGACCTTCGCGATCCTGCTTCGCGATCGAGCTTCGCGATCGAGCTTCGCGATCCATCCGAAAGAATCCTTTTCTGAGGGCCAGAGTTAAAATGGCCCATCAAGAAGCTGTCTTGGGGGTCCTCGCAGATGCTGCTCGTCGAGATGAGATGGCCAACATTCCAGGCTTGGGGGAAATGGTTCGGAGCCACTCGGACCACACTTCCTTGACAGACCTGCTGTCGGAAGGTCATAAGGATTACCCGCAGTGCAAGAAACTGCCGTTGTACGGCTTCGGGCTGAGGGATGACGTCTTCATCCCTGAGGCAAGAAGGGATGAACTAGCTTGCTGGTTCAGGAGCACACCATGCCAGCACCAATGGTTCAGGGCGGCCGATGGTCATGCACAGGAGGATTTCACACCCGTCACCGCTGATTGCCTCTACAATCATATGAACGACATTGACGGGAGGCCACTGCAACCGGAGACGTCCCCTCCTCTCTACCGCACCATGCTGAAGGCGGCTCTGCAGGATCCGAAGAAAGGATGGTTCGATGAGTGGGACCTGCGACAGGGCGGCAACTTTACCGATGAATGGGCCTGGGCCTACTGGGTAGGCGCCTCATGCGAGGAGTTCGAGGCCGAGCTGAGGAGAGTGGGATTGTATGAGGCGGCATGGGCCTCCCAGTTCCACATTTACCAGCCAAAGCAGCTGATGCCGGAACTGCTGAGTAGATGGTCGTCTAGGACCAACACTTTTCACCTGCATCACGGGGAGGTGGGAATCATCCTGTGGGATGGCTACCAGGTTTCTGGGGTCCCGATCTTGGGGGCCATGTATGACGAGTTCCTCCCCGTTTCCAGCGTGTGGGGAGATGCTGAGCAAATGCCACGGCTGGCGTCAGCGCTGATGGCGCTTGTCCTTGGAGAGGACAAGGAAGCAGTGAGGGATGTCCACTTTAGAAGATGGTTCAAACGCTTCCTGAACTTCCCATAAGATCGAGAGTTCCCTCCAAGGCCTAGAAATTGTCCAAGGGCAGCCCAGCGGGGCAAGGGGAACTCGTATTGGCGGGTTTTGGAGGACAGCCAATGGAAGACTTGGGGTTTCAGTGTTAGCATTGAACAACAGCCAATAGTAAGGCTGGCGGTGTTCATCGCGGCTCTCATCTGTGGGTGGATCCTACCTGTGAGAGATACAAGCATGGGGGTACAGCCCAGCTCGTTCATCATGGCATCGATGTTGGCCATGGGGCAGCGGATCAACCTGGGGATCCCGATGCTCGCCAAACTATACAGAATGCTGCGGCGTATTAGCGAGGGCTGGAAGCCGCCAAGAATATGCAGGCCCTTCCACCTCCTGTATGGGTGGATCACGGCGCATATCAGGGGGATTTACGAGTATCCAAACCCCATTTCGCCGCCGGGATCAGACTTTCTCCCCTCCATTCTGAACGCAGTTGGGAGCTTCCCATTCAAACTGGCCGTTCCGATGGTGCTGAATAGGGTGTGGGGGGCGGACGAGTTTAACTTTCATCCCTTTCCACTGCTGACGGGGAGGCTTACTGATGATGGACGGGGAACGGAAGAACATTGGGCTTACCTCCTGGCCTTCCGAGGTGGAGTTTTGGTGGCTCGGATAGATCGTGAGCCAATCTGTGAACCGTACACCCCGCATCGTTTTGCGAGGCAGTTCCGGTGCCTCCAGCGGCTGACCCCGCAGGTATACTAGGAGGTGCGTCACGAGGAGCACCCGTGTGTGATGAGGCAGCTGTGGCTCATGTTCACACGTGAGGATGGAAAGATGGAGAACGCATTGCCTCCGTCCACCGCCGCCTTCGGATTAGTGAAGGAGTATGCCATCAGTTGGGAGTCCGCTTACCCGGGGGAGATGCTGAAGCAGCCAATGATTCGGGTTGGCGATGGTGGGCCTCCTCTATCTCGAGGTCGAGGTCAGAGGGCAGCTAGGGCCGCTCGCGGCAGCGGGGCTGCCATGGCGGCGAGACCCGCACCGGCCGAGGGTTCGGCAGCAGCGGCGGATCCGGTGGTTCCGGGAGAGAAGGGTCATCTGGAGGGGCGGCCACCGAGAGGGTTTCGTAGGATACCCACTCAGGCTCCGGGGAAGCGGCTGCGTCACATCGATATGGCAGAAGATGTTGTCTTTCCGGAAGCTTGGGACATTTGGGATGTCAACCGGCAATTCCTCAGCCCACCTGAGATGTGGGCTCACCTGAATCGCCTCGGGATGGAACTGCCGGGCATAGGCCCAGTTCGGGCTGGATTCATGGTGTCTCCGGCAGAGGCGGAGCAATACGTGAATGAGCTGGAGGATTACGTCCACTCTAGCGGTGTTCCTCGCCCAATGACGGATCGTGTGAGGGTACTGTTGAATCAGACGGTGCCCCCGCAGCTATCGGCTGCCGATCTGAGGGAGCTCTTCCCCTTGCCGGAGGAATCAGGGGACTCTTCTCAGGGGGACGAGGCTGGAGGAGGGAGCCCGTTGGAGGAGGGCGAGGTCGGAGACCGAAGCTCAAAATCCGACGACTTCG
Organism: Viscum album; assembly: GCA_963277665.1. Taxonomy (NCBI): domain Eukaryota; kingdom Viridiplantae; phylum Streptophyta; class Magnoliopsida; order Santalales; family Viscaceae; genus Viscum; species Viscum album. The sequence continues at coordinate 1,922,389,358 of OY728125.1, read as the reverse complement.
CGGAGGCTCTCGAGGTAGCATTCCGAACTTCTATCCTCACGACCTGTTTTTGGGTCCCTATGGACTTCTCATCAATGTTTGAGCCATGCAGGAGGAACTTGTTCGTAGGCCTCGCTCTCGCTCCTTGACGGGTGATGACGCGGGACCTTCAGAACCCGCGCATATGGCTGCGTCCAGTTCTGCGTCTGGTGGGACCAGGGGGTCTGAGGCGGCTCCTCTGGAATCTCCAGACCTTCCAATAGTATATGGGGGGCCTCGTCTCGGGGCCCCGTCAGTACCGGCTCAGGAGCAGCGCTCGGAGGTCGATCTTCGTAAGTCTCCTCCCCCGGTCTCCTCGTTGTCACATGTAGGCCATGCCAACTATCGTTTATGTCTCTTTCTGTCATACAGTTCTCCTACTGGCGTGGGCTGCTGCAGCGAGGCTGGTCGGGATGTCTGGCGGCGTCCCTCCCAGGGGCATGCCAGTGATGGTGGCGATAGTCCCTTCAACTCCTCAAGCTGCGGCGCACACCATCACTGGAGGGACCACCAGCAGGGCCATACCTGAAGTCATCGAGGTGGACTCTGAGGAAGAGGATCAACCGGTCAGTCCCAGTCCTGTCGTGCCTGCGCTGGCGTCAGGTGTCGTACCAGACTCAACACCAGATGCGGATCCCGCTGAGGAATTCCTGCAGGCATATCCTGCATACGAGCCTGCCGACCGCGCGGACTGGGATGAAACAACCTCTGATGTGGAAGACAGCAGCATAGTCCGTCGCCGGTCATGGAAGCTGATCACGCGCTTTATCAGGGACACTCCCCAAGCGCAATGGCTGGCCGAAATGGATAGACTCCGCTCGCGGTTGCGCGAACTGTGTGCCGGGGGAGTGGATGCCCAACGCCCTCACGTGCTCATCGGAGACCTCATGGCTGAGAAGATCCAGGAGCATGATCGTGGGCTGAGCGTGGGATGGCAGCGGAGGAAGGTGACCAGCATTAGGAAACTCCAGGAGGCTGAAGGCGAGGTCCAACAGATGCAGATCCGGGCCAACGAGCTTTCTGCCACTCTTGATGTGCAGTCTGAGCTGGTCTCACGATTCAAGGCCCAGCTGGCAGAGGCTGAGGAGCATATGGGGCAGACCTCTGGAAGGATGGATGCCGTCTGGGCCGAGGTAGAAAGGTCCAGGGCCAGAGTTGACAAATTACGCCCCGCCGCTGCTGAAGAGGAGCGGGAGTTGAATCAGCGGCAACAGGCTTTGGACGCCGCAAGTCAACGGGTGGCGGAGCTGCAACGCTCCTTTGACGGGGTCAACCCGTCCCAGGGGGAAATCAACCCCCGAGTATTGTAACAAACCCGAAAGAAACTTTTATTAACAATTTTGTGCTTCAACTCTTTCCTTCTCCATTGTTTTGAGTGTCGTGGCATGCACGATTTCCACTGTTGAATTTCCTTGTTACATCCCTACAATGTTTGCGGGACGTTTGACGACAATTCCTCAAGCCAGATGGGGAAGGCTTGATCGGAGGAGGAACTTCCAGGATAGCCGAATTACCGTTTCTTCAACGTGCTCTTATGCATGAACGGGGCGACGCCAGGGGCGTTGAAATCCGTTCAAACAGATGAAAATGGGAAGTGTGAATCACGATACCCAAATTCGGAACACTGTGGGGATGGCGTGACAATAAAGGACAACCGTTATCCGTGGCGGACAAACGGTATCCTTACTGCGTTAGCCTAAAATGGGGACAACAAATGAGCATCGACCGCTGACCATATTCGCAACGCGGGATTTTATCAGTTTGTTGTCGATCAATCCTTCAGGACATTGACCCGTAACGGTGGGAGAGCCCTTGGGCGTAGTATCCAGGCCATTATTGGGGGTCCCTCCAAACATGACCAGTCTTCCGGAACGTTGGCCTAGGACGGTAGGTGAGCCGATGCGGCATGAGACCAGACCGTTAGGGAGTTCCTTCAGACATGAAAGAGGACGAGGGTCCGAATAAGGGGTACGCAAATCGTGGAACATGGAGTGGTGGTTTGTTCAAACAGAATCCAACAATTCGGTAGTTGCACCACCGTGGTGGGAGTACGCCAGATGGGCACATCGGCCTGATCACGAATCATTCTTTCTTCCAGATAGGGCCTCTCTGGTGAGGGCTGGAAATGGGGGGAACAAGGTTTTGTGATTCCAGGGGCTAAACCCTAGGCGAAATGCCTGGGCGTCTCTACATATCCCACGTGATGATGGGAATCAAGCCTCACGTAGTTCTGGAAGCGCAGTTTAACGTCATGTGGGACGGGGAGGGGCCTAACCGTGTTGGTACACATCCTGCCAAAACTACTAAGCCCACGTGAGTCGTACTCGGTGTGGGAAACAAGCAGCAGTGGTGGGAATTTCCCGACACAAAGGGGCAGGTTCGGACAAAGGGACACTCGGTGACTACCGGCCCAATGACACTAACACGATCATTTAGCGCACCTAGATGCGCGAAGAGAAAGAGCCGAGTATGACGGAATTCCACTTGAACATGAGGAAGTGGAAATGTGTGAATCATGGTGCTCGAAATTCAGATCACAATGATAGTGGCGTGATGATGGAGGATTACTGCTGACCATGTTCGCAACACAGCATCCTGTCGCGTTATCCTGAGGTGGGAACAAACAAATGAGGGTCGACCGTTGACCATGTTCGAAACACGGGACCATGTCACAAATGTTGTCAGATATCCGTAGGGACGTTGGCCTGAAACGATTGAAGGGCCCTTAGGTCCAGCATTCATGGAGAGCCCTTAAGCTTAGTATCCACGCCATCCGAGGGTCCTTTTGGATGTGGAAGAGGATGAGGATCCAAATAGCGAGCTCACGAAGCTTGGTCATGAGATGAGGGGAATGTCCTTGTGAAAATCCCATGCTTCGGGCTTTTTGTCAAAACACATCTGAATACGGCAATGAAACGTATTAGAAAGAGGGAGCATATTCTTTTCCCTTGGGGTGATCTTAGTTTATGGTTATAGAACTCGGACCATGGATGGGAAAAAGGGATCAGGGGACGCATGACATCAAAACCCGACGTGAATGAGGACATAGTCCTGCTTACTATGCGTTCTCCGAGGAAATGCTCGAGTCGAGGGACCGAACACCAGGGTTAGGCTGGGCCCACGGCGAAGTACCCGGGCGCTCCTACGTATCTCATAAGGATGAGAATCAAGCCATACGTAGTTCTGGAAGTGACATGGTAGGATACAAGTGCCAGGGGAAAAGGGGAGTGCGGACGTGGCCCTTGCACTAAAGAAGCGGAATTTGATGTATCTTGTTTGTTCTTTAAGGTGAATGGTTTTTTTTTTGTGAAGCGACAGGCCTAGAGCAGTAGGTCGTGATGTCGCCACAAGAATCAAGCCGTGATGGGCGTTGACAAATGGCATGGCACGGGACCAATACCCTACGTGATGTCCTCTACAGCGAGGTCACCACAATGTGGTGCCGTTTTTCGTCGTGCGGCTAGGACGATAATGTCACAGTTTAGGGTCGTATGATAGGACCAAGCATGCATTTTACCGTCATGCAGCGCAGACGTAGCAGAGACGATGCTAGGCGGGAAATGTGCACAGTGTTATAAAACACAATTGATGGAGACATGATCCCACATCAGATTTTACGCCATCCGGAGAGGGAAACCATAGGCCGAGGGGCCTACACGGAGGTGAAACAGGGAGAGAGACTGGCTTCCTAAATGGGTTGTACCCAGAGATAGGGCGTCTGGGCGGTCCTACGTGTCCCATGGGGATGGGAATCAAGTTGAACGTAGTCCCGAATGGATCTTAGTTTATGGTCTTAGAGCTCGGACCATGGGAGCCCCAAAGGGCGCCAGATTGCAGCTTTTTCCCCCTAACATGCAAAGGTGCACTGAGGGATAGTGCCAAAAGTGTCGAGATTCCACCTGGACATGATGGGGTGGAAAATGATGTGAATCATGTAACCGACATTCAAGGACTGAAGGGGCTGGCGTGACGACAGAGGATTACTGCTGACCATGTTCGCAACACAGAATCCTGTCGTGTTAGCCTGAAATGAGGACTAACAAACGAGCATCGACCGCTGACCATATTCGCAACGCAAGATTTTATCGATTTGTCGTCCGAAACCCTGGGGGGCGTTGGCCCGTATCGGTAGGAGAGCCCTTGGGCATTGTATCCAGGCCGTTCTTGGGGGTCCCTCCGGGTGTGAATGATGATGGAAGTCCGAATAGAGGGGAACACGAAGCTTGACAAGTGGAAGGAACTTGATCAAGTTGAATCTGACACTCTTGGTCCTAGACTAGAGTGCTCTTAATGCATGGGTGAACCACTGCAGGGAGTCAAGGGACTCAACTTTGAGGGTGACCGTGGGATGGAAGGTCCCCGGGGGAAGGGGGCACGGTGCCCAAAACCTTGTATCAGACCTACACATCCCCCTTCTGGAGAGGGATAAACCAAGTGGCCTAGGTGACTGGGAGATCAGGAGATCCCCAGGAGGTGGGGATGGACCCGAATCTTAAACATACAGGTGGTCCTACGTATCCCATTAGGATGGGAATCAAGCCACACGTAGTTCTGAAGGGTGCCTTTTAATGTCATGCAGGACAGGGAATAGGAGGACTGAACCTCAGAATGGGGGCGTGTGTGGTGCAGTTGTTGCAAACCCGACGTGAATGAGGACGTAGTCCTACACTGCGCCATGCAGTCCTGTGATCAGGGTCCTGAAGGCAGGATTAGAGAGGTAAATTTGCTGAACTCAAGCTGGGTCCGAAGACATGGGGTCTTGAACGTAGTTCCAGATGAGAGTCTTAGTTTATGGTCTTAGAGCTCGGACCGTGGATGGTGACAACTCCCGAGTAAGCACAGATGTTAACCCAATCCCTAAGCCCACGTGAGATAAACTCGTTGTGGGAAACAAGGGGGGTATCCTCATTGCCATACTTGGGGCGTCCATCAAAGGGGAGTCAGCAGAGAGTTCCGAAGGACACTTTGATGTAGCTTGTTCCTCCAACGCGCTGACGTGCACGGGGGAAAAGTACCAAGAGTTCCGAGACTCTACTTGGACATGATGAAGTGATGAAGGGTGTGAATTGTGTACCCGGCATTTGGGCTTAATGGGTTGGCGTGACGACAGAGGAAAACTGTTATCCATGACGGAAACACAACGTCTGTATCGCGTTAGCCTGAGGTGGGAACAAAAAACGAGCATCGACCGCTGACCATATTCGCAACGCGGGATTTTATCGATTTGTTGTCCGAAACCCTCGGGGGCGTTGGCCCGTATCGATAGGAGAGCCCTTGGGCGTAGTATCCAGGCCATTCTTGGGGGTCCCTCCGGGTGTGAAAGATGATGAAAGCCCTGATGCGAGGATACACAAAGCCTGGAAAGCGAGTGCGGACGTGTCCGAGTAAAGCTTGGCATTCCAGGTAATAAACCAGAGTACTCTTAAGCACATTGGTGAACCACCGAAAAAGAGGGATCGACGAAACAACTCAGCAGGGGGTGGGAGCATGGCGTGGTCATCACGAGACCGTCGTGAATGAGGACATAATCCCAAACTGCACCATATGATCCCCTCATGGAGGAAGGATGGGCCAAGGGGCCAAGATGGGATGAGGATTCCCGAGAGATGGGGCTGGACCCGGATCTTGGACATCCAGGTGGTCCTACGTATCCCATTAGGATGGGAATCAAGCCACACGTAGTTCTTGAAATGCAGTTTAACGTCATACTAGACGGGGAGGGGAGTAATATACCCCTAAACAAGGGAGGTGTATGGCATGGTAAAGAAGCCGTCGTGAATAAAGATGCAGTCCTACGTCACACCATACGATCCTATAAGATAGGTCCTGGGCCGCGGCCCGGAAAGGCCAAGGGGCCTGGGGCTGAGCCTCAGTCAGGAAGGCCTGACTGGTTTGTAGTTTAACGTCTTACATGAGGACGGGGGGCCAGGGGCCCAAGGAGGCCAAAGGGCCTGAGGCTGGGCCTCGTAAAGGGAGTTGCACGGCATGGTACATGATCCCGACGTGAATGAGGACGTAGTCCCACACCACACCGTACACTCCTATGGAGAAACAGAGTCGTGGGCCCGATTGCTAGCACCTCCCTGGGGAAGTTTGCCACCTCGTGATGGGGCAGAATGAATCACTGTTCTCGATGCCTGGGGCGTCTCGGGGTGGACCCAAAGATCCAGGACACTGTTGATCATGTTCGAAACACAGCGTTCCTATGGTGACCCGCATGGGGGCAACAAATGAGCGTTGACCGCTGACCAAATTCGCAACGCGGGACTTGTATCGACTTGTTGCTTGAGAAAACCCTCGGGGGTGTTGGCCCGTATCGGTAGGAGAGCCCTTGGGTGTAGTATCCAGGTCGTTCTTGGGGGGTCCCTCTGGGTATGAAAAATGATGGGATCCCAATCAAGGAGTGGGTGAAGCATAGCTGTATCCATCCACGAAAGGGGAAACATCTCCAGGGGAAAATGGGCAGCCAGGTCGAGGCTTGCTCGACGTGGGTCGGGGAAAAAGTGTGCACCCTGCCATGTCTTGACCTGAGGGGATGATTTTGGCTTTTGGGCTGGGCCAATAGACGAAATGTCCGGGCATTCCTACGTATCTCATAAGGATGAGAATCAAGCCATACATAGTTCTTGACATGAAGTTTAACGTCATGCGGGACGAGGGGCATCTCATTCGGGGATGTGTACGGTATGGTACATGATCCCAACGTGAGGACGTAGTCCTACACCGTACCGTACGATCCCGTAAGAGGGTAAGTCAGAGAGAAACGAGGGGGCCTGGGGCCAGACCGCGGTGAAGACGGGGCCAGGGGCCCAAAGAGGCCGAGGGGCCTGAGGCTGAGCCTCGGTCAGGAAGACCTGACTGGCTTGCAGTTTAATGTCTTGCAGTGAGGACGGAGAGGCAGTTTAAGGTCATGCGGGACCAAGTCGCAATTTAGGGTCGTGCAGGACCCTCTCGCAGTTTAGAGTCGTGCAGGACCCTCTCGCAGTTTAGGGTCGTGCAGGACCACTTTTTTTCCCTAGGCAAAGTATCGCTTGAGGAATTTGGCATTGGTGGGAGGAGTTACACACTCTCCATCTGTGGTCACCAAGGAGTATGCTCTGTCGGGGTAAACCTTATGGATGATATAAGGCCCTTTCCATTTGGGTTCTAACTTGGGTGGTTTCCTACCGGGAATCATTGGCGCTCGAAGGTCCAATACCAGGTCACCCTGTAGAAAAGAGCGGAGACGAACCTTCTTGTCAAAGGCTCTCGCTATCTTGTCCTGATGCCTTTCCAGATTGTGCAGGGCACGGAGCCGGTTCTCGTCTAGTGCTTCCAACTCAGCTAGACGGATCTCGGCTACCTCATCTGATGTCTGGTGATCATAAACTGCAGTGCGCAGCGACGGCAGCTGGATCTCAATGGGTAGGACGGCCTCGGCTCCATACACCAGGGAATATGGGGTCACCTGGGTAGAGTTGCGAGTCGTCGTCTGGTAAGCCCAGAGGACGTTGGGGAGCTTGTCCGGCCAACTCTTATTGTTCTGACCAACCATCTTCTGCAGAATGTTAGAGAGGGTCTTGTTGAACGCCTCGATCTGTCCATTCGCCTGTGCATAGTAGCGGGAGGTATGGTTCGACCGGATGTCGTACTTAGCGTACAATTTCTTCAATTCAGCTGCCCGGAAGTTGGTTCCGTTATCGGTGAGGACAGCGTGAGGGACTCCAAACCGGTGGATAATGTTGGAGCTCACAAAGTCAACGATGGAACGGGCCTTGACCTCTTTGAGTGGAACTGCTTCTGCCCACTTGGAGAAGAAATCTGTAGCAGTCAGGATGAACCTACACTGGCGGGCTGTTGCCGGCGGATACGGTCCCACTACATCAAGTCCCCATACCGCAAATGGCCAAGAGTACTTGGTGGGGTGGAGGGGTTCTGGCGGCCGATGCAAGAAGTTAGCGTGCACTTGGCACGCGTGGCATCTCTTGGCGTATCCAATACAATCGTGGATCATGGAGGGCCTGAAGTACCCTAACCTCCGGATTTGCTGGGACAGCTTCGGCCCAGCTTGATGGGCACCACAGGAACCGGCGTGAACCTCTTGCAAAACTTGAGGTATCTCTACTCCTTGGATGCAACAGAGGAGGACACCATCGAAACTCCATTTATAGAGGATCTGCTCAAGACTGGGGGCGCTCTGGAGGGTAAATTGCAGTGCGCGGCGTCGTATTCGCTCGCGTTCGGCCCGGTCGTCCGGGAGCTGACCATTTTGGAGATACTCGACAAAAGGTGCTCTCCAGTCGGGGGTGGTGTCAACCACTGCGTCTGACGAACCCGGGACTCCCGATATGGAGGGTCCGGCGGTGAGATGACTTACCCGCAGGCTATCACGGTCCTCTTGGGTGACGGGAGCAATGACTCTCCAGTGGGCCACGTGTATGACCAAATCATCTTGCTCGGGTTCTGCGAGCGATGCAGCTAAACCAGCCAGGGCGTCCGCTTGTCCGTTCTGCGCTCGTGGAACATGGGTAACCTCTGGCCGAGGAGAGAACTGGGCCATTAGGAGGAGGGTGTACTTCAGTAACGGTGCAAGCTCTGGCTTTCTGACGACGTAGTCGCCATTAACCTGTCTGATTATCAGCTCGGAATCTCCCTTCACATGTAGATGGGGAACATGGATCTCAAGGGCCAACTCGAGGCCGGTGATGAGAGCCTGGTAATCTGCCTCGTTTTTTGTACAACCTTCTGACAGCAGGAAAGAGTACGGCAGGACGGCTTGCGCCGGGGTAATAAAAACAATGCCCAGACCCACTCTGTTGAGCTTTGGGTCGTTGAGCCTTCTACCGGAGGGGCTCCGGGAGGCGCCGTCGAAATGCATTTTCCAACACGGGACAGCATGATCGACTGAGAGGATCGTCTCGTCGGGAAAATCCAGGTCCAGGGACGGATCCGTGGGGGTTGGATGGGAAGCTAAAAAGTCTTCCAACGCATGTCCCTTAATGGCCTTCTGAGGTATAAACCTGATATCAAACTGCCGGAGAATCACCGCCCACCGTGCTAGTCGGCCAGTCAGCATGGGGCGGTTCAGGATGTACTTCAGCAGATCTACCCGAGAGATCAATTGTACCTCGTGGTGTTGTAGGTAGTGCCGCAACTTCTGCACGGCGAAGACGAGCGCAAGGCAGCTCTTTTCGATAGGGGAGTATCTAACCTCCGTATCGAGAAGCATGCGGCTGAGATAGTAGAGACTGTTCTCAGTGCCCTCGTTATTCATCTGGGCGAGCAGCGCACCGAGGGATCTCTCCAGGGCGGTCACATAAAGGACCAGCGGCTTTCCGGAGACGGGTGGCATCAAGACCGGAGGTTGGAGCAGATACTGCTTGATTTCCTCGAAGGCGGCCCGACACTCCTCATCCCATTTGTAGGCAGCGTCTTTCTTCATGAGCCGGGAAAAGGGCTTGCACTTGCCAGCCAAATTCGCAATGAATCGGCGTATATAGGCTAAGTGTCCTTGCAGGCCTCGAAGCTCCCGAATATTGCTCGGGGGAGGCATTTTGCTGATGGCCTTGATCTTCTCCGGGTCGATCTCGATACCTCGGTATCTGACAACGAAGCCCAGAAACTTCCCGGAGGTAACTCCGAAGGCACACTTCAGCGGGTTCATCTTCAGGTGACGGGAACAGAGGAAACCAAACACTTTCTCAAGGTCTTTGATATGGTCCTGTCACTGGCATGATTTGACTACAAGGTCATCCACGTAGCATTCCACCAATGTCCCGAGGATCGGTTTGAATATGCGATGCATGGCCCTCTGATAAGTGGCACCTGCATTTCTCAAACCGAATGGCATTACCCGGTAGCAAAAGGTACCCTAGGGAGCCCTGAAGGCAGTGGACTCCTCGTCTTCGGGGGCCATCTGGATCTGGTTATACCCGAAATACCCATCTATGAAGGAGAGGGCTTGGAACCCGGCCGTGGCGTCAATCAACAGCTTCGTCACTGGGAGTGGGAAGTCATCCTTTGGGCAGTGGAGATTGAGATCGCGGAAGTCGATGCAGACTCTGATCTGCCCATTCTTCTTCCTGACCGGCACAATGTTGGCGAGCCATTTGGGGTAATGGACCTCCTTAATGAAGTTGGATTTGATAAGCTTGTCAACTTCGGCCTCCACCATAGCACCATGAGAAGGGTTCATTTTCCTGGGAGGCTGCTTGAACCCATGGTGTTTTGCCGGGAGACCCAGACGGTGGACGGCCACTTGGGGATCAAGCCCTGGAATCTCATCGTAACTCCAGGCAAACACATCGCGGTGCTGTTTGAGGAAGTCTACATACTGCTGCCGCTCCTCGAGGGACATGGCCGCACTGATCAATGTGGGTCTTGGATCTGCCTCGCTACCAAGGTTCACCTGTACCAGTTCATCAACCATGGTTGAGACGCCTTCTTCAAAGGCCGGGGGAGCATCCTCCAAGTCTTCCTCCCCAGCCGTGGGGGGACTTCCCGCGACGGAAGATACTTCTGGGCTCTCGAAACCCGAGGGGCAGCTGGTGCCTGCTTGGGCAGCAGTGGTCATCACATCAGGAGACTCACTTGTCGTTGAGACCATAGTAATGAATGCATTTGATCCGATCCCATCTGGCCTTTGACCTAAGGGGCCACGTTTGATGATATCAAAGCAGTGGTGAAGCGTTGGCCTGAGTCGGTTAATTCCAGCCCGGCGAAAGAGACACGTATGGCGCACCGCTGTTGTCATAAGCTTGACGTCCCGGTACCGTAAAGGGGTAGGAGGTTCCGGGATGACCCGAGCCTGGTTGATGTAGGAGTATGAGGTGATTTTCCGCCGTCTCTTGGACACGGGAACATGCCTTCCTTGCGTACCCGAAACAACAAAACATTTCCCCATGTCGGGGGTCGTGTCCTCCAACCGGTGGATCGGGAGGATGTAGGCGTCGTCCATGCTTGCCCAGGGATCACTTGTGATCGGGGTAGGCTCATCCTCGCTTACCAAGATTTGCTTGTCCTTACTTTTGTAATAACCCGCATCCAGATAGCGGGCCTCACAAGAAGCGAAAGGGGACGCGTCTCCTTGGAGCACGCCTACTCGACCATTGAGCGAGTACTTAAGGCACTGGTGATACGACGAGGGGACCGCTGCATGCAGATGGAGCCATGGGCTACCCATCAATGCGTTGTAGGCGGTGTCCTGAGAAACAACCATGAACTCGGTGCTGGCAATTAAACCACCGAACTGAGTCTTCAGACGGATCTTGCCGACTGGGGTTTGCTCTGTCCTGTCGTACCCCTGGATCCTGAGGTCAGAGGGAGTTAAATCACCTTCGGACAGACCCAGCTTTCGCAGCATCCGGGTCGGAATTAAGTTGATTCCAGAACCTGTGTCAACGAGGCATCGGCGGACTTCCACACCGTTTAAGTGGCCAGTGATATACAGTGGGTGAATGTTCCCCTGTATAGGGGGGTCCTCATCTTCGCCGGAGAACGAGATAACCGCCTGACATTCGGCGTTTTCAATCATCTCAGTATGGAAGGCTTCCGCAGCTGCCACTTCCGTCTCGAACTGGAGGGGGCTCCTTAGGGCCTCGGCAAGTGCCTCGCGCATTTCGGATGACAGGCGAAGGGCCTCGAGGATGGAAAGCCTCGCCGGGATGCCGGCCAGATGCTTCAGAACATCGTACTTTCATGCCAAACACGAACCTCTGCTTACAGGAGGTCGTTCGGCATTTGGATGCACAACGGGTCCGGATGGCTGAACCAGTGAGTAACTAGTACTGGGTACATCATTCTGCCTACCAGTAGAATCCTGAAGAGTAGTCGCCGGACTAAGATCGAACAGCGGAGGCTAGCCTGTCGCCGGGCAAGACTGGCTGTGATACGAACGAGGCGGCTCCCCCCGATCCAGCAGCACGAAAGACGGTGGAGGTAGAGCCGAGGGTACTGGATGGGTCTGCGCGTGCTGAGATCTGTGCTGAGCCTGCTGCCTGGTCTCGGTAGTGTGCACGGCTTGGTCACAAGTGCCCGCTGACGTACCTCGCTGACTGGCGTGATTGCGATTCCGCCGACGTTGACGGCGGCTGGAAACGTTGGGGAGGTCTGCCTGGGGTTCCCCCTCGTCGGGGGTCATATAGGGCTTTACCAGCTCCACGATGTTAACTGAAGCGTACCCTTGACTGTCGCTCGAAGAGTCATCCACCGCTGGCCGGATTCTGGGAGGAATGCCCATTTCGGGAGGCATAAAGTCGCCGAGAGTGCGGGATGACGACGACACTGGCATGCATGTTGCTTCTTCTTGCGTCGCCGCTGCTTGCCCTTTTGGGCAGAGGTCGACTGTGAAGATGATGCTGAGGCACCGGCTACTTCTTCTAAAGGTTCCTACTGCTTCAGGCGTGCCCGGATGATACCCTGGGCACGGACGACGGTTTTTTGAGCCATCCATTTTTTGTATTTCTGGGACCTGCAGCTAGGGACCTGCTGCCACTCACCTTCGCCGTCGTTGCCGATTTCTGATCCCGCAAAGACGCCTGCCACTTGCGCTGGCGCTGGGCCCAACTTGACTATGTTGTTGTTGACCTGGTCCTGAAGCCAGTCTTTAAACACATAGCATCGCTTGAGGGTGTGCCCCAGGATCCGATGATAAGGGCAGTAGTTGGGGTGATCGGTGAGATGCGCCTCTGTCGGCCTTCTGCATTCAGGCAGACGCACAATCCCTTGCTCTAGAGCACTTCGGAAGTAGCCAGGGACTTGATTTTTGTTGAACGAATAGGTCTGGTACCTTCTTTCCGGATAGGGGGCCCTGGGGGCCTGGTCCTGTCGAGTGACCGGAGGGGCCTGCTGAGGAGGCGGCGCCTGGTTGTCTCGCCTAGGTGGTGGTGGCGCATTGCGCGGGGGAACCTGTCGGTTCTGAGGCGGTCGCTGCTAGGCAGGAGCCTGTGCTTGAGGTGGAGGACCTTTGCGAGGTTGCGGGGTGGTGCCGCCGACAGCAATTCCAGCCGCCTCGGGGCTTCTATTTGAGCCACTGCGGCGGGTTCAGCCCTGGCGGCCCTCCTGGCTGGGATCATAGGGGGCAGTAAACGTGCCTGGCTAGCCTGTTGTAGGGCCTCCTCGAGGCACTGGGCCTTATCCGAGAAATCTCTGAACCCTCCAGGATAGTTCTGGGTAATCTGGGAGGGTACCATCTCTGTCTTGACGTTCCCCACACACATCGTCAGTAATTGCTCTTGAGTTAGTGGCATATCGAGGGAATACGTAAGTCCTTTCCACCGGGCGATGAAGTCTGCAACCCGCTCATCAGGCCTCTATTTGCACTTGATGAGGCCCGCAATGCTGGTCTTTCGCGTCGTGGAGCTGAACTGGTATAAGAACTGCCGGCGAAGATCCTCCCAACCGGTCACCGATCTGATAGGGAGCTGGCTGTACCAGACGAATGCCGGACCTTCCAATGTCTGTACGAAACATCGGAGCTTGGTGGCTTCTTGCTGAGCCGGGGTCCCCAGCATGGGGTCACACCTGGAAGAGAAATGAGCCAAGTGCTGGGGTGGGTCCCCTATCCCGTTAAAAGGCGAGAAAGTGGGGTTCCCAAAACCCGGAGGCGCAGGCATATCATCCAACCACGCGGGATAAGGCTTTCCATCCTGTGGGACCGCCACCTGCTGTGTTTCCAACGCCTCGAGGCGAGCTGTGAGTGCCGCAATAAGGTCTTCCGGGTGGGGGTCCCTGTCTTGACGGGGATCCCTAACCACGAGCGCATTACCAGGTTCTTCAACACGGTAGACGGCTTCGGCTGCTCGCGGGTCGACTGGCTGGACGACCTGCTGGGCGACTGGGGGAACCCGGGTTGGATTCTTCAGATTGCCCCGTCGCTCAGGGGGGTTTGGTGAGACGTATCATGCCCTCTTGCCGTATGTTCCGGCTTCCGCCCTGTCCGCGGCAGTAGCATGATCAGGGTTGCCCGGAGGCATCTCGCTAGGGAGAAGTTGTTCCTTCCCCTGCTGCCCCGGCCTGGGATTACCATAGCCGGGTCGTCGCTCTGCGGCGCGTTCAACCAAGAGTTCGTCAACCAGCCTCTTCTGCTCAGCAAGCTACTGGCGCAATGTGGCCTTCTCAGGATCTTCGTCCGTTTTCTGCACAGAGGCGGACGGGTCAGAGTGCTTGACTATTCCGACGTGCTCCTTACCCGTGCCAGTGCTTCGACCGAGTGCTAGTGACTCGGTGGGTACGGGGAGGCCTAGCAGGTTCCTCTGATGACGGGTAACTCTCCCTGACGGTTCAAGAAGCGGCGGTACGCCCTCGGATGGTAAGTCCCCATCAAGGAGCTCAAGCTCATCTTCCTTATCCACAACGTCAGCCATGTGGACTGTGACCCCTCTTGAGGGAATATCCTCAATGTCGCATAGCGAATCGGGCTGTCGTCGGATAGGGTCGAAGAGGAGAGCGGCATAGCGTCCCCAACCACGGACTTGCACATGGGGGGTGGCTTCCCTGACGATTCTGCGGAGTGCTTTAAGACTCTGAACGCATTTTCGTTGAAGGGCGCTCTGGTGGCCTAGTGACTCAGGGTGCTGGGCTGCAAGAAGTGCGGCTGCATCAATCAGGCGGCATTGCTCGCCGATTTCTTCGAAGTGCTCACGACTTCTGGGGTACACCACCCGTTCAAAATGGAGGAGGTAGTGTGTCGCCCACAGGGTTCGACAAAGGCACCCCACGTTTTCAGGGGTAAGGGACTCTGGTACGCGGAAATTTAGTGCCGCCGTCGGCCAGAACTTCTCCGGGGAGTAATCCGCTGCAAGGATACTCCAAAAGCTCCTAGGCTCGGACTCAGGGTCTGGCCCTGTGTTGCCCCACTCGTCAACCGGGGGCGGATGAGGAACCGGAAGCGGTACCGAGGCGGACCTTTGGGATAATAAGCTCGGCGGTGGAGAATACGGCAAACGAGCTGACTGGCCACCGAATTCCGGGCCATCCTCCGAAGAGTGAGGTGACCTGGCCACGATGTCACGATACGATGGGCTGATCACAGCTTCTGGAACAGGAGCCGTGGCTACCGGCGACTGGTCGTGTCGTCGCTCTACCGTCGTGGGCCCCCAAAATAACTCTACGTGATCACTGGTAGAGGTAGAGGGCTCTTCTGGTGACAGGGGCGACGATTGCGTGGCCGAGACCTGCGGATTTCCCAGGATTTCTTCCTCCTGGATGTACCTGCGGAGAGAGACGGGAATCCGGTGGACCTCAAACACTGGGAGAACGAGGATGACGCGTCTGGTTCCTGTCCCAGTCCTTGATATAGAGGAGCTGGGAGAAGGTTCCATCGCTGAATCGCATTCCGCTTCCGAATCGGAGAAGCGGGCAGGTTTGATCTCCCCCTGGGCCTTCCCAGGATTCTTCTTGTGGTGGTGACGACCCGCTCTTCTTCCCCTGGGTGGCTCTTTGGGACAGGGTTGACCCCTATCAAGCAGCCTTGGGGCGGCGCTGGTGCCGTGGCGGAGAGGGCCCCCACTCGAGACAGCCAGGGTGCGAGAGGCACCAGGGCAAACGTCAAAGGGTACATGGGGAGGACCTCCATTAACAGTACCCATGTGGGCGGGGCCTCTGTTGGAACTGGCAGGAGCATGGGGAAGACCTCCATGGTCGATGCGAGTGGAGCGAGGAGGACCTTCGCTGGTTGCAGAGAGGACGTAGGGAGGCCCCCCACGTTGGAGGAGGACCGGATGTGCGGTGCCTTCAGCAGGGTGAACTTCATACCCTGTACAGCGGGCGTGGGAAATGTTTCCGCACTGAGCGCCACTGCCGCGGGGCAGGTCTTCCTACAGGACGGGGGCAGCACGAGGCATGCCTCCATGAATAACCTCGGAGCGGGGAAGGCCCACGCTCTGTGGAGTAGTGGTACGGGGAGGACCTCCGTACGGGGTGGCATCACCGCGGGTTAGCTCGCGGCGATCACCACTGGGGCCTACAACCCGGAGAGTCAACCCAGCCTGCCCACGGGGCGGTTGGGGTCTCAATCTTGTTTGGGCGAAGGGGTGCCCCTGCTCAGTGTACGTGGGGGCTTCATAATGTACGTCGGCGGTGGCTCGGGCCACTGTAGCTGTCGATGTGGATGCGCCTGAGCGAGCGTCCTCAGCCCGGGCCCGGCGCTGACGTCGGGTCAGGCGAGCCGGTGTAGGTGGTGTCGGGACATAGTCCGCCTGCTCTTCCTGCGGGGCCGGGCGGCGGCGCTGGCGCGGCCGGACAGGAGCTCTCACCTGGGGGCTCCGAGTCGGGGCCCTGAGTGGACTGAGCCGGACAGCACCTGCCTCTTCGGCGTAAGGCGAAGAGTCGTCAAGGCGTTCCGGGGATAGGCTCCCGAAACGGTTGAATGTCAGGGTGGGGAGCAGGGGCTCCCTGCGCGGCCTGTTAGGGCGGCGTTAATGGCAGGTCCTGGAGGCCTCCAGGTCCAGACGGGCCATATCTTGGGTTGGGATGACCCCTTCTTCCTCATACCTACGCACAAGGCTGTTGATCACCCTTCGTTGGATGATCTCTGATAGGGAAAGGGGACGTGGGCGTCCCGTATTCCGTGACGTGGCAGCCATCATGGCGGTAGTGGCACCATGTGGAGTGTTCGTCGTGGTGTTTCCCCTTCCCCTGCGCGGGCGATGAACGAATGGTGACCGCATCTCCGAAATAGCGACCTGGTTCCTGGCAAGCGAAGGGATCAACTCATCAGTACTGAGAGGAAATGGATTGACAGCCAGTGCCCCAGCGTTCTTCCATCCTCCATGTCTGTGAGAAGGATCCACGCCAACACGCTGCAGAGCGGAGTGCCCCACGTTCTACTACCCCGACTTTCGGTGAGTTCCACGACAGGCCTGCTATTTGCTTGGCGGGACCAGGCACTAGATATCTGGATCCGGTGACACGTAAATCTACTGGTGTCTCGAGCGCTACTAATCTCCATATTGAGGAGAAGAGTTTCACGTCGGGTTCACCATTTCTGTTTCCGACGCTTTCTCCGGGGCGCGCGCATCCGTCCGTGAGGACGCGCGGCTTTGTTGCCCCGCATTCCCGCTTTCCAAAGGCGGGCGGCATTCGCTCCTTATTCAGGGACGTCTGCTCCTTGATCGAAACGGGATGATGGGATGTCGGTTCTTCCTCCTGTGGATTCCTCCTCAGAACTCGTCACCTACTCCGGGTCTCCCTTATAGATTTAATACGTAGTTCGTGAAACTCTTCCCAGTGCCATGTTTCCATGGACACCGGTTAATTACACTGCTTCTGTCGGGACATTCCAAAGGGTCCAATCAGGGCAGCAACCTTCGGTCAGGGGAGTAGTCACGTTGAGGCATCAGTAGCGTGTCTGGATGCTGGGGTAACTGGCATGTCTGTCTGTTATCCCTGATCACAAGGCTTCTCAAGGGCGTGGAAGCCCGAGGCATCCCACATCGGGCGCGGGGAATTACATGTCGTAGACACATATCTGGGGTTTTCCTCAGCTTCCCGTGCTCAACACAGGGTATGCCGCGAGTTTAACATCCAGCGGAGACGGATCAACCCAACCAGAGCATTAGCTGGGATAAATCAGATTGAGGGATCCTCCTTGAAGGGACATCGACACCGGGGCTAGCCCGTGGGCGACAGTGAATGGAGTAAAAGGAGAGTGAAGTGGAACCATCGCAGGGGGGCGACAGTGAAGTTGGGCTTGAGCCTTGACGAGGCTTCCTACGTATCCCCGTGGCAGGGAATCAAAGTCCGCGTAGTTCGGGATGGTGCCGGTAAACCGACGTGAAGCTGGACCTTGGCCTGATGAATGTTGTCAGCGTACCGACGTAAAGGTGGACCTTGGTCCGATGGGCATCGTCAGCGTACCGACGTGAAGATGGACCTTGGTCCGATGGGAGTTGGCTTGAACCTCTGGGAGGATTCCTATGTACCATGCCTTGACATGGATCAAAGACCTCGTAGTTCAAATGGGGCTTTGTCGGTGAACCGACGTGAAAGTAGACCTTGGTCCACTATTGGTGGGCTTGAACCTCATAAATGCTTCCTACGTACCATGCCTTGACATGGATCAAATACCTCAAGTTCAGGTGGGAATAGGTGGGCAGTTTAATGTCATGCAGGAAAAAGGGGGCATACAGTTTAATGTCATGCTGGACGAGGGCGAAACTCGACGTGAATGAACGACCGAGCAATGTGGCTTGAACCTCATTGAGGCTTCCTACGTACCATGCCTTGACATGGATCAAAGACCTCGTAGTTCAAATGGTGGGTCACAATGGCTTACCACTGGACCGGAATGGGACCCGACGTGAAGGAGCGACGGGTGGGCTTGAACCTCGTGGAGGCTTCCTACGTACCATGCCTTGACATGGATCAAAGACCTCGTAGTTCAAATGGGGCTTTGTCGGTGAACCGATGTGAAAGTAGACCTTGGTCCACTATTGGTGGGCTTGAACCTCATAAAGGCTTCCTACGTACCATGCCTTGACACGGACCAAAGACCTCGTAGTTCGGATGGGTTTCGCCGGTGAACCGACGTGAAAGTGGACCTTGGTCCAATGGGTGGTGGGATTGAACCTCATAAAGGCTTCCTACATACTATGCCTTGACATGGATCAAAGACCTCGTAGTTCGGAGAATACAGTTTAACGTCATGCGGGATGATAGTGAACCCTGACGTGAATAAACGACGGGTGGGCTTGAACCTCATGGAGGCTTCCTACGTACCATGCCTTGACATGGATCAAAGTCCCCGTAGTTCGGATGGGGTTGTCAGGGTCGGTGCTCACTCTAAGCCCACGTGAGTCATGCTCGGTGTGAGAAACAAGAGGTTGCAAGGACCTGACGATCACGTCGCGAAGGGTGCGTTCGTGAGAAGCGAAGAGGGGCTTACGCGTTGGGCGGCCCATGGTGTTGGGACTTACTCCAGGATGGAGCTCCATAGGGAGGTGCCTCATTCCCTATCACGTCCTCCACCGACCTTGGTAGTGGGGAAGTACCGAGATGCACGGGTGAAATCATCCGTACCAAAGGTTAGGGGCTTATGCTCTGAGGCGACCCTTCCCCTGCGAACATACACCACTCAGACAAGGAGGATCTCATTCCATGTGCGGAAGAGTTCCATTCCCGTGGAGATGAGTGGTGTAAAGAATGTTCGAGCTGGGGGGATCCTTCGTGAGGGAGACGAGGTTGGGTAACAGTTTAACGTCATGTGTTGAGGACGTGGTGCTTGGCAGTTTAACGTCCTGCAGCTCGGACGAGGTGGGTTCACTCCACACCCCTAGGACTTACATAACCGGTACCCTCTGGTCCTTGGGGAAGGGAAGGTGCCGGTAAGGCCATAGTAAAGGGGGGTCGAGGGATGAACCATCGAGGGGTCCACGTTAGCGTGGCTATGCGAAGAAGCAATATCCGTTAGCGTGCCTATGCGAAGAAGCATTAGGCGAAGCAACGCCACGGGTGATGTTGTCCATGGGACTTTGAAATCACATCGTGGAAACCTGGAGGGTCGCACGGAAAGAGGAATCGCTAAGCAGAGGAGTGTGCTTTGCGAAGTGGGGTACCTTGGCCTTAGCAAGGGGCATAGGTGGGAGTGAGAGGTGCTTCGCGAAGTGGAACAGTGTTCACGGAGCACTGCCTCGCGAAGAAGGAGTGGTTCGCGAAGCAAGGGTCCTGTCAAGCAATGTACTTCGCGAAGTGGAGCGATCCTGCCTTAGCATAGGGATTACTCGTATGGGTTGGGTGTTTCGTGAAGCACAAGTGCTCTGCGGCTGCCCGGGTTCCCTTGGGAATCCCCTTCCTTCGCAAATTCCCTTGAGCTTCGCGAAGGGCATCCCTCTCGGAAGAGGGGCTCAAAACGAAACAAATCAGAGTCGTCTCGCGAAGTAGAAATACCTCGCGGAGCTCATGATTCCCGGGGCAAAGCGTGCTTCGCGATTCGGGAGAGGAGAAGCCGAAAGGTTGGATTGTCTGTTGCCAGGACTCAGGGGGAGTCGAGTATTTATAGGGAAGGGGCACCACGAAGCAGGGCTCGCGCGCCGCCTTCGGGGCTTCGCGGCGGCTCGCGAACGTCAAACGGGTTCGCGGAGGATTACCGCCTCTGTAGCTTCGCGGCGGCTCGCGAACGTCAAACTGGTTCGCGGAGGATTACCACCTCTGGAGCTTCGCGGTGGCTCGCGAACGTCAAACGGGTTCGCGGAGGATTACCGCCTCTGGAGCTTCGCGGGGCCACCATGGTTGGGACGCTTCGCGGCTGGGCTTCGCGGCTATGCTTCGCGGCTGTGCATCGCGGCTGTGCTTCGTGAGGCAGCGCGCCGGCAGTCTTTTTCGTTCCTTCCTTTCGGGCCACATTTTTTGCGCCAACAATATAAAATATACTGGAGTTATTATTTTATAATGGTAATAACAAATAAAGAAGAAGTGGAAGAAGAAAGGAACTTGAAAAGGGTTGTGAAATCATTACCTCTTCTTTGGGTTCTTTCATTGGATTTGATCAAAAGGGCTCTTTAAGTTGGCTTAATGATGAAACTAAGGCCACTAGGTTGTAGTGAGGGATGTTGAGATAGTATTTGGGGAGGGTTTGGCCGAATTAAAAGGCTTTTAAGGTGTGAATTAAAGATAAGGGCGAGTGCCATTTTATAAGAGGGGTGAAGGGAACATTTGGAAATGCTATAAATATTATATTATAATAAATTCATATTCGTTTTCAAATGGCTCCAAAGTGTATTATTTAAAGGTCAAGGTGGGGATGGGTCAATAACCACTCAACCAATAGAATTTAGACAGGTGTGGGTCATTATATTAACCTAATATTTAATTATTAACTCTTAGTTAATTAGTTTCACTTTTACAATGTCTCTTTGTATTTTTATATTATATGGTTAATAAACATACAATATTTATCCAAGATACCCTCAATAGGTCCATTAATGAAACACCTATAATGATATAAGTATCTCGGATGATCCTTAGATTTTTAGGAATTTATTATCAATTAATAATATAATATATGTTTTAAAAACTCTTTTATGTCAATTTTGACAGTCTTCAATAATTGATTTTTGTAAAAATCATAACATAATTATTACTTCTAAAAAAGTTAATTAAATAAATCACAACATGTCATATTAACCTATAAAATTATTTTAATTCATAAAAAGTCTCAAATTATATTTATTTGGGTATTTATAATATCAATTATTCTAATTTTTCATTAATTAGGTAATTACTGCATCATCATTGTGTAATAAATAAGTCAAATTATATAATTTCTAAAAATTACAAAAAATATATAATTATGTAGGAAATCGTTTTAGATTTCTAATTAATATTTATAGTCGAACATCCAACATATATAACCCTATGTAAAAAAAATTTTTCTAAAAGATATATGCTTATGTTATTTTTTTATTTATTTTAACTTAATTAATATAAAGTGTCACTATCACATACAAGTGGCTCCATGGAGTCCAAAAATCTACCAAAAGATGCCCATGGTCGGAAATGTATCAACCAATAAGGTTAGGACATGATTTAGGGTAATTGTTTATGATTATAATATTTTTTTAACCCTTATTTACCGGATTTACCATTAACCATGGTAAATAAAATATTTACCGAAGTAATTATTCAAAATGTCTAAAAATAAAATTTACCTATTTAGAAAATATGAACATCCTGATTCCAAATATGGAATCAATTTTTCCATATTAAAAACACAGAAGTGGCAGAAATTAATTTAAAATTAATTCATGTTGTTAAAACAGAAAACATGTTTTTAAGTGATAATAACTATCAAAAGATTGACACTTGTTTATGTCCGGTTTAATTGTAAAATTTTGTACAATGACCAAAATTGTATTAAATGGTAAAACTATATTCTAAATAATCTTTAAAACCACTCAAATTCATAGTTTATCAATATAAATTATTTCGATTGAAAAAGTTGTTTTTAATTAAAATTTAGTAATTTTCACTATTAATCAAAATATAAATGTTATCCGAAAAGTTCCAAAATTTCACCCTAGGATAAATTCAATATTATAAATCCAAAAATGAAGTCCATTTTGAGAGATAAAATTTATAAAATTTCAAAAATTAGGTATTACTATTCATAACTACTAGTTTGATTGGTTGTGGTGTGTTATAACTCGATGTTGCGTACAATACACGCTATCGCATTATTCAAAGAGAAGCGTACCGTAGAAGCTTGGGGTGTTACATTCTCCCCACCTTCAAATAATTGCATCCTCGAAATTTATATAATACCAGTGCATGAAAAGACTCGTGTGGTTCTTCATCATAAGTTCCTTGGGTTCCCACGTTTCCTCTTCCATCTTATGGTTTCTCCACAAGACTTTTACCAGATGAGTTGTCTTGTTTTTAAGTACTTGTTCTCTCATATCAAGAATTATGACGGGCTCTTCACAATAAGGCAAATCGGGTTCAAGTTATAATTCTTCATAGGCGAGTACATGCATTGGGTCAGACATGTATTTCCTCAACAGAGATACGTGGAACACATCGTGAACTTTGAAGAGACTTGGCGGCATTTCCAATCGGTAAGCTACAGCCCCAATTCATTCTAGAATTTCAAAAGGTCTAATGTACCTGGGACTCGATTTACCTTTCTTACCAAACCGTATGACTCCCTTCCATAGAGATACCTTCAGGAAAACATGATCACCGACTTGAAATTCCAAATCCTTCCTTCGATTATCGGCATAGTTCTTCTGCCTACTTTGAATTGCTTTGATGTGATTTTGGATTACCTTCACATTTTCCATCGTTTCCTCCCCCAGTTCTAGACCTACAAGTTTTCTTTCACCAACATCATCCCAACAGGTTGGTGTGTGACATCTCTTTCATTATAACGCTTCATATGGTGCCATCTGAATACTCGAATGCAAGCTATTGTTATAGGAAAATTCTATCAAAGGTAAATATTGATCCCACATACCCTCAAAGTCAAGTGAGCATGATCTCAACATGTCTTCTAAGGTTTTAATAGTTCGTTCTGATTTTTCATCTGTATGAGGGTGGTAGGCAGTGCTCAAATGATGTTCAGTATCCAGGGATTTCTAAAGACTCTTCTAGAATCTTGATGTAAAACGGGGATCACGATCAGAAACAATTGATAGGGGTACTCCATGAAGTCTCACAACTTCATTAATATATAGTCTTTCTAGACATTCCAGTGGTAGATCTTATCTTATAGCTAGAAAATATGCTGACTTGGTAAGACGATCAACAATAACCCATATTGCATCATTCCTTCTAGGAGTCTTTGGTATCCCCATGACAAAGTCCATCGTAATATTGTCCCATTTCTACTCCGGTATGGGAAGAGGTTGCATGACTCCTCCAGGCTGTTGCCTTCCAACATTCACTTGTTGACAAACCATACATCTTGACATAAAATCAGCAATTTTCCTCTTCATGTTGTCCCACCAAAAATGTTCCTTAAAATCTCTATACATTTTTGGGCTCCCAGGGTGTATAGAGAAATTGGAACTATGAGCATCATCCAACAATTCTCTTTTTAGATCAGGTATATCGGGAACACAAAGTCTCTTCCCGAATTTCAAAATTCCTTCTTCACACACAAAGTATCTCAATCTCCCATCATTCACAGATTTAATCTTCTTTTGAAATTCTTCATCATCTGTCTGAGAACTCAAAATCCTTTCTAGTAAAGATGGTTTGGCAACCATTTGAAAAATCATTGATGTTTCACCTTCCCTGGTTATTCCCATGTCCATCTTCACTAGATCCATGAAAATTGGATCCCTTTCAATTCTCATATTGTTCAAAACTCCATGATCTTTTCTGCTCCAAGCATCTGCCACCTTGTTTGCTTCCCCGGGTGGTAGTGTATTGTAAAATCATAATCCATGAGTAACAAAAGCCATCTCTTTTGCCTCATGTTGAGTTATTTTTGTGAGAAAATATACTTCAATCTCTTGTGATCAGTATAAATCTCACATTTTTAACCATAGAGGTAGTGCCTCCATATCTTCAAAGAAAAGATCACAGCTGGTAACTTGAGATCATGAGTTGGATAGTTTTTTTCATGAGTTTTCAACTATTGTGATGCATAGGCAATAACCCTATCATTCGGCATAACGACACAACCACGTCCTTTCTTTGATGCATCACTATAAATAATGAACCCATCATTCTTCGATGGTAGAGTCAATATAGGAGCATTGAATAATCTTCTATTTAGTTCATCAAAACATTTTCACACTCTTTTGTCCAAACAAATTTATCCCCTTTATGTGGGAGCTTCATTAATGGGTTAGCCAATCGGGAAAAATTCTAGAAGAAACGTCAATAATAACCTGCTAAACCAATAAAACTGCGTACCTCAGTTATACTCGTAGGTGCTAGCCATTCATGGATTGACTTGGTCTTAGAAGGATCAATTGAGATTCCATATTTAGAGACAATATGCCCAAGAAAATAAATCTCATAAATCTAGAATGCACACTTGCTAAACTTCCCATATAATTCATGTCTTCTCAGAGTCTTCAGGATAATGCGCAAGTGATTTTCATGATCTTCGTAGCTTTTGGAGTATACCAAGATATCATCAATAAATACCACCACAAATTCATCGAGATATTCCTTGAAAAATCTATTCATCAGATCGATGAATATAGAGGGTGCATTAGTCAATCCAAAAGGCATTACTGTAAACTCGTAATGCCCGTACCTGGTTCGAAATGCTGTCTTTGGAATGTCTTATTTTCTTCACACACAACTGATGGTATCCAGATCGAAGTTCAATATTTGAAAGGTATTGAGCTCCATGCAGTTGGTCAAATAAATCATCAATGTGAAGTAGGGGATACTTGTTCTTTATTGTTATAGCATTTATCTCCCTGTAGTCGATACATAACCTCATAGATCCATCTTTCTTTTTAACAAAAAGAACAGGGGCTCCCCATGGAGAAACACTACGGCGAATAAATCTCTTATTACTCAATTCCTCTAGTTGTTTCTTTAGTTTGACTAATTCCACAGTGGCCATTCTATAAGGGGACTTCGATATAGGCCTTGATCCAGGAATTAAATCAATGGAAAACTCAACTTCTCATTCTAGAGGATGTCCAGGTAATTCTTCATGAAATACATCTACATATTCTTTCACAACTGGTACATCCTCTATATGAACATTCCTTTCCTCACCCACTGTCATTTCATTCTCTTCCTCCCCAATAATTTAATTTAGTTGAGCTACTAGGGGTAGATCTAGAAAAGAATTAGGTGGTGAAGATTCTGATCTAATGATAAGGTGTTCCTTATCATCATCATCAAAAATTGTAACCTCCTTCATCTTACAATAAATCTTCGCATCATATCCTGAAAGCCAATCCATACCAAGGATTATATCAAACTCAATCATAGGTATGATTATGAGATCAGAAGATAAAGAACATTTATGTGCTCTAATGGGGACTGATTCACAAAAGTTTGTTGCAATGATACTTCCTTTAGGAGTTTAACTGACAACTCCCTTGATAAAACAAATTGTAAATATCTAATTTTCTTAACAAACTGTGAAGATATGAAACAATGCGATGATCCAGAATAAAATAATGCATTTTATAAACTTGAGGAAACCATTAAATTACCTACCACCATGTCTTTCGGAGCTTCTACCTCAGCAATAGTGATAGCATAAGCTTGGCCTTGATCCCTTGTCCTTTTCTAAGGTAAGTTCCCTTGATGCTTAGGACATTCATTTGCATAATTTCCCATCTCCCCGCAATTGTATCACTGAACATTGGTAGCTTTATTATTCCCTTTGCAATCACAAGCTTGGTGGCCTTTTTCACCACACTTGTAATAGACATCCATTACCTTTAAGCAAGTACCGGGGTGTTTCTTCCCACATTTACCACAGGATGAATATTAAACCTTTACCTTATTCCCCTTATTTCCATTCCCAGATTGATCAACAGATCTCTTCTTCTCTTTCTTTTCTTTAAAGTCATAAGACATAGATAATTCCTCTTTAGTCTTGATAGCACATGAGACAATGTCTTCATATGATGAAAAGGACTCTGATACTAATGCTCGACGGAGAAATGGTTTTAACCCATAAAATAAAAGATCAATATTACTTATGGTGTTACGTATATTGTAATTCCCTGACCCCAGTTACCCAGAGTTGGTGCATTATTACATAACATTGGCATGATCACAAGAAAGATCAAGTATCAAATGACCGATTAGTTTATTAGCCTTGGAATAACTAGATACATTAATAAAGCATACATTACATCATAAAATGAAAACTACAACAACAGAGTCTCCATAGTCCACACTCATACTATCCCTACAGGTCATTCATAATTTACTTCTTCAAAATCCTGGGAAAAATAAAACATTGAAAAGGGTGAGCTCAGATTCTCAGTAAGGATAAAAATATAACAGAATCTTTAATATATAAGCATAAACATATAAGGCAATGTATAACTAAACAAATCCTTTTAAACATAAACTTTAACATAGTATGGAAAAAATAAATTGAAATAATTCCATTTACTTATTCTCATGGATATTCTACTAAATGAATAATCACATGAAATATCAATAACCACTTTCATAATGATTGAATTCATAATGCCATACTATCATAACCACATATCCAAGGCCTCGTGCCAAGACTACAAATAAGATTTTGTCAAGGCCTTGTGCCAAGACACTAGTTTGTCTCATGATACCTACCGATGCATCGAGGAGCTATAGCAGGCTCCACCCGTCACTTACTATGTCCAATGCATTCCTCATATGAAAAGTTTAAAACATAACATAAACATTCGTATTAAAACTAGCATACAAAATGTCAATACTTTATCCACAAATAATGAATCTTATAAAAATAGCACATCCACAGTCAAACATAACTCATTCAATACAATATGGGAGATTGTATTGTAATAGATTAACCTCAATCGAGAATAATTAAGGATATTGACATAGATGAAAATAAACTTCAAAACTATTGGAGATAAGCATCCCATTTTTTTGAAATTAGTCAAAAGTATCACTATTTTTCAAGAAGCCATTTAAAATAGATATCTGAATAAAAGTGTGCCATACCACTTTGAAACATAAAATTGGAATTTTGATTTGAATACATTAATGTCCATATAAATAAATCCCTAAAACAATTTTTAAAACATGGACATTAAGGAGAAAGATTTAGAATAATAAATCATTAAAACATTTTAAAATGATATTTTAGTTAGAGTTCCTAACCAAAATAGAGACACTTGAATTCAAATAATTGAGGTAATAAAAACATTGTAATATCATGAGAATATAGTTATTCCTGATATACTATGTCAAAGTACATTATATACACCATATAAATGTGATTTGGTGTATAAAAATAAATGAATCTCAATGGAATGTAAATTGAGATGAAATCTCTCACAAAGGATATATCCTTAGGTTAAGGATAAATAAATGAAATCATTATGTGTGAAAAATATAAATACACTCAATAATATTGGATATTCAGTGTAAAAAAATCAAAGGACATTCACACATATTCTTGTAAAAACACCACCAATGAATTGGATGTTTAACTCAACAAATCGAGATTGAGTAAAAATTACTTCTATCTTGTTCATACCAATGACATGAGAATTTATCAATGGAGTGATTATGTGTATCAAAAGTATTTCCCCAGAAAGGGGAGTGGAAATTATGACATAATCAAATGAATATTGATTCCACACATAATCTTGGAGTAAAATAATCAATGAAGTATGCGTAAAGCCGAATGAGTGGAAATTGAAAATTCGAATTCCGTTATCGATTTGGTAACTTAGGAAACATACACCCATGAGAGAAGGATCATACATTGATGATGTAAATATCCATAAATTGAATTATATAACACAATTAATACTGTCATGGGCAGTACACACACCACTTTCAATAAATAAGTGGTGAATAATGGAAATCTCACGGAATTAAAAGTGAGATAAGAAACCCATTACTTTGTACTTTTTCCTTGGTCGAAGGTAGTTTAACCTCTTGTATAATGGTGAAATAATTTTCATTGAATTATACAAGAATCATTTACATTAATATGATATCATATATGATCTTTTAACATTTATTTGTTAATAATATCTTAGTATTATCGTCATTTCGGGTGTTAACTTACTCGTTTTCCTTTATATTCTTTGTTACGTAATCCATGTTTGTTATGGATAGGTTGTATCATATTCATATCCATTATTACATCAAGTCCTTAAACATTATTTTTAATCATCAAATGAGAATTATACTTGAATGGATACGATGGAGAATGAATCTCATCGGGTTCGTAGAGACGGTAGTCCGTACGTACGCACGAGCGACAATATCATTCTTTTGATGTTAAAATAATATATAATTGGATGGTATAACAGATATACATAATAATTATCATGTTATATTTATTATTTACAAGAATTACGCATCATTATTATACCCATCCAAATAATAATTTATTGAATGACAATTACACCATGACGTGGAGACGGTAAGCCGTATGTACGCACGTATAGTGACATGCTATTCAAAGGAGGGATAGAATAATGAATATGGTTGTACCATATTTATAATAACATCACATTATATATAAGATACTGGAGTCATATTAATATAAATATCAATGAATGAAGAAGTGGAAGAAGAAAGGAACTAGAAAAAGGGTGGTGAAATTATTACCTCTTCTTCGGGTTCTTCCTTTTGATTTGATCAAAAGGGCTCCTTAGGATGGATTTATGATCAAAATAAGGACTCTAGGTTGTATTTTGTGAAGTTGAGAGAGTATTTGGGTAGGGTTTGGCCGATAAAAAAGGCCATGAAGGTGTGAATTAATCAGAAGGGGGAGTGCCCTTTTATAAGAGGGGTGAGGGGAACCTTTGGAAAAGCTAGAAATATTATTTTATAATAAATTAATATTCGGTTTCTAATGGCTCCAAAGTGGATTTTTTAATGTTTAATATGGGGATAGGTCGAAAACCACTCAAGAAATATAATTTAGATAGGTTTGGGTTACTATATTAACATTATCTTTAAGTATTAACTCTTAGTTAATTAGTTTCACTTTTACAATGACTCTTTGTATTTTTATATTATATGGTTAATAAAATTACTATATACATACAAGCGACAAATTAGTGGTCCATTAATGATACAAGTATCATGATATAAGTCTCTTGTCCGAACCATAGATTTTTAAGATTTTAATATCAATTAATAATATAATATGTTTTTTAAAAACTCTTTTATGTCAATTTTGACACTATTCAATAATTGATTTTTGTAAAAATAATAAAAGAATTATTACTTAAAAAAAGTTAATTAAATAAATCCTAACATGTTATATTATCCTATAAAATGATTGTTATTTATTAAAAGTATGAAATTACATTTATTTGGGTATTTATAATAACAATTATTCTAATTTTTCATTAATTTAGTAATTACTGCATCATCATTGTGTCATAAATAAATTAAATTATATAATGTCTAAAAATTATAAATAAAATATCATTATGTTGTAAATCGTTTTATCTTTCTAATGAATATTTATAGTCGAAAAGCCAACATATATAACCCTATGTAACAATTGTTTTACTAAAAGATATATGCTTGTGTCATTTTTGTATTCATTTTAACTTAATTAAAATAATGTGTCCATATCACTTACAAGTGGCTCCATGGGGTCCCAAAATAGACCCAAATATGCCCATGGTCAGTCATGTATCGTCCAATAAGGTTATCACACATTTTAGGGTAATTTTGTATTATTATAATATTATTTTTCAGCTCTTATTTACCGGATTTACCATTTAACCATGGTAAATAAATTATTTACCGAAGTAATTATTCAAAATGTCTAAAAATAAAAGTTACCTATTTACAAAATTTGAAAATCCTGATTCAAAATATGGAATCCATTTTTCCAAATTCAAAACACAGAAGTGAAAGAAATTAATATAATATTAATTCCCATTGTTAAAACAAAAATCGTGTTTTTATGAGAAAATAACTATCAAAAGATTGACACTTGTTTATGTCTGGTTTAAATGTGAAATTATGTCCAATGAAAAATTTGAATTAAATGGTAAAACTATATTCTAAATATACTTTAAAACCACTCAAATACATAATTTATCAATATTAATTATTTCGATTAATAAAGTTGTTTTTAATTAAAATTTATTAATTTTCACTATTTATCAAAATATGAAAGTTATCCGAAAAGTACCAAAATTTCACCCTAGGCTAATTTCGATATTCCGAATCCAAAAATGAAGTCCATTTTGAGAGATAGAATATATAAAATTTCGAAAATTAGCTATTACTATTTATAACGGCTAGTTTGATTGGTTGTGGTTTGTTAGAATCTCAAAGTTGCGTACAGTGCACGCCATTGCATTATTCAAAGGGAAACGTACCATGGAAGCTTGGGGTTTTACATTCTCTCCTCCTTCAATAAATATAATCCTTTATTTTTTTAAAAAAATTGGGCTCGATAATATAATGGAAAGTCCCACATCGGAAAAAGAGTCAATAAAACTATCACTTCAAAAGAAAGGAAGAGAGATATAAAGGTCACCCAAGATAACCCATACTAGGATTCCTTGTAGGAAAACATGGATATGGATGATAAACTAAGTGATCATTTCTGATGGAGAGGGATATAAAACATGATCAGGAGAAAGTTAAAAATAAGAAAATCACAAACTTGTGTTGGGACAAACGATCCTTAGTCTCCCAGTAGGAAAAGTAAACGAACAACATTTTTTTGTTTTAAGTTAAATTACATAAGGACTAGGAATTAATTTATAATTTTGACTAAGAACATAAAGGGATATACTTACTTTTTAAGTAGAGTTTCATTCTTTAATAACTTTTTACCACTAACTCATTCTTTTTGAACAATGTGTATTCAAGAAAACTTGGTCACAATGGAAGATCTAGAATAAACTTCTATAGAAATACATGATCCACGTAGGATGAAATATATATTTACCTTGTCTTTAGAGATTAATCAAAACCAAAATGGTTAGTATAATATCTGATGACCCCCCAAATGGATATTCGATTTGAGAAAAAAACACTAATCTTAATTTCTAAAATTAAACCATCAATACCCCAAAGTTAAATAAATACCATTCAATAATCAATTATCCTTAAAATCCTTCAATATAATACAAAATAATATTGAAACTAAAAACATTGAATAATTTGGTTTTGTAGTCTTCCATGTTAAATGGTATCCCCAAATGACATCAATTACTCTTAAAGTCGCATACTTAAAAGTAATTAACCTAATCACACATTCTCTATTATAGGTTAATCATTTCCATTAATAAACCAAATCACTATAAATCCACAATAAAAACATAGATAAAAATCTACCATTACTCCTCAAATGAAATTCCATAGTATTCTATTTTCCTTGGGCATATAGTGTCCCCAAAAAAGTGAACATCTTCCCAAATAACATTTATCACTTAATCACCAAATAATTTTCCTATACTAAGGGTATTCACTTGATAAGAAATAAGATCTGAAGTCAAATTATTATTGACCAATAAAATCATTTAACTAAAAATAATAGTCACATTAACCAGGGACTTCACGTAGTCCAGTGGTAGGCAATAAATCCCAATCACACTTTGGTTGTGGGTTCGATTCCCACAGCTTTGTCTGATGCGACGGGTTGTCACACGGTCTGCGTGTTTTCCTTTTCAAAAACTATAATTTACAACATTACCAAAATGAGATAATTTCCTCAAAATAACCATAACATAATTTAACCACAAATGTTATATCATACCTTGCATTTTCATCCCAAATTATAATAACTTGTAATTGCCTCAAACCCAATGATCATATAAAACCAAATGGTTATTTATAACTATATCTACAAGAGAAAATATAATTCTTCATAAAATATCATTCTCACATAGTAAACTGTAGGGTTACAAATACAAGAGAAAACTATTCCAAAGTAATCCCATCAACAAGGTGCACTAATACTTTGTAAACATTTCTCCAACCATTTATTTCCACATAGTTTCTTCTTTGTCCAAGAAAATATCCTATAGAATAGGGAATTCACTCAGGTAATGGCCATGTCCCCTACATTGACGGCAAATGACTGTAAAAGGATTCTTGGGACAATTTTTTATCTTCTTCCATAGTACTCATCATTTTTCTTCAGCAATTATTCACTTTATGTCCTTCCTTCCTGCATGTAATGCATTTTTTTCCCCATTGAGACACTTTCTTGGGTGTCTCCTTCCACATTTCTTGTATGATGAAAATTGAGGATTTCATTTTCCACGGTCTCCACTACTGGAGCTCTTATCATTCATCACGTTTCTCTTCTTTGTTGAGTCTGAGAATTGGTTAATATATATATTGTTGATCATATTTTTGGAAAACTAAATTGGAATAAAGAAGATATCTTTTACGCCTATCAACATTCCATTTTGTTGTTCATTTCCACCATCGTTCCCACCTTGTACATCATTCTCAAAGTCACTATGAATTCCTTGGAATCCAGCCATTGACTAAAACAAGAAAGCATTGTGTGAGTAACAGTAGTCATAAAATCATTTAGAGATTAACATGTCACTATATTATCAATTTGAAACACATTAGGATTAACCAAGGTCGTTTAATCTTATCTTATATATATAATACTTCAAATCGGTTTGTAAGGAAAATGTAATTTATCCTAAGCATATCCCCTGGGAGTGTCGTAACCAAGAGTGTAGCAAGGCCTTTTGTTGTGCAGTAGTTCCCGTTCGAGTCTAGCTCAAAGAGGTGTTTTCATGTTTTACCCCTAGGTACATCTATGCCAGAGCCGCCTCTACCTGCTCATATCCAGACAGGGATGTATTGCTTGAAAAACTCTCAAAATCTCTATAATACCAAAATTCTAGGAAGTTATTCTATACTAATCCTCAAAGTTCGTCTTAGGTCTACGTTCTCTAATCAGAGTTTATCTAAATATAGCTTCCATGGTTTGTACTAAACATCCTCTGATACCAAATGTAACGCCCCAACCCCAGTTACCCAGAGTCGGTGCATTATTACATAACATTAGCATGATCACAAGAAAGATCATGTCTTGAAAGACCAATTAGTTTAGTAGCCTTGGAATAACTATATACATTAATAAACATTACATTACATCATAAAATGAAAATAACAACAACATAGTCTCCATAGTCCACACTCATACTATCCCTACAGGTCATTCATAATTTACTTCTTCACAATCCTAGGAAAAATAAAACATTGAAAGGGGTGAGCCCAGATGCTCAGTGAGGATAACAATATAGCAGAAGCTTTAATAGATAAGCATAAACACTTAAGGCAATGTATAACTAAAACAAAAGACTTTTAAACATAAACTTCAACATAGTATGGAAAAAATAAAATGAAATAATGCCATTTACTTATTCTCATGGATATTCTACTAAACGAATAATCACATGCAATATCAATAACCACTTTCATAATGATGGAATGCATAATGCCAGACTATCATAACCACGTATCCAAGGCCTTGTGCTAAGACTACAAATAAGATTTTGTCAAGGCCTTGTGCTAAGACATTAGTTTGTCTCATGAGACCTACTGATGCATCGAGGAGCTATAGCAGGCTCCACCTGTCACTTACTAAGTCCAATTCATTCTTTATATGAAAAGATTAAAACATAACAAAAACATTCATATTAAAACTAGTATACGAAATGTCAATACTTTATCCGCAAATCATGAATGGTATAAAAATATCACATCCACAGTCAAACATAACTCATTCAATATAATATTGAAGATTTTATTGTAATACATTAACCTCAATAGAGAATAATTAAGGATATTGACATAGATGAAAATAATCTTCAAAAATGTTGAAGATAAGGATCCCCCTTTTTTTGAAATCATTCAAAAGCATCACTATTTGTCAAGAAGCCATTTAAAATATATTTTTGAATCAATGTGTCCCATACAACTTTGAAAATTTTAAATGGAATTTTGATTTGAAGACTTTAATGTCCATATAAATAAATCCCTAAAACAATTTTTAAAACATGGACATTAATGAGAATGATTTAGAATAATAAATATTTAAGACATTATAAAATGATATTTTAGTTAGAGTTCCTAACCAAAAGAGAGACACTTGAATACAAATAATTTAGGTAATAAAAACTTTTTAATATCATGAGAATATAGGGATTCATGATATACTATGTCAAAGTACATTATATACACCATATAAAAGTGATTTGGTGTATAAAATTAAAGGAATCTCAACGGAAAGTAAATTGAGATGAAAACTCTCACAAAGGAAATATCTTTACGTTAAGGATAAATCAATGACATAATTATGTGTGAAAAATATAAATACACTCAATAAGATTGGATATTCAGCGTAAAACAATCATAGGACATTCACACATATTCTTGTAAAAACACCACCAATGAATTGGATGTTTAACTCAACAAATCGAGATTGAGTAAAAATTACTCCTATCATGTTCATACCAATGACGTGAGAATTTATCAATGGAGTTATTATGTGTATCAAAATTATATCCCCAGAAAGGGGAGTGTAAATTATGACATTATCAAATGAATAGTTATTCCACACATAATCTTGGAGTAAAATAATCAATGAAGTATGCGTAAAGCCGAATGAGTGGAAATTGAAATTTCAAATCCCCTTATCGATTTGGTAACTTATGAAACATACAACAATGAGATAAGGATCATAAAATGATGATGTAAATATCCATAAATTTAAGTATATACCACAATGAATACAATCATGGGAAGTATACACACCACCTGCAATAAATAAGTGGTGAACAATGGAAATCTCACGGCATTAAAAGTGAGATAAGAAACCCCTTACTTTGTACTTTCTCCTTGGTAGACGGTAGGATAACCACATTTATAATGGTTAAATAATTTTTATTTAATTATAAAAGAATAATTTACATTAATATGATATCATATATGATCTTTTAACATTGATTTGTTAATAATATCTTAGTATCATCGTCATTTCGGGTGTTAACTTACTCGTTTTCCTTTATATTCTTTGTTACGTAAGCCATGTTTGTTATGGATAGATTGTATATTATTCATATCCAGATTTACATCAAGTCCTTACACATTATTTTTAATCATCAAATGAGAATTATACTTGAATGGATACGATGGAGAATGAATCTCATCGTGTTCATGGAGACGGTAGTCTGTACGTACGCACGAGCGACAATATCATTCTTTTGATGTTAAAATAATATATAATTGGATGTTATACTATATAGAAAGAATAATTATCATGTTATTTTCTACTATTTACATGAATTACACATCATTATTATACCCATCCAAATAATTGTTTATTGAATGACAATTACACCACGACGTGGAGACGGTAAGTCGTACGTACGCACGTATGGTGACATTCTATTCAAAGGATGGATAGAATAATGAATATGGTTGTACCATATTTGTAATAAAATCACATTATATAGAAGATACTGGAGTTATTATAATAGAAATAACAAAGAAAGAAGAAGTGTAAGAAGAAAGGAACTAGAAAAAGGGTGGTGAAATGATTACCTCTTCTTCGGGTTCTTCCTTTTGATTTGATCAAAAGGGCTCCTTAGGTTGGCTTTCTGATCAAACTAAGGCCTCTAGGTTGTCATGAGGGATTTTTAGAGAGTATTTGGGCTGGGTTTGGCCGAAAAAAAGGCTGTGATGGTGTGAATTAATGAGAAGGGGAAGTTCCCTTTTATAAGAGGGGTGAGGGGCACCTTTGGAAAAGCTAGAGATATTATTTTATAATAAATTCATATTTGGTTTATAATGGCTCCAAAGTGGATTATTTATAGGTTAAAGTGTGGATAGGTAGAAAACCACTCAACCAATATTGTTTAGAAAAGTTTGGGTTACTATATTAACCTTATCATTAAGTATTAACTCTTAGTTAATTAGTTTCACTTTTACAATTTCTCATTGTAATTTTATATTATATGGATAATAAACGTACTATATACATCCAAGAGACCACCAAGTGGTCCATTAATGATACAAATATCATGATATAAGTCTCTTGGCCGAACCTTAGATTTTTTGGATTTTAATATCAATATATAATATAATATTGTTTTTAAAAAATCTATTATGTCAGTTTTGACACTATTCAACAATTGATTTCTGTAAAAATCATAACAGAATGATTACTTCTAAAAAAGTTAATTAAATAAATCCTAACATGTTATATTGTCCTATAAAATTATTGGTATTTATAAAAAGTCTCAAAATACATTATTTGGGTATTTATATTCTCAATTATTCTAGTTTTTCATTAATTTATTAATTACTGCATCATAATTGTGTCATAAATAAATTAAATTATATAATGTCTAAAATTAGAAATTAAATATAAATATGTAAGAAATCTTTTTATATTTCTAATGAATATTTATTGTCGAAACTCCAACATATATAACCCTATGTAACAATTGTTTTGCTAAAAGATATATGCTTCTGTCATTTTTGTATTCATTTTAACTTAATTAAAATAAAGTGTCCCTATCCCTTACAAGTGGCTCCATGGGGTCCCAAAATCAACCCAAAGATGCCCATGGTCAGAAGTGTATCAACCAATAAGGTTAGGACACGTTTTAAGGTAATTTTTCATTATTATAATATTATTTGTTTACCCTTATTTACCGGATTTACCCTTTAACCATGGTAAATAAAATATTTACCGAAGTAATTAATCAAAATGTCTAAAAATAAAAGATACCTATTTACACAATTTGAACATCCTGATTCCAAATATGGAATCCATTTTTCTAAATTCAAAACATATAAGTGGTAGAAATTAATTTAAAATTAATTCCCGTTGTTAAAACAAAAAGCGTGTTTTTAAGAGATAATAACTATCAAAAGATTGGCACTTGTTTATGTCTGGTTTAATTGTGAAATTATGTCCAATGACAAAAATTGAATTAAATGGAAACAATATCTTCTAAATATATTTTAAAACCACTAAAATTCATAATTTATCAATATTAATTATTTCGATTAAAAATGTTGTTTTTAATTAAAATTTTGTAATTTTCACTATTCATCCAAATATGAAAGTTATCCGAAAAGTACCAAAATTTCACCCTAGGCTAATTTCGATATTCCGAATCCAAAAATTAAGTCCATTTTGAGAGATATAATTTATAAACTTTCAAAAAGTAGGTATTACTATTCATCACGGCTAGTTTGATTGGTTGTGGTTTGTTAGAATCTCGAAGTTGCATACAATGCACGCCATTGCATTATTCAAAGGGAAACGTATCGTGGAAGCTTGGGGTGTTACATATATAATCTCCAGAATACCTTGCTAACCTTTTAAAGTTAGCCTCAAACTTTGTGACATTTTCATCCTCCTTTTATCTCAGACTCAGAAATTACCTTTCCATATCTGCTCGATGGTCGCGAGGAAAGTAGTTTTATAAAAACAGATCTTTGAGCTCCCTCCATCCCATATTTGATACTTAATCATCTTCCTTATTGTTTTGAATCAATGACCACCATTGATCAGAATCACCAGTGAGGTGGTAAACTTCCATGATAACTTTTTCCCTTTCACTACTCCCCAAAGCCTGAAATATTTTCTCAAGGGAATTTATCCATTTCTCAACTACTAAAGGATTTGTACTCCCATTGAACTTTGGTGGTTGTTGCCTCATGAAGATATCTAACATTGATCCTCCACGCTACGAATCAGGGTGCTCTATAAAGGTAAGGTTATTATTCATAACCTGAGTCAGTTGTCCCAGTATGCTGATTAGCTGATCAGCACCAGTTGCATCACTAGCTCCACTATAATTATCTTGAGCAGGAGGGAAATCGCTACATGGAGTGCGTGAATTGATATAGTTTCCATTTTTTCCACTAGCTTCCATTTCTAAACAATGGCATAAACTAGATCAGTTTATGAATCAAAATATATAATCCCATACTTATAAAACACTTAACATAAATTGAACTATTTATGGATATAATCCATAATCATAAAAATGTTTTCTTTGAGGATGTAAATACTCGTAAACCCTTCATAATTATTTGTAAAGAAAATGATATTTATCCTAATCATATCCTCCGAAAGTGTCGTAACCAAGAGTGCAGCAAGGCCCGTTGTCGTGCACCAGTTCTCGTTCGAGTCTAGCTCAAAGCGGTGTTTCTGGGTTTTACCCCTACGTACATCTGTGCACAAGCCGCCTCTACCTGCTCGTATCCAGACAGGGATGTATTGCTCGAAAAACTCACAAAATCTCTACAATACCAAATTCTAGGAAGTTCTTCTATACTAATCCTCAAAGTCCATCTTAAATCTATGTGCTCTAATCAGAGTTTATCTTAATCTAGGTTCCAAGGTTTGTACTAAACTTCCTCTGATACCAAATGTAACGCCCCGACCCCAGTTACCCAGAGTCGGTGCATTATTATATAACATTGGCATGATCACAAGAAAGATCACGTCTCGAATGACCGATTAGTTTAGTATCCTTGGAAACAATATATATATTCATAAATCTTACATTACATAATAAAAATGAAAAGTACAACAACATATTTTTTTCAAAGTCCACACTCATATCCCCACATACTATCCCTGCAGGTCATTCATAAATTACTCCTTCACATCCTGGAAAAAATAAAACATTGAAAGTGGTGAGCTCAAATTCCCAGTAAGGATAAAAATATAACAGAAACATTCATAAATAAGAATAAAGATTTAAGGCAATGTATAACTAAAACAAAAGCCTTTTAAACATGAACTTCAACATAGTATGGAAAAAATAAAATGAAATAATGCCATTTACTTATTCAAATGGATATTCTACTAATCCAATAATCAAATGCAATATCCATAACCACTTTCATAATGATGGAATGCATAATGGCAGACTATTATAACCACATAGCCAAGGCCTCATGCCAAGACTACAAATAAGATTTTGTCAAGGCCTTGTGCCAAGACACTAGTTTGTCTCATGAGACCTACCGATGCATCTAGGAGCTATAGTGGGCTCCACCCATCACATATTAAGCCCAATGCATTCCTGATATGAATAGGTTTAAACATAACATAAACATTCGTATTAAAACTAGAATATGAAATGTAAATACTTCATCCATAAACCATGAATGGTATAAAAATAGCACATCCACAGTCAAACATATCACAAAACCTTCAATAAAATATATAAGTTTTCAATCATAATAAATTAACTTCAAATAAGCGTGAAATCCATCAAAGGATGTTGACATAGATGAAATCAAAACTCTTTTTAGAGTAATATCTCTTTTTATTTTGAAATCATTTAAGAGTCATATATTTATAAAATATAACATTTTCATTGAAAATATTCTTATAAGCTTGTAAGGGAAGCTTCGAAGAATTTATAACGGTAGAAAATAGTTGCACCCACCGTATAAGTTAAAAAAACATTATTACCTTAATTCTGTCGAAAAGGTTAAAAAGCATCTTCTTTGGAAAATGACAGAAATATTACTTTATAAACTTTTTATTAAAATCCAAACAAGGGTATAAATAACTTTAACCCATATTATTGTAAATGGTAAAAAAAATTTGAAATACATTTTTAAGAAACATGGATGTGGATGATAAAGAAATCCCAGTAGATTATTATGTATAAACAACCTCAGATAATGAAGAGATTGTGAAATAAACCCTTACCTTGTAATTTTCCTTGGTTGGGGGTAGTTTAACCTCCTTTATAATGGTGAAATAATTGTTATAAAATTATACAAGAATCATATACATCAATATGATATCATATATGATCTTTTAGCATTGATTTGTTAATAATATCGTAGTATTTTCCTTGTTTCGGGTGTTAACATACTCATTTTCTTTTATATGTTTTGTTACGTAAGACATGTATGTCATGGATAGGTTGTATCTTATTCATATCCGGAATGATATCAAGTCATTAGATACTATTATTAATCATCAAATGAGATTTAGGCTTGAATGGATACGATGGAGAATGAATCTCATCGCGTTCGTGGAGACGGTAGTCCGTACATACGCATGAGCAACAATATCATTCTTTTGATATTAAAATAATATATAATTGGATGGTATATCAAATATACAGAATCATTATCATGTTATATTTATTATTTACATGAATTACACATCATTATTACACCCATCCAAATAATGATTTATTGAATAACAATTACACCACGACGTGGAGATGGTAAGCCGTACGTACACACGTATGGTGACATGTTATTCAAAGGGTTGATAGAATTACGAATATGGTTGTACCATATTTATAATAACATCATAGTATATAAAATATACTGGAGTTATTATTAATAATATCTATTAATAATATAATATTTGTTTTAAAAACTCTTTTATGTCAATTTTGAAACTATTCAATAATTTATTTTTTTAAAACTCATAACAGAATGATTACATCGAAAAACATTTATTAAATCAATCCTAACATGTTATATTAACCTAGAAAATTAGTGTAATTCTTAAATAGTCTAAAATTATATTTATTTGTGTATTTAAAATATCAATTATTCTAATTTTTCATTAATTAGGTAATTACAGCATCATCATTGTGTCATAAATAAATTAAATTATTTAATATCTAAAAATTATAAATAAAATATAATTATGTAGGAAATCTTTGTATCTTATTAATTAATATTTATATTCAAAATTCCAACATATATGACCTATGTAAAAATTGTTTTGATAATAGATATATTCTTATGTTATTTTTATATTTATTTTAACATAGTTAATATAAAGTGTCATTATCACTTACAAGTGGTTCCATGGGGTCCAAAAATCGAACCAAAGATGCCCATGGTCGGAAATGTATCAACCAATAATGTTAGGACACGTTTTATGGTAATTTGTTATTATTATAATTTTTTTAACCCTTATTTACCGGATTTACCCTTAACCATGGTAAATAAAATATTTTCCGAAAAATTATTCAAATTGTCTAAAAATAAAAGTTACCTATTTACACAGTATGAGAATCTTGATTACAAATATGCAATCCATTTTTTCAAATTCAAAACATATAAGTGGTCGAAATTAATTTAAAATTAATTCCCGTTGTTAAAATAGAAAGCGTGTTTTTAGAAGATAATAACTATCAAAAGATTGACACTTGTTTATGTCCGATTTAATTGTAAAATTATGTTTAATGACCAAAATTGTATTAAATAGTAAAAATATATTCTAAATATAATTTAAAACCACTCAAATTTAAAATTTATCAATATAAATTATTTCAATTAAAAATGTTGTTTTTAATTAAAATTTAGTAATTTTCACTATTCATCAAAATATAAATTTTATCCGAAAAGTTACAAAATTTCAACCTAGGATAAATTCGATATTCCGAATCCAAAAATGAATTCCATTTTGAGAGATAAAATTTATAAAATTTCAAAAAGTAGATATTACTATTCAAAATGGCTAGTTTGATTGGTTGTGGTGTGTTAGAACTCGATGTTGCGTACAACACACGCTATCACATTATTCAAAGAGAAGCATACCGTAGAAGCTTGGGGTGTTACAACTTTTCACAGTAGAGAAGAGAAAAGCTTCTGTTTTAGAGATATGAAAAAGAGGTGAATATTATTCTGCTTGAATTTTTTATTTGAGTGTTTATCGCATCTGTTTGAATTAATCGATTTTGAGTATCTTATAGTGGGTGTTTCCATAATGGGATTCTTGGGAGGGTGAAGAATTGTACTTAGTCTCCTTTTTAATATTATCTTTTGAAGTGGTGTCGATTCTATTTTTCATGAATATTTCATACATGTTTTGATGTGTTGTCGATTCTATTATTTTTTATTCAATATAAATAAAATCTGACTAAGAAGAATCATACTGAGAGCATCGTACTTAGGGTAATCATATTGTTTTTTTATATAGTCCAAGAGGATCTTACCATTATTATGGTTAAGTAATAGAAGAATTTTTTTTTCAATTGAATATATCTGGTGTATTGAAAAGAGGCATAGGTAACATGAGATGTTACAAAACAAATGTATTACCTTATTTTGCTAGGAGGGTGTACATTCACAAGTTTTATTGTTTTGTAGAGATATATGAGTGAAATGGTATATCCTACACTTTTTCATCCATGGATTGATTTATAGTGGATTTTTTGGTATTAGATCATTTCCAAACCATACCAAGGTTGTATCTGTTCTTATTTAATAGTGAACCTTGTAAATCATTTTCTTCCTTTGGATGTGTGTTGATTGGTTCCTCAGTAGGAAACTGAAATCTTTAACAGGAAATGGACGTTGTTCCAATTGAAAAGAAACATACAAGAAAAAGTGTGTTACTAATTCACCCCCTCCCCCTCTCAGTTATACAATAATCTGACTGGGCACTTTAAATTGGTATCAGTGCATGTTTTCCTTCATTATTCTTTGTTGATGGAGAACAGGAACTGTGTCCATAGTAAAGGTATTACAATCTTTGATGGAAAAGATTATCATATCTTGTAATATTTAATTATGTCATATTTTATTTTTATCAATTATTATGTTCTTAAATCTGCAACATTTAGGCTTCCTCCCTTTATTGATAGTGCTCCACTTACACATATTGAAAAGATGATTCTTGAGAATGATGGAAGGGCCAAGAATACTATATTTTTATCACTTTCTCATAGTGAATTCTTAATACTGAAAGGTGTTTCCGTAGATAATGGTATATTGGATAAATTGAAAAACATATTTTATGGCAATAAAAAAATAAATAAGGAAAATATACAAATATGATGTATTGAAGAAGAAAAGAATCACAATGTGCCTTTGAGGTGAAGCTGAAGAAAAAAGAAGAAGAGTTGGAACTTTTCCAAAAAATGCTATAAAGATGAAAAGAAAAGTCTACATTTCCAAAACACTAATAATGAAGTTGGTGAATGTTCTCATAATGTGAAACATGATAAGGTTCAACAAAATATACCTTCAAAGGGTTAGAAAAATAATGGAATTGTGTCTTAAAAGGACAATGCTAAGAAAGATATGTATGTAGTCAAGGTGAAGAATTTAGAAGTTACAAAAAATCATAAGTATGCCATTTTTTTATCTAGAAGGATAATTTTTTTAAAATACTTATGATTCTATCAAGGATTAATATATGAAGAAGAATCCAATTGAAGTTGAAAAGAATATAGTTGGGAAATTGTTTCACAACTCTGATTAGTAAGGATGTTTGAATGGAAAATAATCTTTCTATGGGTATTGATGGAATTGTGGGGGATTCAGGCACACAACATGTATGTGTTTGTTCAATCATCAACTGTAACATCTCATTACTATTTTAGGTATTCTTAAACCTTCTTGTGTTAGATTATTATTACGTCAAATGAAAAAAATTGTTTACCACTGAAAAGTTTCATTTTTGATAGACACGTAGCAGAATGGTAAAATGCTCAATTAATACTCTAGAATATTAAATTAAATATTTTCTGAGTTAAACACTGAGAAAGTATGAGTTTTCAAGGTCAGAAAAGTCTTGGGGAGGACAAAATAAAAATATGAAACATATTATTTTAAGCATGAACAATTTATTCCAAATAATTGAATAACTCCAAAATAGTCCATCATATAAGAAATTTGACACCACGGTTCTGTTCGAAATATAGTTTTTATTCTAGAAGAGGTATAACATTTGAAGGTGCCAGACTTTTGGATGTCTTGCTCGTGAGATAAATTTTTTAAATAATATTTAATAAATTATTTATTAAAAATTTAATATCCCCAAAATAGTGTGTCATATGGGAAATCTGAGACCACCGATGGGTCCAGAATGAGGGGTTTATCCTAAACAAGGTATAACATTTGTTCGCATCGGGTGTTTGGATGCCTCACTTGGAAGAATACAACTTTTTATATTTATTAATTAATTATTCTGGGTTATCATTAAAAAATAATTAATATCTCTCAAATCACTCATCATTTAAAAAATCGGAGACCACCTTTGGGTCCAAAACGAGGTGTTTACCCTAGAAGGGGTATTACATTAATTTTCAATAGATGTTTGATGTTATTTAATTTTTATATTAAATAATTAAAATATTAATTATAAAAAAACGAGTTTCACTATTCATTATCTCTAACCCCCTCGCCTACCTCTATTTTAATGTTCAAGAGAATATTCAAAGCTTCAGTTTTAAGCGTTTTTTACCTTATTAATTAGGAACAACATTAATGGAGTAAACAGAAACCCTCATCTATTAGTTTTGGATAAAACTGTGGATTAATGATGGTGTTTCAGGAATTTAGTTGTGGAATATGTATCTTGGTATTTTTTTATACGTGATTGACTCCCGATTTTTGGCGAAATAGTAAAATCTGACCCAAACAACGAGCCCTTTGCGCGCAATCAATATTAGTGCTCTTCGATCAGATTCCTTCATGCGGTGGAAACCCCCGACTAGATTCTTTCATGCGGCAGAAACACCTCCATGCGTAGCATTAGGTTTGTTTCTCTTCTTTTTCATTCATTTATTTATTTTACACATTTTCCATTTTTTATAAATTGTGGATAAATGGTGGTTTAGAAAAAAATTTGATAAAGTATAATTATTAAATGAATTATAAAATTATTATTAAAACAAATCATCATAGGTTGTGTTGTTATAATCATCCAAAGATAATTACAAAAAAATATCAATGAATAATTATGAAATTTTTGGGATAATTTTATTCAATAGTTTAAAGAACAATTATGAGGTAATTATTAAT
Source organism: Viscum album (assembly GCA_963277665.1). Classification (NCBI taxonomy): domain Eukaryota; kingdom Viridiplantae; phylum Streptophyta; class Magnoliopsida; order Santalales; family Viscaceae; genus Viscum; species Viscum album. The sequence goes on along the minus strand of OY728125.1, from coordinate 1,922,344,466 downwards.
TGAAAAATATTATCAATATTATTAACAGATAATCTTTTTGTTTTATCAAGATATATTTTATAAAATTTTCAGACCATAATTATTTGGATTATCAAATGATAATTAATTGTCTGTATATATATATATCTCTATGAACACATTTAGGATAATTTATTAAAATTATCTAGTTTTATTTATTTTGATTATCAAAGGATACATATTTATATATAGTTAAATATATATTTATGATAATTACTTTGGAAGTTAAAGATAATTTTATTTAATATAAAATTATGAATGTGTAACTGAATGAAATATTGAATGATAATTTCCAACACATGTGTTTACATAAAATGATAATCCATAGATTATCCAGGAGAGATAAAACATTATTTCATGTAATATTTTTAATGATAATTTGAATCTTATCCTGGTGATATAAATTATCATCACATGTGATAATTTAAATGATAATCTAAAAATTATCCAAGAGAGAGAAACTATTTTCTCATACAATATTTTCTTTCCTTGCCAAATAAAATAGAGTGATATAATTATCGAATGATATTTATAATTATCCTTATGAATATTTTTTGTGATTTCATGTGTTAACATGAAATGATAATAGAGATATTATCCATTAGAGAGAAAATATTATCACATGTAACATTTTACTTTCTTGTGAAATAAAATAGATGTTTTTTTCTAGGAACCATTGATGAGCATCGAGCATTGGTGTCTCGATGCTTACGATAAAAATATCATGGGGAGGTGTATTGAGCCACATGGGGTGGTTTATCCTTTAACATTAACGACATTGAGGTATGTGGTTCCATTATAATTAGTCAAATTGATTATCCTTGTTTGTCTTGATTTATCTCAATTGTTGATTTAAATTCAATTGATCAAATCTAGATTCAATTATATTGATAAAAACTCGATTCTATTGAATCGAGATATTTGAAATGGTTATGGCGTGGAAATTCAGGAAAACCTCGATTCCAATGAATTGAATGTGTGTTAAGGAAATTTTCTAATTTAAATTGTTTGATTTGTATTTTGGATTTGATGGAAATGATTTAAAATAAATTGTTGAATTTAATTGTGGAAATAAATTGTGTGATGATGGAATTAGTTTTTATTGGATTTCAAACTAGTGAAAATTGATTAAAATGATTTGACAGATACCCATTTGTTTTATGTTGGGAAAAGGCAAGTTTTTCAATTAAACCTATTTTGGTTTTAAATGGAAAGAAATTGGAACATTTGAAATGGAAGAAAGGGATTGATCGTATTTTTTAGAATTCTAAAAATAGTTCGCACATCATGTAAGATCACATGAAATCCTTAGGTAGTTAATGAGTTATTTGGATACATTCCATGCTATGACAACGTTCTAAAACATACTTGTGGCGGGTCACATCCTCGACGGGTTGGTGATGAGTCATCTTTTTCCAGTGTCATTGGGACTTGTGAATACCAATTTTTCTGAGTTCACATAGAGAGTATGGAATCCTATAACTGGTTAGAACTAATTTACATTTTGGAAGATAACCATGTTGCTCACTTGTTTATTTATATTTAAGATATAAATGTATGTTAATTATTTTGAAATTCTTTGCATTCCTACTGAATGTATATAAACTAGTTTATATTAATGTTTTACATAAGACATTATTTTAGAAATATTCCATCATTTGTAAAATCATTGTTTAAAATATCTATTTCCATCATTTGAAAATGTATAGCTTGTTTGGTTATGTTTTTGAATTACCAAACCTGATTACATAAAAATTTAAAGTTGTTCTTTGGATAATTTTTGTTTGGAATATGTGATGAAATATTTGGTGGTATCCTAGTAGGCTTAGTCTTACACCCTAATTTTGCCTTCAGGTGTGTGTATACATTCTTCTTCCAGGTTCGAGCAAATGGAATGTATCTCTTGGAGGTGGATCCAGTTGTTGAGCTCTGGTCTGGGTGGGTTGTGTCCTTAGGGACCTTGGGGTTGTTTTCCCATTTTAGTACTTGGGTTGTAGTACATTGGGATTTTTATGCCTCTTTGTATTCTGGTACATTACTCCCAGTGGGGTTTCATTTTTTATGCATACTGTCTTGTTTATTTTCTCCCGCATTTTTGGTGGAAAATCGTTCTCACTTGTATGTTATGTGATGCCATGTGCTAGTCACCGAATGGTGGGGATTGGGAACATCCTTCAGGAAATGATAGGGCAGGCTCGGTTACCGAGTTACCAAGTTACCCAGGCTGGTTCTTGACAAAATGGTATCAGAGAAGGTTAAACATCTTTCCTTGATGACAATATGCATTTGAGTATTCTTTTCAGTACATAGGAGGTAGATGCGATTGAGTTCCTGGACAGCTCTCACTATAGTAAACATTAAGTAACCAGGGGAGGTTAGGTAAAGACATCTCGTGGTGTAGTTGCAGTTTTTTCCCTATTTTGATTTGGATAAAGTGAAATACAAATTCTGTTTGTTCCTTCTGTTGAGAATAATTTCTCTGGTTACTCAGTCTGAGTGTTAATCTCAAGACTTCCTTATTTTTTAGTGATGTTTTGTAATATCATGCCTCCAAGAAGTTGTGTGAATCAGATCCAAGAAGGGGATACTAGTGTACATTAGTGAGCGAATCCTCCCATGGACTAGAGTATAGTTTAGGTGATTTTGAATACTATCCATGATTTGGGGAAGGCACCACCACCAGTCTCAAATTTGGCTCCAATTGTGGAACCTGGGGGGGGAATTCTCTTCAAGATTGTTTTTAAGAGTTATTTCATCAAAACCAGATTGATTTAAAAGGCTCCACTGATCCCCAACATTATTATGAATGGTTGGGAAGGATTGAATGTCTTTTCGAGTTTTTGGACACACTAGAGTAGATCATCAGAACCATCAAAAACTGTGGGGCAATCAAATCATTCACATACAAAAGAGTTCCAACCATATGAATCCAGAAAAAAGCTACTTCACGTAGTGAATAAGTCTTCAGAAGAAGCTAATACATGTCCAACTACCATAATAGATTTTATTAATATATCTTCATCTTTAGTGACTAAACTTTTGATATTGGTTCATCTTACTTGTTTATTTCAACCCATATCCTTAATCTTCTTAATCTTCCTATGGAGGTTTTATCTTGTGCAATGGATATTTCTACACCCCTTGGTGTGAAGAGAGAGCATGGTCTATGTAGTCTTACTTGTGTCTTCTCTCTATTAGATGTTGAGTTTTGTTGTAGTTTTATCATACTCAACATGGAACCTCATGACATCATATTCAGGTTGGATTGGATCATTTCCAATAAAGCCAATATTGATTATTATCTTTAATGGGTCTACCTTACAACACTCAGTGGTGTGCCTCTTGTCATCCAAGGAGAATGAGACCCAAGGTCATGAAAAGTTGAACCCTCTTATCTAGAGTTAGGGAAAGATATATTAGTGTTTTCTTTTGAAATAGTTAGGGATTCAAAGTGTGGTGATCTTCCTTCAGACGTCACTATGTTTCCTGATGTGTTTCCTTCTGACTTCTCTGGTTTATCACCAGTAAGGGAAGTTGTTTTTTCTATTGACTTAATGGCTAGTACTCAACCAGTTTCTATCCCCTCTTACAAAATGTCTCTAGATAATCTAAAAGAACTAAATTCTTATTTAAATTATCTTTTTGAGATAGGATTTATACTCCCAAGTCTGTCACCTTGGGCAGTGCGGATTCTATTTTCCAAGAAGACTGATGGTCCTCTTCGCTTATGTGTTGATTATTGAAATCTTAATCAAGTTATGATAAAGAAAAAATATTCATTACCATGAATTGATGATTTTTTTGATCAATTGAAGGGGGAAATGTGGTTTTCAAATATTGATCTTCGATCTGGTTACCATCATTTGAGGGTAAAAGTGTCTGACATTCAGAAGACAACTTTTCAGAGAAGGTAAGACCATTATGAGTATGGCGTTATGCTCTTCAGCCTAAAAAATGCTATTTAAATTTTCATGGCTTTGATGAACAAGGTTTTCCATGAGTATCTGGATACCTTTGTGGTATTTTTTGTGGATGACATTCTTGTTTTACTCCAATTTAGAGGAGGATCATATGCATCATCTGAGAATTTTTCAGAGTCTACTAAGGAATCATCGACTTTATTTCAAGGTTTCAAAGTGTGATTTTTGGATTTGGGAAGGTAAATTATTAGGGTATGTGGTGTTATAACAAGGAATATGCGTTAATCTTGAGAAGGTGAAAGCTGTTATGACTTGGGAAAAACCATGAAATGGTTTTTAGATTCGGAGATTCTTGGGAATAGGAGGATATTATTTTTGATTTGTTAAGGAATTCTCAAAGTTAGATTCTCTATTGACTGGTCTGACTCGAAAGGGAGTGATGTTTTCCTCGACTGATAAATTTCAAAATTCTTTAGTTGCGCTAAAGATTCTTTTAACTATTATGCCAGTGTTAACTCTTCTAGAGGCTGGGATAGGTTATATGGGCTTCTCTGATGCATCATGTTTAGGTTTTAGATGTGTCCTTATACAAGGTAATCTTGTTGTTGCATATGGATCTCGTCATCTTAAGCCTCATGAGAAGAACTATCCTACCCATGACCTTGAACTTGTAGTTTTAATGCACGCACTTAAGTGTTGGTGAAATTTCCTTTTTGGGGAAAGGTTTACTGTGTATTCAGACTACAATATCTTGAGTTATATCTTCTCATAAAAATATTTGAATCTCCACCTAAAGTGTTGGGTGGAGTACCTGCAATATTTCTACTTTTACATTGCCTATACTCCAGGGAAAGGGAATGTCATTGTATATGCGTTAAGAAGGAAAATTCCAACTCCGTATATGAAAGAATCTTTAGAAGAGAAGAGTTTGATTGCTCTTTTTTCTCATTTTCATTTTGGATTTTAGTGGAAGAGGGATGAAGTTTCTTTGACTAGTGTTCAGTTGACATATTCTGTTATCGAGTTAATTATTTAGGAACAACAACTTAATGAAGAGTTCTGTAAGCATTAGATACTCTATTTATGGTGGGGAGACTGATGCCCAATGGTTGTTCTCTAAAGACAGTGTTCTATGTTATCAAAACCATTATGTTGCACCGTTAGTGACAAAGAAGTCTATAATGGGGGTTTTCTATAATTTACCAAATGTTTTTTCATCCAAGAATCCCTAAGACATTCTAAGACTTGAATCAGACATTTTGGTGACCAAGTATTCTTAAAGGTGTCACCCCAGTTGGGTCATTGACGACTTAGGAGGAAAGAGAAGCTTGTTCCTTGTTTTGTGAGATCTTTTAAAGATGTTGATTAGGTGGGGAAATATGTTTACCATTTAGCACTACCACTAAAATTTATGTCAATACATAATGTGTTTCATATATCTCAGCTTCGAAAACATTTATCTGACCCATCTTATATTCTGATTTGGTGTGATCTTGAATAGGAACTTGTTTTATATGTGACTGAACGACAAGTCCTGGTTGTTGATTTTGTGTCCAAGGTACTTCATGGAAGGACGTTACCAATGTTATGAATGATATGGAAGCATGATTCTAATTCTCATGAGACGTGATATGGGGACGAACTTATGTGTGAAAAGTGGCATGTTCTTTTTTGATTTCGAGGTTTCTTCATAGGCTTTTTGGGGATAGAAAGTTCATATGGGGGGAGTTTGTAACATCCTGTTACTATTTTTGGTATCCCTAAACCTTCTTGTGTTAAATTATTATTACCATAAATGAAAAAAATAGTTTATCAGAGAAAAGATTATTTATTGTTAAACGCATCGTTGAAAGGTAAAATGCTCAATTAATACTCTGGAATATTTAATTAAATATTTTCAGAGTTAAAAAAGAGTAAGTATGAGTTTTTGAGGTCTGTAAAGTCATGGGGAGGTCATAATAAAAATCTAAAACAAATTATTTTAAGCATTAACAATTTATTAAAAATAATTGAATTACTCCAAATTGGTCCATCATATGAGAAATTTGAGGCCACTTTTACATTCAACATATAGTGTTTAACCTAGGAGGTGTATAACATTTGAAGGCATAGTAATTTTGGATGACTCACTCGTGAGATAATGTTTTTAAATAATATTTAATATATTTGTTCACATCAGGTGTTTGGAATGAGGGGTTTACCCTATAAAAGGTATAACATTTGTTCACATCAGGTGTTTGGATGCCTTGCTCGCAAGAATGCGAATTTTTATATTTATTAATTAATTATTCCGGGTTTTCATTAAAAACCCATTAATATCTCTCAAACCGCTCATCGATTGAGAAATATGAGACCATCGTTGGGTCCGAAACGAGGTGTTTACACTATACGGGGTATTACATTAATTCGCATTGGATGTTCGTTATTATTTAATTTTTATATTGAATAACTAAAATATTAATTATAAAAAAACGATTTTCACTATTCATTATCACTAACCAATCACCTACCTCCATTTTAACGCTCAAGAGAAAATTGAAAGCCTCGGTTTTAAGCGTCTTTTGATCAGATTAATTAGGAAAAACATTAATGGAGTAAATTAAAACACTCCTCTATCATTTTCAGATGAAACAGTGGATTAAAGATAGGGTTTGGGGTATTTAGTTTTGGAATATGAAGCTTGGTGTTTTTTATAACCTATTTACTCCCGATTTTTGGTGATATAGTCAAATCTGACCTAAAAAATGACTCCTTTACACGAAATCTAAATCAGTGGTCTTCGAATAGATTCCTTCATTCGACAGAAACCCCTGACTAGATTTTTTCATGCGGCGACAGCACCTCCATGCATAGCACCAGTAATGTTTCTCTTTTTTTCATTAATTTATTTTACACATTTTTCATTTTTTATAAATTGTTGATAAATGGAGGTTTAGAAATAAAAATTTGTCAAAGGATAATTTTTAAATGAATTATAAAATGATTATTAAATCTAATCATCACAGGTTGTGTTATTATAATTATCAAAAGATAATTACAAAAAAATATCACATGAATAATTACATGAACTTTTTTGGATAATTCTATTAAAAATGTTAAATAACAGTTATGAGGTAATTATTACATGAAAAATATTATAAAAATTGTCAAAGGATAATTTCATTGTTTTTTCTAGAAATAATTTATAAAATTTTCAAACAATAAGTATTTGGATTATCAAATGATAATGAATTTTCTATATATATATATATATCGATAAACACATTTAGGACAATTTATTAAAATTATCTAGTGTTATTTATTTTTATTATCAAAGGAGACATATATATATATATAGTTAAATATATATTTTTGATAATTATTTTGGAAGCTAACGATAATTTTATTTAATATAAAATTATCAACATGTAATTGCATGATCTATTGAAGGATAATTTCAAACACATGTGTTTACATAAAATGATAATCCATAGATTATCCAGGTGAGAGAAAACATTATCACATGTGATATTTTAAATGATAATTTGAAACATATCCTGGTGAGATAAATTATCATCACAAGTTATAATTTAAATGATAATCTAAAAATTATCCTAGAGAGAGAAACTATTTTTCCCATGTAATATTTTGTTTCCTTGCGAAATAAAATAGAGATATATAATTATCGAATGATCTTTATAATTATCCTTATGAATATATTTTGTGATTTCATGTGTTAACATAAAATGATAATCCAGAGATTATTCATGAGAGAGAAAATATAATCATGTGTAACATTTTACTTAATTGTGATGTAAAATATATGTCTTGGTTCTAGGAACCCTTGATGAGCGTTGAGCATTGGTGTTTCAACACTTATGATAAAAATATTGTGGGGAGGCATATTGAGCAACATGGGGTGGTTTATCCTTTGACATTGGTGACCTTGAGGTAGGTGGTTCCATTGTGATTAGCCAAATTGATTACTATTGTTTTTCTTGATTTATCTCAATTGTTGATTTAAATTCAATTTCTATAATTTGGATTCAATTAAATCGATAAAAACTCGATTCCTTGGAATCGAGATATTTGAAATGGTTTTGGCAGGGAAAATCATGAAAACCCAGATTCCAACGAAATGATTGTGTTTATAGAAATTTTCTGATTTATGTTGTTTTATAGAAATTATGGATTTTATAGAAATGATTTTAATTAAATTGTTGAGTTTAATTGTAGAAATTAATTATGTGATGATGGAATTAGTTTTGATTGGATTTAAAACTGGTGAAAATGGATTAAAATTATTTGAGAGAAACCCATTGGTTTTATCTTCTAAAAAGCCATGTTTTTTAATAAAACCTATTTTTGGTTTTAAATAGAATGAAATTTGAACATTTGAAATGGAAGAATGGGATTGATCATATTTATAAGCATCCTTAAAATAGTTCTCCAATCATGTAAGAGCGATTCCAAGCCTTAGGTAGTTAGTGAGATATTTGGATATACTCTATGTTACGACAACATTCTAAAACATACTTTCAGTGGGTCACATCCCCAAAGGGTAGGTGATGAGTCTCCTTTGGCTACTTTCATGGGGATGTGTGTATACACATTTTGTTGAGTTTGCACTAAGAGTGTGTAATCCTATAACTAGTTAATAATATCGTAACTTTTGTTAGATGACCATGTTGGTCGGTTGTTTATTTATATTTGAGATATAAATGCATGTCAATGCTTTTGAACTGCTTTACATGCATACTGAATTTATATAAACTGTTTTATATAAATTTTTTACATAAGTTATTGTTTTATAAATATTCCATAGTTTGTAAAATCATTGCTTAAAATATTTATTTTCATCATTTCAAAATGTATAGCTTGTTTTGTTATGATTTTTAATTGCCAAACGTGTTTACATTAAAATAAAAAGTTTTTATTTGGATAATATATGTTTGGAATCTGTTATGGAATCTTTGGTGGTGTCCTACTAGTCTTAGTATCACACCCTACTTTTGCCTTTGGGTGTTTGTATACTTTCTTCTTCTAGGTTCGAGCAATGGGAAGGGATCTCTTAGAGGTGGATCCGGATGTTGAGCTCTGGTCTTGGTGAGTTGTGTTCTTAGGGACCTTGGGGTTGTTTTCCCATTTTAGTACTTAGGTTGTAGTACTTTGGGTTTTTTAGGCGTCTTTGTATTCCGGTACATTACTCCCAGTGCAGTTTCTTTTATTTTTCATACTGTATTATTTCTTTTATTTGGCATTGTTAGTGGAAAATCATTCCCACTTTCATGTTATGTGATGTCAAGTACTAGTCGTCGATCCATGGGGATCCAAAATTCCCTTCTGGCTATGTCAGGGCCGTCTCGGTTTCCGGGTTACCAGGGTACCTAGGCTTGTTTGTGACAACAACATTACTATTATCCTATAGTCTATTAAAGGAGTAAATTTAGGGGGAGTTATTCTCCTCATAGAAATACAAACTATAAATTTTCTTCGAAGAGATCTAAAAATAATGATGTAAATATTGAAAATAGGTTCCAACCGTTTGAAACTATTTGTGAAAGATGTGATCAACCTGAATACCTTGCAAAAAAGATGTCTTGTTTTGTTGCCCGATTAGAAAAAGATTCTCAATTCCAAAAAGAATAAGGTGAATAATGAAAATAATGTTGAAAAGGTGTTTATTGTTGAAACTACATTAAAATTCATGAAAGGAGAACAACCCATGATATATGATCATGGATGTTCCTCTCACATTACTGAAGAAAAGAAATATTTGAAGGATGTGAAAGGTCTTAAATATGGCACGGTGACATTTGTAAATGATGAATCATTGAAATAAAAGGTGTTGGGGCAGCCATTATTGGAAAAAAAAAGATGAAATCTAAAAAAATGGAAATTGATGGGATGAAATAGAACATGATAAGTGTCATAAAATTGTGTTTTCTGTTATGGTATAAAATGTTTGACATATGTGTTAAAGAAACATGAGAAACATATCTTAAAGATACAGTGTTAAACACATTACTGATTTTCCATGATGAAGGGATTGGTGTTGCACTATCTTCCATAAAGGAAAAATTACAAATGTTTTTCATAAAAAAGTTCATATTTGTTCAAAGAAACCCCTAGAGATGATCCACTATAATATATATAGGAAAATGAGAAAACAATCAACACATGGATGTAAGTACATAATTACATTCATTGATTATTTTACTCACATAACTTTTTATATACATATGAAATACAAATCAGACACCTTGAAAATGTTTAAAAGTATCATAAGGAAAGATTAGAAAGAATGTGAGTATTGTGTGAAAAAGTTGGGAAATGATAATATCAGTGAATACAGAAGAAAATATATTTAAGACTATATTGAGAAGGATGGAATTCTCTATTTGTATATCTCTCCATACACTCCCCAATAAAATGGGGTTTTTGAAATAATAAATAGAATCTTGATGGAAATGGGAATAATCATGTTACTCAATAAAGACATTTCTCATTGCTTTTGGAGGCATGCCATGAGCATTGATGTTTATATTCAGAACTGTTGTTTCTATATGCCTCAATCTGGTATGAATACTTATGAATTTTTTTATAGAATAAATTCGATTTTGAATCACTTTACTATTTTCAAGAGTCCTTGTGTTATAAAAAAGAATAGTGGAATCTATTGTCTATTTGATCAGAAAGGTGAGGATGGAATATTTCTTGCCTATTCTCTAGAAGGAATAGGGTACAGATGATTTAACAGATAAACAAAAATAATTATTGATTTAGTTGATGTAAATGTTATTGAAGTATCTATGAAATAGAAACATGTTCAGCCGGACAATTAAATTAAGGAAGCTAAATAAGATAATTATGATAAGGATACAAACAATTGTAATCCTAATAAAGGTGAAGAATCTGACTCATCTATTTCTAGTGATGAAGAAGACCATCTAAAATTTTATCAAAGCCTGAGGAAACATGTTGAAGCATAGAATATAATTGGTGATCAACATCAGAAGTTTAAAACAAGAATAACAACCAATTCCATTACACATACTTCGTTATATTCAAAAGTGGAACCGAATTATGTGAAAGAAGCTTTTGAACATCCAGAATGGGCTAAATCCATGAATGAGGAATTGGGTGAGATTGAATATAATAATAATTGCGACCATATAACCAAGCCTAAAAAACATATGTGGCACAAAATGTATTATCTAGAACAATCTGAATTAAAAAGGCGAGGTTATAAGAAACAAATCAAGATTGATTTGTAAAGGGCATTCACAGATTAAGGGTATTGACTTTGGTGAAACCCTTTATACAGTGGAAAGACATGAAGAAATCATAATATTTCTTATTATTTCTTCACAATGTGGCTGTAAGATCATTCAAATGGATGTTAAATCTGCATTTCTAAATGGAGATCTTGAAGAAAAGGTTTATATTAAACAACCTTATAGATTAGTTATTGGAAAATATGAAGGTTGTGTCTATAGATTGAAAAAGGCATTGTATGGCCTAAAATAATCTCAATGGGCAGGGTATTCCAAATTGAATATGTGCTTAATGAAGATTAATTTTAACAAGGGAAGAGTGGATAGAATACTTTACATTATAGAAAGTCAAGATTATTCCCTCATTGTAATATTCTGTGTTGGTGATATTATCCTTGATTGGAATGATGAAGGAAGCTTTAAAATATTTTTTAAAGAAATGAAAAATGTAATTGAAATTTTCATTCTAGGAGAAATGAAATAATTTTTTGGGTTACAAACCCAGGAAAAGAAATAATACATTTTTTTCTCCCAAGAAAAGAATGAAAAAGAATCATTAAGTGTTTTTTCATGGAAAATTGAATACCTGTTTCCACACCCATTTTTTGGGAACAATGTTGAGTAGATATGGAGAAGGAAAATAAAATGATCAAAAAGAGTATCAGAAGATGATTGGAAGTCTATTATATTTGACTGGATCATGGCTCTACATTGTGTGTGTTGTTACCTTATGTGCAATATTTCAAAGTGCTCCAAAAGAATCACATTTAAGTACTAGAAAAACAATTATCAGATACATCAAAGTCACAACAAACCTTGGAATCAAATATGATATCTCAAATTTTATTTAATTTTTTCTGTATTTAGATACATATTGGGCAGTAAATGTTGATGATAGAAGATCAACCTCTATTTGGGTATTATTTCAAGGAATGAATTGTGTTAGTTGGCATTAAATGAAACAAAATTCAGTAACTCTTAGTATGGCTGAAGCTGAGCATGTATCTTCTACTGAAGCCACTACTCAACTTGTGTGGATGAAAACCCAATTGGAAGATGTACTTGTATAATTTTTTTTACCCTTGATCTTGGGTTGTGATAATCAAAGTACAATCAAATTCACCAGGAATACAGTTAAACATTATCGTTAAAAACATATCAATATCATATATCATTTCATCAAAGGGAATGTGGAGAATAATGAATCAAAGTAAGAGTATGTTCTAAAATCTGAACAAGTTGCTGATATTTTAAAAAAACCTTTCTCGAATGAATCATTCTCAAAAATGAGGTTGAACATGGGTGTCCAACCTCTTTCTCTTCATGGTTAAGGTATGTGTATCTATCCCCTTCCTAATCTTTCCATTGGATAGTTGTTTCATGGGGGTAATGGTTTTTTTCATTAATCTATTGTATAAAAGCGATATTTGTGTGTAAGAAATGAATTTAACATTATTTTTTGATTTAACTATTCTAACTATTTGTTGGAGTGTTTTTATGAAAAAACGATTTTTTTTCTAGGAAGAATGATGAAAAGAAAGAGGGTTTCAGGATCACATTTTTTAGATATAGCATGGATTTTATATCAATGATTTTTATTTAATAAAATGATTTTGCTCACTTAGGCTTAGAATTGTTGATATGTAATACATTTATTGAGGTTACAGTGTTCAGTGAATTAGGAAACATTGTTGACAACAAAATCCAATGGGGGGAGATTGTTGGGACCAATCTGATGATAAAGGTGATTATGATTTCAAGAGTGGTATTTTTCTTTCAAGGTTGGTTTTGAGGAAAATTAATCACTTCACTTTGTTTTGGAAACAATTGTTTTATTTTATTGTTTTGAAAAGAATCATAATCTTGTATTTAGAGAGATTGTCCTATGGTTGATAAGGAATGAAAGAAACTAGAATGAATGGAATGTAATGATACTTTCCAATGCTATTGGTGATGCTGATTTTCTATTTTGTAATTCTCAAAAATCACAAGTATGTGGTAAAACATATAATGCATGCTTGATAAATGAATGTGGGATGTAAATAATGGTAATTACTATTTAAAATCATGGAATGGTGATGACTGTTGAAAAACAGTGAATGGTGATGATGATGGAATAGTCATGCTGATGGAATAGTCATGTCAATGAAAGATGTAATGGCTTTTCAAGACGACACAATATTCACTTTGTTTTGCATCAAACTCAGATTCGTGCCAATGGAATAATCGTGCCTATGAAAGAAGAAAATGTATGTCAAGTTGACACAGTATTCACTTTTTTGCATCAAACTCAGATTCGTTCTAATGGAATAGTTGTTCCTATGAATGAAGAAAAGGTATATCAAGCCGATAGAGTAGTCACTTTAATTTTCATTGGAATTAGTGTTCTACTGATAGAATAGTCGAGATGATGGAATTTTCATTCCAATGAAATAAGAAAAGTTTTTTCAAGCTGACACAATATTCATTTTGTTTTGCATCAATCTCAATGTTCTGCGATGGAATATTCATGTCGATGGAATATTCATGACAGTGGAAAAAGTCATACTTTTGGAAGATTAATGTTCATGAATATTGGAAGGTAATTTTCGTAGAGATGGAAGAGTAATAGTTGTGCTGATGAAAATTTATATGCCAATGGAAAAGAGGAAAGAGTAGTGCAAAAAGAAGAGTAAATAGTCATACAGATTGAATAGAGGAAAGAGGCATGCAGATGGAAAAAAAATGTGAATAGATAATGCCTATCACACTGATATGGTAATGACTTTGTTTTTCATCAGACTCACAGGTTAAAATGAATGAAAAGATATGGTTTTTATTGATGACCATTCTTCCCTGAAACAATCCTACTCAATAATCATACTAACATTTCTGGTTTTCATAAAGGAAATTTGTTTTGGATTTTTTGAATTAGAAATGGGTATAGAGATACAAATGAAAAAACAAAATATTGAGGTTAAGTTTTGGGAATATTTTAGAAGATTTGAGAAGGTATTACGAAGTCAAAATTTATCCCATAATTTCAGGGGGAAATTCAAATTTTGGAAAAATTGATAGATTTGGAAAAACATTTGGATTCCTGCCATTTTTCACCTATAAAAGGATAAAATAATTTTACTTTCTGAAAATGTTACACTATTCATAGTAGAGGAGAGAGAAGCTTCAGGTTTTTTGGAGAAGAAGAAGAGGTGATGATTATTCGGATTGATTTTTTCATTTGAGTGTTTATCACATCAGGCTGAACAAATTAGTTTTGATTTTTTATACTGCGTGTTTCCATATATGGCTCCTCGTAATGAGGAAGAATTGTAATGAGTCTCTTTATCAGTGTCAGGTTTCGAAGGGTTGCTGATACTATTTTTCATGATTTTTGGATATATGTTTTTTAGTGGCATTGATTCTATTCTAATGTATCCAATTGAAAAAATTTATTAGATCGAGAAGAATCGGACTAGGAGCATTGTACTCAGGGTAATCAGATTGATTTTTTTTCGTAGTCCAATAGGTTCTTACCCTTCTTACATGTAAGGAAAAGAAAAATTGTATTATAATTGAATATATCAGGTGAAATGAAAATAAGCACAAGTAACATGAGATGTTACAAAACAAATGTATTTCCATATTGTGCTAAGAGGGTTCACATGCATTAGTTTTATGGTTTCATAGTGCTACACGTGTAAGAGGTCACATCATACTTGTTATAATCCAAGGATTGATTTCTAGTGTATTGTATGATATTGTATCATTTCCAAACCATACCAAGGATGTAGCTACCCTTATTTAATATTGAACCATGTAAATATATTTGTCCCTTTGAATTTGTGTTGATTTTTTTCTCAGGTGGGAATTAAAATATTTAATAAGATTCAAAGGTTGTTTCAATTAAAAAGAAACATAAAAGAAAAAGTGCATAATTAATTCACCCCTCCCCCTCTCAGTGATACAATACTCCGGATGGGCACTTTCAAACATTTTTAATAAATGGGTGATAAGATGTTATGAATAAATTATAAAAGGTATTATACATTTAATTTTATAGAAAAATAAATAATAAGTCTATATTTATTATATAGTAGGATGTAACATTAATAAATAAAGTCAAGACATGAAGTAATAATTTATTTTCCAATCTAATTATTATTCATGTTTGTTTATGTTTAAGTATCTATTTGAGAATATTTCTCTCACATGCCCATGTTTTGGGAAAATGTTTTCAAAAAGGTTTTTGTTATTCTAATATAGTTTTTTAAAATGATTCTAATTTATGTTTTAATTTTTACAAAATATTTTTAAATGAATAATTTAATCATTTTCCTAACTAGGTACTTTGTGACATTACCACAAAAATATGGAATGAATGTTCATTTAACTTATATAGAATGAATTGATTTACCATAATCATGAAGACCTAATATCTTAAATGATCTGATATAATCATACAACGTTATTTTTAAATAATTTTTTGTAATTTGTAACTGTTCATCTATTCAAAAAATAAAAATGGAAAGGAAATTTTCCTAAAAAATCATTTCAATTGATATGTTAAAATCATGTTCATTCTATGAAAAAATGGTTTCATGTTACATACTATTTAATATGGATATGATCTTTAGATAACATACATATTAATTATAGGTATAGTTTGTGTTTATTATGTAATGATTATTATAAATACCGTTACATTTCCACAGGTTATGAAATGATGAAATGTTTGTGAAAACCATTTCTTTTCATGAGTTTTGATATGATGGATGACTTATGATCATATAGAACAAAATAAGTATTGCATTTATTATGTTATGGTTGTAACCTATATCTCAATCCAATTTATTGGGTAATATTATACATCTTATGCAACTACAATTGAAGAAAAATTGATGGTCTTGATCCGCTATGGGAGAAGGTGTGTGTTGATCCACTACTGTAAACATGTGATTTTTGAACTACTATAAGAAACAAGTGTGTCTTGATCCACTATGTTTATGGATTTAATATTTAATATTGAAATATATACTAATTTTCTATATCTATGGTGGTTCCACAATTTCATGAAATAAGATTATGGATCATGATTTATTTATGATTATTTCTCAATCTTATGGACCATATTTTTTGAAAAGATAAAGTTTTAGGCCATGAATCATGTTGATGATATATGTAGTTTGGGGATGAACATTATTATTTAAATTCATGATCACCTAACCTTATTATTATCTTATGATTCCATGTGATCATTTATTGATATCTCTTATGTTTAATCTTATTGAGTAGCAGGGATCAAACATTCTTATATTTCACACCACAAGTGATGAAGAATGCTTTAGATGGGGTATGCCTAAGAGGAGTAATGATAGGTAATTTATTTGTGAGATATGTTTAACATCATTCGTTAAATAATGATAATGTATATCTAATCTCTAGATTCACTAAATCATTAAGGTTTTTGGAGAGACTTTTTATGATATGTAATGAATATTCATCTAAAAAGATATATTACCTATGTTAAAAATATTGGCCCATTATAGTTTTTATAATATAAAACATTAGAAAATCCTTAGAAAATTTTTATGACAACCCTAGGCATTGAAATAAGTATAGGATGAAATCTTAATGTGTTGATAGTGATTATGATTGAAATATGTTGAACCTAAGGTTTAATAGAATAAGCTGTCATGATTTATACATTCTATAAATTATTTGTCAGAATAATGTGGTTATCCACATGTATTAGTGCTTATCATGATATTCCTTATGGTTTTAGTTTTTGGATAGAACATGAATGAGTAGTATTAGTATTGAGTGCAATAGAAAATGAAATGATTTTCCTGTTGAAAAACCATACTTTATGGGATATGGAATGCAAAATCTAGTAGCCATGCTTACACAACATTCTTAAGATATGAATCATGATGAGTTACCAAATTATCAAAGGATGGAACAACAAGTTATTGAGTCATTCATGAGCCAATATATAACTTCATTTAGTGCTTCTTATGATCCACTAAGTGCTGAGAAATGGATCAATACCACTGACAAAAAATTTCCTATTCTTCAAATGTCATGACTCAAAATGATTCCATATGTATTTATCTTCTGGATGGATAAACATGACAATTTTGAATTATTATCAAGAATGTGAGGGAAGTGGAATAAATTGAATTGATATAATGAGATGGGTTTAAGGATATATAAATCAACAAGTACATTCCTCATTTCCTCTGTAAAAAAGATGATGAATTAATTTCATAATATGATGAACATGGCTGATGAATTCATTACTACCTATGTGGTAAATTTTATAATCCATTATAGTTATGCCTATGGTTTAATTATTTTCCCTAAAAGTAAAATTGATCAATTATTTAGTGGGTTATAACCATATCTTTGAAAGGAATTAGCTATAAAATACTTTAGTATCTATGATGAAATCATTCGACATGAACTCAAAGTCATAATAAAAATTTTATTTTCCCACAATTTCCATTGTTTGGATTTGAAAAATATATCAAGTGTCAAGAAACATTGATTAGATAATATTTAGAAATGAAATTATTGTCATCTACATGTCAGAAATGTGTTAAGAATTATCAAAGGAATTGTTTTATTGGAAATTGGGGTTCTTTAAATGTGGATTTCATAAATCCCATGAATGTAAAAATGTGAGTGATTGGATATTTATGGCGGCATAAGGGAATAAATCGCCTAATTAAACACCCAAACTCCATTGTATCATGTTAAAGGTGTTCTAGAATTATTAGAATCAATTCATGAATTCAATTTCTAATGTGGATGTTATGTTATAATAACCTTTAAAGACAAATAGAAGAGGGATAACTTATGAAATAATAGTGGCTTTAGTGAATTATTATAATTGGGGAACCCTTATTTACCATTCCTTAATTATGGATTCCATGTTTTTATTTTTTATAAATGATCTTTTCGAAAATCATATTTTCAATATGACATGCATGACATAAAAAAAATTGATCAATTAAGCTTTTATTTTCATGATTCTATATGAAAATGATTCAAATATAATTTTTGTTGTGTAATAATTGGCCTCCCATATATCTCATACATGTTGTGGCTGGTATGATAGAAATTCCATGTTTCTATTTAAACTTAAAAATTTGGTTCAAAACTCATGTCACATACTCCAAAAAAAGATTTCCTATTTTATTCAAACATCATGGAAACCTTCAAATAGTGAATTTTTATATGGAGGAATCAGACAAACATATATCTAACATATGGTTTACCCTATATGAATAAAAATGTTATTTTTTAGATTAGAATTAAAATAATTATTTAATAAAATCCATCACTCTCTAAAAATAATGAAAAATACATTCAGATTATCTTTATAATTTAGTAAAACAGTCCCTTAATCATTTTTTGATTCATGTGAATCTATGGCATGTCAATCTGACATACTGTGTGTCTTTTATTACTAAGTTATGGTTTTCTTATTTAAAAAATATATTTTAGTTCATAAAACATATCCCAAACTCAAAACTAAAGAAACACAATTGTATTTAATAGATACATTAAAAAATGATAAATATATTTTTGATATATATCCACTAAAAATTTAGTAATTTGACATACAATTCTCCCTATATAACTTGATGTTTATTTTTTAGTATAAAATTGATATTTTATTCATTATTTATATCGTATTTAGGTTTCATTTACGTATTTATAATATTAATAAATCAAGTATTAATTTAAAATTCATTTACTCTATTATTCTATTCAATATAGGGTGATTTTTTTAAAAAAAGTGTCTTTATTAAAATGTTTTACAAGCTGGATAAAGAAAGAAAATGTGTATTTTATTTTTTGGAATAATTTATGTATTAAAATATATGCACAAATGTATATATATATATATATGTTTAAATTTAATTGTTTTCAATAATTTTACAGTGATCTTTTTATTTCTAAAAAATATTTTTTGAAATTAAATTATATAATTATTACTGCACTGTCATGTAAATTGTATGAACACACTACAACAATTGGGATTTTACCAGTGTTATCTTTACCATTAATCAATGATACTTTTATCATTTCCATAAATTTAATAGATAAAATCACCTTTCATTGGTGATACAAAATAACTGATAATGGTTTCCCTTTATCATTGATAACAAATTTACGACATCCATGAAGTCCATTAGGAATTTTTTTAAATATATTTTATTTTAATAACCTATTCAATATGTAGCACTGATCAAAAATAGGTCATGAAATATTATATGAATATTATTAAAAATAATTATGGATAAAAATATTATTGTGGATAAAAATATTATAATTCATTATTAATTAATAATAATATTATATTAAGAACTTTTAGTGTTTTAATGATATTGTTTTCAATAAATGTTATTTTTTGCTATATATTTTTTCCAAATAAAATATATTTTTTAGTATTTTATAATTATATTTTTTTTATGTATTTAATTTTTAAATATATCATATCAAAATTATCCTATTTAGTTTTTTTAAATTTATCTAAAAAATTATTTTAATGTAAAATTTGAGATAATGTTGGCATTGTTGAAACTATCACTTTTATGACATTATCAAAATACATGATTGAATTAAATACTTTTGAAATATTTTATCATATTATTTATATATAAATATAAAAAATAAATTTAAATTCATATGTTTTATTAATAAAATCTATGCATACTGTTTTGAAAAACAATATAACATTTTACTTCAAAAAATTATTTACAAGCTTATGTTAAATAATTTTTTTCCATCAATTAGAGAAATTAAATCAAAAAAAAGTATTTCATACATTTTTTCAATATAATCTACTAAGGTAAATTTCATTTCCCACAATAGGAGTATGGTAACTATGATTAATATTAAATACCCTAATAATTGTAAAACTATTATTTATAAATAATTATTTTATTAGTATTGTGAATTTTTTATCTAGTAAAATAAATTAATCTCCTCTAAAAATGACATTAATATAATTTATGTTAATATTTATATAAATTATTTCTTATTCAATTAGTAATCAATAAATAATAGCTTTATGAATTCAGAATAGTTAAATGAAAAATTTAACCGAAATTTGTTTTCTATATATAAAACTTTTTAATTTAAAATTTAATTTTATCATAATTATAAATTTAATTAAACTAAATGGATATAAAATATAAGTTAATTAAACCCTAATTCAGTAAGAGCTATAATTATATATATATATATAACATAATTAAATATTGTATAAACTAGTAACCCAGGTAAAAATAAGATTAAAATTCAAGTAAAAAATATAAGAAATAAATTAATAAATATTGATTAAAAGATGTGTGGGAATAATTGGTTGAGTTTTTCTTAACTCATTCCCACCCTAAAATATATTATTTCCCAATTTTTTAATCACTATATCTATAATAGTTTCATTCCATTATTGAAAAATAAATCATGTTCACAAATTTCATTTTTTTATCAATTATAAAATGGGAAACTTCCACCCCTTCATCACACACACACTCCATAAAATTTCTTCTTAATAATTTTTTTAATATTATTCAACTATATAACTGTTTCAACTTCATGATCTTATAGAATCAATTAATCAACCTCTTCCCTTAATTTCTAATGAGAGTTTCATGATAATGTTCAAGATACCACAGTGAGTATTACTAATACCTTTTCTTTTTCATCTTACTATTTCTATAAAAAAATATATCCAAAAATAGTCATATAATGTCCTAAGTATCATTATTATAATAAATTTCTTTATATTAATATAATTACAACTCTTTGTCCCTTTTAGTATAATTAGATGAATACAATAATGTTGATTGAGCATCGTGCAGTCTACTACCTCTATGAAGTGACATCATCAATTTTTTATCACCACCAATATTTACTAGTCATAATGACTAAATTGAAAACTGACCATTAATTATATAAAATTTTTTGAATATTAATATTAAAATTATAATCCTACATTATTTCTACTCATTAATCGTGAAATGAAAATGTTAATCATGAATTGTGTAGACAACCACCTCCAGGAAATATCATTTTACCTATTTATTTTCATTAATTATAAAAACATAATAAAATTGATAAATAACGATTAATTAACCTATAAAATATCAATATTATTAGGTTTTAATTATACTATGTTAAAATAATCAATTTCATAACCATATATCCCCATCAAATTATGTTATGTTCATGTTTTGTTCAGTATAAACACCTACTTGAAAAATATTATAAAACTTTATCTTGGATGGATATGAAAACATATGAACTATAATTATATTATTTTTCAAATAAAATAATGTCTTTTATATTTTTTGAAAATTTTATAATAATTATTCAATATATATTTAAAAAATAAACTTCGATCGAAATGAATTATCCAAATTAACCGACATAAAATACATTTTCAAAAAATAATAAATAAAAATAATATAATGAGATTAAAAAATTATAAATAAATATAATTTATTTATTCTACTAATTTATATTATCTTGTATTGGTGAAATTTTGGATGATAATAAATTATAAAATCATCATTATGAATATTTTTCAAAATGATCAAGATAACTCACACCCGATATTGAAAATGGCTAATAACAGACTGATATACGTGTAGAACATAATTATAAATGGATATTATAGTAGCCTAAATACATGGATAATGTTACAATATAAGTGATTTTGATAGATAATTTTGGTAAATGGAATATTCAATCATTTTCATGGAAGTCAAGGATTAAGGAAAAGTTTTCTTTCCTCAAATTTAATTTCTGGAAAAATATTTCACATCATACAACATATTTCATATAGAATAGGGTAAATAATAAGTTTTTGATATTTTTTATCAAGACCTTCTCATTATTTGTGGAAATTAATTTTTCATTCAAATCATGTGTCCTAATAATGTTTTTTTCTAATTATTTTAAGGTTTTAATGTTTTTATTAACTTAGTTTTTTGTACATTGGGTCATTCACATTCTTATTAGAATATAAATTTAAATATTTAATTTATAGTACCATTCCCCAATTTGAAATTTTATTTCGTTTTATTATTAGGGGTAATTTTTTCTCATCATCAATAACCACCTATTTCGTAAGAAATTTTCTAAAATAAAAGGGTAGTGTTTATAATAATAACTCTTACTCTTCGAAATGAATATTTTCATCCTTTTACATATATTTCAACCTACCAATGTTTTCCTCACTTATTAGCAAATTATATATGGATTAATTCATGTGATCCTTGTACCTCTCAAAAACTCTTTTTCATATGAAAATTATATTTTCTTATTTACAATGTGGGTTTCCAATAAACGTTTTTCAAAAAATAGAAAGGTTATATCTGTCATGGATATATTTACTTTCATCTACTCCACTTTATATTTATATAAATTTAATGTATTTTTTATGACTTAGATATTGTATATTTCATGAAAAGATTAATTTTTTAATAAACCTAAAATATTTTCATTACATCATTTTTTTAATTACATTCAATAGAAATGAGTGACTCTTCTTCATAAAATTTAATTATAAAAAAATAAGGGAAAATTATTTCTAAAATGTTTTTTGAAGAACATATTTTCCATTATTTTGAAGATTATTTCCAATGATTCGTCTTATTAAAAACTAAAAAAAATCCATTATTATAATAATTTTATTTAAAAAATTTCTTATTAATCGTGTTTTTTAGGTAAAATTCTACAATTATACTTATATAATTCATTATATACCTTTTTTATTCATAAAATATTTTTTTATCAAATGAGACACATTAAATATGTCTAATATAATTGATTCATCATTCCATTTGTCTTTACTAATTATAATTAATGTATAAATCTAATTATTCTTCCAAATTCATTCCTCTATGAATACCCTATTTTTATTCTATTGATTGAAGGGTGTTCACCATGATTCTATATGTCAGTTAATTGGGGGAATTTATTATTAACAATATATCTTTTTCTCTATATGTTGTTTTCTTGAGTGATTATAACATTGGAAGCTGTTACATTTATTTATTGGGGAAATATTAACAATCAGTATACAAGTTATTTATATGGATATGTTTATTTATTACTGGAGAATAGTGGATCTGCGTTATGTATTTTATTCATTACATCATATTGGGGATGAATTGAGATTAATTAGAGACATGTGGGACCTAGTTTATATTTATCATTGATGTATCAATCAGTCTCACACGATAACATGATTACAAAAATTGGTGTATGTCAACCTTGAAAAAAATATTTTGTAGACATAGTGCTTGGTTAGGAATATCATGTGATTTAATATCATTATATATTTTCATTGGGAATTGAATTATCTGAATGGAATTAATAATTTCTTCTCAATGGAATAAGTTAATGTTACCCATGTTATCTTTTTATTTCCAATTTTATTATTGATATAGAATTATTTATTTTTTATTCTATGATGGAATTATTTTTTTGTATATATTCTTGATATATTATTTTTTTCAACTAAAAATATATTGTTGTTATCACTTTTATATACCCATACTAAGTGACAGATATCACCCTTATTCTTCATCTATTTCCACAAGTTATGAAGAAATGTATTACATGTTATATGTATAATATAATAGATTGTGTAGAGAACTTTTACTATAGATTGAAGACTTATTATGGAATAATTTGTTTCATATAGAGTTGAAAAAATTTATATCATGTGATAAAACCCTTGGTGTTTTAATTAGACATTTCCCACCTGTCCCTAAAATACTAAGCTAAAAAGGTCCATCAAATATATGTGACTCAATAATTTTCTATGATATTATCATTATTTATGGATAAAATTTGATTACCTCATTTCATTTAACTGTTATTGTGAAAATAATATATATAGTAGAACTAATGTAACGTATGGTCCATAATGATTGTGCATACTAACCACCATAACTGGTTCATTGGGTATTGGGCAACTAGGAACCACATGTTTCCACACAAACACATGGTCCCCTATTGAGGAACCACCCATGTTCCTAAACAAATCATTAGAATAATGACTATCCCTATATGAAAAAAAATGTTCCTTTTATTTTTTTATCCTCACTTGTACACAGAGAGGGAAACATTCCATGAGTTCACACTTCCTACTCACTACTGTAGGACAAGAATTATTAACTATGGAGTTCCATTCAAGTATGATCCCAAAAAGAGAGGTGCACATTATTGACATTGATTGTTGTATATAACCTTTTAACAATTTAACATTCTTAGGTGTTACATTCACCCCCCCCCCCCCACAAGAGCACACAGTCCCCATTTTTAGACCCTATATATCAACCTAGTAAGTTCCACCATTCTTCTGGATGGGTTCCACCATTAATAAAAATGTAAAAACTAATCCTCTTTGATAACTCATGCACCCATCTTTAATATGGTTTTTGGGTAATATCCCATCAGGTACCACTAATATCCCCATAAACATGTGTTCCCCTACCGAGGTCCCACCCACCGAGATGATCATATCATTAGAATAGTGACAGTCCCCATAGGATATCACATTTTCTTTCAAGTGTAGTTTATTCTCATTCTCACACGCCCTGGGAAACATTCTAGTAGGTCACCTATATTGTTTATTATTCAAGTATAATGATTCTTAACTACACAGTTTTAGTCAGGTACTTTACTAGAAATAAAGTTTCACCTTGTTTACATTTATAATAACATTTTGTCTTTTTCCCTTTTAAAATTAAGTGGTTTTACAGCTAAAACAAGGAGAGCATGTCTATGTATTCGTAGATGAAATTATATCATGGGTTTGATATCTTTTTATATTATGTTTTTTGTTGAGGATAAAATTGATAAGTTTTGTTTTATCATAATTTCAATGGTATAAATATCCATTTTTACATTATTTTTTACTGAATATTTTAAAGATTTTGATAAAATATATTTACTAAAAATGTTGGGATAAATATGAGGGATAAGTAAAATTATAGGTTAAAATCTTTAAATATTGTAATAGTAGAGGTTTTATAATTTTATATCAAATAAAAATTATATATGGAAACTAAAATTGGATACAGGATCTAAAAAATATTTAAATATTGGTAATATCCCTAAAAATGTATTGTTTGGTATTAACACAATCATCACCTGGTGCACGATAAAGTGGACTAACTATACATATCCTTTGATATTCCGTAGGGATAATAATTTTTTAATCACATTCCCTTTATAAGATATTATGTAAAATTTATTATGAGATGAAATTAGATTAATAATTATGGACTAACATTACATATAAATAATTAGATTAAACTGAGAGGTATTTTGGTTTAACTAAAATATACTGTAATAAATTTGAAAATTAAAAAAAAAATTAGATTGAATTTTCATGTAATTTTTTTAGAATAGTTATCTAATGTTGTAAATTATTTATCAATCATTATTAATTATTTTTGGTTTTATAAATAGTTGAACCATAATGGTAAAAAGTTAACAATGGGTGTCATGTAAACTAAAATATGGAAATGAATAGAATTGAATCTGTAGTTAGAAACATTGTAATTATGCCAGCCCATATATTAAGAATTATGATAATTTATGTGAATATAATTATGTTTGCAGAAACAAATAATAAAATAACTATCGAGTCTCTTGAATGTCTTCTTGATAAATATTAAGAAGAAAAAAAGATACTACTTATTTCATATAAATAATGTGAGAAGTATATCCATTGAAAAATGTCTTGAAGGAATTAATGATAATTTTTCTAGGTAAAACGATAATATAGGGAAACTATTTATCCAGGAATAGAAAATATCATAGTGGGATCAGTAAAACAAAAAAAATAGGTTATCCTAAAGTACCATTGAAAACTCACTATCATAAATGTAGAAAATATGATAATTTTCCATGATAATTCACGAATGCATGGGATAATGAGGTTTATAGGGACAAAAAAAGTTCCAAAAAATAGCTTCTAATGAAATAATTTGTATAGAATTTAGTATCAAATATAATATGGAGTAAGGAACACAGATCACCCATTCAAGAAATATGTTTTTTTATTCATATCTTGTTCAACCTACACACATGTTCCTCATTTTATCTAATAACATCAAATCACCACATTGATGAATTTTTGTTAAATTATTAATAAATACATTTAGTATACGATAATTTTACACAATGTATATAACTCCTACGTAATTTTTTTACTGGAAAATTATTTTAATAAAATCATATTATCCTTTTGGTAGTAAAATTATATGTAATATTATGCATGGTTTGGCTTTCTTGGGATTTAGGTAGTGATAATTTATAATTTATAAAAATAATATCTGATAATCAACCCATGATCATCAATTTATGTAATTATAACTAGTGTCTTCCTATGAAAATTAACACCCAATATATTGTGGTGTTCAACTTATTGATTGTTATATTATAAATATGATAGAAAATATTTTTTCACCAGACATAACTTGGATAGAAAGGATGAAACATCATTTCAAATTAAATTTTAAGTCATGTATTTCTTATGAAAACAATTAAATTATTTCATCGGTTATGAATAAATAAATTTTCAAGTATTAAATTTATTTAATGGGGGGTTTAATGATCAGAAACATTTGTATGTATTTTATTTAAGTAAATATTATTTTATTAATTTATTCTACATGACAAGTATAAATAAAAACATTCACAACATATTATGTTAATACGATAAATAACATTTATGAATAAAAAATCCTATATAGAATAAGTATAATTTAATTAATTATAAATTCCAAAAAAAGAAGATTAAATACACCTATCATTTTGAAAGGTTATTTTTCAAAATAAATAATTTTTTTCTTTAAATATTTTATTTTCATCTAAAAGAAAATTTTATAAATCATAGAATTTTATTTTTTAAAGAATATTTTTGTTTTTTAAATCAACATATCAAAATTATCCTATGTTTAATTTTTAGTGTTTTTCTAAAATTGTAGGTTTTTAGGTTGATAGTGAAAAATACTGACATTTCTAAGACCACCACTATCATGACATTCTCAAAATAAAATTATAAGTTATATTTCTCAAAATATTATATATATATATATCTATTTATATATATAATATATAATAAATTTTATTTTTTATATTTTTATAAACTATTTATATTTTTTCAAAATCAGAAGTATTATTTTACTCAAACAATTGATTTCTTCTCTTGTATTAAAAAAAATATACTTCATCAATTTTATAAATTAAATATGAAAAAATTGTAATATAGATCAACATGAGCATAATATTTAATATTTTAACTTTTAACTTTTTTAAAAAAGTAGGAGTACTATGATTAATTTTAGTAATATTTAATGGGTTTTTATCATAATTTGACCATATAAAATTACACGGCATGAAACGGTATTACACATCATGTAATTCCTCACTTCTATAAAATTTAAGTTTTTTTCAGCCACTCGGTTTGTCAGACCCTACTACTGTAGTGACCCTTATTATACCCCACGTGACCCAGCAAACCCTCTTTATCTTTTTTAGGATTACATCATCAGGGATTGATTCTTAGCTTCCCTCCCTCAATATATAGTGATTCATATTAGATTTAATGTATGTTATTCCTCTGTTATTTCAATTTCTTTATTTTTGGTGACTTTTACCTCCATTGTTTTCTTTTCATGTGAGGTTGGATGATCTACCATTGTTTTAAATGGGATTATCTTTAGTTTTTTTTGGCTTGGTGGTGCTACAGTATCCTCCGATGGATAAAAATCTCATGAGGGAGGAGATCATATATATATTGCATGTCTTGTTCTTGTGTGAGGATCATTGACACCCTTTCCAGGTAGATTTTCCTTTGTTTCTATTAATAGTGCATCATTTTTGAGGGGTTATCTTTTCTTTACCTATGTATTTTGAGTTTTCTAGATTAATAGAATATAATAATTGGTTAAATAAAATTTAATGGGGTACAAGGATTCTTTTTCCATGACCATACAATTTTGATATTATGATTGTGATATTGTGACTATATTAGCCAACACCACAATAAAAATAGTTATTGTTTTCATATTTGCTTTACTTGGGTATGTGTGTTGTTGTTTAATCTTGATCAATATTATTTGGTATCACCCAAAATGGAAATTTTTTATTCATTTATATCCAACTATTGAATGGATGCCCTGGGATCATATTATTCAGTGAAAACCCCTGAATTAAACTAGTCTAATTAAATAAGGGATTCTTTTTTAAATATAGAATTATGTTTTTCCATGGTAAAAGAGGGATTTGATGTTTATGTTTTCCCTTTTCTATGTTGTAATAGTGTTATGAGCATGATTGTGTGTTATGCAATGGTTTGGGTGGTGTAATATAATCTTAGGTTGAGAGGATGATTGATTATGGAATGGATGAGAATTGTTGTACAATAGGGCTATGAATCTCTTTGTGTGGTAAGGTGTTATCGGTTAGGGTTGTGAGTTGGGGGGTGGTTCTGTTGGCTTGTGACCCGAACAGGATGAGTATGGAGGCTGAAATTAGTGATTGGTATTTGTAATTCACCTAGAGTTTCTCCATCAGTAACATGAGGAAACATTAACCTATATCTAGAGATAAATATATGATATATCATGAATGGGTGTTAATCATAGAGGAAACATGTAGTCCAATTATTTTATCAGGGATTTTACCTTCTGAGATCTATTTTTCCTATCGTTTTATCTTCTTAGTAGTTATCGAGGTAGTGGTGGAATGGTTAAATGAATTTCTAAATAACGAATGATTTTGGTTAAATAAATTGGTTGGGAATGTGAAACAGGTTATGTGGCTCGTTGTATAGTGTTGTGTGTTTAGATGTGGAAAAATAGGTGGTAGTTGTGAGATGTTATTTTTTTGGGAACCAATATGTTGGGATTGGGTGGTTTGTATCATATTGTTATATACTAGTATTTTCCTTATTATTTCTATAGGTACCCCACCCTAGTTGAGAACAATGTTTCGAACACCCCCATTCTCATGGAGGATGGTGTCTTTCTCAAACATATTAGTGAGAGGAAGGATTGTTCACCACCTAATCCCCCATGGCCCCTATTCAAGGTGGTGATAGTTGAAGATTATTTTTGATGTTTTTGGTTTGTGGGGCACTGGTGTGTGTGGGTGAGTTGTGTATTCTTATTTGTCATTGGGATGAGATTTGTTGTGCATTCTTATGTGTCTTTGGGATGATGTGTGGTTTGTGAACCAGGTGTCTGTGGGAATGATATGATGTTGGATGTGGCCCAGGATTCAGTGAGTGGGATATGATGTGGGTTTTGACTTAGGTGTCTATATGTGTGATGTGATGTGGGTTGTGTCCCGAGTGTCTGTATGTGGGATGTTATTTGGTTTGTAGATTAGGTTTCTGTGAGTAGGATGTGATGTGGTTTGTGTCCCAGGTGTGTACAGTCGAGATGTGACATCCTACACTTAGAAGAGGTGGGGGTGGAAGGATGTTTTTCATTAGGTAAGAGTGGATAACCAGTGGAAAGTGGTGTCGGTAACCATATCCTTTATGTGCATTATTTTACATTACTTGAATTTTTTTATTTTCTGAATGTTCCTTGGAGAGGTTAGAATGGTTAGTATACCTATTAGGTGCTATCTGGTTCTACAGTTTTCTCATAGGGGAATTAGTTTACTTCTTTCACATGTTTATGAGAATGATTGGGTTCCCTACTAATAATATCCATATTCTCACCCAACGTATATAAAAATGTTTCTAGGTATCCAGGATAATTTCATGGATTATGCTGGAACAAACTAGTTTGGTCTTTCTATAGCTTTTTTGCCGTTTCTTGGCATTACTTTTGGTATTTACTACGAGACTTTTGTACTTGTAAAAGTTATATTTTAACACTTGCATGTGGGATGGTTTTTAGAATTAATTTTTATATATACTATTGTTTTTTTATGGTCTATCATATCTCTCAATCTAATTCCAGAAAAAGGGGATGCCTCCCATGTTTTGAGATTTGTATACACTTGGTGCTAGTTTCCAACCTGACGCCTATTGGATCCGGGACTCATGGGGCCACTAGATCCCATTATTCATTTCCAAAGCATGAGGGGAATATTTTGAGGTAGGGGATGTGATAAAATGGTATCATATGTGATGGTTGAGAGATAGGATAGTGTTTAAAGTTAGGTAAAGTGTTTATAATATTATTTTTTAGGTAAATAATTTTAGGTGATCATAGTGATGACATAGGGCAGGTATAACTGGCTATGACAAGGGATTTTAGAGACCCTCATGATTCAATCTAAAGAATATGAGCCTATTTAACGTCCAAGTGAGGCTACACCATTTTCAATGTAGATCCCATAGGAATGGTACATGCATCAAATTGGCATGTGTTTGTGTTTTAATTAGGTTGTTTTAGAAAATATGGAATGAATAAAAAATCAGTTAAATGAATTAAAATGAGTCTTAAATAAAAAATTTTGTACTACTCATTATTACGAACATTTTTTTTACTTTTCATATTTGGAGCCTGGTCATCATCCGCATGTGGCTTGGGTAGTTGAGGCTCAAGATGTTGATCTAGTTGATCGATAGAGGGTTGATCCAATTGAATGGGATGACCAGTGGTATGGGAAGTTATATGCTTTCCAGTGGCAGCCTTTTGGAAAGTAAGAGGATAATGATTTGTAAATTGAGAAATAAAGATGGATCAAGGGTCTTGAGATCACCTTCAGTTGGATCTGGGCCCCGATATAGTATTAATTTCATTTTTCAGTCAGTCAGATGTAAGGAGATTCACATCCATGGTGGACACATTCTCTGGGGGAGAGGAAGGAAGAATTCATTTTATGGGTTGACATTGAGAAGGAATTCCAAGAATATTTCCTTTAATCGATAATGTAGGTTGATAAAAGGTAGGATTTGTTGTCCCTTCAATGGGGGAGTATGTCAGTGCTGAATATTGGGAGCACGTTTAAGGACCTCCTTAGTTTTTCAATATATCTCGTTTCGGATGAGGAGTATCATGTGACATGTCTCGAGGTGGTGTTATGTCATTCGATCTAGTATTTGGTTAATCCTATTACATTACCCATGAACATTGGGGTTTAGAAAAAGGAAGAGGTGATCAAGTAGATGCACCCATGTTGGGGTATATTGAGAGAGTGGATCCAGCAGAGTTCATTGAGAATCAGTGTTACCAATGGCAGGTCTCAGAAACCTAGACACTCGAGGTTTCAACCAGGAGGGGGTCGACCTCAATGGTTCCATTTTCGAACATTCGGTCCTCATTCACTTCATGTGGGCTTAGGGCCAAGGTGTTTCTTTTTTAGAGTTCACAACTATATTTGGAACTAGTTTCGAAAAGCTATTTTAGCTCCGTATGGTGGAGGTGGACTGGTTTGGTGCCAACTTCTGTAGCAATTTCTTGTTAGATGGTTTCAACTGTAGGGGAAGTATACATTTTTTCCATTGAAGGTAAATTGATCAGTTAGTGTCCAACATCATGTTGTTTTCATGTTTATGGGCCTCAATCCACGAATTGTCCTATAGGTGGTTATCAGCAAAGAGGAAGGGGATATAGGAGTGGTCATTTCCACATTGCAGAGACAGCAGTTCCAACAAGGCAAAAGATCCTCAGAGGTAAGATCTGTTTTTTTAGTACCCATTCTTGGTCTTTGTTTGATTATGGAGCTTGACTAACATTTATCTCACACACTATATCCAATTCTCTGGGACTAGATATTGAGAGGATTCTTGTGCCCTTGGTATTGAGTACACCAGTCATTGTCCAAACTAGTTTCTTTGATGTGTACTAAGGATGTAGACTGATGATGGGACCACATAAATCATGTGAGGATATTTTCTTTATATAGATTAAACCTTAGGATTTCATCCATTTCATAGATTAGTTGTATACCTTTCATGATGTTATTGATGATTTTTTTAGGAGAGTCATGTTTTCAGATGTAGATGGACACGTGCAGTTTTCATTGGAGAGAGGAGTTGTTAGTTGATAATTAAGCATATGGAACATCCTCTTTTCTTATTGGGTGAGATTTTAATTGAGTTAGTGGATACAGATATGGTTGAGGTTCCCATGGTAATTGGGGATTTCTTATATCTTTTCCCAGAGGAGATTGTGATGTTACCCCCCTCGATTTGATGTCACATTAAGGGTAGATTTGTAGCCTGATGGTTATATAATTTTGTGGGATCCTTATCAAATGAAACATTTTAAGGTATGTGATATGAAAATTTAGATAGATGATATGATGAAGAAGGGTTTTATCCAGCCTAATGTGTCATTGTGGGGTTATCTGGCGTTGTTCACTAAGATGGTTGATTGTAGTCTAAATCTTAGTATACACTACAGGATGTTGAATCATGTAAGATTCAAGAAACATTACCATCATCCAATGTTAGATAATGTTTTGACCAAATTAGAGGGGCAAGTTGGTTTCCCAAGATCGATCTATGGTATGTGTATCATTAGTTGATGGTAAAGGAGGGTGATATCTTGAGGACTTCCTTCCTGTGAAGGTATGGTCACTTCATGTTTATAGCCATGAATTCGGTGTTATGAACACACTAGGTATGTTCATGGAGCTTATAAACTCTATGTTCTATGAGTTCCTGAATTGTTTCACCATCATGTTCATCAATTAAATATTAATCTTCATGAATTCATAGGAAGATCACACCGAGCATCTCAGAATAGTATTCCATTTTCATTGATGCCACCATCTCTATGGAATGTTTTCCAAGTATATATTCTGGACATGAGAGGTCAATCTCCTTGGGATTGTGGTATAATATAATGGTTTAGAGGTAGACCCAACAAATGTTCAAGCAGTTGTGTCTTAGGTAGCACCCAAGAACATGGAAGAGGTTTACCGATTATTTGGTCTCACATGCTATTATCGTAAAATAGTACCTAATTTGTCTCAAGTTGTAGCCACATTAACCGGTTGAACCAAGAAGGAAATTTTTTTTGTATTGATTGATTATTGTTAGGAATCATTCAACTATCTAAAGGTGAATTTGGTAAGTTCTCTAGTGATCCATTTTCCTAAGGAAGGGTTATGTTTGAGGTATTCTATGGTGCTTCCTGTCTGGGATTGGGATACATCTTGATGCAACAAAAATAAATGATCTCTTACGGCTCTAGGTTGTTACATACCCATGAGCATAAATATTCCCCCCACTACCTGGAGCTAGAGGTGGTTATGTTTGTGCTAATTTTATGGAGGCACTCCCTCATTAGTGAGCACTTTCTGGTCTTCATGGATCATAGGAGTTTGAGGTATATCATTCCTAGTGTAATTTGAAATTGCAACAGCGGAGATAGATAGTGTTTCTTTAGGAGTATGTTTTTGAGATCTCTTACTCTTTAATAAAGGGGAATGTCATGATAAATTCATTAACTAGGAAGTCTCTGAAGGAGGTTGTTTGAGAATATGCGGATTCTTGGAGAGAAATGTATGAGTTAACATCTTTTTACATTGATCCTTGATTGGAAGATAGTAGTGGTATTTAGATTAAGATGATAGTGTAGTCTTCACTAATCTAGTAGGAGGCAGATTCCTCGTGGGGAGACTCTCAGGAAGTGGTGTTGTGAAATCATGTTGTCCATGGTGATGCATTAGATGGATGGTTGGAGGATGGTTAAAATTTGATGTTGTTTTGTGGGATGTTGTTTTTTCCAGTGGCTACGCATGAGGGATTCATTTATGAGTTTCATATATCATATTTAGTATTAATCCTAGGAGTTCCTATGATATATTGTGTCTTGAGAACTCAGTTTTGGGGGCCTAGGGTGAAGTATGATGTGGTGGAGTTTTTGATGAAGTGCTTGGTCTTTGAGAAAATAAAAGGTGAGAACCATGTTCCCGATGGTTTTTTGAAACTCATGGTTATTCCGCAATGAACGTGGGGTGAAATCATTATGGATTTCATCATGGGTTTATCGAGAGCTCATCGAGGCTCTAATGATATCTGGATAGTAGTGGATCAGATGAAGAAAACAACACACTTCTTAGCGACCAAACAGTAGGGTGCAATGGATGCTTTGGAATAAGGTATGTTGATGAGTGGTTATGGATATGAGGAGTTACGAGGAAAATTTTCTTGAATCAGAACAAAAGAATTACCTTACAAGTCTATGGGGGAATTAATCATTCTTTTAGCACCTAGTTACAATTCATAACTATTTTCCACCACTATATATATGGGTAGACAGAGCAGACTATCTAGATCATTAGAATGATAGATTCCCTTTTTAATTATTTTATAGTAATAGAAACTACCCTTCCATTGGCATGGACCTGTTTGAATCATTGTATGAAAAACTATGTCATTCACCAGTGTGTTGGGTATAAGTTGCAGAGACAATTGTTATTGGTCTTGAGGTATTGTATATCTTGATTGAGAAGGTTAATATTGTACCTGATAAGATGAAGTAATTACAGGACTGGCATAAGTCATTTACTAATTATAGGATGAGGAGCTTGGATTTTGAGGTTGGGGACCATGTGTTATTGAAGGTTCTCCATCGATGTGGGTAGCCGAGGTTTGGTAGAGGGATTATGATTTCTCCCAGGATTGTTGGACCCTTTTTTGTGTTGGGGAGAGTTGTAGACATGGAATACCAGTTGGTGTTTCCCCCATTGTTAGAGAGAATCCACGACGTCTTCCATGTCTCTCAACTTCGCCATTATCTACATGATGACTCCCATGTTCATGATCATGCAGATCTTGATATTAAGGATGACACGACGTTCAGGGAGTTACTTGTAGAAGTCAATGCTCATCAAGAGAAGGTTCTATATGGGCAGACCATTCAAATGCTTCATCCATAGTGGAGGCATGGTGGTGAGGAGGATAGTACATGGGAAAATAAATGGAGATATATTCCCAATACCTTGAGTTGTTTAAGTTTTCCATTGCTCTATTTTTCATTTAAATATAATGTTTAAACATTTTTTTATAAGAATATCTATTTTTCCTTTGGTTTGTGATGTGTGTGCAGTGTTATATTCAATAATGTTCTAATATTTGAAAAGGGCAGGATGAGATTCCAAATCAATATGCGTTAATTATGATGCAATTAAACCAATGTGGGAAAGTCAGTACCACCGAGATTGGATAATATCTTGACATGGAATATGGTATTCATTGATTTGTGTTTTTTGGACAATGTGGTTAGTTGGTTGTATTGTGGTTGTGTGTCAGTGCATTTGTATGAGAGGAGGCAGTTTGTGGTAATAATGATGATGTGGTATAGTGTGTCTGTGGTTGTTTTTTTTTGTATGTTTGGATCGTAGTAACACTTGAAAAATGATCCTATTCTTTAGAGTTTCCTCATGGGGTGGTTGTTTTGACCCCTTTTCTTCTAGGTTTTATTTTGGATTCTTAAGGGTGATAATTTTTTGATAGGTATATGATGTAATGGTTTATACCCTATCACTTTGTTACATTTCTAATTTTTATTATTGAGGCTTTTGGAGGAGGATAATAAGAGTTTGGAGAGGTTTGGATACAAAATCTAATGGAAGGAGCATTACGCATCATGTAACTAAATTAAATGATGTGAAGTTTGGTTTCACAACCCATCTTGAAGGTCTCTTGATGTTAAGAAATATTACACACCATGAAAGAGAATTTCAAGATTTGAAATGATTCGGGGTATGAAAAAAATAAAATAAATTGATAGGCGATGGGTTTTTATAGTAATACCCCACTTATTGAACATTTATGTGTTTTTTCAACCGCTCAGGTTGTCAAACCCTACAGCTACAGTGACCCTTCATCGACCCCAGGTCACCAGGCGATCGATTTTCTACATTTTGAGAATTCCTTTTTCATGTACTGATTCTTAGATTTCCTACTTTGATCCAGAACAATCCATATTCAATCTAGAATGTTCTCATCATCTGTTCTGGTGGTTTCTTTTAGGTTGATCTTTTTCCCCCCTCGTTTATTCTTGTTATGTGATGGGGGATGATCTCTAATGGTCCTAAATAGGATTCTCTTTATTTTTTTAGTGCGGTGGTATTATGGAATCCTCATATGGATTCATATCTTATGGGGGAGGTGATTAAAGATCTTTTGTGTGGCTCATTCTTATGTGAGGATCATTAGCACAATTTTTAAGTAGGATTTCCTTCATTTCTCTTAATTGTGCAATATATGGGAGGGGTTCCCTTTTGTTTACCAATGTACATTTATTTTTCTAGATTAATAAAAGATAATAATCAGTTAAATGAAAATTAACGGGGTAGAGTTATTCATTTTTCATTCCCTTGATGTTTTCAAATTATTATTGTGGTATTATGACTATACGGGTCAAATGCCCCCTTGTAAAACTATGGTTGTCGGTGGCTTTGCTTTGGTTGGATATATGTGTTGTGGTTGGTTCTTGATCATTATTGTTTGATAACAGAAAAAAATGGAAATTTTTTATTCATGTATATCTGTATAATGAATGGATTACCCAAGATCATATAGTTCTATGACAACCCCTGAATTAAACTAGTGAAATTATATAAGGGATGCCTTGTTAAAAATAGATGTATGTTTTTCCTTTGTAATATGGGT
Organism: Viscum album; assembly: GCA_963277665.1. Taxonomy (NCBI): domain Eukaryota; kingdom Viridiplantae; phylum Streptophyta; class Magnoliopsida; order Santalales; family Viscaceae; genus Viscum; species Viscum album. The sequence goes on along the minus strand of OY728125.1, from coordinate 1,922,307,660 downwards.
GATTTGATGTATGTTTTGGCTCTATTTTTTGATGTATTAATGTTATGGGCTTGGTTTTGTGTTTTTTGATGTATTGGGTACTATAATGAAATATTAGGTTGAGTGGTTGATCGATTTGTGGAATTGATGAGAAGTGTTGTACAGTAGGGATGTGAAGCTAGTTGTGAAGTAAGGCATTATCGGTTGGGGTTTTGAGTTGGAGGTTGGTTCTTTTTTCATGAAACCTAAGTGGGATGAGTTTGAATAAGGATATTAGTGATTGGTATGGTCACTTCACCCAGATATTTAGCATGAGTAACATGTAGAAAGATTCACCATGTATCTAGAGATCGATATATGAAGTATCATGAATGGGTATTAAATGTCGAGGAAATGTGGAGTCACTTTATTTTTTCCGGGCATTCCACCTTCTAATAACTCCATTTCCTATTGTGTTTTTTTTCATAGTGTTTTCTCAGGTAGCATTGGAATGGATGAATGAATTTTTTAATAAATAATTATTTAGGTTAAATAAATATGTTGGGAATGTGAATCAGGTTTTTTGGATCATTATATGATATTGTTCATTTAGAGGTGATAGTAAAGGTGGTAGTTGGAATGTGATATCTTATTTTGAAACCATATTTTTTCATTGAGTGGTTAGTATCATATATATAGATACTTGTATTATCCTTGTGATTTCTATACACACCGCACCCTATTTTAGCATTATTTTCCAAAAACCCCCCTTATCATGGGGGAGGGTTTCTTTCTCAAACATCCCAATGGGAGGCTGGATGGTTGGCCACCAGCTCTTCCCTTCTCCCTCTTCTAGGCAGTGATAGCCAAATATTCTTCATACATGTTGTGCTATGTGAGGAAAAGGTTTGTGCGGACAAGTTTTGTTTTCCCAAGTGTCTTCGGGATGAGATATTTTGTTCTTTCCTAGGTGTCTTTAGGATTAGTTGGGGTTTCTATCGCACGTTTATATAGGTAGGATGAAATGTAGATTGTGTCCTAGGTGTGTGTGGGCTGGTTGTGATGTGGTACATTCAGAAGAGGATGAAGTACAAGGATTATTTCTAATAGTCAAGAGTTAATAACCAAGGAGAATTTTTGCAGGGTACCCAATAATTGATGTGCCTTATATTATATTACTTAAATTTCATTAGTTGGTGATCATACCATGGTGGGGTTGGGATGGTTAGTATACATTTTAGGTGCTATTTGGTTTTGTTTTTTTCTCACATCGGTAATAGTATGCTTCTTTCACATGTGAATGAGAGACTTTAGTTTTCCAACTATGTATATATGTATACTCACACAAAATATATAAAACTACTTTCAGGTTTCTTGGGTGATTTCACAGACCGTGATGGACCTCAACAGTTCAATCTTGTGATAGTTTAGGAGTAACTACATAGCTTTACTTTTGGTATCTACATGGATAATTTTTTACTTGTAAATGTTATATTTTCAATTATTTATGTGGGATGGTTTAAGGCTTTATTTTATTTATTATACGGAGTTTTATTTTTGGACGATCCATCATATCTCTTATAAATTTTTTAAAAAAAAGGCATTACCTCCCATATTGGGAGATCTGTATACACTTCATTCTTGTGACCAAACTGGGGCCTTCTGGAAGTGGGACTTAGGGTATCATTATCTCTCATTCTTCAATTCTATCATAGGAGGGGGATCATTATTGGCAGGATGACGTGACAAAAAAGATACTAAAATAAGTAAATATATTTAGAATAACTATAAATAAATTTCATAAATGGTTTTATATATTAACAATTTTATGAAATATGTGATAAAGATTATTATTTTATTATATAAGAGAATCAAATTCTTTAGTGCATTTTATGAATTTAGTTAATGTGTTTTTCCCAATTTTAATTTCTTACGACCTATTTCTTACTATAAAACATCTTTTCCATATAATGGTATATCAAATTCCACTTTAACATTTTTTACCATGATATTATCATTATTCATTGAATTTAATTATCAATTAGATATCATATCCTTCCAAGGGTTTTAAATTTGAATGTTTCTAAAGCTGTAAGGGTTTTGTTGACAAAATATATGATATATTGGGTCATAGAAATTAATACTAGAATATAATTTTGAATCTTTATTTGAACATGAAATTTCCATATTGTATATGGAATTTTTATTTTCTTATAAGGAAATCGTTTATCATTATTAATAATAACTTATTTGTTAAAAAATTATGAAATAAATATAGAATGTTTGTAATAATAACTCACATTCTTAAAAATAAATATTTTCAACTATGTTTATATTTTCCTGCTCCCCAATGTTTTCGTCTATTTTTTAGAAATCGTATATTTATTAATTCATGTTAATGTCTTATATTCCATTTCCATTTTTCAAATGAAATTTACATGGCCCTATTTATTATGTGGGTTTTCAACATATGTGTTTCAAAATATTTGTTTTTCTAATATATCATGGATATATTTTGTATATTACACACCAAATTATCTCTATAAATAATTTTTTTCTTTTTTAGGACCCATTTGTTGAAGATTTATAAAAAATTAATTTTTCCTTTATCATAAAATTTTTCTTTCTAAAAACATTTTAAAATGAATTTTCAAAATAAACATGCGAATTAATTAATTATTCTTTCTTTATAAACATATGGAAAGAAAATTAATAAATTGTCAAGAGAATGGATTTTCAAAAAATTATGAATATTCATTACAATGTTTCATTGTTTTATAAATTCAATTATTTTACCATTATTCTATAAATTTTATTTTAAAAGGGTTTTCATGGAAAAAGGTTCACGTTCATCATAATTTTTATATTAAATTTATAATATTATAATAATAAAATTCTTTATCTACTGGTTGAATATTTATATATAATTTCAAAATTGTGAAACATTAAATCTCTATAAGAGAAATGATCTATCAAATGATATTTCTCACCAAATAATCTTAATTTTATAACTATAATTAATTTTCCAATTCATTTATTTTATTAATGGATAGTTTTCCATCACCGTGATTGAAGGGGGTTCACCTGGATGACACTTTTCAATTTATTGAGAAAATTATTGACATAACTATAAAACCATTTCTATAAAAACATTCCCTTTATATTCAAATGTTTCTTATTTTAATTTATAATTAATTAGTAACCAATGAATAAATTTTATATTTTTTTAAACCACAGATTTTCATAAGATAGTTAATCTTATTCGTAACTGCTAATTTAAAGGCTAGTTTAAATCACAATATATTAAACAGTAATATTTTATTAATATATTATTGTTTGGTAAAACTCATTCTTGCATGAATGTAAACCATTAAAGAAACTCATTGTTTCATGTGACCTATGTTAACTTAGTTTCATGTGATATTCAAGCTATAAACTATATTGAATTGATTTAAAATAGTAAATATATTATAAATTATCTGGATATCGTACTCCCTTAAATTTTTTTTGTTGTGTGTCATACATGATATCGAATACAATGTTCTTACATTCTATTTTCAGGGTGTTACATTTCAAATGTATTCATTCACTTTAACATAACTACATTTTATTTTGATCATAATCAAAAAATGAATGACATCACTTCACGAGGTGGTAGTCCATCATACACATGAAAGACGTAATCGTATACCCAACAAAATGGAATTTAAGAAAGTATATCTGATATAATATTTGTATTATTATAATAAATTAATAAAAATCATTTAAATATGTTAAATTTATCAATATATATAGACTTAATATGTGGTGATGGAAGGAAATTTTCATCAATTCGCGTGCTGGTAGTCAGTCGTACACAAGATTGACGGTATTTTTTTTATCATTTCATGGTATTGGAGATGGATATAAGATATTAAATTAACATTATAAAATTTAAGTATGTATTATAAAATATTATTAAAATATTTTCATAGTTTGTGTAATGACCCGCAAATTCTCATTGTCTTGAGAGTACCAGAAGTCATTACTAGGCCTTAAGCTACATCCCCAAGGAGCCAAAGGCTGGAAATAAATGTCGAAGGGTTTCACGTACAAGTAGGGGACGATTTACCCTTTAAGAAATGAACCCAAAAACCAAGCATAACCAAACATTAACTATATAATGCATGAATAAATGAAATACCAACTTCATTTATATCAAACTACGTCAAAGTACACAACAGAAAAATACCAAACTAAGCATCAAAGTACATAGAAGATGAACACCTCAAGACTCTCAAAAGAAACTACAACTCAATGCTCCAGAATCTCCACGCTCCAAAACATCTCCCAAGCATCACCACAAGCCACTCGCAATAAGATGCTTTACCTTTACCTGTATCCCAGAATATGACATCTAAAAAAGCACCAACATGACAAATCAAGGGTGAGTATAAAACTCAGTAGTTTTTCCCCAATGAAATCCCTACTCACGCCACTATGATAGAAGAGTTAGCCAAATTTATATAAAAATAGTTTATATAAAACATTTTATCAAAAGCAGTTTATAACTAAATATAAACAAGTTTCCAAAACTATTCATAACCAAAGGCATTCCAAGAGCAATTGAAACCAATTTTCCAGCAAGTAATTTTTCCAGAAAAATAACCAAACCAGCTTTAGAACCATTTCACAATACCCCTTTTTGGCATACCCAACCATTCCCCAACCCATGAAACCAACCATGCATGCTACGTTATGATAGTTATATACTCATGGGTGGTTTCTCATTGATCTACAAATTCATCACAAGGTAATTGTTTCCCATGATCCATTATACCTTTGGCACTTAGAACAAGGTCATATTCAAACCAAGCATCGTACATATAGTTACCATGTGCCATTAAAATTTTGGCATCGAGCACAAGGTCCAATTTCATCCAAGCCTCGTACATGCAATATGAACATACACCACATATTCCCATCAATCATGAAAAACACCGACTCAATAAAAACACCTTTTTATTGAAAACCATTTCCATCAAAACCATTTCAATTCCAAACCATTCCAATTCCAAAACCATTTCAATAAAACTCTTTTTTTAATGAAAACCAATTCCATCAAGATCATTTCAATCTCAAACCATTTCAATAAAATTACCATTTTATTGAAAACCCATTTTTCATTAAACCATTTTCAATTTCATCAAATCCATCATTTAAAATCAACATTTTAAATTCATGAAGCCAAATCACATTGCACAATAATTCATCAAGATTTCACAATTTCGCTAAAACCATAAATCATCACTAAAAAATATTTATGCCATGATTTCACAATAAAATCCATTCAAATAAACCAATATGAATCTAATCCAATCAATTCTAGAAATAGGAGTCAGGATTGAATCCTCCTACTTCAATGGTTTTGTTGAAAACCACAACGGTCGAAGAACGCTCAAGAAACCCAGGTCGATTCTCCAATAACTCGCCTTAGATCACTTCTCCTTTCAAGATAAAGACCAAATCCCATCATATTTATCATCCACACACTTAGATCTACCCACAATTTGCATAGATCTAATAAAATGAGAGAATAAGAGAAGTATATCTAAGTAGATCTAAGAAACCGATCAAGAAAAAAGAAGAATGTTCACATACCTCAAGAATCCAGCTTCGATTCGCCAAGAGAAGCCTTCAGATAGCCTCTGAAATGATGGGAGAACCCTCTTTGACATTAGGAGAATAAAAATCCCAAGTTAGGGCCACTTAAGAGTAAAAAAAAGCCACTTAGATGAAAAAACATGTGAGATGCACCTTTATAGGATCTCATTTATGAGGATGCACTGTTTGCTTGCACGGTTAGACAAATCGTGCGCTAACCATGTGTTAGATACTACCTCCGACACCCTTCTCACATTGTTTGGTTGCATGGTTAGACAAAATGTGCACCAAATATGCAGAAGCTACTGCCTCAAAGACCTGCTACGCACGGTTTGGCCGCACGGTTTAGACAAACCGTGCACAGCCCGTGCGACTTCCCCTTTTGTCTGAAAACTTCATTTAATGTTTTCCCGACTCTCCCATTAGTCACCCTTAACATTAAAACGATTAAAAGAATCAAGAAAGGGTTATATACTAGAAACCGAGGGTACTAAATTCTCCCCACCATTGGTATTTCCATCCTCGGAAAGTAGAAAACCTCCACCTAGCTGAAAGAGTTCTGGCCACTGCTCTTTCATTTCCTTTTCATGTTCCTAAGTCTCTTCCTAAATATGACCATGATTTCATAAAACCCATAGTAGACCAATGATTTTTCCACACAATAATTTCTTTTTCCTATCCAACATCTTTACCAAGATATGTATCAATGAAGAATCTAGCTCTAGGTCAACATTATCCCATCTTATTATATGGTCAGGATCAGTCTTATGCTTTTTCAACTGAGATACATGTAACACATTATGCACCGAACTAAACCATGGTGGTAATGCCAACTGATATTCTAACTCTCCAAAACATTCCAGTATCTCAAAAGGGCCAATGTATCTAAAATATAACATTCCCTAATTCCCGCAACGACGATGTACAATGGTTGTAGAGATCATCAAGAAGACATTATCACCCACAACGAACGACAACAGTCTTCGACGGTGATCTGCATAAGATTTCTGAGGACTCTGAGCCATCTCCATCCTCATTCAAATAAATTATATCTTCTCTATTGTTTATTGGATGAGGTTTGGTCCAACTAGTGAATTTTCACTAGTTTCCACCCAGCATAGTGGAGAACGACAAGGAATCCCATACAACTCTTCAAACGGAGCCACGCGTATCGAGGATTGATAGATATTATTGTATGAGAACTCCACTAAGGGTATATGCTCCTCCCATGAGCCACAAAAATCCATTACACAAGCCCACAACATATCATCCAATGTTTTTATCATCTGCTCAGATTGCCCATCCGTCTAAGGATGATAGGTCGTGCTCATATTCAACTGAGGTCCAAGGGCTTGCTGTAATGATTTTCAGAAACGAGATGTGAACCTCGGATCTCTATCTAAGACTATAGACACTAGTACACCATGCCTCTTTACCACTTCTTAGATATATATTTTTCAAAGATCTTACAGCATATGAGTTCCACAAATTGGGATGAAATGAGCTGACTTGGTTAGATGATCCACTATCACCCAAATGGAATCATGTTTCCGGACCGTTCAGGGAAGTACCGTAACAAATTCCATTGCTATTTGATCCTATTTCCACATAAGGATAAGGAAAGATTGTAACATACCAACTGGTCTCTGATGCTTTGCTTTAACCTGTTGACAAGTTGAGAACCGTGATATGAACTCGGCCACCTTTCTTTTCAGGCCGCTCCACCAAAACTATGCCTTCAACGACTTATACATTTTCGTGTGCACCTTGGTGTACAACCCATCTTGAATGATGGTAAGCATAGTTATAATCATCTGATATTTGAAACACAAAACTAAACCCCCATCAAGTTTCCTCCCATCAATGGTCTATCCAACATTGAGTTTTGAACTTACAACCAGACATTCTGCTTCAGAAGTTTGTTCTTCTTTGATAATCTTTACTAAATTAGGAAAAAGTGTAGCTGAAAAGAAAATAGCCACATCACCTATGTCTTTACATTCCACATGCATGTCTGCTAAGACCAACATCAAATTCCATTTATTTGAAGCTTAATTCTCTAATTGAGCATATGAATATCTAATCAATGCATCCACCATCGAATTTATTTTCTCGGGTGTGTACATCAAGTCAAATTCAAACATTTGGAGATACTCCATCCATCTCCATTTCCTCAGATTCAAATCTTGCAGTGAGAAAATATGTTTCAAGATTTTCTGATCCATAAACACAGTTAATTTCTCATCAAAGAGATAATGTCTCCTTCTTTTCAAAGCATGGATGCCTGTAGCTAACTCCAAATCATGTGTTGGGTAATTTTTCTCATGCACCCTCAACGACCTTGAACCATAAGCAACCACGTGATCTTTTTTCATTATAACAAAACCCAACCCTGATCCTGAAGCATCACAAAACATGACATACCCCTTTCTTGATTTTGGAAAGAACAAGATAGGTGCTGATATAAGATAAACTTTATGTTCATGGAAAGACTTCTGACACTCTTTTGTCCATTGGAATGGACCATTCTTCTTGGTCAGAGCTATCATTGGTAAAGCTAGTCGTGAGAAATCACTCAAAAAGCTTTGGTAGAAACCAGCTAGAGAAAGAAAACTTCATATCTCGAACACATTCTTTGGTGGTTGCAAAGAGATAATGGATTATATCTTTTTAGCATCAACAGAAATTCCTTTCTCAGAAATGACATCGCCAAGGAAATGTACTTCTCGTATCCAAAAATTACACTTTGATAATTTGGCATAAAAACGATGATCTCTCGATATTTGTGACACTATTTCCAGGTGCACCTCATGATCAGCCCTTGTCTTTGAATAGACCAAAATTTCATCCACAAAGACCACAACGATAGAATCCAGATAATGTTGAAATATATGATTCATCAAATCCATGAAGACCACTGGTCCATTCATTAGACTAAAAGGCATGACTATATATTCTTAGTGCCCATATCTACTTCTGAAAGTTGTCTTTGGAATATCCTCCTTACGAACTCGCAATTGGTTATATCCTGATCACATGTCAATCTTGGAGAACCATTAATCTCCCATTAATTGATTGAATCAATCAATAATGCGTGGAAGGGGATATCTATTCGTTATCATAAATTGGTTATGATTAATATAATCAACACAAATCCGATGATTTTAATCTTCCTTCTTCACAAAAAACACTGGTACTGCCCTTAGATAAGTACTTGGTTGAAGGAGACCCTTTCTTTCCAGCTCCTCTAACAGCACTTTCAATTCCCATAACTTTGTTGGCGCCATCCTATAAGACATAAGGGAAATAGGACTGGTTCCCTGAAAGAGATCAATTGTAAACTCCACTTCACTTAGAGGTGGTAACCCTAAGAAATTATTTGGAAAGACATCTAGAAATCTGTCTACAACAGTTAGAAAACTATTTTCCTCAATCTCTCCCATTGATGCCAATGTCAACGTTTCCAGTTGGTAAGAGATCATTCCCACCATTGGTGCTAACAAGCTATTTGAACCTGTCTTTACCATCCTATCTCTTTTGAAGAGATGGTTGATGCCGTCCTCAGTGGTGAAACTAACCATTCTCCTATAATAATCGATGTGAGTCTTAAACATTGTCAACCAATCCGTACCTAGGATTACATCATAGACATCCATGTCCAACATCGAGATGTCCCATTTTTACTCAACTCCACCAACAGTTATAGCATATTCTCTACACACAAAGGCTTGACGTTCTCTTTCACCAATAGGAGTTTTCAGTTTCAAAAGGGAAGGAATCATTTCCAGTTTTAAACATAGAAAGTCAACATCACAAGAAGAAATGAAGGAATGTGACTCACTAGTATCAAAAACAAATTGCATAAGGGAAGAATTCAAAAGAATCTGACCTCTTACTGTAGATAGTCCAGCAGGATCATCAACAATCATATGCTCAACTCCATACAATTGCTTAGTCACTGCACTATTGTCCTTCTTGACTTGCTGAGATTACCATGGTTGAGGAGCCATGGTACTTTGCGGATCTCCATGGCTAGCTCTGTTATACTGAAGAGACTGATTCTGCTTTCCTCGTCCTGTCGAAGCAGATGATGCTTGCGATGCTTGAGAAGTGTCAGGTGCACCCGACCTCAGAGCATTGTGACAATATCGCTGAAGATGCCCCATATTGTTGAAATTATGACATGATCTTGGTTGCATTGTACACTCTAGCTTTATGTGGTTAGTCGAACCACATTGAAAACAGCCTGATTTGCTCTGGGGTCGTGGAGGAAGGTTCACTGATCCTTCCATCTGGTTCTGATTCCCACTTACACTGTGGAAATAGGTGTCCCTTTTCATCCTGTTCCTCAACGGTTGGGTTCCCACCATTTCCCGTAGGTATCATCATTCCTCCTCCTACTGATCATGAGATAACACGTTCAGCAACAATCGCTCTATTAACCATCTCTGTATAATCCATAACACAGAGCACCACAATCTTCAATAGAATCTCTTGCCTTAGCCTTGAATTAGAGATACATGCCTTCAAAGACGCACTTTCTGTAACCTCTGGTGCACAATGGACTATGTTTATGAACATAGCCGCATACTCTGTGACAAAGAGACTCTCTTGTTTCAAGATGAAGAAGTCAGTAGTTTTCTGGATCTTGAACGTGTGAGATATAATTGTTTGTTGAACAATTCTTCAAAATCCTCCCATATAAGGCCTTCATCCAATTTAGCATTCACTACAAAATCCCACCACTGACATGCAAGATCCTCGAGCATATACATCGCTATATTTACTTTTAGCTCTACTGGTGTGTCGATGAAATCGAATATACGATTCATCCTACTTAGCCACACCTCTGCCTTCTCGGGTTCAGCATCACCCCAAAAGTCCGGTGGATTCGGCTTCATGAACTGGATGGTATGATCCACATGCCTTGGTTCATTCCTCTAGTTCCCCATATCCACATCTTGAAAATCTTGCAGAATACTCTGAACCAGCTCTTGGTTGACCCGTGGTTCAGGTGAAATCACATTCTCCACCACTTCTTCAGGTAGGTTTTGAAGACGCCTATCGGGTGCCATTTTTTTAACCAACAACAACCTCTATAAATCTCACTCTCTAGAAACTGATGTCTTAGCGTTTTAAATTCTATCACATCATCTATCACAACATTATTTTCAAAACAAAATTTTTCCCATGTTCTAACATTTTTGAAAACATTCCTCATACCTTTTGAAAATCAACCCATTTTCGATATACACCAAATATCATGCTTTCAAAATCTTTCATTAAAAACATTTTTTTCATTTTTTTTTCTGAAAATTCGCACCTTTCTCAAAATCTATACTCATTCCTCACAATTAGATATGGAATCCTAGTGGGAAGTCATTCTTCTAAAATGGATGTAATTTTCATATCATTGGCTAAACCCATGAAAATTATATTTCCAACATTATATAAGTGCATCCAAAACACTTATGTACCCAACACCCTGGTAACTTGAAGTTCAGCATAAATGGGTTAGCTACGTTATTTTGTGCTATACATTTCAAGTTCCGACTATCCGACTCCTATCTAAGATTTTGACCCAGGGAATAGAAAATAATGAATTTCAACTCCAAGACCAAGAACATCGATGACTACTTGTTAGGTAAGGACCGAACAAGATGATACCATTTGTAATGACCCACTAATTCTCTTTGGCTTGAGAGTACCACGAGTCATTACTAGTCCTTAGGTGACATCCCAAAGGTGCCAAAGGCTGGAAATAAATGTCTTATGGTTTCATGTACATGTGGGGGATGATTTACCCTTTATGAAATAAATCCATAAACCAACAATAACCAATAATTCACTATATGATGCATGAACAAATGAATGACCAACTTCATTTATATCAAACTAAGTCAAAGTACACAACAACGGAAGACCAATCTAAGCATAAAATTACACAGTGGATGAACAACTCACGTCTCTGAAAAGACACTACAACTCTATGCTCTACAAGCTCCAAGATCAACAACATCTCCCAAGATCACCACAAGCCACTAGCAATAAGATGCTTCAACTTTACATGTGCCCCGGAATACGACATCTAAAAAAGAACCAACATGCCAATGTAGTGGTGAGTATAAAACTCAGTAGGTTTTCCCGCAATGAATTCTCTACTCATGCCACTAGGATAGAATAGTTAGCCACATTTATATAAAAACAATTTATATAAAACATTTTCTCAAAAGCGGTTTATAACTAAATATAAAAAATTTTCCAAAACTATTCATAACCAAAATAATTCCAATAAAAATTGAAACCAATTGTCCAGCAAGTTATTTTTCCAGAAAAATAACCAAACTAGCTTTAGAACCATTTCACAGCACCAATTTTTGGCATACCCAACCATTCCACAACCCATACAACCAATCATGCATGCTACGTTATGATAGGTCCATACTTATGAGCGGTTTATTATCGATCTACCAAGTTGTCACAAGATAATTGTTTCCCATGTTCCATTACACATTTGGCACTGAGAACAAGGTCATATTTCAAACAAGCCTCGTACATATTGTTACCATGTGCCATTAAAATTTTGGCACCGAGCACAAGGTCATATTTCAACCAATCCCTGTGCATGCAATATGAACACACACCACATATTTGCATCAATCATGACAAAACACCCTTTCAATAAAAACACCATTTTGTTGAAAACCATTTCCATCAAAACCATTTCAATGCCAAAACATTCCAATTCCAAACCAATTCAATAAAACTCTCTTTTAATTGAGAACCAATTCCATCATCATAATTTCAATCTCAACCCATTTCAATAAAATACCCCCTTTATTGAAAATCCATTATTCATAAAACCATTTACAATTTCAGAAAATACATAATTTAAAATCAACATTTTAAATTCATGAAGCCAAATCACTTTTCACAACAATTCACCATGATTTTACAATTTCTTTAAAACCATAAATCATCACTAAAGAAGCTTTATTCCAAGATTTCACAATCAAATCCATTAAAATAAACCAATTTGAATCAAATCCAATAAATTCTAGCAAGAGGAGTCCAGAGTGAAGCCTCCTACCTCAATGGTTTTTCCGAAAACCAGAACGTTCGGAGAATGCTCGAGAAACCCGGGTCGATTATCCAAAAACCTGCCATAGATCTCTTCTCCTAGCATGATCTAGATAAAATCTCATAATATTTGCCATACACACACATAGATATACCCATAACAGGCATAGATCTAAGAAACCAAGGAAAAAGTGAAGTATATCTATGTAGATCTAAGAAACTGATTCAGATCGAAGAAGAACAATCACATTCCTCAAGAATCTAGCTTCAACTTGCCAAGAGAAGCCTTCAGATCACCTTTGTAATGATAGGATAACCTTCCTTGACTTTAGGAGAAGCAAAATCCCAAGGTAGGGCCTTTTAAGAGGAAAAACAAGTAACTAAGAGGAAAAAATGTGTGAGATCCACCTTTATAGGATCTCATTTATGTGGTCGCATGGTTTGCTCGCATGGTTAGACAAATCGTGCACTAACAGTGCATTAGAAACTGCCTCGGCCACCCTTCTCGTATGGTTTGGCTGCCCGGTTAGACAAACCGTGCAACGACTATGCGAAAGCTACTACCTACAAGACCTGCTACGCATGATTTTTTCCCATGGTTTAGACAAAACGTGCGCCACCCATGTGACTTCCCCTTTTTCCTCAAAATGTCATTTAAAGTTCTCCCGACTCTCTCATTTTTCACCCATAACTTTAAAACCATTAAAAGCATCAAGAAAGGGTTACATACTAAAAACCAGAGGTACTACAATTTGAATATTTTATTAAGGTGTTTGAAAAATAAATAAAAAATTTAATAATTTTACCTCTTCTTAGGATAGACTCTTTATGTTTATACAAAAACTTTTATTCATAGGAATTACTAATAAAAATACGGCTTATAAATTGTGTGGATAGAATTTAATGATGTATTTGGGTAGGTCTTGGATGAACCAAATGGTTTTTTATGTGTAGAGTAGTAAGGAGAGGGGTAGCACTTTATAAGTGGGAGAGAGGACACATACTAAATTGTTGAAAAGATAAAGAGATACCCATGAATTCCTCCAGACACAAGACTCTAAAATGAATCATTATCAACCCATACATGTTATTTTTATTTAATATATCCGAAATGGGTGTTTTTAAAGTTTTATGTTATTTTTAACCCTTATGTTCTTAGTTCACCCCCCTATAACTCATTTTTACCTTTCCCACTATAATTAATTTTTTATTTCTTGATTATTAAATATGCTCAAAAATTAATTTTATGTCATTAGATAATAGAAACTATTCATTATTACAAATAATTAATCAATTTTCCCAAATTAAATACCCATAAGTGGTATAATTCAATTTAATATTAAACCATAGGTGTAAGGAATGAGTGGTTTCTCAAAGAGTACATTCTCATAATTATCGAAGGTTTAAATATCAAAATTCATCATTAAATTGAATAAAAATACCTAAATTCGTTAAATATTTATATATTTTATTTTATTTTACTTTAAATATATTTTAAAAAATAATTTAACATTTTATATAATTTAAATGAAAAAGAAATATTTAATAAAAATTAGTATTTTTTCTTTATTCATCAAAAAATTAACATTTCCAAAAAATTCCAGACTATTCAACAAAATATTCTTTTTATAGGTATATTTAATGGTATTAATTAATTATGTAGAATAAATTATACCAAATTGATAAAAAATAATTTTTGATTGTGTGCGCAATGCATGAATAAACTATCTTTTTGAAAAATATTGTTTTTAAATAAACATTTTTTTCCTTTCAAAAGATTCTTATTTTATTTGAAATTAATAGATAAGATTCCATATTTTTTATACATGTATAAAAAATATAATTTTCCTAATTTAGTTATTAATATTTATATCCTCCATCTTCATGGCTAGGTTATAATGGTCACATATTAATAATAACATTGTAATATAGTATCAGGTTTCATTCAAACCTAGTGTTATGTACATTGAAATGCATTGAATAGATTTAATAAATTTAAAAGTAAATACATCATAAATTATCAGGTTTTACATTCTATTATAATATTTTTGTTTCACATCACACATATTATAGAACATGATGTTCTTCTTTTAAAATCTTGGAGTGTTACATTCTTCCCCCCTTAAATAAATTGCATCTTTTTAATTTAATATTAATCTGGATAATCAATGTTTTGATATTTGAAATTACCTTTACTCTAAAACCATGACCTAAAATAGGATAATAAAACTTCATATTGTTAAGAGATAAATGGATGTAAGAATGTCATTTGTAAAAACGCATTACTATGTTTCAAAGTAAGATAATATTGTTGGGAAATGAATAAAAACATGGAAGAGAATACTAATTCCAAAGGATTAGTAGATAATGATAGAGAACATGTTTGTGACAATGTTAAACCACAAAAAACCAAAAAAATATTGATTTGTAAAAGGATATTGATTGAAAAGTGATGAATGTAATAGTATAAAATATTTATATCATGATATGTTTCCTATAGTTAAGGGATTATATTACCATTATGACAAGGAACAAAAGAAAATATGAATACACTTTTCATACTTTTTTGTACTTTAATAAATTATTAAATCCTATGTTACATAAATAATGGAATGTCCGACAGGAATTTTTTTCCTAAAGCACTGGAATTAACATTTAACATATCATTATATCAATAAGAGAATAAAAATTCAATATTCCTATCTCTATATATTTTCTAAAACTAATATGGTCTACAAAAGTTGTTTAATATAACGCATTGATCTCTAATACCTCAATAGTAACCCCCAAAATTCAGTTTAACACTTTTCTTAAATATCTAACCATACCAATCATCCATAATATGTATAACCAAAATTCGATTCCAAAATTTGGATGGGAGGACACTAAATAAATATTATATTCCTCATATAATATAATTTGTCTCCTAATGTCTCGTTCAAAATTTGTGTATACCTAGATCACCGTGAATCTTTAATGAAAACATGAATTGTAACAAAAATAAATTCTATGGTTGTTGAATATATTCTATAAATCCAAACATGTTGTGATTTCATAAAAAGACAATATAAACCATTAAGTAACTAATTAATTTAAAGTTCACCAATTATATCCTAAAAAAGTCTATTTATAATAACTATCTCAACATCAATAACATATCAAGGTTTATCTTCCATAAATCATGTGTTTTACAATATGTTCAAAATTAAAGTGAATCACATTTCTTGGTCGTCGTTACTATTCTTCATATTATTTTGATCCATTAAAAAAATTATTTTTTTACAATCCTTATAAATTTCATAATTATTAAAACCTTAATATCATTGAAAAGGAAATCCTAAAACATAATTCTTCAATCCAAATAGAAGAAATCTAATAATTCCAATTAATATTTAGTAATTTCATAAGCATGATCATGGTCCCTTAGATTCTTCTAATGTATATTCCCTTGATGGTTAGGGAGTTAATTTTTATAGTGTCACATATCCTTATAATGTAAACATTGGACATAAAAGTATTTATTATTATAATATAATTCATATGCCTATTTAAATTTATCTCCAATCATTAATTAAAATTTTATCCCCTTCAATAATCTGTTAGGGAGTTTCTTTCTAGAATTATCACATATAGAAAATCTCTTAATTCCCTTATTCCCCTTTTCCCTTTTTTCTCTATCTCTCTCTTCTTCATTTTCTTCCCTCAGAAGCCACAATACCTTTAGAATTATTTACCTATCTTGATATTACATGATACATTTTCTTTGTATGAAGATAATATTTGGGAGAATAGTTTCACATTAAAGATTATATTGTGCTCACCATAGAAATGATCATTATTACTCTTTAGATTATGTTCAATGATAATTTTACCATTATTTCTAATATTTTCAATTTATAAAAAATGAAATAAACTATATTATATCATAACAATTTGTATCATATTTTATTTCCAAAAAACAAGATAACCATATAACATAGATCAAAAAATTTAGGCCCTTATAATCTCATAATCATAAACATGGTTTCTTTTGGGAAGGATTACAAATCAAAAATATATATTTTCAAATACCTAATATTGTAAGTAAATAAAATTTAAATTAACCAAGTAATATCATAGTAGAGTGTCAAAGGAAGTACATAGTTTGGCATGTTTTATGTGTTCCTAGTAAAAATTGATTCAATCTTGATAAAACTTTTTTTGATTTTTTACCCCTAGGTACATCAACGGTAGAACAACATACCACTGTAGTGTCCATAAAAGGATGTATTTTTAGGGAAAAAACATCATTTATAACTCGAAAACTTCATAATGATCCTATATTATTATACTCAAATTATATCATATGGTTGTGTTCTTTAATCTATTGTTTCTTTAATATTGTTTTGAGGGTTTAAACTAAACTTCCTCTGATACCAACTATAAAGACCATTATCATATTATCCTATATATTGTTGTTACTTTATTATATTGGAATAATATACTAGGAAAAAAAATTTAATGGACCAAATATTTAATTTTTATTAGTAAAATATATACTATCTTGAAATTCAAATTACAATAGTAATTGTAAAATTTAAAATGTTTTTTGTTTGAGATATCTTTAATTCCTCATTTAAAATCCTTATATATTATTCAAAAAACCACTTATTGTTATCCTAGGGTAAACAAAACATTAAAAAGTGGTGAGATTAGATGCTTAATAAGGTTAATCATACAATGGATTCTATCTCAAATAAGTAATCATAATAAATATGGCATGACAGGTAATTGAAACTTATTCAACGTCATAAATAAATTGGTCATAATACGAAAAAAATAAATGATGATTCAGAAATCCATATATATAATCAAATAGCTGGGAATATTATCCATGGATATAATAAATAATAGAAAAAAACACATCGAAATAACTGATCTCAAAGTAAGTGAATGCATAATTTTGTACATTTGAATAATATTAAAAAGTACATTCATAAGAAAATTTAATTCTATGGGTAGAAACCTATCTAAATTGGTCAAATGATTTTCCTCATCAGACCACTCTATGCATCAAGAGACTATCTATAACAAATCCCCACAAGTCACTTAATTTTTATAATCAATTCTTCATATTTAATGGGTTAAACATAAAAAACACGAAACATTTTCATTCAGAAACTGAGATATGAATTCTTAATAGTTTTTCAAATAAAATAATAAAAATAGTTAACCATCTTGAGTAATATGCTGAAAGTTAATAAAATTTTACATCCTCATTCAAAATTATCATAACCAAAAAAAATATTAAGGTGATATAAATATAAAAGATTATTTTTCTATAAAAATTATAAAAAATTGTTCATGTTATTAATGAATATAAATCCCAAAAAAATGTCATTATAAACATTTTTGAGCCAAATCACCAAGAAACTTTGAAAATATATTCAAAAAAATCCACAAATATTTTCCAGATACATTAATTTCAAAATATTGTATGAAAACATAAAAATATGATTTAAAACATTTAGTTTTCTTGATGGAAGAATTTTATATAATGTTTTACATGTTAAAACAATGATTCCATTCATATATTTATTAAAAGAAAAATGATAATTTTTATAGAATGACATGGATATTGCATCCAAAATATTTTGTAAAAAATAAATTATGGTAAAATAACATAAATAGGTCATTAAAAATACTCTCAAAAAAATTGAAAGCATTTTTATAAAAAATGGATATTTTCAAAAAATTATTTTTGAATGAAGATAAAATATAGTTAGATTTTATTAAAACATTTTATCAAATATTTTATGTTAAAAAGTGTGGTAAAATGTTAATATTAATTTAAAAAGAACATTAAAAAAAATTAGAATAAAACGTTTTGAGTTTAATATAGAAATATAAAAAATATAATACCCAATGGAGACATAAATAAAAATAATCTAGAATAATGAGAAAATTGTGAAATAAAACCATACCACTTTTGTAACTTATGAATTGTAATCCACATAAAATAAATAAAAATAAAATAAAACATTAAATAAAACTATGATATATATATTCATGATATAACATATCAAAGGAGAAGTATATACACCACACAGAGGAATAATTGGGAATATAGTGTGTGTCTCATAGATGCGTAAGGGATATGAGAAACCCTTAACTCATTTTCATCTCCTTTCATATATGCCTATAAAAAACAATATAATAAATATAGGTTAACTATAAATCTATTATAGAACCATAATAATATATATTATATTATATATGATTTACTTATATTCTTTTATCACCCATTTATTAACAATTTAATGTAAAAATCAGTATTTTTGGTGATAATTGCTTCATTTTTCATGTATGACATAGCTCGGTAATTCTGGTCCCATTACATTGATCATTGATATATAATATTCATATTTTTAAACAAGATATAAATATCATATATATTCATTATATATGTAATTTTTTTAATCTATTTATGCTAGAGATAAAAGAAATAATTACATCACTCATAGAGATGGTAGGACATATGTATGCATGAACGATATTTCTATTTTTATCAAATGATGATTTGAAATGAATATAAATATTAAATAAACATAAAAAATAATTATTTTTAAATATATATATTTTATATTAATCAAATAAATCCATATTCACATCAATATAAAAATTAAATGAAAAAAAAATCATTAAGGTATAGAAGTAATAGTCCAGGCATACACATGAGAATAATTATTATTTTTCCTTGTATTTTAAGATAATAAGTTATTTGGGATATTATATTTCAATAAGTATTGATAAATCATAAATATCACATATATTCATTTTTATGTTAACAAGTTCTCCTATAACTTATCAATTCCTTTGTGTTTTGAAAATCTGAAACACATTTTCTTAAGGAAAATTGTCTTTCTCTAAGAATTATTCTACTAAGGAAAATATTATATCTCTAAGGAAATCAATTTTATTAATCCTTAAAAATTATTTTATATGTTATACTTAATGATAATTATCCATGATTAACCATATTTTTTAATACTAAATTTCTATAATAATAATCGAAACTTTATATAAAACCTCATAATCTAACAGTTCCTTTGATACCATGTATTACTATTTTCACACTCTGAATTATTTGAAAATCAGAATCCCAATTCGATGATAATCATACTCCTAATTCTCTAAAAATCAAACTCTAAATTCTCTGAAAATCTATCTACGAATTCGTTGAAAACCAGACTCTGAATTCATTGAAAATTAGACTCCAAATTCTCTAAAAATCATACTCTAAATTCTTTAAAAATTAATCGTTGAATTATTTGATAGTCAACTATGAAATACTCAAAAATAATATTCTAAATTTATCATAATTTATACTGTGAATGTTTTTCATTTCAAAATCCAATTATTAATATTTTTTGACTCCGATTCATAATTTCTTAATAATCTGAATAAATATTTCTCTCATAAGAACCTCATTTACATAAAGTAATGTTTCAGTTTATTGAATCCTATTATACATAACTTTCTAAAAAGAAATCTTCTAAACATTATTTTTTTCCTTACACTTGATTTTTACTTACACATGGTAATGTTTCCCATGTTTTGTTACATTTAAAGGTATGGTAAAAGTTGTTTTTAACTAACCTTTGGCTGAGTAAAACATATACAGGTCCCCCTGACATTCCATTAAAAATATGACTGGTGGAGAAGGGGATTACTGTTATGTCTTTTTCCTATTAATACCAGTGCCATTTGAATATTTTAAAAGTACGTTGAAATCGAGAGAAGACCTGGATATACAAATTTCTATAAAGAAGAACTCTCATGCTTTGTGTGATCTATGAACAACTTGTTCAGCCATAAATAACTTCTTCAGCTTCCCTATTGTGATTCTAATTTGCTGGCCAATTGAGGGATTCTAGGGATAGTAAGGTAGAGGTTCCGACTAACATAATATCAATTTCTTCCAAGGATAGGAAGACTGAGGTTTCGACTACCTTAAAGTTCAAGGTATTGCGGGGAAAGAAAGATATATTCTGATATTCTTATCGAAGGATAACCCTGTTGTGGGTAAGATAAAATTTCATGAAATTATATATCAAGATACCATTATCCAAGGGTTTTGGATTCCCTTCTCTTTGGGTTAAACTATTTCTTATTCTTGTTTACTTGTGTTTGTTTTATGTTTTTATTTCTACTACACTTTTGTCATATAAAGAAAGTATTGAATTTTTATACTAAATTATACTTTTATACATTATCAAATAAGATTCTATACACTTTAAGGTAGAATATTTTATCAATAAATCCTTCCGTAATTTTTCTTTAAGGTTTTATATGTTTATGAAATGTTCATAAAGAGGGATTTGTGAATAAAACATGTTTAACCTTGTTAAACATAGGTTTCCATAAGGGTTAAATCTATCATTCATTGTTATGATATCATATGTGGTTCTCCTATGACTTTATATTACCCATTCTTTTGTAAATTAATGTTAAGGTAGTGTTTTGGGTAAAATCATCTTATTTATCATACGTGTTTGGACTTGTTGTTCTTGATGTTATTATAACTTATATCAGGATTTACTTACTTCCAAAATGTAAATAATGATTTATATATCATATAAATTCATTATATATCCAGCATATACAAGCATTTATAATAGTACATAACATATGGAGTTAAGAAATGAAAAGCATCGTTCATGGAGATGGTAAGCCGTACGTACGCATGAACGCAACATTAATTTCTATGTATTATTATAATGGGACTAAAAAATAATTATACATAGGTATATTATAATTTAGGTATAGTATCATATATAATATCATTAACCACATCCTTTATACATCCCACATAAGGCATTAACGAATCACATCACTTTGAGGGGGCGGTAGTCTGCACTTCCTCAAATGAGATTATCGTATTTACCAACTATGGAAACCATAAATTCTTGATAAAATTGGGAAGTAAATAAGAATAATGAAATAATAAACATAATATATATCATATAAAAATAAAATTCCATCATAATGGCCACCAGGAGAGGCAGTAGGAGAAAATCAAACAATCATCGTTTCGTGAGCCGTTAGTTTTCCATCACAGAAACATTATGTTATTCATCCATTAGATGGAGGTGTGTGTAAGTGTAGTTCGAATCCTTCCCATAAAAACATCCTCGTATTTTGAGGATATTGGTGTTGTCACAAACTAAATAATTAAAAAGATTTTAGGGGTTTGAGAAGTAGAATAAAAGATAACAACTTAAGAGAAACTATTACCTTTAATTTTGGTAACATCCTTTGGTTTGAACCAAAAAGGCTTCTTGAACAGTCTTCTGCCTAATGTAAGGCTTAAAGGGGGAGGATAGGGATGTATTGAGCTTAGTTGGGAAGATTTTGGACGATCCAAAAGGCTTGAGAGGTGTGAGGAATTGCATAGAAGTGGTCTTCTTTTATAAGGCAGAGGAGGGGCTCTTTAGGAAAGTGTGAAAACATTATTTTATTATAAACTTATTTTCGGTTTAAAGAGGTCCAAAACACATTAATGTATAAGATAAGATGAGTCTTATTCTAAATAAAATCATCCAATAGGAATTGGACAGGTTTTGGATGATATTTTCATCATTTTAATTTTATTTATTTAAATCATTTATTAATGAGGTAAATACTGCATCGTTATTGTGTCATAAATAATTTACTTTATTTGATGTCTAAAATTTATTAAAAAAAACCAACATGTAGGAAATATTTTTAGCTTTAGAATTAATATTTATAGTCCAAAATATAATTTATAAATCCACTTAAAAAAATAATTACTAAACGATTTTTGTTAATTCCAATTTTGTCTTTACATTAAATTATTTAATCTAATGTGTCATTTTCTTTCATAAGTGGCTCCATGGGGTCCCAAAATCGACCCAAGGATGCCCATGGTCGGCCAATAATCATCCAATAAGGTTAGGACAAGTTTTAAGGTAATTTTGAATTATTATAATATTCTTTTAACCTTGAATTACCCTATTTACCTTTAACCGTAGTAAATAAAAATTACCGTAGTTACTATTCATATTATCAAAAAAAATAACCTATTAACATAATTAGGACCCTTGGATTCCAAATATGGAATCCATTTTTAAAAATTCAAAACACAAAAGTTGCAGTAATTAATTTAAAATTAATCCCGTTGTTAAGCAAACAGCTTTTAAAAGTTAAAACATTGCCAAAGATTGAATTTATTTAACCTACGAATTCAATGTAAACTCAAGGATAATGAAATACATTATATTAAATGGTAAAAATATATTATATTTATACTTTAAAACCATTCAATATTATTATTTAACCACATAATTTATTACGTCGAAAAAAGTTGTTTTTAATTAAAATATAGCGTGTTTTTACTATTCATTAAAATATGAAAGTTATGAGAATAATATGAAAAATTTATCCAAGGTAAAATTTTATATACTGAATCCAAATAATAATTTTATTTTATAAAATTGAACTTATAAACATGTCCAAAACTAGATTTAAAGTGGGTGCTCCATCAAAAGGTCGCAAAAATGCATTTTTTTAAAAATACTTATTTTACCCCAAAAATTTATTTTGTTCACGTACCATGTTCTAGAAAATGTGTAAGATGAATAATAATGTTATAAAATTCCAAATTTTGTTAATACTATTCATAACAGCTAGTTCAAAATAATATTATAGTAATATATCATTGTTTAGTAAAACCGGGTATTGCATACAACACAAGCTATCGAGAAAGGTCATGATTGCGTGTAATACAAGCCATGTCAGGGTTGCATGTTGTGCAAGAATCCTTCGTTGTTTCGTATAACAGAATCCAACTGTATTTCATTCATACATTGAATATATATATATATATGCACAAACTCAATGTTGCATAGAATGACTATTATAAAACGAACATGAAATTGTGTGTAACACGATCCAAGAATAGTGTTGCGTATACTGCAAGCTAATACAGTGTTGCTTATAGTACAAGCTAAACTTGGTGTCCTGTATAATAGAAGACATCAATGAAATTAAAAGAATATTTTTCATTAAATCTCAGGGTGTTACATTCTACCCCCCTTAAAATGAATTTAGCCCTCGAAATTCGTTGGGGTTATAAATCGTTTACAATTCATAGAAACCCACATAGTAATAAGGAATACTAAAACTTAATTTTAAAAACTAAAGTATGAAATGCAACGATTACCCAAAGTAACTCATAATTAGGTTTCTATATAGGAGAACATAGGTGAAAATATGGATATGGAAGAAAAATCTAACCATCAAGTTCTGATGGAGAGTGGTAGAGGACATGGCTATGAAAAATCCAACATTCACAAAGCCATAAATTTGATGATCTATGGTACCATCTGATTGATCGGATATAAGAGCACTAGGATAACATTTTTTTTTCAAGATCATTTCCCTAAAGTTGAAAATTTGAATTAGAAGAAATACTTTCTTTATTTTGGTACAATCTCACTATTGATCATTCTTTGAACAATTTCTACTACATCTCTTAAAGAAATGAAGTTGAATTTATCATTCGTGATGTGTTAGTAGATCATGTGATAGAATGATTGGTCATTCCATCTGTCTCAAACAAAAGGTTTATAAAAGTTATCAAAAAATACATAAGACCATCTATAGTGATATTAATCATATATGGTTCCTAAAATGTACTTATACTTCATCTATCATACCGCTTAATAAAATAAAACTACTTTCTGCTAAACAGGGACTTCTTGTAGGCCAGTGGTAGGCGATAAAGGCTAGTCGCACTTCAGTTGTGGGTTTGATTCCCACAGCCTTGTCTGACACGATGGGTCATCATCCATCCTGCAGGTTGTCCTTTTTCTAAAACTACATTACTATAACATCCCATCAATAATATCGAAAAAACTTCTATCCGTAAACAATACTAACTTATGTCCAACGTAATCCATTCCAATCTTTAGGCTTATCCATAATACTACATTCCACTCTCATATTATAGTGAAAACGATTTCCAAAGATTTCATATAAAAAGCATGTTAATACCATCGTTGATCCCCATATATCATAAGATATGTCTTGTGGGTCACATTCCAAACATTCGAAGGCATTAATCAAGTATTTTCTTGAAAAAAAGAATACCCATTGAATCTTAGTGAAAACATGAGTGCTGTCAAAAGTTAACTCTTTCCACATACCAAAACCCCAAAATTCTATATACTCAAACCATGATATAACTATTTCCTTATATCAGTCATGATCTCTTGAATACTGTCAAACATTTCATTTTCTCCTTATCCCTTCATTATGCTCATATCATCTTCTTTCCAAAAATATATCAATTAATTTCCATGGTTACTGGTACCATAAAATTATTGAAAACCACAATAGACTAATAGATAAATATTCCAATATTCCACGATACTATATACAACATTATTTTGGAATCCCATTACATAAACACTTAATCATTCCACCACATCGTTCTCATATTCAACATCACCAATAGTGTTCGCATGAGACTTCCCTTTGTCTTTTGCCTTAAGTGGTTGCTCATGTCGATCATCATTAACCCTTGGATTAGGGCATTTATTAGCATAATGCCCCATTTTATTGCACTTGAAGCATTGAAGTG
This sequence comes from Viscum album, assembly GCA_963277665.1. NCBI lineage: Eukaryota > Viridiplantae > Streptophyta > Magnoliopsida > Santalales > Viscaceae > Viscum > Viscum album. The sequence goes on along the minus strand of OY728125.1, from coordinate 1,922,282,333 downwards.
TTGGTGGTGAGTTCTCTGTAGTCTTTTCTTTATTCACACCATTAGCAACCCTTTTTCCATTACCTCGACACTCAGCTGCACGATGACCTTATTTTCCACACTTAAAACATTTTCTAGTACCTTTTAGACAATCTCCACCATGCTTCATTCCACACTTTGAGCATAAAGAAAAATTCATCTTCTCTTCACCATTGTTCTGAGATTTTTCCTTGAACTCAATCTTTCGGTTCTGGTCAAAACCATGAGATGGATGCGTAACACCAACTTCCAGTTCTACCTTGATAGCACAATGCACAATTTATTCATAGCTACTGAAGTCTCTTATATCTAATGCCCTTCGTAGATTTGGTTTTAATCCACTGAAGAATTGAACAACTTTACGTTCAGGTTGGATGTTAAAGCCAGATGCATGCCTTGCAGGCCTTGTAAAATTCGCTTCGTATACACCAACAGATTCATCATCATTTTGCTTTAGTTCAAGAAACTCATTATCCATCTTTGTTCTAAGAATACGAGGGAAGTACTTATTGAAAAATATGTTCTTGAACTCGTCCCATTCCATATACTCAATTTCATCACTTGGACTCGTATTCTTGATATGATTCTACCCTTGATCAGCTTCACCTTCCAAACGATATACTGCCAATATGACTTTATCAAACTCAGAACATTGCAGAACAAAAAATATCTTTTCAGTGGTACTGATCCATTGTTCAGCAACGAGTGGATCAGAAGACCCACTGAAATAAGGTGGACGTTGCCTCATGAAAGATTCAATAGAATGTTTCTCCTTTCTCTGCTCATTTTGAAGTCCAGAATGATTCATAGCTTGTGTAAGTATAGAAATAAGATTGTGCACTCCATATCCCATGACATTGGTTTGGTCAGGAGGACAATCATTGCATTGTCCATTACATTGATCAACACAGTTCCTTCGTGTTCCAGCCATCTTCTAAAACCCAAAAATAATAGTGTGAGGAGCAAATAACATGCTAGGGAAAACAACATAGTAAAGGGGGAGCACCCTCAATATCTAACATCTTAGGTTAAATTCTATGATTTTTACATAGTTCTAGGACTATATCCTATACATATACTTATCCTTAGGGACATCCCTAGACATTCCTTAAAAATATCTCTAGGGATCTCACTAACGTTTTTGCATCCTAGTTTCCAAAGGTTGGCTAAACCTTTCCTCTGATACCAACTGTAGAGACCCGAAGCTTGACATACATGGACATTACATTACTTTTGCGGAATACTTAATACATAACAAAAACAAACACACAAGGACCGTAATAGTTTAGTGTCTTTGTAAACTTGGAACGTAATCTTCTAATCGTGGTGAAAGATCTTCAACATCTCCCATTAAGATCTTCCCTTTTTTTCTTACCTAAAAAATTTCTATATATCCTGGGGAAAAGAAAACATAAAAATGGTGAGCTCAAATGCTCAGTAAGGGTAAGCATGGATAAAATAAAACATTCCATATACATTTGAACTTAAAAACATGAACATAATGTTTAAACATCAAAAGCTTGAGCAATGTCATAAAACATGGAAGTATATAAGGCATAGATCATTACGAAACATTAGGAATGATGAAATAGCATGGGAATAAAACATGTAATTGTGGAAAACATTAAGCACATGATATTATTTCCATAGTAGCCAAGGCATTGCTGTCAAGACCATCTTAGTGGACAACGTCCCATTCTGAATTGAGTTCACTCCTCGTTCCAGTCCTGTATTACTGAACCGGTTTAACTTGCCGTTCCATCCATGTCTATCTCATGAGATATAAATCTTTACCTAATGAATTGGAAGTAGATATAGGTCCCACCCATCTCAAAATGATATCATTCTTACTTGTGCCACAAAATAAACATACATAATTCATAATAACCCAATAAATAAAATGGGTTTCATAAACATCATCCAATCATCACATAATCCATATAAAATAAATGGATATCATTTCATAATAAGAGAAGTGAAACAATATAAATCATAGAGACATTATACTTGAAACATACACATTTGAAATAATGTCATATTAGATGAAAAATGGTTTTGATAAAACACTTGAAATGAAATCTTGAGGAAAATATCCTTTCTTCTTGAAAATCAATTTATTTTTACAAAACGTCATGAAATTTTAAAAGAAATAGATTTTTTTTAAAATATTCATGAAATGTTTTGGAGGAAGCCTCATGAAAATAAGGCTTTATAAAACCATAAAAAAATCCTTTCATTCGGTATTATTTAAAAAAAATATTCTTCTCGTACTTTTTTCAGAAAAGTCAAAAAATACCTCGTAACGTAAAAAAAAAGAATGATTCCTTACATATAATGTAGTAAAAGACAAAATGGGTAAAAATGAAATTAAACATACGTAAAAAACTTTTAAAAAACATGGACTTGGATGATAACAATAACCCCAGTGAATAAACAATCTTGGATAAAAACGGGATTGGAAAAGATATCCCTTACCATACGTCCGATATGCTTCGTATGTATCCGAACCTCCTGTATAATGATTTAAATAATTTCATTGACTTATTACAGAATCATATTCATTGTTATGATATCATATATGGTTCTCTTATGACTTTATATTACCCATTATTTTGTAAATTAATGTTAAGGTAGCGTTTTGGGAAAATCTTCTTATTTATCGTACATGTTTGGACTTATTGTTCTTGATGTTATTATTAATAATATCATGATTTACTTACTTAAAAAATGTAAATAATGATTTATATATCATATAAATTCAATATATATCCAGCATATACAAGAATTTATAATAGTACATAACATATGGAGGTAAGAAAATGAAACGCACCGTTCTTGGAGACGGTAAGCCGTACGTACGCATGAACGCTACTTTCATTTCTATTTATTATTTTAATGGAACTAAAACATAATTATACATAGGTATATTATAATTCCAGTATTATATCATATATAATATCCTTAACCACATCCTTTATACATCCCACATAAGGCATTAACGAATCACATCACTTTGAGGGGCGGTAGTCCGCACTTCCTCAAATGAGATTAGCGTATTTACCAACTATGGAAACCATAATGGCTTGATATAATTGGGAAGTAAAGAAACATAAGGAAATCATAAAAATAATATATATCATATATAAATACAGTTCCATCATAATGGCCACCATGAGTGGTGGTAGGAGAAAATCGAACAATCATCGTTTCGTGAGGCGTTAGTTTTCCATCATAGAAACATTATGTTCTTCATCCATTAGATGGAGGTGTGTGTAAGTGTAGAACGAATAATTCTCATAACAACATCATAGTATTTTGAGGATACTTGTGTTGCAACAAAATAAAGGATTAAAAAGATTTTAGGGGTTGGAGAAGTAGAATAAAAGAAAACAACTTACGAGAAACTGTTACCTTTAAATTTGGTAACTTCCTTTGGTTTGAACCAAAAGAACTTCTTCGAGAGTCTTATGCCAAATTTAAGGCTTAAAGGGGGAGGATAGAGATGTAGGGAGCTTAGTTGATCACAGTTTGGATGATCCAAAAGGCTTGAGAGGTGTGAGTAATTGCATAGAAGTGGTCTCCTTTTATAAGGGAGAGGAGGGCCTCTTTAGGAAATTGTGAAGACATTATTTTATTATAAACTTATCTTCGGTTTCAAGATGTCCAAAACACATTAATGACGAAGATAAGATGAATAATATTCTATTTAAAACCATACAATACGAATTAGATAGGTTTTGGATGATATTTTAATCATTTTAATTTTATTTATTTAAATCATTTATTAATGAGGTAAATACTGCATCATTATTGTGTCATAAATAATTTACTTTATTTGATGTCTAAAAATTATATAAAAAATACCAAAATCTAGGAAATACTTTTATCTTTCCAATGAATATTTATAGTCCAAAATATAATTTATATATCCCCATATAAAAATTTATTACTAAACAATTTTTGTTAAATCCAATTTTGTCTTTACATTAAATTAATTAATCTAATGTGTCATTGTCTTTCATAAGTGGCTCCATGGGGTCCCAAAATCGACCCAAGTATGCCCATGGTCGGACACTACTCATCCAATAAAGTTAGGACAAGTGTCAAGGTAATTTTGAATTATTATAATATTCTTTTAACCATGAATTACCCTATTTACCTTTAACCATAGTAAAAAAAATTACAGTAGATACTATTCATAATATCAAAAAAAAGTAAACTATTAACATAATTTGGACCCACTGATTCCAAATATGGAATCCATTTTTCAAAATTCAAAACACAGAATTTTCAGTAATTAATTTAAAATTAATCCCGTTGTTAAGCAAACGGGTTTTAAAAGTTAAAACATTGCCAAAGATTGAATTTATTTAACCTACGAATTCAATGTAAAATCAATGCTAATGACATACATTATATTAAATGGTAAAAATATATTTTATTTATACATGAAAAACATTAAATATTATTACTTAACCACATAATTTATTACGATGAAAAAAATTGTTTTTAATTAAAATATTGCGTGTTTTTACTATTCATTAAAATATGAAAGTTATCAGAATAATATGAAAAGATTATCAAAGGTAAAATTTTATATCCTGATTCCAAATAATAATTTTATTTTGTAAAATTGAACTTATAAACATGTCAAAAACTAGATTTAAAGTGGGTGCTCCATCAAAATCCGGCAAAAATGCATTTTTTGAAAAATACTTATTTTACCCGAAAAATTTATTTTGTTCACATACCATGTTCTAGAAAATGTGTAAGATAAATAATAATGTTATAAAATTCAAAATTTAGTTAATACTATTCATAACGTATAGTTCATAATAATATTATAGTAATATATCATTGTTTAGTAAAACCCGGTATTGCATACAACACACGCTATCGAGGAAGGTCGTGATTGCATGTAATGCAAGCCAAGTCAGGGTTGCGTGTTGTGCAAGAATCATTATTTGTTTCGTATAACATAATCCAACCATATTTCGTTTATACATTGAATATATATATATATATATACACACACACTCAATGTTGCGTAGAATGACTATTATAAAACGAACATGAAATTGTGTGTAACACGATCCAAGAATAGCGTTGCGCATACTGCAAGACAATACGGTGTTGCATATAGTACAAGGTAAACTTGGTGGGATGTATCATAGAAGACATCATTGAAATTAAAAGAATATTTTTCATAAAATCTCAGGGTGTTACATTTTACCTCAATAAATTTAAAAATATTTAATTTTATTAATGATTTTAATGAAATTTTTATATTATATTTTAAATCAAATTGTTATGACTCATGATATGTGTTCTCTAGGAATGATATAAGAATAAATCTAATTTTACACTTAAAAGTGTATTTTTCTAAAAATTAGTGTTATCACATTTTTCACACATATTTTAAAATTTAACTGGTGAAAATTTGAGAACATTTATTTAAAAAAAACAACTTCGGTTTTTAAATAATAATTTCATAATTATCATAGAGTGATTTATTGATAATTTATAGGAAAACAAAATTTTCTTTGAATATTAAAAAATACTATTTTTTTATGAATTGTCTTTTCATTTATAAATTGAAAAACATAAAAAAAATGTTCTAATATGGATTAAATTTTTTAATTAGTTTAATTATATAATTTTTAATCCTATATAGGTAATTTTAATCAATTCTATATTGAATTTTTATATCAAAACATTTTTACCTTTTGAATATTTTCCTTTAGAATCTCGCATATAATTCACATCTATGGGATTAATTTTAAATTAAACTTTCCTCTTATTTAAATCGAATTTTTAAAAATGGTTCCCAATTTTTAATCACTTCAATTAATATTATGTGATGAGTACAAATTAATATTTTAACATTATTAATAGTAAACAATTTAAAAAATAATTACAGTATTTAAGGATAAAATGGGGTTACCAGGGTTTTGCTAAAACTATTTGAGGTAAAATAACCTAGTAACATGTCAAACTCCAATTTTATGTAGATATTGCTACCTTATCCACTATAAAGTTTGATAATGAACACTTTTGGAGCCTTTTAGAATGTGAAAAATGTATTTAATGTATATTCATCATGAAAATTCCATGCATTTCCACTTCCCCACTTTTAAAAGGACACACCCCTCCTCCACTATTAATGTATAAAAACCTTATAGGTAATCCAAGACCTAATAAATTTCCTTAATTAAAAGGACCACCAAGACATAGATATACTCTTTGGATCCAAAAAGAATCAATGAATACTTTCGGTGCTAAACTATAGAGGTTTTCTAAATGAGGTATCATTCTTAAACAAACATTTCTATTAAATTTATTCCTCAACCATATTAAAAATTTATCTTAAATTATAATATCACATCTTTTTTCTTACCTACCAACCCAGTAGAAAATAATAACATCTCTCATGTGTACGGTGAAGTACTACCTCATGAACCGATGTCATGTATTTTTCATTTAAATTTTGCATAGATAGTAATAAGGATATATTAAAATAATTATTATGCTATTTGTAACATAAGTATACTTATTTAACAATTATTTAAAACAACATTTTGACTTTCCATCCCATGGGGTATACAATAATTTCTCCCATTCGTATGGGATACTACCACCTCAGGAAGCGATGTGATTAATTCTTCACTTATTCTTTACATGGAAGGTAATAAGGATTGTTTTAATAAAAATATGTGATATATATGAAATAAAATGTTTTTTAAAATTTAATATAATATTTAACTCTCTTTATTTTCATTTATTGATATGTATGAGGCAACGTTCACTCATACATACAATCTATTGTCTCTATAAATGATGTAATTCATTTTATATCACTAATTTTATTGGACTACTATAAATAAATATATAATGATTATATAATATTATTATATCATTATTAAAATTATTTATATGATAGAACCATGATCAATGTAATTGTACTAAAAATATTGAATAAAAATATATATATATATAAAATTATTACTCGAAATGTGATTTTGACAAGGAATTGTTAAAAACATGTAATAAAAGGTAATTAGTAAATCATATACTATAAAATACATATATATATATAAGATTAAATAATAGGTTTATAATAAACCTACATTTCTTATATGGTATTTTCGAATGCGTATGAATGGTGTAGAGACTTAAGTTAAGCGATTTCTCTCTCAATTTTCCATTTTTGAGATATATATTATGTTATCAAACTATATTATTTTATGAGGTATTTATAAATCCTCTTGACTTGTTATATAATTAAACTCAGTTTATTTATGATCATTAATGTTTTGATTAATTTTATGCTTTATTTGGTCTTCTGACTCAAAATTTACAAAATTGGTAAGATTTTGATGTTAAAATTTCATTATTTTTTGAGATTAATTATGATTATGATTCCAATGATGAAATCCTATGGAATAAATCTTATAAAACACATTTTTTATTCTAATATTTTTTTCCTTAATAAAAGATGATTCCCTTTCATTTTCCAATCTTTATATAATCACGAGATGAAAAATATGTTTTTAAAGAAAAAATATAATTCATTTATCTCTTTAGTCTAAAATGAATCTCTTCTATATTCCTATTTTCAATAACATTTTAAATATTTTATTTACAATTCTCAAATTTGTTTTTTAAGAAAAAACTTCAACATTTAGATTTAATACAAAATTTTATAAAAATGAATCTTCTTTTCATTTTCTAAAAAATCATTTTTATTTTACCTAAAATTTAAAACGTATATTTGTTTTAACATGTACAACAATATTGGAATTTTTCCCTACCATGGGGAATCAATGTTTTAAATAATATTCAATAGGTTTCCATGGTTAATTTCCACTATACTTATTTTGAATATGATTAATTAATTTTCAGTTTTAAAAAGTTACTTTTAAAGTTCAAACTATATTTTCCTAAATAAATGTTCCAATTGATCTTTAGAAAAACATTTCCCTCAAATATGACCACCTTTGAGGTTATTTATTCTTTAAAAAGATATGACAAAAATATATAATTATTATTCTTTATTTAAATTTTTTATTTTTATAATGAAAAGTTTTTTATGAATTTCATTCTCTTTTCATGGGTTTTGATATGATAAATGTGTCATTAAACCAATTTATTTTCATGGGTTCTGATATGACAAATGTTTTTTTTCAACCCATTTATTTTTATGGGTTCTAAAATAATAAATGTGTTATGAAGACCATTTATTATCATGGTTAATTATATTCTGAATATCTTATGAATTTATGGAACACATATTTATCATTTTCATTGTATAATAGTTATTACATTATAACCAAGGACGTCTTAGACCTATATTTGCCTCCAATGAATTGAGTAATGATTGATATCTCATTAGATAAACAAGACTATAATTGGGAGTGAACCCAATTCATTAATGGAATTTATCTAATATTTTTGTATTGGGAATTAACATTGACTACTATGATGGTTTGGTGTGTAATCCTAATCCACTATGATAGTTTTTGAAATGGGATCTTCCTACTAAGAAAAAAATTGTCAATGCATATTGGTATATTGACAATATATATCTCATGATATGTTTCTGTTCTTATGGATCATATTATTTGATTCCATTATCATTTAGGACATATGAAAAACCAAGATTTATTCCTTAACTCACGTTTATGATCATTGATATGTAGGGAATTGTTTTCAAAAAATATTCTAATTTATCATACCCTTATGCTCATGTTATGTTGATATCTCCAATTTTTACTCATACTGAGTATCTGAGATCCACATTTTTTATGTTTCCTTTCGACTGGTTATGAATAAGGTTTTTGTGTAATATAATTCTAATAAGTGTTCTATTTATGAAAAACTAAGTTGGAGAAAAAATAGAAATCTTATAAACCAGTTTTATACATTTCCATGTTTCTAAAGATAATACAACTAAATGATTGCTGGCATGAATAATTTTTTATGTAATTAATATTCACCCATTAGTATGTAATAATTATGTATGAGAATTTCATGTTACTATAGTTGATATTAGAAAATGTTTTAGTTGAACTTTTGAAACATGGATGAGAAAATATAAATGAGATCAATATTGGATAAGCCTACGTACAAGATATCATCTAAAATGTTTTGGTAAAGAATAGAATATGTGTTTTTACTAATAATATATCTATTTTCATATACTACATGTGGATTTGGATCATGTACAAATGTACCAAGGATTAGTAACTTTGAATAAGGCATGTCAGACATTACTTGATAATTGCCTAGTACATGATAATGGTCTTTACTACACACTTCGTTTGACACTACCAAGCTATTTTCTTAGGTTAAGTCACATTTTATTTACAAACCATCATAAAATATTTTAAGAGATGATGATCATGGATCAACAAGGTTAAAAGTAAAGTGTAATAGTTCAAAATTAATGCCTAATGATTTATTCATTATATATATTATTCTCATGATTCAGTAGATTTTCACTAACAATAATTTTAATCACACTATTCTTTTGGGTTTTAGTTAATGATAAGACATAGAATGAATTTGGTTACCATTAAATGTGATATACAATATGTTTATTAATAATCAAATTTGATTATGACTTGAGTAGAAGATATTTTTATTATTCCTAATTAATTATCATGATATATTATTAACAACATTCACCCAAATAAAATCTTGGACTCACAAATGAAGATAAGGATTGCATTCATTGAGATTTCTAGTGATGGATACCATAGATGAAAGAAGAATTAGTTTTCTATATGTCCCTAATTAGGAAAGAAAAACTCAAGTAAATATATCAAAAGAATGAGAAGATTATTTATCTTTGGAGAATAAGGGTCTAGAGTAAGTAATTACTGAGGTAAAACTAATATATTAATTAATTCAATGGATGAGAATAATGGTTTCCCAAAGGAATCATTAATGGATGATTGTTTTAAATATTGAAATAAGGGCCCTTAGAAAAATATAATTCCTATCGGGAAAGCTCAGTAATATGATCAAGAAGTTCATATGGTTAAAGGTTCTATTGTTTATTATAAGGAGACTACAAATGAAATATTAATACATGTATATATAAAATAATAATATGTTGAAGAATAGTTAATAGTTTAAGAAGGATGTGGAATGATTTAAGGGTTTATGTATTTTAATTCAAGAAAAATTAATTATATAAGTATATTTCTTTATAATATTTTCAGTAAATATTTTCAAGGATATATTTAATATTATCGATGTCCTAGAAATTTTATTTATGAAATGGTGATATTTTATGGAAAACACATTATTAATGGAAAGATAAACCTTAATATGTTCTTGATGTTGAAATAATGGTGTTTATATTGGGAAAAGAGATTATTTAAATGGATAATTTGAATTATATAGTATTGATGACCTCAAAAATGTTTATGGATTTATTGAAAAAGTGTATTATGTTCTAGTGGATGGTGTTTGCAGAATTTTTAGATTTAGGGGCTATCTTCAATAATATGTAATTTTATTTATGGAATGAGGTAATAGTTAATAATTTAATGCATATATCATTTCATTAATTTATTATGGTAATTCCTAATATTAACATGTTTTAGGTGAATTCATGATCAATGTATTCATATATTTGTTATGTGAAATTAGGATCAATATCTTGTTTTTTAGGGGGACGAATTATTATTTGTTTTTAATAAATTTAGTTATTTCCTTTCAAAAAATTTGGATTTTAATTTTTCTCACGCATGTGGTATCCTTAAGGATAACTACTCATTGAATGGATTAATATGGAATTTAATGTTATTGGATAAAAATTTCTAACCATTTTGGTTTTGGTAAATATTTAGAGGGTGAATGAAATACTTATATATATTAGGATTATTTTAGTTTTTTAGGCCTAAAATTTTCATTATGAATATTAATTTCATGTATGATATGTAAGTTGATAAAATGAAAACAAATGGATGAAATTGTTATTTTGATAAAATTTAGTGTTTATCCCATGATATTTGGGTACCTTTGAAATTCATGATCATATCTTGAAAGTACCTTGTAATTTATTTCTTCCATCGAATCAATCTCAAATCATTGTGTGTTCTAAATATCATTCTAGATGAAGTACATAATTTAAGCATCATATATACCAAAATAAGAGGTTTTACTAGTGGTGAATGATTTTTAATATGATGAATAATCACTGGACATTGCAGATAAGACTGAGAAAGGACTATGAAATAAGAACACTCACCAAGAAAATTCTATGCGTTGAACCCATCATTTTGCGGAAGTTGCATAGGAACCTAAGGATGTGATGAGGTTTATGTACCCTATATTTTTTATACGAACATGATGTAATTTTCAGAGTAAAATCTATTTTAAGGTGGGAATAATTTAACAGATCAAGCTTTTATGAAATATGGTTTTTTAAAATAAATTTATGCTCATTGAAGGCTTTCATTATATATAACACCAAGATTTAACAAAATGTGAAATGATATAAAAATACTATTATTATAGATATATCTCTATCATAAGAATCGTGGGTATGGATATTATTTTCTAAATTATAAAAATATATGGTTTAAAATCTAATATATAGTTATTTCTTTAGTGATAAATTAATTTTAAATTAAAAGAAAAACAATTTTAAATTGAAGGAATTATTTTTTATGAAAAAACAATTTTTATGTGTTTCATAGTTCCTTTAAACGTGTGTTATAGATTTAAGAATCATTGTTTATAGGAGGTTTCCATTGGATATATTTATGGAATTGGAAAATTCCAACAGTTATTTATCCAAGGAGGACCTGCTTTCCAAAGCCATGTGTTTATTAAATTTTAAACATTACGATACATAAGAATGTGCATTGGTTGATGGGATGGGAGGTAGGACTCATCACACCCTTTTGGGGGAAATTATTGTCTACTCTGGGACTCTCTTTGTAAAATTAAAATATTTTCATAAATCCTTATTAATTCACTAAGTATATCATAAGTATCCCTTAGAATTTACAATCACTTATTAACATGTGTAAAATTTAGAATCATATGTATGCATTCAAGGTTCTTCATCAACGGAAACATATGTATGTATTTGAGGTTTTCCATCAATTTCATCCTCTAATATACCGATTAGAGATTCTTTTAATCATCGTTATGATGATACTGGTTTTTAGTCCACTTAGTGGGACACTCTAAAATTTATTGTCATCCTTGGAGATAGAGGTTTGTTTTAATCTGGGGATCATGCTCATAAAATGAGCTACCTATGTATCCTTGTGAAAGGAATCAGAACCATTGTAGTTCGGTGCCTCTTAGTAGAAAACATCATACCATTTAAGGTCATGTGATATGGAACTCTAAGCGGAAGGTTCTTAGTTGAAACATAGTGTGCGACTTATGTTGAAGCAGCACAAGTAACGTGGAAAGGATATGAGCTTCCAAATAAGATCAGAACCTATTGGGAATATGGCCCAAAGAGAATAGTGTTGATTTGAAGTGTTGGGTTTGAACCTAAAGGAGGCTTCTTATGTATCCCATATTAATGGGAAATAAAGACCACCTAGTTTGATAAGTCTCATAGGAGATTATAGTCCTCTGAGAGAGATGAGTTTGGGATTACATCCTGAAAAAGGATGCCTTGATGATTTGATGATTGAATTTGGAGAATATTTCCTAAGGAGGATGCCCAAATTTGGGTAATTAGGGTTAGATTCCTAAGGAGGATATCCAGGGAGCTCGGGCCCTGAAAGGGATTCCTACGTATCCTGGATTGAACAGGAATCAGAGTTATGGAAGTTCATTTTTTGAGTGTTTGTGAACATATTGTTACCATCACATATCTCTAAGCCCACATGAGTAATGATCGGTGTGAGAAACAAGAGGATGTGGATGATTCAATAATGACACTTCACACTTTTCCTCCTCCGTTGATGGAAGAGGGCGCATCGACCGTGGAAGCGGGCGAGGTGACGAACCATCCCTATATTCTATTTACATTGAACAAGGGTCCAATGTAATAAAGAAGGGGTGAAGGTGGGAGGCTTATATCGGGATGGCTTCCCTAAAATTGGTTCTGGTAGGGCAGGGAGACATCTCCAATACTTGTGTGGAATGGAAAGTGTGAAGTGTACCTTCCCTGCTAAAGACCTGAGGTCCCATGTCACCTCTTTGAGAAGGGCGAGGCCGGTAACCAACCATCTTCCAAACCAGGAAATTCCCAACACTATTTATGGGAGAAAATTCCATGAGGCTGTGGATATACAAATCCACAAACAACCCATGAATCCCAACCCCATTATGAAACAAATGTGGGAAACCTCAGACTTTGGAAATACAAACCCAAATTGGAGACACACTGATGTGCCTTACCCAAAGGTTTGAGAAGTCATGAGGTTTTAGTGGAGGCTTCAACATATCCCCTTTCAGATAAGGGAACCAAGGAAGGAGATACACTTCCATGGATGGCTTAATAGAAGGGTACTTGAGCTGGTCGCATCGGTACCTCACGCAAGTATGCCGTGTAGGTACCTCGTTTTCCCCTATCGCACAGGTACGGCACGCAGGTATACCACATAGGTGTGGCGCGTATATATACAGGGTAGGTATGTATGAGGACTACAGAATTTTTATAACTTCAAAACATGCCTATCCCTTTAATTATCCATTCATTTGTATTTTAAAGAACTACTTGAGACAATTTGAGAGATCTAGGAGAAAGAGATACATAATGGGAGCTTCAGAGAGTTTTTTTTTTCAATCCTAAAATGGGGAGCCCATGGGCTCTATTTATAGGCATAGATGTGGCCTAGCCAAAAAAACATTGCCTGTATAGGTATTTTGCGTAGGTCCGCCATGTAGGTTCTCTACGTAGGGGCATCAAAAATCTTCTCGCATGTAGATTGGCCACGTATCTCGGTCACGAAGCTGAGCTATGTAGCTCGATTGAGAAGATGAGTCGTGTATCTCGGTCCTAAAGATCATCCCCATAGCTCGACGTGAAGACCAGTTGCATAGCTTGGTCATGAAGCTCATGGATGTTACCACATCGCGTATACATTTAGGAGTATTTGTTGATTTTTTTCCCTATACACTTTAAATATTTCTTTGGGATATGAAATATCCAAATGATACCTATCTTTTTGGTTACTTTTTCATATAGGGTCTACAAAATCCCGCACTAAGGATTGGATCAGAAATATACAAAGAGAGTCATGTCCTGAGGGTAAAGTTTAGAAAAAAAAGGATAGATTACTGAACAACAATGTTCTGTCATGCAATTATTTTTTGTAGTTATGCCACGCAGGTATTGTGTGAAGGTATTCAGTTTCCTATAAATAGGTCTCAACCTTTCGCAATTTGGTTCATCACCTATGCTTTCTCTGAAATTTAGAGCTCTCGTTGTGTAGCTCGACCAACTAGTTGTATCACGTTGTTTTCTCCTGTAATTCTCTTGAAATTTCTTCATGGTAAAAATGTTTACGTGATTGAGCTATTCCAAAATGACTTCACCGATAGAGTTTCTCCAGGATCGTTATCGAAGGAACTACGTGAATGACTTCGTCGAAGACCTTGTCGAAGGACCTACGTGACTAACCACATCGAAGGACCTTGTCGAAGGACCTACACGAGCAGTGTCCTTTGCCAAATTTCCACTTTCTTCATTATTAATCTAATCTATAAATTTGGTAAATCATTGTTTTTTCAGGAAATAAAGACTCATTTGATGACCCTTACTGATGAAGCTAAAGCTCTCCAAAATGAAAGGATGAATATCGTCGGGCCAGACTATTATGATTTTGTTGAAAGTACTATTGCTGGACTATGGAAGGGTATGATTCCGTACCAGCGTGACTATCCACAAAGTTCTTACTTACCCCTGTACGGGAATTTACTTTTGAAATCCGCCCATGTTTCATCTATTAAGAAGTACTTTCCAAAGAATCGGTTTCATCAGTATTCCAACTGTAAATGCATGAATATTAGTACAAGGGGGTTCTGATACAAGAAGACACTATCCCTATCAGTTTCATCCTTCGTCACAGTGGTTACTCTTAAGATATGAAGGATAATTTTGTATATCCAAGACCACATTGTTATGATTCCACTTTTTGGACATCTGAAACAGATCAATCTAATGGTTGGAGAGGATACTGGGACTTTCATTCTAGAGGGGGTGTAAAACCCATGTGGATGTGGGCATTCTGGGTACGTCGGACTTGTTAAAAATTTAGAAAACAGTTATAAGACATACATATCTACAAACCTGTCTTAATGGGGAAAACTTATGTTTATAAAAATGAATTCATTCCTGACTTACTGAGATGATGGAGACCAAAAACTAATTCCTTTCATTTGATGCATGGTGAATTTGGTATTAGACTCTGGGATGTTTACCAAATAGCTAGAATTACTATTCTTGGGGAAATGTATGATGAATTCATCCTGATTACTTCAACATGGGTGATGTTACTATAAAACCACCGATATCCCATGAATTACTTAAGATAGAGAAGAATTTAACCAAGTATAAGAAAGATATCAATGCGAGAGTGTGGATGGAAGCCTTCTTAGAAACAACAACAGAGAATGGTCCAAACTGTGGATGTCCTACTGTTTGTCCTTCTACTGATAACCGAGGCAGTTCAGGCACATATTGGACTACACTGAAAAGAGGCGATTACAAGAATTGGGGTTATAAAGTCAAACCCAATATAGATGAAAAAGAACACTTTGCTGCCTTCCTTTCTATGTGGCTAAGTGTTTATTTGCTTCCAGTCTGTGAATCCGGAGGAGGTGTTAGATCATGGACTTTCATAATTGCAGCTAAATTGGTAGATGGGAAGAATATTGGGTAAGGAACCCCGATTTTGACAAGAATTTACCATCTCCTAATGCATTTATACAATAGAAAGTCTTTATTTATAATTTTGGGGCCATTCTATGTGTTTTGGGGCTAAATTGCAGCACATTTTTCTTCATACTCTATGTTCAAGTTAGTCAGAGTTCCTAATGGTCGATTCACCATGTTTTTACAGAATTTTTCCATTATTAAGCCTCTGAACATGGGACTTGATGAGGTACTGAATGTATTGAATGTATTAGAAGAATTAAACTTCTTTCCTTTTGGTAATCCACCGACTAGATCATTTTTTGATGATGGTAAAGAAAAGAATTATGATCTGAGATCTTATATAATGGCATTGAGGTATGGGTTATTATAAACCATCATTGATGGTGAAATTATCTGCAAGGATCGTGTATCATATAGGTTTTCTTGTTAGTTTAGATGTCTTTAACAATCAAATGCTTTCCCACCCACATATTTCAAACATGAGAAGCACCCAAGGGTAGTGCGACAATTATGGATTCTAAAAACATTATAGGTATCCAAATTATCAATTACATTACCTCCACCAGATGAATCAATCAAATTGGAATCTTGGTATGCCAAAGCTTGGATTTCTTCATATCCTCAAGGGGATCTAAAAAAAGGGATATATCAAGTGGCAGTTACAATGACCGTTGCATGTGGAAATCATGGAAAGATGTCTAAGGACAGAGACGATAAAGAAATTTCAGAGGTTTCAGAGCCATCAAAACTTCTTTGCAGGAAGTATACCAGGAAGGCAAAGTCTAGAGAAGAAATAACTCCAATGCCAAGGTGATCCAGTTGCCGCCATAAAATATAGATTCCCATTCCCTCTGTTAAACTTTCTGAGGAAGAAAGGTTTGAAGAATCACTTCAATCGGAAGGTGTTGAATCTCTTACACAGTCAAGTAGTCCAAGATCAAATTATGTGCGACCTTCGGCCATTCATCATTGGGAGTGTAACCCGTGATCTTAGGGATTCCTAGGCATTTCTTTAGAATGGAATTCAAATACTAGATATTGGTGATATCAAGGCAACTTCTGATTACAATCCAGACAATAACTTGGATGAAGTATAGAAGTATATTCTGGAGTTAGAGGATTTTATATAGGAAATTGATGATAAAATCCCATCCTTTAACGGAGTATCTCATATACTCGACTTAGGGGTCCGTGAAGGGGAAATTATCGACTCTATGAAGGAGTAGGATATTTATGTTAATACTGAGAATATATTTCTCTTTTTATTTAATCTCAACATTGATTTCTCATTTACCATCATTAATATTGATGAAAATGTATTTCTGTAGCTTGAATGTATAGAAGGAAGATCCAGACCGATTCGTGAATCGCCTCAATATAGTCTTGCATTTTCTCACATTGACGCAATGAATGTGCCTCACAAGTCACCATAACATTCTCTAGGAGCAAGAATCATGACTGGGGTAATGGCCATAGATAATCCTCAACCATTACCTCATGTTTCCCCTACAATGGGAAGTGTATCGATCTATCCCCAATATTTTGAATATAAACGCAAAAGAGCAATGAGATTGCTTCGAAGTGTTCGCTGAAAGAGTAAGTATTTATACAATCCTTAGTGCATAAAACATGCTCAAGATGTTCTAGAAACCACATTTTATCCTCTTTTACGATCTATGTCTATCTCCTCTCCCAAGGGATTAAGATTTGATTCTTTAATACCAGAAAAAGAAGCCCTATGGGAAACCCAGGTTTATGCTGAGAAATTTTCAATTTTAGCTGATAAAACATCAATTGATTTAGCTATACCGGCTCCTAGATCTTTTGAGAGAGAGAAAATCCACGGTAAGATTAAATACATTCCTCAGTGGATTTTGTCAAAGAATCCTGAAATTATCGACACTCATATTCTTATTGCTTCAGAATAAAGGAATGAAGATCCAGGGCAATCTAAGACATATGTTGATGTTGACCAAAATCTGGAAGTACCAGATGCTACCATATCAATTGAAGATCCAAAGGAACCAATTGTCAGTGGAGCCAATTTGGGAATCAATCAACAATTGTTGGATATCTTATATGGTGGTGACGTTGTAACATTTCAGGCTGTATACAATGAAATGATGGACAACCTTAATCCAGATATTGACATTCCAGGTTCCATCACAAAGTTTGAGGATTTTCATGAGGAATTGCAATGACGTAAGTCCCTATTCTTGAATTTTCAATATATAATTTGTTCTTCAACATGATTATTTACATCAAAATTCACCTTATGCAACTTTATCTACAGAAAATGTCTCAAAGACTCTTCAAAAATGGGGTATTCTACTTTATCCTTCTAATGAAGCTGGGGAAATACCCACAGAGGATCTTTCATCAAAAGATGGTTCAGATCCCAAAAATTGCATAACTGATAAAATTCATGGAAATAACCCATCTCAAGAAACATCTTCTCAAAACACTAGAGGTGAGAATACAGGGGATGAATCTTGTCAATTTGCTGACTTGTTATTGGGTAAATATAATCATCCATCTAAATCATATTTGTTTCCTCCATTTGAAACTAATAATGGCCTTGATTTATTATTTAGGGTTATCAGCTCCTAGATCAGAAGGTGAAGCTTCTACTGTCCCAAGAGAAGTAGAACAAGGTAGCTCCCTAAGAGACCTGTTTCTAGAGTACATTTTAACTCATGGTAGTGACTCATACTCAGATTTTGAGATGCAATATTCTCTTGTAATGGAACGTAAAAATACATGGTGGTAAATCTGGAGAAAAATTACTAAAAATCCTTTAAATGAATTCTCGTCCCATTTTTCAAAACTCCCAGCATTATTCTGGATTTTGTGATTTGGTGGGTTTAATTATTAGCAGGTTTACGATGCCATGAAATAGACTATTCTCCGACGGTAGAAGGATCATAATCAAAGAAAAAATTTTAAAGAGGCTAAACAACTCATCAATATTGAGGGCTTTCAAGACATAGTAGATGATTCAGAAGAAAATCACAACAAGAAATCACTCGAGATTAGCCAACAAATCAAAGAAGCCATGAAGGAGTTGTTATCTCTTCAATAACAACTGGATTATGTCTATAAAAAACTTGAGCAATTGAATCAAAAATTAGTAGGAACCCACTTAGAGGGGATAAAATTCATTTCAACTATGAAGTAATCATTTCGTCAGATAGAGAAGGCTAGATTTGCTCAACTATCTTAACATCATCAGGCAGCTGATAGAGCTTATGAAGGGATCTAACAAATAAAAAGTCATGTTGAGAGTTTTTTTGAAACATGATATAGAGGCTTCATTTTGTGGATGGCCCTCTATTTTCATATAAATTAAAGAAATTTTGTTTTTAATCAAATAAATCTTCTTTCTTGTTTTCCGTGATATAAATATGAAAGGTAAATGATGATAATTATTCCTTTATATTAAAAAATCATTTTTATAAAAATAATAATGAAGTCCTCATAATTTTCTTATTAAGTCAAGGGAACTAATTAGCATAATTTGACTGTTTCTAGGGTTGTATGGATATCCCCCCCAATTTTTTTTGTCTTTTGACCTTTTTTATTGCTCAATAATTCCTAAATCATACAAAAATGTATGTTTAGTGAGCTAGCACTCACCTTTTTTTAGAGTTACCCTTGCATGTTATCAACCTAATGAGTACCGAGTTTTTCGTTTTTGGCAGTTTAAAGTCATGCATGATGGACTATAAAGGGATAATATTTCAGGTCGATATAGCTTTGACCAAAATGATTGAATTAAATCCCAAAATAAACACTGAAGCTAAGAATTACTTTAATATTCTTTAAACATTTCCAAGGGGAATGTTGGGCCATGATTTTTTATGGATACCAAATTTTAAAGACTATATCAACATAATGTGTGTCTTTTCCAGGAACAAAGTTACCATTATTTGAAAAACCCATTATAGGGGTTGTATTTTGTAGGGCCAACTGGGGAATATACTGCACAGCCAAATAGTTGAATCTTTTGACTGACAGGCTTATTATGTAAGAAACTTATACAAGGCTGCCTATGGGCACGTGATACATAGTCAGGAAAAAGAGCTCTTTATTAATTTAACATTTTTCTATTGATAGATAGGGGAAAATAACATTTGGGTGACTTAAGACCACAATATGTGGTTTTTCCAAGGAAATTAATTTTAATAATGAAAAGGGTTATTTTATACCAATAGTCATGCAGTGACGACATTGTTTCTATGCAGTTTTATGTCATGCAGTGAGGACAAGGTATTGTGCAGTTTTAAGTCATGTAGTGAGGACGTTGATGTTGTGCAATTTTAAGTCATGCAGTGAAGACATGGTATTGTGAAGTTTTAAGTCATGCATTGAGTACATGGAGTGGATGTAATTTATGGTCTTTAGCTCTGACCAAAAGTATGAAACTCTCCCAATTTCTTGATAATTTGTTTGGAAATATACTTTAATATTCAGATATGAAAGGGAATATTATAAACTATGATTTGAGAATTTTTGAAACTGAGGAATGGTATGAGAAAAGGTATAGAGGTATTATAGGGATTCTTTTTAAGAATGAAGTTACCATTACTTGAAAAACTCGTTATGGGGGTTGTATTATGCAGGGCCAAATGGGGCATATGCTGCATGGCCAAATAGTGGAATCTTTTGACTGATATGCATGTCATGTAGGAAACTTATGCAAGGTCACCTAAGGGCACATGATGCATATTCAGGCAAAAGAGCTCTCAAAAGTTTGACGTTTTATTGATAACAGTCGAAGAATGTTTATGGAGATTCGTATTTTTCAAAGAATATAGTTTGGTTTATGGAGAAAGTTACCAAAATAAAGAATGGGTATTTCTAATCAAGATATCCAAAGAATCAGTGTAATATGACTTTTACAAAGGTCTGTCCCAATTATAAAAGATATGGTTTCTATAGTTTTAGTTCATACAACTAGGACCAAAAATGGAAACTATATAAAACATATGGCCTAGTGATTTCATGATTATTTCATAGTGTATCAAAGACATGATTAAGGAAATTTGTAAACCCTGGTCTTGAAGACTTTCAGACAGTGAGAAAGATAATAGGACAAGTATACATGAATGAAAATTTTAAATTACATATTCTTGTATATTTTCATCAAATATTATAGGGGAAAAAGATACTATAACAAAGAAATAAGTTATCATTTTTTTAAAAACCCGTGATGGGGGATGTATTATGCAGGGAAAACTAGGGAATATACTATATAGCCAAATAGTGGTATCATTTTGTTGATAGGACTGTTAGGTAGGAAACTTATGCAAGGCCACCTAAGGGCATGTATTGCATAGTCAGGAAAAAGAGAATCTCTCAGATATTGGAATCCTTTTCACTAGAAACCGTAAGAAATATTATGAAAATCTAAAAGAAAAAATCAATATTAAGAGTGTGAGATATGGAAGGGGTTATTCCCAAAATATATGAAAAATATTTGAATCTATATTCTCCATGAATTCTATGTCTTTTACATAGATCTTACTCATATTTAAAATGGAGACTTTCTTTACTTCTTTTTAATGAGTATGGTAATGTGCAGTTTTAAGTCATGTAGTATGGACATTATACTTTGCAGTTTCATGTCATGCAGTAAGGAAATTAGTAACCCCATAATAAATAAAAACACCTTATATAAATAATCCAATTAGTCAATTCTTAATCCCACGTGAGCTATGCTCGGTGTGAGAAACAAGGAGTAGTAACTATTTATTTTATAAACAATGGTGATGCAAATGAAGAATAGGGGTATTAAGTTTCCATTTAGTGTAATGTCATGTGGTAAAGACAACTATGAAATGATATTAAAATAAAGACATGTTGTAACTAGATTAAGGGATAAAACCCATGTGTCACTATGTGTCTTCCTGGGGAAATAATCAAGTCATACATAGTTTTTAAAACATTCCCTATGTAGATTTTATTTTATACAAGAAATAAAGGTGTTTTTTTTGTTTTTTTTTTGTGGTTGGACCCAATATTGGAACCCTAGATGTATCTACATATCTCAAAATAGATAAGAATCAAGATATACATAGTTCTTTAAACAATCATCTTTCACCCTATGTTTACCATGAGGAATGGGGGATTTTGATATGTTCTGAGAGAATAATAAATCTTAAGCCATGAAATTGTAGAAATACCAAATCATATATCTTAAGGAAACAATTTGTATAGATCTGATCCATACATAGGAGAAGAAAAGAAAATAATTTTTTTTTTGTGATTTTGGCTGGGCCCAGAATTGGAGATTCATGCGTCTCTACGTATCTCATTGTAAATGAGAATCATGGAATACGTAGTTCTTGAAACTTGGTCTCTATGAAGATCTGACTCCAATATATGAAAGAGAGGGACTCATGTACTACTAAGAAGTAGTGATTATATTAACGACATTTTCTTATGGAATCTTTTAACGTTAAATAGAGAAAATATTAGTTATACATATGATGTCATGAATTTTAACGTCATGCAACAAGGACGAAGATACTACACACTTTAACATCATGAATCATGGATACTTATGTCTTTTATGCATTTTAATGTCTTGAAACTAATACATAATGGCTATGCAGTTTTAATTCTTACAGTAAGGACATGGTAATGTGCAGTTTAGAGGCTTACAGTGAGGACTATGTACTGTGCAGTTTAATGTCTTACAGTGAATACTATGTATTGTGCAGTTTAAAGTCATACAGTGAGGACTATGTAATGAGCATTTTAAAGTCTTACAGTGAGGAATAATTGGAATAATTACACAAAGTATTTCTTCAAAAATTTCGCATTGGTTTGAAATGTAATGAGCTCTCCATCTGTTGGGATTAAAGCATAGGTTCCATTTGAATAGACCTTATGTATGGAATAAGGTCCCTCCCATTTTGGTTCATGTTTTGTAGGTTTCCTTCATGGTATCATTAGAGTCCTAAGAACCAATAACAATTCTCCTTACAAGAATTAATGAAGGAATAATTTCTTATTATAATCTTGCGCTATTATATTCTGATAGACATCTAGATGATGCAATGTATGAAATCTTTTATCATCTAATTGTTCCAACTCATTAAATCATTTCTTAGATCTTTCATCTGTAGATAACTGATCACAGATTGCAACTGTAAGTGGAGTAAATTGTATTTCAATATGAAGAACTACTTCAGTTCCATATACCAATGAATAAAGAGTTTATTGGGTGGCAGTACGGATAGTTTTCCGATAAGCCCATGTAGTATTCAAAAGTTTATCAGGCTATGATTTATTATTTATATCCACCATATTCTGGAGTATATTTGATAGGGTTTTGTAGAAATCCTCTATCTTTCCATCGGTCGCTGCATGATAGTGAGATGAATGGTTGGATTTGGTATTATATTCTGGATATAACTTTTTTACTTCATCAAAACAAAAATTGGTGCCATTGTCAGTCAAAATATTTTGAGGGATGCCAAATCTAGTGATGATATTAGATTTTACAAAACTAATGATGCATTTGGCTCTGACTACCTTGAGAGGTATTTCCTCAACCAACTTAGAGAAGAAATGCGTAGAAGTGAGAATGTACTTGAACTGCTTAGTCGTGGCTGGAGGATAAGGCCCTAATACAACCATTCCCCATGTGGAAAATGGCCACAAGCACTTAGCTAAATGTAGGAACTCTGGGGGTTGATGAATGAAGTTGTCATGCACTTGACAGGGATAAATTGTTTTTGTCAAGTCTATAAAATCCTGTGTCATTGAAGGCCAAAAGTATCCAAGCCTTTGGATATGATCGAAGAGTTTGTGCCCTGATTGGTGGACACCACAATCTCCTGAAAGAATTTCTTTCATGACAGCTGCGGTCTCTTATCCATCAATACAACTAAAGAGAATTCCCTCAAATCCTCCCTTGTAAAGGATCTTTTGGTGGTTTGGACCATTATAAAGAATAAAATTAGCCACTTGTCACCGGATCTTCTCCTTCTCAGCCCTATTTAGTGGAATTATCCCCTTTTGAATATATTTCATGATGGATGATCTCCATCCCATGGTATGAACATAAAGTTCATAAATAAGGATAATTTCCTTAATTACATCTCTTAAGGTTTGAGAAAAAGGTAAAACCATGCGGTGATGGGTTCTTGTGATAATTGTCTCATTCTGATTTGGATCTGCTAAGGTTGTAGCTGCATTATCCAGTGCATCTGCTTGGGCATTTTGTGATCGTGGGACTTAGGAAAATGTCATCTCTGAGGGAAATTCATCCATTAACTCTTTGATGTAATCACACAAAGGTATTAACTCTTCTTTTCTGATAGATTATTCCCCCATTGATTTGTTTTATTACCAATTTTGAATCACTTTTTACCCTTAAATGATCCATTTTCACCTGAAGGGACAATTCAAAACCAGCAATGAGAGGTTTATACTCTACTTCATTGTTGGTACCACCTTTCCATAATAAGAAAGAATAATGTAATACTTCCTTTTTTGGAGATATAAGGACTATTCCTAATCTATCCTTGTTGATTATAGGATTTTCCCATCTCTTCCCTGTTGGACTTCTAGAAGTACCATTAAAATACATTTCCCATGTTTGGGAATTTTCTAGAATAGTGAATACATATTCATCAGAAATTTCAGTATTAAACGATTTATCTTCTGTGGATGGATGGTCAGCAAGGAAATAAGCCAAGGCATGGCCCTTTATTTCCTTTTGAGTCACAAACTAGATATAAAACTGTTGCAAAATAACGGCCCACTATGCTAGACGTCTTGTAAGCATATGATGACTGAGGATAACTTTGAGCGGTTTATTACGAGAAACCAATTGGAACTCATTATGTTGCAGGTAATGTCTCAATTTCTGAATAGCATAGATTAATGCCAGGAAGCACTTCTCAATACTTGAATACAGAGTTTCGGCATCATGCATAGTGCGACTAAGATAATAAAGGCTATTTTTATTTCCAGCATCATTCTTTTGGGAGAGGAATTCACCTAGTGATCACTCTAAACCTATCACTAGAGAATGAGTGGTCTTCCTTCAACAGGTGGAATCAATACCTGTGTTATCAAGAGATATTTCTTGAGAATATCAAATGATTTATGGAAATCCTTAGTCCATTGATAATTGATTCCTTTCTTTATTAATCTGGTGAAGGTTAAACATTTTCCTTCCAAATTGGCAATAAAGCACCGAATATAGGCCAAGTGTCCTTGAAGTCCTCTCAATTATTTCAAATTTTGAGAGGGTGACATACCAAGGATTTATTTTGTTTTCTCAAGATGAACATCGATACCACTATGGCGTACAACGAAGCCAAGGAATTTTTCTAAGGTTAACCCGAAAGCACATTTTATGGGGTTCATTTTCGAATTATGTTACCGAAGTTTGCAAAATACGGTTTCCAGATCAGCCCAGTGATTAGAACATTGTTTGGGTTTTACTACCAAATCTTTCTCATAACATTTAAAAAATTTCCCTAAGAAAGGTTTGAAGATTTTTTCATGACCCGTCCTCGGGGCCCATGCTGTGACTACCCCAAGCCCACCTTCCATAGTCCAGGGGCTGGCGACTAGAACCAAAGGCATAATCCTGATAAAAAAAGGAAAGGCATTGCCTTTAAACCTGTAACACGCGCTTTCTGAACAAAATCTATAGAAGAAAAAAGTACCCAAATAGAAAATAAAAGTGTGATGAAAGTAAGTGGGCCAGTATACAAACCCAATAGAAAAACAAGTACAGGTAAAAAAGGAAAACAGCTCATGGATCATCCACCAGGGAATCCAACCTGAAGGGTAGGTACAAAACTCGAACAACTCATCCCTGCAATACATCCCATCTAGTCCAGCTACGAGAAACCTCCCGTTTGTCACCCTCAGCCTCGATCACTCCTAACTGTCATCTACACCGAACACAATAAGGTGTGGGCGAATCCTGTGCAGGGGTGAGTATAACAATACTCAGTAGGGGACCCTGAGCCCCCCGAAGGTCTCATAGAATTCACAAAGGATTAAATACAATATAAAGATAAAATCACGAATTATCAACCAACCCTACTTAGTTATATGCCCATACATATACCTACAATATCAATCATAGACCGGATCCAACTATCGAGCCCAAGAACAGACCATTACACAAAAGAAGTAAAGTCAATCACCATGATGATAATGGTTGAAAGACATGACTCATCTCACACAGGTATATATCTTTCGTAGAGTAATAGAGATGATCATATGTAGTCACTAATTAATCTATGCTGTCAGACCCACACAGGATACAGGACCGACTAAGATATCAGACCCACACAGGATATAGAACCAGCTATTCTGTCAGACCCACATAGGATACAGGAACAGAAGTCAGAACTTTCAGACCCACGGAGGATCCCGGTATAGTAGTCATCATTGTCCAACCGACGGAGGATTCCAGTACATTATCATCGATGTCAAACCCACGGAGGATCCTGATATAGTATCGTCACTGTTGAACCCACGGAGGATCATATCATCTCATTCATAGCCAGCCCTAGGGTTCCTGCACACCGCACACTCGACCCAGTCAGACTGACCCAGCCCAACCCGATCTAAACCAGGGTCTGACCCGGTCTAAAGAAGTGACCCGATCAGAGGAGATGGCCCAGCCCGATGAGAATACCCGACCCGACGGGTATCCCAGCCCGAGGTGGCCTGACCTAGGGGTGGCCCGGCCAAGGGGTGGCCTGGCCGAGGGGCGGCACAACTTTGGGTGGACCTGCAGAGAGGGCGGCCTGGCCGTGGCGGCCCGACACGTGGTGGCCCAGCTCTTAGCGGCCCGGTCGGCCAGGCGAGGTAGGGGGTCCCCCCCAGTTCATTGAACATAACCGGCACGCTGCGCCGGTTCAGGGAACACGGGACCCGGCTGGTCCCGCTGGTCCGGCTCCACAACGGTGAGCACGGTCGGCTGCATCAGCACCTCCAACGTAGCGCGATAGCGCCGCGGTCCTGCTACCCTCCGTGCGGTGTGACAGCGTCGCGCCACCCCTGCTACAGCCCAACCTGGTCGCAGCCTTCGGCTCCACCACGTGGTGCAATGACGCTGCGCTTCATCCTCTGTCATAGCCCTCCTAGTCATGGTTCCTCTTTTGTTCGTTGTGGCCCTCATGGATGCGGTTTTTCTCTAGTGTGGTGTGACGGCACCATGCCCTTTTGGCTCTGCCTTCTACGTCAATCAAAGAAGAACCAACGGAGTGGCGTTGGGCTATGTTAGTTCGGCCCACACCCTCTGCATTAGGTGATATCAAGTGTCCACTGTCGAACCAAACTAAACGTCGAAGAATGAGGGTATAATTCTTACATTAAAATAATAAAATCCATTTACCTCGTATTTTTCGTTGTACGTTGATGAGTCACGGAAGTCGGACATCACAGAAGAGAGAGGTCCTTCCGTCAACGTCGAAAGGGGTAGATATCGGTGAAGACGAGTCGAGACGATTCCCTCGGTGTACTTCATAGACAGCAGTGCTTCCCTTCCTTGCTCTGGTTGAATAAGGAAGAAGATGATGCTTCACATTCTTCGAAGATGAGGAGCATTCTATATGTTCTTAGTGGAAAGAATGGAGTTCTTCAGCGGTTCTTAATTGGAAGGGTGAAGCTCTTCTCTCTCAAGCTTTCCAAAGGATTATTCCAACAACAATAAATGAAAAATTATGGCCTCCTTTAATTATTTCCCACAACAACACAAATATGTGTTTAATTAAATGAAGCAACTCATTTAATTAATGTTAAGGGATGGTTCAAATTCAAATTTAGCGGAGGTGAATAATTTAATTAAAATAAGCTATCTCACTTCATTAATGGGTGAATTGGAACTATTATGGGGGAAGGTGGAAGGTTTCAAGAGTTTTCACCCATTAATGGGGAGCTCAAGGGGTTAAGGGGCTCAAGCTAGTGGGCCCCACCTACTTATATCCTCCCAAGGGAGGTTAGGGTTGCGGTGGGCCCCACATCTAACCTCAACATGGTGGTTTTAACCACCAACCAAATAAAAATATGATACACATATTTTTACTTAATTTTATTAAGAATCCCCAAAAAAATAACTTGCAACCTCAATAAAACGCAACTTTGGTAAAGGTCTCTTTAAGAGAATATAGGCGCTGTGAGTTCAGCGGTGTCCTCGAATTCCAATTCCAAGCACCGGTTCAAAATATATAAAATCTCGTACATACGTTTATAGAATGTACCTAAGAAAAACATCAGAAATTGATTCTAGGAACAACGGGCCTTGGAATCAAGTGCCGTCAGAAACTACAGACTTGTAAAAATCCCATGTATTTAGAATAAAAAATTCACGGAATTTACAGGTCTTTACATTTTCCCCACCTCCGAGCCTTACGTCCCTGTAAGCTATAACTCATAATGGAATAAATGAGGGTATTGAGCATGCATCTAAGCCTCCAACTCCCAGGTGCTCTCCTGGAGGTTCCCATGCTGCCAGCGAACACGCACCAGAGGTATTGACCATCCACGCAAGACCAACTCCTATCGATCCACAATCTCCACTGGAACCTCCATGAAATTTACCACATCATCAAAGTCCAGCTCCCTATGGTCAATGATGTGGTATGGGTCATGCACATATCTCCTCAGCTGGGATACGTGGAAGACGTCGGGCACCTGGTGTAACTATGGTGGAAGATCCAAGTGGTAAGACACCTCGTCTACTCTACTGAGGACCTGGAAAGGTCGGATGAATCGCGGAGATAACTTGACGCCTCGGCCAAATCATCATAGACCTCATCGAGGTGAGACCCGTAGAAATACTTGGATACCATACTCAAACTCCAGTGGTCTCCGTCTCCTATCAGCAAAGGACTTATGCATGCTCTATGTAGTCTTTATCCACTCCTGGATGATCTGCACCTTCTCTGTCGTAGCCTGCACCATCTCTGGTCTTACAAGTTTTTACTCCACTGGGTTAGTCCAGCACATAGGGGATCTTCCAGGTCATCCATAAGGTGCCTTGTAAGGTTCCATCTCAATGGTGGAGTGATATCTATTGTTATATGAAAACACTACCAAGGGTAAGTGATCCTCCTAGCTACAAATGAAGTCTAGGACACATGCACGGAGCATGTCCTAGAGTCTGAATGGTCCTCTCAGTCTGAGGATGAAAGGCTATTCTAAAGTGATGCTGCATCCCAAAAGCCTCCTTCAACGCCTTCCACAGCCGAGAAGTGAAACGAGCATCTCAATCAGAGATGATCTTCAATGGCACACCATGAAGTCGTATGATCTACCATATGTAGTGGTGTCTTAGGCTCTCCACTGAACCCCACTCTATGATCAGTAGGAAGTGGGCCGACTTGGTGAGTCGGTCAAAAATAACCCAGATAGAGTGTTGTCCTCAGAATGTACATGGAAGTCCCATCACTAAATCCATGGATATCCCATCCCACTTTCACTCTGGGACCTCTAAGTGTTGAACCAACCCTGCTGGAACTTGGTGATCCGCCTTCACTTGCTGAAAAGTGAGGCATCATGAGACAAAATCTGCTACTGCCTTATGCATACCTGGCCACCATTTCTGTCATCGAAGGTCCTGATATATATTCGCCACTACTAGATGTACTGCTAAAGCAGATGTGTGGAACTCCCTCAAAACATTTTCCCGACATGCAACTGGTACCAAGGTACATCCTCTGAAGAGAGTGACATGCTCCCCACATTCAAAAAATCCATCAGCTGCATGCCCAATGGATATCTGAGAAAATCATGTCTCATAGTCAATGTCCCCATGTTGTGCCTCTCTGAATCGCTCAAGAAGTGGAGGAGTGATTGTGAGAGCCTGCAGAAAGGCTGCTCCATCTCTATCAACAAAGGAAATCTGTAACACGGCTAGCTGCTTCGTCGCCTCTCCTAGAATATGAATACCTGATCTTCTTAATAAGAGAATATGCTACAATGTTCCCCTTCACAGGAGTATAGGCTATCTCAAAGTCATAGTCCTGGAGGAACTCGATCCATCGTCGTTGTCTCAGGTTCAGGTCTTTCTGAGAGAAGATATAGCTAAGACTCTGGTGGTCAGAGTAGACTTTAAAACATTCTCTCATAAGATATTGTCACCACATCATCAAGGCTACGACCACTGCTACTAACTCTAGGTCATGGGTAGCATAGTTCTGATAGTAGTGTCTCAACTGAATAGAACCATAAGCTATCACTACTCTCTCTTGCATCAGAACACACCTGAGTTCGGTCCCTGATGCATCACAGTAAACTACATACCCAAATCCCTCCTCTGGTAGCCTCAAGATTGGCGCATTAGTCAACCTCTGCCTCCACTCCTGAAATATATGATGGCATCTTTTTGACCACACAAAGGGTTTCCCCTTGTTCATCAATGCTGAAAGTAGTGCTGCAACTCTAGAGAAATCAGGCACAAATCTTTGATAGTACCCAGCCAGTCCTAGAAAACTTCGTACCTCTGTCACACTCCTGGGTGGATCCCACAAAATTATTGCCTCGATCTTCTCTGGATCTACTTCAACTCCAGCCTCCGAGATGACATGTCCCAAGAAGTGAACCTCTCGAATCCAAAACTATCACTTCAAGAGAATATCATATAGCTAGTGCTCTCAGAGTGTGTCCAGTACTACCCACAAATGTTGGGCATGCTCCTCCTCAGTAGTAAAGTAGATTAGTATGTCATCGATGTAGACTACGAAAAATAAATCAAGGTATGTCTAGAAGATCCAATTCAAGAGACTCATGAACACTGTTGAAGAATTGGTTACGCCAAAGGGAATAACCAAGAACTCATAGTGGCCATATCGACACCTGAAGGCTATTTTCTGCACATCCTCATCTCGAACACTGAGCTGGTGATAGCATGACATAAGGTCTATCTTCGAGAACCATCGTGCTCCCTTGATCTTATCAAAGAGGTCGTCAATCCTTGGGAGTGGGTACTTTTTCTTCATTTCCACCTGATTCAGGCGATGGTAGTCAACGCACAGTCACAAGCTCCCATCCGCCTTCTTGGTGAAAAAAATCGGGGATGCCCAGGGTGAAACACTGGTTCAGATACATCTCTACCCCTCCATGTCCTCCAGCTGTACTCGTAGCTCATGATGCTCGGTGTGAGCCATCCAATATGTTGGAGTAGATATAGGTGCCATCCCGGGGTATAGGTCAATGTAGAATTCTACCTCTCTATGAAGAGGTAGTCCTGAAATGTCTTCTAGGAGAACATTCGCGTATTGATCCACCACAATAGGAAAATTCGGACTCCGCACATCAACTGCTCTGAGGATGTGACTAGCCAACTGATGTGTGATCGAATTCCCCCACTTCTGTGTAAGTCCATCCTACACTACAAAGGCTCCCTTCTCACCAGTGAAGGTGAACCTGGTCCCATCCGTATGGATACACTACACATTGCGTCTAATACAGTCAATCTAAAAATGAACTGTGGATAACCAGTCCATACCCAATATGACGTCATAAGGCCTCGACGCCACTACGTGGAGATCCTAGATAAAGATCTCACCTCCTATAGTAAGCTCACATTGCTATCACCAGAGCGTAATCATCTATTCTGCTCTAGTAGGAGTCTCTAGCTATAAATATCGATCCAACGAATCTGTCAGAATCTTTGAGCTCTGAAAGAGGGCAGTGGAAATAAAAGAATGACTCACACCCGTGTCTACAAATACTGCAGCAAGGGTGGATTAGACACAGATAGTACCTCGAATAATCATAGGTGTGCTGTGGTCGTAGGCCTTGTCTACCTGGACCTGAGACCGCCTCTGTCCGCCAGCTCCCTATGGTCGGGGTGGACCTCCTGATGGTGGTGGTGGTAGAGCCTCGAAACGTCGTCCACCAGCCACTACTCGGCCAGCTCCTCTGCGACATCTGCCTACTTTTGGCAGACCCCCACGGTCGAACCTCTGCCTCTTTCTGGGAGGTCTTTCTACTATCTGTTTCTCATCTTCATTGTGGGTCAGGCATTCACGAGCCATGTGACCCTACCCGCCGCATGCATAACACTTCCTTCTCCTTGTATAACTGGATTTGTCTCGTGTGACCTGCACAACAGAACATATATCTTGGGGTCTCCCACCTGGTGGCCTGGTCTAGTTGGACTTCTAAGACATCTTTCTACTGCAGACTATAGAAGACTCTGCTCTATGTCACCCTGTGGTGGGTCTCGCTTCTGGTGACGGCTCAGCGAGAAAACTCTCCACTAGAAGGGATCACTCCATCACACCCGCCTATGTCGGGATGCCTAGGGGGATCATCGAAGCACTGATCTCATTCCTGAGTCCCTGCTCAATGGTCTGGGCCCTAAAGAATGGGTCCTCCACCATATCAATGGAGTATCATGAGAGGTTAGTGAACCGCACTGAGTACTGAGCTACTGTCATGTTTCCCTACTCTAGATTAAGTAAATCCTGAATCTGCACTACAGGAAGGGTGGTTGGAACAAACTCTGAGTGAAAGTGACTCTTGAAGTCTATCCAGTGTAATGATGCCTCGTCATGCACCTCGAGCATTAGGCTCCACCATCTGCCTGCTGCTGCATGCAAGAGACTCAAGGTAAGGATCACCATGAGGTTGGATAGTGTCCCTACAAATCTGAAAACTCTCACAACAGCCCCCAGCCAATCCTCAAATTCTTGTGGGTTCGTCTCTCCCTGGAACATGGGCGGCCTCTGGTGCTGGAACCCATTCAATGCACTCAGGCGGCGTGCACTCTCTACTACCGGAGCTAGTGGTATTGGTTGCCCTGTGGGTAGTGGTACCGCTGGTACCTCGGCTGTGATGGGGCCCTACACCGAGGCATCATCACTCAGTGGGATACCATCTCGTACGTAACTCGGAACCCTAGCTGGCTGCCTTTGTTGGGCATACTAAAAAGAAATAGGTGTGCCATGGTTAAAATAGTATACCTGGTGAGCTGACAGAAGTAATCACGAAGAAATATTTTTCAAAGGAAACACACATGCAATCAGTGTTTTCATGCACAGAGTTGGAAATCAGAAGTCAGAGTCCTAGTGTATGGATATGTCGGTCGTTGTACCAACACCGGTTTCCCTAAACTGATAACCACCCCCAAAACAATTAACACTATTTCAATTAACAGAATCATAGTCCAAGTTCTGCGGTAGAACTAACTCCTCTTATACAAATTTTTCATGACCCGTCCTCGGGGCCCATGCCGTCACTACCCCAATCCCACCTTCCATTGGCCAGGGGCTGGCAACTAGCACCAAAGGCGTAATCCTTAGAAAAAAAAGGGAAGGAATTTCCTTTAAACCTATAACACACACAATCTGAACACATGATGTAGAAGCAACAAGTACTAAAATAGAAAAGAAAAGTGTGCTGAAAGTAAGTGGTCCAGTATACAAACCCAACTGAACAACATGTACAATTAAAAAAGGAAAATAGCACCTGGATCATCCACCTAGTAATTCTACCGGAAGGGTAGGTAAAAAACTCAAACAACTCTTCCCTATGGTATGTCCCATCAAGTCTAGCTTTGAGCAACCACCCATCCATCACCTTTATCCATGATCACTCCTGACCATCATCTACACAGAACAAAACATGGTGCGGGTGAAGTCCGTGCAGGGTGAGTATAACAATACTTAGTAGGGGACCCCAAGACCCCCTAAGGTCTCCCAGAATCCACAAAGGATAAACCACAGTAGAAAGATACAATCACGAAGAATTAACCAACCCAACATATGTATATGACCATACATATACAAAAGTTACCAATCACAGATTGGATCCAACTCTCGATCCCAAGCATAAACCATTCCACAAAGGAATTAAAGTCAATCACCACTATGAAAATGGTTGAAATACATGACTCAACTCACACAGTTATTCATCTTTCGTAGAGTGATAGAGATGATCAGATGTAGTCACTGATTCATCTATGTTGTCGGACCCACACAGGATACAGGACCAGCTAAGCTGTCGGACCCATAGAGGATACAGGACCATCAATTCTGTCAGACCCACACAGGATACAAGAACAGAAGTAAGAACTGCCTAACACAGGGAGGATCCCAGTATAGTAGTCATCGCTATCGAACCCACGGAGGATTCTGGAACAGTATTGTTGCTGTCAAACCCATAGACGATCCTGGTACAGTATTGTCACTGTCGAACCCATGAAGGATCTTGTCATCTCAGTCGCAGCCAGCCCTAGAGTCCCCGCACACAACACGCTCGATTTAGGGAGGTTCCTCTCCACGAAACCAGTTTCGATACATTAACTATCACAAAGTCCTGATTTGATGTATCGTGTAGTTATGTCTCCTCAAAAGGAACCCAACACGATAGACGACACATCAATCGGACGCCCAGTCTGAGAGTTCTTGGAATTTCCGTTCCAGGGGTCAAGTTGGTTTTTAGGCTTTAACCAATCCATCCATACTCCAACTGCATCCAAACCTCAAGTGGGGTATTAAAAATAATCTTCTTGTTCCTCGAATTCCATCACTATAGGCGGTACGTCGATCGGACACCCGTAGCCATTTTAGCGGGCTAAAAGGTGTAAATGGCCATAGCGGGTCCAGATCATGTCCGACCCAGTCGGACTGACCCGGCCGAACCCGATCCGAATTGGGGTCCGACCCTGTCTGAGGAAGTGACCTGAGCCAAGGAAATGGCCTGGCCAGAAGAGACGGCCTGGCCCGACGGGCGGCCCATCCCGAGGTGGCTCGACCGAAGGCAACATGGCCTAGCGGTGACCCGGCCTTGGGTGGCCCAGCTGAGGGGCGGCTCGGATCGTGGCGACCCGACCAGCCACGTGAGAGAGGGGTTCCCCCCCCGGTTGGTCGAACAGAACCGGTGTGCTGCATCGGTTCAAGGACCGCGAGACCCGACTGGTCCTGCTGGTCCAGGTCCACGGCCACCAGCTCAGCCGGCTGCCTCCACACCTCCACCGCGGCGCGACGGCGCCGCGACCCTGCTACCCACCGTGCAGCGCGACGGTGCCGCATTTCTTCCTCCACCGTATCTTTCCTAATCGCGGTTCCTCTTTCATCAACCACAACCCTCCTGGAAGTGGTTCTTCTCCGCTGCGGTGCGACGACACCGCGCCCTTTCGGCTCCTCCTTCGATGTCAATCAAACAAGAACCAATGGAGGGGTGTCGGGCTGTGTTGGTTTGGCACACACCCTCCGCATTAGGTGATAACAAGTGGCCACCCCCGAACCAAAGTAAATTCCGAAGAATGAGTGTATAATTCATACATTAAAATAATTTAGTCCCCCTACCTCGTATTTGTCATTGTATATTGACGAGTCTCAGAATTCAGAAATCATGGAAGACAGACATCGTTCTGTCAATGTCGAAGAGGTAGAGCTCAGTGAAGATGAGTCGAGACGACACCCTCGGTGTACTTCGTGGATGGTGGTGCTTCCGTTCCTTGCTCCTATTGAAGAAGGAAGAAGATGATGCTTCACATTCTTCAGAGACGAGGAGCGTTCTTTATATCTTCATGGGATGACAGGAGTTCTTCGGTGGTTCTTTGTTGGAAGGATGAAGCTCTTATCTCCCAAGCTTTCCCAAGGATTTTGCCAACACCAACAAATGACAGAGGATGGACTCCTTTTATTCTTTTCCACAACAACAAAAATATTTTTTTAATTAAATGAGGCAACACATTTAATTAATGCTAAGGGATGGCTCAAATTCAAATTTAGCAGAGGTGGAAATTTTAATTAAATTAAGCTACCTCACTTCATTAAGGGGTGAATAGGCACCATTGTGGGGGAAGGTGGAAGGTTTCAAGAGTTTTCCCCCATTAATGGGAAGCTCAGTTGTTTAAAAGGGGGTTAAGGGAGTTCAAGCTAGTGGGCCCCACCTAGTTATATCCTCCAAAGTATGGTTAGGGTGTGGTGGGACACACCTCAAACCTCCACTTGCTGGTTTTAACCATCAACCAAATAAAAATATGTTACACATATTTTTACATAATTTTATTTAGAATACCCAAAAAAATAACATCCAACCTCGATAAAATGCAGCCACAGTAAAGGTCTCCTTACGAAAATACCGGTGATGTGAGTTCAGCTATGTCCTCAGTTTTCAATTTCAACCACTGATTCAAAAGATATGAAATCATGCACGTACGTTTACTAAACGTACCTAGTAAAAATTTCAGAAATTGATTCTGGTCACATTGGGCCTTGGAATCAAGAACCATCAAAAACTGCGGACTCGTAAAAATTCCTTGTATTTAAAAAAAATCACATAATTTCTGGGTCTTTATTGATATGGTTTATAGTACGTTGGTATGTCGTGCATGTATTATTTAAGCCAAAGGGCATTAACCGATAGTCAAACACACCTTGAAGAGCTCTAAATACT
The DNA here is from genome assembly GCA_963277665.1 of Viscum album. Classification (NCBI taxonomy): domain Eukaryota; kingdom Viridiplantae; phylum Streptophyta; class Magnoliopsida; order Santalales; family Viscaceae; genus Viscum; species Viscum album. The sequence goes on along the minus strand of OY728125.1, from coordinate 1,922,246,053 downwards.
ATATATTCTTCATCATCTTGGGCCATTCAAATTTGATTATACCCATAATATCCATCCATGAAGGAAAGAGATTCATATCCATCTATAACATCAATTAGAAGTTCTGTAATCGGGACTGAAAAATCATCTTTAGGAAAATGCCGGTAAAGATATCTGAAATCAATACAGACTCTAATTTCCCCATTATTCTTTTTCACTAGGACAATATTGGACAGCCATTTGGGAAACTGGAATTCCCTGAAAAAGTTAGCCTTTATAAGCTTATCAACTTCAGCTTCAATTTTAGAGGCATGAGTTGGGTGTGTTCTCCTTGCTGCTTGATTGAACCCACAATGTTCTTCTGGAAAACTCAAATGAGGGGTGGCTACAACAGGATTAAGACCTCTAATTTCCATATAATTACAAGAAAATATATCTCAATTTTTTTTAGAAAATAAGTATACACCTCTGGCTCCTTAGAGTTCATGGACACACTAATTAAGGTGGGGCATGGATCTTCTCTTGTACCTAGATTTCCTTCTCTGAGTTCATCCACGGTGGTAAAAAAACCATCTTCAAATGCTGGAGGAGCATCCCTGAGATCTTCCTCTTCTTCTTCCTTACATGATAGCTATTTTGTTTCCATTTCCATGGTAGATGGCATGGCAAAACTCCCAAAGTTAGGGGAGGAGTCAGTATTTGAACATATTGAAGAAGAAGACACCATATCTGACCCTACTAATGACGAATGGTTTTTTCGTGGTAAAGAGGGATTGATGGACTAAGAATCAACATCTGTGTCTCCCTCTAACAATACTACAATTTCTTATACCTTGATTAAAGAAGTAGAGGCTCATTATAGTTGAACAAATGAAATGAAAACATCTCGATTCAGGCTTCCATCACTACATGGTGTATCAATAATTTCTCCCATGTTATTAGGCTCAATTACCCCAATTTACATTATGGGAATTATTGGATGAGTGGATGGATTTGGCTTTACCCTTTCAACTTGATTGATGGGTAACACATAATCTATACTCAAATGCATGAATGTATTTTACGGAATATTTTCATTCCTTTTAGAGGATTAACTGTGGTTTTCTCCTTGGTCATAGACTTCATACATTTTGTGTGATAAAACTCTGCCTCAATGTATTGATATTCACATGTTTTAAATTGAGACTTGTCACCATACAATGATCATATTTGACCATTGAAATGGTATTTCAGACATGGGTGATATGATAAAGGTATGGTTGCATGTTGATGCAACAATGTCCTTCCAAGAAGAATATTGAAGGTTGTGTCCTGACGAACAACCATGAAATCTGAATTAGACATAAGATCTCCAAACTGAATTCTGAGTGTAATTTTTCCCAGAGGTTCTTGATCATTATTGTCATATCCATGTAACATTATAGTCGAAGGAGATAAGTCATATTCATTCAGGCCAAATCGAGGAACTGTATGAACGGGAATGAGGTTGACCCCAGAGCCATTATCAATGAAGGCTCGTCAGATATCAATGTCATTGACCTTTCCAGACAGATACAAATGTATGATGTGTCAATGTACCACATGGTCTTCATCTTCATTTGTAAAAGATATGATTGCATGACATTCTGTAGAATCATTCTCTATATGTTATTCTTCAGCAGCAGCAGCAACTTTGGTTTGAAATTCTTGAGGACTTCATTAGGCCTCAATGAGTGCTTCTCAATGATCTTTTGACAGATTCCAAGCATCCAAAATTGTTAACTTGGCAACTACATAGGATAATTGGTTCAGGACATCATACTATTGGTCCAATGGTCTTCATTTCCCATCCTGGATATGTGGTTTTCTAGGTGCATTGGAAGTTGATGCTTCTATTGTGGATGTATTCTGTGTTGAAATAGAAGTGGGAAATACTGCTAACATTGGTAAATTAGAACAACTAATTCTATTCATCTACTAAGAAGAATATTTCATAGCTTCTTATCTGTCCTCCAATATAATTGTGCCAAAAGCAGACTTGTTTTTCATGGAAGAAACTCCTTGTTCTTATTGAGCTCACAAATGGGCTCTTCCATGAGTTTCTACCACATAAATGGTTTGAGCTGGGGTAGAATTAAAATGATGGTTTTTGGAATTCCAACATCTTCCCTTGTATCCTTGACTTTGTCCTCTTCCTCTAGTTCCCCAATTAGGAACAATGAATTCTGAATCAATACAATTAGAATCACCATTGGCTTAAGGATATGTTAAATAGATAACATTAACGGAACCAAAGATCAATTATTTGTCAAATGATGGTTCTTCCTAACAGTTTATTTCTGGTTGTACCATTTGGCGGGGTGGTTCTCATGATTTTGAAATAGATGGAATAAAATCTTTTAGGTTTAAGGACAAATTTGGCCTTGATGCGATCTCATATTCTTCTGACTACTCTTTATCCTTATGACAACCTTGTTTCTTTGAGGAAAGAACTTTTTATGATGATTTTATTACTATGGAAGGAGTGGTAGAAGACATAATTGGTTGATTCATCTTTGTTCGTAAAATAGCGTGAGTCTGGTTGATCATTTTCCTGATAATCCAAACATCATATTTTTGCACATTTTTACTTTTACCCTCTTGACATTCTCCTTCTTCCTCTATATTTGTTATAGTAACACATTCTACATGAGATGATGAACTTTTAAATTTCACTTTTCCAGAGTCTACCATCTTTTTCAGAAGTTATTTGAAAACAAATCACTCTTGATTGGGGTGTCCCAACATCTGGTGAAAGAGACAATAATTTGGACGATCTTCATCTCCATTTTTATTTGGCTTCTTCGGCCTTGGAAACTGAACCAAATTGTTTTATAAGTCTCAAATAAAGTATCTAGGAACTTGATAATTCCAGAATGAATACATTTTATTCATTAATTCCTCAAAATGTTTCTGCGTTTGATATCTTTGATCATCTTGATGAGGTGGTCATTGCTGCTGATTCTCAGGAAGCGGTGCACTTCAGTATGATGAAGGTATTGAAGTAGAAGCATGTACAGGTGCCTGTTTGAGTGTAACTGTATCAGCATCCGCATTTCCTATTCACCTTCATGGAACTGATGGAATTACACGAGTTTTAGCCTTAGTCTCTATAATATATTCTTCTATCTACTAAGCGGTCGAAGTAAGGCCTTGAAACCCTCCTGTGTATTTCACAGGGATCAACAGTGTGCGTAATTCATCATGCAAGTTTTCCACACAGATTAGCAGCAACTCTTCTTGATGGTGTGTTAAACTTAAGGAATAGTTTAATCCCTTCCAACAAGTAATGAAATCCTAAACTCTTTCATTTTCCCTTTTTTTACAATTGGTGTGATTAAAAACTGTCTTCTTTGGTAATGTTGAGCTAAATTGAAGAAGGAATTTCTAACAGAGATCTTCCCACCCAGTAATTGATCAAGATTGAAATCTAGTATACCAGACAAAAGCTATTCGTTGTAATTACTACACAAAACACCTAATCATAACTACTTCTTGTTATTGAGAAGTTCACATAATAGGATCACAACGATAAAAAAAATGAGTTAAGTATTGTTTCAGATCTCCCGAACCACTAAAAATTGGGAATGTGGTATTAAAAAAAAATTGGTGGGGGAGGAATTGCATCCACCCATTCAGGGTAAGCTCTCTTTTCTGGATGAACTATTGCACATAATTCCTCCATAGCTTCCAACCAAGTAATTCATGCCTCAATTTTATTCATAAGTATTTAGGGGAAAATCTAGATGAGCTGGATTTTGTACAGGTATTGCAACTGGAACATGAGCTGGTGTAATGACCAGCAAGACCACAGTTGATAGTACTGATATTGATCTTGATTGAGTACCTGATGGAGGGAATTCATTATTTTCATATGTAGTCACTAAAAATCCTATTTTCTGAGGAGCTCCTACAGGATTTGAATGTTGAGGACTTTCCTGTTGAGTATGTCTAGTAGAAATTTTGTTTTGAAGAAACTCTGTATTGAGTATTTTCAACTCCTTCATTTCCTCTTCATGTTGTGCAAGTCTCTATTCAAGTGAAAGAGATTTACCCTCTCTAGCAGAATAGTGAGATGCAATCTAACTTTTTCTTTTCCCCTTGTTGGATGCCTTTCAGAGAGGGAGGAGTTGGTTATTTGAAGGTCTACCTAGATTCTGGGTAAGCCTTTATTTTCAGTAAGCCTTTATTTTCGGGTACACACACCTTATTCATTTGTCTCAGTGTGTACTCTATTGTGGACAATAGCTTCATCTAATAATTACCTAGAAGTAGTCTTATTTTCTAGAGGATCTTTTGAAATGATATTGATAACATTCACTGATGCATAATGTATTAATGGTGTTCTTTCAATGTTTCTGGTAGATCTTCTCTCTACTTGCCTTTCACGAAACTTCATTCTGATAAATGAAGAATTCCCTGGAGCAATTTTGTGGACAGTAACAGCAAGGGAATCCTTGGATAGTTCAATTTTACGCATTTCTTTTGTCTACTTCCCTAATCATGAGAAAACTGACTTATGTTTAGGAGGGGATTGTAGATGCGAAAAAGAACCCATCCTTACAGGTTGGGATTGATCTTGTTCTTCTTCTTCAAATCATTGTATATTGTTAAATTAATTTGAAGGTTGCATTAAATGAGCCCCCGGTCTGGTAAGCTAGGGTGATTCTTCAACTGCTACAGCTGAAATTCGTGCAACAACTCCTCTAATTTTGGGGATTTTGGTTCGGACATTAGTTGGGTGTGTCACCTAAAAATTACATAAATCACCTGTTTCAGATGATTGTTATGCTATTTTGGACATTTTCATCCTCTGACATTTGAAATCCTCTAAACAGGATGCTTTCTCAAGATTCTCAGAGGCTTAATGAAGAAGTTATTCAATAACTTCTTTTCATTGGGCCAGATTCCGATGAGAACTGGTTGAGTTCAGTTCATGAGCATACATTTGATTACATACAAAACCTATTGAATATGGTCGGCCATGGGAAATAACATTGCATGAGACCAAATTTGTCAGACTTTACTAGTTTTAGAGTAGAGTGAAATGAAATGATCCATATTCACCCCATCCTCTGATGCGAATATTAGATGGGGAATCAGAAATTAATTTGTGTAGCCTCTTCATAGCATTGAGACATTCTCTCTAAAGCACCCTCTATTGTTTTTCAACCCTTGGATGTTGGGAAACTGAAATTGATTCCATGTCAATTTGGTGTTGTAACCCTTATATTACCTTTATAAGATTTTGATATTCATCATATGAAAATACATTAGTTTTCAAATGAAGAATATTTTTCCATAAGTTGAGATGAATGTCATGTATGCAATATTCTATCATCAATTCTATAATATCAAACTGAGAATTCTCTGAAGGCAAGAACATGACTAGAATTTTTCCTTTATCTAATTGTTTCCTCATGTTCGATACGTATTCATTATCTTCTACTAGAGGTTTCTCCACTTGGTCTGACCAAATTGGATTCTCTGTAATAGAGGATAAATGACCCAAGGGAGGTTCGAATAATGATCGTCCCCTTAAGATGTCTTTTGACTAATAAATTGTTTCACCAGTCAATGAAAAGGAATCAGACATGACTGGCCTCGTGTTTTCAAGTGCATTGAGATAAGAGGGCTTTATCTATAATACATTTTCAATTATGGAATTATTTTGAAAATGAGAAATACTACTATGGAGAGGACTTTCACAGTGAATTCCATATTAGGGAGGATCACCACAATGGATTACAGTAAGGGATAAATCTTCTTGATCATTGGTCTCCTGGACACATAGAGGGTTGTCATGGCTCTCATCCAAAGATAGACACTCTGTATTGACCGAATTTTCACGAGTCAAGCCTTCATGATCATGTTTCTAGTGAGAAGCTTCATAATTACAACTACGACTCCCAAAATTTCGTAATGAGAAGGTAGGATCTTGAGAAGCAACAGATAAATGTCTGAGGGCATCAAGAAATCCAACATTAATAGGAGCTAAATCATAGCTTGACTCATGATTTTCAAATGGTATTTGGTGATATTTCTTCTTGTATGTTCTCTATTACTTAGTTGGGGACACATGCTGGGAAAAGTGGTCATCATGGGAAAGTATATATGCCTACCTTAGATTTGTTATTGGAATAGGCCTATTACCTCCAATTGGAAAGGGTGTATGTTCTCGATCTTGTTGTTCGTATGATATGGGGAGTATTCCCCATAACCATCCTTGACTAAAATAGAGGTGTGTATCTGATCTGGGAAGGCATGCCGATGTGTCATCCCATGTGTGGGGACTGATTTATGTGTCTGTTCCCCTGATACTACTGAATTAGTTGTTAATATATCTTGGAATTCATTCAGAACATGGGTAGGGATTTTCATCTTCCCTTTCACCATTAATAAGATGTATTTGGTGACTTCAGCTGCTGGAACAAGAATATACGTCCATTTCGTATCTGGAGTAGTTTTATGTGACTGCTCCTGTCCTCCTTTTCCTATCAATGGATATTGACAGTACTCACGCATAGGAGTAGAGAGTTGGGTTTGCCCCAAATTTTTCATTGTAGATTTTAGACTGACGTCTCCGAGTGCTACCAAATGAGACTATTGGCAGGCTTGATGAACATTGGTAGGTGTATGTGCCTGCTGGATATTTTAAATCAAGTATGGTTGATGGGAATCCTTCAATACTAGAATAGGATACTACTGATAGAATTGGTGATTGTAAACAGGTGTATGTTCTTTTTACCAGTTTCCACCATATTAGATTGGTGGGTCTCTTTAAATGCAGTCAGTCGAGCATACTGATTGGTTGATAACTTGTAAATATGTGTATGTGCATGTTCATGGTACTCCACCGGGTTTATCTAGTGGGATTTGTGGGTTTCTTTCAGACGAGTCTATTGAGTAGAAAAATTAGGACGAACGGGTGTATGTGCCCACTCATTGTTTTCCATCAAGTTAAATTGATGGGCTTTTCCGGTGGAGGTAGTAGTGAGAACCTGCTTCCTCTTAACCAGAAATTGTCGCTAGTAGTTCATCTTGCGTGCTCGGGTCTGAGAGACCTGGGCCCAACATCCATAGGCAACACCCCCATCATGTTGGGGTTACACTACCTCATGATTCTGGAAGCGATTACTGGTGGGATTCCTCAGGAAGGACTCCTGTATTTTTCAATTGAGGCCTTCAATGACCTATTGATCGAACTACTTGTAGTATGGTAGAGATTGATTGTTGAATTCTGGGGATAAAGATCATAAATGGTTTGAGATAGTGGTTGGCACCATTTTCTTCTTGATCATTTGTCATTGTTGGCTAGATGATCGAGGATTATTATTGAAATGGAGGGCCTGTCAAGCAGCCTCCATAGTCGGTATTGTACCGTGCTGGAGATATTCCTTCACCATTACATTAGAGACCAAGTTTTGAAGATGTTGGGGTGGTGATAAAATCCTTCCCATGGATGGATATACTACTTGAGCAGCAGTCGGGAAGTTCACATATGTTTTCATGGAGAAAGTCATTCTTTGGTTTGAAGGTAGTTCTATGGAAAACTGATAAAATGACAAACTTTATTAAAGATACATCTTTTCATATGTATACATGCATGATTAATTCCTTTTTCTAACCTTCCTTTATCAATTTATAGGGGCCTAAAATATGGGTAAAATTATTTAATTGGTTAAGAATTCACATCAGGTTCCTCATTTTTGTTTCTTAGTTCCCTAAAATGTGTGTTCTAGATTTAAGAATCACTATTTCTAGGCGGTTTCAATTGGATTTATTAATGTAAATAGAAACTTCCAATAGTTCTTATCCAAAGAGGACCTTCTTTCCAAAGGCATGCATTCATTAAGTTGTTAACTTTACGATACTTAAGAACGTGCATTTGTCGAGAGGATGGTAGGTCAGACTCATCACACCATTTTGGAGGAAATTATTATCTACATCAGGTCTCTCTTTGTAAAATTAAAATATTTTCATGAATCCTTATTAATTCAAAAATTATATCATAAGTATCTATTTGAATTTACAATCACTTATTAACCTGTGTAAAATATAGAATCATCGGTATGCATTCATGGTTCTTCATCAATGGAAACATCTATATGTATTTGAGGTTTTCCATCAATGGTATCCTCTAATATACCGATTATAGATTATTTTAATCATCATTATGTTGATATTGGTTTTTAATCCACTCAGTGGGGCACTCTGGAATTTATTTTCATCCATGTAGATGAAGGGTTTTTTTAATCATGGGATTGTGCTCATAAAATGAGCAACCTACGTATCCTTGTGAAAGGAATCAGAACCCTCATAGTTTGGTGCTGCTTAGTAGAACACATCATATCTTTTAAGGTCATGTGATAAGGACCTCTATGTGGAAGGTGATTAGTTTAAACATAGTGTGGGACTTATGATAAAGCAGCCCAAGGAACAGGGAAAGGATATGAGTTTCCAAATAGGATCAGACCCAATTGAAAATATGGCCTCAATAGAATAGGATTGATTTGATGTGTCAGGTTTTAACCTTAAGGAGGATTCCTACATATACCATATTAATGTGAATCAAGGCCCACGTAGTTCGATTAGTCTCATAAGAGAGTATAGTCCTCTAAGAGAGAAGATTTTGGGCTTACTTTTTAAAAAAGGATGCCTTAATGATTTGCGGATTGAATTTGGGGATTATTTCTTAAGGAGGATTCCCAAATTGGGGGAATTAGTTTTGGATTCCTAAGGAGGATATCCAATGAGCTCAGGCCCTGAAAGGGATTCTTATGTAACCTAGCTTTAACAGGAATCAGAGTTCTCATAGTTCATTTTTGAGTGTTTGTTCACGTGTTATAACCATCACATATCTCTAAGCCCACGTTAGTCATGCTCAGTGTGAGAAACAATAGGATGTAAAAGATTCAACAATGAAACTTCACAATTTTCCTCCTTTAGGGATAGAAGAGGGTGTGCCGACTGTGGAAGAAGGAATGGTGACGAACCATCCCTCTGTTCTATTTACATTGAACAAGGGATCAATGTAAGAAAGAAGGGGTGGAGGTGAGGGGCTTATACTAGGATAGCTGCCCTGAAATTGGTTCTGGTAGGGTAGCGAGACTTCTCCTATACTTGCACAGAATAGAAAGTTTGAAGTGTTCCTTCCCTACCAGAGACCTGAGGTCCCGATCACCTCTTTGAGAAGGGCGAGGCCGGTAACCAACCATCCTCCAAACCTGGAACTTCTTAACACTTTTTCTGGGAGAAAAGTCTATGTGTCTATGGATATACAAATACACAATCATCCCATGAATCCTAACCCCATTGTGAAACAAATATGGGAATCCTCTCACTATGGAAACACAAACACAAATTGGAGACATGATGATGTGCCTTACCCAAAGGATTGAGAAGTCAAGTTGTTTTAGTGGAGGCTTAAACTTATCCCCTTTTGGATAAGGGAACCAAGAAAGGAGATACCCTACCATAGATGGATTAAAAGAAGGGTACATGATATGGTTTCTTAGGTACCCCGTGCAAGTATTCCGCATAGGTACCCCATGTTTCCCTATCGTGCAGGTATGGTGCACAGGTATACTGCGCAGGTACGGTACGCAGGTATACCGCGTAGGTGTGGCGCGCAGATATACCACGTCGGTATGGATGAGGACTAAAGAATGTGAAGAAATTCCAAACATGCCTACCCTTTTAATTATCCCTTATTTTTTAGTTTAGAGAACTACTTGAGATAATTTGAGAGATCTAGGCGAAAGAGCTATGAAATGGGAGGTTCAGAGAGTCTTTCACTTTTTTTCAGTCTAGAAATAGGGAGCCCAAGGGATCTATTTATAGGTACGGATGCATCCTGGCCAAAGAAACTTTTCCCGTGCTAGTATACCGTGCAGGTGCTCCGTGTTGGGACATCAAAAATATTCTCGTGCGTAGCTCGACCACGTAGCTCGGTCGCGAAGCTGAGCTGCGTAGCTCTGTCGTGAAGCTGATCTGTGTAGCTCGGTTTCATAGATCATCCGTGTAGCTCGACGTGAGGATATGATGCGTAGCTTGACCACGAAGCTTCTTGATGCTACTACATCATGTAGAGATTTGGTATTGTTTGTTGATTTTTTCTTTGTTCTCATTGAATCTTTCTTTTGGATTTGAAATATCCAAAGGATGCCTATCATTTTGGTTACTTTTTCAAGTAGTGTCAAAAATGCACACAAAATTGTTTACACAATTTTATTAGAAAAAAAAATTATTGAATTATTATGGTGAAATTTATATATTGTATATTTAGTATACTTTTAATCATTCATCTTATGTGTTTCCTAGTCATGAGATAAGAATAAATACAATTTTACATGTAAATAGTATATTTTAAAAACAATTGTTTCATTTTGAGAAATTATTTCTAAAAATATTTCATGAAACTTTTAGAAACATTATTTTAAAAACTGAATATAATTTTTGAAGTAAAAAAATTAAAATTTTTCTAAGATTCATTTTTTGAGAATTTTCTAAGATGAGAAATTTTTTGACAAATAGGGAGAAATACACGTTTTTATTATGTATTTTCATTTCAATTAAAGCATTTAAAAACATATAAATTGTTTTAATATGTTATTAAAAATTAAATAAGTCAAATTATTTGTTTATTAAAACAATTTTGGTTATTGGAAATAATTTTATATTGAATTTGGATATATAAACTTTTAATCATTGGAAGATTTTCCCTTTGGAAACCTGTTTTTTCATTGCATCTGTGGGTTTAATTTTAAATAGAATTTTTCAACATATATAAATTTAATTAGTAAAAATGGATTTTTTTTAATAGGTATAATAAATATTTTCTAATGAGGTGAACTTCAATTTGGACCATATTCAATAATAAATAACCATAAAATTTAATTATTGCGGTTAAAGACAAAATAGATTTACATGGAGATTAAACTAAAATGATTATGGGTAAATAACCTAGAAACTAGTCCAAATCCAGTTTTATGGAAATATATAGATCTAATAAACTCTAATTATGGATAATAACCCATTTTTATCCTTTTATAATGTAAAAAATGGGGTAAAGTTTATTCTTCTCAAAAATATCATCTCTTTGTTATCCCCCAATAATAAAAGGACACCACCTCTCCTACCATATCCACCCATCCAAGCCCCTTTATTTAAACTAGGAACTAAAAAAACTTATTTAAATCTCTATCCATTACCTATATCCCCTAGTTTGAAAATAATTCTATCCAAAAATTCTATTTAGTTCTCACCTAATGTGCTTGTATGGAGAATGGGTATCATTATTAAACATGTTAGTGTATTATATTTTTTCTTCAAACTCTTTAAAATATTATTAAAACATGATAATATTATGAACATAAAAATAATATTTTATTATCTTAATGTCATGACCTACATCAATATCCTCTTACATCAAATGGGAAATGAAATCGTTAATCATTTCTACAATGGACTATCGCATTTCCAACCAACATAATTCAGTTCCATCACCAATTTTAATTGACTTATATTTAAAATATAAATATTGTATTTCTGAAAAAAAAATATACCTTTGTAATTATAATATCACATCTACTTTCATACTTACCAATATGTTGAAAAACAATAATGTCACTTGCGTGTATGGTACACTACCATCTTTCGAACCGACATGATTTTTTTCATTTCTATTTTACATGAATGTTAAAAATAATATATTAAAGGAATTTATATGATATTTTAACAAAATTATTATTTTTTATTTTTTATATTATTTATACCTTCTTAATTTCCATTTATGTGGGATACGATAATGTTTCTCTTTTGTATGGTGGACTATCGCCTCGTCAAGTGATTATATTCATTATTCACATATGATTTACATGGATGGAAATAAAGATAGATTAATAAAAAATATTAAATATATATGAAATAAAAAATATTCTTGAATCTTAATATATTATTTACGTATCTTTTTTTTCATCCTTTGATGAAGTGAAAATATCATTCATGCGTATGTACGGTTAACCTTCTCCGTGAATGATGTAATTAATTTTATATATAAAACTATTATGGATTACTATAAATAAATATATATAATTAATATATAAGATGTTTATATAATGATTAAAATTAATTATATGATGTATCCATGACCATTTTATTAGTATTTAAAATACAGAATAAATATATACATGAAAAATAAGGTATTTATTAGCCAAAACATGAATTTAACAAGGAGCTATTAATATACGGGTAAACAAAGATCCTTTGTAAATAATATATATGATATATATAGTTATTTCTTTTTAATATATGTATATGTAAAATATATTTATTATACAGGTGGTTTAAATGTGTGTGTAAGAAGTCTATACTTATAGAAATGGATTTTTGTCTCAATTTTTCTTCTTTGAGACATATGTTATGTAATGAAAATCTATTCTTTTATGAGGTTTATATAATTTATATTTGACATTTTATATCATGAATCTCATTATATTTATGATATTTATAGTTTTATTTGATATATGTATTTAATGGAACTTATGAATAAAATTTTACCAAATTTGTAAGTGTTTAATGATACATTCTCATTATTTATTGGGCTTAGTTATAATTATGCTTCTTATAATGATATCATAGTTTATATCCCTCAAAATTATAATATGTTTCTTATTATATGGTTTTTTTTTAATAAATTTTTTTCATTTTTTTCTCTCCTAAATTATTGAAGATATCAAAAATACTTTTTAAACAAAAATACAATTTATTTCTCTCTTAGATAAATAAATGTTTTCCTTCTATATTTATGATTTCAATATATGTTTTAAAAAAAGTTTTAAATATTCTCCAATTAAATATTAAAGAAATTTTTACATGTGTTTGAGCTTTTTTGCAACATTTTTTAAAAATGAGACTTCATTTAATTTTCCAAAGATGTTCTATTTGTGTTTTATTGAAACTATAAATTGAATCATTGTTTTATGGTGTAAGATATGGGTATTGTTTCACAATATTGTGACCAATAATTATTTTATACAATCCTTTAATATTCTATAAGTTTATATTGAATGAAAATTATTTTCAAATTATTTTATTAATTTTTTATTTTAAAATGTTATTTTCAATGTTGAAAGGTTTTTTTCTAAAGAAATGTTCCAAGTGATCTTTTAAAATTATTTTAAAAAAAGGATTACATAAATTGATATTACATATAAATTACTGGTGATATTTTCTGAGGATACCATTCTTATTCTTTCTATAAATGCTTTATGTTTAAGATGACAAGTTTTTCATGAAACATATTATTTTTTAGGGTTCTGATAAGATAAATGTGTTATGAAGCCCATTTCTATTTATGGATTCTAATATGATAAATGTGTTATAAAACCCACTTTTTTCATGGGTTATGATTTGATAAATTTATTATGAAGCCCATTAATTTTCATGGATTCTGGTATGATGACTATTTTTAGATTCTTTCTCATAACTATGTACAGTTTTCCTTATGTCATGTTGGTTAAATTATAAACAAGGATGGTGGTTATATTATAACCAAAGGTGGTGGTCAAATTATAACTATGTATGGGTGGGACCAATATCTCCCTATAATAAATTGTGTATTGATTGATATCTCGTGAGATAAATAGTTCTAAAATGATGTGTGATCCTAGTTTAGTAATTTAACTTCACTATTATGATGTTATTTGGAGTTAACCATGGTTACTATATTGTTTTTGGGCGTAAACCTAATCTACTACAATTATATGGAATGTTAAACTTGAATACTAAGGAAAAAATTTTATATTCTTACATTTATAAAAACCCTATGTTTTATTATAAAATTGTGTTCACACAGTTCACATTCTTTGAATACTTTATGATACATGTATTGTTAACTATTATGATTTATGAAATGGATCACATTTATAATATATGATAACCAAGGTTATTGTTTTCAAATTTTATTATCATGTTCTCATACCCTTATACTACTTTAATATTGATATCTCCATTTGTTACCCTTAATATGTGTCTGATCTCATCGTTTATTATGTTTCCTTTCCCCATGTTATGATGAATTAAATTATATGTTATATATCTAACAAGGGTGCTAATTATGAAAAACAATGTGGGAAATGATGAAAACCACTTATGAAACTATTCTCTATGTTTCCATGTTTTAAAAGTACTAGACCTATGTGATTCTAGTCTGTATCATTATTTTATGTAATTAATATCATTCTATTAATATGTAAAATTAATATATTAAAAATTTATGTTATTACATTCTTCAGTAGGGAAAAGAGTAATTATAACAACCATCTGTGGGACATGGAATTTGAAGTTGGTGTCAATGTTTTCCTTTGAATATCAATAGGCAATAGAGTTAGTCCATTTGTAAAGAAATGTAATATTATCCCTTGGAACATTGGTCCCTTTGATATCATTTATTGAAATAGAGTAGTGTCCAATCATTCTAAACTTCAACCATGTATGTCTTGTATTCATTATGTGTTCTATGTATCTCTATTTAGTAAATAAACACCTTATCTATTTCCTATATGAAATCTTGAGGTTTTTTAATTGGATAATGACCTATAGTATGAGGATAATCTAGTGAAGATTTGGAATCATTGAGAAAATATTCTAGAAACAAGATAACTCCCTATTTCAAATTGTTATGGAAGAACCCTAAATTTCAATACGTGACATGGGAACTAGAGGAAACAAAAATATATAATTACCCATACCTATTCTCAACAAAGATTATGAGTTCAAATCTTTGGGAATAAATTCCCAAAAGGGAGAAAATGTAACAACCTAGAGTATGTAACAGAAATTTGAAATAAATATATGTTATATTACATTATATACTATTATACAAATATAACACATAAAAAATTGTAAAAAATATTTCATTAATAGTGATCATTACATTAAATAGAAACTATAATCTTTTAAATTCGAAACATTACAAGGGAAAAAATATATAAATTAAGAAAATTGGTAATGAAAAATTCATATCCTTAGAATCTACTAGAATCATGTCCCCCATAACTAACACTATAGAAATGAAAAAATATATTAGTAAACCAATGAAAATAATAGAAAATGAAAATATAGAACTTTGGGAGGAATTATATTGATTTTTGAATGAATGAATGATGTAATATTTATAGGATGTAATGTGACTATTCTAACTGTAATGTCACTATTGGAATAAAAACCCGATCATCTGGAATACTGGTCCATCAAAATACTAGTTTAACCTTAGTATAAAAAATATAATATAAATAAAATCTATCATAAGTAATTAATTTAAATATAAATATTATAATTCTAAAAAATTATTATCCAGATTAAAAACATAAATAAAATATTAACACATTTTAAATAAAAAACCTTTTAATATATTTTTTAAATAATCATAATTTTATAATAAAAATTAATATGAAATATGTTTTAAAATTATTTTGAAAAAATGAAATTAATTTTTGAAATTATCACAAAAAAATAATCTAAGTGTGATATTTTGGTATTTCTCTGAAATACATCAATTTTTAGGTGAAAAGTAAAAATGCATCCATTTAATAACTAGTCTATTTTAGAGTAAAAAAATTCATTATATAATTAATTATATATTTTTTCCCAACATAGATATATTTAATTTGATAAATGTAAAACCCTTTCCTTTTAAGGATATTTCCATCTTGTTTACAGGTACTCTTTTGTCGTGTGTTGTGTGCTTATAGTTTGGGATTTACTTTAGAGTCTCTTTCAGTAAAAATTTATGAAAATTGAAGAATGATGGTATTGAATGGTTAGAAAATTGTTTTCCCTAACCATGCACCCTACCCTAGTAAACCATACCACCCATGAATGAGTGGTTTTTCATAGATGGTGTGCGGTTTTGAAAATCTTGCACCCTCTTAAGAGAAATAGTGAACCCCCCCCCCCACATTAAGAAGAGGTGGAGGGTTAAGAAACATGGTTAGGGAAACTCTATTCCCCAATTATAAAACTAAGCTTATGAGATTTAAATCCCCGTACTTTTATTAAAAAATTTCACACACCCCCGTCTAATATTCCCAAATGTCTTATATTGACCCATAATTATTATATCTAAATTTCATAGCCTTTTGGAGGTATTCCAAGCCATATATTCCTTTATTATTTGAAATTTCAAGCCCATATTAAAGATATGCACACCTCCTATTAAGTGAATCTTATCATATTTTTTCCTATTCCTATTCCTTTATTCTCCCATTCTAAAAAGGGTTTGTTCTTCATTTTTTGGTTATATCTAGATTTAGTTTTTCTAGATCTAGATCAATAATTGTGGATCTAGATCTATATTTTAAGGATCATGATTTATTTGAACTTGGATTTAGGTTTTAGGTGTGACTTTCATTCTATGTCATTCCTCTACTAAAATTGGGGATTTTTGTTTTGTGATCATTCATCAATGAATTATGGTAGGTGGTATATTATTTAAAATAAATATTCTGGATTTTTATTATGGGTATGTAATTATAGAATCATTATTTTTTTATTAGTAATTGAGTTTTCCTACATTAAATTATTTTTTTGGTAGAATAATTAATTTATGGATTTTTGAAATTGGTGATATTGAATTGAGATAAATAATTATAGAATTAATTAAGCTATATTTAGGTTATTTAATTAAGATAATTAAGATTTTTAATTTTATATTGCATTTTTTGATTTTTAAGTATAGAAAATTTATTGTTCAATTAATTATTGAAATAAAGTTATTTTGAAATTTAAAATTTCACTGTGGAATTAATTATAGGCTAATGAGATTTCATGTTGATTAATTAATTATTGAATTAATTAAAAAATATTATATAATTAAATAAAATTATTAATTAATTTTTTATTTAATTAATGGAATCGATGTGATTATATAATTGGTGAATTAATTAATTGGATCAATAAGATTAATTAATTTGTTAATTAAATAATGGGATATTTTATTATTAACTAAATATTGAATTAGTAATGGAAATCATGTGTTTAATTAATTACTAATTTAATTATGAAATTTTCAAAATGTGGAATGGTAACATGGTCATTCACTTATGAAAATAATAATGGTAACGTGGTCATTCGATTGTGAAATAATGAATGGTAATACGAACATTCACTTATGTAAATAAGAATGGAAACATGTTCATTTAATTTTGAAATGGAAAGTGGTAACATTTTCTTCCACATATAAAAAGAAGAATGGTAAAATGGTCATTCACTTATCAAAATAAAAATTGTAACATGGTCATTAAATTATGAAATGGTGAATGGTAACTTGGTTATTAAATTATAAGATTATGAATAGTAACAAGGACATTAAAATGTAAATTGTGATGATGAATGGTAACATGGACATTCAAACATTTGATATCCTTTGGGGATAGTACAGACTCTAGCATGGGTTACAATAAGTATTGAGGTTCTGATGTCTATGATAACGTGGGGGGTTTATTTGGTTAAATAAAGAAGAATTAATAAGGTGATAATTGTTTACATATATATATTGCTTATTTTTTTATAGAAATTCATACACTTTTATTGATTGGATATTATTTTAAACAACATAGGCGGTGGCTTACAGAGTATTACTCACAACCTACATGAGATGCCTAATTAGTACCTAAATAGATTACATGATGGTAGGATAAGTTAATAGAAAATTCCATGTGTAAGATAGATAATTTGGAATATAGAATATATAAGGGGACTAGATGTGGTTCAATCCCATTTTGGATTTTTCAGTGTTATTACTTTTGAGTTTCATTTTGAAACATGGCATGTACTTTGGCATAGAAAATTTATTGATCATTTTTTACATTGTATTTCATACATTGGTTAAATTGAGATATTGGTACTGATTTGATTTGTTCATATCATTTGGTTATTATTATTATTTTTGTTGTTATTGTTGTTTTATTACTCTTATAAAAGAGGGTATATTCTCCCCATTATCAATATTAGAATCTCACTGCTAGTTTACAGACTCTATTGTACTGTTATGTGTGCATGAGGTCGCATGGATAAATGACTCAGGGCACTAGTGTGTGAAACCTACTCAAGACATTACAAAGTTGTATCAAAGTAGATTTTATTTTCTTTTATTTTGTATTAATATTTTTGTAAGGTATAAAGGATAATATGAAGATTCAAGCCTTATTTTTGTGCTCTTATATTGGTGTAGATAACTCATGTATGGGGGAAAAACCATGTCCACTTGGTGCGATTGTTGTTATTGTTATTGTTGTTATAATTGTTGTTATTTTACCTTGGGTGATGCACTTGTGGGGAGATGTGATATTTTAAAGATTTTGTTAATAATTGTCTCAGGGATCGATATGGAAGGAGAGTTGGATTTTAATGCATCAATCTAGACACTCAATATTGTTATGTGTCATGCATCATTTTTGTCACGCATGAGAAAATAGGTTTTGGGTACGTTGTTGAAAAAGAAATGTTCTTTTTTATTGTGAATTTGAATTGAAAATGTTCCTAACATGAAATTAATTTTAAAATTATGCAAGATGTTAAAAAAGGTGTCTAATGAAAAACTTGATATGATAATGACAATTTCCTTTTTCGACCAAGACTATGGTGTAGGATGTTAAGGATAGTGACAGAACCTCGCATTTTGACCACATGGCTAGGTTCATGGAAAAGACTAGTTGTGATTTCCCACTTACATAATTTTTATAATGTTGTGTTATGGGCCCTAAGATTTGTATTTTTTTTACTTTATGAAATATGTCTCTATGAGGATTCTTGTTGAGAGGATGACTGGAGGACATGTCCAGGGATGATCCTCTAGTAGTGGGACTTAAGTCGCCAATAGTGTCTATTGAGGTAGTATGGCATCAGATCCAACAAAACTCTTCTAGCTTCATAAATCTCATATAAAGAGAATAAATGTGGGTTGTAAAATTAATTTCTGACCTTATATGTTACTTTCAGTTTCTGAACCCTTAATATATTATTAGAGAGGGTGGACCTGATGGAGCTATGTTCTGGGTTGAGTCTCTCCAGAATATACTTGACTATTTAGATACTTCGGATATGAACGGTTTCAAGATGGCCACTAATATTATAATAAGATCAATGAAGTACTAGTGATAAATTCAAATGAAAACTTAGTATGATTATGATATGTTATTGGAAGGATTTATTTGGGATGTTTTTAGGGAACTTTTATCCATAGAAGATGAGATAGGAGGGAAAAACTGAGTTTGTGAGGTTGACTTTGGGGAGTATGTATGTGATGGAATATGTCAGACTCTTTATATATTTACATCATTTTTATCTACAATTGATAAGGGAAGAGACTTATATGGTGAATAATTCTCATGATGGGATTAAATTTGAGATTACATCCCAAGTTAACCTCTTTCAATTAAATTATTTTCTTGAGGTAATGGATTGGGATCTCATCGTAGGGGAAAACCTGAAGGAATATTCCAGTGCAGGGCAGATAGTTATTGTTTGGATATAAGTATATTATCCAGGGGAGAGGAGGAATATTGGAAAGGGGAATGGATCATTTACCCTTGATCTTACCCAAATTCTTTGTCACTAGTGTTGTATCCCAATCCACTGTTGAAAATATTATACCTGATAAGCCATAGAATTTCAATATTGTAGAAATATGGGGAATATATAAAAGTTTTGTAAGAACACATAACAAATGGGAGGTGATTGAGGATATATACTAATCCAAGGTTTGGAAAGGGGATATTATATACAACATTGGCCTAAAATTTTAAGTTCTACTAGTGGGTGGTAGTAGAGGTAGTGGTGGTAGAGCTTCTGGAAAAGAGAATGTGTATCATCAGAGTATTATAGCTCATGGGACTCAGTTAGTGTCGCAAGAGAGAGGGGAAGGATAGTTGCATGCAGTTCAGTCTACACTAGTGGATAGTGAGGCTGGACCGTCTATAGTGTGAGGTACTATTATTTTAGCTTCTATATTAGTTAGTTTCTTATTTGACACTAATTCCTATCATTCCATTATTTATTTAAAATGTTTTAATTATTTGAGCCTTGTGGTGGATTTTCTGACCATAGTTATGATGATAGATACATTATTTGTATTACAGTCTATAGATATATGATTATTCAATGGATTATCTCTTGATGATGGGGGTATTGTTTTATTTGGGATCCTTATATCCTTCCCATTTAAGGATTTGATCTTATTATGGGTATGAAATGGTTAGTAGAATATTGATCCTACATTGATTGACACTACAGGATAGTGACTTTTACATATCTTAAAGGTGAATAATAAATCCACTATAGATAATGGTATATTTACTTGACAACTGAGAGAGCTCACTTCCCATTTTTTATTCTTTTACTAGATGATATAGGTGTAAAGCATGATGTCATTTCGCAACTATTGGATTAGTTTCGAGACATGTTTCATGAATACATATTAGGGCTTCCACCTAAGAGATATGTGGAATTTACTATTAAGATCTTGTTGGGGGATATGGTAGTTTCTATTCCACTATATATAATAGAACTGATAGAGTATCAAGAGCTTAGTACTTTTCCGGAATACTTATAGGTTATGGGATTTATCCTCCTAAGTACATCACCTTGGGGATCACTGGTGTAGTTTCCTAATAATGATGATTTGATTCTACACTTGTGTGATTTATTGCTATAAGTTTAACTAGATGGCAATGAAGAACCAATATAATCTTCCACATATCAATGATCTATTTGACCAGTTAATTAGAGCATTTTTTTCTCAAATATTGACTTGAGATCACGGAATTATCAATTGAGAGTTCGAATTACTGATATATTAAAGACTACTTTCGAATGAAGTTATGGACTCTATGAGTTAATTGTAATTTTGTTTGGATTGAAGAATTCACCAATATTGTTTATGGATATGATGAATATAATATTCCGTCCATATCTGGATTAGTTTGTGGTATTTTTTTGCATGAAATCTTGTTGTACTCTAAAACTCAAGACGATCATACCCAACATCTTGACATCATCCTGAGTGAATTGAAAGGGAACTGGATATATATCAGGCTATCTATGTGTCAATTTTGTATTGATTAGGAACACTTCTGGGGTCACATCATCTCGGGGGAAGGTGTGTTAGTGGAGCAAGATAAGGTGAAGGTTGTGGTTTATTAGGAGAATCTCAAGAACAAATTCAATATCTATAGCTATCTGGGGTTAGTAGGATATTATCATGGATTCATACATGACTTTTCTCATTTGGCAGTGCAACTTCAGATCTTAAAAAAGAAGGGGATAAAGTATTAATGGTCAATAGCATGCAATAATTACTTTTAGTATCTAAGTAATAATTTTAAATCGACACTGATCATGATCATACCCTAGAAATGTATAGATTATATAGTGTATTGTTATTCTTCTGGAATTGGACTTGGAACAGCATTGATTCACGGTGATAGAGTTGTGGCATTTGGGTCTCGGAAGTTGAGGCCTCATGAACAGAACTACCCTACACATGAACTTGAGATGGAATTAGTTGTTTATTCCTTTATGTTTTTGAGGAATTATTTGTTAGGTGAGAGGAATATTTTTTTATACATATCACAATATCTTAAATTAAATATTTTTATATTGAAACTTGGATCTCTGAAAATGAAGGTTGGTTGAGCATATACAGTCATTAGATTTTGATCTAGCATATACACATAGAAATGGAAGTTGTGTTATTGTTTCTATAAGAAGGAAGTCACAGACTAATATGGTTCAAGAATCTTGTTTTGAGTGGAAGATGATGAAATTACTAAAGGAGATGCATATTGTGGTTCAAGAAATTTATAAAAATATGAATCTCATATCTATTTTTTTTAGTCTACACATTTAAGGTGGATCGTGGCTAGATAGTATGAGGATCTAGAATGCATGACCATGAGGGATATCCTAGAAGGTAGGGAGACTTTGTTAGATTATAGAATATATGAGGATGAGATTATCTATATTAGGAATCCTATTATGGTGCCTAAAATCATGTGGGAGGAGTTGATATGTGAATTTAATTCCTCAAATTGTGTGGTATTTCAAGGTGTGACCGAAATGTACCGTGACCTATGATGATAGTTTTTATGTCTAATCATAAAAAAGGAGACAACATGTTTTCTAGCACAATGTTATTCCTGTTAGTTTGGGAAGGATGAGTATAAATCTCTTGTAGTTTTATTACATCAATTTATCATCCTATAATAGAAGTGGGAGGATTAGACAATGAATTTAATGGTGGGTCTCCAAAGGATGCCTCATAACAGTGACGTTATTCTGGTGATTGTAGACTGTTTGAAAATGGTATCACATTTATTACCTATACGGGAGACCTTCCCAATAGAGAAGTTGATATTCTTTTATTTTCAAGAGATATTCAATCTAAAATGGGTGAAATGAACTATAGATTTAGAAGTGTATGGCTATAGATCAGAGTATAAATAAGTCATATGTTGATAAAAAACGATTACCCCAATAGTTTACATAGTGTGATAATGTTTTTATAAGCATGTGGAGTAGATTGGACCACCATAGAATATAGAGACTGGTCATATTGGTGCCTATATTCATTGTACTATTTAAGGTGGTGGAGATAATCAAGCTGGTGGCATACCGATTAACTCTTCCAAAAAGATACAGTGTCCTACATGATTTTTTTCCAAGTGTCAATAATATGGTTCTATCACCCCGACCCTCTCATTTGATTTATTTGGATGATATTGATGTTGATATATTGTTTCCTTTGAGGATCATTCAATATGTGTGTTATATCATCGTTAGAAAGTGTTGTAGGGTATTATTGTGTCGATTGTTCATGTATATTAGAAATGTGTCCATGTTTAAGAAATAACATGAGAGAGATAAGCATATATGAGGTCTCAATGGCCCAACCTTTTTCATTAAGAATATTAGAGATGTATGGGAGTACAACTTGAGGATGGTCTATTATAAGGTGGGGAGATTATAAAACCAAGGCTTTTTCAGAAGATATTTAGGGATTGTATATAGGTACACTTTTCCCTTGTTTTGAGTAAATTTTATTTGGGTCTTACTTTGTGGTGTGTTTAGGAAAAAAATTAGAAAAATGGAAGAAAGAGGGAAGTGCATGTTTGTCACATAGTGTTCCATAACTGTGCACCATGGTCTAGAAAACTATGCAACCCCAAACATAGTTGTTTTTCATGGATAGTGCATAGTTTCTTAAATCATTTTTACTTTTAGGAGAAATTATGCACCCCCCCCCCCCCCCCTCATCCCATAAGGGGTTCATGGTATGGGTAAACTATACATCCTGAGTAATAAATGGTGCATACATGACTTTAATCCCCCAAAATTTATTATAAAATTATCGAACCCATGTCTAATACCACTGAGCATCCTCTCTTTACCCATAATAATTTTCCCTCATTTCCAAATCCTCTCGGAGGGATTACAAGCCATTAACACCTCTGTTATTTATGATTTGAAGCCTATATTGAAGACCTTCTCCTCTCTTGATAAGTAAATACTATCTCATTTGGTTTCCCTTTCTTATTTCATTCTTATCTATTTCTAGAAAGGGTATGTTTATCCTATTTTTATTATATATAGACCTTGTTTTTTTATCTATATCTTGTATTGTGGATATTGATCTTGATTTGAAGGATCTTGATTTATTATATCTTAGATTTAGGTTTTATATCTAGATCTCATTCTACATCGTTAGTCCACTAAAATTAGGTATTTTCATTGGGTGATCGTTCATCAATGAATTGAGTTAGGTTGACTATTATTCAAATCCAAAAGACTTGATTTCGATTATGTATATGTAATTGTACAATAATTTTATTTTTTTGGAAATTGAATTTTACTAAATTGAATTAATGATTGGGTAGAATAAATAATTTAAAGATTTTTGAGATTGGAGATGTTTAATTGAGATAATTAATTGTGGAATTAGTTATGAGACATTGAAATTATTGTATTAAGAAAATTAATTGTTTAATTAATTATGGAATATGGTTATTTTTTAATAGAGGTAATTAATTTTTGAATTAATTATTGAAATATATTGATTTTAAAACTGAAAAAAGTATTTTGGAATTAATTAGGGGATATTGGGATTTCAGATTGAATAATAAATTAATGAATTAATTAATGAAAAATACAATGTTTCTGAAATTAAAAAAACTGATTAATTGATTATTGTGTAAAATAATAGAAGTGGTGTGATTATTTAATTGGTGAATTCATTAATGGTGTTGATATGGTTAATTAATTTGGGAATTAATTAAGGGGATTGGAATGGTTATTTAATTGTTGAATTTCAATTGAAATCATGTTGGTAATTAATTTATAAATTAATTATGAAATCTTGAAAATGGTGACTGGTAAAATGTTCATTCTCTTATGAGAATATTAACTTTAACATGTCATTAAATTTTGAAATGTTGAATGGTAACATTTAAATTATCTTATGAAATTAATAATGGTAATATTGTTATTCAAATTTGAAATGGTGAATAGTAACATGGTCATTCACTTATGAAAATAAGAATGGAAACATGGTCATTAAATTATGAAAATAGTGAAGAGTAACATGATCATTCACTTATGAATATAAGAATGGTAACATGGGAATTCAATTATGAAATGGTGAATGGTAACCTGGACATTCCCTTTTTATATTATGAATGGTAATATAGAAATTCAAATGTGAATATTGATGATTAATTGTAACATGGACATTTTGGTATCTGATATTCCTTTGAGATAGTTCAGACACCAGTATGTGCCGAAGTAGGTATTAAGGTTCAGGTGTCCAAGGGAACCTGGTTGTTTATGTGGTTAAAAAAAATAATAATTAATAATGTAATAACTATTTACCTATGTTTTGTATGTATTTCTTTATACAACAATATACACTATTATTAACTGGATGTTTTTTTAGACACTATTGGTGGTGTCCTACGGATTTGTACTCACACCCTACATGGGTTTCCTGATCAGTACCCAAATAGATTACATGATTTTACGATATTTTAAGGTAAAGGACGTGTATTAGATATCATGTTTGGTATGTATCATGGATGAGGGAACCGGATGTGGTTTTGGACCTTCTTGGGAGTTGTCAATGCCTTTACTTTTTAGTTTCATTTTGACACATAGAACGTATATTGAAATTAAAAATTTATTTTTCAGGTTTGAATTTGTATTTACTAATTTTGTTATCTATAGATATTGGTATTGATTTGATTATTTCATATCATTTTGTTCTTTTTATTATTTATTTTGGTGTATTTATCTAATAAAAAAGGGTTTATTCTCCCCATGATCGATATTATACCCTCACAGTTAGTCATAAGTCTCTGGTTAATGGGGATTCAAGCATGAAGTCACATAATGAACCTACTTAAGGCCCTAGTGTGTGGTACCTGGGTTAGGAAGTTTGAATAAATGATTCATTAAAATACAAAAAACATGATTTCTAGGCCATAATATTACCATCCAAAGTCTAAATTCAAAATAATTCCATTAATATAACAAATTTTCACAACATTCCTTTTAAATGAAATATTTAATTCAAATAATAAATGTGGTTAAATTTTTAAAAAAATTCTATTATATTGATATATGATTCATTATTCCAGAAATATGAGTATTGTAGGGTTTACCTTAAATACAATATTTTATTCTACATTTTAACACAGAAATCCCCCTCTCCTTAAGTATAAATTACCCATATACCTCCCCATATAAATAAAATCCTCTCTAATATACAAAAGAAAAAACACTAATAAATCCCCCTAGATACCGTTATAAATAATAGGTATTTTCTGGAGTAACCAGATCTAAACATAATGGGTTTCCAGTCACATACAAGAGAAGGGACACTAATGAGAATGTATTTTTTCATCAACTCTTGATTGAATTATCCTATTCTCTTTTAGTTTATCAATATACATTCCAAAATAAAATATACAAACATTAATTTACAAGAAATTGAAAATTATATTAATTATTTTATCCAAATTATATTATTATATCTACTATATAATTATATTTTATAATTTTGAAAACTCTTTCTTTTATAATCTCTTTTTAACTGTCGGTTAATGACTAACAAAAATTTTTCCAACTAATTACATATTCCTAACATTATGTAAAGTTATAAATATATATTTATGATACATAAATATATATATATTTATTTATTTAAATATTTTTATTCTAAGGATTAAAATTTAATTATACTTTTGTATAAATTAACATGAACAAAATACTGAAATCATAGAAATGAAGGAAATGTTTAAGTAAATAATGAAATCAAAATATTTTCCCTTTAACAAAGAAAAATTTAGAAAAATTGTCCATTAATCATAATTTATAAATATTAAAAAAATATAAACAATTCATATATTTATAGATAAATAATCTTCCCTTTTTTATTATCTAGGAGGTAAAATAGAGACGAAATAAATATGGTTATAAGGTAAAAGGATTCTCAAACCCAACTCTTTGTTTTAGGTTACCAAATTTTTCTTCATTGATATTGGTAAGAATCTTCCAAAAAATATCCAAAATATTATATTTCAATACAATTTCTATTTAATTTTTTGGGTATATATGTTACTTACAATACAAAATGTTTTCAAATCCGTTTATAATTTTTTCCCAAAATACATAAATTTCAAAAAACAATTATGGTGAATCCCCTTTAGTTTTATCCCATTTCAAATAATAAAACTGATATTTTATTCCAAATTATGATCTCCCATATTCATTTTGGAGTCCTAAATTTCATTTCTTTAAGCATGAAATGTGAAAATTGTTTACGAAAACCATTCCATTTCATGGGTTATTTCATGACTACTATTTTTGTCCATTAATGCGACATGCATGATTATGGGCATTTTATGGTGTGACTAGTGGGACCAGAATTATATACCCCTCTAATGAATTTGGTTATGTGATTTATCTCATGAGAAAATTTGTAGTATGTGTGTACATGATTCTATATATTATCACATTTATGGTTTTATGCTTATTCAGGTGTTTTCTGTGTGAACATGATGTTAGCATTGTTTAGAAATATATGTGGTTTTTGGCCACTATTTTATGACATATCATTAAAATTCATAAGCTAAATTCCATTCCATTATCAAAATTTTCCCTCATGGTTGTTATTATTATCCTATTCTTATTATATGATTGGGTTTCTTAATTGCATTTATTTATTATTGATACATTTCCCCAATCCCACCACTTATGGGGGTTTTATATCACCCTTCTCTTTTATGCTTATCATCATGTCAATTCATTTTTTAAGGACATCAGAGGATATTAATAAGGATAAACAAGAGGAATTAAAATTATTTTTCAGTTTTATTTTGTATATTAATTGCATGACCCTAATTTTCCCAAGGCACTAAATGTTTGGATCTTGGATTGAATGACTATTATGTTCTTTATACCTAAAAGTGATGTAATAGTAATGTATAGAAAAGTTCAGTCACAATAACTTATATACTAATTATAGGAAAACATCTATAGTGAAACTTCTACTAAAATATTCAATCAATTTACATGACCAATACTTCTTATCCAAGAGTAATAAGAGTACTTACATTCACCCTACAAAAAATATCTTTTAATCAAACTACTAATAAAAATTTATTACTTCACTAAAAACCTATTTTTCATGTGGAATAACAATGTTATTTTTTTCAAAACAATAATATATTTCATTCAATGAATCTAATAATTGTATATTTTATATATATAATAATCTATACAATATTTTAATCATTAATTTTAAACTAGATTTTGTAACCACTACATTAATTATAGTCTAATAAGATGATATTTAAACTATAGTGTAGGTGTTTCTTATATATTAATTTCTTACCATCCTCTTAAATATTTAATATATTGATCCCTTTTAAACCATGTTATAATCATTTCATAATAATCATCACCATAAATATCTAAATGGATTTATAATTATATGTGTGGGAAATGTTTTTTAAGAAAACTATTTTAAATATAACTGTATGAAATATTTGACATAATTTTTTCAAAAATGTGTTTAACCATTTATCCCATATTTTTTAGAAGTAAAAGGGTATTACATTTAATAACATGAAATGTTTTATTATTATTTCTACTTTTTTCCAATAGATAAATAAATTCAAGTTAAACATTATATTATATTTAACAAATATAATCCATTACTTTATTTAATCTATACCAATGGATATCTATATAGATATCAACAAATATAGATATTTACTATAATAACAAATATTTTTATCAGATTTATATAATTTTTTTTTACTATTTACAGCTATTTTTTCAAATATATTAAATTTATGTTTACATACCTTCAACTAAAAAAATGTATTCGAAAAAAATTATCCATTCATGTATTTTAATTCGAAAATATATTATTTTCCATTATAATCTTTAAAAAGTAACGTAAAGGTTAATATACCCATGTATTTTATTTTACATGTAACACCTTATGATTTTATAATATATTTTTCATAAACTAAATTGAAATTGTTTGATAACATTTTTTACATGAAACCTCATATCCAAATGAACTATAATATAGTAACGCTATAAAAAAATTCTTCAAATTTGAAGGAATAAATATTAATAACAGCATTATAAAAAATATGGCTAATTTTTTTAATAATTGGAAAAATATTATTAATTCATAATAAATATTAACTAAATTTTCATTGACGTCATTTTATGTTCCAAAAATATATTTTCTTCAAGAAAAGTGATTCATTTTTTTCATGTATATTTTAATTAATTTATACAATTTCTATAAATATCATTTGAAATAGTAAATTTCATTTTTTAAATCATCATTTCAATATTACATTATGGTTAATTTTCATAATTTTTCTAAAAATACTTATTTCTGTGAATATCAAACATACCAATTTTTAAAAAATTACATTTAATATTAAAAAATAGTCCAATTATTTTTTAAATTTTAAAAAAAATAACATAAGTTTATATTAATTATTAAAAATTTAATTAATTACATAGGAATGAAAATTATACTTAATATTTTTATAAATACATTTTTTATCACAAAAAACTCATTTAGCTAAAAAAGTTTACTCATGAAATGTTTTTTATCTTAAAAAATTAAATTAATATCTATTTCTTAATATTTTTAATCATATTTTTCAGTTATATATTCAATAATATATTTTATATTTCATTTTTTTATTTGGAATATAATAGAAGAAACATATTTTTTATGGTTACAATTTGTATTTTTTTTATAATGGGTTTTCATTGAGGTTTGTGCAGTTATTGAAAATTAAATTATTCCACTTACAGAAATTATGTTTATTAAAATAGATTAAATTTATCTAATAATAATATTTTATATAATTTAGTATGTTTAACATAATTTTTGGTCATATTTAATATTAAAAATACTAAAAAAATTATCATAGTTAAAATTAAAAAAGATTTACTATGGGTTAAACCATGAGGTAGTTGAAGGATTTCAATGCATGACTCTCTATTTCTTATTTTTCATAT
This sequence comes from Viscum album, assembly GCA_963277665.1. Classification (NCBI taxonomy): domain Eukaryota; kingdom Viridiplantae; phylum Streptophyta; class Magnoliopsida; order Santalales; family Viscaceae; genus Viscum; species Viscum album. The sequence continues at coordinate 1,922,216,443 of OY728125.1, read as the reverse complement.
ATTTTGCTTCCTTATATTTTCCTAAAATTTAATTCATGTCCAGTTTTTTCTACATTACACTGAATTTGACCATATATCATTGAAATATTTTTATAATATTCATGTGTGTCCCTCCTCTTGATTATAAAAGAGAAAATATTCAATTTCCATATTGACACCATTTGAGACTATTAGATCATTTATAATCTACACCAAATCCTTACTAGATTAAATCCCTTAATCCTAGAGCTTCTATTGTTTTCTTATTACCAATCCTTCAATGTTTTTGGTGTATTCAAAAGTAGTCTCTCAACGAAATGATTTTAATAATTACCAAGATCTTTCAATTTTTATATCTTTATAGACATTATCTAAACATATATAATCCAAAAAAACATTATTACTCCATTATCATAAATTCAAAATTATGTTTTTGTAATGATGTTACTTTAATCTACCACATCTTATCCATAAAATTGTTTATAAAAGTATTTCTTGTGTGTATGTGTGCACTACTTCCTCCATGTAGTGATTCGATTCATTTTCCATAAATATATTTTATGAGTGGTTAAAAGGATGGATTTAATTTTTATATTTTTTTATCAAATAATTATTATTTTGTAACTATATCTTATAATATTCGTTCTTTTCATCTGATCTATTTTTTAATGATGATGTCGCTCATGTGTACGTGTCGACTACCTCCTTCAAGAAGTGATGATGTTTTTTTATCTTATCATATATCCTTGGACATTAAAATGGATATATTTAATTAAAATATATATTATTTTTTATAATATAAATATTTTTAATAGTTATTTATCATTTACCTTTTTTCTATTCGATCCATTGAAAAGTGAAAACATCGCTCGTGTGTATGTGTGGATTACTAGCTCTATAAAGTCATATAATTTATTTTTAATCAACACATGATATTAATTGTAATGAATTAGTATATATTGAATATATATTATTTTTTTGTCATTAATAATATTTTTAAGACTAATGATCCATGATCTAAGTTCAATGACCATTACTATTGAACCAAAACATAAATGAAAAAATGTAGCACTTAATATAAGAAATAATGAAATTAATATAGACACGTTAATAAAAGGGTGTTGAAAATTTATAATTAAAGAATATATGATATTATAAGTAAAAATATAGCTATTAATTATAATTATAATAAGTATAAGTTCATTACATTGGAGGTTAGAGGGATTACAAATCTAGTCAGACATAAGGTAAGGGTTTTATCTCAATCTCTCTTCATTTGGACATATTTTAAGGTTATTGAGAAATATATTATTTGTATATTTTATATATTTATCAATAATAAATTTTGGGATCCTATATTATTTAATGAATTTTATTTACAAAAAACTTATTATTTTCAAGATTCCATTTACTTTTGTTTAAAACATTACTTGAGTCATAAGGGTTCTTCCACTCAATTTTGTTTTGTGGAGACATGTTTGATGAAATGAACCTATTAATGTTTATGAGTTACATATAATGATATATTGAAATAATATATTATTTACAGTTCTTAATTAACTTTAAATTATATTATTATTAAAAATAATTCATTTATGGGGTATTGATTAAAAAACAACCAAAGTGGTATGAGTTTATCCTTTCAAATTGTCTTCTTTGAAACATATGTTATGTTCTAAACATATATTATTTTATGTGGTATATCTACTAACCCATTAATATGTTATATCCTGAAAATAATTATATTTATTTGGTTTTTTTCCTTTATGTATATTATGATTCAAAAGTAAATATTTCTTTAAGGTTTTTATGTAACAAGTAAATATTTATTTAAGGTTTTTATGTAACAATCTCATATTTACGAGGACTCTTTATGATTAAATTTTGATAATGAAATTATATGATCTATCTCTCCGACGTATTATTTAGTTTATACTCCAATAATTATACTAGGTTATTAAATTTAATAATTCAATTTTACTCTATTTAATTACTCAAGAGTTTGAAAGAATATTTTTAAGGAATATCAAAATACTTTTTTCTATTTGATCGGTAATCTTTTATTTCATGTCAATATTTTTGTCAAAATGTTTCCAGGATTGGTTTTACTATTATCCAAATTTGATTTATAGTAATTTTAATGATATTTATCTTATTTTATAATGGATTAAAGTGAATCTTAATATTATTTACCAAAGACAATAATTTATATATTTTGAAGAAAATGTAAAATTAATTTTCCTTTAAACATTCATCACATAAATTGATTTCCTAATTATAATAAATACTCTTTTCTAGAAATATTAATTTTTAAGTTTCCTTTTTCCATTTAAATGAAATAAATTCCTTTATATTGTGGAATTATTTATATTTTAAAATAGTTATTTAAAAATTAAATGGGTATTTTCCACAAGAAATGTATTAGGGATCTTTTAGAGTTATTTTTCATATATAAAACCATATTTTGATGTATCTTATTCTTTATAGTTGACTTTACCCAATGTTAACATTTTTTATGTCATTATATGGTTTATGTTCATGATGATAAATTTTTTATGAAACATGTTTTCCTTCCACCGGATACCCTTTGATGTAATTATTATTTTTTTCTTATTCATATGTTATAAATATGACTGGATTGTTACTTTGGGAAAGGTGGTTCCATTATATTATAAAGATGGATTGTTGAATTATAAACCAAGGACATTGGGGTCCATTATAGCCCTCCAATGTATTGGATAATGCTTAAGGAGTTTAGAAACTCTGATAATATTTTGAATATAATAAAATACTAAGATATCAAAGATTTAACAAGATAGAAGTTACTCCTAAGAGAATGTAGGAAGAGTCCGAGTAGACATTTCCATTATGGTAATTATTTCACAATGAAAGTTTTGGGAGTGAACTATGACCATAGAAGTGATTTTATTTTGATATGAGAATTCCAAAAAGTTTATTATTGTTCTCATAATATGTTCCCATAGAACATCGTTGATTAATGACTATTCCACAAACTTATGTATTATGCCTTTTTATTGACAAAACCTAATGACATGATTTGTGTTTAAGGATATTTGACTAATTGGGTATTATTATTGTAAATTTTGACCATATTCCCATACCCATACATGTATCTTATTCGTGACTCTGATAATTGATTGATTTTATTTATGTTTACCCTTAGCGAGCATATGGGATCTCCCTTTCTTTTGATTAATTTTCTTGGTTTATGAAGAATGATTTTAAGTATGATGTGTCTAAGAATGGTGCTTATTGTGAAGAAATTAATGGGAAACAATGTAGATATTTTTTAACTATTATTTATGGATTCAATTTTACATTGACAGTAAACATTTACTAATCTATTATATATCATAATGTTTTTTAAGGAATATTCATCTATTTAGATTTATTATTTATGTATTAATGATTTTTGTTTCTATAATTTTTATCATTGAAATGTTGAGTCAATTTTAGACACTATGAAGTTAAAATAATACTAAAACATTTAATATAATCATATATATTGGATAAAATCATGTGTGAAGGTAGATAAAGGAGTATATTTTACCTATTAAAATAAATCCTTCACTGGATACTAAATGTTGATGTGGTATTGGCATAGATGCATCTAGAGGTAATAACCCTGAAAGGAGTTGTCTGATTATATGTTGATCATCATTACAGTGCACTTTGAGTGGCACATTATAATGATTTTTTTAAAACTTTAAGGGATATTCTTAGATTTATTAAAAAATTTATTATTACCCATTATAATGTATTGTAATGTATAATGAACATGGATAACCAAGGTTAAACCTAATGTGTCATAGTCTAAAAAAATGTGTCATTGTTTATATATCTTGTGAATTAGTTTTCATTATTATATGATTACTCATTAACATTTATCGTGATATGATTATTGTTTTAGATAATTTATTGGACCATGGTAAATCTTTTTTACTATAAATGTCACATACAATGCTGTGATTTACCTCATGAGCAACCAAATGAGATTGGAAATCGAATAAAAAAGATTTTCATCATCATTAACTAGTTATATCATTATATAATGAAAACACTAAAAAATAGGTGTCTTTGGAAAAGAAAAAAATAAGGGGAAATAGTAATTTCAAGATGGCCAAATAGGAAAGAATATTTAGATACCAATATATCAAGGATGTGGGAATAAGTTCTTAGGGAAATGTCATAAATGAATTGGAAAATGATTTATATGTCAAAAATAATTTCATGTGTGGGGGGAACATGAGAATTATCTTCTCTAATTCCCTATTTCAAGTTATAACTCCTAAATGAAATAAGAAAATACTCTATTCAAATCCATGAAGTAGAATAACTACAGTTTTTAAATATTGGGATTTGATAATTGTTTTGAGAAGTATTTTATTAATAATATTATGGTTTAAAACATTAAATTAGATTGTTCCAAATTTGTTTTTCTTTATTGGTTTTCAAGAAATTTTTGAATGATGTTGATAACCTAGAAAGGTGATTTAGTGGTTAGGTGATATTTTTTTTAAAAATTTATTAAGGAATATATAAGCCTTAATACGAGCATAAGGTCAAGATAATAATGTTTATATGGGATGATTATTTTATAGATATTGAGAAGTATATTTTATATTATTACTAACAAAGAATATTATTAGTGATTCAATGATAAAGCGATTTATTTTATCATTGTTGATGTTTATTACATTATTTTATCTATTCGATATGTTAGATATTTTAGGATTTTATTTAACGAATAATGTTATATTTAATTTTTTGGAATCATATATATTTTCCTTGAGGTTTTTTGGCATGTCTGGTTATTTTGGAAAAGGAGGATAATGTTTTAGAAGAATATCCATCCATCCAATGGCTTGAAGGCCTTCATTATTTATTTATTTTGATAATACACCTTTCAAGGGGTGAGGTGGAACCCTTATAAGGCCCATAGACGTAATTATTACATGGACCACATGCCTTAGAGGAATTCATTACCCATAGGCTTCAAACATTACATACAACCCAGAATAACTACATGGAACTACTCCACCCCAGAATCTTCATCGTGAAACCATATCTCCACCTTCCCATGGTTGTTCGACTAGGCTTTCCCATGCATGCACAGGCTTGTCCTAGTATTAGGTTCCATACCCTATCATTATTTTAATCTGTTTATCTTGTGCTATGGTGAAATCTATTTTCTGATCCTCCTTCTGAATCTTGTTCCATGTAGGTTCTCTAGTTTGAATTTGTACTTAAGGTGGCCCGAAGGCCTTGAGGTGGCCCGAAGGCCTTACTGAAATGAAGGCCTAGATGGCCCGAAGGGTTCAAAGGACTCGAGGACCAAATTGGTAGCCTGAAGGCCCTAATGGGGGAAAATTCCTGGCTATTTTAGAGGAATATATGATCATGGTATTCATATTTTCAATACATGACATTAAAAACAACATTATTTAATTTAGGAGGAAAATATTATTTTATTTTAGAAATATAGTGACATTATTCTATATTATTGTGTACTTAATTTAGTCAGACGTATTTTGGAGGAGTTTAAGGTCAAATATTTATAGAATGGTTTATATTGATTTTTTTTTTCTATTTTTTAGGTTTTAGAGATTAATGTATTATTTCATTATATGAATATTTTTCCATTTTGAATAATTTTTTCTAACAAATTTGGTTATGTTAAATATCTAGAGAAAAAAGGAACGACTTTTTATTATTTTATGGATATTGTGGTCTATTTAAAGGTAATTTTAAAACATTATTCATAAAAATACATATCATCCATTCTTCTTCTGTAAATGTATAAAAATGTTGGAAGGCAATTGTAATACACTACTAAAGGATGAGATAATATTTATATATTTTAATAGATAAAGTAATAATGTTTTATTTAATTACATAGATGAATAAGTCCTTAACTCTAGGTAAAATAAACTTGAAAATGAAATATGTTTCCCCTTTTGTATTTATTTCTGATAAATTGATGTTAAGTTTCACCCAACATTGATTTAGGGTTTTTTAGTCATTAAAATTTTCATGATAATTTTCAATATCACTATATTACACATTTTAAATTATAAATGGCCTTTATGTCCATATTTTCCCTTCCAAAAATTTTATCAATATATGGGATCCCGATTATGTACTATTTAAGGTGACCATTATGCATCCCACTTCCTTATTCAAATGAAATTTTATTATTCAATTGCATGATTTGGGTTTTCAATAAAGGTATTTAAGGTATTATTCAATTGCATGATGTGGGGTTTCATTATTAAATGTATGATTAATGAGATAAAATATGTTAGGAAACTATTTTTTATGTTGGAAAATGAATTTCCTTGAGATTTTATAATATATTTTTTGAAAAATAAATTTCATCTATTTGATAGCTTGATTTACATGAAACCCTTGTTGAAATGATTCAGAATATAGTTACCCTTTATAACTAAGCCCTTGAATTGTAAGGTTTGAATATAAATAACCACATTAATAATTATGAATAACTATTTTAGATAATCTCAATATAATAGTAAATTCATAATAAATTGGCACTCCATTAACATCAATGTTAGTTTTTTATTCTAAAATATATTTTCTTCAAAATAACATTTTATTGGATTGTGTGAATAAAATTTATAATTAATTTCTAAAATTTTGAATAATATGATATAAATAATTGAATATAATTTTTCAAATTCGCATTTCAATATTAATTTATGGAAAATAATTGGGATTTTTATAAAACATATTTAATTTCCCTTAATTAGTGGGGAGTATAGATTTCTGTAATAAAGTGTCATTTATTTTTAAGTGAAAGTACATTAATTTTTTAATTTTATTATAAATTAAAATATTTATTATTTAATTAAAAATTATATAGTAAATTACATAAGAATCATAATTATATTAGTTTTTGGCATAAGACTATTTTTGGGGTTCAAAACATATTTTTCTAAAAAAAATTGATGCACGCAATATGGTTGTATATTTATAAATTAAATTAATAATTCTATATTAATAATTTTATTGAAATTAGTTTATTAAATATTAAAAATTTATTCTAGCATTCATTTTATGGTTATTTTATGGAATATAATGGAATTAAATGTTGTTTTATGCTTAAAATTTAATTTTCAAATACTGCTTTTTTTTATTGTTTGTGCGCTTCATTAAAAATAAATTCTAAAACATAATAAAATTACACATGGTAAATCACTTCCATATTTCGAATAAGTATAATTAATATAATTTAATAATCTCAACTAATTTTTTTGACCTAGTGAATAGTAAAATTATGTTTCCATAATTAAAGTGAAAACAATTTTATTAGAGGTTAAACTAAGAGATAAGCATTAGATAACCACCCCACCAGTATAATGGTGACCAAATGAATATATTTAGACCTTGTAATATAGTACCTATGATTTATTTTATATTTGTATCATCATTCCCATGAAATTTATCATATATCATTCAAATATTTTAAGAACATCATGTGTGTCCCTCCGCACGCGTAAAAATAAAAACCTCCCATCTACATTATTCATACCATTTAGGCCTTCTATATCAGCCAACCCTAATACAAAACGTTTCTAGATTCATTAACTTCATCCTATATCTCCTTTTATTCTATTATTTTAAATGCTTCAAGGATTAATGTGTTAGAAGAAAGACGTCTTTCAATGAATATGTATAAATCTTTACCATGCTCTTTAAATTTAATTTCTTCTTATACTATCTCTGAACATGTATTAATACCCAACAACTACTGCAAAACAGACATTTAACAGCACTGTCCATTATCAGTGCTAACAAAAACCACTAATAATGGTGCCCTTTATCAGTGCTAAAAAATGTTGATAAATGAAACCTTTTTTCAGCACTAAAAATATACAATAAAAGGTAATACTTATCAGTGATTTCTTTAATCACTCGTAAAGGGGGGCCTTTTTTAGTGACTTTCTATATCACTCATAAATGGTAATTTTTATAGTTGCTTAATTTTTAGCACTAATTAAGGGTAACCCTTATCAGATCCTTATTTTTAACAATGACAAATGTCATCACTTATCATCACTTTTTTACCACTATTAAAAATCCCAAATAAAGTGAAATAATTTAAAAAACAAAAATAAATTAAATTAAAATATATTAACAACTTTATTAATTAAATAATTATTGATAAAAATGAATAAATTTAATAAAAAATTATAAATATTATAAATATTAATAAATATTACACATGAAATATATGGATATGTAAAATAAAATAATTAAATAATTAAACAAATAAAAATTAAAAATGATTAAACTCAGTTAAATGTTAAACATTTTGTTAATTAAATAATTATTGACAAAAATGAATAAATTTAATATACACATATATAGATTATAAATATTAATAAATAGTATATACTAAATATATATAAATTGAATAAATCAATGTAATTAAAGAAAAAAAATTAAAAATTATTGAATTGTAATAATTAATCAAAAAAATAAAAATGAATAAACAAAAAAATTATTAAAAAATTTATTAATGAAAAAAATATTAATAAAAATGAATATGTTTAATATATGTATATATATATTAATTTTAAAAATTAATATATAATATATTTAATATAAATATAGAAATTGTATAAAATTTAATAATTAAATACATATTCATTTCATATTCAATTTTACTGATTTTTATACAAAGTTATTCCTTAATACATTTAATATATTAGTATATTCATTTTTATTTCTCTATATATATTTTTATTTCTATATTATTTCCTAAAATATTCTTTATATAATAAAAAATATTTATGCTAACATAAAATAAGTCATATATTTAGTGAAAAATATTTTATAATTAAAAATTAATATTAATTAAAATTAATGACTAATAGCATCGAGTAATGGATATAATTGAATGATCTTTGATTTTTCAATTTAACATATATCAAATATGTGTTACATTGACATCACATTCATGTATGTAAATAAATCATTTTTATATACAATACACACACAAATATTTACGCAATTAATGAAAGCTTATAGAGAAACAAAAAAACGTAAATTTATATAATTTATTCAATTTTTAGTATTTAATTTATAATTTCATTATAAAATAAATGATATATTTAATATATTATGTTTTTAATCGGTAATTTTTTTATTTGTTTTTAATATTATTACAGTTAGGTATTATTTATTCAATTTTAATATTTTTAATTTATTTTTCTCATTAATATTTTGAATTTAATCATTTTATATGATTTATTTATATTTATTTATTTACTATTTTTTATTATTTTCAATATGTATTCATCTATAATTCAATATATATCCATTTGTTTCTAATAATTTAAAATGAATTAATAAAAAATATTTATTTTTCAATATTTTTAACATATACTCATTTCTAATTATTTAATGTCACTCATTATTTAAATTCATGCATTTAAGAATATATATTCATTAATAATGAGAAAAATATATTTGTAAATAAATATTTAAAAAAAAGTACTTATAAATATATGTATATTTAATAAATTTATAAATTTTTTAATTTATAATTATAAGTTAATAAATATTATTTTTTAAAAAATTATTTATATAATTATAAATAAATAATTATATGTATTTACATAATTATAAATTTATTATAAATTTATTTAAATAATGAATATATTTATATTTATGTTTATATTTGTATTTATATATATTTGTATATTTATATTTAAATTTATATTTATTGAGTAAATATATATATATATATATATATTATAAATATATATATTGATATATATATATATAATGATATAAATATATATATATATATATATGTAAAATATTAAAAGAATTCATATATTTATAAATAATTAATTATATACATAAATAATTATCAAACAACAATAAATATATTTATAATAGTTATATTTGTATTTTTATATATTTATTAAATATATATATATATATATATAAGATAAATATACATAATGATATAAATATATTTATAATTCTAAATTTAAAATAAATACATTTATATAATGAATATATTTAGAATATTTATATTTATATTTTTTTATTTATTATATCTATAATTATATAAATATATATAATGATATAAATATATTTATAAATATAAATATATTTATGAATATATTTATTTATTAATGTATTTATAAATGCATATTTATTATACTTATAAAATTATATTTTTATAATTATAAATTAAAATATAATTTCATTTTAAAAAGTATTTATATAAATATAAATAAATAATTATACATTTAAGTAGTTATAAAATTTTAATTATATAACATTTATCAGTGATTATTTTTTAAGGCACTTAAATATGACTTTTATCAAACCTACATTAGTGTTGATAAAAATGGAGATTTATCATCACTAAAGAATCACTAATAAAGATATATTTTATCATCACTTTAAGGGTGATAAAAAGTATCTTTATCAGTGATTATTAGGAAGCACTGATAAAGGTCTCTTGATCTATTTAAAAGAACCCTAACTACGGTTGATTTAGTTACACTTCCCAAGCTTTAACAGAACTCCCCTATTACCAGCACGACTCTTTGTTCTCTCTGATTAATAATGGCTAGAATACAAAGTATGATATTTTCTCCTCATCCTTGACAATTTATTTTTTATCTGGTGTCCATGGTTTGTGTTATTGTTGGGTTTTCTACAATGAATAACCACACTTCTCTTCTCCCATAACTCTATTCAAAATCGGTATCTCTTATTGTTCCTTATTATTTCCATTATTATTGCCAACATCACTCATGGATAATTCCATTATTAGTGCTATTAGTGTCACCATGACCACCACCATCATCAAAATTAAATTTTTCTTCCCCCTCTACCACTACTTCCCCTTGATTATTCTCCATAGGTTTTAATCATAGTTCTAATTTTTTCACACATCGATGGTATGTTAGATTTGATAATTTTTTTTAGGAATATTCTTTTCTTGTATGTTTATTTGATGAATGGGTGTCATAAATCAAGTTGTTTTACATATAAATTGGCTTATATGGTATGTTTAGAAGGTTATATATTTCAATGAATGATTATATAATTAGTGTTAGGAAAAAAAATGTATGTTTAATTTTCCTAAATGATTATTTATCCCGTGTTATATATTAGGAATTATATTTTCATAAATGGGTGTCTTATAAATCTTCTTATTCTTTTTCATGGCATTTAACACATGATTAATTTATTTATTAATCTTTTATAGCATTTATAATTTTTTCTAATTTAACAAATGAGTATTTGGATGATTATTCAATGTTGGTTTCTTGAATTATGAATTGGTGTTTTAAAGGTATAGTGGATTATGGAGTTTCAATATGGAGTATTGATAAAATATATTTAAATACTCATCCTTTTGAGTTTTTTATTATGTGGATTCAAAAATTTTAGTATAGTAGATGTTAGTTTATGATTTTGTTTGAATATCATAAGATTAATACAAGAGTTTTCGTAGAGTTATCTGCATTTTATATTCCATTCTACAGTTTAATATTTATATACAATTCATCTCTAAATTTTTAAACTTAAAACTCATCAAATACAATTACTATTTCATCAAAAAACATAACGTCCCTAATTTTTCTTTCGAAATCATATCTATTTATAGATAAGACTAATATTGATCATTATAAAATTATATGATAATAAGAATAAGATTTCAATTTATTTTGAAAATATAGATAAAAAATAAAATTATCATCCTATTTAACCATGTTTATAGTATATATCACATCATATTTACTAAATAAAGTGAAATATTTATTTTTAATATGATGTATGAAACATTATTCCCCCTTTTAAATCCTTATCACTATCAATATTTTTTTATCACAAATATATTATCCCTAATTTTATTAAATAATTTATATTTATTTATAAATTTGGAAATAATAATTGCAAAATTATATAATGAAATGAATAAAATGTTGAGTTTTATTTGTGTTTAACATTTTAAAATCAAGGTTAAGATTTATTTGTTTGTTTATAATTTTTTATGAATGGATTATTATTGAATAAGTCAAAGTGAAAAATTTTATTAAATTTATTCCATTTATTTTACTTGTGAAATATTTTTCATTTCTTTGATTGTATTTTTATTTATAAAGGTAAGTTTGGATTTAATTTTTAAAAATAAAATGTGTACATGAAATTTACTATTGGTGATAATGAATCATATAGTTGTGTTATAATACTATGGAAAAGTGATTAATATTTATAAACGGTTGATGATGTAATTTAATTTCCAAAATACAATGTTCTAAAAAATGGTATTCTTTTCTATATTTTTTTCAATTTTTTAAATATGACTATGTTTTAATGTAGAAAAATTAAATATCATTTAATTTTTAGTGATTTTAAAACATGTTACATTCCATGTATTTGGCATGGTTAAATTGGGTGGAATTCATGATCTATTATTGGGGAAGATTATCTAGTTTATAAGTTTGATCAAATTGAAGAAAGTATTTTTTAATATTAAATTAGTGGAAATAGAGAATAAACCAATTATCACACACTTATATGGTGATACTAAAAACCCATTGTATCTGGGTTGCATAAAATTTATGATTTCATTAATGAATTTCTAAATCAAAACGTGTAATTGGAAAATGTATTATGTTATTTATTAAATAATATCTCATTTCCTTGTATAAGCCATACTATGATATTTCAAGGGATGAATCATGATCTAATTGGAATATAGAACACTTGGACCAATAGTTTTATCAGGTTCCCACTATATTATTTTCACCTTATATGTCTTGATAAGAAACCACATCTCGACCAATAAGTGTAAACAACAAGTGTGATGTGGATTCCATCTCACCACAAAATATATATAAAAAATATTTTGTAGTGATGTGATAAGAGGTACATAAGAGAAATCATATCTAATTCAAGTATCACATGAGGGTAAAATAGTGTATAAATTTCTATATGAATGTTTTTTATTGGGTAGTGATGTGCTAAGAGGGATTGTAAGATCACCTTATTAGTTATTAGATATGTGGTATAAAATCAATTATAGTCCCTTAAACCTTAGTCGGTTAACCTATAAAGTGTAGGATGGATTATTTGATCATATAGATTACATTGTCTTGAAATTTGAGTTCTGTGAGTGACTAGTTAAGGCATACATACTATGAGATTATATAATGAGTGATTGTTGAGAAATATGATCAATTCCTAATTTATATTACCTTTTAGTCTATTATATAATAATATGAGTGGTATTATGTTAAGGATAGGTATGTTAAATTAAAATGTATCCTACTATAGACATTTTGTGATTCATTAACAGAAGGGTGCGGTTGATGTGGCATTTCTGTTGTTTTTTGTTCTTATCTATAGTTTTTTATAATTTATGTTTAACTAATGTATTGTAAAACTCATTGTGTCACTCTTTCCTAACGGAACGAATTATATTAATACTTCCTTATATTCAAATTAAATTCCTTTGAAAAATTGATATTTATATACCCAATTCATGATTTAGATGCAGTATGTACATGTAATGGTTATCCCTGTGTGATAGTCTTGGATACTAGGGGTCTGAGGTTAAATATCATAGTATCTATGATGTGGTTACTTCTATAGGGAGATAAATATTTTTTTCCCAACCTATGATTCAAATGTTAACTTTTTATTAGTGAAATGATTTGAATATGAGGGAACAAACATGGCAAAAAAATTATGGTATTATTAGTCTAATTCACTGGTATAAAATGAAGTGGGTAAATTTAATTATCATGGTGTCCTGGTTAGTAGACAATGACATGACATAAATGTGTATTTTTAGTGTTATTACATCGAACATATACTCAAATATATGCATTGTTGTATATTTTAGGGTCCCATCTATTATTTACTTGTTTATTTTTATACCCACACCCTACACATAAAACTTATTGGACATAGAGGTCCGATATTTGAGATAATAGTTAGGCAAAAATACTAATAATATTTATTAGAGTTGGTGTAGCTCAGTGGGGATTATTTTTTGTTCTTATAGGTTTTATAATTTCCAGTTATGATTTTAAATTTTTAATTAAGATGTGGTAATTTAAATTTTTTTAAGGAGATAAATATCATCCTCACCAAATTCATCTCCTAAAAAGATATTATTTCATTTTGTTTCTTGAAAATAATCCCCCATCTCTTCTATGTTTTGTATGTAAGTGTGAGTAGTAGTCATCCAAAATATTCACTAGTACATTGAATGGGATAAATGTTGCTCATAGTAGTTCAAAAAACATTGGTGCATGTCTAGAAAATATAGAGGACAAGTCTAAAGAAAAAATGAAATAATAACTATTTGGAAGATGAAGTAGATGATGATAATAGTATTTATATCTTTCATCTTTGGATAAATTCATAGGATAACACTTACCATAGTGGATCAATTATTTTCTAAATTGTAATTACTTGTTTCCTTTAAAATTGATGTATGCTAATTGTTTGACCAAAGATTATTAATATGGAGTTACTGAGTTCATAATTTATACAATAAAGAATGCATAAATCCCTTCTTCCATCCATTTTCTATTTTTGCAATGTTGTTATTCAAGAGAAATAAAATGTTTTACTACTAATGCATAAAATATGTTGTTCATGTGATGATTTTACAAATCCCAATAAATAAAATACCTTTGATTCTAAAATAGTAGAATTAGTAGGGGATCAACAGAATGATGAAAAAAAATAACATAGATTCATAGTGATGAATATATTTAAAAATTAAAAATTAAGGGTGTAAAATATGAGATTGGTTGGAATCAACGTGGTGAACCTGTTGACCCCGACAAGTAAATGTTTATTAGTAATGATGGGGTCACAGTGATGATGAATATCTCAATTGATATTTAATTGTGGTTTTATTTATAGCATGTGATGAAGGAAACCCTTTGGAAATATATAACAGCTATTTTGAAATATACTTTCTCTATTTTATCCAAAAAATTATATAATGAAACATTGATATAATTTTCAATATTCCTTGCAGAGTTATTTTATTTTTTATTTTTTTTATGAAATTTGTCTTAATATCCACTTGAAAATACCATATAGGATTTCAGACTCTTTTTACCAAGTTGGAACTTAGGTATATTGATGTGAAAGTAAAGCCCCACCCACCAGATAGTAATTCACATATTATAAATCAGGAAACATAGAATGATTTCATCAGTCGTCCTGATGAGAAATCATTTCATATGCATTAAAGTATATAATATACTATTAGAATTTATTTCTTTTATATAATTTGATTCATAATTACTAATTTAATATATATATATATATATATATCAAGAAAATAAATAACATGCATCAAAACCAATGTACCCTTTTTGAAAAGCAGTGATCCGGTAGGCTTCACAAGAGAGGAAATTAGTATGTATTTTAAATCAACAATAAATGATTTATGTGACATGAGAAAAACATTTTTTTTGTATATATGAATATTTATGAATCAAAAAATGAATCCACTTCCATCCAATGTTATTTGGTAAAGAAGGATTCTCGTGTAAATAAGCAGTTAAACTAGTTGATGAAAAAACAAAATCAGTGTGGTAAATATGTGCATGTATGAAATAATAGTAATTAATTATGATTTATAATAGCATTACATAAAAATATATTTTTATTTTATTTTTTTATATCTTTTGGCTATAGGAATCGATAGAAACCATACAAAAAGAAAAACTACTTTCGGTAGATGTGAAGTCACTAGAATAATATAGACATGTTAGAGGGTTCAGTTTTGGAATGTATCCTCAAATATATTTCTACCAGATAAAATCACATGAAGATAAAAATAATATGGTGAAAGGATTATAGAAAAAATATATTCTTTTGAATATATTATAGTTTGGTTTGGTTTGGTAGACCAATGTATGAGAAACGATTTAAGTGGACCAGAGGTTGAACAATGATCCACGCACACACCAAATGACCATGGCAGCTTTGAGGTTAGTCATTAACCTCAGCCACATACCTTACCAAATGTAATTGATTTTTTAATTACTCTTTCTCATAAATGTGTATCCATGAACTTTTGATAACTTTATATTACTAAAATTATGTAGTGTATAGTTATATGTGATTTATATATGTTAACACCCATGCACTACCTTGTTACAAGGGGTAAAATGTAAAATATTCAAGGGTTCATGATATACCTTAAATAAATCCCCAAAGATCACATGATAGTGGGAATTAAGGTATCACATGAGCTATCTACTGATTTTCCAATTACACATGATGGTCTAGATATTATAATCGTCAATAATGCTATTTGAATTTTCATATAATTTCCATATAATATTATAATGATACATGTTGTGTTTATTTAAAAAATTCCATCTGAAAATCAAGTAACTATTGATTAAAAATGGACAGAATTGATGTATGGTATTATAGATAGATAATGTGATGGGGAAACAGATATTTGGATGAAGAAAATCTAGTGAATTGTCCAAAAAATCAAAATGAACATCCAAGAGTATGTTCTTCCTTCCAGTTCTAGAGAAACATTTATTATCATTACAACATCATGTAGAGAAAACATTTAATTATGAAAACATGTCTTACATACCATATGAAAAAAGTAAGGAACTTTCATGATAAACATAGTTCGTATCATGAGTATAACAATATTATCAATAATGAATGGTTGGGAGTCTCAATTTTGTATACATATAAAAGGAACATTATCATAATATATCTATACAAATAGTGTTCTAATATATTTATTAAGGTTAATAAATATTTATATTTTTTACAATAATTTATATCACTACTATAAAAATAAAAAATTGTATGAATCGTGATATGTATTAATTAAATGTTTATCATTTCTATAGAAAACATAATTTGGATAAGGATGAAATTAAAAAGAAAAAAAATATGAGCTACTTAAATCATTTGAGAAACAATAATAGAAGATAGAATCATTTTGATTCCTATAATTATGATGTAAAAATCTAAATTGTAGTCACATAAAATATATTTTTATATTTTTCATTACTATTTTTTTTTGTTTTTAAGACATCCCTGGATGCTGATCGCAGTCAATATGGATACCCTAAATATTTATTTTTTTATCCAATACATGGATATCCAACAAACCAAACACACATGATGTGTATTATAAAGTTTTAATTGTCATGACCCCCTCAATATGAAGATACTACATTCAGGGGAGAGAGTTAATGACCCCTGATTCCCACCACTTGTAGGCCTTAGGTTAGTGACTAGAACCAAGGGTGTACAAATCTCACAATTTTGGAGGAATAACCCTTTATAAGAAAAAAGTATTGGGAGATGGAATGAATCAACCACAAAAACTCAAAGACATAATATAAAAGAGAAACTAAAACCATCCCACATGAATGTTCAAATAGAACTAATTCTAATAAAAGTATCTATAGTAAATAACCAAAAGAAAATAAAAATAAGAGACACAACAACTCTCAACAATCCGAGCTATTAAGGTCCAACACGGTCCATGAAAATCTCCTAAAAATATGAAAATAGATTTAAATATATAGGGTGAGAATACAAGTATACATGGTAGGGAAACTCAAGTCTCTCATGTACATGTGAAAAAAGAATAAAAATTCACCTAGGGGAAAAGAGCATAACCAAATAGTACCTATAAAGGTATACTAACCATCCCAATCTCACCAATTCACACTCACCAAATAATTCACATCAAGTAATATAATGTAATGTAATGAACATTGATGATATATTACCCCACACATATTTCCCATTGATTATCCTCTATCACATCCCAACAATAGATGTACTAGTGCTTCCACCACTTCTAAATGTACCACATCACATCCCACATGCACACACCATGGCAATACAACACATCCTTCCCACACAAACCTAGGCCTCAAAACACATCCAACCCACACACACCTAGGCCTAAAAACAAATCCTTCCTACACACACCATAGAGTCATAACACATCAAATCTCATCCCAGAGAGACCTGATAAATCACATCACAAATCATCCTAATGAAACATGGGACACCACATCACAAATCATCCTGAATATGCCATGGATACCACATCTCATCACACACTGCCCGACAAATATTTGGATTTCATCACATGAAAGAGGGATTATGGAAGAGTGGGTGGATTTCCATCCATCATCCCACAAGGATGTTGGTAAATACAACCTCTACATGATGATGTGGGTGTTTGGAATATAGTGCTCAACATGGGTTGGGTGAGTATATAAATTACAAGAATATAAAGTGTGTGTGTGTGTGTATATATATATAATCACAGAATCCCAACCTTTGGGTTTACAAACAAATCAATAACCAATTCATGATTTTCCAACTTTGGTGCTACCTATAAATGAATTTATTAGTATCTTCAACAGTGATTTAAGATGGTGAAGATCCCTTTATTCAATTTTTTAGCATCAACCATATTTAATCACACAACCCATTAATTAATTTTCCATTAACTAATTTTTGTCCCATGAACGAAAGAAACCCATGACATTATCAAAATTATTAAACATGCATTTATTCCATCACCACTCAGGTATCTAGCACAACATATCCACATATCATAAGAAACTTGTCATCCCCAATAACCTCACCTTGCCACCCCAAAATCCCACCCCATAAACTATAACCCCACCTCACCAAACTCATGGCCCACAAATGATCACCTTCACACCCATAAATCATGACACACAGACCATCACCTCACCACCCCAAAAGAATGGCACACAAACCATATTCTCCCCCATGCCCCAACGATACATCACAACACATAAATATTATTTTATATAATTAAAATTTGGATTTTATCACATTCCACTATATTTTAGGGATTTCATCAGACAGATCATAATAATGGAAAAAAATCCTTAAACCAATATAACTGCTCAGCTAATTTATATTTTTTGTATTATTTAACAATATTTACAACTAAAGAAGAAATCATAGCACATATATCCAGTACAAACAAGTCCCCCAGCAGCCACATTTTCATAAGGACATCAGGCCCATATGATTAACAAAATCACAATAATAACAATGTTGTAAAAGCATGAATAACAAACCCCGTTACCCTTAAATTTCAAAAAAACCAATTATTTATCTTTAATTAATCCAATAAAACCAGAACCCAAAGTTAAACAATAGAAAAATCCTCCCTCATGATCCATAATAAAGATAAATGATGAAAATAATACATCAATGATGTTTTCCAAACTACATGTGAATTGTATGTAGAAGAAGAGTTCTCACAAACCACAACCACACCATGAGAAGCCAAGGATCAACCTAAACTACACCAAAATACCATAAAAATGAATCCCAACACACACTACAAATCAAAAAAAATAACCACATAAAATAACAAAATAATAATTGAAGAAAACAGATGAGAATGAGAGGAGAACTCACCTAAGATCGATGATATAATCCCAAGGATCAATCCATGTTGAAATAAATCTCCAAATGTTGGAATATAAGGTCATCAGATTCCTAGGAAGATAGAAGTTCCACTGGATATAGGGTTTGGGGAAAATATGATCATCTGAAACCATTAAAACTTGATAGAATTAGGGAATTACATGATGTGTAATCCCCTTTCACATCATGTAATCCCATGATTCTAGGTTCTTGAAAAAAAAACATGTTTCCATTTTAATATTTAACAATGATAATATACAGGTAGTGACTATCCCTAGACAAGAAATGAAACAAACATTCACATTGTTTAATAAACTTACACAAAATGTATTTCCTACAGTAGTTCTACTACTCCTCCAACATACACCAAAAAATCTTTAAACCTCTCTCGAACACCTACAACTACCAAATTGGAAATGTAGCAGACCAAGAGTGCACAGAAAATTACATTAGATACGTCTCAAATGATTCACTCCCTCAATAATCAAAAAACCACTCCCAAAAAAGAAAAGTGGTCTAAACAACCCACGTGATACCCCTCAAGGATCTCATCATACCTCAAACACTACCACAGTCTAAACACAGCAACCTAAATGAAAAAAACACATTGTACAACCACAAGTTGCCTCCTCTCACACAACGAGACTTCCAGATCACCGCTACACAGTAATATTAGCCTCCATGCATCCCAAACCAACAACCACTACAACCAATTAACCATATCATTAAAAACCCAAAAATCATGGAAGTTCATCATCCATGTCAATATATTATCCACTCTGGGAAGCACCGACTCGCTCACATAGGTTTAATCACATCATAGTTAATGTGTATCAATTAGGAATCAGGTCCTCCATTATTTATATGTTAGGAATTTAACACAAATCTCACCACACACATCACAACCTAAGAAAAGTATCTCATCCTATAAAACAAAGTCTAGACATTAAATCACAATTAAAAATAGATAAAAGAAAAACTAAAAAAACTCTGGGTACTGGGAAAACATTTTCGTTTCACTATCCCAAGTACTCTACACTAGGCCACAATACCTCCACAACATATGAACCACGGAAATGGTTTTCCATGAAGATCCTTCTCTTAGTGATCTAAGATATCTACTGGAAACTCTACAAAAATCTCACCATCCTCTATATCCAACTATCCCAAGTCAATGACATGGGAGTCATCATGAAGATACCAAAAAAGTTGAGAGATTGGGAAGACGTCATGGATCCTCTCTAACTATTGTAGAAACACCAACTACTATTCCACATTCTCAACTCATCCCAAATCATCAATGTAACTAAAAAACTATAATAAATCTTATTTCCTATGACAAAACTACACTTATCATGTTAAGGAGAAACCATCAAGATCACTTCTTCCCCGACATTAAACTCTAGGGGCCTCCTCCTACGATTTAAATAAGACTTATTCAAGTATTTCACTACTTTCAACCTCTCACGAACATGATGGAATATAATTCTCATGTTCTATGCCACATTGGGACCAAGAACAGTTGTCTCCATGACCTCCATCTAGCATAACCGAGAATAACACCGTCTCTCGTTCAAATATTCAGATGGGGTCATGCCAATGGAAAATTAGAAAACTCTACCAAAGGAATTTTTCGTACCAAAGAACCAAAAAAGTATAATATGCAAGCCCGTAACATATCTTCTAACATATGGATTGTCTGTTCTAAATTACCATGTATTTAGGGGTGGAAAGCAGTCTAAATGAATAACTAAGTGCCAAAAGTATTTTTCAATCCCATAAAAATTCGTGTAGAAAACATTGAATCCTGATATGAGATAATGGATATCAGTGCTCCATGCAACCACACCAACTCATCCACATACTAATTAGATAAGGAATACATTATTCCTAACTCCCTGATCACTAATAAGTGGGCCAATTTCATCACCTGATCCAATATAACCAAGATACCAACACAACCTCCCTTGGTTATGGGTAACCCTCTGAAAAAATAAATTAATATGTTATCCTATTTCAACTCAGGAAAATCTATGGTCTATAACAAACCACATGGAACATGATGACCGACTGTTAATTTATAGAAACTCAAGTACTTTTCCACAAACTCCACCACAACCCATTTCACTCAGGCCACAAAAAATACTTCCTCAATCCAAGGTACATCTTGAAAATTCTTTGGTGTACCAGAAAATATGGTATATGGAACTTATTAAGAACTCCCTCATGCATTTCCACTGAAAAAACCTCTAATGAAACAACATCTTGTTCTAACTGTCCTCTGACCGTCCCTCTGGAGCATCACCATGTCCAACATGATCGTACATCATCTCTAACTATTAGTCTCCCCAGTAAGACTCTTCTTCCTAAAACATAAAAGAATATTTCACCATAATCTGAAACAAATAGCATATACCACCATCCACCCATGAATCCAAGTGCAAAGCTTCCAACAACACCATTTTTCTCCAAGTGTCCCCAGACTTCTGAACAACACCTTTCCATGACATCCTACGCAAAACATCAACCACGACATTCCACATTCTTGAGGTATAGAAGATCTCAAAAATAATAGTCCTGAAGAAACTACATCCACCTCTAATGTATCATGTTCATATCCTATTGACAAAAGATATACATCAAGATCTTGTGACCTATGAAGACCATAAAGCACTCCTCAATGAGGTAATTCTGCCACAACTTCAGAACAAACACAAATACTACTATATCCAAATTGTGGGTGGAATAGTTACGCTCCTGGGAACATAACTTCCTAGACCCATAAGAGATCATCACCTACTACTGCATCAAGAGGCATCCCAATCCTAGACGGGAAGCATCACAAAACACACAAAACATTTCCCCTTATTCTAGAAACTGGAGCACTAGAGAGCTAACCAACATCTCCTTCAGATAAGATAACTCTACCTGGCATTGATCACCCCACAATAAATCTTGACCATTCTTGTTAAAAGCTACCAAGGGTCGTATAACTCATGATTAATCGGGAAAAAACCTTTGGTAATACCCTATAAGACCTAGAAAACTATAAACCTCTTCTATGATCTTAGGTGCTACCCAAGAAAAAAATTCTTCAACCTTCGACAAGTCAAATTCCGCACTCTACAAATACACTTCATTCATGAGTAAATTCACCTCTCATGTCTAGAAATTACACTTGGAAAACTTTCCATATAGATAGTGTTGTTGGAGATCTTGCAAGGTAGTTCTTATATGCTCAATATGCTTCTCCTATAACATTGAGTATATTAAGTTATAACCGATGAATATGATGATGAACTAATCCAATGACTCACAAAAAAACTGATTTCATATGCCCCATTAACATGGTTAGTGCTTTCATAACACCGAATGAAATAACTATGAACTCGAAGTGCCCATACCTACATCTGAAGGCAGCCTTCGGTATATCGCTCTTTTACACCATCAAATAGTGATGTCTAGACCGCAGATCGATCTTAGAAAACCAACTCACCCCTCTCAAATGGTCAAAAAGATCATCTATATTTGGAAGTGGGTAATAATTCATGATCGTCACCTGATTCAACAACATGTAGTCTGTAAAAAACCTCGTACTACCATCTTTATTCTTGATGAACAACTCTGGAGAACCACACAGTGACACAATGGGATGAATAAAACCATTCTACATCAAATCACATATCTGAATCCTCAACACCCACAACTTAGAATGTGTTATTAAATAAGGATCCAACAAAATAGGAGAATCACCAGGTTATAAGTCTATCACAAACGCAACGTCGTATTGTGGGGGTACCATCACAACATCTTCTAGGAAAACATCTAGGAACACCAAAATGACTCTGGAAAACTCTACTAGCTCATAATCCATTGATTCCAATGAAAACATAGATCATAAGGAATGAATGGGCTCTACATGCTGACTACACACCTGACAACTCCACTTGCCAAAGAAAACCACATGCTAACCATCCACATATTAAAACACAACTCTCCTCCTGAATAATCTGATAACAGCACCTACGGAATACAACTAGTTGATGTTGAGGATGACATCGTATGGATGCATCTATAGTAAGAAAATCTCCCAATGAGGATGATGTTCCCCCATCATAAATCTACACTCCTGCCCTACATTAAACAAGTTGGTCTAGACTCTCAATAGTGTATTCAACATCAAGGGCTTAGGAAGCCTCTCTACATATAGTTCCAAAGCATGGAATAGAGCGGGTTCAACAAAGGAGTGTGAGTATCTTGAATAAAATATTTAAAAAACAAGGGTACAAAAAAACTAATCATACCTATGATGATTTGCGACCCCTATAGAGATGATTCATACTCTACATGCAACTAAACATGCCCAGATCCTCTACCTCTATGCTAATTACCAACTTCACGACCATGCTTGGGCCACAATACATGAACACAAGGAACATCTAGAGGCCAACCTCTTCCTACTCAATCTCTCATTGGTGGAACATAAGACAGATTACCCTGCTACTAAAATGGCCTCACTGGTAACTACTACTGAGGCTGATTCTAAACTAATCTACATTGGCCAAACTGAGTTTGAGCGGCCACTGGGTACTGGTCTTGAAGATGGTCATGAATACCAAAAAAGAAACACATTATCCCCCAAACCATTGGAAAGGCATAAAAACCAGAAGTTAGAAAGGTAATGTGTCAAGTTCGACTCTTAGCTGTTCGAAACCTCAAAGGTCCTAGCGGAATAGACTTACCACTGACAACTCTACCCTTTGAGGAACCTTATTGGTTCTCTTCTCAAGGAAAAACTCCTCGTGAGTACATTATATTGATCACCGTTGTATTCTTCTGAACCTCCAGATACATCAAAAATGTAAATTGAGTTATTACATACTTGATAGAAGGATAGGGTGCCTCCTCCGGACATCTCGTATGAGACTCCTCATCTGTAAAAAGATATTTCCCAAAACAAAGAAGATCCTTGATCTTGATTCCTAGCACTCACACTGACATACTCCACTAATTATGAGGAAGAAGCTCATGCCTATTTTCTTCTTTAAGGTCGATGAAAGGAACTCACTCGAGAATCCTACTAGGATTTGACCCACCAAATATATTTCGACTTCCTCTCTCCAAGATACATCATCGACCCCTGACATGCATCTCATCACATCAGAAGGACTAGACATGTGACCCATTAATCTGTCAGGGCCCTGATCAAATGGAATCAATCTTAAGCTCCTCCAACAAGCACTCTGTCTCCACATCTGAAACACTACCATCATAATTCATCAAATCCTTCCACTGTAAATCACTCAATTTTCTCTTCCATTAATGATCCTCGTCAATGGGATCACCCCAACAGTGATCAATTGGATCATCTTGTTGAACCTAGACTACCAATGTCACATGAAAATGATTCATGGGGGCCATAGATAAATGTAAAACAAGGATTTATAAGCCCGAGTAGTATGGTATTTTATTAAGATTTATTTTAACTCATTTAATTCTTTTTTTATTCATTTAAACTTTCCCAAAACAACTCAATTTAAATAGGGAGAAAATTCATTATGATGCATGTACCTCTCCATGGTCTCTACCCTACATTAAGGTCCATCTTTCTTGGTCATTATTTAAGCTCATAGATTGTGCACTAGATCACGAGGGACCCTGAAATCGCATGTCTTATCTGATCTCTATAATCTATTCCACATACCAAGGTCAACTATAAATGTTTTTATACTAACTCATGCAAACTTCACAGTGCCTAACTCCGAACTTCATCATATCTATCAACCATCTTCTCTAATACCACTCTGTCATTAACCCCTACCTCCAATGATACTGCAATATAGAAATATAGATAATGACCCATGAGTCCTGCCTCCAATAGGACCTAAGTTTGAAACTAGCACTAAGGGTGTAAAAATCTAACAATATGGGAGGAATTACCCTTTATAAAAAACAATATCAGGTGATAAAATGAATCATAAAAAAACTCCAAGTTGTAATATAAAATAGAAACCCAAAAAATCCTACATGTATATATAAAAATTAAATGATACAGATAAATTTATTAAATGTAAATACCCAAAAGTAAATATAATGTAGTGACACCAAAACTATCAAGGATCTAAGCTAGTAAGGTCCAAAAAGGACCAAAAAATCCTCCTGGAAACCTGAAGAATGTTTTATATTTGTAGGGCTATTATAAAAGTGTACACAATAGAAAATCTCAAGTCTCTTTTTTACATGATAAAGAAGTATACCAATGTACCTCTGAGAAAATAGCAGAACCAAACAGCACCTATCAAGGTATAAAAACCATACTAGCCACACCAATGCACATTCACAAAATAATGAATGTAATATAATATAATATAAAGTAAAGAAAAATTATGATAAGGTACCTCTCACCACTTTCCCACTCATTATCCACTCTCACACCCCAATAGAAGAAGTCTCAATGCTTCCACCTCTTCTGAATATACAACATCACATCCCGCCTTCACACACGAGGGGATCATAACACATTCCACCCACACACACCTTGGCCTCACCACACCTCACATATTACCCTGAATACACATGGGAAGAAACATCACAACTCATACCAAATACACCCGGGACACTACATCATAGCTAATTCCTAATACAACTAGGAAACCATATTTCATCACATTCTTCCCAAATAATATTTTGAAATCATTGCCTTGAAGAGGGATAATGGAATTGATGGTGGCTTGTTATCCATCATCTCATTATGATGATGGTAATGACACCCCCTAAATGATGATACCGATGTTTGGAACATAGTTCTGAACATGGGTGGGGAGCATATATAAATCAAAAGAATAAATAGTGTATATATAGAGAGATAAAATCACACAAGAAAAACATTTTGGTTTACAAACAAATCACTTACAAACCGTTGAATTCCCCACTTTTCATTTACCTATAAATTCATTTTTTTAGTATATAAAATAGTCATTTTATATGGTTAACAAAACTTTATTTAATTATTTATAATCAACCATATTTAATTACACAACCCTTAATTTAATTTTTCATTAAAAAAATTCATCATGTTTACCAAAGAAACACATTCCAATTCAATCATTATTAAACATTAATTTATTCAATCACTACTCTATCAAAAATAATAACATAACCACATATCACAATCAACCATTCATCCACAAAAACCTCACCTTTCCTCTCGAGTAGCATGGCCCACAAATAATAACCTTGTATCCCCAAATGCATGGCCCGCAAATGATCACCTCTCCCTCCAAATGTACAGCAGCCAAACCATCGCCTCACCACCCAAAAAGCACGATGCACACAAAATAATCCCCACATAACCCAACCATGCTTCACAACTCATTATAATTCTTTTACAATTTTAAAATTCCACTGTATTTTAAGGATTTCATCACACAAATCATAAACTTGGGGAACCCAATTTATTAAAAAAATGTAAGTGGTTTTCCAATTTCCATTTTAACAGTAATGTCACAATAATCACACACAAAAAATAAGAAATCATAGAATACATATCTTGAACAAATAAATCCCCCAATAGTCACAATTTTCAATAGGGAATCAGGCCCCTAAAATTCACAATATAATAATAATATCAATCCTATAAAATCATATGAAACAAACCCTTTACCCTCTAATTCAAATCCAACCAATTAATTATATGGAATTAATCTATTAAAACTATAAACCATTGGTAAAAAAACAAAACCACTCCCTTATGATACAAAATAAAGAGAAATTATGGAAATCCTGCCTTGAAGAAGTTTTTCCAACTCATTGTGCACCATACGGAAAATAAGAACACCTAGAAACTACTGCCACACTACAAGGAATAGTGTAACAACCTACACTACACCCTAATATTTTCAAAATGAACCCCATGGCACACCCCAAACCAAAACAACATCTACACAGTGAATCTATGATGAATAATAGAAGGAAACAAATGAGAATGAGAGGTTCAATTACCATGGATCGAAAAATAAAGACCAAAGATTGGCCCCTGAAAAGGTCATAAAATTCCTAGGATGAGAGAAGAACCATTGGCCATAGGGTTTGAAAAAACATAACTAATTGAAACCTTTAAAATAGTAAAACATTAGGGAATTACATGATGTGTAATACCCGTTTAGGTCATGTAGTCCTGATATTCCATGTTCTTCCAAAAAACATGTCACCTTTTTGTTATTTAACTATGAAATTATACACAATCGAAACATCACTGGACAATCCATGAAACCAAATTTCACATCACATAATACACATTCATGACATGTATTTCATTTAACAGTTCTGTCACACCACCATATTCCACTAAAAACTCCTAAAACCTCCCCTAAACACCTCAAATAACCCAAACTAGAAATGTAATATACGGTGAGGTCACCGAACATAATAATAATAAACATAAATCAAAATTTTATAGATTAACCTCTAATTATTTATTTTATTCTGTTTGTTAAAATGTTTTTTATGACAGAGACTTCACTAAATATATACTAAATCATAGTATGAATTTAGTGAATAAACATAAAATACTTTGGATTATTTAAAATATAAATAGATTAACTTTTATATAGAAATATTTAACAATAAAAACACATTTCAAAACAATTTACTTATTTTCATAAATTGTTTTATATTGTTTGAAGAAATATAATGGAAAATATTGTGGATATTATGTTTTCAAATTCATGAGAGAGATCATACACTGTGAAAAGGTTATCATCTATAAATATGGAATTTCTAAAGGTAATTAAAATTTCATTGAAATTTTTTTGATACTTAATTTTTATATATTTATTAATTACTAAAAATATTCACGAAAACCATCATAATCAAAGGAAGAAATAAATTGTTTTATAGATAAGTGTGTAGAGTACATGATGTAAATTTTGTTATCATGAAAAATATCTATCATTATCAACTATTTTTGTGATCTAGTAAAACATATCACCATAGAAATATATTTTTGGTATGAAACATGAGTTTCAAACTGATTTTTTAATGATTTTATGAAGGGGATTTATAATAGTAGAAATAAATTTATTTAAAAGAACATACTTGGAATGAGTAAATTTATTAGGAAATTGAGGAGAGAGCAAGGTGGGGGAGGAGGTGGAGGTGGAGATTGAGGCAGAGGAGGAGACAAAGTGTTGGATTGCAAAAAATAAAAATTATATTCATGATATAATAACTTAAATTATAGTCAAGGTGGAGATTAAGGTAGATGATTGAAAACAATTTATATACTGAATCATAAATTTTCATAAATAAGAATATAATGGATTCACTTTAGTTGGTGTTAGGATTATTTGGTATATTATATCATCAATTACATGCATGATATAATATCTTAAATTATTTTGAAATCCATACATGTAACATTCATTATGCATGTCCACATTCATTAAATAAAATTATCCATGCTCATAAGCTCGTTAATTAAAATCTCATCATCATTCTCAATAAGAAATACATGATAATCCGGATATTTCCATTTTGATGAACAAATAATGATGATATTATGTTATAGGTTATGATCACCTAGAATATTGAAAAAGATATACTAATTTATAGCATAATATAGTAAGACATAATAGTTTCCCTAGATTTTAGTGTAATTTGGGTGGTATAAAGAGATATATTGATCATGAATATTGTCAAAAGGGGGGGGGGGATTTATAATGGACTCTACTATCTTCTCAAAATACATAAAGGTTCACATTAAATTTATTTCCATCAAAATGGAATATGGTTTATCGTAGATATTGTACTCTATATGATTGTAAAAAATAAAAGATAAATGTTATCATATTCTATAAAAACTCGTCTTTAAATATATATCTTAGTTTTATCAATGAACAATATAAGTTTACATGAATGGTTATTGTTTTCTAAGAATAAATTACTTTATTAATAGGGATGATTCACTCATATACTGTGATCATGCACTCAAAAAGGATGATTCACTCCTAATGATGCAATTTTCTTTTTATTCATTACTAAATTCAATATTATAGGATATAAAACTGCAATTTTTCCGATAACCTGGTGTCTTGATTTAACAATATGATAAAAAGAAATGGTCGAATCAACCATACCTCAATGAAACAAAAAGTATACCTAGAATGAATCAAATCATGTGGTTTCTATTTAAAAATGATATTTTATAAATGTATTGTTTCATATTTATTTATAATTTATTTAATAATATTATTATTAATAATATAAGTATTATTTTATTATACATGTAGATTACTTTTCTTGAGTTGGGGAATTTTTTTAGAGATTCTCATTCTCATGAGAGACTGAACTTCGAGATTCAATTGAGATAACAATAATAAGGAACTAGGTTAATAATGTATACCATGTTCATGAAAACCAATAAAAATTATCATATTGTATTGATAATTTAGTATAATGATTCATAAGTTATTTAAAACATGAAGGAATTAGTCTCACATCAAAATGACACATTATATAACAGATATGGCCCAAAGTACATCATTTTATTTAAAATCAAAATTAATTTTATTAAAAAAGAAAAGTAGTATGCTGAAAACTGAGAAAGAAGATTATTATTATTTTTATACTTTATAAAAATGATCTATAACTTATTTTGGATGTGTAGGAATCCTTTGAACCTCTATCTGATGCATAATGGGCACAGAATGACTCAAAATGTCTTTTATCACATTAAAATTGACATTTAAGTTCAAAAGGATTCACTCACTAAAAAAACAAACAATGTGCCCATATTTTCTTGATAATTTATTAAAATGATTCCTAATTCATATTTGATGTGTGGTAAATAGTCTCATGTCGAACCAATACCCTATGTTACCATTATAGATCAAATAATGTGTTTCTAGTTTAAAACTACATTTTTTTTAAAAACACAAGTGACGTACTCAAAACTAAGAAAACAAATTGGATTGTTTTGATACTTTAGAAAAAATATCAATATTTTATTTGTTATGTGTTTGAATCATCCACACCTTAATCCAAAACATATTGTGACTGGTCTGACTCCAAGTGAAACATTTTATTTAAAATTAACATTAATTCTGGTAAAAAAGATAACTAACATACTTAAAACCAAGAAAAGCATTCCGATTATTTTGATACATTTTTCAAATTATCCATCAGTCATTTTTAATGTATAGGAGATTTCCTATCTCAATATGGTACACAATTTTTCCAGAATGACTCAAAGTTTCTATTGTAAATTTAAAATTTATATTTTAGTTTAAATAGTGTCACTCAATGAAAATTGAGAAAAAAGTGTTCATTTTTTATTTATAATTTATTAAAATGATTCATAAGTCATTTAAGAAATATATGAATTATTCTCACATCATACAAGCACACTATGTGACTGGTATGACTCAAAGTGTGTGTTTCCAACTAAAATGACATTTTAGTAAAAAAACAAAAGTGACATACTAAAAAAATCAAATGAATTCATATTTTTTTGTACTTTAGATAAATGATCCTTACGTTTTTTGGGACATGTGAGAATCATCATCATCTTAATCTGATTCATGTTATGACTGTTATGACACCAATTTTGTCTTTTTATATAAAATTTTAATTTATTTTAGTAAAAAAAGACAATTGATGTACAAAATATTCATCAGATGCATTTGGATTATTTTGATACATTGTGAAAACTATAAATATTTCTTTTTCAAAAAGAAGGAATCATCAACACATCAATCTAATACTCGATGTTCTCGACATGATTCGAAGTGTCCATTATTAGTTTAAATTGAAATTTTAGTTCAAAAAGTTTCACTCACTGAAAACTAAGAAATCACACTCAAATATTCTTGATAATATACTAAATTGATTTGTAATTCATTTTTCATATGTAGGAATCATTCTCACATCAAACTTAAACATGATGTGAATGATATGACTCAAAGCTCATGTTTTTAGTTTAAAGTAAAATTTTAGTAAAAACACATATAACATACTCAAAACTAAGAAAACACATTTGGATTTATTTTCTATTTTATTAAATTAAAACATAATTCATGTTTTGCTTTTAGGAATCATAAAAGCCTCAATCTGACACATGGTGTGACCTGTATGACTCTATTTTCATCTTTTTGTTTTAAATTGATCTTAATTTAAATAAAATAGACAACCGTTGTACTCAAAACTGAGTAAACATGTTACTATTTTTTGATGCTTAGAAAAAATGATCCATAAATTTTTTTACCTATATGAATCATCCAAATCTCAATCTAATACACAATGTTTCATGCCTAACTAAAATTTTATGTAATTTGTTTAAAATTGATATTTTAGTTCAAAAGGTGTAACTCACTGAAAATTGAGAAACTGCACTATAAATTCTGGATAATTATCATTAATTATTCCAAGGAAATTAGTAATGAGTAGTAATTATACTCACATAAAATTTATTCAATATGTTACCACAATAACTCAATGTGCATATTTCCAATCTAAAATATTATTTTTGCAAAAAAAAGTGGTGTACTCAAAACCAAAAAAAAACATTCTTATTGTTTTGATAATTTAGTACAATGATCCATAGGTCATTTGTTATGTTTAGGAATCATATTCACCTCAATCAGAAACATTTTTTTATTGGTATCACTCGAAGGGAAACATTTCACTGTATAAGTCTCATTTTAGTTTAAAGAATTCATCACATCGTCACAACCAAGAAATTGAGCCTAGATTTTATTATCATCATTATATATTCTGTTAGTTAATTAATATGCTTATCATTTTTATCTTATAATTATTTAGTTAATTTTTATAGAGATAATTCTCGATGAAGAACAAAAAATGGTTTGATTTGCATGAATCAATCGTAACTCAATCTGATACACAATTTTCCTGGTATAACTCAACGTTTAGTTTAAAATTTGACATTTCTAGTTTATTTATTTATTTATTTTATTAGTAAAATAATATTTTTTTCCATATATATTTTCATTATTTTTTTCAAGAAGTGATAGTTTTTTCTTTTATATATGTGTGCTCCTGTGATCTATAATAGTGTTTTGGTACTTGTTTTTTGTTATAAATTTACTTTTATTTAAATTATGAATTTGAATCTGATTTTTCAAATTCCTACTATTGTTTCTAGTGCTAGAGTGTGTTTTTACATAACACTGTAGTATGCCCAGTTTTTTGGGTTTTAGTGTGCTTTTAGAGAACACTACATTGTGACCCATTATTATTGATTCTAAAAGATCTAATAAAGGATCCCTTTATTAACAATTTTATTCAGCACTCATAAATGAATCATTTATCATCTCTTGATGAATAATTGACATAATATTCAATTTATCACCACTTTCATTTAAAAATGATAAAGGATTCCTTTATCAGCACATTAAATATCACTGATAAATGGGTTCTTCATTTAGTGGTTCTACAAATTCTGATAAATGGGTTCATTATCAGTTCATTTATTAAAACTACTAATAGGCCTCTTTATAAGTAATTTTATAGCACTAATAATAGCCTAGGTATTTTAACCATGCTCCAATAGTCATCACTAGTAATGAAAATTTGCATCCATGTTAAAGGTAATTTTTTTAGTAGTGAGTGATGTCATTATGATAAAGGCACAACCATTTACCCCATCTTCTCAAATAAATGGGATTTAAAGAATAGCTCATGTGGATATGTGGACTACTACCTACACAAATTAATATGATTATTTTCCCATAACTATATTTTATGGGTATTTATAATGATGGATTTAATGTTTATATTTGATAATTACAACATAATTATTCCTTTGAAAATATATAATCTTATATTCTTTATCCCCATCTAATCCCCTGGTACATGATAACACTTCTTGTCTGTACACGTGGACTACCACCACCACAAATTGTTGTGAATTGTGTAATCATATATGCTTTACTTGGATGGTAATAATGGTTGATTTAATGAACATATATGATATTTATGATATAATAATTATTTTTTATAGAGAATTCTCATTTACCTTTCTTTCTTTCGAAATGTTGAAGAGTGGAAGCATCAATGATGTGTATATATAGATTACCATATCGAAAATGATATGTAATTAAATTTTCATCACCACCTAAAATAGATGATAATAAATATTTTTATAATGTATATATATAATTCTTATATCTTTATTAACACTATGAATATATATTAATCATGATCAATATTTAGTGACTATAATTGTTGAACCAAAACATACATGAAAAACTAAATTGTTAACACCCGAAATGATGACTTTAATAGATAATTATTAATAAAATATGGTATAAAATTTATAAATGAATAAAAAAACAATATAAGTATAAATTGTTTTATCATATATAATTATAATAAATTTTTATTTGTTATATAGTCATTTAGAGAGCTTATGAATCAATTCAGACCTTAGGTAAGGGTTTCGCCTAAATTTATTTTCATTTATAAATATTTTAATGTTATGACCGAATTTAATATTTATATATTGTATATAAATCCCATGAATGTTTTTCAGTATACTATATAATTTAATTCAAGTTATGTAATGAAAAATATGAATTACAATCTTCCAATGTATTTTGTTTCCAAAATTACTAGAGTTGTAAGGGTTCATCACCTCAATTTTATTTTATTGAGACATGTTTGATATTATAAACCTATTTATTTATTATGATCCTTATTCATTTATCCATAAACATTTTATATTGATGATAGTTATCAATTCATGTTATACAAATATACAATTCAAATTACTTCATCTGAGGGTATTTTTTTCAAAATATTCTGAAGTGGTAATGGTTTATCATCTCAAAATATTTCATTTGGGACATATGTTAGGTTATACACCTATATTATTTTATGAGGTGTATATACAACCCATTTGATATTTTTTATTGTGAATATACTTATTTTTATTCCATTTAATGTTTTAATTTATATATTTTCATTCATGGGGGTTATAAAATAAAAGTAACCAAATTTTGAAGGGTTTTATGTTAAAATATCATTTTTACCAGGATTGTTTATGCTTGAATTATGATGATTAAATTATATTATATATCTATCATAATTAAAAAAATTCATATCCCCATATATTTTATCTAGATTTAAATTTTTCTTTTCACTCTCCTCTCATTGTGTACTTAATATACCAAAATGAATGTTTTTAAAGAAATTGACCTTGTTTCTCTCTTCGGTCAGGAATATTTATTCTGTGTCCCTATTTTATTAAAATAATTATATATTGTTTAAAATTTTCTAATAATAATAATTAAATTAATTTTTTTATATATTTTAAATTCATTTACATGTTATAAAATTTATCATCTTATTTTTATCCAAACATGGTACTTTTGATTTTTTTCAAAAAATATTTAAGGGATTTTTGTTTTAATGTACATCGCATGGACATTTTTTCTCTCCATTATAAGGTTTAATTTCCTTAAATACTAATTTAAATGTTTACTTTTATCATTCCAAAAAAATCCTTATTATTTAGAAATATTTTATATTTTAAAAAAGGGGTTTTAAAATAAAAAAGTAATTTTACAAAATTAATGCCCTAATGATCAATTAAACGTATTTTTCTTCAATAAAACCATCCATTTATATTTATTATTCCTTATTTAGAATATAATCTAATATTTTTATTTTTATTATTTATCACGATGGTTTATTCATTTCATGATAGAATATTTATGAAACCCATTTTCTCTCTGTGGGTTAATCTGTTATGTAATAAACTTGTTTTCTAGATCATATAGTAGACATATTAAGGAATTATGATTATATGAAATGTAGTTCTATTATAAAACAAGGATGGGTGGTTACATTATAAATTAAGGTGGGTTGGATCAGTTAAATATCTCCAATTCATTAGGTAATGATGAATGATTTCGGAAACTTATATGATACGATGAAGTGAATAAACTCCTAATATATAATAGAGTTAACTGGATCAAAATTACTCCTAGGATAATGTTTTAAATGAATAATTTAGAATTTCCATTATGAGGATTTTTATGCAATGATATCCTTGGGAGTGAACCTTGATTTATTATGTACATTTATATGGACCTGTTATTTCCTAGAAAATATGTATTAATGTTATTATAATTTCACATGGATCATAATGGATTATTAATAATTATGTTTTCTTAAGTATTCTTAATTTTGTTGAAGAAATAAGATACCATGATACATGATTAATGATATTTGACTTATTATGTATGATTATTTTAATTTTTTATCATTTTATCATTCCCTTATTCTTATTATATGATCACATATGATCATTTATTATGAACTCTAATGTTTACCATTAATGATCATCTAAACTCTCCCTTTATTATATTTATTTTCCAATCATTGTGAAGAAATTTTCTATGTGTGATGTGTCTAATAAGGGTTCTTGTTTTGAAGAACTAAATGGGAAATAATGTTGATCATTAAATTACTAGTTGTTTATTTATAAATGCTTCCAATGAAACTATACCATTACTATTTTGGAATGGATAATAATTCTACATAATTAATATTCACCTACTAATATGTAATATATATGTTTGAACTTTTAGATATTATACAGGTTATTTTCAAGTTTTGGTGAATTTTGGTGAAAATAAAGTCACATCATTTTTTTTCCAAAATGGAATGTAAATAATGTATTTATGAGCTCTAAAAAAATAGTATGGGTCTAGGGTTTCATAATTTCAATTGATATAGGGATTAGATAAATTCGGATATTAGGATGTTAATTGAGTAAAATATGATAGTTGATAAGTTAAGTATTATCATAGCTTTAAAAGTATATATAACCATTTTTTTGAATTAACATTTTTTATTATATTGAATTTGATAAGATAACATTAGTTAAATCCCTATTTCTAAATATAAGGGATCAGTTTACATATAAGATAACATAAGGAAATTTTAGAGAAGAATGAATTTTGGGATTTTCCTAGAAATAACATCCATTTATGGATACTATATCTAGATGCAATCTCTATCATATTTAGACCTATGTGTAATAACCCTAAAGGTGTTATGTCTTATATTAACTCAATATTATCGTGATGTATATAAAATAGGCCTAATAAACAACTAGTTTTACATTAATTAGGGATATTATTTGATTAAAGACATTCTATTTATAATATGTTATGAATGATTTATTATTTCAAGAATTTATCACAAGAAGTATGAGATAACCAAAATAAGATTGTAGTATTGAAAAGATAGTTATTTAAGTTGAACTAAACAATAATATAATAATTTCAAAAAGTAATAAGTTTTTGGGTTCAATTTTACTTTTAATTATCTTAAATTTATAAACTTATGGTGCTATTTTATTATAAATAATTATTATCTCATTTTTGTTTATCTAATGGATGAAGATCAAAATCAGATAGTTAACAAATAATTTCATGGAAAATTCATATATTATAACAAAAAATGGATTAAATATGAGATGGAATTAGAAATCAGTATGATTATTCAAAAAAATAACAATAATAATTATTAATGACATGAACATAGTTCTGTACGAAAATAAAAAAAAACAATAATAGA
Organism: Viscum album; assembly: GCA_963277665.1. Lineage (NCBI taxonomy): Eukaryota > Viridiplantae > Streptophyta > Magnoliopsida > Santalales > Viscaceae > Viscum > Viscum album. The sequence goes on along the minus strand of OY728125.1, from coordinate 1,922,179,333 downwards.
GTATCCTAATAATTTAGGTTATAAATATGATGAAAAAATAATATCCCACATTCATCGTGTCAAAATTTTAGAATAAGAAATATGGAAATTGTCTCAATGGAAATGGAAGTTATTTTATCAGTAGAAAAAGACAATATAAATACTCTATATTTTACGGAAAACTGAATAGCTTGGGGGACACAATATTAGAAAAAAAATTGTTGAACCTAATGTTCCAATGAAAATTCAATATATCAAATATGAAAAAATAGGACATTATCTAAGTAAATGAACTAATACAAGGGATAATGAATATTAAAAAAACAAAATTGTGCAAAAAAGTGAATTCATATACAGCCACAACTATTTATGTGAGTTCAAAAGATAATGTGGTGTGAGTAACACTAATCACCTATTCAAAAACTATTATTATTGTATTCATATGTTGGTAAACCTACACTAGTTATCCTAGTACTCTTTTTATGAACCCAAAATCACTACCCCAATGACTAGAAATTTATTTATTTTTTAAACTTGTACTTTTATGATAATTTTACCCCATGTATACAAATCCTCTATAATATATGTTTACAGGAATGTTTGTACTAAACAATACCCTTCCATTAGTAAAATTTTATGTGATATTAGGCATGTATTGATGCATGTGATGTAGAGACCATGAAAATTGGAATTATTGGGGAGTCATTCAATGGTGACTTGCTAATACACGTATTACTATAATCTCCCTATAAAGTATTACACACATTATATTTCGTTATATAAATAAATGTCACTTATATTCTTATTATGATGTAAAATATGGTTTCATTAGCCATAATTAAGTAATTTAGAATGATACATCAATAAAAATTAAATATAGAGTCATGTTTATCTTATAGACATCCTTAACGTTTTCATTAGTAAAGAATAAGTAATATTCTGAGTATTTAATTAATTTAACTGATTACTTTACAAACATGAATCACGACTATGTATTTTAGTTAAGTAAATATTATTTCAATAGATAATTTCATGCATGCCACTAAACTAAAATAACTTACAATAATTTCAATCATCAGATTATAATCTATGGGGTATATCATTTAAAATCTTCATATGGCCAGAAAAGTTCGCTAGATAAGCTAGTATAGGAAGTGGTATCCTTTAACTAAATAGAGGTTCATAGATGGAGACCACCTTAGGTGGATAGAAATATATATAGATTCTGTCGTGATTGTGGAAAGAAGTACTAGTTGGTCACTACTGTATAAGTTGGGTGTAATACCATTATGGTTAGTGTCACAATATGAATTTTAATAATCCTTCTTTGCGTCAAATTAAATAAAGAATCATTTCCCCTACATAGTATGACACAAATCCAAGCCACATAATCTCTTATATTTTTTATTTTCCCTCTATTAAATTTTGATCATTTCTTAAGTTAGTTCATTTCTATGTATTGTCATTGTTTTAAACTGTAATGAGGTCACCTGGTCATGTGTGTATTCCATGTTATAGATATTTATCATGGGTTTTATTCTAGATATTATTATTTTTTATGTTATGTTCATTTGTATTTTAATATAGAAATTTTATCAAAGGGTTGTTATGAACATATCAAGTTGGTTCAATGCTCATGTTTGGAGTGTTTTCATATTATCATACCCTAGTAGTAGTGATTCTTATATTGGTTCCACAGAAACATTATTCACTCTATATTGTAGTAAAATGTTGGTAATCAATTCCCAATTTACTATTTTGATACATCATCTATAAGAATTAGTAGTTCATAAATTCTGAATGGATGGATTTGTTGGTATCTAATTTATACATGCAAAAGTTCAACTAAAGTGATTTTGAATTTTGGAAGATGAAAATTAAAGATTTCCATCTATAGAATGGATTTTATATATTAATTACTAGTTATACCATATAGGTAATGAACATTAAATAATGGCAGATTCCAGATCTGAAATCACTTCGGTTAATAAAAATTTCACTTTTATAGAATGTGGTATAAAACATATAAGAATTTAAAATAGCATTGAAGATCTTGAAGAATGTATCTGACATATATAATAATCCTATGGTGATTAACAACATTATCTTTCTATATAGAATTTATTATATAAATATATGAATGTATATTGTTTCTAATCACATATTTAACTTCAATTTCACTGAAATTTTGTTGGATTCAATGGAGGTAGCCATCTAAAACCAGGTTTGGGTGTTTTAGTGACTCCACACTATAAAAACTATGGTTTTTTATGGGGATGTATTTGTGTAATTATATGATAATAGTATAAATAATGTTTATATATGTTGAAGAAATGATCATAAATTAGTGGATTCATCATAAGGCGATTTAGTAATAATCTTATATTCCATGAAATGTGAAACAAAAGAGTATGACTGGATAGAATGTTCATATAAATTGAAAACAAAGAAAGAGATAAAATACAAGTGTCTCAGAAGATAAGTATTCCCTATTATGAAATTATGGGATAAATGGCCACCTAAATCAATATTTTTCTAAAATTATAGAGAAGCCCAAAAGTATTCTTATGATAGAGGGTCTATATATTCAGTATCAGATTATAGGTATGATTTTCTATAAATTGTCTCTAGTTTATTAGATTCTTTGGAGATAGTATTCATATCCTCATTCAACTAAATATATATTAGAGGAAGTATGAGGAATAAAACATTGATGTGGAATTTAATGATCATTATGATGATGAAAAAATTATCAATATAATAGTTAAAGGTGATGTTTCAATCTGAATATTGAACGGAATGATATTGGAGTTGTAATACATGTTGTTTTTCGCAATTTTATGGAGGAACATAATTATCAAAGTAAAATGTTATGATATTTTTTTATTTACTACTTTCTTAAAGGGTGTGTGTAATATTGTATATAGATTAATTTTCATAATAAGTGATGTGAATTTTGATATTTTAAAACTTATGGTTTCAATGGAAATTGAAATTCATATTAGACTGTTATGTATCATAAAATTATGGAATAACAATATAGTTTACCTTAAAAAGAAAGTGATAAATATCACTTTTTTTAATTTATTTCTGAAGTATGAGTGTATAAAGTAGGAAATGTGAATGGAATACAACACTAGTTTCTACTTATCCAAATTATAATTTTTTTCTTTTCATTATTTGAGTCTTTGTTCATTGGTGATTTTCCTAGAGGATCATCAAATACATTTACTTTATTTTTTATGACATCCTTCATACATTTAAAAATGATGGAGGTAAGTACCTATCATGAAAATATGAAGCCTTATGTATATTGAAATCATTCCCCCACAAAATGGTAGTTATTTATATATTTCGCTTTTTAATTATAATACATCATATTTAAATTATTCCATGAGTCTTCATATATAAAAATTTTTCCCAAAAAGTTTTTATATTTTAGATTATATAATGTTGACCCATGTTAATCTTACATGTTGAAAATTTTATGTTAAAAAAATTAATAAATATCCTCATAACCAAATATGACATCGAAAAAATCATTATTTATTTGTTACACGTTGGTTTTGTTAAAAAAATAAATGGATTAAGAATACATTAATCTATCTTAAATATCATACATGTCATCCATTTTTTCTAAAAAATGCATTTTACTACATATTAACGTAGTTTCAAAAAAAATTAACATTAGTTTTGTCCTTCAAATTATTTTTGAAATGTTCGAGTTCAAATATTATTTCTCATGTTTCATCTCTCATTTATTTTGGAAAATCATTAATCACACTAAAATATTAAATATCAAAAATTTATTTATAATTAAAATATGAACAACTATATTTCCCATCAAGTAATAATTCGTTTGTATTATTTTATTAAAATATTCCAAGAATATATTAAATTCTCTAATGTAGAGATACTAACATTAATATATATCATGTCAATATTATTTGGGGACTATGAAGAACATACTACTAATGTAAGAATCTTATCTATCATCATATTTAGAATTATTTCCATCTCTATCAATTTTTATAATTTATAGAAATCGTAGTAATATACATTTAATGAAAACAATATTTTATAACCATGCATTATTTAACATTAGAAATATATACATTAATAATCTATATAAAATTTTTGTTATCAAAGTAAAATAGAATAATTTCATAATATATTTCAATATTTGGTAAAATAGAGTTATTTAAAGGTTTAAAAATATTCCAAATTGAATAATTATCAATTTTCAATAGCTCATCATACTAATTCTTTATCGTAATAATTTTTTTTAAATTCTATTGATATGATCCATAGTTGATATTGAACAATAATTTAACATTATAAACACATTAAATATATTCAAATAAAAAATATTCATGGTCATCAGTTAAATATTTGTTTGAATCATCCCATAATATAGCTTAAATCAAATCTTTATCCTCAGTTTACTTAGACATACTCTTATAATCAATTATTTTATCAAGATTTTTTTCTCTAATTATTTATCTATATTAGAAATGTCAACAACTATATTTTCATTATCAATAATTACATAATATTTCTTAAACTACTTATAAATAATAGATAAATTATTGTAACCATGTTTCAAAACAATTTATATAGTTATTTTTAACCTAAATATGATCTCATTAAATATAAATACGATAATCAATTTTTTACAACATTTAAAACATTATCAATATTCATATATTAAACAATATATTCTCACACTATTTTTAATATTTTCACATTATCATCAAAAAATGTATTTTTACTAGCTTCATCTATCTCTTCCAGATTAAAAATTTTCTACCTTTCATTTATAAATATAATAATATTTTCATCAATTAACTAAAAAATTAAATAGAATGAATATATCATATTCATCAATGGTCTTTTCATCATGTTCATCGTGTTTAGTATATTCAATTTTATATATATCAAGTACAAAATCCTAATTAATTATTATAAATTATTATTTATTGATTCATTCATTAATGTACACCTACAAACCCCCAAAATGAAAAACTCCATTTTATTTCTTATTACCATCCTTATTATCTTCATCATCTTATAGAGAAATAATCTCTTTAAAAGGCACATCACATATATCTTTATTTAAACCCTAACTCCAGTAACCTACATATACTGTTTACTGTATTACATCAATAAAGGATACATGGGATCACATCCCCAAGCTTATATTAGTTTATTACTTCCAAAAAACATGATACATATAGGAATTCCATATTACATGAGAAATTAATAACATATAATGAAAATATTTTTCGAATCCTTGAATATTAATCGAATACCCCTTATATATATTCCAGGGAAATGAAAAAAGTAATGTAATGATATCTGATTATCATTAAAGATATAATGTTGTAGATGATATCATTATAAAATTTGGTATAATAATTATGGTAGGTTTGGTAACAAAAACATAACATTTAGTTAAAAACTTAGCTCAAAATAAATTTATGGATAACATAAATAAAGTAGTCACTTACATAAACTAAATTAACATTTAATGAAATTCATAAAGTTAGATGTTATTGATATTATAATAACTTCCTCATTCCTAGACATAATGACTCTTACCATCATGGCCATGTTCTATGATATCTTAAATAAAATCAAGCCCTTATTATAATATATATTTAATATATGATTTCTCCTAAACTGAGTGAAATATGATCTTTTTTGTTTCATGTGACCTAATAATGCATTGAGGGGCTATCGATAATTGAACTCCACCCATTACAAAGATATTTATAATGAATTTATCTTATATTTATGAAATAATATAATAGATAAACATTATACCTTTTCAATCAAAAAATATTAATATTGAATAATGAATATAAAACATCAACATTTACCTGGTATATTAAGTAATATTTTTAGAAAAATCACTTAATTAATAACATATATAATATTGATAAAATAATGAATTATTTTATTAATCATGGAGAGAAGAGAAAAAATAATTTAAAGGAGCCTTCTATAATGGATGCCAATTTCATATTACTTTACAAAATTAATATCTTTAGGGATAAGTGATCCTAGACTAAAAAACCTCTGGGGGTTACTCTAATTACACTTTGAGTCAATATATTTTTCTATGAAGTTACCATCACATAATATGTGGTTCAAACATTCCCAACCAATGGTATTTCAACATCTCTAGATGAGGTGAACGATGGACCATGGGGACACATACCTTCTATGGACAGAATTGTAGAAAATATAGTTATCTTAATAATTTTTTGTAATGGAAATATAGGACGAAAGAAAAATCTCTAGTCTGTTGAGTCAATAATTTACCTCAGTTATTAGATAATCACCACAAACATAGAATCTAATTAAATCAATAACCACTAGTATATTGGGGTTATAAACAATACAAACCCCTCTCAATATATTAAAAATACAGGAATCATCGATGTTGAGTTTCAAAACATTTCATAATAGTTCTAACAAATATAGATACATTAATATTAATTAAAATTTGGAGATGATGATTAAATAAATTTATGTAATATAAAATATATTTTTAATCAATTTAGAAAATTATTCCCTTTAAATTAATATAAAAAAATAAATAGTAATGTAAAAATTAATTTATTTGAGAATGCATGAAAACATGTAGACGAATAAAAATGTATAAAAATAGTAATCGAGGAAATAAATTCAACAATATCATATTTGTTAAAAATAAGATATATATTACACCTCGGCCCATGAGACACTAAATTGGTGCCCCGATCTAGGTCACCACATGACCTCAAGCCCACCTCCCCATAATCCATATATTTCCAACTAGCAATGAGGGTCCAATAGGTCGCATGGGGAGACTATACCCTCTTTACTAGAGGAAGCCACAACAAAACATAATTTAAATAAAAGAAATAATAAGAACAACTAATAACATGCATAAATAACCAACTCCCAAACTGGGTATGACTATATACAATAGTAAATATGTCATACCATACTACAGTGCCAAGTTAAAAAAACAAAAGAAATAAAAATAGAATAAACCCAAAAATGTTATGGGCTCTAAATATGGAACCTCTCCCATACATGTCCCATTTCCAACTCAACTCTATGGCATAGGGAATTTTTCCTTGTCCTGACCAGTAAGAATGAAATCTGCTCGGGTACCCAATGGAGGCCTGAGCAATGTTTGAGTATAACTCGGTATGCCACCACCAACGGTATCTACAACATATCCAGTAAAAGTAGATAGTGCATGCAAGTGATAAATAATGGAAAGTAAAGGTAAAAAAGTTTAATAGGTCATTCTATACTATATTGCATTAAATTATAATACCATTGAATCTAGGTTCACTAAATAGGCATCTCATGGTTTAAACTATCTTTTTAATGTGTTCGATGGATTAGGAATGTTTAATATTATTAGGAATATGGGGATAAAAATGGTCCCTATCTCACTAGGAATCACATTATAATAACCTCATAATCCTAACATTTAATCCTCAGTCTAGGTGTAATTCAGCCATTAGGGGAATATAACTTTTTTCCCTTCCCTAACCCATTAATTTAGGACTGGATCTAGAACCTCGGTTCAACTCGGCCTATGGCCATAGAACCTCAATTCTATACCCCACTCTACCAAGCTATGTGAACATGCTTACTTAGAATTCACCATAATTAACCACATCACAACAATGCATAGAAAACATCATTCAAAACATCACAAAAGTATAAATAAATGTGAAATTAACATTATTTCTCAATCTTTTAACACATTAATCATTTATATCACTTAACCCTTTGCCCATATTTCCCATTTCCCATGCTTATCTCACTAAGAATATTCAAGTTTAATCATAATTCATTATCTTATTCCAATTAATCCCATTTAACCTATTTAAATGTCTACCAAATAATCTCTTATCCTTTAACCACATTATACAAAACTAGAAACCATCCATTATAACTCATTACATAAACCAATTAACCTACTTGTTATGTTTATACATCATTATTAGTAAATTTCTCACCTTATACACCTATTATCCAATTTGAAAGGGTCAATGTACCCTAGGGGTGGCCCTATAAATAGTCACAACATCCTCCATGAATCACATGAGGATCATGAGTGTTCATTTGGTTATATAGACACACAATATACCTCATTCATGGAGGTGGAAATCCACACTTATGCATGAGAAACGTTTTAATTTTCTATTTAATGTAAAGTAGGTGGGAAATTTTTTTACATGTTCAAAATAAAATTTTATTATATTAAATTTTATTATATAAATATGTTCCGATGTTTGGAATATATTTAGGTGGATTTAGATGAAAAGATAAATCGAAAGGTTTCGGCTTGTATGATTACCTCTTATTTACAAAACCTCTTCTTTCATACACCTTAAGCATTCAATGCGTGGCCTTTTAAGAAGACCAAAAACAATTCAACAAGGATATGTATTTTACAAAGATATTTGGATTGGTATTTTTTGAGATAATTGGTCAATAATTGTGAATAATTTATTGTAGGAGGTGGATTTTATTAGTGAGGTTCATAGAATACTTTTAAATAGATTAAACATTATTATATAATATATATCATAATCCATCAAAATGTTGGTAGTCTGCAAATGAAATGACACCTGTGGGAAAAACCCTTACAGGGGTGAGTAAAACAATAAACAGTAAGACACCCCAAAACCATAAAGGAAAGACCACAAAATAAAGATACACATGAAGTATTTTCAACTCACACGGGGATAAGTCTGTGATACTAAAAGTAATATTATTAGATATAGTCAATATAACACTTGGATTGAAAAGACACATTGTCATAATGAGACACCTTGTCTGAATGAGACACTCAATCTTGTTGATATTCTTAGTTTTTATGATACACCTCGCCATAATATACCATGTAGACTCAAAGTCACAAAGCCACCAAGTAGTGTAGTCACTATGTCTTTAGAAGCCATAGGTGTGTGTTCGTAACACACTTGTTCCAAGATAACATACTCCTAAAGCCTAATATATTATTTCAACATCCACAAAAACACACTTATATTATCACAAAAGGATAATCTCATTTCAATGGTCCCAACGCCTCACACAGATCATCAAACAGACTTACAGTTTGGATGTTCTGGCTATTTATGTAAAATTGGGCTAGTTGGGTCTGGGTCCGGTCCAACCCGGTTAGACTAAACCAACCCGAACTGGGTCATGTCTAACCCAACCTGACCCTGGTCTCTTCCAACCCGGGATGTAGTGGGAGTTGTGTTCTTGCATGGTCAATTCATTCATCTATCGAGCCAGTCACTCCGCCCGTACGCGTTCCATTGGACTGCGTGCCTGCCGACCGACATAGCTCTTTGCCCTGTTGTTGGTCTGCACCACCCTGGACCACCCTGACTGTTCCATTGCAGGATCCTCCACCACCAGACTTCGAGCCAGAATCCTCTTTCTTCCTGGTGTCTGTATTCCATCGTTAGTGTCTCCCCTTCTGTGGGCCGCCTCTATCCCCCTATAGCTCCATTTTTTGAGACATAAGCACTATTACGATCCTCAGGTTTCATCCTTCACAAATTTGTCCTTAGATTATTTTCTCTATCTCCATTGGGGTCAGAACACATTCAACCCCTTTTGAAAAAATGTAGTGCCACCACGGGGGTTTGTCAGTGAAGAACGCAAGAACGGGGATGGGAGAAATCACCATGAATACTCAAATAACGAACATTGGCCTTGTTCATTTGGCCTTCATTCGTCATGTTAGAAAAAGAGTATTGAAAAAAATTTAATTAAATAGATTATTATTCCTTTAAAACCCCCAATAAGAAGGCCCTTCTTTCAAGATTGATCGACCCATAGATCAACAAGTTTGTGGGTTCATTCAGGTTTATCTTTTGAAAAAAAGAATATGAAATAAAATCACAAAGAAATAAAACCCCTTTCTAGAGTTTCATTCAGTCAATGTCAGGGTTCGATTATCATTAGTGATCCATTTAGAGTCATCAAATTTCATCATCTCATCGATCCTCGATACTATCCTCATCGTTGACAATCATTCTCCAATGAGAGGAAATCACCAAACTCTTCTCTATCACTCACAGGAAAGGATTAATCATTCTCATCTTGAATCCATTTTAACAGATAAATAAATAATACACATTTTAGAATCTATGTTTCACTTTGTTTCAGTGTCTCCATGTTGTTTCTTTTATTAATAGAAATAGCTTCTTTTTCATGGAATCACTATGTCTCTAGATCATGACCAAATGTTGAAAGAAATAAAAAAAAATTCTATGTTTTTTTAACGTCCAAAAATTAACTTTTACCCTCAACCTACGATGGTTGAGGTTAGGCCTCGCATAAGGTAAATTATCTGTTCTGGACACAATGGTGCCCTCATATTTTCAATTTGGGAAAACGTTTAAATGATATTAAATGTCAAATTTAACTGCCTGATCACTTTTAATTAATGACTTAACTTTATTCAAATATTTATTATGGACACATTGTACCTTATAAATTCCTGCAGTCTAATGTATAGTCTCAAAAGTTTCTCTATTAATTTGTAAAAAAATTAAGAAAAAAATATGTTTCATCATATTCTCCCCAGCTTAGGTCTTTACATCTCATAAATCCAAAACAAGGGCTACTCAAAAAAAAGTTGAGGGTACTAATCACAAATATGAGCCTCCCACTCCCAAGTGCTCTCCTAGAGATTCTTATGTAGCCACTAAACCCAAACAAGAGGATTCGACTATCCATGAAGGATCCACTCTTGTCGATCCTATATCTCCATCATGAACTTTATAAATGCCGCTACATCATCAATGTTCAACTCTACCCAGTCAATGATGTTCGACAGATCATGCACGTAACTCCTCAACTGCGACATGTGAAATACATCATGCAGGTGATGCATCTGTTGGGGTAGAGCTAGGAGGTATTCCACCTCACCAACTCTACTGTGAATCTGAAAAGGGTCAATGAATCTTGGAGATAACTTACCGCCCTGGATGAATCTATGAAATCCCTACTGATGTGAGACCAGAAGAAGCACATGGTATCCCTACTCAATCTTCCATGTCCTATGTATCCAGTCCACATATGTTTTATTCCTACTCTATATAGTACTCATCCACTTCTTTATGATCTTTAAATTCTCAGTGGTAGCCCATACCAACTTTGGACCCATGAGTGCTGACTCTCCTGGTTCTATCCAGCATAATGGTGACCCGCCTGGTCACCCCTACAGGGCCTCGAATGGTGCCATACTAATGTTGGAGTAGTAGTCTTTTTAATGAAAACTATAATAGATGAAGGTGATCCTCCAAACTATGACCAAAGTAGAGGATCAAATTACGTAGCATGTCCTCTAAAACCTGGATATTTTCTTCTATATTTCCATATTTCTGGGGGTGAAATGTCATGCTCAATCGAAACTGAGTCTTGAACGCCTCCTACAATACCATCCATAGTTGATATGTGGTGTGAGCTACATGGTTTGAAATAATCATTGAAGTCACCCCATGAAGGAAAAATGTCTTCGAGACGTAGAGGAATCCCGAGATCTCTACTAAACCATGCTCTCTGATGGGTAGGAAGTGGGCCGACTTGGTGATTTGGTCAACAATCACCCATATGGTATTGTGTCCCCTAGATGTGCATGGTAAAACTGTTACAAATTCCATCGATATTCCATCCCACTTACACTCCATCACCTCAAGTGGATAAGCCAAGCCTTTTGTAACCTGATGTTATTCCTTCACTTTCTGGAAAGTGAGGCACTGTGAAATGAATTCCACCCCTATCTACTTTATCCCCAGCCACAAAAAACTAATGTCGGAGATCCTGGTAAGTCGTTTCCACACCAAGATGCACCACCAAATGGGATATGTGAAACTCCATCTGAAGCTCTCTCACAATACCGCTACTACGATGGTGCATACTCTTAAAAGGGAAATGTGATCCCCACATAATGAATATCCATCATGTGCTTGGCATCCAGATAACTGATAATGTCTCGCCTTGCAGTTGACATCCTTAAGCTATACCTCCCTTACACTCTCTTATATTGGAGTAGTTACACCCATCGACTAATGGTAAACTGCTCTGTAACGCCCCGACCCTAGTTACCCAGAGTCGATGCATTATTATTAAACATTGGAATGATCAGAAGAGATCATGTCTCAAAATACTGATTACTTTAGTATCCTTGGATGTAATAGATACATACATAAGTGTTACATTACATTATGAAATTAAGAAACAAAAACATTGATTCCCCTTTGAACACACTCATATCCATTAGCTTATTCCTATATTTTAATCATAATATACTTCTTCAAATCCTGTAAAAAAACATAATAAAGGGGTGAGCTCAGATGCTCAGTAAGGATAACAATATAGCATAAACTATCATAAATAGGAATATAAATTTAAGGGAATGTATAAGACAAAATAGCCTTTTAAACATAAATTTCAGCATAATGTGGAAAAGATAAGTCAAATAATTCCATTTTCATATTCACATTGATATTATACTAGTCGAATAATCACATGTAATATCAATATTTAATTTCATAATGATGGAATGCATAATTTCAAACATCATAACCACATAGTCAAGGTCTCGTGGCAAGACTACAAATAAGATTTTGTCAAGGCCTTGTTTTAAGACACCAGTTTGTCTCATGAGACCTACCAATGCATCAAGGAGCTATAGAGAGCTCCACTCATCACTTACTAAGTCCAATCCATTCCTCATATGAAAAGGTTGAAACATAACATAAAAATTCATCTTAAAACTAGCATATGAGATTTTAATAATTTAATCATAAACCATGAATGGTATAAAAATAACACATCCAAAGTCAAACATATAACAAAACCTTCAATACAATATGGAATATTGTATCATAATAAATAAAATTCAAACAAGTGAAAAATCCATCAAATGATGTTGACATAGATGAAATCAAAACTATTTTAGAGAAATATATCTTTCTAAAATGAAATCATATAAAAGTAACATAATTATAAAAGAAAACATTTATTTCGAAATTATTCTTATAATATTTGTAAGGGAGGCTTCAAAAGTGTTATGACTGTGTAAAATAGTTGCACCCACCATATAAGTTAAAAAATTATTCTTAACTTAATTTGTTGAAAAAGACATAGGTTAACTTGTTTGAAAAAACACGGAAATATTCCTTTCAAAACATTTTATAAAAATTAAAACAAGGGTATAAATGAAATTAACCCATATTCTAGGAAATATTAAAAATATTTTCAAATACATTTTTAAGAAACACTGATGTGGATGATAAAGAAGTCTAAGTATATACTTAGGTAAAAATAATATCAGATAAATAAAGAGATTTTAAATTAACCCTTACCTTGTAATTTTTTTTAGTATAGGTTAGGTTAACCTCCTGTATAATGGTGAATTCATTGTTATTAAATAATATAATAACCACATAGATAAATATGATATCATATATGATCATATAATATTTCTTTGTTAATGATATTTCAGTAGTATCATCGCTTTGGGTGTTAAATTATTTGTTTTCTTTTATATGTTTTATTATTTAAGTCATATATTCTTTGGAGAGGATGTTTCTTAGTCATATCTAGAATGATATTAAGTTTTTAAACATTATTTTTATTCATAAAATGAAATTTATTCTTGAATGGATATGATGTGGAATGAATCTCATCATGTTCGTGGAGATGGTAATCTGTACGTACGCATCAGCGACAATGTCATTCTATAGATAGGGAAATTGTATGTAATTGGATGGTATATAATATATAATAAATAATTAACATATTATATTTATTATTTATATAAATTATTCTCATTATTATACCCATCCAAATAATGAAGTGTTGAATAACATACTAGACCACGATGTGGAGACGGTAAGCCGTACGTACGCACATATGGTGAAATTTTCATTAATAGGATGGATAAAATAATGAATATGATTGCACCATATTTTTAATAACATCATAGTATATAGATGGTACTGGATTTATGATTTAGGTAAGGAAACAACAAAGAATGAGGATGTGGAATAAGAAAATAACTTTGAAAGATGTTATGAAATAATTACCTCTCATTTGGGCTCTTCATTTTGATTTGATCAAAAGGGATCTGTATGTTGAATTTATGATAAAATTAAGGCCTCTAGGTTTAAGTGAGTGTAGTTTTGATAATTTTTTATCAGTGTTTGGCTGATCCAAATGGCATTTGAGGTGTGATAGTGATAGAAGGGGAGAAACCCTTTTATTATAGAGGTGAGGGTCACTTTAGGAAAAAGCTTGAAATAATAATTTATTGTAAAATCATATTCAGTATATAGTGGCTAAAAAAGATTTATTTCAAGGATAAGGTGGTAATGGGTAGAAACCATCTCAACCAATATGTTTTAGATAGGTTTAGGTCACCATATTAACCTTATCTTTTAGATTAAACTATTATTTAAATAGTTTATCTTTTACCATGTATTCTTGTATTATTATAAAAACTAGTTAATAGAATTACTATAAAAAGACAATAGAACACCAAGTGGGTCATTATTGACATATATATACTTATCTATGTCATTTGTTTGATCCTTATATTTTTAGGAATACTATTTCAATAAATAATATTGTATTTCTTTTAAAAATGCATTTATGTCAGTTTTGACACTATTTAGTATTTGGTTTTTGTGAAAGTCAAAAAAAACTTGATTACTTAGAAAAAATAAATTAAATCACTCATAACATGTCATATTATTCTATAATATTTTTTCAATTCATCAAAATTCTCAATTTATATTTATTTGTATATTTATAATATCAATTATTTTACGTGTTCATTAATAATGTAATTACCGCATCGTCATTGTGTCCTAAATAAATTTAATTATTTAATGTCTAAAATTTATAAATAAAATAAAATTACGTAGGAATTATTTTTATATTTCTAATGAATATTTATAGTTGAATTTATTTTATGTATAACCCTATATTAAAAAAATTAGTTATGAAAATTTAAATTTAACACTTTTAACTCTTCTTTAAATAAAATAATAATAAATGTCCTAATCGAATCTAAGTGGATAAAATAGGATCACATTGTATTCCTAAGGTTAATTTTGGTCAAAAAACACTTATCCAATAGAATTAGGACATTTTTTAGGGTAATTATAATAACATTTTTAACTTTAATTTCCCTATTTACTTTTAACCGTGGTAAATAAAATTCAAAAGATACTATTCACCGAAAATTATTTTCATCACATTGAACCACATTTTACTTACTGATCTCAACCGTGTCTCTTGGATTTTTTAAATTCAATTCAAAAAAGCGGCAAAATTACGTTTTATGAAAATTTTCAAATGTTCCTAGAAGGTGGGTAAAAGACGTTAAAATGTTCAAAAATATTTTATACATCTAATTTTATTATAAAATGACTCCAATGAATTACATTTAACTTATGTAGATATTATGTATCTATTTTGTCCTAAAATAAATTTAAATAAATTAATTAATTATTTAAATAAAAAGTATGATTTAAACAATAACGTAGTGTTTTTCACTATTCTTCAAAAATTGAAATTTTTCAAAAAAATACCAAAAAATAACCCAAAGATAATTTTGATATTCAGAATCCAAAAATGAACTCCATTTTGAATAAAATAATTATAAAATTTTAAGAATTTGGTATTACTATTCAGAACAGCTAGTTAGATTGGTCATGGTGTGCTGGAACTCAAAGTTGTGTACAATGAAAGCTATTGCATTATTAAAAGAGAAATGTATCATGGAAGCTTGGGGTGTTACATTCTTCCCTCCCTTAAATTAATTTCATCCTCATAATTTCTAGATTACTACTACATAAAAAGATTCAGGTGGTTCTTCATCAGATGTTCCTCAGGTTCCCATGTTGTCTCTTCTATCTTATGGTTTCTCCATAGAACTTTTACCAGAAATGTCATTCGGTTTCTCAACACTTGTTCTCTGGTATCAAGAATCTTGAAAGGTTCATTATAATAGGACAGATCATGTTCGAGTTCTATTTCTTTATAGGTGAGTACATGCATTGGGTTGGGCCTGTATTTTCTCAATAGTGATACATGGAACACATCATTAACTTTAGAGAGACTTGGAAGCTTTTCCAAACAGTAAGTTACAACTCCAATTCATTTTAGTATTTCGAATGGTTCGATGTACAAGGGACTTAATTTACCCTTCCTACTGAATCATATTACACCCTTCCATAGAGATATCTTCAAGAAAACATGGTCTTTTACTTGAAATTCCAAATCCTTCCTTAGGTTATCGGAATAGCTTGTTTTCCTACATTGAATTGCTTTGATGTGGGTTTGGATAATCTTCACCTTTTCCATTGTTTCCTAAAAATATTCTGCGCGTATTAGTTTTCTTTCACCAAAATCTTCCCAAAAAGTTGGTGTGCGGCGTCTCTTTTCATATAATGCTTCATATGGTGCCATCAGAATACTTGAATTGAAGTTATTGTTATTGGAAAAATTCCAACAAAGGTAAATATTGATCTAACATACCTTGAAAGTCAAGTTATCTGGATCTAAACATGTATTCTTAGGTTTGAATAGTCCATTATGATTTTCCAATAGTTTGAGGGTGGTAGGTGGTGCTCAATCAATGTTTAGTATTTAGGGACTTCTGAAGGATTTTTTAGAATCTTGATGTAAAATGGGGATCACGATCAGAAACAATCAATATGGGTAATCCATGAATTCTTACCACTTCATTAATATATTGTCTTGCTAAACATTCAAGTGGTAAATATTCTCTTATGGAAAGAAAATGTGCTGAATTGTTAAGCTGATCAATAATGAACCATATTGCATCATTCCATCTAGGATTATTTGGTATCCCTATGACAAAGTCCACAGTAATATCATCCCATTTCCACTCAAGTATGAGAAGAGGTTTCATAACTCCTCTAGAATGTGGTCTTCCAGCTTTCACCTGTTGAAAAACCATACGTCTTGACACATAATCTGTAATCTCCCTCTTTATGTTGTCCCGCAAAAAATGTTCATTAAAATATCTAGACATATTAGTGCTACTATGGTGTGAAGAGAAATTGTATCTATGAACATCATCCAATAATTCAATTTTTAGATCAGGTATGTCAGGAACAAAAATTTTCTTCCCAAATTTCTAAATTCCATCTTTATATACGAAGTCAATCAATATCCCACCATTCACAGCTTTAATTTTCTTTTAAATCTCTTCATCATCAGTCTGAGAACTTTTTATCCTTTTTGTAAAGATAGTTTTTCAATATAAGAACCCGGATCTTCGTTTGAGGAAGACTTTTCCTTTTTCTAGAGTTTTTAAGAAAAATAGAGTTTCTGGAAAATTTTGAAGTACACGCCGTGTACTCTTCTCCGGCTCGAAGCCATGTGCTGGCCGAGCCCGAGCCACACACACAGTGTGTAGGGGTGATGTGGAGGCTGTTTTGGCAGAGTATGGAAAAACCTAGTACACGCCGTGTACTCTAAAAGTACACGTCCTGTACTTTTCTTTTTTTCACTAAACGCACTAGGGTCACGCCTGACGGACAGAACACACCCATTCTACAGGTTCTTTGTCTAAGAGCGACCCATATAGAAGGATCATCCCCAAGCCCCCGCCTCTCCGTCCATTCTCCGATTTTAGCACGGTCAATTGCGTTTGAAGAGCAGCGGTGAGTTCTTCTTTCTGCTTGAGCCTTGTTTTCCAATTCTTCATCATTCTCAAGTTTTCTAAGGTTGAACATTTTGTGAGTTTTTTCAGATATAGAACGTTCTAGGGGGAATTATCCATCGTGGTTCAAGTATAGCGATCTACTGGGATTTAGGTAGGTGGTTTGTGCCTTACCGTTCAATGTCACTGAGTTTTATGTGCGAATGTTCACCAATAACCATGAACGGGGTATTGCATGTTTACATTTTTCCCCTTATTATTTTCCATCCTTGCTTGTATGCTTGTGTATAGGTAATTTAGTCATGTTAGAGGATAATTTTTTGTGGTTGGATGTACTTGTCTTGCTTCGTTCTGTTTACGACCTTTGGGACTTGTTTGCCTTTGGATGCTACACCTGTTTTCATGCCTCGCGGTTATAGGTTTAAGTGAAACTCATGACACGCTTGTTGCCTTGTAGACTGTTTAGATAAGTAGCTCTATAGTTGTACTCTAGTTAGCCAGGTAGCTCTATAGGTGTACTTGGGCTTTATAGCATTATTATGAACTGACTGGCATGGGGCTGAGAGAACCTGGTGCTATAGACTATAAGGGATATACCAAGGGAGCTTCCCAGAGAGTCTTAGATATTACAGACTACAGAGGGGATGAACCGAGTGAGCTCCCAGAGAGTCCTGGATTTTATAGACTACAGGAGGGTAGACGGAGTGAGCTTCCTCAGAGAGTCTTTCCTTGTTTTAATCTCTTTAATAAACTTCCCAGGCTAGAGGAGGAATTGACCAAGTGTGCTTCCTTATATAGTATGTGGTATACCTGAGGCCATAGGAGGAATTGAATGAGATAGCTTCCTCAGAGGGTCTCTAGACCTTGGGTCTAAGAGGGTTAGACCGCATGATCTTCCTCAAGAGAGTCCCTGACTACCCTAGACTATGAGGGTAATTGACCGAGTGAGCTTCCCCAGAGAGTCACATAAATTCGTATAACCCAGCTAGAGGGGTTAGGTTGAGTGCACTGCCAAGAGGTTTGTGGTACTTCTTGGTTAGGACCAGAGGGAATGACTGCGAGTACTTCCCAGAGGGTTTCTAGCTTATTAGTTGTTTTTTTCACTATTTTTGATGGGTTGTGGATTGATTGCTGGTATGTATCATCCTATTTTACTACTTACTGTTTACTGCCTACTTCTTGCTATTGATATTTATGGATTATTGTACTTTTACCTGTCATATATTCACTGACTATTAGGCATAGATCATCGGGTGAATGCCTACTGGGATTTTATCTCAGACCCTGTTTGGGCCATGCTTTTGGTCCCAACAGACTATGTTGTTGCAGGTGTAGACAAGGGCAAGCACCCTTCGACTGCTGGAACTTGATTGCTTGGAGCAGGAGAGCATGGGACCGAACTTTGGCTCGCAATGATGAGGAGCTGTTTACTTTTGTTTTTTACTGGTTTTGGTAATGTAGTGTTTTCCAACATTGTGACTTGTATGGATGCATTCCTAGTTATGTATCATGAATCATTTCTTATATACATATGTGCACCAGTTGTTGATTTAGTCTTCTGCTGTTATATTGATGGTTTTTACTGCTTCTGCTATTGCATGTTTATTATTCTTCCGATGTGCACTCTTCCAATGAGGGCATAGTTTCCCCACTATCACACCCAAGGCCCTCCCTTCTAGTAGGTATCCTCTGGCGTTTGGGTAAATGTGCTTGAGGCGATGTGACCAACCGAGTACAGGGCGCCTTTGGGTGGCTTCCGGAACCGGGACGTTACAAGGTGGTATCAAAGGGTGTTCTTTTCTATTGCATTACTATTTGGAGACTTTATACAGGGATAGGACAGATTTTTGACTTGTTAATGAGCTATTCCTGGGAGTAGATAACCCGTGTACATGGAAAGGCCATACTACCTCAGTTATTGTAGTTTTCTGGTTTTGAGATTTTACAGTTGATACGATTTCACCCAGAGTGATTCACATGCTTGTACTGTTATTGTTTTGATATTACGATTCTATTTCCTTCTCAACCCTAATAGATGAGGGTATTCCATCTCATGCATCATATAGGAACTTGTAGAAATAACATTCCATGCATTCTTTCCATGCCATTTAGGGTGAATTAGCGATTACATGCTGTTGTGATAGACGTTGTGTAGAGTATGCATGTTGTTGTGATAGATGCTTGATAGAATCTCTGAAACTTTGTTAGAGGATTTTTTTATTGTACTTTGTTTAAATGAGCACCAGGTTTTTATTCTTGAGGTGTTATGGTCCCTCTTGAATCAGAAATTGGTTGATCATGATCATGTTTTCTCTTGTACATGACTGTAGGCGATGCCAAGATTTGATTCGCAGGGAGTATGGGCCCTCACGGATCGTAATTTGGCACTTATTTGCTTTGTTTTCCATGTTTCTAGGCTTCTATATAGTTTCTGAGCTACTTCCAGAAAATCCCAGAATACACGACATGTACTTTCTAGTTACACGACATGTAGTTTTTTGGCCGTGTTACTGACTGTGTGTGCAGGAACATGGTGTTTTGAAAATAAAGCCAGGAGCACGCCGTGTATGGTATATACACGCCGTGTAGTGTAGACCCTTGTACCCAGCCATTTGACTAACAACACGGGTTGGGGAATCTCATGTAGAACACACCATTTTGTAAAGGAACACACCGTGTAGTTCTGTTCAGGTACCTGCCTGTGTCACGAACAACACGGGTCAGCATGAACTTATCTTAGACACGCCATGTTTCTTTTTGAACATGCCTTGTAGTCTTGGCCAGGTACTCAGCCATGTCACGAACAACACGGGACAGTTTCACCTTTTTATATACACGCTGTGTTTGTTCAGAACAAGCCATGTAAGGGTTATCCGTGTAGACTGCTATGTAACTAGCAGCACGAGCCGCCGAGTCAGTGTCTAGTACACGTCGTGTCCCTAGGTAACACGACGTGTAGTCTGAGGTTAGTTTGAACCGTGTGAGTTAGCTTTGTAAGGAGACTCAGGCGGGGGAATAGTTTTAAAGTACACGTCGTGTGTTGGGTCAACACGTCGTGTAGTTTGAGGTGTTACACGACCTGTCGGGTTGGGGTACATGCCCATGTTAATGGCTTAAGTAGACACGTCATGTAGTTTTTGTACAGGTCGTGTAGTCGTGTTTTGTAAATCATGATAGTTTCCTCCCCCTGCTCCCATTTTGTACTCTTGTGTTCTCTATCCTTATTTCTGATCTAAGGTATACTTTTGATCTTTCAGACTGATGCCTCTGATACATCCTCCGATTGTACGTCAGTCGTCCGGCAGTGATCAGACGCCAGATATGGATGATCAGGGAGTTCTTTCCAATCCTCCAGTCATGCCAGCAGTGGCACCAGCTGTCATACCCGTTGCAAGAACCGAGGCGTAGTTCAGGGAGGACTTTAGAATGATGATGCAGACCTTCCAGGGAGCACCGCCTCCTGCCCCGTCGACAGCTGAGTTGACGCTGGTTTTCCAGCAGCATTATCATCCTACTTTTTCAGGGGATGCAGGACCACAGGCTACAGAGTCATGTATAGAGGCCACACTGACCATATTTGAGCACCTAGAGATCCCTCCTGAGAAAAGGGTAAAGTTGGCTACTTATATGCTCTGGGATGCCGCTAAGAGGTGGTGGGAGGTGATCCCACGATCAGGGCATCAGCAGGATATTTCTTGGGATGAGTTTCGATGAACCTTCTATGACTACTTCTATTTGGAGACCCGGAGGGCCGATCGAGCTTGAGATTTTACGATTCTGCAGTAGGGTACTCTCTCTGTTATGGAGTACTCATCTCGTTTCATTGAGCTGCAGCGTTTCACACAGATCCCAGTAGTTGATGAGTTTTTCCTTGGTAGGAAGTTCGAGGATGGTCTCAGGTAGCAGATCCATTACCAGGTGAATATCTTCCAGTTGACTTCGATATCCTCCATTGTCAACCAGGTGCTAATCACTGAGCACAATCTGAGAGATTCTAGAGCAGTGAGCCAGGGCGGTTCAGTATCCAGAGTTGGTGTTCCTCCAACGAACAGTAGGAAGTGTCACAGAGAGTCTTCTCAAGGAGATCGAGTTTCGCGGGATGCGTCTTCTGGAATCTAGGTTGTATGCTACCAGTGTGGTAGGAGTGGGCGTACTAGGCCTCAATTGCAAAGGGATCTGATGGAGTTCCATTCTTGCGGTAAGATAGGGCTATCTTCAGCGTTTCTATCACATCATCTCACCTTTAGCTGGTGGTAGGTTTTCATCTATGACCCCATGTTCTGGAGATGCTTCACCAGTTTCCCAACAATAAGGGAACTAGAGTTCTTCTGGTCGTTCAGGCCGAGGTGGAGGTCACGGCCATGGTGGTCAGTAACCAGGTCATCAGCTACAGCAGAGTGGATCAGCTCAGAGCGGTCAGCCAGGGGCGCAAGGCCACAGTGCAGTCTAGTCTTTCGCCGTGGAGCAGACCTATCCAGAGCAGGATCCTGACCCATCTATAGTTCTAGGTACAATCTTAGTATCCTCAGTTTTATCTTCAGTTCTTTTTGATACTGGTGCTTCCCATAGCTTTATCTCTATTGCAGTTGTGGAGAGCCTTGGGCTCTATATCTTTTCATCTGCCGACTTGTTGAATCTTGACACACCGTTGGGAATGGAGAAATCTAGCGTATGTTAGTGCAGAGAGTGCCCTCTCGAGGATTTGGGGTGTCGTTTCTTATGGGACCTCTATGTCTTAGAGATTACGGGCTATGAAGTCATTCTCAGAATGGACTGGTTGGTTCCCTTCCAGGCAGTCATCGATTACTATCGTCGCAGGGTGAGTTTAATATCACCAGAGGGAGGATCCTTCCTTCATAGAGGTGAGTGGGATGTCTAGGCGGGTAGAGATGGACTAGAGTATCATGGTCTAGGGGAAGTTAAATCCCATATTTCCATTCTTTATCTGAATGACCAGGGAAATTCATAGTTATTCTTTCCTCCAATGGTGGATCGTTTCGGGGATGTCTTTCCAGAAGAATTTTCAGTTTTAACTCCAGAGCATGAGGTAGACTTCTCGATTGAGCTCGTGCCAGGAGCGGCACTGGTGACCATTACTCCTTATCAGATGGATACACCTGAGTTGCAGGAGCTCAATAAGCAGTTGGAGGAGTTACAGGTGAAGGGTTTCATCCAACCCAGTACTTCTCCTTGGGTTTCGCCCGTCCTATTCGCGAAGAAGGTAGACGGTACCCTTTGGCTTTGTGTGGATTATCGGAACCAGAACCCGTTGACGATGAAGAGCAGATATCCCTTGACAATGATTTATGACCTCTTTGATCAGCTTCGAGGAGCCCAGGTGTTATCAAAGATCTACTTGAGGTCCGGTTACCATCAGTTGCACGTTAGACCATCAGATATACCTCTGATAGCTTTCAGGAGCAGGTACGGTCTTTACGAATATACAGTCATGTCGTTCGGTCTTACGAACTCGCCTGTAGTCTTCATGGAACTGATGAACCGAGTGATCCATCCGTACTTGGACTACTTTGTCGTGGTCTTCGTGGACGATATCTTGGTGTACTCTCACACTCGACACAACCATGCCACACATCCTGAGATCATTCTGAGTACACGGAGAGAGCATCAGTTGTATGCTAAACTATAGATGTGCCACTTTTGGATGGATTAGATTCACTTCCTGGTTCATGTTATCTCAGAGACAGGAGTGTTAGTGGACCCACAGAAAGTGAGAGCTGTAGTTTCTTGGGAGTAGCCAAAGAATCTATTTGTGGTGTGGAGTTTCCTAGGGCTAGTCAGATACTACAGATGCTTCATTCAAGACTTCTCATGCCTAGAAGCATTGTTGATAGGTCTGACAAATAAGGAGGTGAAGTTTTTATGGTCATATTCTTCTGAGTCAGCCTTTCAAGAGCTAAAATGGAGGTTGACGTCAGCACTGATACTAGTCTTGCCAAATACGGGCAAGGGCTACACTGTTTATTGTGATTCTTTAGGTATCGGTCTAGGAGCTGTGCTCATGCAGGGATATGGAGTCGTTGCATATGGGTCTCGGCAGTTGAGGCCACATGAGAGGAATTACCCTATGCACGATCTAGATTTGGCATTAGTTGTGCATGCTTTACGCAATTGGAGACACTATCTTCTGGGGGAACACTTTGTGGTTTTCACCGACCACAAGAGTCTCAAGTATATCTTCACTCAACGTGATATGAATCTGACACAGCACAGTTGGGTCGAGTATCTTCAGTCCTTTGACTTCAAGCTCACCTATATGCTTGGAAAGGGCAATGCAGTGGAAGATGCGTTGAGCATAAGAACCCAGATTTTTGCAGTTCAGGAGGCCAGCAGTGAGTGGAAGCTTATGGCTCTATTCTATGAGATGCATCTGGAGGTGCACGATAGGCAGGGACAGATTGTCCTATCATCTGTGGATGTTACCTCTTCACTTCTTGATCCGGTATGAATGAGGCGGCTATCAGATTCAGAGGCCTTAGTCCTACAGGAGAGTGTGTTAGGAGGGGACCCTCTTCCTGGATGGATAGTGGGCGAGGATGAGATCTCATGTTTCCAGGGATGCGTATGGGTGCCAGCAGACATACATGAGGAGCTGATGAGGGATTTCCATTCCTCAGTTTGGGCAGTTCATCCTGGCATCACCAAGATGTATCGGGATCTTCATCACCAGTACTGGTGGCCAGGTATGAAGAGAGATTTTGTTGGTTTTGTCATAAGATGTTCTACTTGTCAGCAGGTGAAAGAAGAGCATCAGCGACCAGTAGGACTCTTACAGCAGTTACCCATTCTAGATTGAAAGTGGAACGATGTCACAAAGGACTTCTTGACCAGGTTATCGAGGTCACCTCGGGGAAGTGATTCTATTTGGGTCATCGTTGACAGACTTACAAAGGTAGCACACTTCTTACTAATCATGGAGACCTTTAGTGTTGATGATATGGGAAGTCCGTACATCCGAGAGATTTTATGTATACATGGAGTTCCAAACTCCATTGTTTCAGACAGGGATGCATGCTTTACCTCTCGGTTCTGGAAAGGACTCCTAAAGGCTTTGGGTACACAGCTACTTTTGAGTACAGCATAACATCCCCAAACTGATGGCCAGTCTGATCGCATGATCCAGGTGCTCGAGTATATGCTCTGATCTTTCATTTTAGACTTCAGTGGTTCTTGGAAAAATTATATAACTCTTGTGGAGTTTGCCTACAACAACAGTTTTCAGGTGACCATTCAGATGGCACCATATGAGGCACTATACGTTAGGCCATACCGATCACCCTTATGCTGGCTAGAGGTAAGAGAGACAGCTTTCCTAGGACCTCGTCTTCTTCAGGAGACCTCATAGTAGATAGAGTTGATTCATAAGAGGATGGATACAACACAGTCTCGACAGAAGTCTTATGATGATCAGTGGAGACAACCTTTGGAGTTCAAAGTAGGGGATCAGGTTTTCCTGTGTGTCGCACCAAGGATGGCACACAAGAGGATTCAGAGATAGTGTAAGCTTTCACCGTGGTATGTCGGGTCGTTTGAGGTTTTGGAGAGTTGGTCCAGTTTCCTATCGGTTGTAGCTACCTCAGAGGTACCAGGACATCCAAGACATCTTCCACGTCTCTCGGTTATGACGTTACTTTTTAGACCCGACATATGTCTTTCAGCCCGAGGAGGTTGAGCTCGAAGCGAATGCGTCGTTTGAGGAGCATCCCATCCAGATTTTTTATCATAGTATGAAGGTTCTATGTGGCCGGTCTTTTCCTCTCATATGAGTGTTATGGAAGCACGGAAGAGTACAGGATGAGACTTGGGAGAGGGAGGCTGAGGTTTGATCGTAGTGGCCGGAGCTGTTCGAGGATCCTCCTTCTACGCCCATATAAGGGAATTCGGGGACGAATTTCATTAATGGGGGAAGTTTTTAAGAACCCGAATCTTCTTTTCAGGTACTCTTTTTCTTTTTCTGTAGTTTTTAAGAAAAATGGTGTTTTTGGAAAATTTCGAAGTACACGTCGTGTACTTTCTGAGTACACACCATGTACTCTTCTCCTGCTCGAAGCCGTGTACTGGTCGGGCCCGGGCAACACACACGATGTGTAGGGGTGACGTGGAGGACGTTTTTGGTGGAGTACGGAAAAACCATGTACACACCGTTTACTCTAAAATTACACGCCGTGTACTTTTCTTTTTTCACTAAACACACCGGGGTCGCGCCTGATGGACAGAACACACCCCTTCTATAGGTTCTTCGTCCGAGAGCGACCCATACAGACAGATCTTCCCGGAGCCCCTGCTTCTCCATCCGTTCTCTGATTCGAGAACGGTCGATTGCGTTTGAAGCGTAGCGGTGATTTCTTCCTTCTTCATGAGCCTTGTTTTCCAATTCGTCCTCTTTCGCATGTTATATAAGGTTGAACGTTTGGTGATTTTTCTCAAATCTATGAAATTCTAGTGGAATTATCCATCATGGTTCAATTATATCATTCTCCTTAGATCGAGGTAGGTGTTTTGTGCCTTAATTTTCAATGTCCCTGAGTTTTATGTGCGTATTTTCACCGATACTCGTGAACGGGGTATTGCATGATTACCTTTTTCCCCTTGTTGTTTTCCTACCTTTCTTGTATGCTTGTGTAGAGGAAATTTAGTCATGTTATAGGATATTTGTTGTGCTTGAATGTACTTGCCTTGCTTCGTTCTGTTTGTGACCTTCGGGACTCGTTCGCCTTTGGTTGCTACAATTGTTTTCATGCCTCGCGGTTATAGGTTGAATTGAAACCCATGACATGCTTGTTGTCATGTAGACTATTTAGCTAAGTAGCTCTATAGATGTACTCTGGTTATCCAAGTAGAACTATAGGTGTACTTGGGCTTTATAGCATTATTATGCACTGACTGGCACGGGGCTGAGAGAACCTGTTGCTATAGACTATAAGGGATAGACCGAGTGAGCTTCCCAGAGAGTCTTAGATATTAGAGACTATAGAGGGGATGAACTGAGTGATCTCCCATAGAGTCATGGATTTTATAGACTATAGGAGGGTAGACCGAGTGAGCTTCCTCAGAGAGTCTTACCTTGTTTGAATCTCTTTAAAAACCTTCCCAGGATAGAGGAGGAATTGACCCAGTGAGCTTCCTCAGAGATTCTGTGGTTTACCTGAGGCTATAGGAGTAATTGACAGAGATAGATTCCTCAGAGAGTCTTTAGAACATGTGGCTAAGGGGTTTAGACTGAGTGATCTTCCTCAAGAGAGTCCCTGACTGCCCTAGACTATGAAGGGAATTGACCGAGTGAGCTTCCCCAGAGAGTGTCATAAATTCGTATGACTAAGCCAGAGGGGTTAGGCTGAGTGCACTTCCCAGAGGGTTGTGGTACATCTTGGTTAGGACCAGAGGGAATGGCTGCGAGTACTTCCCAGAGGGTTTCCTGCTTATTATCTATTTGTTTCACTGCTGTTGATGGGTTGTGGATTGATTGCTACTATGTATCATCCTGTTTTACTTCTTACTGTTTACTGCCTACTGCTTGTTGTTGTTTTTTACTGCTTATTATACTTTTACCTCTCATATAATCACTGACTGTTAGGCACAGATCTTAGGTTGAATTCTTACTAGGGTTTTATCTCACACCCTGTTTGGGCCATGCTTTTGGGCCCAAGCAGACTATGTTTTTTCAGGTGTAGACAAGGGCAAGTGCCCTTCGACTTCTGGAACATGATTTCTCGGAGCAGGAGAGCATGGGACCGAGCATTGGCCTGCGATGCTGAGGATATTTTTACTTTTTTTTGTACTTGTTTTGGTACTATAGTGTTTTCTAGAATTTTGACTTGTTTGGATGATTTCCTAGTTATGTATCATGCATCATTTCTTATATATATATGTGGTCCAGTTGTTGATTTAGTCTTCTGCTATTATATTGTTGGTTTTTATTGCTTCTGCTATTGCATGTTTATTATTCTTCCACTCTATACTCTCCAATGAGGTCATAGTTTCCCCACTATCACACCCAAGGCCCTCGCTGCTAGTCGGTAGCCTCTAGCATTTGGAGAAATGTGCTTGAGTCCATGTGACCAACTGGGTACGGGGCACCTCTGGGTGGCTTCCGGAACCGGGACGTTACAGGAAACCATTTGAAAAATTGTTGATGTTTCACCTGGCAGGATTATTCCCATATTAATAATTACTATATCCAAGAGCATAGGATCCCTTTCAACTCTAATCTTGTTCAAAACGCCATGATCCTTTCTGCTCAAAGAATCTACCACCTTATGTTCCTTCCCCTGGTGGTTGTGTATAGTGAAATCATAATCTTTGAGTTGTTCAATCCATTGTCTTTGCCTCATGTTGAGTTATTTCTATGAGAAAATATACTTCAAACTCTTGTGATTGGTATGTATCTCACATTATTCAGCATATATATAGTTTCTCCATATCTTCAAATCCAAGATTACAGCTACTGACTCAAGATAATGAGTGGGATAGTTTTGTTAATGAATTTTTAGTTCTCGTGATTCATAGGAAATAAATCTATCATTCTACATAAGGACACAACCATGTGCTTTATTCTTAGCATCACTATAAATAAAAAACCCATCATTCCATGATGGTAGAGTCAAGAAAAGAGAATTTAATAATCTTATCTTCAGTTCTTCAAAAATGTCTTCACACTCTTTTGTCCAAAAAAATTTAACCCCTTTACGTGTGAGCTTGGTTAATGGGTTAGCCAATTGGGAAATTGATGGACGAAACACTCATAATGACCTGCTAAACCAATAAAACTGTGTACCTAGGTTATACTTGTTGGTGCTGGACATTATTGGATTTCCTTTGTCATAGAAGGATCAATAGAGATTCCATCATTAGGTAAAATATTTCCATGAAAAGATATCTCCTGAACCTAGAATTCACACTTGCTAAACTTCCCATATAATTTCTTTCTTTTAAGAGTCTTTAAAATAGTGCGTAGGTGATTTTCATGATCTTCTTAGATTTTGGAGTATACTAAGATATCATCAATAAATACCACTAAAAATTCATTAGGACATTCCTTGAAAACTCTATTCATTAAATCCATGAAGATAAAGAATGCATTAGTCAGTCCAAAAAGAATTATTATAAACTCTTAATGCCCATACCTGGTACAAAATGTTGAATTCGGAATTTCATCATTCTTCACACACAATTGATGATATCCATATCAAAGTTCAATATTTGAAAAATATTGATCTCCATGAATTTGATTGAATAAATCATCAATGTGTGGTAGGGGATACTTGTTCCTTATTTTTATAGCATTGATCTCCCTGTTGTAAATTCAAAACCACATAGATCCATCTTTCTTCTTAACAAAAAGAACATGGGCTCCCCATAGAGAAACACTGGGGAAAATAAATCCTTTATCTCTCAATTATTCTTATTGATTCTTTAGTTCCACTAATTCTATAGTGGCCATTCTATAAGGTTTCATTGATATGGGCCTTGAACCAAGAATTAAATAAATAGAAAACTCAATTTCTTGTTCTGGAGGATATCCTGGTAAATACTCTAGAAACACATCAACATATTCCTGAACAATAGGTACATACACTATTTTAAAATTCCTTTCCTCACACATAGTTATTTCATTCTCTTCCTCCCCAATAATTGAATTTAGAAGAACTAATGGGGGTGGATCTAGATAAGAATCAGATGGTGATGTTTCTGCTCTAATGAAAAGGTACTGCTTATCATCAATGAAAATTGTACCCACCTTCTTCTTAAAATAAATTTTCACATAATGATCTAAAATCCAATAAATACCAAAGATTATATCAAATTAAATCATGGTTATGATGATTATAACAGTAGGTCAAGAACTTTTCTATACCCGAATGGGAACTGATTCACAAAACATTATTGCAATGATACTTCCCTTACGAGTTTTTACTGACAACTCCCTTGTTAAATCAAATTGGAAATACCAAATTTTCATTCCAAATTGGGAAAATATGAAGCAAGGCGATGATCCTGAATCAAATAAAGCATTGGCTAAATTTGAGGAAACCATCAAATTACCTTCCACCATTTCATTCAGAGCTTCATCCTCAGCAGTAGTGATGGCATCAGCTGGGCCTTGCTCCCTTATCCTTTTATGAGGTATGTTTCCTTGATACTTATGAAATTAATTTGCATAATTCCCCATTTATCTACAATTGTATCATTCAACAATGACAACCTCTTTCTTTCCCTTGAAATCACGAGTTTTGTGGACTTTTCACCACACTTATAACAGAGTCTCATTCCCTTCAGGCAAGTATTGGGGTGTTTCTTCCCCCATTTACTGCAGGGTAGAAAATCAATTTTTCCCTTCTTCCCCTTATTTTCATTTCCAAAGTGTTCAATAGATCTCTTCTTCTCTTCCTTGGCTTTAAAGTCGTAAGACTTAGAGAATTCCTTTTCTGTCTTGATAGCACATTATACAATATCTTTGTACGATGAGAACGATTTTGAAACAAATTCTTGACATAGAAATGGTTTCAACCCATCAAAGAATCGATCAATATTAGTTATTGGGTTACTTATATAAATCTGTTGCATGCCTTGATAACCTTGTAATGTTAACCTCATACTTTGTGACATTCTCATCCTCCTTTTTCCTCAGACTCAGAAATTTTCTTTCCATATCCGCCCAATGGTCATGAGGAAAGTAATTTTAAAATAAAATATCTTTAAATACCTTCCATTCCATATTTGATACTTCTTCATCCTCATTTATATTTTGAATTAATGTACACCATTGATCTGTATCTCTCGTGAGGCAATAAACTGTCATGATAAATTTTTTTCTTTCACTACTCCCCAAAGAATGAAATATTTTCTTTAAGAAAGTTATCCATTTATCAGCTACAAATGGATTTCTAGTCCCATTTAATTTTGGTGGTTATTTACTTGTGAAGTGGTATAACATTGATCCTTTGTGTTGGCGATCAGGGTGATCCATACAAGTAAGATTATTATTCATAACCTGAGTGATTTCTCCCAGTATGGTTATAAGTTGTTCAACAACGGTTACATCACCTCTTCCACTATAATTGTCTTGAGTAGGAGTTAAATCTATACATCGATTGCGTGCATTGATACGGTTTCCATTCTTTCCACTAGGATATATTTCTAAACAATTTCATACACTAGATTAGTTTATGAATCTTAATACATAATACCAAACTTGTAAAATACCTAACATAAATTGAACAATTTATACATATAATCCATAAAAAAAATCTTTGGGGAGTTATTTACGCATAAATAATTCATAATGGTTTGTAAATAAAATGTGAATTATCCTAATCAGATCCCCTAGGGGTTTCATAAACAAGAGTGAAGCAAGGCCCGTTGTCATGCCGAGTCAAGCCCAAAACTCCTTGTCGGAGTCTTCACTCGTAGGAACATCTATGTCATAGCCACCTCTACCTGCTCATATCTAGACATGGATTTATTTCATAAAAAACCCACAAAATCTATAAATTACAAAAAAGTATAGGATGTTCTTATATACTAATCCCCAAATTTTATCTTAGGGTAATTTTCTCTAATCATTGTTTTTCTAAATCTGGTTTCCATTGTTTGTACTAAACATCCTCTGATACCAACTGTAACACTCCAACCCTATTTACCCAGATTCAGTTCATTATTACATAACATTAGAATGATCACAAGAGATCATGTCTTGATAGACCGATTAGCTCAGTAGCCTTGGAAGTACTAGATACATACATAAGTTTTACATTACATTATGATATGGATAAACAAAAACATTATGTCCCCTTTGAACACACTTATATCCCTTAGCATGTTCCTGAAGGTTAATCATAATATAGTTCTTCACATCCTAGGAAAATTAAAACATAAGAAAGGGGTGAGCTCAGATGCTCAGTAAGGATAACAATATTGAAAAAACTATCATAAATAAGAATAAACATTTAAGGCAATGTATAGGACTGAAAAAAAACCTTTTAAACTTAAACATCAGCATAATATGGAAAATATAAGTCATATAATGCTATTTAATTATTCACATGGATATTATACTAGTATAATAATCACATGTAATATTAATAGCTAGTTTCATAATGATGGAATGCATAATTTCATACATCATAACCACATATTCAAGGCCTCTTTCCAAGACTACAAATAAAATTTTTTCAAATGCTTGGGCCAAGAAACTATTTTGTCTCATCGGACCTAAAAATTAACCAAGGGGTTATAGTGGGCTCTATGTGTCACTTACTATGTCAAATGCATTCCTCATTTAAAAAGTTTGGAACATAACATAAACATTCATATTAAAACTAGCATACGAAATATTATTACTTTAACCATAAACCATGAATGGAATAAAAATCGCACATCCCCAATCAAACATATAACACAACCTTCAATACAATATGGAAGATTTTATCATAACAAATCAACTTCAAACAAGTGTAAAATCCATCAAAGGATGTTAAAATAGATTAAATCAAACTATTTAAGAGAGATATATCTTTTTATTTTGATATCATTTAAAAGTCACATAAATATAAAAAATATTTATTTTGAATATATTATTCTAATATTTATAAGGGAGGATTTGAGGGTGTTGTAACAGTAGAAAATGGCTCTACCCACTGTATAAGTTAAAAAACATTATTAACATAATTTGTCGATGTAATGTTCTGGCCTTAATTAGGTATGGACCGTTTTTACTTTCTATAGTCTAATTAATTAAGCGAAATGGGGCGTGCACCTACGCACCTCACTACGGGTCCCATGTACCTTTTTATTTAATTTAAATAATTGTTACTGTTTCATGAAAAATGTCATGT
Source organism: Viscum album (assembly GCA_963277665.1). NCBI lineage: Eukaryota > Viridiplantae > Streptophyta > Magnoliopsida > Santalales > Viscaceae > Viscum > Viscum album. Next base: position 1,922,146,762 of record OY728125.1, on the reverse strand, counting down.
CACACTTTGCTGAGGTGTTCGTGTTTTAAAAAATTAATTATGTATTGGAAAAGGATAATACGATTTTTAAATAAAATTAAAAAAATCAAGAAAGGATAAAAATAAATTCGGAAATAACATAAAGAGGGGGTTATAAGAAAAATGAAAATAATTAAAATGGGGGATTTTGTTTTTAATTATTTTTATTATTTTCCATTCCATTATTTTGTTTTATTTTATCATTTTCTTTTATTTCCTTTTTCCTTATCATTTAATTTTTCTATTATTTTTCTTTTCTTTTCTTTTTCTTTCTTTTATCTATTTTCTTTATTTTCCTCTCATCTCTCCCTCTCCCACTCATCACGTTGTAGCCCTCAATCCCATCACACCATCCATTAGCCCCTTCAGAAGGTCGCTCCTCCTCCATCCGACATTTGATTCCTTCACCGTAATGTGCATAGTAAACCATATGGAATGGATAACATTGCTCATTTGGAATCATGAATTTTACGTTGACAAATCTGTGTGAGTTCGTCGCGGAATATTTTTACCCTATTTTTGGTTTTTTATAAAATACTTCATTTTCATCTATTTTAGGTCAAATCAAAGCCCACCGCGGATCATAGATTCACCTACGAATACAAGGTAGGTTTTATACCTACTTTCCCTCTATTTCATTTTGATTTATAAAAACACATTGTTGTTTTATTTGTCGGTGCCTACCGGCTTTTTTCAAATTTATAGATTTTAATTACTTTAATGGATTTGCTTAATTGCTCTAGTCTTAATCATCTTAAATTAATTTGATTGAATGGTTTTAACAATATCGGACACCCCTTTAGGTGTGCCTACAAAGTCGGTGTATTTTTCTGTAGGTCTGTTATTAATTAAATTAACTAGAAGTATTGGGATACCCCTTTTATTGTTTTAAAATTTAATAAATAGTTGTTGAATTTTTGAATCAATATCGAACACCCCTTTGGGTGTGCCGAAATAGTCTATGCATTTTTTCAGTAGCCAGGTTATTAATTTAATTAACTGTAGGTATTACACAACCCCTTTTTATTGCTATAAAATTTAATAAATATTTGTTGAATTGGTACAACAAATTCGGACACCCCTTGGGCGTGCCGACATGGTTGGTGTAGAATTTTATTAGTTGGGTACACTATTTGATTAATTTCATGTTTTGTGAAGCCCATTTTTATTGTAATTAAATTAAATAAAATGTTTCTTTGAACATGAACATTAATTTTTGAATCATTGGAACTTCTTTTGATGAACTGTTTATTATTTAAATGTGCATTATCTGTTGAGGTTAATATGAAATGTATATTGCCTTGAAATTTTTTATGTTGTACTGTTAAATTTATGCCTTGTGATGCACAGGTGTATCTGGTTAGTTTTCAAGATGACACTTTATATGATGATTATGTCATATCTGCTAGTTTGAAAATTTTAATTAAATTTAGGGCGGGGAAAGGGGGTGGGACCTGTATTAATGTCCACACTTAGATCCTCCATTCTTGAAAGGTTACCTCTATGTGTTGGGGGGCAGTGTCGTTGGATTTTACGGACCGAGGCTTCCCCAAACATTCTAATACTTTTGAGAGATACCGATTCCAAAAGGTCACATCAGGACAGATCTATTGGCAATATGACTAAGCCATCATCAGATGACACTAGACCCCTTTTTGTGAGATCGGGACGGACTCAGGGTGAATCCATACCACAGGCGATACTTTGTCATTCGAAAGATTGCCTTGGATGGGCTCAGTGGTAATGGATAAATTGATGGATCTTCTGTAGTGATACCTTTGGGATGGGCTTAGACTTCAACTCTCAACTTGAACCCTAATAAATGATTCACTTAAGGTTTGATATTATTTCCTTTTGAGTTTTTATTATGAATTTTGATATCCTCTGAGATGTGTTAGTATACCTGGTTGACACTAGACTTAGACCCCAAGTCAAATCACAAGCTTGGGGTATACCTCTTTCTGTTTTACCTTGTTTTCTAGGTTTTATACATATATACGTGTTTGTGCATTTTGCTGATAGGTACCCTTTCCTACTACCGGCTTAGGCTGAAGTAGGTGACCAGTCATGGGTGCCGTTTGGGACCCGGGCCGACATATTTATTTCATTGCGTTTAAATTAATTAACAAGGATTATTAAATAATGGCACACTGAATTTTTATTTTGGCATGAAATGGAAAGTTTAGACACCATGGGTGCCAACCTACTGGGATTTTAATCTCACACCATGCTTGGGAATCGTCCACACCTGAGTAGATTACGTGCTCATAGGTGTTGATAAAGGGAAGCTTGTTGCTTTCGATGCTTAATTTTTCATTACTTCTTAGAATAGAGATTGGGGTAGAGGACTGGGCCTTGCTTGCAATGTAGTTGCTGCTTGTGTCTTTTTTTTAGTTGACTGTGTGGTTGAGTTCAATTTTCCATACCTTAGGTTTAAAATCATATCACGGAATGACATTATTTTGTGAGCTTCTACACTTGGTTTTTATCTATCAGTTGGATTTACTTATATTGATTCTGCTTCAGTTTTTTCATTTACATGCTTCCACTATTGATTATTATTGCTAGTTACTTCTTCTATGATATTATTTATTACCTATGAGTGCATAGTCTCCCCCATAGACACAAAATATCCCTTGATTCTAGTTGGTAGACTCTGGTGTTTGGGGAGATGCTCTTGAGGTTATTTAACCCACTGGTATGTCCACTGTATTAGAGGTGAGCCGGGTCTGGGTGTTACAAAGTGGTATCAAAGGTGGTTTTTCCTTTTCTCTTACTATTTGGGTTAGTCAAGAGACTAGGATATAGGGATTTGGAATGTACCCAGTTCTTGGATGTAGCTAACCCATGTACAGGGTAAACCCAAATTCCAGGGTTGGGATTACAGTTATTGATTATTCCAGTTATTGTTGATATGATTTCACCTTGGGTGACTCACTTGTATTGCGTCGTTATTGGCCAGGTGTTATTGAGATAATGGGTTTTCCATTGTAGCCCAATGATACATGGGAAATACATTCCATGCATCATAATAGGAACCATAGGATTTAAATTCCATGCATATTTCCATTCCATATCTACTTTCAGCGTGCATTTTTTATTTGCATGTGAGTGTTGTTGTGCCTAGTGGTAAATTTTTTAAATGCTGGTTTGTTGAATATAATGTTTTGATAGTCTTTTAGGTGTTATCCTGACTTAATTGAGGAGTGGTCTGTAGAACTTGTTTATTAATCCTTTTGAGTTGTCTCCTCCATATCGAAACCCATCTCTTGAGGCATGTTTTCTATTGTTTAGTGCTCAGAGGCAGGCTATGTACCTAAACACTTTTTCACCTTACTTGTTTTTCTCACCTTCACACTCCTTTATATCTGCTGCTATTGTTGAAATTTTTGGTTTTCTAATTGATTACCACTGCGGCGTCATGTCTCTCGACACTCCACTTGGGGTCAGAATAAAGGGCACATACCAGTGCCAAGAGTGCCCCTCGAGATAGATGGGTACCACTTTGTTTGGAATTTCTATATCCTCGATATCTCTGGCATCGAAGTCATTCTTGGTATGAAGTTTGTTTCTCTTTATCATTCCCAATTAGATTGTGATCATTATCGAGTGTCCTTTACATCCCCTGAGGGTGACACCTATCTTCAGAAAGGTGAATGGGATCTGCATACAGACAAAGCAAAGCCTAAATATGCAGGGTCGGGAAGAGTGACCGCTCAGTTGGAAAATATCTACATGAGCGATCTAGGAGCACAACTAGTTGAATTCCCTCTAGTGGTAGATATTTATAGGGAGGTCTTCCCTGATTATTTCTCTGGCTTACCTCCTATGAGAGACGTGGAGTTCACTATCATGCTCGTGCTATGTGTTGCGCAAGTGTCAATTCCTCCCTATAGGATGGCACCAACAGAGCTAGAAGAACTCAAAAAGAAGCTTGATGACCTTGAGGAGAAGGGTTTCATCAGACCTAGCACATTGTAGGGGGGTTCACCTGTCCTTTTTTCCAAGAAGGAAGATGGTACCCTCAGGTTATGCGTGTATTATCGTTGACTCAACTAGCTCATGGAATTGAATTGATATCTATTGCCTCTTATATTTAATCTCTTTGACAGCTCTGGGGGAAACTGTTTTCTCCAATATTGATCTGAGGTTGGGATATCACCAGGTGTATGTGTGACCATCTGATATACCATGTACGGAATTCCGAAGTAGGTACGGCTTGTATGAGTACCTAGTTATTCCTTTTGGCCTCATGAATGCACCAACAGTCTTCATGGCTCTGATGAACCAGGTTTTTTATTTGTATATTTATTCCTTTGTGATAGTCTTCGTGGATGACATCTTAGTGTGTTCACGTTCTTGACACAACCATGCAACCCATCTTAATATCATGCTGAGTAAACTGAAAGAGCACCAGCTATATGCTATGCCCAGTAAATGCCACTTCTAGATTGATAAAGTGAACTTCTCAGGTCATATTATATCTAAAGCAGCAGTATCAGTTGACCCAGAAAAATTGAGTGACATGGTTTCATGGGAGCAGACCAAGTGTGTATTTGATATACACGGTTTCTTGGTTCTTGCTGGCTATTACACACGATTCATCCAAGATTTCTTTGGATTTAGCAGCACCTCTCACATCCTTGAATAAGAAAGGTCTATAGTTCATCCAGTCATAAGATTGTGTAAATTCTATTCATGAGTTTAAAGGAAGACCGGCCTTATCCCCGATCATGATTCTACCTCAATCTGGTAAGAGCTATACAGTTTGTTGTGATGCTTTAGGAATTGGACTATGTGCATTTTTGAAGCAGGGTGATTGAGTTGTGTCTTATGGATCCTGTCAGCTGAGACCTCATGAGCAAAAAAAATCCTACGTAAGACCTTGAGTTGGTAGCTTTGGTTCATGATCTATGTTGTTGGAGACACTATTTTATGGGTGAGATATTGTTTGTCTACAGGGATCATAAAATCGTGAAATATATCTCCACTCAATGAGACATGAACTTAAGGCAACACATGTAGGTCGAATACTTGAAGTCATTCGATTTCGAGCTTTCTTATACCTTTGGTAAGGGTAATGTTGTGGTGGACGCTTTAATTCACAAGACACAGACTCAGGCCATGCAGGTAGCCAGCAGTGAGTGGTAGATGATGGCCTTGTTTTCAGAGATGCATCTAGTGGTTCAGGAGCATAGTGGACAACCGGTTCTAGCAGCTCTTACAGTGACATCCTCTTTTTTGGAGGAATTTTATAGGCAACAGCTGACTGATACAGAGGGACTCGTTTTGAGGGAAAGTGTTACAAGAGGTAACCCACCTCATGGTTAGGTTGTTGATGGTAGTGGAACCCTCCTTTATTGTGGTCATGTGTGGGTGCCTTCAGGTATACGGGAAGAGCTGATGAAGGAATCTCACAGCTCTGTTCGGGAAGTTACCCCTGGCCTATCCAATAAGTATAGAGGCATGTATCGTTAGTATTGGTGGCAAGGTATGAAAAAGCATATATAAAGTTTGATCACTAGGTGCTCCACCTGCCAATAGGTGAAGGCAGAGCACTAGTGTCCTACTGGACTCCCACATCCTCTATCCATTCCTGAATGGAAATGGAATGACATCACCCTGGTTTTATTTACAGGCTAGCTAAGATCTCTTCGAGGCAGCGATGCATTATGATTGGTTTTCGATAGGTTGACCAAGGTTGCATACATCTTTCCTATCTAAGAGAACTTTACAATTGATGAGTTGGGAAGGATTTATATCTTGGAAATTGTGAGATTTCATGGTGTACCTCATTCTATTGTCTCGGATAGGGATGCCCATTATACTTCACATTTCTGGAAAGCGTTGTAAAAGGCACTGGGCTCATAGGTACTTCTGAGTACTGCATATCACCCCCAGACCGATGGGAAATCTGGGAGAGCTATAAGAGTGTTAGAGGATATGTTACGGGCTTGTATACTTAATTTTTTAGGTTCTGGGGAGAAGCATTTACCTCTTGTTGAGTTTACCTATAATAACAGCTTCCATGCAATAATCCAAATGGCACCATATGAGGGTCTCTGTGGTAGACCATGTCATTCACCTTTATACTGGCTCGAAATAGGTGATGCAGCTCTATTGGGTCTTCATATCATTCAGGATAATTCTGATTAAGTTCATCTAATTCAGTAGTTTATGAATAAATCTCAGTCCATACAAAAGTCATATACTGATTTTTGTTGCAGACCTCTGGACTTCAAGGTGGGACATCGAGTCTTTCTGCTTGTTTCTTTGAGGTTGGGTCACTGGGGGATCATGAGGCAGGAGAAGTTATCAACGAGATATGTCGGTCCATTCGATAGAGTAGAGAAATTGGGTCCCGGGAAGCTTTTTATTTAATTTAAATAATTGCAGAAATTTCATGAAAAATGTCACGCCATGCATTGGCATGGTGTTTGGATTTTAAATAATTAATTAAATATTGGAAAAGAGTAATAAGAGATTTAAAAAAGATTTAAAACAAATAAAGAAATGATAAAAAGAAATTCTGAAATAAAATAAAGAGTGGGTTATGGGAAAATGAAAATGCTTTAAATGGGGGATTTCTGTTTTTAATTATTTTTATTATTTTCCTTTACATTATTTTGTTTGATTTTTTCTTTTTCTTTTATTTCTTTTTTTCTTTTCATTTATTTTTCCCTTATTTTTTTTCTTTTGTTTTGCTTTCCTTTCTCTCTTTTCTTTATTTTCCTCTCCTCTCTCCCTCTCCCACCCATTATGTTTCACCCCTCAATCCCATCACAAAAACCAGTAGCCTCTTCGTAAGGCCGCTACTCCTCCATCCGAAGTATAATTCCTTCTTCATTAAGTACATAGATAACCTTATAGAATTTCTAATGTTGTGCCTTTGGAATCGTGCATTTTCGTTGAGTAATCTGCGCGCAGTTCATCACCGAAACTTTTTACCCTATTTTGGGGTTTTTCTAAAATCCTTCATTTTAATTAATTTTAGGTCAAATAAAATCCCACCACAGATCTTAGAGTCATCTACGACAACAAGGTAGAGTTCCTACTTGCTTTCCATTCGTTTTGTTGTGATTTATTAAAACGCGATGTTGTGTCGTTAGTCGGTGCCTACTGGCTTTATGCAATTTTACCCATTTTAATTACATTAATGTTTTAGCTTAATTTTTTCACCCTTAATCATATTAAATTACTTTTTTTGAATATTCTCAACAAGATCAGGCACCACTTTGAGTGTTCTGACATAGTCAGCGTATTTTTCTATTAGTCAGGTTATTACTTTAATTAACTGCAGGTATTGCGCAACCCCTTTTTATTGTTTCAAAATTTAATAAATAGTTGTCGAATTTTTGTAACATGATCGGAAACCCCTTTGAGTGTGCTGACATAGCTGGTGTATTTTTCCATTATCCTGGTTATTAATTTAATTAATTGAAGGTATTGCGTAGCCGTGTTTATTTTTTAAAAATTTAATAGATAGTTATTGAATTGTTGCAACAATGTCGGAAACCCCTTGGGTGTGCTGACATGGTCGATGTAACCTTCAGTTAGCTAGGTACATTATTTTATTAATTTCATGTGTTATTAATCCCATTTTTATTGTAATCAAATTAAATAAAAAGTTTCTATAAACATGAACTTCAATTTTTGAATCAATGGCACTTGTTTTTCTGAACTATTTATTATTTAAATGTGCATTATCTGCTGAGGTTGATATGATATGTATGTTGCCTTGAATGTTGTTCTGTTTTATTGTTAAATTTATTCCTTATGATGGACAGGTGTATCTATTTAGTTTCGAAGTTGAGACTTTATATGATAATTATGTCATATCTGCTGCTGTGAAAACTTTAATTAAATTCACGGTGGGGAAAGGGGGCGGGTCCCGTATTAAAGGCCATGCTTAGATCCTCCATTCTTAATGGGTTACCCCTATGTGCCAGGGAAAGGTGTCATTGTCTTTTCTAGACCAATACTTCCCCAAACATTCTATTACTTTTGGGGTTCTAAAAGGGCCCATCGGGATGGATCCATAGACAATGTGGCTAAACCACACTCGGCTGACACTCGACCCCTTTTTGCAATATCAGGACGGAGTCAGGGTGAAGCCATACCCTGGGCGATTCTTAGTCTTTCGAAATATGGCCTTGTACAGGCTCGGTGGTATTGGATAAATTGATGATTGTTCTGTAGCGATACCTTCAGGATGGTCTTGAACACCAACTCTCAATATGAACCTTAATAATTTATGCACTTAAGGGTTGATATTATTTCCATTTGAGTTTTTCATGGGAATTAAGATATCCTCTAATATGTGGTAGTACACCAGGTCGACACTCGACATAGACCCCATGTCATAGAAAAATATTGGGGTATACCTCTTTCTGTTTTACCTTGTTTTCTAGGTTTTATACATATATCCGTGTTTGTTCATTTTGCTGATAGGTACCCTTTCAGACTACCAGCTTAGGCTAAAGCAGGTGACCAAGCACCAGTTCCATTTGGGACTCAAGCGGACTTATTTATTAATTTGCATTTAAATTAATTATCTGGGATTATTAAGTAATGGCACACTTTATTTTTATTATTTGCATGAAATGGAAAGGTTTAGACATTGTGGGTGTGGCCTGCTGCTATTTCTATCTCACAATCTGCTTGGACGTCATCGACACCTGAGTAGATTACATGCTCATAGTTATTGACCAAGGGAAGTGTGCTGCTTCTAATGATTTACTATTCATTGCTGATTAAGATGGAGACTAGGGCTGGGGACCGAGCCTTGCTCCCGATGTAGTTGATGCTTGTGTCTTTTCTTTTAGTTGATTGTGTGGTTGAGTTTTGTTTTCTGTACCTTCTGTTTAGAATTATATCATGGCATGAAATTTTTTTGTGAGCTTCCACACTTGGTTTTTATCTTTCAGTTGGACTTATTTATATTTCTTCTTCTGTAGTTTATTCATTTATATGCTTCCGCTATGGATTATTGTTACTGGTTACTTCCATTGTGATATTATTTATTACCTATGAGAGAAAAATCTCCCCCACAGACACAAAATATCCCTCATTTCTAGTCGGTAGCCTCTAGAATTTGGGGAGATGCACTTGAGGTTATGTAACCAACTGGTCCAGCCACCGTCATAGAGGTGATCCTGGTCGGGCTTTTACAGTCAAAAAGGTCATAAAGTACCTTCTTTGGAAAATGATGGAATGTTTCCTTTCAAATCATTTTATAAAAGGTCAAAAAATGGTATAAAATACTTTAACCCATATTCTAAGAAATAGTTAAAATGTTTTGAAATACATTTTTAGGAAACACTTATGTGGATGATAAAGAATTCCCAGTAGATACTTACATTAAAAAACCTTATATAAATATTGAGATTGTAAAATTAACCCTTAATTTGTACTTTAATTAGTATAAGGAAGGTTAACCTCTGGTATTATGGTGAAATCATTGTTATTAAATTATAAAAGAACCACATATATATATATATATATATGATATCATATATGATCTTCTAATATTTCTTTGTAAATGATATTTCAGTAGTATCATCATTTCCTGTGTTAAGTAATTCATTTTCCTTTATATGTTTTGTTCTGTAAGCCATGTTTTTTATGGATATGATGTATTTTATTCATATAAAAAATTATATTATGTTCTTAAACCTTATTTTTAATTATAAAATGAAATTTATTCCTGAATGGTTATGATGGGGAATTAATCAAATCACATTTGTAGAGACAGTAATTCGTACGTACGCACGAGCGACAATATCATTATATTCATGGAGAAATTGTATGTAATTGGATGGTAAATCATATATACAGAATAATTAACATGTTATATTTATTATTTATATCAATTATACTCATCATTATACCCATCCAAATATTGAAGTGTTGAATAACAAACAACCCCACGACGTGGAGACGGTAAGCCGTACGTACGCACGTATGGTGACTTTATCATTCATATGATAGATATAATAATGAATATGGTTTTTCCATATTTATAATAACATTATATTAGGTATAATTTATTGGATTTATTAATTTTTTATGAAAATAGAAAGGAAAGAGGAAGTGGAAGAAGAAAAGATCTTTGAAAGAGGTGATGGAATAATAACCTCTTCTTCGGGTCCTTCATTTTGATTTGATCAAAATAGATCCCTAGGTAGAATTTTTTATCAAAGTAAGGCTTCTAGGTTGATGTGAGGGTAGTTGGGAGGATAGTTGATCAGGTTTTTGCCAATCCAAATAGCATTGGAGGTGTGATTTTTATAGAAGGGGAATTATCCATTTATAAGAGAGGTGAGGGTCACTTTAGGAAAAGCTTGAAATACTTATTTATTATACAATCATATTCGGTTTATAATGGATAAAAAATGATTTATTTTGAGGGTAAGGTGTGATTGGGTCGAAAACCTCTCAACCAATAGGTATTAGCAAGGTTTATGTCACCATATTAACCTTACCTTCTAGATTTAACTCTTAGTTAAATAGTTTAAGTTTTACAATGTATTCTTGTATTATTATAATAAATGGTTAATAAACATACTATAAAAAAAATTGAAAAAAAAGTGGTTAATTATTGACATATATAAATTTATCTATGTCCTTTGGGGACCTTTAGATTTTTAGTAATATTATATTAGTTAATAATATAGCATTTGTTTTAAAACCTCATTTCTGTCAATTTTCACACTATTTAGTATTTAGTTTTTGTGAAAGTCAGAAAAACCTGATTAATTTGAAAAAAATAAATTACCTCAATTATAACATGTCATATTAACCTATAAAATTAGTTCAATGCATCAAAAGATTCAATTTATATTTATTTGGATATTTATAATATCAATTATATTGAAATTTCATTAATAAGGTAATTACTTTATCATCATTGTGTCATAAATAAATTGATTTATTTAATGTCTTAAAATTATAAATAAAATAACATTATTTAGGAAATCATTTTATATTTTTAATTAATATTTATAGACAAATATATCTTATGTATAACCCTATATTAAAAATATTTTAGATATGAAAATTTGAATTTAACACTTTTAACTCTTCTTTAAATAAAATAATAATAAATATACTAACCTAAACCAAGTGGATCAAACAAGATAATATTTTATTCCTAAGGTTTATTTTCATCAAAAAACTTATCTAATAGAATTAATATACGTGTTTGGGTAATTATTATATCATTTTTACCATTAATTACCCTATATACTTTTAACTATGGTAAACAAAATTCAAAACCAAATATTCACAAAAAATTATTTTCATCCTATTGAACCACATTTTACTTAGTGATATAAATTATTTCTCTCACATTTTTTATATTCAATTCACAGAAGCGGTAAAATTACGTTTAATTCAAATTTTCAAATGTTCCATTAAGGTGGGTAAAAGTCATTAAAATGTTCAATAAAATTTTATACATCTAATTTATTCATAAAAAGAATAAAATGAATTTCATTGAACATATATAGGTATTATGTATCTATTTTGACCTAAAATAAATTTAAATAAAAAAAATAATTATTTAAATAAAAAGTAGGTTTTAAACAATAACACAGAGTTTTTCACTATTCATCCAAAATTGAATGTTTTCAGAAAAATACCAAAAATTATCCCTAAACTAATTTTGATATTATGAATCGAAATATGAAGTCCATTTTAAAAAATAAAATTTATAAAATTTCAAAAAGTGGGTATTACTATTCATAATGGCTAGTTTGATTGGACCTGGTGTGCTTGAACTCAAAGTTGCGTACATCACAGGCTATTACATTATTCAAAGAGAAACGTACCATGGAAGTTGAGGGTGTTACATTCTCCATCACCATCCATTAAAGATATCTGCATCGTGGCTAACTTCTCTGAAGCCTTACTCAATAACTATAATCCAAATCTCTTACTGAGCTTGTGTACCACCACATTTTCATTCCTAGGAGAATAGAAAATATCAGACTCATAATCATATAGGATCTCTGGCCTCTGCCTCTGTCTGATGTTCAGGTATTTCTGTGAGAAGATATTCTTGAGAATTTTTTGGTTGGAGTAGACGTTAAACCGTTCACCCATCATGTTGTTCCTCCACATATTCAATGCGAATAATTGTGTTTCTAGCTCAAGATCATGGGTTGAGTGGTTCAACTCATGATGTCTCAACATTATTGAATCATAGGCAATCACTACTTTCCCCTTTATCAGGACAAAACTGAATCAAGTACCTAATTTATCATAGAACACTACATACCTGACACCATCCTCTGGTAGTCTCAAGTTGGGGGGGGGGGACTTTTCAGATTCTGCCTTAGCACCTAAAATCCCCAATGGCACTCTTCTATCCATATGAAAGGTATTCCCTTCCATGTCAAAGTCATCCGGGGTGATTTTATCCTAAAAAATATTAGCACAACCCACTAATAGTACCCAGCCAAACCCAAGAAACTCATCACCTTAAGAACACTCTTGATTTGATCCCAAGAAATCACTAAAATTGTCTTCGTCAGATACACTACATCTCTAGCCTCTAAAATGACATGTCCTGGAAACTTGACCTACTAAATCCATAACTGATACTTTGAGAGCTTCCCAAAAATCTGGTGCTCTTGGAGTGTGTCGATGACCATCCTCAGGTGTATCATGTGCTTCTCCTTAGACGCCGAGTACACCATAATTTCATCAATGAAGACCACAACAAACCGGTCATGGTAATCCTGGAATAATATGTTTATGAATCCCATGAACACTACTAAGGAATTGGTCATTCCAAACAGCATCACCAAGTACTCATAGTGTCCATACCGAAATCTAACGTTTGTCTTCGGTACATCCTCATCCTATACATGAAGCTGATGATAGACAGACATGAGTTATATCTTCAAGAACCACCTTGCTACCATTATCTGGTCTAAAAGGTTTTCAATTCAAGACAATGGATGTTTGTTCTTCAGAGTCACTTGATTCAGGTTCTGGTAGTCAAAACACTGCCTCAAGATCCCATCATCCTTTTTTTAAAATAAAATTGGGTCCACCCAGGGTGATGCATTGGGTATCATGAATCCCTTCCTCTTCTAGTCCTCTAGTTCTACCCTAAACTCACAATGGTTTGCAGGATCCATCCAATATTCTGGTGTGCATATCGGTGTCATACAAGGGTACAGATTAATGTAGAATTCGACCTCCCTACGAAGAGGTAATCTTGGAACATCTTCTGGGAAGATGTACTTATAATAGTCCACCACTATAAGAAATTGAGGACACTTCTCATCCATCGCACTGAGGGTAATACTATCTAACTAGTGAGTATTTAGTTGCACCCTCATCTGAGAATATTCATCCTATCCTTCACACGCTTCCTTCTCACCGATAAAGGAAAATATCATTCTATATCTGCAGACACACTGCACGCTATGCCTAAAGCAGTCATTCTAAGCATGGAATATAGATAACTATTCCATACCGGGAATGATGTCTTATGTCCTCAATTCCATTGCAATGAGATCCCAATAAAACCTCTCACCTCATAGAGCAATCTCAAACTGTCGAAACCAATGTATTCTCATATAATCCTTTCTCATAGGAGTATATAAACTTAAATATCGAGCTATCTGGTCCATCACAATATCTAAGATCCAAAAAAGGTGTGTGGTAAAATAGTGACTAGCACATATTTCTATAATAACTGTAGATAGGGTGGAGAAGATAAAGATCATACCTCATATATCTCTGGATTATTGGGATTATAAGCCGTTATTTCATGATGTTGGGCCCGCCTATGTCCACTAACTCCTTCATCCTGTTGTAGACCACCTAGGGGTTGTTGTAGTACCTCAAACATCCACCCACCTCCCACTACTCTACTTTCTCCCCTTCCACATCCACCACCCAGTAGAACACCTTGTTCGAACCTATGTTTCTCCCTCTACGGGCCCTCGACCATATGTTGATCTTCCATGTGGCGTGTCGGGCAATCACGATCCATGTGTCCCCGACCACATCACATGTAGCATACCCTTTCTTTCAGCTAAATCCCTCTACCCTAGGAGCCTCAAACTAGGAACCCTGTGTTTTAGGGTTGTCCTCTAGAGAGCATGACCCTCTTGGGTCCCAACATTTTTTGCCATCTACCAACTGCTAAAGATTCGACAGCCTGGTGTCTACTAGTAGCTCCTATAGCTGGAACATACTTAGAAAGAACTCTCTCCACAAGCAGAACTCACTCTAAATCCCCATAATAAGACAGAATTCTAAGGTATATCATCGAGACCCTGGCCACCCTGCATATCCCCTACTCGAAGGTCTGATCCCTAAATAAGGTGTCTCACACCATATCTGTGGAGTAGTGACATAAGTCCATGAATCTCGTGAAGTACTCTATTACAATATGGTTACCTTGCTACATATGTAAGAGATATTTAATACACAATGAGCATAACATAGCTGGGATGAACTCCTCTCTAAAGATACTCTCAAATTACACCCAAGATAGGGTCACCTCCTGGTGTGTCTGGATCACTATGCTCCACCACAACCCCATTGAGCCCTGAATAACTCTTGTGACTATGATGGCCATCTAATCGAGTGGTGTCCTCATAAGGAGGAATATACGCGGGAGTGCCTCCATCCAATCATCAATTACTTGGGGGTTAGTCTCACCCCTGAACATGGTATATCACTACCTCTAGAACTCATGTAACCCACTTAGCCTATGTGCATCCTCAACCGGTAAATCTGGTAGTAAATTCTAATCTAAGGGTTGTGGCATCACTGGTACACCACCCAATGAGGATATCTCTGTTTCTGGTCCCTCTACCAATACCTCCTCACATGGTGTACTATCCTTGTGGTCACACAATGGAATCCTGGTTGGATGTTTGTGTAGAGGAATACTGAAATAGATCAACATGAACCACATTCAATAAATTATACCTAGTGAGCTGACTCAAGAATGAGATAAGGACACACTCAAAAATATTATATGATTCTTGTACCATTTATTTCCCAACAACCAGTGTTTTTATGTACCGAGTAAAAAATCAGGTGTCCAGGGTCCTGATGTAGGGATATGTAAGTCGTTTCACCAACACTGGAGTCCCATGTAGAAAATTAGAACTCGAAACACTTAAAATTGTTTCCTCAAACCAATATAATAGACTTTGGGTCCCAATATAGAACTGTAAAACTCTATCACAACCTGTCCTAGAAGGTCACATGACGTGACGACACCACGAATGCCTCCAATGGGCCATGAGTTGGTGACTAGCAATGGGTATGCATATATCACAAATGGGAGGCCTTTTCCTAAATACATGTACACATGCACATTGCTAGAACAGAAAAAACATGATGACCATTCATGATGTCAAAAAAACCAACTAGAAGGTACAACAGGAAGTAAAGTACAAAAGATAAATCGGGCTAGTATATAAGCAGCCTAAAAAGGGAAACTAAACACCAGCATGTACTCAAGTCGCTAGAAGCTCATTGAAAGAAAACCCTACCTGAAGGTTAAGTGCAGGTTAGCTGTCAAAAGTTGTAGTTCCTCACCTCATCCTCCAGATCACAGTACGCACCACCTGTTTTCGACCTACCAAGGTCTCCATCAAAACATCAGTCATCTGCACAACACATAACATGTGTGGGAAAATCCCTTGTCGAGGTTAGTAAAATAGTACTCAGTAGGAAACCTAGAAACCACGAAGGAAATATCACAAAATAAATGTTCACATAATGTAATTTCAGCTCACATATGTATAAGTCTATGACACTAAAACTAAAATTATTGGATGTAGCCCATAGAATACCCAATATTGATGAGAGATATAGTTCCGATGAGACACCTAGTCCCAATGAGACCCTCAGTCCTAATGAGATACCTAGTCTCGATAACTCACGTAGACTCCAAGTCACAAATCCACCACATCTTATATTCACCGAGTCTCTTCCAATCATAGGATTTCATTCGTAGCACACTTACTCTTAGAGAACATACTCTTCAAGACTAATTTCCTAATTAAACATCCACAAAACTCACTTATATTTTCTCAAAAGTAACTCCTAATCGTGAGGGTCCCAACGTGGCCAACGGTTTTTCAAAAGGACTTATAATTTGAAGTTATGGTTATATAAGTAAAAAAGGTGTTATTTGGGTCTAGGTTTAGTCACACCAACCTGACTTGACCCAGGTCCCACATGACTCGACCCTCTAGGTGCGACCCAGCCCCTTGGGCCTAGCCTGACTTGTTGGATCTAGCCCAACCCACAATAATAGTTCAGTTCACCCCCCAGGAGGTGGCAGGCGTTGTGTCGCTGCCTGGTCAATTAGCTGGTCATCGAGATGGAAACCCCTCCCATATGTGGTCTATGGGACTGCGTGACAGGTGGTCAATGTGGTTTTATACCACATCACTATTCCACACCACCACAGACCTCCCAATCCGCATCTCCGGTCGCCGCCCACAGGGGCGCCACCATGGGCTCCTCTATTATCATTCGTCGAGCTAGAAGCCACCAGCTTCCAAGTGTCCACATCGACCCATGTCACCGCAGATGGATCCCCTTCTATGGGTCACTACCAACATCCTACTACTCCATTTTTTGAGAGATAGGTACCGCTGAAATTATTTTGACACAAACATCACTTATTTTTCCTTGGATCATGTTTTCCGCCACTCTAGGGGTCCAACTGCGTTTAGAACCACCCTGAAAAATGTACCGCAACCATGAGGGTTTGCCGGAGAAGAATGCAAGAATGGGGATGGATGAAATCACAAATAACACCCAAAAAAATGAATGGTGGACTTGTTCATTCTGCCTTTATTCTTTCCATTATAAAAATGAGAATGAAACAAAAATATTCACATAGATTATTCTCATTTAAAAACCCCACATCAGAAGGCATATCCTGCAAGAATGGTCAACCAACATATCAATATTTTCATGGGTTGACCTATCTTCTTCGTTTGAAAGAAATAATGGGAAATAAAATCACACTAAAATAAAACCCCTAACTTGAGTTTGGATTAGTCGATGTCAGGGATTGATTCTCATTAGCGATATGTTGAGAGTCGCCATGATTTGTTGTCTCATCAATCCTTGATCCTCATCTCTTTATTGACAGTCATTCGCCAATGAGAGTAAATCGCCATACACTTCTCCAGAAATCGCAGGGAAGGAACAATCATTCTTACCAACAATCCCTGTTAGTAGTTAAAGAGGGAAGATGATTTTTAAATTTCATCATTTCCCTTTTGTTTCAACGTAGCCATATTGTTTCATTTGTGAAAGGAAACGACTGGTTTTTTTGGAATCATTTTCTTTCTACATCACAGTGAAATGTTGAAACAAATGATATAAACATTTTTCTGAGTTTTTTTTATTTTCATTTAAAACGTCCACAAATTAACATTTACTCATAAACTGCGTCGGTCGAGGTTAGGCCCCGCTTAAGCTAAATTTATTGTTCTAAACGCAACAGTGATATCAGAATTTCAATTTAGATAGCCATTCAAAATATATTAAAGACCAAAGTTATCTTCCCAAGAATTTATAAATAAAAACTGAACTTTAATCCAAGATTTCTTCTACTCACATCAGGCCTCTAAATATCATTCTGTCTCAATGCCTGGTCTCATAATTTCCTCTATTAATTTATAAAAACAATTCAGTGAAAATTCATAGTCATTATGGATAGTCATTATATTTTTAAATAAATTATACTACTTAATAAATACTTTTTCTAGGAAATGGTTTCTAGAAACCATTAAGTCAATTTTAAATCATGATAATTTCATATAAGTTAAATTATTTTTAAAATAAGTATTTTTCATCAGTTTCCTTAAAAACGTTTTTTGTAAAAAATTCCACCAATTTAACCATAATATAATTTTGATATGATGAAATTAAAAACGAAATTATTTTTATCAATTTAATTTTTTTAAATTTATAAATTTAGCTTTTAAATTAAAATACCAAATATAAAATAAAACTTATTTTATAGAAAAAAGACCTGTTTGATAATTTATTATTATAAACTATATAAGATTTATTTTTAATCATTCAAAATTAAAAACTTTTTTCCTAGTAACTAATAAATTATTTTTTATTAAGGAAATTTTTTCCATATATTTTATTATTATGTTTTCCCTATTAAGACCCACATATGAAACAATTATGTTATAATGGTAATATTTAAATTATAAAATTTCTATTTTATATCATGTATTTTTTAAGAACGATGTAACATTTCTCACAATCTATTTTAAAAAAATTTATGAAAATAAAATTTTGGGTTGTTACACTCACCCCACAATACCAAAAGTATATCTGCATAATTTTTATTCATTTTGATAATATCATAACATAATAATAAATTTTTATATGAATTTTAATTTCTAGTTTAGTACTACAGAACTTTTTATTTTCTAAATAAATATTTTTTTAATAATATGTACACCTTTATTGGGAATAATATTATGAATCTGTTTCTAAAAACATACCTTTATTGTTAAGTGATATATTACACACAAGACAAGATATATTTATTGCCCAATTATTCCATTTGAGTAAGAAAATATACATACATGACCTTATACCATTATATAAGTGGAATTTAAACCCTCAGTTTTGTTTAGATCAATTGTATATCTCATACAAAAAATGGTGAAAAATAGATTAATTTCTCATATGGAAAAGACTAAAATCAACTCGTAAAGGATAGTGAGATCCAGTAGAGAGTGGAGTTCTTCATTTTATGTAAGATTTTATAACCGTTTATTACTCTAATTTCTAGACACGTACTAATAAAAAAAATTGTTAGCATAAGTAAAATAAAACTCAATAAAGTATAGTATCAAATGATAGTGTATGATTTTAATATCCAAAACCATAATAACTACACCCAAGGTTTGATATGATAGCATAAATTTAAAGATTTCATATTTATATGTTTACCCAAATTTACTTTTTTCCCATAAATAAAATTACACAAAAACTAAAAAGGTTAAATATTATGGTGAGGGAATTCCTTCTCTTATAATCATCATCAAATATTCAATTTTAGAGAAACTATTTCCAAGAAAATAAATATTCTAAATCACTCATTCACAGTTGCTAAATTTCTCATAAACTCATTTCTTATGAGAGTCCCATGAATGATTCAAAAGTTAATCATGTGGTCAATTTCACTTTTTAAATATACCCATATAAAAACAATAAATACTGCAATCAAATTATCAAGGTACTACTTGATGATTGAGGAATTGTATTATATGTTTCTTCGTATTAATACATTTGAATTACTGGATATCAGTGTCTTCTTTCATTCTATTAAACTCATAAGTCATATGTCCTCAATCTCATCACTTGTATAAAATCTCATTCTCTGTAAAAATTTGCCGTGATGTTTCATTCCACAATTTTTATATTTTTATATTCTACTCTTCCATTATTTTTCTTCGTTTATCATCCTTTTTCATGGAGTAAATTATTCTTCTTTATCTCTTGATTCCCTATTAAAATATAATACATGGAGAATTATTTTTCTATCTTAATAGAATTTATCTAAATATCATCATATTATAAAAAAATTTAAATTATTACCCTTAAAAGGATTATCTTAATACTATCAATAAAATTATCAATATGACATTCTGGATTATGTATATTTTCTACAACATGACTTGACAAACTAGTAAAGTCATAAATATACTTAGTAACACATTACTCTAACAAATACTTTAAATTGAAATATTTCCATTCTATATTATAATTGTTTTCTTAGAGAATACATCTCATTAAAAGTTCTCTATTTCATACTTTATATCTCCTATTTCTCGTTAGTGTTCTAAATCAATGACCACCACTAATCAACATATCTTTTTAAAGAATATACCTGTGGAATAAAATTTTACTTTTCAATAATTCCCAAATATACATATATATTTTAAAGGTATATGATCCTTTACTAAAATAGAATTGGATTAGTATTTCCACTAAAGAATAAGGGATTCTAGGGTATGAATTAGTCTAACCTAATTTCACTATATTGATAGGAATCTGATTTATCTATATGGGAATGGTTAGTGGTCATATCCTCAAAGAGTTTGAACAATATACTCTTAATATATTCTATTAAATTTCCATCCATATTGATTTTCCAGGTATGGAATCTTCAAATTGACCATGGGGGTAAATATGATTTCTCTTTCTTCTTCTAGGTGTCATTTTTAAAAAATGACATGCACATAGTATGATCACAATCATCGTGAATATTTATCAATGGTATAAAAAACCTTAATAAGGTAAAATTTATAAAATATTATAATGGATTTATCATAATGTTCATACATTATGTGTTCTTTTAATATCTATTCACCAATAACCCTACTAAATTTTCTCGGATACAACTACAAAAACTATAACATTTTATCTAAATGTTATTGTTTAAATTATTAAATTGGTTCAACATACAAGGGATCACGTCATAAAGGATAAATTAGTTATTTAATATTTGAAAACATGATATTTAGTGGACTATAATATTACATTGTAAATTTAATATATTTCATTTAAATCATTCTAGAATTTATGAAAATAAATCACAGATCCCTCCTTCAAAACCAAGAGAATATAAAAGAAAATAAATGACTTATATTTGATGATAAGTATGGGTAGCATACAATGGGATGATATATTCAGTAAATAAGACATAACTAATAAGGGGGGATAGATAAGAAATCACATGACATTTAATTATAAAATTTATCTGAAAATAAATACATGGATAATATCAACATAAAAATCAAATTGATAATGATAACTGAATTCCATATGAAATAAATGAATTATTTTAGAAATTCATCATATTATTTTAAATAAATATTAAAAGATATCTAGAATAATAAAATCAATCCTTATTTCTATGATATCTTACATACTATCAAGGTCTTATGACACTAAATTTCTATTTTAAGGTTCAAAATACACTTATAAATAACCATTATTATTTTTTCATCATCCCAATTAATGCATCTATGAGTTACCTATAATAGGGACCCAAAAATCACATATATATGTTCAAGAGGTTTCTCATATATTGAGTTAATAATATAAGACATGATCGATATTCATTTTCAAAAAATAAATATCCATATTAAATCAAGTAAAAACAACAACATTTCCCCAATAAATGAAATAACCATGTTAGAAAACTTACCTCACTTGATACTATATAAAATATTGAGTATGCTTTTCAATACTAAGATGAATAATGATAGAGAAAATATATTCAAGGAATTGATATTATTCCCTTTGAAAAAAAATGATATATTAAATGAAAATTATTAAAGGATAACAAAATACCATTAATTCAACCATAATTAAGAATTAAAGTAAGAGAATTTATTTTTAAAATTATATAAGACAATTTAAGTGATAATTTAATAAATTTCCTCACATATTTTGAGCCTCTATTGTAGAAAATTAACTTTCTTTAATTTTGTCTCTCCCAAGGAATCTCAGTCTATCCATTAGAAATGGATTCTATGATTTTTAATTTCTCAATTCAATGTACATTCTCTAATAAATGGGCTATTACCTATTTTTTTTGTATTTGTAAATGGTTTATCTTGAACTAAATTAGTCTTATGCACTCCAAGAGAGAATTTAAAAAGGTTGATGACTTCATGGAATATATAGCCTCATGCGACAACCCTTTTACTATTTTTAGTAGCACCAGATCTCTTCCCCTTGAGTGTGTTATCTTGGTCTGGGATGATGCTTTGGGTATTTATTACTTTATACTGCCTTGAAATGTTTCAAGCCTCATCCAACATTTTTACTTAAAATAAAATTAATAATAATGGATGCATGAAAATATAATTTTCTTTTAAGTGAAAATGTGTAGGGGAAGATAAAATTCATTATAGTCAAATTAAATATCTTTTCTTTACTTTATGAAAATAAAACCCTTTTCTTTCAATATACAGACTAAAAATTTAGAGAATAAGGAAAAAAGTTTGTTCTTTAAAAATAGATAAAAACTATAGAAGAATATTAATATTTAATAATGTTTTTAGATCCAAGAATCTTGGTTAATGTCTCATATAATAAAAATAATATTCCTTTCACACTTGTAAAAAGTAAAAATGACTACTTTGGAAAATATTAAAATGATTACTTTTAAAAATTCTTAAATAAATATAAATTTCGAGTAAAAAACATTTTTAATTCATTTTAATGTATATTAAAACTCGTATAATTTTTTTTTAATTAAATGGATACGGAAAAATAATATTCCCTAACAAAAATATAAATAAGGCTAATTATTCTTTCAAAAAAATCTTCTGTTTTGAGTGTAAAAAATATTAAATTTTGCAAGAAAATATGGAAAACCTAGTAATAACTGTATGAGAAGATATTATATGGGGATTTAGTGATAAATATCATATAATTATTTCCATTTAAATTTATATAATAATAATCCTGAATATGAGTGAGATTATAAAATATACCCTTATAAATTTAATAACTTATTAATAAAAACCCATTAAAATATAAGACATGAAATATATTTTATTATTAAATTAATAAATATTAAATAATGATAAAATATTTATTGGCCATGGTAAAACATATTATCCAATGAATTCATAATCTATATAATATTAATGTTGTTATAATTTTCATTTTAATACATTAAATATAATTTTATATCCATCCATGTATGGTTTTCCTGATATATAGATCCCAACATTCCATGGAATTGATATTCTATATGTATGTACGAAAATGTTTTCATTTTTATAACGGATGAAAAGAAAATAAATTAGATAAAATATTACCATTAAATAAGGGTAATAAAATTATATATGTCATAAGTATTCATTAAAACCATTTTTATGACCATTCAGGTAATACTGTAATTAAAATTGAATAACATTGTTTCATGGAGGTGGTTGTCCACATATACACACAAGAAACATTATCTTTTTTCAATGAACATAGGGTTAAGATGGTATAGATTATAATATCATTAAATAATCATAATAATTTTGTAAATATCATATATATTCATTAATTACATCTTTATATTTATCCGTGGTAGTAATTAATGTTAAATGAAACTCAATGATTTGTGGTAATATTACTCTACACGTATACACGAGCGATGTTTTCATTTACCATAAGATGAAAAGGATTTGTCAAAATATTTCATAATAATAATAATAATAATAATTTTGTATGGTGGAGGTAATTATTTCGTTATTTTTTTATTGTTAAATTATAATTATAATGAGGTTGGAGAATAAATAAATTCAAAAGAGTTAGTTAAGTCAATTGCCTCCTCATTGAGAAACCTCCTTCGGATTACAGCTTATGCCTTCATGGAGTGGTATTTAAGGAAGACAAGAAACTCCAAGAAATTATTATAGATTTTAGAAGGATATTTTTGTAGTAATTGATTGATATACATGGATAAATATGTGTGTATAAGTGAGGGTATAAGGTACCCTTTTATAAGTGATATGGGTTGAAAACTTGTAAATGCATTAAATGTTTCATATAACATG
Source organism: Viscum album (assembly GCA_963277665.1). Taxonomy (NCBI): domain Eukaryota; kingdom Viridiplantae; phylum Streptophyta; class Magnoliopsida; order Santalales; family Viscaceae; genus Viscum; species Viscum album. The sequence continues at coordinate 1,922,123,144 of OY728125.1, read as the reverse complement.
GGTCTTACTCAAGAAAACGAGTTCAAAATTGGAATAATTTCTAATATAATAATATTATGGTAAAAAAATAACAAAATAGATTTATTCATGTTTTTTTGTTATCTTTAAGCCTTTACTATTGATCTAGCCTTTTAAAAATACTTTACCCTTAATCGTGGTAAAAAAATTCTCCCATAAATACTATCTATTATGCCTAATAATGTAATTAAAATCATTAACATATTAAAATGTTATAAATATATAATTAATTTTATAATATTCAGTTTCCTAAAGTGTTTGAATTATCTTTTAATAAGCATCTATAAAATGCAACAAAGACTATTTTTAGAAAATTGCCTATTTTAATCATAAAAATAATTTCATATAAAAATAAGTTGTATTGTTGATTCTTATTAATTAATTAGATTATTTTAAATCAAATAAGAATTAATTGACATTAAAAAAACATAAACAAATTTATAGATTTTGATAACATGATTAAAAGCGAAGTACTAATAATAGTTTTTATTTATATTAAAAACATTATTTAGATTTCCAAAATGTCAGACATGGATTTATATGTTTATAAATATATTTTAAAATGATTAATATTAATTTCAATATATATATATATCATCTATACTGAAATTTTTCATACACATTCAAGTCATTATATTATTTGGACAATCTCATAAATGTGACCTTATTTTTCAAATTACTATTGTCCATTGTTCACATAGAAACACATTTATTTATGAAAAATCACAAAAATTCCATAAACATTTTTCATATAATTAAATTAAAAAAATATTATAAAATCAAATTTTTAAAATTTATACCTTTTTATTTTAAATAAAAATACATAATATAAAGAAAAAAATATTTATAGAGAAATGACCCTTAGAATCATTAACAATTATTTACCTTATAGGATTTAATTTTTATCTATCCAAAATGAGTACATATTTTCAATAAACCAATAAAAAAATATTTATTAATAAAAAAATTACATAAATTTTATATTGTGGATACCCCTATTCATACTTGTCAATCCAACGGTTATGTTTTAATAGTCTTATTTAAATATTAGTATTTCTCTAGTATATCTTGGTTTGTTTAAGATAGATATTGTATGTATCACAAAATATTGTACTTTATATTCATAACCTAAAATTTTGGTTTTTATAGTATTTAAGCTTCCTCATTAGTTCTTTACCAAATGATTTCAGGGATACTTATTTTTTTCATTTTTATCTCACAATAGAATTTCATTATTCTAAAAAAAAAATATTGAGTGTCCTTAAAGTAGGATAATAATTATTCATATTGTTAACAAGGATATAATTCAATATCAGTATACTTTTATATCTATCCAAATAAAGTTTCCTATAATTAAATATCATTTAGTGAAAATAGCTAATTTAAAGTAGTACCATTTAAACGTCTAATTTCTTTAGAGCTATAATAGTCCTAGTGAATGTAATTAACACTTTTTTCCCATGAATTAGATATTTTACATGTTTTTTATAACTAATAGTTTTACTAAAATAGATAAACATTATATTTGTCTGTTTTAATTCATATTCAAAAAAAATTGTAATGATATCAACATTTTTGGAGTAATTATAATACCATAACCATTTTAGAAGTAGTACATTGAAATTAATTTCCATTAATAGTAAACATAAAATTATAGTCAAGATTTTACATAGGAAATTAATCTTTTTCACTAAATAATATAACATCATTTAAAAAAATAACTTTTTATTCATCGTAGATAAATTCATACTTATAAAATTTAAATAACTTCTTCATGGTTAAATATGAATGATTCTCCCCTACAAGGTTTACAACTTATTTAGGTATTATCAACCATTATAAATTAGACTACATAGATTTCAAAATAGACATAGTTTGGAATCTGGAATCCTCATATTAATAATTTAAATAATAATCTTCAAACTATTAATGGAAAATCATTTTTTGGAATTACTTTGAAATGTGCATCTTAGGTCTTTAAATTTTTTAAAGAAATATATAGTTAAATATTATTTAAGGATATAAAAAAATTATAATAACTATAATACAAAGTCTCATTGTAAAAATAAATCACATCTTTGAAAAAGAAAAAAAATTAATTAAATTTAAAATATTAAAAATAAAAAAAATTTAATGAAACACCTTCAGAATTTAATTTAAAAGAATATTAAGATTGATGGATTTCTTTTCATGCAACACTAATCTTTATGCTAATTGAGATACACTGTAAATGAAAAAATTATAACATTTTCATTAAATTACCACTATTAATAGGAATAAAATAATTATTTAAAAAATATATAAATGATTTTTGTAATACAAATTTATTTATTAGTTTATAATATGTAAGTACACTTTTTTCAGAAAAGTAATTTTATGCTTAAAAAATTTGTTTCCCCCAAAAATAGATTTTATTTTATTTCTCACATAGACCTTGAAATTAACATAAACAAATTTTAGAAATTGAATTTTTTTAATTTTAATTTTATTTATGAATTAATATTATTAGAGTTACTTTAGGGTGAATTTTTATATTTTTCATAAATGTTTAAATTTTGGTTAAATAGTGAACAGAACTTATTTTACAAGAACTATCACATTTATAACAATATAATAATATAATAATAACAGGAAGGATCATGAAAAAAATATAAAATGAATATATATTTATTAATTAATATAATTCCTCTATAATTATAATTTTGAAATTATAAATATAGGCTTAAAGTTTTAGAAATTAAATCAATGTACTTCTTCAAATAAAAATAATTTTTCATTTTTTTAACTTAATCAATTATTTACAAGGATATATTCTATTTCCATTTGGTATTAATGAAATATAAGGTTAATATTATTTATCATAATCAAAAAAAAATTATTTTAATCAATATTATAATTTATTTTTCTGGGAAATCATCATTATGCTTAAAACAAATATTTTTTTAAAACATATTTTTCATCCAGTTTTGCATTTTTTTTTTAGATTTAAATCTTCCACTTAAAGAAATTGAATTATATATAAATTTATCAAAAATTATAATAATAATTAACATATTTTTAATGTTTATGCTTTCATTTCTTATCATTATGAAGAGTAACAAAGGTAAAAATTCAAAACTACCGTAATGGGTAAAATAATTAACTATGAATAAAATAAAAAGATAAGGGTTAAAATTACATAAAACTTTTATAGATACTATTATATATATATATTTAGATCCTATATTTTCTTACCCATGAAAAGAGTCTAATTGTTCACCACTTTTCGTGAGTATGAAATTAATTTATTTTAATCTTTTGAAAATATCTATGTGTTTCCTCTTCAAATATTATAATTGGACACCAATTATCCTATCTTAATCACACTTCATGATACTTATATGGACAATAACAAACCAATACCATTAAAAAAACACTCCATGTGATATATTGGTATTTTTTTATACGAATACAAACATTGGAAGGCTTAAGATGTAATCCAAATGGGGTTGTCCAAAGAAGGGGTACTACTCTTAATTAAGAGTTTTTATTTCTTTTATTAGTATTCCACATTAGAATATTATATAATAATTATTATATAATAACATAATTATATTAAATGTTATAAAAATTTATTATTCTTCCAGAAAAACTCTTATTCATCTCTTTTCCATCCAACCAAAATTGAAAACATCGAGCATACTTATGTATAGCCTATCATCCCCATGTATAGGTGTAATTGTTTTTTCTATCGCCAATTTACTTATATGGATATAAATATGGAATTGATGAATATATACCATATTTCTTAAATAATTATAATTCTAAAAAATTAATATATAATTTAACTTCTTACCCTTTGACACTTCAAAAAATGATATCATTACTCCTGCATCTGTATGAACTACCCGCTCTGTGAATAGATGTAATTAATTTTTTATAGACACCATTTATTTATATTATAAATATGTATATAACTAATAGATAAAATATTTATTTCTTGATTATTATTTTTTTAATGATAGAAGCTTGAATAATATGAATGGATTGAAACTATCAAACCAAAACTTATACGAAGAAATGAAATAGTTAACCCATAAAATCAGTGATTTTAAAAAATAATAACAAATAAATGGGTGCTAAAATTTTATAATTCAATCATATATGACATTATATGTATTTATATTATAACAACCTTGAACCTAGTTTCCTATATTCAATGTTAGATTTATTATATTGGCATAGGGACAAAGGGTCACATCCCAATGGACTGATTAGTTTAGTAGCATCAGAGAACCAACTATATACATGATACCCATTATACATTGGGAATAGAAAATAAAACATAATACATAAAAAATAATAAAAAACAGCATGCATGAAATATCATTCCAATAATTATTCTTCATATCCTGGTAAAAGTTAAAAAACTATGATTTTTCTCAAATACTCAGTAAGTGTTAGGTATAGTGTAAGCTATCATGGAAAAATAAGAATAATCAACATGAAAAAATAAATAACATAACATTAATGTCATTTAAATAAAATTATTATCATGATATGATAAGACATAATAAATATGGCATGTTAGATAACTGAAAACACATGACATTTAATCAATAAATTGAGAATGAAATGAATTCAGAGATTATATATTTATAAAAATAACTTGGATAATAATAATTTAATTATTAATGAATTAAGATCATAATTATTGGATTCCATGATCTGAAAAATAAAGATACCACTACTTTCCAGACCCTTCACAAGAGAGTTTAAATACTATAAGTATAAAACCATTTAATATAGAAAACTTATTTGTCTCTTGGGACTAATCGATGCATCAAGGGTCTATATTATACTAGTACCAAAATTTCACCATGGTTTCATGACATTACTAACATATAGAATGATTTATTTAATAAATGAGTCAATATTTCTTGTCATAAAATATCCATGTTCAGTAAAGCATATATAATTATCAATATTACCCAAATAAATAAAATAACATTCAAAATAAACACCATATGTACAAATGGAATAAAATATATTAAATAATAATATCTATCATAAAATAATATGGATATTTAATATAAATGAAATTTACAATGAAAGTAATTACTATAAATTAAAAATTTTATGATAAAGGTAACAATCACAAAAACAAGGGAGATTTTATAACTACCTTTACAACATGATAATTTTCATGTAAAATCCCCTTGGATGAGATGAATCATTTTGAAATATAAAATAACATGAATTATTAATTAATAATTATCCTTTATGTAATATGGTTAGTATGTAAATAATATAAATTAAATTAGGTTCATAACATTACAATATGAATCAGTGAAGGAAAAATGAGATGAAGTCATTTACCTTCTACTCTCTTCTTGATGAATGTGATTTATACTCTTATGTAATGGTTTTAAACATGTTATTAACTTATAATAGTACTATATTAATATTTTTAAGATCATATATGATCCTTTTAAGACATCTTATCGCCCATTATTTAAAAATATTTCACTAATTTCAATGCTCCAGGTGTTAATTGCCTTGTTTCCACATCCGCGCTTTATTATGAATGTTCTGGTTCTTATTCATATGTTATACTTAAACCACCTCCATAATAATTAAAAATACATTATTATAATTTTCATAAATCAATTATTATTTTAAAAAAATCATGAAAGGTGGTTTTGATAAATGAAATATGTTACAATCATGGAGACAGTAGGTCGTATGTATGCATGAGTAACATTTCCCTTTTTCAATGATCATTATGGAAAGAAGGTAAGTAATATTTTATATTTAAATATTGATAATAATATAATAAATAACATATTACTTCTATAAATATATTTATATATATAATTCATGAGGTGTGGTGATTAAGATATACTCACATCGGTTCGTGAAGGTTATAGTCCACATGTATATGAGTGATGTTATCATCTTTAAGTGAGTGAAAAGGTAAGATAAAAATGATAATTATACTTATAGAATTATAAATATTTAATAAATATCATAATTTTATCATTGATATCATGTATATTTATTAAATGTATCCTTTTCACTTTCCATGTTACCCACTCGTGAAAGAGTAATCACATCACTTCGTGTGGTGGTTGTTCGCCGTACGTACGAGCGACATTATCATATCTCCTAAGGAATGGGATGGAAAAAAAGTATACTTGATATAATAAATCCATAGGTATAATTATGTTATAAATATAATATATATATATATATACTATATATTCATCATAATTACCAACCATGTTATGTGGTAATTGAAAAACTAATGATATCATTTTGCAAGGTGGTAATACGACTTGCACATGAATGACGATTTCAAAACCCATATTATGGATATAGAGACTATTATAAGTCATTTACATACCATAAAAAATATAATTCTATATAATATAATATTGTTATTATATAAAAATGATTAAATAAATATTCAAGTAGTTCGAAGAAGAGATAAAATAAAAAACCTTATTGAAGAACGTTACCTTTTATTTGGCTAACCTCAACAGGTTTGCAGAAAAATCCTTAATAGGTTGGATTTATAACAAACATAAGTCTTCTAGGATGAGGTTAGAAATTTTTTCATGTTATATAGGTATGTATTGTATAATAAAATAGGTTTTTAAGGTGTGAATAAGAGATGAAAACTGGTAGATTTTTATTATTAAAGTTAGTTTCACATTTGTTATTTTTTGAAGGAAAAAGGTGTACCCATATTTTTCACCTGAAAAAGGAGTCCAAAATGAATTATTATTGGGAATTATGCATGATAAGGCTGAAATATTCCAATAAAATATATTTTATAAAATTGTTTGGGTCATTTTAACCCTTATCCTTTTAGTTTAACCCCCGGTGAATCTATTTTTACCCTAACCACATTAACTAATTTTTAATGTTTTCACTATTTATTTTGGAAAAAAAACTATGTGTAACTTATTGGATTATATAAATTATTATTATTTTAATATATAATAATTTTTTAAAATATTCCACTCACATAAGTGGAAAATTTTAATTTCAAATTAATCCAAATAATGTGATGAAAACGAATATTTTTTAGAGAGAAAGTATTCAAAAGTTTACAAGGGTTTTTATCAAAATTCAAACTTAAGATGATTAAAGTGGCCTAAATTGGATTAATATATATATATGAACTAATTTTATTTAAAATAAATTTAAAATATAATTTATATTTGTAAATAATTTAAATAAAAATGCATTTTTTAATTATAATTCGGTATTTTTCACTATTCATCAAATAATGAAACATTTTTCAAATAAATAAACTTAAGATAATTTTGTTATTATGATTACAAAGATTATTTTTTTTTAAATAAATATTATAAATTTTTTTAAAATTATTTTCAAAATATGTGTTAAATGTTATGAGTAATCCGTATTTTTAAGAAATATAGTTTTTTGATAATCATTTAATTTTATTCTAAATGATTCTTATTTTGTATATAATAAGGATATATACATAATATACATAATGTAGTTTGAAATATTCATACCGACTAATTTAAAAGCTATTTTATAATAGCATACTATATTATGGATCATTTATACTCAGGGAAGCATTATCCACAAGCAACCAAAGTGATTAAAATTAAAGAAATATATTTCTTTGGTTTTTTATGGTCTATGTTTCATATTTCATATTATATTGAATAAAAGTTTATTATTTACCAATTGTATGCTTTCACATTTTGCCCACATTAAATAAATGTTTTCCTCACATTTTAAACTTGATCTCGGTAATCTAGCCTTTAATATTTAAAAATACCAATGTTGAAAAACCTGTAACATAAAATGTGTTAATAAAACATAATATTAATAAGAAAAACATGGAATTAAAAAGTTAATATGGAATATTAGACATTGGGTTAAAAAATATGAGAACATAAGTGGGATGTGAAAACATGGAAATAAAATAGAAAACTAACACCCAAATACTAATGGAGAGTGATAAATAATATTTTTAGGGGGAATTTAGAGATCAAAAAGCCATAAATAAATGGTGTGAAAAAGGTCGTTGATGTAATAAAAAATTATTATAATAGGGAAAAAAATTTCTATAAGGAACCTTCTCATAAATTTATGGAATTATTTTACTATCTAATAATATAAGAAAATAAAATTACTTGATATAATTTTATTTCGTAGGGACAATTTCATCCTTTGTTTATTCTTTAATAAAGTTCTACTTCATCTCTAACTATTAAAATTATTACCTAAAATTTATTTTTTATATTCATGATGCAAAAAAATCAAATTTTAATGGATCGTAAGATCCATAATATAGTATTAATATATTCTTATTTTTTATACTAAAATAAAAATGTTTATAAAAAATGATCCAATAACACCCAAAGTTCAAATTATTTCATTCCATAAATAGTTGAATTTAAGGTTCATCAAAAATATTCTTGAAAACAATTAGAAGTAAGGTCACTAAATCAAAATTATATTTCATATACAATATAATGTGGTGATTAGTGTCACATTCCAAATATATATATTAGTCACCATAAATCCTAAATGAAAGTATACATTTTTTATTCCTTAAATAAAACATAGATTATTAGATATATTACATAAATCCATAAATGTTTTAATCATTATTAATGATAGAATGAAATACATTTTCAATACATTTTTAATCAGTGAAAAAGTATTCAACACTATCCAATTTCATTTATACATATCAATCATCTCTTTATCCCAATGTCATTATCTCAACATCGGGAACATATTAAGGTATATATTTTTCCCAATCATATGTTTTATAAGGAGTTCAAATTGATACTAAATTGTTTTTTTTTGTAGACGCAATTCAATATATAATTTATTATCCTAAATGAGAAAATATTGTAGTACAATCCTTCTATATTTCATAATTCTTATTACCAGGATATCATTAATAAAATTGTCAAATGAAAAAATTATTAAATATAAAGACACCTTAATCATTCTACTTTGCCTATTCTAATTGAAAGAGCAAGTTTGTGATATATTATATTTATTTCAGGTATAATCCTTTGACACCTAAGACATTTATTTTGGTAGTGACCCATCTCTTTACATTTAAATAATTTTACATTAGCAACCTTTTTTATTTTCCGTAAAATCAATAATAAAGTGTCCTTTCTCTTTGAAATTTTAGAAAACATACATTCCTTTTATGAATTTAGTAGGAAATTTATTTACTCAATTATAACATGTGGGAAAATCATTTTTCCCTTATCCCCTTTATCTCCCTTTTTCCTTTCCATCGTCTTCTTCTATTTCTTCCCTTCAAATCCATAAAATATATATAATTATATCACCTTATTTTAATCACATGATAATATGTCCTCAAATGATGAGAATGTTTGGGAGACTATTTTCTTTCAAAACATTTTCTTAATCCCATCAAATAAATGATCAGTCTAACTCTTTGTGTTAGGTGCATTGATGTGGTTAACATTCCTTTTACTAGACGCCATTTTTAAATAATGTATTACACTATATTAAATAATATAATTATGAAATATAATGTATAATTCCGAGAATATTGAAATAAATAACATAAATGGAAAATTTTATGTGTTTCTAATCTCATAATCATAAACATGTTTTCTTTGGGTTAACATATCTCTCCTGGAATCTCTTTAAAGATAAACATGCCAATGGGATTATGTTGTCATTCAATAACATTGTTTTCTCTTGGAGTTTCCCACTTTTACCTTAAAGGTGGTGTTTGGTTTATAATAAAAATCTGATTGGGCATAAACATGTTTTCCTTGGGGATATCTTGATTTTAAATACTTTATAATACTTTTTCATGAAAAATTGAATTATCCTAAGAATATTCCCTAGGAATGTCAAATCAAGTGCATATTAATGCATGTATTCATACACCATGTGGTTATTGAGTCAAGTACAATTCAACATTTTTAGAGTAATTACCCCTAAGAACATCTATTTTAGATTCACATCTACTTTTAATGTCAATACAAGTATGTATTTCTAGGAAAAACACGAAATATACACCATACTGAAATTTCAAGATGTTCTTCTATACTTATCTACAAAGTCTATCATCGGGTTATGATCCCAAATCTATGATTTCCAAAATCCATTTCTAAAGTTTTCTACTAAACATTCTTTAATACCAACTGTATTAGACATGGGCCCATTATCCAGGTGCTAGTATCTACTTTATTATATTAGCATAGATAAAAAGGTCCAAATCATAAAGGACTGGTCTATTTAGATGTTATTGGGAACCAGATATATACGTGATACAAATTTTAATTTTTTAATATAAATTTAAATATAATTCATAATAAAATAAAATGAACTGCAGCCTTGAAATATCATTTCTAGAATTCTCCTTCATATCCTTGGGAAAGGAAACCGAATAAGGGTGAGATCAAATTATCAATAAGGGTAAAGTATGGTAGAAGATATCCTGAGTCAATAATCAAAATCAAAAGGGGATGTTAAATAACAAAACACTTATTAAATTTATTTAAATTAACTATTGAGATAATATAATTCATAATAAATATGGAAGGGTATATAATTGAAAAAACATGTCATTTAACAAATAAACTGAGAATGAAATGAATCCGAAGATAATATCATTATGAAAAGATCATGGATAATAATATCTTAATTTTATTGAAGAAAATGTTTAATTATTATATTAAATGATCTTAGGAATTGTGATACCTATACTATCCAGAAAAATCCCAAGACCATTAATACAATAAATGTAAAACCCCTATTTAATTTGGACAACTTATTAATCTCATGAGAATAATTAATGCTTCATAGTGACATATTATAGCATGCACCACCTATAACTACAGGTCCAAATGAATCCTCACATATAAAATGATTTATTTAATTGATAAATTAATATGTCTTATCATATAATATCTTTATTAAGTAAAACATATGGATTTATCACGATTAGCCCAATTAATCAAATAACATTAAAAATAAACTAGATATATAAAAATTGTATACAGTTTAGAAAATAATCATATCCATCATACAATAATATGGATATTTAATAAAAATTTAATTTCCAATGAAAAATGATTACCAGAAGGTGGTTGTTTTAAGATAATGTTAACAATCACAAATGGAAGTGAGATTGTACAACACATTTTACAACTTGAAAATTCTCAATTCAAATCCACTTTGATGAGATATATCACATTGAAACATAAAATACCATGAATTATTAATTAATCATGATATTACATTTTAAACGATCGGTATATACACCATATAAAATAAATTAGGTGAAAAAAATTAAATATAACTCAATGAAGTGAAATTAAGATTAAGTCCCTTACCTCATGCTTTATTTTAGTTGAATGTGATTTATCTTCTTTTATAGTGGTTTTAAATATTTCATTAACAATTAATAAAAACCATATTAATATTTATAATTTCATATATGATCTTTTTATAACATCTTATCACCCTTTCATTATTAATATTTAATTATTTTCATTGAAACTGGTGTTAATTATCTTATTTTATAATTCATCTTTTCCATGAAATTTTTGGTTCTTATGTATATTATATAGTTACATTACCTCCATTATAATAATCATGACATAATTATAATATTTATACAAAAATTACTCTTTTAAAACCAAAAAATGATGTTTATTTTTAAAAATTAAGTATGTTGTAATCTTGGAGATTGTGGGTTGTATGTACGCATGAGTATTGTTTACATATTTCAATGATCATTATAGAAATAATAAAATTAATATTTATTCTTTAATGAATGATCATAATATCATAAACACCATATTATTTATTTAAATATATATATATATCATACATGTGGTGTGGTGATTAAAAAGAGTCATGTCGCTTTGTGAAGGCGGTCTTCCACACATACACGAATGATTTTATCATCTTTATGGGAGTGAAAAGGTAAGAAATTAAATGATATATTTTCCTTAAAAATTATAAATGAGTCATTGATATCATAATTATATAATTTATATAGCATATTCTTTTTGACACTTTCGTCAGGGTGAGCATATGTCTGTCATTTGGAGGAGGACGCGCAGCTGTGGCCCTGCATTCTCTCTTTCCAAAGGCAATTGGAATTTTTCGCTTATTCCATGACATTTTCTCCTTGTTTGAAATAGGATGATGGGATTTTGGTTCCTCTTTCATTGGATTCCTCCTCATAGATCGTTACCTATTCTGGGTCTCCCTTATAGACTTGAGATGTTCTTCATGAAGATTTTCCCAATGACATGTCTTTATGGACACCGAATAATTATGCAACTTCTGTCAGGAAATTCCAATGGGCCCAACTAGGGTAGAAACATTCGACCAGGGGAGTAGTCACAGTGGACATCGCTGGCGTGTCTGGATGCTGGAACACTGATGTATCTGTGTTTCTTCCCCTTATGATAGGTCTTCTCAAGGGCATAGAAGCCTGAGGCCTCCCACATTGAATGCAGGGAATTTTATGCCATAGTAATGTCTTTGAGGTTTTCCTCATCTTACCATGTTTAACATAGGGTATTCTGTGATTTAAACGTCTAGAATAGATGTATCAGACTGATCGGAACACTAACGAGAGTGGATCAGATTGGTGAAACCCATGGAGGGAAATCTGATGCTAGGGATAACGTGTGGTTATTATCCCAATCGCTACTAAGAGCAGCGAAAATGTGGAGGATGTGATCTCACTGATATGTGTCAGCCTGGGTAAGAACCAGGATGGATATGGATTTTTTAGAGTGGGTGGAGAAACATCATGGAGGTGATAGTAGTGTTAATCTTGAACCTAAGAGAGGATTCCTACATATCCCTGTGCTAGGGAATCAAACTTCATGTAGTTCGGTGAGGCAATGTGACATTTGAGGAGGCAACCCATGAGAATTGACACATGGATGGGACCCGAAGAAAATAGATCCTTTGGGTTGGGGCATGATCTTCTCGGGACACAAAGGCTCAAGGAAAAGACCATGATTAGACATGGGTGATGGACTTAAACCTCATGGATGCTTCTTACGTATCTCAAAGGAGGGATTAAATGTACACATAGTTCGGGATGGGGGAATAGAATTGGGATATACATAGAAGACAAAGACCCAATGATATACTGGGGATTATGTGTGGTTAGTGGCCCGAGTTGGTCTGACACCAATGGGGCAGACCAGAGATGTGGGTCCCAATAAAGGGAAATACAACGTTTTACCATCGATTGTGGACTACAGTAGCTTAACACTAGTTGGGTTCAATATCATACCACTGAATGGGGTTCCAAAATATTACCACAAGTTGAGGAACATAACATCTTATCGTCTATTGGGGTTTAAACATCTTATTGCTGAATGTGGTTCTAACAGATTACAATCAATTAGGGGACACAATGGCTTACCATTGATTAGGGATCACAACAACTTACTGTTGATTGGGTGACACAATTTATTACCATTTATTGGGAGACACAATGTATTACCATTGATTTGGGATCACAATAGCTTACCGTTAATTGGGAGACACAATGACTTACTGTTGATTGGGGGACCCAACATCTTACCTTTGAATGGGAGACACAACATATTTACATTTCTTAGGAGACACAACGGCTTACCGTTGATTGGGGTTGGACCTCAGGGAGGATACCATGTCTAGGAGACAAGGATCAAAGCCGACATAGTCCAAATGGGTATAGTTTGATGTTATGTCATACGAAAGGGGTGTACATTTTAACGTCATGAAGGACAAGGGTGGACCAACATATAGTGGTCGGGACTGATGGGTGTTGGGATTAAACCATAGGGAGGATTCATATGTACCTTTCCATGGGAAGGATCAATGTACACATAGTTCGGAATGGGTTTGGGGATACACACTAAGGTGTCCCAGAGAGGATTTCATGATCGATGTTTACTCTAATCCCACGTGAGTCATGATCAGTGTAAGAATGTAAGAAACTAGAGGCAGCGAATACCTGAAGATCGTGTCATGAAAGGTAAATCTGTGGGAAGTGAAATGCGTATTACACTTGGTTAGTGGCCCAAAGAGGAAATATGGGCTCATACGTGGTTAGCATTATAGAGAGATGGGGACTTACTCCAGGATGGATTCTTGATGACAATAATGCCCATAGGTAGAGATATGGGATAACGAAGGTCTTGGTGCTTTCCTCTTCTTTAGTCTTCGGCATGGGAGAGAGGAGGTGGATCTTGGATGTATCCTACCATAATAAAAGCTATAGGCTTACACCGAGATGGTTTCCCTTACCCATAGATAGGTGTCGCACTAGTAGAAAAGATCTCATTCCATGTGAGGAATATCTCACTCCTGTGGAGACGATCAAATGTAGAGACTGTATGAGATGGGGAACGTTGCATATGATGCGTGGGGGAGGGAATATTTTAACATCAAGTGATGGGGAAGAGGGTGTTTGGCTGTTTAATGTCCTGCCTCTCGGACGAGGTGAGTTCACTCCTCACCCCTAGGACTTACATAATTGGCATTCTTTAACCCTTGGTGAAGGGAAGGCACCAACAATGCCATTATGAGAGGTTGTCATAGAGTGATCCACTAAGGGGTCCACATTATCATGGCTATGCGAAGAAGCAATATCGATTAGTTTTCCTATGCACAGAAGCATTAGGCTAAGAAACACAAAGTGAAACACCACCCAAGGGACCCTGAAATCACTACGTACAAACCTTGAGGGTTGTATGGGAGAAATGTGAGCGAAATAGATGTGTTGCACATAAGAGGGTCTCAGACATGATTCCCAAAGGTAAGTAAGAAACATGGATCACACAAGGATGGTCGCATGCAAGATGGGAGTTTGCATGCATGATGGGGTGGTTGTGTGCAAACTAGAAGGATGCATACAAAATAGGTCTGATGCAAAGGGAATTCGCACACAAGATGGATATTTTTCATGAAAATGACTTAGTGTAAAATTAAATGGATGAGGATCATGCCAAAGAGGGCCCACTCGAAGGAGGACCCTTGGGGGACCTATCATGGAAGATCAAATACCTTTAGGACATAGTATTTTTTCGTGATGTCATGGAAGATGTGTCTTTCACGTAGAAGAGTGTCGCTTCATCTTCTTCAACCATCCCCTAAGTGAGGGGGTATGTTTCTTTTTATATCCAAAATCCTCGGAGGTGGCATGCAATAGGTTTGGTGGGAAAATGTTTGTTTGACGTCACATTAGGTGTGCAAGGGTTTGCGCTCCAAGACAAAACTTCCATGCTAGACTCTCTTCCTTGGTGCCCTATCTTGGGCTATATTTTTGTAGAGGTGACCCTGAAATGCACCCTTTGACATCGCATTGAGCACGCAAGGGATTTTTTACTACAGGAAGTCTTGCGCGTGCACCTGGACTCTTGCACTCTAGTGCCTAGTTTCGTGTGTGGCGATTCGCTGCGGAAGTCTACATTTGACGTTGCATTGGGAACGCAAGATCTTGTGCACTGAGGGGAATCATGCATGCACCTCCTACTTCTTTTGCACATCTCCCTCTCCCACTACAGAATCATACATTTTTTCTTGATTTTCTATTAGTTTTTTCAAATGACCCTCTCAAGGCCCTATCCAAAATTTGGCATCCACAAATTCCCCCCTCAGAATCAAAATTGGAGGGGGACCTGAAGGTCGGATTCTGAGGGTTACACTGAAATATAGATTAAGTTTTAGTCAGTGCACACAAGAATTGTGTTTGGGAATGAAAAATGTTTCCACGAGCACATAATACTTGGTTCACACCTATAAATATGGTGAGCCCCCCCCCCCCATTAATTCCTCACATTGACTTTTCCATACGATAGGATTTGGCACTCATGCGCGCAAAAGTTCCCCATTCACATGCAAGTTTCTGCTGCTGATTCATAGTTTTGGAATGACCCGTTCACTTTTGTTCTGCCATCTATTTTCACATAGAGAATCCTTCTTAAGTTCAACCAGCTATTTTATGCACTGAGTCTTCATTCTTTCGTGCACAACCCTTAGGATTTCTGAAATTTTTACGAAATGGCTACCCAAAAAACCGATGTCGAGAGGGAGGTCAATGAGGCTACAAAGAGGACTAATATGATCACAAAACCCTAGATTCTTCATGAAAGGAGGGTCGTCACTAAAAATAAAGTGAATTTCAGCATGCTTACTCAATATCAATAAGATTATGTCGTGAGTGATAGCCTACCGATATGGAACTTCTGCATTTTTGGAGGAGGTTCTGATGCCTAGCATCGAAACGGATACACCGCGGTCATGGGTGACCCGCGAGGATAGTCTACCATAGTTAAAAATTACAACCAACATCTATCCAACTAGTGAAATATGAAAATATCCATCTAGGTCCTGAATCCAAAGACTAGAACTGTCATAGGGAGCGACCCGACCCTCGAGGAATCTCTAGATCATATTATGCAAGAACCATCCGAAGAAGTATTAACGATGAGATGAAGGGATGGAAGGAGTGGTATTTCAGGTCTGTAGGTAACTTCACAAGTGAATGGTCTAGGTTGAATTGGGTACGCCAAACGTGTGAGGAGTTTGGACCAAAGGTGCGGTCTATCTAGCTCTTCGAAGCCATTTGGACATCCCTATTTCACTTCTACCAGCAGCAAGATTTTGTACCGGAATTTTTCAGTTGTTGGTCTCCTGATACCAAAACCTTACACCTATACCATGGGGATGTGGGTATCAGTCTGTTGGACCCTCATTGTATTGGATGAATCCCCTTGGAGTGGTACCAATATGATGAGTTTTTTCCGACAGAGAATGTCTGTGGGGACAGGACGCACACCCCCCATCCTGACATGGAATCTACTGGAGCTAGCTAAGGAGGATCAAAAAATAAAATATGTTCAGAAGTAATTACCATATCTTGGATGGATTAGTCTTTTCTTGAATCAATAAAAGGCTGTAAAGATGCCAAGCCGAGGGAAGCAATGCCTGAATACATCTCAGAGGGGAAAGGGAGGATCATATTGGATGATCATGGAGGCTGGAGAGTATCGATCATGGGGCTTTGTCATAAATGAATGTCGGGACCCAAATGTATGATATGCAGGGTTACTTTCTACATTAATGAGAGGGTGGCGGTTTTTAGTGAGGGATACGAGGATAGGGTTTTCTCCAAGGTACACTAGTGATGGCCAGAATCACAGTGGCGGAGAAAAAGGTTAACCTTGGTGTACCTGTACTGGCCTAGATATGCCGCATTCTAGGGAATATCTCGAGGGGAAGTACACCTAAGAGGATATGAGGACCATTTTAGATCCTTCATGTATGGGTCACAGCCTAGTGTGGAGGATATGAATTACCAAACACCATTCACCCTCCAGGTGGTGGTATGAGGCAATCCCTCTTGAATATTACTAGAATCCCCCCACTAACGCTGAGAGGAGAAGGGATCAAGGTCAAGATTGGAAGCCATACTCATTTCGACTTTCACTCAATCCATACCCTTGTTGGTCAGATGGTAGATGATGGGCGAGGCCCGTTTGTGCTGAAGTAGTACCTAAAAAGTATCAGGGGCGGTGTGATGTTAGATCGGATTGATAGAAAAAATCTTTTGTGAACCATACGTGCCATCCAAGTTTTCCAAGCAGTTCGGGTGCATGCAGAAGATGCCAAAAGAAGTTGTTATAGAGTTTTAGGAAGATTGAAATCGCTGCTTTCTTCACCAATTGTGGCTTATGTGCAGGATGTCAGGCCTAGCTAAAGTCATCACTTCCCCCCCCCCATCGATGTTAGTGTTTTCCTATCAACAATGTATGTTGAACATTAGACAAAAACATATTCCGAGGAGATTCTATGGAAATGCATCTGACAACTAAAAGAAGCTAGTGTTGAGCCTAATGTGTTGGGTGGTAGACTGAGTGCTATGGGGGAGGTGAGATGATGGGCGGGCCAGGAGGATAACACATTGTAGGCTGTAACTTCTTCAGTAGGAGTAACACAAGTTTTAAGCATGCATTTTCCTGATGAGGAGGGGTGGTCCCATGGATAACCCCATGGACCAGCTAAGGAACTCTCCAGAATGTATCTCAGACACCCCTCCTCATCAGGGAAAGGCATGCTTAAAACTTTTGTTGCTCCTACCGATGAAGTTCCAGACTGCAATTTGTTATCCTCCTGGCCCGCTCATCATCTCACCTTCCCCGTAGCACTCAGTCTACCACTTAGCACTTCAGGCTCAACACTAGCTTCTTCTAGTTGTCGGATGCATTTCCATAGAATCTCCTAGGAATATGTTTCCAACCACCCATTCTATCTTTCCCTCCCTCTGGTCTTCTTGGAAGACGCTGTGACAATCCATGTAAACCGAAGAGCTGTGGTAGAGACTGGTGCATTCCAAGCTCAAGTTTTGAGACATAGGGTGCATCCAGGTGGCAGATACGGTGAAATTTCATCCCCAGAATGCCTACATAAAGGCCATGGATAAGTACGTGTGCTAACAGGGGTGGTACGAAGATCCGGATCTCCTGGTGAATGTGATTCTCGGCCAAGAACATTAACCAGAAAGGCTTTCATCTAAGGATGAAGATGAAGAGGAGGAAGAAGAGGAAGAGGCAGAGGATGGAGGAGATGAAGAAGAAGAATATGAAGATAAAGAGGAAGAAGATGCTGAAGAGATTATAAAGGTTAAATCAGCTGAAGGTCCCAATGGTGAAGGACCTCTAGAAACACATGCTCATCAACGAAGCCCTTGTGAGAGCAATGAAATTGCGAGCTCCAATGCTGAACTGTATGAGAAGCTCATGGTGAGTTTAACTCTAGTCTATGTTGGCCTTTCCCCTTCTACAATCCATGGTTATCGACCCAATTTCATCATGTTTAGGAACACATGGATGATGGAGCCTAGGGAGACTTCCCCACAGGGGATGAGGATGTGCCCATAGAGGCAAGAGAACATCCTCAGGAACATGTTCTTGGAACGGAATGAGGTGGGGAAGTGGCTATGGTTGGAGTAGGTGGTGATGAGTTGAAATAAAGGGGTCAAATGGGAGCTTCTAAGATCCCCATTGTTCCTTCCATCTAGAATGAACTGGTGACATTGATTGAACTTACAAGTGCTGAGGGATCTTCTGTAGGGGTGTCTCCTACCATGAGATAGGAATTGGATACCACGACGATTGGATCTTGTATGTATTTACCATTTTTGGCTCTCATATTTAATTAGTTAGATCAACTAACTAAAAAATAGATTCGCATTACAGTAATTGAAAGGTTGGAGGCTCAATAGGACATTGACGCAAGAACATCTATAGGATCCATGCCAATGGATACACCAGATCTTGTAGAGACAACCCTTCATAATGACCCCACCCTAGTGCTCGCAGAGTCAGAGGATACAATCATGGGCGATGACAATGTTTGGGTGGAGCTCTAGGCCAGTGAGGCTGAAGCTGTTGGGGAAGAATGAATTCCAAAAGAGGACCCTTCCATTGAACTCTTGTTTTTCTTCCTAGAGTATAGACCTACAAATCCCGAGGAGATGGAGGATTCTGATCTAGACATGGCTAAGGAGAAACATATGACATGGCTCAAGGTGTGGAAGTGCATCAAATGTTTTCTCAGCCTTTCACAGGAAGAATGGATAAGTCGGTTGGACTCACTTCGCACCTACTGCACTTTCTCTATGATGGATGGATGGATGATAAATGTCTTCATATAAGGATCTGTTACTATATGGTTGAGAAAATGTGGGAGAATTCCAAATTCTATGACATTACCCAACACAAGAAGAAGTCCAAAAATACCCAAGAATTCCTTACAACTGAGCAAGAAATCCAACATCTCCCTTAGAAAGTAAAAGAAAGAAAATTATTCATCACAACCCACTTTGAGCTCATTCAGAAGTTGAGGGACTAGCTGGTGAATGCCCAGGGGAAGGTAGTGTAGGAGAGTTTCCAAATGATTGATCTTTGAGATGAACGAGATCAAGTTCAGGATTGGGATAACAGGTTCTGCTATGTGGATACTGATTAAGAGAGGGATCTTGGGGGTTGGGGGTTGTCCTAGAGGCCACGATCCAGAAGGTGGTATCTCTAGATAAATCTATCAAATATGTTGATCCTTAAGGGCCTTGTTTTGGCCAAACTCTTGAATCTTTCTCCCTTTGTTTGTTTATCCTGTAATGCATTCAAAAACATATTATTTTCTTTCTTGTTTATTTTGATTATCTCACCTTATTCAGAAATTTGGAGTAAACAGAAATCAATCCCTAATCTCACATGGGTCGTCCCTAATACAAGAATCAAGTTATGACTACTTCATTATCACATCTAAATGTGAGAGTTCCAACCACGATTTGGGCATACAGGGTTTGAACAACCCATCCAGATTTCTGAGGAGACAGAGGGAGGCCTGACTAGAGAATTTCCACCTTCCCAATGTGCTTAGGTGCACAGGAGGTGTATTGCTAGGGGCATTAGTTTCAACCTAAACAGAGGGGAATGGAAGGTGTGAAACACGATACCCATAATTCAGAGCATTGTAGGGATGACATGACAATAAATTATGATATTTTACCATATTCGAAACACAGTATACTTATTGAATTAGCCTAAAATGCGGATAACAAATGAGGGTCAACGACGGAATTTGTTCAAAACAAAGGACCTACATGAAAATTTCATCCATTAGTCTTCTAGAACATTAGCCCAGAACAGTAGGCGAGCCATAATATGTAAATCCATATTATTAGGGGGGTTTCTTCAGTCATGAAAGAGAATGAGGATCCGAATAAATGGTATGAAAAGAATGTATGGAAGAGAGATGAGTTGTTCTAATGGAGCCCAGCACTCTTGAAATTATACCATCATGGTGAAACACAATAGGTGGATGTATCAGTCTGATCAGGGTTCAAACTTACTTTTGAATAGGACCTTTTAGGTAAAGACTTGGAGGGACTTTTAGTTTTATGTCAAACCAATAGGAATGATAAACATGTATATTAAACATCATAAGTGAGGGTGATTCATGAAAGTGGGGATCCCAAATCGTAGTACGTGAGTTGGTAGGTATAAACCCGGCATGAATGAAGACATAATCCCATACCACACCACATATTCTTGGGGGAGTTTTTTAGGTTAAGGGACCAAGAGTGAAAGTTAGGCTAGGCCCAAGAGAAGGCACGTGGTTGTTTTTACATAACCTATGATAATGGGAATCAAGCCACATGTAGGTCTAGGATCACAATTTAACGTCGTGTGGGACAAAATGCCAGTGTGGTATGACTGTACCAATACACATCCTATAAAAACCACTAAGCACGCATGAGTCATGCTCGATGTGGGAAATAAGGAGTAGTGGTGGGAAATTCATGTTATAGGGAGACACACTTTAGGGGAAATAGTATTCTATGTGAACAATGTCCAACTTTTACTGACCTGCCTACATAATGCACTTACATAAATGGTGGTATAGAATTGATTGTGTTGGAATTCAACATAAATATTTGGGAGTTGAAATATGTGAATCATGATACTCAATATCTGGATCACAATGATAGTGGTGTGATGATAGAGGATAACTACTAACCATGTTTGAAACACAGTACCCACGTTGTGTTAGCCTAGAATGGGGATAGACAAATGAGGGTTGACCACTAACCAATTTCAAAACATGAGACCTGTAAAAAATGACGTCTCAGTTCCTTAGGGGTGTTGGACCAATATGGTAGCTGAGTCGATGCAGCATAAGACTAGGCCGTAAAGGGGGTCCCTTCAGACAACAATGAGGATGAGGACTCAAATAATGGGCTCATGAAGCCTGGACATGATGCGAGGGTGTGTCCATGTAAGAGTTCCACACCTTGGGTTCTTTGTCCTGACACATCTGAGTATGAAAATAAGGCCTATCAGATAGATTAAGTCAAGTCCCTTTCCAAGGACAAGGGTCATGGGGTTGCATGATTCTAGCTTAAGATCATATATTGGACCATTAAGAGGGGACTTTATTTAAGGACGTTCCCACAGGGTGGTGAAGTAGTTGAAATAGTTGCATAGTTCCCATAGGGAGATCATAGTTTAGGTTCATTGAACTTGGACCATAATGGGAAGAGACAGGGGAGGGTCATGGTGCAGTTGTTGCAAAACCTAATGCAAATGAGAGCCCAAGAGGTACTCTCCACCCCAGATACTTATAAAGAAGTTAAGGCAAAGAGACTAAAAAAGGGTAAGTCTTTAAGATTCTTGGGGATGCACCTGCAAATGGAAGGCTTATGGGTTCTTACATATCCCATTATAATGGGAATAAAGCTGCACATAGTTCTAGATGTTGCATGGTAGGGTACGAGTGCGAGGGACAATATTGTTGTGAGGGTCTGACCCATGCACCAAAAAGAGAAACATTTGATATATCTTGTTTGTTCCTTAGGATGGATGTGTGTTTTTTTTAAATCAGCAAACCTAATATAGAGAATCCAACTCTCTCTACAGGAATCAATCAACATGTAGGACTTGAAAAATGGTATGGTGGATGACTGATACCAAACATGATGTCCACTCGGGTGAGGACATCATAATGTGGTGCTATTTTTTTCATTCATTCAAGTTGATTACATCACATTTTAGGGTCATATGATAGATCCAATGCTTGCATTTTAAAATCGTTTTGTAAAGATGCAATAGTTCATGTCATGTGGGACTAGGAAGCATAGTTTAAAGTCATATGTCTTGGACACATAAAGAAGAACTGAGACTTTAGTGAGGTAATGTGCATGGAATGATAAATCATACCTGACGTGAATGAGGACAAGGTCCACACCACACAACACGCAAATCCTGGGAATAAACCCTAAGGCAAGGGGCCATAAAAAGTCATGGAATATGGGGCAAGACCCACAGACGAAACGTATAGGTGTTCTTATGTATCCCATGAGGATGGGAATCAAGCCATATGTAATTCTGAGGGTGCATTGTAACATCATTATAGACAAGATATAGGAGGTAATAGATACCTGTAGGGGGTATGTGGTGTGGCTATGGTAAACCCTATGTGAATGAGGACATGAACCCACACACGCCACACCACGCAATCCCATGAAATTCAGGTCCATAAGGCCGAAAAGATGAGGTAATTGGTGGAACTTGAGCTAGACCTAAATACAAGGTTCTCGGGCGTTCCTACATATCCCATGAGGATGGGAATCAAGCTGTACATAGTTCTCAGGGTTAGGATTCATATTCTTTACGAAAATGACATAGAAGGAGATCTCAGTTTAAGGTCTTTGTTCTTGGACCATAGAGAAGTGAAACTCTTCCAAGAAAGTGCAAACCTCGATCTGATCACTAAGCCCACGTGAGTTATGCTTGATGTGGGAAACAAGGTTGAATATGGTATTTGCAATGCATGGAATTCATGAAAGGTGAAATCGGTGAAGAGACCCAAATAATGCCTTACCGTGGATTTTTACACCTTAAATTAAAATGCACACTGAGGGATTGTACTAAGAGTGTAAAACATCTACTTGGAGATGATGGAGTAGAAAATGATGTGAATCATGCAACCGACATTTTGGTATTGATGGGGTTGGTTTGAAGATGGATGATAACTCTTGATCGTGTTTGAAACATAACAACCATATCATGTGACCTGAAATGGGAACGAAAAACGAGTGTCAACCGCTGAGCATATTCGCAACGTAGGACTTGTATCAATTTATAATTTTAAATACATGAGAACATTTGCCTGAAATGTTAAAAGAGCCCTTCGGCCAAGCATCCAATACCTTTGGGGGTCCTTTAGGATGTGAAATATGATCAAATCCCTAGCGAAGGGGAACAAGATGCCTAAAATTGTGTAAGATCATGTCTAGGTAGAATCCAACACTCTTGGTCCTAAACTAGAGTGCTCTTACAAACATTTGTAAACTGCCAATAAGGGTCGAGGGGCCCAATTCTAGTGAAACTGACTCAAAGAGATGAGTGTAGAACAAGGGAAGGAGGATCTCTCAGGAGGGAGAGGTACATGGCATGGCTATTACAAATCCAACATGACAGAAGACATGGAGTCTATACCACACCATATACCGTATCTTGATAAATTCTGGCCAAGGGGCTAGAAAGATGAGGAGGTTTCTAATAAATAGGGTTGGACCTAAACACTAGATGTTTGTGTGGTCCTACATATCCCCTATGGATGTGAATCAATCAACACATAGTTCTGAAGGAGCAGTTTGACGTCTTATGGGATGATGGATGGATGGAATATGTACAACATAGTGAGTAACCCAACGTGAACAATGACATAAGCCCACATACACCATGCCATTCATAATTCCCATAGATAATTCAGAATAGGTGGACAAGAGAAATGGGAGATGAACCTGGGATGGACCTTTGGACAAAACATCTAGGTTTTCCTACATATCACGTGAGGATGGGAATCAAGCCACACATAGTTCTTAAAAGGTTTCACTTTATCATCATGAGGTGAGTACGTGGGAGGATATAATAATGAGGAAGGGAACATGGTGCGATCATCGTAATCCCTACATGAGTGGGGGCCAAAGAAGCCAACACTACACCATGCAGGGCCCTCTAAGAGAACTACAACCAGGTGTAGTCAAAGAGGAGTGTTTGGGGGATAGAGTCCACACAGGGTGCCCAAGTGTTCCTATGCATCCCGAGGATGGGAATCAATCCAAACATATTTCCTGACATACAATTTAATGTCTTAAAGGATGATGGTGGTGGGGAGATCTTAGTTTAAGGTCTTAGAACTAGGACCGTTTTGCAGATTATCATCATGTGGGATGACAAGAAGTTTAATGTCATGCATGATGTAGTGGTTTAAGGTAATTTAGGACCAAATACAGTTTAACATCCCATGGGATTACATATAGTTTAACATCATGTGGGACATAATATTTTAAGGTCATGTAGGACCCCTTTGATCAGGCAATGTATTGCTTGAGGAACTTATCATTGGATGGAGGAGTTATACGCTCACCATCCATGGTAACCAAGGAGTGTACATAATTTGTATAAACCTTGTAAACGATATAAGTTCCTTCCCATTTGGGATCCAATTTCAGTGGCTTCCATCCATGAATCATTGGTTTCCTTAGGGCCAACACCATGTCACCTTGAAAGAAAGAGTAGAGGTGAACTCTCTTGTTGAAAGCTCTAACAATCTTGTTCTGAATCCTTCCCAGATTGTGTAGGGCACAAGGACTTTTCTCATTGAGTGATTTCAATTAATCCAAGAGGATTTAATATACATTATCTGGTGCTTTCTAATCATAGATAGTTGTGTGTAATGAAAGAAAATGAATCTCGATGGGCAGGACGACCTCTATTTCGTACACCAGGGAGTATGGGGTCCCATGTTTGGAATTACGAGTCATCGTCCGATAATCCTAGATGGAATTGGGGCGCTTTTCTTTCAAAATCATCTTTTCTAACCAACCATTTTTTGAAGAAATTTAGAGAAGGTTTTGTAGAATGCCTCGATCTACCCATTTCTTTGTGCGTGATAGTAGGAGGTATGGTTTGAACGGATGTTGTACTTGGCATACAATTTCTTCTACACTACTTACCAGAAGTTGGCACCATTATCGATAAGAATAGTTTCAGGGACTCTAAATCATTAGATTATATTGGAGCTCAAAAATTTAGTGATATAATGGGCCTTGACCTCATTGAGCAGAACCACTCTTTCCCACTTAGAAAATAAATCTGTAGTGGTCAGGATGAACATGCACCGGCGAGCTGTCACCAGTGGATATGGTACCATGACATCAAGTCCCAATATCGAAAATGGCCAAGAGTACTTGGTAGTGTGGAGAGGATCCAGAAACTAATGCATAAGGTTGGAATGAATTTGGCAGGCCCGGCACCTCTAGGAATACTCGATGCGGTCACAGAGCATGGAGGGTTAAAAATACCCCAGTCTTCGGATCTGGGGAGGTATTTTTGTCCCAATCTTATGAGCCTCACAGGAACTGGAATGAGCCTCCTGCATGAGTTGATAAATATCAAATCCTTGAATGGAGAGGAGGATAACCCCGTAAAACCTATGTTTGTATATGATTCTCTCAAGACCAGAACCACTCAAGAGAGTAAACTAATACACATGACGTCTGATTCTCTCTTGCTCGGTTCAATCTGTCAGGAGATTTCCGTGCTATATATACTCCATAAAGGGGGTCCTCAAATCAGTATCTACTTCCAACACTGTGTCAGGGGGACCTGAGGGTCCTGACATGTAGGTGTCGGTGGTAATGTGGGTTGCCTATGGGTTGTCATCATCATCTGGGGTGATAGGGGAGATGACTCTTCGGTGTGCCATGTGGATAATAAAATCATCCTGATAAGGCTTCTCAAGATATGTAACTATGCTGGACATGGTTTCAGCTTTACCGTTCTAGGATTGAAGGACATGGGTAACTTCAGGCCGGGATGGGAACTGGGTCATCAGCTGGAGGGTGTGTTCCAACAGCGGTACGAGCTCTATATTTCTAAGGATAGAGTCATCGTTGATCTTCTTGATTACTAGTTCGGAGTCCCCATTGACATGAAAGTGGGTAATATCAATATCAAGGTCCAACTTGAGGCTAGTAATGAGGGATTTTTATTCTACCTTATTGTTGGTACAACCTTCTAATAATAACAACGAATATGGAAAATATCTTGGTTTGGAGTGATGAAGATGATACCAAGGACCACTATGTTGAGTCTGGGGTCATCGAGCCTTCTACCAGTAAGGCTCCAGAAAGCACCATAAAATTAAATATTTCAACATGGAATTTATTGGTCTATCGAGAGTATTTCCTCATAAAAAAACCAAGGTCCAAAGATTGGTCCATGAGAGGTGAATGGGCGGCAAGGAAATCTTCCAATGCTTTCCCCTTGATGGCCTTATAATGGAAAAACCTAATGTCAAACTACTGGAGTGTCACTTTCCATCAAGCTAGATGACCTATCAATATTTGGTGGTTCAGGATATACTTCAACATATCCACTTGGGACACTAGTTGTACCAAATTTTTCTACAAGTAATGCCACAATTTCTATATTGTGAATACCATCCTAAGGAATCTCTTCTCAATAAGAGAGTATCTGGTATCTATATTGAGGACCATGTGGATGAGATAGTAGAGACTATTCTATATTCCATTTTTGTTCTTCAAGGTGAGAAGGGAGCTGAGAGACCATTCTTGGGAAGTTACATGAAGGACCAGTGGCTTTCCGGAAATAGGTGGCATCAAGACCAGAGGTAGGAGAAGATACTTCATGATTTCCTTGAATATAGTCTGACATTATTCTTTCCACTGATAGACAGATCCTTATTCATAATCCTTGAAAAGTTCTTACACTTTCCATCAAAATTTGTGAGGAATCAAAGTATGTAGGCCAAGTGGTCTTAAAATCCTCAAGGATCCAAATGTTTCTCGGGGGATAAAACTGGATAATGGCCTTGATCATTTCTGGGTTGATCTTGATGACCCTATATCAAACAACGAATCCAAGAAACTTTTCAGAGGTGACCTCGAAGTCACACTTCAATGGGTTCATCTTTAGGTGTCATAAATGGAGGAAGTCAAACACTCTCTCAAGGTCCTTGAGATGGTCTCAATGCTAGCGATATTTAAACACCAGATCGTCCATGTAGCATTCCACCAATGTACCAAGTATCAGATTATATATGTGAAGCATAGACCACTGATAGGTGGAACCTGCATTATTTAGACCAAATATCATTACCTGGTAGTAGAAAGTAACATACAGTGCCTTGAAGGTTGTAGATTATGAATCCTCTAGAGCCATTCAGATCTAGTAATACCCAGAATACTGATCTGTGAAGGAGAGGACCTAGAACCCAGTGGTGGTATCAATAAACAACTCCATCACAGGAAGGGAAAAATCATCCTTCATACAATTATGGTTGAGATCCTGGAATTTGATGCAGACTCTGATTTGTCTATTCTTCTTTCTGATAGGAAAAATTTTGGCTTTCCATATGGGGTATTTGACCTCCTTGATGAAGATGGCTCTGATGAGCTTATCAAACTCATCCTCAACCATAGTACTATGAGAAGGATTCATCTTTATGGGATGATATTTGAACACGTAGTGATTTTATATAAGAATAAGGCAGTGTACGGATACCTGGGATCTAGTCCTATAATTTCTCCATAACTCGAGGAAAATACATCACGAAACTGCTTTAAGAAGTCCATGTACTATTGTTTCTATTCGACAGGAATATCAGCACTGATTAATGTGGGTTTTAGATCCGTCTCACTACTGAGGTTCACATGTACCAGTTCATCAACCATGGTGGAGACACCCTCTTCAAAGGTGGTTGGAGTATCCTCTAAATCATCTTCTTCACTTATAGAGGAGGGATCCTCATTGGTAGGAGTTTTCTCTGAGTCAACAGATCCTGATGGGAGACTCATACTAGCCTGAGTGATGGCAGAAACTACATCGAGGGACTCCTATGCAGTCAAAACCATGGAAATGAAAGTTGTCGGTTTGATCTTATCTATTCTTCGGCCCTAGGAACCACGCTTGATGATATCAAAGCAACAGTGCCACATCACCTTGATCTATTTTATCCTAGCCCAGTGAAATAAATAAGTATGGCATATTTTTGTTGCCATAGGGTGGGCATCCTGATATCTTATGGGCCTAGGGGGATCTGGGATCACCTGAGATTGATTCATCTAGGAATAAAAGGTTATATTCCATCATTTCTAAGACATGAGAATTCCCCCCCCCCCTCATTACATAAATTACAAAGAATTTTCTCATATCAGGGGTCATAGCCTCTAATTTGGGTATTGGAAAGACATAGGCATCATCCAGATCTGTCCATGGGTTGGTCAAAGCTAAATAATGTTCAACCTCGTTAGCCAGAATCTTCTTGTACTTTCTATTGTAATAGTTAAATCCAAAAAGCTGGATTCACAAGTGGAAAATGGAGATGCATCACCTTGGATTACGCACACTCGACCATTAAGGGTGTACTTAAGGCACTGGTGATACAGTGAAGGGATCACCGCATGTAGGTGATGCCATCGACTACCCATCAATGGGTTGTAAGTAGTGTCATGTGAGATAAAGTTGATCTCAGTGTTGGCTACCATACAACCTAACTGGGTATTCAGGTTGATCTTCCCAATCAAAATTTGTTCCTACCTATCATAAACTTGGATTTTCAGGTCATAGGGACTCTAATAATCCTCGGATAGCCCCATTTTCTGATGTTTCTAGGTCGGGATTAGGTTGATCCCATAGCCTATGTTTACATGATAGAGACGAACCTCCATGACATTGAAGTGGCTAGTGATATACAACGGGAAGATGTTCCCCAATGTGGGAGAGCCTTCATCTTTTCTAGAGAATGAGATAATGGTCTGGCATTCAACATTCTTCAATGCCTCTATATGGAAGGCTTTTGCAGCTTCTACATCCATCTCAAACTAGAGGGGGCTTCTTAAAGCCTGGGAAAGTTCTTCACACATATCTGCTAACAAACAAATATCCTCATGGATAGAGAGCCTTGTCAAAATACTAGAAAGATGCTTGGGGACATCGTAATTTTTTTCCAAGAATGAACTTATTCATAGAGGATTTCAATATGCGGTGGGGGGAATGACTGGCCCTTCCGTCTGAGCTGGCAGCTGACGAGTGTTGGGGATGTCTCGTTGCTCGCTAGTCAAAGATTGTGAAATGACTAATGGATGTGGATCAGATGATTTGGGTTGGTCTGTAGGAGAGAATGGATGATCACGGAGCAGTCGAAGTATCTTTTCCTGATCAAGTAACATAAATGGTGGTGAAAGTGGATCTGATGACACCAGATGAGAAGGTTGTGCATAATGAGATCTGTGCTGGACCTGCAATCTGGTTTTGGTGAAATGAATAGTTTTGTTGGAAGTGTTGACTGAGGCACTTTGAAAACCCATATATCAATGGCTTATTCAGTGCTGGCGATGTCTAGGAACTTTGGGAGGGTCCAACTGCCACTCCCCACCCTCATAAATCAAGTAGGGGTTTACCAGCTTCAAGGTGTTAATAGAGGCATACCCTTGATCATCATTTGAATAATCCTTCACTACTGGACCAATTATGGGGGGAATCACCATATCTAGGGGAAAAGTTCTTGAGAGTATGGAATGACAACAACGTCATCATGAGAATTTTTTTCCCTTGCTTTGTCGACACCTTCTCTTCTGAGAAGAAGAAGACTGAGCCGTTGATGCAGATGTACTGGCTGTAAGTGACGTGGAATCTTCTAAGTGCATAGGTTGATTCATATGTGAATGAATAATAGCATGCAATGGGAGACTATCTTATGAGCCATCCATTCATCATTATTTTTGTATCCGTAGTTACAAACCTGATGCAAATCACTTTGTTATCACGGCCATTTTCTGGCTTCACGAATACACACTCCACATTTGCCAAAGCTAGGCCCAAATGTACTATGTTTTTGTCAACCTAATCTTGAATATCGTCTTTAAGAACATAGAATTGTTTGAGGGTGTGCCCCAGGATCCAGTGATGGGGGAAATAATTGGGGTGATCAGTGAGATCTGCCTCTTCTGGTCCCTTTCATTTAGAAAAACGTAGAATTCCCTGTTCAAGGCGCTTCATCAATAACCAGGGACCTTAGAATCATTGAATATGTAGGTCCGGTTTCTCCGATATGGGAAGGGGAATCTGGGAGCCTGGCTCTGATGTGGGACTGTAGGAGCCTATCTAGGAGGTGGTACTTGGTTATCTCTCTTAGGTAGTGGTGGTGCATTACGCAGGGGCACCTGCCGATTCTGAGGTGGGCGCTACTGGGTTGGAGGATGCACCTAATGTGAAGGGCCTCTGGAAGTCTGTGGAGGTGGATCCACTAGTAATAATTCTAGTTGTTTAGGGGATTCCATCTGCTCTACCGTGACTGGCTTATCCTTCAGAGCCCTTCCTGGAGGAATTGCATGAGGCAACGACCGTGCCTTCTTGACCTGCTGCAAGGCTTCCCCTAGGTGCTGGGCCTTATTAGAGATGTCTTGGAATACCCTTGGGTAATTATGGGTAATGGTATAGGATACCATTTTATTTGTGACATTCTCCATAGACATTTTCAGTAGCTATACATAAGTCTATGGAATTTCAATGGAATAGGTAAGGTCTCTCCACCGGGTGATGCAGTCTGCTACACGTTCATCAGCCCTCCGCTTATACTTGAATAGGTCGGTAAAATTCATCTTCTATGTGGTAGAGTAGACCTGGTAATGAAACTATCTACAGAGGACTTCTCAGTCGGCGACTCACCTGATGGGTAGCTGGTTATACTAGAAAAACACAGGACCTTCCAATGTTTATACAAAGAATCGGAGATTGGTGGATTCTTTTTGTGCTAGAATTCCTAGCATGGGTCCGGACATTAGGATAAAGTGGGCCAGATGCTATAGTGGATCACTCGTCCCAATAAATATGGGAATGTGGGGTTTCCAAAACATTAGGGTGCTGGCATATCGTCGAACCACCTCAGATATGGATTTCCATAAAGTGGGATTTCAACCTATAGAGTTTCCAATGCCTTGAGACGAGCAATGAGAATCGCCATCGGATTATATGGGCAGGGATTCATGTCTTGATGATGATCCTAGACCACCAATGCATTGGTAGGTTCTTCAACATGATAAACAATCCTAGAATCTTGTTGAGCGGTTGGTGGGATAGACCGCGGAGTGGTTGGGTATACATGAGCTGGGTTCTGAAGATTATCACGCTGATCGGGTGGATTTGGCAACCCATTCCACACCCTCTTTCAATATGTCCCAACCTTTATCCTATCTACATTGGAAGGATGTTTAGGGTCACCTAGAGGCAATTCATTGGGGGGAAGTTATGCCTTCCCCTACTACCCCAGCTAAGGATCGCCGTAGTTTGGTCGTCGCTCCATGGCACATTCAAAAAGGAGGCCATTGACCATCTTTTGGTGCTCTACGAGCTATTGACAAAATGTTTATTTTTTAGGATCATCCTCCATATTTTTCACTTATTCAAAAGGGTCGGAGGGTTTGACGGCTCTGAGGTACTCTTTTCCCTTATTGGGATTTCGGATGAGGGTCAACGCCTCGGTGGGCATGGGAAGACCCATTATATTTCAATGTAGGTGAGTGACCCTTCCCAATGGATTTAATAATTATGGGACTCCCTCAGGGGTAAGTTTTCTCTAAGTATCTATGTATCATTCTCTCACTCTGATAGATTATCCAGGTTATCCACGAATCTACCTGGAGGCATATCCTTGATATCACCTGGCATGTTGGGTTGGTGCTGGATAGAACTGAAATAGAGGGACACCTACTACCCCAACCATGGATCTACACATGGGGGGATTCCTCTTTGGTAATCTTGTGGAGAACTTTAAATCTCTAAATTCATCTTTGTTGGAGGGTCCTATGGTGGCTTGGTGACTCAAGACATTGGGCCATGGAGATTGCGGCCAAATAATCCAAATGAAATTGTTGACCATTGACTTTGAAGTATTCCTGACTCTTGGGGTAATCCACCCACTGATGACAAAGAATAATATGCGTCGCTGAGAGGGTTTGGCGAAAGCATCCAACTTCCTCTTGGGTGAGAGATTATAGTGCACTAAAATTCAATGCTCGACTGGCCAAAACATCTCCAGGAAATGATCTTTTCTGAGAATATCCCCCAAATTCCTTGGCTGAGACTCGGGGTCTAGCCCTTGGTTTCCCCACTCATCTACTGGAGGGGTTGGGGAACTCGTAGTGGTTCTAAAGCATACCACTAAGATGGTAGGTTAGCCAGTGGAGAATACAGCGAGCAGGTTGACAGGACACCGTAACTTGGTATATCCCCCGAAGAGTGCAGTGACATAGCCACCACATCGCAATAAGATGGGTGGGTGTCCATAGATTCTGGTGTTGGGACTATGGATGATGGTGGTGGACCAAATTTTCACTCATCCACCATATGTCCCTTAAAAAAATCTTTATGATATTTGGTTAAGGTAGAGAGTTCTCTTCGAGATGATGGTGGTGATTGCCTGGCCAGACCCTGGGGAGACGCTAAATATTTGTCCTCCTAGATGTATCTGCGAAGGGAGGCAGGGATCTAGTGGACCACTTATTTTGAAAGTATGTGGTTGATACACCTCGTCCTAACCCCATCCGACGACATAGAGGACCAAGGTGAGAGTTCCATTTCCAAATCATATTCCACCTCAAAATATGAGAAGCAAACACGTTTAATCTCAGTCTACCTCGCATTATTTTTGTGGTGGCAGTGACCTGCCATCTTTCTTCAGGGTGTCTCTTCAATATAGGGTAGATTTTTTTCTTGAGGAGTTCCTTTGGCCAAACCGGTGCGGGGGCAGAGAGTAATTCCTTATGCATGTGCCGGGGACCGAGGATAACCTAAACGGATGTCAAAGGGAACACGGGGAGGACCTCTATGTCCACTGGTTGATGTGCGAGAGGGAATCTATGCAGAAGAGATGGAGAGGGTAGGACCTCCACTAGAATTAGTGGGATCATCGGTAGGGACTCCATGATTATTTCATCTTGAAATGTCGGTGCGAAGAGGGTCCTCGTACTGGTCAAGTAGAACACACGTACGACCTCTGTGTTAAGTGTCTATTAAGTAAGGAAAACCTTCACTTCTCTGGTTTATGGGATGAGGACGACCTTCATCGGTGTCATAAGGACTTGGGGAAGGTCCCCATGCTGGCAACTGATCAGATCTATACTATATTTTCATAGATGACATGTGACTAGAGGAAAAACACTATATCTGAGGTCGTGGGTGTGGAGAAGGATTATGTACTAAGCATCACTACAATGGGGAGGACCATTGTTCGGATTGATGCTGGCGTGGGGAGGACCTACACACTGAAATTGGGAGTGAGACAGACTTGCACTCTCATTAGTGATGGTATGAGAAGGACCTTAATACAAGGTTTCATGGCCATGGGTTAGCCCATGGCAGTTGCTACCAGCATCGGTGACCAGGAGAGTCGACCAAGCCTTCCTGTGGGCTGGTTGGGGCCTCGATCCAGGATGGGTGTATGAGTTCCCCTACTCAGTGTAAACATGGGACTAATGGTATGTGACAGCGGTCGCACGAGACATGGTAGTATTTGACATATACGCCCCTCGGTGGGCTTACTCCTCATCCCACGCCCGGCGCTGGAGTTGGGTCAACTGGATTGGGGCCAGTGGTGCAGGTTCATAGCACACATGCTCCTCAGCTTATTGGGCCAAGTGGTAGTGTTGACTCGACCTAGTGTGAGCCCTCCATGGGATCCCATGGAATGGATTCTCATCCGAGCTGGCCTAGACATCCCTCACCTCACTAGTGTAGGGGAGGGAGTCATCGAAGCGATCCTGGGAGAGGCTCTCGAAATGGTTATACGTCAGAGTGGGGAGCATTGGCTCCCTACACGGCCCTTGGGGTGGTGGCGATGACGCGTAGAAGCCTCTATGTCTTTATGGTCCATATCCTTGATTGGGATAATCCCCTCCTCCTTGTATCGTCGAACAATGTCATTTATCACCCTTCTCTAAACGTTTTCAAAAGGGGAGATGGGGTGTGGATGCCTAGTATCCGTGGACATGGAGGCTATCATGGGAGGGATAAGGTAGTGTGGGATTGTCGTGCTGAAATTTCCCATGCCCCTGCGTCAGTGGGTGGGCGGTGATCTATTTCCTATCGTGATAGCTTCGGTCCTAGAAAGAAGGAAGATTTAACCATTAGTGATGAATTAAAAAAATCAATGTCCTGTAACCTAGCACTATTCTATCATCCAGGGTTGGTAAGAAGGATCCACATGGACAACGTCATATACTAGGATGTACAATGTTCATCTTCCCCAATTTCTAGTGAGTTTTATTCCATGCCCACTATTTTATTAGTGGGATATGGTGTTGGGTACATGGATATGGTGACACGCTAGTCCACTGATTTCTCAATCTCTACTAATATCCACACTGAGGAGAATAACATCACATCATGTTCACCATTTTTGCTTTGGATTATTGAATCGTGGTGCACATCCGTCTATCATTCGGAGGAGTATGTACATTTGTTTCCCCAGATTTCCTATTTTCAAAGGCAGGAAACTTCCGTCTCTTATTCAATGATGTTTTCTCCTTGATAAAAATGGGATGATGGGATGTATGTTCCACTTTTCGTGGATTCCTCCTCAGAGCTCATTACCTAGTCTGGGTCTCCCTCATAGACATAAGATGTTTTTCATGAAACTCTTCCCAGTGTCACGTCTTCATGGACGCTGGTTAATTACACTGCTTCTGTCAAGACATTCCAGGGGTTCTAGCTAGGGTAGTATCCTTCAATCTGGGGAGTAGTCATGTTGTACATCGCTAGCGTGTTTGGATGCTAGAACACTGATGTGTCTGGGTTTATTCCCCTTATAATAGGGCTACCTGAGGGCATATAATCCTGATTCATCCCACTTTGAATGCAAGAAATGTTATTCCATAGGCATTTCTTTGAGGTTTTCTTCAGCTTCCCATGTTTATCACAGGGTATGTCACGAGTTTAATGACTAGAAGGGACGAAATGGACTTA
Source organism: Viscum album (assembly GCA_963277665.1). Classification (NCBI taxonomy): domain Eukaryota; kingdom Viridiplantae; phylum Streptophyta; class Magnoliopsida; order Santalales; family Viscaceae; genus Viscum; species Viscum album. The sequence continues at coordinate 1,922,087,514 of OY728125.1, read as the reverse complement.
TCAGAAAACTGACAATAGTGTATCAGATGGGTGAAACCCCGAGAGGGAACACCGATGCTAGGGCTAATGCATGGTTAGTAGCTCGATTTCTACTAATATCAGCGAGAAAGTGGGGGAGATGATCTCACTGGTATGTGGTGGCCTGGGTAAAAACCAAGATGGATATAGATTGTTGAGAGTGGATGGAGAATCATCATGGAGGTGACAATAGTGTTTGGATTGAACCTCAGAGAGGCTTCCTACCTATACCTATTGCAGGGAATAAAATTATGTGTAGTTCGGTGAGGCGATGGGACGCCTAATGAGGAGACCTATGAGAATGGATGCATGGATAGGACCTCGAAGAAATAGAACCTTTGGGTTGGTTCATGATCTTCTCGGGACACCAAAGCTCGAGGGAAAGACCAGGATGAGACAAGGGTGATGGGTTGAACAATAGGGAGGCTTCCTACATATCCTCAAGGTTGGGAATCAAAGTTCACATAGTTTAGAATGAGGGTATAGAATCAGGGTGTGCGCAGAAGACAAAGACCCAATGATAAACTAGGGCTTAGGCGTGGTCAACTGCCCGAGTTGTTCTGATGCTTTGGGGTGGACCCGAGATGTGGGTCCCAACAAAGGGGACTACAACGGCTTACCATAGATTGTGGACTATAACGGCTTACTGCTAGTTGGTTGTAACAACTTACTACTGAATGGGGTTCCAACGACTTACCACTGTTTGAGGAACACAATGGCTTACCATCGATTGGGGTTGACAATAGATTATCGTAGAATGGGGATCCAATGGCTTACTATCAATTGGGAGATACAACAGCTAACCGTTGATTGGGGATCACAATGTATTATCATTGATTGGGAGACACAATTTCTTACTGTAGATTAGGAGACACAACATCTTACCTTTTATTGGGGATCAAAAAGGCTTACCGTTGATTGGGAGAAATAACGGCTTACCGTTGATTGGGGGACATAACAACTTACCGTTGATGGGGAGACACATAAGATTACCATTTATTGGGAGACACAATGACTTACTATTGATTAGGGTCGGACTTCAGAGAGGCTTTTTACGTACCCTGCCTAGGAGAAAAGGATCAAATCCCACGTAGTTCGAATGGGTGTAGTTTAACATAATGTGGGATGGATGGCCGTACAGTTTAACATCATGAAGGAGGAGGGTGGACCAACGTAGAGTTTTAGGGACTAATGGGTGTTGGGATTGAACCTCAGGGAGGCTTCATACACACCTTTCCTTGGAAAGGATCAAATTAGACGTAGTTTAGAATGGGATTGGGGGTTACATGCTAATGTGGTTGAGAGAGTATGTCAGGGTCGATGCTTACTCTAATCCCATGTGAGTCATGTTCAGTGTGAGAAACAAGAGGCAGCAAATACCTGATTATCACATCATTAAAGGGGAATCCATGGGAATTGAAATGGGGATTACACGTGATTAGCAGCCCAAAGAAGAAATAGGGTCGTATGGGTGGTTATAAGCTGAGGGAGATGGAGATTGGGACTTACTCAGGATGGAGGCCCGACAAAAAATCCCAGGGGGAGAGGGATGGGATAAAGAAGGTCCTAGTGCCCATCTCTCCAAAAATATTTATCATGGAAGAGAGGAGGGGGAGCATGGATGCTGCCTACTGTAAGAAAGGATAGGGGATTACACCGAGATGGTTTCCATGTCCTGGAGACTGGTGCCACTCTAAAAGAGAGGATCTCATTCCATGTGAGGAAGATCTCACTCTCGTGGAGGTGAGTGGTTGTAGATAATGTCCAAGATGGGGAACCCCATGTAAGATACACGGGGTGAGGCCACAGTTGAACATCATATGCTGGGGAAGAGTGTGCTTGGAAGTTTAACATCATACCGCTCAGGCGAGGTGAGTTTACTCTGCACCCTTAGGACTTACATAACCGACACTCTTTAACCCTTGGTGAAGGGAAGGCACCAGCAATTCCATTATAAGGGGGTGTCATGGCGTGATCCATTGAGGGTTCCACATTATCGTGGAAATGCGAAGAAGTATTAGATATTAGCATGACAATGAAGAGAAGCTTGAGGCTAAGAAAAATAATTTGAAACACTTCCCAAGGGACCCTAAAATAACTTCGCACAAACTTAGAGGGTTGTACGAGAGAAACATGTGTGACACAAGATGTTTTGTGAATAATAGGGTCTCTAACATGATTCCCTAAGGTAAGGACGACACATGGAGTGCAAAAAGAGGGTCGTGCGCAGCATGGGAGGTTGCGCGCAAGATGGGGTGGGTGCACACAAACAAGAAGGACTCGTGCAAAATAAGTCCTACGCAAAGGGAATTCACATTCAAGAGGGATATTTTTCACGCAAATGAAATATGGTAAAAGGAAATGGAATGGGGTCATGGAAAAGAGGGATAGACCAAAGGAGGACCCTTGGGAGACCTGTCACCCAGGATCCAATACCTTTAGGATATAGTGTTTTTTCATGTGGTTGCGGAAGATGTATCTTTCACCCAGCAGAACTTTGCTTCAGCTTCTATAACCATCCCCAAAGGGTGGGGGGTACACATCAGTTTATAGTTGAAATCCTTAGTGGCGGCACGCAAGAGGTGTAGTGTGAAAACGTCCGTTTGACTTTGCATTGGGAGTGCAAGGGTTTGTGCTCCTATGAGAAAATTCCACACCAGACTCTCTTCTATTGTGCCCTTTACTTGGATGTATTTTTGTAGAGGTGTCCACAAAAGGTACCCTTTGACGTTGCATTGGTTGAGAATGGGATTGTGCACAACATGATTTCTTGTGCGTGCACCTGGACTGTTGTGCGCCAGTGACTGGGTATGTGCTCAACGGGTCGCTGCAGAAGATGAAATTTGACATCACATTGGGTGTGAAAGATCTTGTGTGCCATGTGGAAACTTTCATGCTTCTCCTCAATCTTATGCGCATCTCCCTCTCCCACTATGGAATCGTCCCTTTATTCTCTATTTTCCTTTGGTTTCATCAAAAGATCCCCTTTAGGGTCCTATCCAAAATTCGGTGAACACACATATATTCATTAAATTTACTCTAATCTCCTTTCATGATACACATTAGGGAAATATTAAACACATCAATTTGTGTTACGATAGTTCAACATTCACACGAGTGACGTTATCGTATATCCTAAGGAATGGATGTAAAAAAAGATATATATGATTTAATGAATCTAGAGGTATAATTATGTTATAAATACCATGTATATATATATATTGTATGACAACCCATCTATTTATTTCACATTAATTCATGATTTATTACATAATATTACACTTAATACAACATGGGAGATCGATAAGTATAGCGTGTTTGAGAATTTGGTGTGTTACATAAAAACATAAAATGGGTAATATATAAACATTATTTGAAAGTTCCTTAGCATAATCATTATATTCCATCAAACATAAAACTGCAAGGGATAACATAGGGACATACATAAGAAAGGGGTGAGCTATAAATCCCAGTAAGGGAATAAATAGAGAATAACATGAAAAAGGTAATATCTGTAATACAATATGAATATAAATGGGAAATAAAATGAGTGAGAATCATAATCCTGAAAAATGTAACATGATATATCATGATAATAATAATGGAAACATGGGAATTGTGGAAACAACCAAAGACACTACATCATAAACTTCAGTAAGGCTATCTACAAAGACATAATGATTGAAAAAGACCCATTAAGTAATCAGGTTCACTCCCAATACCAACATGATGTATCATGAGACTAAACATTACCCAATTAATTGGAGGGATATATAATTTCAGGTGCACCTATCACTTTCATTTCATTCTCATGCTTAATTATGCAATATAGATCGTTCAACATGGATTCATTAATCATATTAATTTTTTATATGATTAAAGATGTGTATAATAGATAAATTAAAGTACCTAGTCAAGAAGTATAAGTTTATAAATATGAACACCCCTAATATTAAATGGGTATGTTATTCACTAAAAAGTTGATTTGTCATGGACATCTTAGTAAAAATTCACTATTGTAACGACGTCACTTTAAAATTCATAAAGTGGGTTGATGAGACTGAAAGGGGTCTCTCACCATTGTGGAAAAAATGGGCAATAATATGTCTATTGAAATACATATCCAAACAATTGGAATAAGAAATATAAGTAATAATATAATAAACAACCTTGAACATATATGAGAAGGAAAATACCCCTTTCTAAATTTCAACATGGAAACAGGTGTAAATAAGTGTTCAGGGGAGGGATTAATGAGTGTTAAAGGGGTATATCATCACATGGACATAAAAAACTGAAGTAAGGGTGATATAAAACAATGTAAACAAAACATGGGAATTTGGAATTTAAGAGGCATAACATAAAATAGCTTCTCGAATCAAAGGAAGAGCGGAAGATCCTTTACTAAAATTTGGTATATTGATGACATAGGTAAGGGTTAAAATAAGATAAGATAAATGATATAACAATAAAATAACTTAAATTTGATAGTAAGTTAGTAATTATAAATTAATTACATTATAAACAATATAAATTAAAATGAAAATTTTCAAAGAAGGTTCTTGAATTGATTGGATGAGAGGAAGGTCCCTTACCTTGAGAGTGATTCCAAATGCTTGGGAGAATATTCTTGAGAGATTAGGGGAATCGTGGGAGTACTCTAGAGAGTGTTTGGAAGAGTAAAAATTTAGTAAAAGGTTTCTTATTAGTGATAAATTGTATATTATGTGGGTTTATATTTGAAATTAGTGGGAAATTATTTATAATTTCTCAAAAATAGGTTTTGTACTCTATATAATAAAATAACCAAACCACAAACCTTCCCATGGGTTTTCCCCATGGTTTCTACAAAAGGGGAGAGGTATTTATTATTTCAAAATGAAAATGTCAATAATTAATAAAATAATACCCTTTATTATGTGGAATCGAGTTATACTCTTAAAAAATTATTTTAAAAACCTATAATATATTATTGTTTTTTTGGAGGATTCGTAAAGGACTTATAAAATTAATAAAATAAATATAAAATCACATGGTTTTAAAGTGAAAAAATATATTTGGTCATGTATAACATTTATAGTATTTTTTAAATCACTTTTTGTCATTATGATTTCATAATACACACTATATTTATATGACATTTAATTTTTACTGAAAATTCGACTCCCTCATAATATTATGAAAATTTTCACTATAGGATAATTTTTATGTTTTGATTCCAAAATTAATATTCATTTTATAAAAATATTGTTTTAAATATATTAATGTTAACTTTTAAAATATAATCAACATTTATTAATAAATATTACGTTTTTTTGAAAAATAAAAATTTTTTAAGCATTATAATAAAAATTAAATTTGACGTTGTAAAAATTTTATAATAATTTATATTTAATAAAAACATTTTAATAAAAATATTTTATTAAAATATAATTTATTTAAAAAATCAATTTACTCATTAAAATTAATTTCTAAATTTAAATTTCTTATTTCTCAAAATCATAATTCAAGTTTAATCATATAAAAATTATTATTTTTATGAAACTAATTTCTTAATCATTTATAAATTAAATAAAATAATAAATGAATATAATCATGATTTAAATGAAATAGATAAAAAATAAATATTCCTAATATTATGGTTACTTTGGTTTTGGTCTTTGATAAATTATTTTTATGATTAATTATCTTATTTTCATGTTAGCGTGGTAATAAATATTTACTAAATTTACTATTCATATTGGTCAAAAAATTCATTTGACCTTATTACCTAATATTAATTATGATGATTAAAAATATGGAATCAATTTTATCAAAATCAATTCATAGAGGTGGAATAGTTTAATTTCATAAGAAACCCAGAAGCATGATGGAAAGTGGTTTTCTGAAAAATTCATTTTTTAAAGGAAAACATGATTTTACTTTAACTACATAACTAGTAACGTTCATTACATGATTTTAAATTCATAAATATATATTTTAAATATAAAAATTAAATTTAAATAATTTCTCATTATATTTTATTTAAATTAATTATATTTGAGAAACATTATACATTTCAAAATAGTATTCATAAAAATGAATTTTCAATCCTAAAAAATACATGTATTAAAATCCAGTATAAAGATGATTTAATTTTAATAAACTAAATATAACAAAATATTAATTTTGATAACTTAAAATCCAATTAAAATAATATTTTTACATTTAAATTAATTCATTAATCAAAAGAAACGACAATTTTATATACAATTGTATTGTTCAGTATTCACAGAAATATATATTTTTTTTGAAAAATCACCAATTTTCACACTATGTTAATTTTAATAGGATGATATCAAAAAAAATTAGTTTTATCAAATTAATTTTCTAAATTCTCAATAAATTAATTATAATAGTTTTTCATAAAAAATAATATGAAGAAAACATATTTTGAAGAACAAAAATACATTATCAAAATTTGATTCATTATTTAATAAGATTTTATCAATATAATAAGAAAATGTATGTAATTCATAAAATATGTAATCATAATCATTCCTTATAATTTAATTTCACGGTTAAAATGGTTATATTTAAATAATCATTTTATATTTAGGATCGGTGTTGTGTATCACATACGTTATCTGACATAGTTTTCTCTTTTAAAAACCTACGGTGTTACATTTTCCCCCCTTTAATAAATTTTATCCTATCAATTTACACTTGAAATATTTATGAAATAATTGAAAACAACCTTATTGAAAACCCACAAAGAAAAAAAGGTTAATAAATCATCTTCATGAAAGGAGAGAAAAATATCTATGATGGTCATCACATAACTACGTTTCAAACTAGGAGAACATTTTTGGGAAGTAAAAACAAAGACATGGATGAGAAAACTAACACCAATGAATGGATATAGTGTGATAGATAAAATATTTAGTAGTAAGTCAATGACCATAAAACCATAAATCTCTAATAGATAAAATGAGCGGAAATTAATCAAAAATGATAATAATATGAAAAAAATATATTAATTCAAGATTATTTTCCTATATTTATGAAATTTCTTTTTCATCTGGACTATGAACCTAAAGAAATATACTCTCTTGAAATTTATAATTTCATCCTTTAATTAATTTTCAATATAATATCATCTTTTTCTCCAAACGATGAGAACTCGTGATAATTTTTTATTCCTGATGTAGTATAAGAAATATCTAACAAATCACATAATCTAGAAAATAATAACAATATAATATTCATATTTTAATCCATATACTATAAGAAAATGAAAATTAGGAATGAATATTATTAAACTACAAAACACATAAATGGGAATCCAAAAAAATTAAAAAGATGACTTAAAATTAAAATTAATTCCCTTAACTTATGAATTTCTAGGCTTCAACATATGTTATCCATGATATATTTCCTACCGTATATTATTATGGACATTTTTTTACCTTAATAATGGTTTGTAATGAGATTTTGTATTTACCATAATATATTCCCCGTGAGTGTCAAAAGTGGTGTGTATCAAGGCTCGTTGTCGTGTGCCAGTTTCTGGTCGAGTCTGTATCAACGCAGTGTTATCATGTTTTATCATTATTTGCATATGTCACATGTATATATAGTATTCAGACATGAATTTATATCCTTGATAAACCACTTAATGTTTACTTCAAAACATATATATATATATGTTCTCTTATACTTAGTTTTATTCTTAAGCCTTTCACTAGAGTTTTCTAATACTAATCCAAAAAATAAATAAACTTTTCCTTTGATGCCAACTATGGAAAAACATAACTTTATTACAGATTAATTCATGATTTATTGCATAATATTACACATAATACAACCCAAAATATTGAGAAGTCTTGTTTAATTGGGAATTAGGTGCATTACATAACAACTTAAAATGGTGAATACATCAACTTTATTGAAATCTTCTTTAACATGATCATAATATTTTATGGAACCTAAATATACATGGGATAACATGGGGACATACATAATAAAGGGGTGATCTATAATGACTAGTATGGGAATAAACAAGGTATACAATGAATAATTTAATAAATGTTATAAAATAGCTTATAAATTGGTAATAAAAGGAGTGATAATCAAAAAAAATGAACAATGGGACATGATATAGCATGATAATCATAAAAGAAACATGGTAAATGTGGAAGAAAATTTAAAAAATCATTATAAACACTGTTAAAGACTAAATTCTAAGTCATCATGATTGAAAAATTACCATAAAGGAATCAGGTTCACTTTTTTCCCCAACATGATTTCTCATGATAGAAAACATTACCCAATGAATTGGAACTCTACTCAATTATGGGTGCACCCCATCACTTTCATTTCATTATCAGGCGTAAGTGTGTCACATAGATAATACAACAAGGATTATTTCATCGTCATAATTTATTCCATGGTTAAGGAGTGTTTAATTCATACATTTAATTCACAGTTATATAAGTATAATTGTATAAAGGTGAACACCCTTTGTAAGAAGTGGTAATGGTATTCACTACACAATTGTTTTGTCATATAATATCACATTGAAATTTCAACAGCATCAAATAAATATTCATAAAAAAATTTATGAGACAAAAAGGTGTATATAATAATTTGGAAACAACATATAAAGAAATAGGTACCTGAAAAGATATATCCCAATATTATGATTTGGAAATATAAGGAATAAGATAATAAAGAACCATCAATATAAAAGAAAAGCAAAATAACCCTTATTAAATTTCATCATGGTAACGAACATACCTAAAGGTTCTTGTGAGGGATTAACGAGAGTGAAAGGGTTTTCTAGTAACATGGTAATAAAAGGTTAAACAATATTTATATATAAAAATATAACCCAAACATGGACGAATGGAATTTAAGATAAATAACATTAAAAAGGTGCTTGAATATAAGGAAGAGTGGAAGATCCCTTACTAATATTTGGCATAGTAACGACATAGCTAAGGTTTAAAATGAGAGAAGATAAATGGAATGTAATTCAAATAAAATCAATTGGAAATTAACTATTTTATTATAATTTAATTACAATATAACCAATTGAAATTAAAAATACTTATTTAAAAAAAATCTCGAGTTAAAATAAGGGAAGGAAGGTACCTTAACTTGAGAGTGGTATTTCAAATGCTTGGGATGAGCTCCTTGAGATCTTTGGGGAAACATTGGATGACTATATAGTGTTTAGGGTAGATTAAGGACATTCTTAAATGTTTTTTAGTGAAGATAAATGTGATATTATGTAGGTTAGTATGGGAAATGAGTGGGTAATTCTTTATAATTTCTTAAACATACGTTTTTCAATATATATAATAGAATAACATAACACAAAAACATTCAAATGGTTTTTAAATGGTTTTTGACAAAAGATAGTGGGTTTTTATTATTTTATAATTCCAATGTCTAAAATTAGTAAAATAATAGCCTTACTGATTTGGAAGTGAGTCATACTATTAAAGAAATGACGTTAAAACCATGAAATATTTTAATGGTTTTTTGGATTATTCATAAAGACTTTATAAAATTTATAAAATAAACATAAAATAACATTATTTTAAAGTTAAAACATATATTTTGTTTTTAATACCCTTTATAGTATGTATTACATAACTTTTGGGTCATTATTATGTCCTAATATCCTCCGTATATTTATAAGGTATTTAATTTTTATCAAAAAAATTGATTATCTTAGAAAATAATGAAAAATTTAATGTTGGATAATTCAGATGTATTGAATCGAAAAAAATTATACATTTTATCAAAATATTTTTATAAATATATTAAATTTTTTAAATAAAATTTACACTTATTGAGAAATGATTGGTTTTTTATATTAATAGTTTTCTATCAATAAAAAAATTACATTTGACTTCATAAAAATTATATAATAATTTATTTTTAATAGAAATTATTTAATAATAATAATTTATTAAAATGTAATTTATTTAAAAAATTCATCAACTCATTTAATGTAATTTTTTAATTGAAATTGCATTTTACTCAAAAATACAATTTGTGTTTTATCATAAGAAATAAAATTTTTATCAAACTAATAGTTTAGTCATTTATAAAGTAAAAAAATAAGAAATAAATATAATCAAAATTTCAATGAAAATGAAATATAAATATTCATAATACTAGTGTTACTTTATTTATAGTTTTTTTAAATTATTTTTACCCTTACATAACTTTTTTCTCATTTAGGTTGGTAATAAATATTTACTATAGTTACAATTCAGATTGGTCAAAACATCAGTTGACCTTATTACCAAATATTAATTCTGATTATTCAAAATCATGAATAAATTTTATGAAAATTAATTCAAATAATTGGAATAATTTAACTAAATACAAATCTTAGAATCACAATAAAAATTTGTTTTCAAGAAAATACATTTTCAAGGAAAAATGATTTTACATTAACTATATGACCAATAATACTCTTTACAAGAATTAAAATTCATAAATATATGTATTTAATATCAAATTTTAATTTTAATTATTTCACATTTGGGGTTAATTTAATTAATTATAATGGAGAAACATTATTAATTTTAAAAAAATATTTAGAACAAATGTATTTACAATCCTAAAAATAAACTTCTACTAGAATATGGTATAAAGATTATTTAAATGTAATTAGTTTTTATATAAATAAATAATGAAAATATTAAATTTGAATCAAACAAATATAATATTTTTACTTTTAAATTGATTCATTTATCAAAAGAAACAAAATTTTATATAGAATTGAATTTTTCACTATTCACTGAAATATATATATTTTCTAAAAAAACATCAACCTATGTTAGTTTTGATATGATGATATCAAAAATATATTTAGTTTTATAAAATTAATTTTTTAAATTTTTTAGGAGATAATTATAATAGTTTTCACAAAAAAATAAAATAAAAATTTGAATGGAAACATATTTTGAAGAACAACAAGACATTTGAAAATTTTGATTGATTATTTAATAATAATTTGATATAATTAGGGAAACTTTATATATAAATTTCATACAGTAGGTAATTCCACTCATTACCACTAATTTAATTGAAAGGTTAAAAGGTTCATATTTAAATAATCATTGTCTTTTAGGTTTGGTGTTGCGTATGACATATGATATCGAACATAGTTTTCTATTTTAAAAACTCAAGGCATTAGATATAGTTTATATACATCATCATATAGAGCCATCATTGGTTGGTAATGGAAAACAATAATGACATTGGTTCAAGAATTGGCAGTCCACCTAATGGTAGGATGATGCTTTCGTAACCCATTTGATGGATGTGGATATGTTGTAGGTCATTCCCTTAACATAAAAAATATCTATTTATATTTAAGATAAAAATGTTATTATGTCACCAAGGTTGAATAATAATTGAATTAGGTGGAGGAAGATATGAAATAAAATTAATTTTGAAAATTTTACCTCCACTTTAGGTAACCACCTATGGTTTTCTCCAAAATACTTCTTAGTTGGGATTTTTACCCAAGCTATGGCTTCTATGATTGTTGTAAGGAAGTAGGGAATTGATTTCAGAACCTGATTTTTTAATTTAAAGTGTTTTAAGGTTTTAAAGAGTGAAGAGAGGAGTTTTATTTGTATAAGTTAGGTGATTTTTACATTTTTTTTGAATGAAAAATATAACACCCCATGATTTTGTGAAATATTTTTTTTCGAATTAATTTTTTCTTTTTGATATTTTACATTTCACACTATATTTAAAATAGTTTTTTTATTAAATCACTACATTTGAATTTCATTATATGAAAAACATTTTAATATTACACTAAAATCAACACAAATTTTATCTTGATATATATGTAATACTAAGGTTAGTTTATGTTACACTCAAGGCTAACTTTCCTTGATGGCTTCTGTAACACGCAAAACTGAGTTTTATAGAACAATTATGGTTTATTAAAAATATTGTGATCTAATATAATAATATATAAACTAGCCATTAATTTAGAATTTATAAATAGTATTTAATAAACTATGAAAATATATTGTTTAATTGATTGGTTATGAATTAATTAGAAATGAATATAAGAAATAATTAAATATAAAGGGAAAGTTTTTATAAAAACATCTTTTTTGCTCAAAAATGTGTTTTGTCCTAATAAATTAAATTAATTAATTCTGGTGAATGATATTAATGAAATATATATTCTATATAGTCAAAAAAAATATTTTTGACATTCATATAATTTATTTTATGTTCATTAGTTATGAACAAACCAAATATTATATATATAAACCTATATTTTGTAAAATCATTATTATCGCCTGTTAATGGTAAACATATTTTAAATATAAATTTTTAAAGTTTTAAAAAATTTAAATGTCAGAATAAAATTCATTTTTAAAATAAAAACAAGAATATTAGGTTATGGTGAATTGTTGGTATTTTTATAGAGTTTCATTTTTGGACTAATAGTTAAAAGTTTTGGATTTTAATTCAGAACTGTTTTTTCATCTAATTTATTGATAAGGGTTTATTATATATATAATTGGTTTTAAAGTCTATGTATATAAATTGAAAATCAATTAATTTAATTTAATTAATTTGGATCAATTTAACATTGAAATTATATTAAAATACGTGTAGAACTTTTGAACAACTTTACATTAAAACCTATATTGTCATCCTCCTAGTGTGATTAATTTTAAATTAATTGTTACCTCTTCTGTTATTGGAATTTAGAAAAAATAGATTAAAATGAACAAGAAACTTCTCCAAAATCCATTAGATGTTAATATTTGGACCATATACTCCCATTTATATAATTTAACCATTTATTTGTGAAACTTAACATGGGAATAATGTGGGTTCAATTCCCTTTTCCAAAATTAACAAGAATGTCACTCATCCTCCACTATAAAAAGGCATAGACTCCTCCCCCTTATTCACACCACTCGGACCCTATTTCACACCCATGAATGGGTCAAATAATCTCAAAAAATCCCTAAATTTATTATATAATCTTCTATTTTTGCATATATCCAACCATGATACCTCTTTGTTGCAAACAAAGACGAGTTACCCAAAGAAGAGGTACCATCCTTTCTCTAACTCATTTTCTTATTTTCATTCTCCACACCATCAATTATTCTAATTAAATTATTGTATTATAAATTAATTTTCCTTAACTTACTAATAATTTTTATTTTACAGTTTATACTTTCACTTACACATAACACCATCTAATGTGTAATGAACTTATCATTCTTCTATACAGTGAACTACCACCTCACAAATTGATGTTGTTCATTTTTCCATTACCACCTCTCAAGGTTGGGAATTATGAAGGAAACTCAATTTTTATATGATATATATCATATATATTATTTATTTATTCTTGTTTATTGTTATATAAAAAATACTTTTAGGATTTTCATTTTATATAAATATGATAACTTCGTTTGGGGAAGTGTGGACTACCTCCTCAAAACAATGTGATTCGTTTACTCGTTACATGGAATGTATTAAGGATGGTTTTAGTAAATTTATATTCATATATGAAATAATAATTATAAATAAATGATATTATATATATGTATACATAAATTTCATTTACTTTCTTTCTTTCAATGTGACAATAAAACATAAACATCATTCATGCGTATGTACGACCTATCGTCTCCATGAACTGTGTTTTTCATTTAATAATTGTATCCATTATAGAAAACAATAAATACTTATATAATAAATATATATGGTGTTTATATAGTTTTTTACTTTATTTACATCATGATATAACTATTATGACCAAAAATATAACATATCAAAACACAATAGAAAAAATATATTATTACTTAAAATGTAGAAATAAAATTGAGTGGCTAATAAAAATGTAATATAAAGTCATGATAAAATAAGATATGGTAATAGATAAAATAATATGGTCATTTTATTGTTTTATAATAAACATATATTTATTATATGGGATTTTTGAATGAGTATGAAGAGAGTCAATACTTAAGGTAAGGGTTTTCTCACCACCCTTTTATTTTCTATGAGACACAAGCCATGTTCACCACCTATTTCTTATATGTGGTGTGTTTACTTCCCATTTCTGTATTATATGACTATTATACAAAAATTTATCAGTATTGGCATATATGTTTTATAATCATTATTTTATGGTTCTTATGGTTTAAAATATTCCAAATCGATAAAGTAATTTTATCTTAATTTTCTTTTTTTGAGATACATGCCATGTTATACACCTATATTTTTTTATGGGGTGTATATACTACTATTTCACAAGTTATATTATAAAAATAATTATTTTCAAGTAATTTTAAGATTAAATTAATTTTATTTTCACACATGGATAGTATAATTCAAAGTTACCAAGTGGTAAGAGTTTATAGACACCATCTCATCATTTATCGAGATTAATTATGATTATGCTTCCATTGAGGAAATAGTTGGTCTATATCTCAAGAGAACTAATGAAATTTATTATCCTATGTTTATTAATGTTTTATTCATGTATTAGTACCATTTTTTCACCCTTTTTTACTTAATATAATTAAGAAAATGTTATTATTAAAATATGACTTTATTTCTCCTTTCAGTCATAAATCTTTGATCCTTAAAAACTATTTTTTAATTAAAAATATTTTTATATTATCCTAGGGTTCTTAACGGATATTTTTACCCAGAATTTACATTTTTTTAAAATAGTTTTAAAAGTACTATTTTATTTATTTTCTGATCAAGAAACTTTTTAAAACATTAAAGGTGAAAAAGGAATGTTTAGAATGTATAGGCATTCCTGAAGTCATGACCATAATTTATATGAAGCTTACATTTTATGTTTTCTTTAAAGGAAAAATAAATTCTACTATTCTAGAAATTTTTTTAATTTCATGTACTTCCTATTAAAATTTTTTCCAGATTTTTTTCTAGATTTTTTTATTAAGATTCAAGGAAAAATGTTTTGAAACCTTTTTCAGGAATCTTTTTTAAGTATTAAAGTGAAAAGGTTTTAGAAATGTTCTCATTATTCATTTATAAGATTTCAAGGAAATATTTTTACAAAAACTTTTCAAACTTGTTTTATAATTTTTCAAGGATTTTTTTTCAAATTTTTTTATATGATCCTTTGTAAGTTTTCAAGTTAAATTTAAAATAAAATGGTTTTTCAAAGTTATTATGTTTTAAAACTCATTTTTCAAAGAATAAAATATATTTTTATAAATAAATGATTTAAATTAAATGATAATTCTTTATTTATAAAACATGTTTTTGAAATGGTTTTATGAAAACAATTTTCAAATA
Source organism: Viscum album (assembly GCA_963277665.1). NCBI lineage: Eukaryota > Viridiplantae > Streptophyta > Magnoliopsida > Santalales > Viscaceae > Viscum > Viscum album. The sequence continues at coordinate 1,922,072,160 of OY728125.1, read as the reverse complement.
AAATATATATAACTTAAGAAATGTTCCATGTGATATTTCAAAATCCATCTCTATATAAGATGATATACTTTGTTATAGTTTATTCTTTACTGGGGATATGATCTAATAATACAATTCATATTCATTTTGAATGGATTGTGTTTGATAAAATGATGTTTATGACACATGTTTCTCTTTAATGGGTAATATGATTTTGAAACCCACATCTTTTCATGGGTTATGCTTTAATGAAATGATTATGAGACCAATATATTTTACATTGGTAATGATATGATGAAATTTCTAGGGTACACATTTCATTTCATAGGTTTTGATATGATGTTTATGAAACCTATTTATTTTTATGGGTCATTATAGGATGCATGTTTTTTTATCTTGTGACACATGTATATATGATTTTATTATTAGATGGGTGGGAACTGTATCTCCCTCCAATTAATTGGGTAAAGATTTATATCTTGTGAGATAATGTTGGGAATCAAGTTGATAGGCTTGATACACTATGTGAATATGGGGAATCTCAATCCACTATGAGAAGATGGGGAATCTTGATCCTCTATGGGGAGATGGGGAAACCTTGTCCACTATGGCAAAATAGGGAAACCTGATCTACTATGGGATGATGGGGAAACCCAATACCTTACAAGTAATAGACTACAACAAGGGATGTTCGTGTGTCTCGTCCAGTATGTGTAGTCCCCATGAAGTTCCTTGATAAGTTTTTGGAAATGATCCTTGACTTATAGAGAATGATGTTTCATATTTTTGTATCTATAAAAAAATATATGTTTTATGAATTTTATATACTCACATGGTTCATGTTTTTCATTATCTTATGATTTGTGTCTAATGAAATTCAATTATTTATTCTACATCTCATGATTATGATCTTTTTATATAGGGTATGATCTTTAAATGTGGTTATCATGTTATTATACCTATATGTTCATGTTATGATTATGTATTTCCTTTATATAGACTCACTGAACTTTCAATCCCACCCCTTTCTTATGTTTCCTTTCCCTAGGTTATGAATAATGGTTTTAAGAATGGGTAATTAATGGGAATATATTTAATGGATATTTTTAATATCTTTCACCAAGTTAGAAGATTATGTTCCAAGTTACCAAAGACACTAAACAATTTTTAAAAGGCCCCAAACTTATATAATATATAATCTTGAGTTAAGTTAATAATATGACTTTATCTCACATTGAGGATATATTCAGGTTTATAGTTTTAGAGAATTATGACATATCTATTACATAATAACTCAAATATAATCAAAGTGGATAGCATTACAAATGTATCCATTTCATTCAAAATATAAAACATTTAAAATTAAACATGATTTAGTTTTCTTGATAATTTTTTTTTGACTTCTTAATTTCTCTTACCCATCCTTATACCATATATAACACATTGCAAAAACATAGGATGATCATAAAATTCTTAGTAAGGGATAGATAATGAATGAAAACTATTAGTCTTAAAAAAATGTGAACCATGAATACTTTTTAGCTTTTAGAAATAGTAAATATACTTCCTTTAATATAAGCTCATTACTTATCCTTTATTATAACCAAAATATTACCATCAGTCCCATAAAAATTAACATATAACATATAAAGGTAACATGGGATACAAAGATACATAAATATAATAACCATATGGTCAACTTCCACACATATCATTGAATGTAATAGTCATACGTCTGACTTCAACACCCAACGCATTAGATGTTATAACATAACCACCCATCAATGGTTTATCACAGAACCACCCATCTTTGGTATATCATGTAACAACCCATCTTTGGTATATCACATAACCACCCATCAAATTTTCCAAGTACTATAACATAATCACAACACATAAAACAATCATATTGGAAAAATAACATTTTGTCATTTCAATCACAAGATATCATTTCAATATTGGACATAATAAATCCTTTATCAAAACCATTTTCAATAAAAAAATACATGAAAATGGTATATAATAATTATTTTTCTTTTAAAAAAATTACAACTTGTAGAGGAAGCCAAATATCAAAAAATGGTTGTAGTGGTGGAGAAGTTGTTGTCACCACATACATAAAAAACATTCATTTTTTACTTTAATGAAATGATTCATATAAAAAATATTTCATTTTGAAAATCATTGAATGAAATTAAAATTAAAAGGGTTTATTATAAACCGTATAAAAGAAGGAGGTTTATATTATCCAAATTGCCTCAATAAAAAGAGATTGAGACGAAGTCCCATACAAAGATCATATAATTATATTAAGGATAAATAAATGACATAATTATGTGAGAAAACTAAAAATACACCCAACATAAGTGGTTATTTAGTGTAAAACAATCATAGTTCATTCACACATATTCATTGAAAAACAATACCAATGACATGGATATTTATCTCAAAGAATAAATATTGAGTTACAATTTCTCTTACAAAGATCATTTTGTCAATAAAATAGGTAGATTATGTGTATTCACTATAAATAAACAAAAATAAAGTATAAATAAATTATAGTATATCAAAATTTATTTCTCAAATAGTTATATCACGGTGTAATCAAGAATTAGAAGATTAACCCAAAGAATTGAGATTTGGTTAAGAAGTTCTCTTTCCTTGAGTATGACTCATCATGTAAAATCATTATGTTCCTGAATAATAAACATATGTCAATTTATACATTATTTAAAACCTTTTTAATGTTTATTATTTCTTTTATATCATTTATTACCATGTTATAAAAATTACAAAATTATTTAAGTTCATATCGAATGTTTTGAAAATATTTGGTACTTGAGTCAAAAATGAATTTATTTTTATATAAATTGTCCATGTTGTCAAAAGTAAAACATCTACAGAATATTATTCATTATTTAAATATAATATATATCCATTATATATGTATTTATAATAATACATAATATTTATAGATAAGAAATGAAATGCACCATTCATAGAGACGGTAGGCCTTATGTACTCATGAACACAACTTTCAATTATTTTTCATATTAAAATAAAAAGAATTAATTATAATTATAGTATTATATTAATATTATATATGTATCATAGGATTAAAAAAACCATCCTTTATGTGTTCTATTTATATAGGGAATGAGTCATATCGCTTTGAGGGGCGGTATTCCACACTTCCTCAAATGAAATTATCGTATTTACACAACATGAAAAGCACAACGGTTTGTTAAAAATTAATGTTATATAAGTATAGAGACAAATAAATATAATATATATCAAATATAAATATATTATTCATAATAGTGTCCCCCAGGATAGGTGGTAAGGGAAACATTAACAATCATCATTCCGTGAGGTAGTAGTTCACTATACACAGAAATAATATGATTATTACCCATTAAATGGAGGTGTGTGTAAGTGTAGGTTAAAAATTCATAAAAAATCCAAGTATATTTAGGATACTGGTTTTTTTATTTAATAAAAAATAAGAATAGTATATCTAGTGTAGAATGCAAATGAATCTAAAAACATAATAGAATGTGTTACCTCTTAATCGGGTAAATTATTTTGGTTTATACCAAAAGGCTTCCTTGGGAGGCTTTCTTCCCTAAGGGAGGCTTCTATAATGAGTTTAGGGACTATAGGAATAGTTTTGGATAGATATTGGACTAACCAAAATGCTTTGGAAGTGTGTTTAATATATAGTAATTGGTGCATTTTTATAGGATAGGGGAGGGGCACCCATGTAATTATTAAATGTATTAAATTAATATAAAGCCAATTTCGATTCCAAAATGTTTAAAACTCGTTTATTTATAAGATAATATGATTATAGTTCTAAATAATATTATCCATTATTTTTTAGACATGTATTTATTTTATTTTAAACCTTATCTTTTTAGTTTATCTTTAATTACTTTCTTTTAATTTTAATTGAGGTTACAACATTTTAATTATTTAGTGGCTATTAATTTCACTTATATAGGGTAAATTTACCATAATTGGATACTTAATTAACATTTAAGCCTTAAAATATCTACTTTTTAATTTTATAATATTTTTACAATTTTTTTAAATAATTTAATAATATATTATTTTTATAAAATATCAATAGTTTCAATTTCTACAATTCTCATTTCATTAAATTTATATAAAATTAAAACTAAGATATAACATCAAAAAAAGAATTTAATAGTAATATAAAAAGTCATATTAACCTATAAAAATCGTGGATGACATAAAATGTTTCATATAATATTTATTTTAATATTTATAATATCATTTATTTCACATTTCTCTTAATAAAATAATTACCACAACACTTTTGTGTCAATATTTATGGTGATTATTTAATCTATAAAAATCATAAATAAATTAATATTATTTTTATAATTTAATTAAATTTTTATATACTATTTATTTTATATGTTAAATCATGTTTTCCAATACAATAAAATTATTATAATTATAAGAGATAAGAGAGTGACATGTTTTCATTTTCTTTTGTTTTAAAAATAAATACATCACTTTCATGGAGAAAAGTCTATTAAATTAATAAAGTTAGACCCTTAGGTTATATGGGTTGACTTGTATTCATCCAATAAGAATTTTTAGGTTTTAGTGTAATTTTATTATCTTTATCATGTTGTTTGTTTCCCAAATTTACTGAATTTACCTTTAACTGTGGTAAATAAAAATTACCATAGTTATTATTCATAATATCAAAACAAATAACCTATTAACATAATTTTTACCCACATAATACAAATATTATATCCATATTTCAAAATTCAAAACATATAATTTTTAGTAATTAATTTAAATTTAATTCTCGTTCTCAAAGCGAGGAAATGGTTTTTTTAAGTAAAAACCATCAAAACATTGATGTGTGTAAATATCTAATTTCAATGTGAAATTACATACAATTAACAAAATTGGATTAAATTATAAAAACATAATCTAATTACAAATTAAAATTAATTAAAATTATAACCATTCTATATAAATAAATAGGATAAAAATCAGTTTTAAATTAAAATGTAGTATTTTTTTACTATTCATTAAAAAATGAATATCATCATTAAAATACCATAACTTGAACCAAATTAAATTTTTATGTCCCTATTACAAAGAAGAAGTTTATTTTTTCAAAAATAACTCATAAAAGATAATAAAAGTATATTTAAAATTGTTTTTCCATCAAAATGTTGTAAAACAACATTTTTAGAAAAAAGCTCATTTTATCCATAAAATAGAATTTGTTTTAATAAAATGTCTACAAAACATATCTGATAAATTTTAAACATTAAATTTAATATATTAAATATATATCATTAATAAAATCCATAAAGAGTGATTTTATTATTTTATAAACTCACTTATTTTCATTTAAATAGTTTTTCAGAAAAAATATTTCATTTTAATTAAAAAGGGTCTTATTTTCATTTATAAATATTTTTTTACAAAATAATTATTTAAATATATGTGTAAAAAATATTTTCATAAATTAATTAATACTTTTCATTACCTCCATTTTAATAGCTAGGTTATAAGGTCACATAATAATGCTTAAGTTTGATGTGGTGTATTATGTACGCTCTCAAACATATTGTCTCCTTTTAAATACATGGGATGTTACATTCCCCACCCATTTGAAAATTTAATCCTTGAAATTTTATTTTGGGTTCATTAACTATGGTTCGACTCATCAAAATACCTTTATTTCATTCCTACATCAGAAAAATGACTAATAAAACTACCACTTTAAAAGAAATAAAGATAAGTACAAAGGTCACTCAAGATAAAACATATTAGGTTTCCATGTATAAAAACATCGATATGGATGAAAAAATAACCATCTTGTTATGATGGAGAGTGATAAAAAACATGATCAGGAAGAAGTTAACGAATAGAAATCCACAAACCTGTGATGAGTAAAATGATCATTGATATCATAGAAGGAAAATTAAATGAAAAATGTTTTTTTAAATCCTTTTCCTAAAGTTGAAGAAATTATTTACAATATTACCTAATAAAATAAGGAAACATACTTACGTGTTATGTTTAGTTTCAAAACTTAATAAATTTCAACCAAAAACTCATATTTTCTCCAAATGATGAGTATTCAAGATGACTTCGTCACACATGAAGCACTAAAATAAACTTCATGTGAATCACTTAATCAACACACAATTAACTATATATTCTTACTATCTTGAATCAATAACAAAAAACAAAAATGTTAGAATAAAATAAGATAATTACACTAAAATAAAAAACCATTGTATGAAGAAAATATACTTTTAATTTCAAAAATTCAACAGTAATATGAAAAGTTTAATAAAGACCATTCAATAAATAACTTTCCTTAAAATTACTCAAAATATCCAAATTATGATTAAAATCCAAAATTTATAAGAATTTTATCACATAGACTTCTAGGAAAAGTTTTAACATTTATATCCAAAAAAATCAACCTCTCTTAAAGTCTTATACCAAAAATTATTTTACTAATCACATATTCTCCAAAATAAATTAATCATTTCAATAAATAACCCAAATCACCATAAGTCAATAATAAAATCATAGATTCTTCCAAAATAAAATTCAACTATTACTCCTAAAATAAAATCTCATCGTATTCTATTTACCTGGATTGTATAAGATTCCCAGAAAAGTTAATATCTTCTGAAATAACATTTATCACCCAAACCCCAAATCATTTTCGAATACCAAAGATATCCATTTGATAAAACATAAGATTCCAAATGAACATTTTCTTATTTAATTAACTTGTTTAAATAAATATATAAAGTCATACTAATCAGGAATTTCGCATAGGATAGTGGTAGGTGATGTACCCTTTTCACCCTTCGGTTGAGGGTTCAATCCACATGGCTTAGTCAGATGCAACGATTTGTCACCCATTCTGTGGGTTTCTCTTTTTCTAAAACAATACAATTCTTAAAACATTCCTAAAAAATATTTTAAATACCTAAAAAACAACCATAACATATTTTAATCTCAAAGGGCATTTCATACCTCTCATTTTACATCCCAAAAACTAATAACCCATAATTTACACATGGGTGAATGTCTCCAAAAATACCATTTTTCGCCTTAATACTTCAGATCATAGATCTTGAAAGAGGTTTTATAAGTCATTAAAATTATGATCAAAATTGAAATTATAAATCCATAATGATATCCCTATCTCTTAAGAATACATCATAGTCCTTAAAGGTATCTAAACTAACCTTTGATACCAATTATAAGGCCACAACATTAAACATTACATAATCTTCAGTTTAGTCAATAATATGAATTTATTTCAAATTGAGGATCTCTTCCATTCTATATTTTTAGAGAATTAGAAATTATCTATTACATAATAACTAAAATATAATTAAATTGGACACCACTGTAGTAACGTCAAATTTCTTCAAAATATAAATCATTTAAAAGTAAACATGATTTTTTTCCTTGATAAAATTCTTCTTGGATTATTCCTTTTTCTTACCCATCTATATACCCTGTATAAAAATTTCAAAAACATGGGATGGGCATAAAAATATTAGTAAGGGATACATAAATAATGAAAACTATTATTCTTATAAAAACATGTAAACCATTAATACATTATCATAAATTAATTCTTCTCACCTTTAATAAATAATATATATAATTCACTGAATATATTCTCATTGCTTACCATTTTTCTATCCAAAAGATTTCCATAAGGCCCATAGAAAGAAACATATAACATATAATTGTAACATGGGACATAAACAAACATAAATGGAATAACCATACAGTCGACTTCCATAGATATCACAAAATGAAATAGTCATACGACCAACCTCCACACCTAATGAATTAGATGTTATAACGTAACCACTCATCCATGGTTTATCATAAAACCACCCATATTTGTTTTATCATGTAACCACCCATATTTTTTTTATCATGTAACCACCTATCAATTGTATAAGTACCTCAACATAATCATTACATATAAAACAATCATAATGAAAAAATAACTTTTCCGCATTTCAGTCACAAGAGATCATTTCAAGATATTGACATAATCAATCCTTTATCAAAACCATTTTCAATGCCAAAATACATGAAAAGGGTATTTTCTTTTAAAAGCAATACCGCTTATAAAGGAATCCAAATATCAAATATTGGTTCCAGCGGTGGAGAAGTTGTTGTCACCACATACATAAAAAACATTCTTTTTTTCATATATTGAAATGATTACTATAAAAATATTCCCATTTCACATTTTTTGAATGAAATTAAAATTCAAATGGTTTATTATACACCGTATAAAAGAAGGAGGTGTCTGTTATCAAAATATGCCTCAATTAAAGGATATTGAGATGAAGTCCCTAATAAAGATCATGTGATGATATTAAGGATAAATAAATAAAATAATTAAGTGTGAAAAATATAAATACACCCAATATAATTGTATATTCTGTGTAAAATAGTCATAGTTCATTCACACGTATTCTTTGTAAAATAAAATCAATGACATGGATATTTAACTTAATGACTGGAGATTGAGTTAATATTTCCTTTATAAAGATCATTTTATTAATAAAATAGGTCGATTATGTGTATTAACTATAAATACACAAAATAATTTATAAATACAATATTGGATATCAAAAATTATTTCTCAAATAATCATACCACGACATAATCAAGAAGTAAAAGATTAACCCAAATAATGGAAATTAGGATAAGAAGTTCCCTTAATTTGAGTCATACTCATCACGTACAATAGTTATATTCATGAATAATAAATATCTGTTAATTTATAGTAGCCTGATCAAATTTTTCAATTTTATTATTTCTTTTATCTCACTTATTACTATGTTATAAAAATTACAGAATATTTAAGTTCATATCGGACGTTTGGTAAATATTTGGTACTTCTGTCAAAAATTAAATTATTTTGATATAAATTGTCCATGTGGTCAAAATTACATCATCTATAGAATATTATTTATGATTAAAATATCATATATATCTGGTATATATATATTTATAATAATCCATAATATTTGGAGATAAAAAATGAACTGCATCATTCTTGGAGATAGTGGGTCATATGTATGTATGGACGCAACATTCATTCCTTTTTTTATTAAAATAATATAAATTAATTATAATTATAATATTTTATTAATATAATATATGTCTCATAGTTTTAATAAAAACATATTTTATGCGTTTCATGTATAGAGGAAACAAGTCACATCTCTTTGAGGGGTGGTAATTCACACTACCTCCAACAAAATTATCGTATTTACAAAACATGGAAAGCATAAAGTTATATTCTAAATAAAAATTATAGGATAATATAGACAATATAAATATTTATATATCATATATAAATAAATTTCCCATCCTAATTCCCACCATGAGAGGTGGTAGCGGAAAAATGAACAATCAACGTTTCGTGACACAGTAGTTCACCATATAGAGAAACAACATGTTTGTTACCAATTAAATGGGGGTGTGTGTAAGTTTAGGTTAAAAACTTATAATAACAACATAATAGTATATTGAGGATAAATTTTCTTTAATTTAATAATAAAATAATATTATTATAGGTAGTGGAGTGTGGAAATGAAACTAAAAATCATGAAAGAAGGTGTTACCTATTAATTGGTAAACATCACTTGGTTTATACCAAAAGGCCTACATGGGAAGATTTTTTCCCTAAGGGTGGATTCTATGCGGAGGTAAGAGATTATAGGAAGAGTTTTGGAAGATATTTTCTATATAAAAAGTATTTTTATGTGTGATTAATAGATATGAATGGGTTTCTTTTTTTCGGAAAGGGGAGGGGCACCATTTGAATTATTAAAAGTATTAAATTAATATAAAATCAATTTTGATTCCAAAAGGTACAAAACTCATTTATTTCAAATATAATATGAGGATATTTATAAATAATCTTATCCAATATTTTTTATACATGTATTTATTTCATTTTAAACCTTATCATTCCAGTTTTCCTTTAATTATTATCTTTTAATTTAAATTGAGATAACATCATTTTAATTATCAAGAGGTTATTAATTTCACATATATGGGGTAAATTTATAGTAATAGTAAACTTAATTAACTTTTAGAATTTAAAATATCTACTTCATAATTCAAAAATATTATTATGATTTTTTTAATAATATCCAAAAATATTATTTTTTATAAAATATCAATAGTGTCAACTATTTTACAAATCAATTCATTGAATTTAAATGAATTTCAAAAAAATAGAAAACTTCAATAAAAAGAATTTAATAGTCTTATATCATTTAATATTCACATATAAAAATTTTTATGACATAAATTATTTCATATAATATTTATTTTAATATTTACAATACCATTTATTTTATATTTCTCTTAATAAAATAATTATTATATCATTGTTTTTTCAATATTTATGTTAATTGTTAAATCTCTAAAAATTTTATATAAATTACAATTATATAGGTAATTTCATTATGTTTCTGTATATTATTTATTTTTGAATTTTAGTCAATTTTATCACCATATTAATTTTATCATAATTATAAGCGATAAGAGAGTGTTATGTTGTCACTTTCTTTTACTTTAATAATAAATACATCAATTTCATGAAAAAAGTTTATTAAATTAATAAATTACAAAAAATAGGTGTTATGGGTTTACATTAATTCATTAAATATATTTTTTTCTAGTTTTGGGGTAATTTTATTATCTTTTCACAATGTTTGTTACCCTAATTTACCAGATTTCCCTTTAACTATAGCAAATAAAAATTATCGTAGTTACAATTCATAATATCCAAAAAAAATTAAAAGTAACCTATTAAAATAATTTTCACCCAATTATTAATAATATGAAATCTATATTTCAAATTTCAAAATGAAGAAGTTTCAAAAATTAGTTTAAAATTAATTCCCATTGTCAAAGTGAGAAAACTGGTTTTTCTAAAAGTAAAAACCATCAAAAGATTAAAGTGAATTTATTTATAATTTCAATGTGAAATTACATAAAAAGGCCAATTTTTGATTGAATGATAAAAACATTATCTAATTATACTTTAAACTAATTAAAGGGATAACATGTTTATATTAATAAATCAGATGAAAAATAAGTTTTAAATTAAAATGCAATATTTTTCACTCTTTATTAAAAAATGAACATGATCATAAAAATACCAAAAATTCAACCAATTTATATTTTTATGTCTATATTCTATATAAGAAGTTTATTTTTTAAAAAATAAATTTTAAAATTGTAAAAAACAATATTTAAAATGGGCACTCTATCAAAATTCGGTGAAACTTCATTTTTAGAAAAATGCTTATTTTATCTATAAAATTAAATTTGTTCTTTTTTCTTGTATAAAAACATATAAGATGAATATTAAACATTAAATTTAATATATTACATATATATTTCATTAATAAAATCAATAAATATTGATTTTATTATTTTATAATCTCGCTTATTTTCATTTAAATAGTTTTTAAAAAAACATTTTCTTTGAATTAAAAATGGATTTATTTTCATTTATCAATAATTGTTCACAAAATAATTATTTAAATATATGTGTAAAAAATTTCATAAATAAATTAATTCTATCAATTACTGCCATTTTAATATGTAGGTTATAAGGTAACATAATAATGCTTAAGTTCGATGTGGCATATTATATACGCTATCAAACATATTATCTCCTTTTAAAAACATAGGATGTTATAATTATGACCCTTGGGAAAATATTTTTGTAATGGGATGAGTATTCATCCAAAATTATGTAATATCCTTGTATGTTAATCCTGGTTCACTATAGTTGGTATTAGATTAATGGTTTAGTTGACCTTTGGAAACTAGGATGAGAAAACCATAGTGATAACTCTAAGGACATGTCTAAGTATAAGTATAAGGATGTGGAAATGTATAAGAAAATGTCTTGGAATTTTGGTAAAGGATAGAGTGAGTTGTTTCCTTGAAATAAATCCCTATATGGATACTACAAGTTGATGTGGTTCCAGCATAGATATGCCTATGAATAACAACCCCAAAAAGGTGTGTTAGGCTTGACTTGGGTGTAACCTAGATCCTGACAATGAGCCTTAATATGCACCCTGTTTGACACTCTGAAGTGATATTCTTTGTGACTCCACAAATTATTCATGATCTATCATAATTTAGATATGAATAACATTGGATAATTCTACTATGTTATATATTAAGGAATTTTTCTTTATTTAGACATATTATAAGTAATTCATTTTCATGATTATGTGTGTTTCCACTGTGATCAGTAATGATCACAATATTCTTTTTGGTTTTAGTAAATGGAGGAAACTTGAATGAACCTAATTAATGTTGAATTTTATAGATAGTTTCTTGATGAGAAGTCAAAGGTAATGATTAATGGAGTGAAGTATGTGATGACCATTCCTAATAATTTCTCATAGAAGTTTATTAACAATATATACCTTACCAACTCTCTTACTCACCAAGGAAGATAAAAAAGGTGTCCACTAAGAGTTCAGGTAATTGAGACACTAGAAGAAGGAAAATTTAGTTTTATTTTATGTTAATAGTTTGGAAATAATCACCTAAGTGAATTTATTAATGTAATAAGAAGATGTTTTGAAAGTGGAAAAGAAGGACATGAAGAAAGTAACTACAAAGGAAAAAATGATGTGTCTGGTTAACACATTGGATGAGAATATTGGATTCCCTAAAACATCATTTAAGGTCAAATGCATTATGTTTGTAATAAATGGTCATTCTGAAAATTTATACCCTAAGTGAAAATCTCTCAAATAGAATTAGAAATGTGGTACAAATAATTGTTTTATTGTTTATGATGATGAGGCTTCAGTTGATATATACAAGGAAAGAGGTATTAAGTTATAAGATGGGGTATCCTTTTTATGTCTTAAATAAAAAGTGGAATAATCAAAGTTTTTATGTATTTGGATTCATGAATTATGTAATATGAATGGTAAAATATATAAGTATTTTTTAGTCTATGTTTAATTGCTAAGGATTTACAAGAATATATTTAATGGTCCCTATGTACTTGAAAAGTTATTTAATGGCAAGGTGATTCCTATATAAACACATGATTAAGATAAAGATAACCATTAATATGTTCCTTATGTTATGATATTTTTTTATATATAATTGTTAGATGTGAATAAGTAAATTACAAGGTTGTTTTTACCACATAATTGATAAAGTATTTGTTGAAAAAGTGGTTTATATTATTATGGATGAAGGCTTTCGCTTCTTGGTTTTATGATATATATCCAATAATATTTTTAATAAGGAAGTATTTATGTTTTTCAAAATAATTTATAGTAATTCATGTTATTTTTATTTTTTAATGGAATATATGATGAGGCATTACCATATTTGGAATATGACAACCAAGAGCTACATTGTGATATATGGGGGATCAATGTTAACCTGATTTCATGACCTTCTTTAAAAAAAATTATATTCATACTTAGAAAGGATTATGAGGTTAACTATTTATGGAATTTTTAGGTTAAACTTTGAAATAAGTTTGTGAGATTAAAGTAATATCTCACAATATGAGGATTTATGAATATTGGATAACCTACTCTAACATCTTTGTGTTGACGGTAACTGAAGAAAAATGTTATGAATTATCATGGATCTCATAATCTATTAGTTCTTCAAAAATGAAAAATTAACCTTCCTTTTTAAAGAATGATGTGAAGTGTAATTTGTTCAACGAATTACCAAATTATGATATTTTACTCATGAAATAGAATGAAATCAAGTTATTATATCTTCTCATGAAAATTCTTCAACCCTTGGAAAAGGATCATGAAACTGAAAAGGTTATCCCAGTACATTATTTTTCAATGGATAAAATGGCCCCATATATCATCATAGATTTATTGATTTCTGATTGTTAACATTCTTTTTACCATGTTCTTTATCACTATCTATCAGTACATGATAGTTATATTTCTCTTCCATGACCATGTTATCCCTTTCCACCTATGTTATCCTATATTAAAAACTAATTATATGTTACTTTGGGTAACCTCTATGTTTCTAACCTTCCAATTTTAAAGGAAGTTTTATTATTCCTTTTTACGATTTGGGGTTCTATGAAAGGAACTTTCTGTTAACATCATACTAACTCCTAAAGTTATCTAAACCATTCTATGATATCAACTATAAGTACCTAGCCATAAACATTATATAATCTAGCTAATTTAAATATATTTAACTTCTATGCATTCCCAAATATCATTTCAGTTTATATTTTTAGAAAGGTATTACATAATTGGTACATATCAAACCACAAGCAGGCAAAGTGGGTTCCACTAAAACATTATCCATTTCTTCCAAAACATAAAATTTCAACACAAAAAAATATCATGATTTCTTTAAAAAATATTTATAACATTTTACATAACTTCTTTATTTCTCTTACACATCCTTATAACTTGTGAAAAAACATTTAAAAACATGGTATGAGCATAAAAATCTCATTAAGGGATAAAAAAGAAGGAAATAAAATACTAGTCCGTGAATACTTATAAACACATGAAATAATTTTCACAAAGAAATGATTCTCACCCACATATATAAATTGGAAAAATTGAGATTTTTAGGAAACATTGGATAAAATATTTAAAACAATAAAGGTATCTTGGGATTTACTTACTTAATATGGTAACCCTTATGGATACCTTATAATTTATAACCCTCATGGATACCTCAAAATGTAACCCTCATGGGTACCTTATGGTGTAACCATCACAATTACACTTGGAGTAACCATAAGGCCGACCTCAAACATACACATACCCAATGCATTATAAAGATATATATGTCCCACCCCTCATCATAAAAAATTCCCAATAACCATAACATAATTATAAAACATGAACCCTTTCATAAAAACATTGCTTTTGAATTTTAAAAAAAAAAGAAATTTAAACGAGGTTTTTTAAGGAAGAGTCCCTTGCTTATACAATATAATTGAATCAATAATTATTAAAATGATATGAATTTGTATAATAAATTTAAATCCATATAATATACTATAATATAAAATTAATTAATTTAATAAATATTCTTATCATGACAAAATCAATGAATTACAAGGATAAACTAAATAATGGAAATTGGGTTACAAATTCCCTTACCTCAGGTTCGTCAAACATGAACTTTTTTTAAAACTCGTGTATTATGATTAGTTTGGTGTTATTAATATTTTAATGAAACATAATCATGTTTATAACACCTTATATGATCATTTTATTGTAAGATTTGTTGTCCTAGAACCAACATGTTGTAATTTGATTACATTGATATTTAATGTATTTAAATATTAAACATCTTATTACATGTTGTCCATTTTTCAGTATGATTATATTGTAATAATGTCCTAGAGTATTTGTTTCCCTGATAATGTCATGGAAGTTTCCCTCTATAATGAGAAATTTGAAATGCTATAACAATATTCTTAAATATAGTTCTACGGTTGGTTGACATACTATGAAGTGACACATAGCATGAAGAAAGTCAGGTGTGAGTACTCATAAGAAGATGGGACTTCCTATCATGAAGTTCTCACTTAGTAATCTCCAACATAGAAGATTATGAGAATAGATCCACCAGTAGGAATTCTACATGCTTTGGTGTCATTGGATATTTTTATTTTCAAGCATGTGTAATGATCCTTAGACTTTAAGATTATCATTAATATGTGTTACGACTCGCGCACTTTTATTTACTGATGAAAACCGTCACACAGACATTTGGCGGGAAGTAGGGTATGTTGGGTGCATCATGAGTGACATGATATTAATGGACAACTCAAGGAAAGATTTGTCCCTTCCATTTATGGAAGTTGATATCTCAGCCTTTTGATTGAAAGAGAACCATCATGTAAAATTCCATAGCCATGGTTTAATGATGAGTTTATTTCAGGTATTCAAAGAATTATATATCAAGTATAAAGGTTGCTGAAACTATCACAAAACCTTCTTGATCAGTTATTTAGACAAAGGGATTATATTAAAAACTGAGTGTTTGTATGTGGATGTCATTGTTGGGACTTTATGATCTTTCTCCTGGGTGCCTTGACCCATTGCTAAACAGTACACTTAGAATTTTGGAGAGTCTGTCTAATTCCAACGAGAATGAATCCTAGAGGGTCATACACTATGTTTTTTTGGTGGTCTCAGTTAAATTGTATTTGAATTTAATTAATTAAATAAATAATATCCTCAAGACCGTGGACTAATTTTATTCAAGTTAAGATGATCTCATAAAGTAAATAAAATATATTTATTTACATTATTAAACATTTAATAAATATTTATTTACTAGTTTCTAACTAAAATATTTATTTAAGAGAATAAATTATTTATTTATTAGTTCTAATATTCAATAAATTGAAGAGGATCTCAAGTGGACCATGGTCGGACTGGTAGTAAAATTATTATTTTCAAGATGGTAAATAATTATTAGTTGGAACAAGTTAAAATAATAATGAAGCCGCTATTATTTTGTGATGCAGAGTTTTATTCATTATTTTTTTTGAGTAAGTTTGCATACCATAAATAATGACGCGGTATTACTATTATGATCATGGGTTTTATCTAAGTTCATGAATGTATTTAATTGTTGTTATGCAATTAAATATTTTAAATGAGGTTCCACGTATATAAATAGACTAGTACGTCTATTGTGCCATTTCGAACACACCACATGCTTGGTGAATTGGGAATTGTTGAGCTAAACAATTTATATCTCGAATTCTCTTCCCACCCCTCTCAACAATGAGAGAAGTTATTCAAGGCCGAAGAACAAGCGATCAATAATGACCAGCACAAGACACTCGCTTCTCCGCGCTAGCACCCAGAAAATGAGTGGTGTCGATTGGAGGCTATCAGAGAATGTGTGAATCGTCGTTAGAGGGATTCTAGTTTGGATCCTTGTAAGCGCAGCGAGATAATCTAGAAGGGTCATTCTGAATGATCAACAACATCAATGAAGAAAATACCAATGATCCAGGCATTATTTTATTTATGAAATTAATTATAAACAAGATGTAAAAGATCCTCTTTAAAGATTTCAGGCCTCTTCCTTAATTATGTAAATATCTATTTCTATTGCATGGAGACGGGCATTCATCTTCGTATTGATCCTAGAATAATCATTAATCATGGTAAAAATTAAAGTTGGGTGTCATACCAAACACACTTCCACTGCGCTCGGAACCTTTAAGTGGTATCAATGGGGTTACATCATAGTTTATAATTGTTTAAAAATTTTGTTGATGATTTATGCATATAATAATTTAGTAGTTTCAATTAAAGTTAATTTTTCTTCAAATATGAATCTTAAGATATGTTCCTCCTCTTTCATTTCTCATTTACCTTACGTAAATGATCTTTTATTTTAATTTTTATTAAAATAAAATAGGGGATCTCTTCCGGTGGTTCCAAGGGTTCCTGGGCTAACAAAACAAGAACACACGATGTGTATTCGGTAGTACACGCTATGTATGTGATGTTCAATGCATCGATTCTAGTCCGCCAAACCAAGTCATGTTAGTGGAGTTGGTCTAAGTCTTAATGACTCCGTGTGTTGACTAGGAACAGGTGGAATGCGGTTTCTCGATTACACACCATGTATCCCACTGGACAAGGATTGTAGTCCCTTGATGTTAGGGTTGGATGATTTACCCCATACACAGCTTGCCTGGCTGGAGACCATGTAATGAGGAACTATAGGGAATGTGGCCTACTGGACACACCTTGTACTCCTATGTTTTCTGAAGTACACTCACACGTTATTTCCTTGGGTGTGTACTTTGGATGGACAGTGAAAAATAGTACACACCGTGTAGTTATAACTTCATGTCATGTACTCATCCAAATTACACAAATTTATTAAAACTTATTATTATGTTATACAAAACCTTGAGACTTGTACCATCATGTGGGCATAAAGATGAGGCAAAACATGTGATAGGTATTTTATATATGTGTTTAATTTAACATCTTCATAATGTTCATTTCTACTCATTAGGAAGATATGAATAAGAATTCATCGGTTTTCTTCTATGGTACAACTTACGTAAAAATATAATTTTAAATGAATTTATTTGTTTAAAATTAAGATGGATGAGAATATCAATGAAATTCAAAAAATGGTTTAAGATAAAAGGATTTATTAATTAAAATGATAATTAATTGATTCGAGCATGATTTATCTTAAACAAGAATGATAAAAAAATTGGATGCTACTTTTATTTATTCGTAAATATCGTGGCATGTATGGATGATCATGAGCTAGACCGAGACCTTTGTATTTGGATGGTTTCCTTAAATTTATTTATTTAAATTCAATTTGTTGGCCTGTGAACCTTCTCATCATTAATATGTTGGGCCTACGTGCCCAAAGTTTCTTTTATGTAAAACCCCTTTTTACCCCTCAACTATATGTTACTTAAAAAAAGATATAACTAATGGATGGACCTCTCTAGCTAGTGGAGGCGGTTCGTGATGGAGCTGATACGAAACCAATCCCAGGATATATAGAGGCGAACAGGTGGAAGGTTGTATACATGAACTAAAAAGGTTCAAGATGATTCTCTCCTAGGTCAGGGATAGTTTATCAACCTCTAGATAAACTTACCATTAGAAAAGATATGATCATTTTTTTATTTTTTTTATCAGTTTCATGGTTTCTTATTATGTATTTTTTTCATGATAACATAATTATTGAATTAAACAAACATGCAATATAGAACTAAAATAAACCCGACTTATGTGTAAATATTATCACTACAAGGTCAATCACATAACTAAGTTCCAATTAATATTAACAATCATGTGATAATGATAATAAAAAATTCACGCATAATAGATAAAAACCCTCAAATAAAATATTAGGTCAAACCAAGCCTTTTATTACTTGATTAAGAGAAAAACTCAGTAAAACTATGTGTTTGAAGAACCCCTCTTGGGACAAATACCATTATAAAAGAATCCCTTATGAATGATTTTGGGTTTAATTAACCATATTACATCAAGAGGTGGAGCCATTTCTATACATGGTGTAATATTAGAGGCAAGAGCTAAAGAAATCCAAAAGTCGGGATTTCAGGATTGGGGATTCCACTCAACAGATCAAGGAACTGCAAGCCTATAGTTGGCAAAGACATTCCTACCTAAATACCTTCTAATAGCTTTACCAACCCTTGTTGGGGTTATGCGAAGTGGAATATGGATCCTTGCAACTAGAATTTCATGGAAACTGGACATTCAGAGTTCAATGGTGAGGGTCATTGGGACTTGATAAAATAGTGGGAGACTTAATAAAAATTTATTATTTCTCATAAAATATAATCAAGAAATTAATAATGATCTTCTATTTTAATAGTAGAATAAAATTTACAATATTTTCAACCACACTATCCCTAAAATCAATTCTGGATATACATAACATCCTCACCAGGAGTAACTTCCAGGAATTGTTTAGACGCCCTCAGGTTATCCAACGCCCTGAACAGAAGTCTTATATGATGGAGTCAGCATTACCTGATCCGCCTACCAAAGAGGCAAGTGATGAGGATTTCCTAGTCTATGAGAAACATATGAAAAACATGGTCGATGTTCAATGGTTGATGTTATCATAAATGTATAGTGAGATCATGATGTCTCTTGAAAACATGGATGTTTATAGCATGCTCGAGCACCTCTGTGGTCTTCACCAGGAGAGATAAGGACAGAAAAGGCTTGATATCTCTAAGGAACTATTTCAGAGTGATCTTGGAGAAGGTTCCCTAGTAGGACTGCGTTTAGTTAGGCTCATTGGCTGCATTGAGTGCATGGAGGTTCTAGGGTTTAAACACCCTGATGAATTGGGTGCCGATCTCATTCTCGCATCACTTCCTCGGAGATTCTCTAAATTTGTTTTCAATTTCAATATAAACACCATTGATAAGTGTCTATCTAATTTTATTACCCTCATTCTCCAAGTGAACAAAGATATAAAGCATTAAAATACTTCTGTACTTTTGGCGAATAAGAGTAAAGGTAAGGTGAATAGCTTTAGGCCTAAATCTTTATCACAAACTTTCAAGAAAAAGAATATCAAAAGGTAGGCATAGGAAAAGGATGTTGTTTTTTTGCATGTGGCAAGAAGGTCCACTGGAAGAAGAACTGCACACAGCCTAAGAATCAAGGGGAATCTTCAGGTGCATTTGTTATCAAATTAAATCTATTTTTTTCTACCAATTTGGAATAGATACAGCTTATGGTGCTCAAATATGTATCCAAAGACAGGAACAAAGTAGATTTAGGAAGATTGTCCAAGGGGAGGTAGATCAACGAGCACCAAACGGAGCCAAACTTGCTACTATAGATGTCAGGGACTACCACCTCACATTGAAAACTTGGATTATCTTGGTGTTAAAGGGTTGTTATTTTGTTCCTTCTATTACTAAAAACATTATTTCTATATCCAAATTAGATATAGATGTATTTTTTTCATGTTTGGAAATGAATGTTGCTTCTTTTACAAGATATAATTTGTTTTGGTAGGGAATATTTATAAAATGGCCTTTACATGTTAGATTACACAAACCAAGTAATGGAAATTAATTACAAATATACTTCACATGACTCATACAACGCCTAACTTTGGAATCATTGGATAGTTCATGTAGATGAGAAACCCTTAACCAAGTTACATCAAGATGGATATTTAGTTTCTTTTGAACTAAAACCACTTAGTGTATGTCATGCATGTTTACAAGGAAAAATGACTAAATCCCCATTTTGTGGGAAAGGTGAAAGTGATAAAGAATTTATTGAATTGGTTCATACTAATGAGTTTCGACTATTTCCAGTTGAAAAAATTGTAGGGTACTCATACATCATAACTTTTACTGATGATTTCAATAGATATGGATATATCTACTTAATGAGATATACGTTAGATTCTTTTGATAAGTTAAAAGAATAAAAGAATGAAGTCGAGAACCAGCTTGGTAAGAAGATTAAGAAACTCCGCTCATACCGAGGAAGAGAATATCTTAATCAAGACTTCATTGATTACTAATGAGAATTTGGTATTCTATCCCAACTCACTCCTCCAAACCAACCCCAGTGGAATGGTGGTAGCGAAAGGAGGAACTGCACCCTGTTGGACATGGTGAGATCAATGATGATTCATGTGTGTCTTCCATTATCCTTTTGGGTATATACATTACAAACATCAACACACATACTAAACCAAGTACCAATTAAATAGAAAAATGGTATTCCATATTAGTTCTGGAGTGGAAGAAAAGACATGTTATCAAATTTACATGGGTGCGGTAGCGAAGTGTTTGTTAAAGCCACTTTAGGTAAAAACCTCACACCACGAGGCACAAAGTGTAACTTTATAAGATACCCCAAATAGAAAAAGAGAATATTACCTATAAAACCCCTCAGAAAAAATTGTTATAGTGGAAAGACAGTCCATATTCCATATGAGGGATCCAATCTTCAAAAGATATAGTGGGAGCGAGATAGAGTTTGATGAAGTCGAGGCTCAAAGTACACAATAGTTGGTACAAGAATAGATTCCACAAAGCCCCATGGAAGAAGTATCAATTCCAGAGACAAAATTACTATATAGGAGTACAAGAGAGGTTAGAGAACCGGAATGGTACGGTTTTCTAGTTACTAAGGATGGTGACTCATTATTACTTGATAATAAAGATCCCCTAACCTAAAAGGAAGCAGTAAGTGGAATATACATTTCCAAGTGTCAAGAAGCCATGAATTCTAAAATGGATTCCATGTATCAAAACCAAGTCTGGATTTTGGTAGATCCTCCAGTTGATATAAAACCTATTGGTTTCAAATGGGTATTCAAAAAGAAAATGGATATGGAAGGACAATTCAGTACCTATAAGGAATGATGGTTTGAAAAAGGGTTTAAACAATGTCAAAGAGTTTACTACGATGAAACCTTTTCACCAATTTCAATGATGAAATCCTTCATAATTATACTTGACATTGTGGAATACCATGACTATGAGATTTGGAAAATTGATGTCAAAACAGCCTTCCTTAACGGGAACCTTCAGAAAGTTGTCTACATGACACAACCTAAGGGTTTGTGACTCCAAAGGATGACAATAAGGTGTGCAAGTTACAAAAATTCATTTATGGTTTAATCAATCATCCAGGTCATGGAACATTCATTTTGATGAATCCATAATATAATTTGGTGTTATCAGAAATGAATGTGAGCCTTGTGCCTACAAAAGTTTTAGTGGGAGTGCAGTCATTTTATTATAGTATATGTTGATGACATTTTAATTATTGGAAATGAGAAACCAGTCTTATAGTCTTTAAAGGCATGTTTTAGTCAATGATTCTCCATCAAGGACTTGGGTGAGCTAACATATATTCTTGGGATGAAGATTAATCATGATAGATCCAAGATATTGTTGGACCTAAGTCAAAGTATATACATTGATAATATACTAAAGATATTCAATATAGAATAATCCAAGAAGGGATTGTTTCCAGTGTCACATGGGATTAATCTTTCAAATAAAATGTGTCCTCAGACACATAAGGAAAGAATAATGATTTAAAGTACTATATACTCATCAGTGATTGGGTCAGTCATGTATGCCTTGCTATGTACTAGGTTGGATGTCGCCTATGAATTAATTGTGGTAGTCAGATATCAAGCTGACCTAGGTGACTGCCATTGGATGGCAGTCAAGACTATCCTAAAGTATCTGGGGTGTACTAAATATATGTTACCTTTTATAGAGAATATGAGGAACTAGTTATCAAAGGATATACAGATGCAAGTTTCCAGACTGATCAAGATGACATGAATTTGCAAACGGGGTACATCTGCACTTTGAATGGAGGTGCGGTGAGCTGGAAGAGTTCAAAATAGAGTGTGGTCATAGATTCTACAGTAGAGTATGAGTATATCGTAGCTTCAGAGGTAGCTATATAATCATTTTGAATGTGATTATTCATCCAAAAGTGGGATTTAATACCTTGTAGTAAATATCCCATCACATTGTACTGTGATAATACTGCAGTGGTGGCTCTCGCAAAAGATCCAATGACATGTTAGCAGACAAAGCAAATACTTAGGAAGTATCATCTCTTGAGGGATTGTTCTCATAGAGGTGAAGTTTTAGTGAGAAGTATTTCTATGGAAGAAAAAGTGGTGGACCCCTTGACTAAATCCTTGACTCAGCAGAAACATGTTCACCATGTGAGGTCTGGCAAACTGAAAGTCGTAGGCAGTTGGCTCTAGTCCAAGTGGTAGTTTATAAGTTTTGGTGTCCTAAAACCAACTGGTTGTACTTTAATTACAGGATATTTAATGTATTTAAATATTAAACAACTTATTACATATTGTTTGTTGTTTTTCAAGACTATGATGTAATAATTTCCAAGAGTATTTTACCATAGATAAGGTCATAGAAGTTCCCCACTATTATGAGAACCTTGAAATTCTTTAACAATATTCTTAAATATAGTTATATAGTTGGATGAAATACTATGAAGGGACACATAGCATATAGACCGTTAGGTGATATTACTCGTAAGAAGATAAGAATTCCTCTCATGAAGTTCCCACTTGGTAATCTACAAGATAGAATATTATGAGAACAGACCCGCCAATAGGAATTCTGCATGTTTTTGTGTCATCGTATATTTCAATCATTGATCATGTGTAATGATCCTTAGAATTTAATATTTTCATTACTACATGTCACAAGACGTGCATGTTGACATACTGATGAAAACTGCCACACAAATAGTTGGTGGGGTGTAAGGTAGGTTAGGTGCGTCACAAGTGACACGATATTAATGGATAAGTCAAGGATGGTTTTTTCCCTTCCATTTATGGAAGTTGATATCTCATCCCTTTGATTGAAATAGAACCTTCATGGGAAATTCCATGGCCATGGTGTAATGATGAGATTATTTTAGGTAGTCAAACAATGATGTATCAAGTATAAAGGCGGATGAATCTATCATGAAACTTGCTTGATGAGATATTGAGACAAAAAGATTATATTATACAGTGAGCATTAATATGTGGATGTCATTGTTGTGAAATTATGTTCTTTCTCTTGGGTACCTTGACCCGTTGCTAGACAGTACTCTTGGACTTTAGGTAAGCCTGCCTAATTTTAATGAGAAATAATCCTAGAGGGTCACACATTAAGTGTTTTTTGTGGTCTAAGTTAAATTCTATTTGAATTTAATTAATTAATTAAATATTATTCTCAAGACCATTGAGGAATTTTATTCATGTTTAGATGATCGCATAAATTAAATTAAATTTATTTCTTTATTTTGTTTAACATTTAATAAATATTTATTTACTTTTTTGTAAGTAAAATATTTATTCAATATCATAAAATATTTATTTATTTATTTGGGTGTTCAATAAAAAGAAGTGCAGTTCGAGCAGACCAAGTCTGGTTCCGTAGTAAAATAATTATTTGAAATATGGTAAATAAATATCAGTTGGCACATTTAAAATAATAATTACACTGCTATTATTTTGTGATGTGAAATTTTATTCATAATTCTGTTTTTCACAAGTTGGCGCACCATATATAATGACGTGGTATTATTATTATGATAATGGGTTTTCTCTATGATCATGAATGTATTTAATTGCTGTTATGAAATTAAATATTATAACTGAAGTTCCATGCATATAAAAAGTCATGTATGTCTATTATTCCATTGCTAACACACCGCACGCTTGGTGAATTTAGAATTGTTGAGCTAAATAATTCCTATCTCGAATCCTCATCCCTCCCCTCTCAAGAACAGCAGACATTATTCAAGGTCAAGGAACAAGTGTTCAAGAAAGACCGACACAAGACACTCGCATCACCACGCTAGCACCAGGAGAATGAGTGGTGTCAATTAAAGGACATCAGAGCACGTGTGGATCACCGCTAGAGGGATTCTAGTTTGGATCCTTGCAAGCATAGTGATATAACCTGGAAGGGTCCTTCCAAACGATCAACATCATTAGCAAAGAAAATATCAAAGATCCAGGTATTCTTTTATTTATGAAATTAATAAAATTAATTATAAACATGATGTGTAATATCTTCTATAAAGGTTTCAGTACTCTTCTTTCTTTATCTAAATATTTGATTCTATTATGTGTAGACTGGCGTTCATCATCATATTTATCCCAGAATAATCATTGATCATGGTAAAAACAAAAGTAGGGTGCCATCTCAACCACGCTTCCACTACTCCTGGAACCTTCATTTATAACATCCTTCAACCCATTTATTTTTATTATTTTGTTATTTTTTTCATGTGTGTGCTTTACATGATTTCCATGGTTAGCTCGTAAAGGATTTTCTTGTCGAACGGAAGAGAAAATCTAGAAGTTTAATGAAATAGTGTTAATATATTTACATAATATTAAATGATTTATAAATCATTTCAATTATACGGTATGAGGATGAATCCTTAAATAAATCATTAGTGATATCTGTTTAGATCATTTTTACGGATCTTTGATAATCATGAACTAATTCCTTTATATAACTTATTATTATTCATATGTGTTAACTTAATAATATAAAAGAGGTTTTATAATACACTTCAAAATATTTTTAAAACATTAAAATGGTTTTACAACCATATTTTAAGGAAGTAAAGGAAATTGAAAACATATCATCCACGATTCTTCTAAATCGACACATCAAAGAAACTCTTTTAATTTTTTGAATAAGAGGAATTAGAGAGGATGAATGATAATGAATTTTTCCATAAACAAGATAAAAATACATAATATATAAAATAATAGAAATTCCATGCCTCTTGGATATGGGTATGTGAATAAATTATAATAAAATAAAATAATTTAAAATAAAACATAATAAAATGAAAGGGGATTTTTACCTCTTGATCTCCTCTCCTAGATATCCTCCTTAAGGATTTTGGTATTGGCCTTTTAGTGAGACCAGATGGTCTTACATGTGGGAAATAGCCTTGGGCAAGGTATTTAAAAAAATTTACACAATTATAAAATATTAGAATGTTTGATAGGAAGAGGGGGTGAGGGTGCTATTTATTGTGGAGGAGAGGAGGGGTTTTTCTATTATTTTTATCATTAATTTAATATTTTTCTAAAGATTTTTAATATTATTGATTAATGTGACCCAAAATAGTATAGAGATAATGTGAGTTCAAACCAAGGGTTATTACATCATTCATGATTCTAGTAATAGTTTATTTAACATATAATGTGTAACACCCCTAGCTTCCATGGTACGTTTCCCTTTGAATAATGCAATTTATTGCATTGTACACAACTTCGAGATTCTAACACACTGTAACCAATCAAACTAGCCATTATGAATAGTAATACCCACTTTTTAAAATTTTATAAATTTTATCTTTCAAAATGGACTTCATTTTTTTATTTTTAATATCGAAATTAGATTAGGGTGAATTTTTGGTATTTTTCTAAAAACATTCAATTTTTGATAAATAGTGAAAAACAATGTGTTATTGGTTAAAACCGAATTTTTATTTAAATAATTTTTTATTTTATTTAAATTTATTTTAGTTAAAATAGATACATAATACCTATATAAGATAAATTTAATTCATTGGATTCATTTTATAATAATTTTAGATATATAAAAAATTTATTGAACTTTTTACCGTCTTTTACCCACCTCCTTGGAGCATTTGAAAATTTAAACAAAACTTAATTTTACCACATCTGTGAGTTGAATTTAAAAAATATAAGAGACACAATTAATATCAGTAAGTAAAATGTGGTTCAATAAGATAAAAATAATTTTCGTTAAATAGTAACTTTTGACTTTTATTCACCACGGTTAAAAGTAAATAGGGTAATTAAGGGTAAAAATGGTATCATAATTACCCTAAAAAATGTCTTAATTCTATTGTATAAGTATAACTCGACCACAAATAACCTTAAGAATAAAATATGAACCTATTTGGTCCACATGGATTAGATTAGGACATTTATTATTATTTTATTTAAAGAATAGTTAAAAGTGTTAAATCCAAAGTTTATAACTAAACCATTTTTAATATATGGTTACACAAAATATAAATTTGACTATAAATATTAATTATAATTCTAAAAATATTCTCAACAAATTTTTATTTTATTTATTATTTCTAGACATTAAATAATTTAATTTATTTAGGACAAAATGATGATATAGTAATTACCTTATTAAATAAATATTAAAATAATTAATAATATAAATATCCAAATAAATTTAATTTGAGACTTTTGATGAATTAAACTAATTTCTAGGTTAATATTACATTTTTTGGGTTGATTAACTAAATTTTTTTAATTAATCATGCTGTTATGATTTTCACAACAATCAAAGACTAAATAGTGTCAAAATTGACATAATTGAGTTTTTAAAACAAATACTATTGTATTAATAGATATAATATTCATAAAAATATATGGATTGTCCAAAGAGATATATAAAGTTATATATATTAATTATCAACAACTTTGGGTTCACATGTAGGTTAATTTTTTTAAGGTTGGGGCCGAAGCCTCAATTTATTATTTGAAAGCAAAGACCTCTTTAGACTGGGTAGAGGGAGACCCATTACATAGCCCGAAGGCCCAAGGCCATGTGTCCTGAATACAAGGCTTGAAAGCCCTTTTTTGGCCCAAAGGACCCCTCAGTGAACAGTAATGCTACAGTAATCTCGCTGCTACAGTGCTGCTACAGTACCTAGAAAATTCGCCCCTGCCCGGATTTGATCCTGGGTCTTTTGGATGCCAAGCAGGAGCCTATACCACTAGGGTACAGGCTCGTTGGCACACTTTTAGGTTTATAGTAAGTTTATTGACCATATAATATAAAAATACAAAGAGACATGGTAATGACAAACTATTTAACTGAGAGTTAAATCTAAAAGATAAGGTAAATATGGTAACCTCAACCGATACAAAACCTATTGGTTGAGAGTTTTTCGACCCATACCCACTTTAGCCTCTAAATAAATCATCTTGAAACCATTAGAAACTGATAATAATTTTATTATAAAATAATATTTCAAGATTTTCCTAAAGTGACCATCACCTCTCTTATAAAAAGGCACTTACCCTTATCTTAATTTCACCACTCCAAATCCATTTGTCTTAGCCAAAAGCTACACAAATATCCTCCCCAATTTTCTCTCTTAATCTTAGAGGTCTTATTTTGGTCATAAAGCCAACCTATGGTGCCATATTGATCAAATCAAAAGGAAGAACCCGAAGAAGAGGTAAATATTTCATAACCTCTTTCAAGTTATTTTCTTTTTCCAGTTCCCCTTTCATTGTTATTTCCATTATAAAATAATAAATCAAGTATTTTCTATATACTATGATGTTATTATAAATATGGTACAACTATATTCGTTATTATATCCATCCTATAAATGACAAAGTCACCATTCGTTCGAACGTATGGCTTATCGTCTCCACGTCGTGGTGTAGTTTGTTATTCAAACACTTAATTATTTTGGATGGGTATAATAATGAATATAACTTATATAAATAATAAATATTACATGTTAATTATTCTTCATATATGATATACCATCCAATTAAAAACAATTTCACTGTTAATATAAGGATATTGTCGCTCGTGCGTATGTACGGATTACCATCTCCATGAACGCGATGAGATTCATTCCCCATCGTAATCATTTAAGAATAATTTTCATTTTATGATTAAAATTAATTTTTATGAACATGATATAATTCTTTATATGAATCCAATTCAACCTATCCATAACAAACATGGCTTACGTAAACAAGCATATAAAATAAAATGAATCAGTTAAAACATGAAACAATGACACTACTAAAATATTATTAACAAAGCAATATTAGAGGATCATATATTATATCATATTTATGTATATAGTTCTTGTATAATTTAATAAAAATTATTTAACTATTATGAATGAGGTTAAAAAACCCTCAACCAAGGAAAAGTACAATTTATGTGTTAAGTTCACAATCTCTTTATTATCCGAGGTTATTTTTACATAAGTATCTACTTGGACCTCTTTATCATCCACATCCATGTTTTCTTAAAAATGAAATTCAAAATATTTTTAATTTTTACTATACTATGGTTTAAAGTTATTTATACCCTTATTTGACCATATATGTTTTTAAATAAATCTTTCCATCGTTTTCCAAACAAGGTACTTCATGACCTTTTTGACAAAAATAAGGAAAGAATGTATTTTTTTAACTTATACGGTGGGTGTGGCTATTTTTCACCATTATATCATCGTCGAAGCTTCCCATACATGATTATAATAATATTTTCAAAGTAAATGTTTTCTTTTATAATTATATGAATTTTAAATGATTTCAAAATATAAAGATATATTTCTCTAAAAAGGTTTTGATTTCATCTATTTCAACATCCTTTGATGGATTTTAAGATTTTTAGAAGTTGATTTATTATGAAACCAAAAATCCATATTGTATTGAAGGTTTTGTGATATGTTTGACTGTGGATATGTTATTTTTACACCATTCATGGTTTATGGAAAAATTATTGACTTTTCTTATGCTAGTTTTAATATGAATGTTTCTATTATGTTTAAACCTTTTCATATAAGGAATGCATTGGACTTAGTAAGTGTCGAGTGGAGCCTGTTATATCTCCTCGATGCATCAGCATGTCTCATGAGACAAACTAGTGTCCTGGCACAAGGCCTTGAAAAAATATTATTTGTAGTCTTGGCACAAGTCTTGACTATGTGGTTATGAAGTCTGGCATTATGCATTCGATCATTATGAAAGGGGCTATTGATATTGCATGTGACTATTCGACTAGTAGAATATCCATGTGAATAAGTAAATGGAATTATTTGATTTTATCTTTTCCATATTATGCTAATGTTTATGTTTAAAAGGCTTTTTTAGTCTTATACATTTTCTTAAATTTTTATGCTTATTTATGAAAGTTGCTGTTATATTGTTATCCTTAATGAGCATATGAACTCACCCGTTTCTATGTTTTTTTTCCTAGGATATAAGTAAGTATTTTATGGTTGACCTGCAGGGATAGAATTATTATATAAGTTCTTTCAAAAGGGGGGAAATGTTGTTGATGATCTTATTTCATGATGTAATGTAAAATTTATGAATGTATATAGTACTTCCAAGGTTACTAAACTAATCTGTCTTTCAAGACATGATTCCTAGTATCATGCCAATGTTATGTAATAATACACCAAGTTTTGGTAACTGGGGTTGGGGAATTACATTTGGTATTAGATTAAGTTTAGTAAAAACTTTGGAAACAAGATTTAGAAAAACTCTGATCAAAGAACATTACCCTAAGGATAAGCTTTGAGGATTAGTATAGAATAACTTCCTAGAATTTTGGTATTATAGGGGTTTTGTGAGTTTTTCAAAAAATACATCCCTATCTGGATATGAGTAGGTAGAGGAGGCTCTGGAACAGATGTACCTAAGGGTAAAATCAGAATACACCTCTTTGAGCTAGACTCGAATGGGAATTGGTGCACGACAATGGGACTTGTTGCTCTCTTGGTTACGATACTCCCAAGGAAATGCTTAGAATAATTCTCATTTTCTTTACAAACCATTATGAAGTGTTTATGAGTATAAAAATCTTCAAAGAAGACATTTTTATTTTTATGGATTATATCCTTAAACTGTTCAATTTATGTTAAGTGTTTTACAAGTTTTGAATTATGTATTGTGATTCATAAACTAATCAAGTGTATGTCATTGTTTAGAAATGGCGCCTAGTAGAAGGAATGGAAACTTTATCAATGCACGTAATCCATATAGGGATTTCCCTCCTACTCAAGAAAATTATAGTGAAGCTAATGAAGAAACTCGGTTTGATCATCTTATCTCCATACTGGGACAACTCACTTAGGTTATGAATAATAACCTTACCCGTATGGATTACCCTGATCCAAAACATGGAGGATCAATGTTAGAACACTCCAAGAGCCAACAACCACAAACATTCAATGGGAGTAAAAATCCATTAGTAGCTGAGCAATGGATAAATTCCATAGAGAAAATATTTCATGCTTTGGGATGTAGTGAAAGGGAAAAAGTTGTCATGATAGTTTATCACCCCACTGGAGATGCAGATCAATGGTGTC
Organism: Viscum album; assembly: GCA_963277665.1. Taxonomy (NCBI): domain Eukaryota; kingdom Viridiplantae; phylum Streptophyta; class Magnoliopsida; order Santalales; family Viscaceae; genus Viscum; species Viscum album. The sequence continues at coordinate 1,922,040,883 of OY728125.1, read as the reverse complement.
ATTAATCCAAAACACAAAGGAAGATGAAGAAGTATCAAGTATATAATGGAGGTAGTTTAAAGATCTTTTCTTTGAAAAAATATTTTCCCCATGACCATCGAGCGGATATGGGAAGGCAGTTTTGGAGTGTGAGAAAAAAGAAGGATGAGAATATCACAAAGTATGAATCTAACTTTACAATGTTAGCAAGGCATGCTGCAGATTATATACATGACCCAAGAAGTAAGATTGATTGTTTCATTTATGGGTTAAAAAAAATTCTCCATCGAGCAATAGTCTCAAAATCCTTCTCATCATACGAATATATTGTCTCATGCGCTATCAAGACTGAAAAAAATTCTCAAAGTCTTATGAATTTAAAGAAAAGTAAGAGAAAAAGAGATTTGTTGAACACTCTAAAAATGGAAATAATGGGAAGAAGGGAAAATATTAATATCCCTCCTGCATAAAATGTGGGATGAAACACCCCGGTACTTGCCTAAAGTGAATCGGAGTCTGTAACAAGTGTGGTGAAAAAGGCCACAAAGTTCATGATTGCAAGCAGAAGACAGAGGTTGTCAATGTTGAATGATAAAATTGTAGAGAAAAGGGGAATTATGAAAATTAATGTCCTAAAATTCAAGGTAACTTACCTCATAAAAGGCCAAGGAATCAAGGCCGTGATTATGCGATAACTACTGCTCAGGTTGAAGCTCCGAAAGATATGGTGGAAGGTAATATAATGCTTTTCAAAAAATTTGCCAATAATTTATTTGATTTTGGATCCTCACATTGTTTCATATCTTCCCAGATTGCTAAGAAAATTAGATATTTTTAATTTGACTTAACAAGGGAGTTGTAAGTCAAAACACATAAGTGGAGCATCATCGCAATAAAGTTTTGTGAATCAGTTCACATTAGAGCATATAAATGTTCTTCATCTGTTGATCTCATCATCATACCCATGATTGAATTTGATATAATCTTTGTTATGGATTGGATTTCAGACCATTTTGCGAAAAGTTATTGTATGAAGAAGGAGGTTACAATTTTTGATGTTGATAAGGAGTACATAATCTTGAGAGTAGAAATATCACCGCATGATTCTTATCTAGATCTTCCCCCAGTAGCTCTACTAAATTAAATTATTGGGGAAGAAGAGAATAAAATAACTATGGGTGAGTAAAATAATGTTTGAATAGAGGATGTACTTCTTTTTTAATAATATATTGATGTGTTTCTAGAGGATTTACCTGAACATCCTCCAGAACGAGAACTTGAGTTTTCTAATGATTTAATTCCTCGTTCAAGGACTATATCGAAGACCCCTTATAGAATGGCAATTATAGAATTAGTGGAACTAAAGAAACAACTAGAATAATTGAGTAGAAAGGGATTTATTTGCCCTAGTGTTTCTCCCTGGGGATCCCTAGTCTTGTTTGTTAAAAAAAGATAGATCTATGAGGTTGTGCATTGACTATAGGAAAATCAATTCTATAATAATAAAGAACAAGTACCCCCTACCTCACATTGATGATTTATTTGACCAACTTCATGGATCTCAATATTTATCAAATATTGACCTTCGATCAGGATATCATCAGCTGTGTGTGATGATGGAAGACATTCAGAAAACAACATTTCAAACCAGGTATGGGCATTACGAGTTTACAGTAATGCCTTTTGGATTGACTAATTCACCCTCTATCTTCATGGATTTGATGAATATAGTTTTTAAAGAATATCTTGATGTCTTTGTAGTTTTATTTATTGATGATATTTTGGTATAATAAAAAATCTACAAAGATCAGGAAAATCACACACACATTATCCTAAAGACTCTTAGAATAAATGAATTATATGGGAAGTTTAGCAAGTGTGAATTCTGCCTTCAGGAGATTTCTTTTCTTGGATATATTGTCTGTAAGGATGGAATCCTTGTTTATCCTTCAAAGATCAAGGCAATACAAGAATGGCCAACACTGATATGTATAACTATGGTACACAATTTAATTGGTGTAGAATGTAATTAATGATATTCCATCAAGAATTTTTCCCGATTGGAAAACCCATTAATCAAGCTCACGTGTAAATGGGTTAAATGTTTTTGGAAGAAAGAGTGTGAAGAATGTTTTGAAGAACTAAATAGAAGATTAGTTAATGATATTATCTTGACTCTACCATCAGGGAATGATGGGTTTGTTATTTATAGTGATGTTTCAAATAAAGGAATTGGTTGTGTCCTTATGTACAATAATAGAGTTATTTCCTATGCATCACGACAGATAAAAATTCATCAGAAAAACTATCATACTAATGATCTTGAGTTAGAAGATGTAATATTTTCTCAAAAAATCTGGAGGCACTATATCTATGTTGAAAAATGTGAGATCTATACTGATTACATGAGATTGAAGTATATTTTCTAAAATAAAGGACTCAACATGTGGCAAAGATGATGGCTTTAACTACTCAAGGATTATGATTTCACTATACACTACCACCCAGGGAAGGAAAGGAAGGTGGAAGATGCTTTTATTAGAAATGATCATGGAGTTCTGAATAATATGAGAGTTGAAAGGGGTTCTATTTTCATGTATCTAGTATAGATGGATATAGGAATAACCATGGAAGGTGAAACATCAATAATTTTTCAAAGTTTTGCAAAACCATCTTTACTAGAAAGGATAAAAAGTTATCAGACTAATGATAAGGAGTTTCAAAAGAATATTAAAGTTGTGAATGATGGGAGATTGAGTGACATTGTATATGAAGATGAAAATTTGAAATTTGGGAAGAGACTTTGTGTTCCTAACATACCTGATCTAAAAATGGAATTGTTGGATGATTATCATATCTCCAATTTCATTATACACCTTGGGAGCACATAGATGTATAGAGATTTGAAGGAACATTTTTGGTGGGACAACATGAAGAAGGATATATCTGATTTTGTGTCAAGATGTAAGGTTTTTCAACAAGTGAAATCTGGAAGGAAACAGCCTGGAAGAGTTATGATGCCTCTTCCCATACATGAGTGGAAATGGTATAATGTTGCGATGGACTTTGTCATGGGGCTACCAAAGACTCCTTGAAGGAATGAGGCAATACGGGTCATTGTTGATCGTTTTACTTAGTTAACACATTTTCTTGCTATAAGAGAAGATTTACCACTTTAACGTATGGAAAGAATAAACAGTAATGAAGTTATAAGACTTCATGGGGTACCCCTATCGATTGATTCTGATCGTGATCCCTATTTGACATCAAGATTTTGGAAAATCATTAGAAATCCCTAGATACTGAACTTCGATTGAGCACTGCCTACCACCCTCAAACCGATGGATAATAAGAATGAACTATTCAAACCATAGAAGACATATTGAGATCTTACTCACATGACTTTCAAGGTACGTGGGTTCATTATTTACCTATGGTAGAATTTTCCTATAAAAACAGATTTCATTCAAGAATTTAGAAGGAACCATATGAAGCATAATATGTAAAGAGATGTCGTACACCAACTTGTTGGGATGATGTTGGTGAAAGAAATCAAGGTACGTGACATCATGTGTTCCACATATCACTTTTGAGAAAATACATGCCAGACCCAACACATATAGTCACATATGAAGAAATAGAACTAGAACCCAACCTCTCTTTTTGCGAAGAGCCTATCATAATTATTGATACAAGAGACCAAGTGTTGAGAAACCGGATGACACATCTGGTGAAAGTTCTATGGAAAAAACCATATGATGGAAGAGGCAATGTGGGAACCGGAGGAACTTATGATAAAAACCCACCAGAATCTTTTTATGCATTAATATTCTAGAAATTTTGAGGATGAAATTATTTTTAGGAGGGGATAATGTAACACCCCAAGCTTCCATGGTATGTTTCCCTTTGAATAATTCAATAGCTTTCATTGTATGCAAATTCGAGATTCTAACACACCGCAACCAATCAAACTAGACGTTATGAATAGTAATACCCACTTTATGAAATTTTATAAATTTTATCATTCAAAATGGACTTCATTTTTTGATTCGGAATATCTAAATTAGTTTAGAGTTAATTTTTTGTTTTTTTTTCTGAAAACATTCAATTTTTTATAAATGGTGAAAAACACTGCGTTATTGGTTAAATCCAATTTTTTTAAATAAATTTTTATTTTATTTAAATTTATTTTATGTCAAAATAAATACATAATACATATATAAATTCAATGTAATTCATTGGAATAATTTTATAATAAGTTTAGATATATAAAAATTTTATTGAACTTTTTACCATCTTTTACCCACCTCCTAGGAGCATTTGAAAATTTGCATAAATCATAATTTTACCACTTCTGTGAGTTGAATTACCAAAATCATAGAAATACAGTTAATATTAGTAATTAAAATTCGAAGCAATAAGATGAAAATAATTTTTGGTGAATTGTAACTTTTGACTTTAATTTACCACGGTTAATAGTAAATAGGGTAATTAAAGGTAAAAATGATATCATATTTACCCTAACACATGTCCAAATTCTGTTGGATATATATAATTAGACCAAAAAAACCTTAAGAATTAAATATGAGCCTCTTTGGACCACATGGATTAGATTATGACATTTATTATTACTTTATTTAAGGAAGAGTTAAAAGAGTTTAATTCAAAGTTTAATAACTAAACCATTTTTAATATAGGGTTACACACAATATAAATTAGAATATTAATATTCTTTAGAATTATTAAATGATTTCATACATAATGGTATTTTATTTATAATTTTTAGACCTTAAATAATTTAATTTAATTATGACACAACGATGATGTAGTAATTACTTTATTAAATAAAGATTAAAATAATTGATTTTATAAATATACAAATAAATGTAATTTGATACTTTTGATTAATTAAGCTAATTTTATAGTTTAATATGACATGTTTTGGTTGATTAAAAAAATTACAAGTAATCATGCATTTATGATTTTCACAAAAATCAAATACTAAATAGTGTCAAAATTGATATAATTGAGTTTTTAAAACAAATACTATATTATTAATGTATATAATATTCTTAAAAATCTATGGTTTGGACAAAGTACTTAGATAAAATTATATAAATTAATTATTAACCACTTGGGGTTCTCTTGTAAGTTTACAGTATGTTTATTAATCATATAATATAAAAATACAAAGAGACATGGTAAATGACAAAATATTTAACTAAGAGTAAGGTATAAAAGATGAGATTAATATGGTGACCTAAACCTATCTAAAACCTATTTTTTGAGAGTTCTTAGACCCATACTCACCTTAGAATCTAAATAAATCATTTTGGATCGATTATAAACCTAAAATGATATTATTATAAAATAATATTTCATGTTTTTCCTAATGTGACCCTCACCTCTCTTATAAAAAGGGCACTTCCCCTTCTCATAATTTCACACCTCCAAATCCATTTGGCTCAGCCAAAACCTTCCAAACTATCCTCCCATATTTCTTCTATTAATTATAGAGGCATTCCTTTGGTCACAAATCCAACCTAAGGAGCCCTTTTGATCCAATCAAAAGAAAAAACCCGAAGAAGAGGTATATATTTCATCACCTCTTTCAGGTTATTTTCATCTTCCACTTCCTCTTTCATTGTTGTTTCCATTATAAAATAATAGATCTAGTATCTTATATATACTGTGATGTTATTATAAATATTGTACAACCATATTTGTTATTCTATCCATCCTATAAATTACAACGTCACCATACATGCGTGCGTACGGCTTACCTTATTCAGGTCATGGTGTAGTTTGTTATTCAAACACTTCATTATTTTGGATGGGTATAATAATGAATATAACTGATGTAAATAATAAATATAAAATTTTAACGTTTCTTTATATATGATATAACATCAAATTACATACAATTTCACCGTCAATATAATGATATTGTCACTCGTGCGTACGTACGGATTACCGTCTCCGTGAACGCGATGAGATTCATTCCCAATCGTAATCATTCAAGAATAATTTTAATTTTATGATTAAAAATAATTTTTATGAACATAATATAATTCTTTATATGAATGAAATAAATCCTATTGATAAGAAACATAGCTTACATAACCATGATTATAAAGGAAAACGAATTAGTTAACACCAGAAACGATGACACTACTAAAATATTATTAACAAATCAATATTAGAGGATCATATATGATATCATATTTATATATATAGTTATTTTATAATTTAATAACAATGAATTAACTATTATACAGAAGGATAATGTACCCTCGACCAAGGAAAAGTACAAGGTAATGGTTAATTTCATAATCTCTTTATTATCCATGGTTGTTTTTACGTAAGTATCTAATGGGACCTCTTTATCATCCACATCCTTGTTTTCATAAAAATGTAATTCAAAACTTTTTTACTATTTACTATACTATGGGTTAAAGTCATTTATACCTTTATTTGACCATATATGTTTTGAAAGGAATCTTTCCGTCCTTTTCCAAACAAGGTACGGTATGACCTTTTCGACAAAATTATGGTAAGAATGTATTTTTTAAACTTATACGGTGGGTGTGGATATTTTCCACCGTTATATCATCATCGGAGATTCCCATAAAAGCTTATAAGAATATTTTCAAAATAAATATTTTCTTTTATAATTAAATTACTTTTAAATTATTTCAAAATAGAAAGAGACATTTCTCTAAAAAAGTTTTGATTTCATCTATGTCAACATCTTTTGATGGATTTTAAGCTTGTTGGAAGTTGATTTATTATGTTACAAAACATCTGTATTGTATTGAAGGTTTTTTTATATGTTTGACTGTGTATGTGTTATTTTTACACCATTCAGGTTTTATGGATAAAGTATTGACATTTTTTATGCTAGTTTTAATACGAATATTTATGTTATGTTTAAAACTTTTCATATGAGGAATGCCTTGGAATTAGAAAGTGATGGGTGGATCCCTCTCTAGCTCCTCGATGCATCAGTAGGTCTCGTAAGGAAAACTAGTGACTTGGCACAAGGCCTTGACAAAATCTTATTTGTAGTCCTGGCACAAGGCCTTGACTATGTGGTTATGAAGTCTGCCATTATGCATTCCATCAATATGAAAGTGGATATTGATATTGCATGTGATTTTTTGACTAGTATAATATCCATGTCAATAAATAAATGGAATTATTTGATTTTATCTTTTCCATCTTATGATGAACATCATGTTTAAAAGGATTTTGATTTAGTGTTATACATTTCCTTAAATGTTTATGCTTATTTATGAATGTTTCCACTATATTGTTATCCTTAATGAGCATCTGAGCTCACCACTTGCTATGTTTTATTTTTCCCAGGATGTGAAGAAGTATTTTATTATTGACCTTCAGGGATAGGTTAAGGATATAATTGTGTTCAAAAGGGGACCAAATGTTGTTGATGATTTTATTTCATGATGTAATGTAAACCTTATGAATGTATCTAGTACTTCCAAGGCTACTAAACTGATTGGTCTTTCAGGACATGATTCCTTGTATCATGCCAATGTAATGTAACAATGCACCGACTCTGGGTGACTGTGCTCGGGGCATTACATAATGAATATATATGATAAATTACCGTATTTCACGATTCATCAAAAAGTCAAGTATTTTAGAAAAATCCAAAAAATTCACCATAACGATTTTTTAATGTGAAAAATTAAAAAATTAACTCCATTTAATCAAAATAACTTTATAAAATTTTTAATTTACTTTTTAAATAAAATAAAATTTTATTCAAAAATTAACAATTTTAAAACTATAACCCATTTTATAACACCATTAAAAATTAATCAAGGTCTCATAAAATTTTATTATAACCATAATATAATAAAATAATAATTTATAATTACATTTTATGAAAATAATTTTTTTTTAATTATTTATATAATCATAAAATTATAATTAAAAATTTATGACTTATAAAAATACAAACACTTATATAATGATTATATTGGCACTTATAGTATGCCTTTTTATTATACATTTGATGGTTAGGCTACTATTGTTTTGGCAATTTTAATATTCATAATGGTCATATTACTATTCATAAGGGTAACATTATTATTCATAAGTGTAGGTTACTATTCACTAAAAATTAAGTTGGTTCTATCAAACTCTAAATAACTTACTGGTCATAACCGTGTATATCCATTTTTTGAAATTCAAATCACAGAAGTGGAAAAATTATATTTACAGCTATTTTAAAACTATCTCCTTAAAACAAAGTTTCCTTATGTATAGACTCATTGTTTCATGTTTTTTAATTTATTTTTAAAACCTTGGGTTGTTACGGGGTAAGTTTTACCATTTTATTTTTGGTGTGATATTTTCTTTAAGTAGAGGCCCTACTTTTGAGAGGATGTATATGGGAATTTGGGTGGTATGTTTTAGTAATAGGGACACGTGCTACTCCCAACTTATATTATGCTATGAATGATGTTCTATTGTTCATTCAGGGTCACCAGAAGTCCATGTTCTAAGAAAGAGGAATACTTTTACTCTCACATAAACCATGTCTATAGAATGTTTTATTTTTAATTGAGGCATATTTATTATTCAGTTATACTTGGTTGATTCATCAATTTTATTTCATTCCTATTTTAATTACTTTTATTGAAGTAGCATCTCTTATGATATTATAATTATTATGGAATTTTGTAGGTTTAATTCGAAGATTTAACCATGCCGATATGTCTTGAAACTTTTGTGATTTCTTTTAGGGATGAATTGTGTGTTTGTAAATTCCCTCAGAAGCCTTCTATATGTTTTTAGTCTTCTATTGTATGGGTATTTTCATTTTGTCTAGTTTTAGGGGTATTGGTTTACATGTATAAATAGTTCAATTGGAATACTTAAATGGTAGGGAGAACACTCTAGATGTTTTCTTATATATGGAGTCATTACCTTTCATTTGAATTTAGTTGTGTAAGATTTTAGGGTGATATGTTTTTTTCCCCAACCCAACCCTAACCCATGGATTGATTATAGTATCCCATTATATGATAAAATTTGGGTTGATTTATTGAAAGTAATTTATAGTTTTTTAGATATTATAACGGTTGTGTGTTTGTTGTACACTCAACATTCCCACTGGAGATGGTAGGATTTTGGTTTTCAGCATTTCTCTATGAGGTCCTTAGAGGAATATGGTTTAGTTTATTTACATAATTCTTAATAATTATTATCATGGTCCATGTTTTAGTGGGTTCCATTATGTTCCTTGATTTTTGAAATTGAGTTATAGAATACAATGTTAAGCCAAATACTTTCTTTGGATTAACTTTTCCATTATGTGCTTTATAGTAGAAGAAAATATTATATTCAATGGAATTGAATCGCCATAACCTCAAATTTAATTTATATTTTTCCTATTTATTGATTTTTATCATTTATTGTATCATTTGGGTTGTTTTCTTTGATATTTTTGAGAATTGTTTTAGATTATGTTATCCCATTGTTAAAATGTGGTTAGTGAAGACTATATGTCTTAACTATGCAAAGTCTATAGTAAATCATGATGGTGTTTTCATGGTTAGTGGGAGGTTGAGAAAATCATTCATTCATCCTGGATTCTTGAGAAAGTGGGATTTTCCAAAATACCTTTTAATGTTTTAATCTTTTTTCACCATTATTTAACTCAATTAGAGCCACATGACCCTAGTCGTGTCTCAAAATTGTTTCACATCTCCTCCTTTGTGATCTATAGGTAATATCTTCATTATTTTAGGTTGATTATTCATAGTAAACATCTCTTGGACTAGGTCTTAGTCTTGGCTCAAATTTATTTGGGTATTTATTCAATTTTTGGCACCTTATGATTTTTTAAGAACCTAGCATTCCTAGTATTTATACTTTTATATTATCCTTTGGGAAGGTGACTTGTTTTTGGGTGGGTAGTTCTCCATGAAATAGAATTTAAATATAAACCATAATTGCATATTTATTTATGACTTTTTATATATCTTTTCAACAACGTTATTAATTATATTTAATGTTATTATTAAAAAAAGGGTTGGTTTGTATTTCACCTCACATAAGTGATATTTTAGTGTAAATTTTAAATGATAAAATATATTATTAAATTCCAATCACATCAAGTTTTTGAAAAAATGTATATTTTTTAATTTTTAATTATTTTTCTCCAATAAAATATATTTTTTGGTTTTAAAATTAATTTTGAATTGGTTTCTATAAAAATGTGAATGGTGTATTTAGTTCTCAAAGGGGGGTTAATGAAAATAGGGTATTTATATGTTGTTTGAATTATTTAAAATAATATTTCCCATTGTAATTTTTTCAAAAAGGAATTATTGTTATTAAAGTTATTTTCAATTGATACATCAATGATTGATTCCAAAATGGAGGGAGCATAGCATGGAATTACAAGTTCATTTCTAAAATGACTAGTTATGACTTTATAAAATAAGTTTTTATGATTTTTTGGAGCACTAAATTTGAAAAACAATTACTTTACTTGTTTTTTTTGATTCATATGATATAAAACTGGAATTTTTTTTTATTGGTGAAAAAAGTGAGATAAATTTTATTACTAATGAGTTAATATTAATTAATGTGATGTCGTCATGGCATGATTTCCAAACACCCACCTCTATTTATTTATTTCATAATAATATGAGTTACTCTATGAAAGATCTATATTAGTATTACACTAACATATATCATTAATTGATTACTTTTATAGCAATTTTTATGCTCTATAAAGGGGTTTTTTTACAGGTTATACCATGAGGGTAATTCAGGGTTTATTATTGTTAGGTTCACCTGAGGTCAACTAATTACATAATAGGTGTTCCATATGTGAGGTCCAATATTATATCATGTTATATCCCATTGAATTTATAATGATTCGTAGTTGTTTTTTATGATTTCACTAGGCTATTACATTCCCATACATTGATTTTATCCCTTAATTGTTGTTTAGTTTAGTCTCAAATCTTACATTATTATATTTATATTATTCATCCTTGATTTGACAGTTGGATTTCCCTATATATCTTTTTATCATATTTTTTTGATTAATTTTTCAAAAAACGTATGAAAAATGTCAATTTGGAATGATTTGGACGGTCAAATAACATTTTGGTTTGTTTGTAAACTTGAAAATCCTAAAATTTATGGTTTTTGAAGAGTTTTAATTTGTAAATTATCAATTACACCCTATTTTGATAAAAGTGTTTTTATAAGGTGTATATCTCAAGTTTGAATGGATTTTTTGTAAAATTTATGAATCATGTAATTAGGTTTGGAGAGAAAAGTTTCTATTTATATATTTATTTCAAACTAAAATAAAGTTGATTTATTTCTATTCATAATTAATGGGGTGTGGGGGATATGTAATAATCATTTTCACTCATGGATATCATATTATATATATTTAAAGTCATATATTGATGTAACATTTGGTTATTAGATCTTATTGTGGGTATTTTGGAGAAGGTAAACAATGATTTTATGCTTGACATACAGAAACAGGTTGTTGTCAATTTTTTTTATTTTGGTTCTCCTTTTCATAATAGATTTATCATTCCATGTTGAAATTATTATTAAATAATTATTTCCTATCTTGTATATTTACTGTAATTAATGATTGGTTATAATTTTATTCTTTTATATAGTTTTTTATGGTTATTTATTATAATTATTCTTTATGGGTTGTGCTAATAAGTTGTCTCCCTATTTATCATCACTTAAAATACTTAGTCTAATTTTTTATGTTCATGGTTACTTGAAATATGAAATAGTAAATATATATTTCCTAGTTAAATTTCATTAAATTTTTATTGGTTAATAATTTATATGGGTATTTTCTAGATTCCCTAGTACAAGTTCCCAGTCAGTGATGATCTAGAATTTCTTGCGGGCCTAGTGGAAAATTTACTTGAGTACTAAAAAAATAGTACCTTAGTTTATTTTGTTACATGATATATCTTATGATTTAATATTTTTTCAATAAAATTTTAAAATTAAATTCAAAATCCATTGGATTTTGTTTCATAAAAAACATAGGGGAAATCTTAGTAGAAACACTTTCAGCCTCAACTATTGAGCGGGAAATAAAGTTTTTCTTCTTGCATGACCAAGAAACAAAATAGATTCCCTATAAGTTATAGTTTTTTTATGTTCTCTTACTATATAATGTACACCAACTTAAATTAGGATGAAAATATGATATAAAATATAAACCAAATTTTTATACATTATTCACATCCCCCTTATAATACCTTAAAATCCATTTAGTATGTATTGTTGATTAATATGTGTTTCATGTATGAAATAAATTTTCCCTGTGATTACATTATGATTATCTGAGTTTTTGCATGATTGAATAAAGTCATGTCATTTTCTGAGTATCTTCTGAGTATTTTAGATACATTTTGGTTCATCCCAGCCAACACCACTCATGTGCTAAAATGCATATCGGTTCTTTATGATCCTTTATGTAACATGAAAAGGATAAAATGTTATGCCAAGGAATGGACCTGGGCATGCAGAATTGGGGTACCTTATATTGAAAATGTCTATATTGGTCTAACCACATCATGGTGAAGGGTATGGTAATCCAAATATATCCATGATATTTACAACACACCAAAAGGTGTGGATATATCAAGTTACTTTGAAATGTTTGTTCAAGAAGACCGCGATCATGGTGGAGTTCATGGTGATTGATGTGTTGGAATCTAAATAGCCAAAGTGGAAATTTTTTATCATTTACCTCAATCATTTAAATTGGATAACATGTTTTAATTTAATGAGGGGTCTTGAATTTTAATTTAATTTTTTTTTATTTTATTAATTGATTTTAACTCATTTAAATTTTCATTCCCTCAATATAGATGTGTTATAAATTATTTGGCTAATCCTATATTGAGCCTTGGTCAGATTTATTATTTTGAGGTACCTTTCTTGGTGAACCACATTCCACTGAAACCACTTTTCTATATCTTAATAAAAATTAATTCTTTGGATAATACGAATTCTTATTATTTAAACAAACTTAGTAGAACACGATTATCCTCTTCTATGGATGTTTTTCTACAGTAATGACTTCTTTTTCTTCTATCAAACCTAAAGGCTGTATTTTATGGTACTTATTATTGGTTAAATGTTATTTAGATTCACCTTAGCTTTATTTATTCTTGATTATCAATCTTGAACCATTTAGTATTGAATTGGAACCAATTTATAGAAAAATTATCCTATGGTATTGTTCTAGTTCATGTGAGGATATGGTTCAGGTATTGAAACTCTTGGAAAAACTAGGTGTTGATGTCAAAATGATTGAGATAGAAATTCCTCATAATATTGGTCCTTGATCATGAGTTGGATTCTGTGTCTTGTTTTGTTTCCATAAAAATCCATAGATTCCTTTTGTGAAATGTCATGTTACCCTATGAGTAGATATTGCATGGAGAACCATTGTGTGATATGGTACTCAGGTACGCATATAGAACGTGAGTCCCATAATTTTTCTGATATTAATTTGGTTAATTTTTATTGATATTATATCATTATTCTCATGTGATGTATATGGAATATGTTATATTGTTTTTGTTTTACACATGATACCAAAGGTGTAGGAGGAATAAATATGACTTTGTAGATGAAGGGGGGTGGTGTGTCAGACACTAGATATGAAATGATGTATGAAATTCCTTATATGGAGGGTAATTATGTTCATTTGTTGGATGACCTAGGGTTTTGATGGTCTTTGGTGGCCTGACCGGATAGGTAATAGTAAAAATAATGAATGATGACCTTATGTGGCTTGACCTTGGCCTTTTTCCCTAGAAATAGGGAATAATATCCTTTTTGGTTTGATTAGTAGACTTATTCCTAGAATACTACTATGAAACCTTCTCACTAGATCATCCACTTTTGAAATTCATTTGACTATTTAGATATTCATCTGACATGGAGATGAAGTGGGCAAGACCATGTTTTTCTACAGCTTGGATAGTGCACAAACTCTCAATATTGTATTGTTTCCGTATATTTGAATTTATTTTAGTATTATGGAATAAACCTCTATATACATGTGAACAAATGTCAAATACTATTTGGTGTTTTCCAACTGTGTTATGCTCACACCCTACACAAGAATGTCAGTGTGTGAAAAAAAAATGATGAAGGATGAATTGAAAGGAAAAGGCATTTTGATGGGTAGTTGAGAAGATGGTGCCTTGGAGTTAGAAGAGTTTTTCAACATAATATATAATATTTCTAATGTTGATATTTACTTTTATATTTCATGATACCTGGTTTGACCTTCAATTTTTAGGGTGTATGGAAAATAACACAGTATGTTTGGGTGATATGGTGTTTTGGAAAGTTGTTTAACATTTTGTATATTTATTTGGGTTGTTTAATTTTATTATATTTTTTGGATTTTTTTTATTGAGGTTATAGTCTCCCCAACTACACCAATAGACCCTCACCACTACTTAGCAACCTCTCACATATAGGTAGTTGTGAATGAATCTTGAAGCATCTCTATTTGGTTATCGTTCAAGTTATCTTGTTGGGGAATTGCAAAATGGTATCAAAGTAGGTTCCCCATTTTTAGTATTATTGAATTCTTTTGGGAAATTTTGAAAGGTGTTAAGTCATGTGGCGATTGGAAAGTGGAGTTTCACGTGTTCTTAGATAGCACATGTGTAACAAACATATGAGTTATCATTTATGGGATAACTTTTATAGTAATTGTTTTATTATTTTTTGTTAAACAAGATTTTATTATGATGAAATTTTTTATGATATTTGGGTGCATTAATACATCATGAGTAGAAACATATGATCACATGAAATATATATATATATATATCAGTTGAGTTTTTTATGGTAGTTCTTTAACCATACACCTTTATATGAGCTCTCTATTTGGTAATATATATGTTTTCCCTATTTTGGGATCTATATATATTAGAATTTATTATTTTAAATTAATAATTCATTTTGTTGTATATATGACTATGAAAAACATATGGGAATTGTTAACTAGGTGGGATCCTTGATTGGTACTAGTAGGGTTGTTTTTCCTTATATTGATTAGAGCAACCAGACTTTTTCATATATGACAATTACAATATATTTATGGTAAATAGAATATTAGTGATACAATTATGGATACAAAGGTATATTATGTTGGGAAAATTATTCTCATTCATCACTTATACTAAAAAATTTATTTAAATAATTATTCTTGATCCTTATAAAATCTCTGATGATCTCATTAATACATGGAATAGAATTAATATATACATTAAAGAAATGTATGAACTAAAATCATTATAAGTGGAGGAATAAGGTACATGAATAAATAGTACATGTGTGAGAATAATCAATATAATAATATAATTATCATAGGATCGTCATTATAATCATGAATAAAACATTCTATAAAGGAATGGAATGTGTCATATTCATAACAATGAAACATCGTAACATAACAGTCAAATACCATAGGTAGTTGTAAACAAAACTAACATCATGTTCATACATAACATATGTGCATAAATCATAATATCATAATTATGAACAAATCTAGAACCTTGTTCATGAATAATTCACACAATATAATGAGATATATCACATTACCCAATTCATTAGTGGGATATATAACTATAGTCCCACTCATTGCATTAAAAAATGTGCATAATCATGTATGCCACATAAGTCATAAAACAATTCTTTTCATGAAATAAACTAGTGGAAGGGAATTTATTTAATAAAGAATTTAATATCATATTTCATTTAATTACATTTGAGGATCCAAAACTAATAAAGGAATTCATATTTTTTTAATAAAAGATCAATTTTCATGGAATAAGAAACTACAAAAGAGGAGTCAAAAGATGTTTTTGTACAATATAGTACTTTTTTTAAAATCATTGTAATTAGGTTAGAAATCATTTTGAATATATAGAAACATTTGTATTGATAATGGGTAAGATAAATAATATTTAAAAGGATTTGTAATAAGATTAATGTTATATCAACAATGATAATAATGCAAAATTTAGGATATCCCATAAAGAAGGAATTGGGGTCATGAATCTCTTTTCCATAAATATCATTTAATTTATTCTCTTTTCGACCTCCTCAATAATAAAAATAGGTTTATTAAAAAAAATTAATTGATGAAAAATTTTATTAATTTATGTCAATATTTATCAATTAAAATAATTGGATTATATTCATTAATTCCCATTGTTAAAGGTCAAATGTTTTTATATCAAACTTTATTTATAAATATCCCACATTACATTAATTTTGATATTTTGTTTAGGGAAATTTATACATAAGTATAATAACATAAAGGAGAATAAAAATCATATATTTAAAAATTTATGTAAGATAAATAATATATTATAAATAGACATGAGTTTGGTTATAAGAAAGTATTTGGAGACATCCACATTAATATTTATCTAACCGTTAATGGGACATTTTCCAAAGAATAAAAAAGATATATATGGCATAAAAAATCCATAAGTATAATTTTTATATTAGTGTAACCTAATTAATATAATTTTAACATATTTCATTATTAATATTTGAACATTTAGTTTTGAAATTAATTGGTATAAATATGAAGAGAATAGTAAAATAAGATAATAGTTAATAGAAACTTACTCATTTCATAGTGGTTCTTATCTTGTATGGCACAAAGATCCCTTGATGCAAGGAGCTGTAATTATCTATAACATATATAAGTATTCTACGGTTTTGTAGGGAATCATATTTGGGAGATTTTTTCCCTTTATTATATGATGGAGGAATTATTTTCCAACGGGAGGGAGACCGGTTATTTTTTGACAATGATAAAAGAAAATATTAGAATAAAATATTGAATAAAATACTCTATCCATGGTAAACCATGTAACATTATTACTTTTTAATTAGAAACCATATATTAATAAAAAATGGATTTATAACTTAAAATACATTTATTAATTAAATTATCTAGTTTAATAAAAAAATAATGTAAAGATTTGATAAATTTTTCTTTTAAGAGATCACATTTGACTTTAGACTTAGGAAAATAATTTTTTTTTGAAAATTAAGTTTACTGATTTTAAATGAACCATTTATTTTATGATTTATTTTGGTTGAAATCACATATTTATTATATGTAGAGTTATTATATAATCAACATTATTATATATAACATGTTGGATTTGAAAAATGGTTTTTTTAATTCATGTAAAAATTAAAGTATTTTAAAAATTACAAAACAATCATCTTTGGAAAATTTCAACATTATAATTCTAAAAATTAAATTAATTTTATTAAAATAATATTTTATAATTGGTAATTTTAATTTTTAATATAAAAATTATGAATTTTACAGAATTTAATAAAATACAATTTCTTATAGAAAATTATTATATTTTCCTTTAATTTGTATTCTATATATTTATTTTATGGAATTAAAATATTTATATTCTCATAAATTACTCATGATATGTATTATTTATATTAAATATTATTATTTTGATGAAAAATTACTATTTAAATGTCCCAAATACAACTCCAATGGTCACATTACTATTCCAATGGTCAGATGTCTATTCGAATGGTCATATCTCCTCATATATATATATATATCCCTCCATTAATTAATTCATAATTTACTAAAATCCCACCTATGGTTATATATATTAATTTTATAATATTCCATTAAGTTTAATAATATTTCTTTCCTTTAAATAGTGTTGTTTAACGGGGTGATGATTTTATAAGACTTGGGTGATCCAGATCTTCCCATTTTAGTTTTTCTATTTTAATTTTTACCCTCATAATGTTTAACATTTTATGGGTTTAGATGATGATTAATATACTAAAATGTATTAATGGAATAAATTTTTTTGGATTATTTGTGTGTTTTATGTGTATAATACTAATAAATATAACACATGTTTATTTAGGAAAATTTTATTACTAATAAAGTCTGGGTATTTAATTTTCCCCTCATTTCGAAATGTTTTCCCAAAAATTTGAACTCATATTCATTATTGAGAATATATGTGGGTACGTATTTCATTAATTACTATATTTTCCACATTATCTCTTTATATTTATACTTCCACCATAAAACATTTAAAAGTTTTGTTGTCCTACTATGTAGAACATTATCTCTATGGCCATTCATATTTGCCAAGTGCTCCTCATAAGATAGGACATTCTCTATTTCTAGCCCCGCCATATTTAGTATATGTTAGTGATAAATTCTATACTTAGGAAAGATATGTGGAATACACCATGAAGTTCAGATATATTTGGTAAATGTTCAATCCAATCTTCTACTATTATTATTCGATCCTGGATCTCAAAGGGGGAAATTTACCTGTGGAAAAAACATTTCTTTCTTTCTAGACCATACATTATTTTCAAAGTAAATGATTATATACAACATAAAACTCCAATTCATTTATCTATTTATCAATACAGATCTTCTATTGGCGCTAAATAGATTTTATATATTGTTACATAGATTAAACCTTCTATGTCATCTCATTCATGTGATCTAATCCATGTTTCTTTTTTTCAACAACTTCATCCCAAAATGTGGTATTTATACATCACTTCCCATATTGTGCTTAAAATAGTGATAATTGAATACTGAAGTATAAACTTTTTTGGTATGAGAACTCAACTTATTGGATATTTTGATCCCATCCACATTTAAATTTTACTGAGAAATATCTCAGCATGAAATCTATATTCTGAATGTTCCTTTTATATTAGCCAATATTTTGGGCATGATATCCAATAATAATATTCAATTTAGTATTAAATTTATGTTAAATAATTCTACATAATTTATAACTGAACCTTGGATCAAGATTAGATATGATGTTAGGTAGAACCCCTTACAACCTCACCAATTCTTTTACATATATCATAAAATGTTTTTCAAGTCAGAAATATTTTTTAATAGAGATGAAGTGCAATATCATGGTGAGTCAATACACCAAAACCAGTATCACATTTCTTCCATTTGATTTATTTGGGAGTCTAGTGAAAAATATCATTGTGATGCTCCCTTATTTCTATGTGTGTATAAGAAACAACTTTATCATCACCTTTTACTTTTATAACTCTACAATAACTTGATGATGCTTCAAGAACATTGAGGTGTACTTAATATTTTCATCTTCATGTTGTCCCATAAAAAGTTCTGTAAAACATCACAGTATATCTTGGTACTTATAGTACAGTTAACGAATGATTAGCTATATACAATATCCAATATTTATTTATTTATCTCAAGTGATGAAGGTAAAAAAATTCAACCACAAAATTAAATGACACCATATTCATCAATGTGGAATTCCTGAATCTTGAGCTCCTTTACTACTTCCACCTTCTTCTGAAGCACTAGACCATCCCTTTGGGCCTCATTTATCCTCTCCTAGATAAATGGTTAGGAAATCATTTGGGAAAGTTAGGATGTATTCCCCTGACAGTATTATTTCTACATACAAACTTTGTATATCTATAAAGTCATTATCATTCTCAACATTCATAATGTATAAAGTAGTATGTTATTTTCTTTGAAGTGAATCATCTAACTTTCTCCCCTTTCCTGGATGGTATTAAATAAATAAACCATATTACATGATCATCTATATCTCTCATCATTTACACGTGTTGATTTCCATTTGTGTGAACATATACATTAGACAATTGTGATTTTTATATATTTCACACTTCCCACCACAGTGGTAGCGCTGGAAAATAATTAGTGTGAAGATCATAGATTATAACTCCAAAACATGTTTCGTGTATTTCTTCTCATGTATATTCAACTTCTTTAAGGAATAGTCTATCACTATATCACCTTACATGTTTACAAAACTCAATCCTCTATTTTAAGCATCACTATATGTCATAAAAACATCTCCACTGGATAGTATTGTGAGTACATACACAATTTAATTGGTTTAGAATGTAATTAATGATATTCCATCAAGAATTTTTTCTGATTGGAAAACCCATTAATCAAGCTCACATGTAAATGGGTTAAATGTTTTTGGAAAAAAGAGTGTGAAGAATGTTTTGAAGAACTAAATAGAATATTAGTTAATGCTCTTATCTTGACTCTACCATCGGGGAATGATGGGTTTATTATTTATAGTGATGTTTCAAATAAAGGAATTGGTTGTGTACTTATGTAGAATAATAGAGTTATTTCCTATGCATCACGACAGATAAAAATTCATGAGAAAAACTATCATACTAATGATCTTGAGTTAGCAGATGTAATATTTTCTCATAAAATCTGGAGGCACTATCTCTATATTGAAAAATGTGAGATCTATACTGATCACATGAGATTGAAGTATATTTTCCAAAATAAAGGACTCAACATGAGGCAAAGATGATGGCTTTAACTACTCAAGGATTATGATTTCACTATACACTACCACCCAGGGAAGGAAAGGAAGGTGGAAGATGCTTTTAATAGAAATGATCATGGAGTTCTGAATAATATGAGAGTTGAAAGGGGTTCTATTTTCATGGATCTATTATATATGGATATGGGAATAACCATGAAGGTGAAACATCAATAATTTTTCCAAGTTTTCCAAAACCATCTTTACTAGAAAGGATAAAAAGTTATCAGACTAATGATAAGGAGTTTCAAAAGAATATTAAAGTTGTGAATGATGGGAGATTGAGTGACTTTGTATATGAAGATGAAAATTTGAAATTTGGGAAGAGACTTTGTGTTCCTCACATACCTGATCTAAAAAGGGAATTGTTGGATGATTATCATATCTCCAATTTCATTATACACATTGGGAGCCCAAAGATGTATAGAGATTTGAAGGAACATTTTTGGTGGGACAACATGAAGAAGGATATATCTGATTTTGTGTCAAGATGTATGGTTTTTCAACAAGTGAAATCTGGAAGGAAACAGCCTGGAAGAGTCATGAAGCATCTTCCCATACATGAGTGGAAATGGGATAATGTTACGATGGACTTTTTCATGGGGATACCAAAGGCTCCTTGAAGGAATGAGGCAATATGGGTCATTGTTGATCGTTTTACTAAGTTAACACATTTTCTTTCTATAAGAGAAGATTTACCACTTTAATGTGTGGAAAGAATAAACAGTAATGAAGTTATAAGACTTCATGGGGTACCCCTATCGATTGTTTCTGATCGTGATCCCTATTTGACATCAAGATTTTGGAAATTCATTAGAAATCCCTAGATACTGAACTTCGTTTGAGCACTGCCTACCACCCTCAAACCGATGGATAATAAGAATGAACTATTCCAACCTTAGAAGACATATTGAGATCTTACTCACATGACTTTCAAGGTACGTGGGATCATTATTTACCTATGGTAGAATTTTCCTATAACAACAAATTTCATTCAAGAATTTAGAAGGAACCATATGAAGCATAATATGGAAAGAGATGTCGTACACCAACTTGTTGGGATGATGTTGGTGAAAGAAATCACAGTACGTGACATCATGTGTTCCACATATCACTTTTGAGAAAATACATGCCATACCCAACACATGTACTCACATATGAAGAAATAGAACTAAAACCCAACCTCTCTTTTTGCGAAGAGCCTATCATAATTATTGATATAAGAGACCAAGTGTTGAGAAACCGGATGACTCATCTGGTGAAAGTTCTATGGAAAAACCATATGATGGAAGAGGCAATGTGGGAACCCGAGGAACTTATGATAAAAACCCACCAGAATCTTTTTATGCATTAATATTCTTGAAATTTTGAGGATGAAACTATTTTAATGTGGGGATAATGTAACACCCCAAGCTTCCATGGTATGTTTCCCTTTGAATAATTCAATAGCTTTCATTGTATGCAAATTCGAGATTCTAACACACCGCAACCAATCAAACTAGACATTATGAATAGTAATACCCACTTTATGAAATTTTATAAATTTTATCATTCAAAATGGACTTCATTTTTGGATTCGGAATATCTAAATTAGTTTAGAGTTAATTTTTTGTTTTTTTTGTGAAAACATTCAATTTTTTATAAATGGTGAAAAACACTGTGTTATTGGTTAAATCCAATTTTTTTTAAATAAATATTTATTTTATTTAAATTTATTTTAGTTTAAAATAAATACATAATACATATATAAATTCAATGTAATTCATTGGAATAATTTTATAATAAGTTTAGATATATAAAAATTTTATTGAACTTTTTACCATCTTTTACCCACCTCCTAGGAGCATTTGAAAATTTGCATAAATCATAATTTTACCACTTCTGTGAGTTGAATTACCAAAATCATAGAAATACAGTTAATATTAGTAATTAAAATTCGAAGCAATAAGATGAAAATAATTTTTGGTGAATTGTAACTTTTGACTTTAATTTACCACGGTTAATAGTAAATAGGGTAATTAAAGGTAAAAATGATATCATATTTACCCTAACACATGTCCAAATTCTGTTGGATATATATAATTAGACCAAAAAAACCTTAAGAATTAAATATGAGCCTCTTTGGACCACATGGATTAGATTATGACATTTATTATTACTTTATTTAAGGAAGAGTTAAAAGAGTTTAATTCAAAGTTTAATAACTAAACCATTTTTAATATAGGGTTACACACAATATAAATGAGAATATTAATATTCTTTAGAATTATTAAATTATTTCATACATAATTTTATTTTATTTATAATTTTTACACCTTAAATAATTTAATTTAATTATGACACAATGATGATGTAGTAATTACTTTATAAAATAAAGATTAAAATAATTGATTTTATAAATATCCAAATAAATGTAATTTGAGACTTTTGAATAATTAAGCTAATTTTATAGTTTAATATGACATGTTTTGGTTGATTAAAAAAATTACAAGTAATCATGCATTTATGATTTTCACAAAAATCAAATACTAAATAGTGTCAAAATTGATATAATTGAGTTTTAAAAAAAAATACTATATTATTAATGTATATAATATTCTTAAAAATCTATGGTTTGGCCCAAGTACTTTGATAAAATTATATATATTAATTATTAACCACTTGGGGTTATCTTGTAAGTTTACAGTATGTTTATTAATCATATAATATAAAAATACAAAGAGACATAGTAAATGACAAAATATTTAACTAAGAGTAAAGTATAAAAGTGGAGGTTAATATGGTGACCTAAACCTATCTAAAACCTATTTTTTGAGAGTTCTTAGACCCATACTCACCTTAGACTCTAAAAAAATAATTTTGGATCAATTATAAACCGAAAATGATATTATTATAAAATGATATTTCATGATTTTCCTAATGTGACCCTCACCTCTCTTTTAAAAAGGGCACTTCCCCTTCTCATAATTTCACACCTCCAAATCCATTTGGCTCATCCAAAACCTTCCACAATATCCTCCCATATTTCTTCTATTAATTATAGAGGCATTCCTTTGGTCACAAATTCAACCTAAGGAGCCCTTTTGATCCAATCAAAAGGAAAAACCCAAAGAAGAGGTATATATTTCATCACCTCTTTCAGGTCATTTTCATCTTCCACTTCCTCTTTCATTGTTTTTTCCATTATAAAATAATAGATCTAGTATCTTATATATAATGTGACGTTATTATAAATATTTTACAACCATATTTTTTATTCTATCCATCCTATAAATTACAAAGTCACCATACATGCGTGCGTACGGCTTACCTTATCCAGGTCATGGTGTAGTTTGTTATTCAAACACTTCATTATTTTGGATGGGTATAACAATGAATATAACTGATGTAAATAATAAATATAAAATTTTAACGTTTCTTTATATCTGATATAACATCAAATTACATGCAATTTCACCGTCAATTTAATGATATTGTCACTCGTGCGTACGTACGGATTACCGTCTCTGTGAACACGATGAGATTCATTCCCAATCGTAATCATTCAAGAATAATTTTAATTTTATGATTAAAAATAATTTTTATGAACATAATATAATTCTTTGTATGAATCAAATAAATCCTATTGATAAGAAACATAGCTTACATAACCATGATTATAAAGGAAAAAGAATTAGTTAACACCAGAAACGATGACACTACTAAAATATTATTAACAAAGAAATATTAGAGGATCATATATGATATCATATTTATATATATAGTTATTTTATAATTTAATGACAATTATTTAACTATTATACAGAAGTTTAATGTACCCTCGAACAAGGAAAAGTACAAGGTAATGGTTAATTTCATAATCTCTTTATTATCCATGGTTGTTTTTACGTAAGTATCTACTGGGACCTCTTTATCATCCACATCCTTGTTTTCATAAAAATGTAATTCAAAACTTTTTTACTATTTACTATACTATAGGTTAAAGAAATTTATACCTTTATTTGACCATATATGTTTTGAAAGGAATCTTTTCGTCCTTTTCCAAACAAGGTACGGTATGACCTTTTCGACAAAATTATGGTAAGAATGTATTTTTTAAACTTATACGGTGGGTGTGGATATTTTTCACCGTTATATCATCATCGGAGATTCCCATACAAGCTTATAAGAATATTTTCAAAATAAATGTTTTCTTTTATAATTAAATTACTTTTAAATTATTTAAAAATAGAAAGAGATATTTCTCTAAAAAAGTTTTGATTTCATCTATGTCAACATCTTTTGATGGATTTTAAGCTTGTTGGAAGTTGATTTATTATGATACAAAACATCTGTATTGTATTGAATGTTTTTTTATATGTTTGACTGTGTATGTGTTATTTTTAAACCATTCAGGTTTTATGGATAAAGTATTGACATTTTTTATGCTAGTTTTAATACGAATATTTATGTTATGTTTAAAACATTTCATATGAGGAATGCCTTGGAATTAGAAAGTGATGGGTGGATCCCTCTCTAGCTCCTCGATGCATCAGTAGATCTCGTAAGGAAAACTAGTGACTTGGCACAAGGCCTTGACAAAATCTTATTTGTAGTCTTGGCACAAGGCCTTGACTATGTGGTTATGAAGTCTGGCATTATGCATTCCATCATTATGAAGGTGGATATTGATATTGCATGTGATTTTTTAACTAGTAGAATATCCATGTAAATAAATAAATGGAATTATTTGATTTTATCTTTTCCATATTATGATGAACATCATGTTTAAAAGGATTTTGATTTAGTGTTATACATTTCCTTAAATGTTTATGCTTATTTATGAATGTTTCTGCTATATTGTTATCCTTAATGAGCATTTGAGCTCACCCCTTTCTATGTTTTATTTTTCCCAGGATGTGAAGAAGTATTTTATTATTGACCTTCAAGGATAGGTTAAGGATATAATTGTGTTCAAAAGGGGACCAAATGTTGTTGATGATTTTATTTCATTATGTAATGTAAAACTTATGAATGTATCTAGTACTTCCAAGGCTACTAAACTGATTGGTATTTCAGGACATGATTCCTTGTATCATGCCAATGTAATGTAACAATGCACCGACTCTGGGTGACTGTGCTCGGGGCATTACATAATGTATATATATGATAAATTACCGTATTTCACGATTCATCAAAAAGTCAAGTATTTTAGAAAAATCCAAAAAATTCACCATAACCATTTTTTAATTTGAAAAATTAAAAAATTAACTCTATTTAATCAAAATAACTTTATAAAATTTTTAATTTACTTTTTAAATAAAATCAAATTTTATTCGAAAATTAACAATTTTAAAACTATAACCCATTTTATAACTCCATTAAAAATTAATCAAGGTCTCATAAAATTATATTATAACCATAATATAATAAAATAATAATTTATAATTACATTTTATGAAAATAATTTTTTGTTTAAATTATTTAAATAATCATAAAATTATAATTAAAAATTTATGACTTACAAAAATACGAACACTTATATAATGATTATATTGGCACTTATAGTATGCGTTTTTATTATACATTCGTTGGTTAGGCTACTATTCTTTTGGCCATTTTAATACTCATAATGGTCATATTACTATTCATAAGGGTAACATTACTATTCATAAGTGTAGGTTACTATTCACTAAAAATTAAGTTGGTTCTATCAAACTCTAAATAACTTACTGGTCATAACCGTGTATATCCATTTTTTGAAATTCAAATCACAAAAGCGGAAGAATTATATTTACAGCTATTTTAAAACTATCTCCTTAAAACAAAGTTTCATTATGTATAGACTCATTGTTTCATGTTTTTCAATTTATTTTTAAAACCTTGGGTTGTTACGGTGTAAGTTTTACCATTTTATTTTTGGTGTGATATTTTATTTAAGTAGAGTCCCTACTTTTGACAGGATGTATATGGGAATTTGGGTGGTATGTTTTATTGATAGGGACACGTGCTACTCCCAACTTATATTATGCTATGAATGATGTTCTATTGTTCATTCAGGGTCACCAGAAGTCCATGTTCTAAGAAAGAGGAATACTTTTACTCTCACATAAACCATGTCTATACAATGTTTTATTTTAATTGAGGCATATTTATTATTCAGTTATACTTGGTTGATTCATCAATTTTATTTCATTCCTATTTTAATTACATTGATTGAAGTAGTATCTCTTATGATATTATAATTATTATGGAATTTTGTAGGTTTAATTTGAAGATTTAACCATGCCGATATGTCTTGAAACTTTTGTGATTTCTTTTAGGGATGAATTGTGTGTTTGTAAATTCCCTCAGAAGCCTTCTATATGTTTTTAGTCTTCTACTGTATGGGTATTTTCATTTTTTCTATTTTTAGGGGTATTGGCTTACATGGATAAATAGTTCAATTGGAATACTTAAATGGTAGGGAGACCACTCTAGATGTTTTCTTATCTATGGAGTCATTACCTTTCATTTGAATTTAGTTGTGTAAGATTTTAGGGTGATATGTTTTTTTCCCCAACCCAACCCAAACCCATGGATTGATTATAGTGTCCCATTATATGAGAAAATTTGGGTTGATTTATTGAAAGTAATTTATAGTTTTTTAGATATTATAACGGTTGTGTGTTTGTTGTACACTCAACTTTCCCATTGGAGATGGTAGGATTTTGGTTTTTAGCATTTCTCTATGAGGTCCTTGGAGGAATATGGTTTAGTTTATTTACTTAATTCTTAATAATTATTATCATGGTCCATGTTTTAGTGGGTTCCATTATGTTCCTTGATTTTTGAAATTGAGTTATAGAATACAAAGTTAAGCCAAATTCTTTCTTTGGATTAACTTTTCCATTATGTGCTTTATAGTAGAAGAAAATATTATATTCAATGGAATTGAATAACCATAACCTCAAATTTAATTTATATTTTTCCTATTTATTGATTTTTATCATTTCTTGTATCATTTGGGTTGTTTTCTTTGATATTTTTTAGAATTGTTTTAGTTTATGTTATCTCACTGTTAAAACGTGGTTAGTGAAGACTATATGTACTAACTATGCAAAGTCTATAGTAAATCATGATGGTGTTTTCATGGTTTGTGGGAGGCTGAGAAAATCATTCATTCTACCTGGATTCTTGAGAAAGTGGGATTTTCCAAAATACCTTTTAATGTTTTAATATTTTTTCACCATTATTTATCTCAATTAGAGCCACATGACCCTAGTCGTGTCTCAACATTGTTTCGCATCTCCTCTTTTTTGATCTATAGGGAATATCTTCATTATTTTAGGTTTATTATTCATAGTAAACATCTCTTGAACTAGGTATTAGTGTTGGCTCAAATTTATTTGGGTATTTATTCAATTTTTGGCACCTTATGATTTTTTAAGGACCTAGCATTCCTAGTATTCATACTTTTATATTATCCTTTGGGAAGGTGACTTGTTTTGGGGTGGGTAGTTCTCCATGAAATAGAATTTAAATATAAACCATAATTGCATATTTATTTATGACTTTTTATATATCTTTTCAACAACGTTATTAATTATATTTAATGTTATTATTAAAAAAAGGGTTGGTTTGAATTTCACCTCACATGAGTGATATTTTAGTGTAAATTTTAAACGATCAAATCTATTATTAAATTCCAATCACATCAAGTGTTTGAAAAAATGTATATTTTTTAATTTTTAATTATTTTTATCCAATAAAATATATTTTTTGGTTTTAAAATTAATTTTGAATTGGTTTCAATAAAAATGTGAATGGTGTATTTAGTTCTCAAAAGGGGGTTAATGAAAATAAGGTATTTATATGTTGTTTGAATTATTTAAAATAATATTTCCCATTGTAATTTTTTCAAAAAGGAATTAAAGTTATTAAAGTTATTTTCAATTGATACATCGATGATTGATTCCAAAATGGAGGTAGCATGGCATGGAATTACAAGTTCATTTCTAAAATGACTAGTTATGACTTTATAAAATAAGTTTTTATGATTTTTTGGAGCACTAATTTTGAAATAACATTTACTTTACTTATGTTTTTTCATTCATATGATATAAAACTGGAATTTTTTTTATTGGTGACAAAAGTGAGATAAATTTTACTACTAATGAGTTAATATTAATTAATGTGATGTCGTCGTGGCATGATTTCCAAACACCAACCTCCATTTATTTATTTCATAATAATATGAGTTACTCTATGAGAGATTTATATTAGTACTACACTAATATATATCATTAATTGATTACTTTTATAGCAATTTTTATGCTCTATAAAGGGGTTTTTTTACAGGTTATACCTTGAGGGTAATTCAGGGTTTATTATTGTTAGGTTCACCTGAGTTCAACTAATTACATAATAGGTGTTCCATATGTGAGGTCCAATATTATATCATGTTATATCCCATTGAATTTATAATGATTTTTAGTTGTTTTTTATGATTTCACTAGGCTATTACATTCCCATACATTGATTTTATCCCTTAATTGTTTTTTAGTTTAGTCTCAAATCTTACATTATTATATTTATATTATTCATCCTTGATATGATAGTTGGATTTCTCTATATATCTTTTTTATCATATTTTTTTGATTAATTTTTCAAAAAACGTATGAAAAATGTCAATTTGGAATGATTTGGACGGTCAAATAACATTTTGGTTTGTTTGTAAACTTGAAAATCCTAAAATTTATGGGTTTTGAAGAGTTTTAATTTGTAAATTATCAATTACACCCTATTTTGATAAAAGTGTTTTTAGAAGGTGTATATCTCAAGTTTGAATGGATTTTTTGTAAAATTTATGAATCATGTCATTAGGTTTGGAGAGAAAAGTTTCTATTTATATATTTATTTCAAACTAAAATAAAGTTGATTTATTTCTATTCATAATTAATGGGGTGTGGGGGATATGTAATAATCATTTTCACTCATGGATATCATATTATATATATATAAAGTCTTATATTGATGTAACATTTGGTTATTAGATCTTATTGTGGGTATTTTGGAGGAGGTAAACAATGATTCTATGCTTGACATACAGAAATAGGTTGTTCTCAATTTTTTTTATTTTGGTTCTCCTTTTCATAATATATTTATCATTCCATGTTGTAATTATTATTAAATAATTATTTCCTATCTTGCATATTTACTGTAATTAATGATTGGTTATAATTTTATTCTTATATTTTTTTTTATGGTTATTTCTTATAATTATTCTTTATGGGTTGTGCTAATATTTTGTCTCCCTATTTATTATCACTTAAAATACTTAGTCTAATTTCTTATGTTCATGGTTACTTGAAATATGAAATAGTAAATATATATTTCCTAGTTAAATTTCATTAAATTTTTATTGGTTAATAATTCATATGGGTATTTTCTAGATTCCCTAGTACAAGTTCCCAGTCAGTGATGATCTAGAATTTCTTACGGGCCTAGTGGAAAATTAACTTGAGTACTAAAACAATAGTACCTTAGTTTATTTTGTTACATGATATATCTTATGATTTAATATTTTATCAATAAAATTTTAATATTAAATTCAAAATCCATTGGATTTTGTTTCATAAAAAACATACGGAAAATCTTAGTAGAAACACTTTCAGCCTCAACTATTGAGCGGGAAATAATGTTTTCCTTCTTGCATGACCAAGAAACAAAATAGATTCCCTATAAGTTATAGTTTTTTTATGTTATCTTACTATATAATGTACATCAACTTAAATTAGGACTAAAATATGATATAAAATATAAACAAAATTTTTATACATCATTCACATCATCCTTATAATACCTTAAAATCTATTTAGTATGTATTGTTGATTAATATGTGTTTCATGTATGAAATAAATTTTCCCTGTGATTACATTATGATTATCTGAGTTTTTGCATGATTGAATAAATTCATGTCATTTTCTGAGTATCTTCTGATTATTTTAGATACATTTTGGTTCAACCCAGCCAACACCACTCATGTGCTAAAATGCATACCGGTTCCTTATGATCCTTTCTATAACATGAAAAGGATAAAATGTTATTCCATGGTATGGACTAGGGCATGCAGAATCGGGGTAGCTTATATTGAAAATGTCTATATTGGTCTAACCACATCATGGTGAAGGGTATGGTAATCCAAATATATCCATGATATTTACAACACACCAAAAGGTATGGATATATCAAGTTACTTTGAAATGTTTGTTCAAGAAGACCCTGATCATGGTGGAGTTCATGGTGATTGATGTGTTGGAATCTAAATAGCCAAAGTGGAAATTTTTTATCATTGACCTCAATCATTTAAATTGGATAACATGTTTTAATTTAATGAGGGGTCTTGAATTTTAATTTAATTTTATTTTTTATTTTATTAATTGATTTTAACTCATTTAAATTTTCATTCCCTCAATATAGATGAGTTATAAATTATTTGGATAATCCTATATTGAGCCTTGTTCAGATTTATTATTTTGAGGTACCTTTCTTGATGAACCACAATCCATTGAAACCACTTTTCTATACCCTAATAAAAATTAATCCTTTAGATAATACGAATTCTTATTATTGAAACAAACTCAGTAGTACACGATTATCCTCTTATATGGATGTTTTTCTAGAGTAATGACTTCTTTTTTTCTATCAAACCTAAAGGCTGTAGTTTATGGTACTTATTATGGGTTAAATGTTATTTAGATTCACCTTAGCTTTATTTATTCTTTATTATAAATCTTGAACCATTTAGTATTGAATTGGAACCAATTTATAGAAAAATTATCCTATGGTATTGTTCTAGTTCATGTGAGGATATGGTTCAGGTATTGAAACTCTTGGAAAAACTAGGTGTTGATGTCAAAATGATTGAGATAGAAATTCCTCATAATATTGGTCCATGATTATGAGTTTCATTCTGTGTCTTGTTTTGTTTCCATAAAAATCCATAGATTCCTTTTGTGACATGTCATGTTACCCCATGCGTAGATATTTCATGGAAAACCATTGTGTGATATGGTACTCAGGTACGCGTATAGAACGTGAGTCCCATAATTTTTCTGATATTAATTTTGTTAATTTTTATTGATATTATATCATTCTTCTCATGTGATGTATATGGAATATGTTATATTGTTTTTGTTTTACACGTGATACCAAAGGTGTAGGAGGAATAAATATGACTCTGTAGATGAAGGGGGGTGGTGTGTCAGACACTAGATATGAAATGATGTATGAAATTACTTATATGAAGGGTAATTATGTTCATTTGTTGGATGACCTAGGGTTTTGATGGTCTTTGGTGGCCTGGCCGGATAGGTAATAGTAAAAATAATGAATGATGACCTTATGTGGCTTGACCTTGGCCTTTTTCCCTAGAAATAGGGAATAATATCCTTTTTGGTTTGATTGGTAGACTTATTCCTATAATACTACTATGAAACCTTGTCACTAGATCATCCACTTTTGAAATTCATTTGACTATTTAGATATTCATCTGACATGGAGATGAAGTGGGCACGACCATGTTTATCTACAACATGGATAGTGCACAAACTCTCAATGTTGTATTTTTTCCGTATATTTGAATTTATTTTATTATTATGGAATAAACCTCTATATACATTTGAACAAATGTCAAATACTATTTGGTGTTTTCCTACTGTGTTATTCTCACACCCTACACAAGAATGTCAGTGTGTGAAAAAAAATAATGACCAAGGATGTATTGAAAGGAAAAGGCATTTTGATGGGTAGTTGAGAAGATGGTGCCTTGGAGTTAGAAGTGTTTTTCAACATAATATATAGTATTTATAATTTTGATATTTACTTTTATATTTCATGATACCTGGTTTGACCTTCAATTTTTAGGGTGTATGGTAAATAACACAGTATGTTTGGGTGATATGGTGTTTTGGAAAGTTGTTTAACATTTTGTATATTTATTTGGGTTGTTTAATATTATTATATTTTTTGGATTTTTTTATTGAGGTTATAGTCTCCCCAACTGCACCAATAGACCCCCACCACTACTTAGCAACCTCTCACATATAGGTAGCTGTGAATGAATCTTGAAGCATCTCTATTTGGTTATCGTTCAAGTTATCTTGTTGGGGAATTGCAAAATGGTATCAAATTAGGTTTCCCATTTTCAGTATTATTGAATTCTTTTGGGAAATTTTGAAAGGTGTTAAGTCATGTGGCGATTGGAAAGTGGAGTTTCACGTGTTCTTAGATAGCACATGTGTAACAAACATATGAGTTATCATTTATGGGATAACTTTTATAGTAATTGTTTTATTATTTTTTGTTAAACCAGATTTTATTATGATGAAATTTTTTATGATATTTGGGTGCATTAATACATAATTAGTAGAAACATATGATCACATGAAATATATATATATATATATATATCAGTTGAGTTTTTTATGGTAGTTCTTTAACCATACACCTTTATATGAGCTCTCTATTTGGTAATATATATTTTTTCCCTATTTTGGGATCAATATATATTAGAATTTATTATTTTAACTTAAGGATTCATTTTGTTGTATATATGACTACGAAAAACATATGGGAATTGATAACTAGGTGGGATCCTTGATTGGTACTAGTAGGGTCGTTTTTCCTTATATTGATTAGAGCAACCCAACTTTTTCATATATGACAATTACAATATATTTATGGTAAATAGAATATTAGTGATACAATTATGGATACAAACGTATATTATGTTGGGAAAATTATTCTCATGAATCACTTATACTAAAAAATTTATTTAAATAATTATTCTTGATCCTTATAAAATCTCTGATGATCTCATTAATACATGGAATAAAATTAATATATACATTAAGGAAATGTATGAACTAAAATCATTATAAGTGGAGGAATAAGGTACATGAATAAATAGTACATGTGTGAGAATAATCAATATAATAATATAATTATCGTTGGATAATCATTATAATCATGAATAAAACATTTTATAAAGGAATGGAATGTGTCATATTCATAACAATGAAACATCGTAACATAATAGTCAAATACCATAGGTAGTTGTAAATAGAACTAACATCATGTTCATACATAACATATGTTCATAAATCATAATATCATAATTATGAAAAAATCTAGAACCATGTTCATGAATAATTCACACAATATAATGAGATATATCACATTACCCAATTCATTAGTGGGATATATAACTATAGTCCCACTCATTGCATTAAAAAATGTGCATAATCATGTATGCCACATAAGTCATAAAACAATTCTTTTCATGAAATAAACTAGTGGAAGGGAATGTATTTAATAAAGAATTTAATATCATATTTCATTTAATTACATTTGAGGATCCAAAACTAATAAAGGAATTCATATTTTTTTAATAAAAGATCAATTTTCATGGAATAAGAAACTACCAAAGAGAAGTCAAAAGCTGTTTTTGTACAATATAGTCCTTTTTTAAAATCATTATAATTAGGTTAGAAATCATTTTGAATATATAGGAACATTTGTATCGATAATGGGTAAGATAAATAATATTTAAAGGGATTTGTAATAAGATTAATGTTATATCCACGATGATAATAATGAAAAATTTAGGATATCCCATAAAGAAGGAATTGGGGTCATGAATCTCTTTACCATAAATATCATTTAATTTATTCTCTTTTCGACCTCCTCAATAATAAAAATAGGTTTATTAAAAAATATTAATTGATGAAAAATTATATTAATTTATGTCAATATTTATCAATTAAAATAATTGGATTATATTCCTTAATTCCCATTGTTAAAGGTCAAATGTTTTTATATCAGACTTTATTTATAAATATCCCACATTACTTCAATTTTGATATTTTGTTTAGGGAAATTTATACATAAGTATAATAAAATAAAGGAGAATACAAATCATATATTTAAAAATTTATGTAAGATAAATAATTTATTATAAATAGACATGAGTTTGGTTATAAGAAAGTATTTGGAGACATCCAAATTAATAGTTATCTATCCGTTAATGGGACATTTTCAAAAGAATAAAAAAGATATATATGGCATAAAAAATCCATAAGTATAATTTTTATATTAGTGTAACCTAATTAATATAATTTTAACATATTTCATTATTAATATTTGAACATTTAGTTTTGAAATTAATTGGTATAAATATGAAGAGAATAGTAAAATAAGAGAATAGTTAATAGAGACTTACTCATTCCATAGTGGTTCTTATCTTGTATGGCACTAAGATCCCTTGATGCAAGGAGCTGTAATTATCTATAACATATATAATTATTCTACGGTTTTGGAGGGAATCAGATTTGGGAGATTTTTTCCCTTCATTATATGATGGAGGAATTATTTTCCAACGGGAGGGAGACCGGTTATTTTTTGACAATGATAAAAGAAAATATTAGAATAAAATATTGAATAAAATACTCTATCCATGGTAAACCATGTAACATTATTACTTTTTAATTAGGAACCATATATTAATAAAAAATGGATTTATAACTTAAAATACATTTATTAATTAAATTAACTAGTTTAATAAAAAAATAATGTAAAGATTTGATAAATTTTTCTTTTAAGAGATCACATTTGACTTTAGACTTAGGAAAATAATTTTTTTTTGAAAATTAAGTTTACTAATTTTAAATGAACCATTTATTTTATGATTTATTTTGGTTGAAATCACATATTTATTATATATAGAGTTATTATAGCATCAACATTATTATATATAACATGTTGGATTTGAAAAATGGTTTTATTAATTCATGTAAAAATTAAAGTATTTTAAAAATTACAAAACAATCATCTTTGGAAAATTTCAACATTATAATTCTAAAAATTAAATTAATTTTATTAAAATAATATTCTATAATTGGTAATTTTGATTTTTAATATAAAAATTATGAATTTTACACAATTTAATAAAATATAATTTCTTATAGAAAATTATTATATTTTCCTTTAATTTGTATTCTATATATTTATTTTATGGAATTAAAATATTTATATTCTCATAAATTACTCATGATAAGTATTATTTATATTAATTATTATTATTTTGATGAAAAATTACTATTTAAATGTCCCAAATACAACTCCAATGGTCACATTACTATTCCAATGGTCAGATGACTATTCGAATGGTCATATTTCCTCATATATATATATATATATATCCCTCCATTAATTAATTCATAATTTACTAAAATCCCACCTACGGTTATATATATTCATTTTATAATATTCCATTTGGTTTAATAATATTTCTTTTCTTTAAATAGTGTTGTTTAATGGGGTGATGATTTTATAAGACTTGGGTGATCCAGATCTTCCCATTTTAGTTTTTCTATTTTAATTTTTACCCTCATAATGTTTAACATTTTATGGGTTTAGATGATGATTAATATACTAAAATGTATTAATGGAATAAATGTTTTTGGATTATTTGTGTGTTTTATGTGTATAATACTAATAAATATAACACATGTTTATTTAGGAAAATTTTATTACTAATAAAGTCTGGGTATTTAATTTTCCCCTCATTTCGAAATGTTTTCCCAAAAATTTCAACTCATATTCATTATTGAGAATATATGTGGGTACGTATTTCATTAATTACTATATTTTCCACATTATCTCTTTATATTTATACTTCCACCATAAAACATTTAAAATTTTTGTTGTCCTATTATGTAGAACATTATCTCTATGGCCATTCATATTTGCCAAGAGCTCCTCATAAGAGAGGACATTCTCTATTTCTAGCACCACCATATTTAGTATATGTTAGTGATAAATTCTATACTTAGGAAAGATATGTGGAATGCACCATGAAGTTGAGATATATTTGGTAAATGTTCAATCCAATCTTCCACTATTATTATTCGATCCTGGATCTCAAAGGGGGAAATTTACCTGTGGAAAAAACATTTCTTTCTTTCTAGACCATACATTATTTTCAAATTAAATCATTATATACAACATAAAACTCCAAGTATTTTATCTATTTATCAATACAGATCTTCTATTGGCGCTAAATATATTTTATATATTGTTACATAGATTAAACCTTCTATGTCATCTCATTCCTGTGATCTAATCCATGTATCTTTTTTTCACCAACTTCATCTCAAAAAGTGGTATTTATACATCACTTCACATATTGTGCTTAAAATACAGATAATTAAATACTCAAGTATAAACTTTTTTGGTATGAGAACTCAACTTATTGGATATTTTGATCCCATCCACATTTAAATTTTACTGAGAAATATCTCAGCATGAAATCTATATTCTGAATGTTCCTTTTATATTAGCCAATAGTTTGGGCATGATATCCAATAATAATATTCAATTTAGTATTAAATTTATGCTAAATAATTCTACATAATTTATAACTGAACCTTGGATCAAGATTACATATGATGTTAGGTAGAACCCCTTACAACCTCACCAATTCTTTTACATATATCCTAAAATGTTTTTCAATTTAGAAATATTTTTAATAGAGATCAAGTGCAACATCATGGTGAGTCAATACACCAAAACCAGTATCACATTTATTCCATTTGATTTATTTGGGAGTCTAGTGAAAAATATCATTGTGATGCTCCCTTATTTCTATGTGTGTATAAGAAACAACTTTATCATCACCTTTTACTTTTATAACTCTACAATAACTTGATGATGCTTCAAGAACATTGAGGTGTAATTAATATTTTCATCTTCATGTTGTCCCATCAAAAGTTCTGTAAAACATCACAGTATATCTTGGTACTTCTAGTACAGTTAAAGAATGAGTAGCTATATATAATATCCAATATTTATTTATTTATCTCAGGTGATGAAGGTAAAACAATTCAACCACAAAATTAAATGACACCATATTCATCAATGTGGAATTCCTGAATCTTGAACTCCTTTACTACTTCCACCTTCTTTTGAAGCACTAGACCATCCCTTTGGGCCTCATTTATCCTCTCCTAGATAAATGGTTTGGAAATAATTTGGGAAAGGTAGGATGTATTCCCCTGACATTATTATTTCTACATACATACTTTGTACATATATGAAGTCATTGTCATTCTCAATATTCATAATGTATAAAGTAGTATGTTATTTTCTTTGAAGTGAATCATCTAACTTTCTCCCCTTTCCTGGATGGTATTGAATAAATAAACCATAGTACTTGATCATCTATATCTCTCATAATTTACACATGTTGATTTCCATTTGTGTGAACATATACATTAGACAAGTGTGATTTTTATATATTTCACACTTCCCACCATAGTGGTAGCGCTGGAAAATAATTAGTGTGAAGATCAGAGATTATAACTCCAAAACATGTTTCGTGTATTTCTTCTCATGTATATTCAACTTCTTTAAGGAATAGGCTATCACTATATCATCTTACATGTTTAAAAAACTCAATACTCTATTTTAAGCATCACTGTATGTCATAAAAACATCTCCACTTGATAGTATTGTGAGTACATACACATTGATTATCCTCTTATTAAGCTCCAAAAAACATTCCTATCATTCTTCATACTAGACATAGCTTACCAATTTCCATGTAAATGTAGTAAAAATTCTATTCAAACCTGAAAACATTCTCACAAAACAACAGTCATGCCCTGCTAAGGAAAAAACTGTGGATTTACATCACACTTGTGAGTTTGGTAAATTCCTCATTTGTCGTTATCTTTATAGGATCAATATAAATTCTCTCTCTTATGATCATGATTCCAAATAACGTGACTTTTTTCCATCTAAAATTCACACTTACTAAAATTAGAGTAAATTTTTTCCTTTTGTAATGTCTCTATCACAATCCTTATATGAGCTTCATGTTCATCATTACTATTGAATTAAATTAAAATATCATCAATAAAGACTACAAAAAAAATCATGTTAATATCTAAAGAATCTATTCATCAAATACATGAAGATAAAAGGAGAATTTTTAAGTTTTAAGGGAATCACTATAAATTC
Source organism: Viscum album (assembly GCA_963277665.1). Taxonomy (NCBI): domain Eukaryota; kingdom Viridiplantae; phylum Streptophyta; class Magnoliopsida; order Santalales; family Viscaceae; genus Viscum; species Viscum album. Next base: position 1,922,002,385 of record OY728125.1, on the reverse strand, counting down.
ATATTGTCGATACCTTGTATAGAAAGAAATATTATTTAATATATTTCTTCTCTTCCTTTACATGATGATATCAAGAATGAAGATCCACCTTTGATAAGTACTAAGATATAATTAGTTGATCAAAAAAATAATCAATCATTAGAGGGGAATGTTTTTACTTTATGGTGACCTTTTTGATCACTCAATATTAGATAACCAACCACATTGATCTATATTTTTATTAAAAAATATCACCAATAAACACCAAGGAGATGCACAAGGTCATCTAGTCCCTTTATCTAATTTCTCATGCAGTTACTACTTTCACTCCTCTAATTCAATCAGGTCTGTCTTATAGGGGAATTTGGATATAGGAGTGGATCCACATATATGATCTAATGATAACTCTACCCCATGGTTTGGGGGATTCTTGGAAAATATTCAAAAAATACATTAGTATATTCCCTCACAATGGGAATTTCCTCAAGGTTGATACTTTCCTTTGACTCAATAATTTTTTCAACACTTGCTTCTTCAGAGGTTATCAATACCCACAATGTCAAGGAATTTTATAAATAAGAATCATGATATGCCTTAAATATGTACAAGAGTATGGGATGGATTAAAATTTAAAAATATATTTCCTTTTTCTAATAGTTTATTTGAGATCTGTATAATGAGATCTGGTCCATGCCCAGTAGAGAGTAAAATTACACAATGGGATGTATTGTGATATTTTTCGGAAGAATATTCCCACAAACATTAATACAAGAATTGTCTAACACTTGGGTTGAATTGATTGAACCACTATATTTTTTATGTATATCTTTAATTCAAGTTATCAGTGTGGTGATTGAATTGATCTAGAATACTTAAATGATATAATGGAACCTTAGGACCATAATAAAATTAACAAATTTCTATTATTGAGTGAAAAGAAAGAGTTCCTTGTCCAAAATTATTTTCTTATTCAACCTCAGCCATGGTAGTAGACCAATATTTCACTTATTTCATTGTATTTTATGGTTGTTGATGATAATTACATTTTTTTACCTATGTTTTAGTATAACATCTTTCATAGTTCCCTTACACCCTATAGTTGAAGAATTAAACCACGGGTAGTGTGTTGATAGGTTCCTTCTTTTACTCTATCATGTTTATTGGATTCATCATATCGATTAGGCATTCATTACCTTGGTGAAACTCTCTCTAAAAAATCAATCAATTCCCTCTCCATTCGATTCAATTCCTATTATACTTCTTCTAATTTTTTGACACATGGGAGGTTGGAAAATAATTCCAATTTTTTCATATGACCTACTTGTATGAAACTCTATCTTTCATTTCTTATCTCCATAACCATGGATATAGTATCTAAACACCATATCTATATTGAGATAACATCAAACTATTTATTCATAAAACCCAAATTCTTTGATATTTATATCCTTTCATGGGTGTATTTTTAATCCATTAATAAAATATCAATTTTTATATTGTAATTCATTACAAACCACAAGCCTTATATTGAAAGACATGTGTATGATTTCCCATAAAACATGAAAGAGTCCCCCTCATTTTTATTTAGATAAAAGAAACATCTCTATATATTTTTTTTAAATATTTTGATGGAAATACTTGTTATGAAATACCATCATAAATTCCACCCACTTCATCTCATCCATTTCATCCTTTTTCATTGAATTATTCATCAAAACCCACCATTGATCATCTTCTATATATAAATTTTTGATGAAAGGATTCACATTATCCTTCTAAAAGTATTCGAGAATATAAAAGGTCTTTACTAATGAGTTAACCCACTATTCATTAACAAGTGTATCAAAAGACCTGCTGAATGTTGTTTATTGTTTCCATATAAAAGGCTTGATAGTCGGTTTATCCTTAATTAGTTAAGGTAGATGTTCCACATAGTTCTACTAATTATTCATATATTTAGATAACTGGGTGAGAATTTATATATTTTTTTTAAATTCACTTTCCATTTAATTGGTAATATCATACAGACATTCATTGTATTGTCCCTCACATGGTTTATCGGCCTAGTATCTCTCGGTTTGCACCATTTTATAAAAAAGAAAATTATCGATAAATAAATAAGTAAACAAATCATGGAAAAATAATTTATTATTATGTAAAAACTAATTCTGAAGTCATATCTTATAGTATCCCTATGATTATCAATTTTCTAAAAATATGCTTCTAAGATCATGTGATTTAATCCATCAATTACTTTATGGGGAATAATTACATTAGTTATTTATCAATCATATTACTTTGTATAGTGTTTGGGTTTAACCAAAATATATATATTAGTGTGTCAAACAAGGTGTATTCTATGTCCTCTTTATCATGAACTAGTTGACGATCGGCCCATGCTCAATGCGCCCATTTTTAGTTTATTGTCCCTTAGTACAACTGTTCTAGACCCACATCCACTTGTAGTATCCATATTGGTATTAATTTTTTTTGTAATCCACATGCTCTTATATATTAACAAAACAATGGATATTTCACTAAAAAAGAATTATCACTATTTTTTTAAGTAACATTTTCAGTCTTAAGTCCCAAATTCTCTAAAACATCCTCTATTACAAGTTATAGTGTCCCATTTTCTCTAAAATGACTATTACATCATTTTTAAGGTAAATAGCATCATGGTGATACAATCTAGGATCCAAAGTTTTAGTATCTTGGTAAATTTAGGCTCATACATCACTAGTATATAAACATTTTTCTAAAAACTTATTCTTTATACTTATAAAATCTCTCATGGTCTATTTTGTTCATATAATCACCTGAGGATAAATAAAAAATCAATGGGTGATCTAAAATCCTAGTAATGGTTTGAATTATGGATATAAACCAATAGTACATTGGTGAGAAAAATTAACAAAATAATATCATATGTGTAGGGACATAATCATAATATTATGGGAAAATTTTTATAAAATCTTGTTATGTGGCATATCCTTAATAATTAAACATCATAACATAGTTCTCAAAATTCCTTAAATTGTTTTCGTCAATGATAACATCATGTTCACGCATAACATATCTGTATAAATCATATCATCACAATTTTGAACAATTATTGAATCATGTTCATGAATAATACATATAATCTCATGAGATACATCCCATCATACAATTCATTAGAGGGTTATATAATTTTGGGACCACCCATCACATCATAACATGCTCATAATCATGCATTCCACATTGATCATAAAACAGTCATAGTCATGAAACATGCTCATGGAATGGAATGGGTTTAATAATGTATTTATTATCATACTTATTGGAATAATCTTTGGGGTTCCTAATTTAATAATGTCAGTCATATTTTTTAATTAAATTCCAATTTTATTGGAATAAGAAACAACTCATGAGGAGTCAAAATATGTTTTGGAAAAATAATGTCCTTCTAAAAAAATCATTTTAATTATTTTGGAAATATTTTTGAAAAGGTAGGAACTTGTATATACATTAATAAAAAGTTATAGGGTAGTAAAAATAAAATTTATGTACACTAGAGGAATATCCATACTAAAAATACTATGAAAGATAAGATAAGTAAAAAATAACTAATTGGGTGTGAGAATCCACATACCATAAATCCTTCATTATTTGACTTATTTTATGCCTCTATAATAATAAAAATAGGTTTATAAAAACAATTAAAGATAAGTTAATTATGTTCTTTTTCAATATTTATCACTTATTATCATTTGATTATATTCTTTAATTCCCTTTGTTAAATTGGAAATGTTTATATACCATTTTATCCTTAAAAATATCATGTTTTGTTTCAATTTTTCTTTATTTGGTAATTTTTACATAAGTATAATTATATAAATAAGCATTAATTACATGTATTTATAAATTTATATATCATAAATAACTTATTATATTTTTGATATAAATGGAGTTGGAAACATCAGCATTGGTAGTTAACTGACCATTAATGGGACATTGTTCAGAAAATAAGAAACAGAGGTATGGAATATAAATAATTCATAAAAATAATTTTTATACTATGTTAATATAATTAATATAATTTTAACACACGTCATGATTAAAATTAAAATATTTTTTGTAAAAATTAATTGGGAACATGAGGAAGAGAACTGTAAAATGAGTTATACGTTGATAAAAACATACTCTCTTCTCAATGTTTGTTCACATGTATAACCCTAGAATCCCTTGATTCATGAAGTTTTATTTCTATAGAATATATCTATTGTTATAAGGGTATTATGAGAAGTGATTTGGGAAGAATTTTGGATTTGGTATTTGAGAGAGGAGTGGTTTTCTATGGTTTGGTGCATGGATTATTTTTACATGAGGATAATAGTCTTTTTTTGAATAAACATTTGAATATAATATTAAATTCAAGGTAAACATGGTCATATAGTTATTTTTACATTATGAATCATATATTTAAAAAATAAAATTGATTTAATACTTTAATTACGTTTATAATCATAGTTCAGTTTTTTATTAAAAAGGAATATGTAAACTAGAAACATATTATTTTAAGGGAACACCTTTGACTTTGCACTCTGGAATATAAATCATAGCTTAAAAAATTATGTTTATTATTTTTAAATGGAAAATTTTTCTTAAAAAATTTTCTAAGAATAAATAACCTATAATTTATTTATTAATTCATTTTTTCATCATCATTATGTCATAATACCTATGGTAATATGTTTACTATTCATATAAAAATGAATTATTTTAGAAAATTACTAAAAAAATAACCCTTGGACAATCTAAAATAGATTGTTTTAAAATTTTAATTCATTTTATCGAAATAAGTTTATAACATATTTATTTTTATAAAATATGTTAAAATAAATTTTATTTAGAAAAGTGCATATTTTTTCATAGTCTTTAATCATTATATTTATTTTATGTAATTGTAATATTTATATTTTCTTAATTTACTCATGATAAATATAATTTATATTTTATTTTATTATTTTGATGTTAAGGTAAAGTTTTAATTTCCATGTTACTATTCTAAATGGTTAGGTTACTATTTTCATGGTGACATTATTATTCTAATGGTCACATTACTATTCCAAAGGTCATAATACCTCTTATAAATTGCTCTCAATTATTTAATTAAATACTCTCTAAAAATTCACCTAGATTTTTATATTTTCATTTTCTACATTGTTGATTGGTTTACTAATATTTTGTTTCTTTTCTATAGTGCTTTTGGTGGGGGCTATGATTCTAGCATATTAGAGAAATCCAAATTTTCTAATTATAGTTTGACTATATTATATTTTTTCCCTTATAATGTTTACTATTTTCATGGTTTTAGTTTCTATTTAATGTAAGTATCTTTATTACGGAATTAAATTATTTTCAGTTTTTTTATGTGATGTTTGCTTATAATACTATATTATATAACACATATTAATTTTGGGAAAAATTATTACTAATAATGTTTGAGTTATTACACTGATAGAATCTTAGGTTAGGTTTTATATTGAAATAACTTGTGTGTGCCTATAAACTTCTTATGTTATTATTTTAGATAGATGTTATTGTTTTTCTAAGAATCTTCTATCATTTTAGGAAATGTCACCTTAATATCATGTTATGGGACCACCTAGAGAAGAATGCATGAATTCTATAGTATGGGAGGATTCCCTCATTCTAATACTTCAAATGAAGAAGAATATAGATGATAATGATCCTTTACTAACTCCAGTGGTTTAGGAAAAAAGTAAAACCTCATCTTGGAGTATTCCTCAAAGTGATTGTATAAAGTCGGGATTTTTTCAAATCTAGGGTGAACTATGATCATGTAGTTTGTCTCAAACATTCTCACTCCTTCTACAGAACTTGAGTTCTTCATGATTTAAGGATTTTATTAAGATAATTTATGGTATCTTTAATAAATTGTAGACCTAGAAAGACCATCAAGTATATTAGTTTTCCTTCATGCTTCTAGGAACTGCTAAAAGTTTATGGAGTATCAAGAACCATAAAGACAGTCATAATGGTCTATCATGGACTAAATTTATGTTTTTATTCATCAAGGAGTTCTTTATCCAATCAATGTAGCTATACTAATTACAAAATTTCGTCAAACTTCATCAAGGCACATTTTTGATACCTTTTAATTAATCCTTTTTCATATAATTCCATTGTTTCACACCTCTATTTTCTATTAATGAAACATATAAGGTGAGGAACATTGAGATAGGGCTTTATTCTGAGTGCAAATCCCATGTTAGAAACATTGACCTGAAGACTAACCTTTAGTTTTTAAGAAAGGATCTCAATATAAAGAAGGTGTTGGAGGAGAACCCTATAGCATGTATTATTCAGTTCTCATAGGATCAATGGGTTAGCAACCCAATGGAACTATGATTACTTATTCTAGTTTTATAAAAAGGATTTATGAGAATAAATATTATGATAGATAAAGATATACATTTCATGGTTAGTCTTATTTGGTTTCCTCTAGTGGAGTTAGTGTAGCTCAGTGTAACATTTTTGGGAAGGGTGGATATTACTACATGGATTGGATTAATACCTTAAAAAATATCAATATATTTCATAAGATAGTTAATATTTAGTTTTCCTAGTGTAAGGCATCATGGATGAGGACCTTAAAGGGATTGAAACAAACATATGCAACACTTTGTGGGATTAGATGGGGTCCTTATTAGTGGGTTTATACCCCTTACACAATCTTGACATCGATGATCCTTACATATTAAGGATAGGGTTATGGAGAAAAAGTAGCTCAGGTAAATGCATCAGACCAGATTTTGGATAACAATGGAAAGGGATCATCAACAATATGTGATATGATCTTTATCACCTATACTCTTTGTTGCTCTATATTTAAAATTGGTTCTTCCAATTATTTATATCTATGCAATTTTTTAATGTACTTGACCTATTGATCAAGTTATCTTCTGAATTTATGTCTCTTTATACAACCTTTTGTAAGAATGTAGATCATTATTAGTGATTTCCATGATTTCCAATAATATTTTATAACTATATAAATCTATGTAATTTTTTGGTCCTTCATATGACAAGATTCAATTTTATATTTGAAATAGAGTGTTTTACTAGTTTTTGCGTTCATATCGACTGTTACAAGAGAAATGTATTATTTACTATGCTTGGGGAGATATTTGTGATAACTGGTGAATGGGATATTGGAGTTGGATGTATGGAAATGTCTTGAGATATATTAGAGTATGATCGCACAAGTATATATCATGGAACATATAGAAGATCTAATAATATCCCTATCCACTTTTCCACTACTGACATGCCTATATCATGATATCTTCCTAGATAAGTTCTCAAGGCATCCTCCTCATAGAGGAATTGAATTTGATATCCAACTCATGCTTTAAGCATGACCTATATTGATTTCTCAAGGTCATATAGAACCATATCAGTTGAAGAAACTCAATATTTTACTTTAGGAATTAAAGGATAAGGGTTTTATCTAAATAATAACATCACTCTAGTGTGCACTAGTGTTTTTTGAAAATAAGTTGGAGGTTATATTTTGGTTGTATGTGTGATAGGAATTTGAACATGGTGAAAATGAATAATTGAATCCATTTTTCATGGCTCAAGGATTTATTTGATCAATTGTGTGGGCCAGTTGGATATTTATGATTGAAATATGTTCTATAAATCATTATATTTGGTTTATAGAGGAGGATAATCCTAATATCAATTTTATGAGATGATGCAGACAATATGAGTATCGTATCATGCATATTAGGAAGAAAAATTCTATAGTGGTTTTCATTTCTCTTATATATATTATCGTCTATCTATATCTTCACATCTTTATTGTGGTATTTTTTATGTCATCATAATATACTCATGGGACTTATAAATACATGTTAGACACCTAAATATAATTTTTAGTTCACTTAGAGAACATTTGATATATGTTATGTTCTCAATGGGCCACTTCTAGACAGAGGCGGTAAGTTTTAATGGGCATGTGACATCTGAATTTTTAATTTCTATGGACCCAAAAAAAGGAAGAATTTGTGATGATTAAGTAATTCTCAACAAATGTGGGTTAGATCAGTTGTTTCTAGGATTTTTCTAGATACTCTCAATAGTTTCTTCAAGACTTCTACTATAGGCATGAATTCTTCTACATCTCTTTTATTATAATGTTTCTCTTCATAGGTGAATATAATCATTGGATAAAAACACACAATAGAATTAACATCTTTTCCCATATAACATAAAAAATATATACTTTTTAAGACATATATCAATACAAAAATCTTCAAAAAAACACATATATATCATGGAACTCATTTTTATTATCCATATTCATAAAACAAAAGTGTTGAAAAATTTAACCAATAACCATCTCAATTACTCACCAGTAATCAAATAAACTTAGATCAAAATAATTTAGGATATGATAGATATTATCTTTAGGTTTAAAAGTTATCATATACATTATTCTTGAAAAATGATGATTTCATATTATTCATCAAGAAATGGATGCACTAAAACCACTCATTTGGTCTTACTAAAATCAATCTTGGATCATAGATTCTCTAAGAACCATGATGTTACGAATTTAAGAACATAGCTCAAGAATCTTTTTATTTATCATCCATATATTTATATAATTATATAAACTTAACATTTCATTTTTCATTTCTATTCCCTTTCTAAAAATAAAAATCGTCTTCTGTAAATCTTAATTCATAAATCACAAACCATTTTGCGGTTTCTGATGTTTATTCTATGAATGAGAATATCTTTCTTCATAAAATTGGATCGTATTTATAAGATTTGCAATCTAGAATCTCAAAATTTCATCAATCAGGGACATAAAATATTCAGAAGGTGTTGAAGTCCTATGTTGGAGACTTCAAAGACTTATTCCCAATATGTCTTATAGAAAGAGAAATATTCGTAGAAAAAAAGTATTATTTTAATCACTATAAGTATTATACTCTCACCCTTGATAATTTTTAGCATCACCTTGATGTCTTATATTCAAACAAATTTATATAATAGGATTAAAGGATAATGGATCATACATAAAATCAAGACTTATTTTGTGGCTATAGTTATATGATCATTCCTTTATCAATTTGTTAGAGACTATAAAGGCATACTATGCCATCACATGGATGACAAAGATGTACAGTTGAAAAAGTTTTATGAAGAATAAAAAATTGATATAATTGGTTGAAAGATTTATTTTGTAAACCTAAATTCTTATGTTCATTAGTAAATCCTTATGAGAATTATATTAATATCCTTATGTTCAATAATAATCCATTTTTTATAAACCCCAAAATGAATACTTTTATATATAACATTTTATAAACTTATTTATTCTTTAAGGCTTATCCAAACTTCTCCAGTCATCTAAGAACTACCTCAAATGGTTTTTGGAATTTTTAAAATGCATCCAATTTCATTAAACGATATTTTTGAGTTTTTTCATCATAATGATTAATCAAAAGTTTTTATTTTAATATTATCTATTATAACTTAGGATTAACTCTTATAAATATATCATGATCCATCTTGAATCACATAAACCTTCGACACAAAGTGTATACACACTATATTCATTGAAACCAACATGAGTTGTACTCCTCGGAGGTGCTCTCAGACATCTTTTACCTATTATAGACACCACAAAACTAGTTTAGTACTTCTCATATATATAATGAATAGTTAATTAATCACTTGATGTTAATTTGGACTTCCCACATGAATCAATGTAGCCATGTATACAAGCATATCCCACTCCTAATAATATTTTTACCAATATATTAGTTGTAACTCCAACTTCCATGTGGATTCACAATCCATTACCTATACCTCCAAAATTTTTCTTGAAATAAATATTAGCATAAAACACAATCATTAATCCAAATGGCCCTGAAATATCTCCCTTTGGAATTTTTTCCAATACATTAAACATCAAAACACCTTTAATGGTTGTTAATTATCAACAAAATTTGTTAATTTATCTCCCTTTTAATGATATTAAATGAAAATGGAGGAAAAATTCACCCCTTAATGTAATGTTTCCTGAATCCAATTTAAATACCACTTATACTCTCAATGATATTACAATATACATAGAGAAGTAAGAAATAGTATACTTCATTTAAATGTATAATTGGTTAATCATTCTAACCATACTTATAAAAACTATCTGTAGAAAAAAAGAGTTCAAAACCTAGACACAAAATTTTTCTATTAAATTTCTTAACGTACTACCAATATCTATTTTTCATTCTTATGGGTTTTATAAATAGTATTTTCAAAAGAATTTGTAATCAAGAACTTTTCTTAACAAATCAATCATTATGTTCTTGAGAAAGTAATTAGTATTCACATTTTTACTAAAATAAGGGGAATATTGTAAACTTGAACCAAAAACCCCTAATATATATAATATATAAACATAGTAACTAATAAGGGAGAGTAAATATCATGCTTTATAAATTATCAATGTTAGGGATATATAGATTTATATAATTTATGAATATAAGAAATCTTTGGAAGTTATTAATACATCAATTGATTCCCCTCAAGGTGGAACTCCATAGTTCATTAGTATTAAAAAAATTTCTAGAAGTAGGATTCAAGAAATTATGAAAATTCCTCATGAATGATAACAATTTAAAATTAGTACTAATATAAATTTAACCCAACCATGATGTTAATCATTCATAGCTATATTAGTATCATATAACTCATTTAGACTTTCACATTAATCCCCACTACAGAAATACAAGAACAATTGATTTGGGAATAAGGTTCACTTTCCACTACTCCTTAGTTATAACACTATGGATGAGACTTCGTTCTAAACCCAATTTAGTTTTTATTTGAGGAAAAAAAGTGTTTTATTTTCTTCATGTATATATCAACTTTTGGTTTCAATATTTTTTATCATTTTGTATCTTGGTTTTCTTTTTAATTCAAGTCATTCTTCATATCCAAAATAAAATTCCTTTCATGGGGTTACATAATAATTTAAAATTTTTATGATTTAACCATCATACATACTTCATCTAGTTGGTGGGTTTATATGAGTAAGATATAATTTGTCTCATGGACCGCATTCTTCTTTTGTGTGTAATTATTCTTTGTAGAAACATATTTATAACTTGGGAGTGTTGGTTCTTTAAATTTTTCAATTTAAAAATTATTTTGACTACATATGATTTTCATACCCTTATTGGTAAAATATATAAGAAACATTAACATCCCAAAAATAATTAATTTTTATTTTACTTTTTTGGATCTATATTCATTCCTAAAGTATAATTATCTTTTATTTTAATCTTTATTTTGAACTACTATTATGTCATCTTTCTTTCATAAACATGAGTGATGTGGTTATTTAGAATATATCAACATGCATAAAAAAATTTTTCCATAAATATTTCCATACTCATATAAATTATAAATATTTCTAAATCTATTCTTTATTATTATATGAATTATATTCTGTGAATTTTTCTTCTTTTTTACAATAAGTTTATTTTCACATCTATCTTTACTCTCAGTACACCATGGTCTAATTTTATTTTAATATGATCACATGTTATGATAAAAATATATTTCCATATGATGTAACCTATAGAAGGACAAAAAATATCCCAAAAACCGCTTTATACTTCCAATTCATAATTCTTTTCAAGATTTTTCTACGTGATTTCCTTATTATTTTTGAGTTAATCAACATATCCTTTGGGATCGTTTTGGGGAACTATTATTTTTGTAATTACATACCTCCACCATTGATCCATTGGTGGATTTCCAATCACTTTTACTCTTCCTTATATTTAAATAATTATGTTTTTCTAATTTATATTCAAATAACCCATATTTAGCACAAAATAAATGAAATTTGTTGTGGGATGTGTTTTTTGATGTGTATTAGGTGAAGTATTATCTTGATGATAAGAGGAATTTTTTAAAACCAATATGATTATATAATGAGTTAAATACCATATCCAAATTTTAATGGTTGAAACATTTCTATTACTTATTTTGGAGGATCTATCATTCCTGGTTTCCAAGTTTTTTAATTTTATTTCCAAATAGAAACATTTTATATTGAGGTATTATTTTTCAGTATGAAGTAAAACTAATATATCATCAAATTCACTATTAATATTATGATAATTATATTTATGAATATTTCATGATTCCCCTTATAACATTATATCTCTTTTACTCTCTTAGATTTCATATCATTCAGGACATCTTGGACACTTTTAGATGTTCTAAGGAGTCAGTCGAGTGCATGAAAACCCTCTTTAAAAACACAATTCCCAAAAGAATATTTTTTTCAAATTTTCATATAAAAAATCAATTCATTTATTGAAAATTGTAAATTTTACATCCTTTTATGTAATCAGTCTTAATATTGTGTTGGATTTTGAAATATGTTTTTCCAGTGCATCTTTCATTACATCACCCTTTTATTCAATTATTAATTCTCATACTATAGTAAATGTATACACAAATTTATCTGTATAGAAACTTTTTGGAGGATATTTCAAATATATACATTGATTTCAAAGTAAGAAAACACCAAGTAATTTATTATTTTAAATTTCCCTAATTTTAGTACAACTTTAACAAATCTATTCTGATGAATATATCTCACTTTTTTTTATGGAACACAACCCACTATGATTAATTTCCATTACTGGGTTTTCGTATAACTCCATTATATTATTTATTGATTTATTATATTTCTTCTTTATACCATTTTTTAGAGTTTTTTTAAGAGACTACTATATAAATAAAAACAAGTATTATATTTGTATTTTCCATGAAACTCTGTTATTAAATAATCTCATTTATGATCTTCATTAATCTAATTGAAATTCTATTCATCTTAAAAATAGATCTAATAATACTTAACCTCTTCTCCTACCCAATTTCAATACTATTTCCTATCCCTTAAACCATGATTTGGAAAGATTTAGTATCCTCATCACTTTTAATTTCCTTTTTTAGAAGTCCCAAAAATCTTAAAAAGGACTCATGACTATTGGGAAAATCGACTAGGATTATGAACCACATTTGAAATATCTTGTATCCCTATATGTGACTTAGGATCTGGTTTTGATCCCAACTCCTTATGCAAGATAGATTGATAAGACTATAAATCAACATGGTGGTTAGTACCTATTACAAACACCTAAGGGAGAATCATACAACCCCAGGTAAAATGACAAGGATATATCAAAGTAGAATGCTTGTAGTTATGTACTGGTATATCAAAAATCAATTACAACACGTTTTATTGAGGGTAAATATATTTACAAGAGGTCATTACTCACCAAGTATCATGGTCATTACAAAAATAATTATTTAATGATATTAAAACTCTCTAGGGTTACTCCCTCATAAAATATCTCTATACACTATGTTTAGGTGAAGAATTATTAGTTTATAGTAAATAGGTTGTATTAATAATAAAAATAGGGTACCAACATTATTTTCATCATAAATTTAGAAATTTTATGTATCATTTTCATTAACATTATAACACTTTTCTTCACTAACCAGTCATGTATAACACCATGGAATATGGGTTAATCATTTATCATTCATATATCTTAAAAAAGTATAAAATTACTCCGATAATCACTATATAATTTTAAATACTTTTCAAGTATTTTTTTCCTTAAACACTCCATATTTTTTTACCTTCAATCATCAAGACGTGTAAATGTTTCTCCAATGATGAAAAAACTCCTCTATAATGAAATATATATTTTAATAGTCACTCTATAAATTTCTCACTCAATTTATTAGTTTTATTTAGTATTTTAATTTTTGAATAAATAGGTATTTATGTATCCCGAAGTCTTTAGATCAATGGTTCAGATAAATTTTATTTTTCCTAATCTAATATAAATTTTTAATGTTTTTGAATAATTAATGCCTGAAAAAAAGTCAACATTTAAAAAATCTCTAAAACCATATATAAATGTATCATTATTTTCAAATATATCTATACCTGAAAAATGTTTAGAGAACTATTAAACCACTACATATAAAATTGATAATGATTTGTTTTGTTTTTTAAATGGTTTTACTCTTAATTTTAGTATTATCATATCTCTATCTTTTAGAAAATCTCGTTGTCCCAAATTATAAATTTCACATATCACCTACACCATGATATGGTATCCACAATGTTAAGTTATGATTTTGATTAAATAGATCCCATAGTATTTAGTAAATTTCAATAAAAATTGATTTTCTCTATAATCAGATCCATTACTTATTTAATAATTTTTTATAAAATAGGCATCAAACTATGTCCATAGATTCATTCAACAATCATTTGAAAGTATAACATCATAAAACTTCAAAATCATCTAAGTCACCCATAATGTAATTCTTTCTCCACAATTACCTATTATTAAAAAAAATTCTAAAACCATGATCAGTAACATAATTTATTGGGTTCTAGATTCCTTAAATTGAAAATACAAATACAATATTTGACTATTTAACTAAAAATATGAAAATTTATCTAAATTTGATAGGACCATGTATAAAATTGTTACATGGCTTCATAATGATTCATGAAATTAAAATAGGTTAAAATATCAAAAAAACATTGAGAACCATGGTATTTGTTTTTAAAAAAACCCTTTAGTAACCCAAAACATAGTTTCCAATCATTGTATCTAGAATCATGAACTTTTATTCCATATATTTTCTTCTATATATATTACCTAAAAACACTTTTTCCCATTGATAAGTCTCATAATTTTCACTATGTAAAATTTTATACTCCACTAAACATGACTAGAAATTATCCTAGTTTACATAATGCCCAAATAGACTACAATGAATAATTACTTTCACTAGAATTAACCATCAATGCAAGTTCATTAATATCCACTATTTAATCCATATTTTTCTTTTTTTACTACAACCTTCAACATTCCAGGAAAGGTAATCTATGTGGTTTTCCCTTTTATTTTTCGTAGACTCCATGCCCATTATACTTACCAATATCTTTTAAATACCCCATATGTCCATTCCTTGTATCTTTTTATTCATGTGTCAATGTCTTTGTATCACCAAAATATTCATTGTATAATGACTCTATATATGTATAGTTTTCCTCCTATTAGCATATTTATTATAAATTTATTCTTTCCTAACCCAGTATGGTCCATTATGATCCACAAATTCTCTATTTCGCCTCATGGTTACATTATTTCCATTTCTTCCTCTCTTCTAAATGTAAACCATCTAATATATATTATTTATTTATCTTATAATGATGTGTTTCCAATAAAAATCCCTATAGTATGATAGAAATGCAATTTAAAAAAATACTTTCATTTAAATTCTATTCCCATTTGAAATTTAGTATCATTACTGAGTTATAGTTCTTTTTTAGAATAACTTAATTCAATAAATTAACATTTATAACTGCCATGTCTCATCTATATTATGAATATTTTCACTACACATTATATGATGAGATACATCAGGGGACAACTCACAACCATATTATGAAATTTTAGGTCAATTTATTTAATAAAATCTCTTTAACTATTTGAAACAAAATCCAAATACATAATAATATCAGATCATATGAATTTAACTAAAGGCATTTCCATGTCAATATAATGGTTTAATTATATATTCTCTTCTACCACATTGATAATAAAATTCAAGGTATTTCTTTAAATTTTATATGAATATTTGAATAAAATTTTTTAAGTGATAAAACATTCCTTTTAAATATTATTAAAAATCCACTTTCCCCTTTTTTATTCATGTCCATCCCAATTTATAATGGAAAAAAAATGCATGTTCTTATCATTTTTTCTATAATACTTTGTGCCCTCTACTATTATTTGGAAATAAAATATACTCTAAATCACTTTTTTATCATTTCTTAATGTTTCATAGGAAAAAAATAACTTTTATAGTTTTAGATATATGTTTTAGACCACTTGTTTTATTATATATACTTCTCTACCACATCTTTGAAAATATTTTAAATTTTATAATTTATCACATCATTCTAAATCTAGCTTCAATTCATTGATATTTTTAGTAACTTACCTCTTCAAAAATTTATATCAACAAATTCATTAATCATATAGAAATCAATTTTCAATTTTAAAATAACAAGATATAAACCTAAATGATATAAATTACACACACTTAATTCCACAAGAATGTGTAAGAATATTATGTATGTGCTTTAGATATCTCTCTATGATTTCAATAACACATATACAAGAGTTTTATAATATAAATAGAAAAGGAAGAATTATGTGACTTATTCCACAATTTTGAACAAGTTTTCTCATTCATATGTTTCCTAAAATATACTGAAGATGATTAGAAACCTTTAAATATTCTCTAATAATATCTTTTAATAATGAATTTTATTTCAAAATTATATTTAAAAAACAAACTAATCATGGGATTCTTTCTTCTCTTCCAGGAATATGAATCCAAAAAAAATTATGATGTTTCCAATTTGTTAAAAAAAATCCTAAATTCAACCTCGAATGTTATTATTGAACTATCATAATTAATCATTCCTTATTATTTATCATGGTATTATTACACGTATATATGAACATGTTGGATTCCAATTTTTTAAAATATCGGTACCAGTATGAAAAACTGAACTCTTCTCAAAAGGATTGGATTCTCTACTTGATTAAGAGGTATATTCTTGATGCAAATTAAACATATAGATTCATAAATTATATAATTTTAGGTATTCCTTAAAACGTATTCACCCTTTTTGATGTTATCTCCACATTAAACCAAGATTATCATACAAAAATTAATTACTATTAAAGAAAATTAAGAGACTGATACTTCCTTATTTTATTTAGATAAATGATAGTCGTTGATCTTGGTGAAAAAGCCCTTCTCTTCTAACATGGTTCCAATCTATTCTTATGGTTGTATATTATGTTATATCAGGTTTACAAAACTCAGTCGAAAAATAATTTACATACACAGACTTCGTTAGATTAACATCTGAGTCTGGTGTGAAATTAATCCCTCTAAAACATTTTAAATTTTTGATATATAATTTTTGAAATTATCATCATTTATTTTTTTAAGATATTTTAATGCCAATTATTTTTCTCAACTTCCATATTTTTTAATTTTTGAGTCCACTGAAACATTATTTTTAGTACTTTACACTATATATAAGTAAGACCACTATATGTGAGAGTGATAAATAAAATAATTTGGAAAAAAATTTGGTTTTAGCTTTTTTTACTTCTATTGTGTATCATATAAGGTTAATAAAAGAAAGGTATGCCATTATACTAAATTCAAAGAGTATACTTCCTTTTTTATACAATTCTATGGTTAGTGAACTAGCCCTCTAGGTTCACATCCCCCAATATGGTATAAATTTTATTTCTCTCCCTAAAAAATAAAACTCACTTATAATCCAAATGATGAATTTATCATCAATTATAAATAATATAAATTACATAAGTGACAGTGTAGTGATTCATTCCTCTTTTATTAAGATGATAAATTTATATGAACTTTGATGATATAATTTTTCAATTCCTCCTTATCTCTTGTTCCAAAAAAAATAAAGTATTTTAGCCAAAATTATAAATAATTTTATTTCCATTTTTTATATATAATTGTATCTATTAAATATAGATACTATCTCTAAGTTTACCTTGTTTTAGATCTTTAAAAAATCTAATTATGATGTGAGTATTTTTAATATAACTTATCTCTCAAATGTGAGTAAAACATCCTTAATTTAGAACTCATAAAATTCCTAAGGGATAAGAATTTTTATTTATAAGAAATATGTTTTTATCTATCCCTTAATAGTATAGACTATTCTATAAATAAACAATCCATTTTCTCATTTTGAAATCTTTATTAGGATTTCTCCCAACTATGGAATAACTATAGTGTGACAATATGTATTCTATTATAATATATTTAATATACAAGAATCATGTATTAGACATATAAAATCACATTATGTTTGATATATTTCATATTATAATACCATGGCATATCCCTTTTTCTAAGGAATCAACTCCACCTTCTAGTGTAACACCATAATATTATGTATTTCACTTCACTACATACATAAATTTTTCAAAACATGTACTCTAAGTACTATAAAATGAATTTTGGATGCACTAAATCCATATTCTAACAATGCAGCAACAAATTGTCATGGGGTACCTACAGTGGTATTAATTCCTTCCATGATCCATATTCTTAGGAAATGTTAATTGTGCACAACTTTATCAGGGTGTGTCTTTATTCATCATGTTATATTTACAATTATAGTTCTAATAATTCATGAACTAATTTTTCTCAAGGTACTATTGTGGAATTATATTCAACATGATGGTGTACTAAAAAAATATGTTATGATTTATTTCATTCAGGGTAGAACATATACAATATTCCATAAAAATTATGCATACTCAAGGTAATGAAGAATTAATTATTCAATGTATATTTTAGAGTATTTCTACTTCAATTTTTGAAAAAACACATCCAAAATATTCTTCTATGAATTTTTGAAAAATTTATCTCACTTTGGGTTAGATAAAAATGATTCATCACACCAACCATCTAAAATATTCAACTTCAATAACCACTCTTTTAACTACATCTTGATGCTTTTGATAATATAATTAATGATTCAATAAATATTACCAATAAACTCCCATAAATCATTCTCTTCATTAGATAAAATATTTAAATGTAATGTTTCACTTGAAAATTTTTAATTAATTCCATGACCTTTGACGCCATATATTTTTATACAAAAAAATCTCACAGGTTAATATTACTTTTGTAATAAAATTATATGTGCCAAGCCTTCTTCAATGAATTCCTCCTATTGAGTAATGATTATTACAATCTATTTTAACAACTTCACATTGTAAATATTTCACCCCCTTTTATTAATAAGGAGAAACCCCCCCCCCCCCCCACCACATATTCAAAATGAAAGAGAACAATTTAGTTTTCCTCTTTAAGTTATACCTCTTTAAAGAAACTTTTTGAAGATATCCCCCTATACAATTGGAAAAAAATTCCCCCACAGTAAATAAATCAAATGTTCAATTCCCTTAAAATTTTCATGAGATGATTGTAATCTTAAATAATAATTCTATAAGAGATATCATAACCTTACATGAACCTCTTAATGATGATGTGACCATGTTATTATATGATTGGAACAAAAACACCATAGGGGAGTGTGGTTCCCTTCTCTAGACCATCTAAGTAGATGTATATGGTTAATATTTAATGGAACAATAATAGTTCCCAATAAATTCAGTTATTAGTTCCTTTTTTATGATATATTTAACAAGAAAAAATAGACATATACTCTAACTTCACTAAAAAATCCAAAAAATTCTTGTAAATAAACTAATGTTTTATCTATATATGACTTTTCTTTCAGTGAAAGATAGGATTTTTAAATTATTTCTATAAAAATAGTTATCAATATTAATGGAAATAAAATTTTCACCTACAAACTTAAACAATTTAAACTCCATGATTTATAACATTCCAAAAATTGTACCTCATAAATTCTATTAATTTATTGGATTATTATTCATTGGATATACTAATTCTTATATCATAAATATAAAGGAGAATAAAAAATCATTTTTTATTTTGCTTCTTCATATAGAGACAATAACCAACTCTAATATTTTGGAATACAAGCATTCTCAACTATTGATGTTTCCTAGAATACCATGATCAAGGTTTTTTCTTAATCCTATAAGACACCATCTTAAACCTAATAACGTTACCATTATCTTCATGAATATTAAATCCTTATGATTGTTCCATATATAATTATACCTCATAGAATAGATTAAATAATGATCATTTTAAATCCTTTTGGATCACCATGAATATCCTTTTACATTTTTATATAGTAATAAAAAAATCATTTCTTTTATGACCGAGTCTTGAATTACATAGACAATATAAAACATTTTAAAACACCAAAAACTTTATACAAATTGATTCCCAAAGATGGTATGTTTTTATTTACTTTGTAAACATTGAAACATGAACACCGGTACATAAATGACCTACATTATCTCCCTCTAGGTTTTTCATTACTATAAAACTTCTTAGACACATAAAACATAATATATAGCTTCATAACCTGGGGGAAATGAATCATAAAAATGGGTGAGCTCATATACTCAGAAAGGGTAAACAAGGGAGACATGTAATCCTAAACATGAGAATAGGGGGTATGAGAATGTGATCATAACATTTGAATATTATACCCTACATATCAAAGAGCATAAACATGAATCATGGCATAAAGGTTGGTAGTTCATAATACATGAATCATAAGGAAATAAATAACATAATTCATAAAATAAAAATATAGGAATAAAACATAGAGTCTTGGAAAACACATAATCAAATAATATGGTTTCCATAGTAGTTAATGCATCACTACCAATTCCATCTTGGTATTATGGGTTATGTCCCCATACCATCTTGGAAGTCAGGGCTCACTCCCATTTAAATATTAGTATAATGAGTTCACTTCTCGTACCATCTTGGAATTCATGGTTCACTATCATGTCCATTTTAGTAGTCAATGTTTACTCCCAAGACCATATTAGCCTATCTAGTGATATATAAATCTTTACCCAATAAATTGGATGGATATATAGGTCCCAAACATATGATAATTAAATCATACATAAATATTCCCCAAAATAATAAACAATCATATCATAACCCATGAAATGAAATGTGTATCATAAACATGTAAACATATCCTAACCTATGGAAAAAAATTTAGGTTTCATAATCATTTAATTAAAATAATAACCCATAAAAAGAATATGGTTTAAAAATAATACAAATCATGAAGAAGAAATGGGTTTCATAATTATGTTATAAAAACATAAACTATTTGGTGAAAGAATATGAATGGAAATATTGAATTATTTCCCCTAAAAGGTATGACAAACACCAACAGATGACTTCTTAGATGGAAAATAATTTTTAAATATCATTTTAAAAATACATTTCTTGAGAAAAATATCTTTTATTCTTTGAAAAAAGATCCATAAAACAAAAAATATTTTAAAAACCATTTTCCTTTCATTCTTATAAAATAATCTTGAAAATGTTGTGAAAACTGTTTCTTTGAAAATTTATAAAAGAAGATTGAAATTTTTTATGAAACCCATTTCTCTAAAAATACTTTGAAAACATATAAATATGGCTTTAAAACCTTTTAAAACCCATTTTCCTAGAAAACTTATAAGAGTCTTGAGAATGTTTTCAAAACTATTTATTTTTAAATTCTTTGAAAACATATAAATAAGTCATGTAAACATTTTGAACTTCATTTTTCTTGAAAGCATATTAAATAATATTAAAAAAATTGAAAATAATTTTCCATGAAAACTTTTAAAAGAAGATTAAAACCCTTTTAGAAATCACTTTCCATGAAATGTACATTGAAATTTCATAAAGAAGTCTAGAAAACAATTTCAAAACCAATTCTTTTCAAAAATATTTTCTTAAAAATTAAGCTTATAAATGTGAAAAGTAAGATTTAAATAAATTATGGTGGGTAAATCCATACAATTCATATGAGGTAAAAAGAACATTCCTTTTTCAAGATAAAAATGGTATAAAAATACTTTTTTTGAAAAGTGACATGAAAATTCCTTTAAAAAAGTTGGTAAAAGCTAGAAAGGGTAAGTGTTTATTTTAAATATTATCATATAATGTTCGAATATTCATGTAAAACCTATTTAAAAAAACACATAACTGATGGAACACACATTTCTAACTAAACAAAGGGTAAAGTTATGATTTCTTAAAAACACATTATTGACTTTCTTATGTACCAAATATTAGAAAAATGGTCCCAATCCATGAATATATCATGAATAAAATGAGGAAAATAAAATTTATGATTGTTCTCAGGATATGGATCATAATATTTCATTAAAGGAATCATAAACATATACAGTGTCGAAAACCGATGATATTGTTTTGATAAACTCTTAGCACTCGGTAAACTTGAAACACACTCCCCATTTAAGAGAATAAAATTATATGAATCATAAAATTTCATTTAAATAATTATTTTCATTATATAACATTTCAAAGGTATTATATACACATTATGGAAAAATATGGGTTCATAACATGGTAAGTGTCTTAAAGAAAGAATATTGAAACAAAATTACATTACCGATTATGATACTTTTGAAACATAAACATCATGAAATATAGATAATAAAATGAATATTTAAAGACCCATAAATTTAATAATATTAATCCTAAAATAAAATAATGGGATTTATATACACTAAAAAAACAAAACAATGGTGAACATGGCATGTATGTCACTGATATAAAAAGTGATATGAAATTCCCTTACCCTGTGTCTTGAATCTCATCGTACTCATAAAAATAACTATATAATAAATATAAGTTTATTATAAATATATAAAATAATCATATTATTATATATAAACAATATATGGTATTATTATTTCATTATATTACCTACTTTCTAACAACTCTATTTTATGATTTCACTTTAGGTAATATCTTCTTTTTTCTTTGCATGTGTCTTAATTTGTTATATATTTGGTCCTTATACATATATCTTGATTTATGGAATTTAAAACATGATATAAATAACATTTATATTCATTATATGTGTTATAATAATCAATAGAATATATAAGTATGAAATGAAATACATTGTTCATGGAGATGGTAGGTTGTATGTAGTCATGAACGTTTTTTCGTTTAATTTTTGTATTAAAAGAATGAAATAAAATTTCATATATATGTACATATGTATATAATATAATTATAGTAACATTATTTTTTCATATATATCATATAATATCATAAAAAATGTCTTCAATATGTTCCACGTAGTTTTTAAACAAATCACATCGCTTTGAGGGGGCGATAGTCCACACATCCACAAACAACATTATCATATTTTCACCAAATGGGAAGTATAAATATATGTGTTTTAAAAGGATTAAATAATCTTAAATACATAATAAATATAATATAAAAAATATATAAATATATTTTTCATCAAAATTTCCACCATGAGAGGTGGTAAATAAAAAATGAACAATCCTCATTTCATGAGGCGGTAGTTCACTATAAGGATAAATAGTATATTTGTTACTCATTAGATGGAATTTTTTATATGTTTAGTTCAAAAATGTATAATAAAAACATTATATTATATTTAGGATATAATTTTTGTTATAAAATCCTAGAATAATAAGCTTTATGGTGTGAAGAATGGAACTAAAATACAAAAACTTGAGAAAGAATGTTACCTCTTCTTCAGGTTACACCTTTTTGTTTTCCCTAAAGGGCATCCTTGGAATGAATTATTCCTAGGGGGGGTGATAGGATTGGGTTAGGTATGTTGAGGATCTATTTGGTTAGATCTTGGTTAAGAAAAAGTGGTTTGAGATGAGTGATGAAGTGGGAGGAGAAAAGGCCCTTTTATAGTGGAGGAGGAGTGGAACTCTTGTAAATTTTGGGAAAGGGAATTCTTATGATAGAAATTGGATCCAATAATGGTATAATGTCGATCCAAGTGATAATAGGGTCGAAATATAGCCATAAAATTGATTTTTTTACAGGTTTCTAGTTTATTTAGTCCCCTTTGTTTAAGTTTTAGTCCTTAGTGAACCTTAATTTTACCTTAATCCACTACATCAAAATCAGTAATTCACAACAGTTTTTTAGAGGTAGTTTCTTATCCCCACTAACATTTTTTAAAAATTATTATGTGGTGGATTTTAAAGAAACCACCACTAAAACTTTTATATATTTTTAAAAAACATGACAGTTCTTCCCCCCGACACCCCCTCACCCCCATCGAACCCGACACGCCAACCCCAAGCCCCCCCGAGCCCTAGCCCCTTGCTGCCAATACAATCCTGATCCACCAATACCCCATTCCCCCACGAACATTAGATCCTGATCCCGATCCACTAACACTCGCTTCCCCTACCAACACCCCCCTTCCCGATTCCGATCCTCCAACACCCCCTCACCCTCACCCCCAATCCAAATCCTTAACCACTGAGCTCTCTCTATCTAGAATTTCCACTACCGCTGCTCCCCCTGGTCACTGCCCCACTACTGGTCCTCCTCCGCTTTGAGGTAGGTTTTTTATGTGATTTCTTCTTGTTTTTATTTATTTTTAGATAGAATTATAATTTATTATATTTGATAATGGATAAGACTAATTTATAAATTTTTAAACAAAAATGAAACATTTTTTCCCCTGGATGAATTCATATAGTTATTTAATACTTTTTTTGAAATGATATCATTTTTTTCACTAATATTAGTAGATTTCATTATCAAAATATAATGTTTCTATTTAATAAAATTATTTTTATTCTCTAATGTTAATTCCTCATGCATTAATATATGTGTTGCCTTTAAATGTGTTTTAGAATGATTTAAGGAAAAAGCTTCAATGGTTTGTTTTGAATGGTTTGTCATATGGTATTTCAAAACATTGAATTAATTTCATAGTGTTTTTATATTCTTTCCATAATGTAAAAATTCAACATATTAAAATCAGTTCTAAAGTAAATGATTATGATTGGGTTTTATAAAATTAATCACTGAATGAAATGTTTTATTTTATTGATAATGGAATTTTTTACCAATATGATTTTCCATAAAGAATCATTTAAAAATTTTAAATGTAAAATATCTTATTTGATAAATTATTGATGAATCCTTTACTTATGATTTCTGTTGATGGATGGTTCTTCGTGAAATAGATAATGGTTATTGAAATAGGGGTTTTGGTCATTGAGGGATCTTGGGTGTGGGGAAAAATGATAACTTTTTATCCAATGGAATTTATATTGTTTATATTTATTCTATTGAGTATCATTATTGGGATCCCTATTTCATGAAATATCACTCACCACTTTGATTGGTCAAGTGGAATATGTGGTAGAATGAATAAAAAGTGTATATTTATTCTAGGATTTTACAAACTCAAACCCCAACTATAATCTACCTATAAATTTGAATTTATGATAGGGACGTGCAATGAGGAAGATGGTGTGCTCTGAGTCGGTAATCTTGTGTACATAGTAGATATAAAAGTTTAATGTAGAAATTAATTGTTATATTTTTCTTTTTTCGATGGTATCACTAATATACCTAGTACTATCCAATGATATATGACCTCGACACTTGGTGTTGGTAGTTTTTGGTTTTCTCTGATCACTAGATAGTTGATTGACACTATAATTTCCACATTTAAACTTCTTTATTATATATGTTTGACTGTTATGAGGTTTATTTTTTACCAATGTATTTTTAATCATATGACTTATTCCTCATAGGTACATTGTACATACTCATCGCTTCAATATCAATTATTGACATTGTATTGTGACAAATTTTCAATGATTTCACAAAACTATATTTTTATTAAAAATTTATTTCAATAGGTATTTTTCCTCTTGGGTTTCTAAATGATTTTTAAATGAAAAATATAACACTTTTACCCATAATATTCCTCAGAACTAGACTTTATGGATTTCAACTATTATTTTCAAAATGCTTCATTTTTTACCATTTGTATTTATAGGATCACATAGTACTATGTATTTTTTTGGAATAGGATCGCATAGTTTAATGTATAATTTTGGAATATAAATACTAAATCATTCTAAAAATATAGTATCATTAATGATACATTAGACATTATATCCCTTTTATTGTATGTTTAGGTGAATCCATTTGATCACCTTGATTAATTATTGATAATTTTTATTTGACATTATTTTCTCTCAAACAGTATTGATATTGCTTTTCCTCTTAGAGATGTTAATTAAAGATATTTAAAAAACATATTGGTTTAGGTATGAATTTATAGAATAAATTAATATACATGTTTCAATTTAATCATTAAACCAACATTAATGATCTTGGACTAGTTATATTGATAAAAGTAGTTTTTAGAACATGGAATATAATCAAAGAATAATTTACTAAGTATTAAGTTAGCATACTATGATAACTTTAGCATTTAATAACAGAAATTTATTAAATGAACATATAGTTAAATCTATATTCAATTTAATGATAACTAACCAAAATTAAGTTGTTAAACTATAAAATATAAGTGATTTATTCATGAGTTCCTCCACCACTAGCAATGCTAATGAAGCATTTTGTGACATCCCCTCTAGTACTTATATGAATCTTCTTATATAAATCTTCTTATAACTACTTTGGTTTTGGTTTTTTCACTTCCATTAATCTCTTATCCTATTTAGTAATAGTTATGTGTTTTAATGTTTTTAATAATGTTTAGACATTATGATATATATGGATAAAATTTGGATCACATTACAGAGAAATACATCTCTGTTTGATAAGGGTTTGGAGAATTTATTAAATTTCGAAATATAAAATACATTCATTGATTTTAGAATAATATGTGCATGTCCTAAATGTGTATTTAAAGGATATTTGAAGATATATGAAGTTTATGAACACTCGATATTGAATAAATTACCTGCTAAATGTTTGTGTTGGATTTGGCATAGAGAATCAAACATTACAAAAACTTTGAGCACTAATGTCAATTGATAAAATGATCTCCCATATTCATTGACCATGTAATATTAAATGAAAAACCTTATTAACGATGCATTGTTAATTGAAAGACAACAAAGTCAACATCAAAACATATCAGAACAACCAGTTCATAGTTCTACAAATAGTAATGAAAAGGATGATGTTTTTGAGACTATAGGAAAACCATATCAAGATTTTAACATAACATTGGATCCTCCTCTTGATTTTGTGGATAATAATGTAATAGAAAACTTCACTAAGCAGACAGATGTGTTTCATGGTTTAGTTGATGATGGAAATCAAGAGTTTTATAGTGTATGTTTGAAATATTCAAAACTTTATTTTCAACTAAAGTTTAACCATGTGGAATTTCAAATAAGGAAATGTCCATGATATTGTAATTGTTGAATAATTAATTTCTTGAATCAAATATTCCGGATTCTTTTTATGATATGAAAAAAAATTACAATCTTGGTCTAAATTTTAAAAAAATTCATGTGTTTCCCAATGATTGTATGCTTTATTGAGGAGAGGATTCGAGTAGATAAGATTTCAAAAAAAATCTTATTCTAGATGGTAGTCAATGAGTGATTTTGGAAGTTGGAATCAACATACTAAAATAAAGAAAGAGAAAAATAACACACCATAAAATGTTTTGTGTTAATTCCCTTTAAATCATAGATTGAAAAGATCATTCATGCCCTCAAAAACCACTAAACACATGAAGTTGAATTCTGTAGATAATAATAATGATGGGTTAATAAGACATCCATGGATACAAAATCATGTAATACATTTGATACATTACATTGAGATTTCTCATCGGATCTTAAAATTTTTTTATTGGGATTGGTTGTTGATAGATTCAACCCATTAGGGACTTTGAGCACCAGTTATAGAATTTGGCCGGTTGTTTTGATCCCTTGCAATTTTCTTCTATAGATGTCTATGAAACAAAGAATATTTTATTATTTTGATGATTATACCTAAAAAACAAATTCTTTTAAATTTTATTGATATATACTTTCAACCTTTAATTGAATAATTATAGGAGTTATGGAGTAAAGGTATTGAGATATATAAAAAATATTTGAGAATAATGTTCAAAATGAAAGCTTCTATAATGTGGAACATTAGTGACTTCCTTAGACTTTGGAATTTATCTGGATGAAAAAATTACAAGGGTTTTGATTCCTTATTTTTAACTTTTATTTTGAACCCTAACAACTACCACATAGTATAAAATTGTGCTTATTGTGTCATTGAAGATTTCTTGATGCATCTCAAAAATTTCAGTTGAACAAGTAAAAATTAAGTGGTTTTATTGATCATATATCACCTCTAAATTTTTTTTATAGGTTTTTAAATATTGGTACAACTCGGAATTATTGAAATATATTTTTGGAAGGTGTATAATTTGAATGATATTGTTAAATCAGTTTAAAGTGCATCGTTAAGTGAAATCAGAATGCAATAATGGAAGAAAAGAAGTATATTTTTGAAACATATATATTTGAAATTTAACTTGTTGCAGAATAATATTGATATGATTTGTATCACCCCAATATTCCATGGTATGCTTCTCTTTGATTAATACAGTAGCGTGTTTTGTACACAACTTTGAGTTCTAACACACCACAACCAATCAAACTGGCCGTTATGAATAGTAATACCTAATTTTTGAAATTTTATAAATTTTATCTCTCAAAATGGACTTCATTTTTGGATTCGTAATATCAAATTTAGCCTAGGGTGAAATTTTGGAACTTTTCGGATAACATTTATTTTTTGATGAATAGTGAAAATTACAAACTTTTAATTAAAAACAACTTTTTTAATCAAAATAATTTATATTGATAAAATTATGAATTTGAGTGATTTTAAATTATATTTAGAATATGTTTTTACCATTTAATACAATTTTGGTCATTGTACATAATTTTACAATTAAACCGGACATAAACAAGTGTCAATCTTTTGATAGTTACTATCTCTTAAAAACACGCTTTTTGTTTTAACAACAGGAATTAATTTTAAATTAATTTCTACCACTTATGTGCTTTTAATTTGGAAAAATGGATTCCATATTTGGAATCAGGATGTTCATATTGTGTAAATATGTAACTTTTATTTTTAGATATTTTGAATAATTATTTCGGTAAATATTCTATTTACCCGAGTTAAGGGTAAATCCGGTAAATAAGGGTTAACAATATAATATTATAATAATAACAAATTACCCTAAAACGTGTCCTAACCTTATTGGTGGATACATGTCTGACCATGTGCATCTTTGGTTCGATTTTGGGACCCCATGGAGCCACTTGTAGGTGATAGGGACACTTTATTTTAATTAAGTTAAAATAAATACAAAAATGACATAAGCATATATCTTTTAGTAAAACAATTTTTACATAGGGTTATGTATGTTGGATTTTCGACTATAAATTTTCATTATAAAGATAAAAAGATTTCCTCCATAATGATAATTTATTTATTATTTTTAGACATTAAATAATTTAATTTATTTATGACACAATGATGATAAGTAATTACCATAATAGTGGAAAATTAAAATAATTGATATTATAAATACCAAAATAAATATAATTTGAGACTTTTTATGAATTAAACTACTTTTCTAGTTTAATATGACATTTTAGGATTTATTTAATTAACTTTTTTAGAAGTAATAATTCTGTTATGATTTTTAAAAAATTCAACTATTGAATAGTGTCAAAATTGACATTAAATAGTTTTTAAAACAAATATTATATTATTAATTGATATTAAATTCCTAAAAATCTAAAGTTCTTCCAAGAGACTTATATCATGATATTTGTATCATTAATAGACCACTTGGGGGTTTTTTGGATGAATATAGTAAGTTTATTAACAATATAATATAAAAATACAAAGTGGCATGGTAAGTGTCAAACTAATTAACTAAGAGTTAATACTTAAAGATAAGGTTAATATAATGACCCAACACTATCTAAATTCTATTGGTTGAGTGATTTTAGACCTATCCCCAGCTTAAACTTTAAATAATATACTTTTGATCCATTATAAACCAAATATGAATTTATTATAAAATAATATTTCTAGCTTTTCCAAAGGTGCCCATCACCGCTCTTATAAAAGGGCACTCCCCCTTCTCATTACTTCACACCTTCACAGCCTTTTGGTTCTCCCAAAACCTGCCCAAATACTCTCTTAACTTCCCTCAATTCATCCTAGAGGTCTTCCTTTAGTCATAAATCCAACCTAAGAAGCCCTTTTGATCAAATCAAAAGGAAGAACCCGAAGAAGAGGTAATGATTTCACCAACCCTTTTCAAGTTCCTTTCTTCTTCAACTTCTTCTTTCTTTGTTATTTCTATTCTAAAATAATTACTCCAGTATCTTCTATATACTATGATGTTATTATAAATATGGTACAACCATATTCAGTATTCTATCCATCCTTTGAATGACATGTCACCATACGTGCGTACGTACGGCTTACCGTCTCCACGTCGTGGTGTAATTGTCATTCAATAAATTATTATTTGGATGGGTATAATAATGATGTATAATTCATGTAAATAATAAATATAACATGATAATTATTCTATCTAAATTATATACCATCCAATTATATATTATTTTACCATCAAAATAATGATATTGTCGCTCGTGCGTACGTACGGACTACCGTCTCCACGAAAGCAATGAGATTCATTCTCCATCATATCCATTGAAGTATAATTAGCATTTGATGATTTGAAAATAATGTTTAAGGACTTGATATAATTCTGTATATGAATAAGATACAACCTATCCATAACAAACATGGCTTACGTAACAAAGAATATAAAGGAAAACGAGTAAGTTAACACCTGAAATGACAATAATACTAAGATATTTTTAACAAATCAATGTTAAAAGATCATATATGATATAATATTAATGTAAATTATTATTTTATAATACAATAACAATTATTTAACCATTATACAAGAGGTTAACCTACCATCGACCAAGGGAAAAGTACAAAGTAAGTGTTTATTTCGCAATCTCTTTATTATCTGAGGTTGTTTATACGTAATTATCTACTGGGATCTCTTTATCATCCACATCCATGTTCCCTAAAAATGTATTTAAAAACATTTTTACTATTTACTAGACAATGTGTTAAAGTTATTTATACCCTTATGTGTTTTGAAAGGAATCTTTCTGTCGTTTTCCAAACAAGGCACTTTTAACCTGTTTGACAAATTTAAGGTATGAATGTCTTTTTTTAACTTATACGGTGGGTGCGGCTATTTACCACCGTTATAAAATCATCAAAGATTCCCTTACAAGCTTATAAGAATATTATCAAATTAAATGTTTTATTTTATAATTATGTGACTTTTAAATGATTTCTAAATGATATTTTAAGAATTTGTGAAAGGTACTCTTTATCAAGATCATAATTTTAAATGTTATAAACATTTATCTTTATAAATATTTTTAATTAATGTCCATGTTTTCAAAATGATTTTAAGGATTTATTTATATGGACATGAATTTTTTTCAATGATATTTCTTTTCAAAAGTTTCGAAGTGGTATGGGACACTTTGATTCAAAAGTCTATTTTAAATTACTTCCTTTATAAATGTGTGACTTTTCAATGATTTTGAGAAAAGAGATATTTCTCTCAAATTGTTTTGATTTCATCTATGTATACATCATTTGATGGATTTTAATATTATTTGAAGTTGATTTATTATGATACAAAACTTTTGTATTGTATTGAAGGTTTTGTGATATGTTTTATTGTGGATGTGTTATTTTTATACCATTCCTGGTTTATGGATAATGTATTGACATTTAGTATGCTAGTTTTAATACGAATGTTTTTGTTATGCTTAAACCTTTTCATATGGGAATTCATTGGACTTAGTAAGTGATGGGTAGATCCCACTATAGATCCTCGATGCATCGGTAGGTCTCATGAGACAAACTATTGTCTTGGAACAAGGCCTTGACAAAATCTTATTTGTAGTCTTGGCACGAGGCCTTTGCTATGTGGCTATGATAGTCTGGGATTATGCATTCCATCATTATGAAAGTGGTTATTGATATTGCATGTGATTATTCTATTAGTAGAATATCCATTGAATAAGTAAATGGAATTATTTCATTTTATTTTTTCCATGCTATGTTGAAGTTCAAGATTAAAAGGCTTTCGTTTTAGTTATACATTGCCTTAAATGTTTATTCTTATTTATGAAAGTTTCCGCTATATTGTTATCCTTACTGGGCATTTGAGCTCACCCCTTTTCTATGTTTTATTTTTCCCAGGATGTGAAGAAGTAATTTTCTGAATGACCTACAGGGATAGTATGAGGGGATAAGAGTGTAGACTATGGAGACTATATATTTTTGTAGTTTTCATTCTATGATGTAATTTAAACCTTATGAATATATCTAGTGTTTCCAAGGCTACTAAACCAATTGGTTTTTTGAGATTTGACCATTCTTGTGATCATGCCAATGTTATATAATAATGCACTGACTCTGGGTAACTGGGGTTGGGGTGTTGCAGTTGGTATTAGAGGAAGTTTAGTACAAACCTTGGAAGCAAGATTTATATAAACTCTGATTAGAGCACATAGATCTAAGATGGACTTTGAGGATTAGTATAGATGAAATTCCTTGAATTTTGGTATTGTAGATACTTTGTGAGTTTTTTTGAGCAATTCATCCATGTCTGGATATGATCCGGTAGAGGCGGCTCTGGCACAGATGTACCTAGGGTTAAAACCCAGAAACACCGCTTTGAGTGAGACTCGAACGGGAACTAGTGCACAACAACGGGCCTTGCTGCACTCTTGGTTATGACACTCCCGGGGGATATGCTTTGGTAAATTCACAAGATTAGTATGAACCATTATTAAAGGAATACAAAAAAATGCCCCTAAGAATATATGTCGGCAAATAGATAGTGGATAAGCTAGATTTTAACATAGGGTACCCCAAGTTAGGATATATTGTTCCATTACAAGATTATCCTATTATCTCTATATTTTTTACATTCTTATTAGATAAGTATTAAAAAACCCTAATTGTATTTTCTTTTTGTTAGTCGAAAAATGGAGGGAGCAAGATCATGAACAACTCTTCTCTCTCTTCTTGAAGAACTACTTACAATTATTATCCAGAAGTCATTCGAAGATGACGTTGAAACTTTTTCAAATGTCTAAGTTATATGCAAACAACTTTATGAGACATCCAATACCTCTAGAATTGCACGATTCTTTCAAGGATCAAGTACAGACTATGGGATAACATTGCGCTCTCAACTTTTTTACCACACTAAGCATGGGAAGTACCATCAGGGACTTTTCAAATCATTCACTTTATCTCAAAATTACGATGCACTAAATGATTTTCTAGATGCTGCAAAAGAGGGAGACCTTCGAGCAGCCTATATGTATCAAATAATATATTTATGTCTTTTGGGATATACGGAAACTGATTAACCAAAACCTTATTTTGAAATATTTGTAGATGAATCAGTAAAAATTTTCTAAAAAACATGTTAAAGACGATGTCTCAAAATTATATATAAGAAATACCTATTTTTTTTGACACATCGATGCTTCCATCGATATAATCCAAGATGGTTGAGGAGTTTTGAGTAAATGAAGTAGATGATTTTGAAAAATTTTCGAGGTACTATTGTGACACATGAACACATTCTACCAAAAGAAAAATTCCGCCTAGTCTCTCCAGAGTTCATGTTGTGTTCCACATATCTTTAGTGAAAAAATACATTCCTTACCCAATGAAAGTACTCACCTATGAAGAATTAGAACTAGAACCCGATCTATCTTATTGTGGAGAGCCTATCAGAATTCTTCATACCAAAGATCAAGTGTTGAGAAACCGGATAACTCGTCTAGTAAAAGTTATATGGAGAAATCATAAGATGGAAGAGGCACTGTGGGAACCCAAGGAACATATTATGAAGAACCTATGTGGAAATAAATGGATGGTGAAATGTTTAAAAATGTTAGTGCTCTTTATTGATGGGATTACTTTGGAATAATTTTCTCTTGTATGTGTAAACCTTCAATTTATCACGTGAAAATTATATTTGAGGAAGAATTATCTTTTCTGTTGCGGATATAGTTATAAATAACCATTTGGTCTTATATGATCATTGGGTTTGAGGAAATTACAAGTTATTATAATTTGGAATGAAATTTCAAGGTACGAGATAATATTTGTGGTTAAATTATTTTATGGTTATTTTAAGGAATTTATCTCATTTTGGTAATGTTATAAAATACAGTTTTTTAAAAAGGACAACACACAGACCGTGTGAAAACCCGTCGCGTTGGACAAAGCTGTGGGAATCGAACCCACAACCAAAGTGCGATTGGGATTTATCGCCTACCACAGGACTACGTGAAGTCCCTGGTTAGTGTGACTATTATTTTTAGTTAAATTATTTTATTGATCAATAATAATTTGATTTGGGATCTTATGTCTTATCAAATGAATACCATTAGTATAGAAAAATGATTTGGTGATTAAGTGATAAATGTTATTTTGGAAGTTGTTCACTTTGTTGTGAACACTATATGCCAAAGGAAAATAGAGTAGTATGGGATTTCATTTGAGGAGTAATGGTGGATTTTTATCTAAGTTTTTATTGTGGATTTATAGTGATTTGGGTTATTTATGGAAATGATTAGGTTAATTACTTTTAAGTATTTGTCTTTAAGAGTAATTAATGTAATTTGGAGATACAATTTAACGTGGAAGACTACATTCTTATAAGTTTTGGGTTTCAATATTAGTTTGGATTATATTAAAGGATTTTAAGGACAATTGATTATTGAATGGTATTTATTTAACTTTGGGGTATTGATGGTTTAATTTTAGAAATTAAGATTAGTGTTTTTTTCTAATGGAATATCCATTTGGGGGATCATAAGATATTATACTAACCATTTTGGTTTTGATTAATCTCTAAATACAAGGTAAATATATATTTTATCCTATGTGGATCATGTATTTCTATAGATGTTTATTCTAGATCTTCCATTCTGACAAAGTCATCTTGAATACTCATTGGTCAAAAAAATGAGTTAGTGGTTAAAATTTATTAAATAATGAAACTCTACTTAAAAAGTAAGTATATCTCTTTATGTTCTTATTCAATTTCATAAATTAATTCCTCGTTCTTATGTAATGTAACTTAAAACAAAAATTGTTGCCAGTTTTCTTTTCCTACTGGGAAACTAATGACTGTTTGTCCGATCACAAGTTTCTGATTTTCTTATTGTTAACTTTATCTTGATCATGTTTTCTATCCCTATCCATCAGAACTTGACACTTATTTTATAATCTATATCCATGTTTTTCTACATGGAATCCAAGTATAGGTTATCTCAGGTAACCTTTTTACTTCTCTTTCTTTCTTTTAAAGTGATAGTTTTATTGAATATTTTTCCGATGTGGGATATTCCATTATATTCCAATGCCCAATTTTAAAAATTGTGAAGATGCAATTTATCGAAGGATGGGAGAATTTAACACCTCAATCTTCCATGGTACGCTTCTCTTTGCTTAATAGAGTAGTGTGTGTTGTACGCAACTTCGAGTTCTAACACACCACAACCAATCAAACTAGTCGTAAGGAATATTAATACCAAATTTTTTAAATTTTATAAATTTTATCTCTCAAAATGGACTTCTTTTTTGGATTCGGAATATCAAATTTATCCTAGGGTGAAATTTTGGAACTTTTCGGATAACATTTATATTTTGATGAATAGTGAGAATTACTAAATTATAAATAAAAACAACTTTTTTAATCGAAATAATTTATATTGATAAAATTATGAATTTGAGTGGTTTTAAAGTATATTTAGAATATATTTTTACCATTTAGTAAAATTTTGGTCATTTTACAAAATTTTCCAATTAAACCGGAGATAAACAAGTGTCAATCTTTTGATAGTTATTATCTCTTAAAAACACGCTTTTTGTTTTAAAAATGGGAATTAATTTTAAATTAATTTCTGCCGCTTATGTGTTTTTAATTTGGAAAAATGGATTCCATATTTGGAATAAGGATTTTAATATTGTGTAAATAGGAAACTTTTATTTTTAGACATTTTGAATAATTACTTTGGTAAATATTTTATTTACCATGGTTAAGGATAACTCGGGTAAATAAGGGTCAATAAAAGAATATTATATTAATACTAATTTACCCTAAACGTGTCCTTACCTTATTGGTGGATACATGTCCGGCCATGGGCATCTTTGGGTCGATTTTGGGACCCCATGGAGCCACTTTTAGGTGATAGGGACACTTTATTTTAATTCAGTTAAAATAAATACAAAAATGACATAAGCATATACCTTTTAGAAAAATAATTTTTACATATGGTTATATATGTTGGATTTTAGACTATAATTATTCATTAGAAATATAAAACTATTTCCTACATAATGATATTTTATTTATAATTTTTAGACATTAAATAGATTAATTTATTTATGACACAATGATGATGCAGTAATTACCATAATAGTGAAAAATTAAAATAATTGATATTATAAATACCTAAATAAATATAATTTCAGACTTTTTATGAATTACACTAATTTTCTAGTTTACTATGACATGTTAGGATTTATTTAATTAACTTTTTTAGAAGTAGTAATTCTGTTATGATTTTTAAAAAAATCAACTATTGAATAGTGTCAAAATTGAGATAAAAGGGTTTTTAAAAACAAATATTATATTATTAATTGATATTAAATTCTTCAAAATCTAAAGTTCGGCCAAGATACTTATATCATGATAGGTGTATCATTAATGGACCACTTGGGGGGTCTCTTGGATGTATATTGTATGTTTATTAACTATATAATATAAAAATACAAAGTGACATGGTAAGTGTCAAACTAATTAACTAGGAATTAATACTTAAAGATAAGGTTAATATAATGACCCAAACCTGTCTAAATTCTATTGGTTGAGTGGTTTTTGACCTATCCCCACCTTAAACTTTAAATAATACACTTTTGAGCCATTAGAAACCGAATATTAATTTATTATAAAATAATATTTCTAGCTTTTCCAAAGGTACCCCTCACCCCTCTTATAAAAGGGTACTCACCCTTCTCATTACTTCACACTTTAAAAGCCTTTTGGTTCGGCCAACCCCTGCCCAAACACTCTCTTAAATTCCCTGAATTCATCCTAGAGGCCTTATTTTAGTCATAAATCCATCCTTAGGATCACTTTTGATCAAATTAAAAGGAAGAACCCGAAGAAGAGGTAATGATTTCACCACCCCTTTTCAAGTTCCTTTCTTCTTCAACTTCTTCTTTCTTTGTTATTTCTATTCTAAAATAATTACTCCAGTATATTTTATATACTGTGATGTTATTATAAATATGGTACAACCATATTTAGTATTCTATCCATCCTTTGAATGACATTTCACCATACGTGCGTACGTACGGCTTACCGTCTCCACGTCATGGTGTAATTGTCATTCAATATATTATTATTTGGATGGGTATAATAATGAAGTTTAATTCATGTAAATAATAAATATAACATGATAATTATTCTGTATAAATGATATACCATCCAATTATGTATTATTTTAACATCAAAAGAATGATATTGTCACTCGTGCGTACGTACGGACTACCGTCTCCACGAAAGCGATGAGATTCATTCTCCATCATATCCATTCAAGTATAATTATCATTTTATGATTTAAAAATAATGTTTAAGGACTTGATATAATTCTGGATATGAATAATATACAACCTATCCATAACAAACACGTCTTACGTAATAAATAATATAAAGGAAAACGAGTAAGTTAACACCTGAAATGACGATAATACTAAGATATTATTAACAAATCAATGTTAAAAGGTCATATATGATATCATATTAATGTAAATGATTATTTTAAAATTCAATAAAAGATATTTAACCATTATACAGGAGGTTAACTTACCTTAGACCAAGGAAAAAGTACAAAGTAAGGGTTTATTTCAAAATCTCTTCATTATCTGAGGTTGTTTATACGTAATTATCTACTGGGATCTCTTTATCATCCACATCCATGTTCCATAAAAATATATTTAAAAACATTTTTACTATTTACTAGACAATTGTTTAAAGTCATTTATACCCTTATGTGTTTTGAAAGGAATCTTTCTGTCATTTTCCAAACAAGGCACTTTTAACCTTTTTGACAAATTTAAGGTAACAATGTATTTTTTTAACTTATATGGTGGGTGCAGCTATTTACCACTGTTATAAAATATTCAAAGCTTACCTTACAATATTATAAGAATATTTTCAAATTAAATGTTTTATTTTATAATTATGTGACTTTAAAATGATTTCAAAATGAATATTTTAAGAATTTTTGAAAGGTACTCTTTATCAAGATCATAATTTTAAATGTTTTAAAGATTTATCTATCTAAATCTTTTTAATTAATGTCCATCTTTTCAAAATTATTTTAAGGATTTATTTATATGGACATGAATGTTTTGAAATGATATTTATTTTCAGAAGTTTCAAAGTGGTATGGGACACTTTGATTCAAAAAAATCTTTTAAATTACTTCCTTTATAAATGTGTGACTTTTCAATGATTTCGAGAAAAGAGATATTTTTCTCAAATTGTTTTGATTTCATCTATGTCAACATCCTTTGATGGATTTTAAGATTATTTGAAGTCGATTTATTATGATACAAAACTTTTGTATTGTATTGAAGGTTTTTTGATATGTTTTATTGTGGATGTGTTATTTTTATACCATTCATGGTTTATGGAGAAAGTATTGACATTTCATATGCTAGTTTTAATACGAATGTTTATGTTATGTTTAAACCTTTTCATATGGGAATGCATTGGACTTAGTAAGTGATGGGTAGAGCCAGTTATAGCTCCTCGATGCATCGGTAGGTCTCATGAGACAAACTAGTGTCTTGGCACAAGGCCTTGAAAAAATCTTATTTGTAGTCTTGGCACGAGGCCTTGGCTATGTGGTTATGATAGTCTGGCATTATGCATTCCATCATTATGAAAGTGGTTATTGATATTTCATATGATTATTCGATTAGCAGAATATCCATGTGATTAAGTAAATGACATTATTTCATTTTATTTTTTCCATGCTATGTTGAAGTTCACATTTAAAAGGCTTTTGTTTTAGTTAAACATTGCCTTAAATGTTTATTCTTATTTATGAATGTTTCCTCTATATTGTTATGCTTACTGGGCATTTGAGCTCACCTCGTTTCTATGTTTTATTTTTCCCAGGATGTGAAGAAGTAAATTTATGAATGACCTGCAGGGATAGTATGAGGGGATAAGAGTTTGGACTATGGAGACTATATTGTTGAAGTTTTCATTATATGATGTAATGTAAACCTTATTAATATATCTATTGTTTGCAAGGCTACTAAACCAATCGGTCTTTCGAGATTTCATCTTTCTTGTGATCATTCCAATGTTATGTAATAATGCACTGACTTTGGGTAACTGGGGTCAGGGTGTTAGATGATTCTTATTGAGAAGAATGTTTTTGATAATTGTAACTTCACGTAGCTTAATGAGAATGGAAAATTGAAGCATTATCTCAAAGAATGGAAATGCTTACAAGAAATGAACATAATGTGTGATCCTTGTCCAGATGATAATTGAATGTATTCTTCGACAATTTCTACATTGACAAATTTGGATAAAGATACATTCCTTAGAATTTGAAG
This sequence comes from Viscum album, assembly GCA_963277665.1. Classification (NCBI taxonomy): domain Eukaryota; kingdom Viridiplantae; phylum Streptophyta; class Magnoliopsida; order Santalales; family Viscaceae; genus Viscum; species Viscum album. Next base: position 1,921,962,866 of record OY728125.1, on the reverse strand, counting down.
ACATGTAAAGGTATCTGATGGGTGTTCAGGTAACATCTCAGGTTTTTTTTACTTAAATAATTATAGGTTACATGGATTGAAAATTCACAATTCAAATATTTTTTACAATTGTTGATATCATTGGTATTGGGTATATTATTACCTTAAATGGTTACTAGTGGTGTACTTAAATTTGAAAATTATTCATAAAACTATGTGAGAAAACTCTACAACCATTTGAGCATGAAAACCTTCCAGATAGATTTGTATTGACACTTTGTGCAATGGAAATAATCTTTCCTCTGTTGTTTTTTACTATCATGATACATTTAACTGTGAATTCAGTTGAGGAAGCTAAATTAAGAGGCCAAGTACATTATCGATAGATGTATCCAATTGATAGGAACTTTATTTATATATTTTTTATTTAATTAAAAAATTCTTGTCACTTTATTAAATACATAATTATGCATTTTTTTTCAAAGATATCTTGAGCATTTGAAATCATACATGAAAAATAATGTTCAACCTGAAGGCTCTATTTCAGAAGGCTGTTTTGCAGATGAGTGTATTAACTTTTGTTATTGATAATTTGATTTTCATGATACAAGTTTCAATCAAGTTGGTAGTGTTGGCGACACATCAACTCAATCTCAACTACATTGGAAATAAAAAATCTTTTTTGTTATTGCCCGATCACTTGGGAGGAGCGCAAATGTTACACTAACATAAATGGAATTATCACAGAAACATATATATGTTGTACTAAATAGGGAAATTACATATCCATTTATTTAATATTTGAGGATATAAATAAAGAGACAAATAAATAGCCAAACACAAAATGAGAATATATAACAAAATCTATTAATAAAGATTTTATAGAATAGTTTTCATGACGATTAAGTTCATAAATATTGAAATATATATAGATATTAGGTTGACACATATATTTTGTAAATATAATAATGTATATTACTTTTTAAGATAATATATATTGATACTCAATATGATCTATCAGAATATTTTATTTTTCTTCCTCTATGTCCTCTAATATATTCTATAAAGTTTGACACTTACAATGTGAAAGGATTTAAATTTCATACTGTTTATCAGGAAGAGGGTTTGAAAACAAAAAATAGTGGTATATTTATGTTTACTAAAGTGGGATACTATAGAAATTCGATTGATATTATCTAATTAAATTACAACTAGCATTATTTAGTTTTTTTATTCAAATACAATTGAGTCGCTTTTATCAAGGATGGTAAAAGTTATTCCTTGCAATTTACTTCTGGGAACTTCTCTTTCATGATGGATGTTAGTGACCATGAATTACATGATCCATATATGTTATCATTTCAATAAAAATGGTTTATTATGTGTAAGATTTCTTGAATAAAGGGTGGAGTGTAGTTGCTCTCGTATGACAAAGAGAAATGTATGATATGGGTGATGAAGTTGAGGATTTGACCTCTGACGTTGAATCTCATCAATAGCAAGAAGAAGTATTATTTATCCATCATGATATTGAAAATATTAAGGGTGGATAAAGTAGATAAATTAATGATGGAGCCTCAAAACGTCATTATTTAAGGATAAAATGATTATATGTGCAATAATCCAATCATTTATCAGTAACATATGTCATTTGTGTAGTAATTAATTATAATAGTTATGTATATTTTGTTTGTTAGAATTGTGCATATCTTATCATTTATAATTTTTTTGTTTCGTGAATTTTTTTCATTATATGTTCTTTAGTTAAATTTATATTAACAAATGAAAGGAATACCTAGGAGGAAACATTATATAGATACCAGTCGACCATCAGCATTGAGAAAAAATGTCACTCCTAGTTCTTCATGAGAATATTGGAGGGTGACTCTTATAGGTAAAAAGTTTAATATGAATAAATTTATTATATTTTTTAATACTACTAACTATTTTTTCATAAAATATATAAATAATTCTACTAAGGAGAAAAATATAAAAATTTTAGATGTCCGGAATCTGAACGGACTAAATATAGTTGTCTCATTTGAATATTATGGGGTCCATATAGATGAAGTTGTGGGATTATTTGGCCATATTCTAGGATAGTTGGCAGTAGATCTGATTGCCCTTCTGATTAAGTATTATGATTGGAGATATATTCCTTCATATTGGAAAAAAAATGTTTTTGATTCATAGATAAAGGTAATTTTAATACATTATATTGTAATTGAATTTCAATATGTTATTAAATTATAATATTTTTAAAAAGAATCTATTTTTATAGATATTTTTTCACTTTTACATTTTTTATGTTATAGAATGAAAGTGGAAATTGAAAGCATTGGCTGATTTATATCAGAAGATGACTGGATCTATACTCAATGATATTACATTGATGATTGTTGGTGATCAGGTAAATCACACAACATCAAAATCAGTTAGTTCACAAACTTTTATTGTTCTTAAGTTTAAATATAAATACACATCACTATTTATTTTTCAATATAATTTTCTTATAATTTCCGTTGGTAAAAATTTGAGACAAAGATAAAGATGGAGATGGAGATGGAGATGGAGATGAAGATAGAGATGGTGATGAGTAGAGTTCATCTAGAAGTGATTAGTGGTATTTTTGATTACTTGGTCTAATATGGAATGAGAGGGTTTATTGATGTATTATATGGGACATATAATTGAAACCATTTTTTATTAGATGTAACCTAATATACTTGTTTGTTCAGTACATATTTTCTATATATGTGCTCTTTTTGGTTCTTCTGATAAGGAGTTTGTGCCCTACTGAGAAGTGATACACTTGGTTTTCAATTGATTATTTCAGGGTAGTTTTGGGGATGTAGAATCTAAAAATGGAATTTTTTCATAAATCAACATTTAGAGGTTTTTCAAACCTCTCCTACATATAGAATATCATTATACGTGGAGGTTAAAACTAATGCTATAAGATTTTTTTGCGGCGGTTAAAACTGCTGCTAATTACAACACACTGTTATTTAGTGGTGGTTTCAATCATATTAGTATAATTTTTGTGGGGTGAAATTTAGGATTTAGTGGTGGTTTAAAACTGCCTCTAAATCTTCATTTTTTCCCCCAGTAAACCACCGCAAAAACAAAAATAACTACTGTAATATATGATTTCTATGACGCTTATCAAAAAAATATATTAAATGGAATAAAGTAATATATATTGGATTTTGACACAATATTTAGAGTGATTTTTAAAACCATCATTGAACAATTTTATAGTGGTTTAAACCTCTTCCAAATAAAAAAACCACCACTTCTTGGTGCTTTTCTTGTTGTAATTGGTGTAATTAATTTCAATAACATTCACAAATATTTTTGGTAAAAAACTAATTTGACCTTATTATATATTATAAATTATTCTTATTAAATATATGGAATCCAATTCTTCAAATTAAAATCATATAAGTGTCATAAATTAATTTAAATTTAATCTTGTAATCAGGCTGACAATACAAGTTTTTAATGTATAAACATTCAAAAGTTTTCTATGATTTTATATTCAATTTCAAAGTAAAATTGATTCAACTAACCAACATTGGGTTGATTGATAAAAAAATTCTAATTAAACTTTGAAACCAATTTAAAATATAATTTAATGATATAAGTAAATTAGATGAAAAAACTTTTTTGAAATAAATTCTGAATTTTTTAACTATTCATTAAAAATTAAACCTTACAAAAAAATACCAAAAATTTTTCCTAGCCTAATTTATAAGTTTATATTTCCAATATAATGTTTATTTTGACATATAAAATATATAAAACTTACAAAAATTATATTTAATATAGGTTATCCATTAAAAGATTATAAAAATTCGTTAATAAGAAATATAATATTTTATGCATAAAACTGTGTTTGTTTTTATCTTAAGCATATCAAATATATTGGATTAATAAAAATATATATTATTGAATATATATTATATATATAACATTAATTTCACTAAATAATTATAATTAATTTAATTTATTAGGGTAAAATATCTTTGTGGGTAAAATAATATTTTCCTTTATATTCAATAGGTTTTCATATTCATTTATAATTAATTTGTAACCAATGAATTAATATTATATTTTTTTAAATCATATATTTTCATAAGTTATTTAACCCTTTTCATAACTAATAAAATAATAGATAGGTTATATTAAATAATATATAATTATTTAGCAAAATATCATCTTGCGTGTTACACAAGCCATAGAGGAAAGTCATTATTGCGTGTAATGCAAGCTAACATCCGTGTTCCATGTAGTGATAGCTAAAATTTATATTGTGTATAGTGAAATATTAACTTGTTTTTTAATATAACATAATCCAAACATAGTTCTGAAATATAAAATAAACTATTTTTTGTACTTCGTGAAATGAAAAATATCAAAAATATTTAATTAATTCAAAAATTAATAATTCACAAAGTATCTGGGTGTTATAATTTCCATCTTATCCACTTGTTAAAATAGGTCATCTATATTGATTAATTTAATAAAATATTAACCTTTACACATGAGTGATACCTTTTTTGAATTATAATGATTTATTTGTTATGATTTGTATAGAATACAAATATAGTTCCAATAATATTTGTATTCTCCTCTATAAAAAAAATCATTGTTTGATTATTCTCAATTTTTTCAAACACTTACTCATCACCTTGAACCCATACTTATTAATAGTTTCATATTCAAAAACAATATTCTCTATGTATCATATAAGTGATTTTTTTATATAGTCTTTATTCTACTCATTGGATCAACAGTTTTCTGGTATCCATTTATGTTATATTTATTGATTTCAGACATGTTTCATAGAATCTTCTCAAACATTATTCTTACATCATTGATTCCCTCATCAAAAAAATCTTTTACCCTTAACCCCCTAGATTCTCACCTTGGAATCACATTTATTTGGAATTTCCTCCCTCATTTGTTAAAAATTTTACTCATTTTCCACCACAATGACTTGATCAATTTCAATTATTATTACATGAATTTTTTAAAATCACTTAAATTCTTTATTCTTGGATTAGTATCCATGAAATATTCCTTCATCTCCATGTGATTCAACCTTCAGGTGGTTCTTCTCTTTTATGTATAATGAAAAAGACTTTTATAAATTAATATTCCCTATTGAATGACCATATTTCTTATTTAGTAATATAATATAATATAGAACACATGAACCATGTAATGAAAATAAATAACATATCATTATTATTATTATAAAATGAGTCCATAAAAATACTTACAGGCATTACAACCCTCTAAAATTACTTCCATTTGTAATATAACCACTAAGATTAGTATATATTAAGGGTAATAATAAAATCTATTTGATGTTGAAGGAGGAATCAATGGACTCAACAAGTAGAATTGTCTCTTATGATGCACATTAATATAAGGATCCATGGGAGATGGAATTACATGGTTTCACCCTAGACCTAGCCCAAGATAAGATTCAATAATATAGACTTCAAAGAAATCTCTTATAAGATTAGTTTCATCCTAAAAAGTCACCACCAAATAAAGGTTTCTGGAACCATCCATGAAACTACTATCATCACACAACATTAGGGTGTATTCTGGTGTAATGAAGGGTTATGAATCAAGACCTTAATAGTATAGAGATGTAAATTTTCTTATTATCACTAAAATATTGGTTGATTGGATCCCAATTTAATTAATATTTAAACCTTACATGACTATAAGATGAATATTTTAAATATATTTTTGGATATAAATAAATAAATTATATTTTTGTAAAATATATTTTTATAATTAAAATACAGTTTTATAAAAAAATTAAAATATCAAATAAAATGTATTTCCTTGAAATAGTATTATTAAACACTATTTATTTGAATATAAATGTAAAAAAATATGAGGTCCCAAGTAATTTGTGTATGTGTTGAAAATATGAATATGTCATAAAAAATAGTATTTCATAATAAATTAAATATTTAAATTGAAAGTTAAATTTATCATATTGAAGAAAATATTTTCATAAATTTAAATAATTTTTTTTAAATGGATCATCAAAATTAGAAAATGGTGATATTTTTATAATTTTTTAAACTATTTTATTTTGTGATAAAAATATAAATGATGGTATAAATATATGGAAACTATTATGCCATCATAATGAAATAAAAGTTATGTAAATGTATTTTTAGAACAAAATTATAGTGTTATAAATTAAAATAAGGTATTATAAAGTAATAATATTAATTTTACAAACCTATAATGAGTCATCCCAAACCAAAAATTATATTCTAAATATTTTTAAAACCAATTATTTATGAAAATGAATCCCTTGAACCTCCAAAATATTATTAATCAAAGAATTTTTGTGTAACACCCCGAGATTTTATGAAAAATATTCTTTTAAATTCATTAATGTCTTGTGTTTTATGCTACCCCAAGATTACCTTGCGCCATACACAACACCGTATTAGCTTGCAGTATACGCAACACTATTCTTGGATCGTGTTAAAAACAATTTTGATAATAGTTATTCTACACAACATTGAGTATATATATATATATATATATATTCAATGTATAAAATAAATATGGTTGGATTCTGTTGTACGAAACAACGAATTATTCTTACACAACAAGAAACCCTGACTTGGCTTGCATTACACGCAATCGCGACCTTCCTTGATAGCGTGTGTTGTACGCAATACCGGGTTTTACTAAACAACGATCTATTATTATAATATTATTATGAACTAGCCGTTATGAATATTATTAACTAAATTTTGAATTTTATAACATCATTATTCATCTTACACATTTTCTAGAACATGGTATAAGAACAAAATAAATTTTTCAGGAAAAATAAGTATTTTTCAAAAAATGCAGTTTTGTCGTCTTTTGATGGTGCACCCACTTTAAATCTTGTTTTTGACATGTTGATAAGTTCAATATGAAAAAATAAAATTCTTCTTTGTAATCATGAAATAGAAATTTACTTTGGATAAAATTTTCATATTATTCTGGTAACTTTCATATTTTGATGAATAGTAAAAACACGCTATATTTTAATTAAAAACATCTTTTTTCATCGCAATAATTTATTTGGTTAAATTATAATATTGAATGGTTTTAAAGTATAAATATAATATATTTTTACCATTTAATATAATGTATGTCATTATCATTGATTTTACCTTGAATTCATAGGTTAAATCAATTCAATCTTTTGCAATGTTTTAATCAAAAACCCGTTCTCTTTCGACAACGGGATTAATTTTAATTTAATTTCTGCAACTTTTTTGTATTGAATTTCGAAAAATGGATTCCATATTTTGAATCAGTGGGTCCAAATTATGTTAATAGGCTACTTTTTTTTTGGAAATTATGAATAGTAACTACGGTAAATTTTATTTACCAAAGTTAAAGGTAAATCGGGTAAGTAAGGGTAAATATAATATTATAACATTACCCTAACACATGAAAAAATTCTATTGTATGACTAAAAGTCGACCCATATCACCTAAGTGTCGGATTATATTAATTTAATGGACTTTTTTCCATGAATATAATTTAATTATTATTAAAACCAAAGAAAATGACAACATGTCACTCTCTTAAATCTTATAAGTATAATAATTTTAATTTAGTGATAAAATTCATGAAACTTCAAACCTGAGTAGTCTCCAGAAATCTAATAAAATTATCTACATCATATGAATTTATTTATAATTTTTAGGGATTAAATAATTATCATTAATTATGACACAATAGTGGTGCAGAAATTGTTTATCTAGTGAAAAATTAAGAATATAGTTTTTATTAAACTAATAGTGACCATAAAATGCCCAAAACCCGGACCAAAACTTATTTTTCATGTAAAGTTAAACCATCATAATAAAATGGTCTAATATTTGACCATTTTGAGCCTTATAAAAGTGATTATGACACTTATATTTTTTTATTTTAAATGATGCCAAAGTTGTCACCTTCATAATTTAATAAATATAACAATTTAAATATTGTGATTTTAAGATGATAAATTCTAGTAAAAGTATTATTGTGAAAGGTAATAGATTTATCTTCATCATAGGAATTTATTTTTAATTTTTATGCAACAAATAATTATATTAAATAATTATACAAAAATGTTGTAGTATTTATTTTATTAAGAGATAAACCAAATAAATGGTTTTAAAAATAATAAAATAAATATTATATGAACAATTTAATGTGCTCCACTAATTTTCTGGATACATATGACATTTTATGAATCTATTAATTCTTTTAGTTTGAACATATCTTCTGTATTTATTTTATTCAAATAAATGAATAGTGTCAAAATTAACACTGTTGTTATTTTATAAAAATAAAATATTATAAAATTGTTTAAAAATCACAAAAATATTTACAAATTATAAATTTAAATTTATATGGTATAAAATGTTATTAAGTATCCAATTATGGAAATTTCACAACAAATAATTAATTATCTGTTATAATTTAAAATTTAGAATGTTATTACCACAAATAAAATTAAATTGATTAAATAAGGATAAATCAAGTTGATAATGTTTAAATTAATTCCTAACATGTCTAAATTCTATTGGTTTATCAGATTAAAACCTAATATTATCTAATATTATAATATGAGTCATTTTTGGAGGTTTTTAAGTGGGGTTAGATTTATTATAAATTAATATTTTTATGATTTCCAAAGGTGCCCCTCTCCTCCCGTATAAAAGGGCACCGCCTCCCTCCCTTCCTCACACCAATTTGAGCCTTCAAGATCGTCCAACCCCTTCCAAATTCTCTTCTACACTTCCCTAGAAGCATCCTAGAGGTCCTAGTCTTCTTCAAAGACCAATTTTAGTGCCCTAAGTGGAGGTCACAAAGAGGCGCTTCAAAGAAGAGGTAATGTCTCTTACCGATTCTTCCAACTTTATTTCTTCTTCCACTTCTTCTTCTTAGGTTGTTTCATTATGAAGTAATAAAATCAGTATCACTCATATAATGATATGTTATTATAAGTATGAAGCACCCTTATTTCGCCATCTATCCATCCTACGGAAAATGAAATCACCGCGCGTGCGTACGTACGGAATACTGTCTCCACGTTGTGGTGTAATCTATTTTCCACCACCACCTTACATGTATGGGTATAATGGTGAAAGTAATGAATATGTATATGATTATTGTAAATTTATATTGATTCTATAATATTCTAAATACAATTTAATAAAATTTTACGATCATGGGAATGATATCATCGCTCGTGCGTACGTACGGAATACCATCTCCACGACGCGATGAGATTCACTCTCCATGATAACCATTCAAGAATGATTATAATGTATATATAATAAGTAATCATGAAATATATGACATAATAATGCTACTAGATTTATGTATATATATATATTTATGTCATCTACTTAATTCCATTCAATTCAATAAGGAAACGAAAACAACGTTCATGCGTACGTACGGCCTACCATCTCCATGAACGGTGTATTTATTTCAATTAATCGATCCATCATGTATATGTATATTATTAATATATATTATATATAAATCATGTTTTACATTCTGGATTTAAGTAATCATGATCTAAGTAATCATATGAATAATTACAAGTTAAAACACGAACGACAAATGAGATGATTTTACCCATAACGCTACTTTAACATGAATTTACAAAAGAATGGGTAATATAAAGTCATAAGTGAACCATATATAGGAATATGATTCTATAATAAGTCACTGACATTATTTAAATTATTATACAGGAGGTTTGGATACGTACGAAGCAAATCGGACCTAAGGTAAGGGATAATTTATCAATCTCATTTTTATCTGAGATTGTTTATTCGAAAGTATTTACTGGGGTTATCTTTATCATCCAAGCCCATGTTTTCTAAAAATGGTTTCATGTATGTTTAATGTCCTTTTTACCCATTTTTTTCTTTTACTACATGGTATGTAAGGATTATTTCTTTTTTTATGTTACGAGGTACTTTTTGACTTTTCGGACAAAAGTACGAGAAAAATGTTATTTTTAACTTATACGGAGTGAATGGATTTTTACAGTTTAATAACGCATCATTTTCATAAATATTCCTATACAAGTTTTAGGATTATTTTCAACAAACCCTTTTCTTTTAAAATTACATTCCATTTTTTGAAAAGAAAATGATTTTGAAGAAGAAAGGATATTTTCCTCAAGAATTCATTTCAAGTGTTTTTTCAAAACCATTTTCCATATACGATGAAATTATTTCAAATGTGTATGTTTCAAGTATAATGTCTCTATGATTTACATGCTTTCAATTTTCTTATGATGAAATATCCATTTAATTTATATAGATTATGTGATGATGATATGATGTTTATGAAACCCATTTTAATCTTTGGGTTATGATGCATGTTTTAAGTTTATGTTGTGGCACAAGTAAGAATGATTTCATTATGAGATGGGTGGGACCTATATCTCCCTGCAATGTATTGGGTAAAGATTTATATCTTAGGAGATAGACATGGCTAGAATGGTAAGTTAATCCGGTTCAGTGTTACAGGACTGAAATGAGGAGTGAACTCGATTCAGAAAGGGACTTTGTCCACTAAGATGGTCTTGGCAGTAATACCTTGGCTACTCTGGAAATCATGACATGTGATGAATGGTTTCCACAATTACATGTTTTAATCCCATGTTTTTTATCATGCTTAATGTTTCTTTATGATATATTCCTTACGTACTTCCATGTTTTATGTCATTGCTCAAGCTTTTGATGTTTAAACATTATGTTCATGTTTTTAAGTTCACATGTATATGGTATGTTTTATTTTATCCATGATTACCCTTACTGAGCATTTGAGCTCACCCTTTTTATGTTTTATTTTCCCCAAGATATAAATAAAGGTTTTAGGTAAGAAAAAAAAGGGTAAGATCTTTATGGGAGATGTTGAAGATCTTTCACCGCGATTAGAAGATTGCGTTCCAACTTTCCAAAGACACTAAACTATTACGATCCTTGTGTGTCTGTTTTTGTTATGTACTATGTATTCCGCTAAAGTAATGTAATGTCCATGTACGTCATGCTTCGGGTCTCTATAGTTGGTATCAGAGGAAAGGTTTAGTCAACCTTTGGAAACTAGGATGCGAAAATGTTAGTGAGATCCCTAGAGATATTTATATGATATGTCTAGGGATGTCCCTAAGGATAAGTATATGTATAGGATATAGTCCTAGAACTATGGTAACGATCATAGAATTTAACCTAAGATGTTAGATATTGTGGGTTATACCCCTTTACTATGTTGTTTTCCCTAGCATGATTTTTTTCTCACACTATTCTTTTTGGGTTTTAGAAAATGGCTGGAAACAGGAAGATTCATGATAATGGAGGATATGACGGACAATGGAATGATATTATTCATGAGAAACCAAATGAAACGGGATTTGAAAGTCTAAAAATATTTATTATGCCTAATCATCAATCTCATAATATGATCAATAATCTCAAATTTGGTAAGTTTCCCGACTCATATTATAAGAGAAAGATGGAGTTTCATGATGATCATAGAGGAAAGAAAGATCAATTTCCCTCATGTAAATCATGTGGGAAGAGGCATCGGGGAGATTGTTTCAAAGGAACTAGAAGATTCTTTGGGTGTGGAAAAGAAGGACACAAAGCTAGTAAGTGTAAAGGAAAAGGTTTAGTTAACACCGTGTATGAGGATAATGATATTGCTACGACATCAACAATGGTTAAATGTTTTAAATGTGGAATGTACGGGCATTATGCAAACCAATTCCCTAAGGGAAAGTCTCATGAAGAGAATCAGTATGGTCGTATGAGTAGTATTTATGTGGATGATGATGATGAGACTAAAAATGAAATATGAGATGAAAGAAATAATGAAGCTCAGTCAGTGGTTTAAGATGTTAGTGGAATGAATCTATGTTTATAAATAATAATGTATGGTACTATGGAATAAAGAGACATATAAGGATTGTTACACTGTTGTCTTTCCTTATGTTTTGAAAGTGTATGATGAATGGTACCAGTAACCATGAAAGGTTATTCAGATACTTTTTCAAAGTAGATGATATGTGCATAATGAAGGGATAAGGAGAAAATTAAATGTTTGGTAGTATTCATGAGCTCATGACTGATATAAGGAGAAGGTTATATCATGGTTTGAGTATATAGAATTTTTGGATTTTTGTATGAGGAAAGAGTTATCTTTTGATAGCATTTATGTTTTCACTAAGGTTTAATGGGTATTCACTTTTCAAGAGAATACACAATTAAGGTATTCACATGATTGAATGTGACGAAAAAGATATATGGGGGATAAATGATGGTATTCACATGATTGGTTGATGACATTTCAAGTAATAGTTTTCTTTATATTATGAGCTTGGACCGAAGTATTTTAGATAAGCCTAAAGATTGGAATATATTTTTTTGGACATAAGTTAGTATTGTTAAAGGATATAACTTTTTTGATATTATTGATGGGATGTTATAGTAATGTAGTTTTGCAGGATGGGCGACAGTGCATCGCGTCGGACAAGGCTGTTGGAATCAAACCCACAACCTAAGTGCAACTGGCCTTTATCGCATACCACTAGCCTACAGGAAGTCCCTGGTTAGTAGATACTAGTTTTATTTTATTAAGCGGTATGATAGATGAAGTATAAGTCCATGTTTGGAATAATATCTGACTAACCTCACCATACATGGACTTATGTATTCGATAACTTTTTCTAAACTTTTCATTGAGATAGATGGAATGACCCATAATTCTATCACATGATCTGTTAGCACTTCACGAATAACAAATTCAACTTCATTTATTTAAGAGATGAAGTATAAATTGTTCAAAGCATGAACAACAGTGAGATTATACCAAAATAAAGTAAGTATTTATTCTAATTCAAATTCATCAACTTTAGGGAAATGATCTTGAAAACCAAAAATGTTGTCCTAGTGCCCTTATATCCGATGAATCAGATGGTACCCTAGATCATCACTAATTTATGGCTTTGTGATTGATGGCTTTTTCAAATCCATGTTCTCTACCACTCTCCATCAGAACTTGATCCATATTTTCACCTATGTTCTCCTACATGGAAACCCAGTGATGAGTTAATTTGGGTAACCGTTACATTTCATACTTTAGTTTTTAAAGCGAAGTTTTGGTATTCTTTTTTACGATTTGGGTTTCTATTAAACAAACTTTCGAGTAGTAAACCATTTATAACCCCGACGAATTTCGAGGGAGAAATTCATTTTAAGGGGGGTAGAATGTAACACACTGAGATTTTATGAAAAATATTCTTTTAATTTCATTAATGTCTTGTGTTGTATGCTACACCAAGATTTCCTTGCGCTATACACAACACCGTATTAGATTGTAGTATACGCAACACTATTCATGGATTGTGTTACTCACAATTTTGATAATAGTTATTCTACGCAACATTGAGTGTGTGTGTATGTATATATATATATATATATATATATTAAATGTATACATGAAATATGTTTGGATTCTATTATACGAAACAACGAAGGATTCTTTCACAACACTCAACCCTGACTTGGCTTGCATTACACGCAATCGCGACCTTCCTCGATAGCGTGTGTTGTACGCAATACCGGGTTTTACTAAACAACGGTATATTATTATAATATTAATATGAACTAGCTGTTATGAATAGTATTAACTAAATTTTGAATTTAATAACATTATTATTCATCTTACACATTTTCTAGAACATGGTATAAGATCAAAATAAATTTTTCAGGTAAAATAAGTATTTTTCAAAAAATGCAGTTTTGTCGCCTTTTGATGGCGCACCCACTTTAAATCTTGTTTTTGACATGTTTATAAGTTCAATTTGACAAAATAAAATTCTTCTTTGGAATAAAGAAATAAAAATTTACTTTGGATAAATTTTTCATATTATTCTGGTAACTTTCATATTTTGATGAATAGTAAAAACACGCTATATTTTTATTAAAAACAAATTTTTTCATCGCCATAATTTATATGGTTAAATTATAATATTGAATGGTTTTAAAGTATAAATAGAATACATTTTTACCATTTAATATTATTTATTTCATTATCATTGATTTTACCTTGAATTCGTATGTTAAATCAATTCAATCTTTTGCATTGTTTTAATCAAAAACCTGTTTTCTTTTGACAACGGGATTAATTTTAATTTAATTTCTGCAACTTTTTTGTATTGAATTTCAAAAAATGGATTCCATATTTGGAATCAGTGGGTCCAAATTATGTTAATAGGCTACATTTTATTTTTTGAAATTATGAATAGTAACTACGATAAATTTTATTTACCATAGTTAAAGGTAAATCGGGTAATTAAGGGTAAATATTGTTGTACCCCACTCTCTTGGATTTTAATGATCACAATCACTCTTTTTGGTCTAACTTGTTTTCAACTGTTTTTTTGATAGGAAAAAGGTTGCCAAAGAGTTGGGCCAAGAAGGACTGAAATTAGACTCTTTGAGTCTACCGGCCAACCAGTGGATTCCCACCGGCCAGCCGGTGGTCTCTGGCAGTAGCAATGGTTTATGTCCAGAGCCACCGGTCATCCGGTGTGAGCTCCCCGGCCAGCCGGTATTGTCACCAGCCAGCTGGTGGCTGACCACCGGCCAGCCGGTAGAACTCGGGCAGAGAGCTTGCTCTCTGTCTGGAGCACCGGCCAGCCGGTGGACCACCGGCCAGTTGGTGAGACACCACCGGCCAGCCGGTGTGCCCAGTCAAACTAGTCATTGGGCTTTGACCAGACTTGTACTTTTGACTCCCAACGGCTCCGAAGGCCTCTCCAACGGCTCGGAAGACCCCCAACGGCCATTTGGGTGTTCCTCTCCTATAAATAGAGGACTAGGAAGCCCCGGAAAAATATAGTAGCCCACGGGAACATTTTTCGATCATTTGGCGAACCTCCGGCGCATTCCTTGAAGGATCCCCACCTGCTCCAACTCACTTCCACAACCAAGGAGCACCACCATAGAAGCTTGGGAGTGCTCTTCATCATCACCAATCAATCCATTGGCGCCCAAGACTTCTCCTCTTTACGGTTTTTATTGTTTTATCATTTTGAGCATTATTTTGAGTTTGTGCATACAAACCCTTCTTTCTCTCATCCTCCCTTTGTTTGGGTTTTCACACCACCTTCAAGGTGTGAAAAGGTCAGTCAAGCCTTCCCTGTAAAAGACTTGAGTCATAGGTGAGCTAGCCTTCACCTGTAAGAAAGCTAGTGGGTTTCTTGCTACAACCAATAAAAATCAAGCTGTAATAGGTTTCTAGGCTGCCTTAAAGTCTAGTGGGTTTCTTGCTACAACCATTAAAAAGAAAGCTGTCGTATAAATCTCTCAATGGTTGAGTTGGGAGCGGAGACGTAGGCTTGGGATTTAGGCCGGACTCCGTTATCAATTTTGTGTCTTGCCTCTTTTATTTCCGTTGCGCTTTAACTTTTTCTTAAATTGTTAAACTTTTTTAAAAGGCAATTCACCCCCCCCCCCTCTTGCCATCACTCTCCGACCCAACAAATATAATATTATAAAATTATTCTAACACATTCCAAAATTCTATTTAATGACTAAACGTCGACCCATATCACCTAAGGGTAGGATTATATTCATTTAATGGACTTTTTTCCATTAAAATAATTTATTTATTATTAAAACCAAAGAAAGTGACAACATGTCACTCTCTTAAATCTTCTAAGTATAATAATTTAAATTTATGATAAACTTCATGAAACATAGAACCTGAGTATTATATAGAAATCTAATAAAATTATCAACATCATATGAATTTATTTATAATTTTTAGGGATTAAATAATTATCATTAATTATAACACAATAGTGATGCATAAATTGTTTATCTAATGAAAAATCAAGAATATAGTTTTTATTAAACTAATAGAGACCATAAAATGCACAAAACCCTGACCAAAACTTATTGGTCATGTAAATGTAAACTATAATCATCCAACGGTCGGATATTTGACCATTTGTAGCCTTATAAAAGTGATTATGACACTTATTTTATTTTATTTTAAATGATGTCAAAGTTGTCACCTTCATAATTTAATAAATATAACAATTTAAATATTGTGATTTTAAGATGATAAATTCGAGTACAGTATTATTGTGAAAGGTAATAGATTTATCTTCATCATAGTATTTTATTTTTAATTTTTATGCAACAAATAAGTATATTAAATAACTATATAAAAATGTTGTAGTATTTATTTAATTAAGAGATAAACCAAATAAATAGTTTTAAAAATAATAAAATAAATATTATATGAACTATTTAATGTGCTCCACTAATTTTATCGACACATATGACATTTTATGAATATATTAAAGCTTTTAGTTTGAACATATCTGTTGTATTTATTTTATTCAAATAAATGAATAGTGTCAAAATTGACACTATTGTTATTTTATAAAAATAACATATTATAAAATTGTTTAAAAATCACAAAAAATTTTAAAAATTATAAATTTAAATTTATATGGTCTAAAATGTTATTAAGTATCCAATTATGGACAATTCACAACAAATAAGTAATTATTTGTTATAATTTAAAATTTAGAATGTTATAACCACAAATAAAATTAAATTGATTAAATAAGGATAAATCAAGTTGATAATGTTTAAAATAAATTCCTAACATGTCTAAATTCTTTTGGTTGATGATATTACAACCTTATCTTATCTAATATTTGAATATGATTCATTTTGGGAGGTTTTTAAGTGGGTTTAGATTTATTATAAATTAATATTTTTAAGATTTCCAAAGGTGCCCCTCTCCTCCCGTATAAAAGGGCACCTCCTACCTCCCTTCCTCACACCAATTTGAGCCTTTAAGCTCGGAAACACCCTACCAAATTCTCTTATCCACTTCCCTAGAAACATCCTATAGGTCATGGTATTCTTAAAAGACCAATTTTAGTGCCCTAAGTGGAGGTCTCAAAGAGGCGCTTCAAAGAAGAGGTAATGTCTGTTACCGATTCTTTCAACTTTATTTCTTCTTCCACTTCTTATTCTTAGGTTGTTTCATTATGAAGTAATAACATCAGTATCACTCATATACTGATATGTTATTATAATTATGAAACACCCTTATTTCACCATCTATCCATCCTACATAAAATGAAATCACCGCGCGTGCATACGTACAGAATACCGTCTCCACGCCGTGGTGTAATCTATTTTCCACCACCACCTTACATGTATGGGTATAATGGTGAAAGTAATGAATATATATTATTATTGTAAAGTTATATTGATTCTGTAATATTATACATCCACTTTAATACAATTCCACGATCATGGGAATGATATCATCGCTCGTGTGTACGTACGGAATACCGTCTCCACGACGCGATAAGATTCACTCTCCATGATTACCATTCAAGAATGATTATAATGTATATATAATAGGTAATCATGAAATATATGACACAATAATTCCACTGGATTTATGTATATATATATTTATTTCATCTACTTAAATACATTCAATTCAATAAGGAAACGAAAACAACGTTCATGCGTACGTACGGCCTACCGTCTCCATGAACGGTGTATTTCTTTCCATTTATCGATCCATTATATATATGTATATTCTGAATATATATTATATATAAATCATGTTTTACATTCTGGATTTATCTAATAATGATCTATGTAATCATATGAATAATTACAAGTTAAAACACGAATGACAAATGAGACGATTTTACCCAAAAAGCTACTTTAACATGAATTTACAAAAGAACGGGTAATATTAAGTCATAAGTGAACCATATATACGAATATGATTCTGTAATAACTCAATGAAATTATTTAAATCATTATACAGGAGGATTGGATACGTACGAATCATATCAGACCTTAGGTAAGGGATAATTTATCAATCTCATTTTTATCCGAGATTGTTTATTCGTAAGTATTTACTGGGGTTATCTTTGTGATCGAAGCCCATGTTTTATAAAAATGGTTTCATGTCTGTTTAATGTCCTTTTTACCCATTTTTGACTTTTACTACATGGTATTTAAGGAATATTTCTTTTTTTACGTTACGAGGTACTTTTTGACTTTTCCGACAAAAGTACGAGAAAAATGTTATTTTTAACTTATACGGTGTGAATGGATTTTTACGGTTTCATAATGCCTCATTTTCATAAAGCTTCTTCTACAAGTTTTCAGGATTATTTTCAACAACCCCTTTTCTTTTAAAAGTATATGAAATTTTTTGAAAAGAAAATGATTTTGAAGAAGAAAGGATATTTTCGTCAAGAATTCATTTCAAGTGTTTTATCAAAACCATTTTCAATCTAAGATGAAATTATTTCAAATGTGTATGTTTCAAGTATAATGTTTCTATGATTTACATAATTTCAATTTTCTTATCATGAAATATACATTTATTTTATATGGATTATGTGATGATGATATGATGTTTATGAAACCCATTTTATTCTTTGGGTTATGATGATTGTTTTAAGTTTATGTTGTGTCACAAGTAAGAATGATTTCATTATGAGATGGGTGGGACCTATATCCCCCTCCAATGCATTGGGTAATGATTTATATCTCATGAGATAGACATGGCTGGAATAGTAAGTTAATCTGGATCAGTGTTACAGGACTGAAACGAGGAGTGAACTCGATTCAGAAAGGGACTTTGTCCACTAAGATGGTCTTGGCAGCAATGCCTTGGCTACTATGGAAATCATGACATGTGCTGAATGGTTTCTACAATTACATGTTTTACTCCAATGATATTTTATCATGCTTAATGTTTCTTTATGATCTCTGCCTTACGTACTTCCATGTTTTATTTCATTTCTCAAGCTTTTGACGTTTAAACATTATGTTCATGTTTTTAAGTTCAAATATATATGGTATGTTTTATTTTATCCATGCTTACCCTTACTGAGCATTTGAGCTCACCCTTTTTATGTTTTCTTTTCCCCAGGATATAAAAAATGGTTTTAAGTAAGAAAAAAAGGGGAAGATTTTTATGGGAGATGTTGAAGATCTTTCACCACGATTAGAAGATTACGTTCCAAGTTTCCAAAGACACTAAACTATTATGATCATTGTGTGTCTATTTTTGTTATGTATTAATTATTCCGCTAAATTAATGTATTGTCCATGAATGTCAAGCTTCGGGTCTCTACATTTAGTCCTTGAGAAATTAAAATATAAAGAAACAACAAATCATGGAAAATAACATTGGTAAATATATGGGATGTCATGTGGCCTTTAATTTTTTATAAACTATATTTTCAAGGCCAATTTTTGGAGATTAATAAAGTATTCCCCTAGGTTGATATAAATACCCACTCAATCTCTCATTAATCTTTATTTAAAATCCTTTAAGAAAAAATGATACTCAAAATTTCTATTCTATTGGACACCCAAGGATTTTATATATTTCTATTGAGGTTTTCTAAATATTTAAAAATAATCCTCATAGGGTAAGGGATTACCTCCCTCCTCTTTTCCATCTAATAACTTTTTTTCAATAATACTTTTTATTCTTAATGTAAAATAGTGTATTGTTTTTATAAACATTCTTGTATTTTATTAATGATTCTAAAATAATGAGTTAATTCCTTCCTCTCATTAATAACTTCCATAAAAATTTATGTATACCAATTATGTTTTTTAACATATCTCATAATTTTTCAATGCCATAACTGTTGTGTTTTTAATGCCTAACCCTATCCTTATTTAGGCGTATTCACCTAGAAATAACTATCCTTTATTTGTTATGAATTCTCATTTATGAAACCCACATTCCATAATCATGGTATTGACATAATTAAATATAATTTTATGTTATATGATCAATGTGGAACATGTACCGTTAGGAATATAAAGGGTGTTCCCTAATATCAATCCAACGCATTAGAAAATGTTTTCATCTTATGAGATACCATGTATGATGAATTGAAAGTTATCCAATCACACTATGTTATAATATAATGGTGGTAATCCTTGACTTATGCTTGTGATGTCATTTTTAAAATTATTTCTACATTCCTTTTATACCATGATCGTAGTATAAAATCGTTTATATTTCAAACTTCTGTAATATTGTTCCCTTTTATGACATCATGATATAGGTTTTTTCTTATAAGAATAAAATTTAATATATTTTATCCCTAACTAGGATGTACATCTTACCCCATTTTAAGTATTTTATTAGGTTATTCTATTCGTTATTAGGATCTCAAAGGATTCTAAGAGCATAATGTGGAGATTTTAAATATTGATTCCTTTCTTTTTTATTTTTGAGTTCATTATTTATGAATATAATTTTTAAAATACAATTGTCATTTAGATTCAGGGGATTTTATTTTATTAATATTTATTGTAAAAATGTTGAAATAAATTTTGTTATAAATATGGGTTGTTTTTTTTGTATCGAAGCCAATGTATAATTATTTTTTAGAATTAGGATAAGAAAACATTAGAGAAAACAATTGGTGTTGTTTTATGGAAAATATCCTAAATTTTTTTGTAAATTATAGAGTGTGTGGTTTCATAGAAATTAAAACCCTTTCAATATACTATAAATTGGTTATGGCTCTAAAATAGATTCGCTTTGGGATAATCAACTTGAAAAATAATGGTCAACTTTCAACTTAATCATCAGTAAGTGCATAATGAGTGGGACTAATACTGTAAACCTAGCCCAAATATCTCGTGGATATTATTTGGATAAATCATTTTCTCTTTAGTAACCATTATAAAATATTTTAATATAATGTTTTTGAGCTTTCTTATGTCAGGTGGACCACTAAGATTGGGGTGAATTGGTGGTCTCTTTTTAGGAATTATCATGTCCCAATTCAACCACTCAAGCTTGTTGTGGTTTTTGATTAATATAGTGTCATCTATCAATATCAACTCTTGTGAATTAGTAATTTAATAGGGAGAATTATAAAATATAACAAGGTTCATCATAGAGAAATATTTCTTGTTGTGTCGGTTAATCTCCCCAACATAAATTCTTCACTATCAAACAAGTTTTTAGTTACAAATAAAATCATAGTTTGCTAAACATATAGTACAATTATGTTCCTCCGCATCCATCTTTCACTGGATGATATAATTTTTTTCTTATATGGAGATATAACAAACAAACACCACACTCATGTCCTTAGTTTCTCTTATGTTACAAGGAAATAAGATCTTCTTCCATAAGAATATGGATCAATTGGTCTGAATATATACCATGTCAAGATCTTCAAAAGATGATTAAAATAGGTCTAATGGTCATGAAACTCATTCTAGATCAGGTTTGATATATAAAATACTCATGTATATATTTTTTAGGGGCTTATGGATTTGTCTCACCTTTTTCATCTACTTTATACTGGATGTAACGGTCTCATAGATGATCTGTGATGACAAAAATAGTTCCCAATTCCCATATTTTTTTTGATAATAGTACCACATTTTTATATACCTAAAATCATCAGAAAAATTATTCTAAAAATAACTACGGGAAAAATAGGCTATGGACATGGACCTATAGACACTATTTTAAAACTGCGGATATAGGTTGCTATGGTCACGGTTATGTGGCTTATAGCCACAGTATTAAAAACATGTCTATAGGTCTCTTTTTCATGGGCTATAGACATGGTTTTCAAAATCATGGCTATAGTCCTTTTTTAGAAAGTCTATATCCCTGGTTTTAAAAACTGTGGCTATGGATCTCCCAACCTTGTGCGGGAGAAAACATTTCCCACCAAAAAAATGGCAGGAATAACTATTTCCATGGTTTTTAGGATATTTCCACGGTTTTTAATAATATATAAAACATATTATATATATATATAAAGCCTTGGTGGTGTAGTGGATAGGGAACTGATATGTGAAGGGAAACTTCTGGGATAAAATCTAGTAAAGAAGACAATATTTTTAGTCTTTTACCATAGTTTTCTAGAGCTATAGTCACGGTTAAAACTCTGGAAATAGGCCACCTATTTCCTTAGTTAAAATCATGTCCATAGGTCAACTTCCACGGTTGAAAAAGGAGGCAAAAATTTCTATAGTTAAAACTATGGAAATAGGTTATACCCTACTGCCACATGGATAGCTCCCACGGTGGGTCAAAACTATGGTCATAGCCTACGACCACGGTTTTGGGCACTATATCTATGGTTTTCCAATGTGGAAATAGCCCATTTTTATAGTTCTGAATGTTGTTATCAATTTTTTAGTATTTTAATTAAAACAAATTTTTGATATTATATGGAATGATAATCTCATTCAAATTGATCATCTAATTCCCAATTTATCATTAATTTAAATTCATTTTAATTCTTATTAAAATATTAATTTAAATACCACGAGGAATCTGGATTCATTCCTCCAGAAGATATATTAATATTTTTTATCTTAGTAATTTATTTAAATATAACTTCTTTAAAAACATCTAAAATTTTCATTTCATCATGCAAGTAACTATGTCCCAGAAATCATCTACGTATCAGTCAACTACATTGAATACTTTTTATACTTCACAATCATCTATTTACTTCTCATCATCTATATAGAAATAATTATAACACTCAATTTGGGTATATTATTCTATCTAAAATACATATGCATAATATTCACCTATGTGATTCTCCTATATGGATATACACCTAGACACATATTGGATTTCTCTATGTTGGATTTTTAGCTATGTGAATCATTTAGTTATGTAAATTTAGATATATTCTCAAAAACTTACATGATTCTAGGATATTCCATAATTAACTTATATTAACTTCAAACCTCTTCATTAAACTTCTATAAAACCTCAAAAACACATGATATTATCATAAAACACTCTCTAATGATATATATCTATACAAATTAGATCAATCACTCTAAAAATTTACTTTTCTACATTTCCTTGAACTTCTCCACTTGAGTTATTTATCTTGTAGCCTCCAACATCATTTCTAAAGAATGTGGTAGAAAATCGAATTTAATGTGTACTTATATGAAATATTTGTAAAGTGTGAAATATAATTATTTTTCCTCAAGAATCTTAAATAATTCAATAAGAATCATCATCAACTCCACTAAAACAATATTGAATATTTGAAATAAAAGAAAATGCATTCATGGGTACAATAATATCCCCATTTTAATTTTCTAGAAATACTGATCCTCAATTTCATTATGTATACTTGGATGAATTTTCTATTTCTCCCCCATATTTTCAATCAAATGTTAAGGTCAATTTTAGGGGATTAATACCTATTAGTTTTCTTCTAATGTTATTCTAATATTGTTCCCCCTTTTTAAAATTACAATAAAACCATATTTTACCCATAGAAAAGAGAATTTTTTTCTACATTATGTCTACATGGGAAACCACAAGGTAGAAAATAATATAAAAACAACCCTTCTTTTCTATGTTATTCACATATATCCATGAATGTGATATCATTCTTAGATAATCTACACACATCTAAAGAATTAATCAATACAGTCCATGTATAATTTATAACACCCCCATTTCCCTTGTAAAGATAACCAACACTCCCACATTACAATTTCATTAAATAAAATCAAAACAAACTATTGTAATTGTGATTATCAAACATCAAACTTCATGTTTAAAATATATCTCGAATTTCTAGATTAACTATGTCATGATTCAGGCCTTTAGACCCATTATTTTGTGGGAATTCGAATGGTGGAGGTGTATGGAATTATTTTTGAAGCATTTAGAGAGAAAGGTGGGATATGGAGCAGAGATAGTAGCTCATAAGAGTTCTCTGGTATAGAGACTTTTGCTACACCATGGATGGGATCATTTTCGTTATAGGGGGTCCTACTATTGGGTAGTATATTTTAGGATGTGTTTTTGAAGGTTCTACCATTTTTAGAATGTCTACATCATGGAGTAGGTTTTTTTATTAGCATTCTATTTTCAACAGTATAGTGGTGTGGGTTTCGTTCTACTGGCATTCTTAACATGTGGTAGTATGGAGACCAATGATGTAGTGTGGAGTCTGTGGGTTGAGTTTTGGAGACTTGTTCATTCCCCCTGCATTGTGTTCCTCTTCTTGTTTTTTGAGATCTACAGTGTAGAGAGAGCCATGTCTGTTGGAGGGAGCTCTAACCAGCCAAGTAGTAGTGTTTTCCCTCTCTCGTATTCCATAGGCTAACTTTTTCCAAAATTTATTGGCATGTCGATATAGGCTATTTCATGGGCTAATGTTTTTCAAACTAGATATAAAAATAAAATCTCCTTGAACCTTATCATAAATTAAAAAATTCCTTCATTTATTGGGTGATCCAACTGCATCCTTTGGAAGTATTTTAGCCCCACATTAGTGGATTTCAACCATATTCTTAAGAGATAAATACATGGTGGTTTTAGAATTCTAAAGGTGTAAACCTTCCTTATGGTTCCCAAATGTTGTCTTCCTCTCATTTTATCCTTTAACAATAGTTTAAAATGCATTTTTTGATTTAGGGGACCCTTTATTTATAATCTAGTTGTATCATGTGGGAGAAATTATGATCTTTTTATATTTTAGAAAGTTGGTATGAACAATCCTAAAAAGACAATGAATTAGATTGATCAATAATTCAAGGGGAATGGGAATTTCTTTCATCTTTTATAGATTTTGATATTATTGATATTATGATCGTATGGTCATAATTTATTTTAGAAAATTATGGTTGTTAGTGGAATTTTTTGTGTAATTATTTATATTTTTATGGAACCCTTTTTTCTGACTATTTTTTATCATGAAAATAAATTAAATTAGATAACCACTTATATCAGGTTAATGAAATGGTTTCCCATGGAAATTATGGATTTTTTTATAATTAACTTTGATAATGAAGGGGAAGTGATATTAATTCCCTTAATAAATCCAAAATAAGTTATATAAAAAGTTTTTTTATGTGTGTTTTCGATGTGTGGGTAGTTATTTTATAAAAAGTTTTATGATGTGTGGTTGTGATTTTGGGGTGGATATGATTTTGATGTGATGTGTAGTGGTTATTATCTGGTAAGAAGTTGTGATGTGAAAAAATGGTTGTGATTTTGAAAGTGGTTGTGGTAGTGAACTGGTGGGAAGCTGGGGACTGTTGTAATAATAAATATTTGTTGTTGTGATGTGTAATATTATGCTACATATCTGGCTAGTAATTAATTTAAATTGAAAAATGATGAATTAAAATGGCTTGGGTTTCAATGGTTAATGAATTCTTCAAATAATATGGGACGTAGAGATAAATGTGGTGAATGTTTAAATGTGAATTAAATGGGATAGAAAATTTAAATTTATTGGTTATCGTAAATTTGAATTTTTCCTTAAGAAAAAATAAATGGAAGAATGTGTTATGTGGCATTTTTATTATTTTGGTGGTGTTGTGAATTTAAATGTTTCTGAAAAATTAGTGAATGTTGTGAGTTTTGGTAGTGATATGGTGATTTGGATGGTTACATGTTTTTACCCATATTTGAGGATTATGTTTTTCTATATATATATATATATATAACTTTTATGTTCCACATGAATTTTACACACATAACATCTGTTTCGAGCACATCATTCCAAAAACCAAGTTTTTTAGAGTGTATCTCCCAAAATCCTTGTGATGTGGATGAATGGATGGATACTCTCTCTTACCCTCTCTCTCCTCCATGAGATGTTTTCATTCACAGGTTATGCTAGATAAGGGTTAAAAGTGTACTATGGAGGTTTTTTGATGAGATGGATTATTTTGGTGGTTATACATGGTAAGAGGGTATGATATTGATTTCCTTAATGATAATGATACTCAGCTACTCTAGCTATGACTTTGAATGATATGAGTTATGATGGACTAGGTGTATAGAGTTTAGACATGATGTTATGTGATATTATCTCATAGGTTCCTTTCGGAATGATGTGATGTGATGTGATGTGATGTGATGTGATGTTATGTGATGTTTTGTTATGTTATTTCCCACGTGTTTTCGAGAAGGGTTACCATAAATAAGTGATGGGAAATATATGATGTTCTATTTTGGGGTGTGATATAAGAAAATATTTTTAAAATTGGTGTGGGGTACCTTTTTATCGATATGTTTCTTATTATGTTATTATTCCTGGAAGTTTTATTTGTTGAGTGCGCCTTGGTGAGGATGGAATTGGATTGTTTACAAGTTTTGGTGTTGTTGGTTTTTTTATTTTCTCACAAGTGAATTAGTATTATCTTTTCACATTTACATGAGAGACTTTGGGTATAATCCAACTAATTATACTTGAATTCTCAACGTATATATAAAAAAAATTGATTTTAGGTTTCTAGGAGGACTATGTGGACTATGATCAATATTACTAGCTTGTAACATCTGTTCTACTATTAAGTCGCTACTATAAAAAATTTCATTTGGGTATTAATTTAGAGATTCATTGTAATTTTTTACATTATCTATTCACTATGGGATTTTTTTGATTACATTATTTTAAATTATGTCATGTAGTTGATTGATCATTAATATTCTATCTCCTGGTCCTATATTAACATAGAAGGTAATGTCTTCCATATGTGATATTTTTATACCCTTAGTACTTTTGGCCAACTTATTGACTATTTAATATGGGACATAGATGTCATTATCTCTCTTCCATTATTTTTATCTCCATAGTGGTAAATTTTTGGAAAGGGGTCATGAAAAAGTTATATGAAAGGTTTTCGTTTTGGGAATAGATAGAGTTAAGAATGAGTCATAGTGAGGATTTAATAAGTTCGTAAGGAAAATATTTCAATTGATCTTATTAAATGACATGGGCTAGGGAGAACTGGAAAGGAAATAGGATTTTAGAGACCACCATTATCTAATGAAATGACTTTCTGTCTAACAAACGACTAAGTGTAGTGACACTGATTTCAATATAGAGACCTAGAAGAGGTATATGAATCATGATTAACATGTTTTATTTTTCATATTGGGTGTTTTGGGTAATTTAAAATTAATTAAATTAATATTAATAAAAAAATTCTATTAGGAATATTAAATCATTGATTCTATTTTCATCTAGGGATCATGTTCATCATCTTCTTGTGGTTCGGGTAGTTGAGGTTTAGCATGCTATCCGAGTTGATCACTAGAGAGTTTATCTAATTATAGAGGATGATTTATGGATGAAAATTTTGTATACCTTTCAGTGGTAGGCTTTGGGAAAGTATGGTGGAAGAATATATGATCTGGAGACGAAGAGATGGTTATAGGAACTTGAGATCTCCTTTATTTTTGTCTATACCCCAGTTAAGTTTTGGGATCCATTGATGGTTAGTCATATGTGGGTAGATATATATTTATAGGGTATATTTTAACTTGACGAGTATAAGGAGTTATATCTTTCATGTGTTGACATTAAAAAATGATTTTTAGGAAGAGTACAATTAATCAACAATGAAGGATGTGAAGACATGTGAGTTTTACTCTCTTCAGTATGGGAGTATGTCTATGTGGGAGTTGGGAATCTAGGTCAAGTAACTTTTACATTTCACCCATATTATTTTTCCTAATGAGGAGACATAAGAACATATTCTTAAAGACGAATTCCACCCATATATCCAAAATGAAGATACTCTTTTTACATTATAGCATACATGGAAGTTTATAAGAAGGAGGAGGTGATTGGTCCCATGAACTCATGATGAGTTTTACCATAATAGGGGAATAAGAATTATTCCTTAAAGAGAAGATTATTATGTGGTAGTTCTCATGAATTGGGTCCTTCAACGTTTTGATTTGTAGATAGTTAACTTCAATTGATTCATTTTTTTGGCATTCTAGCATTATTTATTTCAATAAATTTTCTCATAGCCTTAGGATAGTGTTATTTATTTGTATGATATATGAAAATCATCATAACTAATACACCCTTGTTCCTTGTTCTCTATATAGTGGAGGTGATCATGTTCGTTTTCATCCTCAGCATCAATCACCAGTAAGTGTATTTCAGTGGCAAGAGAAGCATAATTATTATCCCCTGAGAGGATATGGTGTAGGAGGAGGTTAAAATCATAATTCTTTAAGTCTTTAAGGACCTTGACCAGAGTATTTCCATGGAGGTGGACATAAGAAATGATACTTAGGATCCTTGAATTGTTATTTTCTTGTTATGGAAGTGAAATTCCAGAGGGGATAGAGATTATTGATGGTATAGTCTAATCATTTTCTAAAATTATTTGTTCCATATTTGATTTAAGAGCTTCACACACCTTTTTGAAATTTATCTAGTTTGTACTCTGGGACTAGATATAGAGAGGCCTCACATTTTCCTAGTGATGACTACACCAATCATAGGTTGGATCATCTTGTTTGATATGTGTAGGGTAATTATACAAATTGTGGTAAAACATCATTCATATGGGTGTCCATTAATACATTATATATAGTCATATGATGTCATTACAATCATTTAATAGTTTTATTTTGTGTGTTCTTTTATCAAATACTTCCATAGGAGAATCATGTTCTCGGATGTGGCTGGACCATGTGCAGTTTTCATTGGTGAGTGGAGTTTTCAGGTGGGTAGTATACATGTGAAACCACATAATTAATTTATAGCTATTTTTTCGTGAAATTAGTGTATTCAAGGATGTAATATGGTCTTAAGGTTTTCCGAGAGTTTCTTTATTTTTTTCCCAAAGGAGGTTGTGACATTACCCCCTCGACGTGATGTTGAGTTTGGGATAGTGATATAGCCTAGTGTTTCTCAAATTTTTATGTCACTTTATTTGATGGAACCTTTTGATCTAAATGATATATGGTTTCAAATAGATGATATGATATATAAAGGTTTCAGTATTGTTAATGTTTCATTATGGGGTTCTTCATTGTTATTCATCAAGAAGTCAATTATTATTCTAAGGTTATGTATAGACTATTTGAGGTTAAAAATGTTAACAATCAAAAATCATCACCCTAATCTGAGAATTTATGACCTTTATAACTAAGTGAGTGGAGTGATTTTTATCTAAATGATCTATTTTTTGTCTATATGTTTCTATTTGAGGTTGAAGGAAGATGATACCATGATTATTTACTTCAGATATAGATATAGACACTTTGATTTAGTGGTCATGTTATTCAGTGTCACAATCACACTTATTGTGTTCATGGGGCCTATAAAATATGTGATATTATTGTTCCTAGACTAGTTTATATTAGTGTTTGTGGAATATTTATTTATCTAAATGATTTAAATGTAGGATCATATTTATCACCTCATAGGTATCTTGTTTGTTCTCCAACACCACTAGCTTAACAGAACATGAGTGTACGTTCTGGAGAGTGAGGTTAATTTCCTTAGGTGTATAGTTTTCCATAGAGGTGTAGTTATAGACCCATCAAAGGATATGTTAATTTTTTTCGTAGGTAAAACTCAAGAACATTTCATATATTTCTAGTTTTCTCGTTCTCATAGGATGTTACTAGAGGTTTTTGTTAGATTTCTAATATATTGAGGCCTCATTGATAGCTCTGACAAGGAAATAAAAATCATTTATTTAGACTCATAAGTGTTAGGAAATTTTTGAATTCCTAAATTGTATATTGATATGTTCTCTATAATTTTAATTGAATGATTAAGAGGTTATGTTTGAGGTTATTTTTTGACGCTTCCCATCTAGGCTTGGTGTCTATTTTGATGTAGTAAAAGGAAATGATTTATTTTAGTTCTAGGAGGTTATATCCTCATGTGAATAACTATTCCACCAATGATATGGAGCTTGAAATGGTTGTGTTTGTGTATAATCTATGGGGAAATTACCTCATTGGGTAGCACTTTGTGGTCTTCAAGGATCACAACATCATGATGTATATCGTTTCATGGCACGATCTAAATCTGTTGCAGTAAGGGTTGATAGATTTTCTCTAAGAATATGAACTTAAGATATCTTACACATCAAGAAATGGGGATTTTTGGATGATGTACTCATAAGTAGGTCATAGAGTAATGTTTTTTGGGAGTTTGGAGAATCTTTGAGTGCTAAGGAGGTGTTGTAATCACTTCACAAAGATATAAGAGTGGTTGAGGATATAGGTAGGTTATTTCATATGACATTTTGGTTTCTACTGATGTATTAGGTGGATGAAAATCAGTGGGTAGACTCTAAGGTAGATTTTAGGCATTATCTTTTTCTCCATGGTAATGCTTCAGATGGGTAGTTGGAGGATAGTAAGAACTTGATGTTGTTTTGAGGGTGGTCATTTCTTCCAACAGTGATGTACAATGGAGTCCTTCATGAGTTTCACATATCAACATTAGTGGTACACAAAGGGGTATCCAATATGAACTATGGATTAAGGGTTCCATTTTATTATCCAAGGATGATATGAGTGGTTTCAGAGTTTTTGTCTTGTTACATGGTTTTATAGTAGGTAAAAGAAGAACAATGTGATTCTTGAAGTTTGTTGAATCCCATGGGTGTTTCTGAGTGGAAGTGAGATGACATGTCAATAGACATTTTCACATTGTTAACCTAGGATTAGGGTGGTTGTGACACTATCCTGGTATTCATGAATCAATTGATGGTATCATACCACTTTTTATGATTAAGGAGTCAAGTGTAACACCTCAATATTCCACGGTACGCTTCTCTTTGATTAAAACAGTAGTGTGTGTTGTACGCAACTTCGAGTTTTAACACACCACAACCAATCAAACTAGTAGTTATGAATAGTAATACCTTCTATTTGAAATTTTATAAGTTTTATCTCTCAAAATGGACTTCATTTTTGGATTCGGAATATCTAATATAGCCTAGGGTGAAATTTTGGAACTTTTCGGATAACATTTATATTTTGATGAATGGTGAAAATTACTAAATTTTAATTAAAAACAACTTTTTTAATCGAAATAATTTATATTGATAAAATTATGAATTTGAGTGGTTTTAAAGTATATTTAGAATATATTTTTACCATTTAATACAATTTTGGTCATTGTACAAAATTTTGCAATTAAACCGGACATAAACAAGTGTCAATCTTTTGATAGTTATTATCTCTTAAAAACACGCTTTTTGTTTTAACAATGGAAATTAATTTTAAATTAATTTCTGACACTTCTGTGTTTTGAATTTGGAAAAATGGATTCCATATTTGGAATCAGGATGTTCATACTGTGTAAATAGGTAACTATTATTTTTAGACATTTTGAATAATTACTTCGGTAAATATTTTATTTACCATGGTTAAGGGTAAATCCGGTAAATAAGGGTTAAAAAATAATATTATAATAATAATAAATTACCCTAAAACATGTACTAACCTTATTGGTGGATACATGTCCGATCATGGGCATCTTTGGGTCGATTTTGGGACCCCATTGAGCCACTTTTAGGTGATAGGGACACTTTATTTTAATTAAGTTAAAATAAATACAAAAATGACATAAGCATATATCTTTTAGAAAAACAATTTTTACATAGTGTTATATATGTTGAATTTTCAACTATAAATATTCATTAGAAATATAAAACGATTTACTACATAATGAAATTTTATCTATAATTTTTAGACATTAAATAATTTAATTTATTTATGACACAATGATGATACAGTAATTACCATAATAGTGAAAAATTAAAATAATTGATATTATAAATATCCAAATAAATATAATTTGAGACTTTTTATGAATTAAACTAATTTTATAGGTTAATATGACATGTTAGGATTTATTTAATTAACTTTTTTAGAAGTAATAATTCAGTTATGATTTTAAAAATAATCAACTATTGAATAGTGTCAAAATTGACATAAAAGAGTTTTTAAAACAATATTTTATTATTAATTGATATTAAATTCTTAAAAATATAAAGTTCGGCAAAAATACTTATATAATGATATATGTATCATTAATGGACCACTTGGGGGGTCTCTTGGATGTATATATTAAGTTTATTAACTATATAATATAAAAATACAAAGTTACTTGGTAGGTGTCAAACTAATTAACTAAGAGTTAATACTTAAAGATAAGGTTAATATAATGGCCCAAACCTGTCTAAATTATATTGGTTGAGTTATTTTAGACCTATCCTAACCTTAACCGTTAAATAATTTACTTTAGAGCCATTAGAAACCAAATATTAATTTATTATAAAATAATATTTCTAGCTTTTCCAAAGGTGCCCCTCACACCTCTTATAAAAGGGCACTCCCCCTTCTCATTACTTCACACCTTCAAAGCCTTTTGGTTTGGCCAAACCCTACCCAAATACTCTATTAACTTCCCTAAATTCATCCTAGAGGCCTTCCTTTAGTCATAAATCCATCCTAAGGAGCCCTTTTGATCAAATCAAAAGGAAGAACCCGAAGAAGAGGTAATGATTTCACCACCCCTTTTCAAGTTCCTTTCTTCTTCAACTTCTTCTTTATTTGTTATTTCTATTAAAAAATAATTAATCTGGTGTCTTCTATATACTGTGATGTTATTATAAATATGGTACAACAATATTCAGTATTCTATCCATCCTTTGAATGACATATCACCATACGTGTGTATGTACGGCTTACCGTCTCCACGTCGTGGTGTAATTGTCATTCAAAAAATTATTATTTGGATGGGTATAATAATGATGTGTAATTAATTTAAATAATAAATATAACATTATAGTTATTCTTTATAATGATATACCATCCAATTATATATTATTTTAACATCAAAAGAATGATATTGTCGCTCGTGCGTACGTACGGACTATCGTCTCCACGAAAGCGATGATATTCATTATCCATCGTATCCATTCAAGTATAATTATCATTTGATGATTTAAAAATAATGTTTATGGAATTGATATAATTATATATATGAATAAGATTCAACCTATCCATAACAAACACGGCTTACGTAACAAAGAATATAAATGAAAATGAGTAATTTAACACCCGAAATGACGATAATACTAAGATATTATTAACAAATCAATTTTAAAAGATCATATATGATATCATATTAATGTAAATGATTCTTGTATAATTCAATAACAATTATTTAACCATTATACAGGATGTTAACCAACCATCGACCAAGGAAAAAGTACAAAGTAAGGGCTTTCTTATCTCACTTTTAATTCCGTGAGAATTCCATTGTTCACCACTTATTTATTGCATGTGGTGTGTGTACTATCCATGATTGTATTCATTGTGTAATATAATTTAATTTATGGATAATTACATCATCATTGTATGATCCTTCTTTCATGGGTTTATATTTCGTATGTTACCTAATCGATAAGGGAATTTGAAATTTCAATTTCCACTCATTTGGCTTTACGCATATTTCATTGATTATATTACACCAAGATTATGTGTGGAATCACTATTCATTTGATTATGTCATAATTTCCACTCCCCTTTCTGTGGATATACTTTTGATACACATAATCACTCCATTGACAATTTCTCATGTCATCGATATGAATTTGATAAGAGTAATTTTAACTCATTCTCCATTTATTGAGTTAAACATCCAATTCATTGGTGTTGTTTTTACAAGATTATGTGTGAATGTCCTTTGATTGTTTTACACTAAATATCCAATCATATTTAGTGTATTTATATTTTTCACACATAACTATGTCATTGATTTATCCTTAACCTAAAGATACGGCCTTTATGAGAGATTTCATCTCAATTTACATTCCATTGAGACTTCTTTGTTGTTATCCACAAAATCACTTTTATGTGGTGTATATAATGTACTTTGACATAGTATATCAAGAATACATTTATTCTCATGAAATTAAAAAGTTTTGATTAACTCAATTATTTGTATTCAAGTGTCTTTCTTTTGGTTAGAAACTCTAACTAAAATACCATTTTTAAATGTTTTAAATACTTATTCTTCTAAATCTTTCTCATTAATGTCCATCTTTTAAAAAATGGTTTTAAGGATTTATTTATATAGACATTAATGTTTTAAAATTAAAACTCCTTTTAAAAGTTTCAAAGTGGTATGGGACACTTTGATTCAAAAATATATTTTTAAACGGCTTCTTGACAAATAGTGTGACTTTTAAATGTTTTCTAGAAAAGGGGTATATTTCTCTCAAATAGGTTTGATGGTTATTTTCATCTATGTCAATATCATTCATCAGTCTTGATTGATATTATTATAATACAATACAATCTTCCATATTGTATTGAATGAGTTATGTTTGACTGTGGATGTGCTATTTTTATACCATTCATGGTTTGTGGATAAAGTATTAACATTTCGTATGCTAGTTTTAATATGAATTTTTATGTTATGTTTAAAACTTTTCATATGAGGAATGCATTGGTCTTAGTAAGTGATGGGTGGAGCCCTCTATAGCTCCTCAATGCATCGGTAGCTCTCATGAGACAAACTAGTGTCTTGGCACAAGGCCTTGACAAAATCTTATTTGTAGTCTTGGAACGAGGCCTTGGATATGTGGTTATGATAGTCTATCATTATGCATTCCATCATTATGAAAGTGGTTATTGATATTGCATGTGATTATTCTATTAGTAGAATATCCATGTGAATAAGTAAATGACAATATTTCATTTTATTTTTTCCATGCAATGTTTAAGTTCAAGTTTAAAAGGCTTTTATTTTAGTTATACATTGCCTTAAATGTTTGTTATTATTTATGATGGTTTCCGCTATATTGTTATCCTTACGGGGCATTTGAGCTCACCCCTTTTCTATGTTTTATTTTTTCCAGGATGTGAAGAAGTAATTTTATGAATGACCTGTAGGGATAGTATGAGGGGATAAGAGTGTGGACTATGGAGACTATATTGTTGTAGTTTTCATTTTATGATGTAATGTAAACCTTATGAATATATCTACTGTTTCCAAGGCTACCAAACCAATCGGTCTTTAGAGATTTGATATTTCTTGTGATCATGCCAATGTTATGTAATAATGCACCGACTCTGGGTAACTGGGGTCGAGGCGTTATAGTTGGTATCAGAGGAAGTTTAGTACAAACCTTGGAAGCTAGATTTAGATAAACTCTGATTAGAGCACATAGATCTAAGATGGAATTTGAGGATTAGTATAGAAGAAATTGCTATAATTTTGGTATTGTAGATATTTTGTGAGTTTTATGAGCAATACATCCCTGTCTGGATACGAGCAGGTAGAGGCGGCTCTAGCACAGATGTACCTAGGGTTAAAACCCGAAAACACCGTTTTTAGCGAGACTCGAACAGGAACTGGTGCACGACAACGGGCCTTGCTGCACTCTTGGTTATGACACTCCTAGGGGATATACTTTGGTAAATTCACCAGATTAGTATGAACCATTATTAAGGGAATACAAAAAAATGCCCCTAAGAATATATGTCGGCAAATAGATAGTGGATAAGCTAGATTTTAACATAGGGTACCCCAAGTTAGGATATATTGTTCAATTACATGATTATCCTATTATGTATATTTTTTTACATTCTTATTAGATAAGTATTCAAAAACCCTAATTGTATTTTCTTTTTGTTAGTTGAAACATGGAGGGAGCAAGATCACGAACAACTCTTATCTCTCTTCCTGAAGAACTACTTACAATTATTATCTAGAAGACATGCACAGATGATGTTGAAACTTTTTCAAATGTCCAAGTTACATGCAAACAACTTTATGAGACATCCAATACCTCTAGCATTTCATGATTCATTCAAGGATCAAGTACCGACTATGGGATAATATTGTGCTCTCAACATTCTTACCACGCTAAGCGTGGGAAGTACCATTAGGGTCTTTTCAAATTATTCACTTTATCTCAAAATTATGATGCACTAAATGATTTTCTAGATGTTGCAGAAGAGGGATACCTTCGAGCAGCCTATATATATCAAATTATATATTTATGACTTTTGGGATATACAGAAACTAATTTACCAAAACCTTATTTTGAAATATTTGAAGATGAATCAGTAAGAATTTCTCTAAAAAAACATGTTAAAGACGATGTCTCAAAATTATATATAAGAAATGCCTATTTTTTATGATGCATCGATGCTTCCATCGATATAATCCAAGATGGATGAGAAGTTTTTGGGTAAAGGAAGTAGATGATTTAGAAAAACTCTTGAGGTACCATTGTGACACGTGAATGCATTCTACAAAAAGGAAATTCCGCCTAGTCTCTCCAGAGTTCATGTTGTGTTCCACATATCTCTAGTGACAAAATACATGCCTGACCCAACACATGTACTCACCTATAAAGAATTAGAACTGGAACCTGATCTTGTAAAGACCCGTAAAATTGAAGGGAAATTTTTTTCTTAATTTTCTTTGGAATTTTACAAGGACACAGTTTCTGACGGCGCCTAATTCCGAGGCCCGGTGTGCCCGGAATCATTTTCCAAAGTTTTTACTCAGGTACGTTCAGTGAACGAACGAGCGGGTTTTTCTAACTTTTGAACTGGTGCTCGGAATCGAATTCTGAGGGCACCGATGGAATCATAGCACTGGTAATTTCTTAGAAACACTTTTTCCAGAGTTGTGTTTTCTCGGGTGTGGTTTTTAATTTTTGGGGTTAAGTTCAAAAATAAATTAAAAGTGGTACAACCGATTTTTATTTTATTTTAACTTAAGTTAAGTGGATGTTGTGGGACCCATAATATCCTACCCACTTGGTAGGATATTTTTGAGGTGGGGCCCACACGAGCCCCACCGTTTCTTTTCTTCTAAGTAACGCACCTGCACCTCCTTTTAATGAAGTCAACTCATGCTTTTATTCTGGTTAATAAACGCCTCATTAATTGGGCGGTTTTAAACTCCTCAATTAATTGATCATCTATTTTCTATTTGAATTTCAAACGTTGGATTGTGCGTTAATAAAATAAGACTGTTCTTATTTTATTTCTGTTGGAACTTGTTGTGTGGAGAAGATTTGGAGGAAAGCGTTCTTCTTCGATGAAGAACGCGAAGAACACACCGATCTCCGACGAAGAATGCCAAATCCTCGGAAATCAACGACGCTCCTTCCGCGACACTCCTTCCGCGACGCGACGATCCTCCTTCCGCGACGTCTTCTTCCGCGCTGTCCCTTTCCGCGAAAAATCTTGTTCCACGACAACGCTTGAGGTAGGAATTTAATTTGAGAATGATTTTATTCCCTCGTTTCATTCATTGTAAGGAAAACAAAGAACACGGATCAACTTATTATCTAGTTGATCCGTGAATGTTTTTTTCCTTGCGGGTTGGGACTAGATTGTTGCGGGAAGTTATGGGGGTTTATTTTTTTTATTGTTGACCGTGATCTCATCTATCTCCTTTCTTGGTTACAATTGGGCCACCTATTATCGTAATAACGGGAGGAGGTCGGACCGCACAAACACAGCCGACCCTCCTCCCCCCTTGTTTGTTTGAATTTTTTGCGGCACGTGAAAGG
The DNA here is from genome assembly GCA_963277665.1 of Viscum album. NCBI lineage: Eukaryota > Viridiplantae > Streptophyta > Magnoliopsida > Santalales > Viscaceae > Viscum > Viscum album. Next base: position 1,921,925,385 of record OY728125.1, on the reverse strand, counting down.
CGGCGTGGTGCGGTTTCACCGCGCGGAAACTTTGAGAAAGGGCGAAGAAGCGCGGCGCCGTCATGCCGCGCCTTTGAAGTCGAACAAGCCGCGGTGCCATCGCGTCGTGCCAGAAAACCATGAAGACTCCACCGGTTGAGCGTCGAGCGTGGATTGATGGGCGATGACAAACGGGGCCGCAATTTAATTTTGAAGTCTCCGTAGTGAAAGGTGGGTCCCGGGAGGACCGTTGGCGAAGGCGACGAGCAAAACAGACCACCGGAGCGCGTCCAGTGGTCCACGGAAGACTCTGTCGGCGTGCCGCCGGGAAGGGGGTCGCCGCGGCGGCGGCGGCTGGTCCCGCGACCGCGCGGGACCAGAGGGACGTAGCATCGCGCCGCATCCGTTGACAGGGAGTGGCCCCCGCGCGGGGGTCGTTGCTTCGTCCAAAGGGGTTGCCCCCCTTTGCGCGGCCGCTCAGCCAACGCCGAGCCGGGCCGGCCACACCGGGCCGAGCCGTGCCGGCCGGGCCGGACCCGGACCCGGGTCGAGTCGACCAGGTTCAGACCGACCCAGGGGGGTTGGGCCGGGTCGGTCCGGGCCCAGACCCCCCTGTTTTAGGACATCTTTCGGTCTTTCACCAATATCTTGAGCTGCGGACCTTCGATCGACGCACCGTCAGCGGCGATGCGACCCTTGGATCGAGACGGTCATTTCGATATATCACACTCAAAGTTTCGAAGTACTTTTGGTTTGTCCGAGTTGGTTCATACACGAAACCAACCGGGCCCTCGGAGCGGAAACGCTTATATCTTGAGCTCTGGATGTTCGATTGACATGACGTCGACTTTGTTGGATTCCTCTTGATGAGACGGAACTTTTGGAATACTTCGCCTAAGTTTTGGCTGCAGTTGGATAGTGGCCGGGCTGGATTGTACCCGAAATCCAACCGAGCCCTGGAATGGAAAAGTTGATATCTTTCAGACCGGACGTCTGTTTGACGAACCGTCAGCGGCGTTGGTGATCAAGTGGAGAAATGGTCCCTATGATTATACCCTATGAGAGTTCAAGGTATATTTGAGATACGACTGGGTTGGTTCGAACACGAAACCAACCGGGGCCCTGGGGCGAAAAAGCTAGTAACTCACAGACAGGGCGTCTGATTGACGCGTCGTCTGTTGCGTTGAGACCCTATGACGAGGCGGTCCTTTGAGATAATTCTTAGAGGGACTTTGAGATACCTGGAGTATCGATCATTAGCTCTTGGAGTGGACCCTCCCAGAGACGAGCGTGTGGAGTACGGAGACCGTGTAGCTGGCTGAGACTTGACGACTGCTTGACCGATCGACTCGGTGTGTTTCAGATAGACCAGTGGGGATCTCTTGGTTGTAGTGGAAGACCCACGGCAGAGGAGCGCTTGGTTGTAGTGGCAGACCCGCGATACTCAACAGAAGGAGTACCTCTGGAGGCTGTGAGGGGGAGCGCTTGGTTGTAGCGGCAGACCCGTGGTGGGAAGTGCTTGGTTGTAGCAGAAGGCCCATAGTACTCGACAAGGGGAGTACCTCAGCAGTCTTAGGTTAGTGATCAGTACCTTAGAGTCGTGACAGGACCACTGTACACTCCAAAGACAGGGCTCTTCAGCAGTTACAGTTTCGATAATGAAATCCTGGTTTGAGAAGAGTCTTTGATCTTTGTGTATAACTCATGTTTGAGATGGGTCACTTGATAACATAGGTGTATGTATGGGCATATACCTAGGTAGTGGTTATCTATTGATTTCGTAATATTTGTGTTACCTCATGTTTGAGATGGGTTACTTGATAACTTAGGTATATGTATGGGCATATACCTAAGTAGAGGTTATCTGTTGAAATCTTGTTTGTGGTTATCCATGTTGGTTTTGGTGAGACCTTGAGGGTCTCAGGGTCCCTTCTGAGTATCTTTATACTCACCCCTGCACGGGCTATGCCCGCACCTCATTGTGTTGGTTGCAGACGACGGGCAGTGCTGACGGAGGCCGAGTGTTCCAGGACTGGACGGCACCCGGAGGTGGACCACACGACGAGTCAGTACCAGGAGGTGGACCACACGATGAGTCAGTATCCGGAGGTGGACTTCACGACGAGACGACGCACGGAGGAGGTTAACGGGCATGAGCGTTGTGGAGGCTATCTGTACCTACCCTTCAGGTAGGATCTGTGCTGGACGATCCAGGAGCTGTGCCATCTGTACCTACCCTTCATGTAGGATCCAAGGAGGACGACCCAGGAGCTGATTCCTTTCTTCCAGCTATTAGTCTTTTTCTACTATACTTTCATTCAGTTTTAGTTGTACTTTCAGTTGGGTTTGTATTCTGGCCCACTTACTTTTCAGCACTTTCTTTTATACTTAGTTTTTTACTTCTTCTTGTACTCTGTGGTGTTTTCTTTACTTTTATAAAGGCAATGCCTTCCCAGTTGTCGGTATTTACGCCTTTGGTGCTAGTCGCCAGCCCCTGGCCTATGGAAGGCGGGCTTGGGGTAGTCACGGTACGGGCCCCGAGGACGGGTCATGACAGATCTATATTATTGTGGAGAGCCTATCAGAATTCTTCATACCTAAGATTAAGTGTTGAGAAACTGGATGACTCATCTGGTAAAAGTTCTATGGAGAAATCATAAGATGGAAGAGGCAATGTGGGAACCCGAGGAACATATGATGAAGAACCTATGTGGAAATAAATGGATGGTGAAATGTTTAAAAGTGTTAGTGCTCTTTATTGATGGGATTACTTTGGAATAATTTTCTCTTGTATGTGTAAACCTTCAATTTATCATGTGAAATTGATATTTGAGTAAGAATTATCTTTTATGTTGCAGATATAGTTATAAATAACCATTTGGTCTTATATGATCATTGGGTTTGTGGCAATTACAAGTTATTATAATTTGGGATGAAAATGCAAGGTATGAGATAAGATTTGTGGCTAAATTATGTTATGGTTATTTTTAGGAATTTATCTCATTTTGGTAATGTTATAAAATATAGTTTTTGAAAAAGGACAACACGCAGACCGTGGGACAACCCGTCGCATTGGACAAAGCTGTGGGAATCGAACCCACAACCAAAGTGCGATTGGGATATATCGCCTACCACTGGACTACGTGAAGTCCCTGGTTAGTGTGACTATTATTTTTAGTTAAATGATTTTATTGATCAATAATAATTTTATTTAGGATCTTATGTCATATCAAATGAATACCATTAGTATAGGAAAATGATTTGTTGATTAAGTGATAAATGTTATTTTGGAAGTTGTTCACTTTTTTGTGAACACTATATGCCAAAGGAAAATAGTGTAGTATGGGATTTCATTTGAGGAGTAATGGTGGATTTTTATCTATGTTTTTATTATGTATTTGTAGTGATTTTGGTTATTTTTGGAAATTATTAGGTTAATTACTTTTAATTATCTGACATTAAGAGTAATTAATGTCATTTGGAGATACAATTTAACGTGGAAAACTATATTCTTATAAGTTTTATGTTTCAATGTTAGTTTGTATTATATTAAAGTATTTTATGGACAATTGATTATTGAATTGTATTTATTTAACTTTGGGGTATTGAATGTTTAATTTTAGAAATTAAGATTAGTGTTTTTTTTCTAATGGAATATCCATTTGGGGGATCATCAGATTTTATAATAACCATTTTGGTTTTTATTAATCTCTAAAGACAAGGTAAATATATATTTTATCCTACGTGGATCATGTATTTCTATAGATGTTTATTCTTGCTCTTCTATTGTGACCAAGTCATCTTGAATACTCATTGTTCAAAAAAAATGAGTTAGTGGTAAAAATTTATTAAAGAATGAAACTCTACTTAAAATTTAAGTATATCTCTTTATGTTATTAATCAATGTCATAAATGAATTCCTCACCCTTATGTAAAGTAACTTAAAACAAAAAATGTTGTCTGTTTGCTTTTCCTATTGGGAAACTAATGACCCTTTGTCCCATCATAAGTTTCTGGTTTTCATATTGTTAACTTTCTCCTGATCATGTTTTCTATCCATCTCCATCCGAACTTGACACTTATTTTATCATCCATATCAATGTTTGTCTACATGGAATCCTATTATAGGTTATCTCAGGTAACCTTTGTACTTCTCTTTCTTTCTTTTAAAGTGATAGTTTTATTGAATTTTTTTCTGATGTGGGACTTTCCATTATATTCCAATGCCCAATTTTAAAAATTGCAAAGACGCAATTTATCGAAGTAGGGGAGAATGTAACACCCCAATATTCCATGGTACACTTCTCTTTGATTAATATAGTAGCGTGTGTTGTATGCAACTTCGAGTTCTAACACACCACAACCAATCAAACTAGCTGTTATGAATAGTAATACCAAATTTTTTAAATTTAATAAATTTTATCTCTCCAAATGGTCTTCATTTTTGGATTCGGAATATTGAATTTATCCTAGGGTGAAATTTGGGAACTTTTCGGATAACATTTATATTTTGATGAATAGTGAAAATTACTAAATTTTAATTAAAAACAACTTTTTTAATCGAAATAATATATATTGATAAAATTATTCATTTGAGTGGTTTTAAAGTATATTTATAATATATTTTTACCATTTAATACAATTTTGGTCATTTTACATAATTTTACAATTAAATCGGACATAAACAAGTGTCAATCTTTTGATAGTTATTATCTCTTAAAAACACGCTTTTTGTTTTAACAACGGGAATTAATTTAAAATTAATTTCTGCCACTTCTGTGTTTTGAATTTGGAAAAAATGCATTCAATATTTGGAATCAGGATGTTCATATTGTGTAAATAGGTAGCTTTTATTTTTAGACATTTTGAATAATTACTTCGGTAAATATTTTATTTACCATGGTTAAGGGTAAATCCGGTAAATAAGGGTTAAAAAATAATATTATAATAATACTAAATTACCCTAAAACGTGTCCTAACCTTATTGGTGGATACATGTCCGACCATGGGCATATTTGGGTCAATTCTGGGACCCCATGGATCCACTTGCAGGTGATAGGGACACTTTATTTTAATTAAGTTATAATAAATACAAAAATCACACAAGCATATATCTTTTAGTAAAACAATTTTTACATAGGGTTATATATGTTGGATTTTCAACTATAAATATTCATTAAAAATATAATAAGATTTAATACATAATTATATTTTATTAATAATTTTTAGACATTAAATAATTGAATTTATTTATGACATAATGATGATGCAGTAATTACCATAATAGTGAAAAATTAAAATAATTGATATTATAAATACCCAAATAAATATAATTTGAGACTTTTTATGAATTAAACTAATTTTATAGGTTAATATGACATTTTAGGATTTATTTAATTAACTTTTTTATAAATAATAATTCTGTTATGAGTTTTACAAAAATCAACTATTGAATAGTGTCAAAATTGACATAAAAGAGTTTTTATAACAAATATTATATTATTAATTGATAATAATTTCCTAAAAATATAAAGTTCGGCCAAGAGACTTATATCATGATAGGTTTGTCCTTAATGGATCACTTGGTGGTCTCTTGGATGTATATAGTATGTTTATTAACCATATAATATAAAAATACAAAGTGACATGGTAAGTGTCAAACTAATTAACTAAGAGATAATACTTAAAGATAAGGTTAATATAATGACCCAAACCTGTCAAAATTCTATTGGTTGAGTGGTTTTAGACCTCTCCCCACCTTAAACTTTAAATAATCCACTTTGGAGCCATTAGAAATCGAATATGAATTTATTATAAAATAATATTTCTAGATTTTCCAAAGGTGCCCCTCACCCCTCTTATAAAAGGGCACTCTCCCTTCTCATTACTTTACTCCTTCAAAGCCTTTTGGTTCGGCCAACACCTGCCCAAATACTCTCTTAAATTCTCACACTTCATCCTAGAGGCCTTCTATTAGTCATAAAGCCAACCTAAGGAGCCCTTTTGATCAAATCAAAAGGAAGAACCCGAAGAAGAGGTAATGATTTCACCACCCCTTTTCAAGTTCCTTTCTTCTTCAAATTCTTCTTTCTTTGGTATTTCTATTATAAAAAAATTACTCCAGTATCTTCTATATACTTTGATGTTATTATAAATATGGTACAACCATATTCATTATTCTATCCATCCTTTGAATGACATGTCACCATACCTGCGTACGTACGGCTTATCATCTCCACGTCGTGGTGTAATTGTCATTCAATAAATTATTATTTGGATGGGTATAATAATGATGTGTAATTCATGTAAATAATAAATATAACATGATAATTATTCTGTCTATATTATATACCATCCAATTATATATTATTTTAACATCAAAAGAATGATATTGTCTCTCGTGCGTACGTACGGACTACCGTCTCCGCGAAAGCGATGAGATTCATTCTCCATCGTATCCATTCAAGTATAATAATCATTTGATGATTTAAAAATAATGTTTAAGGACTTGAAATAATTCTTTATATGGATAAGATACAACCTATCCATAACAAACACGGCTTACGTAATAAAGAATATAAAGGAAAATGAGTAAGTTAACACCTGAAATGATGATAATACTAAGATATTATTAACAAATCAATGTTAAAAGATCATATATGATATCATATTAATGTAAATGATTCTTTTATAATACAATAACAATTATTTAACCATTATATAGGAGGTTAACCTACTGTTGACCAAGGAAAAAGTACAAAGTAAGGGGTTTCTTATCTCATTTTTAATTCCGTGAGAATTCCATTGTTCACCACTTATTTATTGCATGTAATGTGTGTACTGCCCATGATTGTATTCATTGTATAATATACTTTAATTTATATATATTTACATCATCATTTTATGATCCTTCTTTCATGGGTGTATGTTCTGTAAGTTACCTAATCGATAAGGGAATTTGAAATTTCAATTTCCCCTCATTTGGCTTTACGTATATTTCATTGATTATATTACTCCAAGATTATGTGTGGAAACGCTATTCATTTGATTATGTCATAATTTCCACTCCCCTTTCTGTGGATATACTTTTGATACACATAATAACTCCATTGATAATTTCTCAAGTCAATGATATGAATTTTATAAGAGTAATTTTAACTCATTCTCCATTTGTTGAGTTAAACATCCAATTCATTGGTGTTGTTTTTACAAGATTATGTGTGAATGTTCTTTGACTGTTTTACACTAAATATCCAATAATATTTAGTGTATTTATATTTTTCACACATAACTTTGTCATTGAGTTATCCTTAACCTAAGGATGCAGCCTTTATGAGATATTTCATCTCAATTTACATTCCATTGAGACTTCATTATTTTTATACACCAAATCACTTTTATGTGGTGTATATAATGTACTTTGATATAGTATATCATGAATCCCTTTATTCTCATGATATTAAAAGGTTTTGATTACCTCAATTATTTGTATTCAAGTGTCTCTCTTTTGGATAGAAACTCTAACTAAAATACCATTTTTAAATGTTTTAAAGAATTATTCTTATAAATCTTTTTCATTAATGTCCATGTTTTAAAAAATGGTGTTAAGGATTTATTTATATGGACATTAAAGTTTTAAAATTAAAACTCCTTTTAAAAGTTTCAAAGTGTTATGGGACACTTTGATTCAAAAATCTATTTTCAAACGGCTTCTTGACAAATAGTGTGACTTTTAAATGTTTTCAAGAAAAGGGGCATATTTTTCTCAAATATTTTTGATGGTTATTTTCATCTATGTCAATATCATTCATCATTCTCTATTGAGGTTATTATGATACAATACAATCTTCCATATTGTATCTAATAGGTTATGTCTGACTATGGATGTGCTATTTTTATACCATTCATGGTTTATGGATAAAGTGTTCACATTTCGTATGCTAGTTTTAATATGAATGTTTATGTTATGTTTAAAACTTTTCATATGAGGAATGCATTGGACTTAGTAAGTGACGGGTGGAGCCCGCTATAGCTCCTTAATGCATCGGTAGGTCTCATGAGACAAACTAGTGTTTTGGCACAAGGCCTTGACAAAATCTTATCTGTAGTCTTGTCATGAGGCCTTGGCTATGTGGTTATGATAGTCTGGAATTATGCATTCCATCATTATGAAATTGGTTATTGATATTGCATGTGATTATTCGATTAGTAGAATATCCATGTGAATAAGTAAATGGCATTATTTCATTTTATTTTTGCCATGCTATGTTGAAGTTCAAGTTTAAAAGGATTTTGTTTTATTTATACATTGCCTTAAATGTTTATTCCTATTTATGAAAGTTCCCGCTATATTGTTAACCTTATTGGGCATTTGAGCTCACCCCTTTTCTATGTTTTATTTTTCCAAGGATGTGAAGAAGTAATTTTATGAATGACCTATAGGGATAGTATGAGGGGATAAGAGTGTGGACTATGGAGACTATATTTTTGTAGTTTTTATTCTATGATGTAATGTAAACCTTATGAATATATCTAGTGTTTCCAAGGCTATTAAATGAATCATTCTTTCGAGATTTGATCTTTCTTGTGATCATGCCAATGTTATGTAATAATGCACTGACTCTGGGTAACTGGGGTCGGGGCGTTACATCAAGCATCGTGAATTTATTTTAAGGATGTATGTGCATGAGTTTTTGCGGCTTATTGGAGTTCCAAGGTCCATTTTCTCAGATCTGGATTACCATTATACCTCACATGTATATATTGTAATTCATCATTCTTTTGGCACTCATCTTTACCTCATCACTACTTTACACCCACATATAGATGGGTAAACAAAGTGAACTATCCAATCTCTGGAGGATATGTTACGAGAATGTATCTTTCACTTTGGTGGATTTTGGTAAACCCAATTTCCTTTGGTGGTCATTTATTATAAAAACAACTGTCATTAATTCATTTGGATATAATGTTCAATGATTTAATGGAAGTCTGTGTCATTCTCAATTATCATGGGTCGAGATAGCGAAGTCATTGTTTCTCCATCCCAATTTGGTATAGGTCATGAATGAGATGGTTCAAGGAGTTCATAAGAGGATGAAAGCAATGAAGTACTAATATAGGTCTCATGATGATCCTATGAGAAATCCCTTGGAGTTTGAGGTTGGAGATGATCTTTTCTTAAGAGTCTCCCCCTGTAACAACCCGAAATTTTACTAATAAAACTCCCTTATTTGATTTCATGAAATGTTTTATGGTTATTTAAAACACATGAAATTATTTTATTATATCTAATTGGACTTTAATTGACCTTCAAATATCTTTAGAATTGATATTGTAGTCGTTGAATAGTGATCGCATTACTAGTATAAATATAGGGTTTTTACAAATCCTTTTCACACAGACAAAGGAAGTGATGGCCTCAACCATTAGGATTATACCCTATAAATCCCATTTATCTGATATTTTGATGGATATATAATTTATGGGATTTTCCTTAGACCAATCCCAATATGATATCCAATAACTTAATAATTGGAAACACCATTTATGAGAGAAGTTCAAGCTCATAGAGATCACAACCCAAACCATGTTCAGTGACCGACTCCATGAAAGCTCCACCATCGTGCATCTTACTCTTAGGGAATATGTTGGTGTAATAAATGGATATGTATCAAGAACCTAGAAATAGGAATATATATATATATATTTGTATAGAATATTGAATATATTATTTTTTTATTATTGTTACATTGTAAATGATTTTTAAATAACAAATAGTATTTTTGGTTAATATTAAAATTCAAATAATATATGTATTTTTATGAATCAATGGATTTTTGAAATAAATAATATTATAATAAAATATTATTATTAAATTTATTTATTAAAATATAAATGATCATATCATTTTTATGAAGTCGGATGTAATTTTTATAATTGCACAAAAACTGTTTATGTCAAAACCCATCAATTATCAGTAAATATTGGTTTTTATTTTAAAATTAAAAATTAACATATTTATAAAATTATTTCGAAAAAATTAATATTATTTTTTTAATCAAGATTTTTAAATTATTCAGGGGTGAATTTTTCATAATTTTCTAAGAGTAGAATTTTTGGGTAAAAACTAAATACTGTATAAATACAGGGTGTGCCTTATGAAATCATAATGGACTAATAGTGATTTAATAAATACTATAAAAGGTATCCAATTAAAAATATGTGTGTTTAATTTAAAATAATTTTATTTTAGGTTTATTTGATTTATTTTATAAATCCTTAGTGAATCCTTTAAAGTTTGTATTATATTTTAATATTTTAGAATCAATTCATTGAATGTGTGACTCACCTCCACATAAGAAAGGGAAATACTTTATTATATTGATCCCTTAAAATTATAAAATAATTTATACCACTCCCATTTAGTATAAACCTTGTGCTAAAACCACTGGATGGTTTGTGGTTTCTGAATATTTTATTATGTAGTGTCTGAAACCAAAATAATAAATAAATCCCCCTCCTCTCCTATATAAAACCACCAAATATCCTACATCTCTTCACTAAAACTCATTTAATATCATCCACCATCTTCCCTCTACTCCCTAGAGTCCTCCCCATGTTCCCCAAAGCTTTAAATAAGCCCCTCCCAGGCCATTGGAGTCACACACTCAAGTAAGGGATCCCCACTCTACTCTCTTTATTTCAATTCAGGAACCTTCTTCAAAATTAGACTTCATAATATCAATGGTTTATATTTTCATTCATTTATTATTATTCTATTACTTTAAAATATATATTATTTTAATGTGATCCATTTATAATCTCTCATTATTACCCATACCTAAGTCATTACTATGTAGAAATTTTTGTAAGGTATTCTCTCTCTCTCCTCTTTTCATCAAACACTTAATTTGTGATTTTCCCTTTTGATTTACATTTTCTTAAGTTGGGATACATTTTTACATATACCACTTACTATCCATTTTATGTTTAAATGATTAGATCCCCTTTCACTGTCATTTATCCCTCTTATGAACCCTTATGTTCCCCCATTATTATGCTGAAATTTTGTAACTAATCTTACACCTTTTTATCAATAATTCCTTTTGTTCTACGCCCTATAAATTCATTTTTCCTATTTTGGGATGTGTTCTAAAATATACTTCTTACATTCCATTTCATGTCTAAATGATGAGATATTATTTTCTCTCTCATCAACCCAATTTATGAATTCTTATATGACGTTGTTAAGCTTCCAAAATTGCACTACGACTAGTGAATACCATACCCCTTTCTCTATCAACAGTATTCCCCTTCAAGCACATATATTTATCAATTGGGGTACTAGATTTATTTATTCCAAATTATTAAATTTTTTAATAAATTATGATGTTTAATGAAATCATATTATATGATCTATTTGAAACACTTACACATGAGAATAAAATGATTGTGAAGGGTGTACCCTAATAGCACTCTAATGCATTGGGTAATGTTTAGTTTCATTATAAATCAAGTGAAATGTCCCTAAACTAATGATCATACATGTGAAATGGGACTCAACCCATGTCCCTCCATGTGAAATGATACTTGAATCATTCTCCTCTTTGTGCAATGAGCCTTGACTCATGCTTACGCCATGTTCTATGTTGTTTCCAAATTTCCAATTTCATAATTATCTTGAAATACCGCACCTTATTATTCAAGTTCATTTTATTATCCATTGATATTCCTATTGTCTAACATGTATTTTCTTACTCATTTTATGACTTTTTTATTCCTTTATTGGGAATTATAACTCACCCCTTTCTTATGTACATCCTCAAGTTGTCCCATGCAATGTTAAGTATGAAGTAATTTTTTGGTCACATTAAATAGGTTTTCACTAAATATGTAGTATTTCATATTTTAAGTTGTTATGTAATGTACATAATTTCTAAATTACACTAGATCAATTGATCTTCTGAGTTGTATTAAGTGTAATTTTATGCAATAATTCATGTTTAAATATGATATAAAGTGAAGAGTTGGTATAGTTGGTATCAAAAGATAGGTTTAGTGATTTTCGGGATTAGGATTAAAAAATTGTAGTGAAACCCATTAGGGATAAGAGTAAGTGTAAGGAAACATCTCTAAATTTTGGTAAGTATAGAGTAAGTGGTTTATCCAGAAAATATATCCTTCTATGGATACTACAAGTGGATGTGGTTTTAGAATATATGTACCTAGGATTAATAAATCTGACAAGGTGTTCTGGGCTTTACTTTGGGTAACCAAGTACACGATAATAGGTCATACAGTGCACCTGGTTTAAAACTCCGAGGGGATATTCTTAGGTAAATTAATAGTCTCAATATGAATAATTGTTAAGGGAAAAAATCCCATATGATTATATGTTAGGAAATAGATCATGGATAACATAGACTGAAACCTAGAAACTAATAAGTTAAGGAGAGATTTGTAAGTTAAACATTCAATGCTATTGAATTACCCATTATGTGTTTAATAGCTTATGATACTCATCCCTAATTCTATTTTGGATTTTGTAAAAGAGTGGAACCAGAATCAAAAAGTGAAAGTTAGGGTTATCATCCATAGTTCTACATATTCCATTACATCACACAATTTTAGTAGAACTATTAAAATACCACCACAAATTAGGGAGGTAGAGATGTTGGTGAAAATAGAATATGTGGAAATTATTGCATCCCATGTATATAACTCCTCCCCTATAAAAATTTGTGGATTGAACTGCTCAGTGAACATTTTCATAATCCCCATGGTGGAGTTTGTTATAATTATGGGCATGGACTGACTTTCCCTATATCTGGCCAACATAAATTTTCATGAGAGGGAAATCACTCTTCAAATAGAAAATCTAATCCTGATTCTATACAAGTTCAAGGAGAAGGATTAATGTTCATTAGCACCATAATCTCAAACATGTATATTATTACCCTATGAGTGATTGTATCGAGATCAAATGATTGAGTCTTATAAAGGAAACATTATAGAATACATGCCCATTATGAGGGAATATACTGATGTGTTTCCTAAGAAATTTTTTAGTCTTCCCCCTAACTAAGTGGTTTAATTTTGAATCGATCTTATACCCATGGTGTTACCAATATCCAGGAGTCTATATAGGATAGATGTTTTGAAACGTAAGAAACTGAGGAAACAATTATATTATAATCTAGATAAAGGGTTTATATGCCTAAGTGCTTCACCATGGGGTTCACCAATTCTATTCATTAAGAAAAAAGATGGGTCAATGCACCTTTACATAGATTATTGTGGTCTCAAGAAAATCATGATAGAGAACAAGTATCCTTTTCCATCAATTGATGACTTATTTTATTAGGTACGTGGAAAAAAATTACTTCTCCAATGTAGATGTGTGGTTCGTATATTACCATGAAAGGTTAAAGAAGGAGGATATCCCCAAGAAATCTTTTCTTACATGGTACGGGCACTATAAATTCATAGTGATGCCATTTGGACTCAATAATGTCCTACAAATCTTCATAGAATTGATGAAAATAGTATTTATAGATTACCTAAACAAATTTTTGGTAGTCTTTATAGATAATATTCTAATATAATCCAAATAAAAATATGATCATCAAGATCATTTGAGAACTATTCTAAATACCTTGAAAAAAAGAATCTCTATGAAAAATACAGCAAGTGTGATTTCAGGTTCAAGGAAGTAAAATTATTGAGTCATGTCACCAAAATCAAGGGGATATATATGGATCCTTCCATAAAAAAATTGAGGGATGGATGAGGTCATCATATGTGAAAGATGTCCATTACTTCCTTGGGTTAGCTGTATATTATCTCTAATTTGTGAGAAATTTCTCAGGACAGTAAAACCCTCATACCAAGATAACATGGAAGGGAGCCAATTTTCTTATAATGATTAATGTAAAGAAATCATCATTTTGATGCCCCGAACTCAAAATATAATTTCTATATTAATATCTTTGGTTACTATTATTTATTCTTGTTTTTATGAAAACTAGTGATACTAAATTCAAATGCACTGATGAAAATAAGAAACCTATTATTTAATAAAATAGTGATTTGTTAAATTATTAAAAGACTAATGACTTGAACTACTCTAGAAAACTCATTTCATGACCTCTCTTCAACACAAGAAACCTGATTGTGTAGCCTTCATCTCTTGGATCCACCATAATAAAAAATGAAACGGCAAGAATAATAGCAAGAATACTGAGAATAAAATGTATGTACAAAACCATTCTTGAAGAAGGTGAAAGGTCATTAGTGTGTTTATTTCTTTGATACCCATAAACATGGGTATTTACAAAACCCTTTTTGATAATTTTAAAAAATAGCTATTGGGATTTAATTTTAAGTGATTGTTGTTTTTTTTCATATAACCATTATAATTTTATAACCATTAAGTTTTTAAAGTGTTTAGAATTTCAAGTACTTTAAATTATTATTTTCAGTTAAATAATAATATAGTTTTAATTGAAGATAATTTTTAATATTTATATTATGAAATGGGTATTTATACATTTTAGTGACCATTGGTATAATAACCATTGATGGTTTTAAAAAAATTTAAATAATATTTTTATGTAATAAAATTAACTGTATTAAATGTTATAATTGGATAATATAACCATAGGAAATAATAAGAATGGAAAAATAATTTTAAAGTATTAAAAAAATATACATATAATAATATATATTTTATTTTTTCAATGTTATACATATAAGAATATATAAATTGTATTTTGTAATATATATATATATTAAAATAATTTTTTTTATAAGAATTTTTTTATCAAAAATTGGTCAAGTACCACCCCCCCCCAACTGAGAGGGTTTAGTGGGGGAACGTCTCAATCACAGTGCGAGAAGCAGGTGTCAGCCTTTGTATTGGGTGGAACGAATCAGCCCGAGCTTCATTGGACTAAGAACTGGTGTGGGTATAGGTCGGGCACAGCCTTCACGACCCATATATGAGGGAGTTGTGATGTGTGTGTCTCTGAAATCAGAAAAATTCATCATGCACCCATCCATATAAGGCTATCCCTGAAAATAATTAGTTACAATGTGAGATTTATTTTTAAAGGCAGGATCAAATCACAACTGCACGACTAACCTGTGCTTCATCCCAACCGTCCTCCTCCCACTGCCTCAATAAAGACTTCTCTCTTATCCTAGTTTGATGATACGGTAAATCTAGCCATTCAGACTCATCAATCGGATTTTTCCAGGGGTAATCATGGCCATCCCCCTCTATAACTAATTGGACCCCCAACCTCTTAAAATTCAAGGGTTTATTACAACCCTTAGATCATGAGGCTTCTCATTCTAGCCATTCATTTTTTTCCTCTTCCCCATTGAGTCGCACCACACAATAGGACATATAATGGGGTTTAATACTAGGAATTCATTTCCTCAAGAGTGATCCCAACCGCCCATATTTTCTTCAGTTGTCTTCTCTGCACTGCACATGTTCGATGCACGGGTCCGTCACATGTTCCTTCTTTTCTTTCACTGTTCTTATTCCTCATTTTACAAACCACTCGGCATCGACCTCCATCTCCAAAATTTTCCCCATACTCACCTATTTTCATATAAATTACATGATAGGTATATCTTAAAACCCAACTTGTGACCCATGTTCAGATTCGATAGATTTTAATAAATATATCTCTTCAATTTCATTGACTATAACCTTTGTTTGATATGATAAAATTGGATAAATGGGTCAAATACCATGGAAAATTTGTCAAAAGGGGGTGTTTTTAAAATAAAATATATATATTTAAACCCACTTACGCATAATTTGATACATTGGACCATCTTCCCCTCAAAGTATCGGTTTCTTTCTGCTCGAAAATTTAGAATCCACCGCCCTATTTTGATCCAAAACGAAGGTAAGAGAATTATTATATCCAATTTTATTTTGTAAGGGTATAATTTTTTTATCAAGTTATTTTCTCTTTATATATACATATATATATATATATACTTACAAGATTATCTGTTTTCAAAAATAAAAGATAAGTGTTTTTAATTAAAACTTATATTTTTACAAGCCTATGGTATGTAAGTGTTCATTTTATTTTGTGTTTGATTTTACAAGACATTTATATATATATATATGTTTATATAATTATATATATGCATAACCATGTATCTTTCATTTTAATAAATTTTAGGAAAATCACTTTCTTTTAAAGTTATTCATTATAATCTTTCAATCTTATAAATATAAGTAATGGTTTATTTGTTTTATAAATTTATTCTTTTTTACAAATATTTACATATATATTTGTATATATATTAGATATATATATATATGATTACCTATTTTTAAAAATTAGTTATAATGGTTTTGATTTAAATTTTAATTATAAGTCTATGGCTTTCAAGAATTTAGTGTTATTATTAGTCAAATTGTGTTAATTATAATGATATATATATATATATATATTGATTTATACATATGTAAGTATACATAAATGTTTTTCTCTCTTTTTTAGAATTTAAAACTTAAGAGATTAAGTTTTATCAAAATATTCTGTTCTACAAACATTTAAACACACACACACACACACACACACATATATATATATATATGGTTTTCATATATACATGTACACATGGTAAACCTTGAAAATAATTTTTTCAATTAAAATAAATTATTCCTATGTGAATTTAATTTCTAATAGTTAATGGAAAATAGTAACAAAACCATTTTTTGTTATTGTGTGCCCTAAAAGTTTAAAAGGGTTTATAATTTTGATATTAGAGTTATTATTTCATGTATATACATATGTGTATATCTTTTATTTATTAAAAATGATTAATATTTTATTTAAGATCTATATATGAATCTAGAATTTTTATTATTATTATATTATTTAATGTTTAGGTTTGTGTGTAACCATAGTATTTAATTGATAACTTTTATCATTTTATGTGAAAATTCTAAACATGTTATCATTTTATGTTACAAGTATAAACATGTTATCATTTCATGTACAAAAGTGTTTCTGCTCATCCATACAAGACATTCACAAACTATAATGGGTATTATATGAGGCATTACCTATTTAATAATCTCTTGGGACGAATCCTTGACAGTAATAGATTCTTGGAACGAAGCCCTAACATTAATAGATTCTAGGCAGGAAGCTCTAACAGTAATAGATTCTTGGTATTGAGCCTTGGTAGTAATAGATTTACAATATGGCGCATTGATTGTAATATATTCTTGGCATGAAGCCTTGAGAGTAATGGAATCTTGGAATGAAGCATTGATAGTAGTAGATTTTTTCCATGTAGCCTCTATGGTATGTTTTAAATGATGCATTCCTTCATTATGAGAATAGTATTTGGTCTCCTGTGTGAATACATGACTAGTATAATATCCCTCGTTAAGAATCATTATATTATGAACATTTATATAGATTTAATTAATCAGTTGTATATTTTTAAATGTACATAGTGTAATGTTTTTTATTTAAGAAACAATTCATTTATAAATAGGGATCAGTATTTTTCTTCCAATCTATAAAAACCATATAAATTTATCTATCATTTTATGATTTTCATTTATGTGTTAAATGATAATTGATATCATTTTACATGAAAATTCTGAATGGGTATTATTTCATGTCCAAATGTTTATCTGCACCCCTAGCATGTCAAACATAATCAAGTATGTCCATTATCTAGATTATAAATGGTATTCTAGGCATTTTTGTTCAAGTGGACACAAATTTTATAATGCATATTATTTATAAATCTTAAATATGTTTAGAAATTTTGTGCATGATATTATCCTAAAAACTATTACAGAATCTCTCAGTAAAATGATCTTGACATGTTATGAGAAGAGTTATTTTCATTTTAAGAAAATTATTTAAAGTATTTATTTTAAAGGAATGTTTTAAAAGTACTTTTTTTACCCCTTACTAAACATTTTAATTTCTCATAATATATTTTAAATTCATTTTTATTATTTTGGAAGATTTATTA
Organism: Viscum album; assembly: GCA_963277665.1. Classification (NCBI taxonomy): domain Eukaryota; kingdom Viridiplantae; phylum Streptophyta; class Magnoliopsida; order Santalales; family Viscaceae; genus Viscum; species Viscum album. The sequence goes on along the minus strand of OY728125.1, from coordinate 1,921,907,370 downwards.
GTGTAGAATTTTTCTATGTCAAGGTAGAAGAATAAATATTTTTTTGTTTAATTAATTTTATTGTGACAATATATAATGGTTGTATATAATTCCCTAAAAAATAGACTGGTAAATATACTTTGTTATGAAATATGTTGTGTAATTACTCAGTTTATTTTTTAAAAACAATTACATAGCATATTTTACCGCCAGCTTCAGGAAACTAGGGTTGGGGCATTATAGTTGGTATCAGAGGAACAATCTATTTAAATTTGTAAAATTGAAAAAAAAACTATCAATTTAAGTTTTCATTCATCAGTAAATTTATTTTCTTAAATTTTCAGATGGAAGATGATGGATCACGAACCAATATTTTGTATCTTCTTACTGAGTTGCATGAAACTATAATTGTGAAATCATGTTTTTATGTACATGAGCCATTCGAAAACTTGCATTTATACTACAAACACCTTTACCAAATATCAAAAACCTCAAATATCCTATGATTCTTCTGATAATCGGGATATTTCTATTTCTTTATGGGGTATGCACAACATTCATTCAATATGCAAAAAGGTAAATACTATAAATGTTTATTAAAATGTTTTACTATGTACGAAAAGTATCTGGCATTAGGGAATTTCCAATAAGCTACAAATTAGGGTGACCTCTATGCATCTTATCTATTACAAGTCATGAACTTTAGCATGTATGGGAAACATTATGATATATGAATTTTATAAAACTAGGTTGTCTAACTGGTCTATAGGAACTGAGTCCATTCCAATATCATTGATATTTGAATCTTCTATTCCTCTCTTTAAAGAACATATTTTTATATTCATGAACTGATCCTAGCTGCTTAATAATTATTTGGTATAAAGAAAATGAAGAACTTAAAACTAACTTGGGAATAAATTCAACTGGAAGGACATCTAATATTTGTTGATGGTGGTGGACCTAGTGAATGTATAAATTAATTTTTTCCATTCACTTTTGTTAATTAATAATAATTAAGTTGTTTATGTAGGGACATCAAGGATCATGTCGAAAGGTCTATGCTTTTGGGAATGTGTGAGTACAATCTAATTGTGAGGGATATATTCTATTAAGTGGGAGATAATGTGACGCCCCGAACTCAAAATCTAATTGAAATATTAATATTTTTTAGTTATTATTATTTATTCTTATTTTTATGAAAATTATTATTATTAAATTAAAATGAACTAAATAAAATGAGAAAATTTTTATTTAATAGAAACACTAATATGTTACATTATTACAAGACTAAAGACATCAACTAATCTAGAAAACTCATTGCAAGCCTGAGTAGCGCCCCTAGAAGACCTCCCATCAGGATAAAAAACTAATTGTGTCGTCTTCCACTATTGGATCCACCATAATAAAAAATAAAACAGTAAAAATAATAGCAAGAAAACTAAGAATAAAAGGAATGTACAAAACCATTATTGAAGTAGGTGAAAGGAAATCAGTGTGTCTGTGTCTTTAATACCCGTAAACATGGATATTTATAAAACCCTTTATAACCATTGTAAAAATAGCCATTGGGATTCTAATTTTAATTTAAAATTTATATTTTCATATAAATAATATAATTTTATAATAATAAAGTATTTTAAGTCATTAAATTTTTAAATTTTTTGATGTATTATATTAAATTAAATTATAATATTGTTTAAATTAAAGATAATTTTTATTATTTTGATTTTAAAATGGGTATTCATACATTTTGGTAACCAATTGTATTATAATGGTTGAGGGTTTTAAAAATTTAAAATAAAATTTGTAAGTCTTAAAATTAACTACATTCAATGTTATAATAAGATAATATAACTGTAGAAAACAATAAAAATGTAAAACTAATTTTAAAGTATTAAATATATATACATATAAGAATATATATTTTATTTTTTCTTTGTTATACATATAAAATATATAAATTGTATTTATTTAATATATATATATATATGAAAATGATTTTATTTTAATAATTTTTTATAAAAAAATTGGCCAAGTACCCCCACAACCAAGATGGTCCATTGGGGGCACAGCTCATGCATAGCTTGAGTAGTAGGTGTAATCCCATGTATAGGGTTGTCTGAATCAGCCTGATCATGGTTGGACCAAGAACTCATTCGGTTATAGGTTGGGTGATGCCCGCCCGACCCGGGTATAAGGATGATGTGTTGTGTGTGTTTTTTACATCAAAAAAATTCATCACACACCCATCCTTATAATGCTTTCCCCAAAACTACTTACTTTTGATGTGGGATGTATTTCTAAATGAAAGATCAAATCCCAACCACATAATTAACCTACACTTCATTCCGACTATACTCCTCCCACTACCTTGATCGGTACTTCTCTCCCATCCCTGTTTGATGCTCAGTTAAATCTACCCATTCGATCTCAGCCATCTGATTTGGCAAGGTGAAATCCCATTTTTCCCCCACTACAACCGATCAGACCCCCATACCCCCCCCCCCTCTTAAAACATAAGTGTTTATTCCAACCCTTAGATATTGAGGCTTCTAATCTAGGCCATCCGTTTTTCCCATCATAATTGTAGAGTCGCACCACACAATAATACATCCAATGGGATTTAATCCCAGCCATCCATTTCCTCAGGAATGATCTCAACCACTCGTTCTTTCTTTGGTTTTCTTCTCCACATTGCGCTTGTTCAATGCGTGGGTTAGTCGTCAATTCCTCCTCTTCATTCACTATTCTTTTTCATCATCCTACAAATCACTAGGAATCAACCTCCATCTCTATACTTGGCCCTATACTATCCTCTCTTCATAGCAACGAATAGATGGGTTTGTCTAAAAAACCCAATCCATGACCCATGCTTGAAGTCCATTTATTTTAATAAATATATCCCTTTAATTTCTCTGATTGCAGCCCTTGTTTGATCTGATAAAATTGGCCAAATGGGACTAAAACCGTGGTCAATTTTTCAAAATGAGTTGGTTTTAAAATAAATTTAATTTTTATTTAAACCCTATTATGCATACACTGATACATTAGACCATATTCCTCTCAAAGCCTCAGTTTCTTTCTGCTTTAAAATTCCGAAGCCACGACCCTCTTTTGATCCAAACCAAGGTAAGGGAATTATTTTTATCAATTTTATTTGGTAAAGGTTTAATTCTTTTTTCAAGTTATTTTCTCTTTAAAAAGATGTGTGTGTGTGTGTGTGTGTATACATATATATATATATATATTTATAATATTATCTATTTTTCAAAATACAAGATAAGAGTTTTGAATTAAAACTTATATTTTACAAGCCTACGGTATGTAAGTATTCATTTAATTTTGTGTTTGATTTTACAAGACATGTACATATATGTGTATATAATATATATATACATACATATCTATATTTAATTTTAAGAATTTTTATGTGTATATATATATATATATATATTTATCTACATATATGAATAAGTATTTTTAGAAAATAAGTGATATGGGTTTTGATATATGTTTTAATTCTAAGTATATTTCTTGTATAAATTTAGTTTTATCATTGATCAAATTGTGTTAATTATAATGATACATATATATATATTGGTTTATACATATGTAAGTATACGCAAATGTTTTTTTCTATTATTCATAATTACAAAAATATGTTCGCAATTTTTGTCAAATTATTTTGTTCTATAAATATCTACATATATATATATGTGATTTAAGTATATATATTTATACCTGTTAAACCCTTAAAATAATTTTTTCAATTAAAAATACAGTTTCCCTATGTGATTATATTTTTTAATTTTTAAGGTAAAATAGTAATAAAACATTGTTTTGTTATCATGTGTCTTAATATTTTAAAAGGGTTTATTATTTTGATATTAAAGTTATTATTTAATGTATATACATATATGTATATCTTTTATTTATTAAAAAGTATTAAAATTTTATTTTAGATCTATATATGAAGTTATACTTCATCCTTATTATGTTATTTTATGGTTATGATTTTGTATAACCATAGTATTTAAATAATAGTAGTTATTATTTTATATGGAAAGTCTAAAAAAGTTATCATTTTATGTGACAAGTCTAAAAAAGTTATCATTTCACATAAAATGGTTTTTCTTCTCATCCACTCATGACATTCAAAAACTAGAATAATTTCTAGCTGAGGCCTTACCCATTTAAAAGACTCTTGGAATGAAGACTTGACAGTAATATATTCTTGGAACAAAGCCTTGAAAGTGATATATTTCTAGCACAAATCCTTGATAGTAATATATTCTTGCCCCGAATCCTTGATATTAATAGATTCTTGGAACGAAGACTTGACAGTAATATAGGTATAAAGCCTTGACAGTAATAGATTCTTGTCACAGAGCTTTGACAACAATAGATTCTTGTCATAAAGCATTTAGAGTAATATATTCTTATAACAAAGACATAACAGTAGCATATTCTTGGAATTTATCCTCTATGGTGCGTTTTAAATGATCCATTCCTCCATTATGAGAATAGTATTTGATCTCCCATGTTAATATTTGACTATAATAATATCCATAGTTAATAATCATTCTGTTATGAACATTTATATGGAATTAATTAATCAAATTTATTTTTTCAAATATACATAGTATAATGTTCTATATTTATGAACAAATTCATTTATAAAGTGGTAATAATATTTAATTTACAATCTATAAAAAAAGTTATAAATTTATCTATCATTTAATGGTTTTCATTTATGTGTTAAATGATAATTGATATCATTTTAAGTGAGAAAAATATAACGGGTATTATTTCTTGTGAGAATTTGTATCGTTACCCCTAGAATATCATACATAATCAAGTATGGCCATTATATATCTTATAAATGGTATTCCATGCATTTTTTTCCAAGTGCGTGCATATTTTATAATGCATTTTAATTGTAACTCTTAAATATGTTTAACAATTTTGATCATGAGATTACCCTAAAAATTGTTTTAGAATCTCTCAAGAAAATGATGATAACATGTTATGAGACGGTTTATTTCATTTTTAAGAAAATAATTTAATGTTTTTATTTTAAATGAATGTTTTAAAAGTACATATTAATTTTTTTTAAATACCCCTTACTGGGTATTTTAATTTCTCACTCAATTTTTTAAATTCATTTTTATTGGTTTAGTAGATTTATCAGTGATGAATTTTTATATGCGGAGGAAGCACACTAAATATTGTTTTTTTTAAATAATTTTCTTGTGAAAATATGTAATGGTTTTACCTAATTCTCCATAAACTAGATCGGTGAAGATCCTCTATTATGTAATATGTTTTGTAATTACGCGGATTATTTTTTAACAAAATATAAACAAAATATTTTATCACTGTCTCCAGGAAACTAGGGTCAGGCGGTTACAGTCATGTAGTTGGAAAGGAGGCTTATCACTGCTTTTATTCTCACACTACCCACCAGTGGGGAGCTTTTTATCATTTTGATATATTCTTAAATGAAGGGATTGGGATGTGTGTTGATGCGACATAACAAATTCGATACCTATGCCTCAAGGCAGTTGAAATTTCCTGATAAAAACTATCCCACACATAACCTGGAGTTGGAAGCTCTGATCTTTACATTGATAATTTAGCAGAATTATATCTTCAGGGAGAAGTGTGAAATATATATGGATCTGGAATGAATGAAATATATATTCACAAAAAACAGTTGAATATGCACCAACAAATATGGTTGGATCTCATCAAGGATTATGACTACTCAATCTACTACCATCTTGGGAAAGTGAACAAAGTGGCAGATTCCCTAAGTAGAAAGGTTCAAGCAATTCTATCATCAATGATAATTGATAATGATCCTATCTTAGTATGTTTGAAGAGGATGGACAAGGGAATCATAAATAAAGGAACATCATCAATCCTTTAACAAATTGTTTCTCAATCATCTCTTTTGGAAAGGTTAAAGGATGTTCAAAATAATGATATGAGAATTCAAAATAAAGTGGAAACAATAAGAAGTGGGAAATACTCTGAGTTCAATATTAATGAAGAATGAATTGTGAGATTTAGTTCAAGACTATTTGTTCCATCAAACCATAAGTTATAGTATGAATTTTTTTATAATGCACATAGTTATACTTTCTTTACTCACCCATGAAACACAAAGATGTATCAATATATCTGAGAGCACTATGGGTGGGATAACAAAAAGATGAATTTCGCATAATATACATCAAAGTTTCCGGTATGTCAGCAATTGTACGATGAAAGGTAGAAGTCTATGAGGATGATGCAACCATTACCCATATCATTATAGAAATAGGAAAACATAACCATGGAAAATGTCACCAGACTTACAAATACATCCAAGATAAATAATGTTATCTGGGTTGTTGTGGATCATATTACAAATATTCCACACTTCATCATGATTCACGATGATTTATCTCTGGATCAACTTGCACTGATATACATCAGAGAGATGTTAAGGCTACATGGACTACCACTATTTATTATTTCTGATCAAGATACAGGATTCTCTTCTAAGTTTTGGAAAAGTTTCTGTATTATGTAAACCCTGATTTGAACTTCAGTACGGCTTATCTCTCTGAGAGGAATATCCAAACACCTAAAGACTTGTTGAAATCTTGCTAAATAGATTTCAAAGATGGATGGGACCAACATAATCCTTTGGTGGAGTTATCTTACAACAACAGTTACCACTCAAGTATCCAAATAGCTCCTTATTAATCCCTTTATGGGAAGAGGTGAAAAACACTGGCATGTTGGGATGAAGTTGGGGGATGAAAACTTCTAGGTCCTGAAATGGTCAAAGAAATGGTAGAGAAGGATAAGACCATCCAGCAACACATGAAAGATGCTCAGACTAAAAAAAGAGATATGTTGACAATTGTAGACATGACCTAGAGTTTTATGTTGTATATATGGTATTCCCCCACTTATCTCCCTGGAAGAGTGTGATGATATTTTGGAAGAAGTTGAAGATTAGTGCAAGGTACATCAGATATTTTAATATCCTTGATCACATTGGAATTGTGGCCTATCGACTAGAACTCCCACCGAACCTGTCTCAATTACCTGATGTATTTCATGTATCCCTATTAATAAAGTACATAGCAGAACCATCACATGTACTTAATCAATAGGTGGTATTGTTGGAGAATGACCTTTCCTAGGAGGAGCAATTAGTGAAGATCTTTTATCATACAGAAAATTTTCTACAAAATAAGATAATACCCCTCGTCAGAGTTTTGGGGTGAAACCACAAGTTTGAAGAATTAATGTGGGAACTAGATGAGGTGATGAAGTATTGTTACCCTCATCTATTTTAGTATAGAAAAAGGAAATTTTGAGGTATAAATTTCTTAAGAGTGGAAGATTGTAAATACCCAAACTTTTATGAATAAAATTTCCTTATTTGATTTAATGAAATGTCTTATGGTTATAGAAAACCCATGAACTCATTTTATTATATCAAATTTGATTTTAAATTACCATTAAGTATATTTACCATTAATAATAAAGTCGTTTAATAGTGATCACATGACTAGGATAAATAGAGGGTTTTAAAAAATCCTTTTAGAATATACAAAGGAAGTTATGGCCTCAACATGCAGGATCGTACCCTATGAATCCCATTTATCAGAGCTTCTAGGGGAAGTATAATTTTTTGGATTTTATTTTAACCAATCTCAAACCAAGATCTAACAACTTATGCATGAGCAAAATTTTTTATGGTAGAAGTTCAAGATCCTCAACATCATGACCCAAAATATGTTCACTGAACGACCCTAGGAAATCCCCACCATCGCACACCTTACTCTTATAGAATATATTGGTGTAATAAAGGAATATAAATCAATACCCTAGAAATTGGAATATGTAAAATATTTTTTTATGGAATGTTGAATATATTTTCTTCCTATTATTATTACATTGTAAATAATTTTTAAAGTAAAAAAAATATTTTTGGTTAATATTAAAATTCTGTTATGAAATATATTTTTATGAATTGATGAATTTTTGAATTAAAAAATATTTTATTAAAATATTATTATTAAAATAATTTTTTAAAATATAAATGAACATATAATTTTTATGATTTCAAATGTTATTTTTATTATGGCTTGAAAACTGTTATTGTCAAAACTCTTCAATTTCCAATAAATATCAATTTTTATTTAAAAACTACAAATTCACATACAAAGAATTTTTTTTTAAAAAATGACTATTATTTTTGGAATTATGACATCTAAATTATCCATCAGTGAATTTTTCATAATTTTCTGAGACAGTTGAATTTTTGGGTAAAAACTAAATACCGTATAAATATATGGTGTCTCTTATTACAGCATAGCGGACTAATATTTATGTAATAAATCCTATAAAAAATATATCAATCTGAATATATGTTTTTAATTTAAAATAATGTGATTCTATGTTTATTTTATTTATTTTATAAATCGTTAGTGAATCCTCCAAGAGTAATATTATATTTTAATATTCTAAAATCATTTCTTTGAAAGTGTAACTCACCTCCACATAAGAAAGGGAATTATTTTATTATATTCGGCCCTTGTCCTCATAAAATAATGTATATTACTCTTATTTGGTAGAAATCATGGGAAAAACCATGGGATAGTTTGTGATTTTGAATATTTTATTATGTAGTGTCCAAAACCAAAATAATAAAGAAATCCCCCTCATTTCATATATAAACCCTCCCAATCTCCCATTTATATTAACTAAAACTCCTTTGAGATCATCCAACCTATAAACTATACACCATAGATTCCTCCCAAGTCTCCCCTATGCTTTCAAGAAGCCCCTCCCAAACCTTTGGTGTCACACACTCAAGTAAGGGGCCATCACCTTCCTCTTTTTCAATTCAAGAACCTTCTTTGAAATTAGTCATTATAATTTCAATTTTTTAAATCTTAATTAATTTATTATGATTAAATTACTTTAAAATTTATATTATTTGATTTTTATTCCATTTATAATCTCTTAGTTTGACCCATACCTAATTTGTTACTATACCGAATTTTTTTAAGGGATTTTGTCTCTCCTCTTTTTGTCAATCACTTAATTTATGATATACCCTTGTTATTTCCATTTCCTTAAGTTAGGATAAATTCTTACTTATCCCCCTTACTATCCATTTGATTTTAAAATTTTGGGATCCCCTTTCATTATCATTTATCCTTCTTATTAACCCTTATGTACACCCATTATTAAGCCAAAAATATTTAAGTAATCTTCTGCCCTTTTTAACAAGCATTCCTTTTGTGTTATGTATTATAAATTAATTTTTCCTATGTTGGAATATATTCTAAAATATCCCTCTTACTGCCCATTTCATATCTAAATTATTATACGCATGTTTCTCTCTCATCAACCCATTTTAATAATTCTTATACGACATCATTATGCTGGAAAATTGATCCCAGACAAGTGAATATGGTACCCCTTTCTCTATCAAGGGTATTCACCTTCCTTCCCATATACTTATTAATTGGGGATTTACATGTATTTGTTTCACATTATTAGATCATGGAATAAATTATGATGTTGAATGAAACCATGTTATATGATCTATGTGGAACACTTAAACATGAGAATAAAATGATTATAAGGGGTGTGCCCTGATAGTGATACAATGCATTGGGTAATTTATAGTATCATGATACATCATGTGATATGGGCCTTCACTCATGATCCTCCATGTAAAATGGCCCTCTACCCATGATCCTCTATTTTAAATGATCATTGACTCATGCTCATCCATGTTTAATGATCCATGACTCATGCTTATATCATGTTGTATGTTGTTTCCACATTTCCCATGTTATAATTATCATGCAATATCAGGCCTTATTATTCAAGTTCCTTTTATTATCTGTTGATATAAATATTTTATAACATGTATTATCTTCCTCTTATTAGTCTTTTTTATTACCTTACAGTTATTTATAGCGCACCCCTTTCTTATGTATGTCCTTATCTTATCCCATGCAATGTTAAGAATGAAGGAATGTTTTGGTCATGTCAAACAAGTTTTTAATAAAGATGTTGTATTTCATGTTTTATGTTGTTATGTAATATACCAAATTTCCAAAATACATCATACCTCTCAATCTTCTGAGTTGTATTAAGTGATTTTTTTTAATAAATCATGTTTAAATATAATACAAAGTGCATGGTTGTTATACCCCTCTATGTGGTCAGTAGTGGTTTTAAATTGAGAGTAAGCTCTTGCCCCAGTTTGTACCATTTCATGGTGTTGGTGTGCATCAATGAGGTGGATTATTCATTGAAACTCACACCATGACAAGAGAATATTAATGAAATATTTCACATCACTTATCTTTGTTTGTATCTTCAATATGAATCTCATTTCATTGACTCAAGATATTTGGGTGTTGGGGAAAATGAATCATTCATCGATTAGAGAGTATATATCTAGGATCATAAAGAGAATTTATTTTATGGATGGACCATTACTTCGGGTTTTTTTATTGTGGAGGCATTTTGACAAAGATGATAGTATATTAAAGTATGAGACACATATGTGTGCATAATACATAGAGTTTTCTTGAGTTTTTTCTTGTTTTTTCCTTCCTTTTTAATCTAAAATTTTGATCTAGTTGGTTTATGAAATTTCAATTATCCATGATATGTGATTTGAGATAAAAAATTAAAAAAAAATTATGTGGTAAAACCTAATTCCAAATCATGACTCACTATACTATGACACAAATTTAATTCTCATGGTAAATTTAGTGCCACCGAAAAAGGATTATATCTTAATATGGGAGAAAAAATTCGTGTATTTGTGTGATTGGGACCATGTTGTGTGATGGTTGGGGTGATAATTCACATGGACAATGTGAATGTTATGATGATGGTGCAAATGGTTGTATGAATAGTAGATTACTTGGTGATGAGATAGAATATTTTGGTAATGTGGTAATGAGTGGTTTCTTAATGTTTTTAGCTGGGTTGGATTTTTTGTAGGTGTCATGTTCAATTGTAATGAGATTATTGAGAGTAATCACATGATGTTTTTGTCTATAAGTTTTCCCATATTTCTATTCTTGGTTGGTTTTGAATTCATGGGGATAAGAATAGGTTTATAGGTATCTAATATAATGGTCTAGGATATCTAACCTGTTACTTTTAGGGATTTTTAGTGGTAGAGGTGTCCTGAGGGTGTACCAAGGAGTTTAGAGGGAAATGGGGATAGATCATAGATCATGTCTTATAGGATTCCTATGGTGTGGAGCCTTATGTTGAACCATATAGGAGAGAGGTTGTAGCGTAGGGAGGTTGTATTTAGTATAGAATCTTGGAATAGGTTTTTTGGGGGGTTCTATAATTTTGCGAATGGGTTTTCTATCGAGCTAGGATGCATCATAGCCTTATGAATTCTATATCGTGGAGGTATTTCCTATGTTTTAGGGGATCGAGTTATAGTTTTGGTGCTATGTCCATTTTTTAGAACAACTATATCTTGGAGACACTAGTTTGGGTGTGGAGTACTGAGGATTTTTTTTGGTGTTTCTATAAATTTCTATGCAGTTTTACTATATAGATAGGCTAGGGAATATCCCACTTCTTTGTTGTCGAATACTGCATCATAGCCCTTTCCAATAGGTCATGGCATTTTTCATCTTTTTTCAATTTTGTGGTGCGGATATGGATATGTTTTTTAGAGGTATATTTGAATAGATAAGATATAGAATGGTCCATCCCACTTGAATTTCATTCCTACATATTTCAATAGTTATGCAGTATTGTAAATTAAGTTATTCCATGGTATTAGGTTTTTCAAACTAGTTATAAAAACACAAATCCCACTAACCCAGTTATATATATCTGAATTTTCTCTCATTTCATAGGTGGCCTGACTACGTCCTTTGGAGGTATTATTACCCTAAATTTATATATTTCATCCCCATACATAGTATATAGATCCTTTTTAGTTTTATGTTTTAAAGGTGTTATATTTTTTTATTGTGATTGATGGTGTCTTCCTCTCATTCCAACCTTCATCAACAGTTCATAAAGATCCATTAGAGGTAGGGGACCCATTATTTGTCATATAGTCATATAATGCGGGAGGGTTTATGGTGTTTTTATCTTTTGGAAATATTTTATTCACCAGCCTAATGAATATAATGAATTAGATTAATTAAAAATTCAAGGGGGTAATGTTTCGTATGTGTTATAGCTTTTGATATTATTGATATTGTGATTGTACGAGCTTAATTTCTTATAAAAAATTGTGATTGTTCAGTGATTTTTTTTACATTGTTGATAATGTGTTTATAAAACCCAGATTGTATGGGTTTTTTTATCCCTGCAAAAAAAATTTAATTTCCTAACCACTGGCATCTGGTTAATGAAATGGTTTCCCCTAGAAATTATGAAATATGTTAGATTTCCCTTGAATATAGAGGTTTAAGGGATGAAAATACTCTTGATAATCTAAAATAAGTTATGTGAAAGGTGTTGTAATATTTTATTGTGATTTTTGGGAAGATTTTGATGTGAATGTGTTCTAATGTGTGGTTATGATATAGTAGAGGATTAGAAGTGGATATGGTTCATTCCAGTTATTATGGGAAAATTGGTTGTGATGTGAAAAAATAGTTGTGATGTGGAAAGAAGATATAAATTTTAAATAGTGGAAAGGTGAGTTTTTTTGAGAATTTAGGTTTGTTGTGATGTGTTTTGTTGTACTAGATTCCCAGATTGTAATGGATTTATATTCAAAATGATTAATTTTAAATTGACTTTTTTGATACATTTAATCATATGTATAAATAATATGGTATGTATAGTTAAATGTGGTGGATGATTAAATGTGAAATAAAGGATATGGTTCATTGAAATTGGTAGGTAAGGGGAAATTTAGAAATTTTCATAACATTAAATGAAATGTAGAATGTGGTATGTGGCTTTTGTCATGCTTTTTTATGTTGTACATTTAAAGGTGGTAGTGAAAGTGCCAGATCTTGTGAGGTTTTTTCGTAATGTTAAAAGTTGGTTAGTTCCATTTTTTTAACCCATAGGTATGGATTGTGTGAGGATATATATATATAAATATATATACACCTTATATGTTACTTTTGATTTCCTTTTGCACCCCACCCATATCAAGAACATTTTGACTGTAAACAAATTTTTTGTCAGTGTATTTTCTAACACCTCAATGTTGAGGATGGATGGATGGATACTAGCCCTTCCTCATTCTCTCTTCCAGACAATGTTGAAATGAATGAGTTATTATGGTCATAATTAAAATGTATATTTTGGTGATGTTTTTTGAGATAAATTATGTTTGGTTTCATACATGGTAGTAGAATGGTAAAAGGTTGATGTCCTTCATGTTTATTAAACCCTAAAACTTTGGTTACAATTGTGGATGAGATGTTATGTAATGTGGTGTGATGTGATGGCTTAAGACTCTGTGGGAGAGACATTATGTGATGTAATGTGATGGAATTGGTGTTTGTGGGTGATACATGATGTGATGTGATATTATTTCCAAGATGTCTATGGGAGAGATGTTATGTGATGTTATTTTCCATGTCTGTTTGGATTAGGTTACTTTATGGAAGAGATGGGAGCATGAATACATGTGTCTTTGGGGTATGGCAGTAGAAAATCAGTGAGAGAGTGGTGTGAGGTAACTTTTTATCAATATTATTCTTAATATGTTACTATTATTGAATGTGTTATTTTTTGATTATGTATTGTTAAGGATGGGATTGTTTAGTTGACATGTTTAGATATTATTGGTTTTAATGGTTTCTCACTGGTGAATTAGCTTGATCTTTTCACATGTACAGAAGAGACATTGGTTTTGATCATAAAATTATACTTGTATGTCCACCCTACATATATAAAAACTATTCTCACATTTCAAGGAGGAAAACATGAACCATGATGGATATTTCCATCCCAAAACATTCAAGATATTTTTTAGTCCTTTCTACAAGACTTTTCTTTTGGTTATTTATTTAGATATTCCTTGTATTTTCATAAATTATTTACGCATTGTGGGATTTTTTTGGTAACATTGTTTAATTTTATGTCATTTATTTGACTGTTCATTTATATATTATCTCTAGATACAATCTTTTTTATAGAGGTTAATGCCTTCAATATATGATATTTTTATACATGTGAAGCCAGATACCAACTTGGGGCCTACTGATGTTATCACCCAGGGCCTACTGATATTTTTAATTTTCTAGGATGGGTACCTTTGGAGGGAAGGTTTGTGAAACACTATAATTCATTATAATTAAATACTCATCTTAATGTTTCTACCCCATAAGGTATGATGTTATCTTATTTTATTTTATGGATGTCGGTATAACCTATGAAGTATAATCTCTCCATACTACATAACAGGGGTGACCTGAATCTTTCACCTTTAATTACCATTATGGTAGCTCCAAGCATAAAAAAATAGGTAATATGTATTTACCATATTTCATAGAATTTAAATTTATGTCAAGATCATCCTGTCGACCTAGGCCATTCCTTTCTTCCAATCTCATTATGGGAATTTTTCTTTAGAATCTTCCCTTGAACCTCTTTTCTACATAGAATATTTTTCTCCACCTTAGTTTTCTAAAACATTAACTTTTAATTTTTTGATTAATTATCATAAATTTTTACTATAATATTAAAAACCACTTTCTTTCAATTATCCCCAATAAATTTTTCACCTTCTTCCAATTGTTTAGTCAATTTAAATTTATTTTAGAAAACAACTAGGTGCAATTTCATTACATTCTCAGCCTTTATAAAAACATCAAACGAACTACCATTGGATTTTTTTATAAACCTCTTCCATTTAAAAATATAGGGAACAAATTTTTATAACCCTATCATAAATACCGTAGACACATGACCTTACAAACTACATTTTCCAAAAAATTCTTCCCAAATTTTAAATTTGTTTTAAGTAGATAGTTGTGCTACATATCTAGTCATCGATTGTTTCTTTTGAGATTTTTCCCTTATATTCTCACTAAAACTTAGCCTTTGTTCTTTAATAAATAATGATAAACACATGTTAACCCAACAATAATAGGTTTTATGTCAATTCTTGACACAACCTCAGAAAAACCATTCAAACTTTATTCTTCCATATTAGCTCCAGATCACTGTAGATTTGTGTTTTTGTTATATTAATATAAACCAAAACTTAATTTTCTTAGAGGTATGTTAAATCCTTCGAATATTATTCCCTTAATTTTATGTGGAAGATTTATTATTAGACTATATATCCTCATTTTTTTTCACAACTACACTATTAAATAAAACATGTCAATATTGAAATTGATTTCATAAATATTTAACTTATTCACATGAACTTTTATTCTTATAAAATTGATATCATTCAAAACATACCTCAATAGTCTTAGTGAATTATTCTCTATATTTTTTAGACTCATGTTTTATTTTTTATATGTATATATTGTTTATCAACAAGTTATTCTTTCTTTCCATCCATTCCCTTTATATGATCTATAGTAATATTTTTATTTTCATCTTCTGTAAGATTGTTTTTAAATGGTTGGGGATAAAGCCTCAGTTTTATTATTAAAGAAAAGACCTCTTTCTGACTGGGTATAGGGAGACCCATTACATAGGCCAAAGCCCCAACACAAATTGGTCTAAATACAAGGCCAGAAAGCCCATTTTTTCGCCAAAATGGCCCTTTGAGGAATAGTAATACAATAGTACTCAGGATACTACAATACTACCACCGCTATAGTTTATGTTATAGTACCCGTTGCCGCTACAGTGCTACCACTTTTATAGTTTTTCCACTGCTATAGTACTACTACATTACCCTACTACAGTGACTCCAGAATTCCCCCCGATCCAAATTTTAATCTTGGGTCTTTTGGATGCCAAGAATGAGCTTCTACCACTTGGTATTATTGATATCTTAATCAAAAGTTTTTTTTCTTACTTATATCTTATTTATTATCAACCAATTTTTTTTATTTCCCATGATTCTTTTTTCTTTCGTGATGAATTGTAACTATCCATGCAAAATTCTAATTTTTCTTTCAACTCCCACACAATTTCCATACTTTCTTATCTATTGTACCCAGGACATGATTAATATATTCCTTTCATTACATGAGGAAATAAACTAACATCATTATCTAAAGAAAAACATGATGATGAATCCTTATTTTTCTTTCTCATGAAATTTATCTTCTTTTTATTGAGGTCATTCTTCTTATTCTTACACAATTATTGTTTCTTACGTCACTCATCATTTAGGTATAATTATTATTCTTAAGAATTATTCATTTGTAAATTTTTGTAAAAATAACCTTAGAAACCATAGTTTAAATAAATTAGTGGTTTCAAACTCATTCTGTTTCTGAATCCATTAGATATAAGAGAAAAAAATTGATTATTGTATTTATGATTTTCATCATCTAATTTTTTAGATAATTCATCATCTTTTTCTCTAACTTTTACTTTTATCATAGCTTCAAAATATATTTTATCTTTATTATTATGATAGAATGTGTCATTATCATCTCATAATATATGATTATGTTTTATACATCATCAATTGTAAAGTATTCTCTTTCTTCTAGTGATGATATATTTAAATCAAACTAATTTAAAAATTCCCTCATCATTTTTTTAACAATAATGGAACCTCTAACTTATAACCAAATACTTGTATGTTTTTCACAATATAATTTACCATGGAAAAGTAGTTATTGATTTTTTCATTATCATGTATACTTATATCTTCAAATTTTATCATATGATCTTCAACTTTTTATTTCATGACATTGAAATTACCTTCATATATACTTCCCTATTTGTCTTAAATTTATATGGTGCTCTAGAGACCCTTGACCTTTATGTAGAACATTCCAAATAGATATATCATTATGTCATTTTTATCTCTTCCATATAACTCAAAAATTATCTTATCAGGTTTTTCCATAGAATAATCATCACAAATGGATGGAAACCCCATTGTTGTAGAATCTTTCAGTATTAGGATAAGTGGTAAGATATATGGTAACATCTAATTCCCCCAGATATGATAATTCATCCAATAAAATGTGGGAAAACCTTATCTATTGACTCAATTAAAATTTTATATCTCTCAGAATTATTCTAGGATCCATAGAGGGGAGATTCCCTCTAATACCACTTAAATTTCCCCAGGATGGATGGACCACTAAGAGGGGTGAATCAGTGGTCTTTTTTTAAGAATTATCCTATTCAAATTCAACCTATAAAACATGTTAATGTTCTATATTCGCTAACAAATTTAAACAAATACCACATCCTGTATATTTATAATATAATAGAGTGTAGAAAAGAATATTTATATTTTTAATCATAATGTTTTGCTCCTTAATTTGTTACTTTTTCCCCCCAACAGAGATTCTTTACAATCAAACAAGTGATTATAACTAAATAAAATCTAAGTATGTAAAACATATTGTCCCATTTTGTTCCTCTATATCTAGCACTAACTATGATATAACACTCTCATCTTTAATGAAGATACAACAAATAAAGAGAACCTTTTTCTCTATAGTTTATTCTTAACCACATGGAAATTGAATCATCCTCAATGAGTAGATGGTCCAGCATGTATGCATGTGTACCTCTTCAAGATCATAAATAGTTGTCTAAAACATGTGTTCTGGTATTCAAAATCCTTCCATATTTTTTGGTAACTATATTCTTTATATATTCATGGAATACTTATGTATGTCTTCATTAGGGACTCCTATATTATTATATCTTTTTTTCCCTCGATACTAGATGTATCGATCTCCCAAAAAAATTTGGTATGGGATCAAGAGTTCCCAATTTACATCTATATTTTCTTGATACTTGTACCACATATTTATATATAAAAATCAATAACATTATTCTCAAAATATAATAGTCAATATTTATATATTTGTGTTATGGAAACCCCATGATCTTCGGTAGTAGGATCAACTCATCCAAATTGGTCAACTAATTCACCATTTTTATCTCAATTAAAATAATTTAAATTTCAATTCAAATAATTATTTTAATCACCTAAGGAATCTTGTATAAATCTTGCACATGATATATAAATATATAAGATTTTATAAATTTTATCAAATCTTAATTCTTAAAAAACATCAGATATTTTCATGTATTTGTGAAATTAGCTACATTGTAGAAATCATCTACGTCATAATTGACTAAATGGTGCACTTTGGATTTCTCACAATTGGCCTTGGGGTTCTCATCGGCTATATAGAAATCAGATATGTATCTTACATTGTCTATGTAATTTTGTCTAAAATTCCTATATAGAATACTCAGCAACTTGATTTAACTATGTCGATCTACCCTCATCTACATCACATATTTGGCTACATTATATGTTTGGCTATGAGAATTATTCAGATAAGTATGTTTGAATATGTTCTCAAAATTCTTAGTTGAATAAAATATATTCTAGATTTATTTTAGATTAACTCATAACCTCTTAAGATAAAATCTTGACAACCTTAAAACACTTTCAAGAATCATGAAATTATCTCCCATGATATATATCCCTCTAAACCAAATCAATCACCTTAAAAACATTATTTTCTACATTATCATGGACTACTCCATTCAAATTCCTTAAACTATAGAATCAAGAATCCATTTCCCAAGAATTTGGAAGTAGCTCAAACATTTTTTGGTCTTATATAGATAATTTATAAATCATGACATCCAATGTCTTTTCCAAAATAATACATAACAATTCTTCTTGAATTAGTATCTACTCCACTGAAAAATATTGAACTATTGAAAAAATGCACTTCTTAATTTCGAAGAATGGTGAGGTTAGAGAACATAATAATAAATAGGCCATGGATTACCAAGATTAAAACCTATAATTTTATAAGATAGTGTACATATGGCATTTTTGTGTTATTTGTTTCAGATTTATAGATTCCCTTTTGTGTTTATTAGTTTTAATACACTCATCCCTATTTTTTCATTTCATGATAATGGCTATAAATAGGAAGAATTAGGTTAATAACCAGTGAAATGGGTATTGTGATTATTTCTCATATCATATTTCTAGATTAATGGGTACATGAATTGATAACATCATGAAAGTACATTCCCAAATCACTTAATTTGTGACTAATAAATTGTATCTTGTCAAACACCCTCCTACTCCTAATAAATGTAATGTTGTGGTTAAATCTTTCATGTGACAAAGCCTATGAAATTTAATGGATATATTGATCCCCTAATCATGTAATTATGGATTAACCCTATTAAAAATGTATTATAAATCCTCAAATATTTTTATAAAGAGAAATTCATTATGGTTTATAATTTATTATATGGAGGAGTTGATCAGTGGGTGTAACTGATCAAGAATATGAATCCAAAATAAGAAATCAATGCAATAGATGTGGAAGGGTTAAATAAAATATTTTCCAAAAAATATTTTCCCCACTCTTTTTTAAAAATGTATTGGTATTTTCTTAGTTTCAAATAAAAGTAGGATGAATCTATTAGGGAATATAAAGAAATATTCAAAATGATATTCATATTCCTATGGATATTTCATTGACCCAAAAATAATTTCAACCACATATTTAGTAAGATAAATTCGATTCAATGAAATATTTGGTGATTTGAGAATTTGATAGATGTGAGGAAATAGTTTGATGAATTTTTAATTTTGAAATTGATATTGAAAGATCTCGATGGTCACATGTGAATGGAGATAAGTAGTAGAGGATGGAGTTTAATTCTGGGGGTGAAATCAAAAAATATAATAAAGGAATAAAAATTAAACTACCCAAAAATAAAAAGTGTAGGGAGAAACATCCCATAAATTTCCTCAAGGGGATAGGGATATGATTAATGTGTGGAAAAGAGGGTATTTAATCTAATGAATAAAAAATATATATAAAGAATCTCAATGATGTGATGGAATAAAACACGGATTTGGTCAATTATCATTCTATGGTCAAATTTTTCAACGGAAAGAAACATAGAATCTATTTATCTAGTTCCCTAAGATGAGGGTTGTTAGAGATAACATACAAAAAAACCTCCATGTCCTAGTGCGCCAAGACAGGAATAAGCTATCACAACTACTATGGAAGATCCTAAAAAAGAAGTGATGATAGGTACATAAGTTGTAATGCCCCTTCAATAGTTTTCTAGAGATAGTGAATGTATTTTATTACATTGGTATTATCATAAGAAATCAAATCCCAAAGGACTGATCAGTTCAGTATCCATGGGAATACTAGATACAAACATAAGTTTTACATAACATCTTGAAAATAAAAACAACATATTATCCCCTCTGCAAACTCTCGTATCCCTAATATTATGCCTATTGGTTAGTAATAATATACGTCTTCGAATCCTATGGAAAAATCAAACATAATAAAGGTGTGATCTCGAATTCTTAGTAAGAATAAACAATATAGTGAAAGCTATCCTAAATATGCATAAAATTTTAAGGAAATGTATAAAACTATAACAAAAGCCTTATAAACATAATATTTATCATAATATGGAAATAAAAAACAAAATAATTCCATTTAAATATTCACATGGATATTATACTAATTGAATAATTAAATTTAATATAAATAACTAATCACATAATGATGAAATATATAATGTCCGATATCATAACCATACCATCATAGCCTCATGACAAGACCATAAATAACCATAACATCAATGCCTTATGCCAAGACACTAGTTTATGTTGGACTCACCTATTTTGATAATCCCAAATCATGTTTCGTTTATATAAATCATCTTGTTTCTCTTACAGGATAATTATTTATGTGAAAATCATGTTTATATCAAAGTAATAACTATGTCATTTTAATCTCACTGCTCTCTTATTTAAGCTCACAGGGCACAATTTCTCTAAGTTCAAAGGTCATCGATGCAAAGGTCACCAATGAAAAGGCCACCGATGCAAAGCTAACCGATGAAAAGGTCGTCGATGCAAAGGTCACCAATGCAAAGGTCACTGATGCAAGGTCATCGATGCAAGGTCACCAATGAAAGGTCATTGTTGAAGGCTACTGCTAAAGGTTACCATTGATTAGGTCACCGAAGAAAGATACCGATGTGCACCTACTATTTAGTCCTACCATTGTTAAGGTTACCATTACCATTCTACCATTCTCTTATACTCCATACTTTTTCAAATTCTTAAGATTATTTTTACGGTCATATTTGATAAATTAAATGCTTCTAACATTAATTAATGTTGATTGTAGAAATATCAAGAGACCGTATCTGAACAGTACATGGTACGAGAAAGACCGCACATGGTCTACTTATTCCTATTGTCCGACCTCAAATATAAAAGAGAATATTGATGAAGAAACGAAAGTAGGGTGGCATGAGAAGATTGTGTCTATGCATGTGAAGGATATTACTTGCTAGATCAAAAAATAACCATTAAACACTTAAACTGTGAACCCAAGAACCTCAAGAAGATCATTTTTGGGAGAACAATTTCAAGGCTGCCTTCTGTACTTCATCAACTTTTGATAAACACAAGAAAAAGAACACTCAATTCCTAAAAGCTAGAACCTAGAGTTTTGCCACTCTATTTTGAGGAAAACTTCCAGAGAAAGACTCAAACATCAAATTCTTCACTCCAAGGAGTCAAGAGATAAACTTAAAACACATAGAGCTTTTTAGACTCAAGATTATAATATTATCTCTATTGTGTTCCTTAATTTTACATTTCTGAGAAGTGTGTGTGTATTGTTGTTACACACAATGTCTCATGTGCTTGAACTGGAGGATACTGAATATCATCACAAGAAACTTCACTTACATCTTGTTTCCCACATATAACTGTGGAAGAGATCATGTGTGGTCTGTATTTTTAGTTTTTCCCACGATGAACTATGGTAGAGGGTGTAAACCCTAGACAATTTTTGAAAACTGTTGTAAAGCCCGATATAGGTTGTGTATCAAGTTTATTGTTAATATAAATTGCATGGTGGTAGGTAATACCCAAGTATATAGGATTAAGTCTAGGCTCGAGACTGAACCTCTTGTGTAACTTCATTGTGCTCTATATTTTTTTTATACTCTACTATATATATTTTCCGCTGCTTATAATGATTAAAACAGAAAACTGTTTTTCATTGACATTGATAGTTAGTTTCGGTTAGTGTGTGTATGTGTTTAATAAAAAAATATTTAAAAAGTTGAAGAAGTGTTTTACACTAATTCACCTAAGGACTAATCACCCTTTGAGAAACATGTTGACCAACGAGACATTTATATCTTTACTACCTTAATTAACTGCGCCGTTTCAAAATTTGGGGGATCGTTATAAGAATGTTTTTAATAGAAATTTTTATGTAGGAACTCAGTTCACCCCCTCTTGAGATTCCACTCCAACCAACATTTGGTATCAGATGATTAAATTTTTATTGTTACTATCTGAACTGTTGTGCAAGTTTTCAAATTCGTTTCAACTGTGATTTTAGTTGTATTTTAATGATCTTAAAATCTCTATCATATCTAAATTTTCAGTTCTTTAATATTCTAATTAACAATGGATAATAGATTTGAGGGTGTTGCTACTAACATGCCACTTTTCTTTAATGGAAATAACTTTGCTCAGTGGAAATTAAAAATGAAAATGTGTCTAGTGATCATAGGTCTTGAAATCTGGGACACAATTGAAGAACAACTTGCATTGCCTGCTACTGCTAGGGAAACACGGTCTCAGTTGACTGAAGCCACATATAAAAATAACTGTAAAGCAATGAATGCATTGTTCTTTTATCTAGGTGATGAAGAATTCAATATAATATCTACCTGTAAAACTATATATGAAATTTGGGATAATTTAGCTATTTTTCATGAGGAAACAACCAATGTTAAAGAAATGAGATTAAATACCTATACTATTAAATATAATAATATTAAAATGAATCATAATGAAACTATCTATGAAATATATCTTAGGTTTAATGAAATAGTGACTACCATGAGTCTTCTTGGGAAACCAGTGGATAATAAGGATTATATTATGAGATTAATTCGATTCCTACCTGACAGATGGATAGAAACTTCTGTTTCTATCTTAGAATATTGTGATATAGGCAAGATACCAGAAAAATAACTAATTGGAAAGCTTATGATGTACGAAGAAGAGCTTAAGGTAAATCAAGAAGCATATGGAGAACCAATAAAGAAATTTGTAGCATTCTAGCCTGCTACCTCAAAAATCAAAGACAAAGAAAAAAGAGAAGCTCTTGTAGACACTTCCACTAGTAAAGACTCAGATTCTGATAGTGATAATTAGATGGCTCATCTAGCTAGAAAGTTCAACAAGTTATACCACAAGAAGAAGTTCTTTAGAAAATCAAACTATAAAGGAAGGCATTATAATAAATGTCAGTGGAAAACGGACCAAAAATGGAATGACAAAACAAGTTAGATAGTCTGCTATGACTGTAAATGAAAAGGCCATGTGAAGCACTACTACAAAAATGGGCTTTATCAGTGATCAAAATGGGATTTAACATTGCTAAAAATCACTTTAAGCTCAGCGCTGATAAAGGTGGGAGGGGTCCCCTTTATTAATGCTAAAAATGCTGATAAAGGGATCCTTTATCGGTTCTAAAAAAGCATTGATAAAGGGACTGTTTATCTGTTATTTTTTAGTTCTGATAAAGGAGTCCTTTATCAGCACAAAAAAGTGAAGATAAATGCCCTGCTTGCTGTAACATTAAATTCTACAGCAGCACACCCAAACAAGACCTGCAAAAAATCAGCATATCATCAAGTTTACCTATACAAAATTAACACATAATTCATAAGGTAATTACAACAAGTATATACATACAACAAGTATAATGATACAACAAGTATACCCATTAAAAAAGTATACACATACCCCATTAACACATAATTCATAAGTTAGTTAAATTCTTAAAGAATTGAATGCAGAATTCAGGGGTTTGGGGGATGTTCAGGGGTTTGGGGTGGCATTCTAAGGGGTGTAGTGGGTGTTGAGGGGGTGGGGGTGTCCAGGGGTGGGGGGATATTTAGGGTGGTGTCTAGGGGGTGGGGTGGTTTCCAAGGGGTTGGGGGGTTTTCCAGGGGGTGGGTTGTCTAGGGGGTGGGGGTGTCCTGGGGTGGGGTGGTGTCCTCGGGGGTGGGGGTAGTCCAGGAGGTTGGGGATGTCTAAGAGGGGTGGGGTGGTGTCCAGGGGGTGTGGGTGGATATCCATGGGGGTGGGGGTGTCCAGGGGTGGGGTTATCTAGGGAGGGGGGCTGTCCATGGTGGTGTCTAGGGGGAGGGGGTGTCCAGAGGGTTGGGGGGATTTCCAGGGGGTGGGGTGTCCAGGGGGTGGGGTGGTGTCTAGGGGGAAGTCCATGAGGTTGGGGGTTGTCCAAGGGGGATGGAGTGGTGTCCCGGGGGGTGGGGGTAGCTATCCATGGGGGTAGGGGTGTTCAGGGGGTGGTGGTGTCCAGTTGGTGGGGTAGTGTCTAGGAGGGTGGGGGTCTTTCAGGGGGTGTGGGTCATCTAGGGGGTTGGGGGCATCTTGGGGGTGGGGCATTCTAGGGTGGGGGCTGTCTTTGGGTGTGTCCAGGGGGTGGGTGGTGTCTAGGGGGTGGGGTGGTGTCCAGGGGGCGGGGTGGTGTCCAGGGGGTTGGGGGATTTCCAGGTGGTGGAGTGTCCAGGGGTGGGGGTGTCTAAGGGTGGGGGTGTCCCTGGAGTGGAGTGGTGTCTAGGGGGGTGGCTGTCTAGGGGGTGTCTATGGGGTGGGGTGTCTAGCTGGTGGGGTGGTGTCTAAGAGGGATGGGGGTCTTCCAGGGTGTGGGGGCCATCTAGGGGGTTTGTGGTGTCCAGGGGGTCTTTCTAGGGTGGGGTGGATGTTCGTGAGGGTTTTCAAGGCAGTGGGGTACTGTCCAGGGGGAGGGGTGGTGTCCAGGGGGTTAGGGGGATTTCTAGGGGTTGGGGTGTCCAGAGGGGTGGGGAAGTGTCTAGGGGGTGGGGTGGTGTTCAGGGGGTGGGTGCGGTCCAGAGAGTTGGGGGGATATCCAAGGGGGGTGGGGGGTGTCCAGGGGGTGGCTTTCCATGGGGGTGTGGGTGTCCAGTGGGGGTGGGGGTGTCCAGGTGGTGGGGTGGTGTCTAGGAGGGGTGGGGGTGTCCAGGGGTGGGGGTCATCCAGGGGTTGGGGGTGTCCAGGGGGTGGGGACTATCTAGGGTGGTGGGGGTCTATCAATGGGGGTGTCTAGGGGGTGGTTAATTTTCTGTATGTCAATACGAATGCGTCTGGTCAGTTTTCTGTACGTTAGTTGTTGTTTTATCTTAAAATTATGTCCATTTTAAGCAAAATAGAAACACTTTAAGTGATACCAGCCACACCATGCATCATATTGAGGCGGGTTTGACTCTTACACATCACAAATGACCCATGTATCATTTTCCTAAAGTATCAACACAATCCTAATGCGTATGGTCAGCTTTCCATACATCAGTTGTTATTCTCACATAAAATTCTGTCCATTTTAAACAAAAGAGAGACACTTTGATTAATAATAGCCACACTGTTCCTCTAATTGAGGAAAGGTTGACTAGGAAATGTCAAAAATTACCCATGGATTATTCTCATAATGTATCAACACAATCCGAATGCGTTTGGTAAGTTTTACGTATGTAAATATTTTTTTCACATAAAATTTTGTCCATTTTAAACAAAAGAGATACACTTTGAGTAATAATGGCCACAAAATGAATTATATTGAGGTAGGGTTGACTCATACACCTCTCACATGACCCAAGGATCGTTCTCCTAAAGTATCAACATAATCCGAATGTATTTTGTTAGTTTTTCGTACGTCAGTGTTTGTTTTCACTTAAAATTCTGTCCATTTTAAAACAAAATAGAGACACATTGAGTGATGCCAGCCACACCATGCCTTTTATTGAGGTGGGGTTGACTCTTACACATCAGAAATGACCCATGGATATTTCTAATAATGTATCAACACAATCCGAATGTGTTTGGTCTGTTTTCTGTACGTCAGTTGTTCTTTTTATATAAAATTATGTCCATTTTAAACAAAAGAGACACACTTTGAGTGATACTGGCCATACCGTGCCTCAGATTGAGTCGGGGTTGACTCATACACATAACACATGACCTACGGATCGTTCTTCTAATGTATCAACACAATCCAAATTCATTTGGTCGGTTTTCCATATGTCAGTTGTTGTTTTCACTTAAACTTTTGTCCATTTTAAACAAAAGAGAGACACTTTAAGTGATACCGGCCTCACTGTGCCTTGGATTAAGGTAGTATTGAATTTTACACATCACAAATGACCCATGGATCATTATCTTAAAGTATCAACACAATCAGATTTCATTTGGTCAGTTTTTTGTGCGTCAGTTGTTGTTTTCACTTAAAATTTTGTCCATTTCAAACAAAAGAGAGACAATTTGAGTGATACCGGCCACACCGTGCCTCGGATTGAGGCAAGGATAAATATTACATGTCACAAATGACCCATTAATTGTTCTCCTAAAGATTCAAAAATATCCGAATGTGTTTGGTTGGTTTCCCGTGTTTCAGTTGTTGTTTTTACTTAAAATTCAATCCATTTTAAACAAACGAGATACACTTTGACTAATATCGTCCTCACCATGCCTCGGATTGAGGCAAGGCTGACTCTTATATGTCACACATGACCCACGAATCGTTCTCCTAATTACCAATACAATCTGAATGTTTTTGGATGGATATGAAGTTATTTTGGATATTTTATTGGTTTTTCTTATCCAAAGCCCAAAGAAAAGCGGTTCACCATTCTTGCATGTTGCTGGTGCGTTTAATCATTTAAAATGGAAAAATGACTCATTAGATAAAGGATTTTGTATTTAATAACAATTATAATTTTCCTATTAACATTTACATACAACAACATTTCATCTTTTGATCTCCTTAACCCCTCTCAAAAATAGTCACCAATTATACATGTCCCCATGTCTGATCTTCATGCTATTTGTGTACAATCTTCCATCAGGTATTCGGCCCACTCATTTCTAAATAAATCTATATCTTCTTGTGAATATGAGGCTTTTTGATAGTCATAGTTGTAATTCCAAATATATAAATGAATAAATAATAAATAATTCAAATGAAATATTAGTTGTTTTTTCAAATACCTCTTTAGGGATTCTAGTTTGTTTATGGAAATGATCTCTCTCATAAATTTACAAACATTATAACTATAATCATTATATTTTGTTTTTTTTACAATAAAAAAACTTTTATCACATGGATAATAAGTAAGTTGTTTTGATATGTGTCTGGATAGTGAAATTTTATTATATATACCCTGATATTTATCTAGATGTAGTACTTTCTTGCCTACTTATGCTTAGCCCCTATCCTCATTCCTTTTTTGAGACGATATTGAGACACATCCCTATCATAATATAATCCTTTGTAAAAGATAATATAAATTATATTACTTGATTTTTAGACCTAAAATGTAGGATTTAGTGTCTTAGATATTCACAAACTCCATTATGTGTGGTCGGTTTCTTGGATATACTTGTATTGAATCCATAGAATAATTTTTTGGAGTATCTAAGTTCATTCCAATTAGCATCCAATGTTTCCAAAAAAATCAAAAATTAATAAGTAATAAAATAAGTGAAAATAAAATTGACATGCTTTAATCGTAGACCATTACCCCTACACGGTTGGTATTATGAACATTCTATCATCTGTAATCTTTCTTTCAAATGTTTTCAGCAAGCCTTTCTCTATTTCATCCTTTTTTGATGGCTCTAATTTTGTTAGTTGTGTTGATGTGTTATGAGGACTAACGAGTCCAAATTTTGGCTCATGGGAAAATTTCTTAAAATTTGTTTTATATATACGCCTACCAATAATATAAAATGCATTTTTTCATAATTAAAACATTAAATCAGCTTTTATAAAATCAATTCCTGAAAACATATCTCAAATATACATTTACAACTATGATTCTGAGCCAACCTTATTCAAGGATCTCATTTACATTTTTAGCAGTAATGAAATCTTGAATTTCTTCTCCATGTATATTCTTTTCAAAAACCAATATATAACTACTATCACTTTTTAGTTTTGTCTCCCCATGATTCTTCAATGCTAGTAAATGTGGATAGAGAAAAGGTGGTGTTATTGTGCTTTCAATATCTCTTTGGGATCAGTTGTTCAATCCTTTAGATGCTTTAGATCCCATGTTTCTTGTCACCCTCTTCCCTTTCTCCATCTATAAAAACATTCATTGGTTCAGCCCTTTTTTTAATTAATTGTTAAAGGTTTATCTTGAAAAAAATGGAAATAAATACCTCTTTTTCCACATATACTATTACAAGTTGTGATGACCATGCAATGAATGTCCCAATAGCCTTTTCGACTGTATGAATATCAACATCATCAAGTGGAATAGGTAGCTCTGTATTTTGATGATGACCTATAGTAATTGTCACTTTCAGATGTTCTTTTGGAAGTGGTTTATTATGCATCTTTTCCTATGGGATGTTGAACATCGTAGCCCTCACTACAAGGTGATAGGTGGGTGTTGACAGATATAAATCATAGTCATTGTCACCCTGTAGAAGATCAGTACAAGAAAAGTATCAGTGTTTTTCTGATTCACATTACATGGGAACATCTATTAGAATATTGATTACCACGGCTAAGACAGCTCTTTGAGGGGAATGGCTCACCTCAATGCTAGTGGGGGTGGGCTGGGATCTTCATGCACTAGTTGTTCCTTAGTTGTGTCTTCTCTTTGCTTCCCACCCATAAAAGTTTCTAGCAACTCTCCCTGCCATTGAAATGGTTCTTCAAAGTTTCTAGTATTTCGATCATTTGTTTCATTTCTTCATTTCTATCATCTGTTTGTTTTTTCTCAAAATATACTCGGGGTGTCACCCCAAACCCCGCACCTCTGACATGATCGTATTGTTATGGATGCTTTAAATTCGTCGATAATAGGTCTGCATCTACTATAAAAGTATCTGATTCATGTGACTATCATATATAGGAAAATAAGTGTTTATTATTATGTAGTAGCAATTTAAAACAAAACTTTTTATCATGTCATACTTACACATATTTCCCACACTTTTTTGTGTGTTTTCATCTTCTATCTTCCATTCCTTATTAACATGTGCCTCCTTCCATAGCACATGATGTGGGCTAGAAGTGTCATTGGCTTTAGACTCATCAATCTACAAATAAATATATAAAGATAATTATGATGTTGTTTCTTGGAACCTTACAATATTACTATAAATTTAAAATATGTACCATTTTCTTTTATAGTGAAACATACCCCATCCTTGCTTTGCGATAGGGTATGTTGGTTTTGATGCACATTACTTATTTTCAGTACTGTGTTTCTGTTTTATAAATTAAATATTGACAATAAAAGTGATGAATAAACATATCATCACACAATGTATTATCATCCAAAATGTACCTAAAAATTCGCATCCCCATGGCAGCCAATAAATGCATCCCATGCTTATTGGGATATCAGGTGATCATAGAAAAGGGGTGGGTGCAGGTTTAGTTTACCTTTGTTATCTTCCAGGTGACATTTTGTTAGAATAGTGCAAAAACCTTGATGAATCCTTCTGCAAAGCCTTAGTACATAATTCCTATGTGAATCATCTACTATAAATGTACTCTACAAGGGATTGAGAAGAGTAAGACACTGTTTCATTATTTTATTTTCTAGTAAATTAAAGAAATAATATCTTAATGTTACCGTAATTTCTTCCCATATCACATCCTTTAGCCTGGACACAACATGGTTACATGAATCTCTATCAGTCAGCAGGCGTTGCTGATTGACAATTCCAATGTAACTACTAAACATGGCCTTGTTGGGATTCACATATTGGCCTCTTACATTCCATCTGGCATCAAATTTGATGCCTTTGTTTTTCGTCTTAAAAACATTGGCTAACACCATCAAACTACGACACACTTGTGTTTTCTGTGATGTTGGTCCTTCATCCCCGACCATTTCATCGATATCAAAATCATCAATATGTTCATTTGAAATGGTAGCAATGACATGGGCTGATGGTTGTTCAACCTCAATACTAGGATCATCAACAAGTTTAGAAATTTTTTGTCTCTCTGCATTGTGAGGAGCAGCTGCTACTGCTACTTGAGAGACTTGTTCAGTCTCGAGGTTAAGAGCACTAAAATGTACAGAAGCCATTATCTGCAAAAGTGTTTTAATAGTTAATTTAGATTACATAACCAAGGTTTATCCAAAATTACTACGGAATATCATAGGTTTTGTTACCCAAATTAATGTAAGAAATAGAAAATTAAGGTTAGTGAACATAAATTCTATCATGAACATCTAAAGGATATGAAATAACCATCCCCCCACCTTCCCGAAACTCATACCTAGAACCGCACTCAAAGCCTCTATGAGATCCTATTTCTTGGAACACACCCTTTTCATTTCACACTAGTTCACTAAAAATAGGGATTTCGATGACACCTGAGCACATAAAAAGGGCCTCAAACAAACAATTAAAAGTACCACATCTATAACACCTATATTGTAACCACTTTAGGAGTCACTGACTTGACCACATGTTTTTGGATCACCTCTCAAGAACACATCTCGATGGGGGTATTTTTCATCTTCCTTGCAAGTACAAATTCATACCAAAAATCACTAACATGGGGCTCTACCAACGCCTACTATATAACTAGAAAATAATTGAAAAAAATAGAAAAAAATAGTTTCGTGTACCTATTTCTAAAAGTACTATAATAAAAGTATAAAGATCATAGATCGTACCAACAAACACTCCTTGAGCCTCTTGGTAAAAATTCTATAGTGACTACAACTATCCAAGATTCTAACCACTAACTTCCCAATATAAGAGTGTTCTACTTTGGGGTAGTATTTTTCAAATCAAACCAAAGTTCTATCTACCTAATGTTGCTCCCTATTCTCCTCCATCAATTTAGTGATGTACAGACCTCTTTTCTCCAGTTCATTCCTCTGCCTATGCTATTCGTCAACTGCCTCTCTGAATGTAGCATGAATGTTAAGAAAATACAATGTGATATGTCTATACCCATTACAATCATATTAAATTCCCTTGGGTAATGGGATATCCTTGAGGTACCTATGAATGACAGTGCCTCCTAAGATGAGACTTGCATCACACACCTACTGTGGGTGGGTACTGATAACCCTACATTCCAGAAGATCACCACCTTAAAAGATTATGATATGAACTCAAACCAAAGTAATAATCCTAGAACATTAAAATATTCATACAAAGAATATTATTACTTTTTAAATTCCCCAAAACCACTAGAGGTCGGTCTATGAATTTAACAACATAAATTAATGGATTTAATAAAAATATATGAAATAAAATCCAACCAAAAAATGGAAAAACAATGTATGACCTACATAGAAGGAGGGGACATGTGTTAATTCACCATTGGTATACACCTCGGTCTATGTATCCCAAACTAATATCTACCTTGTCCTAGTCCACTAATGACTTTGTGAAATTTTCCATCGTCTGTATAAGACATGACATGTATGGGAAGATCCCTTATAGGGATGAGTATTACAATACCCAATAGGAAACACCAGAAACACCATACGTAAAGCATCGAGTGGATTCATGTCACTAAACAAAGGTATTCCATACAAGATATGAGATATAATGATAACCAAGGATATCCCAAATATACTCATAAAAGAATCTAGGTAAAAAAATCTCTCAACCACTTCTAATTTTAGATCCACATAGGGTTTCAAGGTAACACTACTCAAAGATTAAATGCTACCCAAGCTATAATTCTAATTAAGACACTCATCCAAGAGGTCACACTCATCTGATCTTTCCAAGAAGAATCAAATAGGAAAATGAGAGTGTTCACTCGATATATACACTCCAGCAGACTAATACCCCCATCAGAAATATCAGATCATGGTATAAATATAGGGGTTCAACACCCAAGGCTTGATGGGGGGATAGTAGAGTCTACTATAATAATCCTCAAAGATAGGGTATAAACACTTTTTTAAGTGTTTTTCATGCCAATTAAACAAACCCAACATAGGAAAAACTCATTGGAAATAAGGTTTGCTTCAGGCCTCTTGGAGGGATACAAGCTCCAGCTCACTATGTGGCCTGTGGTCCATTGCTCGGGATCATATTCCAGACTAACCCCTGTAAAAGTGAATTGAGACCACTCACTATAGAATAACTATATTGAAAACTGAGAGGGTTCATCTGAGATACACACTATATCAGACTAATACACCATCTGAAATATCAAGGCTTTATATAAAGAGAGGGGTTAATTCCTAAGGCATTATGGGGGATAATAGACCCTCCTTGAAACATCCTCCAATATAGGTGATCAATTCCCATGTAAGTGTTGGTGATTCCAATTCTACAAACCCAATATAGGGACAATATGAATGAAATGAGGATCGCTCCAGGTCCCTTGAATTGATACATGTTCCAAGTCACTCAGGGGTATGAGTTCCAATGAATGGGACCTAATTCCATAATAACCCTCATATAAGTGGACTAAGACAACTCAATTGAGAATAATGGACACTACTGGAAAATGGACCTATCCCCACGGTTTTCCTCATAACCGTTGGGATAGGTACCCCCTATACCCACGGTTTTGGAAAACCGTGGGTATAGGTCAATTTTCAAGACCAGTACCCACGGTTTTTAAAAAACGTGGGCATAGGGCGGTCTATCCCCACGGTTTTCCAAAACCGTGGGCATAGGTCTTGAAAATTGACCTATACCCACGGTTTTCAAGAACCGTGGGTATAGGGGTACCTATCCCCACGGTTTTGAGGAGAACCGTGGGGATAGGTATAGGATAAAAAACCTATACCCACGGTTTTGAAAAACCGTGGGTATAGGTTTCCCATGTGTGCACGGGAAAAAATTTTTTTCCGCGGGAAAATTTTTTTTTTCGCGGGAAATTTTTTTTTTTTGGCGGGAGTCCTATACCTACGGTTCTTCCCTATATACCCACGGTTTATATAACTATATTTAACTAAATATATATATATATACACATAATTGATAGTAGGGTAGTGGTA
This sequence comes from Viscum album, assembly GCA_963277665.1. Taxonomy (NCBI): domain Eukaryota; kingdom Viridiplantae; phylum Streptophyta; class Magnoliopsida; order Santalales; family Viscaceae; genus Viscum; species Viscum album. The sequence continues at coordinate 1,921,874,136 of OY728125.1, read as the reverse complement.
GACGCGGTACTTTGCAGCGAGGAGGTCGTGGGATCGAAACCCGCCTGCGGCATTATTTTAGGATCTATACCCACGGTTTTGAAACCGTGGGTAAAAGCCATTGACACCGTGGAAATTGGGAATGTTTTGTTGACACGGTGGCAGAACACCTATACCGACGGCGTTCCAGCCCACGGTTCCCAAAACCGTGGGTATAGCCTATACCCACGGTTTTGGGGGCTATACCCATGGTTTTGAACCGTGGGTATAGGCCTTTTTTCCAGTAGTGGGAACTCACCAACACTACCCTGATCATTAAGAAGATATAGAGGGGCCAACATCCATGGACGACGTCATGAAGCTACATCAAGGCCTTATAGGAATGGACCAAGGGAACACAATCCACCAATACTAGTCCATTGAAGCTCAAAAATATCACAAAAAAACAAAAATAAAAGGAAATAGAGCTCAAAACTATCCTCAAAGAAGGACATGATGTGTCCCTAGGGGTATATGGTGCGTCTAAAAAAGACTAGCACTTCCCATGTCTCATTCTCACATAGAGTGATCCATGATTCCAACTATGGAATGTGCAATGACCATTAAAAAAGGATTCATTGAATCATTGGACACATGAGAATTAAGACAATGAACAAATGTAGAGTATGTATAGAAATTACCAAAAATAAACCTAAAAAGAGAAGTGGGAGACTTACCTAGAGTAGATCGTACCCACGATGGAGGGATATAAGAAGCATAGAGCGGTCAGGGGGCCTTCTGCGCTACTTTGGGATTGAAAGGTATGACATCCAGAGTGGGAGGTGCATGGGAGGAGCCACCAACTGTTGTGAAACAGATGAGTAGGGTTTGCAGGTAGTAAGGTCCAGTGGGGAGGAGGAAAAGTAGGGTTTGCGGGGAGGAGGATCTGCGGAATGGGTTAGAGGGGGAGGATAAGGAGTAGAGCTAGTGGCAGAGTAGGGATAGAGACGGAGGTCCGGAAAAGTGATGATTGGGGGGATAGGAGTTGTACCAAGGGTACAGTACCACGAGAGCTTGAGGGAGTGATGAACAGAGGATATTGTGCACCCGATTTTAAAAAATATGGGACTATGGTTATATCAATGCTAGAAAAGCACTGATAAAGAATCCCTTTATCAGTGCTAAAATTTTAGCCCTGATAAATTCTCACTTTATCAGTGCTAAAAAATAATTGATAAAGTGGCCCTTTATCAGGGCTAAAAAATCATTGAAAAAGAATCCCTTTATTAGTGCTAAAATTTTAGCACTTATAAAGGGTTCCTTTATCAAAGTCTTTTTATTTTTGATAAAGGGATTCTTTATCATCCCTAGAAAAGAAATGATAAAGGGAGCCTTTATTAGTGCTTTTAATTAGCGTTGATAATGATTTACCTTTATCAGTGCTTTTTTCTTATTCTGATAAAAGGTGGAACTTCCCTTGCCCATTTTTTGTAGTAGTGAAGGTTGATTACCCCAAGCTGAAATTTAAGAAGAAATATAAAGACAAGGGAAAGGGATATAAAATGGATATGAAAGCTACTTAGAGTGACCCAGAAGATAGCTCAAGTGGATCTGACACTTCAGATATTGAGAAGAACAAACATGCAAATCTATGTTTCATGACAGAAAAATATGAGGTAACACCCAATTCCCTTATACCTAATGCTTACTATTATAGGAATGAAAGTGAATTAAATAATGATGAGAATATGACTAAGGATAAAATATTTGAATACTACGGAATGCTTCATGATAACTTTAATGAACTCAATGATAAATACAAATTATTGAAAAGACAACATGCTTTAAATTCCAATTGTAAGTCTAATCTGGATATTAAAAAATAAAAGTGTGCCCAACTGTTAAAATAATATACTGAACTTAAATTATCGAAAGAGAAATTAAAAGGAGGACTTGAGAAATTTACTACTCTTAGAGATACACTGATTCAATTTCTAGGAAAACAAATTTCTCCAAAATATACAACTGTTCTAGGATATCAACCTGGATAGAGAAGGATTATTAAAAATAAATTTGTTCCAAAATCTGGACAGTTAACTGCTAGTTCAAGCTTTGAACCATCTTTTGAAAAAAAATTGTCTAAAGGCCCTAACAAAGTGTTCATGTATAAAAACATATATGCTAATTATATAAAACCTATGAGACAAGTATGGGTTCCCAAATCTTTACTTTCTAACCTCTCTGGACCTAAGAAATTATGGGTACCAAAGTTACCCTACAATTAATCTGTTTTGTAGGAATATTGTATGAAGAGATATAGTAAAAATCTTTGGTACTTGGACAGTGGATGTTCAAGACATGTGATAGGATACTATTCATGATTCAAGAGCCTAATTAAAGTTAGTGGTGGACATGTCACGTTAGGTGATAATGCTAAAGGTAAGATCGTCAACTTAGGCCAAATTGGTAACCCTAACACTATATTAATTTCAAAAGTACTTTTTGTTGATGGGTTAAAATACAATTTACTAAGTATCTCTCAATTGTGTAATGATGGATTCAATGATAAATTTTAAAATGATGCATGTTATTTTTTTAATTCTAAAAATGATTTAATATTTACTGCTCTTAGAAATGAAAATGTATATGTTGTTGATTTAAACTCTTTAGCTAATTAAAATGTTTCACGTTTAAATTATTTTCATAAGAAATCCTAGTTATGGAATAGAATATTAAGACACTGCAATCTTCACTCACTTAGGAAACTAACTTGGAATGGATTGGTTAAAGACATACCTAAATTGGAATTCCCACATAACAAAGTTTTTAATCCTTGTCAAAAGGGATAATAACACAAATTTTATTTCAAACCAAAATAATAAGTTTATAATTCTCAACCGCTTGATTTGGTTCACATGGATTTGTTTGGACCATCTAGAGTTTAATGTTTAAATGGGAAGCACTATGTTTATGTTCTTGTAGATTATTTTTCTAGACATACATGGGTATACTTTCTTGCTCACAAAAGTAAAGCATGCTCTAAATTCATTAAATATTCCATGTCTATATAAAATCATAGTGGACTTAGAATTAAGATGCTGAGAAGTGATAATGGTTGTGAGTTTGAAAGTTAGGAATTTGAATCTTTTTGCTCACAAAATGGCTAATACTCACAATTTCTCTGCTCCTATGACACCTCAAAAAAATGGAGATGTAGAAATAATAAATAGTAAACTTCAAGAGATTTCCCAGACTATCCCAAATTAGTATAATCTAACTATCTATTTTTGGGTTGAAGCTGTTAATACAAAATGTTACATTATCAATAGAGTCTTAATTAGACAAGTTCTTAAGAAGACCCCTTATGATATTTGGAATAATGGGAAGCCTAAGGTTAATTACTTTAGAGTTTTTGGTTGCAAATTCTTCATCCTTAATACTAAGGAAAATATTGAAAAGTTTTCTTCCAAAAGTGATGAAGGAATTTTCTTAGGATACTCAGTATCTAGTAAAGCTGATAGAGTACTCAATAAGAGAACCAAATGAGTGGAATAATCAATTCATGTCAAATTTGACGAGACTGATCCACATAAACCCAAAACCTCTATTGAACACCTTTAGGATGATATGTCAATTTTGGACATTAATGATAAAGACAGAGAACCCTTAGTGAAAACAATCAGTTATGGAAATTTTCTAGAATCTGTGTATGTCCAATATGAACCTACAGACAATCATGAGGAGTCTAGTTCAACTCTTTCTAGAGGTATTATAACTCTCAATAATCGTCCTTTTGATTTTATAGTAGGTGATTTAAACAAAGAAACATAAACTAGAGATTCTTTGACAAACCAGGTTAAACATAATGCCTTTCTTTCATAGCTTGAACCCAAAAATATCAATGATATAATCAATGATAAATTCTGGGTGATATATATGAAAGAAGAATTAAATTATTTTGAAAGAAACAAGGTTTGGGAATTAATAGAAATCCCTAAAGACACTTTGACCATAGGAACTAATTGGGTGTTTAAAAATAAAGTTAATGAATATAGAAACATAGTTAGAAACAAGGATAGAATAGTTTCACAAAGATATAGTCAAGAAGAATGAATAGACTATGAAGAAACAGTTTCACCTATAGCTATAATATAATCCATTAGGATACTACTTTCTTATCCAGCTCATCTGAATTCCAAAAATTATTAAATGGATGTCAAAAGTGCCTTTTTAAATGGGTATATAGTTGAGGACGTATTTTTTGAAAAATCCCTTGGCTTTACAAATCCCCATTTTTCAAATCATGTCTTCAAACTATCTAAAGCTTTATATGGCCTAAAACAAGATCCAAGAGCTTGGTATGATAGACTTAGTTATTTTATTCTTTCAAAAGGTATTACTAATGGAATAGCGGATCCTACTCTTTTTATTAAAAGGATTTCCAAAGATGTTCTAATATTATAGATTTATATAGATAACATTATTTTTGGATCCTCTAAAAATTCTCTATGTATTTATTTCTCAAAAATGATGCAAGATGAATTCGAAATGAGTTTAATGGGGGAACTTAAATTTTTCATTAGATTTCAAATTTTTCAAAATAAAAATGGTATTATTTTAAATCATAGTAAATATACTAAATATCTTTTCAAATGTTTTGGTTTTTACTGTAATAAAGGTAGTGATACACCTATGAGTACCACCTGTAAGTTAGATACTAATGAAACTAGTAAACTAGTGGATCAAACCAATTAGAGAGGTATGATTGATAGTCTGCACTATCTTTCTTCCAGTAGACCAGATATTACGTTTATCGTATGCATGTGTGCTATCTTTCAAGCCAATCCCAAAGAGTCTCATTTAACTATTGTTAAAAGTATTTTTAAATATCTCAAGTATACTAAAAACGTAGGATTGTTTTATCCAAGATGACAATCATTTGATTTAATAAGTTATTCAGATGCTGATTTTTCTGGTGGCAAGTTAGATAGAAAGAGAACCTCTAGAACATGTCACTTTTAGGAAAGTCACTAGTATCATGGTGTAGTAAGAAACAAAATTATGTTTCATTATCTACTTCCGAAGCTGAATATATAGCTGCTAGAAGTTGTTGTGCTAAAATCCTATAGATGAAACACACTTTACTAGACTATGGATATAAATTCAAACATGTCTCTATAAACCGTGACAGTATGAGTGCTATTAACATCTCTAAAAATCTGGTATCTCGTGCTAGGACAAAGCACATTGATGTGAGACATCACTTCTTGAGAGATCATTATCAAAGAGTTTATATCACTCTTGAATTCATTGGCATTGAACATCAATTGAATGATATATTCACAAAGCCTTCTAATTATGAGAGGTTAAATTACATCAAACATGATTTAGGTATGATAAATTTTTAAGGTATGGAACCTCACCTTTAGAACCTCACCATTAGAACCTCGTCGTTGGAACCTCACTATTGGAACCTCACTGTTAGAACCTCACTATTAGAACCACATTGTTTGAACCTCACCATTGGAACATCACCATTAGAACCTCACCATTAGAACCTCATCATTATAACCTCACCATTGGAACTTCACCATTAGACCTCACCGATAGACCTCACCATTAGACCTCACCGATAGAACCTCATCGTTGGACCTCACCATTAGAACCTCACAATTAGAACCTCACCATTGCACCTCACCGTTGGAACCTCGCTATTAGAACTTTACTGTTGGAACCTCACCATTAGAACCTCACCGATAGACCTCACCGTTAGACCTCACCGATAGACATCATTGTTGGACCTCACTGGTAGACCTCTCTGTTAAGACCATGCCGATAGACCTCACTATTGTCACCTTACCGATAGTTGAACCTTTCCAGGACATAGCATTTTCTATATTGGAATCTGAAACATTTATATATTACTTATTTATTTTATCTTATTTTTTTTTGATCCCTAAGTAATAAAATTAAAGAAAATACCACATTTTGATCCACTTCTCTCTCGAACCTCTTTCTATCAAACCTAAGAACCTCAACTTCTGCTGAAACCCTCGAACCGATCTAGATTGAAATGGAAAGATTGAAGCGATTGTTGGTTAGTGATGAAGGAGATGCACCAAATCCAAAGAGACATCGAGCTGAGTCAAGTAGTGGAAGCTAGGAAGTAGAAAAGATGATCGACCCTCATTTATCGAAGAGGGATATCATGGTTGAAAAAGAGCTAAGTTTAAAATGGTTTCTGATGAGTAGATCTTTAGTAATGAAGGAACATGAAGCTCAAGACTGGGTCAAATGCTTTTCAAACAACAATAGACCCTATTACCCGAAGTTAGTGAAGGAGTTTTATGAATTTTTGAAGTTTGGACAGACTAAGGATGAGAACAGAATGTATTCAAGGGTAAATAGAGTAAGTGTAATCTTCTCCTCTATTGAATGGGATGATTGTCTTAGCGTACCACATGAAGGGATTTATGATTACTACTCAGGATTGGTGCCTCCCACTATTGATTTTTTCTATTATGAAGAATCCTTAGCTGAACTCACTGGGAGTGGGATCCATAAGAAAGTCATTGCTATTGAAATGGAAGGATAAGACAAGTTTTTGTTTAATTTTGTCCAGCAAGCCTTGAGTCCCAGAAGAGGGGGATTTTCTACCTTGAAGTTTGAGGACGTATTTCTTTTGTATTTGTTAAAGCATAGAAAGAAGATAAACTTGTGTAGGATGCTGATGATTCAATTAGAATATATGACAAAGCCCAGTTCTAAGTCCAATTACTTGTTTCATGCCAAATTTATATCCTTGATGTAAAAGGTGAAAGGAGTTATAGAAAATAAGGAGGAAACATCTCTAATAAGGGACAATTTCTATATTACAATGGTGATTTCAAAGTTAATGAAGTTAAATTAGAACCCTTGGTAAAGAAGATGGTTTCATGATGAGGTTAAGATATACGAGGAATTAAACCCTGTTACTCGTCCTAATAGGCCTAAGTATATGAGTGATCCTGGTCTAAAGCCTGCTGAAGTGGAGCTTGCATATTCATATGCAGAAAAAGAGTTTATGTTGTGCAAGAAAGGGAGGATTATCTTATAGATGATAGGAGTGATCCTCACCTTTCCTCAAATCCTTGTACTAATATTGTATCCTTTGGTGAACCCATTCCACCAAAGATATTTCCTAGAAGGAAGAAATTATTAAGGGACAAGGATGATGAACAGACTAGTGAATAAGAAGGGGAAGAAAATATCTTAAACGTCATTAGAGAGACCTTAGATGAGGATAACGAAACTGAATCTAGTCATGATGACTTTGAGACAGCTGCCGGTGAAAGTGAAGCATAAGGACTAAGTCTCGATCCCTTGATAGGGTATATAGAAATGGTTGAATGTTTAGATGAAGAGGTTGTTGATTTGGTTGAAGTTGGACTTTTTTTGGAAATTGTTGAAGATTTTGTCGAAGAAATGGCAGTGTACCCTTTTGTTGATGCATTAGATCAAAGAGGTATGGCCGAAGTGAATGTGGTTGATCAGTAGATTGCTCCAAGTGAGGGGGAGGAACCTATTTCCATAGGTTTAGTTTCTAGTTCTCGTGGGATAGAAGATTGGTCAAAAGACCCTGGATTTGTGGTTTTAGGGATAGACTATGGATATTTTGATGATGACCATCCTATTAGAATTCATTCAATCCCTTCGGTTACATAGACTACTATTGTGTAGCTAGTGGTTCTTTTTCCTCAATACTATGTGAAGAAGGATGATTTGGAATCAATAAAATCAAATCTGAAGAGCCATTTTGGTGATAGATTTGTTAGGTTAGAGAGGTCTATAAATAACAATCAATAATTTGTAACTTCTATAGTGGAAAGGCTAGTTTCTACCACTCACTCCATCCTGCTATAGAAAGTAAAGGACTTTCAAAATCAGATCAGAAAGTTAGAAGATTCTATGGAATATATTAAGCACTCTATTTCTAGTTTAGAATCCTATATGGCTTCAAGGGATCTGGTGGAAAAAGATCTTCAATATGTTAAAAGTGTGGTTCAACAATTGCTCATTGTGTTTGAGGACTTTAAGAAGTCCATGGAGACACATGTGAGTAGACAAGATGATGATGTGAAGAGGCTAATCAGTGGGCTGACCAAATCCTTTAAGGAGAAAGTGGCTTTCACTATGGCACCTTTCTGTGCATCTACTTCATCTTCATATGATCCTCCTGTTGATCTAGATGCTTTTAGATCAGTTGTGAGAAAAGAAGTGGAGAAGTTCTCTGGTTCCAGTACCTCAGACCCTCAGTCTATTACTGAGGTCATTTCTACTAGCAGATAAATTCATAACCTTGAGGGAAATTATTTAAGGGAAGCTGGTCATCAAAGAGAAAGTTGGTTTCTACTAAAAAATGGCGTATACTAAGCATCAGATGGATGGTAACTTCAAGATGTTATTAGAGAACTTGAGGATTCCTCCTGTCACTAAAGCATTTAATGATCAGGTTAGCAGGCTCATAGAGTGGACTCATGACTTAGATAAATTCTTGGAGAATAAGGATGATTTTATTTCATCTATGGAAAGAGGAGAAGTATTATTATGGATTTCAGAAATCTTCTTCTACCCTTCCTCCATGTGGACTGCACTCCCCTCATTGTTCCTCCATCCCTGCCTTCTACCTCGGTTGCTTCAGGATCTACCAGTGTTGTACCAATGATGAATCCTACATAGGCCATTAGAAGTTTGACCCCAATGATTATTCAGAGATCCACTCACTATAGGTCTATAGATGCCTCTTTTATATCCCCTCCAACCCTACTGATTTCAATACCTTGGCCTATCCCTCCATCTTCAAAACCTTCATCCTCAACATCTAATGACAAACCTCCCATGGACATATCTGATGTGAATTTAATGTGGGATGTCTTAGTTGATAAGTATATTTGAAACATTTTTTCATATTGTACTATTGCTTCATTAATGGAAAATCCTCTTCTGTTTCTTTTTGTCTTTCATCCTTTTTGTTAATCACAAAGGGGGAGAAACAGTTCAGGTTCTATCTTAGTCTAAGTTTTATGTTACCTAACATGAAAGGAGGAGAAGTTTTTATGTTTATTGAATGATTTTCATATATATACTCATAATGAACATGGTTCCATCTTAATTATATCAATTGTGCTTAACCCAGATTAAAACATACTGAAATAATTTGTGATTATCAAAAATGGGGAGATTATTGACTTCACCTGTTTTGATAATCCAAAATCATGTTTCATTTATATAGGGAATCTTGTTTCTCTTATAGGATAATCATTTATGTGAAAATCATATTTATATTAAATTAATAACTATGTACTTTTAATCTCACTTCTCTCTTGTTTAATCTCACAGTGAAAAATTTCTCTAAGTGCAAAGGTCACTGAGGCAAAGGTCACTGATGCAAAGGTCACTGATGCAAGGTCACAGATGCAAGTTCATTGATGTAAGACCACAACTGAAGGCTACCACTGAAGGTTACCTTTGACAAGGTCACCAATGAAGGCTACCTATGTGCACCTACTGTGGAAGACTACCATTCTGAAGGGTACCATTACCAGTCTACCATACTCTTCTACTCCATTCATTGTCAAATTTTTATAATTATTATAAAGGTCATATTTGATAAATTAAATGCTTCTAACATAAATTAATGCCTATTGAAGACATATCAAGTGACCGTATCTAAACTGTATGTGGTACAATAAAGATAGAACGTGATCTACTTATTTCTATTATTGAACCTCAAATATAAAAGAGAATACCGAGGAAGAAAAAAAAAGTAGGGTGGCATGAGAAGTGTATTTATGTGCATGTGAAGGAACTTACTTACTAGATCAAAAAATAACCATTCAAGGTATACACTGTGAACCCAGGAAATTCAATATGATCATTTTTGGGAGAAAAATTTCAAGTATAACTTCTCTGATTCATAAATTCTCGATAAACATAAGAAGAATAACACTCAATTCCAAAAAGCTAGAACCAGGTGTAGAGACACTCTGTTTTGAGGACATCATCCCTAGAAAGACTCGAACAATAAATTCTTCACTCCAAGGAGTCAAGAGTTGAACTGAAAACACATAGATCTTTCTAAACTCATGCTTATAATATTATCCAAATTATGTTTCTTTATTTTACATTTCTGAGAAGTGTACGTGTGTGTGTGTGTGTCTGTTACACACACTGTCTCCTATGCTTGAACTGGAGGATACTGAATATACTCACATCAAACTTCACTTACATCATGTTTCCCAAGTATAACTATGGAAGAGACCATGTCTGGTCTGTATTGTTTGTTTTTCCATGAAAAATTGTGGTAGAGGGTGTGAACCCAAGACAGTTTTTGAAAACTGTTGTAAAGCCCGATACAAGCTATGTTTGAAGTTTATTATTAATATAAACTTGTTTGTAGAAGGCGATCACCAAGTGGAGAGGATTAACTCTTGTCTTGATACTGAACCTCTTTTTTAACTTCACTATGATCTATATTTTTTATATACTTTGTTTTATCTATTTTTTACTGCTTATAATTTCGAAAACAGAAACCTTTTTTCATTGACTTTGATATTTAGTTTTGGTTAGTGTGTGTATGTTTTGAATTCATTAAAATTGTTTCAAAAGTTGAAGAAGTGTTTTACATTGATTAACCAAAGGACTAATCACCCTTTGAGAAACATGTTGACCAACTAGACATTTATATCTCCAATTCCTTAATTAATTAGGCCATTTTAAAATTTGGGGGATCTTTATAAGAATGTTTTTAATAGAAATTTTAAGTAGGAACCCAAATCACCCCCCTCTTGAGATTCCACTCTGACCAACAAGTTTGTCTCATGAGACCAACTGATTAATCGAAGGGCTATAGCAGGCCCCACCCATTACTTCCTAATTCAAATGCATTTCTCTTGTGAAAGGGGTAAAAAATAACATAAACATTCATATTAAAACAAAACATATGAGATTTTATTACTTTAACCATAAACCGTGAAGGGTATAAAAATAGTACATCCACAATCAAACATATCATAAAACCTTCAATGCAATATGGAATATTTTATAATAATAAATTAACATTAATCAATCATAAAATCCAACAATGTATGTTGAAATAAATGAAAATAATCTAATAAATTCATTAAAACTCTTTGAGAGAAATATCACTTTTTTACTTTCAAATTATTTAAAAGCCGCATAATTATAAAATAAAGCATTTCTTATTAAAATAACCTTGTAATATTGAAAGTAAGTTTTAAAAAATTTATGGTTTCATAATGGTGTAAAATATCCTCTCGCGCTATATAAGCTAAAATACATTCTTTCTTTAATTTTTCAAAATGGTCATAAAGTTTCTTGTTTGGAAAATGATAGAAAGATTCCTTTAAAAACATTTATAAAGAGTAAAACATGGGTAAAATGAATTTAATTAATATTTTATAATATTTCAAAAAACATTTTAAGAAACATGGTTATTGATGATAAAGATTTCCGAGTAGATACTTACGTATAAATTGTTTCGGATAATAAATAGATTGTGAAATTAACCCTTACCTTGTACTTTTCATTATTCGATGGTGATTTAACCTATTGTATAATTATTAATGAATGTTATTAAATTATACCAATACTATATCCATATTTATTATATCATATATGATCCTTTTATATCATTTTTTTAATAGTATTTTAGTAGAACCATTATTTTGGGTGTTAACTGCTTCATTTTCGCATTCCTATTTTGTCATGTAAGTAATGTTTGTTATGAATAAGATGTATTTTATTCATATAAATAATGATATTAAGTAAATAATACCTACTTATAATAATCATACAATTTTTATAATCATTCTTTAATTCTTAATGTGGAAAATGAATCTCACCACGTCGTGGAGACAGTTGGTCATACGTACGCAGGAGTAGTGGATAATTACTTTAATGGTTAAATGGTATGGAATTTGATATATATTAATAATGAAGAATCATTTTCATGTTATATTTATTATTTATATCAATTATACTCATCATTATACCCATCCAAATAAAATAGTGTTGAATAAAAAATTACACCACAGCGTGGAGACGGTAAGTCGTATGTACGCCCACATAGTGATATTGTTATTCATAGGATGGATAAATAGAGGAATATGTTGTCTCATAATCCTTTTAACATCTAATAATGTAGATGATATTAGATTTATTAATTTATTTTGGAAACAAAAAAAAGTATGATTAAATATAAGAAGAAAAAAATAGAATGGAATTGGTAAAACAATTACCTCTTCTTTGAGTGTCTTCTTTTGATTTTCCCAAAGGAACTCCTTAGGATAGATTTTAGCCCAAAGTATGGACTCTATGATTCATTTAGGGTAGTTTGGAGGATACTTCTATAGGGTTTGGATGATCCAAAGGTATTTATTCGTGTGAATAAAAAATAATGAGATGTGCCCTTTTATAATAGAGGGGAGGGGCACTTTTGGAAACTCTAAAACCATTAATTTATTTTAAATTTTTTCAGTTTAAAAAAGATATAAAGTGAGTTATTTATATGATAATATGAGGATGGGTATAAATTATTACAAAAATTTATTTCTATATGAGATTAGGTCACAAAAATAACCTTATGTTTTGGGCTTACCCCTTAGTTAAACAGTTTAATTATTATCATGTCTTTTTGTATTTTTATAATATATGGTTAATATAGTTACTATAAAATTACAAAAGAACCCCAATTATATCATTTATTACATATATTACATTATAAAAGTTATTTGGATAAACCTGATATTTTTATTAATTTTATAACATTTAATTAAATATTGTTTATTTTAAAGAATTATTTATGTCAATTTTGATGCTACAAAATATTTTCATTTTTAAAAATATCAAAATAACATGATAAATTTGAAAAAACACTTCTAATATTACACTAACACGTATATGTTTTCTATAAAATTCTATCATGTCATTAATTATTTAAAATAATTTTTATTTTATTATTTTTAATATCTTTTAATTGATTCTTCCTTTAATAATTCAATTACTGCATCATTATTGTGTCACCATTTAAATTAAATATTTATTTTCTAAAATTATAAATAAAATACCATTATGTAGATAAACATTTTTTATTTCTAAATACTATTTATATTTAACCATATCACTTATATAGCCTCATATTAAAAATTATATAGTAATTAAAATTTGAATATGAATATTTTAACTCTTCTTTAGATATAATATAATAAATTTCATAATCTAACAAAAGTGTCTTAAAAGGATCATATTATTAAAATAATGTTTATTTTTGTCTGAAAAGCTTATCCAATTAAATTAGGACATGTTTTAGGGTATTATTTTATTATTATAATATTATTTTTTTACCTTTAATTACCCTATTAACCTTTAACCATGGTAAATAAAATTCAAAAGATACTATTCACCAAAAAAATTGATCATATTAGACCACATTTTTCATATTTATACAAACCATGTATGTATATTATTAGAAATTCAATTCATAGAAGAAGTAAAATTACGTTTAATGCAAAACCTGTAGATGTGGTTAGAAGGCGTGTAAAAGAGAACTTCAAAAGTTTAATAAATTTTTATATATAGTTTTATAATAATATCATTACAATGAACTATATTGGATTAATATATTTATTATTTATCTATTGTGACATTAAAATCAATTTACAATAAAAAAATTCTTTAAATGAAAATGTCGGTTCTTAACAACAATACATTATTTTTCACTATTCATCAAAAAATGAAACATTTTAGAAAAATAATAAAAAATTACTCTAATTAAATTTAGATATTCCAAATTTAAAATGATTTCTATTTTGAAAAAAAAATTACAAATTTCATAATTTGGTCAATATTATTCACAACTGCTTTTAAAATTGCTAGATTGATATCTCATGGTGTGCTCGAACTCAGTGTTGCATGCTGTGAATGCTACTGAATTATTTAAAAAGAAGTTTACCGTGGAATATTGGGGTGTTACATTATTCCATAATTCAAATAATTGTGACCTCTAAATTTCTAGAATATCACTTCATAAAAATAATCAGGTGGTTCTTCATCATAAGTTCCTCAGGTTCCAACATCACCTCTTCCATTTTATGGTTTCTCCAAAGAACTTTTACCAGATGAGTCATCTAATTTCTAAACACTTGTTCTTTGGTATAAATAATCTTGATTGGATCTTCACAATAAGATAGAACAGGTTCAAGTAAGATTTCTTCGTAGGTGATTTCATGCTTTGGGTCTCGAATGTATTTCCATAATAGTGATACGTGGAATAAACCATAAACTTTAGAGAGACTTAACGGCATTTCCAAACATAAAGATAAAAATCCAATTCATTCAAGAATTTCAAAAGGTTTGATGTACCTGGGACTTAATTTACCCTTCTTACCAAAACATATAACACCCTTCTATGGATACACCTTCAAGAAAAAATGATCTCCCACTTGAAATTCCAAGCCCTTCTTTCGGTTATCAGCATAGATATTTTTCCTACTTTGAGATGTTTTGATATGTATCTAAATAGTCTGTAACTTTTTTGTTGTTTCCTCAATAAGTTCTGGTCAAATGAGTTTTCTTTCACCAACATCATCCCAACAAGTTGGTGTATGACATCTCTTTCAATATAATTCATCATGTGGTGCCATCTAAATACTACAATAGAAGCTATTATTATATGAAAATTCTACTAAGAAAAAATAATGATCCCACATACATTGAAAGTCAAGTGACCAAGATCTCAATATGTATTCTAAAGTTTGAATAGTCCTTTCAAACTGTCCATCACTTTGAGGGTGGTAGGAAGTGCTCTAATGAATCTTGGTATCTAGGGCTTTCTGAATAATTTTCCAGACTTGTGATATAAAATGGGGATCACAATCAGAAAAAATTGATAGGGGTAAACCATGATGTCATATAACATCATTTATATATAGTCTCTCTAAATGTTCAAGTGGAAAATACTCTCTTTTAGAAAGAAATTGTTCTTATTTGGTAATATAATCAACAATAACCCATATCACATCATTTTTGTTGTGACTCTTTGTTAGCCCCATGGAAAATTCCATCATAAAATCATCCCATTACCACATATCTATAGGAAAAGGTTTCATGACTCCTATAGGATTTTGTCTTATAGGGTTCACATATTGACAAATCAATCATCTCAACACATAATCAGCAATCTCCATCTTCATATTGTCCCACCAAAAAATTTCATTCAAATCTAAATACATCTTAATGACACCATGAGGTATAGATAAATTAGAGCTATGAGAATCATCTAAAAATTTCCTTTTTAGATCAGGTATAGCCAGAACAAAAATCCTCTTCTCAACTATCAAAATATCATCTTCAAATATGAATTCAATCGGTCTCCCATCATTATCACCTTTAATTTTCTTTTGAAACACCTCATCATCAAACTGAAAACTTTCTATCCTTTCTAGTAAATATGGTTTGTTAACCATTTGAAAAAAATAGTGGTATTTCACCTTCCATGATAATTACCATATCCATCGTTACTAGATCAATGAAAAAAGGATCCCTTTTAACTTTAATTTTTTTCATAACACCATGGTCCTTTCTACTAAAAGCATCTGCCACCTTATTTTACTTCATTGGATGGTAGTGTATTTGCTATCATAATCCTTGAGTAGCTCAAGACATCTCCTTTATCTAATGTTGATTTCTTTATTTGAGAAAATATTCTCCAAACTCTTGTGTTGAGTGTATATCTCATATATTTTATGGTAGAGATAGTGACTTCATATATTCAGATTAAATATTACTATCGTTGACTCAATATAATGAGTTGGGTAGTTTTTTTCATGGATTTTTAATTTTCTTTATGCATAATAAATAAATCTATCATTCAGAATAAGGACACAATCAAGCCCTTTCTTTGATACATCACTATAAATCACAAACCAATAATTCCCATATAGTAAAGTCAAGATGGGATAATTGAATAATCTTCTATTCAATTCTACAAAACATTATTCACTCTCTTTTTTCTAGATTAATTTAACCCCTTTATGTGTGAGTTTTTTTAATGGGTTTTCTCCAATCATGAAAAATTCTGGACCAAACGCTGATAGTAACTTCATAAAATAATAAAATTACATACCTCGGGGATAATCATCAGTACTATCCATTCTTGAATTGACTTTTTCATTGTAGTATCAATAGAGATTCCATCCTGGGAGAAAATATATCCCAAAAAATAAATTTCTTAAATCCAGAGTTCACACTTTCTAAACTTCCCATATTGTTCATTTCATATAAAATTCTTTAGAACAATCCTCAGGTAGTTCTAATGGTCTTTATAACTTTTAGAGTATACCAAGATATCATCAATAAATACTATGATAATATTATAAAAAATTTCTTGAAAAATCTATTCATTAGATCCATGAAAATAGAGGGTGAATTAGTCAATCCAAATAGCATTACCATAAAATCCATAACTACCTTACCTTATTTGGAATGTTTTCTTTGGAATATTTTCCTTTTTTACACACAATTGATGATATACAAAATGAAGGTCAATATTCAAAAAATATTGATCCTTATGAAGTTGATCAAACAAATCATAAATATGAGGTAGTGGATACTTTTTCTTTATTGTAATAACATTTATTTCTCTATAGTCAATTCAAAACCTCATAGATCCATCTTTCTTATTAACAAAAATAAATGGGTCTCCCCATGGAGAAACACAAGGGTGAATAAATACCTAATTACTCAACTCCTCTAGTTGTTTGTTTAGTTATAATAATTTCACAGTGGCCATTCTATATGGAGTTTTTTATATTGGCCTTGCATCTGGGATTAAATCAATAGAAAACTCAACTTCCCACGCTAGAGGATTTCTAGGTAAATCCTTTGGAAATATATCAATGTATTCTCATATAATAGGTATATACTCAATTTGTATATTTCTTTCTTTATCCCTATATTTTATTTCCTCTCCCCTCCCCCCATGAATCTCATTCAGTAAAGCTACTCGGGAGAGTTTTGATAAGAATCATGTGTTGAATTTTCTTCTCTAAAGATAATGAACTCTACTTTTTCCTTATAAATTGAGACTTCCTTCTTCTTGTAATAAATTTTCACATAATATTTTTATATCCTATCTATAACAAGCATTATATCAATTTTTCCATAGGTATGATGATAAATTCCACAGATAAGGCATGTTTATATGCCATAATGGGAACTACCTAACATATCATTGTTTCAATGAGACTTCCCTTAGGGGTTTTACTCACAACTCCCTTGTTAATGTTAGTTGTAAATATATAATTTTTAATGAAAATTAGGAATATATAAATAAATACGATGCCCTATAATAAAATAAAGTTTAATATAAATTTGATAAAATGATTAAAGTACCTACCACCACATCAATGGGAACTTTAACCTTAGCAGCTATGATTGCAAAATCATGGAATTTCTCCCTTGTCATTTTCTGTGGAAAGTTTCCTTAACACTTAGGATAATAATTTGCATAATTTCTCAACTCTTTCGATTGTAGCATTGAAAATTTGTAGCTACTTTATTTCTCTTTCAATCACTAGATTGGGGGCCATTTTCTCTACACTTGTAACAAACTTTCAATTTTCTTAAGCAAGTACCAAGTTGTTTCTTCCCATAATTACTATAGGTTAGAATTTCATATTTTCCCTTCTTCCCCTTATTTCCTTTTCTAGAGTATTCAGAATATCTATTCTTCACTTTCATTCCGTTAAAGTTATAAGTCATAGATAATTTATTTTCTATCTTGTTAGAAAATGAGACTATATCTTCATATGATGAGAAATATTATGAGACCAATTCTCATTGGAGGAATTATTTTAACCCATCAAAAAATAAATCAATATTACTTCTTGGGATATGTTTTTATTTTGTAAAATTCTTTGATATCATTGTAAAGTTAGCTACATACATTGCAACATTTTTGTTCTCCTTCTACCACAGACTCAGAAATTTACTCCCCATATCTGCTCGTAGATCAGGAGGAAATTATTTTCCTAGGAATAGTTATTTTAATTCCCTCTATTCCATATTTTATACCTCTTCATCCTCCAAAATGTTTTTAATTAATGACCACCACTGATCTGCATCTCCTGATAGATGAGAGACTGCCATAACAACTTTTCCCCTTTCGTTACTCCCCAAATAAAGAAATAATTTATATAAGGAACTTATCCATTACTCATCTACAAATGGATTTGTTGTCCCATTGAATGTTGTAGGTCATTTTCTCATGAAGTGGTCTAACATTAATCCTACCTTCTTTCCACTAGGCTCCATTTCTAAATAATGGAATACACTATATTAGGTTATGAATCTTAATGCATAATTCCAAACTAGTAAATTGAGTTGATAAATTTAGGTATATCTAATCCATACTCATAAAAATGGTTCTTTAGTACATATTTACTCATTAATATTTCCTAATGGTTTGTAAATAAAATATTAATGTAACACCCCAAGCATCTACGGTATGATTCTCTTTGAATAATACAGTAGCGTGTGTTGTACGCAACTTCGAGTTCTAACACACACCATGACCAATCAAAGTAGTCATTATGAATAGTAATACCCACTTTTTGAAATATTATAAATTTTATATCTAAAAATGGACTTAATTTTTTGATTTGTAATATCGAAATTAGCCTAGGGTGAAATTTTGGTACTTTTCGGATAACTCTCATATTTTGATGAATAGTGAAAATTACTACATTTTAATTAAAAACAACTTTTTTGATCGAAATAATTAATATTGATAAATTATGAATTTGAGTGGTTTTAAATTATATTTAGAATATATTTTTACCATTTAATCCAATTTTGATCATTGGACATAATTTCACATTTAAACCAAACATAAACGAGTATCAATCTTTTGATATTTATTATATCTTAAAAACACGCTTTTTGTTTTGACAGTGGGAATTAATTTTAAATAAATATTTGCTAATTCTGTGTTTTGAATTTGGATAAATGGATTCAATATTTGGAATCAGGATGTCCAAATTTTGTCAAAATGTAACTTTTATTTTTATACATTTTGAATAATTACTTCGGTAAATATTTAATTTACCATGGTTAAAGGGTAAATATGGTAAATAAGGGTTAAAAATAATATTATAATAATACTAAATTAGCCTAAACGTGTCCTAACCTTATTTGTGGATACATTTCCGGCCATGGTCTTCTTTTGGTTGATTTTGGGACTCCATGGAGCCACTTATAGGTGATAGGGACACTTTATATTAATTAAGATTTAGTGAATACAAAAATGAAATAAGCTTATATCTTTTAGGAAAACAATTTTTACATAGTGTTATATGTGTTATATTTTAAATTATAAATATTCATTAGAAGGATAAAACTATTTCCTACATAATGGTATTTTATTTATTATTTTTAGACATTTAAAAAGTAGAAATATATATGACACAATAATGATGCAGTATTTTCATTATTAATGAAAGAATCAAACAACTGATATTATAAATGTTAAAATAAATATAATTTGAAAGTTTTTATGACATAAACGAATTTTATTGGTTAATATTACATGTTAGGATTTCTTAAATGATTTTTTTTTGAATTAATAAAGTCGTTAATACTTTAACAAAAATAAATTATTGAGTAGTGTCAAAATTAACATAAATGAGGTTTTAAAATAAATATTATATTATTAATTTATATTCTATTCCTAAAAATCTAAAGTTCTTCCAAGAGACTTATATCATGATAGGTGTAAAATTAATGGACCACTTGGGGGTCTCTTGGAGGTATATAGTATGTTTATTAACTATATAATATAAAAATACAAAGTCACATGGTAAGTGTCAAACTAATTAACAAAGAGTTAAAACTAAAAGATAAGGTTAATATAATGACCCAAACCACTCTAAATTATTTTGGTTGAGTTGTTTTCGACCCATCCCCACATTAACCTTTAGATAATACACTTTGGATCCATTAGAAACTGAATATGAATTTATTATAAAATAATATTTCTGGATTTTTTTTAAAGAGCCCCACCTCCCCCTTATAAAAGGACACCACTTCTAACCAATTCCTCACACATCTCAAGCCTTTTGCCTCATCCAACCTCTACCCAATTAAGCTCTCTACATACCTATCTTCCTTTTAGAAGCTTTAACTTAGGTATAAGGCACTTCAAGAGTCCTTTTTGGTTCAAACCAAAGGGAGTTACCCAAATTAAAGGATGTTAACCTACCCTCGACCAAGGAAAAGTACAAGGTAAGGGGTTTTCATCTCACTCCTTATTTCTGTGAGATTCATTCCATATTGCCACTATTACCTTTTGTGTGGTGTATGTACTGCCCATAATTGTATTCTTTGTTTAATACACTTTAATTTACGTGTATTTACATATTCATTGTATGATACCTATTTCATGGGTCGTATGTTTCATAAGTTACCAAATTGGTAAGGGTTAATTTCACAATCTATTCATTATCCGAGGTTGTTTTTACGTAAGTATTTACTGGGAAATATTTATTATCCATATCTACGTTTTATGAAAGATTTTTCAAAGGGATTCTTTTAAGGGACTTTTTACTAAAACATCATTTCAAACGTTTTAAATATTTATTTTTCTAAATCTTTCTCATTAATGTCCATGTCTTCAAAATGGTTTTTAAGGATTTATTTATATGGACATGAATGTTTTTAAAATGTTAATTCCATTAAAAAGTTTCAAAGTGGTATGGGACGGTTTGATTCAAAAATTTTATTAAATGAATTATTTTCCAAATTGTGTGACATTTAAATGTTTCCATGAAATAGAGATATTTCTCTCAAATAGTTTTGATTTCATCTATGTCAACATCTTTTGATATATTTTACACTTGTTTGAAGTTGATTTATTATGATACAAATCTTCCAAATTGTATTTAAGGTTTTGTGATATGTTTGACTATGGATGAGTTATCTTTATGCCATTAATGGTTTATGATTAATGTTATGGCATTTCTTATGCTAGTTTTAATATGAATGGTTATGTTATATTTCATCCCCTTTTTAAGATGAATGTGTTGGACTAGTATGTTCCGGGTTGGGGACTGGTAAAAGTAAGCCCTCTGGGTTGGTGTCCGGTTATTAGAGGCACTCCGGGTTGGTGTTCGGTTATTAGAGGAACTCCGGGTAGGTGTATCGTTATTATAGGAACTCTGGGTTGGTGTCCGGTTATTAGAGGCACTCCGGGTTGGTGTCCGGTTATTAGAGGCACTCCAGGTTGGTGTCCGGTTATTATAGGCACTCTGGGTTAGTGTCCAGTTATTAGAGGCACTCCGGGTTGGTGTTCGGTTATTAGAGGAACTCTGGGTTGGTGTTCGGTTATTAGAGGCACTCCGGGTTGGTGTTCGGTTATTAGAGGCACTCTGGGTTGGAGTCCGGTTACAGAGGCTCTCCGTGTTGGATTCCGGTTACAGTTATACCTTAAGTCTTGGCACGAGGCCTTGACACAAAAATTAAAGTTCATCATTATGCATTCCATCATTATTAAATTGGTTAGTGATATTGCATGTGATTATTCGACTAGTAGAATATCCATGTGAATAAGTAAATGGAATTACTTCATTTTAATTTTTCCATATTATTTTGAAGTTCAAGTTTAAATGGCTTTTGTTTTAGTTATACATTTCCTTAAATGTTTGTGCTTATTTATGAGAGTTTATGTTGTATTTTTATCCTTACTGAGCATCTGAGCTCACCCCTTTCTATGCTTTATTTTTCCCAGGATTCCAAGAAGTGTATAGTGGTTGATATGCAGGGTTAAGCCAAGGGAATAATGGCATTCGTGAAGGATTATTTATGTTGTTTTGTATGTTATGAAGTGTAATGTAACATTCATGTATGTAATCTATTTTCAAAGACTGCTAAACCGATCGGTCCTTCAGGACATGATTCCTTGTAATCATATCAATGTATTAAAGTAGTGCACCGACTCTGGGTAACTGGGGTAGGGGCGTTACAGTTGGTATCAGAGGAAGTTTAGCAATAACCTTGAAAATGAGATTTAGATAAACTCTGATTAGAGCACGTAGACCTAAGATGAGCTTTGAAGATTAGTGTAGAAGAAATTCCTAGAATTCTGGTATTGTAGAGATTTTGTGAGTTTTCTGAGCAATACATCCATGTCTGGATACGAGCAGGTAGAGGAAGCTTTGGCACAGATGTACCTAGGGGTAAAATCCGAAAACACTACTTTGAGCTAGACTCGAATGGGAACTAGTGCATGACAACAGGCCTTACTGCACTCTTGGTTATGACACTCCTGAGAGATATTCTTAGGATAATAATCATTTTGTTTACGAACCATTATGAAGGGTTTATGAGTATATACTTCCTCAAAGAAAACATTTTTATGATTATGGATTATATCTATAAACTGTTCAATTTGCATTAGGTATTTTACAAATTTTGGAATTATTCATTGAAATTCATAAACTAACCTAGTTTATGCTATTGTATAGAAATGGCGCCCAATTGAAGGAATGGGAACTCTAGTAATACATATGATCCAAAGAGTAAGAAGGATCGTATCTCTCATGGTCCGAAGTCAGAATTTAGAAGGGAAATAGTCTCCCATGTATTATCATCATATGAAGAAATAATATCATGTGTTGATAAGATTAGTAAATAATTCTCGGAGTCCTATGGCCTTGAAGGGAAGCCAGAGAAGGAAAGGATGGTAGAGAGAAGAACAGATAAAGGGAATAAGGTAAAGAAAGATTTTCCCATATGTGATAACTGTAGAAAGAATCACCTTGGGAAATACTTGAAGGGAATGGGAGTATGTTATAAGTGTGTAGAAAAAGGACACCATGTACGTGACTTCAAGGGTAAGAAAAAGGTTTCAAATGTACAATGTTTCATCTACAAGGAGTTTGGACACTATGCGAACCAATGTCCCAGTCATCAGACTATGCCGCAAATGATGCTATTGGATAATAATCAAGTTATGATACTACCCCAAATGAAGAGGAAGGACTAGTGTTCTTATGTTGTTATTTTGGAATTATTTCATTTAAGTTTTGTATCAATGATGTTCTGGAAATAAATAAGGATTGTACTACAGTACTATTTCATTGAGGATTTGAGATTTTATAGTACTAAGAAAAGTGACTCTACAGTGAGTTAAACTTTTTGGAAATTACATGGAAAAAAGATCTTCATTGTGTTTAACTTCATTATAAATTTTGGACAGTGATTTTGGATAGTATTATTTTGGATAAGTCTATAGGTTGGAATGGATTATGTTTGGAAGGTTATATTTGGATTTTTATAAAAGGACAACACGCAGACCGTGTGACAACCCATCGCGTCGAACAAAGCTGCAGGAATTGAACCCACAACTATAGTGCGATTGAGATTTATCACCTACCATTGCACTACGTGAATTCCTTGGATTTTATAATGTAGTTTCCTTTTTTAATGGGTCTGATTTGTGAATTATACATTCATTATATTTATAACCCTATACGATTAGGATAAATAGAGTATTTTTGAGTTGTCTTATGTTTTGTAGTGAATGATGAGTTTGTGGAAGAAATTTATTAATGGGTAAAACTCTAATTATAAAGTAAGTATATCTCCTCATGATCTTACCCAATCTCATAAATAAATTCCTCAACATTAAGAAAAATAACTTAGAACAAAAATTTTGTCCTCGATGGTACCTTAGATAATCACAAATTTATGGTTTTGGGATTGTTGGCCTTTTCATAGCCATGTTCTCTACAACTCTCCATCAGATATTAATGGTTGGATTTCTCTTATATATACATATCTTTTTACATGGAACCCTAATATATGTTATTTTCGGTAACCTTCATACTTATCACTCTTTATTTTCAATAGAGGCCTCATTAATCCATATTTCGATGTGGGATTTCAACTAACATATTTTGAAATGCCAACCCCAAGCTTCCAATACGGAGTATAAATTTCGAGGACCAATTTATTGAAGGAGGGGAGAATGTGACACCTCAAACTTCAACGGTGCGCTTCTCTTTAAATAATACAGTAGTGTGTGTTGTACGCAACTTCGAGTTCTAACACACACCACGACCAATCAAAGTAGCCATTATGAATAGTAATACCCACTTTTGGAAATTTTATAAATTTTTTCTCTCAAAATGGACTTCATTTTTGGATTTGTAATATCAAAATTATCCTAGGATGAAATTTTGGTACATTTTGGATAACTCTCATATTTTGATGAATAGTGAAAAATTACTACATTTTAATTAAAAACAACTTTTTTGATCGAAATAATTAATAGTGATAATTTATGAATTTGAGTGGTTTTAAAATATATTTAGAATATATTTTTACCATTTAATCCAATGTTGGTCATTGGACATAATTTCACATTTAAACCGAACATAAACAAGTATCAATCTTTTGATAGTTATTATATCTTAAAAACGCGCTTTTTATTTTGACAGCGGGAATTAATTTTAAATTAATTTCGGCCACTTCTGTGTTTTAAATTTTGAAAAATTGATTCCATATTTGGAATCAGGATGTCCAAATTGTGTAAATATTTAACTTTTATTTTTAGACATTTTGAATAATTACTTCGGTAAATATTTTATTTATGGTTAAAGGGTAAATCCGGTAAATAAGGGTTAAATATTATATTATAATAATACTAAATTACCCTAAAACGTGTCCTAACCTTATTTGTGGATACATGTCCGACCATGGGCATCTTTGGGTCGATTTTGGGACCCCATGGTTCCTCTTTTAGGTGATAGGGATACTTTATATTAATTAAGTTAAAGTGAATACAAAAATGACATAAGCTTATATCTTTTAGAAAAACAATTTTTACATAGGGTTATATATGTTATATTTTCGATTATAAATATTCATTAGAAAGATAAAAATATTTCCTACATAATGGTATTTTATTTATAATTTTTAGACATTGGAAAAGTAAAAATATATATGACACAATAATGATGCGGTATTTTCCTTATTAATGAAAGAATCAAATAATTGATATTATAAATGTTAAAATAAATATAATTTAAAAGTTTTTATGACATAAACGAATTTTATTAGTTAATATGAAATCTTAGTATTTATTAAATGAATTTTTTTCGAATTAATAATGTTTTTAAGACTTTAACAAAAATCAATTATTGAGTAGTGTCAAAATTGACATAAATGAGTTTTTAAAACAAATATTATATTATTAATTTATATTATATTCCTAAAAATCTAAGGTTCTGCCAAGAGACATATATCATGATAGGTGTATCATTAATGGACCACTTGGGGGTCTTTTTGAGGTATATAGTAAGTTTATTATCTATATAATATAAAAATACAAAGTGACATGGTAAGTGTCAAACTAATTAACTAAGAGTTAAAACTAACAGATAAGGTTAATATAATGACCCAAACGTATCTAAATTATATTGATTGAGTGGTTTTCGACCCATCCCCACTTTAACATTTAAATAATCCACTTTTTATCCATTATAAACCGAATATGAATTTATTATAAAATAATATTTCAAGATTTTCCTTAAGTGCCCCTCCTCCCCTTCTAAAAGGACACCACTTCTAACCAATTCCTCACACCTCTAAAGCCTTTTATCTCATCCAACATCTGCCCAATTAAGCTCCCTAAATCCCTATCCTCCTTTTAGAAGCCTTAACTTTGGTATAAGGCACTTCAAGAGTCTTTTTTGGTTCAAAACAAAGGGAGTTACCCAAATTAAAGGATGTTAACCTACCCTCGACCAAGGAAAAGTACAAGGTAAGGGGTTTTCATATCACTCCTTATTTCCATGAGATTAATGCCATATTTCCACTATTAAAATTTTTGTGGTGTATGTACTTCCCATAATTGTATTATTTGTGTAATACACTTTAAATTTTGTGTATTTACATATTCATTGTATGATACCTCTTTCATGGGTTGTATGTTTCGTAAGTTACCAAATTGGTAAGGGTTAATTTCACAATCTCTTTATTATACGAGGTTGTTTTTACGTAAGTATGTATTGGGAAATATTTATTATTCATATCCATGTTTTATGAAAGAGTTTTCAAAGGGATTATTTTAAGGGAATTTTTACTAAAACATCATTTCAAACGTTTTAAATATTTATTCTTCTAAATCTTTCCCACTAATGTCCATGTCTTCAAAATGGTTTTTAAGGATTTATTTATATGGACATGAATGTTTTTAAAATGTTAATTCCTTTCAGAAGTTTCAAAGTGGTATGGGACGGTTTGATTCAAAAATGTCTTTAAATTAATTCTTTTCCAAATTGTGTGACATTTAAATGTTTTCATGAAATAGAGATATTTCTCTCAAATAGTTTTGATTTCATCTATGTCAAAATCTTTTGATATATTTTACACATTTTTGAAGTTGATTTATTAGGAAACCAATCTTCCATATTGTATTTAAGGTTTTGTGATATGTTTTACTATTGATGAGTTATCTTTATGCCATTAATGGTTTAGGATTAATGTTATGGAATTTCTTATGCTAGTTTTAATACGAATTTTTATGTTATATTTCATCCTCTTTTTAAGATGAATGTGTTAGACTAGTATGTTTTGGGTTGGGGACCGGTAAAAGTAAGCCCTTTGGGTTTGTGTCCGGTTATTAGAAGCAGTCTGAGTTGGTGTCTGGTTATTAGAGGCACTCCGGGTTGGTGTCTGGTTATTAGAGGCACTCCGGGTTGGTGTCTGGTTATTAGAGGCACTCCGGGTTGGTGTCCGGTTATTAGAGGCACTGCGGGTTGGTGTCCGGTTATTAGAGGCACTCTGGGTTGGTGTCTGCTTATTATAGGCACTCCGGGTTGGTTTCCAGTTATTAGAGGCACTCCGGGTAGAATTTCGATTACATAGGCTCTCCGGGTTGGGTTCCGGTTACAGTTATACATTAAGTCTTGGCACGAGGCCTTGACACAGAAATTAAAGTTTGGCATTATGCATTCCATCATTATGAAAGTGGTTAGTGATATTTCATGTGATTATTAGACTAGTAGAATATCCATGTGAATAAGTAAATGGAATTACATCATTTTATTCTTTCCATATTATGTTGAAGTTCAAATTTAAAAGGCTTTTGTTTTAGTTATACATTTCCTTAAATGTTTGTGCTTATTTATGAAAGTTTCCACTGTATTGTTATCCTTACTGAGCATCTCAGCTCACCCCTTTATATATTTTATTTTTCCCAGGATTCCAAGAAGTGTATAGTGGTTGATATCTAGGGTTAAGCCAAGGGAATAATGGCGTTCATGAAGGATTATTTATGTTGTTTTGTATGTTATGGAGTGTAATGTAACATTCATGTATGTAATCTATTTTCCAAGACTGCTAAACCGATCAGTCCTTCGGGACTTGATTTCTTGTAATCATGCCAATGTATTAAAGTAATGCATCAACTCTGGGTAACTGGGGTCGGGGCATTACAATGAATTATCCTAAGAATATCCCTTGGGAGTGTAAAACTAAGTGTTCAGTAAGGCATGTTGTCCTATACCAGGTTACCCCGAGTGAAGTCTGGAACACCTTGTCAGACTTATTACTCCTAGGTACATATGTTCTAGAACCATGTCCACTTGTAGTATCCATAAAATGGTGTATTTTCTAATAATACCCACACAATCTCTATTTTACCAAAATTCTAGGATTTTCTTCCATACTTATCCTCAAATTCTATGTTAGGGTAATGTTACCAAATTAATGTTTTTTCTAAATCTAGTTTCCAAAGTTTGTAATAAACTTTCTATGATACCAACTGTAACTCCCTGACCCTAGTTACCCAGATTCAGTTCATTATTTTATTACATTGGTATGATCACAAGAAATCAAATCTCGAATGACCGGTCAGTTTAGTAGCCTTGGAAATAATAGATACAAACATAATTTTTACATTACATATTAAAATGAAAAACGAGATATTATCCTCTATGAAAAATCTCATATCCCTTATATTATCCCTAAATGTCAGTCATAATATACTTCTTCACATTCTGGGTAAAAATGAAACATAATAAAGGGGTGATCTCAGATGCTCAGTAAGGAAAATCAATATAGTGGAAGTTATCCTAAACAATAATAAAATTTTAATGAAAGGTGTAAAACATAAACACAAGCCTTTTAAAAATAATATTTAGCATAATATGGGAATAATAAATCATATAATGACATTTAAATATTCATTTGGATATTATACTAATCGAATAATCACATTTAATATCAATAACTAATCATATAATGAGGAAATTCATAATGTCATCCATCGTAACCATACTGTCAAGGCCTCGTGCCAAGACTATAAATAACCATTTCATAAAGGCCACATGCCAATACACTAGTTTGTATCATTAGACCTACTAACTTATCGAGGGGATACAGTGGGCCCCGCATTTCACTTACTAAGCCAATGCATTCCTCTTTTGAAAGGGGTAAAACATAACATTAACATTTGTAGTAAAACTAGCATATGAAATGTTAATACTTTAACCATATTCGATGAATGGTATAAAAATAGCACATCTATAGTCAAAAATATCCTAAAACCTTCAATAAAATATATTAGATTCTATCATAACCAATCAACCTCAATCAAGTATGAAATCCAATAAAAGATGTTGACATATATGAAAATAATCTAATAAATTCATTAAAACTCTTTGAGAGAAATATATCTTTCTTAATTTGAACTTATGTAAAAGCCAAAAAATTAAAAAAGAAAATATTACTTATGAAAATAAACTTGTAATATTGTAAGGAATGTTTCAAAATTTTGAGGCTTCTTAATGGCGTAAAATAGTTGTTCGTGTTGTATAACTTTAAAAACATTCTTTCCTTTATTTTTCGATAAGGTCAAAAAGTATCTCATTTGAAAAATGATTGAAAGATTCCTTTCAAAAAATATATAAAAATTCAAACATGGGTAAAAATAACATTAAATAATTTTCAATAATATTTTGAAAAACAATTCATGAAGCATGGATATGGATGATAAAGATGTCTCAGTACATACTTACTTATAAACAATCTCAGATAATAAAGAGATTGTTAAATTAACCCTTACCTTGTAATTTCCTTTAGTTGAGGGTGACTTAACCTCTTGTATAATGGTTAATTCATGTTATAAAATTATAATAGAATTATATACATATTTATAATATCATATATGATCGTCTTATATCATTTTTTGAATAGTAGTTCAGTATTACCATTATTTGGGGTGTTAACTACTTCATTTTACCATTCTTATTTTTCTGTGTATGTAATGTTTGTTATGAATTGTATATATTTTATTTATATCTATAATGATATTAAGTTCATAATGTTTATTTTTACTCATTATATAAATTTTATAATCATTTTTAAATTGTTGATGTCGACAATTAATCCCACTACATCATGGAGACGGTTGGTCGTACGTACCCACGAGCGACAATATCATTCCTTTAATAGTCAAATGGTATTGAATTAGATTTTATATTAATTATAAATAATCATTATCATTTTATAATAAATATTTATATGCATTATACCCATCCAAATAAAGTATTGTTGAATAAACAATTACACCATGAGATGTAAATGGTTAGTCATATGTACGCACACATGGTGATATTGTAATTCATAGGATTGGTAAATAGAGGAACATGGTTGTCCCATAATCATAATAACATATCAGTACGTATATTATAATAGATTTATTACTTTATTATGGAAAAATCATAGGAGTAGTAAGTATAAGAAGAAAATAAGTTGAATGGAATTGGTAAAACAATTACCTCTTCTTTGAGTGTCTCCTTTTGATTTTCACAAAAGGACTCTTTATGATGGATTTCTGGCCAAATTATGGCCTCTAGGATGAAGTTAGGGAACTTTGTTGGAGAATTTTTTTGGTTTTGGTTGATAAAAAGGGCTTTATAGTTGTAAATAAATAATTATGAGAGGTGTCCTTTTATAATAGAGGAGTAGGGCAGTTTTGGAAACTCCAAAACTATTAATTTAGTTTCAATTGATTTTTCGTTTCAAATAGATCCAAAGTGATTAATTTATAAGATAATATTCATATGAGTTTAAATCCTCACAAAAAAAAGTATTTTTTTACATGTCTAGTTCACAAACGTACCTTATCTTTTGGGTTTAACCATTTGTTAAAAAGTATGACTCTTACCATGTCTACATGTCTTTTTTATACTATATGGTTTATATAATAACTATAAAAATCCAAAGGAACCCGAATTAGATATTTTATGAAATATTTAACATTATCCAAGTTATTTTTCCAAACCTTATTTTTTTATGAATTTTTAAGATTTAATAAAATAGTATTAATATTAAAGTATCATTTATTTCAATTTTGAAGCAATTCAATATTTTCATATTTAAGAATATCAATCCAACATGATAACTTCTAACCAATACTTACAAAATGTACCTAACATGTCTATGTTATCTATAAAAAAATTTATTTCATTAATTAAGTAAAATTATATTTATTTTAATATTTTTAATATCCTTTAATTAATTCTCCCATTAATAATTCAATTACTGCATCATTATTTTTTCACCATTTAATATAATTATTTATTCCCTAAAATTATAGATAAAATACCATTATATAGATAACCATTTTAGATTTATAAATAATATTTATATTTGACCATATCACTTATATAACCACATATTAAAAATAATATTATTATTAAAATTTGAATATGACATTTTTAACTCTTCATTAAATAAAATATAATAAATGTCTTAACATAAAAAAATTGGCTTAAAAAGGATCATATTTTTGACCTAAGGTTTATTTTTGTATAAACACACTTATCTGATGAAATTAATACAAGTGTTAGTGTAATATTATATTATTATAATATTATTTTTACATTTAATTACCCTATTTACCTTTAACCGTGGTAAATAAAATTCAAAAGTTACTATTTACCAAAAAAATGATCCTATTAGACCACATTTTTCATACTGATTACAACTACGTGTGTCTATTTTTTCAAATTCAATTCACAGAAGCGGTAAAATTATGTTTAATGAAAATATCTTATTATAATATGATTAGAATGAACTATATTGGATTAATATATGTATTAGTTTTCTATTCTAACATTAAAATCAACTTACATTAAAAGAATTAATTAAATGAAAAAGTAGGTTTTTAACAACAATGTAGTATTTTTCACTATTCAACAAAAAATTTAAATTTTTAGAAAAATACCAAATATTCACCCTAATATAATTTCAATGTTGTGAATTAAAAAATGAAGTCTATTATGAAAAATAAAATTTATAAATTTCATGATTTGGTTAATACTATTCATAACCACTTTTTAAACAGCTAGTTTGATAGGTCATGGTGTACTCGAACTCAGTATTGCGTGTAGTGAAAGTTGTTGACTTGTTTATTAATAAGTGTATCATAGAAGCAAGGGGTGTTACATAAGTTGTTCATTAAATAATAGTGAATATATAATTTTATTATCATTCTATCCATTCATTTTTATCATGCATGTTTTATAAAACTATTCAAACAAAACCTCCGAATATAGAGGTTAAATTATTGGTGAAAATAGTAGAACAAAGAAATATTACATCTAAAGAATATAACTCCTATACATAAAATATTTTTGGGTTTAATCTCCTAGAACACCTTATGATACTCCCTTTTGTGTAATTTGAAGCTATAATGGGTATGGAATGCTTGTTTGTTTATAGAGACAACATAAACTAATATGAAAAAAAACTTCTCATATTCAGTGTCCCTCTCGAATTCAATAAAAGTGTATGGAGAAGAATGAATATCATTTGAACTATTCATCTAAAACATGGATATTACTACCCCATGATAATTAATTTCTAACTCAAATAATTTGGACAAAGGATAGTAGTTTCCTTAATGACATGCCCTTTATAAGGAAATTAATTAATGTATTCCCTAATGAGTTTCTTGGTATTACTTCTAAATAATTGATTTATTTCTCAATAAAAATATACTTAGATCTCTACCAATATGAAAGAATAAAAATATAATTTTTTTGAAATGGTTAAGGTTCAAGACACCTTAATTGAACATAAAAATTATAGAACCTCTTCTAGCACAGGGAAAGAGTGAACTAAATAAAACAAGGGAAAATGGATTAAAAACAAAATAAAGGTAAAAAATAACCTAAAAGTACCAAAGAAAAAAACATCCCATATGGCATCAGAAAACCTCATCACCCCTTCACCAGATAGTGCAACTATGAGATCGATCAAAATAATGTGTTACTCCCTCCACAAAAAAAGTTCCACCGTGTTGGGGGCACAACATGGTACATAACCTATCCAACCAAAATAGAAATACAGATGAGGACCAGATGAAAGGTTCCATCACACCTTTCTCTCTTTCAATTCCCCCCCCCCCCCCCCCCCGCTAAAAACCATGAACTAAACTCTCAACAATTTCTACATGATGAAATGAAATATTAGACTGAAAAATACTGAGAAACTATCATGGAAAGGTACCCTTCCATTTATTAAAGAAACGATGATGGATGAATGATGGGTGTCATGACACCCATCCCTCTTTCTAGGTCTCCCACCTAACAGAACCAACAAAATGTTGCACCACATCCAAATTCAATAAGGAAAACTAGTACCCAAAAGGAAATATGCTTTATAAGAACACACAGAACCAAAGATACCAATATAGAAGGGGTTGGAATTCTAAAGAATCACTTCTGAGTAGTGAAAAACTAAAAGAACATCTAACACATTACAATCACAACTGAGACAAATGACATCTAGAACCTAGAGATCACCATTATCTATAACTTCCAAAATAGAACTAGATCAACACCATGTATCCAAATAATACCTACTGAAGTCATACCAGACAAACCATCAATGCGCCGAACCAAGGCTAGCCCCAAACCTCAGGTCCCACATGTCCTCAAACTAGATCCACCAAGCATTCACCTCCCCATAGATCAAAAAAATAAAGAAGTGGTAGAAATGATCAGATCTAAATAGAGTCAGATCTGATGTATGGTGGATTGAAAAACCACCAACACTATTTGGGAGATCCATGAGGTCGACACTACGATAACCACTATCATCATGAAATCTAAAGAGGTGAGACACTAACAAGAACTATAGGTGAGGGAGGTGAATATTGGCAATAAAGGAAGATATATCCCAAACGAAGGTGTGAAACTGAAGAATTCTCATCAAATCTATGTGAAACAATGTTGATAAAATATCCAAGAGCCCTTCGATGATGATCCAATTGAGTGATATGCTAGGACATGAGATCCCTCCACAGAGGTAGATGAGGGAAACCCTAGGGGAAAGGGAGAGTTCTTCTAGGTGAACATCAATATGGGGTGCATCGGCCCTCTTCATCCTGAAGTTAGATGGTTCACTATATCTTTACATTAATTATTGAGAACATAATAAGTTCACAATAAAGAACTAGTATCACCTTCCATTGATTGATGACTTGTTAAACCAAATATGTAGAGACCAGTTATGATCTAAATTAAACAGTTATTTGGTAAATTTTCAATTAACGGTAAACAATGAAGATATACCCAAAATCACATTTTTAACACGGTATAGACACTATGAGTTCATATATATTCCATTCATACTCACTAATTCTCCTAAAATCTTCATGTACATGATGATTAGAGACTTTAGATACTACTTTGCAAAAAATTTGGTAGTATTTATAAAGGATATATTTATCTAATCCAAAATAAAGGAGTAATATGAGGATAAATTGAGTACTATATTGAATACATTTATAACGGATAAGGTATATGATATATATAGTAAATGTTAATTTTGGATGAATTGTGTAACATTTTTTGGCAAATTAATCACTAGAAAATGGATATTTATGGAACATTCGAAGATGTAGAAAATTGAGTAATGGTCCAAAACAACATATGTAATATAGATCCATATATCCTTTGATTAGTTGGGTAAAATTATTAATTTTTAATAAATTTATCATGATTGTAAAACATGTTATCCCATGAAATTCATAATGTAATGATTTTTATCTATGTTGATTAATGTGAAAAGAGAATCAAAGAGTCGAATAAGAGGCCAATCATTGAACATGTACACACATTACCCACTATCAAGGAAGTATTTTTTATATACAGCGATACATCTAAATTTTTTTGGTTTTTTACTCATAAAAAATAATAAACTGATAACCTATGCCTCTCAAAAATTGAAGACCCATGAAAAAAACTATATAGAACGTGATCTAAAGTTGACTTAAGTAATATTCACATTAAATATTTAGTAGAATTATCTTTCTGGATAGAAGTGTGCATATATAAAAATCATACGAGCCTCAAGTATATATTTTCATATAAGGATCTCAACTTGAGCTAATGAATATGGTTAGAGATGATGAATTATTATGACTAATCAATCAATTACCATCCTAAGAAGGAAAAAAAGTTGATGATTATATTAGTAAAAAGGATCATTTAACATTATGCATGATGATAATTGAGAAAAAAAATTCATAGACAAGAAAAAATAGAAATGGGAATTATAAATGAAGGAATGTCATTATAACTTTCTCAAATGACTTCTCAACTATCTATCCATGTGAATATCAAAGGGTCCAAGAGAGGTGATAAAGAGCTACAAAGAAAGGTTTTGAATATTCTAGATTTTAACATTGATAAAGAGGGATTTATAATGTTTATAACCATGATATATTTCCAATCATAATTGAAACTAGAGAGGGGTATTTTGGATGATATAAATAGCTCATCTTTTTCTATTTATCTATGGATCACAAAGTTGTATAGATCCCACTCGGGGTGATGATTTTATAGGAATTTTTATATAAAACTCTTCATCCACTGTATTTTACTTATTCCCTCTGACACCATTCCACACCTAAGAACCTAGGCATCCTCTTTGAATATTTTTTGGTGTTCTCCCTCTCTTTCCTATTCCACCATTAGAAACCTAAATAATGATTTGATCATGTGTTCTTCATCTGGTGATTTATTCATCATTCTAGATCAACCTACTTCTTTTATCCATGACCAAGACCAATTATAGTATTGATTTATTTATCAAATATAAGGGTTTTTAAATGATCTAAAAAGGTTTTAATGGATAATTTATAATATCAACCCCTATATTTAGTGAATTGGAATCCGCAAAACCTTTATACCATGATCATTGTTGGTATCAGACCATAAAAGGTATGTTTAACCTTGACCTAACATAATGGGGTTGTTTCATCATGAATATGATAATAAGATTCTAAATCATGTCATTTCATGATTAGTTCCAGGATTTCATAGTGCTTTATAACTCGGATGGAGAACCTTATTTTTGTATTGTTGCATGCCTAAGATGGGAAGCCCTGGACTTTAGTAAAAATATTTTTGGGTTATTGGAATGTTTTTAAGATGTCTCTTTAGCCTAGTGAGACCTATTTTTGATGCCTTATCACATTATTTATGTGAGTGTGTAGCATTTTGAAAAATATTATTAATAATTACTTGCATTAGGTATGTTATAGCTTATGATTCTTGTTTAATACACCATGATTTTAATCTGTCATTGATATCTTGTACCACATGAATTCTTATATTTCATATTTAGTCAATCATGTAACTCAAACCTACTAGAAAGTCCCCTGAGATTGATGTTTCAAACATTAGTAAACATGCACTTTGGTTATTCTAACTAGCGCGATGTCTGACACAAGTTTTTGGGCTATCACATTTAGGGGGATGTGTCAGGTGGATAATCTATGTTCCTTATAGTATGGAGCTGAAATATCTATAGCCAGTATTTAAGGACTTGGTATATGTTTTCTAATTTTGGTTTATATTTTTGTTATATATTTTCTATTTATTATCATGGAATTTACATGTATATGATATTCACTTTTTCTAAGGTTCATTTGTGGTTTCATACTGATTCTTGTACTCACACTCTACCTAGTAATTTTTATACGCTTATGGACTTCATGATAGGGTATCACAAAAATGGAATAGGTTATATGGTGGATGTTTGAGCATGTTTATAATGATGATGAAGAAGACCTTATTAGATTTAATTCTAGAAGTTTTTCTAGTGATACATTTTATTTACTGACTTTATTCTCTAACTTTGGATTACTTGTTCATTTTGTTTTATATATATCTAGCATGCCATATAATTACTACATGTTATAGTTTATTTTTACTCATTAATTCTATGATTTTTATTGATTTATTCATTATTTCATGATTACTATTATCACTTCCTTTATTTTTGTTTGATTTTTTACCTGATATTAAAGTCAAAGTCTCCCCATGTTGTCCCACAGGACCTCAATACTAGTTAGAAACCTATCATATATAGGTAGGAACACAAGAGGTTGTGTAGAACCCCTAGCTCAAACTCGGTGGTTCATGTAAGGATGTTACACTATCATAGTTTTTATGAAATCATTGGTGAAATTTTCACTTATTTTATAATTTTGTATGGCGATTTTTTCATGGATACGTCTATATGAGACACTTGTAACTTAGTTCTACTAGAGTCGTTAGAGGTTCCCAGAGTTGGTCAATACATTATGAGGATGATACTCTTCTTGATTCAATAATAGACTATCCTTAGGTTCCCGTCATCTAATATCAATCTCAAATGATCATTTGGACTAAATTGTTTTACTTCTTGGTTATCTAGAGCCTCTAAATAACGATATTTAAAATATAAATAATATGTTTAGTTACAAAATTAATATAATAATTTTAATGTAGCATACTAAATGTAAATTCTATCCATGAATATATATTTTGTATCACTCCCATCTTTCATATTTCTTCTTGCGAAAAACAATTTCTCTTGAGGCACACACCATGTGATGTTGTGTACCACCTACTAAAAATGACATTGTATATAAGAAGACAATATTTGGTAATATTTTTTTTAAAACAAAATTACACATTCTGACCAGTATATAACTGAACCAAATAAAAAAAACCTAAATCAAAATGAATCACATTAACCCCACTAGTGCATAACAAGAATCTATTAAAACAATATAAAGAAACGTTTATTTAATTTTTAAGCTATATTAATATTTTTTTATTATTATTGTGTTGGGTTACATTAGATGGGTATTATTTAATCTACTTCTATTCATTTTTATTTATTTTTTCTTGGTTCAACTAGGTTTTGGTGATTTCATTTTATTTAAGTACTTTTAGGTTAATTTTGAAATATTATATCTAATTAATATTTTTTTATTTCTTATTAGAAAATAAAGTTGCGTTTTTTTATAAAATTTTTTATGCTTTTTTTGGACCAATTTAGTTCAGGTGAATTTTGGTTAGGTTTTGTTTACAATAATTTTCTATTGTTTAATTCACATTATATATGAAAATATTTATTAAATTTAATTTGTTTTGATTTAATTAAACTTCAAATATTTTGGTTTAATTATATGAAGTTCCATTTGGTGTAATTAAATTTAATACATAATTATTTATATTTTTTATATGTTATTATAGTTTAGTTTAGTTAAGGTTCTATTTTATTTTTTTGGTTCAATTTAATTTTACTCTTTTATGGTTGGTTCAGTTCTTTTAGGTTATGTGTGTTCCCTTTTTGTTCAATTTGGTTTTTTATGTTTCATTTGGATTGATTTAGTAATGAAGAACTATGTTTTTTCATACTTTATTTCATTATATTACCACTAATTTAGTTGGATTTTATATTTTTCACATTTATAGGTTTGTATTAAATAAATTTATTTACATGTTTATTTGTTAATATTAATTTAATCTTGGTACATGTAAACATAGTTTACTATTTATGAATGTATATATCTATGTTTTTAATATTTTAACTTATTATTAGAGTTTATACCTTTTTAATTGTTGTATTCTATTATTATGTGAATATATTTTCCTATTTATATGTTAAAATTATTTCATACTATTACATTATAAAGTTAATTTATAGAAACACATTTATCAAGTTGGTTACATTTTAATTATATAGTTTTCAATATGGGTTAGGATAAAAAGGTATGAGACAAGGATGTAGGGTCAAGGGGAGAAAGAGGCAAAGGGGGGTAACCCTAAATCTTAGGAATCTAGATCGCATGAGGATTTCAACCCTTCTGGGTATTCAAGAAATTCCATCATTCCAAATTATATTGGTCATGGATAGATTTTTTGACTTGTGGACAAACCTAATCTGAAGGAACATGATCTTGGACCTCCTACAGCTCGGTGGATGAACTTTATAGAGGTGGTAAAATCATCTGCCTCTTTATCTTTCATGGATTTTGACATACCCCCTCCTGGAAGGGTCATCGAGGAGGGGAGAATCGCACAAGAAGTGGATAACTCGGAATCCATTTAAGAAAGGGTAATCTTATGAAAATATTCCATAATTGCATGAGTTTTAGTCTCAAAGGAGGAATGATTCTAGAAATTTCATTATCTCACTAGACAGATTGCGGAGGTATGGGGTTTTAATGACTATAAAATGACAGCAATGGGTCGTGGGTACTATTATGTGGTTTTTACATTAGTTTAGTATAAGAGGTAGTCTTGGAACCTTGGGTTTATAGATCTAAAGCTATTATTTTTGATAATTTAAGATTGGGAATGGAATTTCGATCCGGACACTGTGGGAAACACTCACACCCCAGTATGGATTTGCATTTGGAGGCTGAATTATCTCTATAGGTGTCTGGTAATCCTCTAGGATATTGAATAATATATTAGAAACCCCATCTGGTTGGAAAAATAAACTGACATTCCAAGGTTTGAACACTATGCCAGAATCTTTTTGGAAGTTGACATATCCAGTACACTGGTGGAGGAAGTTGTGATCACTACAAGAGACAATACCATGCATCTTTAAATTCAGCATGAAAGAAATCCTAAATTGTTTTCCAACTAAAAATTCTTTGTACATTAAATAAATAAATGTGAAAGATATATAAAATGCAATTTTTGTAATCTAAAGGGGAATGATGTGGCTTCATGCTGGAAAAGGAAGTGGAAGTCTAGAATTCCCACTAAAACTCAAGGTAAGATTGAGTCTTCATGTGGGGATTTTAGTGCCTGATTGAAGAATAATAATGAATCTGGGAAGCCATCTTCAAATGGTAGTTCTTGTATCATGGTGTCCAGTGATGTTTCTAATGAGGATAAGGTGTGTGGGTCTCTACCTCAATAGAATGTGGATGTTTTGGGGGAGAAGGAAGTTGCATTGGTTGAGGTTAACACCTCTACAGATCCCTATTTTGATGAGGTTAATATGGTTTCTCTTCATGAATCCCCAAATATTTTAGCTGGGAATGATCAGGTAAAGGCTTCTGATGAAGATCCCTTATATATTGGAGCAAGGGATGCGAT
Organism: Viscum album; assembly: GCA_963277665.1. Taxonomy (NCBI): domain Eukaryota; kingdom Viridiplantae; phylum Streptophyta; class Magnoliopsida; order Santalales; family Viscaceae; genus Viscum; species Viscum album. Next base: position 1,921,834,651 of record OY728125.1, on the reverse strand, counting down.
CAAATAGAAGTATATTGTCACTCTTAACACTCATACCTTTCATGGTGATAAGGAGGTGGTCACTATGACATCCTAGGCACTCAATGTTATTGAGAAGGCTATGGTGAATGTCTCACCCACATATGACTTAAAGAAAACCTCACACAGCAATCCTTTGGATGGAAGTGCATGTGGGATTCATAACTCTGGAAACTCATAGGTAGAGAGTGATCACATTGTGCTGATTGAATCACATGGTTCTACTATAAATCTTTCCCAGAGGATAGTATAGTGGAAGATAGTATAGGTGGGACTCCAACTATGGAGGACACAGGAAAGTAGTCAATAGAATCTGCAGGGCTAGAGCCTCAACTAGCTGTTCACAGTAAACAAGAGGGGGGGCTCTCATACATTCCTACATTAAATGTAGAAAAAAATAAATACCTTATGGATAAACCTCTAGATATTGATAGGTATTCTAATGATTCACTCCTTTAAATGGGAATCTCTGATCTGATGAGGTTGATGACACGCAAATGGATAATCATCCTGATACTGTACCATTAGAGAATTTCACCTAGTAATGCACTATAAGTGAGAAAAAATAAGACTCTAGAATGGACAACAGCCCAAAAGGGAAGAAAAACAAAATCAAGGTCAATAAAATTTAAGGCCTGGTGAGTGAGGCACAACACAAAGGTCCTCACACAAGGGGTAAAACCATTAAGCAATAAAGATCTAATATTTGACTTGTCATGGGTTAGAGAATACCCCAATTTCCAAAACCCTTATACATTTTTTATATCCAATAACCCAATGGTTATTGGAATTGATGAGCCAAATATTATTTTTTACAATTGGAATACATTTATGTGGAGCACTCTTGATTAAAATTTTTTCTCAAAAAAACATGCATGAGGAAAATGTGGATCATCTAATGGTCTTAAAACATGAAATCATACAGGTCTATGATATTATCAAGCTACCTCAAAGCATCACTATATATTGCATCATCTCAAGCTATCCTTTATCAATCTTGGTTCTTTATGAATCCACATCATACATCAGTAAGAGGGAATTGTGGAAAGAAATGGTGGAAATTTCTGAAATTATGAATCATAAATGGGTGATTTTTGGGGACTTTAATACTATTCTAAAACCAAAAGAAATTATTGGAGATAACTACACATGTATTTATTCTCATGGGTTATCCTTTTGTATTGATTGTTCAATCTTTTTGAGGTCCATAATTTTAGGGCTGATTTTACATGGAGTATATACACCCGGAATGGTAGGCAAGCAAGTAAGATGGATAGATGTTTTGTTCAAATGGATGATAGGGAAGCTTTAAATGGATTCTCAAGATTCATGATTCCTAAGAACCATTCTAATCATAATCCTTTCATAATGGAAATCTCCATGCACTTTACAAGGTCATAACCTATTCCATTCAAATTAAATAATAGATGGCTTGGGGTTCCTAGATGCAGGGATGTTTTTATAGAGGAATGAAAACTTGAAGTTACTGGAAACTCTTTTCATAGATTGTCTAGTAAGCTTAAATATTCTAAGAAGATACTTAGTTAATGGAGTAAAAATTAATTTTCCAAATGGATTTGGACATTAAATCATCTGAAGAATGTATATCAAATAATCATATTCTGATTCAGCATCACCATGTTCCTTCTCGAGCTGAAATTAAGTCCCATAATAGGTTGGATGAATGTCTTATGACTAAGGAAAGGCTGGAAAAGAATCAGCTGAATGTCAAATTGATTAAGGATGGTGATAAGAACTCGAAAAAATCTCATAGACTTCACAAAGAGAGGATGGAATGAACAAGAAATAATCCAATCAGTATTAACGGCACTCTTTTTACCTATGTATATGAGATATCTCAAGCAATTGCAGAGTATTTCAAGGGTTTTTACTCTGATAATGGGAAATAAAGAACTCAAAAAATGGTTGATAACATTATTACATGCATTGAGGAGCATCATAATCATGCTCTTATTATGGATCAATCCAAAGAGGAAATCAAGGCTAATCTTTTTTCATTAAATATGGATAGTGCATCTGGATATGATGGATTCACTAATCTGTTATTTATATTTTATTAGGATATATTACAAGATAATATCACTCATGAAATCAGGGAATTTTTCCTTCATTATATCATGCCTCATGGGGCTAATTAGTGTTTCATTGCCTCGACACCTAAGAATGAGAGTGCTCTTAATATCAAGGAATTATGGCATGTTTCTCTTGGGAACACAATTCCCAAGATCATTAGAAAGATTCTTATGTCCAAAATGGGGGGACTTGTTAAGGATCACATTAAAATGAATCAATTAAGTTTTTTTCTTGGAAGGTGTATCCAACATTTTCTCTTTATTTCCTCAGAGGGTGTTAATTTCACTAGGAAGAAAGTGAAGGATGAGAATTTTTCTCTCAAAATTGATATATCAAAATCCTTCAGTACTTCGAAATAGAGATTCCTCCTTGAATTCCTCTAATGTTATGGATTCAGAATATTTTTTATAAGACTCATTCATACCATTCTCAATTCTTTTAGGTTTTCTATTCTCATAAATGGATCTCCTAGAGGGTACTTTTTGTGCACTAGAGGTGTGAGACAAGGTGACCCACTTTCACGTCTTATCTTTGCCATTACAGAAGATTACATGAGTAGATTCATCAATGTGTTAGCTCAAATTGGCCTTTATAAACAAATCCATGAAGGTAGGAATGATAATGTTCCTTGATATCTTTTGTATGTGGATGATATTATTTTGTTAGGTCAAACATCAAAAAGGATCATTTCGTCTATGAAGGCATTATTTTCTCATTATTGAGGAAGATACTATCCAAGCCATTAGTTGGGATAAATCTTTCATTGTCTTTAGAGATTTTTTTATCAATTGGGAGTCAATATAGAATAATAATAAGTCTTCAGGTTAAAAGAAGTTCCCTCCCATTTCAATATCCTGGTGTCCGTTTATTTTGGGGTAAGGTGAAAAAGAATTACTTTGAGACATGAGATTAGTCATTGTTAATCAAATGGATAGGTGGAATGTAAAATCTATTTATTAGGTTGTAAGACTGTATCTTGTTAACTCTGTGATCCCCTCTATTTTTTATATTCTTTCTCACTCAATAGGTGTCCTCATTACCTCCTTGAATAATTATGTTTATAGAAGGAAGTTTGTTATTGTTGCAAAGAAGGAGTTCATTAAACCCATCGAATTGTGAGGGCTTGGATTCAGGGATCTCAGGATCATTAATGATGGACTTATTGAGAAGTTCACTTTGATTTTGATTTCTTGTGATGCTTCCTATGAATTTCTTTCAAACAGGTTTAAAGATAGACTCCTTGATGGTTATAAATACCATCTTTCCACCTTTTTTTGACCTACTTGAAATTTTCCTTCAAAAAAATTTCTTGGGATACAAAATGGATTATTAGAAGGAAATCCATGATCAACTTTTGGACAACCACTTGGTGAGATAACCCACTTTTGGATATTATAAATCTTAATCATAAATGTTTACACATGAGAATTGTTTACTTCTTATAAAAACATCACAAATTTGAAAGCCTGATTTCTATTCAAACAAGCCTGTAAATGCTTAGGTATGGTTTTTTGGATCATGAAACTCTCATATAGAAACCTAATATTCTTTGAAATTTTAATATAAATGATTTTTATAGGCTATAATGTGGTGTCTCCAATAGTTCACCAATATGGTTAATGTGGATTAAATTTGGTTTAATTTATCCATCCATGTTTATTATTCTATGGAAAATCTGGAAATCCTACAAACATACACAGGATCAACTGTAAAAGTCTAGACATCACCTTGCCTCTACTTTCAAGATCTTTCTTTGGGCTGGGGAGGATGCGAACCATCTATTTATTTCATTTTGACTTTCACAGGCACTTTTGTAGTACACAGGTTTGATTTTTGGAATTTTTATTGATAGCAGCATGCAATGCTATGAGTTTTTGGACGCACTCTTCTATGCGAAATTCAGTGAGAAAATTCAGAATCTATTATATGAAGCAGCTTATTCTATTTTTACATCTATGTGGAGATCTTGGAATGATAAACTCATTGATGGAAAACAGAAATCCTTGCACATGGGAATGCTCATCCAGCATAAGGATGTTTATACAACCTTTATGCTATAACTATGAGGTATGAATAATACAATTCACGATATGTATATTCTAAGATTATTGGGTGTTTCAGGTTGACCATGGAAGCATAAAACGATAAAGTTCATTCGCAAGATCCCTCCGATAAACTTATGGATTAATGTTAATGCTGATGGGGCTTCCTCTAGGATGCCTGGGCCTTCAGATTATGGGCGAATATTCTGCACAGAGTTTGTATTTTTCAAGGGGTTTTTTTTATCATTACCCTGATATTGGGATAGCATATGAAGCATAACTATTGGCCATGAATTATGAGATTAGGTATTCCATTCATTACAAGTATAACTTTTTCTAGATTGACTCTGACTCGGAAGTCACTATGAAGGCTTTAAAAATAAAAACAAGGGATTTTCCTTTGAGGTTATTATCTCGATGGATTGAGTGTCTCAAAGAGGCTACCCAACCGATTCTGGTTTTCTCATACACGTTCTGAGAAGCAAATAACGTGACATATATGTTGTCAAAGAAAGTGGTCATGGAGTTGGATATCATGTGTTCCTTCAAGATTCCAGCATATTGTGATTTTTATTGAATGAAGATATGTATAGTATGACATATTCCTATTTTTGTAATAAATATAATACCCCTAACTCTGCCTTTCCAATTTTTATATATATTTTACATTAGGATTGGCTTTGTCTGGCTACTGATTTTTAGGTATGATAACTAGGTATTGGTGGTATAACTTATTTTTTTGGAGTTATATCCCCAAATTTTTTTAAATACTTTTCAAAATAATATTTTTATATCTTTTAGGTTTATTTAAGGGTTTTTTGTATTGTATTAATATCTTATAATCCATTATATTAACATATCTAGTCTATCTTAATGGATATGAGATCAAGATTGGGTGTGGTGATGGTAATGATTTGTTGAGAATTTTTTTCCAAAATGAAGTTGTTAATAAAGATATGGTTAAACATGAAAATCCCCACAATATAAGAAATTGTAATAATGTGGTAATCAATATCACTAGGATATAGATTTTAGAGATCATGTAAGATTCCCCATAAATTTTTTTGTAGAGATATGTAATTTCCTATAAAATTATAAATATGTTTCATAAGACTTGTGAGTATATATAATAAATTACATGTCCATTGACACATTTACCTGTTGTTTATGGTTCCATTGATTTTTTATTATGGTGGTAGGATTCCATGTGTCTCGACACTTGATAACTGTGGGAGATATTGAATGTGGATAACTACCCAACCATTTTATTTCAATGTTGGTGGGAAGAGGTAGGTAGGCCCTAATAGATGGACATGTGATAATTTTTTGATGCCTTCATTATTGATAACTTCCCTATCATTAGATTAAATATTATGTTGGTTTAGTTAGGGAGATTTCATGAGGTTGGGAACCTGGTAAGTGTAAGACCCCAATGTTAATGTATAGCCGGAGAGCCAATATATTTTTAAAGATGTGGGAGGATTTTATAAGATCCATTATGAGTTGACACAATTAAAAAATTAGATTCCAAGTGTGTTGGAATATACCAATTCCATTATTTTTCATTTATATTTCCTTTTAGATAAGAAACTACCAAATGTTAATTATTTGTGTGGTATCTATGAGTAGGTAACTGTAATATTTTTACATGAAGATTTTTTTTAAATTTCTTGATTGTGATTGTAGGTTGTATTCTTATATAGGAAGTGCATTTGTTTGATGAATGGGATTTGAGATGGAAAGGATGGATTTATTTTTTTTGCATACTTATTTTACAATTTTTATTAACTTAATTCATGAATTCACAACCATGCATCATTCCAATAAAAATATTATAGTTATAAGGATAAAACTAATGACAATATTTATATATTTACCTCTAATTTATATATTTTATATTCCATTTCATCATTATAGGTTAATCGGTGATGATGTATGATCCTACATATTTTCATTAGTGACTTGTTGGTTATAAAAGTTTTCATTATACCCTAATAGTGTTATATAGGAATATCATATTACTAAAGTCATTCTACAATAGTAACTTCTAGTTTCTTCATTCTATGTTAAGAAATTAATTACATTATATATTATTTATATATTTATAATTGTAATATAAATTTTTAAAATTGTATAATGATGTATAGTTCTATCTAAAATGAAATATTCCTTCTATATGTGATAATATACTCACTATTTTGGTCATGAAACCCTGTCCTATTGGTGTTTTCCTTATAAAACCCCATATCTATTTGGATCTCATCATTTTCATTTAGTTATATTTGGGATGGGTCATATTATTTTGACTAGGTACGAGTAATATCTTATTTCGTTTAGTATGTTCAGGCTATTTGTATTTGGGATATTTCATTTTAGTTTACCTCAATTTAATTCATTTTTTAATTCATTTTTAGTCATTTTAACTATGTAAGGTACAAAATTAAACTAATTTAGGATTAAATATTCTTTGTTTATCTCATGGTCCTATATAGTAGTTCTCCCCAAAGTGTTCATAAAATTAAAAGAACCCTTAGTTTTTTCATTTCTTTCTATTGAACCATGAAACATAATATTCAATAATATGAAATAATTTATTCATTCATGTCATAATCACTTAATTTTCTAGAAAAAACCATTAAATTGGAATAATACCTTGAACTCGTTATTCTTCCAATAAGTGATCATTTCCTAGAATCGGATAACTAGAAAATAATTGATAGTTGGTAAAACCTTGTATCAGTGTTAAGACTACTGGTCCAATCAACATATATAACATGCTTTTAGTATCATCACAATTCTCAAAATTCCATCACAATTCTTCATTACCATCTTAACTATTTATAAAGATAAATTGAAGCTGTAAGAAACATATTAATTCATATAAATAAAATTATATATAGATTTACATTTAAAAAATGTTCTTGCCTATATCACATCCAAAGAATTCTCCTTTATTTTATTATCGACATGTCTCCCTGAGATTGGTTGAACTATAATGACAACACTATACTTGGATAAAATCACTATAAATCATCTATGTTATCTACTATTTTTACAGATAAATTGGTTATATACATTATAATAAATTATGATTTGTGTATGATGGTTCCAAACTTCACTCATAAAATTTCACCATATCTCCTATCAAATGATAAAGAAAAAAGAAATAATACAAATTACAAATAAAATATAGTTATTTAAAATGAATTTAGTACACTTGTAATCATATACTCGATACATGATGATCGTTATGATTTTATAGATTCATGGGATTTGGTATATTTGTATCCTATGAATGATGAGAATGATCTAATGAATTTTCTTGGTCATCTAAAAACTGTGGAGTAGAAGACATAGGAAAATGATCATAAAATTTTAGATGTATAGGTGTAGTAAATCGAGGTGTCATAGAAGTGGTAGGATAGATATGTAATGGTTAAGGGCCCATAATGAAAAATGTAAAACACGTATGAGAAGTTTATACTACCTAAAATAAGGATGATGTAATTCATGATAACATCCCTAGTGCCACAAGTGGAGTAGGAGGTGGACATACTACGGTATATGGGATATCTGGTGGTAAGTCTAGCTATGAATGAGTTTGAATGTTAATCTATGTACTTCATCTATCACCCCCACTATATTATCCATTATAAAAACCAATATCTTTTTTCTATAATAACAGAATATCTATCAGGGATTATTTTCGTGGAAATAAATTTTAAAAATATTAATAATATGATTTCTCTAATGTAGTGTAGCTGGCGTGTATTAGAATTTTAAACTCACTAAGGGAATAAGAGGAATTAGTCTCATCTTCTTTATTTTTTGATCAATTTGAAATGTTATATTTCTAAATATATATTTAATATCTTTCATATTATTTATTTTTTAGATTTTAAATTATAATGATAAATGAATATAAGGTATAAAATTTTGTTCGTAATAATTAAAGAATTATAATTCGTATTCCCAAAAATGAAAAAGATGTGACATGTTGTAATAAGATATTAAAAATGTAAATGTCAAAAAAGGAATAAAATATTAGACAACCCAATCAAGGCATGTGATTATTTCTTGAAGTGTACATTTAAACTTATTTTATATTTTACATGTGAACTAAACACAATTTATATATAAACAATACATGAATTACATGTAAACTAAAAACAGTACACCTTGAAAATATAAATTCAGTTTACATGTTAACTAATTTTATAGTTTACATATAAAATGTATGATTGTTTTAAGAATCATTAATGTTTTATATTATGTTATATTTAAGGAAAAATTCAATCTATTTAAATTTGGTTTATAAACCCATATAAAATTACTTTTTTAAGTAATTTGAAACTTTTTTTACTTATTTTCAAATCGTTTTAAATATTTTTTGTGAAGTTTAAATTGGTTCAAATTCATTTGTATGTATCATGGATTAGGTAATTTCAATTCTATCTGGTTTATTTTGATCATTATCATTTAGGTTTGTATTGGATTTAGTTATATTATGTTTTAACTTATAAAATTTAATGGGTTTTGAATTAGTTTGATTTAATTCATATGAGCTTAGTTATTTTTACATTTAATTTTATTATTTCTTATTCATATTATTGTAATTCAATTAATTTTTTATAGTATTTGGTTAATTTAATTTTGGTAAATTTAAGATGGATTAGTCTTGTTTGATTTGGGTTGGTTTAATTCCATTCAATATAGGTTACTTTAATTTGACTTGGTCTCCTTATTGTCAATTTAATTTGATTTGTTTCTTTTTTATTCTTTTATCTTTAATTTTTTTTCAATTCATGTTTATTTTTTTTATTTGGTTTGTTTCATTTTTTGTTGGGTTACAATAATGTATAGTTATTTTTTTATGTTTAGTTTCATTTATTATGTTCAATTTAGTATGGTTTTGAATCTAAGATCACCAATATTAAAAAATCTAGATATTCCATAATAGTTGGAGAAGCAATCAATCATATTAGTATAACCAAAAGTTAGATAATTATGTAAAATCATAATCACGTGGGTTTTTTTATCAACCTTCAATGGTGAACCACAAGAAGATTCGTACACATTTATTTAGTATTTAACTATATAAGTCAATTAATTTACTTATAATGGGTCATTAGATAAGTATCCCCATTTGAGATGTTTCATGTTTTTCTTGAAGGACATGGTAAGGACATGGTTCTTCTAAAAATAGGTTTAATCATATAAAACTTTGGAATATGTAAAGGGAAACAAATGAATAAAGGTTAAGGTTCCATATCACTAAAAAACTTCATTTCCTTATTTCTCAAATGAATAAACAATTTGAGGACATAAAATCCATATCCTAATAGAATAAGAATGACGAGTCTTACAAAAGTTAAATGTTTGGGAAAGGAAAAAATCAATTCATAAATTTTGATATTACAAAAACCCTTAAATACTTCTAATTATAAGAAAAAAAGATGTTTTTACATGGAAATCAACCATGGGGAAGTGAAACTTTCTTAACGTCACATAATCAGGGTTGGAGAAAGGACATATACATGCTTTTGTGGGATAAGGTTGGATTCTAGTAGTTTGGAATTTATTAAAATATTATTTTAAATGATATATTTTCTAAAAAAATCCATCATGTAGGGAGAAAATATTGAAACTTTTTAGTGGGATCGTGGGGACTATAACCAAGATGGAAATTAAATAATTAAAGAAAACATTCTAGTCAATAAATATGGGGATCATCAGAAGAAAAAACATTCAAAAATTAAGAATATTCAAGTTATAGGAAAATATAGATATACCTATAAATGGGAATGATATCTTTCAATTATATGTATTTTTTTAGAATCTAGGTGCACTTTCTTCTTAATCCATAATATTTTTTTTCCAGATATAGATTTGAAAGAATAAATAAATACCTATTCAAAAGAACCATGATAAATAGAAATTTCCAAATAACCTTGATTTAATTCAAGAAAATCTCACAAGAAATGATTAGAGGTTAGATAATTTCTTCAAAAAAAATAAGGGATGCATCCAACACGTAAAAAATGAACTCTCAAGGAGGATGAAAAGGTTGAGATACACTCCAAGAACACCTAAAATTATCATTCGGCATTCCTTTACACCTCACCTATTTTATTAAATTTTTATAGTACACACTAGGTTCTGGTTATGTTTTTATTAGAACTTTTTGGTACCCTAAAGTACGAAAAATTTTGGTTTTTCTTATATTATATCTCATTAAGATAGATGTAAAAATTTAGATGAAATAAAAAAATTACTTTGAATGTGAATTTTTACTCCAATTTTATTCTTATAAATGGAATGAGTAATTATAGGTTCAATCCATAAGATATTTTCCATCTATAAAAAAAAAAATTGGTATAAAAAATTAACCATTCCAATCAAACAATGTATCTTGGATTTTCAAGCATTATTTTACAAAATCATATAGAAACAATAAAATTATATTAGTTAGTTATGTAATTAAAAATAAATATAATGAAAATATATATATCATAGGTTTAAATAGAATAAAAAGAAAATATAATCCACATACCATAGTTATTGAACCTAAAAATTGTTGTAATATATATGAATATAGGTATAATTGCATTTGAATCGAAGGGAACCAATGTGAATACCAGAGGATTAAAACGTATTTTTTTGGGGAACTGATTTGATGATGGGAAAGGTGGTCATAAAAGCTAGTAAAAGTGGAAACCTATTGTAATGGGTTTTAAAAACCATGGGTATATATAGGGAAATACCAAATATTTGAAAAAAATAGATTTCTATAGGCCATTGTATACCGACCTATACTAACTTTTAGACAATAATATTAGTGTAGATATATTGTTATAGATTAAAATTCCATTTGTATTTGTTTAAATTACATATTATATACAAAAATTGGTGAGTATATTGTTCTTGTGTTATTATAAAAGTATTTATGGTATATTCTCAAGTTTTAAAGATGGTTTTTGGCCTAATTTGTCTATTTTTTTGCATAAGGTGGTGAAACTCAAGCATGTAGAGTTGTTTGATGTTTATTTTGGGGATTTGGATAAATTATGGGATGTTTATGTATCAACTAGATCTATATATATATTTATTATGGACTCTTTTAAACCATTACACGATATATATTTTGATTTATGTTTTAATTTAAAAATAGAATTGCATGTTTATATTGGTTATGTTTTATTTGGATTGTGTTTTTTCTAATGTTTATTTATTTTATTGGTGATTATAATTTAGGTGATCATCATTCTGAATACATCGTAATATAATTTGGTTAATTTATTGGAATTATAATGTTAAATCATTCTCAATGACTGTGTTTGATACCCTTGGTACTTTCCTTTAGCTTGTGGTGATCAAGAATATACTAAGAGATTTATGATAGGATAGCTAGGGTGACATGAAAGGTTTACCTAATTTGGTTAATTATATAATGGTATTATTAGTCTATTTTTATTTAGATTTTAAAGGTATATTGTAGATAATACTGCTGGTACTAAATATGTAGGTAAGATAAATTTTTGGGACAAATATTTTAGTGTCAAAACATGGGTTTATTTATGTTTTTGAGAATCTCTAAATTAAGGTGTAATTTTTCAATAATTTTTTCAATTTTTTAACCATAATTTTTGTTATAATGTTTTACACTGAAATTTTTATATATTTACAGAAGATACTTTATTGTTTTAAATTGAAAATGGGGTGAAATCCAAGTTATACAACAACTATGTGTAACATCCCAACCCAGGTGCCACATACTGGTTCCCCGAGCCGATTTGTTACATGGCCTCAAGAATTCCTCCTCATACCCTAGAGGATACATACTAGAATATAGGGTCTAATATATGTACTATGGGGAGTCTATACCCTCTTTTTTCAAAGTATCACCATAGTGGAAATAACTGATCCATAACCAATAGACAAAACTTGTATCACATGATGACCAAAAACAGAATACAATATACAAACCTAAATATTAGATATGTTATTCCAAATATATGTCAAGTGTTAAATGAAAAAACAAAATAAATACACACTAACACTCCCAATTGGATCCCAACACCAGTAATGGTTCCCCCATCCATGCTTCATCCCAACTCATCCATCTAACATAGGGATCATTCCCTTATCATGACCTATAAACATAAAGTTTATTTCGGTACCAATTAGACTGCCTGAGTAGGGTGTGAGTACAAATCAGTAGGCCACCACCAATGGTTTCTAAAGTAATATCTCATCAAAAAAATTGTATGTAGTCATGTAAAGAATAAATTGCAAGAAATCAGGTAAGTAGATCACATATTCATTTTTTTATTTAACCACACTAACCATGGGTTCCCGACGACAACTGCACCATAAATACCTAATTCGGACCATGCTGGAGTTTGAACCATGTCACATATTCAATTCATAATTCATTATAACACATGGTATTTCTTTATTAATTTCATTACTAACCATTATATGGCCACTTGGAAACATAGTCCAATGACAATCCCATGTGCGTAGAACATTGTGTCTAGCACCCCGTGGGTATTCAGAGCCTCTATCCTTGTCTTGGACCTCAAAGTTAAATGGGTATTTGGATATTATATCCTTATCCCACACTTTATATCATATATGGGTATTTTTAGGCCCTATCGCTATCCCACACTCATTTATCATACATGGTTATTTGGAGACTCAGTCCCTATATCACACGCATTTATCACACATTGGTATTTGGAGCCTCAGTCCCTATCCCACAATAATTTATAAGACATTTCATACATATCACAATATCAAAAAAATCATGATCTCATATACTTCAAGGTTATGAATCCTTATCCTTACTATCAAGTATTATCATTAAATTTTACCTTGTAAGTTTATCATTATAATCATCATTCTTTGTGTTAATAACTTGTAATAATATGTACAATTCATCATCCAAACCTTTGTTAATATTTAGTCAATTATTTCATTGACCCTTTAAGGATAAGTCAAACATACCTTTAATCTCATTAATCAATCCATTAAATAATCTCATTAATTTAACAATTACAACATCTCATTAATTTTCCAATTTCATTAACCTATTAACCATTAATTTAGTGCCCCATTATTCACCAATTGCGCAATCTGAGTTACAAAATTTAATTTTCCCAAGTTCAAATCATTTCATAATCACATTTAAAATCAATAATCCGGTTATATGATTTATTTAATTAACTAATCGATTATTTAATTCAATTCATGATTCAATTTCTAAATGTTCTAATTTCAATTCCATAACACATACAGGTAGTTGGAATTCAAGACTATGGGGACCGAATGTAGACCAGCTACATCATGATTGTTTACAGACGTTCACCAATGAAAATCCCCAAACTGAAGCATAATATACGATTACACTACAAAAAATGAGATCTAGATCCAAAACCTAGATCCAAGATCAAATGTATTAGATACATTAAACATAGATCTAGATCCATTACCAACTAAAGAAAAATCCCTTCAAAAAATTATAGAAAACACGATGGATAGAGGAAACCAATCAGAAGGAGATCTCTTTTTGGGGGAGTTGAAGATTCTTCAATCCAATCTTTGATTCTTAAATAATAGAGGTTGTAATGGCCTGGATCTCATCTAGGATCCCATAAAATTATTAATAATTTGTTTAGTTATGAGTGGGAGAGATTTTGAATTAATACTGGGGGGTTTGGGATTTTATTTTAATTTTTTGTGGGTTTAAATTTCAACGCTCACATTTTCCTATACGGGGCTCACAATTTGACCAATTTTTTCACCTAACTGTGTGACTACTCTCAGGGGTCTCATGGTTACTACTACAAGGGTGCACATTTTTACAAACTATGTTCCAGCCATGTGAATCCCCTTTGTTCGGGTGTCCACTGTTTGATTGCATGGGCTCATAGTTTTTGAAAAGTGTGTACTAACTATGTACTAACCCACTTCATTCCAATATATTCCAATTTCACCAAAAAACTCCCCAAAGTAAAACCCAACTAAGATAAACTAAAATGAGGGTAAAGGATTACCTGTAAGTGATCTTGATACATCACCATAAAATTTCAGGATCATACAATATCCACAACTTATAATGGATCATCATCGAGCTATACTCGCAAGAATCTCTAAGATTATGAGGCGAAATCATCATTCCATTGATCCCTCATATCTACTTATCTCTCCCAAGAATACTCCTAGAAATTTCAATATTTACACAATACACAAACTATCTGTAGAGTATTTCCTTTAACACTTTCTCACTATGATCCACAATAGGTATTGGATTCTTATATAATGATACATCGGTCTCAAGATCAATATCAACCCCCTCGATAACATTAGATGTTTCAAGGTGATACCACTAAATTTGTGTCATATTAAAAACATCATGAATATAACTATACCTATGTGGGAGATCCAATTGGTATTTCAACTTCCCAATTCCCTCCATGACATCAAACAGTCCAAAAAAACCAGGGAAACAACCTTCCATGTCTCTGAATCCTATGATGATCCAACATAGGTGACACTCGAAGGAATTAAGGATCAACCTCTATAAACTCTTGGGTTATTTGAAATGTATAATAATAAACATTTTACCTACTCTGAGCCTCATATATTCACTTCTAAATCAACTAAACCTTCTCTGAAATCTCCTTCACAAGACTCGGTCCCAACAACTCTGACTCACTTGCCACCATCCAACATAGAGGGAATTTTCATGGCCTTCCATAAAGAGCCTTATATAGAGCCATATGTATAGTTGAATAATTATTATTTTTATAGGATAACTATACATGATATAGGTGTTACTCCCAAGAACTACTAAAGTATAGATCACACGCTCATAGAATATCCTCATGAACTTGTATAGTACTTTCTGACTGCCCATTTTTCTATTGGTGGCATATCATACTCAATAAAACATTTATACCTAGAAAAGTATAAAATCCCATCTAGAAGCATGAATTAAAACCTGATTCATGGTCAAAAACAATACTTCATGGAACCCCATGTAGATTGATTGTATTTATAATGTAAAAATCTCTCAATTATTCCACTGATAAATTCTCCCGTATATGCAAGGAATGTGATACTTTTTTCAGTCAGTCCACAACCACCCAAATAGTGTCATTCTTCTGAGGCATCCTCGGGAGACCCACAAAATATTACATGGTAACTCCATCCCCCTTCCATTTTGGAATGGGAAACAATTATAGTAAACCACCGGGACATTGATGCTCAGCCTTCACATATTGATAGGTGTAGCATCATGTCATGAACCCTACAATCATATTTTTCAGGCCTAGCCACCAATTCTGCCACCATAGGTCATGGTACATTTTGGTCAAACTAGTATACACCACTTAATTTGATACATGAAATCCACACATAAGCTCATCCTACATACTTATATGAAAAACAACTTTATTCTTGACATAGATTATCTCATCCTCATCTATATTCCAATCAAAAGTTGACTCCCCTCCTTCAAGACTTTCTCTCATGGACAAACATTTCATATCCTCATACTACCTCTCCCTGATCTAGCTCAAAAATATGGATTCCACTAAAACTAATATGAGTTTCATTTTCTCTTGGACCTCTTAAACCACAACATGCATCTCATCCAGAAAAGTAATCATATTCCACTCAAAAATACACTTTTCAACTGCCTAAGTCTGATTTTTCCTACATAGATCATCAATAACAAAATTTATCTTCCTAGAAATATATGCCAAGTAAAAATCAAATGAATTTATATACTCAACCCACCTCCATTTATGAAGATATAAATCTCATTGGGAAAATACATACTTTAAGATCTTGTGATCGGTATACACAGTAAAATTTTCTCCCAAGAGATAATTCTACCAACACTTCAAAGCATAAATGAATGTATCTAGTTTGAGGTCATGATTAGGGTATTTCTATTCATTTGGACACAAATTTCATGATCCATACATCACCAATTAATTCCCCTACATCAACACTTCTCTAAACCCGATTCCTGATGCATCCAAGAACAATGTATACTCCTCCCATGCCTCAGGTAGGATCAATATCAGTGTGGTATTTAAACGGTTCGTTAATTCCTAGAAATCATTATCACATTATCCATACCATTTAAAATTTTTACACTTCTTATTCAATCCCAAAAAAGGTTCTTCCAATTGGAAAAAAGTTCTAGATGAACCTTCGATAATAACCTGCTAGCCCAAAAAACTATGGATATCAAAAACATTATTAGGATACCCCCAGGAAACAACTACATACACCTTATTTGGGTCCAATAATAAACCTTCCTCCAAGATTATGTGACCCAAGATTTTGACCTTATAAATCTAGAATTTACACTGAGATATCTTATAATATATCCAATACTCTCCCAACATACTCAGGATGATGTTAATATTTTGGGAATGATTGTCATGAGTCTGGAAGAACACCAAGATGTTATCCACCAATACTACCACAAAATGATTTAGGTATGGGTGGATGATTTTGTTTATATAGGCCATAAACATTGTTGGTGTGTTCATCCACCCAAATATAATCATGAAGAACCCATATAGCCCATACCTACTTCTGAAAGTAGCATATGGCATATTAAAAGGTTGAAATCTGAATTAATAAAACCCAGATCTCAATTTGAACATAGAAAACACATAGTCCTCCCACAATAGGTAAACAATTTAATCAAAATACATAATAGGATATTGTTTCTTCAGAATCATTCAGTTCAACTTCTGGAAATCAACCCAAAATCACAAAGTTCTGTCAATGTTTATTGCAAACAAGATTTGAGAACCCTAAGGTGATGTACTCAGATGTATAAACCCATTATCCATATTCTATTCCAGCTAAGTCTTGATCTCTTGAATCTCTTTTGGTTCATTTATATTTGGTAGAATAGAAACTGGATCATCCCCCTCCATGAGATGATTTTTAAATTTGACATCTCTCTCAGGTTTCATCCTAAAGAATTCATCAATAAAAATTCCATGAAACTTGTCCAATATATGTGGAAATACATCCTTCTTTACACCTCCATCATCTAGTAATATATTTCAACTTTGTCTTTGAGCTCTCTTAGTTTCTCATGAATTGTACCTGCACAACCTACCTTGGTATCCCACAGTCCATAGGGAATATAATGTTCACCCTCAGGAGATGTAAAATTCACTCTTCTTTGTTATCAATAAATGTGGTATGGGTATGCTACTAACCATTATATACCTATAAATATTTTCAATCCTGTCATATATATAATTTGAAAATTCTATAGAAAATGATACTCCCTAACCTCGAGAGGACACCTCTTGCATAAATAGATGTCCCAAGATCATACTCCCAATGGTGTTTCTATCCTCATAACCTCACTCACAAACTCCACTTCAAGACTCAATCCATTCACAAGTTGTTAAGATACAATATAATGACAGGCATCGGTGTCAAATTAGGCACTAGATGGTGTTGATGATACAAGAATAGTACCTCTAACCCTTAATGATCTAGCCTCTCTATCCACAAGTGTAGGTTGAACTATATGCAAATATACTTCCCCTCTTCTTTGTGATGTAGTTTTATTCCCACTAGTCTACATCACTTTTCTGATATGTGCACTCTTTCCCAGAAGTACCACATCCACTGCCTCTACCACCATGGCCAATAGAACTCCAACAGCCAGACTTATACAATGTAGAATATCCACATACTACACTCTGGTTCTACCTATATACTTCATTACTACCAATAATTAGGTTTTCCTATAGAACCTCTATAGATGTATCAACCTACCATAAGCTTGGAACTCAACCGATCGTTAGGGAAAATGTCTATGAAAGTGACCCAAACTACCATATTGGTGGAAAATTCCTCGAGTAAGATCCTAAGAAACTAATCATTCCCCCTGGCCACTATTTTTCCCATTACTTTATTCAAAATTATCATAATGATTCTTTTTATGATCTAAATAAATACAACTGAATCATACAAAAACCCCACTTTTTCTCTACTGCAATCCTCCTTCCAATTCTCCTTAACTTTGTGAGCTTGATCCACCACCTTTGAAAACAAATTTAACTGAAATATGTTGAACTAGAACTTAATCTCACATTTAGTTTCATCCTAGAAATTCCTTTTCATAGTTGTCTTATCCCCTTCCAGTGCTTGAGAAAGTAAATGAACGTTAGTAAAGCGACCAACATAATCTATCACATATATACTCCCATATGTCAATCGCATGAACATAACTACCCTCTCCTATCTCAAATTCTCTATATAGAATTTCTCTACGAACTTCATCAAAAAATCATTCCATTCCATGCCATATTCCTACCCAGTTTGAGCCTAAACATACCACTAAAGCTTTGTGGATCCATATAACATATAAGAAACCAACTTGACACACTTCTGAGTAGGATTCTCTAAATGGTCATGTATATTCTTGATGTAGTCAATCTAAAACTCACATGCCTTAGGCATACCCTCTCTGTTGAAATATAGAGGGTGATGTTACTAAAACCCTTATTCTATGTTTGACATACTCTTCACAACCCTCTTTTGGTCACTCTCCATAAATTTATAGATGAGAACAACGTTCTCATGCAACTTCTCTCAGGCTTCTTGACCCACCACTATTGATGCTTCATGTTTCAGAAATAGAGGATCTTTTCCATCCTATTCTATTATCTTCTATAAAAAAACATCATAATTGAGTAATATATCTAAAATGTTAAACACACACCTTAGGAAAGATTTCACAACATTGACGCATTTAAAAAGAGGGATTCATATAAAGCCATAATAATTAATCCCCTCTTTCCTGCCACATGGTCAAAATCAAGGAACTTTCACTAACCTTAACCATCCTACATCTAGGATAGGGTTAACAAGGATAAAAACATTATCATTTTCTAGTTATTCATTAGAAACCAAATTATCCAAGTTTTACATCATTTTATAATAGTATAATTCCATATCAAGCACCATTTTCAGCTCAATTACACAGAAATGGAAAAAATTCTATTTCAATAACTTACTCAAAACCTTCTTTTCCATGCATTCCTAAAAATGATGCACCTCACAATAATTCTAGACTGCCTAGAATGATACAGGTATACTCATCTCTCATGCCAAACTAGGTCTTGATTAAAATCTCATAAAATATCAGAAATAATAATTACATCACACAATAAATGCATCACTATATGTGAAATAAAATCCAATCGTAATAGAAAACAACCAAAACAAAAATACCACCTTAGGAATTTGGGTTTTCCCCCATACATGGATTATCTAATCCCATTCATGAGCTCATGTAAAAGTCATGAATCTTTCTAGTCTCATGTAAAACCTTCCGAAATAGTAAGACAAAAAAATAAGAGAAAACCCCTTTGATACAACTTTGTAATATCCCAAACCAGGTTCCACATACCGGTTCCTTGAGCCAGTTGGTTAAATGATCATAATAGTACCTCCATATATGTCATAGGTTTAGAACTCATAGTGAGCGTCTAATATATGTAACATGGGGAGATTATACCCTCTTTATCAAATTATCACAACTACAAAAATAATCACGCCATAATCAATATACAAAACTAGTATCATATAATATCCAAAACCAGAATAAAATATACAAACCAAAATAATGAATATGTCATTCCAAATAAGAGTCGAGTTTCAAATGAAAACCCAAAAGTATGACACACTGAAACTCCTAGGAGTGTCCCAAAACCAAGTATGCTTCCCTCATCCATGCTCTATCCCAACTCATCCATCTAACATTATTCTCTTTTCCTTATTATCACTTACAACCATGAATTATATTTGGGTATCAATCAGGAAGCCTGAGTAGAGTATGACTATTACTTAGTAGGCCACTATAAAGAGATTAAAAAATAATATCCAGTCACAAAAAGTTTATGAAGTTGTATAAAGAAAAAAATTCAAGAAATAAGGTAAGCGTTTCACACATTTAATTATTATTTATTTAACCACATGAACCTTAAGTTCCTGAGGACACCGGTACCATGAACACCTTCTTCATCCCATGCTAGAGTTTTAAAAAAGTCACATATTCAATTCACAATTCATTATAGCACATGGGATTTAATTATCCATTTCATTACTAATCATAGCATGACTTCTTGGAACCATATTCTAATACAAATATCAGGGGTGTATGGCATCATATCTAGCACCTTGTGGGTATTTGGAGCCTCTTTCAATATCCCACACTTTGAAGTCACAAGGGTATTTGTAACCTTAGTCCTTGCCTCACACTTCCTATCACAAATATGTATTTGGAGCCTCATTTCTTGTCCCTTAATCATTAATAAAAAATGGGTATTTGGAACCCCAGTCCCTATCCCAGATGCATTTATCACACATGGGTATTTGGAGCCTCGATCCCTGTCCTGCAATCATTTATCACACATATCACAAATTTCACAATGTCAAAAAAAATCACGATCGCATATACATCAAGGTTATGTGTCATTGACCTTTCTATAAGAAAATATCATTTAATTCACTAATTCAGTTTATCACAAAAATTGTAATCCTTTATTCCAATTACATTGAATAATATAAATAATTCATCATTAAACTATTTTTCAAGATTCAGTAAATTAATGAATTGACCCATATAGGTAAATTCAAACATCCCTTAAATCTCATTAATCGGTCAATTCCAAAATCCCATTAATTTACCAATTTCACCATCCCATTAATTGTCTAATTTTATTGTTTTATTAACCATTAATTCAATGACCCATTATTCTCCAATTGCGCAATCATACTAACCAAATTCAATTTTTCTAAGTTCAAATCATTTCATAATCACAAAAAAAAAATTAACCAATTCAATGATTTACTTAATTAACTAATCAATTAATTAATTCAATTCCATTTTCAATTTCTCAACATTCCAAATGAAATTCTCCAATTCATACATGAAATTATAATTCATGTCTATTAGAAATGAATTTAGACCACCTACATCAAGATCATTGATGGATTATCACTGACGTAAATCCCTAAATTATTGAATAACATTCAATTTCATAATAAAGAACGATATCTAGATTAAAAAAATATCCCTATGATCAAATATATTAGATCCATGAAACCAAGATCTAGATATAATACCAACTAAGGAAAACATCCCTTCAAAAGATGAGAGAAAGATGTTATGGAGACATAAAACCAATTAATATGATATCTCGCACTGGGGGAGGTGAAGATTCATCAATTCATTCATTAATTATTCAAAAACATAGGTTATAATAACTTGAACTCGTCCAAGGTCCCATAAAATTCATAAGAATTAGTTTAGGTCTGAGTGGGGGTGATGGGGGAATAATACCATGTGGTTTGGGATTTTATTTTAATTTTTGGGGATTTAAATATCTATTTTCACGATTTCCTATACAAGGCACATGGTTTTCCCTAACCTTGAATCTAACCATAAACCTCCTCCCAAGGGTCTCATATTTACTACTATGGGAACATGGTTTAAAAACTATGTGATAATTATGCAAATCCCTAGTGTTAGGTTTCGCTCAGTTTGTTGGCATGGGTGCATGGTTTTAGTAAAGTGTTCACCAACCATGTACTTCCCCTCTTACTTCCAAAGTTCTACAATTTCACCCCAAAACTCCCAGAAGTAAAACCAAACCAAGATACACAAAAATAAGGGTAAAAGATAACCTATAAATGAGCTTGATACATCACCAGAAAAGGTCTGGATCTTAAACTATGCATGGGATATATACCTCAAAAAGAGAACATGCAATGAACTATTATACATATTAAAACTCACCTAGTTTATATAATTTTAATTCATTATATTTTTAGAAATATTTCTATTTGTTAATATTTATGATAAATTTGAAATTAATCTTATGATCCTTGATTTTATATAGTTTTGTAGAGTTGGTATATTATTTTAAATACTTGTGTTTCACCTTATATATAAATATATATCAGGCACTAATAGTGTCTTATAATTTATTTAAAAATTTATTATAATGTGTGTAAAGCTTAAAGGAAATTTTTTTCTAAAATTGGTTTCTAAAAATAATTTCCAATTATTATAAGCTATAAAGAAATATTTTCATGTGTACAAGTTTTCATACATTGATTTAAAAATTATCACAATGGAAATTTTCAATGGTTACATAATCATTTTATAAAATTAATTTCATGGTTTATATTTCATATTGTTTTATAAATAAATGAAAATTATATGAGGTTACATATTTTTTGATCTTAAGTTATAATTTTGTTAAACATTGAAACTTATTTTTAAATTTTTAAACTAATATATTGTCTTTTAGTATACAAATGATGATTTATATAAAAAAAATTTATGAAATGTAAGAAATATCTCCATAGTTTATGTTAATTTAGAATTATATATTTTTAAATTATAAGTGATATATTATAACTAGTACTATTAAAAATTATTTTAATTAATTAATGTTTTATAAAATAAATTCTTCCTTTTATGATCTTCAGACTATTTATAGTGTTATTGGTGTATTTTGTGTCTATAGATGATTATTTTATGTTATTTTCATGTGATTGAAATTTTCATAATATATTGGTATAATATTATTGAGTTCATTTTATTGTATTTTTTTTACTTTGGGATTTAATTTGATTAAGGCCAATATTTCAAGTAATTTTAGTTTAAACCTCCATGAAAAGTGTTGGTGAACCCATGGAAAAAGGTACATGGGGATTCCATGATGCCTATCAATTATAAAAATCCATATATGTTCTATCTAGTGTTTGACTCAAACCTATCTCTAAAAATATTGGAAAGGTAAAATCTATATCAATCTATAGATCATGATAAAGAGTTTCTTAATTATAAATCATGTTCTTTATACAATGATAAAGGTCAATAATAAGTGGTAGAATGGCCAGAGAATATTGGATATATTTCTATCTTTTTAGAAACTCCCAATACCTATGGTTTGGAAATCAACTTAGAAATATTTGAATAATAAAATCATAAATTTTGGAAACTATTATTCAAACTCAATAACATAAATTCATTTTTTATAAATATTTTAATAAAATGGTTATTCAGTTGAAATATCTCTAAAATATAAAAGTAGAAAGGTTGTGGATGTGATGACTCTCTAGAATAACAATCAAACAGTGAATTGGTATATATATTGATTCAATGAGTTGGTGATTTTTTTTCTCCTTATCCAGTATAAAATAACTCATTTATTTAGTATTTCTATAAAAGGGGTTTTAATTTATTCCTTTGTTACATGGTTCCTCAATTTTTTTGTATTCTTTTTAAGTAATAGTTTGTAAGGAAAACATTTTAGATTCAAGAATAATGTCTAAATTTATTTATCTTAGTGATATTTTTCCCTCGGGTAGTAATAAAGATGAATCATGTGATGAGAAGTGTAAGGGAGTTTAATATAGAGAGGGTGTGGTGATAGTTAGTATATCTTCAGACCTTGTCTCTACTACAATAATAAATAAAAACTATCTTTTATTTTTTTTAGTGTGGAAGTTTCTTGTATTATAATCCAATATATTTCAAATATACAAATTCATTTCATTAATGGGTTCAATCAAGACATCTTTTGATATCTTGTAAACTACAACATAAATGAGAGAAGAATTTTGAGATACAGTATAAATATAGTTAGTAGTTTATAATATATCTTATATGTAAAAAACCATAGATTTAATCAAAAATAAAATGAGGTAATTTTCATAATTTACTATTTTAAAAATCCCTTATTTGGAACATTTTCTTAATTTATTAATAATTTATGAAGAATAATTAATATAAAAAACCAAAGTTATTATCTTTTAGGTATATGTTTAATATCTTTTAGGTATATTCTTATAATTAAGATATACAAAGGAAGCTATTGTGACTTCGGTGTTATATCATTTTTGTTGATAGAGGTATCATTTGGAATGTAATTTAAACTATAAGAGAAATTTGTGTCATGGTATAGTATATCGAGTAGTAACAGTACTTACCTGTTATATCATCAATAAGTTTTAACCTTAAATGGTGTGAATAAATATAGAAGGTCACAATTTTTTTATATGACCATGTATAGTTATTAATAAGTAATATGTTATTAAATTTTCCTAATGGGAAATTTTATGTGAGTATATGAGACTATGTTCATGTTCCTAACTACTTATTTATCATAGGATTTTAGGTATCATAATTTGTCTAATGGATTCAATCCAATTAACCCAATATGAATATTTAGTGTTCATGGTTCTTCAAATCATCCTCCTCGGGAATAAATTAATGATTCTAAATTTTATTATGGTTTAGAGTATGTAACATATATAAATTTCCTTTTGAAGTTATTTCTTTTGAATATTCATCTTAGTGTCCCTCATTTTGAGTTTATATTTCTGGATCCCTAACATAAAACTTGCTAATAGATTTGAATATGAATAGAATATTTTGTTTGAGTAAATAGTTGAATAAAATTCTAAATTTAGAGACTCGATGTAAGTGAGAAATGTTTTTATAGTGTGGTCATGATATTATTTCTCTTTCAATTGAAACATTATTCAATGATATTTTGGGTTAAAATGGTGTTATGGTGGGGATAATTTAACACTCGGGATTTATTTTATTTTATTTTTTTAGATATTAATTTATCATGAAATTAAATTTTAGTTTTTGGTCTATGTTTTTTGATTTAATGGGAGTTTTCTATAATACAAGAGTAGGGTTCCAGACCATGAATGGAACCTGGTAGGTGATTAATGAAAATTATGTTTTACCTTTATATGTATTGGATTTCATAAGAAAGGCATATAATCTAAGATTTAATGCACTAAAATGGTACAAATTCCCTGAAAGTTCCATTTTTTAATTTTAGAACCCACTTTCTAGAAAATTACTTGAATGTTTTCCTAGCATTCAAGGGGTTCAACCTAAAAGTATCTTTTCATGTTTTCTACTCTTCTCTTCTCCTCCCATGGTTAATATTTTATGAATCATTATTGATTCTTCCTTATAATATATGGTTTGGGTATCATTTCTCTTCATCTCTTCCCCTTATTATCATTCATTATATTATTCTCTTCTTCCAATAACCATAATTAGTCATGGGGTTGATCTCATGTACTATTTTGTCCAAAAGTTTTTAGTTTTTGTTCTAAAGGTGTTAGGATGTCTTTTTGAACCCCCATATCTTCCTGGAAAGAAAAGGTACATCAATCAATATTCTCATAGGTTGGTGTTTTTTTATAGTTCCTACTATTTTACATGTGATGTGGCACTTGATACAACCATTCTAATTTTTCATCATAATTATTCATATATATTGAATGTTTTATGAGATCATAAAAGTATTCTTTTATCTCTAAATTTTGTATGTTTACCAAAATGGGTTTATAAAACTTTAAATGATTTATACCTTAAATATATCGTTTTATACACCATATATGTTTCTAGAAACTTTTATTCTGTTTTTCAAATAAAATTTATATTTTTTATAATTTTTGAAGACACAGATGATCTTATAAAAAGGTATTTTCAAATCCTAATGATTTACTTGAAAAACTAAGGGTTTTATTTCTATGTATTAATTAATTATTGAGTTTCATTAATTATTAGTTTTTATAATATTAATATGTTAGTTTTATGTCATATTTATCTATAAGATGGCGTAATTATTTTTTTTTAATTATATTAGTTATAAATTATTTTTCTAATAATTTACGTTTTATATGTGTTTTACTGTCCAATTTTTTCAAAAAAAATAAATCTATTGATTTCACGACACCCTTTGTATTTTTAACCCAATATGAGTCTTTTTGTTAATAAATGAATGTTATTTATTGTGAATTTTTTATTATTAGATATATTTCTGAAGGGGTCATCACTTTAAAGGGTGTTTGAGATGAGATGAGGGGTTTTAATCTATGTTTTTTATTGATGTTATGATTTAATAAATGAAATTATGTCTCATATCTAATAAATAATTTTATATAAATCATGGGTAACTAATTATAAATCAAGAGATAATGGGTTTTATAGATATTGTTTAAAACTAGTAAGTATAAATTAGTTAATAATAAGAATTTTCATTTAGGGAATGCCACCATGTTATGATACTTGAGAGTATGGCAGGTGTTATCTTATTCAGAATTCATTGATAGGTTATGAGATGATGATCCTAATATATGTTTAGGAATTCCTCACTATGTCAAAGGTTTTTCCAATAACAAGTAATATTTGAAATTGATTTAGATATTAATGGGCCTCAATTTTGTTTAATATTTTACCATTGTTTATCGGTGAGTTTGAACATCTTTTCACATTATGTTATTCATTTCATCATTTTTGTTATTGAAGTTGGTTTCACTCTTTTAGTAACACATGTTTCATTTTCCTTTATATGCATTAATATTGTAGTATTATCTATTCCACAAATATTTAATCTTTTATATTTCTAATCTATGTTTATTCTTATATTCTTCTAACTCTTGGTGTTATTGATATTTCTAAATTGTATTTTTTAACCTACTTATCATAGGTTTTATAAAATTTAATGTAAACAATGGGATTTTGGAATATTTATTATATTCAAGGTCTAATCTCCCTATTTTACATATTTAATTAAAGGTTTTTAAATGGTTTTTAAATATTTTAGGATTTTCATTTAAAATTTTCAGGCATGTTATACAAAGGGGATGATGAGGAATGATAAGGTTATTTATTTTTCACAAATGATAAAAAGATTATTTTTAAAAATTGTATTTTAAACCACCATTTATGAAATATCTTATAAATGGAATTGCATCATCTTTTGTGTAATCCTACTAGGAATGTTGGTCTCACACCCTAAATACACAATTTGGTCTCTATGTAGTTCTCAAATATTTATTCTAGTATCAATTCTATGTTATCTTTTTGTATGGTATGCTTTGTTAATCCAGTTGGTGGATATATTTGGGATTATGAGGTGGCCTCATTTCAAATAGAGATATATGATAATTAGTTTAGATATTTTTATTAATTAAAATATACTCATGGATTAACCACATTATTCAATCAATTTATTTGGGATCATTTTATACCATTTCATTTTATATATTTCATTTATTATTTTTTTATAAAATGGAGTTGTGTGTTTATAGGATGTTCCTTGTTTGGATGATGTTTTATTTAAATTAATATATTTATTTTATATGGTAGTCCAACATATAGTTTCACTATTTTGGGTTATTGGTAATATTCTATTGAATATTTATTAGGATTCAAGGGAGAAATCATTTCCATGTTCTATGTTTTATACCATTGATTATTTTTAGTCAATCCATGAAAATTGAGAATTCACATGGATTATTATAGCGGGCTTACTTGGGTGATGAGGAAGGATAACCTAAGTTATGTCATTACATCAATAATATTCACAAATTAATATCACTCATATGTGATTAGTTATGAATGAAACATGATGAAATAATAAGGAAATTATAAAAGTCATGCAAAATAAAATAAAATAAATAGCCATTTCTACATGGATGTGAGTGAAAAAATAACTAAACAATCCACTAGAATATCGACCATCCCAATTAAAATTTGCAAAAATCTATAATTTTTTTCATTTATAAACTAAATCTCCACCTAAAGATATAGGAATGAATATTACTATACCATAGGATGATTCGTATTACAATATAGTTCCACTTTAAATCCCATATAATATATATCTTTTGTTTATTCTCATAATAATGAGAAATCCACTAGTGATTCTATGACTATCGAGAACTGTCCTAGTGGAACTCCACCTTGATCTACCACACCTAAAAATATGAGTTCATAATTTATAATACCACTAAAATATCATTAAATAGTAGTTTAGTGGTAATTATATGCATCTTTATCATCATTAAACTTCTTCCCATTACATTTTAATTATTAATATTTCATAATAAACATCACCCTTGACACTTCTAACTATTTATAACAAAAAACCTCCTAAGACGATAATATAATGAGGAATTATTATTAAAAAACCAAAACCCTATTGAAAAATTATATATATATTATAGGACCTGAATTCCATAAAAACTATTCTCTACCATATTAATATGTACTACATAATCCTTTGAACAATTTATATCAGATTGGTCCCTCTTGATATGTCCCAGTTTCTTACAAAGACAACACTTAATAGTTTTGAACCTGGACAAAATTTGATTCCAACCATTTTCCCCTTTTACTTTCCTCTCACCCATCTATTTAATTTTTATCATTACACTAAACCCCCCTTGACATCACCCGATTCATATGCATTTGAATAATAAAAAACATAGTATAATTGACTTCCTCTTTAGTAAAATACTCCTTATAACACATCATATTATCCCAGTGAATATGGTACAAAATATCCAAAAAATGTCAAGAAAATAATTGATTAAAATTTATTAATTATCATAGTTTAATTCTTATCTAGGTAAAAAAAGAATGAAATTAATTAATTTTATCTTTCAAAATAATTATTGGTTACATATTAAAATCATAAAGTATTATAATCTTGTATATCCTACGAAAAAGAGACATTGTTATAAAAAAGGACTCAATGTTGAGTCATATAGTTTCAATAATTGATTTACATGAAACCTCACATGGGATCATATCACCTGAGGGTAGAAAGGGTAGACCATGTATAAGAAATATACAATTACTCATCACTAGATAGAATTTTCACTTTCATCATGGGATCACTCTGGATATCTAATATCACTTTTGTAATAAATGACACAAATATCATAATACATTATTAATAAAAATAATTTTTTCTCTTGAATTTTCAATTTATTTGAACTCATTATGGTAATCATATAATGAATGTTAATAATTTTTATTGTATTTTTTTATAATATAAGAACTATCACATTCAACATTTTATAGGAACGTTAATAATTAAATGTTTCATAAAAATATGAAATATAACATATTTAAATTATAAATTAAAACATTATTTAATTACAAAAAAAATAATTATATTAGAAGTTAAATTAGATTAAAAATATCTAACTATTTTATATAATAAAACAAGATTTTTCTGGAATATATAATAATAAAAAATGTATTATTAAACCCTTATAATCACTTTAAACATATTAAGAAAAGCATTTAAAAAATATTTTAGTTTCCATAATTGCACATACAAACAAAAACTTCATGATACAAAATAATTTAGAATCAATATAGTAAAATTATTATTGATTCAATATACAGTGATATGCCTATCGGATAGTGTATGAAAACTTAGATGGGAGTGAATTAGTGTTTATTGAAAATACCAACTTGTACATTCTCAATATATAGTTCCCACCATCTATTTGTGACAAATGATATTGAGGGTGACAATGTCAAGATGAGAAACTGAGTGAGAGGGAGAGTATATGAACATTAGGGTTTTTAAAAGGATTACTCACAATTCTTATCAATTGGATAATACTTGGTGTGTTGTGGTTGTGATCTCACTAACCATGTTCTAATTAATTATCAATGGAACATGGTGTGGATAAAGAATATTTTCATTAACCTTGATTTCAATTTGAAAGAAAAGTGTAAACAATTAAAATTATCTCCACTTATGGTACCTCATTCTCATCAATAATTTTTACTTGGTTTCACACTTGTTATACTCATCAAAAGGTTACCAAATAATCCTTTGAATG
Source organism: Viscum album (assembly GCA_963277665.1). Taxonomy (NCBI): domain Eukaryota; kingdom Viridiplantae; phylum Streptophyta; class Magnoliopsida; order Santalales; family Viscaceae; genus Viscum; species Viscum album. The sequence goes on along the minus strand of OY728125.1, from coordinate 1,921,804,742 downwards.
CTACTATAATAGGTATATCTCTCTTTTTTCCCCACAAAAACTTTCTATACGTGTTTCTCCATTTATTTATAGACATAAAAGACATTATGGTGTGAAATCCAAAGAAATAAAATAACCCTAAAAATTTAATGATACAAAAGAATATATGCCAATAATATCAAAGTATCTCATAAGATCATTGAAAAGATTTTGGATATGAAAAATTGATTGTGGTATGGCATATTCAATTCTTTCATAACAAAAAATTTAACAATCTCCTCCAATAACACAAATTATGGAAATTTTTATTCACTATATCACAACTTTCCTAAAATATAGATAAATAAAAAATCCTCAAACCTTTATCACAAAGGTTTTAGTGTCACGGTTATTTTTACGCATGTTCTTGTTTTTATTTAATTTGATTACATTTGATTTTGTTTGATTACTTTTCCTCTGTATTTTGATTATATTTAAATAAAATTTATTTTTATTTGTGGGATTATTATCCCATTTTATAGATAAGAGATTTATCAAAACATCTTTAGTTTATGAGGAAGTATAAAAACACTTTTTTAGTACTCTAAAAATTCAATGCATTTTCTACTGTAGTTTAAGAGATTATACAGTCTATAGTTTTAAAAAGTTTCTTTATTTATTTTACTCCAACTTATAAAGATGTACAATACACATCAAACTTGATATTTTTAAAATCCAACATGTTTATCTTTATTTCATTAGTTTACATAGAAGTCTAAAAAGGATGATTGGATTGTGAATAAATTATTTAAATTTATGCATTGATTTTTCACAACTGTAATTTTTCCATAATATTGTTGCTTCTTTAATTTGATGATATTTGGATTAGTATATGTCATATTTATTTTTTTCTCAATTCTTTGGAAATATAATAATCTTTTATACAAATAATAATTTTTAACCAATGTCTGAATCTACTGTTTATATCCCTTAAAAAATTGAAGTTTGTTAAAGTATGTTGTCCATAAACCATATGGGCAACCCTATATTCATTAATATTGCAAATTAGGGTTCTTTAACCCTATGTTATTGTTGACTACACAAATTATGGTTGGGAAACCATACATTACTATTCATTTTGAAAAGTATGGTTGGGAAACCCTACATTAATGTTCATACCCTACATTATGATACTATTTATTTCCACAAAGCATGGATTAGAAACCCTACATTATTGTTTATACCATATTCTATGTTACTATTCATACCCTATATTACATTACTATTCATTTCTGCAATGTATGGTTTGGGAACCCTACATTATTGTTCCTTCCCTATGCTACTTTATTATTCGTAGCCTACGTTACGTTACTGTTCATTTCTGTAAAGTATGGTTGGGAAACCCTACGTTAATGTTAACACCCTATGATATGTTACTATTCATACCCAATGTTACGTAACTTCTCATACCCTACATTACTATTCATTCTGTTCTTTTATGTTGAAAATTGATTTTTTGTTTATAAATGTATTATTTTCAATGGTTTTTATACTAGATGATTTTTCATTAAATCTAAGGATTATGATCAAATATTTTTTTATGTTTTTGTTAGAATATTTAAAGAGTAAAATTAATAAATTATTTCTATATCTTTTTCCAATAATGTCTTTGGTTTCATGTTTTTTTAAATATAAATATTTGATTTTACTTTCGGTTTGTGCTGCTAGTTTTCATAAATTGTTTTCAATAAATTTAAATAGGATTGAATAGATTTAAATGGGTATTTTAAATCATTCAATGCTATTATTATTCAAGATATATTATTGAAATATTGTTTGAAATTATTTTAAATGATTTTATTAGAGACTTATTCTATAGGAATAAAGAGGCAATTGTGCTATGATTTTTATGGAGATATTTATGAAAGTTGTTAACTCAATTTATTTTGAATTTTTGAAGGAAGAGGATCTATTGTATATGATGAATATTTATTTTCAATATATATATCATTCTATCTTAAAGGATAAAATAAAAATAGATATTCACATGAGTTAGCATATTTGATACTCTTTTTTCCAAATAGAAAGTGTTGTGAACTTTGAGCCTATTGTGCATTTGAAACATTCTCCGACATGATCTTTCATCACCTAGACTTTCTCGAAAGTGTCGGATTATTTCTTATTTGACTAAAATTACCTCTAATAGATTCTCTAATTTAATTCTCAATAACTATTACCTTTTCTTTCACTTTTTTATCTTCTTTCATATAAATCTCAGTCTGTAACACTTTTTCCCATCTCTCGCATGCACTCTATTTTTTCTATTTATGATTTTACACATAAAATCTTTATTTGTTATTATGTTTCTTCAAGTTGTGACTCTCGGTTTCAAAATTCTGAATGTAAGGTTTATGATTCCTTGTATATAATGTCAGTAATATTCAAGTTTTGAATCCCTTTATTTAAAGTTAAGTTGTAACAGTTGTGACTCCCCACACAAAAGCCAGTATTATAGTTATCCCTACACTATAAAAAGATTCTGTAATTGGGTTATGATTCCCACTTAAAAATTATTTTTAGTGCACACATATCTCTCACCGAGTAGAGAGGTATGAGAGTTGAGTAGGCACAATTTGAACTGAACTACTATAAAAACATCCTTGAGTTCTTTACTTTTTTTTCTACTAATTAACCTTCATAATTAACATTGATAATTAATTTAATTAATAAATTTATTTTTTTAATCTGTTCTATTAACCCCCCTCTAGACCAACTTCCATTACTCGTTCTAGCCTAATAGGTTCCACCAAAAATATCATGGTATTCTTTACTTGACTTTACATTTCAGTATAAACCATTGTCTCACAATCCAATCACCACTCAACTTATGAGCCAGTCTAAAGCTTAACTTTACCAAGGTTTCCTTCATAGTGTAGTTGACTCTATATAATTCTCAAAATAAACTGTTTTATTTAAATAATCATAATATATATCAAGCTATCTATGAAGATAAAATGATTTATTTATATCAGTCCACTTTCCAAAATCAAGTGTTCCATTCTTTTTACAATATCTATTTTTTCCATAAAATGTTCCTTCTTAATGTTTCTTTGGAATCATGAGAAAAGTGTAACTAAAAACATAATATCATGTTCGGATGCTATCAAAGAGATTATCCTTACAACAATCCATCAAAACTCCATTTTATTCACATTATTTCCTTCCTTTCCCCAAGATTTTTTAGTCTCATGTTTTATAAGAGTGGAAACCTATTGATTCCTCCATTAAAGAAAGTATCTTAATTTCATTATTTTAATGTGGTATAAAGAAAAAATATATTTTATTACTAATTTATAGAACCAAAAAAATTATTTAACCAATCATTTAAATTTTGAATACATTTTTTATTTTAGTAGAAACACCACAAAAATACTTCTTAATTTCCAATTGAAATTACATAATCTACATAAAAAATCACAATAAGAAAGTTTGTGTCATATCCCTTGACATATAAATTTTAATCCACCCAACCTTTCTTGAATTCTATGCTCATTAAGAAGTTATATAACTTTTAATACTATGCTTGAGGTGTTTTTAGGCTAATATAATGCCTTTTATAGCTTTTATACCCATAAACCATAACTATCTTGGATAAAATATTCTTATTGTTAAATATAATCCTATTACTCAAGTTTTAAATTATGGACCATGGTCTTAATATAGATTTGAAATAAATAGTTAGTTTGAGAAAAAATCACTAGAAATTTTTTATTTGTTTATAACCTTTTGACCTTTGGAAATTTTTTATTTAAATAAATACCCTCAATTTGAGAATATCATTCTCAAACATGATGATATTTTTTTAATACAGATTATCCTTTATCATTGAGATTATTCTAAAAATCCCACCTTTTACATATCATATTTTTATCTTTGGTATGTGACATAATTTTCCAAGTGTTGATATTCTTTATTTGTTTTATCTCTTCTTCCATAACTAAAATAAATTCCAATACTTTAGGGATTGATTAACACGTTGTGGTTTAACTTGTGAAAAAAGGATAGTATGATTAGTAATTCTCAAGATTCTTTCATCTTATACTACTTTAATAGTGTCTCTATGAATATTTACATGAATAACATGATTTATAAATATTTTAAGCATATAAAATTATTTCATGAGGCCTTCATCACTACTATAATTTTTAGAATCATCCTAAGAAATATGAAAATATAATTCAAGATCAAGAATCATCCAATAATATTTTAATGTTATCTTTAAGGGATTATTTAATTTTATCATTAATGGGAAATTATTCTTTTAATAAATTTTTATTTTACAACATAATCAGACAAATTCTATCTATAGTTTTCATTAGACTATTATTACAGAACTGGTAAATTTATATGTTGGATATGTACCTAAGAAATATTACATTATCTTCCCTATCATAAAACCATATCAAATATTTTATTTTAATTATAATAAATAATGGGATTTAAAATAACTTTAAGTAATTCATTAATGTTTTCTTTATGCATTCACAGAGAATGGATACCTAAAAACAAATAGGATAGTGAATTGAGGTCCTAAACATTTCCTTTGATTTAAAAAATTCTATTTGAGGTAAGGGACTTCAAATCCTTCGCTTGATAAAGATAGGAATAATAATTATAAAAACATAGTGTAATGAGATCAAAACCTGAATAAATATAGTGGTTTGGGGAACAAAAATCCCCTAGTGCAATCCACCATCACTCTACTCTATGAGTTTGGTGATTTCTTCTATTACAAACCTTTTCCCGAGTGATCCTAGTGGAGTGGAATAAGTTGTTACTTAATACAAAGGTTCAAAATCTTTTAGCCAATATCTCTTCTCACAATACCCATCCACTTCCATAACATTATCACTTACAATGAGTGTAAATAAAATATATATTAACGAACATTAAAGAACTATTTCAACTCATAATTTCAAACACCAACTAAAAATATAATAATATACTTCCTAAGAAGATGATAGTCTTCAAAACTCAGCATTGTATGATTTTTAATTGCAAATAATAGACATGAAATCATAGTACACAATCATTTTATACGATATTTTCTATGTATACAAATTCTTTTTTACTGTTATCGGAGGTTTTTTATATATGTGTGTATCTATGTGTGTCTCTTTTTCATTTATCCATATTATAGATAACTCTTCATTTTACATGTCTTCTTTTTTTGCAACATTAGCGTGTGAGATAATCACAATGGCCAAGTGTATAATTTGTTTAAAACTGATAAGATAGAATATTAAGGGAATACATTTGTTCATTCCAAATATCGAATAAGCTTCTACAATGACGATGTTAGAAATTTTTTTCTTTGAGTCTTTCAATTATTAGTAATGTGAGACTTTATAAAAATTAATTTTTCCTTAAATAGAAAATCCCATTTCTGATATGCTAAAACTAAATAGGAAACTTATCAAGATATTATTAAAGTAATTATTATATTCCATATGATATCTAATTCATCGTAAGATATCTGACTGATAGTACTGTTATTGTAAGATAACTTCTTGAGAGGATTCATAAGTAAAAACAAATATTTAACTTGTACTATGTGTAAGATAAAATGAATTCAACATTTCATAGAATAATTCTTCATCATAAGATAAATATATTACTAAAGTGTGATACTTAACTTTCACAACTTCTTCTAGTTCTCAGAATATAATATTTAACAAATATCCTTTTTATAATATAAGGACTTCTCATAGCTGCACTCTAAATGAAATATTTAACTTTTAAAATGTAATAGATCATTCATTATCTTTAAAAAATAATATCTTATGTCGTAAGATAAACATTAAATAGGGAGTTTTTTAATTCTGATTAGTATTAAGATAATATTTCAAAACAGATATTCATGTAGTATAGAATACTTTTTGGTTGTTTCTGAAACATTTATCAAGGAACACCACCACACATGTTAATGTGTTCTAGAATCACAATTTGTTTCTCTACATTCCATCTTTTCAAATGTGGGAGTATTTCATCACTTTTAATGGCTATGTCTTCTACTTGATTAAAATGGCATGATGGGTTGTTAGTTCCTCCATCCATGTATTCCTATTTGGAACACATCACCAAGTCTAGTTCTCCCTTATAGAGTAAAATCATGTTCATGGAACTCATTCCTAGTGTCATCTCAATGTGTACGTCAGTTAATTAAACTTCTTTTGACTGGACATTACAGTGGGTCAAGATAGGGTAGAAACATTTGGTTAGAATATCAATCATGTTGAGCATCACTGAAATAATTAGATGTTAGAAACATTGGTCACATATATTCTTCATCTCAGGAGGGAATCTCGTGGAGGCATCTTGGGTGTGGAACCTAAGGCATTCCATGTCGATCATGAGGTATATAATTCTGAATTCATATATCTTCTAATACTTTAACCTAAGGTATCCCATGTTTATCATGAGGTATCTAATTATATATGTGCATATCATTCAAGTCTTTTACCTCAGATATCCCATGTTTAGAATTGGGTATCGTATTGGTGTCACCAGTTTAACATCTTCTGGATAAAGATTTAATTGATCAATATACACCATGGAGGTTGATCAAGGATGTGTGTCCCTATGAGGGAGAACCTATAATTATTATAGGTGGATGGATTGTAATTCCCCATGGAGGTGGATCTAGGAGGTGTTTTCCATAAAGGGGAGAAGTAAAACTGTGAAAGAGGGTGGATCAAAATTCTCTTTGGGAGCATATCCAAGAGGTGTGTCCTATAAATGGAGTATGTCACACTGAAAAGGTTTATCTAGACACCATTAGAGGTGGATCAGGGAGGTTCACCCCAATAAGGGGTGACCTAGGTTTACCATTGGTTAGAATTAAACTATAAAGAGGCACCATATGTACCCTATCTAAAAGGAATGGATCAAAACCCACAGAGTTTGATTCCATATTTTATGTTCATATGACATAACTGGTCCATGAATTTTAACATCATGTGGTAAGGATTATCATGTCATCATGGGGGTATCAATGAGGGATGGTGTGGGGATTATGTGTAGAAGATTCACATCATAATAGGATTGTTCTTGGTTGGAGTGGTGTTGGGATTATTCATGAAAGCAGCCCAATGGATCTAGAGGATATTTGGTCTCCTAAGTGAGTAGCATGATCATACCCAGATATGTCTCAAAGAAGATCATGGTGAATTGGGTGAAGGGTTTGGACCTCAGGGAGGATTTTTGTATATCCTAGTTAGTTGGGAATAAAATCCTCCATAGTTATAATTGGTTGGGTATTATACCTAAAGGAGAGGCCCATTTGAGGGGAAATTTGGTTGTATTAGGTCTTACACTCTGAGGTATTCCCCTGTAGTTGGGTCATATACATGGAAGCTTCCTGCTTGAATTGAGGTTGGGGATTAAATATATAGAGAAGTCTGGTAGAGCATGTGATTGGGGAATATACATGGAAGCACACTATGGGGTGAGCATTGTTGGGTAATATGCATAAGAGTGGTCTATATAGTGATTGGGAAGATTTCATGGTCTCTACTAACCTCTAATCCTAGGTGATTCATGATCAGTGTGAGAAAAAAAGGAGGAAATATGCCTGAAAATATTGCCTCAAAAGAAGAGACCATGAGATATTGTGTGGGTCTTATACATGGAAGCCTCCTGATGAGGATGGCATTCCTTGTGAGGAGGATATCATTCCCTATGAGTCATACATAGAGCATCTTGTTCTTGTGACACATGGTGTGGGGCCTATGCCTAGAAAATATCCATAATTGGAAGCTTTTTCACGTTGGTGGTAGAGTCTGGCTTCCAATGATAATCATACATAGGGAATCATGTGTTCATTACACATGTTAAGATGACAGTTTTATGTCATGTGTTGTGTAAGTTAATACTATGAAATTTTGTGTCATACATCATGGACATGGGGGAGTCACTCTATACCCCTTGGAATTACATAACCATTACTCATGCTCCATTGATAGTGGCATGGCTTTAGTGATGCCAAGATTCAATGAAAAGGAGGAGTGGTTAAACATGAGGCCCATGTTAGAATTACTATACTGAGAGGAAAAAGGAATTAGTGTACCTATGTTGAGAATAAAAAGGTCTATGGGAATCTTGGGACTCACTTTAAATGGATTTGGCAACATGAATAAGTGCCACAGATCACATAGGGACTCAAGGTGTAGCGTAACCGATCCTGGATGTGTGTGGGCGGCTTGGGAAATCAACCTTCGTGAAGAGGTGTCATCAAAAGGGAGACCGCATGTAGAGATCCATGAGTGGGATTCATGAACTGTGGGGCCACATATAGTGGTGCTTCATGAAGCTCAGGTGCTTCACGAAGGTCAAGGGCTTCACAAAAGAGTTTCCATCATAAAATAGGGTGACCCTACATTGAGATAACGTCTAGGCTCAGGAAATGAGTTCTTTATGAATGATTAACGCTTCACGAAGCCTCAATTACCCCATGGGGACTTATTCCTTCATGAAGGGTGTAGACCTTCAAGAAAGGAATATCCATCAAAGTTGGATTCTCTCATGAACACATGAAATGGGGTTTCATGAAGATCTAGTTCCTTGGATGATCCATTTTTTCTATGGTTTGCGATGCTTAGGTGCTTCATGAATTGGGATCAATTTGAAGCTGAAAAGTCCGGGTAACCATCCTAAATGATTAGTATGAGGGGGTTATTTATAAAAAAGATGTATCATGGAGATCAACATTGGTTCAAGAAGTAAAATTTGGGCTTTGAGAATGGGTGAATCTCTATTAGACTCATGAAGCACACCTTCAATCCTTTATAGGGTCACAAAGTTGTGTCAGACTCGTGAAGCACACCGTCAACCCCTCATGTGGTCATGAAGGGACTTCTCGGGTAGGAGCTCTGGGAGCTTTGTGAAGCAATTAGGCTTTGTGAAGTATAACTTTTGGAGGTTTTGGGGTCATTTTGTCTTATATTTTCTACAAACTATATTTTTCTTCTTAAAGTTTTCTTTTGGAACGTATTTTGGTTCCAAAAATCCCCCCCAGAAGGGGTGTTGATGGGGACGGGAGAAGAGCCAGATTCTGAATGAGAATCACTAAAAATTAGAAATCCACTCCCTTTTGTGAATATAATTCATGATGCACACTCATTAACAAGTTTCATGATGGTTGAGGTAGAAAACACAAACTTTATATGGTATGAGGATGAATCATTAGACAAATATTTATAAAATAACCATCAAATTCAACATGTTATAGAAACATTAATAATTTAATTTTTCCTAAAAATATGAAATATAAAATATTCAAATTAGAAATTAAAACATTATTTAATTACAAAAAAATAAATATATTATAAATTAGAATATATTTAAAATATCTAACTATTTGATATAATAAAACAAGATTTTTAGAAAATATATAATATTCAAAAATGTAATGTTATACTCTTATTATCACTTTAAACATATTCACAAAAACATTTAAAAATAATTCAATTTTCATAATTGAACATACAAATAAAAAATTTATGATAGAAAATAATTCAGAATCAATATAGAAAAAATATTATTGAATCAATATATAGTGATAAGCCTAGGGGATAGTGTATAACAACGTTGAGGGAAGTGAATTAGTGTTCACTGAATATACTAACTTTTATATTCTCAATATATGGTTCCCATCATCTATTAGTGAAAAATGATTTTGAGGGTGACAATGTGATGATGAGAAACTGAGTGAGGGGAAGCACATATGTACATATGGGGTTTTACAAGGTTTACTCACAATTAAAATCAATTGGATAATACTTTGTGTGTAATGGATGTGATCTCACTACCCTTGTTCTAATTAATTATAAAAGTAACACGGTATGGATAAAGATTATTTTCATGAAATCTGATTACAATTTGAAGGAAAAGTGTTAATAAGTAAAATGATCTCCACTTAGGGTACCTCATGTTTAAATAATTTTTGCTTAGTTTCACCCTTTTTTTCCTCCTCAAAAAGTTACAAAATAATCCTTTGAATGCTATTATAATGGTTATATCTCTCTTTTTTCCTCAAAACAATATTCTATAAGTGGGTATCCATTTATTTATAGTCATAAAATACATTATGGTGTGAAACCCCCATCAATAGAATAAACCTCTAAATTTAATGATATAAAAGACTATATCCAAAAAAATTAAAATTATCTCATATGGTCATTAACTAGATTTTATATGTGAAAAATTGATTGTGGTGTGGAATCTTTAATTCTTCCAGAATAAAAAAATCACCAATCTACTCCAATCAAACCCATTGTGAAAATTTTAATTCATTACAACATGACTTGCCTAAAATATAGATAACCAACAAAACCTCAAACCTTTATCACTCCGGTTTTGGTTTCATGGTTCCTCATATAATATTATGGTATTATTTACTTGACTTTACATTACATCATAAACCATTTTCATGCAACATAATCACCACTCAACTTATGAACAACTATGAAGCCTAACATTCATGAGGTTTTATTCATAGTGTAGTTGACTCTATAGAATTCCCAAAATAAAATATTTTATTGAAGTCTTCTCATATGTGACATGAGGATTATATGATATTATTAATTCATTTCTCACATCACATTAAATCCACAGAATATTCTCTAATGTTATATAACCACATTCATCAATCAGCATCATCACAATGAAATATAGTATTTCACATAATGATCTCACTCATATGAGAGTAGGACATTTATAATTTGTAATAACTCAATAATGTTGTCTTCTCATGTTAGGTAATGTATTTCATATATTCTATTAACACAAATTCATTTTAGTGAAATCATCTCCTACACACTGTGATTTTACAATTATAGAAAAACATCATTCCTTTCATTCTTTTTCATCTCCAATCAACTCTTATGTGATTCCAAATTATCTATGAACATATTTTCAAATAATTAAACATAAAATCATACCAAACTATTGAATAAATTGACTCAAGAAACTATTCTTGGGTTTCATCCAATACCAGGGTTATCTAAACCCCTCACCATAGGATATGATAGTTATTGGGACGGAACTCTATCTCTCTTAATGTAAGATGAAATACACTTTGACTATGTATAAATTGATATAACTCAACTCCTCAGTTTCTTATACAACATATTCAAGGGTTTTTAGCCTTAATCCTCTCAAATTGATCATTAATATCCTCCGGTTTATTTATAGGTAATATAAAAATCAACACATGATCACATATCAAAACATAATCTTCTAATACTACATTCTCCCAACAATTTTTAAAAGTTATTATCTCTTCCCCACCTTGATGATCAAATAAAAAATAAATTAGACTCTCTCATCCTTTTTAAAAAGTGTTATTTTTGTATTATCCACCTTTATCAAAGTATTAAATGGAATGGAAGAGGTAAAAAATCAATGAAATACTTACAATGATGTTGGGGATGAATTTTCTCCCAATAACACTATCATGTTCTAAAATTTATCCTTGGTTAGATATTTAGAAGGATATACATGACTTGTTATTTAATTGAAACATACTCCAATGAAGTATCATCATATTAAACCTTCTCCTTAATGAAGAGTTAATTGATGTACATATGGTTTAACATCAAATGTGTTACCAGGTTCATTGATAAGTTAAATAAACTTATATTCTAACACTTACTCACTAATGGGTATGAAAAATCAATACTTATATCATTAAGATATGACTTTCTCCATATCATTTTATTTGTGTCTTATCTCACCAAAACATATTATTCTTTCATTGAGCTAAGAGTAATAGAATTATACTTCTTAGAGTTTCATGAAACACATATTCCAATGATAAATAATTAACCTCAATAATTAAAGATTAGATATCCAACATCCCCTTCCAAATATAGATCAGGGTATCCAAGAAACTAAAATGATTTATTTATATCATTCCACTATCCAAAATAAAGTGATCCATATCTTTTTAATCTATTTTCCTATAATATGTGGCTCCTTAAAGTTTCTTTGGAATCATGTGAAAATTGTAACTAAAAACATAACATCATGTTTTGAAACTATCAAATAGAGTAGTTTTCCAACGGTCCTTCAAAAATCCATTTGATTCACAATATTTCCTTCTTTTTTCATGGATTTTTTAGTCACATGTGCTATAAGAGTGGAAAATTTCTTGATTCCTCCATTCAAAAAAATCATTAGAAACACCTCTCAAAATACTTCTTCATTTCTAATAGAAATTACATCATCGACATATATAATCATAATAAGAAATTTTGTGTCATATCCTATGAATGGTTTTCACATTTTAGACAATTTTAAGTCTTATCAGCATATGTTCACTAACATTATCCCAACATTCTAGTGTTCGGTATCTTTTCCCATAAAGGGATTCATATAGAGTCATTTGGATGCTCGAGTGGAAAATGTATTTTTAATATAACTCAACATATGTTGATATTTGTCTCATCATTATTTTAAATCCCTAGAAAATTATCTCAACATGTATTCTAGTTTTTGAATATTTCGCTCATATTGGATACCATTTTGAGGATGATGAACCTTAATGAAGTTTATCTCATTATTTAGATCATGTTGGATACTTTTCCAAAAATTAGAGGAGAATATTAGATATCGATCGGATTCAATCGATAGTGGTGATCCATGAATCGTTGCCACTTATTTAATGTACATTTTTTCTTGTTGGTCTAGTGATAAGTCCTTATGAATTTTTATAAAGTGATCTATCTTTGTGAGACAATCCACAATAACCAATATAGCATTGTTTCTTCTAGATGTATTTGGAAGTCCAGTGAAAAAGTATATGTTGATGTTTTTAAATTTCTATATTGGTATATATAGTGGTTGCATCATCCATTTAAACTTTTTCTTTCAAACATTACTTTATGATATACAAGTCACTTTGATGTATATTCAGTGATGGCCTTCTTTATATTGTCCCACCAATAGCTCTCTGAGAGATATCGATACATCTTTGCACTACTTGTGTGAATAAATAATGTTGAGCTATGTGTTTTATTCAGAAGATCCTTATTTATCTCATGATTGGATGGTACACTTATTCGTAACCCAAATCTTACAACTGCTTCCTCATCAATTTTGAACTCTGGGGATTTCCCTTTTCTCATAGATTCCAGCATCTTTAGAATTTCCATATCATTTTATTGAGAATCCTTTATTCTATTTATGAAGGATGGATGATAAATAATTTAAGGAAGGATTTATGATGTTCATTAGTTAATTATTCCCATTTCCATCCTTTTTAAAATCTAATAATATTAGATCCTTCTTAATTATCATTATTGATAATGTTATTGGATCTTCTCTACTTAGAGGATTTTCCACCTAACTTTCTTTACTAGGATGGTAGTGGATTGGGCAGTCATAATCTGTGATGAGATCTAACCATCTTCACTGGTGAATATTAAGATAATTCTATGGGAATATATATTTAAGGCTCTTTTGATTAGTATATATTTCATAATTCTCCACATAAAGTTAATGCTACTAGGTTTTAAATCCAAGGATCGTAGCTTCCAACATCAGTTCTTGAATGTGGAAGTTTTTATCAATAATTTTAAATTACCTTGAGGAATAGTCTATTATTTTCTCATTTTTCTTTATTACACATCATACTACATTCTTAAAAGCATTGTTTCATACCAAAAAAAGTTCCCAACTTTTCAGAAGTGTGATTAATAGTGTAGTAATAAGCCTCTTTTTTAACTCTTTGAAGTATTTTTCACTTTCACTAGTCCAAAAAAACTTTTCACCGTTTCAATTCATCTTGGTTAGTAGGTTTGAAAATCATGATAAGTTCTTTACAAATCACCAATAATACCTAGATAGATTAAGGAAACTATAGATTTCCATTACAGATATTGGCTTTGACCACTCTTAGATTTAATTTGTCTTAGAAGGGTCCACAAATATTACTTTGCTAGTGATAACAACCCCAAAAATGATAATTCCTCTATCCAGAACTGACATTTACTATACATTTCATATAGATTCTCCCTTCAAATTTTTTTATCAGAATATTAAAATACTCTTCATGTTCCTCCTTTCTCATAGATTATATTATAATATCATCAATAAATACTACCAAAAAAATCGTGGTAATATCTAAAGACTCTTTTCATTAATTCCAGGAATATTATTGGAGAATGAGTGAGTCTGAAAGGAATTACTAAGAACCCATAATGTTTGTACCTCATTCAAATGGTATTCAAAGGAATATCTTCCTTCCTTGCCTTTAATTGGTGATATCCCAACCAAAGGTCCACCTTAGAGAAATACATGTCCCCATTTAGCTGATCGAACAAGTCATCTATCTTTGGTAGGGGATACTTGTTCTTTATCATGATTTTTTTTGAGATCATGACAATCAATGAAAAGACGCATCAATCCATCCTACTTATTAATGAATAGGACCAACACACCCTATGGTGAAGCACTCAGACATATAAAACCCTTTTCTAGATTCTCTTATAACTGTTCATTCAGTTCCTCCAACTCAATGGTGTCCATTATATATTTTGTTTTTGATATAGCTAGAGATACAAGAATAAGTTCAATTGAGAATTCATCCTCTTGGTCGAGAGAATGACTACGAAATTATTCCAAGAACACATCATTGTAGTCCCTCACAATGGGAAATTACTCGAGCATGATTCCCTCCTATGTATTAGTTATTTGAGCAAGATATGCTTGCTTATAAGGAAATAATATCCACAAATCAGATGGTCATTACAAAGGAGATTCATCCTCCTCCTAACACTTTTATGTAATTGGAGGATGTTTCGTAATGTGAAGAGTGATCTCCCTTTCCAGAATGTTGATATTTGATTTGTATAAATATATCCAATCCACTCTTAATATACTATAAAACTCCACCAAAAGATGTAATACAAAACTTTTTGGGAGGTTATGTCCACAAACATAAACTAAGGATGATTTATATACTTTTGATGCAATAATTTCCCCATTTGTTTTCTCACAGATAACTCAACCTCTATATTTTGAGGCAGTGTTTGAATTATTATACTAAAATTACAATATATGAAAGAATGAATAGAACCAGTATCAAATAGTATGTTCACTATTATTTAATGAATAACCAGCGTACACTACATGAAATTCGGTCAAGAGACACCGTTTTAAACCGTGGACATAGGTCCTCAAACTGTGGCTATAGGTAATAGCCATGGTTTGAGGAACCGTGGATAAGTTTGGCGTGGCTATAGGTCTAGACCAATAGCCACAGTTCCAAACTGTGGCTCTAGATATATAGCAACGGTTTAAACCGTGGCTATAGGTATACAGCCACGGTTCAAACCATGGTGATATCACTATAGCCACGGTTTAGAACCGTGGCTATACAAGAGGACAGATACACTTTATTTCCACACTTTTAAACCGTGGCATTAGACCTATAGCCATGGTTTTTAACTGTGGAAATTAACCAATATCCATGGTTTAAAATCGTGGCTATAGGGTCTGAAAATCCATTAAAAAAATACCCCCCCCCCAACCCCACTGCACAACCCCCCACCCCCCACTCCACTTGCAGCCCCCCTCCCCCCCTGCAGCACCCCACCCCTGTAAAGCCCCCCTGGACAGCACCCCCCCCCCACTCCCCTTGCAGTAGAAAACCCCCCTGCAGCCCCCTCCCCCCTGCAAAGCCCCCTGGAAATCCCCCTCCCTCTTGTAAATCCCTTCAATACCCCCCCCCCTTCCTGGATAGCCCCCCTCCCCCAAAAAAATATCCCCACCCTCTCCCCCGCACATCCCACCCCCACTTGCAGCCCCCTCCCCCTACAAAGCCTCCCCTAGACAGCACCCCTCCCCCATGCAAAGCCTCCCTTGGACAGCCCTCCACCTCTACAAGGCCTCCCCTGGATATCCCCCCCCCACCTACTCCCCCTACAAATCCCCCTATGGACACCCCCCCAATTTAATAATAGTTTAGTCATCTTATTCCAATATGGGAGATTGATGAGTGGTTGTACAAAGTTCAAGTCATAATGATATTTAAGTTACAGTGGAGATGAATAGAAAAATGGTTCCCAAAAAAATTTATGTAATGATTGATGTTGAATGAAGATATATATGATGTCATTACAACAATCAATATGTGTAGTTAAGAATTTATTCTGAATGGAATGAAGAAATCATCTAATGTCGTAGACCAACCCCCCTACAACACCCACCCCCCTATAGCACCCCCCCCCCCTCCTGGACACCTCTTCCTGCCTGGATAGCCCCCCCTCCCTCCTGGACACCTCTCCCCCCTGCCTGGACAGCACCCCCCCCCCCCCTCCTGGACACCTCTCCCCCCTGGACCCCCCCCCCCCCTATCCTGGATGGCACCCCCTCCCTCCCTACTGGACACCTCTCCCCCCCCCTACCTGGACAGCACCCCCCTGCTGGACACCCCTCCCCCTTTCCTGGACAACACCCCCCCCCCCCGCCCCCTCCCTCCTAGACACCTCTCCCCCTCCCTGGACAGCACCCCCCCTCCCTCCTAGACACCTCTCCCCCCTGCCTGGACAGCACTACCCCAGCTGGATACCCCTCCCCCCCTGCCTGGACAGCCCCCCCTAGACAGCCCCCCCTCCTCCCTCCCTCCTGGACACCTCTCCCCCCAGCCTAGACAGCACCCCCCTCCCTCCTGGACACCTCTCCCCCTGCCTGGACAGCACCCCCCCCCCCCCCCCTCTTGGACACCCCCCCTGCATGGACAGCACCACCCATGCTGGACACCCCTCCCCCCTGCCTAGACAACACCCCCCTCCCTCACTCCTGGACACATCTCCCCCCTACCTGGACAGCACCACCCCTGCTGGACACCCCCCCCCTGCCTGGACAGCCCCCCCCCCCCTCCTCGACCTGGACAGCCCCCCCCCCCCTCCCTCCCTCTTGGACACCTCTGCCCCCTGCCTGGACAGCACCCACCCCTCCCTCCCTCCTGGACACCTCTCCCCCCGGCCTGGACAGCATCCCCCCTCCCTCCTAGACACGCCTCCCCCTTGCCTAGACAGCACCACCCCTGCTGGACACCCCCCCCCCCTGCGTGGACATCACAACCCCTGCTGGACACCCCCCCCCCCCCTCCAAGACACCCCCCCTCCCTCTTGGAAACCCCCTTGGACCACCCCACCCAGACAGCAACCCCCCCCCCCTCCTAGATTACCTATATTGTTGTGCTGCCTTTGGGTCCATTGTGGGTTTTTAGTGCTGGATTTGTCCCTTGGAAAGGGATAGAAATGTAGAGTGGATTTTTTGGCTAGTTCTCAGCTTGTGTGGGTCATGCAGGCGATGTTCTTATGGGGGTTCTTGATGCTATTATGGTGTTGGGTGGGTGTGGGATGTTTATAGTGTAAGGATCATGTGCATAGGATGTCTGATTTTAGTATGTGGGGATGATTCTAAAGGGGCTTCTAGTGTGGTGCGGATAGAGTCACGTGTTATTATTCTAGGTGCAGTTTTAGAGGATAGGGTTCATGGTGTGGGTGATTCAAGCAGGGATTTCTAGTTTTTTGATGATTTTTTTCTTTTTAGGTTGTGGTTTTCCTGCTAATTGGCTACATGTAGGGGATTTGTTGTGGATGGTTGTGGTTGAGTTTGTGGTTGACTAGTTGGGTGTTCCTTTGGTGGCTGGAATTTTTCATATGGTGATGTTAAGATATTGTTTCCTTGAGTCTTTGAGTGGTCTAATGTGGTGTTCTGTTGCCATGATATTGTAGAATGTTTCCTTGGCTTCAAGGTTCATGAAGTAGTAGATGGTTCAAGTTGTGTATAGACTAGTGTTGTTGTTCCTAGAGGAAGGTTTTCTTTATTGGATGGGTTCTTTCCATCAACCTTTTAGGTTGCAGTAGCTATTCTGGTGTGAGTGGCTAGGAGGGTTGGGTTCTGTTTGGTGTTGGGTGGGATGACTACAATTATTGGTGTTCAGGGGAGTGGTGTTGTGGTTGGGTGGTAGGTGGATGGTTTGTGGTTTTGTAAGGGTACAAGAAGGTGGGTTTGATTGATGGTGATTATTGTAGGTGAGTTGAGTGGTCTGTTTTAGGGATTATGTGATTCTGAAACTATTAATTTTTTATGAACAATACCAACAAATATTGGATCATATTTCATAGGAGGGGTGAGGGATTTCAGGATCTTCACCTTCAGTGCATATTCAAGAAGAAGAAAATTCAATTTCCATAATAGATTGCCAAGTTCAAGAAAAGAGAAAAATAATTAAATACAACATCTCTAATATAGAACCTGAAATATATTACCTCAATCTATAGAATAACATTTGGGGTAAACGTAGTTTGAGGCCCTTTTAATATGGCATATTCAGAGGAACAAACCAACATTTTAGGGTACTATAGTTCTTGCACAAAACATAGTGGTTTCAGTATCTAGTGAAATTACTCAACCATAGAACAGAGAATAGAAAGTGGATTTTATTATCAATCATGATGAAAATAAGAATCAAAGGTATTTTACTGAAGAACAAGTTAAATACAATGATAAAAGAAATCATCAAGATCAACTAGTAGTCTTTGACACTAAAATGATAGTCCAAATCCAATCAATTTCTATCATAAATGATTACATAGACACGGAACTGTTTATTAATACTGATATTAAAGTGGTTTTGACACTTCATTCTTTTCCTCTATTTAGAAAATTGGAGATAAATCCTATACCACTGTTGGTAGAGTCCAATCATCTAAAGAAAAATATGAACAATATTGTGATTCATTGAATACATAATCAAAGGAGGTGGTGTGGCTGTTGGGAGATTTCCAAAATATTGGGTGATTATTTTTGGTACTACAGATACTGGGAGATGTTGTTGAGTAGTTCTGTGAGCTTCTAGATAGGAACATCAAGATGGATGTTTGCTGATGGATGGGTGTAGAGGCTAAAGTTATGGCTGGTGTTGGCTTAGAGGTGCTGGAGGATCTGTTTCTATGGACTAATTTGTTAACATAGATTGGGTGCTATTGTTTACTGTGAGTTGGTAAATGGGTTTTTGGCTGGTTTTTTTGTGTGGTGCAGGATGCCTCTTTGATGGGGTATGTTGCAGGAGTGGCATGGGTTGGTTCTGGTGGCTTGGGATGTAAATTTGAGTACATTTCAAGTGGTTGGACATTGCTGTTGGTTATAGGTGTTGGTGCTATTACTGTTGAGTGGGTTAGTGCTAACACTCTGATTTTTATTGGGTTTTTCTCCAGTATATGTGCTATTGGATAATTTTATTGGATTATAGTAGGTTTCTGCTTAGTGGGTAGTGCTTCTGGTGTCAAGCGGGCTACTACTATTTCCAGTTCCACTAGGGGTTGGTTTTTGATTGAAAGCTAGGAGGTTGGGGTTTAGTGGTTATGGACATGAAGGGGGCTGGTTGCAGGTGTTGGGGGGATGCTGTGGGCATATTCTAAGGTGGAAGGTGGGCTGTTGCGGGCTGGAATGCTGGTGGAAGCGGGCTGAAATGAAGGTGGAAGGGGGATGGTGTGGGCTAAATGTGGCTGGAGCAGGGCCAAATCATGGCATTACCGCGGCGTGACCGCGACGTGACTGCGGCGTGACCCCGACGTGACTGCGACGTGACCGTAGCATGACCGAAGCGTGAACGCGGCGTGACCGCGGCATGATCGTAGCGTGTTGGCCTGGTCCAGCGACATCTGCAGGGAAGCATCTTTCGGCCATGAGCGAAGGGAACGAGAGGAGGAAGGGAAACATTCCAGTCGTCACCCCACCGGAAAAAAATTTGATTAGTCTGTCTCAAAATTGATCACAAGACTCATGGAATACTATCACTGTGAACCGTCATAGGGTGTTGTTCTAGAGCAGGGACAAATCACGACGTGACCGCGGCGTGACCGTGGTGTGTTGGCCCGGTCCAGTGACATCCGCGGGGTAGCATCTTCCACTTAGTTTCAAATAGGATGATATGGATGGAATGATAGGATGTTTTCTTAGAATATTTAAAGAAATGAATGCTAATCTATGATGACTAAAGGATTGGATTACCCCTGATATACCTAATTCGGTGAGGGCTCGAATGCAGGTGGAAGGGGGCTGGAATGCTAGTGGAAGGGGGCTGGTTGCAGGTGCTGGGGGGATGGTGCGGGTTGATTCGAAGGTGGAAGGGGGGCTGTTGTGGGCTGGAATGTTGGTGGTAGCGGGATTAAATGAAGGTGGAAGGGGCTGGTGTGGGCTGGATGTGGATGGAGCAAGGCCAAATCATGGCATTACCGCGGTGTGACCGCGGCGTGACCGCGGCGTGACCGTAGCGTGTTGGCCTGGTCCAGCGACATCCGCAGGGTAGCATCTTCCACTTAGTTTCAAATAGGATGATATGGATGGCATGAGAGGATTTTTTTCTCAGAATATTTAATGAAATGAATGTTAATCTGTGATGACTAGAGGATTGGATGACCCCTGATATACCTAATTTGGTGAGGTTTGGAGATCTTGCAATGTGTAGGAATACCTAGAGGAATACCCCATGGGATCAGTAAAATTACAGGTTACATAACATGTAATATGACTTTATTGATACTGTGGGACCCCTGGGCTGTGGAACTGGGCTTTTGGTTCAATTTAAATATCACATTCTATGTGACATGGTCACACAACATGGGACCCATCTTAAAAGTCTAACGGCATTTAAAGAGTGTCTTGGTTCAAACAATCGTTTTAATAAAAAGAGGGAAACCCCCTACAGGGATATAAAAAGGGTCAAGTACGATGTGTGCTTTATGACTAACAACGACAACAAGTATAAGGAAAACATCAATGCAATAATGTTAAGCAAGGTATACCACTGTGAGTTTTCACAGACAACGCACCTCCGTTGGAGGGGTTTTATTACAAAACCATGACTTATTTATCAAACGAAACAATTATCTTAACTAACACCTATTCAAGAATTGAAATTTAATATAAATATGCAAAATTAAGAAGGAAACTAAATGCAATTTAAAACATTCTTGAATTAAATAGGATAGGAGAGGTACCCTACCTCAACCCCAAGGTGCGTTTACTTTTGACAGCGACAACTCGAATCTTCCTTTTTTCTGCTTGCATGCATATTCAACTTAACATATATATAAGTACACCTAGCCCCTATGTACATATTTTCATGGCCAAATATGCACAAGGGGGTCCTTAGATATATGTTTATACTTTCATATACCCCTTTACACTTACACGTGTATGCATTTTTCATATCTATATATAAGCACACCTAGCCCAAATATATATATTCATACTGCCATGAGTGAATATATATAAAGGGGGAACTTATATATGTATATGCCTACCTATGCATACACATGTAATCCTTCATCAACGGCGACTCGAATCCACCTCAATGAAATCCAAAACACACAACAAAAATATAAGGAACCCAAAAATCAAAAAAGCCCTAATTAAAATTGGGCCAAAGAATAAAAATGGAATAACCCTTACCCAAATTGTGAACTCATTGTCTTCGATGGTGGTGGATAGAACCAGTATTATCATAAAAAACCACATATAATAAAATAGTGGAAAAAGAAATGAGATATAATAACTTATTATATATATGTGATCAGTGTGTCAACTATAAATGATAAATGAAACGTGAATCCATAACCAACAATGAACAAATAATATTCAAATTGATATGTAAATCCCAATACTAAATAACATGATAATTAATAAATATCTTTATTTTTCAAACATCGCCTTCAATTGCCTATTCAAAAATCAAAAATCACAAAAAATATGAGAATAATGTAAACCTCCATTATCACTTAAAAGCAAGAAATAGGGATTAGACATTCTTCTTAACCTATAAAATCCATTCCTTGAATATATAAAATACCTAAAACTCTTCATTCCTATATCCTCTTTAATTTTCTAGATTGAAACCTCATTTTTTAGCATGTTCCTCTTCTGGAATTCACCTGTATTCTTAGTTTATATAGGTTTATAAATTTTATAAAGTAGAGAATTTTCCATCTTTTATTCTTACTCAATCCACTTGGATTTTTCAAACCTTTTTTCTAATATGATTAGACAATATTTTGGTGCATGATCTTCCTTCTTCTTGATTGTATATTCCTTCTTTATAGAAACAATTTCTGAACATGCGATAATTGGTTTTTTCCTTTTATCATTCAACAATTATTATTGTTAGGGAATCTATGTCATAAATTCTTATCAATTTGGACTACTTGGTTTCCCTTCCACACACACTTCAAACAGCCTTTAGAGTACCTTTTTTAGGATCCATTTCAAACTCCACACTAGAATTGTCAAGCACTAGCCCACTACAATATCAAATATTGATACTTATCCCAACACATTGATCTGAATGACATCTTAGAAATACAGAAGCTCTAAATAGCATATTTACCAATATAAACTCCTCATAATTAACTGAACACACTGACTATACCAACCACTATAGGTAAATCATTAATTTTGGTGTGGTCTTGCAACCAAATATGGTTCATCCAACATCCAACTCCAGACACTAAATTCATACATTAACTATCTAAGTTCATACATTTCACAACCATGATAATGATCACCGTCCCTTGATATAGATTTCACTCAAAAAAGAAGAGTATGAATCTCCCCACTATAGTATTATCGATACCATCATAAATCCTGCATATATATGTCTAGTTCCTAATATCACATTATGATCACTATAGAAGATCCTAGCCCAAAAATGATATAGCTCCATGAATTCCCAAAACATGCTCTTATTCTGTAAATCTACTATAGCATCTCATAGAAGAGGGACTAAAACTCGATCCATAAAACCTCCTCATTCCTTCTTTTATGATCAAATGTATTTATCCATTCTGATTCATCTCCTTTGAATTTAGAAACTTCTAGTTTCACACATATATCCTCTAGAGTTCTAGTCCTTTCAAATAGGATCTAAAATTTCATCAACATATTCGAAAAATCCTACGATCCCATGTCACTACTAAAAATTGGAGAATGCTACTCCTAGAACTCATGGATAACTTAGAAAATCATTGTTTTTCCTTTTTGAAGGCCTTGGTCAATGGATCAAAGTAGTTTTAACATAATATGAGGGAAACAACCACTTGATCATATTTACCATGAGAACACAATGCCATCCTAATTAGATGCTTTGTTGGTGAATTTTGACTCAACATTATTCGGTAATAACAACATTACTAATTAGAAACCCATCGTGCCACAATCCTAAGCATGCACTATTACCACAAAATCATGAAACTAACTTTAATCCATACTTCATAACAAAATATCATTTCCAAAACACCAAACCCTAAGGATTATCATAATAATCTAAGGGTTAAACTCCTACACAAACCAACTAAAGGTTTTCATCTACCATATAAACATGATTAAGATATCATAAATCAAACAAAAACACGTGAAAACCACTATGCTCTATAGACCCCCCCCCACCCCCCTGCCCTCCTCCCCACTACCCTGTAGACACCCCCCCCCCCTCCCTCCTACACTAGTCCCCCATTCCCCTACAAATTCCCCCCTCTAGTACCCCCCCCCCCCCTCCAGACCATGGACACCCCCCCCCCCCCACTCCCCCTACCCTCCTACACCTCTCCCCTACAGACACCCCTGCCCTCCTGCACCCCTCCCCTATGCCCTGCAGACCCTCCCCCCTTGAACCCATCCCCACTACCCTGCAGACCCCCCCCCCCCCTGCCCCTCCTGCACCCCTCCCCTATGCCTTGCAGACCCCCCCTTCCCCTGCAAATTCCCCCCTCCAGACCCTGGACACCCCCCCCACTCCCCCCTGCACCTCTCCCCTACAGACCCCCCCCCCCCCCCACCCGCCCTCCTGCACCCCTTCTCTATGCCTTGCAGACCCTCCCCACCCGGACAGGACCCATTCCCCTTGCCTACTACCGCAGCAAAACCAATCCACTCTACTCCACCTCAATCACACAAACCGGCATTAAACAAAAACCCATCCTGTTCATCAAGATAGAAACATTAGAAATTCCTCTTCCACCAAATCCAGTAATAGGTGATCCTTTAATAGAGAAACTAACAGACAACAACATCAATTCAATAAGGTGGAAAACTACCTCTATTATCATGTTTAATATGGTGTGAAAACTATAAATTACAATTGATAGAAAAAAGGACACACTGTACACGCTTTAGGTAATTATACAGATTTTCCAAAGAATAAATCATCTTAAAAAATGAAGAAAAATGGATTCTTGAAGCTACTACGTCGAACATCCTGCAATTACAGGACATACCTAACTATATAGACTTTGAGAGAGCTTCCCAAGCAGGATTTGCAACATGAAAAAATAATAGGGACCATCCTCAATCAGGAACATTCCTAAAACTGATGACGAGTGTAGCCCTTCACTTATACAATACCATAAACAACCTAATAACTAGAAAATTCATAACTAAATATTAGAATAATACATGAATGATTGAAGAAAGGTAAGGCAAAAAAAACGGCATAAACACTTACATAACACTGTTTGGTTCCAAGTGTAGAAGTAAAGAAAATAGATGACATGAGAACTCATCCATCCATTCAGAAAATTGGATCATTGGAATAAATGATGAACCATCATTATCATCTTCCAGGGAAGCTATCTGCAACAATGATCAAATGAAACAGAAGTTTTCTTCTCCATATAAAATCACATATATCATGTTTTTTATGAAAGCTAGTTCTTACATTGGAAAATATAAAACCAATGAATTTCACAGTTTCCAATGTTTTATGAGGATCATTGGCATCCATACCAAGCAAGGCATTGGATAATGAAATTTTCAAGAGATCAATGTATGCATTAGAAATAGCAGAATCATCCAACTTTGCATAATAATTAGTCAAGGAAGAGAAGAAATGTGATCTCCCAGAAAAGGCCACTGATGTTACATGAGTTTTCAACTAGTGAGTGGTTGTAATCTGTGAGAAGCTACATGGCTACGATTTCCAATGTATGGTTTTAAAATAACATGCAAAACTCATTTAACTCTTCGATAATTGAATATGGAAGAATTATTACTAACCGACTCAAGATCCATATGGAAGCCAGATGCCAAAATTGATGTCACACCACCCACAAACAAACACACTAAGTGTGGGATCCTCTCCGTAATTTTTTTGAATAGCAGGAATGGGAATTGATTTTAGGATGTCTATTTCAATTTTTGGGTATTCCAGATTTTAATCCCCATGGTCAAACTTACCTAGAAACTTTTCTATGTGTGGGATCAAACCTAGATAGGGTACCAACAGTGTCGGCCCGAGCAACCGTACCTATAAATTATAATTTCTCATTCTTTTATCTCACCATTATTGATAAACAAATACAATTTATAGGAGATATAATGGTATCATTTCATACTCAAGTAATGCACCATCAATTATTCCAATCTAATTCCACATGATTTATAATAAATGCATAAAAATGTGGGTTTGATTTAGACATCAAAGCTCTCCATTTATCAAAGAATATGTTTCCAAAATTAAATGAAACAACTCATCACATTTTTCAAGAGTCACGAAACTATTTTTTTAGGTTGGGATAATTGATTGATACAAATTTTTATAATGATTCTCATCGAAAATTTCAAACTTATTTTTTACCCACTTTAACACACAGGTGAAAACATTCAAAATAAGTAGCATGTTTTAATTTTAGAAAACAGTCCCAAAACTTATTCAATATTTCATATAAATTCCACTAATTTAAAAAAATCATACCCCTGTATAGCAGTATTTTATTGTTTTAATCAATAATTAGATATTATAAAATCATAACCTTTCAATAATACCTTTTTCAATCACCTTCCAAAATTCATATTTTGATGAAGTGATAATTGTAGAAGATTCTTCAAAACCTTCTCTACTTTTCTAACCTTCAAGGAGACACTACAGTTTTCAAAATTAATAATGATCCAATTTTGAATAGTACTAAATGTTTGATCAATTTCAAGATGGATATCTTCACCTTAATTTCCAACTTTGATATCTTTTTCATCATCATTAAGGATGATTATTTCATCATATGATCTTTAGAATACCAGTTGATAGATCATTTCATAATGGAGCATTATTCATTTTATTTTAAAGTTTTTGATCTCTTATAAACCTTATTTAGTTCTCTCCTTGATAAGATGCTACAAATTAAATTACTAACACTATAAGCACATATGTACAACACATGTGATAGGGAATAAGGTAAAACTTATTATTCCTCAATGTGAACAGAATGGTTTTGAGAATTTTCTCAACTATCTCCATTTTTCCTACTAGGAAATATTTTTTTCTTTTCAAATATTAATCTACTCTAAAAAACAAGAACTATTTTTTAACTCTCTTATTAGTTGTAACCATATTAAACTAAAATGAAAAAACTATTTTCTTCTTCCCTTTCATAAATAAAATACACTTCTTTATTTGAAAATTGGACTTCACATAAATATTCTTCCCTCTTCTTATTCTTCTTCTTATTTTGTGAAACCAATCTGCACTAGATATCTTATTTACATTATCCTTAATCTATAAAACTTATTCAGAATATATTCAGTTTTGGATCTATTCTCTCCTTCAATACTCAAGGAATTTTTCTATAGGATTCAATATCAGTTATCTCTTCTTGATGCAAGGATTTTTATTTCTTGGAATGACAGTTTCAAACTGACAATTTCTTTGACATGAAATATATATATATATATATATATATATTTGTGTGTGTGTGTGTGATACATGAAACAATATCCATTATATTAATTTTGTTCTTTCTCTCTTATCTGTAAACATTATACCATGTGAATACTACATTTTTAATTACTATAATTCTCAATAATTCAAAATTCCTAATATCTTGAAATTTCAAAACTCCCACTACTTCTCTTCACAATTGTTTGTAACTGTATATAGACATGTAGACACCACTTCATAAAAAACTCCATGTATTCATAAATTATATATAAAAATATTCAAGGTTTCATCTCCTCATTTTATGGTGTAAATATTTCTATAAAACATGAAGTTATTAAATGGAAGCATGAATCACAATCTTTCTTTACGATATTTATGTCGACGAAGAACAGATCACTATGCATCATCTTATTTAGTTTATCATATTTCATTTTCTTTTTCTAATCATAATTTGATAAGACTTTCAGATAAGTCTTATAATTTATAAATTCTTACATAATTCCCTCAAAAAATGTTATGAAGTTCGAGTATTATGAAATTTCCACAAAAGTCTTTCCACCCTATATTCTTCCATTTTCATCTAAAAAATATAACCTATGAAGATCTTTTAATATACCTTATAATTCCTAAGATTTTTGAATATGGCATGAGTTTCTCATGATCTCACATTATGGATCACTCTATAATTTATAGTGCAGCTAAACTATAATCATGACACAAAGTAAATAATTTAAGAAAAAAACCTATAATATATCATATCAAGTACCAATGCCTGAGTTTTTAAATGATGAACAATAGTTCTATTTGATGTGTCCCACACCAGACTCATGTTTGGGAGACCTCTTATTTATTACCTATGACACTCATTAGTCTGTCATTCAAATCCATTATAGTCACAGTTCTATCATGCTTTCTTGTACAGTGGTTCTAACCATCACTCTACACCAATAAAAAATTGGTGAACAATCCTCAGATCATTTTTGACCAACACAGGCTTTTATACATTCCATCCTAACTAGAATGAATTTAATCTTGGCCACCTGTATTTGATGACTTAGCTTCTTGGGTAGTGTTGTATTAAGGTTTTTTTTTATAAATCCTTCTCCAAAATTTAAAACAAACAGAAAAATAATAAGGGTCAACTCAGCAAAAATTCACTCATAATCCAAGTTAAAAAACAACTCAAATATAAACATTCCTTTTCAAATATAACAATATCCTATACTCCAATAATATCAACATTTTTTTAATCTTCCTTGACTTCATCTATGTATTTTCCCAAATAGTTTTTTACTTTCCAAGATTATATACATAAGAAAGGAACTTCAAAAATGCATTCATCATACACATATAAGATTCATAATTATAAATTCTCCATGCAACTCAAATCCTTATTGAAATTTCCTTTTCAATTTCCCTTTTTAAAACTAGAATATTCCAAGAAATAATAATCTTGGTAGTAATTCAAGAACACTTAAAAAAAATTAGTTTATATAAATGAATCTCCAAAACTCCAAAGGTAAGGTATTCCCTTTTCATATGAGGAATGAAAAGTATTTCATAATCAAAGTTCAAACATAAAATATGTGTCTCTAAATATCATGTACTTAATATAATGTCACACCACTCTTAGGAACCCTTCTTCTCAACAAAACTATGTTCGCTAACCAACTTCCAAGATATTCTTATCCATAAATTCTTATTTCTTGCATATTGACACTAATATTCATTGAAACATCAAAATCATTGAAAAAAATAAAACATACACAATGTGGGATCAACAACACTAACTTCTATGCATTAAAACTGGAGAATAAATGCCATAATTATAATATTCAATACAAAAAAATGTCCTACTATCATGAAACTGTAAATGGATAAATAAGGGAATTCAATAAGACCCTATATAATATCTTTCATATGATTGTGAACAAGGATAATAGATCTTATTCTAATAATATCTTTCATGCTTTGGGGGAATATCGAAACTCAAAACATACTGGTACAAAAGAAACCCCATATTTTCTAGTATATAGGAGAGAAGTATCCTTCAATTTTCAGAATATAGGAAGTCCTAGACATAGATTGATGAGCTATAATGAGTTTATGAGAAACTTTTACTCACAATATATAACCATGGAGTCTATTAAAAGCATGTCACATGAGAATTTAACCAGAAGGTTCACATCTTCTAATTTATTCATGGAGAATTAGTATTTTCCATGCGAACGCCAATGATACATGGAAAAAATCTTCTAATTCTAGAATAGAAATGGTAATAACCTTACATCGTCCATAAGGTCCACTCTAATGGGATTATTCCCTGATCACAATGGATAGAGGGAATATCAAACCTTCCACCAACATAAGATTTATAATGAAATAAATTACATAGCCTTACCTAAAAGTGCATTTCACATGAATTTAAACTACTTGGATATGGTCCTTGTCATATAACCTTTAAATTGATGGCACTAAATGTCCTTTTTTCATGATGTCAAATTTCATAGTATATAATCCTTATCACATGGTTTTGTACTAAACGACAACATATCCACCCACATGACCCTTAAACTACATGGAGTGGTTTGTCTCATATGAAAAGGTTTACTTACACGAGATTGAGATCCATAAAAGATTCTAAAAATATGATTTCCCCTATCTATGACACAATGTCTAGATAAAAATACCCTCATGTTCAATAACCACATATTGCGTAATTCATATTATCCAGATATATGTAGTGAATACCAAATCACTTATCTTGGAGTCAACCAAAATTCTTATCATATTTAAACCACCCCATCTATCCAAGTGTTTTGGATCTTTACCTCATTAATACAAGGTCTTCCAATGGCCCTACATTATGATAGAACTACGTTAATTTCTCCTTGTGATGACACCTTATTCACTTCATGTTTCCTTCCTTCTATCACCATGACACTCATATATTTCATTACCCTTTCCACTATGTATAATCCATATATATATATAGACTTTTTTCAAGAACTATATGTGTCTTGATTACTATTTTCATAGGATATATAGTGAAACCCGGACACTCTATCTTGGGTCCAACCACAAGTATCATTCCCACCAATTTCATATCTTATTTTGGTATGTGGTCCCTCGTTGATTCACACAAATTCTTCTCCAATAACCCTTCATTTGTATGAAATATTTTCTTTTTATTTTTTGTTTAATCCAGATCTTCATAGGGACCATTTTACTAAGTACTATTTGTATCCTTACTCTTGTTATTATAAGATATGGTGTAACCCCAAGATTTTTTTTATCTAAGTTTCATCCAAGAATTCCATTTCTATCCCATTTCCCATCGATATTCTGACACTCAAGTTTACTTATCCTCATAGGATTTTCCTTCATCAACCCTACACGAGGATGGGAATTCTTCTACCATACCAAAGATATCTATAGTTTGATTACTATTATTTTAGGATATATAATGACATCCATATAACCTTTCTTGGTCCAATTTTTAAATTTTAATCCACTCAAACTCCTCTATAATTTTCTTCAAGGACACAATACCTATCAACTCTGAACTAGAAACTAGCTTTAAAATATACTTTTCCTTTATAACATAATTTTTAACTTGAGCATTTGAGTCCCCAAAAATTTTCCATGTATACTGGTAATGTGTACATAAAATCTTGACAGACACCTCTATCGGGAGATGGTAAATACACTATGTATCTAACCTACCTATAACTAACCAAAGGCATGTCCTTTCCCTAAAGGATAAGACCCAATAATCTTATATTCTTTCAATAACAATATAGTAGAACCTATAATTAAAGTTTGGCCAACATCTATCCTTGGTATGATTTTTCAAAGGTATGGTAATAGACACACCATTTCAAATATAGTTTGTGATTATCCCAGTCTACCCATATGAATTTTATCATTATATAATTTAAATGACACAAGTTATTTCCCTAATTTAAAACGTTTTAAAATACTTATGGATTTAAAAACCCTGTTTGGTTATCACATTCCTTCTGATTAGACTGAACTCTATGACTTGCATGACTTTCTGAGAGACTTTCTAATATGTCTTAAATTGAGGTTGTGTCTATCAAAATAACGAAAGATGACTCAATTAAAATTACAATTAGTGATAAACAGTCTAAATAAAAAAATAATTATGAATTAAAATCAAATTAGCATATCTAGATGAGATCAGACAAAAAACCCTCATCAAAAATTTCTGCAAAAAAGAGAAATGAGAAAATTAAAGTTCTTACAGAGGAAATGGAATCCCCTGTAGCTATATGCGAAGCAAGGAGAATAACCCTGGTAAAACCAAGTCATAATGTGGTAAAAAGGAAGGAGGCAAGGAGGCATGGCAGGGTGATGCGTTAGCATGGATGAAAGTCGTAGAAGCAAGGTGTGGATGAGTGATATAATTATGGAGAAGGTGAAGGGGGTGGAGGATATAGGGAAGCAAGGCTAGGGGGCACGATGAGGATCGGGTTGGCAGGGAGGAGGTGAGGCGGGCGGGCGGAGAAGCACGGCAGTGGAGGCACACAGTGAAGCAGCCGCCGCTGGTATGCTAGGTTTGAGATTCGAGCAGGGAGCAATGAGATCGTGCCAGAGCCACATCGGAACCATGTCCGAGCCGAGTCGGAGAAAGAGAGTCACGGGGAGGTGGGGTGGCCACGTCAGAGATGTCGATATAGGAGGAGGATCGCGATAGGGAGGAGGATCGTGGGGAAGTGGGGATGGGAAATTCGCGAGGGTGGGGGGGAAGGGGATCACGTGGGGCGCTATTTCCATAGACATCAAAAATATCCATGGGTATAAGAGATCTATAGCCACGGTTTTTATTGTCCGTGTCTGTAGATCCGTAGCTATAAGTCCAAATTCTAGTAGTGGTACCTATCACCACATCATTTTCGAGAACCACCTCAGCAGATGTGATGGAATAAGATTTACATTTCTCATTTGGATCTTGTGGTTACTAATTCTTGTTACCCTTGAGGACTTTAGGTTTACTACACTGATGTTCATAGTTCCATTTCTCCCTACAGTTAACGAATTGAAACATGTGTGGTGATCTCCCTTCCTCGATCATATTGTTCTACTGCATCATGTCCCTTTCACAATAATGAGCTTGGTGGCCTTATATAACAAACATGAAGCATTTCCCCATCCCTTTGAGGCAATTGCCATGATGTTTCTTCCCAAATTTTTAACATTGTTGATAACAAAACCTGAGGTGTATATCTATTTTTCTATCATGGTTGATAACAAAACCTGAGGTGTATATCTATTTTTCTATCATTGTTGATAACAAAACCTGAGGCGTATCTTTCAATCCTTGTGAAATTTTCTTCATAGTCCATGATATATTCACCTTCCTTTTTATTCATCTCTAAAAAATCACCCTCCAATTTACAATATAAATTATTTTAGGGAAATAATTGTTAAGAAATATTTTATTAAAGTCTTCCCACTCCATCTATTCAATTTCATCCTTAAGATTGGTTTTATGTATAAACATGCACCATTGATTGGACTCTTCATCTAAATGATAAATGGATAAAGTCACCATATACATTACAAAATAGTGAATCACAGAAAAGATATTTCCATTGAGTTGACCCATTATTCCAAAACTAGTGGATTAGAATATCCACTAAACTTCAGTGGTCATTGTTGTATAAAAGACTCAATAACCAGTTTCCCCCTCTTAGGGTAAGGTGTATATTCCACATTATTCAGGTTATTGTTCACATCCTCAAAGAGCTGGGTGAACATTGCCCTGAAATTTTTAACTCCACCTCTTAAGGAATAGGGGATGTTGTTCATGGAATCTCTGCATTGTACCTCTCATAGGTTGTTTCCCTAGTTTTTCTAGGTTCCCACCATTTTCTAAAATATAAAGGGTTTGAACAAAACCTAAGTGAACCAATCATGAATAAATAATTTATTCCTTTTTGAAATTAACTCTTAAGGCATATCTTTTTGGATCCATATGTTTAGAATTTTTCTATAATAAAGCTTCTTTGGTTATTTCATATACTCAGCCTCATCCTTAATGGATTTCAATAATGTTATATAATACTAATTTTCAAATTAACTAAATCATGCTCTAATATCAACTATTGAGAACCTATTTTTTTTCTTACATTACTATTACATCATTTCAAAGATAAACAATATAATAGGGTTGAAAACCCATGATCTAATGGTTTAGTGTCTTGGGAAATTTTGTACCAATAATAAAATTTACATAATAAAACATAAACTTTTCTTCATTCATTATTATCTAGATACTAATTATACATATTTTACTCCTTTGTATAAGTATTCACTTGAGGATATACAACAAAGAAATATGTGAGCTAAAAGATCAGTAAGAGGATAGATTAGAACATGGATCAACATAACATGGGTGAGCATAATCATAAAATCATAACATAATAAGGGGATCATCATTATAATCAAGATAGGAATCATTATGTAAATCCATGGAATATAGAAATGCATGAAAATGAATCATCATGTCTTAGTGGTCAAATACCACACATATTTATGAACAAATATAGCATCATGTTCATGCATAACATATGTGCATAACCATAAAATCATCACATTTTTGAACAAATCTATCATTATGCTAACAAATATTTCTCATTATCTCATGAGACACATCACATTACCCAATGAATTGTATCACTATATAATTATGGGTGCACCCATCACATCATAAAATTTACATAATAATTCATTTGACATATAATGTATATCAATCTTAGAAATAAAATAACACATGGAAAGGAATGAGTTTTATTTCATAAAGAATACATTAATGACCAAAATTTGGGCTTCCGAAAAGAGAATAACATACTATTACCAGGATAATAAATCTTGAATGAAGAAGAAATAATCTCAATATAAGTAAAATATTTGTTTTAAAAAATAATAGTTCTTTGGGAAAATATTTTTATTTTTCATAAATCTATATTATAAACATGTATATAAAAGAAAATAAAAGGTTATAATAATTAAAGAAAAACCACAATGAAATTTGGCATGAAAGAGGAATAACACAAAGAAATGAAATTGAGTTCAGGAATACCCTTACCTTACGTATGAATGTAATATTCACATTAATATCTTGGATAATCAAATTAGATTAATAAATTAGTAAATAATGAAAATATTATACATTTATTGGATTCATTATAATTTTATTATGTTCATTTATAGAAATTATAATTTGTTATAGAGTTCAATTCCATCGTTCTGAGGGTGTTTTTTTCTTGGTTTTCATGATCGGTTCGCTTGTATACATGTATGAAAGTTCGTGTAAAATGAGGAAAATTATCTAGAATTAAGATTATATGTAATTAATGAAATTAAAAATTCTAAAATGATCATATATATCATTTTTTATATGGTATGAGGATGTATCATTAGATAAATAGTTAATGATAATCTTTTAGAGTAATTTTGGGGGTTTTCAATTACAACAAACTCGTTTTGTTTTATTATTTTATATTTTCTATATATGTTAATTGTATATTATAAAAAAAGTTATAAAATAAATTTTAAAATATTTTCCAACAATTATAATGGTTTTATGGCCATGATTTAAGGTGATAAGGGAAAATTAAATCTTGTCAACCTCGAAGGTGATAAATCAATACCTCTCATACGACATTTCCATTTTAGAATAAAAGGGAGAGGAAAAGAGGTTTTATGATGGATTATTACATTAAGTTAATAACATTACACTATATTAAATATAATGGAGTTATTATTCCAATTTTATCTGGGTAGGTGAAGAGAGAATGTGAAAATAAAATAACATGAAAAGGAATTAAAAGAAAACGGAATAGTATTTTACCACTTGAATTCTTCTCCTTAAGAACCTCCTTTAGGAGATTCGTTTTAATATTTTATTGAGAGAAAGGGATACAAGATTTGTTGGAGAGCCTTGGTAAGTGTATTATTAAATAATTTTACAAGCTTTAAAGATTTTTCTGTGTGAGCAGAAGAGGTGGAACGGGTGGTATTTACAGTAGAGGAGAGGGGTGTTTTCTGATTATTTTATTCATTAGTTTATTATTTTTGCTTAAGACTATGAATAATTTGAACCTTATCACTAAATATGTTAAAATAATAAATGATAGTTCAATATTATGGGCTTATATCCTCTATACATAATATATGGCTCAATAATTCATATATTTGTCAATACCATAAATTATCGTATTTCACTATACACCAAAAATCTAACTATTTTAGAAAAATACAAAAAATTAACCCTAACCATTATTCAATGTGTATAATTCAAAAATGAACTCCATTTTATGAAAATAAGTTTCTAAATATGAGAAATTTTATTTTTAATGAAAATAAATATTTACTTAGAAAATATAGATTTTAAAATTATAGCTCATTTTATAATAATTTGAAAAATTAAATAAGGTACATTAAAATAATATTATAATAATAAGATAAAAATATTAATTTATTAATATATTTTATGCAAATAAATTTTCTATTAAATCATTATATTAATTATAAAATTGTAAATAAACATTTATGTTTTATAAAAATAAAAACACTTAATTAATAATTTTTTAAAACATTTATTTACTTATAATATTATATAATTATAACATATTACACAACTAGAAATTTTACCTACAACCATGGTTTGGAACTGTGGTCGTAGGATCCAAAACTATGGCAATAGCCTATTGCCACAGTTTTTATTAACCGTGGTAGATATCACTGTGGTGGTAGGGCCACCCTATTTCCATGGATTAAAACATAGAAATAGTGTTCTAAGACCATGGTTTTAACTATGTCTATAGGGGTCCTATAACCACAGTTTAACCATGTAAATATCATCCTATGACCATGGTTTTAATCATGACTGTAGGTGGCCTACAGCCACGGCTACACCATGGATCTAGATTATCTATTGCCACAATTTAAACCATGGATTATGCCCCTATATCCACTGTTAAAATCATGGTTGTAGGATCCTTCAGTATAAAAAAAATATCACCCAAACACCTGCAACTAATTCCAAAATCCACATACAAATACAACTTTATAAAATGCCTATATTATACAAAAAAACATCAAATAAACCTACAGTATACAAAAAACCTACAAAAATTTCCTTCACCTAGAGTATACAAAAGCACTATAGAAATACACCTAAAAAATTCCAAAAACCACTTGCTAGAGCTCATTTCCACAAAAATAAAAAAACTAGTACATATAAGATTAAAATTTTATAAATAATTAATAAAATTGATAAATAAAGAAATTTTCAGTAATGTCACTCCAAAGTTTTATCAAAATCCTCATCGTCATCGGCACCAATATCAACATCATTAACATGCATACCACCACCAACATCATCATCAAAACCATGTTCAGCCTCTCCACCAGCATCTTCAGCCTCTCCACCAGTATCTTCAGCTACACAATCATCTTCATCCTCATACATCGAGTGAAAACTTGATAAACATCAATCCACTATTTTTGTAGCCTCTATCAGAAGTGAAGAACGTATATCTGATATCACCTTGACCAATTTTTCATTTTATTTTTTCCACGTCTTTTGAGTCTCTTGACTAACTTATTGGTTTTTTGTCTCAATGGTGGCATGTAATTTTTCTTCGAAAATAATTCCTACAACATTTCTAGAATATTAAATACCTAATGACAAATATTTAAATGGAATGATTTTCGTTCTGGGTTTACAATGAACTGTACCACTTTGCTCGTCGCCTTGAACCTGATGTAAATGAAACTTTGGTCCAAATGTGTCCAATTCCATTGCCACTAGATCTTGAAGATCATCTTATAAAATGGTGTTACCATTATAGAAGATAAAATATATATATATATAAAATAGTAATATAACTTATAGATAAAGATACCTTAAATAACTATCAAGGCTAAAGCTACAGTTTATCATTTCCTACATACATTGATTTGAGGTTGTTTGAGTGTTTGAGATAAACTAATATAAAAGTATATGAAATTTAACCATACATAAATATGATATTTAAGATTATTTTAGTGCCTTTGGATCTAATTTCTAGAGAAATATTATGGTTGAATTGGTGTTGGTCTGGTTTTTCACATGGATGGGTGTTAAGATGAAGTTTATATTGAATAAACAATTCATTCAAGAGAACTTTCAAAGTGAATTGCTTACTCATATACTCCTAGTTTAGAAAGAAATGATACTCCTCTACTAATATCATACCATCACTCACCATTTTGTCATTCTTATACAACCATTTTACATTCCAACCTACTATTCATACCCTGATATAAAACACCAAATGAAGTGAGGGAGAAATAATTTGACAATAAGGGGAGAAAATAAAGAAGAAATAAAAATATTAGGTCAATGACACCTACCTTAGGATCCAATAACCCTTATATTCTTAGAGTTTAAATTAAATAATTAAGTTTTAATTATTAGACCTTGAAATAATACATCACCAATTCCTTAGATTAACCTTATGTTTAATTCCTCGTTATCATGA
The DNA here is from genome assembly GCA_963277665.1 of Viscum album. Lineage (NCBI taxonomy): Eukaryota > Viridiplantae > Streptophyta > Magnoliopsida > Santalales > Viscaceae > Viscum > Viscum album. The sequence goes on along the minus strand of OY728125.1, from coordinate 1,921,767,446 downwards.
AGTAGGAGATCACATGAAAAATACAATGGTGAAGAAACACAAAGAAAAAATGTTAGCGGAGATGGTAAAAACACATTCTAATAAGAAAAAGAATAATGTCACTTCACATAACACTAATAAAATGTATATAAAAAAGTATAATAAAATAAATAGGAGTTGTCCCACCATATGGGAATTATTAGTCCCCGCATAGCCTAATCCCATTATATATTTTAGCCCAGACTAACCTCTCAAATTAAATTGAAAAATGAATCATAACCAGTTGAGAGACTCATCCTATGATTGAGATTTGTTTTAATTTGAGAATAATTGGAGCTGATACACTTTAATATTCAGGTTTCCATGTCTAAACTAGCTTGGGATTTAATATCTCTCAAGTTGGGTAGTCGGGTATTTATTTTCCTTCAGTGGAGCAGCCCCACATACAAATAAACCTCTAGAGGGTCATGCTCGATGGATGAATATAAATTTTGGTCATTGGATAGTGTTTGAATCAATTATTTTTATGGTTTATATGAACACATGGTGATCGCTTCGTGTGCAGCGATCATAAGTGTAATAGGAAAAAAATATGAGTTGGGCATGCCTTCTTGGAGACTGGATCAATTTCATGACTTCAAGATTGATTTTTTAGTGTTGTTATGAAATATTTGAGTTTACGGGATAGGTAGAAACAAATATTTTATAATGGAGTGTGGTATTCAAGTCATGTAGACTAGAGCTGGCTGGTAGAGTAAGATAGAATTCCATTGCACTATACTAGATCCAGTTGGGTAACTCTATAATTTGGCCAAACACCATACATGAAATGATTCCAAAGGGAAGAAAGGGTGTATTATGTTGGTGATTGGCCTTTCCAAGTATCAAATATCCATATAATAAACAAATAAAAATAATAAATTGAAATGGAATTCAATCCAATTCATGATGTGGGTGTAGGTTCTTGATGTTGTTTGTTCTTTGAAGGATGTTTGAGGGGGGTTGTTGCAATTATAGTGGAATGTTAAAAACAATTTTTCCTCCATGATCCATAGGAAAAATGAAAAAACATGGCTGAAAGATTCCTCTGAATCTAGATACAGTTCCATCAGAACATTCATAATCTATCTTTGGAAGTTCTAGTTGATTCCTTTCATTTTGGGTTTCCATCTATGGAAAAGAATAAGATTGCATGATAAATTATAAATTGTACCAAATATATTACTATGTAAAAATGGAATGTCGATAGTTTCAGTTAAAAATACACACAACCAATATTTTGTGAGTTTGGTTCTTGAAAAAATCTCAAATCATAAAGAAGCTGCATACTAAAAGCTAAAAATTTATAAACATTCTTACAATTTTTTTCTGTGTTTTCTGATTCACAATAGTTACATCTTTATTTTTCCTACTAGAACAAAACCATGATGATCAGGGAACATTCCCTTTAATATTTAATGTTTATTTCTGCATGAAAATTAAACAATAAATCAATGAAAAAATAAATTTATACTCAATGTTAAATCATATATTACCTGTGACACTTCATTATATGGCATTATAGTTCTCTCTAGAGTATGATTATATATCATGGTGTCATTATTTTTTATGTTCCTTTCAGAATAATCATATTAGTAAAAAATTAAAATATAATTTCAAAAATTCAAAAGGGTTAAAAAATCATCATTTAAACTAAAAAATTAAATGAGTTCAATACATAACTCAAATAACCAAGTCTGAAAAATAAAACTGAACACAATCACATCTAATAAAATCATCCACTACAGAAAACTGAGATTAATGAAAAAAAATAAGTAATTTATTAAAAATATTAAAACTATAAATTACGTTCAATGAATAACAACTCCAATATGAAATTAATTTTTTGTATTGTGAAATTGGGCATTCGTTGAAGATCGGTACATTTTAAAGATCAATACCTCTTCTTTTTTTCATCCAACATGCAATTCGTGATTGTAGAACCACCACATCTTCCCTAATTCCATTAACTTAGATCTCTTATCATGGACACCATCTGGGAAGTTATATCAACGCTAAATATTCAGAAAAATTATCAATAATACTTTATAAAGAAATTTTAAATTAATTTTAAAAAATATATTAACCAAATTTCTTCCAAAGCCTTGTCTTTTATTTCCTATCCAACTTTTCTCCACTCAATTTCTTGAAATGGAATAATATTTCTATGTCTACTAAATGTCCCCATGAAACTCCATTATTCTCTACCATTTTCTTCAATAATTTTTATTTCCTTGTTATACTGAACCATGATTTGTGTGTGTTTATTCCACACATTATGCATCTTTTTATGGCCATGTCTTTTAGTAGAAAATGATCCTGAAAAATGTGATTTTTTACACATATATAACTGAAATTTAATAAAAAATTATTAATTTCATTACTTTTTAAACATTTACCAGTATCACTATTTATTTCCACTCAATTCTATACACTATGTTGGGTGGGCAGTAATTGGAGAAGTGTCCTCCATAGTAGATTGCAGATGCTGAGGTTGGGAATGAGGGTACGGGTATATAGGGGGCATAACGAATGGAGGTGTACCCTGTAGAGATGAAGGTGGATAAGGGTAAAAAGGCAGAGGGATAGAAGGAGATGGACTACCATGTATGGTAGAATTAGGAAATGGATAAAAAGGATGAGCTCCCATGTATGGGTAAGGCATATAAGTGGGGGTCAGGATGGGAGGAAAGTGTCATGATGACTGTAGAGCCATGGTCTGTGAGGTGATACATGTAAAGGTTTAATATAAGTTTGATCCTATATTCTGGAGTGCCTAAAAAATATTTATTGAACACAAGTTTCCTGCTCAATGATTCATGTTCATATTAAATATTATTTGTGTAAATTTCATATATATTTAATAAATAAATAAGGGACTCACCAAAATAATCATATTAGTTAGGCCAGATTCTCTAAATCAGAAATCATTTTCTTTTATTTTTTTCTATGACCCTCCTCATAAGACATAATAACTTATAAATCTCAAAACTTTTGTGAAAATTTTAAAAATATAACAAAACATTAAATAACTATAAATATGCCAAGAAAATTCATATTATTTTTCAAAACATTACATCTTCCATTATGTTTTTTATTATTATGTTTTTTACTCGCAAAATGAAAACATTATAAAACAAAAGAAACTTCTACTTTAAAAGTTTAAAAAAACACATACCAAGTCATAATATTATAATCCAAATACTTCAAAATATGTAACACTATGTATTATATGTTATAATTTTCAGTTCACAGTCTATTCTCACAATTGAATCATTTGTATCATCGAATGATACATTTAAGTGAATACTGACAGGTTCATCCCAAAAATAACCATCATCCAATCCTTCATCAAAAATATTTCTTGTAATAACATCAAAAATAACAGCAAATGGCAATTTTAAAGCATCATTTACATAAAATACATGTCTATTTTGTGATAAAAGAATATAAGGCTCGTCTTTTCGCAACTAACGTTTCATATCAATCACTCTAAAACTGCAACTATCTATATACAAGCCTTTTCATTTCATTGAATCAAATCATAGCTACATGACCATGTTCATAGTAAAATAATAAAAATATTCTCTAAAAAACCCCATAATATGACATATTTTATAATCGAGGTTGTCAGTCTGATGCACTAGCATAACAATATTTTGTTGTGTTTCTTGTGACACCATCATGTTGTGTTGTAATGTTTGTTGCAAAACTATTTATAATGAATTTAAAACCATTGAAAACCATTGATTTACAATCATGAACCACTTTGTTTGGACTAAAAAACTATGCCCTTATTTCAGTAGATACATCATCCATTAGTAAAATTTGGACCAAAAATATATCGACAATGAATATTGAACAACTACCAATGATTTGGTAATGTAAAAAATAATTATTTACCTTTTACATCAACCAAAAAGAAAAATATTTACTGTGTAATTTCTCCCACCTCTTTGTACATAAACAGTGATGTGCTCTTTTTTTAATTTCACTATCTTCTTTGGAAATATGAAAATTTAATAATATCAAAAACTATGAAAAAAATAAACATAAAATTGTATATTTATTTATGATTTTACTTACTTGATCTAATCGTCAACCATGACACAGTTGAATAATACTATATGATGAGCCATTTCTCACTCATCCCTATTCAAAGTACACAAAATGTATGATCCAGACATCCCCCCATTTAGGGAAGTGACGGAAATGTTGGCTCAATGGGATCATACTTCTCATCTTCAGTTCTCATGGACTGATTAGATATTGTAGTGACATTAGTCAAATACATTGAACAAAAATTCATGCATTCCTGAATTAAATAACCACTCACAATAGATACTCTAGGATGATTCTTATTTCTCACATAATATTTCAATGTAAAAATCATTTCTTTCTATTGGATACATCCAATGACTAGAAATGGGACTACTAAAAAGAACATCTATTGGAAGATGCGTGGTCCGATGTAACATACATGTGAAAAATGATGGGGGAAATATTTTCTCTTAGTCACAAAAAATGATCAGTGCATCTTTCTTTAGTATTTTTACAACACTTTTGTTCTATATTTTAGTAAAAATATATTGATAATAGTGATATAATCTAATCACAGTGACCCTGACATTATGGAATGGTATATGTCGAATGACAATAGGAATCAATTCATGCAACATGACTTGGTAGTCATGGGTTTGGAGGTATTCTAGTTTCACTTATTGTGTATTCACTCATTTCTAAATGCTACTCGAAGAAATATATGGAACCATTAAACTTTCCAAGACTTGAAGAAATTGTTTTTTCTCTGCATTTATCATCAAAAAACAAGAAAATTGGATTTTCTATTGATTTTTACCAATTAACTCAGGATGAAGTCTTGGTTTTATACCCCAATCCATTAAATCATGACATGAGCTCAAATCATATTTCATCTTTTCCTTTACATTTAAAAGTGTTTAAAGTAACATTTCACACACATTTTTATCAATATTCATTACTTCCAACCAGTGATGTAGAAATTTTTATGAACAATACGACAACTCATAGAATATACTTTTCTTTCTCCAATTATTGTTGGAATTCAAAGGAACATTCTTCCATTTTTTGGAATTTAACTGAACCTTTCCAATAAAAAAATTCAAACTAAAAATAAACAAAAATAATGTTTTCTATATGTGTCAAACATTCAAATTTTTATATAAAAAACAAGTACATTTATAGAAATAAAGTTTTATACAAGATAAAATTTAAATATACAAAGTAATGAACAAGAGAGTAAATTATGAGGTCATCAATGGCTTGAGTGATAACTTTCCTTATTATGGGATCACTATGTTGTTTTTGGTACATGTAAGGGTCAAGGAATGGTCCTAGGACTTATTAAAAACACTTTAATAATGATTGGATAAGATAACATGGGTTGGATTTATAGAGGCCTATGGAGGATGATGATATTTATTATTAATATATAGAGGGTGGGATTAGTGTGCAATGCATCATATTAGAATGATACAACTAGAGTGGACCATGGGGTTTATATATTAAGGATGGTTTTTCTAAGAATATTTGGTTGTAATACATGATAAGGGAGGCATAGGATGAAAATCACCCTAGGTGGTGAATGGTGGATAGTTAATGATACGGGTAGGTCCCTTGGGACCAAGGGAGAGGGGATGGGTCAGTGCAGCAGGGGGAGGGGGAGGGACTGGTGGTTGGGCTAGTGCAGTAGGGAATAGGGTGGTGGTGGGGAGAGGGGGAGTTTGGGGAGGGTATGGTGTTGGTTAGGGTAGGGGGGAGGCGGAGGGTATGGGGATGGGTTGGTTTGAAGGGAAGGGGGGTTGTTAGGCTGGTGGTGCAGTAGGGGGGAGGGGGAGGGGCTAGGGTAGCAGGTGGGGTAGGGGAGTGCCCAAAAGAGACTATATAGTGGTATCAGATCTAGGGTAAGTCTTATATACTTAGATAATATATTGAGGGTGAGATGTTTGGTCCCACTTAAATATAATACAAACCCAACAGTATTTCGGATAGTGGATTAAAATCCCAACTACATGTCTATAGGGTGCTACGACATGTCTAGGAAGGTTGTGCTATAAAGCCTGGTCTTGCACCATGGTATGTGATGTTTCACCATGGTACCTACACCCCAAGTCTCACATCAAGAATAGGATATATAAAGAAATTTTATATAAGTCCAGTAAGTTCTACCCCCACCAGAAGTTCTTTTCAGAGTGTAGTGGAAAATGAACATTACAAAAAAAATAAAAGACGTGCAGAATGAGTCCTAATGTGGACAATATTGTGGTATTGAAGTGTGCATAAAAATTACCCTATAATGTACTCGGACCCATACTCTTGGAACTAACCATGCATAATGCACGAACCAAATTTCAACTATTTATATATAAGAAAATACTTCCATCACATTTAAGTAAGATCAGCAGTATAGGATCATGTCCCTCCTTAGAAATATGGATCTGAAATTATTCCTAAAACACTATAATTCAAAAAGTACATATAAAATTACATTATGAATTATGATATAATTTTATCATAGGTAATTCATCTCATTCATAACTTATGATATGAGAATATCATAATCATATCTTCAAATTTCATCTTCTTAGACTCAAATGATCATCAACAAGATTATGTTTGGTTTATTCTTCTTTTTCATATTCTTAAACACACAATAACAATCCTTCAATATTGTTTTAGTTATCTTTAATTCTTTAATGGATAAAATGTATAACCTGTCCATAGGTTCAGTTTCATCTCTTAGATAATCTAGGTCTAAAATGGGATGCAGTATCGTCTCTCTTTCATATTTTTATCTTCCACTCAATGATTTATTCTAATTAGATAAGTTATGAGATAATTTTATTTCTTCTTCTTCCTCATTTTATAATAATATTCATGTGGAAATATTTAGATATTAAAATATAAAAATCTTATTGATTTGAGGCATTGTATCTCCTTCATAATTTTCATTTATCCCAGTAAACAATTTATTTATTTAATGATAAAAAATACTTGGGAAAATATTTCCTTATGATTTTTCATAATAATATTAACAAATATAATTCTTTATACTTTCAGAAGAAATCCAAAATATTTTAATTCCTTTTCAACATGGTAAACACATGGGTGTATCTATCACTATTGTGGAAGCACTAGTTGCAACAACAAAACTTCTCAAAACATTTTCTTCCTAACACATTTTAGCTTAGTACTCTCCTTATGATGCAACAACCACCTGGATTATAGATCCAAAATTGGAAGGTATTTATCTTTAACCTACTGCATGGTGTTTCTTTCTCTTTATATTGTGAAAACTTGTACATTCTTCATTCATTGGAACTAACAACTTACATAATGTCATGAATAAAAGTATTATGATATTTATACTTTCAAGAATAAAAAATCATTTTATAGGATTAAATCCTCTTTCCAAAAATAGAATTTGTAAAGCTCCCAATTTAATTCCAAAGATCTAATATTTTTTCAAAGTAGTGACCTTCACATAATAATAAGTGTCTCCTACTTATCAAAATAATCTTCAGATACGTTTTCATATTTCTAATTTATATGTAAATAAGACCTTAAATTAATAAATATTTATTATTACATGTACAGGGAATGAATTTTTTCCATTTATGATTTATTATTTTCTCCAATGATCATTATTCTTATATAGGAAATTATTAATCATATTTATTATAGTGAAACTTCAGGACATAATTGATATTAAGATTCTAAATACTCATATGTATTATATTATAACTCCTTTCTTTATTATTATGATTTTGACCTTTTCCATTTTTCACTTCTCCTTGAGTGACTCTTATGTGAGATATTTTCACTCTTACATACCTCTATAGACTCACCTAACTATTAAATTTCCCTTCTCCTAGAAATATTATGTATCATATGAAATATGTTATGTATCTCGGTGTGAGAGCCAAGGGACTACCAAAATTCTACATTAGTTTAGAGAGACTTGTTATATATCTCAGTATGATTCTAAAATCCATAAATTTATTCAATCAAAGAGAATATATTATGTAACTGAATGGGATTATATCCTTTTTTGATTTTCTAAAAACGGGTAATATATTACCTATCATTTCCTTTTTCACTTCATCGGTATCCGGATACCTAGAATTTCTAAATTTTTCTAGACTTTTTTAGATCCTCTAAAAAACTTCAAAATATTTTGGAATGTGTTCAAAACTTCTTCACATAGATATAATGATATTCATCATTATAACTATATATAACTAAATAATTAGAAAAAATTAAAATATAATCATATAAATTAAATATATTAAACAAGTTATGCTCATAAATTCGCAAACAATAGCTTCCTCAAACTATAATCTGTTAACCTTCAACCAAAAAACAACATTTCCAAGTGAATGGGTCTATAATAATAACCAATGGTATCATTTTCCTTTTTCATATGTGTAATCTCAAAAAAAAACAATTTCATTATATTTTTTTTCCACATAAATTGTTATGGTAGTAACTAAATTCAATATCCTTTTACATCATTAAACAACATTTTAACTTTCTTTACGAATAGATAATTGGTAGCTTCTTTACATCATATTTCCCCTTATTGACAAAATCTCTATAATATGATAAAAAAATTATGGGTTTAATCTTAAATCCAAAATCAAATTAAACTCAGTGAATACAATATATATTATAAATCACGTATCCAATTCCATTTAATAATTTTCACGTATTCCAAAAGGTAATAGTTTATCAATTAACATGAAATAAATCCAATTTATCAAATGAAAAAAGTTCACATTAGGTTATCCTTGGATTAGTGTAACCCTTTCCTGTTCACTAGGTTGAATGGGTGAATCATGATAGAATGGAGCGAATAGGGCTCATCCATGATAGTAGGGGTGAGTAGGGTTCCTTCAAAAAAGCAGAGAGGGTAGGAGCCGATGTCATGAGAGAAGGGAATGAGTAGACTTTTTTTCATGAGCCTATGATGTGTGAGTAGGGTGTGATCAGATACTTTGCGAGAGAAGGATGGTAGGGAAAGTGAGTTTGATCGACACCTGATCGGGTTCTTCATGAGAGCAGTGGGGGGTCGATCATTTGATATAGGGTTTGATCGCGAAAGAGCCAGGGAAAGTGGAAGGCGAGTTCGATCATGGGGGGGCATGGAGAGTTATTTGATCACGCATGGTAGGGAGAGAGGGCTTTAATCATGAGAGGTAGGCAGTTTCGGGTTAGGGTAGTGGGATGTCACCACGGTACACATAAAACTTCTGGGGGAATACTTCTCTACATCCACAGTTAATTAAACCACGGTAACAAATGTGTGGTGGTATCCACATTTTCTAGTTGTGTTATCATTTAGAAAATGCCAAAAAAAAATTATACTTTCGTAGTTGAGGTCACTATTTTATTAGCCAAATTACTATTCATAATTATCACATTACTGTTCCAAATGTCAAGTTACTATTCCATAGGTAAAGGTTTCTCAATTTATCTTAATTCATTAATTATTCATTAAAAAAATTTGTATAGTGTTGTTAATGTGATTTTATGTGATTTATATCATATGACATAATTATAAGAGGGTGATTTTTATTGATAGAATTTTTGTTTGTTACATTCGGCTTGAGGGATGACGTCTTTAACCCAACAGTGAGTAGGGATGAGCCAACTTATTGGTTTAGGGGAATACCAGGGCATTACCAGTGGAAGAAGGATTCTACATGCGACATCTAGAAGGATCATCCCCCCATCATAGTGTACATTCTCTTCAACCATATCAAAAATATTGATGGGGAGAAGTTGTAGGATAAGGCAACCCCATCACAGTATCAGATAAATATCAAGGTTTGATTGGGGGATCTACATAAGGGATGGAACAAAAATTTGGATCTGTGCTGGGAAGGAAAGCTTCAAAAATGAAAGGACCTGGGATTGCTAGGCATGTACGTCATGCTAAGAATTTGAGGAAAATATGATGGGGGTAAGACTTTATGAAGCTGTATGGGCTTCACAAATCCATATTTAATGACCATAAAAGATCATTCCTAAACAGCTGAAAAGATAGTCATCAAATACCAACACATTCCATCTACATAAATGAGATTTTAGCATCGGCCTCTGAGAATTTCCTCAAATCTTATGGATCCCAATCCTGGGGGGAATGTATGAGGAATATTTCCCCTAATAGAATTTATGGGGTACTAGAAGTAGTTTCCAACCATATAGATGGGGTTGATAGACCTATTTCAAGGAACTAATGAATCAAATCCATGGATGAGGTACATTCCCTTCAAGCATTGGTTCATATACTTCTTGAATGAACCAGAAAAGAGGCCCTCTGAGGGGGAGGATCCAGTAATGAATTTTCCAACAAGGCCATGCACATGCCCCAGGGGATACCAGTGAGGTAAGGAAGGCCCCTACTAGTGGATTCATAAGATATCCAATGGAAAATGTGGGGATACAGTGTCAAAACTAAGACTCAACCCATATTCAGACTAGTAGGTTTCATCGTGAAGATCATTTGTGGTTGAATTCTCTTGGTGAGAGATACGCACATGGGGGGGAAGCCAATAACATTTATAATGGTGTTAATGATGTTGATGATTTAGTGTGTTAATGTTGGAATCCCAATATTAAAGAAGGTGTATAAAGTAATTTTTCACAACATTGAAGGAAATATTCCACTAAGTGTGTGTGGGAATTTTTCACGTTTTGAACCCACACACATGGGGGGGTATGAGTTCCCAAACCCCATTTACCCTCCCAACAAAACTTTCAACTGGTGATTCTGAATATCATGGGTAGTTTACTATTCAAGTTGGGTATAAAGGAAGTGATGAACAAGGTCATGTTGATGGAGAACTTCATCTTTCACCCATTCTCCTAACTGAAGGGGGTGGTTACTGATGAAATTTTTTGGACTGAGTAACAGATATTGTCCCTCTTGGCCTTTCGGGGTGGGGTACTGGTAGAAAAAGTCAACTACTAGTCAGTCTCTAAGCCATACAACTCACGATGATTCACAAGGAAATTCAAGTTCCTGTATAGGATGACTCTATAGGTTTACTCAGAGGTGTGTCATGAGTTCCACCCTTCGGTGATGAGGAAACATTGTCCCATGTTCAACTGTGAAAATGGAAAGATGTGGAAGAAGTTTCTTCCACCCACTATTGTATTTGATATTACTCATTACTATGCACATAGCTAAGAAAACACATATCCTATGGTCATGATGAGGAAATGGTCCATTAAAACTAATTATGGTATGTCCCCTCCACCATGGGTTCAAGGCCAAATGGTGGTAAGAAAGCATTGTGGTGGCTTGTTGATTAGGAAAGACAGCAGCAGCTGGTTTAGTAGATCATGATCCTGAACAAGAAAGATATTTTGGGGAAGGAATATCATCGATCACGAGGCTCATAGTCTTGTGACGGAATGAAGTAGTCGGGTCCTCTAAGTTGAACCTAAGGGTTCACATTTTAGGACATGGAAACTAGTGAATTTCTTGAATTTTCTCAATGATATCGTGTATCCTAAGGCCAAGGATGTTTGGGGGCTTCATAATAAGATTACCTCTCCTTGGGGGTGTGGAAGTATTTCATCACCGATGGGATATTCCACACCATTTTGATCCATGAAAAGATATGTTTCCATGATCCTCACACTAAAGAGATGTTGTACATGGTAAATATGGAAGATGTAGTATATTTCCGAGGTACCATACATCCCTTGTCTAATTAGGTGAGGATGTTGTTGGGAATTCATTCCCCTCTATATGCCCTTACTATAAGATCACATATCTTGGAAAGGCGTGTTCTCATTTAATTTTTGGTTCGAATCCCTTGTTTTTTTAATTAAGTGCTTAACCAAGTCCTTAAGGAGGCTCAAAGGTGTTCCAAGGGTTTAGGATGCAAAAAAAAGGAGGAAAAGGGGGTTTTTGGGTAGGTCGCATGGTATGCGTACAATTAGTGCTAACCGTGCAGACAGCCCAGGAAATCGTGCAAGAGGTGTGTTTTTGGACAATGGCCTCCACATGGTTTTCTCATGGTTTGGAAAACCGTGTGGCCCAAAAACATTAAAACTTTACAGTTATTTCACTCCAGGATTTCAGTATCCAACTCGGGATTTCCTCCCATTTCTCCCCTCTTCACCCTAAGAACGAACCAAATCTTCCAATTGCTCCAAGAGATAAATCTTCCTCATTTATAAGGAGTTTTTTGTGTCATTGGTTACAGATAAAATCTATGGGTAAGGATAATCCCATCCTTGCTTCTCTTTTGAGTTTAGGGATTGTATCTTCTTCTCCTCTCTTTCTGAAGCTCTAAAACCCTAGTCTTTGGGTAATATCTAGGTTGAAGATTCAAGGTTTGGTTGAAGTGGAATCTAAGGGATCAATTAATAGTGTGTTAACCCACTAAATCAAGGTAGGTGGTCTAAAAGTTATATCTGATGGTTTATTTGTGGATTCGTGCATGTGTGGTTTTGTTATTGGGTTTCTCTTGGTATGTTTTGATCACCCTTGGCATGTTTAGGTAAACTGGTTATTAAAAAGGTAAATGGAAACCCTAAAAATCTCCATGGGATGCATTGAGGGTGATGAGACTAATCTAGGGACACCCATGGGGTGTGCCAACTCTCCCATACCTAAGAATTTCTAAAGAACAAGTTATATTATTATGTAGTTATATAAAGGATTGATAAACATGTGGATTTATTTGATTGTATTGAAGTAGAATCTAGGTAATGCACTTATAATTATTAATAACCTAAGGGATACTGGGTTAACATGGAAATGATTAAATATAATAATGAAATGGATTATGAGCATGTTAATGAAGCCTAATGAGTTAGTCATAATGAATGAAGCTTAATGAGATAATCACAATGAAAGAATACTTAGTGAGATAAGCATAATGAAAGGGGAATCGGGCTATGTGGATAAATAATGTGAAATGTCATAAATGTGTTAATGGGTTAAGCCATGGTATTAATAATTATGTTATTGTTATGATTTATGTTTTCCTTGGGAAATGGTTGTGATATTGTGTGAATGGTTAATAGATACATATATGTATAGCATGTGCACATGGCTTGGTAGAGTGGTGTATTGACTTGAGGTTCTACGCCCATGGGTCAAGTTTGACTGAGGCACTAAACTCCACCCCTAATGCATTGGTTAGGGAAGTGGACTGAGGCATTATTCCCTTAATGGTTGCATCCACCCGGACTGAGGCTTTGAGGTGAGGATCTATTTGTCATGAGGAAGTTAGTCATAGTGAGATAGTATAACTGTGTGTTTTACCTCACACATGTGATTGTGTAGTTTGAGCCTCTGAAAGTTGTTGTGTTTTATCAACCCTTGTTAAATGTGTTGAAAATGGTAATTAATGGGAAATGGGATCAAATGGTAAGATATGGAAATAATAATAAATGTTGGTAATGGACCTAAACTGGATAAGGGAACTTAATATTTTCCTTGTAATTTATTATTCATTTCCCTTTTTCATGCACAATTGTTTATACCAGATATTTTGTACACACCGTTGGTGGTGTCCTACTGAGTTTTACTCACACCCTGCTCAGGCTGCCATTTGGTACCTGATAAGACTTCATGTTTGTAGGTCAGGAGAAGAGAAAAGGCCCTTGTTAGGCAGTTGGGTTGGAAAGGGTGTGCGCGGAGGAGGACCCAAACTTGGTGTTGGGACCATTTGGGGGATTTTTCAGTTTGTCTTCATTTTGGATTTTTTTTACGTTTTCAATTGTAGCATGGAATGGCATATTTACTATTGGACATCGTTGTACCCTGTTTGAGGAATAGTTATTTATGCATGATCTGGTATTATTGGTTAATATTCTCCTATTTTGTTTTTCTTTTGTTGTGGCTTACTCTAGTAAAAAGGGGGTATAGTCTCCCAAATTGACTATTTAGACCCCCTCTGCTAGTTGGCAATCTTTTGTGTATGGGGTGGCACACTTAAGGTCGTGTAACCACCCAGATCAGAGCACCGGTATAGTGAGTTCTGGGTCGGGGACATTAAAAATTGGTATCAAAGGGAGGTTTTTCTTCTCCTTCTATAGAATCATATTATTTTGGATGGTAGATGGGAGTTATAATGTGTCGGGCCTTGGTAATGAGCTCGTGATTGGGAGTAGTTAACCCATGTACGAGGGAAAAACCAAGTCACCGAGGGTGGGAATTGTGGTTCTTGATTGTGGGATGTTACATTTGATGATATTTCACCATTAGGTGATACACATGTTGTGTGATGTGATATTTTTATGATATTTGGAATGTGGCCTCAATGGAACGAGGTTGTGCATTCATGTATCATTGTAGGCACCTAGAGAGATAAGTGACATGCATCATGGTAGGTACACACGGGTTGGGTGTGTGAGGCGTGAAAGATAGAATGCACCTTGTATAATGATAATTCAAAGGGGAAAATGTTGTGAATGAAACAATGAACGTGGTGAAGATAAAAGAATGATAAGTCATGATTAATGAAATATGTGTAATTAAGGGTTTGTAAAAAATTGAAAATGTTGTTTCTAACATGTTTTGTGAGTCCTGTAGTTGTGTATAGTTTTTTACCCCGTGTGCACTATAGACCATGGTAGGGATGGTTGGGGTGACATTTTCAGAATGTTAAGGTTTTTTGGGATTGTGTATGTATGGTTTTTTATTGTGGCTGGTGAAGATCCTTCTTGTTATGAAGTTGTGAAAGTTTTATGGTATGTGTTCTAAACCTCGTGTTTGGGAATGTAGAGAAATGCCACCACGACATCAAGTGTCAGTTGGTCAATAGGAGGATGTTTCTGAGAACACTCATCTGGTAGAGGATCAAGAGAATGTAGTGATCCACTAAAGTAGATACGGTAAGTTTGGAGAGAATTTGGCTCGTTTTATGCAAATTATAGATTGAGACCCAGGGCAGGTTGCACCAACTATGTTTTAGAAGACCAGAGAGTTTTAGTTGTATCACCCTTTAACCTTTACCAATGATGAAGGGCCAAAGGTAGAAAAGTTGTGGATAGTCTTTGTCCAGACAATACTTGATCATCTAGAGACTTCTTTTTGGAAGAAAGTCAAATTGGAAGCTTATATGTTGTGGGGCTAGGAAAAGCATTGGTGGGACATCCTAGCTTAGACTGATCAGGCTGAGGGGATGTTGTGGAAATATTTCTAGGAATTGTTCTGGGATCATTTTTACCCATAGACTTTGAGGCAAGAGAGTGCTTCAGAGTTCATGAGCCTCACTTAGGGATCGATGTCAATGATAGAGTATGTCGGTCGCTTCACTGACCTGCGATGCTTTATTCCAGTGTTGGAGGGGGATGTGGCAGTAGTTATGTGGAATTTCCAGGATGGGTTGAGACACGAGATCTGGTATCAAGAGAATATCTTTCTCTTGAAGAGGTTTATAGAGTTATTGGATTGAGAATTGATCTCATAAGGGAAACAGAAGGGAGATTTAGGTAGTGGGTCTGTCTTGCCTGTTGGGCAGACAAGTGGTGTAGCTTCTATGGTCCGAAAGCATCATTTTGGATGTTTTCAGCAGGGTGGAAGTGTACAGGGTGGTTAGAAGAGAGGGTCAGCCTCTCAGGGTGGTGATTAGGTGTTCTGTTATCAGTGTGGCAGGTCAGGGCACATTCATGGTCAGTGTCCTCAACCTCTAGTTGAGTGTCAATCATGTGGCAGATTGGGACACGTGCAGAGGTTCTGTAGAAACCCTCAGTAGGTGAGCATAGATTTTGGTTTCATGAAGATTCTAAGCGGAGGAAAGGGATCATTTTCTCTATATCAGGTAGGTAGTTTGAGGTCCATGGTCTGTACTGGTAGGGGTGGTGGATGTGGAACTCCAGGGTTGGATCACCCACATCGGCAGTGCAGGGCAGTTAAGGGCACATAGGATGGAGCCCAGGGTGGAGGGGTAGGTCAGCTTCATGCAGTTTAGTCTACACCTAGTGATGGAAAGGCCAACCCTTTAACTATTTGAGGTATGATCCTTGTAGATTCTATGCTTTCTAGTGCATTGTTTAACACTGGTTCCACACACTCTTTTATTTTTTTTTTCAGTTTTTGGTTGTATTGGGTTTTCCTATGGAGAGTTTGTGGAGGGTTATTTTAATTGACACTCCATTGGGGGTGAAAAAGGAAGATATCAGGTAGTGTAAGGGATGTTCTCTAGAAGTCGGTGGGTACCATTTCCTGTGGGAATTGTTCATTCTCACGATTTTTTGATTTTACCTGATTTTGGGTACATACTAGTTGGTGGTGTATCGGAATCACATAGACTATTACCATCGTAGGGTATCATTCAGGTCACTTGAGGGTAATTCTTATGTCCATCACGGAGAGTGGGATGTTTGAGAAGGTTGTGCAGGACTGTTTTTCCAGTAATTGGGTAGGCTTGCAGCTCAAGTAGCTTTTCTTGTGCTTAATGATGAATAATGGGAACAATATTTCTTCCCTCTAGTATTAGATCAGTTTCAGAATGTCTTTGTTGAGTATTTCTTGGGGTTTCCACCCGGGAAGGATGTTGAGTTCACGATTGAGTTGTTGCTGGGAGAAAATACAGTTTCAATTCTATCATACTGAATAACATCGACAGAAATCCATGAGTTAAAGGTTAATCCTGATGAGTTGGAGCATAAGGGGTTTATACATCCTAGTACACCTCCTTAGAGATCTCCTGTTATTTTTTCAAAGAAGTTTGACGGGTCGTTAAGGCTATGTGTTCATTATCAAAAGTTAAATCAGATGACAGTGAAAAATCGGGAACCTCTTCCTATAATTGATGAAATGTTTGACATGTTGAGGGGTGTATCAATGTTTTCTAAGATTGATCTAAGATCAGGTTATCACCATTTGAGGGTGAGGCCTTCTGGCATACCACTAACAACTTTCAGGAGTCGGTACGGGTTGTTTGAGTTTGTGGTGATGCCTTTTATCTTGACCAATGCACAAGAAGTTTTCATGGCTTTGATTAACTAAATATTTAATCCTTATCTGGATCAATTTTTGGTTGTCTTTGTTGACAAAATATTATTATACTTGAAAAATCATGACGATCATGTCCAACAGCTTGACATCGTGTTGAGTACACTAATAGAGCATCGACTATATGCCAAGCTGTCAAAGTGTCAGTTCTCTATTAGAGAATGTGTTTTCTGGGTCACATCAACTATATGTTAGCTGAGTTGGTGGATCTAGAAAAAGTATAGCATGTCGTGTCTTGGGTGAAGCCCAAGAGTGTTTAAAATGTTTGGAGTTTTCTGGGTTTGGTTGGGTATTATTGAAGCTTCATCTAGGATTTATCTCACTTAGAAGCAGCAATTTTGGGCATGGTCAAGAATGGAATCAAGTTTGAGTGGTCTGAGGATTTGGAATATTCTTTTCAAGAGTTGTAAAGGTGATTGAAGACTGCATTGATCTTGATCTTACCTGAGCTAGGTAAGAAGTATGTCCTATTTTGTGATGTGTCTGGTATTGGGCTTGGGGATTTGTTGATGAAAGATGAGCGGGTGGTGGCTTATGGGTTGGATAAATTGAGACCCCATGAGTAGAATTATCCCACTCATGATCTTGATTTGGCTATAGTAGTGTATTCCTTAAAGTGTTGGATTCACTACTTGTTAGGGGAACAGTTCACAGTGTTTACCAATCACAATAGTCTAAATTATATCTTTTCGTAGTGGGATTTGAATCTTTAACAGCGAATATGGCTCAAGAACCTCTAGTATTTTCGACTTTGATATGGTATATACAATGGGGAAAGGGAATAGTGGTGCTGATTCTTTGAGTTGGAAGGATCAAAACTAGGTGGTTCAAGAATCCAGCACCGAGTGGAAGGTGATGGATTTGTTTGCAGAGATTCACCTGGAGGTGTGGGATAAAAATGGTTAGGTGACACCTTCTTCATTAGAGGTTGAGTCGACTCTTTTGAGTCGAGTTAGGGAAAGTCATCTCCACAATATTTAATGTTTGGAGATGAAGTAAAGACCTAAAGGTGGGGATCCACCTTCTAGTTGGGTCATTGGTGTCACTACTGGAAATAAGATCTATGCTAATGGTTTTGGGAAAACTATTGGTATAGTTCACTTATATGGACCTATACCAATGGTTTGGAAAAAAACATTAGTAATGTCACTAATTTTGACATATACCAATGGTTTTGGCATAAGGGGACCTATACCAACAGTTTGGGGAAAACCGTTGGTATATTTCACTTATATGGACCTATGCCAATAGTTTTGGCCAAACCGTTGGTATAGGTCCATTATAGAGACCCTATACCAACGGTTTTCCTCAAACCATTGGTGTAGGTCCCCCTTGTACCAACGGTTAGTCCAAAACCATTGGTATAGGTCCCAAAATAAAAGAATCTGTACCAACGGTTCTCAAAACCATTGGTATAGGTCTATACCAATGGTTTTGAGAATTGTTGGTATAGTTACATGTATTTTTTATGGAATCTTCTTTCATAGAACATTAAATAAATAAAAATTTAAAATATTTATGATAATACATATATATATTTATGAAATTATGTTTAAAAAGTCAAGTTAGGTTAGTGGTTAGGTCATTCAATCATAAAGTGCAGGTACTAGGATCAAAACCCACTGAATGCTTATTTTTTAAAATATATATACGAACGGTTTTATGAAACCGTTGGTATAGATTTTTCATATTACTAATACCAATGGTTTTGAAAACTGTTGTTATAGGTCTATACCATCAGTTTTGGGAAAACCGTTGGTATAGACTTATTCCCATGGATTACATGGCCACGGTTCTCCAAACCGTTGGTATTGGATATACCAACAGTTTGGAGGCCTATTCCAACGGTTTCAAACTATTGGTATAGGGTATTTTTCTAATAGTGTGTGGACAGGGTTGTTTGTGTTCATGGTCATGTGTTTGTGCTGGTATGCATGCGGGAAGAGTTGTTGTGTGAGTTCCATACATCAAAATGGGAAGTGAATCCTGGATTTACCAAGATGTATCTTGATCTTTGCATACAGTTTTGGTGGCCAGGAATGGAAAAGGAATTTGTAGTATTTGTGGCATGGTGCCTTACCTATCAGTAGGTGAAGGTTGAGCAGCAACTCCCAGGTGGTTTGTTGCATCCATTACCATTCTAGAAAATAATTGGGATGATGTGATGATGGATTTTTCTGTGGTTATTCTGAGTATTCCTTGAAAGAATGATGCAATATGGGTGGTTGTCGATCAGCTAACTAAAGTGGCTCATTTCTTACATATTCAGAAGACTTACACAGTTGACCAGTTGGGTGAGTTGTAAGTTTAGGAAATAGTCTGGTTGCATGGTGTACCGAGGACTATAGTTTTAGAACGTGATTCTCTTTTAACATTATGCTTCTAGAAAGGGTTGCAGAAGGTGCTAGGTACAAAGTTTCTTTTGAGTACAGATTTCCACCCAGAGGCAGACGACAGTCGAAGCGTACAATACAAGTGTTTGATGACACTTTGAGGGAATGTGTGTTGGATTTTGGTGGTTCCTTGGAAAAGCACCTATCGCTTATTGAATTTTCCAACAAAAATGGTTTTTAGGATACAGTTCTGATGGAACTATATGAGGCTCTCTATGGGAGGCCATGTAGATCTTTGGTGTGCTGGTTGTAGGCCAGTGAATTCATGTTGTTGGTACCGAGTATGGTGTAGGAGACTTTGGATAAAGTTGAGTTGATTCTGATGCAGATGTTAATGGCTCAGAGTAGGCATAAGTTGTATGAGGATCTGAGGCATAAACCTCTTGAGTTTGAGGTGGGTGATAGTGTGTTCCTTTAGGTGTCACCATGGTTGGGTCACCAACGGATTCATAAGTAGGGAAAGTTGGCACCCAGGTATGTGGGTTCATTTGATATTGTGGATAGGATCAGACCGGTGGTATACCGATTGAATATTCCACAACGATATAGCGGTATGCATGATTTTTTTCATGTGTTGCAGCTTTAGTAGTGTAACACCCCAGGTAAATAAAGAATATGAAATTTTCAAATTTATCCATATTTGTGAATAAAATATAAATATTACTTTAAAGGGGATGCTATGCTCGATGGCGTACCCAATACGCAACAACGAGTTTCTTGGGAATCTTACGTTGCACTCTAATGATAAAATAATATTATTTTAAATGGTAGTTAATGCCTAGCCGTTGTAATGGCAGGAATGAATAGAACTAACCACAAAATGATTATATATGTTTGTCAATAGTTTTACTTTTTACAATAAATGTTAGAGGATTAAAAATGTGAATGAATCCAATTTTAAGCGTAAACATTCTAATATTCTTTAAAAGGTCGATTAACCGCCTTTTGATGGAGAACCTCTTTTAAATCCACTTTTTGACAATTTTATGTGTTATATTTGACAACATAAAATTCTTATTTAGAATCGGGACATCAAAATTTACTTTGTGTAAATTTTTGGAATCTTTCCGATAAAGTTCATTTTTTAATGAATAGTGAAAAAATGTTGTATTTTAATTCAAAACCACTTTTTAATCTAATTTATTTGTATGATTAGATTATCTTTTGAATTGTTTTTAAAGTAAAATTAGAATATATTTTTACCATTTAATCCAATAGTGGTCGTTGGAATTAATTTCACTTTGAAATTGGTCTTAAACTAGTGTCAATCTTTTGATACTTCTTGTTTCATAAAAACACGCTATTTGCTATGACAGCGGAAATTAATTATTAAAATAATTAATGCAACTTATATGTTTTGAATTTTTTAAAATAGACATCATTTTTGAATTCGGAATATCAAATATAGCTTAGGGTGAGGTTTTGGTTTTTTTCTGGAAAACTTCAAATTTTGATGAATAGTGAAACCACTAAGTGGTACTTAAGAAACTGATTTTTCATTTAAATGAAATTTTACCACATTTGTGTTTTGAATTTCAAAAATCCAACATACATGGTTGTAGTTAAGAATTAAAATGTGGTTCATTGGGATTAAAATAATTTTTTGGTGAATAGTAACTTTTATGTTTTTAATCGTGATTAGAGGTAATTAGTGTAGTTTAAGTTAAAAATAATGTTTTAATAATATGAGATGAGCTTGAAACATGTCCTACCCTCATTGGATGTATCATGGCCGACCATGAAAATCCATGGGTCAACTTGGGGACCCCATGGAGCCACTTTGGTTGGGAAATGACATAAATAACTTTTTATTTAATGTTAAAGTAAAAATGACACAAACATGAGATGTTTTACTAAAACAATTTTCACATGGGGTTATGTAAGTCATATTTTTGACTATAAATATTCATTAGAAATATAAAACTATTTCCTAAATCATTATATTTTTTTATAATTTTTAGACTTTAAATATATTAAATTATTTATGACATCATGATGATGCAGCGATTACCTCATTAATAAAGGATTTAAATAAAATGAAAAGATAATGTAAAATATATGACCTACACATGTCCGAAACCTATTGTATGGGTATATTTCTAACCCTTATCACCTTATCCTCGAATTATTTCAATGTGGGACCTTTTAAATCCGAAACTCACTTTAAAATAAAGGAACATTTCCTTACTTTCCAAGGGTGCCCCTCCTCTCCTCTTATAAAAGGCCCCCACCTCTACCTCCTTACCCACACTTCCAAATCCTTTGGCTCACCCAAACCCTGTCCATTTTGTATCTCCACATCCCTCTATAACTCCTTGAAGCCTCACTTTGGGAAAAAGTCTTCCCAAGGAAGCCTTTGAGCTCAAACCAAAGGGAGTTACCCGATTTTAAGGTAATGTCTTTACTTGAGTCCTTTTGTTTTATTTTGCTTCTCCAACCCCCTAAACATTTTTTATTCATTTATTTTGTAACAACTCCAGTATATTCAATATACTATGATGTTGTTATAAGAATTATTCGAGCTACACTTACACACACCTTCGTATAATGGTTAAAGAACATACTGTTTCTGGGGTTGGCGATTTTCTGCCTCACGAAACGATGATTGTTCAATATTCTTTTAACACCTTTAAAGGTGGCCATTATGATGTCACTGTATTTTATATATTATATATATGGTATTTATGTTTACTATATGCTTCTGTATTTTATATTTAAAACATACCTTTATTCTTTTCATGTTGTGTAAATGCGATAATTTCATATGAGGAAGTGTGGACTACCACCCCCTCAAGTGATGTGACTCGTACATGCAATACATGGAATGTATAAAGAATGAAATTAATGAACATATGTGACCTATATAAATTATATATTATACTGGAATTATAACATATATATATATCATTTATTTTTAATTCCATTAATATGACAAAAAAAATGAAAGTAGCGTTCATGCGTACGTAAGGCCTACCGTCTCCATGAACGGTGCTTTTCGTTTTTTATCTCCAAATGATATGGAATAGTATAAAATGAATATGTACTGGATATATATGATATTTTAATCATTAATACTATTATGGAAATTATTTACTTATAACTACATGGGCAATCATTTTTCAAACAAGTTCATTTTTGACTCATGTACCAAACATCAGCAAAAACATCTGATATGAACTAACGTTATTAAACAATTATTATAAAATTATAATATGTGATATGAACTGAATAATAATCTTTAAAATAGGTCCTTATGCAATTATAAATTGACCAAAGTTTATTATTCAGGAATATAAAGAAACGAACAAGACAAGTCGGACTTGAGGTAAGGGATCCTACTCCTCTCTTTCTTTTTAAGTACACTCTTTTATGTCATTCCTTTAAAGCTAATATTTCTTGTTATTGGGATGTTATTTTATATTACTCTTACTGTAATTTTATGTTCATATGATGAGATACCCTATTCTCTCTCATCAATCCATTTTGGAAGTTTTGAGTGGTGCCGTTAGGCTGCCGAATTTTCGTAAGAGATCTAACCTCTCTCTTTCTTTTTTAAGTACTCTCATTTATGTCACTTCTTTTATGATTCTCTTTGTTATGTTGGGGGATGTTCTTTTATATTACTATTTCTGTAAACTTTATGTTAATCTGATGAGAGACCCTATTTGATCTCATCAATCCATTTTTTTAAGTTTTAAGTGGCGCTGTTAGGCTGCCGAGTTTTCGTAAGGGATTTTTCATCTCACTTTTATTCCCATGAGATTTATGCTACATTTGCCACAATTTCCTTTGAGTGGTGTATGTACTGCCCATTATTTTACTCATTGTGTAATATACATTCATTTATGAGTATTTACATCAATGTTTTATTGTCCTTCTTTCACGGGGTGTATGTTTCGAAAGATACCCATGTCGATAGGGGAACCTTTCACCCTCCTCTTTTTAAAAGACTTATTTTGTTATGTCTTTTAATTCACATACTGTTATGTTGGGATATGTTCTTCTATATCCTTATTGATTTAAATTTTATGTCCATGTGATGAGATACCCTTTTTATCTCTCATAAACTCATTTTTTGAATTTTGTAGTGACGTCGTTAGGCTGTCAAATTTTTGCAAGGGAACTTCTTAACCCAAATTTGATTCTTTGGGATAAACTTGTACTCCTTTAATATGTAGTTCTATGAATATGTGTGAATAACCATTGATTGTTTTACAGTTAATATCCACTTATATTTGGTGTATTCGTTTGTCACACATAATTATGTATTTGATTTATCCTTAAACCAAGGATACCGTCTTAGTAAGGGACTTCGTCTCAATCTCCGTTCATTGAGGCATATTTTGTTTTATACACAACCTTCTTTTATATGGTGTATAAACCCATTTGACTTTTACGTTTATCCAAAAAGGAATTTTTTATTATACGAAGCGTTTTACTAAACGACAAAATGGAATGTTTTTGTCGTACGTATGCGGTGAAAACCACTTCTCCGCCGCAGTGACCATTATTTGAGTTTCGGCTTCCTCTATAAGCCATAACTTCTTTTTAAAAGAAAAATAAATACCATGTTTTACTTTTCTTTTATTTTGGTATTAAAAATGGTTTTCATAATGTTTTTTATATCAATGTGTTTTATTGATATCTTGTGATTTAAAGGTGGAAATGTTATGTTTAATTTATGCATGTATTATGTGGTACGATTATGTTATGGTTCTTGGGAATTGTTATGAAGACGGGTGGTTCCGTGATAAACTAACGGCGGGTGAGCCCGATATAGCTCTCCAATGCATTGGGTAATGTGAAGGAGTGAAACGTTAAGGTTTCTCTGAAGATATTTAGGGAATATACTGTGATGGGTATTCCAAACGTAACCAAGAGGGTTACTCCCTATGTAAGAATGTTATGAATGCCTCAAGTTACCTTTATGTCTTATGATTTCTATGATTTATTCATGATTTGATGCGGTATGTTAAAGTGCTTATTTTTTATGAGTAAAGTATGATTTCATTGATTCTTATGTGTACATGTACTCATGTTTCCTTTCCATATTTTTATATCCCTTACTGAGCTTTTTATGCTCATCCCAAGTTTTTTGAAATGTTTTTCACAGGTCAAGGGAAAGGTACATGATATGATAGTGTCAAGGAAGTTTCAAGAAAGAATCCATG
Source organism: Viscum album (assembly GCA_963277665.1). NCBI lineage: Eukaryota > Viridiplantae > Streptophyta > Magnoliopsida > Santalales > Viscaceae > Viscum > Viscum album. The sequence goes on along the minus strand of OY728125.1, from coordinate 1,921,742,838 downwards.
TTTTATTTTAAATATGTTTCCGTTGATGGGAAAAAATGAATACTATCTTTATGTAACCACTTTGTTTAAATTTGGAATGTAATGCAAGTTTTATGATCTAATTCTCTAAAACTCTAAACCTGAAAATATCCTCAATGTGTAATCTTGTATTAACTAAAGATTAAGTAAGGTTTAAGGCTGGGGCCTTATAGTTGGTATCAGAGGTCGGTTTAGACAACTTTAGGGATTAGGAGTTTTTGTTAGACACGTGATTAGTCCCTATATCTATTATTTCAGTTAAATCATTGTTTTATAACTTTTTTCAGGTCAAGTAAAGTCGGTTACGAATGGAAGGAGAGGGATCTCAAACGAAATTCCTATCTCTTCCTGATGACTTGCTTGCAATAATTATTGCAAAGTCATGTTCGTATGATTGTGAAACTTTTTCTAGAATACAACTCACTTGCAAGCAGTTGTTTGAGATATCAAACACCTCCACTATACCTCGTTATGATCATGGATCATGGGTTGTTTATAGACAAATACAATTTTCACAATATTCTCATATTTTCAAGAAAGGTAAATATTATCAAGGTATTTTCAAATATTTTACCTTATCACAATAATTTGAAGCATATTATGATTTTAAAAATGGTGCTGAGGAAGGAGACCCTTGCGCAACCTATTTATATTTACTTTTAAAATATAGTCTCTCATCACATACTTATGGTATTTTAAAAGGACCAATAATAGAAAGTTTCAACTCAAATTATGTCTGACTATTTTATAGAAATCATGTTTTATCAGATGTTTTGGAATTATATGGCATACATGATTATTTTCCAAAACTATTTTTCTGTGAACACCCATATGACCCATGTTGTAAAATGTGTATTTGGATGGAGGAAGCAAATGATTTTGAAAGATCTCTAAATCATTGTTGTAATGCATGGGACTTCTACCTACGTGAGCAAGATGATGATGAAACTGAGTGGACGCCATGATCAAGGTATGATGTTATTCATTTTGGGAATCATTTTATTTTATCTTGTGGTGGTAAAATAAGACTTCAAGAATTAAGATGTTGAGATCTTAACGAATTTGGATGAAAATGAGAGGTATAAGGGAACTATTGAGGTTAAAATATGTTAGGGTTATTTTTGGAGTTTTATAAAAAGGACAACACGCAGACCGTGTGACAACCCATCGCGTCGGACAAAGCTACGAGAATCGAACCCACAACCAAAGTGTGGCTAGTATTTATCACCTACCACTGGACTACGTGAAGTCCCTGGTTAGTTTGACTGATTCTTTTTAGTTAGAAGATTTTATGAATTAAGAGTAATTTTATTTTGGGTTATCTATGGATATTTATTAACCTATCATGGAGGATATGTGATTAGGTTAATTACATTTCAATACGAGACATTAAGAGCAACTGATGTTGTTTGGAGATAAATGTTATGATTTAACTTGGAAGACTATGTGACTAAATCCTTCAAATATTTGGGTTTCAATCTTAGTTTGGTTTACTTTGAAGAATTTTTTTGGACAAATTGTTTATCGAATGGTCCACGTTGAACTTTGGGTTTTGTTGGACAAATTTTGGAGATTAAGAATAGATTTTCTTTTTATAAAGTGTTATCCTTTTCTGGATTATCTGATCTTGTACTAACCTTTTTGGTTTTGGTTTTGGTTAAAGTCTAAAGACATGGGAAGTATATAGTTCTCTTTTGTTTATTAGTTGATTCTCTAAAAGTTGATTATAGAACTCTTAATGCGAACAAGTCTTCCTAAATACTCGTCTTTTGGAGAAAATATGAGTTTGATTAAGGAATCTAGTAAAATTTGAAAGTCTACGTGACAAGTAAGTATGTTTCATTATGATTTAGTTAAGCTCAAAAATAAATTCCTCAATGAAGAGTAACTTAAAACAAAAATGTTGTCTGTTAACTTTTCCTACTGGGGAATCGAATACTATTTAACCCATCATAAGTTTGTGATTTTCTTAGGGTTAAATTTCTCCTAGACATGTTTACTATCACTCTCCCTCAGAACATGACCCTTTGTTTTTTTCTCCATATCCATGTTTTCCTACATGGAATCCTAGTATGGGTTAACCCGAGTGACCTTTTTACTTCTCTTTCTTTATTTTAAAGTGATTTTTTTTACTGACTCTTGTTCCGATGTGGGATTTTCAATGAAGTTTCCAAGACCAATTTTAAAATTGCGAGGACGCAATTCCCAAAAGGGGGGAAGGATGTAACACCCCAGGTAAATAAAGAATATGAAATTTTCACATTTATCCATATTTGTGAATAAAATATTAATATTACTTTAAATGGGATGCTATGATCGATGGCGTACCCAATACGCAACAATGAGTTTCTTGGGAATCTTACGTTGCACTCTAATGATAAAATAATATTATTTTAAATGGTAGTTAACGCCTAGCCATTGTAATGGCGGGAATGAACAGAACTAACTACAAAATTATTATATATGTTTGTCAATATTTTTACTTTTTACAATAAATTTTAGAGGATTAAAAATGCGAATGAATCCAATTTTAAGCGTAAACATTCTAATACTCTTTAAAAAGGTCGATTAACCGTCTTTTGATGGTGAACCTCTTTTAAATCCAATTTTTGACAATTTTATGTGTTATATATGAAAAAATAAAATTCTTATTTAGAATCGGGATATCAAAATTTACTTTGTGTAAATTTTTGGTATCTTTCCGATAAAGTTCATTTTTTAATGAATAGTGAAAAATGTTGTATTTTAATTCAAAGCCACTTTTTAATCTAATTTATTTGTATGATTAGATTATATTTTGAATTGTTTTTAAAGTAAAATTAGAATATATTTTTACCATTTAATCCAATAGTGGTCGTTGGAATTAATTTCACTTTGAAATTGGACTTCAACTAGTGTCAATCTTTTGATACTTCTTGTTTCATAAAAACACGCTATTTGCTATGACAATGGGAATTAATTATTAAACTAATTAATTCAAATTATATGTTTTGAATTTTTTAAAATAGACATCATTTTTGAATTTTGAATATCAAATATAGCTTAGGGTGATGTTTTGGTTTTTTTCTGGAAAACTTCAATTTTTGATGAATAGTGAAAGCACTAAGTGGTACTTAAGAAACTGATTTTTCGTTTAAATGAAATTTTACCACCTCTGAGTTTTGAATTTCAAAAATCCGACATACATGGTTGTCGTTAAGAAGTAAAATGTGGTTCAATGGGATTAAAATAATTTTTTGATGAATAGTAACTTTTATGTTTTTAATCGCGATTAGAGGTAATTAGTGTAGTTTAAGGTAAAAATAATGTTTTAATAATATGAGATGAGCTTGACACATGTCCTACCCTCATTGGATGTGTCATGTCCAACCAATACAATACATGGGTCAACTTGAGTACCCCATGGAGCCACTTTGGTTGGGAAATGACATAAATAACTTTTTATTTAATGTTAAAGTAAAAATGACACAAACATGAAATGTTTTACTAAAATAATTTTTACATGGGGTTATACAAGTCATATTTTTTACTATAAATATTTATTATAAATATAAAAAAATTTCCTACATCATGATTTTTTTTTATAATTTTTAGACATTAAATATATTAAATTATTTATGACATCATGATGATACAGCGATTACCTCATTAATAAAGGATTTAAATAAAATGAAAATATAATGTAAAATCTATGACCTAAACATGTCCAAAACCTATTGGATGGGTATATTTCAAACCCTTATCACATTATCCTCGAATTATATCAATGTGGGACCTTTTAAATCTGAAACTCATTTTAAAATAAAGGATCATTTCTTTACTTTCCAAGGGTGCCCCTCCTCTCCTCTTATAAAAGGCCTCCACCTCTACCTCCTTACCCACAATTCTAAAGCCTTTGGCTTGGCCAACCCCTGCCCATTTTGTATCTCCACAACCCTATATAACTACTTTAAGACTCAATTTTGGCAGAATTCTTCCTAAGTAAGTCTTTGAGCTCAAACCAAAGGGAGTTACCCGATTTTAAGGTAATGTCTTCACTTGAGTCCTTTTGTTTTATTTTGCTTCTCCAACCCCCTAAACTTTTTTTATTCATTTCTTTTGTAAAAACTCCAGTATCTTAAATATACTAGGATTTTGTTTTAATAAGTATTCTAGATACACTTACACACACCTTCATCTAATGGTTAAAGAACATACTAATTCTGTGGTTGGCGATTTTCTGCCTCACGAAACGATGATTGTTCAATATTCTTTTAACACCTTTAAAGGTGGCCATTATGATGTCACTGTATTTTATATATGATATATATGGTATTTATGTTTACTATATGCTTCTGTATTTTATATTTAAAACATACCTTTATTCTTTTCATGTTGTGTAAATGCGATAATTTCATATGGGGAAGTGTGGACTACCGCCCCCTCAAGTGATGTGACTCATACATGCAATACATGGAATGTATAAAGAATGAAATTAATGAACATATGTGACCTATATAACATATATATTATACTGGAATTATAATATATATATATATATATCATTTATTTTTAATTCCATTAATATGACAAAAAAAATGAAAGTAGTGTTCATGCGTACGTACGGCCTACCGTCTCCATGAACGGTGCTTTTCATTTTTTATCTCCAAATGATATGGAATAGTATTAAAGTAATATGTACTGGATATATATTATATTTTAATCATTAATAATATTCTGGATATTATTTACTTATAACTACATGGGAAATCATTTTTCAAACAAGTTCATTTTTGACTCATGTACCAAACATCGGCAAAAACGTCTGATATGAACTAACATTATTAAACAATTATTATAAAATTATAATATGTGATATGAACTGAATAATAATATTTAAAGGAGGTCCTTAGGTAATTATAAATTGACCAAAGTTTATTATTCAGGAATATAAAGAAACGAACAAGACAAGTCGGACTTGAGGTAAGGGATCCTACTCCTCTCTTTCTTATTAAGTACACTCTTTTATGTCATTCCTTTTAAAGCTCATATTTCTTGTTATTGGGATGTTATTTTATATTACTATTACTGTAATTTTATGTTCATATGATGAGAGACCCTATTCTATCTCATCAATCCATTTTGGAAGTTTTGAGTGGCGCCGTTAGGCTGCCGAATTTTCGTAAGAGATCTAACCTCTCTCTTTCTTTTTTAAGTACTCTATTTTATGTCACTTATTTTAAGCTCCTCTTTGTTATGTTGGTGGATGTTATTTTATATTCCTATTTCTGTAAACTTTATGTTAATATTATGAGAGACCCTATTTGATCTCATCAATCCATTTTTGTAAGTTTTAAGTGGCGTCGTTAGGCTGCCGAGTTTTTGTAAGGGATTTTTCATCTCACTTTTATTCCTGTGAGATTTATGCTACATTTGCCACAATTTCCTTTGAGTGGTGTATGTACTTCACATTATTTTACTCATTGTGTAATATAGATTTATTTATGAGTATTTACATAAATGTTGTATTGTCCTTCTTTCACGGGATGTATGTTTCGAAAGATACCCATGTCGGTAAGGGAACCCTTCACCCTCCTCTTTTTAAAAGACTTTATTTGTTATGTATTTTAATTCACATACTATTATCTTGGTATATGTTCTTCTATATCCTTATTGATTTAAATTCTATTTCCATGTGATGAGATACCCTTTTTATCTCTCATCAACTCATTTTCTGAATTTTGTAGTGACGCCGTTAGGCTGTCAAATTTTTGCAAGGGAACTTCTTAACCCAAATTTGATTCTTTAGGATAAACTTGTACTCCTTGAATATTTCGTTCTATGAATATGTGTGAATAACCTCTGATTTTTTTACAGTTAATATCCACTTATATTTGGTGTATTCGTTTGTCACACATAATTATGTAATTGATTTATCCTTAAACCAAGGATACCGTCATTTTAAGGGACTTTGTCTCAATCTCCATTCATTGAGGCATATTTTGTTTTGAACACAACCTTATTTTATATGGTTTATAAACCCCTTTGACTTTTACGTTTATCCAAAAAGGAATTTTTTTTATAAGAAGCATTTTACTAAACGAAAAAATGGAATGTTTTTGTCGTATGTATGCGGCGACAACGACTTCTCCGCTGCCGTGACCATTATTTGAGTTTCGGCTTCCTCTACAAGCCATACCTTCTTTTTAAAAGAAAAATAAATACCATGTTTTATTTTATTTTATTTTTTGGTATTGAAAATGTTTTTGATAATGTTTTTTATATCAATGTGTTTTATTGATATCATGTGATTGAAATGTGGAAATGTTATGTTTCCTTTATGCATGTATTATGTGGTACGATTATGTTATGGTTCTTCGGAATTGTTATGAAGACGGGTGGTTCCGTGATAAACTAAGGGAGGGTGATCCCGATATAGCTCTCCAATTCATTGGGTAATGTGAAGGAGTGAAACGTTAAGGTTTCTCCGAAGATATTTAGGGAATATACTGTGATGGGTATTCCAAACGTAACCAAGAGGGTTACTCCCAACGTAAGAATGTTATGAATGCCTCAAGTTACCTTTATGTCTTATGATTTCTATGATTTATTCATGATTTGATAAGGTATGTTAAAGTGCTTATGTTTTATGAGTAAAGTATGATTTCATTGATTCTTATGTGTAGATGTACTCATGTTTCCTTTCCATATTTTTATATCCCTTACTGAGCTTTTTATGCTCATCCCAAGTTTTTTGAAATGTTTTTCACAGGTCAAGGGAAAGGTACATGATATGATAGTGTCAAGGAAGTGTCAAGAAAGAATCCATGTTTTATTTTAAATATGTTTCCGTTGATGGGAAAAAATGAATACTATCTTTATGTAACCATTTTGTTTAAATGTGGAATGTAATGCAAGTTTTATGATCTAATTCTCTAAAACTCTAAACCTGAAAAGATCCTCAATGTGTAATCTTGTATTAACTCAAGATTAAGTAAGGTTTAAGGATGGGGCCTTATAAGTAGTATCACCCTAACCCAACTCAAGTGGTGGATGTTGATAATGTTGATCTTGAGCCTGATGCATCCTTTGATGAGTATCGGTTTTGTGTTGTAGATTGTAGTGAGAAAGTCTTGTAGGGAAAGTTTTTTCCATTTGTGCGAGTACTATGAGTGCATAAGAATTTTCAGGAAGAAACTTCGGAGTGGGAATTATATGTGAAGTTTTAGTGGCCCGATCACTTTTCCTTGTAATTGAAATGAATCTTGAGAGATCATCTTGAGGACGAGCCATTATAAAGTGGGGATGTTGTAAGATCCCAGATCTTGGAAAGGTATATTCTCGTTTATGTTTCAGTTTGAATCCTTTTTTGGTTAATTATGTTCTTACCCAAGTCCTTAAGAGGGTCCAGGGGTGTTCTAATGGTTTGGGACATGAAAAATGCAAAAAGGGGGTTCTCTGGGTAACTCACACATTCTGCGCATGGTTAGTGCTAACTGTGCAGACAGCCTAGGACACTATGCAGTAGGTGGGTTTTTGGACAGTGACCTCCACACGGTTTGCACATGGTTTAGAAAATTGTGTGGGTAAACTATGTGGGGAAAAAACTTTTAAAAATTTACAATGATTCCACTATAGGATTTTAATACCCAACTTGGGATTTCCTCCCATTTATCTCCTATTCACCCAAGGAACGAACCAAATCTCCCAAGAGCTCCAAGAGATCAATCTCCCTCGTTTCTAAGGCATTTTAGGTGCCATTGGTTACAGATCAAAGCTATGGGTAAGGTTAATCCCATCCTTTCTTCTCTTTTGAGTTTAGGGTTTGTATCTTCTTCTCCCCTCCTTTTGATGCTCTGAAACCCTACTCTTTGGGTGAGATCTAGGTTGAAACTTCAAGGGTAGGTTGAAGTGGAATCTAATGTCTTGATTAAGAGTTTTTTTACCAAAACAATTGAGATAGGTGGTCTAAAAGTTATATCCCAGGGATTATTTGTTGATTCGTGCATGTGTGGTTTAGTTCTTGGGTGTCTCTTGGTATGTTTTGATCACCCTTGGAATGTTTAGGTAAAATGGTTATTGAGAAGGTAAATGGAAACCCTCAGGATCTCCATGAGCATTGAGGTTGATGAGACTAAGATAGGGATACCCATGGGGTGTGCTGACTCTCCCAGACCTAGGTATTTATAAAGAACAAGTGATATTGTTGTGTAGTTATTTAGAGACTTGATAAACATGTTGTTTTGATATATTGTATTTAAGTAGAAGCATGGTGACTTGCTTAGGATTATTAATAACCTAAGGGATATTAGGTTAACATGGAAACGATTAAAGACCATAATGAAATAGATTATATGTCTGGTAATGAAGCCTAGTGAGTTAGGCATAATGAATGAAGCCTAGTGAGATAAGCTCAATGAATGAATGCTTAGTGAGATAAGTATAATAAAAGGGGAATCAATCTAAGTGGATAAATGATTTGAAATGTGGTAAATGTGTTAATGGTTTAAGGAATGGTATTAACTATTATGTTATTTTTATGATTTATTTTTGCCTTGGGAAATGGTTTTGATGTTGTGTGAATGGTTAATGGATACATATATGTATAGCATGTGAACAAGGCTTAGTAGAGTGGGGTATTGACTTGAGGTTCTACACCCATGGGTCGAGTTGGACTGAGGATCTAAACTCCACCCCTAAGGCACAGGTTAGGGAATAATACTGAGTCTCTTCTCCCCTAATGGTTTCATACACTCTAACTAAGGCTTTGAGGTGAGGATGTGGTTTTCATGAGGAAGTTATTCCTGGTGAGATAGGATAACTGTGTGTTTTCCCTCATATATGTGATTGTGTACTTTGAGCTCATTTAACTTGTTGTGTTTGATGAACCCATGTTAAATGTGTTAGAAATGGAAAGTAATGGGAAATGGGATGAAATGGTAAGATATGGAATTGGTAATAAATGTTGGTAATGAACCTAAATCGGCAAATAGAACTTAATATTTTCCTTGTACTTTATTATTCATTTCCTTTTTTCATGCACAATTGTTTATACCAAATAATTTATAAACATTGTTGGTGGTGGTCTGCTGAGTTGTACGCACATCCTACTGGGGTCATCATTGGGTACCTGAGAAAACTTCATGTTTGCAGGTCAAGAGAAGGGAAAAGACCCTTACTAGGTAGCTGGGTTGGCACAGGTGTTCATGGAAGACGACCTAAACTTTGTGTCATGACCATTGTGGGGGGTTTTCAGTTTATCTTCATTTTGGGTTTTGTTCACTTTTCCACTTGTAGCATGGCATGGAATATTTACTATTGGAAATGGTTGTACCCCTTTTGGGGAATGGTTGTTTATTCATTCTCTAGTATTATTGGTTAATATTCTGTTATATTGTTTATCTTCTATTGTGGTTTACTCAAATAAAGAGGGGTTATAGTCTCTCCAATTGACTATTTGGACCCCCAATTCTAGTCAGAAACCTTGGGCATATGGGGATGCATGCTTAAGTTCATGTAACCACCCATCTCGAAGCACTGGTATAGTGTCTTATGGGTTAGGGACATTACACTTATAAACCATGAGGCTACAGTCAAAGGTTAAGAATTATAAGAATCCTAGGGGAGTGACACCTATAGAATCTCAGACACATATTGGAATCTTGACACTAACTGGGTAAACTCAATGATATGTTCATGATCCCAAACAAAATTTGATCTCCAAGTTCATTTTGTGATCCTATATTTAGTTTTTTTGGAATCAGAGAGTGTTGAAGGATGGGAAGTCCATGAAGGACCTCAAGAAGAGGGTGAGGGAACCTCAACCCATAAAGGGGTGAGTTTCAGGACCCTACCTGATTTTATGGTTATCGGAGATAAACCATTGGTGCCAGTTACTAAGGTGGTATCCATGGAGGCTGAGGAGATGTTGGCAGATTCTACCCTCATGGAAAAGAAGGTCTGGTAGGTTGCGGAGTTCATCCAAATAGTAGAGGAAACCCCAAAGATAACTATTGAGATTTTTCCATTGGAAGAGGGGGGTGAGGCAAGACCCATAATAAGTCTTATTGAGGGATTCATGATGGATGATCCAAGTGAAGATGTTCCACTATAAGTGGCCAATGGAGCCAAATTTTTTGTGGAAGGGGTTGAGACAGGGCCGAAAAACAAGTCTTCCTAGAAGACTCGTGGAAGCAGAGTCTGTTGTAGTGTCATTACCATAAACAGCTGCTATATATGAAACTATAAAAGGGAAAGTAGATATAGTGTCAATAGCTAAAGTGAATGGGGAGGATTCATTGGGAATTGAAACCCAAATAATTTCACCAATGGGGACTCAGGGGGCGGAATCTGAGTTCATTCCACCATAAGGAGTATCTAACAGGTGTTGGGTGATCGAATCTAACTCTATAATGCCTCAATGTGTATCATAATCTTATTTCATAGGAAAACAAGCTGATGAAGAACTGTTCTGAGGAATTTTCATTCATCTTATCACATTTAATGATTGGAAACTTGAGGAATATGTCCAAAACATATTAGAGATCTATCCAACTCATAATCAAGCACCATCTGAAGATTTTGAGTATTCTTACTCAAAATTAATTGATTATAACTGGGATGTCCACAACAACGTATACAGGAATGTGAGGAATTTCATCACTCTCATCTGGATAGCTAAACTTCAGCAACATGTGAGATCTCCCCACCACTAGTTGGTCAGTCTAGAGACTAGTGGGATGGATTGCATCACTTTTCATGCACTTTCCCAAGACTTCCTCATCGAGCGGGTGTGCATGGAAGGGTAGGATATTGACCTATCCTAGAGAAAACACAAGGCTGAGATCTCCTAGGTTCTTTAGAAGGCTGAGGAATAGATCACATGCCTGGATGGGATGTCACAAGAGATCGTGATGTCCACTGCTACTCAGGATGAGGTCACTAGCATCCTGAGGGCTCAAATAGCAATGTATGAGGCCAGGGAAGATAAGATCAATAATGTGGAGGTTGAATGATGAGTGTAGATATAACGATTGTATATCAGTACCAACGATGTTCACTCCAAGTCTAATTAGGTGAAGGAAGACCATATGTTGTGGTAGAAGGCCTTCGAGATCACTCAGAAGAAGCTGTCTGAGCATGATTTCTTGATCACTAAGGCAAATCCGTAGAGTCACATTTTGTCGAATGGTAGGATCTAATATGTGTGAATGAACCTTTGGAACTCATTCATTGTTTTTCATGTCAAATGTTTTTATTATTATCTTAATTTGATCATATTTTTGAGACAACTAACAACCAATCCCTAAGCTCATGTGGGTCATGCCCAGTGTGAGAAACAAGGGATGGCCATGTGATTTCTCTTCATATGAGAGTGTTGGTCAATCATAGGACACCTGAGGTCTTATATTATTATCTTTCCACTAAGAGTTACCATTCTAAGAGAGGTTGTGGTTAGAGAACATGGCTCTCAAAATGGAAAACTTACTTTTCTAACGTGCTCTATTGCACGAATGGTATAATTCCGGGGGCATTGGATTATATCTAGAAAACGGGGAATGGGGTGTGTGAATAATAATTTCCAAAACCCAGAACATAAGGAGAGTGTCATGGTGACATAGGATAATTGTTGACCATGTTCAAAAACACAACATCTGCACCATCATCCAGGAATGGGAACAATCAAATGAGGATCTATCACTAAACATATTCGAAATAGAAAACCAATCTCAGATTTACATCTAAAAATATATTGGGCTTTGGAACAAGATAATAGGAGATTCAAAATGGAATGATATCAAGCTGTTTGAAGGTCCCTTCATACTATTAAGTTGATTAGGATCCAAATAATGGGCCCTTGAAGTGTGGTAATGGAGTGGTGGAATGTTTGAATGGATTCCAACACTCTTAGAATTAAGGAACCATGTATTAAAAAACATTATTCTATGTTTATTGTTATGAATGAAAATAAAAACTATATGTCCGGGGAGATTCATATCAGATGTAGAGTGAAGGCTAAAAACGTGAATGATGAGGTAGATAACCGGCACTAATGGAAGGGGACTCGGTCAAGGGTCTTATATACCTTGTAGTTTTTTGTCATTAAAAAAGAATAATAAATACACAGTTTTACATCATAAGGTGAGGATTTTGGGAACATTGTATAAATTAATATGATGAGAATGGTACATGGTATGGTTTAACATCATGTGATCAGGATGCATCTCATATTTTAACATCATGTGATCGGGATGTTTCACATAGTTTAAGGTTATACTGCCTGAACTGTGCATTTAATATCCCAAATGGACATACGTAGTGTGACAGAGTAAAAAAACCAGTGTGAATGAGGGCCAAGGTGACCCAAACACAACAAAACCTACTTTTGCAAAGACAACCCATATATAGTTAATGTCATGATTATTGGACTTGAAACCCCATATTTAGGTGGTGGAGTTTGGGCAATGGGTTCCTTTGGGAATCTTGAAAACATAGGTACACACCCTACAAGAATCCCTAAGCCCGCATGGGTCATTCTTAGTGTGAGAAACAATGAATAGTAAGGGGGTCTTCCTAACTTTTGCAAGAACACTTTATGAGTGAGGAGATATTGGTTTGATAAATCTACTAAGACACAGGGAAGTGGAAAGGAGGTAAGATGAGACTTCAGAGGTCTGGATCAGGCATAACTGATGGGTAGGTATAGACTTTTGAGACACAATGGAATGAGAGAATAACTATTAGAGGGTCCTCCTAGATTTGAAATATGATGTAAATCCTATCTGATAAATGATCAAAGTGTTAAATGGGGTGTATCAAAAATTGGGATTCAGATCCATATTTTGAAAATAGTTTAAATTTGTATTGCATGGACCATGGATACTTATTCTAGGTCTTATTTCTTGGACCATGATCCCTTAGATAAATTCATAAGGTTTGGGCCATGATAGATATTTTGGAGTCATGTCATTTGGACTATATGGGAAATGTTCAGTCCAAGTGTATATATGGAACACAAGAGGTAAACCCCGATGTGAATAAAGCCAAGAAGGATGACATGCCTCATACACACTGTAAAATGAACTAAATATAGTTTAATGTCAAAATTCCTAGATCATAGTTGAGGCCAAGAGGATGAAAGATTAATGAACCTAAGACTGTGTCCAGAGATGAGAAGTTAGAGCATTACTATGTATCCCGTGAGGATGGTAATCAAGCCACACATAGTTCTAGAACACAGTGCACTGGAATAAAAATGTCTGTGAAGATGATCCTCACTGATGGAGGAACCCAAAGCATCTTGGTTTAAAATGGGTTGGAATCACAGTTTTACATCATGTGTTAAATATGATAAGATATGTAGTTTAAATTCAGATAACTTGGACTATATGGGCTGCAAATAGTTCAAGGTCATAATGCTTGGAACTATTTCAAACAGTTTAAGGTCGTGTTTCCTAGACCGTATGATGGCTATTAGTTTATGGTCTTAAATAAGGGACCATAGATGGGTGCCTCAAATGGGTATGTTTAGTGAGGAGGAATGAAAACCTAACATGAATGAGGGCCAAATGGGTCCTAATACCACACTACATATCCCATAGGGGACTCACATAAATTTTAGAGTCGTGATGCTTGGACTATATAGGAGTGTCCAAAATGGATATGTGTAGTGTGGTGTCATGATAAATCTGACATGAATGATGACCCAAGGGACTCCAACACCACACAACACATTCCTAAGGAGACTCCCATACAGCTTAAATTTTTGGTTCTTAGACTCATTGTAAATAGCTTAAGGTCATGTTTTGTAACGACCCGAAATTTTGAATAAATCTTGTTTTTTAATTTCATGTGTTATTTTTTTATATACTCAAAAAAAATGTTTTATTTAATAAACATGATTATAAATAAAATGAGACCATTGGTTTTTGAGTGTTATATGACCATCGGTCAATATGACCGCCGTGAACAAAATGTTTGATTATTGTCTCTAAATTTAAGTAATCTTGGTTAATTATTATAGAATGAAGATTTGATGGCCTCACCTAGTAGCCTTGGGCCGATCGAAGCCCATCTAACAGAGCTTGGGAAGGAGGTAGCACCATTGGGCTTTGCTCTGGACCAAATCCAAGCCGAACTTCATCATGTGAAGCTAGAACGGAATCGACTTCGCGAGAAGTTCCAACTGATAGAAATTACTACTCGGGCAATGTTGACTGAGCCGCCCCAAAATTCTATCACCCTAGAACACCTTACTCTTAGGTCCTATGCTGGTATTATAAGGGGTTATGTAACGAGACCGTAATTGCCTTGTGTAATCCTTGTTTTAAATAAAAATTGGGATTTATTCTTATGATGAAGTTTATGAATTTTCAAATGACTGGATAAAAATAGTATGCATATTTTTGATGAATTTTCAAAAGGATATTTTAAAAAAAAAATGTTTGTGTAAACCTTAAATAACCTAAAATGTGTAATGATTCTCAAAAAATGGTCTTCTACAATTATGTTCAGTACGAAATTTAGATTCTAATAAGATCAACATGATTTTTGATGAATAGTAAATTATGAATAGTGATTTTATGATTAGGATTAGTAATATGACCAAATGGATTAGTAATCTCACTTAAAGAAAGTTTTAAAATAATCTAGGCACCTTGATTAAGTAATGTGATTCAATAAAATGGTTAAATAACGGTTCCATAAATTATTATTCAAGTATTTGTTTTTTCGGGTGAACAGTGTTTTTTTTAATTAAAAATTTAATTAAAAATTATTAGAAAATTATTTTTATAAAAAGGAATTTATTTTTGAACTCAGAGCATCGATATTATGTTATGGTAATTTTTGGGGATTTTTCTGAAAAAAAATGAATTCTCGATGAATAGTGTTTTTATTTAAAAATTTAATTAAAAATATTTGGAAAATTATTTTTAGAAAATGGAGTTCATAAATGTAATTAGAGAATCTATATCTAGTTAAGGTGAAATTTTGGGATTTTTCTGAGAAAGATGAATTTTTCAGTGAATAGTAAAAATGCAGTTTTAGGGTTTCGGTATGTTTAATGACATCATAGCTGTGTCATGATGATGTCATGAGTTATTTTAAGGTTTGGCCGGCCAAGGGTGATGAATTATTGTTTTGGGGGCCCCATGTGGCCTAACTCCATGATAAATGCCAAGGGAGAGCACATGGGTTTGAGAAAAGCACATGTGAGGTGTCCCTTGGGCATTAATGCCTTGTCCCCTCACTTTCCCTATAAATACCAAGCCCTCCTCTCATCAATTCGACTCCCCACTCTTCCCCAACGAAGTTCTGGTCTCATTACCTCCCAAGGAGTCCTCCCAAGGTGCCCCCAAGCCCTCAAGGTCCCAACCTTTGAGGTTTAAGAGTTACATTTTAAGGTAAGGGATCCGACCCCTCTCTTTCTTTTCAAGTAATCTCTTTTATGTCATTTCTTTTATACTCCATGTTCATATGTTGGAGGATGTTCTTTTATATTCATCCTACTGCCTATTTCATGTTCATATGATGAGATACCCCCCCTTTCTCTCATCAATTCGTTTTAAGAATGTTTAAGTGGCGCCGTTAGGCTACCGAATTTTTAAGGGATTCTTTCACCTTCCTCGTTTTCAAGTTCTATTTTCATTCAAGTCTTTCATGTTCCTTTTTATTATGTTGGGGTATGATCTCTAAATTATCATACTGATATTTTATGATCATATGATGAGAGACCCCATTTGATCGCTTCAATTCAGTATTTTGAAGTTTTAAGTGGCGCCGTTAGGCTGCCGAATTTTTAAGTGGTTCTTCACCCTTCTCGTTTTGAAGTTCTACTTTCATGTCAATTATTTCAAGTTCCTTTTTGTTATATTGGGGTATGATCTCTATATATATCATACTGGACTCTTATTTTCATATGATGAGAGACCCCATTTGATCTCTTCAATTCAGTATTTTGAAGTTTTAAGTGGCGCCGTTAGGCTGCCGAATTTTTAAGTGGTTCTTCACCCTTCTCGTTTTGAAGTTCTACTTTCATGTCAATTATTTCAAGTTACTTTTTGTTATATTGGGGTATGATCTCTATATATATCATACTGGACTCTTATTTTCATATGATGAGAGACCCCATTTTATCTCTTCAATTCAGTATTTTGATGTTTTAAGTGGCGCCGTTAGGCTGCCGAATTTTTAAGTGGTTCTTCACCCTTCTCATTTTGAAGTTCTACTTTCATGTCAATTCTTTCAAGTTCCTTTTTGTTATGTTGGGGAATTATCTCTATATCTATCATACTGAACTCTTATGTTCACATGATGAGAGACCCTATTTGATCTTTTCAAATCATTTTTGTTGATGTTTAAGTAACGTCGTTAGGCTGCCGAACTTTCATAAGAGAAATCTAATTTTTTTTCTTCCTTCCATGTTTTTCATTTCAAATGGTATGTCCTTGAAATTTCATTACCATGATCATGTATCCTTCTTATTCTGTCCATGTACTATTTTATGGGTCATTTATGAATGTTTGACCCATTTTTCCTCTCTTTTAATGTCTTCTAAAACCTCGGAATATTGCCGTTATGCTGCAGAATTTCTGTCTCAAAATGTCTATCTCTTTTTTCTAAAGTTATTTTATTTTATTAAGTGAATACTCAAAGCTCTTTATTCTAAAGGGGTATTCACATATATACCAAAATGTTCTATTTTAAATTCTGGGATTTACATACATGATACCCACCTTCCTTTTCTGTGGGTTTTAAAGTGACGTAAAGATCATGTCTTTAAAGCAGTTTTTAAAACGTTGTGATTATGAAATGAAACCAATTTATTTTATGCTATATGGGTTATTTATGAAATGTTTTATGATGATATATGTGGATCACATGATAATAATGGCAAATTTAAGGGTGCGCCCTCATAGCGCTCCAATGCATTGGGTAATGATGTAACCACTAGAGATTACAACTTTCACGATACCTTGGTGAATAACCTTGGTAATTTTCAAATGACACCTTGGGGATGGACCTTGGTGATATGTTCATGATTTTCTATGTTAAATGATGTAGCCACATATTCAAGTTATGAAAAATGTTGTTTTTATTATGAAATGCCTCATGATTTCTTTCTCATGCCTTAAAGTTCTTTTCATGTCATTATTGAAGTATATCAAGTTCACATGTAAAATGTTCCTCTTGTTTCCCTTACTGGGCCTTCTGCTCACCCTTTATTTTGATGTGTGTTCCCAGGTTATGAGATTCAGTAATGAACCTAGGATGAACTTGAGGAGAAGACTTTCAAGTTTTTAAGAAGAATGTTTTTTTTCTTTCATTTATTATGTTCCTGGTTTCCAAGACACTAAACCTTAAAGATCCTCGGTTTTGTAAAATGTAATGAAAGTTTATGTGATGAAAAGGCGGGATGTTATAGTTGGTATCAAAGGATGGTTTAGTTATTTGTGGAAATTAGGATATAAAAACTTTAGCAAAAACCCTATAGAAGAGTTTAAATATAGGAAATCTTCCTGGTATTTTGGTGAGTATTGAGTAAGGGGTTTCCAAGCAAATACATCCCTGTCTGGATACGAGCAGGTAGAGGTGGCTCTGGCACAGATGTACATAGGGGTAAAACCCGAAAACACCGCTTTGAGCTAGACTCGAATGGGAACTGGTACACGACAACGGGCCTTGCTTCACTCTTGGTTACGACACTCCCGGGGGATATGCTTTGGTAAATTCATAAGCTTAGTATGAACCATTGTTAAAGGAACAAAGATAAAATAAAATAAAGGTTCACATAAGAATATATGATCATGGATAACCTAGAAGGGAACCTAGGGGATCACAAGTTAGGGTATACATTACTTCTACATGTTATCCTTAGATTCTTTAAGTTTCTTTTAATGATTATTGACTAAGTATTTAAGCCCCTAACTATAGCTTCTTTTCTTAGTTAATGGCGGGAAATGGAAGAACATGTCCCAACAACCAATGTGATAAGAAATGCTATTATTGCCTTATTAATACGACCGAGATGATTAGGGGATTAAAAGATTATTATTATTTTGGAAGACGTTCACTATTTTGAGGACCATATATGATCAAGGTAAATAGATTACTACGGTATTTTCATTGAGGAGTAAGGTTGATTTATATTTTGATGAATCAATGAATTTAAGGTGGACTTATAGTAATTTAGGTTACTTACGGGAATGATTAACCTATCTTGGGTAAAATATGTTAAGGTTAGCTACTTTTGTTATAAGATGTTAGGAGTGGTTGATGTTGTTTGGAGATGAACAATGAAGTTTATTTTGGAAGACTATGTTATCAAGTCCTTCTTGTATTTGGGTTTCAATCTTAGTTTGGTTTATTTTGAGGAATTTTAAGGACTTTTATTTATTGAATGGTCTATGATGAACTTTGGGTATTACCATGGAACATTGAAGATTTAAAATTAGTTTCCATTCCTATGGGATTCTTCCTTTTTGAAGAGTTGTTTAACCTTACCCTTTCTGTTTTGGGATAATGTTTAAAGATAGAAGAAATAGATAGTTAATCTTTTATGGATTATGTGATTCTCTAGAAGATGGTTCTTGTGTTTTGATGAGACCAAGTAGTTTTGAATGCTCATCGTTTGGGGGAAAGGATTAGTTTTGGTAAAAACTCATTAAAGGGTGAAACTATACATGAAGGTAGATATATTTCCTTATGTTTTGATCTATGTTGTAAATGAATTCCTCAAAATTATGAACAGGAACGTAAAACAAAAACGTTGTTGGTTTATGTTTCCTACTAGGTAATCAAAGACCGCTTACACACATCGTAATTTTGGGATTTTCTGGTGGTTAACTTCCTCCTAATCATGTTTTCTATCACTCTCCTTTAGAACGTGACCCTTTGTTTTCTCCTCCATGTCCATGTTTCCTACATGGAATCCTAGTATGAGTAAACTCAGGTGGCCTTTGTACTTCCTTTTCTTTCTTTTAAAGTAACAGTATTACTGACTCTTTTTCCGATGTGGGACTTTCAATGAAATTTCAAAACCCAATTTAAAAAAATTGCGAGGACGCAATTTCTTAAGGGGGGAAGATTGTAACGACCCGAAATTTTGAATAAATCTTGTTTTTTAATTTCATGTGTTATTTTTTTATATACTCAAAAAAAATGTTTTATTTAATAAACATGATTATAAATAAAATGAGACCATTGGTTTTTGAGTGTTATATAACCATCGGTCAATATGACCGCCGTGAACAAAATGTTTGATTATTGTCTCTAAATTTAAGTAATCTTGGTTAATTATTATAGAATGAAGATTTGATGGCCTCACCTAGTAGCCTTGGGCCGATCGAAGCCCATCTAACAGAGCTTGGGAAGGAGGTAGCACCATTGGGCTTTGCTCTGGACCAAATCCAAGCCGAACTTCATCATGTGAAGCTAGAACGGAATCGACTTCGCGAGAAGTTCAAACTGATATAAATTACTACTCGGGCAATGTTGACTGAGCCGCCCCAAAATTCTATCACCCTAGCACACCTTACTCTTAGGTCCTATGCTGGTATTATAAGGGGTTATGTAACGAGACCGTAATTGCCTTGTGTAATCCTTGTTTTAAATAAAAATTGGGATTTCTTCTTATGATGAAGTTTATGAATTTTCAAATGACTGGATAAAAATAGTATGCATATTTTTGATGAATTTTCAAAAGGATATTTTAAAAAAAATGTTTGTGTAAACCTTAAATAACCTAAAATGTGTAATGATTCTCAAAAAATGGTCTTCTACAATTATGTTCAGTATGAAATTTAGATTCTAATAAGATCAACATGATTTTTGATGAATAGTAAATTATGAATAGTGATTTTATGATTAGGATTAGTAATATGACCAAATGGATTAGTAATCTCACTTAAAGAAAGTTTTAAAATAATCTAGGCACCTTGATTAAGTAATGTGATTCAATAAAATGGTTAAATAACGGTTTCATAAATTATTATTCAAGTATTAGTTTTTTCGGGTGAATAGTGTTTTTTTAATTAAAAATTTAATTAAAAATAATTAGAAAATTATTTTTATAAAAAGGAATTTATTTTTGAACTCAAAGCATCGATATTATGTTATGGTAATTTTTGGGGATTTTTCTGAAAAAAATGAATTCTCGATGAATAGTGTTTTTATTTAAAAATTTAATTAAAAATATTTGGAAAATTATTTTTATAAAATGGAGTTCATAAATGTAATTAGAGAATCTATATCTAGTTAAGGTGAAATTTTGGGATTTTTCTGAGAAAGATGAATTTTTCAGTGAATAGTAAAAATGCAGTTTTAGGGTTTCGGTATGTTTAATGACATCATAGCTGTGTCATGATGATGTCATGAGTTATTTTAAGGGTTGGCCGGCCAAGGGTGATGAATTATTGTTTTGGGGGCCCCATGTGGCCTAACTCCATGATAAATGCCAAGGGAGAGCACATGGGTTTGAGAAAAGCACATGTGAGGTGTCCCTTGGGCATTAATGCCTTGTCCCCTCACTTTCCCAATAAATACCAAGCCCTCCTCTCATCAATTCGACTCCCCACTCTTCCCCAACGAAGTTCAGGTCTCATTACCTCCCAAGGAGTCCTCCCAAGGTGCCCCCAAGCCCTCAAGGTCCCAACCTTTGAGGTTTAAGAGTTACATTTTAAGGTAAGGGATCCGACCCCTCTCTTTCTTTTCAAGTAATCTCTTTTATGTCATTTCTTTTATACTCCATGTTCATATGTTGGAGGATGTTGTTTTATATTAATCCTACTGCCTATTTCATATTCATATGATGAGAGACCCCCCCTTTCTCTCATCAATTCGTTTTAAGAATGTTTAAGTGGCGCCGTTAGGCTGCCGAATTTTTAAGGGATTCTTTCACCTTCCTCGTTTTCAAGTTCTATTTTCATTCAAGTCTTTCATGTTCCTTTTTATTATGTTGGGGTATGATCTCTAAATTATCATACTGATATTTTATGATCATATGATGAGAGACCCCATTTGATCTCTTCAATTCAGTATTTTGAAGTTTTAAGTGGCGCCGTTAGGCTGCCGAATTTTTAAGTGGTTCTTCACCCTTCTCGTTTTGAAGTTCTACTTTCATGTCAATTATTTCAAGTTCCTTTTTGTTATATTGGGGTATGATCTCTATATATATCATACTGGACTCTTATTTTCATATGATGAGAGACCCCATTTGATCTCTTCAATTCAGTATTTTGAAGTTTTAAGTGGCGCCGTTAGGCTGCCGAATTTTTAAGTGGTTCTTCACCCTTCTCGTTTTGAAGTTCTACTTTCATGTCAATTATTTCAAGTTCCTTTTTGTTATATTGGGGTATGATCTCTATATATATCATACTGGACTCTTATTTTCATATGATGAGAGAACCCATTTGATCTCTTCAATTCAGTATTTTGATGTTTTAAGTGGCGCCGTTAGGCTGCCGAATTTTTAAGTGGTTCTTCACCCTTCTCATTTTGAAGTTCTACTTTCATGTCAATTCTTTCAAGTTCCTTTTTGTTATGTTGGGGAATTATCTCTATATCTATCATACTGAACTCTTATGTTCACATGATGATAGACCCTATTTGATCTTTTCAAATCATTTTTGTTGATGTTTATGTAACGTCGTTAGGCTGCCGAACTTTCATAAGAGAAATCTATTTTTTTTTCTTCCTTCCATGTTTTTCATTTCAAATGGTATGTCCTAGAAATTTCATTATCATGATCATTTATACTTCTTATTCTGTCCATGTACTATTTTATGGGTCATTTATGAATGTTTGACCCATTTTTCCTCTCTTTTAATGTCTTCTAAAACCTCGGAACATTGCCGTTATGCTGCAGAATTTCTGTCTCAAAATGTCTATCTCTTTTTTCTAAAGTTCTTTTATTTTATTAAGTGAATACTCAAAGCTCTTTATTCTAAAGGGGTATTCACATATATACCAAAATGTTCTATTTTAAATTCTGGGATTTACATACATGAGACCCACCTTCCTTTTCTGTGGGTTTTAAAGTGACGTAAAGATCATGTCTTTAAAGCAGTTTTTAAAACGTTGTGATTATGAAATGAAACCAATTTATTTTATGCTATATGGGTTATTTATGAAATGTTTTATGATGATATATGTGGCTCACATGATAATAAAGGCAAATTTAAGGGTGCGCCCTGATTGCGCTCCAATGCATTGGGTAATGATGTAACCACTAGAGATTACAATTTTCACGATACCTTGGTGAATAACCTTGGTAATTTTCAAATGACACCTTGGGGATGGACCTTGGTGATATGTTCATGATTGTCTATGTTAAATGATGTAGCCACATATTCAAGTTATGAAAAATGTTGTTTTTATTATGAAATGCCTCATGATTTCTTTCTCAGGCCTTAAAGTTATTTTCATGTCATTATTGAAGTATATCAAGTTCACATGTAAAATGTTCCTCTTGTTTCCCTTACTGGGCCTTCTGCTCACCCTTTATTTTGATGTGTGTTCCCAGGTTATGAGATTCAGTAATGAACCTAGGATGAACTTGAGGAGAAGACTTTCAAGTTTTTAAGAAGAATGTTTTTTTTTCTTTCATTGATTATGTTCCTGGTTTCCAAGACACTAAACCTTAAAGATCCTCGGTTTTGTAAAATGTAATGAAAGTTTATGTGATGAAAAGGCGGGATGTTATAGTTGGTATCAAAGGATGGTTTAGTTATTTGTGGAAATTAGGATATAAAAACTTTATCAAAAACCCTATAGAAGAGTTTAAATATAGGAAATCTTCCTGGTATTTTGGTGAGTATTGAGTAAGGGGTTTCCAAGCAAATACATCCCTGTCTGGATACGAGCAGGTAGAGGTGGCTCTGGCACAGATGTACATAGGGGTAAAACCCGAAAACACCGCTTTGAGCTAGACTCGAACGGGAACTGGTACCCGACAACGGGCCTTGCTTCACTCTTGGTTACGACACTCCCGGGGGATATGCTTTGGTAAATTCATAAGCTTAGTATGAACCATTGTTAAAGGAACAAAGATAAAATAAAATAAAGGTTCACATAAGAATATATGATCATGGATAACCTAGAAGGGAACCTAGGGGATCACAAGTTAGGGTATACATTACTTCTACATGTTATCCTTAGATTCTTTAAGTTTCTTTTAATGATTATTGGCTAAGTATTTAAGCCCCTAACTATAGCCTCTTTTCTTAGTTAATGGCGGGAAATGGAAGAACATGTCCCAACAACCAATGTGATAAGAAATGCTATTATTGCCGTATTAATACGACCGAGATGATTAGGGGATTAAAAGATGATTATTATTTTGGAAGATGTTCACTATTTTGAGGACCATATATGATCAAGGTAAATAGATTACTACGGTATTTTCATTGAGGAGTAAGGTTGATTTATATTTTGATGAATCAATGAATTTAAGGTGGACTTATAGTAATTTAGGTTACTTACGGGAATGATTAACCTATCTTGGGTAAAATATGTTAAGATTATCTACTTTTGTTATAAGATGTTAGGAGTGGTTGATGTTGTTTGGAGATGAACAATGAAGTTTATTTTGGAAGACTATGTTATCAAGTCCTTCTTGTATTTGGGTTTCAATCTTAGTTTGGTTTATTTTGAGGAATTTTAAGGACTTTTATTTATTGAATGGTCTATGATGAACTTTGGGTATTACCATGGAACATTGAAGATTTAAAATTAGTTTCCATTCCTATGGGATTCTTCCTTTTTGAAGAGTTGTTTAACCTTACCCTTTCTGTTTTGGGATAATGTTTAAAGATAGAAGAAATAGATAGTTAATCTTTTATGGATTATGTGATTCTCTAGAAGATGGTTCTTGTGTTTTGATGAGACCAAGTAGTTTTGAATGCTCATCGTTTGGGGGAAAGGATTAGTTTTGGTAAAAACTCATTAAAGGGTGAAACTATACATGAAGGTAGATATATTTCCTTATGTTTTGATCTATGTTGTAAATGAATTCCTCAAAATTATGAACAGGAACGTAAAACAAAAACGTTGTTGGTTTATGTTTCCTACTAGGTAATCAAAGACCGCTTACACACATCGTAATTTTGGGATTTTCTGGTGGTTAACTTCCTCCTAATCATGTTTTCTATCACTCTCCTTTAGAACGTGACCCTTTGTTTTCTCCTCCATGTCCATGTTTCCTACATGGAATCCTAGTATGAGTAAACTCGGGTGGCCTTTGTACTTCCTTTTCTTTCTTTTAAAGTAACAGTATTACTGACTCTTTTTCCGATGTGGGACTTTCAATGAAATTTCAAAACCCAATTTAAAAAAATTGTGAGGACGCAATTTCTTAAGGGGGGAAGATTGTAACGACCCGAAATTTTGAATAAATCTTGTTTTTTAATTTCATGTGTTATTTTTTTATATACTCAAAAAAAATGTTTTATTTAATAAACATGATTATAAATAAAATGAGACCATTGGTTTTTGAGTGTTATATGACCATCGGTCAATATGACCGCCGTGAACAAAATGTTTGATTATTGTCTCTAAATTTAAGTAATCTTGGTTAATTATTATAGAATGAAGATTTGATGGCCTCACCTAGTAGCCTTGGGCCGATCGAAGCCCATCTAACAGAGCTTGGGAAGGAGGTAGCACCATTGGGCTTTGCTCTGGACCAAATCCAAGCCGAACTTCATCATGTGAAGCTAGAACGGAATCGACTTCGCGAGAAGTTCAAACTGATAGAAATTACTACTCGGGCAATGTTGACTGAGCCGCCCCAAAATTCTATCACCCTAGCACACCTTACTCTTAGGTCCTATGCTGGTATTATAAGGGGTTATGTAAGGAGACCGTAATTGCCTTGTGTAATCCTTGTTTTAAATAAAAATTGGGATTTCTTCTTATGATGAAGTTTATGAATTTTCAAATGACTGGATAAAAATAGTATGCATATTTTTGATGAATTTTCAAAAGGATATTTTAAAAAAAATGTTTGTGTAAACCTTAAATAACCTAAAATGTGTAATGATTCTCAAAAAATGGTCTTCTACAATTATGTTCAGTACGAAATTTAGATTCTAATAAGATCAACATGATTTTTGATGAATAGTAAATTATGAATAGTGATTTTATGATTAGGATTAGTAATATGACCAAATGGATTACTAATCTCACTTAAAGAAAGTTTTAAAATAATCTAGGCACCTTGATTAAGTAATGTGATTCAATAAAATGGTTAAATAACGGTCTCATAAATTATTATTCAAGTATTAGTTTTTTCGGGTGAATAGTGTTTTTTTTAATTAAAAATTTAATTAAAAATAATTAGAAAATTATTTTTATAAAAAGTAATTTATTTTTGAACTCAGAGCATCGATATTATGTTATGGTAATTTTTGGGGATTTTTCTGAAAAAAATGAATTCTCGATGAATAGTGTTTTTATTTAAAAATTTAATTAAAATTATTTGGAAAATTATTTTTAGAAAATGGAGTTCATAAATGTAATTAGAGAATCTATATCTAGTTAAGGTGAAATTTTGGGATTTTTCTGAGAAAGATGAATTTTTCAGTGAATAGTAAAAATGCAGTTTTAGGGTTTCGGTATGTTTAATGACATCATAGCTGTGTCATGATGATGTCATGAGTTATTTTAAGGGTTGGCCGGCCAAGGGTGATGAATTATTGTTTTGGGGGCCCCATGTGGCCTAACTCCATGATAAATGCCAAGGGAGAGCACATGGGTTTGAGAAAAGCACATGTGAGGTGTCCCTTGGGCATTAATGCCTTGTCCCCTCACTTTCCCTATAAATACCAAGCCCTCCTCTCATCAATTCGACTCCCCACTCTTCCCCAACCAAGTTCTGGTCTCATTACCTCCCAAGGAGTCCTCCCAAGGTGCCCCCAAGCCCTCAAGGTCCCAACCTTTGAGGTTTAAGAGTTACATTTTAAGGTAAGGGATCCGACCCCTCTCTTTCTTTTCAAGTAATCTCTTTTATGTCATTTCTTTTATACTCCATGTTCATATGTTGGAGGATGTTCTTTTATATTCATACTACTGCCTATTTCTTGTTCATATGATGAGAGACCCCCCCTTGCTCTCATCAATTCGTTTTAAGAATGTTTAAGTGGCGCCGTTAGGCTGCCGAATTTTTAAGGGATTCTTTCACCTTCCTCGTTTTCAAGTTCTATTTTCATTCAAGTCTTTCATGTTCCTTTTTATTATGTTGGGGTATGATCTCTAAATTATCATACTTATATTTTATGATCATATGATGAGAGACCCCATTTGATCGCTTCAATTCAGTATTTTGAAGTTTTAAGTGGCGTCGTTAGGCTGCCGAATTTTTAAGTGGTTCTTCACCCTTCTCGTTTTGAAGTTCTACTTTCATGTCAATTATTTCAAGTTCCTTTTTGTTATATTGGGGTATGATCTCTATATATATCATACTGGACTCTTATGTTCATATGATGAGAGACCCCATTTGATCTCTTCAATTCAGTATTTTGAAGTTTTAAGTGGCGCCGTTAGGCTGCCGAATTTTTAAGTGGTTCTTCACCCTTCTCGTTTTGAAGTTCTACTTTCATGTCAATTATTTCAAGTTCCTTTTTGTTATATTGGGGTATGATATCTATATATATCATACTGGACTCTTATTTTCATATGATGAGAGACCCCATTTGATCTCTTCAATTCAGTATTTTGATGTTTTAAGTGGCGCCGTTAGGCTGCCGAATTTTTAAATGGTTCTTCACCCTTCTCATTTTGAAGTTCTACTTTCATGTCAATTCTTTCAAGTTCCTTTTTGTTATGTTGGGGAATTATCTCTATATCTATCATACTGAACTTTTATGTTCACATGATGAGAGACCCTATTTGATCTTTTCAAATCATTTTTGTTGATGTTTAAGTAACGTCGTTAGGCTACCGAACTTTCATAAGAGAAATCTAAATTTTTTTTCTTCCTTCCATGTTTTTCATTTCAAATGGTATGTCCTTGAAATTTCATTACCATGATCATGTATCCTTATTATTCTGTCCATGTACTATTATATGGGTCATTTATGAATGTTTGACCCATTTTGCCTCTCTTTTAATGTCTTCTAAAACCTCGGAACATTGCCGTTATGCTGCAGAATTTCTGTCTCAAAATGTCTATCTCTTTTTTCTAAAGTTCTTTTATTTTATTAAGTGATACTCAAAGCTCTTTATTCTAAAGGGGTATTCACATATATACCAAAATGTTCTATTTTAAATTCTGGGATTTACATACATGAGACCCACCTTCCTTTTCTGTGGGTTTTAAAGTGACGTAAAGATCATGTCTTTAAAGCAGTTTTTAAAACGTTGTGATTATGAAATGAAACCAATTTATTTTATGCTATATGGGTTATTTATGAAATGTTTTATGATTATATATGTGGCTCACATGATAATAAAGGCAAATTTAAGGGTGCGCCCTGATAGCGCTCCAATGCATTGGGTAATGATGTAACCACTAGAGATTACAATTTTCACGATACCTTGGTGAATAACCTTGGTAATTTTCAAATGACACCTTGGGGATGGACCTTGGTGATATGTTCATGATTTTCTATGTTAAATGATGTAGCCACATATTCAAGTTATTAAAAATGTTGTTTTTATTATGAAATGCCTCATGATTTCTTTCTCATGCCTTAAAGTTCTTTTCATGTCATTATTGAAGTATATCAAGTTCACATGTAAAATGTTCCTCTTGTTTCCCTTACTGGGCCTTCTGCTCACCCTTTATTTTGATGTGTGTTCCCAGGTTATGAGATTCAGTAATGAACCTAGGATGAACTTGAGGAGAAGACTTTCAAGTTTTTAAGAAGAATGTTTTTTTTCTTTCATTTATTATGTTCCTGGTTTCCAAGACACTAAACCTTAAAGATCCTCGGTTTTGTAAAATGTAATGAAAGTTTATGTGATGAAAAGGCGGGATGTTATATGTTTCATGGACCGTGGGTTATTATTTTATGGTCATAAAGTTCAGACCATTGGGGAAGCATCCAAAACGAATATTTGTAGTGACGTATCCTGAGAGACTCAATATGAATGAGGGACAAGGGGACCCGAACACCATACACACACCTTAAAATGGACTGTACACAATTTAATGTCATATTTTTAGACTATAATTGTGGCTAAGTGGCCAAAGATTTAATGAATTAGTTGGTGGTCTTGAGGAAAGAGTTTGGCTGTCGCTACATATCCCATATGTATGGGGATGAAGACACGTGTATTTATTAAAGAGGATGAACAAATTTTAGGTTCGTATAGTTTAGAACCTGGATAAAATGGGAATTTTAATATTTATATATGGTGTGAGAGTAGAAATCCAAAAAGAATGAGCCAAGGAGACCTTGCACCATGTGAAATAATCCTGTCACCAATTGTCCATAGTATAGTTTATTGTCTGGACCATAAATGAGGCTGAGGGAATGAGGGGTTGATGAAATTTAAATTTTGCTTGAAGATGAGAATTTTGAGCATCATTATATATCCCATGAGGATAGAAATCAAACCACACATGGTTATACAACACAACACAGTGGGAAACTAGCACTAATGGGGGGAATCATCTATGGTGAGGGAACTGAGGAATCCCACGATTATCACGAGGAATCTTGAACTTATTTAGGGTAGGATCGAAATTTAATGTCTTGTTTCAAGGATGTTAACTCCTAGTTTAAGGTCATATAGTGTAGAGCATAATGGGGTAATGTCTCAAAGGGGTAATTGTAGTGAGGTGACATGAATGAAGACCAAGAAGGATCAACACCTCATAAAACATCTTTCAGAAAATCCTACCCATAGTGAGGGAAACACATCAACCAAAATAGATATGTAGGTCATTGATAGAGTAACCTGATGTGAATGAGTCAAGAAGGCCCTGCCACATTATTCATTCCATGAGGTATTCCCATATATAGTTTAAATTCATGATTCTTGGAAAATAATTCTTAGTTTAAGGCCATGGAGCATGAACACTTGAGAATAGTTTAATTTCATGTTACATGGACCATAGAGTGGATATTAGTTTAAGGTAATGAAGCTCGAACCATGGGGAAAACACTACAAAAGAGATATGTGTAACACGGTGGAATAATAAACCCCATGTGAATGAGGACTAAGGAGGCCCACACACCACATACGCATTATTGAGGAGGTTTTCATACAAGGCATGATGCTTGGCCTTGGGATCCTTTTTTGAGGTCATATAGTTCATACCAAGGAGTTATTGAATGAATATATGTATCATAGTGGATTGAGAAACTTTATGTGAATAAGGGCTAAAGATACCAAATGCCACACCACATATTTCTAAGAGGACTGCAAACAATTTAAATTCATAATATATGAAATGTGATTGTACTTATGGAAACCTACAAGGAATGGATATAATAAATACCCTACATGAACAAGGACTAAGTAGGACCAGCGTTCCATAACTGGGATTGAGGGTGAAGAGGGTTGATCAATTTTTTGGCAAGTCTCAGAGATATTATGTTCAGGAATCACCAAGTATCTTTAAAGGGAAATAATAAAGTTGTACATAGTTATTGATGTAAATATACCTACAAAAGTATAACATTTAAATAGGGAGGGGGAATTTTTTACTTCTAGGTTGGCTAGACCAAGATGTAAAATTCAGGCATCACTATATATTATCTGTGGAAAAGAATTAATCCATACGTAGTTCTTGAATATGGCATGGTATATGA
Organism: Viscum album; assembly: GCA_963277665.1. Classification (NCBI taxonomy): domain Eukaryota; kingdom Viridiplantae; phylum Streptophyta; class Magnoliopsida; order Santalales; family Viscaceae; genus Viscum; species Viscum album. The sequence goes on along the minus strand of OY728125.1, from coordinate 1,921,713,082 downwards.
GCAATGTCATGGGAGATGTCCCCTCAAGTGAGAACATTATGGTGTTGTGAAATTTCTCATCATGCATCTAGGATGATAATTATCACGTGGATTAAAATCATGCAACTAGTTCATTGGTTGTTATACAATTTAATTTCACGTAACTAGGAATTTGGTACTATGAAGTTTATTATCATATGTTTAGGATGGTAATTCCATATTTTAAGGTTGTGTGACAAGACCAGTCCATATAGTTTAATGCCATGTGGAAATGATGTTGTTTGATACAAAGTTTATTTTCTTTCATCTGGGATAATAGTGGGTGTGATGTTTAATTTCATTAAACTAGGACATTTCATGGATCCTCACATGAAGTACTTCTTGATAAACTTTTCATAAGTAAGAGTTGTAATAAAATCTTCATCCATGGTGATCAAAGAGAAAACTCCATTGGGATTAACCTTCTGAATTATATAAGGTCCTTCTCACTTAGGCTCCAACTTTGGTGGCTTCCTATGGAGTATCATTATCATTAAGATATCTAGTATCGATTATATCTAGAAGAAGGAGTGGAGTTGAACCTTCTTATTGAATGCTCTTTATATCTTATTCCGGTTCCTCTCTAGATTATGTAAGGCTAGGAGCCTATTCCCATTAAAGGATTCCAAATCAACAAGATGGACTTATACCATCCTATCGGGAGTCATTTGATCATAGAAAACTATTCAAAGCAATGGAAACTAAATCTTGATGGGCATGACTACCGTTGTTCTTCACACCAAGAAATATGGAGTTACCTAGGTGGAATTTTGAGATATATTCTTATAGGCCCAGAGAGAATTCGAGAGATTTTATAGATAACTCTTCATGTTTTTTCCCACCATATTCTACAGAATGTTAAAGAGGGTTTTATTAAACACATAAAACAATCCATTTGTCTTCATGTAACAGTGAGTAGTATAGTTATACTAGATGTTGTAATTGGACTAAAACATCATCTTAGCAACCGGAAAGTTGGTTTTATTTACTGTGAGAATAGAATGAGAAACTAAGTATCAATGCATGATATGGGAGCTCAAAAATATGACCAGCAATTGGGTCTTGACTTATTTTAGAGGAATCACTTCTACCCACATGGAAAAGAAATATGTTGTGGTTAAAATAAACCTTTAATAGGGAGATTCCATTAGAGTATAGGGGGTTACAACATCGATTCCCTAGACTAAAAATTAACGAGAATACTTGGTGGTATGAAGGGGATTTAGCAATCGATTCCCAAAGCGGGCACAAATCTAACATGAATGAAAACTCTTTGAAAACTTGATGTAGACTTGGACCACGGTGGTCTACAAGTACCCCAACCTTCAAATATGGTGAGAGAGCTTCAACATTCTCTGATGAGCACCACAGAACCCGACATAACCTTCCTACATGACCTAGGGAATATCATCTCCATGTATGAAATGGAGGAGAATTCCTTCAAACCTGCATCTATAGAGATTCTGCTCAAAGTTAGGCCCACTCTGGAGGGTGGATTATGTTTCGTGCTGATGGATTCAATCACGCTTGGCTCAGTCCAATGAGAGGGTGTCATGCTGGATATACTTTATAAAATGGGTTGTCCAATTAGAAGTTTCTTCTGTTGTTGGGGGATCTGAGGGTCCTGATGCAGGAGCATGTGTGGTCAGCCAAATTACCTGTTGGTTGTCATCATCATCTAGAATGGTGGGAGTAATGAATCTATAATGTGACACATGAATGAACAGATCATCCTGGTTATTAAATTCAATAGAGGTATATAAACTATCCAAGGAGTCGGCTTGACCATTCTACGACAAAGGAATATGATTAACATCATATTGAGAAGGGAACTATGCCATCATCTAGTGAGTGCACTCCAGTAGAGGCATAAGATATATCTTTTTAACGATATAATTACCATTTATTTTTTTATGACTAAATCAAAGTCTCCCTTCACATGATAGTGAGGGACATCAATCTTGAGAGCCAGCTCGAGACCAGTAATGAGAACCTGATACTCTACCTCTTTGTTGGTGAAACCTTCCAACATCTGTAAGGAGTAGGAAAAAACATCATGTGCATGCATTAGGAAAATAATCCTCATGCCCACTCTATTGAGTTTGGGATCATTGAGGCTTAAACTGGGTGGGATCTTGGAGGCACCATAAAAATTTATTTTCCAATAAAGCATAGCATGATCCACTAAGAGGATAGCCACGTCTGGGAATTCAACATCTAGGGGCAATTCTTTAGAAGCTGGATAGGAAGCTATAAATTCTTCCAATTATTATCCCTTGAAGGCCTTATATGGAATGAACTTGATGTAGAACTACTAAAGTATCATTTTATACTATACCAACCATCCCATAAATATCATTTCTTTTAGGATAAACTTTAGTATGTCTATTCAGGACACCATCTATATCTCATGATGTTGTATATAATGTGAAAACATCTACAGAGTGAAAACCAACGTGAGGAAGCTCTTCTCAATAAGATATTATATGATCCACATATATAGGAGCATAAAAATTATATAGTATAAATAGTTATATCTATCTTCATTGTTCCTCTGAGAAAGAATAGTGTCGATGGGCTATTCTATGGTGGTCACATAGAGGACCAGAGGATTTTCAGAAATGGGAAGAATCAGAACAAGATGTTATAGAAGATAATGCTTGATTTCCTCGAATTCATTCTAGCAGTCTTTAACCCATTGGTAGATAGTAACTTTATTCATGATCCTATAAAAAGGTTTACACTTTCTATTGAGATTCACGATGAATCATTGTATGTAATCTAAGTGGACTTCAAGGCCTTGGATCTTCCAAAGGTTTATCATAGGAGGCATCTGGCTTATGACCTTGATCTTTTATAGTTCAATTTTTATGCCACTATATCTAATGATAAAACCATGAAACATCCCATAGGTAACCCCAAATACACACTTCAGGGGGTTTATCTTCAAATACTGATAGTGGAGGAAGTCAACAAATTTCTCAAGATCTCTAATATGGTTTTGACACTAGAGGAATTTGACCATGAAATCATCCACATATAATTCCAAAAACTTCCCAAGGATTGGCTTGAAGATGTGGCACATGGACCACTAATAAGTGACGTTGCATTCTTCATACCAAAAATAATTACTTGATAGCATAAGGACCCTTATGACGCTCTGAAGGTGGTAGACTCCTCATCTTCGGGGGGATCTAAATATGGTTATACATAGGGTACCCATTCATGAAGGATAGATAATGTAACCCAGTTATGACATCGATAAATAGATCCATCACTATTAGGGGAAAATAATCCTTAGAACAATGGAATTTGAGGTCTTGGAAGTCGATATAAATTTTGATCTTCCCGTTATTATTCCAAATAGGAATGATGTTGGAGATTCACTAAGGGTACAGAATTTCCTTGATGAAGTTATATTTGATAAACTTATAAAATTTTTCCTTGAAAATATCTCCATGAGGAGGGTGCATTTTTTTAGGATGATGCTTAAACTTGTGATGACTCATCGAGAGACCGATATGGTGGATGAAAACCTAAGGGTATAGTCCTAGAATCTCATTATAACTCTGAGAAAATACATCATGATGTTGCTTCAGGAAAGACACATACTGTTGATGTTCCTTTGTAGGCATAGTTTCATTGATAAATGTTGTCCTTGGATCTTCCTTAGTGACAAGATTCTTTTTAACCAACTAATCGATAGTGTTGGAGACACCCTCTTTGAATGTGGGAGGAGTGTCCTCAAAATCCTCCTCCCCATCTGAGGTGGGAAAATTAGTGGGAGGAGATGGTTCATCCAGTTCAGATGATTCTTGGGGAATGATGGTGCATTCTTGGTAAGATGTGTAATACTCACTAGGTAACTCATGCTCTACTGAGACAATGGTGATAGAGACTTTTATGCTAATCACAACAAGCCTTCGAGCACGTGGTTCATGCTTGATATCAAAGGAATGGTGGTGGGTCGGCTTCTGTCGGCTCAACCCGTCTTGGTGAAACAAGCAAGTATGACATACAATGGTATCTAAGAGATAAATATCTAGTTACCTTATAGGGGTAAGAAATTATCGTATCACCTGGGTCTCTCCTTTTTTGAGTAAGAGGTAATATTCTAACATTCGTTAGACCTAGGAACATGCCATTCTTTTCTTCCTAGAAACAACAAATAAATTTCCCAAGTTTGGCCTCATGCATTCCAACCGATGAATTAGGAGGACAAAAGGATCATCCAAATTAGTCCATGGGATGGCTGAAATAGTGGTGTACTTTAACCTCGTTCATTTAAACCTACTTATCCTTACTCTTATGATAGTATTTATCCAAATAGAGGGCTTTACATGAGTTAAAGGGGGGATGAATCACCTTGAATCATGCCTAATTCATAGTTGAGGGAGTACTTTAGGAATTGGTGATAGAAGGAGGTGACTATTTCATAAAGATAGAGCTAGGTCCTACCCATCAATGCATTTTAGGTGGTATCTTGTGAGACAACCATGAACTCATAACTTGCTACGAAGCATCCAAACTGGGTCTTCAACTGGATTCTACCACATGGTCTCTGGTCGTCCCTTTAATAACCATCAATATTCAGGTTATATGGGCTCTATATAGAAACCCAGGATTAACATACATGGATATTACATCATTTTAGATCAATATTTAGAATATTGAAAAAATACATGCCTGAGTACCATAATAGTTTAGTGTCTTTGGAAACATGGAAACAAAATCTTCTATCATGGTGAAAGATCTTACACATATGCCATAAAGATATATACTATTATAAATTCTACTTAAAACATTTATTTGTAAACTAGGGAGAGGAATAAGAAAGGGGTGATCATATATTCTCATTAAGGGTAAATAAAGAAAATGTTTAATCATAACATGAAAAAAAGTGTATGGAACATGATCATAACATTTGAATTCCATACCCCACATATCAGATATCATAATAAAGATTGAAATTTTATAAATATGAATCATAAGGAAATAATGAACATAATACATGAGAGCATAAAATAGGAATAAAACATGGTATTGTGGAGAACACATATAAGAACCCTTGGTTAAGGTGGCCTACCAAGACCTTTGTAACATTTTAGGCTTGGTTTAATTCCATGTGTACCAACTATGGTCTTGGGATTCCCTCTTATGTAACCTCTTGTTTTGGGATTGAAATGTCTTCCCATGTACCCTCTTGTTTGAAGATTGGGATATCCTCCCATTTACCCTCTTCTTTTGGGATTTGAATGTTCTCCCATGTTCCCTCTTATTTAGAGATTGTTATGTTCTGCCTTGTTTTCTCTTGTTAGGAGCTTGGTGTAAGAACTCGGATCTTCTTTCAGGTATATTTTTCTTTTCTGGTTGTTTTCGAGAAAAAGAGGAGTTTCTGAAAATTTTTGGAGTACACGTCGTGTACCCAATTGCCGCAGGTGACCATGTACTGGCCATGTAATAGCCAAGTACATAGAGGTGTGTGGTGACCTAGAGACTGCCTAAATCAGATGCTAGAAAAGGAAATCACACGCCTTGTATTTTTAAAATATATGTTGTGTACTTTCTTTTTTTCATTAAACAGGCTGGGGTTTCATCTGATGGAAAGAACCATCTTCTTCTCAATATATCTCATCCAGGAGAGAAAAAGACCACCGAATATTCTCCAAGTCCCTAACTTGCCGTCTATTCTTAAAATCAACCACTGTCAGTTGTGTTATAATGACATCGGTGAGTTCTCATTTCTTCTTGAAACTTGTTTCTTGATTTCTCCTCTTTCACGAGTTATCCTTGGTTGAATATTTTTAACTTTTTTATAGATCTATGGTGTTATGGGGATATTCAAGGTCTGAGGTTCATGTATATCATACGTACAACATTGAGGTACATGTTTTTTACCTTTCCGTAGATATTCTTTTAATTTTATGTGCAAAAGTGCCCAATACCCAAGAATGGGGTATTGCGTGTTTATGTTTTTTTCCATGTTTTGACTGCTATGACATGTTTGTTTGGATATAGGTTGATTGTTTATGAATAGGGTTAATTTTTTCATGTTATGGAGTTTTTTCCCATGTTTTCTTGTTTTGACCATTTGGTCTTTATTTCATGTTAGGATTCTTTACTTTCCATGCCTTGTTTTGTTAGAATAGAGTGATTATTATCTGATATGCTATGATATATTGTAGATTGTTTAGCCAAGTAGTTCTTAAGGTTTATTTTGGATTCCATGTATTTTTTGTCCAAGATTGACTTACACAGGGGTGTGGGAACCTGGTGTAGTAGACCATAGGGAGAATGGATGTTGAGGGCTTTTCTAGTTTATCTGTTTACTTTTACGTTGTGAGACAATAGGGGGGATGGACATAAGTACTCTATTAGAGTGTTTTTAGTTTCCTAGATATGGGCCACAGGGGGAATTGGATGTTGAGTTCTTTCTTATAGTGCCTATTAGTTACTGATACAAGACCACAGGGGGGAATTGACGGTGAGTGCTTCCCTAGATATTCTTTTCTAAATCTGAACCAGTGGGGTTAGACTGTAAGTACTTCCCAGAGGGTTTCTTGTGTTTGTTTGGTTGAAACAGAGGGGTTAGGCTGTGATTAATTCCCAAAGTGTTACTTTCTTTTTATTATAGGTTTACTTGGTATATGAAAATGAATGCAATTGATTTTGTAGGATTTTTACTATGTGTACTTCCTTGTTTACTGCTTCATTTTGTTTATTTCCTGCCATATATATCCAATGACATTTAGGAATAGATCTTTTAGTGGTTTATTACTAGGATTAGTCTCACACCCTATTTGGGTCATTCTTTTGAGACAAAATATATTATATTTCTATAGGTATAGATAAGGTCAAGTGCCTTTCTACTTAAGGTACTTGATTTCTATGGAGCTAGGGAGCATGGGACCAAGCAGAATCTTGAAATGATTTGTAGCTGTTTATGTGCTTTTCCTTTGTACTTTGGTTTATTATTGTATTCAGGCATTGTGATTTGTTTGGATTCTTTCCTATACATATGTATCATTCATCATTTATATATGTGTTCTCCATTTTCTTATTACTTATGTTGTTTACTTATTGCATGTCTTACTGCTTCCGCTATTGTTGTCTATTTTACTCCCACTATGTTACTCTTCCAATGAGGGCATAGTTTCCCCATTATCACACCCAAGGCCCTTGCTTCTAGTCGGAATCCTCTGGCTTTCAGTGAAATGCACTTGAGGCCATGTAACAAACTTGGTACGGGGTACCTCTGGGTGGCTTCCAAAATCAGGACGTTAAAAAGTGGTATCAGAGAAATTCTTTTCTTCTTGACTTTCTTTTTTGAGCCTATAGCCAAGGATAGTAAGGAATATGTACTTGGTAATAAGTTGTATCCGGGAGTATCTAACCAATGTACATGGATAATCCAATTTGCCTTGTTATTGCAATTTTCTGGTTTTTCAATTATTACAGTTTATTTGATTTCATCATTAGGTGATTCACATGTTTTGTGTTGTTATCGTTGATATTATTAAGGTTCTATTTCTGTTTTAACCTAATTAGATGAGGGTATTCCATCTCATTCATCATATAGTAACTTGTTAGAGATCACATGTCATGCATTTTTTCCATGCCATTTAGGGTGAATTACCGATTGCATGTTGTTGTAATAGATGTTGTGTTAGATATGCATGATGTTGTGATAGATTCCTTGATAGAATACCTACTTTTGATAGGGTATTGAATTTTGTAAGGTTTCAATTAAACGAACACCAAACTTTGGTTCTTGAGGTGTTATGGGCCCTCATGGATCAGAATTTTTTGGATCATTGCCTTGTTATTCCTTGTATATGACATGTATAAAATTCCAAGCTTTGATTCACAAGGAGTATGGGCCCTCACAGATCGTAGTTTGGTACTTCAATGTTCTTTTTAGTGTTTTCTTGGTTCCGTAGTAGTTTTTGAGGCTTGCTATCTAGAAAAACCCATAATTCATGGAGTTTAATGATGAATACACGCCATATGTCCTTCTGTTCCGGAAGGAACTATTTTTATTAAGTACATGATGTGTACTATATGTACATTCCATATATTATATAACCGTGACATTGGCTGTGTTGGATAAGACACGGGGTTAGGAAATATTTGGTGGGACACGTCGTGTACTAGATATACACGTCGTATTGTAGAGACTATGAATCCTGTTGTGTGACTAACGACATGGGTGGATGAAAATTAGGAAGTACATGTTGTGTGCATATTGAACACACCGTGTAGGGTCATTCAAGTTACCAGTTGTGTAACTAACAACATGGGTCGATGATGTTCGTCTAGTACATGTTGTGTCTGGAACTAACACACTATTTATTCTTGTTCTAATGGAAATTGTGTGGCTTATCCGTGTACAAGAACTCAGGCAGGGGAAGAGGATTAGAGTACACGCGATGTGTTAGAACAACATGTCGTGTGTATGGGGTGTTACACGACCTGGGTTGGCAGAAGTACACGTCCATGTGAAGGAATAAAGGAACACACCATGTAAGGTTTATACACACCGTGTATCCATGTTTTGAAAAAACTTGAATGATTTTATTCTCTTGTTCCCTTCTTTCACTTCTAAGCTTCAGTCCTTTTAATCTTGGTCTAAATGGTGTGCTTGACGTTGAAGATTCATGCCACTGAGGTGTCCTCCGGTTGTCCACCAGTTATAGGGAAGTGATCAGATGCCAGAAATGGATGATCTGGGACTACCAGAAGATCCCCCAGTTGTACCAATCTTGGTAACAACCGTCAATCTAGACACAGGTTCTGATTCACATTTCTGAAAGGGATTTATGAGGTTTATGCAGACCTTCCAGGGAGTACTGTATCCTGCCCCGTCTATGGTAGAGTTGACGCGGGTTTTCCAACAGCAGCATCCTCCCACCATCACGAGGGAAGGAGGACCTTAGGCTGAAGATTCATGATTATAAGTCATGCTATCTATCTTTGAGCATTGGAGACTCCTCCATATAAGAGGGTGAATCTTGACACCTATATGCTTCGGGATTCTTACAAGAGATGGTGGGATGTGATCTCATATGCAGGACGCCTGCAAGTTATGGTGTGGGATGAGTTCTGATGTGCCTTCTATGACTACTTCTATCTAAAGACGTTTAGGGCTGATTGAGCCCGAGGGTTCATGATTTTGGAGAAAGGTACTCTTTCAGTTATGGAGTATTCTTCTTTCTTCATAGATATACAGTGCTTCACACCCATCCCAGGAGGTGATTGGTTATTCCTGGCAAGGAAATTTGAGGATGGTCTCAGGCACGACAGCCGATCTCATGTGAACATATTCATGTTGACTTCCATTACCTCTATAGTTAACCAGGTTCTGATCATGGAGCAAAACATGAGGGATTTTGGAGTTGTGAGCCAAGGAGGTTTGACATCCGGAGTTGGTATCCATCCTACTAACAGCAGGAAGCACCACAAGAAGTATACACTTCGAGATCTGAGGAGATGATGGACTTATTCTATTATTCAAATGTTGTGATAACAGTGTTGGTAGAGTGAGAATATGAGGCCACATTTCTCGAGAGACCCAGTGGAGTGCTGATATTACAGGCAAATGGGCCATATTTAGAAATTATGTCAGTTATTCTCACCAGCAGTTGGTGATTAGAGTTATTCTATGACTCCAAGTTCAGGAGCAGCACCACCAGTTTCTCATATGTTAGGGAACTGGAGTTCTTCCAGTTGTTTAGGCTGAGGTGGAGGTCATGTACGTGGTATCTAGTTTCCAGACATTCAGTGACAATAGGGTGGATTAGCTCTGGTTGGTTAGGCAGGGTCGTAGGGCCACAGTTCAGGTCATATATTTGTAGTGGAGAGGACCCACCAAGAGAAGGATCATGAACCCTCTACAGTACGAGGTATGATCCTAGTTTCCTCAGTTTTAGCTTCTGATATTTTTGATACAGGGGATTCCCATAGCTTTATATCTATTACTATTGTAGAGATCCTTGGGTTATGTGTCCTTTCTTCTACTGATACCTTGATGTTAGACACTCCATTGGGGACTAGAACAGCTAGTGTACGTTAGTGTAAGGAGTGACCTCTTGAGGTTGGTGGGTGTCACTTCTTATGGGACCTCTATAACCTAGAGATGACAGGATATGATTTCATTCTAGGAATTGATCGGTTAGTTCTCTTCTAGGCAGTTTTTTACTGTTATCACCGTAGGGTGAGTTTCAAATCACTAGAGGGTGGATCGTTTCTTTATAAGGGCAAGTGGGATGTTCATACGAGCAGAGTGGTCCCCACATATCATAGGTTGGCAGGAGTTACAACCCAGATTTCTAGTCTATATCTTGATAACCAGGGGACTTCACAGATGGACTTTCCTCCAATGGTGGATCATTTTAGGGATGTCTTTCTAGAGGAATATTCAGGTTTGCCTCTGAAGTGAGAGGTCAATTTTTCATATTGAACTTGTTCCACGAGAGTCACTGGTGGCCATTCCTCTTTATAGTATGGTTGCGCCAGAGTTGAAGGAGCTCAAGAAGTAGTTGGAGGAGTTATAGGCAAATGGTTTCATCCAACCCAATACTTACCCTTGGGGTTCGCATGTCCTATTTGTGAAAAAGGCGGATGTTACCCTCAGACTTTTTGTGGATTATCGGAGGCTGAACTAGTTGATGGTAAAGAACTGATATCCCTTTTCGAGGATTTATGATCTCTTGTATCAGCTTTGAGGATATCGAGTATTCTCAAAGATTGACTTGAGATCCAATTACCATCATTTGTGTGTTAGATCATATGATATACCTCTTATAGCCTTTCAGATTAGGTATGGTCTATACGAGTATGTGGTTATGCCATTCAGTCGCCTGAATGCGTCTGCAGTTTTCATGGCATTGATGAACCGAGTGTTCCATCTATAGTTGGATTCTTTCATGGTAGTATTTGTTGAATATATCTTGGTTTACTCTCACACTCGACACAACTATGCCACACTTCTTGAGATCATTTTTAGTACACTGAGATAGCATCAGTTATATGATAAGATCTCAAAATTCCACTTTTTGAGAGGCCAAATTCACTTCTTGGGTTATGTTACCTCAGAGACATGAGTATTAGTAGACCCATAGAAACTGAGAGAAGTAGTTTCTTGGGAGAAGCTGAAGAATTTCTTTGAGGTATGGATTTTTCTAGGGCTGGATGGTTTCTACAAAAGTTTTATACAGGACTTTTCACGCTTAGTAGTGCCACTGACAGGCCTGACTAACAATGGTGCAATGTACTTGTGGTACGATTCCTGTGAGTCATCCTTTTAGGATATGAAAGATAGGTTGACTTCAGCACCGATACTGGTTTTCCCAGATCCTGGAAAGAGCTATACTATTTACTATGATGCAACAATTATCGGGCTAGGAGCAGTTCTTATGTAGGGGGAAAGATTCATTGTGTACGGGTCTCGACAGTTGAGGCCACGTGATAGAAATTACCCGATGCACGATCTAGAGCTGGCTGCAGTTGTTCATGCCATACATTGTTGGAGACATTAGCTTCCTAGAGAGAATTTGGTGGTTTTCACCAACAGCAAAAGTCTCAAGTATATATTCACTCAGTACGATCTAAATCGGAGACAGCAAAGGTGGGTTGAGTAACTTCAGTCCTTTGATTTTGAGCTTGCCTACACATCTGGGAAAGGAAACGTGGTAGCTGATGCATTGAGCAAGAGGACTCAGATAAAGATAGTTCATGAGGACAATAGTGAGTGGAATCTTATGGCTCTGTTCTCTAAGATTAATTTGGAGGTTCATGACAAACAAGGAAAGAATTTCATTTCTTATATAGCTATTACCTCCACTCTACTTGATCAAGTGCGAATGAGGAAAATATCATATTCAAAAGGCCTAGTCCTATGAGAGAGTGTGTCAGAAGAGGACCCTATTCCTGGATGGACCGTAGGAGAGGATGAGATCTTGTAATTTCATGGGTGCGTATGTGTATCAGCAGAAATATGCAAGGAGATGATGTGGAAATTTCATTCCTATGTTTGGGAAGTTCATCTTGATGTCACCAAGATGTATTGATATCTACACTGTCAGTATTGGTGGCTAGGTATGAAGAGAGATGTAGTTGGTTTTTTCATGAGGTGTTCCACCTATCAGCAGGTGAAGGTAGAGCATCAGCGACCAGCATGTATTTTTCAGTAGTTACCCATTCTTGAGTGGAAGTGGAATGATGTCATGATGGATTTCGTGACAGGTTTGCTAAGGTCACCTCGAGGGAATGATGTAGTTTGGGTTGTCATTGATAGACTCATGAAGGTTTCCCAATTCTTGATAATCAAGTATACCTTCAGTTTTGATGAGTTGGGTAGGTTGTACATTCGATATATTGTATGTTTACATGGAGTTACAAACTCCATTGTTTCAGAAAAGGATGCTCATTTTACTTCTTGGGTCTGGCGAGGATTACAAAAGTATTTGGGTACACACTTACTCTTGAGTACAACATACCATACCAAAACAGATGGCCAGTCCAAGCATACGATTCAGATGCCAGAAGACATGATTCGAGCATGAATCCTATATTTTGGAGGTTCTTGGGAGAAGCACATACATATTGTGGAGTTTTCCTACAATAATAGTTTTCAAGAAACTATTCAGCATGAAAATTTTGAGGCTTTGTATGATAGGCCATGACGATCACCCTTATGCTATCTAGAGGCAGGAGAGGACATTATATCGGGACCTCGTCTTGTCTAGGATACCTCGGAGCAGATAGAGTTGATTCGGAAGAGTATAGCTATTGTACAGTCATGACAAAAGTCTTATGCAGATCAATGGAGATGACCTCTGGAGTTTGAGGTCGGAGATCAGGTTTTTCTACATGTCACATCGAGTTTGGGACATTGGAGGATTATGAGACAGGGTAAGCTTTCACCGACATACATCAGGTCATTTTAGGTTTTGGAGAGTGTCGGGCTGGTTTCCTGTCAGTTGCAGTTACTTTAGAGGTACCGGACTATGCATGATGTCTTCTATATTTCTCAGCTCTAACATCACTTCTCAGACCCGTCTCATGTTTTCCAACCCAAGAAGGGTGAGTTATAGGTTGATGCGTCTTGCTAGGAGCATCCTATCTGGATTTTTGATCACAGTATGAAGTTTCTCTGTGGTCGGTCTGTTTCTCTATTACAAATGTTATGGTAGCATGGGCGAGTACAAGATGAGACCTGGGAGAGGGAGGTCAATGTACAATCACAGTGTCCAGAGTTGTTCGAGGATTCTTCTTCTACACTGCCTTGCTAGGGAAATTCAGGGATGAATTTCTTTAAGGGAGGATTTTTTTAAGAACCCAGATCTCCTTTCAGGTATGTTTTTCTTTTCTGGTTCTTTTTTAGAAAAAGAGGAGTTTATTAAAAAATTTGGAGTACATGTTGTGTACTTATTAGTACACGTTTTGTACTTATAAGTATAGGTTGTGTATTCGGTTTCCATAGGTGACCATGTACTGGATATGTAATGGCCGAGTACATGGCCGTGTGGGGTGACCTGGAGACTGCCTAAAGGGGATGCTAAAAAAGGCAAGTACACGCTATGTACTTTTAAAATACATTTTGTGTCCGTTATTTTTTTCATTAAATGGAATGGGGTTGCGTTTGATGGACAGAACCATCTTCTACTCGACCTATCTCTTCCGGGAGCGAACGAGACCGTAGAATAATCTCCAATCCCCCGGCTCACCATTCTTTCTCTGAATTGACCATTTTCAGTTGCGTTAGAATCACATCGGTGAGTTCTCCTTCCTTCTTGAACCTCTTTTCCCGATTACTTCTCTTTTGCAAGTTATCCTCGGTTGAACGTTTTTAACATTTTTATAGATCTACAGTGTTCTAGGTAGATTCAAGGATTGAAGTTCATATATATTTTCTTTAAAATGTCAAGGTAGGTATTTTTTTCCTTTCTATCGATAGTCTTTGAATTTTATGTGAAAAAGTTCCCAATACCCAAGAACTGGGTATTGCATGTTTATGGTTTTTAGCCCTATTTCTCCTATTATGCCTTGTTTTTTTGGATAGATGTCGATTGTTTATTAATAGGGTTATTTTTTCTATGCTATGGATTTTTTGTCATGTTATCTTGTTTTGACCATTTGGTCTAGCTTGCCTTTTTGGCTTCTTTGCTTTCCATGCCTAGTTTTGTTAGGATGGAGTGATTATTATCTGACATGCTATGATATGATGTAGATTGTTTCGCCAAGTATTTCTTGAGGTTTATTTTGTCTTCCAGGTATCATTTGTGCACAATTGACTTACACAGGGTTGTGCGAACCCGGTGTTGTAGACCATAGGGAGAATAGACGTTAAGGGCTTCTCCAGAGTGTTTGTTTACTTTTATGTTGCAAGACCATAGGTGGGATGGATGTAAGGGATCCTTTATAGTGTATATAGTTTCCTCTATATGGGTCATAGGGGGAATTTGATGTTGATTGCTTCCTCAGAGTGCCTATTAGTTACCAATATGAGACCACAAGGGGAATTGACGATGAGGGCTTCCTTAGAGAGTCTTTTTTAAAGCTAAACTAGTGGGTAAAGACTGTGAGTAATTCCCAGAGGGTTTCTTGTGTTTGTTTGGTTAAACCAAAGGGTTTAGGCTATGATTACTTCCCAGAGGGTTACCTACTTTTTATTAGCTGATTACATGGTATATTAAAATGAATGCAATTGATTTTTTAGGATTGTTACTATGTGTACTTCCTTGTTTACTGGTTCATTTCTTTTATTGACTACCATATAAATTTAGTGATGATTAGGAATAGATATTTGGATGTTTTCCTACTGGGATTAGTCTCACACCCTTTTTTGGATATTATTTTGGGCCCAAATAGATTATATTATTGCAGGTATAGATAAGGGAAATCACCCTTCTACTTCAGTTACTTGATTGTTATGGAGCTGGGGATCATGGAACCAAGCTGAGTCTTGCAATGTTGTGGAGCTGTTTACATGCTTTTCTTTTGTACTTTGATTTATTATTTTATTCTAGCTTTGTGATTTTTTTGGTAGCTTTCTTAGACATATGTATCATTCATAATTTATATATGTTTGCTCCAGCTTTTTATCACTTCCATTGTTTACTTATTGCATCTTTTACTACTTCTATTATTACTATCTGTTTTACTTCCACTGTGTTACTCTTCCAATGAGGGTATATTCTCCCAACTATCACACCCAATTCCCTTGCTTCTAGTCAGTAGCCTCTGTCATTTGTGGAAATGCGCTTGAGTTCGTGTGACCAACTGGGTATGGGGAACCTCTGGGTGGCTTCCGGAACTGGGATGTTACACTTGGGATGTCCTACTGGGTACCCTTTGATATCGTAAAACATTTATCATTACCAAATAAATTGGAGGAAGACATAGGACCCACCCATCACATAATTATAACATACATGCATGTGCCAAAAAATATTTGTCATATCATGACCCATAAAAAGAGATGGGTTCTATAAAAATCAAATCATAACTGAAGAAATGAAATGGGTATCATTAATCATTAATCACATCATAACCTATATAAAATAGATATGTTTCATAACCATCTCATCAAATCATAACCCTTGAAAAGAAGTGGGATTCATAAACATGGAACCTATGGAAAATAAATAGATTTCAAAAACATATAACCCATAGGATAGAAATGGGTTTCATAAAGATAGTGACTTTAATAATAACCCATTCATAGAAAGGATATGAATGGAAACATTAGATCATTTCCTAGAAATTAAGGACTAACATTAAAGGATGTCATATTAGAGGGAAAATAATTTTGAAACATATTTCAAAAATGTTTCTTGAGGAAAATATTCTTTCTTTTTTGAAAAGGGACTTTTAATTTATATAACCACTTAAAAATATTTTTCATAGAAAATACCTTGAAAATTATAAAGAAGTAATGAAATCATTTTGAAAATATTTTTCCTTGAAAAATTATAAAATAACATTAAAAACATTTTAAAAACATTTTTCATCAAAAACACTTTGAAAACTTATAACAAGATCTTGAAACGTTTTGAAAACCAATGTACCTAAAAACTTATAAAAGAATCTTGAAAAAATTTTGAAAACCATTTTGTTTTTGAAAATATCTTTTAAAAACAATTTCTTAAAGATTTACCCTTTTAAAAATTAAAACGGACCTTTGAAGAAATGATGACAGGAAAATCTTTACAAGTCATATGAGGTCAAAAGAACATCCCTTTTGCATGGTAAAAAGGTTAGAAAAGTTCCTTGTTTGGAAATCGAAAAAAAATCCTATGAATATATTGGTAAAATAAAAAAGGTTAAACATTTCTTTTAAATATTATACTATAATGGTATAATATTCTTGTAAACCTTTTTTTTAACATAGATTTCTGACCGAAGAAAGGGTAAAATTGGACTTTCCTAAAAACACTTTCTTAACTATATTATGTAACAAAGAGTATAATATGATACCAATACATGAGTATATCATTAAATAAAATAGGATAAGTAAACTCATAAATATTCTTGAGAGAAATATCATAATATTTCATCAAATTAATCATAAATATAAACAATCTCTAAAAGCAATGATATTGTCTTAATAAACTCTTATAACTTTATATTTTGGGTTCATTTTCTCCATGTAAAGAGAGTAAATTAAATGAATCATATAATATCATTAAAATATTTAGATTCATTATATTTCATGAAAAATTTAAATATATGAACCTCAAAAAAGATTTTAGGCGCATAACAAAACATGAGTCACAAAGAAGGAAAATTGAGACAAACTTTTTTACCAATTTGGAAAATTTTGAAAGTTAAAATCCATGAAAGAAGGATCATAAAATGGGAATGTGAATAACCATAAATTTAAGTTTAATATACACATAACAAAAACATTGTAATTACATACACCACACAAAATGATAGAGTGGTGAATATAACATGTATCTCAAGGAAATTAAAAGTAAAATGAACTCCCCTTACCATATTGACTCTCTCTGTAATCATATAAGTTTAATGTATAATTAACATAAGTTTATTATAAATATTTTATAGAATCATATTATTATACATAATACCATTTTTTATTATCACCTTATATTTCCCACTTTTTAACGATCCTGTGTTAAAGTTTTACTTTGGGTAATATTCGCTTTGTTCTTCACATGTGTCTTAATTTCTTATATCATTTGCCCTTATACTTATATCATGACTCCATAATATAGATTATGATATATATATATAATGTATATCCAGTATATTTATATTATAATAATCTATATCAAAATGAATTACAAAATGGAATACATTGTTCATGGATACAGTAAGTCATAAGTACGCATGAATGTTGTTTCTGTTTTTATTGTCCTTTTGAAAGAAATTATGTAAATGACATATTTATATATTTTATATACATATATCATTATTAAAATATAATTAATATTTCATATATATCATATAATTTCATTAAACCCATCCTTAATACATTCCATGTGTTGTGTGAACGAATCACATCACTTTCAGGGGGTGGTAGTCAACGCTTCCTCAAACGAGATTATCATATTAAAACCAAATGCAAAGTAAAGATATGTGTGTTGTGAAAGTAATAAATAAGATTAAATAAATAATAAATATAATATATTACATATATAAATATATTTTCCATAATAATGGCCAGCATGATTGGTGGTAAAGGAGAAATGAACAATCATCATTTTGTGAGGCAATAATTTGTTGTACATAGAAACAGTATGTTCAACATTTATTATATGGGGGAATATGTATGTGTAGGTAGAAACCTTAGCATAAAAAACAACCTAGTATATTAATTATGCTGATGTTTTAACATAATATGGAAATAAACATAGTGGAGGTGTGGAGAAATAAAATAACAGAAAGGATCTTGAGAGAAGACATTACCTCCTAATCGGGTAACTCCTTTTGGCTTATGCCAAAAGGATTTATTGAGAATATTTATGACCAAATAAAGGCTTCAGGGTATAATTTAGGATTTTTGGTAGGATACATGAGAATATCATGGACTAACTTAAAATTTTTGATAGGTTTGAGGAATGGGTAGAGGTGGTGGCCTTTTATAGGGAAGGAAAAGGACTCACTTGGAATTTTTAGAAACAAGTTAGGTGTGCACACGTTCTTACTTAAAAAAGTCATATAAAACAAAAAAACTCAATAATATATGGTTTAAAACTGAAATATGTACATCCAATTTGTTTTGGATAAGTATCTTGGTCATTTGGGCCCTTAATTTTAAGTTTTTGTCCCTAATTAAGCTTAATTTTTTTTAACCTTTGTGATTAATTTTGATCACTTTTACTAATCATGTTGGTCAAAAATTAACATGGTATTATTAGAACATAAAAATTCGACATAATTAAATGTTGTATGTCAGATTTTTGAAATTCAAATTATATAAGTGAAAAAATTATAATTTTTACTAATCACGCATACGGTATGAAATAACTGGGTTTTAAAGTAGGAAAAAGCTCAAAATATTGTTAAGATTTTATATTTAGTTTCAATGTAAAATTGATTATAATGAAATAATTTTATTAACATATGTAATATTTATATAATTTGGAATTAGAAAATATTTATAATATCATTTATCATACATAATTAATTAGACAAAAAGGAAGTTTTTAAATAAAGAACAGAATTTTTCACTATTCATCAAAAAATGATGTTTCTTAGAAAAATCCCAAAAATTCACCTTTTTCTAATTTAAATGTTAGGAATTAAAAAATTAAGTTTATTTTATAAAATTAAATTTCTAAATTTGTCTAAAATTAATTTTACTAATAAAATTAGGGCATTCATGAAAATGCTATTTTTAACATAAAAGCACTTTACCAAAAATCTTATCTTTCATTATCAATATGTTTCAATTATAAACATTATTTGTAAAGTAGTTATTACTATTCATATAACTATTTTTAATGGTATTGTTATAATTATATCATTTAATTAATTAATTATATATATATATATATATATATTTCATAGAAACTCAGTGTTGTGTGCATCATATGCCAAGTCGGCGTTGCTTGTAGAGCAAGCCAAGTTGGTATTGTGTGTAGTGTAAGGCAAGTTGGTATTTTGTGAGAAAGGAATGTCTGAATTAGTGTTTTAATATATATATATATTTATTTATATATTTGTGTGTGTGTGTGTGTAAATAACTATTTCTAGTATCATGTGGAATGAAAAATATTGAAAAGATAAATTAATTTGAAAAAAATAATTCTCAAAATCTCGGGGTGTTACATTCTACCCCACCTTAAAAGGAATTTCTCCCTCAAAATTTTTTTGTGTTATTAAAGGTTTAATTCTTGAAATTTTCATTCATAGAAACCCACATTAAAAAAATGGATACTAAAACTTCCCTTAAAAAGGTAAATTTGGAACCATAATGGTTACCCAATTAACATATAACTAGGTTTCCACATATGAGAACATAGGTTGGGTGTGAATATTGGATATGGAGGAAAAGAATAAATATTTATAGGGAGTGATTGAGGTCATAAATCACAAACAATTGAATGATCAAAAGAAATTTAAGGTCCTCAAAGTCATAAATTTGAGATGATTCTATAATCCATTGGTTTAATCAAATTTAAGTTATTAGGAAAAAACTTTTTTTATTATCATTATTCTATTATAGAGTAATTATTTTTATTAAACAAGAATATATATAAATATAATTACTTGATAGTTTTACCTTTATAATGGACAATCCCGACCTTGGGTTATGCCTTGATAGATTTCCACTTCATCACTTACCCTAAGAAATGAATGATATTTTTTTAATAAATAAAGTACTAAAAAACCATGATATTCATAATATTTCATCCCATCAGTCATCAATTATCATAAACACGACGTTTTTATAACAGGATATCCAATATGAATAAATCCTCATGTGATAAGATAATACATAATCTTTCTATAAATGGTTAACCATATAAACCTTCTAAAAGATGAAAATCCAAAACATTAGAATGAAGTCACAAAATCAGATTAACATTGATCCCCCAATATATCACAAAGTAGATATTGGTTTTCACATTCTAAAAATTTGAATACCTTCATCGTATATTCCATTTAAACATGGTAACGACCTTAATTACCACAAACCCTTTGGGAAATTATTCATGCTTTCTTATTCCAATTATTATTGGATATATCCTTTAAATACAAGAATTTGTTAAATTCATCCTTGATGAAATATGTCACTTTTTCAATAAAAAAATCTAGGGTAATATGTACCATCCAATTTACTTATTTATATCCAACATATATTTATCCAAACATCATTATCTCAATGCTAGACATTAATTAAGGGTTACCTTACATTAATCAAAATATAAATCTTCCATAAAATAACTTTTCTAAGTCTTCATCACCATTAAACATGTCCTCTTCAAACCTTAATGAAAACTTATACTAAAAATGCACACTCATCTCAGGATTTATATAACATAATCATTGAATTCCAAAATACTTCATTAATCCAAATTTATTCTTAAACCATTACTCAGGCTTCATCGTCTTATTCTTTAATACCACTTTCCTTGAATATAAAATATGAACCATGTCTTAAGGTTACTCAACCTCAATATAATCATGATTCTTATGATTAATTTAAACCATACTTGATGAACATCGCATACCTTTCACATATCGTTTTTGGTCTCTTCATTATCAGTAGAAAAATCATCACTTATACAACCATTCTGATTCTATTCATAATCCTTCCTCATAGGACATTGATTTTCATAATACCCATAATTTCCACATTTAAAGTATTCATCAACTGATAATACCTTAAGAAGACAAACATTCCCTTCTATTCTATTAACTAGACTCTTCATTTTTTCCTCACAGTCACTTTCTTTGTGTCCTTTTCAACAGTCAAAACATTTTCTTCTTCCTCTATGACATTCACTTAGATTATTCCTTCAACATTATTGACATAAAGTAAAATGAACCCTATTTCCTCCATGGTCTTAATTACTCAAGCTCTCAATGAACTCAGTCTTTCTATTTCTTGGTGAGTCTGATAGTTGGTTAAGGTAAACATTTTTAATCATGTTCCATAAAAACTGATTAGGCATAATCACAAACATATTTCACTCTAGTGATCATCCCACTTGACTTATCCTTAGAAAATAATCCATCACATTCAACATTAATCCAGTTCCCCAAATTAACTAAAACAAGAAGCATAGTGTGAGAAATACTTATCATAGCAGAAGAACACATAATCATGAAATGAATTACTTATAGGATATCAAAATCATGTCACCTTCCATAATTTATGACACCCAATGTTCATCCTAGGTTATTCATAGGAAAATTATATTTAAATCCTTCATAATTTTTCATGAAGATTTTGTGAATTCTCAAATCATATCCCTCAGGAGTATCAGACCAGGTGTGTATCAAGGCCCATTGTCGTGTACCATATTACCTCGAGTCAAGCCCGGAACATCTTGTTGAAGTTTTTACCACAAGGTACGTCTATGTCAGAGCCACATCCACTTGTAGTATCTGGAAATGGATATATTTCTAGGAAAAAACTCATTATATCATTTACCAAAATTCCAAGATATTTTCCTAAATGTTAACTCATCCTTGGATACATCCCTATACATATCTTTAGAAATAAACATAGGGATATCTCTAACTTTTTCTCATCCTAGTTTCCAAAGTTTGATTAAACCATTCCTTTGATACCAACTCTAGTGACCTAGGACTAACATACAAAGATATTACATCATTTTAGATGAATATTTAGTACATTGCAAAAATACATGCTTGAGGACCATTATAGTTTACTATCTTTGGAAACTTGGAAAAAAATATTCTATCTTGGTGAAAGATCTTCAATATCTCTAATAAATATCTACACCATTATCAACTCTAACTAAAACGTTTCTTCGTAACCTAGAGAGATGAAACGTAATAAAGGGGTGATAACATATGCTCAGTAAGGGTAAATAAATAAAATTAAGAAGCATAACATGAACAAAAGGGTATGGAACATGAGTATAACATTTTAAGTCCATACCCTACATATCAAAGATCATAATAAATATTGAAATTTTATAAAACAAGAATCATAAGGAAATAATGAACATAATCCAAGAGAGCATAACATTGGAATAAAACATGGGATTTTGGAAAACACATATAAAATCCCTAAGTAAATGTGTCCTACCAAGACCTTTATAACATGTTAGGCTTGGGTTAATTACATGTTCACCTTCTTTGGGATTGGTATGCCCTCCTGTATAGCCTCTTGTTTGGGGATTGGGATGTCCTCTCATGTTCCCTCTTGTTTTGGGATTCTAATTTTATCCTGTGTAACCTCTTCTTTAGATATTGGGATATTCTCCCCTATTCCCTCTTGTTTTGATATTTGGATGTTCTCCCATTTTCCCTCTTGTTTCAGGATTGGGATGTTCTCCCTTATTCCCTCTTGTTTCAAGATTAGGATGTTCTCCCATGTTTCCGCTTTTTTTGGGCTTGAGATGTCCTCCTGTGTACCCTTTGAGCTCATAAAACATTTCTCATTACCTAGTACATTGGAGGTTGATATAGGTCTCACCCATAAAATAATTAAAACATGCATGCATGTGCCACAAACAATTTCATATCATGACCCATAAAAAGAGATTGGTTCTATAAACATCAAATCATAACCCAAAAAATGAAATTGGTATCATTAATATTTCATCACATCATAACCTATGGAAAATAGATAGGTTTCACAACCATTTAATCAAATCATAACCCATGAAAAGAAGTAGGATTCATAAATGTGGAACTCGAAGAAAAGAAATAAATTTTATAAACATATAACCCATGGAAGAGAAACAAGCTTCATAAAGACCATTACTTTAAGCATAACCAATTCATAGAAAGGATATGAATAAAACTTTTATATCATTTCGTATAAAGGAATTATTATTATCAATAGATGTCATCTTAGATGGAAAATAATTTTGAAACATATTTTAAAAACGTTTCTTGGATAAAATGTCTTTCCTTGTTTGAAAAAGGATTTTTAATATATAAAACCATTTAAAAATATTTTTCTTAGAAAATAATTATAAAATTTATAAAAAATTAATGAAATAATTTTTAAAACCTTTTTCCTTGAAAACTTATAAAATAATATTCAAAAAAATTTAAAACCCTTTTTCATCAAAAAAATATTTAAAACTTATAAAAAGAGTCTGGAAACATTTTGAAAATCAATGTACCTGAAAACATATAAAAGAAGCTTAAAAATATTTTGAAAACTATTTTCCTTGAAAACTTATAAAATAATCTTGAAAACATTTTGAAAACCATTTTCTTTGAAAAGATCTTTTAAAAAAAATTCTTAAATATTAACCCTTTTAAAAACTCAAAGGGAGCTTCAAATAAATGATGGCGGGTAAATCTAAACATGTCATACGAGGTCAACAGAAAATTCTTTTTTCATGGTAAAATATGTTAGAAAATATCCTTGTTTAGAGAGATATAATTACCTTGAATATATTGGTAAAAAAATTGTAAAAATTTCTTTTAAGTCTTAGGGTAATGGTATAATATTCTTAGAAACCATTTTTTTAACATAGATTTATGACTGAAGAAAGGGTAAAGTCAAGCTATCCTAAAAACACTTTCTTAACTATCTTATTCAAAAAAAGAGTAAAATATGGTACCAATACATGATTATATCATGAAATAACATATGATAAGGAAACTTATAAATATTCTTGAGATATTGATCATAATATTCCATCAAATGAAGCATAAACATAAACAATCCTGAAAATCAATGAGATTGTATCAATAAACTCTTATAACTTGGTATCTTGGGTTCATACTCTCCATGTAAGGAAATTAAATTACATAAAGAATATAATATAATTAAAATATTTATATTCATTATATTCCCTAAAAAATGGAAATATATGCACCTTAATAAAAGAGTTTAGGTGAATAACAAAACATGAGTCTTAAAGAAGACAAATTGAGACAAAACATTTTACCGATTTGGAATCCTTTTAAAGTTAAACCCCATGAAATAAGGATGATAAAATGGAAATTTGAATACACATAAATTTAATTTTAATATATATATATATATATAATAAAATCATGGTAAGTACATACACCACACAAAATTAACAATTGGAGAACATAACATGTATCTCATAGAAATTAAAAATGAGATGAAATCTCCTTACCATGTGTCTTGACTATCTCTATACATAAAAATGTTTCATTTATAATAAATATAATTATCTTATAAATATTTCTTATAAATAATACCATATATTTTTTATTAGGAACTTATATTACCTGCTTTTTAACAGTCCTATGTTAATGTTTCACTTCGGGAAATATTAGCTGTGTTCTTTGCATGTGTCTTAATTTGTTATATCATTGGTCCTTATACATATATCATGATTCCAAAATGTATACCATGATATAAAGATCATGTATATATAGTATATTTATATTATAATAATCTATATCATAATGAAGTGTGAAATGGAATACACTATTCATGGAGATGGCAAGTCGTACATATGCAAGAACATTGTTTCTGTTTTTATTGTCATATTGAAATAAAGTATGTAAATGACATATGTATATATGTGTGTGTGTGTGTGTTGTTATTATAGTAGAATTAATATTTAATATATATAATATAATTTCATTAATCTCATACTTAATACATTCCATGTGTTGTGTGAACAAATCACATCACTTTGAGGGTGTGGTAGTCCACACTTTCTCAAATGAGATTATCGTATTAAAATGAAATGGAAATTAAAGATATGTGTGTTGTAAAAGTAATGAATAAGATTAAATAAATAATAAATATAATATATGACATATATAAATATATTTTCCATCATAATGGCCACCATTATTGGTGGTAAAGTAGAAATGAACAATCATCATTTCGTAAGGCAGTAGTTCAATGTACACAGAAACAGTATGTTCAACATCCATTAGATGGAGGTGTGTGTAAGTGTATTTATAAACCTTAGTATAAAAATCTTATTATATTTAGGATACTGTTGTTTTCACACAATAATTTAATATATAGAGTTGAGTGGTGGAGAAATAAAATAAAAGAAAGGACCTTGAGAGAAGACGTTACCTCTTAATCAGGTAAATCCTTTTTGCTTATGCCAAAAGGATTTCTTGAGAATATTTATGCCAAAAAGGAGGATTCAAGGTATAAGGTATGATTATTTATAGGATACTTGGGAATATCATGGATGAACTTAAAAGGTCTGAGAGGTTTTAGGAATGAGTATAGATGGTGGCCTTTTATAGGGAAGGAAAAGGACTCGCTTGGAATTTGTAGAAACAAGTTAGGTGTGAAAATGTTCTTACCTAACAAAAGTCATACCAAACCATAAAAAGTAAATTATTGAAGTTTTATGTATTTAATATGTATATATAATGGGTTTTGGAAAAATATTTTGGTCATTGGGGCCCTTAATTTTAAATTTCAGTCCCTTATTAAGATTAATTTAGCCTTAACCACTGTGATTAATTTTAATCACTTTTACTAACCATTTTTGTCAAAAATTAACATGGTATTATTATAATTTAAATATAATACTGAATAAAATGGTGTATGTAATATTTTTTAAATTCAAATCACGGAATTTTAAAAATTAAGATTAGAGTTAATCACGCAAACGGGACAAAATAACAGGGTTTTAAAGTAGGAAAAAGTTTAGAAGTTTGTTAAGATTTTATATTCAGTTTAAAAGTAAATTTGATTCTAATGAATTAAATTATATTAATAGATTAAATATTTATCTAATTTTAACTTAAAACATATTTTTAATATTATTTACAATTAATAATTAATTATACAAAAAGGCAGCTTTTGACTAAAAAACATTACTTTTCACTATTCATCAAAAAATGAAGTTTCTTGGAAAAATAAAAAAAATCACTTTAGGATAATTTAGATATTCTGAATTAAAAAATAAAGTTTATTTTTTAAAATTAAATTCCTAAATATGTCTAAAATTAATTTTATTATTAAATTTGGTTCATTCAAGAAAACGCTATTTTTAAAATAAAAGGTGCTTACCAAAAATATTATATTTCATTCTCAATATGATTCAACTATAAAAAATATTGGTAAAGTATTTATTGCTATTACTATAACTATTTTTAGTGTTTATGTTATAAATATATCATTTAATTAATTATATATATATAAAAATATGCTTCATAGAAACTTAGTGTTGTGTCCATCGTAAGCCAAGTTAGTGTTGCTTATAGTGCAAGCCAAGTTTGTATTGCATGAAGTGCAAGAGAAGTTGTTAATGTGTGTGAAATTAATGTTTGACTTAGTGTTTAAATATACACACACAAAAACACTCACACACACACACATATATATATATATATATATATTTCTAATGTCATGTTAAATGAAAAATATTGCAAAGACAATTTAATTCGAAAAAACTTATTCTCAAAATCTCATGGTGCTTCACTCCAACTTCTTCAATGAGTTATAATATGAAGAGAATTAGGTCATTATGAGATTGATCCTAGAACATGTTTCCACCAAGAATTGGTGAACTTCCATTCCATTGAATTAGCTTGTGAGGTGCAGTAGGCAGATGTTCCCATGCATGAGGGATCCCTCATCTTATTCGAAGAGAGAAATGACGACTTGTCATTATGATTTCCTAAAATCTTCAGCATAAAATGATTTTGTGAACACTACCTCTACTTTGAAATTGAGGGGTATTTTCAAGGTTTCTTCCAAACCCTCTCACATATCTTATAATAGGCAGAGGGCCTTAAGGATCAAGAGATTTTCAGGTATGATATAAAGGTTCTTCATCACATCATACATTGTGCCAAATGCATGTTTTTTACTTCATGGGGTCTCCCTTTGGTTTTAGTAAAGGAAAGCGATGCTGAAAGAACCACTAGATTCTAGATGGTGCTGGAAATGTCTTGATTCTCATCATATAAATCACCCTGAACTACTATTGGTTAACTATCAGCTAGCTGAGTCCTAGCTTTAGCTGGATGCGGTCGACCATGATGAAGTTTTAGCTACTCTTCTCAGGCAATTTTCATGGTCAACTATGGCAGTGTCTCTGATGGAGTGGGAATGAAAGATAGTACCTTTTGAGCTTTGAGTAGAACATGTTTTCTAGTCATGGTAGCATGTATGGCTTGTCTTGAATAATTGACCTAAGAATTATAGTGGTTTAATGTCTTCATCCATTCCTTTGACAGCATCAGCTGGAGGTAATCAGAGGTATTTCTTAGTATTCCTCATCATCAGGAACCATGAAGGGATCTACCAATTCGATGGTGTTCATGGAGTAAAACCCCTTCTCATCATCCTAGGAATCTTCCAATGTTGGGTAGACCCTAGGGTTAATTCAGATCATTGGAGGCATGAAATCACTAAGGGTATGAGATGGATTTAGTACTATTGGGGGACTTTCATTTCCATTATTTTGTTGGAACCTTCTCTTATGAGATGAAGAGGGATGTGAAGTGGATGCAGAAGCAGTAATCGGGGAAAATTTGGCGACTTTAGGAGGTTTGGGACAACCTAAGTGGCAACAGATGACACCATGGGCATGAGAAGAAGCTCTGTGATCCAAACATTTTTTATACATTTGAGCCACATGGTTGGAAACCTACAACCGTACACCTTTGTTATTGTTTTTAGGCTCATTATACATGTGTACCACTTGTTTTGGGACATTTCCCAACTTAAACAAATCATTTCCCAATTGTTCTTGAATCCAATCCTTGAACACGTAACATTTATCTATGGTGTTCCCAAGGATCCAGTGGTAAGGATAGTGGCCAGGGTGATCAGTATATTTGGATTTATAGGGATTATTACACTCGGGAAGCATCAGAATACTTGATTCCAAAGTACTAAGGAAGTAACCAATAACTTGGGAATCCTTCAAGGAGTAGGTTTGGTTCCTCCTATCTTGGAAGGGAACTCTGGGAGCCTGTCCCTAAAGAGGGGATGGAGCCTAACAGGAGTCTGAAGCCATATTCTCTAGTCAATTCATCTTTGCATGGCGATGCGGTGTATGTCAATTCCACATAGGGTGAGACTGAGCTTGATGAGGCTACTACACTCAGGGTGTCCTTAATGGTGGAGCAGTCAAAAAATATAGTATCTCTGGGGCCTCCACCTATATTGTGATTGTATTCTCTACCTTGGAAGTTCTTCTTGTAGAATCTAGGATAGGTAATGGACATGCCTGCTTGGCCTACTGCATGGATTTCTCCAGGTGTTGGGATTTGTTATAGAAATACAAAAACCCACATGGGATGTTCTATGTTATGAGTGTAGATACCATCTTATTCTTCATATTCCTCATTCACATAAATAGAAGTTTCTCTTGAATCAGTGGTATATCGAGTGAATATATGAGGCCCTTACACCAGGAGATGAAGTCTGTGACATGATCATCAAGAATTTTATTTCAATTGAATAGGTATTCAATTATTTTTTTCACATAATGGAGTTGAACTAGTATATAAACTACCTAAAGAAATATTTCCAACCAGGGATGGAACCAAGAGGCAACTGGCTATACCAAATGAACACGTGACCTTATAATGTTTGAAAAAAACATCAGATATTGGCAGACTCTTACTTATATAGGTTCCCAACATAAACCCACACCATGAGATGAAGTGGTAAAAATGTTGCATCAGGCTACCCCTCATGTTGAAAGGGGAAAATCTAGGTTTCTCAAAATCTATTGGTGCTTGCATGTCTTTCACCCATGCTATATATTGATTTCCCTCAGGTGGGAATTCCACCTATCGTGTCTCAAGGGATTTGAGGTGAGTAGTGATAGAGGATACCAAATCCCCTTTGTAGGGGTTCCTAACTTGATGAGGATAAATTTTCACCAGTGTTTTGATAGGGTCATTAATATGGTAGATAAGCTCAGTGGCTTGTGGGGCGTCTTGATCTGGGTCCCAAAAAAAGATTTCCATTCTGCTCGGGGGAATTCAATGACTCAAATCAAAGTCAATTTCCAAAACCTCTCACCTCTACTCTTCTTGGATGAACCGAATCATGGGGCTCAGCTAGGAGGAACTAGATAAGGATCACTTGTAGATGCCCCTACTTCCCCAGTAGAGGAAGAATAGAGCCCTATTGAGGATATCCATAATCTCGAGCGTCACTCAGCAAGCATCTCATCAATGATCCTTTTCTGAATTATGACCTACTAGAGTAAGGAACAAATTATAGGACATTCCCCTATCTTCTACCCAACATCAGACAGATCTGAGGAATCGAGATGCCCTTTCCCCTAATTTTTATTTTAACTAGTGATAAATGATGCAGAGGGATCTCCAAGGCTAAATTTCAGCCTTTTCTTCTAAGTATAGACACCTGTATGAGGGTCAATTTGATATTGCGCTACCTCAGGGGGTAGGTTTTCTCTTTCAGATCCTGCATACATTCCCCCATCCTTGGAAACCTATGGAACAACCAAATTTACTATGAAGAAACCCAAAGAAAACTCATTAATATCAATGAGTGGGTCTGGTTGATATAGGATATGTCTGAAAGGGAGAGAAACATTCTTTCCCCATCACGAAATCTATAGGTTTGGGGATACCTATGTCATAACTTTTCATAGCACTATGAGGCTCATGATGCTTCTCTATTGGAGGTTATGGTGGTAGCCAGCCGATGTGGGGGTTTTTAGCAATCCTAAGTTCTACAAACTCAATAATGAGACACTACTAATCAAGATTGTTGAGGTTTTCCTATATTAATGGGTAGAAAAACTAATAGTTATAAAGGAAAAATAGTGTAGTATATATAGTATGGTGAAATCACGCAACCTTTCCCTCAGTAAGGGACTATGTAATATCAATGTTGGAAGTTGAATTTGGATATAATACTATCAAAAAATGATCAAATTCTAGTGTCTTCAATATGATATCTTACTCATAAGTGGGTCCCTTATCTTGTCTAGCCTAGTATTTGATCGATGATTGTTGATATATTTAAGGATTCACTGATGTATATCAGTGTGGTGTTTGGATGGTCAGTAGAGGAACCTATTCATGAGTCAATTATTATCTACATGTTAGGTTGTCTCTTAAGGATGGTACCAACCACATCATTATGTCCTTATAAGACCGGGTGTTCACCAATGCCTCATCTGTGAGGGTATTAAAACTCCTTGGTGACTTAATTAAATACTCATCATCTATCCCATTCCATAATATCTCTCTAGGATATTGAGTATATAAAAAGAGGGAAACTGGAAAATATAGATATAGATGCACCATGAGCCTCTAAAAGGGATCCAAATTTTCCTCCACCTATAAGTACATTTGGAGGGATTTGGGGACCCGAAAAATCTCACCTTCTCAGATGATAAACTTTACTTATTGGGTTCCAACCCCAGAATCCGATATTGAATACTAGGGTGAAGGTTCCATCATTTAATCTCATTATACCTCAGAATCTGAGAAGCAAATGGGATTGACAATGGCTTGAAGCTTCATAGAATTTCACCTTAAATGGAAACACTTCACCCTTCTACTCAAGGACATTTATTCAAGGTAGGGAACCTCTTCAATATAGAGAGTAAATCCATGATAGTGGTGGATAAAATAGGGAGGACCTCCTCTTTGATATGTGCTAGAGTGGGTAGGACCTCTATTTATTCTTATAATGGAATGAGGACCTTAATGTTGATGGTCGATGAAACATGGAGGACCTCTATGTTGGTAACAATAAGTATGGGGAAAAACATAATTCTTTACGTCGATGAAGAAGGGAGGGTCTCCTCTTTGATCGGTTCTGGGAACATGGGTAGGACCTCCATGTTAAATTTAAGAGTGGGGAGGACCACCACTTTGGTTTGAGATAGTACAAGGAGGGCCTCTGTACTAAATCTAATCATCACATGCTAGCTCATGACAACTTCTAGTAGTTCCAATAGATTCAACCCATCTTGCATATAAGGAAGTTGAGGTCTCGATCCCAGTTGGGAATGGGTGGATCCAAGTTATTCTATTTTAGGAATATAGATAAATGTGCTAGACATGGTAGGTTCCACTAGAGCTATAGAAGATAATTCCCCTTAATGGGAATTCTCCTGATCTTTTTCCCTAAGTTGACATCATATGGTTTGGATTGGGGATAGTGGATAAGGTGTATAGTCCACCTTTTCTTCATCCTGATGCACTTCTCATTGATGGCACTGGCGGGGAATGGGGGGATCACTTATTAGTTAGTCCCAAGTGGTAGTCATAGCCTTGGTGGCTCAAGAATCCCCCACCTAATGGTAATATGGTAGGGAGTCAAAGGATCTCTCTAGGGAGAGGCTCCCAAAGTGGTTTTCTATTAGAGTGGGCAGCAGTTTCTCTATGTACGGCCCTTAGGGTAGTGGTGTCAGTGAGGCACTAAATCTTATAGGTCTTGTTGGGCCATGTCCCTTATGGAAATGACACCCTCTTACTTATACCGACGTATGAAGGTTTCCATCACCCTTATATGGAAAAAAATTAGGTTGAGATGGGTCTTGAGTGCCTGGTATCTATATTCATGGTGACTAGGGAATCCCTCACCTTCTGGGCATAGGGGAGAGAGTTTTAGGATCACTCTAGGGAGAGTCACCCAAAGTGGTTCTCTATTGAAGTGGTAGTAGTGGATCCCTATGCAGACCTTGGGGGGAGGTGTTGCCGAGGTGTTGAATTTCCCATGTCCTAGTCGTCCATGTCCCTCATGGGAATTAATCCCTCCTTCTCGTAACAACATACGTGGGTTTACATCACCCTTCTCTGGATAATTTAGGAGGGTGATAAGGGTAGTGAGTTCCTAGTATCTATAGTCATGGTGACTTGGGAATCACCCACCTCCTTGGCATAGGGGAATGAGCCATAGGATCACTTTAGGTAGAGGATCCTGAATTGGTTTGTTGTTGGAGTGGGAATCAATGGCTCCTTATGCTTCGTTGGGGGTAATAGTGTTGGGGAGGCACTGAAGTCTCCAGGTCATGGCGGGCCATGTGCCTCATAGGAATTACTCTCTCCTACTTATACTGATGTATGAGTGTTTCCATCACCCTTATCTAGATAATTTTAGAGGGTTTGATGTGTTGTGTGTTCTCTGTAGTTGTAGTCATGGTGGGGGTCGTCGCATAGGAGAAATCGTGTGGGATCTATGAGTTAACATTTATCATTCCCTTTCTTCTATGGGTGATGGGTGGTTGATCTCTTACATCTTGTGTCTTTAGAATAAGGAGGATTCAACTATCAATATGGATACAAGTAAGGTAATGTCCAATTCCCCAGTTTCCTTCAATCTTTCTTGTTTTTATAGAGCAAACCATACTAACGATATCGTAGACCAAAATTTAACTACCCAAAATTCTATTGAGTTCCATTTCAGGACCACTATTTTCTTCATGGTTCTTGGAACTAGATTGTTGGATCCAATGAAATGAAAAGTTTTTGATGTAATAAAATCTACCAGTCTCTATTTTTAGAATAATGGGTTCAAATATATTTCATCATTTAAGTTTTAAACGCTTTCACCAGGGTGTGACACCTTGTTTGTTAACATGCATTGGTTTGCATTTTTTCCCTTCATTCCCACTTTCCAAATGCAAGTGACATTAATGCCTTTGAACGATGATGCCTACTCCTTGATCAAAAATGTATGATGAAATCTCAATTACTACTTCCATGGATTCCTCATTGGAACTCGTCACCTAGTACATGTCTCTCTCATATAGTTAATTTATGGTTGTGGAACTCATTCCTAGTTCTATATCTTTATATACCCCGAATAATTATGATACTTTTTCTAGACATTACAGTGGGTCTTGATAGGGAAACAACCATCGGTTAGAAGAGTAGTCATGTTGGCCATCTCCAGCATGTCTGGATGCTAGGAACATAGTCACCTATATTCTTCCTCTTGAGAGGTCATATCATGGAGGAATTTTGGACACATAACTCAATGAATCGTTTTTCAATCCTGTTGTATCTAACTTAGATTGAGTATATCTTATGAGTATTTCACCTCAAGAATCACATGTTTAGCATGAGGTAACTGACTCCATAAGTGCATATCTTCCAATAATTTTACCTTAGGTATCCCATGTTTAAAATCGTATATCTACATGGGGTCACTAGTTTAACATCTTGTGGAGATGTATTCAATTGATCAATACATGCCATGGAAGAAGATCAAGGAGGTGTGTCCCTATATGGGAGAACTTGGAAGGTTTACTGGTGGATGGATGAAAAATTCCCATGGAGGTTGATCCAACATGTGTGTCCCATAAAGGTAAGATTTCACACCATGAAGGAAGATGGATTAGAGTACCCATTGGGAGTGTGTCCATAATGTGTGACCCATAAATGGAAGTTTTCACACTATGAAGGTTGGTTTGGACACCATTGGAGGTGATCAAGGAGGTTCGACTCTAAATGGGAGGGGCACCTAGGATTACCATTGGTCGGTATTGAACCCTATAGGGCCATCCTATGTACCTTATCGAGAATGTGGGGATCAAAACCCATGTATTTTCATGTCATAGTTTAAGGTTGTGTGATAGGACCGGTCTATGAAATTTAACGTCATGTGGTAAAGATGCTTTCATAATTAACGGAGTGTTAAGGGATGTTAAGGGGATCATATGTGGAATATTCCTATCAAACAAGGATTTCTCTTGGTTGGAGTTTGTGTGGGGAATATGCATGGAAGTTACCCAATGGATATGGAGGAGATGGGTTCTCCTAGGTGAGTGTAATGATCTTACCAAGATATGTCATATAGAAGATTAGGGTGACTTGGGTGTTGGTTTTGGACCTCATGGAGGATTCCTATGTATCCTAGTTAGTTGGTAATCAAAACCCTTGTATTTAACTCTTATTAGGGATTATATTTAAATAGGAGGCCCATTTGATGGGACATGTGGTTTTATTGGGGATTAAACTCAGAGGGATACTCGTGTGGTTAGGGATTATGCATGGAAGTTGGATATTT
This sequence comes from Viscum album, assembly GCA_963277665.1. Taxonomy (NCBI): domain Eukaryota; kingdom Viridiplantae; phylum Streptophyta; class Magnoliopsida; order Santalales; family Viscaceae; genus Viscum; species Viscum album. The sequence continues at coordinate 1,921,678,959 of OY728125.1, read as the reverse complement.
GAATTTAGGTTGGGTCTTACATATATGGAGAAGGCCCATGTAGCATGTGATTGGGGATTATGCATGGAAGCATCCTATGGGGTGAGTATGGTTGGGGATCATGCATATGATCAGCCCAAAGGTTGATTGAAAATATGTAAAGGTCCCTATTAACCTCTAAGACAATTTGATCCATGATCGGTGTGATAAACAAGAGAAAGTAGTAGACCTAATTCTCATGTCATGAAAGAATAACCAACGAGAGATGGTGTGAGGCTTATGCATGGAAGCTACCTATGGTGGATTTCATTCCATGTGAAGAGTATCTCATTAGATGTGAGGAGGATCCCATTCCATGTGAGTCATACATAGAGCATCGTGTGCTTGTGACACAGGGGGTGTGGGACTTATGCCTGGAAAATTCCCATAATGGGAGGCTTGTTCACTATAGTGAGAGAGGGTGACATCCCGTGATGATCACATATTAGGAATCCTATGTTTATCACATAGGTTAAGACTATAAGTTTACATCATGTGATAGGATTTTGGAATTAGGTATTATTACACCATGCATCTTGGACATGGGGGACTCACCCCTTACCCATTGGGATTACGTAATCGCAGCTCATGCACCTTTGGGAGGGGAATGGATTTAGAAATTCCAATTTTCAATTATGGGGAGAAGTGTTCAATCATGAGGTCCTTGTTATCATTCCTATAATGAGAAGAAAAAGTCATTAGCATACCTATTCTAAGAATCAAAAGTTAGGTGTTAATCTCAATCCATAATTAAAGTGGAGTGGGACATAAGAATAGGTTTCATAGGTTATATTGGAACTCAAGTTATAGTTGAACCAATCTGGGATGGGTTTGGTTTCCTTAGGCACACAAACTTCATAAATAGGTTTCATCATAATGGAGGCAGTATAGAGATTCCCAGAGAGGGGCTTCACGAAGCATAGGGACTCGCAGAGAGATGATTCATGAATCTTAGGTTCTTCAAGGAGGTTGGGGGATTCATGAAGTAGTAGGCTTCACGAATCAGGGTTACCTCACCTTGGGATGAAGTCATATCTTAGGAAAAGAGTAATTCATAAAGGATTAATGCTTCATAAATCCTCAAGTAACCCATAGGGAATTCATCTTTAGCGAAGGTAATAGGCCTTTGTGAAGGAATCTCCACTGAATGTGGGGGCTCTCAAGAACACATTAAAGTAGGTTTTATGAATCCCAGGTACCTTGGATTATCTATTTTGGGTTTGGTTTGTGATTATTGAGTGCTCCATGAATTGGGAACAATTGTAAAACCAAAGGATTTGGGTAACCATCCTAAATGATTGGTATGAGGGAGTACTTATAGGCAAGGGTCTCATAGAGCTCAGCAATAGTTCACAAAGTAAAATATGGGATTCATAAATGGGCATAGCTCTGTGAGACTCGCAAAGCACACCATTAATCCTTCACATGGTCACAATGCGACATCAGGCTCACGAAGCACACCATCAACCTTTTACGTGGCCATGAAGGGTATTCCCATTTGGGAGCTCTGTGAGCTTTGTAAAGAATTTAGGATTCGCAAATTATACTTTTAAGATGGTTTTGGGGACATCTTGGCTTAGATTTTCTCCAAACCAGCTACTACTTCCTTAATTAATCCTATGGAACATATTTTCGCACCAACATTCATAGATTTAACATTTTAATTCATTTTAATATAAATGACTTACATTCGACATAAGAGAAATTTATTAACACAAAATATCATTTAAAACACTTAAAATAAACTCATTAGAATAAACATAGAGATTTTTTTAATCATAAAAACCCATAAAAATAGAGATATTTTGGAACAACCTAAGTCTTTCTAACAATATCCCCCTTTTTGTGATCAAAAAACCCTTTGAATAATAAAAAAATTACAAAAAATAACTTTAAAACATGTTTCTAATTTTCTTATTCTTCTCCCCCTTTTTAAAAAAAATCTATTCTTCTTTTTCTTATCCCCCTTTTTTCATAAAAAACAAGTAGAAAAAATAAAATTACTAAAATCGATATTTCAAAAGAAAATATGTTAATATTTAATGCTACTAAATCTGAATAGAATTTGGCATGAATTTTTATGAACAAGAGTCATGATAATTGGAAATCATTAAATAATTAACAAATATCAATAAAGAGTAAATATACACAAAAATCAAGAATAGGTAATAAAATCTAAGAAAAAGATAGAATCATATTCAATATATCCATAAAAACATTCATAAAAAATGTTTAATATGAACAAAATTAATAAATGACTTAAAAACATGAAAAATAAGCTCGGCAAGCATTCAAATTTTTCTCAAAACACGATTCAAATGTTCATAAAATTCCCATTTGACCAAACATGAAAACTATGAATGTGAATCAGTTTGGAGGTGTAACATAAGATTTCAAAGGGGTTTTTTTATGATAGGGGATATAAATAAGATATAGAGGATGTAGTAAAAGTAACATCATCCATCTCTCAAACAACATCTCCTAATGTAAGTAAAGAAGCTCAAAGTCTAGCTCATTCACTTTAAGCTATCCTTACTGAGGTGAATTGGATGTTGAGAGAAGATTATTTTTCACTTTCTATATCAAAATTATCTATAGGTACAAATGATGTATTTGAATATGTATTAGGTAAAGGAAAATAGGATTCTTCTGAAACCCTAAGATTTTAACTTAGGTAAACAACAGTATTGTCAAAAATCTTCTTAAGTATTTGATATGTAGAGGCATGAAAATCAAAAATTGAAGGTCCTGGTAGATTTCTCCATCAAATTTGAAATAGACATTCAACACATGAATTTATTATCCTCACTATTTTATTATTATATTAATCTAGGAGAGTTATGAAATCATTCCATACCCATTGATAAATATTACCAAATAAATTTTGTGTATCTCCATTCTTAGTGAAACCAATGACCAACTTCTTTCTAGATACTTGGATTATCAACAAAAATTAAATTCTTTCTTTTTGTATATACTTGATGTTATTTATGTTCAAAAAATACATTAGCCTCTTATTCATCATCATCTTCTTTAGAATATTCTCTCTTTAAACTACTTGCAAACAACTGATGAAAATCATCAAAATTATTTTCTAAAACTTTGAAATTGTTATCCAAGGATGAAACCATTATTTGTATTCTATTAATGATAAAACTACAAACCTTTTCACTTGAGATGAATGATATTTAATTTCAAGTTATTTTATATTTAACAAGGAGTTGATTTCCATTCTATATTGATCAATAGAAATAATATAATTCTATGGAAAATAAGGAATCATTATAATTTATGGTATCACATCCCTTTGGTTATTTAAAATCATTTACCTATAGAAAATTTCATATTTTATTTAATCCATGGTTGAATTAATTTTTCCTATTTATAGAGATACTCCTTCCAATATTGAAACTACATCTTCTTGATTTTTGTCTTCTAATGTTAGTTCTATTGAAAACATTTCCAAAACCAATTGAAATAAATAATTCACTTCATTAACATCATATTTAGAGATTGTGTGCTCATGGATAGTCATATTACTTCTTCTAGACTCAATTAACTGAACTTAGAATGATTCTACTATAAAGATTAATTTGGAGTGTATTTATGATGCTCTATTATTAGAAATAATCGGTGCGGATGAGGAATTATTCAAATTTCATATTTTTAATGAATGGGAGAAAATGTATTTTGATATACTTTTTTACTTTGAGTATCATCATCCTATTGATTTTCATCAAAACTAGTTCTCTCCACATGTGCTTGTTTAAAAGATTCTAATCAAGCTCTTCTATTTGAAACCATCTAAGATCCATTATCTTCCTCATGTTCTTCTCCACTGGTGTCATTTCGACTAAATATGTCAATAGATTAATTTCTTACTTTTATACTCCTCTCCCTAAATAGAGATAGTTCAACCAAAGGTATCACACCTTAAAATGTTGATATGTTCCTTACTTGACCAACCCTCATCAACCTAGTAATGGTTGAGGCCAATTATTCTCTAACAAAGAAGTAGGTATAACCTCAGGTTGAACTAAAATTCTAGTAGGAGGTTAACTAACATTAGGATAAGTTCCTTCTCTTGAACAAACATCAAATATGTCTCATATTCTCCCTTCAGTAAGAGTCCCATTATCAAGAACATATCTTATATCAACACTTTGAACTTATATTTCTATAGAAATAGGTATAATAATATGATTCTGAATAACAAAATCACCAGATATTATTATTAGGGATGACTCCCCCTTAGTTTAAGTGAGTTATACCTCAATCTATTCTTCAGAACATACAGGAAACAGTTTACTTAAAGATAAATTCCAACAAAACCACTTCACCTTAGGATATTTTCACTCAATTTTATTAATCCATGACAATGATTTGTGGTATTTTCATCTAGAAAAATACCAACATTTCAAAAAACTAGAGTTAAAATACTTCTAAATGGATAACATTTTACTGACTTATTTTAAACATGGAACCTATATCTAATAATGTAACATTACATATGTTGCTCTGATGCTTTCGCCGGGGTGCGCACATCCGTTTGTTGGGAGGACGCGCTGCTTGTTACCCTGCATTCCCGCTTTCCAAATGCGGGCGGCATCCGTTCCTTGTTCAGGGATGTCTAATCCTTGATCAAAACTGGGATGATGGGATGTTGGTTCTTCCTTCCGTGGATTCCTCCTTGGAGCTCATCGCCTAGTCTGGGTCTCCCTCATAGATTTAAGACGTGCTCATGAATATCATTCCCGGTGCCATATCTACATGGACGCCAGTTAATTACGCTGCTTCTGTCAATACACTCCAAGGGGTCTTGTCGGGGCAACAACCTTCGGTGAGGAGAATGGTCACGTTGGGGTGTCGTTGGCATGTTTGTCTTTGGTCCCTCATCACAGGGCTTCTCGAGGGCGCGGAATCCCAAGGAATCCCACATCAAACGCGTGGAATATGTACCATATGAGGTTTTCCTCATCTTCCCATGTTTAACACGGGGTATGTCGCGAGTTTAACATCTTGCGAAGACGGATCGGGTTGAAGGACCCCTAGGGGGAACACCGATGTTGGTTCCAGCACGTGGGCGGCTTCCCAGATGTCATGGAGTGGGATGGGGTGGCATGATCTCACCGGGATGTGGTGGCCCGGGTAAGGATCAGGATGGATGGTGGAGTGAGGCATAGGGGTTACATTCTAAGACGGCCCAAGAGGGGGAATATAGTTTAACGTCATGCGGGATGCGATGCAGTTTAACGTCATGCGGGACGAGATACAGTTTAACATCATGCGGGACGAAATACAGTTTAACATCATGTGGGACGAAATACAGTTTAATGTCATGCGGGATGAGGGATTTGGAGCTTACGCTCTGAGGCAGCCCATGGTGGTCAGGGAACCGACGTGGAGAGGTCGGGATGACCGGGTGGTGGGCTTGAACCTCGTGGAGGCTTCCTACATACCATGCGTTAGCACAGATCAAAGTCCACATAGTTCGCTAGAATGGGGCTTACGCTCTGAGGCGGCCCATGGTGGTGCCATGGTCGATGCGCACTCTAAGACCACATGAGTCATGCTCGGTGTGAGAAACAAGAGGTAGCAGGGACCAGACGATCACGTCGCAAAAGGTTGCGTCCGTGAGAAGCGGAATGGGGCTTACGCGTTGAGCGGTCCAAAGAGGAAACAGGGGCATACGCGTGGTTAGCGGCCCTTGGTGTCGGGGCTTACTCCAAGGTGGTGCCTGTGGTGCGACAAAACACAGTGGGAAAAGGACTCTACTAGCCTTGGCAGGGGGAAGCACGGAGATGCACGGGTTCAATCATCCGTTGAAAGGCTAGGGGCTTACGCTCTGAGGAGGCCCTTCCCCCGCGGGCAAACGCCACTCCGACAAGGAGGATCTCATTCCATGCGAGGAAGAGTCCATTCCCATGGAGAAGAGTGGGCGTAAAGAATTCCCGAGCTGGGGGGACCCTGCGTGTGAATCACGGGGTCAGATCACAGTTTAACGTCATGTGTTAAGGATGAGGTGCTTAGAAATTTAACGTCATGTAGCTTGGACGAGGTGGGTTCGCTCCACACCCCTAGGGTTTACATGCCCAACTCCCTCTACCCCTTGTGGGAGAGAAGGCATCGGCAGGGTCGTGGTGAAGGGGGGCCACAGGGCGAACCACCGGGGGGTCCACGTTAGCATGGCTATGTGAAGAAGCAATAGCCGTTAGCGTGCCTATGCGGAGAAGCATAAGGAAAAGCAACATAATGGGAAACACCACCCAAGGGACCTTGAGGTTACTTCGCACAAGCCTGGAAGGCCGTACGGGAAAACAGCACATGGCGCGCATTCCCGGAAGGGGAGACAGCAGGTGCCAGCGTAGAGGGGTAGCCAAGGGGCGTCAAGGTGAAGGGTCCTGGCCTTTGCGTGCAAAAAGAAAGATTTGTGTGAAAGACACCGGTACGGCGCGAAATTGGAGCAAGGGAATTGCGCGTGGAGAGGGAATTGCGTGCAGGGTTTTGCGCGCACGGTAGGGTATTGCGCGCACGAGACACGGATTGCGCGCAAAGAAGAAAACCGATAGAGGGAGCAAATTCACTTAAGCCGGTGGATTTGCGCACAAAGGCGAACTTCGGGGCAAGGTTGCGTGAAAGGAGGGATTACCTGGAAGTCATATTGCGCGCGGGGGGAGCCGAATTGCGCACATGAGAGCCGATTCGAATTCCGCAACCCCCAAACCGTTCGGGGTAGCCTTCTATTTATAGGCAACGGCCGGCGCGGAATCTAGGTGGCGCGTGAAATCTTCCGCGCCGGGAACCGTCTGCGAGCAATATCTCACCGCGAAGAATCGGGGCGTGAAATTATTGCGCGCCTCACCGACTCGATTCTGCGAATCTCGGGAGTACTTCGCGCACAGAACATCTTTCGCGCGGATCCTCCTTTATTTCGCGCACCACATCCAGGGCCTCCGGATCAGGCCTCTGATTCCGAATATGACTTTTCCTCGTCATTCCAAAACTTCCTCCGAGAGTTATGGAATTTTTCGGCGTCTACAAATACCCCCCCATTGGAATTGGATCGGTGAGAGGTCGCAATAATCGGATTGCAAGGGAAACGCTGAAATGCCGAAGTGCTGAGTCTCCTGGTCAAGTTGCGCGCAAAATTATAACAGGGCGAGCAAAATGATGGACTCGCGCGGAATCCTCTTTCCATGTGGCGCGGAACCCTGGCCTCGCCTATAAAAAGGGGTTCTGGGTCCCAAATCCTTACATCTGCTTTTTCCGCGCGATAAGCTATTCGCTCTCGTGCGCGAAATCGCTCCCGCAGCTGCGCGTAAAAACACTCTGGCAGCGCGGAATTCCTTCCGAATTTAGGCCGTGATTTCACACCTGCTCGGGATATTTCGCACTTCGCGTTCTTATTGCGCACCAATCTCCAGGATTCTGCGCAACTCCTTCAGATTTCGTGCAAAACTCTTCGATTCCGCGCCCTGCATCCTGATTTTGCGCAACTCCCAAAAAATTCAAGATGACCGCGAACCGAGCCGTTGAGGGGGAAGCCACTGCTCGCCGGACAGAAATGGCAGCGAACGAGGAGTTTTATGGCACCAAGGTGATTGTGTCCAACAATCTGACCTTGTTCAATCTGCTGACTCTGTCCCAGAAGACGTATCCCATGTCGGACAACCTCCCACTCTGGAATTTTGGCATCCTGGAGGAGGTGCCCCTGCCGGGTTTCGAGGTGGACACGCCGCGGTCGTGGGTGACTCGAGAGGACGAGCTTCCTCACTAAAAAATCACCAATAACGGCCATCCTTCCAGGGAAACAAGACATCTAGATGTATATGTCCTGAACCCGAGGACTATGACCATTACAGGGGACGAGCCTATCGCAGAGAATTCTTTATCCCTCTACGCGAGCACATTCCGTCAGAGCATTACGAATGACACGAAGGGTTGGCTGAAGGATTGGGACTTGTGGTCTGGGGGCAACTTCACCAGAGAATGGGCCTGGGCGTTCTGGGTTCACCATACCTGTGACCAGTTCAGGGATGAACTGCGGTATATCGGCCTGTTTGAGGCGGTATGGACATCGCAGTTCCACTTCCACCGCCAACCTGAACTCGGTCCGGAGCTATTCACCCGGTGGTCTCCTGACACCAACACATTCCACCTTCATCATGGGGAAGTCGACATCAGTCTCTAGGGCGTTCACTGCATCGGAGGTATCTCACTGGAGGGCTACAAATACGACGAGTTCGTTCCTCTAAAGAATACCTGGGGAGACAGGTCGTGAACGCCTATGCTGACGTGGCACCTGTTGGAGCTGGCCAAAGAGAGGCTGGGGGTCAAGGACTTCCTGAAGGACATTTCCTACAAGGGCTGGTTCAGCCTGTTCCTTGAGAATGATTCGGCTATCAAGATGTCGGGATGGGGCAAACGGTGCCCAACCGCGGCTCAGAGGAGCAGGGACGGGTCATATTGGAGGACCCTGGAGGTGGGGAAATACCAATCATGGGGCTACCGCATCATTGAGGCCTAGGACCCGAACATCCGGTATGCCGGGTTACTTGCCGCCTTCCTGAGCGGGTGGCTCCTACTGGTGCGGGATGCGAGGATGGGTGTCTGTCCAGCAACACTGGTGATGGTGGTCTCCATGGCCGCCAACAAATGGTTCAACTTGGGCATCCCCGTACTGGCCAATCTATATGCCATCCTCGGATGCATCTCACGACGGGGGTCGCCTTGGAGAGTATGTGGTCCCTTCCAGATCTTCCATGGATGGGTGGTGGCTCATCTCGACGGGTACACTTTCCCAAACGTTGTATGTCCTCCGGGAAACAGTCTGCGACCGTCCTTGATAAACATCACAGGGGTGGTTCCATTGACGCTCAATGAGGAGGGCATGAGAATCCGCATTGGCAACCATGCCAACTTCAACTTCATCCCGTTCCCCACCCCAGTCGGCCAGATGGTGGATAACAGGTGAGGCTCTCTAGAACAGCAGGAATACTTCCAGAGCATTTGGGGTGGGGTGATCGTGGCTCGGATCGACAGGGAGGTAATCTGCGAGCCTTACGTGCCATCCTGATTTGCCAGGTAGTTCGGGTGCCTCCAACGAATGCCGAAGAAGGTACTCACGGCTGTCTGGTATGAGAAGAATCCATGCGTCATGTTCCAGATGTGGTTGATGTTTACCACCTTCGGCTCTGGCGATGTCGTTACTCTTCCTCCCACCGGGGTCGATGCCGGCCTGGCAACCAAATATACCGAACACTGGACCATTGCGTACCCTGAGGGGATTTTACGCAAGCGATTCCAGCAACTCGAAGTTGCTCGCGTGGAAACCGGGTGACGGGAAAGAAGGCAAGGTGCCGTCGGAAGGGGGGAACCAAGGGTGTGTCAGGCAGCGAGGCCTGCGCAGGTTGGGACCTCGGCAGCGGGAACATCACATGGCACTGTCGCGTCCTCGTTACCCGTAGGGGGGTCCCATGAGGCGGCCAGGGAGCTACCCGGGAAGCATATAAGATACCTGCTCGAACCTTCCCAAGATGAAATTCTCCTAGCACTATGGTCATCCTGGATGACTCTGCGGCAATCGCTGAGCGTCGAAGCCATCTGGAAGAAGATAATGCAAAACGGGATCCAACTGCCAGAGGCCGGTCTTGTTCGAATTACCGACTGAGTAAACTTCTATCGGCGACATTCTTATCTAACGGCCATGGACACATACGCACACCAAAGGGGGCGGCGTGCGGAGCCTCCTTTCTTAGTGAAAGTGATGCTCGGCCAGGAGCATGATCCGGAAGCGATGCCGTCGGGAGAAGGCAACAGTGACGAGGAGTCGGAGGGGGAGGAGGAAACCGGAGAGGAAAAAGGCAAGTGAGAAGACGAAGAAGAAGAGCCCGAAGGTGAAGGGTCGCAAGGGGCGACCTACCAAGGGAGTCTCCGAGAGAGCGGCGAGATTTCCGGATCTGCTCTCGACATAACAGAGACACTCGAGGTCTGTCTCTATCTTCATTCATTTCCCTTATTCATCCATTCTCCTTTCCAACTTCTAACCCACTTCCCCATCCTACTCAGGAGCAGTTGACCATTGGATGGGCGTCCCCACCAGAGGAGGGAGGAGAGGAACCAGTGATACATGATGGGGATCCGACACCCATCATTTAATTAACAAGCGCAGAGGGGTCTCCCCTTACGGCGCCTCCTGCAGCGACCGAAACACTGGGGACCGACGCTCTGGATTCTTGTAAGTCTCACGTTTCACTACTGGCGTTTGGTGTTGAAAGGTCCCAACTGACCAGCGTATGCCTTGCACAGTGATCTCAAAATTGGAGGCACGTCAGGCTGTGGAGCTCGGTCCGTCCATGAGTGGACCAGCGGCGGACATACCACCTCATTCAGAACATGCTCCTTGCACTGAGTCGGCCCCGAAAATTAATGAACAGGGGGCGGCGGACATCAACAGCATTGTTCCTAAGATGAGGTAGGAAGGTGGTGGAGGCATCATCGCTACTGGGGGCGGCGGACATCGAGGATCCTATTCCTCACGAAGGTGTCCCTGTGGCAGATCCTGCTGTCAATCTGCTGGAAGCCTTCCCCATATACCGGCCCGCTGACCCTGGGGAGATAGATGACTTAGACTCAGAGGCAGCCAAGGAGATCCGGATGACACGGCGCAAGGGGTGGAAGTGTATCTGGCGCTTTCTCAGACAGCCCCAGTCGGATTGGCTGAGGCAGATGGGATCACTTCAGACCTGGCTGTGCTTCCTGTGCGCCTGAGGTACTGACACCCAGCATCTTCATCTGACGGTCCGTGATTACATGGACGAGAAGATACGCGAGAGCAGCCGACGCACCGACATTGCCCAGTGCCGGGAAGGATTGGCGCGCACTCAAGAACTGCTGAGGGCGGAGCAGGAAGTCTAGAACCTCGAAGGGCATGCAGCAGATAATGAGTCCTTCATCGTAACATGCTCTGAGCTTGTGGAGCAACTGACAGCCCAGCTGGCTGATGCGCAGGAAAAACTGGTGGAGGCGAGTCACCAGATGACCGTACATCGAACCGAGCGGGCACAGTCACAAGCTAGGGCTGGCGAGCTATGCTCTGTGGTGGATGATGAGGAGAGAGTCTTCAAAGAGTGAGAAGCGGTCCTGGAAGCTACCAGCCAAAGGGTAGTAGCGCTGGAAAGATCACTTCAGCACGCTGATCCCTAAGGGCTTGGTTTTTTCCATCTCATGAACCTCTTACTTGTACTGCTCATCATCTCAATCCAATACATGGCCAAATCCATTCATTTGTACTCTTGGTTTAATATGTTCAAACACAGTTTCGAAATGAATAACAACTCATCCCTAGGCTCCTATGGGTCGCGCCCAATGCGAGAAGCAAAGGATGCTCATGCCATCATTTCGTCCAACTGCGGGACATTGACCAAGCTTCAGGCATCCGAAATTGGGCATGTATTTCTGAGGATACCCTAGGCCGATTGATGTGTCGACTTCTCAATGTTCTCTAACACATGAGTGGGGTAATGCCGGGGGCATTGAAATCCATCTGAACATAGGGGGATGGAGAAGAAGGGTGAATCACGCTGCCCAAATTCGGAACACAATGGGGCGCAACGATGGAGGATAACTGTCAACCGTGGTGGAAACACAGCATCCATATCATGCTGGCCCGGAATGGGGACAATAAATGAGGGCTGACCGCTAACCATGTTTGCTACACGGGGCCTAACTCAAATATCATCAGTCAGTTTTCCGGAACGTCGGCCCAAGATAGTAGGCAGACCATAGGTCTGTCATCCATACTGTTAGGGGGTCCCATCAAACATGAACAGTACTCCGTAATGTTGGGCTAGGATAGTAGGAAGACCATAGGTCGAGCATCCATACTGTTAGGGGGTCCCGTCAAACATGACCAGTCCTCCGGAACGTTGGCCCATGATAGTAGGTGGACCATAGGTCGAGCATCCATACTGTTAGGGGGTCCCTTCAGACACGAAAGGAAATGAGGATCCGAATAAGGGGGAACGCAAAGCGTGGAAGGTGGAGTGGTGGTTTTTTCGAACAGATTCCAACACTCCCGAAATTGTGTCACCGTGGTGAAGGCGCATTAGGCGGACATACCGACCAGATCACGGGTCGTCCCAATTTCCAGGCAGGACCTCTTTAGCGAGATAACTATCAATTCCCATTATTACCATGGGGCATCCCGAACTTTCTTGGGGAAGATGTCTCGATTACACCACTTACCATGAGGTCGGGCCGAGGGGCCGACAATAAGGAAGGATGGGGCTCAGTAATTCCTGGGGCTAGACCCAAAACGAAATGTCTGGGTGATCCTACATATCTCATTAGGATGATAATCAAGCCATACGTAGTCCTGGAAGCACATTTTAACGTCATGTTGGATGAAATATAGTTTAACGTCATGTGGGATGAAGGACACACCTCATCTGGGGATAGGCACGGCACGGCGAGTAACCCGACGTAAATGAGGACATAATCTCGCACCACACCGTGCAATCCCACAAGAGAGAGCGAATCGTAGAAAGCCAAAGAAATGATCTTAGTTTTAGGTCTTAGAACTCGGACCAAAGGGCGGAAAGAAACATGAGAGGCACATGGTGGAGTAACTCAAACACCTGGCGTGAATGGGAATATGGGGTGTGTACGGTGTGGTGATCAACCTGACGTGAATACGTACATAATCCCATATCACATCGCACAACCCCCTTGGGAGAGGTTTCTGGTCAAGGGACTGAAATTAAAAGTCAGGTTGGGCCTGTAGGGAAGTGCCATGGCGCTCCTACGTATCTCATAAGGATGAGAATCAATCCTCATGTTGTTCTTGAAAGCTTCTTAGTTTAAGGTCTTAGAGCTTGGACCATGAATGGGTAAGGGGAATAAGGGACACATGGCAAGGTGGTTACAAAACCCGACGTGAATGAGGACCTAAGCCCTACTTACCATGTGTTCTCTGGGGAAATGCTCGAGCCGAGGGACCGAACACGAAGGTTAGGCTGGGCCCGCGGGGAAGTGCCCGGGTGCTTCTATGTATCTCATAAGAATGAGAATCAAGACACAGTTTAAGGTCATAAGGTTTGGACCGTCACATAGTTTAAGGTCATAAGGTTTGGACCGTCACACAGTTTAAGGTCATATGGTTTGGACCGTCACACAGTTTAAGGTCATATGGTTTGAACCGTCACACAATTTAAGATCATAAGGTTTGGACCGTCACACAGTTTAAGGTCATAAGGTTTGGACCATCACACGGTTTAAGGTCAAAAGGTTTGGACCTAGGGGAACACGCACGATGCGATACCATCACTGCACGTGATCCCGAGAGAGGAGCCTCGTGCCAAGGGGCCTACGAGGGTCCAACCATCGGGAGGGGAATAGGGGATGCTAACTCCCAGCTGTGCTGGGCCCGAAACACAATGCCCGGGCGAGTCCTCATTTCCCATGGGGATGAGGGTCAAGCTACACACAACCTGCAAAGAAGAAACCCAAGCACATACTCTAGCGCTCAGATCGTGGGAGCCCCAAGAGACACCGTTACGTAGCTTGGTCTGTTTGATGCATGGGGGTGTACTAAGGGTTAGTACAAGGAGTGTCGAGATTCCACCTTGACACGGTGGGGCGGAACATGACATGAATCGTGCCACCAACATTCAGGGCCCGGGGAAGCCAGCGTGACGACTAAGGATTGCTGCTGACCACGTTCGCAACACAGCATCCTGTCGTGTTATCCATGGGGACAAACAAATGAGCATCAACTGCTGACCATATTCGCAACACGGGATTTGTATAAATTTGTTGTCTGAAACCCTCAGGGGGTTGGCCAGTGACGGTAGGAGAGCCCTTGGGCGTTGTATCCAGGCCATTCTTGGGGGTCCCTCCAGGTGTGAAGGATGATGGGGGCTCGAATGAAGGGGAACACGAAGCTTGGAAAGTGGGTGGAACTTGCCTAAGTCGAATCTGGCACTCCAAGTCCTAGACTAGAGTACCCTGAACACATTAGCAGACCACTGGAAAGGGTCAAAGGGCTCAGTCCGAGAGCATCAAAAAGATGGCGGACCCTCGGGCAAAAGAGGGGGCGTAATGCCAAACACCCTGGTAACCGGGAGATCGTAGGATCTCCTAAGAGATGGGGCTGGACCTGACATCTAGGTGTTCAGGCGGTCCTACGTATCCCATAATGATGGTAATCAAGCCATACGTAGTTCTTGAGGGTGCCTTTTAATGTCATGGGAAACATGACATAGGAGGGTTAATCCTGAGGACAGGGTGCGCGTGGTACAACTATTGAAAACCCGACGTGAATGAGGACATATTCCCATACCACACCATGCGATCCTGTGGTCAAGGTCCCAAAGGCGAGATAGACGCGATAGCGGACCTCAAACTGGACCCAAAGATGAAAGGTCTGGGCATTCCTACGTATCCCATTAGGATGGGAATCAAGCTAGATGTAGTTCTGGAAATACAGTTTAACGTCATGTTGGACGAAATACAGTTTAACGTCATGCGGGATGAAGGAAACACCTCACCTAAGGATAGGCACGACACGGCGATTAACCCGACGTAAATGAGGACATAATCCCGCACCACACCATGCAATCCCACAAGAGAGATCGAGTCGTAGAAATCCAAAGAAATGATCTTAGTTTTAGGTCTTAGAACTCGGACCAAAGGAAAGGGCAGAGTTTGGTAACCCCTGGGGCTGGACCCGAAACGAAATGTCCAGGCATTCCTACGTATCTCATTAGGACGAGAATCAAGCCACACGTAGTTCTGGAAATACAGTTTAACGTCATGTCGGACGAAATACGGATCTTAGTTTTAGGTCTTAGAACTAGGACCCTGAAAAGGACAAAACCAAAAGAGGATCTTAGTTTTAGGTCTTAGAGCTCGGACCATGTGCAGTTTAAAGTCGTGAGGGACGATAGAGCCCAAATGTAGGGAAAAAATTCAGTTTAAGGTCATGCAGGACCGCACAGTTTATGGTCAAGCAGGACCATGTGCAGTTTAAGGTCATGCAGGACCGCACAGTTTAAGGTCATGCAGGACCATGTGTAGTTTAAGGTCATGCAGGACCGCACAGTTTAAGGTCATGCAGGACCGTGTGCAGTTTAAGGTCATGCAGGACCGCACAGTATAAGGTCAGCCAGGACCATGTGCAGTTTAAGGTCATGCAGGACCGCACAGATTAAGGTCATGCTGGACCGTGTGCAGTTTAAGGTCATGCAGGACCGCACAGTTTAAGGTCATGCAGGACCGTGTGCAGTTTAAGGTCATGCAGGACTGCACCGTTTAAGGTCATGCATGTCCATGTGTAGTTTAAGGTCACGCAGGACCGCTCAGTTTAAGGTCATGCAGGACCATGTGTAGTTTAAGGTCACGCAGGACCGCACAGTTTAAGGTCATGCACGACCATGTGCAGATTAAGGTCATGCAGGACCACACAGTTTAAGGTCATGCAGGACCATGTGCAGTTTAAGGTCATGTAGGACCACACATTTTAAGGTCATGCAGGACCATGTGCAGTTTAAGGTCATGTAGGGCCGCACAGTTTAAGGTCATGCAGGACCGTGTAGGCTTAGGCAAAGTACTTCTTGAGGAACCTGGAATTTGTGGGAGGAGTGACACAATCACCATCCATAGTCACCAGGTAATACACGCCATTTGGATAGACCTTATGGAAAATAAAGTCCCCTCCCACTTGGGCTCCAACTTGGGTGGTTTCCTGCCGGGAATCATTGGCGCTTTGAGAGCCAACACCAAGTCACCTTGCAGGAAGGAGCGGAGGTGAACCTTCTTATCGAAAGCTCGAGCCATCCTACTCTGATGACTTTCCAAGTTATGTAAAGCTTGTAGCCTACTTCCGTCCAGCGCTTCCAATTTGGCTAGATGGATTTCGGCAACTCTATCTGGCGCTTGCTGGTCATAGACCGCCGTGCGAAATGAGGGCAGCTGGATCTCGATGGGTGGGACGGCCTCAGCTCCGTATACCAGGGAATACGGAGTCACCTGTGTGGAGCTACAAATCGTCGTCCTATAAGCCCAGAGGGCGTTGGGGAGCTTGTCTGGCCAACTTTTCTTGTTCTGACCAACCATTTTTTGCAGAATGTCAGAGAGGGTTTTGTTAAAATCCTCAATCTGTCCATTCGCCTGCGCATGATAGCGAGAGGTGTGGTTAGAGAGAATGTTTTACTTGGCGTACAACTTCTTCATCTCGGCCACTCGGAAGTTGGTTCCGTTATCCATGAGGATAGCGTGAGGTATTCCAAACTGGTAGATGATATGGGATCTCATGAAGTTGGCGATAGAACAATCCTTGACATCCTTGAGCGGGATTGCCTCTGCCCACTTTGAGAAGAAATCCGTAGCGGTTAAGATGAACTGGCACTAGCGGTCCATCGCCGACGGGTAAGGCCCTACGACATCCAACCCCTAGACTGCAAAGGGAAAGAATACTTAGTAGTATGGGGAGGCTTCGGTGGCTGATGCACGAATTTATCATGAACATGGAATGCATGAAACCTCTTGGAATACTCAATGCAGTCGTGGATCATGGAGGGCCAGAAGTATCCCAGTCTCCGAATCTGGTGAGATAATTGCGACCCGGCCTGGTGGGCGCCATAGGAACCAGCGTGCACTTCTTGCATGACCTGTGGGATCTCGACTCCTTGAAGACAACACAGGAGAACACCATCATACCCTTGCTTATAAAGGATCTTCTCACGGCTGGGACCGCTTCAAAGGATGAACTGTGGCACGCAGCGCCGGATTCGTTCTCGCTCTGCTCGGTCCATCGGAAGATTTCCATGCCGGAGATACTCAACCAAGGGCGTCCTCCAGTCAGGAACTGTCTCGATCACCACGCCTGAATCCCCCGAGGGTCCTGACGTAGAGGCACCAGTGGTGAGATGGTTCACTCGCGGGCAACGATCTCCCTCTAGGATAACAGGAGCAATGACTCTCCGGTGTGCCACGTGGATGATTAGGTCATCCTGTTCGGGCTCCGCAAGTGATGCGGCCAGGCTGGCCAAAGCATCTGCTCGACTGTTCTGCGACCGGGGAACGTGGACAATATCTGGTCGGGAAGAGAACTTGGCCATTAGATGGAGGGTGCACTCCAACAATAGCATGAGTTCTGGCTTCCTGAAATCATAGTCACCATTAACCTGCTTGATGACTAGCTCAGAGTCCCCTTTCACATACATATGGGGTACATTAACCTCCAGAGCCAACTCGTGGCCAGTGATGAGGGCATGATATTCTGCCTCATTGTTGGTGCATCCTTCTGACAACAAGAATGAATATGGCAGAACAGATTGCACTGGGGTGATCAAGATGATACCCAGGCCCACTCTTTTAAGCCTAGGATCGTTGAGCATTCTACCGGTAGGGCTTCGGGAGGCTTCGTCAAAGTGCATCTGCCATCATGGGCTGGCATGATCGACTGAGAGGATTGCCTCCTCAGGAAAGCCCAGATCTAGTGGCTGGTCCATAGAGGTTGGGTGGGCATCTAAGAATTCTACCAACACCTGTCCTTTGACATCCTTCTGAAGTACGAACCTGATGTCGAACTGTTAGAGGATCACCGCCCAGCGTGCCAATCGGCTGGTCAACATAGGTTGGTTCAGGATGTATTTCAATGGGTCTACCCGAGAGACCAGCTGTACCTCATCGTGCTAAAAGTAGTGCCACAATTTTTGTACGGTGAATACGAGCGCCATCCAGCTCTTCTCGATGGGAGAATATATAATTTCCGCGTCAATGAGCATGCGGATGAGGTGGTAGAGGCTATTCTCTATTCCCGCATTGTTCTTCTGGGCGAGAAGGGCACCAAGGGATCGCTCTAGGGCAGTCACATAAAGGACTAGCGGCTTTCTGGGAATGGGTGGCATCAGGACCGGAGGTTGGAGCAGATACTGCTTGATTTCCTCAAAAGCGGTCTGACACTCTTCGTCCCACCCATAGGCGGCACCTTTATTCATGAGCCGAGAAAAGGGCTTACACTTGCCGGGCAGATTCGCAATGAATCAGAGTATATAGGCTAAGTGGCCTTGGAAGCCTCGAAGCTCCCGAATATTATTCGAGGGAGGCATCTGACTGATGGCCTTGATCTTCTTGGGGTCGATCTCGATATCTCGATACCTAACAATGAATCCAAGAACCTTTCTGGAGGTGACCCTGAAGGCACACTTCAACGGGTTCATCTTCAAGTGGCGAGAATGGAGGAAACTGAACACATTCTCAAGGTCTTTGAGATGGTCCTGGCGCTGACGAGACTTAACCACCAGGTCGTCTATGTAGCACTCCACCAGTGTCCCAAGGATCGGCTTGAATATGCGGTGCATAGCCCGTTGATAGGTGGCACCCGCATTCTTCAGGCCGAAGGGCACAACCCGGTAGCAGAAAGTACCCTGGGGGGCCCTGAAGGTAGTGAACTCTTTATCCTCAGGGGCCATCCGGATCTGGTTGTACCCGGAGTACCCATCCATGAAGGAGAGGGCTTGGAACCTGGTCGTTGCATCAATCAACAGCTCTGTCACGGGAAGGGGAAAGTCATCCTTCGGACAGTGGCGATTAAGATCACGGAAGTCGATGCAGACCCTGATCTGCCCATTCTTCTTCCTAACTGACATGATGTTGGCTAGCCACCTGGGGTACTGGACTTCCTTGACGAAGTTGGCCTTGATGTGCTTATCTACTTCGGCCTCTACCATGGCACCATGAGAGGGGTGCATTTTTCTGGGAGGCTGCTTGAACCCGCGATGGTTTGCTGGGAGGCCAAGGCGGTGGATGGATACCCGGGGGTCTAGTCCTAGAATCTCATCATAACTCCAGGAAAACACATCACGATGCTGTCTGAGGAAGTCTATGTACTGTTGTCGTTCCTCGGGGGGCATAGCGGTGCTAACCAATGTGGGTCTCGGGTCCGCCTCGCTACCGAGGTTCACCTGCACTAACTTTTCGACCGTGGTGGAGACGCCCTCCTCAAAGGT
Source organism: Viscum album (assembly GCA_963277665.1). Lineage (NCBI taxonomy): Eukaryota > Viridiplantae > Streptophyta > Magnoliopsida > Santalales > Viscaceae > Viscum > Viscum album. Next base: position 1,921,659,928 of record OY728125.1, on the reverse strand, counting down.
AGGAGGAGCATCTTACATGTCTTCTTCTCTTCTTGTGGAAGGATTGTCCACGGGGGGAGCGGCTTCATGGCTGCTCGACCTTGATGGGGAGCTGGCACTGGCTTGGGCGGCAGAGGTCATCAGGACGAGAGACTCATGCACCGCGGAGACCATGGAGACGAAGGCGATTGATCCAATCCCATCTGGCCTTCGGCCCAAGGGGCCACGCTTTACGACATCAAATCAGTGGTGACGCGTTGGCTTGAGCCGGTTGATTCCGGCCTGGCGAAACAGACACGTATGACGTACTGCCGTTGCCATGATCCCAACGCCCCGATATCGTACAGGGGTAGGAGGCTCGGGGATCACCTTAGCCTGGTTGGTGTAAGAGTACGAGGTGATTTTCCGCCGTCGCTTATACCAAAAATATTCCTTCCTCTGGTACCCGAGACAACAAAGCACTCTCTCATATCAGGAGTCGTGGCCTCCAACAGATGGATTGGGAAGACATATGTGTCATCCAAACCTGCCCAAGGATCACCCGTGACAACGACGGGCTCAACCTCACCTGCCAGGATTTGTTTGTCCTTGATCTTTTAACAGTCAGCGTCCAGGTAACGAGATTCACAAGAGGCAAATGGAGATGCATCTCCTTGGAGCACGCCCACTCGACCCTTAAGGGAGTATTTGAGGCACTGATGGTACGATGAGGGAACCGCCGCGTGAAGGTGGAGTCATGGCCTGCCCATTAACACGTTGTAGGCGGTGTCCTCAGAGACAACCATGAATTTGGTATTGGCAATTAAGCCACTGAACTCGGTCTTCAGATGAATCTTGCTGAGTGGAATTTGCTCGGTCCTGTCATACCCCTGGATTTTGAGGTCGGAGGGAGTTAAATCATCCTCAGACAACCCCAATTTTTGCAGTGTCTGAGTTGGGATCAAGTTAATCCCAGAACCTATGTCGACAAGACAGTGACGGACTTCCACACCATTGAACTGGTCGGTGATGTACAGTGGGTGGATGTTCCCCTGTATGGGAAGGTCTTCATCTTCATCAGAAAATGAGATAACCTCTTGACATTCGGCGTCCTCAATCACCTCAGTGTGGAAGGCTTCTGTGGCCGATACCTCCGTTTCAAACTGGAGGGGGATCCTTAGAGCCTCGGAGAGCACCTCATGCATTTCAGATGACAGGAGAAGGGCCTCAAGGATGGAAAGCCTTTCCGGAATGCCGGCCAGAAGCTTCAGGACATCATACTTTCGCACCAAACATGAGCTTATGCTTACAGGAAGTCGCTCTGCGATTGGGGGCATGACGGGCCCTGCTGGCGGGACCAGTGATTGACTGGTACTAGGCATGTCCCACTATTCACTAGCTGAAGCCCGGGAGGTGGCTGTCGTGCTAGGACCGGAAGGCCGTAGTCGGCCGGTGGCAGGGCAGCGCTGGTTGCGACACGGGTGAGGCGGTTCCGCCCGATCCAGCAACACAAACGGTGGTGGAAGCGAAGCTGCTGACACCGGGTGAGGGAGCCGCGAGTGCTGCTCTCTGTACTGGGCTTACTGCCTGGTCTTTGTAGCGTGCACGGCCTGACTGAAGGTGACGACTGCCATGCCCCGGTGATCCGCGTATCCACGGCTCCATCGACGTTGGCGACGGCTAGGGACATTGGGGAGGTCCACCTGGCGTTCCTCATCATCGGGAGTCAAAAAGGGATTTACCAACTCTATGGTGTTAACCGAAGCGTACCCCTGACTTTCACTCGAGGATTCATCCACTACCGGTCAGGGTCTCGGAGGGATCCCCATCTCTGGGGGCAGGAAATCGGCAAGCGTGCGGGAAGATTATGGCAATTGCAGGGCTCGTTCTTTCTTCTTGCACCGTCGCCTGCTCTTCTGGGAAGAAGTAGGCTGGGACGACGATGCCAAAGTGGTTCTCACAGACTCTGAGGGCTCTAGCTGACTCAGGCGGGCATAGATGATTCCATGGGCATGGGAGACCGTCCTTCGGGCCATCCAGTCATTATACTTCCGGGACCCATGGTCAGAAACCTGTTCCCACTCATCCCCGTTGTCACTACTACCATCTGATCTCACAAAGACACCTGCCATCTGTGCTGGGGTTGGGCCCAACCTGACTATGTTGTTGTCAATCTGGTCTTGGAGCCAGTCCTTGAACACATAGCATTGATAGATGGTGTGTCCTAGGATCCGATGATAAGGGCAGTAGTTAGGGTGATCAGTGAGACACGCCTCTTCTAGCTTCCGACATTCAGGCAGCCGCACGATCCTCTGTTACAAGGAGCTATGGAAATAATCAGGGACCTGGGCCTCGCCAAATGAGTAAGTCCAATTCCTTCTGTCTGGAATGGGGGCTCTTGGGGGCTGACCATGATCAGGGGCCAGAGGAGCAGGCCGAGGAGGCGGAGCTGGATTATCACGCCTAGGTGGTGGCGGTGCATTACATGGAGGCACCTGCCGATTTTGATGCAGTCGCTGCTGGGCCGGAGGTTGTTCCCATGGGGGTGGACCCCTATGAGCCTGTTGAGCTGGCCCCACTGGCAGCAAGTCTACCTATCTGGGGGCCTTTATATGGGCTACAGTAGCGGGCTCGGCTCTGGCAGCTCTCCTTGCAAAGATTACAGGAGGCAACAGGTGTGCCTGATCGGCATGTTGCAGGGCTTCTTCGAGGCGTTGAGACTTGTCTGAGAAGTCCAGGAACCCTCCAGGGTAATTCTGCGTGATCAGAGAAGGAACCAACTCCGCCTTGAAGTTCCCTACACACATCGTCAGTAATTGCTCATGAGTCAATGGCATGTCAAGGGAGTACGTGAGCCCCTTCCATCGGGTGACGAAGTCCGCGACTCGCTCGTCCGGCCTTTTCTTACACCTGAATAGGTCTGCAATGTTCATCTTCTGGGTTATAGAACTGAACTGGTAGAGGAATTTCTGGCAAAGGTCCTCCCAACTAGTCACAGATCCAATAGGGAGTTGGCTGTACTAGAAGAATGTTGGTCCTTCCAGTGTCTGAACAAAGCACCGGAGCTTGGCAGCCTCCTGCTACGTCAGAGTCCCTAACATAGGCATGCACCTCGAGCTGAAGTGGGCCAAGTGTTGTGGCGGGTCTTCGGTCCCATTAAAGGGGGTGAAAGTTGGGTTCCCAAATCCCGGCGGGGCCAACATATCATCCACCCATGCTGGGTATGGCTTATCGTCCGGTGGGATTGCCACCTGCCGAGTTTACTGGTCCTCCAAGCGGGCGATGATTACTTCCATCAGATCATCCAGATGTGGATTCCTATCCTAACGGGGTTCTCTAACCACGAGCGTGTTTACAGGCTCTTTGATATGGTAGTCACACTCAGCAGCTCGCGGGGCGGATGGCGGAGTGACTCTCGGGGCGGTGGGAAGAAACCGAGCAGGGTCCCCCAGGTGGTCCCGTCGTTCGGGAGGGTTAGACGAAACATATCGCGCCCTCTTTCCATGGGTCCCAGTGTCTCCTCTATCGGTGAACACAACACGGTCACAGTTTCTCGGGGGGATCTCAGCAAGCGGTAGATGCTCCTTCCCCTGCTGTCCTAGTCTAGGGTTACTATAGTCAGGCCCCCGCTCTGCAATGCGTTCGGCCAAGAGCTCATCAACCAGCCTCTTTTTCTCAGCTAGCTATTGGAGCAGCATGGCCTTCTCGGGATATTCCTCTACCTTCTAAACCGAGGTAGATGGTTCGATGAGCTGGAAAGACCCAACGGGCTCTTTACCCTTGCCGATGTTTCGGCTTAGTGTCAGTGCCTCTGTGGGTACATGGAGACCTAGGAGGTTCCTCTGTTGGAAAATAATCCTCCCAGATGGGTCCAGTAGCGGCCTTTCCTCAGGGGGTGAGTCCCCGTCGAGGGGCTCCACACCGTTTCCCTCATTTGAAAGGTCATCCATGTTGACTTCCACTACCCTCAACGACGTTCCCTCAGGGCCGCCCAGTGAATCGGGCTGTTGGTGGATCACACAGAACAGAAGAGCAGTGTAGTGCCCCCATCTGTGGACGTGCGCGTGGGGGGTGGCTTCCTCAATAAGTTTGTGGATTACTTGAAAACTCTGGATGCATTGTTTCTAGAGGGCCTCGTGGTGACCCAATGACTCGAGGTGCCGAACCGCAGGGAGCGCTGCTAGGTCGACCCGACGACACTGCTCACCGATATCCACGAGATGCGCTTGGCTCCCGGGATAAGGCGCTGGCTGATGGATAAGGTGGGAGTGAGTCACATGAAGGGTCCAGTGGAAGCATTCAAACTCTCCTAGTGTGAGTGACTATGGCACATAAAAATATGATTCTACGACCGGCCAAAACTTCTCAGGGAAGTGGCCCACTGCAAGAACGGTCCATAAGCTCCATGACTCCATTTCGGGGTCCGGACCTTGCCGCCCTTGCTCGTCCACCGAGGATAGTCGGGGAACTGACAATGGCACCGAGGCAGGCCGTTGGGCCAGTGGGCTGGCCAGCGGGGAATATGGCAAACAGGTCGATTGGCCGCCGATCCCTAGGTCATCCTCCAGGGGTTGCAGTGTCGTGGCTGCCACGTCACGATAGGACGGTCCGGCGAATGGGCCTTCTGTCACAGGGTCGGTACTTTCCGAGGGTGTGTCGCCTCGCGACTCTTCTGTTGGTCCCTAGAAAAGTTCCCCACCCTCCCTGACAGGGGCGGAAGGTGCTTCCGGGGGGGCCAATGGAAACTGCGGGTTTGACCCCTGGGGGTACGCCAAGTCCTCGTACTCCTGGATATACCTTCTAAGGGAGGGGGGAATCATACGGATCTCACATTCGGGGAGTACAAGACTGACACGCCGTGTCCCCATCCCTGCCCTCAAGTCGAAGGGTTGGGGGGAAGGTTCCATCATCGAGTCGTACTCCGCCTTAGAATCCGAGAAACAGACTGGTCTAATTTCCGTCCGAACACCCCTGAAATTCCTCTTATGGCGACGACGCCCGACCTTCCTGCCCCTAGGTAGCTCCACAGGGTAAGGATGATTTCGGTCAAGGAGTCCCCCGTCTGCAATAGAGCTGGGGCCGAGGGGACTGAAGGCCGGGGTGCGAGAAGCACCGGGACAGATGTCGAAAGGGACATGGATAGTACCTCCATGCGAGTGAGCGACTGGATACGCAAAGACTCCATACTTGCGGCCGGTAGTAGGGGGAGTGACCTCATACCCCATGCAGTGGGCGTTGGAAAGAGTCATACGCAGAGCATAGTCGTCGCGAAGAAGATTTCGTCTTTCTAGATTAGTGGCATGGAATAAGCCTTCATGGTGGGTGGAACTACTGCAGATTGGTCCGAAGTGGCCATTTCTAGTGCCCGCGACCGGGAGATTCAACCCAACTTGCCTGCATGGTGGTCGGGGTTTCGATCCCAGTCGGGCACGTGGCTGCCTCTACTCAACGTGTTCGGGGATCTGGTAACAGGAGTCAGTAGTGGCTCGGGCCACAGTGGTTGCTGATATTGATTCCCCAGGACGGGCATTCTCTCCCGCTCGTGACAGACACTGGCATCAAGCTAGCTGGGTTGGAGCCGGTGGTGTAGGCATGAAAATTGCCCGCTCCTCGGCTTTGGGAGTCAGGCGGCGGCGTCGACGCAGCCTGGAGGGGGTTATTTCCCTTAACCCCTGGAACGGGTCTCTGATCGGGTGGACCCGGACATCCCCCACCTCATTGGCGTAGGGGAGGGATGTGTCAAGGCTCTCTGGGGATAGGCTCCCGAAGCAGTTGAACGTCGGAGTGGGGAGCGGCGGCTCCCTACGCCGCCCTCGAGGGCGGCGATGGTGGTGAGTCGCAGCCGCCTCTAGATCCAAACGGTCCATGACCCTAGTGGGGATGATCCCTTCCTTGTCATACCTATGAACCAGGTCATTGATCACTCTCCGCTGGATGATTTCTGACGGGGAGAGGGGGCGTGAGCACCCGGCTGCTATGGCGGTCGAAGTCAGAGCAACTGTGGAATAGGTGGGACCGCGCAGGGTAGCCGCGTCGGTACTGCCCCTGCCCCTACACTGGTGGGTAGGTGGCGATCGAGCTCCGAATGCAGTGATCTGATTCCTGGAAGTAGGGAGATGAACCCATCAGCATCAACAGGAAAAGAGATCAACAACCAAGGCCCATCGTCATTCCGTCTTCCATAGTCAGCGAGAGGGATCCACGCTGACGACGTCACAGAACGGAGTGGTCAACATCCTGATTGCCTCGACCACTGGCGGGTTTCACGTCCCTGTGAGGGTTACCCGGACCTGGTGACATGCTAATATTCCGACACCCTGACCGATACCATTCTCCATATTGAGGAGAAGAGATTCACGTCGGGTTTACCATTTTTGTTACTCTGATGCTTTCGCTGGGGTGCACGCATCCGTCTGTTGGGAGGACGCGCTGCTTATTACCCCGCATTCCCGCTTTCCAAAGGCGGGCGGCATCCATTCCTTGTTCAGGGACGTCTGCTCCTTGATCGAAACCGGGATGGTGGGATGTCGGTTCTTCCTTCCGTGGATTCCTCCTCGGAGCTCATCACCTAGTCCGGGTCTCCCTCATAGATTTAAGATGTTCTCGTGAATCTCATTCTTGGTGGAATATCTACATGGATGCCAATTAATTACGCTGCTTCTGTCGAGACGCTCCAAGGGGTCTTGTCAGGGTAGCAACCTTCGGTGAGGAGAATGATCACGTTGGGGTGTCGTTGGCATGTCTGTCTTTGGTCCCTCATCACAGGGCTTCTCAAGGGTGCGGAAGCCCAAGGCATCCCACATCAAATGCGGGGAATATGTACCATCTGAGGTTTTCCTCATCTTCCCTTGTTTAACACGTGGTATGTCGTGAGTTTAATGTCTTGCGGAGACAGATCGGGTTGAAGGTCCCCTAGGGGGAACACCGATGTTGGGGCCAGCACGTGGGCGGCTTCCCGGATGTCATGGAGTGGGATGGGGTGGCATGATCTCACCAGGATGTGGCAGCCTGGGTAAGGATTAGGATGGATGGTGGAGTGAGGCATGGGGGTTACATTCTAAGATGGCCCAAGAGGGGGAATATAGTTTAACGTCATGCGGGACGAGATACAGTTTAACATCATGCGGGACGAGATACAGTTTAACGTCATGCGGGACGAAATACAGTTTAACATCATGCGGGACAAAATACAGTTTAACGTCATGCGGGACGAGGGATTTGGGGCTTACACTCTGAGGCGGCCCATGCTGGTCAGGGTACCGACATGGAGAGGTCGGGATGACCGGGTGGTGGGCTTGAACCTCGTGGAGGCTTCCTACGTACCATGCGTTAGCACGGATCAGAGTCCACATAGTTCGCTGGGATGGGGATTACGCTCTGAGGCAGCCCATGGTGGTGCCATGGTTGATGCGCACTCTAAGCCCATTTGAGTCATGCTCGGTGTGAGAAACAAGAGGCAGTAGGGACCAGACGATCACGTCGCAAAAGGTTGCGTCTGTGAGAAGCGGAATGGGGCTTACGTGTTTAGCGGCCCAAAGAGAAAACAGGGGCTTACGCGTGGTTAGCATCCCTTGGTGTCGGGGCTTACTCCAAGTTGGAGGCCCATGGTGCGACAAAGCACAGTGGGAAAAGGATGCCACTGGCCTTGGTAGGGGGAAGCACGGAGATGCACGGGTGCAATCATCCATTGAAAGGCTAGGGGATTACCCTCTGAGGCGGCCCTTCCCCTGTGGGAAAACACCACTCTGACAAGGAGGATATCATTCCATGCAAGGAAGAGTCAATTCCTGTGGAGACGAGTGGGCGTAAAGAATGCCTGAGCTGGGGGGACCCTGCGTGCGATGCACGAGGTCGGACCACAGTTTAACGTCATGTGTTAAGGATGAGGTGCTTAGCAGTTTAACATCCTGCAGCTTGGACGAGGTGGGTTCACTCCACACCCCTAGGGCTTACATACCCAGCGCCCTCTACCCGTTGTGGGAGGGAAGGCATCGACAATGCCGTGGTGAAGGGGGGCCGCAGGGCGAACTACTGGGGGGTCCACGTTAGCGTGGCTATGCGAAGAAGCAATAGCCATTAGTATGCCTATGCAGAGAAGCATAAGGCAAAGCAACACAATGGGAAACACCGCCCAAGGGACCTTGAGGTTACTTCGCACGAGCCTGGAAGTCCGTACGGGAAAACAACGCATGGCGCGCATTCCCGGCAGGGGAGACAGCAGGTGCCGGCACAGAGGGCAGCCAAGGGGCGTCAAGGTGAAGGGTCCTGGCCTTTCCGTGCAAAAAGGAATATTTGCGCACAAGACACCGGGATGGCGCGCAATTGGAGCAAGGGAATTGCGCGCAGAGAGGGAATTACGCGTAGGGTTTTGCGCGCACGGCAGGGTATTGCGCGCACAAGACACAGATTGCGCGCAAGGAAGAAAACTGGTAGAGGGAGAAATTTCACTTAAACCGGTGGAGTTGCGCGCAAAGGCGAACTCCAGGGCAAGGTTCCGTGAAAGGAGGGATTACCTGGAAGTCATATTGCGCGCGGGGGGAGCCGAATTGTGCGCATGAGAGCCGATTCGAATTCTGCAGCCCCCAAACCATTCGGGGTAGCCTTCTATTTATAGGAAACGGTCGGCACGAAATCTAGGAAGCGCACAAAATCTTTCGCGCCGGGAACCGTCTGGGCGCAATATCTCACCGAGAAGAACCGGGGCGCACAATTATTGTGCGCCTCACCGGCTCGATTCTACGAATCACGGGAGTGCTTCACGTGCAGAACATTTTTCGCACATATCCTCCTTTATTTCGCGCACCACATCCCGAGCCTCCGGATCGGGCCTCTGATTCTAAATATGACTTCGCTTCGTCATTCCGAAACTTCCTCCAGGAGTTACGGACTTTTTTGGCATCTACAACATATTTATAGGATTATTGATCATAAATAAATACTATAAAGTAACATCATAAAAAAGAAATTTTAAAAACTCAATATTGTATTATTCAGTGGTAGATTGAGTGAACTTAATAAGACCTTTCTTTATGGTTCCAAATATTTTACCATATTTTTTTCTACATTTGTTCTATCGATTGGTTAATTCATCATTTATATTTTAGTCACTTCATCTATGGTGAATAAAAATTATTAATATCTTTATAGCATTCCTAATGGAATTTAAATGATTCAGTCATTTCAACAGAATCTATCAAGAAAATGTTCTAGTTTACAATCACAATAATCAGATCTTTATTGTCACTAAAATGAAATATGGCAGTCTCATAAAACTGTTGAACTTATTTCACAAAAAAATATTTTGTTAATCTTTTACCAAAAAAAAATTTGTTCTTAACAATTTATAACCATATTGTGAAACATTTTTATGTCATCTATCCAACCAAAATCTATCACTATTCAACTTAAAACTTTCCTTTCCATCCTTGGACTCTTGGTCTTGATTGAGGAATCACCATTGGTTCTCTTGGTTTTTTCCATTCACAATTTTTGGAATATTTTATGGTTTTGGAAACAAGTTTTAGATAGCCAAGAGATGAGGGTTTGAAGGTTTTCAAAGGATTCACATATAGAACAAACTGAATTTGTTTTTTTGGTGGTAATTTAAGTGCCATGCATTGTGATTTGAAAAGTAATCATAACAAAAACTAGGTGATGTGTTCTATTTTGATGTGACTAAAAAATAAAATGGTGACACCAAATATCAAATAAGACAATGAAAATAAATTATTTATTCAATAAAAAAATTATACTAAGTAAAATAAGATCAAGTAAAATTAAAAAAAAGACCTAATTCAGATTTGATAAAAACAAATCTTTCTGTGGGAATTGGTTTAGTAAAAATTTCTATTAATTTATTTTCTATGTAAAAAAAATTTATAAATATATCACATATTTTTGAATTATTACTTAATAAATGCTGCCTCATATCAAAGTTATTTGTTCTATAATATTTGATTGTTTTTTTGAAATATTTATATCACTCATGTTATAAAATTTTATTGGAATATTGATTTCAAAATCCATTAAGGTATGTTTCATATAAAACACTTGCGTACAATAACCTCCTACTAAAATATATTTATCTTCAGTATTTGATAGTACTGTAGAGTTTTGTTTCATACTTGACCAAGATACCAGATATTTACCAAGAAAATAACAAGTTCCCGAGGTGATTTTCTTATCTAGTATACATTCAACAAAATAAGAATCTAAATATTAAGTTGAATTGAAATAAGGGTTATTCGGAAAAAAAAGTATAGAAAGATGCATTGTTCATTTTAAATATCTTAAAATTAATTTATCATAATTTAAATGAGATTCTTTAGGATTAGACTGAAATATTCAATAAAGACATATTGAAAAAATAATTTTTGGTGTACTTTCATTATGATAAAGTAAACTTCCAATGATTCATATATACAACTTATTTTCAACTTGTTTTCTAGCCTCATACATATCAAATTTAATATTGGATCTCGTATGAGTAGAATTAGTCTTACTGTATTCAGGTCCAAAGTTTTTATTTAAATCATGTATGTATTTTATTTGGTTTAAGATATTTACAAAATCTTTTTGGAAATTTTAAAATACCATAAAATAATTTATCTCACCCGTCCTACTCATTTCAAATTCCTTTTTTCTATGTTTTGAAAAATCATTACATAATTTTTTATTTGTTGACCCAAAAATAAGATCATAAATGTATATTTTACTAACAAGATATCACAGGATAAAGTTTTCTTAAATAATGTTGGATCATCCATTCCTACTGAAAACCCATTTGATAAAAAAATAGATTAACCTCTTATACTAAGCTCTTTATTTTTTTAAGTCCATGGAGAGATTTATTATGTTTACAAATAAAATTTTGAAAGTGTGGGTCTTCCAAACTATGAGGTTATTTGACATGAACTTCCTATATTAAAAATAAAATTAGAAAGGTATATTTGACACAAAGTGATATAATTTTAAATTCATATAAGATTTATATTCTAGAATAATTCCAATTGCTTCTCAAATTTTTTTAGGGGAAAAGGCCTTTTAATAATATATTCCTTTATCTTGATTGTGACCTTTTTCAACTAATCTATCTTTTTTTATAGTGATTATTCCATGATGGTCTTTACTATTTCTAAAAACCCATTTGGTTCTAATAATAAGATAGTCAGAGGGCCTTTAAACTAATTCCCATACTTTTTTACTCTTGAGAAGATTTAACTCTTCTTTCATAGCTTAAAAACAAATTTTATTAGCTAAAACTTCTAATACAGTTTTGGGTTCTAGATGAGAAAAATGGTAGATAATTATACTAGGTTCAATATATTTCTTCTAGTTGTAAATCCTTCATATAAACTTCCTATAACTGTTTCTAGATAATGTCCATTAAGATTTATGGGGAGTCTAGAGAGGACACATTCTGGTTCACTAGAATCAACTCCTATAGGATTTCATTCAAAATAATCAAGTTCCAAATCATTATCCTTTTTATTATTATTAAAGAGGGTTTTAGGTATCATGTACTTAAGGGAATCATTTAGCTCATTAGTTTGTGTAATTTTGTGATCAAAAGGATCACTTTCATCAAACATCACATGAGTTTATTCTTCAATAATCTAGAACCTTTTTTAAAAAAAACTCTATAAGATATGGATATAGTATACTAACCTAGAAAAATACCATCATCAAATTTTAGATTAAACATACCAAGATAATCCTTGGTGTTTAAGATGTAAACCTTATATAAAAATACATTGAAGTATCCTACCTTTGGTTTTATATTATTCCGTAACTCCTAGGGTGTTTTCATTAAGATATGTCTAATTAAAACTATGTCAATAAAATTCAAATATGTGTTAACAACTTCAACCCAAAAATGAGTGGGCATGTTATATTCACATAACATTGTTCTATAAATTTCTTGCAAATTATTATCCCTTATTTCAACAACACCATACTATCGAGGTGTCCTATGGGAAGAAAAATAATGTTTAATACCTTTTTGAGAAATATAAATTAAATTTATGGTTCTTAAATTCTTATATATGATCACTTCTCAAATTTATAATTGTGAACATTTTATATTTTTCAAAAGATTATAGAAATTAATGAAAACAAAACAATCTTCATTATTTAGTCTCAAAAATCAAACCCATGTAAATCATGAAAATTTGTTAAATAAAACATAAATAGATTATTTTCTAGAAGGACATGTAGTTTTTGTTGATTCGAAAAAATCCATGTGGATAAGTTCTAGAGGTATAGATTTAGAAACCTATTTAATTGAATTAAAAGATTACTTGTGTTGCTTTCCCATTTTTCATGCATCACATAGCTACTTTTTTTCCAATTTATGTTCAGGAAAGTCAGAAATCACATGTTTCTTAGAAAACATTTTATAAGAGTGAATATTAAAATGTTCAAGACTTATATTCAAAATATCTGATTCCTTAATTTTATTATTCAAACAATTTAAATTTTTTCAACAAAAATAATTATGATCTAATGTATAGACTTTATTAGTTCATGGTTATTTAAAATTTAGATATTTATCTTTGAGAGACATGCATTATTATAAAAATCAAATGAATATCCATCATCAAAAAGTTCAGAAGTACTTATTAGGTTTTTCTATATGTCTTAAACATAAATACCTTTTTGATGACAATAGATTATGTATTTACTACTGATCCAATTAAAATAATTTTTACTTTTTCATTGTCAACAAATGTGTTATATCCTTTATCTATCAAGGATAGTGAGTAAAAGTTTGATAAATATCCACTCATATGTCTTTAATTTCCAATGACCCTCAACCATTTTTAATTTTTTTCATGTGTCTAGTTCCCTAAAATGAAAAAACAACAAAAATATTTTTCCGTACCCAAATACTCTTGGGTCAAGCAATGTTAGATGAAAAATATATTGAGATCTCAAGCTTCTAATTCTGGGGATGTGAATTCACTATAATCTTTAGAATCAATCCATGTGGACTTCATAGATTAATTGGATTTATTATTATATACATTAGTCTAGAAGAACTTCTTGTTAGTATTTTTATTCTCATACAATTTTAGACAGTGTAGATTGATATGTCCAAGATTTTTTCACTCATAGCATCATACTTCCTTAGAGTTTTCATCATGCTTCAGGTAATTATTGAAGGGTGTTATGAATCCTATTCTTTCTTCATATAAATTGTTGAACATTCTTGTAAACTATTCAAGATCATAATTTGATATATAATTACAAGAGGAGTATCCTTATTAATATGTTTTAGATATTTTTATACCTTTTTTCATCTTATCATATTTTTAAGTAGAAATCCTTAGTGAGTCATTTTCGTTCTTAGTCATTTTTTTTCTCCAACTTCAGTTTCCATTTCATATTTTTACATCATAATACTTCCAATGAAAACTTTTATTTTATAATTCTTGACTTTTTTTTATTTTCATATGGTTGATAAGATTATACTCCACTTAGGTGGAAAAAATCTTAAATTTTTCAATGATTTAGCAGGATCAGTAATTGGTTTTCATAGAGAAGTGGTATTATTCATCTTCTCAGTGTGTCTTCTATTTAACTAAATAATGATTTATCCTTCAACCATTTTTAATATGTAAAATTTAAGTTTGGTAACTCATATACAAGATCCTTCACATTATTTGTTTCTTCATAATCAACTGTTATAGTATTACACATTTCATGAGTTTTTTTACACTGAGAAACTCTATTTAATTCATTAGGTCCAAATAAACATATTATAGCATTCATAACTTTAGAATCCAGATCATAGTTTGACTCAGTTGTAGCATCCCACTTTTTGGGTTCTTTCTTCTTAATGGTATAATGTTTTACTACTTTAAGATAATTTTTTTTGCAAATATTCCTCAAATAGATGGTCATGAAATCCCTCTAGAAACCATAAATTTATCCTTTAAAGTAACGAGATCTAACCATTAACATAAATTTTTAATTATCATCCATAATAGTCATTTGAAATAATATAATTGGACTTCAACCTTTGATATCTTTTAACTCAAGATTCATGAGCCCCGACACAAATTTTTTATCCCAGGTAATGGGTATCTAAAAACATAAGAGGGGTGAATTGATTTCCTAAATTTTTTACATTAAACCACCCTCTTTGGGGTATACAATTTCAATTCCTTCGCATGATAAATATAGGTAGAATAAATATATAAAGACAGTGTAAATCAATTGAACATAGAATATTTATAGTGTTTCTTGGAATAGAAATCCACTTTTCCACTTGACCAACACTCTACTCGATGAGCTTGGGAATTTTCACTATAACATCCCTTTTCTTGGGGGCACCCAACAGACTATAAGAAACATCTAAGTTTTACAAAGGTATATGAACTTTCAACTAGGATCTACATTTAAAATACCTATACATGGACTTAACACACTAATTTATAACAATTTTAAACAAAATATATATGAATAAACATTAATGAAATATTACAGTAAAGAGTTGAAACCAAAAACTGATAGTAGACAAAGATACATCCTAAGAAAATAATAATCTTAAAATCAAATCTCTAGATAATCTTTAATTGAAATGGATAGAATTGAAAGAGAATAACACAATAATGGTATATGATATTTCCTATGTACTATCATTCTTTATTACTAATATGAATGGTTTCGTATATACATATGTATCTTTGTGAGTCTTATTTTTTCATATATCCATACAGTGGCTAACCCATGCTGTAATATATCCTCTTTGATTTCATACTTAATCATATGATATAATCATAATGTTCAAGTTGATAATTTGTTTAAAACTAATAATTAAAAATATTAATGGAAAAATCCCATTCTTTCTAAATATAGAATAAGGTTCTACGACAACGGTGCCTACAATTTTCATTTCTAGATCATTTTGTTCTTCAAAAAGTAAAACTTTATACAAATTGATCTTTCCTTACATAGGAAATCCATTTTATAATATTCTTAAAATCATTAATTAAATTGTTAATATATTATAAAAGTAATCATTATATTCTACATAAAAACTAATTCTTTATAAGATATCTAACTAATAGTATTATTCTCGTAAGATAACTTTTTGAGATGCCTTATAAGATAAAAAATCATTGACTTATATTGTTTGTAGGTTAAACTAAATTACACATTGCGTAATATAATTATTCATTGTAAGATAAAAATGTTGCTAAAGTGTGATACTTAACTCTCATAGCTTCTTCTGGAGCTCATGAGATAATATTTAATAAATATACTTTTTTCATGATAAACACTTTTCAAAGCTTCACTATGACTAAAATATATGACTTTGAAAATGTGGTATATCAATAATTCACTTTTTAAGATAATATCATAGGTATTAAGATAATATTTAAATATGAAGTTTTATGATTCTGATCACTCAGAAGACAATCTTTCAAAATTTTGATTCTCTTAAGAGAAAATAATTTTTCATGGATTGAACATTTTTACCTAGTGTAAGATAAATCATTTATAGTCAGCATGTGATAAATTACTTAACAACAAATACTATATGAAACAATTAAAATAAACTCCTTAAAATAAAAATAAGGATTTTTTGAATCATCATAAGACAGAAAAACTAAGATGTGTTGGAAAAACATAATTCTATCTATCACTTTTCTCAGATAGTTTTTTGAATGAATTATGTACAATTATCCACCGATTTAAAATATAGATAGACATAGTTGGGGCCTATTTCTAAAATAATGTTTATGTGTATTTATCTGAAATAATTTTTCTTCTAATGTTCACAAATATTTGAGTGTTTGTAACACCCCAATATTCCACGGTATGCTTCTCTTTGATTAAAACAGCAGCGTGTGTTGTACGCAACTTCGAGTTCTAACACACCACAACCAATCAAACTAGTCGTTATAAATAGTAATACCTACTTTTTGAAATTTTATAAATTTTATCTCTCAAAATGGACTTCATTTTTTTATTCAGAATATCGAATTTAGCCTAGGGTGAAATTTGGGAACTTTTCGGATAACATTTATATTTTGATGAATAGTGAAAATTACTAAATTTTAATTAAAAACAACTTTTTGAATCGAAATAATTTATATTGATAAAATTATGAATTTGAGTGGTTTTAAAGTATATTTAGAATATATTTTTACCATTTAATACAATTTTGGTCATTGTACATAATTTTACAATTAAACCGGACATAAACAAGTGTCAATCTTTTGATAGTTATTATCTCTTAAAAACACGCTTTCTGTTTTAACAACAGGAATTAATTTTAAATTAATTTATGCCACTTCTGTGTTTTGAATTTGGAAAAATTGATTCCATATTTGGAATCAGGATGTTAATATTGTGTAAATAGGTAACTTGTATTTTTAGACATTTTGAATAATTACTTCGGTAAATATTTTATTTACCATGGTTAAGGGTAAATCCGGTAAATAAAGGTTAAAAAAATAATATAATAATAATAAATTACCCTGAAACGTGTCCTAACATTATTTTTGGATACAGGTCCGACCATGGGCATCTTTGGGTCGATTTTGGGACCCCATGGAGCCACTTGTAGGTGATAGGGACATTTTATTTTAATTAAGTTAAAATAAATACAAAAATGACATAAGCATATATCTTTTAGAAAAAAAAATTTTACATAGGTTTATATATGTTGGATTTTCTACTATAAATATTCATTAGAAAGATAAAAATATTTCTTACATAATTATATTTTATTTATAATTTTTAGACTTTAAATAATTTAATTTATTTATGACACAATGATGATGCAGTAATTACCATAATAGTGAACAATTAAAATAATTGATATTATAAATACCCAAATAAATATAATTTGAGGATTTTTATGAATTAAAATAATTTTCTAGGTTAATATGACATGTTAGGATTGATTTAATTAACTTTTTTAGAAGTAATTATTCTGTTATGATTTTTACAAAAAACGACTATTGAATAGTGTCAAAATTGACATAAAAGAGTTTTTAAAACAAATATTATATTATTAATTGATATTAAATTCCTAAAAATCTAAAGTTCGTCCAAGAGACTTATATCATGATATATGTATCATTAATGGACCACTTGGGGGTCTCTTGGATTTATATAGTAAGTTTATTAACTATATATTATAAAAATACAAAGTGACATGGTAAGTGTCAAACTAATTAACTAAGAGTTAATACATAAAGATAAGGTTAATATAATGACCCAAACCTGTATAAATTATATTTTTTGAGTGGTTTTAGACCTATTCCCACCTTAACTTTTAAATAATCCACTTTTGAGCCATTAGAAACCGAATATGAATTTATTATAAAATAATATTTCTAGTTTTTTCAAATGTGCCCCTCACCCCTCTTATAAATGGGCACTCCCCCTTCTCATTACTTCACACCCTCAAAGCATTTTGGTTCGGCCAAACCCTGCCCAAATACTCTATTAACTTCCCTCAATTCATCCTAGAGGACTTCCTTTAGTCAGAAAGCCAACCTATGGATCCCTTTTGGTCAAATCAAAAGGAAGAACCCAAAGAAGAGTTAATGATTTCACCACCCCTTTTCAAGTTCCTTTCTTATTAAACTTCTTCTTTATTTGTTATTTCTATTAGAAAATAATTACTCCAGTATCTTCAATATACTGTGATGTTATTATAAATATGGTACAACCATATTCAGTATTCTATCCATCCTTTGAATGACATGTCACCATACGTGCGTACGTACTGCTTACCATCTCCACGTCATGGTGTAAGTGTCATTCAATAAATTATTATTTGTATGGGTATAATAATGATGTGTAATTCATTTAAATAATAAATATAACATGATAATTATTCTGTCTAAATGATATACCATACAATTATATATTATTTTAATATCAAAAGAATGATATTGTCGCTCGTGCGTATGTACGGACTACCGTCTCCACGAAAGCGATGAGATTCATTCTCCATCATATCCATTCAAGTATAATTATCATTTGATGATTTAAAAATAATGTTTAAGGACTTGATATAATTCTGGATATTAATAAGATACAGCCTATCCATAACAAACACGGCTTACGTAACAAAGAATATAAAGGAAAACGAGTAAGTTAACACCTGAAATGACGATAATACTAAGATATTATTAACAAATCAATGTTAAAATATCATATATGATATCATATTAATGTAAATGATTCTTGTATAATTCAATAACAACTATTTAACCATTATATAGGAGTTTAATCTACCTTCGACCAAGGAAAAAGTATAAAGTAAGGGGTTTCTTATCTCACTTTTAATTCCGTGAGAATTCCATTGTTCACCACTTATTTATTGCATGTGGTGTGTGTACTGGCCATGATTGTATTAATTGTTTAATATACTTTAATTTATGTATATTTAAATCATCATTGTATGATCCTTCTTTCATGGGTGTATGTTTCGTAAGTTACCTAATCGATAAGGGAATTTGAAATTTCAATTTCCACTCATTTGGCTTTACGCATATTTCATTGATTATATTACTCCAAGATTATGTGTGGAATCACTATTCATTTGATTATGTCATAATTTCCACTCCCCTTTATATGGATTTACTTTTGATACACATAATCACTCTATTGATAATTTCTCAAGTCATCGATATGAATTTGATAAGAGTAATTTTAACTCATTCTCCATTTGTTGAGTTAAAAATCCAATTCATTGGTGTTGTTTTTACAAGATTATGTGTGAATGTCCTTTGATTGTTTTACACTAAATACCCAATCATATTTAGTGTATTTATATTTGTCACACATAACCTAGTCGTTGATTTATCCTTAACCTAAGGATACGGCCTTTATAAGAGATTTCATCTCAATTTACATTCCATTGAGACTTCTTTGTTGTTATACACCAAATCACTTTTATGTGGTGTATATAATTTAGTTTTACATAGTGTATCATGAATCCCTTTATTCTCATGATATTAAAAGGTTTTGATTACCTAAATTATTTGTATTCAAGTGTCTCTCTTTTTGTTAGAAACTCTAACTAAAATACCATTTTTAAATGTTTTAAAGACTTATTCTTATAAATCATTCTCATTAATGTCTATGTTTTAAAAAATGGTTTTAAGGATTAATTTATATGGACATTAAAGTTTTAAAATTAAAACTCCTTTTAAAAGTTTCAAAGTGGTATGGGACACTTGGATTCAAAAATCTATTTTTAAACGGCTTCTTGACAAATAGTGTGACTTTTAAATGTTTTCAAGAAAAGGGGGATATTTCTCTCAAATAGTTTTGATGGTTATTTTCATCTATGTCAATATCATTCATCATTATCGATTGAGGTTATTATGACACAATAAAATATTCCATATTGTATCAAATGAGTTATGTTTGACTGTGGATGTGCTATTTTTATACCATTCATGGTTTGTGGATAAAGTATTGACATTTTGTATGCTAGTTTTAATACGAATGTTTATGTTATGTGTAATGACCCGTAAAATTCAAGGGAAATTTTTTTCTTAATTTTCTTTGGGTTTTTACAAGAACGCAGTTTCTGAAGGCACCTGATTCCGAGGCCCGGTGAGCCCGGAATCATTTTCCGAAGTTTGGCTTGGGTACGTTCAGTGAACGAATGAGCGGGTTTTTCTAACTTTTGAACCGTTGCTCGGAATCGAATTCCGAGAGCACCGATGAAACTGCAGCGCTGGTAATTGCTTCGGAACGCCTTTTCTGGAGTTTTGTTTGCTCGATGTGAGTTGTTTATTTTTTTGTGGATTAAGTGTTAGTGAAATAAAATTTTGTTAAGAATTTTATTTCTCTTCTCCATGAGTTAGAACCTAAGTGTAGGAGTTAGGGTGGGACCCACTGTTTGTTAGTTTCTCTTGAGTGGATTAAAGGTGTGGTGGGGCCCACACGAGCCCCCACCTTTTCAATTCCCTTAACTCCCTAACTCCTCTTAACCCCCACTTAAGTTGTGTAACTATTATAACCTTTTAACTTCCCTTTAATTGAGTGACTTTACCTCTCCTCTCATTAAGTATGCCAACCCCCAATTCAATTAATTAAATTAAGTTTTAAATTTTGAATTGTGGCTTGAGTTAATAAAATAAGGATGAGCCTTATTTTATTTTGGTTGGTTGTTGTGTGTGGACATTGGAGGAGAGAACTCTTGGGTATTTTCATCTTCATCACGAAGAACATCAAGACTTCGACGAAGAACGTTGTCATCGTAAGAAGAGATTGATGTGCCATCTCTTCTTCTCCCCGCAGCTGGTTTGTGACCCCTTTTTTTCCGAGGATCGACGACGCACCCTCTTTCGATCTTCTTCCCATGTTAAAGAAAAGGAGACGCCACTTCCTCCTCAGACGTTCACCATCAACATACAGAGATTCACCTCGCGATGTCGTTTTCCGCAGCGAACCCCCGTTCTAGCTATTCTCAAGGTAGGGGTTATTTAATTATTTCGTTTGTGAATTCTACTTTGTCGTCCTTCGTGAATTTAAGACCAGTTGTTATCAATTAACGAGAGGGGTCCGGACCGCACAAACACGGCCGACCCTCCTCCAATTTGAATGATTTTTCTAATATGGTTGGGACGGAATGGCGTGGTGTCGTTGCACCACGCGGGATCGTACGACAAGTAATGCGCGGCGCCATCAAGCCGCGCAGTGAAGTTGAACAAGGACGTGACGCTGTCGCGCCGCGGCAGAGCAGGGTGACCGGCGGCCAATTCCGGGCCGCCGGTGTCGGCGATGGAGGAAGAACGGGTCGTCACCGGTCCTTGTTGGCAGAACCGGCCGGCCGGACAAAGGGAAAATCGGGGGAATTAATTCCCTCGGCCAGCCAAGCAAGCGGCACCATTAATGGGGCCGCGATTATAGGAAAACCGGGGGGGCAGCCCCCCCCCCCCCCCCCCGCGAGCTGGAACGGCTCGACCGTTTGGCCGAGCCAGCTGGCGCCGTGCGCCGGGTCGCCGGCCGGGCTGACCCGGGTCGGGTCGACCCGGTTTGGGCCGACCCAGGGGGTCTTGGGCCGGGTCGGTCCGGGCCCGAAACCCCCGTTTTCGGACCGTCTTTGGTCTTTTGCCTATAACTTGGGTTAAGGACCTCTGATCGACGCACCGTCAGTTGCGTAGCGATCCTTGGAATGATACGGTCGTTTCCGTATATCGGACTCAAGGTTTCGGAATACTTTGGGTTCGACCGGGTTGGTTCGGATACGAAACCAACCGGGCCCTCGGAGCGGAAATGCTTATATTTTGAACTCCGGACGTCTGATTGACGTGTCGTCGACTTTGATGGATTCCTCTAAGTGAGACAGATCTTTTGGTTTACTCCGCTCGAGGTTTGGATGTCGTCAGAGTGTGTTCGGGTTGGTTCGCTCACGAAACCAACCGGGCCCCTGGAATGAAAAGGCCAATAACTCACAGACCAGGCGTCCGATTGACGTGCCGTCTGTCTCGTTAATTTTTTCTTGATGAGACAGAACTTTTGGCATACTTCGCCCGAGTTTTGGTTGTTGTGGGATATTGTTCGGGTTGGATTGTACCCGAAATCCAACCGGGCCCTTGGAACAGAAAAGCTGTTATCTTTCAGACTGGACGTCCGTTTGACGAACCGTCAGCGGTGTTGGTGATCGCTTGGAGAAACGGTCCCTTTGAGTATACCCTATGTGAGTTCGGGGTACAGTTGAGTTACGTCTGGGTTGGTTCGCACTGGAAACCAACCGGGCCCCTGGGACGAAAAGGCTAATAACTCACAGACCGGGCGTCCGATTGACGCGTCGTCTATTGCATTGAGACCCCTATGACGAGGAGGTCCTTTGAGATACTTCTTCATGGGACTTTGAGATACTTGGAGTATCGACCTGTAGCTCGTGGAGCGGACCCTCCCAAAGACGAGCGTGCAGAGTATGGAGACCGTGTAGACGACTGAAACCTGACGACTGCTTGACCGACTCGACTTGGAGTGAGTCGACTAGCCCAGTGGACAGAGCGTCCGGTATTTGGCGGTAGACCCATGGCAGACGGAGTGCCTGGTAGTTGGCAGCAGACCCGCAGTACTCGACCGGAGGAGTACCTCTGTAGGCTATTAGGGGGAGCACCCGATATTTGGCGGCAGACCCACAGCGGACGGAGCGCCCAGTATTTGGTAGCAGACCTGTGGTACTCGACATGAGGAGTACCTCAGAGACTTGGTTTAGTGAGCAGTACCTCGGAGTCATGATAGAACCACTGTACACTCCAGAGACGGGGCTCTTCAGCAGTTATGGTTTCGATAATGAAAATTCTGGTTTGATCTTAGTCTATAACCTTGTGTTTGCCTCATGATTGAGATGGGCCACTTGATAACTTAGGTATATGTATGGGCATATACCTGGGTAGTGGTTATCCGTTGATTTCATAATCTTTGTGTTTCCTCATGATTGATATGGGTTACTTGATAACTTAGGTATATGTTTGGGCATATACCTAAGTAGAGGTTGTCTGTTGAGATCTTCTTTGTGGTTATCCTTGTTGGTTTTAGTGAGACCTTGAGGGTCTCAGGGTCCCTACTGAGTATCATTATACTCACCCCTGCACGGGCTATGATCGCACCTCGTTGTGTTGGTTGCAGACGACGGGCAGTGCTGACGGAGGCCGAGAGTTCGAGGACTGGACGGTACCCGGAGGTGGACTACACAACGAGTCAGTATCCGGAGGTGGACTTCATAGTGAGATGACACACGGAGGAGGTTTATGGGCGAGAGCGTTGTGGAGGCTATCTGTACCTACCCTTCAGGTAGGATCCATGGTGGATGATCTAGGAGTTGCACCATCTGTACCTACCCTTCAGGTAGGATCCGAGGAGGACGTCCCAGGAGCCTCTTCCTTTCTTCCAGCTGTTGTCTTTTTCTGTTGTACTTTTGTTCAGTTGTAGTTGTACTTTCAGTTGGGTTTGTATTCTGGCCCATTTACTTTTCAGCACTTCTCTTTGTACTTAGTGTTTTACTTCCGCTTGTACTCTGTGGTGTTTTGTTTACTTTATAAAGGCAATGCCTTCCCAGTTATCGGGATTTATGCCTTTGGTGCTAGTCGCCATCCCCTAGCCGATGGAAGGCGGGCCTGGGGTAGTCACGACACGAGCCCCGAGGACGGGTCGTGACATTATGTTTAAAACTTTTCATATGAGGAATGCATTGGATTTAGTAAGTGATGGGTGGAGCCCGCTATATCTCCTCGATGCATCGGTAGGTCTCATGAGACAAACTAGTGTCATGGCATAAGGCCTTGACAAAATATTATTTGTAGTATTGGCACGAGGCCTTGGCTATGTGGTTATGATATTCTGGCATTATGCATTCCATCATTATGAAAGTGGTTATTGATATTGCATGTGATTATTCGATTAGTAGAATATCCATGTGAATAAGTAAATGGCATTATTTCATTTTATTTTTTTCCATGCTATGTTGAAGGTCAAGTTTAAAAGGCTTTTGTTTATTTATATATTTCCTAAAATTTTTATTCTTATTTATGAAAGTTTCTACGATATTGTTATCCTTACTGGGCATTTGAGCTCACCCCTTTTCTATGTTTTATTTTTCCCAGGATGTGAAGATGTAATTTTATGAATGACCTACAGGGATAGTATGATGTGATAAGAGTGTGGACTATGGAGACTATATTGTTGTAGTTTTTATTCTATGATGTAATGTAAACCTTATGAATATATCTAGTGTTTCCAAGGCTACTAAACCAATCGGTCTTTCGAGATTTGATCTTTCTTGTGATCATGCCAATGTTATGTAATAATGCACCGACTCTGGGTAACTGGGGTCGGGGCGTTATAGTTGGTATCAAAGAAAGTTTAGTAAAAACATTGGAAGCTAGATTTAGATAAACTCTGATTACAACACATAGATCTAAGATGGACATTGAGGATTAGTATAGAAGAAATTTCTAGAATATTGGTATTGTAGATATTTTGTGAGTTTTCTGAGCAATACATCCCTATCTAGATATGAGCAGGTAGAGGCGGCTCTGGCACAGATGTACCTAGGGTTAAAACCCAAAAACACCGCTTTGAGCGAGACTCGAATGGGAACTGGTGCACGACAATGGGCCTTGTTGTACTCTTGGTTACGACACTCCTGGGAGATATGCTTTGGAAAATTCACAAGATTAGTATAAACCATTATTAAGGGAATAAAAAAAATCCTCTAAGAATATATGTCAGCAAATAGATAGTGGATAAGCTAGATTTTAACATAGGGTACCCCAAGTTAGGATATATTGTTCAATTAAAATATTATCCTATTATGTATATGTTTTTACATTCTTATTAGATAAGTATTCAAAAACCCTACTTGTATTTTCTTTTTGTTAGTTGAAACATGGAGGGAGAAAGATCACGGACAACTCTTCTCTCTCTTCCTGAAGAACTACTTACAATTATTATCCAGAAGTCATGCGCATATGATGTTGAAACTTTTTAGATTGTCCAAGTTACATGAAAACAACTTTATGAGACATCTAATACCTCTAACATTGCATGATTCTTTCAAGGATCAAGTACCAACTATGGGATAATATTGCGCTCTCAACTTTCTTACCATGCTAAGTGTGGGAAGTACCATCAGGTTCTTTTCAAATTATTCACTTTATCTCAAAATTACGATGCACTAAATGATTTTCTAGATGTTTCAGAAGAGGGATACCTTCGACCAGCCTATATGTATCAAATTATATATTTATGTCTTTTGGGATATACGGAAACTGATTTACCAAAACCTTATTTTGAAATATTTGAAGATGAATCAGTAATAATTTTTCTAAAAAAACATGTTAAAGACGATGTCTCAAAATTATATGTAAGAAATACCTATTTTTTTATGATGCATCGATGCTTCAATCGATATAATCCAAGATGGATGAGGAGTTTTTGGGTAAAGGAAGTAGATGATTTTGAAAAATTCATGAGGTACCATTGTGACACATGAACGCATTCTACTAAAAGGCAATTCTGCCTAGTCTCTCCAGAGTTCATGTTGTGTTCCACATATCTCTAGTGAAAAAATACAAGCCTGACCCAACGCATGTACTCACCAATGAAGAATTAGAACTGGAACTTGATCTATCTTATTGTGGAGAGCCTATCAGAATTCTTCATACCAAAGATCAAGTGTTGAGAAACTGGATGACTCGTCTGGTAAAATTTCTATGGAGAAATCATAAGATGGAATAGGCAATGTGGGAACCCGAGGAACATATGATGAAGAATCTATGTGGAAATAAATGGATGGTGAAATGTTTAAAAGTGTTAGTGCTCTTTATTTATGGGATTACTTTGCAATAATTTTCTCTTGTATGTGTAAACCTGCAATTTATCAGGTGAAAATGATATTTGAGGAAGAATTATCTTTTCTGTTGCCGATATAGTTATAAATAACCATTTGTTCTTATATGATCATTGGGCTTGAGGCAATTACAAGTTATTATAATTTGGGATGAAAATGCAAGGTATGAGATAAGATTTGTGGTTAAATTATGTTATGGTTATTTTTAGGAATTTATCTCATTTTGGTAATGTTATAAAACATAGTTTTTCAAAAAGGACAACACGTAGACCATGTGACAACCCGTCGCGTCGGACAAAGCTGTGGGAATCGAACCCACAACCAAAGTGCGATTTGGATTTATTGCCTAACACTGGACTATGTGAAGTCCCTGGTTAGTGTGACTATTATTTTTAGTTAAATGATTTTATTGATCAATAATAATTTGATTTGGGATCTTATGTCTTATCAAATGAATACCATTAGTATAAGAAAATGATTTGGTGATTAAGTGATAAATGTTATTTTGGAATTTGTTTGATTTTTTGTGAACACTATATGCCAAAGTAAAATAGAGTAGTATGGGATTTCATTTGAGGAGTAATGGTGTATTTTTATCTATGTTTTTATTGTGAATTTATAGTGATTTGGGTTATTTATGCAAATGATTAGGTTAATTACTTTTAAGTATGTGACTTTAAGAGTAATTAATGTCATTTGGAGATAAAATTTAACGTAGAAGACTACATTCTTATAAGTTTTGGGTTTCAATATTAGTTTGGATTATATTAAAGGATTTTAAGGACAATTGATTATTGAATGGTATTTATTTAACTTTGGGGTATTGATGGTTTAATTTTAGAAATTAAGATTAGTGTTTTTTTTCTAATGGAATATCCATTTGGGGGATCATCATATATTTTACTAACCATTTTGGTTTTGATTAATCTCTAAATACAAGGTAAATATATAGTTTATCCTACGTGGATCATGTATTTCTATAGATTTTTATTCTATCTCTTCCATTGTGACCAAGTCATCTTGAATACTCATTGTTCAAAAAAAATGAGTTAGTGGTAAAAATTTATTAAAGAATGATACTCTACTTAAAAAGTAAGTATATCTCTTTATGGTCTTAGTCAATGTCATAAATTAATTCCTCGTCCTTATGTAATGTAACTTAAAAAAATGTTGTCCGTTTGCTTTTCCTACTCGGAAACTAATGATCGTTTGTCCCATCACAAGTTTCTGGTTTTCTTATTGTTAAATTTCTCCTGATCATGTTTTCTATCCCTCTCCATCAGAAATTAACACTTATTTTATCATCCATATCCATGTTTTTCTACATGGAATCCTATTATAGGTTATCTTGGGTAACCTTTGTACTTCTCTTTCTTTCTTTTAAAGTGATAGTTTTATTGAATCTTTTTCCGATGTGGGACTTTCCATTATATTCCAATGCCCAATTTTAAAAATTTCGAGGACGTAATTTATCAAAGGAGGGGATAATTTAACACCCTAATCTTCCATGGTACGCTTCTCTTTGATTAATACAGTAGCGTGTGTTGTACGCAACTTCGAGTTCTAACACACCACAACCAATCAAACTAGCCGTTATGAATAGTAATACCTAATTTTTGAAATTTAATAAATTTTTTATCTCAAAATGGACTTCATTTTTGGATTCCGATTATCTAATTTAGCCTAGGGTGAAAGTTTGGAACTTTTCGGATAACATTTATATTTTGATGAATAGTGAAAATTACTAAATTTTAATTAAAAACAACTTTTTTAATCGAAATAATTTATATTGATAAAATTTGGAATTTGAGTGGTTTTAAAGTATATTAAGAATATATTTTTACCATTTAATATAATTTTGTTCATTGTACATAATTTTACAATTAAACCGGACATAAACAAGTGTCAATCTTTTGATAGTTATTATCTCTTAAAAACACGCTTTTTGTTTTAACAACGGGAATTAATTTTAAATTAATTTCTGCCACTTATGTGTTTTGAATTTGGAAAAATGGATTCCATATTTTGAATCAGGATTTCCATATTGTGTAAATAGGTAAATTTTATTTTTATACATTTTGAATAATTACTTCGGTAAATATTTTATTTACCATGGTTAAGGGTAAATCCGGTAAATAAGGGTTAAAAAAATAATATTATAATAATACTAAATTACCCTAAAACGTGTACTAACCTTATTGGTAGATACATGTCCGACCATGGGCATCTTTGGGTCAATTTTGGGACCCCATGGAGCCACTTGTAGGTGATAGGGACACTTTATTTTAATTAAGTTAAAATAAATACAAAAATGACATAAGCATATATCTTTTAGCAAAACAATTTTTACATAGGGTTATATATGTTGGATTTTTGACTATAAATATTCATTAGAAATATAAAAATATTTCCTACATAATTATATTTTATTTATAATTTTTAGAGATTAAATAATCTAATTTATTTATGACATAATGATGATGTAGTAATTACCATAATAGTGAAAAATTAAAATAATTGATATTATAAATACCCAAATAAATATAATTTGAGACTTTTTATGAATTAAATTAATTTTATAGGTAAATATGACATGTTAGGATTGATTTAATGAACTTATTTAGAAGTAATAATTCTGTTATGATTTTTAAAAAAATCAACTATTGAATAGTGTCAAAATTGACATAAAAGAGTTTCTAAAACAAATATTATATTATTAATTGATATTAAATTCCTAAGAATATAAAGCTCATCAAAGAGACTTATATCATGATAGGTGTATCATTAATGGACCACTTGGGGGGTCTCTTGGATGTATATAGTAAGTTTATTAACTATATAATATAAAAATACAAAGTGACATGGTAAGTGTTAAACTAATTAACTAAGAATTAAGACTTCAAGATAAGGTTAATATAATGACCCAAACCTGTCTAAATTCTATTGGTTGAGTGGTTTTAGAACAATCCCCACCTTAACCTTTAAATAATCCACTTTGGAGCCATTATAAACCTAATATTAATTTATTATAAAATAATATTTCTAGATTTTCCAAAGATGCCCCTCACCCCTCTTATAAAAGGGCACTCCCCCTTATCATTAATTCACACCTTCAAAGCATTTTGTTTCGGCCAACCCCTGCCCAAATACTCTCTTAACTTCCCTCAATTAATCTTATAGGCCTTCCTTTAGTCATAAATCCAACCTAAGGATCCCTTTTGATCAAATCAAAAGGAAGAACCCAAAGAAGATGTAATGATTTCACCACCCCTTTTCAAGTTCCTTTCTTCTTCAACTTCTTCTTTCTTTGTTATTTCTATTATAAAATAATTAATCCAGTATCTTCTATATACTGTGATGTTATTATAAATATGGTACAACCATATTCAGTATTCTATCCATCCTTTGAATGACATGTCACCATACGTGCGTACGTACGGCTTACCGTCTCCACGTCGTGGTGTAATTGTCATTCAATAAATTATTATTTGGAAGGGTATAATAATGATGTGTAATTCATGTAAATAATAAATATAACATGATAATTATTCTGTCTAAATTATATACCATCCAATTATATATTATTTTAACATCAAAAGAATGATATTGTCGCCCGTGCGTACGTACGGACTACCGTCTCCATGAAAGTGATGAGATTCATTCTCCATCGTATCCATTCAAGTATAATTATCATTTGATGATTTAAAATTAATTTTTAACGACTTGATATAATTCTGGATATGAATAAGATACAACCTATCCATAACAAACATGGCTTACGTAACAAAGAATATAAAGGAAAACGAGTAAGTTAACACCTGAAATGACGATAATAGTAAGATATTATTAACAAATCAATGTCAAAAGATAATATATGATATCATATTAATGTAAATGATTCTTGTATAATTCAATAACAATTATTTAACCATTATACAGGAGTTTAACCTACCGTAGACCAAGGAAAAAGTACAAAGTAAGGGGTTTCTTATCTCACTTTTAATTCTGTGAGAATTCCATTGTTCACCACTTAATTATTGCATGTTGTGTGTGTACTTCCCATGATTGTATTAATTGTGTAATATACTTTAATTTATGGATATTTAAATCATCATTGTATGATCCTTCTTTCATGGGTGTATGTTTCGTAAGTTACCTAATCGATAAGGGAATTTGAAATTTCAATTTCTACTCATTTGGCTTTACACATATTTCATTGATTATATTACTCCAAGATTATGTGTGGAATCACTATTCATTTGGTTATGTCATAATTTCCACTCCCCTTTCTATGGATATAATTTTGATACACATAATCACTGCATTGATAATTTCTCAAGTCATCGATATGAATTTGATAAGAGTAATTTTAACTCATTCTCCATTTGTTGAGTTAAACATCCAATTCATTGGTGTTGTTTTTACAAGATTATGTGTGAATGTCCTTTGATTGTTTTACACTAAATATCCAATCATATTTATTGTATTTATATTTTTCAAACATAAATATGTCGTTGATTTATCCTTAACCTAAGGATACGGCCTTTATGAGAGATTCCATCTCAATTTACATTCTATTGAGACTTCTTTGTTGTTATACACCAAATCACTTTTAGGTGGTGTATATAATGTACTTTGACATAGTATATCATGAATCTTTTTATTCTCATGATATTAAAATGTTTTGATTACCTCAATTATTTGTATTCAAGTGTCTCTCTTTTGGTTAGAAACTCTAACTAAAATACCATTTCTAAATGTTTTAAAGACTTATTCTTCTAAATCTTTCTCATTAATGTCCATGTTTTAAAAATGGTTTTAAGGATTAATTTATATGGACATTAAAGTTTTAAAATTAAAACTCCTTTTAAAAGTTTCAAAGTGGTATGAGACACTTTGATTCAAAAATCTATTTTTAAATGGCTTCTTGACAAATAGTGTGACTTTTAAATGTTTTCAAGAAAAGGGGGACATTTCTCTCAAATAGTTTTGATGGTTATTTTCATCTATGTCAATATCATTCATCATTCTCGATTGAGG
Source organism: Viscum album (assembly GCA_963277665.1). Lineage (NCBI taxonomy): Eukaryota > Viridiplantae > Streptophyta > Magnoliopsida > Santalales > Viscaceae > Viscum > Viscum album. The sequence continues at coordinate 1,921,629,579 of OY728125.1, read as the reverse complement.
TTATTATGATACAATACAATATTCCATATTGTATCGAATGAGTTATGTTTGACTGTGGATGTGCTATTTTTATACCATTCATGGTTTGTGAATAAAGTATTGACATTTCGTATGCTAGTTTTAATACGAATGTTTATGTTATGTTTAAAACTTTTCATATGAGGAATTCATTAGACTTAGTAAGTGATGGGTGGAGCCTTCTATAGCTCCTCGATGCATCGGTAGGTCTCATGAGACAAACTAGTGTCTTGGCACAAGGCCTTGACAAAATCTTATTTGTATTCTTGGCACGAGGCCTTGGCTATGTGGTTATGATAGTCTGGCATTATGCATTCCATCATTATTAAAGTGCTTATTGATATTTCATGTGATTATTCGATTAGTAGAATATCTATGTGAATAAGTAAATGGAATTATTTCATTTTATTTTTTCCATGCTATGTTGAAGTTCAAGTTTAAAAGGCTTTTGTATTAGTTATAAATTGCCTTAAATGTTTATTCTTATTTATGAAAGTTTATGCTATATTGTTATCCTTACTGGGCATTTGAGCTCACCCCTTTTCTATATTTTATTTTTCCCAGGATGTGAAGAAGTAATTTTATAAATGACCTACAGGGATAGTATGAGGGGATAAGAGTGTGGACTATGGAGACTATATTATTGTAGTTTTCATTCTATGATGTAATGTAAACCTTATGAATATATCTAGTGTTTCCAAGGCTACTAAACCAATCAGTCATTAGATATTTGATCTTTCTTGTGATCATGCCAATGTTTTGTAATAATGCACCGACTCTGGGTAATTGGGGTCGGGGAGTTACAGTGTTCCTCTTAGAAAACTTAATTTTTTATGTTATTATGGATTTTTATATTCATGTTTTATCCTATGATTCTCAATATATGCATTGAACTCTTCATTTTTGTATTTAGAACCATTATCTGATTGAGATATTTTGATAATATATCCTATTTCATTCTCAAAAATCCTTTCAATGTATATAAATATTTTAAGAGATTGATATATACTCAATATTAAATAGATATATGTTATAAAATTAAAATCACAAAAAAAAGACCTCAAGTTCTTGTCTTAATAAGTTTAATTCATGATCATTAGCCCATGCACTTACTATTGTAATAACTCAATAGTATTATGGGCTTTAATTTCCATTATCATATAACTATTTCTAAAAATATTCCATTTTTACATTTACAACATGTGTAGAGTCCTTCATGTTGAACCTTTAATATATTTATAACATATTAATGTTTAATAATTTGAGCCATTATCTTATTCCCAAAATGTCTAAGTATTTTATACCAAACCTAATTTATCCTAATTTATGATCACATGATATGAATATTAATGATCTAAAATCTAAAGTGGTTTTTTATTTATTTTCCCTCCCTTTAATATAATTGTCTCATCCTTCGACCTGCTTATCAAAAATTAATTCTTCTAGAAAATCACCTCTTTCCCATTATAAAAATCATAATAAATTCTATAGAGATAGTACCTAATCACATAAATAATGAGAACTCCATTGGATTTCTTATTAAAAAACATAGTGTATCTATCTACTTTCACTTTGAGTAACACATCACTTCTAAAAGTGGTATTTACTCCATCATACTTTTGTAGTTATTTTAAAATATTTTTATTATTGATCATGTGTGATGAGAAATCACAATCAAGAATCCACATATTCTCTCCCTTTCTATATTTATAAGACACCTAAAACAAAATAGAACATACTTGAATATAACTCTTATTAATATATTAGGAATTAAAATTTTGATTTATCTATTCTAGTATCATGGTAAGACATTTTTTAGGGTGTGTCTTGGTTTATCAAACCTCCCACAAGTCTCCTCAAGATTGTAAAAGTAAATTTTCAATTTCACTATATATTTTATAAAATTTCTTCACTGGATGATGTAAATTTTATTTGTCATCCTCTTTAGTTAAATACCTTTATTTTATTGAGGGATTGACATATTTTGTAAGGGAAAATAGGTTTTTCCCATATAATTATAAGTTCTAATATATTCCTTCAAATAAAAATATATTTAGATAGAAAATTTGTTCTTAAAATTATACTCATCGAATTTGAAATCAAATGTTTTTTTAATTTTCTCATGATTAGGAACCTTTTCATTTAACTTTCATTTTCCCTTAGGTTTGCTCTCAACATTCTTGATTTTAACACCTCTATACCTTTGGAATTTATTACATCATCATCAATCATACAAATAATTGTATCTTAATTTTTAGGTTATGTAATTACATTTCTCATTCCTTTATCACTACTTTAAACACTAAAATTTAATGCTTGGGTTTCCAAAAAAAATTCTGTTTGTATAATTTTGTATTCACCAGGCTACCTTGAAGCATAAATTTCATTCTCTATTATTTTAGAGATTTCGATAACTTCATTCTCAAAAGTTTTTAACTCTAAAAATTTGGTGTTAATCAAGGAATCTCTAGGTACTACTATGTTGGACTCAAGATTCTTCACATCCTCATTCATGGAAATTAGATTTGTATTGATACTCTCAATCATTTTATCTCTTTATTCAATAATATAATTGGGATTTATACTATTTATTTTATTCTAAATTTCTATACCTTTAATACCATTATCTTTTTACTCGTCAAGTTATTTACTTAATTTATCATTATCCATATTCAATTACTTCTTATATCTTTTGAGTATTCTATTTTATTTATTCATACAATGAGATCCACTCTTAACTAAAGCTAATTTAGTGTATCCTCATCATTTGTATATTCTTTATTACTCCATCAATCTTATTTACTCAAGGATTATTTGTGCAATTTTTATTTTTCTATAAATTTCATCCCCCCCCCCGTTCCTTGGGTCATATTATTTACTTTCACATTCCTCATTAGAATTTATTTCATCATTTTGTGAGAATTTATCTTCCTTATTTATTATATTTTATCATCCATTACGGTTAATGAATATTATTTCATTTTTATTGTTTACCATGTTTTTATAACTTGATAATCCTTTAGATTGATTGTATTTCCGTTTTTCTTCTTTATTCTTAGTGAAACATGATTAGAAGTGTCAAATATTCCCATAATTAAATCATTTAAATTGTATCTTGACTATATATTGGCCATTACCTCATTATAAGACTTTTGAGAATAAAGATATAAATTCTACTAATTCTATTATATCTTCATTTACATCGATGTTCATTATTCATGATACAACTTTGAATCAACCTGATTTGAGCCTTTTAGAGTATTTTCTTCGTTTTCCCCATGATTTTTTCCCTCTCATCATCTCACAGGAGATCAAAACATTGTTGAATTTGATGATGGTCCAATCATAAAAATCTTGATCCTCAATGGATTAAATATTACAAATAAATTTATCCAGTGGGACTCTACTCAACTTCTTCAAAAGAGAAGAATATATTTTTTCTCCCTAGAATTGAATAATGCTTACAATATTATTTAATTAAAGTAAGAAATTTCCCACTAATTAATCTTGAATAATTTTTATATATTTAAATTTATTTTCATAGTCTTTAACTAATCCTCTTTAAACTTCTTATCACATTCATGGATATCATTGATTTTTATTTAGATTTTTTTTGTTGTCTTCATTCTCATAACCCATGTCAACTCGTTCTTAAATATTTATTAGAGTAAATCATTATTTCCACTCCCATGACTTCAATAATTTTCTTATCATGAAAATTATAATCCATACCAATTATAATAAGATTCAAATCATTCATATTGATATCAAGAATATCTAGGCTGAGTGATATAATATATGGAAATATCTTATCTCTCCAAAGGTGGAATCATTTTATATCGATTATAGACTCACACTGGTTTTTAATAGTATTAATAAACACTATAAATCTCATTGATGAAAGATATAAGAAATTTAAAGCTAAAAAAATATATAGGAATTGGGCTTAGAATAATTTTCAACACCACTCTAAAACTACGGGATAGACCTAGGGTTTAGTGTACCACAGCAGGTAGTGGGTGAATTAGTGGTCACTAAATACACTAACACTTACTTTATCATTACATGATTTACATCGGTTGTTATTTCAATATTATATTTATTTTGAATATGTTATGAAGAGATATTTGTATAGAAATAACTCAAATAGACATTAGGGTTTTGACAAGTTTCACTAACCTTTATTATCAAGTGGATAACCCTTGGTGTTTACCAGTTGTGATCCCACTATACATACTCCAAATTATTATCAAAGGAATAAGTAAATTAGAAAGAATATTTTTTTCAACTCTCGTCACAAGAAAAATAATTATAGAACATATGTTAAAAAATCTAAAATTCAAGTACCTGACATTCATCTAGAATTTGAACATGATGTTAACCCTTATTCTCCTCTTCAAAATCTTGTTAAATCCTTCTTATTTTTCTCCAAGAATAGTCATATCACTATTTTTTTCACACTCACCTACTCCAAGTTATTTTCTATTTATTTATTGACAAAATATGAATTATATAATGAAAAGTTTTTCTATATTTTGATACTAATATCTAAAATATAGAGAAGTATAAATCCTAAAGAACTCAAAGTACTTCTTATAGTCTTAGAGTAGATTTTGTTGTGACAAATTGATTTTGATACAGTGTTGTTGAATATTTTAGAACCAATAGTATACAAATATCCTCTATTAAATCCCATTTTTATGTGTTTGATGAACTATGTTATGGTATTCCTAAAATATATAACCAAAAAATCTTCAACCTATTGTTACCCAAGTTATAGTGGAATGGTTTTTTCTACTATGGTGTGGTTTTCTTTAATTAAATATTTTTTCTAATATAAACTATTGTCTCGATCCACAATCACTAATAAAATCTCAAACTAATGATTATATTAATTTATTGAGATTGTATTCATAGTTTATTTGGCTCAACATAATTATTTATATGAACTATTATAGAACAATCATCTCAATTATGATGTGAGACTCCCCTTATCAGATTTATTCCATTATCATGTGTGAAATACCCTCTATATCAAATTCACTCATTATCCTATCTATAACATCATAATATAATAAAATATGTCCCTATTTTATTTCTCTCACATGACCTTAAATAATTTCTAAGTAGTAATAAATCAGTAATGTTGTCTTGTAACATTTTTAATAGTCTTTACTAAATGATATCTACTCAAAGGCGTTACAGTGTGATCAACTACTTTGATACAAGATTTTTCATATGTAGTAGAGCTTTATTTATATGCATCTATAATGAACTCAAAAGGTATTCCAACTCATCCATGATCATTTTCCCAATAAATACAAGATAAAATCAACCCAAACTCATGAATGAATTTCTTCAAGAAACAATCCATATCATTCTAATAATATGATATTTATCTAAATACTTCTTTATATGATATTATGGTGATTGTTAGAGAACTAAAACCCTTAGTTTATGATCAATTACATATTAACCATGTCTCAATTTAAAAAACATAGATTACCCTTTATAAATTCATCTTCATAAGTTTCCTTCAATAGTAGACCTCTCAAAGGGATTTTGATATAGAACTAGAACTAACAAAACAAGTAATTAGTTAAATAAACTAAAACCATAAAAAAATATAAAATGAATTCAATGTTAATAATAAAAAATTATTTAGTGTTCAAGGGTTAAAAAAAATAAATGATAAAATAAATAAAAGAACACCTTTTTTTATGCATTTCAGTTCAATTAGACATATGTTCAATTTAGAAGTACCACAAAAAATCTACTATGTAAGAATGAGAAACAAAATATAACATAGCGCAGACCCAATAAAAATTTACAAAAAAATATCTATGGTAGTATTTTTATTAGAAGTAAGATATTGTGAAAATTTATTCTCAAGGAAAAAATATATAATTTAATATTAGAAAAATTCATATGAAGAACAAGATCGATATACATTTTTTTGTACAAGAAAACATCCAAGTAATTTAATATAAAAAGATAGTTATCCGCCATATAAAACCTTCTCACAAAGTCTCAGCAACACTTTTCTTAAAGAGGTTTAATCATTTGATCTCATATATGAGATTATAATTATTGATTAAGTATCACCCTTATCATTTATATTTTTCAAGCCAATGATCTCTATTAGAGACTATAAATTTCATCAAAAAACAATTTTTTATAAATAACTTATAGAAACCAAGAGTTTTCTGCTCCTCCTCTATTTTTATCTAAAGTGATATAATAACTCCCAAGATTAAATGAAGACATAAAACCACTTGTAGTAAAATAATGGTTATACAATCTGGCTATATGGGGCATGTTTTAGGAAAATTTAATGACCCAAGGGAATTAAAATCATTGATAAGTATTTCAGGCAAGAGAGTTTAGTGGAATATACTATAGAAATATGTGGAAAAAACCTATAATGAATGATCTTGAGAGAACATAACATTATAGAAAAAAATATAAATTTCATTGGTTGAGAAATATACTCAACACAGATGAAATCGCATAACAAGATTTAGAGTTACTAGAATAACAGAACAATAACTAACAAACTTGGATGATTTTAATAGAAAAAAACATATATGATAAAAGAAATCAAGAAAAAAATTCATTTCTGCATGAATTATTCTAAAAATTAATTTCATGGTGATTATCTTGACAGTAATAGTGTAATAGATTAGACCGTAAAATTAAATATAAATTTAAAAAATAGTAGAATAATAAATTATAGTATAAAAATATTAATATAGTCTATAAATATACTATAATAAATTGGGTTCCATGAAATGAATGCATTAATTTTTTTTCCATAATACTAATTAATTATATAAGGGAAATAAATCACCTATGCATTAAAATTTTTCTCTCAATAGAGAGAGTCTTGGTGGGAACTTTATGGAAATATTTTATATACCAAATCCTCTAGACTCCATGGATACATGAAAAATACACTATATAAACCTATATTCAGTGGTTATAATGCATTGATGTTTCCCATTCCTCGTTTTTTGGTATTTTTTTTAATTGTTATAGGTAAGAGAAAATTTATTATTCATTAATGAAATTTAATGATTTGAGCGTTGATTCTATTGAACATCTACCTTGTAATAAAATTATATACACCCTATTTTGAATAAAACCCTCTAGTATTTATGGTTTTAAAGATGACCCATTATTATTTTTTCAACATCATCTTCTATTATTCATCTTCGTATGTTCAGTTTTGGAATAAGACTGTGGTTAGCCTTATTTTCTACTTAAATTGTATAGTTTATAAATTTAATAGGTTGATTTTATTATTCTGATGTTATGGTTGTATATAAAATTAATTAAAAATGTAGCATGTTAAATTTATTTTATTTATACATTAAATTAAAACCTTTATTTTAGAAATACATGTTTCATTTTTCCAATAATAAATCACTTATTAAAAAGTTTTCATAATATGGGTTTAAAACATTAATATAAATTATGTTTATTAAATGTTTTAATTATTTAGCATTGTTTACGTCAATTAATTTTCAATATTTATTTATCATGATAAACATTTCAATGGTTTTGTGTAATTAAAAAAAATTAAAAAAATTAACGGTTGTTCTTATAGTAATCATAGAAAATTAAATATATATTTAGAAAATGTATTCAATTTTTAGGTCACCAACCATTTAACATTTTAAAAAAAATTATAAAAAATAGGGTTTTCTATAGCATTATTAATTAATTAAAATAATTATATTCAATAAAATCATATTAAATAATATATACACTTGATAAATTTTCTATAATTAAAGTTATTAATTATATATCTTTAATTTTATTTTAATAAAATAATTATTTAACTTTGATTTAGGTATGTTTTATTAAAATTAGATTTTTCCAAAACATTCCTCATTAAATAAAATTTAAATATTTATCATATTACATCTAATAATTATTATGAAAAAGTAATAAATTTGATCCCTCATGAATGTTTATTATAAGTTCATCAGATGAAATATTAAATTTAATTTTCATAATTTTACCATAGGAACTATGAATAAAAAATTAATATTTTATCATATGGTTTGTTGAATTGTCAAGTTATAATTCATTATATTATGATTTAATTATAATTTATTTTTACAAATTAATATTAAAAATATACTAAATTAAAACATCCACCGACATGAAATTTAATATTTTTAAAATATATAAATTTCTATATTTATGTTACTAAATTTATTTGGACTTATTGGCATGTATTTAATTTTCAGTTGTACCATTAATATTTTCTATCATTCATTATGTAGTTCCTTAGTTAAAGAGTGAAAATTATAAAATTTGGAATGTGATAATTATTATTCATCTGAGATGGAAGGACATTGATTATTCCTTTAGAAGGAAAATACACATGCAATTAATAATGATAGAATAATTTATGATATTACATTATATAAAAATTGAGCGCAACCAAACTATATCATTATAAGGTTCGTAAAAACTAAATCATGTTCAATAATTACGGGTTTGGTCTATAGGCCTAATAAGTTTAGTCACGTTATTAATTATATAGATGATTGGTACATATCTTAAAATAAAGAGTTAACAAGTATATTAATCATGAATCTATGTTTTATGAGACTCACCCCTAGGAAATGTGTGCATGGGAAGAATTTAAAAATTAAGGATATATCAACTCAATGTAAGAGTATTTGGATTGATATATATGATTCATTTATGTTGAATTATATTATCAATCGTCTTCCTTGTAAATAAGGTCCATTTAAAATATCTTATATAAGACATATGGATAAATGGTCAATACAAGAATTAATATCCATGTGTGTTTAAGATAATGAAAGGATTCTTGTAGAATCAGTAGAAACCAATATGTTGAAAATTCACTAAAAACATAAGGCCCATAAAGATAAATATAATAAGAATGGGAAAGTGATATTTATACTCCAACCTAAATTTATTAATAAACGCATTTTTTCTTCTATAATTAAAAATTAAATTAAATGAAAAACTTCCCTAAATTTAAAAAATTAATTGAAGAGAAAGGTATTTTAATCTCTCTGGTTTGTTATGAATCAAATATTGTGGATGAAATATTCACATGGTGAATTAACTTTGTCACTAAAATAAATGTTTTTAAAACCTTTCAATTTATTCAAAACCAAAGTAAACTAGTGGGTAGTGATCTTGTGTCTATTATAGAAACAAGATGTGTTACCATATAGAAGTAGTAGGAAATTTCATTCTATTTTTACGAATTAGATTTACATTATATGTATAAAATACCATTTACCTTCCATATTTTTCTCTTGAAACCTGATTTTAGTGTCCAAAATTGTACCTTTAGGTTTTATATTCTATTTTTGTAAAATTAATGTTTCCATGATATTTTTAAAGGATGTCATTGGATATAGTACATAATTAAAAGAAGTGTTATAAAAGAAAATTATTTTATGTTATAGAGTCGAAGATTATTTAATATCCTCAAAGAAAGGATTCAAATATTAGTTCAATATGTAGAACATAATACTCTTTATTTTTCTGATTTTGAAAGTAATGCAGATTGTATTAAGGATACAAATACTAATAAATTAAGGATAGGTTATAATAGAAGATAAAATGTATTGTAAATTATACATATATATATATATAGCTCGTTTATTGATTTATATGACCATATACTACTCAACCAAGAATTATTAACCACCATGTTTCATCAACTCAACCAACTCCCCCAACTTTACTAACATTATTAGATCTAGGTCTCTAAAGGTAACACAAAACTAGGAAATAACTATATAGACATGACATGTGTGGGTATAAGGAATATGTATGGTTTTTTATAAAAATACTTGGCAGTATACCATAAAATAAAAAGAAAAGATAAACAAACTAGAAAAATCAGGCCCAATACCAAGGGAAAACAAGAAGAAAAATCCTAAGGAGAAGACTTATTTTCACTATGCAGAAGAAAACCATGGGAAAAAGAAATTCATAATCCTTTCATCTCAAATTCATGAGGGGTCTTCTCACTAGAAACCATAGATTCTTAGAGTATGAAAAATATTCATAAACCTCCAATTTAATACCATAGGTGTAAAAGATAACTAAAACAACTACAAGTCCCAATATTCCATTAATATCTCAAGGGAATCTATATATGTTAACATGTGGTTAGATCCATTACTTCTGAATACAAGCCTTTTATAACTTCCATATTAAATCCTTGAAATTACTTTGTGGCACCTGGCCTCACTGAGTTATGTGTATATCAATTGAGCGATTACCTAACCTTGAATTGATTCATGTTCCATAGTTTATACTGGAATAAAAACTCTATTAATCATATGGGTGAACATACCTTGTTGTGATAATGTAACTAGGAGAGTAATTGAACCCCATGAATTGAGGATCAAAACAAAAATCCATATCAAAAGGAAACATTTCCATATATATATATATATATATATGACCCAAACTCCAAAACTGGTATTCTAATAGGGTTTACTAACTCTACTTGTATTATAAGGGACTTACACCTTACTGGGATCAAGTGGGTACTTACTATATGCCAGAATGGAGTGCTTATACCTAGAGGATAAAAGCTTTATGTCCTAATCCTATGATAGGGTTACCAACTCTACAATATATATGAGGGGTTCATGACCAATCCTAACACTCATCAAAAAGTAATACATACCTCATTCATCCAATAATTGTATTACCCTTACCAAAAATCATTTCAAAAAAGATAATTAAAACAATTTACCAAAAAATCTTCAGGAACAATCTCTAATTGTAATAAATAATGAAGAATCATATTCTACAAGGAAAAATCACCCAAAATGTACTAATCATATTCTCAAAACTGATACATATATGAAAAGTTATGGAAGACACTAGAAAAAAACTACTGTATAGAATGTAATTTTGGAGTACATGGAATTCAGTATCTAATGAGAATAAATGGATAGTTAGACTCTTTATTTCCTAGAGGACAACATATTTAGTGTATTGAATCATTCCATTAGGAAGTAAACAATTTTTACATATCATAAACAACATATTACCAGGGAAGGTTTGTGTGTTCCCTATATACACACTATGTTTATGGTCCTAATATAATGGCCATGCATGTCAACACATTTAGTATATGAGGCTATTTGATCACTTGGAATGTACAGCTGGTACACTCTCAATTGTTCTATCCCACATTACATAGAATATGACCTGGAGTTAAATAATGTGTGATATTTATATTCATACATAATCCTTATCCATTATAGAATCTAACATTCAAGGTATGTGATCCTAAAACTACACGTTATGTGGTGGGAACAATCATACCTAATTTATTCTATTTTGAAATATTGATAGTCGCATCAAAAAATCCCATCAGAAATTATACCATACATGCTTCTAATACATGTTTACACCCATACCCACCTTTTAATAGAACCAATATCCCTAAAAAATACATTTCATATTACTATAATCACAAATACATTCATTAATTATGGAACCAATTAAATAATAGTCTTCATCATAGTATTTATCACTCCACTATCGATCCTCTCCTATAAAACCACTATACCATCCTATATATTCTATCGATCCTCAATACTCTCATAATTCTAAAATACTAATAAATTCTCCCATTATTGAATCATAATGGGAGTGAAAAGTTAACAAATGAGAGGTTCTTTAAAGAATAAATAGTCAATGTAAGGACTGGCCACCCAATATGGAATTATATTTGGGATTATTGAAAAAAGATATACATTATAGTAAAAGAATTTTATAATGGTAGAATAATCGTTTGTGGGTAAAATTCAAATAGTTTTACTAAAACAAATGTCACAACTAAAAACATATTATAATAAATTAATTCTTCTTTAATAATATATTTTCTAAGCACATAAATGTTTAAATAAAAAATTTAATTGAAATGATATAAAAATCAACAAGGAATAATAAACAAAATTAAATATCATTGAACTTAATATTTAATTCAAATATTCATATGAAGTCAGGTCATCACCACTTTAAAAAATAATTACATTATTAATGAACCATGCTTCCATATTTTCTTATCTATGATATAACCATTATTTTTTAAAATAATTTCATGATGGATAAAATATAATTGGATAACTAAGTAGAATAAGGAAGAGAATATGAATAATTTCATATCTTAATGGTGAAAACCATGATCTTTGATGGTAATTTCCCAATTAATGTTTCCATTGATCTCACAATAAAATTTGATATAAATTACATCGACAACACCCAAATAATATTATGGTTTATATTTTCATTGATGGATACCCTTAGAGGGAATTATTAAACAGGAATTTATGAAATTTTCCTTATAGATTAGGATTGGTTAATCCTATGGAAGACTTACCTACTCCACAACACATACGGGGGACCCACACCATGTTGTTACACTCTATAGGGGGTTTACCAATCCCAAGACTCTTCTAAAAATCTATCCCTCACACAAATTTATATTTATCAATCTTAGTGAATATTTATTCTAAATTATTTATTAGAAAACTATAACAAAGATAGGGAATGATCCATCATATTCTACATATAAAAATCACCCATAATGGACTACACATATACCAAAAACTGTTACGTGGGAGACAAGGTATGGAACACACTATAATCTAACCAGTACATAGAATATACTTCTAAAAAATCATGTTTTCCTTTATGTTCAATATAATAATTAATGGGCGAAATCAATATACATGGCATGCCAATGTTTTGGTACATGATGTGTTAGACTCTCAATTCCATATGGACATGTATCTCAATTACAAAAATTTATTTCATGTGAAATTAAACAATAGGTAATTATCATAAAATGTAAATAACATTAAGGATCTTGGATGGAATTTTCCTTAGATACCCATCAATCTATTGAGCCTATCATATATGGCATTTATGTTAGTAGGCATAGCATGTGTGTCGATTAGATAACTTGGCATGTATAGCTAATATATGATCGACAAATGAGGCCCGCTATACATGTCATGTGACCCAAAGACACGTGATATATAATATTTAGCTATATATATAAACACTTTCCACCATAAAATCTAAAATACAAAACTTATTATCTGGAAACTACATGTCATATTGTCGGTAAAATTTCACCAAATTCAACCTCCTAAAAAAAATTTGTTATCGAATATAAAAATTACCCCAAAATAATTCTATAATTACTTGAAATTATTCTATACACCCAAAAAAATCATTAATAATATCCAATTTCTTTAAAAATTTATTCTCACCTCACTATAAACCCAAATCTAGTTATATATCATTGAACTAACTATATTACCATTGTCATCATCATAACCACATCTAAGAACTCACTGGTTGTCTGAGTTGTCATTGATCCTATCTAGTAACACCTTCCATGTAATCCTATGGATTCCATAAATCCTCAATTCCCTTACCAATACAAATCTAAAATTTTATATCCGATCATTGACCCAAAATGGGAGATAAAAGTTAATAAATGAGAGGTTTATCTAAGAATTTATTTTTGATGGAAAGACAATCCAGCCAATGTGGATTTATTTCCAGGCTCATTAATGAATTATAAACATGATTGGAAAGGAATTGTGTGATATAATATGTATCATACATACAAAAAAATCAAGAAACATTTGTGAAAAAATTCACAATGAACAAACCATTAAAACAATTGAGTCCTATTTAGTATGAAATATTTTAATCCAATAAATGTTTTATTGAAATAAATTGTAATTATATTATAAACATACACATGGAAGAATAACCCAGAATTAAATATTATTTAATATAAAATTTAAATAAAATATCTATTTATACTTTTTAGTAATCGTTATATTTAAATATCAGTATAATATTCAATAATTATGCTTCCATTGGTTCTTTTTTTATAAAATAAACATTAATTTTTAAATATTTTAACTATGAAAATAATAAAATCAATGAAAAGTTTTAAATGAGGAAAATAATATCATAAATTTCCTACCTCAATGGTGAAAAGTTAAAGCTTCTACTTTTAAGTCATGATTCTCATTACAATTGGTCCCACCATTATGAATTCCAAAAATCAAACAAAAACACTTTAAAAACCTCTATGTTTATGTTTTTACTTAATGGATAACCATAAATAAGGTTTGTAAAAATTTATAGAAAATATTATTGAGTAGATCCATTGTAATTTTATTTTTATATTTTTGATGGTTAATAGCATAGTGGAAGCATCGGTAGGGAATTCCCAGCTTGTCTATTTGTTTTAATCAGTTATTATTATGAGTTGTACATGATGTAGAACATCATCGCCAATGGAGTTAATTAAATTTTTATTTGATGAAGGAAAACTGAAACTAAAATTTAATATCATCATATAATGATTTATAATTAATTTAAGAAGTTAAATAATTACATTTTAATGAATTATTTCTTCATTAATGAACCTAAAAACATCTATGCATTGTACTTTCATTGTGTAATAGGAGTCAAGTGTTTATTCCCACTAGTTTTGATCGACACATTCCCCACGATCCTCTGAGGAAATTTATAGGAATCTATGAGTATTATCACAGAAGATCATAATGATTTTGTCATACATCTTTTATCACAATAATAATTTCTTAAATGAAGTACATACCATGATCTCTCTAGAATCAAAAGGGTGGCATAAGAGGATCTCTCTCTGTTCTTAATAGAAACATTGGATATGAACTATCTATAGATTGAGAGGATTATTCATATTTCACTATGCACAAATAAAACACAATGAAAAGAATTAGGGATGGAAATAATATAATTGGGTTCAAATAGAGATAGGGTTAGAAAGAAAATAATTGCACATAGTCCCATATTATTGTTTTAATCCTCAAAAAACCCAATTTCCAAATAATTTTAAATTTATTATTGTTATTCTTAACATGTGAAAAAACTCATGAACTAATTAAATATTATTTCTTGAATAAAATATTTAAAAATTATTCAAATAATATTTATTTATTTCTCTCCTTGTTAAATTAAAACTTAGTTCAGAATTCTTCCATAATATATATCAGTTCTTGAATAATTTCTATTTATTTAATAAATAAATATCATTCTACTATTCAATGATAAATTAGTAAATATTATATATTTTAAATAGAAAATAAATATTTATTAAATATCTGGCCCATAAATATTCTCTCAAATAACTATTGAATAAATATTCATGATCATAAAGGCAAAAATAGTTATCAACAATGTATGAGAATAATATTAATTCAAAATTTCAAATAATACTAGTATTTAACTAAGATTTAGGATATAATAAGTGTGTGACCCTCCAGTCCTCTTTATCACTATAATTAGGTGAATCCATCCTAAGTATAAGTATATAATATAACAACATTCTAAGGAACCTATAGAGATGTAATTTAAGCTCACAAAAAATAACCTAATATAAATTTTTACCATGTAATATAATCTATTTTTCATGATATCTCTAATTTTACTGGTTACTTACGGGTGTCACCACCCTAAGTGCTTGAGGTAACATTCATTGATTTTATAGAAATGAACCTACCCATATGACACCATGTCCATGAATTTGTTTTTTTTTAATTCTAATCATTTTTCTTAAGATATAAACATATGTTAAATAACATAATGTACAAATACTTTCTTGCATTATGCATTAATGCAATATCACTCATGATGCACCCAATGTATCCTACTTCACAATAAACATGTATCATCATATTTTTATTCAATATATCAAACTATGAAACTAATAATATATATTAATAATAATTTTAATGTCTAAGGGTCAATAAAAATGCTCGTAAATAGGAACATCCAGTGATACATATAAATGTAGATTTCCTACCATTAGTTATTCTTCTCATAATATCATAAACTAGAAATTTATAAAGATGTAAATCATTAAAAGGTTCCTAAAAGTCATATATGTATCCACCCTTGATAAACTATATAATCTATGTTCTATAAAATTCTATTATTCAGATATAGAACTTATATATTTTCAGAATACTATAGTGGAACTTCTAGGTTCCCATCATAGAAGGGAATTTCTATAACCTTTTAGTGAGAGAGTTACTCTCATGATATTATCACATAATATACCATGAAAAATAAATATCATTGTATGATAATTAGTTTATTAATATTAAAATAAAATAATACAACTAATCATAATGTACCTATATATAACAGCTCTGGACCCTTACTTATGGATATCATGCTAAAAATTCATCTTTGCATTTCAAGCATTCATAAAAATCAATGTGATCTAATTTCAACCACCCAAAACATAAAACATCAAAAGTAAATATGGAATCACTTACATACCCAAGGACTGTTTAGGTTTAGAATTTTATAAAATTTTGAAAAAATATTTCAATGTGGACACATAAAATAGTATTCAAATTTTATAATAATATTAAACATTTAAAATGGAATATGTTATCTTTTTATTAAAAAATATCATGAAATTTAACATTAATTATTCTATGTTCTTAATCATCCATAAATCCTATGAAAAAACATTTAAAAATGTGGAATGAGCAAAAAAATCTCAATAAAGTACATAAAAAGAAAGAAAGAAACCTATTAGTCCATGAATACTCATAAAAATTATTCCTTTTTCATAATTTAGTTTGGGGTAAAAATAAATAGTTACTTACTCTAGAAATAAAATTCTATGACTAAATATTTTTAATAAAAAATCATTATATACCTTAATAAAAAAAATAAAACTCATAAAGGTTCTTTTATAATAATTAAAAAATAATAAAACTTTCTCAAAAAATGTTATTCATTTAATCCTTATGAACTTGAATTTACTTTCTTATAAACATAATCTCATGAGTAATCACATGGGATCATAACATAATGATCACGAAATAATATGATAATTTAAATATAAAAAATTATGTAGAAACCTAGAACATGTCCTAAAAATAAATCAAAGTTGTCTCCAAAGAAAACATCTCTTGGTCGATAAAGACCCATATTAGATTAGGTTTAATGCCTAATCCCATACATAACATATCATGATATAAAACATTTATCCAATAAGTTGGAGTGATATTTAAAGACACCTATTATAAAATTTTCATTATTATATTTTCAACAAAAATGAAACAAATAATGATACATGATCATGTGGATTACCCATGGAAATTAATGGGTTGTATAATCTTTCCTTGTATTATAATCAAATGAAATCTCATAATGATTATAAAGAAAAGAGGGAAATAGATTTTATGAATTTTTATATCCAAGTAGATAATCATAGGTCTTTAAATAAAGTGATAATTTAGGAATAAAAATCTAAAATGATCATTATATAAAATTATAAATGGATATAAAAATTCCCCTTAATTGAGTTTCATTTTAAAGAATGTATTTGAGAAATGATATTATGGCTTGTATTACCCCATAAAAAGAAGTGTGAATAATATAGGAATATATTTTTGAGATATATATATATAATTTAGAAGAATTATATAACATTAAATAGATATATAATTTTGGTTTGATATAGAATGGTCTTAGACCAATAAAAATGGTTGGTTTTTTTGACATCCCTTACATCCATAAGCAAAGCATTTTCAGATATCCAAATATCAATTCATTTTAAAACCTTTTTTTAAAATAATTAGAAAAAGGTAAATATTGATTATTTAAATTCAAGAAAACAATAAATATTATAATGGAATTCAAACATTAAATAATAGTTATGATGGTGGTAAATAATGTTGATGTTGTATATGTAAAAATTAGATATTTTATTTCTTTTGTAAAGAATGTCAAAATGATCTGTCTAAAATATATAAAAAATATTACCTTCTAAATCCTTTAAAATAAAATAAAAAGGGTCATAAAATTTATTTTATAATCCATTTATGCTCATATAAATACAACATTAAAATAATTTTATGAATATGGGAAAGGAAATTTATGATCTAGAAAATAAATCTTTAAAAAATTTAAATTGATGGTTTTAAATTAACGTGGCCCTTACCTCGTGTCCAAGTCTTTCCATATGTTCGTTATCATCCTAAATAATAAAAATATGTTAACTATTTACTTCATTAATGATAATTTTCAAGTTTATCATTTCTTTTATTTTATTTATTATCATTTTATTTTCAATCACTTAATCAATTAAGTTAAGGTCATATGTTTTGATAATATTCGGATAAAAAAACCAAAATGACTTCAGTACATTGAATATGGTAAATGAGGTAATTATTTAACCATATAAATAATAATAATAATAAATATGAAATTATAATTTTTAAACAAGAATTAAACAATTAAAACTAACCATGAATGATGGTTATGGAAAATTAACTATGTTACAATCATGGATATGGTAGGTCATACATACGCCTGAGTAACATTTCTATTTTTCAATTATCCAGGTGGAAAGAGGGTAAGTGTTATATTATCATTATATAATTTTTATTAAATGAAAAATATCATATTATTTCATTAAGTACACTTATATATACTATCCATGTGAGGTGGTTAAGAAAAATGAATCACATTGCTTCTTGGGCTTCATAATCCAAATGTACACACGAATGATGTTATCATTTTTAAATGAATGTAAAGGTAAGAAAATAGATGATATATTATATTTATAGAATATAAATTATGTAATGAATATCATATATAATCATTAAATCTATCATCATAACTGGCTATAAGAGGTAGTAATGTAAAAAAAATTACCTTGATTCTCAAGGCGGTAGTCTTTCATACACACAAATTATGGTTTGATTTCCCATTTGATGCAGGAGGAGATAGATGTAGGTTATTAAATTAAATTAAAAGAATCCAAGTATAAAGAAGATATTTTTTTATTATATCAAAATTCATGAAGAATTTTTTAAGGAAATATAAGAAGAAATAAAACTTAAAATTTATGTTAATGATTGTACCTTATCTTTGGACAACATCCTTTTCTTTACACCTTAAACACTCTAAGGATTGTATTCTACCAAAAAAACACCTAAAAATTTTGGGGAGGCTTGTTAGGAAGATATTTTTCTCAATCGTGGCCAATATTGTAGGATTATGACATGTGAATAAAATAGGATACAAGGTTCCCATTTTAATTGAGGTGAGGGGAACTTCTACAAATACATAAAATAATAAATTAATATTGGTTATTTTTCATTGAAAAAGAAAAATAAATTTATATTTTACTAAAATTTAATGAATATGGTTTTATATCCTACCATACAAGATAATTTTTGTAATTTTAGATTAGTTTTTTACTCTTATCATTTTATTTTAACCCACATTAACCCTTTTTTACAATATCACGATTACAAAGTATTTACTCCTTAGTGGTCAATATAGTTACTATAAAATTAACTTATTTTGTAAAAAAACATATTTAATATTTTCAAACACATAAAAATAACTAGGATGATGATAATGTATTTTTGAATATTAAATCACTTAATAATATATTATTTATTATAAAATAACACTAATATCATTTTTAGAACTATTCATTTTAATTTTTCTTTGAAAACATCATGGAAATAATAAAATTAGAATATAATCCTTTAAAACATCCCTAAAATGTTATATTTATCCAAAAAAATGGTGTAACACAATCATTCATTCAAATAATATTACGTTCAATATTTTTAAAACTTTTTACTTTAATTTTTTATTAAATTAATAAATATTGTGTTGGAATTGCAAAGCATTTAAGGTAATTATTTACTAACTAAAATTAAAAAAAATTACCATGATAAAAAAATATTTTATATTTAAAATAACCCTTTAAGAACCAAATAGATCCTCTTTTTAACCCCATATAAAAAAATTCAGAAGATTAAAACAAGGAGAATTACATTTTCTACATTTCTTTACATAAAATAATATAAAGGTTAAAACAAAGATATCCATCTCTAATTTTCCTTATGTTCAAAACATGGATAATATTGGCTGAACTGTAATCATCTAATTGGATAATTTCAAGTGTTAGGTTTATTTTTTAGTCTCTCCCATATTATTTTTAACCTTAATTACCAAATTTACACTTACTATGTTGATAATTATTTACTACAGATAAAATTCATAAAGAACATAAATAAAAGGTAAAATTTTCAAAAAAACAAAAATGGCCCTCTTGATTCAAAATATAGAATAATTTTTTCAAGATTCAATTTCAAGAATTTATGTAAATTAATTTAATATTAAAATAAAAAACATAATATAAAACAGTTTTTTATAAATATATCTTTTCATGTATAAAAAATTTTTTATTCCAAATTCAAGTATAAAATTCATTCTAAAGAATACACTTGTATTATTTTTAAACAAGATAAACTGATAATGTTTTATAACTAATCAATATATAATTTTACCGGGTAAATATTTTAAAATAAAAATAAGTATTTCTCACTATTTAGTGAAAAATAAAACTTTTCAAGAAAATATAAAAATTTCACAATAATATAATTTTGATACCCTGATTTCAAAAACAAGATCCATTTTTTCAAATAATTCTTATAAAAGTTCCATAAATTAATTATAATATTTTATCACAAAATAAATAAATTTTATTTGAAGAAAACTTATATTTGATGAATAAAATGTATTTACTAAAAATTGAGAAATTATTTACTAAGTATTTATGAATACATTTTTATTTATTTGTAACTTTATATATATCATAAATTATTTAATCATTTTCATACCTACTAATTTAATTTCTATTTTAAAAAAGTTCTATTTCAATAATGATATTTTGTGGTTCGTTTAGGCTCGGTGTTGTGTTTCAAATATGATATCAAACATAGGTTTCTTATTAAAATCTCAAGGTGTTATATTTATCAAAATTAATAAATTACATCTTCGCAATGTGAACTTTATCTTCGTAATCAAGGGTTTTGAATCTGAAAAAAATTATTAATACAACTTCCGCTTGAAAATAAATAAAAGAGAACAACAAAGGTCATCTAGAATAACACATTCTAGGTTTACAAATCATAGAACGTCAGTTGGAAGTGAAAATATAGACATTAAGAAAAAACATAATGTAAAAATAATTATGGATAGTGACTGAAATCATTATTCATAACAAAGGGACTTATCATGAGAAATTTAATAAACACAAAACCATAAACCAAAGAGGTGTGAAAATATAGATACCCAAACCTTTTATACATAGATATTAAATCTTTTAGATAAATATTTATTACATTACACAAAAAAAATTCTGGGGATCATAATAGTGTAGTGCCTTTGGAAACCTAGGAACATAAACAACTAATCCATAACTTAGCTGCATGATATCCCACTATGTTATTCATAATAAGTAACCTTATTAGAAAAATGAAACATAATAAATTTTTTCATAACTTGGGTAAGAGAAACTTAAGAAAGGGTAATCTCAGATTCTCAGAAAGGGTAAACAAGGGAGATATAAAGATATCATGAGCATAAGGACATGAGAACATTATAATAACATTAAACAACCATACCCTACATATCATAGATCATAAACGTGAGTCATGGAATAAATCATGATAGTTTATATGAAATGAATCATAATGGAATAAAATAACATGAACCATGACATCATAACATTGGAATAAGACATAGATTTGTACAATACACATAATTATAGATAATAATTTATTTATAAGTTAAAGGATTGTTTTAAAGTCTATCATAATGGATTAGAAAACCATCATAGTAGTCAAGGTTTAATCCTAAGATAATCATAGTGGACAGAGTCTCTTAATGAACTATGTTAATTCTCCATTCTATTCTGATTTATCACACGAGATATTGGTCTTTACCTAATGCATTGTAGGGAGATATAGGTCCCACCTATCTTATATATAACTTAGAAACCATCCTTGGTTATAACATCACTACCATAACATAATAAAAATAATACATATTTTTTCCACAAGATCTAAAAACATTCAAAATATTACAAACTATGAAAAGAAATGTGTTTTAAAAATATTCCATTAGAGGACAACATGTGGAAAACAAGTAGGTTTCATAATCATTTCATAAATTCACCAAATCATAAATCATGGAAAAATAAGTGGGCTGCCTAAGAATTTTATCATTATATACACTATCGAAGAAAAACATGTTTCATAAATATATTTTCATGATAAACATAAGCCATCTAGACAAAGTATAAGAATGGTATCCTTGGATCATATCCCTAGTTAATCATAAGTAAAAGAAAAGGGTGTCATACTATATGGAAAATGATATTGAAAGATCACATGGAACATTTCTTAAATAAAAATAACCTTTATACATGGAAAAATTCATTTTAAAACATAAAACAATTTTATAATACTTTTCTTTAATAATAACCTTGGTAATATATAAAGAAATATTTAAAAAAACATTTAAAACATTTCTTGATGTAAATATCCTTTCCATTTTGAAAATATCATTTTAAAAAAAGTTCAAAAAACATTTGGAAAGTACATTTCTTTAAAAATAACCTTTGAAAACTTGTAAAATGATATTTAAATTAAGGATTTGGTCATGATGGTGAAAAAATACCATTCATGTTGTACATGTTAAAACAATGATTCCTTTCACATTTTCGGTAAAATTCAAGCTAGAACTGTTTGCAAAATGATATGAAAAAATCTGTCAAAACATTTTATAAAAGGTAAAACATGGGTAAAAATTCATTTAATAATTCGTTTTTATAATTTTAAAAACTTTTTTTAAAAACTTTTTAGGAAATATATTTTTTAAAGAAAAATGTTTTTCGGACGAAGAGAAAAAATCAAATTTTTTTAAAAAAATATTTTGAACTGTTAAGTAAATAAATAGAGGAAAATGTGTTCTCATGAAATAACTAAAGGAGGATAAAATTAATGAATTTCATTAGACATGGATCAAAATATTTCATCATTATATTTATAAACATAAACGACTATAATAAAGGATTAGATTGCATTATAAAACCATTACCACTTTAGTAACATTGAATCATAAACCCCAATAATAAATAACTATTAATGAAACTTAAAATATTCTAATTTGAATAATATTCATGATTTTACAAGTCAATGTGGTATTATATACACCATAAATAGTAAAAAATTGGTTAATATAAAATAAGTATCCCAAATATAAATGAGAGACTAAAAATCACATACTATAGGTCTCGACTTCGTTTGTACACATTAAAAAAATTGTATAATAAATATAAATTTATTATTGTGTTGTTAAAAAATCATACATATATATATATATATGCATAAATTGGTTAAATACCATGAGGGGGTGAATCAGGATATGATAGATTAAAATAATATTTGCTTCGGATCATGTTTCATCATTAAATAAAAATATCTTCTCTCTCTTTCCCATAGAAATGTATGAAAAGAAATGAAATCATGAACGATATACAGTAATTTTACTTGGTTCACCCACACTTAGATACATCTAAGGATCATACAATGATAATTTTCCTATGTACCAAGTCCACTAAAGTTAACTTCTATAAGAAATTTTGGAACAGAATCACTATCCCTCTTAGTTTACAAAAAATCACAAAAACAAACCCCACTACTCTCTCAACTGAAGTGTACTCACAGCTTCTTCAGAATATCCTACTTTTATTAAATGAATTAATATTTTTTACACATAATTTAGTGTATCATGAATTTACACTTTAATCAACATTATTAATACCAATTTACTATAGATTTACTAGGTAATAACTTTTGGGTTACACTTAATCTTTCGTGCAACCTTTGGATGTATTGCGTGATAATTTAACACCTTGTGCACAAAATTAACTTTGACCCAATATTACAACATGAATGAAACATGTATTCTATTAATGCAAATATATTTGGGTGAAATTACCTTTTATCACACCTCTTACATCATTCAGATCCCTGATTTTCTCTAAGGGTCAAGCTACTGAAATGATAGGGGTAGCCATCAATTTATATACTCGGCCAACCCTATACGAAAAATCCTAACATTCTATCCTCTGTGTAAGTAATATTTCCCCGATAGTGTAATATCTCTATTTTAAATTACATTTTTCATGTAAAATCATTTCAATCATAAGCTTCATCTCTATTTTTGACACATGTGAAACTATTCTTTTGCCGTGCAACCTCGTCTTTCACGCACATTCAAATATTCATGCACTTATTTCCTTAGAAATTTTTTGATGTGATGACCTTGAATCATGGAATACATGAAAAAATTTTAATCACCAACACACTTGTATGCAATATTTTCCTTTTAGACAAAAATACTTCCTTTTCCACACAAAAAATCTTTTTCCATCCTCTGGATTTTAATCCCCAAAATTTTGGAAAACACTATGAAATGGCACCACCTTGTATCCGCATCTTTTTTTATTATCGCCAAAGCATTCATTACTTTTTCTTAGATCATTTTCAATATACCTTTTCATAAATTTCTATGGAAATCCACAACTGACCATGGAAACATGTTTTTTCAACAAACACAATCAACCCAAAAACATAGAAATGTTACCTTGAGGTATTTTTTACTAACAATATCCCCCTTTGGGTTTGTTGAAAAATATTAACATTTTTATACCATGTAAAACCTTATTTCATATTCTACCACCACTCTCATATTGTGATTCAGATATCAAGAAAATATTTAATCAACACACACTCTAATCCCATGTGATCTATGCTCGGCATAAGAAACAAGAGTAGCATGAAAAGATCATCAATAAACCCCTTCATTCATGAAACCATTCAACTTGTTTCTTTATAAACTCCGTATGTAAATATATATATCCTTTTATTGATCACCATTAGAATAATAAGATTTAAACCTCCCCCAATATCACTACTTGGGTTCTCATGCTTTGGAATGCTTAAATATTTCCAAGCTAAGATCGGATAGCCATGAATTTTTTTCACATAGCACCTAACTATCGTCATGTCATATAATAATTGCATGGTTTGTCAAAAATATCTAACCATTAAAACATTAAAACTAGACCTACATCAGATCCCCCCCCCCATAATCTTCTCTCCCTATCTTTATTAACACATTTTCTCCACTTTAATAGATACAATTTATCCCCCTTTATCAATGAACCCGAAGGTCACTTAGTTGTTGTCTGCAACAGGGTAAAGAATAAAGATCTGTACATTAGGGAAAAACACGCCACACCATAGGAATATGGGGTCCCAAAATCCCACTTTTCAAGTGTGGGGAGTAGACTCGACTCCCATAGCTGGTAGATTCTATTCAAATACCTCTTTGGGTAAGGCCTTCATTAGAATTCTTGAAACCTATAGTTTTATAGGAACATACTACAATTTCATAATCCCTTGATCCACCTTATCCTTGATAAAATTATATTTTATTTCAACATTCTTTTTACTCGAGTGATGGACTATATTTTTTCTAAGATTTATAGCACTTTAATTATTGCAATAGATTCTAATCAGATACTTTACCTCAACACCCATATCATCAAGTTGTTGTTTCATCCCCAATAATAGCATGCACACTTGAGTAGCCGCAATATATTAATATTATTTAGTTCTTAATGAAATGAAATATTCTTTCTTTCTTATCCAAGAAATATAAAATTATCCAAGATAGAATACACCACTTAATGTTGATTTTCTATAATCAAATGATCTGTCACATTATGCATATGTGTAACCCAATAACTCTTTCTAATATTTTTCATTTTAAAGAAAACCAAAATCTACAATTATCATAATATAATGAAGAATTATTTTCACTATAAGAAAGTGTCTTTACTTGGTATTATATTGATATCATGTTTCTTGTCATGTGAAAAAACAATATTAGTTTTTTTATTATCAAGTACAATAGTATACCCATGATTTTCTTATATTCTATAATATTAATCATATTTCCTTCATCATCCCTTGATATTTTCATCTAAGTATCCACTGAAGTCATCATCTTCTTGGAATTATCCATTCCAAATCTTCTCAAAATTTTCTTGGAATATTTATATTGAGAAATTAATGTGTCATTATTTCTCGGTGTCACCTATAAACCAAGAAAATCTTTAAATTTAACAATCATTGACATTTAAAACTCTATTTTCATGAATTCATTAAAAATTTTGCATTGAAATTCATCTAATCAATCATGTATTATGACATAAATATATACCATCCCCATCATCCTTTGATTAATACCACTTTTTATATATTGATTGTAATCAACTCCACCACACTGAAAACCGATATTCTTTAAAAATTGATCGAGCCTTGAATACTATGCTCTTTGTGGTTGGTTCAACCCATATAGTGCCTTTCTCAGCCGAAAAACTTGATTTTTATATTCATGAATGATAAAATGGTTTGTCTACTATATATAAACATATTATTCCTAAACCTCATTCAGAAATTCTAACTTAATATCCATCTAGAAAATATTGAACTTTCTTTGAACAGTTATAGCCAAGAATAATCTGATTGTCACTAGACTTGAAATAGGTGAAACTTTTTCATCAACATTGATACCATATATCTATGAGTACCCTGTGAACACTAATTACTCTTTTTTTTGAATCACGGCATTATCTTTATTCCTCTTGTTGTAAAAGACCCATTTAGTCTCGATGGCATTCTTATCCATTGGACTCGAAGCAATATTTCATGTTTTATTATTATCAATTTGGTCTAGCTTCTCATTCATATCCTAAACCCATTTCTTATCACTTGTTGCTTCCTCAAAACATTTTGGATATACATGATATAAGAAATATTTATTTTATAAAGACTTCATTCTCGATGTTTGAACTAATGATGCCTGATCACCAATGATATTTTTCCTTTCAATTTCAACTTAACTCTTTGGCTTCTACATAGATATAGATTTGACTTCCTCCTACTCATCGTCTTTTTCTTATTTTGAATCATTATTTTAAATTTCTTCTCCCCTTGTGTATGTAACCTTGTCATCACTTTCATCGGGAAACTATTCACTATAATGTTGAATATTTTGTTCATTTTCCATTACAATGACATAATAACTTTCAACTTATTTTTTGATCCTCTTATTAAATCATTTATATAATTTTATTTTTCTTGATTATTCAAATAATATCCCCTCATATCCATGTGACTCAAATTTCTTGTGTCTCTCTATATTGACAATAAACCACTTACATTCAAATATTTGAAAGTATTTTAATGATTGATTCCTTCTATACCAAATATCATATAGAGTATTTTCTTCCTTCATACAAAATAGATCCCTACTATATATGTAGACCATTGTCAAGACTTATTCTTTCTCAAATTTATATGGTAGGTATTTTTCTATAAGCGTTATTTTGGACATGTTGTTGATAATCCTATTTCTTCTCTCAACCAATCCATTTTGTTGAGGAGTTTTCAAAGCTGAAACATGATTCCTTATTACATGTTTCTCGAGATAATACTATACCTGGATATTTGTCAATTTTGTATCATTATCGATACAAAACATTATAATTTTCTATCCAATCATCCTTTATTATTCCCTCCGATATTGTTTTATGAAACTGGACACATAGGTCTTGTGGGAAATGAAAAATACCCATACCATTCTACTAAAATTATCAATGAAAATAACATAATACCTCTTCCCTTAAATGGATCTTGGTAAGACAGGTCCATATACATATTCATTCACCAATTAAAGAACTTTGGTTGACTTTTTTTCCTTATATGTATTTCTAATGATCTTTCCTTATTGATAATCATCTCATGTATGAGTAAAATCACATGTTAACTTAGGTAGGTCTGGATCTATATCACATTTGACCAGATCTTCTAGGGTTGGTTGGCATAGATGGACAAGAAATTAATTCCACAACCCATTTTCCTCTTCTCTAGATAAAATACACATATCTTCTTATCCACTTACATGGTAGATATTCCCCTTTTTTCTTTTTCCCTATAAAACAACTGCATCATCTCTTCCTTTGATAATACGCATCTTATTAGTAAATATTATACTATTCCCTAAGTAACATAATTTATTAACACTAATAAAGTTATGAATAATACATTCAATAACGAAGATATCGACATTCCTTATCTCTTTTTCCCCAAACATGGATTTTTCTAAAGTAATTATTTTCATGAATTTATCATTTCCAAAATTAAAAACACCCTACTTGTCATATTTTATGCCTGTAACAAGATATTTACTACTTGTTATATGGGTTGTTCATCCACTATCAAGGATCTATGCACCATAATGATCTAATTATTTGAAGTAAATTTCTACAACAATTGCATTCTCATCTCTTTTATTTTTGATCCATGTTTTTTCAATTCATACCCAGTATAGAATGAAAATCTTGATCTTCCTCAGAGTATAATGGACCAACTTCATATTATAGAGCACCAAAATGATTTTTTTATTTTTAGCTCACTTTATAATTAATTGAGTCACTACTTATGACAAATTTGGTTTTGCATTGACACATTTCTCTTCATGGTTGATGTACAATATTTGTACATGTATCCAAATACTATACACCAAATATAATGACACTCAAAAAATATCCTAGAGTATTAAGTTCATTTTGGATTCCTTTGTTTTTATTTTCCTCTTTGGGGTGTCTTAGATATGGAACATTCATTTTGTGAGTGTTACATCTTTCCAAATCCAAAATACCTAATACGGGGTGCATTCCTGTGTTTCATTTCTACACCACTAGTTATCCCTTGGGTTATCTGAATCTTCTAGTTTAGATTTGTACCCAAATAAATATTAAATCTTAGGGTGGGTGTTTGTTATCTATCATCAATCATCGCAACTTTTTTTGATCAAGACCCATATCAGCCTTAAAATTTAAAATTGACTATTACTTCTTTTCTACTGGACCAATATACTCCAGTTTTGTCTTTTCTACCACTAGAATGATTTGATTTCTTGGTAACATACCAGGAATTAGGTCTTTTTATTGATACTTAAATTTTCATCATAGGACAAAAAATTCCTCTTAAAGTTCTTTAATGTGGATCCTTTTTTTCTTTCACTATGTTATTCAAACCATTGACCACCCTTTTATGTCCTTCAACTTTGAGTTTATGCCCACAAACCATTTATGAGTTATCTATCAATGAAGACTTTATATCCTCAATTTTATTCATTATATCAGGCTTCTATTATTACTACTATCTCATATAAAGTTTGTAATCATGACCTTTTTGTTTTATTTATTCATTTTGACTCTCTAACCATCTATCTATTCAAGAGAGGATTCCAATTCATCATGGATATCAACTCTTCCTTAGACCTCTTATTCATCAATATCACTTTATTACTTTTTATAAGAGATACATAAATCTTTCACCATATAATTTTCTCTATGATATTTTCATATATTCACCTCTTTAACCTTGTATTCATCTAAACTTTCATTTTCTTTTGAAATATGATTCTTATTTTTTAATAAATTTCTATTAATATTTTTATTTATATTCACATAGTTTGAATAATTATTCAATTGAATTTTAAATTTATCCTTGTTATCATCTTGAAACATCTTGGGGAACCTTATTGTAAGATTTCCAACCATTACACATTGAAAGAATGCAAGTGGGGGTTTCTCTTTAAACTTTACATTTCCTCTTTGAAGATTTGAGAAATGGAATGGCATTACCCCATCCATCTCTTATTATTCCTTTCCATATTCAATGGTGAGATTATTCATAGCCTTCAATGAAACTTATTTAGAATTACCTTTTTCCATAGATTAAATATCTTTGTTTCTCATCTCGTATGCAATAAGTGTACTATATAAGATATCCAGTGTTAGCACCTTTAGATCTTTATCTTCCAAAAGAGAAACTTTTAGATTGAACCGTGGTGTAAGTCTTCTCAATATGCACTTACTATTCTTTAAATATTCAATAATTTCTCTAAAACCATGAATTTCTTCCACAACAACATTTACAATGTCAAATAATTCATTAATAGACACATTGGGTTTCATTCTCAAATCCTCATATTTTTCCACATAACTTGTAGTTTTTCTTCTCAAATTTTGAATCACATTCATATATATTCATTAGATTTTCCCACATAGAATGAGTTGACTTACATAAAATAACTTATGTATATATTTCATTGAATAAATATCCTTTTAATGAATTTATTCCCTTGGTTTCATCAACAAATTCCCTTCTATCGACTTCTAATAAATCACCATTATCCACACTAGTCAAAATACCATGTGTTGCTACTATATATAAATCCATACCTAAGGATAAAAATTTTTGTTGTATATGATTCTTCCATAACTTAAAATTGTTCCCATTGAACATCTGAATCTTATTATGATTCAAAACCTACATGAAAAAAACACTGAAATTAACCTACTATGATACCAATTGTTATCCCAAATAGGTTAAATAACTTGAAAGGGTGTGAATCAGGGTATAATAGATTACAAAAATTTCTCCTTTAGATATTTTTTCCTTATTAAAAAACCATATTATCTCTATTTCCTATATCAATGCATGAAAAGAAATGAAAACATGCATGATAAACAAAAAAATTACTTAGTTCACCCACACTGGGATATATCCAAGGAGCATACAAATACAATGTTCTTATATACCAAATACAGTAAATCACATCGTTATTAAAAAGTCTAGAGCAGACTCACTATCCCTCTTGGTTTTCAAACAACCACAAAAAGAAATCTCAGTACTCTCTCAACTAAATTATGCTCATTTATAATTCATAATATCTCCCCTTTGATTACTTTAATAAATATGTTTTATATATCATTTAGTGTATCATTAAGCCCCACTTACATTCACATGATGAATACCACTTTACCACATATTTACTAGAAAATCCCTTTTGTTTCACACTTAATCTTTCATGTAACCTTTGGATGTCTTGAATGCAACTTTAATACCTTATGCATAACATTTAATTTTGTCACAGAAGTCCAAATTTCATGAAACTTTTATGCTTTGTGCGAAACAATATTTTCACGCAACTACATTTGTACACACCTCTTACACGATTCATAGCCCTAATTTTCTCTAAGGTTCAATCGACAAAAATGAGTTGGGTAGCCATAAATTTATTAATATGGCTGACCCTACACACAAAATCCTTTTTCACCTTCCTATGTGCATGTAAGATTTACCTGAACACAGAACATCTCAATTTGACATCGCATTTGTTGGGGAAAATAATTTCATGAAAAAGATCCATCTCTATTTCACAGACTTGGAAAATTTAATTTTTTTATGCAACCTCATATTTTAGGCACATTCAAATATTTCTCCCACTTATTTCCTTAGCTATATTTTTATGTGATGATCTTGAATCTTGACTTGTTTGCAACATTGTGAATCCCCCACACCCTTGCACACAGCATTTTTCTTTTATGAAAAAATAATTTCATTTCCAAAAACACCTTTTTCTATCCTCCAAATTTTGGACCTAAAATTTTTGGAAAATACTAGGAAACAATATAACCTTGCATATACATCTTTCTACATAACCACTAAAGCATACATTCCTTTTTCTTGTATCTTTATCGACATACCTTGTCAACAATCTCTCTGGAACTCCACAACTAACCATGGAAACCTATTTTGTCAAAAAAATAATCAACCTAAAAACACTACAATGTTACCTTGATGTATTTTTTTCTAAAAATATACCATACCATATATTATTTACTTATGACTTTATACTGCCCATTTATTAACAATTCCATGATAAAGTTGTGTTTTGGGTAATAACTTCTTTGTTTTTCGTGTATATTTTGATTTGGTATGTTCGGTCCTCTTAATTTTATCATGGTTCCATCATCTAAATAATGTTAACTAAGATTTAAATTTCATATATATTCATTATATATATATTTATCATAATCCATAAAAGTTAAAGATATAAAATTAAATACACCATTCATGGAGACAGTAGGTAGTACGTATACATGAACGACGTTTCCATTTTCTCAGTGGATTAATTGAAATAAAGGTAAATAATATATTAATTTTACCAAATCATTTTTATATTATATTTATCCCATGTTTTTATTTAAAAATTTACATTTTATAATCCAAATAAATCTTATTTGAAGAATGAATAACATTATTTTGCAATGCGGTAGTCCTTTGTACACAAGAATGACATTATCATATTCTCAAAAAATGGATAGTAAGAAGTAATATGTGATATAATGATTTAAAAAGAATAATAATATCATAAATATCATATATAAACTATAAATAAATAAATAAATCTATTTAGGATAGTTGGGGATAGAAAATGAACATCATCGGTTTGTGAGGCGATAGTTCGCCCTATACACAAATAATGATTTCATAACCCATTTAATGGAAGAGGAGAAGTATTTTAGTTATGAAATTAACATAATAAAATCTTATTATGTGTAAAATATAGATCTTATTATATTAGTGTGGTTTAATAAATTTTTAAGGATGTATAGGAACAAAAATAAAATTCTCAATTTGGGACAAATCTCTTCTTCAAAAAACTTCTTTTATTCTACATTGAAGGGGTTATTAGGATAACTTATTGAAAAAAAATAAGTCATATAGGATGAGGGGATGGAATTAAGTAATAGATATGGTTATATCATGTATGAACCAAATGGTTTGGGAAGTGTGGATATGAGAGGAGAGAGGGTGTACTTTTATAAGTAAGGTGAGTGTCAAACTTGTATTTTTGAGAAAAAAAAGGTATTCCCATGATTTTATCATGAAAAATTTCTCAAAATGGGACAATTGAAAACCTTAGAGATTATAAATTCAATATATGGACAAAAATGGGTTTTTCAAATGTTTTATTTCATTTTTAATACTTATATTCTTAGTTTAACCCCTTGTAAACCCACTTTTACCTTAACCACAATAATTAATTTGTACTATTTTTATTATTCAATGAGGTAAAAAAATTAGGTTTATATAATTAGATAACATAAATTATAATTATTCCAAATATTAATTACATTTTTAAAAATTTAATTCACATAATTTATAAAATTTAATTTAAAATTAAACCCACAAACACAACGAGAAAGTGATTTTTCAAAGAGAAAATGTTCAAAAGTTTAAAAAGTTTTTATATAAAATTCGATATGATAATTATTCCAATTTCCATAATTGTATTCAATAATATATAATTGAAAAAAATTTACTTTAAAATCCATTTTAAATCAAAAAGGAACCTTATAAATTTTTTAAATGAAAATACAGTTTTCAATAAAAACCAGTATTTTTTACTATTCATAAAAAAAAAATCTTATTAGAAAAATCCAAAAATTCACCCTGACAAAATTTTTACATAATAATTTTAAATAGTAAGTTTTTTTATAAAATTATTTATCTAAAAGTTTCAGAAATTAATTTTATTATTGTTCACAAAAAGAAGTGAAAATATTTTTAGAGAAAATAGTATGTCCAAAACATATTAGGACTGTACCAAAGATCAATTAATTTTTATAACTATGTTTTATTTGTATAAAACCATTATATATAATATTTAAACTATTTGTTTTTATATTCATATTACCAAGTTCAACATCTAGGTAATAATGGTCATCTCTAAATAATAATATTAATAGTTTGTTGTGGTTCGTTAAAACTCAGTGATGCATGTAACGAAAGCTATCGAAGTAAATAAATTCACTCAAAAACAAATCATAGAAAATAAGGGTGTTACATTTTACACCTATTAAAATGAATTTTTACCTCAAAATATTCAATTTAATACCAACCAATGAGGATACTTCTTCCTTATTTCATCCTTAAGTCCCACATAGCTTCCCCAAATAGGTGGTTTCGCAACAAAACTTTGACTAGGTGAGTGGTCGTATTTCAAGGAATGTTATCTATATGGTCTAGAATCTTCATCAGTTATTCCTAATAATAAATATCATACTCCATCATCACTACCTTTATTTCATCACATGTAATGTATATGGTATATAATTTGTTAGTATAGATACTTGGAACACATTATGAACCTAAAATATGTTTGTTGGAAGCACCGAGTGATAAGCTCTAGTCTCGATACAATCGAAAATTTTAAAGTGAATGATATACCTATGGAATGTTTTTCCCTTATTTATTACATGGTAAAAAATTTAGAAACACCTTATCACAAAGTGAAAATTATAAATCATGTTGAATATTATCAACATAACAATTTATTCAACATTATGATTTCCTTATGCGTTGCTGAGTGGAAATGACCTTCAATATCATATCATTAGATAAATTATGTCATAATATACTTCTTTCTACAAATTCATTCCAATACATTGAAGTTATACACTTATTTTCATAAAGTTATTCATAAGGATACATCTAAATTCTTGAGTGAAATATATTATTGTAAGAAAACTCAACTGCAGGAAGGTGATGAGCCTAACCACCTTTGAAATACATTGAACAAGATCTTATAATATCCTCTAGGGTTTGAGATCTTATCTCTAACTAACCACCTATATAAGGATGATACGAATTACTGATACTCAACTCCATATAAATATCTTTCTAAATAATTCTCTAAAACTTCAAGGTAAAATTCATATCCTGATCAGATAAAAGTCAATGTGTTACACCATGAAATCTTACCACTATATTAATTTATATTAGGGCATGTTGATCCAGAGAGAAATATTCTCTGATTGAGATGAGGAGTACTAGATTTTTATGGTGATCAACTATAATCCATATATAATTATTCACTTTATATGTCTTTGGGGTTATGATGAAAAAATTAATGGTGATGTTTTCCCATTTTCATTCTTGTATGGATAATGGTTGTAGAATTCCCTTAGACTTTTGTCTCTCGGTCATACCTTTATTACATATCAAGTACAATGATAGATACTCATAGATATCTCTCTTCATGTGTTCCCACCAGAAACATTATTTCACATAGTCTAGTGGTAGGATTTTTACCCTTATAATCATTCAGTTGAAGGTTCAAGCCTCGAAGCCTTTTTGTATTCAATAGTTTGTAGACTAGATTACAGGTTATCCTTTTTCCAAAACTATATTAACATAGTTCATAAAACATTCCAAAATTTCAATATCTCATAATTACCTTAATAGCAAAGATAATATAAACCCTAAAGGTTACTAATACCTTTAATCAAATTGCCAAAAAAAAATTCCACTAAAACATATAAAAAACCAAAGGGTTCTAATTCCATAAATGTATCTTAAAATATCATTAGTCTTGATAAACTCACATCACAAAAAACCTCAAAAGTAGATTCAATGAAATTAAACATTATTATCAACCATAAACTCATAAACCCATGATATTATTTATAATTCTATGTTAATCCTATATAGAGACATATATTCTACCAAAATTAAAATAATCCTTAAATGTTTCATGATTCTTACAACCCAAATATCGTTGGGAGAAATAATTATGCAACATAATCCTTGAATCCAAATATAAAAACATATTAATCCTTACACTTCAATGACTAACATGGGATATTTTTTTTAGTCTAGAAATTAATTCTTAGGTTAGTTCATTGACTTGGATAATGCCCATGTTCACCAAAAATGAGACCTTGAATTTCTCAACAATTTGTCACTCTATGAAATTATTTTACAAATGAATAACATCTTTCCCTCCATTTGAGATATTTTCTATGTGATTCTTCCCACCTTTTTGACATGCAGGAAGATAAATATTCTTCCCTCTATATTTATTATCACACAAACTTTCATAATAGTTCATTTTTCTAATATCTCACACTTTAGAAACCTCACCAAATTTCACATTGTTAATCATATATCACAATAGTTAATGAGACATAATCAAAATATCTATATCTATAGTCATCATCCAATTTTTTTTCTTATAGTCACCAAATTGTCCATCAGATTCAATGTTAACATGATTATTCTAGTTCTAACCATTGACTAAAACCAAAACGCATATTGTGTGAAATTGTAATCATATTGGTAGAACCATATAATCATAAAAAATCACTTATAGGATGTCTAAATTATGACACATTCCTTTCTATCTATAGAACCTTAACATTAACCTAGGTCATTCATGTTCATTATTCAAATCCATAATGATGGTTTATAAAGAGTTTGTGAATCTTCAAATCATATCACTCTGGAGTGTCAAACCAGGTGTGCAGCACGGCCCATTATTGTGCACCAGGTCATGATTGAGTCCAACTCAATGTATAATTTTTTCAGTTATTACCCCTAGGTACCACTATGCCAAATAAACGTGTACTTTTAGTATACAAACATAGATGTAATTTCTTGAAAACCACACTCTCTATCATTTACAAAAATTCATTTACATTTTCCTATACTTTGACTCATCTATAGAATTATCCTTAGACATATCCCAAGATATATTGCACTAAGGTTTTTTCATCCTAGTTTCCAAAGTTTAACTAAACAATTCCTTAGATACCAGCTATAAAGACCCATATTTTCATATATATATATATATATATATTACATATTTTATATGGATATTCATTTCATTAAACAAACACATTTCTGAGGATCGTAATGGTATAGTTCCTTCAGAAACATGGACACATTAGCAATTGGTCTATGAGTGAGCTACATTATATCCCACTATGTTATTCATAACTAGAACCTTTCTTAGACATATCAAACATAACATATTTCTTCATAACATAGGGCAAGGAAATATAAGAAATGATGATCTCAGATGCTCAGTTAGGGTAAATAAGGGAGATATCAACATTTCCTGAGCATAAGGGTATGATAACATGAGAATAAATTTTAAAAACCATACCCTTTATATCATCGATCATAAACTTGAGCCATGGAATAAATCATGGTAGTTTAGAAGACATTAATGATAATGGAGTCAAGGAACTATGAGAGAATAACATTGGAATAAGACAAATATTCATGGCATACACATAAGAATAAAAAAATCATTTCCTTTTTAAGTAAAGTGTTATTTCAAAGACTATCACAGTGGATTGGGTTCACTCCCAAAACCATTATAGTAGTCATGGTTCACTACCAAGAATATCATAGGGGATAAATTACCTTACAAAAAAGGGTTCACTACCCATTATATTCTATCAATCTCATGAGATATTAATCTTTAACCAATTTATTGGAGAGAGATATAGGACCCACTGGTATTTGTTATAATGTTACCACCATCCCTGATTAAAATGTAACCACCATCATGAAATTGAAATCATTTATAGTGTACCAAAAGAACATAAAACATTAATCATATTAAAACCCAAAAAAATAAATGGGTTCCATAAACATTTCATCAGAACCTAACCTATGAAAAAAAGAAATAGGTTTTATAATCATTACATCATTTTATCAAGGCATATCCAATGGACAAAAGAAGTGGATTTCATGAGAATTTTATCAAGGTATAAACGTAGGAATAGAAATGAGTTTCATAAAAAAGTTTTCATCATAAATATAAACCATCTAGATAAAGAATAAAAATGGTATCCTTAGATCATATCCCCAGTAAAGCATAAGTAACATCAAAGGATTCCATTTTAGATTGGAAATTACTTTTAAAGATAACTTGGAACATTTCTTGAGGAAAATAGAATTAGACATTAAAAAACATTTTAAAACCTAAATCCATTTCAAAATAATTTTTTTTAAATATCATTGGAAACTAATAAAGTATTATTTAAAAAACATTTAAATATTTCATGAGAAAAATTTACTTTCCTTTTTTAAAATCACCATTTAAGGAAAAAAAGTTCACAAAATATTTTGAAAATAATTTTATTTGAAAATAACTATTATAAATTGTAAAATAATATTTAAAATAGTGAGTTGGTCATCATGGTGTAAAATAGTGTTCATTCCATATATGTTAAAATAATTATTCTTTTCACATTTTCAATGAAATCCCAATGTGTATTATTTAGAAAACGGCATGAATATTTCTTTCAAAAAAATTGAAAATTCAATAATGGGTAAAAAATTATCCAATAATTATTTTTAAAAAATCTAAAAAAAATTGAAAACATTTTTATAAATTATGATTTTGGAAAAAAATCGACCGAAGAGGGTAGGTCGTTCGTACGCATGGATGTTGTTTCCATTTCACCAATGGATGAAATGAAATAAAGATAAATAATATATTATATATAAAGAATAATTTTTATTTAAAATATGTCACATTTTTTTATTTAAAACTTTCATCATTACCTTCCATGTAATGCATATGTGAATAATGAATCATATCACTTCTCGAGGCTGTAATCCTCCACACACATGAATGATGTTATCATATTCCCACCTAATGGAAAGTAAGAATGAATATATGATATCATGATTCAAGAGTCATAATAATATCATAAATTTCAAATATAAACAAAAAGTGCATCATTATATCTAGATACTATATGTGGTTATAAAAAATGAATAACATCGGTTTGTCAGGCGATAGTCCAATATACACACAAATTATGATTTCATAACTCATTTGATAGAAGAGGATAATGATTTAGGTTATGAAATTAACATAATATAATATAATTATATTTAATATACTTATTTTTTAATATCATTATGGTTTAATTATAATTAAATGAGGTTGAGTAATAAATAAAATAAAATGCTTGATTAGGGACATTACCTCTTCTTCAGAAAAATTATTTTGGTTTAACCCAAAAGGATTCTTTGTTTGGATTTATAACCAAATTAAGTATTATAGGATGATTGGAGGTAATTAATAGTTTTCCAAAGGACTTGGATGAACCAAATGATTTTGGAAGTGCGAAGAAGAGAGGAGAGGGAGTAGCCTTTTATAGGTGAGGTTAGTGACACACTTGTAATTTTTTAGAAGAAAACGTTTTACCACATTTTTATCATGAAAAAAGGCTCTAAAATGGTTGATTTTAGATACTTATACATTAAAGGGTCAAATTATATGAATAAAATTGGTTTTGGACAATTTTTAGGCCATTATAACCACAATATTCTTAGTTTAACACCTTGGTAAATCGATTTTTACCTTAACTATGGTAATTAATTTTTAATTTTTTTTATTATTCATCATGGTAAAATATTAAGTTTAACTTATTAGATAACATAATTTATGATGATTAATAATATTTAATCCAATTTCCCAAATTATATTCACATAATTTCCAAGAATTAATTAAAAATTAAACCTGAAAACATGATGAGAAAGAAGTTTTCCAAAGAGAAAATGTTCAAAAGTTAAAAAAGTTTTTGTATAAAATTAAATATAAAAATGATTAAAATGAACTAAATTGGATTTCTTGATATATAATTGAACTAATTTTAAATTAAAAACAATTTTAAAACAAAAAAAACCTTATAAATCTATTAAATGAAAATGAATTTTTCAAAAAAAACAAATATTATTCACTATTTGTGGAAAATCAATATTTTTAGAAAAATCCCAAAAATACACTCTAATAAAATTTTGAAATGATTATTTCAATAATGAGGTTTATTTTATCAAACTAACTTTCTAAAAGTTTCAAAATTTTATTTATTATTTTCCAAAAAAATATATATATTTTTGAGAAAATAGTATTTTCAAAACAAATAAAGACTTTATCAAAAATTGAATAATATTTTCTAAATATTTTATATTTATATAAAAACATTATAAATAATAATTAAAATCTTTTATTCCTATTAATTCCAAAAAAATTAATTTATAGGTAAAAATAGTCATGTTAAAAATATAATATTAATATTTTGTCATGGTTCGTTAAAACTTGATATTATGTGTAACGCATGATTTCAAAGAAATTTATTTTATTCAAAAAATTGATAAAAACTCATGGTATTAAAGAAAATCACAATTAATTAAATAAAAATGATGGTAATAGGATAAATACTTTTTGAAATATCCTTTGTCCAGTGCTAAATAAATCATTTACCATATAGATTAAGAACAAAATTAAAATATACTTCCATGATTAGTATAATTTCAATCATTAATAAATTTCCAGCAAAATCTCATTTTTTTCCAAATTATGAGTATTTATTATGAACTTTTTATTCTTGGAGCACTAAAATCCACTTATAAAGGATCACATAATTCTACAAAAACAAAACATGTTATTCCTCCTATTATAATACTTTATCCAAAACCAAAATGATTTTCATAAGGTAAGATAATTCCCAAAATGAATAAAAATTAATACTAATAAATAATAAATTAATATCCTAAATCCAACAATAACACCCAAAGTTAAAATTAAATACATTCTATAAATGACTATCCTTAAAATACTTCAAATTATTCATAACTAATATTGAAACCAAATATTACGAGGATTTGAACACATATTATTATGAGATTAATTTAACATTTACCACTAAATAACATTTTTCACTTTTAATGTATCATAAATATGTAAATTCCCTAATCATGTAATCTCTATGATATGATAATCACTTCCATAAATAACCTAAATCACTATAAAGTGACAAAAATCACATATTATTCAAAAATATAATTCAAACTTCATTCCTCAAATAAAATCACATAATATTTGATTTACATAAATCAAATAATATTCCAAAAATTTTAATCTTCTTCCAAAATATCAATAATCACATAATCACCAAATCACTTTTCAAACCCATAGTTATCTATATGATAAATCAAATTAATCATTATCTATAAAATTATTTTATTAAAAAAAAATTCATACTAATAAGGACATCACATAGGATAGTGGTAGGTGTTTTACCCTTTCCCTCCTTCAATTGTCATTTAAGTCCATGTGGCCTTACCATATGTGACAGGTTTTCATCTATCCTATGGGTGACCCTTTTTAATAAAATAACTTTAATATAATTCCTATAGCATTCTAAGAAATTTGATGAATGTACTCAAAAAATTAATAAAATTATTCTAAAATAACAATTCAAATTAAATATAAGGTATACATATATGTCAATAGAATAATATGTTATCCAAAATTTCATTAATCAATTTAAAGTCACATGACTAAAAACCTCAAAATGGGGTTTATAATCCTTTGAAATTATGAACAATCATAAACTTATATACCCATTATGTTATCTATAACCCTTAGGATAACCTCAAAATAAAATATCCTAATCTACAATTTTTTATAATCCTTTTAGTAGATTAAAACTATAAAAACCTCAGACTCGTACTTATGAATCTTGTGTTAAATACATCATCATTACATTTATATATTTGATAAAAATCAATATTACCCAATTTCAACCATCTAAAACATACAATTTCAAAAACAAATATGGGATAATTTACATAGATGAAGACCTTTTATGTTTAAAGTTATAGAAAATTAATAAAAACCTTTTCAAAGTGGACACATCCACTCAGTATCCATTTTTTCCCATAATAAAAATATTTTAAAATGAAACATACTTTCTTTTCATTAAAAATATTCATGAATTTCAAAATAGACTTATTCTTTGTTTATAAACATATATAAATCCTGTGAAATAATTTTAAAAATATTGTATGAGACCAAACATCTTAGTAAGGGGCATAAATATAAATAAGGAATTCCATTAGTCCATGAATACTCATAAAAATTCACCATTTTCAAAATAAAGTTTGGAAAAAAAATAAAAAATTAATTACTCAATAAATCAACTTCACTTTCAAAATATTTTCAAAAAAATTATTATTTGAAACAATAGAGGTAAAATAAAACTCATAAGGATTCATTTTCAATAATAAAAAACATATGAAAACTTTTTCATAAATGTTATACATTTTACCCTTACAAATTATCATATACATTCTTTTAAACACAAGAAAATGAGTATTCAAATGGGATCATAACGTAAAGAAAAAGGTATCATAGGATAATAAAACAGGTGAAATGTATAAAAATTAAAAAAAACATAAACATATTTCAAGAATAAATTTCAATTAAAAATCACATAGTAGATGGATTCCCATCATGGATTAGGTTTACTCCCTAATCCTATACATGATGGATCATGAGAAAAAAAATCAACCAATGAATTGGAGAGATATCTTGTTTGAATAATCAAAACATGATTAGGTTAATTTATGACATAAAAAGGAAATTAATCATATGTAATAAATATAATAATTACCAATTTAAATAAATAGGTTGCATAATTTGGACACATATCATAATCTAACAAAAATTCATAAAGATTAAACATATAAGAAGGAATTAGATATTATGGATTTTTATATCTGATTACATAACAATTGGTCTAAAAATAAGGTGTTCATTTGGGAATAAAAACATTAAATGATAATTACATAAATGGATTAAGGGATATAAAGGTCTCCCTTAATCAGTTTTTATTTTAAATAATTAATTTGAGAAATTAACTTATGGTATGTATTGCCCCATCAATGGATGGGAGAAAAATCCATATATATATATATATACGGAAGATATATATTCATAATTTATAAGAATTACATAACATTAAAGAGATATATAAAGTGATTTATAGATATAATGGTTATAACTTGAAGAAAGAGTGTGGTTTAGAGATATCCCTTAAACTCATAATAAAAGAATTTATGGATATAAAAATATTCATACCATTTAAAACCCTTTTTAAAAATAATTAGAAAAAAGTGAAATATGAATTTTCTACATTGAAGATAACATGGAATCATATAAGGTAATCCAAACATAAAATAATGTCTATTGTGGTGGGAAATTTGTTCATGCCATATAAGATAAAATAAAACATTATTTTAATTTTTTGTAAAGAAAGTCTTAACATTTCATAAAAAATGCGTACAAATATTTATTATTATAAAACATTGAAACAAAGTAAAACTAGGCATAAAATTTACTTTATAATTTAATTATGTCCATATAAATACATCAAT
Source organism: Viscum album (assembly GCA_963277665.1). Taxonomy (NCBI): domain Eukaryota; kingdom Viridiplantae; phylum Streptophyta; class Magnoliopsida; order Santalales; family Viscaceae; genus Viscum; species Viscum album. Next base: position 1,921,586,604 of record OY728125.1, on the reverse strand, counting down.
AAAATAATTTTTATAATATGGACATGGAAGATAATTATTTATAAATTAAATCAGTAAAACATTTAAAAATAGGTTTTTAAAGTAAAGTATCCCTTACCTAGATTTTGACTATTCACATAAGTTATTTATCTTCTTGAATAATAATATAATGTTAATTATTTACTTTATTAACAAAAAAATTCATTTTTATCATTAATTTTATATTTTCTAATACCATGTTATATTCAATTACTTAATCAATTAAATTTACATCCAATGTTTTGATGATATTCATCTCATAAGTCCAAGATTACTTTAGTATGTAGACTATGGTCAATGAGGTCATTATTTAATCATATCCAAATTAATAATCATTCCATAATTAAAATTTTTAAACATTAATTATAATTTTAAATCCATCCATTAAATATGGTTATAAAAAATGAAATATGTTACAATAATTGTTATGGTAGGACTTACGCACACATGACTAAAATTTTTATTTTTCAAAGATTATGATAGAAATAAGGTAAGTGTTGTTTTATATTTCAATAAGTATATTTATATAATAAATATAATATCCTTTATTTAAATATACTTATATATAGTATCCATATAATGTGGTTATGAAAAATGAATCACATCACTTTGTAGAGGTGGTAATCCACATGTACTCGAAAATGACGTTATCATTTTTTATTGGATAGAAATGTAATAAAATAGATGATATACTATTATTAAAGAAGTGTAATTATAATATTAAAATCATATATGTATATATATATACATTAAACCCATCAATATAACCATATTTGTGATGTGGTTATAGAAAATGAATTACATCATTTTATGAGACAGTAGTCTCTTGTACACACAAACAAAATTTTTGTTTCCTATTTTATAATATGGATATATGTTACATTAGTAACATAACAACGTACAACTATAAATAATATACCGGTGTTATTATTTAAAAAAAATTAAGAATATTTTATGGAGGTATAAGAAGAAATAATACTAAAACATTTCTTAAAATACTATACCTCTTCTTCAAACAACTTCCTTTGATTTATAGATTAATAACTCTAAACATTGTATTATTTCAAAAATAATACGTCTATAATGTGAAAAGGGATGTTAAGAAGGGTTTTGGGTAGGTATTTGATAGATTAAATGATTTTTAAGTGTAAATAAATGAGTAAAAGTGCTTCCCTTTTGTAAGTTAGGGGAGGGGAACTCTTGGAATTACATTAAATATTAAATTAATATAAATTAATTTTAATGTATATTAGGATAAAAACTAATATAATTATAAGATACGATGAGTATCAGTCAAAATCATATCATATGATAAAATTTGGATATGTTTAGTTTTGGATTTTTCCATTATATATTTGTTTTAACACGTGTTAACCCTTTTTGACAATTACCAAGATAATGAAGTTTTTACTCTTTTGGGGTCATTATAGTTACTATAAAAGTAAAATTGATATATATATGGGGAATATTTTTTAGAAAATATATACCATTCACTTTTCTTATGTTATAATTTTTTTATGTCTTTAAATCATTTAATAAAATATTCTTTATTATAAAATAAAATTAATTTCACTTTTATAACGATTCATTTAATTTAACTTTGAAAACAACATGAAAATAATTGAATTAAAATATTTTAATGTCCCGGCTCAAGTACCACATTATGGTGCCTCAATCCATTTAGTTACAAGACCTAAGTCATGCCTACCCATATGTTAGAGACTTTATTCTACCAATGAGGGTCTAAAGTATATCAACCATGTTAATAACCCATTATTCAACCAATTTCATAAAACTAGTTCATCTAATTTCATAAACCCATTATTCCACCAATTTCATAAAACTAGTTCATCTAATTTCATAAACCCATTATTCCACCAATTTCATAATCCCGTTATTTGACCAATTTCATAATCCCATTATTCCTCCAATTTCATAATCCCATTATTCCATCAAATTATTAATCACATGTAAAATAAATTTAATTAATTTAATTTACGATAAATTCAATTTCCCAACATGGAAATTTCAATTTCTCAATTACTTACACTAAATTATATTCTATACTATGGGATTTAACAATTATAACACCTACCTCAAGGTCATTTATGGACATTACCCAAACCAAAATTCCCAATTTGATGCAAAGTTTTCTAAATAACAATGGTGTAGAAGATCTATGACCAAAATCTAAGACAAAAATCCCTAATAAAAACATTCATTAAAACCTAGATCTAAACCATATTCAATAGAGTAAAAATTATCCATATTCATGAATAAAGAGATATAGATATATATGAAACAAATAAGAAGTTATTATATACCAAAAGATGGTTCAAATCCTTCCACTGGATCATCAATTCACACTGTAAGGGGTTTGAGGAGCCTTGAAATCCTCTTAGGAGTATCCAAAATTGAGGTAAAATGTTTAGATCTGATCCAGGAAGATTAGGGGTAAAAAACTTGGGGTTTTTAAATTTTAATAAAATTTTTGGGAGGTTAAAAACCCACGTTCATGGTTTCTATGAGGAGGTGCATGGTTTTTCAAACCATGCACCTTAATTATGCACCGCTACTCATGGGGTACACAATTTCTCCTAAGTAGAACATGGTTTGAAAAACCATGCACCCATTGTGAAAATACACTCTGTTTTAGGGAGCATTATTTGGGGAGAGAGGCTGCACAATTTGGACAAAGAGTGTTTCAACTATCTGCCACCTTTTGTGCCTCCAAATAATTAGTGCACAGCTTCCTATGGAAAACCACGCAGTTTTTCCTAACCGTATTCCAACCATTCACAATACCATGGGCTTCAAAAATTCTTCAATTTCATCCAAAACAACCCAAGAAAAAAACCAACTAAGGTATAACTAAAATAAGGTTAAAAGATTTCCGGAAAATGTGTATAATTTTCTCAAGAAAGGTTGGGATCTTATAATCTCCCCAACTTATAGCAGCTCATCCTCGGGCTCTATTTCCAAGCATCTCTAAAATTATAAGGTAAAAAAGTTCAACCACTTAGCATGTATATCTACTTCCATATCCAATGTTTCTTGTTAACCACTTTCATGTTGCACAACACTCAGACTCTCATTATAGCCTTTTCCCATAACACTTTCTCATTGTGATCCATAACATGAATCTGATGCTTCTCAAAAGATGCATTAGCTTCAATCCCAACTTCATTAAAATCGATCACAAGAGAAGGGTCAAGGTGATACTGAAAATTTGTGACACATGAAAAACATTGTGCATATATTTATACCTCTTTGAAAGATCCAGTATGTATGACACTAGTCTGGTCCTCTCCATAATCTCAAAAGGTCTAACAAACCTAGGCGCCAACTTACCCTGCCTTTATTTCTTACAATGAACCAATCTTGGTGACACCTGAGGGAATACACGATCACCCACTATAAACTCAAGGGGTCATCGATGTCGATCAGTATATGACTTCTTCCTACTCTAAGATATAGAGATATGTTTTCAAATCAATTAGACCTACTCCACAGTCTCTAACACGAGACTTACCCCTAACAACTCAGACTCACCAACCTCTATCCAGCATAGAGGTGATCTATATGGAATACCATAAACTTTCTTATATGGTTCCATATGAATATTCACTTGATAACTAGTTTTATAAGAGAAATCAAAGAGTTATAAGTTCTTATCCTAATATTAACCCATGTCTATGATGCGTTCCTATAGAATATCCTCCAATATCTATATATATGTTCTAATTGCCTAATTGTATGTAGGTTGAAAGTCGTACTCAAAAATACTTGAGTATCCAATGCCTTCTGTAATCCTTTATATAAGCATGAAGTGAAGCACATATCATGTTCTAAAACAATACTCCATGGTACCCCATATAAAAATACTATCTCCTGAATATACATGTACCCCAACTCATCCACTATGAAAGTCTCCTAGATAATAAATAAATGTGATCCTTCCATCAATCAGTCCATTATCACTCATATAACTTCATTATTTTGAGGCATCATCGTAATTCCTACCAAAAAATACATGGTATTGTAATCTCACTTCCCTTATAAAATGGGAAATGTCTGTAGTAAACCACCAGATCATTGGTACTCAACCTTCACTTGTTGATAGGTGTGACATCGTGTCACAAACCCTACAACCTCTCTTTCCTTGCATGTCCTCTAATACAATTGACATAATTCATGATACATTTTGGTAAAACCAGGATGTACCACCCACTTTGAGGAATTAAGCTCATGCATAAACTCCTCCTTCATACACATAGGCATAAAAACATTGTTCCAGATATAGATGGTCTCATCCTTATCTATAGTCCAATTAGGAGGTGACTACCCACCTTTAAGGATTTCCATCAAGGCCAAAAACTCTAGATACTCATACTATATCTCCCTAATCTGGCTCATAACTATGGACTCAATAGATAAGGATAAAAGTTTCATCTTTTCCTATACCTCCTGAATCTCAATATGCATCTCGGCCCGTATATCCATCATATTCCACTCTAAACTAGAATCTTGAACTGCCTAAGTATATGTTTTTCTTCTCAAATTTTAGTAACACAGTTTCCCTTACTAGGTGTATATCTAATTCAAATTCAAAATACTGCATATATGTAACACCCTAAGCTTCCACATTACGCTTCTCTTTGAATAATACAGTATTGTGTGTTGTACGCAACTTCGAGTTCTAACACACACCACGATCAATCAAAGTAGCTGTTATGAATAGTAATCCCACATTTTAAAATTTTATAAATTTTATCTCTCAAAATGGACTTAGTTTTTGGATTCAGAATATCAATATTATCCTAGGGTGAAATTTTGGTACTTTTCGGATAACTTTCATATTTTGATGAATAGGGAAAATTACTAAATTATAATTAAAAATAACTTTTTTAATCGAAATAATTAATAGTGATAAATTATTAATTTGAGTGGTTTTAAATTATATTTAGAATCGGGTTTTACCATTTAATCCAATGTTGGTCATTGGACATAATTTCACATTTAAACCGGATATAAACAAGTGCCAATCTTTTGATAGTTATTGTTTCTTAAAAACACGCTTTTTGTTTTAACAACGGGAATTAATTTTAAATTAATAAATGAAACTTCTATGTTTTTAATTTTGTAAAATAGACTTCATTATTGAATTCTGAATATCAAAATTATCTTAGGGTAATTTTTTGGTATTTTTCTGAAAACTTTCAATTTTTGATGAATAGTGAAAAACACTGAGTTACTGTTTAAAACCGGATTTTTATTTAAATAATTATTTATATTATTTAAATTTATTTTAGGTAAAAATAGATACATAACACCTATATAAATTCAATTTAATTCATTGGAGGCAGTTTATAATAATTTTAGATATATAAAAATTTTATTGAACTTTTTCACCGTCTTTTACCCACCTCCTAGGAGAATTTGTAAATTCACATAAAACTTAATTTTACCACTTCTGTGAGTGGAATTTCGAAACTCTGAGAGACACGGTTAATATCAAGGAGTAAAATGTGGTTCAATAAGATAAAATTAAATTTTTTTGAATAGTAACTTTTTACTTTTATTTACCACGGTAAAAAGTAAATAGGGTAATTAAGGGTAAAAATGATATTATTATTACCCTAACACATGTTGTAATTCTATTGGATAAGTTTAATTTGACCAAAAACAACCTTATAAATAAAATATAACCCTTTAGGTCCACTTGGATTAGATTAGGACATTTATTATTATTTAATTCAAAGAAGAGTTAAAAGACTTAAAATCAAAGTTTAATAAATAAAATATTTTTGATATAGGGCTATATATAAGATAAATTCTATTATAAATATTAATTAGAAATATAAAAGGATTTACTACATAATGGTATTTTAATTATAATTTTTAGACATTAAATAATTAAATTTATTTATGACACAATGATGATGCTGTAATTACCTTATTAATGAAAGAATCAAATAAATGGTAATATAAATATTAAAATAAATATAATTTCAACGTTTTTATGACATCCACGAATTTTCTAGGTGACTATGACATGTTAGGGATGATTCAATGTATCATTTTTGAAGTAATAAAGTTTTTATGACTTTCAATAAAAACAAAATACCAAATAGTGTCAAAATTGACATAAAAGAGTTTTTAAAACAAATATTATATTATTAACTAATATTAAATTCCTAAAAATATAATGTTCATCCAAGAGACTTATATCATGATAGGTGTGTCATTAATGGGCCACTTGGGGGTTTATTGGATGTATATAGTATGTTTATTAACCATATAATATAAAAATACAAAGAGACATTGTAAAAGTGAAACTAATTAACTAAGAGTTAATACTTAAAGATAAGGTTAATATAGTAACACAAACCTATCTAAATCTTATTGGTTGAGTGGTTTTCGACCTATCCCCACATTAAACTTTAAATAATCCAATTTTGATCCATTATAAACCGAATATGAATTTATTATAAAATAATGTTTCTAGCATTTCTAAAGGTACCCCTCACCCCTCTTAAAAAAGGGAACTCCCACTTCTCATTAATTAAGTCCTTAAAATCCTTTTGGTTCGGCCAAACCCTGCCCCAATACTCTCTAAACTTCCCTCACTTCATCATAGAGACATTACTTTACTCAGAAAGCCAACCTAAGGAGCCCTTTTGATCAAATCAAAAGGAAGAACCCGAAGAAGAGGCAATGATTTCACCACAATTTCTCAAATTCATTTCTTCTTCCAATTATTCTTTCATTGTTATTACCATTCTAAAACAATAACTACAGTATATTATATATACTTTGATGTTATTATAATCATGGTACAACCATATTTCAGTATTCTATCCATCCTTTGAAACACATGTCACCATACGTGCGTACGTACGACTTACCGTCTCCACGTCGTGGTGTAATTGTTATTCAATAAATTATTATTTGGATGGGTATAATAATGATGTGTGATTCATTTAAATAATAAATATAACATGATAATGATTCTGTATATATGATATACCATCCAATTATATATTATTTTAATATCAAAAGAATGATATTTTCGCTCGTGCGTACGTACGGATTACCATCTCCACGACACGATGAGATTCATTTCCAAGTTCACCATTAATCGATGATTAAAAAAATATATATTACTAATAAGTATGTAATATATGACATAATAATTCTACTGGAGATATATATATTTATATATATAAGTATTTATGTAGTTACATATATCTTATTCACTTACTTCCATTCAATACTATATGAAAATAGAAACAACGTTTATGCGTACGTACGGACTACCATCTTCATAAACGATGTTTTCCATTTCATATATATGTCAATTATAAATATTTATATTCTAAATATAAATGATTTATTTATCAAGTTTTATATTCTGGAAGTATTTAAATCATGATCTAAGTGATATAACCAAGAGTAACAAGTTAAAACACGTACGATAAAGAAAGCGATAATTACCCGAAATGTTAATTTAACATGGAAATTATTATTAAATGGGTAATATAAAGTCATAAATGAATCATGTATAATATCATAAATATTAATATGGTTCTGGTATAATTTAATAACATACTACGATCTTCGTACAGGAGGTTAAAGATACCCTCGACTAAAGGAAAGTTCAAGGTAAGGGGTTTTCATCTCACTACTTATTCCCGTGAGATTCATGCCATATTGCCACTATTACCATTTATGTGGTGTATGTACTGACCATAATTGTATTCTTTGTGTAATAAACTTTAATTTATGTGTATTTACATATTCATTATATGATACCTCTTTCATGGGTTGTATGTTTTAAATGTTACAAAATTGGTAAGGGTTAATTCCTCAATCTCATTATTATCCGAGATTGTTTATGTGTAAGTATTTACTAGGACATTTTTATCATCCATGTCCATTTTTCATAAAAATGATTTCAAAATGAAGATTTTAAGGATTTTGAAAGGTACACTTTATCCATATTATAATTTCAAATGTTTTAATGATTTATCTTTCTAAATCTTTTTAATTAATTTCCATGCTTTCAAAATGATTTTAAGGATTTATTTATATGGACATGAATGTTTTGAAATGATAATTATTTTCAAAATTTTCAAAGTGGTATGGGACACTTTGATTAAAAAATATCTTTTAAATTACTTCCTTTATAAATGTGTGACTTTTAAATGATTTTACAAAAAGGATGTTTCTCTCAAAAAGTTTTACTCATCATTTTCATCTATGTCAACATCCTTTGATGTATTTTAAGATCATTTGAAGTTGATTTATTATAGAAACTTCCATTAAAGGTTTTGTGATATGTTTGACTATGGATGTGTTATTTTTATACCATTCACGGTTTATGGAGAAAGTATTGACATTTCTTATGCTAGTTTTAATACTAATGTTTATGTTATGTTTAAACCTATTCATATGAGGAATGCATTGGACTTAATAAGTGACGGGTGGAGCCCGCTATAGCTCCTCGATGCATCGGTAGGTCTCATGAGACAAACTAGTGTCTTGGCACAAGGCCTTGACAAAATCTTATTTTTAGTCTTGGCACGAGGCCTTGGCTATGTGGTTATGACAATATGGCATTATGAATTCCATCATTATGAAAGTGGTTATTAATATTGCATGTGAATATTCGATTAGTAGAATATCCATGTGAATAAGTAAATGGCATTATTTCTTTTTATTTTGCCATACTATGTTGAAGTTAAAGTTTAAACGGATTTTGTTTTAGTTATACATTGCATTAAATGTATATTCTTATTTATGAAAGTTTCCTCTATATTGTTATCCTTACTGAGCATTTGAGCTCACCCCTTTTCTATTTTTTATTTTTCCCAGGATGTGAAGAAGTAATTTATGAATGACCTGCAGGGATAGTATGAGGGGATAAAAGTGTGGACTATAGAGACTATATTGTTATAGTTTTAAATTTATAATGTAATGTAAACATTATTAATGTATCTAGTTATTCCAAGGCTACTAAACTAATCGGTCTTTCTATATTTGATCTTTCTTGTGATCATGCCAATGTTATGTAATAATGCACCGACTCTGGGAAACTGGGGTCGGGGCGTTACAGTTGGTATCAGAAGAAATTTAGTAAAAACCTTGGAAACTAGATTTAGATAAACTCTGATTAGAGCACATAGCCCTAAGATAGACTTTAAGGATTATTATAGAAGAACTTCCTAGAATTTTGGTATTATAGAGATTTTTTGAGTTTTCTGAGCAAAAAATCACTGTCTGGATACGATCAGGTAGAGGAGGCTCCGGAACAGATGTTCCTAGGGGTAAAACATGAAAACAAAACTTTGAGCTAGACTCAAACGGTAACTGGTGCACGACAATAGGCCTTGTTGCACTCTTGGTTATGACACTCTCGGGGGATATGCTTAGGATAATTCTCATTTTATTTACAAACCAATATGAAGGGATCATGATTATATACTTACTCAAAGAAAACATTTTTTATGATTATGGATTATATCCATAAAGTGTTCAATTTGTGTTAGGTAGTTTACAAGTTTAGAATTATTCATTGAAATTCATAAACTGGCCTAGTTTATGCTATTGTATAGAAATGGCTCCAAGTAGAAGGAAGGTGAACTCCAGTAATACGTATGATCCAAAGAGTAAAAAGGATCGTATGTTACATGGTCCTAAGCTAGAATTTAGAAGGTAAATAGTCTCCCATGTATTATCATCATATGAAGAAATAGTACCATGTGTTGATAAGATAAGTAAATAATTCTCAGAGTCTTATAGCTTTGAAGGGAATCCAGAGAAGAAAAGGATGGCAGAGAGAAGGACAGATAAAGGGAAGAAGGTAAAGAAGGGTTTTCCCATATGTAATGATTGTTGAAAGAATCACCTTGGAAAATTCTTGGATGGAATGAGAGTATGTTATAAGTGTAGAGAAAAATGACACTAAGTATGTGACTGCAAGTGTGAGAAAAAGGTTTTAAATGTACAATGCTTCATCTGCAAGGAGTTTGGACACTATGCGAACCAATTTCCCAGTCATCAGACTATGCTGCAAATGATGCTATCGGATAATAATCAAGTTATGATACTACCATATATGAAGAGGAATGACTAGTGTTCTAATGTTTTTATTTTAGAATTATTTCATTTAAGTGATGTATCAATGATGTTCTGGAAATAAATAAGGTTTGTACTGTAGTACTATTTCATTAAGGATTTAAGATTTTATGGTACTTAGAAAAGTGACACTATAGCGCGTTAAATTTTTTGGAAATTACATGGTTTAAGGAAAGATAAACCTTAATATGGTCCTAATATTGAGGTAGTGATTTTGGAATAAGAGATGGTTGATTTTGGTAATTCAGAATGTTGCAGTGTTATAAAAGAATATATGAGGAAGGCATTCACATGTTATTACCTGGAAAAAAGGATCCTCATTATGTTTAACTTCCTTGTAAATTTTGGACTGTGAGTTTGGATAGTAGTATTTTGGATAATCCTAAAGGTTGGAATGGATTATGTTTGAAAGGTTATTTTTGGATTTTTATAAAATGACAACAGGCAGACCGTGTGACAACCCGTCGCGTCAGAAAAAGCTGTGGGAATCGAACCCCCAACCATAGTGAGATTGGGATTTATCACCTTCCACTGGACTACGTGAAGTCCCTGGATTGTATAATGTAGTTTCCTTTTTTAAAAGGGTCTGATATGTGAATTATAAATTCATTATATTCAGAACCCTATACGATTAGGATAAATAGAGTATTTTTGAGTTCTATTATTTTTTGGAGTGAAAGAAGAGTTTGTGGTAGAAATTTAGTAATGGATAAAACTCTAATTATAAAGTAAATATATCTTTTTATGATTTTATCCAATCTCATAAATAAATTCCTCAACATTAAGAAAAGGAACTTAGAACAAAAACATTGTCCTAGATAGTACCTTAGATCATCACAAATTTATGGCTTTGTGATTGTTGGATTTTTCATAGCAATGTCCACTACCACTCTCCATCAGATATTGATGGTTAGATTTCTCGTTCATATCCATGTTTTCCTACATGAACCCAAGTATGTGTTATTTTCGATAACCTTCATACTTACCACTCTTTATTTTAAATAGAGGCCTCATTAATCCATTTTTCGATGTGGGATTTCAATTATGATATTTTGAAATGTCAACACCAAGTTTCCAATACCGAGCATAAATTGTGAGGACGCAATTTATTAAAGGAGGGTAGAATGTAACACCCCAAGCTTCCACATTACGCTTCTCTTTGAATAATATAGTAGCGTGTGTTATACGCAACTTCGAGTTCTAACACACATCATGATCAATCAAAGTAGCCGTTATGAATAGTAATACCCACATTTTTAAATTTTATAAATTTTATCTCTCAAAATGGACTTCATTTTTGGATTCAGAATATCAAAATTATCCTAGGGTGAAATTTTGGTACTTTTCGGATAACTTTCATATCATGATTAATAGTGAAAATTACTAAATTTTAATTAAAAACAACTTTTTTAATCGAAATAATTAATAGTGATAAATTATTAATTTGAGTGGTTTTAAATTATATTTAGAATATATTTTTACCATTTAATCCAATGTTTGTCATTGGACATAATTTCACATTTAAACCGGACATAAACAAGTGTCAATCTTTTGATAGTTATTGTTTCTTAAAAACACGCTTTTTATTTTAACAACGGGAATTAATTTTAAATTAATAAATGAAACTTCTATGTTTTTAATTTTGTAAAATATACTTCATTATTGAATTCATAATATCAAAATTATCTTAGGGTAATTTTTTGGTATTTTTCTGAAAACTTTCAATTTTTGATGAATAGTGAAAAACACTAAGTTACTGTTTAAAACCGGCTTTTTATTTAAATAATTATTTATATTATTTAAATTTATTTTAGGTCAAAATAGATACATAACACCTATATAAATTCAATGTTATTCATTGGATGCAGTTTATAATAATTTAAGATATATAAAAATTTTATTGAACTTTTTCACCGTCTTTTACCCACCTCTTATGAGAATTTTTCAATTCACATAAAACTTAATTTCACCACTTCTGTGAGTGTAATTTCGAAAATCCGAGAGACACGATTAATATCAAGGAGTAAAATTTGGTTCAATAAGATAAAAATAAATTTTGTTGAATAGTAACTTTTTACTTTTATTTACCACGGTAAAAAGTGAATAGGGTAATTAAGGGTAAAAATGATATTATTATTACCCTAACACGTGTCCTAATTATGTTGGATAAGTTTAATTCGACCAAAAATAACCTTATAAATAAAATATAACCCTTTAGGTCCACTTGGATTCGATTAGGACATTTATTATTATTTAATTCAAAGAAGAGTTAAAAGAGTTAAAATCAAAGTTTAATAAATAAAACACTTTTAATATAGGGTTATACATAAGATAAATTCGATTATAAATATTAATTATAAATCTAAAAATATTTCCTACATAATGGTATTTTAATTATAATTTTTAGACATTAAATAATTAAATTTATTTATGACACAATGATGATGCAGTAATTACCTTATTAATGAAAGAATCAAATAAATGGTAATATAAATATAGAAATAAATATAATTTCAAAGTTTTTATGACATCCACTAATTTTTTAGGTGACTATGACATGTTATGGATGATTAAATGTATCATGTTTGAATTAATCAAGTTGTGATGACTTTCAAAAAAGAACAAAATACCAAATAGTGTCAAAATTGACATAAAAGAGTTTTTAAAACAAATATTATATTAGTAATTGATATTAAATTCCTAAAAATCTATGTTTCAGCCAAGAGACTTATATCATGATAGGTGTATCATTAATGGACCACTTGGGGGTTTCTTGGTTTTATATAGTATGTTTATTAACCATATAATATAAAAATAAAAAGAGATATTGTAAAAGTGAAACTAATTAACTAAGAGTTAATACTTAAAGATAAGGTTAATATAGTAACCCAAACCTTTCTAAATCATATTGGTTGAGTGGTTTTAGACCTATCCCCACCTTAACCTTTAAATAATCCACTTTTGATCCATTAGAAACCGAATATGAATTTATTATAAAATAATGTTTCTAGCGTTTCCAAAGGTACCCCTCAACCCTCTTATAAAAGGGCACTCCCCCTTATCATTAATTCAGTACTTCAATGCCTTTTGGATCGGCCAACCCCTACCCAAATACTCTCTAAACTTCCCTAACTTCATCCTAGAGACCTTACTTTAGTCAGAAAGCCAACCTAAGGAGTCATTTTGATCAAATCAAATGGAAGGACCCGAAGAAGAGGTAATGATTTCACCACCATTTTTCAAATTCCTTTCTTCTTCCACTTCTTCTTTCATTGTTATTACCATTCTAAAATAATAACTCCAATATATTATATATAATTTGATTTTATTACAATCATGTTAAAACCATATTTTAGTATTCTATCCATCCTTTGAATGACATTTCACCATACGTGCGTACGTACGGCTTACCGTCTCCACGTCATGGTGTAATTGTTATTCAATAAATTATTATTTGGATGGGTATAATAATGATGTGTGATTCATTTAAATAATAAATATAACATGATAATGATTTTGTATATATGATATACCATCCAATTATATATTATTTTAATATCAAAAGAATTATATTTTCGTTCGTGCGTACGTACGGATTACCGTCTCCACGGCGCGATGAGATTCATTTCCAAGTTCACCATTAATCGACGATTATAAAAATATGTATTACTAATAAGTATGTAATATATAAAATAATAATGCTACTGGAGATATATATATTTATATATATAAGGATTTATGTAGTTACATATATCTTATTCACTTACTTCCGTCCAATACTATATGAAAACATAAACAACGTTTATGCGTATGTACGGACTACCATCTCCATAAATGGTGTTTTCCATTTCATATATATTTCAATTATACATATTTATATTCTAAATATAAATGATATATTTATCAAGTTTTATATTCTGGAAGTATTTAAATCATGATCTAAGTGATACAACCAAGAGTAACAAGTTAAAACACGTACGATAAAGAAAGCGATTATTACCCGAAACGTTAATTTAACGTGGAAATTATTATTAAATGGGTAATATAAAGTCATAAGATAAAGAAAGCGATTATTACCCGAAACGTTAATTTAACGTGGAAATTATTATTAAATGGGTAATATAAAGTCATAAATGAATCATGTATAATATCATAAATATTAATATGGTTCTGGTATAATTTAATAACATACTACGATCTTCGTACAGGAGGTTAAACATACCCTCGACTAAAGGAAAGTGCAAGGTATGGGGTTTTCATCTCACTACTTATTCCCGTGAGATTCATGCCATATTACCACTATTACCTTTCATGTGGTGTATGTACTGCCCATAATTGTATTCTTTGTGTAATAAATTTTAATTTATGTGTATTTTCATATTTATTATATGATACCTATTTCATGGGTTGTATGTTTCAGAAGTTACCAAATTGGTAAGGGTTAATTCCTCAATCTCATTATTATCTGAGATTGTTTATGTGTAATTATTTACTGGGACATTTTTATCATCCATGTCCATTTTTCATAAAAATGATTTCAAAATTAATATTTTAAGGATTTTGAAAGTTACACTTTTTCAAGATTAGAATTTCAAATGTTTTAATGATTTATCTTTCTAAATCTTTTTAATTAATTTCGATGCTTTCAAAATGATTTTAAGGATTTATTTATATGGACATGAATGTTTTGAAAAGATAATTATTTTCAAAAGTTTCAAGGTGGTATGGGACACTTTGATTAAAAAATCTATTTTAAATTACTTCCTTTATAAATGTGTGACTTTTAAATGATTTTACAAAAAGGATATTTCTCTCAAAAAGTTTTAGTCATCATTTTCATCTATGTCAACATCCTTTGATGGATTTTAAGCTCATTTGAAGTTGATTTATTATACAAACTTCCATTGAAGGTTTTGTGATATGTTTGACTGTGGATGTGTTATTTTTATACCATTCATGGTTTATGGAGAAAGTATTGACATTTCTTATGCTAGTTTTAATACGAATGTTTATGTTATGCTTAAACCTATTCATATAAGGAATGCATTGGACTTAATAAGTGACGGGTGGAGCCCGCTATAGCTCGTCGATGCATCGGTAGGTCTCATGAGATAAACTAGTATCTTGGCACAAGGCCTTGAAAAAATCTTATTTGTAGTCTTGGCACGAGGCCTTGTCTATGTGGTTCTGATAGTCTGGAATTATGCATTCCATCATTATGAAAGTGGTTATTAATATTGCATGTGAATATTCGATTAGAAGAATATCCATGTGAATAAGTAAATGGCATTATTTATTTTTATTTTTCCATACTATGTTGAAGTTCAAGTTTAAAAGGCTTTTGTTTTAGTTATACATTGCCTTAAATGTATATTCTTATTTATGAAAGTTTCCTCCATATTGTTATCCTTACTAGGAATTTGAGCTCACCCCTTTTCTATGTTTTATTTTTCCCAGGATGTGAAGAAGTAATTTATGAATGACCTGCAGGGATAGTATGAGGGGATAATAGTGTGGACTATGGAGACTATATTTTTTTAGTTTTCATTTTATGATGTAATGTAAACTTTATTAATGTATCTAGTTTTTCTAAGGCTACTAAACTAATCAGTCTTTCGAGATTTTATCTTTCTTGTGATCATGCCAATGTTATGTAATAATGCACTGACTCTGGGAAACTGGGTTCGGGGCGTTACAGTTGGTATCAGAGGAAGTTTTGTACAAACCTTGGAAACTAGATTTAGATAAACTCTGATTCGAGCACATATCCCTAAGATAGACTTTGAGGATTAGTATAGAAGAACATCCTAGAATTTTGGTATTGTAGAGATTTTTTGAGTTTTCCAAGCAATAAATCACTCTCTGGATACGAGCAGGTAGAGGCGGCTCCGGAACAGATGTACCTAGGGGTATAACCCGAAAACACCGCTTTGAGATATACTCGAACGGAAACTGGTGCACGACAACGGGCCTTGCTGTACTCTTGGTTACGACACTCTTGGGGGATATGCTTAGGATAATTCTCATTTCCTTTACAAACCAATATGAAGGGATCATGAGTATATACTTACTCAAAGAAAACATTTTTTATGATTATGGATTTTATCCATAAAGTGTTCAATTTGTGTTAGGTATTTTACAAGTTTGGAATTATTCATTGCAATTCATAAACTGACCTAGTTTATGCTATTGTATAGAAATGGCGCCAAGTAGAAGTAATGTGAACTCCAGCAATACGTATGATCCAAAGAGTAAGAAGGATCATATCTTTCGAGGTCCTAAGCCAGAATTTAGAAGGGAAATAGTCTCTCATGTATTATCATCATATGAAGAAATAGTACCATGTGTTGATAAGATAAGTAAAGAATTCTCAGAGTCTTATGACTTTGAAGGGAATCCATAGAAGAAAAGGATGGTAGAGATAAGGATAGATAAAGGGAAGAAGGTAAAGAAGGGTTTCCCATATGTAATGATTGTGGAAAGAATCGCCTTGGAAAATGCATGAAGGGAATGAGAGTATGTTATAAATGTGGAGAAAAAGTACACCAATTACGTGACTGCAAGTGTAAGAAAAAGGTTTCAAATGTACAATGCTTCATCTGCAAGGAGTTTGGACACTACGCGAACCAATGTCCCAGTCATCAGGCTATGCTGCAAATGATGCTATTGGATAATAATCAAGTTATGATACTACCATAAATGATGAGGAATAAATAGTGTTCTAATGTTGTTATTTTAGAATTATTTCATTTAAGTGATGTATCAATGATGTTCTGGAAATAAATAAGGTTTGTACTGCAGTACTATTTCATTAAGTATTAGAGATTTTATGGTACTTAGAAAAGTGACTCTACAGCACGTTAAATTTTTTGGAAATTACATGGTTGAAGGAAAGATAAACCTTAATATGGTCCTAATATTGAGGTAGTGATTTTGGAATAAGATATGGTTGGTTTTGGTAATTTTGGATGTTGCAGTGTTATAAAAGAATATATGAAGAAGGCGTTCACATGTTATTACATGGAAAAAAGGATCCTCATTATGTTTAACTTCCTTGTAAATTTTGGACTGTGAGTTTGGATAGTAGTATTTTGGATAAGCCTAATGGTTGGAATGGATTATACTTGAAAGGTTATTTTTGGATTTTTATAAAAGGACAACACGCAGACCGTGTGACAACCCGTCTCATCAGACAAAGTTGCGGGAATCGAACCCCCAACCATAGTGCGATTGGGATTTATCACCTACCACTGGACTACGTGAAGTCCCTGGATTGTATAATGTAGTTTCCTTTTTTAAAAGGGTCTGATATGTGAATTATAAATTCATTATATTTGGATCCCTATACGATTAGGATAAATAGAGTATTTTTGAGTTCTATTATGTTTTGGAGTGAAAGAAGAGTTTGTGGTAGAAATTTAGTAATGGATAAAAATCTAATTATAAAGTACATATATCTTTTTATGATTTTATCCAATCTCATAAATAAATTCCTCGACATTAAGAAAAGTAACTTAGAACAAAAACATTGTCCTAGATAGTACCTTAGATCATCACAAATTTATGGCTTTGTGATTGTTGGATTTTTCATAGCAATGTCCTCTACCACTCTCCATCAGATATTGATAGTTATATTTCTCATTCATATCCTTGTTTTCCAACATAAAACCAAGTATGTGTTATTTTTGGTAACCTTCATACTTACCACTCTTTATTTTAAATAGAGGCCTTATTAATCCATTTTTCGATGTGGGATTTCAATTATGATATTTTGAAATGTCAAACCCAAGTTTCCAATACCGAGCATAAATTGTGAGGATGCAATTTATTGAAGGAGGGTAGAATGTAACACCCCAATCTTCCACATTACGCTTCTCTTTGAATAATACAGTAGCGTGTGTTGTACGCAACTTCGAGTTCTAACACACACTACGATCAATCAAAGTAGCCGTTATGAATAGTAATACCCACATTTTAAAATTTTATAAATTTTATCTCTCAAAATGGACTTCATTTTTGGATTCATAATATCAAAATTATCCTAGGGTGGAATTTTGGTACTTTTCGGATAACTTTCATATTTTGATGAATAGTGAAAATTAATAAATTTTAATAAAAAAACAACTTTTTTAATCGAAATAATTAATAGTGATAAATTATTAATTTGAGTGGATTTAAATTATATTTAGAATATATTTTTACCATTTAATCCAATGTTTTTCATTGGACATAATTTCACATTTAAACCGGACATAAACAACTGTCAATCTTTTGATAGTTATTGTTTCTTAAAAACACGCTTTTAGTTTTAACAATGGGAATTAATTTTAAATTAATAAATGAAACTTATATGTTTTTAATTTGGTAAAATATACTTCATTATTGAATTCGTAATATCAAAATTAGCTTAGGGTAATTTTTTTGTATTTTTCTGAAAACTTTCAATTTTTGATGAATAGTGAAAAACACTGAGTTACTGTTTAAAACCGGCTTTTTATTTAAATAATTATTTATATTATTTAGATTTATTTTATGTCAAAATAGATACATAACACCTATATAAATTCAATGTAATTCATTGGAGGTAGTTTATAATAATTTTAGATATATAAAAATTTTATTGAACTTTTTCACCGTCTTTTACCCACCTCCTAGAAGAATTTGTAAATTCATATAAAACTTAATTTCACCACTTCTATGAGTGGAATTTCGAAAATCCGAGAGACATGGTTAATATCAAGGAGTAAAATGTGGTTCAATAAGATAAAAATAAATTTTGTTCAATAGTAACTTTTTACTTTTATTTACCACGGTAAAAAAGTAAATAGGGTAATTAAGGGTAAAAATGATAATATTATTACTCTAACACATGTCCTAATTCTATTGGATAAGTTTAATTCAACCAAAAACAACCTTATAAATAAAATATAACCCTTTAGGTCTACTTGGATTAGTTTAGTACATTTATTATTATTTAATTCAAAGAAGAGTTAAAAGAGTTAAAATCAAAGTTTAATAATTAAAACATTTTTAATATAGGGTTATACATAAGATAAATTCGATTATAAATATTAATTAGAAAGATAAAAAGATTTCATACTTAATGGTATTTTAATTATAATTTTTAGACATTAAATTATTAAATTTATTTATGACACAATGATGATGCAGTAATTAACTTATTAATGAAAGAATCAAATAAATGGTAATATAAATATTAAAATAAATATAATTTCAAAGTTTTTATGACATCCACGAATTTTCTAGGTGCTTATGACATGTTAGGGCTGATTAAATGTATCATGTTCGAAGTAATCAAGTTGTGATGACTTTCAAAAAAACAAAATACCAAATAGTGTCAAAATTGACATAAAAGAGTTTTTAAAACAAATATTATATTATTAATTGATATTAAATTCCTAAAAATATAAGTTTCGGCCAAGAGACTTATACAAAGAGATATTGTAAAAGTGAAACTAATTAACTAAGAGTTAATACTTAAAGATAAGGTTAATATAGTAACCCAAACCTGTCTAAATCCTTTTGGTTGAGTGGTTTTAGACCTATCCCAACCTTAACCTTTAAAAAATCTACTTTTGAGCCATTATAAACCGAATATGAATTTATTATAAAATAATGTTTCTATTGTTTCCAAAGGTACCCCTCTCCCCTCTTATAAAAGGGCACTCCCCCTTCTCATTAATTTAGTCCTTCAAAGCCTTTTGGTTCGTCCAACCCCTACCCAAATACTCTCTCAACTTCCCTCACTTCATCTTAGAGACCTTACTTTAGTCAGAAAGCCAACCTAAGGATATCTTTTGATCAAGTCAAAAGGAAGAACCCAAAGAAGAGGTAATGATTTCACCACCATTTTTCAAATTCCTTTCTTCTTCCACTTCTTCTTTCATTTTTATTACCTTTCTAAAATAATAACTCCAGTATATTATATATACTTTGATGTTATTATAATCATGGTACAACCATATTTCAGTATTCTATCCATCCTTTGAATGACATGTCACCATACGTGCGTACGTATGGCTTACCATCTCCACGTCGTGGTGTAATTGTTATTCAATAAATTATTATTTGGATGGGTATAATAATGATGTGTGATTCATTTAAATAATAAATATAACAGGATAATGATTCTGTATATATGATATACCATCCAATTATATATTATTTTAATATCAAAATAATGATATTTTTTCTCGTCTGTACGTACGGATTACTGTCTCCACGACGCGATGAGATTCATTTCCAAGTTCACCATTAATCGACGATTATAAAAATATATATTACTAATAAGTATGTAATATATGACATAATAATGATACTGGAGATATATATATATATTTATATATATAAGGATTTATGTAGTTACATATATCTTATTCACTTACTTCTGTTCAATACTATATGAAAACAGAAACAACGTTTATGCGTATGTACGGACTACCGTCTCCATAAACGGTGTTTTCCATTTCATATATATGTCAATTATAAATATTTATATTCTAAATATAAATGATATATTTAGTAATTTTTATATTCTGGAAGTATTTAAATCATGATCTAAGTGATACAACCAAGAGTAACAAGTTAAAACACGTACGATAAAGAAAGCGATTATTACCCGAAATGTTAATTTAACGTGGAAATTATTATTAAATGGGTAATATAAAGTCATAAATGAATCATGTATAATATCATAAATATTAATATGGTTCTGGTATAATTTAATAACATACTATTATCTTCTTACAGGAGGTTAAACATACCCTCTACTAAAGGAAAGTGCAAGGTAAGGGGTTTTCATCTCACTACTTATTCCCGTGAGATTCATGCCATATTGCCACTATTACCTTTCATATGGTGTATGTACTGCCCATAATTGTATTCTCTGTGTAATACACTTTAATTTATGTGTATTTACATATTCATTATATGATACCTCTTTCATCGGTTGTATGATTCAGAAGTTACCAAATTGGTAAGGGTTAATTCCTCAATCTCATTATTATCCGAGATTGTTTATGTGTAAGTATTTACTGGGACATTTTTATCATGCATGTCCATTTTTCATAAAAATGATTTCAAAATGAAAATTTTAAGGATTTTGAAAGGTACACTTTATCAATATTAGAATTTCAAATGTTTTAATGATTTATCTTTATAAATCTTTTTAATTAATTTCCATGCTTTCAAAATGATTTTAAGGATTTATTTATATGGACATGAATGTTTTGAAATGATAATTATTTTCCAAAGTTTCAAAGTAGTATGGGACACTATGATTAAAAAATCTATTTTAAATTACTTCCTTTATAAATGTGTGCCTTTTAAATGATTTTACAAAAAGGATATTTCTCTCAAAAAGTTTTACTCATCATTTTCATCTATGTCAACATCCTTTGATGGATTTTAAGCTCATTTGAAGTTGATTTATTATACAAACTTCCATTGAAGGTTTTGTGATATGTTTGACTATGGATGTTTTATTTTTATACCATTCATGGTTTATGGAGAAATTATTGTCATTTCTTATGCTAGTTTTAATACGAATGTTTATGTTATTTTTAAACTGATTCATATGAGGAATGCATTAGACTTAATAAGTGGCGGGTGGAGCCCGCTATAGCTCCTCGATGCATTGGTAGGTCTCATGAGACAAACTAGTGTCTTGGAACAAGGCCTTGACAAAATATTATTTGTAGTCTTGGCACGAGGCCTTGGATTTGTGGTTATGATAGTCTGGCATTATGCATTCCATCATTATGAAAGTGGTTACTAATATTGCATGTGAATATTCGATTAGTAGAATATCCATGTGAATAAGTAAATGGAATTATTTCGTTTTATTTTTCCATACTATGTTGAAGTTAAAGTTTAAAAGGCTTTTGTTTTAGTTATACATTGCCTTAAATGTATATTCTTATCTATGAAAGTTTCCTCTATATTTTTATCCTTACTGAGCATTTGAGCTCACCCCTTTTCTATGTTTTATTTTTTCCGGGATGTGAAGAAGTAATTTATGAATGACCTATAGGGATAGTATGCGGGGATAAGAGTGTGGACTATGGAGACTATATTGTTGTAGTTTTCATTTTATGATGTAATGTAAACTTTATTAATGTATCTAGTTATTCCAAGGCTACTAAACTAATCGGTCTTTCGAGATTTGATCTTTCTTGTAATCATGCCAATGTTATATAATAGTGCACCGACTCTGGGAAACTGGGGTCGGGGCGTTACAGTAGAGTCAACACATAGTCATTTATATAGATTCAAATCTCACTATTAAAAGATATACTTAATTATTTTCTGGTTAGTATAAACAGCATAAAAATTCCCAATAGATAATGTCATCAACACTTCAAGGCATAAACCACCATAGCTAACTTGAGATAGTTCTTAGGGTAATTCTATTCATGTGGCCTCAACTATCATGACCCATATTCCACAACTCAATCTTTTTTCATCAACATTTCTCCAATTCTGATCCCATATGCATCAAAAAATATGGTATACTCCTCACCCATCTCGGGTTGGATCAAAATCGGTGTGGTAGTCAAACAATTCTATAACTCCTAGAAAGTATTCTCAAATTCTCTAAACCATTAAAAATTAATTACATTCTTGGTCAATCCCAAAATTGGCTCTTATAAATGGGATAAATCGAATATAAACCTCCAATAATAACCAGTTAAACATAGAAAACTAAGGATATCAAAAAAATATGAGGCTTCTATTAAGAAACCATTGTCTACACCTTCTCTGGGTCCCCTAACACACCTTATTCAGGGATGATATGACCCAAAAATTATACTATATCGATCCATAATTAAAAATAATATAGCTTTGTGTATAGACGCTTCTCTCTTAGTGTACTTAGGATGATGTCAAGATGTTTTGAATGATCTTCATGAGTCTTGGAGTACACAAAGATGTCATCCACAAAAACCACCACAAACTAATCTAGCTATGAGTGAAATATTAAATTCATCAAGGCTATTAAAATATATAGAGCATTCGTTAGCCTAAAAACATCATAATAAACTCATATATGCTGAACCTTGTTCTGGAAGAATTATTTGGTGTATCGAAAAGTCTAACTATCAACTAATGATACCTTGATATCAAGTTGATCTTAGAGAAAACACAAGATCTTATCAATTGTTCAAAGAGATTGTCAATGTATGGAAGAGGATACTATTTATTCAATATCATCTAGTTCAACTATCAAACATCAGCATATAAACACAATTCCTCATTATCATTTTTAGAAAACAAAACTTGATAACCCCAAGATGATGTACTCAGATGGATAAATCCCTTATTCATCGATTCTTCCAGTTGAGTATTAATTTCCTAGAGATCTATTTGTTCCATTATATAATGTGGAACACAAACTAGTTCAACTCCAGATAAGATCTCAATTGTAAACTCAACATCCCTATGATGTGGAATCTTTAACATGTCCTTAGGAAACACCTATTAGAAATATTCTAATATGGGAAGAAATACATCATGCTTCACACCTGCATCATCTAGAAAAAAAATTGAAACTTTTTTGGTGATCTCACCTAGTTGATAACATACTAGACCTTCATGGCCTGCTTGGATATCCCACTCTCCATGATAAATATAATTTTTACCCTCGGGAGTCATAAACCTCACTCTCCTATAGTAAAAATGGATATGGGATCAATATGATACCAATTATTCTATACCCAATATCAAGTAAAATCCTAACATATAGAGTATGTAAATATCCCAACATAAATGATACTCACCAACCTCAATAGAAAACCCCTTGCATAAACAGAACTCCCTCAACCACACTACCAATAGTGTGTAAATCATCAAAATTCCATTCAATAACTCCACCATCAGACTCAAATTTTTCACAAGTTGATAATATTTAAAATAATGAGAGGATCTTGTATAAAAAAACTATAAAGTATAGAGCCTACAAAAATATTACTTATGACTTTCAATAGTCCTAGCTCACTATCTATAAATGTATATTGAACTACATGCAATTGTCATACCCCTATACTATGTGCTATTGTTTGAGACCATTTTCCTACACCACTCTATTGATATGGGCACTCTTTCCTTGATATACCACATACGCTACCTCAACCACCACATCCAGAAGAACTCCAACCACCAAAATGATATACGGTAGAATACCCCCTTCCAGCACTCTGATTTAGCCTAGTTCCCCCAACACTACCCATCGGTCAAGGGTTACTACAATACCTCTTTAAGTTATCCATCTTTCTATTATCTTGGAAATCCACTGGTGGTTGTGTAAACTAGTAAAGAATGTGACCTGACCTACCACATTGGTGGCAGTATATCCATTTACTGCTCTAAGTAACTAGTCATTCTCACTGGACACTCTAGTTTCCATTTACCTGGTTGGAATTCTTGTAGCAATGATTTCTACTCTCATATGGAACACCTCCTAGCCATCCAGAAGAAACCAACAAAATTTCACTAGAATCTTCCTTCAGGTTCCCCTCAGAAATGAGAGATTAATTCACCACTTTAGAAAACTTTTTCAGCCAAAAAATATTAACTTGGTAGTTAATCTATCAATTTAGACCATCATATAAATGATTCTTCATAGTATTCTCATAACCTACCAATGATGGAAATATCCCTTCAAAACACTAAAGTGACTAGAATAATCCATCATGGAGATAATCCCTTAGTTTAACTACACACTGCTTTTTTCTTCTTCCTAAGAATATATGGGTAAAAGTGATCCAGAAACATCTCCCAAAATTACTTCTATCCCATTTCTTCTATTTTCCCATCCCTAGTATAAATATCCCACCAATGATTCACTTTACCACATAATATATAGTCATCCAACTTGAATATCTTCTCAGTATGAGTCTCTAAATGGTCAAGGATCATCTGGATAGACTCAATCCAAAACTCAGTTACCTCAGTTATACCCACTCTGGTGAATGTAGGAGGGTGCTTTAACTGGAACTCTCATGTAAGGTCAGACATATTTTGCACAATCCATCTAGGATATATTTCTCTAGTCAATATAAATCAAAAAAAATCACATAGAATTGCTCTTTTCCTTCTTCACTCAGAACTATCAGAGCCTCTGATTCCATTTCTAGAGGCACATTTCGATCCATGTCCTTATGTCATCCTATCAATATCATCATCATAGAGGCATATATTTATATTGACAAACACACGTCTTAGGGAACATAACACATCATTAACATATTTTAATAAGATATATTTACTTAAATTCATAATAATTCATCCCTAACACCCTGCCACATGGTAAAAAATGAGGCTCTATCACTACCTTAAACCATCCCTCATCTAGGTCATGGATAAAATAGGGTAAACACTTTCAAATTTCATAGTTTACTATTAGACGCCCATTTTATCCATTTTAAATTACCAGAATTAGCATGAATTACCATTATCTATTTCTTATAAGGTACAGTTTTTTTTAAATATTCATGGAAGGAAAATAATTTTTATTATAACAATTACCCAAATACACCTTTTCTATTCCTTCCTAGAATGATTCATGTCACATAAAAATCATAATTTCCAAGAATTATGCATGTTTACTCAACCTATATGCCATATCAGGCCATGAATAAAATATTATAAAACAATGACATCACAAAAAAAGTACGTAACCCAAGATTAAATAACATCCAAATATAACAAAAAACATCAATAACAACAATCCCACCATCGGGTACATGGTTCCCCCCCCCACCCATATATGGGTTAGATACTCCCATAAATGAGATCCTGAATAAGGATCAAATCATCCTATTCTTTTTTTACCTTTCCTAAATAGTAATACAACTAAAAAATAAAAGATAACTATAATGATACCATATTGTAACATCCTAACCCGGGTGCCACATGTTGGTACCCATATATGGTTAGTTATGTGGCCCCAAGTATGCCTCACTATATTCCAAAGGATTATGATTAGAAGTGAGGGTCTAATATATATTTTGAGGAGACTATACCCTATTTTAAATGTATCACAATATTAGAAATCAATAAATGATAACCAAAAGTTAATAAAAATAACCAGAGTAATACATAGCCAATAAAGACCATCATCACATGATAATCCCAAGACATGGATAAATGACTATGAACCAAAGATGTAGATATTTCATGAAATATAAGTGTCAGTGTTAAATTAAAACCAAATATAAATACACACTAAAAACTCATAAATGGTTCCCAATATCATGTTCATTTCCCTCATCCATGCTCTATCATACATCCTAACTCAGCCATCTAACATAGGGTTCTTACCCTTATCCTATCCTACAAACATGAAGTCTATTCAGGTACTGATCAGGCATCCCAAGTACAGTGTTTGTACAACTCTGTAGGTCACCACCAATAGAATATAAAATAATATCTTGTCTATATCAGTGTATGAAGTTTTATAAATAATAAAGTACAAAATAATGAGTAAATAGTACCACATTAAAATATCACTAAATTAACCACATATTCCTTGGGTTCATGGTGACACCTGAACCAACAATACCTATTTCAACCCGTACCAGATTCTGTACCATCCACAAAAAGGATATCACATTTTATTCTATAATGAGTTTCATTAATAATTTAATATATAATTTCAAAATCATACAATGGGGGCTTAGAGCAGCAGTCTAGGACCCCGGGGGTATTTGGAGTAGCAGTATCTATCCCACAACTGAGTGATCACATGAAAATAAATATAAATAATTTGGAGACTAGATTGTTATTTGGTCACCCCATGGGTATTTGGAGCAGTAGTCCATGTCCCACAACTCATTATTCACATCATTAAAAATATTACATACCATGGTTCCATAATCATAACTCATTTATCAACCATGTTCATAAACCATTATTCAAAAAATTTCATAAATCCATTTCAACAAATTTAATTAAACCATTATTCCACAAATTTTATAATATCATTATTCCAACAATTTCATAATCCCATTATTCAACTAATTTAATAATCCCATTATTCCATATATTTCTTGATCACATAGGAAAAAAATATTTAATTAATTCAATTTAAAATAAATGCAATTTATAAACATGTAAATTGAAATTTATCAATTTCATACACCACATTATAATCAATACTATGGTGTTTGACAATGAGACCTCCTATCTCAGGGTTGTTGATAGATGTTTTCCAAACCAAAATCTCCAATTTGATGTGGAACTACCAAAATCATAACAACGTAGAAGATCTAGGACCAAAAAATAAGACCAGAATCCAAAGGAACAATATCTATTAAAACCTGGATATAAATCATCTCCAAGAGTTTAAAAACATCCCTCTTCATTGGGAAATAGATATGAGAGAGAGAGAGAGTATACCAATGAGATTCTCTCAAATGAAAAATAAGATCCATTCATGTACATACTATTCTCAATAGTATGTAAATTTCAAAAATATATATTTATATCATTTCATTTCTCTCAACAACCCAATTAAAACATGAACACAATAAATCAAGATGTATGAACCTCTAATATTTCTATACAAAAAAAATAGATCCACCACACTTGGTTATTTAATAAGATCGTATAATATTAACTAGTTCACAAGGGGAATAAAAATCATGTGTCCTGACCTATCTCCCTCACATGTGTCACCCACCAAGGTCAAATGGAAAATTTTACCTACTAATCCATGAAATCATCATCGTGCCTAACTCTAAACTCTATCTTATCTCTCATCCATTACCTCAGATGCTACTCTATCATGACCCCCTTTCTCTAAAGATACTATAATGAAGGAAGATTAATAATAACTCCAATGTACCACCTCTAGTATCCCCCAAGTAGGCAACAAGCACCCAGGGTATAAAAACCATACATATGGGATCTATTTCCCTATAATATAAAATAGGATCGGGAGATAGTATAAACAACCACCAAGAAAATACAACATATAATATAAGATCAAACTAAAATACATACCATAATTCATGTACAAAAATAAAAAATATATAAATAAAAGTATATAATATAAAGGACCAAATGAGAATTCCTATTACAACTACTCAACAACAGCACCAACCCAAGATTGCAATGTCCACCTCAGTCCTGAAATTCCTCCTAAAAACATGAACTAGATTTTGTATATGTAGGTTTTGAATATAAGTATACACAATCGGTACATAAACAAGGTCACAAGTGAACATGTGAAAATTAAAATCTAATTCACTGGTAAACAGACAATAGAACCAATAATTTCTTAAATAGGTCAACTAGTTATCCCTACCTCGCCATGTCCTGTTCCCCAAATCATGCATCCAATATAGTAACATAATAATCATAAATAAAATAAAGAAAGGTTCCTTGATTTCTATTTACCTATACTTTTCCACTCTCACCTAAAAACATTGAACATATTCTGCTCCCACCCCTTCTATATTCATCACATCATAACCAAATCGCATCACATATTTTCCATGAACACCTCAGCCATCTATGATGTGGGTTGGGAAGAATATCAACCTACCCCACCCTTATAATGACTAGAATCTCAGTATAACATCAAGCATCATCACACCACATCTCATTTAAAGGCACTTGGAAAATCAAAAAAATGTCACACCTAAAGGCACTTGGGTCATCACACCACATCTCATCACATGACCAAAGTTGTAGGGTATAATGAATGTTAAGGACATGAACATAATTCCCCCCTCCTACCATACATAACCAGCACCACATTTAACATATCATTACATCCCACCCAAAGACACCTAGCTTATCACATCAAATCACTACCCCATCGCCTCTTCTTTCCTGAATACACCTAGGATATCACACCATATCACCACCTCATCACATCATCTCACCTGAAGACACCAGGTCAATCACACCACATGTCACTTGAAAACACCTGGTCCATCTGTACTGAAGGAAAAAATGGGGAATTTGGTTTATCAATCTATAATTATCACCACTCTCCTATATGTTGGGGAAAACATCCAAAACCCATAATGTATGTGCACTATTAAGGTCATCCATCTTGTTTGGCCCGTATATTAAAATAACATAAACATACATGATATATAGATAGCAAAAAATACTCAACCTATATATCTACAATAACTACACTAGCTCACACCACATCTCCACCACCACACCACAAATCAACTATCAAAACTTCTTCCACCACTATAGGAAACACACCACCCAACTGCCATAAAAGTCATTTGATTTACCACTTTCATTTACAAATAAACTTCATTAAAATTCACACATCCCATTAATTTAACATTAAATTCATTTAATCCATTTACCACACATTCATTTTCATATTATCTTATTTATTTACCATTATATTTTATTTTATTTTTTACTCCAATTTATTCCATGTATAACCGTGAAACAAAAATGACCACACCACATCACAATTAAACCAACTCACATCAATCGTCTTCGTCATGCCTTTTCAACCAAAACATCTCACTATAACCACCATACATCACAACTACCAAATAATTCCATCACGCTAAAACACAATATTATCAACATCATATACCGGAACCACATAACATTTCAGAACCACTATGCACCACAACCACTACGCACCACAAATCATAACTTCCCTAATTGTATCCATTCCAAATAACCATCACATAACAACCCCCACACATAAAAGAACCCATCGGGTAACCACTGCCAACTCAAAATATCCTGAACCATAAAGGGAAACACAAAGAAAATTGTAAACAAGATCAACACATCATGGCTTCCACAAATTTTTCAAGGGTTTTCATTTCTTTACTTATTTATTTAGAATGATTATTATCAAACATACCATATTTTCATTGGTAGAAAATTTAATACAAAAATATACATTATTTAACATTTTATTCATTGTTCAATTAGACAATAATATATAATAGGTCATCACATCATATCATACACAGTGTAAACAAGGATTCCAACATTAATTGTTTTCCAAAAGTCATAACCATGAAATAAATATCTTAGAAATAACATCAAAGTATTGTAAATTTGTAATTATGCACACATACCAATAAATTTTAATTAATCAAATTATTATCTTATTACGCTGACCCTTACTATCCACACAAAGGGAAAAAAATCATATAATTATCACACATAGCATGAAAATATGGAGGTAATGAGGATAACCTACCTCAAATGGTTTTTCTAAGTATCCATGTACATTATGGGGTGAAGAAGAAGAAACGTGAAAACTAAAAACCTAATAGAAACTCTAGATCACCTTGAACCACAACAAAAGATCATCAAAATCTAGCCCAAAACACACACCTGGATCAAAATAGTACCACCATAGTGATTCTATGAGGAATAACATAAGAAAAAAATGGGGATGGTAGAAGGAATCAACACTGATTTTCAAAAAACAACCACTAGAACCCAAGGATCATAGTGAGGGGTGTGGGATGGAAAGAAACCAAAATTATCCAATGGTTCTTCTAAAATAAGAGAGATGAGTGAATGAATGAGAGTATAATAAATAAATATTTATAAAAGACCTGAAACTCTACCAATTTATAGATTAAATTACAATTATATGCTATAAATTCCACAACCATGTAAAACATACACCGTAAAACCAACCTTTAGGTTGTAACTTCCTTTTCTTCCAAAAAAACAAGGCTCTTCAAGATGGATTAAAATTATGCTTTAAATTTCTACCTCATAAAATTAGAACCATATCCATGGTAACCCTTATTCCACTTACAATCCATACTTGTCTAGCCATACAATTCATAATCCACCAACATTTACAGTAAAACCATCTTTCATGATATAAAAGATTATTGCAGTTTTGTTGCATCTATAACCTCTACTAAACCTCCTCTATCCTCTAATGAACAAATTCAACTACCTAAACTAGAAAATTAACAAGTTGGTTATAACACCCCAAACATTTTATGGTATGCTTCTATTAAATACTTTATATTCATAGCCTATATTTCATAAAGAATTGTGTTCCTTTGAAACAACACTTGGTTATTTATGAGAAAGTAAAAACCTAGCCATTAAATATAAATTCTCCACTTCTATGTTTAGAATTTCAAAAAAAGGTCATCTAGAGTTGTGACTAGTAAGTTGTTTGGAGTCTGATAGAACCAACTTGATTTTTTTGATGAATAGTAACATACCCTTATGAATAGAAATATGACCCTTATAAATATTAAATAATGATCATATTTTATTTTCTTAAGGCAATAAGATAATGAGAAGTTAATTAATTTTTCAATGTAATACAAAACTAATTATACCTTTAAATTGTTATTTTTCGAATTAACTATGATTTTATTTAAAAATTAAATTAAAAATAAATAGAAAATTATTTTCAGAAAATGGAGTTCATTTTTGAATTATACACATTGAAAAAATGGTTATGGTGAATTTTTGGGATTTTTCTAAAATACTTGAAATTTTCATGAATAGTAAAAATACAGTTTTGAGTGTTTGATATTTTAATGACATCATAATGACATAATAATTAAAATAAAAGGCAGGTTGACTTGTATCTGGTAACATATGACATGGAGTGTCCCAAGTGGCTAAAACCAAAGGCAAATACCATGGGCAAGCCCATGGTTTGTCAAAAAACCCACTAATGAGGTGTCCCTTTGAAATTATTAAAAACTGCCTCTCTTTTTCTATAAATACCCACTCATCCATTCTTTTTAATTCATTAAAAATCCATAATACTCGAATATATGTTTGTTTTACCTCTATAGGAGTCCTAAAAAGGTATCTTAATCACCCAAGATCCCATACTTTAAGATCTAGGAGTTACTCTATAAGGTAAGGTAATCCTTCATTCTCTTCTTTTAGTCGACACTTCTTTTATATTATCTATTTTATTTTCCATTATCATATGTTGGGGTTGAATTATATGTGATATTATTACTTTCCTTTTTATTTATATATGATTAGATACCCTTTTTCTCTCAGCATTTCATTTTATTAAATTTTAAGCGACGACGTTAGGCTGCCGAATTTTCATAAGGGATCTCTCACCATTTCTTTTATTTTCAAGTTCATCTCTTTTCTTTTTCTCTCCTAAACCCCTATGTTCAAATGACCATTATAAACTATAGTATCATATATATACTGGAATTATATAATGTTAATTTAATAACCATCATCAATATTCTTACTCCCTTCCTTTTTATTTTTATAAACAAAACCAACATCCATGAGGTTTCAATTTATAACCTTTGTGAATAACGGAGTTTTGTTCTTCATTTTATTCTTAATTACTGGTAATGAAACCATTTTAATGGTTGAACCAGATAAGAATATATTTATTTCATCTCATTAATTTTCTGTAATCCTTAGATACTCATAATATAAAATAATAATACAAAACAAGTTCATTATGAACAAAACATCCAAGTTAATCTGAATATTTGTAATAAACTTTTAACTAATGAATCATCATCATGGTATATAACCCAAAATAATTGAAAGATCATATATATATCCTTAATGTCATTAATAATATATATTAACAATTATTTATGTTTAATCACATTTCAAATGAACTTCTATTCATGAAAACAAGTAAACGAATCATGAAAACCAAGGAAGAAAATGCTTCCAAAACAAGAAAATTGAACCTATTGAACCCATAAAAAGGGAAATGAATGAACCTAATAAAGTTATAATAAATAAATTACATGTATAATAGGTTCTGGAGTTATTGATTGATGAAGATAAATTTTATTATTTAGGTATTTAAAACAAACTAAGAACACACTCAATCATTAGGTAAGGGGTTTCTCATCTCACTTTCATTTCTGTGAGATTTTCATTGTTCACCACTTATTTCTTGTATGTGGTATATGTGTACTACCATTTTATATATAATAAAATTATTCTCGTTATATTCATGTTATTAAATGATTCATTTTAGGGTTATTAAGTTTTGGTCATATGATTCGACCAATTATATTGTGGTAAGTGACTTTCCCTCAACTACTATTTTGTTGTGACTAACTTTGTATGGTGCACCTAATAATACTTATGTGGTGTAACTACTACCCATTTGAGATCACATTTAATTTGAAATTATATTTATATTAAATATCCATAATCTCATATCATGGATATGTTTGTTGTCTAAACCGTAAATCATTTTACATACGGTGTTTATTTGGAAAGTTATTTTAATTATGGAAATATTGATGAATCTGTATACTCTAATCTATATGAATATTAAAAAGGCATATTTCTCTTATATTGAATCAATTTCTAAATAATTATTTGGACATTAAGTGGAATGTGGGCCCTCTATAGCCCCTCAATGCATCGGTAGGTCTCATGAGACAAATCAGTTGGCGACAAAACCTTCGATTTTGTTTCCAAAAACCATACGGGTTTATACCCACAGAACTAAACCATTTTAACAGTATTATGGTATCATGTGCTAGATACATGACATCAAATTAATAAGCATTATCTTTATTCATTATCATTTTTTACTATCCATGATATATTCACTATGACAAAATCTATGGATACAGTTTCATTCTCAGTTTATTAATGGAGTGTGTTTTTCATTTATTCACCAGGCCATATTTGTTTATGATTCAGTTATTATTGATTCATGGTTCCACACTTTGTAACTCTTACTGAGTGTTCGAGCTCACCCCTTTCATTGTCTACCTTTAACAGGTGATGAAGAGGAGATCATTTATTGAGTTCCTATGGATTTATTTTTTAGTTTTTGTTATGTATTGTATTTTGTAACCTTCTCCAATGTAATTTGAGTTAAATTTATGTATCTAGTTTCTTAAAGACTACTAAACTGATCTTTCCTTAGGTATTTTCATTCCTTCTAACCATGCCAATATAATAAGTAGTTCACCAGCTTCGGTCTAGAGGGGTCAGGGTGTTACATTGGTAATTCATGTACTATTATAATCTAGTCATATAATGTATATATTTTGAGAATACTATCATGGAAGTTTTAGATTCTCATTATAGCAGGGAACCATTATGACCTTTCAGTGTGAATATTACTCTTAGTACATTATCACATTCTACATCACATGGAAGAAAAATTGGTATTTGATAATAATTTTATTAATATTCAAAACTATGCATATAGGTAATCATAAATTATATAGAATATTGTGCTAGGGAACTAACTACAAAATTTTTTATAATTACATATTCTTTTCCACTTTGTTGTATTTTGAAGTTACAATTCCCCTCTCATTAATTGTTATTTTATCATTATTAATTTTTATTATTTATTTTTTATGATTAAGTTATTATTATTATATTTTTATTATATTTTCTAATGAATAAATATTTCTATGTATTGGAACTTTATGCCTGAGGAATGTGCCTTTACATATTGAAATATTGGTAATTTGTAAAAGTCATAAATACTTATATATTAGAATTTTTACAAAGTAAATAATCTTAATTATTAGTGGAACATTATGTATTAAGATAGTAACTTTACATATAAGATCATAATTATGAATTTATCAAAGGAAGTTACATTTATATATATGGTGAAAGTTGATAATTGGAACTATAAATTACCTTCACGTAAATAGTAGATATAGGAAAGTAATCTTACATATAAAGGGAAGATAGTTTTACATATTGATAAGATAGAAAAGAATGAACTATTGTAAATAAAACCATATTCAATTTTACTACTATATATTATTTGGATGTCATGTGATGAATAATAAAAAAAATATGAGAGAGAATATATCATTTTTTATGATATATGATTTGGAAAATGATGTTTATGTTCAAATTAAAATTTTTAGAATATAAAATCCATTGTATAAATTTATTTTAGGGATTATTAAAATTATTCATTACTATTTTTCATGTAGAAATTAATGATGAATTGAATAATGATTTTTATAGTCTAGTGTATAATTATCAGAGTCTATGGATTATTAAATGAAATGTTGATACCAATGCGTGAATTTTGGGTTACTATACCATGTATATATTTAAATTGTTCTAACAGTTTTATTTTTTATGTGTGTTTAAATTTTCATATTTAAAAGAAGAATCAAACAATATATAATGATATACAACACACACGATTATTTTATGATATTCTAAAGTGCTATAATGTTGAAAATCTAAATTGTTATATATATTACCATTTTTTTTTGAATCTTTGTTGGATCACCAAAATATTTACTATTCTAAATCAATAATAAAGGTTCAAGTATCACTATTCTATACTAACAACACCATATATATATATTCATGGGTTTAACCATTATATTCATTCATTGTATTGCATCTACTTTGAATTATGATGTTCTTAGCGAGTTGTAAACACAACACACACTCCATTTATACAACCATTAAAAGTTTATTATCAAGATATTCTTACTTAACCAAAACATGTGTTCCTTTTACCTAGAAAAAGGTAGTTTTTTGGGTTTTAACTCCATATGTGTATAAATTCATAGGGTTTTGTTTGTTCTTACTTTTAGGTAAAGGTAGGTTATAAAGAGTTTTAACTCTTCTTAAAAAGAGAATAATATTTATTGAATATCTATACTATTGGGTTGAGAGTGTGAATAGTATACATAGAACCATGTGGAATGAAAATAATATAAATTCATTATATTCTCTTGTTTACATTATTTCCCTTATATTCTTCACTATATCTTCATTCCTTTTTCCCTTAAATTTTTTTGTATTATTATCCAACATATATAGTATTACTGTTTTGATTTAGATAATAGTTTTAAGAATAAAATCCCCCCCTGAACACCCAACTCTCCCCCCCCCCATTTCCTTTTCAATATCTCAGGTGGGACAACCAATCATTAGGTTAGGGTTCTCAATGATCTAAATTATTATTAAAAACCATAAAAAACTTGTTCTAAGGCTTGATACTCAAAGACGATGTAATTTAATTACTACTAATGGTATTTATGATTTTATGAAGTAATTACTTCATTTGGATTTGAAAAAAATCATTATAGGTCAATATATATTCTAAATAGTCAGTGGGAGTAAAATATGTTTTAATATTTTATACATTAAGGGAATTTACTTGATATTAATGATAAGGTTCTTCTAAATGGGGTAAAATAGTTTCTATAAAAATATTTGACATGAAAGAAATGGGTTGTACATACCATGTCATAGGATTAAATATTCATAGATATATTTTGGGAATCATTTTGGACATGCCTTAATTAAACTATATTAATAATTATTTAGAGATATTTTATATAAAATACTATAAAACAAGTATATAAACTATGATTAATAGTGATGATTTTAATTTGAACCAAAGAACTAAAATTGATTTGAAATGAGAAAAATTGAAATCCATCATGTATGGTTCCATTATTTGTAGTTTAATATATCCTCAAGTATGCACAATTCCAAGAATTGCATTTTTTAAAAGGAAAATTGGGGAAATATTATATTAATTTGGGTAAACACCATTTTAAGGTCATGAAGAAGGCATTTAGATACCTTTATGGTACTAGATACTACATGCTTATATATAGATGGACTAATAGTTTTGATGTTGCTAGATGTTTATATGTAGATTTTTATGGTTGGGTTGAGTCATGTAATCAACTTTAGGGTATATATTTATGATGTCTAGTGGATCTGTGTCATAGAGAAATGTCAAAGAGATGATAACAATGACTTCTAATTTAGAATCTAAGTTCATTTCTTATTTTGAGGCCACATATCATGGTTTATAGATACCAAATTTAGTTTCAGACATTAAATTTATAGATTTTATTTTAAGGACAAAGAATATATTCTATGAAAAATCAGTGATTATCTTTACAGATAAGAATAAAAAATAGAAGATGAAGTAAACACATCATCATTAAGTACATAGTTATCAGGTAATTTTTTAAGTATAAGAATGTGTTTATAAGTATATCAATATTGAATTCATGATTTCAGACCCTTTGAAGTAATTACTTCATTTGTATTTGAACAGAAACATTACAGATCAATATATATTCCAAATGGTCAGTGGGAATAAAATATGTTTTCATATTTTATACACTAAGGGAATTTACTAGCTACTAATGGTAATGGTCTTCTAAATGGGGTAAAATAGTTTCTCTGAGAAATATTTGACATAAAAGAAATGGGTTATGCATACCATGTCATAGGATTAAATATTCATAGATATATTTTGGGAATCATTTTGTACATGCCTTAATTAAACTATATTAATAATGATTTAGAGACATTTCATATAAATAACTATAAAACAAGTATATAAACTATACTTAAGGTTGATTATTGTAATTTTAACCAATGAACTAAAAATGATTTGAAATGATAAAAATTTAAATCCATCGTGTATGGTTCCATTATTTGTAGTTTAATATATCCTTAAGTATTAACAATTCCAATAATTTCATTTTTTAACGAAATATTGGGGAAACAGAAGATTAATGTGGGTAAACACCAGTGTAAGGTCATGAATAAGGCATTTAGATGCCTTTATGGTACTAGATACTACATTATTATATATAGATGGACTAATAGTTTTGATGTTGTAAGATGTTTATATGTAGATTTTTATGGTTGGCTTGAGTCATGGAATCAACTTTAGGTTATATATTTATGATGTCTAGTGGATCTGGGTCATAGAGAAATGTCAAAGAGATGCTAATAATGACTTCTAATTTAGAAACTAAGTTCATTTCTTATTTTGAGGCCACATATCATGGTTTATAGATAAAAAATTTAGTTTCGAACATTAAAGTTATAGATTTTATTTCAAGGAAAAAATATATATGCTATGACAAATTAGTGACTATCATTATGGATATAAATAAAAAAAATAGAAGATGAAGTAAACACATCATCATTAAGTACATAGTTATTAGGGAATTTTTTAAATATAATTATGTGTTTATAAGTATATCAATATTGAATTCATGATTTTAGACCCTTTAACATGAAGTATGCCTCTATTTAAAGTCAAGGATCACGTAATATCAATTCACTAGATAAATAATGCCTTTTATGTTTTATAAAATGTTTATAAATTAAATTTTTCCATATTAATCTATAAGAAAATGTAATATGATATAATTAATTGATTTATATGGTTTATAAAATGTTTATAAATAGTAATTTAAGGTGTTTGGGGTTATTTATTTAATATATATAGTTTTTTATATATTAATTTATTATAAATGGTTTATTATTGATTAATTAAATGTTTATAAAACATTTGGAACTAGTATTCTATAATATTAATTTTAAATATTAAAATACTTTTTCATGTTCTTTTGAATAAATTATAATTTAGATATAATTTTCTTATATGGGAATTAAAAGTACAATTTATAAAATATTAGTAAATTAAATATTAAGGTAAATATATAAAAAAAATTATTAAAATTATCAACTGATCCTAATATTTAATTTGAATTGTTAAAATTAAAAATACTTTTTTATATATTATTTAATTCATATCAAAAGAGGTTTGGATAAAAAAAATTGATCAATATTTTAATAATTTTTAATTTGTGATACATTGATTATGTAAATTGTTTACATAAAAGAATTGTAATATAAAATGTTTATATTTCATGTAATATCATATAGTGTGAAATTATATATAATGAATCATATAAAAGATTTTTAATTAGGAAAATATATATAAATTGACCATATTTAAATAATTAGTTATTTGTTTAATGAATAACTAAATTTTAAGTTCTTATAATTGGCCTCATTTATGAATTTTTTATAAATAGTTTATTTCATGTTTAAATATATAAATTATTCATTTATTTTTGATTTAATATTTAACTCATTGATATAATGTTTCTATTTTGAATAGATGTGTGCTTTAGTTAAGGGAGTCAAACCTCACCTCTAAATTGGCTTATATGCATCTAAGGACTTACATGCTAGCTATGATATTGGATTTAGATTTATTCTACTAAACATTTTCACTATTTTTTTATGAGATTTAATTAAGAAAATGATTATAGTTTATAAAAAATAATATTTTTAAATTATTGTGCGATTAAAATCTATCTTGAGTAAAGTATCTTTGGGTATATAGAATTTATGTCTCACAATACACTATTCTGGAGGTTTCTTCCTTTTCTAGAAAATTAGGGATTGACTATATATTACTCTGGGGTTATAATTATAGAGATTTTTTGTTTCATATAATTATAATACTTTACATTAAAATGTTTCATTTAACTTATTCATATGATGGATTTGGATATGTATTAATATAGTTGTCTTTTAGTTTGGGTGATTAAAAAAATTAGGAGATGTGTAAAGACTTACACATCCACATGGTTTGAACATATTGATTTTATGGGAGGAAGAATATTTCATAATTAAATCATTATGATCATGTATACATGTAATGGGAATCACATGAGATTATATGGTAAGATTAAATCCTGGTTAAAAATACTAAGTGTTTCATTCCTTCCAAAGTGACACTTTTGAAGACCATGATTATCCAACCATGTAGATTCATACCTAATATATGTTCACCAATATTATCTTGTATATGGAAATCAATTAATGATGTAACATTAACCATTGGGTTCCTTATTCTTGGTGTATATTTTGGGTTACACTTAGCTTTGAAATTATAACCATTAAGATGCCATAGGAATCAATTTGAGATAATACATACTATGGTTTGGGATAAGATTTTTCTATCAAAATATTCATGATTCATATAGGATATGATTTACATAATTTTCTACCACATATATTGATATATTTTTTACACAATAAATAATGTTTTCGTGATAAAGTATGGGTCTTGGACCACTAATGGATATGATGAGTGTAAAATGGGTTATCATTTTAGTTGTATCGCATTTAATAAAAAATTATTAAATAAATATAAATCATGACAATCATATGATATTATCTTTTTTCTAAATAAATAAAATCATCCTAATCCAACATAACTTTGAGATCAATCTTTTAAAGGTGTTTTTTAAGGTAGAAAACATCTTAAAATAATATAAAAAATAAGATTGGTTATTAAATAATAAAAATCTATGCGTTAATAAATTTCCTTCCTTGATAAAAAAACTATATAATTTGTTCAATGGGTAAATCAATATGTTTACGAGAATAATAGTGTAATCCACTCAAGGTTTCCCTAAATATTATACTAAATATAAAATTTATTTTTTTTAATTTAAGGAAATGTTCTAAATATGTAATTAAATTAAATATATGTTTACACAATATTCTTGAATTGTTGAGGATAGTTGAACTAGGGTGCATGGTATAGGTGGGAAATTCTTGTTATATTTATGTAGTGTTAGTGAGTAAAATTTAAAATCAAAATAATAGAAGTTATTTCAAAATTCATAGAATAATTCATTTAGTTCCCAATCGAGGTCATTGAAACCTAAAGGTGTTATCTAGAAGGAGGAGTAATGATTAAATATGATGGAATTGTATCTAATATTTTAAGGTGTCTCTAAAACCCCATAGAAATTCTATGTCATTTATTAGTGTTATTGAAATCAATTATTTAATTTTAAAAGGCATACGATTCCAATTTTATACTTTTCAAAAAAAATTAAACATACATGAGTTAAATATAAATGGAATAATTGATAAATCATATTTATTAAATTTGAATGATGAAGCAAAGAGTTACTACATAAATGATTTGAATGTAAGAGAATATATCACTGGTATAATAATACTAGTAGAGGATGTGAATATTAATCTCAATTATATTATGTAATAAGAGTAATTTTTTACTAACATATAGTTTTTATGAAAAATATAGTATTAATATACATGGTTTTTTATTTATTAGATTCTATAACATGTTTTTAAAGGGGGAAAGGATAAAAGAATTATAGGATGCAATTTATTATCCAAATTTTTGATAAATTATAAAGAATTAAGATTTTAGTACCACCCATTAGTGGCATATTTCTTTTCAAAAAAAGCGTCAAACACATATAATATTATATGAGATATGAATATAGTTATTTATATGTTAAATATACCCACTTTAAAAAAGATAAATGTTATTTACAGAATATATAGAAGTTTTATATTTTATCATGATATTATAAAGATAAAAAATGTCTAAGAAACTAGTGCGGGGTTTTTTGGACTCGGAATGTTCAAAGTTAACAAATAAAGTACTATGTCGGTCAAATTACAAAGTTAATATCACTTTATGGGAAAATTTATAATATAAGATGGATATTTG
Organism: Viscum album; assembly: GCA_963277665.1. NCBI lineage: Eukaryota > Viridiplantae > Streptophyta > Magnoliopsida > Santalales > Viscaceae > Viscum > Viscum album. The sequence continues at coordinate 1,921,545,146 of OY728125.1, read as the reverse complement.
TAATGATAATGATATTAAATATTTATAATAGAATTTATTAGCATTATAACATTTTATGTTTCGATGGTAAGGAGTTTGAACACTACATACAAAGTGTTGAAAATTAGAAATATAATTCTTAAGTCTCAAAATTATCAAAAGATGATTTCATATTAGATTGTACTCAATAAATTAATTTAGTGGGTGAGTTTTATCATAGGGTCACATAGATATGTGAGAAAAATTAAACATAAATGTAATAATTTTAACAAAACCCCTAAAAGTAAATCAATCATAAGGCTGGTTTGGTAGTATATCAAAGGTGATATGTTAGGTATAAACTTATATATGGTTTTATTAATGTTACTAAAAGAGGTTATGAATATAAAGTGTATGATGGTATACTAAATAAAAATCTTCACAATATAATTCTCCCATATTGTCTATACATATATATAAATATATAGATATATATATCATGTAGTGAAATAATAATTAACCTCTCAAATTATGGCATTGAGTTATCGCAAGATAATGTTCATCATGGAGTATTATAGTTTTTTATGAAATAATCGGGTTAGAATGAGTGATATTCTTGTATCATGATATAGAATAAGATCATGAGGCATAAAAAAATTCATGTGCGCTGTATAACCCATGAAATATACCTTATGGAGTGGTAAAAATTGTATTTGTTATACTAGTGGTGCATGGATTATATTTAGAGTCCCCATAATTGAGTTTGGTGAGATACCTATCATGATAATATTCATACATTTATACCTTTCTTATGTAATCCTTGAGGCATAGCTAACCAAGATGGGATGCTTCATATATTACAATGATTATAGAATCTAGACCCTCAATTAATATAGACTGAGGAAGTGTAAAATTTTACCAAGATAATACATTTGATGTGCTTATCTATTTGGATGAGAGGCATGTAATGTTCCAGAAATTATGTTGAATTACATGTGTTATATTTATTGACCTAGTCAGTTCATACTGTGAGAATCAAGAACATATGAGTTAAAAGTATAGGATTCACATACTTTGTGTCCCATGGTCACTCAATGTCTTGGAAAAAGGGATCATATCAAAATTAATTCTTTTGTATGATAAAACCAATGGATATAGGTATATATCTACATATGTTTAATGGAGATCAAGACATATATATTTATAGTTTGAGTACCACTGATTCTTTTATAGAGTCCTCTCATTGATCACATTTATTTATTAGGTGATTAATATTTATTTTCAATCCTAAAAAGGACATTTGGGTAAAAAAAATTGGTTAACTGAATTGGGATTCAGTTTTAACTCATAGAGTTGTTATAAAAGGGTTAGAGTTTATCTAAAAAGGATTTTCATATGTGTATTTACATAGTATTGGATATGATGTAACACATGGTGAATTTAATGATATATTTTCATAAGTGTTTTGGAAGATATAAAAAATAGATATGGTTTAGTAAGTTATTCTATATGATACAATGTAAGTTTAAATAGAATAAAGTATATTATGTTTAAGTATAAGTGGGATATTGAAGTAAATATTACCTAGAGGTCACATATATTTGATGTTAATTGAATCATATTTTACTATATGATATTTTTATATAATAGTTTATCATAGGCACAAAAACTAAAGTCATATCATTTTCCTAAATTTCAAGTTATAGTAAGGCCTATTATATGATAATAGTCCACTAGCTTAGCATAGAAGTGAAATGTTAAAGTGTTAACATTTGATTCTTCCACATGGTATATCATTATTAAATATTTCAAAATATTAAATTTTGTAGGGTTTGATGTATTCATTTGATAAATGAATGAATAGTAGAATAGGATTTATTCATTCATTATAATGCATGTGAAAATGCATGTTCAATCTAGGGATATCCTCAATGGATTTATGAAGAGGCATCCACCATGAATTTTCAATCATGTAAGTTTTCCCAAGTCTTGACTAAATCCCTCTTCTCCTTATATATTTCTCTCCATCTCTATTTTTTAGAGGTGCAAGAATTATGTGGGTATTTATGATAATCACACCCATACAATGGATGACTCATATCATCTCATGGGTAAAACATGGAATAGGTTTTCTATAGGATACTACCTCGGGATCTTAAATAAGGACCTACTATTAAATATCAATATAGTGGATCTTAAATTCAACACACAATTTTTTTTATCATTTTAGATTAAGTATACTTTCATTATCAATGCATGGTAAATCTTTGGATTTAAGGTGTCTAATTGATAATATTATTTCATAAAGTGCATTTTTTTATTACTAACAACCCTTATAGAACAATTTACTCAAATTTTAATGAATATTAACACATTGTAATTTCTATAGGATGGTATGGGAAATGGTTCATATTATTAAAGGGTCCAATTTGAGTTATTAATGGTGTTTTTATATAAGTAAAAGTTTGGGAAGTTTGAGAATGAAATTATATGTTTTGGAAATATTATTGGATGGTTCATGGGTAATTTCATAGTATTGAGACCATGAATAATCTTTACATGGCCATGAATGATATATTTTTTATAAAATAAGTGGTGCACAGTCAGACACATAGCCATCAAGAATGTGCATGCACAAAAAGAATCCTAGTGAGTGGTGCGTAGTATCTTGTGTTATGACCTATACATTAAAAGTAATATTTTTTTTAGAATAATTTTTTTTATATTATATTATATAATATTATACTCATACAACACGTAAAGAAAAAAACATTTTTTTAATAATAGATATCATTAAATTAATCAGCAACCAAACCCATAAAAATTCCAAAAAATTTAAGGGGACAAAAATATAAAATAGAAAACTAAAATTGGAAAGTATGGATGACCCCAATATACTAGAATCATATCCCCCACAAACAAAACTATATAAAAGAAACATAATATTATTAAAATAATAAAAATTTTAGAATAGAAAAATATGGAACCTTTGGTAGAATTATTCTGAATGTTTAATGATTGAATGAAGTGGTATTTATAAGAGGTGATATGACTGTTGGAATAGTAATGTGACCATTTTAAAAGTTACATGACCATTAGAAATAATAAATTGACCATTGGGAATAGTAAACTAACTATTAAAATAATAATTTGAACTCAAAATAATAAAAATTTAATATAAATAATACATATCATGTTTAATTTATAAAAATATAAAAATTATATTTCCATAAAATAAATATGAAGATTAAAAACTCAATTAATATATAAACACTTTTTTAAACTATATTATAATATATTACGTAAAAATAATATTTTTTATATTAAAATTTAAAATTACCTATGTTGTGAAATTATTTTGATAAAAGGAATTTCATTTTTAGGATTATTATTTTGAAATTATCCAAGTGTTTTTTTGTAATTTTCTAAAAACTTTAATTTTTATGTAGACAGTAAAAATATACTTTCAAATACCACATGTTTTATGATATAATGATGATGAAATAATTACATAATAAATACCAATTTTCTTATTTTTTTTCCTAAAAAATTAATCATATTAATTGATCATTCAAAAATAATAAAATTAATTTACAAATAAGAAAAAGTATTTTTTAAAGTCCAAAGTCAAAAGTGTTCCCTTAAAGTGACAATTTTTCATTTTTCCCACCATTCCTTTTAATTAAACTAAAAAATTATGATTCTAAAGTATTTTAAAGAGTTAAAATTAATTTATTTAATTTTAATATGTTTTATAATGTCAAAAATATCACTATTACAAGGTTTACCTTGGATATAGTATTTTACTCAATATTTTGACAAAATGAATACCCCACTCCTCAAGTATAAATAACTCCTCTCTTTGTCCTTAGGAAACCACAACTCCCTCACTTACCAATTCCCAAAAAGTTCTAAAATTCCATTTCCCAAGCCCCTTAAAATCCTTAAGGAAATTTTTGAGTAACTAACTCCAAGCATCAAGATATTATAGTGTTGTACAAAAGAAGAAACACTGAGAAAATAATTTTTTTTATCAAATCTTCTCTTCCTCTTTCTCAAAATTATTTTCAAAAACAAACCTTATAAGAAAAATTAAGTAGTATTTCAACATTAAATAAATTATGTTAACCTACTATAAAAATTATATGTATGATGTATTTATATTAAATACTTCTCTTTCTTCTTCTTTGAAAATGCCCATGTTAACCACCAACAAAGACATTTCCAATTACTTTCTTATCACCAATCATATGGATGGTTATAATAATTTATTTGTGATATATAATTATATAAATATTTATATATATATATATATTAAATAATAAATTATACTTATGTATAAATTAACTTTATAAAAAATAGAAAAATCTAAACAAAACTGGATATTCTTAAGGAAAACATGATATCTAAACATTTCATCATTAACAAAGGGAATTAAGGAATATAATCAAATTATTATAAATGATAAATAGAGACATTAGTTACAAAAATCAATTCTTTTTTAATTTTTTATAAACCTATTTTTATTATTTAATATGGGGGAAAGCAATAAAATAAAAAAGTTTTTAAGGTAAGTGGATTCTTGAACCCAACTCCATATTTTTGAGTTATCTAACTTTCACATCATTTTCAGTATGGATATTACCATAATATAAATAAAACATACTTTAAATATTATTTCCACACTATTTTCATGGATATACATTTTACTAAACTTTTTAATAAATGTTTCTTATCCAATTATAATGATTCTTAAAAAATACTTTACTTTTTATAAACACCTCTTTAATCCTCTCGAGTTGTTACTTATTCAAAGAAAAATTATCATTGATAACAAAATATAACTTACCTTATTTATTCGGTAAATCTAATGGTTATTCATGAATGAATACTTTACATATCCTTTTTGAAACTCATTTCTTTCTATGGGTGTAGTTAATGACTATATGTTTCCGTTTCATGTAGCATGCATGATTATGAGTATATTATGACATGATAGGTGGGCCTAGAATTATATATCCCTACAATAAATTAGGTAATATGATATATCTCATGATATTATGTGTATTAGTAATGAACATGATCCTATATTTATTCATAATTATGATGTTTTGATTTATGCACATAATTTTTGTGTGAACATGATATTATCTGTGTTCACAATAATGTGTGGTATTTGCTTTCTATGTTATGATGTTTCAATGTTATTAATATTCCACATTACATGTATTTATAAATTATTTACCTCAGGATTAGAATGATGATATTATTCTTTTTATATGATTATTTTGATCATACTCACCTATTTACTATTGATTCATATCTCTTATTCCTCCCTTTAGTGGACTTTTAACTCACCCATTTATTTTATGTATATCCAATAGTGATTATAAATACTAAAGAGAATATGGGAGATTTTATAAAGATAAATAAAATGTATTTAAATATATGTTTACGTTTTATTGTGAAAAATTGATGTATGATCCTAATTTTCCAAATATATTATACCTTTGGATCCTTGATTTTATCAAAATTCTGTTTTTATCATAAAAATAATGTAATAGTCATGTATGAAAATGTTTTTTCATTATATATTGCATGGTTTTTAGGACTGTGTATTCAGGTATTACAACCACATAAAAACCCTCTCCAAACTTATTTATTTACCTGATTTTGGTGATTTTGGTCCCTTTTCTTATGTATCTTATGGATTTCCTTGACATGGTGTATTCTTAGAGGTTATTTTGGGTGTATATTTACCTCTAAAACTATTCTCACTTGGAATATTATGTGGTTGGAGTTTGAATCTAATGTTGGTGACCTTAAAATCTCTCGTATTGTGTTTATTTCTTATTTTATCCTATTAAAATATTAACTAGGTTGGGTTTGGATAAAATATGAGGTTTGAAATTGAATAAATTTTCATTTTTGGTTATGGGTGTTTGAGAAGGGTGGGGAGACTGGGATTTCATGTTTGGTGATGTGTTTTCACTACATCATTGGGATGAGGTAGGTGCCTTATTTTATACCCAAGTTTGTTATAAATCATTTACGATTGGATGTGATGATTACATTATAATATGTTTTGTTCAAAAAATGATTTAATGATAGTAACTTTTGGTTTGTTCTAAAAGAATTTGGTGTGACTGGTTTGGGTTAAAACAAAATATTGTATTTTTTTGTTTGGGTTTTGTCAAAAATTGTAGGGGTGATAAAATGGGTTTTAATGTTGTTGATGATAATATCATTATGTTTCATGGTTATTTATATTTTGGTTATTATTATTAAGATAGTTGGGTGAGGACTCAGACATGGGTTAGAAAATTTTACTTGAGTATAGGTTCCTTTTTAGGGATAATAATGATTATTATTATCACTTAAGTGTGGATGCCTTATTGAGTTTGGTAGGATTTTGGAAAATTGTTAGGTAGATGAATCACCCATGTGTAGGAGGTACCCTTTTGGATATTGGTGGATTTCCACGGTTTTCATGTTTCTCAAGTTATTGGTTTAGGATTAGATTGTGTGGGAGTGTGGGTAGGAAAATTTGGGAAAAGTGACTTGTTTGTTTGATTATTATAAGCACACTACAATAAAATGGGTTTATATCATCATTAATAATGGTATTTATCAATGCTCAATAAATCATTGATGTTATTACTAAAAATAATTTATAAAAAAAGGCTTCATCTATGCTTTTATAACACAAATAAAGTTTGTTTTTATCAGTGATTTTTCTAGAACTGAAAAAAATATGGAATATTTTATAAAAATAATTGAAAAGAAATATTGTTACAACAACACTCATGACCCAACCCACTCAGACCCACCACACAAAAAACCTCAAGACGCCATTCACACACAATCTGATCTCATCGAACCCACCACGAACACAACCCACCCATTAAATTCAAACTTATTTTGAATGGGTGGTATTTGAATTCCAACCCAACACATTATAAATAAACTCTCTTACCACTAACACAGATAGTTTTACTTGTAATGTATTGAAATATTTATATACATGTTTATATATTTAATAATATATAATTAATTTAATATATATATATATACATTCCAAAAAATTTATATATATTAAAATATTTATTTATTTATTTATTTATTTATTAATATATTTATATCTATATATATAAACATACATATATATTTATATATAAACATTATATATATATATATGTATATATATATATATATTCTTACATTGTTAGAAGGTAAATAAGGTGGTAAATTTTTGTTTTAAAAAATTAATATTTATTTTTTATTTAAATGTGTTTTATATATTTAGAAATTTATTTTCTATATAAATTTATTTCAAATATTATGTATATAAAAATATTTATACCTAAATACATGAAAATATTATTTATACTTTTATTTATAAATAACAGTATTATATGAAATATGGTGAAATTTAGAAAACATAATAACATTTGAATATAAGCCCAAAAAATAAATTTAGACTTCCCTGAAAAAAAGATAAGAAGACCCTCTTAAATGAATCTAATATTCCATCATTGTTGACGCTCCTTTCCGTCATAGAGTCTAATGAAAGAAAAAGGGGAATACCTTAAGCACAAAGAGATTCATCGTTTGAAGAAACATCAAAAATTGACAAAGTCCTGAACAAGGATTTTTTTAATCATGGGTCATGCAAGTTTCACCATGATCGCGCAAGTATACTTGCGCACCACATATTGTTCATGCAGGTAACTTGCGCGCCCTATTTTATTTTCACCAAATGTCCTCAATGGCCTATAAATACCCCTTGTGGGCCCTCCATTTTGAGGACGAAAAATCAAAAAGTCATATTTAAGCTCTCAGCGCCCTAGTCTTTACTTGAAGTCTTAAAAACACTTCTAAGGTAATTTCTTACCTAGAATTGAAGATCTAAAGAGGAGGAATGAGGCCTAAGTGTTGGAAGTCATCAACACTTGTGCGCCTGAGTGTCTAACCCTTAAGTAAAATGGCCACACTTGCGCGCCACCTTATCCCTTCAACAGAACTTGTGTGCCACCCTTTTGGAAGCCTTTAGGGATAATACTAAAGTCTTGAGCCAAGTCTCCTCCAAGTATTACCCTATTGGTTAATCGTCTCCCAAGTACACCCATGTCGTACAAGTATACTTGCATGACCAGGACTTGCGCGTCTACCTCTTTTTGGGTGCCCCTCCTACCTATTCAACTCTTTTCTTAAAATCCACCTATCCTCTTTAAGATTTATCCTTCAAAACCCTCTTCAAATCCATTTATGGCATGGTCCTTTGTTTTCATCATTATCTAAAAGGAATTTTGTGGAACATCTCCCAAAACCTCATGATTCACATAACTTTATGTCACTAAGGTTATAGATTTCATTCATTTCAACACCTCATCCTTTAAGATGAGAAGTTCCCAAATCTGGTAATCCTTCTTAGGAGTACGCCCCAAGATCCCAAATATGGGCATCCTCTTTAGGAGTAAGCTCCAAGTTCCCTAATCTGGGCATCCTCCTTAGGAGTAAGCCCCAAATCTCAAGTCCCCTCAACCTGGGCCTCCTCTTTAAGAGTAAACCTCAGGCCTAATTTCTTTTGACTTGGGCTTCCTTCTCATGAATAAAACCCAATCATAAGTCCCCCCTAATTTGGGAATCCTCCTCAGGAGTAAGCCCCAAGTTATAGTATCCAAATCTCCATAAATCATGAATATCTTTATGGACCATGCTCCTGGGCTTCTTTCCTAAACTAAGTCCTGGTATTCATTTACTTGGGCAATCACACATACATAAGCCCCATATCATTCCTTGTGACCACATATTTCATGGAACAAATCATCAGGTTTACCAATAACTCTTGTTTCTCACACCGACCATGACTCAAGTGAGATTAGAGTGTAAAAGTAACCACGAAACATCCCTTTGGACTGTTAATCATACGTAAGCCCCACATTTCTTAATCGAACTACATGGACTTTGATCTCTGCCTTAAAATTAGAGTACGTAGGAAGACTTTCTAAGGTTCAAGCCCATTACCCATTAATTCTCATCCATCCCATATGACGTTAAACTATATATTAATTCCCGAACTACGTGGGTTCTGATTCCTTTTCTAACAAGGATGTGTAGGTAGCCCATCTGAGGGTACGATCCCAACTCTAAAATAATCCATGTCCTTCTGAATGACAATAAACTTCAAGTGCCCCACTGAGTGGATTTAAAACTAGTACGGTTATCATAATGACCAAGATATTTCTATATGATGTATTGAAGAATACCATTGACTAAGAATCTCTAATACATACGGATTATTCTCTATCAATGAAGAACCTTAAATAAATAGAAAATATTCTCTAAATTTCATATATATATTTGATTGAAAAATCTAAAGAAATGCCCATTTTCATACTTGGTAAATTAATAAGGATTCATGAACAAAACTCAAATCTATAAAGAGAGTCCTGGAGTAGAAAATAATTTCCCCAAAAAAGGTGTAATGAGTCTGACCTCCCATCCTCTTGACCAATGAAAATTCTTAAGCCTCATTGGTCCACAAATAATGAGAACCTACCTTTGGAAAGTAGCTCTAAATGGATATAGAATCATTGGATGTATCCGGTTCTACGAATAAACCTGTTAGAAACTGATTGGAATGTTTGAACCTTAAACAAATAAGGTCATCCCCATTTCCAGAAGAAACAAAAATGGTGAACCCAGCATGAATCCTTAACTAAGTTAAATGATGTTTGACTTATTTATTAGGCCCCTATTTAAATTAATGAGGGGGCCAACAAATCAATCAATAAAACATGTGTTCATACAAAAGATTTAGTGGACAAACTTATCTTGATTAAGTCTGTTATATCAAATAGGCACTGTTTTCCAAGATCTCTCTACATTACAGAAATGGCTTCTCTAATGTTCACACTTGTGAATGCCTCTGCTGCTACTCTTTCTGGATCCTCATCCGCTCTGAGGACAACATCACCCACTCAGCGTCTGCAACACTGGGTCTCAAATTCACTAGTTAAGGAATACCATCAACACGGTACCATTCTAAATCTGGAGGCCACTTGACAATCCCTCTAAGTTAACAATTCACCCTGGTTGTTCGGACAGCGATGACCAGTGATCAAGAAGCAGGTGGTGATAACCACCTTCTCCAACCATTTCGGGTCGTTATCCCCAGAACGCAATAACCAGTCTCTCCCATAATACAGGGAGGTAAATTAAGAGGTCACTCAAGGCCTCGGTTCAAGAAGACGGGAGTCCTTCCTACGGTCTCCCATCAACAATCGCCGCCAGACTCGTGCGGTAGTGCACCCTCAACATAATGAGGGTACCGCCTTTAGGGGTTCGGCTCAGGTTCTTCATACCCAAGCATGCAAGACGAACCATAAGATGCAAAATATGGTCAACAAGGAGCGTTTTCTTACTTCTTCCCCCTCCAGATAAGTCTATCAAGTCAACTTGATGGCAAAAAACGAGCGGGCACATACACCCGTCCATTCTAATCCCGCTGTCCAGCAAACTCGTCTGGAAGCAACCCACCAATCTCGTCAGGAAATTCTGATGGAGTACTATAGGCAAGCACATACACCTATTTATAATTCATCATCCAATCAGCAGGCTCGTCTGACTGCACCCAAAAAATCTCGCCAATCTAATATGGTGGCAACTAATAAGAATAGACAAACACCTATTTACAATCAACAATTCTGTCAGCAGTCTCGTCTGCCAGTATTGAAGGAAATTCATCAACCATACTTGATGAAGAATACACAGCTAGCACATACACCTTCCAATTTTCATCAAGCCTTCCAATAGTCTCGTTTGGTAGCACCCAGAGAAGTCAGTCGGAAAGCTCCAACGACAAATTTGGAGCAGACTCAACTCTCTACCCCCACGCATAAGTACTCTCAGAATTCATTAACAGGAAAAGTAGGAAAGGAACAGGCACATACACCTACTCCAGACATGGAATGGACTTATATTCCCATTCCAGAATCTGAAGTCACCAAGCACATTCTGACAATGGTGAAAGAGCATAAGCAAATCCTTGTTCATATTCTGGATGCCTGTCAGAATATTATAACAACTTCATCATCATCACAGGGAAAGAAATACAAATTTATCCCTACCAGTGGAGTGACTCATCAACATGTCACTCCAGAGCAGATACGCATCTCTGTTCTAGTCCAGGAGGTTCATGAGGCATACTCCCCCATGTCATGTGGACAATCAAGTCGGGCACATACACCTGATTTAAATGGAGATAATCAGCCTAACCTGACCATTTCTCCTAAGCAGGCACAAAAACCTGCCCATAATAACCACTTTTATCAACAAGTGGTTCCAAAAGTGAGTAATAATGCATCTAAGAAAAAGACCCATTCAGCACAGTCAAGAAATCATGAGCCAATCTGCAATAAGGCCTTGCTCGATGCTGGAGTTCTTGATGCACTCAAACAATTATCTGTTGCAACTCAAGATTCTACTCTCTCATTTCCCAATAGTGGGAAAAATAATTCTGAAGGTCTTCATCAGACACTTCCTCGTGAAGGCTTGCTTCATGACAGTTCGGTTTATCTTGAAGTATCATCTATAGATGAGAGCCACGATAACCCTCTGTGTGGCCAGAAGATCAAGGAGCAAAAGGTTCCATATTTTGTTGTAACCCATCATGGTGGTCCTCCCCATTATGATGAATTTATCTACGAAATTCCTCTCTGTAGTAGTAATTCACATTGCCTGGAAAATTCTTCCAAGGACAATCAAGTAAAGGAAAATCCCTCTTATCTTGAGGCACTTGCAAATGTGAATCTAGTCATGTCTGATGCTTTACCACTAGCAGGTGAAATACTTTCTCAATCAGAAGATATCCTGAGATGTAGGTCATTCTCCGAACCACCCCTGAGTCATGCATCTTCTAATTTGATAAATTAATTCTCTACCAATCTTGTTGAATCTGATGAAACAACAAATAAGCACCATCTCTGGTCTAATCAGGTTGAAGAATCTTCATCAAATGATAAGGAGGAAGTGTGAATATGAGAAAACAACTAGAAAAAGGTGAAGTACCAGTCATGTTTTGGACTTTGACTGACTCTCAGTATGATATTATATAAATGTTGACGGAAGATTGTATTCACGATATTATTCTCAACATGTGGAAAACTCTTTGTCAATTGAAAAAGAAAATATTATCTTATGATGAATATGAAAATAATTTCAAGATAATAGAAGGGTTACAATGCCAAATTGACTTGAAATCTCTCTCAGTTTCCCGACATCCAAAGATTAAAAAGCAGCAGAGAGCCCTTCAGCATTCATGCCTTGGCGTACTAAAAAGATTATGCCAGTTAATTTCCAATGCCCCATATGGTATTCATATCAGGGGATGGGGTGTTCATGGAGAACTGTATTTCATTGTACTCTACAGTCAACAAAGCCCGCTGAAATTGGTCTCATGCAATGTTATTGCCCATGACCAGCCACATCCAATTGGTTTTTTGTGTAATCAAAGACTTTCTCAAAAACAGGTCTCAATTAGTTCTCCCCAAAGTCAGGCATACAAAGAAGAATTTGTCGAATTACTCTTGCATCAAGAAAATGAGAATATCGAACAGGATTCTCGTTTAGAGCAGGCACATCATCATGTCACATAAGTGACAGAAATCATCCAATAGTCATTTGAGCTAGGTGATTTGAGTGGATGTAAGTTGATGCATCCGGCCAATTTCCGGACTAAAGCCTGCAAAATCATAAGAGATTTTAAGAAAGTCTCAGATGTAGTAGCTCAAGAGCCACCCCATCTTTCCAGATTGGGGACTCTTTTAACCCAACCCTCGGAATCAAAAAATAGCATTCGAGGAGTTGAGCAGGAACAGAATGAAAATCCCTATTCCACCAGACTAGGGACTTTTTCAAATCCTCAATCTCTTCCTCAGTGAAAGTCAGTTTTCTCTCGATTAGGGAAGAATCCATAAGAGGAACGAAGAGACGAATTATCATGATATTCCCTCCAAATTACAGTTCATCAGGAAGTTCCTGAGGGGTCAACTCAATAAAAGGAAATGTCTCATCAAGTACATGGAAGAAGATAGTATTGTAGAAATGTCGAAACAAGGGATGCAATGCATTATGCATCAATAAATGACATCAATGCCATTATTGTTGATTCCCCAGAACATGAGTCTCACTCATGGGAATCAGATGAGGAAGTTCCTGCTCAAGAGTCTGTACACAAAAATATAAATAAAGAAGGTGTGCGTACACGAAATCAAAGGCTGATCCAGAATCTAGGTATTCCTTAAAACAACCAACTCCCCCCTCTCTGAAAGGCTTCCAACAAGGGGAAAGAAAAAAATTAGATTGCATCCCACCCTACCTCTGTAGAATTACAATAACTCTCATTAGAGGAAAGGTTCGCACAACAAGAGGCAGAAATGAAGGAGTTAAGGAGGTTGAATGCATAACTACTTCAAGGTAGTCTTCCTCATAAGCATGATGAAGTCAGTCATTCAAGGGAATTTGTTGCAGCCACTGAGATGGTCAAGAATATCCTCCTTTACCAGTACACCCCCACTGGTCCAATCCTATGGGTTATATGCAACAACAACCAGCAATACTACCATTAGTGGCAGTCCCGGTCTCCACACCTGTCCAAACTTCAGTTCTTGCACCTGCACGGGTCCAAGCTCAACTAGATGTTTCTCAAAATTTAATGACTACCATTGAGTCATTAACATCTCGGTTGGAAGCTATGGAAGTAAAGCGTGCACTGGTTCAACCGGAGAAGAGAGCTTACCCTGAATGGGTAGATGCAATTCCTCCCCCATCAAATTTTTCAAGTACCATATTCCTAATTTTTAAAGGTTCGGGAGATCCATAACAACACTTAACGCATTTTTTTCTCGTTGTGATATCGTGATGGGAACTCCTCAACTACAAGAAGTAGTTAAGCTCAGGTGTTTTGTACAGTCATTATAAGGACCTGCTTTTGTCTGGTATACAAGCTTGCAATCCCGGTCAATTAATGGGTGGGAGGATCTCTGCCAATGATTCCTTCTTCAATTCAGGTTAATGTTTCCAAAGACAATAGTTTTTTATCTTACAAATTGTAAGAAAATGGATAATGAAAGAGTTTCGGATTTCATTTCTCACTGGAAGGGATTAACATATTCCTTAATCTTAGCACTCCCTCAAGAAGAATTGTTGCCAATCTGTGTGTAAAATCTGCATGATGAATTACGAACACCATTGATCTCTGTGAAATACACAAGAGGGTTTTGAGACCTTACTTCAATCGCTCAACAGATTTAAGACTCTCTTATAAAGACTAAGGATAAAACTCATGTAATTCCATCAACTCCAGGAAGGAGAATGGTTAAAGTATAGACTGCTACAGTTACGCTTAAACAAGCTCATGTACCTGCTTCCACTTCAATACCTTCATCTTATCGAAGGGCTTCACCTCTTGAGCGTCAACAAAAGAGGCTGTTTTGTCAATATGATCAAAGAGATCAAAGAAGAAAACAATTTTAGGAGTTAAAGAACAAATTCAATTATTTATGAAATGAACAAGTTCATGGTTACTTCATTTCAGCTCTAGAAAATAATTTGGTTTAGTTGCTAAGGCCTAAAAGGCCTAACAAGGAAGAAGATGAAGACCTTCCCAACTATTTCCCATTTCATCAGATGTTGGTGCATCCCATTCAGTAGTGTTTTGTCTTCAAAGACCTCCTACAAAATATGGTGGACTCAGTACAAGTCAAACTCAAAGGTTCTTCAGCCCAAGTAACATGTGTTACTGCTACAGATCCAGAGGAAGAAGGAGAGTGGCATGAAGTCAAACACAAAAATGTGCAGAAATATGATGATTGGATGGTCAGGAAAATGATCAACCGAACTCATGTCATTTTACGAACTCAATTAAATAAACCAATTGTGTCTTCTGCTATAAATGCCACAGCAAAACCCTCTTCATCAAAGGAAAAATCCTCAAAGAAGCGGCCTAATTCAAAGAAAGAAGAGCAGTCAGAAGAAGATGAGCTCGTGTCAAATCCCAAGTTGTCTTTGATTCTGGCAGATTTTATTCCATCAACTTCAAAAGCATGGGCACCACCCCACCAAATGGCACAGCGGAAATAGGCTAATCTGACAGAATCTTCATCAGATGAAGAGTTGATCTTTGGTTCTGTTACCATGATTCATTTAACAGATCCTTATGCTAGTCGTAGGTTTGATCTCGATGAGCCTAAGTTCCCTGTATCAAACAGAGGAATTAGAGGAAGAGACAGAGGTCTAGGATACATGGGAAGGCGTGGATATTCCAGAAGCCACTATTTCAATCCTACCCCTGATAGAACTGTATATGCAGCAGAAACTCGTGGCAAAGCCCTTTAGTGGGATCAACAAGAATAAGAAAGTTCTTCCACACATGGAAGATTCAATCCTGGTACAGTTATTTTGGAAGATTAGTTAGAAGTTACACCTTTTTCCTCTAAGAAAATAAATAGACCTATTCAGTCTAATATTTCAAATCCAGGAGTATTTCCAACTCCTACCCCGATACAAGAAGCATCTACTTCTAAAGCATCAACTTCTAAGGCACCTGCAAAACCACATGTTCATGTTGGTAAACACAGACCTTTGGACCAAAAGTATGATGTCTTGAAACATTTGGCCCAAGTACAGTCCAAGTTATCAATTTTGGATGCCTTGAATCTATAAAAGGATCTTCAGGGGGCACTCATTGAGTCTTTTTCAAGTCCTCAAGAATTAGAAACTGGAATTGTTACGACTGAATTCTACCATGTAGAGAATGGTCCTGCAGAATGCCATGCAGTGATATCTTTTACAGATGAAGATGAAGATGATGTTGTTCATGGATATATCAGACCTTTGTATTTATCTGTAAAGGTCAATAATGTAGACATCCGAAGATCTTTCATTGATAATGGCTCAAGAGTCAATCTCATTCTTATTCGTACACTTCGTCGATTGGGCCTCACCGAATCTGATTTATCTCCTTCTAATTTGATGTTGGAAAGATATGAAAAAAATGAACAAGAACCTCTGGGTGAGATTACACTCAGAACTCAGTTTGGAGACCTTGTATCCAATTCAGATTTCATGGTTTTTCATCATGACATAGCTTTCAACATTTTTCTTGGAAGACCTTGGCTACATCAACATGCGGTCGTACCTTCGTCATACCATCATTGTCTCAAATATTGTTTCAATTGTCAAATTAGGACATTGTATGGTGATAAATCCCCATTCAAAACATGTGAATCTCAATACATTGAGGAAGAATTATATCAAATGGAAGGGAAGGAGAAATCCATGACAAAGGAGGTTACCAAAATTAATGTTCCATATGGTTTGGAAAAGATTCAAGTAAACCCATTCATACATGTGAGTACAGATTATGTGTTTCCTATCAGTCAAATTGACAAGGTAGACCCAAATCCAAATACTCTTTTGGAAACTTCCATAATTTCAATTATGGCAACCAAGCCAGATAGCATGGGAGAAATTGGTGATTCACCAAGCAATGATGAAAGCTCAAATGGAGATATCTTCATTTCATCTGCTGAAATCCATCAATTCTATACATCATCAACCAGGCTAGAAGAAGTTATAGAAATGCCAGAGATGAATGATGATGTCGATTCTCAATCCATCATATCCTCTTTATTACCCAAGGAAGACACTTTATCATAATTAGAGTCAGAAATGGTAGCCTCTTCTTCAAGATGTTCAAATTTTAACATCTCTCTTAATCGTGGAAATTCCACTTCATCATCTACTATGCAAGTAGAAACAGAAGAAATAACACATATTGAAGAGGAAGAGGAAGATCTCAGAGGTGCTCCTCCAGTATTTGAAGAGCGTATCTCTACTACTATGGATGAACATAGAGAAATAAATCTGGGTACAAAAGAAGATCCACACCCCACTTTAATTAGTGTTTCCATGAATCTTGAAGAGCAAGAAATGTATACTTCATTTTTAAAGAAAAATCAAGATGTTTTTTCTTGGAATTATACAGAAATTCCAGGTCTTGATCCCGATGTTGCCACTTATCATTTGGATTTTCCAGAAGAACATCGAGGATTCAAGCAAGCTGTAAGGAGAACACACCCAACTTATGCTTCCAAAATTGAAGCTGAAGTGGATAAGATTATCAAGGATAACTTCGTCAGAGAAGTTAAATATCCCAAATGGATGGATAATATTTTCCCTGTGAAAAATAATAATGGACAAATTAGAGTTTTCATTGACTTCAGAGTCTTAATCGGCATTGTCCCAAGGATGATTTTCCAGTTCCGGTCACAAAACTCTTAATTGATGCAACAACTGGCTATGAAGCACTCTCTTTCATGGATGGATATTCTGGGTATAATCAAATCTAAATGGCTCTAGAAGATAAAGAATCTACAGCCTTCAAAGCCCCTCAGGGCGTGTTTTGCTATCGGGTAATGCCCTTTGGCCTATAGAATACAGGTGCAACGTATCAACGTTCCATGAACCGTATCCTCAAACCCTTTTTAGGGAAATTTGTTGAATGTTATGTGGATGATTTGGTGGTTAAATCAAGACAATATTCAAATCACTTGGCTGATTTCGAAATCATATTCCACAAACTTTGACAACATAATTTGAAGATGAACCCCTTGAAATGTGCTTTTGGGGTTACCTCGGGAAAATTTCTCAGCTTTGTTGTATACCATCGTGGAATTGAAGTTAATCTTGAGAAGACAAAATCAATCCTTGGTATGTCACCTCCTTGAAATTTTAAATAATTAAGAGGACTCCAAGGACACTTGGACTATATTCGGTGTTTTTTCGCCAATCTGGCAGGCAAATTTTTACCCTTTACCAAATTAATTAAGAAGGGAGTCACCTACCAGTGCACCAAAGATTTCCAAGAGGCATTCAATATTGTTAAGAAATATCTCTTGAGTCCACTGGTATTAATGCCACCTGTTGAAGGGAGACCACTTATTTTTTATGTGATAGCTTTAGAGTGGTCATTGGGTGCCTTCCTTGACCAAAATAGTGATGCTGGGAATGAAAACAACCTTTACTATCTCAGTCAGACTATGCTTGAAGCAAAAACCCAATATTCAAGTATTGAAAATTGCTACCTAGCATTATTCTTTGTAGTTCAGAAATTGAGACACTACCTGCAACATCATGAGGTCCAATTGGTATCTTGCAATAACCCACTCAAATTCATCCTTAGTCATCCAATGCTTACAGGACGTCTGGCAAGGTGGGCAGTTATTTTGCAGTAGTTTTATATCAAGTATGTGTCTCAAAAGGCAAAAAAGGGCCAAGCTCTGGATGACTTCCTTGCTGAAAACCCTTCAGTAGAAGATACATCTTTAGATACTGAACTTCTTAATGAGGAAGTATTCTCTATTAAAGATAATCTTTAAACATGGGAAATGTACTTTGATGGTGATTCCAGAAGTCCAACAGGGAAGAAAATGGAAGATTCTAAATTGAACAAGGTTGGGTTAGGAATTGTGCTTATTTTCCCAAAAAAGGAATTGCTAACCTATTCCTTCTTATTATTGGGATGTGGTACAAATAATGAAGCAGAATATCAAGTTCTCATCACAGTCTTGGAATTGGCACTTCAGGCACAAGTGAATCACTTAAAGGTGAAACGTGATTCAGACCTGGTAATCAAACAAGTCAATAGAGATTATGCCATCAAAAAAGAAGAGTTAATCTCTTTATATTATTACGTCAGATAGTTAATGGCGTAATTTCCTTTGGAACCTACATTTTCTTATGTCTCATGATCACAAAATACTCAAGCTGATGCATTGACTAATGTAGCCAAAACTCTGGCAGATCCAAATCGGGACTAAAAAATCATCAGTATTTCCCATCTTCGTACAGTTACACCTTATGTTCAAATTAGAATATAGTAAATCAATGAAATTACTTCCATCTATGAACCATATGGTAATACTACAGAATTTATGACACCTATCAGGGAATACCTTAAAAATGGAACACTTCCACCTGATAGATCCAGAAAAGAACAAGTCCGGCGACGTGTGGTCAATTTTACTCTTTATGATAGCCCAGATCAAAAAATAATTCTCTATAAAATAGGTTTTGATGGAATTATATTCATATGTATTGATGGTGAAGAGGCAATAGCTGTCATGAAAGAAGTACATGCAGGATTCTGTGGTATCCACCAGTCTAGACATAGACTGTCTGATCAAGTTCGAAGGCTTGGATACTTTTGGCCTTCAAGGATACAAGATTGTGTTGATTTCACTAAAAAATGTCATTCATTCCAAGTATATTCCAATTTCATTCATCAACCCCCAGAGTTTCTTCATACAGCTAAATACTCATGGCCATTTTCCACATGGGGAATGGATGTAGTGGGACCTTACCCTTCGGCTACATCCAAGAAGCTTAATTATATTCTTACTGTTGTTGACTTCTTTTTCAAATGGGCAGAGGAAATACCTCTCAAAGAAGTCAGTTCTAAAAGCATTGTTAGCTTCATAAATTCAAACATCATTACCAAATTTGGGGTCCCTCATACCATATTAACGGACAATGGCACCAACTTTTGTTCATCTGAGGTAAGGAAGTTGTATAAAGAATTCAACATCAAATCCAACCATTCATCTCAGTATCCTGCAGCATCCAATGGCCAAATAGAGGCCTCCAATAAGACTCTTTCAAATATACTGCAAAATATGGTGGATAAAGATAATAAATCATGGCCTGATAAACATTTTCATGCTTTGTGGGCTTATCGAACCACCACCCGCACTGCTATGCAGTCAACTCCATATTCATTGGTATATGGAACAGAAGCAGTCTTGCCCATTGAGGTTCAATTACCTTTGCTCAGAGTATCCATTTTTGATCAGTCATCTACAGATAAACAATCTCAAAATCAATTGGATGAATTGCAATGATTAGATGAAAAAAGATTGTGCACCCTGCACCACTTGGAATTATATCAGAACCGAATAGCATGGGCTTTCAACAAAAAAGTTCTTCTTCGTTCATTCAATCAATGAGAATTGGTATTGGTCCTCAAAACTCCAATGATACCAGGAAAGAAGCCTCTAAAGCTTGAGCCAAAGTGAGAAGGACCTTACTCAATACATAAGGTCTACTCCAATGGAGCTTATTCTTTAATCTCAATGGATGGAGAACTCATCACGAATCCAACCAATGCAAGATTCTTTAAGAATTATTTTGTGTAACAAAAATACCCTTACATCCAACATGATGTTAAACTATGTCCCCCATTATCCTCACAGCAATACATTAAACTGCATAGCCATTTTCCTCACTGCAAGACATTAAACTGCATAGCCATACGTTCTAGCTACATGAATCTAAACTGTACAGCACCCAACGTCCTATATGATGTAAAATTGTATTGTCCTATATGAAATTAAAATGTTCACATATTCATCCTACATGACATAAAACTAAAAAAAGTCTCTTAATACGTCCTACATGATGTTAAACTATATTTTTTCCCTACTACATGACATTAAACTGTGCAGCACCAATTGTCCTCACTGCAAGACTTTAAACTGCATAGTCCCTCTTTCGTCCAACATGACGTTAAATTGTGTCTTGTCCCTTATGATTCCTACATGATGTTAAACTGTGAATCATTAGGGTTGTTGTTACCTCTTGTTTCTCACATCGAGTATGATTCATGTGAGCTTAGAGTAATCTTCAACCATAACACCCTCTCTGGGCTGCTAACCATGCATAAGTCCCGACACGATTTTTAGGTCATTGTCCTTAAGTACAACTTGATCACCAATTCATTCTTCAATTGAACTACACAGACTTTTATCCTTGCCTTCTAGGTTGGGTATGTAGGCAACCTCATGAGGTTCAAGCCCAAAATCAATCTCTTCACATTGTTTCACGTTCGTCCCACATGACGTTAAACTATGTACGTCCCTTTTGTCCCTGCTACATGAAACTAAATTGTGCAGCACCATCGTCCTTGCTATATGATGTTAAACTATACAGTCCCCCATTATCCCTCGCCTGAGAGGGAATCATCATTTAAATTGATCTCCAATCATTTCATATTCCAAAGACTACGTGCATACATGCAAATGTCCAAACCTTTAATCTTGGGTCAAACCATCATTTCCCTAAAGTCCTCTTTCACCCTTCACTTGTACGAACCAAATCTGTATAGAAGGTATGTTAAGAACTACATGAATCTTGATTCCCATCATTATAGGATATGTAGTAACGTTTGAGTGTCCCTCGAATCTAGCCCCAAGTCTTTGGGTCTAACCCCAAATTCTACTTTCAGTCCCTTGGCTGAAAAGTCCCCCTGTGAAAACATGAATGTGGTATGAAAACCCTAGTCTTCATTCACATCAGGTTTATAAAACACACACTATGTATTCCTTATTATGGTCCGAACTCTATGACCTTAAACTAATATCTTCTATATTCTGGACCCACATGATGTTAAACTATATTTTAAGAACTATGTATGTCTTGATTCCCATCCTTATGGGATATGTAGTGAAGTCTATCATTTAAATTCAGGACCCAGCCACAACATGATTATGGTCATCATTGGTCTATGTATCTCTTTCATGCATTAGAAAATTCCCATTTTGATGTATCATACTCCTAACCTTAAATAATTTCAGATCTCGATAACCCTTTTCTTGACTTCTGGTCACAAAATGTCTGATACCCAGGAATTCTTTTGCCTGACTATGCAGTATGTACCCTTAGGCGACCTTGCATAAACAGTTTACATAATGGACCTATTAGACAAAGGATGCTATTATTTGACTATGCAGCCAATGGTCTTAGGTGGCCCTACATAATTTAACCCCCTAACAGGTTTTTCAAATAGTGGTAACTTCATTCTTGGGAGAAAAAACTCTTTTGTCCTTATTGGTCTTAACAAAAATATGTAGGGATCTGTAAAAATAGCCATCCTTAACATATTTGTCCCATATTCATTTTCATGATCTGAAAGTATTCAAGTCTATGTTTTATATTTCCCTCCCCTATGTTTGGATTAGACATTCGTAGGAGTGAAATTCTCTAATTCATTGATAATATTGATTGGGAATATCCTCTACATATTCAAATACCCATCTTCATAAGAAAACTCTATGATTTGGAAAATTTGAATCTCCATAAACTTTCACTGGATTTTTAGCAATAAAAAAGTAAAATTTCTAAGAGTTATTTTCCCTGACTATGCAGCATGTTCCCTTAGGCAACCTTGCATAAGTAGTCTACTTAACAGACCTGTCAGCCAAAAGATGTTATTATTTGACTATGCATCCAATGCCCTTAAGTGGCCCTGTATAATTCAACCCCCTAACGGGTTTGTTAAATAATGGTAACTTCACTCTTAGGAAATACTTCTTTTAATGCCTTTTAGGCCTTTTTTATATCATTCCTCAGATTCAAAATTTCATAAGTCATAGTTTACATGTTTTCCTCCAAACCTGAATGTGGTAATATGTTTTCAGATAAATTATCAAGTAATTTAGTCAATTTTAATCCATTAGGTCAAAGTTATTCGACCTTAAACATTAGCCTTTTTTTATGTCCGACGTGCATGACTTTAAACTGCCCACAAAAGACAAGGGAACTCTGAACAAAAGTCAAGTCCCAGCTCACTAAACATACATGTCATATGATTTAGGTAATATTGAGAAATTAAAAGATGTAAAGTTTGTAGGGTTATTTTTATAATCCTAGAAACAATCAAACTATGCTTACTAGGCCCATTGGCTTAGGTAAAATTATTTAAATCAGGTAACAAGAGAAGGCAGGCACAAATGATTGAAGATGAAAGTGTTTTTTCATTGATGCACAAAAGTTAGAAGGACAACCACAAATTGGATTCTCTTATCTTTTCTAAGAATTAAAAAAGTCTTTCAACATAACTCTTTATTTTATTTACGGCATCCCGAGCTTCATCAGCAGCCACTTGAAGTTCATGCACTCGACTAGCTTCACCCTTTTTAGCTTGATGGAGTGCTTTCTTGGCATCTGCAATGGATTTCATACCATTTGTTTGAACTCCTTCTAGTGAATTGTTAAGCTGGTAAAGTTCCCCAGTAACAGCATCTAACTATTACTGAAGGTGCATCTGCTGGAAAACATTCTCTTGGATCTTATGTTTTAGCTCCTTCAATTTCGCAGCATGATCAGCCTCAGCTCAGGACACTACAGCCTCAAATTTGCTGATATTGGTCAACAGCCACACTCTGGTCAGGTCTTGATGGTACTTTTTCTCCTACTCCCTCCTTAAGATGACTTGTTTTACCATGGCATTGATCTCTTGATATCCAAAACAGCCAAGTCCCAACATGACAAATAGGGATGATAGTCGTGGGATCTTCGAAGACAGCTCTTCAATTGGCACTTCAAATATGATCTTCCATATGTTCTTCCATGCCTTGCGACATGAAAATTGGAGCACCTTTTGTACCTATGGGTCTGATTCAGCATCACTATCACAGGGGGTAATATATTTTAGGATTAATTCACTTAGAGAAGTTCCCTATTCTACTCCTTTTCCCCTGACCCTTGTTATTTCAATTTATATTCCCATTGGGGCAGAGGCTGAGGCTTCACCTCTAGATCTAGCCACTGAAATTGACGGCCCTACATTGTTAATTGAATGTTTTGGTTAGTTTCAAAGGGTAAAAAAAAGTTGATTAAGCTATCTTGAAAATTAATCTCTTACCCAACGGTAGATCAGCAGCATGAGAAGGATCCTCCCCATCTTTCCTAGCTTCAACAGGATTTTCAGGATGGGTTTCAAGAATCTTTACTGATTTCTGCTCCACTTGAGCTAGTGTCTCTGCAATAGTAGGGTTGTCTATACCCTTTTCAGGTATTGGCAGTTCAATAGCTTGCTTAGATAGAACTGCACATTTTAACCAATCATGGTCAGAGATGTAATCAGAAATTTTTAACAGGATGAAGAATAACACTCACATCCAAAATCCTCTAAATTACATGGTAATTTAACTTGATCTAAAATGTCTTCAAAATATGCACCAAGTTTCATCATTTAATTAATGATATCTTAGATTCCTGGTTAGTCTCACCAGTGGGAGCATTCAATGTATCTTCTTGGTGACCCTCATCCTGTAATCTTTGACCCTGGACATTTTCTTCAGAGAAAATTACGGCATCAGTTGCAGTGGCTACAAAATGTTATGGTGCAGGTGTTGAACCTAAATTATCACAAAATGGAATTCAGTTGATGTTTTTATTCAACATTTTATGAAGAATTGTTAAATTACCAGAAGCAGGCTCTTCTCTCCTTGCAGTAGTAGCAGGAGCAGTATTGGGAACAGACATTGGCTCTTCTTCAGGAGCAGACAAGTCAGTATGAACTTGTGATTGTTCACCAACACCCTCTGTCATTCTCAGAGGAGGTTCGGTCATCTCCCTCAAAGGGGAAATTGAAGAATCCCCTGCAATTCCAAAAAGTATGAGCAATCTTTTCATGAGATAAGATTCATGAATACCCGAAGGACTTACCACTACTGATGAAGTGTTTAGTTGTGTACATCTTCCTTTGATGTCTTTGGTTCTTTGGATTTTTGGGAGTGTTGACATCATCATATCCAAATACAGGAATTAGATAATGAAAATCCATGTCTAACTCCTCTTCCATGGTTTGCTGGCCTGGAGATACCTCACCCAGCTCGCGAGGAGATTCATTAGCTCCGATGGCAGTACCACCAGGGTTATACTGTGGTGAAGTAACCTCAATTGTTCCTTTTTTGCAAGTTGTAAGATGAAGAAATTAATATCCTTGAGTAATAAAACTTTAACCGAAATCAAGTTTCAAATCAAATAAGGAAAGAGACTTACATCTTCAGGAGCCATGTAATCGTTCCACTCCTCATCTTTGGAAGCACAAGTCCCCTCAGTGGTGCCACGATCTATCATTTCCTTCACCCGCATAGTGACAGGAATGGAATCATCGGTGGCATATATGAGAATCTCCAGTTCTCTGATGTAAGCCTGCACTTCATCGAGGTTATCCTTGAAATGGATATCGGTAGAAGCCCAAAGATTCTCTACTCCAAGGATGTGTAGCCCTTCGCATAAGTCCAACCAGGCGGTTTCAGCATTGTAATATAAACTTTGCCATGTCTGGATAGCCTGAGGTCGTACATATTCAGCATGTGCACCAGAAGGATGAGAGGAGGGTCCTACAATCTTGGAATTCAACTTCTTCCCAGCTCCTACAATCACATATAGAGAATAAGAAAATAAAACTTGTTGCTCTATAAAGTAATGGAGATTAAATTTCCCCAATGAAGTAACTCACCAGGTGTCCATGTAGTGGGTCTCTTGATTTTGACAGGAGGACTATATATGGCACGAGGCCTCTTTGACACATGTCGTGCCTCATCATCCTCATCCCGATAATCTGGCAAGTCATCCATGGGTAAGGAACCCGGTGAATCAGCTCCTAGTGTGGAAGAGTCACCTTCCAGATAAAGGGTTTCTTTCTCTACATTTCTCTTCTTTTTCCCCACCCGATGAACCGGATGATTTAGTACCCCTTTAGGGTATGATGCTGCCCAGTTCTCAGCATACCATGTAGTCAAGTTACTCCTCACTCCAGCAACTGGTAGATCAAACACTACCCCAATATTCTCTATAGATGTCAGCAACCATAGTTCTCGGGCAACCATCAGATGCTGCTCTGGCCTGACATGCATAGGAGGGGATACAATAGTCATCTGCAGACACTTGAATTGACGTGCAAATCTGTATGGAGCATAGGCCTCGCATATAATCTCTTCGTCAATCCTGATGGGAAATACACCATCTCTGATGCCTACTTCTCCATGAGTCAAATGGAAAGAATTGGTTTCTGGGCTTCGGCGGCTGATTAGCTCCGGCACAAAGTCACCATTCTTCTAGAAATATGTCAGTCCAGCCCAGATGGCTTCATATATTACAACTCCTTTCAGATCCTTGACAAACTATGCACAGGTTTGTCACACCCAATATGCCCACATCCAAGTTGGCTTCACACCTCCTCCGGGATGGAAGTCCCAACTCTTCTTCCAGCCTTTGGATTGATCCATATGAGAATTTCTGAAAATTGGGGGATAACAATATGGTTGCAGCTTAGGCTTGTGAGATTTCAGATCTGGGAAACAAGGGCTATGATGCATTATTTAGGCCTTCTCTACTATTCCAGCATTAACAAATGATCCTCCAATTGAAACATTTTCTGAAGAAAATTTAGTTTAAGTCTAAAACCAAGAATGCGGGAAATAGTTCTTTGGCTCTAGAATGTTGACTTCTTGCAGATGACCATGCCCAAACAGAGGTAGGTAAATACTTTGTGGGAAATTAAGATGATACTTCTTCAAGTACTTGGCCAATTCTGGGAGAGTACTATCATAGATATTGTAATAATCATGTCCAATGATGCTTATCATGTCATCAATCCGCTTTCTAGCCAGCTCATTAGTCATTTCAATTCTTTTGGGAGCCATTGAATCTACACAATGGTCGAATTATTAACTCTTAAGTAAGTTGATTATTCATAAAATTTGTGAAGAAATTCGGAAAAATGGATAAGGAATTAAGGTGAGAAAGTCTAATTTGGTCGCGAAAGTATGGGAGCACAGGTATCACCATGCAAGTCCAAATACCTCTGCAGAAGCGCAACATAAAGAAGCAATGAACCACGGACAGCAGAAACTACATGAACGAGAGCCCACTTGCGCAACGAGAGAGAAGTGCTTTGAAATCCAGGTGCTTTGCGTGAGAGTGGCACCTGTATTTATAGGAAAGGCCGCACCTCTGCATGTTGAACTCGGGGCATCTCACACCTATACACTGCTACCTGTGATCTCAACACCTGTGCGCCCAAATTTCTTTGGTTTTCTCCTTTACCTTAGAGTCAAATCCTCTTTCCTTTTTCAGATCCAACTCTGAGGGGGGACTTTTTTTATGCTCCTTTCCATCATAGAGTCTAATGAATGAAAAAGGGGAATACCTTAAGCAAAAAGAGATTCATCCTTTGAAGAAACATCAAAAATTGACAAAGGCATTAATAAGGATTTCTTTAAGCATGGGTCGCGCAAGTTTCACCATGGTCGCACAAGTATACTTGCGCACCACATATTGGTCACACAGGTGACTTTCCCACCCTATATTATTTTTTCCCAAGGTCCTCAATGGCCTATAAATACCCATTTTGGGCCCCCCATTTTGAGGACGAAAAATCCAAAAGTCAAATTTAAGATCTCAGCGCCCTATTCTTTGCTTGAAGTCTTCCGAACACTTCTAAGGTAATTTCTTACCTAGAATAGAAGATATAGAGAGGAGGAATAAGGCCTAAGTGTTGGAATTCATCAACACTTGCGCACCTAAGTGTCTAACCCCTAAGGAAAATGGCCACACTTGCGCGCCACCTTATCCCTTCAACAGAACTTGTGCACCACCCTTTTGGAAGACTTTAGGGATAATACTAAAGGCTTGAGCCAAGTCTCTCCCAAGTATTACCCTATTGTTTAACCGTCTCCCAAGTACACCCATGTCACGCAAGTATACCTGCGCGACCAGGACTTTTTCACCCAAACAGGACTTGCGCGCCTGCCTCTTTTTGGGTGCCCCTCCTACCTATTCAACTATTTTCTTAAAATCCACCTCTCCTCTTCAAGATTTATCCTTAAAAACCCTCTTCAAAGCCATTTATGGAATGGTTCCTTTGTTTTATTCTTTATCTGAAAGGAATTCTATGGAACATCTCCCAAAACCTCATGATTTACATAACTTTATGTCACTAAGGTTAGAGATTTCATTCATTTCAACACCTCATTCTTTAAGATGAGAAGTTCCCAAATCTGGGCATCCTCCTTAGGAGTAAACCCCAAGTTCCCAAATATGGGAATCCTTCTTAGGATTAATCCCCAAGTTCCCTAATATGGTCATCCTTCTTAGGATTGATCCCCAAATCTCAAGTCCCCTCAACCTGGGTCTCCTTTTTAGGAGTAAACCCCGGGCCTAATTTCTTTTGACTTGTGCTTCCATATTAGGAATAAAACCCAATCATAAGTCCCCCCTAATTTGGGAAACCTCCTCAGGAGTAATCCCCAAGTTAGAGTATCCAAATATCCATAAAGTACGGATATATTTAGGAACTTTGCTTCTAGTATTCTTTCCTAAAATAAGTCCTAATCTTCATTTACTTGGGTAGTCACACATACATAAGCCCCATATCATTCCTTGTGACCACATATTTCATGGCACAAATCATCTGGTTTACCAATACCTCTTGTTTCTCACACCGACCATGACTCAAGTGAGCTTAGAGTGTAAAATTAACCAAGACACATCTCTTTGGTCTATTAATCAAACGTAATCCCCACATTTCTTAATCGAACTATGTGGACTTTGATCTCTACCTTAAAAGTAGAGTACGTAGTAAGCCTTTATAAGGTTTAATCCCATCACCCATTAATTCTCATCTGTCCCATATGATGTTAAACTAGATCTTAATTCCTGAACTACGTGGGTTCTGATTCCTTTTCTAACAAGGATACGTAGGTATCCTATATGAGGGTACGATCCCAGCTCTAAAATAATCCATGTCCTTCTTAATGACAATAAACTTCAAGTGCCCTACTGAGTGGCTTTAAAACCAGTGTGGTTATCATAATAACCAAGAGATTTCTATATAATGTATTGAAGAATACCATTGACTAAGAATCTCCAATACATACGGATGATTATCTATCAATGAATAACCTCAAATATATATAAAATATTTTCTAAATCTCATACATATCATTGATTTCCAAATCTAAAGGAAATATCATTTTCATACTTGGTAAATTAATAAGGATTCACGAACATAACTCAAATCTATAAAGAGAGTCTCGGAGTAGACAATAATTCCACCAAAAAAGGTGTGATGAGTCCGACCTCCCATCCTCTTGACCAATGAAAATTCTTAAGCCTCATTGGTCCGCAACTAATGAGAACCTACCTTTGTAAAGTATGTCCAAATGTATATAGAATCATTGGATGTTTCTAGTTCTACGAATAAACCCGTTAGAAACCGATTGGAATGTTTGAACCTTAAACAAATAAGGCCATCCCCATTTCCAGAGGAAACAATCATACCCAAACTAAAAACATAGTCTTTAAGACCTTCCAATTATATTTCCACCATATAAAAACTAAATACAAGACCCCCCTACTATACCAAACATTGTAGATCTTTTTGTAAGCTTTGATTTAACATCATGTGTAGCCCAAACAAACACCCAGATGAAAATATATGGTTGTTTTATGTTCAGTTCATATTTTTTAATTCTCTTATGGTATTAAATATTTTTTTTAATAAATCAATATGAAATTTTTATTACTCAATACTAATTAGAAATTTTGTTCATTAATATTTTTTTTAATTATTTTATTTTTATATGTTGGTAAATTTTTTATATATTTACTATAAATACATATTTATCATGATAAAAATGATATTTAAGTAAATAAATTAAATTTATATCTATATGAATATATTTATATATTGAAATATGTTATTTAAAAAATATATAGAATTTTTTAAGGATTTTACCTTTTTTTAGTGCTAATAAAATTATATTTTAATTATGCTTATTTTGAGCACTAATCAATGGGTACATTAGGGTACATTTTATCACTATTAATAAAGAACACTCATAAAGGTATACATTTATCAATTCTTTCTTTTCATTTCTTATAATTGACCACCCTTTATCATTGTTTTTTGTGTGTTGATAAAAATTACATCATTAGCAATGTTTTCTAAGAACTGATGATAAAGTCTTATAGAAACATGCCCCTTTATTAACACTTCTTAAAAAGTGGTGATAGAATCCTACCTTTATCAGTTCTATTTAAAATCACTAATAAATACTAGATTTTACCTATTGGGTCCTATAATAATATTTTTATTCTAGAGGAAACTAAGATCACTTGTAGAAGAAGCTCTGATATTATAATATCTAATCATTAAAAGGGATGATTTAATGACAATGACAGATGCCTGAATCTTCATAAGTTATTGATGATACTTAAGAATGTAAGGTGGAACATGAAACTATAATTTCAATCATTGGATGATAATATATGTGGTATATCTTGTAAAAATCATAAGAAGGTGGGAAAAATGAACAGGATAAGAGGATTTAGTTAGTGGGAGCCTTTGGTCAAAGGAAGTGTCATTTTTGGAGATTTTATTAGGTGGATCACAACCTATATAAATAATATGCTAGTATAGAGAGAAAGTATTAGTTGGGAACTACTTTATTATAAGGGTGATATCACAATATGATGTGTATCACACTAAACATTTTAGTCATCATTCTTTACCTTGAATAATGTAAATCAAAATTTCTCTAAGTATTATAATGTAGGTATAAACTATATAATATTATATATTATTCTTGTGCCTCAATTACTTTATGATCATTAAATCCATTAGTTATTTTATATATATCCTCTAGGTTTTACATTATAGTGCTATTACTTTGGTGTCCATGTCTATCTTATTCTAGGAACTGTAGCATGTAGTTTTTTCCAAAGCTTATTCTTTTATTTGGAAAGTTCATATGGAGTTAAATATAATTTCTTTTATACGATTGTGTCCATACTCCCAAAAATTGATATCAAATATCATGATTAGAGTGTTTGTGGATGATCATACCATGGTGGACGTGTTTCATGGATCTGTTCAGTTGTAACATTCCACCCAATATCTTGTACAATAATATTGGTTTGCAGTTCTTGGTATTTTTTGACTTTTTTGGTCCTAATGTAGTGGAAGTTCATTATTTCTATTTGTATAGAATTGGTGGAGAGTAATTTAGGTTTGTAGAAGTTTTATTCAATGTATTTTTCATTTTTAAATATATAGATGGTGGATTTACTTCTACTAAATGTCCTTAATATTTCATTGAATGGGGAAATCTTGAAGTAATGAAAGTGAAAAAATATGGGAGACTAGATAAGTAATCACTCTAGTTAAGGCAGATTTATTTTTCTTGGAATGTGGTGAACAATATATGATAAGTGAAAATAATATCACAACTTGTGAAGACACTCATTATTATGTTTGATAATCCCATGGTAATAAATAAAGTTTTCTTTCTATGGAAAATATTTGGCATGAGATTTTCAAAAGGTGAGTTTGATGTCAATTATATAAAAACATAAATTTCATTAGAATTCAGTTAGATTCAATTAAGGAAACATTTTAAGTCCCAATTTAGGTGATGTTGTTACTCTCTTCTCTCTTGGAATCATTGGGAATGATAGTGACCACTATGAGTAATTCTAGAAAAAAGGTTTCATTAATTTTCATGGATTTAAGAGACATCATATTAAATTAGGAGATTCATCTGAAGGATATCTCAGAAGATTCTAGGAATGTGTGAATTATAGAGGTAATATGATGTGTTACTATATGTAAGGTTCATAAAAGGGGTAATTCAAGAAGTAGTTAGAGAAGGAGTATCTCAAAAGATAGTGTTCCCTTATGCAATAATTATTGGATAAAAGGCCACTTAATGATCTATTGGTCTGAACTAATGTTATATTTATACCACCTAGTACCCTCTTATATCTATAGTGATTCTAAGGAATGAGATAATCTTGAGGCTAAATCTCATGTATATTACTCTATTGAATATATAAATGAAGAGTTTGGATTTTAACAATTGGATAATAACTCTATGAAGTTCATCAGAATTAAAAATGTGATCTTCAATGAATTAATCCAATGGAATGGTCAAAACTTGGATAGACCTTTTAATAAAATAAAATTAAAAATGGAATCTAAGGTCCAATTGTATGGTAATATAAAATTTTAGGATTTTCTAGAAGATCTCGTGAGGACATTGGTACTAGAAAAACTAGAACATATATAGGAGTTACCAGAAGAAGTCAATTTTTGATTGTTTTTAATGGGTCATATGTATATGAGAGTTTAAGGAGTATGTAATCTCAAGCATTAGAAATTACAAATTTGAAAGTTTTAGTACTAAATATAACTGATCGATAGTGATGACAGTAGAGATCTATAAGAGAGATACCCCCAGTGAAAAGGTATGGTGAAATCTTACACTACTTATATCCAACAGATGATGGATATATCGAGATCTCGGAAGTAGAAATGGGTTTCAAAGACTAAAAATAGTGGGAGTTGTATATGAGGGATGAACTTGAATCCCTAAATTTTTATTGTACATGGAAGTTAATAAAAATTCCTAGTGGGGGTGAAATCATACAAAACAAATTATTTTGTTAGTTAAAGGAAAAGGTTAATTCCAGAAGGAGGTATAGGTATATGATACTTATAAAAGGATTTTAGTAAAAATATGGTTTATATTTCTAATAGATAATTCCATCGATAGTTAAGAATATTACTATTGAAGTGGTTTGTGCATGGTTTTATAAGAAATAATTCTTATAGAATTTTTTAGATTTGAATCCATGATTCCATCATGGGGGCTTTGATGAAGAAATTTATATATAGAATTCAATTGGTTTTTAAGTTAACTAGAACTAAGGACTTGTGTGTTGACTCAAACATAGACTTTAACATTTGAATTAATCACTGAGGAAATATAACTTGAATTTTAAGAACTCTATGAAGGAGAGAATATACATGCAGAGCAACATCAAACATTTTTTTAAAAAAAATTATATTGGTGATGGGATTTCAATTATTATACTACATTATGTTGATGATATGTTGATTACATTTCTAGTAAAGGAAAGAATTTATAAGATGAAATCTGAGTTTTCCAAATGTTTTGAGATGAATGACCATAATCTAGTGAAATAGATTTTAGAGATGTGGATAGTAAAAAAACTATGTTCCAATAACTTGATTCTAAATAAATACAACTACATCCAAAATATAATGGAATTATTCATGATTAATAAAAAAATATTTTATCTGCACCCATGTTCGAACACCTTATTCTTATAAATAAGGGATTATGAAGTATAGAATATGAGGTTGATTAAATAGTGAAGGTTATATATGAATAAATTATTAGAGGATGAATATAAACCATGGAATGTACTTATTATAATAATTGATAGGAAATATTAGTCTTCAATATGTTTATATTGAACTGGGAAAGAGAGAATTGGGAGGCTGTGAAATTGATTCTCTCGGTACTAAAAGGGTTTTTGTATCATGGAACATTTCTTTAGAATAGAAGAGTTATTAAACAGTTTTTTAGTATCAGAATAAAGTTTATATTCAGATACATGAAATATCACCACTAGTTATGTATTTAATTTTTGGGAGAATTATAGAGAGTCATATGTTTAAGATTCATCCAGTAGTTAAGCTCCCTATAACGAAAGAGGATTACATTTTATTAATGTGTTATTGGAAAGAGTTGTACTGCCAAAAATGGTTACTGAATGATCTCAAAAAGAGATAGGAAGTTAGAAAATTATTTTATGATTCCCAAAGAATGATTCACTTAGATAGAAATTCAATGTTTCATTCTTGAATAAAGAATATTTAGCTAAAGTACCAATTCATCACGAATTTATTGGATGATGGAATGTTAATCCTATATAAGATCAAAGGTGAATGTAATATAATTAACATGTTGTCAAAGGTTGTTATTAGAGGATAATTAGGGTCGTAATGTATAACACCCTTTCATCCAAAGACCACTCAATAGTTCCTAAAACTGAGGTGTTATGTGACCTCAAGTGTTTCTTCCCACAAACCAAAGGAAAAAAAACTAGAATAAATGTTCTAGGGTGTTACCATGGGGGAACTATACCCTCATATTAGAGTGAATAAATAGTATAAAATAACTAAAAACATCAATAATAAAGAATTAGAGTATGCACAACAAATAAAACAACAATGTTATAACAAATTTAATGTGGAAGAATACAGTCATACATCATAACGTGTATCCCATTGGGATAACACCATATACAAATAAAAAATAATACTAAAAAATAAATAAGTTACTTTATTTATATCTTTTATTCTCACCTCATCCAGATCCCACTACTCAATTCTATATATCTTACATAATCATGAAACACTAGGCCTATACCCTACCTGAACCTATAAATAGTGATTTCTTCTCAAGTAATCAAGTTTCATGGATTCCAAAGTAGGGTGTGATTTTAAATCAGTAGGGTAATATAATATTATGAGATTTTAAAATAATATTATTTTATATAGCATACAAGATACGCAACACTGATCTTAAATGAATCATGTAATATTATTATTAAAATATGATTGATATAATATATATACATTGAATTTGAAGGTATTAAAACTATTAACCAACATTAGGAAAAATATATAAAGTTCATCCTTAATACAAATTTATTTATAAATTCTCAATAAAAAAATCACTAAATTTTTATCAAATTAATTTTATTGTTCAAAAAAATATGTTTTCTTCAAAAATGGTTTTTATTTGTTTTTGTGAGAAAATAATATAATTATTTTATATAAATTTTAAAAATTATATTTGATTAAAATAATAAAATTTTTGATATTAGATAATCAAAATTATCCAAGGGTAAAATTTTGATATTTTCTGAAAATTTTGATTTCCTAGTAAAGAGTGAAAAACAATGATTTTTATTCAAAACAGAATTTTTGTTTCAAGAATTTAAAAAAGATCCATTTTGTTTCAAAATGATTTTAAAAGTATTTTTAGTTCATTATGTTATGAATAATACAATTAATTTTATTTTAAATAATTCTCTATCTATTTTTGTATAAAAACATTTATACTTAATAAAACATTTTTTATAAAAATTTGTTTTTCATCATGTTTTAGGGTTTTTTTATAAAATTAATTTCTACCACTTATAGAGACTGAAGCTTGAAAAAATGATTTAATATTCAAAATCATCAGCTTCACATATGGTAAATATTCCTATTTTATTTTTATTCATTATGAATAATAAATGTGGTGAAATTTATCACCTTGATAAATGGTAAATGGGTTGATTTTGGTTAGAAATAATGTCATAAGGCTTCAAATTCATTCACAAAATTGAATTTATTTCTTTTTATGAGTCCATTTCAACCATATTCATTAAAAAAATTAATAAATTTCCATTTTTTCCCTTTAACATTTATTTTTACATTTATAATATTTAAGTGAATGTTAAAGTCAAAAATAACACTTTCTTGAATTTATTACCTATAATATATTATGACAGGGAGAAAAAAAACATATATTCACTTATAAAAGGTTATTTTAAATATGGATTTTTTTATCATGTTTATTTAATTATAATTTTTAGTTATGAAATAATTACCTTAAATTCATATGCAACGCTGTAACAATGTATATGCCAGTAGTAAGAAAAATATTGTAAATTATTTTAAAAACACTAAAAATGATATTTTTTGGGTGAGTTAAACTATCCAAATATTTTTGAAGATAAATATAACAAATTTAGGAATTATAAAATGTTGATATTATAATAAAATTTCTTTCATGTTTTTTGCAAATTCATGTTTTTTGAATAGTTTTTAAAATGATATTAATATTATTTTATTTTAAATATATTCTATTAAATTATTTAAAAATCATAGTAATCTTTTAAGAGGACAATTGGTATTATAAATTGCCTAAAATTTCATTCATTCTACATTTATGGTCTAATATTCAAATTATATGTAAAATTATTACTCATTAATATTGAAAAATTCTTCACCATGGTTAAGGTTAAAATTTGATAAACAAGGGTTTAACCCAAAAGATAAGTTTAAAAATGATATATAAATCTATAAAAATATTTTTGGATGATTATATTAAGACCCTATCATCCTTATCTTCAAAAAAATCATTTTGAAACAATTTGGCATAAGTTAGACGCATATTATATCATAATATTTCATATATTTCCCAAAATGAGGTTAATGATATTTTTATTAAGTAATATTTTATTAAATTATTTAAAATTAATGAAAATAATTTATATATCTAATTAAATATGATATGGTTTAAAATATTAATTATTGTCTCTTTATGGGTTAGTTTTACA
Organism: Viscum album; assembly: GCA_963277665.1. Taxonomy (NCBI): domain Eukaryota; kingdom Viridiplantae; phylum Streptophyta; class Magnoliopsida; order Santalales; family Viscaceae; genus Viscum; species Viscum album. The sequence continues at coordinate 1,921,509,071 of OY728125.1, read as the reverse complement.
TTTATAATCACTTTATTGGACCTTAGATATTAAAAACACATTAATATCATGCTAATTTTCAAAAGGGTTAACAGGGGGTTAAAAATTAGATATAAGGATAAAAACATAACCAAAACTTTTCCAAATTTCATCCATGATATTATTTAGACTCATAATCAAATTTTATTCTAATTATATCAATTGGGTCCATTAGTAAATAAAAATTAATTTATGTTAATGTAACACGTTAAGTAATTCCAAGAGCGCACCCCTTATCACTTTTATTTGTAGTGTCTTGAGCATCCTAGCTAGCCCAAAACCTGAAAATTTTCTTCCTAAAATCCCTATAAATTAATTAAATTTTATACTATTCTCAAAATTCTATTATAAGGGTCTTTAGGAATGGATCTAAAGGAAGACTATTGAAGAAGAACTAATCATATTTACCGAATATTTCATGTTTATTTATTCTTATAAATCCTCAATATTTATTGTAAAAATACTAAAATAATATCTCCAATATCATAAATATAATTATATTACATTATGATTATGGTAAAAAAAAATCTATCACTTTTCCATCATATAAAAAGTGAAAACATCGCTCATGCGTACACACGGATTACCGTCTCTATGTAGATGTGTAATTCATTTTTCATCACCATATTACTTGGATGGTTATAAAGATGAAACAAAATAATAAATATGATATTTTTGAAAAAATTATTCTTTTCAAATTATAATATCATATCTACCTTCTTACCTTCCAATCTGTTGGAAACTGGTAACATCACTTGTGCATGCATGTAGACTACCACTTCCACGAAGCGATGTGATCTGTTATTCATTTCAACTTTATATATATGGTAATAAGGATATATTTAATTAATATTGAAAATATATATCACATAATAATTATTTTTTAAGGGTTAATTATTATTTATATTTTTTCATTCTATCAGATAAAAAGTGAAAATAAAATTCATGCTTAGGTAAGGCCAACCATCTTCATGAATAGTATAATTCATTTTTATATATAGTATTTTTATATATGACTCTATATATATATAAGGAATATATATTATGTTCATATCATGATTATAATTCTGTAAATGATGGAACCATGATCAAAGTATGATAATTGGAACTACTAAATTGAAACTTCCTTGAAAAACGAAACTGTTAACACCTAGAAATAATGATTTTAATATGAAATCATCAGTAAAAGAGTGATAAAACATTATAAATAGGTCATATATTATAGTATAATTATGAATATGATTCTAGTATTGAGTTATAATGAATTTAGATTTATTCTACATTTATTTAAGATCACTTACGATGCATATTGGACCTAATGTAAGGTATTTGATCACAATTTTCATTCATTAAGGCATATTATAATGTTATAGATATAGTTTCATTTATATAGTATATAAAAGTCCCATTTTAAATTTTATAGCATGAATCCTTTATATATCATGGTATTATATTCACATTACTTCGTTCAAATGGATTGGACTTAAAATTTACCAAGTGGTAAGGGATTTCATAACGCGGTTTCCATTCGTTAGGTTATGCTTCTACTTCATTGACTGAGTTATGCCATGATTATGTGTGAAATGACATGTAATTATATTATGTTGTGTTACCTATTATTTTTTGTGGATTTAAATTTTTCACACATAATTACTTCATTGATTAATTCAAAATTCAATGATATGATCTTGGTAAGGTATTTTCATCTCACATTTATTTCTATAAGACACATACCATATTCACCAATTTTTTATATCATGTGGTGTATATACTAACCATGAATTTATTTCATGATTATTTACATGAAAATTATTTTTATTTACATATCCATCTAAGTATCTCCCTTTTATATGGTTTTTATTTGAAAGTTTCTGAAGAGGTAAGGGTTTATTTCACAATCTCATCATTATTTAGAACTATTTATGTTTAAGTATTCAGTGGTGTAATTACATGATCTTTATATCTTAAACCCAATATATTTTATTATCCTCTATTTTTTATTAAAATTTTAATTTTTATTTTCATTTTCCTCTTTTATGTACTCAATAGATAGAAATAATTTTTTGAAGGAATACTCAATTTATTTTATTTTAAGTGAAGAATATTTTTCTTTAATGTCCATATTTTAATTAAAATGATTACAAAATTTCTTTTAATATTCTTCCATGATTGTTTAATTTAATTTTAAATCATGTTTTACCTTCTACAAAAATGTTTCAATGGAATTATTTTCATTTTCTGAATAAGATACTTTTTAAATTTTTATCAAAAATTTGGGAGGAATATTTGTTATAACATAATTAGAATGAATGGAATTTATTGGCATCATGACCACTCAATACAATTAATATTCCTTTAAATGTTTCTATTTTTTTCAAAGAATTTTTTTCCAAATGTTTTATAAATTTTTAGTTTTAAAATTTATTCTTAAAATTTAAAATGATATTTTCCTCAAGAATGTTTCTAATGATATTTTTTGATATTTATATTCATTAATGGAAACAATAATTTATTTTTATTTATTCTCTAATAGTGATATGTTATAGTGATACAATCCTTATTATTTCATGGTATTGTTTATGATCATGGAAATTATTGAAATTTCATGTGCCCATTCTTATAATACGGATAGTTATTGTTTATTTAGGAATGTTGATTAATATTTTTTTTATTCATATAATGGATGAATTGGACATAGTAAGTATATGGAAATGTCTTTTATAGCCCCTCTATGTATTGATAGGTATCATGTGACAAACTAGTTTGGTTATTTGTAATACATCTTACCCATTTATTTATAATGTTTAAGAAGGAGTCCTTGATGATATGTTTATTATTTCTTAGAATGAGGCCCTGATGGTAGGTTTAAGATATCCTGAATTATGCATTCTATTGTAATGAAATAATTTTTTGTTTTCCATGTGATTATTTGAATAGATATGATATCTATGGATAAGTTTAAATCTCATGTGAGTATTTATATGGAATTATTTTATCATCATTTATTCCCACCATATTATTCTTCATACTCCAGTTATTGTTTAAATGGAATTTATTTTCAGTTATATATCTTTCCTTGTTTATTATACATTATTTACTCATGATATATTCTACTTTATCTGACCCTTACTAAGAATTTTAGCTCTACCTTATTTGGTATCTATTCCCTAGGATGGTAGGATGTCTACTACAAATGATATTCAAGGCTATTCTAGAGAGAGAATAAAAGTTCTTCCCAAAGAAAATAATTTATTTTATCTTATGTTTTTAAATTTATGTGAGATTTAATTATGTATCTATTTTACTAATATTACTAAATTATTTGGTCCTTCGAGATGTGATCACTTGTATCTAGTTCCAATTTAATAATGTGACTGCCAACTCTAGTTTTTTGGCGTTAGGATCATTACTATTAGTATCAGAGCCAGGTTTAGTAGAGAATTTTGGAACTAGATTTAATAAAACATAGATTATGTAACATAACCCAATAATAAAATTTGAGGATAATTCAAAGTGTAGGATAACATCCTAAACCTTTTAGGTTATGTGATTTTCATAGAATTACATCTCAATCTAGATACTATAAGTGGACATGGTTTTGGCACAAATTCATCTAGGGGTAATAACCCCAAAAATAGTTGGTTAAGTATATTTGATCCATAATTAAAGTAAATAATTAATGATCTATTACTTCACACCAGGTACGACACTCCTGGATATATTCTTGGGTTAATTCACATTTTTATTATAAATCATTATGATGAATATGAGAATGAATCCTTTAAACACTATGATATTCTATAGTGACATGGGATAAGCCTAAAAATTGTTGGTTGGATAAGAATAAGATTTATAATAAGTTTAAATTCATAGATATCAATTTTTGGTTTTCTGTGGTGGTTGTTTAATACTATTACGGATATTTTGGGAGACATTTATGGGAATACAAGCCTTTGGATTAGTATATTTTAAAGTTATAAGTTTATTCAAGGAATAATTATTTTATGTTTTTTGTACATAATTTTATTGTTACTGATAAACTTCAGGTTTAATATGATCATTAATTTTAAGGTGATAATAGGAAATTAAGATTATTTGACTTTTGGGGGAAAATAAATTATATAGAAAACCATAGTCATTGAAAGGTTAATTGATGTTGAATAATATTTCTAAGAATTTTCATAATATATTTTTGTAACTTTATTGGAATTATATTAATATTGGTTTAGAAATAGGACAACCCAGGGGCAAGGTGATAACCTGTCACAATTGGAAATTACTTGAGGATTGAACCCATAGTCGAAGGGTGATAAGGTTGCAGTTACTACCACTGGAAAATGTGATTAACTAGTTAGTATGATAATGTTTTTTTTATTTTGATGGATAAATACTATTTTATTTTTGGAAACATATTATAGAATTAAATTATTTTGAATTTTTGGGACTTTGAGGTGATTATTGATGTTTCAAGAAATGTTTTATTAGGTTGCGGTATATATAAACTTTATGATTAAGTCATTAATGTTGATGTTAATGAGGTTATTTGGGATATAGTATTATTTATTGATCTTTGTTAAACCTTTAGTTTTATTATTAAAATTTTAGATTAATTTATTGTTTCTTCATATGAAGGTTTATTCATTTTGGGAAATTTATTACCTTGTGCTAATAATTTTGGTTTCATTAAAGATAGAAGGAATATTTTGTTATTATTTTTTGGATCATGACGTACATTATAAGTGGATTTTAGTGCTTTATTCATGAAAAAATCATCTTGGATACTCATTGTTTAGAGAAAAATATGAGATTATAGTGAGAATTGATTAAAGTATAAACATTTACTTATCAAATAACTTTATTTCCTAATTTTCAAAACATAGTAAGAAATGGGTCTTGAAAAAATATGTTATCCTATTACATTCATTTTTTATTAATTGATAGTCTGTTCACCCCTCACTGGCTTATGGTGTTTTAGTCATTAACTTTCTCATGGTCATGATCTTGATCACTCTTTATTATTCATTTTACATTATTCTTCCCTTACATGTATAAATTTTCAATTCCCAATAATGTTCTTCTTATCTAAGAACCCAAATTTTGATATTTCAAGTAACCTTCATGTTTTCAACTTTTCATTTTTAAAAGAAGTTTTATTACCCCTCTTTATGATGTTGAGTTTCAAAAAAGTTTGAACCTTTGATGTATGAGATAAACTTATGAGGTTCCAATGTATTTAAGGGGGTATAATGAAATATCCTAAGAGTTTTAAAGAATATTATGTTTTGTAGTAAATTAAACATGCAACATCGAGCTCGAACGAAACATTAAATATTATTATAAAAATGTGGTCATTATAACCAAGTTAGTGAATTAGAAGGTATGAATAGGATTAAAAAAATTATAAAAATATATAATTTTCTTACCCAATAAAATTGATTGATTAATTATTATTAAATAAGAACTCAGTTTTTATTTATTTTATTTTATTTTAAAAAAATATATGTTTTCTTCATAAATTCATTTTAGTGATTTTTGGGTGAAAATGTTATTTTTAATTTATAAAAAATTTATATATTGTATTTTATAAAAATATAATAATTTTTTATATCATCTTTAAAAAAATTATCATTAGGTTAAATTTTGATATTTTCTAGAGATTGATTTTCTATTGAATAATGAAAATATTGATTTTTATTTTAAATTTCATTTCTGTTTCAAGTATTTAAAAGGTTAATTTTTTTTTAATATACTTTTAAAAGTAAAATTAGTTCATTATATTATTAATAATCTAATTAAGGTAATTAGAATCAGTTTTATATGGATTTTTTTTAAATATTTTTATACATAAGAAAACATTTTCTTTAAGAAAATAATTTCTTGTCAAATTTTAAGGAATTATTTTAAAATGAATTTATGCTACTCATAAATATTAAATATTGAAAATTTTATTCCATTTTAGAATATAAATGATCAAATTTGGTAAATATGCCTCATTTATTTGTAGCCATTATAAATAGTTAACGTGGAAAATTTTATCACCTTGGTAAAGGGTAAATAGTTTAATTGAGGTTAAAACTAATGTGATGTGGCTTCAAGTTCAATAAAACACTTAAATTTATTTAATTTTAAGAGTATATTACGACCAAAATCTTCCAAAATTTGAAAATATGACCTATTTTATCAGGACCTACCCCAGAGGGGACCGTGTTGTGACTACCCCAACCCACATTAAATAGGCCATAGAATAGTAACTATCACCAAGTAAGAATATCCCATAAATGGGGGACATTATCCTAAGTGACTGTACGCACACACACACACACACACATACACACATCTCCAAGCCAAAAATGTTGAAATGTAAAAACACTAAGTAAACAATGCATGAAAACCACTAAGATCCCACAAAAGAGTACGATTGAAAGTGTAGTAAAGTAAATAGGGCCAGAATATAAGACCAAAAAAATAGTTTGTAACCACAAGTCTAACTTTTAAGAAAAGAGGTATTGGGACTGCTGTATAGGCCATAGGAACAACCTCATATGTCTGGACTCACTAAGAACCACCTAGTCTTGGTCCACCTAAGACTTCGTTAAAGGGTCGATCCTCTACACAAGATATAACACATGTAGGAAAAGACCTTGTAAAGGTGAGTATAGTAATACCCGTTAGGACACCTTGAAAACCAAAAAGGAAATAGCATAAAGGAAATACCACAAAGGAAATACCAGTCAACTCCACACGGGTATATTTTAGTTTCACATATACTAAGTAAGTCTAGATATACTCATGAGAAACACCACACCATCATGCGGTCTTATCCAAGTAAAATCCAAAAGATTCTACTAAAAGCCTTCTCATTTTGAGAGATCTCACTCCTTGAGCCATATTATCATCAAAGATACTCAAAAAAAGTCTAGCTCATCTGGGTCCTACCCAAATGAGAACATATTTGTCAAGGGTGATTATGTTAACCTAGATATAGGATACTTCCCAAAAAATATAGGGGATACCACAAACCCAATCTGGATAAATTCTCATTGTAAGGGATCATACCCAGTTACACTGTGGGATACCATGAACCCTACCGATGTGGCCTTCTAGGTGGAGGATTAGTGCCCTGTTCACAGAGGTTACTCAATTCAAAAGACTCCACTAGTGGTGATAAAGGATCTCACTCCAATCCTGGGGAGGAATGCCAAATTCTATATGGGATTCATCCCCAAGTGGTGACTATAATCCAGTGATGTGGATGTAATACTATACTGAACTCTCAAAAAAATGATCAAGGAAAATGCTCTCACTCTATACTATTTCAAACAAAAATCTCACTATAATATGAAAAAATAATTGTCTCATCATCAGGGTCCCAACTCCATAGACGGACCGTCAAATGGACGTACTGTTTGAAATTTATGGGGGATTGAAGTTTCAGAAGGGGTCACCAGGCCAGTAGACTGAATCTTGGATATTCCACTGACTTTGGTGGTCAACTATCTGGATCTACCACCCTATTGCAGATGGATTAACCCTGGATCAGGGTCTAATTCCCCATTCAACCATGTTCTGGCTTTGGCTTGATCACCCAGGTCCATCATGGGTCTTTCTCGGGTCTAACTTGGCCCATTGGGTCTGAACCATCCCACTCCACTTGGGAAACTCCACCTGATCCACTCCACCAGGACTGTCTAGACTACTCCCTCTAACCCACCTGGCCCACTCTGCTTGGCCCACCAAGCTCAGCTGCACCCTACTCCACATGATCCAATCACACCCTGCATCCTGCATCCCACTCTACCATCACCCACTTCATGTGACCATCACACATGGCTACCTGTCACGTTCCACATGTTCGACGTTGCTGCCGCCTCTGATCATCGCACCACCTCTCTAGACTGTCATGCCATACCCACACTGGTGGCCCCTTATGTGGACCATTGAGCCACCTCCGATTCCAAAATCTTGAAACAATCATAAATATAAGTTCCTTGGGTCCTGGTCTATATAGATCTATCCTCTTCTATCAGTTTTCCTCCAATCTGTAGATCTGATAACATTCAAAGACACCCAGCCTGTCGAACTGTGGTCATAGGGGTCCAATAGTTTATAATGTGAAGAATGGGGGAGATAAAATCACAAGAACTACCTAAGGAACAAACCTATTCTTTTTTCATGTCGGCCTCAATCCTTTGTTATTATATAAGGAATGAATAATAAAGAACCAATTAAGAAAACTCCCAAAAATAAACACTAAAAGCATAACCATCCTGCAACGATTAAAACACAGATCAATCTATTCATGGATTGACCCAAAATTAACATGAAAATAAATAATGGGGAATTATTACATATAAATAACCACCCTACCTTGATTTGGATCAGTCACTGATGAAGGATCATTATGTCTCCATTGGCGTCGGTGAGATTCCTTCGTATTGGTTGCACGTCGATCGTTGATCCATGATCTCTCACCATTTTTCAAGAGATTTTTTCTCCTCATATCATATTAATTCAAGGGTTATGGTGATAACCCTAAATTATTGACAAAGGATTAATAAAAAGTAAAATTCCACTGTGTCAAAATAACTTTTTATTTAATTTATTTAATGAAAATTAAATCCTTTTCAGGTTTTTTCATACAAGACCCACGCCGACCAAAGTTATGTCATGCCTAGGGTAACTTCATCATTCTGAGCTCAATGGTTCCCTCAGATTTATGATCTAAGAAACCATTTAATAGTTATTCCACTTTTTTAGTAAAACTATTCTCATGTGCTATAAAAAGTTTAATATTTTACAAACAATTATTCTTGGAAAACCGTGTCTCAGAATCATAAATTTTCTTAGTTCCTAGTCTGAAAATAAATCCATATAATTTCTAAAAATTATACATGTAAAAATATGAGATATTACATTCTCCCTATCTTGCAGATTTATTTCCCCAATATCCAAAACAAATTCTACATAAACAGATGAGGTTACTGAGTATGAATATGTACCTCCTTCTCCCATGTTCTCTCTAGGAGGTTCTAGTGCTACCACCGTACATGAACTAAAGGTATTGACCTCCCATGAAGAATCATCTCCTTCTAATCCTCAATATTCATCGGGTAATCAGCAAAATTCCCTCCCTGATCGATGTCCAACTCGCCCCAATCGATGACATGAAATTGGTCATGCACGTACCACCTCAACTACGACATGTGGAAGAGATTGTGTATCTGATTTAACTGTGTCGATAGAGCCAAGTAGTAATCCACCTCTCTAACTCTAAAGTGTATTCGGAAAGGTCCGATGAACCACAGAGATAGCTTGTCTCCCTAGACAAATCTCTATAATCCATGTCAAGGTGAGACCAAAAGGAATATGTGGTCTCCTTACTTTAACTCCAAATGAATTTACCACCTATAGAATAAGAATTATTTTAGATATCTGTAGTATTCATCCACTCTTAGATGATCTAAACCTTCTATGTAGTAGCTCACACCAACTCCAGGCCCATGAGTGCTGAATATCTAGGGTCGGTCCAGCAAAGTGGTGACCTACAGGGTCTCCAGTACAAGGCCTTGAATGATTTCATATCAATGGTGGATTGATAGCTATTGTTGTAGGAAAACTCCACCATTGGTAGGTGATCCTCCCAAATATGGCCAAAATATAACATGCATGCCCGCAGCATGTCCTCCAGAACCTGAATGGTCCACTCAGTCTTGACATCCTTCTGTGGGTGAAATGTTGTGCTCAAGCATAACTGAGTCTCAAATTCCTCCTCCAATCCCTTCCATAGTCAGTATGTAAAAAAACATCATGATATGAAACTATCATCGATGGAACTCAATTGATATTAACTATCTCTTTCACATAGAGGTGTCCCAATATCTCTATTGAACTCAGTTCTCAAATTTCCAGGAAGTGGGACGACTTGGTGAGTTGTTCAATGATCACCAATATGGAATCATGAAAATTGGATGTATGTGGTAAACCCTTCATGAATTCTATAAATATATCATCCCACTTCCATTTTATCACCTCAAGGGGTTGATCTAAACCCACTGGAACATGGTTCTCATCCTTCACTTGTTGAAAAGTGAGGCATCGAGAGATGAACTCGGTATCTCCCTTCTTCATACCAATCCACCAAAACTGACATCATAGGTTTTGGTAAATCTTAACCACACTTGGATGTACCACAAAAGGGGATGTGTGGAAATCCCACACAACCTCTTCCTAGAACTCCACTGGTTCAAATGTGTTCCCTTTGAAAAGAACAATGTGACCCCCACCTTTCGAATATACATCAGGGGCATGCCCTGTGTACATCTGAGCACATAATGTCTCGAAGTCGGTGTCCCTAAACTATGCCTCCCTAACTCATTGTAAGAGTGGAGGAGTAACAAGCATTGACTGAAGGTAAGTTGTCCCATATCCACCAAAAAATGATATTTATAACGAGGAAAACTTCTATGACGCCTCATTCAACAACTGCAAGCTAGATATCCTACTGAGATAATATTCTACCACGTTCCTCATCCTGAGAGTATAGAAAATATCAAAGTCATAGTCCTATAGAAACTCTATCCATCACCTATGTCTCAATTTTAGATCCTTATGAGTGAATATATACTTGAGACTCTTGTGATTAACGTAGAAAATAAACTACTCACCCATCAGGTAGTGTCGCCACATCTTCAATGTGAAGTCTACTGCTGCTAGCTCAAGAACATGGGTCGCATAGTTCTACTCATGCGGCCTCAACTGAAATTAACCATAGTTAATCACTGCTTTCCTCTATATTAGGAAACAACCAAGACTAGTCCCTAATGCATCACAGAACACCACGTACTCAATGCCCTCCTCTGGAAATATCAATGTGGGAGTTCTTGTCAACCTCTGACTCAGTTTCTGAATGAACTGCTAGCACTTCTCTATATACATGAAAGTCTTTCTATTTCATGACAATGTTTTCAAGTGTACTTACACTCTAGAGAATTGAAAAAAACCTTTTATAGTACCCTACCAATATAAGGAAACTTTTTACCTCAGTAACACTCTTGGGTGGCTCCTAAGCAATCATTGCCTCAACCTTCATTATAACCACTGAAAATTCATCCTCTGAGATGAAGTGTCCCAAAAATGGACCTCTGTAATAAAAAACTAACACTTAGAGAGATTCCCATAAAGTCAGTTCTCCCAGAGTGTGTCCAGGACCATCCTCAAGTGTCTCGCATGATCCTCCTCGGACGCTGAGTACACAAGGATGTTTTCAATGAAGACCACCACTAACCAGTTTATGGAAGGCTAAAATATCTAGTGCATGAGTCTCATGAACACTATTGGAGAATTCTTCATGAAAAACGAAATCACTAAGTACTCATAGTGATCATAACAACATCTGAATGTCATCTTTCATATATCCTCATCTAGCACTCACAATTGGCGATATCCTGATCTGAGGTTGATCTTTGAGAACCATTGTGCCACTTTTAATAGATCAAAGAGGTCATTGATCCATGTTAGTGGATACTTCTTCTTCACAGTCACCTGGTTCAAGCATCGGAAATCCACACATAACCTCAAAATCTCATTTGAATTCTTGGAAAACAAAATTGGGGATACCCAGGGTGAAACATTGGGTTTCATAAATACTTTCCTCTGAAAGTCCTCCAACTTTACCCATAGCTTGAAAAGTTTATGGGATCTATCCGATATTTAGGTGTAGATATCGGAGTCGTCCTTGGGTTTAGATCAATGTAGAATTCCATCTCCCTATGGGGAGGTAAACTGGGAACATCTTCAAGAAATATGTCCTCATAGTCCACCACCACTGTAGGAAAACGAGGACTCATATCTCCCACTGTACCGAGGGTGAAGCTATCCAACTAGTGTGTAATCGGTTTCACCCTCCTATGTGTGAGTCCATTCTACACTACAGGTGTTTCCTTTTCACCAAAAAAGAAAATCATGGTTCCATCACTACGAACACACCACACTTTGTGCCTGAAATAGTCAATCTGAGCATGAACTGTGGATAACCAGTCCATACCAAGAATGAATTCATAAGGCCATAATATCACTACCAAAAGATCCTAACCAAAACTACCACCTCCAAGAGTCATGTCACACTACCGGAACTAGAGTGTGATCATCGAATCTTCTCCCGTAGGAGTCTCTCTAAGCATAAGGTTTGAGTCAATGGTTCAACTGGAATCTCTGAGTCCCAAAAAAGGTTTTTGGAAAGAAAGGAATGATTAGAACCTAATTCTATCAAAACTTTAGCTAAGGTTTAAAATACACATATTATACCTCGAATCATCTCTGGATCACCAGGGTCATAAGCATCCATTGCCTGAAGCTAGCCTTGTCACTGACCACCAGCTCCCTAAGCCTGGCGAGGACCACCTGGGAGTGGTGGTAGTAATGGGTCAAACCTTTGACCACCTCATACTGCCCTTCCTGCTCCTCTACCACATCTTCCACCCTACGAACCACCCTACATCTATCTCTACCTCTGTCTAAGTGGTCCCTTGACCTTCTCCCAATCAGTCGTACGACGGGTCGGGCAATCTCATTCTATATGTCCCTGACTGCCGCATGTGTAAAATCATCTATCTATGGGATTACTTGATCCACCCAGGGAGCCATGTACCACTGAACCTAAATCACAAGATCATCCCCTGAAGCACTTGACCTACTCAGGTCCCTGTGACAGTTATCGTTTACTTTCTTCCAAGGTCTCAGCTACTCGGTTCCCACTGCTATCTCCCACTGTTGGTGTATCCTTCTCCAAAAAACTATCCACTATCAGGGATCTCTCAAGTACCCCCAGAATATGTAGGAATTATAAGGGATACCCCCAATGCCCTAATTTCCTAGGGTAATACCTACTTGATGGTCTGATCCCTGAAGAACTGATCTCATACCATGTTCATAGAGTAGCGTGAACGGTCAGTAAACTTCACCTAATAATACGCCACTATCATATTTCCCTTCTGAAAATGAATAAGTTCATGCATGTGCACTGATCGTAATGTGGACAGATAGAACAACTCCCTAAAGAGACACTTGAAGTATTTACAGGAGATAGTTGACTCATCATGAGACTATGTCTCCAATATCCACCACCATCCCACAGAGCCCTGAAGAAGACTCGCAGTTAGGACTACCATCTAGTCAGTAGGCATCCTCAAAAGGAAGAAAACATGGGTGACTGTCACTAACCAATCCTTAACCAATTGGGGTTCTAGATAACAATGAAACCTGGGAGTTCATTGTCTCTAAAACTTGGGTACTGCACTCAGCTTGTTTCCATCCACATCCAATAGTGATGGTAGTAGATACCGCTCTATGGGTGATGGTATAGTTGGTAAACCACCCAGAGGTTCTATTTCTGGTATAGGCCCCTGTGCTGACACCTCATCACTAGGCGGATCATCCTCATGATCTTGCAGGGGAATCCTAGTTGGCTATCTTGATGGAGGCATCTTGAAATAAAACAAGATGTACCAAGGTCAATAGAGTATATCTGGAAAGATGACTCAAGAAGGACATGGAAAACACAACCATTCCTATGTTATGTATGTACCATTACTTTTCCCTACAACCAATGTTTTCATGTACCAATCCAAAAGAAGGTTCTCAGAGTCCTGGTGTATGGATATGTCAGCCGCAACATCAACACTAGATTCCCTGACCTGAAATCCAAACTCAAAACACTTAACACGGTTTCCCTAAACCAATATTACAGACTCTCAGTCCTAAAATAGAACATACCATCTCTAACACCACTCTATCATGACCTTCCCCAGAGGGGCCCATGTCAGGACTACCCCAATCTCACCTCCAAAAAACCAGGGGTTGGTGACAAACACTGAGTAGGCATATCCCACAAATGGGATGCATTAGCCTAAGTACTAGTATGCATGAACACACACATCTCCAAGACACAAATGCTAAAATGTAAAAACACGAAGTAAACAATGCATGAAAATCACTAATATCCCACAAAAGAGTATGATAGGAAGTAAATTAAAGTAATAAGGGATAGAATACAAGCCCACCAAAAAGATTCTATAACCACAAGTCCAACCTGTAAGAAAAGAGGTACTGGGACTGCTGTCTGGACTACGGGAACACACCTTGTCTGTCTTCCCTCACTAAGCACTGCCTGGTCCTGGTCCATCTAAGACTTCGTCAAAGGTTTGATCATCTACAAAAGACATGACATGTGTGGGAAAATCTTTTGTAGGGGTGAGTATAACAATAACCATTAGGACACCCCAAAAACCTCAAAGTAAATACCAAAAAGGAAATAAAAGTCATCTTTACATAGGTATATGTCAGTAGCACATATATTGAGGAAATTCATATATACTCATGACAAAAAACACACCATCAAATAGCCTTATCCAAGTTCCATCCATAGGATTATGCTTGAAGCATGCTCATTCCAAGAGATCTCACTCCTCAAGCCATGTTATCATCAATGACACTCACAAAGAGGTATAGATCATTTGGGCCCTACCCAAATGAGGAAATATTGGTCAAAGAATATTATGATACCACAGAGAGGGGATCCTTCTCAAACACACTGGGGGATACCACCGACCCAATCTGGATCAATTCTCAATGTAGGGAATCATGCCCAGTCACACTGGGGTATACCACGGACCCTACTGATTCGGCCCACTAGGTGGAGGATCAGATATCTTCTCATAGAGGTTATGAGATTTCATAGACTCTACTAGGGGTGATATATGATCTCACTCTAGTTTTGGGGATGTATGCCTAACTCTATCTGGGACTCAACCTCTAAAGGGGATTACAATCCAGTGATGTGGACATAATACCGTACTTAACACTCAAATAAATGACCAAGGGAAACACTATCTCCCTATACTGGTCCAAACTAAAAACTCACCACAATATTCCAAAATAACCTTGTCATATTTGGGGTCCCAACACCATAGACAACTCATCAAAAGGATGCACATTTTGAATGTTGTGGGGGTTTAAATTTTTAGAAGGGCGCCATTGGGCATGTAGACTAATTCACGATCAGTCCACCAACCGTAGCGGTCAACTGCCACAATCGACTGCTTGGACCTGCCACCCTGCAGCTACCACGGTCGACCATCATAGTTGACTACACCCCCCATCTTTAACAACCATGTGGCTGCTAGATCGACTATGGCTCAGCTCCAACTCAATCACCCTGGGTCTATCTCGGGTCCGACGCGGGCCCTGGGTCTGACCCGACCCATTGGGCCAATCCCGGTCTGCTAGGGTCAACCTGTTCTATTAGCCCAGCTCACTCCACCTAACCCGCTCTGCTTTTCCTGCTTGTCCCACTTCACTCAGCCCACCTGGCCCGGCCGCACCCCACTCCGCACGGCCCGCCTAACCTAGTCACAACCAGCTTCACATGGCCCGCTTGGCTCGATCCAACCCTATATCTCATGTTCCATGTATATGTTTCTAGCATACCATATCCTTACCACATCTCTCAACCATCTCACATAGCATCCTATCACGCTCTATGAGGCCGCCACCTCCGATCGATGCGCTGCCTCGCCGGACCGTCTCTCCACCTTATCGGATCGTCGTGTTGGAACCACATTGGTGGTATATTCCATGGAAAACCAAGCCAAATTAGATGCCCAAATATTAAAATAGTTATATATCCTGGTTTCTCGAGTCCTGATCTACACAGATTAGGCCTCTGATGTAGGTTTTCCTCTAATACACGGTCTGATCACGTTCGGAGCCACCCGGAAAGTCGAACTGTTGCAACAGGGGTCCAACAGCAAATAATGTGAAGAAAGGGGGAGAGAAAAGCACAATAACATCCTAAGGAATGAACCTTATCCTCTTTCGTATCAGCCTCAACCCATTCTCATTAGATGAAAAATGAATAATGAAGAACCAATTAAGAAAACTCCCCGAAATAAACCCTGAAATCATAACCATCCCACAATGATCAAACCATGGATAAATTTGTTTTTTGATTGAACCATGTTTATTGTGAAAATAAATAATGGGTAAAGATCAAAAATAAATAAACTCATAACCTCGATTCAGATCAGTGGCTGATAAAGGATCGTTGTGTCGCTGTCAGCGGCGGTGAGATTCCTTCGAATTGGTTGTGCATCGAACGTCGATCTACAATCCATCTCCATTGATCGATAGAGTTTTTATCCATGTATCTAAGTAATTTAAAGATTATAGGGATAACCCTGAATTATTAAAAAGGGTTCAATAAAAATGAAGATGTATCTGTGTCAAAATAACTTTTTATTTAAATTATTTAATGAAAATTACATCCTTTTCGAGTTTTTTCACAGAAGACCTGCGCCGACCAAAGTTAAGTCATTCCTAGGATAAAGTCATAATTCTGAGCTCCAATGTTCCCTCATATTTCTAATATGGAAACCCATTTAATAGTTATTCTACTTTTTTAGGAAAACTGTTTGCACATGCTAATAAAAGTTTAATATTTTTTAAACAATTGTTCTGAGTAAACCGAGCCTTGGAATCACACGTCGTCTCAGTGTCTGGTCTCAAAATCAATCCATATAATTTCTAAAAATAATACATGGAAAAATCCATGATGTTACATATTATTTCTATATAATATTTATTTTTAACTTTACAATATTTTAGTTAAAGATAAAGTCGAAAATGTCTCTTTTTGACATTTATTATCTATAATATTTTGTGATAGTGATAAAAAACTCATGTTTCTTTATAAATAGTTATTCAAAATATGAATAAATTTTTTTATAATTGTAATTTATTTTTACCTTTTAGTGAAAAAATAATTATCTTAAATGCTTACATAATGCCAACATAGTGCATTTGAAAAAATGAAAAAACAAGTGAATTTTTGTAAAAACTATGAAAGTACTATTTTTTGGTTGAGTTAAAGTGTACCAAAAATTATGAAAAAAATATAACATATTATATATTTATAAAAGTTTTATATTAAAATTCAATTAATTTCATATTATTTTCAAAGTCAATTTATATGAATAGTTCTTAAAATGAAATTAATAGTATTTTATTTTAAATATATATTATTAAATAATTAAAAAAATTAAGAGAAATATGAGGATGATAAATTGTCTATAATTTTATAAATTTTTCATTTATGAGAAAATTGAAAACTTATATGTAAAATGATAAGTCTTTAATATTAAAAAAGGCATCACCATGGTTAAGGTTAAAAAATTTTATCCAGGTGGTTAAACCAAATGATAAAGTTTAAATTGATATCTAAACCTATAAATAATTGATTTGGTGATTATATTAAGACTATATATTCCATATATTCTAAACATGTTGTTTGGAGCCATTTTAAATGAGATATAAATATATTATATTATAATATTTCATGTATTTCTAAAAAAGGAGTTAATGATATTGTTTAATAAATCATATTTTATTAAATGATTTGAAATTAATAAAAAAACATATCCAAATATAATTAAATGGTGAATGGTCTAAAATATCAAATATGGACTATTTATGGATCCCTTTCCCTTTTATAATAAATTTCTCAACCCCTAAATAGTAAAACTAATATTGACATCATGATAATTGTCAAAAGGGACTATGGGGGGTTAAAAATAAGTGATAAGTTTGAAAACATAACCAAATATTTTAAAATTTTTATTTTATGGTATTATTTAAAATCATAAAGATATTGTATTTTAATTATATCAATTTGGATGCATTTTTAAATGAAAATTAATTTTTAATAATTTAATAATTTATATAATTCCAATAGTATGCCTGATTTAATTTATAAAAGGACAACCCTTATCTCTTTTATTTACACCTTGAGAAAACTAGTTTGACCAAACCCTAACCAATTGTCTTATAAAAATACCAGTACAACAATTAGGGGGTTTTTTCTTCTTAAAAGTTCATTCCAAGGGTCCCTAATGAGGGATCTAAAGTAAGTCTACCCAAGAAGAGGTAATCACCTTTAACAAATCTTTCAAATTTATTTATTCTTATACTTCCTATAAATTTAGTGTAGCAGTACTAAAATAATAACTATGGTATTATTGATATAATTAGATTTTATTATTTTTATTTTAAAACTATTTTTTATCCTCTTTATAACCTATAAAATGTAAAAACATCACTTGTGTGTACATACGACTTGTCGTCTCCATATAGTGGTGTAATTACTCATTAATCTCTAATTTACTTGGATGTTTATAGATATGGAACTAATGAATATATATGATATTTGTGACATGATTATTCTTTTGTAACTACAATTTTATATATACATTCTTACCTTCAAATCCTTTTAAAAATGATAACGTTGATCGTGCGTATGTGTGAAATACCACATCTACAAAGGGATATGATAAGTTATGAATTCCCATATTAAATGGATGGTAATAAGTATATATTTAATTAATATGTGTGATACATATGATATAATAGTGATTAAATAATTATTAATTATTATTTACCCTTCTTTTTTTCCATTCGTTGAAATTTGAAAACAATATTCATGTGTACGTACGGCCTACCATCTCCATGAATAATGTAATTCATTTTTATCTCTCTATCATTTATGAGTGACTCTAAATATGTACATAAAAATATATATATGATATTTATATCATTATTATAATTATTAAAATTATAGAACCCTAATCAAAGTATATGGACTAGAACTGATGAACTAAAACTTCCATAGAAAGTGAAATAGTTTACACCCAGAAATGACGATTTTAATAATAATTATTGATAAATTTTTATTAAGATATTATAATTAGATAATATATGATATCATAATTATAAAAATTATTTTTTATATAATTATAATATATTTAAATTTATTATACAGTATGCTAAAATAACTTATGAAGAAAGTTAAGATTAAGGAAAGGGAATGCATATAAATTTCACTTTTTTGAGGCATATAATAATGTTTTGCACCTAATTTATTTAATATGGTGTATATAAATCATATTTTAAATTTTATATTAGTAATCCTTCATAATTCAAGGTATTTTATTAAAATTAATTCATTTAAATGGATCAATCTTGAATGTTACCAAGTGGTAAGAGGTTTTATAACTCAATTTTTATTCATTGGGTTATAATTTTACTTAATTTACTATGTTATTACATGATTATGTGTAAAATGACCAATAATTTTATGGTGTTATATTTATTTTTTTTTGTATTTAAATTTTTCACACATAATCACTGCATTGATTAATTATCACTTCAATGATATGATCTTTATACGGGATTTTCTTCTCACTTTTTTTTTGTGAGATGCATGAAATATTCACCACTTATTTTTTATGTGGTGTATATACTACCCATGAATATATTTTATTATTCTTCCCATGAATATTATAGTTATTTACATATTCATCTAATATTATCTCTTTAATTTGTTTTTAATTCAAAATTTACCAATGTGGTAAGGGTTTATTTCACAATATCATCATTATTTGGGATTTTTCATGTTTAAGTATCTTTTCATATAATTATGTGATATTTTTTATGAAACCAAATGAATCTTATTCTCCTCTGGTTATTTCTAAAAAAATATTTAATTTTTAGATTTTATTTAATAAATAGACAAATTAATGTTTTTAAGGAAAACTGGCATTTTTTTCTATTGGATCGAGAATATTTTTCTTCTATATCTATATTTTCATTAAAATGTTTTCCTGGTTATTTTATCTATTCAACTAAAAAAATTTAAATTTATTTTAACCCATGTTTTACATTCTAAAAAAATCAATGGAATCTTCTATTAATTTTATGAACAAGGTACTTTGTGACTATTTTTCAAAAATGTGAAGGAAAACATTGTTTAAACACACTTGGCATGAATAAAACTTCTCGCAGCTCTGACTGCTCAATTATTTAAAGATTACTTTACAATTTTCCATGGATCCTTTCCAAAGAAAATTTTTTCCCAACTATTC
The DNA here is from genome assembly GCA_963277665.1 of Viscum album. Lineage (NCBI taxonomy): Eukaryota > Viridiplantae > Streptophyta > Magnoliopsida > Santalales > Viscaceae > Viscum > Viscum album. Next base: position 1,921,489,083 of record OY728125.1, on the reverse strand, counting down.
TATAAATTTTTTCTTTAAAAATAATTATCAAAGATAAAAGATTATTCCTATAAATAATGTTATTAATGATCTTTTTTTCATATTTCTATTTGTAAATGATAGAAATTGTTTATTTTAATTATTATACACTATGGATATATTGTAATGATTCCATTATTAATCTTTCTCTAGATAGTTTATAAAAAAGGAAATTATTGAAATTCTTTATGATAGTTCTTCCAATATAGATAGTTATTTATTATTAAGGCATGATTATTAAGATGTATTTTTAACTCATATTATGAATGTATTGGACTAACTGATGGAAATGGCCTATTATATCCCCTTGATACATCAGTGGGTCTCATAAGACCCACTAGTTTGGATATTTAGCATATGCCTTACCCATTTTTTATGATTATTAGGTATAGGTCCTTCACATTATGTTTATGATGTCTTAGAATAAGGCCTCGATGATATTTTTAATATATCTATCATTATGTATTCCATCATTATAAAAATAATTTTTGATGCCAATGTGATTATTTTAATAGTTAAGATATCCATGGATAAGTTTCAAGATCATGTCATTTTTTTATAAATTATTTGATCATCACTTATTTCATCCATATAATTCTTTATACTCATGTTATTGATTAAATGGTGTATATTTTCAATGATTTACCATGAAATTTTGATTATTACTTATTTACTAATGATATATCTGGTTGAATTTAACCCTTACGAAGTATTTCATCAAACCCTTATTTTGTATCCTTTCCTAATGATGTAATAAAGTAAACTATTAATGATATAAAAAGATATACTTGAGATATAAAAATGATTTTCTCAAAGAAAATAAATTGATTTATTTTTTTCAAATGTATTTGAGATTTATTTATGTATATATTTTAACAATACTACTAAACTATTTCGTGTTATATGTTATAATCAATTATATCTAGTGAAAATGAAATATAGTGACCACCAACTCTAGAATTATAGGGTTGTTGTATTTATAGGAACTACCAATGAGGTCCCAATATAACTAGTAAATATATTTTATGCACAAGTGATATATTTATAAAAAAATAGGTCGAACATAAATAAACAATACTATCAATCCTCGGATTCTAAGGTGATAACTGGGATTGACCATACCTACTTTGTAAAGTTCCAGATATCTCTGAGCATGTTACATAATCATCCATAACCTAGAAGTATACTCTACCATTATAGAAGAATATACTAGATCATATAAAACCCTAGGAAAGAATCTCCTAGAGAGGAAAAATATAATAAATCATATGAAACCTAGGGGGAAATATCTTTACTAAGAAATATATACCAAATCATTCAAAACTTAAGTAAAGACTCTCTCTATATAGAAACATGAATCGAATCATCTAAAATCAAGGGGGAGACTCTCCCTATTAAAAAATATAAATCATATATAGATGGTTGTGGCTACAACCTTCCAAGATACACATGCCTAGGGTTATACTCTTCCAATCGGGAAACATACATTAGGTACATGAGGGTGTGTCAGTTCCCTATATGGAAACACATATTAGATTATCATGAATTGAGATAAAACTCTCCCAAAATAGAAATATACATCCATAACCCAAGGGTGTCCCTGAACATTTCCTTGAAACACATATCAGATCATTGAGAACCCAGGATCAAAATCTCTTTGCTGAGAAACATTCATCTAGAACCTAGGGTTTTTTAGACACCCATTCTGGAAATACATATCATATCAAATTTTATCTAGGGTAATATTCTCTAACTAAAAATCATTCATAAAGAACCTAGGTTCATGCCCTCACCCTACCTGGAGACACATATCAAAACATCTAGAAACTAGGAGAAGACTCTCCCTTCTGAGAAATATACATCAAGAACAAAGGGTTGTGTCCAAACCCTTCTTGGAAACACATATTAGATCATCATATTTAAATAGGTTGGCCTCACACCCAAACACAACATACATAAACTAGTTTTAATTCTCAAGTTCACAGCCAATATTCACCATTAGAACCATAATAGGTTACCCTCATTGATCCTTGGGTTCTAATGTGATACCTAAGATTAGTGATAACTTATCCTTTATACTAACCCTCTCTAGGGTCAATATATCACTGTGAAACCCATAGAGTTCCCTTAGGTTTCATTTTAATCTATAAACACTCCATATACTCTCTAATATCATTCAAAATTATAAGGTTGTACCCCACCACCCATAGGAAAAATTGTCCCTCTGGCCTCATATAATAAACCATATAGCATGAAACCAAAGGGAGGGAATAAATCCTATCTCACTTCATATTCCATCCTAGATCTAACACTCACCCAACCTATCATAAATCTACCTAGTGTATACCCATCGATGCACTATCATATCCGTGGGGGAGGAACACTCACCCCAGTCTTTAAGCTCCTAGCCCAAGGCTCCAAGGCATCTAAAATCACATGCTACCTATTCCAAGATTATAAGGTGACACATGATGTTATCCATGCCTAGTCCATAATTGATCCTTATGTAGGGGAGATAAGGTAACCTATCAAAAGTTCTACTATATTATATTTATCTTGTTTAATTTATATTCTTTTTGGGTATAAGTCTCACATGGAACACATTTATAATCAAGCATATAACCATCGGTAACTGAGGCATCAACCACTATTCAAGATTCCATCATGGTCTTTGACACTTCATCCATTTCATAAGTGTTAAAAATAATTTATTTATATAATGGTTAATCACCCATACAAGGTGAGACCATATCTTACCTGCTACATAAACAAAATGCATTTACTTTGAGGTGATGTTCAAGGTAGAACCTACCTCATATAGAGTTATTCGCTTTAATTACAGCCTAAAGACTCTCAACTAATCTTATAGAATTCTAACTAGTCTTCACCCATCAATAATAGGCCCTATCTCAATACAATTCATAAAAAAATAATCATAAAAAAATTATTTAATTATACAATTTAATTTAAATATGCATAATTAACTAAAATGTCACCAAGAAATATTCACTCACTGAAACCATGAGCAAAAGGGTATGGTCCCCTCCCAACATGCACTCATACCTAATCCATGTAGAATCCTTTATTCAATCTCCTGATTCAAAATCTGAATTCATCTAATTTAAGAAAAACTCTAAATAAATTCATCGAGCAACATACCTCAACTAAAATGGTGAGAAACATCATGTGTTTATCCTCTGAGGACATCCTCTAAAAATGTTATGTAAAATCTCAACCATATCAAGAAAATTCCACCATAATCTGATGGACTATTAAATAAAATCCTAGCTGAAACTTTACTAAATATATATATAAAGTGGGAAATAAGAAAATAAATAGAGAAAGTAGGATAATATTCCTAAAATATTCCACAAAAACACACAATAACCACCCATGATTGAGGGTGATTGTGAGAGTAAGGAGAATAGGGAATCCCCCTAGTCCATCTCATGAGAGAGAGTAATGAGAGGGGGTGATGGCTCAAAGGATAGGTGGATTCTTAATTTTACTATTTTTAAGAAATTATATTTATCATCATAGTTACCACATAGTTTACCAAACTATTCACTAAACATAAAAACCATACTATCAAAGATTGAAAAACTCAGACAGTTTTCCCACATGATTTACCAAACCATTCAAAAGTCATGAAAATCCCTTCAAAACTAAATTAGTATGATTTTTATAGTTTCCCAACCACCATGCATAAACCATGCACCAACACCCATTAAAAACTAGTCTTAATGGTTTTCCCTAACTATGTGGTAACTGTGAAATAGGTTAAAACCCATTATTTAATTTTAAACTTCATCTCAAACATTCTAAGATTCCATTTAGCTACCTAAAAAACTCCTAAGACTTGATCCATATTCAAAAACATATTTTTGACATACTCTAACTCTTGGAACTCTAATATGAATCCAAGTTCTCAAAATTAATCTTAATTCGAAATCAAAAATTCATATTTCCCCTAAATTTCACCACACATAATTACATGGGGTTCTAAAACCTCCTCACTATAATAATTATCATCCCATATATGTCTTAGTTGTCCTTCATCCAAAAAATCCCAACATAATTAGGTCATTAACTCATAATCAAATCATTGTATTCTACCCTATAATTCCAAACAATATTCAATTACAAAAATCCAAAAAAAGGTGAAATATTTATCCAAGAAAACAAAACTATTCACTCATAACTATTTCCAACAACAAAAAAACACTCAATTAAACCTTTATATCCTAAGAAACTAGGTTTTCATCAATCAATTCATTCTCAAGATAATATTACTCCCCACTATAAACTCGGCTCATAATTTTTTATTCCAAGTAATGGTGTTCCCCGCCATAACAATTTATTACTAAAAATTCATTCTCGGTGGTCCTACTACATTCTTGGTGTTATTTATATCTCACTAAATCCAAATTCACATGAAAACACAGGTTGATCTACTTATCATCTTCCTTCCTAAAAAATGTTTGGTTTCACCCATCAATTCTCTATAAAGTCACCCAATAACAAATAAAAAATTATTGAAGGCATCACATGTTCATCCATACTTCTACACTGAATTCTAAAATAGGTTTTCAATGTTACTTCAAAGTTGGATCCTCAATCAACTAGCTGGATTGGTCACTATGCCCTCACCTTGACCATTGTCACACCACTAATCCAACACACCTTTTGATCACATGAAAAACCATTTAGATCTTGATTTCATTGCACATAATCCTTCCAACGTCAAATCTAAATACCAAATCTAGTATTTTCCAAGGAACTAGAAAAAACATGATTTAATTTCTCACAGGAATCCCGGTTTTATATTTACTATCCAATAACCAGTATCATCACACCCATAATCCTACAAAAATGAGGTCATATATCCATGTCCAACAAGACACTCCCCACTATATAGGTTCCCTTATCTTGACACCACTAAATTAACCACTAATCATTATGACCTATGATCTATATATTACTACATGTAATAAGTAGATGTGGTTTTCCTACTCAAACTTGAGAACCAATGTAAACATTAATCCCAACTCATTCCTATCTCATTGGTAATTTCATCATTATCATTCACCAAGATTCATCTATAATAAGCATTGAGCCCTATAAATATTTATGGTTCACTTACCACCATATTGATTCCCTTACACCACTCCTCGAGTGAAACCTTCATAGGTTCCATTAATAAACATGTGTTACTCTTCTTGATCCATGCTCATCAACATAGGAAACACCAATCTATGATTAAACTTGTATTCATTATGCCACCAAACATTGATCCACTTATGATGTCACCTATTACCATAGAGGGGCCTCTCTAATTTCTATCAAAACCCAAAAAAAACGTTTCCATGGGCTTTTAATCAAAGCCTTATGTCCTTGGCTAACACACGAACACCCACAATCCTACAACCTAAATGTAACCATGCATTACCAGCATATACTACCTAGATCTCATCCAAACTTGAAGGGTGTATGATTCCATACCACTATATCACGAAACCTGGCTCATTCTTCCCTAATTTTAACACTATCAATTCTACGATTATGTTCTTAAACCACCGAACATGCTTCTCATGCATGTCATTAATATAGATAATCACCATGATTCTTTATTCCAACAAGCGTAATCCATCCCACTCATGCCACAACCAATCACAGGATCATCCACTGCCTGGGAATCATTACAAAAACTAAAATGGTCTACCCAATATCAATCCATACTAGATCCAACCATCTAGGGTCTAAATATTTAATCTCATCTGGAACAATACCCAAAATCAATAGTTCTAGGAATCCAACAGATCATGCCCTCTTAAACTAAACCTCAATAACAAAACCCCTTAAGTTCCTTAAATTACATAAGTACAAGGTATTTCTATGCATATACCATGTACTCGGTTGCAAATACCATACACCGGTCTTATAATTTTAATCATATACCCATGATACCCAATTATATAGGCACTCACAAGCCTAGGATAACCCCTCTATAAAGCTACATTCACACATATCATTGGGCTCGCCAATATCCTATGACACATCTCAAAAAAACTAATCTCACCCACCAAGATTGTAAATCACATTACATATAGTTCATAGCTCATATGGAAATATATTTTCTCCCATCTCAAATATCTTAAGGAAACTCACATGTTAGTACATCCATTATTGGTTTATTATATACAAATACACATCTAGCATCACATGACGTGTCATCAGCCCAAACCAGGGAACTAATCCTCACTAAGAATCTATATATTAGACTACCCCATTAAAACGATGATCTAATAGACATATATATAGAAACATCATCCCATGAAAATCTATGTCAATTATGACATGTTCGTATGGTTTGACAAATTATAATTCCATTAAGAAGTTATATAAGAAAACAATGTATAGGTTTTTGTTGACACATTAAATAACCAAACCCATTTTACTTTTAGAACTATTATAATGGAATAAAATGCCTATATAAATCCATTAAGGGTCACTATATATCCCTTAAACATATGGGTTATATAGTTTTCATAAATCATTATCCCACCTTAACATCCAAATTCCTTTAATTATAAGAACATATATTGTGGTTTTTCTAAGTATAATTCTTCCAATAAGGTTTATGGGAAAACACCACATAATTTTTTTTAACACTCTTAATCAGTGATATCAACCACATGAAAGAATTTGTATGTCATGTGAGTACTACATGCCTATAATTATTAATGTACACTATCCCTTTCATGTGTAAATTAAAAAAATAAAAAAGTCTCCAAATAAATACCAAAAGAATCATTCTTATAGCAGCGACCCAATAGTAGCTCAAAAACCCGAACTAGTAATGTCCAGCTTAATCTACAAAGTGATATTGGAAAATTAAGAAAATATATTTTTACATCCATGGGGTGACAATAACATGTATAATAAATAAGGTTATACCCAAATTATCTCATGAACATGGGAAAAAAATAATACTAATACATCGGTGAGAAAACATAAGAACCAATAATATCTAAACAGGTCAACTGACCAATATCATCTTAACTAAGTCACCCTAACCAAATAACACATCTATGTATAGTAACATAATGAGAAGATTATTGACAAAAGGTTACCCCACACCACTTCCCATTAGTGTGACACTCTCACATCACAATTTCATATGTTATGGTTCTCTTATATATTCTATATAATCACGCTCATAGACGCATGGACTATCACATCACATTTCACTCAAAGACACCTAGTCCATCACATCACATCTTTCTCAAATATACCTGGTTCATCCAATCACACCTCACCACATCCATAACTAGAGTAGTAGGCTATCATGAACATTAAGGACAGAAACCTCATAACCTCCTCTTACCATGCACATTCCTGCACCATGAACCACCTCATCATCAAATCAAAAATCACCACTAGTTCACTTTTGACTTATGGCCATCACTTCATGTGCATATCAAACATGATAGGAAGAGAGAGTGGGGAAGAGGGGGTATCCATCCATCTATCCTCACTATCTAGGTTTTGAGAAAAAAACAAAACATTTGGGTGTCATGACATGGTGTTCAATGTGGTTGGGTTGCATATAGTAATCATAATGAAAATAAAAATATATTTATAGATGTATAATATCCACACACACACACATACAATCCAATACTATGGGTTCATTATAAGTGTACCATCCTTACTCACAACATCACCATAAATACTCATAAAAACCACCTATTTTCTTGCTACTTTTAAATGAATGACACCACACAAGCATGACACAAACTAGAAGACACATTCCACCTTTATTTTTAACTTAATCCAAACTCCATATTTTCCTATTTCCAAACGTCTTGATTTATTAAGACCATACTTTTCATATTAATAATTAATTGTATTAACCTCACTTCCCATTTTAATTCAAAAGTGAAATATCCTTTCCAAACCATTCTATTTTAGTTTCATTATTAACAATTCATTATATCACTATCAAGAAACTAGCACAACACCACATAACAAAACAATAGTCCATCCTCCTCTAGAAAAAAATCCATACATTTACACCATTTCACATCACGTCCACTTTCCATTACAAGCACCACATATCACAACCACACAGCATAACTACTTTTCACATCTTTCAATTCAATTTAACAAAATTTCTTTCATCATGTTCACTTCTTTAATTGCAATGGAATTCTCACACAAACCAAGTTTTTTTATGGGAAACCAATTCATTAATAGGATATATGTTATTATACAATTTAATTCAAGGTGATATCAAACTATCACACAATAAGGGTTCTTAATTATATCAACAAAAACACAATCAAGGATCCCAAAAACCATGATTTTCAGCAAGGGATTCATGAATTTATAATAGCAATAACATAAATGTGGTAAAATATGTATTTTATTTACCTTTCCATTAAATTTAAATTAAAAAATTAATTATCATTATTAATTATGTTTATACCATATTAAAATGGGATAAAAAAATAATCACTCCTCCCACATATTCACTTAGAATAAAGATGAAATATCCCCTACCTCAAACAAATATTTTCAAACTGTTGTGAAAATTTGGAACAAGAGGATGATATCCATCGACAAACACAATGAAAGGGACCACCATGATCAACATAGAAAAAATTATCCCACATAATTCCTTTACCAAAATAATAACAAAAAAAGTGATTCACTTAACAAAAGCCTTCTACAGATGAAGAACAGTGAGAATACTATAAGAATAAAATAGTAAAAGTCACCTAAAATCACCAAGGATTGACATCCAAGTGATGAGGTTGAAATATAATTAAAAGGGGTTGAAATTAATTTTAGGTACACACTTGGATAACCCATGAATCTATAAAAAATTTGGATGAATGATAGATTTAGATAGGTTTTGGGATTTTATAGGCAGTCTAGAAAAGATAAGACCATGGCGTAAGGGAAGAGACCACACCATAGTGGTTCTAGTAAAATTCACATCTGAGAAACATGATGAGGTATATACCATAGATCTAAAAATATAAGTATGAGACCATGGTGAACGGGAACCACCATGCCACATGACTTAGCTTCCATAAAAATCCCCACACTGAAACCCTACTCTACAACATAGATACCCCAAAATAAAAATAACTAAAAAATTACTCTATCGGTGCTCCATCATGAATCCAGGTTACCAGGCCACAACCATGCTAAATTTAAAAGAACCACTGAAATTCCACCTCTATAGCCCTATACCATAGCTTACCTCTCCACACCATAGTGACTCCCCTCCATGGAATATCTCAATACATCAGGACAAATATCTCTTATCATGTGAGTTTTAGAGTTAAAAATCCTCCTTACACCATAAAAATTCCTTAGAACATCCCCTTAATACCTTCATCACTAGAATCCCCACAAAATAATGGCCCAGAAATTATATAATGTTAAATAGATTCAGTTATTTATTAGATTTTAAATTATTCAAAATAAAAATAGGATTTTTTAAAACTAATTAAATTATGCTAAATATATTTCAAAATGTTTTTGTATGGATAATAAAAAATAATGCGATGCTCCAATGACTACATACTATAAATTGTATCTTGATAAACTTGGAATACTAGTGGTCTAAACCATTTATAGAGGTATGATTGTAAGTTTACTTTACTTGAATATTAGTCTATCTGATATCATGTTTAGTGTTTGAATTTAATCACATTTTTAATCAACCCCAAGAAATCCAATTAAAAAAATTAGTATAATTTTTAAATACCTAAAATTTAAAACCAAATTTGGATTTTTCTATTATTCAAAACATGATTTTTATTTAATTAGTTATTTAGATACTGATTTTGGGGTCATAAGTTAGATATAAAAATCACCTCTAAAAAGTTACTTTTTTTAAATTCTATAGTTTATTTATGTAGTAAAAAGGTAAATTGTGCTGTTTTATCCACTATTTAAGCTACATACACAATTATAGGTAGTTGTTCGGTAAAAAATAGGTTGATGAAAGAAACATTGCTAGACTATGAGTATCAATTTAGAAATGTCACTATTAATTTTGAAAATATAAGTGCTATAAATATTTCTATGAATCATGTTTCTCATTCTGACATAAAGAATATTAATATAAGGCATTACTTTTTGAGATATAATTTTCAAAAAGTTGATAAAAATCATTAATTAATTTTCATTAAACATTACCTTACTGAAATATTTATAAAGACATAAAATGTTGAGAGTTTAAAAAATATAATACATTATCATGGTATGAAAAATTAATTTTAATCATTTATTTTTTTAAAAATTTTGTTTCCATATTCTATATTGTTTGAGTACATTATTCTTCAAATTATTTTTTCTCAATATTCTATATTTATTTCAGCATATTTTAATTTTTTATAATCAATTAAATTTTTATAGTTGTGTGTCACAGTAGTGTGTTATAGTGGTGTGCTACCATGGCTATGCTACCATGGTTGTGCTACTATGGGTGTGCTACCATGGTTTTCAACTATGTTATGCTATAATGAATGTCTTATCATAATCATTGTATCATGAAATATGCTTCTCTTAGTTTTTTAAATTAATTTTTTTCAAGTACAATTTTAGAAATTTATAATAGTAATTTAATTTTTGTTATTGGTATTTATATTACAACCTAAATGACTGAACCCCCAATTTATAATTTGAATAAAACACTAAATTCTCACATGACTTATTCAAACCTTCTCTCTCTCCATATATCTAAAACTAGGCCTTATCCATCAACCCACTTGATCCTTGTCACCATGCTTATAATGAATGTAACCCTCATTTGTAATTATTTTGATCAGCCTCGATTTATCAAAGGAAAAAGAGCTAGACTAAGTGGTCTAGTCAAAACTCAAAATCCTAATTTATCAACTTTCATAGTATTTTCTGAGAAGTAGTTGGTTGAAACTTAGGTGCATACCAATTGATTTCAGGTATGGATGGTGATTTAATAACAAGGTTAGACCAAGTGGTTTATAAGAAATGATTAACCTTTTTACCTGATATTAGTTCATGATTTCAAATTTCATACTGAATATGTATTCAAGGATAAGAATATTTATAAAGACTCTAGTCAATAGTGAAGTACTCTTATTTTTGTTAAGTTGTGGGAAATTTCTATTAAGGTTCCTCATTAGGGTGATTATGAGGACTTTTAGGGTTACTACCCTACTATTAATTCAATCTTTGAGATCAGGAATGCTCTCTTTGAGCTTATTAGAGATACAAATCCATAGAAACTAAATACAGTTGAGATGAATAGTGATTATAGATTAAAATTAAAATTTGACTACCATAAAATCTATCCAAGGAAGGTATATTTTAGTATTACAAAACATCAGGATGTCATCTTCCTTTATCTTTTGTATAATGGAGTTAAATTTACCTTGAGTTGATACATTATGAAGCACATGAGAGAGTTGTGAAATTTTATTTAAAAGTTAAAATCTTTCAATTATCCAAAGCATATTTCCTCTCTCAATGAATCAAAATATCTTATGTCTAAATGGGAATAAATTTGTACCCTGTCTGGAGGTTTTTTATTAATCCAATATAGTTGTACAAGAAAGAAATTGTACTATAATCCATGGATAAAATCTTGGGTTATGGGTAATGAAAAGATGTATGAGGGTTTCAAACCATTAGAGAATCCTTTATGACCTCATGATTTTATTAAACCTAGTTTGGAACCTAAGGATATTGTTGAATATTACTCAAAATAGGAATTTGATGTTGATCCATTGGTTTTATCTAAGTAATATAAAAGTGATTCTGATTCTGAACTTGGGAGTAGTCATAATGTTTCTTTTGGACCTCCTATTTCTACTATATCATTACATTATGATGAAATAGAATTAAGGTATGATGATATTGAGGTCACTAATTTGTCATCCATTTAGTTTTAGTAAATTTTATCTATTAATGAAGAGTAATATAAACTAATTAGTACTTATCTAAAATGTGATGATATGTACAGCTTCAACCCCAATATTGGAATTGAAGGTTCCGGGCGTAGCGGAAGCTCGTGGGTGGATGTGCCCACTTGGCTTTTTGTCATTAAAAATGATCAATCCGGGATCAATACGACGATAAATGCCAGTCTCCATGGATCAAATCATAGAAATGGACAAAGAAAAGGAAATTCTTTGAACCACAAAATAGGATCATTACAGGTTGATTATAATTAATTTAATCAATTTAAAAGAAATACCTTTTGGGTGTTCTTTCTTCGTTGATGTTCTTGATCAAGTTCTGGTGTGATTCATCATTGCATCACAAAAGCCAAGTGTATACTTCCTCTAGTGGTAATCCACACATGTACCTCATATCTCGGGACGTCACCAAAGGATTCTCTGAGTGCTAGCGTGGAGAATCCTTTGCTTGCGTTGTCCACCTTAGATCGTCTTGATCCGATGGAAGAGGATCTCTCTTGATCTTGAGAGCATTCTTGGATGAAGAGGTTCTTTCGGCCTTGAAAGAATTCTCCAGAGATTTTGTGCACAACAATTCTCTTATGCATTGGAAAAGAGTTGGGATTGTGAGGATATTTATAATCAGGTTTGAGGTTGTAGAGTTATGACAATAAATAAATGCGTTACAAATTTTATTTACTTCATTTACTCTTATTTAAAACCCCCATGTAGAATATTTAATTCCTTGACATGCACCCACACTGATTATAATAAATATCATTTAAAACAATATTATATCCTCAAAATCCTGACTGGAAAAACTACACGGTGTGTACTTGTTTTTCATTGAAAACTACATGGAGTGTACATTTAATGTACACGGCATTTATATCTTGTTTTCATTTATTCATTTCCTTTCTATGAAGATAACTACACGGCGTGTAATTATTAATACACGGCGTGTACTTGTTTTCCATGAAAAACTACACGGCGTGTAATCTTTAATACACGGCGTGTATGTCTTGTTTTTCATTTCCTTCTTCCTCCATCATTAAAAAAATTTAGGCTTCCTTGAATAATTATTAAACCACGTACAGGAATAATATTTATTCTACTTGAGATACTTGAATACACTTAGTGTGTGACCCTCTAGGCCTCTTTCTCATTGGCATTAGTCGAGCTTGCCTAAAGTCCAAGATTACTGTCTAGCAATGGGTCAAGGCACCCAAGAGAAAGAAGTTGATGCCGCATTGACGTATCACCTCATACGAACGCTTATTGTGTAATTTAATCTCTTTTTCTCGATATCTCATCAAGAAGGTTTCATGGCAGTGTCATAAACCTATATGCTTGGTCTGTCATTCTTTGACTTCCTGAAATAAACTCGTCGTTTACACCATGGCCATGGAATTTAATGTGACAGTTCTATTTCAATCAAAGGGATGAGATATCAACTTCCATAAATGGAAGGGACAAATCCTTCCTTGACTTATCCATTAACAACATGTCACTCGTGATGCACCCAACTTACCCTACTTCCCGCCAACTGTCTGCATGACGGTTTTCGTCAGTAAATCTAAGCGAATGAGTCATGACATGAGTTAATGACAATATTCCAATCTAAGGACCATTACACACGCTCGTAGATAGCAATTTTTGATGACACCAAGACATGTGGGATTGCTACTGGAAGGTCTGTTCTCATAAACTCCCATCTTGGAGATTACCAAGTGCGAACTCCATGAGAGAGAGTCTCGTCTTTTTATGAGTACTCAGACATGACAGTCTGTATACTATGTGTCCTATCATAGTATGTCATCCAACCATAGAAATTTATTTAAGAATATTGTTATAGAATTTCAAGGTTCTCATCATAGCGGGGATCTATCATGACCTTATCAATGCAACAAATATTCTAGGATATTATTATATTATAGTCATGCAGAACAATGAACAATATATAATAAGTTAACATTCATGTAATAAAAGTACAAAACAGTTGGTTCTCAGGACACCAACCCTTACAAACTCCCACTTGGACTAGAGCCAACTGCCTACGACTTTTAGTCTGCTAGACCTCACATGATGATCATGTTTCTGCTGAGTCAAGGATTTTGTCAAGGTGTCCCCCACATTGTCTTCCGTGGAAATAATGCTCACTGCAACTTCACCTCTCTGAGAAAAATCCCTCAAGATATGATACATCTGAAGTATGTGCTTTTTCCACTGATGTGACATTGGCTCTTTTTCAAGTTCCACCACTACAGTATTATCACAATAGAGTGTCATAGGATCTTTACTGCTTGGTACTACATGCAGCTCTTGGACGAAGCTTCGCATCCATACTACTTCTTTAGCTACCTCAGAATCTGTGATATACTCGGACTCTACTATAGAATCAGCCACCACACCTTTCTTTGAGCTCTTCCAGCTCACTACACCTCTATTCAAACGGAAGATGTATCCAGTCTACGACTTCATGTCATCTTGATAAGTCTGTAAACTAGCATCTACATGTCCTATGATGACTATTTCCTCATCTCCTCCATAAACCAAGAAAATGTCATTAGTATGCCTCAGATACTTAAGGATAGTCTTGACTACCATCCAATGGCGGTCTCCTGGATCAGCTTGATATCTACCTACTGCACTTAATGCATAAGAAATATCTAGACTCGTACATAGAATAGCATACATGAATGACCCGATCACGGATGCATAAGGGATCCTTGCTATTTTCTCTCTTTCCTCATGTGTCTAAGGACACATTTTCTTGGAAAGATGAATTCCATGTGACACTGGCAACATTCCCCTCTTGGACTGTTCCATACTAAATCTCTTCAGTATCTTGTCAATGTATTTACTTTGACTTAGTCCCAAAATTTTCTTGGATCTATCATAATGGATCTTGATCCCAAGAATATATGTTGCCTCTCCCAAGTCTTTCATGGAGAAGCATTTATGCAACCATGCCTTAACTGACTGTAAGACAGGTACTTCATTTCCAATTAGTAATATGTCATCAACATATACTATTAGGAAAACGACTGCACTTCCACTAAACCTCTTGTAGACACAAGGCTCACATTCGTTCTTAACAAAGACAAATTATGTTACAGCTTCATCAAAATGAATGTTCCATGACCTTGATGCTTGCTTTAATCCATAAATGTATTTCTGCAACTTGCATACCTTGTTGGCATCCTTTGGAGTCACAAACCCTTTAGGTTGTGTCATGTAGACATCTTCCTGGAGGTTCCCATTAAGGAATGTTGTTTTGACATCCATTTTCCAAATTTAAAAGTCATGGTAAGCAGAAATGGCCAATAGGATTCTAATGGATTTTAGCATCGCAACCGGTGAAAAGGTTTCATCATAGTCAATTCCTTGATGCTGTCTAAAACCTTTTGCAACCAGTCATGCCTTATAGGTGCTGACTTGCCCCTCCATTTCTAGTTTCTTCTTGAATACCCATTTATTACCAATAGGCTTTACATCAACTGGAGGATCTACCAAAATCTAGACTTGGTTTTGATACATGGAATCCATTTCAAAATTCATGTCTTCTTTCCACTTGGCAACGTCTGTGCCTTTAACTGCTTCCTTGTAGGTAAGAGGATCATCATTGGCAACCAATAATGAGTCACCATCCTTAGTGACAAGAAAACCATATCGTTCTAGTTCTCTCACCTCTCTCGTGTACCTAAGAAGTTTTTGTGTCTGTGGAATAGATTGTTCTTCCATAGGGCTTTATGGAATCTGTTCTTGTACCAACTCTTGTGCATCTTGAGCCTCGACTTCATCGAAATCTATCTCGCTCCCACTATCACTTTTGGAGATGTGCTCCATCTTAAGGAATATGGTGTGTCTTTCCACTGTAACCTTTTTTTCTGAGGGGTTGTATAGGTAATATCCCCTTTTTTCCTTGGGATACCCTATAAAGATACACTTTGTGCCTTGGGGTGTAAGTTTGTTACCTAAATAGGCCTTAACAAATGCTTCTCTACCCCACACATGTAAATTTGATAACATGTCTTTGCGTCCACTCCATAACACGTATGGAATACCATTTATCGATTTACTTGGTACTTGGTTTAGTATGTGTGTTATTGTTTGTAATTCATATCCCCAAAAGGATAATGGAAGACTCGCATGACTCATCATTGATCTCACCATGTCCAACAGGGTGCGGTTCCTCATTTCACTTGCACCATTCCACTGAGGTGTGTAAGGAGGAGTGAGTTGAGATAGAATCCCAAACTCCCATAAGAAATCAATGAAGTCCTGATTAAGATATTCTCCTCCTTTATCTGAGCGGAGTTTCTTAATCTTCTTACCAAGCTGGTTCTCAACTTCATTCTTGTATTCTTTGAACTGATCAAAAGAATCTGACTTATACCTCATTAATCAGATATATCCATATCTACTAAAATCATTAGTAAAAGTTATAAAGTACGAGAACCCACCCCTTGCTTAAACTGGAAATGGTCCACACACATCTGTGTGAACTAATTCTATAAGCTCTTTAGCCCTTTCACCTTTCCCACTAAATGGGGATTTGGTCATTTTTCCTTGTAGACACGCATGACATACACCAAGTGGTTTTAGTTCGAAAGATTCTAAATACCCATCTTGATGTAATTTTGTCAAACATTTCTCATTGACATGACCTAGCTAGTGATGCCAAAGTTGGGTGTGATATGAGTCGTGTGAATTAACTTTTTCATCGATTTCCATTACTTGGTTTGTTTATTCTAACACATAAAGGTTGTTATATAAATATTCCCTACCAAAAAAATGTTATCTTTATAAAAGTAGCAACATCTATTTCCAAACATGAAGATGAATCCATCAGTATCTAATCTGGATACTGAAATAATGTTTTTGGTTACAGAGGGTACATAATAACATCCTTTCAAAACCAATACCATCCCAGTAGGCAATGTGAGGTGGTAGTCTCTGATAGCTACAGCATCCAGTCTGGCTCCATTGGCTACTCGTAGATCCACCTCACCTCGGTCAATCTTTCTGAATCTACTTGGTTCTTGTATTTGGATACAGATGTAAGCACCACAAGCAGTATCTAATACCCAATTAGTAGAAACAGATAGATTTCATTCGATAACAAACGCACCTGAAGCTTCCCCTTTCTTCCTTGGCTGGATGCAATTTTTCTTCCAGTGGCTCTTCTTGCCACATGAAAAACAAACAACATCATGTTCCCTTGCCTCCCCTTTGATCTTCCTTTTCATGGACGGCCTTGAAGAAGCTTTGGGCTTAAAGATATTCGCCTTACCTTTCCTTTTATTCACCATGGGGACAGAAGGCTTTTCACACTTCATGTCATTGTCCACTTGGTGAATAAGGATAAGAAGATCAGACAGAGACTTCTCAGTGTTGTTCATGTTGAAGTTCACAATGAAGTTTGAGAAGCTCTGGGGGATTGATGCAAGAATGAGATCGGTACCCAGTTCTTCGAGGAGTTTAAACCCTAGAACCTCTAAGAGCTCAATGTAGCCAATGATCTTGACTACATGAGGCCCGGCTGGGGCACTCTCTCTAAGATTTCTCTAAAATAGAGCCTTGGAGATCTCAAACCTTTCCTATCTTGATCTCTCCTGGTATAGACCATGGAGATGCTCAAGCATGCTATAGGCATCCATGTCTTCATGAGACTTCATGAGCTCACTAGACATTGATGATAGCATCAAACGTTGAACGTCGAGTTCATCGTTCAAATTTTGATCATAGACTAGGAAATCTTCATCACTCACCCCTGGGTAGGGGAATCAGGAAGTGAGGACTCCAGCACGTAAAACATTCGTTCATGGTGTAGGATAACCCAAAGGTGCCTAAACCATTCCTGAAAGTTACTGCTGGTGAGGATGTTGTCTTTATCCATAATTGATCGCAGAGAAAAGGTGGTTGCAGAGCTTGTCATATTTGTTTCTACAATTTAAAAGAGCAGAATTATCAGTACTTTCTTGATTACATTTTATGATAAATAAATAAAATTATTAAGTATCCCTCTATTTTATCAAGTCCCAATGGCCCTCACCATTGAACTTGGAATGTCCAGTTTCTTTGACATTCTAGTGGCAAGGATCCATATTCCCCTTCGCATAACCCCAACAAGGGTTGGTCAATTTATTTGAAGGTATTTAGGTAGGCAGGTCTCTGCCAACTATGAGCTTACAGTTCCTTGATCTGTTGAGTGGACTCCCCAATCCTGAAATCCTGAATTGGATTTCCTCAATTCTTACCTCCAATATTACACCAAGTCTAGCAAGGGCTACTCCTCTTGATGTAATATGGTTAAGTCAACCTGAAACCTTTCATAAGGGCTTCCTTTATAAAAGTAAGTGTCCCAACAAGGGTTGTCAAAACACATAGTTTTATTAAGTCTTGCCCTTAATCAAGTAACGAAAGGCTTGGTTAGACTTAATATGGTATTGAGGGATTTTAATATTTATGATTAGTTTTGCATTATCACATGATTTTTAATATTAAGTGATGATTTCTTAAGTGATTAACCATGTTCTGATAATGTTTACTCATGGTCCGGTTTTTATTTTATTCCATCTTTGCATGCTTGTTTATTTCATTAATTATGTGATCGTGACAACGCATACATAATAAATAAACCATGAAATCATACAGAAATAAAATAAGATGGAATGATCATGAGATTCTATTGGTTATCTTATCTAGCAGTTTGATAAGCTAACCCTAACCTAGGGAAAACACCTTGAACCTGATGGTTTGTGTTTTGTAGCTCCCACCTGTCCACCTTTGTATCTTCTTGGGTTGGTTTCACCTCAACTTTGGATTTCGAACCATCTCCTGTGGCTTGGGAGATCCTCCATTTACATGGGTTTACATTAAAGAAATCATGGGCACGCAGGCCCTACATTTTATTGGAAGAAGGCTCACAGGCCAAAAAAATTAAATTAAATAAATTTAAATGAAACCATACACATATACAAAGGGTCTTTGGTCTACCTCATGATCATCCATAGCATGCAACGACATTTACGCATATTTAAAATTCAAATTATTTTAATCGTTATATTATTTAAGATAAGTCATGCTTGAATTCAATTAATTATGATCTTATAATTAATAAATTATTTATCTTAAATTACTTTCTGAATTTCCTTGAGATTGTTCTCATCCATATTCCTTGTACAGGTCTTTGTAATTTTGGAGGAAACTTGGTGAAATTTCTTAAATTACATGGCGTGTAGTTTATATTTACACAGCATGTATTTCTTTTCACCTTTTATCCAAAGTACACGTCAGGGCTTTGGCATGTTCTCTATACCATGGAAATTTTGGAGTACATGGCATGTAGATAAATCATACACGGCATGTACTTCCTTGTTACGCGGTAACTGGCCTGGCGATCTTGTGTACACAGAACACGGATTCTCCTTGTACACGGTTTAAATTTGGCCAAATCAAACTACATGGCATGTTGCTCCAACATACACGCCATGTATTCCGGTTTCCATGTGCTATTCAATTCTGGTCAACATGGTGTGATTAAAACTTAGGCATAATCAATTCACACAGCGTGGTTTGGCGGACCAGTGCCGGTTCGTTGAACCTAAGTACACAACATGTAGTTTTAATTACACGTCGTGTAATCCCGTGTTGTAAAGACAGAAAAAGTAACTCCTCTGGATGAGTTCCTCATTTTTATTTTAATCAAAATTAAAATTAAAAGGTTGTTTCTGTGATATGAATCGAGAAACGAAGGAGGAAGAACAGATCTCGTTTATTCAGATTTATAGAACGATTTATTTTGAATTGAATTAAATATAAATGTGTAAATTATCAATGAAAATTAAATAACTATAATAAATGTTGTAACCTCCTCTGATACCATTTGAAGGTTTCGGGCGTAGCGAAAGCTTGCAGGTGGATGTTCCCACTTGGATTTTTTTCATTAACAATGATCAATCCAAAATCAATACGACAATAAATGCCAGTCTCCACGGATCAAATCACAGAAATAGACAAAGAAAAGGAAAGTCTCGAAACCACAAAGTATGATCATTACAGGTTTATTATAATTAATTTAATCAATTAAAAAGAAATAACTTTTGGTTGTTCTTTCTTCATTGATGTTCTTGATCACGTTCCGGTGTGATTCGTCGTTGTGTCATAGAAGCCAAGTGTAGACTTCCTCTAGAAGTAATCCACACGTGTACCTCATATCTCAGGATGTCTCCAAAGGATTATTTGGGTGCTAGCATGGAGAATCCTTTGCTTGCGTTGTCCACCTTAGATCGTCTTGATCTGATGGAAGAGTATCTCTCTCGGTCTTGAGAGTGTTCTTGGAGGAATAGGTTCTTTCAGCCTTGAAAGAATTCTCCAAAGATGTTGTGCACAATGATTCTCTTGTGTGTTCGAAAAGAGTTGGGGTTGTGAGGATATTTATAATCAGGTTTGAGGTTGTAGAGTTATGACAATAAATAAACATGTTACACGTTTTATTTATTTCATTGACTCTTATTTAAAACCCCCATGTCGAATATTTAATTACTTGACATGTGCCCACATAGATTATAATAAATATCATTTAAAACAATATTATATCCTCAAAATCCCGACTGGAAAAACTATACGGCGTGTAATAATAAATACACGATGTGTACTTTTTTTCATTGAAAACTACATGGAGTGTACATTTAATGTACACGGCGTGTATATATTGTTTTCATTTATTCATTTTATTTCCAGGAAGAAAACTAAATGGCATGTAATTATTAATACATGGAATGTACTTGTTTTCCATGAAAAACTACACGGCGTGAAATCTTTAATACACGGCGTGTATATCTTGTTTTTCATTTCCTTCTTCCTTTATCATTAAAATGATTTAGGATTCCTTGAATAATTATTAAACCATGTATGGGAATAATATTTATTCTACTTGAGATACTTGAATACACTTAGTGTGTGACCCTCTAGGCCTCTTTCTCATTGGCATTAGGCGGGCTTGCCTAAAGTCCAAGATTACTGTCTAGCAACGGGTCAAGACACCCAAGAGAAAGAAGTTGACGCCGCATTGACGTATCACCTCATATGAACACTTAATGTGTAATTTAATTCCTTTGTATCGATATCTCATCAAGAAGGTTTCATGGCAGTGTCATAAACCTATATGCTTAATCCTTCGTTCTTTGACTTCCTGAAATAAACTCGTCGTTTACACCATGGCCATGGAATTTAACGTGACAGTTCTATTTCAATCAAAGGGACGAGATATCAAATTCCATAAATGGAAGGGACAAATCCTTACTCAACTTATCCATTAACAACATCTCACTCGGGACACACCCAACGTACCTTACTTCCCGCCAACTGTCTGTGTGATGGTTTTCGTCTGTAAATCTAAGTGCGCGAGTCATGACATGAGTTAATGATAATCTTCTAGTCTAAGGACCATTACACATGCTCGTATATAGCAATGTATGATGACACCAAGACATGCAAAATTTCTACTGGTGGGTATGTTCTCATAAACTCCCATCTTGGAGATTATCAAGTGCAAACTCCATGAGAGAGAGTCTCATCTTCTTACGAGTACTCGCACATGACGGTCTGTATACTATGTGTCCTATCATAGTATGGCATCCAATAGTATAACTTTATTTAAGAATATTGTTATATCATTTCAGGGTTCTCATCATAGTGGGGATCTGCCATGACCTTATCAATGCAACAAATATTCCAGGACATTATTATATTATAGTCATGCAGAACAATGAACAATATATAATAAGTGAACATTCATGTAATCAAAGTACAAAACAGTTGGTTCTTAGGACACCAACCCTTACAGGAATTACACCTCAACTCATGGAAGTAGAAATATCTCATCAGGGAAAGTATTTTTCATGATGCCTATGTAAAGTACAATAATTAGGATGATATTTGTAATGATGATCTTATAATTCTATCTAGAAAAGAGGAATCACCACTTAAGGGGGAGAAATTCCCATGATATTCTATTCTTGGTTTGGATTACTCAAAATTTGAGTCTAAGTATGGTGATAGTGGATGAATTCCAACATGGAATAGAGGAACTGCCATATCATTTATCATTATTCATCTTAAGGGTTATATTATTGAATGACTTGAAAGTTATAGTTTCTTTAGACTCTTACCTCTAGTATGCATGCTAGAGTTGAAACACCTTTAAGAGTAATGGAATTTTCATATTTTAATTAATCTCTATCTATAGAGGTGGTTAAGAAATTATTGTATAATGATAATACCAGTGTCAAGGATATTGGAAGAGGATCTCCTCACAGTTTGACTATGCCTCCACCTAAATAGGAAACTTCTTCACCACCTCCTCCTTCCCCTACTTCTATCCTTATTAAAAAGGATTGTTTGGATTTTATATGGCTGATATATTATCTGTTCTTACTAATTTTCCTCAGTGATCTATTTACCAAGATAAGGATACTTACCTGGAATAAATAACTATTATTATGTATCTTATTGTTTAACACCTTCATGCTGAGTTATTCTGAAGTATTATTAATTTATAATAATAATATAAGAGGTTTGTTTAACACATTGGGGTTTTTCACATAGTATTGAAGGATATGAGAGTGTATTTCACTCAAAGGTGTCTCATTATCTTTGTTTAGATGAATTTTAATAGTTCCATAGTTTCATCCTCCTATAAATCTTCTCCTTCTATAATACCTACTGTTTATTTTAAAGATGATTTGGTTAGAATCATAGTGAAGGAATAATTGAGATATTTTATGGGAGAATATTCAAATTCTCATGAATAATATTTTTATAAAATAAATCCTCAAGGAGATAGGATTTAAAAACCTATAATGGAATTTATTTGGGAATCCAATGTAATGAATGGAAACACTAGGGCCCACATGGTCAGTGGAAAGTTAGGTGTAAAAACCCCAAGCCCTCCTCTAATAGGCTTGGGGATAGTGACAAGTGCTAAGAAGTCATAACATAAATGGGTGTTCCTTACCTCAAGTAATTGTATGCAAGTACACAACTATCCCCATGTAAAATTACAGAAGAATAATAAATACTTCAACATTTATAGTATAACAATGAATGAAATAAACTCTATGTAATACATCAAATTATGATAGTATAAACCAATAAAAGGTAAAAATATGTACCCAACCAGAAATGAAGTCCCAAACTGAAAATAACTGGAAAAAAGGAAAACTGAATAGAGGATGACCCCTAATATCCTAGTACTACCATCGTATGCATTCAGGTCACCCAAGTATCAATAAGCTCTACTGATGTATCTACCGATCTTATTATCATCTTCACAATACATTACACATGTGGGAAAGACCATGAATGGGTGAGTACATACATACCCGGTAGGATGGCTTGAAAACTACAATAGAAAAATGAGACTCAAAAAAATTTAACTCAACCTATAGCAAGAGGGAAATCAAAAATGAAGATATATGCTCATAAAGAAACCCAAATATGGTATAAAGGGATTCTCTAACTCCATATCCCATCCAAAGATTATGAGTCTGTCTGCATCTCTATGGGTCCATCTCTGATGCTCATCATCTTGAATGTCTGTATAAGAAACCATGTGGATGCCTCACACCTTGTCATTGTACTCCACAATAAAGTGGAATAATATCTAATTAAGTAACCATTCCCTAGTTTGATAGGGGCTACCACTTAAAAGATAGAGGACCCATGATCTAGTGTGAGGGGGGTTCCATTTTGTGGATAGAGGACCCATGCCCTGAGGTGATAGAGGGTGCCACTCAATGGATAGAGGATCCACACCCTTGTGTGACAAGGGGATCCTCTTAGGGGACCAAGGACCCACACCCATTTATGAAATTATTTTACCACTCAATCTATGGGTGGAGTGCGGGGGACCCATGTCCTGGTGTGATAGAGGGGTTTCCTATCATGGAATCTCTCCGATGATCCTACCTGATTACGGTTATTGGCCAAGCGTCACTTAAAAAAACTTCACACTCTCAATACATTACATCAAATTTAAAAATACACTGTAAAGGATACCAACATGTTCTATGTGGAAAACCACTCAGGATAGGCTACTTACAGTCCAAAATCTAAGTCCTAAAGAAGGAGATATGAAAGGTATGAGTACCTAAGATAAGTAAAAGACAAATATGTGGGTTCATATGGTGTGTAACCTCATCTCATAATATGGTAATTTTCACCCTATACATGAATTTGAAATCCATGTCATAGTACAAGGCATCTCATTTCCACCTAGGCCCTTCCCATGCCCTTCCAGCCCATACTCGTGTATGTCAGCAAATGCCTCTATACATGGTCATGTCCAAGTGTCCTAGCCATTTCCAAGTACAGGTTCATACCGGTGTACTCTATACATGTCCATGTTCTTGGTCATGTCTATGATCATGTACTCTCATATTACACAGCATACCTCCAACACCAGGTTATATGGTGTTTGGTGGGGATCACATCATGTGTGATATATATCTCTACTCAAACCCCTAGTTAATGTATCTATGGGACTACATAGAGTGTGTTATTCCAAAATAAACATTTTTTAGTAAGGTTTTTCACAAAAAAAATGTTTCTCTGTGAATATCCTAGATCCACCATTTCCACTATTGTTCATTCCTAGTTGACCACCTGAATCCACTAAAGTCATAGGAATAACCACCATCCATCGATCCCCTACATTTGATGGCCAAAAATTGGGAGTATGATTTCCACACAAGAACCCAAAGTAATTCCTCTACCACTATGGATCTCAAATACACGAAGAAACACCCAAATTCCATATAATATTAAGTCGTATGTTTTGACCATATTTGGTTTATGTGTTAAAAACAAATTTGTAGGTCAACTATGATCAAAGGGGTCATTATTTAAACATCTCCAGGATAATATTAATTAAATATTCATAATATTTATACGTAAATTATAATTTTAAAACCAATTATTAAATATGGTTATGAAAAATGAACTAACATTATGGTAATATAGATGGTTGGTCGTACTTACGCATGAGTAACATTGCCATTTTTCCAATGAGCATTATAGAAAGAAGGTAAGTTAAATTTATCATTATATAATGATAATTATATCATAAATGACATAATATTTAATTATATATACTTTTATATATATCATTCTCTTTATGTGGTGATGAAAAAAGGGAATCACATCACTTTGAGGAGGCAGTAGTCCACACGTCCACAAGCAATGTTATCACTTTTTCAATGAGTGAAAAGGTAAGAAAATAATTGATATATTACACTTAAATAATGATAAATATATCATAAATATCATAAATATTTCATTTATATAACATATATTTATTATCTTTACCCTTATTACCTTCCACATAATGTGTTAGTGAAAATGAATCACATTGCTTTGCGAGGCGGTAGTCCATCGTACACACGAGCGACGTTATCGCATCCCTTATGTATTGGAATATGAAAATTTTATATATAATATAATTAATAAATAGGTATAATTACGTTATAAATTTTATGTATAAATTTTATATCCATCATTATTACCAACCATGATAGATGGTAATGGAAAAATGAACAACATCGGTTCGTGAGGTGCTAATCCACGATCCACACGAATGATGATTTCCTAACCCATTTGATGGAAGTTTGTGTGGTTATAGGTTTTAAAATTAACATAAAAACATATAATTATATTTAATACTTTGATTTTATTATATCATCAAGATATAAGAATAATTTATGGGGTGGAGAAATAAATAAAACAAAAACTCTCATTGATGAACGTTGCCTCTTTTTCAGGTATCTTCTTTTGGTTTTCAACAAAGGAATTCCTTGGTTAGATTTATGCCCAAATTAAGGATCATATAATGAGATTAGGGAGTTTTATAAGTTATTTGTGGATTTATTGTCCAAACCAATTGGTTTTGAAAGTCTGAAGAGAGGAGGATAGTGGGTTTCCTTTTATAAGATGGGTGAGTGGAAAACTTGTAAATTTTTTAAAGAGAGAATTCCACCCATATTGTTTTCATGTCACCAAGCCCAAATAATGCACCAAACTAGATTCTATAAGATATAAGAACTAAATATGTTAATAAAATGGGTGTTTTAAAAGTTTATAGGTCACTTGTACCCTTATTTTTAAATTTTAATCACTAATTAAACTCATTTTTATCTTAATCACTATAATTAATTTTAACTATTTTTGAAAATTACTTTAGAGAAAAGTTAATTTGGTATTATTGGAAATTTTAAATTATGATGATTCTGAATATGGAATCCATTTTTAAAAATTTAATCCACATAATTTTCCAAATTTAATTTAATATTAATCACACAGATGTGGCGATACAGAGAGTTTTTAAGAAAAGTATTTTTATAGAAAAAGATTGTTCTATATTAACTCTATAACTAATAATAACCATTATATGAAAATTAATTAATATTTAATTATATATATTATATAAATTTATTTTAAAACTTTCCCAATTAATTTTTATTTTATTTAATTAAAAAGGATAAAAATTCTACATTTTAGAATAGTTTTTATAAAAACTCATCTTTAAACCCAAAATAAACTGATGTTAAAAACCAATATAATATTGATTCAAAAAATAATAATTGGATTAAATATAACTAAATAATTATTAGGTTAATTAAAAACTTATTTAAAATATATTGAGACTTTAAATTACTTAATTTATTAAAATAAATGACTTTTTTATAAAAATCGGTATTTTTACTATTCTTTAAAAAATCAATATTTTCTGAAAAATCCTAAAATTTTCACCCAAAGTAAATGTTGATATTATGATTTAAAAAATGGAATTAATTTTATAAAATTAAAATTATAAAATTTATAAATTAATATTTTGAATAAAACCTTATAATAAAAAAATAATTAAAATAATTCCATTTTTTATTAAAAAATACTTAATATTTTTATAATGAATATAACTATCTAATTCATATTAGTAAATATGAAAATGATTTATCATGTCATTACTGAGATTTTTACAAATATATATATGATAATTTTAACATAATTATACCTCTATAATTATGATATCACTTATATCTTCTTACTTTCCATTCTGTGGGGGATACGATAACATCGCTTGTGTGTATGGTAGACTACCACCTCATGAAGCGATGAGACTCGTTTTTCACTAACTCTTTACATTAAAGGTAATAATTATAAATTTAATTAATATATTTGATATATATATAATACATAATAATGTATCTATAAAATTTGGTATATTATTTACCTTCTTTTCATTCTATCCATCATAAAAAATGGAAACAATATTCATGTGTATGTATGGCCTACCGTCTCCATAAATAGTGTAATCCATTTTATATCTATAAATTTTATATATTTCTCTAAATAAATAGATATATATATATATATAATTAACATTTATGATATTTACATCATGGTTAAAATTATTTAGATGATGTATCCTTGATAAAAGTATAAAGGACCGAAATTACTGAACTAAAACATACATGAAAAATGAAATAATTATCACCTGAAATAATGAATTTAACAAAAAATTGTTAAAAAATAAGTGTTAAAGTACTAGAATTAAATAATATATGGTATTATATATATTATAATGGTTTTTTAATATATGTATAATAAACCTATATTCATTATATTGGAGGTTCAGACACATACAAAAGAAGTCAAACCTAAGGTAACGGTTTCTCATCTCACTTTTACTTCTATGAGATGTATTCCATATTCACTACTTTGTTATTTTATGTGGTGTATATAATTCAAATTTGATGTGTTATATATTTAATCCCTTTATATTCATCATATTTAATGTTTCATTTGAATTTATTTCTTTCATGGGACTTATGATTCAAAATTTACTAAAGTGGTAAACATTTATTTCACAATATCATCATTATTTGGGATAGTTTATGTTAATGTCTCCCATTCAGGATTGATTTTATTCTTAAAATCAAAAAAATATATTCTCCTATGATTATTCATGAAAATTTTCAAGTAATAGTACCACTGATTCCTCTTGTTGGTGCTTAAAATTATTGAGAAAATGTTTTTAAGAAAATATGACTTTATTTATCTCTTCGGTTGAAAATACTTTTTATTCCAAAAACATGCTTTATAAAAGAAATTTAAATTTTTTTTCTATATTCTCAAAATGATTTATTAAATAAATTTTTAACTAATTTTTAATTTTAAAAAAATTATAAGGAATCTTCGTGTTGTTTTCTAAACAAGGTTCATTAGTCTTTTACTGGAAATGTTAAAGGAAACATTGTTTTAACTTACACAACATGTACATATTTTCACACTATCATGTCCACTCAATTTTTTAAAGATTAATTTATAATTTAACTAAGTTATTTTCAAATAAATTATTTTTAAAATATTTTTTGTACAATTATTTTAAAAAAATAAAAGTAAAAAATCTTATTTTCCTCAAGAATTTTTTTAGGACATTTTTACGGAATTTTTATTAATCAAAGACAACAACCATTTGTTTTGATTATAATCCATAGGATATATGTTATATTGATATCATCCTTATTTTTTTAATAGTTTGAGATCAGTTTGAATGAGGATATATAATTTCATTATCATTCACCTGATTACTCTGGATGGTTTATAATTATGTTTATTGATTAGGATATGTATTAACTTTTTGAATGTTAGTTTTTTAATATGAATGTTGGTATTGATTGTGTTCCACCCCTTTTATATGAGTAATGCATTAAAATTATTATGTTATTAAAGGGTCCCAATTATAAATAGCCCCTTTATGCATCTATATGTTTTATGAGGCAAATCAGTTGGTCAAATTAGATGGGTCTATACCCATAGTTTTAAATTATCCTATAAATGGTCCTAAACGTGTGTTTTAGACGTCTGAAATTATGCATCCCTAATTATGAGAGTATTTATCAATTTCCATGTGATTATTATATTATTTATAATAGATATGGATAAATTTTAAGAATATGTGATTATTTATATGGATTTATTTCACCATCATTTATTCCTCCTATATTATGCTCAAGTTTTATTTAAATGACATGTGATTCCATTATTTACCTTTTCATATTGATTATTCTTATTTATTCATGATATCTTTAGTTATATTCTTTCCCTTACAGAGCATATGAGATCACAAATTTCTTATGATTTATTTTCCTCAAGATTTTGATAAGTGTTTTGTGATTGATATGATAGAATATGATAAGGTTAATAATGTTGTTCTCACAGAAACACTTTGTGTATTGTATGTTTTAAAATGGATTATGAATTTTAATTATGTACCTATTTTTCCAAGACTACTAAACTATTTAGTTCTTTAGGATGTGATAGTTAGTATCTAGTGCCAATGTAATAAAGTAACCACTAGATCTAGGATATTAGGGTCGGGGTCTATACAGTTATTATCAGAGAAAGTTTAGTAGAAACCTTGGGAACTGTATTTATAAAAACATAGTCTATGAAATATAACCCTATGAAGTTTTTTAAGGATGATCCTATGTATATAATAACATCCTAAACTTTTGGTATGTTAAAAATTATTTGGTTTCTCCTAGCATTACATCCATTTCTAGATACTATAAGTAGACATTGTTCTAGAATAGATGCGTATAGGGGTAATAACCCCAAAAAATGTGCATATGTCTTGACTTGAGGGTTACCTAGTACTCAACAATGGACCTTACTATGCATATGGCTTAAAACTCTTGGAGGATATGATTTGGATAATTCAAATTTTAATTACAAACCATTATGAAAGATTTAAAATTATTTTTGAGATTTGAAAACATTCCCAAAGAAACCATGTTTATCATTATGATATTATCTATGCAAAAAAAATCAATTTATGTTAGGAATTTCACTGCTTTTGGGATTATAAATTATGTTTCAAATTTTCATGATCTAATATAGTTTATTTCATTATTTAGAAATGGAACCTATAGGAAGGAATGGGAACTATATCAATGCACATACTTCATATAGGTATTTCCCTTCTAGGAAAAATAATGAAGTTGGAGCTGGAACTACAGCTGAAACTGATCAAATTATACGTGTATTGGGATAGTATACTAAGGTTATGATTAATAATATTTCCTATATGGAGAATTATGATGATCCACCATAAGTTGTAATAATGTTAGACAAATATTTCCTTAGAAACCTCCACTATTTAATAGGGATAAAAATCTATTTGTCGCATAGAAATGGATAGGTTCATTATAGAAGATATTTATCTCATTGGGAAGCAAAGAAAGAGAGAAAGTGGCAATGAAATTTTATCATCTCTTAGTATATATAGATCAATGGTGTCCATTGATTCAAAACACTAAGGATAAACAATTAATTCCAAACCTAAAATAGAAGTTTTTTAAGGTGATCTTTATAGAAAATTATTTTCCTCATAAGAAATGAGTGGATATAGGGATATAATTCTTGTGTCTATGATAAAAGAAAGATAAAAATTCTTCTTATTGTGAATCCAAATTGCCAACAAGCCTATACCTATGTGGTAAAGGCTCATTATTGGCATCTAAGAAAACCTGGGATCAATCCCTATTGGGAACAGGTACTATTATTGCACTATGAAGATGGTTACGCAAGCATGATGTGGGCCTAGTGTCCCAGGCAGTATGATGCATACATGTTGTAGGGTGTTTAGGACATGTTATGGGATTTATTAGAATTGGGCATACAATCCATGTAATAAATAAATAAGGCTTGATGGGTGGTTTATCCCCTTGGGGGATATGGAATGACTCTCTGACCTTTGTGTGTGCTGTGTGTATATTTGAATGTAATTGTACCCCCAAAAACCTAATATATATATATATATGAATCTAACTTTATAAGGTTATAAATGCATGCTGCAAAAAAAATATGTAATCCAAAGACCAAGATTGACCATTTGTTTTAGGGTATTAATAAAATTATTTGAATGGGACTAGTATCCCAAACCTTCTAATTAAACAAGGACATAGTATCATTTTCTATCAAGACATAGAAAGAATTATATAAGTCTTTTGGATTTTAATAGATGAAAGAGAAGAGTATGGCAGAGTAAAACATAGATAAAGGGAATAAGGGAAAAAAGTATTTACCCACATGTGATAATTTTTGGATACATCATTGTACTTTCTTGAAGGGAATAGGAGTTTTCTACAATTGTGGAGAGAAAGGATACCATGCTCATGATTATAAGGGAAAGAAATAATTTTCTAATGTAAAATGATTCAATTTTCTAGAGATGGGGTACTATGTAAATGAATTACCCTTTCATCAAGGAAATATACCTCAGAAAAAGCTAAGGTACCAAGGTTAAGATTATGATTTTAAAAAATCTGAAGTGGAATAAAGTACCAGTGTATTTGGATACATGAAATGTGTATAATAATTATTTTATCAATGATGTTCTATTTATAATAATAGTTAAATGTATAAGGATTATACTAAAGTAGTTTTTTGAAGGATTTTAAAGAATATGTTAAAGGGAACTGCTGGATAAGAAAATTGATTTGATGACCAATTTTATTTTTTATTATATTCATCACAATTTTGGAAAAATTATTGGAATTATATTAATATTTTTTTTAAAATGGAAAACCCATATACTAGGTAAAATCCCATAACATCTGGCAAGGTTGCGGGACTTGAACCCACAACATAAGGGTGATAAGGGTGAATCATCTACTACTATCCAATGTGAAGTTCCATTTAATAAGACATTGTTTTTACTTAAACAATTTGATAAATAAATAATTATGGAATGGATTGATTTGAAATTTGGGTGTTTCTATTGAGGTTTGTGTTTTAATGTATAAAATTGGTTGAATCATTATATTATTTTTCATTCTGGTAAATATTTAAACACATATGGGGGGAATTTTAACTTTTTTTATCTAATGATCCATTAAAAGTTAATTTTAGTGCTTTAGAAATAAAAAATTAATCTTGGATATTTATTTCATGGAGTAAGAAATGAAGTGGAAATTGATCTAATCACTTACAAAGGATAAAATTATGGTTAAAAGGGTATCAAGTAATTATATTTACTTATGTTCTTAGTCTATATAGTAAAATAATCTCTCAACTTTAGGAAAAGGATCTTGAAATAAAAATGGTATATTATTAACTTCATTTACATCAATGGTTTGTGGATTTTTAGTTGTTAACTTCCTCTTGATTATTCACTTTATTTTGATAAATGATCACTATCAATCTCTATAATTATTTTCACTTTTCTTCCATGTCCATATCTTCACTTCACACTAATATTCTCTCATTTTAAAACCTATTTATGTGATTATTCGAGATGAAATTCAAAATTCCCTTTTTATCTTATCAAGAATATGTTTTATTAACCCTTATCATAATGTGAGATTTCAAGAAATGTATTTTAAAATTTCAAAACCTGTATTACCAAGATCAAGATTAAATTGGGAGGACACAATTTTTTAAATGGGATACAATGTAACACCCTAATATATTAAATAAGAACATCATGTTTAATATCGTATATAAAATGAAACATCAATCTTATAATATAATGTAACACCCTAATAATTTATGATATATTTATTTTTAAATAAATTGTATCTCTTTGATAGCTTGTCATACATGCAACTTCGGGTTTAAAAGAAATGTGATACTCTATTAAAAAATTATTATTTAAACATGATCATTATAACATAGCGATTAAGTTGGTGGTTATAAGTAGGACTAACTAAATAATGAAAATTATATGATTTAAACATTTATAAAATAAATTCAACGATTATCTATTTATTATAAATAAAATAATAACCATTTGAAATAAAAAGAAATATTTTCTAAAAAAACTGCATTTTTCTAAAATGTCGTTTAGTCACACTTTGGGAAAATAATTTAAGATTAATTTTAACACTTTTAAAAAATTTATTTCAAAAAATAAACTTTATTTTTAAAATTTATATTTTAAAATTATATCTGGGTTAATTTATGAGAATTTTCTGAAAATAAAAAAAATGATGAATAGTTAAAAATGTTGATTTTAATGAAAAATGATTTTTTTTAATTATTTAAAAAGATAAATTATATTTTAGATTGTTGTTAAAGTAACATTATATCAATTATATTATAGTTTAATTAATTTATCAAATTGTAATAAATTTCATATTGAATTCTAATATAAACACTTTTTAAGATTTTAAAACTTTTTATTTGCAAAACCGTTTCTGTTTTCAACATCTATGGGTTTTATATTAAATTGAATTATTCCAATTATGTGAATTTAAATTGTAAAAATTTATTTTGTATTTTTAATAATAATAATGTATATTATATTATAAGTAAAACTTAATTTTTGACCATAATGAGTAGTGAAAGAAGTTAAAATTAATTATTATGGTTAAGTTGAAAATAGGTTTACCGGGGGTTAAACTAAGAATATAAGGGTTGAAATGACCTAAACTTGTCTAAATTTTATTGTAAGAATATATTTTTACCATATAACCTCTACAGTTTGATAATGAACAATTTTAGATCCTTATGGGCTGTGAAAAATGTGGGTACAATTTATTCTTTACAAAAATTCCATGTGTGTCCTCTCCCCTACATATAAAAGTCCACCCACACTCCTCTAATATTCACACTTTGAAAACCCATTTTTTTCAATAACTACCAAAATAACTTACTTAATCCTTTTAAAACAACCTAGAGTCCTTGGTTTGATCAAAAATCCATCCTAGGTAGGTTTTTGGTGAAAACCTAAAGAAGTTTCACGAAGAAGAGGTAACATTATTAAATGGTAATTTTTATTTTATTTATTCTTCCACTTATTTAAAAACTTATTAGATAATTATAAAATAATAAAACTACTATTTTCTATATAATTATATTTTATTATGTTAATTTCATAACCTACATCTATCTTCTCTTCAATCAAGTGGGAAATGAACATGACTATCATATGTGTGGCATACTACTACCTCGCAAATCGATGTGATGTGTTTTTCACATTTAAATTTTAATATGATGGTAATAAGGATATATTAAATGAATATTTATGTTATATTTAACATAATTATATCTCTTTCATTATGATACCACATATACCTTGTTTCTTTCCATTCCTCCTCACAAAGTGATGTAACTTTTTTTTCACTAATTATTTACATGGAAGATAATAAGGATAAACATAATTAATATATGTGATTTATAAGACATATTAATGAATATGGAAAAGGTGATATATTGTTTACCTTCCTTTCATTCCATCCTTTAAGAAAAATGGAAACAATGTTCATGCATACATACGGCCTACTCTCTCCATGAATGGTGTAATCCATTTTCTATCCCTAACTTTAATAGATTACTATAAATAAATATATAATGAATATATATGATATTTAAATAATTTTTATCATTATATATATTATATAACCATGATCAAAGTAAAAAATGATCAAAATTATTGAACCAAAACATACAAGAAAAATGAAACAACTATCACCCAAAATAGTGATTTTAACAAAGAATTGTTAATAAATGGGTGATAAAAGTCACTAAGTAAATACTATATGGTATGATATATATGTTTATGGTAATTTATTAGATTTATATTAAAAATATATTTATTATATAGGATTTTCATATGCATACTAAGGAATTCAAACCTAAGATAATGGTTTCTCGTCTCACTTTTACTCCCATGAGATATATGCAATATTCGCCACTTTATTCATTTATAGAGATTATATACTAACCCTTTGATTTATTATATAATTAATACCTTTATTTTCATGTTATTTAATTTTTATTTGAATTTTTTTCTTTCATGGGGATTATGATTCAAAAGTTACTGAAGTGGTAAGGGTTTATTTTACAATCTCTTCATTATTCGAGATTTTTTATGTTTAAGTCTACCTTGTAGAAATTATTTGATATTTATATCATAAAGTCAATATATTATCTTATAATTTGGTTATTAAAGAAAATTTTAAATTAATATTACCATTATCATCTACTTAGTACTTAAAATTATTGGTAAAATCTTTTTAATAAAATCTAACATTATTTCTCTCTTCGATTAAAAATCCTTCTTCTTACAAAACCATTTTTTATAAAAATAGATTAAAATAAATTTTTTAACATTCTCTAAATGATTTATTAGAAATATTTTTAATTTTTTTACTTTTAAAAAAATGAGGGAAATTTTCATTTCATTATCCAAATAAGGCCTATTTTTATTTTATTGAAATGTGAAAGGAATCTTTGTTGTAACATGTACGACATGTATGAAATTTCCCACCATAATGACCACTAAATGTTTTAAATCTTACCTTATAAGTTAAAAATTATATTTTTAAATAAAATTATTTTCAAAATATTTTTTGAACTTTTAATTTTAAAAATAGTTTCAACATCAAAATTTTATTTTCATCAAGAATTTTTTAATGAAATTTTTATGGTATTCCTATTCATCAATGGAAATAACTCTTTATTTTACTTATGATACACTTAGATATGTTGTATTGATATGATTATTATTATTTCATAGGATTCTTTATGATCAGTTTGACTAAGGATGTACAATTTTATTACTATTCACCATATTACTCTGGAAGGTTTATGATTATATTTATTAATTGGGTTATGTATTAGCATTTTATATGTTAGTTTTTCAATATGAATATTAGGTTGATTATGTTTCACCACTTTCATATAAGAATAAATTGGAATTATTATATTATGGGTGGAACCATTTATACATAGCCCCTTAATTGTTGATCTCCCATGTCAATTATAGTAAATA
The DNA here is from genome assembly GCA_963277665.1 of Viscum album. Taxonomy (NCBI): domain Eukaryota; kingdom Viridiplantae; phylum Streptophyta; class Magnoliopsida; order Santalales; family Viscaceae; genus Viscum; species Viscum album. Next base: position 1,921,453,260 of record OY728125.1, on the reverse strand, counting down.
CTATTCATATTTTTTTAGGCTTGTATGTCAATACTATGTGAAGGGAAACCCTGTGAGAAAAAATTTTCACACATCATTCCTTGCATCACATTTACATAAAAAGTGTCATTAGAAGAAAAAGAAATTTCAATAATAGTGGTGAAACTGGCCAAAAAAGTTGATAAAAAACTTATAGATGGCAGACTCTTATTAATAACCACAATGAATGGGTAAAAATATATTACCTAATAAAATAAAATATATTTTCATTTTTTCCATTCTTATTCCTTTTTATTTTTTTATAAATCATAGGTTTCTAAATTCAATCAATTTGGATACTGCAAGGATTTATTTTTTTCATTCAAAGCATGTATTCCCAATAAATCATTAGAAACATGGGATTATTAGAATCATTAAGATGAGGGGTGAATTTTTTATTAATAAATTTTATGTTTTTACCATTAAAAATAATTTATCACTTGTTAAATTTAATTGATTTTTTTTATTACCACACATAAAAACACACAGACATGGATCATGAAATTTACATGTTTCAATACTCAATGTGAGTTTCTAGTCCTTAGTATGATGTAGTAAAATCTATAATCATACAATCTACAGATAAAATCTTTTGAATCATTATGTTAAAGTAAAATCCATGTAAATTTATTTACAAGTCTCTTGACTATTATTGTGCATCTCTAAAAATTAGTGTATCCTACACTAATATAGCAATATCAAATGCTTGGATAACAATAAATATGTATTCCTCCTATTGAAAATTATATAGTTTTTAAGTTTTATAAGATCTTATTCCTTTAAAATATCATTCACATCAATGAAAGAAAATCACCATACACTAATTACATCACTATTTAGAATAAAAACCATAAAATAATAATGGAAGAAACATTATCTTCTTTTTTATCTATTGTAAACTTCATTACTAACTCACCCAGCCAGTTTCTTCACACAAAACACTTAACACACTTTCTTCTTCATTGATTGATAATATATTCATTTAATGTAGTGTGAATAATTCAAATTCAAATCTACTAGAGTTGTAGAATCCATAATTTCACAATAACTTCCATAAGAAACTACTTCCACAACTTTATGTTACTGAATATATACATTTATAATTATTATAGCCTCTCCATCATACTTTCAACCTTCATCATTTCCTTCAACCCATAATAATTCCATGCATTTAAGATTTCATATTTATTAATGTATTCATTATTTTTATAATTTTGGATTCTTAAATATTGGATTTAATTCTCATAAATCCATTAAACCTATATCATATTATTTCTAAAATATTCCATGGATTTATGTTTATATACAAATGTGAATTCATTCACAAGGATCAATCATATAATTTTCTTCATTCATGGATTCACATAATCCTATGAATTTCATATAATGATGGCTGAATTATGATACAGATTATCATAATAAATGTTTTCATGTAAGAACACATCACCCGGAATCCACCGATTTCAATATCCTTACATTGATCCCTTCAATAAGTTCTCATATATGAATTTAGAGTCACGAAAATTTGTTTATATAGTAAATCCCATACATAATTCAATAATTAATTTGAGAAACATTTGTAATTACATACCCAAATTCATGCATGAAAATTCATTCTCACAACACAAATCCCATGGTTCAACTCTAGACTTATGCACGAGCAATCACAACTCATGTTTTTCTTCCTCCGCTCTCATTTCATGGCATATAATATTATTTATGAGATTATATTCTTCTTTCCACATAATTCATACTCATTCAACCATAAAACTTTATCTCCCTTTATTTCATAGAGTCATTTCTAATTCCATTTGAATAGATCATGATAATCTCCATTTCATAATGTATATACCATTTAAAATTAGTTTACTTTGTTTCACCAAAATCTATATAAATATTTACAGTAGGTTCTAGATAAGAATGCAGATGATATTTATTTATGGTAGGTTTATCTTATTATGCTCAATCTCTTTAGGAAGCACTCATGGTATCACTCCATTTAAGGTCATTCAAGAATGCACATGATCAATCTCTTGTGGTTGATCACAACCTGCTATTGATATCATCTCCATGGTAATTCATGAGCTTCTTCATGTGGTAATTTATACAACCTTGTGAATCCCACATCACCTATGTTCAATCTAAAGATTTTCATGTGGTCGATACAGGTATATACATGTGCTTGGTCAGAGTAAACATAAAGACGATAACATATGAAAACATATATTAGGTTCATATATAATATCGATCATTACTTATACATACAATCATTCACAATTTTTGTGGTAGTTTGAAATTACTCATGTTAGGTCATATATCATGTGGTCGATCAATACATCTCACTTTAATTTCACTTTGATTCCATAACATATGCTCATTTGATATCATCACTTAAAGTTGGTCATGTTCTTCATGTATTAGCTTATACCTAGATCATGGTTTATCCATTATGCCACTACAAAGTTTATCCTCACACTTTTCATGGTCTATGAAAACCTTAATAATAGTTCTCCAATAATCAAATAAAATTTAAACATGATTAATGTGTTTATAATATAAAAAACACAATAATCACATATACTTAAACCTGCTCAAATAATTCTTTTCTAGTTGAAAACCACAATCTTGATAAAATTATTCATACACCATACATGGTCTTAACAATCTACAGCATTGAATTTTTTCAGAAACAATGGAACATAAATCACATTTAAACTTTCTACACTTAGCAATGAATCATCATTCAATAAATTTAAGTCTGTGTGAATTCATTTGGTGTATCAAACAAGAACATTGAGTAATAAAATCATGTTCTACATAAGAAATTAGTGATATATATTCCAACCTATTTAACCTTCAATATCATTAAATTTTAATCTCTTCAAACTACTCATAAAATCAGTAAAATAGAAATTCTTACATGCATATCTGTTTTGGGTCGGTCTCGAAATACCCAACGGTTCCGTATCCGAAGACACATGGACCTGCTTTCCAAAGGCAGGCGTTCGCCAGGTGGTTTGACTAGTGATTCTTAAGAACTCACATTGGTCAAGAGGATGGGAATTCAGGATCATCACACCCTTTTGGGGGGGGATTATTTCCTATTTTGGGACTCTCTTATAGATTTAATACATATTCATATGTTCGCGAATATTTGGTTTATACCCAATCATAGTATCCATAGATTACTCTTGGTTGGAAATGGTCAGCTGGATGTAGGGGTTTGGAATCATTTATGCCTGAGGTTTACCATACCTCGTTGGATTAATGACCCCGAGGAGTCTGGACTCATTGAGGCGACACTAGGAGTGGTGCGGTGAACCGATGTGAAGATAGTCAGATCGACCGGTCGTTGGGTTTGAACCTCAAGGAGGCTTCCTATGTACCCTACCTGGGAGATAGGGATCAAATTCCACATAGTTCATGTAGGAGTGTTGGAGAACCAATGTGAATGTGGACTCGGGGGGTCCGACGGTGATCGGGCTTGAACCTCGAGGAGGCTTCCTACGTACCATGCCTTGACATGGATCAAAGTCCTCGTAGTTTGCAATGGATTGGGGGTTACACTCTGAGGAGGCCCATGGTGTGGACTGGGGCTTACACTCTGAGGAGGCCCATGGTGTGGACTGGGGCTTATACTCTGAGGAGGCCTAGGGCGATGGATTGGGCCTTACACTCTGAGGAGGCCCATAAGAGGATGTCATGGTCGATGCTTACTCTAAGCCCACGTAATTCATGCTCGGTGTGATAAACAAGTGGCAGCAGGGACCAGACGATCACGTCGTGAAAGGTGAATCCGTGAGAAGTGGAGTGGGGCTTATTCATAGGGCGGCCCATAAGGTCGAAGCTTACTCCGAGATGGATTCCCAAGAAGTCGAGGCTTACTCCGAGATGGATTCCCATGGCGACAAAGCATAGAGGGAGAGGGAAAGAGGTGCTCTTGTGCCTATCACCTCTCTTGTTCTTGGGGGAAGTACAGAAGTGCATGGGGGTTTCCTTCTGATGGGTATTTTACTACCCCCAAAGAAGGGATAAGTGCCCCGGCCCCAACAAGTGGAGGGGAAGAAAGGGGACTCCCGAGCTCAGAATCCACATTACTGTGGGAATGTGAACCCAAGAATGCGTCGGAAATCCGCTCAAGGGTCGTAGAAACCCCTTCACCCATACTAAATGTGGGTATGTGAACTCAAGACAGCATGCTGATGTGCCTAAAGGTTACATCACACAAGTCTGGTGGCTCTGGTGGAGGCCTCGGCTCGGGGCCGGTGAATGGGCCAATGAGGGAGTTGTGGAGGATCAGGCCAGATTGGGAGGATTTTATCTGGCTCGAGGAATGAGACTCTGAAGGATTTGGTGAGCCACATGGGTATATGAGGAGTAGTTCCATTTTCATAGAGAGGTGCTACATGGCTGGAGAGGCTGTCCGCGAACCAGGGTGGTCCGCGGACTGATGGGCACCCCGCGAACCAGGGTGGTTCGCAGCTTGGTGGGCATCTCGCGAACCAGGGTAGTTTGCGACTTCGGGTTCAGACCATACACCAGGTTGGTATGCAGTGGGATCCATGCGAGCAGCGGCGGCCAAGGTCGACGCCGTTCGGGGGTTCGTCGCTTGAAGATTCACCCGTGTAGGAGGGTGCTACGCGGTGCGACGGATTAGAAAAGGGGCATAAACTCCCTGGTCTGCAGGAAGTGCATCTACAGAGGGGCCATGGTTCTCAGTTTTCTTTTCTTTGTTATTTTAAGTTTGTGGTTCACCAAGTTATTATTTATTTTCTGTTCCTTATTAATTTGCTTCCAGGTTCATACCTATTCTGGTTCGCGAACTGGAACTTCGCTGTTTGAGAAATCTTAAGCTCCTTCCTTTGAAATATTTACACCCAAATCTGGTCGATCTCTCTGAATCCTCCTTCCAAAACCTCCTTTCCCACCTCCCCTCATCTCTTCCCCTTCGATCTCCTTTTATAGAGTGGGGAAAGAGATGTATCTATGGTCATGCGGCACCTTTTGCGGAGGTCCATGATCGAAGACCCGGTTCACGGATGACTTGGTCAATCGGTGACTCACGAGTGTATTGAACGTACCTGCCCCCCCTGTGAACCAAACCAACTTGGGGAGTGCTTCGCGGCCACGGAGGGTTCCGCCTCCATTCTTTGAATGATAGCGGATGCGGTCCGGGCCGGTCGACGTGGTCCGCGGTCGGGGGTGGTTCATGACGGTGGACCAGCTTGGCGCCCGTCCTGCCTCATGCCCGCGGAGGATCTCCGCCTTCATTCTGCAAATGACAATAGTCCATGGAGGGGGTGCTTCATGGAACCGGCCTCATGGCATCATCATTTGGACGGGTCTGCAGACCGGTTCGGCTTTGTGCATCCTTTGAGTTTTCTCCATTCTTCCCCCCAATTCTTTGGGGGGGGATTGGGTAGAATCTCCTTTGTAGATTTTTTAGGACCCTACAAATACCCCCCATTGGAATGGGGTCTGATCGTAACGAAGAGGAGTCCATTATGATGCAGAGTGGTCCTGAAACTTGGATGGTTTGTGGTACGGGAGTGGACCCAGTAGGGGACCACACCTATAAATACGGGGGGCCTTCCTTTGTCTTTTACTGGATTCTTCACGAAACCAGAGCCCTCATGCTTTTTGTCTCCATGTGCTCATTCCTTCGTGAAACACCTCATCCACGAGCCAGCTGCTACTTTCCTTGAATCATTCATCCTTCGCGGTTGCCTTCCCCTGTGGACCAATTTCCCAAACACAAACCAATACTTTTAATTAATTAAAAAGTAAGTCACAACGGACCACGGAGGAATTCACTTCATGGTTTCGATGCTTCGCAGACTGAAATCTCCCTGACTTTGAAAACTTCCTAAGTTTTCCGAATCTTGATTATTTAAATCCGGGGTTAGGACTCTATGGAGCAACTTGGTTTACGATTTTCTGGCCAATGCTCTGCGGTTCAGGGTACTGCAGACTTCTTCCACGCAGGGTTGGTTTGCAGGATGCATTCATCGCGAACCACATTTTGAGGCATGCTCGGGGTCCTTGATATGAAGGCTCCTTGACTATATATTTGGTATTTTTGTCTATATTTTATTATTCCGGACTAACCATTTGTTGATCTTCATAATGTAGGGAGAAAACATGTTTCCCCCTCACTCTGCACCCAGGCCTGCTACAGAGCCTCTCCCAATTGGTTCAGGGAGACGTCTAGATATGATTCGCAGAGCAGAAAGCATCAAAGAGGACACTAGTTGGTCCATCATTCCTGATGACAGTGTCTTGAAGGACTTTCTCTCTCCTGAGCTCCTGGGTTATCCACTATCAAATCGGCTTCCACTTTATAGCTTCGGTCTTCAGGACAACATCCCTATCCCCCCTACTTTCTCAGGTCTTCTGTCTCCTTTCTTGGAAGTGTTACCAAAGTGTATTAAAGCAAACCTTACCCCATTGGGGGAGATAAAATATGATTCTAATCTGAAAGACGCTTTCATTTTAAGAGGCTATGTTTGGACCCAAAGCGATCATTGCATTCAGGACTTCTCTCAAGAAGTTGTCTTCAAGAATTATCCCTCCATAATCAACCTTACTCGGGTGGATCCAGGGTGGACTCCTAGGTGGGATCTTCGGTCTAGTGGTCTTTTCTTAAAAGACTTTCCCCTGGGCCTTTTGGGTCCATCATCATTTCCAGGAATCTCCCGAGTCAATGGAAGCAGTCAATTTGTACTCCGCAGTATGGGCCTCTCAGTTTGTTGTCTACCCACCATCTTTGATCCTGCCTGACCTGCTTAGTCACTGGTGTTCAAGCGCTAATACTTTCCACCTCTCCCATGGTGAAGTTGGCATTAGATTGTGGTACATCCACCGATTGGGAGGTCTTCCAATCATCGGTGAGATGTATGACGAGTTTTTTCCCTCTTCTGACGCATGGGGCAATGTCAGACAAGTGCCTTCGTTGGCGAGGGATCTACTGGTTATGGTGGAGAAATCACTGGGTCAGGCCTTGTCTGCTCGCTCTCTTATTCCCTATAGCACCTGGATAGGGTTATTTCTGAACATCACTGGTCCTATGCCGAAGATCAAGCACCCCAGGATTCATCCTTCTCAACAGTCACAAACCATCTAAGGTTCCTACTGGGTGGTTTTGGAGGCGGGCGACTACCTCTCATGGGGTTAGGAGGTGCGCCCTGGTGTGCCACCTATGCTCAGGCTAGCAGGTCTGTTTGCTATGTTCTTGAGTGGATGGCTACTCCCTTCTCGATATATCAACCCAGGCGTCATGGATTGCACTTTTGATGATGGCAGTTGAGTTGGTAGAGGGTCTCCCGGTGAATTTGGTCATGCCCACTTTAGCTCATATTTATGAACTACTGAGCCACATGCAGGAGGTCAGGTCACCCTACCGTCTGAGTGGGCCATTTCAGTTCTTATATAGCTAGTTAGCGAATCACTACCACTGTTATGAGTATTTCAATAATGCAGTCATCCCTCTTCCTACCTTTCTGCCTACCCTGCTCGATATAGCTAGGGTTCGTTTGAATCCCCTTAGTTATGATGAAGTTATCGAGATTCTAAGTGACTTTTCCCAGTTTTCCTTCACTCCCTACCCCACCCCTTCTAGCTTCATGGTTGATAACCACTGGGGGATCCTAGAGGATTTCTCTTATGTGATTTCACTATGGGACGGGTTTTTGTCCGCACGAATCGATGGGGTTTCTTTGTGCGATTTGTATGCACCCCATCGTTTCTCTCGCCAATTTGGATGTGTGCAACTCCAAGTTTCCCTACCCCCTCCTCGGGCTCGAGGACTGCACCCAGCCACTCTCCGTCAATGGTGGTTGATGCTGATGTGGGAGGGATCTGGAACAAGTGTTCTCTTTCCTGGTATGGGATCAGCTGCCAGCCTATCCTTGTAGTACGCAAGGATGTGGGTAAAATATTACCCTAATGGGATCCTGGGGAAGGCTTTCCAGAAGGTTCCCAAATCTAGAGTCACTGCGGTTGTTTTGCCTACCACACCTTCCTCATCGGCTCTGAGGCAGGACTGACTGATGGCTCTTCGGTCAAAGCGACTCAAGGGATTTTCCTCTCCCATCCCATCCGCGGATGAAGTTCAGATAGACCCAACCTTCCGGGATGTGGATGAGGATGACCCTGTGGCTTCTGTTCCTAGCGAGACAATTCCTGAAGTTTTGCTGGCTGATACTAGACTTAGCACCTTGATTCCCAATCCCAAACTGGGGTTAGAAGCTTCAGGCCTTCCAGCCTCAGAACCATTGTCTAGAGCGCACGTGCCTGCACTGGCCGCAATGCCAGACTTCATTCTCGTGCCGTCTAGCGAGGATACCAAAGATCCTCATGTCATGGAGGACCATCGAGCAGTGCACAGGTGGTCCTGGCCCCGGATTTGTGAGATTTTCACCGAAACTCCTCTGGATGAAATAGAAACAAAAACTAAAGCTCTCTGACAACCCTTCCTAGGTTTGGGGTCAGGTTTCTTTGACTATTGGCAGTTTCATTTTCTTGCTTGTCAGGTTATCATTGCCCATGAGTAAGTTTCTACTGGTGAGCGCAAGCTTACTCACGTCGTTATCCCTCATTGCGGGACCCAAGCCCGAGAGGGAGCCATGATAAATCTCCATCAGCTAATGGCACGGGAGGTAAGATCTCGAGATTAGGTGGTCGTCCTATCTTCCGAGTTGCATGAGTGTGAAGAACAGGCAGCGATGTTGAGGGATCAATTATCAACTATGACTAGTCGCCTTGAAGCCACCAGGAAAGGGATCAACGATCTCCAAAAAATAGTGGAGCATACTCGTTCAGTGGTCTAGGTTGAGGCCAGGGAGAAGGTCGTGCTGGAGAAGACTTACAACAACCTCTGCCGCACAGTCGCTGATCTGGTGGAGAGAGTGAGCCAGGCTCCTTTGTGACTGTCAGAGCCATTCCTGTGACAGCCCCCCCCCCCCCTTTTTACCTCTTTTGTCATTGTGAGGGAGATGCCCCAACTTGTGGATGTCCTCCCTTTTGTTGAATCAGAATTTCCCATAATTCAGAAAAGTGATAAAAGATGAAAACAGGCTCTGACTTTTCCCCGGACCATGGGATCAAGCAAGCGTAGTTTGACTATTTCTAGGGTTTTTTAGAAAAACCCAACAAACTTTTTGTATTTTCTTTTAATGCCCTAATTTTTCCTATGTCCATTTAGTGTGGACCCAGCGGGTATGGCCCGACTTTTTCTTAGGTCGCCCTTTTCGGGTTTTCGACCTAACAGGCTTTGTGCCTCTTTTTGTGAGCGATTTAAAGTCCCGCCGACAAGACTATCATTACTAATGTTTTAGGTTGAACAGATTTGACCATATATGGTGGGGCAAGGTCCCCAATGAAATTTGGTTGATTAAAATACGTCTCGATATCCTTTAGATGCATATGGGTGGAACATGTTTAGATTTGAACGACATGAAGGGCATGCCTCAAGGCATAGGAGCCGTATCGGCGTACAGAGGTAGTAATAGCATCACTTAAGGAAATCTTGCCTTTGGTAGACGGGCCAGGGGCGATCAATATGCAGAGCCACTGAGGGCATGGTATGCATTGTAAGGACCTGTGTTTTGAACCGGATTTAAAAGCAATGGAATTTGAACTTTTTGATTACTGAACCGGTCGTTTTGAAGACCGGGATTCAGATCAAGGTTCTGAAGGTTGGAACCCATCCTTCTAATGTTTTTGGGCATGTGAGAAGGCCCATTAAGTTTCTCAGGTGGCCCGAGTGGTTTCAGAAGCGCAGGATCCTTGTTTTTAAAGGGCTGCAGAGGGCGCACGGCTGGCGCACGGGTTGGCCAAACCGTGCGGCCTAAACCATGCAGCCTTATTTTAAGAGATAGTGGCTTGCGCACGGGCTGTGCACAGATTCCGAAACCGTGCGCCTAGCCCATGCGACGGATGTCTTGGAGGCAGAAGACTCTGCACGGTTTGCGCACGGTTTGGAAAACCACGCAGGTCAAACAGTGCGGTCGGGTGTGTTTTAGGTTTCTAATTAAATTTTAAAATAAAAAGAAAATAAAATAAAATAAAAACCTAAGTCTAACTCTCCCTCACCCAAACTCATCAGAACCCCATGGCTTGCCTCTCCCTTCTCTCCCATGAGCCGCGTGACGCCCCTCTCTCAGCCTCCTCTCGATCGAGGTCCTCCCTCTGATTCCTGGTTGTTTCTTCATCGAATCACCATGGTAAGCTCCCCTCCATCTCCTCCTCTCTCTTCTTGGCTTTGTTTCGACCTATTCGTTTCCCAGTGAGAATCGTCTGAACACCCTAGGGTTTGGGGTTGATCTGATTTTTGGTTTCTTCTTGTTCTAGGTCAGTGTGGAAGTCTCTTGGGGACTCGTTGGTGCGTGTTTCAAGAACTGGCGCCATAGGCGAGGTAGTTTGGATTTCTCTGTTCATCGGCTTGGGTTCGAGGTAAGGGTTTTCCCCTCATTTTGGTTTTGCAGCACCTAGAATTGTTTCTTTAAGCGTTTTAAGGTTCCTTTTAACTACGGTGTAGTGCATTGGATTTTTTGGCGTGGTTTCGGGTCACCAAAGTCTAGGCGACTTTCCTGCATAGGAATAGGTACATATTTATATATATGTGGGTTCCCCCGGCGTGCATATATTTTTGCATGGCAGCGAATATACACGTACGGGGCTAGTTGTCCCCATTGCATGTATAAAAATTGCCTGTGCAGGTGAGCAGAGACAGGCTTATGTGTATAATCATATGTGTAAGGATCCTCTTGCGCATTCTCATGGACATGCGGAGAATGTTCATAGAGGCTAGGTTTCCTTACACGTATGTGAAATCACATATGCCTCATGGGGGAGCAGAAGCAGCAACTTTAGTTATAAAGAGCCAAGAACTGGAGTGGATGGATGGATCCACAATGAGGTAGGGTCCCTTTCCTTTTTAAATTTAAGTAAAGTGAAAGTGAGCTTAATATTGCACCGCCTTAGAATTTTAATTATGAAAGTTTAGTTTCAATTAAATGCTTCTGTGAAAACCGTGTGAATTGCAGGAATAAGATAAAAGAGGTTGCTTGGTAACTAAACTCATGATTTAATAATAAAACCCCTCAATCAGAGGTACGTTGTCTTCAATATAAAAAGTAGTGATAGACTTTTTATGCTTGCCTGCTGGATTATTGTGGTGCCTCTTTGATTCCTTGTATGTGAATTTTCCTTGTTGGGACAAATAGAATGATATGGCCATGATACTTGAGTTAGGGTCAATTATCCATGTTTAGGAAAATTGAGTATGATGATAACCATAGTGGGATGACTTAAGACCATATGACATGTTTCCTCTAGAAGGTATCAAAGGGTTAAAGAATGATAAAAATATCCCTTAAGATGGATTGCCTTAAGTATGAACGTGGGTGTGTTTGCTTGTGTGTATGTGGGATGATTCTTTGAATGCTTATGAGGTAATTCCATAATTATTATACCATAGACATGTTTCCATTTTCCATATGGATGTGTCTTGAAAGTCATTTTCCATGTGAGGCAAATGGGAGGGTTTGGTTAGGGCTTGGCTAGGATGAGTTAGCCTAAACCCCTTTTATTATTTTAAATGCATGTTTGCTTGAAATTTGATTATGTGATATTGTGAGATGGAAATGCCATGTTTTATTGATATTAATGTTATAATAAGTGTATGCCTTATAACCTATGCTAATTAAATGATTAAGCTTCAGGCCAGGGGTAGACTGTGAGAGCTCCCCTATGATACGGCTTTGGGATAGGGGCAGACCGTGAGAGCTCCACTAATTAAATGATTAAGCTTCGGGCCAGGGGTAGACTGTGAGAGCTCACCTATGATATGGATTCAGGATAGGGGCAGACCATGAGATCTCCCCTAATTAAATGATTAAGCTTCAGGCTAGGGGTAGACTGTGAGAGCTCCCCTATGATACGGCTTTGGGCTAGGGGCAGACCGTGAGAGCTCCCCTAATTAAATGATTAAGCTTCGGGCCAGGGGTAGACTGTGAGAGCTCCCCTATGATATGGATTTAGGCTAGGGGAAAACTGTGATATCTCCCCTAATTAAATGATACAGCTTCGGGCCAGGGGTAGACTGTGAGAGCTCCCCTATGTTACAGCTTCGGGCTTAGGGTAGACTGTGACCCTGTGCCCACTTTTTCCTACAAATGGGTGGGAGGAATGCTTACCCCAATCCATCTATAATCTAAATGATTTTATATATATATAAATATATATATGGTGATATGATCAGGTTATTTACCGGCAACGAGCTGAAGCTGGTATAACCGTCAGGTCTCCCTTGGGAACCTGGACGGGTGTTACTTTACTTATGTAATTTTGTTTACTTAATTCTTCATACATGCTCACTATTTAATTGTTATACAATGTCTATATTGGGTTTGACATCGGTGGTGCCGGCCTACTGAGATTTATATATCACACCTTACTTGGTCCATTGTTTCACTGGGGTACCCGAGTAGACCTTATTGCTTGTAGGACCTAGGTTGTATGTTGTGTTGTTTGTACCTAAGGAGTTAGAAGCAAAGGACCAAGCAGGATCTTGGGATGCTTAGGGGATCGTGTTCGGGCTTTGTTGTCTTTTATTTTGTATTGATTGTAAAGCATGTTTTAATGTTTCCTGCTTTCAGAAATGTATCATCATCTGTACATGCATGCATTGTAAACTGGTGTTTTCCACCTTTTATAAAATGGATATTATTACTTGTCTATCACTTCTGTCTTTCAATTGCTTATTGCTTCTGCTATTGAATAATATTTACTCTGATGATACCGCTGCGTACTCTGACATGAGTTTATAGTCTCCCCACTATCATCCCCCGAGACCCTCGCTGCTAGTCGGTAGTCTCTGGCGTACGGGGAGACGCGCTTGAGGCCATGTGACCCACCGGTTGGATGGTAAGCTAGGCTGAGACATTACAAAGTGGTATCAGAGGTTGTTTCTTTTTTTTTACTTACTATTTTGGGGTGGTAGACAAGATATTTGGAAAGTTTTAGTGCTTGGATAATAGTCGTGCTTGGGACTGATCACCTCACGTACGAGAAATGACCAAGTGGCCAGGGCTGGGAATTGTTGGTCATGTTGTTTACTATTATGGTTGATATGATTTCACCTCGATTGATTGTTGTATTTCTGCTACTTATGGTTTATGAAATTTTTAGAATTTTACCCTTGTCCTGATATGGCAAGGAAACTGCATTTCATGCATCATTATAGGCACATAGGGATTAACATTCCATGCATAGTTCCATGCCATGTAGTTTCATCTTAGCTTGCCTGTAAAATATGCTTAATTGATTATATGCCATGCTTATGTGTTATAACATGTTTCTGTGATGTAGCATGCTTATGTATTTACTGCTTATAAGAACATGCTAGTTAAGTTTTGATATGTAAATATTTGCATGGGCAAAAATATATTGGTTGTGATTATGATGGGAGCCAGTTTTCAGTTGTAAGGTGTATGGGTGCCTTATAGCTGGGAAAAGGTAACTCGTGTAATCGGACCTTTGGAAAAGGCTGCTAAGTTTAAAACGCTAAAGTAATTTTTTTTCGATTAAAAAGGGGAGCCAAATGCCAAACTATAAAGTGTATGGGCACTCTATAGGTTGGTAAGTGGCCACCCATGTCGCTGGACTATTGTATGTAATCATGTTAAATTCTAAATTTGGAATCTGGTTTTAATGAAAAGGGGAGTCAATTTTCAATCCATGAAGTGTATGGGCACTTCACGAATTGGGAAATGGAAACCCATGTTAGATGAAATGACCATGAGGTGTCATGAAATGGTTTTAAATGTAAGAATAGTTTGGTTTTAATTTGAAACGAATTTGGTGAATGTGTAAGTGCAACTGGACCCAAGTGGGTCAGTTAAAAAGTGTTGTATGAGATAACCCAGTTGGGGTGTTTTAAATTTTAAAAGGAGCTGACTAATTGCTTAGGGGTTGATTTTTTAAGAACTCAAGATGGTTAAAAATGGGACCCCCGTAGGTCTCCTTTTGGTTAAATGGTTTTGTTTTGCTCAGTTGGTTAATAGGGGCGGAATGCCTGATGAATGTTTAATGTTCTTAAAATGAAGTTTTTTTTGTGAAACTTGCATGTTTGCTTGATGTGTATTTGAAACCTTTTAAATGGTTAAAGTTTAAATGAGGTAAAATGTGAAGGGCTCAGTAATGGAACCTGTGGTGGTGTGTTGAGACCCTAGTGTAAGGGGGTAGTTTTGATATTCTCGTTGAGTTTCCTTGGAATGAAACCGGATGTGTTTTCCGTAGGTGTTATTTGCTTAGAGATGTTTTAATGATTGGATTTTGAGACTAGTGACCTTGTTTCACGGGACCTGACGTTGGGTTCGATGTTTGATCTTCGTAAGGGGCTAGCCCGTGGTTGGTAGCACCCTTAGCGTTTTAATGCCTTGCTTGTACCATGAGTTTTCTGACGCGAGATGTCGTTTGGGTGTCGTTGTCCCTTTTTGGACTTTTGTTTTTCTGATGACACCCTTGTTCAGATGGGTGGTCATTTGGTTTTGACTTTCTTTGTGGTGTTTGTGTACTAGCGCATTTGTGCTCGGCTAGTGTATCTTCTTTCCCTACGGCGACTAGGACACTCCTAAGGTTGGGAGCACATTGTGTCGAATACGGTAAATGTGTCCTTCCATGTAGAAGAGACAGTTCCTAGAATCCCTTTTGTAAATGGGTTGATCGTTTTTGAATGCCTGTGAGGCATTCGAGTTTAAAACGTGTGGATGCGTCAGCAGGTGAAGTCGTGTTCCCTCCTTGAAGTCGACCCGTTGAGGTTCGATTGTTCTTCCTTCCAGTAGTCTGGTATGATTAACTGGAATTTGTTTCAATCCTCTTAGTGTATTCTGTTTAGCGACGAGCATGTCCCCTATCTTGTCCCTGTTCTAGATGCACTAAGAGAGCGTTGGTCTTATCTGCGCTAATGCTTTTAATCCATTGGGCTTGACTGGATGGTTCTCTTTCGGCGTTGCACGTGGGATGCATGGTTTCTTGTATGGTTTGATCTTGAAACGTTATCGGAAGTTAGGTGTAGGCTTTGGTGAATGTGTTTGTGCTAAACGTGTGGTGCCTTGGAGAAAGGTGTTGTGGTTCTGTTTGAAATATGTCGGTTGTTTAGGTTGAGCGTTCTTGTAAATAGTCAACCGAAGATGGCTTGACTCGGGGTGCATGTTTAATGTCTGCGGTCGGTGACATACCATTCTCTGGCACGTCATCAGGTATAGGCGAGTGTGTTTTGTGTCGGTCAGTGCCTTATATGAACAACTGGCTTGATTTGGGTCGTGAGGTCGATGGAGAATCGACCATTTGATCTGTTTCAAATCACGCTAGGAGCGTTGTGGGAATGCTTGGGGCGTGCTTTGGAAGTTATTTCAAATGGTGGTCTGAACCGTAGTTTGGAGTTCTTTTCTTAACGTTAAAAATCTAAGGTGGGAGGTACCTATGGACGAAAGATTGGAGAGATGAAAACGGGTTTGTTTCTCTGGGTAGATGGGCTCGGGAAGAGTCGTCTCGGTGTTTGGTTGGAAAACGAGCGTTGGCTCGAGTTTTGGTGGCTTAAGCACTATATGGTGTAATGGATGCTTAAAGGCATTTTGGACGTTCGTGAATGCAATGTGATCATTTGAACGAAGCTTCACAACCTTTTAAGGTTGGGTGATGTATATGTTGTTCCCGAAGGCTTCTTGGGGACGAGAAGTTCTAAGGTGGGAAGGTTGTAAGGACCCATGTTTTGAACTGGATTTAAAAGCAAGGGAATTTGAACTTTTCGTTTACTGAACCGTTCATTTTGAATACTGGGCATTGGATCAAGGTTTTGAAGGTTGGAACCCTTCCTTATAATGTTTTTGGGCGTGGGCGAAGACCCGTTAAGTTTCTCGGGTGGCCCTAGAGGTTTCAGAAGTGCAGGACCCTTGTTTTTAAAGGGATGTAGAGGGCGCACGGTTTCCACATGGGTTGGCCAAACTGTGTGGCCTAAAACGTGCGTCCTTATTTTAAGAGACAGTGGCTTGCGCACGGGTTGCGCACGGTTTCCCAAACCGTGCGCCTAGCCCGTGCGACAGATGTCTTGGAGGCAGAAGACTCTGCATGGTTTGCGCACAGTTTGGAAAACCGTGCAGGTCAAACCATGCGGTCAGGTGTTTTTTAGGTTTTTAATTAAATTTTAAAATCAAAATAAAATAAAATAAAATAAAAACCTAAGTCTAACTCTCCCTCACCCACACTCGGAAGAACCCCACGGTGCACCTCTCCCTTCTCTCCTGTGAGCAGCGCAGCGCCCCTCTCTCGACCTCCTCTTGATCGGGTCCTCCCTCCGATTCCCAGACATTTCTTTGTCGAATCACCATGGTAAGCTCCCCTCCATCTCCTCCTCTCTCTTCTTGGCTTTTTTTCGACCTATTCGTCGCCCGGTGGGAATCGGCCGAACACCCTAGGGTTTGGGGTTGATCCGATTTTCGGTTTCTTCTTGTTCTAGGTCAGTACAGAAGTCTCTTGGGGACTCATTAATGCGAGTTTCGAGAACCGCCTCCATAGGTGAGGCGGTTCAGATGTCTCTATTCGCCGGCTTGGGTTTGAGGTAAGGGTCTTCCCCTCATTTTGGTTTTTTAGCACCTAGAATTATTTCTTTAAGCATTTTAAGGTTCCTTTTAACTACGGTGTAGTGCGTTGGATGTTTTTGCATGGTTTCGGGTTTCCAAAGCCTAGGAGAATCGCCTGCGTAGGCATAGGTACGTATTTATATGTATTTGGGTTCCCCCGGCATGCGTATATTTGTGCATGGCAGCGAATATACACGTACGGGGCTATTTTTCCCCATTGCATGTATAAAAAGTGTATGCGCAGGTGAGCAGAGACAGGCTTATGTGTATAAGCACATGTGTAAGGATCCTCTTGTGCACGCTCATGGCCATGCGGAGCATGTGCATAGAGGCTAGGTGTCCTTACACGTATGTGAAATCACATATGACTCGTGGGGGAGCAGAAATGGAAGCTTTAGTTAGAAAGCTCCAAGAGCTGGAGTGGATAGATGGATCCACCATGAGGTAGGGTCCCTCTCCTTTCCCTTTTAAATTTAAGTAAAGTGAAAGTGAGTTTAATATTGCACTGCCTTATCATTTTAATTATGCAAGTTTAGTTTCGATTAAATGCTTCTGTGCAAACCGTGTGAATTGCAAGAATAAGATAAAAAAGGTTTCTTGGTAACTAAACTCACGATTTAATAATAAAACCCCTCAATCAGAGGTGCGCTGTCTTCAAGATAAAAAGTAGTGATAGACTTTTTATGCTTGCCTTCTAGATTGTTTTGGTTCCTCTTTGATGCCTTGTATGTGAATTTTCCTTATTGGGAAAAATATAATGATATGTCCATGATACTTGAGTTAGGGTCAATTTTCCATGTTTATGCAAATTCAGTATGATGATAACCATAGTGGGGTGACTTAAGACCATATGACATGTTTCCTCCAGAAGGTATCAAAGGGTTAAAGAATGATAAACATATCCCTTAAGATGGATTACCTTAAGTATGAACGTGGGTGTGTTCTCTTGTGTGTATGTGGGATGATTCTTTGAATTCTTATGAGGTAATTACATAAGTAGTATAGCATAGACATGTTTTCATTTTCCTTATTGATGTGTCTTGAAATCCATTTTCTATGTGAGGAAAATGGGAGGGTTTGGTTAGGTCTTGGCTAGGATGAGTTATCCTAAACCCCTTTTAATATTTTAAAATGCATGTTTGCTTGAAATGTAATTATGTGATATTGTGAGATGGAAATACCATGTTTTATTGATATGAATGTTATAAGAAGTGTATGCCTTATAACCTATGCTAATTAAATGATTAAGCTTCGGGACAGGGGTAGACTGTGAGAGCTCCCCTATGATACAGCTTCGGGTTAGGGGCAGACCGTGAGATCTCCCCTAATTAAATGATTAAGCTTCGGGCTAGGGGTAGATTGTGAGAGCTCCCCTATGATACGGCTTCAGGATAAGGGCAGACCGTGAGAGATACCCTAATTAAATGATTAAGCTTCGGGCTAGGGGTAGACTGTGAGAGCTCCCCTATGATACGGCTTCAGGCTAGGGGCAGACCGTGAGAGCTCCCCAAATTAAATGATTAAGCTTTAGGATAGGGGTAGACTGTGAGAGCTCCCCTGTCATACGGCTTCAGGCTAGGGGAAAACTGTGAAAGCTCCCATAATTAAATGATACAGCTTCGGGCCAGGGGTAGACCGTGAGAGCTCCGCTATGTTACGGCTTCGGTCTTAGGGTAAACTGTGACCTCATGCCCACTTTTTCCTACAAATGGGTGGGAGGCATTCTTACCTCATGCCATCTATGATATAAATGCTTTTATATATATATAAATATATATATGGTGACATGATCATGTTAATTTACCGGCAACGATCCGAAGCTGGTATAATCGTCAGGTCTCCCTTGGAAACCTGGACGGGTGTTACTTTACTTATGTAATTCTGTTTACTTAATTCTGCATACATGCTCACTGTTTAATTATTATACACTATCTAGATTGGGTTTGACACCGGTGGTGCCGACCTACTGAGATTTATATCTCACACCCTACTCGGGCCTCCATTGCACTGGGGTACCCGAGTAGGCCTTCTTGCTTGCAGGACCTAGGTTGTATTTTGTGTTGTTTGTACCTGAGGAGTTAGGAGAAAATGACCAAGCGGGGGCTTGGGATGCTCATGGGATCGCCATTGGGCTTTGCTGTCTTTTCTTTTGTATTGATTGTAAAGCATGCTGTAATGTTTCCTGCTTTCAGAAATGTATCATCATCTGTACATGCATGCATTCTAAGCTGGCATTTGCCACCTTTTATAAAATGGATATTATTACCAATCTATCACTGTTGTCTTTCAATTAATTACTGCTTCCGCTATTGAATGATATTTACTCTAATGATATCGCTGCATACTTTGACATGAGGTTATAGTCTCCCCACTATCATCCCCCGAGACCCTTGCTGCTAGTCCTCAACCTCTGGCATACGGGGAGACGCACTTGAGGCCATGTGACCCACCGGTCCAGCCATCGGTTGGATGGTAAGCCGGGCTGGGACGTTACATGCATAGTTGTGCAACGGTGTCCTTAAGTCAATGACTCTCCATTTCTGATGGCCATAGGACTTCATGAAAGTTCAGCTTATGGAAACCACCATGGGTGGCTTGGAGAATTATGAAAACCACCAGGGGTGTCTTAGAAAGGGTATGTAATGTCTAAAAGGTTTTGAGAACATCTGCATCAATCAGGAGTGTGGACTCAGGGTCCCTGTCCTATGCATTTATCTAGCGTAAAGGACGGTTGGAGCTTGGCGTAGTTTAACGTCATGTAGTTGAGACATCATCTAGAATGGAACGGCTTCTCCTGGTCCTCGGTAATCTTGTCAGAGACGTTCCACCATATTCAGGCAGGGTTGTGAAAGGGGATGGTAAACTATATCTCAGAGGGTTTCCGAATCCTGGGATGAACATAGGGGCTCAGGGGCCAAGAGGCGTACGAAGAGAAGCATTTCCTGAGGAAATATTTCCTTTGGTAGATGGGTCAGGGTCTATCAATATGCAGATCTGCTGAGGGCATGGTATGAATATTCATGCAAAGGTGTCCTTGGGTCAATGATTGTATTCTCTCGATAGCCGAGTAACTTCAGGGAAGTTGAGATTCGGGACCACCAGGGGTGGCTTATGAGAGTTCGGCTTTTTCTGAGTATGGAGTATGGTTTATTGAGGAAAGGGTTCCTGGATATGGGAGGAGCATCTGGCTAAATATCCCAAAAATGGGTGAAGTCATTCCTTCTCACGCTGGTGTGAGACGGTGGTTCGTGCAGGTCTGACCCATGCACTAGGGGAAAGGGAAAAGCCATTGTTCCTTACTGAACCCATGACAGGTTTGGCCATGTAGTTTAATGTCATGCAGTAAGGACGGATTCCGTGCAGTTTAACGTCATGCATTAAGGATAGGGGTATTTTTAAACTAGTGAAAACGCTTGTGGTTAGAGGCATTTCCCTGGATGTTTAATTCCCAGTCTTTGCAGCTTTATGCCAAGCAGCCAAGATATTCCATGTAGTTTAATGTCATGTGGTAAAGACATAGTTGCAAAGGCCGCTCTTTATCAGAATGTAACTGGGATTGAACATCTCGGCATGCCCATGAATTTAAGAGGGGTTGATGGTGTAAATTATGGTTTCGGGGCTTCTTGGATTAGGGGAAATGATATGAGGGATATGAGGCTGGTAAGCATACGGAGCTAGGAAGAGTGCCACCAGAGGAAATATTGACTTTGGTAGACGAGCCAGGGGCTATCAATATGCAGAGCCGCTGAGGGCATGGTATGCATAGTCTTGAAAAGGTGTCCATGGGTCGATAACTTTCCACTTCCAATGGCCATGAATGGTTATGAGGATCTTCAATTTTTCGGGCCATGAAGTCTGTTATTTGGTAAGGAAATGTCTAGACATGTTGGGGATGTTCATCCCTGGTTGTTGTTAAAGCTTAGAGAACTCCCTGCGCTGATTTATATTGCGTGTAGGGGTATACCTTTACTCCATGCAGTTTAACGTCATGTAGTAAGGATGAAGTACTCCTAGTTTAGTGATCATAGAGCTCGGGCCATTGGGTGACGGTTGCTGTAGTCACTCAAAGGATAACTGAGTTAACATGCTCTGATATACTCTGAACAGGGTGGGGGATGAAGGTGGTAAACTGCAACTCTAAGGTTTCCCAGGTCAGGAGATGGGGTATGGGGCTCTGAGTCCAGTAAGCGTATGGATCTAGGAAGAGTGTCGCCTGAGGAAATGTTGCCTTTGGTAAACAAGCCAGGGGCTATCAATATGCAGAGCCGCTGAGGGCATGGTATGCATATTCATGCAAAGGTGTCCCCGGGTCGATAACATTCCACTTCTGATGGCTATGAATGATTATGAAAATCTGAGATTTCTCACAGTACAGAGTTTGGTATGTGGGGATAATGGTGTCCAAGCATACAAGAAACATCTTCACTACAATTGTCCATTGAGTCAAAGTATCCTAGTCTTGGTTTGATGTTCGTAGACGCAGGCCGTCATGTGAACCACGGGTGGATACATAGGCCAACCGAGTAGGGATACCCTGGCAACGTTTGGATGTGAAAAGGGGATGAACTTGTAAACCACTGCGCCATAAATTTCTGGATCAGGCGGTATGGTATGGGGGCTCTGAGGCCGGTAAGCGTACTGAGCTAGGAAGAGTGTCACCTGTGGAAATATTTCCTTTGGTAGACGGGCCAGGGGCTATCAATATGCAGAGCTACTGAGGGCATGGTATGCATAGTCATGCAAAGGTGTCCAAGGGTCAATGACTTTCCACTTCCAATGGCCATGAATGGTTATGAAGATCCATAATTATCTGGGTCATGTACTCTGATGTATGGGAAGGATGCATCCAAATGCACATGGAGTATTTCCACCTCATTTCGCCATACATCTTAGATGGTTCATGAAGAAATCCGTGCATTTTAATGTCATGCGGTGAGGACGCGGTCCGTGTAGTTTAACGTCGTGCGGTGAGGACGAAAAATACACCCCGTGCAGGTCTGTTCCATATACGGGGAAATGGGAATTTTTAAATTTCATTATCCATGCAGCTTTACATTGTGCAGTGAGGACGTAAAAATACACCCCGTGCAGGTCTAGTCCATACACGGGGAAAAGGGAGCATTTTTAAATCTTATTATCTGTGAAGTTTAACGTCATGTGGTGAGGATGTGGAATACACCCCATGCAGGTCTGGTCCGTACACGGGGGGAAAAGGGAATTTTTTTGTTATCCATGTAGTTTAATGTCATGCGGTAAGGATGAAAAAACACACCATGTGTAGGTCTGGACCGTATACAAGGGGAAGAGGGCATTTTTATAATCTTATTATTCGTGCAGTTTAACGTCATGCGGTGAGGATGAGGAGTACACCCCGTGTAGGTATGGTCCGTAAACGGGGGGAAAGGGCATATATATATATATATATATATATATTATTATCCATGCAGTTTAACGTCGTGCGGTAAGGACGCAAAAATACACCCCATGCAGGTCTGGCTAGAACACGGTGGAAAAGGGCCTTTTAAACTTATATTTAGGGGTGGATGGGCCAGGACGGGGAATCCTAGCATCGCTACGTATCTTGTGAGGGCAGGAATCAAGCCGCACGTAGTTCTCTGAAAGAAGAACACCCCGTGTAGGGCTGGTCCGTACATGGGGGAAAGGGACATTGTTAACTTTTATTTTATTTCATTTGGGAGTGGCTGGGCCAGGATAGGGGATCCCTACATCGCTACGTATTTTGCGAAGGCAGGAATCAATCCATACATAGTTATCTGCTAAATACACCTCGTGCAAGTCTGGTCCGTACACGGGGGAAGGGGGCATTTTTTTAACTCTTATTTGAGGGGTGGTTGGGCTAGGATGGGGAATCCTAGCGTTGCTATGTACCCTGTGAGGGAAGGAATCAATCCGTATGTAGTTCTCTGAAATTCGTGCAGTTTAACAACATGTGGTAAGGACGACTTCCGTGTAGTTTAACGTCATGTGATAAGGATGGGGGGTACACCACGTGCAGGTCTGGTCCATACACGGGGGAGAGAGGGAATTTTTAACTTTAATTAGGGGGTGGATGGGCCAAGATGGGGAACCTTGGTGTCGCTACGTATCCTACGAGGGCAGGAATCAAGTCATACGTAGTTCTCTGAAATCCGTGCAGTTTAACATCATGCGGTAAGGACGAAAAATACACCTCGTGTAGGTCTGTTCTGTACATGGGGGGAGGGAGCATTTTTATTTTTCCTTATTTTTTTTATTTTAGGGGGTGTCTGGGCCAGGATAGGGGGTCCTAGCGTCACTACGTATCCTACGAAGGCAGGAATCAAGACGCACTTAGTTCTCTGCTGAAATATGTGCAGTTTAACGTTGTGCGGTAAGGACGACTTCTATGCAGTTTAATTTTGTGCGGTAAGGACGTCTTCTGTGCAGTTTAACATCATGCGGTAAGGATAGAATTCTCTTAGTTTAGGGTCATATATTTTGGACCGTTGGGTGCTTGGCAGTTTAATGTCATGCAGCTCGGACGATTCCCCTTCTTTTTCCTTATCCGTGCAGTTTATCATCGTGCGGTAAGGACGAGTAATAATTTTGGTTTTTTTATGCGAAATACTTCTTCAGGAATCTCGCATTTGTAGGAGTGGTGGTTAATTGCCCATCCATAGAGATCAGGGCATATCCTCCATTGGCGTAGACCTTATGTATAACATATGGTCTGTCCCATTTAGGCTCTAACTTTGGAGGTTTCTTTCAGGGTATCATTGGGGTCCAGAGGACCAACACCAATTCTCCATCCAAGAAAGACCAAAGACAGACCTTTTTATTGATGGCTCATGAAATCTGGTTCTAGTATACTTCCAGATGGGGCAAAGTGTGAAGCCGTTTCTCGTCTAGCTATTCCAATTCACCTAGCCTCTTTTCTGATTGTTCATCGTTAGATAACTAATCACAGATGGCAACACAGAGTGAGGGTAATTGGAGATCAATGGGCAGGACCACTTCTGTTCCGTATACTAATGAGTACAAGGTAGCCTGAGTAGTGGTGCGGGTTGTGGTTCGAGCCCACAATGCATGGAGGAGTTTGTCTAGCCATGACTTCTTATCTTTGTCCACCATTTTCTGGAGAATGTTGGATAGGGTCTTGTTGAAAGCCTCTATATGTCTGTTTTCCGCCGCATGGTAGCGGGATGAGTGGTTAAACTTAATACCATATTCTTGGTATAGTTTCTCCAATTCAGCAAAGCAGAAGTTAGTGTTGTTATCCATCAGTATGGTATGAGAGACACAAAATTTGGTGATGATATTGGTTTTCACAAAGCTGACAATATTTTTCACCCCAAATTCCTTTAGGGGTATATCTTCTTCCCATTTGGAAAATAAGTCACTTGTCGTGAGGATATACTTCAGTTGTTTGGTTGTAGCGGGGGGATATGGTCCCATGACGTCCATTCCCCAGATAGAAAATGGCCAGGAGTACTTGTCCTGATGAAGTAACTCTGGGGGTTGGTGTATGAAGTTAGCATGAATTTGGCATGAGTGGAATTTTTCGGTAAAGTGCTCACAATCTCATGCCAAGGTGGGCCAATAGTACCCAAGCCTTCGGAGCTGATGGTAAATCTTGGACCCCGGATGATGTGCCCCACAAACTCTGGCATGCACCTCAGTCATGATGGCAGCGGTTTCCTCTCCATCAACGTACCTGAGGAGGATTCCGTCGAGGCCTCGTTTGTAGAGGACCTCTTGTTGGCTCGTGTTTCCATATAGGACAAAATTGATTATCCTTCTCTGTATTTTCTCTTGTTCAGTCCTGTCTGATGGAAGTTCCCCCCTTTGAAGTTAGTTTACAATGGGGTTCATCCAGCCAGTGGAAGGAGCATACAGCTCAGAGATAGGACTGATTTCATTGATTTCTTCCGTCTTAGTCTGGACAAACGACAGGACCATTTGACGGTGAGCAATACTGATGACTATTTAATCCTGGTCTGGGTCGGCTAGGGTTGTGGCCGCATTAGCTAATGCGTCAGCCTGGGCATTCTAAGACTGAGGAATATAGGTTAATGTGGGTTCTGTAGAGAATTCTGACATTAGCTCTTGGTCATGGTCAAACAGGGGTATCAACTCCTCCTTTTTTATAGCATAATCACAGTTGACTTGGTTGATGACCAGTTCTGAGTCACCTTTGACCTTAAGGTGTTGTACTTGTGCTTGGAGTGTGAGCTCCAGGCCTGAAATGAGGTCTTGATATTCCGCTTCATTGTTTATACATCCTTCTAACAGGAGAAAGGAATATGGAAGGAATTCCTTTTCTGGGGACATGAGTATTATCCCCAGACCCACCTTGTTAAATTTGGGATCTTCCATCCTTTTTCTGATTGGGCTTTGGGATGCGCCATCGAAGTACATTTCCCATGTTGGGAGCTCCTCTTGAACTGCGAATATGTATTCATTAGGTAGCTCGACGTCTAGTGCAGTATTCCCTGTTGAAGGGTGCTCCACCAGGAAGTTTACTAATGTCTGTCCTTTATTGTCCTTCTGAGGCACAAACTGGATGTCGAACTGTTGCAGGATTACCGCCCATCGGGATAGGCGCCTGGTCAACATTAGGCAGCTGAGGATGTACTTGAGCGGGTTATTACGCGAGACCAAATGGACTTCATGATGTTGCAGATAATGTCGCATATTTTGAACTTTGAAGACCAAGGCCAAACAACTCTTCCCAATGTTTGATTATCGAGTCTTAGCATCAATCATGGTTCAACTGAGGTAATAGAGACTGTTTTCACTGTCGGCATCATTCTTTTGTGTGAGGAAGGCCCCCAGTGACCGCTCTAGGGCCATCACATATAGGATGAGGGGTCTTCCTTCAATGGGGGGCATGAGCACGGGTGGTCTCAAGAGATACTTCTTTAGGCTGTCGAATGCTTCTTGGCAGTCATTTGTCTATTGGTACATGACTCCCTTCTTCATTAACCTGGTAAAGGGTAAACATTTTCCTACCAGGTTGGCTATGAACCACCTGATATAGGCCAAGTTCCCTTAGAATTCTCTCAACTCAGTGAGGTTGTGGGGAGGTGGCAGGTCGAGAATAGCCTTTATCTTTTCAGGGTTGACTTCGATGCCACGATGGCATACGATGAAGCCAAGGAATTTACCTGAGGTAACCTTAAAGTCACACTTCAAGGGGTTTATCTTCAGACTCTGTTGTCAAAGTTTGTTGAAGACGGTCTCAAGATCTGACAGGTGATATGAGCACTGCTTGGACTTAACCACCAAGTCATCTACGTAACATTCGACGAATTTGTCCAGGAATGGTTTAAAGATATGATGCACGGCACATTGATATGTGTCGACAGCGTTCTTGAGATCAAAGGGCATGACCCTGTAAAAGAATACCCCTTGGGAAGCCCTGAAGGCAGTGGCTTCTTAGTCTTCTCAGGCCATCCTGATTTTATTATACCCAGAATAGTTGTCCATGAAGGATAGAGCCTCATATCCGGTCGTTGCATCGATTAATAACTCAGTGATCGGGACCGGGAAATCATCTTTCGGGAAGTGCCGATTAAGATCTATGAAGTCAATGTAGACGCAGATTTGCCTATTCTTTTTCTTTACAGGGACAATGTTGGCCAACCAGATGGGGTATTGGACCTCCCGAATGAAGCCTGCTTAAATAAGCTTATCGAATTCAGCCTCTATTTTGGCATCATGCGAGGGGTGTGTCCTTCTGGCGGTTTGTTTATAGCCCTGGTGGTCTTCTGGTAGTCCTAAGTGGTGCGTTTCCACCTTAGGATTGAGTCCCTACATTTTCATGTAATTCTAGGAAAATAAAACCCAATTTTGCCTCAGGAAAGAGGTATATACCTCGTGTTCCTCGGGATACATGGCTGCACTAACAAGAGTGGGCCTCGGGTCTTCCTCGGTACCCAGGTTTATTTCCCTGAGCTCGTCCACAGTGGTGGAGATACCTTCCTCAAATGCGGGAGGTGCATCACTGAGATCTTCCTCCTCTTCTTCTCCCAAATCCTCATCTTCTTGATCTGGCGGGGGGAGAGTTTCTGGCCCAGGATCTCGGGGGTTTGAGGGAGAGGCATCGTGGGCAGCCCCGCTCGAGTATTCGTCCCCAGATTTTGGGTTGGCGGACGTTTATGCATTGTCACACTCGGCTGTTATGGATTAAATCATGAAGACAGCTGAGTGTGTGTCCGAACTTGAATCCCTTCTCTCAACGTGGTTGATGGGTAGTACGTAACCTCTAACAAGCTGCCTGAGGGGGTCGTCAGGAACCACCTCCAAACCATTTGGAGCGGGGATCTAGTCAACACCATTGGCCAAATTCTTCTTCCTCTTTTTCTCATAGAACCCGGCATCAATGTAGTGTGACTCGGAGAGCTCTAAAGGTGCCTTATCAGTGTGCAATGTCCCACTTTTCCCATTGACGCAGTATTTAAAACACTAGTGGTAGGATGAAGGAATGGTCATGTGCTTATGGAGCCACGGTCTTCCCAGCAGGGCATTGAATGTTGTGTTCTATCAAACCACCAGGAATTCTAAGTAGGCCACGAGGTCTCTAAAATGGGTCTTTAGATTAATTTGTCCCATCAGCTTCTGCTCGCTCTTGTCGTAACCTATCAAAGTCGTGGCCGAGGGTATTAAATCACCCTCACTGTATCTCAACTTACGTAGTGTCTGTAGGAGAAGGAGGTTAACTCCAAATCCGTTGTCAATAAAGACTTTACAGATCTCAACATCATCTAGTGTGCCAGACACATATTGTGGTTTGATGTGTCCATGCATGATGGAATCTTCATCTAGATCGGTAAAGGAAATCACTACATTGCATTCAGCCGAGCCAGTCTCCGTCCGGTAAATCTCGATGGCAGCTACCTCGGCTTGAAACTCCTGGGGGCTGAGCAAGGCTTCTATTAGTGCCTCCCTAAGGTCGGCTGACAAACCCAGGGCATCCAGGATTGACAGTTTGGCTGGTACCAACGCCAGCTACTTAAGGATGTCGTATTTTTGTTC
Organism: Viscum album; assembly: GCA_963277665.1. Lineage (NCBI taxonomy): Eukaryota > Viridiplantae > Streptophyta > Magnoliopsida > Santalales > Viscaceae > Viscum > Viscum album. The sequence goes on along the minus strand of OY728125.1, from coordinate 1,921,425,583 downwards.
CAGCAGTCGGCGCTTCTCCATTGGAGGGGGATCTTTAATGGGTAGCTTGGGAGTGGGAATACGTGATGATGAGGGACCGGCTGTGGGGTCATATGCCGATGATTCCCCCAGGTTATGGGGACTTGGCCCAGCCGATATGATTTTACACACTAGGTGGCTAGACCCTTGTTCCTCCTCTGATGGGTACCATAGAATGACGGGGGAAGAGTGGCTTCTTGTGTAGGGGGGAGGGATTTTCTTTCTCCTGCTGAGTCCGTTGAAGGGATCTCCCACAAGTTTCTGCGATATTGATGGTTCGGGCCGAGTTCCAACCGTACGATTGGTTTCGGCCTTGACTATGCCTTCCCTGATAACCCCTTCCTCTGCGATTCATCATCCTGACTCCTCTTATTGGGAGCTCAGGTTCATAACCATACCCTTCGTCAGGGAATGATTCCATAAGATGGATGATGTTAATGGAACCAAAGATTGGCTCTTCATCCTCTGACAGGTCACCCTGGTCGGTTGTCCCTGACGGTGCCGTTTGGGGGGTCGGTGCCTGTGGTGCCAAATTCAAGGGCATGAAATCTGACAGCGTTGGGGTAACTTCGGCCTTGTTCTGGATTTCTCCTCTTGTGCTTGTCCCCTACCTTTTTGATTACGCCTAGATGACCAGCTCGTGGAGGTTTGTGAGGCCGATATTGTCGATTGTGCAGCATTAGGGGCTGTTGGTGGCAACACTAGCTGTTGTAGTTGAGCTCGGAGTATTCCCTGGGCTCGATTGATAGTCTTCTGAGTCATCCAGTTATCAAATTTATGCCCCTTCTTACTGGTGACTTCCTTCCACCCCTCCCCTTCATCAGAGATGGTGGTAGAAATATATGTTACATATACTGGGGGCGGTCCCAGCTCGACTTTCTCAGATTCTACCATCCTTTGCAGGAGGTCCTTGAAAATGAAGCGTTCCCAAATATTGTTCCCCAACATTCAATGGTAGGGACAGTAATCTGTCCTGTCATCGTGGCTGACTTCTTCGAGTTTCCTCGACTCCGAGAGGCGGAGCAAGTTTCAATTCATGGCGTTGATGAAGTAGTTGCAGACTTGGTCCTCTCAGAATGAGTATACTTTATGTCTTTGTTCCTCAAACTGGTTCTGCTTCACCCCTTTCTGATCATCCCACCTAGGTGGAGGAAGCTGCTGATATACAGGGGGCCCTTGACTATTTGGTGGAGGCCTGAGCGGTGGAGCAGGCATAGGGGTTGGCTTGAGCGTGACAGAGGATGCTTCAGCTCTGGTTTCTCTCTTTACAGGAGCCTGTGAGGCTATTCAGAACTTCAAATTGGTCCGATGTAGGGATTCCTTGATTCTCTAGGCAATGTCTGAGAGATGGCGAAAGCCAGTGGTTCACTCCACTGGTATGAGTGGAGTTCGCAGCTCATCTCAAATATTATTGATGCATATGGAGAGTAGCTCATCTTGAGGCATTGGCATGTTCAGAGAGTATGTCAGACCTTTCCATCTAGCGATGAAATCGGAGACCCTCTCATTCTCCCTATGCTTGCAATTCATGAGGTCGATGACCGTTGTTTTAGGCAATGTAGAGCTGAAGTGAAAGAGGAACTGTTGTTGAAGGTCTTCCCAGATTTTTATTGACTGGGATGGCAGGCTCGTATACCAGATGAAGGCGGATCCTTGCAAGTTTTGTACGAATCATCTGAGTTTCATTGCTTCTTGTTGTTCTGGAGTCCCCATCATAGGGTCGTAATAAGATGTGTAGTGCATCAAGTGCTATTCTGGATCGCCTGATACAATAAAGATAGGGAATACAGGGCTCACAAAATTGGGTGGAGGTGGTGTGTTGCTCACCCAATCTGGGTAGGGCTTCCACTTTGGTTGTATCGGAGTGCGTTGAACTTCCATCGCTTCCAATCGAGCTGTTAGTGCCTTGATGGTGTTGGTGAGACCCTGTTTTACATCCTATTGGGCCCGGTCCTGGGAAGGTGTAGCCCGAGGCATTGCTTGAGGATCCAGCTTTGTTGGCACCAGGGGTGCATGTGCCGTTTGTGACACCTTAGGAGGGTTCAATCGTACTCGCTCTGGTTGCTTCCTGAGTGTAGGGAAGTCTTGGTATTTATCCGGATCCACATTTAGGTAGTTGGACGGGTCGGGCACCTCATTGGGTAGGAGCCCTGACCGTGCTTCGTTTGTCAGGGAAAACCTTGGTCTTTGAGGTGCACTTACTGGGAGTGCATGGTGTGGCTGCTCTTGGGACTCGCTTTTAATAAGAAGGTTCCTCTGGAGTAGCTCGGCGTTAAGCTGCCTCAATTCTTTCATTTCCTCTTCCTGTCAAGCGAATATCTCTTCGAGCGTAAGTGGCTCATTTTTATCAAGAGAAGGAGGCAGGTTAAGGGTAACCAGTCCCTTATTCTTATCCTTTTTGGAATCTCGCAGGGTGAGCAGAGGAAGGTTATCTGAAGGGGCAACCATATTTAAAGCGGCCCTCTGGTTCTGGGTGTGCACACCTGGTGGTTCGTTGTGATTCACAGCCTGACCGGAACCATCGTCTTCTGATCCATCCGGATTTGCATCATCTTCGATGAAACCTATGGGGTTAGCCTCTATGGCATTGATGCATGCATATCGCGGGGTGGAGAAGACGTCATCTTCCAAATAGGAAGAGGATCTCCCGTGTCTTTTACTGGTCTTCCCTTTCCTGTCCCAGGATTTCTTTTAGGCTCCTTGACGAAGGGTGACGCGGAGAGTTCTCTGATGTGATCTTATGGTACGCCTCCCTTTCGAAGAGGATGATGATTCACACGGCGGGATAGGGCAGGAACCTCCTCTTCTGACCGTCCTCCCTAGACGATAGAATACTGATTCTCGTGGGGGAGGTTGTTGTTGAGGAGGTAATAATGCCCCCATCCCTGAGGGCTGGGGTTGGCTATGTTCCTTGGATGTTGAGTCTCTTCCCATTTTTATTGGTCTTACGGGGTCATTTGTTGTTAAAAAATCCCCCAGCCCTACAGGCTGGGGTTGACCCTGGATTTCGGTGGTGGCTGCTACTATTTCTACCTGCCTGATCTTGTGTGCCCCCATTCGAGGGTGAATTGGGTTTGGTGCCTAGTTCCTATGTGAATCAATACCTTCTGGAGAGGCAGGAAAAGATTTTTGATTGGACTCTCTTAGGCGAGAGGCCTGTTGTATGCTCTTAGTGGCCTGATTTAGGAGTTCTTGAATGGATTGTTCCCGTCAGGCCTGATGCTCCTGGGACTTACTCAAGGCCTGACTCTACTGGGTGTGTTGCCTTTCACGAACAGGGATACCACTCGATTTCCATCTTGATGTGATGACGTTGCAAGACACCATGCCGAATGGGTTCTTCCGGTCGGGGATCATAGTGAAATGCAGAGCTCCATGTTCTCCCCAACCCCTGATATGGACTCCCGTCGGAGCGTCACTGATGAGGCGACGCAACTGGTGCAGCGCACGAAGGCAAGCTATCTCCATGTTTCCTTTACGCCTCTCAGGTCGTTGTTTCCATGTTGACGGAAGAGCTTCCAGGTCGATGTGACCCAGGAGGTCTTCTATTGTCTTGACATGGTATACATACCTGTCGTAGGGAAAAAATCTTGATTTCAGTCGGCGGAGGGTTGTCCATATATTATGGCGGATGTCGTGCACACATTCTTTCGACAAATCTCTGGGTATGTCATACTGAGAGGTGGTCGTGGGCCAAAACATAACTGGTATATCATCCCTATCCATTCATTTCCTCAGGTGCAACATGTCGGCATACTTCTCCACTAGTGATTCCTCTACCTGGTCAGCCCAACTGAGATGCTTGTTGTCAGTGTGGTCAGAGGCAGTGGGACCGGTAGGTATTGAATTATCATGCGGGTGACTCCGGGGTGGTTCTGAAGATGAATTTGGCCCCGAAACATCTTCTGATTGAAGAAGGATGTTTTTGGTGATTAACTGGGAATCTTCCATGCTTGATCCCGTCCTTATGAGTGCCTCGGAATACGCGGGATTTTTTGTGCTTGATTCGGCAGAGGGAGGACCTTCCTGTCGATATGATATGTCATTGCAGGGAGGACCTTCGCAATGACATCTGTAATGGAGAGGACTACCATTACTACTTAACACCTCACTGCATAGAGGACTTTTGCAGTGCATACCTTGGGGAGGACCTTCAAGGCATATTGCAGCAAGGGGAGGACCTTCTGGATGCATAGCGTTTTTACGGGTAGGGCCTTCAGAACAACTTCTATCATGGTGAGGATGACCACCATGGTTTGACGTTCGATGTGCATCCTATGGAGGACCTACAAGACACACTACGACAAGGGGAGGGCCTTCTTGTTTCTTGGGGTCACTACGGGGAGGACCTTCACAATGGCGGTTGTGGTGGCGAGGACTACCATCACAGCTGCTGTAATGGCGAGGACTACCATTACAGCTGCTGCAGGGAGAATATCTGCGGGGTACACCCTAGGGAGGGCCTTCATAATGTACCGCAATGAGGGGAGGTCCTTCTCATTGCTTGACATCTCTACGGGGAGGAACTCCGTTATCAGGGTGGTGAGGACTACCACCGCGATTAGATGCCCGGCTGCACAGAGTGTCGTTGCAGCGTAACCCCTGGGGAGGAACTTCAGGGCAGGCCACGAAGGGGGGAGGACCTTCTTGTTGTGATGAGACATCACTTCGGGGAGGGCCTCTGTGATTGCGAATATGATAGCAAGGACTCATATCATAATCTGTGGTCCCACTACATGGAGAGTGTTTGCAGCGTATACCCCAAGGAGGACCTTCAGGGTGGACCGCAGTAAGTGGAGGACCTTCTTGCTGCTCGATCTTCTAGTCACATGGAGGGTTTCCGTGACTTGCATCAAAAGAGGAGCTCCCGTGATCGATCATTATATGCCCATGGGGGAGGCCCCCATGGGTGCTATGGGGAGGACCTTCAGAGCTGTTGGTAGCGACATTGCGGGGAGGACCTTCGCAACTGCTACTGCCGCTCCCATAATATGGTAATGGGTGGGAAGGGTTCGGAGCCTTTGATATGTGCTTAATGGCATCGGGAACCCCAGCTTTCAGCAGAGCAGAGTCATTAACCCGCTCTTTATTTTCCGACTGCCTTTGGAGCATTCAGGGCGCTTTTTTGTGGGCAGTGGGGACCGTCTTCTGTTGACAATGGCCTTCACCTTTGGGTCCCTGTATAATTGGGTCCCATGATGCTTTCGAGATACACCGATGAACATCTTGACTTTTAGCAGGGATATATGCCTGCTCTGGAGCTTCCACTGTGATGGACGGGTGTCCCCCAGTTGGAACGAGTGAAGCTGCTCGATCCGGTTGCCCTTGTGTCACGGAATATGGTCGGTGACCCTCCTGGGTGGAATCAGGGATGCAGATCTCCTCCGAGGCGGCTATCTCATCTCTTAGATGAGTCACCTCAATTGGGGAGACAGGATCAAGGGCCTGAGTCCTTATTGTTTCCGCTGATGCAATTACACTCTGGAAAGTCTGCAAGATATGATCTGGGATAGATACCTGCTCCTCCATCATTTCCAGGATATGCAAAGAGACATCTTTGGATGGAATGGGTATGAAGGCCCATTCCAGTATCGGAGTAGGAATATCCTGCTTCGGTCCTCCAGTGGTCAGTGGGTACTGACAATTCTCCTATGTCAGGGCAGGTGAATGAATCTACCCCTCGGCTGGGATATGCCAGTTTATCTCTTTGTTTTCCACCACATCGGGGTGGCGAACTTTACTTGCATCCATAGGGAGTTGGCCCTGCATATATCGGTTTCCCACTGTATCGATTCGGTGGCCTTTGGTGGTAGGGAGAGGTGCCCGCCTATTAACTACCACCACATATGGGTGGCGGGCTTTGCCGATCGCCACCATATTGGGATGGTAAGCGTCAGGATCATCTACTAGGATCTGGTCCTGTAGGCACTGGGTCACCACCACGTCGGGTTGGTGGGCTTCACAACCCTGGGCAGGGAGAGGTGTCTGCCGGGTAAGTGTCGTCATGTGTGAGCGACGGGCTTGATGGAGCTCGTCGGGGATGTGCGCCTGCTCGTATGAGGCCGCCACATCTGGATGGCGGGCTTTATAGGAGCGAACAAGTGTATGTGCATGTTCGTGATGCGTCTCCGTGACTAGGCAGCGGAGCTCCTCCTCAGGGACAAGGGTAATGATCGGTCCCCGATTGTAAGTTTTCCTCCCTCGTCAGGCGGTCCGAGGGGCTGGAGCTTGGGGAGCGTGGTCCTGGATCCTCGGGGCTACATCCTCCTGAGTGTGAGGATGTTGAGTCGTGGTGTAACCGTGATGACGTCTGCTGGTGGGGGACTTGGAGCGGAACCACCGTTCAGCAGGGATGAAGTCCTCAACGTCGACCTCATCCACCTCCCTAATATAAGGGAGGTATGCATTGTCTCGTTATGGGGATAGACTCCCGAAACGGTTGGAGATAGCAATAGGGGCTAGCTGTATCTGCATTTGCAGCCACAGTTGGGCAGGAGACCAGTGAGTTCTGGCCAATTGGAGGGCATTCATGGCCGCCTCCACCATCGGGAGAATACCGCTCACGCGGTACTCTCAGATTAACGCATCTGAGACCCAGCGTTGAAGACGTTGGGTAGGTGATGGGGTCCTCCGTTGGTGAGGACGTCCGTTCATTGTGTTGTTGGAAGCACGCACTTGTGAGTTCCTTCGGGACGCCATTAGATCTAAGGGAGTTCTGTGTAGTACCTATAAAATATTGTAACAAATACAAACAACAAACCCGTCAAAGCAACATCTCATGATCCCATGCATAATTAATTCCCTTCCTTGTCCCTCCTTGTGAGTATAAAGGGGGAACAGGGTGGGATTAGGTTAAATCTATCATGTATGTTTTAAGATTCATGTCAATCTCACCATTTTTATTTCGGGTCGGTCTCAAAATGCCCAAGAGTTTCATATCTGATGACACATGGACCTACTTTCCAAAGGCAGGCGTTCGTCGGGTGGTTTGACCAGCGATACTTAATAACTCACATTGGTCAAGAGGATGGGAAGTCGGGCTCATCGTACCCTTTGGGGGGGAATTATTTCTTGTTATGGTACTCTCTTATAGATTTAAGACGTATTCATATGTTCGTGAATATTTGGTTTATACCCAAGCATAGTATCCATGGATTACTCCTGGTTGGAAATGGTCAGTTGGACGCAGGGGTTTGGAATCAATTATGCCTAAGGTTTACCATCCCTCGTTGGATTAATGACCCCGAAGAGTCTGGACTCATTGAGGCGGCACTAGGAGCGGCGCGGTGAACCGATGTGAAGATAGTCCGATCAACCGGTCGTTGGGCTTGAACCTCAAGGGGCCTTCCTACGTACACTGTCTGGGAGATAGGGATCAAAGTCCACGTAGTTTGAGTAGGAGTTTCGGAGAGCCAATGTGAATGTGGACCCAGGGGTCTGACGGTGATCGGGCTTGAACCTAGAGGAGGCTTCCTATGTACCATGACTTGACATGGATCAAAGTCCTCATAGTTCGCAATAAATTGGGGCTTACACTCTGAATAGGCCCATGGTGTTGACTGGGGATTACACTCTGAGGAGGCCCATAAGAGGATGTCATGGTCGATGCTTACTCTAAGCCCACGTGAGTCATGCTCGGTGTGAGAAATAAGAGGCAGCAGGGACCAGACGATCACATCACAAAAGGTGTGTCCATGCGAAGTGGAGTGGGGATTATGCATATGGTGGCCCATAAGGTCGAGGCTTACTCTAAGATGGATTCCCAAGAAGTCGGGGCTTACTTCGATGGATTTTCATGGCGACAAAGCGCAGAGGGAGAGGGAAAGAGGTGATCTTGTTCCCGTCACCTCTCTTGTTCCTGGGGGAAGTACGGAAGTGCATGGGGGATTCCTTCTGATGGGTATTTTACTACCCCCCAAAGAAGGGAGAAGTGTCCCGGACCCAATAAGTGGAGGGGAAAAAAGGGGACTCCCTAGCTCAGACTCCACATTACTGTGGGAATGTGAACCCAGGAATGCTTTGGAAATCTGCTCAAGGGTCGGAGCAACCCCTTCACCCCTGCTTACTGTGGGTATGTGAACTCAAGATGGCATGTTGATGCACCTGAAGGTTACATCACACAGGTCCGGTGGCTCTGGTGGAGGCCTCGGCTCGGGGCCGGTGAATGGTCCAATGAGGGAGTTGCGGAGGATAAGGCCGAATTGGGAGGATTTTATCTGGCTTGGGGAATGGGAACTCCAAAGGATTTGGTGAGCCACATGGGTATATGATGAGTGTCACCCTTTGCGTAGGGAGGTGCTATGCGGCGGGAGAGGCCATCCGCGAACCAGGGTGGTCTGCGGACTGATGGGCACCCCGCGAACCAGGGTGGTTCGCGGCTTGGTGGGCATCTCGCGAACCAGGGTGGTTCGCAGCTTCAAGTTCAACCCGTGCACTAGTTTGGTACGCGGTGGGATCCATGCGAGAAGTGGAGGCCAAGGGCAACACCGGTTGGGGGTTTGTCATTCGGGGCTTCGCCCGCGTAGGAGGGTGCTACACAGTGCGACGGATCGGAAAAGGGGCATAAACTCCCTGGTCCGTGGGAAGTGCATCTGCGGAGGGGCCATGGTTCACGGTTTTCTTTTCTTTGTTATTTTAAGTTTGTGGTTCACCAAGTTATTATGCATTTTTTGTTCCTTATTAATTCTCTTCCAGGTTTATACCTGTTCTGGTTCGCGAACTGGAACTTCGCTATTTGCGAAATCCTAAGCTCATTCCTTCAAAATCTTTCCACCTGAATCTGGTCGAACTCTCTGAATCCTCCTTCCAAAACCTCCTTTCCCACCTCCCCTTGGCTCTTCCCCTTCGATCTCCTTTTATAGAGTGGGGAAATAGATGTATCTATGGTCATGAGGCACCTTTTGCAGAGGCCCATGATCAGAGACCCGGTTCACAGATGACTTGGTCAATCGGCGACTCACAGGTGTATTGAACGCACCTCCCCCCCCCCCCCCCCCGCAAACCAAACCAACTCGGGGAGTGCTTCGCGGCCGCAGCGGGTTCCACCTCCATTCCGCGAATGACAGCGGATGTGGTCTGGATTGGTTGACGTGGTCCGCGGTCGGGGGCGGTTCGTAACAGTGGATCAGCTTGGCGCCCATCTTGTCTCGCGCCCACAGAGGATCTCCGCCTTCATTACGCAAATGAAAATAGTCCTCGAAGGGGGTGTTTTGCGAAACCGGGTACGTGGCATCATCATTTGGACCGGTCTGCAAACCGGTTCGGCTTTGTGCATCCTTTGAGTTTTCTCCATTCTTCCCCCTAATTCTTTGGGAGGAATTGGGTAGAATCTCCTTTGAGGATTTTTCAGGACCCTACAATATCCAAAAACTATTAAAATAGTTCAAATATGAAACCATATCAATTTCAAATATTACCCCATTTAAAAACTCCCCTATAAATATATGATCCCCATAAATAGGAAATGAAGATATAAATGGATACACTCAAATAGCTTTATCCCACATTTTAATTTTTAATAAATAAATATTAAGAGATTTATGTTTTCAATATTGTCCCCATTTAAAACTAATAACCAAATACAAGATGAGGGAGGGGACTGAAACATCATAAATTATCCATGAGATAGGTGTGGCTAAACACCCAACTTCAACCTCATATTCTAAGAAATATTTTTATACAAAGGCTTGGTAAACACATTAGTTATTTGGTTCGCTATAGGAACATACTCTAACTTTAATTCATTTATCTCCACAAGCTCCTTGATAAATTGATATTTAATATCAATATGCTTTATCCTAGAATGTTGAACATGATTATTTGAAAAATTGATAAAAAAAATTATTAACACGTCCAAGAATAATTGGTTTCTTCACCTCAACCATAAAATATTATAATTGTCTTCATCCACATTAATTGAGTTTTGGGCTGAGTTATAACTGTTTATTTTAGAAAATAAGTGATTAAAGTCATATAATTTTCCCTCTTAATGTGTTTAAAATCACACATATCACCAATAAAGAAAAATCCACATGATATAGATCTTTTATCATCAACATAGTTAGCTCAATCTATATCTTTATAACCTAGAAAATCAATCTTCATTTTACTATCATATTTCTACCCTAAATATTTTTTACCAATTATATACCTTGGAATAATTTTTAATATTATAAAATTGGATTCTTTAGGTGAAATTTTATATTAAGGCCATAAAGTGACATAATATATCAAGTTTATATTGGAATCTATAATATATATTATACTTCCAATTAACTTTCTAAACTCCCTTGAATCAGTATCTTTTCCTTTTTCATCTTTAGATAACTTTTTTCCTAGTAAAATTATAGTGTACAAGGGATTTGAATATTTTATTACAAATATTTTCAATAGTTACTTTGTATACTTCTCTTGAGAAAAAAATGTAATAATTTTCTTGATAATATTGTATTCCAAAAAACCTCATTTCTCACAGAATGGAAAATTTGAATAATAGATTCATATTATTAGAAAAATTACCACACATTTCTTCATAATTTTTAGTAAATATGATTACATATACATAAACAATAACAAGTAGATATACCTTTTTTAATCCTTGATATAGAGATTGTTTTACACCCTTCCCTTTCTAAAATTCAACCTCTTAAAATTGGTTTACAACTTATAATACCAATCTCTTGGATCTTGTTTAATCCCATATAAAACCTTTTTTAACCTATAATCATAATTATAATATTCTCTATGTAAGAACCCACATGATTGATTAATATAAATATCTTCTTATATCTCACCATTGACGAATGAATAATTTAAATTCATTTAGAATATCTTGAATTTCCTTTTTGAATCAATAACAATAAAAATTATAATGGTTTCAAGCCTTGAAATAGATGAAAATGACTCATGAATGACAACCCATTAAACCTATAAATAGCCTTTACACACAAATCATGTTTTATTTCTCACTATTTATCCCATTGCATTCACTACTTTTATCAATTACCATTATTCTCAATTTGGTACAATTCTTCATTCATAGTATCAAATCACTCTTGATTCTCTAATATTTCATTTACAAATTTAGGTTCAACTTATGAAAGCAATGAGGTATGATATGTTCTCCTTATATATCTCCTAGTAAATTCCAATTATCCATGATTTACAATGATATTTTAGACCAGAACTTTCCTTCTAAATATTGTATTAGTTGAATGTAACTATTCTTCATCATTTTAAATAGGTTAATATTCTTATTCTCTATATAAATCTTTAACACTTTCATCTATGTCTGGAATTTCTTCAGGCTATTTAGTATAATCATCATCACCATTACTTCTAGAACATTTTTAATTATAAAAAACTTCATTATTTTTATTTTCCTAGTATTCACATTGGATATATTAATAATTATTATATTTTAACTGTTATAATATTGGTATCCCCTTTTCTTTAGAGAATATCCATGAAAAGTTGTATCTACACCTCTTGGATCAAACATACCCAGATTATCACCTTTGTTTTTTATGATACATGGATAGTCAAACACTCTAAGATACTTCAAACAAGGGATCATATTTAATTACATATAATATGGCTTCATATAAGAATTTAGTCTATAAAAACAAGGATTTTTAACATGAAATTCTACTCCAATTTCATGCATCCAGAAATATTGAGAGGAATTATTTTGTATGAACACATTAGAGCTATATCTACTGAGATTATTTTATTTCATTCAGATACACCATTTTATTTTAATGTGTATGGTATAGTGATTTCATGATAAATTACATACTTTCAATATAATATTCAAACTATTTATTAATATTATCATCACCGTTATCTATTTGGAATATCTTCAAAATATAACTGCATAATTTTTAAAAAATTATCCTGAAACTCTTGAACATATTTAATTCCTCTAATTTATGTTTTATAAATCCAAAACATGTAATGTAGTAAAATTAATAAATAAATTAAATGAAATACTTATATCAGTTCACTTAATTCTTTCTCATAGGCCTATGAATATAAAAATTAATTAGCTCCAAAGGATGACATGTGTGAATCTCAATCTTTTTGTGTGAAGAATTAGTAATATTCACTTGTTTGACATATATAGAAAATAAAATAAATCTCTCTATCTCTATTCATATTAGGTAAATTATAAACACTTTTTATTTGGGTTATTTTTACCATATTCCTTTGGCCATGATGACCATGCCTTCTATACTAATGTTTATTTTTTTTATTTCATGCTCAAATAGCATGTAATTTTTGTATCTCCAACATAAAAAAAGTTACCCATTGTTCTCTCCTACCTTTTTAAAAAAATTCTATACCATGAAATGTCCCTAGAAATATATATTTACTAAAAAACCCTCATTTTCATAAACTCAACACTTAGAATAAATCAAATAGTTTTTTTCATCCCATTAACATAAAAGGTATTCTTAATTTTTTTTATTTTCCAAAAATAGTATAACCAAGCCCTTTAATATTGAGTGACCCTTAATTATAAAAAAGTCACAAATACCTCATTAAAATTTTAAATAACATTATAAAACATCAATTATCTAATGATATGCTAAGGTAACCTATTATCTAAAATCCATGGGCATTATTTTTTTGATTCTCTAAGTGTAAATTTTATAACAAGATCCTTTTATTTACCTTTCTCTTTTTTATCTTGACCCTTATTTCCCTATTGGGTAGGTAGAAAGGTGAGATATTCTTTAGAAAGGTTACTTGGATAATCATATCTTTCAAAAACTTTATTCCAAATATTTTAAATTACTTATCAATCTTTATTTTAGATTTTTCATATTGTTTCTGAATCTATCTCCTTTGAGTGGGATAACTCCCCCTAATGTTTTATCTCCAAATCCTTCTTGAATAATTATGATTATGGTAATTAAAATATAACATATTCTCCATATACCAAGAATATCCATAAAAATCATATTTACTTATTAAAATAAAAAAATTTCCATAATTTTGTTTCTATTTTTCTCTATCTTTTGATAATCAATCTTTTCTATTTTTTATAAATCAAAATTTTGATGATCACTTAACATATTACTATTAATAAAATATTCCTTTCTAAATTTTTAGATTCATGAGATGTAGCATATTTTTAATCATTGTTCAGATTTTTACAATTTCTATATTTTTTAGACTCATTTTATATAGCCACAAATTTGGTTCTTCTAATATATTTTTATTATTATAATTTTTACCATCCTTTTAAACACTTATATAATCATAGGAATATTTTTTACTAATATTATTTCACTTCATTATTATTTAAACACTCTATAAATTATTGAATAGTGTTTCAAAAAATGATACTAGATAATTTAAATTCTTCTTTATCTTTGACTAGTTTTAGTTGAGTAAGATAATTCTCCTTCTCTAAATCCCTAATATTTTATTCCATATCAGTACTCAATTTCATCTTATCATCAAGAAAATTTTTATATCATTAATATATTCTAATAGTTTAGATTTTTCTTCTTCATGGAATGAATCCATATTATTGGTAGATTGATCATCATTATTAAACTTCATGTTATCCTTTTCAAGAATTGAAACTTTATTGAGATATTCTCTTAATTATCTATTCAATAATAATTCCATTTTAGTTTCCTCATAGTCACATCTATAATTATTACCTCCACCTCTAGTTAAATATTCATCATTAACTTTATCAATGAGTATCTTTTCACAAATATCATTATCGATATCATCATATTCTTCCTCATCACTACCTTCATATTTCATATAGTTAGATAAAAAATTTCTATTTTTATTTTATTAGAAATTATTAGTCATTATTTTATAAAAGAATTTTGGTCTGTATGCATTATTATTTGATAATATTTTTTATTTTTTATCTTCTTCACCATTGTATTCAACTTCTTTTAGTTTCATACAATTTTTTGTAAAGTTTTAAATAGTCCCATAATTAAAGAATTTAAGTTATAGATTCCCTTTAAACATGCCCTCATATTTTCTCAAATTTTGAGAGATTAGTGGAATACTTTAATCAAACATTATATCCACATATGAATCTATATTTTGAAATCCATATTCATCCTCCTGACAAGAAATATACTTACTTTTCTAATATTTTAAGGATTTAAAATAATTTTTTTAGAGTATATAATTATTTTGGAAGCATCATTTTTTTATTTCATATAAAATTTGAATATTATGAAAATAATAAAGTAGAATATCACCTAGATCATTTTCATCCAAAGTAGATAATTTATCATAAATATTATTTGGTAAGATAAATAAAATGTATTAAAAATGTTATAATCTTCCAACTTCTCACAATATCATCTGATAGTGCTTAAAGTTTCACTTACCATTATAAAGAAACAATCAATAGTTTCATCATCATTAATTTTATGATCTTAATATATAAGTATCTAAAACTATATATTAGGAATATTCACTTTATTCACTCCTTTATAGATATTCTAAAGTTTATCCTAGATATATTTTATATCTTTAAGACCTTTAACTTTTTGAAATTTACTCTCTAAAAGAGAATATAAAATCAAATTCTTATAAGGGATATAATTTTCAAAATTATTTTTATCTACTCCTATCATGGAATAATCTTTAGAATAGGTAACAAATCAATTAATTGTAACTTACAGAACATCGTAACTTATAGACAAGATCTAAGGTAGATTCATATTCTTTCAAATATGAAAACCCTCCCCATTAAACATAATCATCCCCTTTAAATTTACTAAATTAGGATTATCCATTAATGTTAATAGAAATTGGTAATTTTTTCAATCTAGGAAAGAATTAAAAAAGAGGATCTTAAAATAGAAAAACAAAAATAAAGGACAAATTGTGCTTTGATACTAATTGTAAAAACACAAGATAACTAGAATCACTGAGAGCAGGTGAATCAATTATCACCCAATTTTATGTTTTTACCTTTAAGAAAAATTTGTCACATGTTAGAGTGAATTGAGTTTTTGTTATGCTACACACCAGAAAACATAGAAAGGGAATAGGAAATTTATAAGGTTTACTATTCAATGTGAATAGCTAATCCTTGGCATGATTCGGTAAAACCTATGATCATATGATCTGCTGGTAAAATATTTTGATCCTGTAGGGGTAGGAAAATTATTAGAACTCACTTTACAAGTCTCCCATCTATTATTGTGAATCCCTCGAAATTATTGAATCTTGTAATAATGAAACAATATAAAATTTTTGGGTAAAAATATAAATTTATCCCTTTGGTATCCAATTATCATGTTCTTCAATGTATTGAGATCTTCTTCACTTCATATCACATGCATAACACTATATGCATCATCTTCACAAATTGAATGAATCACTATTGAGGATAAAAGGATTCAATGAATAATGGCAGTAGAAACTTATTATTCCTCTCTCTCTATTGAAAACATCATGAAAAACTCACCCAGATAGTTTCTTCACACAAAATTCTAGACACACATTATCCTTCCTTGACTGATTATATATTCCTATAATACCACATGAATAATTTAAATTAAAGTCTCCCAAAATTTTAGTATCTAGAATTTCATAATATATTTCATATGATTTTTCTTTTATAACTATATGTAATAGTATGTAGACATGAATAATTATCCCAACCACTTAATCCTCCTTTGAACCTTCATAATTTCCTCAACCCATGATAATTTCATTCATTTATGACTATATATTAATTTATGCATGTCTGACTTTTTAAATCATGGTTTCTTCAATATTTACATTCTTCCTCACATATCCTCAAACTAATATCACTTTTTTAATAATATTACATGAATTTAAGGTTTCATATTAATATAAATGCATGAACAAGGCTTAATTGTGGAATCTCCTTCATTAATGGATTTACATAATCCTGTGAAATAAATCATATTTAATGTTTATTTTCAATACATATTATTATAATAAATGTTTTCATTTTAAAACACATCACCTGGAATCAATTTATTTCAATCTCTTTATGTCGATCCCATATGTAATTTTTCATACATGAATTTACACTCACCAAAAAATTACATATAGACTATCATACATACATAAATTTTTAAGTGGAGAAACACCTATAATTACATGCATGAATTAATGATTGTGAATTCATTCTCACATATTGATTCTCATAGTTTATCTCTATACTTTTGTTCGAGCAATAACTGGTCATTGTTTTCTTTTTCCTCTCTCACTTCATGGTATAGAATATCCTCTATGAGATCATATTCTTCTTTATTCATAAATAATTTCAATTTTACCATAAAACTTCATATAAATATGTTTCATAAATGCTTTTATACTTATATATGTAGAGATCATGATAGTATCCATGTCATGATATATATACCATTTAAACTTAGCTCACTTATTATCGCCATAATCAATAGAAATATTCATGTTAGGTCCTAGATGAGTATGTTGTTTATCAGAATTTATAGTAGGTTTCTATTCTTATGATTGATCACTTATGGTAGAACTTGTAGTTTCTCACCACTAAAGGTCAATCAATAATTCACACAACCAATATCGTATAGTCAATCAAAACTAATAGTCAATATAATCTCTAAAGTTGGTCATAAGATTCTTCATGTGGTCATTCATTATAAAAATATCTGAACCCTTTGTCACATACAGTCAATATAAATCTCACCATGTGGTTGATCTAGGTATGTACATGTGGTTGGTATAAGAAAACATATGGATGATTAGATATCACAACATATAACACATTCATATATAAAATATATCATTTTTATGCATGTGCTTAGTTATAATTCAATTGGTAGGATGAAATCACTCAAGGTAATTCAGACATAATACTATAAATCAACACATATCACTTCACAATCTCTTTTATTCCGACACATATGGTTAGTTAAACTTGTCACTTATGGTAGGTCATCTTTTCCATGTGGAATCTTATACCTATATCATGGTCGATCCATCATGCACACCTCATAGTCGATCCTCATACTTCTCATGACTGATGCAGACTTTAAGAAAACCTATCTATTTTTAATATATAATTTTAACATGATTTATCTATTTATAAAAAATAATGACACAATAATCACATCCATTTAAAATTTCCTGAATATTTCTTCTCTAGATGAAAACCATAATCTAGAGCGACTTTATAAAATTATAGGCATGGTCTCAATAAATTTTACCACGCATGATAAACATTATCAATTTGTAATACACTACATTCAACATTTTACAAATAAAAATCAAGTTATTTTTTAATTATGATTTAATTATAATTATATTATAACATGTTAGTGTTTAAATATCTTCAAAATCAAGGTATGATTATGGCCAATGAACACATGGGGCCTATGTATTTCTAAAAATGGATAATTATTAGGGTTTATATAATAATATTTCACTATAAATACATATATAAAAACAAATTATTTAGTTTTATCAATATTAATGTAGTATTTGAAACAATGTAATGATATTGATTGTGGTTATTATGTTAGTAAATTTATGAAATTCATCATATTCCATAACAAATCAAGTATCTATAAAGTGATATTTCAGATGATAATTATAGTTTCATTTAAAATATTTAATATTTGTTTGTTTATTTATATTTTTGTAGTATTTATAAGGATACTATCAATCCACATATTCAAAAGAGGATGTAAATTTGTTTAGAAATGAGTGGGTAGAATACAAGGTGTCAAATTGTTTATAGATTCCATGATGAGGTGATTTTAGACTACTTGTTTAGATAATTTTCTTATAATTTTTCTACTGGTTATTTAGTTAATTTTATTATCTTTTTGATTTTCTAATTATTTGTTTAATATTCAAAAATATCATGAAGAGATGATTTATTTATGATTTTTCACAACCATATTATTCCAAAAAAAATAAAAAAATGAATTCATATAGATATCATGATCATTTTTGAATGCTAAAATCATTTATATAGAGAAGAACCCTAAATACTAAAGGGGAAATAATTAGTTTTTTTATCAAAATTAATTTTTTGTTTCAAAATGTTCTGAATATAATGGTGGTCAAATTTGGTGTAACCAAAGGGTTTCAACACTTACAATATGGATACAACCATGTGGTAGAGACCCAATACATTGGTAAATAATGAAGTTTCACTATAACACCCTTTTCTAGATAGACTATTTTCCACAAAATTACCATCCCTACCTATGTGAAAAACCTCCATGTCTTTACCCATCAACATCTTAAACTTCCTAATGAGATACTCCTAGATCCATGGGGTGATCACCTTTTTATTGAGGAGGCTGATCAGATTTTTTGAATCTAACTCCACCTCAGTAATGATAATTTTATACAGCTTTCAAAATGAAATAATTTCATACATTACCATTGTTTTGGACCTAATATAATTTCATGATTCATAGAAGTTGTTGGCATCAATGATCACTGAACCTATATCATACTTCACTAGAATACCTATTTTCATCTCTTTATTCATGAAGGAAATATCATTATTCAATTTTAGCTCATATTTGGAATCCCTCTAAGTGACCCGTCTCTCGTATATGGACCTACTAGCTTCCTCAAAGTAAATTTTATTCCCTATCAATATCCACCTAAAATAGGATGATGAAATCCCTCTATAAATAAGTGAATATAATTCCACCACTAATTATTTCACCTAAACTTTTATTCCATAGTGTCAGTAATACTTTCCACATCTCATCTTGTTCCTCACTTCCCATAAAAACTAGCACACCGCCGCAAAAACTATTCCCAAAACATTGATTTAAACTCTATGATTACCATTCCCCTAGAATAATGATTTGATATAATCTATAATAAAATTTTCATGCACTAAAATTCCTATACATTTTTAAATTATCTCCCCTATGACGCAAGCCTATTCGCTCTTAAAGAAAATATTCTAGGAAGATTCCAAACTCGGACTATCGCATCACCAACATTGTAAGGATAATGATGTCCCCTTATTATGCACACAGTCATCAATGGGAATGGTTGTGTTCCTCACCCTCCAAAGAAAAATTATTTTTCAAAATCTCTTTACACCAAATATTACTCTTCCCCACATCAGTATCATGCTCATCATGGAAAAACTCACAATAGTCCCTGACACTGAAAATCGCATACACAAAATCTAAAAAAAACACACCTCTCAGGCTCATCCACCATAATGATATTGCCATGCATAATCTTATTCTCCTCACTAGGTGTTTTTTTATAATACCAGGTTGTCTTCTCAATTCACAAAATTAGATATCCATAACTAGGAACCCCAAGAATAAGAGGGTGAATCCCACCCAGTACTCCTTCCAGTAGTTGATATCTCCACATCCCATCACCCATAAAACCTTATCATTTAGTATATCCATGTCTTTAATTATTAAACATGAAAGGTTGGAAGATATACTTGTATGATTAAAACATCCTCTCCAATCCTACCTATTCTTTTTCTTCATGCATCTATCCCAAAAGAATATTATTTCTATGATTCCCCAATAAATCCTCACTTGCATGCCTTAAATTATTTCAAACACACTACGAAGACTGATCCCCCCTTCCTAAAGCAGCTTCACCATCCTTTTCCATGATTCCCAAAGACATTACCCTCCTTTATTGGAATTACAAATATAGGAATTCCTGATTTTTTCAATCATGTTGATATTTCATTTAAGTGATTTGATGAAGAATATAATGTGGATAGGTATGGATGCAAGGATATTGTTCACCAGTGA
The DNA here is from genome assembly GCA_963277665.1 of Viscum album. NCBI lineage: Eukaryota > Viridiplantae > Streptophyta > Magnoliopsida > Santalales > Viscaceae > Viscum > Viscum album. The sequence goes on along the minus strand of OY728125.1, from coordinate 1,921,405,793 downwards.
GATCTTCTCCCAAATAAGATGAATATATTATTATAGTTATTAATAAGAGGTGTGATATTATTAATTAAATAATTAAAGAAAAACTTATTGATCTTTCCATCCGATATATGAATTCTAAGGTTCCCCATCATGAGGTTCCTTCTATGAAAACCCATATTATCCTATATGAGCTTCCCCCATCTATGTGTTGAATTATTTGAAATATAGATAATTAGATTCCCCTAATTAATATGATACCCACTCCATCAACTATAAATAAGAAATGATATTATCCTTCAAGAAGGACCTAAAACACTATACGGAGGCTTTTGGGCACTTTATATGTACAAAATAAATGAACAAAAAAAATTTCCTGGTGAATTATTCAATAAGGATGATATTCTCATGTGCTTTTAGTTCTCTCTATAGATTTTTTAGTTCTATATTTTATTTTTTTATATTAAATTGTGACATAATTAATTATATTTTTCATCCAATACCATTTAATAACAATATTTCAATATAACATTGTTCTATATAGATATCAAATTGTATTGTTTTAACTTATAGAAATTATTCAAGCATCAAAATTATACACAGTGTGACCAGTATGACCCAAAGTGTGTGTTTTAATTTTAAAATGAGATTTTAGTTAAAAACATGTGTTACACACTAAAAAAAAGAAAATAGACTCATAATATCTTTATACCTTAGAAAAATGATCTATAATTTATTTGTTTTGTGTAGGAATTAATTATGTTTCAATTAAAAACACAGTGTGACTGATATGACAAAAAGTGTGTGTTTTTATGAAAAAGATTAAATTTTAGTTCAAAACACACATGAAATATCCAAAATCATAAAATCATTCTCAAATTATCTTTATGATTTAGTTTAATAATCCATAAATAAATTTTAATGTTTATTAAACAATTGTGCATCAATATAACACATGATGTGCCCTATATGACTGAAAGTGCATGTTTTCAATTTAAAATTCATAGTTTATTTTAAAACAAAATCACTCTCTAAAAACCAAGAAAATTCATTCATATTATTTTGATAATTTATAAAAATAATCCATAAGTTAGTTTTGATGTGTACAAATCAGTTTCACATCAATCTGATAAATATTGAAATTGTTATGAATCAAAGTACATATTTTTAGTTTAAAAGTGGTATTTTTGTTAAAAATATGAATAACACATTGAAAACTAACCAAATTCACACATATTATATTTATAATTTATAAAAATGATCTATATGCCATTTTTCATGTGTAGTAATAAACCAATTGTCGATCAGACACATGGTGTGGCCGATATGACTTAAAGTGTGTGTTTTCAATTTAGAAATGAAATTTTAGTTCAAAACACACATAAAATTATCAAAATAGTAAAAATGTGCTCAAATATTATTGATACATTATAAAAATGATCATTAATTCATTTTTAACAAGTCGGAATCAATCACATATCAATCCAACACATGATGTGGCTGGTATGACTAAAAGTGCATGCTTTTAATTTAAAAATGAAATTTTAGCTCAAAATGAACATCACATACTCAGAACGTAGAAAACACACTTATATGGTATTGATAGTTTATTATAATGATCTATAAGTCATTTGTGACATTTAGGAATCAACCACGTGTGAATCTGACACATGGTGTTTTCAGTTTGGCTTAAGTTTGTGTTTTTATTTAAATTTGATATCTATTATCTATAATAAAATTGGATTCCTCCTTCCCTACGTGTCACTATTTCTATCTTCCACGTCACCAAACATTCCAATTTCCTCTACTGCCAAATCCCCATCCCGCGACACAATTCCCTCTCCCCCTCCCGCACTCCACCTCCATTCCATCGGGTTTCTCCTAGGGTTCCCTCCGGCCTCTGTTGATCCCCTCTGATGATCCTCTTTGCGAGTCCCCTCTCCCGGTCACCTTCCCGAACATCCTCTGCCTCCATGCCTCTGTCTCCACGCCTCCACCTCTACGTGCTCCACCTTCGGTCCCATCGGGATTTCTCCCAGGGTTCCCGTAGCTCTCTGTGACTCCCCAATCTCGAACCTCTCCGCGATTCCCATCTCCCGGTCCCCTTCCCGATCATCCTCTGCCTCCACGCCTCCACCTCCACGCCTCCACCTCTGTGAGCTCTATATGTAGTTGAGTTAAGTTGTTGGCAAGGAGTCCAAATAGGACTGAATGTTGGTGAAGTATATGTGAGAATCATCGTCATTGGGGTACGCTTTCAATTACGGTTTCCAAAGGAATATATATCTAAGGGTTTGAATAATGTATATACTTTTATCTATGTAGTGTAAGTTTTGTTGATTTTTCTTTTGAGCTGTCTGAATAGTAGGTTCTCATTTCTGGCCTGTTGATTTGTTTAATATTTTGTTTCCTTCCAATAATTTATTGGTCTATAAACTCATGTTGTGGAGAAATCCTGCATTTGTCTTTCTCCATTGATATATGAAAATATATTGTCCAATTTTTTATAATGAAGAAGGTATGGATTTCTTATTTTATTCCAGATTTCCTTTCCTACAGTAGGTTTTCACTTCAATAGGACAGTTCACATTAAGGCTTATGATTCCATAAATGTATGCTTCCTTTTACAGAACATCAAAGCATACCACTAATTGTAGATTTCCTGTAAATGCTACAAATATTAGCACAATAATTTATATTACATCTGTATCTGGTTTTCTGTTTTTATTGTCAACATATATTAAAGTCACTTTACGGTCCACTGTGCATAATACAGTTACAACTACAACCCATTTATTGGTACCTATTAATGCATTATATTATAATACATTCAGACTGCATATTATGTTATCTAATTTCAGTCTAATTTACACCTGTTTCTTTCATGTTGCTATGACTATACTTCATTGCATTAATAGGACAGTGCTTCGTGAGGTATAAAAAATATTCACTCAATATCTTTCATCTGTCTTCACTGTTTAAAGAATCATCAATAACCATCCGAGGAAATCATTTTTGTATACTATATCCCCTCTGCCCAGCCCCCCTCCCCCTGCCCAGCCCCCTCCCCCTGCCCCTGCCCAGCCCAGTCCCCCTGCCCAGCTCCCCCCCTCCCCCTTCCCAACTCCCCCCCCCTCCCCCTGCCCAGCTCCATCCCTCCCCCAGCCCCTGCCCAGCCTCCCCTCCCCCTGCCCAGCTCCCTGCCTCCCCCTGCACCTGCCCAGCCCCCTCTCACTGCCCAGCTCCCCCCCCTCCCCCTGCCCACCCACCCCCCTCCCCTGCCCAGCTCCATCCCTCCCCCTGCCCCTGCCCAGCCTCCCCTCCCCCTGCCCAGCTCTCCGCCTCCCCCTACCCCTGCCAAACTCCCTCCCCTCCAGTCAATTTCAGTATAGCATAATTTTTATTTGAAAATGCTATTTTCAAGTAATTCATTTCTGTATACTGTATACATGCTTCATTATTAGAGGTATAAGTGTCGTTTATTAAATTTACATGACATTTCTTATCTATGAGTACCTCTTACTACATTATGTGACATTCAATAATGAGATTTCATTGAATTTTTTTGTCTATAATGTACATATGTATCTTTGATGTTGGTATAACTATTGTTCATTGAAATCACTATACAACAGAATACTTAGTCGCGGGAGCATCCTTATTCACTGCATAAATTGACCTCAATATCCCTCTAAGGTATTCATCTATATCTGGTTTTCTATTTTTGTTCTCAACATATATTAAAGTCACTTTACTATCCATTGTGCATAATAGAGTTACAACTGCAACCCATTTATGGGTACCTATTAATGCATTATATTATAATACATTCAGACTGCATATTATGTTGTCTAAGTTCAGTCTAATTTACACCTATTTCTCTCATGTTGCTATGACTATACTTGATTGCATTAATAGGACAGTGCTTCGTGAGGTATACAAAATATTCACTCAATCTCTTTCATCTGTCATCACTGTTTAAAGAATCATCAATAACCATCCGAGGAAATCATTTTTGTATACTATATCCCCTCTGCCCAGCCCCCCCTCCCCCTGCCCAGCCCCCTCCCCCAGCCCCTGCCCAGCCCAGTCCCCCTGCCCAGCTCCCCCCCCCCCTCCCCCTGCCCAGCTCCCCCCCTCCCCCCTGCCCAGCTCCCCCCCTCCCCCTGCCCAGCTGCATCCCTCCCCCTGCCCCTGCCCAGCCTCCCCTCCCTCTGCCCAGCTCCCTGCCTCCCCCTGCACCTGCCTAGCCCCCTCCCACTGCCCAGCTCCCCCCTCCCCCTGCCCAGCCCCCCCCCCCCCCCCCCTCCCCTGCCTAGCTCCATCCCTCCCCCTGCCCCTGCCCAGCTTCATCCCTCCCCCTGCCCAGCTCCCCCGCCTCCCCCTGTACCTGCCCAACTCCCTCCCCTCCAGTCAATTTCAGTATAGCATAATTTTTATTTGAAAAATCTATTTTCAAGTAATTCATTTCTGTATACTGTATGCATGCTTCGTTATTAGATCTATAAGTGTCATTTATTAAATTTACATGACATTTATTATCTATGGGTACCTCTTACTACATTATGTGACATTCAATAATGAGATTTCATTGAATTTTTTTGTCTGTAATGTATATATGTGTCTTTGATGTTGGTATAACTATGGTTCATTGAAATCATAATACAACAGAATACTTAGTCACAGGAGCATCCTTATTCACTGCATAAATTGACCTCAATATCCCTCCAAGGTATTCATTCAAACCATTTTGAAGATGTCTTCCCATAGTTCATTCTACTTATTTGAATATGTTGTTTTCAGATGTATCATTTCTGTATAAAATAGATATGCTTTTTTTTGTTGGTGTAACTATCATTCAGTAAAACCACAGTACTCTGCATGTTTGAATTACATTTACAACATACATCATATAGAATTCAAAAATTCATTCTCTGTCGATTGTATAATCAATATATTTTAAATTGAGTGTACGTACCCATAAACATATTTTCTTTGCATTATAAAACTTGACAATTCAACATAAAGACATCGAAACAAAGATGCAGACGCTGTCAGCATCTCGAGATGCAAGGTTGCAAAGAAGATTTTGTATGAGAGAATGAAAAATCGGTACAATATTAGTGTATTCCCTTGGAAACATTCCATGAACGAACTTACTGAATTGCAGGTTCATAACAATACAGGAAAATCACCGATGAGATCCCATGAACTATTATCTACTACAACATTTGACACTATGCAATTGAATTCTGACTTGAGCAGAGGAGCACGCATACCTCTTTCACCTATTCGTACCAATGGTCAGTACTTTTTATATTACTAACATTTTCAGATGCAGTAAACAAATTAAATGTGAATAATCTCATATGATTTACCCATTTTACTGTTGAACTGATAGTGGCTCTACATTCTGGATCTTATTCTCCAAATACTGTTCAAACAAGCCTTATAAATGATATTAATAACCGTATTAACTTTACTTCAATTAAGTATCCGAGCATTTCAATCTAAAATTACATCTAATCGTTACACTTTTGTTGATATCATGTCTATTCACCACAAGAGGTTCAGGAATTTCATTGTCACCTATGTCTTTGAACGATTTGTTATATTAAGCTTTCAAATAACATTGACGAAATATTTTTTTGTTACTATGTTGTAACATTGTATAGTTTGTCAAATATTAACAATCATTGAAAGCTCATCATGTAGCTTCATCAACAAAATATACTCCCGGTAGCAAGAGAAAGCATATATCATCTTCTAATAAATAAAATTATGACCCCTCTGGTATCTACTCCATCAGCGTATTTTTGTGAACTATTTCACGTTTTTTCTCACATGTATTGAAAAAATAAACTATATTTACATTAATTCTTATAGGTATAATGATTGAGGGACATATTCCCAGTTACCCTACTCGTGACACATTATCAGAGCAAGAACAACTCACGCTTTCAGATGATCTTCAAATATGACTTAGTGTAATATGTTGCATACTATGTTTAAAATAGATATTGTTTTACTTCTTCACCTACCAGTAACGAAGCATATTTTTCCGACACAGGTGTGTTGTATATTATAATCATGTTGTATTCTCTATATGAATCTATAGATATATATCTCCTATGAATATGAATTTCCCTGTACTTTTAATGCATTATTTAGACTTCAAAAATATGGGTCATCTAAATTGACTCATGTCATTTCAAAAAGAGATGTAACAACTGGTGAAATCAATGCTGCATTTAATCATCGGAGAGAGTTTTCAGGTTTGACCAAATACATAATCATTTGTTACTAAATAGGAATTTCGTATGAATTTTCTTACTAACTAAATGAAAACATTGCTATAGAAAGCATGCATCAACTTCAACATGCAGAAGCTACAGGTCATCGTACTATTCATATCTTTAACTACTGTTATTCAGGTCCTGATGGTTTTACATAATTTATAATGCCAAATTTATTAACACCATTCATTTAACCATTATTCACCTACATAATATTTGAATAGTGGAGATCCCTCTAATATTTGTCAACACTGTGGTTCTATATTTTGGTTTGATGAGAGAAATATTAAATGAAGCACCAAAGATAACCCACGATTTTCTATATGTTGCGCACTTGGTAAAGTCTCTTTGCAATTACTACCGTCCTGCCCTCCATACCTTCAAACGTTGGTCTTTGATCAAATCTCTGTGGAGGCAAGAGGATTCCAGGAATATATGCATATTTACAATTATATGTTTTCATTCATGCCAATGTGTGGTAAGGTTGACAGATCATTCAATGATGGAAGAGCTCCAACTATATTCAGATTGAATGGACAAAACTACCATCGCATAGGTAGTTTGTGTCCTCCTGAGGGACAACCGCCTAGTTTTTTCCAATTATATGTTTACGATACTGCAAACGAGTCTCAAAACAGGATTCTGAACATCAGGTAAAATTTAATATGTCGGTTACCACGTTTATGTGATTGTCATATTTTCACTTCATTCGTAACTTAATTCACTTTGCAGTTATGACGGAGCAAATTCAAACACAGTAGTCAATTATAATGTTGTTGTCAACTTAAAAAATATGCTACATGAAACAAATGTTTTAGCTTGTCAGTTCAGATGTGCAAAGGATGTTCTTGATCATCAAGAACATGCAAACTTAAATTTGTGTCTTCTCAAAATAATATAAACAGATGCAATGACATACAACTTTCCTACAGCTTCTGAGATTGTGATGCTTATTTTCGGTGACATTGAAGATCTCAATTGTGACAGAGATATTATTATTCAGATCATAAGTGGTGATTTATAGCGGATTGATGAACATCATCCCTTGCACCTTCCATTGCAATATCCACTTATTTTCACAAATTGTCAGGATGGATACGTTCACAACATTTTACATAGATCTACATCTATGAGTACATGTACAAAGGTTCGAAAAGTTACAATGTGTGAATACTTCTCCTATCACTTGCAGTGTCGTTCGAATGATAGGTCAATATTACAATTTTCGAGAAGATTGTTGCAATAGTTTATTGTTGATGCATATACAATGATAGAGTCTCAGAGACTATCCTCCATTCGCTTCAATCAAAAATGCTTGAGGGTTGAGTTGTACAATGGGTTGCAAGATGCTTTTCTACGAGGTGATCGTGATGGGTCTACATGTGGGAAGCGTATCATTTTACCATCTTCATTTACTGGTGGTCCCAGATATATGATTCAAAATTACCAAGATGCTATGTCAATATGCAATTGGGCAGGATATCCAGATTTGTTTTTAACATTTACATGCAATCCACTATGGCCTGAGATCACAAGATTTGTATCATCTAACAATCTTTGGCCTTCAGATTATCCGCACATTTTATCCAGAATTTTCAATATTAAGGTTTACCAGTTGATGAAAGATTTATGAGACAGATGTTTCTTTGGAAAGTCATGAGCAGGTACCTGCTTTAATACGGATTATTTTATAATACATACTTTATCTTAACTACTGAATATGTTGTTGAACTATTTCATTTATATCATTACTTTCTTTGTAGTTGTTCGTACAGTGGAATTTTAGAAACGAGGACTGCCTCATGTACACATTTTGCTATTTTTATGTAGAGAGAGCAAATTAGGTACTCCTGCCTGCATTGAAAAATGTGTTTCTGCTAAAGTTCCAAACAAATGTGACTTCCCAAAACTTCATGAGGCTGTTAAGAAGTTTATGATGCATGGACCTTGCGGTAATTCAAATCGTCGATCACCTTGTATGAAAAATGGCAAGTGTACTAAATTTTTTCCAAAAAAAATTGTTGAAAGTACAACATTTGATGATGATGGGTATGTTCTATACCGAGGAAGAAATGATGGAAACACGATCGTGAAGAATGGTGTCCCATTGGATAATCGGTTTGTTGTACCATATAATCCTTTCTTGCTAATAAAGTATCAAGCTCATATGAATATAGAAATTTGCAATCAATCAACTTCCATCAAATATTTGTTTAATTATATTAGCAAAGGTAATGATCGTGTCACAACAGCTTTGTATGAAACTAACAGTGCAGCACAGTCAGGCAATAATGTTGATGAGATTAAAAGGTATTATGATTGTCGGTACATCTCTCCTTGCGAGGATTCTTGGAGGATATTTTCATATGATATCCATTATAGATATCCTCCGGTTAAAAGGTTACATTTCCATTTACCAGGCCAGAATATTGTTACGTACACTGACACTAATCATATTGAGGATGTGCTGAGTAAGAGTAATATTTCTGATTCAATGCTTACGGCTTGGTTTCAAGCTAATATTGCTTACCCGGAAGGAAGGTGTCTCTCATTCGCAGAATATCCAACTAGATTTGTATTCCACCAACGAGAAAAAAGATGGTGTCCAAGAAAGCAGGGGTTCAGTATTGGTATACTTTATTATGTTCCACCGACAACTGGAGAGTTTTATTACCTACGATTAATGCTCACAAAGATCATAGGTGCAACTTCTTTTGAAATTATTAGAACTATGAACAATATTATCCATGGTACTTTTCGTGAAGCATGTTCTGCATTGGGACTTCTTGCTGATGACAGAGAATTTATTGAAGCAATAAAGGAGGTGTCAACTTGGGCTACAAGACAGTCTATGTGTATACTATTTTCCAGCATTTTGTTATCAAACAATATTTCCCGCCCAGACATTGTGTGGCATGAAACATGGGAGCTCCTCAGTGAAGACATCCTCTATGCGCAACAAAATAGGATTCAAATGCCAGGTATGTGTTGTCAAATTTCTCGATCTATACTATGTGATCTATGTAGCTGTTGGTTCATTGAACTTTTACTTTTTTATGAATCCATTATACTACTTGAATAACAATATTTCATGATTCTATATAGATTTGACACTCACGGATCATCAAAAAAAATGTTTGCTTTGCCTGAAATAGAGAATATACTTCAGAGGAATGGTCGATATCTTCATGCTTTTCCACCAATTCCGGTTCCAGATTCTGATATTGTCTCTCAACAAAATCATTTAGTAGCTGATGAACTAAATCATAACAGAGACGGTCTTCGGAATGAGTATATGAATTTGCAAAGTCATCTTACTGATGAACAGAACGACGTGATGACTACAATTATGTCTTCGTTAACTGCATCCACCGGTGGTTTCTTTTTCTTGCATGGTCATGGAGGCACAGGTAAGACTTACATTTGGAATGTATTGACATCTTTACTATGGTCCGAAGGTAATATTGTTCTGGCAGTTGCATCCAGTGGAATTGCATCATTACTACTACCTGGTGGAAGGACGGAACATTCTAAATTTTGAATTCCTATATCTATTTCTGAAAATTATGTTTGAAATATTCAACAAGGTAGTGATGTCACAGATCTTCTACTGTTAACAAAGCTAATTATTTGGGATGAGGCACCAATGACTCATAAGCATTGCTTTGAATCCCTTGATCGTACTTTAAAATATATAATGTCAATAAAAAATGAGAATGCTTCAACCTTGCCATTCGGTGGAATAACAGTTGTGTTGGGTGGGGATTTTAGGAAAATACTACCTGTCGTACCAGGTGGAAACAGAAATGATATAGTTTGTTCAAGTATAGCTTCTTCATATTTATGGCAACATTATCGTGTTCTGAAACTGACAAGGAACATGAGATTGTTTTCCAATTCTTCTACAGTTTCAGATGAGCTTCTTCAATTTTACAAATGGAATTTAGATATTGGTGAAGGTCGCATTGCAGAACCAGATGATGGTGAAACTTTAATTCCAATCCCATCTGCATATCTTCTTGCTTGGACTACAGATCCTATTTGTGCAGTTATTGAGCATACTTATCCCAACTTCATGAGTAACCATGCTGATATTAATTATCTTAAAGACTGTGCCATCTTAGCTCCAACTCGGGATATTGTTGAAGAAGTAAATGCGTACATGATGTCCCTCACCTATTCTGAATGCAAAGATTATTTCAGCTCAGATTCAGTTTGTGATGCAAGTTTTGATACCGATAGGCCGGAAAACATTTATTCTTCTGATATGTTAAATGGGATTAATGTTTCAGGGATGGTTGCCCATAAGATTACACTCAAAATTGGGGTACCTGTCATGTTGCTTCGAAATGTAGACTAGTCTATGGGATTATGTAGTGAGACTCGCTTGATTATCACGCATTTGGGAGATCATGTCATCAGAGCAAGAATATTGTGTGGTTGTAATTCAGGATATCTTGCTTTCATTCCAAGATTAAATATGACACACTCATACTATTGATGGCCTTTCAAACTGCAAAGAAGACAATATCCTTTGACTATTTCTTATGCTATGACTATTAAGAAAAGTCAAGGACAATCACTATCTACTATTGGTCTATATCTTCAAAAACCTGTGTTTTGTCATGGTCAATTATATGTTGCTCTATCTAGAGTCACATCACCATTAGGTTTGAAAATATTAGTTGGTGATAATAATCCCACAACTCGTGAATCAACGCAAAATATTGTGTATAAAGAAATATTTGATAGATTGTGTTAGGTATATGTAAAATTATATGTTAAATTGTCAATGTTTAGTTCTGCTCAGCTTATTTCTATATGATTTTATGAATCTCAATATATCTGATTATGATCTCTTTCTATAGAAAAGACATCACATTATTACCAAGATGTCGCGATCTATTACCCCTTTGAATGATATCACACCTGATACCGATGATACATTGAAGATACAAGTGCGTGTACTGAATTTGTGGTCCAACACAACATCTAGGTACTCCAATGATGTTGTTGCAATTGATATGATTCTTGGTGATTTACAGGTGAATTTTAAATTAATACTAGACTGCATTTTATATTTCTGTGGTTTCACTTATATTCTCATTTCAACTATAGGAAAGATTTGTCAACTACATTGATATGTCTTTATATTTTTGACATTATTAGATCTTTATTTCTGCAGAAAACAAAGATACACTATACAATTACTGGGCATCAAATTCTATCTAAGTTCAGAAATATATTGCGTGAAGGCATGTGCTATTTCATACAGAACTGTTAGATAGCTGTTAATCAAGGTATATACTTAGGAAGTAGACATGCATGTCGATTACTATTCACATCAACAACACATGTCTGGCCTTGTGATGCGCCGCTACCACATTTATGTTTCGATTTTACTTCCTTCGAAGACATAATTCAGAGAAGGGTTCCAGAGCAACATTTAATAGGTAGGTTTTTCTTAAGATTCCTGACACCTAAGTTTAATGCTTTTAAATATTCTGTATTGATCAATACAGAATATTATGGATTGATTTTATGAACTATTATCTAACATTATTGTGCTTTTTCGTTTTTGTAATCTGTCTTAGAAATTATTGGATACTTACTTTGCTCACATCCTCCTGAGGCGGAGGGTAGTTCCAATTCGAGGATGAAAATTTTCTTACAGGATGAAAGGTCAGTTATTATGGGGTGACTATGCTAACCAGATGTCGTCATACTTGGAAGAAAATATCAGTTCACCAATTGTTTTAATATTGCAACTTGTCAGAGTTAAGAAATTGAATAGTATGCTCTATAATAACATAATGCCTTATTTCCCTTTCATTTATTCAATTATTTGATGATTTTTAACCCAGTATTCCAACTAAGTTTGTTTTAAAACCATTTTCAGACTATATCATACTTACAACTTCCATTAATGCGACGAAAATCCTTTTCAATCTTGAAATCGTAGATGTTGAATCATTCAGAAAAAGGTGTTCTGCATACTTTATTTAATTCTGAATTGTTTATATGATGTTCATTGATTACTATATGATAGATGTACATATTATTTTTGACATTTTAGTTGCATTTTTCAATATTCATATGTACGTTTATAATGGCTTAAGAGAATCAAAGTCCAGCATCAACTAACCCATCTTCTTCCTCTACACCATTTCTATTTTGGGAAAATAAAAAAAACCCTTTCTGAAGTGAATAATTGTGATCAGGTATGTAATATATGGAAAATTAACAATTAATTTCGTGCAGTTTCTTAATCTGGGTGTACCAGTATTGTACTGTATTAATTCATAATCTATATTTTTCTCAATGTTGGACAGCCTACAAAGTGCTTGATTTCTGTTACCATAAGGAAAATTCAAACAACTCACAATTCGTTCTACGAATCATGCAATTCTTGCATGAAAAAATTGCATATTGATGATGGAAAAATTAAGTATAACAATTGAAAAATATATGTAACTTTCATCATTCCAAGGTTATTATTTGTTATTCTCCTTAACAGTTTATTAATTATTTTATGTATCAATAGTAATTAATTTTAGTTATTTCATATTTACAAATCAACAGATTTAGAGTGCAGCTGCTTGTGATAGATACCATGGACTGCTTGTCAATTGTCCTATTCAATAAACAAGTAATGCAATTTGTGAGCAAAACTGCTTCAGATCTGCGAGATTATTTGATTCAGGTACTACCACGTAATAAACTATCATGTTGACAAAATATGTTCTCTTCATTTAAACTAACAACTACTTTCTTTTTTAAATAAGGCTGATGAAGAGTACGGTTTTCCTTCCAAATTGACTGTTTTCAAATCAAAAAAGGTTCTCCTGTCAATTGAAGTGTTGAATTTTAATATACAAAATCATCACCGTTCAGTAGAACAAAACTCATACAAGGTACTTTTCATTACCGACAACAAAAACTACATCACCATGTTCAATGAAAACTTCACAGATTTTCAGGTATATTCTATTACATTTTTTTGTTTTCTTTAATATGGATAGATTGCACAAAGTTATTTCTATTATTATTTATATACAGCATCATCAAATCATAGGTTGTACAAATGTAAGTAGTGTCGAAGAACATAATCAGATATAATATAATCCATTATAACATTCAATACTTCCCTCCGTGTAAAGAACATGAAACTGGATTAATGCTATATTGTTCTATAATATTATCATTAGAGTGCTGATTCATTTCGACTATGTGCAAAGGATGACTCAATATTTGAAAAATCATCTGCAGTATCATCAGCTATTCAGGTATATATATATTTTCTTCCTTAGAATTTGCATTATAAGGCTTTTTTTAAGCCTACATTGTTATTGCTCCTTCATCTGATGCTTCTTTTAATTATGTTTTATATGCAGAAAAACCTACTGACTGAATTTCTAAATGATGATCTTACTGAACAATATCATCATATCTCACCTGAAAGTTTCGGTAGAACAAGTCAGGCAAAAAATTTGGCAGCCCGAATGACTGATAAATTAAAGGACAAAGCAGAAAATATTGACTGATATGTACAACATATATGAAAGGTAATACTAAATGTTGTACATGATTTACTAAATGTAGAATTTTCATTAGGTACTGAAATAGTAACTACGTCATGAAAGTCTCTATAAATTAATTACATTATAGTTTATGTACCTTATATATGATGGGTAGGGGGCTGGTAGGGGAGGGGTCTGGTGGGGGTGGGGGAGGGGGGCTGGGCAGGGGGAGGTGGAGGGGGGGAGCTGGGTAGGGGGGAGGTGGGCAGGGGCTGGGGGAGGTGGGAGAGCTGGGTAAAGGGAGGGGGGAAAGCTTGGCAGGGCCAGGGGGAGGGGGGAAGCTAGGCAGGGGGAGGGGGGTAGCCGGACAGAGGCAGGGGGAGGGGGGATGGCCAGGGGAGGGGGGCTGGGCAGGGGCAAGTGGAGGGAGGGAGCTGGGCAGGGGGAGGGGGTTGGGCAGGGGGATGGGGAGGGGGCTGGGCATGGGGAGGGGGGCTGGCCAGGGGGAGGGGGGCTGGGCAGAGGGGAGGGGGAAGGGGAGGAGTTATATTTTATTCCTTTTCATTTAGTCATATATGTTTCCTAATGTTATTATGATTTCTTAGAAGTTTATCTTTCTGTTTAAATATTACCTACCACTATCTTGTCTTTCTAACATTTCTTTCTATTTGGCCTGGGTTGGCAGATCGGTTGTAGAGGTGCTTCTCAGTTTTGGCCCTGGCTGATTATTGAGGTATACAAAATATTTACTCCTTCTCTTGCATCCGTCTTCACTATTTAAAGATTCATCAATAACCATCCTAGGAATTCATTGTAACTGATTTGGATATCTCTTCATGTGGTTCATTTTTTAAAATTTCAACACCTTTCCACTGCTTTTCTAAGGGCACGTTTTAGTGGGGGTGGCCAGGGGGAGGGGCTGGGCAAGGGAAAGGGGGAGGGATGGAGCTGGGCAGGGGGAGGGTGGGGGGGAGCTGGGTAGGGGCAGGGGCTGGGGCTGGGGCTGGGGCTGGGGCAGGGGGAGGGGGGGAGTTGGGCAGGTGGAGGGGGGAGCTGGGCAGGGGTTGGGGGGAGCTGGGCAGGGGGAGTGGGGGAGCTGGGCAGGGGTAGTGGGAGGGGGGGAGCTCAGCAGGGGAAGGGGCTGGGGGAGGTGGGGGAGCTGGGCAGAGGGAGGGGGCGAGATTTGCAGGGCCAGGGGAGGGGGGAAGTTGGGAAGGGGGAGGGGGGAGCTGGGCTGGGGGAGGGGGCTGGGCAGGGGCCAGTGGAGGGAGGGAGCTGGGCAGTGGGAGGGGTCTGGGCAGGGGACGGGGAGGGGGATGGGCATGGAAAGGGGGGATGGGTAGGGGGAGGGGGTCTGGGCAGAGAGGAGGGGTAAGGGGAGGGAGTTATATTTTATTCCTTTTCATTTAGTCATATAAGTTTCCTACTGTTATAATGATTTCTTAGAAGTTTCTCTTTCTGTTTAAATATTACCTACCACTATCTTGTCTTTATAACATATCTTTCTGTTCGTACTGGGTTTGCAGCTCGGTTGTGGAGATGCTTCCCAGTTTTGGCCCTGGCTGATTATTGAGTTATACCAAATATTTACTCCTGCTCTTGCATCCATCTTCACTGTTTAAAGATTCATCAATAACCATCCTAGGAATTAATTGTAACTGATTTGGATATCTCTTCCTGTGGTTCGTTTTTTTAAATATGAACAGCTTTCCACAGCTTTTCTAAGGGTACATTTTAGTGGGGGTGGGCAGGGGGAGGGGTTGGGCAGGGGAAAGGGGGGAATGGAGTTGGGTAGGGGGATGGGGGGGAGCTGGTCATGGGGCTGGGCAGGGGGAGGGGGCTGGGCAGGGGGAGGGGTGCTGGGCAGAGGGAAAGGGGAGGGGCAGGCCTATGAGAGGTTGTCATATTTATAGTAAGTAGTAATTTTTTAGTTCAATTTCTTCCAACATATTTGTAAATTTCACACCTTCTGAACTTTACCTCCCCCATTCCAGCATCTTCTATTTTCGTTGTCTTTAGTCTTAACTCCATTTTCTTCCATCATGAGTAACCCACTTACATCATTATGGTGTTAAATTTTTTAATACATTTCATAATTTTATTTCCATTTTCAGGTGGCTATCTTCAAATCATGGTTTGGATCAAGTCCATGATTTCTAAACAGGATGACAACACCTCTACAGTTGAACTGGTCTTCAAAACAATGGCTGGGAAATCCATGTTTTCATTCTACTCATTTTTTATTATTTTCATTTTGCTAGACTGATTTCCATTAGTTTTTTTTCTCTAGGTTTTCTAAACTTACCATATTTATTTCAGTCATTTTCACATTTGTCGGTTTTATTTTTACAATCACTGTCTTATGTTGGATTTGACTTTCACTCTTTAGTCAATATTTTTGTTTCTTCTCAACTTTTATAAATACAAATTCTTTTTAAAAGTAAAACAATTAATCAAGCTCTTCACTTTTTAGTCAACATTATTGTTTCTTATCAACAATTATAATTATTAATTCTTATAAAAAGAACAACCATTAATCGAATAATTCGTGCTATTTCACGGGCGAGTACTAGTTTAAGTTCAAAAAAAGCTTCATATAATCAAAAAAAATAAAATAAACTTGGGTTTTCTTAATATTTTAATAAAATTATCCATAAATGAATTTTGATGTTTAATAATAAAAATCACATTAATCTGATGCATTGTATGACCGGTGTGACTTGAAGCATTCCATTTTATTTTAAAAGTTACATTTTAGTTAGAAATATAAATTTCTAACTAAAAAACTAATTAGAAACATTTATATTGATTTAATACTTTAGTAATATAATTAATAAATAATTTTTCGTGCTTATAAATCAGTCGCATGTCAATTTGATACATGGTGTGAATGGTATGAATTGAAGAGTGTGTTTTCAATTTAATAGTTACATTAAAGTAAAAACATGTTTTACTCACTAAAATGAATAAAAATAACTTGGTTGGTCTTTATACTTTATTAAAATCATTAATAAGTCATTTTTTATGTGTATTAATTAACCACATGTCAATCTAACTCACAGTATGCCCGATATGACTAAACATTCATATTTTTATCTAAAATTAACATTTTAGTTCAAAACAAGCATGACATTATCATAATCGAGAAAACATGATTGTTTTGTCTTGGTAGTTTAGTAAAAGTATTCATAAATAATTTTTTATTTATAGGAATCAAACACATGTCATTATGAAATACAATGTTCCCATTAATATTAAAATTACATGTTTCCTATTTAAAATTCATATTTTAGAAAAAACATTTTTCACTCATTGAAAACTAACCAAATGAATTCATATTTTTTTGATAATTTTGGAAAAATGTATAGGAGTCATTTGTCACTTATAGGAATTATCCTCACTTCAATCCAATTCACAGTGTTATTGTATGACTTGAAATGTGTGTTTTCTATTTAAAAAAATATATATTTTATAAAAACAAGTGTTACTCATTGAAATTTAGGAAAACAAACTTGGATTATCTTTACATTTTAGGAAAATTATCTATAGTAATTTGAGACATGTAGGAATAAACCGCACATTAATCCAACATAGTGTGGATCTTATGTGACTCAAATTGTACATTATCAATTTAAAAGTGACATTTTAGTTTAATATACACATCACTCACTAAAAAACAAGAAAACTTTCTTTTATTGTCTTGATACATTCATAAAATTCTCTATAATCCATTTTTTGACATGTAGGAATTAGTCCCATGTCAATTTGATGCATGGTGCACCTGTTATGACTCAATGTGGGTGTTTTTAGTTTAAAAGTATAATTTTAGTTTAAAACATATGTCACTAACTAAAAATAGAGAAAACACATATAGTTTTTCTTGATACTTTAGGAAATTTATTCATAAGTCCTTTGTGAATTATAACAATCAACTGTATGTCAATCTAACACATGATATGTTTGGTGTGACATAAATTACAAGTTTTCAGTTTAAAAGGGAAATTTTACTTCAAAACACATGTCACATACTCAAATCAGAGAAAAAATTCTCAAACTATATTGATATACTATAAAAAAGATCCAAAAATCATTTGGTATGTTTATGAATTAGTCGCACATCAATATAACGCATGGTGTGGATAGTATGACTAAAAGTGCATGTTTTTATTTAAAACTGACATTTTAGTGAAAAACATGGATCACATAATCAAAAAAAATCAAACACACTCAAATTTTCATGACACTTGAAGATAGTGATCTATAAGTCATTTTTTATTTTTAAGAATCGAACACACATCAATCCAACATGCCATGTACTCAATATAACTCAAATTCTGTGTTTTTGGTTAAAAGGTAACATTTTTAGTTCAAATGTGTTATATTCACTGAAAACTATAAAAACTCACCTGTATATTTATGAAACTTTAGGAATAAAATCCATAAATTATTTTTGTTACATGGGAATTATTTGCACATTAATCTGACTCACGTTGGGTCCCGTATGACTAAAAGAGTGTGTTTTAATTTAAAAATTATATTTTAGTTCAAAACACATGTCAAAAACTTAAAAATAAATAAACTCACGTAAATTATCTTGATATTTTATAAAAAAAATTGTGTTATGTAGGAATCAACTGCATGTTAATATGACACATGGTGTGACCGGTGTGACTCAAAGTGCCTGTTTTTATTTCAAAAGTGATATTTTATTAACTCATTAGGTCATATTTATATTTAATTTATTTATTTATAATATTACTAACATATGAATTGTTTTTTAATATAGGTACACTATTTTATTCTAACCATCTTGGTTTTTTTAGAAATTGGTTACATGATAGGACACTTTTGGAAGGGGGTCCAAATTCAATAGAATAAGGTTTTTAAATTTATTGGAACAATGTTTGTAATAAATTATATGTACCAATGATATTTTATATACCAATGTTTTAATTTTAATATTTATAATAATTTTAAAATGTATTTTATTTTATTGTGATATAAATTTATTTGAAAATAAAATTTTTATTTTTTGTTGTAGTGTGCTATAAATTTTAGCAACACACTACTGTAATTGATCATTTATCAGTTATTTTTTAGTAGTGATAAAAGATACTTCTATCAATTCTATAAATAGAAGTGATAAAATATACTCTCATTGGCACTAAAAAATTTTATAACAACCTGAAACTTCACTATGTATTTTCTTTAAGTAAATATAATGTTAATATATTTTTCTATATGCAACACTGAACTAAAATGAGTAACAACATATTTGATAAATATTATTAAGAAAATTTAAGAAAAATAAAAACCTAAGTGAATGAAAAGATTATAATCAATTATAAATTCATAAAAAATGGGATTAATAACACTTAATACTTTAAAGGGGCATTTTTCAATAAAACATTTTTTATTTATATATTGTTTTTTATCTAAAAGATAGATTTATAAATTTTAGAATTTTATTTTCGTAATATTAATTTTATTTATGAATTTATTATATTGAAATTATCCTAAGATAAATTTTTTATATTTTTATAAAATAATTAATTTATAAGTGAATAGTAAAAAAATATAGATATTGTTAAAACCGTCCATTTTATGACATTATCATATTACATGAACGTCTTAATTTTTTATGAAAAAAATTATATAAAAATATATATTTATAATTAAAATAAATCATTTTAAATTACTAATTTTTATTTATAAATCCCATGTATATTTTTTTAGAAACATAAGTAATATTTTACTCTAAAAAATGATTTATTCACTTACATTAAAATATTAGTTTTCATACCTTATAAAAATTAAATTTGAAAAATGGATTTAATATTTTAGATCAGCCTAATCATATTATTTAATATGGTTAACTTTATTTTTTGGCACAAGAGTATGATTACTAATATTAATGTCAATGACTATGATAATAGTAAAACTGTTATTTTAAATGAATTATTTTATTAAAATTATGAAATTATTATCTAATAAAATAAATTAAACTATTATAAAAAGTAACTTTAATATAATTTTTATTCATATATTAAAATAAATTGGCACTCATTAAATTGTTACTCAATACTAAATAATATTGGGAACACTAAATGGTGAAAACAATATTTTTCTTCAAAATAATTTTTCTATATATATAATATTTTTATTTAAAAATATATTTTATCTTAATTATAAATTGAATTTTATGAAATTGAGATTAATGTTTTGTACAAAACACTAAAATTTTATAATAAGTGTTATTTTATAGTTTTAGTAATACATAAGCTACTTAGGTAAAAACTAGTTAACACAATAAAAACAAAGAAAAGGTAATTGTAGAAATATAAGAACAAATAACTTCCAAAAAGTTTAAAACATGTGTGTAAATAAATATTTGACTCTTTATCAACAAAATTGAATACCACACTCCATTATTACTCACTTTTTGAATCATTTACCCTTGAATAGTGTCATTCTATTATTGAAACAGGTTTTCACAAAAGTGATTTTTTTTTACTTATGAAAAGGGAAAATTACACCCCATCATGCCACACTCATTACATATAATTCATTCCTAAAAATATAATAATTTTATCCTTATATAATAATTTCTCAAGTTCATAAGCTTTTATTCTCAATTACATAGCCAAATCCCTTCATTTACAAGGACACTTTCAAGACAAAGTTCAAGATCCCAATGTGAGTATTACTTAATCCTTTTCTTTTTCATCATATTATTTTCCTTCCAAAACTATCTAAACTATATTTATATAGTTACCTATTTATCATTATAATATTTAAGTGTTATTATTTTAATGTAACAATCCTTATTTATCCCTTTCCATATACTTAGAAAAACAAAAGAACGTTGATTGTGCGTTGTACATTGTGTGTTGTGTGAACTACCACCTCCACTAAGTGACATATTTGGTGATTCACTATAACCTATATTCACTAGTTATAAATATGGAATTAAAAAAATTACATTTATAATATAATTATAAATATGAAGAGAAAAATTATAACTCATCTTCATTTCCTCTCATTCTTAGGGAAATGAAAACATTAATCATGTGTTGTGAGGACTACTTCCACCATGAAGTAACATTTTTCATCTTGATTTACATTATTTATCAAAAAAACTTAAAATATGATTCCAAATATTAAAAACATCTAAATAGAATCATTACTCTTTGGTTATAATTATTTTATTCCAAAATAAACAATTTCTTAACCATACTCACCCATTGAATTATGGTATGTTTATGATTGGATCATTCTAATCACCTACTTGAATAATGTTATAAAACAATATAATGGATGAATATGTGAACATAAATAATACTATTAATATAGTTTAATAATAAAATCAGTATTTTTTATGGTTCTGAAAATTTTATATTATGTATTTACATTATTATTATAATATCTTCATCAATCGTAAAAAAATATCAAAATAAACCGACTCTGGTTCCATTTTTACAAAACATAACTTAAAAAATAATGGAATTATATAATATATTTATAAATCAATAAATTTTATATATTAAATTACCTTAAATTATTCAGAAATGATGAACATTGGAAGAAGAATAAAGAATAACACTACAATTGAAAAACTAGTTCAAAACGATCAAGATAACTCACACTTGATATTGAAAATAGATAATAACTAACAAATATACATGTAAATAATAATTATAAATGAAGTTTATAAAATTTTATAGATGTGAATAATGTTATGATATTGGTGATTAGGATAGTTATTTTTTTAACAAGATATTCAAGTACTTTAGTGGAAGTCGGGATTTAAGATAAGGGTTTCTTACCTCAAATTTAATTTTTAGAGACATATTTTTTATTATACACCATGTTTCTTGAGAATAGTGCATGTACAAACTATTTAATATTTCTTTATAATTATCCTCTCATTATTCATGGTATTTAATGTTTCATTTGAAATCATATCATTTGAAGGTTTTTTATTG
This sequence comes from Viscum album, assembly GCA_963277665.1. Classification (NCBI taxonomy): domain Eukaryota; kingdom Viridiplantae; phylum Streptophyta; class Magnoliopsida; order Santalales; family Viscaceae; genus Viscum; species Viscum album. The sequence continues at coordinate 1,921,384,016 of OY728125.1, read as the reverse complement.
GAATGTGTCTAATGTTTTAAGGGTTTCATTGACTCAATTTCTGATAAATTAGGTCATAGTCATTATTAAATGAATATAATTTTTAATATTTTATTGGTCCTACTGGTCTTCAATTTTAAATGGTAATTTATTCTTTTTCTTTGGGGAAATTATTTCTTATCATCAATAACAACCTATTTGATAAAATATTCACTAAAATAAAATTATAACATTGGTAAGAATAAATCTAATTCTTAACAACAAATAATTTCCTCAATTTTCATTTTTTCCATACCTCTAATGAATTCCTCACTTTTGGGACCTCCAATATAGATTAATTAATGTATGCCTCTTATTTCTCATAACTATTTTTCAAATTAAATTTTTATTTCACTGTTTATGATTTGGTTTTTTAATAAAAGTGTTTCATAATGTTAATTAGGTTTACATATCATGGATATATTTCTTATCATCCACTCTATGTTCTCTTTATAAAAAAAATTATTTCTTTTTATAGACTCCATTAATAAAGATTTATTAAAAATTAATGTTTTAATATATATCAAAAAAATTATTTCTAACCTTTTTTTAAAATGACTTTTCAAAAAAAACTTTTGACTTTATCCCTTAGATTTTCTTCACAAAAATAAGAAAAGAAAAATATTTTTAAAATATTTTAATAAGAAATTATTTCCCATTATTTTTAATATTTATTCCCATGTTTCATGGTTTTATAAAGTAAATTTGTTTACCATTATTATATGAATTTTATTTAAAATGGTTTTTCCTGGAAAATGGGTCATGTTCATCGTGCACTTAAAAGTAAAATTCTATAATTAGTATAAATGTATCATTCATCTACCATTTTATTATTTACCTATGTTTTCAAAAATATGCAACATTAAATCTCTATAATATAAATGATTCATTTTTTCCTTTATCATGCCTAATATTCTACTATGTATAACCATAATAATTATTTCAATTCATTTCACCTATGAATACCCTATTTTTTATTATTTTGATTGTAGGGTATTTACCTAGATGTCATATGACATAAAAATTATTAATATATTCCAAATTTTAACTATTTATAGACTCCTACTAAATATAGTGTATAACGGTTCGTATGATATTTAACCCAAGGAATGTTTGGTACCAAAATTTTCAAAAAAAAATATCCACTACAAGCAGGGGATGAAAGCCTTTTTTCATTTCTATTGAAGAAGTGTTTTTAACTAAAAGTATATGGAAAAGTGATAAACCATAAGTGATAAAAATGATGATTAAAAATAGTAACAGAGATTGAGAAAAATAATTCAAGGAAGATACTTGAGGAAAAACTAAAGCTATTAGTTGAAAGGATAACCACTTCATATAAAATCTATTAAATAAAAAACTTCATAAAATTAATGGATTAATCTACCACTCCAAGAGATTAATCACACAAACTAATGAATCTTGAAGTTCACCACTCCAAGAAACATTAGTAATCAAAGGGATTTGAACAAATTGAAATCCAAAACAATCTTGTTGATTGTTCTTTGAAGTTTTTGAAAATAAATCTTAATAATTATACCGCGTCCCCCTCCCTCAAAAGATACCCCTCTTGGAATAGTAATGGGGAAAAGGAGATAATTACCCTCGATTCCTGCCTCCAATAGGCCCCATATTGGTGACTAGCAACAATGGTATACAGATCTCACAATATGAGAGGTATTACCTTTTTTTTAAACAAGATCTGGGGATATGATGGATCATCCACAAAACAACTCCAAGACATAAATAAAAGAAGCCCAAAAACCATCACACGTGAATGTATAAAATATAACTAAATAAAATACAATAAAACTCCAATGTATCGTACCCAAAAGCAAGATAAAGCAATGACTCAGCAACTGTCCCAAATCCTGAGCTAGTAACTCCCAGCATGGTCTACGTAATCCCCTTGGAAACCTAAAAGCAGTTTTATATAAGTATGGTCAGCATACAAGTATACTCAGTAGGAAAACAAAATTTTCTCATGCACAAGTGATATAATCATACAAATTCTTCTATGAGAAAACAACAAAACCAAACAGAACCTAACAATTATATTAATCATCTCAACCTCACCAATTCATGCTCACCAAATAATGAAAGTCAGGTAATGTAATATAATTCAGATCGATAGGTAGGGTACCCGACACCACTTCCCACTGATTATCCACTCTTTCCCAACATAAAATTTCTTTACACTCCCAACTCTTCCAAAATTACCACATCACATCCTGCCCGCAGACACCCAAGACTCAAAAACCACACCGCATCCTGCCTGTAAAAAAACTAGGCCACAAACCACATCACAACCCGCTTATAGACACCTGGTCTACAAACCACATCACATCTCACCCACAGACACCTAATCCACAAACCACATAATATCCTGCTCATAGACACCTGATCCACAAACCACATCACATCCTTCCCACAGACACATGTTCCATAACCCACATCACATCCTAAAGACACCTGGTAAATCATAACACATCTCATCCCGAAGGAACCTGGGAAAGTACAACTTTCCCACACACACCTGGGCCTCACAAACCATAACCTGCCCAAAGAATATCAAGTTATCATCACCTAGAAGAGGGATCGAGGAAGAGCAGTTGGCCAGTCATCTATCCTCCCATCAGGATGTTTGGGAAAGACACCCTCCCCCATGACGATGGGGGTGTTCGGTACATAGTGTGCAACTAGGGTGGGGTGAGTATAGAAATCACAAGGAAAATACAAGTATATACATATATGATACCAACCACTCATGCCCAACCTATGGTTTCTCAAACAAACAAACAACTAAAAACACTACCAACTTCGCTGCTACCTCTAAATGCACACCACCACACAATAAGCCACAAAACCCATTCACGTTCCCAACCAATTTAATTAACCATTTCCATCATATTAGCCAAACCAACCCAAGTCATTCCAGATTTTATTAATCAATTATTGATTTATTCCATCACTACTCAGGCAACTACCAAGCACAGCACACAACAAGAAACAAAGTTTTTAGAAGGTAAATATCCCTGATAAATGAAAGAAGTTTCACATTAAGGACACATTGTTCCACAAACTCTATTTTTTACACCCATTCACACTATAACATATATTGATCTCCAGATACAGGGTGAAACTTTTTGAATGTTATCAATGGTGAAGCACCCACACCAATCACCACTATCCTTCTTTAAATCTATCCCACTCGAGTTACATACCAACAGAACCAACCCCCATATCATAACCCCATTCTGTAACACATTACCACACGGCCAATTTTACATCCTTGATGAACAACACTTCTCATCCACCCCATAATCAATCAATATCTCAACCTGAGATTCCATTACACCACTCAATCTATCCCACAACACTTAACCATGCTCACAACCATACTACAGCATAACCCAGGGAAGTCCCACACACATCACATCACCACACATACTAAGAAAAACACAATTTTAAATTTAGTAAGGCATCCCATATTTAATTCCACTTTCTAATTCAGGGTTTATCATAAAAACTGTATGATCTTGGGGAATCCATTCATTATTCAAATATAAATGATTAATCCATTTTCATATATGAGTTTCTAACCAATGGAAAACAACATGAATTCCATAATCTATATAGTGTGAAAACAAATCCACCAACAACCACAATTTTCAGTGGGGCATTGGGCCCAAAAAATCACAAGATCACAAACAAAATCAAGGTTATAAAGGCATACAAATAACACCATTTTCCCCTTAATTTCAATTAACTGACTATTTATCTTCAATTATGATGGTACGAACATGATTCACAAGTAAACATAAGTAAAAAAACTCCTGTATAATGCAAAAAAAGGGGAAATGAAGGAAATACTACCTCAAAATGGTTTCAATGATCCTCACACAAGAACGAATCATGTAACGAACCTCTAATTACCTCTCCTGCAAGATCTATATCCACTCATGGATGTCGTGGCACCACCGCATTGAAAAAAATAGAAGAAACCCCCATTAGAACCAGAGGAGAATATTCACCATCACATGGAAAGAATAAATAGGATGGGAAGGAGAGAAAACTATAAAAAACTTCAAGAATAGAGGAGGAATACACCCTAGATCAGAGATGTATCGCTATGGATCGAATGAGGGAAGCTAGGAATCAATTTTTGGCATATGAATCCTCAAAATGATGAAGAGGGGTAACCAAGTTTCCTGGGTTTGAGGAAGGTTCACTGCATCCATAGGGTTTGACAACCCAAGCAGCTATAAAAACACTTAAAAGTTATAGCAGTGGGGTATTACACAACTTGTAATGCCCTTTCACATTGTGTAATGCCCCGCGATTTACTTCCACCGAAAAACTCATCGTCTTTTGATTTATTTTATTTTTCATACCTAGAAATATTTCACGCCATGAACCAGTCTTAGAGAAGTCATGAAACTGACTTTCACATCATGTAATATAGTTACACGATGTGTAATTCCTGCAGCAACTTTGTTACACCCCCAACTCCTATGAAAAACTCCTATAACCTCCTATAAACACATTCAACACCCAAAACTGACAAATTAATATATTAGAAGTACACATACCCTTACATTAGATACCTCTCAAAATATTCTCTTCCTCAATAATCCAAAACTACTCCCAGAAGGAAGAAGGGGTCTGAACAACCATCATGTGAGATACCTCTCAAGAGTCTCGCCACTCCTCAAGCACTACCACCAGCCAAACACGTCAAATCAAATGACCACAACCACACTACACCTAAACACCACTCAACTGTCTCACCCTCTACACATCCAAAACCAACAACCACTACAATCAATGAACAACACTATCCCAAACACACGAATCAAGGAATTCCATCTTCCATATCAATATACTATCTACTTTGGGTGGCACTGACTCACCTGCACAGGTTTAATCGCATCGTAATTAATGAATCTCAATTAGGAATCAGTTCCTACCCATTCTAATCATCAAGAATTCATCACACAACACACCATACACAATCATAAACCAACGAAACAGCTCATCTCATAAAACAAAAAGATCAAAACATCACATTATAAAGAAAAAAAATCAAGATTTAAAAAAACTATATGTACTGGACATGCATCTGCGCTTCTTATTCCCAAGTACTCTCTTCTAGGCCACCATGCCTCCACAACACATGAACCAAGGGAATTTTCTGCCCATGAAATGAATTCTCTCAATGATCCTGGATCTCTACTGGGCACTCCAAAAAACGCCGTGTCATCCTTAATATCTAGGTCTCCCCAGTCAAGGACATGAGATACATCATGAAGATACTGATGAAGCTGAGAGGTGTGGAAGACGTCATGGATTCTCTCCAACTGTAGTTTCAATGCCAATTGGTATGCCACCTCGCCAACTCACCCCAACACCTCAAAGGATCTAACAAATAGGGGACAAATATTACTCAGTTTTCCAAACCTACACTACCCACATTGAGGGGAAACCTTTAAAAACACGTGGTCCTCATCCTCAAACTCCAATGGCCTCATCCTATGATCATCATAAGACTTTTATTGGTCCTGTGTTGCTTTCATTTTCTCACAAAGAAGATGAACCTTCTCTTTCATGCTCCTCACTACCTCGGGACAAAGAATAGTTGTCTCCCTAATTTCTATCCAACAGAATGGTAGACGACATGGTCTTCTGTACAAATCTTCAAACGGATCCATTCCAATGGAAGAGTGATAAATATTATTGTAGGAAAACTCTACTAAGGGTAGGTGTCGCACCAAATATCCACCAAAGTCCAAGATACATGCTCCTAAAATGTCCTCCAATGTCTGGATAGTTCATTCTATATGCCAATCTGTAAGAACCCGGTTCTTCTCTTTGAGGTACAGGCTTCTTATTTTCTCTTTTCTTTAAGTGTTTTTAATAAAATAGGGAAAATGGGGAAAAATACTAAATTTTAGAACTACACACCATTTACTTTTCCACACGTCGTGTACTTCTGGCCGTGTTGGGATGAGTACACAGGGCGTGTAGCCATGTCAGTGACAAAGGGTGTAGGAACCTACTACATGCCGTGTAGTGGTCCTTTACACGCCGTGTAGTCATTCGGTAGGCCAAAATAGTAAGGCGGTGGAGTAGCCGCCAGCTGGGCGGCAGTACACGCCATGTACTCAGTAGTACATGTAGTGTACTCTTTTCGGCAGGTGAACAGTGTCGCACTGGCGGGAAGCCGCCAGAGGAACAGTTAAATGAAAGGAGTACACGCTGTGTACTTGGAAGTACACGCCGTGTACATTTTTTTTCGGCTTAAAACAGGCAGTAGCCTCCTCATTTGGCAGAGGAGGCATTTGAGCCATTTTGGATCCAAAGGAGGAGGTCGAACCTTTGAAGATCTGCCGAGTGATCATCTGGAATCGGTTTCCGCCTCGAACAATCCCGTTGGAACCGCACGGGTAAGGGATTCCATCTCCTTGGCTGCTTCTTACCAATTCTTCTCCTAACAGGAGTTATTTGAGGTTAAGCGGGTTTTGTTCTTCATCAGATCTACGCCGTTATTGGGCGTTTCTGGATTCGGAGTTTGGGTATAACGTTCGTTGGCGTATAAGGTAGGTGGCTTGGTGTTTAGTTTTCCAACTGTTGTGTGTTTTGTGCGTTTTTGTGCCACAAACCCATGTTGGGGTGTCGTGTGGTTGAGGTCGTTGCTATATTAAACACCTAGAATTGTTTAGGCATTTAATTATGATATTAAAATGCTGGTTGGGATCATTTCTTGGATCCGGGACCACCCCAGGGGTGTGTTCCACTGTTTATCCATTTGGCCAGGATACCCGAGGGTATGACTTTTAAGTAGTAATTATAGAATTTCCTTCAGAGGAATTGCTTGTTACTGTATGTTTACCTGTTGGGCATGACCCGGTTACCTGTTTAGCCTAAGGGCGTTGTTGTAATTAGCCTGAGGGCACTGTACTATTTAGCCTGAGGGCTGTAGTTATTTTTCCTGAGGGCAACCTTTCATGCCTGAGGGCTTGACTTCTGTACTTGAGGGAAAAACTTCCTACGCCTGAGGGCAATTTTTGTTACTCCTGGGGGAAATACCTACGGGTTGGATTATGGATAGCCTGAGGGCGTGGTTCACTATATTAGCCTGAGGGAAAGATACTGGTTGTCCTGAGGGCTTGGTGCTGTTGAGCACAGAATAATACTAAATTAAATGGATTAAATAAATAATTAAATGGAAATATAACTGGTAAGTTAGTTACTTTTGAGTACTTCTTGGTTTATTGCATTTTATTATTGCACACTATTGTTTCATGCTTACACACAGTTGGGCACGGGCCTTTGGTGGGTGCCTACTGAGATATATTTCTCACACCCTGTTTGGGTCATGCTTTTCAGCCCAAATAGATTACATTGTTATAGGTGTAGATAGGGGAAATAGTCCCTATATAGGTACATGATTGTTGCTGAGGAGTAGGAGGGCATGGGACCGAGCCTAGGCTCGTGATGCCGCTGCCATCTGTTTTTCTTTGTTTTGTTGTACTCTGCTTTTGGTTGTTCTGTATTGATGTATAACATGTTCTGGATATTTTCTTAGAACTTGATACATGTAGCATCATCATTTATATACTGCTGGTTATATCCACTGCTATTGTTTATTTCAGTTGTGTATGGTTTACTGTTTCTGCTATTTTTTGTATGTTTTATTTTGTAATCTGTTGTGCTACACTTTGACAAATGAGGGCATAGTTTTCCCACTATCAGACCTGGGCCCTCTCTGCTAGTCGGCAGCCTCTGGCATTTGGGAAAACGCACTTGAGGTCACGTGGAGAACCGGGTTCGGGGCACCCGTTGAGTGGCACCCGGAACCGGGATGTTACAAAGTGGTATCAAAGGGTTTCTTTTCTCTTGACTTACTATTTGGAGCCTTAGTCAGGGATAGGACGAACGGTAGTTGGTAATAAGTTATGCCTGGGCATAGCAAACCTGTGTACAGGGAAAATCCAGTCTACCTCGTATTTTGCAATTCTTCTGATTTTTCAATTTACAGTTGATATGATTTCACCGTTGGGTGATGCACTTGAGATCATGCTGTTTATATTTTATCTATGGGTTCGATTTAGTTGCAACCCGATGAGATGAGGGTATTCCAACTCATGCATCATATAGTAACATGCTAGATATCACATTCCATGCATAGTTTCCATGCCATGTAGGTGCATTAGAAAAATTTCATGTTGTTGTGATAGTTGTTGTGCTAGAAAAGCATGTTGTTGTGATAGCTGCACTGATAAAATACCTTCTATTTGATAGGGTAATTTTTGTGTGAGTTGTTCATAGAATGGACACCAAACTTTGGTTTTTGGGGAGTATGGGCCCCCATTGATCGGAATTTGGTGGATCATTGAATGATTATTTTGTTATAACACAGATAAGATGTCAAAATTTGATTCATGGGGAGTATGGGCCCTCACGGGCCGAAATTTAACACTTAGGTGTTGTTTTTCAGTATTTTCTGGGTTCCGAGGAATTTTTTGAGGCATACTGTCCAGAAACCCAGTATACACGTCGTGTAGTATTTTAAACACGTCGCGTATGGCCTTCTGTTCGGGAGGAAAAATAAACTTTTTGAGTACACGTCGTGTAGTCTCTTCCCGTGTCACAAACCGTGTGGGCGGCGACATGGGTTAGGGAAGTGCTTGGGTAAAATACGTCGTGTACATGATGTACACGCCGTGTAGTTTTGACCCGGAGTCCGGTCATGTAACTAACAACACGGGTCGGTGAACTCCTTTATAGAACACACTGTGTCAATGATGAACACGCCGTGTAGTGTTTCTTGGGGACTCGACTATGTAACTAACAACACGGGTCGCTGTCACAATTCCTTGAACACACCATGTACCTTTGGGGACACGTCGTGTAGTCTTGTCTGAGGACACACCGTGTGGACTTAGTCGTGTGGCTAGGGAAACAGGGTGGTGTACATGCCGTGTACGGGTGTAACATGCCGTGTGGTTTCAAGACGGGTAGTCGGTCGTGTCACAAACGACACGGGAAGTTGGAAAATAACACCATACATGCCATGTAGATTATATACATGCCGTGTAGTTTTGTTTAACGGGAGTCGTGCGGCTTAGCCGTGTCGAAGGACCCGAGCAGGGGAAGGGAAGTCAAGTACACGTCGTGTAGTTAGTATACATGTCATGTAGTCTTGTTTTGTATATTTTTAAATACCTTCTTCTTCTTGTTCCCATTTTGGTTTCTTCATTTCATCCTTAATAATCTTGAATCTAAGGCGTTATTTTGACCTTGTAGTGTCATGCCGCCTAGACAACCGCGCGTTGTTCACCAGGAGAGCGGCGACGACTATACTCCAGAGATGGTGGGCCATGGGCTACTAGTGGATCCTCCAATAGAGCCAGATGCGGCACCAGTTGCTATACCGGACACAGGCGCAGAGGTACAGTTCCGTGAAGGCTTATTGCGGTTCATGCAGACCTTTCAGGGAGCACCGCAGGCTGCCACATCTATGGCCGAGCTAACACGTATCTTCCAGAAGCAGTATCCGCCTACGTTCTCAGGGGATGGCAGACCACAGGCTGTGGAGTCTTGTCTGGGGTCGATGCAGAATATTTTCGAGCATCTGGAGATGCCTCCAGGGCGGAGGTTCAAGCTCGCAAGATACATGTTGCGTGATTCTACCAAGAGGTTGTGGGATGTTACCACCGAGTCAGAGCATCATAGGGACATGGCGTGGGAAGACTTTCAGGAAGTCTTCTATGACTTTTTCTTCCCAGAGATGCTAAGGGAAGATAGAGCTCGAGAGTTCATGAATCTGCAGCAGGGCGCTATGTCGGTGATGGACTATTCTGCTCGCTTTACCGAGCTTCAGCGCTTTGCACCTGTGCTAGTGGGTGATGAGACGCTGAGAGCCAGGCGCTTCAAGGATGGTCTTCAGTATGACATCAGGGCGCTGGTGAATGTTTTCAGGTTACCTTCAGTACATGATATTGTAAATCAGGCGCTGATTACAGAGAGGAATTTGTGAGAATCTAGTGGTGTGGGCTAGGGCGGTTCAGCACAAGTTACTGGTATTATTTCTGCTAGCAAGAGGAAGAGGCAGATGGACTTCTCTTAGGGTGGCAGTACGAGCCAGGCAGCTTCTTCAGGTGGCCCGATCAGGTGCTACCAGTGTGGTAAAGAGGGGCACAAGAGACCGCAGTGTCCACGAGACCCAGTGGAGTGCCGATCTTGCGGCAATATGGGTTATCTGCAGCGCTTTTTTAGGGTGTTTCCACCGATGGCTAGTGAGAGGGGTTCTGTGAAGACTCTGCATGCGGGAGTAGGACCAGCAGTTTCTTACCAGTCTAGGAACTGGAATACGTCAGGGCATGCAGGCAGAGATGGTGGTCGTGGCCGTGGTATCCAGACACTAGGATCTCAGAGGCAGTAGGGCGGGATAGCTTAGGGTAGCCAGGCTGTGTCGCAGGGCCGCGGCACTGGGTAGGCATATGCAGTGCAACAGACCCAGTAGGAGCAGGATCCTGAACCTTCTACAGTCAGAGGTACTATTCTAGTAGCTTCTGTTCTATCTTCAATACTTTTTGATATGGGTGCTACACATAGTTTCATATATGTACCCGTAGTGGAGATTCTTGGGCTCTGTGTTTTTACTTCTTCTGATATCATGATGCTAGACACTCCGTTGGGGACTAGAACGGCTGGTGTGCGTCAGTGCAAGGAGTGCCCCCTTGAGGTTGGTGGGTGTCACTTCCTTTGGGACCTCTATGTCTTAGAGATGACAAGCTATGAATTCATTCTCGGGATAGACCGGTTGGTTCCCTTTTGGGCCTTTGTAGACTGTTATTGTCGCAGGGTGCATTTCACGTCACCAGAGGGCGGAGAGTTTCTATACAAGGGCGAATGGGATGTTCAGGCGATTCGAGCTGGACCAGAGCATCGTGGGCGAGGTGGAGTCACGGCCCAGATTGCGATTTTATATCTGGATGACCAGGGGACTCATCAGACGGATTTCCCTCCAGTGGTTGATCATTTCAGGTATGTCTTCTCGGACGACTTTTTAGGTCTACCTCCAGAGCGTGAGGTGGATTTCTCTATCAAGCTAGTGCCAGGAGCAGCACCGGTGTCCATTCCTCCTTATAGGATGGCTACACCTAGGTTGCAGGAGCTCAAGAGTCAGTTAGAGGAGTTACAGGCAAAGGGTTTTATCCAACACAGTACTTCTCCTTGGGGATCACCAGTCCTTTTTGAGAAGAAGGTGTACGGTACCCTCAGACTCTGTGTGGATTATCGAAAGCTGAACCAATTGATGGTTAAGAACCGATATCCCTTACCGAGGATTGATGATCTGTTTGATCAACTTCGTGGAGCACGAGTGTTCTCAAAGATTGACTTGAGATCAGGATATCATCAGTTGCGCATTAGATCATCTGATATACCTCTCACAGCTTTCAGGAGCAGGTATGGTCTATATGAGTATACGGTTATGCCGTTCGGACTCACAAACGTGCCAGCAGTTTTCATGGCTCTGATGAATCGTGTGTTCCATCCTTATCTGAAATATTTTGTGGTAGTATTCGTGGATGACATGTTGGTGTACTCTCACACTCGACACGACCATGCCACCCATCTTGAGATTGTATTGAGTACACTGAGAGAGCATCATCTGTATGCTAAGCTCTCAAAGTTCCACTTTTGGATGGACTAGATTCACTTCCTGGGTCATATCATCTCAGAGGCAGGAGTTTCAGTAGACCCAGAGAAGGTGAGAGCAGTAGTTTCCTAGGAGCAACCTGAAGTTTCTTAGGGCTGGCTGGTTACTACAGACGTTTCATACAGGACTTCTCTCGCTTAGCAGTGTCGTTGATGGGTTTGACTAATAAGGGTGTGAAGTTTGTATGGTCGGAAGCTTGCGAGACAGCCTTTCAGGACCTGAAAGGAATGTTGACATCAGCACCGATCCTGATACTCCCAGAGCAGGGGAAGAGCTATACAGTTTACTGTGATACATCAGGTATTGGGATGGGAGCAGTGTTGATGAAGGGTGATCGAGTCGTTGCGTACAAGTCTCAGCAGTTGAGGCCACATGAGAGGAATTACCCGACGCATGATCTCGAGTTGGCTACAGTTGTTCATGCGTTGCATTGTTGGAGACATTATCTATTGGTGGAGCATTTTGTGGTTTTCACCGACCACAAAAGCCTCAAGTATATCTTTACTCAGCGTGACTTGAATCTGAGGCAGCGAAGTTGGGTCGAATACCTACAGTCCTTTGATTTTGAGCTTGCCTATACACCTGGTAAAGGTAATGTAGTAGCTGATGCACTGAGCAGGAAGACTCAAATACAGGCAGTGCAGGAGGCCAGTGGCGAGTGACAGCTCATGGCTTTGTTCTCTAAGATGCATCTGGAGGTGCACGACAGTCAGGGGCAGATTTATCTTTCCTCTTTAGTTGTGACATCTACCCTCCTAGACAGAGTGAGGATGAGACAGCTGTCTGATTCAGAAGGCCTAGTTCTATGGGAGTCGGTGGAAAGTGAGGACCCTCCTCCTGGTTGGACGATATGCGATGATGAGGTTCTGCGTTTCCATGGACAAGTGTGGGTTTCAGGGGATATACAAGAGGAGGTTATGCGAGAGTTTCATGCTTCAGCTTGGGCAGTTCATCTCGGGGTTACCAAGATGTACCGTGACCTGAGACGTCAGTACTGGTGGCCGGGTATGAAGAGAGAAGTAGCTGGTTTTGTTACGAGGTGTTCCACCTGTCAGCAGGTGAAGGCGGAGCATCAGAGACCAGCTGGACTGTTACAGCAGTTACCCATTCCGGATTGGAAATGGGATGATGTCGCGATGGATTTCGTGACTGGTTTTCCGAGGTCATCTTGAGGCAATGATGTCATGTGGGTTGTTGTATCACTACGAGAAAACCGCCGTTTAGCGGCGGTTTTTTCGCGGCGGTTTTTAAAACCGCCGCGAAATGCGTTTCGGGCTGGCATTTCGCGGCGGTTTTAAAAACCGCCGTGAAAAAACCGCCGCTAAACGGCAAAAAAAAATTATTTTTTTTAAATTATTTTTTTTATTTATTTTTTAATTTTATTCAAGGATTAGCGGCGGTTTTTTAAAAAACCGCCACGAAATAGCGGCGGTTTCGGTAAAACCGTCGTGAAATAAAATGAAAAAAATAAAAAAACGTGAGAAACCCCGAAAACACTAAAACGATCATAACTTTTGATCCGGGCGTCCGTTGAAGCGCCACGACCAGTAAAATCGAAGCTCATGAAGAGATATAGAGGCACATATAATCAAAACCGTGAGACGTTCTAAGGTGTGGACGATATTAGAGTTATAAAAAAGTTGAAAAAAGTTCTCCAACTTCAAATGGCCATAACTTTCGCTCCGGGTGTCCGTTTGGGCTCTACCACATATCAAATCGAAGCCAGCGAAGAGAGCTACGCACTGGTTCAACACAAGCAAGCTTCTGTCGTGTTTTTCAACCCCAAAAACCCCTCCGAAGGCCTCCAAAACCTCGTTTCCGTCACCGGTGTCCCGTTGAACTTGTCTTCAAACAGACCTAACTTTCGATCCGCGTGTCAATTCGGCCTCCTCCACCTGCCAGATCATAGCTCGTTCCATGAGCTTCAGTTTGACTGGTTGCGGCGCCCACATGCACTCATAGATCATATGTTATGGCCTTTTTAGTGGGTATCGGGTTTGTTATGTTTTTCAATGCCTCGTTTCTAGCACCCGTTCCCCGTCAGCTTTTTTTTAAATGGTCGTAACTTCCAATCCGCCTGTCCATTCGGACACTTTCACCTTTCAGGTTTAAGATCATTTCGGGATCTTTGATTTGACAGGTCGCGGATCTAAAACGGACTCTCAGATCTTAAGTTATCTCCGTTAATGTGAGTCCAATGTTTTTGTCTCTTTATGACCGTTTTGACGCGTTTTAACGGTAGCTCCATTTATTACTGTTTATTTGGGTTTCCATGACTTGTTATCTTTATCAATGGTTTTTTGTGGGTTATTATGATGATTATGTTGAATTATTAAGGAGTTTTCCAGAGTTGTCACGAGTTTTCATGCGTTCTCATTCTTTCTAATACCTCATTCTTCATATGCTTCTCCATCCTTTTTCATGCATTTTCATGATTTTTCATCCCTTATCACGTCTTTTCATACTTTTTCATGTGTTTCCTTTATTATTTATAATTTATTATTTATAATATACTTTAATTTATTTATTATATATTATTTGTAACTGGTTATTTATTATTATTTTTTTATTTTTTATTCTTTATTATTTATTATTTATATTTATATTTATTTATTATTTATTATTTATTATTTATTATTTATTATTTATTATTTATATTTATTTATCATTTTTATTTATTTATTTATTATTTATTATTTATTATTTATATTTATTTATCATTTATATTTATTTATTATTTATTATTTATTATTTATTATTTATATTTATTTATTATTTATTATTTATTATTTATATTTATTTATTATTTATTATTTATATTTATTTATTATTTGTTATTTATATTTATTTATTATTTCTTATTTCTTATTTATTATTTATTATTTCTTATTTCTTATTTCTTATTTCTTATTTCTTATTTATATTTATTTATCATTTATATTTATTTATTATTTATTATTTATTATTTATTATTTATATTTATTTATTATTTATTATTTATATTTATTTATTATTTATTATTTATATTTATCTATTATTTGTTATTTATATTTATTTATTATTTATTATTTATTATTTATTATTTATTATTTATTATTTATTATTTATTATTTATTATTTATTATTTATTATTTATTATTTATTATTTATTATTTATTATTTATTATTTATTATTTATTATTTATATTTATATTTATTTATTATTTATTATTTATTATTTCTATTTATTTATTATTTATAATTATTTATTATTTATTATTTATTATTTATATTTATTTATTATTTATTATTTATTATTTATTATTTATTATTTGTTATTTATTATTTATTATTTATTATTTATTATTTGTTATTTATTATTTATTATTTATTATTTATTATTTATTATTTATTATTTATTATTTATTATTTATTATTTATTATTTATTATTTGTTATTTATTATTTATTATTTATTATTTATTATTTATTATTTATATTTATTTATTATTTATAATTTACAATTTATTATTTATTATTTATTATTTATTATTTATTATTTATTATTTATTATTTATTATTTATCTTTATTTATTATTTATTATTTATTATTTATTATTTATTATTTATTATTTATTGTTTACTATTTACTATTTATTATTTATTATTTATTATTTATTATTTATTATTTATTATTTATTATTTATTATTTATTATTTATTATTTATCTTTATTTATTATTTATTATTTATTATTTGTTATTTATTATTTATTATTTATTATTTGTTATTTATTATTTATTATTTATTATTTATTATTTATTATTTATTATTTATTATTTATTATTTATTATTTATTATTTGTTATTTATTATTTATTATTTATTATTTATTATTTATTATTTATTATTTATTATTTACTATTTTTTATTTTTTATTTTTTATTTTTTATTTATTATTTTTTATTTATTATTTATTATTTATTATTTATTATTTATTATTTATCTTTATTTATTATTTATTATTTATTATTTATTATTTATTAATTTTTATTTATTATTTTTATTTATTTATTATTTATTATTTATATTTATTTATTATTTATTATTTATTATTTATTATTTATTATTTATTATTTATTATTTATTATTTATTATTTATTATTTAAATTTATTTATTATTTATTATTTATTATTTATTATTTATTATTTATTATTTATTATTTATTATTTATTATTTATTATTTATTGTTTATTGTTTATTATTTATTATTTATTATTTATTATTTATTATTTATTATTTATTATTTATTGTTTATTATTTATTATTTATTATTTATTATTTATTATTTATTATTTATTATTTATTATTTATTATTTATCTATATTTATTTTTTATTTTTTATATTTATTTATTATTTATTATTTATTGTTTTAATTTATTTATTATTTATTATTTATTATTTATTATTTATTATTTATTATTTATTATTTATTATTTATTATTTATTATTTATTATTTATTATTTATTATTTATTATTTATTATTTATTATTTATTATTTATTATTTATTATTTATTGTTTATTATTTATTATTTATTATTTATTATTATCTAGTTTATTTCTATTATTTATGTATTATTTGTTTTTTCAATTAATATATATAAGTATATTAATTTCTGTTTATTAACCACATGGCGAGCTTGCTGGAGTGGTAAAGTCTTTGGAAAATATGCAAGAGGTTAGGGGTTCAAATCTCACCAGACGCAGGATTTATTTATATTGCATGGGCATGCATGTGCATGGGCATGGGAGATGCAAATAAATAAATAAAATAAATAAAATAAATAAATACGAAATAAAATAAATAAATATAAAATTAAAAAAAATTAAAAAAACCCCGCTGAATCATTTAGCGGCGGTTTAAACCGCCGCTAAAAAACCGCCGCGAAACGTTCCGACGGTTTTGAAAACCGCCGTGAATAGTTTCCCGATGCACGACTTAGCGGCGGTTTTTGAAAACCGCCGCCAATCGATTTAGCGGCAGTTTAAACCGCCACGAAACGAAAAAAAACCGCCGCTAAATGCCTTTTTTTCCGTAGTGTAGACAGACTCACGAAGGTAGAACACTTCTTACCGATCAAGGAGACCTTCGGTGTTGATGAGCTCGGAAGGCTGTATATCTGAGAGATCGTACGTCTTCATGGGGTCCCTCGTTCTGTCGTTTCAGATAGGGACGCCCGCTTTACGTCGCATTTCTAGAAAATTTTTCAGAGGGCACTGGGTATACAGGTGCTTCTGAGCACATCATACCACCCTCAGACAGATGGTTAGTCAGAGCGTACTATACAAGTGCTTGAGGACATGCTGCGATCATACGTCCTAGACTTTGGGGGCTCTTGGGAGAAGCATATACCCTTAGTAGAGTTTTCCTATAACAATAGCTTTCATGTGACTATTGAAATGGCACCATAAGAGGCATTATACGGTAGGTCATGCCGATCACCTTTTTGTTGGTTAGAGGCAGGTGAGGCAGCTTTGCTGGGACCACATCTTGTGCAGGAGACTTTTGAGTAGGTCCAGTTGATTCAGAAGCGGATGGCTACCACGCAGTCTCGTCAGAAATCTTATGCTGATCGCCGCAGGCGACCTTTGGAGTTCGTGGTCGGGGATCAGTTTTTCTTTCATATTTCACCAAGGCTAGGACACAAGCGGATTAAGAGATAGGGTAAACTTTCACCGAGGTATGTGGGGCCATTTGAGATTCTGGAGAGATTCGGGCTGGTAGCTTATCGGTTGCAGTTACCTCAGAGGTACCGAGCCATGCACGACATCTTCCATGTATCTTAGTTGTGCTGCTATCATTCAGACCCGTCTCACACCTTTCAGCCAGAGTAGGTTGATCTGGAGGCAGATGCGTCCTTTGAGGAGCATCTGATTCATATTGTTGATAGGATCACGAAGGTTCTCTGAGGTCGGTCAGTTCCTCTTGTATGGCTGCTATGGCAGCATGGCTGAGTGTAGGACGAAACTTGGGAGTGGGAAACCGATGTACGTGCTCAGTGGTTGAAGTTGTTCCCGGCTATATCTTCTCCACCCTTAGAAGGGAAATTCGGGGACGAATTGCTATAAGGAGGGAAGTTTGTAAGAACCTGATTCTTCTCTTTGAGGTACGGGCTTCTTCTTTTCTCTTTTCCTTAAGTGTTTTTAATAAAATAAGTAAAATGGGGAAAAATACTAAATTTTGGAACTACACGCCGTGTACTTTTCCACACGTCGTGTACTTCTGGCCGTGTTGGGATGAGTACACAGGGCGTGTAGCCATGTCAGCGAAAAAGGGTGTAGGAACCGACTACATGCCGTGTAGTGGTCCTTTACACGTCGTGTAGTTAGTCGACAGGACAAAATAGTAAAGCGGTGGAGCAGTCGCCAGTTGGGCGGCAGTACACGCCGTGTACTCAGAAGTACATGTCGTGTACTCTTGTCGGCAGGCGAATAGTGTCGCGCTGGTGGGAAGCCGCCAAAGGAATAGTTAAAAGAAAGGATTACACGCCGTGTACTTGGAAGTACACACCGTGTACTTTGTTTTTTTGTCTTAAAATAGGCAGTAGCCTCCTCATTTGGCAGAGGAGGCATTTGAGCCATTTTGGAGCCAAAGGAGGAGGCCGAACCTTTAAAGATCCTCCGAGTGATCGTCTGGAAATCGGTTTCCGCCTCGGACGATCCCGTTGGAACCGCACGGGTAAGGGCTTCCATCTCCTTGGCTGCTTCTTACCAATTCTTCTCCTAACATGAGTTATCTGAGGTTAAGTGGGTTTTGTTCTTCATCAGATCTACGCCATTCTTGGGAATTTTTGGAGTCGGCGTTCGGGTATAATGTTTGTTGGCATATAAGGTAGGTGGCTTGGTGTTTAGTTTTCCAACTGCTATGTGTTTTGTGCATTTTTATGCCACGAACCCATGTTGGGGTGTCGTGTGGCTGAGGTCGTTACTATATTAAACACCTAGAATTGATTAGGCATTTAATTATGATATTAAAATTCTGGTTGGGATTGTTGCTTGGATCTGGGACCACCCCGGGGGTGTGTTCCACTGTTTAGTTATTTGGCCAGGATACCCAAGGGTATGCCTTTTAAGTAGTAATTATAGAATTTCCTTCAGAAGAATTGTTTGTTACTACTTGTTTACCTGTTGGGCATGGCCCGGTTACCTGTTTAGCCTGAGGGTGTTGTTGTGATTAGCCTGAGGGCACTGTACTATTTAGCCCGAGGGCTGTAGTTATTTCACCTGAGGGCAACCTTTCGTGCCTGAGGGCTTGACTTCTATGCCCGAGGGCGACACTTCCTATGCCTGAGGGAAATTTCTGTTACGCCTGAGGGCAATACCTTCGGGTTGGATTCTGGATAACCTGAGGGTGTGGTTCACTATATTAGCCAGAGGGCAAGATACTGGTTGGCCTGAGGGATTGGTGTTGTTAAGCACAGAATGATACTAAATTAAATAGATTAAATAAATAATTAAATGGAAATATAACTGGTAAGTTAGTTACTTTTGAGTACTGCTTGGTTTATTGCATTTTATTATTGCACACTGTTGTTGCATGCTTGCACACTATTGTTGCATGCTTGCACACTGTTGTTGCATGCTTACACACAGCTGGGCATAGGCCTTTGGTGGGTGCCTACTGAGATATATTTCTCACACCCTATTTGGGTCATGCTTTTCGGCCCAAACAGATTACATTGTTGCAGGTGTAGATAGGGGAAAGAGTCCTTATACAGGTACATGATTGCTAATGAGGAGTAGGAGGGCATGGGACTGAGCCTAGGCTCGCGATACTGCTGCCAGCTGTTTTGCTTTGTTTTGTTGTACTCTGCTTTTGATTATATTGTATTGATGTATAACATGTTCTGGCTATTTTCTTAGAAATTGAGACATGTAGCATCATCATTTATATACTGTTGGTTATATCCACTGCTGTTGTTTATTTCAGTTGTGTATGGTTTACTGCTTCCGTTGTTTGTTGTATGTTTTATTTTGTAATCCATTGCGCTACACTTTGAAAAATGAGGGCATAGTTTTCCCACTATCAGACCTGGGCCCTCGCTGCTAGTCGGAAGCCTCTGGCGTTTGGGAAAATGCGCTTGAGGTCATGTGGTGAACTGGGTTCGGGGCACCCGTTGAGTGGCACCTAGAACCGGGACGTTACACCATCTATCTGGGGGTGGAAAGCAGTGCTGAGGTGTAACTGGGTTCCAAAGGCATGATGCAATACCCTCCAGACTCGTGAGGTAAAACATGTGTCCCGATCCAAGAAAATGGATCTCAAAACTCCATTTAGCTGCACCACCTCATCCATATACCTTTTTGCCAAGGCATACACCATGCCCGACTCCTTGATTCCTAAGAAGTGAGCTGATTTCGTCAGTTGATACACTATTACCTATATATAATCACAACCTCCTTGATCTTTAGGTAGCCTTGTGATAAAATCCATCAATAATTCATCCCACTTCCACTCTATAACATCTAAGGGCTACAAAAAACCACCAGGAACATGGTTCTTGGCCTTTACCTGCTACCAGACCAAGCATCTTTCCATAAACTCCACTACTGCCCGCTTCATCTCAAGCCACCAAAACTACATCCTCAAACCATGGTATATCTTAGAAACTCCTGGGTGTACCGCTAAAGCTGAGCTATGAAACTCATTAAGGACACCCTCATGCATCACCACTGGAACAGACAACTTCTCACGGAATAAAATCCGGTTCTGGCCATCCTCCAACCATCCCTATGGGGCATCACCATGGAAAAAAACAATCATGCATCACCACTTCCTTTGAGTCTCCCCACTAAGGCTCCTCCACCTACTGCATCATAGAATATTTCACCCTCATTTAAAAAAATAGCCTCTACCTCCATCCACTCCTGTATCCAAGTGTAAGGCTTCCAACTCCTCCATCACCCTCCAAGAATTTGCAAATTCCTGAACAACCTCCTTTTGCGAATTTATACTCAAAGAATCGGCCACGACATTGCCCTTTCCTAAGGTGTAGAAGATCTCAAAATCATATTCCTAAAGAAACTTCATCCACATCTATTGTCGCAAGTTCAAATCTCCCTGGTAAAAGATATACCTCAAAATTTTGTGATCTGTGAATACCACAAAGTGCTCTCCAATGAGGTAATGCCACCAAAAATTCAGCGCAAAAATCACCACTTCCATCTCCAGATTGTGGGTGGCGTACTTACACTAGTGGGGAAGTAATTGCCTATACCTATAAGAGATCACTGCTTGCTACTGCATCAAGATGCATTCCAATCCTAGATGGGAAGCATCATAAAACACTTCAAACATTACCCCTTCCTCAGAAAACCATTGTATTAGAGAACTAGAAAACCTCCCCTTTAGATAACTTAACATTTCATGGAACTGATCACTCCACATAAAATCTTGGTCCTTCCTAGTAAAAGATGTAAATAGGGTTGTAACTCTAGAGAAATTGGGTACAAAACTCCAATAACAGCCTATGAGACCAAGGAAACTACGAACCTCTATCACGTTCTTGGGTACTACCAAAGAAAAAACTACTTCAATCTTTGATGAGTCTACTAACACACCCTACTAAGACACCACATGCTCGAGGAAATTCACCTCTTATTTCCAGAACTTACACTTGGACAACATCCCATAAATATGGTGGTGTTAAAGAACCTGTAAGATATATCTTAAATACTCAGCATGATCCTCCTATGACTTTGAGTAGATTAAGATATAATCGATGAACACAATGAAGAACCAGTCTAGAAACTCATGGAACACATATTTCATAAGCCCCATGAACATAGTTGGTGAGTTCGTAACATCGAATGGAATTACCAAAAACTTGAAGTGCCTATACCTACATCTGAAGGTAGTCTTTGGGATATCTCCCTCCTTCAACCTTAAATGGTGATATACAGACTGTATATTGATCTCAGAAAACCAACTTGTCCCTCTCAACTAGTTTAAAACATCATCCCTTCTCAAAAGAGGGTAATGGTTCAAATCCAATTACCTGATTCAACCTCTGGAATTATATACATAGCATCAGTCTACCATATGTATTCTTGTCATACAATATAAAATCACCCCAAAAAGACACACTAGGCTGGATAAAACCCTTCTTCATTAGATCATCTATCTTAATCCTCATCTCTCATAGCTTAAAAGGTGTCATCCGATAAGGGTCCATCGAAATCGGAGAAGCACCAGGCTATAAGTCTATCTCGAAATCAACATCACGTCGAGGAGGTAGTATCACAACCTCTTTGGGGAAAAAATTTAGGAACTCCTCAATGAACCTGGGATCCTCCACCATCCCAACGTCTACTGATTCTACTGACAGCTCAGTCAATAAGGAGAGGTGGGGTTTCACATCCCGACTGCCCATTTGACAACTCCTCTCTCCAACGAAAACTGCATGTTGTCCATCCACGTTTGAAAACACGAATCTCCTTCATAAATAGTTGATAATAACATGTACTGAATATAAAAATTCAATGATAATAATGACATCATATGGTTTTATTTGTAGCAAGAAAATATCCCCATGGGACTGATGTGGTCCCATCATCAGTTTGCATCCTATGCACACATCAAACAAGTTGGTCTGGCCTTCGACTGGCGTACTCAACACTAGGGGAATGGGAAGCCTCTCTATGTCTAGTCCCAAAGCATGGGATAGAGTGGGTGCAACAAAGGAGTGTGAATCTCCCGAATCAAATAAATAACAAGCAAGGGTACTAAACAAACTAATCATACATCTAATGATCTTTGGCCGTGTTGGAACTACCACCTCCGATGTGTGCAACCGACCAAGACCAGCTCCTCTACCTCTTTGCTGATGATTGTCTACATGACCATGCTTGGGTCAAGGCCTTTGAACATGAGGAACATCCAGAGTCCATCCTCTTCCTGCTCCATCTCCCCTCGGTGGAGCAAAAGCCTATTGTCCCTACTGCTAAAACGGTCTCAATGGAACTACTACTGAGGATGGAATTGAACCTATCCACCTCCACCAAACGAGCTCAAACATCTAATGGGCACTGATTCTAAATATGGATGTGAACTCCATAGAAGAAACACCTCATCCCCAATCCCATAGGAAGATAACCAGAACCACTAGCACCATGAGGCCAAAAAGGAAGCCGATGAGGTCGACTCTCTGTCGGTCGAAACCTCAAAGGTTTTGGAACCTGAGATCTACCGCTAGTAACCCTGCCTCTCAAAGAACTATGTTGGCTCCCCTCTCATGGTAGACCTCCTCACGAGTGCATTCGTTCAATCACCTCTTCCTTATTCTGAACCTCCAAGTATGTTGGCGACGTAAAAGTAGTAACCACATACTAGATCGAAGGACGGAGCACCTCCTCAAGATGTCTCACACGATACTCCTCATCCAGAAATAGGTCTTGTAAAAAATGAAGGAGGTAATTGAACTTGATCCCAATATCCCACACTGGCATACTCCCCTACTAAAGGGAGAGTAGCTACTACCTCTTCTCAACCTTCATAGTCGATGAAAGGATCTCTGCTCGGAACTCCTTCTCAAATTCGACCCAAAAAATGCCTTCTTCCATCCTCTCTCCCAAATAAAGCGTCCACCACTGATGCACAGCTCCTCACATCTGACTAACTGCAAAAGGAACCCAGTACTCTATCGGGTCCTAGATCAAACTGATATTAATCTCAAGATCCTCGAGCCAGCTTTCCGTCTCTATGTTCAAAACACTTCTCTCATACTTTCCCAAATCATGCTGCTGGAAAGTATGTATTATCCTCTACCACTAGTCATCCTCCTCAACTAGATCAACCCTCCATCGATCAACCAGATCGGCCTGTTGAACCTCTACTATCCGAGCCACATGCAGATGACGATTAGGAACCATATATGAAAAGGTAAAAAAAAATTCCTAATCCCGAGTAGTATGAAGTCTATATTAAGATTTATTTTAACCCATTTAATACACATTTAGTTATTCATTCCAATTATTCCAAACCAGCCTAATTTAAATAAGAACACAAGTCATTATGATTCATGTACCATTACTAGGGTCTCTACCCTGCAAACGGGGTAGCCTCACTTGGTCATTTGGTAGGCTTAGAGTCCTTACATCGGATCATGGGGGGCTCTAAAATCCTGTGTCCAAGCCAGTCTTCCCTAGCCTATGTCATGCACCAAGATCACTTGACACTATTTCCCTACCGACCCATGTAATCCTCATTGTTCTTATCTCCAAACTTCATCATATCTCTCAACTATCACCTCTGATGTCATTCTTTCATGACCCCCTCCCTCCAAGGATACCCCTCATGGGATGGCAATGGGGAAAGGGAGATAATGACCCCTGAGTCTCGCCTCCAATAGGCCCCGGGTTGGGGACTAGCACCAAGGGTATACAGATCTCACAATATGGGAGGTATTACATTTTTTTTGAAACAAGGTTAAGAGATATGATGGATCATCCACAAAAAAACTCCAATATATAAATAAAATAATTCCAAAAACCATCCCATGTGCACATTTAAAATAGAACTAAAGAAAATATAATAAAACTCCAAATTAAAGTACCCAAAAGCAAGCTAAAGTAGAAATTCATCAAGTATCCTAAATCCCAAGCTAGTAACACCTAGCACAGTCCATGTACTCATCCTAAAAACATAAAAGTAGTTTTATATATGTAGGGTGATCATACAAGTATACTCAGTAGGAAAACCAAAGTTTCTCGTGCCTAAGTCAGAGAAGCATACTAATGCCTCTATGAGAAAACAGCAGAACCAAACAACACATAACAGGTATAATAACCATCCCAACCTTACCAGGGCACTCTCACAAAATAAAACAAGTCAAGTAATGTAATATAATTCACATTGATAGGTAGGGTACCCTGCATCACTTCCCACTGATTAGTCACTCTTTCCTAACAGTAAGCGTCCTCACGCTCCCACCTCTTCCAGAAGTACCACGTCAAAACCTTCCCGCACACACCTGGGCCCCACAAACCGCACCACATTCCACCCACATACACCTGGACCACAAACCACATCATATCCCACCCGTAGACACCTAGTCCACAAACCACATCACATCCCACCAATAGATATCTAGGCCACAAAACGCATCACATCCCGCCTGTAGACACTTGGGCCACAAACCACATCACATCTCGTCCATAGACACTTGTTCCACAACCCACATCTCATCCCAAAGACACCTAGGAAAGTAAAACTCACCCGCACACACATGGGCCTCACAAACCACAACCTACCTGAAGAATCTTGGGCTATCACCACTTGGAAGAGGGAGTAGGGAAGATCAAGTGGCCAGCCATCCATCCTCCCATTATGATGTTTAGTAAAGACACCCTCCCCCATGACGATGGGGATTTTCAGCACATAGTGCTCAACTAGGGTAGGGTACATATAGAATTCACAAGGAGAATACAAGTATATACATATATGATACCAACCAATCATGCCCAACCTATGGGTTCTCAAACAAACAACCAACTCACAACACTACTAACTTCACTGCTACCTCTAAATGCAAAACACCACACAACAAGCCACAAAACCCATTCACATTCCTAACCAATTTAATTAACCATTTTCCATACTATTATCCAAAACAACCCAAGCTATTCCAGGATTTATTAATCAATTATTTATTTTTTTCATCAGTATCTGAGAAACCACCAAGCACAACACACAACAAATAATAAAATTTTTAGAAGGTGAAGATCCCTGATAAATGAAGGTGGCTTCACATTAAGGACACATCGTTCCATGACCTCCATGTTTAACACCCATTCACGTTATAACATATATCGATCTCTAAATATGGGGTGAATCTTTCTGCATGTTATCAATGGAGAAGCACCCCCACCAATCATCATCATCCTTCTTCAAAGTCATCCTGCTCAGGTCACATACCAACAGAACCAACCCCCAGCTCACAACCCCATCTGGTAACACATTACCGCACTACCAGTTTCACAGCCTCACTGCACAACACTTCTCATCCACCCCACAATCAATCTATCTATCAACATGAGATTCCATTACACCACCTAAGCCATCCCACATCACACAACTGTTCTCACAACTATACTACAACATAGCCTAGAGCAATCCCACACACATCACATTACCACACATACCAAGGCAAACACAATTCCAGATTTAATAAGGCATCCCTTATTTAATTCCACTTGTTAATTCAATGGTTATCATAGAAATTGTATGATCATGGTGCATCTATTCATTAGCTGAATATAGATGATTAATCCATTTTCATATATGAGTGTCCAACCAAAGGAAAAAAACATGCATTCCATAATCTATTTAGTGTGAAAACAAAGCCACCAACAACCACAATTTTCAGCGGGGAATCAAGCCCAAACAATCACAAGATCACAAACAAGATCAAGGCTGTAAAAGCATACGAACAACCCCATTTTCCCCTTAATTTCAACTAACTGATTCTTTATCTTTAATTAGGCCGGCACAACCATGATTCATAGGTAAACAGAAGTAAAACCCCTCTCGCATGATGCAAAATAAGGGAAAACGAAGGAAATCCTACCTCAAAAGGTTGTCAATGATCCTCTCACAAGAACAGATCATGTAACGGACCTTTGATTACCTCTCCCGTAAGATCTACATCCACATGAGGATGTCGTGACAACACCGCATTGAAAACAACTGAAGAGAACCCCATTAGAACCATAGGAGAACATTCACCATCACATGGAAAGAAGAAACGTGAGGATAATGAGACTAAACTAAAAGAAACATCAATAACGAAGGAAGAACGCACCTTAGATCGAAGATGGATCACTGCGGATCGAATGAGGAAAGCTAGGAATCAATCCTTGGCATAGGAATCCTCAAAACGCTGAATAGGGGTCGTCAGGTCGCTTAGGGTCGAGGAAGGGTCATTGTAGCCATAGGGTTTGACAACCCAAGTGGCTATAAAAACACTTAAAAGTTATAGCAGTGGGGTATTACATGATGTGTAATACCCTTTCATGTCATGTAATGCCCCGCAGTCAACTTTCATTGAAAAACTTATTGGCTTACAGTTTATTTTATTTTTCAGACTCTGAAACATTTCACATCATGAGCCAGCCTTGGATAAGTCATGAAACTGGCTTTCACGTCGTGTAATATAGTTACATGACGTGTTTCTCCTGCAGCAGCTTTGTTGCACCCTCAGCTCTTGCGAAAACTCATAAAACCTCCTCTGAACACCTTCAACACCCAAAACTGATAAAGTAACAGACAGGGAGGACACAAACTATTAAAAATTGCTTTCAAGGTCAATCTCACCAGTTTATCTTAAAGTTATGAATTTAAAAATAATAGGTGCCAAAATAATTTTTGATAAAATCAGAACTCATCTCACTGATAGATTCTGATTTCATAGAAAAATGATGCAATGAAGAGAAAATGTAAACTTACAGAATTAAAGATCCCCCAAGTAGAATAAATTTAGCCAATGATCATTGTGAAAAAATAGAATAAGAATTCAATTATAGAAAAATAAAATAATTCAAAATGAAAGAGAAATAAATCTCCCTAAGAATAATTCACAAAAGGTATTGTTGTCTCGTATTCCGGTCTCTCTTTTTCCCTCTTCCTTGGTATCTCAGTCTCCCTAGTCTATCTCCTTCTCCTCCCAAAGTAAGGATGTGAAAATATTTGAATGTCCAAGATCCCATCTTCTGTTGTCTACTGCCAAAATTTTAATTCCTCTATTGTCTACTAGTCTGTCACTATCCACACGCACCAACTTGGTTCAGTGCGCTTGAAATCACCGAACATGTTGTGCTTTCTTCCCCCTTCATCATCACTTTAGTGAAACCCTTCTAACTAAAAACAAACCTGGATCTATTTTCTATTTTGATTCCACATAGTTAAAATAGAGAAAAATTAATAAAAAGTGATTATCATTGTAAAAATTAATATAGCTTTTATAATTTAACAAATTAATAAAGTATAAAATTAGTATTATTATTTATTTATCTGATTTTAATATTATTTATACTATTTAATTTAATATTTATTTTTTGTTAATTATAATAATTAATATTATTATTATTATTAGTTTCTCTTATGTATAATTATTATTATTTGTATTATTATTATTAAAATAATTATATCTAAATAATTTTATTTATTTATTTATTTTAATAATATTGTGATTGTTAGTAAATTATTAAATATAAATTATATTATAATTATTAATGTAAGTATTAAAATTGATTTTAACATAAAAAATGTAATTATTAATAAAAATAATTATAAAAACTTATTATTATTGTTTTTTAAGATTATATTATTACGTTTTAAAAAAAATATTTATTAATAAAATATTATTTAATTATGTTTATTAATTTATTAATTATTTATTTATTATTATTTGTATTTAAGAAAAATATTAAATTATTATTATTATTATTTATTAATTTTATTACTATATTTTTTTTACTATTTTATTTTTATTAATTTTTATTTTTATTATTATTTTTTACTTAATTTAGTTTTTTTATTAATTTTTGTTTCTCTACTTAACCCTGCTTAACCCCCATCTGCAGCAGGCAGGTCTTCTTCTTCCCAGGAGGGGAATCTCGACTACGGAGCTTTCATCCACAGCTGCTCCTCCAACTGTTGTCACCCAGCGTAAGCTCTAGCTCAGTCATGGTGGTATCAGTGTCGGTGGTGGAAGATCTTGGCAGAGGCAAGGCTCGAGTAATGGATCTGGTTTTCAGGAGGGAGGATTGACCGCAGTAGGCGGAGGCATGAGCTACTAGTTCATCTTCTTCAGTAATCTTGGGTTCAGGTTCATCAGATCTAAGAACAGCTTGAATTTTGGTTGTGTGGTGGAAGCTTGATTTGTGATCTGGTGGATTAAGCTTCAGTGTTGGTGGCTTTGGTTGATTATGTGGCGACGAGTGAGGTTCTGGTGGAAACGATGGATGAGGATTGGATCGGTGGTGTCGGCTAAGACTCGTGTGATGGTGGGTTAAAGGATGTCGGCCAATGATGGGTTGAAGGTCGATGGCGGGTAGAATCTGTGGTGGTGAGAGATATCGATGGTGGACAGTGAGTGATGGAACTGGCAGTGGGTGTGATTTCTGGAAAAGGATGTGAGGGAGCCACTGTTGGTAGCTTGCCAACAATGGGTGGTTTTCTAACAAAGGAAGACTTAAATTAATTATTGAGATAAAATTAAATAATAAAATTGATTAATGTTAAATTATAATAATAATACAATACTTAAATTAAATTAAAGTTTCATAAAATTAAATATAAATATAATGATGAAATATTTATTTACACAGAAGAAACAATAAAAACACAAACTTAAATTTAATATTTTAAAATAAATTTAACAATAAAATATAAAGAAAAAACTATATAAACTAAATTAAAAAATTAAATGAAATCATAAAAAAATAAACACATAAATTGATAAATTAGTAAATTAAACAACTAAAATACAAAATTTGAATTGCTTAACAATAAAGTCAAAAATAGTTAATTAAAAAATCAAAGACTTAATAAAAAGATGTGGCAAACCAAATGATTTTAAGGCAACATCAAATTCCCTCAGACCTAAGCATTGATTATCCTCAATCAATTCTATTCTTTTTGTCTTTTTAAAATAGAAACATGTTTTTTAAATATTCAGATCACTAAGAAGTATGTATATCTATTTAAAAACAAAGAGGAACAAAAAATGAGAGTTGAGCTTTTCAAATGAATAGTTAATAAAATTTATTTCCTAAATTAAAATACCTATTGGAGATCAAGGGAAAAATAATCATTCACTACTGAAGATGTCATGCCTCTTATATGAAGCCACATATTGACTTACTTCAATTCAAGTTCAAATTATAATTCTAAGAGTGATAACAGGTTAGATATAAGTAAAAATAAAATCTTAACAACAGGAACCTTCAACCATCAGTTTCTCCTAGATTCCAAAAATAAAAAATCAAAATTATTATTTTTGAATCATTTTATTGATACAACTTAAAATATTTTCATTCAAGTCAATTTTCACCTTCTTCATCTGGCGTTCAAAATTTCTCTCACCTTAATGAACTCATTTTTTCAACTAGAACTTTATAGTTTTTTTGTTTTTTTTTTTTGAATTTTATCCAGCCATGTAACTTTTTCAAATCACTATGTAGATGCACTTATTAAAAATGTTCAGAGGGCTTACACACACACCCAATTACTAAAGTATCAAATTTTCATTGTGGGTTCTCATTTGCTCATTTTACACTACTGGGAATCTTGTTTTTCCCAGCGGTCTTATACCAACGATTCCAATGAACCGTTGGTATAGGAGAGTTTTGGCATGATTTCCCAACAGTTTTATCAAACTGTTGGGAAATCTTCTACTTATGCTCCTTTTCCCAATGGTTTGATGAAACCGTTGGGAAAGGTTGATGATTTCCCAATGGTTTTCCTAAAACTGTTGGGAAATATTCACTTTCCCCATGCTTTCCCAACAGTTTGGTTCAAACCATTGGGAAAGCATCCTTTTCCCAACAGTTTTTAAAAATCATTGGGAAAAGATGTCTAGAAATACACAAATCGGCAAACCTCCTCAGTCGCATTTCTCCCCCAATTTCCAGAACCCCTCTCCCCCAATTTGCAGAACCCTCGCACGTTCCCCCCAGGTGAACTCCATCAAACCCGGTGAGACTCCCCCATGAGGTTAGATGGGATAATTCCAAATCTTCATGTCTTATTGATAATTTTCCACTTATCTTACATATTTATCCATTTTTATTGAAGGTGGAAACCCTAAATTCAATGTTTTAATTGGAGATTTGGTTTGTTTTATCAGGGATTAGGTGTATGAGGCATTCCTATTCCTATTATGGGTGGTTTTAATCAAAAGTTATGATGTTGGAACCATTTATGATGTTGTTGTATCTATTTAATCTCATTTCCCCTAACTTAACATTAAATTATATATCACATTTGGTTTCTATTTTTTTAATTTCCAGTTAAGTTATTTGTGGTCGATGATTATCACATGTTAATTGTTTTCAATGGTTTGGCGTGGAAATTGGGCATTTAATGTGACTTTTCCAAATGGGGGTGCCTTGAGAATACTCCAAATATTTGTTAAAAATGATCAAAGGGATTTTATTATTTAAAATGGATTTCGAAAGATATTTCAGAAATGATTTAATCTTGAGGAAAGTGTTTTATTAAAATGGGAATTTTTTTTAATAAGGCTTGTGTAAAGTATTTTGTTATAGTACACTTGTTATGTGACTATGTTTGGTATTTAGTAACACATGAGATAATTAGTGTGTGAGAATGTGTTGTGAAAGAGATTCCATGGTTGGTTTAAGATTATATTTACGTTTTGAGCCTATTAATGAGTTGTTTTAAAGATATTTTGAGATATTTACCTATTGGTGTTAATTCATACAGTGATCATGGGGGATATTATATGTTTATTGGTAAAAACTGGGAGTTGTAGAGGTGGTTCATGATTAAGGCATAGAATTAGTGCTAAACATGTGGATAAACCATGCATAGTAGTGAATTCTTGAAGTGTTTGATGTTTTTAGCCCTTTTTTATTTGGAGTTTCTTTTGATGCTAATGTTTCTTATTGATACCTATGATGGGAATTTATTTTAGTTTCTAAATCGGCTGAGACTCCCCCACCATGCACAGTGTATGCAATTCTTTTGGTTTACCTCGATTTGATGACTCCAATAGCTCAATTTTCAGAGTTGATTGTGAACCTGAAGTTGTGGTTGAAAAAATATAGAATCATTCATCCATGTTATCAATTCTTTTGGTTTACCTCGAGTTGGGTTGTTAAGGTTGGTACTATTCAAATTTACTTAGTATTGATCACAAATATGTTTTAGCTGACTTGACCGTTATGTGAATTTTCAATGTTTATTGGTTGCAGTTTTATTTTAATTGCATTTTCTAATTTGGAATTGAATTGTATTCAAACCTAGTCAAACAATATTTCTAACTTGGCGAACATTACAACTTTTATGATTTATTAAATCCATTCAAGCTCTTCTAAAAAAATTGATAGCTAAATTACCAATGAATCCCCCTATTCCCTCATATATTTAGTCTTTTGGGTTACACATTAGTTTCCTATTTCTAATTAATTACATATTTGTTTTCAAAAGCAGGAAATGCAACCAATTGAAGAGAGACGAAGGAAAAAAATGATGGAGAACAATCGTCGAATGGTGGAGATGGGTGTTCCACCATTAGTGCCTGCAGTGAGTACTTTATTTAAAATATATATATTTAAAGAATATATAATTTCATGTGACTAATTTTGTTGTAAACATTTTTGTAGGATCCACCTATACATCGACAGTTATTCGACGAGGAGCCTAGTACTGGTCCTAGTACTCAGGCCGGTGCTACGAGGTGGGTTCGTACCAGAGGTAGACGAGCAGCTCTGCGTACCCGACTATACCCTGCCTCTCCCACTGACATGCCATCCTTACCACATTCTGATCTCGGTGTGTCATTAGGGACACACGGGATATTTAGGCCTCCCGTGTTTTCACCACCTTTTGCATCTTCTGACCCATCTTTTTCATATCCCATGATGATTCCCACTCCCCAGCCAGAATCCGGTCATACAGCTATCCCATATTCTTTTCCTTCTACTACTGTCTCTCTGAGCTTCTATATTCCATCGTCTTCGACTCCTATTCCACCACAGGGTGTTCTATTAGTTTTTGTGGATCCAGTGGCGCTCAGCGATCAAACTGGCACAGGTATATTTATAGAACCCTAACAAATTTTTATACCAATATTTATTTTCATTATAACATGTTTTGATAAAATATTTGTTTTTCTTTCATGACAGATACATCTACTCACAGGAGGCGGGGGCGGGGGCGTACACGCATGTGTGCGGTCTTGAACCGCCGCACATAGGTAATGGTGGATTACAATGAAGACAACCAAATGGTTGAGAAAACAAGGTAGCAATGTCCAAGTTTTTTGGCGACGCTTTTCAAATACTCCGACATTATTCCCATCAGCACGTTATCGTGGAGACAGTTGTCACATGAGGTCAAGGATAGAGTTTGAGTATAGATATGGGTAAAAAAATCTATTGTATTTAATGCCATGAATTATTTTTGTATTTATATGAATTAATATTTTGGTGTCAGCTTCGATTTAATTTTCCCGATGGTGAGGGTACACGACCGGCACGTCTAAAGGATTTAGGTGAGCTTTGGAGAGCCTACAAGCATGAGTTGTATATTGGCTGGCGTGCTAGAGTTGGCACTGAGTTAGAGGCGGTACCAGTCATGGATGATTGTCCTATAGAGCAGTATCGACAGATGATTACTCATTGGACAACTACTCGGTTTATGGTATTAATTACATTTGAGGTATTTAAATAATAACTTTCATGTTTTGAATTAATATTATCCTTTGAATTATCGAATTTTATTTAGGAATCATCTGGAAAAAAAATATTGATGCAAAAAAATACCCCCACACACTGGGACGTACTACGATGCCAGATCATGAGAGGAAGCTGGTATGACAATTGTTTATAAGTTTTCTTTACGACTTACAGTTTCTTTTGTTTCCTCAATTATTTAATCATTTTCTAAAGTTTTCATATAACTTTAGTTTTCAATGTCATTTTAGAGGCAAAAACTGAATATTGAAGGACGTGTGTCTCGAGCAAAACTATTTTTCTCGAGTAGACGGAAAAAGGATGGAAGTTCCATCAACGAACCGACTCAGCAGCAGATTGTAAGTTTTAATCTGTTGATTTTATATTTTAATATCTATTTTGTAACTTAATAACATATTTATATTTGTAACAGGCTGCTTTAGAGGCCCTCGATGCCCAAGAACCAGACAATTTTGGGCCAACTGATCACTTACATCAGGTGTTGGGAGAGAAGCATTCTGGAAGAGTACGCTACCGACTTAGGATAGCCCCGAAGAAGTATTAGCCCTCCCCAGGTACGAGTTGTAGTGACATCGAGCTGCAGTAAGTTAGGGCACAGGTAGAACAGGTTGACAAAAGGGCCATAGAGACGGCATAATAGTCTGTTAGGGCAAACAGTGAATTTATGAAATTTATTGAAGTTCTACATCCAACACTTCCACCAGAGGCCAGCCCAGCTTTTGATGAATATATGTCGTCGATATGTTCTATATATGGTGCGCCAAGTGGCAGTTCTAGTGGTGGTCAAGACGATGTCTAGCCTAACGATGATAATGGCGAGGAGTTTGATGCGGAAGAGGAGGGAGAGGAGGAGGGCGAGGCGGAGGAGGAGGGCGAGGCGGGGGGGTGAGGGCGAGGAGGAGGGCATTGAGGAGGGAGGGGACGATGATGAGGACAATGATGACCATGAGGATGAGGGTGATGATGATGGTGATGATAGTGATGATGAGGGTGATGACGATGTTATTTAGGATTATTCCATTTTTGTATGTCTTGAATTATATGAATGTATTGGTAAGCTTATTAGCTCATGCTCATCAAATACATGTGATGATATGCTTTAAATTGAATACAAATCCTTGTTGTACATTCTCCATGTTATGTGAATTATGCCTTGTTTGATTTGGTTTACTTGTCAATTGTTAGGATAAGACATGGGTTACATGTTAAGGACTCATGGACGGACTCGTCATGGTCAGGGAATTTAGACTTGAAATTCCAGGATGAATGCTTTGGTTTCTAAGTGAGGGCTATCAGGATGGTTTCTATTACTCATGAGTGATATTGGTTTCTTGAATATAAACCAAGGACATGTCTGTTTTTCAAGATGGTAATATCATGCCTCAGGTGATACCCGGTCCCCTATGTGAGATACTTGGAAAGCAAGACCTCTTAAATCTGAGGCGTGGTGTGTCCGACACCACTCAAAGTGACGTGTACGAGTCTACCCCGTCTAAATCCGAGGCGCGGTGTGGCTGGGATTTTAAGTGAAAAGAACAAATGGCATACGGAAAACTAACCAAACGCATTCGGATTATATTGATACTTTATCACAACAATCCATGGGTCATATGTGACGTGTACGAGTCAACCCCGGCTCAATTCGAGTCGCGGTGTGGTCGGGATCACTCTAAGTGTCTCTCTTTTGTTTAAAATGGACAACATTTTAAGTACATATGGAAAACCGACCAAACGCATTAGGTTTTCATTGAAAATTTAGGGAAATGATCCATGGGTCATATGTGACATGTACGAGTCAACCTCTCCTCAATCTGAGGCGTGGTGTGGCCGACACCACTCAAAGTGTCTCTCTTTTGTTTAAAATGGACTTCATTTTAAGTGAAAACAACAACTAGCATACGGAAAACTGATCAAATGGATTCTGATTGTGTTGATACTTTAGAACAACGATCCATGGGTCATATGTGATGTGTAAAAGTCAACCCCACCTCAATCTGAGGTGCGGTGTGGCCAGAACCATTCATAGTGTCTCTCTTTTGTTTAAAATGGACATCATTTTAAGTGAAAACAATAACTGACATACGAAAAACTGACCAAAAACATTTGGAATGTGTTGATGCTTTAGGAAAACGATCCATGGGTCATATGTGACATGTATGAGTCAACCCCACCTCAATCCGAGGCACAGTGTGGCCGAGATCACTCTAAGTGTTTCTCTTTTGTTTAAAATGGACAACATTTTAAGTACATATGGAAAACTGACCAAACGGATTCTGATTGTGTTGATACTTTAGCACAACGATCCATGGGTCATATGTGACGTGTAAGAATCAACCTTGCCATAATCTGAGGCGCGGTGTGGCCGACACCACTCAAAAGTGTATCTTTTGTTTCAAAAGGACATCATTTTAAGTGAAAACATCAACTGGCATACGGAAAACTGACCAAACGCATTCGGATTGTGTTGATACTTTAGGAAAATAATCCATGGGTCATTTGAGATGTGTATGAGTCAACCCCGTCTAAATCTGAGGCACGGTGTGGACGGTACCACTCTAACTGTGTCTCTTTTGTTTAAAATGGACAGGATTATAAGTGAAAAGAACAAATGGCATACGAAAAACCGACCAAACGCATTCAGAATCTATTGGAACTTTAGGAAAATTATCCATGGGTCATATGTGACGTGTACGAGTCAACTGCGCCTCAATCCAAGTCGCGGTGTGGCTGGCACCACCCAAAGTGTCTCTCTTATGTTTAAAATGGACAACATTTTAAGTACATACGGAAAACCGACCAAACGGATTCTGATTGTGTTGATACTTTAGCACAACGATCCATGGCTCATTTGTGACGTTTATGAGTCAAACCCGCCTCAATCCGAGGCATGGTGTGGTCGGCACCACTCAAAGTGTCTCTCTTTTATTTAAAAATCACTTCATTTTAAGTGAAAACAACAACTGACATACGGAAAACCGACCAAAAAGATTTTTATTGTGTTGATACTTTAGGACAATGATCCATGGGTCATTTGAGACTTGTATGAGTCAACCCTGTCTTAATCTGAGGTGCGTTGTGGCCGGTACCACTCTAACTGTGTCTCTTTTGTTTAAAATGGACAGGATTATAAGTGAAAAGAACAACTGGCATACAAAAAACTGACCAAACGCATTCGGAATCTGTTTAAACTTTAGGACAATGATTCATGGGTCATATGTGACATGTACAAGTTAATCGCGCCTCAATATGAGTCACTTTGTGGCCAGCACCACCCAAAGTGTCTCTCTTATGTTTAAAATTGACAACATTTTAAGTACATACGGAAAACTGACCAAACGGATTCTGATTGTGTTGATATTTTAGAAAAATGATCCATGGATCATTTGTGACGTGTACGAGTCAACCCCACCTCAATCCGAGGTGCGGTGTGGCCGGAACCACTCAAAGTGTCTCTCTTTTATTTAAAAAGTACTTCATTTTAAGTGAAAACAATAGCTGACATACGGAAAACTGACCAAACGGATTCTGATTGTGTTGATACTTTAGGAAAACGATCCATTGGTCATTTGTGACATGTAAGAGTCAACCCCTCCTCAATCTGAGGTACAGTGTGGCCGGCACCACTCAAAGTGTCTCTCTTTTATTTAAAAAGCACTTCATTTTAAGTGAAAAGAACAACTACCTTACGGAAAACTGACAAAACGCATTCGGATTCTATTGATACTTTATCACAACGATCCATGGGTCATATGTGACGTGTACAAGACAACATGGGCTTAATCCAAGTCACGGTGTGGTCAAGATCACTCTAAGTGTCTCTCTTTTGTTTAAAATGGACAACATTTTAAGTACATACGGAAAACTGACCAAACGCATTTGGTTTCCATTGAAACTTTAGGATAATGATCCATGGGTCATATGTGACGTGTAAGAGTAAATTTCTCCTCAATCTGAGTCGCGGTGTGGCCGACACCACTCAAAGTGTCTCTCTTTTGTTTAAAATGGACTTCATTTTAAGTGAAAACAACAACTAGCATACGGAAAAACGACCAAACAGATTCTGATTGTGTTGATACTTTAGCACAACGATCCATGGGTCATATGTGACGTGTAAGAGTCAACACCACCTCAATATGAGGCGCGGTGTGGCCGACACCATTCATAGTGTCTCTCTTTTGTTTAAAATGGACATCATTTTAAGTGAAAACAACAACTGACATATGAAAAACTGACCAAATGCATTCAGAATATGTTGATACTTTAGGAAAATTATTCATTGGTCATATGTGACGTTTACAAGTCAACCCCTCCTCAATCTGAGGCATGGTGTGACCGGGATCACTCTAAGTATCTCTCTTTTATTTAAAATGGATAACATTTTAAGTACATACGGAAAACTGACCAAATGGATTCTGATTGTGTTGATACTTTAGAAAAACGATCCATGGGTCATATGTGACGTGTAAAAATCAACTCTGCCTCAATCTGAGGAATGGTGTGGCCGGAACCACCCAAAGTGTCTCTCTTTTGTTTCAAAAGGACATCATTATAAGTGAAAACAACAACTGACATACGGAAAACCGACCAAACGCATTCGGATTCCATTGAAACTTTAGGGAAATGATCCATGAGTCATATGTGATGTGTACGAGTCAACCCTGCCTCAATCCAAGGCGTGGTGTGGCCAGTACCACTCAAAGTGTCTCTCTTTAGTTTAAAATGGACTTTATTTTAAGTGAAAACAACAACTGACATATGGAAAACCAACCAAACGCATTCGAATTCTGTTTTACCTTTAGTAAAACGATCCATGGGTCATTTATAACGTTTATGAGTCAACCTTGCCTCAATCTAAGGCACGGTGTGGACGGAACCACTCAAAGTGTCTCTCTTTTGTTTAAAATGGACTTCATTTTAAGTGAAAACAATAAATGACATACAGAAAACTGACCAAATGCATTCGGATTCTGTTGAAACTTTAGGAAAACGATCCATGGGTCATATGTGACATGTATGAGTCAACACTGCCTCAATCTGAGGCCTGGTGTGGCCATCACCACTCAAAGTATCTCACATTTATTTGAAATGGACAACATTTTAATTGAAAACAACTACTGGCATACGGAAAACTGACCAAATGCATTCGGAATGTGTTGAAAGTTTAGAAAAACGATCAATGGGTCATATTTGATGTGTATGAGTCAATCCTTCCTTAATCTGAGGCATGGTGTGACTGGTACCACTCAAAGTGTCTCATTTTTTTTGAAATGAACAACATTTTAAGTGAAAACAAAAACTGACATACGGAAAACCGACCAAACACATTCTGAATGTGTTGATGCTTTAGGAAAACGATACATGGGTCATATGTGACGTGTAAAAGTCAACCCCACCTCAATATGATGTGCAGTGTGGCCGGATCCACTCAAAGTGTCTCTCTTTTGTTTAAAATGGACATCATTTTAAGTGAAAACAACAACTGATATACATAAAACCGACCAAACGCATTCGGATTCCATTGAAACTTTAGGAAAAAGATTAATGGGTCATATTTGATGTTTATGAGTCAATCCTACCTAAATCCGAGGTGCAGTGTGGCCGTCACAACTCGAAGTGTCTCAGTTTTATTTGAAATGGACAACATTTTAAGTGAAAAGTACAATTGGCATACGGAAAACTGACCAAACGCATTCGTATTCTGTTGAAAATTTAGGACAATGATCCATGGGTCATATGTAATGTGTACGAGTCAACCTCGCCTCAATCCAAGGCGCAGTGTGGCCGAAACCACTCAAAGTGTCTCTATTTTGTTTCAAAAGGACGTCATTTTAAGTGAAAACAACAACTAACATACGGAAAACTAACCAAACGCATTCGGATTCCATTGAAACTGTAGGAAAACAATCCATGAGTCATATATGACGTGTACGAGTCAACCCCGCCTCAATCTGAGGCCCAGTGTGGCCGGCACCACTCAAAGTGTCTCACGTTTATTTGAAATGGACAACATTTTAATTGAAAAGTACTACTGGCATACGGATAACTGACCAAACCCATTCTGAATTTTTTGAAACTTTAGAAAAACGATCAATGAGTCATATGTGACATGTACGAGTTAACCCCGCCTTAATCTGAGGCATGGTGTGGCCAAAACCACTCAAAGTGGCTCATTTTTTTGAAATGAACAACATTTTAAGTGAAAATAATAACTGGCATACGGAAAACCGATCAAACGCTTTCAGAATATGTTGATACTTTAGGAAAATGATCCATGGGTCATATGTAACATGTAAGAGTCAACCTCGCCTCAATTCGAGGCACAGTGTGGCCGGTATCACTCCAATTGTATGTATTTTGTTTAAAATGGACATCATTTTTAATAAAAACAACTGGTATACGAAAAATCGAACAAACGTACTCGGATTCTGTTGATACTTATTCTGTTTTTTATGTATTTTATTTATAATTGATAATTAAATTATGTATGTATTCAATTATGAATTGAATTTCGAATTCCACATATAATTGTCATCTAAATTTTAAATTGAATTCTAAATCAATTATGTATGTTTATAATTACATTATGAATTATGATTTAATTATGGATGTGTATAGTTCAAGAATGCATTATATGTTAAATGTGTATGAATTTGTTCTCTATATGTATGTCTTAGTTTGTTATTGCAGGTATAGTAATTGGAAAGGAGCAGAATGGACATCATTAGAGGCTCCTGTGCAAATTGTAGGCTACTGTGCAATTTGCACAGCATAACCTATGCCAACGGTTTCAAACCGTTGGGAAAGGTTTCTATGGATTTTTTTTGCCAACAGTTCAATGAGAACCATTGGGAAAGAGTTGATTTCCTTATTTTTATCAACGTCTTTGTGTAAACCATTGGTAAAACTTATGCCAACGGTTGGCCAAACCATTGGCATAGGTTAATTTTACTAACCTATACCAACAGTTCTTTGTAAACCGTTGGGATAGGTTTTCCCAACGGCTTACTTCCCTAAGGTTTGCAAAACCATTGGTATAACATATACCCACAGTTCTGCAGGCTTTTCCAATGGTTCTGAACCGTTGGGAAAGAGCCCATTTCCAGTAGTGTTACTCCAATTTAAAATGACTTATAAGACTACCATTTGAGTTGTCTCCCTAAGGTGATTATTATTTTTATTTTAAAAAAATGAGTCCCTGAGGTTCAAGTTCAAATTTCTAGTTTCCTAAGGTTATGATCATAATTCAACATATATATATCCTATATCACTCTCATTCTTAGTTACTAAATAGAATATTCATAAAATCATAATACAACTTCACTAAGCAATCACTCAACCTCAAAATTTTCAAATTCAAATCTACCC
The DNA here is from genome assembly GCA_963277665.1 of Viscum album. Classification (NCBI taxonomy): domain Eukaryota; kingdom Viridiplantae; phylum Streptophyta; class Magnoliopsida; order Santalales; family Viscaceae; genus Viscum; species Viscum album. Next base: position 1,921,343,424 of record OY728125.1, on the reverse strand, counting down.
TCAACAACCAGTATGTTTTTATCCATTACGCAAGACTGAATTTAAGTGCAGAATAATGCCTAAAGAACCATAGATTGTGAAAGATTTTTAAAAAAAAATTGACCATTTTTTAAACCAAAAATTATAAAGGGCTGATGGATTTTATGGGTTTACTTTAAAGCATAGATTAGCTCAGAGTAAGAAGGATCTCTCTCCTAAACCAAAAACCAAACTTTATCCCCAAAGTTGAATTCAAATGTGGTGAAAACAATTTGACTTTGAAATCTCAAAACAGATTTTCAATTCCATAGTTAAGTGATATGTCCAAGGGTCACAGTGATGTTCAAACAGTATATTTTCTATAATAAATATTTAACAACAGAATCACATGCATTTTCATTAAGGCATAGGGATAAGAATTTTTCAATTAAGTTTAAACAATAGAATGTGAATAAATTGAGTGTATAGTGAAATGGGTGTCAACAATTTAATAGATTAAATTCAATCAAAATTTTCAACATCACATAACAAGTGTATGCTAAACACCCAACAAAGACAATCAAGTTTACTCAAAGAGAAATAAGCTATGGGTAATACCCCCACACACTTATTTTCAAATAGTGAATAAATTGAAAAGAAATGAATAAAATTTTCTTGTAACAATCCAATATAAAGTAAAGTTTCCAGTAGAATAAAGTAAAAAAAACTAAAATAATAATCAGAGAAAAATGCAGAAATTAAAATAAGGAACATTCTTGATTAAATTTTATCCAGTGAGGCTCCACCCAGCAACTCCTTGTGATTTAAGAAATAATGGGAACTTTTCTCCTCTGTTGACACCTCAACAACATCCTTCTCTAAAAAACAGACCAAGAAGACCAAGAACATGTAACTAGTAGAAACAAGGAAGATAAGGACAAAGAAATAACATGAATTTATTCTTAAAAAAACAAGAACAAAAGTAAAAACAAAAAAAGACCATGGGTTGAATCCCATTAAGTAGTGAATTTAAATTCTTCGGCTAAATTTTTTGAGATTCTAAAAATTAAAATAAGAACAATTTTATTGAAAGCGCAAAAAAAATTATTGAAATTAATAAAATCATAGGTTGCCTCTCATGCAATGCTGGTTTTAAATTTCCTAGCCGGACACCCATAGAAACTAACCAAAGTCACTAGGCGAGTGTGGTTTCTCACCAATTAACCACCACATGTGTTTTTCCCATGTGTTTTTAATAATGAATTGAAATTTTTGGGAACCTAAACCAATGAAAATAGAAACTAAACTCTCATCATCTTCAAAAATACCTAAGAAACACCCTTTAACATTAAGTGACTAGTTAAATGAGTCTTCAAGGAGAGTAGTAAATTCATCACCCAATATCACTTTCTTAATGGTTACAATACATTCAAACTCATGTGAAAAATAAGGAACTCTTTCATTCTCTACTAAGAATCTTTTAAGCTTAGAAACAAAAAATGAATCACAAGGATCAATCTTGGAAGGTGTATTGTCCACTTCTGAAATTAACACAGTTTTAAAAAAAAATAGAATTTTCATGAATGGACAATGGTGAAACGGGTGCTCCTAGAGATGTGACATTATATTAAAATCTCATTAACTCATTCACAATCTCATCAAGATCAAAATCAGGGGTGCTAGGGGATGATTTCTGTAAAACAAGTTCGTAAAGAGGGTTTTCAAGAGATACATGTGCAGTTTCAAAATTATCAATCAAAAGGGGTTACTCTTCCAATTCACTCAAAGTCCCAAAAAAGGTTCAACACCCAACTCAATTGAGAAGACTTAGAAAATTAGGGAAGAGTTAATTTCCATTCATCTAAAAAATCAGGTTTCACCATGTTAAAAATTTCTTACAAAAGTTCCTTATTAGAAAATAAAAAATTATCATCAATTGCTTCTAAAAAATTAACTCAGATTTAATCATGTGTGTTCAACCACTCCTTTAAGTTCACTTTCAAAGAGTTCATTCTCAGAAAAAAAAATCAATTGAGTGTTTTAATTCAGTTATAGGGGGAGAATTTTTTAGTTCATCTTCAATAAATTTAGATTCTCGAATTTTCAAATTTAAGCAAATTTCTCTAGATTGATCAAAACTATTTTTCATTTCAGTACATAAAGATTCATAAAAATGATTAATTTTAGAACATGAAAGTATAAACTCATCAGAAAATATTTCTTCAAAGATCATTCCATCATCCTCTTCATCATAATTCATTTCAAAGGTTGTTGGGTATACACTTTTAAAAATAAGAAGAAAACATTTTTCAATAATTTCAAAATTATCTAAATGATTGGTTTCGAGTTTATTGTTCACTTCCTAAATATTCCCAATTTCATGTTCAGGTTCATTATTCAAAGTTTTAAAAAAGCTGAGGGATGAGTTTTTAACTTTTAATTTCTCATTATTCAGATTCTCCTCAACCTAAGTAATCACAATTTCAAAGTTCCTAAAATAGTGAACTTTTTCAAAGCTAGGGATCATGAAAAGAATAGGGAATTATTCTTCAATCTATTTTTGTTGATGTTCAACTTCCTCCAACTCATTTTCATTTATGTTCTCTTTAAATTTATTCGATTTTATACTTTCATTCAGAGAGTTGGTGATGTTTTCTATTTTCTTATTATCCTCTGAATGGCCCGAAGGCCTTCTTTTTATTTTATTATAGATAATCCCCCTTTTAAGGGTTAAAGGGGAACCCGTACATGACCTGTAGGCCCAAGGCACAAGGCCCGACATGACCCGCAATACATGACCCGAAGGCCTAGAGGCATACCATGCCCATACATGACCCATAGGCCCAGCCCACTAAAACTGCCCCTCCCCAGCGTCTTGCATCATTAATCGCCTTGGCTCCCCACCTTGCATTGCTGATTGGCTAGCATTGCCTCGTACAAAGCTGCACGGTGCCTGGTCCCGATGGCGGCTGTCATACCCTCTCATTCTTCCAATCTGGTTAGCTCTGCATCTGGTGGCTGCTACTCCTGCTGCTCTGATCCTCTTCTAGGGCATGTTCTGTGTGAACTGGGCTACTCCATGGTCTACATGCCCCGAAGGCCCTGTGGCCCGAAGGCCTTTGATGACCCGAAGGCCCTGGAGACCCGTAATCCCAAACCGGTGGCCCGAAGGCCCAAATCGGGTGAATAGTTCCGGCTGCTACAGTACCGAACAGTGACTGCTACAGTAACTGCTATTTTCTTCTTCATATTTTACAATTTCTTCTTGTTCCTTAAACTATTCTTGTAACTATAAGAACATGCCTTCTAACTTTTTAAGTTATTGATCTTGTTCTTGAGAATTTTTAATTTGAAATTCCTGGTTTTTGTCCAACCTATAAACTAGTCTAGCATTCATCTTAGCATCCATCTTAGTTAAAAATTGTTCAAATTTTTCTAAGAAGTCATGTTCGAGATCAAAGAAATATTGATTTTCTTTAGATAATTAAACTGTTACGGTTGATTATAGACACACTATCAGGCAGTGTGTCTATGAAATCCACAACATACACAGAAAAGCTCAATAGTTTGATTCCAACCCTCAAATTCTTCCATGCTCTTTAAACTCTCAACAATTTTTAACAGAAAAAGCATATCAAATTAAAGCAGCGAATCAGATTGAACACACACATTCAAGAAGATACAACAAAATTTTGAAATTCGGCTCAGGAAGCAAGCTCTTTAGAAAAAAATTGAAATTAATTTTTTTTTAAGAATAATTTTTAAAAAATATATATTTTGACAAATGGTTGCATGAAGCCTTCCCTAGAAACAATGCAAAAAAGTTGACATACATGTTGTTAATATGTGTAAATGTTTAATTATTTATAAACTCCTGTCAAATACAATGTATAGTGGTTGATAGAGTATCGAACCCAAGGGAAGGTTGGTTCCAAAATTTTCAAAACAAATATCCACTGCAAGTAATAGATGAAAGACTTTTTTTTTAATCTTTTTAATTCAAAAAGTATTTGTTTTTAACTAGATGTGTCAATAAAAGTGATGAACTATAAGTGCTAAAAGTGATTATTAAAAATAATAACAGAGATTGAGAAAAACAATTCAAGGAAGATGCTTGAGGAAAAACTAAAGTTACTGGTTGAAAGGGTAAACTCTTCATAAAAAAGCTATTGAATACACAACTTCAGAAAATGAATGGATTAATCTTCCTCTCCAGGAGATTAATCACGCAAACAAATGAATCTTGAAGTTCACCACTCCAAGAAACATTAGTAAACAAAGGGCTTTGAAAAAATTGAAATCAGAAACAATCTCATTGATTGTTCTCTAAAGTTTTTGAAATTAAATCTAAAGAATCTCTTTCAAAATCAATCTCATTGATTGATCTTGAAGTTATGAATTTGAAAACAAGAGGTCCAAAAACATTTTTTGATAAAATCAGAACCTAACTCACCAATATATTATGATTTCTTAGAAAAATGGAACAAATAAGAGAAAATATAAACCAGAAGAATTAAAGATCCCATGAGCATGAGAAAATTATCCAATGATCATTGTGAAAAAAAAAAGCAGAACAATAATTCAATTACAACAAAAGAAAATAATTGGAAAAAAAGAGAAAGAAAACTCCCTCTAAATCATTCATGAAAAGTACTGATGTCTCGTATTCTGGTCTCTGGGTCTCTGTTTCTGCCTCTTCCATGGTATCTCGGTCTCATTCATCTGTCTTCTGCTCCTCCCAATGTAAGAATGTGAAAAGATGTGAATGTTTGAGATCCACTCTTTCGTTGTTTGTTGCCCAATTTTATGTCAACTGTTGTATACTGGTTCGTCACTATCCACACGCACTGACTTAGTTTGGTGTGCTTGAAATCACAAAACACGTTTCACTTTCTTCCCCATTCATTTTCACTTTAGCGAAACCCTTCTAATTGAAAACAAACCTGGACCTGATTTCTGTTTTGATTATGCACAGTTAAAATAGAGAAAAATAAATAAAAATTAATTATTGTTGTTAAAAGTAATATAGCTTTTATAATTTAACAAATTAATAAAGTATAGAATTAGTATTATTATTATTTATTTATTTGATTTTAATATTATTTACACTATTTAATTTAATTATTATTATTTTATTATAATAATTTATAATATTATTATTATTTTATTTTATAAATAATTATTATTATTACTTGAATTATTATTATTAAAATAATTATATTTAAATACTTATATTTATTTATTTATTTTAATAATATTATGATTGTTACTAAATTATTAAAATATAAATTATATTATAATTATTAATGTGTATAAAAACTTCATTTAATATAAAAATATAATTATTAATAAAAAATAATTATAAAAATCTATTATTATTGTTTTTTTAAGATTATATTATTACGTTTTAATAAATTATTTTATTTATTAAACAAAAAGATTATTTAATTATTTTTATTAATTTTTAATTATTTATTTATTATTAGTTGTATTTAAGAAAAAATATTAAATTATTATTAGGATTTTCATTTATTTATTTTATTACTATAATTTTTTTACTATTTTTTTATTAATTATTTATATTTATTCGGTGGTGAAAGATCTTGGCAGAGGCGCATCTCGAGCAATGGATCTGGATTTCAAGAGGGGGGGCTCCACCGCGGTAGGTGGAGGTGTGAGTTACTGGTTCATCTTATTCGGTAATCTTGGGCTCGAGTTCGTCAAATCCAAGAACACCTCAGATTCTGGTCGACGGTGAGTGATGGAGCTGGCGGTGGATGTGATGGTAGGTGGTTTTCTGGCAAAGGAACGGAGGATTTCCAACGGTGGGTGATTTTTGCTCGTGGAAATGGTGAGTTATTGTAGGAGTTTTCCATTTGAGTGTAAGGTTGGCGGTGGGTGAAATGCTGACGGTGGGTACTACACAACGGTGGCTCTTGTGCAAACTAAAAATAAAATTAATCAATTAACAAACAATAATAAAATTAAAACAATTAAGAATTAAAGAATTTAAAATTTAAAATCTAATTCAATTAATTAAATAAATGAAATTTAAATTAAAAAATTAATTAATAAAAATTTAAAACAATTGACTAATTAATAAAATTCAAAAAGAGATAACTAAAAAATAAAAACTTAAATTAAATTAAAAACTAACTGAAATTATTAAATTGAATTAAAAAATTAAATTTAAAAGATTTAAATTAATTATTAAGATCAAATTAAATAATAAAATTAATTAAAGTTAAACTATAAGAATAATGCAATACTAAAATTAAACTAATGTTTCAGAAAATTAAATATAAATATAATGATAAAATATTTATTTACACAGAAGAAACAATACAAACACAAACTTAAAATTAATATTTTAAAAAACATTAGAAATAAAATATAAAAAAAAACTAAGTAAAATGATTTATATTTATATGAAATAATACAAAAATAAACACATAAATTGATAAATTGGTAAATTCAACAATTGAAATACAAAAGTTGAATTATTTAACAATAAAGTCACAATTAGTTCATTAAAATATCAAAAACTTGATAAAAATGTGTGGAAAACAAAGTGATTTCAAGGCCAAATCATCATACATTGATTGATTGGGTAAATTATTGACATAACTATATACTCATTTCTCTATATGATGTTAGTTTGAGTGATACATACATAGAAAGCTATTACATTAATTTGTTAGGGGAATATTGACAATTTGTATTTTTTTATTTCAATATGGATTTTTTATTAATTGTTAAGGAATGTTGGTTATGTATTGTATAGTTTATTCATTCCTCTATATGATGAATGTGTTGGACTTAAATAACTATACGTGGGGCCCGATATAGATAGTCTCTCAATGCATCGATAAGTATTATGAGACAAATTAGATTAGATATTTTCGTATATGCATTCCCAGAAAAAAAAAATCTATACACAGGGCCTTGATGTTAAGATCACGATGTCTTAGCTTAGGGAATGGAATTAGATATACAACATTATGCATTTCATCACTAAGGAACTAGTTATTGGTATACATGTGATATTTTCATTTCCATTGTTATCATGGAAATATTATGCTTTCAATTTCATTCAATTATGGAATTATTTTTTGTTACCTATTCCCTCCATATTATTTATTCTCATCTTATTCTCAGTTATGATTTTTTTTCTATCGAATTACATTTGTCCTTATTGAGCGTTTGAACTCACCCTTATTTGGTCATTATTTTCCTAGGTAATAAACAAATGCATTAAACATGATATGACTAATAAAATAGTTTTGTGGGGAATTTTTGGGAGATCTTTAAGACATTATGGAATAATTAGTTTATTATAAGTGGAAAAATATCTATTTTATGGGACACATTGGTTTGTCATGTCTAAATAAATATCAATTATAATATGTGAAATTTGTAAAAAAAATTAATGAGGGGCGTGCAACAATGGGTGGATAAGTTATTTTTTTTTTCTAAATATATTTATACATGTAAATCTATATATATTATGTGCAAGTTGTAAAAAAAATTAATGGGTGGTTTAATTTTTTTGTTTTCTAAATAGATTTATATATGTATACATAATATATATGCAAATTGAGTTAAAAAAAACTAATGATATTTGGGCGCAGACATAAAAAATAATAATGAGGTCAAGGGGAGCATGTGCGAACATTAGTGAGTGAGTGTTATTTTTTTGTTAATATATATAGTCTGATAATTCTTAAACAAACACACCGCCTGGACAAGTTGGCCCAGACATAGCCTTGGAAGCTTGTGGTAGGGAATTCGAATCTCCCTACCAATAGTTTCCTGGTTAATTTTTTACACCATACAGGCTTTTACGGGTTGGGTTTCGTACGGGCCGGGCTTTTTGAGCCAACCCAACCCACGGGCCTTCTTGGATAGGCTCAGGCCCGACCCGACGAACCTACGGCCCGAGCCCGGCCCGACTCAGGCTTTGTCGGGCCGGGCCACTCGGACTTTCGGGCCAGGCCATTCGAGCTTTCAAGCCACCGGACGAGAATTACATCCTTACATGAAATTGACATCAAATGACCACAAATAATATTCAATATTCACAGCAAATCATAATTTCATAAAAATATCAAAATAGGAACATGACCAAAGGGGCCTAAAGTGGTGAAATATGAGAGAATCACATCTAAAAAAATCCATACAGCTAAGTGTAAGGGAACCAAAACTAGAAAATAAGTTACATGTACTAGTCGAGTTGATCCCCGAAGCCAAATAATTTGCAGCTTGATTCCATTCTCTCCAGGTGCGAAGTAAGATAGTCTGGTCTTTGATTATAGTTTTGCATCTGTGAATGTGATAAGTACTAGACCAAGGAATGGAAATCTGAACATGAAGTTAATGAAGGATGATCATTCCATCGAGGTCAGATCGATAATCTCTAGTCCATCACGCATAGTGCATACCTCTGCAATAAGAGAATCACCTTGACAGTAGATCGCACTAAAAGAAAAGATCACATATCCACCTAGATCACGAATAATGCTCCCTCCCCACAAGAGATCAAAGCTACAGGACCCATCGACATTTAGCTTGAAGCCACTAGATGGAGGAACCCAATGGATCCAGAGTCCCTGAGGAGTTGGTCACTGCCTTGAGAGGGGTGTCATCATAAATGGGAGAGTTTCTAGAAAGATGGAGAGCTCTCCCACCACTTGAGAAGAGGTGCCAACTCAGCCACCAAAAATTTGGTTTGTGCCACCAGAAATTGATTTGAGCTATGGCATGCCTTATTTCTTGCTTCCTAGGTGCACCAGAAACTAGCCTCCATAAGAACCCTCGCCATCTTTTCTGGGTTGTCATCCGTAGCTCCGCCGAACCAGAGATGGAGAAATTATCCATTGTTGATATCATGGGACACAAGCCCTATGAATTTACTAAACACGTGCCACACCAATGTCACCCAGACGCCTTCAAAAAAGAGGTGGCTAGTTGATTCTTCGTAGGGGACTCATGTAATAAAGGCACCGTGAAGCCAACTTGATACCCTTGGGCTTGATCTCTTTATCCGCGGGAAGTGAATGATCCTAAATCCCCCAAATCAGAAAATTATACATATAGGGAATATCTTTGCACCAGAGTACTTAACCATCATACACCGAATTCCCATGCAAAACTCAATGAAATGTCTTCGCTAAGAATGCACCAAAGGTGGTACCCGTGAAAAAACAGAAGTCTCGTTCATTGTTCATTTGAATGCTTTGGAAAAGGTCATGATGCTGCTAGTTCATAATGGAATGGATGAATGAGGGGTAGAAGCTAGAAAGCTTAAAGGATACGTCTGGGATCAGGCACCCCAGAAAGCCAAGAAATTCACCTACCCAGTTAAGATCCCAGAAACTGATCTCCCTACACCCTATGATCCAACGAGCGTTGTCCAAAATAATCGGGATGTGCCCTTGGATTAATTTCCAAAAACCAATGACCCTCCCCTTCGGTTGTCTCGTGTTCTTCTCGTATTTATTCTCAATGAGGCTTCCCCATAGAGTCTAAACCTCAACTGTTTCCCATGCAATCTCGGCCTGCATCTTGTACATCATACCAGTGACATCTCTCAGGCTTCATACTAGGATATTTCCAGCCTTTCCCAGGAAACCCAATGACACCTTTGGTTGGAGTGAGCATCCTAGATGAAAGACAACATGAGTTTTTCAATATCCCTAATAACCGTTGTCACCGCCTTGTAGAGTGAGAGGACATGCATTGGAATGGATCATAAAACACAGTTAACCAAAATGGTCCTACAACCAAAAGACAGAAACCAATTTTTTCGGTTATTAATGCAGTTGCAAATCTTTTCAACGAGCCCATCAAAGTGTTGAATGCGGATCCTTCCAGGTGTGATGGGAGCTCCCAAGTACCCCATGGTAAAGCATCGCCTATGGATTCCTGAGAATCTTCAATCAGATTAGTGTGCCTCGTCGAATAAGAGGACGAAAGGTAGACACATGTCACAGGCTGAGCGTCTCAGCACAACAGTTCGCCCGTGCGGCACCCCAACCCCCTCCAAGACGGGTGGGATTCAGCCGTCCAACTCTTCATATGTGAGGTTCACTGGTTTCGTCCAGCCATGGACTCATCAGGAGAGTGGCCTCAACTCCCAACCAGTGGTGTCAAGATTGACACGCATCATCCTCCTCTTTGTCGGAACAACTCTTATCTCTTCGATAAGGACAAACCAGATGAACCGCAGCTTTGATATTCTTGATGGTGTGGGATAGGACCATGATTGGGTCGTGACATTCTCCCACCACCATTCCATGCACGCCCTCGTGCATGTAGGATTGTGGTCTTCTGTGTGTCCGCAAAATGGTGCTTCCAACTAATCGGCTACCAAGTATGGCCTCAGGGGACGCTTCTTCTTTGTCGTTGGCATCAATGGCTCACCCACTCTCTGGGTCGCAAACCACCGTGGTCCACCCTCTCTCTCAGGGTCGAAAACCACCTCCACGAGACCCACCCTTCATAGTGGCGTCTCTGCCTCAGACTTCTTTCAAGCGTGACCTTCTCTGTCGTATCACCTCCGCATGACACCCCGGGACTCCACTCCCACCACCAAGGTCCGTCCGGTAGCATTCTGCAACACCACGAGGCACATTCCCTCTGATACCTCTTGTCACGGGGTGAGCGTCTCAGCACAGCAGTTCGTCCATGCGGCACCCCAGCCCCCTCCAAGGCGGGCGGGGTTCAACCGTCCAACTCTTCATATGTGAGGTTCACTGGTTCCGTCCTGCCATAGAATCATCAGGAGAGTGGCCTCAACTCCCAACCAGTGATGTCAAGATTGACACGCATCATCCTCCTCTTTGTTGGGGCGACTCGCATCTCTTCGATAGAGACAAACCAGATGAACCGCAGCTTTGATGTTCTTGCTGGTGTGGGACAGAACCCCCATGATTAGGTCATAACATTCTCCCACCACCATTTCATGCACGCCCTCGTGCATGCAGGGTCGTGGTCTTCTGTGTGTCCGCGAAATAGTCCTTCCAACTAACTGGCTACCAATCATGACCTCAGGGGACGCTTCTTCCTTGTCGTTAACATCAATGGCCCACCCACTCTCTGGGTTGCAAACCATCATGGTCCACCCTCTCTCTCAGGGTCGAAAACCACCTCCACGAGACCCACCCTTCATAGTGGCGTCTCTACCACTTATTTTTCTCGAGCACGACCTTCTCTGTTGTGTCACCTCCGCATGACACCACGGGACTCCGCTCCCACCACCAAGGTCCGTTCGGCAACATTCCACAACACTACGAGGCACATTTCCTCTGATACCACTTGTCACGGGTTGAGCGTCTCAGCACAGCAGTTCGCCCGTGCGGCACCCCAGCCCCCTCCAAGGCGTGTCAATCTTGACACCACTGGTTGGGAGTTGGAGCCACTCTCCTGATGAGTCCATGGCAGGACGAAACCAGTGAACCTCACATATGAAGAGCCGAACGGCTGAACCCCGCCCGTCTTGGAGGGGGCTGGGGTGTCGCACAGGCAAACTGCTGTGCTGAAACGCTCACCCCGTGACAAGTGGTATCAGAGGGAATGTGCCTCGTGGTGTTGCAGAATGCTACCGGACGAACCTTGGTGGTGGGAGCGGAGTCTCGGGGTGTCATGCGGAGGTGACACGACAGAGAAGGTCACGCTCGAAAGAAATCTGAGGCAAAGACGTCACTATGAAGGGTGGGTCTCGTGGAGGTGGTTTTTAATGTCACGACCCAATCATGGGGATTCTGTCCCACACCAGCAAGAAAATCAAAGCTGCGGTTCATCTGGTTTGTCCCTATTGAAGAGATGGGAGTCGCCCCGACAAAGAGGAGGATGGTGCATGTCAATCTTGACACCACTGGTTGAGAGTTGGGGTCACTCTCCTGATGAGTCCATGGCAGGACGAAACCAGCGAACCTCACATATGAAGAGCTGGATGGCTGAACCCCGCCCGCCTTGGAGGGGGCTGGGGTGCCGCACGGGTGAACTGCTGTGCTGAGACGCTCAACCTGTGACAAGTGGTATCAAAGGGAATGTGTCTCGTGGTGTTGCAGAATGTTGTCGGACGGACCTTGGTGGTGGGAGCGGAGTCCTGGAGTGTCATGCAGAGGTGACACAACAGAGAAGGTCGCGCTCGAGAGAAGTCAGAGGCAGAGACGACACTATGAAGGGTGGGTCTCGTAGATGTGGTTTTCGACCCTGAGAGAGAGGGTGGACCACAGTGGTTTGCGACCTAGAGAGTGAGTGGGTCATTGATGCCAACGACAAGGAATGAACGTCCCTTGAGGCCATGCTTGGTAGCCGATTAATTGGAAGCACCATTTCGCGGACACACAGAAAGTCACGATCTTGAATGCACGAGGGCGTGCATGGAATGGTGGTGGGAGAATGTCACAACCCAATCATGGGGGTAATGTCCCACACCAGCAAGAACATCAAAGTTGCGGTTCATCTGGTTTGTCTCTATCGAAGATATGAAAGTCGCTCTAACAAAGAGGAGGATGGTGCGTGTCAATCTTGACACCACTGATTGGGAGTTGGGGTCACTCTCCTGATGAGTCCATGACAGGACGAAACCAGTGAACCTCACATATGAAGAGTTGGACGGCTGAACCTCGCCCGCCTTGGAGGGGGCTGAGGTGCCGCACGGGCGAACCACTGTGCTGAGACGCTCAACCCGTGACACACACCTCTTATCATATATAACAATTTGACCACTCCATCTACAACACTCCTTCATGACCCTATTGAATCCCCAAAGCGATCTCTTATTTCCATTCACAAAAAATAGCATATGATCGTAAAAAAGGAGATGGGAGACGCCGGTTAAACCACTCCTTCCTCAAAATGGAAGAAGCTCCCCGTTATGAAGGCTTTGAGCTAAATATTGGCTAAGTGCATCTTGGACCCAAAAAAAACTTGGGGATAATGGGCCCCCTTGTCTCATCCCCCTAGCCAACTCATGAATTCATACTTCCTTCCAATAAAATAAATGGTGAGACAGGTGGAGTTGTATCATCTAAAAAGGAGGTCAGACACCCAAGCAGAGAAGCCCGTACAGTTCATCACCATGAGAATGAAATTTCATTCCAACATGTCATGAGATTTATCCATATCGACTTTGATGACAATATTGGAACTTGGATTCTTAGTATTGATGACTTCAATCATCTCTTCAGAAATTCCAATGGTGCCCTGAATAGAGTGCCCCTTGATGAATCTGTGCTTCTCACTAGAGATCCATGTGGGAAGAAGCACAGACAACCTTCTATTTAGAATACTTTCTAATACTTTGGAAGTAAAGTTACACATTGGCACAATAAGAATTGAGAGATGAAGGGTCCTTCACTTTCGGTATAAGAACCAGGGTTGTGGCACATGTCACCCGAGGAAGCCATCCTCCATGGAAGAATCCCTAAATAGCCTCAATGAATTATTTCTTCACCAAATCCAATGAGGTCGCACACAAAAAGAACCTGGGAAACCATCTGGGCCAGAGTAGCTCTCTAGATTGAGTCATTTTCCAGCCTCCCAAATCTCACTTTCATGAGGGACACCACCAAGCATAGAGTTCTTGTTCTTGGTTACCACTTGAGGAATAGCATCAAAATTCCCTGCATGGCCTCTCGAGTACCCGCTCAGCATAAAAGGGTTAACATCAACCAAAAGCAATTTAAAAAAATCCTCATCCATACCTCTAACAAATTCAGGATCATTGGTAAGGACCCATCCTCTAGGAGAATATTCAGATTGACGACGTACCTCTTCTCCTTGATACAATCTTGAAAGTGTTCCATATTGTGATCGCCTTCCTTAAGCCCCGTTTCCCTAGACGTATGGGCCTCCGTTTCCTGCTCCAACAGCAACTCTAACAGCTGGATCTTCTTGCACACAAGGGCATCAAAAATCGAATCCTCCCAAACTTTCTCGAGTTGGGAATCATGAAGATCAATGTCCTCCAAAAGAGAATCCAATTTCTATTTTTTCAAGACTACAAATCACATTTCAAACATCTTAACTTGTTTTGGAGACCATCCCATGAACTACCATGAACCAGGCCAAGTTACCTGGTTTGAAATAACCAAGCTCGAGCAACAAAAACTCCCTAACGAATGCCTCAAACTTGGTGTAAATGAATTAAAAGAATCCAGACAAAGAACTGGAACTGACTTTAACAGTGATGTGTTGATCCAAGGAAAAAAACATCTCCACTGAGATGAAACTCTTCCAAAAAATCAAAATATGATGATTAGAGGGATCACCCTGCATACAGTCCCAGACGCCCATCCTGTGTGCAACGTTCGAGATCTTAGAGGGATCTTTCTTGTGTTCCAAAACAGCAATGAGAGAGGTGTTGTTGCGGTGGAATTCAGTAGCAAGAAAATTGATCTTCATCCGAGCACCTAGGCCCCGGTATTCCAAATAATGAGTGAGATCATTGGGGGAGGAGACACCTAATGGAGGAGGCAACCAGGGAAGGATCCTCAAGCTCTGCTGAGAGAGACGGGAGGTTAGACAACACTTAAAAAGCATTGGTGGGGGGAGAGGGGAACTTCCTGAAGGCCCAAGATCAAGAGAAATAGGACCTGAAGAGGTAAAGGAAGGATCCACGGATTTTTTATTCCAGATGTCTGAACAAGAAGCAGGAGGAGAGGCTAGTGGGGAAGAAGCCTCAAAATCTGAGAAGTCAGATTCTTGCCTTGGATGAAACACCAAAATATCTAGGCATATTCGATCCTTTCTCATAGGGGTAGGATTAGTGAAGGAAAGAGTCCCTGATGAATAAGGAAACACCACCATAGGGGGGATATTTGGAGAAACTAACCTGCACATAACAACTAAAGAGGCCAAGCCAACCGAGGCTGAGACACCCTGCAAGTCATTCCTCAGCACCGACGACCCTGGAGCAGGGTCAGAAGGAACCGCCAGATGAGAAAACTTAAAGCTGAATCAGGTCCGCCTGTATGCTAGCAACGCATGACCTTGAAGGTGGAAAGCCGAGAAAAACCCTGTCATAGAAAAATAAAAAATACATTGCCACCAGAATACCGAGAAACCAGCTCGGAGAAGGATACGAGATGGAATAGGCTTAGATAGATCCATCTCCATGTATATACTGACTACAAAAGAGCCTATAAGATTAAGGGTGAAATCAATGGTGCACAAGAAAGACCCTAAAGCATCGTTAATACACCGAATAAAGGAGAGATTGAGGAACAGAAGGGGGGGACCAGGGTGATTAAGCCAAACAACCACCTGGGGGGAATCCCGACCAAAGTGAACGTCAATCGACCACCTAGAGAGGGTGAAACTCCATTTCCCTGCACTCTAGGAGATCGGGACCATGCTTTCACAAAATCAGCCCTGGAGGAAAGAACCACGTAGAAATCCTTCTGATGTTGAACCGGCATATGAGCGGGAGAAGACAGGCCCCCTAACTAATGAAGGCTTGAACCTCCGAAAGAGACAGGCAACCCAAGGCAAAGTGATCCACCAGTGTCCGCCTACGGAAATCAATGGTTGTGGCGATAGCGAATTCCAAAAAATTGAGCACTGAGGAACCCTCCACGCAGAAGGGTTGTGAAACCTCCATCGGTATTTTAGGGATCACTGGAAGACACGCTGCCTGAAAGGAAAAAGGACCGAGGAGACCCTCTTTCGATCGTGGGTTATGCGGACTACCTCAGCCTCTATTCACAGGTTATATGGATGGAATTAAAAAAAAAAAAGTTTCATATATAATATAAATATGAATATGAAGTGATAAATTATAATACATGTTAATTTCTTACCATTCGCTGATAAATGAAAACGTTAATCATGCAATGTGCAAATACCACCTCCATAAAGTGATGTTTTTCGTCTTGATTTTAATTCCTTGTTCAAACCACTTCAAATCTAATTAAAAAATATATAAAAATCTAAATAATATCGTTATTATTCTATTATAAATTAAAAGATATTATTTCTAAATAATTTTTTTTTACCATACTCACCCATTGAATTATAGTATGTTCATGTTTGGTTCGATCTAACCACCTATTGGAACAATGCTATAAAACTCTATCATATATGAATATGGGAACTTAAACACTAGTATAATTATATTTTAATATGAAAATAATTTTTTTATGGTTTTGTAATGGTTAAATTAAGTATTTTACTTATTATTAAAACATCATCTATGGTCATAAAAATTTACCGAAATAAGCCAACATCGATTCTATTTTCACCCAACATAACTAAAACACTAATGGAATGGGATAAGAGATTTATAAATCAATTTAATTTATCTATTACAGTAACTTAAATTATCTTGTAATGATGAAATTTTGTATAATAATAAAGAACAACACTACTATTATGAAACTAATTCAAAACGATCAAGATAACTCACACCCGATATTAAAAAAAGATAAAAACTAACTAATATACATGTAGAAAATAATTATATATGAAGTTTATAAAAGGTTAAAAATACAAATAAGGTTTTGAAATATGTGATTAACATGGTTTTCTTTCTTATATAGGATAATCAAGTGCTTTAGTGGAAGTTAGGATTTAAGGTAAGGGTTTCCTGTCTCCAATTTAATTTCACGAGACATATTTCTTAGTATAAAATGTGTCTTTATTGAAATGGTGTATCTATTACCATTTTAATATTTTGTTATCACGATCCACTCATTATTAATGTTATTAAATGTTTCATTTGAAATCATATCCTTCAATTTGTTTTCCTTTTAAACTTTCTAATGGTGTATGGGTTTCTTTGACTAAATTTCTGATACACTAGGTCATAGTCTTTCTTACTTTAATAGAGTTTTCAAGATATCATTGATCCTATCATTCTGTTATTTTATATGGTATTTTCAATTATTCTATGGGAAAATCATTTATCATCATCAATAACCACATCTTGTAAGAAACATTTTTAAAATAAAATTACAATGTTGGTGTCACACCCCGACCATTAATTATTATTATTATTATTTTTATTTATTTAATTCTTGGCCTTGAGTTCTCTCGCCAAGGTCTGAGCGGGGTCCCGGGTCAAAAAAAAATTGTTGGCGTTTAATGTTTGCAGTGGGGTTCGGACCATGCGCGGTCACCGCACGGTTGGCGGTAGCCACGCAACTGGCCCAAGTGTTGTGAAATTGCTCATTATTTTATTACTATTATTGTTATGGTTTTTTTAAATAATTATTATTTTTTATTCCAATTGCTATTGTATTAAAGCTATTATAATTAATTTCTCATTGTCATTGTTATTTTATTATTATTGAAATAATTATTATTTTTATTGTAGGTAATTTTAATTATCATTATCTTTTTTATTGTTACTTTTATTATTATTATTATTATTATTATTATTAGTTTTATTATTATAATTGTTATTTTATTAAAATAAAAAAAAAACCTAGCCCTAATACCGGCCAGCACCCCCCTTTCTTTTGCGGCTGCGCGAGACCCCCCCCCCCTCCTCTATTGCGGCTGCGCGAGACCCCCCCCCCTCTAGTTCATGTTGCGCGTCGCACCCCTCACCATGCGCCTTCAGCCGTCCCCGTAGGGCCTCGCCGCTAGCGCCTCTCCCCCCCGCCCTCGTCTGCTCCGCCTTGCGTCGACCCGCTGCACCGCTGGACACCCTCCGCACTGCCGGACTCCCTCAGCACCGTCGCCCCGGCCCGCAGCGTGAACCACCACCCCGAGCCGCCTCTTTGCGCCGGCTCCAGCAGACCCCGCACTCCTGCCGCGATCCGGCCTCCTCTTGGAGGTCCTCACCATTTCGGCCCTCTGCACTCCCTGCCTTTCCAGCTCCGGCCTCTCTCGCCCCCAACAGCCGACTCCCGACCTTATGCACTTGCTCTCGCTAGGCCTGCCCTCGCCTTTCCGCACTTTCGGTCGGCCGAACCCCTCCCCCGATTCGGTATATTTCCTCCACCTTGTTGTGTTTTAATTTATGTTGGAATCCTCTTTGAAACCATTGTTGATCTTCTTATAGGTTTTTGAAATTGTTTTGGTTTGTAAAATCTAGATTTTTAAGGTTCATTATGTGCAAGGCATAGAGTCTTAGAACTTAGGGTGTTTATTTTAAATGCTATATTTTTCACTAATTGGAAATTGGGGGTTTTCATTAAATGTTTTGCGTCAATTATGGTGTGATGGTGGTTGTCTATTTGCGAACTTGGTTCGACATGTTTGGTTTACTAATGCTAGGACTCGTTTAATGTGTAAAATGTTTTGGAAAGGGGCTCTATGGTTTAGAAGGGGTTGTTTTATGTTTCTTAAATTATGTGGGTTTTTGGTTGTGGTTCTAAAGAAAATGGTAGTTTTGTGAAAATAGTTTTGGGTGTTTTTATTTTCTACCTTTTGGTGTTTTAATTTATTTATTTTGGCCAAGTCCCAACACCTTGGGTGTTGATTCGCACGTTTGCCTTGTTTTAGGTGTGCGATTGGTGCACGGGAGGTTGTCCTTCCCTCCGCTAAAGCGCTACTGCGTCCGTGCTTGGTTTGACGCAGGCGAACCCAATTTTTCCCTTCCTAATTAATTCTTTGGCACATGCACGCTTTCAATTTCTCTCAAACATTATTCGCACCTCAGTGCCAACTTTAGTAATCTTATTACATTGTTTTGGAGTTTGGTTTTGAGTCTTTGCATTCGATTTACCATGATTATAGTTTGTTTTGGACCCGCAAAGGTGTGGTTGAGGTGCGAACGAAGATTCGCATCGGTTTCGGGTTGGTGTCTTTTTTTTCCACCTTGGTTCCAAGTGCGTTGAGCTTTGCTGTGTGTTTTGGGTGTGCGTTGGTCGGAAATGCGTTCTTTGGATGTATTTTGGGTGTGTGGGCTATGAGTTACTTTTGGAAATCGTTTTATAAATTTTAAAGTGGTTTATTAAATAGTGCAAATGATGCAAGTATATTTTGAAAGTAGGTCGAGGTGGTTCCATGCGTTGTTTGTTCGTTTGGATTGTTTAAGTCCATGTTTATGTAATGTAGTTACCTTTGCGGTTGCAGCGCGTTGACAAGTTTCTTCCACGGTCCTGCGATGATCGGCGTACGCGTGTTTGTACGTCTGTGCGAGGCGTGACGCGCCATTGCGTTTGGACTGCGAGATGAGGTAGGTCCCCCATTGCACTTACCTTTAGATTTAGAATTTATTAATTTGCTTGTTGTTTTATTAATTTTTAATGAATTAGAAATACTATTAGATAATAAAACTTTAAATTATTATTTAGTGCGAAAAGAGCTGTTTATTTTATACCGAACACTTGTGACATTTTCTTGACGGGCGGACACCCAGTTTTGAAAGAATGCCAGTTTGGCCTTTAAACATAATTCACAGAACTTCTAATGTGCTTCTAGTTTTAAAGATAAATAATTTCTTCTAAACAAGTGTTTTGAGCTTTTTGAGAAATGAGGTTTTACTTTAAAATTGGTGAAGCCCCGTTTGACACTTTAATGAAATGAATTATCTTGGAAATCCTACTCGGGGGTGATCTTTGGTATGCGTTGTTTGCGTGAGCTGTATGTGATGTTTGTGCATCGTGACTGATTTATTTACATTGTAGACGCACCTCCTTTTTATTGCTTGTGTTGACATGAGAACCTGACATATTGAGTGAATTTTCTGAGAACGATTGCTGCACTAGTTTAGACCACGCACTGGCTAGTGGCCCCATAGTAGGGGAATACTGAGTTATTGCTACTATGGGGATTGGGCCCCTCGGTTAGGCCATGCAGGGCTATGTCGGGTAGTATTATGGGCGTTATGACGTCATCGAGTTATGTCATGCCTTCAGGATGAGTCACATGTATAGTACGTTCTGGTTTGTTCACGATCTCCTAGGTTCGACCCATGTCTCTTTTAGTGTTTATTTTTATGTGGCAGGCGATTGAGAGGTCGAGTTTGGATGCCGACCCTTGTGTGCCACTTTTTCCCATTGCCCTTAGTGTGTGTTGTGTGTGATTTTTCTTTTGACTAACAACTAAAGTTTGGATTTCTAAATTGGTTGCAAAATGTTTTAAAAAAAATGCAATGCACCTGTTTCTTTAAACATTAAACTTGTTCTAAATTAAAAAGGGCAATGGACTGTTACTTATTTTAGAAATGAATGTGTGTGGAAACCATATTTTATATAATTTAGTTCAAACCTGGAATTGATAAATTCTTTATTTATTGGTACGTGCATTGGGAATAGAATTAGTCGGGCCTACCTACTGAGTTTCAATACTCACGCCTATAGTGTTTTCTTGTTTTTAGTTCTGTTGCAGGTTCCAGATTCTGTCATTCGCCTTGAGCGATGTTGGTTGTGGTATTGGAAGGTGACCCAAGGGGTCACGTGGAGTTTCAGTCGTGGTCAGGTTAGTGGCGTTGTTGGCTGCTCTTTCTTTATTTGCTTTTGTACCATTTGTTTCTGCTGCTTAATTTATTTTTATTTTGGGCTAAATCGTTCCCACCTGTTTACTTTTGATGCCCGACACTAGTTGCCAGCCCGTGGGGATCGGGAACGTCCTTCGGGCCATGTTGCGGACCGGCTCGGGTGACCGGTCCAGGGTTAATCCGGGTTGGTTCGTGACAAAATGGTATCAAAGGAAGCCCTTGTTATTTGGGTTGTCCGGTAGGTGGAGATTAGGACTGTCGGGACTCGAGAGGTAGGTACGAGAAGGACGTCATGAACCCTCACCCATTCCGCACCTCGAGTAGCCAGGGGTAGTCCGGGAATTATGTCTTTGTCTTTTTCTGGTTTGTTTTGGATCGGGGGATGACAACGGAGACAAGCCGATGTTATATCATGATTTCACATGGAGTAGTGACCTATGTGGAGTCCGGGTACACGGTTTGAATTGCTCCTAGTGGTCGATGCTTACTTGGGACATGGCCCACTACCATGTTGCCAAGTTAGGCGTGACTACTAGTCTCTCTCTACAGTGTTTGATGCAATTTGAGTGTTGTTTTCGTTCTGGTTGGTGTAAGTGCATTGTTGGAAATGAAAAAGGGTTTTTGAGAATGGGAAAGATTTATTTTAAATGACTTTTAATGTATGAAATGGGTTTTAAAAACTGGATGCTTTTGATTTGGAAATCCGTTGTTTGCTTGGAATTGGTTGAGAATGGTTTGGGTGAAACCTCAGGTTTTGTTTATGAACGTTTTCACATGTGTGAGAATGCATGGGAAGTGCGTATTGGTGCGTGTATGAATGGAATGTGGATGAAGACATGTGCAACGGTTCATGGGATTACCTGGGCGTATTTGAAATTAAAGGCTTGACCCTATTCTCTAAATTGGCTTTTAAAGAAGAAAATGATTTTGGAAATTGATTATGGTTTGAAAAGTGTATTTGGTATTTGAGAGAGTGGTCTTGAAAGAAAGCGGTTTTGAAAAAAAAGAGGTTTTGGAATATAAAATGGAACAAGAATTTTGGACAGGAAATTTTGGGTTGTGTTTGTGGTTGTTTGGTTTCTTGAGCTGGTTGTTTTTGGATGAGGGCGCTTTATTGATGTTGCTTCGATTGATATTTGTTTCGGCTTGGTGATATATATGCTGTTCAGAAATGCCGCCCAGAAAGGTCCCCAGAGTTGATGATTCATGCCCAGTTTTTGGTACTTCTCGAACATTGTTTGTCCTTCATGGTGATTAGAGTCTGTTAGATATAGTGCAGTGGATTGAAGAAGTCGAGCGCGTCTTCAGGGTATTGGGAACTCCCGAATCGATCTGAGTGCGTGTTGTTTTGGGTCTGCTTGAAGGTCCAGCTCTGGATGAGTAAGAGTTGTTCGCCCCGCCATTACTGCAGGTTAGGATGATGTGGTATGTCTTTAAAGACGTCTTGGTTTGATGTTTTATACTTGTGGAGGTGAAGATGAAGGAAATAGAAGAGCTCATGCGTTCTCAACATGGCCAACAGACGGTGAAAGCATATGTCGACCATTTCAAGTATCTTGTGCCTCTTTTTCCAGGGGTAGTGTTGCAGGACTGGGTGAAGACTCATCCCTTCATCAGGGGTCTTCTTCCAGAGATTAAGGAGTGAGTCCTTCCTTTTTGGGAGCATCACTTTTGAGAAGTTGGTGCATGAGGTGTTCTTAGCTAAGTTTGTTTCTAGAGCACAAACAGTTGACAATCCGCCGTATCCATTTGCGCGTGAAGGTACCCCATCTGATGAGCAGAGTGTGTCAGGTAAATTTGTTTCTAAATATTTCTTTGTAGTGGTTCTAACCCCCAGTTCATCGAACCGTCTAATGGTGTACCATCAGTATGGACGGTTAGGGAATACGAGCCACTATGTCACACCCCCCCGAAGACGTGCCATCATTGCAGGTTTCTGGATCATCTAGAGAAGCTTTGCAGGAAGCGTCGCCTGAGGAAGACACTGTGACTAGAAGATTCTAGTGCCTGGCTGTGAGGCGGGAGATGCTTCAACCATCAGAGCCCCAACCACAGGACTTGGGTTGAAGCTCGGGCGCAGTCAGGAGTTGACGGGGGTGTGAAGCCTCAGTTCGGGTTTAGGTGTTTAGTGTTTCCAACAAAAAATTTAATGTCCTTCCGTTCTCGTCCTTTCACTGTTAAAGTTTTGGCATTGTTGTCGGTTCATTGCGTCGTCGTGAGGTTGGGATGAACGTATTCGTTGTAATCCAAACAGTCTCGTTTGTCGGATTACGGTGTTTAGGATCGTGCGTTTTTCTTAGAGGTATGTTTGGACCTTGCGTGGGTTAATCTTGGTTTGGCGATGTTTGTTTGGAGATATGCCTACGAAGGAGTCTAGATGGGCGGTTATGCTCAGGTTAAGTTCTTCATGGAGGTTTTTCTCTAGTGTTTGGGCTTTCTTTGTTCTGAGTCGAGAGTTCCAAGTTTTGGCGGAGGTGTTGTTTCGCTCATGCTATAAGGGTTAGTCTGGATCAGTTGGGAGTTCCCGCGTTGACCCCCTTCCCGGAGTGGTATGTTGGGTGTTAAAATTTGCGCATTAGTTGAGTTCTTGTGGTGGGGAGAACACTTTCGTGTTCTCCTGTTCTCTCGTATTGTGGTTTCTTTTGGTCTCTGTCGGGCATGGACTCTTGTTTTGTCTATTTTCAGCCGGGTGACTTTCTAGGGGAAAAAAGTTTCTGTGGTGGGGAGAATTGTCACACCCCGACCATTAATTATTATTATTGTTATTTTTATTTATTTAATTCTTGGCCTTGAGTTCTCTCGCCAAGGTCTGAGCGGGGTCCCGGGTCAAAAAAAAAATTGTTGGCATTTAATGTTTGCAGTGGGGTTCGGACCATGCGCGGTCACCGCACGGTTGGCGGTAGCCACACAACTGGCCCAAGTGTTGTGAAATTGCTCATTATTTTATTATTATTATTGTTATGGTTTTTTTTAAATAATTAATTTTTTTATTCCAATTGCTATTGTATTAAAGCTATTATAATTAATTTCTCATTGTCATTGTTATTTTATTATTATTAAAATAATTATTATTTTTATTGTAGGTAATTTTAATTATCATTATCTTTTTTATTGTTACTTTTATTATTATTATTATTATTATTATTATTAGTTTTATTATTATAATTGTTATTTTATTAAAATAAAAAAAAAACCTAGCCCTAATACCGGCCAGCACCCCCCTTTCTTTTGCGGCTGCGCGAGACCCCCCCCTTCTCTTTTGCGGCTGCGCGAGACCCCCCCTCCTTCTCTTTTGCGGCTGCGCGAGACACCCCTCCTCTTTTGCGGCTGCGCGAGACCCCCCCCTCTAGTTCCTGTTGCGCGCCGCACCCCTCACCATGCGCCTTCAGCCATCCCGGTAGGGCCTCACCGCTAGCGCCTCTCCCCCCGACCCTCGTCTGCTCCGCCTTGCGTCGACCCGCTGCAGCGCTGGACACCCTCCGCACTGCCGGACTCTCTCAGCACCGCCGCCCCGGCCCGCAGCGTGAACCGCCACCCCGAGCCGCCTCTTTGCGCCGGCTCCAGCAGACCCCGCACTCCTGCCGCGATCCGGCCTCCTCTCGGAGGTCCTCACCATTCCGGCCCTCTGCACTCCCTGCCTTTCCAGCTCTGGCCTCTCTCGCCCCCAACAGCCAACTCCCAACCTTATGCACTTTCTCTCGCTAGGTCTGCCCTCGCCTTTCCGCACTTTCGGTCGGCCGAACCCCTCCCCCGATTCGGTATATTTCCTCCACCTTGTTGTGTTTTAATTTATGTTGGAATCCTCTTTGAAACCATTGTTGATCTTCTTATAGGTTTTTGAAATTGTTTTGGTTTGTAAAATCTAGATTTTTAAGGTTCATTATGTGCAAGTCATAAAGTCTTAGAACTTAGGGTGTTTATTTTAAATGCTATATTTTTCACTAATTGGAAATTGGGGGTTTTCATTAAATGTTTTGCGTCAATTATGGTGTGATGGTGGTTGTCTATTTGCGAACTTGGTTCGACACGTTTGGTTTACTAATTCTAGGACTCGTTTAATGTGTAAAATGTTTTGGAAAGGGGATCTATGGTTTCGAAGGGGTTGTTTTATGTTTCTTAAATTATGTGGGTTTTTGGTTGTGGTTCTAAAGAAAATGGTAGTTTTGTGAAAATAGTTTTGGGTGTTTTTATTTTCTACCTTTTGGTGTTTTAATTTATTTATTTTGGCCAAGTCCCAACACCTTGGGTGTTGATTCACACGTTTGCCTTGTTTTAGGTGTGCGATTGGTGCGCAGGAGGTTGTCCTTCCCTCCACTAAAGCGCTACTGCGTCCGTTCTTGGTTTGACGCAGGCGAACCCAATTTGTCCCTTCCTAATTAATTCTTTGGCACATGCACGCTTTCAATTTCTCTCAAACATTATTCGCACCTCAGTGCCAACTTTAGTAATCTTATTACATTGTTTTGGAGTTTGGTTTTGAGTCTTTTCATTCGATTTACCATGATTATAGTTTGTTTTGGACCCGCAAAGGTGCGGTTGAGGTGCGAACGAAGATTCGCATCGGTTTCGGGTTGGTGTCTTTTTTTTCCACCTTGGTTCCAAGTGCGTTGAGCTTTGCTGTGTGTTTTGGGTGTGCATTGGTCGGAAATGCGTTCTTTGGATGTATTTTGGGTGTGTGGGCTATGAGTTACTTTTGGAAATCGTTTTATAAATTTTAAAGTGGTTTATTAAATAGTGCAAATGATGCAAGTATATTTTGAAAGTAGGTCGAGGTGGTTCCATGCGTTGTTTGTTCATTTGGATTGTTTAAGTCCATGTTTATGTAATGTAGTTACCTTTGCGGTTGCAGCGCGTTGACAAGTTTCTTCCACGGTCCTGCGATGATCGGCGTACGCGTGTTTGTACGTCTGTGCGAGGCGTGACGCGCCATTGCGTTTGGACTGCGAGATGAGGTAGGTCCCCCATTGCACTTACCTTTAGATTTATAATTTATTAATTGATTGCTATTTTATTAATTTTTAATGAATTAGAAATAATATTAGATAATAAAACTTTAAATTATTATTTAGTGCGAAAAGAGCTGTTTATTTTATACCGAACACTTGTGACATTTTCTTGACGGGTGGACACCCAGTTTTGAAAGAATGCCAGTTTAGCCTTTAAACATAATTCACGGAACTTCTAATGTGCTTCTAGTTTTAAAGATAAATAATTTCTTCTGAACAAGTGTTTTGAGCTTTTTGAGAAATTAGGTTTTACTTTAAAATTGGTGAAGGCCCGTTTGACACTTTAATGAAATGAATTATCTTGGAAATCCCACTTGGGGGTGATCTTTGGTATGCGTTGTTTGCGTGAGCTGTATGTGATGTTTTTGCATCATGACTGATTTATTTACATTGTAGACGCACCCCCTTTTTATTGCTTGTGTTGACATGGGAACCTGGCATATTGAGTGAATTTTCTGAGAACGATTGCTGCACTAGTTTAGACCACGCACTGGCTAGTGGCCCCATAGCAGGGGAATACTGAGTTATTGCTGCTATGGCGATTGGGCCCCTCGGTTAGGCCATGCAGGGCTATGCCGGGTAGTATTATGGGCATTATGACGTCATCGAGTTATGACATGCCTTCAGGATGAGTCACATGTATAGTACGTTCTGGTTTGTTCACGATCTCCTAGGTTTGACCCATGTCTCTTTTAGTGTTTATTTTTATGTGGAAGGCGATTGAGAGGTCGAGTTTGGATGCCGACCCTTGTGTGCCACTTTTTCCCATTTCCCTTAATGTGTGTTGTGTGTCATTTTTCTTTTGAATAACAACTAAAGTTTGGATTTCTAAATTGGTTGCAAAATGTTTTAAAAAAAATGCATTGCACCTATTTCTTTAAACATTAAACTTGTTCTAAATTAAAAAGGGCAATGGACTGTTACTTATTTTAGAAATGAATGTGTGTGGAAGCCATATTTTATATAATTTAGTTCAAACCTGGAATTGATAAATTCTTTATTTATTGGTACGTGCATTGAGAATAGAATTAGTCGGGCCTACCTACTGAGTTTCAATACTCACGCCTATAGTGTTTTCTTGTTTTTAGTTATGTTGTAGGTTCCAGATTCTGTTATTCGCCTTGAGCGATGTTGGTTGTGGTATTGGAAGGTGACCCAACGGGTCACGTGGAGTTTCAGTCATGGTTAGGTTAGTGGCGTTGTTGGCTGCTCTTTCTTTATTTGCTTTTGTACCATTTGTTTCTGCTGCTTAATTTATTTTTATTTTGGGCTAAATCGTTCCCACATGTTTACTTTTGATGCCCGACACTAGTTGCCAGCCCGTGGGGATCGGGAACGCCCTTCGGGCCATGTCGCGGACCGGCTCGGGTGACCGGTCCAGGGTTAATCCGGGTTGGTTCGTGACAGCTGGAATAACCCTCATTCTTAACAATGAATATTTTCTTCCTTATATATATTTTCCATCCTGACAATGATTTCCCGTCACGACCCCCTACCCACAAAGTGTACCCCTCCTGGGTCGGCAATGTGAGAAGGGAGATAATGACCCCCGAGTCCCGCCTCCAGTTTGCCCCGGGTTGGCGACTAGCACCGAGAGTATAGTAAGCACATAGATGGGAGACATTACCCTATAAGAAAACACATGTGAAAGAGAGAGATAAGACAGACACCAACCAACTCCAACTCAGACTGCAATATAAAAGAAATCTGAAGTACACATATGTAATGTTATGTAAAACTACTACAACTGAAAGAGGAAAACTGCAAACACCCAAAAGAAAGTAAGAACAACAGAAACCACAAGCCCAGACAACTCCTGCAACCCCAAGCTAGTAGAAACCAGCTTGATCTCCAACTTGCTCCAAGTGACCTAAAAAACAGTATATATAGACATAGGGTGAGTATAACAGTATATTCAATAGGATCTTCCTCGAAGCCTCTCGTGCAAAAGTAAAGAAAACATGCTAAAGCATAGTGAAAAACAAGTAAAACCAACTCGTCACCTAAACATGTATACTAAGTTCCTAGCCTCACCATGGATACTCTCACCATGTAACTCATACAAGAGTATATAATATAATAAAGAATATCAAGGGTACCCTGCTACTACTTCCCCACTGGTTTGCCGCTTTTTCCCCAACGCCGCACGTCCGAAGCATCTCTCTCCAAAAAGGCTTTCCTGCAGACACCTGGGTGAAGCACCACAACATGCACCCCGTGCAACAAAACCACCACGTCCACATAAGCAAAGTAACCAGGTAGTTTCTGGGAGCCACCACAGCTCGCATAACGTGTATCATACATCAGGTATTAAGCCTCAAGCCATTATAGCCCATACACCGAGTAGGGATCCTCAAGCCATCATAGCCTATACATGTTACACCTATAGTATTCCATATGAAACTATATCCAGAATATATGTGTGTGAATAACCACATGCCATTACATCCCTCTGCACACATATATGGGGAAAACTGACCATTGTTCCTACCAGTACAAGTAACTACCAAGAGAAGAGAGCAGGACCAAAGGGGGTAGTCAACCATCCATCCTCCCATCAGAATGTTGGGGAAAACACCCCCGTGACTTAGAATCCTTAGGGTGTTAGTTTCTCTTACTAACGGGGTGGAGTAGCGTATAGAAACACAAAAAGTACAAAATATACTATAGCTCACAACCACACTATGGGCATAACCTAGTCTTAGACTCAACTGCAGCTAACGCCTCTCGGACTCCTGAATGCCACTTCTAAGACTAGGTATCCTATAAGCACACAACCATTTAAAGAGATTTATTACATTACTTCATTCCCTTTTTATTAGTTTCACTTTACGTTAATTAATTCTTTAAACATTAATTAACCATTAAAATTTTCACAGTATATTTCATTAGCATCACAGCCAAAGTCCACTGTTCCTTCAAATCACAACCTCAGCATTGCGCCCCTGCAAGATCCAACCCCACGGGTTACATCATTTATTCAATTATTTATTTACAACATTACCTTCTCATATTCCCAGACATTCTAGAAAAACATTCTAAGCTACTAAACACAAGGGGACTCAACATGGTGAGTATACGAACTACCCGTCAAGTCTTTGCCACATATAGAAAGAGCATAGACTCATCCTCCCTTGAGAATCTAAACAAGGAAAGCACATGGCATACCCCGCGCGTTTTCGCCCCTTTCGAAAGAAGGGTAAGAAAGACCAGCTGCCATGATCAGTGGGGAATGTAAAGCATATAAAAAACCAATAAGAATCAGCAAGAATCCAAACATTCACATCCAACCCATTTCATCATCCCTGGTGTCCTCCCCAACATCCATATGCATAAAACGATGCATCTCACCACTCTAGGTGTCAACTGCTGCCACAACCAGTAGGCCTCCCTACCCCCACACATCACAATAGCCATCTAGGCTCAAATCAGAACATAAGCAGCAGGAAAAAACCATCATATCAATTGGTCTCTAGGCACTTAAACAAGCAAGAGGGTAACTCATAACCCTACAAGAAATTATCTTTTATCAAAAAACTAGTAATTTGATCCATCTTTAATTAACTGATTTATTATTCATAGGTTCCAACTTTGGGAAACCTAAATAGTAAGCTATTAAAAATTGATTAAACATACTTACTGCACCAATTTGATTAACATCAAATTAAAAAAAAAGAACCAGATTCATTTACATGCCTCTTTATCTTTAGCCAAACAATTATCGATTAATTTTGGCTTTACGTTCTTTACCAATTTCTATCAAGAAGTAAAAGCTAAACAAAGCAAGCATAGATATCACACTATCTAGAAAAACAAGAGGCAATAACATACGATCGATTTCAATTTATTTATCTGGTTCAAATATTTATTATGTCAATTCCATTGTGATCTAGTAGGATAAAACATGATAACTATACAGTTTCACATAAAAGAAAAAAGAATCAATGAATCCACTACCTCAAATGGTTCTTGACGTTCTTTATACGAGAACGATCCACACAATGGGTTACGATCTCCTCCCCCCGTGACAACTGTATCCACCCGAGGATGCAGAGACACTACCACACCGGTCAAAACCCAAGAAAAGCCCATTAGGAACATGGAGATAACATTCCATAAAAAGGGCATGGAGAAATAGAAGTATATGAACCCAAAAGAATGACGATAGATCATGCCTTATATCGAAGATTGATCGATATTGCTTGGTTGCATCAAAATAGAGTGGAACCAATCCAAGGAGGAAAGTTTGATTGAGCAACTCCTATAGGATGTAATGAAAGGTTCGAGCGTCTCACAATTGAGAACAAGGAGGAAGAACTAGGGAGGAATATATATCATCCCATTAGAAGATTTAACGAAGCAGTGGTTTATGATACATTGGATTTTCCATTAAAAGCGGATCGCATTGACCCATGCGGTTTGACCAAGTAAAAGCATCCCGAGCCTTAGGTAAATTAATATAGGAGTTATGATCTTTGAATCGGCCTTAGATTCCTTAAAAAAAGGCTTTAAATGCATTTTACGTCAAAGGAAACATTAAAGGGGCGAAACTGTAGGAAGCTGGAAACACTATTCATGAACTCGAAATTTGGCAAAGGAAAGAGGTCACTGTTGGAACCTCACCATTCTGGAAACACTATTCATGGACTCAAAATTTGGTTAAGGAAAGAGGTCACCGTTGGAACCTCACCATTATGAAAACACTATTCATGAACTCAAAATTTGGTAAAGGAAAGAGGTCACCGTTGGAACCTCACCGTTATGGAAACACTGTTCATGAACTCAAAATTTGGAAAAGGAAAGAGGTCGCTGTTGGAACCTCACCGTTTTGGAAACATTGTTCATAAAATCAAAATTTGGCAAAGGAAAGAGGTCACCATTGGAACCTCACTATTCTGGAAACGCTATTCATGAACTCAAAATTTGGCAATGGAAAGTGGTCATTGTTGGAACCTCACCATTCTAGAAACACTGTTCATGAACTCAAAATTTGGAAAAGGAAAGAGGTCACCATTGGAACCTCACTGTTGGAACATCACTGTTTCACTGTTCACATAAGGCTACCGATGACACTGTTCACATAAGGTCACTATTGCACTGTTCACCTAAGGCTATCGATGAGACTATTCACATAAGGTCACCATTATACTGTTCACCTAAGGCTTGATGACACTGTTCACATAAGGTCACCATTGCACTGTTCACCTAAGGGTACAAATGACACTGTTCACATAAGGTTACCGTTTCACTGTTCACTTAAGGCTACCAATGACACTGTTCACATAAGGTTACCGTTTCACTGTTCATATAAGGCTACAGATGACACTGTTCACATAAGGTCACCATTTCACTGTTCATATAAGGTTACCGATGACACTGTTCACATAAGGTCACCATTGCACTGTTCACATAAGGTTACCGATGACACTGTTCACATAAGTTCACCGTTGCACTATTCACATAAGGTTACCGATGTTCACATAAGGTCACTGTTGCAATATTCACATAAGATTACTGATGAAACTATTCACATAAGGTTACCATTGCACTGTTCATATAAGGTTACCATTGGAACTGTTCACAGTGGTCTACCGTTGGAACTGTTCACAAGGCTACCATTAGAACTGTTCACCGAATTGGAAATTTGGAAAAGTGTTGGGGATAAGTCACCTTGACCTCTTAGAATACCTCAGACACCTGATTTTCGCAAAGGAATGGACCAGAGAGGTCCGAGCCATTACATCAGATACCTCTCAAAACATTCTCGTCCTCGAGAATTCAAAACCAACCTAAAAGGAAACAGAAAAGAAGTCTGAACAACCACCCATCGAGATACCTCTCAAAAGAGATCAAACCACAATAATTAACCAAATAAATCCATCTCATAAACATGAAAGGTCTATAACCATAAAGGGGACATTGTTACATGAAAATAGTTGAACATAAAACAACTCTGGGTACTGAGCACGTATTTGTGACACACGTTCCCAGGTACTCTCCTCCATGCCACCAAGTCGCCACAAGACACGAACCAAGGGGATAAAACACCCACACAACACCTTCTCTTTGTGGTCTTGGATCTCCATAGGTTGCTCCTCAAATTTCGCATCATCATCAATATCGATCTCTCCCCAATCGATGACGTGAGAGTCATCATGAAGATAACGACGGAGTTGTGATACAAGAAAAACTTCGTATATCCGACTCATCTATGGGGGAAGTGCTACTCGATACGCCATAGCTCCAACATGAGCTAACACCTCTAAAGGCCCAAAAAACTGGGGATAAATCTTACTCCCATGACCAAACCTTTGTTTCCCATGATGGGGGTTCACCTTCAAAAATATGTGATCCCCAACATCAAACTCTAAGGATCTTCCCCTTTGATCGGCATATGATTTTTGATGATCTTCCACTGTCTTCATCCTCTCACGAATCACCTGAACCATCTCTGTTGTATTCTGCACTAGTTCCAGTTCGAGAATTGCTGACTCTCTGATCCTAGTCCAACATAATGGAGAACGGAAAGTCCGACCAAACAAGGCTTCAAATGATGCCATACTGATGGTGGAGTGAAAACTATTGTTGTAAGAAAACTCCACCAAGGGTAAGTGACTCATCCACAAACCTCCAAAATCTAATACACAAGATCGTAACATGTCTTAAAGATTTTGGATGGTTCACTCTGTCTGAATGTCCATTTGTGGATGAAAAGCAGTGATAAGGCATAGTTGAGAACCAAAAGCATGCTGGAGACCTCTCCATACCCTAAAGGTAAAACAAGGATCTCAATCGGAAATGATAATATTTGGGACTACATGAAGTCTCAACACCTCCTCCAGATACTGCCTCGACAAAACTTCCACTGAGCTTGACTCCTTGATTGCTATGAAGTGGGATGATTTTGTTAAACGATCCACTACCACCAAAATAGTGTCATGTCCTCTCTAAGCTCGAGGTAAACCAGTTACAAAGTCCATTGATATGTCCTCCCACTTCCACTAAGGAACATCTAATGTCTGTAGAAGACCACCAAGAACACGGTGTTCGACCTTCACCTTATGGCAGACCAAACATTGAGAAACAAACTTCACAAATGCATGATTTAGACCAGGCCACCAAAAATGACTCCTCAAGGCTCGGTATATCTTTATCAGGCCAAGATGCACCGCTAAAGGTGAACTATGGAAATATTTGAGAACCTTATCACGCATCGCCAAAGGAACAAAAATCCTTCCTTAATACAACACTCGGGGTTGTTCATCCTCAGACCAACCATCAGGGGTCTCTCCACAAACAACTCGGTCTCTCCAGACCTCTACCTCTAGATCCCCCAATTGGGACTCTTCCACCTGCTACACTAGAGATGACTGCACCGTCATCTGAAAAAGACAACCTCTGCCCTCAACTTCTCTTATATCAAGATGTAATGATGAAAGTTCTTCCATTACTCTTCAAGAGTCACTAGATTCACGCACTGCATCACTACGTGACTTCCGACTCAGTGCATCAACTACACTATTCCCCATTCCAGGTGTATATGATATTTTGAAGTCGTATTCCTATAATAACTCCATCTTCAGATGTTGTCATAAGTTCAATTCATGCTAGGAGAAAACATACCTCATGCTCTTATGATCAGTGAAAACCAAAAAGCGCTCACCAATGAGGTAATGTATCCACAACTTCAGAGAAAACACCACAGATGCCAACTCAAGATCATGGGTGAAATAGTTATATTCACGAGGACGTAACTACCGAGAACCTTAAGAAACAACTATTCTATGCTGCATCAGAACACAACATAACCCTAGATGCGAAGCATTGTAGAAAAAATCAAACTGAACTCCCTCAGCTGGAAGACAAAGAACTGGAGCACTTACTAACTCATCCTTTAGATACACGAAAGATGACTAACACTAATCAATCCATATAAATGCCTAATCCTTCCTGGTCAATGCTGTTAGAGGAGTCGCAACTCGAGAGAAATCAACTACGAACCTCTTGTAAAATCCTACAAGACCAAGGAAGCTTCGCACCTCTGACACTATCTTAGGGGATACCCAAGACACAACTGCTTCTATCTTCGATGGATCCACAACTACTCCCTGCTGGGACACAACATTCCCCAAGAAATGGACTTCTCGATCCCAAAAATCACACTTTGACAACTTCCCGAATAGATGATGTTGGCGAAGAACTCCCAAAATGGCGTGTAGATGCTCTTCATGCTCCTCCTCATACATGGAGTACACAAGGATGTTGTCGATGAAAACCACCATGAAATTGTCCATGAAATCACAGAACACAGTGTTCATCAATCCCATGAACACAGCTAGAGAATTCGTCACACCAAACGACATTACAATGAACTCATAATGCCCATGAAGACAACAAAAAGCAGTCTTTGGGATATCCTCACCCTTTACACACATCTGATGATATCCTGACCGCAAATCGATCTTTGAGAACCAACTTGAACCCTTCAGTTGATTGAATAAATCATCAATTCATGGAAAAGGATAGATATTCTTCACTGTCACTTTGTTTAAGCGATGATAATCAACACACAACCGCAAACTGCCATTTGCCTTCTTCCCGAACAAAACTAGTGCACCCCACGGTAGCACACTCGACCGAACAAAACCACACTATAACAGACCATAAAACTGTATACGTAGCTATCATAACTTATAAGGGGACATCCTATATGGATACATAGAGATAGGATACAATTCTAGTTGTATCTCAGTCCCAAACTCGATCTCTCGTCGAGGGGGTAAGGCTACAACCTCTTCTGGAAAGACATCAAGGTACTCTTCTAAAACCCTAGGAAACACCAACTTATGAACCTTTGAAGAACTCAGCATTAGATTAGACATCATGGATGATAAGTATGAAACATGCCTCTGACTCATCCGAGGGTCTCGCTCGCCAATGAACACCACTGGATCTCCATCTGCATCGAAGAACACAACCTACCTCCTGAAGAAATCCATGATATCCTGCACCGAATACAACCAATCCATGTTGAGGATGACATCATATGGTTGTATTCATAAACATAGAAAATCTCCCCAAGGGAACTGGAAGCCTATCTACCTCAAGTCCCAAAGCATGGACAAGGGTAGGTGATATGAAGGAGTGTGTGACTACTAAATCAAACAAGGCATACACCAAGGTAAAAAAAAAGAAAAGGGTACCTCAAATGACGTCTGGATCACATGGCACTAACAATGCTAAAACAAGAAGCTGAACACAACATCCTCTATGACCTCTCTGACCCTGATGATGACCACCACCATGGCCGAAATATACTCTCTAAGGACGGGGAGCATCATGGGGATATCCTCTGTCTTCCCTATATACCCTCTACTGATCTAAAGCTGGTACAACCTACTGCTGTTACCTCGGCTGAAACTACCTCAACAGAGGAAATTGGAGCAGAACACCTGGTGCATGATGACTGCTCTGAAAGGTCAGGCACTCTCACTACTGATAAACTTGACCACAAAAAAAAGCACCTGATCCCTTGGTATGGGCCTAAGAGGTGTTGCCTCTGGAGAAACGAGATGCTGAGGGCTGGGACCTACCCCCGACCGAATGGAAACTCTTTTTACCTGAAAACCGGAAACCCCAAACCATAGATTTTCTTTGTGAGGAATCATGAAGACTCCCCTATCGTGATGATCTAGTTCTGGCCAATGTACTCTCGATAACCTCTTCCCTCTCTAGCACCTCAAGATATGTCTTCAACATAAATAGAGTGACTTGGCGCTGGATCTCATGACACAAAGCCTCCTAAAAATGCCTCACCCTAACCTCCGCATCTAGAAACAGGTTCAAAGAATATCGTAAAAGGTTCATGAAATGGATTCCAAACTCTTGCACACTGGATCTCCCCTATCAAAGGGTAAGAAGCTCCTAGTGACTGGGCACCTTTGCGATCGAGGAAAGAAACTCGACTCTAAAGTTGTCTCGAAACTCCACCCACAAGATCACTGACTCCTCACAATCCACGAGAAACAAGAACCACCATTGCCTCGCTGCTCCATGCAGCATCATCACAACCAAGGACACCTAGTGCTCCTTCTGAGCATGGATCAAACTGAAGCCTATCTCGACCTCCTCCAACCAGTCTTTCATGACTATATCTGAAATGGAGGCCTCGTACTTCTGCAAAATCTGGTGCTAAAACCCTCAGAGTGTCCCCCTCCAAGTGTCGTCATTGTCAACTTCTACCCAGCAGGGATCTACTGGCACAACCTGATAGACATTTTCTATGCGATCCTGACGAGGACATCGACCTGGAGCCATTCTTGTAAAATAAAAAATAGTTAGAGCTCCTAGAACTGGAATATGGAAGACTCAACATTAATTAATTAATTGTTTTCTTTTATTCATTTTATTTTAACCTATCCCAAGGTCCACCCATTCAAACACAGGCACAAAGAATAATGATGCATGATCCTTTCCTAGGTCTCTACCCTACAACTAGTATCACCTTGTTTAGTAGCCATTATAAACTTAAAGGTCCACACATTATATCATAGGGGGCCGTAAATGCCTATGTCTCAGCCGGTCCCCAGTGTTTACATCACTTGCTAAACTTGACTAACATTGTTTTCCTACCAACCCATGCAACATCACCTATGCCTAACACCAAAATCCATCCCATCCTTTAACCAGACCTCTGATACCACTTTGTCATGACCCCCTCTCAACAAAGTGTACCCCTCCTAGATCGGAAATGTGAGAAGGGAGATAATGACCCCCGAGTCCCACCTCCAATAGGCCCCGAGTTGACAACTAGCACCAAGGGTATAGTAAACACAAATATGGGAGGCATTACCCTCTAAGAGAACAAATGTGAAAGAGAGAGATAAGATAGACACCAACCAACTCTAACTCAGACTGCAATATAAAATAAATCCCAAGTACACATATGTAATGTCATGCAAAACTACTAAAACTGAAAGGGGAAAACTGTAAATACCCAAAAGAAAGTAAGAACAACAGCAACCACAAGCCCGAATAGCTCCTGAAACCCCAAGCTCGTAGAAACCAGCTTGATCTCCAACCTGATCCAAGTGACCTGAAAAAAAATATATATAGACATAGGGTGAGTATAACAGTATCCTCAGTAGGATCCTCCCTGAAGCCTCTCGTGTAAAAGTAAAGAAAGCATGCTAAAGCACAGTGAACAACAAATGAAACTAACTCATCACCTAAATAGGTATACTAAGTTCCTAGAATCACCATGAATACTCTCACCATGTAATGTATACAAGAGTATATAATATAATAAATAATATCAAGGGTACCCCGCTACTACTTCCCCACTGGTTTTCCACTTTTCCCCAACGTCGCATGTCCTAAGAGTCTCTCTCCAAAAAGGCTTTCCCGCAGACACCTGGGAGAAGCACCACAACATGCACCTCGTGCAAAAAAACCACCACGTACACATAATCAAAGTAACTAGGTAGTTTCTGGGAGCCACCACAGCTCGCATAACATGTATCATATGTCGGGTATTAAGCCTCAAGCCATTGTAGCTCATACACTGAGTAAGGATTCTCAAGCCATCATAGCCTATACACGTTACACCTATAGTAGTCCATAGAAAACTATATTCATAATATGTGTGTGTGAATAACCACAAGCCATTATAACCCTATACACACATATATGGGGAAAACTGACCACTGTGCCTACCAGCACAAGTAACTATCAAGAGAAGAGAGTGGGACTAAAGGGGGTAGTCAGCCATCCATCCTCCCACCAGAATGTTGGGGAAAACACCCCCCAGGGCTCAGAATCCCTGAGGTTCTAGTTTCCATTACTGATGGGGTGGAGTTGCGTATAAAAACACAAACAGTATAGAATATACTATAGCTCACAACCACACTATGAGCATAACCTAGTCTTAGACTCAAATACAGTTAACACCTCTCAGAATCCTGACTCCCACTTCTAAGACTAGGTATCCTATAAGCACACAACCATTTAAATAACTTTATTACATTACTTCATTACCTTTTTATTAGTTTCACTTTACGTTAATTAATTATTTAAACATTAATTAACCATTAAAATTTCCACAGTATATTTCATTATCATCACAACCAAAGTCCACTGTTCCTTTAAATCACAACCTCAACATTGCGCCCCAGCAACCTCCAACCCCATGGGTTACATCATTTATTCAATTATTTATTTACATCATTACCTTCCCATATCCCCAGACATTCTAGAAAAACATTCTAAGCTACTAAACACAAGGGGGATCTACACGGTGAGTATATGAACTACCCATCAAGTCTTTTCCACCTATAGAAAGAGTGTAGACCCATACTCCATTGAGAAACTAAACACGAAAAGCATGTGGCATACCCCATCTGTCTTCTCCCCTTTTAGAAGAAGGGTAAGAAAGACCAGCTGCCTTGAGCAGTGGGGAAAGTAAAGTAGATAAACAACCAATAAGAATCAGCAAGAATCCAAACATTCACATCCAACCCATTTCACCATCCC
This sequence comes from Viscum album, assembly GCA_963277665.1. NCBI lineage: Eukaryota > Viridiplantae > Streptophyta > Magnoliopsida > Santalales > Viscaceae > Viscum > Viscum album. The sequence continues at coordinate 1,921,305,531 of OY728125.1, read as the reverse complement.
TGGTGTCCTCCCTGATACCCATATGCATAAAACAATGTATCTCACCACTCTAGGCATCAACTTCTTCCATAACCAGTAGGCCTACCTACCCCCACATATCAAAATAGCCATCTAGGCTCACATCAGAACACAAGAAGCAGGAAAATAACCATCATATAAATTGGGATCTTGGCCCTTTAACAAGCAAGAGGGTAATTCAGAACCCTACAAGGAATTATCTTTTATCAAAAAAAAATTCTTTAATCCATCTTTAATTAACCGATTTATTATTAATAGGTTCCAACTTCAGGAAACCTAAATAGTAAGTTATCACAAATTGATTAAACATGCTTACTGTACCAATTTGATTAACATAAAATTAAAACAAGAAGAACCAGATTCATTTACATTCATCTTTATCTTTAGCCAAACAATTATCGATTAATTTTGTCTTTACGTTCTTTACTAATTTCCATTAAGAAGGAAAATATAAACAAAGCAAGCATAGATATCACACTATCTATAAAAACAAGAGGAAATAACATACGATCAATATCAATTTATTTATCTAGTTTAAATATTTATTATGTCAATTCCATTGTGATCTAGTGGGATAAAACATGCTAAATATATAGTTGCATGTAAAATAAAAGAGAATCAACGAATCCCCTACCTCAAACAGTTCTTGACGTTCTTTATACAAGAATGAACCATACAACAGGTTACGATCTCCTCCCCCCGTGACAACTGTATCCACCTGAGGATACAGAGACACCACCACACCAATCAACACCCAAAAAAAGCCCATTAGGAACATGGAGATAACATTCCATAAAAAGGGAAAGGAGAAACAGAGGGAGATGAACCCAAAAGAATGACGATAGATCATACCTTATATCGAAGATTGATCGATACTGCTTGGTTACATCAAAACAGAGTGGAACCAATCCAAGGAGAAAAGTTTGATTGAACAACTCCTACTAGATAGAATGAAAGGTTCGTGAATCTCACAGTCGAGAACAAGGAGGAAGAACTAGGAAGGAAGATATATCATCCCGTTATAAGATTTAACGGAGTAGTGGTTTATGATACACTGGATTTTCCATTAAAAGCAGATCACATTGACCCATGTGGTTTGACCAAGTAAAAGCATCCCGAGACTTAGGGAAATTAATATAGGAGTTATGACCTTTGAATCGGCCTTAGAGTTCTTAAAACAAGGCTTTAAATGCATTTTACATCAAAGGAAACATTAAAGGGGCGAAACTGTAGGAAGCTAGAAACACTGTTCATGGACTCAAAATTTAGAAAAGGAAAGAGGTCACTGTTGGAACCTCACCGTTCTGGAAACACTGTTCGTGAACTCAAAATTTAGAAAAGGAAAGAGGTCACTGTTGGAACTTCACCGTTCTGAAAACACTGTTCATGAACTCAAAATTTGGAAAAGGAAAGTGGTTACTGTTGGAACCTTACTGTTATGGAACACTGTTCATGAACTCAAAATTTGTCAAAGGAAAGAGGTCACTGTTGGAACCTCACCGTTTTGGAAACACTATTCATGAGCTCAAATTTTGGCAAAGGAAAGAGGTCACCATTTGAACCTCACCATTCTGGAAACACTGTTCATGAACTCAAAATTTGGCAGAAGAAAGAGGTCACCATTGGAACCTCACCGTTCTTGAAATAGTGTTCATGAACTCAAAATTTGGCAAAGAAAAGATGTCACCGTTGGAACCTCACTATTCTGGAAACACTATTCATGAACTCAAAATTTTCCAAAGGAAAGAGGTCACCGTTGGAACCTCACTATTGGAACGTCACCATTGCACTGTTCACATAAGGATACCGATGAAACTATTCACATAAGGTCACTGTTGCACTGTTCACCTAAGGCTACCGATGACACTGTTCACATAAGGTCACCGTTGCACTGTTCACCTAAGGGTACCGATAACACTGTTCTCATAAGGTCATCATTGCACTATTTATCTAAGGCTACTGATGACACTGTTCACATAAGGTTACCATTGCACTGTTCGCATAAGGCTATCGATGACACTATTCACATAAGGTCATCGTTGCGCTGTTCACATAAGGTTACTGATAACACTATTCACATAAGGTCACTATTGCATTGTTCACACAAGGTTACCAATGACACTGTTCACATAAGGTTACCGTTTCGCTTTTCTCATAAGGTTACCGTTGAAACTATTCACAGTGGTCTACCATTGGAACAATTCACAAGGCTACTATTAGAACTGCTCACTGAATTAGAATTTTTAAAAAGTGTTGGGGTTAAGTCACCTTGACCTCCCAAAACACCTTAGACACCAGATTTTCAGAAAGGAATGGATCAGAGAGGTCCGAGCCATTACATTTCCTCTCTTTCTGGGAACTCAAATATGGATCAATTCATATGATCCTCTTACTTCTCATCATAATTTTTCAAATGAAAATTTTATCACCTTATTTATGATATGAGTTTTCAATAAAGGTGTTTCAAAATATAAAAAGGTTTTACATATCATGGATATATTACTTATCTTCCACTATGTGTTCTCTCTATATAACCTTTATTACCTTTTCAAGAATCAATTATTGGAGATTTATTAAAAAAGTAATGTTTCAATATATCTCAAATTTTTATTTTCAACCTTTTTTTAAAATGTTTTTCAAATAAAACTGGTGACTTTATCACTTAGTCAATCTTTATAAAAATAACAAAAGAAGCTTCTTTTAAAAATGTTTTCACAAGAACTGATTTCCCATAATCATGAATATTCATTCCCATATTCATGGTTTTACAAAGTAAATTATTTTACAATTATCCTATGAATATTATTTAAAAATTGTTTTCATAGAAAAAGGTGCATGTACATCATGATTTCAAAGTAATATTATACTTTTATTCTAAATGTATTCTTTAACAACCAGTTGATTCTTTACCTATGTTTTAAAAAATCAGAAAAATTAAATCTCTATAAGGGAAATAATTCATCACTTTATTTTTATTTCATAATATTCTTCAGTGTATAACCATAATTCTTATTCTAAAGATTTTCCTATTCAAATACCCTATTTCTGATTCCTTTTATTAAAGGGTTTTCATATAGATTCCATACATCAATTGATTCGGAAAACTATTGACTTATCCATATACCTCTTTCTCTATAAGGTGTTAGTTTGGGTGATTCTTATATTGGATGTTATTCCATTTATTGATTGAAAAAATACTGACAATCCATATAATTGTTTTTAATATGGTTTATTATTGATTAATATTGAATATTGAATATTTATTGTATTGTTTATTCATTCCTTCATATGATAAATACATTAGACATAATTAAAAATGTATGGGTTTGAGTATAGACATACCCTTAATGAATCGATAGGTCTTATGAGATAATCTATCTTGGGTATTTTGGTGTATGTATACCCTAAACAAAATATTTCTTTGACACAAGGCCTTAATGATAAGATCATGATGTCTAAGATTATGTTGTCTTTTCTTAGGGAATGGAATTAGTTCTCTGACATTATGCATTTCATTGCTAAGGAATCTATTATTTTTTGTCTATATGATATTTTCATTTCCATTATTATCAGGGATATATAATAATTTTGGTTTCATTATATTATGACATTATTTTTTTCTTCTATTTATTCCTTATATATTATTTACTCCCATCGTATGATCAGTAGTGATCTTTGATTTTTGTTTCTTACATTTACCCTTATTGAGCATTTGAACTCACCCATAGTATGTTTCCATTTACAATGGTAATGAAGAAATTTATTACACATGATATTTCTAATAGAATAGTTCGTGTGGAGAATTTTGGGGAGATATTAAAGAATAATTATAGATTAAGTAGTTTCTTATATAGTGACAAAAATTCCCATTTAATGATAAAGGAATAGGGTTTGTTATTTAAATGTTTCCCCTAACCGTAAAAAACTCTAAACCTAAATGGTCATTTGAATATATGAGACTCAATATATTTTAGTGATATTATAATTATTTATGGTTAAAATTGGGTCACTTTGGTTAATTTCATATTTGGAATGTAAAGATGGTATATTTGAGCACTGGATCTAAGAGTGTGGGTATAGGGCTTCATAAATGTAAGGATAAATGGATTCCTTTATTAGCTCATTTTTTATCATGGATGAAGGGAACATTTATTAGTTATTTTTTAGCACTAATAAAATCCTCCAACTTTTAAAGAAACTTACAACATAATCATTTTTAGCACTAATAAAATCCATTTCTAGCATTGATAAAAGATTATCTATATTGGTGAAGTATCTAAACCCCTCATCCATACTACTCACCCACGAGGTGAGTGTAATAATAATGATAAAGACGACGACGACGACGATGACGATAATCAGGGCCAACCCAGGCAAGACTAGTGAGTACTTGGTCTTGGGAAACACCATGGGTAAGGGAAACCAGATGCCCCACCCTCTCTCTCTCTCTTACCCCCAAACCCTACCCCTTTTTCCTCTATCTGTCGCTACTGGAGATTCTCTTCCCCTCGCCCTTGAACTTTTCACCATCATTGCACCCCCCCCTCTACACACACTATATCTCTAAATCATCACTTCCCTACTCCCCCTACTTCTTATCATCCTCACAAAGCTTTATAGATCATGATATTCAAAGGTCTTCCACCAGTCATCATATGCCCCGCCTAGCTTTTATGTCTGCTTGAGCCGTATCTGTTGGTGTGGCATGTCTGTACTACATGCCTCCACATTGTTAATACCCCCTACCATCCCCTACTACTAATTTTCCAGTCCACATCTCAAGTATGTAGGTTTTTTATAATCATTTTTTTTAATTATCATTGGCATTTTTTATTTTTATTAACAATTTTATTTTTATAAATTATTTGAATTGTTGATTCACTGATGCCATGTTCTTATAATTTGTGATTTGTGATATGTGATTTGAAAATTTCCATAAATAATTAATTTCAAATCTATATTTCATTTATTTTCTAATTAATTAATTTGAAGAACATATTGGTTAATTAGTTTATCAATTTTGAAAATAATCAATATTGATTTACAAAATATTTAATCTTCGTAATCGTCTATAAATTTTTATTTCTATATCAATTTTAATTTTTAATTTTATATTTTTATTAAATTGAAAAGTAATAATGTATATTATTTTTTGAAAAATTATAGATTTCATTTAGTTTTGGTCAATATTATTTATTATTTTTTTTAAAATGCATCAAGACATATATTATGTTATATAAATCTAAAAATATTCTTTATATACTTTTAAAATAAAACAAAACTAAAATGTATTTGGTTTTAGAGAATATTATATTCTTTCATTTTATTAAAACATGCTATAAAATATGACAGTTTACATTTTTAATTACATTTTTATAAAAAAAAATTAAAAAAATAACCATTTTTCAAAATCAAGTCCTACTTCAAAATTTATTATTTTAATGTTAAATTTTTACTTTTAAATAATTGAATTTAAAATTTTTGATATATTTTATGGAAATTTGATTTTATAATTTTCTAATATTAAATTTTAAATGAATTTATTGATTTATATTTGTTATTTTGTTTTGTTAGAGAAATATTCACAACAATTATTGAATATTAAATAAAAAAATTATTAGAATATAAGGTTTTATTTTTGAAAGGTGACTGTTTACTTTAAATATGGTATAATTCTCAATTTATTATAATTATTTGGATTATAATTTATAACATTTAGGTACTATGGCCCCATGGCTGTTGCTTAGTGGTTGCATCTTTGTGGGTCTCATGGGTGGTCTCAAGATTGAGTCTTCTCGAGTACTTATAGGCATAGTAGGTTTCTTTATTTCTTCATAACACCCCTCCCCCAAACTGTTTTAATATAACTTTTAGGTATTATAATGATGAGAATTCAAAATTTTGTTTCTCAAGTAAATAAAAAATGAAATGTAAAAAACACTATTAGGTTCAATTTCTAAATTATTTTCTACAAGAAGTGAAAATGAGAGTCCATCTATTAACTTTATTGAGAAATATATGGGAAGAAAAGAATCTTAAGTAAATGAATAATCTATAAAGGAATCAATGGTTAAATTTTTTGATATGATAAATAAAGGTATGGACTTGAATTATAATAAGGATGATAATGAAAATAATATTCCTATGATTCATGGTTTTGGAGATCAAATCACGATTGACTTCAAAAAAGTTTTGGATGTGATTTATGATCCAAGATTATAGGGAAATATTAATTATGTTAGAAGAATTTTTTTGGTTCAACATGGAACAATTAAAATACTAAAAGGAAATTACGCATTTCCTAAGGAAGTTAGTCATGGGAGACACATTACTTTTAATCATTATTTTTATCCCATTTTAAATTACGAGAAACATGAAAGAAATTGTATTTTGAATTATAATGAGTTAGAAAAGGTCTTTTACTATTGTTACAATTTATTTAAATCCAAATAAATAAAAAATTCATTGACTATAGGAGGAACTAATGATTGGAATAATGTTCTAATAAGGCATAGAGAGCATGAAAGAAATTTTGAACACATTGCTAATGTATCCAGGAGGGTGTACATGCAAAGTAGACTTGAAAATATATAAAAATGTGAAAAAACATTGAATTTATTATTGAGAAATAAATATATCTTTAGAATATGATAAAAACTATAATCATTTGAGTTGTGAATGTACTTTCACAAAATCATTTTATGGAAAAAATGAGAAGATTAATGATAAGGGTGATGGGTTCTTTTTTAGAACTATTGTATTTATTACTAAATTTGATAAATTTATGAAATATTATATTAACCGTGTTGTTAATAATGAAATTATAGAGAATTATATCATCTATAAAATTCAAAATGACTGGGTAATCTTGTTGGTGAATGCGATTAAAGAAACAAACCTAATGAAGATAACGATCAAAAAATATTTTTTGATTATCCTTGATTATACTTTTGATCTTAGTCATAAAGAATATATGTCAATTATCATAGGATGTCTAGATGTTGAGTAATAATTTAAAGTCAAGTTTGAGGAGTTTTTCCTTGGATTAATTAATAATGATGGAACATCTTGTCTTGGGATTTTTAAGTCACCTTAAGATGCTTTGGTTAATATTAAACACAACATTGATGACATGGGAGGAAAGGGATATGATAATGGATCAAACATGAAAGGTAAACATCAAGATGTCCAAGAAAGTCTTCTTGAGGTAAATCCTGGATCATTTTACCCTAGAAGTGGATGTCATATCCTAAATCTAACTATATAAGACATGGAAAAATCTTGTATGAATACCATTTTTTTGTATATGTGAAAAAGATTTATACATTATCTATAGGGTCACTACATTGATGGTATGTTTTGAGTACTAATGCGAAGGGTTTTACACTAAAAAAATTATCTATAACTCATAGGGAAAGTCACATTAAAATTATCAGATCTATAAGAAATAAAACACTAGAGTTGAGAAATGAATTGGTTGAAATTCACAATCTTTATAAACATGATGATTTTTTAATGTTGGAATCTAAAGGATTATATTCCAATGTATTCTAGAATATTGAATTCTTCATTATATTATGAATTCGGTACAAAATCATAGATAATGTCAGTCATATCAGTAAAATAATTCAAAGGGAATAGATGGACATGGATGATGTTGGTAAAAAAACAAAAGAGAAGATTTTGTTCTTTAAAAAACTTTTAGCATGGGTGTTTGATGATTTAAATAATAAAGTGAAATAACCTAAACTTAATGTTGGTATTTGTGATGCCCTAACCTGGAATAAACTCAATCGGTGCCCTAGGCTGGTACTCCACACCACCTCAACCATGCTTCTACATATTTCAAAGGGTTCCAACTAACAGTGAGGGCCTATGAAAACACCATGGGGTGACTATTCCCTTATATGAGAGTATAATAATAGTGGAAATAAAATAAAATGGATATAAATATAGGAAAACATTGAAATTATGGAATGTGGTGATAATAAAAACAAATAACATATAAAATAATAAATTAAAAACTTATATATACGAGATCCACCATGGGTGGATCATGCGCAAGAAGTGAAAAATAAATAAAAGTAAAGTTAGGGCTAATAGCTCATCCCCAACTGGTCCCATGTCTTACCCGGTCACATCATCTAAATCCAACCCAAATAGAAAAATTAACAGTCATTAGGCCCTACCTTAAATCCTTTAAATGAGACAAATCATAATGTCGACTCAGGTACTTAAGTGTCACAATAGCCCAACCTATGTCTGAATATAACCCAATAAGCCACCACCAATTGCATCTCAAAAATAACCGATCTGATAAGAAGTGTATGCCGGTATGTTGAAATAAATAATGCAACAATAAATAAATAAATAAAAAATAAATTGGATTTCCTAGGCTCTGTGGTGATGCTCAGGGTTGGTCCCACCTTCTTTTCCTAATGAATGGGTGTCTCTGTGTGTTTCATGATGACCAAGCCTCCATACATAACCATATGGAATCCATGAACTTATCTTTTAATTCCCCAAAATTACCAAGTATCACATAAAATTAAAGTTCTCATTCTGACATTCCCCTATAATCATATTTCCATGTTTTCATTACCTAGATATCATGTATCATGTGAGTCCCATCAATCATCTTGACAGTCCCAAGCATATGGTAATATGTGGAATCCATGGATCTTATCCTGTCATTTCTAATCATGTACCAAATGAAATCCAAGGTGCTCATCCTTATATTACCACTCATCCGATGTCACATAGAATTTGGGATCCCACCCTAGAATTCCCTAAATATCAGACATCATATGAAATCTAGGCACTCATCCTGATATTCCCAAACAGCAAGAATCATTTTAAACAATTAGTTAATTAGCCTTTAATTTTATTAAATTCCCACTAGGCTAAAGTCTTTCACTATCCAAAACCATCACATCACATCTTAGGTTCCATTTCCAATTCCAAAATCATTATTTATCAGTTTTTACAAAACCTAGCCATTTCATAAAAAACTAGTCACAACCATATGTCATGTTAGTATTCATGAAGAAAAAAGTACAAATGTACATTAATCATCCATTTTTTCATTTCACTTTACCAATAAAAACCCATTTATAATTTTCTAAGAAACAAGCCTCCATGTGTCCTCAATTTCATATTCATTTGGTTTTTATTAATTTACCCATTAATTTAGGTTTGATTTATTTTAAATGTCAATACAAGTCCCAATTTATTGGTGGTTTTGGAATTCCATTTCAAAACCATCAAATCAAACTGTGGTTCCTCTTAAAACATTTTAGACACAATTATAAATTTAATAACATAGGTCCATTTCAAGGTTAGTTTACCCCACCAAGAATTCAACTTTGATTTACTATTTTATAAGGTCCAAAGAAAATTAAATAGGTCATTTATCTAAGGAAAACTTGAAATAAGGCATTTTAATTTGAATTGAGTGAAGTACAGAAAATACATCTTGACCCCACTATACATGCACTTTTTTAAAATAGGAAGTGAGTGCGAGTTAGATTAATGGGACCACCAACCTTAGCCTCATAAGATTCTACAGGTCCAGTATCAGCCTTTGGTTTGAGTTAAAATAAAAGATAACGAAGAACCAGAAAAACACCCTAAAAATAGCGCATAACTCACACAAAAAATATGAACTAAAGAGGTAGTGAAAAATGATAATAATATAAGAAATAAGAGAGATAGACCTACCATATCCTTCAATATCAAGTGATAGCATGAAAAACACCCAAGAATTGGAGGATAATTATGAAGAAGTAGAGGGAGAAGAGGAGGAGGTGCATGGGAGATGCTGACTAAAAGGGTAAGAAAAAAGGGTTAAGCCCACTTTAAAATATGAAGGGAAATGAGTTCATTTTTATCTTTTTAAATAGAATATGTTTTATACACACTGTTTGATAAATTGTGCACCAACCATGATTCACCTACTATTTAAGACCATCCACCTAGCACAGTTATGGCACACGGTTTCACAAAGGGTGGGCCAAACCTGAAAAATGGATCTCTATATTTATTGAAGTCATTTTCATGGTTTCCTAGACCCCTTTACACAGTTATAAAAATTGTACTCCAATACAAACTCAGTCACATGGTTATGGTGCATAATTAGTACAAATCATGCATTAATCATGTTCCCTAGATGAGTGCATGGATTCCCCAACCATTAACACCTCAGTATGGGTCAAACCTGATCATATGTTCCACTGCAATATGTTTCACCATTGATGAAACCTATCACTTTAGGGATATATCAAATCCATTTCATGGTCCCAATCCTCCCTTCTTACAAGCATCTCCTAGAATCTCGATCACCACATTCCATGTGGGGATCTTCAACTGAGATTCTCTACTACCCTATGAATCTCCAACAAATAGTCGTGAGGTAACATTTATGGTGGAACTAGTTCCACCACACTGCTTGAACCCCTTAAAAACCCAAAAGCTGCTAAAAAAAGTGAGTATCTTGTTTCTCCATTCCAAATAAAAACAACCCCCACACATAACTTGTAACATCCCAGGTAAATAAATAATATTAAATTCTAATGTTTATCAATATTTTTGAATAAAATGTTAATATTAATTTAACGGTAATTCTATGCTCGATGGCGTACCCAATACACAACAACGAGTTTCTTTGAAAACTTACGTTGCACACTAATAATATAATAATATTATAATAGTTAACGCCTAGCTATTGTAATGGAGGGAATGAACAAAAATAACTACAAAATGATTACATATGTTTTTTAAATATTTTTACATTTATCCAATAAATGTTAGAGGCATAAAATCCAAATGAATCCAATTTTAAGAATAAATACTCTAATATTTTTAAAAGATTGTTTTACCGCCTTTTGATGGCGAACTTTTTTTAAAATATAACTTTTGACAATTTTATAAGCTCTATTTTTCAAAATAATCTTATTATTTATGATAGGGATATTGAAATTTACTCTGGTTAAATTTTTAGTATGTTTCTGACAATGTTCATTTTTTAACGAATAGTGAAAAATACTGCATTTTACATCAAAACTGCTTTTTCATCTAATTTAAATATATGGTTAGATTATATTTTTAATTGGGTTTAAAGTGTAATTAGAATATATTTTTACCATTTAATTCAATGGTGGTCATTATAATTAATTTAACTTTGAAAATGGACATAAACATGTGCCAAACTTTTCATAGATATTGCCTCCAAAAAACCCGCTATTTGTTTTGACAACGGGAATTAACTATATGATTTATTAATGAATCTTATATGATTTGAATTTGGTAAAATGGAAATAATTTCTGATTTTGAAATATAAAATATAGATTAGGGTTAATTTTTGGTATTTTTCTGATAATTCCTTTTTTTAATGAATAGTGAAAAATACAGTTTTTTTAATTCAAAACTGCCTTTTCATCCAATTTATTTATATATTTATATTGTCATTTTAATTTTTTTAAAGTATAATTGAATTATGTTTTTATCAATTAATACAATTTTGTTCATTGGAAGTAATTTCATTTTTCAATTGGATGTAAAAACAAGTCAATCTTTTGATAAATTTTACTTCTTAAAAACCCGTCTTTTGTTTTGACAACGAGATTTACTTTTAAATTAATTACTACAATTTATGTGTTTTGAATTTGATAAAATTGATTCCATATTTGTAATCATAATGACCAAATTATGTAATTAAGACTCTTTTTTTGGACATTATGAATAGTAACGACGGTAATTATCTTTAATTATCATGTTTAATTAGTAATCGGGTAATCAAGGGTAAGAAAATAATATCATAAAAATATAAAATGACCCCAAAATTTGTCCTAATGATATTTGTGGTGTCATGTCTGACCACGAGATTCCTTTCTCCAACCTTGGGACCCCATTGAATAACTTTAGCGTGATAGTGACCTTTTATCATATTTTTTTAAAGAAAGGAAAATGTAACCAAAGTATGTAACACCTAAGTAAAATAATTTTAATTTTGTCTACATAAACTATATATTAGACTATAAATAGTAATTGTAAATATAAAAATATTTCCTACATAATAGTATTTTTTTTATAATTTTTAGAAATTAAATAAATTAAATTATTTATGACACCATGACGATGCAGTGATTACCTCATTAATGAATGATTTAAATAAAATGAAAATATAATGTAAAATCTAAGACTTACACTTGGAAAAAACCTATTGTATGAGTATATTTAGAACCCTTATCACCTTATCCTCAAAATATATCAATGTGGGACCTTTAAAATCTGAAAATCATTTTAAAATAAAGTAACATTTCTTGACTTTCCATGAGTTCCCCTCCTCCCTCTTATAAAAGGCCTCCACCTCTACCTCCTTACACACACATCTCAAGCCTTTGGATCGGCCAAAACCTGCCCATTTCATCTCTCCACATCCCTCTCTTCATCATTGAATCCTCAACTTAGGAAGAAAGATCTTCAAGAAACCCTTTTGGTTCAAACCAAGAGGAGTTACCCGATATAAAGGTAATGTCCTCTCTTATGTTCTTTTGTTTTATTTTGCTTCTCTAACCCCCTAAACTATTTTTATTCCTTTCTTTTGTAACAAAAACAGTATCTTAAATATACTAGGATATTGTTATGAGAAGTTTTGGAGCTACACTTACACACACCTCCGTCTAATGGTTAAAGAACATACTGTTTCCGTGGATGGAAAATTACTGCCCCACGAAACGATGATTGTTCTATCTTCTCCTACCACCTCTCATGGTGGCCATTATGATGGAACTATATTTATTTATGATATATATTATATTTATTTCCTCTCTATTCTTCTGTATTTTACATTTAAAACATACCTTTATGCTTTGAATGTTGTGCAAATGCGATAATTTCATTTGAGGAAGTGCGGACTACCGCCCCCTCAAGTGACGTGACTCATTCAGGCAATACATGGAATGTATAAAGAATGAATTTAATGAACATATGCGACATATATAAAATATATATTATACTGGAATTATAATTTATATATCTCTCAATTATTTTTAATTCCATTAATATGACAAAGAAATGAAAGTAGCGTTCATGCGTACGTACGACCTACCGTCTCCATGAACGGTGAATTTCATTTCTTTTTATCTTCAAATGTTATGGAATAGTATAAAATTAATATTTAATGGATATATATGATATTTAAATCATTAATACTATTCTGGATATGATGTAATTATAACTACATGGACAATTATTTTCAAACAAGTTCATTTTTGTCTCATGTACCAAACATCGACAAAAAATATCTGATATGAACTCACATAATTAACTAATTATTATAACATTATAATATGTGATATGAATTTAATAATAAAATTTAAAGGAGTTTCTTAAGAAATTATAAATTTAAAAATGTTTATTATTCAGGAATATAAAGAAACGAACAAGACAAGTCAGACTTGAGGTTAGGGATCCTACCTCTCTCTTTATTTTTAAGTACTCCCTTTTTATATAACTTACTTTAAGATCCTCTTTATTATGTTGGGGGATGTTATTTTATATTAATATTTCTATAAATTTTATGTTAATATGATGAGAGACCCAATTTTATCTCATCAATCCATTTTTAAAGTTTTATGTGGCGCCATTAGGCTGCCGAATTTTCATAAGGGGATTTTCATCTCAATTTTTATTCCCGTGAGATTCATGCTACATTGGCCACTATTCCCTTTTTTGTGGTGTATGTACTGCACATTATTTTACTATTTGTATAATATAATCTCATTTATGGGTATGTACATCTTCATTTTATGACCCTTCTTTCATGGGGAGTACGTTTCGAAAGTTTCCCAAATCGGTAAGGGAACCTTTCACCCTCCTCTTTTTAAAAGACTTATTTTGTTATGTATTTTAATTTACATATTTTTATGTTGGAATATGTTCTTCTATATCCTTATTGATTTAAATTTTATGTACAAGTTATGAGATACCATTTTCTCTCTCATCAACTAATTTTATGAATTTTAAAGTGACGCCGTTAGACTATCGAATTTTACCAAGGGAACTTCTTAACCCAATTTTGATTTCTTTGGGTTCAACATATAGTTATTGAATATGTCATCCTTTTAATATGTGTGAATGACCTTTGCTTGTTTTACACTTAATATCCACTTATATTGGGTGTATTTATATTTGTCACACATAATTATGAGATTGATTTATCCTTAATTTAGGGATACCTTCTTTATAAGGGATTTCATCTCATTTTACATTTCTATTGAGAATTCATTGTTGTTATGCACCAATTCACTCTTATATGATGTATATACTATCCTTTGGAATATTATATCATGAATCTCTTTATTCTCATGATATTATAAAGTTATGATTAAATGTTATTCCTCAATTATTGTATTCAAGTGTCTCTCATTTTGTTAAAAACCCTTTTACTAAAATATTGTTTTAAATGTTTTAATGATTTATTATTATAAATATTTCTCATTAATATCCATGTTTTCAAATTGGTTTTAATGATTTATTTATACGGGTATTAATGGTTTAAAATTTTAAAATCGTCAAAGTGGTATGAGACACTTTGATTAAAAAATCTCTTTATTAAATGTTTTAAATGGATTTTAGAATGGATTCATTATTTCAATATCTTAAAATGTTATATTGTTATTGCAATGTGGGGATGTTATATTTCCTTAATGCTTAAGTTATGTGCTATGATTATGTTATGGTTCTTGGGCATTGTTTATGAAGATGGGTGGTTTCGTGATAAACTAAGGGCGGGTGAGCCCGATATAGCTCTCCAATGCATTGGGTAACACGAAGGAGTTAAACGCTAAGGTTACTCCGAAGATATTTAGGGAATATACTGTGATGGGTATTCCAAATGTAACCATGAGGGTTACTCCCTACGTAAGAATGTTATGAATGCCTCAAGTTACCTTTATGTCTTATGATTTCAATGAGTTATTTCTAAATCTTATGATTTGATGAGGTATGTTAAAGTGATTATGTTTTATGAGTAAAGTATGATTTCATTGATTTATATGTATACATGGACTAATGTTTTATTTCCATATTTTTATAACCCTTACTGAGATTTTTATGCTCATCCCAAGTTTTGAAATATTTTCCACAATACTTAAAGTGGAATACGGTCAAGGACGGGATCAAGGAAATGTAATGATGTCTAAAACATGGAACTAGACATGACTCTTTTGTTCAAGAGTTTATATTTTGTGAAAAAAATGGAAACTGAGTAGATGTGTCTCCCTTGTAATCTTTGATATGTAATAGTTATGTCCTAATTCTCTAAAACTCTAAACCTAAAAAGATCCTCAATGTGAATTATTCAATGTAATTCAAGATTAAGTAAGGTTTAAGGCCAGGTCCTTATAGTTGTTATCAGAGGTCAGTTTAGATAACTTTAGAGGTTAGGGTATCCTTTAAGCACAAGTGACATTACCATAATGGTTAGGATTTTAGAAAGGGTCACAGTTTTTGATAAAGTGAATGAGTTTAAGATAACATGAATAATTATATATTAGTATTATATGATGATTCTAATGATATACTCACAATAACCTTTTTGGTTTAGTAAATGGATGGATCTAGTAGGCCCCAAAGTGAAAAAGGAAACTATGGTGGTTCTCTAATTAAGAGACTGGATGAAATGGGGGGGTTCAATGAGAAATCTCGTGGTTATTCTAAACCAACTATCAGGAGGAATGATTAACCACTTTAACCTTGGTGAGTTCTCTAATGAATCATGTACGAGATGACCAACTCGATGTGGAAGTTTAGGTAATAATTATAAAGGTAACCATTAGGGTTTATATGATCCTTACTTTTGAGGTAATTATGGGTTACTATATGTTATGATGGAATATGAATGACATGAGATAAACTTGAGGTTAAATTATGTTATGTTTATTTTTGAAGATTTTATCACTTTTTGGGGAATGATATAATAATTATGTAGTTTTGGAAAAAGGACAACATGTAGACCGTGTGACAACCTATTACGTCGAACGAAGCTGCGAGAATCGAACCCACAACCAAAGTGTGACTGGTATTTATCACCTACCACTGGACTACGTGAAGTCCCTGGTTAGTTTGACTAATTCTATTTAGTTAGATGCTATTATGAATCTAGAATAAGTTTATTTTGGGTTATCTATGTAAATTATTAACCTATCATGGAGGATATGTGATTAGGTTAATTAATTTTTAGTATGAGACTTTAAGAGTAACTGATGTTATTTGGAGAAAAATGTTAAGGCTTATCTTGGAAGAATATGTGATTAAATCCTTCAGAGATTTGGGTTTCAATCTTAGTTTTTATTAATTTGAATAATTTTATGGATATATGTTTATTGAATGGTCTTTGTTGAAATTTGGGTATTGTTTGACAAATTTTGGAGATTAAGAATAGATTTTTTAAAGGATTATCCTTTTTGGGAATTATCTGATCTTGTACTAACCTTTTTGGTTTTGGTTTTGGTTAAGGTCTAAAGACATGAGAAATATATAGTTCTCTTTTTTGGATTAGGTGATTCTCAAGAAGTTTATTATAGTACTCTTAATGTGAACAAGTCTTCATAAATACTCGTATTTTGGAGAAAATATGAGTTTGTGTAAGAAAACTTGTAAAAGTTGAAAGTGAACATGACAAGTAAGTATGTTTTCTTATGATTTAGTTAAGATCATAAATAAATTCCTCAATTAAAAGTAAGTTAAAACTCAAATGTTGTCTGTTAACTTTTCCTACCGGGGAATCAAATACCATTTAACCCATCACAAGTTTGTGATTTTTGGGTGGTTAACTTTCTCCTAAACATGTTTACTATCACTCTCCATCAGAACATGACCCTTTTTTTTCTCTTCCATGTCCATGTTTTCATATATGGAATACTAGTATGGGTTAACTCAGGTGACCCTTTTACTTCTCTTTCTTTCTTTTGAAGTGATAGTTAAATTTACTCTTTTTCCGATGCGGGGCTTTCAATGAAGTTTCCAAGCCCAATTTTAAAATTACGAGGACGCAATTCCCAAAAGGGGGAAGGATGTAACATCCTAGGTAAATAAATAATATTACATTCTAATTTTTATCAATATTTGTGAATAAAATGTTAATATTACTTTAACGGGAATGCTATGCTCGATGGCGTACCCAATACACAACAACGAGTTTCTTTGAAATCTTACGTTGCACACTAATAATATAATAATATTATAATAGTTAACGCCTAGCTGTTGTAATGGAGGGAATGAACAGAAATAACTACAAAATGATTACATATGTTTGTTAAATATTTTTACATTTATCCAATAAATGTTAGAGGCTTAAAATCCAAATGAATCCAATTTTAAGAATAAATACTCTAATATTTTTAAAAGATTGTTTTACTGCCTTTTGATGGCGATCTTTTTTTTAAATCTAAATTTTGACAATTTTATAAGCTCTATTTGTCAAAATAATAATATTATTTATTATTGGGATATTGAAATTTACTTTGGTTAAATTTTTGGTATGTTTCTGACAATGTTCATTTTTTAATAAATAGTGAAAAATACTGAATTTTACATCAAAACTGTTTTTTCATATAATTTAAATATATGGTTAGATTATATTTTTAATTGGTTTTAAAGTGTAATTAGAATATATTTTTACCATTTAATTTAATGGTGGTCATTATAATTAATTTCACTTTGAAAATGGACATAAACATGTGCCAAACTTTTCATAGATATTGCCTCCAAAAAACCCGCTATTTGTTTTGACAGCGGGAATTAACTATATGATTTATTAATGAAAATTCTATGATTTGAATTTGGTAAAATAGACATCATTTCTTATTTTGAAATATCAAATATATCTTAGGGTTAATTTTTGGTATTTTTCTGATAATGCCTTTTTTAATGAATAGTGAAAAATACAGTTTTTTTAATTCAAAACTGCCTTTTCATCCAATTTATTTATATATTTAGATTGTCATTTTAATTTATTTTAAAGTATAATTGAATTATGTTTTTATCACTTAATACAATGTTGTTCATTATAAGTAATTTCACTTTTCAATTGGATGTAAAAACAAGTCAATCTTTTGATAAATTTTACTTCTTAAAAACCTGTCGTTTGTTTTGACAACGAGATTTACTTTTAAATTAATTAATACAATTTATGTATTTTGAATTTTATAAAATGGATTCCATATTTTGAATCATAAGGACCAAATTATTTAATTAATACTCTTTTGTTTTTGGACATTATGAATAGTAACGACGGTAATTATCTTTAATTATCGTGTTTAATTAGTAATCGGGTAATTAAGGGTAAGAAAATAATATCATAAAAATATAAAATTACCCCAACATTTGTCCTAATTCTATTTTTGGTGTCATGGCCGACCATGGGATGACTTTTTCCAACCTTGGGACCCCATGGAATAACTTTAGTGTGATAGTGACCTTTTATCATATTTTTTTTAAAGAAAGGAAAATGTAACCAAAGTATGTAACACCTAAGTAAAATAATTTTAATTTTGTCTAAATAAATTATATCTTAGACTATAAATAGTAATTTTAAATCTAAAAATATTTCCTACATCATAGTATTTTTTTTATAATTTTTAGACATTAAATAAATTAAATTATTTATGACACTATGATGATGCAGCGATTACCTCATTAATGAATGATTTAAATAAAATGAAAATATAATGTAAAATATAGGACTTACACTTGGAAAAAACCTATTGGATGAGTATATTTAGAACCCTTATCACCTTATCCTTGAAATATATCAATGTGGGACCTTTAAAATCCGAAACTCATTTTAAAATAAAGTAACATTTCTTGACTTTCCATGAGTGCCCCTCCTCCCTCTTATAAAAGGCCCCCACCTCTACCTCCTTACACACACCTCTCAAGCCTTTGGATCGGCAAAAACCGGACCATTTCATCTCTCCACATCCCTCTCTTCATCATTGAAGCCTCAACTTAGGAATAAAGCTCTTTAAGAAACCCTTTTGGTTCAAACCAAGAGGAGTTACCCGATTTAAAGGTAATGTCCTCTCTTATGTTCTTTTATTTTATTTTGCTTCTCTAACCCCATAAACTCTTTTTATAACTTTATTTTGTAATAAAAACAGTATCTTCAATATACTAGGATGTTTTTATGATAAGTTTTGGAGCTACACTTACACACACCTCTGTCTAATGGTTAAAGAACATACTGTTTCCGTGGATGGTAAATTACTGCCTCACGAAACGATGATTGTTCTATCTTATCCTACCACCTCTCATGGTGGCCGTTATGATGGAAATATATTTATTTATGATATATATTATATTTATTTCATCTCTATTCTTCTGTATTTTACATTTAAAACATACCTTTATGCTTTGAATGTTGTGCAAATGCGATAATTTCATTTGAGCAAGTGCAGACTACTGCCCCCTCAAGTGATGTGACTCGTTCAGGCAATACATGGAATGCATAAAGAATGAATTTAATGAAAATATGTGACCTATATAACATATATATTATACTGGAATTATAATTTATATATCTCTCAATTATTTTTAATTCCATTAATATGACAAAGAAATGAAAGTAGCGTTCATGCGTACGTACGGCCTACCATCTCCATGAACGGTGAATTTCATTTCTTTTTATCTTAAAATGTTATGGAATAGTATAAAATTAATATTTACTGGATATATATGATATTTAAATCATTAATACTATTCTGGATATGATGTAATTATAACTACATGGACAATTCTTTTCAAACAAGTTCATTTTTGACTCATGTACCAAACATCGACAAAAAAACATCTGATATGAACTCACATAATTAACTAATTATTATAACATTATAATATGTGATATGAATTGAATAATAAACTTTAAAGGAGTTCCTTAAGAAATTATAAATTGAAAAAAGTTTATTATTCAGGAATATAAAGAAAGGAATAAGACAAGTCAGACTTGAGGTTAGGGATCCTACCTCTCTCTTTCTTTTTAAGTACTCCTTTTTTATATAACTTACTTTAAGCTACTATTTCTTATGTTGGGGGATGTTATTTTATATTCCTCTTTCTGTAAATTTTTAATATGATTAGAGACCCTATTTTATCTCATCAATCCATTTTTGGAAGTTTTATGTGGCGCAGTTAGGCTGCCGAATTTTCATAAGGGGATTTTCATCTCAATTTTTATTCCCGTGAGACTCATGCTACATTGGCCACTATTCCCTTTTTTGTGGTGTATGTACTGCCCATTATTTTACTATTTCTATAATATAATCTCATTTATGGGTATGTAAATCTTCATTTTATGACCCTTCTTTCATGGGGAGTACGTTTTGAAAGCTGAGGGAACCTTTCACCCTCCTCTTTTTAAAAGACTTATTTTGTTATGTCTTTTAATTTACATCTTTTTATGTTGGGATATATTCTTCTATATACTTATTGATGTAAATTTTATGTCCAAGTGATGAGATACCATTTTCTCTCTCATAAACTAATTTTATGAATTTTAAAGTGACGTCGTTAGACTGTCGAATTTTACCAAGAAAACTTCTTAACCCAATTTCGATTTCTTTGGGTTCAACATGTAGTTATTGAATATGTCATAATTTGAATATGTGTGAATTACCTTTGATTGTTTTACACTTAATGTCCACTTATATTGGGTGTATTTATATTTTTCACACATAATTATGAGATTGATTTATCCTTAATTTAAGGATACCTTCTTTATAAGGGATTTCATCTCATTTTACATTTCTATTGAGACTTCGTTGTTGTTATGCACCAATTCACTCTTATATGGTGTATATACTGTCCTTTGGAATATTATATCATGAATCCCTTTATTCTCATGATATTATAAAGTTATGATTAAATGTTATTCCTCAATTATTGTATTCAAGTGTCTCTCATTTTTTTAAAAACCCTTTAACTAAAATATCGTTTTAAATGTTTTAATGATTTATTCTTATAAATATTTCTCATTAATATCCATGTTTTCAAATTGGTTTTAAGGATTTATTTATAGGGATATTAATGGTTTAAAATGTTAAAAGCTTCAAAGTGGTATGAGACACTTTGATTCAAAAATCTCTTTATTAAATGTTTTAAATGGATTTTAGAATGTATTCATTATTTCAATATATTAAAATGTTATATTGTTATTGCAATGTGGGAATTTTATGTTTCCTTTATGATTAATTTATGTGATATGATTATGTTATGGTTCTTGGGCATTGTTTATGAAGACAGGTGGTTTCGTGATAAACTAAGGGCGGGTGAGCCCGATATAGCTCTCCAATGCATTGGGTAACGCAAAGGAGTTAAACGCTAAGGTTACTCCGAAGAGATTTAGGGAATATACTGTGATGGGTATTCCAAATGTAACAATGAGGGTTACTCCCTATGTAATAATGTTATGAATTCCTCAAGTTACCTTTATGTCTTATGATTTCTATAAGTTATTCCTAAATCTTATGATTTGATGAGGTATGTTAAAGTGATTATGTTTTATGAGTAAAGTATGATTTCATTGATTCGTATGTATACATGGACTAATGTTTTCTTTCCATATTTTTATAACCCTTACTGAGATTTTTATGCTCATCCCAAGTTTTGAAATGTTTTCCACAGGACTTAAAGTGGAATACGGTCAAGGACAGGATCAAGGAAATGTCATGATGTCTAAAACATGGAACTAGACATGACACTTTTGTTCAAGAGTTTATATTTTGTAAAAAAAAATGGAAACTGAGTAGATGTGTCTCCCTTGTAATCTTTGAGATGTAATAGTTATGTCCTAATTCTCTAAAACTCTAAACCTGAAAAGATCCTAAATTTGAATTATTCAATGTAATTCAAGATTAAGTAAGGTTTAAGGCCGGGTCCTTATATAACTAGTTCATATCACCTTATCTCACCAAAAATCTACTGGTGCTTGCTCTCTATCCACCCAAACACATAACCCAAATGGCATCAAACATCTCCAAAACATGCATTCCACATAGATTTAACCAAAAACCTCAAGGAAACATGCTCCGTTGTGACCATTCACTGAACCTGAATGAAGATCAAATGAGTCATACATTACTAGAACTGGGCTTAAGCACCATCTCAGTCATCTGACAATGCCTACTGACATGTCAGTACCGTCAAATTAGAGGTATCCTTGATGCTTTTGTCCAAAAAAAAACTAACATTCCTTACGATTCATGTCTAACTACAAGACCACCCAACAACCCAGTATTCATTCTAATATTAAAATCATTCTTCCATGCTATAATAGCTTTTGAAACATATATCCAAGCTCAACATTGATTGATGTATTGAGACGTTAGAATAGTATGAACAAGTATCTAAATGATCCTAGCCTTTAAAACTGACATTAAAACCCAAATGAATGTACCTAGGGCGATTCCCTTAGAAAATATATGAGACATAACCTTTACTTACCTTAACCTCAATATCACATATCATTTATAGATTCTATATGCCAAAGTTCTTAACCACACATCATACTCCTAAATGACCCACAACACTGGGCTAACCTCTATCATAGTTAACCTTGATTACCAAACACCCCAACTCAATACCACAACCTTATTCATCTAACAAATACCATTGGTCCATTTTAACTATCCCCTAAGTTTGGGCCTCACACAACCACTGCTCATGGGTGAATATTATACCCATGTTCCTAGACATATGGAATCTAATGAGACAAGGTAAACCATTCACTTTGGGTCTCAATCACCCACAAATATAGACCCAATAAAATGATACTATGATATAAACACCCACTATAAGGTCCAACATAACCATAAGGGTCATTAAACCACAATAAAAGGTAACACCTCACAACCTCAATGCCATAACCCAACTCTATCAATTTATCACAACCTACAAGCAAGGTTCTCAAAACTAAGACACTATTATAGTCCAAAACACCCATACACAGGTTCAATACATATCTATAAATGATACTCATCACTAAGATCCCTAAAAGTCTCACAATTTTTTATTTCACTGTATTTAAACATCACCATTTTTAAAACCCAAGGATTATCATTTTAAAACGTTTAATTACCCAAAATTTTAAAATTCCAGAACATCACAATATTTCACATTCAATTGATTTATTTATATAGAATTTAATTCAAAAGTTATAAAGGAAAACACCATATAATTTTATTATTGGAAATTTATTTAACCAAAACTATATATTTAATAAATCATTTATATCTGCCTTTTAACTATAGTCAATTGTGGATTTGGTCAAGTAGAATTTCACCATACGCTTATATAAAAACCATATAAATGGCTGAAAACACATTAAAAAATAATACCTAACAAAATTTAAAACCATTGTAAGATATAAATTAGTAGAAAAAATAATCCATATATAATAAATAAATCAAAAAGACATGTAAATCTAAGACATTTATCATTCATAATAAACACCTAAATGACATATTAATCCTATATGCCTAACATGATGCATGAACACAAACCATATATTACCATATAGGTCCATGATATTTAAATCCCACAAATCAATAACATCACACCAAGGTATGACACATGAGGTGGAAATCAATAAATAGTAAAAAGAAAAAGTAAGAACATAAATTATTATCCTTGCAAACTTAGTTTCCCCCCCCCATACGTGGGGCTACAACAACCATGAATGAGCTCATCACCAAGCTCCAAAAAAATCCAAGTATCATGTATACCATGTCAAAATAGTAATAAAAAAAGGAAGGGATATGAAACCACTTTGTGACACCCTGAATTGGAAACTACTCAATTGATTCCCTAGAACGGTTCACCACAAGACCTTAGGTGCACTTTCTCATACAATTAGAGGCTGCTGACTAGTGACGAGGTCATATGAAAACACTATTGGGAGACTATGCACTCAAATTTGAGTATAATTATAGTGAAAATATAATAAAAAAATACAAATCCTTGGAAACATTATAATCAGGGAAAGTGATTATAATAAATAAAACTAATATATGAAATAATAAATGAACATGGCATACATATTGGATCCCCCATGGGTGGATCATGCACAAGTAGTACAAAAGAAAAAAAGTAAAATAGGGATAATAGGCTATCCCCGATAGGACCCAAGTCCTATCTAGTCTCATCATCCAACTCTGAACTATAAAGAAAAAGAAACATCCATCAGGTCATGAACAAAAATCTATCCCTATTACAAATCATAGTGTTTTCTCGGGTACCCAAATTTCATGGCATCCCAAGAAGGGTTTGAGTATAACTTAGTAGTCCAACACCAAAGACATACCTAACCAGTATGATAAGAAATGCATGTAATGTATAGTAAAATAAACCAAATGATACAAAAAAATAAATAAACCAAACATTTTATGTCTTGAGATATGAATTGATTCTATTATGGTCAGTCATACATACTTTATCTAGTTTAGGTTGTGTCTCTAAGAATGTCAAGATGATAGAACCTCCCTATATAACCACATGGAATCCAAGAAATTATCCCATTATCCCATAACATCATCAATATTAACACATAATCCAATCCCTTATCCTAACATTCCCTAAGAATATGATACCCATACTAGAATTTCCCATATATCCTGCATCATGCTAGTCCTGAAACGCATCCAGAAAATCCCAAGAATATAGTAACATGTGGAATCTAGAGAGTGCATCATTGAATTCCTAATCATGTATGGAATTAAATCCAAGGCACTCATCCTAGAATTTCCACTTATCACACATCGCATGGAATCCAGGCACTCATCTTAGAATTCCCTAGATATCAGGAATCATATGGAATCCAGAAGCTCATCCCAACATTCCAAAGCATCAGGAATCTTTTAAAAAATTTAGTCAATTAGCATATAATTTCATTAAATTTCCACTATTCCCAAGTTCATCACTATCCATAACCATCAAGTCATATATTAGGTTCCATTTCAAATTCCAAATTCATGATTTATCATTTTTACAGAACTAATTCATTTTACAAAACACAAGTCCCAATCATAATACCCATTAGGATTTATAAAGAATAAGGTGAAAATTTACATTAATCAAGTGATTTATTATTTCACATTAAAAATAACCAAACCATTTAACATTACCAAAACCCAAGACACCATGTTGACTCAATTTCCAATTCATTTGGTTTTTATTACTTTACCCATTACATTAGTCTTGATTCATTTTAAGGGTCAAAACTAATCCCAATTTATAGATGGTTGTGAAATTCTATTTCACAACTATAAAATCAAACCAAGGATCCCATTAAAACATTTAAGACATAATTAAATATTTAATAAAATAGGTACATTTCAAGGTTAGTTTTCCCCCCACCAATAATTCAACTTAATGTTACCATTATCTAAGGTCTAAGCATATTAAATACAAAATTTAACTACGAGAAACTGGAACTAAGGAATTTTATTTTAAATTTACTCAAGAACAACAAATCCTTCTTGACCGCATCATACACTCAATAGGAAAATTAGTATGATAATATGGGTTAAATTAAAAGGACCACCTATCCTAGCATCATTTGGGTCTATATGTCTGGTATCTGCCTTCAGTTCAAGCTGAAACAACATATAACAAAGAACCAAACAAACATCCTAAAAACAAGGAATAACTCAAACAAACAACAAGAGAAAAAATGGAAGAAAAGAATAACAAGAAAATAAACATGATGGATAGACTCATCCATAGCCTTTAATCATACGCGGAAACATGTGACACACCCAAGAATTAGAGGAGAACCATAAAGAAGGAGAGAGAGAAGAAGAAGATGTGTATGAGAAATACTAGTAGAATGGGGAAGAAAAGGGGGTTAAGACCTCTTTAAAATCAGATGGTCAAAGTGGTAATTTTAAAATTTTTGAAGGAAATATAGTTTTATTGAACTTTTTGAATAAGTTTTTGATAACCGTGCTTCAGCCACTATCCATGACCATCCTCCTCAAACGATTACGACACACAATTTTACAAACCACGGTCCATTTTCATAATAGATTTAATATTTATTTCAAGTTTTCACTTTTTTTCCTAGCCTCATTCGCATGGTTAAACAAAAATTGATCCTATAAAAAATGAGCCACACTTTTAGGGTGTACTATTAGAAGAAATAATGCATTAACCATGAACCATACTCTATTTCCAAAAATCTTGATTCTCTAAGCCCCAAACCCCTAGAACACTCATAAAACCTTTGAACCTCCTAAATGAGTTCATTCTAAAACAAAATTGGGCTTTTTAGGGGTTCCAACCCTTATAATTATATTTTTGAACATGGTTTTAAAACTAACCATCCACCAGTTTGAAAATTCAATCATTCTTCCAGTTAAAAACACTCATAAGGAACCAAGGACTTATAGTATTGATCCAATATTTAGAGAACAAATATTTGTTTATAGGAATAAAAAAATTAATAAGGATTTAGAAGTTTATTCTCTCATAAATTTTTATATAGAGGAAAATTTTAGAAAAAATATTTCCATAAAATTATTGATCAAACTCATATTCCATTGAGGTAACACTTTATAAAATTTGAGAAATTCAAAGTAATATCTATATTTTTATTAAAGGAAAGTTTTATAAATATTTATGAATAGAAATTAAAGGATCATTGTACTAAATTTAGAAGTTTTATGAAACAAAACAAACATGATTATATTTTTATAGATAATTATTACAAGATCATAAACATTTGAAGTTGACATTGACAACCGAATTGATAAAATGAATTTATATCCTTAATTTTATGAAGTTTTTTTAGAAAGATAGGGGGTTTCAAATGAAATGGGTGGCACATTAATTTTTTTTACAATACCTATTACAGTTTCATTAGATTGGAGAAGTTTGTCAAAGATGAAGTTGATCAAAACTTATCTTCATACTACCATGTCATAAGAGAGATTATGTGTATTGGAAATTATTTCAATTGAAATGAATTTTTAGATTTTTCAATAATGATGAGTTGATTGAAGAATTTAACTCAAAAAATACAAGGATAAATATTTTCCATTATAATGGATTATAATGTTTCACAACCAAGTTCATAAAGTGTGGTAACTTGCACTAGTATTTCTTTCTCTGTTTCTTTGTAATTTTATAATTCCTTTAAATTTAATTATTCAATATGTTTGATTTTTTATAGTAGATTTTTAGATTTATTTTAGTCACTGCTCTGACTATGTGGAATAATTTTTAGATATATTTCAACTGATACTCTAAAACAACTTGGATGGTGTGATATTTTAAGATTCCCTATCACAACTATAACATATGAATCATATTTTAGCATTTTAAGGGAGTGATTTAAACAAATATAAGTGTATTATTATTCTAAAAAAATTTCAAGCTTTTATTTTTACATGAATTTGGATTTATGGTTTCACACCAATTTTTAATGTTTTTAAATATTTAAAAGTGTGTTTTCAAATTCAACTTATGTGTTATTTTAAATCTATTGGTTCAAATATTTATATGTTCAAAATAAGAATATAGAGATGAAGACGAAGATGAAAATGATTTAGGAAAGGATTAAAATGATATTTGAATTGTTATAAATAGTAGGGGTACATTTTATTTTTTTGTAAGAATTTATGATTCAATTAAAATAAAAACATAAATTAATTTTACATTCACATGTTACGGTTTATTATTTCAAATTTTCTTTTTTATCCCATTTTGAAGTGATAAATAACACATATATATTTTTTTAAATTTAATTTAGTATACATGTTTGTTATATTTTCATGTATTATTTTAAAAAACATGTGTGTGATGATAATTTTGACTTTATTGATTTTTTCTATTGGTTTCACTTGTTTTTTATCATTTTCCATTTGGTATATAAATGTATAGAGTAATTGGGCCATACGATGTTAATTTTACCTAAGTTAAGTGGATTCTCAAAGGTGTTAAAAGATTAATTTTAATCTTATAGTTTCATTTATGTTTGATATAAAAGTATTTTAATGATTTTTTTATTATAGATACACTTTTAATTTTTTAATATATTTACTAACTTAGTTTGGTTTAATTTTTGAAATTGTACAAAGTAGGTTTAAAAAAATTAATATTTTTTTTGTAACAAATTATCTGGGGTCAACTAGACAAGTCACCCAATGTGGTCCACCACATGGTGAGATATAAGAAAAGAACCACATGTCACATGTAAAATAGAAGAAACATCAAAGTAAAACTTAGAAGAAAGAAATACATATCCATAAGGAATAAAATCAAGCCACACCAACCAAAATGAAAAGAAAAAATAGTCCAAACTAAAAAAGTCTCCATGTGACTATCTGTCACCATTATTCCATCAAACTAAGAAGGAAATAGATGATAAGAGAACTTGGAATGCCACATGATTCCCTTCCCTTTCCCTGAGTCATGAAAAACAAGGTTTAGAACCACCCAAAGTAAAAATTAGGGTGTGAGCATAGAGCCCAACATGATATCACCAAAGAATCTATAAAAGTTTTAATATCAAGAATGCACAAGTTCTATCTGTATAACTAAATCCATTTTATAAAGAATTTTTAGAAATCAAAATTTTTGTAAATATTACTTTTTTTTCAATAAATACATAAAATATTCACCCAATACTAGAATATATCAGTTATAAAAGAAAAAATAGGATAACTAAACTTGTGAGAACATATCCATTAAATAAACCACAGGTGATAAACAAGACACAAAAGAAAAATCACCCCATTTGGCCTCTAGACTATGGGAATATGTACTAGAAACAAAAGAAGACTAAAATAGTCATATTTTTGTTCCAATTGATATTTATTCCATACATAGTATTTTAATATCATAAAAGTGACCTCTAATAGTTCCACACACACTAGGGTTTCCTATGTCCATTTCAATATGCACCCAAGGTTCCCAATGTGCTATGTTTGTCCAAAACATTTCAAAAACCATGGTCATATTTAATTAAAACAGTTTTTTTTCATTAAATAAATCTCATTCCAATTAACAACCCAAAGTTATCAATAATAACATATATAAATTCATGAATTAGAAAAACTTACGCAGATATATCTACCTCAAGAATGGAGGAAACCTATCTTCCTTCGCCAATAAAGCTTCAAAAACCAAAAATTGGCCTTCAAAAGACAAGGAACAACATGAAAATGTAAAGGATCTATATAAAAAACTAATATATCATGAATATGAATCACAAATGAAAAAAACATCACTACTATGACCAAAGTCAATGAAGAACCAAAATGATCACTTACTAAGGATATGTGATGAAATTACTATAGAATTCAAACACCTAATAGAGCAATATCGAAGGAGGGAGATGACCCAAAATCTCTGTAGGTTTTGAGATGAAATACTTCTCCCTAAATTACAAAATAGTTAGACATTCGGTGTGTTTAAAACTGATGGATTTGAGGAATCCACATCATGAAACCCTTTCATGGTGTGAAATACCATGGATTATAAATACATAGAAAAAGGTTTCACCTAAGATTAAATTAAGTAATCATCGATGTTTTCATGTCATGTAATGGTTTCACATCCTGTAAAAATTTTTATTCCCTATAAAATACTCACAATATCTTCCCAACAAAAAATTCACATCATGTAACCCATTCACGAAGTGGATGTGTTCAAAATTCAGTTCCTAAAAAGAACCTTCAAACCAAAACTAAAGGTTCTCCAGTCTTAAGAATAAACCTCTAAATCCATTTAATTTTTTTACCCAAACTCCACTAATATAAACAAACATAAATCCCTATACATTAGGTAATTTACCCCAACAAATTATCTTCATTCTCTAGAATCTCATAATGTACCCAATAAAAAAGGGAACCCAAATCAAGAATCAAGTCATATCTGAAGGAAGGTAACATGGTGTTATAATCACCCCACCATAAATGTTTCCTATCCCCAAAAATTCATCAAGATCCTAGACTCAAAAAAAGTTAAGTGCACTACTACACCATAAAAAATTATATCTCCCACATATCATGGTTATCCAATTTGCACTACCACAGTACACAAACCAAATGAATCATTTTACCATGAAGAACCTTCTCTTGGTGATCCATAATCAGAACTGGTTACTCAACCATAGTGATGTTGGGATCAAGATAAACACCCTCACATTCAATTCATAGGGGAAGGATCTAGTCAATACCTCCTTAGTTGGGAAACATGAAACATGTCATTGATGGAATTAAAACTCATTGGTAAATTCAACCAATATTCTACCTTTCCCAGTGGTCCAATGATATCAAATGGGCTCACAAAACTTGGTTCCAACTTACCCTTCTTACCCAATAAATGATGTCCCAATCAAGGAGAAAATATATGAAAGAATTGATCACCAACCTCAAAATTTAATGGATGGTGATGAAGGTCCATATAAAATTTCTAATGACTCGGTGCCACGATCAATCGCTTATGGACCAACTGTGCCCCCTCCATTATCTCCTAAACAAGACTCATCCCAACCATGGACCACTCTCCCAACTCTACCCAGTACAAGGGATACCTAAATAGCCTCCCATACAAAGCTTATAAGGGAACCATTTTTATTGAGGCATGATAACTATTGTTATAGGAAAACTTTACTAAAGGAAAATGATTTTAACAATAACCACTAAAATTAATAACACAAGCCCAGAGAATATCCTTAATAACCTAGATAGATCTCTCTATCTATCCATCCATCTTTGGATGATACGTCATGCTCAATTTCAACTGGGAACCCACCGCCTCCTACAATCCTTTCCAAAACTTGGATGTGAACCTTATTTCCTTATTAGAAACAACTACATATGGAACCCCATGAATTCTCAAAATACCTTGGATATAAAATTCCCCAAGATGTTCCACCTTCATCATCTCCTTGATAGGGAGGAAATGTACTAATTTCATGAGTTGATAAATGATCACCAAAATAAAATCCTTCATACTATGATTCTATGACAGACAAATAATGAAATCCATTGAAATATCATCCCATTTCTGTACTGTAATCATTAAAGACTGAAACAAACTAGAAGGTCTTTGGATTTCCACCTTAATTATCTAATGAGTAATACACCATCATAAAAAATCCAAAATAAACTTTCTCATCCCCATCCACCAATACCTATGTCTCAAATCATGATACATCTTGGTGGTACCTGGGTGTATATTACAACATGAATGGTTTACACTATCCATCAAATCCTACCTTAGGGAAAAAAGTAACAACAAACCTATTTTGAAAATATGAAGTGCCATTGGGAGACCGAGACCACTCACTCAAGGTCTCCACACCATAAAGGATTTTACTAACTCCTTGTCACTTGGGGTAAAACACATTTTTAATCCATACCCACTCATAAAATAAAGATTTATTAGTCATCATAGACAAACATTCCTTCCCACCAACTTTTTCAATTCACAAGATCATACCAGTAAACAAACTCATCAAAGACCATTCTTCCACTTATTCCTTCAATACTTATGTTGGTAATTTTCTGGTCAGTGCATTGGTGATTTCATTCCCTTTTCTAGGATTATAATCAATATTAAAATAATAAACTTAGATATACTCCACCCTGTGTCTCTGTTTCATGTTCAGATCCATATGAGTGAAAATATACCTCAAGCTCTTATGATTATAATCTACCATAAAATGTTCCACAATTAGGTAGTGATGCTATTTTTTGAGTGTATGCATAAACACTTCCAACTCAATATCATGGGTAGGGTAGTTATTCTCATGAGAGAATAACTGGAGGGATCCATAGGCATCCACCTTCCTCCCCTACATCAAGACACACCCCAAACCCATGCCAGAAGCATTGAAAAGAATTTCATAACCCAAACCTGGTTCTAGAAGAATCAAAACTGGAGTTGAAGTCATTCTCACCTTTAGTTCCACAAAAATCTACGACACTTGTTATTCCACTCAAACTTTACACCCTTATGGGTTAAATATACCATATTAGATGTAATCTTGGAGAGTAACTGAACAACCCTCTTGAAATAAACAACTAACCCCAAGAAGCTAACGATCTCAAACACATTTTTGGGCCAATCCTAGGACATAACTGCCTATACCTTTTCAAGATTCACTGAGAAAAACCTATTAGATATAAAATTCCTTAGAAACATTATGTATTGAATCCAAAACTAACATTTGGAAAGCATACCATATAGATGATTTCCCCTAAAAATTTTAATAATTATATTAAAATGGTCCATGTTCTCATATTATGACTTGGAGTAAACTAAAATATCATCCATGAACACCACAAGAAAAGAGCCAAAGAACTGATGAAAGATCTGGTTCATCAAATCCATAAACACCACAAGAGCTTTAGTTAGTCTAAATGGAATAAATATAAATACAAAATTTCAATATCAGATCCTAACCACTGTATTAAGAATATCCTCTTCTCATACTCTCAAATGGAGGTACCCTAACTGCAGGTAAATTTTTGAAAATCAGAATGCCTCTCTAAGATGATAAAAGAGATCATCAATCATAGGAAAGGGATATTTGTTCTTGATAGTCACCTAATTTAAAATTTTATATTCAATAAAAAGTATGAGGTCACCTTCTTCCTTTTTATCAAAGAGGACATGAGAATCCCACAGTGACATAGAAGGATGAATAGATACATTAGCCTCAAGATCCTCAAGATAGATCTTAAGGTCTACTAAATCAGTTGGTTCTATATGGTAAGATTCTATAGATATGACCACTATATTAGGTTGTAGTCTATAGTAAAATTTGAAATCTCTTTGGGTTTTTAAAAAATAAAAATCATTCAAAAATACCTCAAGGTATGCACACACCACTATAGGTATATGAATGCTTAAACAAGGTTTACCAACTTCAATAAACATCTTTAAAAATTGTAATAATATTACCATAGCATAAGGAACAATAGGCCCCTCCCTTTCTAATCTAGGGTCTCACTCACCCTGAAAAACATGAGTGACCCCATCATCAGATAAGAACTGAACCAAAGGGTGATAATATCCTATATAGGCCTTGAAAAGGATCATCCAATCCATACTAATAATCAAGTTGAATATTTCAAGATTAATCACTAAAAAGTACCACTCCACCTTGTGGTCCTCTATCATCACTTGATATGTTGGGAACTTGAATAATTGTTTGTACCTATTTCCCAAAGGATTGGAAATATAGAATAAAAATGACATAATATATGAACATATTCCCACAATGTCTGATATATTTAATTATATAAAATAATGAATAACACTTGTATTAAAAAAATCTATCACCATAGAAGAAGAAATGAAAACCATACCTATAACTATGTATGACCCTACTTTGGATTCCTCTAGTGCATACCTCACTGCATAAATACATATGATCTTAAATAATCTCTAATATTTATTATCTATATGAATTTACCCCTTATACTATGGATAAGACACATCACCCTTGGAAGAATTGGTATAAACGTACGAGACCTTGGTGAAGTTGGATCCAACCTTACTACCTTGGGACATCCTGTCACAAAAACACATCAAGTGTCCAGATTTTTCACATTAATGAAAAGTATTGGGATCCTACATACAATAAGGATTGGTATAAATAGTTCTCCCACACTTATAGAAAACAACATACTGATTTCTAAATAAATTCCCCAAAATCATTCTTAAAGAAAAAAAGGCTACCTTTGCGCTTCCTTTTCTGGACAAAAGATACACCCTGGTTAATGATGGTACCAACTAAATCTCCTCCAAAACCTATTTTTCTAGATATGTAAGCTTCTTAAAAAGATAAATTATTGAATAAATTATCAAAAGGTCTAAATGTACATGAGAATCAGCATCGACCGAATATTGGTCCTCAATCCCAACTCAAATCTATGAGCCTTAAGGTAATAATTAGTGACAAGATCTGGTTCCAATAGCACCAAATCAGAAAAATACGTGGAATAATACACAATAGTACTCTCTCCATACTCTAAGTTCAAATACTATCAGGTATTTTCCCCATGTATTGTATAAGGATAAAACTGATGATTGAAGTTTTTCTTAAAAGAAGTCCAATTAATATCCTCATGCAACTTAAATTACACAATAGAGTCCCAACATCTCATTCTTACTCCTTCAATGATATATATGAAAAAACACACCTTAGAGTCCTCAGGAGTCTTTAGAACATTTAAGATCCTATCAATCTGTTAAATCCATTCTTATAATTATTCGGGGTCCTTTTTCACCATGGAATATAGGTGGATAATACTTTTAAAATTCTGAGTCGTGATCCAATCCTCATCCCAAGTTCCCAACACCTACTTGAACCAGAGTTTGAAAAGTGTGGATTACTGCTTCTACCAAATAAGGGTCCACCAAATTATTTTCCAATGGAACCTATCTATAAAAACCATATCATTTTACACATATCATTACATGACTTTAAGTATAATTAAACATCAAATTACACACCAATTATTGTAAAGTATAATGTCTTAGAGATTAAGTACATAATTAAACATCATGATTCCAAAATAAGAACATATTTTATTTAATCTTCATAAAGATATCCTAACTTCCTTTGATCCTTTACATCAGCATAGGATAACTTGGGGATAACATGAACATAAGGATGATCTAAAATCCCAGTAAGGGAATAAACATAAGAATAAATCTTATCACATGGGTTAGAAGACATAAAATAACGATATAAAAAGGCATGGAACATGATTAAATATAAGGAATAATAACATGGGATCATATAATCACAGATTCATAGTAATGTGGCATAAATATAAAACATGAATTTAGCATGAGTCAATGCTTATTGCACATAGAGTAATGCGATTCATGGCTAACCACCAAGACCATTGCACATGGATCATGAGCTAAGGCTAACCACCAAGACCGTTACACATAATGTCTCATGAGACTAAAATTTACCCAATGAATTGAAGAACCATCTGGGATCACCTATCATAACATGTTCATGAATATGTTTTACACATAAAAAATCATAAATATGTAATCAAACATAAACATAAGGGTTACCCATGGAAAGAATTGGGTATCATAATCATCTCGTAAAGCATATTAAATGGGAATATCATAAAATTATCCATGGAAGAAATGAATTATATCATATTTGGAAATTCATAAATTAAAATAGGCATATATAATGATTATTGATGTCAAAATTAAGTTATAACTTGTAAAAATAGTATTTAATAAACGTTAGAATTAAAACATTTTAGTGCGGTTTAAGGAAAATATTAAAGAGCATTTAAAGTAGAAAATAGAATAATATTTTATATAAAACCAGAAGTGAACCAAAAAAGTTTTTATAATAAAATTATTGATTTTATAAAAATAATGTTGGATTAAAATAGATTATAGAGTGCACTTGAAAATGGGTAAAAATTCGGGAAGTTCCCTTGAATTGGGCTTGCTTATCGGGAAGAATTGAGTAGGGAACCATTTAAAAACATGTATATCCCCAAAAAATAAGGATAAATGGATCTTGATACATGAGTTTGAAACATATACACCAAATTTAGAATATTTATATAAAAATAAAATAGAATTCCATTTGGGTAAAAAGAGATAAGGAGTAACCTGAAGGAATAATGGAGGTTCGGGTAGAATCCCTTACCTTAAGTTTGAAGGTATTTTTCACTTGATCTTAATGTCCTGAATAATCAAATTATATTCATTAATTAATAATTAAATAACCATTCATACATGAATTTTATTTATTATAAATTTATTAAGTTCATTTATATTTTTTTCTATGGGTTAATATATTCAATTTCATCATTTGGGAGCATTGGTTTTCCTTGGTTTTCATCATCAGTTTACTTGTATACATGTACAAAAGGTCGTATAAAGTGGGGGTAATTACCCAGATTTGAACTTATATGTTATTAATGATATTAAATAGTTTAAATTGGTCTTATATATCATTTGTTTTTATGTCACGAGGATGAATCATTAGATAAATAGTTAATGATAATCATTTGGGTTTATTTTGGTGGTTTTCGATCACAATGAACTCATTTTCTTTTGTAAATTAATATCATGTGTACAAAATTATTATAGAACATTAAATAATATATAATACATATATTATAATCTATTTCAACCATATAAATGGATTCATGACCAGCCTTGAAGGTGGTATTGGAAATTGAAAACTTCATCGCCCTTGAATGTGATAAATTAACACATCACAGATGATGTTTTCATTTTTAGTATAAAAGGAGGGGGATAGTGAGATGATGATGAATTATTCCATTAGAATAAAAAAATTATAGTATATATAAGGTACTATATTTATCATACAATTTTTATGAGGGGAGTTTATGAGAGAAAAATAAAATAAATGACCTTGAAAAGAAATTAAAAGAAAAGGAAGAGGATTTTACCTCTTGATTCCTTCTTCTTGAGAACCTCCTTAGGGGATTGGTTTTGGTTTTTATTAAGACCAAAATATCTTGGACATGGGGGGGGGGATATTGGGATGATATTTTATCAGAATTTTGACAAGGATCAAGGCTTGAGAGGTGTGAGGAGAAGAGGTGGTGAGGGGTGATATTTATAGTGGAGGAGAGGGGTGTTTTCTCATTATTTATTTCATTAGTTTATTATTTTTCTCAAGAAAAAAATAGTGTTGATTATTGACACTAAATATAGTAATTAGGTCATGTTAGTTCTAACTAATTGTGTTTACATCATCCCTGACTCAATTCATAGTGTATTTAACTTATAATGTATATATATTGTAAATTACCGTATTTTACTATTCACCAAAAATTAAAGTATTTCAAAAAAATCCCAAAAGTTCACCCAAATAATTTTTCAATGTGTAGAATGAAAAAATTAACTCTATTTTATGAAAATAATTTTATAAATATAAAAAATTTAGTTTTTTAATTAAAATCATAATTTACTTGAAAAATACAGATTTTAAACTATAACTGATTTTATATCACTTTGAAAAATTAAACAAGGTCTCATAAAATTATCTTATAATCACAAGACATCAAAATATCAATTTATGAATACATTTCAGGAAGATAAACTTTATTTTAAAGTATTAAATTATTTATAAAATTGTAATTAAATATTTATGACTTACAAAAATACCAACACTTATTTAATAATTTTTAAATTATTTATTTACTTATACTATGATATAATTATATCATATTGTCACTTATAAGATGGATAAATTTTATTTATAATTTAATTGGTGAAGTTACTATTCAATTGTTCGGTTTACTATTCATAAGGGTCATATTTCTATTCTAAAGGTCAAGTTACTATTCCTTTGGTATATGTTCCTTAACTTCTTGAAATGCCTTTTATTTCATTAATTATTCATTTATAAAGTTTTTATTGTGTTCTTAATGTGATTTTATGTGATTATACTATATTAAATAATTATAAGAAGATAATTTCATTGATAAAAGTTTTGGGTCATTACATTCTTCCCCCCTTATGAAATTTCTCCCTCAAAATTTAATTTTATATTATATGTTGAAAATAGGTGTGGGTAATTTTCCTTCATCGCTTCCTCCAGTTCCCATGTTGTCTCTTAGTACTTATGGTTCCACCATAGTACTTTGACCAGGTGAGTAGTTGTTTTGCATAAAATTTTATCTCTACAATCCAATATCTTTCATAGCTGCTCCTCGTAAGAAAGATCATTCTACAATTGTACCACCTTTGAAGTTAGTACATGAAAAGGATCTGGTATGTACTTTCTTAAGAGGGATAAATGGAATATATCGTGTACTTGAGACATGGTTAGTGGAAGTTCTATTCGATAGTCCATGACTCTGAAAAAATCAAGGATCTCTAAGGGGAAAATGTACCTGGGACTTAGATATACAGAGGAATACCATGTCTCCAACCTTAAACTCTAGGTCTTGTTAATGATTGTCTGTATAGATATTTTATCAACTTTGGGATTCCTTGATGTGTTGTTGAATGTTTTTCACCTTATCCACCATTTCTTCAACCATTTCAGGTCCTAGAATCTTACATTGACTTACTTTATCCAAACATGATGTTGTTCTATACTTTTTTTCATACAGGGCTTAATATGGAGCCATTTGGATGTTTGAGTGGAAACTATTGTTGTAAGAGAATTCAACCGGTGGAATATGTTGGTCTCATCCTCGTTTTAATTCCATAGAACACACACTCGACATGTCTTTTAGTGTTTAAATATTATGCTCAAATTGGCCATCAGTTTGAGGATGAGAGGTCATACTGAAATTCAGCTCTGTACTTAGAGCGTGTTGGAGACTTTTTAAAACTTTAAGGTGAATCTAGAATATAGATCAGATATAATCGATAGTGGTACTCTATATAGCCTTACCACTTCTTTGATATATATTCATGCAAGTTGATCCAATGATAAGTCTTCTCAAATTTTGATAGTGAGTTGTATTTGTAAGATGATCCACAATAACCTATATAGCATTGTTTACTTTGGATGTCTTTGGAAGTCCAAAAATAAAGTCCATAATGATTTCTTCCCATTTCCATGTTGGTATGGGTAATGGTTTCATCATCTCTTTAGACTTTTGAATTTTAGCCTTCACTTTCTGACATATCAGGCACTTTGATGTATATTCATCGATCACCTTTCTCATATTTTCCCATCAAAAGTTCTCTCGGTGATCTTGATACATCTTTGTTCTCCCTGGGTGAATAAAGAAGGTTGAGATATGTGCATCATTTATAAGATATTTCTTTATCTATAGATTGGATGGTACACATAGTTGTGACCCAAATATTACAACTCCATCATCATTGATCTTGAACTATGAGGATTTCCCATTCTTTATATCTTCTAACTTTTTCTAAATTTCCACATCATTCCTTTGAGAATCCTTTATTTTCTCTAGAAGGGATGGTTGAAAAATAATTTGAGAAAGGATTGATGATGTTCCTTCCTTAATGATTCCATTTTCCATCCTTTTTAAATCTAGGAAGATTGGATCCTTCTCAATTCTCATCATTGATAAAGATGTAGGATCCTTTCTACTTAGAGGATCCACCACCTTGTTTTCTTTACCAGGATAGTAGTGGATTGAGTATACATAATCCTTGATGATCTCTAACCATATTCACTAATGAATATTAAGCTCCTTCTATGTGAATATATATTTGAGACTCTTGTGATCGGTATATATCTCACACATCTCCCCATAGAGATAATGATGCCAAATTTTCAATGAAAAGATCATAGCCACCAACTTCAGATCATGTGAAGGATAGTTTTGCTCATGAATTTTCAAATGTCATGAGGCATAGGCTATCACTTTATCATTTTCACCATTACACAACCCAATCCTTTCTTTGAAGCATCGTTGTATACCACAAAGAGTTATCCACTTTTCGAGAGTGTGGGTATTGGTGCAGTGATAAGCCTATTTTTTAGCTCCATAAATCTTTCCTCACATTATTGTGTCCAGATAAACTTCACTCCATTTCATGTCATCTTGGTTATTGTGTTTGAAAATCATGATAAGTTATTTACAAATCATCGACAATACCAATTTAGTCTAAGGAAACTACGAATCTCTGTTACAAAAGTTGGACTGGGTCACTCTTCGATTGAATTTGTCTTGGAAGGGTCCACAAATACTCTTTTGTTGGTGATAAAATAACCCAATAATGATACTTTGTCCATAAAAAAATCACATTTACTATACATTGTATAGATTTTATCCATTTTCAAAGTCTTCAACACAGTATTCAAATGCTCCTCATATTCCTACTTTCTCTTGTAGTATATCAAAATATCATTGATAAAGGATGCCATAAAATTTTCAAGGTAATCCCTAAAGACTCTATTCATTAATTCCATGAATATTTCAAGATAATTAATGAGTTAAAATGGAGTCACTATGAACTCATAGTGTTCATACCTTGTTCTAAAGGTAGTCTTGGGAATATATTACTTCTTCACCTTTAATTGGTGATATCCAGATCAAAGGTCCACCTTAGAGAAATAACTGGACCCACGTAGTTGATCAAACAAGTCATATATCCATGGAAGGGGATACTTGTTATTTATCATGATTTTATTAAGTTCATGATAATCAATTCAGAGGCGCATTGATCCATCCTTATTCTTGATGAAGAGGACTGGTGCACCCCATGGTGAAGCACTCAGGTGTACAAAACCCTTGTCTAGATTCTACTGTAACTGGTTATTCAGTTCTTCTAGCTCAACAGTGGCCATCCTATAAGGTTTCTTTGATATAGGAAGAGATCTAGGAATAAGTTCAATTGAGAACTCAAATTCTTGGTCAAGGGGAAGACCAAAAAATTATTTAGGGAATACATCAGTGTAATCCCTCACGATGGGCATGTCTTCGATCATGATCATCTTCTTTGTCTCAATCATTTGAGTGAGATATGTTTTCTCATAAGTCAATAATATCCACACTTGAGACAATGATTTTGAAGGAGAATAATCTTCCTCCTTACACTTGTAAATAATTGGAGGATGCTTCAGGATGTGAAGAGTGTTCTCCCTTTCCCAATAGTTGATTTTGGATTTGTATAAATATAGCCAATCCATGACCAAAATAGCATCAAAATCTACCAAAGAGAGTATGAAAATATTTTTTGGGAGGTTCAGTCCAAAAAAATTAACTAGGGAGAAGTTATGTACTTTGGATGTAATAATTTTTCCATTATCTATTCTCACAGATAACTCAACCTCCAAATTTTGAGGCAGTGTTTGAATAGTTTTACTTAACTTGAAATATATGAAAGAATACAAAGAAACAAAATCAAATAGTATATTTTCTATTCTTGAGTGAATAACCAGTGTACCTATCACCACATCATTTTCCAACTTCAAATCATTAATAGTGATAGTATAGTCCCTTCCTTATTTCCTTGGAGGTTTTTATTTATTACCTCTGATAAACCTTGTCTTAGGGAATTTGTTCGAAAAATTCCAATGTACCTTGCAGTTGAAACACTGCACTACTAGATTACTGTTGATATGAACCTTCATTTCTTCTTCCATTTTAATGGGATTCTTTATGTCCCTTTGGAAATTCTTAGCTAGATGCTCCATTCTTCCCCATTTAAAGCATTTCCTAGTTCCCTTTAGATAGTTCCTAGGATGCTTATTCCCATAATTTTGACACATGGGATATTCAGTCTTTTTTCCATTATGAGATTTATTTATTGATCCACCCATATTAGATACAATTTTTCACTTTTTTCACTTTGACCACAAAACCATTGAGATTCTCCAATCTCCATTTCAGCCTTAGGGGCACAATGGACAATCTCCTCAAAACTTTCGAAGTCTAAAATCATTAACACTTTTCATAGAATCAGATTTAGTATTCTAAAGAAGCGATTCACCTTACTTTTGGTGTTCATGATTAGACCAGAGGAATATCTTGAAAGCCTTGTAAAATTTTCTTCATACGGCCCGATAGAATCATCTTCCTTCTACTTAAGTATGGGGAACTCTCTTTCCATCTTGAGATGAAGGGTTCATGGAAAGTATTTATTAAAAAACATTTTCTTTAATTCCTCCCAATCCATGAAATCAATTTCCTTCACACACTTCATATATTTTTTACACTGACTAGCTTCCTTATCAAAATGATAGACCACCAGCACAACTTTCTCTTCTTCCAAGCACTATAGGATAGAGAATATATTTTCAATGGAGTTAATCAACTGTTCCGCGAAGAGGGATCAGAAGATCCACTAATCATGGAAACCCTTTTCCATATTAAGGATTCAACAACAAATTTATATCTCTTAGGAGAAGGAGGTTGTTCTACGCATTTCAAGTTATTATTCATAACTTGAGCCAGTTGAGAAAGTATTATCATGAAGTTTTGAGAACTCATTCCCATCATATTTGTAATTTCATTAGGGAAATCATCACATTACCTATCACATTGATTTTTGGTACATGTTCTTCTATTTCCCACCATTATCTAGGAAAAATAAAGTGCAATTAGGGGGCTTTAATACTTAAATAATGAGAACAATAAAAGGAAACATTGAACATAAAGGGATAAACTTGTAAAGGAAAAAGTATATCCTAACTTGTGATTCCCTAGGTTTAAATCTAGGTTATCCAAGATCTGTTTCCCAACATATATTATTATGGGAATTTTATTTGTTCCCTTAATAATGGTTTGTAATGTGATTATGAATTTATCAAAGCATATCCCCTGGGAGCGTCAAACGAGATGTGCAGTAAGGCTTGTTGTTGTATACCAGGTTACCCCGAGTCACTCCTAGGTACATCTATGCTAGAACTACATCCACTTGTAGTATCCAAACATAGATTTATTTTCTTAATAAACCAATTACTCTATACTTACCAAAATTTAGGTATGTTTTCTCAGACTTAATCTTATCCCTAGGGTTCTTACTAAAGTGATCTATTCCTAGTGTCCAAAAATAACGAAACTTTTGCTTTGATACCAACTATAGAAACACTATAGTTTACACATATCATTACATGACTTTAAGAATAATTAAACATCAAATTATAATCCAAGGATCATAAAGTCTATTTTCTTAAAGATTAGGTACATAATTAAACATCATGATTCCAAAATAAGAACATATTTTATTTAATCTTCATAAAGAGCTCCTAAATTCCTTTAAGCCCTTACATTGGCATATGATAATCTTAGGATAACATGAACATAAGTATGAGATAAAATCCTAGTAAGGGAATAAACACAATAATAAAGCTTAGCACATGGGTTAGAATACATAACATAATGATATAAAAAGGCATGTGACATGATTAAATATAAGGAATCATAACATGAGATCATATAATCATAGATTAGTAGTAATGTGGAAGCAATATAAAACATGAATTTATTATGATTCAAGGATCATTTCACATAGAGGAGCATGAGTCATGGCTAACCACCAAGACCGTTGCACATGGAGCACGAGTCAAGGCTAACCACCAAGACAATTGCACATAACGTCTCATGAGACCAAAATTTACACAATGCATTGGAGAGATATCTGGTCTCACCCATCATAACATGTTTATGAATATGTTTTCCAAATAAATAATCATACATAATAAATCAAACATAAATATAAGGGCTACCCATAGAAATAATTGGGTATCATAATCATGTCATAAAGCACATTAAAATGGGCATATCAAAAAAGTGTCCATGGAATAAAGGAATTAAATAATACATGGAAATTCATAAATGAAAATAGGCATAGATCATTATTAGTGATGTCAAACTTAAGTGATAACTTGTAAAAGGAGTATTTAAGAAACTTTATAATTAAAACATTTTAGTGCGGTTTAAGGAAAATATTAAATAAAATTTGAAGAAGAAAAGGGCATAATATTTTATATAAAACCAGAAGTGAACCAATAATGTTTTCATAATAAAATTATTTATTTTATAAAAAAATGGATGCATAAGAAATATTATAGAGTTCACTTGAAAATGGATAAGAATTTGGGAAGTTCCCTTGAATCAGACTTTCTTATTAGGAAGAATTAAGTAGGGAATCGTTTAAAAACATGTATATCCCTGAAAAATAAGGATGAATGGATATTGATACATAATTTTGGAATATATACATATAATTTAGAGTATTTACATAAAAATAAAATAGAATTACATTTGGGTAAAAAGATAGAAGGAGTAACCTGAAGGAATAATGGAGGT
This sequence comes from Viscum album, assembly GCA_963277665.1. Classification (NCBI taxonomy): domain Eukaryota; kingdom Viridiplantae; phylum Streptophyta; class Magnoliopsida; order Santalales; family Viscaceae; genus Viscum; species Viscum album. The sequence continues at coordinate 1,921,261,731 of OY728125.1, read as the reverse complement.
TTGAGTAGAATCCCTTACCTTAAGTCTGAAGGTGTTCTTCACTTGATCTTAATGTCCTAGATAATCAAACCATATTAATTAATTATTAATTCTAGAACCATTTATACATGTATTTTATTTATTATAACTTTATTAAGTTCATTTATGGCCTTTTATATGGGTTAATAGACTCAATTTCATTGTTTGGGAGTGTCAGTTTTCCTTGGTTTTCATCATCGGCTTACTTGTATACATGTATGAAAGGTTGTATAAAGTGGGGGTAATTATCCAAAATTTAACTTATATATTACTAATGATATTCAAAAGGTTAAATTGTTCTTATATATCATTTAGTTTTATGGCATTAGTATTAATCATTAGATAAAAAGTTAATGATAATCGTTTGGGTTTATTTTGGCTGTTTTCGATCACAAAGAATTAATTTTGTTTATAAATTAATATCATGTGTATAAAATGATTCCAAAACATTAAATAAGATATAATACATATATTATAATCTGGTTCAACCATAAAAATGGTTTCATGACCATCCTTGATTACGATAATGGAAATTGAAAACTTTGTCACCCTTGAATGTGATAAATTAACACATCACAGACAATGTTTTAATTTTTAGTATAAAAGGAGGGGGAAATGGATATGATGATGAATTATTCTATTATCAAAAGAAGATTATAGTATATTTAAGGTACTAGAGTTATAATACTATTTGGATGAGGGTATTGGGACCAAGTTGACGATGAAGGTGTTTTGTATTCAAGTGTTGTATTTTGTTGTCAAGAAAAGTTTCATAAATCACCTCACTTGGTTTCTATAAAAAATTGTGCTACTCATGGTTTTGGAAAAAATTAGACTCATGATATTGATAATAATAAAACTCACATTGTTCATTGTAATGAGGGTCTGGTATTGGTAAACATCATAACGGGTAATTGATCAGATTCAATCTGGATCTGATATTAAAGAAGTGGTTATTTTGATAGAGAATTAGAGTTACTATGAATACGATGTTCCAATTGTGAAAATGATTTTCTGATTTTTATTTCATATAAATCATAATTTGAATTGAGGACTTGTGATTCAAGATTTATGGAATAAAGGGGGAGCTAAAGAGATGCTGCTGATGTGAAAAGAATTGTATCCAGATTTATCGTATCCATGTGGCAGAAATAAAGAAGTGATACTGATTATTTTTCAAAACAATCGTATCTAGGTGAAAGAAAATTAAAAAATTCTATTGATTGAATAGGTGGTGTTGTTTTAAAAGGTGATGTTGTTTTAAAAGGTGACATTGTTTTAAAATGTGATACTGTTTTAAAAAGTGGTACCAATTTAAAATGCAGCACCGATTAAAAAGGTGGTGCCGATTGAAAATGCGGCACCGATTTAAAAGGTGGTGCCGATTGAAGAGGGAGTTCCGATTGAAGAGGCAGTGCCGATTGAAGAGGCGGTGCCGATTGAAGAGGCGGTGCTGATTGAAGAGGCGGTGCCGATTGAAGAGGCGGTGCCGATTGAAGAGGCATTGCCGATTGAAGAGGCCGTGTCGATTGAAGAGGCGGTGCCGATTGAAGAGGTCGTGCGGATTGAAGACACGGTGCCGATAGAAGAGTAATAGATAATGCCAATTATTTTTCAGAATGATCATACCCATAAAAGATCGTATTCTGGAAAATTATATCTAGGACAATTGTATTCGGAATGATCATACCCAGGATGATCGTATCTAGACCAATTGTATTTAGAAAAGATTGTACTTAGGTTAAGAAGAAAATAATGTAGCTGGAATGAATGGAAAGTTACAATACTTTCCAATACAAGTATTATAATGCTAAAAATGTTCTCAAATGAATTTAATTTCATGAAGGAAGTAATGATACAAGCACATGTTTGTGAATGAAGTTTTGTATAAGTGGTTCAAGAAAAGAGAAGGAGAAAATGAGATCAACAATGTATTCAACCATTTCAAAAGGGTTTAATTACTTTTTAGGTTTCTAAATGGTTCAAGAGAAGAGGAGAAGATTAAGTCTTGAATCTCTAGTGGGTCAAGAAAAAAAAGGAGAAGGAGATTTATAAATTAATTATCAAGGGGGATATGTATATTAAAATGAAATATTTTGATTCAAATCGGTTCTAAGAATTATATTCAGTAAACCATAATGGTATCCATTTCTTCACACCTTTGTTTTCAATTGATACAGAGCTTTGTATTTAAGAAATCAAATTGAGAAAAATCTGGCTCATGTATTTAAATCATAATTTCGATTCAAATTAAATTTGGAAAAAGGAGACGAAGTTTGAAGAAGAATCCATAAGTTTAAAGAAGCATTGATGAAGTCAAAATGCATTTGAGATTTCATGGGAAATCGAAATGTGAGTGAATTTGTGTGAGCGGGAAACGTTTTTGGGATTCCTACCCAAAACTTTTGTGGGTCACCTATAAAAGGAGAAGCACATTGTACCCTCTGATGGCTGGTACTATTCACCATAGTAGAGAGAGAATCTTATAGTTTTCAGTGAGAGAAAGTGATACTATTTTTCTTTGTATTGAAGAAATTTTGATGGGTAAGAAGACAAGATCGTAATGTTGTATTCGGATGATCATTTTACTCAGAATTCATCATACTCAGTGGATCATTGTATTCGATTTTTCAACATTGTATTCGGCTAATCATTGTATCGGGATGGATTAATTGGCTTTGGGATTTCCATATTGGGTTTCTCGGACTGAGGAAGTATTTTATTCTGATTTGAAGTCATGACGATTCATTTCTATTATATTTTATTTAAAAATCAGACTTAAAGAATTGTTTTTCAAGAATCGTATTCTAAGGAATCAAACTGGGAAAATTAGACCCAGGAAAATCGAACTCAGTTTTCATAACAAATTCTAGGTGGTTCTTACCTTTATTCTGGGTAAGAAATTGAATAATTTTATTTCAATTGAATACATTTTTGGAATTGAAAATAAGAACATGTAACATGAGTTGTTACATAACAATTGTATTACCTTATTTGTGCTAAGAGGGTGCACACACACTTTTGTATTGTCTTCAAAGTTCTACACAAGTGAAAAGGCATATCCTACTCATTGTAATCCAAGGATTGTTTTCTAGTGGATTTTATTGTATTGGATTTACTACAAACTATACCAAGGACATAACTATTCATATTGAATAGTGAACCTTGTAAATACCCATGTTCCTGTGGATGTGTGATTGTTTTGTTTTTAGTGGGTAATTGAATATTTAGTAGGAGGTGAAGGTTGTTTTAATTGAAAGGAAATATAAAAGAAAAAGAGTATCATTGATTTACCCCATCCCCCTCTTAGTGATACAATACACCGACTGGGAACTTATAAGTGGTATCAGAGCAGAAGGTTACCTTAGCTATTCTTTGCTGATGTAGAATTTGAACTGTGTGAATGGTAAAGGTATTTTGGTCTTTGATGGAATGAATTATCATATCTAGAAGGATATAATGCTACCTTATCTTATGTCTATTAGTTATGATGTTCTTGAAGCTACAACAGTTGGGTTTCTATCCATTGATGATAAAGATCCACTTACACCTGTTGATAAGAATAATCTTGAGAATGATGGAAGAGCGAAGAATGATTTATTGTCATCACTTTTTGAAAGTGAATTCTTGAGAGTGAAAGGTGTCACCACAACCAAAGGTATACGATAAAAATTGAAAAACATATATGAAGGAAATACAAAAGTCAAGAAGTCAAAACTTCAAATCTAGAGATTGAAGTATGAAGACTTGAAGATGAGTGAGCATGAATATGTTGGAGATTTCTTTACCCAGGTAAATGATATTGTGTGTACCATTAGATTTCTTGGTGAAAATATGGATAAATATACAATTATTGAAAAGATTTTGAGAATCCTACCTGAAAATTTTGATGCAAAAGTTTCTTCATTAAAATATAAATATCCCGAGACACTATCTCTTGATGATCTTTATAGAACTCTTATCACTTATAAAATGAGGAGAGAGAAATCTATGAAAAGAAAAACAAAGGTTGATGGTGAAATTTCTTTCAAGGATATGAAGAAATAAAATTTGAAGAAGATTGTTATTGAAGAAGAAGATGGTGATTCTGACTCTGAAAATGATGTTTGTAAAAATCTCAATGAAATCTTATCCTTGTTTTCTAAAAATGAGAAAAGAGGTATAGGAAAATACAATGGAAAACTTCCACTGAAATGTTTTGAATGTGAAGGATTTTTTCACTTTGCGGCTAACTTTCCTTGGAGAAAGAATGAAGAGGATAGTGATGAAAAATAAATAAATACAAGAATATCATGAAATAAATAGGGTGATAAAATAATTTTTTATTTCATAGGGAAAGAATATAAATTATTTAAATCCAAAAGAAGTTTCTTATATAAAGATGAATACGAAGAAGAAAGGGATGCTTAATCTGAAAAGACAATTGAGTATGGTATTGAAAATAATTTCATTACAACTGTGAATGATGAAGAATATGGAATCAGAAGTTTTAAAGAAAAAGAAACTCAAATTGAAATCAATTTGAAAGATGATCTGAAAGAATGTTTGAGAAAGATCAGAAGACTTGAAAAAAAAAACAAAAATTTGGAAGATGAATACTCAACAACTAATAATGTTTTGCTGATGAGAGAGAAAATATGGTGAAAGAAATTGATGATTTGAATAAATCTCTTAAAGAATAAAAGAATCATAATGATCATATGGAGGTTAATCTGAAGGAAAAATAAGAAGAGTTGGAACTTTTCCAACAAAAAATCTCAAAATCTAAATTGAGATACACAATTTTCCAGAACTCTATCACTGAGGTTGGTGAAAGTTCTTGAAATGAGAAACCAGATAAGGTTTAATAAAAGTTACCTTAAAAGGTTTAAAATAAATATGGAATTGTTTCTGAAAAGAAGAAAGTTAATAAAGACATGTATGTGGCCAAAACCAACAATGATGGGAATTATGAAGTTTCAAAGAAACCTGAATTAAAAAATGTTTTGAAACAAAATGGATAAAAAAAATCTGGAAAGAAGAAGAAGAATATGATTGATATCAAGAATGTTGGTGGCTTGGAAAATAAGTATGAGAAATTTGATGAGAAACACATTCACAATTCTAATCAATATGGAAGTTTCAGAGGCAAATACTTATTCTATAACTATTTCTAGTATTGTGGGGGATTCAGACACATGACAAGTATGCATTAGTTTAACCAGAAACATTACTATTATCCCACAAGTTATGAAAGGTAAATATTGAGGGGGATTCAATCACCTCAAAGAAAGAATAATGAGAAAGTTGCCATGAAGAAATCAGATAAGGTTGAAGTAAAGATTGAAAATAGGTTCCAACCCCTAGAAACCATTTGTGAAAGATTTCAAAAATCTATACACCCTGAAAAAGGATGTATTATTTTGTTACCAGATTAGTAAAAGATTCTTAACTCTCAGAATCTAAAGGTGAGGAGGGTAAAAGAAGATGAAAAACATCTTGTTGTTGAAAATTCATTGAAAGATACAAAAGGAGAACAACCTTGGATACTTAATAGTGGGTGTTCTTCACACATTATAAGAGACTTGAAATTTTTTAAGAATTTAAAATATTTTAAAGAGGGCATTGTGACATTTGGAAATGATGAATCCCTGAATATCAAAGGTGTTGGATCAACCATCGTTGGAAATGAAAAGATGAAATCCAAGAAGACATTGTATGTTTATGGGATGAAACACAATTTTCTAAGTGTTTCACAATTGTGTGATGAGGGTAACAATGTTATCTTCAAGAAAGATGGGTTTTTTATGAATAATGAAGACGATGGGAATATTTTTACAAGATGACAATGTACAAAATGTAATTTGTTTCAGATTGGTGAAATAAAAAACTCTTGTTATATGAGCATGGTGGGAGAGAATTATTTGTGGCATAAAATACTTGGACACATGGGGAATATAAACATGAAAAAGTTATATAATAATAATAGTATCTAGGACATTATTTATTTTCCAAGAAGAATAGATTGGTGTTTTAATATTTGTGAGAAAGGAAAGATTACAAATGTTGTGCAAAATAAAGTTGATATTTTTTCAAAACAACCCCTGGAGATGATTCATTCTGATATATGTGGGTCAATGATAAAATAATAAAAAAATGAATATAAGTACTTAATCACTTTCATTGATAATTTTACTTGCATTTCTTGTGTTATGTATATGAAATACAAATCAGAATCTTTGAAAATGTTTAAAAGTTTCAGAATTAAAGCTAAGAAATAATGTGAGTATTCAGTGAATAATTTGAGAACAAATAATGTTGGTGAATATAGAAGTGAAAAATTTGAAATATATCTTGAAAAGAATAGAATTCGGCATGATTATATCTCCCCATACACTCCTCAACAAAATGGGGTTGCTGAAAGAAAGAATAAAAGCTTGGTGGAAATGGGAAGAACTATGTTACTTGAACATGGTCTTTCTCATTACTTTTGGAGGTAATATATGAGTACAACTATTTAAATTCAAAATCATTTTTTCTATAGACCTCAATAATATATTACTCTATATGAATTATTTTATGAAAAAACTCCAAGTATAAATCATTTTAGAGTTTTTGGGAGTCTATGTGTTATAAAGAAGAAATGTGGAAACTATAGACAATTTGAGAAGAAATGTGAAGATGAAATCTTTCTTATCTATGCTTCAGAAGGAAGAGGATATAGATTCTTAAAAAAAGAAACAAAAAGAATTTTTTATTCTATTTATTTGAATGTGATTGAAAGAATTAGGAAAGAAAAAACTATTGAAGTAGAAAAATAAGTTGATCAAGTCGAAGAAATAAATTCTGATAAGGATGCTGACAATTGGATTCCTAATCAAGAAGAAGAAATGGACTCAACTATTTCAACTCCTAAAGATGATTATCAAAAAACTCATCCCAAGTTGAGGAAAGAAATGGACTATTATAATATAATTGGTGATCAACATCAAAAGGTTCAAACCAGAAGAACAACAAGTTCTATCACATATACTTAATTGTATTCAAAAGTAGAAACTAATGATGTGAAATAATCTTTTGAGCATCCAGAATGGGTTCAAGCCATGAATGAAGAATGGGATTATATTGAAAAATAAAAATACATGGGAAATTGTTCCCAAGCCTAAAAAACACCATTGGCACAAAATGGGTTTTTAGGAATAAGCTGAATGAAGAAGGTGAATTTATCCGAAACAAAGAAAGATTGGTTTGTAAAGGGTATTCAAAAATTGAAGGGATTGATTTCAATGAAACCTTTACTCTAGTAGATATATTGGAAACAATTAGAATCTTTCTTGCTATTACTACACAAGGGGTCTAGAAGATCTTTCAAATGGATGTTAAATCCACATTCCATAATGGTGATCTTGAATAGGAGGTTTATATTGAACAACCTTATGTCCTTGTTATTGGAAAGGACGAAAGATACATATGTAGATTGAAGAAAGCCTTGTATGGGATAAAATAGGATCTGAGGTCATGGTATTCCAAATTATATACTTTCTTAAGGAAGATGAATTTAAAGAAATGAAGAATGGATAATAATATATATATTAGAGAAAGTCAAGATTATTCCCTCATTGTGATTGTTTATATTGATGATATTATCTTTATTGGGAATGATGAAAGAAGTTGTGAAATATTTACTAAAGAGATAAATAAGGTATTTGAAATGTTCATATTGGGAAAAATAAAACACTTTCTAGGGTTACAAATCTTTCAAAATAAAGAATACATTTTTATATCCCAAGAAAAGTATGCTAAATAACCTCTCAAGAGGTTCGACATGGAAAACTAAAAACTTGTTTCCACACCTGTTTTGGTGGGAACCAGGTTGAGTAAAGATGGAGAAGGAAAATAAGTGGATCAGAAAGAGTATAGGAAGCTGATTGGAAGTCTATTGTATTTGACTACCTCAAGACCTGAAATTTTTTATGTTTTTACCTTATGTGAAAGATTTTAGAGTGCTTCAAAATAATCACATATTATTGCTGGAAAAAGAATTCTCAGATACATCAAAGGCACAACAGAATTCAGAATCAGGTATTGCATCTTAGATAGTATTGATTTATTTAGGTATTCGTATGTAGAATGGGAAGGAAATATTGATGATCTAATATCCACATATGTTGGAGTATTCTTTATGGGAAAGAATTGGGTTAAATAGTATTTAAAGAAAAAGAATTCAGTAACACTCAGAATGACTGAAGCTGAGTATGTTGCTACCACTCAAGCCGCTACTCAAATCTTATGGATGAAAAAAATAGAATATTTACTTGTTGAAGTGAAGTTACCCTTTCTCTTGGGTTGTGATAATCAAAGTATAATCAATATCACTAGGAATATAGTTCAAAATTCTCATTCAAATCATATTGATATCAAATATCATTTCAACAAAGAGAAAGTGGAGAAGAATGAATTATATATGGAGTATGTTTCAACATCAGAAGAAGTGGCTGGCATTTACACAAAACAATTTCCAAAGGAATCATTCTCAAAATTGAGGTTGGACATGGGTGTCCAACCTTTTTCTTTTCAAGGATGAGGTATTTTTTTCTACCCCCTATCTCATCTTACCTTTGGATTGTATTTTTAATGGGTCTAATTATATTATTTTATAAATCTATTTCATAAAAGAGAGAGTTGTGGGTAAGCTATGAATTCAAAATTATTTTGTGAGTAAACTATTCTAAATATTTGTTAGAGTGGTTGTAGGAATTTTTTTTTATTCCAGGGACGTTGAAGAAGAGCTGAGGAAGAAATATGAAGATGTTTTCATAATCACTTCTTTTGGACAACATGATTTTTTTGTTAATGATTCTTATTTCCTATAATGAGTTAGCTCATGTAGGTTTAGAATTGTTGACAAGTGATCCATTTATTAATGATACAATGTTCAGTGATTTATGAAACTTGGTTGAAAAAAAAATACAAAGGGGGATATTTTTGGGACCAAGCTGATGATGAAGGTGTTTTTCATTCATGTTTTGTCTTTTTTTTTGTCAATAAAAGTTTCATAAATCACCTCACTTTGTTTCTGGAAATAATTGTGCTAATCGTGGTTTTGGAAAAAATTAGACTCATGGTATTGATAAGAATCAGACACACATTGTTCATTGTAACGGGGGTCTGTTATTGGTAAAGACCGTAATGAGGAATTGATTGGATTCAATATAGATACAGTATGAAGGAATTAGTTGTTTTGATGGATAAATAGCGTTACCATGACTATGATGTTTCAATTGTGATGATGATTTTCCGATTTGTATTTTATATAAATCATAAGTTGAATTGAGAACTTGTAATGAAAGATTTATGGAAGAAAGGGGGTGTGTAAGAGATACTACCAATTGGAAAAGGATCGAATCCATATTTATCATATCTAGGTGGCAGAAATAAATAAGTGATACTGATTATTTTTCAAAACAATTATATCCAAGTGAAAGAAAAGTAAGAGATGCTTCCTATTGAAGATGTGGTGATGTTTTAAAAGGTGATATTTTTTTAAAAGGTGGTTCCAATTTAAAAGGTGGTACTTATTGAAAACGTAGTTCTGATTGAAGAGTTTTTACCGATTTAAGTGGTCGTGCCGAGTGAAGAAGCGACATCGATAGAAGAGTAAGTGATAGTGCTGATTGTTTTTCAGAATGATCATACCCAGAAAGGATTGTATTTTAGAAAATCATATCCAAGCCAATCATATCCAAAATGATCATACATAGGATGAGTGTATCCAGAACAATTGTATTCAGAAAAGATCATACTCGGGTTGAGAAGAAAATAATGTAGCTGGAATGAATGGAAAGTTATGATACTTTTTAATTCATGTTTGATGATGCTAAATCTGTTCTCAAATAAATTTAATTTTATGAAGGAAGTCATGATACAAGAACAAGTTTGTGAATGAAGTTTTATATAAGTGGGTCAAGATAAGATAAGGAGAAAATGAGATCAACAATGTAGTCAACCATTTCAAAAGGGTTGAATTACTTTTTAGGTTTACAACTGGTTTAAGAGAAGAGAAGATAAAGTCTTGAATCTCAAGTGGGTCCAAAAAAAAGGAGAAAGAGATTGCTGAATGAATTATCAATGGGGGGATATACATTAAAATGAAATATTTTGATTCGAACTGGTTCTAAGAATCATATTAAGAAAATTAAAATGGTATCCAATTCTTCATACCTTTGTTTTCAATTGATACAGAGCTTTGTATTTAAGAAATCAGATTGAAAAAAATGGTCTCATGTATTGAAATCATACTTTCGATTCAAATGAAATTCTGAAGAAGTGGATGAAGTTTCAAGAAGAATTGATGAATTCAAAATGAATATGAGATTTTAGGGGAAATTGAAATGTGGGTGAATTTTTGTGAGTGGGAAATGTTTTTTAGGATTCTTGACCAAACCTTTCGAGGGTCACCTATAAAAGGAGAAGTTCTTTGTACTTTATGACATCTGGAACTGTTAACTACAACAGAGAGAGAGTCTTCAAGTTTTAATGAGGGAAAGTGATACCATTTTTCTTTGTATTAAAGACATTTATATGGGGAAGAAGACAATATCATAACGTTTTATTTGGCTGATCATCATGCTCATAATTCATCATACTCAGAGGATAGCCATATTCGATTTTTCAACACTGTATTCAGCTAATCATTGTATCAGATTAGATTAATCAGCTTTATGATTTCCATATTGGGTTTATAATACTAAGGAATTATTTTATTCTTATTTTAAATGGTGTGATTCATTTCTATTGTATTCTATCTGAAAATAAGACTTGAAAAATTGTTTTTCAAGAATCGTACTCGGAGGAATCGGACTGGGAAAATCAGACCTAGGAAAATCAGACTCAGTTTTCACAAAAAAGTCCAGGAGGTTCTTACCTTTATTCTGGGTAAGGAATTGAAGAATTGTATTTCAATTGAATAAATTTTTGGAATTGAAAATAAGGGCATGTAACATGAGTTGTTACATAACAATTGTATTACCCTATTTGTGCAAAGAGGGTGCACACACACTTTTGGATTGTATTCAAAGTTCTAAATGAGTAAAATGGAATATCATCCTTATTGTAATCCAAGGATTTTTTTCTAGTGGATTGTATGGTATTGGATTGTCTCCAAACCATACCAAGGACGTAGCTATTCGTATTGAATGGTGAACCTTGTAAATACCTATATTAAAAAATTTGTGTTTGTTTTGTTTTTAGCAGGGAATTGAATCTTTAATAGGAGGTGAAAGTTATATCAATTGAAAAGAGACATAAAAGAAAAATAGTATCACTAATTTACCACTATACCTCTCAGTGATACAATACACTGACTGGGCACTTACAGATGGGAGGTTAGGAGAGAAAAAGAAAAGAAAAAAACTTGAAAAAGAAATTAAAAAAAGGAAGAGGGTTTTACCTCTTGATTCCTTCTTCTTGAGAACCTCCTTAGGGGATTGGTTTTGATCTTTTATTAAGGAAAAATATCTCAGACATAGGGGAGGGGATTGGGAGTACATTTGAGCAGAATTTGGACAAGTCCCAAGGCTTGAGAGGTGTGTGGAGAAGAGTTGGTGAGAGGTGTTATTTATAGTGGAGGAGAAGAGTGTTTACTCATTATTTAATTCATTAGTTTATTATTTTTCTCAAAAAAAACAATAGTATTGATTCTTGAGACTAAATACAGTAATTAGGTCATATGACTTTGAACCAATTGTTCTTACATCAGTCATGACTCAATAAATAGTGTATTTAACTTATAATGTATATATACCGTAAATTACCGTATTTTACTATTCACAAAAATTCAAGTATTTCAAAAAAAATCTCAAAAATTCACCATAATCATTTTTCAAAGTTTATAATTTAAAAATGAACTCCATTTTATGAAAATAATTTTATAAATATGTGAAATTTAATTTTTTAATTAAAATCATAATTTACTTGAAAAATACAGATTTTAAACTATAATAGATTTTATATCAGAAAAATTCACTAAGGTCTCCTAAAACTATATTATAATCATAATACATCAAAATAACAATTTATGAATACATTTAATGAAGATAAACTTTCTTTTAAATTATTCAAAAAATTGTAATTAAATATTTATGACTTACAAAAATATCAACACTTATTTAATAATTTTTAAAATATTTATTTACTTATACTATGATATAATTATATCATATTGTCACTTATAATATGGATAAATTTTATTTATAATTTCATTGGTGAGGTTACTATTCAATTGTCCGGTTTACTATTCATAAGGTCCATGTTACAATTCTAAAGGCCATGTTACTATTCCTTTGATATATATTCCTTAACTTCTAGAAATGACTTTTATTTCATTAATTATTCTTTTATAAACTTTTTATTATGTTCTTAATGTGATTTTATTATATGAAATTATTATAATAATGTAATTTCATTGATAATAGTTTTGGGTCGTTATACTATCTCACAGCTTCCTCACCCAGATTCAAAAGTGCTATTATAGGAGGAATTTTCTAACAATCACAAGGAAAAAACTAATTTTTTAGGATCATATTCCAACATCATAGGACCAAATTCAGGTATTAATATCAATTCTTTAAAAAAATAATTTAAATCAACTAATAATTCTTTGAACAGGGATGATGCCTTAAGAAAATAACGTGTCTATTTAAATAAAATTCATACCCAATTCATTAAAATAACCTCAACCACCAAGTCTCAAGCTTGGAAAAAATACCTTACCACCCATGGTAACTCATATTCATACATGAAAGTGAGATGGTCATACCCCTTTTCCACACTTACTACTTGAATTATGACTTTCCTAACTCTATTTTACCAAATCACAAAACTATACCCAGACAATGTCAAAAACACTTCAGGACGAGTATTCCCTCTGATACCAATTTGTAACAAACCTGACTGGGTCAATTAGATAAGTCACCCAAGGTTGTCTCTCACATGGTGAGATACATAAAAGGCCCACAAGTCTCATGTAAAACTAAAGAAACATTAATTTACAACTTTGAATAAATCGATACATATCCATTAGACATAAAAATTCAAGACATACTGTCCAAACCATAAAGATAAAATAGACCAAAAAAAACATGTCTCTATGTGACCATCCATTACAACCAATTCATCCCACTATAATGGTGATAGATTACAAGAGAACCAGACTTTATAGATGACGCCCTTCCCTTTCCCCAGGTCCTGTAAAAAAGGTTTAAAACCACCCAAAGGCAAAAGTAGGGTGTGATCATAAAGCCCAATAGGATATCACAAAAGAATCTATACAAGTTTTAATATCAATAATGCACAAGTTCTATCTTTATAAGAAAATCCAATTTATAAATCATTTTCAAAAATCAAACCATTTTTAAACATTCCTTTATTTTCCATAAATGCATACCATATTCACCCAATTTTGGATTATATCATGTATTAAAGGAAAAAACAGGAAAACTAAACATGTGAGAAAATATCCACGAAATAAACCATTACTCAATAAACCAGGCACAAAATAAAAATAACACTATTTAGTCTATAGACTATGGGAATAAGTACTATACATAAAAGAATCCTAAACTAAACATATGTTTTTTCTATCTGGTATCGAGTCCTTCCACAATATTTAGATATCCCAAAAGTAACCCCTAGTGGTTCCACACACACTAGGGTTTCCTATTTCCATTTACTGATACAACCAAGGTTCCTAATGTGTTATGTTTGTCCAAAAAATTTCTAAAACCATGCTAAAAAAAATTAAAACCCACTTTTCATCAAATAAATTCCATTTTAATGAACAACCCAAATGGGTCAATAAGAAAATATATCAATTTAGGAATTAGAAACACTTTAATAGATACAATTACCACATGAATGATGAAAACCTATCCTTCTTTTATCAATAGAGATTTTAAAACCATGGACCAGCCTTCAAAAGATAAGGAATGAAAAGAAACTATAAAGGATTAATATAAAACAAAAATTAATCATGAATTTAAATAAAAAATACAACCAACACCACTTTAACAACCAAATACAACAAATAAGTAGAATGAACACTTACTAAGGATATGCAACACAATCACCATAGGCGTAAAACACAAAATGGGGTGATATTGAAGGATTTAGATAACCTAAAATCTCCCAAAATCATTATAGGGTATGAGAGGAAATCATGCACACTGAATGCCAAAACAGTCAGGTGTGTATCATGTTTAAAACCATTGGATATGAGGAATTCATGTCGTGAACCTCTTTCAGGACATGAAATCCCACAAATAATAAATACGCTGAAAAAGTAATCACATTAGATTAAATTAAATATTGATTGATGTTTTCACATTGTGTAATGGTTTCATGTCCTATAAACTTTTCAATCCCTACATGAGACTCAGAAAATAATCCCTACAACATATTTACATCATGTAACCCATTCCTGACATGAATGTGCTCAGTAGGTAGTTCCTACTAAAAACCTTTGAACCAAAACTTAAGTCTCTATGACCCCAAGAATCACCCACTAACTTTATTTACACATTTACACTCAAAATCCATTAATCCAAACAAACATACTTCCCTAGATTTTAGGAAATTATCCCCGAAAAAGGATCTCTATTCCCGAGAATCCTATAATGCACCCAAATAAAAAGGGAAACCAAAACAATAATCAAGCATACCAGAAGAAAGGTAACATGGTGATACATTTTTACCTTATTTTATGTTGTTATTAATAGGTAAAAAGGGTTAAATTTTTATAAATAATATAATAAATTATTTATCTATGTTTAGAACATACATTTCATAAATGTAATTGTAAATTTTAGTTATTTAAATAATTGTTTAACATAAATTTAAGTTGAAATTATATACTTGATCATGTACTGATTTCAAATTTAGTTCTATGTCTAGGATTATTTTAATGATGTAATTTAAGATCTATATTTATAAACATTAATGAATGTTTTGATTGGTTTAGAAATTTTTTAAAAATATAAAATGTGTAATTTTTTTTTTCAATTAGTAAATATTGTTTTATGGAATTGTTTAAGTTGAATTTACATATATAGAAGAATGTAGTTTTTATATGATTTAATGATTCATTAGACATTATTTTTAGTAGTTTTTTATATCAATTAAGGAGTAGTTTTAAAAAAAATAGTTTTATTGTTTAAAAAAATTTGCAGCCTAGCCCATGGATTAGTACTGTCTACTACAGACCATACTTATTTTTTCAAGTCTGCATATAATGTGGGTTTAAATGAACTTATAATTTTAGGTTCAAGAAACATAGCCTCTGATCTGACCCACTATAAACCAACTTACAATTCTCCCTGGACAATAATATTTTCTGGATCAATCCTAATAATAATAAAATAATAGTATTAGTAATAATAATAATAATAATACTAATAATAATAATAATAATAATAATAATAATAATAATAATTTTTAATATGGTTGGGTGTATCAGTCATAAGTAATAAACACACACATCTACTAACTCTAGATGGATCAATAAAACACCCCCTCCCCCACCCCACTGCTTGAACTACATCTATTTACTAAATACAACCAAATATCTGCATGAAAACCCCCAACATTACTGTTATAGTGTGCCCATCATTGATAGATCATGGTAAATCCACAATGATACTTGACATAAATGCCACTATCAAGAGTTTATCTGCATATAAAATAGATTTAACTAAATTTATAAATTTTTTTATAATAATAATAATAATAATAATAATAATAATAATCTTAGACTACCATCTACTGTAGGTGGATCCATAGTACACCCAAAATAGTACCACTATAGTATTCAAGTTAAATGTCACAACTGAGAGTGGATACCCATATCATTTAAATGTAGGACTATCACCTTAACCATTAGGCTAAGTCATGTCTAATGTTGATCTGAAGCATTTTAAGTTTTTATTATATTTTTATGGTAATTTTTAAACTTCTTCATCATATTCATACCATTATATTATTATTATTTTTTACAAATATATAATAATGCATAATAATATTTTTTTCCTTTATATTGAATGTTTTTTCTAATTACTAGTACTTTGGACAAGTTTTTTCACTGCGTTTAACTTCTACAATTAATTTTCATAAAAGAATCAAATTTTTAAAAGTTAAAATTTTTGTATATCATAAATAGAGATGCATGTAAATATTATATAGAAGAAAAAATTTAAGTCTATCTTGTATTATATAATGAAATAGAAATTTTTATCTATTATATTATTGAATGTGAAACATTTTAATATGTATATATAATATAATAAAATATAAATAATTTACCTTTACATGTGGTGATGTTGGTAAATATAATTGGTTTATAATGAAATTATGGAAAATGTACTATTGAATAGAATATTTCATAAAAACTATTTTTTTCATCCTCCTAAAATCATATGCATATGTTAATTAATTTGTAAATAATGTACAAAATAAAATGTTTTATAAATAATCTATATAACAATTGAATAAAATAATTTATATGTATATATTTCTACAAATATATATATATATATATGTGAATTTTTTTTATATAAGAATATATATGACTATAATATATGAAGTTATATAGTGTTAATTAGCCAAAAATTATGTATGAATAAGAAATGTGCATTTGTTTGTGTATAACTAATATAACTAAATAACATAAATCATGTAACAACATTAGACATTCAAAAAAAATTATTTGTTTTTTAGGTAAATTAAAACATTACATTTGTTTTTAAAATGGGTGTAGAAATACATATCATGGTCTAAAAAACATGCATTTTTAATAAAACAAATCTATATATGAAATAATCAGGTATAGTGACATACCAATTTCATCCATATTCATCCCCCATTTCATTTTTATAAACCTTTTATATTATATAAATCACAGTCAACAATTATTTGTGAAAATGAGAATAAAAATGGGTAAGCATCTTATTGCATCTATGACTTCATATTTTGAACCACACATTAATTTAACTCAAAATAAAGTACAGAAAAAAATACACTATTTGAAAATGTAATGTGATTAATATTTAAATTATCTTAGAATAAAAAATTAATGAAAACCTTAAAATCATAATATATATAAAAACTGAATTTATTTAGTCGCACCTCAAAATCAACGTGGTTTAAAATATGAAAATCACCCCATACTACAATATCATATCATTATGTAAAAACTAACTACCTAATCTATTTTATTATCAATATAATATCATACCTCATACATATATTTCCTAATCAAGGTTTATTTTATAATTTATAAATTCATATTTGAAACTATTTTGCTAAAAATTCCATACACATTTTATTCCATGATGTGAGGGAGGCATAGGATCTTAAAAAATCGAATAAGATACTCATGAAGGAGGATTTGATGGAGGTGGTGATCTAGGATAGTGGGATTATTATGAAGAGAGGTTTCTATATTATATAATTAGGTTGTGATGCTAAAACAAAGGTACTAGATCCATATAAACATTCCCTTCAATTAATAAAGTGTATATGAAAATGGAGATATGTAAAAATACTATTTAAAAGAAAATAGACAGCATTTAATATTAAATTAAAGTTATAAAATGAAAATGTGAAGATAGTGAATGCATTATGAAACCAAATGGATTAGTAAAAACCCATAAATAGTAAACTTATAAATGAATATATAGTTAAAAATATGAAATTCAATATAGAAAATTCCAAAAGTGACATTTAAAAAAAATAAATATAGAGTTCATTTAAGGTATTAAATAATTTATTCAATAAAATATACACTTCAGGATGACATCAAACTTTGAAAATTAATATTGAGTTTAAAATATACAATTCAAAATCACAGTTTTCAACATAAACAATTATACATAATAGAATTAAGCTTCCAATGTGCTTCTATTAGAGGATTTTTTTACATGAAAGTGAAATATATAAATACATAATTTTCATCCACTACAATTCACTACTATAAATTAATATAATCCACATGTATGGTTCACATTGGAGTACTCAAACTACCTTGTATGAGCAGAATCTTTGTCATGAAAATCATGCATCAATTTTTTATGCATTAAAGAATTTATTCTTATATGATACAATAATCCATAGTATAATGTAATTTAAATACAAAATTTGAAACAAAAATTCATACATTGATTATATATAAAAAAAATATGCATAAAATTCCCAAAAAATTGTTTATATAAACCATATATCACTTGTTATAAGTGAGGAAAAAATATATGATCACATAGTTATAGAATATATTAAAAATAAAAACTGTTAACTATATTTAAAATAATAATATTATTTCAAAAATAATTGATAAAAATAGATATATTTTTCGAACTAATATTACTTCTCAACTAATATTTAGATTAATACATATAATGGATGTTAATGAAAATTAGTTCTAAATAGTATATATAAGTTCTGAACTGAAAAAAATAACATTCAATAATTAATATTATTTAGAAATAATATGAAGTTATATTTGTCATTTAAAAAAATAAAATATTAGTTTTCGTATATATATTTATCACAATATTTTTTTTTCTTTTCACAACAATTACCTCGCAAATATTTTGGATCATATTAGAAGTTTAAAACTAAAATTTATTCATCCAAATAAATAAATGAAATATTTTTTAAAATGCATTGATTAGAATATATTTATCTATTGAATGAATATTAGTTCTAAAGATAATATTTTTATTAGTACATATTAATCATGATAAATATATATTACTTTTAATTTTTCTATAATTTTTTTTTATTAATATAGAGGCATGTAAAATACAATAAATGACACAAGAAAATAAAATAAAATACCATGAGTACTTATGGGGTAATGAAGTAATGAAGACCAAGAGCATCATCCCTAACATGTTTCACACACTCAGGAGGGTGGGAACCTAAACTAGTAAAAGTTATTCGAAATATTTCCTAGGTAACCTTAGAGGAAAGAAAATCAACTCCCTTTTTACCCACATTGCATGAATGGAAAACATCCATCTAATTACCATAAGTTAATGAAATGATGAATATGGTAAGAAATGGTACATGGAGTGGATATCATCCCATAGATAGACTCATGAATGACCAAAGAGTCAGTTTCAATCATTTCCAGCTCATTATTTTTTGAATGAAATAACTCTAAACCATTAGTCATGTTGATTTCCTCTATGATAAGGGATTCTCCTTACCAATACAAGCCTATGAAGGTAATTAAAACTGAACCTCTTGGTTCAAAGATGACTCCCCCACCCGCATCTCTCTTATATTATAGAAACTACAAACATTAATCTTATGACTTGAACTAGAGGGGTGAAAAAAAATAAATCATCCCTAAGTGCATGTCTTTTATGTTTTTAAATAAGATTTTCTATTCATTAGGAATATACTGAGGCTAATGAACAAGGATCCACTATCTCCCAGCGTGTTCATTATGGCTCAGGATGCTCTTAGTAGGATCATCAACAAAATCTAGAATAATAGTAACATTATCTGATTTCGGTGAAGGAATCTATTCTGTGGGGTTTTGGATATCATGTTCACATATGACATAGTTATTTTTTCCAATGGTAATAAGAATTCCATTAGTGGAATCAATAGGATTATGGATGAATACTGTAAATGGAGTGGGAAAATCCTGAACTATTGGAAGGGAAACATTTTTAATTCAATGATTTATTTTAATAAGTGGGATAAATCTATTGAAATCAGTATAGGTATCTTTATAAGTATCATCCCTATGGAATACATGGGATATACTATCTCTCCTAGTAGTTTACACATTCACCATTTCAAGAAGGTGGTGGACAAGATCATGAACCACATAAATAAATGGAAAATCACTTTTTATCATTTAGAGATAGAATAATGATAAAACACAATTTTATTGAATATTTTATTAATAATAGATTATATAATTTCTTCAAATTATGATAAATATGTTCAATTATGAAATATTTGGGATTAGATCATTTATTTGTAAATTTGATGAAAATTCTAGTTTTACCCTTTTAAAATTCACTGTAGTATTTTAGGAATAAATATTTTTCTGTAAATTATTTTGACTTAAAATTTTGTAATGGTGTTCCTGACTTAATGTTATACAAATTCTATTCAGGATATGTGAGTTGGATCGTGCATTTGAGTGGAGTAAATGGGCCATGAAGACAAATATGGACTAAACTATCCAAATTGGACATAACTTCACCATTTGGGTCGTATCATCTTCATACGGGCTTGGATTGGGCCCAAATTTTGAGGGAAGCTTGGAGATATGATTATAAAAAAATCAACCCACTCGAAGGCTGGCCAATTCACACGTTTTGGAGGTAAACTATGCACTGAAAGTGAGATTAAAGTATTTGGCCGAATTTCCCTTTCACATTTAATAAAATTTTATAACCCTAGCCCTCAACAACTCTATTTAAAGGATGTTTTAACTCTTTGGGAGGGATGTTCGAGGCTTTGGGAAGGTGTGTCCGAAAGGGTGTCTCTTGTTATCCCCTCAAAACTCTTAGAATAAGTAAGGCTTTGTGAAAATATCTCTTCGAAAAAGGCTCTCCTCTCCCTCCTCTTTGTAATTATTTTCTTTCATGTTTGTATCTTGAATTTTCCTTCAATTAATCTATTGTGTTTTTAAATTTTCTTATTCTCTTAATATTTCTAATTGGGTTGGAATCAAGAGTGGAGATGAGATTGGGTTCTACCCTTTCAATCCTTTGCTCATGAAAAACGTCTCAATGATGACCACACCGCCCATGGAAGAGTAGTTTTCTTAGTGATCGATCTATATTCTACCCTCTTCATTTAATTAATTTGAATCATTGAGGTACTTTAATTCACTTTATATGATCCATGAATTGTGTTTTTAAATTATAATAAACTAAGAAAGCAATTGAACAATTAGCACAAAAACACGCGAGGTCGATATTTTGTGTAAATTGTGAGAGCGCGATCTTAATCGGTAATATAAGACCACACGGGATAAATTTGTAGATTTTAAATATAATTCTTAAACACAATTCATCCTCATTTCTAGAATGGATATGTTCTCTAATTAACCACTGACCATAAGCTAACCTTAGAACAACAATCAAAGTAGGGTGCTGCGATTGAGTGTTCCGAAGCTAGCCTAGGGTTTAAGTAATTTCATCTTTGTGGTTAAGTTAACTCTCAAAGGGTTCAAGGGTTAACAAATTAGGGGATAATAATTAAGTGGATATTGATTTAAATGATAATTATTAATAATTAAATGAATAGGTAGAGTTATATCGATTACAAATTTTAAAATATTTTCTAAAAAAACATCTTTTTTTGAGTCTTTTTAATCAAACTTCATTTCAAAATTAAAAACAAAAAAAAAATGAAATTTTATTTTAGAAAACTTCTTCAAGTCTTATAAACAATAAAAAAACCCATACTTTCAAGTAGTGTTTTAATTCTTTTCTATTTTATTTTTATAATACCTTTAAGAAGTTGTTTTAATTTACCTCCTCCTTTGAGAGACGACCTTGGTCAGCCACTATGCTGCACCTAAATACCTAAAAACCACTAATCATTTGAGGGCGCCCACTACAGAGCCTTTCAAATTGGCGTCATTTCTGGGGAGGAAAGTAATTATTTCAACCAATTAGAGGTATTTATTTTTTTACATTTTATTCACTTCCTCTCTTCTTTCTTCCTTCTTTACCCAATCTGAATTCTTTTTTCTTCTTCTTCTTTTATTTTCTTCTTCTTCTTTTTGGACCATCAACTCAAACTTCTCATTTTTATTATGGTACATTTTTCTAATTTTCATTTTTATTTGATTTATGACATGAATAAATCTCGAAGATCTCTTAGATCTTGACCCTGAGAGTGAACACAACCTTAGGGCTCAAATCAAACATTCTCAATCTACGGGAAGTTTCAACATTCAAACAGTTGGAGAATTACTCCAATATTAGAACATTGAAATTGGAAGCAATTCAAATTCAACCATAAAACAAGAACAAATGGCTGAAAATAATTGAAATGAACTTAATAGAACCATTCGAGAATTGGCTACACCCGATATTAATTATAAACCAAATTGCATTGCATATCCAAATCTCGAATTGGACTTTGAAATGAAATATGGATTAATTCACCGGCTTCCAAAATTTAATGGCCTCTCTGGTGAGGATCACAATAAACACCTTAAATAATTTAATGTGGTTTTTTCAACCTTAAAACCAAGAAATGTTTCTAAATATCAAATCAAACTAAGAGCATTCCCATTCTCACTTCATGGAGCTGCGAAAGACTAGATGTATTATTTACAACCTGAAGATGTAAATTGTAGGAACGATTTGAAACGACTTTTCTTATAGAGATTTTTTATAGCTTCAAGGACCACATTCATTCGAAAGGAGATCTCAGGGATCAAGAAATCCCAAGGGGAGTCATGTATGAGTACTGGGAACAATTCAAGAAGTTGTGCACAAGCTGCCCACATCACCAAATCAGTGAGAAACTCCTTATCCAATACTTCTATGAAGGAATCAAACCTATGGAGAGGTTTATGGTGGATGTCATGGCTGGAGGAGCATTGGTGGATAAGACACTAGTAGCTACACATGCTTTGATTGACAAAATGGCCCAAAACTCCCAAGAATTTGGCGATCAAGGTACACCACATGTCAGGAGAGTACATCGGGTAAGTCCATCTTCTCTTGAAAGTCATTTGATTGATACCAAGTTGGAATAATTGACAACTATGGTGAGGCAGATTGCTTTGGCACAACAAAAATCCCAACCCCCTCCTTTAAGGTCTTATGGCATTTTCATTGAGAAAATCCACCCAACTGACTATTGCCCACAACTACAAGAGACAAAATATTGTGCAGCAGTGTTTCCTGGGAGACCATATCAGCAAAAACAACAACCATATCCCCTAAAAAAGCTTGATTCCTTTGCACCAGCATACAAACAAGGGTGGAAAGATCAATCAGACATGAGGTATGGCTTTGGACAACAACAAAGTCCCCCGTTTCAACAAAACTTCCAGCAGCCACCCCCTTTCCAGCAGGGTTTCCAACAACCCCAAAGGAGATTTGGAACCCAAAAATCAACAAGACAACAACAAGGAAATCCCCCATCTAAGTTAGATTCTAACACTGATGACCTTTTGAAACAAATTGTTCTTAATCAATAGAATGATCCGAATAGCCCAATTTTGGAGATGAGGGAGTTGAAGACTCAAATGAGCTAGATTGCCACCGCCCTCCATGCACTGGTAAGTAAGAATTATAGAAATATACCATCCCAACCTATCCCAAATCCAAAGGGGAATGTCAGTTCCATCACATTGAGAAGTGGTAAGTAAACAACTGATACATCTACACCTATTGTTCCAGCTGGATTCACCTCAAATCTAGAGAAGCCTCATTCCATACCAACTGATGAGAAATCCAAGGGGAAAGATAAAGGTAAGAAAAATATTGACGATGTTCCTCCTAAACCCCTTCCATTTCCAAATAGAGTTGTACAAACCAAGAATATGGATGAAGAGGTGATGCAAAAAGAAGTTTTGGAAACATTCAAGCGTGTGAAGATCAACGTTCCTCTACTTTAAGCCATCAAGAAAATCCCAAGGTATGAGAAATTATTAAAAGAACTTTATACCAATCGAAGAGGGATTAAGGGAAATGAGAGGATAAATATTGGAAGGAATGTGTCAGCAGTCATTACACTAACTCTAGCAATGCCTAAAAAGTGCAAGGATCTAGGTAAATTCACCATCCCATGAAAAATAGGGGAGTTACACTTTTCTGATGCTCTGTGATTTGGGAGCTTCCATAAATGTGATGCCACTACTAGAAAATTGGGCTATAGCCACAGTCAAAAACCATGGCTATAGGGGTCAAAACCGTGGCTATAATCTGTATCCATGGTTCCAGATAGCCGTGGAACCTATTGGCATGGCTATAGCTAAAAGCTATAGCCACGGTTTTATTGGGCTATAGCCACGATTTTAAACCGTGGCTATAGGCCTATTTCCACGGTTTCACTAAACTGTGGCTATAACCCCCATATTTTTCCACTGTGGAAGTTGGGCTATAGCCATGGTTGTCCTCCGTGGCAATAGGGGTATAGCCACGGTTTATAACCGTGGATATAGCCCAATAAAACTGTGGATATAGCCCAAAATTAATTTTCACCCATCGAGATTCGATCTCTGTACCTTCACTATGCAGACCAATCACCTTTCCACTAATCCACAGGCGTCTTTGTGGATATATATATATATATATTGTTAAATATATTATTAAAAACCATGGCTATAACATGTAAACTGTGGCTATAAACCTTCCCGCCATTTTTTTACGGGTTAATTTTTTTCCCACGCAAGGGCGGGAGATCTATAGCCACGGTTTTGATGAACCGTGGCTATAGCTCATGAAAAAATACCCTATAGCCACGGTTTTGACCAAAAACATGGCTATAACCCTTTGAAAAAGACCCTATAGCCACGGTTTGAGTGAAACCATGGATATAGATTTCGAAAAAAAGATATAGCCACTGTTTCACTAAACCGTGGCTATAGTCTTTGAAATTAAACCCTATAGCCACAGTTTTGTTTAAAACCATGGCTATAGACTCATTTTCTAGTAGTGTGCCTCACTCTGTATTCTCTTCTTTTCAGGTTGGTGAGCTAAAGCCAATGAGAGTAGTGGTGCAGTTGGAAAATATAGCTACAACATATCCAGCGGGAGTCCTTGAGGATGTACTTGTCCGGGAAAGAGACATGATATTTTCAGCAGATTTCTACATTCTTAACATGAAGGATGATCAGGAAAGTTCTCATTCTCCCATTATCTTAGGTATAACCTTCCTTAAAACTGCAAAAACTGTCATAAATGTTAGTGAGGGTACACTTTCCATGGAATTTGGGGATAAAGTTGTGATGTTTAATATTATGTATTCCATGAATTACCCCTCAGAGGATCATTCTACATTTTTTATCTCCCATTTTGAACCACCAAATAAAAACCCCATGTAATTTTATTGTTCTATGCTTAGGGAGATTATGAGTATTGGTTCTAGTTTGATGTCTAAGAGTACTTCTAAACCTATTTATAATGCACAAGACTCTCTTAGATTTGATTTTTAAATGGAATCATATTCTTATTTTTATCATGTTAACTCTATTTATGATATGGCTGTTGAGTATTATGATGGATTTGATGCTTTATTCTCTGATTTTGATGATGTATATTCTGATACTGATGCTCTTTGTGCACATATTTCAGTTCCTTATATGTCTCCATCCATACACCACCCCCCTTCATTAGAGCTGAATCCATTGCCACCAAATCTCAAATACTCATACTTGTTGAGTGGTGAAATATTACCTATTATAATTACTAATAATATACCTTTTGAACATGAAGAAAAACTTTTGAATCTTTTAAGGGAGAACATTAAGGTAATCGGGTGGACCTTGGCTGACATATTAGGTTTTATCCCCTCCATTTTCATGCATAGGATTCTCTTGGGGGAAGGGGCTAAACCGATTAGGCAGCCACAAAGGAGACTCAATCCAACACTTTTATAGGTTGTTAAAAAAGAGGTTGAAAAATTTCTCGAGGCAGGTATAATCTATCCCATTTTAGATTCCTAGTGGTTGAGTCCTATTTAGGTTGTGCCTAAGAAAACTGGTGTTACTGTTGTTAAAAATGAGAAAGATGAGTTAGTTCCAGTGAGGGTGCAAAACAGTTGGCGTGTGTGTATTGATTATAGAAACTAAATCATTTCACTCTCAAAGGCCATTTCCCCCTCCCATTTATTGATCAGATGCTTGAGATACTAGTTGGGAAAACACACTACTATTTCTTAGATGGATTTTCTAGATATTTTCAGGTTCCTATTTCCCTGGAGGATCAAGAGAATACAACATTCACTTGTCCATTCGGTACGTTTTCCTACCGAAGGATGCCATTTGGACTTTGCAATGCCCCAGGTACCTTCCAGAGATGCATGGTGAGTATTTTTTCTGATTTTATTGAGACCTGCACGGAGGTATTTATGGATGATTTTATAGTGTATGGGTCTTCATTTGATGAATGTCTAAGAAGTTTGGGAAAGGTGTTGAATCATTGTATTGAGAATAATTTGGTCTTGAACTTTGAAAAGTGTCATTTCATAGTAGTACATGACGTTGTCTTAGGGAATGTAGTGTGAAAACATGGGATAGAGGTTGATAGATCTAAGGTAGATATTATTTCATCATTACCATATCCTTCATGTGTGCGTGATGTTAGATCTTTCCTAGGGCATGTTGGATTTTATCAGTGCTTCATCAAAGATTTTAGTAAGATTGAACTTCCTATGTCATGATTACTTCAAAAGGATTATGATTTTGTGTTTGATGATTCTTACATGAATTCCTTTGATGAGCTAAAGAAGTTTCTGACCACTCCACCGATCATACCCCCCCCAAGGTGGGAGATTATTTTTGAGCTTATGTGTGACGCCTCCAACTTTGCAGTTGGAGTTGTCTTATCTCAGAGGGTGGAGGGACGTTAACATGTGATTGACTATGCATCGAGGACACTAGATTTATCCCAATAAAACTACACAACCATGGAAAAAGATTTTCTTGCTGTCATATTTGCTTTAGATAAATTCTGTTCATATTTATTGGGCTCTAAAGTAGTTGTTTTTTCTGACCATGCAGCTCAGCGGAACCTCTTAAAGAAGCCAGACGCAAATCCAAGACTTATCTAATGGATGCTCCTTCTTCAAGAATTTGATATTGAGATAAAGGAAAATAAGGGGTCAGAAAACCTAGTGGCAGACCACATGAGTTAGCTTACTCACACACAAGAGGATGACACCTTGGACCAGGTACCACTTCAGGATACTTTCCCTGATGAGCATCTTTATTCCATCTCAGGTACGCATCCTTGGTATGCGGATTTAGTGAACTACCTTGTTGCATCTGAAATCCCTGCAAATTTAAAGAAACATCAAGTCCAAAAGTTAAAGAGTGAGTCTAGATTTTATGTTTGGGATGATCCCTACTTATGGGGCATGTGTAGTGACCAAGTTATTAGGAGGTGTGTTCCTGATCATGAGTTTGAGTCTGTTCTACAATTTTGTCATATATTTGCTTGTGGTGGACACTTTTGACCCCAACAGACAGCTAGGAAAGTTTTAGAATCTGGATTATATTGGACTAGATTATTCTATGATTCTCATGTGTATTGTAAGTCGTGCTCACATTGTCAACACACGAGAAACATTTCTAGGAGACATGAGATGCCTCAACAACCCATATTATTTTGTGAGATTTTTTAAGTGTGGGGAATCGATTTTATGGGTCCTTTTCCTAGTTAATTTTGGTTTTTGTATATTTTGGTTGCTGTTGATTATGTAAGTAAATGGCTGGAGGCTAAGGCCCCCATAACTAATGATTCTCATGTTGTAGTGGACTTTGTCAAGACACAGATTTTTTGTAGGTTTGGAGTACCAAAGGACATCATCAGTGACCAAGGGACACACTTCTGCAATTGGAATTTGGATTCCCTCCTTTTGAATTATGGGGTGACACACAAAACATCAACACCATACCACCCCCAAAAAAAATGGCCAAGCTGAGGTTTCAAATTGTGAGTTGAAACAAATTTTGGAGAAAACTGTGCAGCCAAATAGGAAGGATTAAAGAAAGTGCTTGGATGATGCATTGTGGGCTTACATGACAGCATACAAAACTCCTATCAGTAAGTCCCCATTTTGGATTGTTTTTGGGAAAGCGTGCCATCTCCCTATGGAAGTTGAGCATTGGGCTTATTGGCCTATAAAAAAATGCAACATGAATTTGGCCCAAGCTAGAATCCAAAGGAAGATGAAAATTCAAGAGCTTGAGGAGATTCGATTGTCTTCATATGAGAACTCAAGGCTCTATAAGGAAAGATCCAAAGTAGATCATGAAAAAAGGATCCAACAAAGGGAGTTTCATATTAGAGAGAAATTCTTTCTCTACAGTTCACGACTGAAACTGGTTCCTGGTAAGTTGCATTCCAGGTGGTTAGGTCCTTATGTTGTGACTAATATTTTTACTTATGGTGCAGTGGAGATCACACAAGTGGACACAGGAAGGAGCTTTACTATCAATGGGAAAAGTTTGAAGAGATACATTGAGGGACTTCCTATAGATGGAGTGAATTTTATCACAATACATGACCCCATCATCACTTGAGCATATCAGGCTGTTCCTAACCCTTTAACTTTTTTATTCTTTGTCCTATTTAAAATTATACATTTCATGTGGATATATCATCTCATGGGTTCACATTGAGGACAAAGCAATATTTTAAGTGTGGGGGAGGGAACCTTTTATTTTAGTAATTTCAATTGTTTTCCTATTTTAAAAAAAATACAAAACAAAAAAAAATTATGTTTTTCAAATTTTGTGTGTTTATTTTTCAGTTTTTTTGTGTTTTTGAAAATTTTTAGCTGAAATGATTCTCATCACCATTTTGAAATCCATATCAATAAGTGAAACGATTTATTCCCTAAAACTGAGCATAAATGAATGCTGAAAATGACTTTGTTTCAAGTTCAAATATTTAGTAATTTCATGAAAATTACACTGAATTTTGAATCCCATGACACATCTCACTGTCTTTATATTTGAAATCCATTTATTGTGAGGCTTCTGAACCATTATTTTCATATTCTTCACATTTACCTCACTTCTTGAGAGAACCAAACCATGCTTAATTTAACCATAATTTGATTTATTCCTGTCAAAACTTGAGGGTTTGAGGTACTTATGTTTAAATGATTGAGGCGTTTGTTTGGTATTAAATCCCCTATTTTAAATAATCCTTTTTTATAATGGACTTCCTTGAAAATTTAATCCCTACAGCCCTTAGAATTCTTGAATAGCCTGTTAGGTTAGCCACATTACAAGGCAACTTTCCCTATCCAACCAACTCTTGAAGTGAAATTGCTTAATCTTGTTGAACTTAAGTGTGGGGGAAGCTATCTTGTGTTGTGATACGACATTATGTGAAACTTTGGGTGGAAGTTTAAATTCTAAAGAGATGTGTTTTCTGTTAAAGAAAATCATTATATTGAAAGTTGTGACTTTTCTCAAGCTTTCATGATAAGTGAAGTTGTGCCTTTTCTGGAGCTTCTAATAGAGGAAGAAATTTGTGCCTATCTAGAGCTTTCAGGAAAATCATGTTTGAGAAGATTGACATTTTTTATGCTGAAATGATGAATGGTGTAACCTTTCCACAAATTTTCATAATGATGGGGCTGATTTGATACTATGGAGATTGAGGAGGATACCATATTTAACTGAAAATTAGATTAATGTAATTTTGCTTCAAAAAGAGTCAAACCCTCCTCATTCAGCCTCATAATTTTTAACATCTTAATCCTACCAACCAAAAGCCACAGAACAAACCTAAAAAGTCCTCATGATAAACATATGTATTTGACTCACATCGGGTGGTGATGTAGGAATTTATTAAGCCTATTGACACCCTTTTATGAGTTTTTATGAGAAAGACATTGCTAAAAATTGGCATTTGTGTGATAAGAGAAAATTCAAGTGTGGTAAGTGTTTTGTGCATGGGAGGATAATTGAAGTGGAAATATATTGAATGATATAAATGAAGAACTTTAAATAATGGTTTTTTATGAGGAATGATATCTTTTGTTTCTTGGTGTGGAATTGTTGGATCTCAAGGATATGTGTTTTAAAATTGGTTTTGATTTGATATTGATGTTTACTTAATATGATGTTTTTCCCAGGAGTGAAAAAGGGTAAGTGTGGGGGAGTTGATAAAACACAATTTTATTGAATATTTTATTGATAATAGATTATATAATTTCCTAACATTATGCTAAATATGTTCAATTATGAAATATTTGGGATTAGATCATTCATTTGCAAATTTGATGAAAATTCCAGTTTTACTATTTTAAAATTCACTATAGTATTTCAGGCATAAATATTTTTATGTAAATTATTTTGACTTAACATTTTGTAACTATGTTTCTAACTTAATGGGATATAAATTATATTCATGACATGTGAGCTAGATCGTGCATTTGAGTGGAGTAAATGGTCCATGAAGACAAAGATGGACTGAACTATCCAGATTGGACATAACTTCACCATTTGGGCCATATCTTCTTCATCCGGGATTGGATTGGGTCCAAATTTTGAGGTAAACTCGGGCACATTATTATGAATAAATCATCCTACTATAAGGCCAGACAATTCACACGTTTTAGAGGTCAACTTTGCGGTGAAAGTGGGATTAAAATATTTGTCCAAATTTTCCTTTCACATTTAATGAAGTTTTGTAACCATAGATCTCCACAACTCTATTTAAAGTATGTTTTCACTCTTTGGGATGGTTGGTCAAGACTTTGGGAAGGTGTTTCTGAAAGGGTGTCTCTTTGGAGCCCCTCAAAACTCTTGGAAGAAGTAAGGATTTGTGAAAAAATATCTTCCAAAAAGGCTCTCCTCTCCCTCCTCTTTGTAATTATTTTATTTCATGTTTGTATCTTGAATTTTTCTTCAATTAATATTTTGTGGGCGCCCTAAATTATGAAATATTTGGGATTAGATCATTCAATTTCAAATTTGATGAAAATTCTAGTTTTACTCTTTTAAAATTTACTGTAGTATTTCAGGCATAAATATTTTTCTGTAAATTATTTTGACTTAAAATTTTGTAACTGTGTTCCTGAATTAATGGGATACAAATTCTATTCAGGACATGTGAGATAGATCATTAATTTGTGTGAATTAAATGGGCCATGGAGACAAAGATGGACTGAACTATCTAGATTGGACACAACTTCACCATTTGGGATGTATCTTCTTCATCCGGGCTTCGATTGGGCCCAAATTTTGAGGTAAGCTCTATAACATGATTATGAACAAATAATCCTTATATAAAACCAGACAATTCACGCGTTTTAGAGGTAAACTATGCGGTTCAAGTGGGATTAAAATATTTGTCCGAATTTCCCTTTCACATTTAATAAATTTTTGTAAACCTAGCCCTCCACAACTCTATTTAAAGAATGTTTTCACTCTTTGGGAGGGATGGTCGAGGATTTGGGAAGGTGTGTCCAAAAGGGTGTCTCTTGGGAGCCCCTAAAAACTCTTGGAAGAAGTAAGGCTTTGTGAAAACATCTCTTCCAAAAATGCTCTCCTCTCCATCCTCCTCTTTGTAATTATTTTATTTCATGCTTGTATCTTGAATTTTTCTTCAATTAATCTTCTATATTATTCCCTTTTATTCTTCTCTTAATATTACTAATTGGGTTGGAATCAATAGTAGAGACGAGATTGGGTTCTACCCTTTCAATCCTTTTCTCATGCAAAACGTCTCCATGATGACCACACTGCCCATAGAAGAGTAGTTTTCTTAGTGATCGATCTATCTTCTACCCTCTTCATTTAATTATTTTGAATCATTGAGATACTATAATTCAATTTATATGATCCATTAATTGTGTTTTTAAATTATAAGAAACTAAGTAAGGAATTGAAAAATTAGCACTAAAACACATGAGGTCGATATTTTGTGTAAATTATGAGAGCGCGATCTTAATAGGTAATACAAGACCACACGAGATAAATTTTTAGAGTTAAAATATAATTCCTAAACACAATTCATCCTCATTTACAGAATGTATATGTTCTCTAATTAACCAATGACCATAATCTAACCTTAGAACAACAATTAAAGCAGGGTGCTGTGATTGTGTGTTCTGAAGCTGGCCTAGGGTTTAAGTAATTTCATCTTCATGGTTAAGTTAACCCTTGTAGGGTTCGAGGGTTAACCAATTAGGGGATCATAATTAAGTGGATATTTATTTAAATGATAATGATTAATAAGTAAATGAAGATGTATAGTTAGATCAATTAAACCTTTTAAAATATTTTCTAAAAAAACATCTTTTTGTTGAGTCTTTTTAATCAAACTTCATTTCAAAATTAAAAACAAAAAAATGAAATATTCTTCTAGAAAACTTCGTCAAGTTTTATAAACAATAAAAACCCCCCCATCCTTTCAAGTAGTGTTTTAATTATTTTCTATTTTATTTTTAGAATACCTTTAAGAAGTTGTTTTAATTTACTTCCTCCTTTGAGAGACGACCTTGGTCAGCCACTATGCTGCACCTAAGTACCCAACAATCACTAATCATTTGAGGGAGCCCATGACAGTGCCTTTCAAATTAGCGCTGTTTCCAAGGAGGAAAGTAATTATTTCAACCAATTTGAGGTATTTATTTTATTTTACATTTTATTCACTTCCTCTCTTCTTTCTCCCTTCTTTACCCAATCTGAATTCTTTTTTTTTCTTCTTTTTTTTCTTCTTCTTATTTTTGGACCATCAAATCAAACCTCTCATTTTTATTATGGTCCATTTTCCTAATTTTAATTTTTATTTGATTTATGACATGAACTAATCCAAAACATCTCTTAGATCTTGACCCTGAGACTGAACCCAGCCTTAGGGATTAAATCAGCCATTCTCAGTCTACGAGAAGTTTCAACATTCAAACAGTTGGAGAATTACTCCAATACCAGAACATTGAAATTGGAAGAAATTAAAATTAAACCATAAAACAAGAACCAATGGCTGAAAATAATGGAAATGAACTTAATAGAACCATTCGAGAATTGGCTACACCCGATATTAATTATCAACCAAATTTCATTGCATATCCAAATCTCGAATCAGACTTTGAACTGAAATCTGGATTAATTCACCTGCTTCCAAAATTTCATGGCCTCTCTAGTGAGGATACCAATAAACAACTTAAAGAATTTAATGTGGTTTTCTTAACCTTAAAACCAAGAAATGTTTCTGAAGATCAAATCAAACTAAGAGCATTCACATTCTCACTTAATGGAGCTGTGAAAGACTGGATGTATTATTTACAACCTCAAGATGTAACTTGTTGGAACGATTTGAAACGGATTTTCTTGCAGAGATTTTTTCCAATTTCAAGGACCACATCCATTCTAAAGGAGATCTCAGGTATCAAGAAATCCCAAGGGGAGTCAATGTATGAGTAATGGGAATGATTCATGAAGTATTGCGCAAGTTTCCCACATCACTAAATCAGTGAGAAACTCCTCATCCAATGAAGGAATCACACCTATGGAGAGGATCATGGTGGATGTAGCAGCTAGAGGAGAATTGGTGGATAAGACACTAGTAGATACACGTGCGTTGATCGACAAAATGGCCCAAAACTCCCAAGAATTTGGCGATCGAGGTACACCACATGTTAGGGGAGTACATCAGGTAAGGCCATCTTCTTTTGAAAGTCATTTGATTGATACCAAGTTGGAAGGATTGACAACTATGGTGAGGTAGATTTCTTTGGCACAAAAGACATCCCAACCCCCTCCTTTAAGGCCTTGTGGAATTTGCACTGAGACAGGCCACCCAACTGACTGTTGCCCACAACTATAAGAGACAGAAGATTGTGCAGCAGTGTTTCCTAGGAGACCATATCATCAGCAACAAAAACCATATCCCCCAAAAAATCTTGATTACTTTTCACCAGCATACAACCACGGGTGGAAAGATCAATCAGACATGAGGTATGGCTCTAGACAACAACAAAGGCCCCCTTTTCAACAAAACTTCCAGCAGCCTCTGCCTTTCCAGCAGGGTTTCCAACAACCCCAAAGGAGATTTGAAACCAAAACATCAACAAGACAACAACAAGATAATCCCCAATACAAGGTAGATTCTAACACTGATGGCCTTTTGAAACAAATTATTCTTAATCAACAGAATGAGATGAGGAGTCAAGGTTCAGAGATGAGGGAGTTAAAGACTCAAATGAGCTAGATTGTCACCGCCCTCCATGAACTGTTAAGTAAGTATTCTAGAAATCTACCATCCCAACCTACTCCAAATCCCAAGGGGAATGTTAGTGCCATCACATTGAGAAGTGGGAAGCAAACAACTGATACATCTTCACCTATTGTTCCACGTAGATTCACCTCAAATATAGAGAATCCACATTCCATACCAACTGATGAGAAATCCAAGGAGAAAGATAAAGGTAAGAAAAATATTGATGATGTTCCTCCTAAACCCCTTCCATTTCCAAATAGAGTTGTACAAACCAAGAAGATGGATAAAGAGGTGAGGTAAAAAGAAGTTTTGGACACATTCAAGCTTGTGAAGATCAACATTACTCTACTTGAATCCATCAAGAAAATACCAAGGTATGATAAATTCTTAAAATAACTTTGTACTAATCGAAGAGGGATTAAGGGAAATGAGATGATCAATCTTGGAAGGAATGTGTCAGCACTCATTACACCAACTCTAGTAATGCCAAAAAAGTGCAAGGATCCAGGGACATTCACCATCCCATGTACCATAGGGGAGTTACACTTTTTGGATGCTCTTTGTGATTTGGGAGCTTTCATAAATGTGATGCCTCACTCTGTATTATCTTCTTTGAAGGTTGGTGATATGAAGTCGACGAGAGTAGTGGTGTAGTTGGAAAATAGAGCTACAACATATCCATTGGGAGTCCTTGAGGATGTACTTGTCTGGGTAAGAGACATGATCTTTCCAGTATATTTCTACGTGCTTAACATGGAGGATGATCAGGTAAGTTCCCATGCTCTCATTATATTAGGTAGACCCTTCCTCAAAGCTGCAAAAAACTATCATAAATGTTAATTAGGGTAAGCTTTCCAAGGAATTTGGGGATGAAGTTTTGATATTTAATGTTATGGATTCTATTAAGTACCCCTCATAGGATCATTATGCATTTGTTATCTCCCATTTTGAACCACCAAATAAAAACCCCATGAAATTTTATTGTTCTATGCTTAGGGATATTATGAGTATTGGTTCTAGTTTGATGTCTAAGAGTACTTAAACACCTATTTCTAATGAAAAAGACTCTCTTAGATTTGATTTTGAAATGGAAGCATATTCTGATTTTGATCATGTGAACTCTAATTATGACATGGCTGTTGAGTATGCTGATGGATTTGATGCTTTATTCTCTGATTTTGATGAGGTATATTCTAATACTGATGCTCTTTGTGCACATATTTCAGTTCCTTCTATGTCTCCATCCATACACCACCCCCTTCATTGGAGCTGAATCCATTGCCACAAAATCTCAAATACTCATACTTGTTGAGTGGTGAGTGATTACCTGTTATAATTACTAATTATCTACCTTTTGAACATGAAGAAAAACTTTTTAATCTTTTGAGGGAGAACATTAAGGAAATCAAGTGGACCTTGTCTAAAATATCAGGTATTAGCCCCTCCATTTTCATGCACAGGATTGTCTTGGGGGAAGGGGATAAACTGGTTAGACAACCATAAGGAGACTCAATCCAACACTTTTAAAGGTTGTTAAAAAAGAGGTTGAAATATTGCTCGAGGTAGGTATAATCTATCCCATTTTATATTCCCAGTGGGTGAGTCCTATTCAGGTTGTGCCTAAGAAAAGTTGTGTTACTATTGTTAAAAATGAGAAAGATGATTTAGTTCCAATGAGGGTGAAAAACAGTTGGCGTGTGTGTATTGATTATATGAAACTAAATCATTCCATTCTCAAAGACCATTCCCCCCTCCCATTTATTGATCAGATGCTTGAGAGACTAGCTGGGAAAACACACTACTATTTCTTGGATGGATTTTCTGGATACTTTCAGGTTTCTATTTCCCCGAAGGATCAAGAGAAGACAAAATTCACTTGTCCATTTGGTATGTTTTCCTACCTAAGGATGCCATTTGGAATTTTCAACGCCCCAGGTACCTTCCAGAGATGCATGGTGAGTGTTTTTTCTGATTTTATTGAGACCTGCACGGAGGTATTTATGGATGATTTTATAGTGTATGGGTCTTCATTTGATGAATGTCTAAGTAGTTTGGGAAAGGTGTTGAATCGTTGTATTGAGAAGAATATGGTATTGAACTTTGAAAAGTGTCATTTCATGGTAGGGCATGGCCTTTTCCTAGGGAATGTAGTGTCAAAACATGGGATAGAGGTTGATAGATCTAAGGTAGATATTATTTCATCATTACCATATCCTTCATGTGTGTGTGATGTTATATCTTTCCTAGGTTATATAGGGTTTTATCGGCTCTTCATCAAAGATTTTAGTAAGATTTCTCTTCCTATGTCACAATTACTTCAAAAGGATTCTGATTTTTTGTTTGATGATTATTAAAGGACTTCCTTTGACGAGCTAAAGAAGTGTCTGACCACTACACCGATCATACAGCCCCCAAGGTGGGAGATTCCTTTTGAGCTTATGTGTGACGCCTCTAACTTTGCAGTTGGAGCTGTCTTATCTCAGAGGTTGGAGGGACGTTCACATGTGATTTCCTATGCATCAAGGACACTGGATTCAGCCCAATCAAACTTCACAACCATGGAAAAAGAGTTTCTTGCTCTCATATTTTCTTTAGATAAATTCCATTCATATTTATTGGGCTCTAAAGTAGTTGTTTTTTCTGACCATGCAGCTCTGCGGTACCTCTTAAATAATCCAGACGCAAATCCCAAACTTATCCGATGGATGCTCCTTCTTCAAGAATTTGATATTGAGATAAAGGACAAGAAGGGGTTAGAAAACCTAGCGGCAGACCACATGAGTAGGCTTACTCACACACTATAGGATGAAACCTTGGACCAGGTACCACTTCAGGACACTTTTCCCGATGAGCATCTTTATTCCATCTCAGGTACGCATACTTGGTATGCATATTTAGTTAACTATGTTGTTTCCTCTGAAATCCCTACAAATTTAAAGAAACATCAAGTCCAAAAATTAAAGAGTGAGTTAAGATTTTATGTGTGAGATGATCCTTACTTATGGCGTATGTGTAGTGAACAAGTTATTAGGAGGTGTGTTCCTGATCATGAGTTTGAGTCTATTCTATAATTCTGTAATACACTTGCTTATGGTGTACACTTTTGGACCCCAACAGACATCTAGTAAAGTTTTAGACTCTAGATTATATTATACTAGCTTATTCCATGATTCTCATGTGTACTATAAGTCGTTCTCACATTGTCAACACACGGGAAACATTTCTAAGAGACATGAGATGCCTAAAAAACCCATATTATTTTGTGAGATTTCTGATGTGTGGGGCATTGATTTTATGGGTCATTTTCCTAGTTCATTTTGGTTTTTGTATATTTTGGTTGTTGTTGATTATGTGAGTAAGTGGGTGGAGGCTAAGGCCACCAGGACTGATGATTCTCATGTTGTATTGGACTTTGTCAAGACACAATTTTTTTGTAGGTTTGGAGTACCAAAGGCCATCATCAGTGATCAAGGGACAAACTTATGCAATCGGAATTTGGCTTCCCTCCTTCAGAAGTATGGGGTGACAAACAAAACGTCAACACCATACCACCCCCAAACAAATGGCCAGGATGAGGTTTGAAATCATGAGTTGAAACAGATTTTGGAGAAAATCGTCCAGCCAAATAGGAAGGATTGGAGCAAGTGCTTGGATGATTCTCTATGGGGATATGGGATAACATATAAAAATCCCATCGATATGTCCCCATTTTGGATTGTTTTTGGGAAAGCGTTCCATGTCCCTGTGGAAGTTGAGCATCGGGCTTATTGGGCTATAAAGAAATGCAACATAGATTTGGCCCAAGATGGAATCCGAAGGAAGCTGCAAATTCAAGAGATTTAGGATATTTTATTGTCTTAATATGAGAAATCAAGGCTCTATAAGGAAATATCCAAAATATTTCATGAAAAAATGATCCAACAAAGGGATTTTCATGTTGGAGAGAAAGTCCTTCTCTACAGTTCAGGATTGAAGCTAATGCCTCGTAAGTTGTGTTCCAGGTGGTTAGGTCCTTATGTTGTGACTAATATTTTTTCTTATGGTGTATTAAATATCACACAAAAGGACACAGGAAGTAGCTTTACTGTCAATGGGAAACATTTGAAGATATACATTGAGGGACTTCCTACTGATGCAGTGGATTTTATCACACAGCATGACCCCATCATCACTTGAGTATATCAGGCTGTTCCTAACCCTTTAACTTTTTTATTCTTTGTCCTATTTAAAATAATACATTTCATGTGGATATATCATCTCATTGGTTCACATTGAGGACAATGCATCATTTTAAGTGTGGTGGAGAGAACCTTTTAGTTTAGTAATTTCAATTCTTTTCCTGTTTAAAAAATCAAAACAAAAAAAAATTGTGTTTTTCAAAATTTGTGTGTTTATTTTTCAGTTTTTTTTAAATTTTAGAAAATTTTGAGCTGAAATTATTCTCATCACCATTTTGAAATACATATCAATAATAGAAACAATTTATCCCCTGAAACCGAGCTTAAATGAATGCTGAAAATGACTTTGTTTCAAGTAAAAATATTTAGTAATTTCATGAAAAGTACACTGAATTTTGAATCCCATGACACATGTCACTGTCTTTATATTTGAAATCACTTTCTTGTGATGCTTCTGAACCATTCTTTTCATATTCTTCACATTCACATCACTTCTTGAGAGAACCAAACCATGCTTGATTTAACTAGAATTTGATTTATTCCTATCAAAACTTGAGGGTTTGAGGTACTTATGTTTAAATGATTGAGGCGTTTTTTTGGTATTAAATCCCCCATTTCAAAGAATCCTTTTTTATAATGGCATTCCTTGATCATTTAATCCTTGTAGCCCTTATAATCCATGAACAGTCTATTAGGTTATCCACATTACAATCCAACTTTCCCTATCCAACCAACTCTTGAAGTGAAATTGCATAATCTAGTTGAATTGTGTTGTGATACGACATTCTATGATACTTTGGGAGGAAATTTAAATTTTTAAGAGATGTGTTTGCTCCTGAAGAAAATAATTATATTGAAAATTGTGCCTTTTCTGAAGCTTTCATGATAAGTGAAGCTGTGCCTTTTCTGGAGCTTTTAATAGAGGAAGAAAGTTGTTCCTATCTGGAGCTTTCAATAAAATCATGTTTGATAAGATTGACATTTTTTATGCTGAAATGATGAATAGTGTAAAATTTATATGAATTTTCATGATGATGGGGATAAATTGATACTATGGAAATTTAGGGGGAGACCATATTTAAGTGAAAATTATATTAATGCAATTTTTCTTAAAAAAGAGTCAAGCCCTCCTCATCCAGCCTTATAATTTTTCACATCTTAATCCTACCAACCGAAAGCCAGAGAACAACCCTGAAAAGTCCTCATGATAAACATATGTACTTGACTCACATAAGGTGGTGATGTAGGAATTTATCAAGACTATGCTGACCCTTGTATGAGTTTGGATGAGAAAGACATTGCAAAAAATTAACATTTGTGTGATAAGAGAAAATTCAAGTGAGGTTAGTGTTTTGTGCATGGGAGGATAAATGAAGTAGAAATATGTTGAATGATATAAATGAAGAACTTGAAATAATGGTTTTTTATGAGGCCTGATATCTTTTGTTTCTTGGTGTGTAATTGTTTGATCTCAAGGATATGTTTTTTAAAATTGGTTTTGATTTGATATTGATGTTTACTTGATATGAGTTTTTCCCAGGAGTTCAAAAGGGTAAGTGTGGGGGAGTTGATAAAACACAATTTTATTGAATATTTTATTGATAATAGATTATATAAAACACAATTTTATTGAATATTTTATTGATAATAGATTACATAATTTCCTCACATTATGCTAAATATGTTCAATTATGAAATATTTTGGATTAGATTATTCATTTGCAAATTTGATGAAAATTTAAGTTTTACCCTTTTAAAATGCACTGTATTATTTCGAGCATAAATATTTTTTATGTAAATTATTTTGACTTAAAATTTTGTAACTGTGTTCCTGAATTAATGGGATACAAATTCTACTCAGAATATTTGAGATGGATCATGCATTTGTGTGGAGTAAATGGGACATGAATACAAAGATGGACTGAACTATCCAGATTGGACATAACTTCACCATTTGGGTCGTATCATAATCATACGGGCTTGGATTGGACCCATGTTTTGAAGGAATCTTGTGGAAATGATTATAAAAAAATAATAATTCTAGAAATCCGGCCAATTCATGTGTTTTGGTGGTCAAATATGCAGTGAAACTGGGATTAAAATATTTTTCCAAATTTCCCTTTCACATTTAATAAATTTTTGTAACCCTAGCCCTCCACAACTCTATTTAAAGGATTCTTTCACTCTTTTAGAGGGATGGTCGAGAATTTGGGAATTTTTGGACGAAATTGTGTCTCTTGGGATCCCCTCACAACTCTTGGAAAAATTAAGGATTTGTGAAAACATCTCTTCCAAAAATGCTCTTCTCTCCCACCTCCTCTTTGTATTTATTTTCTTTCACGTTTGTATCTTGAATTTTTCTTCAATTAATCTTTTTTATTATTCCATTTTATTATTATATTAATCTTCCTAATTAGTTTGGAATCAATATTGGAGATGATATTGGGTTCTAACCTTTCAATATTTTTCTCATGCAAAACGTCTCCACGATGACCACACCGCCCATGGAAGAGTAGTTTTTTTAGTGATCGATCTATATTTTACCCTCTTCATTTAATTATTTTGAATAATTGAGATAATTTAATTCAATTTATATGATCCATGAATTGTGTTTTTTAATTATAAGAAACTAATAAAGAAATTGAACAATTAGCACAAAAACACGTGAGGTCGATATTTTGTGTAAGTTATGAGAGCGCGATCTTAATCGGTAATACAAGACCACACTGGATAAATTTGTAGAGTTAAAATATAATCCCTAAAAACAATTCATACTCATTTACAGAATTTATATGTGCTATAATTAACCACTTACCATAATCTAACCTTATAGAAACAATTAAATCAGGGTGCTGCGATTGCGTGTTCTGAAGCTAGCCTAGGGTTTAAGTAATTTCATCTTTTTGGTTAATTTAACTCTCGTATGGTTTCAAGGTCAACAAATTAGGGGATCATAACTAAGTGGATATTGATTTAAATGATAATTATTAATAAGTAAATGAATAGTTAGAGTTATATAGATCAATTACACCTTTTAAAATATTTTCTAAAAAATATCTTTTTGTTGAGTCTTTTTAATAAAACTTCATTTCAAAATTAAAAAAAAAAAATGAAATCCTCTTCCATCAAACTTCTTCAAGTTTTATAAACAATAAACAACCCCCAATTATTTTAAGTATTGTTTTAATTCTTTTCTATTTTATTTTTATAATACCTTTAAGAAGTTGTTTTAATTTACTTCCTTCTTTGAGAGACGACCTTGGTCTGCCACTCTGCTGCACCTAAGTACCCAAAAACCACTAATCATTTAAGGGTACCCACGATAGGGCCTTTCAAATTGGCATCATTTTCGGGGATTAGATAATTAATTTTTAAATTTTATTAAAATTCCATTTTTACCCTCAAAATTTGGGCCCAATCCAAGCCTGGATGAAGAAGATACGACCCAAATGGTGAAGTTATGTCCAATCTGGATAGTTCTGTCCATCTTTATCTTCATGGACCATTTACTCTACTCAAATGCATGATACAGCTCACATGTCCTGAATATAATTTTTATCTCATTAATCCAGGAACACAGTTACAAAATTTAGAGTCAAAATAATTTACAGAAATATATTTATGCCCGAAATACTACAGTGAATTTTAAAAGGGTAAAACTGGAATTTTCATCAAATTTGAAAATGAATGATCTAATCCCAAATATTTATGCCCACGATAGCGCCTTTAAAATAACCCTTATTAACTATGTTCAAACATCTATTAAAATTCCCTATTTATCTATCCTCAACATCTCGAAGGTAGTTATTAGGGAAATCTAAAATCTCATGTGCACGTTTATTTGGGATACTCACTTGAAAGGGAGACACCATTTGGATTCATGGTCCAGGCTGGACAAGGAAACTAACAAGGGATATAATAACTTAAGAATCATCTATGACAATATACACAACATTATACGAATATGGAATGGGACGCTATTAAAGGGAACACTCTCTAGTATTCATTAATTATGAGAATGTATTAGAAGAACTAGGTTATTCTGAAGGAGAAATCCTCTACCCTATTGTGGATTCTTTAAATCCATATCCATGTACTCTAGTGTAATAAAAATTATATCATAGGATGGGTGATATTAACTTCAAGGATGATAACTGAGCATGATCCATGCTTGGATTTGTGGGTTTCCCAACACCAAGCCTGAAGTTTAAGCAAGAGATACAGTATCTTAACTCCCTTAAATCCATTATAAATAATAAAAAATGGGAAAATTTAAATGTGGTTACAATATTCTATGACAAGTACAAATGTATCTTAATGGTCTCTCCCTCTAGTAAATTTTCTATGAATTATAGTCACAATATTGTACAGTAATCACTTATTCAAGATAGCTGGGTATCTCTGCTCTGCTGTAATGAAATTATAGTGAAATATAACTTCCTTGTGAGGTGAGTTTAGAACCATTATCTAAATATTACTTGTATCACATATGATTATTTAGTTGAGTTCTATGGATTGTATGAAAATATTAAAATAATATTACAATGGCACATTTTTATCATTTTAGAGACTCGAAATCAAAGTATATTAATGTATCTTATAGGGGAACTTTTATTAAAAAATTTAGATATAGTAGTTAATAATAAAAAATATCCAACAATATATTTGAAATGGAATAATAATATGAAGAAAACATAAAGTAATTTTAATTTCATATGTATCTAAGTTGTTTTATGTGTTTGAATAATTTTTATTAGAATTTTATTTTTATATCATGTATATAAATGTTTTTTATTGTATAATTTTAGTTCAATCCTCCATTTAACAAAACTTATTAAAAAAATAACATAATTTTACAGTTGGATAATTATATTATAAAAATAAATGTCATTTTATTTTTTTATAAAAATAAGACTTACCATTTAATTCCTAAAATGGTGGACACTAGATACAAAAAATGATTTTATTCATTTATGAATCATAAAAAGCTCACTTCCACTATGTTGAATTATTTTTCTCTATTCAATCTGTCAACATTTTCACCACTGAAAAAATGACTTGAACACCCTAAAATTCAATAAATTTTCAAATCACACAACATGTTAACGATTTTCAATTTTGATAATATGAAAGTAAATAGAACAAGGTTTATTTGATAGTGATTATTGAAAATTTTTTATACCACATATCACTTAAAAAATTGAATTTAAATAATATGTGTCATTTTCTCTATTTTTGTAAAAACACTGAAATTATAGGAAATTTTTTTTAAATACACTATAGCAGCATTTACTCAAAAATAAATATGCAAACACTTACATAGAGCCTCCTATGATTAGTGAAAAGTGTTAAAAAAATTCCAATAACTATTTTAAAATAGATCCATAATTAATCAATAATTTTTTTTCTTGAACCTATAATGTACATCTTGAATTAACCTATCGATATCACAAGATCCAAAAACATGTAGATTCAACCTCTCAACTACATCTAGAATGTTACTGGAATTTTAAAAGTACTAATAAGAAAACAATTACTGAAAATTAAAAGTTAGTGATTGTAAGTGAATGTGAAAATCCATCAACTTAATAGAACATAAAACCAAATTTTTTTCATAACTCAAATTAATCATTTATATAAATTGATATTTGAAGAAAACATAACTTATATGGATAGGACCAAAAATAATATATATGGAAAGACAAATTGAAAATTATCATTAACATTTTCACAATTTTGATTGTTAAAAACAATATATTCACAAATGGAAGGAACATAATGAATGGAATAAATAAAAACCTATCATAAGTTTTAAATTATGAAAATTATTCATTTTAAAGGGTAGAGTGACAATAGTCTCATAGACACTTATAAATTCACACACATATATGGATAGACAAAAAATTATCCAGACCCTAGAAAAGGTATATAGAAAAATTACTTGTGAGAAATAATTCCATAATTAAACTTTTGTAAATTATTATAAATATTTTTGAAACTCTATAAAAGGTGTTCATAAAATTAGAAAAATAAAACATATTGAGATTACCCAACCATGATTCAAGTATCACTGAGAGCGGGAGGGGAGAATCAATGATAAATTTTTATTTTAAGTTTCCTTAATTTAGAAACAAACTCCACCTCCTATTAAATATTTCTTTCACTACTGAAAAAAATAAAAAAAAAAATCACTGGAACACAAGAATTTACAAGGTTCTCTACTCAACAAGAAAAGCTAGTCCTTGGTATAGTTTGTAAATAATCCAATACCACAAAATCAACTAGAAAACAATCCTTTTGTGTGGAATACAATGAGTTGGATATACCCTTACACTAATGTAGTACTATGTTCAATACAATAGTTCTTGTGCTTCAAGTAGTACGAAATAATGAAATTCATTTTTTGTAACAGACATGTTACTGTTATTCTTGATAAACTTTCACAAATATTATCTTTCAAAACAAATTTTCACTTTTATACCCAGAAACTGGTTATAACTTCCTAAAATTCATAAGAATACTAAGTCTGTTTTCCCAGTCCGATTTCTAAGTCTGATTACTCAAAATAGAAATCCCACTTTTCTACATACTGTTAGTTCATGAAAATTGCTTTTGTAAACTGTTTTCTTCCCTTTAAAAAATTCCTTGAAC
This sequence comes from Viscum album, assembly GCA_963277665.1. NCBI lineage: Eukaryota > Viridiplantae > Streptophyta > Magnoliopsida > Santalales > Viscaceae > Viscum > Viscum album. The sequence goes on along the minus strand of OY728125.1, from coordinate 1,921,216,955 downwards.
CCACCACAAATTTTCTTGTATATTTTTTGAATTGCCTTTCTCTATGTGGTGAAAGTTCTTCGTGGATAACCTTCCCTTCACAGATAACCTCTACTTCACGAATAGATGATGCCCCATGAACTGTCAATGCTTCACAGACTGCCTTGGTTTTGCAGTCCATTTTCCTTTGAGAGCTACTAATCCCTGAAAACTCCTTCCATGTACTTTCCCTATGAATAGTATCCTTCATGAAAATGATCCCCCACTAACTAACTACTCCTTAGTGGAATCTTTCCTTCGTGAACTACTTCTAACTTACCCAAATTCTTCCAGAAATGATGATCTCCTCTAATGAAATTCACTCACTTTAATAATATAATTAGGGTTATTTATATAGGAATAAAAGATCAGTAAAAATTGTTAATATGATTTTTTTGAAACTTTGATGCGATACAACCTTCACCATGTACTATGATATATGGTCTGCAAAACACCATAATCCTTTGTGAAAACTATTGTCTTCTAAAAATGGAAACCCTTAACAACAACCCAAATCACCGGCTCATTATACAAACGATATTCCTCCCATTAACTACTAACCTCCAGTTAACTACAAGCCTCCCACAAACTACTTTTTTCTATGCATTATGCATAGCATGCTTTGTAGTCTGCATAGAATTTCTATGAAGAAATCTTCCTTTTTCAATTTTCCTTCATCATTCCGCATACCACCTATGTAGTTCGTGAATAGGGATTCGTAGTCTGTGAATTGTATTCCATGAACTCCTTTGGAGAAAACCATCTTTTCTATAAAATAAACTCCCAATTTTTATGCCCAAAAATTTTTCAAACCCTAAAAAAATGCACCACTTTAAATATTTTCTTCGGCAATACCAACCATACTGTTTCACGATCATATGGATTTGTAAATAAACACAAATTGATACATCATTAAATATTCAACCATCTTCTTCAAAAATTAACTTATTGAGAATTAGATAGAGATCAAAGATTTACTCAACACATACTCTAAGTCCATATGATCCATGCTTAGTGTTAGAAACAATAGTAGCATGAAAAGTTCATCAATGGATCACTTTATTCAAAAAAAATCATCTACTTTCATCATGAACCCCATTTGTCATGATATTTATTATTTGATCGATCATCTTTAGCATCATCAAATTTTACAAGGAAGGTATTGCAACTTCCCTGTATTCTAACAACATCTTTATTTTCTAATCAAATGGACTTTCTTAAAAATTGTGAGTCCAATTTTCTGAATATGATTTCCAGTCTAATCATCCACTTTTAAAAAGTGAGGTGATTTCTTTTATTCTCAAACTTCCTTGATAAAAAAATACAATACTTGAATATGATAATCTTTCTTATCATCTTGGTCCTAACACATATTTAATATTACTATCAAGAACAAATATACATAAACATAGTAACCTCTAAATATTCAATTTTTTTCAAAAAAATACTCAGAAATAACTTTTATTTTTGATAGAAATTTGTGAGGGTGGAAAAGAATGATGAATGAGCATTCATTGATTATAGACAAAAAAATAATGAAATTAAAAAATATAATATTATTAAAAAAATATCTCAGTTTTTTTATCAATTTATCAAATTACCTGAATAAAAACTTTACACCTGATGAACATTTTTTGCATTCCAAGTAAATGAAATATAGGTGAAGTTAGTATTATTTTTAACCCCTCACATTTAGATTACATGAAATGAAAAAAATATTAACAATGCATTTTTCAAATAATATTCCAATGAAAATAAACTATTAAAAGGTATTATTCTTACACTTTAATTGAAATTAAAGGAATAATAATTATAAAATTTTGGTCATTATTCATTATAAAAGACTTACAAAAAAATTTAAAAGGAAAAAATAAATTATTAGAGTAATATATTCAACATGAGTCCATAGTACATGGTACTCATATATTCCATAATCCATAATGTAAATATTCGACTACTTTATATAGAATCATCTACATGTTTCAAGCTATGAATATGAATATTTTTTCAAATGAATCACAATTTCAGTACACGATTACATTTCAATAAAGTACTATCATATCTATGTTGTGTGGAGATATAGTTTATAAAATTTTCTATATATATATAATATGAGACTAGATTTATTTTAAAATAAATGTATACAAATTAAATGAAATTTTATAAATATTGAATAAAAATAAATCATTTCATGAAGGAGAATACATAAGTAAATTGTATTGTACATAAGGAAATGACACAGTCTACATGAAGAAAAGGAAAGTATATACATAAAATTAGATTTCATGTATCCATATTGTTAAATTTCATATATATTCAAAAAATTAAGGTGCATGCAAAAATTCATTTTACTAATATAAAATAAACTATTGATTTAGTTAAACTATATCAATGTTATAAAATTGCAGGAATATTTAGTTAAACTTCATTTATCCATCACTTTCAATTTAAGGAAACAAAATATATATTCACAAAATATAATTTAATGAATATTTAATATAAATAATTTTTTTTGTAAGGGTTTAGATCAATTTAGTTTGACCCTTTGCGTTTTCCTGAAGCCAGTGATGCTTGGAGGAGGTTAAGTGGGGTAGTAGAAGTGGTTGTCTACTAAAAATAAGAATCAAGGTAAAATTATGGTGTAAGTATGAGTTTACAACATGAGATGTGGTTATGAAATAAGTGGATTGTGGCTTGTGTTATGCGGCATATGAACTTTATGTAGTAAACCATATATTTATGACATCAAACAATTGTAATTTAAAATGGTTGAAGTGACGTTTTTTTCATCCAAAATTAAAATTTGACACATTTATGATGTTAATGGATGATTTAATTCATAAATGTTCCTTGGTAAGTGAGTTTTATAAACTAAAGTTCCCTTATCTCTCTCAAACCCTATGTCCTTTTCTCCCAAAACTCCAGGCATCAAGCAATGTCTTCTCCAAGAGATCGAGAGCCCTTTAAGGGGATCAAATCTGAGTATTCATCTTCAATCCATGGAAATCCAAGGTATGTTATAACTCTTATATTATGGTTCTTTGTTATAGTTATTCTAATTTTTTCTTAACATGTGATGGTATTTTTCTCTCCATGTTATAATGGTTTTTTATTATTGTTGGCATAGTTGTGGTGAAACATCCTTGGAGGGATGTATCTTCTTGCAGGATAGGTGATCAAGATCCATAACATTGGTCTGTTCTCATGAGAATAACATTGATGCTTTTGAGTTTGGGTATTCATTTCATCCCCTATTAATTTACATTCAATCAAAAAGTTGGAATTTATTAGAAATTTGGATGGAAAAGGAATTAACTTAATAATATTTATCCATGTTAATGAATAATTTATAGTGGTCCCATGTTGTCAATGTTTAATACTATGATAATGGTTTGCCACTTGATTTTCTAGATAGTATTATATCTATAATATGCTTGTGTAGAATGTTTTTATGCTTGTATTATCATGTTTTTCTTGATATAAAATGGTAAATAACGTAAAACCAAAATTAATTGATTAATTTTCTTAGGAATTAAGAAAGATTAATTTTTTAATTAATAAAATGATTCTTGTAATTTGATTTTAATTCAAATTGATGACTTGTTAATGTTTAATTTAATAGGATATTCAATGTGTTAATGGAATTGATATTGAATTTGAATCATGTTGATTATTTTTATTGATAAGATTAAAAGGAATGTTAAATGAGAATGGTATTTCTCTTGTTTTTTTTAAATTGAATTGATGTTAAAAGAATGTTAAACTTTTGATAGCATATTATAGATAATTACTTATGTTTCTTATATTTGTAACCAATAAAAAATGAATAAAATAATTCATAATGGAATAATAAATTGTTTTTTGATAAATATAAGCCTTTGGGGATGGAAGTGCATGTTTTCTTAAATTATGGATGCCTTAGGTAGGTGGTTATGAGAGCTCGTTTGTGTGTAAAGGTTGAATTCCTTGTTTTAGGGCCCAATTTACTTATTCCTTATACTTTTTTTCCCACTTAATTATGATTTTATTTGGATGTGACCTTTTCTTATGTGATGTGTTATAATCCTGGGATAGTTGAGCCTGGGATGGCTGATGTGATATAGAGTGGGAGGCCTAGATGATGTGGCAGTAGTTGATGATTGTGATAGAGAGATGCATATAGATATACATGTAGATGTTAGGGATGATACCTGAGATTATTTAATAGGTTGAATATGGCATTACCCATTAATTTTATAAATTTAGATTCTGTTTTGATATAATTTTTTTAATGGTCGATGGTTGGGTTACTTGTTTTATTTTCATTCCTTTCCTCGCTACTTGAGGCACATTGATGTGATTGGTTGTATATTTCCTCTTGGTGGTAGTTTAGGATGGTTTCACTATAATATCTATAAATTATGGAATGGTGCAATTAATGAATAATAAATTTTTAACTGATGGGGTTGGTTCTTGCTGAAATGAAAATGATATGCTACTCTTGAGAAATCATGGAATCGATTTGGGTTATTCCAAGAGGGAAAAAACTTTGATTTTATGGGTAATAATGCATAATGTGGAATAATATTGGTGGTTAATTAATGTATAATGAATTAATTAGTGAAATTAAACTATAAAAAAGAAATAAGTAGTTAATTTATATCTTTAAAATTCCTTTTTTTCTAATAGGATATCTAGTTTTAGCAGTGAAAACAGAGGGTCCGAGTGATGTTATCTACAATTGAGTCTAATATTAGGTTATGTCCATAGTATGGTTATGAGATATGTTATATAATGTATATTTTATTATTTCATATTCTACCCCATCCACTTTGGTTAAGGAAACTAACACCCATTGGACTCTAGGAGGGTGTTTTTCCTAACATCTCAGTGGAAGGATGGATGGCTGACTACCCCATCTAGCCTCACTCTCTTCTATTAGCAGGTATATGCCATGGTACGCATGACAATTAGTTTTCCGATATATGTTTATAGAGGTTTTTTATGGCTTATGGTTATTTGACACACATGTATCTCCAAATATAGTATCAAATAGATTTTTTATTGGTATGGAGTGTATAGGTTGTGATGGATTAAGGTACCTTACTCAATCTATGTGTTATTATGGATTGATGTATAATACCCAATTTATGATAGACATCATATAGTTTGTGTTGGATACTATAAACTACTTAGTTTCTATATGATTATGTGATATGGGATGATATGATGATGTGATGCAGGAGGTGCGTGTTGTGATACTCAACCCAAGAGTCTGTGGGTTGGATTACTCTTGTAGAGAGATGGCTTCGAACATTCTATGTTGGGTTAGAACATAAAACTATTTGGGAAGTGGGAGTGGGGTACCCTTGATGTTTTTTTACTATATTATATAATCTCTTGTATGTGATAATTGGTGAGAGTTATCTATAGTGAGGTTAGGAACTTAGTATACATGTTAAGGTGATGAGTTAGTTTCACTGGTGTTCACTGTGCTTTAGTGTACATTTTTTTTACATGCGAGGCTCTAGGAAGGATCCTACTGAGTATATTTTTATTATCACCCCACATATATATAAAATATTTTTATGTTAATAAAAGAAGTTTTTAGATCAATATGAATATTACTAGCCCATGGTTTTACATGAGATGTTTCATCTTCTTGGTAGTTGTCATATTTATCTTTTTGGTACCTATAGTTTCTATTTTTAGTTATTTTAGCACTGAATGAAATTATATGTATGCTCTTTGGATATATTATATATATATGAGTAGGTATTGATTGTTTTATTTTTCTTAAACATCTATTTCATATGTTTTATTAATGGTTAATGCCTCCAATTTGTATGTTTATTATACCCTCAGTGCTAGTCGCTAACAAGGGGCCTATTGGAGGTGGTACTCGAGTAGTCACCATCTCCATTATCTCATTCCTAACCCAGGTGGGGTACTCTCTGGGGGGATGGGGTCATGATAGAGTCATATCAAAGGTTTAGGTTAAGGTATTTAATGGATTTTGGAGTTAGGCATAGGAGAGGACTACATGGGTTAGTAGGTAAATAGTTTTAGATAAGATTAATAAGACATGTAAACACTAGATACTGGATGAGAAATAGGTATTTAGGGGACCTATTATCTAATGCATTGAACTTTAAGCTTATTTATACTTTATACAAAGTGATATTGGTAGTGGGGTAGAGACCTAATAAAGGATCATGCATCATTCTTCTTTTTATATGTGTTTAAAATGGGTAGAACTTGGAAAAGGTTCAACCTTAAATGAAATAAAATAATTAAATTATTAATTAATGATAACTATTCCAAATTATAGGTTTATTATTCTAACATTTTTTATTTTGTAGGAATGGTTCTAGTTCAACTTCCTCATCAAGTTCGCACTGAGGATGTACAATAAGATATGATAGTAGATTTCCATAGAGTAGAGGTTGACGATGACGACACTTGGAGGAGAAAACTTCAAGATTTTCAGTTCCAGATTCTGTAGAAGTATGAGGACTCCATTTTTTATTCATTCATAGAAGACTGGTTGGAGGATGTTGAGATATCATTCAATTCAATCTATTCTCATAAGGATCACTAGGTTTCGTTGGTTGTGACAATACTGTGTGGGAGAAGTGATAAAGTGGTAGATCTTATTAATGGGAGATTTTCATAAGTCAAAAGTCTCATGGGAGAAGTTAATAGACCAATTTTGAGAATATTTTATTTCTTCTTCCTTGAAGGTGTCCAAAATTGTTTTTAGACATGCTACCAAATGAGGAGGCCAGGTTGAGGCATATCATGGAGTAATTGCATCTAGATATCTAATGCTAGGTCACCTCATTTATGATGATGATATATCTTGAGATACTATCAAGTGAAGAGGTCATTGATACAACATTAGGTATAACCAAATCATCACAATAGGGTAGTTTTCAAGATTCCTCGTAAAGCAAAGCTATGACCCAAAGTTCCCAGTTTCCAGGATAGAAGAGAATTCAATCAGTATGGGTAGGTCTTATCCATCATAATTTAATTTCTATGGGGGTGGAATCTCTTAGACCTATTACAAGGGATCATATGCATCTTTTTCTTATGGAGGATATGTTTATCAATGACGAGAGGGCCCAAACATTCTGAGAAGTTAGTGTGCACTTGGTGTTCCACTTCGATTCCTACATTGAGGCTATTTCATTTGAGGTGGGAGAAGAAGGGTGTACTAGATTAGGATCAACATAAAGGATATACGTAAGGTAGAGGAAATCCCTAATATTCTCCTCATCCCTAGATATATGAGCACATATATAGAGGTGGTCTTAAGAAGGATCAAATAGACCATAAATAAGTTAATGACCAGCTTCACAATTTATCATTTCCAGTTCTGGGAGAGCCAAATATCTTTCAAGTTACCTTTTTTTTATTTTCTATATGGGTGTAGGATTTTTTCAATTTAGTAGTGACATAATCCATCATATCACCAACCCTATTACGTGATTTGGGAATTTATGGGGAGAGTATTCTAGTGTCCTTGAAATTTACTACAACAATTAGAGGTCGAGATAACTTGTATGAATTATGAAGAGACTGTGAGATTGTGCTAGGTTAGACCCACTATTTGGGAGGCTTCATATGTTTTCATATACAACATTAAAACATCATCCTCAGTATGGATTGGGTGTGATTGGTGTATGATATTATGGATTTCTTCAAGAGACATGTTTTGTTCTATGATGCTGATGGAGAGACAATAATGTTCGTTGGTGAGAAGGACCCTCATATGGGTTAGATTCTTGTTCCGTTCTTGTCATATTTTATGGATGAGCAGATGTTGAGTTCATTGGAAGTTAATCCATCAGTGTTTCCTAGGGTTTTATAAGAGTGCCTTGATTTATTTCATGAGAAGGTTGTAGTGATACCCCCTTTATAGGAGGATGAGTTTAGGATCAATCTACAACTGGCATGTCTCTAATCTCGATGTCTCATATATGATAATACCTTCTAAGTTGTGAGATCTATGAGTACATATTGATGATCTATTGCAGTGTGGTTTTGGTTGTCTGAGCATGTCACCTTGGGGTGCACCAGGTTAGCTCATAAGAAACACTGATGGAATTTTGTGTCTTTGTATCAATTATCATTACTTAAACTAGGTGACAGTGAATAATAGATATCCTCTTCCATAGATTGATGATTTATTTGATCATTTGAAAGGGGAAAGTTAGTTCTTAGAGATCAATTTTTGGTTAGGATATCATTATATATGGGTGAAAATGGATATATTTTGAAGACTACTTTCTGTTATCATTATGAGAATTACAATTTTTTTGTGATTTTATTTGATGTGATGAATTCTCTAGCTGCATTCATGGGGTTGATGAACACTATGTTCATAGAGTTCCTGGATAAGTTTGTGGTGATTTTCATTGATGTAATCTATGTATACTCTGCATCTGAGGAGGAGTATATATAGAATATGTGTTCCATTTTGATATTTCTTCATCATTAGAAGCTATTCGTAAAGTTATCTAAGTGTGATTTCTAGACTCATGAAGTTTATATCATGGGGCATGTCATGTCCTAGAAGGGATTAACATTGGATCCTTTGAATATAGAGGTGGTTTTTTCTTGGCAATCCCACAATATACTGGTAGAGGTACAGATCTTCCTTGGTCTTGCAGGATATTATAGGAGGTTCTTAAAAAAATTACCTAGATTTAAACTCCTATAAAATCTTTTAATTGAAATAATCAAGTGTTCTTATGTACTAAACAGTCTTAGGAAACTTTCGAGTACCTAAAGGGGAAGTTGGTCAACACTCTAGTCCTTTGTTTCCCTACATAGGGAGTTTAGTTTGAGGTTTTTGGTGACACTTATTATCTTGTTATGGGATATGTTCTAATATAGCATAGATCAGTTTTTTCGTATGGGTCTTGGTAGTTATATATCTATGTATGTAACTATTCCACCCATGATCTTGAGTTTCCATTAGTTGAATTTTCCTATAATATGTGGTGAAATTACCTTATCAGTGAGCGTTTTGTGATTTTTACTAATCATAAGAGCCTGAGGTATGTCCTCTCCTAGCATTACTTAAATTTATGGAAGCATTGGTGGATGGAATTATTATAGGATTATAAATTTTAAGTTCCATACACACTAAGAAAGGGAACTATTGTAACTAATATAGTGTGTAATAAGTCATGTAGTGATGTATTGTAGAGATCTGGATATTCCTAAAGAGTGATGGAAGAGATCCCAATGATGCATCTAGTTATGGGAGTGATTTGTGGTAGAGGTTTTATTTTCCAAATGATAGTTCCATCATGTTTAGTATAGAAGGTAGAGGAGTCCCAACTAGGGGATTCTGAGTTAGAGGTATGGATAAACTGATTTTTTTTTATGATGCCCATGATGGTTTTTTTAGGATGGGAAACACCAGGTGTGGTTCTAGATGAGGTGTTTTTCCCTTTGATGATGCATGAGATGGTTCTCCATGAGTTCCATCTATCACCCTTAATGGTACATACTAGCATGAAAAAATGTACCAAGCTTTGGTAGGTCCGTTTTTGTGGCCTTTCTTGAGGATTTTAGTTATAGAGTTTGTGCCTTGATGTTTGGTCTTCGAGAGGTTGAAGGTTGAACATTGTGTTCCTGGTGTTTTTCTCCAACAATTAGATGTTACACAATGGAAGTGGGAGGACATATCAATGTAATTCAATATCGGTTTACCTCAACCTTAGGATTCTTTGATGTTATATGGTGATAGGGGTTCATTTGATAAAATCAACCCATTTTATAGCAATCTAGGGAGTGGATCTCAGTAGAGGGTTTTTCAAGGAAGTATCTAGAGGAGGTGGTGTTACTATACAGATTCTTGAGGAAGATCATCTCTAATCAAGATACTTGTTTTACCTCCATGGTGAGGAGAGGTATCCAACATGCTTTTGGCTTGCAGTTATTCCTTAGCACTACTTTTCATCCATAGAAAGATAGTTTGACAAAGCAGAAAATTCATACTCTTGAAGACATGTTGTGTTCTTATGTCTTATATTTTGGAGGTTTATAGATGAGGAACCAGTCTTTGGTCGAGTTTTAATAATAGTTTGCACTACACCATTAGTATGTCTCCATTTTAAGCTGTGTATGGTAAAACTTTACATTATCTATTATGTTGTATTGGGGTCATAGAGTCAGCTATTCTTGGGATGGATCTAGTGAAGAACTTGACAGAGATGGTTCAGGTTATAAATGAGAGTATGAAAGCAATGTAGGATTCTTATAAATACTATACTAATCATAGGAGGATACATTTGGAGATTGAAATTGGATATTATGTTCTATTTAAAGTGACTTATATTCCTAGAAATTGAATTTTTGGTCATAGGAGAAATCATTCTCTCCAGTTTGGTGTGCCTTTCAAGGAGTTAGATCATGTTGGAGTTGTGTTATATCATATAGAACTTCCCCCATAGGTGAGTTAAACACATTACTTTTTTTGTGTTTCAAATTATTCATTACCTTAATGACGACTTTCACATCATTTATTGGGGTGATATTTATGTTGAAGATGATGAAACCTTTGAGGAGAAGACTATAGAGATCCAAGACCGCCAAAATAAGATGTTTCACAGACATATTATTTCCTTATTTTATGTATTTTTGGCGATACAGTGGTAGGGAGGAGATTACTTGGGAAAATGAGTAATAGATATGCACTTAGTACCCCGATATGATTGATGTTTATCTCTTATCTTGTTATAACTCTTGTTTTATAGTTTTTGAACCTTTTCTAGTAAATGATATGGTTTTCCTCTTGTTATTTGTTGTGTCCCTGCTCTCGTTTGAGAGGTATACTATGAAAAAATAGGATGATTAGAGGGTTTTTTTAGAGGGGGTTATCTAGAACCCCCTCTAAATTCATTTTCTCTACAATTAAAGGGGGTTATGCACAATCCCCTCTAATCATCGAATTTAGAGGGGGTTATGAAAGCTCTCTAAATTCATTTTCTATATAAATTAGTAGGGGGAAATGTGTGACCCTATCTAATCATCAAATTTAGAGGGGGTTACCCTATTATTTACTAAATCAAAGGGGGTTTTGAACCCCCTATAATTTTTTAACATTATTTTTTTAATATACAATGGGATTTTATAGGGGGTTTTCAATATCCTCTAATTTAAGAAAATAATGGGGCTTCATATTCACCGCTAATCAATGATATTAGTGGTGGTTCACAACCTCCTCTAATATAATAAATTAGTGGGGGTTCAAAATCCCCTCTAATATCTTAAATTAGAGGGGGGTTGAAAACCCCCTCTAATGTATTAAATTAAAGGGGTTTGAAAACCCCCTATAATGTCCTAAATTAGAGGGGGTTCAAAACGACCTTCAATGTCTTAAATTAGAGGGGGTTCAAAACCCCCTATAATGTCTCAAATTAGAGGGGGTTCAAAACCACCTATAATGTATCAAATTAGGGGGGGGGGGGTTCAAAACCCCCTCTAATGTCTTAAATTAGAGGGGGTTTAAAACCCCTCTAATGTCTTCAAATTAGAGGAGGTTCAAAACCCCTCTAATTTAAGAGATTAGAGGGGGTTGTGAACCCCCACTATTTAAAAAAATTATAATATATGTATCTATATATATATATATATATTTAAAACACTATATATAAATGTGTTTAAAAATATTATATGAACTTATTATATAAAATATTTATATAATTGTATTTAATTGCATTTATAAGTATACATAAATAAAATTTTATAATTTTATGTACATTAATATATATTTATTTATATAATTTGTATTTCATATAATATTAATTACATATTATATAAAAGCATAAACATATTATATAAATATATATTGGCTTGTGTGTGTTTTAGTGTAATTGTATTCCCAAATGTCTGATATAAATTATATAAATATATACATAAATATAATTTATTCAAAAAATATATCATATAAAAACCCAAGATTGTAGTTTTTATAATTTATATATTAATAATAATAAATATATTTTTAAATATTATGTTTATGCTTTTATATTATATATAATTAATACTATATGATAAAAAATTTATACAAATAAATATATATTAATTTACACAATATTATACAATTATATTTAACAAAATACATATATATTAGTGTACATAATATTATACAATTATATTTGTTTAACTAAATATATATTAATATGCATAATATTAAATTTATGTATTGAAATATTTTATATAAATATTTCTATAAATTATATTACATATAACATTATATAAATATTTGTATAAATTTTATTTCATATATAATATTGTATAACTTGTATTTCATATAATATAATATATATAATATAAATATTTGTATAAATTTTATTTTATATAAATGTATTTCATATATTATTAATTATATATTAATTATATATAATATTATACAATTTATAAAAATAAATATATATTAATGTACATATTAATAAACATATATATTTAAATACATTATATAAATATATTTTTAAAGACATTATATATATATTAAATAAATACTTTATATTTATATATATTATATAAATATGTATTTAATTATATAAATAATTTACATAAATATATTTATAAATATTTAAATATATGTCTATATACATAAGTAGAATTGTAAAATATATTTAGCCAATGTATGTAAATACACATATAAATATATAGTTTATCTAAATTTATAAATTGAATATATCATAAATGCGAGGTAATATAAATACATAATATAAAAAAATTATATTATTTTATATAAATATATATATAGGTTATATATTTATATCTATTTAAATATTTATTCATATAATATTTATATAAATTAGATACCCAATATATATAAATATGATGATGTGTAAATAAAATACAAAGATTCAAATGGCATGGTGGTAGTGGCACTGGAGGTGTACGTCAGAGACCACAGTTCGAAACCCGCAGGATACGTTTTTACAAGAGGTGTGGGTGAGGGTGTGCCAGTGAAACGGGAACTTGAGTTGGGCTTTGTGACATAGGTGAATTGAAGGGGTAGCATGGGGGTGACATGGGATGAAAATTATTTAAGAGGTATATGATGTTAGGGTTCAGATCCATACAGTCTAACCCTTTTCATGTTTCTGAATCCTATGATAGTGGGACTGTTGGAAGATCGGGTTTAAAAAAATAGAAGCCTTAGGAGCGGTTTTCACAACCGCCCCAAAAGTAATCCCAATTAGGGGAGGTTAAAACTACCCCTAAATCCCTCCATTAGAGGTGGTTGTGGTTAAAACCACTGCAAATTTAGAAATTTCTAGTAAATTTATGTCAACATTAGAGGGAGTTTAAACCCCCTACAATGTAACTATCACTAAAGTCACATTGATTTTACCAGCGGTTACTCAAAATTTCCACTAACAACAGTAGGCGGGAACATTAGTGGCGGTTACTCATATCGGTTGATATGGTTATGTGGTTTTGTTCTTTAATCCTATGATGATGTGGTTGAGATCCTATAATGGTGAGATCCTTGAGAGGTATCTTATGGGGTGGATGTTTGGATAACCCCTTTGTTTTCTCTCCAGGTTTGGTTTTGGATACTTGAGGTTGAAAATTGTTTAAGAGGTATATGATGTTAGGGTTCAGATCCATGTAGTCTAACCCTTTTCATGTTTCTGAAGCCTGGGATTATTAGAGGATTCTTAGTGGGGATGCAGAGTTGGTTTTATACTAAAATCTATAAGTAGGGAGAACTTATGTCATAAGTATGGGTTTACGACATAATAGGGGTTTACAATATAAGTGGGTTGCAGCTTGTGTGATGAAGCTCATGGACTTTACATTGTAAACCAAATATATAACACATAAATCAATTGTTAGTCTAAATAGTTTAGGTGTTTCATTTTTCAAAGAAATTTAATATTCGACACATTTGTGATATAAATTAATTATTTATGCCATAAATTTCCCCTATGTAGTGTAGTTTATAACCTTCATCACCCTTTCCACTCTCAAACCCTATGGCCTTTTCTTCAAAAAATCCAGGAGGCCAGCAACATATTCTCTTATATATTGGGATCAATTTTAAGGGGATTGATTCTCAGTATCCATCTTTGATCCACAATAATCCAAGTAATGTTCTACCTCTATTATTATAGTTGTTATATTTTATTCCTCCCATATTTTATTATAATTATTTGGTGATTTACTCTCCATATTCTAATGGAGTTTTGTTGTTGGCGGTGTGGTTGTGGCACAAAATTATTAGAGGGATGCATCTTCTTGTAATAGAGTTGATTGAGATTTGAAACATTAGTTCCTTATCATGTGAATAATGTTGATTATTTTGAGTTATGGGATTCATTGAGTCCCCAATTTACTTACATCCAATCATAAATTTATAGTGTTTTATCCCTTTGGATAGAAATATAATAACATAATAATATTAAATAATATTAATAAATAATTGGATAGCAATCGCATATTGTTGGTGTTTGATACTATGATAATGGTTTTCCTCATGTTTTCTAGATAGTGTATTGTCTATACTATGATTTTGTTTCATGTTATTTTTATCAAATTAGAATGTTGTTATTGATTGAAAATGGTAAATAATTTAAATCTGAATATAATTGATTAATTGTATTAGTAATTAAGGAATATGAATGACTAAATGAATCTGGTGTTTCTTGTAATTTTATGGTAATTTAAATTGACACACTAAACATATTTAATGTAATGTGATCTTGTATGTGTTAATAGAATTTATAAATAACATTAAGCATGTAAATTATCATTTTTTATAATATTAAAAGGTATGTTAAATGAGTATGGTACTTCTCTAGGTTTTTTGAAACTAGAATTGATGATAAGAGCATGTTAAACATTTTATAGCTTTTTATATCCGAGGAAATAGGTTTCTCATAGTTAAAACCTATGAATAATGAATTATTTAATTAAATATGGAATAATAACTTTTGTTTGATAAATATAAATCATTTATTCTAGAGTTTCTTGTTTGCTTAAAGTTTTGATGCCTTTTGTTAGAGACTATGAGTGCCTGTTTGTGTGTAAAGGCTGTATGACTTGTTTTAAGGCCCAATTTCCCTACTTTTAATGTTTTTTCCTTACTACCTTGTGATGTGATCTATATTTGATGTTTTCCCTGTGATTTTTTATAATCATTGGATGGATGAGCCTAGGATTGGTGATGTTAAATGGGTTGGGGAGGCTAGGATGATGTGACATCAGTTGACACCTATGATGGAAAGATGCATTGGGATATGCATGTGGGTTTTGGGGATGGCGGAATAGGTTGAAGTTGAAATTACCCATTTATGTGATGAATCTAGTTTCTTTATTGATATGAATCTGTTTAATGGATGATGGAAGAGTTTCTTATTTTATCCACAATCCTTTCCCCACTTCTTGAGGCAGTTGGATATGTTTGGTTTCATTTTTCCTCTTCATGGTATCTTATGATGGTTTTCCTAGAATATCTAGAAATTATGGAATGATGATATTAATGACTAATAAATGTTTAACCCATAGTGTTGTTTTTTATATAATGAAAATGATATGTTACTCTTGATAAACCTTGGAGTCAGTTTGGATTATGCCTAGTGGGCATAGACTTGGCTTTGATGGGTAATAATACTTAATTTGGAATAATTTTTGTGGTTAATTAATGTATAATGAATTAATTAATTAAAGTAAATGATTAAAATTAAATAAGTAATCAATTTTTCTCTTTAAAATTCGTGTGTACTTATATTATATCTAGTGTTAGTAGTGGTAGATGAGGGTCCGACTGATGTTATTTGTAGTTGATTCAAAGACTAGGTTATGACCATAATCCATATTGTGTACTATATATTTTTTGATTTCATATGCTACCCTACCAATGTTGGTTTGGGTGAATGAAACCCCATGTACTCTGGGAGGATGTTTTCACTAATATCTTAATGGGAGGATGGGTGGTTGACTACCTCCTCTAGCCCCACTCTCTTCACTAGCTAGTTATATTTGTTGGTACACATAATAGTTAGTTTTCCTATATATGTGTGTAGAGTTATGTGATGGATTGTGGTGATTTCAAACACATATATCTCTAGATATAGTATCAAAATAATTATTATAAGTACGACGTGTATAGGTTGTGATGACTTGTGGTACCTTACTCAGTGTATGGTCTATAATGGCCCGAGGTACAGTACTTGATGTATGATACATGTCATACTAGCTATGGTGGATCTAGGAAACTACCTGGTTTCTATATTATTATGTGATATGCTATGATGTGGTGATGTTATTCATGAGTTTCATGTTGTGATACTTACCTTAGGTGCCTATGGGTTGGCTTACGTTTTGAGAAATATTTCTCAGGATGCGCGACCTTGGGGTAGAGCAAAAAACCAATGGGGATGTGGGAGCGGGTTGCCCTTTATGTTTTATTAGTATATTATATGATCTATTGTGTGTGATACTTGGTGTGAGTTATCCATAGAGAGTCTGCGAACTTAGTATACCAATTTAGGAGATGTGTTAGTTTCACTAATTTTCATTATCCTTTAGTATGATTTCTTTATCTTTTCTATGAGAGGCTCTAGGGAGGATCCTACCGAGTAGACTATTATCCTCACACCACGTATATATAAACTGTATTTATTTTAGCAGGATCTGGTTAGAGATCGGGTTAGATATTACTAGATCATGGTTTGGTATGAGTTGTTTGGCCTTTTTGGTCATTATCATCTTGACCTTTCTGGTACTTTTAGTTTCTATTTTTAGTTGTTTTAGCATTGTATGAAATTACATGCATTCTCTTGGGATTTATTTTATATATATGAGTAGGTTTTTTGGGGTATTTGTCTTATCACTCCCTTAAACATTTTTCCTTGAGGTTAATGCCTCAAATTTGTATATTTATTATACGCTTGGTGATATTTGCTAACCTAAGGCCTACTGGAGGTGGGACACGGGCAGTCAACATTTCCCTTTTCTCATTGTCGGCCTAGGCGGGGTACTCTTTGGGGGGAGAGAGTCATCACTTTTTTTTGCGCTATACTAAATTCAAATTCAGATTAAATATTTCATTTTTCATGAATATTCATTCTATTTACTTATTAATATACATTCAATGCACTGTTCTATAAAATGTTAATGCATTTTTAATATTTTCATACAAAATAATATCAATTAACATACGTTTATATAAAATCTTGAGAAAAATGCATGAATATAGAAGAGATCATTGTACATGAAATTTCATAGTAAATACATTTATATAGATTTTTCATATTTTATAGTACTTGTATACAATATAGGAATACATATTAGATTATACATGTAAATACTTTAAAGTGTATTAATACATATTATAGTGTATATATTATAGTATATACATTTTTACAATGAATATACCATGTGGTACACATGGATTCCTTGGAATATATAGAAACATAATGGATATATTTCTAGTTATTAAAGCTTGTGGAGGTTTATCAATGAGATAATATCCATGTGTAGCACCAAAAAAATAGAAGCAATTATTTTTGTAAACCATAATTATGAAACTAAATTAATTAACATCAAATACAAAAAAAAAACAATTAACAATGGAAAGTGTAAATCAATCAATCAATAAACCATATAAACTTTATAATAAATATGTCATATATTTAAAAGAATGTTCTATTGAAACAAATATGTAAAATAAAATGATAAATATTTTTCAAGAATATTAAAAAATATTGATCTGTAAATTGAAAAAATCATGAGATCTCTTGTACCAAATGGATAATATCATTTTCAATATTGAATAATGAGATTACTAACATACCACATTATATTAAATCTATAATGAAATACCCATTTTTTAAGAGGCTTAATTCCCCTAAGACACCCAAACTTTGATTTCTAATTAGAAACCCCTCTTAAAACTATTTCACTGATATTTGGTATTATATAAAATAAACTATGTACAAACTTTATCTTCCCTATGAAAAATAAACCACAAAAGATTTAAAGGGGGTAGAGAGATAGAAATATAAATACGGAAATAATTGAACACCATTGCCCCAAATTAAATAAAAGTATTCAAGAAACATGGGTTAGGAAATCATAGCTAAAAAATGTGATAAAAAATAAAACAGAAACAAAAATGAAAATAAATAAAGAAAAATACCAATAAAAAATTAAAAAACATATCTTCATAAATACATGATATTTTAATCTTCATTTGTTAAGTAATATGACTAAATGCATACCTTTTTCAGAATTTACCATGGAAGGATAATTTTAAAAGGCACAAAAATATTGAATCAGTGACTTTCTGTTAAGATGTTATGCTTTCAAGGATAAGTCCATCTATTTTAATGAAATTTAAAATAAATATTCTTAAAAAAATAAATAAAACATGTTAAAATAAAAAAAAATTAAATTTAGGGAATGGGGAGGCCATATTTCAACAAAAGGATGAATAAGAAATAAAGTGGGGTGAACCAATACAGAGGAAAGAATAATATCTGAATTTACTACCCTGACAGCTGTAGCATTGGGTTTGAGTTCATAAAATTCCTCTCATGTTAGATCTATTTAAAATGTTCCAATGTTCTGATTCATGTTTTTAATCTTATGGGTTCCCACTAGAGGACACACATATTACCATTGCTGATTTAACCATGTTAGTGTAAGATATGATGGAGTATATCCCTTCTTTATAACCAAATCATTAACCCACTCATGTATAGTATTTTTGTGCTTGAGATTCTCATATTTTAACTTTAGTGTGATAGAACTCACAAAATTTATTTCCTTTATCTCACTCTCAAAATATTTTTAATTTAATTATTGATAAATTAAAATAAAAAACATAACAAATTCTTTTCAAATAGATTTGAAGAAATATATCCAACACTAGATAATGAACATAAGAAGTGATCAAGGGTTCTCCCCAACATTAAACTAACATTAAGGCTTTATTTAGATTTATTAATGAAAGAAAATAAAAACACCATAACACATAGAGGGAGTAACCATTGAACTTTAATTTAGAATAGAACTAGGGTTACAAATGGGAAAGAACTATATAACATAGAAGCAGAAATAAATGAGGTTGAGAAAATTAGGGTTTCAGTAATGGAAGAGAACTTAGAATAAAACCTATGATCGAATTTGGAAGAATAATTGAAGGAAGAACCAAAATAAAAGAAAGTATATAGATATTTTAATAGAACATATCATGGAGGAGGTGTCATATATTTATATAAAATATGAAAGTTAAACATGGTGATCTTTTCTTTGATTGGAGTTTTACAATAGGGGAATATAAGGGAGTGATGTTGAGCAGTAATTCAGAATGAGTAGTGGTGTAATATGCATAGGTGTGAGTGGGTAGTGAGGGAGAATAGGTGGTATGGGAAAAACAATAGCATGAAGGACAATGAAAGAATGGGAACTAGGATTGGTGGGAAAATTAGTGGGGAGTGCAATGGAATCCAAAATAAAATGGAAAAGTTGTTTTAGAGGGAAATGGGTTATCTAAAGAGTTAAATGTGTATAAAGGAAAAGTAACTTTAATATAATATTATATATATTCTTAGCTCATTTTATTATACTGCTAATTACTGTGTGAAATAAAATTAATTCTGATATACTAATTAAAAATTCAATGTATTTTTTTAAATTACAAGGTATTATTGATTACTTCGATTTGTTTTCATAGTTACATTAATTATAGAAAAATATTCAATGGAATTTGGCATATAATTAATTATTAAAAAATAAACAATATTAAAAAAAGTAAATTTTATAATTATTATTAATCAAATAAATCTTTTAATACTTAAAATTATATAATACAGACTTCAATTTTGAAAAATTAAAGTAGCGTGTTTATTACTCCTACAAAGTTACCAAGGGGACATATGTATGTAAATTTTTCTTTGGTTTCATTTTTTGTGTATTTTAAGCTTATTAAATACTGTATATTAATTAAATATCATCATTCATTTTTTAACACAATTTTTATTGGATATTGCAAGAATAATCACATCCTATGGCTATCCAACTATCGATGTTCTATTTTTTTGTATTTTTAATTAAAGAAATAAAATAGGGGTTTATTTGTGAGATTCATCAAACATCATTATAGTATTATATAAAAAAATAAAATTAGATTATTTATTTATAAATTAATGTCATCCATTTTTTCAATTTTATTTCACATTCACTTAAACTATTTTAGAAAGAAAAAGTGAAACAAAAATGTATTGAGTATAAGATATAATTGAAGTTAACTCATTAAAGTACTTACCAAGAAATCCAATGAACAAAACCATTTTATCATTGAAAACATATGACAACATTCTCAACCCCACTCATAAAAATGTGATATTAATTCCATAATAGAATTTTGTTTGATATTTTCATTATCATTTATTATATCATTTCATGCTAAGAATGAAAATATCTATATATATTTCACTAAATTTCATTTAGAATTAAAAAAAATAAATTAAATCTCATTATTTTTTCAATTTTTTGGGTTTTCAATGTCATTTAATGTCTCTTTATTTGTATTAAAATGTATTTTTTCATCAATAATTAAATATCAAGCCTTTTCACCATTATTTATATTTACTCTATTTTTTATATGACTTTTATCTTTATAAAAAATGTGTGTACTAAATTTTATAATTGTTTTTTATATATTTATAATATAATATTTTGATGTGATTTCAGGACATCAATTTTAGATTGTGTATTAAGATGTGTGACCTGATCGGTATAATTATTTCATTTCTCCCCCAAAAGTGGTGTGAAAAGTGGTTTTCATGGTTTTGAAAATTAAAATGTATTTAAACAATGATCTTATGTGTTTTTATGTGTACTAAAATAAATATCATTAATAAAATAATTTTTTAATATCATTAAAGAAAAATTAATTTTTGGTTACCTAAACCCACTACAAAAAAAATCAAATAAAATGAGGAATGAAAAAATTGAATATCTTATATACTCTATATAAGGGATTAGATAGTGTATTTTCTCTTGAACCATGGAGTAAATGTGCCTTAGTATATATATTAGATTATGTATAAAATTATATTCATCGATAAAAGATAGTTAATTTATATATTTCTATAAAATAATTAATTAATAATATAGACCAAAATTTAATACATTAATTTACGGGCCACAATCTATCGTCTTAGTTTTATGAACCATATTATTTTTTATCAATCATAATTTATCAGTCCTGTCACGACCCCCTCCCTACAAAGTGTACCTGTTCGGGGCCAGCAATGTGAAAAGGGAGATAATGACCCCCGAGTCCCACCTCCAGTAGGCCCCGGGTTGGCGACTAGCATCGAGGGTATAATAAAAACACAAATGGGAGGCATTACCCTATAAGAGAACACATGTAGAAGAGAGAGATAAGATAAACACCAACCAACTCCAACTCAGAACTAAAGTATAAAAGAAAACCCAAGTGCACATGTAATGTCATGCAAAAGGCATACCCGTATAAACTTGGGCTAAGCTCCACAATCTGCACCATGTGCAACACAAAGGCTTGCCCGTAGACACCTGGGATAACTACCACACCATCCTCACAACCAAAATTAACCAGGTAGGTTCCGAGAGCCACCACAACCCGCATAACATGTATCATACATCGGGTATTGTACCTCAAGCCATTACAGCCCATACACCGCGTAAGGATCCTCAATCCATCAGAGCCTATAGACGTTACACCTATAGTAGTCCATATAATGATACATCTAGAATATCTGTGTGGAAATAACCGCAAGCCATTACAGCCCTCTACACACATATATGGGGAAAACTAACCGTTGCGACAACGACACTAGTATCTACCAAGAGAAGAGAGCGGGGTTAAAGGGGGTAGTCAGCCATTCACCCTCATATCGGAATGTTGGGGAAAACACCCCCCCAGGGCTCAGAATCCTCGGGGTGTTAGTTTCCCTTACTGACAGGGTGGATTAGCATATAGAAACACAAAAAGTATAGAATATATATAACTCTCAACCACACTATGGGCATAACCTAGTCTTAGCCTCAACTGCAGCTAACGTCTCTCGGACTCCGGGCTGCTATTTCTAAGACTAGGCATCCTATAAGCACACAACCAGTTAAATAACTTCATTAGGTTACTTCATTACCTTTTTCATCAATTCCACTTTAAGTTAATTAATTCTTTGCACATTAATTAACCATGAACAAAACCACATTTAAACTTTCTTGGCATCACATTCAAAATTTACTGTTCCTTTAAAGTTACAACATCACCATTAAAATACCAGCATCTCCATCCCCATGGATTATCACCATTTAATAAAACTTTCATTTTAGAATTACTTTCCCATATTCCCATTAATTCTAGAAAAGCATCCTATACTACTAAACACAAGGGGGATCAACATGGTGAGTAGATATACTACCCGTCGAGTATTTGCCGCCTATAGCAAGAGCGTAGGCCCGTTCTCCCTCAAGAGGCTAAACACGGAAAGCACGTGGCATACCCTGTGCGTCTTCGTCCCTTTCAGAAGAAGGGTAAGCAAAACCAGCCACCTTGAGCAGTGGGGAAAAGTAAAGCAGATAAACAACCGAGGATCAACAACATCCAACAATCACAACCATCCCATTCCATCCGCCATGATGTCCTCCCTGACACCCACATGCATAAACCGATGCATCTCGCCACTCTAGGCATCATCCGCTACCACAACCACATGGCCTCCCTGCCTCCACATATCACAAGACCCCTCCAGGGTCACAGCACAGCACAAGTAGTAGGAAAACAATCATTACAACAAATGGGCTCTTGGCCCTTTAACAAGACATCCGACCTTCAAACAACAAACACCAACAATCACATCAAATGGGATTTTAGACCTAATTTAAAACAAGAGGGTAACTCCAAACCATTCAGGGAATCAAATCAATCAAGTTCATAAATCCATCTTGAATTAACATATTCAATTTGTTGGTTCCAACATAATGAACCAAAACAGTAAGCTATCATAAGGATTAAACATGCTTATTATGCCAACTTAATCAATATCAAATTACCACAAGAACCAGATACTTTTTCATGCCTCTTTATTTTTATCCAATTAATTATCAATTAATTCCGGCTTTATGTTCTTTATCAAATTCATCAAGAACAACATGATAACAAGAAAGGCATAGATATTACACTCTAGAAAACATGAGACAACAACATGCGGTCAAACCAATTCTTTTAATCCGGTTCAAGTATTCAATTAGGTCAATTACATTGTGATCCAAATGGCTAAATAATGTTAACTCTACGATTTCACATAACTTAGAGAAGCCACAAATCCCCTACCTTAAGGGTTTTTGAGGAAAAACACAACGGTCCATGAAATCCCAAGAAACCGGGTCAATTATCCACGAATCCTCCTTCGATATCCTCTCCTAACACAACCAAGGACAAAGATCATCACAAATGACATCCACACACCTAGATCTACCCATAACGATCATAGATCTAAGAATACGAGAGAAGAGGAGGAGCAGATCTAGGTAGATCTAAGAAACCAAACAAAAGGATCACATACCTTGAGAAACCGGCTTCGATTCGTGAAGAGAAGCCTCCGGATCGCATCCAAAACGCTTGGGAGAGGTTCTTCCACCTCCAAGAAAGGGTAATTCCGAGTTATGGCCGATTAGGGGCTTTAACGAGGTGATTAAAGGCAAAATGAGTTAGATCCACAATTTTAGGATCTAACTTTAAGTGCCCACACGGTTTAACAAACCGTGCGCTAACCGTGTGTTAGCTTCTGCCTCAACAATCACTCCTCGCATGGTTAGTCCACACAGTTAGACAAACCGTGCGCTAACCGTGTGTTAGCCACTACCTCCAAGACCAGCCTTGCACGGTTTGGCCGCACGGTTTAGGCAAACCGTGTGCCAACCGTGCGAAAGCTATTACCCTTTAACTTTCCTCAAAATTCAACCCAAACGCACCCCCAAGTCACCTTGACTTCCCAGAACACCTCTAGTACCACATTTTCACAAAGGAATGGACCAGAGAGGTCTGGGTTATTACATCAGATACCTCTCAAAACATTCTCGTCCTCGAGAATCCAAAACCCACATAAAGAGAAAATGAAACATGGTCTGAACAACCACCCCCCGAGATACCTCTCAAAAGAGATCAAGCCACCAAACAATAAAGGATGTCAACTCATAAAAATGAAAGTTCTACAACCACTTAAGTTACAACGATACATGAAAAGAGTTAAACATCAAACAAATCTGGGTACTGAGCGCGTATCTGTGACTCACGTTCCCATGTACTCTCTTCAAAGTCATCGTGTCGCCACAAGACACGAAATAAAGTGATGGATCACCCGTTCAACACCTTCTCCTTGCGTTCTTGGATCTCCACAGGTCGCTCTTCAAAGGTGGCATCATCATCAACATCGATCTCTCCCCAATCAATTATGTGGGAGTCGTCATGAAGATAACGATGTAGCTGTGATACATGGAAAATGTTATGTATCCGAATCATCTGAGGGGGAAGCACTACTCGATACGCCAAAGCTCCAACACAAGCTAACACCTCGAAAGGCCCAACAAAGTAGGGAGAAATCTTACTACCACGACCAAACCTTCGCTTCCCACGACGAGGATTCACCTTCAGAAACACATGATCCCCAACATCAAACTCTAATGGTCTCCGTCTTTGATCGGCATATGATTTATGATGATCTTGAGCTTTCTTCATCCTCTCATGAATCACCTGAACCATCTCTATTGTATTCTGCACTAGTTTCGGTCTGAGAATTGCTGACTCTCCGACCCCAGTCCAGCACAACGGAGAATGGAAATTCCGGCCATACAAGGCTTCAAACGGCGCCATACTGATGGTGGAGTGAAAACTATTATTGTAAGAAAACTCCACCAAGGGTAAGTGCCTCATCCATGAACCTCCAAAATCAAGAACACAAGAGAGTAATATGTCTTCAAGAGTCTGGATGGTTCGCTCTGTATGACCATCCGTTTGAGGGTGAAAAGCAGTGCTGAGGCATAGTTGAGAACCAAAAGCATGTTGGAGACCCCTCCACACCCTGGAGGTAAAACGAGGATCTCGATCAGAAATGATCATCCTTGGGACTCCATGAAGACCCACCACCTCCTCCAGATACTGCCTCGACAAACCTTCCACTGATCTCGAATCCTTGATTACTATGAAGTGGGCCGATTTTGTTAAACGATCCACTACCACCCATATAGAATCATGTTCACCCGGAGCTCGAGGTAAACCTGTAACAAATTCAATTGAGATGTCCTCCCACTTCCACTAAGGAATCTCTAATGGCTGGAGAAGGCCACCAGGAACACGGTGTTCGGCCTTCACCTTCTGGCAGACTAAACATTGAGACACAAACTCCGCAACCGCACGCCTCAGCCCAGGCCACCAAAACTGACTCTTCAAGGATCGGTACATCTTTGTCACACCAGGATGCACCGCAAAAGGAGAACCATGAAACTCTCTGAGGACCTTCTCGCGCATCACCAAGGGAACAAAAATCCTTCCATGATACAATACTCTGTGTTGTTCATCTTCAGACCAACCATCAGGGGCCTCACCACAAACAACTCAGTCTCTCCAAACCTCTACCTCTAGATACCCCAACTGGGACTCTTCCACCCTCTGCATTAGGGATGATTGTACCGTCATCTGGAAAAGACAACCTCTACCCTCAAATTCTCCCACGTCAAGATGAAAAGATGATAGTTCCTCCATTACTCTCCAGGAATCACCGGATTCACGCACAGTATCACTACGTGGCTTTTGGCTCAGCGCATCAGCTACAACATTATCTTTTCCAGGTGTATACGATATATCGAGGTCGTATTCCTACAATAACTCCATCCACTAACGTTGTCGCAAGTTCAATTCACGCTGGGATAAAACATACCTCAAACTCTTATGGTCGGTGAATACCACAAAGCGTTCACCAATGAGGTAATGTATCCACAACTTCAGAGAAAACACCGCAGCTGCCAACTCAAGATCATGGGTGGTATAGTTATGTTCATGGGGACGCAACTGCCGAGACCCATAAGAAACAACTGACCTCTGCTGCATGAGGACAGAGCCTAACTCCATATGTGAAGCATCACAGATAACATCAAACTGAACTCCCTCAGCTGGAAGACAAAGGACTGGAGCACTTACTGACTTCCCTTTTATATACTCGAACGCTGCCTGACATTGATCAATCCATATGAATGCCTAATCTTTCCTGGTCAAAGATGTCAGAGGATTTTCAACTCGGGAGAAATTGGCTACAAACCTCCTGTAGTAGCCTGCGATACCAAGGAAAATTTGCACCTCTGACACTGTCTTGGGGGCTGACCAAGACACAACAGCTTCTATCTTAGATGGATCCACATCTACTCCTTGATGAGACACAACATGCCCCAAGAAACGAACTTCTCGAGCCCAAAACTCACACTTCGAAAACTTTCCGAACAGCTGATGTTGATGAATAACTTCCAAAACGGCTCGTAAATGTTCTGAATGCTCCTCTTCAGATGTGGAGTACACAAGGATGTCATTGATTAAAACTACAACGAACTTGTCCAGGAACTCATGGAACACAACATTCATCAATCCCAGGAACACAGCTGGAGAATTCGTCACGCCGAACGACATTACAACGAACTCATAATGCCCATGACGACAACGAAAAGCAGTATTCGGGATATCTTCATCCTTCACACGCATCTGATGATATCCTGACCGCAAGTCGATCTTTGAGAACCAACTTGCACCTTTCAGTTGATCGAATAAATCATTAATCCGTGGAATAGGATAGCGGTTCCTTATTGTCACTTTGTTTAAGCGATGATAATTGACACACAACGGCAAACTGTCGTCGGCCTTATTCACGAACAGAACTGGTGCACCCCATGGTGACACACTTGGCTGAACAAAACTGCACTGCAACAGACCATCAAGCTGTATACGTAGCTCTCGTAACTCATAAGGGGACATCCTATATGGAGACATAGATATAGGAGACACTCCTGGTTGTAGCTCGATCCCAAACTCGAACTCTCGTCGAGGGGGTAAGTCTACAACCTCTTCTGGAAAAACATCAGGGTACTCCTCTACGACCTTAGGAAATTCCAACTACCGATCCTCTAAAGAACTCAGCATCATCTCATCCGCCATGGTTGATAAGGATGGAACGTGCCTATGACCCATCCGAGGATCTCCCTCACCAACAAACACCACCTGCTCTCCATCTGCACCGATGAAGATGACCTTCTTCCGGAAGCAATCCATGATAGCCTACACCAAATGCAACCAATCCATGCTAAGGATGACATTGTATGGTTGTATCCGTAAACATAGGAAATCTCCCCAAGAGCAGTGTTTCCCCAACACTAGCTCACAGTCTCTAAATACTTCAAACAAGTTATCTCAACCTCCAAATGGCGTAGTCAATGCCAAGGGCACTGGAAGCCTCTCTATCTCAAGTCCCAAGCGTGGACAAGGGTAGGTGATATGAAGGTGTTTGTCGCTCCGGAATCAAACAAGGCATACACCAAGGTTGAAAACAAGAAAAGGGTACCTCAGACGACATCTGGCTCATCTGGAGCTGGCAATGCTAGAGCATGAAGCTGACCACAACCTCCTCCATGGCCTCTCTGACCCTGATGACGACCACATCCATGGCCGCGCTCTGCTCTCTGAGGATGGGGAGCATCATGGGGCTGTCCTCTGCCCGCCCCATCTCCCCTATGCTGATCGAAAGCTGGTGCAACCTGCTGATGTTGCCTTGGCTAGAACTGCCTCAATGGAGGAACCTAGAGCGGAGTGCCCAATGCATGATGAAAGCTCTGAAATGTCGGGCACTCCCGCTACTTATGGCCATGACCACCGCAATAAAAACAAGCGCCTGATCCCTTGGCATAGGCCTGAGAGTTTTTGCCTCTGGAGAAACGAGATGTGAAGGGTTGGGACCTACCCCCGGCTGAACGAAAACTCTTCTTCCCTGAAAATCGGGAACCCCAGACCATAGCTCTGCTCCATGAGGAATCATGCTGAGTCCCCTATCGTGATGATTTGGTCCTGGACAAAGTCCTATCAACAAACTCTGCCCTCTACAACATCTCAAGATATGTCTTCAGCGTAAATGGGGTGACCTGGCGCTGGATCTCTGGATGCAAAGCCTCCTCAAAATGGCTCGCCCTGGCCTCCTCATCTGGTAACAATTATGAAGCATATCGTAGAAGGTTCCTGAAATGGATTCCAAACTCTCGAACACTGGAGCTCCCCTGCCGAAGGGTAAGAAGCTTGTGGAAACTAGACACCTTCGCAGTCGAAGAAAGGAACTCGACTCTAAACTTGTCTCGGAACTCCTCCCATGAGATCGTCGACTCCCCACGATCCTCAAGGAACAACAACCACCACTGCCTTGCTGCTCCACGCAGCATCGTCACAACCAAGGACACCCTGTGCTCCTTCTGAGCATGGATCGAACTGAAGCCTATCTCGACCTCCTCCAACCAGTCTTCTGTGACTGCATTTGAAACGGATCCCTCATACTTCTGCAGAATCTGGCGCTAAAACTCTCGGAGTGTCTTCCTCCAAGTGTCGTCGTCGTCAACCTCTACCCTATGGTGACCTTCTGGAATAGCCTGATGAACGAATTCTACAAAAACCTGACGAGGACGTCGACCTAGAGCCATACCTGCAAAATAACAAACAATTAGAGCTCCTAAGCCTGGAATATGGAAGAATCAACATTAATTAATTAATTTTTTTCCTTCATTTGTTTTAGGTTAACCTATCCCAAGGTCTACCCATTCAAACACATGCACAAATAAGAATGATGCATGATCCTTTCCTAGGTCTCTACCCTAAAACCAGTATCACCCTGTTTAGTAGCCATTGTAATCTTAAAGGTCCGTGTAATAGATCATAGGGGGCCCTAAACGCCTATGTCTCTGCTGGTCTCCAGTGTTTACTCCACTTGCTAAACATGAATGACATCATCGCCCTACCAACCCATGCAACCTCACCTGTGCCTAACTCCAAACTCCATCCTATCCCTCAACCAGACTTTTGATACCACTCTGTCATGACCCCCTCCCCACAAAGTGTACCCCTCCTAGGCCGGAGATGTGAAAAGGGAGATAATGACCCCCGAGTCCCGCCTCCAGTAGGCCCTGGGTTGGCGACTAGCACCGAGGGTATAATAAACACACAAATGGGAGGCATTACACTCCAAGAGAACACATGAGGAAGAGAGAGATAAGATAGAAACCAACCAACTCCAACTCAGAACTAAAGTATAAAAGAAAACCCAAGTGCATATGTAATGTCATGAAAAATTACTACAACTGAAAACGGAAAACTGCAAGTACCCAAAAGAAGGTAAAACAACAATGATCACAAGCCCGAACAGCTCCTGCAACCACAAGCTAGTAGTAACCCACCTGATCTCCAACCTTCTCCAAGTGACCTGAAAAATAGTTTATATATAGGTAGGGTGAGTATAACAACATACTCATTAGGATCCTCCCTGAAGCCTCTCGTGTAAAAGTAAGGAAAGAATGCTAAATCACAGTGAACAACAGTGAAACTAATTCATCACCTAACAGGTGTACTATGTTCCCAACCTCACCATGGATACTCTCTCCAAGTAACGCATACAAGAATATAACATATAGTAAAGAATATCAAGGGTACCCCACTACTACTTCCCCACTTGTTTGCCGCTTTTCCCCAACGACATACGTCCTGTGCATCTCTCTCCAAAGGCTTACCCATATAAACTTGGGTTAAGCCCCACAATCTGCACCACGTGCACCACAAAGGCTTTCCTGCAGACACCTGGGCGAAACACCACACCATCCTCACAACCAAAATTAACCAGGTAGGTTCCGGGATCCACCACAACCCGCATAACATGTATCATACGTCGGGTATTGTACCTCAAGCCATTACAGCCCATACACCGCGTAAGGATCCTCAATCCATCACAGCCTATACATGTTACACCTATAGTAGTTCGTAGAATACTATATCCAGAATATATGTGTGGAAATAACCGCAAGCCATTACAACCCTCTACACACGTATATGGGGAAAACTAACCATTGTGCTAGCGGCACAAGTATCGACCAAGAGAAGAGAGCAGGGTTAAAGGGGGTAGTCATCCATTCACCCTCCCATTGGAATGTTGTGGAAAACACCCCCCCCCCAGGGATCAGAATCCTTGGGTTTTCAGTTTCCCTTACCGACAGGGTGGAGTAGCATATAGAAACACAAAAATTACCGCATATATATAACTCCCAACCACGCTATGGGCATAACCTAGTCTTAGCATCAACTGCAACTAATGTCTCTCGGACTCCGGGATGCTATTTCTAAGACTAGGCATCCTATAAGCACACAACCAGTTAAAGAACTTCATTAGGTTACTTCATTCCCTTTTTCATCAATTCCACTTTATGTTAATTAATTCTTTTTACATTAATTAACCATGAACAAAACCACATTTAAACTTTCTTGGCATCACATTCAAAATTTAGTGTTCCTTTAAAGTTAAAACATCACTATTAAAATACCAGCATCTCCATCCCCGTGGATTATCACCATTTAATAAAAATTTCATTTTAGAATTACTTTCCCATATTCCCAGACATTCTAAAAAAGCATCCTATACTACTAAACATAAGGGGGCTCAACACAGTGAGTCGATATACTACTCGTCGAGTCTTTTCCGCCTATAGCAAGAGCGTAGGCCCATTCTCCCTTGAGAGGCTAAACACGGAAAGCACGTGGCATACCCCGCACATTTTTGCCCCTTTCGGAAGAAGGGTAAGCAAAAACAGCCACCTTGAATAGTGTGGAAAAGTAAAGCAGATAAACAACCAAGGATCAACAACATCCAACAATCACAACCATCCCATTCCATCAGCCATAGTGTCCTCCCTGACACCTACATGCATAAACTGATGCATCTCGCCACTCTAGGTGTCATCCGCTGCCACAACCACAAGGCCTCCCTGCCTCCACATATCACAAGACCCCTCCAGGGTCACAGCACAACACAAGCAGCAGGAAAACAATCATTACAACAAATGGGCTCTTGGTCCTTTAACAAGGCATCCGACCTTCAAACAACAAACACCAACAATCACATCAAATGGGATTTTAGCCCTAATTTACAACAAGAGGGTAACTCTGAACCCTTCAGGGAATCCAATCAATCAATTTCATAAATCCATCTTGAATTAACATATTCAATTCGTTGGTTCCCACATAATGAACCAAAACAGTAAGCTATCACAAGGATTAAACATGCTTACTATGACAACTTAATCAATCTCAAATTACCACAAGAACCAGATTCTTTTTCATGACTCTTTATTTTTATCCAATTAATTATCAATTAATTTTGGATTTATGTTCTTTATAAAATTCATCAAGAACAACATGCAAACAAGCAATGCATAGATATCACACTATCTAGCAAACGTGAGACAACAACATGCGTTCAAACCAATTATTTTAATCTGGTTCAAGTATTAAATTAGGTCAATTCCATTGTGATCCAAAGGGCTAAATCATTCTAACTCTATGATTGCACATAACTTAGAGAAGCCACAAATCCCCTACCTCAAGGGTTTTCGAGGAAAACAACAACGGTCGATGAACGCCCAAGAAACCGGGTCGATTCTCCACGAATCCTCCTTAGATCTCCTCTCCTAACACAACCAAGGCCAAAGATCATCACAAATGACATCCACACACCTAGATCTACCCATAACGGGCATAGATCTAAGAAGACGAGAGAAGAGGAGGAGCAGATCTAGGTAGATCTAAGAAACCAAATAAAAGGATCACATACCTTGAGAAACCGGCTTCGATTCGCGAAGAGAATCCTCCAAATCACCTCAAAAATTTTTGGGAGAGGTTCTTCCACCTCAAAGGAAGGTTAATCCTGAGTTATGGCCAATTAGGGGATTAAACAAGGTGATTCAAGGAAAAACAAGTTAGATCCACAATTTTAGGATCTAACTTTTAGCGCCTGCACGGTTAGTCCGCACGGTTTAACAAACTATGTGCTAACCGTGCATTAGATTCTGCCTCGAAAATCACTCCTCGCACGGTTAGTCCACATTGTTAGACAAACCATGCGCTAACCGTGTGTTAGACACTACCTCCAAGACCAGCCTTGCACGGTTTGGCCGCACGGTTTAGGAAAACCGTGCACCAACCGTGCGAAATCTATTACCCTTTAAATTTCCTCAAAAGTCCACCCAAACGCACCCCCAAGTCACCTTGACTTCCCAGAACACCTCTAGTACAACATTTTCACAAAGGAATGGACCAGAGAGGTCCGGGTCATTACAATTCCAAAATATATTACATCAATAATTAATTTTATGTATAAATTTATTACATTCCCCCACTTGGTCTGAGGAAATTAATGAAAATGCATGTACTCAACCTCTCACTTTATTAATACACATAATACATGAATCATAGTGATATTTACTCTATATGATGATCATTAACTTCCATGTGTCATGATGTATTGTGTATCTTAAATTTCTATATGAATAAACCTTAATCTCATGGTTTATTTTTTATCGATAAAACATTTCTCAAGTAATTAACGTATACACATAAAATTAAAACAGATATTATATATATATATATAGAGAGAGAGAGAGATACAGAGTGTTTTGTATAATTTTTTATACTAAAACATTTACATGTTATTCCTTAATCCCACCACTAGATGAAATAAATCCATCGGGGTTTTAACACTAGTTATATTTAACCAGTATTAAAATTGGTTATCCATATAAATGACATTAAACCACATGGTTTTAACATTGATTATATAATAACCAATTTTAAAACCATTTTTAATGTTATTTAATATAAAATTGATGTTAAAACCTCAGGTTTGACATCTATTATTCATATAACTTACATCAAAAGTAAAATTTCATATCGTGCACTAGATATGTTTCATTATTTTCATAGTGTGCCTTTTTATTTTTTTATTCCTTTCTATAAATTTGTCATCCCATTGAGACACTTTTTCCAATACCATTTATAACTTTTCATTCTCTATAATTCTATATTCCTGATCCACTCCCACTCCATCATTCCAATGATACAACATTATATTGTTTCTATTTTCCACCACATTTCCATGGTATTTAAAGTTATTTTATCATTATTTAGTTTTTTTATGATTTTTTTTCTTCATAGATATTTTTTCTCTCAATTTTTTTATGATAAAGATAAATTCTTTGGATTGAGTATAAAATATAAATTTTACACATGATATTTATTGGCATATTTTTGAAATTATTATCAAGTTATTCCTTACAATGAACATGAATATCAATAAATTATATTTATATTTAGAGGATTCCACTAAGAGACATAATAATAATCTGAAATATAGAGTCACTTTTTTATAATCATTTAGTTTTTGTAATTTTCGAATTCTATCTTGTTTTTTATTACAACATAGATTTGTGTATTGTAATATTTTTATAAAAATATTCAATATTCCACATTGGTTATTTAAATAACCAATGTGAAAAGGTAACCATAACATTGATTAGTAATATTACTAAAATTATTAGGATATTTTGATGTCTATTGTCAAACCAAATGACATAGAATTCCTCAACATTTTATATCATTTATTTTAAAAACTTGTGATTAAATTTAATAATAACATTAGTTAATGATTTAACTAATGTTATAAGTGACTTTCTAAATTGGTTTTCAAAATATATGATGAAAAAACCTTGATAGTTATTCAAAATAAATATTTTGATATTAGTTTATATAAATAACTTTAAAAATATAATTACATAATCAATCATATTTACATCAGTTGAAAAATAGACATTAAAAAAAACATGACATGTATTATTCCACCAGGGCATACAGATTCCATGATCCTTAAATTTAAATAGAGGCATGTATTTAGTTAAAATATCTAAAATTATGAATTTAGTGATCATATATTAAATGGAAAATTTATTATATTTAACATATTATCTTATTTATAAGTACTTAATGAATATGTATTTACTTTTATTGCCAAATTTTTTATTCTTAACCATAAAGATAGTATCTAAATTTTCACAATATATAATCATTATATTGGAAATAGAATCTATAACTTTAAGGCCTGAAATGAAACTATACAGGAATACATAAGGAGAAGTGGCCTCAAAAAATGAAATGAACTAAGATTCCATAGTAAAATTCATTGTTAGTGTCTTTTTTATAATTCTATATGACACAGATCTACCAGACATCATAAATATATAATTTGATTTTTATTTGCATGAATTAGCACAACTAGAAAAATCTTGATTTAAGTATCCAACAACCTCCAAATTGTCACTCCATTTATATATATTCATGTAGTCTTTGGTCCCCTTATGGTATCTCAATTACTTATTCACGGCCTTCTAGTGTTATATAACTATATTACTATAAATTTAACACAAAATTCCCGCTATAATTTAAATTTCAGGCCTTATGACTACCTACACGTCCATTAAAATACCAACAGTGGAATAAAAAATGATAGATTTCATTTTTTATCATTTTAAATCATTTTTATGGAATTTTTTCAAATTGAATTTATAACCCATATCTATGTGTGTTATACTTGGTGAATTATCTTTTATGTGAAATATCTATAAAACGTTATTAATATAGGTTTCTTGAGACATGATCAAAATTCTTCTCAAAATATATTTATCAATCTATAAGGAAATTACATAAAATTCATCACTCATAACTTTCATGTAAAATATTTTTGAGATATATTGTTTTCCCTCATATAGAAAAAACTTATCATTAACATCAAGTAAAATTTCATCTATATATAAAACAAGAAAAAAAAATTAATCCCCATGAAATTATAGTATATAAATCAATATATTATTTTTTATTTGAAACTAAATGAATTAATTACATCATGAAATCATAAATAGAACTTTTTGGATTCTTGTTTTAATCTATAAATTATTCTTTAAGATTTCTAATAGAGAGGGATCGTCCTTGTTGTATCATGTATAACCCCCCCCATCTGTATTACCATTTATAAATGTAGTTTTCACATCAATTTGTGGTGATTTTATGTTGAAATTTGTAACGTATGCTAATATATTTCACAAGTATTCCTTTGGAGAAAATGTGTTAGTATAATTGATCCATTACTTTTGAGTAAACCCTTTAGAAACTAATCATGTCTTGTATCTATCAACGTTTCCTAATAAATTTATATTTATTTTAAAAACCCAATTAAATACAATTGATTTTTCAATAAGAGGAAACTCAAAATTATCCCAAACTTCACTATTCTTCTAGGAATTCATCACCTCAATCATGAAATCATACCACTCTTTCAACTCTTTAATACTCATAGATTATGAAAATGTTTCCGAATCATTCTTGTATCTAATATTATAGTCCTAATATTTTAGTATAAATTTCTAACTTTATCATACTTTAGGATCTTCAAAATGTTTCACCATCATTTTCTTGAGAAAATTATTGTTCAACTTATTGTTCAATATTTTCTGATTCATGAACCACCTAAACTATAAGATGATTATAAATAGTTTTTTTAATTATATATTTTCAAACACCACTCAATGAATGAGGTATGCGATGATAATTTATCATTTTATCACTAAAGGTATAGGTATGAGATTTTGAATGATATTTATTAAAAAAATTATGATCATATCACTCCCACTAATTAGGTCATTCTCAAGAAAATTTTAAATACTTGATTCTACAACTCTAGTGTTCAGTGATATAAAATAAAAAAAAGTATCCCTTAGAACTTTTAACATATAAAGTGAAGTTACCACTAATGCTTTTGGGATCCAAATTATTTTCTTATGGCTCATAAACTAACACATTTTAAGTACATCAACAAATGCACGCATGTAACAAACTCAGTTTCCACCACTTAAATAATTCAAAAGGTGTCTTTGAAATAGCCTTTATTGGAACCCAATTTTAAATTTATGATGTTTTATTAAGTTCTTGAATCCATAGGTATTTATATAACTTAGAGTTAATTAGAATAATTTATACCATTTTCGTTAAGGTTCAATTTATTTTTTTAGTTACACTATTTTTATTCGTTCAACCAAACATTGTGTATTGAGAATATATTCCATTTTCATTAAGAAAACTTTAAAAAATACTAGGTAATTTTATTACCTTAGTTTTTCATTGTATTGAAATTTATTTTTCATAAGGGTGACTTCATTTATTTTTGAGTTTCATGGGTTGGGTCCTTTATTGTGTAGATTTACAAATTCACCTGATTAGTTGACCTTTAAAAATTTCCTGATGGTTTTATTGGACTCAAGATGTGTTTTTACCCTTGGTTTAATTTTTTCTGAAATTTATAAATATTACTAATGATATAATGTTTACTCTTCAATATATTAATGAAAGAGTGTGGATATCCACTAAATATACCCCATTTTTAGTAGATTGACAAAATTTTACAACCTACATTTCTTTGGACCAAGGCATAACCAAAACACTACTAGATTTTTTACAATTCAAG
Source organism: Viscum album (assembly GCA_963277665.1). Lineage (NCBI taxonomy): Eukaryota > Viridiplantae > Streptophyta > Magnoliopsida > Santalales > Viscaceae > Viscum > Viscum album. Next base: position 1,921,180,293 of record OY728125.1, on the reverse strand, counting down.
TTAACCCAAACACCAGCCTTTTACTAGGGAAAATGTACAATAAATGACTATGATTTGTAGTCAGATAAGAATAACTAGGGATATACCATTTAATGGAGATATAACCAATTTTTAGCTTGTTAGGAAAACTCGATAAGAACATTATAATATAAAGTCAATGCAGTATAATAAATGAATAATATAGTTAAACTAATAAAAATATGTAGATGGTGTTGTTGGTGTATAATATTTATCATAAAAACTTCAGTATTGATGCAGAATAATGAAACTTTGAGTGGCCCGATAATCCTCAACAAAACAGTATGAAAACGTGTTGAACAATTTATCTTTTCAACATTATAGTCATTAGAATCACATAAAATAATTATGTGTGTGTGTATCATTTAATGCATCTTAATACATATTCTCTAGAAGAAAAATACATCACCCATGAAAAATATAACCATTAGAATAATTAAAATATATAAAAAATATAGTAACCAAAAATTCATGCAACTGTCTTAGAATTTCAATTGAACATTCATAGGCTCTGATAATATTACACTTATCTATTAAAATAATTACATAATTATTTATTAAATATTCCATGAAAATTTTCATTACATACTCTGAATTATCTTTGAAATCATGTGATATAGTGACTTCAAAATTCCTAAAATTTGAATTCTAACATAAGCCACATTTCCCAAATTATCTTTCATAATAGTGAAAAATATTCTATCATAAACAATGATTTATAATTATTCACACTACATCCTAATAATATGTAAGATTAAAACTAAATATCGATTTATACATATAAGTTCATACTTTTTTAAATTTTAAATACATAGGGGTATTTTCTCTTCATATGTAAGGGTACTTTCCATCATCCATTGTATATGTAAAGGTAATTTCCTTTTAAAATTTTATAACTCTTAATGTATATATAAAGGTAATTTCATTTGAAAATTTTACAACTACACCAACATATGTAAAAGTAATTTATTAATATATAAGGTCCCTCCAATACACAATAGTATTTATTTTGTAAAAATTACAATATGTAAGGGTCCATGAATTTTCAAATTTTCTAAACATCCAATACATAAAGGCACATTCATCATGCATAAGATTACCATACATAGAAAAAAAAATTAAAAAATATATGATAAAACTAGAAGAATAATATAAAATAATTAAAAATAAGTAATAATAACAATAAACAATGATATGGTATAAATGATGAGTGGGGGTATTAATATCAAAATACAAGAAAGTGGGGGGATATATAATTATAAAAACATATAAATCGAAGTGGCATGAACCTAATCAACAAAATAATCTATAAATTAATGGTCAATACACCTCTCTATAGTCATCCATCAATGAAAAAAAACCTATAGAGTATTTTGGTGTTCTTAGTGTAATTTTAGGTGTTCCGTGTGGTTGGATAAATAACAATGTGAATCATGATGTGAAAGTCGAAGCTCTATATTTTCACCATCAAGATAGAAAATTCTTGATATTATTTTCCTTATTCTTAATATTTATTTTATTCTCTTATTTTCATCCTCAAATTATTTAAAAAATTAATGTTGATATCATAAAAAAGAACTCATGGAAGCCTAATTCTTGAATAATCTACTAATGTTTGAACACGGTGAAGAATTAAAAGCATAAAATGGATATTTGAATTAAATATTATATTTGATAATATTTTATTATAGTTTATTCTTCCATGTGGATTTTTTTAATATCATTATAATTAAAAAATTTCATTGAACCATCTACATTCTTGGAATACAGCAGATTAAAGATGAATTTATTTATTTTAATGGTTTTTTGCTTATGATGTTTGTTTCAGTGATGTTATTTGAATTTTTCCCATGGATGATTTGTCAAATTTATCCAAAATATTTTCCTATAATATTTATCATTAATCGATAATCCTAGGTTTAAATCCATATTAGGTTTTAATTCCTTCAACTAACCATGGATTATTGAGAAAACATACCATTTATTAAATTTTCTCTCTAGTTGAGGTTAAATGTTGGGAGAATCGATTGTTGTTTTATGATTATAAGGTAATCAAGGATTTATGGAAGACATGGGATGACATGGATGTGTTATTATAGAGAAATTATGATGAATCAGATGGTTGAAAAGTGTTGGGACATGGTTATAATGATGAAAATGGTGGTATGGTCAGTTAAATGATGACCAACCGGATTTGGGATTCAAGCAAGATGAGTAGGAATTTTTTAAAGACATTGGATCCTTCCAATAGTATATATGGGTGTATATAATAATTTTAAGTGATTATGGAATGATTTGTTATGGGATTATTTGATGGAGGGATTGAAATTTCATAAGTTGATAAATTCGACTTGATTTTCCTAACTACATAACATGTAGTCTCAGGATCACACACTATGTACATTGGAATCTATGATGACATGTGTTTATGTGAAGAGATAAATATCAAATGTCTCATGAATTAGTTTAACACACCATGTTGGTGGGATTTATTCAATGAGTGTGTCCCATTTTTACATGTCAAGTGGTAAAATGGCCTCACATGCTATGTCTACTAACATACACAATATATATGTTAGACCCATTGGATCAGCATGTATCCAAGGCATGTGAAGACCTTCCTATGTGATGTTACACACCATGTAAAATAGGTACATGTTGTGTACTTATATATGGAATGATTCTGTATAATAAAGAAATAAGTCTAGATGAAATCATGAGTCTAATATGTGGTGTACTTCAATTTAACAAGCAATGTATATTGATTCAAAACATTATTTACACTAATGAGCATCAAAGTCTATACATCATGTACTTTGTAAGTACATTTTTTTACAATTAATATTCAAGTGTGTTCTATAGAATGTATCCCATGTATGAATTTTATACATACGGGTAGTCTATTGGGGGTAATTATTCCATTTAGAATGTGATTGTTCATTCCTCAATACTGGTAGAGACTATTTTTAAATCATTTAGGGAAAATATTAAATATATTTTTGAGTATATGATATTGATATAAGGGAGATGCTTTTAGTGGAGACTCAGGGTGGGTAACCCCCACATAGAGTCTTTAGAAAGTATGTGGTTCCCCCGTATGTATTGTGGAATATGTAACACTCCATTGGGAATAAGTATTATAGTTTCTATTCTCGTGGTATGGGTCCTCCATTCAATCATGAGTTTGGTACTCCATTAATCTTGATGAGTTATGTGTCCCTACAAATATATGTATAGTTACTAATCCCTTTATTGTAAAACCGGTTCTAGAGTGTGGTTTCTCTATTTATAGAGGTTTGTGTTTTCCTTTGATATATGTTACGAGTTTCAGTCATCCATGCATCAGTCTTAAGTACTACCCATAGGTAATTATCATGACAAGGAATAGTCCCTCATATAACTAACAGAGTTGTTACTTCCCTATATGTTTAATAACGATCCTATTTCCATGGCCAGTTACTCCCTTAGTCTATATACACATACCTTGATGAGGAATGGGCCCCCTGTTACAATTTCAAGGAGGTAGAATAGAATTTTTGAAATTCATGTTTTTCAGGTGTCATGAGTCTTTCTATTTATTAACAAATACAAATGTATTCAAGATAATAATAACATATTGGTCCTTTTGGATTCCTTCTAGTTACGTCTTTCAGATGGGATAATGACATTAAGTTTAATAGATCTTTTTGATAATTTGTGTATCTATGGTTTTTAGTTAGTAGAAAATAATGTTCATTTCCATTTCTCGTGGTTATCTTGAGTTTATATAACATTTTTATTTCTACATGGGATACTTCATCTTATTTTCCCATGTCCATGGTTTTGAGTTTTCTAGTTGGTTTATCTTTACTTTATGTTTTCATGGTGCCCTACTTGCTATCTTTATACTCACCCATTCATGGGCCTTATTCCCACACATGTTGTTTCTGTATAGATATTTCATTTTTTTTGTTTTACCTTTAGAAACCAATAGATAATAGAGCTAGTAGAGCCAGTGGATCTAGTTGAGTTAATGTAGGAATGTGGTTGATGATGATTGGTTGAGTTGGTTGTTACAAGAGGTCACATCCTAGACATTTGTGTAGTGTGTGTGTGTTTTTACCTATTATATTTTAGTTGTTTCTTGGGATATTATTCATGGTATATTTACCTTTGGATTAACCAGTGTGGTATTATATTAGAAATTTGATGTTGTGTTCATGATTTAGTTATACAGTTCAGTTATATATACTCATTTGTGGTGAATATTGGATATTTCTTGTGTATTTTGGGAAACATTTTTCATTACATGTTATTATAGTCCAAGTAATCCCATGTATTTATATTCATTTTTGGTATTAGTATCTTTCCCTAAGCATATTGGATAAGGGTTTGGGGTGTCACACTCATCTTACTTCTGGCTCAATTGTGGTCCTGGTGGAATCGTTGTATCAAAATGGTATAAAAATGGTTCGATCCTTAGGGACAGAGTTTAGAGTTAATTATTTTGTAATATAAGTTTGGGAATTTGGGAAGCAATTATATGAAGTTATTAAGTTCAGTTAATAAAAAGGGGGGATAACATTGGTTTTGTGATCGATGTATCCTTTCACCAAGAATTTGATAACCTATTAGTCAAACCAGATCTCTAAGGCAATGTTTATAGGGTACAAGTTGGTACATTCATGAAATGATCACTTTTCATGATCTTTTAATCCTTTTTGTGTCTACTCTCCCTGATATACTCTATATTAACAATGTGTTCCTCCTATATAGTATATTATTATACCCAAAGAGATATAGATCACATTTTGAGCATGGTTATCTGAATTTTTGGGACCTTCTTCTTTAGATTATGATGGATTGGGTCACTAACAAGATGTAGGTTTGTTTCAGGGTAGTTTGAGGAGCTTAAAACTATGTATTGGTATGCCTATAAGATTTTTTGATATAGAGTGACTAAAACCCATCAAGTTAATCATCGTAGTGGATGTGATCTTGTAAGATATTAGCGGTGTGGTTGTGAGTTACCTCTTCTAGATTTTACATTGCTCATTACATGTAGGAGTATGATTCTCTCATGAGTGGTGTCATTGATAATGGTCCTTGTTAATGTTTATATTTATGGTTTATGTTTTTTCTTCTTTATATGTGGGTAGTTTAAATATGGTTGGATGATTATTTTACATTTAATCTCAGATGATATCATGTAATGTGAACTCACATATTCTCTTAAGGCCTTTCTGGCAAAGTCACAAGCTAGATGATTCCTGTGTGGAGGTCCCAAGTAGTTGTGTATTAGTCCTACTCAGGTCCTATACTAGTAAGGGTGAATTTTATATACATGATGGTAGGTTTTATTCTATGTGAGTTTTTATAACAAGCTTCCCTATAGTGGCTCGGGTTGTTTCCTATTCAACAAAGAAAAGGTTTAAAGGTGATGAGGATGTGGAGAACTCAATTTTTCATAACCTATACTTATTTTTTAAAATTTTATAGTTTAATTACTTTAGAGAGTAAAATGGTAAATTTATCCTAGAGGTTTACCTTACAAAATTGTTTCTTTCATTGAATTCAGGATACAGTTTTACCACTGGGTTGAATTTTAGTAAAATTTCAACCTATTTGAATTTTAACAGATAATTAATATTTATTAAATAAGTAAAAAATCATCTTGTGAACATGGATATTAATAAATTATAAGGAGTGTATTAAATGAAAATTCTAACACTATTATTGTGTTCAAAATGAGATGCTTTCCCTAGGTGAGTTATAACATTTTTCTTCGCCTCTTAAACCATGGAAAGAGTATTATTAGGTTTTTAATTGTAATATAAGTAATTAAGACCATTTAACTAAATCTACTTTATAAATTAATTGTTAACCCTCCATTATAAGTTCAATTATCAATGAAAAATATAAAACTATAAATAATTATAGTGTACTTGGTGGAATTTAAATCATTCCTCATTGTGGGATCGATGAGCAATATGAATTAGGAAATTAACATCAAAGCTCCGACTTTCCGCCATTTAGGTAGGAAATTATTGATATTATTTTCATAATTATTTATAGATCTTCAATTATCTACCTTCCATCTTTGAATTATTTAAAAATAATAATGGTTATATCATAAGCTAGAACTCATGAAATCTTAATTCTTGCATAATATATTGATGTTTGAATATGATGAAAAATTAAAAACATAAAATGGATGTTTAAATTAAATATTAAATTATAAAATATTTAATTATATTTTTTCTTACAGTTTTATTTTTTTATATTATTTCAATTATTTTTTTGAACCTTTTATGGGCATGGAATTCAGTGTATTAAAGTCTAATTGATTTATTTTTACATTTCGTTTTTTGTGATGTTTTTTGCACAAAATTTAATGAAATTTTCCCATGAATTATTATTATTATATCACCAAATTATTTTACTCAAATATTTATCATTAATCAGTGAGAAATAATGTAAATTAATATTAGGTGTTTGGTTCTTCCACTATTAATAGATTCTTGAAAAACCTCTCATTTATTAACATTTAATTCTCAATGAGGTTCAATGATGGGAGACTTGATTAGTGTTTTTTCCTAATAGGGTCATAAAGGATTTATGGAAGTCATGTGATGGTATGAAGGTGTTACATGCAAGGACTGATAATAAAGAATTGAAGAATTGAATGAAAGACAAGCATTTGGAATTGATTAGAGTGATAACGATTGTCGTGCAGTAGATTTGATAACGAATGACTATATTTGGGACTATGGTGATGTGTGAAGGAATTTTCAAGGACATTGTATTTGTTCAATGATGGTTAAATTTTAAGATACATGTTTTAAGTAAGTAGGGAATCATTTGTTGTGGGAGTTTTGGGTTTGGTGGTTAAAATTTCAGAAGAGGATAAATTTTTTTTGATTTTTACTACCACACAATATGTATTGTCAAGATCTCACATCATATTTGAAAAATTATATTGTGGAAAGGGTTTATGTGTAGATATAAATATCACACATTGTGTGAATCTGGGTTACACTCCATTTATGATGAGTCTCATTTCTTGATCATGTACTACCTGTATAAACTGAATGATCAACTTGCCTCACAAACCATGTGTAGAGACATACATTTCATTTATGTTGGACCCATCGACTCAATATGTATCTGGATAACATGTCGACCTTCACATGTAATTTAACATATTGTGTATGATAAAAAAACCCATACTCATCTAGATAGAATTATTCTATATATTAGAGATATAGTCCTATATAGAATCAAGTTTCTTATATGAGATATACCCCCAAATTGATATATTGTATATATTTATTCCACTCATTATGGATGTTGTTGAAATTTGGAGACTACACATTGTGTACCCCCAAATTACATTTCATGTATCAGTTAGATTCTAGTCTGTTCTATACCTTGTTTCCCAAGTATCAGTTTTGGAGATATGAGTAGTCCATTTTGTTTGATTTTTCACAAATTATGGGAAAATTGATTATATTTTTTTGGTAGTGACTATTTATAAAGTATTTTGGGCAAATTATGTTCCATTTATTTGAGGAAATGATGTTGGTGTAAGGGGGATTCTTGGTAGAGACACATTGTCATTATTCCACTCTAAAGAGTTTTAGAACATCGTGTAGGTCCATTATATGTTTTGTTGATTAAAAAACATATTATAGGTTTAGGGATCAAATTTTCTATCCTTAGGGTATAATTCCTCTACTCGGGCATGGGGTCAGTACTCCCTCGATCTTGATGAGGTGTGTTTACAATATACTATAGTAAGATTCATGATCAAGGGATTATTACCCCATTCCCAAATTGAGGACTCATATCCCAAGGATGGAAACTATGAGTCTTGATCCTTTGGGAGCATTACCTACTCCACAACATATACATGAGACCCACAACCCATCCTAACACTTATTATATGAGAATAATAACCCTGTATCTCCACCAAATATCTCACCCTTACACCAATATCATTATCTCAAAGCTAAGGAACGTAATTTACCCTAGCATCTTCAGAAATGTTCTCTACTAATAATAAGGAATAAACTATCACATTCTACATGTAAAAATCACCTAGAATATACTATTCATATTCCCAAAACTAATACCTAGGTGAAAAGGTATGGAACACACTAGAATATGACCAATACATGGAATATAATTTATTTGTACATGATGTGTAGCCTTTAATTTTTAGTGGCATCCATAATGAGTGGAATTGATGTAAATGGAATTTCAATTTGGGAGTACATGGTGTGTGAGACTCTCAATTACATCTAGACCCATATAACTAGTACACAAATTCATGTCCTATAGAAGTAAAATTCATGTACATATCATAAATTATGTATAACATTATGTGAAAATTATTTTGTTCCCAAAATATATACTAAGTTGATGGGAACGACATAAATGAAACGCATGTCGGTACACATGGTGTTTGAATCCAGTTGATCACTTGACATGTACATCTAGTACATGCTCAAGAAATGAGGCCCACCATACATATTTTGTGACACTGAGTTACATAATGTGTGATATTTAGATCTTTTCATAAACCCCATCCACTATATATTCCAATATACATAGTGTATTCTCCTGAGACTATATGCTGTATGGTTGGGAAAATCACACCAAATTCATCTTCTTCGAAAATTTCAACCATTATTTTCTAAAAACCCACCAAAAAATATGTCATACTTACTTCCTACACATCTTTACATCTATAATAATCATTTAACTAATCTAATTCCCCAAAAAATTCCTCCACACATCGCTATAATCCCAAATTTAGACGTTAATCATCAAACTGGATATACAACTATCATCATTTCTATAATTGTTCCCAAGCGCTCACTTAATATCCAAGTCATAATCGCTACACTACTAGTCCTATAATTTAACACATTTATGTTGTACCATGGATTCCATCAATCCTCAATACCCTTGAGAGTCCAAAGTACCATTTTATTCTCCCGTCATTAAACCAAAATGAGAGTGAAAAGTTAATAAATGAGAGGTTTGTTCAAGAATCAGTCATTTTTGGATGGAATGATCACCCAATATGCATTTAAATCTTATATTTTAGATGAATTATAAACATAAGAGGAAAGAAAATTTAGTTATATAAGAATAATCATCCAATGGAAAAATCAAATAACTTTAGTGAAACAAACATCACAAGTAACAAACCAGTAGAATAAATTAATTATTGTTTAATCAAATATATTCCAAGACCATAAATGGTTTAATGAAAATTTTTAATTAAAATGATATAAACAATATCCTCATGAAATAATAAACCATAATTATATATTATCATATATAATATTTAATTTAAATATCCATTTTCTTCTTTTATGTCATCACCGTATTCAAACATAAGCAGATTATTTAAGAATTAGGTTTCCATGTGTTATTTTATATTATATCACCATTATTTTTATTAAATAATCCAATACTAGAAATAAGAGAACTGAAAAACTATGAAAAATTAAGAATATAATACCAATAATGTCCCACCCCTATGGTGAAGATTTGAAGCTTTTATTTACGTACCAATTCATGTTATCATCAATCCCACCATAAGGAACACCTTAAATTCTACTAAAAACACCCAAATTATCCATAAGTTTACATTTTTCATTGATAGATAATAATATATAGGAGGATTAATAATGAATTTATAAAAAAAACTATTGTTTAAGAGTTTTAATGATTAATTTTTCAATTAAAAACTTGAAAATACTATGTCCAGGGTCGAGTATCCAAACACAAAGTTTACACCTCACTTAAGAAAGCACCCCATTTTAAAAATAATATTAGTGTAAAAAAATTTATATGAGCCTCTTTGTAAAAGTTATTAATGTAAATTCACCGACCCCAGTATTCTGGAGTCAGTGCCTTTATTACATTGGTACTATATGTAGGTTCCGGGCACAACAGAAGCGTGGTTGGGATGGAACCCAAATTTAATTTTTTCCATGATCAATGATTATTTTGGGATCAATACGAAGATGAACTCCTGTCTCCACAGAAAATAATCAAAGATTTAGATAAAGATGGAAGAGGCCCTAAAAATTTAGAGAGTATCTTGCACATCATGTTTATAATTAATTTAATTAATTTCATAAACAAAATAATACCTGGATATTTGGTAATTTATTCATTAAATAAGTTGATTTTCTAGAAAAAACCTTATAGATTATCTCATTGCGCTTGTTAGGATCTAATCTATAATCACTCTAGCTGTGATCCACACATGCTCTGATGACCTCCAATTGACATCACTCATTCTCTGGGTACTAGTGTAGCGAAACGAGTGTCTTGTGTCGGTCATTCTTGATCACTTTTTCTTCAGCCTTGAAGAACGTCTCTCATTATTGAGAGGGTTGGGAAGAGTATTCGAGAAAGAAATCGTTTAGATCAACAATTCTCAATTCATCGGGCATGCAGTTCAGTAAATGGAACAATAGATGTATGTGTCTATTTATCGACATGGGGCTTTGGTTGCAATATTTAATTATGTAAAAACAATTAAATACATTCATAACCTTAGAGAAAACCCATGATTTTAATAATAATACCGCATCACTATTTATGGTGCGCCAACTTGCACAAAATGAAATTATAAATAAAATTACGCATCACAAAATAATAGGAACATTATTATTATTTTAATTTGTGCCAAATAGTTAAATAATTATTTACCATCTTCCAAATAATTATTTTACTACTGAACCATCCTTGGTCTGCTCAAACTCAACTTCCACTTATTGAACACCTGAATAAATAAATAAATAAATTATTATCTTAAATAAATATTTTATTTACAAACTAGTAAATAAATATTTATTAAATGTTCAAATAAATAAATAAATAAATTTTACCCACAATCTGGTGAATAAATATTAATTTAATTTATGAAATCATTTCAAATTGAATAAAATTATTCCACTAACTTGAGAATAATATTGATTAATTAAATTCAAATATAATTTAACCAAGACTACTAGAAACACTTAGTGTGTGGACCTCTAGGATTATTTCTCATTGGAATTACATGGACTTGCCTAAAGTCCAAGAGTACTGTATAGCAATGGGTCAAGGCACCCAAAAGAAGGAACTTAAAGTTGCAACAACGACATCCACATATGAACGCTCACTATGAAATATAATCCCTTTGTCTCAATATCTCATCAAGATGTTTTCATGATAGTGTCGTCAACCTTTATGCTTGGTACGTCATTCTTTGACTACCTGAAATAAACTCATCATTACACTATGGACGTGGAATTTTGCATTAAAGTTCAATTTCAATCAAAGTGTTGAGATATCAACTTCCATAAATGGAAGGGACAAATCCTTCCTCAATTTATCCATTAATAACATGTCACTCGTGACGCACCCAACACGCCCTAATTCCCATCAACTTTATGCGTGATGGTTTTCATCAGTAAATCAAAGTGCGCGAGTCTTGAAACATATTAATAATAATCTTAAAGTCTAAGGATCATTATACACACTCATAGATAGGAATATCTGATGACACCAAAACATGTAGAATTTCTACTGGCGAGTATGTTCTCATAATCTTCTACCGTGGAGATTACTAAGTGTGAAATTCATGAGAGGAAGTCTCATATCCTTATGAGTACTCGCACCTGACAGTCTGTATTCTATATGTCCCATCATAGTATCTCATCCAACTACAAAACTATATCTAAGAATATTTTTATATCATTTCAAGGTTCTCATCAAAGTGGGGAACTTTTATGACCTTATCAATGCAAGAAATACTATTGGACATTATTACATCATTGTTATGAAGAACAATGAACAATATGTAATAAGATGTTTAATATTTAAACACATTAAATATCTATGTAATCAAAGTATAAATAGTTAGTTCTGGGACACCAACTCTATAAAACTCTCACTTGGACTAGAGTCAACTACCTATGACTTTCATTCTGCTAGACCTCACATGATGATCACGTTTCTACTAAGTCAAGGCTTTAGTCAAGGGGTCTTCCACATTGTCTTCCATGGAAATACTACTCACTACAACTTCACCTATTTGAGAAAAATCACTCAAGAGATGATACTTTCGAAGTATGTTCTTTGTCTGCTGATGAGACCGTGTATCTTTTTCAAGATCCACTGCTGTAGTATTATCACAATAGAGTGTGATGGGATCTTAACTGCTAGGTACAACATATAGCTTCTGGAATAATATTCTCATCCAAATTTCTTCTTTATCTACCTCATGAGTGGCGATATACTCAAACTCAACTATAGAATTTGCGACCACACTCTGCTTTGAGCTCTTCCAACTCACTGCACCTCCATTCAAAGTGAAGATGTATCCTGTTTGCAACTTCATGTCATCTTGATCAGTCTAGAAACTAGAATTTTCATATCTTCTGATGTCGAGTTCCTTATATCCTCTATAAACAAGAAAAATATACTTAGTACGCCTCAAATACTATAGGATAGTCTTGACTTCCATCCAATGGAGGTCACCTCATTCATCTTTATATCTTCCAACCGCACTCAATTTATAGGGGACATCTAGCCTAATACATAGCATGGCATACATGACTGAACCAATAGCTGATGCGTATGGATTCCTTTCCATTATCTTCCATTCCTTATGTTTCTGAGGACACATTTTCTTAGAAATATGAATGCCATGTGACACTGGAAACAATCCCCTTTGGATTGTTCTATACTGAATATATTCAGTATATTATCAATGTATGTACTTTAACTTAGGTCCAAAAATCTCTTGGATCTATCACAATGGATCTTGATCCCAATAATATATGATGTATCTCCCAATTCCCTCATGGAGAATCATTGATTCAACCATGCCTTAACAGACTGTAAGGCTTTTATCTCGTTTCCAATAAGTAATATGTCATCAACATATACTATTAGGAAAATGACTTCACTCCCACTAAACTGTTTGTAGACACACGGATCACATTCATTATTGATCAAACTAAATTTCATTATGGATTCATCAAAACAAATGTTCCATGACCTGGATGCTTTCTTTAATCCATAAATGGATTTCTACAACTTGCATATCTTATCAGCATCCTTTGGAGTCATAAACCCTTTAGGTTGTGTCATGTAGAAATCTTCCTGAAGGTTCCCATTAATAAAGTTTGTTTTTACATCCATTTTCTAAATCTCCTATCCATGGTAAGTGGAAATGGAAAATATAATTCTGATGGATTTCAGCATTGAAACTGGTGAAAAGGTTTCTTCATAGTCAATGCCTTGATGCTTCTTGAACCCTTTTGCAACTAGTCATGCCTTATAGGTACTGACTTATCCTTCTATGTCCAATTTCTTCTTGAATACCCATTTGCAACCAACATGATTTACATCAACTAGAGGATCTACCAAAATCAAGACTTGGTTTCAGTACATGGAATCCATTTCAAAATTCATGACTTCTTGGCACTTGGCAATATTTGTGCCACTTACTGCTTCCTTGTATCTTAGAGGATCATTATTATCAACTATTAATGAGTCACCATCCTCAATAACTAGAAAATATACTATTACAGTTCTATAACCTCTCTTGTACTCCTACGCAGTTGTTGTGTCTCTGGAACTATGCTTTGTTCCACGGGGCTTTGTGGAATTTATTCATGTACCAACTCTTGTGTACCTTGAGCCTTGAATTCATCTAAGTCTATCTCGATCCCACTATCTCTATTAGAGATGTGATACCTATCAAGTAATATTATGTGTCTCGCCACAATAACATTTTTGTATAAGGGGTTGTATAGGTAATATCCCCTTGTTTCCTTGGGGTTTCCTATAAAGGAACAATTTGTTCCTTGGGGTGAAAGTTTATTACCTGAAGAGACCTTAACAAACTCATCACTTCCCCACACATGTAAATTCAATAACATGGATTTATTTCCACTCCAAAACTCATATAGAATACCATTTATCAATTTAGTTGGTACTTGGTTTAGTAAGTGTGTCATTGTTTGTCACTCATATCTCCAAAAGGATAATGGAAGACTCACATGACTCATCATTAATCTCACCATATCCAATAGGGTTCGGTTCCTCCTTTCTCTCACACCATTACACTGAGGCGTGTGGTTCCTCCTTGGCTGGGAAAACCCCTTAATGAACTACTTTTTGTTCCTCCTTCCATGAAGAACCTTACTATTATTGATGCATCATCATATGCTAATTTTTAGAGATAATAATATGTGGATATTTGCCTCAAATTTCAGGGCTATATTTACAGTGATGCTGACACACTGGTTAGGACTCCCAAAACCAATGGGTGCTTCTCTTACAGGGAATGATATAGAAACATGTGTGATGTTGTCTCATCTATGCCTGCATGGATAAGGATGTTTCGAGTCTGTTACATTGCACCCTCCTATTACCTTCTGCTCTAGAGGTTATGGAAAAACAGGTTGCCGACATACAACCCGCTCCAAAAAACTAAAATCCAATTAGCATCTGCATGTGGCATATGTCTTTGGGATGAGGAGTCTATCTCTCATATCATATTCTCTTTAAACTTCTCTTACAGGTTATGGTCTCACTTTCAGGCTGCTTTCGGTGTGAATATTGATCTGTATAGAAAGGAAGAACTGATGACATCTGTCTAGTGCGCACAGCTTTGTGAACAGATTAGGGTAATGTTCATCATTGTTGTTGGTGTTGTATTCAAAGTGATATGGAAATATAGGAATTCCACTGTTTTTTAGGTACAATGGACATCATTGTAGGCTGGACTATACACGTTATATCTGGATGTTATGACTACCTCCAAATTGCATACTGGCACTATGAAAAATGACATTACTGACTTGGTTATTCTGAGAGCTTTTGGTGTAACTTGCATAATCAAAAATCCTATTATTCTTAAATCTATTATATGGATTCCTCCTATATCTAGATGGATAAAAGTAAATGTTTATGGGGTGTCTTTCAATGAACCAGGGCCTTCAGGATGTGGTGACATCTTCCGCACTCATTTGGTCTTCGTTAAAGGCTGCTTCCACCACTATATTGGCAATGGCATGGCGATCAAATCAGAACTATGGGCTATGATCAAATTAATAAGGTATACCACTAATTATGGATGGAGACACCTTTTGATGGAATCTGACTCCACCAATATGGTTCACATCCTAAATACTCGATCCATATCAGTACCATGGAAAATGATTCCTTCCTGAATCGACTGTTTGCGGATTCTTGAGCACATACAGCTTGATATCACCCATGTCTATAGGGAGGCCAATCAGGTAGAAGATGTGCTTTCAAAGAGGGAAATTGTAGATGCCTCCTCTAGATGGTCTTTTATTTCTCCATAATTTTGTTCTCATTTTGTCTATTTGAACATGTGTGGGGTTTCTTACCCTCATCTTTATAAACCCCCTTGTACTGCCACTTTATCTTTTTTTAATAATATTTTTTTTAGGAATGGGCTTGTCGGACTCCTGAACATTTTTGATCGGTTTGAGCAGAGTTTCTTAATCTTCTTACCAAGATGGTTCTCAACTTTATTCTTATATTCTTTGAACTTATCAAAAGAATTTGACTTATACCTCATTAATTAGATATATCCATATCTACTAAAATCGTCAGTAAAAGTTATGAAGTATGAGTACCCTACCCTTTCATAGACTGGAAATGGTTCACACACATTGGTATGAACCAATTCAAGAATCTCTTTATCCCTTTCACCTTTCCCACTAAATGGGGATTTTGTCATTTTTCATTGTAAACATGCATGACATATGCCAAGTGGTTTTAGTTTGAAAGAATATAAATATCCATCTTGATGTAAATTTGTCAATAATTTCTTATTTACATGGCCTAGCTAGTGATGCCAAATTTGGGTGTGGTATGAGTCAAGTGAAGTATCTTTGTTATCGATTGTCATTTTTTGGTTTGTGTAATCCAACACATAAAGACCGTTGTATAAATATTCCCTACCAAAACAAATGTTATCTTTGTAAAAGAAGCAACATTCATTTTCAAAATTGAAAAAAAATCCATATTTATCTAATCTGGATACATAAATAATGTTTTTAGTAATAGACTGCACATAATAACAGCCCTTTAATACCAAGATCGTCCCAGTTGGCAATGTGAGGTGGTAGTCCCTGATAGTTACATCAGTAAGTCTTGCTCCGTTAGCTTCTCATAGATCTACATCCTCTCATTCAATCATCCTGAATCTACTTGGTTCCAATATTTGGACACATATGTGAGCAAAAAAATATATATCTAATAACCAATGTGTGCAGTTCTTCTTCTAGTTTCCCTTTTTGACACATGTGAAACAAATAACTTCATATTCCCTTGCCTCCCCTTTGATCTTCCTTTTCTTGGAAGGGCTGAAGAAGTTTTGTGCTTAAAGATATTTACCTTCCCTTTCCTCTTATTCACCATAAGGATAGAAGGATTTTTGTGATTCATATCTTTTTTCACTTGGAAAATGAGGTTAAGAATATTAGATAGATACTTCTCAATGTTTTTCATATTTAAATTAACAACAAATATGGAGAATCTATAAGGGAGTGATGCAAGAATGAGATTGGTACCCGGTTCTTTAGGGAGTTTAAACCAGAAAACCTACAAGCACTCAATGTAGCCAATGATCTTGACTACGTTAGGCCTAGCTGGGGAACCCTCTCCAAGATTACTCTGAAAGAGTTCCTTGGAGGTATCAAATTTTTCTTGTCTTTATCTCTCCTGGTAAAGACCATAGAGGTGCTTGATCATGCTATAGGCATCCATGTTTTCATGAGACTTCATGATCTCACAAGACATTGATGATAGCATCAAACATTGAACATAAACCACATCATTCATATGTTTCTCATAGACCAAGAACTCTTCGTCACTCACCTCTTAGGTAGGTAGATTAGGTAATGCTAACTCTAGCATGTAAGACTTACTTTAATGGCGTATAATAACCCAAAGGCATCTAAACCATTCCTCGAAGTTACTTCTGGTGAAGTTGTTATCTTTATCTAGAATTGATTGCAGAGATAGTGTGGTTAAAGAGTTTTTAATTTTATTCTAAAATTAAAAGAGTAGATAATTATTACTCTCTTGATTACATTTTATGAGAAATAATAAATTAATTTTATTAAGTCTCCCACTATGTTATCAAGACCAATGGCTCTCACCATTGAACTCGTAATGTCAAGTTTCTGTGACATTATAGTGTAAAGGATCCATATTCCCCTTCACATAACCCCAACAACGATTGGTAAAGTTATTTGAAGGTATTTAGGTAGGCAGGTCTTTGCCAACTATGGTCTTGTAGCTCCATTATCTGTTGAGTGGACTCCCCAATCCTAAAATCCTGACTTTGGATTTCCTCAACTCTTGCCTCTAATATTACAAAATGTCTAGAAAGGGATACTCCTCTTGATGTAATATGGTTAATTAAACCCAAAACCTTTCATAAGGTCTTACTATATAAAATTAAGTTTCCCAACAAGGGTTGGTAAAAAACATAGTTTTATTGAGTTTTTTCCTTAATCAAGTAATGGAAGGCTTGGTCTAACTTAATATTTTATTTGAGTGATTTTTATCTCTTATGCATGAATTTATTATTATAATTTTCACATTCTTTTTGGTATTAAGTGGAACTTACTTAATTGATTAACCATATCTTGATAATATTTATGGATAATCTTGGTTTATTTTTGTTCCATCTTGGATGCTTGTTTAATTCATTAATTATGTGATTGCAAAAACAAATTCATAATGATAAACCATAAAACTAAGAGAAATAAAATAAATAAAAGGGCATGATCATGAGATTTTATAATGGTTAGTTTATCTATCATTTGATAAACTAACCTTGACCTAGGGGAGAAACACCTTGAACCTTTTGGGTTTGTGTTTATACCTTTCCACCTGTCCATCTCTGTATGTCCTAGAATTGATTTCATCTCAGTTCTACATTGAACCACCTCCACTAGCTTGGGAGTTCCATCCATTACATATGATTTTAAACAAACATTTTGGTGAGGGGTAAAAGGGGGGTTATATAAAAAAACCATGGCCATGCAGGCCCAACATATTAATGAGGATAGATGGCTCACAGACTAACAATTAATTTAACAAATAAATTAAAAGGAAACCAATCACATAAAAAAGGTTTTGGTATAAATAATGATCA
The DNA here is from genome assembly GCA_963277665.1 of Viscum album. Taxonomy (NCBI): domain Eukaryota; kingdom Viridiplantae; phylum Streptophyta; class Magnoliopsida; order Santalales; family Viscaceae; genus Viscum; species Viscum album. The sequence continues at coordinate 1,921,162,070 of OY728125.1, read as the reverse complement.
CCCACATACAAGAAATGAGTTAAATATTTAATAAAACTAGTATTCAATTATTTAATCGTTATCATTAAGATAAATTTCTCTTAAATAAATTAATTATTATATTTAATTAATAAAACCTTTTTTCTTAATTCTTTTCTAAATTTCCTTGAGATTATCATCATTGTACATAAATGTACCTTGGAGGGAAGCTGGTTAATACCCATTTGAATATACCCAACATGTATTATATTCATATAATGTTTTACTCTTTTGACATATTGTATACATTATGCTTCAATGCATAGGGTAACAGCTTTTTGTACGATTTATACCTGATAAGTAGTTCCAAACATTACACAAACATTAAAGTTTTAACTTTGTGTAGTTTGGTAAAGTACACGACGTGTAGTTCTGACTACACAACATGTACTACCTTCACCATATTTCCCGAATTATATACCTAGGGACTCATCATGTGAGGCATACTTCATAAATTTTGGAGTACATGGCATGTGAAGTAGGATATATGTCATGTTATCTCAGTATTACATGGTTATCAGTTGGCTTAGTTGTGTATGGAATACACAGTTTGGCCCCTGACCCAAAGAGACTACATGCCATGTCTAATGGTCCACATGACGTGTAATCCAGTAAGCGTGTGCCTATATGTCCCGGTCAAAATGTGGTGTACAATTAACTAAACCACATGTAATAAATGCACACGACTTAAGTAATTTATAAATTACTCCTGATGCGCAGAACACGACTACACAGCTTGTAGTCCGGATTACACGGCGTTTATGGCAGAGAACACGGCGTGTAAGTCTGAACACACGGTGTGTACTTTCGTGTCACTTGGGAAGAATCATCGGCACCTCCTGATGAGTTCTGCATTTTAATTTCAATTAAAAAATCATTTGTTTCTATGAAAGCTGTGAGAAATGAAAAGAGGGAGAACATATCTCAAAATCCATATTACAAGAATGATTAACCTTTAATTGAAAAACTAAATTTTTAAACTTTAAATCATCAATGAACTATTTGAATAATTATAATCTATGATGTCACCCTCTGATACCACTTGTATGTTCTGGGCATAGCTGAAGTGTGGTTGGGACAAAACCCAAATTTAATTTTTACCATGATCAATGATTATTTTGGGATCAATGCGACGATGAATGTAAGTCTCCACAAAATAGAATCCAAGATTTAGATAAAGAAGGAAGATGTTCAAAACCTTTAGAGAGGATCTTGAACATAATGTTTATAATTAATTTAATTAATTTCATAAATAAAATAATACCTGGATCTTCGATATTTTCTTCGTTGGTGATATTGATTGTCTGTAATGACCCTTTCGAATTATCTTGTTATGCTTGTGAGGATCCAATCTAGAATCCCTTTAGCGGTGATCCACACGTACTTTGATGGCCTCCGATCGACACCACTTATTCTCCGGGTGCTAGCGCGGCGAAGTGAGTGTCTTGTGTCGGTCATTCTTGATCGCTTGTTCTTTGGCCTTGAATAACATATCTCATTGTTAAAAGGGTAGGGAAGAGGATTCGAGAGAGAAATTGTTTTTCTCAACAATTATCAATTCACCAGGCGTGCAGTTCGGTATGTGGCACAATAGACATACGTGTCTATTTATCGAAATGGAGCTTCAGTTGCAATATTTAATTTCATAAAAAAAATTAAATACAATTATAACCTGAGAGAAAACCCATGATTTTAATAATAATACCACGTCATTATATATGGTGCACCAACTTTTGAAAAACAAAATTATAAATAAAATTCTGCACTAGAAAATAATAGAAACGTTATTATTATTTTAATTTGTGACAACTAGTTAAATAATTATTTACCATCTTGCAAATAATTATTTTATTAACGGACCAACCTTGGTCCACTCTAACTCCACTTCCATTTATTGAATACCTGAATAAATAAATAAATATTTTATTCTCTTAAATAAATATTTTATTTACAAACTAGTAAATAAATATTTATTAAATGTTCAATAAAATAAATAAATATAAATTACCCACAATCATATGAAAATATATTTATTTAATTTATGCAATCATTTTAACTTGAATAAAATTATTCCACTATCTTGAGAATAATATTTATTAATTAAATTCAAATAGAATTTAACTGAGACCACCAGAAACACATAATGTGTGACCCTCTAGGATTCTTTTTCATTGTCATTAGGTGAGATTACCTAAAATCCAAGAGTATTATCTAGCAACGGGTCAACATACCCAATATAAAGAACTTAAATTCGCAACGACATCAACATACGAACACTCATTCTGTAATATAATCCCTTTGTCTCAATATCTCATCAAGATGGTTTCATGATAGTGTCATTAACCTTTATGCTTGATACATCATTCTTGGACTACCTAAAATAAAGCTGTCATTGCACCATGGCCATGGAATTTGGCATGATGGTTCTATTTCAATCAAAGGGTCGAGATATCACCTTCCATAAATGGAAGGGACAAATCATTCCACGGCTTATCCATTAATAACATACCACTTGTGATGCACCCAACGTACCCTACTTCCCGCCAACTGTCTTCATGACAGTTTTTGTCATTAAATCAAAGTGAGAGAGTCATGACACGCATTAATGATAATATTAAAGTCTAAGGATCATTACACACACTAGCAAATAGGAATATACGATTACACCAAAACATGCGGAATTCCTACTGGCAGGTCTGTTATTATAATCTCCTATCTTGGAGATTACCAAGTGCGAACTTCATGAGAGGAAGTCTCATCTGCTTATGAGTAATCGCACTTGATGGTCTGTATGACATGTGTCCCATCATAGTATATCATCTAACCACAGAACTATATTTAAGAATATTATTATAGAATTTCAAGGTTCTCATCATAGCGGGGAACTTCCATGACCTTATCAATGCAACAAATAATCTATGACATTATTACATCATATTTATGTAGAACAATTTATAATATGTAATAAGATGTTTAATATTTAAATACATTAAATATCTATTTAATCAAAGTACAAATAGTTGGTTCTAGGACACCAACTATAACACTATGAACAAGTTATCACATCATAAAGGACCTAATAGTTTAGTATCTTTGGAAAACTAGATACAAACATAAGTTTTACATTACAATTTTAAAGGAAAAACAATATAGAAACTCCATTGGAAAAATCTATAAAATCCTAGATTATCCCTGCAATTCATTCATAATATGCATATCCATATCCTATGGAAAAATAAAACATAAAAAAAGGTGATCTCAGATGATTAGTAAGGGTAAGTGATACAAATAAATCTATCATAAACATAAATAATAAGGCAAGGTGAATAACTAAGAAACATGCCATTAAAACATAATCTTGAGCATAATATGGCAGGAATAAAAGCTAAATAGATAGTGCCATATAAATAATCACATGAGAATGAAACTTAACCATGGATATTATACTAGTAGAATAATCACATGGGATATCAATTACTAATATCATAATAATAGAATGCATAATTTCAGACATAAAAACATTCTGTAAAGGCTTTAGCCAAGACACCTTACATAAATGGATAAAAACCTGGTCCAGTTTGTCTCATGAGACCTACCCATGCCTCAAGGGGCTGAAATGGGCCCCACCCATCACTTACTAAGTCCAATTCATTTCTCATATGAAATGGGTGAAATATAATCAACATATACATTCATATTGAAACTATCATATGAAATGTTAATAACTTTCCCCAAACAATAAACATAATCATGAACCATCCAGAGTAATATGGTGAATGGTATCAAGATAGTACATCATAAGTCATAATAATCATAAACCATTCAAGAAAATACGGTAGATGGTAACATAATAGATAAATTTTACTAAATAATAATATTAAGTAGAGGGTACTGAAATATATGAAAATACTCTAATAAAATCATTGAGGAATTCTTGAGAGAAATACCCTTTTTTACTTTTGAAAGGAAGAGTTGTTTTTGAAAAATGATTTTGTATTTGTTATAAAATCATATTATTAACATGTATATCCCAGAAAAGAAAAGGTAAAGAAAATTAAATTATGTTTTAAGCATAAATGATATCCAACTGAATTGAAAACATGTAAAAAAAAGTTTTTAAGAAACTTTAGAAATGGGCCACTTCAGTGCGGTTTAAGGGAAAATATAAGCGTCTTAAAAGTGGATAAAGGATTAATTGTTTACATAAAAGAAAAAAATAGATAATATAGTTTTTCATGATAAAAATAATGATCTTAGAAAAATATTAGTGTCTTAAGACATATTATGGAATGTACTTGAAAATGGGTGAGAAATTGGGAAGTTCCCTTTAATCGGGCTTTCTTATCGAGAGGAATTGATAAGGGAACCTTATAAAACAAGTATTTCCCCATAAAAGAAAAAATAATTGAGCTAGGAACATATGTTTGGAACACACATACATAAAAAGGGAATAGTATATAAGAATAATTAATAATGACATTGTTGTAAAGCGAGAGTAAGCGTATCCTGAATAAAAAATGGAGGTTCGGGAACAAACCCTTACCATATGTCCGAAAGCGTTCTGCACTTGTACTTAACATCCTAGATAATGAAATTAGTTTTATTAAAAATTTAATTCATAACCTATTAAAAATGTATTTTATTTATTATAATTTTAATATGTTCATTTATTCTCTTTTTATGAGTTATAAGATTCAATTTCATCATTCTGGAGTGTTTATTTCCTTGGTTTTCATGATTAGTTCATTTATATACATGTAAGAAAGATCATGTGAAATAGGAAGAGTTATCCAGAATTGAAATGATATGTTATTAAAAAAACTTATAGAATATTTAATTTTATTATATATCATTTTTTCATATATTAAGATGATTCATTAGAAAAAATGTTAATGATAACTTTTTGGATCATTTTGGAAATTTTTCGATCATCACACGCTAGTTTTGTTTTAAGAATTAATATTATGTATATATACTAGTTATATAATATTAAATATGTTTTATTACATATATTAAATTCTTTTTAGACCATAAAAATGTTTTTATGACCATCCTTAAAGGTGAAATTGAAAAATGAAAAATTGTCATCCACGAAGGTAGTAAATCGGCACTCACGGACGATGTTTTCATTTTAAGAATAAAAAGGGGAATATAATAGAATTGATGGTTTATATACCATTAACATAATAAATTTATAGTATATAAAAGATACTAGATTTATCATTCATTTTTTCATAGAGTAGTTAAGGAAATCATAAGAAAAGAAAAGAAATTGAAGGAAAATTAAGAGTGAAAGGAGATTTTCCCATTTGAATTCCTCTCATTGAGAACCTTTTTAGGGAAATTTGAAATGGTCTTTTGGGTGATTCCAGAAATACCAAAATGTTGGGGAGAGGTTTGGGAGAGGGATTGATTAGAAATTATACAACACTCAAGGATTTGTATGTGTTATGAGAAGAGGTGGTGAGGGGTGGTATTTATTGTGGAGGAGAGGGGTGTTTTTTTATTATTTAATTAATTAGTTTATTATTTTGTCTTAAGACTAAGAATAGTTCTAACTTTATCACTAAATATATTAAAATAATTAATTATGATTTTATATTATGGTTTTATGTTAGTCATACATCATATATGACTCAATAATTCATGTATTTGTTAAATACCGTAAATTACCATATTTTACTACTCACCAAAAATTCAACTATTTTAGAAAAATCCAAAAAATTAACCCTAACCATTTTTCAATATGTAGAATTCAAAAATTAAACTCATTTTATGAAAATAATTTTCTAAATATGTGAAATTTAATTTTTAAATAAAATCATCATTTAGTTTAAAAATACCAATTTTAATATTATAACTGGTTTTATGACACTTTCAAAAATTAATTATGGTCTAATAAAAATACATTATAATCTTAAGATAAAATAATATTAATATATGAATCTATTATATGAAAAATAATTATTTTTTAATAAATATTTTAATTATAAAATTTCAAATAAACTTTTATGTTTCACAAAAATACAACACATAATTTGTAATTTTAAAAAAAATTATTTACTAATTCTATGATATAAATTTAACATATTTTCATTTATAAGATACCTAAATTCTATTTATACTTTCATAGATGAATTTAATATTCTATTGGTTATATTACTATTCCTAATGGTCACATTACTATTACAACAATCATATTTAATAGTATATTATGGTTTTAAACTCGGTGTTGTGTTAAAAATAAACTATTGAAGATGTTAAATTTTAAAAGATATGTAGCATAAAATATAAGGGTGTTACATTCTCCCCAACTTCAAAAAATTACATCCTTGAAATTTCCAAAATGTTGCCTCATTAAAATATTTATGTAGTTCTTTTTTATAAATTCCTCTGGTTCCCATGTTGCATCTTCAGTTTTATGATTTTTCCAAAGTACCTTTACTAGACGAGTCATATGATTCCTCGACATATATTCTCTAATGTCCATAATCTACATAGACTCTTCACTGCAAAATAAATTAGGTTAAAATTCTATTCCTTCATAAGTGAGGACATGCATTGGGTCTAGCATATACTTTATTTACAAAGAGATGTGTAACACATTGTGTACTTTAGAAGGGCCCGGTGGAATCACCAAATGATAATCCATAGATCCAATTATCTCCAGGACTTTAAAAGGTCCAATGTACCTAGGGATTAGTTTCCATTTATTTCTAAATCTTATAACACCCTTCCATGGAGATACTTTCAAAAAAAACATGATCTCCCACTTGAAATTACAAATCCTTCCTTCGATTATCAGCATAGATCTTTTGAATAATTTGAGATGCTTCGATATGGGTTTAAATAGTCTAACTTTATTTTTGTTTCCTCCATAATTTCTCAGACTATGAGATTCCTCTCACCCACTTTATCCCAAGAATTAGAGTATGAAATCTCTTTCCATATAATGATTCATATGGTTCCATTTGAATACTTAAATGAAAACTATTATTGTAGGAAAAATCTACCAAAGGTAAATACTGATCTCATATACATTTAAAGTCAAGTAAGCATGATCTAAACACAGATTCTAAAGTTTCAACGGTCCTTTTAGAATTCTCATTAGTTTAAGGGTGATAAGCAGTGCTTAAATGAATCTCAATATCCAAATATTTCAAAAGAATTTTCTATAATTTTGATATAAATCATGGATCACAATCAGAAAGAATTGAAATAGGTGTTCTGTGAACTCTTACAACTTCATTAATGTAGAGCTTTTTATGGCGCTCCAATGGAAAATCCTTCCTTATAGTGAGGAAATGTACAGATTTGGTAATTCAATCAATACTCACCCATATTGCATCATTCTTTCTTGGAGTTTTTGGTAATAAAATGAAAAAATCCATAATAATGTCATCCAATTTCTATATAAGAATAAGAAAAGGTTTCATAAATTTTCTAGGATGTTGTCTTTCAAACTTCACATGTTGATATACTAAACATATTTATACATAATCAGTAATTTCCTACTTCATATTATCCCACTAGAAATGTTCCTTCAAATATCTATGCATCTTATTACTACGAGGGTGTATTTTAAAATTAGAGTTATGAGCATCATCCAATAATTACCTCTTTAGCTCAGGTATAGTGGGAACATAAAGCCTCTTCCCAAATTTCAAGGTGCCATATTCATATATGAAGTATACCAAATTTCCATTATACACAGCTTTAATTTTCTTTTGAAAATTCTCATCATCAGAATGAGAAATTTTAATCCTTTATAATAAATATGGCTTGGAAACTATTTGAAAAAGTAGTGATGTTTCACCTTCCTTGATAATTTTTATATCTATCTTTACTATATCCAGGTACACATGATCCTTTTTTATCCTCATTTTGTTTATAACTCCATGATCTTTCCTACTTAATTAATCTTTTACATTATTTTCCTTTCCTGTGTGATAGTGTATTGAACAATCATTATCCTTGAGTAGCTCAATCCATCGCCTTTTCCTCATATTTATTTCTTTCTATGAGAATATATATTTCAAGATCTTGTGATATATATATATATATCACATATTTCACTATATAGATAGTGTATTCATATCTTTAGAGAAAATATTATAGATAAAAAATAAAGATCATGAGTTGGATAGTTCTATTCATGATTTTTTAATCGCCTTGATGCATAAGAAATAACTTTATTATTCTACATGAGGACACAACCAAGTCCTTTCTTTAATGAATCACTATAAATAATAAATTCACAATTTTCTAGTGGTAGAGTCAAGATCGAATCATTCACTAAAATCATCTTCAATTCTTCAAAACATTCTTCACATTATTTTATCCAAACAAAATTAACCTCTTTATGGGTAAGCTTGGTTAGTAGGTTAGCTAATTAGAAAACATTATGAACGAAACACTGATAGTAACATGATAAACCAATGAAACTATATACCTCTATTCTATTATTTGGTGTAGGCCATTCCTAAACTGCCTTTTTATTTGTAGGATTAACAAAGATTCCCTCCTTAGAGATAATATTGCTAAGAAAAGAAACTATTTGAAGCTAAAATTCACACTTTCTAGCTTCCCATATAACTCTTTTCTATTAAGAGTCTTCAGAAAAATCCTCAAGTGGTTCTTATGGTCCTAATAGATTTTGTAATATATCAAGATATCATTGATAAACACCATAAAAAAATCATCAATATATTCATTAAACACTATATTCATTAGATCCATAAAAATATAGGGTTTATTAGTCAGTCCAAATGAAATTACTATAAACTCAAAAAATGTATACCTTGTTTGAAATGATTTCTTTGGAAAGTCTTCTTTCTTCACACCTAATTTATGATATCTAGATTGAATATTAATTTTTGAAAAATATTTAGCTCCATGAAGTTAACCAAATAGGTCATCAATGTGAGGCAACAAATACTTTTTATTTATCATGATAGCATTGATCTCCCTATTGTCAATGAAAATCCTAATAGATCCATATTTATTCTTAAGAAAAAAATAGGATCTCCCCAAGGTGAAACACTAGGTCATATAAATCCATTATCACTCATTTCCTCTAGTTTAATCTTTAACTTTATTAAATCCACTGTGGACTTTCTATAAAGAATCTTTGATATAAGTCTTGAATTAGGGATTAACTTAATAGAGAACTCAACTTCCCTCTCAAGAGGATATCTAGGTAAATCCTTTGGAAATACATCAATTTATTTTTGTATAATAGGTAATTCCTCAATTTTAATATTTCTTTTATCATCTATAGATGGTTTTTCTCTTATTCCCCAAGAATTTTATTTAGAATAGCTATTGGAGGTGCATCTACATACGAATAAGATGATGAAGTCTCCCCTCTAAATATGAGAAATTTCATATTTTCATCACAAATAATAACTTCCTTATATTTTCAATAATTTTTTGCATTATATTTTTAAAGGAAATCCATACCAAGTATTATATCAAAATCAACCATAATTATGATGATAAAATCGGCAATTAGAGCACATTTATGTATCATAATAGAAACTCCTTGAAATATATTTATTGTAATAAGGTTTCCATTGGGAGTCTTTATTGACAACTCCCTTGTTAAGGTGAACTGGAAATATCTAATTTTTAAAGAAAACTGGGAAGATATAAAGGAATATGATTATCCAAAATCATATAAAGATGTATCTAAATTTGAGTATATGATTAAATTACCTTCCACCACATCATTAATAACTTCAACGTTAGTTGTTGCGACTACATAAGCAAGGCCTTGTTCCCTTATTCTTTTTTATAGAAATTTCCTTGATGCTTAGGAAAATTATTTTCATAATGTGACATATCTTTACAATTGTAATATTGAAAATTGGTAGATTCTTTCTTTCCCTTGTAATCACAGTCTTGGTGTCCTTTTTCTTCACACTTGTAACAAACTCACATCCCCAATAGGCATATTCTATGATGTTTCTTTCCACATTTAGGATAGAATGTAAATTCAACTCCTCTCTTATTTTGATTTTACATATTTCATTTTACATAGTGTTCAATATCCCTTTTCTTCTCTTTCTTTCCTTTAAATCAATAAGACCTAGAGAATTATTTCTCTATCTTGATAGCACCCGAGACTGTATCTTTGTATGATGAGAAAGTTTGGGAGACCAATTCCCTTCATAGGAATGGTTTTAAACCATCAAATAATTGATCAATATTACTCCTTGGATTATGTATAGAGTTTTTGGAATGCCTTGATAACCTTGAAAATTTGGATTCATAGTTGGAAACATTTTCATCCTCTTTCTATCTCAGACTCAAGAATTGTCTCTCCATATCCGCTCGATGTTCATGAGGGAAATATTTCTCCAATAAATTTTTCTTAAAATCTTTCCATTCCATATTTTCAATTTCTTCTTCCTGCTTTGAATTTTGAATTAATTACCACCATTGATATGCATCTCCTGATAGATGATAAACTGCCATGATAACCATCTCCCTTTAATTACTTCCTAAAGTGAGAAATATATTCTCTAAGGAACTTATCCACTCCTCAGCTACAAATGTGTTTGTAGTCCTATTGAATGATATAGGTTGTTGTCTCTTGGAGTGGTCTAACATTGTTCCTCCACATTGTGGATCATTATGATCTATACAATTAATGTTATTGTTAATAACCTGAGTCAGTTGTCCCAATATAGTTATAATTTTCTTAGCTCCAGTTGCAACTCCTTATCCAACATCATTATCTTGCATATGAGGAAAATCCATGCATGGAATACGTGCATTGATATGGTTTCTATTCCTTCCACTAGGTTCTATTTATAAAAAATGGCATACACTAAATTATATTATTTATCATAATTTATAATTTCAAACTAGTAACACTTAATATAAATTGAAAAAATTATGCATAAATAATCTGATAATCATAAACATGGTTTCTTTGGGGACATATTTACTTTTAAATCCTTTATAATGGTTTTTAAATAAAATTAGAATTAGCATAATCATATCCCCTGGGAGTGTCAAACCATGTGAAAAGTAAGTCATGTTTTTGTGTACCAGATTACACTGAGTCAAGCCCGATGCACCTTGTTAGAGTTTTTACCCTTAGGTACATATATTCCAGAACCACATCCACTTGTAGTATCCAAATATGGATCTATTTCTAGGAATACCCACATAATATATACCTTACTAAAATTATAGTATTTTCTTATATGATTATACTCAATGTCTATCTTAGGGTAATGTTCCCTAATCTACATTTTATAAATATAGTTTCCAGTGTTACTATTAAACTTTCTATGATACCAACTATAAATTTTCTAACCCCAGTAGCTTGTAGTTGGTTCCTTACTTTATTACATTGGTACTATGAACAAGTTATCACATCCCAAAGGATGGAATAGTTTATTAGCTTTGTAAAACCAGATAAAAATATAATTTTTACATTACAAATTGAATGGAAAAACAACATAGAAACTCCATTGGAAACATCCATAAACTCCTAGATTATCCATGAAATTCATTCATAATATACATCTTTGCGTCACGGGGAAAAATAAAACATAAGAAAGGTTTGAGCTCAGATTATAAATAAGGGAAAGTGATATAGCATAAGATATCATAAACACAAACAATAAGGAAAGCTGAATAACTAAAACACATTCTATTAAAACATAATCTTGAGCATAATATGGCAAGGATAAAAGTTGAATAGATAATTTCATATAAATAATCACATGAGAATGAAACTTAAACATGGATATTATACTAGTAAAATAATCACATGGGATATCAATTACTAATATTATAATGAGGGAATGCATAATGTCAATCATCATAAACATACCGTCAAGGACTTGGCCAAGACACCATACATAAATGGGTAAAAACCCAGTCTAGTTTGTCTCACGAGACATACTGATGCATCGAGGGGATATAGTGGGACCTGTCTATTAATTACTAAGTCCACTACATTCCTCATATAAAAAGGGTAAAACAAAATCAATATATAAATTAATATTGAAACTATCATATGAAATGTTAATAACTTTCCCCAAACAATAGACAAAATCATAAACCATCTATAGTAATATAGTGAATGGTATCAAGATAGTATATCCCCGGTAAAAATAATCATAAACCATTAAATAAAACATGATAGATGATAAAATAATAGAAAAATTTCAATAAATCATAAGATTCAGTATAGTGTGTTAAAATAAATGAAAATAATCTAAATAATCTTTGAGTAATTTTTGAGACAAATACCCTTTTTTACTTTTGTAAGGAAGGGTTTTTTTTGGAAAATAATTTTTTATTTGTAATAAAATAAAATTATAAACATGTGTATCCCAAAAAATAATAGGGAAGGAAAATAAAATTATTATTTAGGAATAAATGATTTCCAACTGAAGTTGATACATGTAAAAATAGTTTTTAAGAAACTTTATATATGGGCCACTTTAGTGTGATTTAAGGGAAAATATAAAAGAGTCTTTAAATTAGAAAAAGGATTAATTGTTTACCTAAAACTATAAAATAGATAAGATAGGTTTTCATGATAAAAAGTGTGATTTTAGAAAAATATTAGTGTCTTAAAATAGATTATGTAGTGTACTTGAAAATGTGTGAGAAATTGGAAAGTTCTCTTTAATCAGACTTTCCTATCGGGAGGAATTGAGAAGGGAACTATAAGAAACTGGACCTTCTTTTTAGGTATGATTTTTCCTTTCTAGTGATTTTTAGAAAAAGAGGAGAATCTGGAAATTTAAGAAGTAAACACCATGTACTTTGGAGTACATGTCGTGTACCCGATTGTCACGGGTGACCGTGTACTGGCCATGTAATGGCTGAGTACATGGTTGTGTGGGGTGATCTGGAGACCACCTAAAGTGGGGGCTGGTTAAGGCAAGTACACACTATGTACCTTTAAAGAACACACTGTTTAATTTTATTTTTAATAGTTATATTGGACTGGGGTCACGTCTCGTTCACAGAAACTCCTTCTTCTTAGCCTGTCTTGTCCAGGAGTGACCGAAGACGATGAATCTTCTCTGAGCCCCCAACCCACCATCCATTCTCGGAATCTACTGTCATCAATTGCATTGGAATCTCCACAGTGAGTTATTCCTTCTTCTAGAACCTCATCTCTTGATTTCTCCTCTCTCGTGAGATATTCTTGGTTGAGTGTTTTAGAAGTTTTTATAGATCTATAGTGTTCTAGGTCGATTCAAAGGCTAGGATTCAACTATATTAATCTTACAACATCGAGGTAGGTTGTTTTTTTCTTTTTGTAGTTATTCTTTGTATATTATGGGCAAAAGTTCCCAATACCCTAGAACAGTGTATTGCGTGTTTAGGGATTTTAACCCTATTATTGCCTATTATGACTTGTGTGCCAGAGTAGAGGTTGTATGATTTGAATAGGGTTATTTTCCATGATATGGATGTATTAACCATGTTTTTTTTATATTGATTGTTTGTTCTAGTTTTGACTTTTAGGATGCTTGCTTTTCATGCCTAGTGTTGTTAGAATGGAGTGATTTTATCTGATATTATTATATGATTATAGATGTTTAGCCAAGTTGTTCTTGAAAGCTATTATCCAAGTAGTTATTAAGGTTTAATTTGGTTTTTGAACATCATTGTGTGCAATTAACTTAAATAGGGTTGTGGGAACATGGTGTAGTAGACCATAGGGGGGATGAATGCTGAGGTCTTCCCTAGAGTGTCTGTTTATTTTTTTCATATTGCAAGACCATAGGGGGGATGAACGTTAGTGCCCTCTTAAAGTGTCTGTAGTTACTTTTATAAGACCATAGGGGGAATTGGACATTGAGTGCTTCCCAAAAGTGTCTGTAGTTTACCGATAAAAGACCACAGGGGGAATTGATGGTGAGTGCTTCCTCAGAGAGTCTTTTCTTAAGCTGAACCAGAGGGGTTAGACTATGAGTGTTTCCTAGGTGGTTTCTTGTGTTTGATTGGTTGAACTATATGGGTTAGGTTGTGAGTACTTCCCATAAGGTTACTTTTTTTTAATTGATGCTTAATTGATATATGAAAATGAATGCAATTGAAACTATATAATTGTTTACTTTTGAGTAATTCGTTGTTTACTGCTTCATTTTGTTTATTGCTTGCCATATATATTCACTGGATGTTAGGCACAAATATTTGGGTGGTTTCCTACTGAGATTTATCTCACACCCTATTTGGGTCATGATTTTTGTCCCAAACAGATTATATTGTTGTAGGTATAGATAAGGGAAAGCACCCTTCTACTTCAGGTACTTGATTGCTATGGAGCTGGAGAGTATGGGACCAAGCTGAGGCTTGCATTGCTGCTAGATTTTATTTGTTTTCCTTGTACTTGGGTTTATTACTGTATTCCAACATTGTGACTTGTTTTCATTCTTTACTAGACATATGTATCATGCATCATTTATATATGTGTGCTCTAGTTATTTATTACTTCCAGTCTTCTATTGTTTACTTATTTCATGTTATTACTGCTTCTACTATTGTTATCTGTTTATTTCCACTGTATTAATATGACAATGAGGGTATAGTTTTCCCACTATCACATCCAAGTCCCTTGATTCTAGTCAGCAGACTTTGTCTTTTGGTGAAATTAGTTTGTGTCCATGTGACCAACTGAGTATTGGGCACCTCTAGGCGGCTTCAGGAACTGGGACGTTATAGGAACCTCGTAAAACATGTATTTTCCCACCAAGAAAGAATAATTGGGATGGTGAAAATTTTTTGGAACATAAATATAGAATATAGGAAGATTAATTAAGAATAATTAATAATTACATTGGGATAAATAGAGAGTAATCGCATCTTGAATGAAAAATTGAGGTTCGGTAAGAAACCCTTACCTTATGTATGAAAGCGTTCTGCACATGTACTTAAAATTCTGTATAATGAAATTAGTTTCATTAATAATTTAATAAATAACCTATTAAACATGTATTTTATTTATTATAATTTTATTATGTTCATTTATTCCATTTTTGGTGAGTTATAATATTCAATTTCGTCATTCGGGAGTGTTCTTTTCCTTGATTTTCATGATTGGTTCACTTGTATACATGTATAAAAGATCATGTGAAATGGGAATAGTTATCCAAAATTAAAATTATATGTTATTAATGAACTTAAATATTATTTAATGGTATTAAATATCATTTTTTGGATATGAGGATGATTAATTAGATAAAATGTTCATGATAACTGTTTGGATTATTTTGGCCTTTTTTCTATTATCAGGCACTAGTTTCATTTTATGAATTAATATTATGTATACATAATGGTTCTAGAATATTAAATAAGTTTTATTAAATATATTAAATTTTGGTATAACCATATAAATTATTTTATGACCAACCTTTAAGGAGTAATTGAAAAATGAAAAACCATCATCCACGAAGGCGGTAAATCGTCACCTCATGGACGATGTTTTCATTTTTAAAATAAAAATTAGAAGAGAAGATAATTGATGGATGATATACCATTAAAATAATAAAATTATATTATATAAAATATAATTGAGTTATCATCCATGTTTTGAAAGGGGAGTTAAGAAAATTATAAGAAAATAAAATAAATTGAAAGGAAATTAAAAGAGCGAAAGGGGGTTTTATCTCTAGAATTCCTCTCCTCAAGAACCTCCTTAAAGTTCTTTAAAATGGTCATTTTGGTGAGACCAGAAAGACCATAACATGGGGGATAGGTTTGTGAGAGGTATTGGGTAGATATTGGACAAGATTTAAGGCTTTAGAGGTATGAGTATAAGAGGTGGTGAGGGTGGTGTTTATAGTGGAAGGGAGAGGTGTTTTTTGATTATTTAATTCATTAGTTAATTATTTTGGCTCAAGAAAATGAATAGTTTGAACCTTATCAATAAATATATTAAAATAAAAAATTATAGTTCTATATTATGGTCTTATATCATCCATACATCACTTATGACTCAATAATTCATGTATTTGTTAAATACTATAAATTATTATATTTCACTATTCACTAAAAATTCAACTATTTTAGAAAAATATCAAAAAAACACACTAACTATTTTTCGACATGTAGAATTCAAAAATGGACTCCATTTTATGAAAATAGTTTTCTGAATATTTTAAATTTAAATTTGAAATAAAATCATCATTTACTTAAAAAATACCAATTTTAATATTATAATTGATTTTTTGACACTTTAAAAATTAATTAAGTTATCATAAAATTATCTTATAATCATAATACGACAAAATATTAATTTATGAATCTATTTTATGAAAATAAATTTTATTTTAAATAATTATTTTAATTATAAAATTGAAAATAAAAAATTATGCTTCACAAAAATACCAACACTTAATTTATCGTTTTTAATACATTTATTTACTTATTTCATGATATAAATATACCATATTTTCATTTATAAGACACCTAAACTTTATTTATTCTTTCATAAGTGAAGTTACAATTCTATTGGTTATATTACTATCCCTAAAGGTCATATTACTATTCCAATGATCATATTTAATAGTATATTATGGTTTTAAACTCAGTGTTGCGTGAAACATAAACTATCAAAGATGTTAAATTTTAAAAGAGTCGTTACAAAAAAAAATTGGTGTGTTACAATTAATATCCATGATAATGCGAAAAATATTTATTTATTTATTAAATATTAATCATCCCTTGAGATTCATCTATCTTGAAATTACATCAAGATTCAACCCAATGGTAAACAATTCATATTGAATTCAACAAAACTAATAAAAACATTTCAAGGTCAACTAGTAGAATAAATTTTCCATTTTTCTTCTAAATTAAAGAACCTATGAAACTAAAAAATAAATTATGTCTCACTTTTGAAAAATCTGGTGTGCTATATCTTCTCCACCTTTAAATATTTTTGTCACTGAATAGTAAAGAACATAAGTTACTATAATGAAGCTTTTTAGACAACCATGTGAAAAATAAAACCTACCATCATGCATATAAATTTCACCTTTATAGGTCCAGACCCTAATAGGTCCCATGACACTGATATTTGGTAGACATCCTTCACCTCCACACATGAATCATCCAACTTAATATTATGCTAGAAAGGTCTTATGAGAATTTGTAAGTTTTCATTACGTGATATGTACCAAGTTTCCATGTCAAATAAATTTCCAACCATAGTTCACTCAACTAAATATAATAAAGAAAAATTCGTCACACATGAAAAACAATTTTAAAAATCCTCATTATCAAGCATACCACTCATGAGATTGGCACACTAATACTGCACTCCTCTGCCTGATAACTAAACTCAAGACTATCATAATATCACTGTGAAAATTCTCAAACTATCTCACAATACATTTAACTCCAAACTCCATCCCTAAGATCAAACTATTATAATATAATTCTAACATGAATGAGTCCACTAAGACCTCACTTGGGCTAATAATAAGATGAGTGTTCCACCCCAAGCACACATCCAATGTTCCAGGGGATGGATACTAGCATTAAGTAAGCTTATACATATATAAGAGGCCTTATCCTATAAAAACATGCAACAAAAATGCAACCCTAAATACATAAGATATAATGAACATCCACGAAAATATGAATATTTAACTGAACTGTATAGAAAATGAATGAATATAATAATAACTAACAAATATAATACCACACAAGTGAATCTGAATGTAAATATAAAATTCATATTATCTCTATAAAAAATGAAATATAACATGAGAAAACACCTCCATGCTACATAAAACAATGGGAAGTGAACTCTAACAATAACCATCTCAGCCGATCATCAACAACCACCATCTTATACCAACTCAACAGGCTCTACTAAATCCACTATCACCATTAGTTCCAGGTCTATAAAGGTAACACCAAGTTGTGAAATATTTGTATAGACACAACATGTGTAGGAACATGGATAATATAGGGGTTTATATAAACATACCTAGTAGGAAACCTAGAAAAATTCGTTGTAAAGATAAATCCACTAGACAGATCAAACCCATGATCAAGGGAAAATAAGAAGAAGAGTCCAAAGGATAAATAAAAATGTTCTCTAAGCTCAATATAACTATAGAAAAGGGAGACTCTATTAGTTTCCCTAGAGTATTTTTTTTGGATGTGTTAGATTTGTTGACAATGAGGTTTGACATAATATTGGAAAAGGATGAGGTGGACCATTCCTTATCATAAGGAAAAATGTGTTGAAGATTGTACAGTAAGGTCAAGGTCATTCCCTAGAGGTGGTCATAGTTAAGATAGAGATGAATCCTGGAGAATAACACACACATAACATAAGGAATGGTGAGAATGAATTTACTAAAATGGGATACATGGATAGGGACCAAATCATAGTGGTCCCAGAGGCAGAGTTCTAGAACATCTAGGAAAAATAGTCAAGGCTAGTATAGTCGTAGTGAATATTTTTTTAGTGGAAAATAACCAGGTATCATTCATCACGCTGGCATGGAACTATCTTAGGGTGAAGAAAAAATATATTGTAATTCCCTAAGGGATGTAGTAGTTTTACTGACAAAAATGACCCACAAGGAGAAGTTCTTAAATATATTTGTCACAATTTATAAATAAATAATAATAATGTGGGCCTATCAAACAAATAACAATGATTTTTTTTTTAAATTCAAGAATGATTGAGAAGTGGTTGGGGATTAGGTTCACTTCCCTTTTTTCAATACTGTCATAGTCATTTTGAAATTAATCAATTGTTTTTATAAATTTATTTATTGAAAATATTATGAATCATTTTTACTTTTTCACCATTGATCTAGTTTGATGTTAGTGACAATAATCCTCACAATTTTATTTCTTAGATTATTATCCTTCCGATGTGTGAAAGTAAAAATGATCTTTCTTTAAATTTCATAAGAAATAACAAATATTCTATTGAAATTTCCAAGCATCCAAATTAGACCACTTTTTATTTCTCACATGTTTAGTAATCACTAAACACTTATGTACTTGACTCTAGAAAAACCAATCAGTGTTATCATAAACCAAGAAGAGGGATAAATATTTCTTAAATCAAATAAATAGTAAAAATCCATAATTAAATATAAATATAAGAATATTCATATCAAATTATAAAATTTATAATTGAAAACCATTTAAATAAAGAAAATATATCAATGTATTTAAATAAATTAAACTAAACTCAAGTGTCGCAAATTTGGGTCACATCCCCTTCACCCAACCACTTAATAATTCTACCCCTCCATAAGAAAATAAGTGATGGGAGTGAGAGGGGTTGAAATCATGTTAGAAACAGAATAAAATAAATGCAATAGAAAACAAATCAATAGCAGTGATCCTTCTATTCTAATCATTTGATCCAGATTAAGTGGTAGAAATAATTATATTTGTATAGGGAGGAAAACTATCTATCAACCTCATTTTTATCATCCAAATCCTTTTTATCTATAGTCAAACTTCGAATGTATCTTTTATAATTCTCTGTATTAAATATCTAGATATATTTTTTGTTTCCATATTTCCATCATCTTCTCATATTCCATAGTGATGGTAGAATTATCTAGCATTGGGAATCTACCATTAGTGTACCTCAATTGTACTTCTATTCATAAGACACCACCATTCTTCACTATAATAGTTCATCATCCACCATTGGTGTTTAAATATATTTCATCATTTACCATTCCTCTATGGTATAATATATCTACTTTTATTATGCTTAAATGGCTATTTAATCTACGTTACTAGCATCATCTACCATCACATTATCCACATTATTACCATTTCACTCTATCTACTATGACCTCAATTGTACTTTAATTCATATATTACACTGTCAATTCTCAATGATAACACATCTACCATCTTGGTGAAGGTTCTATCATTCCCTATCAGTGATGTAGCTTACATCAACCATTTCACCTTCCACTGTTGCACCATCCACCATTATCGCTTCCTCTATATATATTATTTCCATCCAAAATGATATCTTCCATCTACTATGACCTCAATGGTAGATCACAACTACCATTTCCTCAATGGTATATCACATCTATCATTTCTTTTATCCACTTATCCTCAATGGTACTTCCATTTTTTTCTTCTAGATCTACCATGAGATTTTTAAATGGTAGAACTCATTTATCATACTCAAGGGTAGAACACATATACTGTTCAAATTTCATATCCCTCACATATCATTTTTTTTAAACTCTCCACATAGCCATTCTATATCTTCTTTTCATAGCCATTTTGGTAATCATGGGCCACATAACTATTTTCCATTCAAGTGGTGGTGAAATGGTAGAGAGAAACTCACAATGCTTATTTATACTCTATAGTGAATTCGAAATGATGAAACCTCATTCCCTCATACATCCTTCATAGTGGTCAAATGACCCTTATAATAGTGTTCATAGCTTCAGCCGCCTTCAAACTATGCTTGACCAATGTTGCCTTCTGATACATAAGTCATCTATGTCAATCCCTAGTTTTTTCAGTGCATTTTCATTCAAGATCGAGTTCCTTAAGTGGCGCCATGGAATTATATGAAAGTTTCATACAAAGACCGATGATGTTGAGTAGCAGAAGGTGGCGAAGAGATCTATCCAAGGCAGGGTCACATGGATCTGTAGAGAAATGGAATCACTTATGTTATGATGAATAGTATCCATGAAAACATCATCCTAAATTGATTTTAAACACAACTAGAGACTTGGATGTATTATAACCCATGGAATCATTGACTCACAATAATAACATGGGGACGAGATCCCACACAAACATGGATCATGCCTCCTCACATATCCCACATAGGCCTTGGACCACTCTATTCTCAACGGGATCCTTCCTATATGGCTCACCATCTACTCGACCAACACTCCTATTGGGTCAATCTTGGCCAAATAGACCCTTTATGTGATAGATATGTGGATTATGGGTTATTAGTTTATGTATGTCCATGTTGGCCTATTTTTTTACCTAAAAAACATGTAATTAATTTAAGTTCAATTCCCACATAATTTTATAAATAAAATTAAAAATTAAAATTCCACGTTTTAACCCATATTATTCCTTCACAATTAATTCTTTGTATTTTAAACAAATAATAAATTAAATATGAATATTCATTAAAAACCATCCGAAATATTTAGAAAATTTTTAAAAAAATTCATGAAATTATGTGTGCATAAAATACCCCCCACAATTGAACTATGCTTTTCCTCAATCATGAAATATCAACATTGAATTAAAGAGGGCACCGATGTTACCATTATTCAAATCTAAAAGCAATAAAACAGGATGATTATCAATATAAAACCAAATTTTCAAGTCCTACATAAAACATTAATTCAATTCCACACTTTTTAGAAAAAACAATCAATCTAGGTATTTTAATTTACACTTTTTAAAATGGTTGAAATTCACCATTCATTAATTGAAACTTTTCAATTTATTATTATTAAACATCTCAAGTCATGATTTACCTCACTTTTGAATCTTTTCACTAATCACTCATGATAAAAATTCAAGTAGATTTTTGCACTTATCATAAGAATGTTATCTTTATCCATAAGCTTTAAAAGGAACTAATTTCTTCACTTTGTAAATACAAAAGTCACATGAAATTAAGAGGTCTTTTCAATTAAGTTTCTAATGATTTCTAAGGCTTAAGGTTGGTAAGAATTGATGTAAAAATCATCAAGCCTTAAAGAGTATTCTATATAAAAAGTACAAATCATGATTTTTAAAAGTAAAAGTGTAATAAATATCTCCCATAAAAAATGACAATTATTAATTCCCAAGCTCAAAGTAAAGGTAATTATTAATGAAATAATAATTAATGAATTTATCCTTGATTTTTATCTATATATTTTTTATTTATTTATTTATTTTCAGACTAATTTTTCATAATTTTTTTTACTTTTTCAAAACTCATGCTTGAAATAAACCTCACATCCATCACCAAACCACATATGATAAAATAATTGTTCTATTAATGGTTACTTTTTATTTTCCCAAGTCACAACCCATTCTTATTTTTTCATTTTTTATTTCAAGAAGGTAAACAATTAAGTACAATAGATGAATCATAAACCTTTTCCAATACCCAAAGTAGCACCCCCACACTTTTTCATTAAAATGTAGTGCACCCTTCCCTAATGACTTCCCTAACCCCCACACTTCAACTATAAAATATCATATAAAATACTATGACATGGGTAGGAATGGATGAAAATGCATTAAAATATGGCTCATCCCTAACAAGGTCATTCATGGTCTTTATGAGATAAACTTGGATCAATGTAAAAGGAAATATCAAGGATAAGGTATTATCAATAAAAATTATTCAATCATTTTAAATTTGTTTTTATATATTCATAGCTTTGAAAAGTTCCAATGCAATTTATATAATGTTTCATGTCCCAAGATCACTCAAGAAATATGCTCAAGATATAATTGAAAGTATTTTTTTATGAAATCCCATCAGGAATGGGAAATATAAAATTAGACCATAATTAATGAAATGACTAATAATAATAAATAAATTCAAATAAATTTTATAAATTTAAAGTATAAAAAATGATAGGTAAATTTCATTTACATGAATCAATAAATTCCATCAAATCATGAGTCATCATTTCAACAACCATGCTTCACTTTAATAAATAAAATTTTTCATCTTACTCATTTAGTCTCATTATCATTGAAATATAAAACATGTCATAAAAGGGTTCCTAATAAACTAATATATACTAGATAAGTCAAGTAATGCATAAATTCTAAATGTGGGCATGAAAATTTCAGTTTTACACATCTACTGTAATTTCCAGTTTAAAATAGGTTTTTAGAAAGATGCAGGGTGTTTGAATCATAAATAATGAAAGAATAAACTCCCTGTTCACATGTATATTTTTATTCACTTCCTTCTCTTAGTTTGGGGTTTTCAAATTAATTCCTTCTATGATCGTTCTGTAGAAACAAAACAAATTATTCTAGTGTAATACCATATCATTAAAGCTCAAAATGGGTGAAGGGAAGAGGTGAATTCATTCTAAAATCCTAGATTTTAATAAAAAAATAAATCTCAGGCTTACTTCTAAAAGTAAAATTGTTTAATGTCATTGGATTGACCTATCCTCATGGGAATAAATTAGTATATGGGTTGGGGAAGTTTGAGCTCCGCCACTGGTTCTTGAGGTAGATTCCCATGTAACTCTTTAATCCTTTTCCCATTGATAGGAAATGGGTTTATTTGTCCTTCTTGAAATAAATTCCACCAAAGGGAGAGACAAGAGTAATAAAAAAAGGTCCTTCTAACCTGGAATGGATCTTACCCGACATTAACTTCAATCTGGGATTGTATATAAGGACTTGATCTCCTAGTTTAAAGGTATTTTTCTAAATAATTTTGTCATGTTCCACTTAGGTTCTCCCTTTATAAATTTTAGAGTTTTTAAAATCCTCTCTTATAATTTCCTCCATCTCTTATAATTTAATATTTCTCTCTTTCCTAGTTCTCAACAAATCCAAATTCATATTTTTGACAACCCAATATGATTGGTTATCAAAATCCATCATAAGATGAAAAAAAATCCATAAATAAATTGGGGCTCATACCAATGGTTGTCTTATAGGTTGTTTGGTATGCCTGTAAGGTGTCTTTACGTCTTATTCTTCAATCCTTATGTTTGGGTTTAATGTTTTCCTCCAATATACTTTTAATCACCCAATTAGACAGTTTAGTTTGGACATTTTTTAAGATGGTAGGGTGTATATGTTTTTTGATGAACCTCGTACTTTTTAAGAATTGCCTTTATCTTTATATTATAAAAATGAGTTCCTTGGTCATTGATGATAACATTTTCAATCCAAACCTACAAAATATATCGGACCTAACAAAATCACATAAAATATTAGAAAACATCGCTCTTAATGGCCTTATATTCCACCCATTTAGAGACATAATCAACAAAAATTAAAATGTAATAATTCCCAAAATACATGGTAAATGGTCCCATAAAATCAATACCCTATACTTCAATGATTTTAAAAAAATATAGGTTTTGAGTCATATCCTATCTTTTTGAAATATTTACATAATATTAACACTTCTCACATTTCTTATAATACTCATGATAAACTTTTAAAAAGTTTGGACAATAAATCCCATATTCTACTACTTTTCAAGTTTTTATTTGAGGTCAAAATTGTTCTCCACAAGAAAGTGTTTGAAAAAAATAAAATATATATTATATTTCACTTTCTTGTAATGAAATCCTTATTAATTGATCGTTACAAACTTTCCACTGAAATGGATCCTACCAAATATAGAATCTTGATTAAACCTTGAGTTTGTGATTTTGATGAGAGTCATGGTGATATGGTACCTAAGATATGGATAAATAATTTACTATGTACAAATACCATGTTACCATCCATGATTTATAGTTTTCCTCCAGGTATATGATCATTGAGTGGGTTTTGTTATAGAATTTTTATTTTAGTAATATTTGTCAATATGCTAAGGTGCTTATTTTCAACTCCATTTTTTGTAATTGATCTATAGGTTGAACTCTTTAAATATTAGTATCTATCTTCCCAATGTTTTATTGGAATAATACTTATTTATTAAGTAACTATGTTCTATATGATTAGAAAATACAATTGATTTAGTTCCATGTAAATAAGATTTATATTTATCCAGTGTAAATACAATATCAGGGAAATCCTATTCAATAGTTATGTAATTGATTTGAATAGAATACAAGGTTATTGATGTATAATTTATGACTTTTGGTATTTATTCAATCCTTTGCGAGAGGATTTCTCCTATATATTGATTTGATGAATCATAAATTAGTTCAAAAGGGTGATCTAAATTTAGGGGTTTTATAATTAGTGGGGTTATCATTTTCTACTCTAGATCATTGAATACCTTCCTTCAATTGTCAATAAAGACATATCTAGTATCTTTTAAAGGCAATCTTAAAAGGGTAAGTGTAATATTACTAAATTCCTTGATTAATCTTCTACAGAATCCCACATGGACCAAAAATTATCTAATATGTTTAACATAAGTGGGATATGGAAATGAATTTATTAATTCAACCTTAGATTTATCTAACTCAATACCTTTTTTTGAAATGATATGACCTATAACTATTCCCTTTTCAACTATAAAGTGATACTTCTCAAAGTTAAAAATAATATTTTCCTCAATTAATATTGTCAAGTATTTTTTTAGATTTAACAATAAATGATTAGCGGACTTTTTAAAAATGGTGAATTTATTAAGTAATTACTCCAATCATTCCTAAATATGATCTGAGAATATTTTCACCACACATCTCTAAAATGTACCTAGGTAATTTTATAGCCCAAAAGGAATACTATTTTAAGAAAATATACCAAAAGGATAGGTGAATTTGGTCTACTCATGTTCTTCCAGGGAAATTGGTACCTAAAAATATATTGAAAATCTATCCAAGAAACAACAATGTGTTCTGTCTCTTATGATTTCTAGCATTTGGTCAATGAATGGGATAGGGAAGTGGAATTTTCTGATGAATTGATTCATCTTTATATAGTAAATACATACTATAAAAATGTTTTAAACTCTCATCAGTATTAATTCATTATTATCATTTTCCACAATGGTCAAACCTATTTTATTGGGAACCACATGGATGGTGAAAACCCATTATGAGTCATAAATTGGGTATATGATGTCAGATGTTAGAAAATTATATATTTATTTTTAAAATACCTCCATAATGGTGGGTTTTAGCCTCTTTTGGGGCTGTATGATAGGTTAGGAACCCCTCTCTAGTAATATTATGTGGGAGAAGACCTTTTGGTTAATTTTAGGGATTTTTTCCAACCTCCACCCTATGTATTGGATGTTTATTTTTAAAAGATATATTAATTTTTTATCTTGGTGTTTGAATAGTTTGTTAAGTATAATTACGATAAATTTTTATCCTTACATAAGATACACATATTTTAAATCACGTGTGAGAGATTTTAATTCCAAATAAGGGGTTTTATTAAGAGATGGGATTGAATTAAAATTTTCCACT
The DNA here is from genome assembly GCA_963277665.1 of Viscum album. NCBI lineage: Eukaryota > Viridiplantae > Streptophyta > Magnoliopsida > Santalales > Viscaceae > Viscum > Viscum album. The sequence continues at coordinate 1,921,135,944 of OY728125.1, read as the reverse complement.
TCCAAAGCTTGAATTTACTATGTAAAATGGAATTGTGTCAGTTTCTACCAAAAAAATCAAATAAAATAGATGTTATTTATTCTTGAAATGTGTAAAAAATCCATATTTTTGTTTATTGACTTTTTCCTTAGCATTTTCAATAAATAAGTGATTCCTTAAGGCTAAGAATTCTTAGAGCATACATGATTCTTCAACGAAATCAATACCTTCTTCATGAGTGATTTCAAATAGGGAGTAGTTTCTTGAAAGATTCCTCTTGGATTCAAGGATTCTAAAGTTTACCTTGTTGTCTCCAAGATTCAGTGAATGTATTCATTCATATATAATGATGTTCATCTTGGATTTTTTTCAAGAATGGTCAGCCTAATATTATGGGTGAATGTTATGGTGCTTTATCTTTCCCCATGGTGAGTACATAAATGTCTACTAGAAAAATTGGTCCTTCTATTCCCACTAGAGCATCCCTTAAAACTCCTAATGGAAAAAATTGGATCTATTTGATAGTTATACAAGCACTCTTATGGTATTTGGTTATCCTATTTTCAAATATTAAAAAATAGATTGAGTCATCACATTAATGGAATCACCAAGATCACACAAAGCATGAGAAAAATTAAAATAACCAATATTGCATAGAATAGAAAATGTCCTTGGAGATTGATTTTTTTTTGGGAAATAGTGGTGTAATCATTGATGAGACACTACTTTATAGTATTATCCTTTAATTCCAATCAGGTATCTTCTTTTATATAAATATCCTTGAAAAAATTATCATATTTGGAAATTTTCCATATGGATTCCAAGAGAGGTATGTTAATTTCAATCTTTTGAAATGTATCTTGGATATCTCTTTGGAGTTTCTCTTCCTATATTTTCTTTTATTTGGTAAAAATAGAAGGGAATATAATGGTAATATATTTATTATCCCTTTTATTCCTATATAATTTAGTTTAAATTCATTCCTTTATAAATATTTTCCTAGGTTCTATGTACTTTTTTTATTCTTATTTTGGTGTAGAGGGTTGTTCTTCCAAAATCTATCCAGAATTTCAAGACTTAAATTCTACATATTCAATATGAAATTACTTGGGAACTTATGCTTAGATACTTTTTTCTACTTCTTATAATGATCATTCTCACACTCTCTTTCAGTTTTAGGGTTATCTAATAAGGATGTTTTCATGGTTTATTTTAAAGTATGTCCATGAGATTCTCAAATTTATTTTAAAAATACTTCACTGTATTTTTAGTACCATAATCATTGTTCCTTGTCTTAATTAAGCTTTCGGTTCACTAGATGAGGGTTTCCTATAGGATTTTTATTTAAAATAAGGTGGTTGATAATTTTTTTTGTAATGTTGTGCATATGATTATTAGAAAATAGGTGGGTTTTGGAATTGTTGTTAGAAAGATGGGTGAAAATGAGACCTAGCCGGGTTTTTTTACCTCTCAATCCATGTTGGGATTTACCTTCTCTCCATGGTTTATTATTTTGAAATTATATTATATGTAATGAGGCTACACAACTCTCCATACCTAGTATCTCAACACATTTATTAATTAAGTGATCAGGTGATGAACACAAACCACATACCTGAGGTGGGATATGTTGTTCATTAACTTATTTTACAACCACCTGTCTTTCTAGTCTTTATAATTATTCATGTATGGTTTCAAGTAGATTTGATAAGTTAGAATTTATTAACACATTAATACCTCTTATTCTTGTACTTCTTTGTTCCAAACTATTGACAATTTTTTTTATCTTCTCGATTAGAGTCTTAGCTTCCATGGGTGATTTTCAATCAAATCTCCCCCAAATAGTGAATCCAAGAGGTTTATCTCATTATCCTATAGTTCTTGGTATATTAAGACTAGAATTTTGTTTTCTTATACCACTTTATAAGGAAATATTTCACAAAGCTACTTGATTCATTCCCAGTACTCGTAGAGGGTCTCATCAATAGCTTATTGGATGGTGTAGATTTACTTCCTTATTGTTGTACTATGGGTGTTTGGGAAGAATCTACGAAAGAATCATCATTGGAGGTAATCAAATTCATGTATATCTCTAGGTTTTAAGCTATAAAACCACTCCTTATTAGATCCCTCAAGTAAGAATGGAAATTCCCTCCACTTAATTTTCTCCTTAACTACTCCTCTCAACTTGATGTTTTAGCATACGAAGCTAAACTCTTCAATGTGCTAATTGGGATCTTCTCCTAAGATGGAATAAAATTTAGGTAGCATAAAAATCATCTTAACATGTAATTAAAAGTCATTTTGTTTAGTAGGAATAGTTAACTAATTTTTTTTATGGGTAAGTTGTGGGGAAAATAGGTCCCTTTGGGTTTGTTGTGGGTTAATTACCATTATGATAGGCTTAAAGTGATTACTTGAGGTTTCATGCAAGTATTTTAAATTTATTTCTTAAAATTGTTTCAGATTTATAATACTTTGTGGAAAAATAAATTGTAATTCTCTAAGGAATGTAGTAGTATTAGTGACCAAAATCACCTTCAAGGATCAATGCTTAAATTTAGTTGTCATGGTGTAGAAATAAATAATAATAAATTTAGGTCTATCAAACAAAGAACAAGGATTTTTTTGAAAATTCAAGAATGAGATAGAAGTGATTGGGTTTTACTTTTTATTCCCTTTTTTAATTCTATCATAGTTTTTTAAAATTAATTTTTTTTCTTTATTAATTGATTTAATGAAAATATTAATGATCATTTTACATTTTTCACCCTTAATCACGTTTTATGTTAATTATAATAATACTCACAATTTCCTTTCTTAGATTATTCTCCTTTCAATTTGTGAAGGAAACAATTACATCTTCTTATGAAATACTAAATATGGTATAGAAATTCTCAAGCATCCAATTTACACCACCATTTTTTCTCATGTGTTTAGTAATCACTATACACTTATCTACTTGACTCTAGATCAACTAGTCCGTGTGATAAAAAAATCAAGAATAGGGATAAAGTATTTATTAAATCAATTAAATCTAAAAATAAATAATTAAATACAAAAAAATCATATTCATATCAAATTATGAAATTTAGTATTAAAAACCATTTAAATTGACAAAACAGATTGATGTATTTAAATAAATTAAAATAGACCCAAGCATCAAAAATTTGGGTCACCTCCCCTTCACCAAAACACTTAATAATTCAACCCATACATTATAAAGGAAGTAATGGGATTGAGAGTGGTATACATTATGGTAAAAATAAAATAAAATAAATTCATTTGGAAACAGAGTAGTAGTATTGATCTTTTGATTCCAATCCTTTGATCCCAATTTAGTGGCAGCAAGCCTTGTATTTATAGAGGGAGGAAACCTCTCTATCTTCCTCATTAATATATTCCCAATCCTTGTTTATATTTAGTCAAATTTTGAATATATATTTCCTTATTTGATGAAATAAAACTCCATATATATCGAGTGTTTCTAAATTTTCAATTTTAAATCGTATTCTACAGTGATTGTAGCAACATCTTCCATTGGGAATCTACCGTTAGTATGCCTTCATAGTACTTCCATTCATAATATAATGCCATTATTCACTAAAATAGTTCATCATACCCCATTGGTTCTTAATAGTAGTTCCTCGTCTATTTTTACACAACATTAGAACATATCTACTTCCAGTGTGTTTCAATGGTGCTTCATCTATGGTAGCAACATCATCTACCATCACATTATCCATGGTATTACCATTTCACTTGATCTACCCTGACCACAGTCATACTACTATTCATATTATCCACCATTGAGGTTCAATGGTAGCATATCTACCATCTCAGTGACAGTATTACCATTCCCTACCAAGGATATAGCTCACATCTATCATTTCACCATTCATCATCACACCATCCACCATTAGTGCTTCCTACATATCTACAATTTACTTCCTTAATGGTAGATTCAATCTACTATGACCTCAATGTTATATCACAACTACCATGACCTAAATAATAGATCACATATTCCATTTCCTTCATCTATTGCTCCTCAATGGTACTTAATTTTGTGATATTATAGATCTACCAATATCTTTTTAAATAGTATAACACATCTATCTTTCTCAATGTTAGAACACATATACAATTAAAATTTCACATCCTTCAAATATTTTCCTTTCTATAACTCTTCACTTAGTCATTCTATGTATTCTTTATGTAGCTATTTTGGGAATCGTGATCCACGTAACCATTTTCCAATGGAGTGGTGGTGCAATGGATGAGATTAACTCACAAAACTTATTCAACCTTCATGGTGAAGTCTAAAAGGAACAATATCCTACCCTTATTTATCCTTCACAGTATCTGGGTGATACTCCCAACAGTGTGCAAGAATTTATCCACCTTCAAAATATGCTTCACTAGTGTTTCCTTCTGATCAGTCATCCATATTATCCCCTGGTGTGATAATTGGATATTTATTTGATTTATAGTTCCTTAGGTGGTGACATATAATTATACGGTAGTTGCATATGGAAGTCATCGATGTTGAGTGATGGTAGGCAGTTTAGAGATCGATCTAAGGTGTCGTCACACAGAGCCATTGAGAAAAGACATCACTTTTGTTATGATGAATATTAGCCACACAAAACTCATACCACATCAATTTGAAATGTGTATAGGTTATATCATATATGATAACCCACAACATTATTGAATTAGAATCCTACCATGGGGATAGTCTCCTGCTACAACACACATGCACACACATGGGTCGTGCCTCCTCACATGGCTCTCACTAGCCTTGTCCCTCTCTATGATTTGTGACCTCCTCTATGCATGGAACACATTACACTCGTCTGACACTCCCATTGGTCCTTTATTGGATATATGGACACTCTATGGGTAGGATATATGGCTTTTATGTCCTTTGGTTGAGGGTTTTCCAAGTTGGACAATTTTTTACCTGAAAACTTTTTAAAGAATTTAAGTTCAATTCTCATAGAATGTCATAAATAATTATAAACATTAAAATGACACATTTTAACCTATATTATTACTTCACATATAATTACTCATATTTTAAATAAATAATGAATTAAATGGGTATATTCATTAAAACCCATTCCAAATATTTATGAAATATTTAAAAAAATCCTGAAATTATGAGTGCATCACATGTTGTAGTGATGGTTGTGGTGAAACGGAATAGTACCTACACAAAATGGGGAAGTCTAAATATGACCTTGGTAGTGGTTGTGGTCTACATATTATACTACATTGAAGTCCTTTAGTTCAAATGAGGATAACATGGGATGGAAAACACTATAGAGGTAGGTGTGGTGGTTCAAGGGGATCCCTATATAACATGGGGAATCCCATTATAGGCATAGTGGTGTTTGAAAAAATATGTGGTTTATAGGTGGTTCTATATGAATATATGTCTATAAAAAAGATATCATTACCATATTGTTTAGTGTGTTGAAGCTAAAACATCCAAATATTGCACTCTGCACCATGGTGAAGGGAATTTTATAATGCGATGTAGAAAACTTCAGTGAATTAATTATGTTGATGCATGAACAAACCTTGAATGCTTCCATAGTAATTAGATTAGATTTTAGTCCATGATTCAAGAATAAACTGGTTGATTTTTAAGAATTCATTTTGTTGGATTAGATTAATATTTAATTCATATTTCATAAAGATAAATAAGGCCCATGAGTAGTTACATTGCAATGGTAATGTCTTGAATGCCTTAATGAAAATCATGGGATGTTATTTAAGGTATAATGGGTGGTTTTTGGAACCCATTAAGTATATTAAAGGTTTCCTTTGGCTTGGAACATGGACTATCTATTTGATATAGGATGGTCAACACCTATAAATATGATGAGATAATACAAGAGAAACTCTATGTATTTGGAGAGATAGTTAATTTTAAGAGAGAACCTGATACACCCTTTATCAAGGATAGGAGGAAGGAATGATAGACTCTAAGAAGAAAATTGTGACTTTTTTGAATCAAATAAGTCTATAATAGGAGTCTTTATGATGCAGATCTTGTGAAGTAGTGTGTCTATAATAATTGTGTAAGTTTAAATCATTCAGATTCTTGTGGAAGTATCGCGACCAATTAGTTGGGCATCAACATTGATAGTTGAATTTCTCTAAGATGTACATGTTCAAATATTTTTATCAATTTGTTAGTGTAGGAGTACCATCATTCAGAGATGAAGTGATCTCTATGTATTTTCTATCCTTGTTGGATCATATTTTCTATATACGTTATAGCTTCTAGTGGATACTATAAGTGTGTGTAAACAGTTTGGACTCAGTATTGTAAATATATTTAAAAATAAGTGGATAAATCCATTATGGGGTACTAACCAACATGGAAATGAGTATTCATGGGTGATGAACCTTGAAAATATTGAGCTTTTCAATTTATATACTATTTCCTCATATGAGGAAAGGTTGAGAGAATCAATTGAGTAAATTGAGAACCTTGACCTATTCAAGAGGTTGAGTTCAAAAGGGAGAAAATCATAAAAGAAAATGTAGATAACTAATTTAACCTTACCCCTCTCAGTGATCCAATCAAGATGAATCCTAATAAGTGGTATCAAATGGAGGTTTTATCTAAACATACAAATAGCATTGAGAATCACAATTCTATGAACAACTAAGGATTTCCTATCTTTGATGGTACAGACAACCATATTTTGAGGAATAGGATGCTTCTTTACCTCATTTATCTTATCCTTGAGGTATATGATAGTGATAAAATTGGTTTTCAACCTATTACTAATAATGATGATATAAACCATGGTGATAAAATATATATAGATATGGAGGAAAAGGAAAAAATATTATTTTTATGTCTTTTTGAGAGAAGATCTACACGAATGTGATGAGTCTTGAAACTATAAAGGAGATATGGTATACATTGAGGAGAATCTATGAGGTAAATTTCAAAGTGAAGGAACCCAAGCTCAAAATTTAAAGTTTTATATTTGAGGACATTAAGATAGATGAATATGAATATGTCGATAGCTATTTCACTCAGGTAAATAAAATATTTATAAATAATCTTGGATTCAATGAGAAACTTAAAGACTCTACTATTTTAAAGAATAATATTTGGAAATTTTTTATTATTTTGATCCCAAGGTATTATATTTTTATAATAATTAATATCATTCATAGGATGAGGTACATAATATCTATATTTTGTATAAAATGAGAAAGGTGTTAGCTATCAAAAATAAAGAGGAACAAAAAATGTCCTTTGAATCTATGAGAAATGGAAAGAGTAAAAAAATTGAAAAAATCAGTTATTCATAATATGATGAAGGTCTCAATAAGATTTCCAATCTCTTATCAAATATATTTCTGAAGGTAAATTGGAAGGGGATATTTAAAAAAATATTATAAGTTTTAATTGAAATGATATTGGTTGTATATTAATTTTTTTAATGAATCATGTTAAGGAATCTGAATTGTTTGAGTAAGAAGAAATTCATAAAATGAAGAAAAATGAAAAGAAAAAATAAAATTCTCACTCTAAGAAAAAGAAAATTCTTATAAAATTATGATGAATCATCTAGAAATTCTTATAATGAATTGACTCTTAATACTCTTGTGGATAAATGTTCACATTTTTTACATAGTAAAGATGATGGATAAGAGAGAATGAAACTCTACTAGGAACTTAAAGTTAATTTGGAATACTATATTGATAAGATATCACAACACAATAAAGACATAAAAATATAGGGAAGGAGAATAATGAAATAGATCCTAAAATGAATGAATTTGATAAAGAATAAATAGAGCCTATTAAAAAATGAAAAGGAAGTACATATCAAGAAGAAATCAGCCTATATTGATGAAATTAAAGGTCACATGTTGAAGATTATTGGACATAAAAAGGATGTTATGTGATCATGAAGAGAAATTAAATACTATGAGAGAAGAACTATTCAAGACATAATCTATATTTTTTGTAGATAAAACTAATTTAATCAAGTTTAGAGAATATTTCAAGAAATATATTTATATTAAAGGATAACCTTTTAATTATGGTGAAAATATATTCTCAAGGGAACAAAGTAATACTAAAATTATTTAGCCTAAAAAACATTTATTTCTAATAGTGCAGGTTTTCAAAGTCAATCCATGAATAATGAGAGGAAAACATCCACAAAAAATATTGAAAATAATGTGACAAAAAATAATAACCCCTTAAACAAAATAAGGATTAATGAGGAAAATATCAACACTATTTTTGATAATTCTAGAATAGGTTAAGTAAATCTCAATTCAAGGTATGTTATTGGTGTTGTGGAAGGTGAAAACACAAATCCTAATCATGTTATTTCAACATGTATTTACTAAGGGATAGTTTAGAACAAAGGGAGAGTTTTAGTGATAATATAAGGATAAAATATAAAAGAAATAATTTTGTGTTGAGAGAAGATGATAAGGTATTTGAGAAGACATCCACAAGTGATAATTTTAATAAATGTGAAAGATTTAAGAAAAATGGGCATGCTTTAAATGTAGTTTAATCATAGGGAAGTTTGTATGTATTAATTCTTGTGGTGAATAATGATGCTTCACATAATAAATATTTCAAGATTGGAAGTAAATAATGGCCTAGGTTGAGAGGAAGCTCTTATCCTAAGGGTTACCTTTGAAGAAAAAACAGGTCCCTCCTTGTTTTCTTAATCTTTTGTGTATCTTATGCTAATATGCATGGAATTAATGAATATATTTTAGGATATCACTTATTTATAACAAAAATTTTGAGTTTTTCTTGGATAACCAATCTATTATTAAGAGGATAATATTGCATACCTTAAGGGGGGATCGTTTGAGAAGGAATTTTGTAGGTCTAGAGTTTTTTGAAAACATAGTGAAATATGTAAATAAGGTATACAAATCACACTTTAAATCCATTTTTATAAATATATTTAATATATTTATTAATGGGAGGGTGTTGGTTGATATTTGGATGAGAGAAATATGGAGCTATATTTCATGTACTTGAACTGTTTTGATGGTGTGTTGAGATGAGTGCAGGATATTCATTTTAAATTTATATATTTATGATGATAATTATTAAATACTTCTAATAAAGTTATCACATGATACTTTTTATAAACAACTTAGAATAATATGGTTATATATTTCTTTTTTTATATATTGGGTTACCCCATGTAGACATAAAGTTTATTAATCAAATGATATTTTCTAAATACCATGTGATATCACCCCTCTCCTAAAAATTAAAAATATAGGAGAAGATGTTTGTGAGAAGAAAAGAAGAATAAGACCTCATTATTTGAATTTTTAATTTCATTTTAAATAAGGGGGTAGTAATTTTGGAAGATGAATAGGATAAAGATGATTATTTTCAAAAAAAAATCTAAAGGGGAAGACTATTAGGTTTCCCAAAATATTTTTTTGGATGTGATGGATTTGTTGACAATATGGTCTGAATTCATCTTGTAAAAGGATAAATTAGACCATGCCTTAGCATAATGCATGATGTATTGAAGACTATCCGACATGGAAAATGTCTCCCCATATAGTTGTCTATGTTAAATATGGAGAAGATTGTAGGTTTAGTACATGCCCATAACATAAATACTACTGAGAAGAAAATGTCCAAAATGGGAAAACTGGATAGAGAACATGGTTTAGTGGTCCCTGTGGTGGAGTTCTAAAGTACATGTGAAAAAAAGACAAGGATATTATTGTCTTAGTGCATGTTTTGTTAGGTAAAAATGGACAATGATATTACTCCATGAGATATTTATTATTATGGTGAAATGGTAGAGTACCTGTGTAAAATGAGGAAGGATAAACATGATCATGGTAGTGGTCATGGTCTGAATAATATAAAACTTTGACGACCTTCATTTCAGTGGAGTCTGACATGGGATGGACCATGTTTTAGTGGTAGTAATGGTGATATAATAGGATCTATGTGTAACTTGGGAAATCTCATTATGGGAATGGTGTGATTTGAAGGAATTTTTGGTTGACATGTGGTTCTTCCTAACAAAAAAAATGAAGTAAGACACTATTCCCACAGTTTTTATCATGTTGAGGCCAAAATAGCCAAATATTCTTCCCTACACATTGGTGAAGGGTGTTTTGGGATGTTATGTGTGAAAATTTAGTGAATTGATTATAGTAATGCATGAATTGATCTTGATTTCTCCAATAACAATTTTCTTTAGTTTTAGGAAATGATTCTAGCATAAATTGGAGGAGTTTAAAGCATTCATTTTATTCAATTAAATGAAGATTTAATCCACACTATATGTAAAGATGAAAGTCCCGTGAGAATTTATGTTGTAGTATTTATGGCTTGACTACCATAATGAAAATAATGGAAAGGTATTTGAGGTATAATGGGAAGTTTTTGAAACCCATTAATGTGATGCTAGGTGTTCTTTGGATAGGTGCATGGCCTCTCTATCCGAGATAGTGGGATTAACACCCATAAATAAGAGGAGATAGTAAGAGAGATCCTATATGAATTTAGAGGGGCATAACAACATGAAATAGAACCTGATATACCCTTTATTGAGGAGAATATGTGGTCAATACCAACTCCAAGAAGTGAATTTGGTCTCTCATGAAGTATAATAGTATGCAAGAGGAGTTTTCATGATGAAAATATTGAAAAGCGTTATATCTACAAGAATTGAGGAATTCAAGATCACTCATATTTTAGTGGATTTTCCAATACCCACAGGCTGAGTATCAACATCATTAGTTGATGTTCATGATGACATAAACATATAGATCCTTTTATCCATCTATTCATAGAGGAGGACCATTATTTAGGGGTGAAGTGATCACTAGGTATTGTCTATCCTTGATGGATCATATTTTGTAGAGATGTTTTATCTTATAGTATATTCAAGAAGTAGTGTGTGAAAAATTTAGAATCATTGTTTTAAATAAGTTTGTAGAGAAGTGGATGAATCCATATTAGAAGGATTGACTAACATGGAAAAAAAGGACACATAAGTGTCAAACCTTTTAAATTTCATGTGTTGTGATTTATCTTATGTTTCTATATATGAGTCAAGTTTGAGAGAATCCATTGAGTGGATAGAGAACCATCACCAATTTAAGAGGTTGGTTTCAAATGGGATAAACCCATAAAAGAAAAGGAAGATAACTGATTCACCCCTCCCCTTCTCAATGATCTAATAAAATTGGATCCTAATAGATTTCCATTCTTTTCAACTCGACTCCATGAAGTTTTATCTCACTATAAACTAATGATACCGAAAGTATTGATAAGATCCATAAAACTCAATATAGATAACCAAGATTTAATAAGTAATTTGAGGTGTCTATAAAGAACAATATATCATTAGTATCTTAGATATATTTGTATATTTTAATATGTTTTAATTCCTCTGATAGCTAAAATACTTGTTTTTTATAACTTCCATGCAACCTCTATGAAATTTTAATGAGGGGTCCATGTCTTATCGAGGTATGTGTATATTAACTGAGGGAGTACATAACCAGGGATAGAGAACTGAACCCTGATATAAAGGGGAGTATAAAATCCATCGGAAAAATGGGGGATCATTACTTATGGTGAGAATTCTCATAGGGGGTCACCTGAGCCCCATACATAGAGGATCAAAACCCACAACCAATATGAAAGGGAAACACTAAACTAAATAAGTAGAGGACCCTAAACCTAGAACCAATATTCTAACATGGGAATTAATGACTCTACATGTAGTATAGGGGACACACACAAAATTGGTATTGGGTAATTATTTATCCCATACTCAAATAGATGACATGTACCCCAGGGAAGGAAACTCTAAGTATTACTCATATGGGAGAGTTACCTACTCCACAACACATATAGAGGACCCAAAACCTACCCTAATACTCACTCGGGGGTTACTCACCCTGTTTCTCTACCAAAAATCTCTCCCTGATACCAACATGATTTCCTTAGAGCTTAAGAATATTTAACCTAAATACTTTAAAATAGTCTCTACCAGTAATAACAAATGAACCATCACGTTTTACATGGAAATATCACCCAAAAAATAATAATCATATACCCAAAACTAATACCTAGGTGAAAAGGTAAATAACACACTAGAATTTTACTAGTATATGGAATTTACTTCTATAGTTCTTGGAATTTATTCTATTATATTCAACAGTGTCCATAATGAGTGGAATCAATAGACACAACTTGTCAATTTTAGGGTACATGATGTGTTAGACTCTTGATTCCATCTAGGAATGTATCTCTAGTACACAAATTCATTCCATATAGAAGTACATGGTGTGTAATTATTATAAATTGAATGAAACATTGTGTGGTAAGGTCATTATGCACCCTAAATGAATGTCAATCCAATGGTCCTGATGTATACAGTTTGTATGTCAATAGACATAATGTGCTAGGCTAGTTGATCACTTAGGGTATAAAATAGTACATGCTTATGAAATTTGTCCCACCATACATGGATTTTCACCTAGAGTCACATTACATGTGATATTTGACTCTACACATAATACATTTCCCCTACATAACCAGACATACACAACATGTTCTCCTGAGACTACATGTCTTATAGTTAGGAAAAACAAACTAAATTCATCCTATTTTGAAATTTCATTTGCTGTATACAAAAATATCATTATAAATCATGAAATACTCATTAAAAATGTTTCTATGAACATATAACTACCATTTATCGAATCTAATGTCCTTGAAATTTTCTTCTAATCTCACTGGAATCCCAAATATGGTTATTCATCGTTGTACCGACCATGCCACCATCACCATCATTATAACCACATCCAATCACTAACTATATGTATAAACCATTATTGATCCTCTATAGTAACACGTCTATTTCATCCCATGTATTTGATAAATCCACAACACCCATGCAATTCCAGAACACCAATTAGGTATCTTGAAATCGAATAAAAATTGGAGTGAAATTTTAATAAATGGGAGGTTTTTTCAAGAATCTATGATCGATGGAAGGATTATCCATCCAATATGGATTGATTTTTGGTATCATAGATGAATGATAAATTTAAAAGGAAATGAATTTTGTGATAGAGTAATAATCATCCATCAAAAAAATCAACGAACTTTAGTAAAACAATTTTCACAACAAACAAAACATTAAAATAAATTAATTACTCTTGATTCCACTATATTATGAACCCAAAATGGTTAAAAAAATTAATTAAAATTATATTAAAAAATACACATGTAATATAAAATCACAATTAAATATTACCAAATATCATATTTAATCAAAATATCCATTTTATGCTTTTAATTCATCATTTTATTCAAACATATGTAGATTAATCGAGAATTAGTATTCAATGAGTTTTTTTATGATTTCACTATTATTTTTAATAATAACTTAATAATGTAAATAATAGAATCAAATATATATGATTAATTAGGCAAGAAATATCAAGAATATCCTATCTAGGTGTTTAAAAGCTGGAGCTTTAACTTTCACCTCAAAATTTTCATTTCCATCGATCCCACCATAAGGAGAGCCACAAAATCTACTAATATCCACTAAATCATCTCTAGGTGTATATTTTTCATTGATGGATAACCCTATATAGGAGTCTTAACCATGATTTTTAGAGTATCTTATTGAGTGTCACCTTTCCACTTTGATTTATATGTTTTGAGAATTACATATTCACTCTCACTTTGTTCTATTTTAATATTATTATTCACCTCTCATCATTTTTTATTTTCTCATTTATTATTATTATTATTATTTTAATATTTTATCATTATTATTTTGGTTTTCATATATTTTTTATTGAATAAATTCTTCTATGTGAAGGACTCTTATGAATAAATAAAGTACCCTTACGTATTCAAAGATTCAAAATTCATCAAACTCGTGAACCCTTAGGTATTGGAATTTTCAAAAAGGAAAGAATATTATGTATTAGAAGGCCATTCAGTATTAATATTATACCTTTACTAATTATGGAATAGTTTAAAATTTGGAAAAGGAAATAACTATTACATATATAGTGGAAGATAAAAATTTGGAGAAGGAAATTTTCAATACATATATAGTGGAAGTTGAAATGTAATCTTATATATGATGTGAAGATACCCTTATATATTGAAAATAGGGAAATGAAATATTCTGTATAAATTCATATTCATTTTTACTCTTATGTATTATTAGGATTCCATGTGATGGATCATCAATCATTACTTGTGATATATTAACTGTCAATGTCTACAAAAGATAATTAGGTAAATGATAATTTTTTTCAAATTAAAATGTTTAGAATTTAGAAACTATTATATTGAGTGATTTTAGGGATTATTTAACGTATTTAATTCTAATTTTCATAGATAATTTAAAAAATAATTAAATGAAAATTTTTATGTGGAAGTGCGTAATTATTAGATTTTATGACTACTTAAATGAAATGTTGAGATCATTGTGTTATTTTTGGTAACTATATTATTTATATATTTAAATTATTTTAACAGTTATATATTTCATTGGTGTTTTAGTTTCCATTTATAAAATAAGGTCAAATATACATGTAGTGATATATGGAATATAATTCTTTTATGAGATTCTAAAGTGATACAAAGTTGAAAACTTAATTATTCTACACACTACCATAATGATTTTTTTTGGATTTTTTGGATCTCCTAAATATTTATCATTCTAAATCAATGAACAGGGGCCACAGATCACTATTTTACACCAATAATACCATCTAAATATTTTCATTCATTAAATTATTTTATTCATTCATTTTACTATATCGGCATTGTATTATAGTGTTCTTACCGAGTTATACTCACAACTCAAACACTTCTTGCACCTCCATTAAAAGTTATGTGCTCGGTTATGATTACCTAACCAAAATCATGATCACATTTTGTGTCTTTTCCCTTCCAAAAGGTAGGATTTTGGGTTTTTCCTCTAGGTGTGCAAAGGGAAATAAGGTTTTGGTTGTGCCTTGGTCCAGAGAAAGATAGGTTGTAAAGAGTTGTCACTCTCCTTCAAAAGTGAGTACTATTTAGTGAATATCCATACTCTTGGGAAGAGACTATGAAGAGTATTCATAGGATAATTTGGATAAAAAATATAATAAATTACTTATGCTCTTTGGTTTACTTTATTCTACTTATACTCTTAACTCAATCTGTTTTCATATTTTCTGATTGAATTTCTTTAACTTATTATCCACCATATTCCAAATTACTATTTTTATTTGTATGATAGTTTTAAATATTTAAAATTCACCCCCCCCCCTCTTTTATTTTCCATATCTCATGTGGGGCCAAAAAAGAATTGGGCCAGGGGTCCCAATGACCTATATTCTAATTAAAAATCCAAAAAAACTTGATCCATGGTTTTATACTTGTACAAAAAATTTATTGCTTTCCCAATAAAACCATACTATTTTAGGCATAAATTTTGAAGTCTTCGACCTCGATTCCACTTAACTTGTGCCCTGAGCCTGGTTGGCCACATGACCCCTCGCACATCTACCCATAAGCCAGGGGCTATCGACTAGCTATGAGGGTGTGTAGGTAGTATAGTGAGGAGACCTTACCACCATGTCAGAGTTAAGAAATGGATATAAGAAACAGTAAATAGTAGTAGAAGCATATACAATAGTCACTTATAGTAAATAGTGGAAGCATAACAAATAATTAAATAACTAAGCAGTAGAAGAAATAGATAATTGAATATAACAACCAAAAGCCTCAGAGGCTAGTGTATGATACATATATGGATTCATGAAATGATGATAATACATAAAATAACCCAAAGATACAAGCATGTTATACAATAGTTCAAAAGGATACAAAAGAACAAAAACATCTCTTCGAGCATCTCAAACCTAATCCTGATCATATTCTCTTAAGCTCCAGCTAAGAATTACAAGTCAACAACCTATATAAGATACTTTACCATTTCTAGTACTTGCAACAACATAATCTTCTCGGGTGCTAAGGGCGGCCCGAGTAGGGTGTGAGATAAAATCTTAGTAGGTCACCACCAATAGTGTTTATGTGTAATCTGAGTAGATGCTTATTTTTAAATAGTTTGCAATAATAAACAGGTAAGTAGAACAGCGCATAATAAACAAATAACCCCCCGCTTAGGTTCCTAAGGGATACTTGGCAGGTATACCTACTTTAGCTCAAGGTTGGTATGTCTGATCAAGTCACTATATAGATATAGATCATAATTTTCATGGGGTAAGAATTTCTACCATCTATACATGTATATATATATATATATATCATAACTAGAATGGGGTAAGAATGCCTCCCACCCATACATGTATATATATAGATCGTAACTGGAATGGGGTAAGAATGCCTCCCACCCATACATGTATATATATATATCATAACTTGCATGGGGTAATAATGCCTCCCACCCATTCATATATATATATATATATATATATATCATGGGGTAAGAATGACTCCCACCCATTCATACATATATATATATATATCATAACTGTCATGGGGTAAGAATACCTCCCACCCATTCATATATATATATATATATATATCATAATTGGTATGTGGTAAGAATACCTCCCACCCATTCATATATATATATATATATCATAACACATGATATCAGAAAGATCAATCCTTCCAAAGCATCTCATTTAGAATTTAACAATTTACACAAGATAAATACAAAGGTGTTCACCATCCATATATCAAGTTCATTTAACAAAAAATACATTTTATAAGATGCATTTTTAATTAAAACATGAACAAAGTCGATTTCATTCCATCCCTTGAAATATTCCATTAAAACCAATTCATTTTAATAGTCATAGTCATATCATCCTAGACACCCCATACAAGCCAAACAATCCAATTTTCCTAACATGGAAAAGTCATTTCGAGGCAATGATGTCAAGGCCAAAGTCTTAAGGTCAAATACTGACATGCCCATTTGGAAAATTCCAATTCAAAAGGGACTAAGAACCATTCAGTCCCTTTTTTTACATCAATTACATATGGTAAAAAGTCTATTTTAATTAAAATAAAAACTGGAAGTTAAATTGGGTTCCATGCATTTTTGAACATTTATCCAAAATGAACATTTTCAAGGTGGAACACCTATGGGTGTCCATAAAAATAAATTGTTTTTTATAAACTCCTAAAAAAGTTCAAATTCACCAATATCAAGGCACTAGTGTTATTTATACATGAAGGAATCAACACAACAAAGAATCTCAAAAAAAATTAGACTCATGGATAAATGGAATAAATATGAAATGGATAAAACTCAAATGTAAAACTATGTGGCCACCTACCTTAGGATCATAGATGAAGCCTCACTTGATATCAACCTTATATTCGAATCAGGTTGTAATATATCTGAGTTTTAGTTCAATGATCTAAAAATATAGAGAATGATTCTACATCTAAATATAACAATAGATGGATAGATTAACCTAGATAGTAAGGGTGCAAGTGGTTAGCCTTACATTGGGCTATCTGATTCTTCCTTTATATTGAAGATTGGTAACCAGACGGAGGAGTAGCAAGAGATTGAAGCTTTAGAGGTTTTGAGAACAAAGGAGGAAATCCCTTGGTTCTTTCCACTGGAGGTAGGGTAAAAGAGAAATTAGGTTTTAAATTAAAAGAGGGAGAAATGGTAATTTTTACCCAAAAATTGGGATCGCACGGTTTATGAACACATTTTACAAACCATGCACAAATTGTGCATATCTGCTCTGTTCGAAAATAGCAGCAGCTTGCATGGCCATGCACCTGGGTCCACTCAATTGTAGATAAAGCAATGTCTGTGATTTTAGAGTTGTTTCATGATGCATTTAGTGAAGCTAATATCCCTGTATCATTCTATGAGATGAAGAAATTCATCAACAAACTTGGACTTTATTATACAAATATATATGCATTCCTTAATGATTGTATGCTTTATTGGGGAGAAGAGTTTGATAAAGAATAATGAACAAGATGTTATACAAGTAGATGTAATTCAATGAACAACAATGACATAATAAATCAATGCAACCCCAGGAAGAAACATAAGAAGAAAACTCCTGTAAAGGTATTGTTATACCTTCCTTAAAAACCATGCTTGTAAATATTATTCATGTCATCTAAGACTGTATACGACATGAAGTGGTGTGCTCAGTATAGTTACGATGGCTTGATGAAACAACCAAAAGATTAAACATCATGGAATATGTTTGATTCTCTATATATAGATTTTTCTTTGGATCCTAGGAATGTACGTTTGGGATTGGATTCTAATGGTTTTAACCCTTTTGGAACTTTAAGTACTAATTATAGTATTTGGCCAGTTATGTTGATCCCCTATAATCTACCTCCATGGATTTGTATGAAAAATAATTCTTTCATTATTTTGATGATTATTACTGAAAATCAAATACCTATAAATGACATTGATGTATACCTTCAACCTATAATCAAGTAATTGAAATAATTATGGGATAATGGCATGGAAACATATGATGCTTCATTGAGACAACTATTCAAAATTCATGCTACTTTAATGTGGACAATTAGTGACTTTCCTTGACAAGTAAATTTATCTGGTTGGAACACTCATACTAGTTTGGTTTATCTAGTTTGTAATTTTGATATTGATCTTCAATGATTACATTATAGCATAAAATTTTGTTTTATGTGTCATTGTCAATTTCTTGATGCTTCTCATAAATTCAGGTTTAACATGACACAATTAAATGGAGATATTGAAATGTGAAATTCACTAAAGGTGTTATCTAGTTCAGAAATCTTAGGACAGTTAATGAATTTCATTGAAGAATTTATAAAATGACATCAATTTAAATAAGGGGTAAAGGGGTATGAGGTACAGTATCTGAATAAGTTGGAACACAACAATAGAAGAAAAAGAGTATGTTTTTCAAGGATTTTAATTTGACACATCATAATCTTCATGTAATGCATATTGATAATAGTTTCTATGCCAATGTAATTATTATAGTGCTTAATGAGTAGGGTAAATTGAAGGATCACCTTAATGCTCATAAGTATTTGGATTAAATGAATATAAATCATGGTTTTTGGGGAAATGAGAATGGAAAGTATCCTTCAGATATTTTTGTAATGAAAAATCATGAGAAATACATATTACTTCAAACTTTAAAGAATATAAAAGTGCCAGATGGATATTCAAGTAACATATCAAGGTTTGTTTACTTAAAACATCAAAAGTTACATGGATTGAAAATTCATGACTCGCATATTTTTATGGAGTTATTGTTGTCATTGTATTTTTGTAATACTTTACTTGAAAAATTTACTATGGTTCTAGTTGATTTTTGGACCTTTTCAGAGAGTTTTTTGTAAAAAATATAAATCTAAATAAGCTTGATAAACATCAAAAAATAATTGTTTTGATACTATGTAATTTGGAGCTGTTATTTCCACCTTCATTCTTAACAATCGTGATTCATTTGAATGTTAATTTGGTTGAAGAATCTAAACTTAGTGGACCGGTACACTATCGATGGATGTATCTAATTGAGAGTTGTGTTGAAATTTTTTTATTTTCATTGGTGAATTAAATTTTATCAAATCATTGAGTAAATTTTTTTAATATGTTTCTTATTTTTTTCCATCAGGTACTTAGGTCATTTTAAATCATATATGAGGAATAAATCTCAACCAGAAGGCTCTATTTCTAAAGGTTACATAGCCAAAGAGTGTTTGACCTTCTATTCTAGGTATTTTTATGGGATTGAGACTAGATTCAATTATGTTGGATGTGTTGAAGACATCACCAATAATTCTCATTATGAAAATCATTCATCGGTATTTCCAACTATTGGATGACCAATTCTAATGGGGTAAAAAATTTCACTGAATTAATTGGAGTTTCTACAAGCACATAGATATGTTCTACTCAATAGTGTTATTGTAGATCCACTTATTGAAGAATTGTGACTGCAAACAAAGTGGTGACTAATGGGTTGAGCTCAAAATGATATCTAATTAAAAAATGTGTTAATAAGGATCTTATTGAATGGTTCTCCTATCGTGCAAGTATATACTCATATTCATATTATTGATGTGTAGTTATTTTTTCTATGTTAAAAGTAACAACTTGTATATTTTTTTCGATATAATTAATGTTGAGAATATATCTAAAATATCGAATGATTTGAAGTTTTTGGCTTGAGGTACTCAAATACAGGCTTAGAGATTCGATGCCTACAATATCCACGACTTTAGGTTTCATAAAATTTATCCTGAAGAAAACTTGAAAACTCAGAATAGTGGTGTATTTACATTTGCAAAGATGGGATACTATATTAAGCTAAATGGTATAATTTAATTAAACTATCATATCTAGTTTTCAGTAGTTTTATTCAAATGAAATTGGGTTAACATTGATAGGGGTGTAATGAAAGATTTTTTACATTTTACTTCTATAAACTTCTCTCGCCAGATGAAAACTATTGAGCATGAAGAGTATGACCTATTTATATTTTCTTCATAATAAAATATGTTTTATTATGTGGATGATGAAATATATTAAGGTTATAGTGTTTTTGTACACTTAAAGCATAAAGACTTATATGATATGAACGATGAAAATAAATTGGTGCTTTATGACAGTGAACCTCATTAACCAAAAAACATTGAATAGTTTTTTCCTGAAAATATAAAAATAGTAGAACTTGAAAGAGAGGGTGAAAATGAAGGACTCGTCACAATGGAGGTTGATAACAATGAAGATAATGAAGATGAAGATAATTGAATATATAAATTAGTAATGAAAATATATTACAATTTATTATTAATAAGTATTTCGTACATATATGCATTGTTCTAGTTTTTTTTATTTTTGTAAAAAGCTTTTAGTTTTTAATTTTTTATACATTTAATATACCTTAACCATTTGAAATGAAGGAATGCTAAGAAAAAATATTCAGGATCCTAGATGATCAATATCTCAGAGAACACCACCACTGCCATAATCTTCTGTGGATCCTAGTGATTTTGTTGTACCTGAGACTGCTAGTGATCTAGTCATTTCCTCAGATGTCATTGGTACCCCACTGCCTAATTCACCTCCAGTGATAGTGTATTTTTTCACCCCTCTATCTAGGGAATATTGGCGAGTTACAGTTACTAGTATTTATGTCCTTTTTCAAAAAAAAACTTTATATTTTATTAATTTTTTAATGCATTTTTCAAACATATAAAGACAACCATATAAGGGATACAAATATGAACACGGTAGATGTATGGGACCTAAAGTAATTCAAGATTATCATTCTATTTGATGATTTCAGGGTACCTACTGGTGATGCTTCTAGAATCTATGGGTAGATTCTTGGCCAGCTCGCTTACGAGATGGTGATATTTCCCATTAATTATAAATATTGAATGCATATTCCTACAACTTGTAAAAATGAGGTCTTTGATACTCAAGTAGAGGTAATATTAATTTAATATTCCTTGATAACCAATTTAAAATACATGAGTAAAATTTTGTAATATATTGATAATGTGCTATGTTTTTTAATGTCTAGATGTTTTTTCATTTTGATTTCCCTAACTTTGTTTCACGCCCATGGATTTTAAAATTTTTGGGTAAGAAATGGACAGATTTTAAATGGATATTATGTAATGAGTTTAATGACACTTCTCTGATCTCACAAAAAATGCATGATAAAGTGCCTGGAGGCATTTCTCATGAGAAATGAAAGTTCTTTGTCAATATCAATATAGATGCATCTCATAAGGTAATTTCATATTTTATAGTATCTTAATAACATAAACATAATAAAATTATAATTTTTATTAATGTTACTATTTTTTTAGGAAATATCTAAAAAGAATTTTGTGAATCATGAGAATCCATTCATTCCTCGCATCACAGGGTCTCTGAGTTTTTTGAGAAAAAATCAATTTTGGTTTGTATTTTATTCATTGTTATTTACATCATTTTATTATAACTAAAGGTATTTTCTAACTTGTTTACATTTTTATATAGAGGCTAATGAATTAGGTCACTCTATTGGCCAAATAGAGATGTGGTTTAAAGTGCATAGAAAACTTGATGGAAGTTTTATAAATGACCCTATAAAAAGACATTAGAGTAAGTAATTTTCATTACCATTTCATAGTATTTCGTTACCATAAAAATGTAATAATGAAAAATATATTATAATAACAAACAAGACTTCAATAAAATTAAATGGGGTCAGCTACACAGATCAAACGGTGCCAATTTTTCATTATTTGATACATCTAGTCAGTCCTAATTAATTGGGTTTAAGGATTATTTATTTATAATATAATTTTAATTATTATGTTTTCATAGTTTTGAAATAGCAATAAATACTAATGAAAAAATTATTAATTTGATAACATTTTAAAGTTCAGATATTTTAAAAAATCATTGTTAATATTTTTGTTTTAATAGGTTGAAATTCAAGAAGTCTGGGATATGAACCCTTCACAATCATCATCAGTTTCCCTAAATGATGCATTTGGAATAGTTTTAGGGAAGGATCGTCTCAGACATGTACGGGGGATGGGTTTTGGGCCTACTATATTAGTTGTATATGGTAGGTCAGTGTCATTCGTTACTACTACACCCAGGGGGATCTATTAGTGCCATTGATTGGGAATCATAATGAGAAATTGCAAGATTGAAAGAAAAAGTGAAAGAACGAGACTCCTTTAGGAAAACACAGGATCGATGGCAGTCACAAATGGAAAATGATTTAGTTTTCTTATTCCAGCGGATGACCGGCATGATCCTTGAAGAAATTTCCAGCCTTATATCTCATCCCATTGAGGTAAATTATAAATTCCATATATCATTAATAAATTTTCAAAGAACACATACAATATCCATAAATAAAACTAAAATGGAACTTTTATATAGAAACCACACATTTTGAGTCATACCGACCACATATTGTGTTGGATTGACATGTGGTTGATTATTATACATCAAAAATGAATTATAGATCATTATCTATAAGTTTGAAAACAATGTGATCTTATTTTCTCATTTTTGACTCGATAAACAGTTCTGAAAAGTACAAAAGCCTTGAAAAACAAGTGTCGGGAAGAAAAAATCAAGTAAATGTCATTCGATTGTCCTAAAATCACAGTTCAATGACCATAAATTTAATTTTGAAATTTAAGAACTGACAGCACGTCATTCTAAATTACAGTTTTCCCGTTATGGCTGTAAATGTGTTTTTACTGTTTTAAAACACTAAAACATGCATGGAACAGTAAAAAAAACATAGAAAACAACCTCAAATTGATATGAAATAATGTTAAAACTACCTATGATGTTTTTTACATTTATTCATTGACCAAATGGCTATCTAACATGCGATGTGGTCAGATTTACTCAGTATACACTTCTGAAAGATACAAACACTAGTGGAATTTCAACTATTTGTGACGGGCTATTTGCGATGGGAAGCGGTCTCATCGCAAATAGATCTCCGATTAAATACATTATATATACAAGAACCTGTTGCAACGGGCCTGTCACAAAAAGTATTGGTGACGGGCTCGTTGCAAAAACATCTTCGCCACGGTAAAGTAACTCGTTGCAAATAAGTTATAAAAAATATATATATATGATCTATTTGTGATGGGACCCGTTGCAAAAGGCCCCGTCTCAAATACTTAATAAAATAAAATAAATATATAATTATGATTAATGAAAAAATAATATTAATATTATTAAAATAAAAAAATATTAAAATTCTTGATATTTTCATATACTTAATAAAATAAAAAATAATAATAAAATTATGATTAATGAAAAAATAATATTAATATTATTAAAATAATAGAAAAAATAAAAAAATTAAAATTCTCAATATTCGTAAAAAATCATAAATTATTATTATTATTATTATTAGTAAAATATACAAACATTAAAAAATATAATACTAATAATAAATAAATAATATTAAAATATTAAAAATAATAAAAATAAATAAATTATACAATATTTGTACCAATATAAAAGACAAAAACTATAAATAGTTCATATTACAAAAAATGTTCAATTCAAATGTTTTTAACAGAACTAAAAAAATCATTGGGGGGGATAGTCTTCTGGAGGAGCTGGAGGAGCTGGAGGAGATGGTGGACGAAACTCCATTCCTAAACTATGATTCAGACGGTGCATGTACTTCATCTCTTCATGATGCTTCTGCTACCATCGACGCATGTCCTCCTCATACTATTGATGGATCTCTTCCTGCTGCTTTTGCAAACTCTCTATAAGCTCAATTTGAGCTCGCACCTGCTCCTGATACTGTGAGCCAGAAGATGATGCCTCTCCACGAGCTCCTCTCGAGTTGGACACTGACATCTCAATAGTACCATAATAAGTCCCAGGAGTCAAATGAGAGTCGATGACAACTACTTGGCCCTTCTCGAAAGCATATTGGGTCACCTGTATCCATGTCACCTCATCGAAATGGTGGGTGCTAGTCTGATCAGCCGTCTCGGCCTGACTCTCAGTCTTTGTCTGAGAGTTCGCGACCTCACATGACTCCTTCAATTTCAATTTGAAATTAAAATATTGAAAATATTTTATGTAGTTAATTTTAAAAATAAAAAATAATAATATTGACCACAATCTAACACTGGAAATCACCTCTGATCTCTCCAGTGGATGGATCACTGTACATCCTCTGATAAACATCATACTCCGTAATATTGGGATGCTCGACTGCCTATATGAAAATAAAATAAACTGTTTATATTTAATATTACATAAAATATTTAAAAAATATACTTACCAGATGCTCTCTATACATACTGAATGTATGACTACCAGCTCGATGTGTCACCTCCTGTCTCTCTCAGTTCTATCGGGCCAATGAAAATCTCCTTTGAAATCCACCACTCAACCAGTGTGAACATAATCTATCCCAAGCGTGAGATGAAATGTACTCTGGTCGGTGGGCTCTACATGACTCATCAAATACTGACACTCCTATTTTCTTAATGGTTTTCATTCTCAAATTGTGCAAAAACTGACGGAAACGTTCACACATAGACACCTCACATGCCTTGTGGATAGCTCCACGCATGATATCATCAATGGGATACCATAAACCCGAAAAATAATTTATAATATCTAGTTATTAATGAAATAAATTTCTAAATAAATATTATTTATTTACGTACCATCCAATGATTGAACATTCCAAGACGCATATCAACGGGAATTTGTTCCCATGTGATCCATTAATGAGAAAAATAATTGTGAAAGATAGAACTCCCCTATCCAACAGCTATATGTGAAAAACTATGAAAAAAGAAAAAATAATCAAACTGTTGACCTCACCTATTTTGATAATCCCAATTATGCTTTCATATACCTTTATAGTCTTAATCTAATGTTTTTCTATATATTAATTCTTTCAATCTATGATCAAGATGATAATAATATTAAAAAAATCAATGAGATATGTTAATCTATGTCTATCTATGTTTATATGAGTTTTGAAGTTCTTCTAACCCATTCGGATATGCTTTGCATAAAAACAGATAAGTATAAGTCACTAATCTGCGTATAGCTAATGATAAAGAGCTACTGGTACTCAGTCTACCGATAGACAGAGTCACTGATACACAAAGGTCACCGATATGTATAGAGCAACCGATGTGCATGTCTACCAGTAGTTACCGATAGAGTAAGCCTGCTGATACGAGTACTGACAATCACAAACCTGAGCTACCGAAATGAGAAAGTCTACCGATAGAACCAGTCTTCCGGGCTACCGACTGACAAACAGACAAGAGCTACTGATAGACAGAAGTCTACCAATAGATCCAGTTCACAGATAGTTATCGATAGAGTAAGTCTACCAATACAAGTACAGTCATCGATACATCGAGAAACCGATGGAATGAAGTCACTGGTATATAGAGCAACTAATGCAAGATCAAAGAGCTACTGATGGAAGGACCTGCTACACAAAGTCCACCGTACACATTTACCAACACGAGCTACTAATTGACCAATCAGTCAAACTCTATACTCTCAATACTATTTCTTTATTAATCTAACAATTACATTTGATGTTTTTAATGAATTCAATGTTATTTAATTAAGTCTGTTGCCATGTCAGGAAACCGTACCTAGTACCCATGAAAAAAGTAATCATTCCCATTTTCCGGAGCTGAAAGCTATAAAAGGGAAGATAAAGACCAAGCTAGAAGATGATTATGTGAAGTAGTGCATACGAAAATCATCAAAGAACTAAGAAGGAACATGGGTGAAAAAGATAAGAGCTGAACATCATTCAAACGTGGATCATTTTTCACTAGTCTACATCCATACTCCAAGAATCCTGGACATACACGAAGCTACTCATTTTCAAGGAGAACACAAGCCGCATCTTGAGTGAAGAACTACCAAGAACACTTCATGCACTCAGGCTACTAAAGTTGAACCTGAAATCAAAGAAGAAAACGACACTCTGTTTTTTGAGTAGAAACCAAAGAAGGACTCAGAAGCTTATCAGACAAATCAAACGAGTCCAAAGTTGCACTACCAATCACTAAAGATTTTCTAAACTCTCTCTCTCACTTTCTTTAGTGATTCCATCTTTACATTTCGAGCAGTGTGTTTAACCTGTTTATTTTATACACACACTGTCTCCTGAGCAAAACTGGAGGATTCTTAAATCCTCACTCAAACTTCATAACCCATTGTTTCCCACTGTGGATAGTGGTAGAGGTCGAGTAAGACCTGTACAGCTTGCGTGCTATTGTTTGTGTTTCCCACGTAGAACTGTGGTAGAGGTCTTTGGACCTGGACAGTAGTGTATTGTTTTTTACCCCCGATCCAGGGTGTGGATCAATTTATATAAATTGTTGAGAGGACTAAGTCTCGAATTGAGACTGAACCTCTTGGTTATTTCTGCTATGTTTTTTAGTTTAAATCATAAGCATACTATATATATTTATTTCATAATTCACTGTTATTACTTTGAAATACAAAACTATTTTAAAGCTACTTTGATAGTTAAATTAGAAAGTTTTTATACTTATTGTAAACCAGTAAGTTAGTTTCAAAAGTTAATTTAATATTCAGATTAAGTCAACTAAAACCTAATCAATCTTTGAGAAACTGATTTAACATTTACACTCTGTATAGATTCACTACAGTTTAACTTTGTTTTTAAATTGGGGGATTTTAAGAGATATATTTTTAACAGAAATTTTAATTGGAACTCAATTCACCCCCTCTTGAGTATCCACTCCGACCAACATTTGGTATCATAGGAGTTATTTTTGTTAAAGTATTGCTGACATACTCTGTTTTCAACTATGATTTTAGTTTCATCTTTGAAGATCTTAAATTTCTATTAGTTCTAAATTTTATCTCTTTAAAATTTCTTTTCTAAAATATAGTTATGGATAATATACTAGAGGGTGATGCTACTAACAGGCCACCTTTCTTTAATGGCACCAACTATGCCCAGTGGAAACTTAAGATGAAAATTAATTTAGAAATTATGGGTTTTGATATCTGGACTGCTATAGAGTCTCAATATAAAATTCCAAAAACTAAAAGAACAACTTGGGATGAACCTACAAAGACTGCTTACAATAATAATTGTAAAGCTATGAATGCCATGTACTGTGCTTTAGGAGATGAAGAGTTTAATAGAATATCTTCTTGAAAAATTGCTTATGAAATATGGGATACTTTGGGTATTTCTCATGAGGGAACAACTAATGTTAAATAAATATGATTGAATACTTATACTATTAAATATGACAATTTTAAAATAAAAACTGATGAACCCATTTCTGATATGTATCTCAGGTTCAATGAGATAGTCAATACAATGAGTTCACTTGGAAAATATATTCCAGCTAAGGAACAAATTATGAGGATACTGAGATGTCTGCCAGAACGATGGAGGGGAACTTCTATTTCAATCAGAGAGTCATGTGACATTGGAGCACTGCCTGTAAAAGAGATTATTGGAAAATTAATGATGTATGAGGAAGAACTCAAGCTGAATAAAGAGGAAGATGATGAACCCAAGAGAAAATCCTTAGATTTCAAGAATACTTCTTCAAAGAGCAAGGACAAAGAAAAATCTCAAATACAAACTAAAAGTTCAACAAGTGAAAGTTCAAACTCTGACAGTGATGCTGAAATGGCTCAAATAGCCAGGAGGTTCAAGAAGTTTTTTAGGAAGAAGAAATTATTCAGAAAATTTAACTAAAATGGAAAGTATGATAACAAAGGACACTGGAAGAAGGATTGGAAGAGGTCTGACAAGGAGGATGATATAGTCTGCTACGAGTGCAAAAGGAAAGGACACATCAAGGCTGACTGTCCAAAACTGAAATTCAAAAAGAAATATGATTATAAGGACAATAAGTACAAGAAAGCTATGAAAGCTACTTGGAGTGCTTCAGAGGACAGCACAAGTGAATCTGAAGTTTCTGATTCTGAGAAGAATCGTTCCAACATGTGTTTCATGACCAACACATCCGAGGTAACCTTAGATACTCCTGCTTTAAAGTCTTATTATTCTGGAGATGATGCAGAATCTGATTCTGATTCTGAAGATATTTCTAAGGCTGACTTATTTGAATAATATAATATGTTTGAAGATACATGCAATGAACTTAAGGATAAATACAAATCATTGAAGAAACAGTATGCTCTCACTACTACTGTTAAAACCGAACTTACTATAGAAAAAGAAAAAAATTCTCAACTATTAAAGGAAAATACTGAATTGAAAATGTCTAATGAGAAACATATAAAGGACTTAGAAAAGTTCACAAATGGAAAAGATACACTTACACAAATGTTAGGAAAGCAATTTTCGGCTAAATACACTACTGTCTTGGGATACCAACCTGGAAAAAGACAGTTCACTAAAACTCGATTTATTCCTAAGTTTGGACAAAATTCTGCTTATTCCAGTTCTGGAAATTTGTATGCTTCAACCAGTTATTCATATGGTTATAGATCAAATAAAGTTTATCTTTCAAAATCTATTGATTCTATAAATTATATGAGACCCATAAGACAAATATGGGTACCTAAAGCTTTGATTGCTAACCTATCTGGACCCAATAAGATATGGGTACCAAAATCATTTTCTATCTAAATCTGTTTTGTAGGAAACATGCTTAAAGAGTTCTCACAAGAAGGTATGGTACTTGGAAAGTGGATGTTCAATACACATGTCTGGATATTATTCATGCTTCAAAATCTTAATAAAGGTTGATGGAGGCCACGTCACCTTTGGTGATAATTCTAAAGGAAAAATCATCGGCCTAGGCCAGATTGGTAACACTGATTCAGTTTTAATTTCTAAAGTTTTATTTGTTGATGGACTTAAATATAACCTGTTAATTATTTATCAATTATGTGATGATGAATTTAATGTGAAATTTGAAAATGATTCCTGTAATGTTTTTAATTCTGAAAATGTTTTGGTATTTTCTGCTTTAAGAAATGAAAATGTTTATGCTGTTGATTTAAATGCTTTAGCTAAACAACATGTTACTTGTTTAAATGTTTTTCATAAAGAATCTTGGCTTTGGAACAGAAGATTAGGACACTGCAACATCTATTCACTTAGAAAACTAACTAGGACAAACTTGGTTAGAGACCTACCCAAACTTGAATTCCCAAATGACAAAGTTTTTAATCCCTACCAAAAGGGAAAGCAACATAAAGTTTCTTTTAAATCAAAGAAAGAAGTTTCAACTTCTCAACCTCTCGAGTTGGTTCACATGGACTTGTTTGGACCTTCAAGAGTTTCTAGTTTAAATGGAAAGCACTATGTATATGTCCTAGTAGATGAATTTTCTAGATATACTTGGGTATACTTCTTAGCTCACAAAAGTGAAGATTTCTCTTAATTTGTTAAATACTCTAAGTCTGTAGAAAACCTTAGTGGACTTAAGATTAAAACCCTGAGAAGTGATCATGGCCGTGAGTTTAAAAATCAAGAGTATGAATCTTACTGCTCACATAATGGCTATAGTCACAACTTTTCTGCTCCTAGGAAACCTCAGCAGAATGGTGTAGTAGAAAGAATAAATATAACCCTTCAAGAAATAGCTAGAACCATGTTCAATGAGTATGACCTACCTATTTACTTTTGGGCTGAAGCTGTGAATACAGCCTGTTATATTATTAATAGAGTCTTAATTAGACCAGTTCTTAAGAATACCCCATATGAGTTATGGAACAATAGAAAACCTAAAGTTAGTTACTTCAGAGTCTTTGGGTGAAAAGTTTTTATTCTTAATACAAATGATAATCTGGACAAGTTGGCTTCTAAGAGTGATGAAGGAATTTTTCTTGGTTATTCTTTAACTAGAAAAGCATATAGAGTCTTTAATAAGAGAACCAAATGTGTGGAAGAATCTGTTCACATCAAGTTTGATGAAACTGATCCACATGAGCCTAAAACCTCTCTTGAAAATCTTGAAGAAGATTTGAGTGTTCTGGACCTTAATGATAAATCTAAAGAACCTGCTATAAAAATATCCAGTTCTGGACATATTCCAGAATCTGCTTCTGTTGAACCTGAACTTAGAGATGAACCTGAAATTTCTAGTCCTAACTTTACTAGGTCAACTAGGATTTTAAAAAATCATCCTTTAGATGTTGTTGTTAGTAATCTTGATAGAGGGACACAGACTAGAGCTTCTCTAAGAAACCAGGTTGAACATCAAGCCTTTATTTCACAGCTAGAACCTAAAAATGTCAATGATGCTATCAATGATGAATTTTGGGTAATGGCTATGTAAGAAGAGTTAAATCAATTTGAAAGAAACAAAGTCTGGGAATTGGTTGAAAAACCTAAGGACACTTTAACAATAGGCACTAAATAGGTTTTTAGAAACAAAGTTGATGAATATGGAAACATATTTAGAAACAAAGCTAGGCTAGTTGCACAAGGATATAGTCAAGAGGAAGGTATAGACTATGAGGAAACCTTTGAACCTGTAGCTAGATTAGAATCTATTAGGATCTTACTTGCCTATGCTACTCATCTAGATTTCAAGTTATATCAAATGGATATTAAAAGTGCTTTTCTAAATAGTTTTATTGTCAAATATGTTTTTGTTGAAAAACCACCTGGATTTACTAATCCTCATTTTCCAAATCAAGTTTTTAAACTTTCTAAAGCTTTATATGGTATAAAACAAGCTCTAAGAGCTTGGTATGATAGACTTAGTAATTTTCTTATTTCAAAAAGTTTTACTAAAGGGATTTCTGATCCAACTCTTTTTATTAAAAGAATTTATAAAGATGTTTTAATAGTTCAAATCTATGTTTATGATATTATTTTTGGATCTTCTAAACATTCCTTATGTACTGATTTTTCAAAGAGTATGCAAAATGAGTTTGAAATGATTTTAATGGGAGAAATAAAATATTTTCTTGGTTTTCAAGTTTTCCAAAATGAAAATGGTATTATTTTGAATCAAATTAAATATAAAAAGGACCTTTTAAAACGTTTTGGTTTGGATAGTATTAAGGAAAGTGAAACTCCTATGAGTACAGCTTGTAAATTGGATGCAGATGAAACTGGGAAACCAGTGGGTCAAACCAATTATAGAGGTATGATTGGAAGCTTACTTTACCTTACTTCTAGTCAACCAGATATTATGTTTAGGGTGTGTATGTGTGCAACATTTCAAGCTAATCCAAAAGAATCTCATTTACTTGCTGTTAAATGAATTTTTAAGTATCTTAAACATATTGTAAACTTAGGTTTGTTTTACCCAAAAGGACAACCCTTTGAGTTAATGAGTTATTCAGATGCTGATTTTATTGGTTGCAAGTTAGATAGAAAAAGAACATCAGGAACATGTCATTTATTGGGAAAATCCTTAGTATCTTGGTGTAGTAAAAAGCAGAATTCTGTAGCATTGTCCCATGCCGAAGCAGAGTACATAGCTACTGGTAGTTGCTGTGCACAAATTCTGTGGATGAAACACACTCTTTTTGACTATGGATATGACTTTAAACATGTTTCTATCAACTGTGACAACACTAGTGCAATACATATCTCGAAGAACCCTGTGTCTCACTCTAGAACCAAACACATTGATGTAAGGCACCATTTCTTGAGAGATCATTACCAAAAGGGTGATATTATTCTTGAGTTTATCGGTATTGAATGTCAATTAGCCGATATTTTCACTAAACCTTTGAGTTCAGAAAGGTTAAGTTACATTAGACATGAGTTAGGTATGTTTAACCTTGACTAGTAGAAATTCTCACCGATGTGAAATCCTCACCGATGTGAAATTATCACCGTTGTGAAATTCTCACCGATGTGAAATTCTCACCGATGTGAAATTATCACCGATGTGAAATTATCACCGATGTGAAATTATCACCGATGTGAAATTCTCACCGATGTGAAACTCTCACTGATGTAACCTAACTGATAGGAATTCTCACTGATAAACCCTATCGATGATTGCGCTGTTTTAAATTCGGTCTGCCGCCAGAATCTGAATCGTTTTTGCGTTATTTCATGTTATTTATTTATTTTATGATTCCTAAATGATA
This sequence comes from Viscum album, assembly GCA_963277665.1. Classification (NCBI taxonomy): domain Eukaryota; kingdom Viridiplantae; phylum Streptophyta; class Magnoliopsida; order Santalales; family Viscaceae; genus Viscum; species Viscum album. The sequence goes on along the minus strand of OY728125.1, from coordinate 1,921,103,281 downwards.
AAACTAATGTCTGAGCTATTTCTCAATTCATCGAGTCCCAAACCTTTACCCTCAAACCTTAGCTCCCTAATCCTTAGAGAACCCTAAATCCTTTGAACCAGCGATGGAAAAAACCAAACTTCCTACCGTCAGAGATGACTCTGTTGAGACGAAAACAAAGAAGCAGAAGACCAAGAAAGAAGCAAGTGGTAGTGTTTCTAGAACTAGGTCGGGGAGACAACCAGTGAATCCTCATCTGCATAATCGAGTTATTGTGATTGAAAAGGAGTTGTGTGTAGAGTGGCTACTGCCTAGAAAATACTTAGTGCTCGAAGTACTTGAAGATCAAAAATGGGTAGAGTGTTTTTCGAACAACAATGGTCCCTACTTTCCAAAATTAGTGAAACAGTTTTATGAGTTTGTAACCTTTGAAAAATATGAGAATGAAAATTGAGTATTCTCTTTTGTGAGTGGAAAGGAGATATCATTTTCATCTGTTGAATGGGATGAGTGCTTAAAAGTTCCACATGAATGGGTATCTGGATATGTATCGAGAGACATGCCACCTACCAGTGATATTTTCGACTATGAGACTGCTTTGGATGAGCTGACTGGTGATGGAAGTCAAAGACAATTAGTTGCTGCATAAATGGATGGAGAGAAAATATTACTGTTCAAATTCGTTCAACATGCCATGATACCAAGGAGATGAGACTTTTCCAATTTGATATATCAGGATATCTATCTCCTGCATCTCTTAATACATTGTGTAAAAGTTAATTTTTATAGATTTCTGATGATCCAAATGGAAGACATGACAAGGACGAAATCAAAGACAAATGCCCTATTCTTTGCTAAGTTAATTTCTGTGATGATCAAGGTAAAAGGGGTAGCTGAGTCTCAATATGAGATAGTGGTAGTGAAGAATAACTTTTTTATCACCTCTACAGTCTGTAAATACATGAGGATCAATTGGAACCCTTGGAGAGTAGAATGGGTCAATGATGACCAGAAGGTGTATGACAAATTTAATCCTGTGAATCATCCTTCAAGACCTTAGGATGTGATGGATCCAAGTCTGGGACCTGATGAAGAGGATCCAGAATACAGTGATGATTCAGAAGAGGAAGAGTCCTCTTCTGGTGAAGGAGGAGACCCTGACTTACCACCTATCCCAACTCCTGAAAATCTTGATCAACATAAATCAGATAAGGAAGAAGCTACTTTAGAGGCTGTTGAAGAGGCTGTTGAAAAGGTTGTTGTATAAAATGAAGAAGATGTTCATGAAAGTGAAGCATCTCTGTCAGCTGATTTGAGCCTGAGTCCAGTGATTGGACAATATTTAGTCTCTACTGAGGATGCAGTTGAAGTGGAAGAAGTTGTACCTAATTCAGAAGAAACTCTTGCTGCTTCAGAGATGGAAATAATAATAGAATATTCTCCTCAGGATGAAAGACCTGCTGAGAATACTGCTGAAAATGTTGTTGTTTTACTTGAGGATGCACCTATTGAGGGAGAGCATCAAACCAATGTTGGAAGTGTTACAGTGGCTGCTGGAATTGAAGATTGGGAAGAAGACCCAGGTTTTGTAGTCTGTGGTTTAGACTATCCAGATTCAGATAATGAGGTATCTCAAAATAGACCAAAGATTGTTTATAATATTGAATATGAGTTGTTTCCTGAAGATGTGGTCAGAATGCATGACCTGGATACCTTAAAGAAAAATCTTAAAGATAGTTTTGTGGAAGAGGTAAAGAAGATGGAAGTCTCTTTGGTCTCTTCAGTTCAATCGATTATGACTGACTCAGTGGTCAGTTTAGCATCTGAAAGAGTACCCACTGCAGTTGTACCTGCTGATATGATCATAAGGGCTGATCTGGAATCCTTGAAGGATGAACTGAAAGAATCCTTTAATGCCTCGGTTTCTGAGATGAAGCATAGTTTTGCAGAAGAGATGAGTATGTTGGAAATATCTTTTAAACTTTCTCTTGCTTGTAATTTGTCAACCTTCATGGCAGAAATAGTGGAAGAAGTTAAAGACTATCAGGCTCAAGTTTCTAGACTTGAAGCAGATCTTGAAGATCTAAAGGAATATGTTGTTTCTTTAGACTCTTACATGAGCTCAAAATCCCAAGCAGACAAGGACTTAGCCTATGTCAAGAGTGTGGTAAGCCAGATGGTTTCAGTATTTAAAGGTTTCAAAACTTCTATGAAATATCATATTAAAACCCAGGATTCCCAAGTTCAAAATCTTATCAGTGGGTTGACCAAAAGCTTCAAAGAGACTATATCTTTCTCTGTTGGTTCTCTTGCATCTAAACCCTCTATAGATTTGAATCAAATTCGAGCTATGATGAAGGAGGAGCTTGGTCAAGCTTCAACCAGTGGCTCTGTAGACTCATCCGAGCTGAGCAGAGTTGTTCTTTCTACCAGAGATTTAGACAGAGAGATAATGAAGATAGTCCAAGACTATATGAGAGAAGCATATGCCTATCAAAAAGAAGTGAAAGATAAGTTGGACTTCTATTTATCTAAGATTTTCACCAATAATCAACTCAACAATCACTTCAAAATTCTGTTGGAAAATATGAAACTACCTCCTATCAATCAATCTTTCAGAGAGCAAGTTAGCAAGCTAAGGGAATTGACTCCAGTGTTGGACAAGTTTATGGAGAACAAGGATGACTTCATATCCTCTATGGAGAGAGGAGGAGGAATAATTACTGATTTTAGAAATCTATTGCTGCCTTTTCTGCATGTTGATGCTAGGCCAGTGATTGTACCTCCTACCCTACCAGTCTCTGCCTCTGCTACTTCTCTAGTTCGATGACTCCTGCCCAAGAAATTTGAAGCCTCACTCCTATGATCACACAAAGTACTCCTCAGTACAGACCAGGATCAGTTTCTGTGGCTCAGCCTCCTATAATCATTTCTGGAATTCCTAAGCCCTCACCTGTAACCACTTCACCTGAATCCTATTCTGCTCCAAAAGGTAGATCTCACATTGAGGATGTGGATTGAACAAGTGGTTAGACTATTTGATAGGAATTAATTGTTTTTTTATGTATCTGTACCTTTTTGCAACATCTAATACACTTGGTTTTCCTTTCTTTCTCATTGTGCTACTTTTTTTCTCTTGTTTTTTATTGTTTCCCACTTTTTGATTATCACAAAGGGGGAGAAATGGTCTACAGGGATATTAAGGGGGATAGATATTAATGAAAGAGGGGAAATTTTATCTAAGGAAAATCTATCATTCTTTACTCCTCTGATACTGTTACATTATCAGTGATTTTACTTTCATCCTTTGATACCATTTCATTTAATTATCTGATACTACTAAATTTTACGTTAGATATCATTGAATTTAATTTTATCTCTGATACTATCACTTTTTCTTCCACCTCTGATCCACTATGTTCTATAACATACTGTTTCTCTAAGATAATTTCATTTAATGATATATCCTCTGATACAACTGCTCACTATTTCTTAAAACAATAATATCATAAGTTGTGATTATCAAAAAGGGGGAGATTGTTGACCTCACATGTTTTGATAATCCCAATTATGCTTTCATATACTATGATAGTCTCAATATAATGTTTTTATATATATTAATTATTTCAATTTTTGATAAAGATGATAATAATATTAAAACAATCCCTGAGATATGTTAATCCATGTCTATCTATGTTTATATGAGTTCTAAAGTTCTTATAACCCATTCGGATATGATTTTCATAAAAACAGATAAGTATAAGTTACTGATCTACGTATAGCTACTGATAAAGAGCTACCGGTACTCAGTATACCGATAGACCTAGTCTACCGATAGACAGAGCCACCGATACACAAAGGTCACTGATATGTATAGAGCTACTGACGTGCATGTCTACCAGTAGTTACTAATATAGTAAGCCGGCTGATATGAGTACTGACAATCACAAACCTGAGCTACCAATATGAGGAAGTATACTGATAGAACCAGTCTTCTGGGCTACCGACTGACAAATAGACAAGAGCTACCGATAGACAGAAGTCTACCGATAGAGCCAGTTCACAGATAGTTACCGATACAGTAAGTCTACCGATATAAGTACAGTCACTGATACATCGAGCAACCGATGGAACAAAGTCACTGGTATATAGAGAAACCGATGCAAGATCAAAGAGCTACCGATGGAAGGACCTACTACACAAAGTCCACTATACACATTTACCAACATGAGCTACTAATTGACCAATCAATCAAACTCTATACTCTCAATACTATTTCTTTATTAAGCTAACGGTTACATTTGATATTTTTAATGCATTAAATGTTATTTAATGAATTCTGTTTCCATGTCAGGAAACCGTACCTAGTACCCATGAAAAAAGTAATCATTCCCATTTGTCAGAGCTGAAAGCTATAAAAGGGAAGATAAAGACCTTGCTGTAAGATGATGATGTGAAGTAGTGCATACGACAAGCATCAAAGAACTAATAAGGCACATGGGTGAAAAAGACAAGAGCTGAACATCATTCAAACGTGGAGCATTTTTCACTAGTCTACATCCATACTCCAAGAATCATGGACATACACGAAGCTACTCATTTTCAAGGAGAACACAAGACACATCTTGAGTGAAGAACTACCAAGAACACTTCATGCACTCAGGCTGCTAAAGTTGAACCTGAAATCAAAGAATAAAACGACACTCTGTTTTCTAAGAAGAAACCAGAGGACTCAGAAGCTTATCAGACAAATCAAACGAGTCCAAAGTTGCACTACCAATCACTAAATCTTTTCTAAACTCTCTCTCTCACTTTCTTTAGTGATTCCATCTTTAAATTTTGAGAAGTGTGTGTACCCGGTTTATTTTACACACACACTGTCTCCTGAGAAAAACTGGAGGATTCTTAAATCCTCACTCAAACTTCATAACCCTTTGTTTCCCACTGTGGATAGTGGTAGAGGTCGAGTAAGACCTGGACATCTTGTGTGTTGTTGTTTGTGTTTCCCACGTAGAACTGTGGTAGAGGTCTTTGGACCTGGATAATAGTGTACTATTTTTTACCCCCGATCCAGGGTGTGGATCAATTTATATAAATTGTTGAGAGGACTAATTCTCGGCTTGAGACTAAACCTCTTGGTTATTTCTGCTATGTTTTTTAGTTTAAGTCATAAGCATACTATATATATTTATTTCATAATATGCTACTATTACTTTGAAATAAAAAACTATTTTAAAGCTACTTTGATAGTTAAATTAGCAAGTGTTTAGACTTATTTTAAACCAGTAAGTTAGTTTCAAAAGTTAATTTAATCTTTAGATTAAGTCAACTAAGACCTAATCAATCTTTAAGAAACTGATTGAACATTTACACTTTGTATAGATTCACTATAGTTTAACTTTGTTTTTAAATTGGGGGATTTTAAGAGATATATTTTTAACAGAAATTTTAATTGGAACTCAATTCACCCCCCTCTTGAGTATCCACTCCGACCAACACAAACAATTAGTATATAAATAAATTAATGAAAGCTAACTAAAATACATAGGTTACCATACCTTCGCGTGCGTGGATCAAAACCAAGACATGGATGTTGCTCGAGGATAGGGTTAGGAATCATCAATTGTGCAAGACCGTGCCCCCTCCACATTCCCCTGAACCACTAGTAGGTTGAGGGTCAGATGATCCCAAATCCTCTTCATCCAAAGGTAATTCAGCCTCCTCCAACTCACGAAATAGATCAGGTTCCATCTAAAACACAAAATGATTATTGTTAGAAGATAGTTTAAAATAACTATTACATATAGATATATATTATTTATAATTATAACTAGAATTTAACTGTGTCGGTGTTCACCTTCATCATTATCTTCATATCTGACAATGTCAATGTCATCATATTCATCTTCAGTGTCATCAATATCCATATGAGTTTCAGTTTTATCATCTCTTTCCATTTCAAATTCATTTGTAACATAATTAACATCATTGTCACCATCAACCCTTAATTGTGGGGTGTCGTCATCGATATTCATGTCTCTTTGTGAAAAATATGGATTTTGAGTAGTCTCTTGAAAAAATTCAATTCCTTGTACTTCATCATAACCACATTCATTTTGAGTAAACTAATTTTCCCGAGATTTCATTTTTATTATGTTCCACCAATCACTTAGGTCACTTGAAGTAGAAAAGTACTTTGTGTAATATATTTGATGTGCCTGTTGAGCTAGTAAAAATGATTCATTTACTACAATAAGACTTTTATATTTAATATTGATGATTCCATGAATCAGATGAATATGCAATCCTCTCTCAGTATCCAACCACCAACACTTAAACATTGTTATGTAATTTTTCCCTAGATAACACAGTTCAATAATTCCATCCATCATTCCGTAAAAGTCAATTTTAGTTTCTATATGATGTGATCCTCTAAATAAAACTTCATTTTTCATTGTTTTTTTATTCCCCATATGCACGTGTATGAAATTGAAAACCATTCACCACATATGAATTATAATATTTAACCATTTTGGATGGTGGGTTACTCAATATACACAGTTGCTTATCAATTTTATCAGCATGTTGAGACACCTAAAAAATTTTAAAACAATTATCAATATAATACATAATAAAATGAATTGATATATTAAACCATCAATAATTTATGTTACTAGTTTTTGAAACTATTGAGAAAAAAAATGTTGGCGTTCTTCAAGAGCAGCTGCTGTAATTTGTGGAAGCTATTTCTTAATATGATTATTATATAACCTATAAATAAAATAAGTTTACTTACTATAACATAAATTATAGAATAAGTGATAGAACTCATAGTACAAATGATGTCATTTCTTCATAGTTGAGAAGAACATATGTATGAGCTCTGTGGTGTTCATCATCTGAAATCCATCGTTCATGAACTACACTGAAGCCAAGCTCTGGATGATTAAAAACTGATAATTTATTATCCATTTCATCATCAACATTCCTCTCATATCATCCCATGCAGTTGTTTTTTGAGGGATATTCAGATTCAAATTGATGAGAGCAGGAAAAAAAATTCCTCTTGCAAATAAGCTTCACCAATTGAGCCTTCAACTGATGCTTTGTAACGTACTTTTTTCTTCAATTTTTTGCATGAATATATCAAATGGATACATCCATCTAAACTATACCAGACCTCCACATTTAGCTTCATGTGTAAAATGTAATATCAGATGTTCCATTGAGTCAAATAAAAGTGGCAGGAAGATTTTTTCTAGTTTACATATAATGAAAACAACATCTTATTCTAGTTTAATTAGTGCATCATATTATGTTGTCGCCACACAAATGTTTCAAAAAATATATGATATGTCTGTTATCGAATATCAAATCATAGAATTCAACAAACCTATGATACCAATTTGCATAAGTTTTTCCATTATAACGTGACAATCATGAATTTTTAATCCGGTAATATGACCATTCTTAACACATCGGGCCAAATTTGAAGCATAGCCATTTGGAAGTCTTAAATCTTCAATCTACTGAAAAAATAATAAGTAACTCTCTTTTTACAATGTATAAGCTGCTTTTGGCTTCATTAACCTCTGTGATCTGACATTCTGAAACAGTTCAAGTTTCGGTCGTCTGTAAATTTGGGCAAGATCTAATCGTGCCTTTACATTATCTTTGGTCGTACCTGGTCTATCCAAAACTGTATGAAATAAATTATCAAAATAGTTCTTCTCAATATTCATGACATCCAACATGTGGAGGACCAACAAATCAGACCAATATGGAAGATCCCAAAAAATGCTCTGTTTTATCCAATTATGTTCTTTCCCAAAGCCATGAATTTTCTGTTGGTTTACTGTTGACCCAAATTTGATGGGAGGTAATCAAAATAAAACTGATTTTAACTATGTACCTAAGATCATTTTTGGAGGTTTATCCCTTTCAATTGTGCCTTTTCTGAAATGAGATTTTTTCCTCCGAAAAGGATGATCAGTTTGAAGAAATATTTGATGACCGTCAAAATAGAAAGGTTTTTTTCTATTGATGAACATAAAGGCTTTTTTGTCTTTCATATAGTAAGAACATGATTTCGGACCATGTGTACTCCATCCAGATAACATTCCATATGCTGGGAAGTCATTAATTGTCCACATCAATGTAGCTTTAAATATGAAATTTTGTTTCGCAATAGCATCATATGTATTAACACCATTACTCTACAATGAATTTAACTCATCAATCAATGGTTTCAAATAAATATCAATATTCTTTTTTGGATATCCTGGGATTAATAAGGTCAAAAATATATAAGGATCTTTCATCAACATCCATGGAGATAAATTGTACGGATTTATAAAGATAGGCCAACATAAATACTGACTACCATAAGAACCAAACGGACATAAACCATCAATTGAAAGACTCAATCACACATTTCGGGCTTCTAAAGAAAAAGATGGATACAGTTGGTCAAAATATTTCCATGAATCACCATCAGATGGATGATTCAAGATTTTATCAGTTGAAATCTTGGTTTTGTGTCATGACATCATTGAGGCTGTGTTCTAAGACATAAATAAATGTTGCAACCTAGATGTAAAGGGGAAATATCTCAACTGTTTTAGAGGAATCGATCCAGACTTCCCCAATTGAGCTTCTTTATACCTCAATTTTCCACAAGTGGGACAACAATCCAACGACTCATTTTCACCAGAATATAAGATTCAATCATTTTCACATGTATGAATCTTCCAATAACTAAGGCCCATATTATGAACTAGCCTCTTGCTCTCATAGTAATTTGCAGGCAACACATTTCCTTCAGGTAACAGTGTTTTAACCAAAGAAAATATCTGATCAAAATAGTTTTTTGACATTGCATTATCTGATTTAATAGCCACAAATTTTGCAACTGATTCTAATTTTCTTATCTTGCAACCAGGATATAATGCATCCTCAGAAGACCTCCACAACTCATAAAATTCAGATAGTGCCAACTCAGGAGTTAAATCAATATCATCCTAAGTTTCAGTTTGTTGAATAGATGGACCTGCAACATCATGTACTAAATTTTGAAACTGTGATGGATCCGGAATCAAGTTATTAGTATCTTCTCTGGAACTATGTTCACTATTTTGATACCAAAAAACATAATATGGTTGAAAACCAAATAGCAAGAGATGTTCCCCAACCTTGTCAAATGTGTCAAACGTTCTCAGAGCACATTTTTTACAAGGACACTTAATTGTTCTTTTTGAAACAAATTCTGGTTTTGATGATACAAATGATAAGAAAGCTTCAACACCCTCAATATATACAAAATTTAAACCAGAACCGTTTGGATTACTATACTGATTTATCCAAGCACGGTCATCTAATAATGACTATTATCAACTTTCTTGTTCCATATTTTTCTACAAAATATAAAATCATTACTATTTTTGAATAATTTTAAATTAGAAAAACACTATCCAAAAAAATAAGATAAATAATTACAACTACTTCTTAATAATTACCATTAATTATGGGCGACACAATTTCTAGTGGATTGATGGCTACTCTTTTGTCTGATGGCTCATTTACTTGCAAATTTCTCACACTAAAATCACATAGAAGAATTTTCTCAGAGGTATGAATATTCATTCTCATGCATATGAGAATGCATAAGCATTCCTCCGAGCATATTCTTCACTGTGATTTCAGTGTGAGAAAAATGCAAGTAAATGAGTCTTCGAACAAAAGTTCCCCCTTTTCATCAATGAATTTTCTTCTTACAACTATCACCACCTGGAAACATTATGCAAAATTTGGTCCTACGAATGCATATTCAAACTCGTGCATACAAGATTGGATATTCATACGTAGAAGCATACTTTTCATAATGTTTTGAATCGGTGAGATTTGAAAGGAGAAGAGTCGTCGAGAAAAAGGAGTGTCGTCAATCTACTAGAAATTGTGCCAAGTTATTATAATTTATTACAATTGATTTTATTCCTAATTATTTCTAATTATTCCTAATTATTTTTAATTATTCCTAATTATTGCAAATTATTCCTAATTATTGCTAATTATTCATATTTATTGGTATTTATTGCTAATTATCCCTAATTGTTGTTAATTATTCCTATTTATTTGTATTTATTGGTAATTATTCCTATTTATTGGTAATTATTCCTATTTATTGGTATATATTGGTAATTATTCCTATATATTGGTATTGATTGGAAATTATTGCTAATTATTGGTAATTGTTGGTAATTTTTGGTAAATATTACTAATTATTTCTAATTATTGCTAATTATTGCTAATTATTGCTAATTATTGCTAATTATTCCTAATTATTCCTATTTATTCTTATTTATTCCTATTTATTCTTATTTATTCCTATTTATTCATATTTATTCCTATTTATTCCTAATTATTCTTATTTATTCCTATTTATTACTAATTATTCCTAATTATTCCTAATTATTACTAATTATTTCTAATTATTACTAATTATTACTAATTATTACTAATTATTACTAATTATTATTAATTATTACTAATTATTACTAATTATTACTAATCATTACTAATTATTAATAATTATTCCTAATTATTCCTAATTATTCCTAATTATTTCTAATTATTCTTTATTATTTCTAATTATTACTAATTATTACTAATTATTACTAATTATTCCTAATTATTACTAATTATTACTAATTATTACTAATTATTACTAATTATTACTAATTATTACCAATTATTACTAATTATTACTAATTCTTCCAAATTGTTACTAATTATTACTAATTATTACTAATTATTACTAATTATTACTAATTATTCTTAATTATTCCTAATTATTCCTAATTATTCCTAATTATTCCTAATTATTCCCAATTATTCCTAATTATTCCTAATTATTCCTAATTATTACTAATTATTACTAATTATTACTAATTATTACAATTTTTTACTATTTATTACTATCTATTAGTATTTGTTACTATTTGTTACTATTTGTTACTAGTCATTACTATTTATTACTATTTATTACTATTTATTACTAATTATTGCTAATTATTAATATTTATTGCTAATTATTACTATTTATTACTAATTATTACTAATTATTATTAATTATTACTAATTATTACTATTTATTAGTATTTATTAGTATTTATTAGTATTTATTACTATTTATTAGTATTTATTACTATTTATTACTATTTATTAGTATTTATTACTATTTATTAGTATTTATTACTATTTATTAGTATTTATTACTATTTATTAGTATTTATTACTAATTATTAGTATTTATTACTAATTATTACTATTTATTAGTATTTATTAGTATTTATTATTATTTATTACTATTTATTAGTATTTATTAGTATTTATTACTATTTATTACTATTTATTAGTATTTATTACTATTTATTACTATTTATTACTAATTATTAGTATTTATTACTAATTATTAGTATTTATTACTATTTATTACTAATTAATACTATTTATTACTAATTGTAAATATTTATTACTATTTTTTTCTATTTATTACTATTTATTTCTAATCATTACTAATTAGTGTTAATTGCTGTTAATTACTGCAAAATACAGCTACTAATTATTAATTACCGCTAATTATTTATATTCATTACTAATTGTCGTTAATAATAATTAATTATTACTAATTACTAAGAATTAGTACTGATAGTTTAATTTTATTATTACAAATAAATTCTGATGACAAAACAATTTAAATCTAACTTAATTACAACCAATCAACAATAATTAAAATTAATATAAAGAAATGAAATAAATACTAAATTAAATAAAACATAAATACCTTGAAACTTGATCTCTTATAATTGTAGGTGGCTTCACAACTTCTTCGTTAAAAAAACTAACTCTCAAAAATTTTCACTCTAAAATTAGAGTTTAGAGAAGCAAAGGAAGAATGAATTCAGGAGGGAAGAAAAAAATGATGGGTATATAGAGGTTAGATTAGTTGCGATGAGACTATTTCCAACGGGATTCCCGTCGCAAATAGTATTTTTTGCGACGGAGCCCATCGCAAATACCTTCAGCTGCATTAATTACGGCCAGCGGTTAAAAGGTTATTTGTGACGGGTCCCATCGCAAAAAGTAACCTGCCGACACACTATTTGCGACGGGACAACATCCCGTCGCAAATAGCCTGTTACCGCCGCCATGTATTTGTAATGGGGCCCATTGCAAATACCCTCCGGGGGTCGAACTGGTTGCGACGGGGGATCCCCCGTCGCAACTAGTGTTTACCGCCTCCCAGTATTTGTGACGGTCAGTGCCTACCCGTCGCAAATACCCTTTCACGTGGTTTGGCGCGCAAACCGCGCCAATCCGCGCGTAAGTTTTTGCGATGGGGAGCCTCTTCCCATCACAAAAATTGGTTTTTCCCATAGTGAAAAGCCTTTAAAAATAAGTGTCAGGGGGTCAAAATAAGGAAAATGATGTCATATTATCATGAAACCATGGGAAAATGACTGTAGATTTAATTGTGAAATGTAGGAACTGATGTCACATCATTCTAAATTACATTTTTTCATTATGGCAGTAAATGTATTTTTAGTGTTTCAAAACACTGAAATGTGTGTGGAGCGGTCAAAATCATAGAAAAAAAACCTTATATTGATGTGAAATCATAGGAAAACCACCAATGAGTTATTTTTGATGTGTAATCATAGAAAACATATTAATTTGATGTGCGATGTGGTTGAAATTACTTTATATACACTTTTGAAAGGTGCGAAAGCCTTTAAAAACAAGTGTCGAGGTCAAAATTAAGAAAACAAAATTGGATTTCCCTGAAATCATTAGACAAAAATCGTATATTTAATTTTGAAATATAGAAACCAAAAGTACATCATTATGAATTACAGTTTTCCCGTTATGGTCGTAAACACGTTTTTAGTGTTATAAAACACTAAAACATGTGTTGAATGGTCAAAACCATAGAAAATGACCTCAAATTGATGTGAAATCATGAGAAAACCACTAATGAGTTGTTTTTTATGCGTACATGTAGACAAAACATCAATACAACCTACAGTGTGGTCGTAATTACTCGATATACACTTATAAAAGGTATAAAAGCCTTTAAAAACAAGTATCATGGAGTCAATGTGACATCCCAGACTCGAATGCCACTTAATGGGTGCCCTGATCCTGGTGGACCACATAGACTCAAGCACATCTCCTCGAATGCCAGAGGTTTCCAACTAGCAGCAAGAGCCTAGAGTGTGTCTATGGTGAGACTTTTCCCTCATTGCCAGAGTGTAGCGCAACGAATAAATATAAACATAGGTAAATAGAGGAAGAAATATAAGTAAACAACAGAAGTAGAAAAAAGTGATAAATAGGCAAGGATAACAATAACTAAAATAACTGGAATAACTGATGATGATATGTCATGTTACTAGAAAACTAGAAAACAAGGATACAAGATAACAGACATAACATTTTCCACAAAAGTGTAAAGGAAATCAAAAGACTATCCCAAGCTTCTCGAGCTCTGGCACGGTCATCTACTATCAAGTTCCATCCTAAACAGTAAGCAATCAAGTGTCTAAAGTCGTATGATTCTATTTGTCAACACCTGCATTCATTTAATCCACCCCGGGTACCAAACGGTGCCTATAGAGGGTGTGAGATAAATATCAGTGGACCATCACCAATGGTGTATATAACATCTGACCTATGTAATAGAGATGTAATAGTGTGAAAGCATGAATATATAAAGTAAAGTAGTACAATGTAACTAAATACCCAAGTACCCACTTCAGCCCTCGATTGGTGTCTGAACATGTAACCAGTTCATTAATTGGTTATTACCAGTTTACAAATATGTCACATGATATCTATAGTTAAGGTTCTGAGATGTAACAAGGCAACCTATAATGATATTTAATAATGAAGTTCCAAGGTAGTAACCAAGGCAACATAGACCTCAAGGGTCACCAACTCAGTAATGATTGTATCCTAGCTAAGAGTAAGAGTGTAATCCAAGGAGTATAGTCTAAGGCATTCCACAATAAGACGCCTACCAAGTCCAAGGAGTTCATCCAAGGTAAAATGGGGCTAAGCAATGATTAGGCCTAATGGGATTTAACCATGGCACTTACTTGTCAATGTTGTATCCAAGGAGTGTGTCCAAGGAATCCTTTAGTAATACATGAGGGATCCTACGATGTCATATTGGGCATCCAAATTTAGAAAAGGATCGGGTTCTAGGTGGGTTTTAACCTAAGAAAGTTGTGTCCTTGAATCATAATGGGGTTCCTGAGTGCTCAAGGTATTCCCTATAGAATCCAAGGTGAGCTCGAGTCAGACCACTCCTATTTGATAATGATTTCATATAATATTTCATAAGTTTAAATCCATTACCTTTCATTAGTGTGACAAGACTAATTGATCATGTAACCATTCATTCAATCCATTTAAGTCATTTTCATAAGTAAGGATCACTATGCTACCTTCCATCAACATGGTAAGGGGTGATACAAACTTGCAACCTATTATTCAATTACATTTAAAAAGGGAAATTTATATACTTAGTATACTTGCCAATTTCTATTTCACATAAGTTTATTAATTGAATCACTTGCCTTAGGCGGGTCAAGTGGTGAGCATACATAGTACTTTCCATTATTCAATTCACAATATAAATCAAACCATTTAATATGGAAAAGATAACCCTTAGGAAGTTCAAGCCAAGGAACATCCAAACGGTGGCTTAAACGTGTCAAAACACTAAAATGAAAATTATGGAAAAGCATCCTACATGGGATGGATGGATTTGTGGGCCTAACCAATAACAACTAATCACATATTTGGAAAGAGTATAACCATATGGTTCTAATGATTACAATCATGGAATATAAATTTAGTAAATGACACTTGATAAAATTTGTGGGGGGCAAACAACAATTCCAAAATCAACAAACTTGAGGGATGAGTTATAGACTACCCACCTTAGGATTGAACGACTCTCCTCATATTGTATTGGCATCTAATTTAGCTTGGATCAGAGTAGATATATGAAAAAGTTAAAAATGTGCACACCTTGATAACTTGGTTGAGAGTAGAGAGACTAAGAACGGATCAAGAGGACTCGAGTACTTACCGTTGTGCATCAAACCTAATGAAAAGAAGCTCAAACGGATCCTAGATTAAGGATATCTCTTGATCCCTAACTTAGGCCTTCAAAAATCTACAAAATGAGAGAAATGGAGGATAATCCCATTAGAAATCATAATTGGGAAGAAGGAGGGGATTAATTATATCATTAAGGGTAAGAAGTTAAAATTATCCAAAATTTAGCTTGTGCATGTTTTTCCTGCACAGTTTTCCAGACAGTGCGCAAACCATACACAGGTACATGGAGAAAGGGGAATACTGCACGGTTAGGGAAACCGTGCGCCAACTATGTGAGATGTCTCTACCTAAAAATTTAGACCATCTGCATGATTAGATTTAACTATTCACCCTACCCTAAAGGTTTACTCTAACTGTATGACAGGACCATTTTTTCTAAAAATATGGGTTTGGGCTCTAAACAATCCCCTAACACCCTCAGGACCTTCTTTAACCCATTAGACATCCATATTAGATCCAAAATAAAGAATTAGACTGAAATTTAAAATATCCATACCTGAGTGAAAAAATAGGTTCTTACAGTCTTCCCCCCTTAAAAGAACTCATCCTCGATTTCACCTTTCAAGGGTGGAGAAATATTATCTGAGAATAACTCTAGCCACTGGGCATGCACGATAGCCTCCCATTCCTATGTCTCATCCTACACGTGGTCATGCAACCATAGCACCCATACTAGAGGGATAGATCAACCTCAAAGAGCCTTCGTGCTCCAATCAACGATGTGTACTAGATACTCCTCAAATGTAGCATCAGCATCTAACTCAACTTCCTTGGGATCAAATGTATACGAGAGGATGGAATGATACTGTAGAATCTATGAAACATGTAAGACATCATGCATAACATTATACCTCTGAGGTAGTAGCAACTGATAGGCAACCAGACCAACTCTCTCTAGAATCTCATACAACCCTAAGTAATGAGGTGATAACTTCCCTTACTTTCATAACTGCCTATGCCCTAGGCTAGGTGATACCTGAAGGAAAACATGATCCCAAACCTCAAACTCTAGAGGTCTTCAATAGTGATCGGAATAATATTTCTTTTTATACTGATAAGTAGTCATAAAATTTATGATCAGATAAACCTACTATGAATTCTCCTGAACAAGATGAGGACCTAGTAGGGTTGCCTCACCTACCTCTATCTAGCATAGGGGTGAATGGAATGGCCCACCATATAAGGCCTCAAAAGGAGACATCTGAATCATTTATTGGAAGCTATTATTGAAGTCGAACTCAACGAGAGGGATATGTTTCTCCTAAGAACTGTCGATATTAAGGACACATGCTCAGAACATATCCTCTAGAACCTGTATTGTCCATTCCTATTTTCCATTGGTCTGAGGGTAAAAAGTTGTGCTTAGAAGAACCTGTGTTCCCATAGATTTCTACAATCCCTAACAGAACCATGATGTGAAAAGAGTGTCTCTAGCTGAAACGATAGTATGAGGGACCCCATGTAGTCGTATGATCTCATGAACATATAGTATTCCCAACTCATCAACTAAGAAATTCTCCTGAATAGGAATGAAGTGAGACACTTTCGTTAGTCTGTCAATGACAACCCATACTGTTGAGTCAATAAGGTTTTCCTTATGACTTTTCCATTCCTTCTTGTTTTGAAAATCACAAACACCTTATCTTTAAGGAAAATTGCTTTCTTAAGGAAAATTGATTTTATAAGTAAAATTTCTTTCTTAAGGAAAAACGCTTTTATAAGAAAAATTATCCTTATCATATTTTCATTCATATTTTTTTTAAGTATAAGTTTCGGATTCATTTTCTCAGAATCATTGAAACTTTGATATAAAGCATTCTGTTTTAGGGTTCAGATTCTGGACAAGAGCTATAAGGAAGTTTCATTCCGAATTCCGGATATGAACTCTGACTAAGTTCTATTCCAGATTCAGGATACGAATTCTGAAGAATAATTCTCATTACGAATTCTAATGAAGAAATCCCATTCTGAATTCTCATTACGAATTCAGAAGAAAAATTCTCATTACGAATTCCAATGAAGAATTCTCATTACGAATTCCAATGAAGAATTCTCATTACGAATTCCAATGAAGAATTCCCATTACGAATTCTAATGAAGAAATACCATTCCGAATTCTCATTACGAATTCTGGTAAAGAATTCTCATTACGAATTCTGATGACGAATTCTCATTACGAATTCTGATGACGAATTCTCATTACGAATTCTGATGACAAATTCTCATTATGAATTCTGATGATGAATTCTCATTATGATTTCTGATGACGAATTCTTATTCCGAATTCTCATTCCGAATTCACCTATTAAACAGAATCTGATTATCATTGTTTTATACACTCTGAATTTATTCACTCCGAATCTTCACTCTGAAGTTTTCATTCCGAACCTTTATGTTAGAGTTTAAAACGATGTCGTACATTCTGTTACACTTGTTTTGTTATAAAACGATGTCGTCTGTTTTGTTATAAACTAACCGTTGTCTAAGTGACACGTGTACAGGTCCCTCCGATCTTTAAGGAAAATATGACCGTTGGAGAAGGATCCGACCTTACCTATAAATAGGAGCTCATTTGAAAGAGCTCGTTGCTGTTGGAAAAACGACTGAGTTTTGTGCCTACATGCTGTTGAAGTTAATTCTAGAGAGAGAGACTCTTATTAACTCTCAAAGCTTCGTGCAACTCCGAATGTTGGTGATTACATTCGAGGGCTTCCGGGGATAGGAAGACAGAGGTGCCGACTACCTTAAAGTTCGAGGGCTTCCTTGCTGAGGAAGACAGAGGTGCCGACTACCTTAAAGTTCGAGGGCTTCCTTGCTGAGGAGGACAGAGGTTGCCAACTACCTTGAAGTTGAGGGCTTGCGGGGATAGCAAGACAGAGACTCCGATCTTCGTATCGAGGGCTTACCCTGGTGTGGGTAAGACAGACTTGCTTGAAAGTATAAATCAAGGGACCTTTATCCAAGGTTGTTGGATACCCTTCTCTTTGGGTTAAAAGACTATTATCTTGTTACTAGTAGTTTTACTACTTGTTTTTATTCCGCTGCAATTTGTATCTTAAGGAAAGTATAACTTTCTTATACTTCCTTACTTACTCTGATTCATTTAGATTCTATATGCTTTAAGGTAGAATCTCATATTGTAACTTTTGTTAAGTTTCAAATTCTGGAACCATATTTCCAGAATCTACTTTTGGAATCTCTTTCCAAGTTTAGTTCGGTGTTAGAGGTATTGTGAATTTACTTAGTTTAACTTTGTTAAACTTATCCCTTTCCTTTGCTTAAGGAAAACATAGTTATTCTTAACTAACTTTAAAGGTTCCAAAGGAATTTTTAAAGTATACAATTCACCCCCCCTCTTGTATATTGAGCATCTCATATTATATTTCGATCCTACAATTGGTATCAGAGGTTGGAAACCTCTTACTCTATACCAATCTTACACATACAACGTCACTACCTCTAGGTGACCTAGGTAAACTGACTACAAAATCCATGGAAACATCTTCCCATTTCCATTTTGGGACTGGAAGCGACTGTAACAAACCTGCAAGTCTCTAGTGCTCTACCTTCTCCTTTGGATAGGTGGAACACCTAGTGATAAAGCTTGTTATCTGACATTTCATCCCAGACCACCAATACTATCATTTCATATCTCAATACATCTTAGAGGTTCCTGGATGAACTGCCCACTGAGAAGCATGGTACTCTTTCATCAACTCCTCTCTTGTATATATAGGAACCGAGACACATCCATGTATGTGTAGGATGTCATCTATGTCCATAGACCCATATGGAGGTGGTTCAACTCCTGATATGCTCTCATAGAGAATCAAGCCCTCTGGATCTGAAAATTGTCTACCCTTAACCTTCTCAAAGAGAGAATAGGTGACTATCAAATATGAGAGGTAAGTCTGCTCATGACTATCATGAAACTACATATGCATCTCAGAGAATAGGTTCATTAATTTCCATTTATCATTGTCTTCTTGTATGAAATGTGCTTGAGTTTTTTGAATCAGTGCATCAGAAACTACATTTCCCTTTCCAGACGTATAGGTAAGCTCAGAATCAAAGGATTATAGATATTCGACCCATATCCACTGTATGAGGATCAAGTCACACTATATAAAGATATATTTGAGGGTATTATGGTCTATGTACACCAAAAAACACTCACCTAACATATAATGTCTCCAAAAACATAAGGCATGGAAAATTGCTGCTAGTTTAAGTTTGTGCATCACCTAATTTCTCTCATGAGGGACTCAACTGATGAGATCCATACGCAACTACTCTATCCTCCTGTATCAGCACTGATCCTAGTCTGATTCCATATGCATCAAAAAAGATAGTATAACCTATGTATGGATCTGGAAGAGTTAAAATAGGTACCAAGATAAGTCTCAATTTCAACTCTTGAAAGGATTTCTCGCACACTTCTGACTATAAGAACTTGACACCCTTTTTTTTAGAACCAGTGAGAGGTGAATCAAGGCATGAGAAGTCTTGTATGAAATGATTTTAATATCCATCCATCCCCAAGAAACTTTTTATATCAAACACATTCTTGGGATGCTCTTAGAAAACTACAATACTAACCTTTTCAGGGTCAACAGATACACCTGATTCTGATGTGATATGACCCAAGAAGTGAACTTTTTCGATCCATAAGAGGCACTTAAAAAACTTAGCATAAATTTGATACTCTATTAGAGTAATTAGAATGATCTCAATATGATTGTAATGGTCGTTAAGAGTGTGATAATACACCAAAATTTCATCCATAAATACCATGACAAAAGAATTGATATAGGGATGGATCATCCTATTCATCAGATCCATGAAAATAGCAGGCATGTTCATAAGACCGAATGACATAACAAGGTACTCATATAGTCCATACCTACTAAAGAAGGTTCTATGAGGTATGTATGAGGGTATTACTCACACTTGATGATATACCGACCTCAAGTTGATCATAGAAAAGACCCCAGCTTCTTGGAGTTGGTCGAAGAGATCATCTATTCGAGGTAGTGGATACCAGTTCTTGACTGTCAGCTAGTTCATCTATCTATAATCCACACATAGATGTAAAGTTCTATCCACATTATTAGATAAAAGCATTGGAAAACCCCAAGAGGGAGTAATGGGCCAAATAAAACCCTTGTCCTCTAAATCCTCTAACTATTTCTTGAGCTCCTAAATCTTTGAAGGTTCCATCCTGTAAGGAGGAATGGACACTGGAGTTTCTCCTAGAATAAGATAGATCATAAACTCTACCTCTCTCTAAGGAGGTAAGATAGAAAAATTATTGGGAATGAAATCCCTGAAATCATCCACTACTGGAGGAAAATCAGTTTTGACAAAAAATATGATCCTCTATGAAAATATTTTCAATTTAGGAGGTCACACCACCTAGCCCATGATGCTCTGGTCCTTCTCTACCAGCTTGGATATCACACTCTCCCTTATGTAGATTGTAAAGATCTAGAATTTCTGTGAATTTTTTTTTCTTAAATGCTTGGTAATTTTACGAGTCCGTGAAAATTTACGGCACTTGATTTCGAGGCCCGGTGTGCCTGAAATCAATTTCTGAAGTTTTGTTCGGGTACGTTCAGTAAACGTATGAGTGGGATTTTATAACTTTTGAACCAGTGCTCAGAACTAAAATCCAAGGGCACCGTTGAACTCGTAGCGTCAGTATTCTCTTAAGAAGACTTTCACCTCGACGGTAGTTGGTCAAGAATGGAAGTTAGTTTTTGGAGTTTTTTAAGAATAAAGTTACATAAAAATAAGTGTATCTTATTTTTATTTTGGCGGTTAAAATCTCCAAGGGGAGGTTGGAGGTGGGGTCCACCACACCTGAACCTCCCATGGGAGGTTATGGTGGTGGGGCCCACCCTAGCATAACCTCCCTTGGGAGGATAATTAAGGTGGGGACCACCCGAGCTTCTTAACTCCTTGAACTCCCCATAAGTGGGGGAAAACTCTTGAACTCCCCTCATTAAAGTGCCGCTCCACTTGAATTAATTAATGGAACATTAATCAATTGAATTTGAAATCTTTTGAATTCATGCCAACAATTAAATAATAGACCAATCTATTATTTCATTTTGGTTGGCATCTTTTCATGTGGGGAGCTTTGGGAGAACATGGAAGAACTTGGAGAAGAACTCTCCAACGAAGAACACGAAGAATGCCATATTTGACTTTGTCACATCCAGACGCTCATCTACCAACAATGGATATCCTCTTCTTTTTCTGACGCGCAATCTTAAATTGCAAGAGCGTGACGAACGCGGCAAACGACGTATCGACACCCGCATTCCCGCAACTTCGTCAACGATCATCAATTACGAGGTAGAGGGATTTGAGTTGATTTTGTTTCTGTTCTACATCATTCAATCTATGGAATGTGAATTGACTATTGCTATCACCCTAACGCAGAGGGCGCGGGACGAACAAACATGGCCAGAAAACCCTCCGTTGGTTCTCGTTCTTTGATGGCGGTGGCGGTGCAACGGTGCCGTTGGAGGAATGGGTCGCGGCCGACGGACCGCAGCGGTGCACGCGGAGACCAGCAACGAGCCGGCTGTGGAAGAAGCTAGTGGCGCTAGGGCATCCGGGCTTCTGGAGGGACGCGGTGCCGTCACGCCACGCGGAGAACCGAGTCGCGGCCAGGCGGGCCGCGACGATGCTGGAGGGGCACGGTGTCGTCGCACCGCGCCGGAGGAAAGAGTCGCGGCCACGCAGGCCGCAGCGGTCGGACGGGCTGGGCAGGGCGTCGTTGCGCCGCGCCGGAGAAGTACTGCAGCCATGGGCCACGGCGGATAGAGGAGGGTGGCCGGCTGAGCCATCCGCCGGTGGGCATGCTAGAGGCGGGACCCGAAGGGTCCTGCGGTTACCGAGATGGCACCACATGCCGAACGTTGCAGAAGACGGGGGGCGTAACTCCCCCTTAATTTCTAGGGCGGGCCCCGTAGGGTGCCGCCCCAAGCTGGCACCCCCACTGGCCAAGCGGACCAGCTGGGCAGCCCCCCCCCCCCCCCCCGTGGGCTGGGCCACCGTGCCCCCCTCAGGCCGGGCCACCGGTGCGGGCTACGCGGTCCGCGCCACCCCCGGGCCGGGCCACCGTGCGGGATGGGCCGCCGCTCTGGTCCGGACTAGCTCCGGAGGACCGGTTTGGACCCCGGTCCAGAGCCGGGTCGGGTCGGGTCGGACCGGACCCAGACCCATTTGACCCGATTACACCTTTTTGCCCATATCTTGGGCTACGGGTGTCTGATCGACGAACCGTCTGTGGAGACAGAAAGCTTAGAACAATACGGTCCTTTTGTAATACCCTACTTGAGGTTTGGACATAGTTGGGATATGGTCAGGTTGGTTTGAACTTAAAAACCAACCGGGGCCTCGGGACAGAAATGCCAATAACTCACAGATCGGGAATCTGATTGACGCGTCGTCTGTTACATTAAGACCCCTATGACGAGGCGGACCTTTGAGATGCTTATACTTGGAACTTCATGATAGTTGGAGTATCGACTAGTAGCTCATAGAGTGGATCCTCTCGGAGACGAGCAAGCGGAGTACGGAGACCTAGTAGCTGGCTGAGACCTGACGACTGCTGACCTTTCGACTCGGAGTGTTTCGACTAGCCAAGTGGGAAGTGCCTTTGTGTGACGCGGTAGACCCACAGTGGGGAGCGCCTCTGTGTGGAGCGGAAAACCCATGGTACTCAACAGGAGGAGTACCTCAGCAGGCTACGAGGGGAAACGCCTTTGTGTGACGTGGTAGACCAACAGTGGGGAGCGCCTCTGTGTGATGCAACAAATCCACGGTACTTGACAGGAGGAGTACTACAGCAGTTTAGGATTGTGGGAAGCACCTCTGTGTGACATGGCATGCCCACAGTACTCTCTACAGGAGAAGTACACTAGCAGTCATGGTTTCGATAGTTTAACTGGGAGTGTTACATGTTACCACCCCTATAATAAAATCCTGGTTTGAGCTGAGTCAATGACGTTAGTGTTTCCCTCATGATTGAGATGAGTTACTAGATAACTTAGGTATATGTATGGAAATATACCTAAGTAATGGTTTCGCTAATTTCATACTTTTTGGTTTATCCTTATTATATTTTGTGGGACCTTGAGAGTCTCGGGGTCCCTACTGAGTATCATTATACTCACCCCTACACGGTCTTTTCCCGCACCTCATTGTGTTGGTTTCAGACGACAGACAGCACTGACTGAGGCAGAGAGTAGCAGGACTGGATGGTACCCAGAGGTGGACCACTCGGTGTGATGGTACATGGAGGAGACGGACGGACGGGAGTGCTGGGGAGTCCATCTGTATCTACCCTTCAGGTAGGAACCCTGTAGGATGACCCAGTAGTTGATTTGATTTTCTTCAATTGTACTTTCTTTCAGTTGTACTTGTACTTTCCTATTGGGCTTGTATTTCCATCCCCTTTTACTTTCCAACACTTCTTTTGTATACAGTTTTACTTAGTGGTTTGCTTCCATTTGTGTACTCTAATGTGTTTGTTTACAGTTATAAAGGCAATGACTTCCTAGTTTAGGGGTTTACGCCTTTGGTGCTAGTCGCCAGCCCCTGGCCTATGGAAAGCGGGCTTGGGGTAGTCACGATATGGGCCCTGGGGGACGGGTCATGACATAGATAACTATTGCCCTCTAGTGATGTAAAAGATACCATGCAGTGATATAAGTCTACAAAAGAGTGATCTTTAACCAACCAATCCATCCAGAGAATGACATTGAATCTTGTCATCTAGATAACGAAGAGGTTCCATAAGAAAGGGTAACTGCCTACCTCAAGGGGAAAGTCCCTACATTGGTGTATTCCCTCTGACTGCACTCCTAATGATGTATCTAGGGTCACTACACCATAGTAATATTGTATCTTTAATCTGAGACTTTTCATGATAGATATAGAGATAAAATAGTTTGAAGCACCTATATCAAATAAAGCAGATACTATAGTTGATGGAACTAGAATAGTACCTCGTATTGTAGATGGTACCGCAGCCTGATCCTTGGGTATCAGCTATAGTGAATGAAATTGGCTTGATCCACATATTTTTTTAATAGTAGGACTACCACAATCATAACTGTTATTTTGGCACTACTGGTGATCAGGGGTTTGACTTCTATGTCCACGATCTTCTTCTTGGCCAGTCATATTGGTACTATTCCAACTCCCCATCTGATGAGAACTCAATCCTGAAGGTGAAGCTGGTGAAAATCCTTATCCACTTGAAGCTAGTAGAAAGGTCATATAGAAACTTTAAAGATTCCCTATATGGCTGCAATCCCAACACTCCATTGGGTCTCTATCATAATGGGGCTTCAGGTGCCCCCATCATCCACACTGATGACACTCCATGGAGTTACAAAAATGAATACTCTAGTTGTCATTACACTAATGAGAAACCTCAAGGGAACGCTTCCTGATGCCGAAAGAACTACTATCCTAATGTGACACTGATCCTCTATGCCCGTTATTATTGTCATCCCTCAAGTTGTGCTCAGTGATAAGAGCCTGATTGACTATTTCAGAAAAAGTAGGAAGGTGAAATACATTCAACTGGGTACGAATGGCGTACTCAATCCCATCCTCAAAGAATCTATCATGTGAAATCTCATCACCAGCTAGAAGTGGTGAAAATAATTTTAACTTAATGAAACATGATTAATAATCCATAACTAACATAAAACCCTACTTGAGATTCATGAACTCTCTGCTCTATCAACTCTCAACATCTGAGGAAAGAACTGATCATAGAAGGTAGTATGAAAATCAACCCATAACATGACCTGATGACGACCAGCCTAGGTAATCACATACCACCAGTGCTTGGATGAATCACACAACATGTATGTGGAAAGATTGACCCTCTGCTCAAGAGGCATATCCAGATGCTCAAATATAGACAGGGTGGCCTCTAGCCAAGACTCAGTAGCCTTTGGATCACTATCCCCTGATAAAGTATGAGGATTTTGCTGCTAGAACTCATGATTCATACCATCCATTGTAGGTTCAACTCGTGGAGCACCATGCATGGAATGCATCGGAT
Source organism: Viscum album (assembly GCA_963277665.1). NCBI lineage: Eukaryota > Viridiplantae > Streptophyta > Magnoliopsida > Santalales > Viscaceae > Viscum > Viscum album. The sequence goes on along the minus strand of OY728125.1, from coordinate 1,921,078,017 downwards.
GTAGGAAACTATCGCAAACTTGGGTGTTAGTGTCCAGATCAGGTGTAACAGTTAGTGCCTCATGTGTCACTCTTGGGGGTAATATTGGTGACTCAGGGCCCACCACGTCAGGATCATGGTCATCCCACCCTCCTATAATATGATATGAGGATGTCGTGGTGACATTGGTCTACAAATTCCAAGAACACACATCTAAACAATATTTAAGAAGTTAGATATAAACACTTACAAAAGTTAAGTAAAGGCTCAAAACCCAACGTATACTACCCTAACCACCCTCTTAGATGGACAGGTACTGAAAAGTGCTCAAGTATAAGTTTCATTTCATTTTTACATTTAATTACCAGTTTCAATCCTTTAACTTTAATAGATATGATAAGGCGAGATAAGGACGTGAAACTATTTCATTTTATATGTTGTGTTTCTCTTTGTAATGGATATTCATTCCCATTGAATCAGTGCCCATACACATTATCGCTAAAAATGACACCCATTTATTTATGTCATAATGGATCGACTCGGTAAATTACTCATCTCAACCCACGAGGGCTCATACACCTTAGGAATTGAGATAGGAAATCACTCAATCATAACCAAGATTAATACAAGCATAATCAAACTATCACATCATCACTTAATAATCACATGCATATCAAGTAATGAAAATCGGTGAAATACACCTATATGGCATGGAAATATGCATGAAATATGAATTCTAGGTGACTATAATGATGCATGTAACAATACTCCTTGCCCTAATATCATCAGGACAAGGATAAAATAGAATCTAAATCAGAAGAAAAATAAATAACACCACACAACATGTGTGTCACCCAATGGTGAAATAATATCAACTGTAATAGGAAAAACAAAACCAAAATTATATTTTGGGTAACTTAAATTTTACCATGAACCTGGGTTTTTGATTCCCAAGCATGACTTATAATCAAGTCCCAAGTGTTCCTAATCTCCTAAATATTGTCTCCAAATAGTAAATCAAGAAAAGAACCTACATCTGATACCACTTTGTGACATCCCAGACCCAAATTTCACTTAATGGGTTCCCCAAGCCTGGTGGGACACATGGCCTCAAGCGCATCTCCTCAAACGTCAGAGGCTACCGACTAGTAGCAAGGTCCCATGGTGTGTACATGGGGAGAATATTCCCTCATTACCAGAGTATAGCACAGTGGATAAATATAAATAGAGGTAAATAGAAAAGGAAATATAAGTAAATAGCATAATCAGACAAAAGTGATAAATAGGCAAGGATAATAATAATTTAAATAATTAGAATAACTGATGATGATATTTCATGCTACTAGAAAACTGGAAAATATGGATACAAGACCACAAGCATAACATGTTACACAAAAGTATAAAGGAAATCAAAAGACTATCCCTAGCACCCTGAGCTCTGGCTCGGTTATCTGCTATCAAGCTCCATCCTAAACAACAATCAATCAAGTGTTTGAAGTTGTATGCTTCCCTTTATCAACACCTTCATTCATATAATTTTTCCCAGGTACCAAATAGTGCCTGGAGAGGGTGTGAGATAAATCTAAGTGGGTCACCACCAATGGTGTCTATAACATCCAAACCATGTAATAAAAATTTAATAGTGTGCAAGAATGCATATATAAAGAAAAGAAGCACAATATAACTAAATACCCAAGTACATACTTCATCCCTCAGCTAGTGTCTGAACATGTAACCAGTTCATTAATTGATTATTACCAGTTTACAAATAAGTCACGTGATAGAAATAGTGAAGGTTCCGAGATGTAACAAGGAAACCTGTAATGATATTTAATAATGAAGTTCCAATATAGTAACCAAGGAAATATAGACCTCAAGGGTCACCAACTCAGTAATGATTGTAGTCTGGATAAGGATAAGAGTGCAATCCAAGGATTATAATCGAAGGAATTCCACAATAAGACACCTCAAAAGTCTAATAAGTTCATCCAAGGTAAAATGGGGATAAGCAATGACACAACCTGATGGGATTTAACCATGGAACCTTCTTTTCAATGATTAATCCAAGGAGTGTATCCAAGGTATCCTTAATTAATGCATGAGGGATCCTACGATGTCATACCAAGCATCCAAAGTTAGACAAGGATTGGGTTCTAGGTGGGTTTCAACCTAAGAAAGTTGTATCCTTGAATTAGAATGGGGTTTCTGAGTTCTCAAGGCATTCCCTATAGAATCCAAGGTGAGCTCGAGTTAGGCCACTCCTATTTGATAATGATGTCAAATAATATTTCATAAGGTTCAAGCCAATACCTTTCATTAGTGTGACATTCTTAATTGAGCATGAAACCATTCATTTAATTCATTTAAGGAATTTTTCTAAGTAATTATCAATCTGTTACCTTCCATCAACATGGTAAGGGGTGATACAGATATACAACCTATTATTCAATTACATTAAAAAGGTCAAGTCGTATACTTAGTATACTTTCCAATTTACATTTCACATAAGTTTATTAATTGAAGCACTTACCTTAGGTGGTTCAAGTGGTGATCATACATGTTACTTTCCATTATGAAATTCATAATATAAATCAAATCATATAATATGGAAAAGCTTACCCTTAGATAGGTCAATTCAAGGTACACCTGAACGGTGTCTCAAATGTGTAAAAACACTAAAATGACAATTATGTAAAAACATCCTACATGGGATGAATGGATTTGTGGATGTAACCACTAACAACTAATCACATATTTAGAAATAGTATATCTATGTGGTTCTAATGATTATAAGAGTGGAATATAAATCCAGTAAACGACACCTGATAAAATCGGTGGGGCCCACATGACAATTCCAAAATCAACAAACTCAAGGGATGAGTTATAGACCACCTAACTTAGGCTCGTAAAACTCTCCTCCTCCATTATTAGCCTTTAATTTGGCTTGAATTATAGTAGATATGAGAAAAGGGTAAAAACACTTACACCTTGATAACTAGGTCAAGAGAAAGAGAGACTTAGAACGGATCAAACGGGCTTAAGTACTTACCATTATGCATCCAACATGATGAATGGAAGCTTAAACAGATTCTGGATGAAGGAGATCTCTTAATCCCTAACTTGGGCATTCAAAAATCTCCAAAATGAGAGAAATAGAGGATAATCATGTTGGAAATCATAATAGGGAAGAAATAAGGTCTTAATTAGATCATTAAGGGGAAAAGGTATAATTAACCAAAATTTAGCATGTGCACGGTTTGTCAAATTGTGAAAAAACCTTGCATAGGTACCTAGAGAAAGGGGCATACTACATGGTTAGGCCGCACGATTAGGGAAACTATGCACCAACCATGTGAGATGGCTATGCCCGAAAATGCAGACCATCTTCACGGTTGGATCTAACTATGTTTCCTACTAGCACAGTTCACTCTAACCATGTGACATGGCTGTTTTTTCAAAAAATATGGGTTCTGAGCTCTGAATAATCCCCAGATACCCTCAGGACCTTCGATAACTCATTAGGCATCCATATTAAGTCCAAAATAAAGAATTAGACCAAAATTTAAAGGATCAGTACCTGAGTGAAAAATCGGGTTCTTACATTTAAAACTAGGAAAATGATATTATATTGCCTTGAAATCAATAGAAAATGACCATGGATTTAATTTTGAAATGTAGGAATTGACAGCACGTCATTTTGAATTACGGTTTTCCCGTTATGGCTGTAAACATGATTTTAGTGTTTTAAAACACTAAAACGTGCGTAGAATGATCAAAATCACATAAAAAGACCTCATATTGATTTTTAATCATGGTAAAACCACCACTTAGTTGTTTTCTATGTGTACGTGTATACAACACATTAATTCAACGTGTGGTGTGGTCAGAATTACTCGGTATACACTTCTGAAAGGTAAAAAAGCCTTTAAAAACAAGTGTTGGGGGGTCAAAAGCAGGAAAATGATGTCATATTTCCTTGAAATCATAGGACAATAACAGTATATTTAATTTTAAAATGTAGGAACCGATGGTACTCCATTCTGAATTGTGATTTTTTTTTATGGTTGTAAACAAGTTTTTAGTGTTTTAAAATGCTAAAATGTGAATGGAATGGTAAAAACCATAGAAAACAACCTCAGGTTGATGTGAAATCATGGTAAAACCACTACTAAGTTGTTTTTGAAATATAGGAAATGTTGTGATATCAAAATCTTTAAAAAAATTATTAATCAAATTTCAATCACACCGCACATCACTTCAAAAATAAATTAGAATATTTACTTATCCCTTTTCAGTTTGAACTGTTGAATCTTATATTAAATAGGTATGTTTATGTTTTTAAAGTTTTTTTCATTATATATTATTTTTTTATGTTAAAATTTATTCTGTTTGATTAAAAAGATAACAAATTTTATGTGCAACATTTTGCATATATTTTGTGTCTTTTCTCTTTCGCATTTATTTTTTTAAATGTTCCGATTTTCATTATAGGTGGAAGATTCCAGCAGTAGGAAGGAGGTTGATTGTTTTGATCCATGAAATTCTTTAGACGGCAATCATGATGGTTCTTAGTTTCTGTGGTATGTTAAAATTTTATCAATTATTCTATAGTAATTATGATTTATTATGTGTATTTTTATTTTTTGTTTTCTTTTTTGTTACATTTGATGAGATGACGTGGTCAGTTTCAGTTGACAAGATGATGTGGAGGTAGACAGATGCATTGGAGGTTGTGAAATGGATGTATATTGGGCATGGGTTGTTGTTGGACATATTTTATATGTATATTGACAGATGTATGGGTTGAATGAGATTGAGTTTATGATTATTGGATGTTTGTATATGATTATGGATGTATGATATGTGTATAATGGGTTTGTCATATATTTATGTTTTAGTTTATTACATGTTAGTTTTTATATTTATATTTTTTTATTAAATATTTTAAAAAAATAAAGTTGATTTAGCGGTGGTTTTAAGTAATTGGCGCTAAATACATTACATATAATAAGTTTAGCGACAGTTACGCTTAATCGTCACTAATATGTGTTGGAGTTGGTGTCCTAGAACCAACTACATTGTAATGTATTCATTAATAAATACCTTATCACATCTTGATTGTTCTTATACATGACAATGCATGTGATAATTTCTTAAGGATAGTTGTTGCACTAAAAGGTTATAGCGGATCCCTGCTATGATGAGAACCCGAAAGTGACATAACATTGTTCTTGAATATATGTTATATGGCCAGATGATGTTATTTGAGGGACAAAAGTAATACAGGCCATTAGGTATGAGGACTCATAAAACTTTGAGGCACATTCTCATGGTGTGCACCCTTGGTAATATTCAGGAGGATATTATGAGAATGAGACCCTCCAGTAGGAAATCCACATTTCATAGTGTCATTGGATGTTCCTATCTGTGGACGTGTGTATTGTTCCTTAGACTTTAAGATTGTTATTAATGGGTATTACAACTCGTGCACTTAGATGTATTGATGAAAACTATGACGATGCATTGTTCACAGCGAGGTAAGATATGATGGGTGCATCACGAGTACTACGGCGTTAATAGATAATGCGAGAAAGGATTTCTCCCTTCTGTTCCATAACGGGAGTTAATATCTTAGGCCCTTTTATGGAATTTATATAGCCTAAATAAATTCATGGTCATGGTGAGGAATGGGAAAGTTCAATTCTGAAAATTCAAATAAAGAATAATTGAGCACATGGGTTGATGGAACTAGCATTCAACCCACTTGATTCGAGATATCGAGACAAAGGGACTACATTACATGGTAAGCATTCATAGGAGGTGACACATCATTAAGGAGTTAAATTATTTATCTATGGGTACCTTGGCATGTTGATAGATGTTAACCTTGGCCTTTAGGCAGGCTCTGCCTAATGCCAATGAGAAAGAGGCCTAGAGGGTCACACATTAAGTGTTTCCAAGTATCTAAGTTAAATATTAATTTAACAAGTTGAATAAATATTATTCCTGATTGTGGTTTAATAATTATTCAAGGATGTCTGATTGTATTTATTTCGACACTAGTTATTCAAGAAAATATATTGTGGGAAAAATAATATATTTATTTGTAAGTATGTAGTGATATTTATTTGAGAAATAAATAGTCATTATTCAAGGTCTAATAAATGTGGTGGAGGAAATAAATAAAATGTAAAAACAAAATTACACGTCGTGTATATTAATATACACGTCGTGTAATTTTTCTAGGGATTTGTGAGAAATGATGTTATTTATTTAATTAAATAATATTAGGTGTAATTCATTGGGTGCATGTCAAGTAATAATAATATTTAACTATTATTATTAGACATGGGGCCTTACTAATAATTAAATGAAATGAATAAATGATTTTGGGTAATTAATTCATCTTATTATTCTAAGTAATTAAAATCCCAATTATATAATTCTCATTAACCTATCCATTTTTGGGGTTGTGCACAATATATCTAGATAAATATCTCAAGCCAAGAGATAATTCTTTTCTTCCAAGAACGATCTCAAGCTACGAGAGAGATCCTCCTCCATCAGATTAAGGAGAGTGCTTTGCAAGCGGTTCTCAAGATGATCGAAGGCAAATATCGCAAGCGAAGGCTCTTCTACGCTAGTACCTAGATATCCCTTCAGCAATGTATAGATATACGTGGAGAACATGTGGATCACCGCTAGAGGAATCTTACACTTGTATTATACAACGCAACGTCGGATCACATCAGATCATGACTGGAAACATCAATTGAGAGATAATTCCATCAAGGTAATTATTGTCTTTTAATTAAATTAATTATAACCAACATATGACGATCCTCTCTATGGTTTCAGGACTCCCTTTATTTTTTTTTGTTCTTCATTCTATTATAAAGATCCAACATTTTATTATCATGATGGATCTCATATTGGTCATTGTTAATGGAAAAAATTAAATTTGGAAACACCCACCAATGTCCTTCAACTGCACTCGAAACCTACAAGTGGTATCAGAGGGTTCATATCATTGATTATAATTATTTATTTTTTCGTTGGTGATTTATTCATTTAATAATTTAGTTGTTTCAATTCAAGTTAATCGTTCTATAAATATGAATCTAGAGATCTATTCCTCCTCTTTAATTTCTCATTCACCTTACAAAAATGTTTTTTTTTCTTTTAATTTTGATTAAAATAAAATAGGGGATCTCATCCATAGGTGCCAAAGCTTCATATCCATAAAACACCAGAACAAACTGTGTGTATTCGGAAATACAATCCATGTATTATAGGTTCCACGCACCAAGATGGTCCTCCAAATCAAGTCATGTCATTGGATTCTATCTGAGTCTTTAAGACTTCGTGTGTTGACCAGGAATGGGTGTAACACAGTTTTTGGATTACACACTCTATGACCCACTGAACACAATGTGTAGTCCCTTCGGGTTAGGGTTGTACTGTGTACCTCATACACGGCTTACTTGGATGGAAAGCGTGTAACGCGGATACTACACGGTGTGTATCCCACTGAACATTCCATATACTTCAAAGATTTCCAAAGTACATCTACACGTCATGTCCCTGAGCGTGTACTTTGTATGGACGGTGAACAAAATTACACATCGTGTAGTCGGAACTACAAGTCATATACTCATCCAAATTATGCAGATTTATTAAAATTTATTATTATATTATACAAATCCTTGAGACGTGTACCATAGTGTGGGGGTAAAGCTAAGGCACAACACGTGATAGGTGTTTTATATGTGTGTGTTTAATTTAACATCTTCGTAATGTTCATTTCTACCCATTGGGTAGTTATGAATGGGAATTCACTGGGTTGCCTCTAAGGTACAAGTTACGTACAAAGAAAATTTTAAATGAATTTATTTTTTAAAAAATATGATAGATGAGAATCTCAAGAAAATTTAGAAAAAGGGTTTAAGATAAAAGGATTGATTCATTAAAGATAATTAATTGATTCGATCATGATTTATCTTAAATAAGAACAATTAAAAAATTGAATACTAGTTTTATTTATGCCTAAATATTGTTTCATGTATAGATGATCATAGGTGAGAACAAGACCTTTGTATGTGAATGTTTTCTTTTAATTTATTTATTTAAATTAAATTTGTTGGTCTATGAGCCTTCTCCTCATTAATATGTAGGGCATGCGTACCCAAAGTTTCTTTTATGTAAAACCCCATTTTACCCCTCACCTATGAGTGAGATAAAAGCATATATAATGGATGGAGCTCCCAAGATAGTGGAGGTGGCTCAAGTTAGGAGCCAAGGTGTAACCAATCCAATGAGATACAAAGGTGGACAGGTGGAAAGCTGTAAACACGAACCCAAAATGTTCAAGGTGTTTCTCCCCTAGGTATTGGGTTAGTTTATCAACTACTAGATAAAATAACCAATAGAACAAAATCATGATCATACCATTTATTTTATTTCTGTCAGTTTCATGGTTTATTTATTGTGGGTGTGTTGTCACGATCACACAATTAATGAAGTAAACAAGCATTCAAGATGGATCTAAAATAAGACCAGCTTATGTGTAAATATTATCTTAGACATGGTTAATCACTTAAGTATATCCCACTTAATATTAACAAGCATGTAATCAAAGATAATAAAATGAAAATTTATGTATAAGTATAAAATCCCTCAAAGAAAATATTATATCGGTATAGCCTTCCATAATCTTGGTTAGAATCGAACCATAGTTCAAAGTTCTTGACCAACCCTATTTAGGGTGCTTTCAATTATCGAAGAATTCTAATTCAAGGTTTTGGGTTGACTTGACTTGGTTCACATCAAGGGTTGACTATCACAGTAGTAATTGGTGTGACCAAGAGGAAAAGGTTGAGGAAATCCAAAATAAAAGGATTTCAGGATTGGGGAGTCCACTCAGTGGATCAAGGAGTTGTGAGTTAATGCAGTTGGCATTTGTAATGCCCACCTAAAACCCTTCAATTTTCTTTACCAACCCTAGTTGGGGTAATGTGAAGGAAAATATGGATCCTTTCCACTAGAATATTCAGGCAATAGAATATTCTAAAGTCAATGGAAAGGGATATTGGATTTCGATAAAATAGTGGGAGACTAATAAGTATTAATTTATGTATTTCTCTCAGTTTTATCATGATAAATAACTAAATCTTTTCTCATATTAAGTATTATAAATGGAAATAAAAATGGCTTCAAACATATCATTACGAACCATAATCGAGAAGGAAAACCTTCTCACCAGTACCAATTTCTAGGAATAGTAGAAGTGTTTATGCGTCATCCTTCTCCATGAGAGGAAATTGTACGTGCTGGAAGAGCCTATTCCAGTTGCTCCTGGAAAAGAGGCCAATGATGAGGAACTATCTCTATATATGAAACATTTGTATGATGTCAAAGATTTACAATGTTTCATGTTATCGGCCATGTCTAATAATCTCTTGAAGCAATATGAAAACATGGACGCATATAGCATGATTTCTTACCTTAAGGATCTCTATCAAGAGAAGGCGAGACAGGAGAGATATGAGATCTTCGACGCTCTATTTACAACTAATCTTGGAGTGTCTGCACCAACTGGTCCTCATATAGTCAATATTATTGGCTACATTGAATGTCTAGAAATATAGGGATTAATTTCTCGGATGAGTTGCGTACAGATCTCATCCTATCATCATTTCCCAATACCTTCTCTATCTTTATTGTCAACTAAAACATGAGAAACAATGAGAAGAGTATATAGGAACTTTTGGCCTTAATTTTCCAGGTAGATAAGGACATGGGGCATGAAAAATCCATAGTCCTTATGGTGAATAAGAAAAGTAAGGACAAGGCAAAGGGGACAAGGATTCATAAATGGTCTGAAGCCCCTAAGCACCATCCCTACAAGAAGGGGAAGATCTAGTGGTAGGGTAAGGAATGGAAGGCTGTATGTTTTTCATGTGGCAACCATGAACACTGGAAGAGGAACTACACCTAGAAGCATGGGGATGCTAAAGGTGTGTTCTTTATCAAGTGTAATCTTTCTATTTCTACATATTGGGTATTAGATACAACTTTTGGGGATCACATCTGTATTCAAATGTAGGAACCAAGTAGATTTAGAAAGATTTACAGAGGAGAGGTGGATCTTCGAGCTGCTAATGGTGTGAGGTTGGCTGTGTTGGTCATTGGAGATTACCATATCTCATTGCCAACTGGAATACTTTTGGTTTTACATAACTGTTATTATGTGCCTAGTGTTACCAAGAACATAATTTATGTATCTTGTTTAGATATGGATGGATTTATTTTCAAATTTGTAAATAAGGGTTGTTTCTTTTATAAGAACAACATATGTTATGGTATGGAGCATTTTAATAATGGTTTGTATGTATTAAATTACGAAAACCAAGTGTTGGCAATTGATAACGAAACAAATTCACATGACACATACAACACCCAGTTGTGGCATCACTGTCTTGGTCATGTAAATGAGAAGCGCTTGAAAAATCTCTGCCAAGATGGTTATTTAGACTCTACTGAGCTAAAACCACTTGATATATGTCAGGATTATTTACAAGGTAAAATGACCAAGTTGCCTTTTGGTGGACAGGGTGAAAGGGCCACAGAGATTCTAGGATTGGTGCACATAGATGTGTGTGAACCATTTCCAGTAGAAGCTACAGGTGGATATTCTTACTTCGTTACTTTTACTAATGATTTGAGTAGATATGGCTATATCTACTTAATGAGGTATAAGTTAGAAGCCTTAGATAAATTCAAGGAATTCAAGAATGAAGTAGAGAAATGGCTTGGTAAGAAGATAAAGAAGTTTTGATCGGGTCGAGGTGGAGAATATCTGAACCAAGAGTTCATCGATCTTTTATGGGAGTATGGGATTCTATCTCAGCTCACTCCTCCTTATACACCATAGTGGAATGGTGCTAGTGAAATGAGGAACCGCAGCTTGTTGGACATGGTGAGGTCGATGATGAGTCATGCAGATTGTAACACCTCAAGCTTCCACGGTACATTTCCCTTTGAATAATATAATAGCTTGCGTAGTACGCAACTTGGAGTTTTAGCACACCACGACAAATCAAACTAGACGTTATCAATAGTAATACCCACTTTTTGATTTTTTTATAAATTTTATTTTTCAAAATGGACATCATTTTTGGATTCGGAATATAAAAATTAGCTTAGGGTTAATTTTTGGTATTTTTCTGAAAACTTTCAATTTTTGATGAATAGTGAAAAACACTGCGTTATTGTTTAAAACCAACTTTTTATTTAAATAATTAATTTTTTTATTTAAATTTATTTTAAGTAAAAATGGATACATAATACCTATATAATTTCAATGTAATTCATTGAAGTCATTTTATAATAATATTAGACATATAAAATTTTATTGAACTTTTTACTGTCTTTTACCCACCTTCTAGGCGCATTTACAAATTTAAATAAAACATAATTTTACCGCTTATGTGAATTAAATTTAAAAAATTCAAGAGACGTGGTTGATATCAGTAAATAAAATGTGGTTCAATAAGATAAAAATAATTTTTGGTGAATAGTAACTTTTGACTTTTATTTACCACGGTTAAAAGTAAATAGGGTAATTAAAGGTAAAAGTTATATTATTATTACCCTAACACATGTCATAATTCTATTGGATAAGTGTATTTCGACCAAAATAAACCTTAGGAATAAAATATTATCATTTTGGTCCAATTTTATTAGATTAGGACATTTATTATTATTTTATTTAAAGAAGAGTTAAAAGTGTTAAATTCAAAGTTTAATAACTAAACCATTTTTAATACAGGTTTATAAATAAGATAAATTAGGATATAAATATGAACTAGAAATATAAAAATATTTCCTACATAATGGTATTTTATTTATAATTTTTATACATTAAATAATTAAATTTAATTATGACACAATTATGATGCACTAATTACCTTATTAATGAAATATTAAAATAATTAATATTATAAATATCCAAATAAATGTAAATTGAGTATTTTTATGAATTAAACAACTTTTATAGGTTAATATGACATGCTAGGGTTGATTAAATGAATTTTTTTCAAAGTAATCTAGTTTTTAGGACTTTAACAAAAATCAAATACCAAATAGTGTCAAAATTGACATAAATGAGTTTTTAAAACAAATACTATATTATTAATTGATATAATATTCCTAAAAATATAAGGTTCAGCCAAAGGAATTAGATAATGTTATATATATCAATAATGAACCACTTGGGGTTATCTTGGATTTTTATAGTAAGTTTATTAACCATTTATTATAATAATACAAGAATACATGGTAAAAGTTATATTATTTCACTAAGAGTTAAATCTAAAAGATAAGGTTAATATGGTGACCTAAACCTGTCTAAAACCTATTGTTTGAGAGTTTTTCGACCCATACCCACCTTATCCTTGAAATAAATTATTTTGGAGCCATTATAAACCGAATATGATTGTATAATAAAATAATATTTTATGCTTTTCCTAAAGTAACCCTCACCTCTCTTATAAAAAGGTACTTCCCCTTCTCTCAAAATCACGCCTCCAAAGCCTTTTGGCTCGGCCAACCTATGCCCAAATATCCTCCCAAAAACCCTCCCTTAGACCTATAGGCCTTAATTTGATCATAAAGCCAACCTAATGATCCCTTTTGATCAAATGAAAAAGAAACACCTGAAGAAGAGGTAATAATTTCACCACCTCTTTCAAAGTTCTTTTCTTCTTCCACTTCTTATTTCTTTGTTATTACCATACCAAAATAATAAATCCAGTAACTTATATATACTATGATGTTATTATAAATATGGTACAACCATATTCATTATTCTATCCATCCTATGAATGAAAAGTCACCATACGTGTGTACGTACAGCTTACTGTCTCCACGTCGTGGTGTAGTTTGTTATTCAAACACTTCATTATTTAGATTGGTATAATAATGATTATAACTGATGTAAATAATAAATTTAAAATTTTAATTATTTTTTATATATGATATAACATCCAATTACATATTATTTCACCTTCAATTGAATTATATTGTCGCTCGTTTGTACGTACAGATTACCGTCTCCATGAACGCGATGAGATTCATTCCCCATCTTAACCATTCAAGAATAAATATCATTTTATGATTAAAAAATAATTTTTAAGAACATAATATCATTTTCTATATGAATAAAATACATCCTATTCATATAAAACATGATTTACATAACAAAACATATAAATAAAAACGAATCAGTTAACGCCCGAAACAATGATACTACTGAAATATTATTAACAAATCAATATTAGAAGATCATATATGATATCATATTTATGTATTTGGTTCTTTTATAATTTAATAACAATGATTTAACTATTATATAGGAGGTTAACATACTCTCAATCAAGTAAAAGTACAAGGTAAGGGTTAATTCTACAATCTCTTCATTATTCGAGGTTGTTTATGTGTGAGTACCTACTGGGACCTATTTATAATCCATGTCTGTGTTTCTTAAAAATATATTTCAAAATAATTTTAATATTTCTTAGAATATGGGTTAAAGTAATTTATACCCTTGTTTGAGTTTTTATAATATTTTTATAAAATAATATTTCTGTTGTTTTCCAAACAAGGTATTTTACGATCTTTTCAACAAAATTAAGGAAACAATGTTTTTTAACTTATACGGTGGGTATGGATATTTTCCACCGTTATAACACCTTTTAAGATTCCCTTTAAATATTATAATAATATTTTCAAACTAAATTTTTTCTTTTATAATTATGTGACTTTTAAATGATTTCAAAATAGAAAGAGGTATTTCTTTCAAATAGTTTTCATTTCATCTATGTCAGCATCCTTTGATGGATTTTAAACTTGTTTGAAGTTAATTTATTATTATATAAATCTTCTATATTTTATTGAAGTTTTTGTGATATTTTTACTTTGGATGTGTTATTTTTATACCAGTCATGGTTTATGGATAAAGTATTGACATTTCATATGCTAGTTTTAATAGGAATGTTTATGTTATGTTTAAACCTTTTCATATGAGGAATGCATTGGACTTAGTAAGTGATGGGTGGAGCCTGTTATAGATCCTCGATGCATCGGTAGGTCTCATGATACAATATAGTGTCTTGTCATAAGGCCTTGATAAAATCTTATTTGTAGTCTTGGTACGAGGCCTTGACTATGTGGTTATGAAGTCTGGCATTATGTATTCCATCATTATGAAATTGTCTATTGATATTTCATGTGATTATTCGACTAGTAGAATATCCATGTGAATAAGTAAATGGAATTATTTGATTTATATTTGTCATATTATTCTGAAGTTTAATTTTAAAAGGCTTATGTTTTAGTCTTATACATTGTCTTAAATTTTTATGCTTATTTATGAAATTTTTCGCTATATTGTTATCCTTACTAAGCATCTAATCTCACCCCTTTCTATATTTTATTTTTCCTAGGATGTGAAGAATTATTTTATGGTTGACCTACAGGGATAGTTTAAGGTATATAAGTGTGTTCAAAGGGGACAAAATATTGTTGTTGTTTTTATCTCATGATGTAATATAAAATTTGTGTGTGTATCTAGTAATTCCAATGATACTAAATTGATCGGTATTTCGGGACTTGATCCCTTTTGATCATGCCAATGTTATGTAATAATGCACCAAATCTGGGTAACTAGGGTCAGGGCGTTATAGTTAGTATCAGAGGAAGTTTAGTACAAACCTTGGAAGCTATATTTAGAAAAACTCTGATTAGAGAACATTGGCCTGAGATAGAATTTGAGGATTAGTATAGAAGAACTTCCTAGAATTTTGGTAATGTAGAGATTTTGTGTATTTTCTAAGAAATAAATCTCTATCTGGATACGAGCAGGTAGAGGCGGCTCTGTCACATATGTACCTAGGAGTGAAAACTCTGATAAGGAGTTTAGGGCTTGACCTGGGGTATCCTGGTACACAACAACGGTCATTGCTGCACTCTTGGTTACGACACTCCTGGGGGATATGCTTAGAATAATTCACATTTTCTTTATAAACCATTATGAAGGATTTATGAGTATATAACTCCTCAAAGAAAACATTTTTATGATTATGTATTATATCCATAAACTGTTCAATTTATGTTAAGTATTTTACAAGTTTGGAATTATGTATTGCGATTCATAAACTAATCTAGTGTATTTCATTATTTAGAAATGGTGCCTAGTGGAAGGAATGGAAACCATATCAACGCACGTAATCCATGTAGGTATTTCCCTCCTACTCAATATAATTATAGTGGATATGGTGATGCAACTGGTGTTGATCAGCTTATCACCATACCGGGACAACTCACTTTGGTTATGAATAATAACCTTACCCATATGGAGCACCCAGATCCACAACGCGGAGGATCAATGTTAGACCACTTCATGAGGAAACAACCACTAACATTTAATGGGACTAAAAATCCATTTGTATCTAAGCAATGGATAAGTTCCTTAGAGAAAATATTTCATGCTTTGGGGAGTAACGAAAGGTAAAAAAGTTTTCATGGAAGTTTATCGCCTCACAGGAGATGGAGATCAATGGTGGTCATTAATTCAAAACAAAAAGGAGGATGAATAAGTATCAAATATGTAATGAAGGGAGTTTAAAGAGATTTTCTTAGAAAAATACTTTCCTCATGACCATCGAGCGGATATAGAAAGACAATTTATGAGTCTTAGGCAAAAAAATGAGGATGATAATGTCGCAAAGTATGAGGCTAACTTTACGAGGTTAGAAAGGCATGTAGAAGATTATATATGTAACCCAAAGAGTAATATTGATCGATTCTTCGATGTCTTAAAACCATTTCTCCATCGAGCATTAGTCCCACAATCCTTATCATCGTACGAAGATATTGTCTCATGTGCTATCAAGATAGAAAAATATTTCTCTAAGTCTTATGAATTTATAGAAAATAAATAGAAGAAGAGATCTATTGAAAACTATGGAAATGGAAATAAGGTGAAGAAGGAAAAATTTGAATATCCATCATGTGGTAAATGTGGGAAGAAACACCCTGGTACTTACCTGAAGGGAATGAGATTCTGTTACAAGTGTGGTGAAAAATATCACCAAGCTCATGATAGCAAGGGAAAGAAAGAGGATGTTAATGTTGAATGCTACAATTGTAGAGAAAAGGGGAATTATGCAAATGAATTTCCTAAGCACCAAGAAAACTTACCTCAGAAAAGTCCAAGGGAGCAAGGCCAAGCTTATGCGATCACTACTGCTGAGTTTGAATCTCCATAAGATGTGGTGGTAGGTAATTTAATGGTTTCCTAAAGTTTAGACAATTCTTTATTTGATTATGGATAATCGCATTGTTTCATATCTTCCCAATTTTCTAAGAAAATTAGATGTTTCCAATTTGATTTAATAAGGTAGTTGTCAGTCGAAACTCCTAAGTAAAGTATCATTGTAACAAAGTTTTGTGAATCAATTCTCATTAGGGCATAAAAATGTTTTTTATATGTTGATCTCATCGTCATACCCATGATTGAATTTGATATAATCCTCATAATGGATTGTATTTTGGACCATGATGCAAAAATTTATTGTAAGAATAATGAGGTTACAATTTTCGATGATGATAAGGAGTACCTTATCTTTTAGTAGAAACATCACCACCTGATTCTTATCTAGATCCACCCCCAGTAGCTCTACTAGATTCAATTATTAGAGAGGAATAGAATTAAATAACTATGGGTGAGTAAAGTAATGTTCAAATAGAAAACATACCTATTGTACAATAATATGTTGATTTTTTTCCAGAGGATTTACCTGGACATCCTCCAGAATGAGAAATTGAGTTTTCCATTAATTTAATTCCTGGTTCAAGGCCCATATCAAATACCCCTTATAGAATGTCCACTGTGGAATTAGTGTAACTAAAGAAACAACTAGAGTAATTGAGTAATAAGGGATTTATTCTCCCTAGTGTTTCTCCATGGGGAGCCCATGTTCTTTTTGTTAAGAAGAAAGATGGATCTATGAGATTGGGCATTGACTTCAGGGTGATCAATGCTATAGCGATAAAGAAAAAGTATCCCCTACCTCTCATTGATAATTTATTCGACCAACTTCATGGAACTAAATATTTTTCAAAGATTGAACTTCGGTCTGGATATCATCAGTTGTGTGTGAAGAAAGAAGACATTCCAAAAACAGCATTTTGAACTAGGTATGGGCATTACGAGTTTACAGTAATTCCTTTTGGACTGACTAATGAACCCTCTATTTTCATGGATCTAATGAATAGATTTTTCAAGGAATATCTTGATGAATTTTTAGTAGTATTTATTGATGATGTCTTGGTTTAATCAAAAAGCTACGAAGATCGTGAAAATCACTTGCGCACTATTCTGAAAACCCTCAGAAGAAATGAATTATATGGGAAGTTTAGAAAGTGTGAATTATGGCTTTAGGAATTTTATTTTCTTGGACATATTGTCTCTAAATATGGAATCTATGTTGATCCTTCTAATACAAGATTAATAAAATAATTGCCAGCACCAACAAGTATAACTGAATTAAATAGTTTTATTGGTTTAGAAGGTTATTATCGGCGCTTCGTCCATAATTTTTCCCGATTGGATAACCCATTAACCAAGCTCACACGTAAAGGGGTTAAATTTGTTTGGACAAAAGAGTGTGAAGAATGTTTTGAAGAACTGAAGAGAATATTAGTCAATGATTCTATATTGAATCTACTATCAGGGAATGATGGGTTTGTTATTTATAGTGATGTTTCAAAGAAATGACTTGGTTGTGTCCTTATGTAGAATGATAGAGTTATTGCATATACATTATGGCAGCTAAAAATTCATGAACAAAACTATCCCACTCATGATCTTGAGTTAGAAACTATAATCTTTGCTTTGAAGATTTGGAGATACTATCTCTATGGTGAAAATGTGAGATATATACCGATCACAAGAGTTTGAAGTATATTTTCTCACAGAAAGAACTCAACATGAGGCAAAGACGATGTCTTGAACTACTCAAGGATTATGATTATATTATACACTACCACCCAAGGAAGGAAAATAAGGTGGCAGATGCTTTGAGCAGAAAGGATCATGGAGTTTTGAACAAGATAAGAGTTTAAAGGGATTCTATGTTCATGGATCTAGTAAAGATGGATATGGGAATAATCATGGAAGGTGAAACATCAATACTTTTTCAAATTGTTGTTAAACCATCTTTACTAGAAAAGATAAAAAGTTCACAGACTGATGGTGAGTATTTTCAAAAAAAATTAAAAATGTGAATGATGGGAGATTGATCGACTTCGTATATGAAGATGATATTTTGAAATTTGGGAAGAGACTTTGTGTTCCTGGCATACCTGATCTAAAAATGTAATTGTTGGATGATGCTCATAGCTATAATTTCTCTATACACCCTGGTAGCACTAAGATTTATAGAGATTTGAAGGAACATTTTTGGCGGGACAACATGAAGAGAGAGATTGCTGATTATGTGTCAATATGTATGGTTTGTCAACAAGTGAAAGCTGGAAGACAACATCCTAGATGAGTCATACAACCTCTTTCCATACATGAGTGGAAATGGGATGATATTGCGATGGATTTTGTCATGGGACTACCAAAGACTCCTAGAAGGAATGATGAAATATGGTTCATTGTTGATCGTCTTACCAAGTTAGCACATTTTCTTGGTATAAGAGAATATTTACCACTTGAACATTTAGAAATACTATATATTAATGAAGTTTTAAGACTTCATGGAGTACCCCTATCGATTGTTTCTGATCGTGATCCCCATTTTACATTGAGATTCTAGAAAAGTGTTCAGAAGGCCTTGGATACTGAACTTCATTTGAGCACTGCCTACCACCCTCAAACTGATGGACAATCAGAACGAACTATTCAAATCTTAGAATACATGTTGAGATATTTCTCACTTAACTTTCAAGGTATGTGGGATCAATATTTACCTCTGGTGGAATTTTCCTATAACAATAGCTTCCATTCAAGTATTCAGATGACACCATATGAAGTGTTATATGGAAAGAGATGTCGCACACCAACTTGTTGGGATGATGTTGGTGAAAGAAAACTCATAGGACCAGAACTTTTTAAGGAAACAATGGAAAAGGTGAAGGTTATCCAAACCCACATCAAAGCAGATCAAAGTAGGCAAAAGAGTTATGTCGATAACCGAAGGAAGGATTTGGAATTTCAAGTAGGATATCATGTTTTATTTAAGGTATCTTCATAGAAGGGTGTTATACATTTTGGTAAGAAGGGTAAATTGAGTCCCAGGTACATCAGAGCTTTCAAAATTCTAGAACGAATTGGAGTTATATCTTATCGTTTGGAAATGCTACCAAGTCTATCTAAGATTCATGATGTGTTACACGTATCACTGTTGAGAAAATATATGTCTGACCCAACGCATGTACTCACCTATAAAGAAATATAACTGGAGAACAAGTGTTGAGAAACTGGACGAATCGTCTGGTGAAAGTTATATGGAGAAACTATAAGATGGAAGAGGAAACTTGGAAACCCGAGGAACTTATGATGAAGAACCACTTGAATCTTTTTGTACAGTAGAATTATAGAAATTTCAAGGATGAAATTATTTAAATGAGGGAAGAATGTAACACCCCAAGCTTCCACAGTACGTTTCCCTTTGAATAATGCAATAGCTTACGCAGTATGCAACTTGGAGTTTTAGCACACCACGACAAATCAAACTAGCCGTTATGAATAGTAATAACCACTTTTTGAATTTTTATAAATTTTATTTTTCAAAATTGACTTCATTTTTGGATTCATAATATCAAAATTATCTTAGGGTTAATTTTTGGTATTTTTCTGAAAACTTTCAATTTTTGATGAATAGTGAAAAACACTACATTATTGTTTAAAACCGACTTTTTATTTAAATGATTATTTATTTTATTTAAATTTATTTTAAGTCAAAATAGATAAAAATACCTATATAAGTTCAATGTAATTCATTGAAGTCATTTTATAATAATATTAGACATAAAATTTTATTGAACTTTTTACCGTCTTTTACCCACCTTCTAGGCGCATTTGAAAATTTGCATAAAATGTAATTTTACTGCTTCTATGAGTTGAATTTCAAAAATACGAGAGACAAAGTTAATATTAGTAAGTAAAATTTGGTTCAATAAAATGAAAATAATTGTTGGTGAATAGTAACTTTAGACTTTTAATTATCACGGTTAAAAGTAAATAGGGTAATTAAAGGTAAAAATGATATTATTATTACCCTAACACATATCCTAATTCTATTGTATAAGTGTATTTAGACCAAAATCAACCTTAGGAATAAAATATGATCCTTTTTTCACTTGGATTATATTAGAAAATTTATTATTATTTTATTTAAAGAAGAGTTAAAAGTGTTAAATTCAAAGTTTAATAACTAAACCATTTTTAATATAGGGTTATACATAATATAAATTCGACTATAAATATTCATTAGAAATATAAAAATATTTCCTACATAATGGTATTTTATTTATAATTTTTAGACATTAAATAATTAAATTTAATTATGTCATGATGATGATGTAGTAATTACCTTATTAATGAAATATTAAAATAATTGATATTATAAACATCCAAATAAATGTAAATTGAGGATTTTGATGAATTACAAGAATTTTATAGGTTAATATAAAATGTTAGGGTTTATTAAATGAATTTTTTTCGAAGTAATCAAGTTTTTATGACTTTAACAAAAATCAAATTCCAAATAGTGTCAAAATTGACATAAATGAGTTTTTAAAACAAATACTATATTATTAATTGATATAATATTTATAAAAATATATGGTTTGGCCAAAGTACTTATATAAGTTTATATATATCAATAATTAACCACTTGGGGTTTTTTGTCTTTTTATAGTAAGTTTATTAATCATTTATTATAATAATACAAGAATACCTGGTAAAAGTTAAACTATTTAACTAAGAGTTAAATCTAAAATATAAGGTTAATATGGTGACCTAAACCTATCTAAAACATATTGTTTGAGATTTTTCAGACCCATACCGACATTAGACTTTAAATAAATCATTTTGGAGCCATTATAAACCGAATATGATTGTATAATAAAATAATATTTCATGTTTTTTCCTAAAGTGACCCTCATCTCAATTATAAAAAGGTACTTCTCCTTCTCTCAAAATAACACCTTCAAAGCCTTTTGTCTCATCCAAAACCTACCCAAATATCATCCCAACTACCCTCCCTTAGACCTAGAGTCATTAATTTTATCAGAAAGCCAACCTAATGAGCCCTTTTGATCAAATCAAAAGGAAACACCTGAAGAAGATGTAATAATTTCACCACCTCTTTAAAAGTTCTTTTCTTCTTCCACTTCCTCTTTATTTGTTATTCCCATGCCAAAATAATAACTCCAGTACCTTATACATACTATGATGTTATTATAAATATTATAAAACCATATTCATTATTCTATCCATCCTATGAATGACAAGTCACCATACGTGTGTACGTACGGCTTATCGTCTCCACGTCGTGGTATAGTTTGTTATTCAAACACTTCATTATTTGTATGGGTATAATAATGATTATAACTGATCTAAATAATAAATATAACATTTTAAGGATTATTTATATATGGTATACCATCCAATTACATATGATTTCACCTTCAATTGAATGATATTATCACTCGTGTGTACGTACGGATTACCGTCTCCACGAACGTGATGAGATTCATTACCCATCGTAACCATTAAAGAATAAATATCATTTTATGATTAAAAAATAATTTTTAAGAATATAATATCATTATTTATATTAATCAAATACATCTTATCCATAAAAAACATGACTTATGTAACAAAACATATAAAGAAAAATGAATCAGTTAACACATGAAACAATGATACTACTGAAATATTATTAGCAAATAAATATTAAAAGATCATATATGATATCATATTTATGTATTTGGTTATTTTATAATTTAATAAAAATTATTTAACTATTATACAGGAGGTTAATATACCCTTGATTAAGTAAAAGTACAAGGTAAGGGTTGATTCTCTAATCTCTTCATTATCTGAGGTTGTTTATGCGTGAGTATCTACTGGGACCTCTTTATTATCCACATCTGTGTTTCTTAAAAATTTATTTCAAAATATTTTTACTATTTACTATACTATGTTTTAAATTCATTTATACCCTTTTTTGACTTTTTATAATATGTTTATAAAGGAATATTTCTGTCGTTTTCCAAACAAGGTCATTTACGACCTTTTCGACAAAATTAAAGAAAGAATGTTTTTTTAACTTATACAGCAGGTGCAGCTATTTTCCTTTGTTATAACACCTTCAAATGTTTCCTTAAAATATTATAATAATATTTTCAAAATAAATTTTTTCTTTTATAATTATTTTAGTTTTAAATTATTTCAAAATAGAAATAGGTATTTCTTTTAAATAGTTTTAATTTCATCTATGTCAATATCCTTTGATGGATTTTAAACTTGTTTAAAGTTGATTTATTGTGATATAAATCTTCCATATTTTATTGAATGTTTTTTTATATGTTTGAATGTGGATGTGTTATTTTTATACCATTCATGGTTTATGGATAAAGTATTGACATTTCGTATGCTAGTTTTAATACGAATGTTTATGTTATGTTTAAAACTTTTCATATGAGCAATGCATTGGACTTAGTAAGTGACGGGTGGAGCCCGTTATAGCTCCTCAGTGAATCGGTAGGTCTCATGAGACAAACTAGTGTCTCTTCACAAGGCCTTGACAAAATCTTATTTGTAGTCTTGGCATGAGTCCTTGACTATGTGGTTATGAAGTCTGGTATTATGCATTCCATCATTATGAAATTGGATATTAAAATTGCATGTGATTATTTGACTAGTAGGATATCCATGTGAATAAGTAAATGGAATTATTTGATTTATATTTTCCATATTATGCTAAAGTTTAAGTTTAAAAGGCTTATTTTTTAGTCTTATACATTTTCTTAAATGTTTATGCTTATTTATGAAAGTTTCCGTTATATTGTTATCCTTACTGAGCATCTGAACTCCCCCTTTCTATGTTTTATTTTTTCCAGGATGTGAAGAAGTATTTTATGGTTTACATATAGAGATAGGTTAAGGGATATGAGTGTGTTCAAAGGGGACAAAATTTTGTTGTTGTTTTTATCTAATGATGTAATGTAAAACTTATGTTTGTATCTAGTAATTCCAAGGCTACTAAACTGATCGATATTTCAGGACTAGATCCCTTGTGATCATACCAATGTTATGTAATAATGCACTGAATCGGGGTAATTAGTTAGGGCGTTACACAGATCTTCCATTATCCTTTTGGGGATATTCATTACAAACTACATCATACATATTAAACCGAGTACCAACTAAG
Source organism: Viscum album (assembly GCA_963277665.1). Classification (NCBI taxonomy): domain Eukaryota; kingdom Viridiplantae; phylum Streptophyta; class Magnoliopsida; order Santalales; family Viscaceae; genus Viscum; species Viscum album. The sequence continues at coordinate 1,921,054,528 of OY728125.1, read as the reverse complement.
GTGAAAAATGTAATTCCCTATGAGTTGTGGGATGGAAAGAAACCCATTTTTTCACACACACGTGTATGGGGATGCGAGGCATTTGTTAAGGCCTTATCAGGCAACAAACTAGAACCTCAGAGCATGAGGTGTATCTTTATAGGATATCCCAAGGAAACAAAAGGATATTACTTATATAACCTTTCAGAAAAGAAAGTGATTGTTTCCAGAAAAGTTGTCTTTCTTGAGAGTTAGCACATCCTCAAAAAGGATAGTAGGAGAAAGATTTAATTTAACGAAGTTGATGCTCAAGATACACATGATTTGGTACATGAACAAGTTCCACAGATCCCCGTGGAAGAGTTTCTAGAAACACAAGTACTGTGTAGGAGCTCGAGATAGGTAAGGGAACCGAAGAGATTTGGTTTCCTAGTCACCAAGGATGGTGAATCATTATTGTTGGAAAATGATGAACCTCTCTCCTAAAAGTAAGAAGTAAAAAGCTTAGAATCTACAAGATGGATAGAAGCTATGAATTCTGAGATAGATTCCATGTATCATAAACAAGACTAGGTTTTGGTCGATAAGTCGGTTGATGTAAAGCATATTGGATGCAAATGGGTATTCAAGAGAAAACTGGACATGGAAGGTCAAGTTAGCACCTATAAAGTAAGGATAGTGGATAAAGGATTCAGAAAGCGTCAATGAATTGACTATGATGAAAGCTTCTCGCCATTTTCCATGTTTAAATCCATAAGAATCATACTCTTCATAGTAGCTTACCATGACCATGAGATTTGGCAAATGGATGTCAAAACAGAATTTCTTAATGGGAACCTTCAAGAAGATGTCTATATGACACAACTAGAAGGGTTTGTGACACAATGTAAATCCAAACAGGTTTGAAAGTTGCATAAATCTATTTATGGATTTAATAAAGAATCCAATTCATGGAACATTCGATTTGATGAAGCCATAAATGAATTTGGTTTCATTAAGAACTAATATGATCCATGTGTTTATAAGAGGTTTAATGGGAATGTGGTTGTTATCCTAGTAGTATATGTTGACGACATATTGCTTATTGTAAACGATGTACCATTCTTACAGTCAGTTAAGGACTGGTTGAACAAGTGTTTCTACTTGAAGGAATTGGGTGAAGCAGCCTACATTCTAGGTGTCAAGATCATCTGTGATAGATCCAAGAGGCTGCTTGGACTAAGTCGGGGTACATACATTGACCAGATACTAAAGAGATTTAGTATGGAACAATCCAAGAGAGGATTGGTTCCAGTGCCACATGGCCTACACCTTTCTAAGAAAATGTGTCCTCAAACACAACATGAGAAATATAGAATGAGTAAGATCCCATACGTTTCGGCTATAGGATCCATTGTGTATGTTATGTTATGTACTAGGCTTGATATTGCCTATACACTGAGCATGGTAGGAATATATCAATAAGATCCAGGAGAACAACATTGGACTGATGTTAAGACTATCCTTAAGTATCTGAAAATATATAAGGATGTATTCCTGGTGTATGGAGGAGATTAGGAGTTATCATTATAGGGTATGTTGATGTTGGTTTTTAGACAGATTATAATGATATGAAGTTGCAATATGGATATGTTTTCTTTCTTAATGGAGGAGCTGTGAGCTGGAAGAGTTCAAAGAAACTAGTTGTCACCGATTCTATAGTGTTATCCGAATATATAGTGTCTTCTAATGCATCCAAGGAATCCATATGGATTCGGAACTTTTTACAGGAGCTTGATGTGGTGACCAGCAGTAAAGATATTATCACATTGTATTGTGATAATATTGTAGTGGTGGCTCTTGCAAAAGAACTGGGGTCACATCAACGGGTGAGGAACATACTCCAGAAGTATCACCTCTTGAGGTATTTCTATCAAATGGGTGAAGTTACAGTGAGAAGAGTGTCCACGAAAGAGAACGTGGTAGAACCCGTGACTAAAGGCCTATCTCATTATAAGCATGAATATCATGTGAGAGCTAGCGGGTTAAAGGTTATTAGCAGTTGGATCTATTCCAAGTGGGAGTTTGTCTAAGTTTGTGGCCTAGAACTAACTACTTTGTAATTTATTCATTAATAAATACATTATCACATCTTTATTGTTCTTCTATGTGAAAATGTGTGTGATAATGTCATAAGGATAGTTGTTTCACTAAAAGGTAATAGAGGATCCCTACTATGATGAGAACCTGGAAGTGCCATAACATTGTTCTTGAATATATGTTTTATGGTCAGATGATGTTATTTGAGGGAAAAAATAATACAGGCCATTAGGGGTGAGGAATCATAAAACTTTGAGTCACATTCTCATGGTTTGCACCCTTGGTAATATCCAGGAGGATATTATGAGAATGAGACTCTCCAATAGGAAATCCGCATTTCATAGTGTCATTGGGTGTTCCTATATGTGGACGTTTGTATTGGTCCCTAGACTTTAAGATTATTATTAATGGGTATTATAACTCACGCACTTAGATGTATTGACGAAAATTGTGAGGACACACTGTTCGCGGTGAGGTAGGATATGTTGGGTGTGTCACGAGTAATACTGTGTTAATAGATAATGCGAGAAAGTATTTGTCCCTTCTGTTCCATAATAGGATTTGATGTCTCAGGCCCTTTGATGGAATTGATATATCCTAAATAAATCCATGGCCATGGTGAGGAATGGGCAAGTTCAATTCCTGAAAGTCAAAGAAAGAATAATTGAGCACATGGGTTGATGGCACTATCATGCAACCCGCTTGATTTGAGATATCGAGACAAAGGGATTACATTACACAGTAAGTATTCGTAAGAGGTGACACATCATTGCGGCATTAACTTCTTTCTCTATGGGTGCCTTGGCGTGTTGCTAGACTCTAACTTTGGACTTTAGGCAGGCTTCGCCTAATGCCAATGAGAAAGATGCCTAGAGGGTCACACACTAAGTGTGTCTAAGTATCTCAATTAAATATTAATTTAACAAGTTAGATAAAGATTATTCCCAATTTTGGTTTAATAATTATTCAAGGATTCCTGATCGCATTTATTTTAACACTAGTTATTTGAGAGAATATATTGTGGGAAAAATAATATATTTATTAGTGAGTGATGTAGTGATAATTATTTGAGAAATAAATATCCATTATTCAAGGTCTAATAAATGTGGTGGAGGAAATAAAGAAAATGGGGAAAAAAAGTAAACGCTGTATATATTAATATACACGCTGTGTAATTTTTCTAGGGATTTGTGAGAAATAATATTATTTATTTAATTAAATAATATTAGGTGTAATTCTCTAGTCGCATGTCAAGTGATAATAATAGTCAATTGTTATTATTAGACATGGGGTCTTACTAATAATTAAATGAAATGAATAAATGCTTTCGGGTAATTAATTCATTTTATTATTCTAAGTAATTAAAATGCCAATTATATAATTATCATTAGTCTATCCATTTTTGGGGTTGTGCACAATAGATCTAGAGAAATCTCTCAAGCCAAGAGAGAATTATTTTCTTCCAAGAACTCTCTCAAGCTACGAGAGAGATCCTTTTCCACAAGATCAAGGAGAGCACTTTGCAAGCGGTTCTCAAGATGATCGAAGGTAGACATCGCAAGTGAAGGCTCTTCTACGCTATCACCTGGAGATCTCTTTGGTGATGTTCAAAGATACGTGGGGCATGTGTGTATCACCGTTAGAGGAATCCTACACTTGGATTCTACGACACAATGTCGGATCACATCAGATCGTGACCAGAAACATAAACGGAGAGAGAATTCCATCAAGGTAATTCTTATGTTTTAATTAAATTAATTATAACCAACATATGATGATCCTATCTATGGTTCCAATACTCCCTTAATTTCTTTAGTTATTCATTCTATTACAAAGATTCGACATTTTATTATCATGTCGGATCTAGAATTAATCATTGTTAATGGAAAAAATTAAAGTTGGGAACACCCACCAATGTGCTTCCGTTGTGACCGGAACCTACAATATGTTCCATAATGGTTTCTTTTATTTTATTTATATTTCCCCTGGATATTTTTTTATAAAAGAAGCACTGTTAAATAAATAATTAACCGTTACTAAATGCTCAAAAATGACAGTTAACAAAATCACCATGAAATTAGAAAAACCAATTCTAAATGACTAGTGATCGTGCAATATGTGGTGGTTCTAATAACCACCGCGACACTATTTGGAGGAGGTTTAAACCACCGATAGTTCATGAAAAACCCACCACTATTTACCCTTTTTGTAATGATAGAAATTTATTTTCAAATAATTCTTTTCATTTATAAGTGCATGGATTTTTAAAAAATAAAAGTGATTTAAAAATATAAAATTTATTTTCCTAAAAAATGTTTCTTTTATGCAATCCTTATGTGTTATGCTTATATTATAGTTTTTGGGTGTTGTTTATGAGGACATGTGGTTCTATGATAAACCAAGGGAAGATGATCCTCTTATAGCTATCCAATTCATTAGGTAATGAGATGGAGTTAACCAATTAGGTTTCTCCTAAAAGATTATAGGAATAATATTGTAGTGATTATTCTAAATTTAACTATGATGGTTACTACCTGTGTAGCCGAGAGAGCTATAATATTTATAAGAGTGATATAAAAAATGATGTCCCAAGTTACCTACTTATCTTTTAAATGATTTCTTATGAGTTTTTAGGAAAATAATTTGATTCTCAAAAGGTAATATAATGATCTTTTTGAAATGATGATTTCTTTTTCTGGGTAAAAATGTATGTTTTTTTAGAAAATGTTGTATGGGTTTTCACTGGACTAATGGTTTCCTTTTTTTATGTCTCTTACTCAGATTTTGTGTGTGTCCCAAGTTTTAAAAAATTCATAGGTTTTAAGGAAGTGTAGAGACAATTATGAGGTCATGAAGAAAATTGTGAAGATATGTCATAAAAAAAAATGTGTTTTATTTTTAAAAGGGTTTCCTTTAGTAAAATAATGGATATTGAGTATAAGTTTCCACTTTTAATTTATGAGTTTATTTTGTAAATTTTTTTCCTAATTATCTAAAACTTTAAACCTAAAAGATATTTGGAAATGAAATAAAATAAATTCTATTCAAAATTCCCCATAATATGTAATGCATAAGGTTGTTTCCTTACAATAACACTTTATAAGTATATTACAAAATTTTACTCATGTATTTTAAATTAGATATCAAGGAATATTAAATTGATGTTGGATTTACTTAAGTATCAAAGACCTCATTTTTTAAGCTATAGGAATATGCCTCCAATATTTATAATTAATGGGAAAGATCTCTAACTCGCAAGAAAATTGTCCAAGAATCTTCCCATAGATTCTAATAGTGTCACCAGTTGGCACTCGAAACTCATCAAATGGGAAAATAATATTGAAGTCCTTCAGGTATCATACATCTGTCATGTTCATATTTATATCATGATCTGGAAACTAAAAACAAATGGTATTCTTACTTCAAGGTTTTTTATAAACATATCAATATTGTGAAGATTCATAGTTGTATCAATAGATTAAATAAAAAATGGGTGAGACCCTCTAGATTCATGTTGGTTTGGAGGATCGCTTTCTTCAAGATTCTGGTGGATGATTGCCTTCAGTTAGTAGGTATCTCACTTTTCTCGAGATTTAATATTTTTCATCATCACAAAGAGGATGTAAACCATCTCTTTCTAAGCTATAATACAACATCAGTGTTATGGCAGATGATTTTTGACTTATTTTCAGTTCTTCCACTATGCGTTGAAATAATCCAGAATCTTCTCAATTATTATTGTAACTTTTAGATCTCTCAACAAATGATGAATCTATTCATTATGTCCATTTCTGAGTTGTTACATGTTATTTGGTCCAGCATAAATAAAATCAGACATGGACAACCTTCAATCATCATGTGATCTGCCTTGATTCAAATTATGGTGGTTGTTTGGGATGTCAATGCTATCCAAAATGATCACTGTAAAAATTTGATTCATGAATTTTCCATCCTAAAACGTTTTGATATTGTTGGTAATTATTTTCCTCTTAAAGGAACATTATAATTCACATGGATCTCACCTTTCATTGTATGGATCAAATGTAATTTTGATGGTGCTTCAAGAGGGAATCCCGATCCTACGAGCTTTGGTGCATTATTCAGATATCACAATGGGTGCATCATGGTCTGCCTTTTGGTCCATGTGTACTATAATAATCTATTGAGCCAGCTATTCTTGGGTTGATCAAAGCGATTGAGATGGAACAACAAAGAGGATGGAACAACCTATCTCTTGAATGCAACTCCACTACTATAGTGAAAGTTGTTAGAACTGGTAATTCCCATTTATCCTCGAAAATGACAACACAATGGATCAAATGTTTGGATAATCTATCAATCATGAATTAACTCATAACACGTGTTTTTTAGGAAGAAAATTACCTTGTTAATGTCCTTGCAAATAAAAGGGTATGATGTGAGAATCTCACTTATTCTTTGGAACTACCTGAGGACTTAATACCTCTCTTTCAAAGAGGCTTTTGTAAAACCCCATCATTCAGACTATTATAAGCTTGTTTCCTTTTTAATTAAAGTATTTTACCAGTAAAAAATATATATTTTTTGTTGTAAAATGAAATACATACAAGTAACAGTAACTCGCCAATATCTCTTAGATGAAGGGGTGACCAACTGCTCCATCGCCGAAGGTGAATCAGACAGTGGGCTACCAACAACATCTAGGGAAAAGGTTGGATCACTAATAGTCTCAGGTACAATGTAATCATATAAATCTACTGAAGTTGACGGTAGTGGTGGTGTGCTCTGAGATATTGATCAGATAGGATCTTGAAATTTTTCTGTTCTTGGCATTCCTTCAATTCAAATGGTTCAGATATATTAAATGTGTAAAAATAAAAAACTAAAAAAATTATAAAGAAAAAGAAAAACTAGAAAAATGTATATACGTATGAAACAATTATCAATGATAAATTGTAATATATTTTCATTACTAATTTATACATTCAATTATATTTATATTCATTTTCTTCATTATTGTCAACCTCTTTTGTGATGAGTGTTTCATTTTCACCCTCTCTTTCAATTTCTATTGTTATGATATTGTTAGGAAAAAAATGTTCAATTTTTTTGTGGTTGATGAGGTTCACTATCACAAAGTACCAATTGATCTTCATAGCCCGTATCATATAAGTATTTCTACTTTAAGTGTACACCAATACTCCAATCTTCATGTATTTCATCATCCACATAATAAACCTTCTTTGCTTGTGAAGCCGAGATAAATGGATCATGCTCTGTATGCTCATATGTATGTATCAAGTGAGAGAAGTTGATATAAGTAAAATTTAACAAATCTTTAATTATACCCCTATCAATGTTGACCCACTTGCATTTGAATAAAACAGTTGAAAACTGACTATGATAGTTTAATTAAATTATATCATCTAACTTTCCATAGTATCTCACCTCTACAAGTGTAAATACACCACTATTTTGAGTTCTCAAGTGTTCTTCATGATATAAATTGTATGAAACCTGAAGCCATGAATATTGTAGGCATCGAATCTCTTAGCCTTCCTTAGAGGACATCAAGCCAAAAACTATAAATCATTTGATATTTCATCTCAATTTTCAACATTCATTATATAGACAAAAAGATATAAGGTGTTGATTTTAACATGGAAAAAATAACTACATGTCAATAATATAAACATGAGTATATACATACATGATGGGCGAACCATTCAAAAATATCATTATTAACAGCTTTTGTTAATTCTATCTCATTTCAAGCTTAACCCCTTAGTCACCTCTTTATTTGCAATTGAAATTATTCAATAAATAGATCTGAAATAATACTATTGAGTATCACATATCTATGTTCTTGTAGCAACTCTAATTTAGTCAGTGTAAATTTTGACCCCTTTCCAATTGGTTGTCCAATAGTTAGAAATACCAATGACTATTTTTCAGAATGAGAATTAGCGAAGATGTCATCAACACATCCAACATGATTGAATCTAGTCTCAATATCATTCAAATACCTAGAACATAAGGTCAAGTACTCTTCGTCTATGTAACCTTCAGAAATATAGCCTTTTGGTTGAGCTCTATTCCTCACATATGATTTCAAATAACTTAAGTACCTGATGAAAAAAATAAGAAACGTGTTAAAAAAATATGCAATTATTTGATAAAATTGAATTCATCAATGAAAATAAAAATAATATCAATGTACCTCTCAATTAGATACATCCATCGATAGTGTACCGGTCCACCAATTTTAGCTTATTCAACTAAATGAATAGTCAAATAAATCATCACAATGAAGAATGAAGGGGGGAAACATCTTTAAATGATGAAGTGTCAAAAACAATTGTCTTGTAGTTTATCAAGCTCAGTTAGATTTAGAGTTTTTCCACAAAGCTCTCTAAAAAGGTATGAAAATAAACTAGAATTGTAGTTACTTTTTCAGGTAACATATTATGCAATGCCAACAACAACAACTGCTCCATCATAATATGTGAGTCATGACTTTTCAATCCATGTAACTTTTGATGTTTTAAGTTAACGCACCTTGATATGTTACTTAAATATCCATCTGGAACTTTTACATTCTTTAAAGTTTGAAGGAATATTTCTTTCTCATGATTTTTCATTGTAAAAATAGCTGAAGGATACTTGCCATAATCATTTTCCCACAAACCATGTTTTATATTCATTGACTTTGAATCCTTACAAGCATTAAGGTGATCCTTAGATTTACCCTACTCATTAAGCAATGTGAAAATTACATTGTCATAGACATTCTTCTCAATATGTATTACATCAAGATTATGACATGTCAAATTAAACTCCCAATAATGATTTTTTAAAAAAATACTCTTTTTTATTCTATTGTTGTGTTCCAACTACTTCAAATATTTTACCGCATACCCTTGCCACCCCCTTATTTAAACTGGTTGCATTTTCCAAATCCTTTAGTGACATTCATTAATTGTCCCAAGATTTCTGAACCAGATAACACCTTCGGTGGCTTTTTCAATTCAATATCTCCATTGAATTGTGTCAACCTAAATTTATGAAAAGCATTAATAAATCGAGAATGACATATAGAAAACCATTTTTTCTATGAGGTAATCATTGAGGTTCAAAATCAAAATTACAAACTGGATAGACCAAACCAGTATGGGTGTTCAAACCGAATAAATTTCCTATTTTAGGAAATTCGCTAATTACCCACATTAAAGTAGTGTGCATTTTGAATAGTTTTCTCATTGAAGCATCATATGTTTCCACGCCATCATCCCATAATTCTCGTAATTCTTTGATTAGAGGTTGAAGGTATACATCAAGGTCATTTACAGACATTTTCTTTCCAAGAATAACCATCGAAATAATGAAAGAAGTCTTCTTCATACACATCTATGGAGGTAGATTATAAGGGATCAAAACAACTATCCACATGCTATAATTAGTACTTAAAGTACCAAAAAGGTTAATACCATCAAAAGTCAATACCAAACGTACATTCCTAGGATCCAAAGAAAAATATGGATATAAAGAATCAAACATTTTCCATGATGTTGAATCTTTTGGATGCCTCGTCAAGTCATCATTACTATCCTCAACATGCCACTTCATGTCATATGCAGTCTAAATTAACATGAATAATCTTTGCAAGCATGGTTTCATAGGAAAGTAACATAATACCTTTGCAGGAGTTTTTTTCTTCTATTTCATCCTGAGGTTGCATTGATTTATACTCTCATTGTTGTTCATTGATTTTCATCTGCTTGTATGACATCTTATGCATTCTTTTTTATTGGACTCTTCTCCCTAGTATAGCATGTAATCATTAGGGCATGCATGTATCTTTGTATAATCAATTCTGAGTTTGTTGATGACTTTCTTCATCTCATAGAATGATGCAAGGATCTTAGCTTCACTGAATAAATCATGAAGCAACTCTAAAATCATGGACATTTCTTTGTCAACAATTCCATAGAGACACTTGATATGATACGACTTAAGTATAAAAGACAACTTTGAATACTTGGCACACCCTTCATATAGTTCTTGTTACTCATCTTCAACTAATTCATAAAACTCATTTTTTGGTCGTTGAAGTTCTAATCAAGATTAAGTTGTTCAGGATCAACTGAAGGTTCTGTTGATCAATTAAAATCTTGGACATTGTATCCTGCAAAGCCAAATGCATCAATTATCAAATTTCAATCTGAATTCTCCTCTAGCGAGTCACTTTGTGTTTCATTGACAGGATTGTCAATATTTTGACCTTTCATAACATTTGATTCACCATGCCAAATCCAACATACATATCAAGTAGGAAACCGTTTCAATGTCAAATTTTGATATACTTTGTTTCTATTAAACCATTGCTTGAATTTGCAATCAGGATATAGACATTTTATTCTACCATCCACTGGTCAGTTTGCAATTGCATAATCTAATTTTTTTCCAAACCCTTGGTATACCGAGGTGTGTTTCGAGATAAAGTAATCCAACTTTTATGCATAGGTATTAGAGTGTCACTCTTCTCCATGTACATGTAGATATAAAAATATAAATGGTTAATCAAACAAATATAATCAAAATTAAACATCACCCAACTTTGTGTAGCTTGATCACCAACTCTATCCTATAATTTTATAAATATAGTATATAAAATCATGATGAACATACAAGTATATTCAGTATGATCTTACTTAGAAACTCTCATACCAGTGTGGAAGAAGCATACTAAAACTTTAGTGAATAGTCATTAAAACCAATTGGTTTTCTATTCTCTAATCAACCATTATCTCAAACTCACCAAGGCTTACTCACCAAGCATTCATGAGTGATAAATGGAATCATACAGTTACAAACTATTTATAACCCCACGAATGAACAAGCATTCATCTTATAAATGAATCATGATCCTCATTTGTAAAAATTATTAATGATAGTTATGTGTATAAGATTCTTGAGTGATAAATTTGTTCATTTGATTGTACAGTATGATATACTGAATAATGATATAGTTAAACCAATCATAAAATACTATAAAATTGTACATTTCATTTGGGGACCACACTAATCGAGAAAATGGGAAGAGGGGCTGTCGTTGGGGATCATTGTCAAGGAGCAGGGGGTTGTTGTGGGGTCGTCGACGGGAAACAGGTGGGGTCGGGGTCACAAGGATCAGAGGTGAGGGTGGGGTGAGGGTAGTCACGGTCAAGGCCGAGGGCCGAGCCATCAGGGAGAAGGGGGCCCAGGTGGAGGGGCGAGCTGTCGGAGATAAGGGGGATCATCGTCGGGGAGAGGCGCGATCGAGGGGGAGGGGTGGTCGCCGGCCAGGCCGAGGGATCGGGTGGGCTATGGCATCAGGTGGGGGTGGGGTCATATATTGGTTTTTTAAAAAATATCAGCACCGGTTTGGTTTAAACCGTCACTATATTCTAAATTATATTTAATAGGATTTATTTAGATGCGATTCTAATAACCGCACCTAAGACCTCTCTTTTTTCTAGTGATGTAATCAATTATGGACTAATAAATTGTGGTTCAAAAAAATTAATATTGTCTATAAAACTAATACAATAAATTGTGGTCCATGAAATTAATGTATTAAATTTTGGTCCATAATATTAGTTAATTATTTGATGGAAGTCAATCACATGCGTCAAACTCTCTTTTGTCAAATGAGAGTACGTTGGAAACCAAAAATTCCTTTTTCTTTAATGAAATAGGCATATTATGGTATTCGTTTTTTTCCCTTCACATAAAATAATATAAAAAACATTGAAAAATATATTTTAATTTGTAACACTATGAAGCTCATTTCTAACACCAACATTAGGGAGGAGAAATGAAGGAAATGGAGGGATTAGGTCACACATATTAATGCAATGCCTATAATTAATAGACCAAAATCAAATCAAATAGTGATATTATAAATATATCAAAAACACGTAAAATGCGGATCACATGTTGGTTCTAAAGTTAAAAATCGTCCTAAAAATAGAGTAAATATAAATAATAATGAAAAGAATGATATTTAAGTAATGATGAAAAAATACATAATAAGACAAATAAAGAGACATTAAATGTCATTGATAACCCTAATGATTACAAACATAATGAGATCTAATTTATTTTTGGTACTACTCTAGAGAATAATGAAATCAAAATTGGTTAAAAAAATATAGATATTTATTCATGAGAATGGTAATCTTAAACCAATATCTCTTATTGGATAAATATCAAAATTTTAATGGTGGGGTTGAGAATGTTGTTGTGTTTTTTTCCCTGGATGGGTTTTTTTTTTAACTGGGGTTTATGATAAGTTTCTTAATGAGTTAAATTCAAATAGATGTTGTTTTCATACATTTTTTGTATCACTTGTTTTCTCTCAAATAGTTTAATTGAATGTAAAATAGAATTCCAAAAAATTGACGACTTTGATTTATAAATAATTATTATAACGAAACGGCGCGATTTCCATAAAACTGGTCAGACAATATAGAACCCTCATTTTAAACAACCCTCCATCTCATTTCCTTATTTAATAATACAAGAAAAATAAAATATTGATAGTTGGTAGGCCATTGGACGTGATTATTCGAGCAACCCCAAATTTAAAAAAAAAAAAAAAGTTTGCAAAAGAATGACGACATTTTATTAATATACTTTATTTTATCATTTTAAGATACCCATAAAAAAATTAAAGCATAGAAAAATTTAAATAATTCCATCCCCTTGGTCACTTTGTAGGTGTAATTAACAAGTTACTTTCATTTTTCAAAATCAAAGTCGGGGTTTTATAATTTTAAGTTATAAATGATGTATTTTATTAAAAATAAATTTTAAAAAATTCTCATTGTAATATTTTTCATTAGTAATAATTAAAGTGCGGCCGATTCCCTTTGAATATTTTTCCACAATTAGGGTGACTAAGAAAAAAAACTTTTCACAGTAATTAATAATGCCTTGGAATTCTAAAAAAAATACCTAGAATTTTTAATTTTAAAGCCTATTAATCTGTAGATTAGAATTTATTTTGTAGCATGCAGTACATGGTACGTCACGACCACGACCTGAGAATAAAAATATATAAATAAAAGAAAACAAAAACTATTATTTTACATTATTATAGGTGAAGCATCGTGCGTTCTCCACCGACCACGTGTCCAGTCTTGGAGGAGTGCAGATTCAGTTTTCAGGAACTCGTCTTCGTCTAGATATAGAGAGCGTGGGGCGAGGGTTCTTGATTTTGGCCATCCTTTGGTGTCACTACTACGTAACTCGTTTTTAAAAGCGGTGGAAACTATTGGGGCACCCGAATTCCCTACAAAATCAAACACCAACTGCAAAAAAAAAAAAAAAATGAAGAACACACAAATTTAATGTGATTCGGTAAGATTACATACGTTCATGGGAGAATGCACTACCATATAGGGGATGCTCCGACTTTTATTAGCGTTAAATATAAAATATTGATAAAAGTCATATCTTTATCAGCGCTATCTAAAATTGATGCTAAAGGTCAACTTTATCATCACTAAAACAAGTGTTGATGTGTACCTTTTATCGATACATTTTTTTAAGGCTGATAAATGATAGATTTATCGGTGCTAATTTTAACGCTGATAAATTGATATATATTGAAATAATTACAAAATTATAATAATTTTTTAAAATGATAAATATATTTAATATATTTATAATTATATATAAATAGTTTTTAAATATATTTATTTATAATTATAATTATAAATAAATATGTCTTTAATGAATAGATATATATATATCATGAGATAATGATGACATTGATTGACGTTGTTTATGTTTATATATTGATGCATGAATATAATTGATTCTATGTGATCATAAAGTTTATTTGTGGATGTGGTTGTGAGTTATGTTCTAAATGTTAAGATTACATGTATTATGATGACGCGCACATGGATGTGTTATGTATTCATCATTATGAATGTTCATTTATAAATTGACACCCGTATGATTCAATTACGTTGTACCCATGAAATTATAATGTTATCATAAATACTTATAAAATTACAATAAATATATTTATTAAAATTTTAATCATAATTTCTTATTTATATTGTAATACTTTTTAGATTTATTTATATATAATTATTATTAAAACTATATACATATATATACATACATATATACATATATATATATAATAATAAAATTACAATAAATACATTTATTATAATCTTATAAATAAATATATTTATATATTAATATAGATACATACATACATATACATATATATATTTATAATTATATACAAATATTTATAAATATATTTATTTATAATTATAATTGTAAATATAAATATACATATATATATTTAAATAATTATAAAATTATAATAAACGTATTTATAATAATTATAATTTTATAAATATATAATTATATAAATATATTTATAAATATATACAAATATTTATACAAATATACAAATATTTAAAATTATAATTATAAATAATATATATATGTATATATGTAAATAATTATAAAATTATAATAAATATATTTATTATATTTATAATTATAATTATAAATAAATATTTATTTATTTATAGTCATAAATATAAATAAATGTTTATTTATTTAAATACTTATGAAATTATAATAAATATGTTAATTATACACTACCACAAAACAGGGTAATGGAAGCGCCTCATTTTATCAGCACTAAGCAAAAAACGCTGATAAAGGGGTGATTTTTATTAGCACTCATAAATGTACCCTTTATCAGCGCTCAGAAAAGCGCTGGTAAAAATGTACATTTTATCTGCGCTTTTCTTAGCACTGATAAAAGAGTCATTTATCAGCGCTATTTTTAACGCTGATGAAAGTTTTTAATAAATAATATTATTAATTTATATAAAATTATTATACTTATATTAAAAAATAATGTTTATTTGTATACATTAAATAAACAATGTATGTTTATAATTAATATATATTTTTTAATAATTCAAATATATATATATATATATATATATATATAATGTTTTAAAAAAGTATTTCTAAGATTATAATTAAATAAATACGTGTGTGTGTGTGGCCCCATCGTTGGTGGTGGGGTGGTAAGAGCTTGGGTGGGGTGAGGGGCAGGTCCCGGGGTCAAGTCCCCGAACTTGCGATTTACTGTAATTTTCTTCTTTGTGTCGTGTGCCGCTTTCGCGGTTGTACCCAATTTTAAATTTCATTAAATAATAAATATATTTATTAGATTTATTAGATTTATTATAGATTTATTATATTTATATTTATTAGATTTATTAGATTTATTAAATTCATTATATTTGATATATTTAATGTATTTATTTTATTTATAATTAATATATATAAATACATTTTAAATATATATGTTTATAATCATAATTATTAAATATACACATGTTTCCAATGAATTTGGTCAATAAATATATTGATCATGCGTGCATATATGTTATGCGTCATCATGAACGTTCATTTATACATTACACCCTTCTTATTATTCATGTTGTCCATACATGTAATGACTCGTTTTTTATTATATATGTATATGAGCAGTTCATGTTACCCATATGAATATTATGTTTTAAAAAATACTTATAAAATTACATTCAATATATTTAAATAATAAATATAATAAATATATTTATAATTATTAAATTTTAATTATATATAAATACTTTTTAAATATATGTATTTGTAATTATAATTATAACTATATATATATATATATATTTAAATAATTATAAAATTACAATAAATACATATATTATAATTTTATAAATATATATATATATAAAGATATTTATAATTATATACAAATATTCATAAATATATTTATTTATAGTTAATTATAACTATAAATAAATAAATATATTATAAAATTATAATAAATATATTTATTATACTACTTATAAAGTTATAAATATATAATTAAATAAATATATTTATAAATATATACAAATATTTATAAATAAATACAAATAATTATAATTATAATTCCTAAATAAATATATAGATATGTTTAAATAATTAAAAAATTATAATAAATATATTAATTATATACATTTATATACAAATATTTATAAATAAATACAATTAGTTATAATTATAATCTAAATAAATGTAGATATATTTAAATAATTAAAAATTATAATAAATATACTAATTATTTATATTTATAAAATTATAAATATATTTGTTATAATTTTATAATTATATATATATATATATATATTTATAATTACAACTATAAATAAATATCTGTTTATTATAATTTTTAATTACAAGTATGTATGTATGTATGTATGTATGTATGTATGTATGTATGTATGTATGTATGTGTATTTATTAATTATACACATAAATAAATAAATATTTATTTATTAGTTATAAATATAAATAAATATTTATTTATTTAAATAATTATTTATTTATAAAAAATATATTTATTATTTTCATATATAATGTTATATATAATTAAATAAATATATTTATAAATATATACAAGTATTAATAAATAAATACAAATATTTATATTTATAGTTATAAATAAATACATATATATATATTTATAATAAATATTAGAAATAAATGTAATTACAAATATAATAAATATATTTATTATAAATTTATAATTATAAATAAATATATAAATATAAATAAATATTTATTTATTTATAGTTATTATTATAAATAAATAAATATATATTTATTATACGTGTAATTTTATAAATATATATAAAAATACAAATAATTTATTATCATTATAGTTTTATCAGCGTTTTTTTTAGTGCTGATAAAAGTATGTTTTATCAGCTTTTCTAATTTAGCACGAATAAGACATACATTTATCAGCGTTTTTTAGCTAGCTTTGATAAATGTTTCCGCCGATTTTATAAATGAAACCTAAAAGTCTCTTCCTTCCTTCGCACCACTCAAGCTCTCGTGGAAACCTTACCCTGCCGTCGCCGCCTCCTCCTCCTCCTCCTCCTCCTCGGCCACCTCCTCCTCCTCCGCCGCCGCCGCCGCAAAGTCCTCTTGCGCCGCCGCAAAGCTCTCCTCCGCCGCCTCTGCCGCGTCCTCGTCCTCCTTGGCTGCGGACTCCTCCTCCTCCTTCGTCGCTGTCGCGAAGTCTTCCTCCGCCACCGCGAACCCTCCTCCTTCCACTATCACAAAACTGGGTTTCCGCAGCGCTGCCTTTTAACGTCGCTAAAAACAGCGGTGTTAAAAGTAACCCTTTATTAGCGATTTTTTAGCGCTGTTAAAGGAACCCCCTTTATCAGCGTTTTTTTAGTAGCGCTGATAAATGAGGGGTTTTATCAACGGTTTTTTTCTTAGCGTTGATAAAATGTATATTTCAAAAAAAGTATATTTCATAAAAAATAATATATTTATATATAAGTATATTTATATTGATATAAATATAATATATATTTTTTAAATATGTTTTAGATCAATTTGATATGTGGTAGACGCAAAACGGACTCCCGGAGCAGAAGTTATGGTCGTTTGAAGGGATTAAGGATCTTTTCGAGCATTTAAGAACATGAGAAGGTGTTTCAGTGGTCACCAGTGTGTAGGTTTATTCGCAAGCTTCGATTTGATATGTGGTAAAGGCAAAACGGACACTCGGATGAGAAGTTATGGCAAAACGGACACCCGAAGCAGAACTTATGACCGTTGGGAGTAATTATGAGCCTTTCTTGGCCTTGAAGAACATGAGAAGGGGTTCTAGTAGTCACTAGAGTGTAGATATTTTCACAAGTTTCGATTTGATTGGTCGCGACGTTCAAACGGACACCCGAAGCAGAAGTTACGTTTGTTTGAAATTGAGCAACCCTCATAGTGCCTAAAAACCTAAGAAACTCATAACTCACTAAAACAACCGTAACTTCTGCTCTGGGTATCCGTTTGACCACCACGACCAGTAAAATCGAAGCTCGTGAGACGAGTGAGGACCAGGTCTAATCGATACCGTGAGAAGATCAAAGAAACAAATGATATACCAGTTATACCGCTCTAAAAAAACTTCAACTTCAAACGACCATAAATTTCGCTCCGAGTGTCTGTTTGGACTCTAACACATATCAAATCAAAGGCAGCAAAGAGATATATGCATCCGACTAACTGTAAAAAAATTTCTAGTTACATCATAAACCCTAAAACCCCAAAAAACCATCAGAAGGCCTCCAAAACTCCATTTTCGTGTCTGGTGCCCTATCAATTTTTTCTTAAAACGATAATAACTCCAGATCTGTGTCTGTTTGGCCTCCTCCACCTATTATATCATAGTTCGTTCCATGGGCTTCGATTTGACTGGTCACAGAGCTGAAACAGACACCCAGATCATAAGTTATGCCCGTTTCAGTGATTCTGCGGTTTGTTAGGTTTTTCAAGCCCCCATTTCTAGCACTTTTATCCTGTCTACCGTTTTTTCAAATAGCTGTAACTTATGATCTGCCCGTCCGTTCGGCCTCCACCACTTATCATATCAAAGCTCGTTTGATGATCTTCGATTTGACTGGTCACAAAGCTGGAACAGACTCTCGGATCAGAAGTTTTCGTCGTTACCCTGAGTTTAGGGTTTATTTGACTTTCTGACTGTATTTACGGGTTTTGAGGGTTTCTCCATTTTTTACCTGTTTTTCAGGTTTTTAAGGCTTGTTATCGTTTTTCATAATGTACTGTTATTTATAATCAAATTTCTAACAATATATATATATTTTTTATATATTCACACATAGAAATTTAATTTTATAAATAAATATATAATTAAACATATTTACATATAAAATATATTTTTCAATATATAAGTCTTATCTAAATAAAAAACTAATATCCATTTTATTTAAAATACCAATATATGAATATTTATATACCTATATAACGTGTACTTGTATATATATATATGTGTGCGTGTGTGCGTCTGTATTGACAAACTGATATATATTATCTATATATTCTAAAGATATGTATATGCATATTAATATATAATATTTGTAAATATATATAAATATGCATAATTATACTTACAGATACACATAATATGTGTGTGTGTGTGTGTGTGTGTGTGCGTGTATGTTGTATATATGTATTTATTTATTTATACACACAAAAAACATATATTATAAATGTATTTAAAACCGGTCTTATAAATATATATTAATATACAAATAAATATATTAATATATAAATATAACTATATATATATATTAATATACAGATATATATATATATATATATATTAATATAATTATATATATATATTAACATATATATATATGTTAGTATAAATATATATATGTTAATATAAATATATATTAATATACAAGTAAATATAACTAAATATATAAATAAATAGATAGATATATTAATAAATGAAGATAAAAACAATATGGTGGAGTGGTAAAGGCTTAGGTGCGCAAGCAATAGGTCCTGAGTTCGAATCCAGGGGAAGGCAGGCCGCGTGCGCGGGTGAAATAAGGGCTAACGCTGTTAAAGGGTCGAAGCGGGCGTCGTTAAAGGCCGGGGGTGGTGGTGGTGGTGGCTAGGGCGTGTAGGGTGGGGTGGGGGGCTGTTGAAGGGGGCTTCAAGCATTGTTGAAGTCCCTCCCCAAATTGCAGATTTTTTTTTATTTTTTTAATGTTTTTAAACTTTTATCAGTGCTAAAAAAAAACGCTGATAAATGGCCCATTTATCAGTGCTTTTTTAGTGCTGATAAAAAGGACTCTCCTTTATCTTCGTTGAGATTAACAATGCCTTTTTAGCGCTGTAAATGGACTTTTCTGGCGCTGATAAAGGCCATATTTGCAGCAGTGACCTCCTCTGCCATTAAATCCTGCCGTCGCGAAGTCCTCCACAAGTGTGCATTGTAACTCGATTCTTTATTCGCACAAAAATAAATATATTCCATGGATCATTTGAGTTTTGTTTCAGTTTGATCCCTTGTGTATAATGGGATCATTTGGGATATTTCAATCCTAGAGTTTTGAAGGGCTTGTAATGGAGGTCTTCTTTCTTATTTAGTCGGTCTCCATTGAAGGCAGCAAGTTTTAGCTTGGTTTATTATTCTTCAAAGTAGATTTTTCAATACAATCATTTCATTTTGTATTTAAAAGTGCTAATGTTCTTTCTAAATTCATTTTTTTAAATTATGAATATATTTGATATCCATGTGATGATTTAAACCGTTTTATTGTGTTTTGATCTTGGAATAATTGATTTATCTTTTAAATTTAATTTTTCCCTGTTTGAAATGGAATGTTTTCATGTATTATGATTTTGTGAAATGACCATGAGGATTTTTGAAATGGTTTAAATGGCGCGTGTTGTATTATAATCTAGTTTTGTTTTTCAATGAAATAAAACAATGTTTTGATGTGGAAATTGTTCTATAGTGAGGTTTTGATTTTAAAATGATTTTAAAAGAGGGATGTTTTATAAATTTCAAATGTTTATTTGAAATGAGAATTTGGTTTACCCCTTTTGATAAATTCCTTAATGGATTCTTTAAAATGTTTTTGATGGAAATGGTTTGATTTTGTCTTTGTTTATGATTTCAATGCATGAGAACCATGTTTTTAAGGGTAGCTTCAAAATGTTTTTTATAATATATGAGATTCTCATATAGAAGGTCCACATACTTTATATTTGAATACACAACTGCATATCGCGTAGAGCCCATCACATAGAGGCCTTCACATATTCTTGATTTGTGAACATTTTCTCTATATTATATTTGAATTTTGATGGTTATATAAAGCGGGTTGATTTTCTTTTGGAATGTGTTATACATGGGTAAAAAGGGCTTGTTTTAGTGAAGGGTGTTTAGAGGTGAGATGAATAGTTTTTTTATGTCATTTAGATTTTATGTGATTGACTTCATGATTGATTCTAATATCCTCCATTTCATTTATCATGAGAACCCCAGTTACTTAGGAGTGACCTAGGATATGTACTTTCTAGACATTGATCTGCTCTCCCTAGTATGAGATTACATCCCCACACTTACTAGGAATCAATATGCTCTCCCTAGATACGGATCAAAACGCTTCACTTTCTAAGCATTGATACATTCTCACTGAGAACCACTGTTGCACCAAAACCTCGACCAATCATACTCCTTGATCCCTCCCTCTACTACACATCCACCTTTAATGCTCAATATCGTTGAGGCATGTCCTTCTTCCCTCTTGGATCCAGATTCTCTTGGACACACCTTTTAAAAAAATTTCTAATACTTTCATGTCATGGTTTCCCATTCTACCAAACACCTCGCTTACGACTAATTCAAAATCAATGTAACTTTTGAACTCTCCAAGAGCAGGAAGGCCATTTTCTCCCAAAGTATGAATCCTCCACCATTGATTATCAACCAAACCTTACCCATTTCAATGGCACCACCACTTTGTTAATAGTGAAATTCCACAAAATCTTAGAAAACCACTTCACTAGAGGAAACCCAATAGTCTTGAAACTAATACTTTCTATCGAGTCTTGATAAAATAATCACTATATGTTATGTAACTAAGATTTAATACCACATTTTGGTAACTGATAGTAGAATAAGAAAGAGAGCTGATACCACTAGTTGGATTTGGTACAAATCAACAATCCTAATGTTAAACCCCCAAAACATAAATTAAACCCTCAAAACTTACAGATAGCGGAAGAAATTTTAGAACATACCTAAATTGAAACAAATCCCCAAACCTGATATACCATAACATAGAAGTAAAGCTAAAACTAAGTCACTACATCAGATCTCTACCTTCTAGTTCTAGTAACCTCATGGTTTTGAAAATACCTCCCCCAGAGGAAAATGAGCAATAAAGGATAAACGCATGATGTAAATGGAATAAGCACACCACATGAAATTTATGTTGTTTGGATGACAATCCTACTTCATAGGGGAATACATTTATATTTTTATTAAGGGATAAATTGAGTTATAAGAGAAACATATCTTTTGTTAGCTCTACCTATCTAAAGCTACACGAGACACTTTCTGGACACCCTAGTAAAATAACCATAACAACACATGTGATGAATCCATCCATTCGCAATCACTTTATGGTGAATCCCCTTAAAGGAAAAAAATGATATAATTCAAATGATTATCAAATAATATTTTCTTCTTAGCATAATTTTATATCTAAATATCTAAATTATTATTTTATTACAACATTAAAAAATCATATGAATGAATTATTAACTATTGATATTCAATGTTATGAAGTGGTTGTGACATTTAGGTTGATGCATCCATCAAAGGTACCAAACCTAGATTTTCTTTATGAAAATTTCTTTAAAAGGTTCTAGAATATTTTAGGACTCGATGTTTCTAACCTCATGAATGAGTTTTGGAGAGGTAATAATTATCTTTATACTTACAATGACACTCTCATCACTTTGATTCTAGATGTTATTTATATGAGTTAAGTTAAGAATTTTAGAATGACTAGTCTTTGTAATGTAATTTATAAAGTCTTTTTGAAGATTTTAGAAAATAGACTATGGAAAATAATACCATCTATTAGTTTATTACCATAGTTCTTTTCTTATTTTGACTTGAGACATGATGTACTTAAAAGGTTTGGGAAAGCAACATAGTTTCTTCTAGTAATGAGTGGCATAGGGAAATTCTTTGTGTGAAAGGAACGACACTTGATAAATTTTTGACAATGTAATGGGTTCATGCTTATAGATTTTCTTAGGTGTATTTATAAAGTAAGGAACCAATAGTACTTAATTTGAGAGACATATAAATCGTTCTTGGAGTGTACAACTAATTGATTTTGTGTGAGCTAATGATCATTAGGATAATGAAGTGTTTGTAGTAAATTGGAAAACGAGTGTTTCATGGTTGCGAGTGTGGTCATTGACTATGGAACATATCCATTGGGTATTTTTTGTTGTGGTGAAGGATAATTGATATAACTGGACAATGGAAGCATGGATAAAGGATATCCAATGGTGGGGAGCACAATATCAAATTCTTATGTAAATTATTATTTTTGCACCTACCTTTGGAATAATGCGGTGGAATCATACAACACTGATTGATTTGGGATGAATCGAGGTGTTTTCTATATATATTTTATAAAGTGTCTCTATTGGGATATATGTATTTGTAAAAATGAATAAGTGGATCTTTTAAAATGATTCAAGTGTTTTGAAATGTTTCTTAGAGAGATGTCGCTCATTTTAAATGATTAAGATTATTGGGTCATGAAGTTGTCTTGAATTATTTAAAAAAATGAATTGTGGTTTTGTGAAAGAGTGTTTGGAACTGATTAATTTATTTTAAAAAGGGGGTGTTATTTTAAAGAGGAATTTGTGTAAATGGTTGTTTTTTAATGGGATTTTAAGTGTGATTTTTAAATAGTTTTCAAAGGACATTTGAATTGTAGTTTTTTCATAATCTTTTAAGTTTATATTTTTGTAGAATTAGGAAAACCATTACATTATATCAACATTTTGTGTATTTATTTTGTTAAATACTAATATCACTGAATCAAATAGGATGGATATGAATAAAGAATGGATGGATTCCAATTTTTTGACAAGATAGTTTAAAGATGGAGTGAAAGAGTTCATCAAGTTTGAAAAAGATCATGCATATGACCCTTATCAAATATTTTTTTCATTTTTACACTATTTTTATTCAAGAAAAGTTAGTCCAGATGAGTTAGAAGAACACTTGATTTGTCACGGAATAGATCAAAGTTATAAATGTTGGAATAAACATGGGGAAAAAGAGAATGTATCTAGTGGATGGGATAATAGTGTGTTTTATGGATCATATGATATGATTACAAGTATAGACAATTAAGAAGACCGTATTAAGGACTTGACTACAATTGTGAATGATGATGAAGATTGTATTTAGGAAATGACAAGGACAACTGAAGATGACATTTGTGATTGCACATAATTGTTTGAGCAGTTAAAGAGTTGTGTAAAGACGCCTTTGTATAGTGGTTGCACTAAATACATAGCATTGTTAGCTGTACTGAAGCTGTATAATTTGAAAACAGGTAACGGATGGAGTGACACCAATTTTACATAATTACTTTCTCTCTTGAATGACATGATCCCAGAAGATAATGAGCTCCCGAGCCGAAAATACGACGCCAAACAAATGCTATGTTTGATGGGTATGATCTCTGAAAGAATACACACCTACCCAAATGACTGTATATTGTTTATCAAGGAACAAAAATCACTTAGAGAATGAACAAAGTGTGGTGCTTCTCGATACAAGAATGATGAATCCGGTCCTATGAAATTTTTATGGTACTTTCCAATCATTCCAAGGTTTAGGCGCCTATATGGAAGTGAGGAGACTACAAAGAAATTGGCATGAAACATAGACAGAAGAAATAAAGATGATAAACTATGTCACCCAACATACTCTCCTCAGTGGAAGAGAATCGATCCTGAGTATCCTGATTTTGGAAACAATCCAAGAAACCTTTGTCTTGCATTATCTACAGATGGAGTGAATCCTTTAGGTTTTCAAAGAAGCACTCAAAATATATGACTGGTTATGTTGGTAAATTATAACTTACCACAGTGGTTATGCATGAAATAAAAACACATCATTCTATATATGATTATATCAGGACCGAAACAACCAAGTAATGATATTGATGTTTATTTGGATCCATTGATATAGGATTTGAAATTATTGTGGGATTTAGGTGTTACATTCACTACTGGAAATTTAAGGTATACCAACGGTTGAAAACTTTTGGTATAGGGTGGAGAACCATTGGTATAAATTATACCAACAGTTTTAGAAACCGTAGCCAAGTAAGCCATGACAATAGAAATATACCAACGGTTTGAGATAAACCGTTGGTATATGTGTAGAAATCTACTCTATACCAACGGTTTAATAAAACCGTTGGTATAGAGTTCTCATAAAACACATATGCCAATGGTTTCAAAACCATTGGTATATATTTTCTCCCAAAAAATAGTCTCCCATTCACCCCTATACCAACGATTCAGAACCGTTGGTAAAAAAATACATACAGAACCTATACCAATGGTTTAAAACCATTGGTATAGGCTTTGCTGTACAATTCACACAGCAGCCTGCTCTACATGCTGCTATGCTGCTGTGTGAATTGTACAACAGTAAATGAAGAATACAATACAATACATAATAATTATACATAATGAAAAACTGATAATTAGAATGATACACAATTTAATAATCAATTATGAATACAATGAATTAAAAACTAAATACGTAATTATATGTGATACAGAATTAAGAATAAATACAAAATTTCATTTTTTATAACACATACATGATTGAATTCAAAAATTAGAAGCTAATAACCCAAAATAAGGAAATGAATAAATGAATTCAACCAAAGACAAATATAATGTCCCATGGTTTGGGGCGGGTGTCTTTGAACTTAGTGATGATGATAATTGGTGTGTATCAATGAGCTTGTGTGACTTAGAGAATATAGTTGTCCTTGGCGTATTAAATGTCATGTATTTTATAACAGGGGTAGGAGTTCCTCACATGAGAAGTGGATTGTGTGAGGCTAGACCATGGATCGTTGTGCTAAAGTATCAACACAATCCGAATACGTTTGGTCGGTTTTCCGTATGCCAGTTGTTTTTACTTAAAATGATGTTTATTTTAAACAAAAGAGAAACATTTAGAGTGATACCGGACACACCGTGCCTCGGATTGAGACAGATTTGACTCGTACACATCAAATATGACCCATGGATTGTTGTCCTAAAGTATCAATACAATATGAATGTGTTTGGTTGGTTTTCCGTATGCCAGTTGTTGTTTTCACTTAAAATATTGTCAATTTCAAATAAAAGTGAGACACTTTGAGTGGTACTGGACACACCGGGCCTCATATTGAAGCTCAGTTGACTTGTAAACGTCATAAATGACCCATGGATTTTTGTTCTAAAGTATCAAGACAATCCGAATATGTTTGGTCAGTTTTCCGTATGTCAGTTGTTTTTACTTAAAACAGTGTCCATTTTAAACAAAAGAGAGACACATAGAGTGCTACCAGACACACCGTTCCTCGTATTGAGGAAGGGTTGACTTTTACATGCCATAAATTACTAATGGATCATTTTACTAATGTATCAACACAATCCAAATGCGTTTGGTCAGTTTTCCGTATGCCAGTTGTTGTTTTCATTTAAAATGTTGATCATTTCAAATAAAGGTGAGAAATTTTGAGTGGTACTAGACATACCACGCCTCAGATTGAGGTGGGGTTGACTGGTAGACATCAAAAATGACTCATGTATCATTTTCCTAAAGTATAAACAGAATCCGAATACGTTTGGTCCATTTTCCGTATGCCAGTTGTTGTTTTCACTTAAAATGATGTCCATTTTAAACAAAAGAGAGACATTTAGAGTGGTACCGGCCACACCGTGCCTTAGATTGATGCGGGGTTGAATTTTAATGTCACAAATGTTCCATGGATCTTTTTCCTGAAGTATCAACACAATACTAATGCGTTTGGTTGGTTTTATGTATGCTAGTTGTTGTTTTCACTTAAAATGTTGTCCATTTCAAATAAAAGTGAGACACTTTGAGTGGTACCGGCCACACCGCACCTCAGATTGATACATGGTTGAGTCATACACATCAAAAATGACCAATGGATCGTTTTCCTAATGTATCAACACAATCCGAATGCGTTTAGTCAGTTTTCCGTTTTCCAGTTGTTGTTTTCATTTAAAATGTTGATCATTTCAAATAAAGGTGAGACACTTTGAGTGGTACCGGCCACAAAGCACCTCAGATTGAGGCGGGGTTGACTTGTAGGCATCACAAATGACTCAGGGATCATTTTCCTAAAGTATCAATAGAATCCAAATACGTTTGTTCTGTTTTTGTATGCCAGTTGTTGTTTCACTTAAAATGATGTCCATTTTAAACAAAAGAGAGAAATTTAGAGTGGTACCAGCCACAACGTACCTTGTATTGATGCAGGGTTGAATCTTACATGTCACAAATGTCCCATGTATCGTTTTCATAAAGTATCAACACAATACTAATGCGTTTGTTTGGTTTTACGTATGCTATTTATTGTTTTCACTTAAAATGTTGCCCATTTCAAATAAAAGTGAGACACTTTGAGTGGTACCAGCCACACCATGCCTCAGATTGATGCAGGGTTGAGTATTAGACATCACAAATAACCAATGGATCATTTTCCTAATGTATCAACACGATCTGAATGAGTTTGGTTGGTTTTCTGTATGCCAGTTGTTGTTTTCATTTAAAATGTTGATCATTTCAAATAAAGGTGAGACAATTTGAGTGGTACCGGCCACACCGTGCCTCGGATTGAGGCAAGGTTGACTATTACACATCACATATGACTCATGGATTGTTTTTCTAAAGTATCAATACAATCTAAATTCATTTGGTTGGTTTTCTGTATGCCAGTTGTTGTTTTCACTTAAAATAATGTCCATTTTAAACAAAAGAGAGACATTTAGAGTGGTACCAGTCACACCGCACCTCTAATTGATGCGGGGTTAACTCCTACATTTCACAAATATCCCATGGATCATTTTACTAAAGTATAAACACAATCCGAATATGTTTGGTCGGTTTTCCGTATACCAGTTGTTGTTTTCATTTAAAATGTTGATCATTTCAAATGAAGGTGAGACACTTTGAGTGGTACCGGCCACACCACACCTCATATTGATGCAGGGTTCACCCCCAAACGTCAAAAATGTACCATGGATTTTTTTCCTAAAGTATCAACACAATCCGAATACGTTTGTTTGGTTTTCCATATTCCAGTTGATGTTTTCACTTAAAATGATGTCCATTTTAAACAAAATAGATGAATTTAGAGTGGTACTGGCCACACCACAACTCGGATTGATGAGGGGTTGAATCTTACACGTCAAAAATGTCCCATGGATAGTTTTCCTAAAGTATCAACACAATTTGAATACATTTGGTCAGTTTTCCGTATGCCGGTTGTTTTTACTTAAAACATTGTCCATTTTAAACAAAAGAGAGACACTTAGAGTGGTACCAGCCACACCATGTCTCAGATTGATGCGGGGTTGACTCATACACATAAAAAACATCTCATGGATAGTTTTACTAAAGTATAAACACAAAATGAATGCATTTGGTTGGTTTTTCGTATGCCAGTTGTTGTTTTCACTTAAAATGTTGATCATTTCAAATAAAGGTGAGACACTTTGAGTGGTACCAGCCACACCGTGCCTCGTATTGATGTGGGGTTGACTCCTACACATCAAAAATTTCCCATGGATCATTTTTCTAAAGTATCAATAGAATCCGAACACGTTTGGTCCATTTTCCGTATGTCAGTTGTTGTTTTCACTTAAAATGTTGTCCATTTCAAATAAAAGTGAGACACTTTGAGTGGTACCCCGGCCACACCGTACTTCATATTGAGGCAGGGTTGAGTCGTACACGTCACATATGACCCATGGATCGTTTTAACTAAAGTATAAACACAATCCAAATACGTTTGGTCAGTTTTCCATATGCCAGTTGTTTTTACTTAAAAGGGTGTCCATTTTAAACAAAACAGAGACACTTTGAGTGATACCGGCCAAACCGTGCCTTGGATTGAGGCGGGGTTGACTCGTACACATCACATATGACTCATGGATCATTTTCCTAAAGTATCAACATAATTTGAATGCATTTGGTCAGTTTTCCGTATGCCAGTTAGGAAAATCGTGCAACAACAGTGATAATATCTTATACTAAAACTATAGACATTGTGCATGATGTGCATCCCCTGGTGCATGGTTAGGGAAAATCATGAACATTGATTCTAATATATATCCCTATATGGTTGGTATATACCTTGTGGGATGGACTTAAATTTTTTACTAACCGTGAGGCATAGTGTTTTTCTACGCCGATCGGGGTTCCGAGCTCCAAACAAGCCCCAAAAGCCCCATAAACCATTATAACACCATTAGCCTTCCATATTTGGTAAAAAATAAAGAGTTATACTGAATTCAAAAATATCTATACTAGAGTGAAAAACCAGGTTCTTATAGTCTTCCCATTTAAAGGATCTCATCCTGAAGTTCACCTTCAATGGGTGGTAAAAATTTATTTGAGAACAATTCTGTCCGGGGGGTTGTCTGGGGTCCAGGGGGGATGTCCGGGGTACAGGGAGGAGGGTGGGGGGGGGGGGGGGGGGGGGGGCTGTCCGGGGTCTAGGGAGGAGGGTGGGGGGGGGGGGGCGTCCTGGTCTAGGGCAGAGGGTGGGGGGGGCTGTCCATGGGGCTGTCCGGGGTCCAGGGTGGAGGGTGGGGGGGATGTCCGGAGTCCAGGGCGGAGGGTGGGGGGGGGGGATGTCTGTGGGCTATCCGGGGTCTAGGGAGGAGGGTGGGGGATATCCGGGGGGCTGTCCGGGGTCCAGGGCGGAGGGTGGGGGGGGCTATCCGGGGGGCTGTCCGGGGTCCGGGGTGGAGGGTGGGGGTGCTGCCCGGGGAGCTCTCCGGGGGGCTGTCCAGGGGGCTATCTGGGGGGCCGTCCGGGGTCCAGGGAGGAGGGTGTGAGGGGGGGGGGGGTCTGTGATGGGTGTGTGCAAGGTGTTCTAGGATTTTAAGGTAGAACGACACATCCATATTAAATCAAAAATCAAATGTCATAAATATCAGTAAAAATGTAATGGATCAATCTGCCCCTGATCACCATCACCATAACCACTGTCATCATAAGCCTCATCCTTTCCGCCATCTATTTCCTCGTCATCGTCCTCTTCATCGTCCCCATGCTCATCCTCGGCCCCATCCTCACCCTCATACTCATCCTCATCCTCTCTCTCACCCTCACCCTCGATCTCGGCATCATCATCATCCACAATATCTTCCTCTTCAACATCATTGTCATCAACGAGAATGTCATCATCTCGACCGCCACTAAAAATGCCACCTGGTGCATTGGATAATTCACCCAATCCGTGCTGGCCTATGGTGGAAGTGATGAAGATAAATCTTTGATCAGTTTCATAAATTCTTTATCCCTCATTTGAACCTATTCTTCCAACTCTGTGACCATTTTATCAGACTGTCTTGCATGCTCCTTGACCTATTCCAACTCCGTTGTACTAGAATGGATACCTGGAGAGAACCAGTACCTCATCGGGACTATATTCTTACCAGGTCGGCAGCGTACTCGACCAGAGTGCTCATCTCCCAAAACCTGATATAAATGATAGTGTGGCCCAAAATTGTTAGGCTCCTGGGCATTAAGGGCCTCTAAAGCATCCTGTTAAAATATTAATAGATTATTAAATTTAAAAATAGATATTAAACTTTGAAATAAGAAATTAAAACTTACAATCTTTTCTTGTGTCGGTTCATTAACCGCAGTTCCATATTTTTTCCTTCTACTCGAGAAAAACAATTTTTCCTGAGGGAGACATCCTTCAATATTCAATCGTGCTTCTGTAATTACATTGAAAAAAATATAAAGTTCAAGTATAATCATATATTCAATATTAAATAAATCGCATAATTTAAGTAGGAAACAATAAAAAGGTCAAGTCCTAAAGAAAAATTATAAACAACTATATTGTACCAGCTACCTCTCATGATCTAACATAGTAGTGCGCCCAAAGTGTGGAGGTATTTCTTTGAATCAATGCTTTTTTGTTTTTTTCATAAGATTCATAAATAATGTTTAATAATAGATAAGATAATATTAATGCAAAATATGAAAACTTTCATTTAAATACCTCAAATGGGATTAATACCTTAAATTTGGAAGTCGCCCAATGGGTAATCATTTGGAGATATTTCTCTATCGAGCAGTCATCCACGATAGGTAATATCTCCATTACCACTCTACCACACCATCCAACATACAAATCATGCTTATAAGCTCTCCAAATCTCTCCTAGATCCTTTAAACGTGCTGGTCGTGTACCCTCGCCATCAGGGAAGTTAAACTGAAGATGAAACCCAATAGATTAATTCATATAAATACAAAAAAATACTACATTAAATCCAATATATTTTTACCCATATTTGTGCCCATGAATTATCCTTTACTTTGTGTGGAAGATGTCTCCAAGAGAGAGGGCTAGCCGGAATGATGTTAGAGTATTTGGATAGTGTTGCCAAAAAACCCCGACATTGCTGCCCAGGTTTATCAATCATCTATCCATTATCATTGTATTCAAACATCAACTGTGTCTGGCGGTTCTATACCACAAGCAAGCGAGTACGCCCCCTCCCCCACCTCCTATCAGTAGATGAATCTGTTATTAAAGAAAAAAAATATCAATACAAGTTATAATAAAAATAAATTTTGGTATAAAATTTTGTTAGAGTATATAAATATACCTGTGGTAGTCGAATCAATGGGCATCAATGGATGTGTAGAAGCTGAAGGAATATCCTATACAGGTGGAGTGTCCCTCAGTGTACGCTCCTCAGCACATACTGTGTCGGAGTAGGAGTCGAAGAAGGTGGAATATAATAGATCAGAGATAATGAACCAGAAGAAAAAGATGATGGCACATACATCTGTCTAACTGGTAGTGTAAACATCAGAGGCCTAAATATACCATGTATACCTAAAGACACACCCGGATCAAAATGGGGCGTAGAATATACGTATGTGGTAGGAGAATAGTTTAATCAGGTATAACCAGTGGATCGTCTAACTCTCACACCACGAGCCCTCGTACCACCGACCTCAGTACTGGGACCACCAGATGATCGTCTAACTCTGACACCACCCCCTCCTACCACCAGCCTCTGTACTAGGAGCAATATTAGGCTCCTCGTCGGATATCTCTCATCTAGAGGGTGGATCCTAAAAAAAAGTTTAACACAAAAGTAAACACATTATATTATAAGTTATTGAAATATATATATATATATATTTGAAATAAAATACTCACAATAGGATGAGTGGAGGAACGCCCATCTGTGTCATGCGATGATTATTTCCTATCATCTTTTTCCACCTCATCTCTTCAATGGGTGTCATTTCCTACAATTAAAACAAATATGGAAGTAATTAGAAATAGATAACTAATGTGTAACCCAAAAAACAAAATATAGAAAAACCATTCTGATAAAAAAACATAAAGAAACAGAATATTTATGGTGGTTTGAAGGTAAGTACTAGGATACACACTCTGAATGATATAGGTGAAACATGTAGGTGAGAACACGATTGTATGATTCTATATATTTCCCACCATAACTTCGAGTTCACAATCAAATCTGATAATTGAGCTATTGGAGTCATCATAAGTAATAAACGGATTGCTTCCAATTGCAATAGGGATAGTGTCAACTTCATCATCACCATCATCAAAAACATGTCTGGGATTTACTTCAATAATTACCCCGAATTTAGGATGATGATGATCTTTGACATAAAAAACTTGTTTCACCATTGATGCCAATATATATGGTTCATCGGTGTAAAGAGTGCGAGTCATGTCCCGAATGGCCCGAAGGCCTTCTTTTTATTTTATTATGGATAATCCCCCTTTTAAGGGTTTAAGGGGAACCCGTACATAACCCGTAGGCCCAAGGCACAAGCCCCGACAAATTCGTAATACATGACCCGAAGGCCCAGAGGCATACCATGCCCAATACATGACCCGTAGGCCCAACCCACTTGAACTGCCCCTCCCCAGCTTTCTGCATCATTGATCACCTAGGTCCCCACCTTGCATTGCTGATCGTCTAGCATTTCCCTATAAAAAGCTGCACGATGCCTGGTCCCGATGGCGGCTGCCATACCCTCTCATTCTTCTAATCCGGTTAGATTTGCATTTGGTGGCTGCTACCCCTGTTGCTCTGATCCTCTTCTGGGGCCTGTTCTGTGTGAACTGGGATACTCCATGGTCTACGTGACCCGAAGGCCCTGTGGCCTGAAGACCTTTGATGACCCGAAGGCCTTGGAGACCCGTAGGCACAAACCGGTGGCCCGAAAGCCCAAACCGGGTGAATAGTTACAGCTGCTACAGTACAGAACAGTAACTGCTACAGTACTGCTATAGTACCCAGAAATTCACCTCCACCTAGTTTTGAACCCAAGTCTCTTGGATGCCAAGCAGGAGCCCTTACCACTCGGGTACGGGCTCATTGGCGCGAGTCATGTCAATAACTCGAAATCCATAATCATCAATAAAGGTGTCTTGCCTCTTCATTGAATCAAACCATTGACATTTCATCATCGTGACTCGACCGTGCGAGTAATAATCCAAAATTATTATTTTCTCCACGACTCCATAATAAGCTACATTTTCAGAACGAGGTCTATTATCTAATGAACTGGCATAACAGTCTGTTGTGGCAGTTAGCATAACACCATCATGCTGTGTTCTCATGTTCCTTGCTCGTTCAGTGATAATACATTTGTATCCATTGATCACAAGTGAGCATAACACCATCATGCTGTGTTCTCATGTTCCTTGCTCGTTCAGTGATAATACATTTGTATCCATTGATCACAAGTGATTTACAAGTATGAACCATGATATTAGGAACAAAATCCAAAGATCTTATTTCCTCATAAACAGAGTATGCAGGAAAACTCAATACCTGAAATATAAACAAATAGTAAACTTAATTAAATATTATTTTTATTTAGTTATTACAGAAATATTTTTACCTTCAATTTCAACCAAGCAGAAAACCCTTTTCTATACAAAGTCTCTTTCCTTCTCAAAGATAAAGAACGATGCTTTCTATATATAAATTATTTATGTTCCCTGTAGATAAAAATAATAATATTTTAACAAATATTTAAAATTACAAGAGATAAGATAAGAGATACATGTAAAATTTACTTACTTGATATACTCATCGAACAAATCACAATTGAAAAACACTGTGCGATGTGCCATCTCTCTCTCTTCAAGGATTAATGTCATCAATTTATATGATCTCAAAATTCCTCCTATCTGAGGAAGTGATGGAAAATTGGGTTCAATTTTCTCATATTGTTCTTCTTCATTTCTCATTGGTCTATTTATTCTCGTAGTAAGATCAGACAAATACATTGAGAAGAAATCCATACATTCTTGAGCCAAGTAACCGTTCATAATAGAAATTTCGGGATAATTCCTGTTCCAAACACATGATTTCAATGTGTACATGTTTATTTCTGTTGGATACATACAACATAAAGAAATGGGTCCTCCAAGAAGTATTTTGGTTGAAATATGGTCAGTCAGATGCAACATGCATGTAAAAAATGATGGAGTGAATATTTTCTCTAACTCACACAAAATTAATGGTGTCTCTGCCAACAGTTTTTGCAAGAAGGATTTGGACAACTTCTTAGCACAAAGATCTCTAAACAAATAGCACAACCGAATAACTGAGACTCTTACATTATTGGACAAGAGATGACGGACTTCTATTGGAATCAACTCATGCAAAAGGACGTGATAATCATGAGTCTTCAAAGATTTCAGCTTCAACTCTTTTCTATTGACCCGTTTTGATATATTTCTTGAATAGCCATCAGGAACTTTAATAGTCTCTAGAACTTTCAAAAATTGATTTTTTTCAGCAGGTGTCATCACATAAGAAGCACATGGAACTTGCCATTTATTTTCACTGATACATACATGATGCAATTCTGGTCTGATCTACCAATCCCCCAATCTACCAAGTCACGCTGAGATCTTAAATCATCTTTTGTCTTCCCCTTGACATTTAGAACAATTGAAAGAAACACTTTACATATATTCTTTTCAATGTGCATTACGTCTAAGCAATGACGTAACAAGTTGGTTGACCAATACAAAAACTCAAATAATATACTCTTATTCTTCCAATTGTAACAGGTATCATTGGAAACATTTTCCCTCTTTCTAGATTTCATTATACCCTTCCCAAATGAATAACTGAAATCTTTTAATTCATTAAGCACATCAGTTCCAGACATACACTGAGGTGGATCGTCAGTCTCCATGGTATTGTCAAATCTTCGACGATTGTTTCTATATGGATGGTTTATTGGAAAGAATTGTCGATGTCCCATAAAACTAAAACTACGAACATAATCCAGTCTTCTCGATCGAGTATTCTTCATAAAAATAGGACATAAAATTTTTCCTTTTTTGCTCCATCCAGACATCATTGCATAAGTAGGAAAATCATTGATCATCCACATAAGCGCAACACGCATCTGAAATATGTATTTCGAACATGCATCGTATGTGGGCACACCCACATCCCAAATAAGTTTCAACTCTTTTATTAAAGGTTGAATGTATACATCTATATCATTGTCGGGATCAAAAGGGACAGATTTCAGTATACTCAAGAAAGTGTAAGGCTTTTTCATACACAACCACAGGGGAAGGTTATAAATGTGTATAAAAACCGGCCATGTGCTGTGTGAAGTAAGAATCTTCCCAAATAGATTAAAACCGTCACATAAAAGACCCAGTCTCACATTACGCACGTCGACCGAAAATTCAAAATATCGAGCATCAAATCTCTGCCTTGAAAATCCATCTTCAGGGTGAACCAACTCTTCATTATTCTTTTTTCTCTCGGTGTTATGCCATCACATTTTTACTGATATTTCATCATACATAAAAAGATTCTGTAATCTGGGGATCAATGAAAAGTGCCACATTACTTTTTGTGGCACACGAGATGGTGTTCCGTCATCTTTTGGCTTCCATCGAGAGGTTCCACATTTGATACAATCATTTCTTTCAGCAGTTTCCTCCCAAAATAAGCTACAATCATTCGGCCAAGCATGATTTTTTTTGAGAATCCAAGTTCATCAACTAACTTCCATGCCATATAGTGGTTTGAGGGAATATCTGCATCATATAAAAGTAATTCCTTCAAGAAGTCAATAATGTAATCAATTGTAGTATTTCAAATCCCATACATAGTTTTCCCATAAAACAATTGGATTAAAAATTCCAACTTTTTTATTTTACCACATTGCCGATGTACTGGATTCGTCACAACATCATTCAATTTTTTCACCCTATCAACATCATCATTTTCATTGGACACATCATGTGTGATTGTATCGAAATCTTGTTG
Organism: Viscum album; assembly: GCA_963277665.1. Lineage (NCBI taxonomy): Eukaryota > Viridiplantae > Streptophyta > Magnoliopsida > Santalales > Viscaceae > Viscum > Viscum album. Next base: position 1,921,018,384 of record OY728125.1, on the reverse strand, counting down.
GATGGAAATCCTTTCCTTCTCATGATGCTGAATAAATGGAAACCGATCATATATCAAACTCTCCAATTCAGTCCTATCATTTGGATCATCAATATTTTGAGATTCCATTTTCTCTCCATTTTGATACCACACATAATAGTTTTTTTTGGAAACCATATTTGATTATATGATAGCTAATTGCTTCATGAATCAACCAAGGTATTCCAACATAATTAGAACATGGGTAGTGTATGCGACCACTATCTAAAGCCTTGTCAAATGCAAAATCTAAAAAGCTATTCAAATTATTTTGAAAATCGGTTGAAATCTGATCAGTTTCGTACATCTAACTTCTATCCATTCTATAAAAAAATTTCAATAAGTCATTTCAAAACAATTCAATAATATTGAAGTTCAATCAAAAAAATATTTAGGTAAATGAAAATTGTTTACTTTATATAAAAGCATAACTGACACATTACTTTATATGAGAATCATATTAAAAAACACAACAAAATGCAGTTTATATAAGAAAATAAGATATAGAATTTCTAATGCCTATATTCAAGGATTTCACAGTAAGATATTGGAAGTGGATCAAGTAATACATAATCCATAAGGGTCTTGTTGGAAGTACATGAGTTTTATACTTTAACTTCTTTAGGGAGATCAGGATGAGGAGTAGGATGAGGATCACATCAAAAGTAGTTATGGACTCATCAAGTTTCACCTTAACCATGGATTAAAGGATCTTAGGTTTGGGTCCATAGATCATAGGTTGGTAGGGTGTATTCATTGAATCATGTCCCAATTGATTTTGGAGAGGGACCTTCAATAGTTATAGGTATGGATTTGATTAGAAACACCTATAAAAAGGATATCCAGGAATTATGACATCCCAAACTAGGGTGCCACTCATTAGTGACCTAAAACCAGATGGCCACATGGCCTCAAGAACATCTACCAAAATTCCAAATGTTATTGACTAATAGTGAGAGCCTTTGGTTTGTCTAGGGAAGACTATTCCCTCATTAACTGAGTTGCACAATTTTAATATTATCAGTTAAAAAGTGGAAGAAAGATAAAAATTGGGAAATATTGAAAATGGATGAAAATAACCAAATTAGTAATACCAAATAATAACAGAATCATAAACCGAATGATGGTAATGTATGTCATGTATCAAGAAGAAAAACATAGTTATAACTAGTAGGAATTAGTACTATACAAGAGGCTCAATAAATTCTAAAATTCGACCTAGCTTCTTGAGCTACAAACCAATCATCTGCTACATGCTCTATCCTATGTCATGTGAGTAGTCATGCATCTGTAAAATGGTGATTCCCCTTATCTAAACATATGATCATGTAGTTTATCCGGGTACCCAATTTCATCTTGAACAATTTGTGAGATACAATTCATGTAGGTGAACACTGAGAGGTATATAACTATCCAGTATATTTATATAACATTTTAATATAATGATATGATAAATTAAAGCAACAACTAAAAAATCTAAAAGGATTTTCTATGGTTCCGAAGAAAAAATCTAAGAGGATTTTATGTGAATTATTTTCATGAAGAAGGAAGAAGTACTACATGGGAGAAGGAGAGGTCCCATCGAGAGTCCCCTTTGTAGATATTTTATTGATAAAGAACATTGGATTGTACGGTTAAGTATTTATTATTTCTTCTGTGAAAAATAATTAGGGACCACATACTATTTTTCAAAGTTGAAGAAGATACTCCATATGTTCTATTGTGCAAAGGATAAGTGAATAGTGTGTCATTTTATATATATAAAGATTTTTATAGAAACATGATACATACTTGTTATGTAACACACATAGTGTACAAAAATGAATATGAATAAGATATTCATGTTTGACATGATCTTAATGAAAGGAGTGATTTTCATGAAATACTATGAATAAATATTACAAACAATTTCTTATGAGTTCATATACATGAAGCTGTAATATTTGGAGCATTGAGATTAAAAAAAGAACTATGGATCTTTAAAATTAGAACACAAGAAAGAGACTATGAACTTATAAATGTATATGTGTAATGAAAACATTAATTGGATAATGTGTACATTGATGTAGTGATTTGAGTACACAATTCGTGAAGGGAGTAGTGAATCATAAAATTTTCCAAAATCCCTAGAAATAGGGAAAAAAGACATGATCTTTCTAAATTATGAAATAAATGTAGAAATGTCGAGAATAGAAGGATATCCTTAGCTAATATGAGAAGAGGTTGAAGGAGTCTAACATGAATGGGGGAGTTGCAGCTGATCGGATGGAAGAGGTTCACCTGGGCGGACGCTTCTGGGAGTCGGGAATGTGCTTCTAAAAATGGGGTGCTTCTGGGATTTGGGGGTTCTGTTTTAGTGAATTTGGGGATTTTTTTCCCAATGGTTATTAAAAACTGTTGGGAAAATCATGGATTTCTCAATGGTAATTAAAAACTGTTGGGAAAAGCATGGATTTCCCAACGGTTTCTTCAAACCATTGGGAAATACTTCCCTAACCACACCTTTACCAATGGTTTATTAAAACCATTGGTAAAGGACATATATACCAACGGTTCTTTTGAACCGTTGTTATAGAAGTGTTGGGAAATCTAGCCTTTCTATTAGTGATTATATGATGCTTATAGAAATGAAGATTTTACATTGAGATCCATGTTTTATGGGATGATAAATGACTTTATTTCTTATGAAATTTTTTTAGGATATAACATTAAAGGAAGTCATGGGTATCCTGTCTTCGAACAAGGTACACAGTCAATTAGGTTAAAACATTCAGAAAAAACCATGTTTCTAGGTCATCACAGATTTATACCCCGACAATATAAGTACTAATCTTGGATGGCATCATTCGATGGAAGTTTATAAGAACATACAAAACCATCTCAACTAATAGGTGACCAACTATTTGATAAAATGAAATATGTAGACACTGATTTTGGTAAACCATTTTCAAAAAACCTTATGAAAACTAGTTGGAAGAAGAGATTAGTTTTTTTGAATTACCATACTGGAATTGTATGTACGTTAGAAACTTTATTGATGTTATGCATGTTGAAAAAAATGTATGTGATAGTATCATCAACACATTTCTAAATGAACCCGGAAAAATAAAGAATGGAATTAAGGCTAGGTTGGACATGGTTTACATGGGAATACTAGAAGAGTTGGCACTAGTGAAGGGTGAAAAATGAACTTTTCTTCCTCTAGTTGCTTACACTCTTTCCAAGAAGGAGAGATATCAGTTTTTCAACTTCTTGAATGACGTAAAGGCTCCATAGGGGTATTCATAAAATATTAAGAACATTGTGTCAATGACCAATTTAAAGTTAAAGGGTCTGAAATCACACGACTTCCATGTTTTGATGCAAGATCTAATTGCTATAGATTTATATTACATTTTTCCCAAGAATGTCTGTTATACCTTAACAAAGCTTTGTTTCTTCTTTAAATCTATATGCAACAAAGTTATAGACTCAACGGAATTTCTGAGCATGGAAAGAGAAATTTCCATCATATTATGTGAATTGGAAATTTTCTTCCTGTTGACATTCTTTGATATGATAGTTCATTTGATGGTTCACTCGGTGAGAGAGATTTGACTACATGGTCTTGTAAACTATAGATGGATGTACCCCATTAAATGGTATATGAAGATTTTGAAAGGGTATGTCAAAAATAGAAGTTGACCAGAGGGCTGTATCGAGGAGTGATATATTATTGAGGAAGCCATTGAATTATGTATTGAATACCTATCCGGTGTAAAAATAATTGGTCTACCAAAATCTTGTCACACTAGGTGGTTTGCGGGTGAAGGAATTTATGGAAGAGAGGTTTTCACAATCAATATTACAGATCAAGAGTAGGCCAACCTTTATGTTTTACATAACACTTTGAAGGTTGACCCATACGTCAAAACCCATAAATAAATTCTTAGGAATTTGAATCCATCAAGGGATGAAAAATGGATATCAAATATACATAATTGAAAATTTATAGTATGGTTTCAAGACCATATATTTAAAGAGTTAGATAAAAATATGGACTCAATTTCAGAATGACTTCGATGGATAGCTGGAGGACCAAGTGTGTATGTATTATCTTATAATTATTATGTAATTAATGGTTATATATTCTATACTAATGAACACGATGAAGATAATACCATGCAGAATAGTGGAGTTACAATTGTGGATGAAGAGATGCATGTTTTCAGTGCTAAGGATAGAAATATAATTTATGTGAATATGTTATACTTTGGCACCATCAAAATAATACGGGAGTTGGATTATACGAACTTCCAAGTGCCGATTTTTCAATGCAAGTGGGTTAATAACATGAGTGCTATTAAAATAGATGAGTTGGGATTTGTGAAAGTTGATTTTAGTAAGGAAGGGTACAAAGATGAACCATTTATAATGGAATCATAGGCAGTATAAGTATTTTATGTTACAGATCTCACAAACTGAAAGTGGTCAATTGTTTTGTTATTGACCAAAACCACTGAAGGGTCAGATGAAAATTCAATGGAGGATGACCCTTTCATTGGGAAATCACAATCATTTCGTAGTGGTACCAATGTAGACGATGTTTTTTATGTTATAGGAGACCATAATGAAGGGATTTGGATAGTCGATAGAGGGGTCAAATCCATTCATCCTAAAAAAAGAGTTCAATAATCAAGTTATATATATATTTTAATATACATCATGTTACCTTATGTTATTATTTTTTCACTACTGCTTTTATGTAATCTAAATTAATTTTTAAACCACTTTTATAGATAATGACTTATATATGTGACAATACTCCCAATCCCGAGGCACAATAGGTATCTCAACCTACTGCTACTCGTAGTGCAGAGGAACAATAGGTTTCTCAACTTGCTGCTGCTCATAGTGCAGAGGACCAAAATGTTTCTCAACCTGTTTCTGCTGCTGATCCCAGTGCATAGGTACAACCACCATCTGTACATGCCAATGATAGCACTTTGGAGGAACATATTGATGATTTTTAAACCAAGTAAATGGTAGACAACAAAAAATTGGTGGCGTAGAAAAAATAGGAACACCGTAGTTTGAAAATGTTAACAAAAATACTTAAGGAAAAAGAAAATGACATCAAATATAAGGTCAGATAGAATAATTAGGGCCAACATGTTAACCCCAACAAGGCTATGTTCAGTAGTTATATTGGAATCGTCACTCGGAAACGCGTGCTGATTGATGTACAGTCGTGACACCATGTTTTCACAAGGATTAATACACCGATGTGGGGAGATATTATGGTAACATTATGATATGATTTATTTAAATAACTAAAAAAATAAAATAATGAAACATTGAATTACTCTTCACCATCCCTTTTAGAGTGAATTTACAGTGGATGACTCACACAAGGACTATGTATTAAGGGTTTCTGGAAGGATTTATAGAGGATTTTGCACAATTTTAACGATATGTTATATTAAAGATGATGAAGGGAAAATAAACCCTCACCCACCTCCTATTTATGCACACTTGATAACCCAAGGAGCGTGGGATGCATTTACTATCCATTATGCAAAGCAGTATTTTCAAGTACATTGTGTTTGGTAATACGCTGTTTAACGATATGTGTATTCATCACTTTGATTGATTTTTTTTTATTTATGAAACAACAACTGAGTGCTAAAAATAAGGAATGAACAACAAAACTAGTGTACCCCTACCGTAAAGTAAGAATGTGGTATGCTTCACTTGAAAAAAAATTGGTACATATTTTAAATATACCGTAATACTTTTATGTGACATAAAACAATACCATAACTATGTTCCTATATTTATATACAGATTGATGAATCCAAATCCAAAGTCACTTCCATCCCACACCATGTTCTATGAAGGGAGGCACGTGTAAATAAAGATGTGATACTAATAGATGAAAACACACAAAAAGTGTGGCAAATGTGTGTAAGTATAACATAATAAATATTTGTTTTGATTCAAATTGATATTACATAACAATGATTACTTATTTTCCTATATTTTATATATAACATAGTCACAAGAATAAACAACATCCAAACTGGATGCAGAAATACTTTTGGTGGCCTTGAAGCATCCATAAACGTATGGCCGTGTTAGAGGTGCGGGTTTTGGGGTGACACCCCAAACATTTTTTGAGAAAAAAACAAGAGGAGGATCAGAGTGAAGAAATAAAAAAGATGAGATAAAGAATAGATATACTTGAAGAACATATGCAATTGCAGAGAGATTTCATGGAAAATTTGATGGTGGGGGGACAAAGAGAAGAAACAACTCAAGAACAACTATCACATGAAGATCCCACCTCACCCCCACTAGATTTGAGGTGAGCCATTCCCCTCAAAAACCTATATTATATGAGGTAATAAATGTTATAATAATTGTTTCTATAAATTGTGAATCAGATAGACACTGATACCTTTCCTGTACTGATATTGTACAAGGTAAAAATTAGTGTGATTTATATCTATAAACACCCACCCATCACCTTGTAGTGAGGGCTACAATGTTCAATATCCAGAACACCATGCTACACAACAGAACACTTCCAACTGGTCATGTAAAAGTTTTGATTAATATAGTACATGATCTGAGCAATGATCTACATGTTCTAATTTATGATGAAGATATTCATAAGTTCAAACAAGCTCTTAGAACATTCATCGCATGACCATCACATCTTGTAAAATAACATATCGACAAGGAGGAATTCATTTCCAATTTATTTTTCAAGATAAACATTTAACATTTAATGAAAAAGGTCTGAATCGATGAATGTTATTACATATGGACATAAGGAAGGGTTGAAAATAAAGAACATCTCAAAACCATCTCAAGGATCGACCAACCGATCAAAACGATCTACCGAAAACACCTTAAACCCACCCATTCAATATCCACATTTATTATCATTGTAGACTCATGTGAATATGAAGTTGAAAGATGGTGGTACTCACACAATTATTTTTGATAAAAATATACACAAAGGGGAAGATCCATATTTCATTAGTGTTAACAATGTAAGTGAATCCTAGATTATTATTGGTTAGGCAGCTTAGTTGTAAATGTATACATGAGGTATGTTTTCATTAATTGATTTTCCAGAAGCTAATATACTATGATAATTATAATTAAATACATTTCATATTTTTCACATGAATATATATGAAAAAAAATTAAAGGGATTTCTCCATAAACAAAAATTGGAACTCGCGAGTCCTCACATCACTTGTACAGAACAAACAAAAAAAATCCAAGAAAGAGGGTTAAATAGTGGCAGGCCTATTGAAATCATTTAACAACAAAATTATGGATGATAGAATCTTCTTAATACCAATGATGCAAGGGTAAAACTCTACAATTTAATCATATAAAATATATTTTAATTTATTTCATTACTTATTCTTTTTTGTGTTCTTAGGCAGCATTGGATGCTCATTGTGGTCAATTTGGATACTCCAAAGATTCATTTCCTGGATTCACTGCATGGATATATAGAAAACTGACCACAAATGATGGTGTTTGTAAATTTTTAATACACTATATCCAACATTTTATAAATAAACATCTAGTTATATAATTTATATTATCTTTTACTGAGGATTCTGTTATGATAGGGCGGTGCGTGAATATCATCTACATCATGGAATGAGGCCAGGGGAAAATGATAAGAAACATAATAAGTACTATAACTGTATATAAATCAGGGTATATATAATAATATTTCACTATCCAAACACATATAAAAAAATTACTTATTTTTATCAATGTTTTTGTAGTGTCTGAAACAAACAAACGATAGACTGTGGTTATTATGTTTGTAAATTTATGAAATATATCTTATTCCATGAACAAACCAACATCCCTGAAGAGGTATTTACAAAAATAATTACTATTTCATTTAAAATATTTATTAATCCTTTGTGTATTTATATTTTTTTAGTACTACCATGATTTTCAAAAAGATTACTATTCACAAGACAATATAGATTCATTTAGAAAAAAATTGGCAGGATACTTGATGAAAGAATGTACATACATAAATGAAGATGTGATTGGTATGACTCTAAGTGTCTATTTTTATTTAAAATTGACAGTATTTTTAGTAAAAAAACAAGAGACATAATGAAAACTGATCAAATACATTAGTATTAAATTGAAACTTCAGGAAAATGATCTATAAGTAATTTTTGATATTTAGGAATCAACCACACCTAAATCTGATGCATGGTGTGAATGTTATGACTTTAAGTGTGTATTTTTATATTAAAATAACAATAATTTTAGTAAAAAAACACAACTGACATACTAAAAATTGAGAAAACACATTCATATTGTTTTTTATACTTTAGTAAAATGATTCATCATTCATTTGTGACATGTAGTAATCAACCAAACCTCAATCCGATAAACAGTGTGACCGATATGACTAAAAGTGTCCATTATCAGTTTAAAATTGAAATTTTAGTTCAAAACGTGTCACTCACTGAAAACCAATAAAACTCAATTGGATTGTATTAATAATTTATGGAAATGATTAATAATTTATTTTTGATTTGTATGAAGTAGTCTCATGACAAACTGATGAACAATAAGACCGGTATGACTCAAAATGCTTGTTTCTATTTTGAAATGATATTTTAGTAAAAAAACACATCTGACATACTAAAAACTGATAAAACACATTAGGATTGTTTTTATACTTTAGAAAAATGATATTCAAGTCATTTGTGACATGTAAGAATCAACCACACCTAAATCCAATGCACGGTACAACCATTATGACTCAAAGTGTCTCTTTTTATTTAAAATTGACACGAATTTTAGTAAAAAACACAACTGGCATACTGAAAACTGAGAAAACACATTTGGATTATTTTGATAATTTAGGAAAACAATCCATGAGTTATTTTTGACATGTAGTAATCAAACCCACTTTAATACAATGCATGATGTGAAAATTATAAATCCAAATGTGTCTTTTTATTTAAAATTGACATTAATTTAAGTAGAAAGAACAACTAACATACTAAAAACTGAGAAAAAACATTCATATTGTTTTGATACTTTATTAAAATGATCCATAAGTTATTTTTTACATATAGGAATCAACCACACCTTAATCCAACAAACTATATGACTAATATGGCAAAAAGTGTCTTTTATCAGTTTAAAATTGATATTTTAATTCAAAACGTGTCACTCATTGAAAACTAAGAAAACTCACCCTGATTGTATCAATAATTTAGTATAATGATTCATAAGTTCTTTTTTATGTGTATGAATAAGTCTCACATCAAAATTATACACGATGCGACTAGTATGACTCAAAATTCACGTTTCTAGTTTGAAATGATATTTTAGTAAAAAAACACATCCGACATACTAAAAACTGAGAAAAAACATTTGAATTGTTTTTATTCTTCAGGAAAATGATCTATAAGTCATTTTTTACATTTATGAATCAACCTCACCTCAATCCGATGCACGATGCGACTGGTATAACTGAAAGTGCCTCTTTTTATTTAAAATTGACATTAATTTTAGTAAAAAAACACAACTGCAATACTGAAAACTGAGAAAATGCATTCGAATTGTTTTTATAATTTAGTAAAACGATCCATGAGTCATTTTTAACATGTAATAATAAATCCCACCTCAATACAACTCATGATGTGACCGGTATAAATCAAGATGTGTCTTTTTATTTAAAATTGACATTAATTTAAGTAAAAAGAACAACTAACATACTGAAAACTGAGAAAAAACATTCAGATTATTTTTATACTTTATTAAAATGATACATGAGTACTTTTTGACATGTAGAAATCAACCAAACCTCAATCTGATGCATGATGTGATTGGTATGACTAAAAGTGTCTGTTATTAGTTTAAAATTTACATTTTATCTCAAAACGTGTCACTCACTAAAAACCAAGAAAACAATTTATGATTATCTTCATAATTTAGGACAGTGATTATTAAGTCTTTTATAATGTGTATGAAGTATTCTCACATCAAATTGACACTCTATGTGACTGGTATGACTCAAAAAGCGTGTTTTCAGTTTGAAATTATATTTTAGTAAAAAAACACAACTAACATACTGAAAACTGAGAAAACATATTTAGATTGTTTTGAAACCTTATAAAAATTATCCATGATTCATTTTTGATGTTTATTAATCAATCACACCTCAATCCGACGAATGATGTGACCGGTATAAATCCAAATGTGTTTTTATTTAAAATTTACATTAATTTAAGTAAAAAGAACAAGTGACATACTGAAAACTGAGAAAACACATTAGGATTGTTTTGATACTTTAATAAAATTATCCATGAGTCGTTTGTGATGTATAGGAATCAACTGAACCTCAATCTGATGCATGGTGTGACCAGTATGACTAAAAGTATCCGTTATCAGTTTAAAATCGACATTTTAGCTCAAAATGTTTCACTCACTGAAAACCAAGCAAACACCCTCTGATTGTCTTCATAATTTATGAGAGTGATTTGTAAGTCCTTTGTGATGTGTATAAAGTATTCTCACCTCAAACCAACACATGATGCAACCGATATGACCCAAAATGGGTGTTTCCAGTTTGAAATGAAATTTTAGTAAAAAAACACAAATATCATACTAAAAACCAAACAAAACCATTAAGATTGTTTTGATACTTTTAAACAATGATCCATGAGTCATTTGTGATGTGTAAGAATCAACCACACCTCAATAAAATGAATTATGTGACTAGTATAAATATAAATATGTCATTTAAATTTTATATTAATTTTAGTAAAAGAACAAGGGACATACTCAAAACCAAGAAAATCCATTCGAATTATTTTGATATTTTAGGAAAATGATCGATAACTCATTTATGATGTGTAGAAATAAACTCCACCTCAATATGACATACAATGTGACTGGTATAACTCCAAATGTGTATTTTTTTTAATTAAAAATTTACATTTTATTAATTTATTCTTTCATATCAATGTTTAATTTATTTATATATAGTATTACTAACATAATATTTGTTTTATTATATAGGTGTAACCTTTTTCTTGAGTTGGGATGATTTTTTCGACAATTAATACCATGGTTGGAATTTTTTGAGAGGGGATCACATATGTCAAAGGATGAAACATTAATGTTTTTAACCATTTGTTGGATAATTGTAAATATAATTATATAAAATATTGTTTGAAATGTATATAAAATTATTTTCCAAACCCTTATGTGCATTGATTTATTCTTGTGTGCGCTGTGCAGGTGGTGTGTGTGTTTGATGTGCAGGTGCTGGTGGGTGTGCTATTATATAAACAGCACACCACAGGCAACTAGGCCTTTATCAGTGCTATTTAGAGCGCTAATAAAGTCCCACTTTATCAGTTCTATTTTGAGAACTGATAAAAATTTCCTTTATCCGTGCTAAAATATCACTGATAAAGTGGGGGCCTTTATCAGCGCTTTGTTTAGCACAGATAAAGAACACCCTTTATCAATGCTTTTCTAATGCTGTTAAAGGGGACCCCTCTTTATCTTCATTGAGATTAATAACGCTTTTCTAGCACTATTAAATTTTTTTATAGCACTTTTAAAAGAACTATTTGCATTAGTGATATATATTTATTATAATTTTATAATTATTTAAATAAATAAATATTTATTTATAGATATAAGTATAAATAAATAAATATTTATTTAAATAATTATGAAATTATAATAAATATATATAATTAAATTTATAATTTCATAATTATTTAAATAAATATAAATTTATTTATAGTTATAATTATACATATATTATAATTATATATATTTATATTTATTTATACGAAAGAGGTCTAACTAGAAGGAAAATCTCCTGACCATTTATTAAAATTTAAATAAAAATAAAGAAAAAACAAGAAAATAAGGATGGGGTCAAACACAGAGATAATACCCCATCCATAAAAAAAACAACATGTCAAAAGTCACCACAATAATGATCATAATCATGACCAATATCTCCAACATCATCGACAAACTCCCACTCTGATTGAGAGTTCTTTTGATTGAAGAGCACAATATACTTCTCCTTAATCTTCTCCTTCTCCAGGGTGAGATGAGTCCTGAAAGACATACTTCAACCACACCCTCATGCTGCAACCCAATCCTCCCATCAACACCCTCAACCATGTTTTTTTGGATGATGACCCCACATCCAAGTCTTAGGCTATTTCCAAACCTCTTACAACTCTTCCCACCCCAAATCAGAAATGCATTTCTCAAAGAGAATCTGCTCATTAACATGAGTCTCAATGTCCACATAGGGGACATCAACTTCATTACAACTGTCAGAAATAGATACTTCCTTCACTAGATCAAACACATCAAAATTATTTGAGGTGGTAACTTGCACCATGCCCCTTCCCTGTGAAGGGGACTGTCCATGATCAGAGGTAGTTCTATTTACCACAATATTCTTAGTAGGAAGAGGGTGTTATATTTGGTGTCTTAGAACCATTTTTTTGTACTTTATGATAAACATATATTCATAGGATGAATATTAATAAACTCCTTATCACATCATGATTGTTCTTCTGCATGACATTGTATGTGATAATGTCCTAAGAGTAGATGTCGCACTAAAAGGTCATAGCGGATCCCTACTATGATGAGAACTCGAAAGTTCCATGACACTATTCTTGAACATATTTTCTATAGCCAGATGATATCATTTTAAGGGACACAAAATGTATAGGCTATCAAGGGTAGAGACTCATAGGACTTTGATACACCTTCTCATGGTGTACGCCCTTGGTAATGTTCAGGAGGATATTATGAGAATGAGACTTGCCAGTAGGAAATCCACATTTATAAGTGTCATTGTATGTTCCTATCTACGGACGTGTGTATTGGTCCTTATACTTTAATATTATTATTAATGGGTATTATGAATCACACACTTAAATGTATTGGAAAAAACTGTGATGAAATATGTTTACGGTGAGGTAGGATATGTTGGGTGTGTCATGAGTAATATTACATTAATGAATAATTCAAGAAAGGATTTTTCCCTTATATTCGATAATGGAAGTTGATATCTCATGACCTTTGATGGAAGTGATATAGCCAAAATAAATCCATGGACATGGTGTTTTATAGGCAAGTTCAATTTCTGAGAAGTGAAAGAATGAGAAATCAAGCACATAGGTTGATGAAACTTTCTTGCAACCCGCTTGATTGGAGATATCGATACAAAGAGATTATATTAAATGGTAAGCATTCATATGAGGTGACATGTCATTGCAATATTAACTTCTTTCTCTATGGGTTCCTTGGCGTGTTGTTAGACGCTAACCTTAGACTTTAGGGTGCTCCGCCTAATGCCACTGAGAAAGAGGCCTAGAGGATCACACACTAAGTGTATCCAACATCTTAGTTAAATAATATATTATTTATTATTTAACAAGTTTATTAAATATTATTCCTATTTATGGTTTAATAGTTATTCATGGATGCCTGATCGCATTTATTTCAACACTAGTTATTCACTACCACAAAACAGGGAAAGGGAAGCACTGCCCTTTATCAGTGCTAAACATAAAGTGCTGATAAAGGGGTGTGCCTTTATCAGTGCTAGATAAAAGCGCTGATAAATCTAACCTTTATCAGTGCTAAAATAAGCATTGATAAAGGTGTACCCTTTATCATCGCTTTTTGTAGTGCTGATAAAGGGAACATTTATCAGCGCTATTATTAGCATTGATAAACATTTTTATTCTTAATTTATATAAAATTATAATATTTATAATAAAAAATAATGTTTTTTGTATAGATTAACAATTATATAGCAATATTTATAAATATATACTCTTTATTGTTATAATTATTAATAAATAAATAAATATTTATCTTATATGTCATTTTAAATAAATATATAAGAATATAAATAAATTATTAAATAAAAACCGTTGGAACCTTTATCAGTACTCATTAAAAGCGCTGATAAAGGTATGTTTTATCAGTGCTAAAATATATGTGCTGATAAAACATACCTTTATCATCGTTTTTAATGAGCGCTGATAAAGGTTCCAACGGTTTTTATTTAAGAACCCTAACAGGCCCCTCCTCTATCGCACGCGTTCAAGATTTTGCGAAAGCTAAACCATTCCCCTTTTCTGCCACGACCTCTCCTCCTCCTCCTCCTTCACTTCCGCCACTGGGGTTTTTTCCTCTGTCGTGATCATCATCCTCCTCTGCCATCATTGCCTCCGCTGCCGCTGCCTCTGACGTTGCTTCCTCCTCCTCGACTGCCTCCTCCGCGGCTGCCTCCGCCGCGACTACCTCCTCTACCACTGCCTTTTCCTCCGTTGCCTCTGGTGTATGAAACCTTAGCCAGGGTCCTGGTTTTAGCATTGGTAATGAAATATCTAAAGTTTACTTGTTTCAACCTTGTTTCCATTGTATGTTCATATTTTATATTTTAAAATTCTATTGAACTCTTTCTATCGAAGGTGGGTTCTATAATTTCTTGTTATCTTAAGGTGTGTTTAACCATGGCGTGGGTTGATTTTAGTTTTAGTGGGTTCTTGGGGTTTGTGGTATGTGGTAAATGGTGTACTTGATTTTATATTATTTTATTCTCATGGGTTTCCCCTATTTTATGTTTTCTTTTCAGTTGGAAATCTCCTCTATTGTGCGCCTCTCCTCTACCGCGAACGCACCTCTGCCGTGTGCTGAACGACACCTTGGCGGTGATTTTTCTCCTGTTACTCATTGGTTTACTCTTGTTCTCATGTTATTAATATTTGATATTGATGGTTATAATGTGAAATGTATGGTCTAAACACCCCGCTGAAAATCGTGGCCGTTGGTGGTCCTTGTTTGCACACTAAATGAATTACATGTTGGTTGGTTCCTGTTGAACATTTGAATATAAAAATTGGTAATTTACGTATACTTGACTTATGAATGAATTCCCCAGTATGATAAAACTTTTTTGATAACCCCTGAATTAAAAAAAAATGAACAAGGGATGCTTTGTAAAATCTGAAATTGTGATTTTTTGGTTTGTATGGTGTTGCGATTGTGAGAACGATTGTGTTTTTATATGGTGTTGAGGTTGTTGGAATGATTGATATGCCATTTTTTCCCATGTTGTAGTTATTCCACCATTGAATATCAATCCAAAATTTACCCATTTCAATGGAACCACCACTTTGTTACTAGTTCAATTCCACTAAATCCTAAAAAACCACTTCTAGAGGACTTTATGAGACACTTTATGGACACCCTAGTCAAAAATGGATTTCACCCAATTCCTTTTTGTGTGGGAAAAACTATTGGAGAATAAAAACTCATATACATCTATATTTATAGAAAAAAAATTCTTTGTGTTGCTCATTTTTAATGCAGTGGTGGAGACAAAAAAATTGAGGAATGTGATGTTATCATCGAGCTTTAGGGAAATTCCAATGAAATATGATTTTATTATTTATGTCTTTGACTCATTCTCCAAAAACCTAGAATTCACTTCTTCTTCTTAAAAAAAAATTGTCAATGATGACCATTTTTTATGATAAAATGATTATAGTGAGAAAATAATGAAAATGAATAATAGTTAAATAAATTATTCTTCTTCTCATAAGGTGCACAAAATTAAATACTTCATCTTTTCCAAAAAAATTATCATTATGTGACTTTAATTATTTTAGGATTTTTATTTCATGTAAATAATGAGGTTTTTAAAGAAAATAAGATTAAATAATTGAATTATATTATTTTCTAAACACATAAATAAAGTAATATGTTTACTTTTATTAAATTTTACCTATGTTTATGCTAGTTTAATTATTTTAATATTTTATTTCTAGCATGGGATGAACATGAGGATGAAGCTTTCACATGTTTTCTAAAATTTTATTCCATGGATTTTTACTTTTATTTTTTTATAATGTGGGTTTTTTTCGTATTGATGATTATTTAAAATAAAAATTATCCTCAATAATATTATTATTTGGTAATTTATTACTTTTTGGAATAAATTTTAGTTCAAATAATTGTAATACATTAAGAAAAATTTCCCCCATGAATAGAGAATTATAATATTGTCTAATACTAATGTTCTTTGATGAACCCAAACATGAGATCACCCATGGGTGGTTGAGTATTTTTCCCACCACCACCATCACAAATATTCAGATGTAATACACATTTGAGTTTGATGGTTATTCTGCAATGTTACAATAGAGTAAAATTGAAGATTTCTTGGGTTTAGAAGCATGATGATAATGATATGGTGAGTTCTTGGTGTATTTAAAGAACAATTGGATGATGATGGATTATACAGTGATAGTTGGAAAGATATTAACCCAGCAAGGTGCATTGGATGCTATGAGGTTGAAAAATTTGGACAGTAATGAAAACATAACTATGAAAGGAGGTGAAAGTGGTGTGTATGGTGTGAAGATGATGTTTTTCAGATTCTATATATTTTTAAAATACATGGTATGTAGTCTTGTTAAATGGAACATGCTTCACCATACATGGATTTCATATAGATTTTAACGCCACACAACATTTATCTCCAAAATTTACACCACATGACTCATCTTCTGACTCAAACTTGGAATAAGTTTCATTTTAAATGTTACATGTCATGTGATCCTAGGTCACACACAATGTATCTCCAAGACATATACTTCAGCATGAAACCATGTACATTCCATGAAATAATGGTAGAACCACATGATATGTGTTTTAATTCACTCACACCATGTATAAATACCACAAAAACTTGATGTGTATAGAATATACACCCTTAGTGGTCATGTAAGGACTACACACCGTGTATTCCACAAAAATGTGATGCATAGACGATGAGGTGACTCAGTATGTATCTAAAGTACATGCCTTTAGCTTAAGTTGTTCTATATGTCATGTATTTTTAGCGGTATCATGCAGTATTTGTAAGACTAACTTGGAATTAATTTGATATATGTCCAATTAAATCAGGTAAATATTATCCATACACGATGTTCACCCTACTGGACACACCATGTATATAGATTTCACATGAGTTTAGAAATGGTAGTATACAACCAACCTTGACTGAGAACCCTACACATTGTGTATCCATTGAACAAATTGTGTGCTATGTTATTTTCATTATTATTATTTATTTTTCACTTAGATGATAGTATTTGATGTATGAGTAGCCCATTATAAATATATTATCTTGTAGATCACAATAGTATGATTCCCTCAATCATTGGAAATTGCACACGATGTGATTTGGATATTTTAATTATCTTCACTCTTCTTGAGAGTTGACAAGTGACAAGTGACAAGTGAGATGTTTGGAGAAAATATGGAGTATGGTACTCCACCATGTTTTGGTGAAGAGTCCTCCATGGAGATATAAAAAATATAGGGCACAATACCCCGTATATAGATAGAGTTCAAGTACTTTCACATGTTTTGGGGTAGGTTCCTCTATTTCTTGTATGAGTAGCCCATTATATCCTTACATTGTTTTTTTGAGGGTGTCCTACTGGTTATGCTTAAAATCACACCTGTATGGTCTTTATAACCACATGTGATGTGTTTATTTTTATATTTTATAGTTTGGAGATGAAATTTGTGGACATAGAGTCAGTGAGGTTAGAGTAATAGTTAAATTTTATCCAATGATGGTTCATGGTAGAGGCATTTGTACCATGATTTTTTTTATAAAACCCAAACAATGCTACTTGATTAATTAAAACATAATATTAGGCAAGTTTGAGATCGAACCCATAAAGATGATGAATATGAATAAAGAATGGATGAATGCCAATCAGTTGACAAAAGAGTATGAATATGGCGTGAAAGATTTTATCAAGTTTGTAGAATATCATGCATGTGACCCTTCTCAAATCCTTTTTCCGTGTTTATGCTATTGTTATTCAAGAAAAATTAGTCCATAGGAGTTGGAAGAACACCAGATCTTTCATAGAATAGATTGAAGTTATACATGTTGGAATAAACATGGGGAAAAAATGAATGTAGGTAGCGGATCAGATAACACGACGTTTTATGGATCATCTGATATGTGATTACAGATGTTAATGATGATGGAGATCATATTGAGGAAATGATAAGGACATTTGAAGATGAACTTCGTGATTGACCAAAATTGTTTGATAAGTTAAAGAGTTGTGCAAAAACGCCACTGTATACTGGTTGCACTAAATATACAACATTTTCAGCCATACTGAAGCTGTATAATTTGAAAGTAGGCAATGGGTGGAGTGACTCCAGTTTTACAGAACTACTTTCTCTCCTGAATGACATGCTCCCAGAAGATAATGAGCTCCCAAGCTGAACATACGATTCCAAACGAATGCTACGATCGATGGGTATGATCTCTAAAAGAATACACGCCTGCCTGAATGACTGTATATTGTTTCGTAAGGACCACAAATCACTTAAAGAATGCCCAAAGTGTGGTTATTCTTGATACAAGAAAGATGATTCCAGTCCTACAAAAGTTTTATGGTAGTTTCCAATCATTCCAAGGTTTAGGCGCCTATATGGAAGTGAGGAGGCTGAAGGACAATTGACATGGCATGTAGATACAAGAATTAAAGATGGGAAACTACGTCACCAAACAGACTCTCCTCAGTGGAAGATAATTGATCATGAGTATCCTGAATTTAGAAACGAGCCGAGAAACCTTCGCATGGAATTATCTACAGATGGGGTGAATCCTTTTGGTTTTCAAAGCAGTAGTCACAGTACATGGACAGTTATGTTGGTAAATTATAACTTACCACCATGGTTATGAATGAAACGAAAATACATCATGTTATCTATGCTTATATCAGGACCAAAACAACTGGGTGATGATATTGATATTTATTTGGCTCCATTGATCAAGGATTTGAAAATATTGTGGGATTCACGTGTTACATTGTATGATGCTTACAAAAATGAAGATTTCATTTTGAAAGCCATGTTGTATAGAATGATAAATGACTTTCCTGCTTATATAAATTTTTCAAGATATAGCATTAAAGTAACTCAAGGGTGTCCCATTTGAGAACAAGGTACACAGTTAATTAGGTTGAAACATTCATAAAAAACCGTGTTTCTAGGTCATCACAGATTTCTACCCCGACAACATAAGTACCGATCTTGGATGACATCATTTGACAGAAGTTCAGAAGAACGAACAACACCGTCTCTACTAATAGGTGATCAATTGTTTGAGAAAGTAAAATATTTGGACACTACTTTTGGTAAACTATTTTTGAAAAACCTTATGAAAACCGGTTGGAAAAAGAGATCAGTTTTTTTGAATTACCATACTGGTATTGTCTGTATGTCAGACATTTTCTTGATGTTATGCATGTTGAAATTTTTTTATATGATAGTGTCATCAACACATTGCTAAATGCACCTAAAAAAACAAAGGATGGAATTAAGGCTAGATTAGACATGGTTAAGATGAGAATACGAGAAGAGTTGGCACTAGTGAAGGGTGAAAAATGAACATTGCTTGCTCTTGCTGCTTACACTCTTTCCAGGTAAGAGAGATATCATTTTTACAACTTCTTGAATGACGTAAAGGTTCTATAGGGGTATTCATCAAATATCAAGAACATTGTGTCAATGAGAGATTTAAAATTAAAGGGTCTGAAATCACATTACTTCCATGTTTCTATGCAAGATCTAATTCCTATAGCTTTACATTGCATTTTCCCCAAGAATGTCCGCCATATATTAGTGAAGCTCTGTTTATTCTTTAAAGCTATATGCAACAAATTTATAGACCTGAAAAAATTTCCAACTATGGAAAGATAAATTTCCGTCATATTATGTGAATTGAAAATGTTCTTCCCGCCGACATTTTTTGATATGATTATTCATTTTATGGTTCATTTGGTGAGAGATATTCGACTATGTGGTTCTATACATTATAGATGGATGTACCCCATTGAACAGTATATGATGATTTTGAAAGGGTATGTCAAAAATCGAAGTCGTCTAGAGGGTTGTATTATGGAGCAATATATTGTTGAGTAAGCCATTGAATTCTGTACCAAATACGTATATGATGTGGAAAACATTGGCCTACCGAAATCTCATCACACTGGGCGGCTTGAGGGTGTAGGAATTTCTGGAAGAGAGGTTGTCACAATCAATATTACAGATCCAAAGCAGACTCACCTTTATGTTTTTCATAACAGTTTTGACGTTGACCCATATGTTCAAACCCACAAAGAAATTCTTAGGCATTTGAATCCTTCTAGGGCTGAAAAATGGATATCAGATACACATAATAGACAGTTTATAGGATGGTTTCGGGACCATATTTTTAAGCAGTTAGATGAAAATCCATACTCAATTTCAGAACGAATTCGATGGCCAACTGGAGGAGTAAGTGTGTATATATTATCTTACAATGCTTATGCAGTTAATGGTTATACATTCTATAATAATGAACATGATGAAGACAGTACCATGCAGAATAGTGGGGTTACACTTGTGGCTGAGGCAATGCATATTTCCAGTACTAAGGATAGAAATCTAATTTATGCGAATATTTCATACTTTGGCATCATCAAACGAATATGGGAGTTGGATTATACGAAATTTAAAGTGCCGATTTTTCAATACAATTGGGTTGATAACAGGAGTTATATTAAAATAGATGAATTAGAATTCGTGAATGTTGATTTCAATAAGGAAGAGGAGAAAGACAAACCATTTATAATGGCATCATAGGTAGTACAAGTATTTTATGTTCCAGACCCTGCAAACCGAAATTGGTCAATTGTTTAGTTATCGACCAAAACAACTGAAGGTTCAGATGAAAGTTCAATGAAGAATGAACCTTTTATAGGGATTTCATAATCATTTCACAACAGTCCCAATGTAGATGGAATTTTGTATGTCATAGGAGACCACAATGAAGGGATTTACATAGTTGATAGAGGGGTTAAATATCTTCAGCCTTAAAAAAAAGAGAGTACAATAATCAGGTTATTTGTTTATTGTAATATAAATTGTGTTACGTTATGTTATTATCTGTTCGCTGCTACTTTTATGTAATCCAAATTAAATGTTAAACCACTTCTGCAGATAATGAATTCTGAACCTGCTGATGCGCCCAATCCCGAGGCACAAAAGGTCTCTCAACCAGCTACTAGTGGTCCTAGTGAAAAGCAATAACAGGTTTCTCAACATGTTGTTGCTGGTCCCAGTGCTGAGGTACAACAGGTTTCTCAACCTATTACTACTGGTCCCAGTGCTGAGGTACAAAAGGTTTATCAACCTATTGCTGCTGGTCCCAGTTCCGATGCTATCTCTCTTGAGGAACATAATTATGATACTTATGAGGAAATAATAGGAAATGAAACCCTGAAAGTGAAAAAAAAATAAGAGCATCGTAGTTTGACAGTGTTAGCCAAAATCCTTAAGGCAAAAGAAAAAGACATCAAATTTAAGGTGGGATGGAATAAGAAAGGCCAACATGTTAACCCAAACAGAGCCATCTTTAGTAGCTACATTGGAATCATCACTTGGGTACACGTGATGATTGATGTATAATCATGGCACCATGTTGTCACCGGGCTTAAGACACTAATGTGGGAAGAGATTACGGTAACATTATGATATCATTTTTTTAATTTATTAAAATAAAATAAAATACCAAAACATTGACTTACTCTTCATCATCCATTGCAGAGTGCATTTATAGTAGATACCTCACACAAGGAATATGTATTAAGAGTTGCAGGAAGGATTCATAGAGGTTTCCGCACAATTTTAACGAAATACCATCTTAAAGATGCTGAAGTTAAAATCAAGCCACACCCACCTCCTCTTTATGCACACTTGATATCCCAAGGAGCGTGGGATGCATTTACCAACTGTCTTGGGGAGCAGAATTTTCAAGTACATTTTGTGGGGTAATACATTGTTTGACGTTGCTTGTATTCATCACTTTGATTGACAGTTTTTTATTTATAAAATAACAAATGAGTGCTGAAAATAAAAAACATGCAACAGAACAAGCGTACCCTTACTGTAAAGAAAGGATGGGGTACGCTTCACTTGAGAAAAAATTGGTACATCTTTTAAATATACTGTACTACTTGTATGTGACATAAAACAAAACAATAACCATGTTTCTCTATTTATATGAAGATTTATTAATCGAAATCGAAATCCATATCCATCCAATTCCATGTGCTATCGAAGGAGGCTCGTGTAAACAAAGAGGGGACAATGATAGATAAAAACACACAAAAAGTGTGGGAAACATGTGTAAGTATGACATAATATAAATTTTATTTGATTTAAATCGCTATTACATTACAATGACTACTTATTTTTCTATATTTTCTATCCGACATTGTCACAGGACTCAACAACACCCGCACTAGATGCAGACATACTTTCAGCGGCCTTGAAGCAGCCAGAACAGTATGGCTACGTCAGAGGTGCGGGTTTTGGGGTGACACCCCAAACATATTTTTAAAAACAAAAACAAGCGGAGGATCAAAATGAAAAAATGGAAAAGATTCAAGAAAAATTATCTATTTTTCAAGAATAATTACAATACTAGAGAGAGATGATAGCAAGTTTGATGGGGGAGAGACAAAGAGAAGAAACAACTCAATAACAACCCGTGCGTGATGATCCCGCCCCACCCCCTCCAGCTTTGAGGCAAGCCATTTCCCTAAAAAACCTGACTTATATAAGGTAATCAATATTTGAATAATTGTTTCTGTGAAATGTGAATCACATAGACACCTACACCTTTATTGTACTAATATTCTACAGGGTGAAAATGACTTTGATTTATATCTATCAAATCCCACCTATCTACTTGTAACGAGGGATATGGTGCTCAATACGCAGAACGACATGCAACACAATAGACAACTTCCAACAGATCATTTCAGAGTGTCAATTAATGTAGTTAATGAGCTAAGTGCCGAGTTACCTATTCAAAATGACGATGACAAAATTCATACGGTTGAACAAGCTGTTGGAACATTCATATCTTGACTGTAAATTCTTGTAAAAAAACATGTCTAAAGGAGTTATCCATTTCCAATTTATTTTTCAAGCTGGAACTTTAAAATTTAATGAATAAAGGTCTGAATCGATGAATGTTATTACAAAACGACAAAGAGAAAGGGGTGAAGCGAAATTTCATCTCAAAACTATCTCAAGGATCAACAAACCGATTGAAATAGTCTACTGAGAGCACCTTCACCCTACCCGTTCTATATCCACAGTTAATATCATTGCAGGCTCATATGGATAAAAAGTTGATAGACGACAATGGTCACACAGTTGAATTTGAAAAAAATATGTACGAAGAGGAAGCATCAGATTTCATTAGTGCTGAAAATGTAAATGAAATCCTCAAGTATGAATGGCTAGGCACCTCAGTTGTAAATGTATACATGAGGTATGTTTTCATGATTTGATTTTATAAAATATGATATACTCTGATAATTATGAATAAATACATTTCATATTTTTTCAGGCGTATATATGAAAAAAATTGAAGGGATTTCCCCATGAATTTTTTTTGGACTCGTTAGTCCTCACATCACCTCTTCAAAAGAGAAAATAGATTCTGATAAAGAGGCTGCAATAATGTCATCCCTGCTTAAATTGTTTGAAAAAAAAATTACGGATGACCGACTCTTTTTAATACCAATGATGCAGGGTAAAATTATACAATTTAATTATATCAACTATATTTTCATTTCTTTATTTACTTATTCATTTTTTTGTTTTTAAGAAGCATTGGATGATGATTGTAGTCAATTTGGATACTCCAAAGATTTATTTTCTGGATTCAATGCATGGATATCCAACAAACCGACCATGCATGATGGAGTTTGTTAATTTGTAATAAAATAAATCCAACATTTTAAAACTAAACATCTAGTTATATAATTTATATTATATTTTAATCAGGATTCTGTTATGATAGGGCAGTGCATCAATATCGTCTACTACATGGAATGAATCCAGGGCTTAAGGATAAAAACGCCTACAAGATCTACAACTGGAAAAGTATCCTGGTATATATAATAACATTGAATTATCAAAACACATATCAAAACAAATTACTTATTTTTGGTGATGTTTCTACAGTGTCCAGAACAAACAAACAGAAAGGACTATGGTTATTATGTTTGTAAATTTATGAAAAATATTGTATTTCATCAACAAACTATCATCCCTGACAAGGTATTTTAGAAAATAATTATTAGTTCATTTAAAATATTTATTAATCCTTTGTGTATTCATATGATTTCAGTACTACCATGACTTTCACAAAAAATCATATTCACAAGATGATATAGATGTGTTTAGAAATGAATGGGCAACATACCTGATAGAAGATTTCACACAAATAGGATGAAGGTGAATTCCTACTACTTATGTTATCCACATATGATCATTAATATCTCCCTTGTTTACACTTATTGAGCACATATGATCACCCTTTATTATGTTTTATATCCTTAGGCTATGAAGAATGGTTTTATAAATGATTTGGCTTTCTAGAAAATCATAACTCATTGGACTACACTGGTCAATAGTGTGGAAGTCGACCAATGCATAGTCATGTAGTCCACTCACGAGCATCTTAAAAGTTTGATGGGAACCAATATCTTGGATTTTTAATTTTCTAATTAGTTTTCCTTATATTTGGGTGGGGGTGTCCAGGAGGGAGGGGGTGTCCAGGAGTGGGGGCGGGGGTGTCAAGGAAGGGGTGTGTCCAGAAGGGAGGGGGTGTCCAGGTGTGAGGGTGGTGGGTGGGGGGTGTCCAGGAGGGAGGGGGGCTGTCCAGGGGGTGTCTAGGAGTGGGGGGTGTCCAAAAGGGAGGGGGGTGTTCAGGGGGGTGTCCATGAGTGGGGTGTCTAGGAGGGGAGGGATGGGGTGTGTCCATAAGGTAGGGGGTGTCCAAACAAAGATCCATTCAATTCCATTCAATACTGATAATATACAATGGGTAGATCACTTCAGAGTAGCCTGAAGTGGGTCCGTAGTGAGGCATAAAAAGTTCCAACCAACCAAACCAATTCTAAGCCCATATAAAGGCCCAAGAATTATATTCTAGTTCAATTTAAGGCCCAATATGTATTATTTAATGTCATAAAGACCCAAAATATGCATCATTTACCTTTCTCACATTAGATTTATGTGAAATTTCATTCATATTTCTCCAATATATTTTTTGTTTGGTGTTTTTCCTTGATTTGATGAACTATATCTCTTAAATATATATATGATTTTATAATTCATATTATTGAATTATGGTGTATGAATAATATTTATTCCATTATCAAATAGATGATGAAAATATAGTTGGATAAAGAAGGTTATTAATGGGTATACACTAAAGAAATAGGAGGGAGAGGGTGTCTAGGAGGGAGGGGGGTGTCCAGGTGGGAGGGTGGGTGGGGGTGTCTAGGGGTGGAGGGGGGGGGGTGTCCAGGAGGGGAGGGGGCTGTTCAGGGGGTGGGAAGGGGGATGTACAAGTAAAGGGAGGGGGGCTGTAGGGGGAGGGAGGGGGGGGGGGGCTATCCAGGGGTAGGGAGGGGGCTGTCCAGGCTGTCTCGGGGAGGGGAGGGAGGGGGGTTGTCCAAGAAGGAGGGGGTGTCCAGGAGTGGAGGGGGGGGGGTGTTCAGGAAGGGATGGGGGCTGTCCAAAAGGGGAGGGGTCTGTACAGGGGGTGGGAAGGGGTATTTCTAGGGAAAGGGGTTTCAAGGGGAGGGAGGGGGGGGGGGTCTATCCAGGGGTAGGGAGGGGGGGCATTGATGTTAACCAGAGCATCGAGGTAGACCATAAAACATGATAAAAGACTGTTTTGAGCCTTTAACAAGATCACCATGTTGACTTTAAATAGACTTTAATATCTTAATTTATTCCATCAAATACATGGCTAAAAGAACAAAAGATAAGACTGAAATTCACTCAAATATAGGCTATAGAATCCATGCATTCTGTGCCAGGTTTTTTCAAAAAGTTTCACCTAGGTGCTTAAAATAATAAGCTGTTGCAGTTCACTATCTCAAGAGTGACGGTGTGGTTCCATCAATAGCGTTTTTGCCTCCGAATAAGAACATCAGACGATACCACTGGATTAAACAACACTAATTCATAATCAGCCACAGTCTGAATGGTAGTGCAAACATATTTTATGGATAAGTTCTCGCATGTTTCCACTCATGTGTCCCATCTCATCAGTTACCTTCCATCAAACAAAGGTTTTTCAGTTCCTTGGGAAACTTGTTTCCCATTGCATGCGACTGTGATTGCGTTCTCCATGTTGTTCTCACCTCTGTGCTATATCCTTCATGATCACTATTAATCGAGCATTGTCTGGCGCAGTTTCTTCGAGTCTAGATGCGTGCTTTTCCAGTTTCACCATACTTTTAGACTACCTCACGTTATCTAATGGCAAAAAAGTGTAGATGGATCCTCTTTCTCAGTTTCAGTCACATTTTCCACCAAAGATGTGACTGAAATCCCAATCACATCTCTCCCATTCGTCCCCCTGTTTCCGCCTCTGTCAGAACGTGTCAGTCTCCTCCGTAGCCAGCATCAACCGATCGTCTTCCTTTTCCTACATTTCAGTCATTCTCATCACCAATGTAAGTCGCTCCCCCTCTTTTTGTGGCACTTTCTCCATGCTGCGCAACATGTTAGTGGTGTGTTTTCAGTATTCATCTTACTCCGTCAACTCATGTTCCCACCTTCGCTGCTCTTGATCCCACCATTGTTGGTGCAACGTGAGAGCTTCCATTTTGGATACAATGGATTAATTCTAAAAATTTCAAGGGTTTCTTCCTCTTTTTGTAACAAAAAAGTTTTTTTATGACAATATGTTCATTTGGTCATACCCACTAAAATATATTATTATTATTGTTACTATTGTCATTGATAGATTTACAATTGATTTTCTTTCATTGTCCAAAGATATCATTTGGTTTTTTCTGGTTCAAGTTCACTATATATTTGCAGAACAATATGTTTTTGTTCTGTCCAGGGGGGCTGTCTCGGGGAGGGGAGGGAAGGGGGTTGTCTAGGAAAGAGGGGGTGTTCGGGAGTGGGGGGGGGTGTCTAGGAGGGGAGGGGGGATATCCAGGAGGGGAGGGGGCTATGCAGGGGGTGGGAAGGGGGATGTACAGGGAAAGGGAGGGGGGATGCAAGGGAAGGGAGGGGGGTTTTCCAGGAGGAAGGAGGGGGGATACAGGTGGAGCTATGGGAGGGGGGGGGGCTGTCCAGGGGTAGAGAGGGGGATTTCTAGGGGGGCTGTCCAGGAGGGGAGGGGGCTGTCTAAGGGGTGGGAAGGGGGATATCCAGGGAAAGGGAGGGGGGATTAAAGGGAAGGGAGGGTGGAGGGGTTGTCCAGGAGGAGGGAGGGGGGCTGCAGGTGGAGTGGTGGGAGGGGGGGGGGGGTGTCTAGGGGTAGAGAGGGGGCTGTCTCCGGGAGGGGGGATTGTCCAGGAAGGAGGGGGTTTCTAGGAGGGGGGGGGGCTGTCCAGGAGAGGGGAGGGGGGGTATCCAGAAGGTGGGAATGAGGCTGTCCAGGGAAAGGGAGTGGGTATACAAGGGGAGGGATGGGGGGGGGGGGTTGTCTAGGAGGAGGGAGGGGGGATGCAGGTGGAGTGGTGGGAGGGAGGGGGGCTGCAGGGGGGGTGTCCAGGGGTAGAGAGGGGGCTGTCTCAGGGAGGGGAGGGAGGGGGGTTTTCCAGGAAGGAGGGGCTATCCAGGAGAGGAGGGGGGGGGGTTGTCTAGGAGGAGGGAGGGGGGCTGTAGGTGGAGTGGTGGGAGGGGGGGGGTGTCCATGGGTAGAGAGGGGGCTCTAGGGGGGTGTCCAGGAGGAGGGAGGGGGGATGCAGGTGGAGTGGTGGGAGGTGGGGGGCTGTCCAAGGGTAGGGAGGGGGCTGTCTTAGGGAGGTTAGGGAGGGGGCTGTCTCAGGGAGGGTAGGGAGGGGGGTTTGGATAATCACACTAAATAACTAGGAGATCAAAAGAAAATTGAATCGGTATGATCATGGACTATCTAATTGTGTAGGTTCTCATCAGGACCTCTCTAAAAATGAGAAATACATTCCTTCCATACCTTCAATGGTACCTTATATATTATATGGGGTCCTTGGAGAGGCATAAGTGGTCAGGGTCCAAGTAGGGTTGGAACCAATGTCTGATATGGACGCGCTAGCACTCATTACCTTTGACCTGGCATGGGAGAGTATACTCTTAGAGGCTCCTGATCTTTGTAACTATTAGGTTTATAACCTATCTAGGATGGTGGTATAACTAGTAAAATTTTATAATTTATTCTAAAATTGAATACTCCTATGAAATTGAATACACCATCATGTATATGTTATATTATATAACCTGTGGAGATTCCTCCCTTTTTTTATTGTTAATAAATGAAACCTTTTGGATTCCATGTTGTTGTTAACATTTATTCCTATTATTTTCTCATCCATGTCATCTTAACAAAACAATATTTATAAGTCAATTAATCATGTAGAGCCTCTTCTAAAATATTAATTCAATCCAAGGAAATATGGACATGTAAAGGTTTTAACAGGTAATAATTGAAATTTTATTAATGTATTCTTTTATATTAATGTTTAATTTATTTTATTATTGTATTACTAACATAATATTTCTTTTATTATATTGGTGAAATATTTTTACTGAGTTTGAATGATTTTTTCGACAACTAATACCATGGATGACAATTTTTTAGAGCGGATCATGGATGCAAAAAAGATGAAACATAAATGTTTTTAACTGTTTTTTGGATAATTGTAATTGTAACCAAATTAAATTTTTTTGAAATGTATATAGTAGTGTGTTGTTTTGTATTCATGATTTCAAGTAAATTTATATATCATTTTTGTTCTTCTTTGCTTTGTGTGAAGGTACTGTTTGTGCTGTGTATGCAGGTGCTGTCTTATGTGTGCAGGTGCTGTGAAGGTGTTGGGTTTGCACATGCAATTTGGCATTTATGAGTGCTAATTAAGTGATGATAAATGTATAATATATCAGCACTCAAAATATCACTGATAAAGGTAGTATTTATCAGTGCTATTTTTAGCGTTGATATATTATCCATTTATCAGTGCTAAAAATAGCACTGATAAATACTACCTTTATCAGTGCTAAAAAAAGAACTAATAAAGATGGTCCTTTATCAGTGCTAAGCAAGGGCTGATAAAGGCCCCCCTTTATCAGTTATTTTTTAGCACTGATAAAGGGGACCCCCCTTTATCTTCACCTCGATTAATAATTCTTTTTTAGCACTGTTAAAGGCGGTTTTTAGCACTATTGAAGGCCCTATTTGTAGCAGCGGAAAAAGGTTTTTTTGGAAAAGGAATTATTTTTGCCTAAAATAAAAATGTTGCATACAAGTGTGTTGGTGATTAAAATTTTTCATGTATGTCAAGATTCAAGGTCATCACATCAAAATATATCTAAGTAAATAAGTTCATGAAAGATTTGAATGTGCGTGAAAGACGAGGTTGCGTGACAAAAGAATAGTTTCACATGTCCGCAAAATAGAGATGGAGCTTGTGATTGAAATGATTTTACATAAAAAATGTAATTTAAAATAGAGATCTTCCACTACTGGGGAAATATTACATGCATAGCGGAAGGAATGTAAGGATTTTTCATTTAGGGTCGGCTGAGTATATAAATTGATGGCTACCCCCATCATTTCAGTAGCTTGACCCTTAGATAAAATTAGGGATCTGAATCATGTAAGAGGTGTGATAAAAGGTAATTTCACCCAAATAGAGTTTCATGAATAGATACATGTTTCTTTAATGTTTTAATTTTGGCAAAAAGTTAATTTTGTGCACAAGGGGTTAAATTTTTACACAAGACATCTAAAGGTTGCACGAAAGATTAAGTGTAACCCAAAAGGTATTTCCTAGTAAATCTGTGGTAAATTGGTATTCATAATTTAGATTAAATTGGAACTTAATGATACACTAAATTAGGTGTAAAAAATATTGATTCATGTAATAAAAGGAGGATATTATGAATAAGCAGTGAGCACACTTCAGTTGAGAGAGTAGTGGGGTTTGTTTTTGTGATTTGTTGTAAACTAGAAGGGATAGTGATTCTGCTCCAAAATTTCTAATATAAGTTTACTTTAGTGAACTTGGTACATAGGAAAATTATCTTTTTATGATCATTGGATTTATCTAAGTGTGGGTGAACCAAGTAAAATTATTATATATCATTCATGATTTCATCTATTTTCGTACATTTATATGATAAAGAGAGAGAAGACAATTTTATTTAATGATGAAACATGATCCGAAGCAACATTTATTTTAATCTATCATATCCTAATTCACCCCTCAAGGTATTTAACCTATTTAGGCTAACATATATATATATATATGTATTATTTTGTAACAAATCTATAATAAATTTATATTTATTATACAATATTTTTTAATGTGTACGAACAAAGTCGAGACTTATGGTATGGGATTTTTAGTCTCTCTTTTATTTTGGGAGAATTATTCCATATTCACCACTTGTTTACTTTTTACAGTGTATATAATACCACATTCACATGTAAAATAATGAGTATCCTTCAAATTAGAATATTTTAAGTTTAATTCATAGTTATTTATTCTTGGGGTTTATGATTCAATGTTACTAAAGTGGTAATAGTTTTATGATACAATCTAATCCTTTATCATAATTTTTTATGTTTATACTTATAATGATGAAATGTTTTGATTATTTTATAATGAAATTCATGAATTTTATCCTCCTCTAGTTATTTCATGAGAACACATTTTCCTCTATTTATTTACTTAAGAGTTTAAAATATTTTTTTAAGAAAATTTGACTTTATCTCTTCGACCAAAAATCCTTTTTCTTCAGAAAATATTTTTCCTAAAAATGTTTTCAAAAAAGTTTTCAAAATTATAAAAATGATTTATTAAATGAATTTTTACCCATGTTTTACCTTTTAAAAAATGTTTTGAAAGATTTTTTCATGTCATTTTCCAAACAGTTCCATCTTGGATTTTATCGAAAATGTGAAAGGAATCATTGTTTTAACATGTATGACATGAATGGTATTTTCCACCATCATGACCAAATCCTTATTTTAAATCTCATTTTACAAGTTCTCAAAGGTTATTTTTAAAGAATTTTACTTTCAAAATGTTTTTTTAACTTTTTTTAAAATGATATTTTCAAAATGGAAAGGATATTTCCATCAAGAAATGTTTGAAATGATTTTTAAATATTCCTTTATACATTACCAAGGTTATTTTTAAAGAAAAGTATTCTGAATTTTTTTTATATTTTAAAATGAATTTTTCCATGTAGAAAGGATATTTTCCTTAAGAAATGTTCCATGTGATCTTTCAATATCATTTTCTATATAGTATGACATCCTTTTGTTTTAATTATTCTTAACTAGGGATATTATCCAAGGATACCATTCTTATACTTTGTCTAGATGGCATATGTTTATCATGAAAAGATAATTATGAAACATGTTTATCTTCGATAGGGTATATAATGATAAAATGATTAGGCAACCCACTTATTTTTCCATGATTTATGATTTGGTGAATTTATGAAATGATTATGAAACCTACTTGTTTTTCACATGTTGTGTTATGATGGAATATTTTTAAAACACATTTGTTTTCATGGTTTGAAATATTTTGAATGTTTTTTGATCTTATGGCACAAATATGTATTATTTTTATTATGTGATGGTAGTGATGTTATAAACAAGGATGGTTGTTAAGTTATATCTAAGATATGTGGGACCTATATCTCCCTATAATTCATTAGGTAAAGACAGATATATCATGTGATAAATAGGACTAGAATGGGGAGTTGACCTAGTTCAGTAAGAGACTCTGTCCACTATGATTATCTTGGGAGTTAACCTTGAATACTATGATGGTTTTCCAATCCATTATGATATACTTTAAAACGAAACTTTAACTTATAAGGAAATTATTATCTATAATTATGTGTATTGTACAAATATATGTATTATTCCAATATTATGCTGTCATGGTTCATGTTATTTTATTCCATTATGATTCATTTTATATAAACTATCATGATTTATTCCATGACTCAAGTTTATGATCTATGATATGTAGGGTATGGTTGTTGAATGTTATTATAATGTTATCATATCATTATGCTCATGATATCTTAATATATACCTTGTTTACCCTTTCTGAGAATATGAGATTACCCTTTCTTATGTTTCCCTTACCCAAGTTATGAAAAATGTATTATGTTTGATTTTTCTAATAAGGGTACTTGTTATGAAGAACATAGTGGGATATCATGCAACTCAGTTATGGATTAGTTGTTTATGTTCCGAGGTTTCCAAAGGCACTAAACTATTATGATCCCCAGGCATTTGTTTGTGTAATTTAATAAATATTTATCTAAAAGATGTAATATCTATATATAAAAGGTTTGGGTATCTACATTTTCACACCTATTTGGTTTATGGTTTTGTGTTTATTAAATTTCTCATGATAATTCCCTTTATTATGAATAATGATCTCAATCACTATCCATAATTATTTTTAAAATATGTTTTTTTCTCAATGTCTATATTTTCACTTCCCACTAACATTCTCTAATTTGGAAACCTAGAATGTGTTATTCCAGATGACCTTTGTTGTTTCATTTTATTTATTTTCAAGAAAAAGTTGTATTAATAATTTTTTTTTCAGATTCGAAACCCTTGATTACGAAGATAAAGTTCACATTGAGAAGATGTAATTTATTAACGGGGATAAATATAACACCTTGATATTTTAATAAGAAAACTATGTTTGATAACATATATGAAACCCAACACTGAGCCTAAACGAACCATGAAATATCATTATTGAAATAGAAATTTTATAAAATAGACATTAAATTAGTTGGTATGAATAGGATTAACTACTTTATGATATATATAAAGGTCTAAATCAATATAAATGTATTCATAAATACTTAGTAAATAATTTCTCAATTTTTAGTAAATTCATTTTATTCATCAAAAATAATTTTTCTTTAAAGAAAATTTATTTATTTTGTGATAAAATATTATAATTAATTTATGAAACTTTTATAATACTTATTTGAAAACATGGATCTTGTTTTTGAAATCAGGGTATCAAAATTATCTTATTGTGAAATTTTTATATTTTCTAGAAATGTTTTATTTTTCAATGAATAGTGAGAAATACTTATTTTTATTTTAAAATATTTACCAGGTAAAATTATATTTTGATTAGTTATAAAACTTTATCAGTTTATTTTATTTAAAAATAATACAAGTATATTCTTTGGAATGAATTTTATACTTGAATTTTGAATAAAAACGTTTTTATACATGAAATGATATATTTCTAGAAAACTATTTTACATTAAATTTTTCATTTTAATATTAAATTAATTTTTATAAATTCTTGAAATTGAATCTTGAAAAATGAAATCCATATTTTGAATCAGGAGGGCTAATTTTGTATTTTTTTTTGAAAATTTCACCTTTTATTTATGGTCATTATGAATTTTAGCCGTAGTAAATAATCATCACCACAGTAAGTGTAAATCTAGTAATTAAGGTTAAAAATAATATGGCAGAGACTAAAAAATAAACCTAACACTTGAAATTATCCAATTGGATGATTAAAGTTTAGCCATTATTATCCATGTTTTGAAAATAAGGAAAATTGGGGATGAATATCTTTGATTTAACCTTTATATTATTTTATGTAAATCAATGTAGAAAATGTCATTATCCTTGTTTTAATCTTCTTAATTTTTTGATATGGGGTTAAAAAGAGGATCTATTTGGTTCTTAAAGGGTTATTTTAAATATGAAATATTTTTTTTATCATGGTAATTTTTTTAATTTTAGTGATTAAATAATTACCTTAAATGATTTGCAATACCAACACAATATTTATTAATTTAATATAAAATTAAAGTAAAAGGTTTTAAAAATATTAAACGTAATATGATTTGAATTAATTATTGTGTTACACCAATTTTTTGGACAAATATAACATTTTAGGGATGTTTTAAAGGATTATATTCTAATTTCATTATTTCCATGATGTTTTCAAAGACAAATTAAAATGAATAGTTCTAAAAATGATATTAATGTTATTTTATAATAAATAATATATTGTTAAGTGATTTAATATTCAAAAATATATTATCATCATCCTAGTTATTTTTATGTGTTTGAAAATATCAACTATGGTTTATTTACAAAACAAGTTCATTTTATAGTAACTATATTGAACACTAAGGAGTAAATACTTTGTAATTGTAATATTTCCAAAAAGGGTTAACGTGGGTTAAAATAAAGTGATAAGGGTAAAAACCAATCTAAACTTGAAAAAATTATCTCGTATGATAGGATATCAAACCACATTCATCCAATTTTAATAATATATAAATTTGTATCCCTTTTCCCATGAAAATTAATTAATATTAATTTAATATTTTATGTATTTACAAGAGTGCCCCTCACCTCAATTAAAATGGGAACCTTGTATCCTCTTTTATTAACATGTCATAATCCTATTATATTGTCCATGATTGAGAAAAATATCTTCCTAACATGCCTCCCCAAAAATTTTAGGTCTTTTTTTCATAGAATACAAACCTTAGAGTGTTTAAGGTGTAAAGAAAAGGATGTTGTCCAAAGATAAGGTACAATCATTAACATAAAGTTTAAGTTTTATTTCTTCTTATATTTCCTTAAAAACTTCTTCATGAATTCTGATATAATAAAAAAAATATCTTCCTTATACTTGGACTCTTTTAATTTAATTAAATCACCTATATCCATCTCCTCTTGCATCAAATGGGAAATGAAACCATCATTTGTGTGTATGAAAGACTACCTCCTTGAGAATCAAGGTAATTTGTTTTACATTACCACCTAATATAGCTAGTTATGATTATGGATTTAATTATTAAATATGATATTCATGACATAATTACCATTCTATAAATATAATATATCATCTATTTTCTTACCTTTCCATCCATTGAAAAATTATAACATCATTCATGTGTATATTTGGATTACGACCCCCAAGAAGCAATGTGATTCATTTTTATTAACCACATCACATGGATAGTATATATAAGTGTACTTACAGAAATGATATGATATTTATCATGTAATAAAAATTATATAATGATAAAACAACACTTACCTTCTTTCCCCCAGGATAATTGAAAAATAGAAATGTTACTCATGTGTATGTATGACCTACCGTATCCATGATTATAACGTAGTTCATTTTCCATAACCATCATTCATGTTTGGTTTTAATAGTATAATTATTGTTTAAAAATTATAATTACATATTTATTGTTATTATTATTTATATGGTTAAATAGTTACCTCATTGACCATATTCAACGTACCAAAGTCATTTTGGGCTTATTATCCGAATATTATCAAAAAATATGACTTGAACTTAATTGATTAAGTGATTGAATATAAAATTATAATAAATAAAATAAAATAAATGATAAACTTGAAAATTATTATTAATAAAGTAAATAATTAACATATTTTTATTATTCAGGATGATAACAAACATACGGGAAGACTTGGACTCGAGGTAAGGGACACTTTACTTTAAAACCATCATTTTAAATGTTTTAAAGATTTATTTTCTAAATCATCAATTTCCTTGTCCATATTCATAAAATTATTTTAATGTTGTATTTATATGATAATAAATAGATTATAAAATAAATTTTATGACCCTTTTTATTTTATTTTAAAGGATTTAGAAGGTAATATTTTTTATATATTTTAGACAGAACATTTTTACATTCTTTACAAAATAAAAATATATATCCAATTTTAACATATATAACATCAACATTATTTACCGCCTTCATAAATATTATTTAATGTTTGGATTCCTTTATAATATTCAGTGTTTCATTTAATTTAAATAATAAATATTTACATTTTTTCTAATTATTTTGAAAAAAGGTTTTAAAATGAATTTATATTTGGATATCTGAAAATGTTTTGCTTATAGATGTAAGGGATGTCACTAAACCAACCATTTTTATTGGTGCAAGATAATTCTATATCAAACCCAAATTATATCTCTATTTAATTTTATGTAATCCTTCTAAATTATATATATATATATATATATATCAAAAATATATTCCTAGCTTATTCACACTTCCTTTTAAGGGGTAATACATGCCATAATATCATTTCTCAAATCCATTATTTAAAATGAAACTCAATTAAGATTGATAGCACTTTGTTCATATCTGAAATTGAGATTTCTAATGCTGTGACTGGTTACTTTAAGAAGTTATTCTATGATTCTGGGGAGAGCAACTCAAATAAGATAATCAGATGTGTCGAACCGAGTCTGGATGACAATCAGAATAAAAAACTCACTGAGGTTCCTTCCTACAAGGAGATTCATTATGCACTCTTCTCCTTAAACATGGATAGTGTTGCTGGTCCAGATGGGTTCACTAATAAATTCTTTATGTTCTACTGGGACATTATTCATATTGATGTAATCAATGCTGTCAAGTAATTATTCCATCATTCTTTTATTCCATTTGGGATGAACTCCAATTTCATTGCTCTGATTCCAAAGAAGAATAATGCACTGGATATTAAAGACTTCAGGCCTATTACAATTGGGAACTCTATTCCTAAGGTTATTAGTAAGATCTTGGCAGACTGATTGGGTGAAGTTGCTAATAATATTATCTCTGCTAATCAATTTGGCTTTTACCCGGTAGGAATATTCAGAACGGTCTCTTTACTACTTCAGAATGTATAAATATTATGAGAGGAAAAGTTCAATATGGAAACATGGCCTTGAAGGTTGAAATTTCAAAGGCCTTTGACATGATATGGTGGGATTTCATTTTCAAAATCCTAAAGATGCATGGATTATCAGGGAAATTTATTGGTATGGTCTCCTCCATTTTGAAAAGTGCGCATCTATCCATTCTTGTCAATGGATCCCCTAGGGGTTTCTTTCAATGCACTAGAGGAGTCAGTCAAGGTGATCCTTTATCTGGTCTTCTGTTCTCCATGGCTGAAGATTACCTTAGTCTGTGCCTAAATGATCTTGTCAATACTGGATTTTATCAAATAATGAGAGCAGTTAGGAATTCCTTTGCTCCCTCACATTTACTTTATGCGAATGATATACTTTTGTTCGTTAAGGATTATAGGGGAACTATTGCTTGCATCAAAAGTATTTTTTCACATTATGAAGAGTTTGCAGGCCAGGTGATCAGTTGGAATAAATCCTTTGTTGTATTTGGAGAAGAAGTTTGAATTTAGAAGCAAAACAGGGTTGCTCGTAAGCTTGGTTTCAAAAGAGGTTCTTTTCCCTTTAACTATCTGGGGATCCCTTTGTTTTGGGGAAGGGTGAAACGTATCCACTTGTAAGGAATTGCGCTGAAAATTACTAATCAGTTGGAAAGTTGGAAAGGGAAGACCATGTCTCAGGATGGCAGAGTTTTCCTTATGAACTCTGTTATCACTTCCATGTTTGTTTATTCCTTTTCTGTTTATAAATGGCCAAAAGCTCTTATTAAGGAATTAAGTGTTTTGATACGTAATTTTATTTGGACTGGGTCAATACATAAAAATAAACTTGTCTCTATTTCTTGGAAAGATTGTATTAAGCTAGTGAATATGGGAGGAATGGGAGTTAAGGATATCAGAATATTCAATGATGCTCTTCTTCACAATTTCACCTAGAGACTTTTGGCCAAGCCTAATTACTCCCTTGAATTTCTTGTTGGCAGGTTTGTTGACAGGCTACAAAACAGAAAGTTTATGTATTTGAAATCTTTGGTTTGTACTTTAGTCAAAAGTTCATATTCTAGCATCATCTCTCAATATTTATGGTTAGTCTGTCCTGAGTCCCATTTGAATTGCTGGAACACTCCATGGTTGTCCTCTCCCATTAAGGATTCTATCATCATTCCAACTTCCTTGAAAAATCTATCTATATCTGATATTCAAGGGAATGCTGCTGTCCATGACATCATTCCTAGTAATCTTTGTGTTGAGATTACAAATTATGTCTATGTTGATACTGATGTTCTGATCTGGAAACCTGCTATGAATGGATCCTTTTCCAGCCGGTACTACTATAGGTTGATGTGTGGTGTTTCATCTGGAATTCCTTCATGGGTGGAGGCTATTTGGAAGCCCTATATATTCCCCAATGATGCCATGATACTCTAGAAAATCTAGAAACAACGGCTGCCCATCCAATCTTCTCTGTAGAGTACATGCCTTGTTATTGCTCCGGTATGCCTATTCTGTTTAAAGGGTGATGAATCTATCTTGCACCTATTTATATAGTGTGAATTTTCTGGCCAACTCTGGGCCTATTTTCAATCTATTTTTCACTGCTATTTTAACTTATGCTTCATTGAGTTGATACTATCCTCGGTTCTTCATTCGACTCTCAGTGAACAGATTAAATCCCTGCTTATTAGTACTTCTGTTTCGGTGATATCTTATATCTGGAAGTCTCGGAATAATATTGTGTTTAACAATGGAAAGCCCTGTTTTTGGGAAGGGGTTATGATGATCCATCGAAGCATCAAACTTGCTTCGATGAATCAAACCGGCTCAATGAACAACGATTTATCTGACTTTCTTATTTTGAGAGCTCTTGGTGTTAGTGAAAGGGAAAGAAAACCAAGAGTGATGAAATACATCTGGTGGATTCCACCAATTCTTGACTGGTTAAAAGTGAACGTTGATGGGGCGGCCTCTGGTGTACCAGGTCTTGCTGGTTGTGGTGGAGTCTTCAGAACCCACCAGGGCTTCGTTAAAGGCTATTTTTTCCATTATATCGGGCACACTCATGTGATTGAAGCTGAACTATGGGTGATAATCAAGGCCATCAGGTACGCGACTTGCTATGGTTGGCGTAGATTATGGATTGAATCAGACTCCTCTGTTTCTGTACAGATTCTGAAAGACCTATCCCGGAATGTTCCATGGAAGATGCGGCTTGTATGGACTTCTTGTCTCAGTCTTGCTGACTGTTTATCCCTTGATGTTTCTCATGTTTATAGTGAAGCAAACCAGGTTACTGATGCCCTCTCCAAAAGGGCTATCATGGA
This sequence comes from Viscum album, assembly GCA_963277665.1. NCBI lineage: Eukaryota > Viridiplantae > Streptophyta > Magnoliopsida > Santalales > Viscaceae > Viscum > Viscum album. The sequence continues at coordinate 1,920,979,117 of OY728125.1, read as the reverse complement.
GGTCAGTTCTAGTTGGTCTTTTTTTTTCCCACCTACTGTGAAAATATGGTTAAGAATGATCGAGATGGTGTTCTTTATTCACGAATTTGTAAGGCTCCCCTTTTCTGAGTTGTAATGTATTGTTTATCCTCTTATTTAATAATTTGATGGGAGCAGGTTTCTTCCTTTCTCTTAGACCTTTTGGATATATTTTTATTCCCAAATGATCACTTTATTTAAAGATCTATGATTATATACTCAGATATAAAAATCCATAAAATATATTTCCCTCTTTTCTTTATAATCATTATGAGATTTCATTTGATTATAATACGAGGAAAGATTATACAACCCATTTATTTCCATGGGTAATTCACGTGATCATGTATCATTATTTGTTTCATTTCTATGGAAAATATAATAATGAACATGTTATAATGGGCGACTTCAAATAGAACTCCAATTAATTGGATAAAATTTTTATATCATGAGATGTTATGTATAGGATTAGATAGTAAACCTAATCCAAGATGGTTCTTTATTAACCGTGTGATGTTTTCTTGGGAGACAACTTTGATTTATTTTTATGACATGTTCTATGTTTCTACATGATTTTTTATATTTAAATTATCTTATGATACTGTGATCATTATGTTATGATCCCATGTGATTACTCATGAGCTTATGTTTATAATAAAGTATATTCAAGTTCATAAGGATTAAATGAATAACATTTTTTGAATTTTTATTTTTATTTTTTCATTATAATAAAGGAACCTTTATGAGTTTTATTTTTTGATTAAGGCATATAATGATTTGTTTTATTAAAAATATTTGGTCATAGAATTTTATTTCTTGAGTAAGTAACTATTTATATTTTTCCCAAACTAAATTATGAAAAAGGAATATTTTTTATGAGTATTCATGGACTAATAGGTTTCCTTCTTTATTTTTATGTATTTTATTGAGATTTTTTTTCTCATTCCACATTTTTAAATTTTTTTTTCATAGGATTTATAGATGATTAAGAACATAGAATAAGTCATGTTGAAGGTCATGGTATTTTTTATTAAAAATAAAACATATTCCATTTTAAATGTTTAATATTATTAGAAAATTTGATAATGATTTTATGTGTCCACATTGAAATATTTTTTTTAAAATTTTATAAAATTATAAACCTAAATAGTCCTTGGGTATGTAAGTGATCCCATATTTACTTTTGATGTTTTATGTTTTGGGTGGTTGATATTAAATCACATTTATTTGTATAAATGCTTAAAATTTAAAGATGATTTTTAGCACAATATCCATAATTGAGGGTCCATAGCTGTTATATCTAGGAACATTATGATTAGTTGTATTATTTTATTTTAATATTAATAAAATAATTATTATACAATGATATTTATTTTTCATGATATAGTATGTGATAATATCATGAGAGTAACTATCTCACTAAAAGGTTATGGAAATTCCCTTCTATGATGGGAACCTAGAAGTTCCACTATAGTATTCCTAAAATATATAAGTTCTATATCTGAATAATAGAATTTTATGGAACATAGATTATATATTTTATCAAGGGTGGATACCTATATGACTTTGAGGAACCTTATCATGATGTATATATTTATAAATTTCTATTTTATGATATTATGAGAAGAATAACTGATGGTAGGAAATTTACTTTTATATGTATCACTAGATGTTCCTATTTACGAGCATTTTTATTGACCCTTAGACTTTAAAATTATTATTAATGGATATTATTAGTTTCATAGTTTGATATATTGAATAAAAATATGATGATACATGTTCATTATGAAGTAGGATACATTGGGTGCGTCATGAGTGATATTGCATTAATGTATAATGTAAGAAAGGATTTATACATTATGTTATTTAATAGATGTTTATATCTCAAGAAAAATGATTGTAATTTATAAAAAATAAATTCATGGACATGGTGTTATATGGGTAGGTTCATTTCTAGAAAATCAAATAAAGTTACCTCATGCACATAGGTTGGTGACACCCGTAAGTAACCAGGATAATTAGAGATATCATGAAAAAGAGATTATATTACATGGAAAAAATTCATATTAGGTTATTTTTTGTGAGCTTAAATTATATCTCTATGGGTTCCTTAGCATGCTGTTATATTCTATACTCAGACTTAGGATGGATTCACCTAATTCTAGTGAGAAAGAGGAATGGAGGGTCACCCACTTATTATATCCTAAATCTTAGTTAAATACTAGTTTTATTTGAAATTGTGAATTAATATTATTCTCATACATTGTTTGATAACTATTCATATTTTTATGATCATGAATGTTTATTCACTAGTTATTTGAGAGAATATTTATGAGACAAATATTTAATAAATATTTATCTTCTATTTAATAAATATAATATTTATTCATTTATCATTGAATAGTACAATGATATTTATTTATTAAATAAATAGACATTATTCAAGAACTGATATATATTGTGGAAGAATGCTGAACTAAGTTTTAATTTTCTGAGGAGAGAAAAAAATAAATATTATTTGAATAACTTTTAAATATTTTATTCAAGAAAAAATATTTAATTAATTCATGAGTTTTTTAACATGTTAAGAATAACAATAATAAATTTAAAATTATTTGGAAATCAAGTTTTTTGAGAATTAAAACAATAATATGATACCATGTGTAATTATTTTCTTTCTAACCCTATCACTATTTGAACCCAATTATATTATTTCTAACCCTAATTCTTTCCATTTTGTTTTTTTGTGCACAATAATATATGAATAATCCTATCAATATATATATAGTTCATATCCAATAATGCTCTTAAGAATAGAGAGAGATCCTCCTATGCCACCCTTTTGATTTTAGAGAGATCATGGTATGTACTTCATTTAAGAAATTATTATTGTGATAAAAGATGTATGAAATGAGCATTATGATCTTCTGTGATAGAACTCAGAGATTCCTATGAATTTCCTTATGGGATCATAGGAAATGTGTTGATCAAAACTAGTGGGAATAAACACTTGACTCCTATTACACAATGAAATTACAATGTAGAGATGTTTTTAGGTTCATTAATAAATAAATAATTCATCATAATGTAATTATTTAACTTATTAAAATAATTATAAATCATTATATGATGATATTAAATTTTAGTTTTAGTTTTCCTTCATCATCTAAAAATTGAATTAATTCCATTGGTGATGATGTTCTACATCATATACATCTCATAATAATAACTGATTAAAACAAATGGACAAGATGGGAATTCCCTACCGATGCTTCCACAATGCTATGAACCATCAAAAATATATAAATCAAAGTGAAATGGATCTAATCAATAATATTATATATAAATTTTTAAGACCCTTATTTATGGTTATACATCAAGTAAAAACATAAACATAGAGGTTTTCTAAGTGTTCCTTGTTTGATTTTTGGCATTCATAATGGTGGGACCAATTGTTTTGAGAATCATAACTTGAAAGTAAAAGATTTAACTTTTCACCATTTAGGTAGGAAATTTATGATATTATTTTCCTCATTCAGAATTTTTCATTGATTTTCTTATTTTCATAGTTTAAATATTTAAAAATTAATGTTTATTTCATAAAAAAGAACTCATGGAAGCCTAATTATTGAATATTCTACTGATGTTTGAATATAAAGATTAATAAAAATTACAAATGGATATTTTAATTAAATATTATATTCAATAATATTTAATTTTGGGTTATTCTTCCATGTGTATGTTTATAATATAATTACAATTTTTTTTCAATAAACCATTTATTGGATTAAAATATAGCATAATAAAGGGGACTTAATTGTTTTAATGGTTTGTTCTTTGTGAAATTTTTCACTAATGTTACTTGATTTTTTTGTATTTATGATATATATTATATCACACAATTCCTTTCTAATCATGTTTATAATTCATCAATGAGCCTGGAAATAAATTCACATTGGCTGGATAGTCTTTCCATCGAAAATCAATTCTTGGATAAACCTCTCATTTATTAACTTTTATCTCCCATTTTGGGTCGATGATGGGAGATGAAATTTGTGTTTTGTATTGGTAAGAGAATTGAGGATTTATGTAATCCATAGGATTACATGGAAAGTTTTACTAGAGAGGATCAATGACAACTTAGACAACCAGTGAGTTCTTAGATGTGGTTATGATGATGACAATGGTAATATAGTTAGTTCAATGATATATAACTATATTTGGGTTTCTAGTGAGGTGAGAAGAAATTTTTAAATAAATTGGATATTATTAATTATTTTTTTGGTGTATAGAATAATTTTAAGTAATTATGTAATGATTTTGGTGTAATTTTTATATTTGACAACAAAGTTTTTTGAGGAGGTTTAATTTGGTGAAATTTTACTAACAACATGACATGTAGTTTTCAGAGCATAAGTTATGTATGTTAGATTTTATGATGGAAAGGGTTTATATATATAGATAAATATTACATATCACATGTCTCTGGGTCACATGACATGTATAGTGGGCCTCATTTGTCGATCATATACCAGCTATACATGCCGAGTTATCTAATGGACACACATGTTGTACCTACTGACATAGATGCCATATATGTTAGGATAAATAGATTTATGGGTATCTAAGGAACATTCCATCCAACCTACCTAATGTTACACACATCTTATAATAATTACATGTTGTGTAATTTCATATGGAATAAATTTTTGTACTTGAGATACATGTCCATATGGAATCGAGAGTCTAACCCATCACGTAACAAAAAATTGGCATGCCATGTATATTGATTTCACCCATTAATTATGATATTGAACATAAAAGACAACATGACTTGTTTTTAGAAGTATATAATATGTACTCATCAGATTATAGTGTGTTTCATACCTTGTCTCTCACATAACATTTTTTAGTATATGTGTAGTCCATTATGGGTGATTTTTACATGTAGAAGATGGTGGCTCATTCCATATATTTTTTAGAGTTTTCTTATAAACAATCTAGCACAAATATTCATTACCATTGAGAAATATAAATTTGTGCAAGGGATAGAAGTTTTTAAGAGTCTTGGGGTTGGTAAACCCCCTATAGAGTGTTACAACATGGTGTGGGTCCCCTGTATGTGCTGTGGAGTAGGTAAGTCTTCCATAAGATTAACCAACCCTAAACTCCAAGGAAAATTTTATAAATGATTATTTAAGCATTACCTCTAAGGGTATCCATCAATGAACAATATAAACCATAATATTATTTGGGTGTTGTCGATGTAATTTATGTCAATTTTTATTGTGAGATCAATGGAAACATGAATTGGGACATTACCATCAAATCTCATGGTTTTCACCATTGAGGTATGAAATTATTTATATTATTTTCCTTATTACACTTAGTTATCCAATTATATTTTATCCATAATGAAATTATTTTAAAAAATAATGGTTATATCATAGATAAGAACTTATGGAAGCCTAGTTCATTAATAATGTAATTATTTTTTTAAAGCAGTGATGACCTGAATGCATATGAATATTTGAATTAAATATTAAGTTCAATGATATTTAATTGTGTTTTATTCTTCCTTGTTTATTTTTATATCATTTCAATTAAGTTTTTTTATTTAAACATTTATGTGCTTAGAAAATATATTATTAAAGAGGAATTAATTTATTATAATAAGTTTTTAGTTGTGACATTTGTTTCACTGAAACTATTTGAATTTTACCCACAGGTGATTATTCTACCATCATAAAATTATTTTCCTATAATGTATATATTTTTTCAATGATCCCACACATAATTCCATATTGGGTGGCTAGTCCTTGCATTGACTATTTATTCTTTAAAAAACCTCTCATTTATTAACTTTTCACTCCCATTACGGTTCAATAATGGGAGAATTTATTAGTATTTTAGAATTATGAGAGTATTGAGGATCGATGGAATATATAGGATGGTATAGTGGTTTTATAGGAGAGGACCTATAGTGGAGTGATAAAGACTTTGATTGAGACAATTATTTAATTGGTTCCATAATGAATGACTGGATTTGGGATTCTAGTAATATATAATGTATTTTTTAGGGATATTGGTTCTATTAAAAGGCGGGTATGGGTGTAAATATGTGTTAGCATCATGTATGGTATGATTTTTGGTGGGATGTTTTGATGCGACTATCAAAATTTCAAAATAGAATAAATCAGGTATGATTGTTCCCACCACATAGCATGTAGTTTTAGGATCACATACCTTGAATGTTAGATTCTATAATGGATAAGGATTATGAATGAATATAAATATCACACATTCTTTAACTCTAGGTCATATTCTTTGTATTTTGGGATAGAACAATTGATAGTGCACCAACTGTACATTCCAAGTGATTAACTAGCCTCATACACCAAATGTGTTGACATACATGACCATTATATTAGGATCAGAAACATAGTGTGTATATGGGGAACACCCAAACCTGCCCTGGTAATATGTTGTTTATGATATGTAAATTTTTTTTACTTCCTAATAGACTGATTCACTACCTTAAATATATAGTCCTAGAGGAAATCAAGAGTCTAACTAGCCATTTATGCTCATTAGATACTGAATTCCATATACTCCAAAATTACATTCTATGCACTAGTTTGTTTCTAGTGTCTTACATAACTTTTCATATATGTATTAGTTTTGAGAATACGATTAGTACATTTTTGGGTGTATTTTCCATGTAGAATGTGATTTTTCATTATTTATTACTTGTAGAGATTGTTTCTGAAGAATTTTTGGTAAACTGTTTTAATTATCTTTTTTGAAATGATTTTTTTGTAAGGGTAATACAATTATTGTATACATGAGGTATGTATTACTCCTTGATGAGTGTTAGGATTGGTCATACACCCCTCATATATATTGTAGAGTTGGTAACCCTATCATAGGATTAGAACTTAAAGTTTCTATCCTTTGGGTATAAGCACTCCATTAAGGCATAGGGTAAGTACCCAATTGATCCCAGTAAGGTGTAAGTCCCTTATACTACAAGTAGAGTTAGTAACCCCTATTGGAATAACAGTTTTGGAGTTTGGGTCCTATATATATATAGATTAAATTGTTTCCTTTTGAGATGGATTATTGTTTTAATGCTCAATTCATTGGGTTCAATTACTCACCTAGTTACATTATCACAACAAGGTATGGTCACCCATATGATTAATAGAGTTTTTATTCCATTATAAACTATGGAAGATGCATCAATTCATGGTTAGGTACTCCCTCAATTGATATACACATAACTCAGTGAGGCCTGGTGCCACAAAGTAATTTCAAGGATTTAATATGGAATTTATAAAAGGCTTGTATTTCAGTAGTAATGGATCTAACCACATGTTAACATATATAGATTCCCTTGAGATATTAATGGAATATTGGGCCGTGTAGTTTCCTTTTAGTTATGTTTTAAACCTATGGTATTAAATTGGAGTTTTATGAATATTTTTCATACTCTAGGAATCTATGGTTTCTAGTTAGAATACCCCTCATAGAGTTGAGATGAAAGGAATAGAAATTTCTGTTTCCCATGGTTTTCTTGTTCATAGTGAAAATAAGGCTTCTCCTTGGGATTTTTCTTCTTATTTCCCCTTGGTATTAGGCCTAATTTGTCTAGTTTTTTTATTTTTTATTTTTTATTTTATGGTATACCACCAAGTATTTTTATAAACAACCTTACATATTCCTTGTGCCCACACATGTTGTGTCTATATAGTTATTTCCTGGTTTTTTGTTACCTTCAGAGACCTAGATCTAATAATGTTAGTAAATATGGGGGAGTTGGTTGAGTTTACGAAACATGGTGGTTAATAATTATTGTTTGAGTAGTATATGGTCATATAAATCAATAAATAAGATATATATATATATATATATATATATATCTATAATTTACAATACATTTTATCTTCTATTATAACCTATCCTTAATTTATTAGTATTTTTATCCTTAATGCAATCTACATAACTTTAAAAATCAGAAAAATAAAGAGTATTATATTCTACATATTTAACTAATATTTGAATCTTTTCTTTGAGGATATGAAATAATCTTCTACTCTATAGCATAAAATAATATTATTTTATAACACTTCTTTTAATAATGTACTATATCCAATGACATCCTTTAAAAATATCAAGGAAACATTAATTTTACAAAAATAGAATATAAAACCTAAAGGCATAATTTCGGACACTAAAATCATGTTCTAGAAGAAAAATATGGAAGGTAAATGGTATTTTATAAATACAATGTAAATCTAATTCCTAACAATAGAATGAAATTTCCTACTACTTCTATGTGTCAACACATCTTGTTTCTATAATAAACACAAGATCACTACCCACTAGTTTACTTTGGTTTTGAATAATTTGAAAGGTATTCAAAATATTTATTTTAGAACCAAAATTAATTCACCATGTAAAAATTTCATCAACAATATTTGATTCATAACAAACCAAAGATATTAAAGTACCTTTCTTTCCAATCAATTTTTGAAATTTAGGGAAGCTTTTCATTTAATTTAATTTTTAATTATAGAAGAAAAATGTGTTTATTCATAAAGTTAGGTTGGAGTATAAATATAAATTTCCCATTATTATTATATTTATCTTTATGGGACTCATGTTTTTGGTGAATTTTCAAGATATTGGTTTCTACCGATTATACCAGAATCCTTTCATTATCTTAAACGCACATGGATGTTAATTCATGTATTGTCCATTTATCCATATGTCTTCTATAAGAGATTTGAAATGGACCTTATTTACAAGGAAGAGGATTGATAATATAATTCAACATAAATGAATTATTTATATCAATACAAAGACTCCTATATTGAGTTGATATATCCTTAATTTTTAAATTCTTCCCATGCACACATTTTCTAGTGGTGAGTCTCATAAAAGAGAAATTCATGATTAATATACTTGTTAACTCTTTATTTGAAGATATGAACCAATCATATATATAATTAATAACGTGACTAAAATTATTATGCCTATATACCAAACCCACAATTATTGGACATGCTTTAGTTTTTATGAACCTTATGCTGATATAGTTTGGTTGGGCCCAATTTTTATATAATGTAATATCATCAATTATTCTATCATTATTAACTATAAGTGGATTTTCCTTCTAAAGGAATAATCAATGTCCGTCCATCTCAGATGAAGAATAATTATCACATTCCAAATTTTATAGTTGTCACTCTTTAACTAAGGAACTACATAATGAATGATAGAAAATCATAATGATATAACTAAAAATTAAATACATGCCAATAAGTCTAAATAAAATTAGTAAAATAAATATATAAATTTATATATTTTAAAAATATAAAATTTCTTGTCGGTGAATTTTTTAATTTAATAGATTTGTAATATTAATTAGTAATAATAAATTATAATTAAATCATAATATAATGAATTATAACTTGATAATTCAATAAACCGTATGATAAAATATTAATTTTTTTATTCACACTTCCTATGGTAAAATTATGAAAATTAAATTTAATATTTCATCTAATGAAATCATAATAAACATTCATGAGGGATCAAATTTATTATTTTTTCATAATAATTATTAAAGCTTATATGATAAATATGTAATTTTTATTTAATGAAGATTGTTTTGGAAAAACCTAATTTTAATAAAACATACATAAATAAAAGTTAAATAATTATTTTACTAAAATAAAATTAAAGATATATAATTAATAACTTTAATTATAGAAAATTTATCAAGTGTATATATTATTTCATATGATTTTATTGAATATAATTATTTTAATTACTTAACAATGCTACAGAAAACCCTATTTTTTATAATTTTTTTTAAAATTTTAAATAATAGGTGACCTAAAAATTGAATACATTTTTAAATATATATTTAATTTTCTATTATTACTATAAGAACCACCCTTAATTTTTTTAATTATTTTTAATTACACAAAACCACTAAAATTTTTATCATGATAAATAAATATTGAAAATTAATTGATGTAAACAATGCTAAATAATTAAAACATTTAATAAACATATGTTATATTAATGTTTTAAACCCATATTACAAAACCTTTTTAATAAGTGATTTTTTATTGGAAAAATGAAACATGTATTTCTAAAATTAAGGTTTGAATTTAATATATAAATAAAATAAATTTAACATGCTACATTTTTAATTAATTATACATACAACCATAACATCAAAATAATAAAATCAAACTATTGAATTTATAAACTATACAATTTAAGTAGAAAAGAAGGCTAACCGTAACCGTATTCCAAAATAAACATATGAAGATGAATACAATAAGATGATATCGAAAAACAAATAATGGGTCATCTTTAAAACCATAAATACTAGAGGGTTTTATTCAAAATAGAGTGTATATAATTTTATTACAAGGTAGAGGTCCAATAGAATCAACACTAGAATCATTAAATTTCATTAACGAATAATAAATTGTCTCTTACCTATAAAAATTTAAAAAAATACCAAAAAATGAGGAATGGGAAACATCAATGCATTCTAACCACTGAATATAGGTTTAGATAATGTATTTTTCCATGTATACATGGAGTCTAGGAGATTTGGTATATAAAATATTTCCATAAAGATCCCACCATGACTCTCTCCATTAAGAGAAAATTTTTAATGCACAGGTGATTGATTTCTATTATATAATTAATTAGTATTATGGAAAAAAATTAATGCATTCATTTCATAAAACACAATTTATTATAGTATATTTATAGTTTATATTAATATTGTTAGACTATAATTTAATATTACACTATTTATTACATTTATATTTAATTTTATGGTCTAATTTATTACACTATTATCATCATGATAATCACCATGAAATTAGTTTTGAGAATATTTCATGTATATATGCATTTTTTTCTTTATTTCTTTTATCATGCATGTTTTTTCTATAAAAACATCAAAGTTTGTTAGTTATTGTTCTGTTATTCTAGTAACTCTAACTCATGTTAGGTGATTTCATCTGTGCCGGGTATATTTCTCAACCTATGAATTTTTTTTATAATGTTCGGTGCTCTCAAGATCATTCATTATAGGTTTTTTCCACATATTTCTATAGAATATTTCACTAAAATATTTTGCATGAACTACTTATCAATCTTTATAATTCTCTTGGGTCATTAAATTTTCCTAAAACATTCCCTATATGGGCATATTGTGACACAATTATTTCACTACAAGTTGTTTTATGTCTTCATTTAATCTTGGGAGTTATTATATTACTTTAGATAAAAAGAGCGGAGGAGCAGAAAACTCTTGGTTTCTATAGGTTCTTTATAAAAAATGGTTTTTTGATGCAGTTTGTAGTATCTACTAGAGATAATTGGCTTGAAACATATAAATGATAAGGGTGACACTTATTCAATAATTATAATATCATCTATGAGATCAAATGATTAAACCTCTTTAATAAAAGTGTTACTGAGACTTTGTGAGAAGGTTTTATATGGTGGATAACTATCTTTTTATATTAAATTACTTGGATATTTTATTCTAAAAAAAAGTATATTGATCTTGTTATTCATATGAATTGATCTAATATTAAATTATATATTTGTTCCTTGAGAATAGATTTATCACAATATCTTACTTCTAATAAAAACACTATCATAGATAATTTTTTCAATTTTTTATTGGGTCTGTACAATGTTATATTTTACTTCTAATTCTTACATAGTAGATTTTTTTGGTGCTTCTAAATTGAACATATGTCTAATTGAACTGAAACACATAAATAAAAGTGTTCTTTTATTTATTTTATCATTTATTTTTTTAACCCCTGAACACTAAATATTTTTTTATTATTAACATTGAATTCATATTATATTTTTTTATGGTTTTAGTTTCTTGAACTAATTACTTGTGTTGTTAGTTCTAGTTCTATATCAAAATCCCTTTGAGAGGTCTACTATTGAAGGAACCTTATGAAGTTGAATTTATAAAGGGGAATATGAGTTATTTAAATTTATACATGGTCAATATGGAATTGATCATAAACTAGGGGTTGTAGTTCTCTCACAATCACCATAATATCATATAGAGAAGTATTTAGATAAACATCATATTATAGGAATGCTATTGATTGTTTCTTGTTGAAATTCATTCATGATTTTGGGTTGATTTCATCTTGTATTTATTTGGAAAATGATCATGGATGAGTTTGAATCCATTTTGAGTTGATTATAGATGCATATAAATAAATCTCTAATACATATGAAAAATCTTGGATCAAATTAGTTGATCACACCGCAATATGTTTGAGTAGATCTCATTTAAGAAAGAATATTAAAAATGTTATAAGACAAAATTATTGAGTTATTACTACTTAGAAATTATTTAAGGTCATGTGAGAGAAATAAAATATGGAAATAGTTTATTATATTACGATGTTACAGATAGGAGAATGAGTGAATTTGATATATAGGGTATTTTACACATGATAATGGAATGCATCTGATACGGGAAGTCTCACATCATAATTAAGATGATTGTTCTATAATGGTTCATATAAGGAATTATGTGGAGTCAAATAAACTATGAAGACAACCTCAATTAAGTTAATATAATCATTAGTTTGTGAGTTGATTAGTGATTGTGTCTTAAGACAATAGTTCATGTTAGAAGGACTATTGAATTAAAGAACACCACAATATAGTAGAAGAACCCATTCCATTGTAACTCGGGTACCAACAGGTTGAAGAATTTTTGGTTATATATTTTAGGAATACCATTACATAGTTCATCAACCACATAATAATTGGATTTAATAGAGGATATTTGTATACTATTGGTTCTAAAATATTCAACAACACCATATCAAAATCAATTGGTCACAACAAAATCTACTCCAAGACTATAAGAAGTACTTTGTGTCATTTAGGATTTAGTCTTCTCTATATTTTATATATTAGTATCAAAATATAGACAAAAGTTTCATTATATAATTCATATTAGGTCTATAAATAAATGGAAAATAATTTGGAGTAGGTGAGTGTGAAAAAAATAGTGAGATGACTATTCTAGGAGAAAACTAAGGAGGATTTAACAATATTTTGAAGAGGAGAATAAGGGTTAACATCATGTTCAAATTCTAGAGTAATTTTAGGTACATGGATTTTATATTTTTTAACATATGTTCTATAATTATTTTTCTTGTGATGAGTGTTGAAAAAATCATTCTTTCTCATTTACTTGTTCCTTTGATAATAATTTGGAGTCTGTATAGTGGGATCACAACCGCTACACACCAAGGGTTATCCACTTGATAATAAAGGTTAGTGAACCTTGTAAAAAACCTAGTGTATATTTGAGTTATTTATCCACCAATATATCTTCATAACATTTTTCACTATCAATATCATATTTAACTAACCAATGATGTAAATAATTTAATGATAAAGTAAGTGTTGGTGTATTCAGTGACCACTAATTCAACCACTACCTGTTGTGGTACACTAAAACCTAGGTCTATCCTGTAGTTTTAGAGTGGTGTTGAAAATGGTTCTAGGACCATTAATATATATATTTTTAACTTTCAATTTCTTAAATCTTTTATCAATGAGATTTATAGAGTTGATTAATATTATTAAAAACAAGTGTGAGTCTATGATCGATAGAAAATGATTCCACCTTTGGAAAGAGAATATAGTTCCATATATTATATCACTCATCCTAGATATTCTTGATATCAATATGAATGATTTGAATCTTAATAAAATTAATATGGATTATATTTTTCATGATAAAAAAATTATTTAAGTCATAGGAGTGCAAATAATTATTTACTCTTATAAATCTTTAATAATGAGTTGACATGGGTTATGAGAATTAAGACAACAAACAAATCTGAATAAAAATCAATGATATCCATGAATGTGATAAGAAGTTTAAAGAGGATTAGTTAAAGACTATGAGTATCAATTTAAATATATAAAAATTCTTGAAGATTAATTGGTGGGAAAATTATTCATTTAAGTAAATAATATTGTAATCATTATTCAATTCTAGGGAGAAAAAATATATTCGCCGCTTTTGAAGAAGTTGAGTAGAGTCCCACTGGATAAATTTATTTGTAATATTTAATTCATCAAGGATCAAGATTTTGATGAGTTGACCATCATCAAATTCAATAATGTTTTTATCACCTATGAGATGATGATAGGGAAAAAATTATGGAGAAAATAAAAAAAATACTCTTAAAGGCTCAAATCAGGTTGATTCAAAGTTGTATCATGAGGAATAAACATCGATGTAAATAAAGATAGAATAGAATTAGTAAAATTTTTCTATTTATTCTTAAAATCCTTATAATGAGTTAAAGGTCAATATAGCGTCAAGATACCATTTAAATGATTTAATTATGGGAATATTTGACAATTCTCATCATGTTTCACTAAAAATAAAGAAGAAAAAGAGAAATACAATCAATCTAAAATATTATCAAGTTATAAAAACATGATAAACAATAAAAATGGAAGAATATTCATTAAAAGTAATTGATGATACAATATAATAAATAAGGAAGATAAATTCTCACAAAATGATGTAATAACTTCTAATGAGGAAAGTAAAAGTAAAAAATATGACCTAAGGAACGAGGGGGGTGGGATGAACTTTATATAAAAATAAAAATTTCCCAAATAATACTTGAGTAAATAAGATGTATAGAGTAATAAATAAGATATAAATTATGAGGATACACTAAATTATCTTTGGCTAAGAGTGGTGCTCATTGTATGTATAAATAAAAAAGAGGACTCAAAAGATAGAAGAAGGTATTGAATATGGATAATGATAAATTAAGAAAATTACTTGAAGAATCAAAAGATAATTCCATTACAGATATGGAAATTTAGAATAAAATAAATAGTAGAGATATCAATGCTATTGTTGAATAAATAGATAAAATGATTGAGAGTATCAATACAAATCCAATTTCCAAGAATGAGGATATGAAGGATCTTGAGTCCAATATAGTAGTAGCTTGAGATTCCTTGATTAACACCAAATTTTTAGAGCTAAAAACTCTTGAGAATGAAGTTATCAAAAGCTCTAAAATAACAGAGAAAGAAATTGATGCTTCTAGGTATCCTGGTGAATACAAAATTATACAAACAAAATTTTATTTGGAAACCCAAACATTAAATTTTAGTGTTTAAAGTAGTTATAATGTAATAAGGAATGTACTTACATCACCTAAAAATGAAGATACAATTATTTCCATGATTAATGATGATGTAATAAATTCCAAAGGTATAGAGGTGTTGAAATCAAGAATGCTGAGAGCAAACCTTAGGGAAAATTAAAGGTAAATGAAAAGGTTCCTAATCCTGAGAAAATTTTAAAAAAATAGTTGATTTCAAATAAAAAAGAATCTCGATGAGTATAATTTGAAGAACAAATTTTCTATCTAAATATGTTTTTCTTTGAAGAAATATGTTAGAACTTCTAATTATATGGTAAAAAACCTATTTTCCCTTATATAATTTGTCACTCCCTCAATAAAAGAAAGGTATTAAACTAAAGAGGATGAAAAATAAAATTTACATCATTTAGCAAAGAAATTTTCTAAAATATATGGTAAAATTAAAAATGACCTTTTATAATCTTGAGGATACTTGTGGGAGGTTTGATAAACCTAGACACTCCCTCAAAAAATGTCTTACCATGATACTAGAATAGATGAATCAAAAGGTTAATTCATAATATATTAAGAAGAGTTATATTCAAGTATGTTCTATTTTGTTTTAGGTGTCTTATAAATATAGAAAGGGAGAGAAGATGTGGATTATTGATTGTGATTTCTCATCACACATGATCAATAATAAAAATATTTTGAAATAACTCAAATAGTATGATGGAGTAAATAACACTTTTAGAAGTGATGGGTAACTCATAGTGAAATTAGATATATAAACTATATTTTTCAAAAAGAAATACAATGTATTTCTCTTTATTGATGTGTTTAAGAACTATCTGTATATCATTTATTATTATTTTTATAATGGGAAAGAGGTGATTTTCTATAAGAATTAATTTGTGATAAGTATATTGAAGTATGAGACAATTACATTAAATAAATAGAAAATAAATAACAAACTATTTTAGATTTTAGGTCATCAATATTAATATCATGTGATAATAAATTAGGATAAATTGGTTTGGTATAAAATACTTGGACATTTTGGGAATAATACAATGGATCAAATTATTAAACATTAATATGTGATAAATATATTAAAGGCTCAACATTAATAACTCTACACATGTTGTAAATGTAAAAATGGAAAGATTTTTAGAAAGAGTTTTATGATAATGGAAATTAAAGATAATAAGACTATTGAGTTAGTACAATAGTAAGTTCATGAGATAATGATCATGAATTAAACTTATTAAGACAATAACTTTAGGTCATTTTTTGGTGATTTTAATTTTATAACATATATCTATTTTATGTTGAGTATATATCAATCTCTTGAAATATTTATACAAATTTAAAGGATTTCTAAGAATGAAATAGGATATCTTATCAAAATATCTCAATCAGATAATGGTTCTAAATAGAGAAATTAAGAGTTCAATGCATATCTTGAGAATCATAGGATAAAAAATGAATATAAAAATCCATAAAAACATAAAAAATTAAGTTTCTAAGAGGAACAATCAAATATTTGTGAACATAGGATTAAAAATTATTTCAGATAAAGTCACATAAAAATTATTTTAGAGATAAGCCACAAATGTGTCTATCTATATTTTAAATTGGTGGATAATTGTACATAATTCATTCAAAAAACTATCTAAATAAAGTGATAGATAGAATTATGTGTTTCCAAAACATGTTAGTTTTTTTGTGTTATGGTGATTCAAAAAATCCTTATTTTTATTTGAAAGAGTTTATTTTAAGTGTTTCATATGGTATTTATTGTTAAGTAATTTATTACATGTTGAATATAAATGATTTATATTATAATAAGTAAAAATGTTCAATCCATGAAAAATTATTTTGTCTTAAATGAATCAAAATTTTGAAAGATTATCTTCTGAGTGACCAGAATCATAAAACTCTATATTGAAAGATTATATTACTACGTAAGATATTATCTTAAAAAGTGAATGATTGAGATACCACATTTTCAAAGTCATATATTTTAGTCATAGTGAATCTTTGAAAAGTGTTTATCTCAAAAAAAGGATATTTATAAAATATTATCTCTTGAGCTCCAGAAGAAGCTATGAGAGTTAAGTATCACACTTTAACAACATATTTATCTTACACTAAAGAATTATCTTACACAATGTTTAATTCATTTTAACTTATGTACATTATAAGTCAATGATTTGTTTTATCTTATGAAGCATCTCAAAAAGTTATCTTACCGGAATAATTCTATTAGTTGGATATCTTATGAAGAATTAGTTGTTATGTAGAATATAATGATTACTTTTATAATATATTAACAATTTAATTCATGATTTTAAGAATATTAGAAAAGGGATTTTCTATTTAAGGAAATATTAATTTGTATAAATTTTTACTTTTCAAAGAACAGAATGATTCAAAAAAGAAAATTTTAGGCACCATTGCCGTAGAAGATTATTACATATTTAGAAAGAATGGAAGTTTTCCATTAATAGTATTAATTATTAGTTTTCAACAAATTATCAACTCGAACGTTATGATTATATCATATGATTAAGTATGAAATCAAAGAGGATATATAACATCAAGGGTTAGCCACTGCATGGATATATGAAAAAATAAGACTCATAGAGATACATATGTATATATGAAACATTTCATATTAGTAATAAAGAATGATAGTACATAGGAAATATCATATACAATTATTGTGTTATTCTCTTTCAAGTATATCAGTTTCAATTAAAGATCATCTAGAGCTTTGATTTTAATATTATTATCTTCTTAGGATGTATCTTTGTATACTGTTAGTTTTTGGTTTCAACTCTTTGCTGCAATGTTTCATTAAAGTTCATTCATATATATTTTGTTTAAAATTGTTATAAATTAGTGTTTTATGGCCATGTGTAGGTCTTGTAAATAGAGATCCTAGTTGAAATTTCACATACCTTTTTAAAACTTATAAGTTTCTTATAGTCAGTTGGGTGCCCCCAAGAAAAGGGATGTTATAGTGAAAATCCCCAAGCTCATTGAGTAGAGTGTTGGTCGAGTGGACAAGTGGATTTATATTCCAAGAGCCACTATAAATATTCTATGTTCGATCTATTTACACTGTCTTTATATATTTATTCTACCTATATTTATCATGGGAAGGATTTGAAATTGTATACCCCAAAGAGGGTGGTTTAAAGTAAAAAATTTAGGAAATCAACTCACCCCTCTTGAGTTTTTAGTTTGCCATTCCCTAGGACAAAAAAATTGGTATCGGGGCTCATGACTATTGAGTTCAAAGATATCAAAGGTTTAAGTACAATGATATTATTTCAAATGACTGTTATGGATAATAATTAAGAATTTATGTCAATGGTTAGAGATCCTTACTTTAATGGAGAAAATTATGGTTTCTGGAGGGCTTGCATGGCCATCTATTTGAGGAATATTTGCAAAAAAGTTTATCTTAAAGTAGTAAAACATTATACCATTATGAAGATAGAATCCAAAAAGTGGGATGCTAAAGCTGAGGCAGACTATGATCTAGATTATAAAGTTATGAATTCTATAATATGTTGATTAGGACCTGATGAATTAAACAGAGTTTCTCAGTGTAAAAAAACTCATGAAATGTGTAATACTATAACTTTTTATTATGAAGGATCAAATAATGTGAAGGCTCTTGGATATGATGTTACCAAACTTAATTTTTACACATTAAAAATGAATGAATGAGAAAGCATTATTTAGTTAAATAGAAGAAACACTGAGATGATGAATAATACTACTTCTCTATGAAAAACAATTACTAATCCTGATAATTCATTAAGAAATTTAAGATTTTTTCCACCTAAGTGGAGTGGAATCTCAACAACCATATGACAATAAGAAATTTCAAGAATTCTAAAATAAAAGTTATCATTGGAAGTTTTATGATGTAAAAATATGAAATGGAAACTGAATTTGGAGAACATAAAATGACTAATAAAGAAAATGACGCACTAAGGGATTCTACTTAAAAATATGATAATATTAAAAAAGGTATAAAAATATCTAAAACATCTTAATAAGGATACTATGCTTGTAATTATAGATCAAATTATGATCTCGCATAGTTTAAAAGAATGTTCAAAAATTTATATGAAGAAAGAATAGGTTTCATAAGACCCTTCAATAAGTACATGAAGCATGGAGATAACTCTAAGGAAGTATGATTCTATGAGTGAAAAAATCTAGGACATATCAATCCACACTATCTGAAATTGTATGAGAATGAAAATACTAACAAGAAGTTATTCTAGACTACTGTATATAAGAATAAATCCAATTAAGCTATGAAGTACACATGGAGTGATTCTGAAGATTATAGTGAATTCACATCCCCAGAATTAGAATCTTGAGATCTCAATCAAAAGGAAAAAATATGTTTTATGACACATTCAGATGAGGTAAATTATTAATATTCTTCTGAGCATGAATGTGAGTTAGAAAATGAAAATTTATTATATGAAGAATTAGATGAATATTAAACCATGTTAGAAACTAAATATGAAATATTAGAAAATAAAAACAAATATCTCAAGAACTCTTATAATAATATTTTTAATTAATATTAGTATTTAATAAAAAAATAGATTTGAAAGATCAATTGGAAAATTCTATAGTATCATGTACTAAAAAAGTTATCATAATTAAAAACCTATAGAAGGAGGTCCAAAAAATCAATGACCCTGAAAGTGTTTTCACTAAAGGGGAATAATACCTAAAAAAAAATTATGAGTCAAAATCAATAAAAAAAGGAAAAATTTAGAATAGGAAGTCTAGGTGAAAGGCCCAAATTTTTCAAAAACTATTTTGTGCCTAGTCCTAAAATGAAAAACCATTCAAAAGTAACCTATTTTCATTTTGTATAGTTATGAAATTATGATAAAAATTTTAATCTAAAAAATCCTCAATTTTATGAAATTAAAAATGATTTTCTTAAAAAATATTTTACAAAATGTGTTACTAATTTATCTAGAAAACATAGAAAAATTTGGATTCCCATATATTTTGCATCTAACATTGCTTGAACCAATAGTATTTGGGTACCAAAAAATATTTTTATTTTATTTTTCATTGTAGGGAACTAGAAACATGAAAAAAACTAAAAAAATTATTGATTGACATTGGAAATTAAAGACATATGAGTGGATATTTATCAAACTTTTACTCAATATCCCTGATAGATAAAGGATATGACACATTTGTTGACAATGAAAAAGTAAAAATTATTGGAATTGGATCAGTAGGAAATCAAAAATCTATTATCATAAAAAAAGGTCTTTATGTTTAAGACTTAAAGAATAGCCTAATAAGTACTTCTCAACTTTTTGATGATGGATATTAAGTTGATTTTTATAACAATTCATGTATCTCAAAGAAAAATCTCTCAATTTCAAAGAACCAAGAACTAATAAAGTTTATAAATTAGATCATTATTATTTTTATAGAAAAAATTTAAATTTTTTGAATGATAAAATTGAGGAATCATGGATTTGGAATATAAGTCTTGAACAATTTAATATTCACACTTTGAAAATGTTTTCTAATAAAAATTTGATTTCAGACTTTCCTGACTATAAATTGGACAAAAAGTAGCTATGTGATGCATGAAAAATGAGAAAGAAACACAAGTAATCTTTTAATTCAATTAAAGAGGTTTCTAAATCTATACCTCTAGAACTTATCCACATGGATCTGTTAGAATCAACCATAATTGCATGTACTTATAGAAAATAATATATTTATGTGTTAGTTAATGATTTTTCAAGATTTACATGGGTTTACTTTTTGAGACTAAAGAGTGAAGCTTGTTTTTTTTTTCATTAATTTCTATACTCTTTTGAAAAATAGGAAATGTTACAAAATTATAAATTTGAGAAGTGATCATAGAGAAGAATTTAAGAACCATAAATTTAATTTATATTTCTCAAAAAGGTATTAAACATTATTTTTCTTCCATTAGGACACCTAAATAGTATAGTGTTGTTGAAATAAGGGATAATAATTTGAAAGAAATTTCTAGAACAATGTTATGTGAATTGTCACACCTCGACCGCGGATGTCTGTAATTGTTCTCCTTTCTTGGACCCGGTTTAAATTTTTTGGAGATTAATTACGTTGGCGGTGTCGCGCCGGTGCGCAGTCACCGCATCGTTAGTGGTGACCGTGCGTTCAGCCCAGGTGACAGTGTGTTCACCCGGTGTTTCAAATATTATAATCACTATGTTGATATTTTATTATTATTACCATTTAAATTGTGTTATCATTATTGTAGTATTTTTATAAATGTTTATATGTGAGTACGTATATACATATATATATATATGTGTATATATATATATGTTTAGATGCAGTTATATAGAAGTGTACATGTTATATGTGTATAGATATATATATATGTTGTATATGTTTAAATATACGTATATATGTTTATATATATATATATGCGGGCGCGCGTACGCGCGTGCACATTTATTTTCAAATGGTTTTAATATTTTAAAATCTTTTGGTTAAAAATAATTATTATTATAAGTTTTATTATTAACCTTATAAGTTTTATCATTATTATTATTATAAAGTTTTAATATGATTATAACATTTTATTATTATTGATATTATAATGTTTTATTATTTTTTTTATCACACATATATATATATGTAAACCTAAACTAAACCTACCCTAATCCCTCTCCCCGTAGCCGCCACCCCCCCTCACCTCTCTCTCTCTCCATCCCCTCTCCCTCACCGCGGCGTGCAACCGACCCTCCTCCTGCTGAGCCGCCTCCTTTCCGACCTCCCCGCTGGATCTCCGCCAGCCCGCCGCCTGCATCCCTCCCCACTCTCCGTCGCCGTCCCAGCGACCCGACCTCCCCCCTGTCCAAGCCTCGCTTCCCATCTCGCTGCACCCGCCGGCGCCCCAGCCTCATCCCGGCTTCTCCGGCCTCCCCTCCATCAGCGCCGACCCACTGCCCCGCCTCCCGGCTCCTGAGCCTTGCACCAGCCGCGACGGCCCTCTCCCTTCCCTCTCCCGTCTGGCGGATCTCCCCTCCCCTCCGACCTCGCTTCGCCTCGACCTGACCCGGCTGCGCACCCTGCTCTCATCGGCGCCCGCCGCGCCGTCCCGGCCTCCTCTGTCGCCGGCACACCCTCCTCCCGCCGACCTCCTTCAACATCCCCGGCCCTGCCGCGCCAGCTCTCCATCCTCCCGCGCCCCCTGCTCCAGCATCCGGCGGCCCGAACGCCGCCCTGCTCTGCCCCTGCTCCACCCCGGTGCGCCGTCCGCCGCCTCCGCCTCCCTGTTTCCGGCCCCCCTCTGCTGCTCCCAGCCCGCTCCGCCCTCTCGCCGTTCCGGCCTCCGCCCCGCGCGAACTCCTGCCCGGCCTCCTCCCTCGCCCTGCTGTGAGTTTCTTTCTTTTTTTAATATTTATTTATCTTTTGTTTTGTTATAATTATAATAATAATAATAATAATAATAATTATTATTATTATATTTGTTATTGTTATTATTATTTTAATAATATTATTAATCTTATTACATCATTATTATAATTATTATTATGTTATTATTATTAATACTATATTATTATTATTATTATTATTATGAATATATTTATTATTGTCTTAATTATTATTATATTATGTTGTTATTTTTATTATTATATTATGTTATTATTACTATTTTTATTTTTTTATCATAATTATATTATTATTATGCTTATATTATTATTATTATTATTATGTTAATATTATTATATTATTATTATATTATTATTGTTATAATTATTATTAAATTATTACTTTATTATTATTATCATATTATTATCATGTTATTATTATTATTATTGTTGTTGTTATTATTATTATTATTATTGCGCTATTATATTTATTATTGTTGTTATTAGTATTATGTCATTATAATAATTATTATTATTATGTTAATATTATTGTTACTCTTATTATTATTATATTACTATTTTGTTATTATTATTATTATATTATTATTATTATTGTTATTTATTTATTCTCTTGATTATTTTTGTGTGTGTTATTTATCTACATATTTAATTGCCTATTTTTTTATTAATTAATTGATTAATTAATTAATTCATTTATGTATTTATTTATTTATTTTGATTATTTATTTATTCTTTTATTATTATTTATCCATATATTTATTTCTTTGCTTATTTGTTTATTAATTTATTTACTTATTTATTTTCCTCTTTATTCCATCTTGGTGTTTTTATTTAATTAAAATTAATCCTTTTTTTCTGTCGCAGGTTGAGTGACGTGTACTTTTTCACTGTTCAGCGTACGCAGTTAGTCCGCAGGGATTCGTTCTACTTTCTGCTGGGTTTCCGTCGCGTCCGCTCTATGTTTGAGGTAGGCGAATTCAACTGTTTCCTTTCCGAGTTACTCTGTTGATGCTTCAATTGTTTTAAATAAATTTTATTCCATGATTCACGTGTTTATGATATCCTTGCGCGGCTTATTTTGGTGTTTTAAAATTTATATCTTTTGTTCGAAAGTTAAGTTTGAAGAAATTATATTTTATGCCAAGGTAGTTGTGCACTAGATATTGTCCTGCACTTTTTATTGTTTATATAGTGCACCTGTTTAGGCGTTTCCAGCTAACGTGGAACTAAATGCTTATGTTCTCTTATGTTATCATTGGTTGTCTTGAGCGGTGTTTTCTTTTTTTGTAAAGAAAGAATCATTCTTGGATCTTATTATCCTGTGCTGGTTAGTTTTATGAAATTTAGTATCATTTGGAAGTGTTGTCGTGCCCCTTTGCAGGTTTGACGCACCATTGGATATTGAAACATCCATGGGTGCACCAGGTGCACACATGGATGTGCCCTCAAATGAAGATGGTGTTTGAAATTGTTACCATTTATTTTTATTTATTTTTATTTTCTCAAAATATCGACTTTTCTAAATGGTTCTTGGTTTCAAAATGTTTTCGCCTCTTTTTGAGACACATCGAACTTGTTTAAAAAGAAATCTACGAAGATGTGCCCGTTTGGCCCTTTACTTAATACAAAAACAGTGTTTAGAGTTATTTAAAATGATACTATGAAATATTCGTGTAAAGCTGTTTGTTTTTTTTTGAAAAACCAAGTGCTCGCTTGACAAATCCAGGTATTTTATAAAATAGTTTTGATAATCAAATGTTGTGAAGGCCCGGTTGGCACTTTATTAATTGTGAAGTGATTGTACACATATATATATATATATGCGTACTTGTGAGGGCATCTCTACAGGGGGACTTCCCTTCGAGGGTTGTCGTGTAGCGATGTCCGTGTAAGGGGTTGACAAGTGCGGTGAGATGAGTCACGCGTGCGTGGGCCTCCCACTTACACAGTGTTACTAAAACCACCATGGGTTCCTGGGCGTCTTGTAGATTATCGAGTGACGGTTGCTTGCTAACCCAGATTAGACGGGTTAGTACCCCCTGGAGTTGTGGACAGGCCAGGAGGGATGTGCCACTGGTTGGCTATTAGGGCGGCCAGTTGGTTATTGACTGTGGAGTACCATGCCGGCAGGTAGTCTGAACCCGAGTACGTCCAGGGGTTTTCTAGGGATGTTTAAGATCACCCATGGTTACTTGTTCACCTTGTTTGTTTACTTTCAGTTATTCTTTACAGCTTATAGTGTCACTTGTGTCCTTTTGCACTACTATCATCTTGCATTACTTGGTTACTTTCTGTTTCACTGGTTTGCCTTCAGCCTGTACTGTTTACCTGTTTCTTGTTAGCACAGTCGTAGTATCATCTGTATCTGGTTTTGTTAATAAAAACAGGAAATGGTTTTTGGAAGTGATTTATAGTGTGCGTTGGGTTTTCAAATGGGGAAAACATTTTGTTTATTTTTTTTTATGTGAAAAATCTATTTTTATAATTGTATTTTCTAAACCTGTGTCAACGGATTGATTGGGAAAGGAAACATTTGGATTCAGTGGTTTACTTTGGCTTACCTACTGGGCATTTTTAATGCTCACGTCTATATTATAATTTCAGTTTCAGGTCTTCCCTTGCTCAGGTCTTCTGTTCTGAGTCGCTCAGAGTTGGAGCGAGGTTGCTCTCTAGTTGGGTGGTGACCTGAGAGGTCACAGGGAGGTACGTGGTCGTGTGGCTTTTATTTTCTTTTCCGCTGTTAGTGTTTGCTTGCTCTGTTCTATTTACTTTTGTTTGGGCTAAAATCGTTCCCACCTGCTTAATTTTGATGCCCGACACTAGTTGTCATCCCGGGGGGATCGGGAACGCCCCTCGGGACTTGCCGCGGACCGGCTCGGGGGACCGGTTTAGGTTCAACCCGGGTTGGTTCGTGACATGAATATAACATGCCCACTCATTTTTGGGTTAAAGTTGTTAACACATATTTTAATTTCATTGACATAGTTTTAATTAGACATATCTTAATGAAAACACCCTAGGATTTATGGAATAATATAAAACCAAAGGTAGGATACCTCAAAGTATTTTTATACAAGGTTTACATCTTAGACACCAAGTATTATCTTGGTATGTTTAATCCAAAAGATTATAAAGGTATTTTCCTAGGTTAGTCTACTATATCCATAACTTATAGAGTTTTCAAAAAAAGGTTCTAGATTGTTGAAGAATCAACTCATGTGATGTTTGATGAAAGTGATCCTTTTGATCACAAAATGTCATAAAATAATGAGCAAAATAATTCCCTTAAGTATATGAGACCCAAACCCATCTTTAATAATAATAAGGATAATGATTTGGAACTTGATTATTTTGAACTAAATCCTATAGGAGTTGATTCTAGTGAACCGGAATGTGTCCCTAGATTCCTCATAAACCTTAATGGCCATTCTCTAGAAACAATTATAGAAAGTTTATATGAATGAGTTATAACTAGAAGAAATATATGTAACCTTTTATAATTATCTACCATTTTTTCTCATCTAGAACCCAAAACTGTAGCAGAAGTTTTAACTGATAAAAATTGGTTTTAAGCTATGAAAGAAGAGTTAAATTAGTTCAAGAGTAAGAAAGTATGGGTTTTAGTTTAAAGGCCCTCTGACTATCCTATTATTAGAACCAAATGGGTATTTAGAAACAATAAATACAATCATAGAATAATCACTATAAATAAAGATAGATTAATTGAAAAAGGTCACAATCAAGATGAAGGAATATATTATTAAGAGACATTTTCCCCTACAGAAATATGAGAAGAAATTAGAATTATTATAGAATATGAATCTTATATTAATTTAAAATTAGATCACTTGGTGTTAAATATACATTTCTAATTTTTTTAATATAGGAAGTTTATGTCAAAAAACCTCCAAGTTTTAAAGACCCACACTTTAAAAATTATATTTCTAAACATAGTAAATCTCTCCATGGACTTAAAAAAATAAAGATCATGGTATAAGATGTTAATCTATTTTTTATCAAATGGTTTTTCAAAAGGAATGGACGATCCAAAATTATTTAAGAAAACTTCATCCTATGATATCTTGTTAGTAAAAATATACATTTATGATTTTATTTTTGGATCATCCAATAAAAAATTATGTAATGATTTTTCAAAATATAGAAAAAAGGAATTTGAAATGAGTATGATGAGTGAGCTAAATTATTTTACGGTATTTTAAAATTTCCAAAAAGATTTTGTAAATATCTTAAAACAAAGAAAATACATAAATGATTTAAATAAAAACTTTTGACTTGAATATAGTACGAATAATTCTACTCCTATGAGATCCAATATTAAATTTGATATGTATGTGGATAAAAAACAAGATGAAAATAATTTGTATATACGAATCATTGTAAGTTTAATTTATCATAATGAAAGTAAACTGGAAATTATGTTTTCAATATGACTGTTGAATATTTCTTTCCAATCCTAAAGAATCTCATTTAAATTCTACTAAAAGAATTTTAAGATATTTAAAATGAACTATGTATATTTCTATACTTTTTTCCAAATTACCCTGATTTAAATTTAACTTATTATTCAGATTATGATTTTTTTGAATGTATACTAGATAAGAAAATCACCTCATGAACTTGTTATTTTCTTCGAAAATATCTGGTATCTTGGTCAAGTATGAAACAAAACTCTGTAGTACTATCAAATACTTAATATAAATATATTATAACAAGTGGTTATTGTGAACAAGTGTTTTGGATGAAACATAACTTAATGGATTTTGGATTCAATTTTAATTATATTACAATAAAATTTTATAACATGAGTGATATAAACATTTCAAAAAACCAATCAAATATTATAGAACAAATAACATTGATAAGAGGCATCATTTATTAAGTAATAATTCACAAATAGGTGATATATTTATAAAATTTGTTTTCCTAGAAAATTAATTAGTATAAATTTTTACTAAACCAATTCTTACTGATAGATTTGTTTTTATCAAATCTGAATTAGGTTTTTTTAATTTTACTTGATCTTATTTTACTTATTATAATTTTTTTATTAAATAAATAATTTATTTTCATTGCCTTATTTGATATTTGGTGTCACCATTTTATGATTTAGTCACATCAAAATAGGACACATCACCTAGTTTTTGTTATGATTACTTTTAAAATCACAATGTATGACACATAAATTACCACAAAAAAATAAATTCAGTTAGTTCTATTTGTGAATCCTTTGAAAACCTTCAAATCCTTATCTCTCAGATATCTGAACCTTGCTTCCAAAACCCTAAAATATTCCAAAAATTATGAATGGAAAAAACCAAGAGAACCAATGGTGATTCTTCAATCAAGACCAAGAGTCCAAGGATGGAAAGGAAAGTTTTAAGTGGAATAATGACATATTTTGGTTGGATAGATGACACAAAAATGTTTCTCAAGATGGTTATAAACTGTTAATAATGAAAATTTGTTTTTGATAAAAGTTTAGAAGATTTTTTTTTGAGAAATAAGTTCAAGAGTTCTATGAGACTGTGATATTTCATTTTGGTAAAAATAAAGATATGATTATTGCGATTGTAAACTAGGATATTTTCTTGATAACTTTTGTAGAAATGACTGAATCATTTAAATTCCATTAGGAAAGCTATAAAGATATTAATAATTTGTTACTCACTATAGATGAAGTGAATAAAATAGAAATGATGAATTACCCAATCAACAAAACAAATGTTGAAAAAAATATGGTAAAATATTTGGAACCATAAAGGAAGGTTTTTATTAAGTTCACTCAATCTACCATTGCACAATACAATATTGAGTTTTAAAAATTTATATTTCATGATGTTATGTTATAGTATTTATTTATGATCAAGAATCCTATAAATATGTAATGTTACATTATTAGATATAGGTTCCATGTTTAAAATAAGTCAGTAAAATTTTATCCATTTAGAAGTATTTTAAATATGGTTTTTTTTAATGTTGGTATTTGTCTTGATGAAAATACCACAAATCATTGTCATGGACTGATAAAATTGAGTGAAAATATCCTAATGTGAAGTGGTTTTTGTTGGAATTCATATTTAAGTAAATTGTTTCCCGTATGTTTTGAAGAATATATTGAGGTATAACTCACTTAAAATCAGGGGGATTCATCCCTAATAGTAATATCTGGTGATGCTATTATTCAAAATCATATTATTATACCTTTTTCTATAGAAATATCAGTTCAAAGTTTTGATATAAGCTATGTTCTTAATAATGGGAATATTTCTGAAGGGAGAATATGAGAAAGATTTGCTGTTTGTTGAAGAGAAGGAACTTATCCTAAAGTTAGTTCACCTCCTATTACTATTTTAGTTCAACATGTTGTTATACGTACTTATTTGTTAGAGAAGAATTGGCCTCAACCATTAATAGACTGACGAGGGTTGGTCAAGTAAGGAACATATAAACATTTTTAGGTGTTATACCTTTGGTTGAACTATCTCTATTTAGGGAGAAGAGTATAAGAGTAAGAAATGAATGTATTGACATATTTAGTTGAAATTATACCAGTGGATAAGAACATGAAGAAGAGAATGGGGCTTATATGTTTTCAAATAGAAGAGCCTGATTAGTATCTATTGAACCATCACATGTGGAGAGAACTAGTTTTAATGGAAATCAATAAGATGATGATACTCAAAGTAAAAAAGTATATCAAAATACATTTTCTCTCATTTGTTCAAAATACACAAGTTCAATAATTCCTACATCAGAACTGAATATTTCTAATGAGAGAGCATGATAAATACACTCCAAATTAATGTCTATAGTAGAATCATTCTAAGTTCAGTTAATTGAGTCTAGAAGAAGTAATATGACTATCCATGATCACACAGTATCTAAATATGATGTTAATTAAGTGAAGTATTTATTTAAATTGGTTTTGGAAATGTTTTCAATAGAACTAACTTTAGAATACACAAATTAGAAAGATATAGTTTCAAGATTGGAAAGAGTATCTCTGCAAATAGGAAAAATTAATTAAACCATAGATTTAATACAATGTAAAATTTTCTACAGGTAAATGGTTTTAAATAACCAAAGGTATGTGATACCTAAAATTATAAAGATTCCTTATTTTCCATATAATTATATTATTTCCATTAATCAATCTAGAATGGAAATAAACTCTTTATTAAAGAGAAAATAACCTGAAATTAAATATCATTCATCTCAAGTGAAAAAGGTTAGCAGTTTTATCATTACTAGACTATAAATAATGGTTTCATCTTTGGATAACAAATTCAAAGTTTTAGAAAATAATTTTGAAGATTTTCATCAGTTGTTTGCAAGTAGTTTAAAGCGAGAATATTATAAAGAAGATGATGAATAATAAGAGGCTAATGTATTTTTTGAACATCAAGAACATCAAGTATCTACAAAAGGAAAGGATTTAGTTTTTGTTGATAATCCAAATATTTACAAAGAAGTTGGTCATTAGTTTCACTAAGAAAGGAGATTCACAAAATTTATTTGGTAATATTTCTCAATGGGTATGGAATGATTTTATAACTCTCCCAAATTAATATAAGAATAAAATAGTGAGGAGAATCAATTCATGTGTTGAATGTATATTTCAAATTTGATGGAGACATATACCAGGACCTCCTATTTTTTATTTTCATGCCTCTACATAACAAATACTTAAGAATATTTTTAACGATACTTATGTTTACCTAAGTTAAAATCTTAAGGTTTTATAAGAATCCTATCCACCTTTTCCTAATACATCTTTATATCTATCCTTTGTACCTGTAGATAATTTTGATATAGAAAGGAAAAAACCACATTCTCTCAACATCCAATTCACCTCCGTAAGGATATATTAAAGTGAATGAGCTAGACTTTGAGGTTCTTTACTTACATTAGGATATGTTTTTTGAGAGATGGATGATGTTCCTTTTCCTAAATCCTCTATATCTTATTTATACCCACTATCATGAAAAAACCCTCTAAAATTCTATTTCACACCTCCGAATTGATTCACATTCATAGTTTGCATGTTTGTTCAAATGGAAATTTTATGAACATTTAAATCATGTTTTGAGAAAAATTTGAATACTTGCATGATTATTTTTCATGTTTTAAGTCATTTCTTAATTTTGTTCATATTAGACATTTTTTATGAATGTTTTTATCTATATATTGAATATGTTTCTACCTTTTTCTTATATTTTATTACCTATTATTGTTTTATGTGTATATTTACTCTTTATTGATATTTGTTAATTGTTTAATGTTTTCCAATTATCATGAATCTTGTTAATAAAAATTCATGCCAAATTTTATTCACATTTAGTAGCATTAAATATTAACACCTTTTCTTTTGAAATATTTATTTTAGTTATTTTATTTTTTCTACTTTTTTTTGATGAAAAAAGGGGGATAAGAAAAAGAAGAATAGTTTTTTTTTAAAAATGGGGAGAAGAATAAGAAAATTGAATTTTTTTAAAGTTTTTTTTTGTAATTTTTATTATTATTTAAAGGGTTTTTTTGATCACAAAAAGGGTTATATTGTTAGAAAGACTTCAGTTGTTCCAACATATCTATGTTTTTATGTGTTTTTATGTTTCAAAAAATCTCTAAGTTTATTCTAATAAGTTTATTTTAAGTGATTTAGATGATATTTTGTGTTAATTAATTTCTCTTATACTGACTGTAAGTGATTTATATTAAAATGAATTAAAATGTTCAATCTATGACTGTTGGTGCCAAAATATATTCCATAGGAATAA
Source organism: Viscum album (assembly GCA_963277665.1). Taxonomy (NCBI): domain Eukaryota; kingdom Viridiplantae; phylum Streptophyta; class Magnoliopsida; order Santalales; family Viscaceae; genus Viscum; species Viscum album. The sequence goes on along the minus strand of OY728125.1, from coordinate 1,920,947,614 downwards.
TTGAGGAAGAAATAGCTGGTTTGGAGAAAATCTAAGCCAAAATGGCCCCAAAACCATCTTAAAAGTCTACTTTGTGAATCCTGAATTCTTTACAAAGCTCAGGGAGCTCCCAACTGGGAATACCCTTCACAGCCACATGAAATGTTGATGGTGTACTTCCTGAGCCTGATGTCGCATCATGACCATGTGAAGGATTAATGGTGTTCTTTTCGAGTCTCACAGATCTACACCCATTTGTGAATCCCATATTTTACTTTGTGAACTATTACTGAGCTCCATGAGACCCTTTCCTATAAATACCCCCTTATACCAATCATTTAGGATGGTTACCTAAAAATTTTTGTTTTCCAATTGTTCCCAATTCATGGAGCACTCAATAATCCTGAACCAGACCAAAAATGGATAATCCAAGGTAACTGGGATTCATGAAACCCCATTTAATGTGTTCTTGAGAGCCTCCACATTCAGTGGAGATTCCTTTCACAAAGTCCTATTCCCTTCGCTAAGGACGAATTTTCTATGGGTTACTTGAGGCTTTATGAAGCATTAATACTTCATGAATCCATCCTTTCCTAAGATAGGACTTTATCCCAAGGAGGGGTAACCCTGATTCATGAAGCCTACTACATGAATCCTCTAACCTCCTCGAAGAACCTGAGCTTCATGAAGCATCTCTCTGCGAGTCCCTATGCTTCGAGAATCCCCTCTCATGGGAATCTCTATGATGCCTCCCTTATTCTGAAACCTATTTATGAAGTTTGAGTGCCTAATTCATCCAAACCCATCCCATATTGGTTCAACTATAACTCGAGTCCCAATGTAACCTATGAAACCTATTCTTATGTCCCAATCCACTTTAATTATGGATCGAGATTACCACCCACCTTTTGATTTTCAGAATAGGTATGCTAACAAATTTTTCTTCTCATTATAGGTATTCTAACAAGGACCTCATGATTGAACACTCCTCCCCATCATTGAAAATTGGAATTTCTAAATCCATTCCCCTCCCAAAGGTGTATGAGCGGTGATTACGTAAGCCCAAGGGGTAAGGAGTGAGTCATCCATGTCCGAGATGCATTGCATAATACTACCTAATACTAACATCCTATCACATGATGTAAACCTATAGTCTTACCCTATGTGATAAACATAGGATGCCTGATATGTGATCATCACGAGATGACACCCTCTCTCACCATAGTGAACAAGCCTCCCATTATGGGAATTTTCTAGGCATAAGTCCCACACCCCCTATGTCATAAGCACATAATCTCCATGTATGAATCACAGGGAATGGGATCCTCCTCACATTGAATGCGATACTCTTCACATGGAATGAAATCCACCTTAGATAGCTTCCATTCATAAGCCTCACACCATATCTCGTTGGTTCTTCTTTCCTGACATGAGCGTTAAATCTACTAATTCCACTTGTTTCTCACACTGATCATGGATCAAATTTTCTTAGATGTTAATAGGGACCATTACATCTTCCCAATCACCCTTTGGGATGATCATATGCATAATCCCCAACCATACTCACCCCATAGGCCGCTTCCATGCATAATCCCTAATCACATGATACATGGTCCTTCTCCATAGATGTAAGACCCAAACTCAATTAAAATTGCCAACTTCCATGCATAATCCCCAACCACACGAGTATATCTCAGAGTGTAAGCCCCAATCAAACCACATGTCCCCTCAAATGGGCCTCCTCCTTAGGTATAAGGCCCAAGAAGCGTGAACTACAAGGGTTTTGATTACCAACTAACTAGGATACATAGGAAGCCTCCATTAGGTCCAAAACCAACACCCAAGTCACCCTGATCTTCTCCAAGACATATCTTGGTAAGATCATTCCACTCACCTAGGAGACCCCATCTCCTTCAGATCCATTGGGTAACTTCCATGCATATTCCCCACACAAACTACAACCAAGAGTTATCCTCTTGTGATAGGAATATTCCACACATAATCCCCTTAACATTCCTCATCAACACTCCCTTAATTATACGAGCATCCTTACCACATGGTGTTAAATTGTATGGACCAGTCCTATCAAACAACCTTAAACTAAGACGTCAAAATACATGGGTTTTGATCCCCAATTTATAGATAAGGTACATAGTATGGACCTATAGGGTTCAATATCGACCGATGGTAAACCTAAGTGCCCCTCCCATTTAGGGGCGAACCTCCTTGATCACCTCCAATGGTCTCCAGATCAACCTTCACAGTGTGAAAACTTCCATTTATGGGTCACAACTTATGGATCCACTCCCAATGGGCACTCTAATCCATATACCTTAATGATGTGACATATTCCCTTTATGGGACACACATGTTGGATCCATCTCCATGGGGAGTTCTTATCCATCCACCAGTAAACCTTCCAAGTTCTCCCTCCTAGGAACACACCTCCATGATCTTCCTCTATGACGTGTCTTGATCAATTGAATCCATCTCCACAAGATGTTAAACTTGTGACCCCATGTAGATATATTATTATAAACATGGGATACCTAGGGTGAAAGGCTTGGAAGATATGAACTTATGGAGTCAGCTACCTCATGCTAAACATGGGATGCCTGAGGTGAAATACTCAGAGGATATACTCAATAGAAGTTAGATACCTTATGATTGAAAAATTATTCATTGGGTTATGTGTCTAAAATTCCTCCATGATATGACCTCTCAAGAGGAAGAATTTTGGTGACAATGTTTCTAGCATCCAGACATGATGGCGATGGACAACATGACTAATCTCCTAACCGATGGTTGTTTCCCTGTCATGACCCACTATAATTTCTAGAAAAAGAAATATAATTATTCAGTTTCTATAAAGATATGGAACTGGGAATGAGTTCCACAAACATGAATTAACTCTATGAGGGAGACATGTACTAGGTGATGAGTTCGATGAGGAATCCATGGAAGTAAGAATTGAAATTTCATCATACATTTTTTATCAAGGAGAATACATTATCGTTTGAAGTGATGAATGTCACTTGCCTTTGGAAAGTGGGAATAAAGGAAAAAAAACGCAACACCAATGCATGTTAACAAACAAGCTGGCACACCCCGGTGAAAGCGTCTGAAACTGAAATGATGAAATTGATGTGAACCCCTTTTTCTTAATACAGAGACTAGTAGAGTTTATTACATCAACAAATTAGTATTTCAATAGATCCAATAATCTGGTTCCAAGACCCATCAAGAAAATAGTGGGCCTAAAATGGAACTCAATAGAATTTTGGGTAGTTAAATTTTGGTCATTTTGGTCTTCAACATTGTCAGTATGGATCTCTCTCTACAACCAAGGAAGATTGAATGACGTTGGGGGCATTGGACATTGCCTTACTTGTATCCACATTGATATATTAATCCTCCTTATTTTAAGGACACAAGATGTAAGATATCAACCACCCATAACTCGTAGAAGCAGGAGAAGGATAAATGTTAACTCATAGATCCAACAAGACTCCTCCTATGTGACGAACCCCACCACGACTACAACTATCAGGAACCCACAACGCATCAAACCCTCTAAAATTATCTATATAAGGGTGATGGTCACACTCATAAATTAGTATGAGTAGGAGAGAGTCATTCCCATGAGGGACATGGCCTGCCATGACATGGAGACTTTAGTGTCTCACCAACACTGTTACCCCCAAGGAAGCATAAGGATCCACTACTCCCCACTCCAACAACAAACCACTTCAGGATCCTCTCCCTAAAGTGATCCTATGGATCACTCCCCTATTCTAAGGAGGTAGATGATTCTCATGTCACCATGACTATAGATACCGGGAACTCACTACCCTGATCACCCTCCTAAATTATCCAGAGAAGGTTGATGGAAACCCACACATGTTGTTATGAGAAGGAGGGTTTAATTCCCATGAGGGACATGGCCAAATAGGACATGGGAGATTCAACGCCTCACCAACACCCCCAAGGTCCGCACAGGGATCCACTGCTTCCCACTTCAATAGAGAACCACTTTGGGTGACTCTCCCCGGAGTGATCTTATAACTCTCTCCCCTATGCCTAGATGGTGGGTGATTCCTGAGTCACCATGAATATAGTTACCAAGCACTAAAGACCCATCTCAACCTCAAAAATTTTTCATATAAGGGTGATGGAAACCTTCATACGTCGGTATAAGTAAGAGTGCGTCATTCCCATAAGGGACATGGCCTGACATGACCTAGAAGATTTAGTGCCACACCGACACCACTTCCCCAAGGGCCGTACATAGAGAAACTACTTACCACTCTAATAGAAAACCACTTTGGGAGATTATCCCTGGATAGATCCTTTGACTCACTCCCATATTCCCATGAGGTGGGGGATTTCTGAGTCACCAAGGCTATGATTACCACCTGGGACCAACTAATAAGCGATCCCACCATTCCCCGTCAGTGCCATCAATGACTAGTTCTTCAGGAAGAAGAAAAGGTGGACTATAAACCTACTCCACCAGACCCGATCCAAACCATATGATGTCAACTTAAGGAACAAGCTTAGGAGAATTCCCATAAATGGTAATTATCTTCTACAACTCCAGTGGAACCTGCCACATCTAGCACATTTATCTAGATTCCTACAATAAAAGAACTTGGATCCACCCATGCCCAACTGGGATTGAGAACTTAGATTCCCTACATGTAGGATGGGTTGAATCTATTGGAACCACTAGAATCTATCACGAGCTAGCATGTGATGATTAGATTTAGTACAGAGGCCCTCCTAGTACTATCTCAAACCAAAGTGGAGGTCCTCCCCACTCTCAAATTCAACATGGTGGTCCTCCCCATATTACCAAAATCGGTCAAAGAGGAGTCCCTACCTTCTTCATCGACATAAAGAATGATGTTTTTTCCCATAATTATTGTTTCCAACATAGAGGTCCTCCCAGTTTCATCGACCATCAACATGAAGGTCCTCCTCATGCCATTATCAGCTTAAGAAGAGGTCCTACCCACTCTAGCACCAATTAAAGCGGAGGTACTTCCTATATTATCCACAAATATCATGGAGGTCCTCTCTATATTGAATAGGTACCCTACCTTGAATAAGTGTCCTGGAGTATAAGGGTGAACTGCTACCATTGAAGGTGAAATTCTAGGAAGCTTCAAGTCATTGTCAATTCCGTTTGCTTCTCATATTCTGAGGAATAATGAGATTCAATGATGGAACCTTCACCCTAGTATTCAATATCATATTCTAGGGTAGGAACCCAGTAAGTAAAGTTCATAATCTCATAAGGTGAGATTTATTGGGTCCCTAAATACCTCCAAAGTTAGTTATGGGTGGAGGAAGATCTGGCTCCCTTTTAGAGGCTCATGGTGCATCCATCTCTATATTTTCCAGTTTTCTTATTTTTATAAACTCAAGATTCTGGAGAGATATTCTGGAATGGGATAGATGATGAGTATTTAATTGAGTCACCAAGGAGTTCCAATACCCTCACACATGAGGCATTGGTGAACACTCGGTCCTATAAGAACATAATGATGTGGTCGGTACCATCCTCAAGAGACAACCTAGCATATAGAGAATAATTGACTCATGAATAGGTTCCTCTACCAACCATCCAAATGCCACACTGATCTACATCAGTGAATACTCAAATATATCAACAATCATCGATCAAATACTCGTATAGACAAGATAAGGGACCCACTTCTGAGCAAGATATTATATTGGAGACACTAAAAGTTGACCAGTTTTTGATAGTATTATAGCCAAATTCAACTTACAACTTCGATATTTCAAAGTCCCTTACTGAGGAAAAGTTTTCATGATTTCACCATACTATATAGACTACACTATTTTTCCTTTATAACCATTAGTTTTTCTAACCATGAATCTAGTAAAACCTCAACAACCATGATTAGTAGTGTCTCATGATTGAGTTTGTAGCACTCCAAATGGCTAAACACCCCACATCGGCCAGCTACCACCATACCCTCCAATAGAGATGAATCATGAGCCTCATAGTGCTTGAAATATTTATGAAATAGGTGTCCCAAAACATGTATATTTAGGGATGGGGAAAGAATTTTTCTCTCCCTTTCATAGATATCCTATATCAACCAGACCTACACATTGATATTAATGATTTTTCTATGGGTTTATTCATAGTAAATTTGGTTGTTCCATAGGTTTCCAAGGACGGGGGAATGAATGCAGGATCTGACGGAGAAAACCTACCCCCTGGGGTATCACAATATCAAATTGACCCTCATAAAGGAGTCCATACCTAGAAGAAAAGGCTGACAGTTAGCCTTGGATATCCCTCTGCATCATTTCTCACCAGTTAAAATACAAACAAGGGGAAATGGCATCTCAATTCCTCAGATCTGTCTGATATTTTGTAGAAGATATGGGCATGTCCTATATTTTTTTTCCTTACTCTAGTAGGTCATAAATCAGAAAAGGATCATTGATGAGCTTCTTGCTGAGTGACACTCGAGATTATGGATCTCCTCAATAGGGCCTTATTCCTCCTCTACTGGGGAAGTAGGGGTAGTCACAAGTTCTCCTTATCTAGTTTCTCCCAGTTGATCCCCATGATTTGGTTCATCCAAGAAGAGTAGAGGTGAGAGGTTTTGGAAATTGACTATGATTTGAGTCACTGAATTCACCCGAGTAGCGTGAAAATCTTCCTTGGGACCCAGATCAAGCCGCCCAAAAGCCACTAAGCCTATCTACCATATTAATGACCCTATCAAAACACTGGTGAAAATTTATCCTCATTAAATTAGGAACCCCTACAAAGGGTATTTGGTGTCCTCTCTCACTACTCACCTCAAATCCCTTGAGACATGATAGGTGGAATTCTCACCCGAGGGAAAGCCGTATCTTGCATTGGTGGAAGACAAGCAAGCACCAATAGATTTTGAGAAACATATATTTTCCCCTTTCAACATGATGGGTAGCCTGATGCAGCATTTGGACCACTTCATATTAAGGTGTGGGTCTATTTTGGGAACCTAGAGAAGCAAGAGGCTTCCAATATCTAATGTTTTTTTTAAATATTATAAGGTCATGTGTTCATTTGGTATAGACAGTTGCCTCTTGGGTCCATCCCTAGTTGGGAAGATTTATTTAGGTAGTTTATATACTATTTCAACTCCACTATGTGCAAAAAATAATTGCATACCTCTTCAATTGAAAGAAAATTCCTGATGAGCATATCACAGATTTCGTCTCCCGGTGGAAGGGCCTCCTATATTCATTCGATATACCGCTGATTCAAGAGAAACTTCTAATGATGTGCATGAGGAATATAAATAATAATATGTTCCCTACCCTCATAACTTAGAACATCCCATGTGGATTTTTGTATTTCTCTAACAAAACCCAACACCTGGACGAAGCCATGCAGTAGGTCAAGCAGGCATGTCCATGACCTATCCTAGCTTATACAAGAAGAACTTACAAGGTAGAGAATACTATCACAATATAGGTGGAGGCCCCAAAGCTACTATATTTTTTGACCGCTCTACCATTAAGGACTCTCCGAGTGTAGTAGCCTCATCTAGATCAGTCTCACCCTATGTGGAATCGATAGACACCGCCTTGTCATGAAAAGCTAACTTGACTAGAGAATGTGGCTTCAGACTCCTATCAGGCTCCATCCCCTCTTTAGGGCCAGGCTCCCAGAGTTCCCTTCCATGATAGAAGGAAACAAACCTACTCATTCAAGGATTCACAAGTTATTGGTTACTTCCTTAGTACTTTGGAATCGAGGATTCTGAATCTCCCCAAGTGTAATAATCCCTATAAAGCTGAATATACTGATCACCCTAACCACTATCCTCACCACAAGATCCTAGGGCACCCCATCAAGAAATTTTACGTGTTCAAGGATTGGAATCAAGAAAAAATGGGAAATTATTTGTTAAGTTGGGAAATGTCCTGAAACAAGTGGCACACATCTCTGATGACCCTGAAAATAATAACGAAGGTGTATGGTAGTAGGTTTCCAACCATGGGGCTCAGTTGTATAAAAAATGGTTGGCTCACATAGCTTCTTCTCATGCCCATGGTGTCATCCGTTACCACTTAGGTTGTCCCAAACCTCTTAAAGTCACCACATTTTCCCCGACTACTACTTATTCATCCACCTCACATCCCTCTTCATCTCATTAGAGCAGGTGCTAATGACGTGAGGGAAAGAAAAGTCCCCAAATAGTACTGAAACTGTCTCATACCCTCAGTGATTTCATGCCTCCAAAGATCTGAATTACCCCTAGGGTCTACCCAGCATTTAAGATTCCTATGATGATGATAAGGGATTTTACTCCATAAACACCATCAAGATGGTAGACCCCTTCATGGTTCCTAATGATGAGGAATACTAAGAAATCCCTCTTATTTCCTCTGATTGATACTGTCAAAGGAATGGATGAATACATGAAAACTGCTAGAATTCTCAGGTAAATTATTCAAGACAAGATGTACATGATACTATGACTAGAAAATAGGTTATAATCAAAGCTCAAAATGAAAAATCTTTCCTTCCCACTCCATCAGAGACACTTCCATAGCTGACCATGAAAACCGACCGAGAACAATAGCTACAACTTCATCATGGTCGACCACATATAGCTAAAGCTAGGCCTCAGCTAGCTGATAGTTAACCAATAGTGCTTCAGGGTGAGTTATCTGATGAGCATCAAGACATTTCTAGCACCAGATAGAATCTAGTGGTTCTTCCAGCAGTGATTTCTATGAATACAACCAAAGAGAGACCCCATGTAGTAAAAAACATTCATTTGGAAAAAAGTATGATGTAATGAAGAACCTTTATATCATACATGAAAATATCTTGATCCTTGAGGCCCTCTGCCTATTATAAGAGATGTGAGAGGCTTTGTAAGAATCCTTGAAAATACCCCTCAATTTCAAAGTAGTGGTAGTGTTCACAAAATCATTTTATGAGGAAGATTTTGGAAACGCATAATTACAAGTCATAATTTATCTCTTCGGATAAGATGAGGGATCCCTCATGCATGGGAACATCTGCCTACTGCACCTCAAATGCTAGTTTAATGGCATGGAAGTTCACTAATTCTTGGTGGACACATGTTCTAGGATCAATCTCATCATGGACCAGATTCTCTTCACATTACAACTCATTGAAGAAGTTGGAGTGCAACACCCTGAGATTTTGTGAATTATTTTTTTCGAATTAATTTATCTTTTCAATATTTTTCATTTAACATGACATTAGATATATATATATATATATATATATTAAAACACTAAGTCAAACATTCCTTTCACACACAATACCAACTTCTCTTTCACTACGCGCAATACCAACTTGGCTTGCACTACAAGCAACACTGACTTGGCGTACGATAGACACAACACTAAGTTTCTATGAAACATATTTATATATATATAATTAATTAAATGAGATAATTATAACCTAAACACTAAAAATATTTATATTAATAGTAATAAATACTTTCCAAATATTTTTTTATCATTGAAAGATATCCATAATGAAAGATAATATTTTTTGTAAAGACCTTTTATGTTAAAAATATCTTTTTCTTGAATGAACCAAATTTAATAATAAAATTAATTCTAGAAATGTTTATAAATTTAATTTTATAAAACAAAATTAATTTTTTAATTCATAATATCTAAATTATCCTAAGGTGAATTTTTGTTATTTTTCTTAGAAACTTCATTTTTTGATGAATAGTAAAAAATAATGTTTTTTAGTTAAAAACTGCCTTTTTGTATAATTAATTACTAATGATAAATGATATTAAAAATATTTTTTAAGGTAAAATTAGATAAATATTACATATATTAATACAATTTAATTCATTAGAATCAATTTTACTTTGAAACTGAATATAAAATCTTAACAAACTTTTGAACTTTTTCCTACTTTAAAACCTCGTTATTTCACCCCGTTTGCATGATTAACACTAATCTTAATTTTTACACTTTTGTGATTTGAATTAAAAAAATATTACATAAACCAATTTATTTAGTATTATATTTAAATTATAATAATAACATGTTAATTTTTGACCAAAATGATCAGTAAAAGTGATTAAAATTAATCACAGTAGTTAAGGATAAATTAAGATTATTAAGGGACTAAACCTTAAAATTAAGGGCCCAAATGACCAAAATAGTTGTCCAAAACCAATTAGATATACATATTTAGGACATAAACCTTCAATAATTTAGTTTTTATGGTTTTTTATTACTTTTTTTAGGTAATAACATGTTCACACCTAACTTGTTTCTACAAATTCCAAGTGAGACCTTTTCCTTCCCTATAAAAGGCCACCACCTCTACTCATTCCTCACACCTCTCAAAACTTTTAAGTTAATCCATGATCTACCCAATTATCCTCCCAAAAATCCTACCTTATACCTTTAATCCACCCTTTTGGCATAAATATTCTCAGGAAATCCTTTTGGTATAAGCAAAAAGGATTTACCCGATTAAGTGGTAACGTCTTCTCTCAAGATCCTTTCCTTTATTTTATTTCTCCATCCCTCCACTCTCTTTATTCCATTATTGTGGGAAAACACCAGTATCATAAATATAATAGGAATTTTTTATACTAAGGTTTCTAAATACACTTACACACACCTCCATCTAACAGATATTGAACATACAGTTTCTATGTACATCGAACTATTGCCTCACGAAATGATGATTGTTCATTTCCACTTTACCACCAATAATAGTGGCCATTATGATGGAAAATATATTTATATATATCATATATTATATTTATTATGTATTTAATCTTCTTAATTCCTTTTAAAATAAAAATATCTTTACTTTCCATTTCATTTTAATACGATAATCTCATTTGAGGAAGTGTGAACTACCGCCCCCTCAAAGCGATGTGATTTGTTCACACAACACATGGAATGTATTAAGGATGAGTTTAATTAACTTATATGATATACATGAAATATTAATGCTACTGGAATAATTATACACACACACACACACACACATATATATATATATATACATATGTCATTTACATTCTTTATTTCAATACGACAATAAAAACAGAAACAATGTTCTTGCATATGTACGACTTGCCATATCCGTGAATGGTGTATTCCATTTCACAATTGATTATAATATATATTATTATAATATAAATATAATATATATACATGATATTTATACCATGATATACATTCTAGAATCATGATATAAGTATAAGGACCAACGATATAACAAATTAAGACACATGAGAAGAACAAATCGAATATTTCCGGAAGTGAAACTTTAACATAGGATCGTTAAAAAGAAGGTAATATAAGATCCTAATAAAAACATATATGGTATTATGTATAAGAATATTATTCTATAAAATATTTATAATAAACTTATATTTATTATACATGAAACATGTACAAGTACAGAGAGAGTCAAGACACATGGTAAGGTGATTTCATCTCATTTTTAATTTCTATGAGATACATGTTATGTTCTCCAATCATTCATTTTTTGTGGTGTATGTACTTACCATGATTTTATTCTATATATATTACACTTAAATTTATGTGTATTCACATGTCCATTTTATCATCCTTCTTTTATGGGGTTTAACTTTCAAAAGATTCCAAATCGATAAAATGTTTTGTCTTAATTTGTATTCTTTGAGACTCATGTTTTGTTATGCACCTAAACTCTTTTTGTGGTGAATATATTTCCATTTTTCATGAAATATAATTAATCTAAATATTTTAATGATATTATATTCTTTATGTAATTTAATTTACTTACATGGAGAGTATGAACCCAAGATACCAAGTTATAAGAGTTTATTGAGACAATCTCATTGCTTTTCAAGATTGTTTATGTTTATGCTTCATTTGATTGAATCTTATAATCCATCTCTCAAAAATATTTATTAGTTTCCTTATCATATGTTATTTCATGATATAATCATGTATTGGTACCATATTATACTCTTTGTTACATAAGATAGTTAAGAAAGTGTTTTTAGGAAAGCTTGACTTTACCCTTTCTTTGGTCGGAAATCTATGTTAAAAAAATGGTTTCTAAGAATAATATACCATTAACCTAAGATTTAAAAAAAAAATTTACCATTTTTTTCTTTTAACAATATATTCAAGGTAATCTTCTTATCTCACTCTGAACAAGGAACTTTTATAACATTTTTTATCATGAAAAATGAATTTTCTTTTGACCTCGTATGACTTGTATAGATTTACATTCCATAATTTATTTGAAGATCCCTTTGAATTTTTAAAAGGGTTAATATTTAAGAAAATGTTTTTAAAATACATTTTCAAAGAAAATGGGTTTCAAAATGTTTTCAAGATTATTTTATAAATTTTCAAGGAAAATTGTTTTCAAAATATTTTCAAGCTTCTTTTATAAGTTTTCAGGTAGATTGGTTTTAAAAATGTTTTCAAGATCTTTTTATAAGTCTTCAAATTGTTTTTGATGAAAAAGGTTTTTAAAATGTTTAGAATCTTATTTTATAAGTTTTCAAAGAAAAACGTTTTTAAAATTATTTCATGCCTTCCTTATAAAATTTTAAAGTATTTTCTAAGAAAAATATTTTTAAATGGTTTTATATATTAAAAATCCATTTTCAAACAAGGAAGGACATTTTACCCAAGAAAAGTTTTTAAAATATGTTTCAAAATTATTTTCCATCTAATATGACATCTGTTGATATTAATCCTTCCTTTATAGGAAATGATATAAAAGTTCCATTAATATCCTTTCTATGAATGGGTTATGCTTAAAGACATGGTCTTTATGAAGCTTGTTTCTCTTCCACGGGTTATATATTTATAAAATTCTTTTCTTTTCTTCGAGTTCCACATTTATGAATCCTAATTCTTTTCATGGGTTATGATTTGATGAAATGGTTATGAAACCTATCTCTTTTACATAGGTTATGATGTGATTAAATATTAATGATACCAATTTCATTTCTTGGGTTATGATTTGATGTTTATAGAACCCATCTCTTTTTATGGGTCATGATATAAAAATGTTTTATGGCACATACATTTATGTTTTCATTATTTTATGGGTGGGACCTATATATACCTCCAATGTACTAGGTAATGAGAAATGTTTTTTGTGCTCAAAGGGTACACAGAAGGACATCCCAAGCCCAAAAAAGTGGAAACATGGGAGAGCATCCCAATCTCGAAACAGGAGGGAATAGGGGAGAACATCCCAATACTGAAATAAGAGGGAAAATGGGAGAACATCCAAATCTTAATATAATAGGGAATAGGGGAGAACATCCCAATATCGAAAGAAGAGGGTACACAGAAGGAAATATGAATCCCAAAACAAGAGGTAACATGGGAGGACATCCCAATCCCAAAACAAGAGGGTATATGGGAGGGAATCCCAATCCCAAAGAAGGTGCACGTGTGATTAACCCAAGCCTAACATGTTACAAAGGTCTTAGTGGGACACATTTACTTAGGGATTTTATATGTGTTTGAAAAAATCCCATGTTTTATTCCTATGTTATGCTCTCTTGGATTATGTTCGTTATTTCATTATGATTCTTGTATTATAAATTTCCAATATTTATTATGATATCTGATATGTAGGGTATGACCTTTAAATGTTATACTCATGTTCCATACCCTTTTTTTCATGTTATACTTCTGCATTTTATTTATTTACCCTTACAGAGAATATGTTCTCACCCCTTTATTATGTTTCATCTCTCTAGGTTACAAAGAAAAGTTTTAGGTAGAGGTGATAATGGTGTAGATATTTATTAGAGATATTGAAGATATTTCACCAGGATAGAATATTTTTTTTCCAAGTTTCCAAAGACACTAAACTGTAATGGTCCTCAAGCATGTATTTTTACAATGTACTAAATATTCATCTAAAATGATGTAATATCCATGTATGTTAATCCTAGGTCACTATAGTTGGTATCAAAGGAAAGGTTTACTCAACATTTGGAAACTAGGATGAGAAAACCTTAGTGAGATCCCTAGGTTTATTTCTAAGGATATGTCTAGGGATGTATCTAAGGATGAGTATAAGGACGAGTTAACATTGAGGAAAATCTCTTGGAATTTTGGTAAATGATATAATGAGTTGTTTCCTAGCAATACATCCCTTTACATATATTACAAGTGGATGTGGCACTGACACAGAGGTTCCTTGGGGTAATAACTCCGAAAAGATGTTCTGGGCTTGACTCGTGGTAATATGGTACATAAAAATAGGCTTTGATACACACCTAGTTTGACACTCCTGATGGATATACTTTGGGAATTCACAAACTATTCATAAACCACTATTAAGGATTTAAATATAAGTTTACTATGAATAACCTAGGATAAACCTTGGGTGCCATAAATTATGGAAGGTGACATGATTTTGATATCCTATAAGTAATTTGTTTTATGACTATGTGTTATTCTACTATGATAAGTATTGAACACACCATGCTTCTTGTTTTAGTTAATGCCAGGAACTGGAAGGAACTAGATTAATGTTGAATGTGATGGATGATTTTCTAAGTAGAAGTCATGTGGGATGATCACTGGAGTGAAATATGTTGTGATTATTCCTAATTAGTTTTTATGGAACATGATTAATAATGTTTACCTTAACCAAATATCAGACTCACCAAGAAATAGAAAGAATGAGTTCGCTGAGAGTTTGAGTAATGAAGACCATGGAGGAAATATGTTTCATTTTACTTTATGTAAATAATATGGAAAGAATAATATAAGTGAATGTCTTAGAGGAAAAATAATATGTTTTGACTATTGAAAATAAGGACACAAAGAAAGTGACTGTGAGGAAAAAATGAAGAGTCCGGTTAATAGAATAGAAGGGAATGTTGGCCTTCCTAAGGTATTATCAGTTGATGAATTCTTTATATTTTGAAATTATGGGTATTATGAAAATTAATTTCCTATGTGGAAGGATCATGAATATAATTATAATGGTGGTATAAGTGATGTTTTTTCTACTGATAATGAAGAGACCAAAAATGACATGTGAAAGGTATGCGATGTTCATCAAGTATTGTTTACATTAATCACAAGAAACATGATTTTATTGAGTTTGAGGAACCTTAATACATGGTTCATATTTAATATTCAAGGAAAGAGGTATTAAGGAATAAGATGATGAATCCTGAGTAATGGTTTAAGAATAAAGTTGAATTAATGAAGTATTTTGGAATTCAATGATTATGTTATATGAATCCCGAGATGTGTGTGTATTTTTAGTATAAATTTTCATTAAGGATTTAATAGGACATGTTTAATGGTGATTAAGACATGGAAAAGTTTTTTCATGTAAGAGTTATATTTTGATTATGGTAAGGTAACCCTTAATTAATGTATAACATTGAATAATGATGTTTGGAAAAGGATATGTTGGATATAAATAAGTAAATTGTATGGTATATATTACCCTAGATTTTTTTATTTAAAAAGTGACCTATGTCATCAAAGATGAAGTTAACAACTTCTTGGATTTAAAGGATATATCCAGTAATCATTGGAATAAGGAATCATGGATTATTTCCAAAAGGATTTATGGTAATTAAGGTTGTTACCATGTTTAAAGGGAATATATGATGAAGGTATTCAAATTTTTAGAATGTAAAAACCAAGAGATACTTTGTGATATATTAGGGGATAAATGTTAAGCTGATTTTGTGACTTCATTCTAATGTTTTGAATTTTCACCTTTCAGAAGGATTATATGTTTAGCCATTTATGGAAAGATTATGTATTATCTTATCACATGAGGATTTATTCATATTGTATATCCTGTTATAAAAATGTGGTGTTGATGATAACTGATGACCTATGGGATGACATATTATGGATCTCATGGTCTGTTAGTACTTTAGGTATTAAAAAAAATATCATTCATTTCTTAAGGTAAGAGATGAAGTGGAAATATATCAAGGCATAACCAAAGGTCGATATTGTCCATGAGAAAGGTAATACCATCAAGTAATTATATTTCAATATATTCTTGTTCAATAAAAATAATTACTCTATAATAGAATAATGCTAATAAAAAAAGTGTTTTCCTAATACCTTAAATTTTATTAAACCAATGGATTCTAGAATCATCACAAATTTATGACTTTTAGGGCATTAAATTTCTTTTGATCATTCACTTGTTTGTGATTGATGACCCCAATCACTCCCTATAAGTATTCATTCTTTTCGTCCATGTCAAATATTCACAACCAATCTATGTTCTCCTATGTGGAAACCTAATTATATGTTACTTTGGGTAATCGTTATGGTTCTAAATTTTTATTTTAAGGGAAGTTTTAGTATCCATTTTTACAATGTGGGTTTCTATGAATGAAACTTTCAAGAATTAAACCTTTGATAACCAAAAAAAATTTTGAGGGAGAAATTCATTTTAAGGTGGGGTAGAATGTAACACCCTGAGATTTTGAGAATTATTTTTTTCAAATTAATTTATCTTTTTAATATTTTTCATTCCACATGATACTGGAAATAGTTATTTACACACACACACACACACATATATATATTAAAGCACTAATTCAGACATTCCTTTCACACACAATACCAACTTGGCTTTCTCTACAAGCAACACCGACTTAGCATACGATGCACACAACACTGAGTTTCTATGAAACACACACACACACATATATATATATATAATTAATTAAATGAGATAATTATAACATTACCATTAAACATAGTTACAGTAATAGTAATAACTACTTTACAAATAATGTTTATAATTGAAACATATTGATAATGAAAGATAAGATTTTTGGTAATGTACTTTTATGTTAAAAATAACATTTTCTTGAATGCACCACTTTTATTAATAAAATTAATTTTAGATGCATTTATAAAATTAATTTTATAAAATAAACTTAATATTTTAATTCATAACATCGAAATTAGAAAAAGGTGAATTTTTGGGATTTTTCTGAGAAACATCATTTTTAATAAATGTTGAAAAATTCTCTTCTTTATTTAAAAACCTCCTTTTTGTATAATTAATTATGTATGATAAATGATATTATAAATTTTTTTTAATGAAAAATTAGATAAATATTACATATATTAATACAAATATTTCATTAGAATCAATTTTACATTGAAACTGAATATAAAATCTTAACAAAATTTTGAGCTTTTTCCTACTTTAAAACCCCATTATTTCCTACCGTATGTAGGATTAGCACTAATTATAATTTTTTCACTTATGTGATTTAAATTTAAAAAATCTTACATACAATATTTAATTAATTATAATATTTATATTCTAATAATAACATGTTAATTTTTTACCAAAATGATTAGTAAAAGTGATTAAAAGTAACCACAACAGTTAAGGCTAAATTAAGCTTAATTAGGGACCAAACCTTAAAATTAAGGGCCCAAATGACCAAGATACTTGTCCAACACCAATTGGATGTCCATATTTCAGCCTTAAACCTTAAATTATTGAGGGTTTTTGGTTTTATATGACTTTTTTAAGTAATAACATGTGCACACCTAACCTATTTCAAAAAATTCCAAGTGAGTCCTTTTCCTTCCCTATAAAAGGCCACCACCTATAACCATTCGTCATACCTCTCAAACCTTTTAAGTTAGTCCAATATATGCCCATGTATCCTACTAAAAATCCTATATTATACCCTGAAGCCTTCCTTTGGGCATAAATATTCTCAAGAAATCCTTTTGGCATAAGCCAAAAATAGTTACCCGATTAAGAGGTAATGTCTACTCTCAAGCTCCTTTCTGTTATTTTATTTCTCCACCCTTTCCACTATGTTTATTTCACTATTGTGTGAAAACACCAGAGTACTATATATACTAGGATTTTTTTATGCTAAGGGTTCTACCTACACTTACACACACCCCCATCTAATAGATGTTGAACATACTGTTTCTGTGTACGAAGAACTATTTCCTCGCATAATGATGATTGTTTATTTCTCCTTTACCACCAATCATGGTGGCCATTATTATAGAAAATATATTTATATATGTAATATATTATATTTATTATCTATTTAATATTATTTATTACTTTTAAAACACACATATCTTTACTTTCCACTTAGTTTTAATATGATAATCTCGTTTGAGGATGTGTGGACTACCGCCCCCTGAAAGTCATGTGATTCGTTCACAAAACACATGGAATGCATTAAGGATGGGTTTAATGAAATTATATGATATATATGAAATATTAATTCTATTGTAATAATGATATATATATAAAAACACATATATACATGTTTCATTTACATACTTTCTTTCAATATGATAATAAAAACGGAAACAACATTCATGCGTACGTACGACTTACTATATCCATGAACAATTCATTCCATTTTGTACTTAATTATGATATAGATTATTATAATATAAATATACTGGATATAAATGATATAAATATATATATATCATGATCTATATTATGGAATCATGATATAAGTATAAGGACCAACGATATAAGAAATTAAGACACATGTGAAGAACAAAGCGAATATTAACTGAAGTGAAACTTCAACATAGGATCGTTAAAAATTGGGCAGTATAAGGTCATAATAAAAAAATGGTATTATTTATAATAATAGGATTATATAAAATAATTATAATAAACTTATATTTATTATACAGGAAACTTGTATGAGTACAAAGAGAGTCAATATGGTAAGGGGAGTTCATCTCACTTTTAATTTCCTTGAGATACATGTTATGTTCGCCACTCTTTCATTTTGTGTGGTGTATGTACTTCAAATGTTTTTATTATATGTATATTACAATTCAATTTATGGGTATTAACATTTCCGTTTTATGATCCTTCTTTAAGGGAGTTTAATTTTCAAAAGTTTCCAAATCGATAAAATGTTTTGTCTCAATTTTCCTTCTTTGTGACTCATGTTTTGTTATGCACCTAAAATCTTTTTTTAGGTTCATATATTTAATTTTTTCATGAAATATAATGAATATAAATATTTTAATGATATTATATGATTCATTTAATATACTTTATTTACATAGAGAGTATGAACCCAAGATACAAAGTTATAAGAGTTTATTAAGACAATGTCATTGCTTTTCGAGATTGTTTATATTTATGATTCCTTTGATGGAATATTATGATCCATATCTCAAGAATATTTATGATTTTACTTATACTATGTTATTTAATGATATACTCATGTATTACTATCATATTTTACTCTTTGGTACATAATATAGTTAAGAAAGTGTTTTTAGGAAACTTCGATTTTACCCTTTCTTTGGTTGGAAATCTATGTTTAAAAAAAATGGTTTCCAAGAATATTATACCATTATAGTATAAGATTTAAAATAAAATTTTACCCTTTTTTATTTTACCAATCTATTCACAGGAATATTCTTTTCTCTTTTCGAACAAGGAACTTTTCTAACCTTTTTACCATGCAAAAGGGATGTTCTTTTGACCTCATATGATTTGTACAGATTTTCCTGCCATCATTTCTTCGAAGATCCCTTTGAATTTTTAAAAGGGTTAATCTTTAATAATTTTTTTAAAAGATATTTTTAAATAAAATGGTTTTCAAAATGTTTTCAAGCTTCTTTTATAATTTTTAGGTACATTGGTTTTCAAAACGTTTCAATCTCTTGTTATAAGTTTTAAAAGTGTTTTTGAAGAAAAAGGTTTTTAAAATGTTTTTAATATTATTTTATAAGTTTTCAAGGAAAAAGGTTTTCAAAAATGATTTCATGACTTATTTATATATTTTCAAGGTATTTTCTATAAAAAATATTTTTAAGTGGTTATATGTATTAAAAGTCCCTTTTCAAACAAGAAAGGATATTTTCCTCAAGAAACATTTTTGAAATATGTTTCAAAATTATTTTCTATCTAAGATGACATACTTTGATGTTAATCATTACTTTATAGTAAATGATCTAATTTTTCCATTCATATCCTTTCTATGAATGGGTTATTCTTAAAGTCACGGTCTTTATGAAACCTTCTATTTTATGAGTTATATGTTTTTGAAATCTATTTATTTTCCACGAGTTCCATGTTTATGAATCCCACTTCTTTTCACAGGTTATAATTTGATGAAATGGTTATAAAACCTATCTATTTTACATAGGTTATGATGTGATGAAATATTAATGATACCCATTTCAATTCTTGGGTTATGATTTGTTTTTTATAGAACCCATCTTTTTTATGGGTCATGATATGACAAATATTTTGTGGCACATGCATGTATGTTATCATTATGTGATGGGTGAGACCTATGTATCCCTCCAATTAATTGGGTAATGATAAATGTTTTATGATCTCAAAGGGTACCCGGTAGGACATCCCAAGTGTAAAATCCCAGTTCTGGAAGCCACCTAGAGGTGCCCCGTACCCAGTTGGTCACATGGCCTCAAGCGCATTTCCCCAAATGCCAAAGGCTGCTGACTAGTAGCAAGGGACTTGGGTGTGATAGTGGGGAAACTATGCCCTTATTGGAAGAGTAACACAACAGAAGTAAAGCAGATAGAAATAACAGAAGTAGTAAAACATGCAATAAGTAAACAATGGAAGTGATAAACAACTGGAGCACACATATATAAATTATGAATGATACATATGTCTAGGAAAGAATCCAAACAAATAACAATGCTGGAATACAGTACTAAACCAAATTCCAAAAGAAAAGCATGTAAACAACTCCACAACATCGAAAGAATCATCTTGGTCCCATGCTCCCCATCTCCATAATAATTAAGTACCTAAAGTAGAAGGGCGCTTGCCCTTATCTATACCTGCAGCAATATAATCTATTTGGGCCCAAAATAATGACCCAAAAAGGGTGTGAGACTAATCCCAGTAGGCAACCACCCAAACAACTGTGCCTAACCTTCAGTGAATATATATGGTAGGAAATAAACAAAATAAAACAGTAAACAAGGAAGTACACATAGTAACAATCCTAAAAAATTAATTGCATTCATTTTCATATACCAAGTAAGCATCTAATCAAAAGAAAGTAACCCTATGGGAAGTACTCACATATTAACTCCTCTGGTTCAACCAAACAAACACAAGAAAGACTTTAGGAAGTACTCACATTCTAACCCCTTTGGTTCAGCTTTAGAAAAGACTCTCTAAGGAATCACTCACTATCAATTCCCCCTGTGGTCTCATATTGGTAACTAATAGGAACTCTGAGGAAGAAATAAATGTCTAATTCCCCCCATGTTCCTTATCAAGGAAAATACAGAAACTATAAGGGAGCCCTTACATCCACCCCCCTATGGTCTTTCAACATAAAAGTAAACAGACACTCTGGAGAATCCCTTAATGTCCATTCTCCCTATGGTCTACTACACCAGGTTCCCACAACCTCGTGTAAGTCAATTTTGTACAAATGATACATGAAAACCAAAATAAACCTCAAGAACTACTTGGAGAAACAATCTATAGCATATCATAGCATGTCATATAATAATCACTCTATCCTAACAAAACTAGGCATGGAAAGCAAAGCAGCCTAACATGAAAGTTAGACCAAATTGTCAAAACAAGAAAACATGGGAAAAAACTCCATATCATATAAAAATTAACCCTATTAATAAACAATCAACCTCTATACAAGAAAACAAGTCATAGCAGGAAAAAAGGGCTAAAAACCATAAACACGCAATAACATGTTCTTGGGTATTGGGCACTTTTGCACATAAAATTCAAAGACTATCTACAGAAAGGAACAAAACACCTTCCTTGATATTTTATGGACAATATACATGAACCTTAGGCCTTGAATCACCCTAGAACTCCGTAGATATACAAAATGTTAAAACGTTCAACCGAGGATAACTCACAAAAGAGAAGAAATCAGGAAACAAGGTTCAAGAAGAAAGGTGAAATCACTGATGTGATTCTAACGCAAATGAAGGTGGTCGATTCAGAGAATGAATAGAGAGTAGGGGGCTTGGAGATGATTCTACGGTCTCGTTCTCTCCCAGATGAGATAGGTCGAGAAGAAGATGGTTCTGTCCATCTGACGTGATCCCGTTTCGTTTAATTTAAAAAAAGTACACGACGTGTATTTTAAAAGTACACAGTGTGTACTTGCCTTTTCTAGCCTCCCCTTTAGGCGGTCTCCAGGTCACCACACACGGCCATGTACTTGACTATTACACGACCAGTACACTGTCACCTGCGACAACTGGGTACATGATGTGTACTTATAAGTACATGGTGTGTAATTATAAGTACACAGCGTGTAATTATAAGTAAAAAGTGTGTAATTATAAGTACACGGTGTGTACTCCAAAAATTTCCAGAAACTCCTCTTTTTCTAAAAAACAACCAGAAAAGAAAAACATACCTGAAAGAAGATCCGGGTTCTTACAAAATTCCCCACTTAAAGAAATTTGTCAGCAAATTTCCCTAGCAAGGTGGCATAGAAGAAGAATCCTCGAACAACTCCGGCCACTGTGATTGTACATCAGCCTCCCTCTCCCAGGTCTTGTCCTGTACTCGCTTGTGATGCCATAACATTTGTACTAGAGGAACAAACTTTCAACATAGAAACTTCATACTATGATCAAAAATCCGGATAGGATGCTCCTCAAAAGATGCTTCTACCTCTAACTCAACCTCCTCAAGTTGGAAAACATGAGACAGGTCTTAGAAGTGATGTTGGAGCTGAGAAACGTGGAAGACATCATGCATAGCCTAGTACCTCTGAGGTAACTGCAATCGATAGGAAACCGACCTGAATCTCTCCAAAACCTCAAACGGTCTGATGTATCTCAGTGAAAGCTTACCCTGTCTCCTAATCCTCTTGCGTCCCAACCTCGGTGTGACACGTAGAAAAACCCGATCTCTGACCTCGAACTCTAGAGGTCATCTCCATCAATCAGTATAAGACTTCTATCACGACTGTATAATAGACATCCTCTTCCGAATCAACTCTATCTACTCTAAGGTATCCTGGACAAGATGAGTTCCCGACATAGCTGCCTCTCCTACCTCTAGCCAGCATAAGGGTGATCAGCATGGCCTACCGTACAAATCCTAAAAAGGTTCCATATGAATAGTTTCTTGAAAACTATTATCGTAGGAAAACTCCACAAGAGGTATGTGATTCTCCCAAGAACCTCCAAAATCCAAGATGCATACTCGAAGCATGTCCTCCAACATCTGAATCGTATGCTCAGACTGGCCATCTGTTTGGGTATGGTATGTTGTACTCAAAAGTAACTATGTACCCAAAGACTTCTGTAATCCCCGCCAGACCCAAGAAGTAAAACAAGTGTCCCTATCTGAAATAATGAAGCATGTAACTCCATGTAAAAATAAAATATATCAGATGTACAACCTTCCCAACTCATCAACACTGAAGGTATCCTTGATTAGTAAGAAGTGGGAAACCTTCATTAGTCTTTCAATAACAACCCAAACTGCATCATTACCTTGAGGTGACCTCGAAAAACCTATCACGATATCCATCGCGACATCATTAAACTTCTACTCAGGAATGGGTAACTGATGTAAAAGACCTACTGGTCACTGATGCTTCGCCTTCACCTACTGATAGATGGAACACCTCATGACAAAACCATCGAAATCTCTCTTTATACCTGGCCACCAATACTAACAGTGTAGATCTCGATACATCTTGGTGAAAACAAGATGAACTACCCAAACTAAGGAATGAAAGTCCCACATCAGCTCCTCACGTATGTCTGCTGACACCCATATGCACCCATGAAAATGCAAGATCTCATCCTCTCCTATGGTACATCCAGGAATAGGGTCCTCTCCTAACACACTCTCTTGTAGGACTAGGCCTTCTGAATCTGATAGATTCCTCATTCGTACTTGATCAAGTAGAGTGGAGGTAATAGATATATAAGAAAGGAAAGTCTACCCCAGTCTATTGTGCACCTCCAAATGTATCTCAGAGAATAGAGCCATAAGATGCCACTCACTACTGGCCTCCTGAACTTACTGTATCTGAGTCCTCCTGCTCAATGCATCAACTACCGCGCTGCCTTTACTAGGTGTGTAGGCATGCTCAAAATCAAAGGACTGAAGGTACTCAACCCACCTTTTCTGTCTCAGATTTAGATCATACTGAGTGAAGATATACTTGAGACTTTTTTGGTCAGTGAAAACCACAAAATTATCTCCAAGAAGGTAATGTCTTCAACAATGTAAGGCATGAACAACTATATCCATCTCGAGATCATGCGTCAGGTAATTTCTCTCATGTGGCCTCAAATATCAAGACCCGTATGCAATGAATCTATCCCCCTACATAAGAACTGCTCCTAGCCTGATACCTGATGCATCACAGTAAACAATATATCTCTTTCTGGGCTTTGGAAAAACTAGTATCAGTATGGAAGTCAACCTCTATTTTAGCTTATGAAATCCTGACTCACAAGAATCGTACCACAAGTACTTTTATCCCTTATTATTCAATCCCATCAGTAACACTACTAAGCATGAAAAATCTTGTATAAAACTTCTGTAGTAACCATCCATCCCTAGAAAACTTCGTACCTCAAATAAATTCTTTAGCTTCTCCTAGGAAACTATTGCTATCTCTTTCTTTGGGTCTACTGATACTCCTGTCTCTAAGATAACATGACCTAAGAATTGAATCTGGTCCATAAAAAAGTTTCATTTTGAGATCTTAGCATATAACTAATGCTCTCTCAATGTGATCAAAACGATCTCAAGATGTGTGGTATGGTTGTGTCGAGTGTAAGAGTACACCAAGATAAAATCCAAAAATACTACCATGAAAGAATCCAAGTATGGATGGAAAACTCGGTTCATCAGTGCCATGAAAACTTCAGGTGCATTCATGAGACTGAATGGCATAACCACATACTCGTATAGACCATACCTACTCCGAAAGGCTGTAAGAGGTATATCAGATGGTCTAACGCACAACTGATGGTAACTGGATCTTAAGTCAATCTTCGAGAACACTCGGGTTCCTTGAAGCTAATAAAATATATCATCAATCCTTGACAAAGGATATCAGTTCTTGACCTTCAACTGGTTTAGCCTCCGATAATCCACACAAAGTATAAGGGTACCGTCCGCCTTCTTTGCAAACAGGACTGGCGAACCCCAAGGGGAAGTATTGGGTCGGATGAAACCATTTTCCTGCAACTCCTCCAACTACTTCTTGAGCTCCTGTAACTATGAAAAAACCATCATATAAATAGGAATAGATACCGGTGCCACTACTGAAACAAGTTTAATAGAAAACTCCACCTCTCACTCTAGAGGAAAACCTGAAAATTCCTCTGGAAAGACATCCCTAAAACGATCCAACACTGAAGGAAAGTACATCTATGAAGTCCCCTAGTTATCTAGATATAGACTAGAAATTGGGGCTTTAATGCCTCCCAACCCATGATGCTCGGGTCCCACTTTTCTCCCCTGAACATCCCACTTGCCCTTATGAAGAAAGGATCTGCCCTCTAGTGATGTGAAACTCACCCTATGGTGATAGAAATCAAAAACTGCCTAGAAGGGAACTAACCGGTCCATTCTAAGAATGAAATAATATCCTTTCATCTCTAGGACATAAAGGTCCCATAAGAAGTGACAACCACCAACCTCAAGAGGTCACTCCTTGCACTGACGTACATTGGCCGTTCTAGTCCCCAACAGAGTGTCTAACATCAAGGTATCAGTAGAATAAAGGACACAGAGCCCAAGGATATCCATAATAGTAACAAATATAAAGCTATGGGAAGCCCCTATATCAAAAAGATCAGAAGCTAAAACTAAGGAAACTAGGACCGTACCTCGTACTCTAGAGGGTTCGAGATCCTGCTCCTACTGGGTCCTCTCCACTAAAAAAGTCTGACCTGCACCGTGGCCCTATGACCCTGCATGACCACCCTGAGCCAATACAACCTGTTGTCACTGAAGATCTGGTGACTGGCTACCATGGCCATGACCTCCACCTCAACCTAAATAGCTGGAAGAACTTCAGTTCCCTAACAGATTAGAAAATGGTTGTGCTAATCCTGAATGTGGATTCATAGAAGAACTCTTATCACCAGCTATTAGTGAGAAGAACTAATAGAAGTGCTGAAGATGGCCCATTTTACCACAAGATCAGCACTCCACTAGGTCTCTCGGGAAATGTGTCCTCATATTCCCACTCTCCCCACACTGGTAGCACACCACCTGAATACCAGAAGAGGTACCTCGTCTCCTCAGATCTCCACGTGTAGACTTCTTGCGGTGCTTCCTGCTGTCATTAGGAGGGATACCAACTCTAGATGTCGAACCGCCCTGTCTCACAACTCCAAAATCCCTCAAGTTTTTCTCCATAATCAGCACCTGGTTAACTATAGAGGTGATTGCAGTCAACCTGAAGATTTTCACCTGAGATCGAATGTCGTTCCTGAGACCATCCTCAAATTTCCTTTCCAGGAATAAACCATCACCTCCTGGGAATAGTGTGAAGCACTGAAGCTCTGTGAAGCAAGAAGAATACTCCATAACTAAAAGAGTATCTTACTCTATAATAATGAACTCTCAGTATCGATCAGACCTCAAAGTCTTCAGATAGAAGTAGTCCTATAAGGAACACTAGAACTCATCCCACACCATAACCTACTGGCATCCTTCCTATCAGATCAAATCCCACCATCTCTTGGCAGAATTCCGAATCATATAAGTGAAAAAATTCACCCTCCTCTCTGGAGGAGTATCCAGATTCTCAAAGATATATAGAATGGATTCTAACCATGACTCTGCAGCCTGATTTCCTCCTCTCCCTGTGAAGGTGGGGGGATGCTTCTTCTAGAAAACCGGTGTCAACTCTACCACAGACGGGGCATAATGCAGTACTCCCTAGAAGGTCTGCATAAACCTCATAAATCCCTCTCGAAAATGTGAATCAACACCTATGTTTGGAATGATGGTTGGTGCCAAGACTGGAACAACTGGAGGATCTGTTGGTATTCCCTGATCATCCATATCCTACATTTGATCACTACCCTATAACTGGCGGACAACCAGAGGAAATCTTAGTGGCATGAATCTACAAGTCCAAGCACACCCTTTAGATCAAGATTAAAAGGAATGAAACTTAAAATTTTAATATGGGAAAAAGACAAGGAAATCATTCAAGTTTTTTCAAAACATGGATACAAGACATTTATAACCCTTAAACAGTGTGTTCCTTTATGATTTCACATGGGCATGTACTTCTGCCAACCCAGGTCATGTAACACCCCATACACATGACGTGTTGTCCTAACACACAGTGTGTACTTGAATCCTATTCCCCTTCCCGAGTTATTATACATGGATAAGCCACACAATTTACCTCAGAACAAGACTACACAACATGTTAGTGATAGACACAGTGTGTACTAGACGAAATTCACCAACCCATGTTGTTAGTTCCACGGCTGGTTACATAGCTTACCCTACATAGTGTATTCAATATGAACACAATGTGTACTTGAATCCTCTTCCCCTTCCTGATTTCTTCTACATGGATAAGCCACACAATTTCCCTTAGAACAAGACTACACAGTGTGTTAGTTCCAGAAACAGTGTGTACTAGACGAACTTCACCGACCCGTGTTGTTAGTCACATGACTAGTTACATGGCTAACCCTACACAACGTGTTCAATATGCACATGACGTGTACTTCCTAATTTTCATCCACCTGTGTTGTTAGTCACATGGCCAGATTCATAGTCTCTATAACACGATGTGTACATATGGTACACGGTGTGTCCCACCAAAGATTTCCCAACCCCATGAATCAGCCCACACAGATAGTGGCACAGTTAGATACTACACTGCGTGTATATATAGTACACATCGTGTACTTAAGAAAAATAGTTCCTTACCGAAAAGAAGGACACATGGATTGTATTAATCATTACACACCGTGTATTATGGGTTTTTCCTGACAGTAAGCCTAAAAAACTACTTCGGATCACATAAAAACACTGAAACAAACATTAAAGTGCCAAATTCTGATCTGTGAGGGCCCATACTCCCCGTGAATCAAAGCTTGGCATTTTATACATGTCATATACAAGGAATAATAAGGCAATGATCACTAAATTCTGATCCATGGGGGGCCATAACACCTCAAGAACCAAAGTTTGGTTTTCATTTAAATAAAACCTTACACAATTCAATACCCTATAAAAAGTAGGTATTCTATCAAGGCATCTATCACAATAGCATGCATATCTAACACAACATCTATCACAACAACATGCAATCGGTAATGCACTCTAAACGGCATGGAAAGAATGCATGACATGTGATCTCTAACAAGTGCCTATATGATGCATGAGATGGAATAACCTCATCTCATTGAGTTGCAACAGAATTAGGACCTTAATAATATCAAAGATAATAACAAAAAAACATTTGAATCACCCAACTATGAAATCAAATAAACTGTAATAATAGAAAAACCAAAAAATTGAAATAACAAGGGAAATTGGCTTATCCCTATACACTGGTTAGCTACTCTTGGGCACAAATTATTACCAAGTACTTATTCCTTCCTATCCTTGGATATAGGCTCCAAAAAGTAAGTCAAGAAGAAAAGAATTTCTTTGATACCACTTTGTAATGTCTCGGTTCTAGAAGCCACCAAGAGGTACCCCATACCCAGTTGGTCACATGGCCTCAAGCACATTTCCCTGAATGCCAAAGGCTACCGACTAGCATCTAGGGACTTGGGTGTGATAGTGGGGAAACTATGCCCTCATTGGAAGAGTAACATAGAGGAAGTAAAATAGATATCAATAACGAAATCAATAAAACATGAAATAAGTAAACATTGGAAGTGATAAACAACTGGAGCACACATATATAAATGATGAATGATACATATGTCTAGGAAAGTAGCCAAACAAATCACAATTTTTGAATACAATAATAAAACAAAGTAAAAAAGAAAATCATGTAAACATATCCATAGAATCACAAGACTCATCTTGGTCCCATGCTCCCCAGCTCCCCAGCAATCAAGTACCTAAAGTAGAAGGGCGCTTGCCCTTATCTATACCTGCAGCAATATAATCTGTTTGGGCCCAAAAGCATGACCCAAACAGGGTGTGAGACTAATACCAATAGGCAACCACCCAAATATCTATGCCTAACCATCAGTGAATATATATGGCAGGCAATAAAAAAAAATTAAGTAGTAAACAAGGAAGTACAAATAGTAACAATCCTACAAAATAAATTGCATTCATTTTCATATACCAAGTAAATAGCTAATCAAAAGAAGGTAACCCTCTGGGAAGTAATCACAACCTAAAACCTCTAGTTCAACCAAACAAACACAAGAAACCCTCTGGTAATTACTCACAGTCTAACCCCTCTGGTTCATCTTTAGCAAAGACTCTCTATGGAAGCACTCACCGTCAATTCCCCCTGTCGTCTCATATCGATAACTAATAGGAAATCTGAGGAAGCACTCAATGTACAATTCCCCCTATGGCCCATATTGAGGAAACTAAAGACACTCGGAGGGAGCACTTACATCCATCCCCCCTATGGTCTCGCAACGTAAAAGTAATCAGATACTATAGAGACGCCCTCAACATCCATTCTCCCTATGGTCTACAACATCGGGTTCCCATACCCCTGTGTAAGTCAATCATGGACAAAAGATACATGTAAGAAAAAATAAACCTCAAGAACTACTTGGATAAATAATCTATATTATATCATAGCATGTCAGATAATAATCACTCTATCCTAACAAAACTAGGCATGGAAAGCAAAGCAACCTAACAGGCAAGGTAGACCAAACAGTCAAAACAATCAAAAATGGGAAAACCTTTATAGAATGGAAAAATTAAACCTATTCATAAATAATCAACCTTTATCCAAACAAAAAAGGAATAGCAGGAAAAACATGGCAAAAAACCATAAACACACAATACCCCGTTCTTGGGTATTGGGCACTTTTGCACATAAAATTTAAAGACTATCTCCGGAAAGGCACAAACCACCTACCTCGACATTGTACAGATGATATAAATGAACCTCAAGACTTGAATAGCCCTATAACTCCTTAGATCTACAAAAATTTTAAAAACATTCAACCAAGGATAACTCATGAAAGAGGAGAAATCAGGAAACAAGTTTCAAGAAGAAAGGAGAACTCACCGATAAAATTCTAACGCAACCAGTGGTGGTCGATTTCAAGAATGGATGATGAGTCGGGGTCTCAGAGAAGATTCAGTGGTCTCGTTCACTCCCGGATGAGATAGGTCAAGAATAATATGCTTTTGTCCATCCGACACGACCCTGATCCATTTAAAGAAAAAAAAGTACACGACATGTATTTTAAAAGTACATGGAGTATACTTGCCTTTTTTGGACTCCACTTTAGGCAGTCTCTAGGTCACTACACACCACCATGTACTCGGCTATGACACGACCAGTAAATAGTCACCTGCAGCAATTGGGTACATGACGTGTACTCTAGAAAATTCCAAAAAACTCCTCTTTTTCTCAAAAGCAACCAGAAAAGAAAAAATCACCTGAAAGAAGATCTGGGTTCTTACACCAAGCTCGTAACAAGATGGAACATGGGAGAACATCACAATATTAAAATAATAGGGAACATGGGAGAACATCCTAATCCCAAAAGAAGAGGGTAAATGGGAGGATATCCCAATCCCAAAACAATAGGGTACATGGGAGGACATCCCAATCCCAAAACAAGAGGGTACATAGGAGGGAATCCCAAGACCCAAGTTGGTACACATGGAATTAACCCAAGCCTAAAATGTTACATAGGTATTGGTAGGCCACCTTGACTTAGGGTTCTTATATGTGTTTTCCACAATACCATGTTTTATTCCTA
Source organism: Viscum album (assembly GCA_963277665.1). NCBI lineage: Eukaryota > Viridiplantae > Streptophyta > Magnoliopsida > Santalales > Viscaceae > Viscum > Viscum album. Next base: position 1,920,916,675 of record OY728125.1, on the reverse strand, counting down.
CTTTATGCTCTCATGTATTATGTTCATTATTACCTTATGATTCATATATATAAATTTTCAATCTTTATTATGATCTCTGATATGTAGGGTATGACCTTCAAATGTTATGATCATGTTTCATACACTTTTGTTCATGTTATGATTGCACATTTTCTTTATTTACCCTTAAATAGCCTCTATGATCACCCCTTTCTTATGTTTCCTCTCTCTAGGTTACAAATAAAGGTTTTAGGTAGAATTGCTAATGGTATAGATATTTATGGGAGATGTGGAAGATATTTCACCAGGATAAAAGATTTTGTTTCCATGTTTCCAAAGACACTAAAATATTATGGTCCTCAGGCATGTATTTTTTCAATATTCTAAATATTCATCTAAAATGATGTAATATCCATATATGTTAATCTTGGGTTTCTATATGGCTCCCCTATAACCTGAATATTGATGGTTATGATAAGGCCCAACAGAGACCATGTGGTAGAATCCAGTTGAAGACCCAGTTTGGAGGCTTGGTAACAAGTGATGAGTTCATGGTTGTCTCACAAGATACCACCTAAAATGAATTGATGGGTAGGCCCTGGATCCATCTTTATGTAATAGTCACCTCTTTCTATCACCAATTCCTCAGGTACTCCCTCAAATATCAAGTAGGCATGATCCAAGGTGATGCATCCCCCTTCAACTCATGTAAAGCCCTATATTTGGATAAATACTATTATAGGAGTAAGGATAAGTAGGTTAAAAACAACGAGGTTAAAGCACACCACTATTTCAACCTTCCCATGGACTGATTTGGATGATCCTTTTGTCCTCACAATTCATTGGTTGGAATCCATGAGGCCAAACTTGGGAAATTTATTTGTTGTTTCTAGGAAGAAAAGGATGTTATGTTCTCAAGTTTAATGAATGTCAGAATATTACCTCTTAATCCTACAAAGGAGAGACCCAGGTGACATGATAATACCCTACCCATATAAGGTACATAGATATTCATCTCCTAGATACCATTGTATGTCATAATTGCATGTTTCACCAAGACTAGTTGAGATGACGGAAGCCAACCCACCACCATTCCTTTGATATAAAGCATAGACCAAATGGTCGAAGGCTATTTGTGATTGGCACAAAAGTCTATATCACCATTGTCTCAACAAAGAAGGAGTTCCCTAGTGAGGATTACACATCCTCCCAAGCATGCACTATCATTCCCCAAGAATCAGCTGAACTGGATGAACCATCTCCTCCTACCAATTTTCCCACCTTAGACGGTGAGGAGGATTTGGAGGACACTCCTCCCACATTCAAAGAGGGTGTCTCCAACACTATTGATTAATTGGTTCAAGTGAATCTTGGCATTAAGGAAGATCCAAGGCCAACATTGATCAGTGCAACTATTCCTCCAAAGGAACATCAACAATATGTGTATTTTCTAAAGCAATATCCTGATGTATTTTCTCAGAGTTATGACGAGATTCTAGGACTATAACCTTAGGTTTTCATTCACCATATCACTATCTTGATGAGTCATCACAAGTTTAAGCATAATCCTAGGAAAATGCACCCTCCTCATGGATCTATGGTCAAGGAAGAAGTTGATAAGTTTATCAAATATAACTTCATAAAGGAAATTCAGTACCCTAAGTGGATCTCCATCATCATTCCTATTTTGAATAAGAACAGTAATATTAGAGTCTATATCAACTTCCAGGATCTCAAATTCTATTTTCCTAAGGATTATTTTCCCCTTATAGTGATGGATCTATTCATCGATGTCATCATTGGGTTACATGATCTATCCTTGAAGGATGGGTACCCTATGTATAACCATATTTATATCTGCCCTGAAGATGAGGAGTCTACCACCTTCAGAGTGTCATAAGAGACCTTATGCTATCAGGTAATTCTTTTTGATATGAATAATGCAAAGTCACTTATTAGTGGTCCATGCGCCACATCTTCAAACTGATCCTTGAGAAGTTGGTGGAATGCTATGTGGATGATTTCATGGTCAAATGCCTCTAGTTTCAAAACCATCTTAGATATCTTGAGAAATTTTTTAACTTCATCCACTCTAGGTATTTGAAGATAAACCCCTTAAAGTGTATATTTGGGGTTACCTATGGGATTTTTCATGGTTTTTTCATTAGATATAGTGTCATCAAAATTGAACTATAGAAGATCAAGGTCATAAGCCAGATTCCTCCTATGAGAAACCTTTGGGAGCTCTGAGGCCTTCAAGTCCACTTAGCTAACATACAATGATTCATCGTGAATCTTAACAGAAAGTGTAAAACTTTTTATAAGATCATCAAGAAAGGTACTATTTACCAGTCGGTTGAAGAGTGCCAGACTACATTTTAGGGAATCAAGCATTATCTGCTATAACCTCTAGTTCCGATTCTTCCCATTTCTGGGAATTCTCTGGTCCTCTATGTGACCACCCTAGAATGGTCCATCGACAATATTATTTCACATAGGAACAATGAAAATAGAGATAACTATTTATACTATATCATTTCCATGCTCCAAGATATGGATATCAGACAATATCCTATTGAGAAGAGCTTCCTCACGTTGGTTTTCACTCTATAGAAGTTGTCGCATTATATACAACATCATGAGATATAGATGGTGTCCTGAGTAGACATAATAAATTATATCCTAAATCACCTTATATTTATGGGATGGTTGTTATAGTAGGAAATGACCCTTCAGTAGTTCTACATCAGGTTCATTCCATATAAGTCCTTCAAGGGTTAGGAATTGGAAGAATTTCTAGCTTCTTATCCGGCTTCTGAAGAATTTCTCCTAGATGTTGAATTCCTAGATAAGGCCATCCTTTTAGTGTATTAGGATATGATTTATTGGAAAATAAATTTTTATGGTGCCTCTAGGATCCCACCCGGTTGAAGTCTCAATGATCCCAAACTCAATAGAGTGGGTATGAGGATCATTTTCATCATGCCTGCACATGATGTTTTTTCCTACTCCTTCTAGCTATTGGTAGATTTCACCAACAAAGAGGTAGAGTATCATGTTCTCATTACTGGTCTTGAGCTGGATCTGAAGATTGATTTCCCTCACTATCTTGTGAAGGGAGACTCTGAGTTATTTATAAAAAAATAAATGGAAATTATATTGTTAAAAAGATAGAGCTCATGCCTCTACTGGAGTGCACTCACTAGATGATGGCATAGTTCCCTTCTCAATATGAGGTGAATCATATTACTCAGTCATAGAATGGTTAAGACAACTCCTTGGATAGTTTATATACCTATCTTGAAGATAATAACCAGGATGATCTATTCATTCATGTGTCACATTAGAGATTCATTGCTCCCATCATTCTAGATGACGATGACAACCAGCAGGTAAGATAGATGACCGCACGTGCTTCTACATCAGGACCATCAGATCCCCCAACAATAGAAGAAACCTATGATTGGAAAACCCATTTTATCAAGTATATATAACACAACACCCTCTCATTGGACCGAGCCGAGTGTGATTGAATCCATCAGCACAAAACATAATTCACCCTCCAGAGTGGGCCTAACTTCGACAGAATCTCTATAGATGTAGGTTTGATGGAATTCTCCTCTATTTCATACATGGATATGATATTCCCTAGGTCATACAGGAAGGTTATGTCGGGTCCTGTGGTGCTCATCAAGGAATGTTGAATCTCTCCCACCAGATTTGAAGGTTGGGGTACTTGTAGCCCACCATGGTCCAAGACTACATCAAGTTTTTAAAGAGGTTCCATTCATGTTAGATTTGTGCCAGCTTTGTGCATCGATTGCCGAATCCCCTTCATACCACCAAGTATTCTCATCCCTTTATAGTATGGGGGATCTATGTTGTAAGCCCCTATCCTCCAATGAAATATCCCTAGTCAAGGTTTATTTTAACCACAACAGATTTATTTTCCATGTAGGTATAAGTGATTCCTCTAAAATAAGTAAATACCCAATCGATGGTCATATTTTTGAGCTCCCACATCATCCATTGATACTTAGATCCTCATGATATTCTCACAGTAAATAAAACCAACTTTCAGGTTGCTGAGATGAAGAAGTTTTACTCCAAGTACAACATCTAGTCTATATATACTAATCACTATTACATGAAGACAAATGGATAGTTTGATATGTTCAATAAAACCCTCTTTAACATTCTACAGAAGATGGTGGGAAAAAACATGAAGAGTTATCTAGAAAATCTCTCGAATGCTCTCTAGGCCTATAAGAAGAGGACTCAAAATTCCACCTAGGTAACTCCATATTTCTTGGTGTGAAGAACAAAGGTAGTCATGCCCATCGAGATTTAGTTTCCATTGCTTTGAACAGTTTTATATGATCAGAAGACTCCAAATAGGATGGTAGAAGTCCATCTAGTTGATCTGGAATCCTTCAAAGGGAATAGGCTCCAAGACTTGCATAATCTTGAGAGGAACCAGAATAAGATAGAAAGAGCATTCAATAATAAGGTTCAACTCCGTTCCTTCCTCTAGAAATAATCTATACTAGATCTCCGAATGCCAATGATACTCCATAGGAAGCCACCAAAGTTGGAGCCTAAGTAATAAGTACCTTATATAATTTAGAAGGTTAATCCCAATAGAGTGTGCTCTTTGATCACCATGGATGAATATTGTATTAAAACTCTTACATATGAAAAGTTTCTCAAGCAGTACTTCATGCAAGGATCCATGAAATGTCCTAGTTTAATGACATTAAATATCACACACACTATCATCCTATGTGAAATAAAATAAACTTTGTATCAACCAACATCATTACCACATGACATTAAACTATATGGACTGGTCTTGTCACATAACCTTAAAATATGGAATTACCATCCTAGACCCATGATAATAAACGTCATAGTACCAAATTCCAAGTTACGTGACATTAAATTGTATAACAACCAATGAACCAGTTGCAAGATTTTAATCCACGTGATAATTATCATCCTAGATGAATGATAAAAAATTTCACAACACCATAATGTTCCCACTCGAGGGGACATCACCCATGACATTAGTCATATACCATTCCATATTCAAGAACCACGTATGGATTAATTCTTTTCCACACAAGATATGTAGCGACACCTAAATTTTACATCTTTGTTAAACCAACCTAGAAGTAAAAAATTACCCATCCCTATGTAAAGTTTATACTTATATAGGTAGATTTCCATCAATAACTATGTACAACTTGATTATTTCACTTTCAATATACTTAGTGATGCCTGAACATATTATCTATGAGCCTAGACAAAAAAATTGATCAACCCTATTCACCCTAAATCCAATTTATGGAACACTGGTCCTACTTGGTCCTTGTTCATGTATGGTATTTATTATATCTATTCCTTTTAGGTTTCCATAAGTCCAATCACATTTCATGCATTACGAATTTAAATTGTTTGCAGTCCTCTCAGAAATATGTGGTGTGGAATTTGGTATCTTTGGACCTTATTCACATTAAGTTTCTCAATCCACCATGCTACATATATTCATTTAGTAACTCTTTGGTATGAACTATATGACCTTAAACAAGGATCCCAAGTCCAAGCATCACGACTTGTATGAAAACCTCCTCAATAATGTATATGTGGTGTGTGGGCCTCCTTGGTCCTCATTCACATGGGGTTTATTATTCCACCATGTTACGCATATCCCTTTTGTAGTGTTTACCCCATGGTTCGAGCTTCAAAACCTTAAACTAATAGCCACCCTATGGTCCATGTAACATGAATTTAAAATATTCTCAAGGGTTCATGATTTATGGCCTTAAACTAAGAATCATTTTCCAAGAATCATGAATTTAAACTGTATATGGAAATCCCCCAGGGAATGAATAATGTGGCAGGGCCTCCTTGGCTCATTCAAATTGGGTTACTCCAACCATGCCCTACATCTCTTTTGGTTTATATGTTCCCCTCACTATGGGTAAGATTTTCTCAAAGATGTTTCATGAGGTGTTGATCCTCTTTAGTATTCATTCATGTCATATCACTACAATTACCCCTTTGAGACATTCCCCCATTATGTTCTACACTCTATGACCTTAAAATAGGAGTTAACATCCTTGAAACAAGACATTAAATTGTTATCCTACCATAAATAAGTTTAGGATGACTCATGATAATCATGGGATGTCTCAGTTCCCTCACCATTGATGATTCCCCCCCACTAGTGTTGGTTTCCCACTGCATCGTGTTGTATAACTATGTGTGGCTTGATTACTATCCTCATGGGATATATAACGATGCTCAAAATTCCCCTCTTCGTGCAAAATATAAATTTCATCAACCCTTAATTACCTCAGCCTCATTTATGGTCCAAACCATAAGACTTTATACTATGAATAATTGGTGACAGGATCATTTCACATGGTTCAAGGTCTCCTTGGATCATTCTTTCTGGATTTCTACTCTCACACCACATAGAAATATTAAAATTCCCCTTTTATCCATGTTCCAAACTATACACCCTAAAATGTGTGCATCCTCTTTGATAAATATGTGTGGCTTGATCCCCATACTTATGGGATATGTAGAGACACCCAAACACTTTGTATTCAAGCCCACCAGCTAATTCATTAACTCTTCGATCCCTTAACCTTAGTTATAGTCTAAAAATATGACCTTAAATTGTGTACTGTCCATTTCAAGGTGTGTGTATGGTGTTTGGGTCCCCTTTTCCCTCATTCATATTGAGTCTCTCATGATACATCATTACACATATTCATTTTGGATGCTTTCCCAATGGTTTGAACTCTATGAACTTAAACTAATAACCCACGGTCCATGAAACATGACCTTAAACTATTTACAATGAGTCTAAGAACCAAAAAATTAAACTGTATGGGACACTACTAGAAAAACAGGTATTTGCGACGGGCTATTTGCGACGGGATCCCGTCACAAATAGCCATTTGCGACGGGGTCCCGTCACAAATAGCCCGTTGCTGAAAACGCCGTCGCAACTACACTTATTTGCGACAGGCCCGTCGCTAAAGCCTTTTTTTTTGCGACGGACATTCTCCCCGTCGCAAATAGTATTCCGTATTTTTGTAAAAAACTTTTAAAATAGTTTTTGCGACGGGACTCGTCGCAATCGCTTTTGCGACGGTTCCGTCGCAAAAACTATTTTTTAAAAAAATAAAAAAAATTAATAATACTAGTATTTGCGACGGGAGTAGTATCCCGTCGCAAATACTATTTTTTTAAAAAAAATAAAAAACTATTAATAATACTAGTATTTGCGACGGGCATAGTATCCCGTCGCAAATACTATAAAAAAAATAAAAAAAATAAATTATTAATAAATTATTTTAATTAATATAATAATAGAATTATAATTTAGAAATGAAAATAATAAATTATTTTAATTACTATAATAATAGTAGAATTATAATTTAAAAATAAAAAATAATAGAATATTAATAAATGATTTAATTAATATAATAATATTACAATTATAATTTATAAATAAAAAAATATTAATAAGTTATTTTAATTAATATAAAAATAATAGAATTATTTTACATTCAAATATTAAAATAATTCAAGTATTACAAAAAAAATAATTAAATTTTAATATTATAAAATTTTAATATATATATAAAATTTTAATATATATATAAAATTTAATATTATAAAATATAAATAATATTATTATTCATATTAATATTGTTATTTAAAAATATAATATTATTAATATTTTATAATGAGACAGAAACTACGAATAGAAAAAAAAATATTTTGATTTCACAAATTTCATAACAGAAATACAAACTCTAATCTGAAGGAGGGGGGGGGGGGAGGGGGGGGGAGGTGGGGGATCTGCAGATGGTGGTGGAGGAAACTCCATCCCTAAAGCATGAGTGAGTCGGCGCATGTACTCCATCTGCTCCTGATGATGCTGCTGCCACCGACTCGCCTGCTCCTCGTACAGCTGCTGCTGGCGTCGACGCTCCTCCTCATGCTGCTGACACATCTGCTCCTGCTCCTGTCGGAGACTCTCTATCTGTGCATTCTGAGATCGCAAATGATCCTCATACTGTGTAGAAGAAGATGCACGAGCTCCTCTCGAGCTGGACGCCGACATCGCAGCACTGCCATAATAATCTCCGGGAGTCAGTCGAGAGCCGATACCAACTACCCGGCCCTTCTCGAAGGCATACTGGGTGGCCTGCATCCATGCCGCCTCATCAAACTGACGGGCAGTGGTCTGATCTGATGACTCGGCCTGACTCTCAGGCCGGGCCTGTGCCGCTGCGGCCTCATATGACTCCTATAGTTGCAATTTAAAATTAAAATTATGAATATATTATATGCAGTTAATTTTTAAACTTGAAAACAAATAATACTGACCACGATGTGATGCTGACGATCACCTCTGAGCTCCCCAGTAGCAGGATCACTATACATCCTCCGATATACGTCGTACTCTGTAATATCGGGGTGCTCGACAGCCTATAAGAATAAAAAATAAACTGTTAATATTTATAGTTATATAAAATATTTATAAATAATGTACGTACCAGATGCTATCTATGAGTACTAAAAGAACGAATCCCAGCTCGATGAGTCACCTCCTGTCTCCCCCGATTCTGCCTCCCCACCGATGATCTCCTCTAAAAGGCACCACTCAACCAGTGCGCACATAATCCATCCCATACATGGGATGAAATATACTCTGGTCGGTGTGCTCTACATGACTCCTCAAAATCTGACACTCCTGCTTTCTTCATCGCAGCTTTTCTTAAATTCTGCAAAAACTGACGAAGACGATCATGCATGGCCACCTCCCATGCCTCGTGGATGGCGTCACGCATGGTATCCTCGATCGGATACCATAAACCCTACAAATAAATCAAAATATCAAGTTAGAAATGAAATAATTTTCAAAATAAAAATTATTTATTTACGTACGTACCAACCAATGGCCGAACATGGCCTGCTGCACATCAATGGGAATATGCTCCCATGTGGTCCACGGCTGAGAGAAATAGTTGCGCAAAATAGCGCTGCCCTGTCCGACTGCTATATGCGGAAAACTGAAAAAATAATAAACATTTATTATGTGAATAGATTAATGAAATCTTTGTCAAATCCACATGTTATCACACAGGTTATCACACCTCCGTGTGCGTGGATCAAACCCAAGACGTGGACGTCGCTCGGGGACGGGGTCATGAATCATCAATCGTGCAAGACCGCGCCCCCTCCGCGTACTCCCTGGAGCGCCTGCAGGCTGAGGGTCATCTGTCAGCAACTCATCCGCATCAAAAGTCAGGTCAGCATTCGCCAACACACGAAATGTGGCATCGTCCATCTGAAACAGAAAATGTTAATGTTAGCAAATAATTGATAATTACTATTATATATACATATATACATATTATGATTGTATATAAATACCATTAAATGCTATCAGTGTTCATCTTCATCTTCATCTTCATATATGTCAATGTAATCTTCATATTCCTCCTCAACATCATCGATATCCATTCGAGTTACAGTTGCTTCATCTCTTACCGTTTCAAATTCATATGTGACATCATTAACATCATCGTCATCACCGACTCTTAAATGTGGGGTGTCGTCATCGATACTCATGTCTCTTTGTAAAAAAGATTGATTTTGAGTACTCTCTTAAAAAACTTCAATTCTTTGCACATCAGTGAAAGCACATTCACTTTGACTAAACTGATTGTCTCGAATTTTGATTTTTATTACACTCCACCAATCAGTCAAGTCTCTTGATGTTGCACAGTACTTTGCATAATAAACTTGATATGCCTGTTGAGCCAATAAGAATGGTTCATTTACTACGAGAACACTTTTACATTTAATATCGATGATTCCATGAGTCGGATGAACACGCACGCCTCTCTCTGTATCCAACCACCGACATTTGAACATGGTTATGTAATGTTGTCCAAGATAACAGAGTTCAATGATTTCATCAAGTATGCCATAAAAGTCAACTTCATTTTCTCGATGATGAGATCCTCTCAAGCTAACTCCACTGTTCATTGTTTTTTTCGATTCCCCATATGCATGTGTGTGGAATCGAAATCCATTCACCACATATGCATTATAAGTTTTAACAAGTTTGGAAGGTGGGTTACTCAATACACACAACTGTTTGTCAATTTTATCAGCATGTCGAGACACCTGAAAATTTGTGAAATAATTATCAATATAGTAAACTATACATTGAATGAGTTGCTAGAAGATAAAGAATTTATGTTACCAGTTTTTGAAACCACTGAGAGAAATTTTTCAGTCGACGTTCTTCGAGAGCAGCTGCTGTAATTTGTGGAATTTGTTTCTTGATATGATTATCATACAACCTATAAAAACCAAAGTTATTTACTGTAACATAAATGAGAGAATAAGTGATATAAAAAATTACAGTACAACTGATGTCATCTCTTCACAGTTGAGCAGAACATACGTATGAGCTCTATGATGTTCATCATCTGAAAGCCAGCGTTCAGAAACTCCACAAAAACCAAGCTCTGACTGGTTGAAAACAGATAATTGATTGTTGATTTCATCAATATCCCTCTCATTCCGTCCCATTCGGTTGTGTTTTGAAGGATACTCAGATTCAAAATAATGGGATCAGAAAAAAGATATTTCCTCTTGCAAATAAGCTTCTGCAATAGATCCTTCAACAGATGCTTTGTTGCGTACTTTTCTTTTCAATTTTTGCATGCATCTTTCAAATGGGTACATCCATCGAAACTGTACCGGACCTCCACATTTGGCTTCATATGGAAAATGTAACATCAAATGTTCCATTGAGTCGAAGAAAGACGTCGGAAATATTTTTTCCAGTTTACATATAATTACAACAACATCTTTTTCAAGTTTTCCTAGAGCATCATAATCTGCCGTAGCCGCACAAATTTCCCGAAAAAAATGAGACATGTCTGTTATGGAATCCCAAATCACAGAATTCAAGAGACCTCTTAATCCAATGGGTAGAAGTCTCTCCATTATAACATGACAATCATGACTTTTTAATCCAGTAATATGACCATTCTTTACACATCTACCCAAATTGGAAGCACAGCCATCTGGAAGTCTCAAATCTGCAATCCACTGACAAAATAATAAACGGTTTTCTTTAGACAGTGTATAAGCTGCTTTTGGTTTCAGTAACCTTTCTGTTCTGACATTCTCAAATAGTTCCAATTCTGGACGCCTGCAAATTTGGGCAAGATCTAAACGTGCATTTACATTGTCTTTGCTCTTTCCTGGCGTATCCAAAACTGTATGAAACAAATTATCAAAACAGTTCTTCTCAATATGCATGACATCTAACATGTGTCGGACCAACAAATCAGACCAATATGGAAAATCCCAAAATATGCTACGTTTAATCCAATTGTGTTCTTTCCCAAAACCAGAAATTTTCTTTTGATTTATTGTGGGACCAAAAGTGATGGGAGGTAATGAAAATACAACTGATTTTAACTCCGAACCTGATAGCATTTTTGGAGGTCCATCCCTTTCAACTGTTCCTTTTCTGAAATGAGATCTGTTTCTGCGAAAAGGATGATCAGCTGGAAGAAATCTGCGATGACAGTCAAAATAACAATGTTTCTTTCCATGAATGAGCATAAATGTTTTGTTCTCTCCCATACAGTAAGGACATGATTTCTGACCATGTGTACTCCAGCCGGATAACATCCCATAAGTCGGGAAGTCACTTATTGTCCACATCAATGCTGCTCTCAGTATGAAATTCTGTTTCGTTGCAACATCATATGTACTGACACCAGTACTCCACAATAAATTTAATTCATCAATCAATGGCTTCAAATAAACATCAATATTTTTCTTCGGATGTCCTGGAATTAGTAAAGTCAAAAAGATATATGGCTCCTTCATCAACATCCATGGAGGTAAATTGTACGGAGTTAAAAAAACAGGCCAACATGAATATTGACTACCATAAGATCCAAACGGACAGAAACCATCAGTGGAAAGGCCTAGTCGAACATTTCTAGCTTCTAAAGAAAATGATGGATGCACTCTATCAAAATGTTTCCATGAATCACCATCGGCTGGATGATTCAAGCTTTTATCGGTTGAAATATTCTCTTTATGCCATGACATCATTGTCGCTGTATTCTTAGACATGAATAAACGCTGAAGTCTGGATGTAAGCGGAAAATATCTCAACTGTTTTACAGGAATCAAACCAGACTTCCCGTGTTGTCCTTCTTTATATCTCAGTTGCCCACATGTAGGACAACTATCCAACGACTCATTTTCCCTAGAATATAAAATGCAGTCATTTGAACATGCATGAATCTTATGACAAGTAAGTCCCAAATTTCGAACCAGCCTCTTACTCTCATAGTAATTTGCAGGTAAAACATTTCCTTCGGGTAACAGTGTTTTCAGCAAAGAAAATATCTGGTCAAAACAGGTGTTTGACATTCCGTTATCTGATTTGATAGCCATAAATTTTGCAACTGCTTCTAATTTGCTCATCTTGCAGCCAGGATATAATGCATCCTCAGCAGATTTCAACAACTCATAAAATTCAGACGGTGCCAACTCAGGATTTGAAGCTATATCAGCCGGAGTTTCTGTATGTTGAACAGATGAACCTGCAACATCATGTACTAAATCTTGAAACCGGGATGGATCCGGAATCAAGTTGGTATCACCTGCTCTGGAACTGCGTTCACCGTGTTGATACCAAAAAACATAATCTGGTTGAAAACCAAAACACAAGAGATGTTCTCCCACTTTGTCAAACGTGTCAAACGTTCTCAATGCACATTTTCTGCAAGGGCATTTTATTTTTCCTTCTGAAACAAATTCTGAATTTGATTCCGCAAATGATAAAAAAGTCTCCACACCCTCAACATATACTGGATTTAAACCAGAACCGTTTGGATTTCTACGTTGATTTATCCATATGCGGTCACCTAATAATGATTGTTGACGACCTCATTGTTCCATATTTCTCTATAAAATATAAAAGCATTACTGGTTTTGAATAATTTGTTAGAAAAAACACTCAAGTAAATATTGAATATATTGAGAATAAAGCAAAACATGTTACAAATATTGATAATTTTAATATTATATTGATTTTTTATTATTTTAATAATACTAATATAATTTTTTCATAAACATTAATTATATAATAATAACATTATTACATTATTAGTATATTTTATTATTAATATTAAAATAACATAATTTTTTATATTATATATAATTCTCCTTTCATCTGTGTGTTTAACATTCTGTCTCCACATGTAATATTCGCATTCACTTTCACCTCTCCATTGGCGAGTAGGTTGATAATTTTGAAAAAGAATGTGAATATTACATGTGGAGACAGAAAACACACAGATGAAAAGAGAATTGTATATAATATAGAAAATTATATTATTTTAATATTAATAATAAAATATACAAATAATGTACTAATTATTGGTAATTATTACTAATTATTACTAATTATTGGTAATTATTACTAATTATTACTAATTAGTGGTAATTATTACTAATTATTACTAATTATTGGTATTTATTACTAATTATTGGTAGTTATTACTAATTATTGGTAGTTATTACTAATTACTGGTAATTATTACTAATTGCTAGTAATTATTCCTAATTATTACCAATTGTTACTAATTATTACTATTTACCGGTAATTATTTCTAATTATTGGTAATTATTACTAATTATTGGTAATTATTACTAATTATTGGTAATTATTACTAATTATTGGTAATTATTACTAATTATTGGTAATTATTACTAATTATTACTATTTATTACTAATTATTACTATTTATTACTATTTACCGGTAATTATTCCTAATTATTGGTAATTATTACTAATTATTGGTAATTATTACTAATTATTGGTAATTATTACTAATTATTGGTAATTATTACTAATTATTGGTAATTATTACTAATTATTGGTAATTATTACTAATTATTGGTAATTATTACTAATTATTGGTAATTAATACTAATTATTGGTAATTATTGATAATTATTGTTAATTATTGGTAATTATTACTAATTATTGGTAATTATTGCTAATTATTTCTAATTATTACTAATTATTGGTAATTATTACTAATTATTGGTAATTATTACTAATTATTGGTAATTAATACTAATTATTGGTAATTAATACTAATTATTACTAATTATTGTTAATTATTACTAATTATTACTAATTATTGGTAATTATTGTTAATTATCCCTAATTATTGGTAATTATCCGTAATTATTTGTAATTATTACGAATTATTGGTAATTATTACTAATTATTACTAATTATTACTAATTATTACGAATTATTGGTAATTATTACTAATTATTGGTAATTATTACTAATTATTCCTAATTATTGGTAATTATTACTAATTATTCCAAATTATTGGTAATTATTAATAACCATTGGTAATTATTACTAATTATTACTAATTATTGGTAATTATTACTATTTATTGCTAATTAATACTAATTATTGGTAATTAATACTAATTATTGGTAATTAATACTAATTATTGGTAATTAATACTAATTATTGGTAATTAATACTAATTATTGGTAATTAATACTAATTATTACTAATTATTGGTAATTACTGGTAATTATTACTAATTACTGGTAATTATTACTAATTACTGGTAATTATTACTAATTACTGGTAATTATTACTAATTACTGGTAATTATTACTAATTATTGGTAATTATTACTAATTATTACTAATTATTACTAATTACTGGTAATTATTACTAATTACTGGTAATTATTACTAATTATTACTAATTATTACTATTTATTACTAACTATTACTATTTATTACTAACTATTACTATTTATTACTATTTATCGGTAATTATTACTAATTATTACTATTTATTACTAATTATTGGTAATTATTACTAATTATTGGTAATTATTACTAATTATTGGTAATTATTACTAATTATTGGTAATTATTACTAATTATTGGTAATTAATACTAATTATTGGTAATTAATACTAATTATTGGTAATTAATACTAATTATTGGTAATTAATACTAATTATTGGTAATTAATACTAATTATTGGTAATTAATACTAATTGTTACTAATTATTGGTAATTATTACTAATTAGTGGTAATTATTCCCAATTATTGGTAATTATTACTAATTATTGGTAATTATTACTAATTATTGGTAATTATTAATAATTATTGGTAATTATTACTAATTATTACTAATTATTGGTAATTATTACTAATTATTGGTAATTATTACTAATTATTGATAATTAATACTAATTATTGGTAATTAATACTAATTATTGGTAATTAATACTAATTATTGGTAATTAATACTAATTATTACTAATTATTGGTAATTACTGGTAATTATTACTAATTACTGGTAATTATTGGTAATTACTGGTAATTATTACTAATTACTGGTAATTATTACTAATTACTGGTAATTATTACTAATTACTGGTAATTATTACTAATTATTGGTAATTATTACTAATTATTGGTAATTATTACTAATTATTACTAATTATTATTAATTACTGGTAATTATTACTAATTACTGGTAATTATTCCTAATTATTACTAATTGTTACTATTTATTACTAATTATTACTATTTATTACTATTTACCGGTAATTATTACTAATTATTACTATTTATTACTATTTACCGGTAATTATTACTAATTATTGGTAATTATTACTAATTATTGGTAATTATTACTAATTATTGGTAATTATTACTAATTATTGGTAATTATTACTAATTATTGGTAATTAATACTAATTATTGGTAATTAATACTAATTATTACTAATTATTGGTAATTATTGGTAATTATTACTAATTATTGGTAATTATTACTATTTATTGGTAATTATTACTATTTATTGGTAATTATTACTAATTATGGGTAATTATTACTAATTATTGGTAATTATTACTAATTATTCCTAATTATTGATAATTATTGGTAATTGTTCCTAATTATTAGTAATTAAATGAATAATTACTAATAATTAGGAAGAATTACCAATAATTACAAATAATAACATTATTAGTATATTTTATTATTAATATTAAAATAATATAATTTTCTAATTTATATACAGTTCTCCTTTCATCTGTGCGTTTTCTATCTCCACATACAAATAATACATGTGAAGACAGCAAACACACAGATGAAAAGAGAACTGTATATATATAAAAAATTATATTATTTTAATATTAATAATAAAATAGACTAATAATGTAATAATGTTATTATCCCTAATTATTGGTATTTATTACTAATTATTAATATTTATTCTTAATTATTAAAAATTATTACTAATTATTCCTAATTACCATTAACTATGAACAATACTAATAATTTAAATTTATTAAGTAATAAAACAATATAAACATAATTAAATTACAACTAATTAAGAATAATTGAAACTAATAAAAAATTAAAAATAAATATTAAATTAAATTGAACATAAATACCTTGAAAATTGATCTGCTCTGATTATTCTTCAAAACTTTAATATCAGCTCCGAAAAAAAAATTAAACTGAAGAAAAACTCAACTTTAGAAACACAAGTTTGAGAACAGGAGAAGATAGAGAATGAGAATGATTTGAAAAAAACGGATGGGGGTATTTATAGGTTAGATTATTTGCGATGGGTCCATTTGCGACGGGATTCCCGTCGCAAATAGTGTTATTTGCGACGGTACCCGTCGCAAATACCTTAGCCAACATTTATTACGGTCAACGGTTAAATAGTTATTTGCGACGGGTCCCGTCGCAAATAACCACCTGCCGACATACTATTTGCGACGGGGGAATATTCCCGTCGCAAATACCTTTTACCGCCGCCGGTTATTTGCGACGGGAAAATATTCCCGTCGCAAATAGTTTTCCCGCGATTTGGCGCGCATCGCGGGAAAACTATTTGCGACGGGGAAAGCAATGCTGTCGCAAAAGCCTAATTATTTGCGACGGGTAAATACCCCCGTCGCAAATAAGTTTTTAACGGGACTATTTGCGATGGGATTTATTCCCGTCGCAAATAACCCGTCGCAAATACGCATTTTTCCCGTAGTGGGAGTATCCTTAGGAATGTGTTGTGTGGTGTTGGGGTCCCTTGGGTCATCATTCATGTCTGGTTTATCATGACACCACACTACACATATCCATTTTGGACACTCCTATATAGTCCAAGCATCACGAATCTAAACTTTATGTGAGTCCCCTATGGGATATGTAGTGTGGCAATAGGACCCCTTTATCCCTCCTTCATGTTAGGTTTTCATTCCTCCTCACTAAACATATTCATTTGAGGCACCCACCTATGGTCCCTACTTTAAGACCCTAAAATAATAACCATCATATGGTCTAGGCAACATGACCTTAAACTATTTTCAATAGTTCCAAGCATTATTACCTTGATCTATTTGCATCCCATATAGTCCAATTTGCATGACTTTAAACTACATATCCTATCATCTTTAGAGCATGATGTTAAACTTTGATTCTACCCCATTTTTAAACCAGGATGTTTTAGGTTCCCCCATTGTAACGACCTGAAATTTTGAATGAATTTTTTGTTTCCTAATTTTGTGTGTTTTTTTAGTTTATACGCCACAAAACTATTTTCTTTAATTAAGGATGTGAGTATAATTAAAATGAGATCGTTGGGTTTTGACTGTTATATGACCGTTGGTCAATATGACCGTTGGTCAATATGACTGTTGGAAACTAAATGTTGCGATTGTTGTCTCTAAATACAAGTGATCTTGGTTAATTAATAAATAAAGAAGATTCGATGGCCTCATCCAGTAGTCTCGGGCCGATCGAAGCTCATCTGATGAAGCTTGAGAAGGAGGTAGTGCCACTGGGCTTTGCTCTGGACCAAACCCAATCCGAACTTCATTGTGTGAAACTGGAGCGGAATCGCCTTCAGGATAAGTTCAAGCTTATAGAAATCACTACTCGGGCAATGTTGGCCGAGCCACCCTCGGATTCTCTCACCTTAGCACACCTTACACTTAGGTCCTATACTGGGGTTATAAGGGGCTATGTAATGAGACCATATCTAATTTGTGTAATCCTTGAGATAAATAAAATTGTGATTTCTTCTTATGATGAAGTTTGTGAATTTTCAAATGTCCGGATAAATATAGTATGCATATTATTAATGAATTTTAGAAAAAGGATATTTTAAAATATTTATGTAAACCTTAAATAATTAATGATGTGTAATGATTTTCAAAAAATGGTCTTCTGGAAATGTGTTCAGTAAGAAATTTAGAATCTAATATGATCAACTTATTTTTTTGTGAATAGTAAATTATGAATAGTGATTTTACGTTTAGGATTAGTACTGTGACCAAATGGATTAGTAATCTCAATTAAAGAAAGTATTAAAATAATTTAGGCACATTGATTAAGTAATGTTATTCAATAAAATAGGTAAATGACTGTTTAAGAAATTATTAGTCAAGTATTAGTTTTTTTTCAGGCGAATAGTGTTTTTTAATTAAAAATTAAATTAAAGATATTTAGAAAATTATTTTTATAAAATGGAGTTCATTTTTGAATTCAGAGCATTGATATTAGGTTAAGGTGATTTTTGGGGATTTTTCTGAAAAAATTGAATTTTTGGTGAATAGTGAAAATACAGTTTTGAGTTTTGGGTGTTTAATGACATCATTAAGGATGTAATAATTATTCAATAGTTCTGGTTGACTTATGAATAGTAAGATAAGGTATGAGGTGTACCAAGTGGCCAATACCATGGGCAAATACCATGGGCAAGCCCATGGTTTTTCCAATACCACCGATGAGGTGTCCCTTGGCCATTAATGACTTGTCCCCTCACTTTTTCTATAAATACCAAGACTTTCCCTCATCCTTTTCATTTCCAAATCTTCCTCAAGGAATTTCTGGTCTCCTTAACTCCCAAGGAGTCCTCCCAAGGTTCCCTCAAGCCTCCCAAGATCCCGACCTTCAAGCTTTCTAAGTTACTCTTCAAGGTAAGGTATTCTTTCACCCTCCTCTTTTAAGTCATGACTTCCTTTATGCTGTGTCTTATATTTTTCATCTCTTTATGTTGAGGGTATGTGTTTTTGACGCTTTCGCTGGGACGCGTGTGAATCCTTCTGGGGGGAGGACACACTGCTTGTTACCCTGCATTCCCGCTTTCCAAAGGCGGGCGACATCCGTTCCTTGTTCAGGGACGTCTGCTCCTTGATCGAAACTGGGATGATGGGATGTCGGTTCTTCCTTCTGTGGATTCCTCCTCGGAGCTCGTCACCTAGTCCAGGTCTCCCTCATAGATTTAATACGGGTTTGTGAAGCTCGTTACTGGCACCATATCTGCATGGACGCCAGTTAATTACACTGCTTCTGTCGAGACGCTCCAAGGGGTCTGGTCGGGGCAGCAACCTTTGGTGAGGAGAATGGTCACGCTGGGGTGTCGTCGGCGTGCCTTGATGCTGGGGATTGGCATTTCTGTCTTCTGTCCCTTATTATAGGGCTTCTCAAGGGCACGAAATCCTGAGGCATCCCACATCAAACGCGGGGGATCACGTGCCATCTGAGGTTTTCCTCAGCTTCTCATGTTTAACACAGGGTATGCTGTGAGTTTAACGTCTTGCAGAGACAGATCAGACTGATCGGAACACTGAGAGTGGATCAGATTAAAGGACCCCCTAGGGGGAACACCGATGTTGGGGCCAACACGTGGGAGACTTCTCGGATACTGTGGAGTGGAATGAGGTGGCATGATCCCACCGGTATGTGGTGGCCCGGGTAGGAATCAGGATGGGTGATGGAGTGATGGGCTTGAACCTCATGGAGGCTTCCTATGTATCCCCATGGTAGAGAATCAAAGTCCGCGTAGTTCGGTGATATGGTGGGACACCTGAAGAGGCGACCCGTGAGAATGAACCCATGGATTGGAGTCTGGAGAAAGTAAGATCTCCGGGCTAGGGCATGAGCTTCTCGAGGCACGTGAGCTTGAGGGAGAGGTCAGGATGAGACATGGGTGTGAGGTATGGGTCTTACGCTCTGAGATGACCCATAACGGTGGTTGTGAACTGACTCGGAGGGGTAAGAACAACTGAGTGATGGGCTTGAACCTCGCGGAGCCTTCCTACGTACCATGCATTAGCACAAATCAAAGTCCACGTAGTTCAGGGCATACAGTTTAACGTCATGCAGGATGAGCAATCTGGGGCTTACACTATAAGGAAGCCCATAACGATGGTTGTGAATCGACGCGGAGGGGTCAGAACAACTAAGCGATGGGCTTGAACCTCGTGGAGGCTTCCTACGTACCATGCGTTAGCACGGATCAAAGTCCACGTAGTTCGGGGCATACAGTTTAACGTCATGTGGGACGAGCAATATGGGGCTTACACTCTGAGGTAGCCCAAAGTATTGGCAAACCAACGTGAAGAAGTCGGAATGACCGGGTGGTGGGCTTGAACCTCGTGGAGGCTTCCTACATACCATGCGATAGCACAGATCAAATTCAATGTAGTTCACTGGGATGGGGCTTACGCTCTAAGGTGGACCAAAGAGGAAACAGGGGCTTACGCGTGGTTAGCAGCCCTTAGTGCCGGGGCTTAATCTAGGATGGAGGCACGTGGTGCGACAAAGCACAGTGGGAAAGGGACTCCACTGGCCTTGGCAGTGGGGAAGTATGGAGGTGCATGGGTGAAACCTTCCGCAAGAGAGGCTAGGGGATTACGCTCTGAGGTAGCCCTTCCCCCGTGGATAAACGCCACTCCAACAAGGAGGATCTCATTCCATGTGAGGAAGAATCCATTCCTATGGAGATGAGTGGGTGTAAAGAATGTCCGAGCTGGGGGACCCTGCGTGCGAGGCACGATATCGGACCACAGTTTAACTTCATGTGTTAAGGACGAGGCGCTTAGCATTTTAACGTCTTGCAGCTTGGACGAGGTGGGTTCGCTCCACACCCCTAGGGCTTACATGCCCAACACCCTCTACCCCTTGTGGGAGGTAAGGCATCGGCAAGGCCGTAGTGAAGGGGGTCCGCAGGGCGAACCATCGAGGGGTCCATGTTAGCGTGGCTATGCGAAGAAGCAATATCTGTTAGCGTGCCTATGTGAAGAAGCATAAGGCAAAGAAACACAAAGGGAAACACCACCCAAGGGACATTGAGGTTACTTCTTACGAGCCTGGAAGGCTGTATGGGAAAACAACGCATGGCGTGCATTCCTGGCATGGAAGACATCGGGAGCCGGCGCAGAGAGGCAACTAAGGGGCGTCAAGGTGAGGGGTCCTGGGTTTTGCACGCAAAGAGAAGGTTTGCTTGCAAAACACCGGGATGGCGCGCAATTGGTTCAGAGGATTGCGCACGGATAGGGGATTGCACGCAAAGGGCTTGGATTACACGCGGGGGAAATAGCCAATCCCTAAGTCATGGAAAAACCTATCAGAGGGATTGTGTGCAATTTGGAAGGGATTGCGCGCAATTGGAAGGGATTGCGTGCAAGGGGCAAGGATTGCACGCAAAGGAAGAACTCGGAGGATTTGGAAAATTCACTTAAGTCAGTGGGGTTGCACACAAAGGTGAACCCCAGGGCAAGGTTGCGTGAAAAGGGGAATTACCTGGAAGTTATCTTGTGCGCGCGGGAGTCCGAATTGCACGCACGGGAGCTAGTCTGAATTCCTCAACCCCAAAACGGTTGAGGTCGCCTTGTATTTATAGGCATTCTCCGTCACAGAATCCAGGCGGCGTGTGAAATCTTCCGCGCCAGGACCAGTTGGCACGCAAGGCTTCCCCGCACGGAACCGGGCGTGCAAATTTGCGCGCCACACCTGTTCTTTTTCGCGAATCCCGGGAGTCCTTCGCGCGAACATCATTTTTTTCGCGCAATTACTCCTTAATTTCGCGCACCACTTCCAGGTCCTCCGGACCGAGTCTCTGAGTCCGAATACAACTTCGCTTCATCCATTTGAAACTTCCTCTAGGAGTTATGGACTTTTTCAGTGTCTACAAATGCCCCCCCTCGGAATTGGATCGGCGAGAGGTTGCAATGATCGGATTCCGAGGGAAACGCTGAAATGCCGAAGCAGTGCATCTCCTAGGAATTTTGTGCGCAAAAATCCAACTAGGCGCTCAAAACAACGGATCAGTGTAGAATTCTCTTTCCGCGCGACGCAGAACCCTGGATTGCCTATAAAAAGGGGCGTTGGGTCCCAAGTTTCGTACTAAAGATTTTCCACGCGATAGGCATACCGCTCTCGTGGGCGAAATTTCTCCCATGGATGTGCGTAAAAACACTTTGGCAATGCGTAATTCCTTCCGAATTTCGGCCTCATTTGCACGCCTACTCGGGATACTCTGCGCCTAGTGCCTTGATTGCACACCCAACTCCTGGATTTCACGCCGAAGCTTCAAATTTCGCGCAACTCTCTCCGATTCCGTGCACTACATCCTGATTTCGCGCAACTCCTGAAATATTAGATATGGCTGCAAACCAAGTTGATGAGGGGGAAGCTGCCGCTCGTAGAGCTGAAATGGCAGCGAACGAGGAGGTTTATAGCGCCAAAGTGATCGTTTCCAACAACCTAACCTTGTTCAATCTGCTGACCCCAGCCCAGAAAAAGTATCCCCTATCTGACAACCTCCCACTCTGGAACTTTGGCATCCTGGAGGAGGTTCCTTTGCCGGGCTTCGAGGTGGACACACCCCGATCATGGGTAACCCGGGAGGACGAGATTCCCCACTACAACATCACCAACAATGGCCATACTTCCAGGGAAACCATGCATATGGATGTATATGTCCTGAAACCGAGGACTAGGACCATTACCGGGGATGAGCATGTCGCAGAGAATTCTCCAGCCCTCTACGCGAGCACGTTCCGTTAGAGCGTCACGGATGACACTAAGGGATGTTTGAAAGATTGGGACCTACGGTCCGGGGGAAACTTTACTAGTGAGTGGGCCTGGGTGTTCTGGGTTCTCCATACTTGCAACCAGTTTGGGGCTGAGCTGCGGCATATTGGCTTGTTCAAGGCGGTATAGACGTCGCAGTTCCACTTCCACCGTTAACCTGAGCTCGGGCCGGAGCTATTCACCCAGTGGTCTCCTGATACCAACACATTCCACCTTCACCATGAGGAAGTTGGCATCATCCTCTGGGACATTCATTGCATCGGAGGTATCCCACTAGAGGGCTACCAATACGACGAGTTCGTTCCTCCAAAGAACACCTGGGAAGACAGGTCACAGACCCCCATGCTGACGTGGCACCTGTTGGAGCTGGCCAAAGAGAGGATGGGGGTCAAGGACTTCCTGAAGGACATTGCCTACAAGGGCTAGTTCAGCTAGTTCCTAGAGAAGGACCCAGCGATCAAGATGCCGAGATGGGGAAAACGGTGCCCAACCGCAGCTCATAGAAGCAAGGATGAGTCGTATTGGAGGACCCTGGAGGCGGGAAAATACCAATCGTGGGGCTACCGCATCATTGAGGCCCGGGACCCGAACGTCCGGTACGCCGGGTTCCTTGCTGCCTTCCTGAGCAGGTGGATTTTACCAGTGCAGGACGCGAGGATGGGCGTCCGTCCAGCAACACTGGTGATGGTAGGCACCATGGCCTCCAACAAATGGTTCAAATTGGGGGTACCCATTCTGGACAAGTTGTATACCATCTTGGGATGCATCTCACAAGGGGGGTCACCTTGGAGGGTATGTGGCCCCTTCCAGATCTTCCATGGCTGGGTGGCGGCTCATCTCGGTGGGTACACTTTCCCAAACGCCATTCGTCCTCTGGGAAATGGACTACGACCATCCCTGCTGAACATCACTGGGGTTCCTCTGATGACGCTCAATGAGGAGGGTTTGAGGATCCACATTGGTAACCACACCAACTTTAACTTCAGACCGTTCCCCACCCCGATCGGCCAGATGGTGGACAATGTGCAAGGCTCTCTGGAACAGAAGGAGTATTTTCAGAGCATCCGGGGCGGGGTGCTCATGGCTCAGATCGACGGGAAGGTGATCTGTGAACCTTACATGCCATCCCGATTCGCCAGGAAATTTGGGTGCCTCCAACGAATGCCGAAGAAGGTATTAATAGCTATTTGGGAGGAGAATAATCCCTGCGTTCTGTGCCAGATGTGGTTGATGTTCACCACTTTCAGCTCTGGCGATGTAATTACTCTTCCTCCCACCGGGGTCGACGCTGGCCTAGCAACTGAGTATGCTGAGAACTGGACCATTGCGTACCCTGAGGGGCTTTTACACAAGAATGTACAACAACTCAAAACTACCCGTGCGGAAACCGGACGACAGGGGAGCAGACAAGGTGCTGCTAGAAGGGGGAACCAGGGGTGCGTGAGGCAGTGAGGCCTGCGCAGGCCGGGGCCTCAGTGGCGGGAACATCACACAGTGCCGCCGCGACCTCTTTGCCCGTAGGGGGGGTCACATGAGGTGGTCAGGGAACTTCCCAGGAAGAAGATAAGGTACCTTCTTGAACCTTCCCAAGATGCAATTTTCCCGGCACTGTGGTCGGCTTGGATGACCCTGCGGAAATCACTGGGTGTTGAAGCCATCTGGCAGAAGATAATGCAGAATGGGATCCAGCTACCAGAGGTCGGGCTCATTCGAGTTACCGATAGAGTGAACTTCCATCAGCGACATGCTTATCTGACGGCCATGGACACATACGCGCACCAAAGGGGTCGGCGTGTGGAGCCACATTTCCTAGTGAAAGTGATGCTCGACCAAGAGAATGATCCGGAAGTGATGTCGTCGAGAGAAGGCGACAGTGACGAGGAGTCAGAGGGGGAGGAGGAGACCAGAGAAGACGAAGGAGAAGGAGAAGATGAAGGAGAAGGAGAACCCGAAGGTGAGGGGTTGTAGGGGGTGACCTACCAAGGGAGTCTCCGGAAGAGAGGCGAGATTTTCGGCTCTGATCTCGACATAACCGAGATACTCGAGGTCTGTCTCTATCTTCATTCATTTTCCTTCTTCGTCCATTCTACTTTGTAATTTCCAACCCATATCTCTACCTCACTCTAGAGCGCCTAAGTGTTGGTCAGGCGTCCTCACTAGAGGAGGGAGGAGAGGAACCGGTGGGACATGATGGGGATCCGACACCCATCATTGAATTGACAAGCGCAGAGGGGTCTCCTATCATGGCAGCTCCTATAGCGGCTGGAACACTAGAGGCCGACGCTTTGGGTTCCTATAAGTCCCACACTTCACTACTATCGCTTGTTATACAAATATCCCAACTAATCAGGGTACGGCTTGCGCAGTGATCTCAACATTGGAGGCTCTTCAGGCTGCGGAGCCCGGGCCGTCCGTGAGCGGACCAATGGCGGACATATCACCTCATCTGGAACATACTTACTACACTGAGTCGGCCCCAAAAATTGGTGAGAAGGGGGTGGCAGACATCAGCGGAGCTGTCCTTGAGGTGAGGCCGGAAGCTGATGGAGGCACCGTCGCTATTGGGGTGAGAGAGGAAGGTCGCCCGGACTTTGAGGATCCTATTCCTCATGAAGACATCCCTGAGGCAGATCCTTCTGTCGACCTACTGACTGCCTTTCCTGTGTATCGACCCGCTGATCCCGAGGAGGTAGACGAATCAGACTCAAAAGCAGCCGAGGAGAGCTGGATGACATGACGCAAAGGGTGGAAGTGTATCCAGTGCTTTCTCAGGTAGCCCCAGTCAGATTGGATGAGGCAGATGGGATCACTTCAGACCTGGATGTGCTTCCTGTGCGCCGGAGGGGCTGACGCTCAACGCCTTCATCTGACGGTCCGTGATTACATGGCCGAGAAGATATGCAAGAGCAACCGGCGCACTGACGTTTCCCAGTGTCGGGAAATATCAGCGAGCACCCGAGCGTTTCTGAGGGTGGAGCGGGAGGTCCGGTGCCTCGAAGGGCATGAGGTAGAGAAGGAGGCCTTCATTGCAATGTGCTCTGAGCTCGTGGAACAACTGACGGCCCAGCTGGCTGACGCCCAAGAACAACTGACGGAGGCGAGTTACCATATGGCCGTACTTCAAACCGAGTGGGCGCAGGCACATGCCAGGGTTGGCGAGCTGTATTCTGCGACTTCTGATGAAGAGAGAGTCTTCAAGGAGCGAGAAGCAGTCCTGGAGGCTACCGAACAAAGGTTAAAAATGTTGGAAAGATCGATCCAGCATGCTGATCCTTAATGGATTTGTTTCGGCCATCTCATGAACTTTTTGCTTTTACTACTCAACATTTTGACCCATGTATGGACAAATATATTTATCTGTACCTTTGGTCTAATATGCTCACCATAATCTTGAAATGAATAACAACTCACCCCTAAGCTCCTATGGGTCACACCCAATGCGAGAATTAAAGGATGATCGTGTTATCATTTTGTCCAACTGTGGGGAATTAACCAAGCTTCTGGCATCCGAACTCGGGCCTGGATTTATGAGGAGAAGAGGGAGGTCCAGCCGACGGGAGGGGACCTCAGACTGATCGATGTATCGTATCATCCATGTGCCCTAACACACGAGCGGGGAAATGCCGGGGACATTGAAATTCCTCCGAACATAGGGAGATGAAAAAGGTGAATCACATTACCCGAATTTAGAACACAATGGGGCGTGGCGATGGAGGATAACTGTTAACCGTGGTGGAAACACAACATCCATATCGTATTGGCTTGAAATGAGGACAATAAATGAGGGCTGACTACTGACCATGTTCGCAACACGGGGCCTAAATCAAATATCGCCGATCAGTCTTCCGAAATATTGGCCCAGGATAGCTGGCGGACTATAGGTATATCATCCATATTTCTACAATAGGCGGACCAAAGTCTATCATCCATATTGTGGCAGAAAGCAGACCAAATTCTATCATCTATACTGTTAGGGGGTCCCATCAAACATGACCAGTCCTCCAGGATGTTGGCCCGGGACAGTAGGCGAACCGTAGGTCTATCATCCATACTATTAGGGGGTCCCATCGAATATGAAAGAGGATGAGGATCCGAATAAAGGGGCACACAAATTGTGGAAAGTGAAGTGGTGGTTTGTTCAAACAGAGTCCAACACTCCTGAAATTGCGCCACCGTGGCAGAGGCGCATTAGGCGGACATACCAACCTGATCACGGATCATCCCAATTTTCAGACAGGACCTCTCTTGCGAGAGAACTGTCACTTCCCACCATCACTATGGGTCATCGAAAACTTATTCTGGGTAGATGTCGCAACTACACCACTCCCCAAGAAGTCAGGCCGAGGGATCAACAGTAAGGAGGGACGGGATTTGGTAATCCCTAGGGCTGGACCCAAGATGAAATGTCTAGGCGTTCCTACGTATCTCATAAGGATGAGAATCAAGCCACACGTAGTTCTTGAAGCACATTTTAACGTTGTGTAGGACGAAAGGATGAGAAGGCTAATTCTTTAGAACGGGGTACGCGGGGTACAGTCATCGTAAGCCCGACGTGAATGAGGACATGATCCCACACTATGCCACACAGTCCCGTGGTTGGGGTCTCGAAGGTGGGACCGAAGAGACAAATTAGCTAAACTCAAGATGGACCCAAGGATAGGAGGTCTGGGCGTTCCTACGTATCTCATAAGGATGAGAATCAAGCCAAACGTAGTTCTTAAGAGATCTTAGTTTATGGTCTTAGAGCTCGGACCAAAGGGGCCTAGATATAGGGCAAAATGCAGTTTAAGGTAATGCTGGACCATGTAAGGATCTTAGGTTTAGGTCTTAGAACTTGGACCCAAGGATAAGGGGAATGGGAGACACACGGTAAAGAGGTTGCGAAACCCAATGTGAATGGGGGTAAGGCCCTGCTTACTATGTGCTCCTAGGGACGTGTTTAGGCCGAGAGACCGAACACGAAAAGTTAGGCTGGGCCTGTGGGGAAGTGACCAGGTGCTCCTATGTATCTCATAAAGATGAGAATCAAGCCATACATAGTTCTTGAGAGGTGGCGTGGCACAAAATGGCGCCTGCGCAAAGGACGAGGGAGACATGCAGGTCTAGCCCTCGCACCAAAAGAAGCGGCATTTGATATATCTTGTTTTTCCTTGAAGGTGAGTGGTTTTTCTTTTGTGGAGCGACCGGCCTGGGGAAGGAACTCCTGGAGTCACCACAATAATCAAGTCGTAACAGTCATTGACAAATGGTATGGAAATTGACCAATACCCAACGCGATGTACCCTATGGGGAGGTCACCACAATGCAGTGCCGTTTCTCGTCGTGCGGCCAGGACGATATCATCACAGTTTATGGTCATGCGGTGGGACCAAACAACACAGTTTAGGGTCGTATGGTTTGGACCTGACAACACAGTTTAAGGTTGTATGGCTTGGACCTGACAGCACAGTTAAGGTCGTATGGCTTGGACCTGACAACATAGTTTAAGGTCGTATGGCTTGGACTTGGGGAATACGCACGATGCGGTGAGG
Source organism: Viscum album (assembly GCA_963277665.1). NCBI lineage: Eukaryota > Viridiplantae > Streptophyta > Magnoliopsida > Santalales > Viscaceae > Viscum > Viscum album. The sequence goes on along the minus strand of OY728125.1, from coordinate 1,920,888,139 downwards.
CGTACCCGGTGTGGATGAGGGCATATCCTCATATCGTCACTGCGGGTGATTCCGAGAGAGGGGTCTTAGGCCAAAGGGGCCTACGAGGGTCCAACAATCAGGGGGGGGGAAGGAGATGCTAGCTACCAGCTACGATGGGCCCGAAACGCAATGTCTAGGCGACTCCTCGTTTCCCATGGGGATGAGGGTCAAGCTGCATGAAATACTTAAAGAAAAAACCCAAGCACATACTCTAGCGATCAGATCACGGGGGCCCCGAGAGACACCGTTACGCAGCTTGGTCCATCTGACGTGTGGGGGTGCACTGAGGGTTAGTGCAAGGAGTGTCGAGATTCCAACTTGACATGGTGGGGTGGAACATAATGTGAATCATGCAACCAACATTCAGGGCCCGAAGAAGTCGGTGTGACGACTGAGGATTACTCCTGACCATGTTCGCAACACAACATCCTGTCACGTTAGCCTAGAGATAGGGGTAAACAAATGAGCATCAACCGCTGAACACATTCACAATGAGAGATTTGTATCAATTTGTTGCCCGAAACCCTCGGGGGCGTTGGCCCGTGATGGTAGGAGAGCCCTTAGGCGTTGTATCCAGGCCGTTCTTGGGGGTCCCTCCAGGTGTGAATGATAACGGGGCCCAAATGAAGGGGAGCACAAATCTTGACAAGTGGACAAAAACTTGCGTAAGTCGAATTTGACACTCCAGGTCCTAGACCAGAGTACTCTGAACACATTAGCAGACCACTGGAAAGGGTCGAAGGGCTTAGTCTGAGAGCGGACAAAAGATGGCAGATTCCTAGGGGAAGGGGGCGTAGTGCCAAAAACCCTGTACCACACCTATATGTCCCCCCGTGGGGAGGGACATGCCAAAAGACCGAGGAGACCGGGAGATCGTGGGATCTCCTAAGAGATGGGGCTGGACCTAAAATCTCGGTGTTCAAGCGGTCCTACGTATCCCATAAGGATGGGAATCAAGCCGCACATAGTTCTTGAAGCACATTTTAACGTCATGCAGGACAAAACGGGGCACTTCTTCCAGGGGGTGTGCATGGAACAACGGATAAACCTTCGCGAATGAGAACCTAATCCTACACTGCACCACACGCTCCGGGTGAAGGCTCGGGCTGAGAGGCCCGAGAAGGCCAAGGGGCCTGAGGCTGGGCCTTGGTCAGGGATGCCTAACCAGCTTGTAGTTTAACGTCTTGCAGTGAGGACGAGCATGCGGTTTAAGTTCACGCTAGACCATAAGGATCTTAGTTTAAGGTCTTAGAACTCAGACCGGAGGGGCCCAGATGTAGGAAAAAATGTAGTTTAAGGTCATACCGGAACATGTAAGGATCTTAGTTTTAGGTCTTAGAACTTGGACCCACGAGACTCAGATTTAGGTCCAAATGTAGTTTAAGGTCATGCTGGACCGTGTAGGGATCTTAGTTTTAGGTCTTAGAACTCGGACTCACGAGACCCAGATGTAGGGCCAAATGTAGTTTAAGGTCATGCTGAAATGTGTAAGGATCTTAGTTTTAGGTCTTAGAACTCGGACCCACGAGACCCAGATGTAGGGCCAAATGTAGTTTAAGGTCATGCTGGACCGTGTAAGGATCTTAGTTTTAGGTCTTAGAACTTAGAACCAAGGGTCTTAGAAAAAATACCGTTTGAGGAACCTGGCGTTGGTGTGAGGAGTGACATGCTCACCATCCATAGTCACCAGAGAATACATGCCATTGGTATAGACCTTATGAAAGATGAAAGGCCCCTCCCATTTGGGCTCCAATTTGGGTGGGTTTCTACCGGGAATCATTGGTGCTTTGAGAGCCATTACTAGGTCACCTTGCAGGAAAGAACGAAGGCAAACCTTCTTGTTGAAAGCTTGAGCCATCCAGCTCTGATGCCTTTCCAGGTTATGTAAATAGAAAACCCTATTCTCATCCAGCGCTTCCAATTCAGCTAGGTGGACTTAGACAACTCTATCTGGCGCTTGCTGGTCGTAGACCGCCGTGCGCAATGAGGGAAACTGAATCTTGATGGGCAGGATGGCCTCAACTCCATATACCAGGGAATACGGAGTCACCTGGGTAGAGTTACGAGTCGTCATCCTATAATCCTAGAGGGCATTGGGGAGCTTGTCTGGCCAACTTTTCTTATTCTGAACAACCTTTTTTTTAGAATGTTAGAGAGGTTTTTGTTAAACGCCTCGATCTTTCCATTCACCTACGCATGATAGCGGGAGGTGTGGTTAGAGAGAATGTTGTACTTGGTGTATAATTTCTTCAGCTCGGGTGCTCGAAAGTTGGTTCCATTATCCGTGAGGTACTCCAAATCGATAGATGATATTTGAGATCATGAAGTCAGCGATAGAACAGGCTTTGACTTCCTTGAGCAGAATTGCCTCTGCCCACTTGGAAAAGAAATCCGTAGCGGTCAAGATGAACCGGCACTGGCGGGCCATCACGGTGGGTAAGGTCCTACGACATCCAACCCCCAGACTGCAAAGGGCCAAGAATACTTGGTAGTATGGAGAGGCTCCAGTGGCCGATGCACAAAGTTATCCTGAACTTGGCACACATGACACCTCTTGGAAAACTCGATGCAGTTGTAGATCATGGAGGGCCAAAAGTACCTCGGCCTCCGAATCTGGTGGGACAACTTTGACCCGGCCTGGTGGGAACCATAGGAACCGGCATGAACTTCTTGCATGACCTGTGGGATCTCGACTCCTTGAAGGCAACGGAGGAGAACACCATAAAATCCGTTCCTGTAAAGGAGATGCTCAAGGTTGGGACCGCTCTGAAGGGTAAACTGCGGTGCGCGGCGTCGGATTTGCTCGTGCTCGGCTCGGTCCGACGGAAGATTTCCATGCTAGAGATATTCAAACAAGGGTGTCCTCCAGTCAGGAACTGTCTCGATTACCGCATCTGAAGTCCCTAGGGATCCTGACGTAGGGGCACCAGCGGTGAGATGGTTCAACTGCGGGACACGATCATACTCCGGAATAACAGGAGCAATGACTCTCCAGTGTGCCACGTGGATAATTAGGTCGTCCTATTCGGGCTCCGCAAGTGATGTGGCCAGGTTGGCCAAAGCATCTGCTCGACTATTTTGCGACTGAGGGATATGAACGACCTCTGGCCGAGAGGGGAACTTATCCATTAGACAGAGGGTGCACTCCAGCAATGGCACGAGTTCTGTATTTCTGACAACATAGTCACCATTGACCTACTTGATGACTATCTTAGAGTCCCCTTTCAAATAAATATGGGGTACGTCAATCTTGAGAGCCAACTCGAGGCCAGTGATGAGGGCATGATATTTTTCCTCATTGTTGGTGCATCCTTCTGACAACAGGAACGAACACGGCAGAATGGCTTGCTCCAGAGTGATGAATATGACACCCAGACCCACTCTGTTGAGCCTAGGATCATTGAGCCTTCTAACGATGGGGCTCCGGGAGGCACCGTCAAAGTACATCTGCCACCATGGGATGGAATGATCGACTGAGAGGATTACCTCATCAGTAAATCCTATATCCAGTGGATGATCCATGGAGGTTGGATGAGCAGCTAAGAAGTCTACCAACGCCTATCCTTTGATAGCCTTCTAAGGTACGAACCTGATGTCGAACTGATAGACGATCACTGCCCAGCGCACCAATCATCCAGTAAACATAGGTCAGTCCAGAATGTATTTCAAAAGGTCTACCCGAGAGACTAGATGTTCCTCGTGGTGCTGCAAGTAGTGCCACAATTTTTTCATGACAAATACGAGCTCCAAGAAAATCTTTTCTATGGGATAATATCTAATTTCCATATCGAGGAGCATGCGGCTGAGGTAGTAGAGGCTATTCTCTGTCCCCTCGTTGTTCTTCTGGGTGAGAAGTGTGCCGAGTGATCGTTCCAGGGCGGTCACGTAAAGGACCAGCGGCTTTCCGGAAACAGGTGGCATCAAGACCGGAGGATGGATCAGATACTTCTTGATTTCCTCAAAGGCGATCTTACACTCTTTATCCCACTCGTAGGTGGCGCCTTTCTTCATGAGCCGGGAAAAGGGCTTACACTTGCTGGAAATATTTGCAATGAATCGGCGTATATAGGCTAAGTGTCCTTGGAGGCCTCTCAGCTCCCGAATATTACTCGGGAGAGGAATCTGGCTGATGGCCTTGATCTTCTTCGGGTCGATCTCGATGCCTCGGTATCTAACAACGAAGCCAAGAAACTTTCTGGAGGTGACCTCGAAGGTACACGAGTTCATCTTCAAGTGGCGAGAACGAAGGAAGCCAAACACTTTCTCAAGGTCTTTGAGATGGTCCTAGCGCTGGCAAGATTTAACCACCAGTTCGTCCACGTAGCATTCCACCAGTTTCCCGACAATCAGCTTGAATATGTGATGCATGGCCCGTTGATAGGTGGCACCTGCATTTTTCAGGATGAAGGGAATAACCTGGTAGCAGAAAGTACCTTGGGGGGCCCTGAAGGCAGTGAACTCTTCATCCTCAGGGGCCATCCGGATCTGGTTGTACCCGGAGTACCCATCCATGAAGGAGAGGGCTTGGAACCCGGCCGTGGCATCGATTAACAACTCTGTCACTGGAAGGGGAAAATCATCCTTCAGACAGTGACGATTGAGATCACGGAAGTCGATACAGACCCTGATCTGTCCGTTCTTCTTCCTGACTGGCACAATGTTGGCTAGACACTGGGGGTACTGAACTTCTTTGACGAAGTTGGATTTGATGAGCTTATCAACATTGGCCTCAACCATGGCAGCGTGATAGGGGTGCATCTTTATGGGAGGCTTCTTGAACCCGCGATGGTTTGCTGGAAGGCCAAGGCGGCGGAAAAATACCTAGGGATCTAGTCCTGACATCTCGTCATAACTCCAAGAGAACACATCACAGTGCTATCTAAGGAAGTCTACGTACTATTTCCATTCCTCGGGGGGGATAGCGGCGCTGACCAATGTGGGTCTAGGGTCTGCCTCTCTACCGAGGTTCACGTACACTAACTCATCATCTGTGGTGGAGACGCACTCCTCAAAGGCAGGGGAGAATCTTTCATGTCCTCCTCTCCACTTGTGGAGGGATTATCCATGGGGGGAGCTGTTTTGGGGCTGCCAGACCCTGATGGGAAGCTGGTGCCAACTTGGGCGGCAGAGGTCATCACATCAGGAGACTCATGCACTACAGAGACCATGGAGATAAAGGTAGTTGATCCAATCCCATCTGGCCTTTGGCCTAAGGGGCCACGATTTATGACATCAAAGTAGTAGTGGCGCGTTGTCTTGAGCCGATCGATTCTGGCCCAACGAAACAGACACGTATGATGTACTGCCGTTACCATGAGCCTAATGTCCCGATATCGTACAGGGGTGGGAGGCTTGGGGATCACCTGAGCCTGGTTGGTGTAGGAGTACGAGGTGATTTCCCACCACCGCTTGGACCCAGAAATATGCCTTCCTCTGGTACCTGAAACAAAAAGCACTACCCCATGTCGGGGGTTATGGCCTCCAATCGATGGATTGGGAAGACATAAGCGTCATCCAAACCTGCCCAGGGATCACTTGTGACAGTGGAGGGGTCAACCTCACCTGCCAGGATCTTCTTGTCCTTGCTCTTGTTATAGTCGGCGTCTAGATAACGAGCTTCACAAGAGGCAAAAGGAGACGCATCTCCTTGGATCATGCCTACTCGACCCTTAAGGGAGTATTTGAGGCACTGGTGATACGATGAGGGGACTTCTGTGTGAAGGTGGATCCATGGCCTTCCCATCAACGCGTTGTAGGCGGTGTCCTAAGAAACAACCATGAATTCAGTATTGGCAATTAGGTCGCCGAACTGGGTCTTCAAGAGAATATTGCTGAGTGGAGTTTTCTCGGTCCTGTCATACCCCTGGATCCTAAGGTCAGAGGGGGTTAGATCATCCTCAGACAACCCCAGCTTCCGTAGTGTCCGAGTTGGGATTAGGTTAATCCCAGAACCCGTGTCAACAAGACAACATCAGTCTTCCACACCATTGAACTGGCCTGTGATGTATAGTGGGAGAATGTGCCCCTGTATGGGAGGGTCTTCATCTTCACCGGTGAATGAGATAACCGCCTGACATTCGGAGTTCTCAATCTCCTTGGTGTGGAAGGCTTCTGCAGCCATTACCTCCATCTCAAACTAGAGGGGGCTCCTTAGAGCCTTGAAGAGCACCTCACGCATTTCAGATGACAGGCGAAGAGCTTCAAGGATAGAAATCCTTTCTGGAATTCCGACCAGGTGCTTCAAAACATCATACTTTTGAGCCAAACGCGAGGTTATGCTTACAGGAGGCTGCTCTGCGATTGGAGGCATGACGTGCTCCACTGGCTGGACCGGTGACTGACTAGTACTAGGCACGTCTCGCTGTTCACTAGTCGAAGCCCGAGAAGTGGATGCCGAATTAGGACCAGAAGGATATGGTCGGCTGGTGGCAGGACAGAGCTGGTTGCGGCACGGTCGAGGCGGTTCTGCCTGATCCAGCAACACAAACGGTGGTAAAGGCGAACCTATCGACACCGGATGAAGGGGCCACGTGTGCTGAGCTCTGTATCGGGCCTACTGCCTGGTTTCAGTGGTGTACACAGACTGGCTAGAGGTGCCAACTGCCGTGCCCCGACGATTCATGTAGTCACAGCTCCGTCTACATTGGTGATGGCTGGGGACATTGGGAAGGTCCACCTAGAGTTCTTCATCATCAGGAGTCAAAAATGGATTTACCAACTCTACGGTTTTAATCGAAGCGTACCCCAGGCTTTCACTCAAGGAGTCATCCACTACCAGACATAGTCTCGGAGGGATCCCCATTTCTGGGGGCATAAAATCGCCAAGAGTGCGGGATGATGATGGCATTGGCAGGGCGTGTTATTTCTTCTTGCGCCACCGCTTGATCTTCTGAGAAGAGGTAGGCTGGGACGACGATGCCGAAGTGGCGCTCGCAGATTTTGAGGGCTCTGGCTGACTCAGGTGGGCACAGATGATGCCATGGGCGTGGGAGACCTTCTTGTGGGCCATCCAGTCATTATAATTATTTGACCCATGGTCGGAAACCTATTTCGACTCATCCTCGTTGCCACTAATGCCATCTGATCTCATGAAGAAACCTGCCACTTGCGCTGGGGCTCGGCCCAACCTGACTATGTTGTTGTCGATCTGGTCTTAGATCCAGTCCTTAAACACATAGCATCACTGGATGGTGTGCCCCAGGGTCTGGTGATAAGGGTAGTAGTTAAGGTGATCAGTGAGACGTGCCTCTTCTGGAATCCGACACTCAGGCAGCCGCACAATCCTATGCTCCAAGGCACTACAGAAATAACCGGGGACCTGGACCTCATCAAACGAGTAAGTCCGATTCATTCTGTCTGGAAAGGGGGATCTTAGAGTCTGGCCATGACCAGGGACCGGAGGAACATTCCGAGGAGGCAGAGCCTGATTATCTTGCCTAGGTGGGGGCAGTGCGTTATGCAGAGGCGCCTGCCGATTTTGAGGCGGTCACTGCTGGGCCGGAGGTTGTGCCCATGGGGGTGGACCCCTATGGGGCTGCTGAGCTGGCCTTACTGGTAGCATCTCTAGCTGCCTGGGGGCCTCTACCTGGGCCACAACAGTGGGATTGGCTCTGGCGGCTCTCCTTCCAGGGATTACAGGAGGCAGCGGGCGTGCCTGACTAGCCTGTTGCAGGGCTTCTTCGAGGCGTTGAGCCTTGTCTGAGAAGTAACGGAACCCTCTGAGATAATTATGAGTGATCAGAGAAGGAACTACCTCTTCCTTGACGTTCCCTATGCACATTGTCAATAATTTCTCTTGAGTTAGTGGCATGTCAAGGGAGTACGTGAGCCCCTTCCACCGAGCGAAAAAGTCCACGACTCGTTCATCGGGCCTTTGTTTGCACCTGAAGAGGTCTGAGAAGTTTGTATTCCGGGTTGTGGAACTAAACTGGTAGAGGAATTTCCTGTGAAGGTCCTCCCAACTAGTCACAGATTCGATAGGGAGCTGGTTGTACCAGATGAATGTTGGTCCTTCTAGTGTATGAACGAAGCAATGGATCTTGCCAGCCTCCTACTGTGCCAGAGTCCCTAACATAGGCCCACACATCGAGTTGAAGTGGGCCAGGTGCTGTGGCGGGTCTCCAGTCCCATTAAAGGGGGAGAATATAGCATCCTGTCTTTTTTATAACATAACTTTCATTTCATTTCACGGAACTGAGGATCTTTAAGGTTTAGTGTCTTGGAAACCAGGAACATAATACATGAAAACAACATAAAACATTCTTCTTAGACACTTGAAAGGATTCTCCTTAAGTTCATCCTAGGTTCATTACTGCATCTCATAACCTGGGGACATACATCAAAAAAAGGGTGAGTAGAAGGCCCAGTAAGGGAAACAAGAGAAACATTTTACATGTGAACTTGAGATACTTCAATAAGGACATGAAAAGAAATTTAAGGCATGAGAAAGAAATCATGAGATACATCATAATAAAAACAACATTTTTCATAACTTGAAGATGTGGATGCAACATTCAATATTGAAAATCATTTCTTTTCACCAAGGTCCATCCCCAAGGTGTCATTAAAAATTACCAAGGTTATTCACCAAGGTATCAGTCTAAAAGTCATCTCTAGAGATTAAGTCTTTACCCAATACATTGGAGCCCTATCTAGGCGCACCCTTGAAATGTCTTTATTATCATTTGAGCCACATATATCATCATTAATCATTTCATAAACAACCCATATAGCATAAAAGAAATGGGTTTCATTTCATAATCATAATGTTTTAAAAATTTCTTTAAAGACATGATCTTTATGTCACTTTAAACCCACAGAAAGGGGAAGCGGGTTTCATGTATGTAAATCCCAGAATTTAAAATAGAACATTTTGATATATATGTGAATAAACTTGTAGAAATAAGAGCTTTTAGTATTCACTTTATAACATAAAATAATTTTGAGAAAAGAGAGAGGCATTTTGAGACGAAAATTCTGCAGCATAACGGCTATGTTACAAGGTTTTAGAAGATATTGAAAAGTGAGGGAACATGGGTCACCCACTCATAAATGATCCATAAAACAGTAGGGGGACAGAATATAATGGATTTAAGAACATGGCAATTAAATTTGAAAGATATACCATATGAAATGAAAAATATGGAATTGAGACAAAAATAAGATTTCTCTTATGAAAATTCGGCAGCCTAACGGCGTCACTTAAAATTCAATAAAAAAAATATTTGACAAGATCAAATAGGGTCTCTCATAATATGATCATAAGAGATCAGTATGATAGATATAGAGAACATACCCCAACATAATAAAAAGGAACTTGAAAGACTTGACATGAAAATCGAACTTGAAAAATGGGAAGGGTGAAAGAATCCCTTAAAAATTCGGCAGCCTAACGGCGTCACTTAAACTTTCATAAAAAGAAATGATGAGAGTAAGAGGGGATCTATCATCATATAAACATGAAAAGGGCAGTAAGAGGAATATAAAAGAACATCCTCTCACATAAGAACATGGATCATAAAAGGAATGACATAAAAGAGATTACATGAAAAGAAAGAGAGAGGTCGGATCCCTTACCTTAAAACGTAACTCTTAAAACTCAAAGGTTTGGACCTTGAGGGCTTGGGGGCACCTTGGGAGGACTCCTTGGGAGGTAAGGAGACCAGAAATTCGTTGGGGGATAGTTAGGAGTGAAAAATAAAGGAGGAAAGGGTGGGTATTTATAGGGAAAGTGAGGGGACAAGGCATTAATGGCAAAGGGACACCTCACAAGTGCTTTTCTCAAAACCATGTGCTCTCCCTTGGCATTTACCATGGAGTTAGGCCACATGGGGCCCCCAAAATAATAATTCATCACCCTTGTCCAGAAAACCCTTAAAATATCCCATGACATCATCATGACACAGTTATGATGTCATTAAACATACCGAAACCCTAAAACTGCATTTTTACTATTCATTGAAAAATTCATCTTTCTCAGAAAAATCCCAAAATTTCACCTTAACCAAATATCGATGCTCTAATTAAATTTATGAAATCCATTTTATAAAAATAATTTTCTAAATATTTTTAATTTAATTTTGTAAATAAAAACACTATTCATCGAGAATTCATTTTTTTCAGAAAAATCCCCAAAAAATTACCATAACATAATATCGATGCTCTGAGTTCAAAAATAAATTCCTTTTTATAAAAATAATTCTCTAATTATTTTTAATTAAATTTTTAATTAGAAAACACTATTCATCCGAAAAAACTAATACTTGGCTAATAATTTATGAAACCGTTATTTACCCATTTTATCGAATCACATTACTTAATCTAGGTGTCTAAATTATATTAAAACTTTCTTTGAGTGAAATTACTAATCCATTTGGTCACATTACTAATCCTAAGCGTAAAATCACTATTCATAATTTACTATTCATCAAAAATTAAGGTGATCTTATTAGACTCCAAATTCCTTAATGAACACTTTTGTAGAAGGACATTTTTTGAAAATCATTACACATCATTAATTATTTAGGGTTTACATAAATATTTTAAAATATCCCTTTTTCAAAATTCATCAATAAAATATATCCTAAAATTATCCGGACATTTGAAATTTCACAAACATCACTAAAGGAAGAAATCTCAATTCATTCATCCCAAGGGATTACACAAAGAAGCTAGGGTCTCGTCACATAGCCCCTTATAACACCAGCATATGACCTAAGTGTAAGGTGTGCTATGGTGAGAGAATCTGAGGGAGGCTCAGATAACATTTCCCTAGTAGTAATCTCTACTAACTTGAACTTCTCCCGCATGTGTTTCCATTCAAACTTGACATGCTGGAGTTCGGCTTGGGCTTGGTCCAAAGCAAAACCCAATGATGCTACCTCCTTCCCAAGCTCTGATAAGTGGGCTTCATAAGGTTTGAGTCTACTGGATGAATCCATCGACTCCTCTTTCTGCATTAACCATTAACATCTTATTAAATCATTAAGAGTAAGTTAATATACTACTCAAAAATATTGGGTCGTTACAGTGAAAGTGGGGTTCCCAAATCCCAGCGGGGCCGGAATATCATCCACCCACGCTGGGTATGGCTTACCATCTGGTGGGATTGCCACCTTCCGAGTTTCCAGGGCCTCTAAGCGGGCGATGAATGCTTTCATTAGATCATCCGGACATGGGTTCCTGTCCTGACGTGGATCTCTAACCACAAGCGCATTGCCGGGTTCTTCAATCTGGTAGTCAAGCACAACAACTTGCGGGGCGGCTGGTGGAGCGACTCTCGGGGAAGCGGGAGGAAACTGAGCGGGGTCCCTCAGGTGATCACGACGCTCAGGAGGGTTCGGCGAAACGTATCGTGCCCACTTGCCATGGGCTCCGGCCTCTCCCCTGTCGGCGAACGCGGCATGGTCGCGGTTGCCCGAGGGAATCTCGTCAAGGGGTAGGTGCTCCTGCCCCTACTGTCCTGGCCTAGGATTACCGTAGTCAGGCCGCTGCTCTGCAATGCATTCGACCAAGAACTCATCAACCAGCCTCTTTTTCTCAGCAAGCTGTTGGTGTAGCATGTCCTTCTTGGGATCCTCCTCTGCTTTCTGTACTGAGGTAGACGGGTTGGCGAACTTGACAACCCCGATGTGATCTTTACCCTTGCCGATGTTTTGGCTCAGTGTTAATGCCTCAGTGGGTGTGGGGAGACCTAGGAGGCTCCTCTGTTGGCGAGTAATCCTCCTAGATGGGTCCAGTAGCGGCTTTTCCTCAGGGGGTGAGTCCCCATCGGGGAGTTCTACATCATTTCCCTCACCCGAAAGGTAGGCCATGTTGACCGCCACTGCCCTTGGCGACATTCCCTCAGAGCCGCCCAATGAGTCGGGATGTCAGTGAATCACATAGAAAAGAAGGGCAGCGTACTTCCCCCATCCGCGGACGTGCGTGTGGGGGGGTGGATTCCTCGATAACATTTCGGAGTATTTGAAAACTCTGGACGCATTGTTGCTGGAGGGCCCTGTGGTGGCCGAGTGACTCGGGGTGCCGAACCACAGGGAGCGCAGCCAGGTTGACCCAACGACACTGCTCGTCGATATCCTTGAGATGTGCTTGACTCCCGGGATAAGGCACTAGTTGATGGCGAAGACGGGAGTGATTCACCCAGAGAGTCTGGCGAAAACATTCAAACTCTCCCGGGGTGAGCGACTCTGGCATATCAAAATCCGATCCTGTGACCAGCCAAAACTTCTCGGGGAAGTGGCCCACTGCGAGGACGGTCCAGAAGATCCACGACTCTGATTCAGGATCTGGACCTTACTTCCCCAACTCATCAATTGAGAATGTCCGGGGAACTGGTAGCAGTGCCGAGGCGGGCTGCTGGGCTGGTGGGCTGGCCGGCGGAGAATACGGCGAGCAGGCCGATTGGACGCCGATCTCTAAGTCATCCTCCAAGGGTTGCAGTGTCCTGGATGCCACGTCGTGATAGTATGGGCCAGTGAATGGACCTCCTGTCACAGCGTCAGTGCTTGTCGATGGTGTTTCATGTCGTGACTCTTCCTTCGGTCCCCAGAAGAGTTCCCCACCCTCCCTGACTGAGGTGAAAGGTGCTTCCGGGGAGGCCAACGGTAACTGCATGTTTGATCCCTGAGGGTACGCCAAGTCCTCATCCTCCTGGATATACCTTCGGAGGGAGGAGGGAATCATGCAAATCTCGCATTTAGGGAGTATGAGACTGACGCGCCGCGTCCCCATCCCTGCCCTCGACTCAAAGGGTTAGGGGTAAGGTTCCATCGTCAAGTCGTACACCGCCTCAGAGTCCAAGAAACAGATTGGTCTAATTTCTATCCGGACTCCCTTGACATTCCTCTTACGACGACGACGTCCTGCCTTTCTGCCCCTAGGTGGCTCCTCAGGGAAAGGATGATTTCCGTCAAGGAGTCCCCTGGCCGAAATAGTGTTGGGGAAGAGAGGAATGAAGGCCGGGGTGCAAGAAGCATCGGGACAGATGTCGAAAGGGACATGGGGAGGACCTCCGTGTGGGTGAGCGGCCAGATACGCAACGGCTCCATACTCGCAGCCAGTGGTAGGGTAAGTGACCTCATACCCAGTGCAATGAGCGCTAGAAAAATCCATACCTGGAGCGTAGCTGTCATGGAGAGTCCTTCTTCTTTCTAGATCAGTGGCACGGAATGGGCCTTCATGGTGGGTGGAACTACCGTGGATTGGTCCGCGGTGGCCATTGCCTGTGCCCGCGACCGGGAGAGTCGACCCAACCTGCCTACAGGGCGGTCGGGGCCTCGATCCGAGTCGGGCATGTGACTTCCCCTACTCAACGTGTGCGGGGGTCTGGTAACAGGTGTCAACAGTGACTCGGGCCACAGTGGTTGCTGACGTTGGTGCCCCAGGATGGGCATTCTCCTCCGCTCTCACTCGATGCTGGCGTTGGGTCAGATGGGTTGGAGCTGGTGGTGCAGGAACAAAGATTGCCTGCTCCTCAGCCCGGGGAGTCGGGCGGCAGTTTCGACGCAGCTTGGCGGGGGCTCTTTCCGTGAACCCCTGGGATGGGTCTCCGATCGAGCGGACCCGGACATCCCCCACCTCATCGGCATAGGGGAGGGAGGTGTCAAGGCACTCCGTGGATAGGCTCCCGAAATGGTTGAACATCGGAGTGGGAATCAATGGCTCCCTGCGCGGCCCTCAGGGGCGGCGATGGTGGTGAGGCACAGCTGCCTCAAGATCCAAACGGGCCTTGCCCCTGGTGGGGATGACCCCTTTCTCCTCGTACCTACAAACCAGGTCGTTGATCACCCTTCGTTGGATGATCTTTGATGGGGAGAGGGGGAGTGAGCGCCCGGCAGTCACGACAGTTGGAGTTGGAGCAGCTGTGGGAATGGCGGGGCCACGTGGGGTGGCCGCGTTAGTACTTCCCCTACCCCTGTGCCGGTGGGAAGGTGGCGATCGAGCTCCGTATGCAGCGATCTGATTTCTGGAAGCAGGGAGATGAACCCATTAGCGCTAAAATAAAAAAGAGAAATTGACAACCAATAGCCCAGCGTCATTCCATATTCCGTGGTTGGTGAGAGGAATCCACACTGAAGACATCACAGAACAGAGTGATCAATGTCCTGAATTCCTCAACCCCTGGCGGGTTTCACATCCCAGTGCTAGGTGCCCAGACCTGGTGACATGATAATCTTCTGACACCCCGAACGCTACCAGTCCCCATATTGAGGAGAAGAACTTCACGTCAGGTTCACCATTTTCTGTTTTTGACACTTTCTCCAGGGCGCGCGCACATCCTTCTGGGGGGAGTACACACTGCATGTTGCCCAGCATTCCCACTTTCCAAAGGCGGGTAACATCCGTTCCTTGTTCAGGGACGTCTGCTCCTTGATCAAAACCAGGACGATTGGATGTCGATTCTTCCTTCCATGGATTCCTCCTCAGAGCTCGCCACCTAGTTTGGGTCTCCCTCATAGATTTAATATGGGTTCGTGAAGATCGTTCCCGATTCCATATCTGCATGGACGCTAGTTAATTACGCTGTTTCCGTCGAGATGCTCCAAGGGGTCTGGTCGGGGCAGAAACCTTCGGTGAGGAGAATAGTCACACTGGGGTGTCGTTGGCACGCCTTAACGCTAGGGATTGGAATGTCTATCTTATGTCCCTTATTATAGGGCTTCTCGAGGGCGCAGAAGCCCGAGGCATCCCACATCGAACGCGAGGCATCGCGTGCCATCTGAGGTTTTCTTCAGCTTCCCATGTTTAACACGGGGTATGCCATGAGTTTAACGTCTTATAGAGATGGATCAGACTGATCAGAAAACTGAGAGTGGATTAGATTGAAGGACCCCCAAGGGGGACCACCGATGTTGGGTCCAACACATGGGCGGCTTCCCGGATACTATGGAGTGGAATAAGGTGGCATGATCCCACTGGGATGTGGAGGCCCGGGTAGGAATCAGAATGGGTGATGGAGTGACGAGATTGAACCTCATGGAGGCTTCCTACGTATCCCCATGGTAGGGAATCAAAGTCTGCATAGTTCGGTGATACGGTGGGACACCTAAAGAGGTGACCCGTGATAATGAACGCATGGATTGGAGCCTGGGGGAAGTAAGATCTCTGGGATAGGGCATGAGCTTCCCGAGGCACGTGGGCTCGAGGGAGAGGTCAGGATGAGACGTGGGTGTGAGGTATGGGGCTTAAGATCTGAGGCGGCCCATAACGGTGGTTATGAACCAACAAGGAGGGATCAGAACAACTGAGTGATGGGCTTGAACCTCGTCGAGGCTTCCTATGTACCATGCGTTAGCAGGGATCAAAGTCCACGTAGTTCGGGGAATACAGTTTAACATCATGAGGGATGATCAATCTGGGGCTTACGATCTGAGGAAGCCCATAACGGTGGTTGTAAACCGACACAGAGGGGTCAGAACAACTGAGTGATGGGATTGAACCTCGTGGAGGCTTCCTACGTACCATGCGTTAGCACAGATCAAAGTCCACGTAGTTAGGGGCATACAGTTTAACTTCATGTGGGATGAGAAGTCTGGGGCTTACGCTCTGAGGCAGCCCAAAGTATTGGCGAACCGATGTGAAGAAGTTAGAACGACCAGGTGGTGGGCTTGAACCTCATGGAGGCTTCCTACGTACCATGTTCTAGCACGGATCAAAGTCCACATAGTTCGCTGGGATGGGGATTACGATCTGAGGTGGCCCAAAGAGGAAACAGGGGCTTACGCGTGGTTAACAACCCTTGCTGCCGGGGCTTACTCCAGGATAGAGGCCCGTGGTGCGACAAAGCGCAGTGGGAAAGGGACTCCACTGACCTTGGCAGTGGGGAAGTATGGAGGTGCATGGGTGCAACCTTCCACAAGAGAGGCTAGGGGATTACGCTCTTAGGAAGCCCTTCCCCCGTGAAAAAACTCCACTCCGACAAGGAGGATCTAATTCCATGTGAGGAAGAATCAATTCCCATAGAGATGAGTGGGCGTAAGGAATTTCCGAGATGGGGGGACCCTACGTGCGAGGCACGGGGTCAGACCATAGTTTAACGTCATGTGTTAAGGACGAGGCGCTTATCAGTTTAATGTCCTGCATCTTGGACGATGTGGGTTCGTTACACACCCCTAGGGCTTTAATGCCCAACACCCTCTACCCCTTGTGGGAGGGAAGGCATCGGCAAGGCCGTAGTGAAGGGGGGCCGCAGGGCGAACCATTGAGGGGTCTACGTTAGCGTGACTATGCGATGAAGCAATAGCCGTTAGCATGCCTATGCGAAGAAGCATAAGGCAAAGCAATGCAACGGGAAACACCGCCCAAGGGACCTTGAGGTTAATTCGTACAAGCCTGGAAGGCCGTATGGGAAAACAATGCATGGCGTGCATTCCCGGCATGGAAGACATCAGGAACCAGTGCAGAGAGGGAACCAAGGGGCGTCAAGGTGAGGGGTCCTGGGTTTTGCGTGCAAAGAGAAGGTTTGCGCGCAAAACATCGGGATGACGCACAATTGGGTCAGAGGATTGCGCGTGGATAGGGGATTGTGCGCAAAGGGCATGGATTGCACACAGGGGCAATAACCAATATCTAAGTCATGGAAAAAACTTCAGATGGATTGCGCACAATTTGGAAGGGATTGCGTGCAATTTTAAGGGATTGCGCACAAGGGGCAAGGATTGCACGCAAAGGAAGAACCCGGAGAAGTTGGAAAATTCACTTAAGCCAGTGGGGTTGCGCGCAAAGGCGAACCCCAAAGCAAGGTTCTGCGAAAAGGGGAATTACCTGGAAGTTATCTTGCATGCATGGGAGTCCGAATTGCATGCATGGGAGCTGGTCCAAATTTCTCAACCCCGAAACGGTTTAGGTCACCTTCTATTTATAAACATTCGCCATCACGGAATCCAGGCGGCGCGCGAAATCTTCCGTGCTAGGACCAGTCGGCGCGCAAGGCTTCCCCGCGCCGAACCGGGCTCGCAAATTTGCACGCCACGTCAGTTCTTTTTCGCAAATCCCAGGAGTCCTTCATGCGAACATCATTTTTTTTGAGCAAGACCTCCTTAATTTCGCACACCACTTCCAGGTCCTCCAGACCGGGTCTTTGAGTCCGAATACGACTTCGCTTCGTCCGTTCGAAACTTCCTCTAGGAGTTATGGACTTTTTCGGCATCTACAATATGTTCTTATATATTCTTATTACTATCAATTTTATGTCCAAATTATGAGAGACCCTTTATTCTCTCATCAAATTGTTTTCTGAATTTTTATGTGACGCCGTTAGGCTGCCGAATTTCTCATAAAAGAAATCACATCTCCTCTTTTCTTTCATGTTTCCTTTTCATCTGGTATGTCATTAAAATATCCATACCATGATCTTATTCAGTACCCATACTTTATTATGAATTATTTATGAGTGGGTGACCCTTGTCCCCTATCTTTTCAATGTTTTCTAAAACCATGTTATATAGTCTTTATGCTGCAGAAATTTCATCTCAAATTTTTTATCTCTTTCTCTCAAGAAATTACCTTGTTTATTTATGTGAATACCCAGAACTATTTAGTTTCTATGGGTGTTAATAAATATATAAACATGATATATTTTATTCTGGAATGGACATACATATAACCCTCACTCCCTTTCCATGGGTTATAAATGATATAATGATCTTATTTTTAAGAGCTTTTAAAACGTCACGATTTTGAAATGAAATCCATCTCTTTTATTCTCTATGGGTTATTTATGAAATGTTTGAATATAATATATGTGGATCACATGTAAGTAAAGAAATATTAAGGGTGTGACCTGATAGCGCTCCAATGCATTGGGTAAACATTTAATCTCTAGAGATGACAAGTTTCACGATACCTTGGTGAATAACCTTGGTAATTTTTATGACACCTTGGGGATGAACCTTGGTGACATGTTCATGAATGTATAAATGAAATATTGTAGCCACATATTCATGTTATGTTTCAAGTCTTTTTAATTATGATATGCTTATACTTACATTGCTCATATCTTTATGTTGTTATTCAAGTTCTTATTGATATCACAAGTACACTGATTCCCTTGTTTACCCTTACTGGGCCTTCTGCTCACCCTTTCCTTTGATGTATGTCTCTAGGATATGAAAGGAAGTAATTGTAGTTAGTATGATCTTATTATAAAGTCTTATAAGTGGATTAGAAGAATGTTTTATGTTGTATTCAAGTTTTTTTTGTTCCTGATTTCCAAGACAATAGATTTTAAAGATCCTCTGTATGTAAAATGAAATGAAAAGTTATGTATTAAAAAGGAGGGATCCCAAACCCATAGTAATGCTCTAACTTCTCGTCTATGAACATAGTCTTAGGTTCATTAATCTTTCATCCCCTTGGATTCAACTATGATCTAGGAATTATGACCTTAAACTATATGTAGTTCATTTTACGGTGTGTATGAGGCATTTCATCCTTCTTGGATTCATTCAAATTATGTTTTACCTCTTGTGTTCCATATATACCCTTGGACTGAACATTTACCATATATTCTAAATGACATGAATCTAAACTATCTGTCATGGACCAAACCTTATGACTTTAACTAAGGGATCATGGTCCAAGAACTAAGACCTAGAATAAGTATCCATGGTCCATGCAATACAAATTTAAACTCTTTTCAAAATCTGGATCTAAATCCCAATTATTGATACACCCCATTCCACACTTTGATCATTTATCAGTTTGGATTTCCATCATATTTGAAATCTAGGAGGACCCTCTAATAGTTATGCTCTCATTTTATTGTGGCTCAAAAGTCTATACCTACCCATCAGTCATACCTGATCTAGAACTCTAAAGTCTCATCTTACCTCCTTTCCACTTCCCTGTTTCTTAGTAGATTTCTCAACCCGATATCTCCGCACTCATAAAGTGTTCTTTCAAAATTCAGGAGGACCCCCTTACTGTTCTTTATTTCCCACACCAAGAATGACCCATGCGGGCTTAGGGATTCTTTTTGGGTGTGTACTTATGTTTTCAATATTCACAGAGGAACCCATTTTCCAAACGCCACCACCTTAAAATGGGGTTTCAAGTCTATTAATCACAACTTTAACTGTATATGGGTTGTCTTTGAATGAGTAGGTTGTGTGGTGTTTGGGTCTCTTTGACCCTCATTCACATTGGTTTTTTCACTCTATCACACTATGCATGTACATTTGGAATATCAAACCCACAGTTCAGGCAGTACAACCTTAAACTATATGAAACGTCCCGGTCACATGATGTTAAAATATGAGATGCATCCTGATCACATGATGTTAAACCATACCATGTACCATTCTCATCATATGAATTTAAATTATGTTCCCAACATCCTCACCTTATGATGTAAAACTATTTATCTATTATCCTTTTTAATGAAAAAAACTACAAGGTATCTAAGGCACTTGACTGAGTCCCCTTCCTTTAGTGCTAGTTATCTACCATATCATTCATATTTTTAGCATTCTCTCTACATCTGAGATGAATCTCCCCTTCCAGATATTTTTTATCTTCATTCATAATAATAAACTTAGACCAATGTTTTCTAATCCATGGTTCCATAATTCTAAGAGTGTTGGAATCCATTCAAACATTCCACGACTCCATTACCACACTTCAAGTGCCCATTATTTGGATCGTAATCAACTTAATAGTATGTAGGGACCTCTTAATGACATGGTATTATTCCATTTTTAATCACCTATTATATTTTTCCAATTCCCCAATATATTTTTAGAAGTAAATCTGAGATAGGTTTTGTGTTTCGAATATGTTCAGTGATCGATCCTCATTTGTTTGTTCCCATTCCTAGCTGATGGTGCATATGTTGTATTTTTGAACATGGTCAACAATTATCCTATTTCACCATGAAAATATCCTTATGTTATGGGTTTTGGAAATTATTATTCACACATCCCATTCCCCTTTTTCTAGATAAAATCCAACGCCCCCGGCATTATACCATTCGTGCAACAGAGCACGTTGGAAAAGTAAGTTTTCCATTTTGAGAGCCCTATTCTCCAACCACAACCTCTCTTAGCAAGGGAACTCTTAATGGTCATCTAACAATAGAAGACCTCAGGTGTTTGATGATTGTACAACACTCTCATATGAAGAGAAATTACATGGCCATCCCTTGTTTCTCACACTGGGCATGACCCACATGAACTTAGGGATTGGTTGTTAGTTGTCTCATAAATATGATCAAATTAAGATAATATTAAAAAAAAATTGACATGAAAAACAATGTCTGAGTTCCATAGGTTAATCCCCACATATTAGATCCTATCATTCAAAAAAATGTGACTCTACATCTCCACCTCAGCGATCAAGCACTAAAGCTCAGACAGCTTCCGCTGAGTGATCTCGAAGGCCTTCTACCACAACTTATGGTCTTCCTTCACCTAATTAGACTTTGAGTAAACAACATTGGTCCTAATATACTATCATTCCATCTCCACTCATCACTCAACCTCCACCTTCTCGATCTTATCTTCCCTGGCCTCAGACGTTGCTATTTGAGCCCTCAGGATGTTAGTGACCTCATCCTGAGTAGCAGTGGACATCAAAATATCTTGTGAAATCCCATCCAGGAAAGCGATCTATTACTCATCCTTCTAAAGAACCTATGAGATATAAATCTTGTGTTTTCACTAGGATAGATCAAGATCCTACCCTTCTATACACACCCGCTCGATGATGAAGTCTTGGGATAGTGCATGAAAAGCGATGGAATCCATCCCACTGGTCTCTAGACTGACCAACTAGTGGTGGAGAGATCTCATATGTTTCATAAGGTTAGCTATCTAGATGAGAGTGATAAAATTCATCACATTACTATATATGTTTTTGTGGATATCCCAGTTATAATCAGCGAATTTTGAGCTATAATACTCAAAATATTCAGACGGTTCTGGATTATGAGTTTGATAGATCTCTAATACGTTTTTGACACAGTACTCTAGTTTCAAATCATTAAATGTGAGAAGATGAATGACCATTCCTTAGAACAACTCCTCATCAGCCTATTTTCTTATTAAAGAAGATTAAGATACACATTGAGGCATTATAGAGTTATATTCCATCAGCAAACACCCCTTAGATACTCCTTTTGGTGGAATGGCCTCAGATTCAGCCCCCTCAGTCCCCATTAGTGAAATTTTTGGGTTTAAATTCCCAATGAAGCCTCCCCATTCACTTAAAATATTTACACTGTATCTACTTCCCCTTTCATAGATTCATCTATAGCAGCTGTTTATGGTAATGAAATTACAACAGGCTCTGCTACCATGAATCTTTTAAGAAGCCTTGTTTTGGGCCCTGTCTTAACCCCTTACACAAAAAATTTGTCTCTAATGGACGCTTATAATGGAACCTATTCACTTGTATCATCCATCATGAATCCCTCACAATACTTATTATGGGTCTTGCCTCACCCCCTCTTCCAAGGGAGCAGTATCAATAGTTATCTCTAGGGTTTCCTCTACGGTTGGACTAAACTCTGCAACCTCCTAGACCTTCTTTACCATGAGGATAGAATCTGCCATCATCTCCTCAGCCTCCATGGACACCACCTTAGTAACTGGCACCATTGGTTGATCTCCCACATCCATAACATCAGGGAGGGTACTGAAACTTGCCCCTTTATGGGTTGAGGTTCCCTCACCCTCTTCTTGAGGTCATTCACAGACTTCCCCTCCTTCAACACTCTCTGATTCCAACAAAACTAGATATAGGATTACACAACGAGATTGGAGATCAAATGTTGTTTGGGAGCATGAAAATATCATTGAGTTTACCTAGTGAGTGGCAAGATGCCAATATGTGTCTTAGATTCGATAGGTGTCACTCCCATAGTATTCTTATAATTCTTAACCTTTGACCATAGCCTCATGGTTTGTAAGTGTAATGTCCCCAACCCAGAAGCCACTATACCAATGCTCCGAGATAGGTGGTTACATGACCTTAAGCATGCATACCCATATGCTAAAGGTTTCTGACTAGAAGTGGGGGTCATAATAGTCAATTAGGGAGACTATAACCCCTTTTTATTAGATTAAGCCACAACAGAAGATAAACAAAATAGCAGAATATTAACCAATAATACCAGAGAATTCATAAAAAACCATTCCCCAAAATGGGTACAACCATTTCTAAGAGTAAATATGCCATTCCATGCTACAAGTGCATAAGTGAACAAAACCCAAAATGAAGACAAACTGAAAAACCCCCACAATAGTCCTGACACCAAGTCTAGGTCCTCTTCCACGAACACCCATGCCAACCCAACTGACTAGTAAGGGTCTTTTCCCTTCTCCTGACCTACAAACATGAAGTTTTCTCAGGTACCCAATGACGGCAAAAGCAGGGTGTGAGTATAACTCATTAGGACACCACAAATTGTGTCTATAAAATATCAGGTATAAATAATTGGGTATGAAAAAGAGAAATGAATAATAAATTACAAGGAAAAGATTAAGTTCCCTTAGCCGGTTTAGGTCCATTACCAACATTTATTACCAATTCCATATCTTACCATTTCATCCAATTTCCCATTACTTACCATTTCCAACACATTTAACATGGGTTTATCAAACATAAGAAGTTAAATGAGCTCAAAGTACACAAACACATGAATGAGGGAAAACACGCGGTTATCCTATCTCACTAGGAATACCTTACTCATGAAAACCATATCCTCACCTTGAAGCCTCAGTCCGGGTGGATGAAACCATTAGGGGAGCAGAGCCTTAGTCCTATTCCCTAACCTGTGCATTAGGGGTGGAGTTTAGAGCCTCAGTCTAACTCTACCCATGGGTGTAGAACCTCAAGTCAATACCCCACTCTACCAAGCCTTGTGCACATGATATACATATATGTATCCATTAACCATTCACACAACATCACAACCATTTCCCAAGGAAAACATAAATCATAACAATAGCATATGAGTTAATACCATGCCTTAACCCATTAAAACCTTTACCACATTTCACATCATTTATCCACTTATCCCAAATCCAATTTATTATGATTATCTCACTAAGCATTCATTCATTGTGATTATCTCACAAGGATTTGTTCATTATGCCTAAATCGCTAGGCTTCATTATCGGGCTCATAATCCATTTAATTATGGTATTTAATCATTTCCATGTTAACCTAATATCACTTAGGTTATTACTAATACTAGGTGAATCACCTAGCTTCTACTTCAATACAATAAAACACAACAACATGTTTATCAAGTCTCTACATAACTACACAACAATCTCACTTGTTCTTTACAAATACCTAGGTTCGGGAGAGTCAACACACCCCATGGGTTGCCCTAGATTAGTCTCATCACCCTCTATGCATCCCATGGGGATCATGAGGGTTTCCATTTACCTTCTTAATAACCATTTTACCTAAACATGGAAAGGGTGATCAAAACATACCAAGAGACACCTAAGAACAAAACCACACATGCACGAATCAACAAATAAACCATGGGATATAACTTGTAGACCACCTACCTCAATTTTTTGGGTGAAAAAACTCTTAATTGAGCCATTATATTCCACTTCAACCAACCCTTGAATCCTCAACCTAGATCTCACCCAAAGATTAGGGTTTTAGAGCTTCAGAAGGAGGGGAGAAGAAGATACAAACCCTAAACTCAAAAGAGAATCAAGGATGGGATTAGCCTTACCCATATCTTTGATCTGAAACCAACGACACCAAAAATTCCTTAGAAATGAGGAAGATCGATCTCTTGGAGCTCTTGGGAGTTTTGGTTCGTTCCTAGGGTGAAGAGGAGATAAATGGGTGGAAATAAAAAGTTGGGTATTAAAATCTTAGATTGGAAAAATTGTAAATTTTTAAAAGTTTTTTCCTCGCACGGTTTACCCGGACAATTTTCCAAAACATGCACAAACCGTGCAGAGGCCACTGTCAAAAAACCCACCTCCTACATAGTTTCCTGGGTTGTCCACACAGTTAGCACTAACCATGCATAGACCATGCAAGTTACTCAGAGAACACCCCTTTTCTCCAATTTCATGTCCCGAACCCTCAGAACACACCTGATCCCTATTAAGGACTTGGGTAAGAACTTAATTAATCAAAACAAAGGATTAAAACCGAAACATAAACAAGAACATATCTTTCCAAGATCCAGGAACTTACAAACTCCCCACCTTATAACAGGTCGTCCTCGAGCCGAGCTCTCAAGATTTATTGCACTTAGAAGGAAAAGAGATTGGGAAACTAAGCCTACACATCTAATTCCCGCTACCAAGTTTCTTCCTGAACATTCCCATTCATTCATAGTATTCGCACAAATGGAACAACCATTCCCTACAAGACTTTCTCACTACGATTCATAACACGAACTGGATGCCCATCAAAGGACGCATCAGGCTCAAGCTAAACATTCTCAACATCCACCATGTGAGTTGGGTTAGGGTGATTCTACGGAAGCTAAAACACATGAAAAACATCATGCATACTGCTATTACATTGTGGAAGATCCAATCGGTATGCCACCGGTCTGATCCTATCCACAATATCAAATGACCCCATATACATGGGCGCCAAATTTCCCTGCTTCTAAATCCATCGGTTACCCAACCATGTTGACACCTAAAGGAAAACACTATCACCCACCTCAAACTCAAGAGTTCTATACCTCTGATAATCATACGACTTATGGCTACTCTGAGCCATTACCATCCACTTCCAAATCAACTCAACTTTCTCCAAAGTCTCCTGCATGAGACTCGGTCCCAACAACTCGAATTCACTGGCCCAAAACCAGCACAATGAAGATCTACATGTCCTCCCACAGAGAGTCTCAAATAGTTCCATCTGAACCGTAGCCTAAAAACCATTGTTTTAAGAAAATTCAATAAGCGATAGGTGATTCTCCCAAGAACCACCAAAATCCAACACACAAGCCCTCAAAGTGTCTCCCAACACTTGGATTGTATGATCTGACTGATTGTTTGTCTACAGGTGGAAATCCATACTCAAATTAACCTGTGTACCTAGCACCTTCTGCAACCCTTGAAAAAAGCACGATGTGAAACAAGAATCACGATATGAAAATATAGTTTTCTGTACACCATGCAACCGTACTATTTTCTGAATATACAACTCACCTAACTGGTCAACTGTGTAATTATCTTGAATTGGTAAGAAATGAGACACTTTTGTTAGCCTATCCACAACCATCCATATTGCATTATTCTTCCAAGGCATCCTCAGAATACCCACAAAAACATCCATCGTCACATCATCCCACTTATTTTTTGGAATGGTAATGGATGTAACAAACCACCTGGGAGTTGATGCTCGAACTTCACCTGCTGATAGGTAAGGAACCATGCCACAAATCCCACAAATTCCTTTTCCATTCCTGGCCACCAAAACTATATGAAAATATCACGATACATCTTGGTCAACCAAGATTCACTTACCATTTTGATGTATGGAACTCATGCATCAAATCTTCCCGCATGCATACCGGCACAACCACATGACCATGAACACAAACAACCCCGTACACACCAACGGCCCAACCAGAAGGTGGATCCAAACCTTTATGTCTTTTCTTCATGGACAAACATTCAGGATTGTGGAGATGATTTTACCTAACTCAACTCAAAAGTGTCTACTCAACCACTACTAAAGAAGGTGTCACCTGACCATTTTCATCCTGCACCTCCAGGTGCATCTCCGTGAACAAATCCATCACCTTCCTCTAGATGCTAGATTCCTGAACCACCTAGTTTTGAGCCTTCCAAATCAAAGAATCAACACCATTGTTCCCTTTCCCCAATGTATATACCATATCAAAGTCAAAATACTAGAGGTACTCGACCCATCTTTACTGTCAAAGATTCAAATCCTACTACGAAAAGATATAATTTAGACTATTGTGATTGGTAAACACTGTGAACTGTTCCCCCAACAAGAAGTGCATCCATCACTTTAAGGAATACACTACTACAACCAACTAAAGATCATGAGTGGGATAATTATGCTCATGGGGTCTCAATTTCCCCAACCCATAAACCACCACCCGCTCATCTTACATCAACACAACCCCAAACCCGATACTAGACACATCACAAAATAGGACATACTTCTTACCTAGCTCAGGTAAGATCAATATAGGTGCAGTTGTCAATCACTTTTTCAACTCTTGAAAGGAATTTTTCAAAGACTCAGACCACTCAAACTTGATTCCATTCTTGGTCATTCCTGAAATTGGTGCTGCCAAGCGAGATAAATCCTAGATGAAGCTCCGATAATACCTGACCAAACCCAAAAAACTCCAAACATTTAAAAAACTCTTGGGATGTACCCAAGAAATGATAGCCTGAACTTTATATGGATCAACTGACACACCTACCTCATAGTTGACGTGACCCCGAAAATGCACTTCTCCAATCAAGAACTGACACTTTGACAGCTTGGCGTATAGTCGATGCTCTCTTAGTGTAATCAGAACGATGTCAAGATATTGGGAATGATCATCATGAGTTTTTGAGTATAACAAGATGTTGTCAAAAATGACAACCACAAATTGATCTAGATAAGGATGAAATATTCAATTCATTAAATCCATGAACACCGCTAGTGCATTGGTCAAGATTAAAGGAATCACCACAAACTCTAACAACCCGTACCGACTCCTGAAAGATGCCAGTGGTATGTAAGAAGGACTCACACTCAAAATGGTGACAACTAGATCTTAGATAAATCTTAGAAAACATTGATTCACCCCTTAACAGGTCAAATAGGTCATCAATTATAGGAAGAGGGTTCTAATTTTTCACTGTCATCTTATTTAACTTTCGATAATGAACACACAACCTTAACAACCCATCAAAATTCTTTGAAAAAATCACAGGAGATCTCCAAGGAGATTTACTAGGATGTATGAACCCCTTATGACCCAACTCCTCAGGATTAACCTTTAACTCATTTAGTTCTGCCGATGCCATTCGGTATGGTGGAATTGAAACTGGATCTACTCCCGGTAGCAACTCAATCATGAAATCAACATCCCTCTTGGGTGGAAACCCCAAGAAATACTCAGGAAAGACATCCCAAAACTAATCCACTACTGAAGGGAAGACATACTATTCCCATTATTCATCATTAAGCACAAGACAAGCTACTTGAGCCATGAGCCTACCCAATTGCTGGAAAAATAGTCCCGCACGACCTGATCAAACATCCCACTCTTTGCGATGGACATAAGCGTTACCCTCAAGTGACCTGAATGATACCCTATGATGGTAATAGTCTCTGTGAGACCAATACAACACTAAATATTCCATACGAAAAATCAGGAAAAATCCCAAAATATTGAGAATTAACAAGTCCCACAGGAAATGGTACCCACCGAATTATAGAGAACATCCATTACAATACCTAATATCTTCCTTTCGCACCCCCAATGAGGTTTCAATCGAAATAACCCTATACACACTCTACATAAGAAAACACAATACTATCACAAATTGAATAG
Source organism: Viscum album (assembly GCA_963277665.1). Taxonomy (NCBI): domain Eukaryota; kingdom Viridiplantae; phylum Streptophyta; class Magnoliopsida; order Santalales; family Viscaceae; genus Viscum; species Viscum album. Next base: position 1,920,860,589 of record OY728125.1, on the reverse strand, counting down.
AAATAAAAGTGTGTGTGGCACCAGTGTTAAACAAAGAACTAGAAAGTGTAGAAGCTACAAGGATAATACCTCGAATAGTCGATGGGTTGAACTTTCCATCACCAGGAGTAGACTAAACTGCATGAAGTTGACTTGCCCCTCTACCCTGGGCTCCAAACTATGTGCCCTTCACTGCACTGCCCTGTCGACATGGGTGATCCATCCCCGGAGTTACACGTCCACCACCCCTACCAGTACAGACTATGGAGCTCCAAATACCTACCTGATATGGAGAAGATGACCCCTTTCCTTTGATTAGAATCTGCATGACACCAACATCTGTGCTCACCTACTGAGGGTTCCTACAAAACCTCTGCACATGTCCCAATCTGCCACATGATTGAAACTCTACTAGAGGTTGAGGACACTATCCATGAATGTACCCCGACCTGCCACACTGATAGAAAAATACCTGATAACCACCATGAGTGGTTGGCCCTCTCTTCTAACCACCTTATACACTTCCACCCTGATGAAAACTTCCAAAATGATGCTTCTGTCCCTCATAAGCTATACCAATTTTCTTTCCAACTAGCACAACAATTCCACTACCTGAAGCTCCCTTAAGGTTCCCTTCTAAGATCAACGCTTGATCCACTACATCTGTAAAACTATTCAAGAAAAATATATTCACCTGATACCTGATCTCGTGTCTCAGCCCATCCTAGAAATTCCTTGTAACTGCTGCCTCATCCCCCGCCAACGTTGGAACAAAGCATTGCAGGTTAGTGAAGCGACCAACATACTCTATCACCGACATCGATCCCTAAGTCAAGCTCATGAACTCTGCAGCCCTCTCTTGCCTCAAAGTCTATGGGTAAAAATGCTCTAATAACTTTTCTTAGAAATCTTTCCACAACATCCCCTCAGCCTGTTCAGTCTGAGCCAGGATGTCCCACCAATGCTTTTCCTGGCCCCAGAACATATAAGCTACCAATTTGACTTTCTTCCCAATATAATTCTCTAGATGATCAATTATTTTTTGGACAAACACTATCCATAACTCTGCTTCCATTGGCCTATCCTCTCTAGTAAAGGTCAGAGGGTGCTACAACTGAAACTCTATGGTCAGCTCAAACATAGTCGGTGCAACCCGCCCTAGGTCTCGATCCATCATTCGCATAAAACGAGCCAAATTATCTCCAAAATTCCCATCTCTACTTTCTTATATCACCATATTCTCTTGCTCCTCTACTGGATGAGTGTTCTTAGTAACATCCTCCCATTGAAAAACTGACGCTCGATGCCGTGGTGGCATTTCTATACATTCCCAAACATGAGGTTTAGAACACATAAGATAAAAATTTTACAACTTCATGACAATAAGGCTCTTCACCAGCCACAATAAAACACCATACATACACCATCCCAAAAAACCTTAACCTTATGAAAATGTCACCCCAACCATCCCTACCACGGTTCATAGTGCACATGGGGTAAACAACCATAAAAAACTACAAGACTCACACAACATGTTACAAACAAAATTTTAAATTCATTACAAACCCTTAATTACACATAGTTCATCAATCATCAATTATCATTATTTTATCTTCACTACTTGCATTATTTTGTTCACAACATTTTCCCTTTTAAATTATCAATATGCGAGGTGCATTCTATCTTTCATGCCTCACACACCCAACCCATGTGTGCCTACCATGATGCATACCACTTATCTCTCTAGGTGCCTACAATGATGCATGAATGCAAAACCTCATTCCATTGAGGCCATGATCCAAATATCATAAAACTATCAGATCACACAACATGTGCATCACCTAATGGTGAAATATCATCAACTGTAACATCACACAATCAAGAACCATAATTCACACCCTGGGTGACTTGGGTTTTACCTTGTACATGGGTTAGCTACTCCCAATCAAGAGCTCATTACCAAGGCCCAACACATCCTAACTCCCATCTACCATCCCAAATAATAAGATTATAGAGAAGGAGAAGAAAAACCTCCCTTTGATACCAATTTTTAATGTCCCCGACCCGGAACTCACTATACCATTGCTCCGATCTGGGTGGTTACATGACCTTCAGTGCACCACCCCATACGCCAAAGGTTTCCATCTAGCAGAGGGGGTCCAAATAGTCAATTGGGGAGACTATATACCCCTTTTTATTAGAGTAAGACACAATAGAAGATAAAAAATAGCATAATATTAACCAATAATACCAGATCATGCATAAAAAACCATTCCCCAAATGGGGTACAAACATGTCCAACAGTAAATATACCATTCCATGATACAAGTGAAAAAGTGAAAAAAAACCCAAAATGAAGACAAACTACAAAATCCCCAAAATAGTCCCGACACCAAGTCTGGGTCCTCCTCCATGCACACGCATGCCAACCCAACTTCCTAGCAAGGGCCTTTTCCCTTCTCCTGACTTGAAAATATGAAGTCTACTCAGGTACCAAACGGAAACCTGAGTAGGGTGTGAGTAAAACTCAGTAGGCCACCACCAATGGTGTGTAAAAAATATATGGTATAAAAAATTGTGCATGAAAAAGGGAAATGAATAATAAATTACAAGGAAAAGATTAAGTTCCCTTATCCAGTATATGTCCATTACCAACATTTATTACTATTTCCATATCTTACCATTTCATCCCATTTCCCATTACTTACCATTTCTAACACATTTAACAAGGGTTCATCAAACACAAAAAGTTACACAAGATCAAAATACACAATCACATGCATGAGGGAAAACACACAGTTATCCTATCTCACTAGGACTAAATTCCTCATGAAAACCATATCCTCACCACGAAGCCTCATTCCAAGTAGATTCAACCATTAGGGGAATAGATCCTCATTCCTCTTCCCTAACCCATGCATTAGGGGTGGATTTTAGAGCCTCAGTCAAACTTGACCCATGGGCATAGAACCTCAAGCCAATACCCCACTCTACCAAGCCATGTGCACATGCTATACATATATGTATCCATTAACCATTCACACAAAATCACAACCATTTCCCAAGGAAAACATAAATCATAACAATAACATAATGGTTAATACCATGCCTTAACCCATTAACACATTTATGACATTTCACATCATTTATCCACTTAGCCTGATTCCCCTTTCATTATGATTATTTAATTAAGCATTCTTTCATTGTGCCTATCTCATTAGGCTTCGTTCATTATAACTAACTCACTAGGCTTCATTACCAGGCTCATAATCCATTTCATTATGGTCTTTAATCATTTCCATGTTAACCCAATACCCCTTAGGTTATTACTAAGTCTAAGTGAATCACCTAGATTCTACTTCAATACAATCAAACACATCAACATGTTTATCAAGGATCTATATAACTATACCACAATCTAACGTGTTCTTTAAAACTCATTAGGTCTGGGAGAGTTGAAACACCCCATGGGTGGCCCTAGATTAGTCTCATCACCCTCGATGCATCCCATGGGGATTGTGAGGGTTTCCATTTACCTTTTTAATAACAATTTTACCTAAACATTCCAAGTGTGATCAAAACATACCAAGAGACACCCAAGAAAAAAACCACACATGCACGAATCCACAAATAAATCATCAGATATAACTTGTAGACCACATATCTTGATTCCATGGTTGAACACACTCTTAATTGATCCCTTAGATTCCAATTCAACAAACCCTTGAAGAGTCAACCTAGATCCCACCCAAAGATTAGGGTTTTAGAGCTTTAGAAGGAGAGGGGAAGAAGATAAAATCCCTAAACTCAAAAGAGAAGCAAGGATGGAATTTTCCTTACCCAGAGGTTTTATCCACAACCAACGACACCAAAAACTCCTTATAAATGAGGGATATCAATATCTTGGAGCTATTGGAAGATTTTGTTCGTTCTTAGGGTGAAGAGGGGAGAAATGGGAGGAAATCCTGAGTTGGCTATTAAAATCCTGGAGTGGAAAACTGTAATTTTTTAAAGTTTCTGGCCTACACGGTTTTCCAAACCCTGAGAAAACAGTGTAGAGGCCATTTTCCAAAAACCCACCTCCTACACGGTTTCCTAGGATGTCTGCATGGTTAGCACTAATTGTGCGCAAACCATGTGACCTACCCAGAAACCCCCCTTTTCCTCCTTTTTTGCATCCTAAACCCTCGAAACACCTTTGAACCTCCTTAATGACTTGGGTAAGCACTTAATTAAGAAAAAAAAGGGATTCAATCCAAAAATTAAATGAGAACATACCTTTCCAAGATCTGAGATCTTACTATAAGGGCATACAGAGGGGAATGGATTCCCAAAAATATCCTCACCTAATTAGTCAAGGGATGTACGACACCTCAGGAATAGACTACATATTCCATATTCACCATGTACCACATCTCTTTAGTGTGAGGATCATGGAAACATAACTTTTCATGGATCAAACTGGTGTGGAATATCCCATCACTGATGAAATAATTCCACACCCCCAAGGAGAGGTAATATTCTTGTGAAGCCCCCAGATATCCTAGGCCTTAGGATACACGATATTATTGGGAAAATTCGAGCAATTCACTAATTTCCATGTCCTTGAATGTGCACCCTTAGGTTCAACTGAGAGGAACCGACTACTTCATATCGTCACATGACTATGAGCCTCGTGATCGATGCTATTCCTTCCCCAAAATATCTTTCTTGTTCAGGTTCATGATCTACTAAACCTGCTACTACTGTCTTTACTACTCAACAAGCCACCATGATGCTTTCTTACCACCATTTAGCCTTGACCCCATGGTGGAGGGGACATACCATCATTAGTTTGAATGGCCCATTTCCTCAGCATGACCATAGGATATGTGTTTTCCTAGCTATGTGCATTGTCATGAGTAATCTCGAATACAATAGTGGGTGAAAGAAAATACTTCCACATATTTCCATATTCACATGTAAACATGGGAAAAAGTTTTCTCATCACTTAAGGGTGGAACTCATGACACACCTCTGAGTAAACATTCAAAGTCATCTTCTACAGGAACTTGAAGTTCCTTATGAATAATCATGGGTTTTATGGATCAGATACTGACTCATAGTTGACTTTTTCTACCAGTACACCACCCTGAAAGGCCAAGAGGCACAATCTCTGTTACTCAGTCCCAAAAATTTCATCAGTAACCACCCCCTTCGGCTTAGAGAATGGGTGAAATATGAATTTCTCTGTCAACATGACCTTGTTCAGCACTTCCTTTATACCCAACTTGAATGGGTAACTTCCCATGATATTCAGAATCATCAGGTGAATGTTTTTTGTGGGATGGTAAATGGGGTTTGGGAACACATACCCCCCATGTGTGCGACCACCCTATTGTTCAAAACGTTAAAAGGCCCACACACACTTAGTGGCATCTTCCCTTCAATGTTGTGAAAAATTACTTTGTACAAATTCTTTAATATCGGGATTCCAAGGTTAACACCCTACCTCATCACCATCATTGACACCATTATTAAAGCTATTGGATTCACCCCCATGTGTGCATCTCTCACTAAGAGAATCCAACCACAAATGAGCTTCATGATGAATCCTGCTAGTCTGAATATGGGTTGAGTCTTAGTCATGACACTATATCCCCACAGTTTCCACTGGATCGCTTATGAATCCTCTAGTAGGGGCCCTTTTTACCTCACTGGTATCCCCTGGGGCATGTGCATGTCCTTGTTGGAAAATTCATTATGGGATCCTCCCCCTCAGTAGGCCTATTTTTTGGTTCATTCAATAAGTATATGAACCAATACTTGAAGGGAATGTACCTCGTCCATGGATTATCTTCATTAGTTCCTTGAACCAGGTCTAGAAACACCATCTCTATGGTTGGAAACTACTTATAATACCCCATACATTCTATGAGGGGATAAATTCATCATACATTTCCCCCAAGATTGGGATCCAAAAGATTTGAGGAAATTCCCAGAGGTCGATGCTGAACTCCCATTGATGTAAAAGGAATGTGTTGGTCTTTGATGACCATCTTTTCATCCGTTTAGGAATGATCTCCTACAGTCATTAAATATGAATATGTGAAGCCCATGCAGCTTCATAAAGTCCTACCCGCATCAGATTTGCCTCAAATTATTAGCATGACGTACATGCCTAGTAATCCCAGGTCCTTTCATTTTTGAAGCTTTCCTTCCCAGCACAGATCCAAATTATTGTTCCATCCCTTATGTAGATCCCCCAATCCCACCTTGAGAGTCATCTGATATTGTGATGGGGTTGCCTCATCCTCCAGCTTCTCCCCATCTACATTTTTGATATGGTTGAAGAGAATGTACACTATGATGGGTGCATGATCCTTCCAGATGTGGCTTGTAGAAGCCTTGTTCCACTGGTAATGCCCTGGTATGTCCCTAAAACAATAAGTTGGCTCATCCATTGTAAAGACCCGCAAATTTCAAGGAAATTTTTTTCTTAATTTTCTTTGGAATTTTACAAGAGTGCAGCTTCAGACGGCACCTGATTCCGAGGCCCGGTGTGCCCGGAATCAATTTCCGAAGTTTGGCTCGGGTACGTTCAGTGAACGGACGAGCGGGTTTTTCTATCTTTTGAACCGGTGCCCAGAATCAAATTCTGAGGGCACCGATGAAATCGCAGCGCCGGTATTTGCTTAGAAACGCCTCTTCCGGAGTTGCGTTTGCTCAGACGTGGTTTTTAAATTTTGCGGCTTTAAGTAAGAAATAAAATAAAGTTTGTGCGACAACTTTATTTTATTTCACTTAAACTGCTTGGAAGCCACTTAAAGTCACTTAAAGGCGGCTTGAACTGAGTTGAACTGGATAGGATGCTATCCAGAAATATCCTACCCCTTGGTAGGATATTTGTGCGGTGGGACCCGCACGAGCCCCGCCGTTTCTTTCGCTAAGTAACGCACCCGCGAAAACCCGTCAAAGTAACTGAAAAGTCAACCGACGCGTTTTCTTTAATTCTTAACAGACCATTTAATTGGGCGGTTTATTTCGTGAATTAAATGGACTGTTTCTTCGTGAATTAATTGGGTCGTTACTTATGCGTTTTACGTTTGTTGGCAAAATAATAAAATAGACAAACTTGTCTATTTTGGAGGATTGCTATCGTTGTGCAATTCCTCTGAGCCTCCACCCTCTCCGCGAAGAACGCGAAGAACGCGAAGAACGCGAAGAACGCGAAGAACGCCGGAACCGGAATCCGACGACGCACGATCCGTGACGTCAACAGCTTTTCCGCGACCTTCTTCTTCTTCTTCTTCGGTGCCTCTTCTTCCGCGGCGAACCTGCGATCGGCGGTTAAAGGTGAGAATCGAAACTTCTAAATTCTCCCTTCTTAATTTCAATAACAACGGATTTAATTAATTAAATCTGTTTGTTCTTGATCCGGAGATTGGCGACGCGACGCCGGATACCGCGACGACGCGACGATCTCCTTCTTCCGCGATGAGCGAATCCGCGACGACCTCTCGTCCGACGACGACTTCGAGGTAGGGATTTATTTTGGAAAAGTTACCCCTTTTAAATTTTCTCGTGAACGTTCTTGAAAATTTAAAAAGTCGGTTTCAAACGAACAATTTTATCTTTAAATAAAATTGTTGGATCATGTGTTGATCATCTTTTTCTTTTCTCCCGTTGATTATGGCTAACGCGGAGGGTGCGGGTCTAACGAACAAGACCCGACAACCCTCCGCCGATCTCTTTTGTTGTGCGGATATGACGGACGACGACAAACCGCGCGGCAGGGGCGATCCGTTGATTCCGCAGTGAAGGTCGGCATCCGGGAGAGGCATCGGCGCAGACGGGAGGCAAAACGGGCCACCGGAGCATCTCCGGCGGCCCGCGGAAGGCAGCGGCGGCGCGGGTCGCCGGCGCGGCGGCGCCGGCGACCGGAGGCGGCGGCGCCCGGCGCGCCGCCGTAGAGGAAGTCCGCCGCGGCTGAAGCCGCGGCGGCGGTGGCGGCCGGTTCCGCGGCCGCGCGGAACCGGGAACGGACGCGGCGGCCCGGCCGCGTCCGCGTGACAGGCGGCCCCCCGCGGGGGCCGCGTTTCTTCAAATGCCGCGGGTCAAACCCGCGGCGGCGGCCTGTTCGGCCGCTCGGCCGAAGCCGAGCCGGCCGGTCCGGTCGGCCGGGCCGCGCCCAGGCCGAACCGGACCCGGCCGAGCTGGTTCGGGCCGGTTCGAGCCGGCCCGGTTCGGGCCGACCCGGTTCGGCCGACCCCAGGGGGGGTTCGGTCCGGGTCGCCCCGGGCCCAGAACCCCCGTTTTCGGGCCCTCTTCGGTCTTTCGCCCATATCTTGGGCCTGGGACCTCCGATTGACGAACCGTCAGCGGCTACGCGATCCTTGGATCAAGACGGTCGTTTCGGTATATTATACTCAAGGTTTCGGAAGACTTTGGGTTCGGCCGGGTTGGTTCGTACACGAAACCAACCGGGCCCTCGGAGCGGAAACGCTCATAACTTGAGCTACGGACGTCCGATCGACGTACCGTCAGCTGTGGTAGTTTCCTCTAAGTGAGAAGGAACTTTTGGCATGCTCCGCCCGAGGATCGGATACAGGCGGAGTACGGTCGGGTTGGTTTTTCCCTAAAAACCAACCGGGCCCCTGGGACGAAAATGCCAATAACTCTCAGACCGGGCGTCCGTTTGACGCGCCGTCTGTCGCGTTGAGATCCTGTTGTCGATACGGAACTTTTGGATACATCAACTTCGGACTACGTGTCAGTTGATGTATCAGCCTCTCGGCTCGTGGAGCGGACCCTCCTAAACGAGCTCGCTTTGTGCGGGAACCCTAGCGCTGGCTGTGACTTCGACGACAGAGCAGAGATCCTTCGTGGACTGCGACGACGACAGAGCAGAGATCCTTCGTGGACTGCGACGACGGCAGAGCAGAGATCCTTCGTGGACTGCGGCGACGACTGTGCAGAGATCCTCAGTGGACTGCGTCGACTACTGCACTCAGCGATCCTACGTGGATCAGTGCTACAGGTTCTGTGTGAGCCCGATCCTATGTGGGTCCTTACTACCGGTTCTGTGTGAGCCACTGCCTACAGGTTCTGTGTGAGCCCGATCCTGTGTGGGTCTTCTGCGGGGGTTAGTACCTATCGATCCTTTGTGGGTCCGACGACTTAGATGGATCAGTGATCATCTTTGACGTCATCTGAAAAAGTATACCTGGTTGAGCTGAATCGTATGTTACTCTCCTTTGTGGATTGTGTTGAACTATCCTATGTGGATTTTACTGTTTACTCTCCTTGTGGATTTGAGTCTTGCTTTCCTTTGTGGATTGAGTTGTTCTTGAGCTCGTGAGCAGAGCTAGAATTGGGGACTTAGGTATATGTATGGGCATATACCTAAGTCGAGTCAGATGTTACTTCGTGATTGCATCTTTCTTTTGTGCTATATCCTTTGTGGATTTCGGGAGACCTTCGGGGGTCTCGGGGTCCTTACTGAGTAGCTTGTACTCACCCCTGCACGGGCTATGCCCGCACCTTGTTGTGTTGGTTGCAGACGACGGACAGCGCTGATCACGGTTGGGGCGTGGAGCAGGACGGTACCTGGAGGTGGACCACTGGGCGGGACGTGCTCGGAGCGGACGTGGGACCCGAGGAGCCTGGAGGCTATCTGTACCCACCCTTCAGGTGGGATTTCCAGTGGACGACACGAGGCCGCCGTCTTTTCTTCAGTTGCTGTACTTTACTTTTCAGTTGTACTTTACAGTTGGGCTTGTATTTCCAGCCCCTTTACTTTTCTGCACTTTACTTTCCGCTTGCTGACTCTGTGTGGTTGTTACTTATAAAGGCAATGCCTTCCCTGTTTACTGTGATTTTACGCCTTGGTGCTAGTCGCCAGCCCCTGGCCTATGGAAGGCGGGCTTGGGGTAGTCACGGCACGGGCCCCGAGGACGGGTCGTGACAAATTGGTATCAGAGGTGGTCGGTTCTACCGCAGACTCTGATCGTCCTTTCATTCTATGTGAAGCAATAGTGTTTAGTGTATTGAGTGTGGTTATCAGTTCAGGGAGCCCAGTGTTGGTGCGGCGGCCGACGTATCCGTACACCAGGACCCTGACTCCTGATTTCCGACTTAATGCATGAAAACATTGATTGCGTGTGTGTCTCGAGTTTTCTTTGTGATTACTTGTGTCAGCTCACCGGGTATACTGATCTGCTTTATGAAAGTCTCAAGTTTTCCTTGTGATTACTTGTGCCAGCTCACCAGGTATACTGTTCTGACTGTGGTTCTCTTGTTCTCCTTTTCAGGATGGCCCCGCGACGACAGCCAGCTAGGGTTCCGAGTGTAGGGCGCGACGGCAGCCCACCGAGCGACGAGGCCTCGGTGCAGGGCCCTTTGCCAGCAGTGGCACCGGCGGTAGCTTTACCCGCCGAGCCACCGATGCTGCCAGTACCAGACGCTGACGATGCACGTCGCCTCAGGGCACTGCACGAGTTTCAGGGCCAGCGACCGCCCAGGTTTCGCGGTGAGGCGGACCCCCAGGCCGCCGAGGACTGGCTAGAGGCGGTGGTGCGGACCTTTAGGCTAGTGAGGACACCAGCGGATCTCATGGTGATTCTCGCAGCGAGCCTCCTGCAGGCGGCGGCAGGACGATGGTGGAGCCTGATGCTCCAGGTTCACGATGAGGCATCCCTGCTCTGGGCGGACTTCGAGAGCCTCTTCCGCTCTGAGTTCGTCCCGGCCACCCTCCGAGCGGTGCGCATCCAGGAGCTTCTCCAGCTGCGCCAGGGCAGCATGACGGTCGCTCAGTACGCGGCGAGGTTCACGGACCTATCTCGCTACTCGACCGACATGGTACGAGACCCCTTCTTCCGGGCCCGGACCTTCGAGCAGGGCTTGCGACAGGAGATTCGGGCGTCGCTGATCTCCCTCAGCATTCCGACCCAGGCGGGAGTGCTGGAGCGAGCCCTCCTGATCGAGAGCTTCCTGGAAGAGCCTTCTTCAGCGGCGAGACCTAGCGCAGGGCGGCATGTAGCTGAGTCTTCGGCAGCAGGTAGCCGACGGATGACTCTCGGGTCCAGGCAGACCAGACCCCCACGCAGACGGCCTCAGGACACCGGCTCAGCAGTGCGGGGCACACAGCGGAGTGCCAGCCTTCCGAGAGGCAGGTTGTGCTACTCTTGCGGCGGGCAGGGTCACATGGCTCGTGATTGCCCGACTCGCCGACCAGAGGAGCAGCAGACGGTGGAGGGGCCACCCAGGCAGAGGCAGAGGGTCGACCGTGGCGGTCCGCAGGGAGGAGGCGGACGAGGCAGAGGAGCTGGCCGAGCAGCGGGTGGTGGGCGACGCTTCCAGGATCTACCCCCACCACCACCAGGAGGGCCACCTCGACCACATGGAGCTGGCGGGCAGGGACAGGCCCAGCTCCAGGCAGTGGAGGCCTACGACCCCGACTTGCCAGAGATGATTCGAGGTACGATCTGTGTCTATTCCACCCTTGCTGCAGTACTTATAGACACAGGAGCGAGTCACTCTTTCATAGCCTCTGCCCTTGTTCGGAGCTCGGAGATTCCGACTGAGCCGTTGGCTCGATCCTTACGGCTAGAGACTCCTACGGGAGCAGACTCGACGATTACGCACTGGTGCCGGCAGTGTGAGCTTACTCTAGGAGGTGAGAGCTTCGGCTGGGATCTCCTTGTAGCGGCGTCGAGGCCTTACGACGTCATCTTGGGCATGGATTGGCTATCCACGGTTCATGCCCAGATCGACTGTTTTAGGCGCAAGGTGCGATGTGTTCGCACCGACGGGAGCAGGTTTACCTTCACCGGCGAGAAGGGAACCTTTGCAGCACAGGATGGACTTCCGCGGAGGAGAGTGCAGCCCATCTCTCATCAGTTGGCTAGCCTCATCCTAGGAGCAGTGGACGTGCGGAGTCCAGCTTTTCCTGCAGTGGTGGACCAGTACGTAGACGTCTTTCCCGACGACGTTCCAGGGCTACCTCCTCGTAGAGAGGTAGACTTTTACATCGACTTGTACCCCGGGACAGCCCCGATATCTACTCCAGCATATCGGATGGCCCCCGCCGAGCTTCGGGAGCTGCGGGTACAGTTGGAGGACTTGCAGAGCAAGGGGTTTATCCGACCCAGTGTTTCACCCTGGGCTTCCCCGATTTTGTTCGCCAAGAAGGCGGACGGGAGCTTGCGACTGTGTGTCGACTATCGTCGCCTGAACCAGGTGACAGTGAGGAACAAGTATCCGCTGCCACGGATTGATGACCTCTTCGATCAGCTCAAGGGAGCGCGGTGGTTCTCAAAGATAGACCTCCGGTCAGGCTATCATCAGCTCAGAGTTCGAGACGAGGACGTGCAGAAGACGGCCTTCAGGTGTCGGTATGGCCATTATGAGTTCTTGGTTATGCCGTTCGGTGTAACCAATGCTCCAGCAGTGTTCATGAGCCTCATGAACAGGATCTTCCAGCCATACCTCGACCGTTTTGTCGTGGTCTTCATTGACGACATTTTGGTATACTCGACGACTGAGGAGGAGCATGCCTACCACCTGCGAGTTGTGCTAGACACGCTCCGAGAGCACCAGCTTTATGGCAAGCTCTCAAAATTCCAGTTCTGGTTACGTGAGGTCCATTTCTTGGGACACGTCATCTCTGAGGCGGGAGTTGCAGTGGATCCCGCGAAGATCGAGGTAGTGCTAGCTTGGGAGCCACCCAAGAGCGTGACAGAGGTGCGGAGCTTCTTGGGCCTAGCCGGATACTATCGGAGATTCGTGCCAGACTTCTCCAGAGTTGCGGCACCACTCTCAGCGTTGACGAAGAAGGGGAAACCCTTCGTGTGGTCAGACAGATGTCAGCAGAGCTTCCAGGAGCTGAGGCAGAGGTTGACCAGCGCACCTATCTTGAGGTTGCCTGAGGAGGGAGTTGGATACGTAGTTTACTGCGATGCGTCAGGGACTGGACTCGGGTGCGTCCTGATGCAGGAGCGGGCCGTGATCGCCTACGGATCACGTCAGTTGAGGCCGCATGAGCAGAACTACGCCACTCATGACCTGGAGTTAGCAGCAGTGGTCTTCGCTCTGAAGACTTGGCGGCACTATCTGATGGGCGAGCGCTTCACAGTCTTTTCTGACCACCAGAGTCTCAGGTATATCTTATCTCAGAAGGACCTGAACCTGAGACAGCGGAGATGGCTTGAGTTCCTCCAGGACTATGACTTTGAGATAGTCTATACTCCTGGGAAGGGGAACGTGGTAGCCGATGCCCTCAGCAGGAGGACGGGCATTCAGCTGCTTGAGGAGGCGACGGAGCAGCTAGCCTCCTTGCAGATATCCTTCGTGGATAGAGACGGAGCAGCCTTTCTTCAGTCTCTCACAGTCTCTCCTCCACTTCTACAGCGGGTCAGAGAGGCTCAGCGTGAGGACGCTGACTGTGAGACCCGGCGTGCACTGATATCCTCAGGTCAGGCGCCTGATGGTTTCTCCCTTGGAGCAGAGCACGACATCCTTTTCAGGGGGCGTACCTTCGTACCAGTTGCTTTACGAGAGGAGGTGCTGAGAGAGTTTCACACTTCTCCCTTGGCGGTACATCCCGGAGTGGCGAAAATGTACCAGGATCTCAGACGACAGCACTGGTGGCCGGGCATGAAGAAAGCTGTGGCAGAGTTCGTTTCACGATGCCTCACCTGCCAGCAGGTGAAGGCAGAGCATCAGGTACCAGCAGGTTTGGTACAGCCCTTGGAGGTCCCGGAGTGGAAGTGGGATAGCATATCTATGGACTTCGTGACTGGACTTCCACGTACTTCCAGAGGTCACGACTCCATTTGGGTGATCGTCGACCGACTCACCAAGTCGGCACACTTCTTACCCATCAGAGAGCAGGGCTCAGTGGAGAGCTTGGGACGTCTTTACGTCCAGGAGATCGTACGGCTTCACGGTGTGCCATCATCTATCGTCTCCGATCGAGATGCTCGTTTCACTTCCCGGCTCTGGAAGGGATTGCAGGAGGCGTTCGGGACGCGGCTCCATCTGAGCACAGCCTTCCACCCTCAGACGGATGGTCAGACGGAGAGGACCATACAGACACTCGAGGACATGCTCCGTGCATGTGTCCTCGACTTTGGTCGCAGCTGGGAGGACCACCTACCCTTGGTGGAGTTCGCGTACAACAACAGCTACCACTCCACCATCGGGATGGCACCATACGAGGCGTTGTACGACAGACCCTGCAGATCACCGTTGTGCTGGACAGACCCTGGGGAGTCAGCACTCGTGGGACCAGAGATGGTCCGAGCCACGACAGAGAAGGTCCAGATCATCCAGGAGAGGATGAGGACAGCTCAGAGCCGGCAGAAGTCATATGCTGACAGGAGGCGGAGGCCACTAGAGTTCGAGGATGGCGACCACGTCTTTTTGCGTGTCTCACCTCGACGTGGTTTACGGAGATTTGGCCGAGGCGGCAAGTTGTCTCCACGCTTCATCGGGCCTTTCCAGGTCCTCAGCAGGATAGGAGAGGTGGCTTATCGCCTGGCTCTACCACCTCAGTTGCACCGGGTGCACGACGTCTTCCACGTGTCTTAGCTGAGGAGATACGTGCACGACCCGACGCACATCATCGACTTTGGGGAGCTGGACGTGGACGATGGGGCGACTTTTGCGGAGGTCCCAGTGGAGATCGAGGATCGACAGGAGCGGGTCCTACGTGGGCGGTCGATTCCTCTTGTGCGCGTCAGATGGCAGCACGGGAACCTCCAGGAGAGCACTTGGGAGCGGGAGGCTCAGATGCGTGCTCAGTACCCCCATTTGTTCCCCTAGTTTTTGATGTATCTTTACGGGGACGTAAAGCCCTGAGGTGGGAGTAATGTAAAGACCCGCAAATTTCAAGGAAATTTTTTTCTTAATTTTCTTTGGAATTTTACAAGAGCGCAGCTTCAGACGACACCTGATTCCGAGGCCCGGTGTGCCCGGAATCAATTTCCGAAGTTTGGCTCGGGTACGTTCAGTGAACGGACGAGCGGGTTTTTCTATCTTTTGAACCGGTGCCCAGAATCAAATTCTGAGGGCACCGATGAAATCGCAGCGCCGGTATTTGCTTAGAAACGCCTCTTCCGGAGTTGCGTTTTCTCAGACGTGGTTTTTAAATTTTGCGGCTTTAAGTCAGAAATAAAATAAAGTTTGTGCGACAACTTTATTTTATTTCACTTAAACTGCTTGGAAGCCACTTAAAGTCACTTAAAGGCGGCTTGAACTGAGTTGAACTGGATAGGATGCTATCCAGAAATATCCTACCCCTTGGTAGGATATTTGTGCGGTGGGACCCGCACGAGCCCCGCCGTTTCTTTCGCTAAGTAACGCACCCGCGAAAACCCGTCAAAGTAACTGAAAAGTCAACCGACGCGTTTTCTTTAATTCTTAACAGACCATTTAATTGGGCGGTTTATTTCGTGAATTAAATGGACTGTTTCTTCGTGAATTAATTGGGTCGTTACTTATGCGTTTTACGTTTGTTGGCAAAATAATAAAATAGACAAACTTGTCTATTTTGGAGGATTGCTATCGTTGTGCAATTCCTCTGAGCCTCCACCCTCTCCGCGAAGAACGCGAAGAACGCGAAGAACGCGAAGAACGCGAAGAACGCCGGAACCGGAATCCGACGACGCACGATCCGCGACGTCAACAGCTTTTCCGCGACCTTCTTCTTCTTCTTCTTCGGTGCCTCTTCTTCCGCGGCGAACCTGCGATCGGCGGTTAAAGGTGAGAATCGAAACTTCTAAATTCTCCCTTCTTAATTTCAATAACAACGGATTTAATTAATTAAATCTGTTTGTTCTTGATCCGGAGATTGGCGACGCGGCACCGGATACCGCGACGACGCGATGATCTCCTTCTTCCGCGACGAGCGAATCCGCGACGACCTCTCGTCCGACGACGACTTCGAGGTAGAGATTTATTTTGGAAAAGTTACCCCTTTTAAATTTTCTCGTGAACGTTCTTGAAAATTTAAAAAGTCGGTTTCAAACGAACAATTTTATCTTTAAATAAAATTGTTGGATCATGTGTTGATCATCTTTTTCTTTTCTCCCGTTGATTATGGCTAACGCGGAGGGTGCGGGTCTAACGAACAAGACCCGACAACCCTCCGCCGATCTCTTTTGTTGTCCGGATATGACGGACGACGACAAACCGCACGGCAGGGGCGATCCGTTGATTCCGCAGTGAAGGTCGGCATCCGGGAGAGGCATCGGCGCAGACGGGAGGCAAAACGGGCCACCGGAGCATCTCCGGCGGCCCGCGGAAGGCAGCGGCGGCGCGGGTCGCCGGCGCGGCGGCGCCGGCGACCGGAGGCGGCGGCGCCCGGCGCGCCGCCGTAGAGGAAGTCCGCCGCGGCTGAAGCCGCGGCGACGGTGGCGGCCGGTTCCGCGGCCGCGCGGAACCGGGAACGGACGCGGCGGCCCGGCCGCGTCCGCGTGACAGGCGGCCCCCCGCGGGGGCCGCGTTTCTTCAAATGCCGCGGGTCAAACCCGCGGCGGCGGCCTGTTCGGCCGCTCGGCCGAAGCCGAGCCGGCCGGTCCGGTCGGCCGGGCCGCGCCCAGGCCGAACCGGACCCGGCCGAGCTGGTTCGGGCCGGTTCGAGCCGGCCCGGTTCGGGCCGACCCGGTTCGGCCGACCCCAGGGGGGGTTCGGGCCGGGTCGCCCCGGGCCCAGAACCCCCGTTTTCGGGCCCTCTTCGGTCTTTCGCCCATATCTTGGGCCTGGGACCTCCGATTGACGAACCGTCAGCGGCTACGCGATCCTTGGATCAAGACGGTCGTTTCGGTATATTATACTCAAGGTTTCGGAAGACTTTGGGTTCGGCCGGGTTGGTTCGTACACGAAACCAACCGGGCCCTCGGAGCGGAAACGCTCATAACTTGAGCTACGGACGTCCGATCGACGTACCGTCAGCTGTGGTAGTTTCCTCTAAGTGAGACGGAACTTTTGGCATGCTCCGCCCGAGGATCGGATACAGGCGGAGTACGGTCGGGTTGGTTTTGCCCTAAAAACCAACCGGGCCCCTGGGACGAAAATGCCAATAACTCTCAGACCGGCGTCCGTTTGACGCGCCGTCTGTCACGTTGAGATCCTGTTGTCGATACGGAACTTTTGGATACATCAACTTCGGACTACGTGTCAGTTGATGTATCAGCCTCTCGGCTCGTGGAGCGGACCCTCCTAAACGAGCTCGTTTTGTGCGGGAACCCTAGCGCTGGCTGTGACTTCGACGACAGAGCAGAGATCCTTCGTGGACTGCGACGACGACAGAGCAGAGATCCTTCGTGGACTGCGACGACGGCAGAGCAGAGATCCTTCGTGGACTGCGGCGACGACTGTGCAGAGATCCTCAGTGGACTGCGTCGACTACTGCACTCAGCGATCCTACGTGGATCAGTGCTACAGGTTCTGTGTGAGCCCGATCCTATGTGGGTCCTTACTACCGGTTCTGTGTGAGCCACTGCCTACAGGTTCTGTGTGAGCCCGATCCTGTGTGGGTCTTCTGCGGGGGTTAGTACCTATCGATCCTTTGTGGGTCCGACGACTTAGATGGATCAGTGATCATCTTTGACGTCATCTGAAAAAGTATACCTGGTTGAGCTGAATCGTATGTTACTCTCCTTTGTGGATTGTGTTGAACTATCCTATGTGGATTTTACTGTTTACTCTCCTTGTGGATTTGAGTCTTGCTTTCCTTTGTGGATTGAGTTGTTCTTGAGCTCGTGAGCAGAGCTAGAATTGGGGACTTAGGTATATGTATGGGCATATACCTAAGTCGAGTCAGATGTTACTTCGTGATTGCATCTTTCTTTTGTGCTATATCCTTTGTGGATTTCGGGAGACCTTCGGGGGTCTCGGGGTCCTTACTGAGTAGCTTGTACTCACCCCTGCACGGGCTATGCCCGCACCTTGTTGTGTTGGTTGCAGACGACGGACAGCGCTGATCACGGTTGGGGCGTGGAGCAGGACGGTACCTGGAGGTGGACCACTGGGCGGGACGTGCTCGGAGCGGACGTGGGACCCGAGGAGCCTGGAGGCTATCTGTACCCACCCTTCAGGTGGGATTGCCAGTGGACGACACGAGGCCGCCGTCTTTTCTTCAGTTGCTGTACTTTACTTTTCAGTTGTACTTTACAGTTGGGCTTGTATTTCCGGCCCCTTTACTTTTCTGCACTTTACTTTCCGCTTGCTGACTCTGTGTGGTTGTTACTTATAAAGGCAATGCCTTCCCTGTTTACTGGGATTTTACGCCTTGGTGCTAGTCGCCAGCCCCTGGCCTATGGAAGGCGGGCTTGGGGTAGTCACGGCACGGGTCCCGAGGACGGGTCGTGACATCCATGCTCACCATTAGGATAATGACGTCATCCCTCAAGATGAATGTAAAAAACCAAAATTCTATCAATAAAAGTCACCCTATTATAATTATGTCATATGTTATAAATCACATAAAATCACATTAACAACATAATACAAACTTTTTAAATGAATAATTAATGAAATAAGATAAATTAAGAAACTTTTACCAATGGAATAGTAACTTGACCTTTGGAACAGCAATGTGACCATTATGAATAGTAATTTGGCTAATAAAATAGTGACCTCAAATATGAAAGTATAAATAAATTTTTGGCATCTTATAAATGATAACACAACTAGAAAATGTGGATACTTACACACTTTTGTTGTTGTGGTTCAATTAACCGTGGAAGTAGAGAAGTATTCCCCCATAGGTTTTATGTTCACTATGGCGACATCCCACTCCACCAACCCAAACCTCCCTGCCTCTCTCAATAAAATCCCTCTCTCCCCACCTTTCGTAATCTAATACCTCTCCCTATCTCCCATGATTGAACCCACCTTCCCCTTTCTTTTCCTCTTTCATGATCGAACTCTCTCTCGAATGATCGACCCCCCCACTACTCTCGTGAAGAACCCGATCATGTGTCGATCAAACTCACTTTCCCTACTGTCCTGATCTCACAAAGTATCTGATAACTCCATACTCTCACAACATAGGCTCACACAAAGAAAGTATACTCATTCACTGCTCTCATGACATCGGATCCTACCCTTTCTGGATTTGTCGAAGGAACCCTACCCACCCCTACTCTCATGGATAAATCATATTCACTCCCTTATTTCATGATTCACCCATTCAAAAAGGTGAGCTAGAAAGGGTTACTCTAATCCAAGGATACCCTAATGTGAACTTTTTTCATTTGATAAGTTGCATTTATTTCAGGTTAATTGATAAAATATTACCTTTTGGAATACGATTAACATTATTCAATGGAACTGGATACATGGTTTAGAATAGATATAGTATTACCTGAGTTTAAGTTGATTATGGATTCAAGATTAAACCCCTAATTTTTTATCATGTTATAGAGATTTTGTTAATAAGGGGAAATATGATGTAAAGTAGCTACCAATTATACATCCATAAAGAAGGTTATAAGGTTTTTTAATGATGTAAAAAGATATTGAATTTAGTTACTACCATAACTATTTATGTGGAAAAAGAATACAATTAAAAAGTTTTCTTGACATTACACATATGAAAAAGGAAAATGCTGCCATTGTTTATTATTAGAGACTCATTCACTTGGAAATTTTGTTTTTGGTTGAAGGTTTACAGAATCTGGTTTGAGGAAGCTATTGTTTGCGAATTTATGAGCATAAATTGTTTAATATATTTAATTTATATGAGGATATTTGAATTTTTTATAATGATTTAGTTATATATAGTTATAATGATGAAGATCATTATATCTATGTGAAGAAGTTTTGAACACATTCCAAAATATTTTAAATCATTTTAGAGGATCTAAAAATATCTATAAAAATTTAGAAATTCTATGTATTAGGATACTGATGAAGTGAAAAAGGAAATTATAGGTAATATATTACCTTTTTTTTTGGAAAATTGGCAAAGGATATAATCACATTTAGTTACATACTATATTCTCTTAGATATAATAAATTGATGGAGTCCATAATCATACTGAGAAATATAACAAGTATCTCTGAACTAAAGTATAATACTGGTAGTCCCTTGGATCTCACACTAAGATATATAACATATTGAATATGATACATAATATTTCTAGGATAATATAAATTTAATAGTTAGGTGAGTCTACAGAGGTATGTAAGCATGAAAATATCTCACATAAGAGTCACTCAAGGGGAAGTGAAAAATAGAAAATGTCAAAATCATAATAATAAATAAAGGAGTTATAATATAATACATATGAGTATCAAAATCATAATATCAATAAAGGCTTGAAGTTTCACTATAATAAATATGATTAATAATTTCCTATATAAGAATAATGATCATTGGAGAAAATAAGAAAGTGTAAATGGAAATAATTCATGCCCTGTATATGTAATAATAAATATTTATTAAGTTAGGGTCTTCTTTACATATAAATTGGAAATATGAAAAAGTATTTGAATATTATTTTGATAAGTAAGAGACACTTATTCTTATGTGAAGGTCACTAATTTGAAAAAATATTAGATCTTTGGAATTAAACTAGGAGCTTTAGAAATTCTATTTTGGGAAATATGATTTAAACCTATACAATGATTTTATATTCTTGAAAGTATAAATATCATAATTCTTTTTTTCATGCAATTATATAATTTTTTAGTTTCAATGAATAAAGAATGTATGAGTCAACACAATATAAAGAGAAAAAGAATACCATGTAGCTGGTTAGAGATAAATACCTTCCAATGTTGGATCTATAATCCATGTGGTAGTTGCACCACACAGAGAGTACTAAGTTACAATGTATTAGGAAGAAAATGTTTTGAGAAGTTTTTTGCTGCAACTAGTGATTCTATGGCAGTGATAGATACTCCCATGTATTTCCATATAGACATGGAATTAAAAGATTTTGGATTTCTTCTAAAAGTTTAAAGAATGATATTTGTTAATATTATTATGGAATATCATAAGGAAATATTTTCCCAAGTATTTTTTATCATTAAATAAATAAATAGTTTACTGGGATAAATGAGAATTATGAAGAAGATACAATGCCTCAAATCAATAAGATTTGTTTATTTGAATATGGAAATATTATCACATGAATATTAATATAAAATGAGGAAGAATAAGAAATAAAATTATCTCACAACTTCTATAATTAGAATAAATCATTGAGTTAAATATCAAAATAAGAAAGAGATATGATACTGCATCTTGTTTCAGACCTTGATTATCTAAGAGATAGAACTGAACCTGTGAACAAGTTACACATTTTATCCATTAAAGAATTAAAGATAACTAAAACTACATTGAAGGATTGTTATTGTATGTTTAAGAAGAGGAAAAAGAATAATAAACCAAACTTAATCTTGTTGATGGCCATTTGAGTCTAAGAAGATGAAATTAGAAGATATGATTATGATATTCTCATATCATAAGTTCTGAATGAGATGAATTACCTATAATACAATTATATCATATTTCCTAAATTAATTTTCTATATCCTTTTTTAATTTTAGAGTTTTTGTAAGAATTTTAGATCCATATTTCTTAGGATGGACATGACCCTATACTGCTAATATCACTTAAATGTGATGGAAGTATTTTCTTATATCTAAATAGTTGAAATTTGGTTCTTGAATTATGAATGGTTAGTTCCAAGAGTATGGGTCCAAGTATATTGTAGGGTAATTTTTATACACACTCCAATACCACAATATTGTCCACTTTAGGACTCCTTCTACACATCTTTTATTTTTTTGTAGTGTTCATTTCCCACTACACTCTGAAAAGAACTTCTGGTGGGGGTAGAACTTACTAGACTTATATACAATGTATTTATATCTTCTATGCTCGATGTGAGATTTGGGGTGTATGTACCATGGTGAAACATCACATACCATGGTGCAACACCAGGCTTCATAGCACAACCTTCCTGGTCATGTTGTAGCACCCTATAGACATGCGATTGTGATTTTAATCTACTGTCCCAAATACTGTTGGGTATGTACTATATTTAAGTGGGAAAAAAATCTCACCCTCAATATATTATCTAAGGATCTAAGTATTCCCTTAGATCTGATACCACTATATGGTCTCTTTTGGGCACACCCCTACCCCCTTTCTGCCCCAACCCCTCTCCCTCCCCCTACTACACCACCAGCCTAGAAAATCCCCCTCACCCTGCCCTTCACACCAACTACTACCCCTCCAACTCCCACTCCCCCTACCCTAACCTGCACCATCCCCTCCCCAAGCTCCCCCTCCCCCTACAACCCCCTACACCCTACTGCACCAGCTCAATCACTAGTCCCTCCCCATCCCCCTGCTGCACCGACCCATCCCCTCTCCCTTGGTCCCAAGGGACCTACCCGTATCATTAACTATCCATAATTCACCACCTAGGGTGATTTTCCTCCTATTCCTCCCTTACCACGTATTACAACCAAATATTATTAGAAAAAACATTCTTAATATATAAACCCCATGG
The DNA here is from genome assembly GCA_963277665.1 of Viscum album. Classification (NCBI taxonomy): domain Eukaryota; kingdom Viridiplantae; phylum Streptophyta; class Magnoliopsida; order Santalales; family Viscaceae; genus Viscum; species Viscum album. The sequence goes on along the minus strand of OY728125.1, from coordinate 1,920,838,096 downwards.
TCCACTCTAATTGTATCATTCTAATATGATGCATTGCACACTAATCCAACACTCTATTTTACTAAGTCCTAGAACCATTCCTTGACCCTTACATGTACCAAAAAACAACATAGTGATCCCATCATAATGACATTTATCACTCAAGCCATTGATGACCTCATAATTCACTCTCTTGTTTATTACTTTGCTATAATTAAATTTTATCTTGTATAAAACTTTCTTTCCTATAAATGTACTCATTTTTTATATAAAAAATTGAATGTTTGATACATATAGAAAATATTAGTTATGTTTATTTTCAATTATTTTAAAATCATAACATTCTATTACATTATGAATTATTTTATTCAAACATTTTAATCCTTTTCCACTATATAAGTATCTATGAATGATACCCTTTTTTACCTTCCCATAAAATATTCATAGATTAAAGTTATTTGATATTAATCATGAATGGGATACCAAAGTCATAGAAATAACTCATTTTTTTATTTTATAACTCATTTAATTTTAGTACATATTTGAATTTGGTATTTCTATGCATAGTTATGAAGATGTAAATTTTTTCACACAATATCTCTCTAGAAATTTTTTGATCTTTCATACTCAATTAGAATTGTTCAACCTATTTCAAAAATGAATCTATTAAACCTATAAGAAACTCCCTTAATATTAGTGTGTAGGGGGTTTTCCTTCATATAATTTAGTAAATAATAATGTTATAGTTGATACATTAATCTTGAATACATTTACTTATATTTCTAGAGAATCATGTAAGGAATAAAAGCATATGAAATAACTTGATTAATTGTATTTATTTCTAGTTCAACTCTTTTGTGTAATAAGATTCTTACTTCAACAGATTCTAATAGAGTAAAACCTATATCATATAATAATTCTCATCCCAATCAAACATTAAACAATTTTATATGACTTCCCTATACCACATCGTCTAGTCTGTACAAAAATAATATCTCTTAAATATATATAAATGAAAATACTTGTATCTATTCTATAATGAATGTGTCATACTTCTAAATTCATTAATAATTAGGATAATAAATTAATGATTCCATATACTAATTTTATTAATCATGAATGGGTTTTAATGTTTTTATTTACAATCAATAATTTTACTAAATATTTTTTATTCATATAGAATGGATAGAAGTTGGATGTATAATGCTGATCAGATCACTACTGAGTTTTAGAAGAAGTTTGAATAATTTTGGATTTTTCAATCAATAATGGTTCAGATGGTGGATTGATTCAATGCCCATGTTTTGATTGTATTGGAAGACCATGGTTAACACACGAGGAAGTAAGTTACCACATCACAAAAAAGGTTTTCAAAAATAATACCGCGTTTGGTATCATAATGGAGAAAAAGTTCAAATGGAGAATGACTTTTATTAGTTGAAAGAATTAGAATAGAAAATTTGATTTTTGTTCAGTTTCCATTTTTTTATAAAGCTAACACTTCATATAGAGAAATAGAAGAGAAAATGAATACATGAACACATTTTCATCTAATGATCAGATTGATAATGTTGAGCGTGTTTGAAAGTTTTTCAAAGATGCGAATACCCCAGTATATCAGTCATGTGAAAAAATGACCAAAGTAGAGTTTTTAATGAGATTGTATCATGGGATTACAATTTATGGGTTAATTAATACTATGATCGACTATCTACTTACTATTTTTAAGGACTTTCTACCCGATGATTCATGTATTCTTAAAAATGATTATATGGAATCAAAGTTGGTTGCCAAATTTAGATTTTAAAGTACTTAAATCCATGAATGCCCTAAATATTTTTGTCTATTATGGAAGGGTAATGTCAAGTTAAATTAGTGAAAAATGTGATACATCGATATAGAATACTAATAAAGATGGAACTCGATCCCGTGTACCAGAGAATGTGATGCGACACTTTCCATTGATTCCCAGAATTTAGAATTTCTTTTGTCAGAACAAATGGATTAGAATATGAGATGGAATGAAGATGAAATAAATATGGATAATGATTATATAGTTTATCATATTGATAGTTTAGAGTGGAAAAAAATTTGATAGGTTATATCCTGATTTTTCATCCGACCCATAGAATGTTAGATTGGTATTGTCATGTGATGATTTCAACCTAGTTAAGAAGATGCATACTGCACATAGTACTTGGCTTGTTTTTATTCATATATATAATTTTCCGTTGTGTATGAAAAAACTAGTTACTATCATGAGTATATTTATTTCAACACCCAATGATCCTGGAAATGAGATCGACATCAACCATTAATAGATGAGTTGAAAGAGCTTTGGACCATTGGGGTGAAGACATATGATGCATTTAGAAAGGATTGATTTATGTGTCATGCAACATTATTATGGACAATAAATGATTTCCCTAGATATGGAATGATTTCTGGTTGGAGTACCAAGGGGAGATTATCTTGCCCTATATGTATGAAAAATACACCTTCTGGGAGATTAAAGTTTTGGAAAACTTTTACTTCCATATGGAATCAATGATTTCTACAAATGAATAATCCATACAGGAAAAATCAAAGATAGTTTGATAATTCCATTAAGATAGATGAAATAACTCAACAAATGTTGGGGGTGATATCCTTAAAGAACTTGAAAGTTTGAATTTTGTTCTTGGAAAGGTTCAGTTAAATTCTAAAAAAGTGGAAGAATGTTCCTTTGAATTCCAACAATAATTGGAGAAAGCAAAGTATATTCTATGAGTTGTTATATTGGTCATCAAATTTGCTACATCACTACTTGGACGTAATGAATATTGATAAAAATGTGTGTGAAATGTGACTTTCAACACTTTTAAATGTAAATGGAAAGATAAAATATGATTTGAGCTCATGTCATGATTTAATGGATTGGGGTATAAAACCAATACTTCATCCTGAGTTAATTAGTCAGAATCAATAAAAAGTCACCTTTTCTTATTTTTCGATGATAAATGAAGAGAAAAAACAATTTCTTTATGTCATGGAAAGTTTAAAGGTTCTGGATATTTATTCGAGCAACATTTAGAAATGAGTGAATACACAGGATGTGAAACTAAAATATCTCAAAACCCATGACGACCATTTCATGTTGCATGAATTTATTCCTATTATCATTCAACATTTACTCTCCCATAATGTCTGGGTCACTGTGATTAGATTATATCACTATTATCAAAATATTTTTTCTAAAATATTGAACAAAAGTGTTGTAAAAAAACTAAAGAAATATGCACTGATCATTTTTTGTGACTTTGAGAAAATATTTCCCCCATCATTTTTCACATGTATGTTACATCTCACCGTGCATATTCCAACAAATGTTCTTTTTGATGGTCCCATTTCTAGTCGCTGGATGTATCCAATAGAAAAAATGATGTTTACATTGAAATCTTATGTGAGAAATAAGAATCATCCTAGAGGATCTATTATGAAAGGTTATTTAGTGCAGGAATGCATGGATTTTTGTTCAATGTATTTGACTAATGTCACCATAATATCTAATCAACCCATGAGAACTGAAGATGAGCGGTATGATCCCATTGAGCCAACATTTCTGTCACTTCCCCAAATGGGGGGGGGGATATCTGGATCATACATTTTGTGTACATTGAATATGGATGAGTGGGAAATGGAGCATCATAATATTATTCAACTATGGCATAGTTGACGATTACATCAAGTAAGTAAAATTATAAATATATATATTTTTGTTGTGTATTTTTTTTTACAGTTTCTGATATTATTAAATTTTCATATTTCCAGAGAACATAGTGAAATTATAAAAAGAGCACATCACTGTTTATCTATAAAGAGACAGGAGAAATTATATAGTAATTAATTTTATGTTTGGTTGATATCAAAGGTAACAAATTATTATTTTTACATTACCAAATCATTGTTAGTTGTTCAATATTTGTTGTCGATATATTTCAGGTCCAAATTTTACTAATGAATGACGTATCTACTGAAATAAGGTCATTGTTGTTTAGTCCGAATAATGTGCTTCATGATTGTAAAGAAATGGTTTTCAATGGTTTTAAATTTATTATAAATATTTATGCAATAAACATGAAAACAAAACATAATGGTGTCACAATAATCCCAACAACGGATAGTTATTCTAGTGCATCAGACAGACAGCCTCGATCAGAAAATATGTCATATTATGGGGTTGTTGATAGAATATTTTTATTAGATTACTATGAACATGTCCATGTCACTATGATGAAATTCAAGTGGTTTGATTCAATGACACAACAAGGCTTGTATATAGATCGTTACAGTTTTAGAGTGATTGATATGAAACGTTAGTTGCGAACAAATGATACTTATATTCTTTTACCACAAACTAGACATGTATTTTATGTAAATGACGCTTGAAAACCACAATTTGATATTATTTTTGATGTTATTACAAGAAATATTTTTTATGAAGGATTGGATGATGGTGATGTTTTGGATGAACAGGCCAGTATTCACTTAAATGTATCATTCAATGATAGAAATGATTCAATTGTGATAATAAACTGTGAACTAAAAATTATAACATAGAATACATAGTGTTACATGTTTCGAAGTATTTATATTATAATATTATGACTTGGTATGTGTTTTTTAAACATTTAAAGTAGAAGTTTTTTTTATTTTGTAATGTTTTCATTTTGTGAGTAAAAAACATAATAAAAAAAACATAATGGAAGATGTAATGTTTTGAAAAATAATATGAATTTTCTTGCAATATTTATATTTATTTAATGTTTTGTTATATTTTTAAAATTTTCACATCACTTTTGACATTTATAGGTTATTATGTTTTATGAGGAGGTTCATAGACAAAAAACTGAGGAAAATAATTTTCGGTTTAGAGAAACTGGCCTAAAAAATATGATTGTTTCGATGAGTCCCTTATTTATTTATTGAATATATATGAAATTTACACAAATAATTTTTAATATGAATAATAATAATTGAGGAGGAAAATTTCATTCAATAAAGATGGTTTAGGAACTCCAAAATATAGGGCTGTCCTTATATGAAACCCCCTATATATACCGCCTCACAGTCCACGACTCTACAGTCATTGGGAAACTTTCCTTCCATCATTCCCCAAACTTATATGCCTTACCCATACATGGGAGGTCATCCTTTTTATCCATTTCCTCCTCCTATCATGCAGTGTAGTCCATCTCCTTCTACCCCTTAGCCTTTTTACCCCTATCCACCTTCATCTCTTTAGGGTACACCTCCTTTGGTTATGCCCCCTATATACCCGTACCCTCATACCCAACCTCAATATCCACAGTCTACTATGGAGGACACTTCTCCAATTACTTCCCCCAACATAGTATGCATGATCAAGAGACAATAAGTAGTGCTACTGGTAAATGTTTAAAAAATAATGAAATTAATAACTTTTTTATTAAATTTCAGTTATATATGTGTAAAAAAAATTCACTTTTTTTTCAGGATCATCTTCTACTAAAAGATGTGGCCATACAAAGATTTATAATGTGTGGAATAGACACACACAAATCATGGTTCATAATAACAAGGAAATAAAATTATTGAAGAAAAATCTAATGAATTGTGGAGTTTCCTGGGGACACTCAGTAGATATAGAAATATTATTCTAATTCAAGAAATCGAGTGGAGAAAAGTCATATAAGAAATAAAAGACAAGGCTTGGGAGGAAATTTGGGTAATATATTTTTTAAAATTAATTTAAAATTTCTTTATAAAGTATTATTTATAATTTTTTTGAATATTACGCTTTGATATAACTTCCCAGATGGTGTCCATGATTTGAGATCTTGGTTAATGGAATTAGGGGAGATGTGGCGGTCCTATAAGTAGGATCTGCATGTTGGATGGAAAAAATAAGAGGTACTGATCTTGAAAATGTACCGATCTTCAACGAATGCCCAATTTCACAATACAAAAATTAATTGCATATTGGAGTTTTTATTCTTTCAAGGTAATTTATAGTCTTAATGTTTTTAATAAATTACTTATTTTTTTCATTAATCTCAGTTTTCTGTAGTGGATGATTTTATTAGATGTGATTGTGTTTATTTTTATTTTTCAAACTTGGTTATTTGAGTTATGTATTGAAGTCATTGAATTGTTAAGTTGAAATGATAATTTTTTTATCCCTTTTGACTTTTTGAAATGCTAGTTTATTTTTTTTACTAATAGTATTATTCTGAAAGGAACATAAAAAATAATGGCACCATGATATATAATCATACTCTTGGGAGAACTATAATTCCATATAATAAAGTGTCACAGGTAATATATGATTTAACATTGAGTATAAATTTATTTTTTCATTGATTAATTGTTTAATTTTCATGCAGAAATAAGCATTAAATATTGAAGGGCATGTTTTCTAAGAATCATTTTTTTGTTCTAGTAGGAAAAAGAAATATGTGACTATTGTGAATCAGCAAATGTAGAAAAAAATTATAAGAATGTTTTTAAATTTTTAGCTTTTAGTATGAAACTTCATTCTGATTTGAGAATTTTTCAAGAACCAAACTCAAAAAATATTTGTTGTGTGTGTTTTTAATTGAAACTACCAACATTCCATTTTTACATATAATATATTTGGTACAATTTATCATTTCTAATGCATTCCTATTATTTTCCATATATAGAAACCCAAAATGAAAGGAATCAACTAGAACTTGAAAATATGTATTATGAATGTTGTGATGAAACTATATCTAGATTCAGAGGAAGCTTTCAGCCATGTTGTTTCAGTTTTCCTATGGACCATTGAGGAAAAATTGTTTTCAACGGTCCACTCTAATTGCAACAACCCCCCTCAAATAGCCTTCAAATACCAGACAACATCAAGAACCTACACCCACATCATGAATTGGGTTTAATTCCATTTCAATTTATTATTTTTATTTGTTTATTTCATAAATATTTGATACCTGGAAAGTTCAATCACCTACATAATACACCCTTTCCTATCTCTTGAAGCATTTAATTCAGGGTGTTTGGCCAAATTCTAGAGTGAACCAACTGTATATTATATAGTGCAATGGTATTCAATCCTACTCTACTAGCTATCTCTAGTCTGCATGACTTGAATACCAAACTACACTATAACCCCTATGTTTCTACCTATCCCATTACTCAAAATTTTCATCAAAACACTACAAAATCAATCTTGAAGTGCTGAAATTGATCCAGTATCCAAGAAGGCATACCCAACTCATATTTTTTTCCTATTACACTTATGATAGTTACACATGAAGAAATCACCATGTGTTCATATAAACCATAAAACTAGTTGATTCAACCACTATCCAGTGACCAAAATTTATATTCATTCATTGAGCATGACCTTCTAGCGGTTTATTTGTATGTGAGGATACTCTACTAAAGTAAAATAAATACCCGACTAGCCAACTTGAAAGATATTAAATATCAAGCTAGTTTAGACATGACAACTTGACTATTCAAGTGTATCAGCTCTAATTATTCTCAAATGCCAAAAAATCTCAGTCATAGGATAAGTCTCTCAACTGGTTATGATTCCTTTTTCAATTTCATTTGAGAGGTCAGGCTGGGTTAAGATATATAATGGGACCGGGCTATATGGGGACTAATAATTCCCATATGGTGGGACAACTCGTATCTATTTTATTGTAATTTTTTATATCCATTTTATTAGTGTTATGTGAAGTGGTTTTCTTATTTTCATTATTCTAATGTGTTTTTACCATATCCTTTAACTTTTTGTATTTGTGTTTCTTCACCATTACGTTGTTCATGTGATCTCCTACTTTTTGATAATGAGGAATTAAACATAAGGTTAATATAAGGAATTAGTGATGTATTATTTCAGAGTCCTTAATAATTAACAGTTCATTATTTCATTTAAAATATAAGACTATAGGGGTTATTAGATCCTAATGTAGGTTTCATTGGCCTCTTATTTTGATTTATTCTCTGTTTTCTCCCTTTATTGTCAAATTATTTCTCCCTCACTTCATTTGGGGTTTTATATCATGGTATGACTAGTAGTTTGGAATGTAAAATGGTTGTAGAAGCATGCAAAAAAGGTGAGTGATAGTATGATATTATTAGAGGAGTTTCATTTCTTTCTAACCCAGGAGTATATGAGTAATCAGTTCACTTTTAAAGGTCTCTTGAATGCATTGTTTATTCAATATAGAACTTCAGATTAACACCCATCCATGTGAAAAACCACACCTGCACCAATTCAACCACAACCTTTATCTAGAAATTGGATCCAAAGGCACTAAAATCATATTCAATCTCATCTTTTATTTTGGGTAAATTTCCTAGACTTTTATATTAGTTTCTATCAAACACTGAAACAACCTCAAATCAATGTATGTAGAAAATGATAAACTGTAGCTTTAGCAATGGTGGTTCTTTAAGATATTTTTATCTATCAGTTATATTCCTATTTTATATTATTTTTTTGATTATCTTCTAAAATGGTAACACCCTTTTATAATATGCTCTTCAAGATCTAGTGGCAAAGTAATTGGACACATTTGGACCAAATGATCATTTAAATTAGGTTCTAGGCGACGAGAAAAGTGGCATAGTTTGTTGTATACCCAAAATGAAAATCATGTCATTAAAATATTTTTCATCAGGTATTGAATCATCTAGAAATATTGTAGGAATGATTTCCAAAGAACAATTACATGCCTCCATTGAGACAACAAAGCAAAAAGTTAGACAAGAGTCTCAAAAGACACGAAAATAAGAAAATGAAAAAATTTTCAAGGTGATATCAGCTATATGTTCTTCACTTCCTCTAGAGGCTGAAAAAATAGTGGATGGATTTTTATCAAGTTTGTGCTCCATGTATGAGGATGGAGATGATTGTGTAGCTGAAGATGATGGTGGAAAGGCTAAAGATGCTGGTGGAAAGGCTAAAGATGGTGTTGATGATGATGTTGGTGGTGGTACACATGTCGATGATGCTGATATTGGTGCTGAGGACGATGAGGATTTAGATGACATTTTAGAGCGACATTACTAACAATTTTTTAATTTATCATTTTGTTTTCATTATTTATAAAATTTCAATCTTATTTGTATTAGTTTTTTTATTTTTTTGGAAATGAGCTGCTACAAATGTTTTATGGAAATTTTTTAGGTGTATTTATATGGTGCTTTTGTATACTCTAGGTGAAGGAAACTTTTGTAGGTATTTTTGTATACTATAGGTGTATTTGATGTTGTTTTTGTATACTACAGGAATTTGATAAATTTGTATTTGTATGTGGCTTTTGGAATTAGTTTTAGGTGTTTGGGTGCTATTTTTTTATACTGAAGGATCCTAAAACCACTATTTTAACCATGGCTATAGGGGCTAAATCCACGGTTAAACTGTGACAATAGATAATCTATATCCACGGTGTAGCTGTGGCTGTAGGCCAACTATAGCCACGGTTAAAACCATGGTCATAGGATGCTATTTCCATGGTGAAACCGTGGCTATAAGACCCCTATAGACATAGTTTAAACCATGGTCATAGGACACTATTTCCATGGTTTAATCCATGGCAATAGGGTGGCCCTACCCCCACGGTGATATCCACCACAGTTACTAAAAACTATGGCAATAGGCTATTTCCACAGTTTTGGAGCCTACGACCACTGTTCCAAACCGTGGCTATAGGTAAAATTTCTAATTTTGTAATATGATATAATTATATCATATTATAAATAAATAAATGTTTTAAAAAATTATTAATTAAGTGCTTGTATTTTTATAAAACATAAATGTTTATTTACAATTTTATAATTAATATAATGATTTAATAGGAAATTTATTTTCATAAAATATATTAATAAATTAATATTATTTTTTATTATTATTATAATATATTTTTAATGTACCTTAATTAATTTTTCAAAGTATTATAAAATGAGCTATAATTTTAAAATCGATATTTTCCAACTAAATACTGATTTTGATTAAAAATAAAATTTCTTATATTTAAAAATTATTTTCATAAAATGGAGTTCATTTTTTAATTCTACACATTGAATAACGGTTAGGGTTCATTTTTGGTATTTTTCTAAAATAGTTGGATTTTTGGTGTATAGTGAAATACGATAATTTATGGTATTAACAAATATATGAATTATTAAGTCATAGATTATTTATAGAGGATGTAAGCCCATAATATTAAACTATCATTAATTATTTTAATATATTTAGTGATAAGGTTAAAATTATTCATAGTCTTAAGAAAAAATAATAAACTAATGAATAACATAATCAGAAAACACCCCTCTCCTCCACTGTAAATACCACCCCTGCCACCGATTCTACTCACACATCCAAATATTTAAAGATTGTACAATTATTTAACAATCCTATTACCAAGCCTCTCCAAAACATAAAATATCCTTTGGTCTCAACAAAATATTAAAACCAATCTCCCTAAGGTGGTTCTCAAGGAGAAGAATTCAAGAGGTAAAATCCTATTCCATTTTCTTTTAATTTCTTTTAATGTTATTTTATTTTCATATTATATCTTAAACTACCTTTATAAAATTGGAATTATAACTCCATTACATTAAATATAGTGTAATGTTATTAACTTAATGGAACAATCCATCATAAAACCTCTTTTCTCTCCCTTTTATTCTAAAATGGAAATGTCATCTGAGAGGTATTGATTTATCACCTTCGAGGTTGACAAGATTTAATTTTCCCTTATTTCCTTCAAGTATGGACAAAAAAACATTATAATGGTTGAAAAATATTATAACATTTATTTTATAACCTTTTTTATATTATATAATTAACATATATACAAAATATTATATAATAAAACAAAACGAGTTCGCTATGATCGAAAACCCCCAAAATTACTCTAAAAGATTATCATTAACCATTTATCTAATGATTCATCCTCATACCATATAAAAAATGATATATATGATCATTTAATATTATTTAATTTCATTAATAACGTATAATCTCAATTTTGGATAATTATCCTCATTTTACATGAACTTCCATACATGTATACAAGCGAACCGATCATGAAAACCAAGAAAAAAACACCCCCTGAATGATGGAATTGAACTATATAAAAAATTATAATTTCCATAAATGAACTTAATTAAATTATAATTAATCAAATAAATGTATAATATTTTCTTTATTTACTAATTAATTAATCTAATTTGATTATCCAAGATATTAAGGTGAATATAACATTCATACACAAGGTAAGGGTATTTCTGAACTCAATTTCATTTCTTTGTGTTATTCCTCTTTCATGAAAAATTTCAATGTGGTTGTTATTTAATTATTTTAACCTTTTATTTTCTTTTATATACATGTTTATAATATGGTTTTATGAAAAATAAAAATATTTTCCAAAAAAACTATTCTTTTTAAAAACAAATCTTTTACTTATATTGAGATTATTTCTTCTTCATTCAAGATTGATTATTCTTATAATAGTATATTATTCTATTTTTGGAACCCCAAATTTTGTTCATGAATGTATTCTTTATGAAATTAAACTCATTCCTTTCCATGGGTTATTTTATTTCTAAGATTTATATACATTATATGTCAAATGAATGATTATGTAAATTTTATGATGTGATGGGTGCGCCCGTAATTATATAGTGCTCCAATGCATTGGGTAATGTGATGTGTCTCATGAGATAATGTGCAATATTTGTTACAATAATTATAGATTTGTTAAAAAATATAATGATTTTATGGTTATGAACATATGTTTTGCGTAAACATGATGCAAGATTTGTTCATAAATATGTGTGGTATTTGACCAGTAAGACATGATGTTTCATTTTCCTGCATTTCCATATTCTATATCTTTACTTAATGATTCCTATATTGATTATTATTATGATCCCCTTATTATGTTATGATTCTATGATTATTCTCACCCATGTTATGTTGATCCATGTTCTAATCTACCCCCTTACTGAGCTTTTAGCTCACCTATTTCTTTGTTGTATATCCTCAAGTGACTACTTATACAAAGGAGTAAAATATGTCTAATTAGAAGCTAGATAATAAGGAATGAAGCAAAGTTAATGTTTTATTATGTAAATTTTATGATTGGTCCAAATTTTTCCAAGACACTAAACTGTTAGATCCTGGTTTTGCAACCCTATTATATTGTTTATCTTTGAAATGATATAATAGTAATGTAAAAAATAGGGTCTTTATAGTTGATATTAGATCATGGTTTAGTTAATTTGTAAATTAGTATTAGATAACATTATTGAAATACCTTAAGTATGAGGTTGAGTATATGAAATCACCCAAGAAGCTTTATTATATAAAAATTCTAAACATATGGATCCAAAAATATATGCCTTAAGAGTTAATTGCACAAAGGAATAAATTATTTATTCACGATTGGTTGACTTAGGTTTTTTTCAAACCCTTTATATTTTATAAAATGGTGGGAACTTGGAGAAACTAGGTAAAAAACCCATGAGAGGGACAATGCATAGATTCCCCGAACAACATCCCCAATGCCTTAGGAGGTGGAGTTAAAAATTTCATGGCGATGTTTACTAAGCTCTTTGAGGCTATGAACAATAACATGAATAATGTGTAATATCAACCTTACCCTAAGAGGGTGAAACTGGCTATTGAGTCTTTTATGTAGAAATGACCACTGAAGTTGAGTGGATCTTCTAATCCACTAGTTGCAGAACAATGGGTCAACTCAATAGAGAAAATCTTTTCTGTGCTTCACTGTTTTGTAATGGATAAGGTGAACTTATCAATTTATCATTTATATGGAGAGACTGATAGATGGATTATGTTTATTAATAAAACCAATATGAAGGATGAAATTTAATATATGAAGTGGTAAGACTTTAATAAAATATTTCTTGATAAGTATTTCCCTAAAAAAATTCATATAGAGATGGAGAGAGAATTTTTAGAGCTGAAGAAAAAGGAAGGTGAATCTATCATCGATTACAAAGAAAATTTCACAAGGATTGAAAGATACACCCCAGGTTTTGTTATCAAGAATGATAGAAAAATAGATATATTCTTTAGTGGTTTAAAATAACACCTTCAAAAGGCTCTAAAATTTGAAACTTTGGGAGTTATAAATAAGTTTTTCGATGTTATCTGAAAGTGGAGATGGAGTTTGGGGAGTGGTCCCATGGCTATGGAGATAAGATACAAAATATGGAGTTTCAATCCAGAGGATCTACTGAACAAGGTGGAAATAAAACTCAACCACTCACATGTTAAAAATGTGGGAAGAAACATCATGGGAACTGCCTCAAAGGGATGGGGAAATGCTTCATGTTTGTTATATAAGGCCACCAAGCTCATGAATGTCAAAGAGACATGATGCAGTAGGAAAATATGGTAGAGGAAGTGAGAGCACCACACATGGTTCAATGCATCAACTGTAATGAGAAATGGAACTATGCACGTTAGTGTAGTAAACCTTGAGTCCTCAAGGGAAACTAGCATTAGTAACCACCAAATCCAAAGAGAAAGGGAAATATTTTTTCATCACTTCTGCTGAGTTGGTTCTCGACAATGATGTGGTGATAAATATTCTTCATGAAATAATAGAGAACATACTATTTGATTCTGGTTCTATGCATTCTTTCATATCTTGCAATTTTAGTATAATAATTCAACCACCGCCTCAAAATATGAAGGTTGAGTTATCCTTAAGAACAAAAAATGGGGAAATTATTGCATCAAAAGTATATAAATCATACTTATTTTATGTTTGTGGACTTAAACTCCCAAAAAGTTTTGTATTACATCCTTTGGTGGAGTTTTATACAACATTAGGAGTGGATTTGAAATATTTATATAAATCCAATATCAATATTCGGGAAAGGGAGATCACTCTTTCCATCATAAAACATCCTCCAATTCCATAAAAGTGTTAGGAGGAGGATGAATCACCTTTTTAATGATCATCTAATTTGTGGATATTATTTCATTATAAGAAAACATATCGAGCTCAAATGACTAAGACATAGGAGGGAATCATGCTCGAGGACTTTCCCATTATGAGGGACTACACTGATGTGTTCCTGGAATAATTTCCTAGTCTTTCTCCCAACCAAGATGTTGAGTTCTCAATTGAACTTATTCTTTTATCTCTAGCTATATCAAAGACAACATATATAATGGACACCATTGAGTTGGTGGAACTTAAGAAACAGTTACAAGAGAATCTAGAAAAGGGTTTTATATGCTCGAGTGCTTCATCATGGGGTGTACCTGTCCTATTCATCAATAAGAAGAATGGATCAATGCATCTCGTCATTGATTGTCATGAGCTCAAAAAAATCATGATAAAGAATAAGTATCCCCTACCAAATATAGATTACTTGTTTGATCAGCTAAATGGGGCCATGTATTTCTATAAGGTGGACCTTTGGTTGGGATATCAGCAATTAAAGGTGAAGAAGGAAGATATTCCTATGAATACCATTTGAATGAGGTACGAACATTATGGCTTCTTAGTAATGCCTTTCAGACTCACTAATTATCCAATAATATTCATGGAATTAATGAAAAGAGTCTTTAGAGATTACCTCGTAAAATTTTTGGTAGTCTTTATTGATGATATTATAATATAATCTAAGAGAAAGGAGAAACATGAAGAGTATTTGAATACTATGCTAAAAACTTTCGAAGGGAGAATCTATATGAAAAGTATAGTAAATGTGAGTTCTGGAGAGAGGAATTATCATTCTTGGGGTTGTTATCACAAGAAAATTAATATCTATGGACCCTTCTAAGACAAAGTCAATCTAAGAGTGGATAAAGCCAATATCTGTAATGGAGATCCATAGTTTACTTAGTCTAGATGGGTATTATCGGTGATTTGTAAAGAACTTATCATGATTTTCTAACCTACTAACCGAGATGAATTGAAAGGGTGAAAAGTTTTTTTGGACTATTGAAAGTGAAAAATACTTCAAAGAGTTAAAAAAGAGGCTTATCACTACACTAGTACTCACACTTTTGACAAGTAGGGAACTTTTTTTGGTATGAAACAATGATTTAAAGAATGTAGTAAGCTGTGTACTAAATAAAAATGATAAATTAATAGAACCTTTCTCAAGTTATTTTAAAATTCTTGATAAAAACTACCCCATTCATGAACAGGAGTTGGAAGCTGCGATCCTTGAATTGAAAATCTGGTAGCATTAACTTTATGTGGAGAAGTGTGAAATATATACTAATCATAAGAGCCTTAAATATATATTCAAAGAGAGGGATCTTAATATTCACCGGTGAATATGTTTAGATCTCATCAAGGATTATGACTGCCCAATCCACTACCATCCTAGTAAGGAAAGTTAAGTGAAAAATTCTCTAAGTAGAAAGGATCCTATAACATTATGAATGATGAGAATTGAGAAGTATCCAATATTATTAGATTTTAAAAGGATTGAAATGGTAATAATTAAGCAAGGAACATCATAAATCCTTCCTTAAATTATTTTTCAACCATCCTTCACGAAGAGAATAAAGGATGCTCAACGAAATGATATAAAAATTCTAAAGATGGTGGAATCCATGAGAAAGGGGAAATCCCCAGAGTTCAAAATTGATGAGGAAGGATTTGTAAGATTTTGGTTACAACTAAGTGTACCATCCAATCCTGAGATAAGTAAGGATCTTCTGAATGATACACATAGCTCAAAATTCTATATTCACATAGAGATCACAAGGATGTATCGAGATTTCTGAGAGAACTATTGGTGAGACAATATGAATAAGGCGATCGATGGATATACATCAAAGTGCCTTGTATGTTAGTAAGTAATATTTGGAAGAAAAATTATAATGGGATGATGCAACCATTATATATACCAACATAGAAATGGGAAAACATCACCATGTACTTTGTCACTGGACTTCTATATACATCTATAAGAAACAATGCTATATGGGTTATTGTGGATTGTCTAACAAAGACAGATCACTTTATAAAAATTCAAGAGGACTTATCACTAGATCAACTAGAAAAAATGTACATTAAATAAGTGGTAAGGATTAATGGATCACCACTATCGATTTAATTATATCAAGATCCAAGATTCACCTCTATTTTTTTGAAAAGTATCCAACATGCTCTAAATAATGAGCTAAAATTCATTAAGGCTCATTATCCTCAAACCGGTAGCCAATATTAGAGGAATATTCAAAAACTGGAATACATGTTGAGAGAATTTTCTATGGATTTGAAATAAGGATGAGACTAATATCAACCTATGATGAGTTATCTTACAACAACAGTTTCCACTCGAGCATCTAAATGGCTCCATATGAATCCCTTTATGGGAAAAGATACAGTACACTAGATTGCTGGGATGATGTCAGTGAACGTATGATGATAGGACCTAAAATGGTGGAAAATGTGAAAACAATTCATGGGATATGACACAAACTTTCTTATTATTATTATGTATGTAGATGATGTAATTTCTATTAGAAATGAAGAAGTATTTTGAGAGGTGTTTTTACTGAAATGAAAAATATGTTCAAAATTTCAATGATTGGTGAAATATTTTTTTGGGTCTAAAAATTAGGAATACTATATATATTTTTTATCCCACATTAAAATTATTATCTTAAGATACTAATGTATTTTTAATGGAGGAATCAAGATATTTTCCACTCTTATAGAACATGGGACTAAAAAATCCATGGAAAAAAGAAGGAAATATTTTGAATCAAACAGATTTTTCAAGGACCGTTGGAAGAATACTCTATTTTATAGTTTCAAATCATGATATTATGTTTCTAGTTTCACTTTTCACATGATTCCAAAGAAACTTTAAAGATTTAAATCTTATAGGAAAATGGATTAAAAAGAAATGGATCACTTGATTTTGGCTAGTGGAATGATATAAATAAATAATTTTAGGTTCATGGATACCCATATATATATTTGGAAGGGGATTTTGGATATCTAAAGTTTAATTATTGAGGCTCATTATTTATCATAGGAATATGTGTTGCATGAAACTATAATAAGTATAATTATATTTCTCTTAGCTCAATGAAATCATAATATGTTTTGGTGAGATAAGACACAAATCAAATGATATGGATGAAGTCATATCTTAATGATATAAGTATTTATTTTTCATACCCATTAGTGACTAAGTGTTATAATATAACTTTATTTAAATTGTCAATGAACCCGGTAACATATTTGAGGTTAAACCATATGGACATCAAGTACCTATTCATCAAGGAGAAGGTTGAATATGGTGATTCTTCATTGGAGTGTGTTTCAATTAAACAACAAGTGATGTATATCCTTCTAAATATCTTAACCAAGGATAAATTTTATCACATGAGTGTGTTATTGGTAGAAAATTCATCCCCAACATAATTGTAAGTATTTAATAGATATTTTACCCATTCTATTCTATTTCATATATTGATAAAGGTGGATAATATAAAAATAACACTTTTTAAAAAGGATGAGAGAGTCTAATTTATTTTTTATTTGATCATCAAGGTGGAGAAGAGATAATAATTTTTAAAAATTATTGGTAGAATTTAGTATTAGAAGCTTTTGTTTTGATAAGTGATCATGTGTTAATTTTTATATTCCTAATAAATAAAGCATAGGATATTGATGATCAATTTGAGAGGATTAAGGCTAAAAACCCTTAAATATACTGTATAAGAAAATAAAAAATTGAGTTATATCAATTGATACATTGTCAAAGTGGATTTAATCTTACATTAAGAGAGAGAGTTACCTCCCAATAACTATCATATCCTATGGTGAGGGGTTTCGATAACCTTAGTATTGGATGAAATCCAAGAATAGTTTCTTGAGTCAATTTATTCAAGAGTTTGGGATGATTTTATGTTTAATTATTTGAAAACATGTTCATAGATAATTTGGAATCACTTAATAGTTGATTGGATATGAAAAAGAATGAAAGGAATGATGTTTTTCTATAATTGTAAAATCATAGTGTGTAGGAGATGATCACACTAAAATGAATTTGTGTTAATAGAATATATGAAATACATTACCTAACATGAGAAGGAAACATTATTGAGTTATTACAAATTAGAAATGTCTTACTCTTATATGAGTGAGATCATTATGTGAAATAATATATTTCATTGTGATCATGCTGATTGATGAATGTGTTAATATAAAATTAGAGAATATACTGTGGATTCAATGTGATATGAGAAATGAATTAATAATATCAAAGAATCCTCATATCACATATGAGATAATTTCAATACAATAGTTTATTTTGGGAATTCTATAGAGTTAACTACACTATGAATGAAACCTTAGGAAAGTTAGTCTTCATAGTTGTTCATAAGTTGAGTGGTGATTGCATCACATGAAAATGGTTTTTGCTGTAATGGGAAGTCAAGTAAAGAATACCATAATATTGTAGGAGTAACTGTGAGACTAAAACCTGAGTGATAAAGGTTTGAAGTTTTCTTGGTTATCTATATTTGAGGCAAGTCATGTTTCAGTGAATGAAAATTTTCACAATGGGTCTGATTGGATGAGATTGGTGAATTTTTTTGTTCTGGAAGAATTAAAGATTCCACACCACAATAAATTTGTCACATAAAAAATCTAGTCAATGACCATATGAGATAATTTTATATTTTTGGGATATATTATTCTATATCATTAAATTTAGAGGGTTATTATATCGATTGGGGTTTCACACCATAATGTATTTTAGGTCTATAAATAAATGGAGACCCACTTATAGAAGATTTTTTTGAGGAAGAAAGAGAGATATACCCATTATAATAGCATTGAAAAGATTATTTGGTAACCTTTTGAGGAGGATAACAAGTGTGAAACTAAGTAAAAATTCTTGATAAACACGAGGTACCCTAAGTGGAGATCATTTTACTTATTAACACTTTTCTTTCAAATTGTAATTAGATTTCATGAAAATACTCTTTATCCATACCATGTTACTTTTATAATTAATTGGAACATGAGTAGTGAGATCACAACCATTACATACCAAGTATTATCCAATTGATAGGAATTGTGAGTAAACCTTGTAAAACCATTTATGTCTATATGTGATTCCCCTCACTCAGTTTCTCATCATCACATTGTCACCCTCAGAATCAATTTTCACTAATATATTGTGGGAACCATATATTGAGAATATAAGAGTTGGCATTTTCAGTGAACACTAATTTACCTCCCTTTATGTTGTTATACACTATCCCCTAGGCATGTCACTGTATATTGATTCAATAATATTTTTTCTATATTGATTCTAAATTATTTTCTATCATGAATTTTTTATTTGTATGTTCAATTATAAAAATTGAATTATTTTTTAAACGTTTTTGTGAATATGTTTAAAGTGATAATAAGAGTCTAATAATACATTTTTGAATATTATATATTTTATAAAAATCTTGTTTTATTATATCAAATAGTTAGATATTTTTAATATATTCTAATTAATAATGTATTTATTTTTTTGCAATTAAAGAATGTTTTAATTTTTAATTTGAATATTTTATATTTCATATTTTTATGAAAAATTAAATTATTAATGTTTCTATAACATGTTTAATGTGATGGTTATTATATAAATATTTGTCTAATGATTCATCCTTATACCATATAAAGTTTGTTTCTTCTCCCTAAACCATCATGAAAATGCATAATGAATCTACATCGTGAATTATCTTCACAAAAGGGAGTGGATTTCTAATTTTTAGTGAATCTCATTCAGAATCTGACTCTTCTCCCATCCCCATCAACTTCCCTTCTAGGGGGGATTTTTTTCACCAAAATACGTTCCGTAAGAAAAGTTTAGGAAGAAAAAGACAGTTTGTATAAAATATAATCCAAAATGGACCCAAACCCTCCTAAAATTATACTTCACGAAGCCTAATTACTTCACAAAGCTCACAGAGCTCTCGGATGAGAAGCCCCTTCATGACCACATGAAGGGTTGACGGTGGGATTCACGATTCTGACACTACTTTACGACCGTGTAAAGGATTTAAGGTGTGATTTATGAATCTAACAGAGCTTCACCCATTCTCAAAGCCCAACTTTACTTTGTGAACCAATGTTGGGCTTCATGATACACCTTTTCTATAAATAACCCCCAAATACTAATCATTTAGGATGGTTACCTGGAATTTTCAGCTTCAAATTGCTCCCAATTCATGAATCACCTAAGCATCACAAACCAAAGAAAAAATGGACCATCCAAGGAACTCGAGCTTCATAAAACCCCATTTCACGTGTTCATGATAGAATCCACCTTTGGTAGAGATTCCTTTCATAAATTCCTACACCCTTAATGAAGGAATACGTCCCCATGGGGTAATTGAGGCTTCGTGAATCATTAATCATTCATGAAGCACTCATTTCTTGAGCCTAGACTTTATCTCAAGGTAGGGTCACTCTATTTCATGATGGAAACTCCTTTGTGAATCCCCTAACCTTCATAAATCACTTTATCTTCACAAAGCACCACTCTATGAGGCCCTATTGTTCACGAATCCCCACTCATGGATCTCTACATTTGGCCTCCCTTTTGCTGACAGTTCTTCATGAAGGTTGAGTTCCCAAGCCCCCCACACCCATCGAGGATCAGTTATGCTACACCTTGAGTTCCTATGTGAACCGTGGAACTTATTTATGTTGAAAAATCCATTTCAAGTGAGGCCCAAGATTCTCACCTCTCATTTTATTCTCAACATAGGTACACTAATGCCTTTTTCTTCTCAGTATAGAAATTCTTACATGGGCCTCATGTTTGACCACTCCTCCTTTTCATTGAATATTGGAATCGTTAAAGCCATTCCCCCACAAAAGGAGCATGATAGGTGGTTATGTAATCCCAAGGGGTATGGAGTGACTCCCGCATGTCTGATATGCATGACACATAATTTCATAGTACCAAATTACTCAACACATGAAAATAAAACTGTCATCTTAACATGTGTAATAAAAACATGATTCTCTATGTATGATTATCATGGGAAGCCAAAATCTCCCACCATAGTGAACAAGATTCCCATTATGGGTATTTTCTAGGCATAATACCCACACCATGTGTCACAAGAACAAGATGTTCCATGTATGACTCATATGGAATGGTATCCTCCTCACATGGAATGCCATCCTCCTCATAAAGATTCCATGCATAAGACCCACACAATATCTCATGGTTTCTTCTTTTCATATAATATTTTTAGGCATATTTCCTCCTCTTTTTCTCACACTGATCATGATTCACCTGGGATTAGAAGTTACTAGGGACCTTGAAATCTTTCCAATCACCCTACAGACCACTCTTATGAATATTCCCCAGCCATAATCACCCTATGGTATGCTTTCATGTATATTCCCAAATAAAATACTCCACCAGACTTCTCCATAGATGTAACCCCCAACCTCAATTCAAACATGAAGCTTCCATGTATATAACCCAACTACAGGGGAATCCCTTAGAGTATAAGACCAAATAAAACCACATTTCCCCTCCAACGGGCCTCCTCTTTAGGTATAATCCCCAACCAATTATAACTATAGAGGATTTGATTCCCAACTAATTAGGATATTTATAAAGCCTCCCTGAGGTCCAAACCCAGCACCCAATTCACCCTGATCTTCTTTGATACATGTCCTGATAAGATCATGACACTCACCTAGGAGACTACATATCCTTTAGATCCATTCGTCTGCTTTCATACATAATCCCAACACCACTCCAACCAAGAACAATCCTCTTATGATGGGAAGATTCCACACATAATCCCCACACCAAACCTCATTGATACCCCCATCATGACATGAGAATCCTTACCACATGATGTTAAAATTCATGGAATGGTTCTGTCATATGAACTTAAAATATGGAATCAAACTATGTGGGTTTTGATCCATTCCTTCTAGACAAGGTGTATATAGTGCCTCTATGTGGTTCAATTCTAACCAATTGTAAACCTAGCCCCCCCTTCTTTGGGCGAACCTCCCTGATCCACCTCTAATGGTGTCTAGATAAACCTTTTCAGTGTGACATCATCCCTTTATGAGAGACACCTCCTAGATCTAATACCACAGAGAATTTTGATCCACCCACCTTAACAGTTTGACATCTTCCATTTATCGGAAACACCTCCTAGATCCACATCCATGGGGAATTCCAATCCATCCACCTTTAAGCCTTATAGGTTATCCCTCATAGGGACCCACATCGTTGATCCACTTCCTGTAACACCCCGAGATTTTATGAAAAATAAACTTTTAATTTAATTAATGTCTTGTGTTGTATGCTACACCAAGATTACCTTGCGCTATACGCAATACTATTGTTGGATTGTGTTACACACAATTTTGATAATAGTTATTCTACACAACATTGAGTATATATATATATATATATATATATTCAATTTATAAATGAAATATGGTTGGATTCTATTATACGAAACAACGAAGGATTCTTGCACAACACGCAACCCTGACTTGGCTTGCGTTACACGCAATCGCGACCTTCCTCGATAGCGTGTGTTGTACGCAATACCGGGTTTTACTAAACAACGATATATTATTATAATATTATTAAGAACTAGTAGTTATGAATAGTATTA
Organism: Viscum album; assembly: GCA_963277665.1. Classification (NCBI taxonomy): domain Eukaryota; kingdom Viridiplantae; phylum Streptophyta; class Magnoliopsida; order Santalales; family Viscaceae; genus Viscum; species Viscum album. The sequence goes on along the minus strand of OY728125.1, from coordinate 1,920,815,412 downwards.
ACTAAAATTTGAATTTTATAACATTATTATTCATCTTACACATTTTCTAGAACATGGTATAAGAACAAAATAATTTTTTCGGGTAAAATAAGTATTTTTCAAAAAATGCAGTTTTGCCGCCTTTTGATGGCGCACCCACTTTAAATCTAGTTTTTGACATGTTTATAAGCTCAATTTGACAAAATAAAATTCTTATTTGGAATAAAGAAATAAAAATTTACTTTGGATAAAATTTTCATATTATTCTGGTAACTTTCATATTTTGATGAATAGTAAAAACACACTATATTTTAATTAAAAACAAATTTTTTCATCGCAATAATTTATATGGTTAAATTATAATATTTAATGGTTTTAAAGTATAAATAGAATATATTTTTACCGTTTAATATAATTTATGTCATTATCATTGATTTTACATTAAATTCGTAGGTTAAATCAATTCAATCTTTTGCAATGTTTTAAAGAAAAACCCATTTTCTTATGACAACGAGATTAATTTTAATTTAATTTATGAAACTTTTGTGTATTGAATTTGGAAAAATGGATTACATATTTGGAATTAGTGGTTCCAAATTATGTTAATAAGCTACTTTTTATTTTTGGGAATTATGAATAGTAACTACGGTAAATTTTATTTACCATAGTTAATGGTAAATCGGGTAATTATGGGTAAATATAATATTATAAAATTACCTTAACACATGAAAAAATTATATTGGATGGATAAAAGTAGACCCATATAACCTAAGGGTTGGATTAGATTCATTTTATGGACTTTTGACCCTGGAAATAATTTAATTATTATTAAAACCAAAGAAAGTGACAACATGTAACTCTCTTAAATCTTATAAGTATAATAATTTTAATTTAGTGATAAACATCATAAAACTTAGAAAATGAATAGTCTCCAGAAATATAATAAAATTATATACATCATGATAATTTATTTAGAATTTTTAGGGATTAAATAATTGTCATTAATGGTGATACATTAATGATACAGAAATTATTTATTAAGTGAAAAATAAGTAATATAGTTTTTATTGAAATAATAATACCCATTAAAAGTCCCAAAAACCTGACCAAAACTTATTGGTAGTGTATATATACACTTTAATCATCCAATTACCTAATATATAACCATTTGGAGCCTTATAAAAGTGATTATGACATTTATTTTATTTTATTTTAAATGATGCCAAAGTTGTCACCTTCATAATTTAACAATTTAAATATTGTGATTTTAAGATGATAAATTAGAGTAAAAGTATTATTGTTAAATATAATAGATTTATCTTCATCATAGGATTTTATTTTTAATTTTTATGCAACAAATAAGTATATTAAATAATTATACAAAAATGTTGTAGTAATTATTTTATTAAGAGGTAAACCAAATAAATGGTTTTTAAAATAATAAAATAAATATTATATGAACTATTTAATGTGATACACTAATTTTATAGATACATATTACCTTTTATGAATCTATTAAAGCTTTTATTTATAACATATCTTCTGTATATATTTTATTTAAATTCAAATAAATGAATAATGTCAAAATTGACACTATTGTTATTTTATAAAAATAACATATTATAAAATTGTTTAAAAATCACAAAAATATTTAAAAATTATAAATTTATATTTATATTTTCTATAATTTTATAAATTAACCAATTATTGAAAATTCACAACAAATAAGTAATCATTTGTTATAATTTAAAATTTAGAATTTTATTACCACAAATAAACTTAAATAGATTAAATAAGGATAAATCAAAATGATAAGGTTTAAAATAAGATCCAAGCATGTCTAAATATTATTGGTTGATGAGATTACAACCCTATATATTCTAATCTTAGAATATGAGTCATTTTTGGAGGTTTTTAAGTGGGGTTAGATTTATTATAAATTAATTCCAAAGGTGCCCCTCTCCTCCCTTATAAAAGGGCACCTCCTCCCTCTCTTACTCACACCACTTTGAGGCATCAAGCTTGGCCAAACCCTGACAAATTCTCTTCTCCACTTCCCTAGAGACATCCTAGAGGTCCTGGTCTTCTTCAAAGACCAATTTTAGTGCCCTAAGAGGAGGACTCAAAGAGGTGCTTCAAAGAAGAGGTAATGTCCGTTACCGATTCTTTCAACTTTATTTCTTCTTACAATTCTTATTCTTAGGTTGTTTAATTATGAAGTAATAACATAAGTATCACTCATATACTGATATGTTATTATAAGTAATAAACAACCCTATTTCACCATCTATCTATCCTACGGAAAACGAAATCACCACGCGTGCGTACGTACGGAATACCGTCTCCACGCCGTGGTGTAATCTATTTTCCACCACCACCTTACTTGGATGGGTATAATGGTGTACATAATAACTATATATGATTATTGTAAAGTGATATTTATTCTGAAATAGTATACATACACTCCAATACAATTCCACGATCATGAGAATGATATCATCGCTCGTGCGTACGTACGGACTACCGTCTCTACGACGCGATGAGATTCATTCTCCACGTTAACCATTCATGAATGATTATAAAGTATATATAAAAAGTAATTATGAAATATATGAAATAATAATGATACTAGATTTATGTGTATATATATGTATGTCATCTACTTAATTCCATTCAACTCAATAAGGAAACGAAAACAGCGTTCATGCGTACGTACGGCCTACCGTCTCCATGAACGGTGTATTTCTTTCCATTTATCGATCTATTATATATATGTATATTCTGAATATATATTATATATAAATCATGTTTTACATTCTGGATGTAAGTAATCATGATCTAAGTAATCATATGAATAATTACAAGTCAAAACATGGACGACAAATGAAATGATTTTACCCAAAACGCTCTTTAACATGGAATTTAGAAAAGAACGGGTAATATAAAGTCATAAGTGAACCATATATGATATCATAACAATTAATATTATTCTGTAATAATTCAATAACATTATTTAAATCATTATACAGGAGGTTCAGATATGTACGAATCATATGGGACCTAAGGTAAGGGATAATTTTGCAAATCTCATTTTTATCCGAGATTGCTTATTCGTAATTATTTACAGGGGTTATTGTTATCATCCATGTCCATGTTTCCTAAAAATGGTTTCATGTATGTTTAAAGTCCTTTTTACCCACTTTTGACTTTTACTACATGGTATGTAAGGAATCTTTCTTTTTTTTACGTTATGAGGTACTTTTTTTTTACTTTTCTGACAAAAGTACGAGAAGAATGTTTTTTTAACGTATACGGCATGAAAGGATTTTTACGGTTTTATAAAGCCTTATTTTCATGAGCCTTCCTCCAAAATATTTCATTACTACTTTCAACAAAATCATTTTCTTTTAAAATTGTATGACATTTTGTGAAAAGAAAATGATTTTGAAGAAAAAAGGATATTTTCCTCAAGGATTCATTTCAAGTGTTTTATCAAAACCATTTTCATCTAAGATGACATTATTTCACATGTGTATGTTTCAAGTATCATGTCTCTATGATTTAAAAGGTTTCATTTTTCTTATTTTGAAATGATATCCATTTATTTTATATGGATTATGTGATTATGGGATGATGTTTATGAAACCCATTTTATTTATTGGGTTTTTATGAATGATGTATGTTTATTCTTTGGAACAAGTAAGAATGATTTCATTATGAGATGGGTGGGACCTATATCTCCCTCCAATGCATTGGGTAAAGATTTATATCTCATGAGATAGACATGGCTAGAACTGTAAGTTAATCCGGTTCAGTATTACAGGACTGGAATGAGGAGTGAACTCGATTCAGAAAGGGACTTTGTCCACTAAGATGGTCTTGGCAGCAATGCCTTAGATACTATGGAAATCATTACATGTGCTTAATGGATGCCACAATTACATGTTTTATTCCCATTCTATTTTATCATTCTTAATGTTTCTTTATGATCTATGCCTTACGTACTTCCATGTTTTATGTCATTGCTCAAGCTTTTGATGTTTAAACATTATGTTCATGTTTTTAAGTTCAAATGTATATGGTATGTTTTATTTTATCCATGCTTACCCTTACTGAGCATTTGAGCTCACCCTTTTTATGTTTTCTTTTCCCCAGGATATAAAGAAAGTTTTAAGGTAAGAAAAAAAAGGGAAAGATCTTTATGGGAGATGTTGAAGATCTTTCACCACGATTAGAAGACTACGTTCCAAGTTTCCAAAGAAACTAAACTATTACGGTCCTTGTGTGTCTGTTTTTGTTATGTATTAAGTATTCTGCTAAAGTAATGTAATTTCCATGTACGTCAAGCTTTGGGTGTCTACAGTTGGTATCAGAGGAAAGGTTTAGTCAACCTTTGGAAACTAGGATGGGAAAACATTAGTGAGATCCCTAGAGATATTTCTAAGTTATGTCTAGGGATGTACCTAAGGATAAGTATACGTATAGGATATAGTCCTAGAACTACGATAATGATATTAGAATTTAACCTAAGATGTTAGATATTGAGGATACACCCCCTTTACTATGCTGTTTTCCCTAGCATGATTTTTGCCTCTCACACTATTCTTTTTGGGTTTTAGAAAATGGCTGGAAACAGGAAGATTCATGATAATGGAGGATATGACGGAAAATGGAATGATATTCTTCATGAGAAACCAAATGAAATGGGATTTGGAAGTCTAAACATCGTTATTATGCCTAATCAGCAATCTCATAATATGATCAATAATCTCAACTTTGGTAAGTTTCCCGACTCAGATAATAAGAGAAAGATGGAGGTTCATGATGACCATAGAGGAAAGAAAGTTCAATTTCCCTCATGTAAATCATGTGGGAAGAGGCATCAGGGAGATTGTTTCAAGGGAACTAGAAGATGGTTTGGGTGTGGAAAAGAAGGACACAAAGCCAGTAAGTGCAAAGGAAAAAGTTCAGTTAACACCATGGATGAGGATAATGGTATTGCTACGACATCAACAATGGTTAAATGTTTTAAATGTGGAATGTACAGGCATTATGCAAACTAATTCCCTAAGGGAAAGTCTCATGAAGAGAATCAGTATGGACTTATGGGTAGTATTTATGTTGTTGATGATGAAGAGACTACAAATGATATGTGAGATGAAAGAATTGTGGAAGATCAGTCAATGGTTTAAGAAGGTAGTGGAATTATTACATGTTTATCAAGTTTAATTTTGTATAAGTAATCTCATGGTACTATAGAATAAAGAGACATATAAGGATTGTTACACTGATGTCTTTCCTTGAGTTTTGAAAGTGTATGATTAATGGTACCAGTATCCATGAAAGGTTATTCAGATATTTTTGGAATATAGATGATATGCGCATAATGAAGGGATAAGGAGAAAATTAAATGTTTGATAGTATTCATGAGCTCATGACTGATATAAGGAGAAGGTTATATCATTGTTTGAGTATAGATAATTTTTGGATTTTGGTATGTGGAAAGAGTTTACTTTTGACAGTATTCATGTTTTCACTAAGGTTTAATGGGTATTCATTTTTCAAGAGAATACATGATTAAGGTATTCACATGATTTGAATGTGACCAACAAGATATATGGGGGATAAATGATGGTTTTCACATGCTTGGTTGATGACATTTCAAGTAATCGTTTTCTTTATACTATGATCTTGGACCGAAGTATTTTAGATAAGCCTAAAGATTGGAATGGATTATGTTGGACATAAGTTAGGATAGAACTTTTTTCGATATTATTGATGGGATGTTATAGTAATATAGCTTTAGAAAAAGGACAACCTGTAGGACGAGCGACATCCCATCGTGTTGGACAAGGCTGTGGGAATCGAACCCACAACTGAAGTGCGACTGACCTTTATCGCCTACCACTGGACTACAGGAAGTCCCTGGTTAGTAGAAACTAGTTTTATTTTATTACGCGGTATGATATATGAAGTATAAGTTCATTTTTGGAATCGTATACGATTAACCTCACCATAGATGAACTTATGTATATTTGATAACTTTTTCTAACATTTTGTTTGAAACAGATGGAATGACCCATCATTCTATCACATGATCTATTAACACTTCATGAATAACAAATTCAACTTCATTTCTTTAAGAGATGAAGTGGAAATTATTCAAAGCACGAACAACAGTGAAATTGTACCAAAATCATGTAGGTATTTCTTTTAATTCATCAACTTTAGGGAAATGATCTTGAAAACCAAAAATGTTGTCCTAGTTCCCTTATATCCGATTAATCAGATGGTACCTTAGATCATCACAAATCAATAGCTTTGTGATTGTTGGCTTTTTAATAGCCATGTTCTCTACCACTCTCCATCAGAACTTGATGGTTATATTTTTCTTCCATATCCATATTTTCACCTATGTTCTCCTATGTGGAAACCCCGTGATGAGTTAATTTGGGTAACCGTTACATTTCATACTTTATTTTTTAAAATCCATGTTTTGGTATTCCTTTTTACGATGTGGGTTTCTATTAAACAAACTTTCGAGTAGTAAACCATTTATAACCCCGATGAATTTCGAGGGAGAAATTCATTTTAAGGGGGGTAGAATGTAACACCCCGAGATTTTATGAAAAATATTCTTTTAATTTCATTAATGTCTTGTGTTGTATGCTACACCAAGATTACCTTGCGCTATATACAACACTATTCTTGGATCGTGTTACACACAATTTTGATAATAGTTATTCTACACAACATTGAGTATATATATATATATATATATATTCAATGTATAAATGAAATATGGTTGGATTCTGTTATACGAAACAATGAAGGATTCTTGCACAATACGCAACCCTGACTTGGCTTGCGTTACACGCAATCGCGACCTTCCTCGATAGCGTGTGTTGTACGCAATACCGGGTTTTACTAAACAACGATATATTATTATAATATTATTAAGAACTAGCCGTTATGAATAGTATTAACTAAATTTTGAATTTTATAACATTATTATTCATCTTACACATTTTCTAGAACATGGTATAAGAACAAAATAATTTTTTCGGGTAAAATAAGTATTTTTCAAAAAATGCAGTTTTGCCGCCTTTTGATGGCGCACCCACTTTAAATCTAGTTTTTGACATGTTTATAAGTTCAATTTGAAAAAATAAAATTCTTCTTTGCAATCAATAAATAAAAATTTACTTTGGATAAAATTTTCCTATTATTCTGGTAACTTTCATATTTTGATGAATAGTAAAAACACACTATATTTTAATTAAAAACAAATTTTTTCATCGCAATAATTTATATGGTTAAATTATAATATTGAATGGTTTTAAAGTATAAATAGAATATATTTTTACCATTTAATATAATGTATGTCATTATCATTGATTTTACATTAAATTCGTAGGTTAAATCAATTCAATCTTTTGCAATGTTTTAAAGAAAAACCCGTTTTCTTCAGACAACGGGATTAATTTTAATTTAATTTCTGAAACTTTTGTGTATTGAATTTGGAAAAATGGATTACATATTTGGAATCAGTGGGTCGAAATTATGTTAATAAGCTACTTTTTATTTTTTGGGAATTATGAATAGTTTCTACGGTAAATTTTATTTACCATTGTTAAAGGTAAATCGGGTAATTAAGGGTAAATATAATTTTATAAAATTACATTAAAACATGCCAAAATTATATTTGATGGCTAAAAGTAGACCCATATAACCTAAGGGTCAGATTAGATTCATTTTATGGACTTTTGACCATGAAAATAATTTAATTATTATTAAAACCAAAGAAAGTGACAACATGTCACTCTCTTAAATCTTATAAGTATAATAATTTTAATTTAGTGATAAACATTATAAAACTTCGAACATGAATAGTCTCCAGAAATCTAATAAAATTATCTACATCATGACAATTAATTTATAATTTTTATGGATTAAATAATTGTCATTAATGGTGATACATTAATGATACAGAAATTATTTATTAACTGAAAAATAAGTAATATAGTTTTTATTGAAATAATAATATCCATTAAAAGGCCCACAAACCTGACCAAAACTTATTGGTAGTGTATATATACACCTTAATCATCCAATGACCTAATATATAACCGTTTGGAGCCTTATAAAAGTGATTATGACACTTATTTTATTTTATTTTAAATGATGCCAAAGTTGTCACCTTCATAATTTAACAATTTAAATATTGTGATTTTAAGATGATAAATTCAAGTAAAAGTATTATTGTGAAAGGTAATATATTTATATTCATCATAGGATTTTATTTTTAATTTTTATGCAACAAATAAGTATATTAAATAATTATACAAAAATGTTGTAGTAATTATTTTATTAAGAGATAAACCAAATAAATGGTTTTTAAAATAATAAAATAAATATTATATGAACTATTTAATGTGATCCACTAATTTTATAGATACATATGACCTTTTATGAATCTATTAAAGCTTTTAGTTCGAACATATCTTCTGTATATATTTTATTTAAATTTAAATAAATGAATAGTGTCAAAATTGACACTATTGTTATTTTATAAAAATAAAATATTATAAAATTGTTTAAAAATCACAAAAATATTTAAAAATTATAAATTTATATTTATATTTTATATAATGTTATAAAGTAACCAATTATGGAAAATTCACAACAAATAAGTAATCATTTGTTATAATTTAAAATTTAGAATTTTATTACCACAAATAAACTTAAATAGATTAAATAAGGATAAATCAAAATGATAAGGTTTAAAATAAGATCCAAACATGTCTAAATATTATTGGTTGATGATATTACAACCCTAGCTCATCTAATATTAGAATATGAGTCATTTTTGGAGGTTTTTAAGTGGGGTTAGATTTATTATAAATTAATTCCAAAGGTGCCCCTCTCCTACCTTATAAAAGGGAACCTTCTCCCTCTCTTCCTCACACCACTTTGAGCCTTCAAGATCGTCCAAACCCTGAAAAATTCTCTTATTAACTTCCCTAGAAACATCCTAGAGGTCATGGTATTCTTCAAAGACCAATTTTAGTGCCCTAAGAGGAGGACTCAAAGAGGCGCTTCAAAGAAGAGGTAATGTCCGTTACCGATTCTTTCAACTTTATTTCTTCTTCCACTTCTTCTTCTTAGGTTGTTTCATTATGAATTAATAACATCAGTATCACTCATATATTGATATGTTATTATAAGTATGAAACAACCCTATTTCACCATCTATCCATCCTACGGAAAACGAAATCACCGCGCGTGCGTACGTACGGAATACCGTCTCCACGCCGTGGTGTAATCTATTTTCCACCACCACCTTACTTGGATGGGTATAATGGTGTACATAATAACTATATATGATTATTGTGAAGTGATATTTATTCTGAAATAGTATACATACACTCCAATACAATTCCACGATCATGAGAACGGTATCATCGCTCATGTGTACGTACGGACTACCGTCTCCACGACGCGATGAGATTCATTCTCCACATTAACCATTCATGAATGATTATAAATTATATATAATAAGTAATAATGAAATATATGACATAATAATGATACTGGATTTATGTGTCTATATATTTATTTCATCTACTTAATTCCATTCAACTCAATAAGATAATGAAAACAGCGTTCATGCGTACGTACGACCTACCATCTCCATGAACGGTGTTTTTATTTCCATTTATCGATCTATTATATATATGTATATTCTGAATATATATTATATATAAATCATGTTTTACATTCTGTATGTAAGTAATCATGATCTAAGTAATCATATGAATTATTACAAGTCAAAACACGGACGACAAATGAAACGATTTTACCCAAAACGCTCTTTAACATGGAATTTACAAAAGAACAGGTAATATAACATCATAAGTGAACCATATATGATATCATAATAATTAATATGATTCTGTAATAAGTAAATAACATTATTTAAATCATTACACAGGAGGTTCGGATACGTACGAAGCGTATCGGACCTAAGGTAAGGGATAATTTTGCAAATCTCATTTTTATCCGAGATTGCTTATTCGTAATTATTTACTGGGGTTATTGTTATCATCCATGTCCATGTTTCCTAAAAATAGTTTCATGTATGTTTAAAGTACTTTTTACCCACTTTTGGCTTTTACTACATGGTATGTAAGGAATCTTTCTTTTGTTTACGTTACGAGGTACTTTTTTTTACTTTTCCGACAAAAGTACGAGAAGAATGTTTTTTTAACGTATTCGGCATTAAAGGATTTTTACGGTTTTATAAAGCCTTATTTTCATGAGCCTTCCTCCAAAATATTTCATGAATACTTTCAACAAAATCCTTTTCTTTTAATATTGCATGACATTTTGGGAAAAGAAAATGATTTTGAAGAAAAAAGGATATTTTCCTCAAGGATTCATTTCAAGTGTTTTATCAAAACCATTTTCATCTAAGATGAAATTATTTCACATGAGTATGTTTCAAGTATCATGTCTCTATGATTTACAAGGTTTCATTTTTCTTATTATGAAATGATATCCATTTCTTTTATATGTATTATGTGATGATGGGATGATGTTTATGAAACCCGTTTTATTTATCAGGTTTTTATGAATGATGTATGTTTATTCTGTGGCACATGTAAGAATGATTTCATTATGAGATGGGTGGGACCTATATCTCCTTCCAATGCATTGGGTAAAGATTTATATCTCATGAGATAGACATGGCTGGAACGGTAAGTTAATCCGGTTCAGTATTACAGGACTGGAACAAGGAGTGAACTCGATTCAGAAAGGGACTTTGTCCACTAAGATGGTCTTGGCAGCAATGCCTTGGCTACTATGGAAATCATTACATGTGCTTAATTGATGCCAAAATTACATGTTTTATTCCCATGCTATTTTATCATTCTTAATGTTTCTTTATGATCTATGCCTTACGTACTTCCATGTTTTATGTCATTGATCAAGCTTTTGATGTTTAAACATTATGTTCATGTTTTTAAGTTCAAATGTATATGGTATGTTTTATTTTATCCATGCTTACCCTTACTGAGCATTTGAGCTCACCCTTTTTATGTTTTCTTTTCCCCAGGATATAAAGAAAGGTTTTAGGTAATAAAAAAAGGGAAAGATATTTATGGGAGATGTTGAAGATCTTTCACCACGATTAGAAGATTACGTTCCAAGTTTCCAAAGACACTAAACTATTACGGTCCTTGTGTGTCTGTTTTTGTTATGTATTAAGTATTCTGCTAAATTAATGTAATGTCCATGTACGTCAAGATTTGGGTATCTACACTTCCATGGTGTGTATTGATCAATTGACTCTGTCTCCACAAGATGTTAAACTGGTGACCCCAAGACGATACTTCGTTCTAAACATGGGATATCTGATGTAAAAGACTTGAATGATATGCACTTATAGAATCAGTTACCTCATGACAAACATGAGATATCTAAGGTGAAATACTTGTAAGATATATGAATTTATAATTATATACCTCATGATCGACATGAGATTCCTTAGGTTTCACACCCAAGATGCCTCCACGAGATGCCCTCCCGAGATGAAGAATATATGTGACCAATATTTCTAACATCCAGTCATTTCAGTGATGCCAACATGACTACTATTCTGACTGAATGTTTCTACCCTATCAAGACCCACTGTAATGTCCAGACAGAAGCAATTTAATTAACTGACATGCACATAGATATGACACTAGGAATGATTTCCATGTACATGAATTAACTCTATAAGGGAGACCTAGACTAGGTGATGAGTTCTAAAGAGGAATACATGGATTTAGGAACTAACATCCCATAATCCCATTTTAATCAAGTAGAATACATAGCCATTTAAAGTGATTAAATACTCCCACCTTTGGAAAGATGGAATTGTTGGTCAGAGTGGATACTCAAGAGGGGGGTGAATTGAGTTCCAATTAAATTTTTTGTTAAAATATTGTCTATTTAAAATCCCCCAATTTATAAAACAAGTTAAACTGTAGTGAATTTATACAGATTGTAAATGCTCACTTAGCTTCTCAAATATTGATTAGGTCTCAGTTAATTTAATCACAAGATTAAACTAACTTTTGAAACTAATCTACTGATTTACAATAAGTGTAAACACTTTCGAATTTAACTATCAAAGTAGCTTTAAAATAGTTTTGTATTTCAAAGTAATAGCAGTGGAATAAATAAGATATATGTAGTAAACTTTGAAATTAAACTAAAAATGCACAGCAGATATAACAAGAGGTTCAGTCTCAATCTGAGACTTAGTCCTCTCAAATTTATATAAATTTGATCCACACCCTCAATCGGGGTTAACAATAGTTTACAAAACTATCCAGGCCACACAGGGACCTCTACCTCTGTTCTACGTGGGAAACAAAACAAAGACCAGGCCACACAAAGACCTCTTCCACAGTTGACGTGGGTAAACAAGAGATAAGAGATTTGGAGTGAGGATTTTTATATCCTCTAGTTCAGTGTAGAAGAAAATGTGTGTATAAGAAATATAGATTACACCACACTGCTCGAAATTTAATAAATAAATCACATAGAGAAGATAGATAAAAGTTTAGAAATCTCTAGTGATTATCAATGCAGCTCTGGGCTCGTTGGATTCAGCAGGAGTGCTTCTGAGTCGTTCTCTGGTTTTTCTATTGAAAAACAGAGTGTCGTAGTTCAGCTTGTCTTCTACAAAAGTGAGAATGATCTCTTGATTCGTTGTGTGTTCTTAAGAGGTGTTGGATTGCATTCATGAGAGTTCTTTGAAAGACTTGCAATCTCTTTCTTGCTCAGGATTGTTCTTCTCGTTCAGTAAAATGCTCTCTAGTGTATGCAAGTTCTTCTCGTTGTATATTCACACTTTGACGTCACTACTTACACTTGTTGCACGTGTACTGCATTTAAATATTTCTTATATTCCACGAGTTCTGGAAGTAGGAATGATTCCCTTTTCATAGGTTCGAGATACAGTTTCCTGACATGCCAACAACTATCATTTAATAACATTAATTGCATTAAAAACATCAAATATGACCGTTAGCATTATTTAAATAATATTGACAAAAAGTTAAGAAACAGTGTCACAGTGATTAAGTAAACGATGTCTTCTTCACGGTATGTGGTTCATGGTATGAGTTTCACGGTATGTACTTCACGGTATGAGCTTCACGGTGTGTAGCTCACGGTGTCTGGATCACGGTGTCTGGATCACAGTGTCTGGGTCACGGTGTATGGGTCACAGTGAGTCCTTCACGGTGTCTGGTCACGGTGATTCCTTCACGGTGTCTGGTCATGGTGAGTCCTTCACAGTGTCTGGTCATGATGAGTCCTTCAAGGTGTCTGGTCATGGTGAGTCCTTCACGGTGTCTAGTCACGGTGAGTCCTTCACGGTGTCTCCATACTTAGACAAATATCGGTATTTGGACTTAGAGAGTAATATGCAGAATATGGATTAAGTTTAAGCATTAGAGAGTAAAAGAGCTTGAATCATAAATATAAAGGCTTGATAATATATGTGAGATTTATGATCATGCATGAGACTTGTAAATAATAAAGAGAGTAATTAACATCATAAGATTTGTTATCATTAAAACATGATGTGTAGTTTTTATTGAGATTCAAGAGAATTAGCATGATGTGCAATGAAGATTGAGATTAATTAACAGTAATAGGATTTGTGATCATTAAAACATGATTAGCACATGAGGAGTCCAACAGGAATGTTGAGAAACAAATTGTGATGCCAGCACGCATTAACATGTGAGGTGGTGTACCATGATAAATGTGTTAGAAACAACAAAAAATTATTTTATATTACAAGAATATGTATCTTGAAATATTATATTAAAACTCATCATAATTTGAAAACTCCCTATTTAATGTTTATCTTAAGACATAAGATATTATATTATAAAGATAATGAATGATCTATTACATTTTAAAAGTCAAATATTTTAGTTTGAGTGCAGCTATGAGAATTCCTTATCTTAGAAAAAGGATATTTGTTAAATATTATCTTCTGAGAAGTATAATAAGTTGTGAAATTTAAGTATCAAAATTTAATAATATATTTATCTTATGATGATGAATTATTCTATGAAATTTTGAATTCATTTTTTCTTACACATAGTATAACTCAAAGATTTGTTTTTTCTTATGAATCCTCTCAAGAATTTATCTTACAAGAACAATACTATCAGTCAGATATCTTATGATGAATTAGATATCATATAGAATATAATAATTAATTTCATAATATCTTGATAAGTTTCTTATTTAGTTTTATAATATCAGAAAAGGGATTGTCTATTCAAGGAAAAATAATTTTTTTTAAAGTGTCACATTACTAATAATGAAAATATTCAAAGAAGACAATTTCTGACATCATCACTATAGAAGCTTATTTAATATTTGGAATGAATGGATGTATTCCATTAATATCCTATCTTATCAGTTTTAAACAAATTATCCACTTGGAAATTGTGATTATCTCATATGCTTATGTTCCAAATAAAATAGGGGATATAAAATGAAGAGTTATCCATAATATGGATAAATGAAAAATAGACACACAGAGATACACATATATATACAAAACCTCAGATAAATGTAAAAAATAACTTGTATTCATAGACAATATCATATAAAATGATCATGTAATATGATTTTAAGTCTATTAGTTGCTGTTAAAGATCATACAGAGCTGAGTTTTGAAGACTATCATCCTCTTAGGATGTATATTATTCTATTTTTAGTTGGTTCTTTCTATTATGAGATGAAATAGTTCTTTAATGTTCATTAATATATATTTTATTTACACTCATTTTAAGTTATCATGTTATGGAAGTGGATAGGTATTATGAGAAGAGATATTGGTTAAAATATTTTGAACCTTTATAACAAGTAACAACTTATTACACACATATAGGTTCACTCAGGAAAATGTTTTTAATAGTAGAAATCACCAAACTCATGGATTAGAGTGATGGTGGAGTGAACTAGAAGATTTTTGTTCCCCAAACCACTATAAATATTCAGGTTTTTATCTCCTTCCACTATGTTTTTATAATTATGATTCCCATATTTATCAAGGGAAGGATTTGAACTCCATTACCTCAAATATCATGGTTTAAAGTAAAGGAAATGTTTAGGAACTCAGTTAACCCTATTTTTTGTTTTTAGTTATCCATTCTCTGTGAAAACATAAAGAAAACATTAATGAATTACTTAAAGGTATTTTAAATACCATTATTTTTTATGATTAAAATAAAATATTTGAGATGGTTTGATGATAAGGAATATGAATTTATATTTATTAGGTACATACCCAACATATAAATTTACTATTTTTACAATAATAGTCTAATGAAAACTTTATATTGAATTGATGTGATTATGTTGTAAAATCAAAATTTATTAAAAGAATCATTTCCCATTAATGATAACATTAAATAATCCCTTAAATATAACATTAGAAATTATTGGATGATTCTTGATCTTGAATTATATTTTCATATTTATTAAGATGATTCTAAAAATTATAGTAGTGATGAAGGCCTGATGAAATAATGTTATATTCTTAAAATACTTATAAAACATGTTGTTCATGTAAATATTCTTAGAGACAATATTAAACTAGTATAAGATGAAAGAATCCTGAGAATTACCAATCATAATAGCTTGTTTTCACAAGTCAAACCACAACGTGTTGACCAATCCCTTAAATATTGGCATTGATTTTAGTGATGAAAAAAGAGGTAAACCAAATAGAGAATATCAACACTTGAAAAATTATGTCACATAAAAAATACAAAAATATGATTTGTAAAAGGTGGGATTTTTAGAATAATCTCAATGATAAAGGATAGTTTATATTAAAAAAATATCATCATGTTTGAGAAGGATATTCTTAAATTGAGGGTAGTGATTTAAATAAAACATTTCCAACAATAATAAGGTTATAAAAAATTCAAAAATTTCTAGTGATTTTTTCTCAATGTAACTATTTATTTCAAATCGATGTAAAGACCATGGTCTGTAATTTAAAACTTGATTAATAGGTTTATATTGAACAATAAGAATGTTTTATCCAAGATAGTGATGGTTCATGAGTATAAAACCTGCATAAGGCATTATATTAGCCTAAAAAACACCTCAATCATAGTATTCAAAGTTTTATAACTTCTTAATGAGCATAGAATTCAAGAAATGTTGGGTGGATTAAAATTTCTATGTTAATGGAGATGATACAAACTTTCTTATTGTGATTTTTTATTTAGATGATGTAATTTTTATTGGAAATTAAGAAGGATTTTGTGTGGTGTTTCTACTAAAATGAAAAATCTCTTCAAAATTTCAATGATTGGTTAAATGAATTTTTTGGTTCTATAAATTAGTAATAACATATATTTTATCTTTCTGCCACAATAAAAGTATGATCTTAAGCTACTTTTTAATGGATGAATTAATAGGTTTTCCACTATTATAAAACATGGGACTAAAAAATCCAGGGAAAAAGAAGGAAATATTGTAGTTAAAATGGATTTTTGAAGGATTATTGTAAGGATAATTTCTTTGATAGTTTCAAAAGATGATATTTTGTTTTTAGTTACACTTTGTGCATGATTCCAAAGAAACTTGAAGATGAAACATTTTATGGGAAAATTGATCTTGTAAAAATAAATGGAACATTTGATTTTGGCAAGTGGAATGATATAAATAAATCAATTTAGCATCATCAATAGCTTGATATATATTATAATTATTTAAATATAATAGCTTATTTTGAGAATTCTATAGAGTCAACTACACTATGAAATAAACCTTGGGAAATTTAAGCTTCAGACTGGTTCATAAGTTGAGTGGTGATTGGATCGTGAGACAATAATTTATAGAATACCATGATATTTTAGGAGGAACCTGTTAGGGTAGAACGAGTAATGGAAGATGGTCTAGAGGGGGGTTAATAGACCAGATTAAAAAAATTAAATAAACAAATTGATTAATTAAATTAACTATCAAAGTTAATTATGAAGGTTAATTAATAATAGATAAAGTAAAGAACTCAATGATTTTTTATAGTAGTTCGGTTCAAATTAGGCCCACTCTACTTTCATACCTTTATACTCAGTGAGAGATATGTGTGCACTAAAAATGATTTTTAAGTGGGAATCATAACCCAATTACATAATCTTTTTCTAGTGGAGGGATAACTACAACACTAGATTTTGTGTGGGGAGTCACAACACTTACAACCTGAATTTAAATAAAGGGAGTCACAACCCGAATAGTCCTGAAATTAGATATAGTGGATCATAACCCTTAGATCCTGAATTTAGAATCCGGGAGTCAAAACTCAAAAAATAAAATAAAATAACAAATAACGATTTTATGTGTAAAAGCATAAATAGAAAAAATAGAGTGCATGTGAGAGATGGGAAAAAGTGTTACAGACTCAGAACCAGATGAAAGAAGATAAAAAATGAAATAAAAGGTACTAGTTATTGAGAATTGAATTATAACATCTATTCGAGGCAATTATAGTAAAAGAAGAAATAATCTGGAACTTACGATAAAGTCTAGGTGAGGAAACATCATGTTGCAGAATGTTCCAAATGCACAATAGACTTAAAGTTCACAACACTTTCTTTTTAAAAAAAGTGTATCAAATATGTTAACTCAGGTGTATTTATATTTTTATTTTATCCTTTAAGAGATAATGATATATATATTGAAAATAAATATTCAACATCTACAATAGATCCTCTTCCTTCTAAAATTAAAAATAAATTGAGTTAATATCTTTCCTAAATATCTCTATAAAAATCATATCATAGTTTCCTCTTTATTCCTATATAATAAGTCTCTAGTAAAATAATTTAAAATAATTTCAATAAATATTTCAATAATATATCTAGAATAATAATGGAATTGAATGATTTTAAACACCCATTTAAATCTATTCAATCCTATTTAAATTTAGTGAAAACAATTCCTGAAAACTAGCAGCACAAACTGAAAGTAAATTCAAATATTTAAATTTAAAAAAACATGAAAACAACGACTTTATTATAAAAAGATATGGAAATAATTTATTAATTTTACTCTTTAAATATTCTAACAAAAACATTAAAAAATATTTGATCACAGTCCTTAGATTTAATGTGAAATTATCCAGTATAAAAACCATTGAAAATAATCCATATATAAGCAGAAAATCAATTTTCAACATAAAAGAACAGAATGAACAGGAATGTAGGGTATGAACAGTCATGTAACATAGGGTATGAACAATAAAATAGTATAGGGTATTAAAAGTAACGTAGGGTTTCCCAACCAAAATTTACGGAAATGAATAGTAACGTAACGTAGTTTATGAATAGTAAATTAGCGTAGGGAATAAACAATAATGCATGGTTTCCAAACCATACAGTGCAAAAATTAATAGTAACATAATGTAGGGGCACATGATCCTCAGCTCAGTTGGTGAGGACTCGGTAGGTGAATGCAAGAGACCAGAGATAAAATCTAGGTAGAGGCGATTTTTTTGGGTTACTGTAGCAGTACTATAGTAGGCACTGCAGCAGACATTGTTCAGTACTGTAGTAACTGGAATTAGCCATCCATCTGGGCCTTTGGGCCACCGGTTTGGTCGTCGGGTTCTACAAGTATTTTGGGCCATCCAAGGCCTTCGAGATAGTTGTTTCTCAAGGCCTTTGGGCCACCTTAAGGCCTTAGGTCCACCCCAAGGCCTTCGAGCTACATGACTGAAGAAGTACTAGTCAGACTACAAAGGACAAGGCTTCAGATGAGGATTCAAGGTATGATCATTCACTGGAGCAGAGCTAACCAGAATTGGAAGAATGAGAGGGTATGGATTTTCCATCAGTACCAAGCCTATGCAGCTTTTCATATGACATCTAGTTGACTAGCCTTATGAAGGTGGAGTGCTGATTTCATGACATATGCTGGGGATGAGCAGTTTCAAGTTGTCTTGTCTGGGTGATTCCCTCTAAGACCTACAGGTCATGTAATTATATCTATGCCATTGGGCCTTGTAAGATTTCCTCTTTATCCCTTGAAAGGTGTATTATGAAAAATAATAAAAAAATGAAGACCTTTGGTCCATTACAATCAATGTAATGTAGGGTATGTATAGTAACATAGAATAGGGTATAAACAATAATGTAGGGTTTCCAAACCATACTTTGCCGAAATAAATTGTAACGTAATGTAGGGTATGAACATTAATGTAGGGTTTCCCAACCATACTTTGAAAAATTAATAGTAAGGTAGGGTTTCCCAACCATACGTTTTGGAATGAATAGTAACATAGGGTTGATGAACCATACTTTGAAATATTAATGAATGTAGGGTTGCCTATAGGGTTTATAGACAACATACTTTAACAAACTTCAAATTTTTTTAAGGGACCTAAATAGTAGATTCAGAAATTGGTTAAAAAGTCTTATTTGTATAAAAGATTATTATATTTCTAAATAACTGAGAAACAAATAATTTTGACATCTACTACTCCAAATATCATCAAATTATAGAAGAAAATATATTATGGAAAAACTATAGTTGTGAAATATCAATACATAAATTTAGATAATTTATTCACCATCCAAACAACCTTTTTAGACTTCAATGTAAACTAATGAAATCAAGATAAACATGTTGTATTTTAAAAAAATCAAGTTTCATGTGTATTGTATATCTTCATAAGTTAGAGTAAAATAAATACAGAAACATTTTGAAACTATAAACTGTAGAATCTCTAAAACGGCAGTAGAAAATGCATTGAATTTTTAGAGTACTAAGAAATAATTTTTATACTTTTTTATAAACTAAATAATTTTTAATAAATATCTTATCTATAAATCTTTATAATAATCCCACAAATAAAAATAAATTTTATTGAAATATAATCAAAATATAGAGAAAAATTAATCAAACAAAATCAAATGTAACCAAATAAAATAAAAACAAGAACATACATAAAAATAACCGTGACACTAAAACCTAAGTGATAAAGGTTTGATGATTTTTTATTTATCTATATTTTAGGAAAGTCATGCTATAGTGAATAAAAATTTCCATAATGGGTCTTATTGGAATAGATTGTAGAATCTTTTGTTCTGGAAGAATTGAAAATGCCACACCACAATCAAATTTCTATATAAAAAATATTTTCAATGATATTATGAGATACTTAGATATTTTTGGTATATTGTCTTCTATATCATTAAATTTTGAGGGTTATTCTATTTCTTGGTATTTCACAGCATAATGTCTTTTATGTCTATAAATAAATGGAGACCCACTTATAGAAGGTTGTTGTGAGGAAAAAAGAGAGATATACCTATTATAGTAGCATTCAAAGGATTATTTGGTAACCTTTTGATGAGGATAACAAGTGTGAAACTAATTAAAAATTCTTGATGAGAATGAGGTAACATAAGTGGAGATCATTTGACTTATTAACACTTTTATTTCAACTTGAAAACTGATTTCATGAAAATACTCTTTATCCACACCATGTTCCTTTGATAATTAATTGGAACATGGGTAGTGAGATTATGACCACAACACACCAAGGATTATCCAATTGATAAGAATTGTGAGTAATCCTTTTAAAAACCCTTATGTATATATACTCTCCCTCTCACTCAGTTTCCCATCTTCACATTGTCACCCTCAAGATCATTTGTCACAAATAGATGATGGGAACCATATATTGAGAATGTAAGAGTTGGTATTTTTAGTGAATGCTAATTCACTCCCCTTTAAGTTTTTATACACTATCTGACAGGCATATCACTGTATATTGAATCAATAATAATTTTACTATATTTATTATAAATTATTTTGTATCATGAAGTTTTTGTTTGTATATTAAATTATGGAAACTAGAATATTTTTCAAATGTTTTTGTGAATATGTTTAAAGTGATAATAAGGGTTTATTAATATATTTTTGAATATTATATATTTTATAAAAATCTTGTTTTATTATATCAAATAGTTAGATATTTTTAATCTAATTTAATTTCTAATATATTTATTTTTTGTAATTAAATAATGTTTTAATTTATAATTTGAATATGTTATATTTCATATTTTAATGAAACATTGGATTATTAACGTTCCTATAAAATGTTTAATGTGATAGTTCTTATATTATAAAAAACATACAAAAATAATTATTAAAATTCATTATATGATTATCATAATGTGTTCAAAGGAATTTAAAATTTAAAATTCAAGAGATAAAATTATTTTAATTAATGGTGTATTATAATATTTGTGTCATTTTTTAAATAAGTGATAGTAGATATCCTGAGTGATCTTATGATTAAAGTGAACACTCTATCCAGTGATGAGTTATTTTATATTTATTATACTAAATTACCCTTAAGTATTTTTTAGAAGACCCATGGTCTACCCTTTATACCCTCAAGTGATATGATCCCATGCGAGGTTTTATATAAACCAAATGTAGAAACTATATGACTCAACATTGAGTCCTTTTTTATAACAATGTCTCTTTTTGGTAGGATGTACAAGATTATAATACTTTATAATTTTAATATGTAACCAATAATTATAGTCCAAGATCAAATTAATTAATTTCAATCTTTTTTACCTAAATAAGAATGAAACTGAGATAATTAATAAAGTTTAAGCCATTATTTTCTTGAAATTTTTGGATATTTTGTACCTTAGTCAATGGGATAATATGATGTGTCATAAGGAGTATTTTACTAAAGAGGAAGTCAATCATACTATGTTTTTATTATTAAAATACCTATGAAT
This sequence comes from Viscum album, assembly GCA_963277665.1. Taxonomy (NCBI): domain Eukaryota; kingdom Viridiplantae; phylum Streptophyta; class Magnoliopsida; order Santalales; family Viscaceae; genus Viscum; species Viscum album. Next base: position 1,920,793,570 of record OY728125.1, on the reverse strand, counting down.
GGGGTGATTTCAAGGGGAGGGGGATTTAGTGTAATGATAAGATTTAAATAGATGGGTGAGAGAAAAGTAAATGGAGAAAATGGGAGGAATCAAATTTAGTCCATGTTCAAAACTATTAAGTGTTGTCTTTATTGGAAACTGGGACATATCAAGAGGGACTAATATGATATAAATTGTTCAAAGGATGATGTAGTACATATTAATATGGCAGAGAATAGTTTTTATGGAATTCATGTCCTATATTATATATATCATTTTTCAATAGGGGTCAAGTTTTTTAAATAGTAATTCCTCATTATATTAGCATCTTAGGAGGATTTTTGTTAGAAATAGTTATAAGTGTTAGGAGTGATGTTTATTATGAAATATTAAAAATTAAAAGGTAATGGGAAGAAGTTTAATGATGATCAAGATGCACAGAAGTACCATTAGAATATTATTTAATGATATTTTAGTGGTATTATAAATTATGAACTGATATTTTTAGGTGAGGTGGATCTAGGTGGAGTTCCAGTAGGTAAGTTCTCGATAGTCATATAATCACTAGTGGATTTCTCATTATTATGATAATAAACAAAATATTTATATTTTATAGTATTTAAAGTGGAACTATATTGTAATATGAATCATCTTATGGTATAGTAATATTAATTCCTATATCTTTAGGTGAAGATTTAGTTTATAAAGGATAAAAATTATGGATTTTTAAAAATTTTAATTGGGATAGTCAATATTCTAGTGGATTGTTTAGTTATTTTTTCACTCACATCCATGTCGAAATGGCTATTTATTTTATTTTATTTTTCACGACTTTTATAATTTCCTCATTATTTCAACATGTTTCATTCATAACTAATCACATATGAGTGATATTCATTTGTGAATATTATTGATGTAATGACGTAACTTAGGTTATCCTTCCTCATCACCCAAGTAATCCCACCACAATGATCCATGTGAATTCTCGATTTTTATGGATTGTCTAAAAATAATCAAGGGTATAAAACTTAGAACATGGAAATTATTTCTCCCTTGAATCCTAATAAACATTCCATATAATATTACCAAGAATCTAAAATAGTGAAACTATAAGTTGGACTACCATATAAAATAAATAAATAAATTTAAATAAAACATCATCCAAACAAGGCACAACCTATAAACACACAACACCATTTTAGAAAAAAACAATAAATGAAATATATAAAATAAAATGGTATAAAATTATCCAAAATAAATTTATTGAATAATTTGGTTGATACATGAATATATTTTTATTAATAAAAATATCTAAAATAATTATCTTATATCTCTATTTGAAATGAGGCCACATTATCATCCCAAAAATATCCACCAACTGGATTAACAAAGCATACCATACAAAAATATAACATATAATTGATACTAGAATAAATATATGAGCACTACATAGAGACAAAATTGTGTATTTAGGGTGTGAGAGAAACTTTCCTAGTAGGATTACACAAAATAGATTATGAAATTCCATTTATAAGATATTTCATAAATGGTGGTTTAAAATACAATTTTTGAAAATAATATTTTTATCATTTTTGGAAAATAAATAACCTTATCATTCCTCATAATACCCTTTGACTAACATGCCTGGAAATTTTAAATGGAAATCCTAAAGTATTTAAAAACCATTTAAAAACCTTTCATTAAATATGTAAAATAGGGAGATCAAACCTTGGATATAATAAACATTCCAAAATCCCATTTTTTACATTAAATTTTCTAAAACCTATGATAAGTAGCTTAAAAAATACTATGTATAGATATAACTAACACCAAGAGTTAGAAAAATATAAGAATAAACATAGACTAGAAATATAAAAGATCAAATATTTGTAGAATAGATAATAATACAATATGAATGTATATAAAGGAAAATGAAACATGTGTTATTGAAAGAGTGAAACCAACTTTAATAACAAAAATGATGAAATGGATAACATAATGTGAAAATATTTTCAAACTCATCGATAAAAAATCGTAAAATATTAAACAAAATTGAATCTAATTAATATCTAAATCAATTTCAAATATTACTTGTCATTAGAAAAACCTTTGACATAGTGAGACAATCCTAAACATACATTAGGAGAATCATCTTATGGCCTATCAATGAATTATGAATAAGATAACCCATGACATACTCTCAAGTATCATCACATGGTGGCACTACCTATATGAAAATTCATGTTATTCACTAATTTATACTTACTAGTTTTCAAAAATAAATATAAAAAACATTATCTCTTGATTTCTACTTAGTTACCCATGATTTCCATAAAATTATTTAATAGACATGAGTGATAATTTTATTTATTAAATCATAACATCAATAAAAAACATAGATAAAAACCCCTCATCTCACCTCTAGACACCCTTTAAAGTGATGACCCCTTTAGAATTATATATAATAATAAAAAATTCACATTAAATAACATCCATTTATTAACAAAAAGTCACATAGTGGGTTAACAATACCAAGGGTGCCATGAAATCCATATATTCTATTTAATTTTTTTTAAAAAAATTGGACAGTAAAACAAATATAAAACTTAAATTATTAGAAAAATAATTTATAAATAATTTAATTAAAAACAATAATTACCACATATTATAGATAAATATGATATAAAACTAACATATAAATATTATAAAAACTAAAAATTAATAAAACTCAATAATGATTTAGTACATAGAAATGAAACACTTTGTTTTCAAAGTAAAACATTAGGATTTGAAAATACCTATTTATAAGATCATATGTGTACTCAAACATTATAAAAAATATTAATTTTATTTGAAAAATAGAATATAAATTTCTAGAAACATATATGGTGTATAAAACTATATATTGAAGTTATAAATCATGTAAATTTTTATAAACCCATTTTGGTAAACATATAAACTGTAGAGAGAAGATAATATATTTATGATTTCATAAAAGATACAATATATGTGAATAATTACGAAGAAAAATAGGAATGGATGTATCAAGTTCCACAACACATGTAAAATAATAGGAATTATAAAAAAACACCAACCTATGAGAATATTGATTGATGTGCCTTTGCTTTACAGGAAGATATGGGGGTTTAAGAATACATCCTAACACATTTTAACTAAAAACTAAAAACTTTTGTTCACAATAGTACATGAGATCAACCCCATGACTAATTATTGTCAGTGTAATAAGATAAGAATATAATGAATGATAATAAGGGGAAGAGATGAAGAGAAATGATACCCTAACCATATATTAGAAGAAATAATCAGTAATGATTCATAAAATATCAACCATGGGAGGAGAAGAGGAGAGTAGAAAACATGAAAAGAGACTTTCAGGTTGAACCCCTTGACTTCTAGGAAAATATACGAGTAATCTTCTAGAAAGTGGGTTATAAAATTAAAAAATGTACCTTTTAGTACATTTGAACCATTTGAGTGCATTAAATCCTAGATTATGTACCTTTCTTATAAAATTCACTACATATAAAGGTAAAACATAACTTTCATTAATCACCTACCAGGTCCCATTCACGGTTTTGAACCCTACTCTTGTATTCTAGAAAAATCCCATTAAAACCGAAAACATAGTCCAAAGACTAAAAGTAAATTTCATGATAAATTAATATATAAATAAATAAAAAAATAAATAAATCCTGAGTGTTAAATTATCCCTACCATAACAACATTTTTACCCAAAAAATCTTTGAATAACATTTCAATTGATGGAGAAATAATATCATGACCACACTATAAAAACATTTCTCACTTAGATTTAGTCTCAAAATTTAGAATTTTATTCAACTATTTACTCAAAAGAAACATCCTATTCATATTAAAAATCTATTAGCCATTTTTATGTTAGGGGCCAGGAAATATAAGCTCAAAATTAGGGACACTAAGACGAATATTCATAAGAAAGAACTTAAAATGGAAATTCATATATGTCACATACTCTAAACCATAATAAAATTTAGAATCATTAATTTACTTCTAAGGAGGATGATCTGAAGAACCATGAACACTAAATATTCATAATGGGTTAATTGGATTGAATACCTTACACAACTTATGATACCTATAATACTATGATAAATAAGTAGTTAGAAACATGATCTTAGTCTCATAGACTCACATAAATATTCCCATTAGGAAAATTTAATAACATATCACTTATTAATAACTATACATGGTCAAATAAAAAAATTGAGACCTTCTATATTTATCCCCACCATTTAAGGTTGCACCTTATTGATTTTATAATAGGTAAGTACTGTCACTACTAGATATACTATACCATGAAACAAATTTCTCTTATAGTTTAAATTACATTCAAAATGATACCTCTATCAACATAAATGATATAGCACCGAAGTCACAATAGCTTCCTCTATATATCATAATTATAAAAATATAACTAAAAGATATTAAACATATACCTAAACGATAATAACTTTGGTTTTTTATATTAATTATTCTTCGTAAAAGATAAATACATCAAGAAAATGTGCCAAAAAAAGGATTCTTAAAATAGTAAATTATGAAAATTACCTCATTTTCCTTTTGATTAAATCTCTAGTTTTTTAGATATAAGATATATTATACATTACTACCTATATTTATACTGTATCTCAAACTTCTTCCATCATTTATATTATAGTTTACAGAATATCAAAAGATGGCCCAATTGACCCCATTAATGAAATGAATTTGTATATTGAAAACATGAGGGATTAGAATACAAGAAAAATCCACACTAAAAGAATAAAATATAGTTTTTATTTATCATATTAATAGAGAAAAGGTGTAAAGATATCCCAAACTATCACTACACCCTCTCTGTATTAAACTCCCTTACACTTCTCACCACATGATTCATCCTTATTACTATCTGATGTAAAAATATCACTTACATACTTCAATTTAGAACTTATTCTTGAATCTAAAATGTTTTCCTTATCAACCATTACTTAAAAATAATCCAAAAAAAATCAAGACACCATGAAACTAATGTATAAATTAAAACCACTTTTATAGAAATATGAAATAAATGAGTTATTCTACACTGGATAAGGAGAAAAAAATCACCAACTCATTAAATCAATATATATACCAATTCACTGTTTGATTGTTATTCTAGGGACTCATCATATCCACAGCCTTTCTACCTTTACATTCTAGAGATATTTCAACTGAATAAACATTTTATTGAAATATTTATATGAAATGAATTTATGTTATTGAGTTTGAATAATGGTTTCAAAAATTTATGATTTTATTATTCAAATGTGTATAAGTTGATTTGAAAACCATAGGTATTGGGAGTTTATAAAAAGATAGATATATATTTGATACTCTCTGTCCATTCTACCACTTATTATTGACCTTTATCACCATTGAAAAAACATTATTTCTAGTTAAGAAACTCTTTAGAATGATCTAAAGATTGATATAGATTTTACCTTTCCACTATTTTTAGAGATAGGGTTCAGTCAAAAACTAGATGGACCATATATGGATTATTAGAATTGATGGACCTCATGAAATCCCCATGTACCTTATTCCATGGGTTCACCGACACTTTTCATGGAGGTGTAAACTAAAATAACTTGAAATATTGTCCTTAATAAAATTAAATCCGAAAATAAAAAACATACATTAAAATTAAATCAGTAATATTATACCAATATATTATTAAAATTTCAATCACATAAAAATAACATCAAATAATAATCTATGGACACAAAATACACCAATAACTCTATAAATATTCTTGAAGATCATAAAAGTAATACTTTATTTTATAAAACAATAAGTACTTAATTGAATTTTTAATAGTACTAGTTCAAAGTTATCACTTATACTTTAAAAATTTATATTTCGAAATTAACATAAACTATGGAAATATTTATTACATTTCATAAAACAAATTTCATATAAATCATCATTTGTACACTGAAACACAATATATTAGTTGAAAAATATAAAAATAAGTTTGAATGTTTAATAAAATTATAACTTAAGATAAAAAAATATGTAACCTCATATAACTTTCCTTTATTTATAAAACAATATGAAATTTAAAACATGAAATTAATTTTAAAAAATGATTATGAAACCATTGAAAATTTCCATTATGATAGTTTTTAAATCAATGTATGACAACTTGGATACATGAAAATATTTCTTTATAGATTATAAGCATTGGAAATTATTTTTAGAAAAAAATTTTAGAAAAAACTTTCCTTCAAGATTTACACACATTATAATAAATTTTAAAATACATTATAAAACACTATTAGTTCCTAATATATATTTATATATAAGGTGAAACACAAGTATTTAACATAGTATACCAATTCCACTAAACCAAATCAAATCAAGGATCATAAGATTAATTTCAAATTTATCATAAATATTAAAAAATAGAAATATTTCTAAATATATAATGAATTTAAATTTTATAAACTAGGCGAGTTATAATATGTATAACAGTTCATTGCATGTTCTCTTTTCTAGGTATGTAGCCCATGCATAGTTTAAGATCCAAAAATTTTCTAGTGTTGTATCAAGATTATTTATAGGTTATATTTTACCCTTATTTTTGTGTATCTTGGTTTGGTTTTACTTTTGGGAGTTTTGGGGTGAAATTAGAGAATTTTGGAAGGATGATGGGCAGTGCATGTTTGGTGCACACTTTACTAAAACGATGCACCCAAGCCAGCAAACTGAGCGAAACCTAACAGTGTGGATTTATATAATTATCACATGGTTTTTCAAACCATTTTCCCATAGTATTAAATATATGACCCTTGGGAGTAGGTACATGGTTAGATGCATGGTTAGGGAAAACCATGTGCCTTGTATAGGAAACCATGCATATAGAAATTTAAACCCCCAAAAATTAAAATAAAATCCCTAACCACGTGGTATTAATCCCTAGTCATCCCCACTCTGACCTAAACTAATTCTTATGAATTTTATTGGCCCTTGGACGAGTTCAAGGCATTATTACCTATATTCTTGATTAATGAATGAATGAATTGAAGAATTTTCACCTCCCCCAGTAGGAGATCTCATATTAATTAGTTTCCTCTCTCCATCACATATTTCTCTCATCTTTTGAAGGGATGTCTTCCTCAGTTGGTTTTATATCTAGATCTTGGTTTCATAGATCTAATATATTTGATCATAGGTCTATTTTTTGAATCTAGATATCATTATTCATTATGAAATTGTATGTTCTTCTATAATTTATGGATTTTCGTCAATGAGTATCCATCAATAATCTTGATGTAGGTGGTCTAAATTCATTTATAATAGTATTGAATTATTATTGCATGTATGAATTGGATAATTTCATTTGGAATTTTGATAAATAGAATATGGAATTGAATTAATTAATTGATTAGTTAATTAATTAAATCATGGAATGGGTTAATTTATTTTTCTTGTGATTTTGAAATGTGTTGAACTTAGAAAAATTGAATTTGGTAATTATGATTACGCAATTAGTGAATAATGGGTCATTGAATTAATGGTTAATGAAATAATGAAATTAAAAAATTAATGGGATGGTGAAATTGGTAAATTGTTGGGATTTTGGAATTGACTGATTAATGAGATTAAAGGGATATTTGAATTTACCTTGATGGGTCAATTCATTAATTGACTGAATCTTGAAAAATGGTTGAATGATGAATTATTTATATTATTCCATGTAATTGGAATAAAGGATTATTATTGTTGTGATAAACTAAATTAGTTAATTAAATGATAGATTTTATATAAATATCAATGACACATAACCTTTATGTATATGAGATCATGATTTTGAGATATTTTGAGATTTGTGATAAATTATTTCGGGATAGGGATCGAGGCTCCAAATACCCATGTGTGATAAATGCATGTGGGATAGGGACTGAGGTTCCAAATACCCATTTGTGATTAATGATTAAGGTATAAGAACTAAGGCTCAAAATACCTATTTATGATATAAAGTGTGAGACAAGGACTAAGGTTCCAAATACCCTTGTGACTTCAAAGTGTGGGATAGTGAAAGAGGCTCCAAATACCCATGAGGTGCTATATATGATGTTCTACACCCATGATATTGGTATTAGAATATAGTTCTAAGAAGCCATGCTATGATTAGTAATGAAATGGATAATGAAATCCCATGTGTTATAATGAATTGTTAATTGAATATGTGACATGGTAAAAACTCTAGCATGGGATGAAGAAGGTGTTCATGGTGCGGGTGTCCTCAGGAACTTAAGGTTCAAGTGGTTAAATAAAGAATAATTAAATGTGTGAACTACTTACCTTATTGCTTGAAATTTTTTCTTTATATAAATTCATAAACTTTTATTGACTGGATATTATATTTGAAGCTGTTTATAGTGGCCTACTAAGTAATAGTCATACCCTACTCAGGATTCCTAATTGATACCCAAATAGAATTCATGGTTGTAAGTCAGCATAAGGAAAAGAGACCAATGTTAGACGGATGATTTGGGATAGAGCATGGATGAGGGAACCATAATTGGTTTCGGGACACTCTTAGGAGTTTCAATGTGTCTTTATTTTGGGTTTTAATTTTAAATATGACTCTTATTTGGCATGACATATTTTTGATTTTGGTTTGTATATTTTATTTTGGTTTTGGATATCATGTGATACTAGTTTTTCATATTGATTATAGCATGATTATTTTTGTAGTTGTGATACTTTGTTAAAGAGGGTATAATCTCCCCATGTTATGTATATTAGATGCTCACTACAAGTTATAAACCCATATCATACAGGGAAGTACTCTTAAGGTCATTTAACCAACTGTCTTAAGGCACCGGTATGTGGAACCTGGTTTGGGAGATTACAAATTGGTATCAAAGGGGGTTTCTTTTATTTTCTTTTTTCTTACTATTTGGGAAGGTTTTACGTGAGACTATAAATATTCCTGACTTTGACATGAGCTTGTGAATGGGAGTAGATAACCCATGTATGGGGGAAAACCCAAGTTCCCAGGGTGGGATTTTTGTTGTTGTTGTTTTCTATTATGATTGGATGTTATTTCAACTATAATGATGCACTTATTATGTGATGTGATTATTATTTCTGAGATTTTATGAGAATTTAATTGGGACCTAGTATGGAATGATAGATGAGTATACAAGTATCATTTTAGTCACTCTGGAATTATTTTGAGATGCATCATTTTTAGGCATGCATGGAAAAGAAGGTTTTGATTAAGTTATTGAAATAGAATTTTTTTTCCATTCCTGTGTAATTGAACTGAAAATGTGCTTGATATGGAATTAAGCTATTATAAAATGATGTAAAATGTGAATAATTATGTGTCTAATGAAAAAATGGAAAATGAGAATGTGTTTATCCTTGTTAACCCTAACCTAGATGTATGATGGTTAAGGTTAGTGAAAGTGCCTCAATTTTGACCATGTGGAAGGAAAGAGGGGATTAATTGTTACGACTTTATATGAATCCATGTTTTTAAATGTGTTAATGTTTTGAAATGTTTCCTAAGGTGTGTGTTTAACATTTTAGATATATTACTCAATGATGATGTTTTTTATATAAGATAAGAGGATAGCCTGGAAAAGATCCTCTAGTTGTGAAACATGAAGCATCGATAGGTGGGTGAAGGAGCCTGAGAAAAGTTCCATGAGAACTTTTCTCACTTCTTTAAATTTATGGAGAGTGACCCAAAGAGGGATGTGAAGAGTATTTCAAACATAAAATAAGGGTTTTAGTAACATCGCCCTCTATATTTCACCAGAGAGGGTGTACCTAAGGAATACGAGTTTTATATTGATTACATCAAGACTATACATGACCATTTAGAGAATCCTACTCAAAAGAGGGTCAAGTTGGATTATTATATTTTATAGGGATCCACAAAGCTTTGGTGGTATGTTTAGGCTCAAACTGGGTAGAAAGATGGCATGGAATGGAATGAATTTTTGAAGAAGTTCCTAGAGAAATTTTATCTAGAGAATTTGAGATAGGATAGGGTTGTTAAGTTCATGCGATTGACCTAGGGAAGTATGTATGTGATGGATTATGTTGGTCGCTTTACTAACTCTCATTTATTTTCTCAATAACTGTAAGGGGATAAGATAAATACGAAAAGGAATTTCTTGGATGAAATTAAATGTGAGATTAAGTCTAGTTCAACATCTTTGAGTTAAATATGTTTTCTAAGGTGGTGGATCAGGCTCAAAAATTTGAGTAGAATTTGAAGGTGGCTTGTAGTAGATGACAAGTGGGGTTTTGGATGATTCATTTGTATTTATTTAGATCATAAAAATAATAATTATGATAATTCTCACTAAAGTAGTGGAAAAAAGAGTGTCCAGGGGGAAGGATCAATTTTTTAGGATCTTACTCGAGGGATTTTCCACCAGTGTAGTAGTCTGGGAAACTTTCATAGACATTTTCCCTGATGATCGGTTGAGTTCCAAGCTTATGGTAGGTTGATACATCTATAGAGGATCTATAGGAACACCTATTGATGGTTAGTAATGAATTATCTAGTTAGAAGAAGAGTGTGGGATTTGAGTCTTCCACATCATATTAGTCTTGTAGTTGGAGTTCTACCAACCATGGTGGTAGAGGCAGTGGACGTTGTACTTCTGGGAAAGAGTTACCATATCAGCAAAGTGATATAGAATAGGGGACTTAAAATACATCACAGGGAATAGGGGAAGTGCAATTTTATGTAGTTCAACCTACACTTGTGGATAGAGAGGATAGATCATTGAGGGATAGAGGTACTATTCTTATACCATCTACACCATCTAGTGCCTTATTTGACACCGATTCCTCTCATTATTTTGTATCTGCACAAATTTTTAATGGGTTGAGTTTGGAAGTGGAGTTTTTGAGTGGGGTTTTGATAATCGAAACACCATTGGGAGTATGATCGAGGGACATCTATTTATGCAAGAGGTTTCTTCTCAAGGTTGGGGAGTATCGTTTTCTTTATAATTTTCAAATTATTGACCTGGAAGGATTTAAACTATTTATAGGTATATATTGGTTAGTAGCATACCAATACCACATTGATTGATACCAAAGAAAGGTGAATTTTACATCTCCTGAGGGTGAAAATTATATTCCCTATGGAGTGTGGGATATCAAGGCATGTTGTACAGGTACAACTCATGAGAAACTAGGGGAGCTCATAGCCCAAGTTTAAATTTATTACTAGATGATGGAGGTGTAAAGAAGGATGTATTTCCACCTATATTAGACAAGTTCCAATGCATTTTTATTGAGGACTTCTATAGGATGGAACCTGAGAGATATGTTGAATTTACAAATGATCTCATGGTGGGGGATGATCTAGTTTCTATTCCACTAAATAGAAAGGAACCAAAAGATATTCAGGAGCTCAAGACTTAGCTGGAATAGAATATGGATAATGGGTTTATCCATTCGAGTACATCACCTTAGGGTTCTCTAATCTTGTTTTCAATGAAGGATGACAAAAATTTATTCTTATGTGTTGATTTCCAGAAGTTGAACCGAATGACTATAAAGAAACAATATCCTATTATGTATGTTGATTAAATGTTTTACCTATTTAGGGGGGATTGTGTGTTTTCCAAGATCAAATTGAGATCAGGGTTTAATTAATTCAGATTTTAACCTTCTAATATACCATATGCTACTTTCAGAAGTAGGTATGGGCTATATGAGTTCTTCCTGATTCTATTTGGGTGGACGAACACACCAGTAATGTTTATGAAATAGATAAACAAAATCTTCCACCCATACCTGAATTAGTTTGTGGTAGTATTTGTGGATAACATCTTGGTGTACTCCAAGACTCATGACAATCATTCCCAACATATTGACATCATCCTGAGTATGTTGGGAGAGTATCGAATATACACTAAGTTATCTCAGTTTAAATTCTAGATTGATCAGGTAAACTTATTGGGTCACATCATCTTAGAGGAAGGTGTGTTAGTGGACCCAAAGAAGGTGTATGTATTTGTTTCTTGGGGTTATCCTAATAATTTTTTTTGATATCCATAGTTTTCTTGGGATAGTAGGTTATTATCGAAGGTTCATCTAGGACTTTTTTCAATTTAAAGCACCTATTTTGGTATTTAATAAGAACTGTAAAAAGTTTTAATGGTATGGATAATTTGATAATTATTTCTAGTAATTAAAGAACAATTTAAAAACCGCACCAATATTGATCCTACCTAATCCATGGGGGGAGTATACAGTATTCTGTGATGCATCTTAGATCAGTTTTGGAGTAGTGTTGATGCAGGGGGATAGAGTGGAGATGTATGGATCATGAAAGTTATTTACAAATGAATGGAAATTCCCTACGCATGACCTCAAATTAGATACATTTGTTTATGATTTGAAGTGTAGGTAGAATTATCTATTGGGAAAAAATTATATTGTGTATACCGATCATAAGAGCATAAAGTATATATTTTCCCAAAGAGATTTAAATCTTCATCAGTGAAGGTGGGTTGAGTATATGAAGTAATTTTATTTTGACTTAGCATATATTTCTGGGAAGATAAATAGTGTTATTGATGCTCTATGTAAGAAAAATCATACTTAGGCATTTTAGGAGTCTATTTTTGAGTGGAAGATTATTACTTTTCTTGATGAGTTGCATGTTGGGGTTTAAGAGGGCCACACGAATATGAAACTCTTATTAGTTTTATTGAAGTCCATATTTTTTGTGTTGGATCAAGGAGAGGCAGTATGAGGATATGAAATGTTTCGCCTTGAGAGAAATCCTTGAAGGAGGGGTGACAACTTTTGATTGGACTATAGTTGAGGATAAGATAATCTATGTCAGGAATTAGGTTGTTGTGCCTATAAGTTTACAGGATGAGATGATGTGTGTATTTTATGTATCAAAGTAGGTGGTTCATACTATTTTGACCAAAATTTACCATGACCTATGGCATCAGTATTGGTGGCTAGTCATGAAAAATATGATTATAGGGTTTGTAACATGATGCTACATCTATTAAAATGTGAAGGATGAGCATCAATGTCCTGGTGGTTTACTATAATTGTTTCCCATTACAAAATGTAAGGGGGATGGTGTTACCATGTAATGTTTGGTGGGTCTCCTGAGGATTCTTCATCAGAATGACACTATTTGGGTGGTTGTGGACTGACTGACAAAAGTAGCACATTTTTTGCATATATGGGAGAATTTATCTGTGGAACAATTGGGAAATTTTTACATTATAAAGATAGTCCATCTACATGAGGTTCAATGAAGTATTGTATTAGACCATGAATCATGTTTTAATTCACTCTTCTAGAAGGTATTTTATAATTTTCTAGGCACAAATGCTTTATTGAGTGTCATATTTCATCCATAGAAAAACGGGCTGTCAGAAAGTACTATACAAGTTCATGAGGATATTCTATGAGCGTGTGTTCTTTAGTTTAGTGGGTCTTGGGAGTAACACATATATCTTGTATAGTTATCCTATAAAAATATTTATCATTCAATTATACATATGGATCTATATAAGGCTCTTTATGGTAGGCCATGCAGATACCCTCTATGTTGGATGGTGGTAGGTGAGTCAGAGTTGTTAGGACCGAGTCTTGTACAAGAGATGTTAGAGAAGGTTTAGTTGATTTAGAAGTGTATGGATGAGGCTCAAAGTAGGTACAATATTTATGATTATAGATGTCAATGAACCCAAGAGTATACAGAGGTTGATCCTGAATTCCTTCAGGGGTCAGCTATATTGGATCACCTTAGGATTCAGAGACATGGAAGGTTGTTGCCCTGGTTTTTTTGGACTGTTTGAGGTCATGGAGGGAATTGGGAAGGTGTAATACTTATTAGGTCTTCTAAATAGGTATAGTTCTATGCATGATGTTTTTCATATGACACAAATTTAGTGGCATCACCTTAAACCATCTAATGTGATCGAGGTGGTTGATGTTGATCTTGAGGCCGATGTATCCTTTGATAAGAATCCAATACCTGTTGTGGATCATATTGAGAAAGTGTTATAGGGAAAGACTCTACCGATAGTTTGTGTATTGTGGAAGTATTTCAATGTCTAGGAGTATTCTTGGGAGAGAGAAGTAAATACGAGGGATCAGTGGCCTGATGTTTTCACCTCATAATCTTAGAGATTCTTGTGAGTATAGCTCGATGATGATCTGTTATAAGTTGTGGATATTGTAAGATCCTGAAATTTTATGGTGATGTATCAAGATCACTTAAATGTACAATTTTACCCCTATTTTAGTGTATCTTAGTTGGGTTTTACTTTGGGATGTTTTGGGGTGAAATTGGATAATTTTGGAAGGAATTGGGTTAGTACATAGTTGGTGCACATTTTTCACAAACTATGAGCCCATGCCAGCAAATAGTGAACACCCAAACAGAGGGGATTCACATGGTTGGAACACAGTTTGTAAAAATATGCACCCCTGTAGTAGTAACCATGAGACCCATGGGAGGAGGCACATAGTTTGGTGAAAAATTGGTAAAATTGTGAGCTCCATATAGGAAAATGTGAACGTTGAAATTTAAACCCACAAAACAATTAAAATAAAATCCTGACCCCCCAGTATTAATTCATAATCACCCCCACTCATAACTAAACAAATTTTTAATAATTTTAAGGGATCCCAGGTGAGTTCCATGTCATTCCAACCTCAATTATTTAAGAATCCAATACAGGATTGAAGAATCTTCAACTCCCCATATTAGATATCTCTTCCCGATTGGTTTCCTCTATCCATCCGGTTTTCTATCATTTTTTGAAGGGATGTCTTCCCTAGCTAGTAATGGATATAGATCTACGTTTTATGGATCTAATCCATTTGATATTGGGTCTAGGTTTTGTATCTAGATCTCATTTTTTCTATGAAATTGAATGTTCTGCTTCAATTTTTTGATTTCCATTGGTGAACGTCTATAAAAGATCATGATGTAGGTGGTCTGCAATCAGTGCCCATAGTCTTGAACTCCGAATGCATGTATGTGTTATGGAATTTAAATTGGAACGTTTGGAAACTGAATCATGAATTGAATTAAATAATTTATTAGTTAATTAAATAAATCATATAACTAGATTATTGATTTTACATATGATTTTGAAATGATTTGAACTTGGGAAAATTGAATTTTGTAATTAAGCTTGTGCAATTGGTGAATAATGGGGCATTGAATTAATGGTTAATAGGGTAATGAATTGGAAAATTAATTAGATGTTGGAATTGTTAAATTAATGGGATTATTGAATGGATTGATTAATGAGATTTAAGGTATGCTTGACTTAACCTTAAAGGGTTAATGAAATAATTGACTAAATATTAACAAAGGGTTGAATAATGAATTGTTGATATTATTCCATGTAATTAAAATAAAGAATGATGATTGTTATGATAAACTGACAAGGTAAAATTAAATGATAATACTTGATAGTAAGGTTAATGATTCATAACCTTGAAGTATATGAGATCATGATTTTTTTGATATTTTGATATGTGTGATATGTATGATAAATTAGTGTGGGATAGGGACTGAGTCTCCAAATACCCTTGTGTGATAAATGCGTGTGAGATAGGGATTGAGTCTCCAAATACCCATTTATGATAAATGAGTGTGGGATAGGGACTGAGCCTAAAAATACCCATATATGATAGAAAGTGCGGGATAAGGATAGAGGTTCAAAATACCCATGTAACTTTGAGGTGTGGGATAAGGACAGAGGCTCTAAATACCGATGGGGTGCTAGAAACAATGTTCAATGCGCATGGGATTGTCATTGGACTATGGTTTTAAGTGGTCATTTAAATATTATTAATGAAATGAATAAAGAAATACCATGTGTTATAACAAATTATGAATTGAATATGTGACATGGTTCAGACTTCAGCATGGTCCGAAGTAGGTATTTATGATGTGGGTGTCCTTGGGAACCCATGGTTTGTGTGTTTAAATAAAAAATAATTGAATATGTGAAATTCTTACCTGATTTCTTGATATTTATTATTTAAATGATTACATACACTTTTTTTGATGAGATATTACTTTAGAAACCATTGGTGATGGCCTAATTTTTTGTACTCACACCCTACTCAGGCAGTCTAATTGGTACCCAAATAAACTTCATGTTTATAGAACATGATAAGGGAATGATCCCTATGTTAGATGGATGAGTTGGGATGAAACATGGATGAGGGAACCATAACTTGTGTTGGGATCCACTTGGGAGTGTTAGTGTGTATCTATTTTGGTTTTTCATTTGACACTTGCCATATATTTGGAATGACATATCTAATATTTACATTTGTATATTGTATTATGTTTTTGTTCATCATGTGATACAAGTTTTTTCTACTGGTTATGGAATTTTTATTTCCACTATTGTGATACTTTGAAAAAAGATGGCATAGCCTCCCCATAGTACATATATTAGACCCTCTATTCGAATATTTATCCTCTAGTGTATGATGAGGCATTCTTGAGGCCGTGCAACAAACTGGCTCGGGGAACCAGTATGTGGCACCTGGGTTGGGATGTTACACATAGTTGTTGTATAACTTGGATATCACCCCATTTTCACTTCAAAACATTAAAATACCTACTATAAATATATAAAAATTTCAATGTAAAACATTATACCATAAATTAGGGTTAAAAAATTGAAAAAATGATAGAAAAATTACACCTTAATTCAGATATTCTCAAAAACA
Source organism: Viscum album (assembly GCA_963277665.1). Classification (NCBI taxonomy): domain Eukaryota; kingdom Viridiplantae; phylum Streptophyta; class Magnoliopsida; order Santalales; family Viscaceae; genus Viscum; species Viscum album. The sequence continues at coordinate 1,920,776,788 of OY728125.1, read as the reverse complement.
TAAAGAAACCCATGTTTTAACACTAAAATATTTGTCCCAAATATTTATCTTACCTACATATTTAGTACCAGTAGTCTTATCTCCAATATAACTTTAAAATCTAAATAAAAATAGGTTTATAATACCCTAATATAATTAACCAAATTAGGTAAACATTTCATGTCACCCTAGCTATCCTATCATAAATCTCTTAGTATGTTCTCGATCACCACAAGATGGAGGAAAGTACCAAGGGTATCAAACATAGTCATTAGGAATGATTTCACATTATAATCCCAATAAATTAACCAAAGTATATTACTGATTATTTAGAATGATGATCACCTAAATTATACTCCCATATAAAACAAATAAACATCATAAAAAACACAATACAAATAATACATAACCAATATAAACATACAACTCCATTTTTGAAATAAAACATCACTCAAAATATGTATCATGTAATGGTTTAAAAGAGTCTAAAATAAATAAATATATAGATGTTTTTGATACATAAACATCCCATAATTCATACAAATCCCCAAAATAACCATCAAACAACTCTACATGCCTTAGTTTCACCACCTTATGCCAAAAAAATCCACAAATTAGGCCAAAAAACATTCTTTCAAACTTGAGAATATACCCTGAATACTTTTATAATAACACAAGAACAATATACTGACCAATTTTTTTTATTTAAGACATAATCTAAACATAGAAAAATATAATTTAAATCTATAACAATATACCTACACTAATCTTATTGTATAAAAGTTAGTATAGGTTGGTATACAATGGCCTATAGAAATCTACTTTTTTTCAAATATTTGGTATTTTCCTACATATACCAATGGTTTTTAAAACCAATTACTATAGGTTTCCACATATAATATCTTTTATTACCACCTATCCCTTCATCAAATCAGTTCCCCCAAAAAACCATTTTAATCCTCCGGTATTCATGTTGGTTCCCTTCGATTCAACTTCAATTCTACCTATATTCATCTATATTACAACAATATTTAGGTTCAATCACCATGGTATTTGGATTATATTCCCTTTTTATCCTATGTAAACCTATGATATATATATTTTCATTCCCTTTATTTATAATGACATAACCAAGTAATATAATTTATTGTTTCTATATGATTTTGTAAAAGAATGTTTGAAAATACAAGATAGCTAGTTTGATTGGAATGTTTAATTTTGTATACCAATTTTTTTATTAGAGATGAAAAATATCTTATGGGTTGAACCTATAATTCCTCATTCCATTTATAAGAATTAAATTGGACTAAAAATTCACATTCAAAGTAATTTTTTATTTTATATAAATTTTTACATCTATCTTGATGAGATATAATATAAGAAAAACCCAAATTTGATGTACTTTAGGGTACTAAAAAGTTCTAATAAAAACATAACCAGATCCTAGTGTGTACTATAAAAATTTAATGAAATAGGTGAAGTGGAAAGGAATATCGAATGATAATTTTAGTTATTCTTGGAGTGTATCTTAACCTTTTCATCCATCCTTGAGAGTTCATTTTTTATGTGTTAGATGAATCCATTATTTTGTTTGAAGAAGTTCTCTAACCTCTCATAATTTCTTGTGAGATTTTCTTGAATGAAATCAAGGTTATTTGGAAATTTATATTTATCATGGTCTTTCTCAATAGGTATTTATGTATTTTTTTAAATCTATATTTGGAATTTATTTTATTATGGATCAAGTAGAAAGTGAACCTAGATTCCAAAAAAATACATATAATTAAAAATCTCTTTCCCCTTTATAGGAATGCCTATATTTTCCTCTAACTTAAATATTCTAAATTTTAGAATGTTTTTTCTTCTGATGATCCCCATGTTTATTTACTATAATGTTTTCTTGAATTCTTTAATTTCCATATTTTTTATAGTCCTCACGATCCCACTAAGAAGTGTCAATATCTTTACCATATAAGATTGGTTTTTTTAGAAATTATATCATTTAAAATAATATTTTCATAAATTTCAAACTACTAGAATCCTACCTTATCCCTCAAAAATATGTCTATGTCATTTATCCAACCCCGATTATGTGATGTTAAGAAAGTTTCACTTACCCATGGTTGATTTCCATGTAAAACTATATTTTTTTCTTATAATTAGAAGTATTTAAGGGTTATTGTAATATCAAAATTTATGAATTGATTTTTTTCTAACATTTCACTTTTGTAAGACTCATCCTTCTTATTCTATTAGGATTTTGATTTCATGACATGAAATTGTTTTTTCCATTTGAGAAATAAGGAAATGATGTTTTTTAGTGATATGACACCTTAACCTTTATTCATTTGTTTCCTTTTACATATTACAAAGTTTTATATGATTATTCCTATTTTTAGAAGAACCATTTCCTTACCATTTCCTTCAAGAAAAAAGGGAAACATCTCAAATGAGGCTACTTATCTAATGACCAATTATAAGTAAATTAATTGATTTATATCGTTAAATACTTAATAATTGTGTACGAATCTTATTGTGGTTCACTATTGAAAGTTGATAAAATAATCCACTTGATTAGGATTGTGCATAATTATCAAAATTTTGGTGATACTAATATGATTGATTGCTTCTCCAAATGTTATAGAATATCTAGATTTTTTAATATTGGTGATCTTATATTCAAAACCATACTAAATTGAACATACTAAATGAAACTAAACATAAACAAATAACTAAAAATTATTGAAACCCAACAAAAAATGAAACAAACCAAATAAAAAAACATGAATTTAAAAAAAAATAAACATAAAAGAATAAAAAAGAAAAAAATCAAATTAAATTGACTAGAAGGAGACCGAATCAAGTGAAACCAACCTATATTGAATGGAATTAAACAAACATGAATCAAACACGACTAATCCATCTTTAATTTACCAAAATTAAATTAACCAAATCCTTTAAAAAATGAATTGAATTAAAATAATATGAATAAAAAATAATAAAATAAATGTAAAAATAACGAATCTCATATGAATAAAATCAAACTAATTTAAAACCCATAATTTTTTATAAGTTAAAACATAACATAACTAAATCCAATATAAACCTAAATGATAATGATCAAATTAAACTAGATAGAATTTAAATTACCTAATGGATGATACATACATATGGATTTGAACTAATTTAAACTTCATAACAAATATTTAAACAGATTTTAAAATAAGTAAATCAAGTTTAAAATTATTTATAAAAATGAATTTTATATGGTTTCATAAACCAAATTTAAACATATTTATTTTTTCCTTAACTATAACATAGCATAAACCCTTAAATATTCTTATAAATAATCATACATTTTATATGTAAACTATAAAATTAGTTAACATATAAACCAAATTTACATTTTCAAAGTATACTGTTTTTAGTTTACATTTAATTTATGTAATGTTTATATATAAACCATGTTTAGTTCACATGTAAACTATAAAATAAGTTTAAATGTACACCCAAAGAACTAATCACATGCCTTGATTGGGTTATGTAATATTTTATTCCTTTTTTAAAATTTAAATTTTTAATATTTTATTACAACATGTCACCTCTTTTTCATTTTTTTGCATACCAATTATAATTTCTTAATTATTATGAACAAAATTTTATACCTTATATTAATTTCTCATTAGAATTTTAAATCTAAAAAATACATAATCTAAAAGATATTATAGATATATTTAGAAATATAACATTTCAAATTGATCGACAAATGTAGGATATGATACTACTTCATCTTGTTCCCTTAGTGAGTTTCAAAATTCTAATACACGTCAGCTACAATACTTTAAAGAAATCATATTATTAATAATTTTAAAATTTATTTCTAGGAAAATAATCCATGCTAGATATTATATAAAGTTAGTAAAAATATAGTGGTTTGTATCATGGATAATATAGTGGGGGTGATAGATGAAGTACTTAGATTAACATTCATACTCATTCATAGCTAGACTTGCCCCCAGATATCCGATCTACCATAGCATGTCCACATCCTACTCCACTTGAGGCACTCGGGATGTTACCATGCATGCCTTCATCCTTGTTTTAGGTAGTCTAAAATTCTAATATGTGTTTTAAATTTCCCATTATGGGTCTTTAACCATTACATCTCTATCTTACCACTTATATGACACCTCAATTCACTACACATATGCATCCAAAATTTTATGATCATTCTTCTATGACATCTACTCCATAGTTTTTAGATGACCAAGAAAATGCATTAGATCATGCTCATCATTCATAGGATACCAATATACCAAATCCCATGCATCCATAAAAACATAATGATCATCATGGATCGAGTATATGATTACAATGGTACTAAATTCATTTTCAATAACTATATTTTATTTGTAATGTTTATTATTTATTTTTTTTCTTTTTAGTAGGATCATTTGATATGAGATATGGATGAACTTTTATGAGTGAATTTTGGAACCATCATACAATAATAATAATTTATTATAATGTATAAAACCAATTGATTTGTAAAAATAGTAGATAACATAGATGCTTTATAGTGATTTTATCCATGTATAGTGATGTAATTCTAGTTTAACCAATCTCAGGGAGACATGTCGATAATCAAATAAAGGAGAATTCTAAGGATGTGATATAGGTAAGAACATTTTTTAAATGTAAATCTATATATCAGTTTATTTATATAAATTAATATTTTTCTTGCAGCTTCAATTTATCTTTCTCGATAGTCAAGATGGTAATGAAGAACTGTGATGGAATTTTGGGAATTGTGATGATACTATAAGCATGAGATATATGTTGATTGGACCGATAGTATCGACACTAATACAAGGGTTTACCAACTATCAATGATTTTCTAGTTATTCGATTTTAGGAAATGATCACTTATTGGAAGAATAATGAGTTTAAGGTATTATTCTAATTAAATGGTTTTTGATATAAAATTAAGTGATTATGACATGAATCTATACATTGTTTCATATTATTGAATTTTATGTTTCATGGTTCAATAGAAAGAAATGAAAAAACTAAGGGTTATTTTAATTTTATGAACACTTTGGGGTGAAATACTATATAGGGCCATGAGATAAGAAAAGAATTTTTATTCCTAAATTAGTTTAATTTTGTACATTCCATAGTTAAAATTACTCAAAATGAATAAAAAATGAATTAAATTGAATTAAACTAAAAAGAAACAGTCCAAATAAAAATATCCTAAACATACTATACAAAATAATATATTACCCATACCTAATCAAAATAATATGACCCATCCCAAATATAACTAAATTAAAATGATGAGATCCAAATAGATATGGGATTTTTATAAGGAAACCACCAATAAGACTTGGTTATATGACCAAAACAGTTTGTATATTATCACATATAGAAGAAATATTTCATTTTAGATATAACTATACATCATCATGAAATTTTAAAAAATTATCTTAAAATTATAAATATATAAATAATATATAAAGTAATTAATTTCTTAACATAGAATGAAGAAATTACAAGTTAATATGGTAGAATGACTTTATTTATATGATATTCCTATATAACACTATTAGGGTATAGTGAAAATCTTTATAACCAACAAGTCACTAATAAAAATATGTAAGATCATACATCATCACCTATTAACCTATAATGATGAAATGGAATATAAAATATATAAATTAGAGGTAAATATATAAATATATTCATTAGGTTTATCCTTATAACTAAAATATTTTTATTAGAATGATTCATGGTTTTGAATTCATGAATTAAGTGAATAATTTTTTTAAAATAAGTATGCAACAATAAATAAATCCAACTTTTCCATCTCCACTCCCATTCATCAAAAAAAGACACTTCATATATAAGAATAAAACCTATAGTCACCATCAAGAAATTGCAAAAAAAATATTCAAGTAAAAATATTATAGTTACCTACTCAAAGATACCACAAAAATAATTAACATTTGGTAGTTTCCTATCTAAAAGGAAATATTAATGAAAAATAATAGAATTGGTAGATTCTAACCCACAAGGGATATCATTTTTTAATTGTGTCCAATCATGATGGATCTTATAAAATCCACCCACATCTTTAGAAATATATTGGATCTTCGACTATACATTAACATGGAGTCTTACACTTACCAGGTTCCCAACCTCATGAAACATCCCTAACTAAACCCACCTAATATTTAATCTAATGATAGGGAATTTATCAACAATTAAAGTCTCAATAAATTATTATATGTTCATCTATTGGGGCCTCTCCACCACTTTCGACCAAAATTGAAATAAAATGTTTGGGGAGTTATCCACATTCAATGTCTCCTACCATTTTCAAGTGTCGAGACTCATGGAATCCTACCACCACAAAAAAAAACCAATGGAACCATAAACAATAGGGAAATGTGTCAATATCCATGTCATTTATTATATATACTCACAATTCTTATGAAACATATTTATAATATTCTAGGAAATTACATATCTCTACAATTTTTTTTTATGGGGAATCTTACATGATCCCTAAAATATACATCCTAGTGATATTGATTACCAAATTATTATCATTTCTTACATTGTTGGTATTTTCATGTTTAACCATATATTTATTAACAATCTCATTTTGGAAAAAAATTCTCAACAAATCATTATCATCACCACACCCACTCTTGATCTAATTTCGATTAAGACAGACTAGATATGTTAATCTAATGTATTATAAGATATTAATATAATAAAAAAAACCCTTAAATAAACTTAAAAGATATAAAAATATCATTTTGAATAGTATATGAAAAATTTTGGGGATATAACTCCAAAAAATAAGTTATACCACCAATACCTTGTTATCATACCAAAAAACTCAATAGCCAGACAAAGCTAGTCCTAAAATAAAATATATATAAAAATTGGAAAGGCAGAGTTAGGGGTACAAGAAATTATTACAAAAATAGAAATATGTCATACTATACATATCTTCATTAAATAAAGAATCAAAATATAATGGAATCCTAAAGGACCGCATTATATCTAACTCCATGACCGCTTTCTTTGACAACATATACATCACATGATTTTCTTCTCAGCACGTGTGTGAGAAAACCAGAGTCAGTTGAGTAGCCTTTTTGAGACACTTAATCCATTGAGATAATAAACTCTAAGGAAAATCCCTTGTTTTTATTTTTAAAGCCTCCACAACGACTTCCGATTCAGAGTCAATCCAGAAAAAGTTCCAATTGTACTAAATAGAATACCCAATCTCATAAGTCATAGACAATAGTTATACTTAATATACAATCCCAATATCAGGGTAATGATAAAAAAACCCTTGAAAAATCCACTGTGTGTGCAGAAGATACCCCCACAACCTGAAGGCCCAAGCATCCTAGAGGCATCCCTATCAACATTAACATTAATCCATAAGTTTATTGGAGGGATATAGCGAATGAAATTTATGATTTTATTCTTCCTTGGTCGACCTGCAATGCCCAATAATCTTAGAATATTCATATCATGAATAGTATTATTCATACCTCCTGGTTGTATCATAGAGGCTACATAAAGATCTTTATGTTGGATAAGAATTCCCATGTACAGGGATGGCTGTTTTCCATCGAGGATTTTATCATTCCAAGATCTTCATATAGATGTGAAAATCTAAGAATCCGTAGTATATAAAAGATTCTGAATTTTCTCACTAAAATTCGCATAGTAGAGTGACTCCAGAAACTCATAGTACTACCTTTTTCTATCAATAAAAATTCAAAAAATCAAACCTGTGTACTACCAAAGAGCCTGTTCAAATCAACATGAAATAAATAGATGGTTCGCATCCTCCCCAGCCCAAAGACAGATCATGCAAGTAGAGGTAAGGTGATGTCCAGACTTCTACAATTGATCCTATGTAGGTTGGTAGGATTTCTAGATTTTCCATAGGATAATAAACATAGAAGGATAAATGAAACCAAATTTAATGCACATTAACCATATCTTAGGACTAGTGGAGACACCACATTATATCCTATAAAAATAATTTATATTAAAATTCCAAAGATGATTAGGTTTCTATATTAGAGTTTCATGATCCAAAAAACTATACCTCAACATTTCTAGGATTTTTTGGCTAGAAACCAGGCTTTCAAAGATGTGAATTTTTTATAAGAAGTCAACAATTATCATGTGTAAACATTTATGAGGAATATTTATACTATCTGGCAGTGGGTTATCCAGCCAAGTGGTTGTCCAAAAGTTGAGCATGGATTTTCTGCTAATAATACATTTTGTATCCCAAGCAATTTTGTTGAAGGAATACTTCAAGGAGGTACAAAAAATAAGGAAATATGGTGTTTATAACCATCAAGGAGTCTATCTTTAAACCTGTTTGAAAGAAATTCAGAGGAAGCATCACAAGAAATCAAACTCCAAGTGAACTTCTTAATAAGGCTATCATTAAAGATCCTGAGATCATTGATTCCAAGCCCTCACAATTCGATGGGTTTAATGAACTCCTTCCATGAAACAATAACAAAATTCCTTTCATAAACATTATTCCTTAAGGAGGTATTGTGGCCACCTATTGAGTGAGAAAGAATAAACAAACTTGGAGGTGATCACAGAGTTAACAAGACACACTTTTACAGCCTAATACATAGCTTTTACATTTCACCTAGCCATTTTATTAACAATGATTGACTGCATGTCATCTAAGTAATTCCTTTTCACCTTTCCCGAAAATAAATAGACACCAAGATATTGAAATAGAAGGGAACTTCTTTTAACCCCCAAACTTCTTATTATTCTGTTTTGAATCCTAATCGATAAACAATCTCTAAAGATAATGAAATATTTATCCCAGCTAATGGATTGGTCAGTAACTTCCTCAATAATGAGAAAATAACGTCTTTACAGAAGAAATGATCCTTTTCTATGTTTGACCAAACAAAATAATATCATCCTCATACAAAAGATATCAAGGAACATTGTCATTCTTACCTACTCTGATTTGTTTACAAAGGCCAATTTGAGCTAACTCATTGAAACATCTACTAAATTAGTCCTATGCAATGAAAAAGAGAAGACCTGAAAGTGGGTCACCTTGTCTCACACCTATAGTACATGGAAAGTACCCTCTGGGAGATCTATTTATGAGAATCGACAGCCTAAAAGAATTGAGAATGGTATGAATAAGTCTTATAAACATTATTGAGAATCCATAACTTCATAGGAAATCAAGGAGGAAGCTCTATTTCAAAGTATTAAAGGATTTGAATATATCAATTTTGAAAGAAAATTTCCCATCCTTCACTTTCTTCCTGATGAAATTAACACCCTCTAAGGAAATAAAGAGACAATGTTGGATACACCTTCCAGGAACAAAACCAAATTGATTCATGGTAATGTGATCCTTAACAACTCCCCCCATTTTGGGCATAAGAATCTTGCTAATGATCTTAGGAATTATGTTCCCAAGAGAAACATGCCATAATTCCTTGATATTAAGAGTACTCTCCTTCTTGGGTGTCAAAGTAATGAAGCATGAATTAGCCCTATGAGGCATTATGGAATGGAAGAAAAATTCCCTAATTTCTTGAGTGACATTATCTTACAAGATATCCTAATAAAACATAAATAACATATTAGTGAATCCATCAGGGCCAGAAGCACTATCCATATTTAATGAAATAATATTAGCCTTGATTTCCTCTTTGGATGGAGCCATAATAAGAGCATGATTATGATGCTCCTCAATGCATGGAATAATGTTATCAACCATTTTTTGAGTTCTTTCTTTCCCATTATCAGAGTAAAAGCCCTTGAAATACTCTATAGTTTCCTGAGATATCTCATATTCAGAGGTAAAAAGAGTGACATTAATACTGATTGCATTATTCCCTGTTCATTCCATCCTCTCTTTGTGAAGTCTATGACATTTTTTTGAGTTCTTATCACCATCCTTAATCAATTTTACATTCAACTGATTCTTTTCCAGCCTTTCCTTAGTCATAATAAATTCATCGAACTTATTATGGGACTGCATTTTAGCTCGAGAAGGAGAATCCTAATGCTGATTCATAATCTGATTATTGGGAATACATTCTTTAGCCGATTTAATGTCCAAATCCATTTGGAAAATGACTTTTTACTATATTACCAAAATAGATTCTTAGAATATTTAAGCTTACTAGACAATTTGTGAAAAGAGTTTCTAGTAACTTCTAGTTTTCATTCCTTCATAAAAACATCCCTGCGTCTAGGAACAACAATCCATCCATTATTGAATCTGAATGGAATAGGTTCTGACCTTGTAAACTGCATGGATATTTTCACTATGATAAAATTATGATCAGAATGGTTCTTAGGAAGAATTAATCCAGTGAATCCATTTACAAATACCCTATCATCTATTTGAAAAAAACATCTATCCAGCTTACTTGTTTTCCTACTATTTAGAGTGTATGTACTCCTTGTGAAATCAACCCTAAAAATATGGACCTCAATAATATTTCACTATCAATGCAGGAGGATGACCCAAGAGAAGAAATAAAGTTGTAGTTATCTCCAATTTTTTCTTTTGGTTTTATAATAGCATTAAAGTCCCCAAAAATCACTCGTTTATGATTCATAATTTCATAAATTTACACCATTTATTTCCACAATTCCCTCCTCATGATGTATGATGTGGATTCATAAACAACCAAGACCGATAAAGGACATCCTGAGATGATGCAAGATATAGTGATGCTTTAAGTAAGCTTGATAATATCATCAACCTGTATTCTTTCTTGTTTTAATACCCATAGATCATCTACATTTTCCTCATGCATGTTTTTTTGAGAAAAACTTATTACCAAGAGTGATCCACTTAAATGTATTCCAATTGTAAAAAAGAAGATTTGGATCATCAATTCCAATAACCATTGGGTTATAGGCTATAATAAAATGTGTAAGGGTTTTGGACATTGGGGTATTCCCTAACCCATGATAATTCAAATATAAGAACTTTATTGCTTAATGGTTTTACCCCTTGTGTGAGGACCTTTGTGCTATGCCTCACTCACTAGGCCTTGACTTTTCTTAACCTGTCTTTTCTTTTTCTTCCCTTTTTGGCTGCTATCTATTCCAGAGTCTGATTTGTTATCACTTATATTGCATTACTAGGTGCAATCCTCTGATGATATAGTCTCAGGTTGATTAGCCATTTGTGTGCCATCAACCTCAGCAGACTAGAGATTCCCATTTAAAGGATTGAATCATTAGAATACCTATCAATATCTAGAGGTTGATCTGTAGAGGATTTATTTTTGGCCACCTTTATAGTAGGAACTTGTGAGAGACCCCCTCTTGTTTACTGTGAATAGCTAATTGAGGCTCCATCCCTGCAAATTCTGTTGACCGCTTTTCCATGTCCTCCAAAGATGGATTCCCACATACAATGTCTTCCACTATACTATCCTATGGGAAATGATTGGTAGTAGACCCATGTTAATTAATCATCACAATGTGATCACCCTCTGCCTATGAGTTTCCAGAGGTATGAATCCCACATGCACTTCCATCCAAAGGCTTGCAGTTTGAGGTTTTCTTTAAGTCAGATGTGGGTGAGACATTCACCATAGCCTTCTCAATAACTTTGAGTGACTAGGATGTCATAGTGACAACCTCCTTATCACCATGAGAGGTATGAGTGTTAAGAGTGAAAATATACTTATGTGTGATTGCATGCCTTGCTGCAATATCTAATAGATCTGCATCAGAATCCTTCAACTGATCATTATCAGCCGACATATTTGGGGATTCATGAAGAGAAACCATATTAACCTCATTAGAATAGGGATCTATAGAGGTGTTAACCTCAAACAATGTACCTTCCTTCTCCCAAAAAACATCCACATTCTATTGAGGAAGAGACCCATGCACCTTATCCTCATTAGAAACATCACTGGACACCATGAGAACAGAACACCCATTAGAAGATGACTTCAAAGATTCATTAGTATGCTTCAATCAAGAACTAACATTCCCACATGAAGACTCAATTTTACCTTGAGTTTTAGTGGGAATTCTAGACTTCCACTTACTTTTCTGTCATGCAACCACATCATGACCCTTCAGATTACAAAAAATGCATTTGATATCTTTTTTACGTTAATTTATTGAATTTACAAAGAATTTTCACGTGGAAAAAAATTTAGGATTTCTTTCATACTGAATTTCAAGATGCATGGTATTGTATCTTGTAGTGAGAACAACTACCTCCACTAGTGTACTGGACATGTCAACTTCCACAAAGATTATGGCATAGTGTTCAAACCTTGGAATGTCAGTTTATTTTTCCAACCTGATGGGGTTTCTAATAGATAATGCAATATCCCAAAAGATTATCTGGAACCAATAGATCTAATTCAGCCTCCAAATGTGAATCCATACCTGGGTGTGAGTGTTACTCATAGTTTCTAGATCAAAATTCCATTCCCATTATTGAATTCTCAGAAATCCTGGCTTTAGAACTATAAACCCTAGGCTCTAAGACCACCTCTTATAGCCGCCTGATAGAAAAACCACATGATAGTACCCACAACCCATTTCTGTCATTTTACTGTCATCAAAACCCAATACTTATGCAATACATCTAGTGAGATAATGAATTTTATAGAATCATTCTTCCTTTGAGACCAGAACCTATGCAATTATGGAATATTTTCATAAGATTACCCTTTCTTCAATGGATTCCTGGTTAGCCACTGCCTACGTGTTTGTCCCCTCATTGATGACCCTTCGAGGAGGGGGTATGTCAAAATCCATGAAATATTAAGATTTAGATGATTTTACCACCTCTATAAAGTTCCTCTAATGAGTAGTAGGAGGTCAATGATCATGTTCCTTCAGATTAGGTTTGGCCACGTGTCGAAAAATCTCTCCATGACCAACATAATTTGGAATGACCGAATTTCTTGAAGACCTAGAAGGGTTAAAATCCTCATGCGATCCAGATTCTTGAGATTTAGGGTTACCCCACTTCGCCTCTTGCTCCACTTGACCCTACATCCTTCTCTCATACCTTGTTATCATAACCCATATAGAAAGCTATATAAATAAAATGTAACTGAATTGATAAATGTGTTTCTATAAATTAACTTTAAAATATAATAGTATGAAATAATTTTAACATATAAATAAGAAAATATATTCACATAATAATTGAATAAAACAATTAAAAAAGTATAAAATCTAATAATAAGTTAACATATTAACTACTTAGATATATACATACATAAACACTAAACTATGTTTACATGTACCAAGACTAAATTAATATTAATAGATAAAAATGTAAATAAATTCATTTAATACAAATTTATAAATGTGAAAAATATAAAATACAACTAAATAAGTTGTAATATAATGTAATAAAATATATAAAAAATAATTATTTATAACTGAACCAATCCCAATGAAATAGAAAAAACCAAATTGAACAAAAAGGGAACACACATGGCCTAAAATAACTGAACCAACCATAAAAGAATAAAATTTAAATGAAACAAACAAAATACAATCAAACCTTAACTAAACTAAACTATAATAACATATAAAAAATCTAAATAATTATGTATTGAATTGAAATACACCAAATAGAAATTCATATAATTAAACCAAAATATTTGAAGTTTAATTGAATCAAAACAAATTGAATTTAATAAATATTTTCATATAGAATGTTAATTAAACAACAAAAAATTATTTAAAACTAAACCTAACCAAAATTGACCTGAACTAAACTGGTCCAAAAAAAGATTAAAATTTTTATCCAAAAAAAACTAAACTATATTTTATAATAATAATAAAAAAAAGATTAATTAGATACAAAATTTCAAAATTAACCTAAAAAATAATTATATAAAACGAAATAACAAAAACCGAGTTGAACCAACAAAAAATAAATAAAAATGAATAGAACTAGATTAAATAATACCTATATAATTTAACCTAATAAAATAACAATAATAAAAATATTAATATATCTTAAAAATTAAATAAAAGTTTATTTTTATTGTTTTGATAGATTCTTGTTATGCTCTAGTGGGGTCAATGTGATTCATTTTGATTTAGTTTGTTTTGTTTTGGTTTTTTTCAATTATATACTGGTTAGAATGTGTAATTTTGTTTTTCAAAAAAAAAAAATTATTGAATGTTGTCTTCTTATATACAATGTCATTTTTAGTAGGTGGTACAAAACATCACATGGTGTGTACCTCGAGAGAAATTGTTTTTCTCAAGAAGAAATATGAAATATGGGAGTGATAAAAAAAATATATATGAATGTATATACTTTACATTTAGTATGATACATTAAAATTATAATATTAATTTCATAACTAAATATCTCATTTATATTTTAAATAGAATTATTTAGAGGCTCTTGATAACCAAGAAGTAAAACAATTTAGTCTAAATGATCATTTGAGATTGATATTAGATGATGGGAACCTGAAGAGAGTCTATTATTGAATCAAGAAGGGTATCATCCTCAAAATGTATTGACCAACTCTAGGAAACTCTAACTACTCTGGTGGCTCTGAGTTATAAGTTTCTCATATAGAGGTATCCATGAAAAAATAGCTATACAGAAGTATAAAATAAGTGAAAATGTCGCCAATCATTTCATGAAAGCTATGATAGTGTAACAACCTTTCATGAACCAATGAGTTTGAGCTCGAGGATCTACACAACCTCTTGTGTTCTTACCTATATTTTAGAGGTTTCTAACTAGTGGTGAAGGCCTGTGGGACATCATGGGGAGACTTTTCCTTCAATATTAGGTAAAAAATCAAACAAAAATAAAGGAAGTGAATACTGTAATCATGAAATAATGAATAAATCAATAAAAATCATAGAATTAACGAGTACAAATAAACCATCCCATGTAGTAATGATATGGCATTCTAGATATATATAAACCAAAATAAACAAGTAATCCAAAGTCATAGAATAAAGTCAGTAAATAAAATGTAGCTCTAGAAAACCTTCCAAAATTCAATCCAACAAGGTCTTATTCATCATCCTAATCAACATGCTCAAACATCCACCATATAACCTATTATATTTTCATGATCCCATTTCATGAATTCCACAAGTTCATAAAAATTACCAGGTAGAGTGTGAGTACAATAATTAGTAGGAAACCACAAATGAACATTAAAAAAAGTGAATATGATATAAATGTAAATTCCATGAAAATAAATAGAACATATATAACAACAATATACAAAATAATTAGAAAACATATAACAATTCCTTAAATACTAGATCTAAATATTTCAACACCATACTAGAAGGAACATAGATTATCCACCTGACACATCCCCCTAAACGGGATAACCCAAAAACTTGTGTCAGACATCCCGCTAGTTAGAATAACCAAAGTACATGCTAACCAATGTATGACACATCACTATCAGCAGACTTTCCAATAGGTTTGAATTAAATGATTTACTAAATATGAAATATAATAATTCATGTGGTACATGATATCAATGACAAATTAAAATCATGGTGTATTAAACAAGAATCATAAGCTATAACATACCGAATGAAAGTAATTATTAATAATATTTTTCAAAAGGCTACACAATCACATGAATCATGTGATAAGTCATAAAAAATAGGTCTCACTAGGCTACACAAACATCTTAAAAACATTCCAATAACCCACAATTTTTTTACAAAAGTCAACGGCTTCCCATATTAGGCATACAACAATACAAAAACAAGGTTCTCTATCCGAGTTAGAAAGAACTACCAGATCCTAGAACTAATCCTAAAATGACATTATTTATAGTCTTATTATCATATTTATGATGAAACGACCCCATTATGTTAGGTCAAGGTTAAACATACCTTTGATGGTCTGATACCAACAATGATCATGGTATAAAGGTTGTGCAAATTCCAATTCTCTAAATTTGGGGGTTGATATTATAAATAATCCATTAAAACCTTTTTATATCATATAAAAACCCTTATATTTGATAAATAAATCAATTATATAATTGGTCTTGGTCATGGATAAAAGAAGTAGGTGGATCCAGAATGATGAATAAATCACCAGATGAAGAACACTGGATCAAATCATTATTCAGGTTTTAAATGGTGGAATTGTAAGGAAGGGGAGAACACTAAAAAATATTCAAAGAGGATCCCTAGGTTCTTAGGTGTGGAATGGTGTCTGAGGTAATAAGTAAAATATGGTTGATGTAGAGTTTTTAAAAAAATTCTTATAATATCATCATCTCGAGTGGGATCTATACAACTTTGTGATCCATTGATAAATATAGGAAGTTGAGGTATTTATATCATCCAAAATCCCCCTCTCTAGTTTCTTTTATGATTGGAAATATATCAGGGTTATAAACATTATAACTCCCTCTTTATCAATGTTAAACTCTGGAATATTCACAACCTTTATTTGTATCTCCTTATCACCTCTCTTGGACCCTTTGATATTCACATGGATAGATAGTTGAGAAGTCATTTAAGAAAGTTATAATGACATTCCTTCATTTATAATTCCCATTTCCATTTTTTCTTGTCTATGAATATTTCTTATGTCTCAATTATCATCATGCATAATGTTAAAGAATCCCTTTTTACTAATAGAATCATCAACTTTATTTTCTTTCCTTGGATGGTAATTGATTGAATAGTCATAATACTTCTTCATCGATAACCATATTAATTATATCATGTTGAGATACTTATGTGAGAATATATACTTGAGGCTCTTATTATTTTCATAAATGTCACACTCCTATCCATAAAGATAAATCTACTAAATTTTCATTGTGAAGATTACTGTAGTCAACTTTATATCATGTTCCATATAATTTTTCTCATAGATATTAAATTTTTGAGAGGCATAGGCTATCACTTTATAATTTTTATGAGTAAAAAACCAAAAAAAAGTTTTATCACTGTATATAAAAAATCCTTTCCAAAGAGTGGGTAATGTTTGTACAGGTTCAATGATTAACCTCTTATCCAAATCTTTGATTCTCTTTTCACATTAATCAAAATAGAAAAACATCATTACCTTATGAGTTAGCTTGGATAAAATGTTTTACAATCATGATAAATTTAATAAAAATTAATAATTTTACCTAAATAATCCATGGATATACGGATCTACATTACATATGTTGGTTTGGAAAATTCCTCAATCTTGTACATATTTGAACGATCAATAAATATCCTTTTTCTAGTGATTACTTTCCCCAAAAATGTTATACAATTCATCAAAAATTAACATTTACTATATCTATCATATACCTTCTCCTTTATAATTGTATTCAATATAGTACTCAAATTATCCTCATATTACTCCTTGATTTTGGAGTATATAAATATATCCTATATAAATACTACCAAAATTTTTCAAAGTAGAATCTAATGTCTCTATTCATTATGTACATGAAGACTTAAAAATAATTAGTGAGTATGAATGGAACATATATGAACTCATAGTGTCTATACCTTGTTCAAAATGTGATTTTGGGAATATCTTCCTTATTTTCCATTAATTGAAAATATCGTAAATAAATTTTTACTTTAGATTAGAACTGGTCTCTATATAGTTTGTTTAACAAGTCATAAATCAATGGAAGGTGATACTAGTTCTTTATTGTGAACTTATTAAGTTCTCAATAATTATTTCAGAGATACAGTGAACCATCCAACTTCATGATGAAGAGCCCCGATTCACTCCATGGTGATGTTCACCCAGAAGCGCTTCCCCTTTTCCCTATGGTTTCCCTCATCTTCTTCTATGGCGGTATCTCATATTCTATCCTCTCACTTGTTTGGATCATCATCAAAGGGTTCTTGGAGATTGTCTCAATTTTTTTTAATGGAGCTTTGATGCGAATTCTGTAGTTTCACATCTTCATTTGGGATATATCTTCCTTTATTTCCAATCTTTACCTACCTCACTTATAGTTTTTATTTGGGTCTCACCTCCTTAGATTTCATGCTGATAGTGGTTATGGTAGTGTCGGCCTCATGGTTTCACCCAAACAGTGTTGGTGTTTTTTTAATCTACCATACTTATATCTGGCTCTATTTAGATCTGATCATTTCCACTACTTCTTTATTTTTTTATCTATGGGGAGGTTAATGATTGGTGGATCTTGTTTGAGGACTTGTGGGACCAGATATTTGGGGATAGCCTTGGTTCGGTACATAGAAGTTTTGTCTAGTATGACTTTAGTAGGTATTATTTGGATGCATGGTGTGGATCTATATCTATTTCAGTAGATATAGATGATGGTGATATAGAGGTTCTGGACGTCATTTTTCTCAGTTGTGATTATAATGTGTTAGATGTTCTTTTATTTTTTCACTACTCAGGAGTGATTCCCTGGAATTTCAATCCGTTATATATTGGTATCTTTGGTTCTGTGTGTTTTTAAAATGCATATTTCCTTATGGGTACTAGTTTTACTTATTGAATTTTGATGTGGTGAAACATTTTTTAGGTTCTGTCAGGTGGGAGACCTTGAAAGAGGGATGATTGTGATGAAACCCATCATTCAGCCATGCATCGTTTCTTTAATAAATGGACGGGTACCTTTCCTTGATAGTTTCTCAGTATTTTTCAGTCTAATATTGCATTGCATCAGGTTGAAATTGCTGAGAGTTTAGTTCATGTTTTTTTTGGGGGGGGGGGGGCTTGAAATAGAGAAGGGTATGATGGAACCTTTGATCCATCCCTCCCCCACATTTATATGTTGGTTGGAGAGGTTATCTTCCACGTTGTGCCCCCAACACGGTGCAACTTCTTGGTGGAGGGGGTGACACATTATTTTGATCTATCTCATAGTTTCACTATTTGGTGAGGGGGAGATGAGGTTTTCTGGTGCCTTCTTGGATGTTTGTTTGTTTTGTACTTTTAGGATATTTTTTACCTTTATTTTTTTAATCCATTTTCCCTTCTTGTATTTTATCCCCTCTTTCCCGGTGCTAGAAGAGGTTCTATATTTTTATGTTTAATAAAGGGGTCTTAAAACTCAACCATTTCAAAAAAATTATATTTTTATTCTTGGATATTGGTAGAGATCTAAGTATATTTTTATTTAGAAATAAATCTATTAGTTATAAGGAATACCAAGAAACTCATTAGGGAATACATTAATTGATTTCCGTATAAAGGGCATGTCATCAAGGACACTACTATTCTTTGTCCAAATTATTTGAGTTAGAAATTAATTATCATGGTGTAGTAATATCAATATTTTAGATGAATAGTTCAAATGATATTCACCCTTCTCCTTACACTTTTATAGAATTGGAGAGGGACTCTCGATATGAGATGTTATTTTCTTTTCATAATAGTTTATGTTGTCTCTATAAACAAACAAGCAATACCTACCCAATATAGCTTCAAATTACACAAAAGGGAGTATGGTAAGGTATTGAATGAGATTAAACCCACAAATATTTAATGGATATGATTTCTATTCTTGAGATTTAATATTTCATTGGTTTACTATTTTCACCAATAATTTTACCTCTATGTTTGGAGGTTTTGTTTGAATAGTTCTATAAAACATGCATGATATAAATGAATGGATAAAATGATAATAAAATTGTATATTCACTATTATTGAATGAAAAACTTATTTAACACCCCATGATTTTACGATAAACTTATTTATAAATAATTCAATAGCTTGCACTACATGTAACACCAAGATTGAGCACACCATGACCTATCAAACTAGCTGTTTAAAAAGTGGTTATGAATAGTATTAACCAATTCCTGAAATCATGAAATTTATAAATTTTATTTTTTTAAAATAGACTTCATTTTTTAATTCACAACATCGAAATTAGCTTAGGGTGAATTTTCAGTATTTTTCTGTAAAGTTTCATTTTTTGATGAATACTGAAAAATACTGCATTGCTGTTAAAAAATTACTTTTTCATTTAATTAATTATTTTAATGTAAATTTATTTTAAAGTTATAATAGAAAAATAATACATATATTAATCCAATATAGTTCATTGGAACTATATTATAATAAAATTAGATATAAAAATTTATTGAATTTTTGAACATCTCTTTTACCCTCCGTCTAGCCACATCTAAGTGATTTGCAGTAAACATAAATTTACCACTTATGTGAATTAAATTTAGAATAAAAAAAATACATAGTTGCAATCATTATGAAAAATTTGGTCTAATAGGATCAAAATAATTTTTTTAAATAGTATCTTTTGAATTTTATTTACCACGATTAAAGGTAAATAAGGTAATTAAAGGTAAAAATATTATTATAATAATATAATATTACACTAACACTTTTCCTAATTTCATTTTATAAGTGTTTTTCAACCAAAATAAACCTTAGTTAAAAAATATGATCATTTTTAAGCCAATTTTTTTATATTAGGAAATTTCTTATATTTTATTTAATGAAGAGTTAAAACTGTCATATTCAAATTTTAATAACAATATCATTTTTAATATGAGGTTATATAAGTGATATGGTTGGATATAAATAGTATTTAGAAATATAAAATTATTATCTATATAATGGTATTTTATTTATAATTTTAGGGAATAAATAATCAAATTAAACGGTGACAAAATAATGATGCAGTAATTGAATTATTAATGGAAAAATTAATTAAATGACATTAAAAATATGAAAATAAAAATAATTTTAATTAATTAATTAAATAAAAAAACTTATATATAACATAGAAATGTTAGTTACATATTTGAATTATTGGTTATAATTTATCATGTTGGTTTGATATTCTTAAAAATGAAAATATTGAATAGCTTCAAAATTGACATAAATGGTACTTTAAAATAAATAATATTTTATTAAAAGTTAAAAATTCCTAAAAATCTCAAGTTTGGCCAAATAACTTGGATAATGTTAAATATGTCATAAAATATCCAATTGGGGTTCGTTTGTATTTTTATAGTGACTATATTAACCATATAGTATAAAAATACATGTAGATACGGTAAGAGTCAAACTGTTTAACTAATGGTTAAACCCAAAAGATAAGGTTACGTTTGTGACCTAGACGTGTATAAAATTCATTTTTGCAAGGATTTAAACTCATATTCATATTATACTATAAATTAATCCCTTTGGATCTATTTAAAAAAAAATAAATTTATAATAAATTAATAGTTTTGGAGTTTCCAAAACTGCGCGACTCCTCTATTATAAGAGGACACCTATCCTAATCTTTTATTTACACCTATAAAGCCCTTTGGATCATCCAAAACTGAAAAAATTATCCTAAAAAGTTCCCTCAATTAATCATAGAGGCCATACTTTGGCCAGAAATCCATCCTAAGGAGTCCTTTTGTGAAAATCAAAAGGAGACGCTCAAAGAAGAGGTAATTGTTTTACCAATTAAATTCAATTTGTTTTATTCTTATACTTCCAACTCCTATGTTGTTTCCATAATAAAGTAATAAATCTAGTATAATATACATACTGATATTTTATTATGATTATGGTACAACCATGTTCCTCTATTTATCCATCCTATGAATAATAATATCATCATGCGTGCGTACGTATGACTTACCATTTCCATGTCATGGTGTAATTTGTTATTCAACACTACTTTATTTAGATGGGTATAATGATGAGTATAATGCATATAAATTATGAATAAAATATGATAATGATTATTTATATTTAATATAAAATCTAATTCAATACCATTTGACCATTAAGGGAATGATACTGTCGCTCGTGCGTACGTACGATCAACCGTCTCCACGGCGCGGTGAGATTAATTCTTGACATTAACATTTTATAAATTATTATAAAATTTATATAATGATTAAAAATAAAAATAATGAAATAAATATAATTTTTTATATAAATAAAATACGTCCAATTCATAACAAACATTACTTACACAGAAAAATAGGAATGGGAAAACGAAGCAGTTAACACCCCAAAAAATGGCAATACTGAACTACTATTCACAAAATGATATAAGAGGATCATATATGATATTATAAATATGAATATGTTTCTAGTATAATTTAATAACATGCATTAACCATTATAAAATAGGTTAAATCACTCTCGACCAAAGGAAAGTACAAGGTAAGAGTTAATTTTGCAATATCTTTATTATCTGAGATTGTTTATACGTAAGTATATGCTGGGACATTTTTATCATCCATATCCATGTTTCATGAATTGTTTTTCAAAATATTATTGAAAATTATTTAAAGTTATTTTTACCCATTTTTTAATCTTTATAATTTTTTTGAAAGGAATCTTTCAATCATTTTTCAAATGAGATACTTTTTGACCTTATCGAAAATTAAAAGAAAGAATGTTTTTTAACTTATACAATACAAATGACTATTTTACGCCATTATGAAGCCTCAAAACTTTGAAACATTCCTTACAATATTAAAAGTTTATTTTCATAATAAATATTTTCTTTTATAATTTTTTGGCTTTTAAATAATTTCAAATTAAGAAAGGGATATTTCTCTCAAAGAGTTTTAATGAATTTATTAGATTATTTTCATATATGTCAATATCCTTTATTGGATTTTATAATTGATTGAGGTTGATTTATTCTGATAGAATCATCAATATTTTATTGAAGGTTTTAGGATATATTTGACTATGGATGTGCCATTTTTATACCATTCATGGTATATGGTTAAAGTATTAATATTTCGTATGCTAGTTTTGCTACAAATGTTTATGTTATGTTTTACCCCTTTCAAAAGAGAAATGCATTGGATTAGTAAGTGACATGCAGGGCCCACAATATCCCCTTACTGAATCGGTAGGTCTCATGATACAAACTAGTGTATTGGCATGAATCCTTTATTATATGGTTATTTATGGTCTTAGCGTGAGGCTTTGACAGTATGGTTACGATGGCCGACATTATGCATTTCCTTCTTATATGATTAGTTATTAATATTAAATGTGATTATTCGATTAGTAGAATATCCAATTGAATATTTAAATGTCATTATAGGATTTATTCTTCCTATATTATGCTAAATATTATTTTTAAAAGTCTCGTGTTTAAGTTTTACACATTTCCTTAAAAGTTTGTGATTATTTAGGATAACTTACACTATATTGATTGTCCTTACTGAGCATCTAAGCTCACCCCTTTCATATGTTTCATTTTTCCCCAGGATGCGAAGAAGTATATTACGAATGACCTATAGGGATAGTCTAAGGTATATGATAGTTTTCACAGGGGAGAATATGTTATTTTTAATTACAAGATTTAATGTAAAACTTATGTTTGTATCTAGTATTTCGAAGGATACTAAACTGACCGGTCATTCGAGATTTGATTTCTTGTGATCATGACAATGTAATAAAATAATGATCTGTATCTGGGTAACTAGGGTTTTGGAATTAGAATTGGTATCATAGAATGTTTATTACAAACTTTGGAAACTATATTTAGAAAAAAATTTAATTAGGTAACATTACCCTAACATAGAATTTGAGGATATGTATGGAAGAAAATCATAGAATTTTTGGTAAAATAGAGATTGTGTGGGTATTACAAGAAAATACTTCCCTTTATGGATACTAAAAGTAGACATGGTTCTAGAACAGATGTAACTAGGATTAATAAATCTGACAAGGTATTTCAGACTTCACTCAGGGTAACCTGGTACACAACAACATGCCTTACTGCACACTTAGTTTGACACTCCTAAGGGATATGCCTAAATTTATCAATTCATTTTACTAGTTTGGAATTATGAATTATGATTCATAACCTAATATAGTGTATTCCATTATTTAGAAATGGTGCCTAGTGGAAGGAATAGAGGATCAATGTTAGACCACTTCATGAGAAAATGACCTCCAACATTCAATGGGGGAACAAATCCATTTATAGATGAGAAATGGATAAGTTTCTTATAGAAATTATTTCTTTCTTTGGGGAGTAACAAAAGGGAAAAAGTTGTTATGGTAGTCTCACATCTATCAAAAGATTCATATCAATGGTGGTCATTAATTCAAAACATAAAGGATAATGAAGAGGTAGAAAATATGGAATAGTGGGAATTTAAAGAAATATTCCTAGGAAATTAATTTCTTCATTATCTACAAGCAGACATGGAGAGGCAATTTCTGAGTCTGAGGTAGAAGGAGAATGATAATGTTGAAAAGTATGTAGCTAATATCACAAGGATAGCTAGGCATGCTGCAGAATACATACATAACTACAGAAGTAATATTGATTAATTCTTTGATGGGTTAAAATAATTCATCCAATGATCATTGGTCTCATAATATTTCTCATAATATGAAGATATAGTCTCATTTTCTATCAAGATAGAAAATTAATTCTCTATGTCTTATGACTTTAAAGGAAATAAAGAGAAGAAGAGATATTCTGAATACTCTGGAAAAGGAAATAAGGGGAACAATGGAAAATATGACATTCCAACCTATAGTAATTGTGGGAAGAAACAGTTTGGTACTTGCTTAAAGGAAGTGGAAGTTTGTTATAAGTGTAGAGAAAAAGGCCACCAAGCTAGCGATTGCAAGGGAAAGAAATAATCTACCAATTTTCAATGCTATAATTGAAAGAGTTGGTAAATTATGAAAATTATTGTCCTAAGTGTCAAGTAAACTTTCCCTAAAAAATGCCAAGGGATAAAGGATAAGCTTTTGCGATCACAACTGTTGAGGTTGAAGTTCTTATTGATGTGGTGTCAGGTACTTAAATCATTTTATCAAATTTAGCTTAATCTTTATCTAATTATAGACCCTCATATTCCTTTATATATTCCCAATTTTCTTTAAAAATTATATATTTCCAATTCACATTAACAAGGGAGTTGTGAATAAAAACCCCTAAGGGAAGTCTCATTGAAACAAAGATATACCAGGTAGTTCCCATTATGGCATATAAACGTGATTTATCTGTGGATTGTTTCATCATAACTATAGTCAAATTTGATATAATTCTCGTTATGGATTGGCTATCAAAATATGATGCAAAAATTTATTACAAGAAGAAGGAAGTTTCAATTAATGAGGAAAATGTTGAATCCATTATCTTTAGAGAAGAAAATTCATCACTTAATTCTTATCAAAACCCTCCCCAGTAGCTTTATTGAATGAGATTCATGGGGAGGAATTGGTAATAACATATAGAGATGAAGAAATTAATATACAAATTGAGTATATACCTATTGTTTGAGAATACATTTATGTATTTCCAAAGTATTTACTTGGAAATCCTCTAGAGTGGTAAGTTGAGTTTTCTATTGATTTAATCCCAGATGTAAGGCCAATATCAAAAACTCCCTATAGAATGGACACTGTGAAATTATTATAGCTGAAGAAACAACTAGAGGAGTTGAGTAATTAGGGATTTATTCACCCTCATGTCAATCTTTGGGGAGCCCCATTTATTTTTGTTAATAATAAATATGGATCAATGGGGTTTTGTATTGAATATAGAGAAATCAATGCTATTACAATAAATAAAAAGTATCTTCTACCTCACATTGATGATTTATTTCATCAACTTCATGGAGATCAATATTTTTTTAGGATTAAACTTCATTCCATATATCATCAATTGTGTGTAAAAATGAATATATTCCAAAGACAACATTCCAAATGAGGTATGGTCGTTATGAATTTTATGGTAATGCTATTTTTATTGACTAATGCGCCCCCTATTTTCATGGATCTAATGAATAGATTGTTCAAGAAATATTTTTATGATTTTATCATAATATTTATTGATGATGTCTTCGTATACTCCAAAAGTTACGAAGACCATTAGAACCACTTGAGGATTGTTCTGAAGACTTTTAGATGAAACGAACAATATGGGAAGTTTAGAAAGTGTGAACTATGGATTTAAGAAATTTATTTTTTAGGGACATATTGTCTCCCAGGATGGAATCTCTATTGATCATAAAAAGAAAAAGGCAATCCAAGAATGTCCAGCACCGATGATTATCACCAAGGTATGTAGTTTTATTGTTTTATCAAGTTAATATTGGAATTTGGTCCAGAATTTTGCCCGAATGGAAAACCCACTAACCAAGATCACGCATAAAGGGGTTAAATTAATTTGGAAAAAAGAGCGTGAAGAATGTTTTAAAGATTTGAAGAGAAGATTAATCAAATTTTCTATCTTGACTTTACCATATGGGAATAATTGGTTTGTGATTTATAGTGATGCATCAAGGAATGGGTTTGGTTGTGTCCTTATTCAGAATGATAGAGTTATTTCTTATGCATCAAGGAAATTAAAAATACATGAAAAAACTACCCAACTCATTATATTGAGTCTGTAATAGTAATATTTACTCTGAATATATGAAGACACTATCTCTATGGTGAAAGATGTGAGATATATATTGAACACAAGAGTTTGAAGTATACTTTCTCAAATAAAGAAATCAACATTAGATAAAGAGGATGTCTTGAGCTACTCAAAGATTATGATAACACAATACACTACCACTGAGGTAAGGAAAATTAGGTGGCAGATGATTTGAGTAGAAAGGACCATGGAGTTATAAACAAAATGAGAGTTGAAAGGGATTATATGTTAATGGATCTAGTAATGATGGACATGGTAATTATCATGGAAGGTGAAATACCACTATTTTTTCAAATGGTTGCCGAACCATCTTTACTAGAAAGGATAAAAAGTTCTTAGTTTGATGATGAAGAGTTTCAAAAGAAAATTAATGGTGATAATGATGGGAGACTGATTGAATTCATATTTGAAGATGGTATTTTGATATTTTAGAAGAGGCTTTGTGTTCCAACTATACTTGAGCTAAAAAGGAAATTATTGGATGATTCTCATAGCTCTAATTTATCTATACTTCATGGTGTCACTAAGATGTATATAGATTTGAAGGAAATTTTTTGGTGGGACAATATGAAGAGGGAGATTGCTGATTTTGTGTTGAGATGTTTGGTTTGTCAACAGGTGAAGTCTATAAGACAACATCCTAGAGGATTCATGAAACCTCTTCCTATACCTGTGTGGGAATGAGATGATATTATGATGGAATTTTCCATGGGGATAACAAAGAGTCCTGAAACAAATGATGCAATATGTGTTATTGTTGATAATCTTACCAAATAAGATCATTTTATTTCTAAAAGAGAAGATTTACCACTTGAACATTTAGAGAGACTATATATTAAGGAAGTTATAAGACTTCATGGTTTACCCCTTTCAATTGTTTCTGATCATGATCATCATTTTACATCACAAGTCTGGAAAAGTCTTCTGAAGGCCCAAGATACTGAGCTTCCTTTGAGCACTTCCTATCACCCTCAAAGTGATGGACAATAATAAAGGACTATTCAAACTTTAGAATACATATTGAGATCTTGGTCACTTGAATTTCAATGTATATGGGATCAATATTTATCTCTAGTAGAATTTTACTATAATAATAGCTTCCATTGTAGTATTTATATGGCACCAAATGAAGCGTTACATTGAAAGAAATATCATAATCCAAATTGTTAGGATGATCTTGGTGAAATAAAAATTGTAGGATCAGCACTTGTTGAGGAAATTCCAGAAAAGTTAAAGACTACTTAGACACTTATCAAAACATCTCAAAGTAGGAAAAATATCTATACCTATAACTGAAAGAAGGGCTTGGATTTTCAAGTGGGAGATCATGTTTTATTGAAGGTGTCTCCATAGAAGGGTGTTATATATTTCAGTAATAAGGGTAAATTAAGTCCTAGGTACATCAGACCTTTTTAAATTCTTGAATGAATTTGAGTTTTATCTTTCTATTTGGCAATTCCTCCTAGTCTCTCAAAAGTTCATGATGTATTCTACATATCACTGTTAAGGAAATACATGCTAGAACCAAAGCATGAACTCACCTATGAAGAAATATAACTTGAACCTGATATGTCTTATTGTGAAGATCCAATCAAGATTCTTGATACTAGAGAACAAGTGTTGAGAAATTAGATGACTCATCTGGTAAAAGTTCTTTGGAGAAACCATAAAATGGAAGAGGTGAGATTGGAACCTAATGATCTTATGATGAATAACCACCCGATTCTTTTTATAAAGTGATATTCTAGAAATTTAGAGGACAAAATTATTTAAATTATGGAATAATGCAACACCGCAAGCATCCATGGTACACTTATTTTTATAAAACTCAGTAGCATGCATTGCATGTAACACTGAGTTCGAGCATACCATGACATATCAAACTAGCCATTTTAAAAGCAGTTGTGAATAGTATTGACCAAATTATGAAATTTATAAATTTTATTTTTAAAAATAGAATTCATTTTTGAATTTTTAATATCTAAATTAGATTAGGGTAAATTTTTGGTATTTTTCTGAAAAGTTTCATTTTTTTGATGAATAGTGAAAATACTGCATTGTTGTTAAAAACCTACTTTTTCATTTAAAAAATAATTTTACTATAAATTTATTTTAATCTCACAATAGATAAATAATAAATATATTAATCAAATATAGTTCATTGTAATCATGTTATAATAAAATTATATTTAAAAATTTATTGATCTTTTGAACGTCTCTTTTACATGCCTTCTAACCACATATATAGGATTTGCATTAAATGTAATTTTACTACTTCTGTGAATTGAATTTATAAAAATATACATACACTATTTTTATCAATATGAAAAATTTGGTCTAATAGGATCAATTTTTTTTTGTGAATAGTATCTTTTGAATTTTATTTACCACGGTTAAAGGTAAATAGGGTAATTGAAGGTAAAAAAATAATATTATAATAATAAAATACTACCCTAAAACATGTCCTAATTTAATTGGATAAGTGTTTTAGACAAAACTAAACATTATTTTGAAAATATGATCCTTTTAAGCCACTTGTGTTAGATTAGGACATTTATTATATTCTATCTAAAGAAGAGTTAAAAATGTCATATTCAAATTTTAATTACTATATCATTTTTAATATGAGGTTATATAAATGATATGGTTGAATATAAATAGTATTTATCAATATAAAATGTTTATATACATAATTTTATTTTATTTATAATTTTATAAAATAAATAATTAAATTAAATGGTGCCACAATAATGATGCAATAATTAAATTATTAAAGGAAGAATCAATTAAAAGATATTAAAAATTATAAAATAATATAATTTTACTCAATTAATGAAATCCTAGAATTTTATAGAAAACATATACATGTTATTGTAATATTTGAATTATTTTTTCAAAGTTATCATGTTGTTTTGATATTTTTAAAAATGAAAATATTTAATAGCATCAAAATTGACATAAATAATACTTTAAAATAAATTATATTTTATTAAATGCTATAAAAGTCATAAAAATATTAGGTTCATCCAAATAACTTTTATAATGTTAAATATGTAATAAATGATACAATTGGGGTTCTTTTTTAATTTTATATTAACTATATTAACCCAATAGTATAAAAAGACAAGAAGACACGGTAATAATTAAACTGTTTAACTAAGGGTTAAACCCAAAAGATAAGGTTATTTTTGTGACCTAAACTTGTTTAAAAATAATTTTTTTTCAAAATTTATACCCATACTCATATTATCAAAGAAATAAATTACTTTTTATTTATTTTAAACTGAAAAAAATTAAAATAAATTAATGGTTTTGGAGTTTCCAAAAGTGCCCCTCCCCTCTATTATAAAAAGGCACAACTCATTATTTTTTATTCACACATATAAATACCTTTGGATAATCCAAAACCTATAAAATTATCCTCCAAACTAACCTTAATTCATCATAGAGTCCATACTTTGGGCCGAAATCTATCCTAAATAGTTTATTTGGGCAAATCAAAAAAGAGACGCTCAAAGAAGAGGTAATTGTTTTACCAATTCCATTCAATTTATTTTCTTCTTATATTTACTCATACTTTTTTTGTTTCTATAATAATGTAAAAAATCCAATATCATCTACATTATTAGATGTTATAAGGATTATGGGATAACCATATTCCTCCATTTATCCATCCTAGGAATAACAATGTCACTATGTGGGCGTACGCACGACTTACCGTCTCCACGCTGTGGTGTAAGTTCTTATTCAACACTATTTTATTTTGATGGGTATAGTGATGAGTATAATAGATATAAATAATAAATATAACATGATAATTATTCTTTATAATTAATATATAATCAAATTCCATACCATTTAACCATTAAGGGAATTATACCGCCGCTCATGCGTACGTATGACCAACCGTCTCCACGACATGATGAGATTAATTATCCACATTAACCATTCAAGAATGATTATAAAATTTATATTATGAGTAGAAATAATTATTATTTACTTAATATCATTCTTTATATGAATAAAATACATCCTATTCATAAAAAACATTACTTACATGACAAAATAAAAATAGGAAAATGAAGCAGTTAACACCCCAAATAATGGTAATACTGAAATACTATTAAGAAAATGATATAATAGGATCATATATGATATAATAAATATGGATATAGGCATTGTATAATTTAATAACATTCATTAAACATTATACAATTGGTCAAATCACCATCGAGTAAAGGAAAGTGCAAGGTAAGGGTTAATTTTACAATCTATTTATTATCCAAGACAGTTTATACGTAAGTATCTACTAGGAAATATTTATCATCCATATCCATGTTTCTTAAAATGTTTTTAAAAATATTATCAAAAATCAATTAAATTCATTTTACCCATGTTTTAATCTTTATAAATGTTTTGAAAGTAATCTTTCTATCATTTTCAAACAAGATACTTTTTGACCTTTTAGAAAAATTAAGGAAAGAATGTTTTTTTAACTTATACAACATGAACGGATATTTTTGACAGTTATGAAAGCTTAAAATTTTGAAAATTTACTTTCAATATTACAAGGTTATTCTAATAAGAAATGTTTTCTTTTATAATTGTGTGACTTTTAAATAATTTCATAGTAAAAAAAGGATATTTCTATCAAACAGTTTTAATAGATTTATTAGATTATTATCATCTATGTCAACATCATTTGTTAGTTTTTATGATTGATTGAGGTTGATTTATTCTGATAAAATATTCCATATTGAATTGAAGGTTTTATGATATGTTCGACTGTGGATGTACTATTTTTATACCATTCACGGTTTATGGTTAAAGTATTAACATTTCATATGTTTTTTTTAATATGAATGTTTATGTTATTTTTTACCCCTTTCATAAGAGAAATGAATTGGAATTAGGAAGTGATTGGTGGGTCCTGCTATAGCCCTTTGATGAATTAGTAGGTCTCATGAGACAAACTTGTTGGTCGGTGTGGAATCTCAAGAGGGGGGTGAATTGAGTTCCTACTTTAAATTTATGTTAAAAAATATCTTATAACAATCCCCCAAATTTTGAAATGGCCCAGTTAATTAAGGTAGTAGAGATATAAATGTCTAGTTGGTAAATAGGTTTCTCATAGGGTGATTAGTCCTCGGGTGAATCAATGTAAAACACTTATTCAACTTTTGAAACAAGTTTACTAAATCAAACACATACACACACTAACCAAAACTAACTATCAAAGTCAATGAAAAACTGTTTCTATTTTAGCAATTATAAGCGGGGGAAAATAGATAAAAGAGAGTATAACAAAAATATAGAGCACAGTGAAGCTAAACAAGAGGTTCAGTCTCAAGATGAGACTTAATCCTCTCCACTTGGGGATCACCTACCACCAAGCAGTTTATATTAACAATAAAATCGATACACAACCTGTATTGGGCTTTACAATAGTTTTCACAAACTATCTAGGGTTCACACCCTCTACCATAGTTCTTTATGGAAAAAACAAATAATACAGACCACATATGGTCTCTTCCATAGTTATACGTGAGAAAAAAGATGTAAGTGAAGTTTTATGTGAGTATATTCAGTATCCTCTGGTTCAAGCACATGAGAAAGTGTGTGTAACAGACAGACACACACACTTCTTAGAAATGTAAAATGAATGATCACAATATAGCTAAGATTATAAGCTTTACTTTAGAAAGATCTATGTGTTTGCAGTTCATATCTTGACTCTTTGGAGTGAATAATTTGCTGTCTGAGTCTTTCTCTGGATGTTTTCATCAAAACAAAGTGTCGCAAATCCAGGTTCTAGATTTCAAGAATTGAGTGTTCTTCTTCTTGTGTTTATCAAGATTTTATAAAGCACAGAAGGCAGCCTTGAAATTGTTCTCTTGAAAATGATCTTCTTGAGGTTCTTGGGTTCATAGTGTAAGCATTTAATGGTTCTTTTTTTATCTAGCAAGTAAGCAACTTCACATGCACATAAGCATGCTTCTCATTCCACCCTACTTACTTTTCTTCCTCGGTCTTATCTTTTATATTTGAGGTCCACAAATTGGAATAAGTAGATCATGTGCAGTCTTTCTCGTACCTCGTACTGTTTAGATATAGTCTCTTGATATGTCTTTAATCAGCATTAATAATGTCAGAAGAATTTAATTTATCAAATACGGCCTATAGAATAATCTTAATAATTTGACAAAGTACGGAGTAGAAGAGAATGTTAGACTTGTAATGGTAGCCTTCACAATGGTAGGCTTCAACAGTAGGTGAACACTGGTAGAATTCATCTGTGACCTTCTCAACATTAACCTTTAGCGGTGGCCTTGCATCGATGACCTTACATCGGAGACCTTGCATCCGTGACCTCTGCATCGATGACCTTTGCACTTAGAGAAATTTTTCATTGTGAGATTAAATAATAGAGCAGTGAGATTAAAAGTACATAGTTATTACTTTTATATAAACCTAATTTACACATAAATGATTATCCTATAATACAAATAAGATGCTTTTTATAAATGAAACATGATTTGGGATTATCAAAAAATGTGAGTCCAACAATATCCCACCTTTTGATAATCACAAATTATGTTAGTATATTTGAATTAGGGTTAATAAAATTTGCTATAAGTAAGATAAAACCATGCTCATTATGAGAATATATATGAAAATCATCCAGTAAACTTAAAAACTTATCCTCCTTTCAGGTTAGGCAGCTTAAAACTTAGACTAACTTAGAACCTAACTTGTTTCTCCCCTATTGTGATTAACAAAAAGGATGAAAGGAAAAAAGAAATAGAAGTAGATTTTCCATTAATGAAGCAATTGTAAAGTATGAGAAAATGTTACAAATATCCCTATCAACTAATACATCTCACATTCAATCCACATAAGATATGTCCAAGGGAGATTTGTCTTTGGAAGTTGAGGAGGAAGGTTATGAAGATGGAGGGATAGGCTTAGGTACAGTAGTCAGTAGGGTTGGAGGAGCTGCAACAGAGGAATCAGTAAACCTATAGTGAGTGGATCTATGAGGAATCATAGGGGTCAAACTTCTAAAGTCCTGTGCAGGACTCATCATTGGTGCAACACTGGTAGATCCTGAAGCAGCCGAGGTAGAAGACAGGACTGGAGGAACAATGATGGGAGTGCAATCCACATTGGGGAAGGGTAGAAGAAGATTTTTGAAATCTATAATAATAATTCTCCTGTTTCCATAACTGAAATAAAATCATCCTTATTCTCCATGAATTTCTCTAAGGTAGGAGTCAACTCTCTAAGCCTGCTAACTTGATCCTTAAATGTTTGAGTGATAGGTTGAATCCTCAAGTTCTCCAATAACATCTTGAAGTGACCATCCATATGATGCTTAATATACACCCTTTTGTAGTATAAATCAACTTTATTTTTGATGGATTTATGATCCTGAGCATATTTTATTAAATAATTTCCTACAAGGTTATGAATTTCTTTGGTAGTAGAAATGACCTCAGTCATATACTGAGGGTCTGAGGTACTGACACCAGATAACTTCTCTACTTATTCTCTAAAAACAATTCTAAGATCTTCTAGATCTACAGGAGGAGCAACTGAAGATGAACCAGATGCACACAGAGGTTCCATAGTAAAATCCAATGTCTCCTTAAAGGATTTGGTCAGCCCACTGATCTGCCTCTTCACATCATCATCTGTCCACTCACATGTGTCTCCATGGAATTATTAAAGTCCTCAAACACAATGACCATTTTCTGAACCACACTTTTAACATATCGAATATATTTTTCCACCTGATCCCTTGAATCCATATAGGATTCTAAACTGGAAGTAGACAGATTAACATATTCCATAGAATCTTCTAAGGTTCTGATCTGATTTTGACATCCCTTTACTTCGTATAGCAGGATGGATTTAGAAAAAGAAACCAGCCTTTCCACTATAGAAGGTACAAATTCTTGATTTTGAGTCATAGAACTCTCTAACCCAACAAATATCTCATCATTATGGATCTTCAGATATGATTTTATTGATTCTAAATCATCCTTCTTCACATAGTCTTGAGGCAAAAAAACCACTGGCTGCACAATAGTAGTGTATGTAATTGAAGGGATTGGAGGACTTCTGATATTCTGGTCATTATCAGAATCTCTATAGTCTAAGCCCAAAACCATAAATCCAGGGTCTTCTGACCAGTCTTCAATCCCATGAGCAACTGCAACTGAACTTCTAGCAATAGAAGGGTCCACTTAAATTTCTTTAATAGAATCTTCAAAAATTTCTAAAACAATTCCAACTTCAACTGAATCAAGAACCTCTTAATATAAACTTTAAACCATTTCTATATTCCCTATCAAGGGACTGAGACTTAGTACTTCTTCTTCACTCTCATCTGCAGCTGTCTCAAAGTCATCATGACTAGATTCAGTGTCCTTATCCTCATCTTAGGTCTCTCTAATGTCTTTTAAGACATTTTCTGCCCCTTCTTCTTCACTAGTCTCTTCATCATCCCTATCCCTTTGGACTATCTCCCTTCTAAGAAATCTCTTTGGTGGAATGGGCTCACCAAAGGATACAATATTAGCACGAGTATTTGAGGGAAGGTCAGGATCACTCCTATCATCTATAGGATAATCCTATCTTTCTTGTACAATAGTAGCCTCTTCTTCTTCATCTGAATATGCAGGCTCCACTTCATCAAGATTTAAACTAGAATCTCTCTTACCCTTAGGACTAGTAGGATGAGTAAGAGGGTTTAATTCCTCATATAGCTTAGCCTCATCATGCACCCATATTCTTTGAAAAGGGTTCCAATTTATCTTCATCAACTTGAAAATCACCTTTGTAATGCAGAAATTGTCCCTTACTACAATTCTTTCCTCCTTATTTCCAGCAACTCCTTTCACCTTCAACATCAAGGATATCAATCTGGTATGAAACAAGGCATTGAACATGGAACTGGGATTTATCGTATCTTCTAATTGAATCATTAGCAGCCTAAACAAGTTTATCATCTATCTATGCTTCAAAAAATAAAAAAGAAATACGTCCTGATACTTTAAGTTAGCAAAGTCCCCCCTCATGGGACTCAAGACATGTTGGACAAACTTAAACAGAAACTTGTATTCTCCTTCCATTTCAACAGCAATGAATTTCCTAGGGATCCCACTCCCTGTTAGTTTGGATAAGTCTTGTTCATAAAAAAATCTTAGTAGTGTGAGGAACCAGTCCTGAGTAGTAATCATAAATCCTTTCATGTGGTACTCTCAAATACTGATCCCATTCAATAGAGGATAAGATTACACTTACTCCATTTACCCTTAAAGACATTCTATTCTCATCCTTAGTCTGATCTAAGTTCAAAAATTCATAAAAATCTTTCACTAACTTTGGGTAATAGGGTCCATTTTTTTTTTCAAAGCATTCGACCCAGCCTTGAGCTTCAAGTTCCTTCAGCACTAAAGATATGCTCGTCAGAAACCATTCAAAACTTAGCTCTTTTTAAACCATAATATCCCTCTTTGATAAATGAGGGTTGATCAGCTTTTCCACTATCTAGCTTCCACTACTTGACTCACCTCGAGGCATATTTGGATTTGATGCATCTCCTTCATCACTAACCAACGTTCGCTTAAATATTCCCATTTCAATCTAGAACGGTTCGAGGGTTTCAACAAAAGGTGAGGTTCTTAGGTTAAAGAGTAAGAGGTTCAGGAGAGAAGTGGGTCAAAATGTGGTATGTTCTTTAATTTTATCACTTAGGGATCGAAAAACAAATCAGATAAAAGAAATAAGTAATACCTAAAACGTTTTAGATTCTGGTAGAGAAAACGCTAAGTCCTGGAAAAGTTCAACGATCGGTAAGGTGACAATGATGAGGTCTATCGGTGAGGTCCTAAGGGTGAGGTCTATTGGAGAGCTCCAATGGTGAGGTCTATCGGTGAGGTCTAATGGTGAGGTCTATTGGTGAGGTTAGAACAGTGAGGTTCCAACAGTGAGGTTCTAATAGTGATGTTCCAATGGTGAGGTCCAATGGTGAGGCTCTAACCGTGAGGTTCTAATGGTGAGGGCTAACGACGAGGTTCTATCGGTGAGGTCTAATAGAGAGGTCTATCGGTGAGGTTTAATGGTGAGGTTCCACCGGTGAGGTTATAACAATGAGGTTCTAATGGTGAGGTTCTAACGACGAGGTTCCAATGGTGTGGTTCAAACAGTGAGGTTCTAACAGCGAGGTTCCAATGGTGAGGTTTCAACCGTGAGGTTCAAATGGTGAGGTTCAAATGGTGAGGTTCTAATGGTGAGGTTCCATATTTTAACATTTTATCATACCCAACTCTGGTTTGATGTAATTTAACCTCTCAGAATTCAAAGGCTTTGTGAATATATCAACCAATTGATGTTCAGTGCCAATGAATTTAAGAGTGATATCGCCTCTTTGATAATGATCTCTCAAGAAGTGATGTATCACATCAATGTGCTTTGTCCTAGCATGGGATACTTTATTTTTAGAGATTTTAATAGCACTTTTATTGTCACATTTTATAGAGACATGTTTGAATTGATATCCATATTATAGTAAAGTGTATTTCATCCATTGGATTTGAGCGTAAAAAATGATACCAACTATATATTCATCTTAGGCAGTAGATAATGCAACATAATTATATTTCTTACTAGACCATGATACTAGTGACTTGCCTAAAAAGTGACATGTTCCAAAGGTTCTCTTTCTATCTAACTTGAAACCGGAAAAATCAGCATCTGAATAACTTATTAAATCAAATGATTGTCCTCTTGGATAAAACAGTCATATGTTTGTAGTATAATTGAGATATTTAAAAATAATTTTAACAATATTAAAATGAGAAGATTTTGTATTGGCTTAAAAGTGAGCACAAATGCATACACTGAACATAATATCCGGTCTTCTAGCAGTAAGATAGAGCAGACCCCGAATCATACCTCGGTAAATGGTTTGATCCACTACTTTACAAGTTTCATGAGCATCCAATTTATAGGTGGTACTCATTGGTGTATCACTACCTTTATTTCAGTTCAAACCAAAACGTTTCAAAATATCTTTATTATATTTACTATGATTTAAAATAATACCATTTTTATTTTAAAAAATTTTAAATCCAAGGAAAAATTTAAGTTCCCCCATTAAACTCATTTCAAATTCATCTTGAATAATTTTTGAGAAATCAGTACATAAAGAATTTTTAGAGGATCCAAAAATAATTTTATTTACATAAATCTATACTATTAGAACATATTTGGAAATCCTTTTAATAAAAAGAGTAGGATTCATTATTCCTTTAGTAAAAACTTTTAAATAAGAAAAGAACTAAGTCTATCATACTAAGCTCTTGGAGCTTATTTTAGACCATATAAATATTTAGATAGTTTGAAGACATGATTTTAAAAATGCGGATTTATAAAGACAAGGTTTTTTTTTTGAAAAAATACATCCTCAACTATGTACCCATTTAAAAATGAACTTTTAACATCCATTTGATAACGTTTGAAATTCAGATGAGCTGTATAAGGAAGTAGTATCCTAATGGATTCTAGTCTAGCTACAGGTGTAAAGGTTTCTTCATAGTATATTCCTTCTTCTTGAATATATCCTTGTGCAACTATTATAGCCTTATTTATAACTATTTTTCCATATTCATCAACTTTATTTCTAAACACCCATTTAGTACCTATGGTCAAACTGTCTTTAGGTATTTATATTAATTCACAGACCTTGTTTCTTTCAAATTGATTTAATTATTCTTGCATAGCTATCACCAAAAATTCATCATTGATTGCATCATTGATATTTTTAGGTTCACTCTGTGAAAGAAAGGCTTGATGTTTAACCTGGTTTCTCAGAGAAGCTCTATTTTGTGATCCTCTATTTAAATCACCTAATACCACATCTAAAGGATGATTCCTGAGAGTAATAATACCTCTATAAAGAGTTGAAATAGACTCCTCATGATTGTCTGTAGGTTTAGATTCCCCATGAACATATTCTGGAAAATTTCCAAAACTGATTTTTTTCACTAAGTGTTCACTATCTTTATCATTAAGGTCTAGAATTGACACATCTTCCTCAAGGTGTTCAATAGAGGTTTTGGGTTCATGTGGATCAGTCTCATCAAATTTTTCATGAATATATTTTTCCAGACATGTGGTTCTCTTATCGAATAATCTATAAGCTTTACTAGATATTGAGTATCCTAGGAAAATTCCTTCATAACTTTTGGAAGCAAACTTATCAAGATTTTCCTTAGTGTTAAAGATGAAGGCTTTGCAACCAAAAACTCTAAAGTAATTAACCTTAGGCTTCCCATTATTCCAGAGCTCATAATGGGTCTTCTTAAGAACATCTCTAATTAAGACTCTATTAATAATGTAATAGGTTGTATTAAAATATTTAGCCCAAAAAAATATATAGGTAGATTAAAATCATTTATCATAGTCTGGGAAATCTCTTGAAGTATCCTATTTCTTCTTTCTACAAATCCATTTTGTTGAGGTGTCATAGGAGCAGAGAAATTGTGAGTATAGACATTTTGTGAGAACACAGATTCAAATTTCTAATTTTCAAACTCATGACCATTATCACTTCTCAAGGTCTTAATTCTATGTCCACTAAGATTTTCTAAAGACTTGGAATATTTAATGAAGTAAGAGAATACTTCACTTTTGTGAGCTAGAAAGTATACCCATGTATGTCTAGAAAAATTATCTACAAGAATATAAACATAGTTCTTCCCATTTAAACTTGAAACTCTAGATGGTACAAACAAATCCATGTGAACCAATTCAAGCAGTTGATAAGTAGAAACATCTTTATTTGGCTTTAAAGAAACTTTGTGTTATTTTACCTTTTTACAAGGATTACAAACTTTGTTATGTGGGAATTCCAATTTAGGTAAGTCTCTAACTAATCATTTCCTAGTTTTTTTCATAATCAAGTGCACATTACAGTGTTCTAATATTCTATGTCATAACCAAGACTCCTTATAAAAAGCATTTAAACATTAAAATTTTTTCTTAGCTATGGAGTTTAAATCAACAACATATACATTTTCATTTCTAAGAGTAGTAAATATGAAATCATTTTTAGAATTAAAAACATTTCATGCATCATTTTAAAATTTAACATTGA
The DNA here is from genome assembly GCA_963277665.1 of Viscum album. Lineage (NCBI taxonomy): Eukaryota > Viridiplantae > Streptophyta > Magnoliopsida > Santalales > Viscaceae > Viscum > Viscum album. The sequence continues at coordinate 1,920,737,202 of OY728125.1, read as the reverse complement.
GTCTATCATCACACAATTGAGAGATACTTAGTAAATTGTATTTTAACCCATCAAAAAAAGTATTTTAAAATTAATATATTGTTAGGGTTACCGGTTTGGCCTAAGCCGATGATCTTCCATTTAGCATTTTCACCGAATGTGACATGTCCACCATTATCTTTAATTAGGCTCTTGAAGAATGAACAGTCTCCTATCATATGTCTTGAACATCCACTATCCATGTACTATAGAGTTTTACAGGAGCTCTTCAGACAATTCTTCTACAAAACAGATTAAGTGTAGGGTAACTTTGGTACCCAAATTTTCTTGGGTCTAGAGAGGTTAGCAAGTAAAGCTTTGGGAACCCATACTTGTATCATAGTTTTCCTATAATCATTAGATATGTTTTGGGACATGAATAATTTTTTATGTCCTTTTGAGATTTTTTTTTTCAAAATATGGTCTGGAGATTGAACTAGCAGTGAACTGTCCTGATTTTGGAACAAATTTATTTTTAACAATCCTTCTCTCTCCTGGTTGATATCCTAGACCAGTTGTATATTTTGGAGAAATTTTTTTCCTAGAAACTATGTCAGGGTGTCTCTACAAGAAATAAACTTATCAAGATCTCTTTTTAATTGCTCATTAAATAATTTTAGTTCAGTATTTTCTTTTAACAACTGAGCACATTTTTCTTTTTCAATATCCAGATCAGACTTATAATTGGAATTTAAAGTATGTTGTATTTTCAATAATTTGTATTTATCCTTGAGTTCATTAAATGTGTCATCAATAATTCCACAGTATTAAAATATTTCATCCTTAGTCATATTATCACCATTATTTTATTCACTTTCATTCCTTGAATAGTAAGCATTGGGTATAAAGGAATTCGGTGTTACCTCAGATGTTTCTGTCATGAAACACAGATTTTCATGTTTTTTCCTCTCAATATCTGAAGTTTCAGATCCACTTGAGATATCTTTTGAGGAACTCCAAGTAGCTTTCATATCCTTTTTATATCCCTTGACCTTGTCTTCATATTTCTTCTTAAATTTCATCTTGGGGAAATCAAACTTTACTACTACAAAAAATGGTCAAGGGAAGCACCACCTTTTATCAGTGATAAGCAAAAAGCACTGATAAAGGTAAATATTTATGAATGCTAATTAAAATCACCGATAAAGGCTCACTTTATCATCACTTTTCTTGTGCTGATAAAGAATCCCTTTATCAGCGCTAAAAATGCACTGATAAAGGCACCCTTTATAAGTACTAAAATATTAGCACTGTTAAAGGGATTCTTTATCAACGCTAAAAAATAGCTAATAAAGGAACCCTTTATAAGCACTAAAATTTTAGTGCTGATAAAGTGATTCTTTATCAGTGCCTTTTTATCACTAATAAAGGGATGGTTTATCAGAAATTTTTGAGTGTTGATAAAGGGATTCTTTATTAGGGATAAAATTTTAGCAATGATATAGGGTACACTTTATCAGCGCTAAAATTTTAGCACTGATAAAGGGTTTCTTTATCTGTGATTTTCTAGCGCTGATTAAACCATAGTCTCATATTTTATAAAATCAAGTGCACAATATCCTCTGTTTATCACTCCCTCAATCTCTCATGGTACTGTACCCCTATGAAAACTCCTCTCCCCCCGATCTTCTCTTTGCCGGGCCTCCACAGCCATCCCTACTCTTTATCCTCCCCCTCAAACCCCTTCCACGGATCCTCATCCCCAAGAACCCTACTTTCCCTCCTCCCCGCTGGACCCTACTCCCCGTGAACCCTAATCCTCCATTTCTCAATGGTTGGTGGCTCCTCCCGTGCACCTCCCCCTCTGGAATTCCCGCCTTCCCCTCTCAACGTAGCGCAGAAGGCTCCCTGACCGCTCAATGCTTCTTATCTCCCTCCATCGTGGGTCCGATCTACTCTAGGTAAGTCTCCCAATTCTCATTTTAGGTTTATTTTTGGTAATTTATCTCCCTACTATACATGTGTTCATCTTTTTAATTCTCATTTGGCTAATGATTCAATGAATAATTGGTGAATTTTCATTGCACATTCCATAGTTGGAATCACAGATCACTCCATGTGAAAATGAGACATGGGCAGTGCTAGTCTTTTTTAGACACCCCGTATACCCCTAGGGACACATCATGTCCTCCTTTGAGGATAGTTTTGATCTCTATTTCCTTTTATTTTAGTTTTTTTGTGAGATTTTTGAGATTCCATGGAATATTATTGGTGGATTGTGTTCCCTTGGTCCATTCCTAGGAGGGCTTGATGCAGCTTCATGACCCCGTCCAAGGACTTTTTCCCCTCTATATCTTCTTAATGACTGGGGTAGTGTTGGTGAGTTAAATTATTCTTGATTGATTTGTCTTAGTACAATTATATGGGGGTTATTATGGAATTAGGTATTGTTCATTCAAACTCATACCCCTCAGAAAATTGGAACTTGTATCAATTAAAGGGACCCAGAGCAATCCTCATTTCATTCACGTTGTTCCTATATTGGGTTTTTATAATTGGAATCACCAACACTTACATGGTCATTTATCCCCTATATTGGAAGATGTTTTAAGTAGGGTCTATTGTCCCCCATCATTCCTTAGGAATTAACCCCCTCTCTTTGTATAGAGATCTGATATTTCAGATGGTGTATTAGTCCAACACAGCGTGTATCTCGGATGAACCCTGTTAGTTTTCAATATACTTATTTTATAGTGAGTGGTCTTAGTTCAATTTTATGGGGGTTAGTATGGAATATGATCCTAAATAGTGGACCATAGGTCACTTAGTGACCTGGAGCTTGTATCCCTTCGAGAGGCCTAAAGCAAACCTTATTTCCAAGGTGTTTTCCCTATGTTGGGTTTGTTGAATTGGCATGACCACCATTTACAAAAGTGTCTATCCCCTATGTTGGAGGATTATTGTAGTAGACTCTAGTATATCCCCATCAATCCTTGGGAATTGAACCCCTATATTTATATCATGAGATGATATTTCTAATGGGGTATTTGTCTGATGGAGTGTATATCTTGAGTGAACACTCTAAGTTTCTTGTGTGATTTTTCTTGGATAGATGAGATGAGTGTGACCTCTAGGATTATTGTCATCATTGTAATTATAGCTTGGGTAGCATTTCCTCTTAGAGGAGTGTTACCTTGAAACCCTGAGTGGATCTACAAATAGAAGTGGTTGAGACATTTTTTGACTCCGAGTATTTTATGAGTATATTTGGGATATCTTTGGTTATGATTATGTCTCATATCTTGTTTGGAATACTTGTGTGTAGTGACATGAATACACTCTATGCTTTATGTATGGTGTTTTTGGGGTGTCCTATTGGGTATTGTAATACTCATCCCTACAAGGGATCTTCCCATATATGTCATGTACAGACAATGGAAAATTTCACAGAGTCCTTGGTGGACTATGATAAGGTAGAGATTAGTTTGGGATACACACACTGAGGTGTATACCAATGGTAAATTAACATATGTCCCCTCCTTCTATGTAGGTTATATATTATTTTCCATTTTTTGGTTGAATTTTATTTCAGATCTTTTTATTAAATCCATTAATTTATGTTGTGTCTGGACTAAAGGCTGCGATCTGGGAAGAAATTACAATAACATTATTATATTATTTATTTAATTTACTAGAAAATAAAATAATGAAACAGTGTCTTACTCTACTCAATCCCTTACAAAGTACATTTATAGTAGATGATTCACACAAGAATTATGTACTAAGGATTACAGGATGGATTCATCAAGGTTTTCGCACTATTCTAACAAAATGTCACTTGAAAGATTCCAAAGGTAAAACAAACCCACACCCACCCCTTGTCCATGCTCACCTGATATCCCAAGAAGCATGGGATGCATTTATTGGCCACCATGGGGATGAGAAGTTTTAGGTACATTATGGCTGACAATATGTTGTTTGAGGATATGTGTATTCATCACTTTTATTTTCAATATTTAATTTATGAAACAACAACTCAGTACTAAAAATTAGGAACGTGCATACAAACCAACATACCCCTACCACAAAGCAAGGATGGGGTACGCTTCACTAGTAAAGAAAATGGTACATTTTTTAAATTTACAGTAATATTGTTAGGTGAAAGAAACAAAATCATAATTATATTTATATATTAATATGTTGATTAATGAATGTAAATCCAAATACACTTCCCTACCACATCATGTGCTATAGAAGGAGACATGTGTGAATAAGGAAGGGAAGCTAGTAGATGAAAACACACAAAAAGTGTGGGGAATATGTGTAAGTATGACATGATAAAAATATTTGTTTTAAATTTATATTACATAATAATAAATACTTATAATCTTATATCCAACAATCATAGGAATTAGATACTCCTGTAGTGGATGCATACCTATTATAAACGACTTTGAAGCGGCCAGAACAATACGATCATGTCAGAGGTGTGGTGTTTGGGGTAACACCCTGAGTAATTTTTGAGAAAAAAACAAATAGATGATAGAAATAAAGTAATGAAACAAATTAGTGAAAGACTAGAAACTCTTTAAAAACATTTTCAATGACAGGGAGACTTGCTAGCAACTTTTATGGGTGGGAATCAAGGAGAAGACACAACTCAGGAACAACCAGCGTGTGAAGATCCCATCCCACCCCCACTAGATTTGAGGCGAGCCATTCCCCTCAAAGAGATATATTAGCTGTGGTAATAAATATTCTAATAATTGTTCCCATGAAATGTGAATCATACAAACACTAATAAATTTCTTGTATTGATCTTGTACAGGGTGATAATGACTGTGATTTATATCTGTCAACACCCACCTATTACCTTGTAGCGAGGTCTACGGTGTTCAACATCTGAGAGGACAAGCTGCATAATATACCACTTCCAAAAGATCATATGAAAGTGACTCTTACTATAGCTCATGAACCAAATACATAGCTACTTATTCCACTTGATGATGATGATATTCATACGGTCAAAAAGGCTATTGGGAGATTCATTTCATGGCTGTCACAACTTGTAAGAGTACATGTGGACAAAGAGGTATTTATTTCCATTTTATTTCAATCTTAACCTTTAATAATTAATGAAAAAAGGTCTGATCCAAAGAATGTTATTATAAACAGAGAAAGGTAAGGGGGTGATAAGAAATGTGAGCTCAAAATCATCTAAAGGATCGACCAACCGATCCCAAAGAGCTACTTAAAGAACAATAACACCACCTGTTCTCTATCCACATTTACTAGAATTGAAGGCTCATGTGCATACAAAGATAAAAAGTGGTAGTAGTCATATAGTGGTTTTTGAAAAGAATATAATACAGAGAGTTAATTCAAGATTTCATTGCTGCTGAAAATTTAAATGAGATCCTTGAATACGGTTGTCTAGGCGTCATAGTTGTAAACATATATATGAGGTATGTTTTCATGAATTGATTTTCTAAAAGCTGATATAATGTGCTAATATTGACTAAATGAATTTTATATTATTGTAAGGCGTATATATGAAAAAAAATTGAAGGAATTTTCCCATGATCCAAAATTCAGACTCGTTAGTCCTCATACCACATCAACACAACTAACGAAATTAAAGCCATAAAAAAGGATGAAATAGAAAAAGGCTTGCTGAAAACATTTGAAAGCTTGATTACAGATGAAATACTCTTCTTAATACCAACCTTACAGGGGTAAAAATCTATGATTAAAGTATATAAATTATATTTTCACTTATTTTATTACTTATTCCTTTTTGAGTGTTAGGCAACATTTGCTTCTAATTGCGGTGAACTTAGATACTCCAATGATTTATTTTCTGCATTCAATGTAAGGATATCCAACAAACTGACCACACATGATGGAGTTTGTGAATCTGTAAGACACCACATCCTACATTTTAGGTCTAAACATCAAGTAATATAATTTATATTATCTTTTAATAAGGATTATTTTATGATAGGGTAGTGTATCAATATAATCTAAAAAAAGGTATGGGGACATGGGCTAAACATAAGAAAGCGAGCAAGTACTATGTCTGGAAAAATATCAGGGTATATATAATAAAATATCACTATCCAAACACATATCAAAACAAGTTACTTATTATCCTAATGATCAAAGTTTTTTCAGTGTCCAAAACAAACAAACAATAATGATTTCGGTTATTATGTTTGTAAATTTATGAGAGGGATCGTTTTCCCTCAACAAACTAGCATCCCTAAAGAGGTATTTTAAAAAACAACTACTATTTCATTTAAATTTTTTATTAATTTTTTATTTATATATTTTTAAGTACTAATCTAATTGTCAAAAAGCCTCATATTCACAAGATGATATAGATTTGTTAAGAAATGAGTGGACCGCATACCTGATGGAATATTATACACAAATAGCATGAAGATTTGACATGGGGATGTGTACAATTGGCGGCCATTTTTGAGAGGCGTTAAGGAGACAAAAATATGAATTTTTTTTTATGTAAATGATAGTAGGAAAATTGTAATTGTTATTAAATAAAAAATCTTTTCTCCAATGAGTCATTTGTCCATTTTAATAAATGAAATACACCAGCAACATGCAAGAATGTTGAACCACTTTTCTTTGGGATTTGGATAAGAAAAACTAGTAATATCTCCAAAATACATTCTTATCCAACCAAAAACATTTGGATTGTGATGATAATTTAGGATAATGATCCATGGGTCATGTGTGACATGTACGAGTCAACCCCGCCACAATCCGAGGCACGGCGAGGTTGGTATCACTCAAGGTGTCTCTCTTTTGTTTAAAATGGACACAATTTTAAGTAAAAGCAACAACTGACATACAGAAAGCTAACCAAATTCATTATTATTGTGTTGATACTTTAGTATAATTATCCTTAGGTCATGGGTGATGTGTACCTGTCAACCCTGCCTCAATATGAGTCATAGTGTGTCCCGTATCACTTAAAGTGTCTCTCTTTTATTTAAAATGGACAGAATTTTATGTGAAATCAACAACTGACGTACGGAAAACAAACCAAATGCATTAATATTGTATTTATAATTTTGGATAATGATACATGGGTCATTTTGTATGTGTAAAAGTCAACCCCAACACAATATGAGGTACATTGTGACCGACATCACTCAAAGTTTCTCTATTTTGTTTAAAATGGACAAAATTTTAAGTGAAAACAATAACTGATGTATAGAAAGCAGACCAAACACATTCAGATTGTGTTTATACTTTAGGAGAATGATACTTGGGTCATTTTTGACATGTAACAGTTAACCGTGGCTCAATCTGAGGCATGGTGTGTCCGGTATCACTCAAAGTGTCTCTTTTTTTTAAATGGAGAAAATTTTAAGTGAAAACAACGACTGGCATATGGGAAACTGACCAAATGCATTCATATTGTGTTGATACTTTAGGAGAATGATCCATGGGTCATTTTTGACGTGCAAGAGTCAAACTCACCTCAATCAGAGGCACAGTGTGGTCAGTATCACTCAAAGTGTCTCTTTTTTTTTTTAAAATTGACAAAATTTTAAGTGATAACAACAACTGACATACAGAAAAATGACCAAACACATTCATATTGTGTTTATAATTCAGTAGAAGGATCCATGGGTCATTTTTGATGTGTATTAGTAAACCCCACATCAATATGAGGCATGATGTGGCCGATATCACTCAAAGTGTCTCTCTTTTGTTTAAAATGGAAAAAATTTTAAGTGAAAACAACAACTGACGTACGTAAAGCTGACCACCCTCTGAAGACCCCCATGGACAGCCCCCCCTGGATAGCCCCCACCACCAGGACACCCCTCAAACCCAGGGATTCCTTGCCACCCCCTGGGTGGACCCCACCCCTGTTAGACACCCGGACACCCCACCCCTGGACACCCCCACCCCCATGGACAACCACCCCCGCCCCCTTGGACACCATACCACCCCCTTGGATATCCCTCAGCCCCCCTGGACCACCCCCACCCCTGGACACCACCCCACTTCCTAGAAAATTCCCCACCCCCTGGACACCCCCACCCCTGGAAAGCCCCCCAACCCCCTGGACACCACCCCACCCCCTGGACACTCCATTGATAGCCCCCCTGGATAGCCCCCACCCCCTAGAAACCCCCAACCCCCTGGACGGCCCCCACCCCCTGGATGACCCCAACCCTCCTAGACACCACCCCACCACCTAGACACCCCCACCCCTAGACACCCCACCCCCCTAAACAGCCACCCCCACCCCCTAGACACCACCCCACCCCCTGGACACCCCCACCCCCTAGACACACCCACCCCATGGACACCATCACACCCCCTGGACACTACCCCAACCCCTGGACACCCCCATGGACAGCCCGCCACCACCTTGGATATCCCCCACCCCTAGATACCCCCAACCCCTGGATGGCCCCCACCCCCTAGACGGCCCCCCGACCCCTCCTAGACACCACCCCACCAACTTGACACCCCCACTCCCTGGACACCCTCACCCCCATGGGCATTCACCCCCACCCCTGGACACCACCCCACCCCACTTGAATAGCCCCTCAAACCTCGTGGACCTCCTCCACCCCCTGGACACCACCCCACCCTTGGACACCCCCACCCCTGGACACCCCCACCCCATAGAAAGCCCCCCAACCCCCTGGACACCACCCCACCCCCTAGACACCACCATGGACAACCCCCCTCACCCTGGACAGCCCCCACCCCTGGACACCCCCACCCCCATGGATAGCCACCCCCACCCCCTGGACACCACCCAACCCTTAGACAACCCCAACCTCCTGGACCGCCCAACCCCCTGAACACCACCCCACCCCCTAGACACCCCCATCACCTGGACACCCCAACCCCTGAAAATCCCTCCAACCCCCTGGACACCATCCCACTCCCATGGAAACCACCCTATACAGCCCCCCACCCTCTAGACACCCCTATCCCCCCGGACACCCCCACACCCTAGACACCCTACCCCCTTGGACAACCACCCCAAACCCCTGAACAGCCCCCACCCCCTGAATTCTGAATTGAATTCTTTATGTATTTAATTAACTTATGAATTATGTGTTAATGGTGTATGGGTATAATTATTGTATGGGTATACTTGTTGTATGTTTATACTTTCTATAATTACCTTATGAATTATGTGTTAATTTTTTATGGGTATACTTGTTGATATGTTAATTTTTTACAGATCTTGTTTGGGAATGCTGCTGCAGAATTTTATGTTACAGTAGGTAGGGAATTTATCCATTATTTTTTAGCACTAAAAAAGGGCACCTTTATCAGTACTAAAAAAGAGTTGATAAGTGATCCCTTTATCAGCGCTTTTTTACCACTGATAAAGGATTCCTTTATCAGTGTTTTTTTAGCGCTGATAAAGGGGACTCCCCCTTTATCAACACTTCCACTGCCATTTATTATCATAACTTCTTTTATAGTATGATTTTCTAAAGAACTTCTTCTTATGGTAGAACTTCTTGAACCTTCTAGAAAGATGAGCCATCTCATCATCACTATCAGAATCCGAGTCTTCACTGGTGGAAGTGTCTACATGAGCTTGTCCTTTTTCATTGTATTTTCTCTTTGAGATATAAATCTTGAAAGCTACAGATTTATTTCTTGGTTCTTCATATTCTTCTTGATTTACCTTAAGATCTTCTTCATACATCATAATCTTTCCAATTAGTTCCTTTACTAGTATCTTGCCTATGTTATAAGATTCTTGGATAGAAATAGAAGTTACTCTCCATCTGTTAGGTATGCATCAAAGCAATCTTATAATCTGATCCTTGTTGTCCATTGGTTTCCCAATCAGACTCATGGTATTCACTATTTCATTAAACCTGAGATAAATTTCATAGATAGGTTCATCAGGCTTCATTTTAAAATTATCATATTTAATATTATAGGTATTTAATCTCATTTCTTTAACATTGGTTGTTTCCTCATGAGAAATTGCTAAAGTATCCTAAATTTCATATGCTGATTTATAGGAAGATATTCTATTGAATTATTCATCACCTAGAGAATAGTACAGTTCATTCATCACTTTACAATTATTGTTATATGTGTCTTTAGTTAATAGAGACCACGTGTCCCTTACTGTAGAAGGCAATGCATGTTGTTCTTCAATTGTGTCCCTGATTTCAGGACCTATGCTCACTAGATACATTTTCATTTTTAATTTCCACTGAGTATAATTATTTACATTAAAAAAATGTGGTATTTTAGTATCAATACCCTCAACTCTGTTATTCATTATTAATTATAATTTTAAAGAACTAAAAATTTAGATATGATAGAAATTTTAAGATCCTTATGATACAACTAATATCATAGTTGAAACGAATTTGACAACTTACACAATAGTTCGGATACTAATAACAAAAATTTAATACTCTGATACCAAATGTTGGTCAGAGTGGAATCTCAAGAGGGGGGTGAATTGGGTTCCTACTTAAAAATTTCTGTTAAAAACTTTCTTATAATGATCCCGAAAATTTTGAAACGACCCAGTTAATTAAGGCAGTAGAGATATAAATGTCTAGTTGGTCAACAGGTTTCTCAAAGGGTGATTAGTCCTCAGGTGAATTAGTGTAAAACAATTCTTCAACTTTTGAGACAAGTTTACTGAATTAAACGCATACACACACTAACCAAAACTAATTATCAAAGTCAATGCAAAATAGTTTTCTGTTTTAGAAATTATAAGAAGAGGAAAATAGAAAAAATAGAGTATAAAAAAAATATAGAGAACAATGAAGTTAAAAAAGAGGTTCAGTCTCAAACCAAGACTTAATCCTCTCCACTTGTTGATAAACTTCCACCAAGCAGTTTATATTAACAATAAACTTGACAGACAACCTTTATCGGGATTTACAATAGTTTTCACAAACTGTCGAGGGTTCACACCCTCTACCATAGTTCTTCCTGGTAAAAACAAACAATACAGACCACACATGTTCCCTTCCATAGTTATACATGGGAAACAAGATGTAAGTGAAGTTTGATTTGAGGATATTCAGTATCCTCTAGTTCAATCACATGAGACATTGTGTGTAATAGAAAGACACACACACTTCTCAGAAATGTAAAATGAAGGAAAAAATAGAGATAAGATTATAAGCTTGAGTTTAGAAAGATCTATGTGTTTGCAGTTCAGATCTTGAATCTTTGGAGTGAAGAATTTACTATTTGAGTCTTTCTCTGGAAGTTATTCTCAAAATAGAGTGTCGCAACTCCAGGTTCTATCTTTCAGGAATTGAGTGTTCTACTTTTTGTGTTTATCAAGATTTGATGAAGCACAGAATGCAGCCTTGTGACACCCCATGATTTTATGAGAAATGTTCTTTTTAATTTTGTTGATTTATTGTGTTGTACGCTACACCAATATTATCTTTCACTATAGGCAATACAGTATTAAATTTTAGTATACACAAACACTATTCTTGACTTGTGTTGCACGCAAGAGCGACCATCCTCGATAGCGTGTGTTGTATGCAATACTGAGTTTCCTGAACAACGATATATTGTTATGAACTAGCCGATATGAATAGTATTAACTAAATTTTGAATTTTATTACATAATAATTCATCTTACACATATTCTAGAACATGGTATGAGAATAAAATAAAAATTTTGGGTAAAATAAGTATTTTTTAAAAAATGCAGTTTTGCCTCCTTTTAATGGCGTACCCACTTTAAATCTAGTTTTTGACACATTTATAAATTCAATTTGAAAAAATAAACTTATTAATTACAATAATTATATAAAAATTTACTTTGGATAAATTTTTAATATTTTTCCGTTAACTTTCATATTTTGATGAATAGTAAAAATACGCTAAATTTTAATTAAAAGAAATTTTTTTCATAAAGATAATTCATATGGTTAAATGATAAAATTTAATGGTTTTAAAGTATAAATAGAATATATTTTTACCATTTAATATAATGTATGTCATTACCATTAATTTTACATTGAATTAATAGGTAAAAATATTTCAATCTTTTGCAATGTTTTAACTTTTAGAACCTATTTTCTCAACAGCGAGATTAATTTTAAATGAAAAACTGCAACTTATATGTTTTGAATTTGGAAAAATGGATTCCATATTTGGAACCACTATGTCCAAATTATGTTAATAGGCTAGTTTCTATTTTTTGTAATTAAGGGTAAAAATAATATTATAAAATTACCCTAACAGTTGTATTAATATAATTGGGTGATTATATATTGTCCTAAAATATACTTGGGTTGAAATGGTATCTTTTGGAACCCACTTGGATGTGATTAAGGCCTTTAATTTATTTTATTTAATGATAGTGAAATATGTCTCACTTAAACTTTAATAATTAAAGTATTTTTAATATAAGGTTATACATAATATAAATTCGATTATAAATACTCATTTGAAATATAAAATGTTTTCTTCATCATGGTAATTTATTTGTGATTTTTAATAAATATATAATTACCTTAATATCTTATACATTAATGATGCAGAAATTATATATTTAGTGAAAAATCAATAATATAGTTTTTATTAAAATAATAATACCCATCAAAAGGACCAGAAACTTGACCAAACCTTATTGGTTGAGTATATATATACCCTAAACATCCAAGGGTCGACTTTTGGACCATTTTTATCCTTATAAAACATATTAGGACATTTATATTATTTTATTTTAAATAATGTCAAAGTTGTCACCTTCATAATTTAATAAACATAACATTTTAAAAGTTGTTTTTTTAGAAGATAAATTCGACTAAAAGTATTCTTATATTAAATATATTAGATTTATATTCATCTTAGTAATTTAGTTTTTAATTTTTATGCGACAAATAATTATATTAAATAATTATAAAAAATGCTGTATTAATTATTTTATTAAGAGAAATATCAATTAAATGGTTTTAAAAATATTAAAATAAATATTATATGAACTAATTAATGTGATACACGAATTTTATAGATAAATATGACATGTTAGGAATCTATTAAATATATTTTTTTCTAACATATCTTCAGTGTGGATTTTATTTAAATTCAATAAACAAAAAGTTTCAAAATTGACACTATTGATCTTTAATAAAAATAACATATTATTAAATGTTTAAAAATCACAAAAAGTATTTTAAAAATTATAAATTGAAATTTATATGGTCTAAAAATTTCTTAAAGTATCTAATTATGGACAATTAACAACACATAAGTAATTATTTATAATAATTTAAATTTAGAATATTATTACCACAAATAAAAATTAAATAGATTAAATAAGGATAAATCAAGTTGATAAGGTTTAAAATAAATTCCCAGAATGTATAAATTTTATTGGTTTATGAGATTAAAACCCTATCTCATATAATATTCAAATTTTAGTCATTTTGGAGGTATTTAGGTGTGGTTTGAGTTTATTATAAATTAATATTTTAGAGGTTTCCAAAAGTTCCCCTCTCCTCTCTTATAAAAGGGAACCTCCTCCCTCTCCTCTTCACAACATTTTGAGACATCAAGATCGGCAAAAACCTATACATTTCTCTTCTCCACTTTCCTATAAACATACTAGAGGTCTTTTTATTCTTCAAAGACCAACTTTAGTGCCTTAAGAGGAGGTTTAGAAGAGGGCAATCGAACAAGAGGTAATATCCGTTACCGATTCTTTCAAATTTATTTCTTCTTCTACTTCATATTCTTTATTTGTTTCATTATAAAGTAATGAAATCAGTATCACTCATATAAATATATGTTATTAAAATATTAAATAACCCGATTTCACCTTCTATCCATCCTATGGAAAATGAAATCACAGCGCGTGCGTACGTACGAAATACCATCTCCATGCTGTGGTGTAATATATTTTTTCCACAACCACCTTACTTGGATGGGTATAATGGTGGAAATAATAACTATATATTCTTATTTTAACATGATTCTAATTATGATATATTATATCATCCAATCCAATTACATTCAATAATTACGGGAACGATATCATCGCTCGTGTGTACAGTACAGATTACCGTCTCCACGGTGCGATGAGATTCATTCTCCATGTTGACTATTCGAGAATTATTATAAAGTATATATAATAAGTAATAATTAAATATATGACATAATAATGCGACTGGATTTATGTATATATATATATGTCATTTACTTTCATTCAATTCAATAAGGAAACGAAAACAACGTTCATGCGTACGTTAGACCTACCGTCTCTATGAATGGTGTATTTCATTACATTTATCGATATATCATATATATTATATATAAATAATGTTTTAAATTCTATAATTAAGTAAATCAGTATATAAATAATAATATCAAGAACAAAAATTCCAAACACGTACAATAAATGAAACGATTTTACCCAAAACGATGCTTTAACATGGAATTGACAAATGATAGGGTAATATAAAGTCGTAAGTGAATCATATATGATATCATAAATAATAATATGGTTCTCTTATAAGTTAATAATATGTTTAAACCCACTATATAGGAGTCTTGGAAAAATACAGAAGAAATTGGACATAAGGTAAGGGATAATTATTCCAATATCGTTCTTATCCGAGATTGTTTATTCATAAGTATTTACTGGGGTTATGTTTATCATTCATGTCCATGTTTTCTCAAAATGTTTTCATAAAATGTTTACTATTCTTCTATGTATATTTAATTTCATTTTTACCCTTTTTTGAATTTTACCAAATGGTATTGAAGGAATCTTTCTTTTGTTTACCATATGAGGTACTTTTTCACTTTTTCAGCAAAAGTACAAGAAAAATGTTTTTTTAACTTATACGGCGTGAATGGATTTTTAAGATTTCATAATGCCTTATTTAAATAAAGCTTATTCTAAAATATTTCATGATTATTTTGAACAAAAATCCTTTTCTTTTAAAATTTAATCGCATTTTGTGAAAGGAAAATGACTTTGAAGAAGAAAGGATATTTTCCTCAAGAATTAATTTCAAGTGTTTTATCAAAACTATTTCCCATATAAGATGACATTATTTAGTATGATTATGTTTCAAGTATAATGTATCTATTATTTACATGGTTTTATTTTTCTTATGATGAAATGATATCCATTTTTTATACGGATTATGTTATGATGGAATGATGTTTATGAAAACCATTTTATTATTTGAGTTATGATGAATGATTTATGTTTATTTTGTGGCATACAAAAGAATTATTTCATTATGAGATGGGTGGGACCTATATCTCCCTCTAATACATTGGGTAAAGATTTATATCTCATGAGATAGACATGGATGGAATGACAAGTAAACCCAGTATAGTTATGGACTTTGTCCACTATGATGGTCTTGGCAGCAATGCCTTGGCTACTATAGAAATCATATCATGTGCTTAATGGTTTTCCACAATTACATGTTTTATTCCCATGATATTTTATCATGATTTATGTTCCTTTATGATCTATTCCTTATGTACGACCAAGATTTATTTCACAACTCAATATTTTTTGTTTAAACTTTATGTTCATGTTTTTTAAGTTCAAATGTATATGGTTTGTTTTATTTTCTCCATGCATAACCTTACTGAGAATTTGAACTCACCCTTTATATGTTTTATTTTCCCCAGGATAAAAAGAAATGTTTTAGGTAAGAAAAAAATAGGATAATATCTTTATGGGAGATGTTGAAGATCTTTCACCATGATTAGAAGATTATGTTCCGAGTTTCCAAAGACACTAAACTATTACGGTCCTTGGGTGTCTATTTTTGTTATGTATTAAGTATTCCGCAAAAGTAATGTAATTTCCATGTATGTCAAGCTTTGTGACTCTATAGTTGGTATTAGAGGAAATGTTTAGTTATCCTTTGGAATCTAGGATGCAAAAACTTTAGTGAGATCCCTAGAGAAATTTCTAAGGTATGTCCAGAGATGTCCCTAAGGTTAAGTATAAGTATAGGTTACAATCCTAGAATTATGATAACGATCATGAATAACCTAGGATGAAACCTTAGAAATTAGAGATTGAAAGTACTCCCCTTGATTATGTTGTTTTCCTAGTATGATTTTTTGCCTCTCACACTATTCTTTTTGAGTTTTAGAAAATGGTCGGAAACAGGAAGATTCATGTTAATGGAGAATATGATGGACAATGGAATGATATTCATCATGAGAAACCAAATGAAATGGGATTTGGAAGGAGAAACATCATTATTATTCCTAATCAGAAATCTCATAATATGATCAATAATCTAAACTTTGGTAAGTTTCCTGGCTCGGCTAATAAGAGAAAGATGGAGTTTCATGATGATCATAGAGGAAAGAAAGTTCAATTTTCCTCATGTAAATCATGTGGGAAGAGGCATCAAGGATAATGTTTCAAAGGAAGTATAAAATGATTTAGGTGTGGAAAAAAAGGACACAAAGCTAGTAATTGCAAAGGAAAAGGTTCTCTTAACACCATGGACAAGGATAATGGTATTACTAAGACATCAACAATGGTTAAATGTTTTAAATGTGGAATGTACATTCATTATACAAACCAATTCCCTAAAATAAAATCTCATAAAGATAATCAACATGGTCATATGGGTAGTATTTATGTTGATGATGATGAAGAGACTATAAATGAAATATGAGAGGAAAGAACTGTTGAGGAATAAAATGATGAATCTCGGTCAATGGTTCAAGAAGGTAGTGGAATGATTGTATGTTTATCAAGAGTAATGTTGTATAGATAATTTAATGGTACCATGGAATAAATAAACATCTAAGGATTGTTACACTATTGTTTTTCCTTAAGTATTTGAAAGTATATGTTGAATGGTACTGGTAACCATTAAAGGTTTTTCAGATATTTTTAGAAAGCAGATGATATGCGCACAATGAAGGGATAAAGAGAAAATAATATGTTTGATAGTATTAATGAGCTCATTACTGATATAAGGACAAAGTGATATTTTGGTTTGAGTAAATAGAAATTTGGGGATTTTGGTACGTGGAAAGTGTTAACTTTTGAAAACATTCATGTTTTCACTAAGGTTCTATGGCAATTCATGTTTCAAGAGAATACATGATTAAGGTATTCCCATGTTTGTTATATGACCTTTATGGTGTTTGTTTTCTTCGTACTGTGAGATTGGACAAAAGTATTTTGGATAAGTCTAAAGATTGGAATGGATTAAGTTGGACATTATATAGTATTGTTTAAGTCTATTTTTTTCTAGAATTTTATAATTGTATATTTTTAGAAAAATGACAACCCATAGGATGGACGACAACCCATTGCGTCGGACAAGGATGCGGGAATCGAACCCACAACCGAAGTACGACCAAATTTTATCACATACCACTGACCTAAAAGAAGTCCATGGTTAGTAGAAATTAGTTTCAGTTTATTAATAGGTATGATAGTTGAAGTATAAGTCCATTTTTATAACCATATATGATTAATCTCACCATAGATGGACTTATGTATATTTAATAACTTTTGCTAACCTTATGTCTCAGACAGATGGAATGACCTATCATTATATCGTATGATCTTCTCAAACGTCACGAATGACAAATTCAACTTTATTTTATTAAGATATGAAGTGGAAATTGTTCAAGGCACGAATAATGGTGAGATTGTACCAAAATCAAGTAAGTATTTCTTTTAATTCAAAAATTCTTCAACATTAGGGAAATGATCTTGAAAACCAAAAACGTTGTCCTAGTACCCTCATATCCGATGAATCATATGGTACCTTAGATCATCACAAATTTATGGCTTTGTGATTGTTAGATTTTTCATATCCATGTTCTCTACCACTCTCCATCAGAACTTGATGGTTAGATTTCTCTTCCATATCCATATTTTCACCTATATTCTCCTTTGTGGAAACCCAGTGCTGAGTTACTTTGGGTGACTATTATGTTTATAACTTTCTTTTTTAAAATTAAGTTTTAGTATTCCTTTTTATGATGTGGGTTTCTATGAAGGAAGCTTTCAAGTGGTAAACTATTTATAACCCCGATGAATTTCAAGGGCGAAATTAATTTTAAGGGGGGTAGAATGTAACACCCCGAGATTTTATGAGAAATGTTCTTTTTAATTTCGTTGATGTCTTGTGTTGTAAGATAAACCAAGATTATCTTGCACTGTATGCAACACCCTATTAAATTTTAGTATACGCAAACACTATTCTTGGGTTGTGTTGCACGCACTACTGTAATTTGGCCTTTTCCCAATGGTAGTATACCAACGGTTTACTTAAACTGTTGGTATAGTGTGCCTTTTCCAACGGTTTAATTAAACCGTTGGCAAAGGGAATTTCGGTGGACCCATTCCCAATGGTTCACTGGAACCGTTGGGAAATGTGTGCCTTTGCCAATGGTTTTTATAAACCATTGGTAAAGGTTTTCCCCAAATTCCAGATCGCGATCTCCTCTCCCCATTCGGATAGAGCCCTAATCTATTCGCTCTGCTGCTCTCGCGAACCCCATCTGACTCCACTGCTCTCGCGAATCCGAACACCAGCACCCCCCATCCCAACAGGTACACCCCCATACGAATAGATAAAATTTGATCTCAACCATATTGTTGTAGTTGTTTTAATGAATAGATTTTTTCCAGGTGTAGGTGGTTTACTTGATTATTGAAATTAATATCTAAATAGGATATTGTTTGTGTTTGTGAAGACTTATTTAATGTTTTTATATTCTATGTTTGGAAGGAGAGTGTTCAAAACATGTAAATTAGAGTTGGGGGAGGCTATTGTGAACGTTTACATGTTTTGGATAATGGATTGTGGGAATTATGGATTGTGTTCAAACCAATTTTATATGTTTTGGATAATGGATTGTGGGGGTAGGGGGTGTCCACGAGGGTGGGTGGGTTGTCCACGGGGGTGGGTGGGGCTGTCCACGGGGGTGGGAAAGGCTGTCCACGGGGGTGGGCAGGGTTTTCTAGGGGGTGTGGGATGTCCTGGGGGTCTGGGTGGGGTGTCCTGGTGGGGGAGGGGTGTGTGGGGTGTCCAGGGGGGTGGTATGTCTAGGTGGTGGTGGGGGGGTTGCAGGGGAGGGGGTGTGGGCTGTTTGGGAGGGTGGGCGGGGCTATCTAGGGGGGTACGGGGTGTCCAGGGGGGTACGGTGGTGGGCGGGTTGTCCACAAGGGTGGACGGGCTGTCCACGAGGGTGGCCGGGCTGTCAAGGAGGGGTGGGCGGGCTGTCCAGGGGGGTGGGTGGGCTGGCCACGGGGGGTAGGGGTGTCCAGCGGGTGGGCGGGATATCCAAGGGGGTGGGGGGCTGTCCATAGGGAGAAGGGGTGTCGAGGGGGGGTGGGTGGGCTGTCCACGGGGGTGGTTGGGCTGTCTAGGGGGTGTCCACGTGGGTGGGCGGGGCTGTCCAGGGGGTGTGGGCTATCCTGGGGGTCTGGGTGGGGCATCCTGGTGGGGGAGGGGTGTGTGGGGTGTTCAGGTGGGGTGGTATGTCTAGGTGGTGGTGGTGGGGTTGCAGGGAAGGGGGGTGTGGGATGTTTGGGAGGGTGGGCGGGGCTATCCAGGGGGGGTACAGGGTGTCCAGGGGGGTACGGGGGTGGGAAGGCTATCCACAAGGGTGGACGGGCTGTCCACGGGGGTGGCTGGGCTGTCAAGGAGGGGTGGGCGGGCTGTCCAGGGGGGGTGGGTGGGCTGGCCACAGGGGGTAGGGGTGTCCAGGGGGGTGGGCGGGCTATCCAAGGGGGTGGGGGGCTTTCCATAGGGAGAAGGGGTGTCGAGGGGGGTGGGTGGGCTGTCCACGGGGGTGGTTGGGCTGTCTAGGGGGTAGGGGGCGTCCATGGGGGTGGGTGGGTTGTCCACGAGGGTGGGCGGGGCTGTCCACGGGGGTGGGAAAGGCTGTCCACGGGGGTGGGCGGGGTTGTCCAGGGGGTGTGGGCTGTCCTGGGGGTCTGGGTGGGGTGTCCTGGTGGGGGAGGGGTGTGTGGGGTGTCCAGGGGGGTTGGTATGTCTAGGTGGTGGTGGTGGGGTTGCAGGGGAGGGGGGTGTGGGCTGTTTGGGAGGGTGGGTGGGGCTATCCCGGGGGGGGGGGGGGGTACGGGGTGTCCAGGGGGGTACAAGGGTGGGAGGGCTGTCCACAAGGGTGGACGGGCTGTCCACGGGGGTGGCCGGGCTGTCAATGAGGGGTGGGCGAGCTGTACAGGGGGGGGGGGGGGGTGGGTGGGCTGGCCACAGGGGGTAGGGGTGTCCAGGGGGGTGGGCGGGCTATCCAAGGGGGTGGGGGGCTGTCCATAGGGAGAAGGGGTGTCGAGGGGGGTGGGTGGGCTGTCCACGAGGGTGGTTGGGCTGTCTAGGGGGTAGGGGGTGTCCACGGGGGTGGGTGGGTTGTCCACGGGGGTGGGCGGGGCTGTCCAGGGGGTGTGGGCTGTCCTGGGGGTCTGGGTGGGGTGTCTTGGTGGGGGAGGGGTGTGTGGGGTGTCCAGGGGGTTGGTATGTCTAGGTGGTGGTGGTGGGGTTGCAGGGGAGGGGGTGTGGGCTGTTTGGGAGGGTGGGCGGGGCTATCCCAGGGGGGTACGACGTGTCCAGGGGGGTACGGGGGTGGGCGGGCTATCCACAAGGGTGGACGAGCTTTCCACGGGGGTGGTCGGGCTGTCAAAGAGGGGTGGGCGGGCTGTCCAGGGGGGTGGGTGGGCTGGCCATGGGGGGTAGGGGTTACCAGGGGGGTTGGCGGGCTATCCAAGGGGGTGGGGGGCTGTCCATAGGGAGAAGGGGTGTTGAGGGGGGTGGGCGGGCTATCCAAGGGGGTGGTGCTATAGTGGTTTTGGATTGTTTGAGGTACTCTTAGTGTATTATAAACCCTCATTTGTTCCATATTCATTTAAATTGATTTAATATCATTTTTTTCACACACACCATTATATCCTCTCAAACTATATTTAGATTGTATTTTCAATCGTATGGTGTTAAATATTTTAGTAAATGTTCATACTAGCTTCTTTTATGTGTTCTAGGGGTTTAGACTAATGACATGGCTGCATGATTATTGTGGGGGTATTCTTTTCATATAAATATACCTATACACCCCGACCCCCTTGGACAACCTGACCACCCCCACGGATAGCCCACCCACCTGGACACCTCGACCCCCCTAGACAGCCCCCCACCCCCTGGACACCTCAGACCCCCCGGACGGCCCCACCACCCTTTAGACACCCCGCACCCCCTGGACACACCACACCCCCCTTGGACAGTCCTGCCACTCCCATGATCCTCATCCTACTCCTCATCCTGATCTACTTAGAGAAGTTAAAGTATAAAACTCATATACTCCCAACAAGACCCTTAAGGATTATGTGTTCCTTGATCCACTTCCAATATCTTACTGGTCAATCCGTGAATATAGGCATTAGAAATTTTGTATCTTATTTTCTTATATACACTGTATTTTTTTGTATTTCTTAATATGATTCTCATATAGGGTAATGTGTCAGTTATGATTTTATATAGAGTAAACAATTGTCATTTACGTAAATATTTTTTTGATTAAACTTTAATATTATTGAATTTCTTTGAAATGACTTATTGCGATTTTTTTACAGAATGGATAGAAGTTGGATGTACGAAACTGATCGGATTTCAACCGATTTTCAAAATAATTTGAACATCTTTCTATATTTTGCATTTGACAAGGCTTTAGATAGTGGTCGCATACACTTCCCATGTTTTAATTGTGTTGGAAGACCTTGGTTGATCCGTGAAGCAGTTAGATATCATATAACCAAATATGGTTTCCAAACAAACTATTATGTGTGGTATCACAATGGAGAGAAAATGGAATCTCAAAATGTTGATGATCCAAATGATAGGACTGAATTGGAGAGTTTGATATATGATCGGTTTCCATTTATTCGACATCATAAGAAGGAAAGGATGTCCAGCCAACAAGATTTCAATACAAGCACACATGATGCGTCCAATGAAAATGATGATGTTGGTAGGGTGAAAAAATTGAATGATGCTACGATGACTCCAGTATATCGGCAATGTGATAAAATGAAAAAGTTGGAATTTTTAATCCGATTGTTTCATGGGAAAAATATGTATGGGATTTCAAATACTGCAATTGATTATATTCTTACCTTCTTGAAGGACTTACTTCCATATGATGCAAATATTCCCTCAAACCACTATATGGCATGGAAAGTTGGTTGATGAACTTGGATTCTCAAAAAAAAAAATCATTCTTGCCCGAATGATTGCAGCTTATTTTGGGAGGAAACTGCTGAAAGAAATGATTGTATAAAATGCGAAACCTCCCAATGGAAGCCAAAAGATGATGGAACACCATCTCGTGTGCCACAAAAAGTAATGTGGCACTTTCCATTGATCCCCATATTACAGAACCTTTTCATGTCTGATGAAATATCCGTAAAAATGCGATGGCATGACACTGAGAGAAAAAAGAATAATGAAGAGTTGGTTCACCTTGCAGATGGATTTTCATGTCAGAGATTTGATGCTCAATATCCTGAATTTGCAGCCGACGTGCGTAATGTGAGACTGGTTCATTCATGTGATGGTTTTAATCCATTTGGGCAGATGCTTACCTCACACAGCACATGGCCGGTTTTCATACACATTTATAACCTTCCCCCTGGTTGTGTATGAAAAAGCCTTACACTTTCTTGAGTATACTGATATCTGGCCCTTCTGATCCCAGCAATGATATAGATGTATACATTCAACCTTTAATAAAAGAGTTGAAACTTCTTTGGGATGTGGGTGTGCCCACATACGATGCATGTTTGAAAGACATATTTCAGATGCGTGCTGCACTTATGTGGACTATCAATGATTTTCCTGCTTATGCAATGATGTCTGGATGGAGGACAAAAGGAAAATTGTCATGTCCTATTTGTATGAAGAATACTCGATTGAGAAGACGGAAATATCGTCGTAGTTTTAGTTTTATGGGACATCGACGATTCTTTCCAATGAACCATCCATATAGAAACAATCATCGAAGATTTGACAATACCATAGAGAATGACGAACCACCTCAGCGTATGTCTGGAACTGATGTGCTTAATGAATTGAAAGATTTCAGTTATTCATTTGGGAAGAGTGTAATGAAATCTAGAAAGAGGAAAAATGTTTCCAATGATACCTGCTACAATTGGAAGAAGAAGAGTATATTCTTTGAGTTGTCATATTTGTCAACCAACTTGTTACGTCATTACTTAGACGTAATGAACATTGAAAAAAATATATGTGAAATGTTGCTTTCGATTCTTCTAAATGTCAAGGGGAAGACAAAAGACGATTTACGATCTCGGCGTGACTTGGTAGATTGGGGGATCAGACAAGAATTGCATCCTGTCTGTATTAGTGAAAATAAATGGCAAGTTCCATGTTCTTCTTATGTGATGACTCCTGCTGAAAAAAATCAATTTCTGGAAGTGCTAGAGACTATTAAAGTTCTTGATGGCTATTCAAGCAATATATCAAAACGGGTCAACAGAAAAGAGTTGAAGTTGAAATCTTTGAAGACTCATGATTATCACGTCCTTTTGCATGAGTTGATTCCAATAGCAATCCATCATCTCTTTTCCAATAATGTTAGAGTCTTAGTTATTCGGTTGTGCTATTTGTTTAGAGATCTTTGTGCTAATAGGTTGTCCAAATCCCTCGTGCAAAAACTGTTGGCAGAGACACCATTAATTTTGTGTGAGTTAGAGAAAATATTCTCTCCATCATTTTTTACATGCATGTTGCATCTGACTGTCCATCTTCCGACTGAAATACTTCTTGGAGGACCCGTTGCTTTCCGTTGGATGTATCCAACTAAAAGAAACATGTGCACATTGAAATCATATATTCGGAATAGGAATTATATTGAAGGTTCTGTTGTGAACGGTTACCTGGATCAAAAATGTATGGATTTCTGCTCAATGTATTTGTCTGATCATACTACGAGAATAAACAGACCAATGTGAAATGAAGAAGAACAGTATGGGAAAATTGAACCTAGTTTTCCATCACTTCCTCAGACAGGAGGAATTCCGGGATCATATACATTGACAACATTAAGCCTTGAAGAGCGAGAGATGGCACATCGCACAGTGTTGTTCAATTGTGATTTGTTCGATGAGTATATAAAGTAAGTTAATTGTACATGTAACTCTTATCTTATCTCTTGTAATTTTAAATATTTGTTAAACTATTATTATTTTTATCTACAGGGAACATAAAGAATTGATATATAGAAAGCATCATTCTTTATCTTTGAGAAAGAAGGAGACTTTTCATAGCAAAGGGTTTTCTGCTTGGTTGAAATTGAAGGTAAAAATATTTCTGTAATAACTAAATAAAAATAATATTTAATTAATTTTACTATTTGTTTATATTTCAGGTATCGAGTTTGCCTATAGACTCTGTTTCTGAGGAAATAAGAGCTTTGTCTTTTGGTCCTAATTCCATAGTTCGTGCTTGTAAATCACTTGTGATCAATGGATACAAATTTTTTATCACTGAACGAGCAAGAAACATGAGAACACAACATAATGGTGTTATGCTAACTGCCACAACAGACTGTTATGCCAGTTCATCGGACACTAGACCTCATTCTGAAAATGTTGCTTATTATCGTGTCGTATAGAAAATAATAATTTTGGATTATTACTCGCATGGTTGAGTCACGATGATGAAATGTCAATGGTTTGATTCAATGACGAGGCAAGGCACCTTTATTGATGATTGTGGATTTCGAGTTATTGACATGACTCGCACTCTTGCCACCGATGAACCATATGTATTGGCATCAATGGTGAAACAAGTTTTTTATGTCAAAGATCATCATCATCCTAAATTCGGTGTAATTATTGAAGTAAATCCTAGACATGTTTTTGATGATGGTGATGATGAAGTTGACACTATCCCTGCTGCAATTGGAAGCAATCCGTTTATTACTTATGATGACCCCAACAGCTCAATTGTCAGAGTTGATTGTGAACCCGAAGTTGTGGTGGGAAATATATAGAATAATACAGTCGTGTTCTCACCTACATGTTTCACCTACACCATTCAGAGTGTGTATCCTAGTACTTACCTTCATAACACCATAAATCTTCTGTTTCATTATGTTCTTTTTTGTTATAATGGTTTTTCTATATTTTGTTTTTTGGGTTACACATTAGTTATCTGTTTCTAATTACTTCCATATTTGTTTTCATTGCAGGAAATGACACCCATTGAAGAGAGGCGGTGGAAAAAGATGAAAGATAATAATCGTCGCATGGTACAGATGGGCGTTCCTCCACTCATCCCTGTTGTGAGTATTTTATTTCAAATATAAATATTTCAATAACTTATAATATCATGTGTTTACTTTTCTGTCAAACTTTTTTTTAGGATCCACGCCCTAGACGACAGATATCTGACGAGAAGCCTGATATTGCTCCCAGTAGAGAGGTTGGTGGTACGAGGGCTCGTGGGGCGAGAGTTAGATGATCCACTACCACAGACGTATCTTCTACGCCCTATTTTGATCCTGGTGTGTCATCAGGGACATATGAGATATTTAGACCTCCGATGTTTACACTACCAGCTATCCAGACGTCTATGCCATCATCTTTTGCTTCTGGTTCATTATCTCCAGGTTATTATATTCCACCTTCTTTGACTCCTGCTGCGACACAGTATGTGGATGAGGATCATACACTGAGGGACACTCCACCTGTACAGGATATTCCTTCAGCTTCTGCACCCATTGATCCGACTACCACAGGTATATTTATATAACTCTATCAAATTTTTATACAAAAATTTATTTTTATTATAACTTGTATTGATATTATTTTTCTTTAATAACAGATTCATCTACAGATAGGAGGCGGGGGAGGGGGCGTACTCCTTTGCGTGCGGTATGGAACCGCTAGACACAGTTTATGGTAGAATACAATGTTGATGGACAAATGATTGAGAAATCTGGGCAGCAATGTCGGGGTTTTTTGGCGACGCTAGCCAAATACTCCGATATCATTCCGGTCAGCCCTCTCTCTTGGAGACATCTTCCACCTGAAGTCAAGGATAACGCGTGGGCACAAATATGGGTAAAAAATCTATTAGATTTAATGTAGTATATTTTTGTATTTAAATGAACTAATCAATTTGGTTTCTGCTTCGGTTTAACTTCCCTGATGACGAAGGTGCACGATCAGCGCGTTTAAAAGAGCTAGGAGATCTTCGGAGAGCTTATAAGCATGAGCTGTATGTTGGCTGGTGTGATAGAGTGGGCACGGAGTTAGAGGCATTACCTATCGTGGATGACTGCCCGATAGAGCAATATTGCCAAATGATTACCCATTGGGCGACTGCCAAATTTAAGGTATTAATCTCATTTGAGTTATTTAAATGTGAGTTTTCATATTTTGCATTAATATAATATTATTAATTATTAATCATTATTTAGGAATCTTCTGAAAAAAAAACATTGATTCAAAGAAATACCTCCACACTTTGGGGCGCACAACAATGTCAGATCATGAGAGGCAGCAGGTACGATAGAGTTGTTTATAATTTTTCTTTAGGACTTTCCCTTTTTATTGGATCCTACTTAAATTATGTGATTTATTGAATAATGAATATATGATTATATTTTCACTTTATATTGTTTCAATGTCATTACAGAAGCACAAAATGAATATTGAAGGATGTATCCCTCGAGAAAAATTGTTTTTCTCGAGTATAAGAAAAAAAGATGGAACTGTGGTAAATGAACCGACCCAAGAGAAGATTGTAAGTTTTAATTTGTTTATTTCAAAGTTTAATATGTAATTTGAAATTTAATAATCTATTAATATTTTTTACAGGCTGCTTTAGAGGCTCTTGATGCCCAGGATCCGGACAATTTTGGGCCACACGATCATTTATATCAAGTTTTGGGAGATGAGCACTCTAGTCGAGTACGCTGTCGACCTGGTAAGAATATAGTCTCGACGAGGTATTGGTCGTCTCCAGGTATCCATTCTAGTACCACCGAGTTGGAATAGGTCAAGGAGCATGCAAGACAGTCTGATAAAAGGGTCACAGAGTTGGAAGTACAAGTTCAAACAAGAGACATAGAATTTATGAAACTGATGAGGGCTTTATCTTCATCACTTCCACCAGAGGCTAGTGCAGCTTGTCAGACATTTATGTCGTCGATGGGTGCATCATCCAATGCACCATGCGGAAGCTCTAGTGGAGATCGAGATGATGACGTTCCTGGTGATGACAAGGATGATGAATAGGAAGAGGGTGAGGATGAGGATGTGGACGAGGGCGAGGATGGGGCCGAGGGCAAGGATGGGGCCGAGGGCGAGGATGATGCCGAGGATAAGGAAGACGACGAGGACAGAGATGGCGACGAGGATGAGGTTGATGATGATAGTAGTGATGGTGATGGTGATCAGATGCAGATTGATACATTACATTTTTGAATTCTGTATAACTCTTTATTTTTGAACATGGTTTTCCACTTTGGGGTTTTCCTCTGCTTCATAGGGACGTTGCATTCAGATTCTGTTTTTTGCACTTGATTCTTATTGTATGATTAGTCTACTACATATAACTTTAGTATTCCTTGGTACTGTGATGCTCATTTTTCTATTTTTTTACTTAGCTTTCTTAGTTAGCCATGTATTTCATGTTTATGCATGTGGAAGATGATATGGAAAATGTGCTTTGAAGTAGTGGCCGACACCACTAACATTTATTTGAAATGGACAGGATTTTAAGTGAAAACAACAACTGGCATACAGAATATAGACCAAACGCATTCGGATTCTGTTTAAACTATAGGAAAATGATCCATCGGTCATATGTGACATGTACGAGTCAACCCCACCTCAATCCAAGGTCCGGTGTGGCCGGTACCACTCAAAGTGTCTTTCTTTTGTTTAAAATGGATGCGCTTTTAAGTAAAAAAAACCACATACAGAAAACGGACCAAACACATTCAGATACTGTTGATACTTTAGGACATGTATCCATGGGTCATTTGTGGCATGTAGGAGTTAACCCTGCCTCAATACGAGGAGCGGTGTGGCCGGCACCACTCAAAGTGTCTAACTTTTATTTGAAATGGACATGATTTTAAGTGAAAACAACAACTGGCATACGGAAAACTGACCAAAGAAATTAAGATACTGTTTATACTTTAGAAAATGTATCCATGGGTCATATGTGATGTGTAAGAGTCAACCCCGCCTCAATCCGAGGGCCGGTGTGGCTGGGACCACTCAAAGTGTCTTTCTTTTGTTTAAAATGGATGCGCTTTTAAGTAAAAAAAACCACATACGAAAAACTGACCAAACGCACTCGGATATTGTTGATACTTTAGGACATGTATCCATAGGTCATTTGTGACATGTACGAGTCCAACCCGCCTCAATACGAGGCGCGGTGTGGCCGACACCACTCAAAGTGTCTAACTTTTCTTTAACATGGATAACAGTTTAAGTTAAAACATCAAATGACATACAGAATACCGACCAAACGCATTCGTATTCTGTTGAAACTGTAGGAAAACGATCCATGGGTCATTTGTGACGTGTATTAGTCAACCCCACCTCAATCCGAGGGCCGGTGTGGCCAGGACCACTCAAAGTTTGTCCCTTTTCTTTGAAATGGACAACGGTTTAAGTTAAAACAACAACTGACATACGGAAAAAAAACCAAACGCATTCTTATTCTGTTGAAACTTTAGGAAAATTATCCATGGGTCATATGTGACGTGTACGAGTCAATCCCACCTCAATCCGAGGGCCGGTGTAGTCGGGACCACTCAAAGTGTGTCACTTTTCTTTGAAATGGACAACAGTTTAAGTTAAAACAACAACTGACATACAAAAAACAGACCAAAGGCATTCAGATACTGTTTATACTTCAGGATATGTATCCATGGGTCATATGTGACATGTATGAGTCAACCCCTCCTCAATCCGAGGGCCGGTGTGGCCGGGACCACTCAAAGTGTGTCACTTTTCTTTGAAATGGACAACTGTTTAAGTGAAAACAACAACTGGCATACGGAAAACCGACTAAAGACATTCGGATACTGTTTATACTTTATGAAATGTATCCATGGGTCATATGTTACATGTACGAGTCAACCCTGCCTCAATCCGAGGGCTGGTGTAGCGGGTACCACTCAAAGTGTCTTTCTTTTGTTTAAAATGGATGCGCTTTTAAGTAAAAAAACCACATATGGATAACCAACCAAACACATTCGTATTCTGTTGAAACTTTAGGAAAATGATCCATGGGTCATTTGTGACATGTATGAGTCAACCCCGCCTCAATCCGAGGCGCGGTGTGGCCGGCACCACTCAAAGTGTCTAACTTTTCTTTGAAATGGACAACAATTTAAGTTAAAATAACAACTGACATACGGAAAACCGACCAAACACATTCGGATTCTGTTGAAACTTTAGGAAAACGATCCATGGGTCATATGTGACATGTACGAGTAAACCCCGCCTCAATCCGAGGCGCAGTGTGACCGGTACCACTCAAAATGTCTAACTTTTCTTTGAAATGAACACCAGTTTAAGATAAAACAACAACTGACATACCAAAAACCAACGAAACTCATTCAGATTCTGTTGAAACTGTAGGAAAACGATTCATGGGTCATATGTGACGTGTAAAAGTCAACCCCGCCTCAATACGAGGGCCAGTGTGGCCGGTACCACTCAAAGTGTCTTTCTTTTGTTTAAAATGGATGCGCTTTTAAGTAAAATAAACGACATACAGAAAACCGACCAAACACTTTCAGATTCTGTTGAAACTTTTAGAAAATGATTTATGGGTCATTTTTGATGTGTATGAGTCAACCCCACCTCAATCCGAGCCGCGGTGTGGCCGACACCACTCAAAGTGTCTAACTTTTATTTGAAATGGATAGGATTTTAAGTGAAAACAGCAACTTGCATACGGAAAACCAACCAAACACATTCGTATTTTATTGAAACTTTAGGAAAAAGATCCATGGGTCATATGTGACGTGTAATAGTCAACCCCGCCTCAATCCGAGGGCTGGTGTGGCCGAGACTACTCAAAGTTTGTCACTTTTCTTTGAAATGGACAACGGTTTAAGTTAAAACAACAACTGACATACGGAAAATGGACCAAAGGCATTTGGATACTGTTTATACTTTAGGACATGTATCCATGGGTCATATGTGACATGTACGAGTCAACCCCTCCTCAATACGAGGGCCGGTGTGGCCGGGACCATTCAAAGTGTCTTTCTTTTGTTTAAAATGGATGCACTTTTAAGTAAAAAAACCACATACGGAAAACTGACCAAACACATTCGGATATTGTTGATACTTTAGGACATGTATCCATTGTTCATTTGTGATGTGTACGAGTCAACCCCGCCTCAATTCGAGGCGCGGTGTGGCCGACACCACTCAAAGTGTCTTTCTTTTGTTTAAAATGGATGCGCTTTTAAGTAAAAAAACGACATACGGAAAACCAACCAAACGATTTCAGATTCTATTGAAACTTTAGGACAATGATCCATGGGTTATTTGTGATGTGTACGAGTCAACCCCGCCTCAATCCGAGGCGTGGTGTGGCCGGCACCACTCAAAGTGTTTCACTTTTCTTTGAAATGGAAAACAGTTTAAGTTAAAACAACAACTGACATACGGAAAATAGACCAAAGGAATTCAGATACTGTTGATACTTTAGGACATGTATCCATGGGTCATTTGTGATGTGTACAAGTCAACTCCGCCTCAATCTGAGGCACGGTGTGGACGACACCACTCAATGTCTCTGTTTTATTTCAAAAGGAAATCATTTTAAGTGAATACAACTGAAATTTACACTCATCAACGACTCTTTTTCATGAGTTTGGTAGTTTCACTCATGGGGTCATAAGTGACGAGACTCCTAAGAAAATATCTTTTCACCATATATTATAAACAATACAAGTTCAATGAAAAATTCATCACAAATCATTACATACCCAAACCTAGTATCACAAAAAAAGGGATTTGAGTCAATTTGAATGTCTTATTCAACTCTAATAGATATTTATCAAACTATTCTGCCTATTAGAATTTGATGGGTGAGGTGAATTACCACCGGATGATTGTTGTCATGTGTTTTTTGGGCTATTTTTGGTGTTTTTTATACTGTTTGAAGTTTTTATGTGGCTTTTGTGATATTTTTTATGCAGGTGTATAGTGGAGGGTATACTGAGGGCTGTTGTGCACTGTTTTTTTATGCAGGTGTAGCTTCTGGGGGGGCTTCTGGGTGCTGCTGTGCAGTAGTTTTGGGAAACAATTTACCAACAGTTCTGAACCGTTGGTAAATCTTTTTCCAGAAATCTGGAAAAACTTATACCAATGGTTCACAACCGTTGGTAAATCTTTTTCCAGATTTCTGGAAAAACTTATACCAACAGTTTTGAACCGTTGGTAAATTGTTTTCCAGATTTCTCAGAACCTATACCAACAGTTTAAATGAAACCATTAGTAAAGGGCTTTCCCCATGCCTTACTGGCCAACGGTTTGGAAAACCGTTGGTATACCCTATACCAACGGTTTTCCAGCCTATAGCAACGGTTATAAACCGTTGGTATAGCCTACTTTTCCAATAGTGACGCAAGAGCGACCTTCCTCGATAGCGTGTGTTGTACGCAATTCCGAGTTTCACTAAATAACGATATATTGTTATGAACTAGCCATTATGAATAGTATTAATTACATTTTGAATTTTATTACATAATAATTCATATTACACATGTTATATAACAAGGTATGAGAACAAAATAAAATTTTCGGGTAAAATAAGTATTTTTCAAAAAATGCAGTTTTGCCGCCTTTTGTTGGCGCACCCACTTTAAATATAGTTTTTCACACATTTATAAATTCAATTTGAAAAAATAAACTTATTAATTTCAATAATTATATAAAAATTTACTTTGGATAAATTTTTAATATTTTTCTGTTAACTTTCATATTTTGATGAATAATAAAAATATGCTAAATTTTAATTAAAAACAAATGTTTTCATCAAGATAATTTATATTTTTAAATGATAAAATTTAATTGTTTTAAAGTATAAATAGAATATATTTTTACAATTTAATATAATTTATGCCATTACCATTAATTTTACATTGAATTCATAGGTAAAAATATTTCAATCTTTTGCAATGTTTTAACTTTTAGAACCTGTTTTCTCAACAGTGAGATTAATTTTAAATTAAATAATGCAACTTATATGTTTTGAATTTAGAAAAATTGATTCCATATTTGGAATAATTAGGTCCAAATTATGTTAATCGGCTAGTTTTTATTTTTAGGCATTATGAATAGTAACTACGGTAAATTTTATTTACTACAGTTAAAGGTAAATCAGGTAATTAAGGGTAAAAATAATATTATAAAATTACCCTAACAATTTTATTACTATAATTTAATGATTATATTTCTTCTTAAAATATATTTTGGTCGAAATGGTATCTTTTGAAACCCACTTGGATGTGATTAAGACCTTTAATTTATTTTATTTAAAGAAAGTGAAATATGTCTCACTCAAACTTTAATAATTAAAGTATTTTTAATATAAGGTTATACAGAATATAAATTTTATTATAAATACTAATTTGAAATATAAAATGTTTTTCTTCATCATGGTAATTTATTTGTGATTTTTAATAAATATATAATTACCTTAATAGCTTATACATTAAGGATGCAGAAATTATTTATTTAGTGAAAAATCAATAATATAGTTTTTATTAAAATAATAATACCCATAAAAATGACCATAAACATAGAAAAACCTTATTTTTAGAGTATATATATACCCTAATCATCCAAGGTTCTACTTTTGGACCATTTGGATCCTTATAAAACAAATTAGGACATTTATATTATTTTATTTTAAATGATGTCAAAGTTGTCACCTTCATAATTTAATAAACACAACATTTTAAAAGTTGGTTGTTTTAGAATATAAATTCGACTAAAAGTATTATTATGAAAGATATTAGATTTATATTCATCTTAGTATTTTAGTTTTAATTTTTATGCAACAAATATGTATATTAAATAATTATACAAAAATGTTGTAGTAATTATTTTATTAAGAGAAATATCAAATAAATGGTTTTAAAAATATTAAACTAAATATTATATAAACTAATTAATGTGATACACGAATTTTATAGATAAATATGACATGTTAGGAATCTATTAAATATTTTTTTAGACCATATATTTTGTGTGTATTTTATTTAAATTCAAATAAATGAATAGTGTCAAAGTTGACACTATTAATATTTTATAAAAATAACATATTATTAAATTGTTTAAAAATCAAAAAAAATATTTAAAAATTATAAATTTAAATTTATATGATCTAAAATTTTATAAAGTATCTAATTATGGAAAATTCACAACACATAAATAATTATTTATAATAATTTAAAATTTAGAATATTATTACCACAAATAAAATTAAATAGATTAAATAAAGATAAATCAAGTTGATAAGGTTTAAATTAAATTCCCAAAATTTATAAATTTTATTGTCTGATGATATTACAACCCTATATAATCTCATATTAATATTTGAGTCATTTTGGAGGTATATAGGTGGGGTTTGAATTTATTATAAATTAATATTTTAGAGGTTTCTAAAAGTGCCCCTCTTCTTTCTTATAAATGGGAACCTCCTCCCTCTTCTATTGACAACATTTTTAGCCTTCAAGCTCGGAAAAAACATGTCTATTTATCTCCTAAACTTCCCTAGAAACATACTATAGGTCTTGGACTTCTTCAAAGACCAAATGTAGTGCCCTAAGAGGAGGTTTAGAAGAGGTGCGTCGAAGAAGAGGTAATATCCTTTACCGATTATTTAAAATTTATTTCTTATTCTAATTCCAATTATTTACTTGTTTAATTATAAAGTAATAACATTTGTATCAATCATATAATGATATATTATTATAAATATTAAACAACCCTATTTCACCTTCTATCCATCCTACGGAAAAAGAAATCACCACGCGTGTGTATGTACGGAATACCGTCTCCACGCTGTGGTGTAATCTGTTTTTCCACCACCACCTTACTTGGATGGGTATAATGGTGGAAATAATAACTATATATTCTTATTATAATATGATTCTAAATATGAGATATTATATCATTCACTCCAATTCCAGTCAATAATTATGGGAACGATATCATCGCTCGTGCGTACGTACGGATTACCGTCTCCACGGTGCGATGAGATTCATTCTCCATGTTGACCATTCAAGAATGATTATAAAGTATATATAATAAGTAATCATGAAATACATGACATAATAATTCTACTAGATTTATGTATATATATATATATATGTCATTTACTTCCATTCAATTCAATAAGGAAACGAAAACAACGTTCATGCATACGAACGGCCTACCGTTTACATGAACGGTGTATTTCATTCCATTTATCAATGTATAATATATATTTATATGCTGAATATATATTATATATAAATCATGTTTTACATTATATAATTCAGTAAATCAGGATATATGTAATAATATCAAGAACAACAAGTCCAAACATGTATGGTAAATGAAACGATTTTACCCAAAACACTGCTTTAACATGGAATTGACAAATGAAAGGGTAATATAAAGTTGTAAGTGAATCATATATGATATCTAAAATAGTATTATGGTTCTGTTATAAGTTAATAATATGTTTAAACCCAATATACAGTATTCTAGGAGACATACGAAAGAAATTGGACATAAGGTAAGGGATAATTATTCCAATCTCATTCTTATCTGAGATTGTTTATTCGTAAGTATTTACTGGGGTTATGTTTATCACCCATGTCTATGTTTTTTCAAAATGTTTTAATAAGATGTTTACTATTATTCCATGTATGTTTAAATTCATTTCTACCCTTTTTTTACTTTTACCACATGGTATGGAAAGAATCTTTCTTTTGTTTACCATACAAGGTATTTTTTCACTTTTCCAGCAAAAGTACAAGAAAAATGTTTTTTTTAACTTATATGGTGTGAACGGATTTTTACAATTTCATAAAGCCTTATTTAAATAAAGATTATTATACAATATCTCATGATTATTTTCAATA
The DNA here is from genome assembly GCA_963277665.1 of Viscum album. Classification (NCBI taxonomy): domain Eukaryota; kingdom Viridiplantae; phylum Streptophyta; class Magnoliopsida; order Santalales; family Viscaceae; genus Viscum; species Viscum album. The sequence goes on along the minus strand of OY728125.1, from coordinate 1,920,702,051 downwards.
AAAATCATTTTCTTTTAAAATTGCATGGTGTTTTGTGAAAAGAAAATGAATTTGAAGAAGAAAGGATATTTTCCTCAAGAATTCATTTCAAGTGTTTTATAAAAACTATTTCCCATATAATATGACATTATTTAGTATGATTATGTTTCAACTATAATTTCTCTATTATTTACATGTTTTGATTTTTCTTATGATGAAATGATATCCATTTGTTTTATCTGTATTATGTTATGATGAGATGATGTTTATGAAACCCATTTTATTCATTGGGTTATGATGACCGATTTATGTTTATTTTGTGGAACATGAAAGAATGATCTCATTATGAGATGGGTGGGACCTATATCTACCTCTAATTAATTGGGTAAATATTTATACCTCATGAGATAGACATGGATGGAACAATAAGTAAACCCGATTCAGTAATGGACATTGTCCACTATGGTGGTCTTGGAAGCAATGCCTTGGCTACTATGGAAATCATATCATGTGTTTAATGGTTTTCCACAATTACATGTTTTATTACCTTGCTATTTTATCATGATTTATGTTCCTTTATGATCTATTTTTACGTACTGCCAAGATTTATTTCAGAACCCAAGATCTTGATGTTTAAACTTTATGTTCATGCATTTTAAGTTCAAATGTATATGGTTTGTTTTATTTTCTCCATGCATACCCTTACTGAGAATTTGATCTCACCCTTTATATGTTTTCTTTTCTGCTGGATATAAAGATAGGTTTTAGGTAAGAAAACAAAAGGGGATATCTTTATGGGAGATGTTGAAGATCTTTCACCATGATTATAAGATTATGTTCTGAGTTTCCAAAGACTCTAAACTATTAAAGTCCTTGGGTGTCTATTTTTATATATATTAAGTATTCCAAAAAAGTAATGTAATGTCCATGTATGTTAAGATTTGGGTCTCTACAAGACTTGAAATTGTTCTCCCGAAAATGATCTTCTTGAGGTTCTTTGGTTCACAATGTAAGCGTTTAATGGTTCTTTTTTGATCTTGAAAGTAAAATCCTTCACTTGCACAGACACATGCTTCTCATTCCACCCTACTTACTTTTCTTCCTCGATCTTCTCTTTTATATTTGAGGTCCTCCAATAGGAATATGTAGATCACGTGTGGTCTTTCTCATACCTCATACTATTTAGATACAGTCTCTTGATATGTCTACAATCAACATTAATTAATGCCAGAAGCATTTAATTTATCAAATATGACTATTAGAATAATATTAAGAATTTTACAAAGTATGGAGTAGAGGAGTATGGTGGACTGATAATAGTAGCCTTCACAATGGTAGGCTTCAACAGTAGGTGGACATCAGTAGCTTTCATTGGTGACCTTCTCAATGGTAACCTTTAGTGGTAGCCTTCAATGGTGACCTTGCATCGGTGACCTTGCATCAGTGAACTTTGCATTAGTGACCTTTTCTTCAATGAAATTTTCATTGATGACCTTTTTATTGATGACCTTTGCAATGGTAACCTTTGTACTTAGAGAAATTTTGCACTATGATCTTAAACAAGAGATAAGTGAGATTAAAAGTACATAGTTATTACTTTGATATAAACATGATTTTCACATAAATGATTATACTATAATAGAAAAAATATGATTTCTATAAATGAAACATGATTTGGGATTATCAAAATAGGCGAGTCCAACAAAACTAGTATCTTGGCATGATGCATTTATTGTTTGGTTATTTATGGTCTTATAATGAGGCCTTGATGATATGTTTATGATGTTTGACATTATGAATTTCATCATTATGTGATTAGTTATTGATATTAAATGTTATTATTCAATTAGTGTAATATACATGTGAATATTTAAATGGAATTATTTTTTTATTCTTTCCATATTATGCTAAATATAATGTTTATAAGACTTTCGTTTCAGTTTTATACCTTTCCTTAAAAGTTTATGATTATTTAGGATAGATTTTTCTATATTGTTTATTCTTACTGAGAATCCGAGATCACCCCTTTCTTATGTTTGATTTTCCCTAGGATTTGAATAAGTATATTATGGCTACCCTATAGGCATAATCTTAGGGATATGAGAATTTTCAAATGGGATAATATGTTGTTTTTATTTTCAAGATGTTATGTAAAAATTATATTTTTATATAGTATTCCCAAGGATACTAAACTAATCGGTCCTTTAGGATTTGATTTATTATTATAAATATAATGTAATAAAATACATGCACCAACTCTAGGAAACTAGTGACAGGGCGTTACAACTTATGTACCTATCATCACTTCATTTTTAGGATCTTCCACAGTAGTTGTGATAGCTTATTCCTGGCATTTCACACTAGGACTTATAGATTATTTTGTATGTTATCTCTTACAAACCTCATCTTAGGGAACTATTTAAATAGTTTATATGTTCCTTTAAATTGTAAAATTATACCCTAGAATGATAATTGACCAAATATTTTTTTTATTCCATCACATCATTGGGATTCTTTATATCTATTTGTTATTCATTAGCTTAAATACCCTCTTTTCCACACATGAATCATATCCCTATCCCCCCTAAGGAATTTTATGGGATGTTTCTCCCTAAAATTTTTATTTTTGGGTATTTTAATTTTTATTCCTTAATTATATTTTCTGATTTCACCCCTAAAATTAATCTACACCCTCTTCTACTTATCTCCATTCACATGTGACCATTGAGAACTTCCAATATCGATTTCAAAATTAAGGACGCATCAAAAAATTTCCTCACATCTATGAAATTCTTAAATCACCAAATATTTTATTGAATCAAATTTATCCTACTAAATATGTGGTTGAAATTATTTTTGGGTCAATGAAAATCCATAGGAATATCATGAAATCGTTTTGAATCTTTCCTTATATTCCCTAATAGATTCATCCTACTTTTGTTTGAAACTAATTAAATACATATACATTTTTAAAAAAGAGTGGGAAAAATATTTTTTGAAAAATATTTTATTTAACCCTTCCAAATATATTGCATTGATTTCTTATTTCAGATTCATATTATTGATAAGTTACACCCACTGATCAACTCCTCCATATAATAAATTATCAACCATAATGAATTTCTCTTTATGAAAACATTTGAGGATATATAATATATTTTTAATAGAGCTAATCTATAATTCCATGATTAGGAATATGATCACAAAAAAAGGAAACTATAAACAAAAAATAAATGACACAAAGATGACATATGTACACTATCTTATGAAATTATTGGTTTCAATCTTGGTAATCCATGACCTATTTCTTATTATGTTCTCTAACCTCACTATTCTTCCAAAGTAAGTATTGCATTTTTTTCAATAGTTCAATATTTTTTCAGTGTAGTTGATACTAATTAATGGAGAATTGTTATGTATTATTTCAGAAAATATATTGAATGTCATGATTTATAATTTATCCATATAATTCCACAAGATGTTTGAGCTACTTCCATATTCTTGGGAAATGGATTCTTGATGCTATAGTTTAAGGAATTCGAGTGGAGTTGTCCATGATAATGTAAAAAAGAAAAATTTTAAGGTGATTGGTTTAGTTTATAGGGATATATATCATTGGAGATTATTTCATGATTCTTGAAATTTTTTTTAGGTTGTCTAGATTTTATCTAAAGAGTTTATGAGTTTATCTAAGGGAAATCTCGAATATATTTGATTCAACTAAGAATTTTGAGAATGTATACAAATATACTTATATAAATAATTCTCATAGACAAACATATAGGGTAGCCAAATATGTTCTGTAGATGAGTGTAGATCCACATATTTGAATCAAGTTGTTGAATATTATATATAATAATTTTAGAAAAAATTACATTGCCAAAGTAAGATACATAAATGATTTCTATATAGCTGATGAGAACCACAAGTCCAATTGTGACATATCCAAAGTGCACAATTTACTCAATTGTGACGTAGCTGATTTCTACAATGTATCGAATTTCAAAAATACATGAAAATATCTGATGTTTTTTGAGAATTAAGATTTGATAAAATTTATTAAATATTTTATATTTATATATCACGTACAAGATTTAAACCATTTTCCTTAGGGGATTAAAGTAATTATTTCAATTAAAATTTAAATTATTTTCATTGAGATAAAAATGGTTAATTAGTTGACCAATTTGGGTGAGTTGATCCTACTACCGAAGATCATGGGGTTTCCATAACACAAATATCTAAACATTGACTATTATATTTTGAGAATAGTGTTCATAATGATTTTTATATGTAAATACGTGCTATAGGTATCAAGAAAATATAGATATAAATTGGGAACTCTTAATCCCATCACAAAATTGTTTGGGAGATTGATATATCTAGTATCGAGGAGAAAAAAAGAGATAAGAATATAGGAGTCCCTAATGAAGATGTATATAAGTATTCCATGAATCTATAGAGAATATAGTTCACAAAAAATATGAAAGCCTTTTGAAGACCAGAACACATGTTTTAGACAACTCTTGAAGATCTTGAAGAGGTACACATGCATACATGCATGACCATCTACTCATAGAGGATGATTATATTTCCATGTGGCGAAGAAGAAATTTTAGAGAAAAAGTTTCTCTTTCTTTGTGGTATCTTCATTGAATATGAGAGTGTTATCTTATAGTTGGTGTAAGATATTGAGGAATAAAATGGGACAATATGTTTTACAGACTAATATTTTATTTGGTTTTAATCACTTGTTTGATTGTAAAGAATCTCTATTGGGGGGACAAAGTAACAAATTAAGGAGCAAAACATTATGATGAAACATATAAGTATTCTGTTCTACACTCTATTATATTATAATTATACAATATTTGGTATTTAATTATATTTTTAAGTGGATATATAACATTAAATTATTTTATAGGTTGAATTTTAAGAGGATAATTCTTAAAAAGAGACAACTGATTCACCCCTCTCAGCGGTCCATCCATCCTAGGGAAATTTAAGTGGTATTAGAGGGAATCTCCCCTCTATAGATCCAAGAATAATTTCAAGAGATAAAAAAATTTAATTGATTCAATAGATAAGGTTTTCCGACATTTTATTGGATGAATTATCATAGATGGGGGAATTAGATATTACCATATATCTTACCACCTAGCCTAATAGTGAGAGATTCTACAAAAATGGGTGTTCCACCCATTTGTGTTGATTTTTCAATGAAACAACCTGATAAGATAATTTTTGAGTTATATGGAAGGGATAAAAATTACATAATGATATATCTATTTGGAATGTTCTACATAAAGGCCAGGGGTATCTAGAGCACCACAAAATTCTAAGACAAATTGATATGTATCCGTGAAGGTAATGTTAATGTCAAGAAATAAAAAGTTGAAGATTATATGATCAAATTTGAAGATATAAGTATATATGATTATGATACTATCAATAATTACTTTACCGGGGTAAATTATATTGTGAAAACATCTAAGTATTTGGTGATAAGTTAAAGGATTACATTATTGTCAAAAAATTGATGAGGGAATTTCTAAATTAGTTTGATTTAAAAATATCATCACTAGAAGAAAGATAATAATTGACCATTGATGATCTAAAAAACATAATCATAGATTATGAGATGATAATGACACATTATATCATAATAAGAAAAAAGATAAAATATGTTTTCAAGCTATGATAAAAGTAAAAGTCAGAGAAAAAGATGATGAAGAATATAAAGACACAGATGATGAAAATAATAAATACATCAATCAAATTTTTTATCTTATATCTAAATGATTCAAAAGTAGAATGAGTATGAAATCACTAATGTATTTAAACTATAGTGTCTATGGTTATTTTTACAAAAATCACACAATGAAGAATGTTGAAGAATAGTAATTATACTCAGATGATGAGAGACCTAAGAAACAAAAATTGTGTAAGAATAAGAAGAATGACCTCAATAATAAGAAGATAAATTTTATGAGAAAGAAAAAAAAAGGATTCATCATCAGGTTTTTCTTTAGATAATTTTTTTAGTTTTTTTCCTCATGTAATGAAAGGAACCAATTCATCAAGTCTTAGGGATAATAGATAATAAATGATGAAAATTATGTAGGAGTATAAAGAAAAATTTGAATTTTGCATTGGATAGTTATAATTCATCAAGAAAGAAAAGAGAAGCCTGAGAAATAAAAAAAACAATTTTGGTTTATGAGAAATAAGATATAAGTAAGAAAGTATAATATTTTGATTAATATATCAAGAATACCAAGTGGTAGAGGCTTATGTTTGGCATCCAAAAGACCCAGGATCAAATTTTGGATCAGGAGGAATTCTAGAGTTACTGTAGTAGGGTATTATAGTAGTACTGTAGCAGTAGCAGAACTGTATAAGTGGTAACATTGTAGTGGCAGAGGGTACTATAGAAGAAACTGTAGTAGTGGAAGTATTGTAGCAGCCTGGGTACTATAGTAGTAATATTCACCAAAGGGCCATTTGGTTCAAAAAATGGGCTTTCAGGCCTTGTATCCACACCAATTTGTCTTGGGACTTCGTGCTATGTGATGGGTCTCCCTATACCCAGTCATAAGTAGGTCATTTATTTAATAATAAAAATGAGGCTTTGACCCCAAAATTTTAAAAAACAAGCTTAGAGAAGATGAAAATGATAATATTACCACAGATCATTTAAAGGGAATGGATAGAAAGGAATAATAACTTGCTGATAAACAATCTATACACATCATAGTAAAACATGAGTCAAACAAGGATAGAGAATAATTCACAAAGGATATTGAGGTATGTTTTGAATGCTATCAATTTAATAAGAATAAAAGTTCATGTGAATAAGTTAAATATTTATGAAATCAATTTCAATATTAACATGCTTTATTTAATAGTGTAGATGTGAAAAAAATGAGGATATATAGTCTAATAGAACTAAGATGAAATATTCCACATCAAATGAAGGGAATAATATTCCATGGATTTCACATAACTCTAAGAAAATTAAGGTTTGGTTTATAGTAATATAAAAAAAACAAAAATCTACAGTGTTCTGGAGCAAATATGGAAGAATAAATTTTAAATGGTTTTTTTTCTGGGGTTGTGGAAAGAATTGACATAAGACCTATTATGGTTGGGTTAACATGTGTTTATTAGGAATGATTAAAGAACCAAGGGTGAGTTTTAGTGATAATATAAGGAAAAAATATCAAAGGAAACAACCTATGACTAGATATGTAGCACAACTATCTACCTGAAACAAATTTGAAATTTTGGAATAATTTTATAGAAAATGATGTTTGGAAGGTCATGTGGCTGAGGTATTTATGATAGGGTTATAAAATTGGTTCCCTATATTGTTAAATTGAAGAGGTTTGTATATAAATCCCATGGTAGTTCATTTGATGATTCTATAAAGGCTAATAATGTAATGAAAGTGCACTTAGTTGTTCTGTAAAATCAATTTAAATTGGCTAAACAATTGGAGGAAGGTGAAAAATTTATTGAGGATAATAGAAAAAAGTGGGTTTTTATAGAATAGTAAAAATTTATGAGAATTAATAAACAAATTAAAACTTAAAGGTTTAGAAAACTAAGGTGGAGAAATATATTCCATGTAAAAAAGAGGTTCAAGGGAAGAGTCTAAACAAAAATTCCCATAATGAGATTGGAAGAAAGGAATGGACTATGTTGAGAGGATGATCCTTACCTAAATATAATTTCTATGAAATGTGGTAAATACATATTACCTATTAATATTTTGTGTTTGGAACTACCATAATGTTAATTAAAGGTGAAAGATTCAGGTCACCCCTGTTATGTAGTATTGAGAGATTATACTTCATAGATTATACCAACTTCCCTAAAATAAAATAATAGAAATTCATCCCATATAGTGTAGAAACATTAAAATGAATCTTTAATTATAATGAATTATGGTGTTTCACAAACCCTCCCTCCAATGGTACCTATCCTAGAAAAGTAAAAAAAGAATAGAGATAATGACCTCGGGTCCTAACATCAGTAGGCCCCAAGTTGGTAACTAGCATCACATTTATAAAAATATCATATATTGAAGGAATTAAACTCTATAAAAAATATTGTATCTAGATATAATATATAAATGAACAGTCAAATACTTGACATAAAATAAAACAATATTACCAAAAAAAATCCCATAATGCATAAATAATGTATGCAAATACAAGGAATCTCTAAAGAAATTACCAAAAGAAAAGTCTTGTAGCAGTGACTAAAAAATAGCTCCAAAGTTTTGAGATATAAATGTAAATCTTGGTTAATGTTGTCCTCCTTGAAATATGAGAATAGTTTTTATATATGTACGGTGTACGCACAAGTATAATTTTATGATCAAAACCAATGTCTCTTGTGTACATGTTAAAAGATCAAGCTAATTCACCAGTGAGAAAATAGTAAAACCAATAACATCTGAACATGTCAACAAAACAATCCCATCCTCAACAATGCATAATCACAAAATAACACATTCAATAATAGTAACATAATAAGAATCATATAGATAAAAAGTTACCTCACACCACATTCTCACTGATTTTCTACTGCCATACCCCAAATACGCATGTATTCACTCTCCCATCTCTTCCATACAATAACCTAATCCAAATAGACATGGGAAATCACATCACATAACATCTATCCCATAGACACCTAAGTGATAATGTCACATCACATCATGTCTCTCTCACAAACACCAATCCCATCACATTACATCACATAATTTCTCTCGCACAGAATCTTAGGCCATCACATCACATCACAGTACATAACATCTCATCCACAACTGTAACCAAAGTTTTAGGGTTTAATTAACATGAAGGACATCAAACTTTTACCCTTCCCCTACCATGTATGAAACCAAACAAACTTCATCTCATAAAACATCACCGCAGTATAAATTTTAATTATGACCATCATAGCTTGTTCATGTCAACATCGTCTAGAACAGTGAATGAGGAAGGGCTGGTAGCCATCCATCCATCCTCAACATTGAGGTGTTAAGAAATACACTGCAAAATTTTTTTGTTTATAGTCACAATGTTCTTTATATGAGTGGGGTGCGTAAGGAAATCACAAGTAACATATAAGGTGTATATATATATATATCCACACATAATCCATACCTACAGGTTCAAAAAAATGGAACTAACCATCTCTAAACATTACGAACAAACCTCACAACATTTAGCACTTTCACTACCACCTTTAAATGTACAACATTAAAAAATCATGACACAAGCCACATACCACATTCTACATTTCATTTAATGTTATGAAAATTTCCATATATCCCCTTTCCTACCAATTTCAATGAACCATATCATTTAATTCAGATTTAATCATCCACCACATTTAACCATACATACCATATTATTTATACAATTCATTAACTGTATCAACAAAGTACTTTTAAAATTAATCATTTTGAATATAAATCCATTACAATCTGGGAATTTAGTACAACACAACACATCACAACAAACCAAATTTCTTAGAAAAAACTAACCTTTACACTATTTCACATTCATATCCACTTTCCATATCACAACTACTTTTTCACATCACAAACACTTTTCCCATAATTACTGGTATGAACCATATCCACTTCTAATCCTCCGCTATATCATAACCATACATCAGAACACATTCACATAAAAATATTTCCGCACATCACAATAGAACATCGCAAAACTTTTCACATAACTTGTTTTAGATTTATCAAGCAGATTTTCATCACTTTGACCTCTCTATTCAAGGGAAATATCACAAAATCCACAATTTCTAGGGAAAACCATTTCATTAACCAGATGTAAGTGGTTAGAAAAATATTTTTTTTGGGGCGATAAAAAAACCACACAATATGAGTTTTATAAACACATCATCCACAATGCAAAAAAATCTCCGAACAACCACAATTTTCTGTAAGAAATTAAGCTTGTACAATCACAATATCAACAATATCAAAAGATATAACACATACAAAACATTACCCCCTTCAACTTTCAATTAATCCAATTCATTATATTCATTAGTCTGGTGAGTAAAATATTTCCAAAAGATAAAAACATCATAACCCCGCTCACATTATATGACTATATGACAAATAATGGGTCCCCTACCTCTAATGAATATTTCTGAACTATTGATGAAGGTTGGAATGAGAGGAAGACACCATCAATCCCCATAAAAAAATAGAACACCTTTAAAACATAAAACTAAAAAGGATCGATCTACCATGTATGGGGATGAAATATAGAAATTTGGGGATAAAAGACCTCCAAAGGACATAGTCGGTCCACCTATTAAATGAGAGAAAATTCAGATATATAATTGGGTTTGGGGGGCTTTGGGTTTTTATAACCAGTCTGAAAAACCTAATACCATGGAACAACCTAATGTACTATACTGCATAACTATTGAAATATGTAGGAATGAAATTAAATTGGGATGGACCATTTCATATACTATATAGTCAAATATACCTCTAAAAAACACATCCATATCCACACCACAGAATTGAAAAAAGATGAAAAATACTAGGACCTATTGAAAAGGACCATACTGCGGTACTGGACAATAAAGAAGGGGTATATTCCCAAGCCTATCTATATAGTAGAACTGCATAGAAATTTATAGAAACACCAAAACACATCCTCAGTACTCCACACCAAAACTAATGTCTCCAAAACATAGTTGTTTGGAAAATGGACATCGCACCGAAACTATAACTCGATCCCCTAAAACCTATCCAATACCTCCACACTAGAGAATTTATAAGGCTATGATATATCCTAGCTCGATGGAAAAACCATTCCAAAAATTATAGAACCCCCAAAAAAACCTATTCCAAGATTATATACTGATTCCAACCTCCCTACACTACAACCTCTCTCCTATATGGTTCAAAATAAGGCTCCACACCATAGGAATCTTATAAGACAAGATCTCTTCTCTACCCCCCTTTCCCTCTAAACTCTTTGGGACTCCCTCAGGACACCTCCACTACTAGAACTCCATCAAATTAATAGGTTGGATAGTCTAGACCATTATATTAGATACCTCTAAACCTATTCTTATCCCCATGAATTCAAAACCAACCAAGAATAGAAATAGGGGAAAATTTCTAGACAAAAATATCATGTGATTACACTTAAGGATATCATTACAATTTAACCTTACACTTACTAAAAACACCAACCCAGCTAAAAACGTTAAAAAAAACTACTCATAATCACATTAATAAAATATTCTATCTCATCACCATGTAATCTACTATTCATACAACTATCTGCACTACCATCGTAACATTCAAATTGTCCAAGTGAATTATCACCCCAAACATCACACAACAAGGTCCAAAGCACAAAAATAAAAAAATTTGTTCTCCCATATCAAGATATAATCCTCTTTATGTGTAACTAACTTGACCAAGAGAATTAAATTTGTGTCATAGTATAGTGTGTCATGATTTGGAATGAGGTTTTCCTACATTCACATTTTTGAATTTTTATTATCTCACATCACATATCAAGGATAATTCACATTTCCTAAACCAACTAGATCAAAATTTCAGATTAAAAAGGAAAGGAAAACAAAAAAACTCAAGAAAACTCTTGGTATTGGGCACATATATGTGTCTCATACTTTAATATACTATCCTCTAGGTAAAAATTCCTCCACAATAAAAAACTCAAATTAATGGTCCATCCATACAATAACTTCTCTTGATGATCCTAGATCTATACTCTTGGCTCGATGAATGATGCATTTTTTTCGATACCCAAATATCTTGAGTCAATGAAATGAGATTCATTTGAAGATACCAACAAGGATAAGTTATGTTGAATATTTCATGAATATTCTCTAGTAATGGTGAGAGTTTCAATGAATAAGACACCTCATCGTTCCACCCTAACACCATGAAAGGTCTATGAACTGGGGCAAGAGCTTAATCTCCATTCAAAACAACTACTTACCACATAGAGGGGTATAACAACCATACACCTTGTATCATATTTAAACATAATTTATTACATAAAATTTCACTTAATACAACTCATAATATTGAGAGGTATAGTTTATTTGAGAAATTTTGTACATTACATAACAACATAAAACATGAAATACAACATATTTATTAAAAACTTATTTGACATGACCAAAACATTCCATCATTCTTAACATTTCATGGGATAACCTGAGGACATACATAAGAAAGGAGTGAGATATAAATAACTGTAAGGGAATAAACAAGGAATAATAAGTGGAAGATAATACATGTTATACAACAGTTATATTAATGGATAATAAAAGGAACTTGAATAATAATGCATGATATTGCATGATAATTATAACATGGGAAATGTGGAAACAACATACAACATGATATAAGAATGAGTCATGAATCATTACACATGGATAAGCATGAGTCAAGGATCATTTCACATGGAGGATCATGGGTAGAGGCCCATTTCACATGGAAGATCATGAGTGAAGTCCCATTTCATATGATGTATCATGATACTAAACATTACCCAATGCATTGGAGCACTATCAGGGAACACCCTTTATAACCATTTCATTGTCATGTTTAAGTGTTCCAAAAAAATCATATAACATGGTTTCATTCAACATAATAATTTATTCAATGATATAATAATGTGGAATACATACATGTAAATCCCAAATTAATAAGTATATGGGCATGAAGTTGAATACCCGTGATAGAGAAAGGGGTACAGTATTTACTAGTCTAGGTTTAATTTTTCAGCATAACGATGTCGTATAAGAATTATTAAAATGAGTTGATGAGAGAGAAAAGGGTATATTATAATTTAGATATGAAATGGATAGTAAGAGGGATATTTTAGAACATATCACAACATAGGAAAAAGGATTTTATAATACATAACACAAAAGGAATGCTTGATAAAAAAGGGCGGAAGATTCCTTAAGAAATTATAGCTTAATAATGGGTGTACATAAGGGTTTATAAGAGGGATAAATGATGATTAAAGGGGATACCATAATAAAAAATAAAATGTATATTAAGGGAGATAAGTAAGAATGTATCCCAACTTAAGGAAATGGAAATAACAAGGGCATATCATAAATTAAGTGATTGATGAAAATATAAGAGAGAGAATCCCTTAAAAAATTTCAGCACAATAAAAAATTAGGTATGGGTCAAAATAAGAGATTATATATAGTATCACATTCAAATAATATCAATTTTAATGTAAGGGAATCATAATAACTAAGTTAAAATATAAAAAATTGAAATTATAAAGACTAATTTCAAAGAAGGTTCTTGAATTGAAAGAGAGGAAGGTCATGACCCCTAACTTGAGTGTGCGACTCCAAAGGCTTGGGAGGGGCTTCTTGAAAGCTTGGGGGAGACTTGGGAGGACTCTATGGTGTATATTTTATAGTGTAGATGAGCTTAAAGGAGTTTGAGTTAATAGAAATGGTAGATTGGGTGGGTTTATATAAAAAATGATGGGGATTTCTTTATTATTTTTCTGGACACTACAAAATAAAATATTCAAAATTACAAACCATCCCATGGTTTCTACAAAATGGGAGTGGTATACATTATTTTATGAGGATAAGGGATGAATATAATAAAATAATTATCTTTCTTATGTGGAGGTGAGTTACAATTTCAAATAAATGATTTTAGAATATTAAAATATAATATTACTCTTGGAGGATTCACTAAGGAGTTATAAAATAAATAAAATAAACATAAAATCACATTATTTTAAATTAAAAACATATATTTGGATTTATATAACTTTTATAGTATTTATTACATCCCTATTGGTCCATTATGATGTAATAATAGACACCATATATTTATATGGTATTTAGTTTTATCCAAAAATTCAACTTTCTCTGAAAATTATGAAAAATTAACTGATGGATAATTTAGATGTCCTAATTCTAAAAACAATATTCATTTTTTCTAAAAAAATATCTTTGTATGCCGATTTACAGTTTTTAAATAAACACTGATATTTATTGAAAATTGAAGAGTTTTGACAATAACAATTTTTGAGCCATAATAAAAATTTCATTTCACATCATAAAAATTATATGTTCATTTTTATTTTAAAAAATTAATTTAATACTAATATTTTATTAAAATATTTTTTAATTCAATAATACATTAATTCATAAAAATATATTTCATAACAGAATTTGAATATTAACAAAAAATACTATTTTTTACTTTAAAAATAATTTACAATGTAACAATAATAGGAAGAAAATATATTAAAAATTCTATAAAAATTTAATATACATATTCATATTTATATTATATTAACACATATTCTTTTATTTCACCAATATATGCCATAATAGTAAGGTGTTCTATGGTGGGGATTTCCTGGGGCCGTTCAATGAACTTGTTTTGGGTCATGATCTCGATGAGCTTGAACTTCTACCATAAACGGTTTCACTCATTCTTAAGTTGTTGGATCTCGGATTGAACTTGGTTAAGATGAAATCCCAGAAATTCTATTTTCCCTAGAAGCTCTAATAATTGGGTTTCATAGGGTATGATCCTACATGTTGAGGCCATCACTTCTTTTTTCTGTTCCAAAAGAATTTTTTAAAACCCTATATTTATACTAGTCATGCAATCACTATTCCATGACTTTATTATTAATGGTAAATATACTGAATTGTAATTTAAAATCCAATTGGATATAAAAAATAAGTTCATGTGTTTTCTATAACCATAAGACTTTTCATTAAATAAAATAAGGGAGTTTTATTCATAAAAGTTTGGGTATTTTCAATCTTCCCCCCTTATGAAATTTATACCTAAAAATTTTATTTTTCTATACTAAAACAGATGAGGGTAACTCTACTTCATCACCTCCTATAGTTCCCATATTTCCTCTTCAAACTTTTGGTTTCACCCCAACACTTTGACGAGGGGCATTGTCTTATTTTGTAGAAAATTTTCTATATGATCTAAGATCTTCACCGATTGCTCCTCCAAGGAAAGGTCATTCTACAACGGTACCACCTCTAGATTGAGTACATGTGATGGGTCTAGTATGTACTTTATTAACATGGATACATGGAATACATCATGTAATTGAGACAGGTTTGGTGTGAGTTCTAGTCGATAGGCCACAACTCCAACGTGATCAAGGATCTTAAAATGTATGATGTACCTTGGACCAATCTTTCACTTTTTCTCAAATCTAATCACTCTCTTCCATGGAGATAAGTGAAGGAATACCATGTCTCCAACATAAAAATCGAGGTCATGTCTACAATTTTCAACATATCTCTTTTTTTGACTATGAGTAGCTTTCATGTGTTGCTAGATGGTCTTATCCTTCACCATTTCTTTGACCATTTTAGGACCTAGAAGTTTTCGTCCCCCAAATTCATCCCAACATGCCAGTATTCTTCACCTCTTCCCATAAAGGGATTAATAATGGTCCATTTGGACACTTGAGTGTTAATTTTTGTTGTAAGAGAACTCCACCAAAGGATGATGTTGGTCTCATCCATCATTTAAGTCTATTGAGCAAGATCTCAACATTTCCTTAGGTGTTTAGATAGTCCTCTCAGGTGGATAAGTTCCACTGAAGTTGAAATCCGGGTTTACATAATAATAATTTTTTTTCCAAAACTTAGAGGAGAATATTGTATCTTGATCAGAAATAATCAATAGTGGTACTCCATACAGCCTTACCACCTCTCAGATGTATATCCGTGAAATTTGATCCAGAGAGAAATCCTCTCGAATCATGATGAGGTGTGCAGTATTTGTAATATGATCCAAAACAACCCATATAAAATTATTTCTGTTGGATGTCTTTGTATGTATGGTGACATTTTCCATGGTTATGTTTTCCTATTTCCATGTTGATATGGGTAATGGTTGCATGATCCCCATATACTTCTACCTTTCATCCTTCACTTGCTGACATACCAGGAACTTTGATGTATATTCTGCGATCTCATTCTTTTTGTTATCCCACCCATAGTTCTATTAGAGATCTTGATACATCATTGTGTTTCATGGGTGAGTAGAGAAAGTATAACTATGTGCATCATCCAAAAGTTCTTACTTTAACTTACGATTTGATGGAACACATAGTATTGAACTAAATCTCAAAATTCCTTCTTCATTAACATTTAAATCAGAGGATTTCTCACTCCTTATAGTTTCCACTTTTTTTTGAATTACCACATCATTTTTTTGACCATACTTTAACCTTTACAAATGCGACGATTGAGAAACAACTTGTAAAAGTATTGATGATGTTCCTTTCTTTATAATTCCCTTATCCATACTCTTCAAATCTATGAAGATCGGATCATTCTCAATTATCATTGATGATAGAATTTATTATACCTTTCTACATAGATCATTTGGAACCTTGTTCACTTTCTCAAGATGGTAGTAGATTGAGTAGTCATAATCCTTGATGAGATCTGACCATATTCGTTAGCTCATATTCAAGTCATTTTTTGTGAATATATATTTCATTCTTTCTAGATCCGTATATATTTCACACTTCTCCTCAAAGAGACAATTCTATTAAATTGTCAACATAAAAATCATAGCTTCCAACTTCAGATCACACGTGGGATAGTTTTTATCAGAAATTTTCAACTGCCTTGAGGAGTAGGCATTGACTTTGTTATGTTTCATCAACACACATCCACATCCCTTATTTAAAGAATCTCACAAAATTATGAAAAGATTCCCACTTGTGGGTAGTGTGAGAATAAGAGAAGTGATGAGCCTCCTTTCCAACCACATGGATGTAAATGCCTGACCACAATTGCCTATAGATGGTGGTAAAATATTTTGTGTAATTTTTTTTTATAAAATAATCAGAGTAATTACAAAAAACATTACATAACATAGGATCTTTACTGGTCTAGTTTTTGGAGAATTAGGTGAAACCATTATATATTTTCACAATAAAATTATTTAAACAAACCAATCTTTAGTGTGCTTCCTCCACATATAAAAATTCATCACTGATAAATCTACTAAAACAATAAAAATGAATTAAAAACATAGGGTGAGAAATTAAAATTCCCAGTAAGGGGTATTTTAAAAAACAATTATTATGTACTTTTAAAACATTAATTTAAAATACATACTTTAAATAATTTTCTTAAAAATTAAATAAACCTTCTCATAACATGTCATCATCATTTTCTTGAGAGATTATGAATTTTTTTTAGGATAATCTCTTGCTCAAAATTTCTAACCTTATTTAAGAGTTATAAATAAAATGCATTATAAAATATAAACACACTTGAACAAAAATTCATGGAATACCATTTATAAGATAGATAATGGTCATACTTGATTATCTATGACATTCTAGGGGTATAGATACAAATTCTCACATGAAATAATACCCGTTCAAAAGTTTCACTTAAAATGATATCAATTATCATTTAACAAATAAATTAAAACCATAAAATGATAGGTAAATTTATAACTTTTGTTTATAGGTTGTAAACTAAATATTATTCCCACTTTATAAATGAATTTTTTCATAAATATATAACATTATACCATGTATATTTGAAAATATAAATATGATTAATTAAAGCCATATAAATGTTCATAATAGAATGATTCTTAACCATGGACTTTCTAATAGTCAAATATTCACATGGGAGATGAAATACAATTCTAATAATGGGGGAATGAATAATTTAAAATGTACCATAGAGGCTACATGCCAAGAATATGATACTGTTAATGCTTTGTGCCAGGAATCTATTACTCTAAATGCTTCATACCAAGAATCTATTACTGTCATGGCTTTGTGCCAGGAATCTATTACTGTCAAGGCTTTGTACCTATATTACTGTCAAGGCTTCCTGCCAAGAATCTATTACTATCAAGGATTCGGGCCAAGAATATATTATTGTCAAGGATTTTTTCCAATAATATATTACTTTCAAGGCTTCATTCTAGGAATATATTACTATCAAGGCTTCATGCCAAGAATCTATTAAATGGGTAAGGCCTTGGCCAAAAATTAGTCTAGTTTGTGAATTTCATGAATGGATGAGAAGAAACACCTTTGTATATGAAATGATAATTTTTTAGACTTGTCACATAAAATGATAACTTTTATAGTCTTGTAATATAAATTAATAACTGTTATCATTTAAATACTATGGTTGTACATAAACATAACCATAAAATAATAGAATAAGAATGAACTCAAACTTCATATATAGATCTGAAATAAAAGTTTAATTCTTTTTAATAAATAAAATATATACACATATGTATATACATTAAATAATAATTGCAATATCAAAATAATAAACCCCTTTAAAATATTAAGGAACATGATAACAAAAAAATGTTTTATTATTGTTTTCCATTAAAAATAAGAAATTATATTCACATAGGGAAACTCTATTTTTAATTGAAAAAATTATTTTCAGGGTTTAACATATATAAATATATTTACGGAAATCATATATATATGTACATATTTATAGAAAAAAATAATTTGACAAAAATTAAGATCTTATATTTGTAATTCTGAAAAATAAATAGAAACATTTTCATATACTTACACATGTATAAATCAATATATATAAATATATATAATTATAATTAACATAATTTGATCAATGATAAAACTAAATTCAGGCAAGAAATAGACTTAGAAATAAAACATAGATCAAAACCCATATCACTTATTTTCTAAAAATAGGTATTCATATATGTAGATAAATAAATAAATAAATATATATATATTTATATACACATAAAAATTATTTAAATGAAATAGAGATATATATGTATATATATTTTATATACTCATATATATACATGTATTTTAAAATCAAACACAAAATTAAATGAATACTTACACATCGTAGGCTTCTAAAGCATAAGTTTTAATTCAAAAATCTTATCTTGTATTTCAAAAAATAGATAATATTATAAGTATCTTTATATATATGTACACACACACACATATATATATATATATGTATATATATATATCTTTTTAAAGAGAAAATAACTTGACACTAAAGTTAAACCTTTTCAAAATAAAATTGACAATAATAATTCCCTAACCTTGGTCTGAATCAAAAGAGGGATGTGGCTTTTGAATTTTAAAGTAGAAAGAAACAGAGGCTTTGAAAGGAAGAGGGTCTGATGTATCAATGTATGCATAATAGGGTATAAATAAAAAATCATTTTATTTTAAAACAACCCCCTTTTGACAAATTGACCATGGTTTTAGACCCATTTGTCCAATTTTATTGGATCAAACAAGGGTTAAAGTCAAAGAAATCAAAGAGTTATATTTATTAAAATCGAAGGAATTAGAGCTTGGGTTATGGATTGGGTTTTAAGATAAACTAATCCTTTCATTGCTATGAAAAGAGGATAGTATAGGACCAATTATAGAGATGGAGGTCGATTCCTATTGATTCATAGGATGAGAAATAAGAATAGTGAATGAAGAGGAGGAACATAAGACTGAACCATGCATCGAACAAGCACAATGTGGAGAAGAAAACCAAAGCAAGGATGTGTGGTTGAGGTCACGAATGAGGAAATGGATGGCTGGGATTAAATTATGTTGGATGTTTTTTTCTGTGGTGTGACACAATAATGAAGATGGAAAAAAATGGATGGCCCAAATTAGAAGCCTCACGATCTAAGGTTTGGAATAAACACTTGTGTTTTAAGAGGGGGGAGGGGGGATGGGGGTCTGATCAGTTATAGTGGGATAAAAATGGGATTGCATGTTGCCAAATCGGATGGCTAAGATCAAATGAATAGATTTAACTGAGCATCAAACAGGGATGTGAGAGAAGTACTGATCAAGGTAGTGGGAGTGGGAAAACCAGAATGAAGTGTAGATTAATCATGAGATTGGGACTTGATCTTGCATTTAAAAACACATCCCACATCAAAAGTAAGTTGTTTTAGGGAAAAAATTATAAGGATGGGTTTGTGATGAAATTTTTTGATGTCAAAAACACACACAACATATCGTCCTTATACACGGGCTGTGCGGGCATCACCCAACCTATAACCGAACTGGTTCTTGGTCCAACCAAGCTCAGGCTGATTCAGACCACCCTATACATTGGATTACACCTACTACTCAAGCTATGCTTGAGCTGTGCCCCCACTGGACCCTCTTGGTTGTGGGGGGTACTTGGGCAATTTTTGATAAAAATTTATTAAAATAAAATTATTTTAATATATATATATATTAAAGAAATAAAATCTATATATTATTACATGTATAACGTAGACAAAATAAAATATACATTCTTATATATATATATTTAATACTTTAAAATTAGTTTTCCATTATTATTGTTTTCTAAGGTTATATTATCTAATTATAACATTTAATGCAGTTAATTTTATTAATTAAAAATTTTATTTTAAATTTTAAAACCATCAACTGTTATAATAAAATTGGTTACTAAAATGTATGAATACCCATTTTAAAATCAAAATATTAAATATTATTTTCAATTAAAACCATATTATTATTTATCTTAATATAATACATTAAAAAATTTAAAATTTTAATGACTCAAAATACCTTTTTATTATAAAATTATAATGGTTATAAGAAAACATCAATGATAAATTAAAATTAGATCCCAATGGTTGTTTTTACAATGGTTATAAAGGGTTTTATAAATTCCCATGTTTACGGGTATTAAAGACACAGACACATCGATTTTCTTTCACCTACTTCAAGAATGGTTTTGTACATTCCTCTTATTATAATTGTTCTTGATATTTTTCTTACTATTTCATTTTTCATTATGGTGGATCCAATAGTTGACAACGGCACAATCAGTTTTTTTATCCTTAAGGGAGGTCTTCTAGTGGCACTACTCAGGCTTGCAATTAGTGTTCTAGATTAGTTGAGGACTTTATTCTTGTAATAATGTAATATATAAAGGTTTTTATTAAATAAATTTTTTCTCATTTTCTTTAGTGCATTTTAATTTAATAATAATAATTTTCATAAAAATAAGAATAAATAATAATAACTAAAAAATATTAATATTACAATTATATTTTGAGTTCAGGGTGTCACATTCTCTCCCCCTTAATAAAATTTTCCCTCACAATTAGATTGTACTCACACATTCCCACCTGCATAGACCTTTTGACATGATCCTTGATGTTCCTACATAAACAACTAAATTATTATTAATTAAAAAAACTGAATGGAAAATAATTAATTTATACATTCACTAGGTCCACCTCCATGAACAAATATCTGATGTCCTTACAGTCGAATATATTCCCTAGTTAATTTTAAGTTCTTCATTTTCTTTGTCCCAAATACATATTGAGAAGTTTGGATCAGTTCATGAATATAAAAATAATTTCTCCAGAGAGAGGAATAGAAGTTTTAAATCTCAATGATATTAGAATGGACTCAGTTCCTATAGGCCAGTCAGACTACATTATTTTCTAAAAGTACTATATCGTAAAGTTTCCCATACATGCTAAAGTTCAAGACTTGAAACAGATAGACTACATGGAGGTCACCCTCATTTGCAGCTTATCGAAAATTCCCTATGGCTATATACTTTTTTGACAGAGTAAAACATTTGAAGAAACCTTCATAGTATTTACCTTTTTGCATATTTAATAAAAGTTATGCATACCCCATAATGAAATAGAAATAGATCGATTATTAGAAGAATTAGATGATATTTGAGGTGTTTGATATCTGGTAAAGGTGTTTGTAGTATAAATGAATGTTTTTGAAAGGCTCATGTACATTAAACATGATCTAACAATTATAGTTTCATGTAAATCAGTAGGAAGAGACAAAATATTGGTTGGTGATCTCTCATCTTCCATCTAAAAATTTAAGAAAATAATTTTACTCAAGAAAGAAAAAATAAATTGTTAGATTTTTTTATAATTTTACAAAATTAACTAGACCTTTCCTCTAATACCAACTATAATGACCCAACACTAGTTTCCTGAATCCGGTGCAAAAATATGCTATGTAATTTTTTTATAAAAGAAACTGAGTAATTACACAACACATTACATAACAAAGGATACTTACCGGTTTAGGTTTTGTAGAAGTACATGCAACCATTATATATTGTCACAATAAAATTAATTAAACAAAACAATCTCCAGTATATTACCTCCACATAGAAAAATTCATCACTGGTAAATCTACCAAATCTATAAAAATGAATTTAAAATATAGGGTGAGAAATTAAAATGCCTAGAATGGGGTTAAAAAATAAGTACTTTTAAAACATTCCTTTAAAATACACACTTTAAATCATTTTCTTAAAATGAAAATAACCCTTTTCATAACATGACATCATCATTTTACTGAGAGATTCTGAAATAATTTTTAGGATATATCATGTACAAAATCGATAAACTTATTTAATAGTTAAAAATAATATGAATTATAAAATTTTCAAGCACTTAAACAAAAATGCACGGAATACCATTTATAATATAGATAATAGACATACTTGATTATGTATGACATACTAGGGGTGAAGATAAAAATCTGGACATAAAATAATACCCTTTCAGAATTTTCATGTAAAATGATATAAATTATCATTTAGCACATAAATGAAAACCATAAAATGATAGATAAATTTATATGGTTTTTATAGATTGGAAGAAAAATATTAATCCACTTTTATAAATGAATTGTTTCATAAATAAAAAACATTATTCTATGTACATTTGAAAATATAAACCTGATTAATTAAATCCATATAAATGTTCATAATAGAATTCTTAACCAGGGATATTATACTAGTCATATATTCACATGGGAGACCAAATACTATTCTCATAATGAGGTAATTCATAATTTAAAACATACCATTGAGGCTGTGTGGTAAGAATCTACTACTATCAAGGGTTCATTCCAAGAATCTATTACTCTCAAGGCTTTGTGCCAAGAATCTTTTACTATCAAAGTTCCATGATATAAATCTATTACTGCCAAGGCTCCATACCAAGAAACTATTACTGTCAGGGCTTCGTTCCAAGAATCTATTAATGTCTGGGCTCCATTCCAAGAATTCATTACTTTCAAGGATTCCTCCCAAGAGTTTATTAAATGGGTAAGGCCTCAGACAATACCCAGTATAGTTTGTGAATTTCATGTATGGATGAACATAAACACTTTTGTACATGAAATGATAACATTTTTAGGCTTGTCACATAAATTTATAACATGTTTAGACTTGTCACATAAAATGATAATAGTTATCATTTAAATACTATGGTTACACATAAACATAACCATAAAATAATATAATAAGAAAAAAAATTCTAGGTTTTTATATAGATCTTAAATAAAATATTAATACTTTTTAATAAATAAAAGATATACACATATGTATATACATGAAATAATAACTGAAATATCAAAATAATAAACCCTTTTAAAATTTTATGGCACATAATAACAAAACACGGTTTTGTTATTGTTTTCCATAAAAAATTATAAATTATATTCACATAGGAAAAATTTATTTTTATTGAAAAAATTATTTTCAAGGTTTACCATGTATACATGTATATATGTAAATCATATATATATATATATATATATGTTTACATCTTTGTAGAACAAAATCATTTGTTAAAACTTAAGCTCTTAAGTTTTATATTTTGAAAAATAGACAAAAACATTTACGTATACTTACATATGTATAAATCAATATATATATATATATATATATATATATCATTATAATTAACACAATTTGACCAATAATAAAACTAAATTCTTACAAGCCATAGACTTAAAATTAAAATGTAAATCAAAACCCTTATCAATTATTTTATAAAAATAGGTAATCATATATATTGATATATATATATATATATATATATATGTAATATATATACACATATATATGTAAATTGTTGTAAAAAAAGATAAATTGATAAAACAAATAAACCATTACTTACATTCATAAGACTGAAGGATTATAAGGAATAAATTTAAAAACAAGTGATTTTCATATAATTTCTTAAAATAAAAGATACATGGTTATGTATGTACATAGTTATATAAACTTATATATATACATGTCTTGTAAAATCAAACACAAAATAAAATGAACACTTATATACCATAGGCTTGTAAAAATATAATATTTAATTAAAAAAACTTATCTTGTATTTCTGAAAATAGATAATCTTATAAGTATATATATATATATGTATATCTTTGTAAAGAGAAAATAACTTGATAAACAAATTAAATTCTTAAAAAATAAAATTGAAAATAATAATTCCCTTACCTTGGTTTGGATCAAAATAGGGCGGTGGATTCTAAATTTTTGAGCAGAAAGAAATTGAGGCTTTGAGGGGAAGAGGGTCTAGTGTTTCAATGTATGTGTAAGTGGGTTTAAGTATTTTTTTTGCTTTTAAAAACACACCCTTTTGAAAAATTACCCATGGTATTGGACCCATTTGGCCAATTTTATCAGATCAAACAAGTGTTCCATTCAATGAAATTGAAGAGATATATTTATTAAAATATGTTGAATCTGAGATTGGGTCATGGGTTAGTTTTTAAAATATACCCATCATGTCATTTCTATGAAAATATGTGAGTATGTGTAAAATTTTGGAGATGGGGGTTGATGCTTAGTGGTTTGTAGAATGAGGAAGAAGAACTACGAAAGAAGAGGAGGAACAGGTGACTGACCCGTGCATCGAATAAGAACAGTGTGGAGAAGACAACTGAAGAAAAGATGGGTGTTTGAGATAAATCTTGAGGAAATTAATGCATGGGATTAAACCCCATTGGATTTCTTATTGTGTGGTGCAACTCAAAAAGAAAGAGGAAAAAAAGAATGGCCCAAATGAGAAGCATCATGATCTAAGGGGTGGAAGAAACCCTTGTGTTTTAAGAGGTAGGGGGTCCGATCAGTTATAGAGGGGGATGGACATGATTACCCCTAGCCAAATCGGATAGCTGAGTTTGAATGGGTAGATTTATCATAACATCAAACAAGGGTAAGAGAGAAGTCCTGATTGAGGTAGTGGGAGGAGGATGGTCGGGATGAAGCACAAGTAAATCATGCAGCTGTGATTTGATCATGCATTTAAAAACAAATCCCACATTGAAACAAAATTTCTTAGGGATAAACTTATAAGGATGGGTGCACGATGCATTTGTTTGATTTCAAAAACACACACACCACAACTTTCTCATATATGGCCGTGCAGAGTTTTCTAAACCTACACCCAGACCGATTCTTAGTCCAACGAAGCTCATGCTAATTCGGTCCACCCTATACACAGGCTGACACCTGCTTCTCTGATTGTACTTGAGCTGTTCCAACACTGGACCCTCTTAGTTGTGGAGGGTACCTGGCTAATTTTTGATAAAAATTTCTTAAAATAAAATCATTTTAATTTATATATATGTTACAAAATACAATTTATATATTCTCATACGTATAACATAGAAAAAATAAAATATATATTCTTATATGTATATATTTTTAATACTTTTAAATTAGTTTTCCATTATTATTCTGTCCTATGGTTATATTATCTAATTATAACATTTAATATAGTTAATTTTATTACTTAAAAATATTATTTAACAAATTTTAAAACCCTCAATGGTTATAATACCAATGTTCACTAAAATGTATAAATACCCATTTTAGAATATAAATATTAAAAATTATCTTCAATTAAAAATATATTATTATTTAACTGAAAATAATAATTTAAAGTATTTAAAATTTTAAACACTTAAAATACTTAATGGTTATAAAATTATAATGGTTATACGAAAAAAATCAATAATCACTTAAAAATAAATCCCAATAGTTGTTTTTGAAAACAATCAAAAAGTGTTTTATAAATACCCATGTCAAAGAAATAAACACACTAGTGACCTTTGACCTGCTTCAAGAATGGGTTTTTACATTCCTTTTATTCTCATCATTATTTCTATTATTCTTATTGTTTCATTTTTTATTATGGTGGATCCAAGAGATGAAGGCTACACAATCATGTTTCTTGTGCTGATGGGAGGTCTTCCAGTAGTGCTACTCAAGCTTGCAATGAGTTTTCTATAGTAGTTAAGGTCATTAGTCTTTTAATAATTTAACAAATCACTATTTTACTAAATAAAATATTTCTTATTTTCATCAGTTCATTTTAATTTAATAACACTACTTTTATAAAAACAAGACTAAATAATAATAACCAAAGATATTAATATAACAATTATATGTTGAGTTAGAGGTATCAAAATGAAGCTTTCTTCACATTCATCATTCTAAGAAAAGTTTACTCCCTTTCAAGTTATCTCGGTAAGAGGGTTTGACAGTCCTAAGAAATTTCTCACAAATTAGAGATAATATTCAGCTAACCCAATGAAGTAATGGATATATTTCACATATGTTGACCTCATCTGTCCCTCAATTTATTTTATCACGGAAGGATATATAGATATCCCATTTCTTTTGATTATATTCCCCAATAGTTTGACTTCTTTCAACTATAACTCACACTTTCTATATTTTTCATAGAGATTCTCCTTTTTTATGGTATTTAGAATAGTGCTCAAATGTTCCTAATGATCCTTATTTTCTTTGGAGTATATTTGAAAATTGTCTATAAAGACTTCCAAAAATTTGTTGAGGTAATCTCTAAATACTATTTTAATCAAGTCTATGAATATATCTAGGATATTAATGAGTCCAAATGGAATCACTGTGAATTTATAGTGCATGTACCTTATACGAAAAGATGTCTTGGGGATATCCTCCTTCTTCACCCTTACATGGTAATATCCAGACCGCATATCTACCTTAGGGAAGTATTGTGCTCTATGTAGCTAATAGAATAAGTCATCAATTCATGGAAAAGGATACTTGTTCTCTATCATGCTTTTCTTGATACCACAATAATCTATGAAAAAGTGCATTGACCCATCCTTTTTTTGATGAATAGAATTGGTGCACCCCATGGTGAAGCACTTGGGCATATAAAACCTTTATCGAGATTATACTATAGTAGTTTCCTCAGTTCCTTAAGTTCTACAACATCTATACCATATGGATTCTTGGATTTTGGAAACAACATGGGTATAAGATCGATTGAAAATTCAACCTCTAAGCTAGGGGGAAGACTACAATATTTCTCAGGAAACACATTAGAATATTCCCTCATAATAGGCATGTCTTAAATAATGTTTCCTTACTAAGACTCAATAATTTGAGCTAGATACACTCTCTCAAAGGGTAATAATATCCATGTTTGAGATGATGGTGATAAATAAGATTCATCCTCCTCCTTCCAATTGTATAGAATCAGGAGTGTATTTTCTATTTGGAGAGTGATTTCCCTCTCACAACAATTTATGTTGGCCATATATAGGGAAAGTAAATCCATGCCCATAATTATATCATATTCCACCATGGGAATCATGACAATGTTCACTAAGAATTTCAATCCACAAATTTTGATAGGGGAGGAGTTATATACATGTGATGCAATAATTTCACCATTTTCTATTTTCACCAACATCTCCACCTCCTTGATTTGTGGTGGTATTTGAATAGTTCTACTAAAATTGTGTGATATAAAGGAGTTTATAGAACTATGGATGATAACCCTAACTTTCAATTATTGATTCTGATTCTACTCTTTTACTAAATCCAAAATATAATTAAGGATGAGTATATTAAACTATTAAAAATATAATGGGGAATCCAATAACATTAAAGGGTTAACTTACATTTCTCTCCTTAACTTATAAGTTTCTAGGTTTTAGTCTATGTTATCCATGATATATTTCCTAACATATATTCATGTGTTAGTTTGTGTTCCCTTAATAATTATTCATATTGAGCCTATGAATTTATCAAAGAATATCCCCTAAGAGTGTCAAACCAGGGGCACATTATGGCCTATTGTCGTGTACCAAGTTACCCAGAGTCAAGCCCAAAACACCTTGTCTGATTTATTTCTCCTAGGTACATCTGTTCTAAACCAATGTCCACTTGTAGTATCCATACAAGGATATATTTTCTTGATAAACCACTTAATCTATACTTACCAAAATTTTGCGATGTTTTCTTACACTTAGTCTTATCCCTAAGGGTTTTCACTACAATTTTTTAATCCTAATCCGAAAAATAACTAAACCTATCCTTTGATACCAAATATAACAACCCTTCACTTTATATCATATTGAAACAATAATTATTGCATAAAATTACACTTAAACAACTCAGAATATCAATAGGTCTAGTGTAATTTAGAAATTATGTACATTAAATAACAACACAAAATATGAAATACAACATCTTTAGTGGAAACCAATTTAATGTGACGAAAACATTACTTCATACTTAACATTGCATGGGATAACTTGAGGACATATATAAGAAAGGGGTGAGTTATAATTCCTGATAAGGGAACAAAAAGGACATAACATTAGTAAGAAAATACATGTTAGACAATAGGAATATCAATGTATAATAAAATGAACTTGAATAATATGGAACTGTATTATGGATAATTATAACATGGGAAATTTGGAAACATCATACAACATGGTGTAAGCATGAGTCAAGGATCATTGCACAAAGATAAGTATGAGTAAAGGATCATTTCACATGGAGGGGCATGGGTCAAGTCCCATTTCACATGGAGGATCATGAGTCAAGGTCCATTTCACATGACGTACCATGATACTTAACATTACCCAATGCATTAGAGCACTATCATGGCACACCCTTCACAATCATTTCATTCTCATGTTTAAGTTTTCCAAATAGATCATATAATATGGTCTAATTAAACACCATAATTTATTAAAAGATATAATAATTTGGAATAAATAAATATAGGTCCAAAATTAATAAGTATATGTGCATGAAGGGGAATACCCTTGGTAAAGAAATGGGTATAGTATTCACTAGTTGTGGTACAATTATGGAAGCTTAACGACGTTATATAGAAATTCATAAAATAGGTTGATGATTGAGAAAATGATATCTCATCATTTAGACATGAAATGGACAGTAAGAATTATATTTTAGAACATATCCCTATATAGGGAAAATTAATTTATAGGACATAGCACAAAAGGAATTATTGATAAAAGGGTGGACGATTCCTTACAAAATTTGATCATAACAACGGGTGTACATAAGGGTTAATAATAGGGATAAATGACAGTGAAAGTTGATCCCATCATTTAAACATCAAATGTACAGTAACAGTTATAGGTAATTTTTTTCCCAACTTAAGAAAATGTAAATCAAAAGGGCATATCATAAATTAAGTGCTTGATGAAAATAAGAGAGAGAGAGATAATCCTTTACAAAATTTCGGCATAGTAATGACTTAGGTGTGGGTAATAATGAGAGATTATAAATGGATAACATTAAAATAATATAAATTGTAAAGTAATATTATAATAATAACTAAATGAAAATATAAACTATGGAAATTTTGAATTCTAATTTCGAAGAAGGTTATTGAATTGAAATAAAGAGAGGAAGGTGAGGATCCCTTACTTGAGTGTGTGACTCCAAAGGCCTGGGAGGGGCTTATTTAATGTTTTGGGGAACATTGGGAGGACTCTAGGGAGCATAAGAAAGATGGTGGATGATCATAAATGAGTTTTAGGTAAGATATATGGGATATTTGGTGGGTTTATAGAGTAAAAGAGGGGGATTTATTTATTATTTTGGTTTCAGACACTACATAATAAAATATTCAGAAACCACAAACCATTACATGGTTTTTTCACAATGTTTATACCAAATGTGAGTGTTATCAATTATTTTATAAGTTCAAGGGATGAATATAATAAAGTATTTCCCTTTCTTATGTGGAGGTGAGTCACACATTCAATGAAATAATTCTAAAATATTAAATATTAAATATAATACAAATCTTGAAGGATTCACTAAGGATTTATAAAATAAATCAAATAAACCTAAAATCAAATTATTTTAAATTAAACACACATATTTTTAATAGGACACATTTTATAGTATTTATTACATCACTATTGGTCCATTATGATGTCATAAGACACACCCTATATTTATACAGTTTTTAGTTTTTACCCAAAAATTCAACTCTCAGAAAACTATGAAAAATTCACTATTGGATAATTTAAACATCAAGATTAAAAAAATAATATTAATTTTTTCTAAATAATTTTCAAAATATGGGAATTTTTACTTTTAAAATAAAAATCAATATTTACTGATAATTGATGGGTTTTGACACTAACAGTTTTTGAGCAATTATAAGAATTAAATCCGACTTTATAAAAATTATATCATAATTTATATTTTAAAAAATTATTTTAATAATAATATTTTATTATAATAATATTTATTTTAAAAATCCATTAATTTATAAAATATATTTCTTAATTTAATTTGAATATCAACCAAAAATACAATTGTTTATTTAAAAATCATTTACAAAGTAACAATAATAGGAAGAAAATATATTCAATATTCTATACAAAAAATAATGTACATATTTTTATTTCTAGGTTCTTGATACATATCCATTTATTAAACCAACATATTCCCTAAGATTAAGGTGCATTATGGTGGGGATTTCATGGGGCCATTCAGTGAACATAGTTTGGGCTGTGATCTCTATGAGCTTGAAATTCTCTCATAAACGGTTTCTCTCATTATTAAGTTGTTGTATCTTGGATTGGGATTGGTCTAAGGAAAATCCCATAAATTCTATCTCCATAAAAATCTCTAATAAATGGGTTTTATAGGGTATGATCCTAATGGTTGAGGCCATCACTTCCTTTGTCTGTGCCAAAAGGATTTGTAAATACCCTATATTTATACTAGTAATGTGATCACTATTCAACGACTACAATATCAACGCTAAAGGTACTTTAAGGTCAATTAAAGTCTAATTGGATATAATAAAATAAGTTTATGTTTATATATAACCATAATAAATTTCATAAAATCAAATTAGATAATTTTATTCATAAACATTTGGGTCGTTACAAGGGGCGACTCTTAAGAAAATATGGTCTCCAACCTCGAACTCCAAGGGCTTACTCCTAAGATCATCATAAGAATTATACCAGTACTTCATTACTTTCATCCTCTCATGAACTCCTTGAACCATCTCATTCAATCTCTATACCAAATTGGGGTGGAGAACCGATAACCCCCTACCTCGACCCAATATAATTGAGAATGACACAAACTCCCATTAAATCATTGAAAAAGATATCCAAATGGATTAATGATAGTTGTTTTCATATAAAATAACCACCAAAGGAAATTGGTTTTCCCAAGATCCACCAAAGTTAAAGATACATACTTGTAACATATCCTCCAGAGAATGGATAGTTCACTTTGTGTACCCAATTATATGTGGGTGGAAAGTAGTGATGAGGTAAATATGAGTTTCAAAATAATGATGAATTAAAATATATATATGTGAGGTAAAATGTTAATCTATATATGATAAAATGGACCTTGGAACTCCAAGAAGCCTCAAAACCTCATGCACATACCTCCTTAAAAAATATCCATGATGCTTGACTCGTTGATCAAAAGAAGTGGTATGATACCATCAATTGATTCATAAATACCAGGATAGTTTCAGCACCACCCTAATCCCAAGTTAACTATATGAAAATGTCTGTTGACATGTCCTCTCACTTCCACTCAGAAACACCCATGGGATTAAACAAACTTCAAGAATCACATTGTTTTTCCTTTAACCACTATAAAACCAAGCAACAAGACACAAACTTTGACACCACCCATATCATCCTGGGACAATAAAATGGAACCCTTAATCCATAGTTCATATTGGATACTCATATGTGTACCACTAATGTTGAGATGTTAAACTCATGAAGGAATCCTTCGTACATCACTGTTGGAAGAAATGACCACCCTAAAAACAACATCAAGTTCTTACTATCCTCTAACTACCCCTCTGAAGCATTACCATGGAGAAAAAGATAATGCATAAAATCTACCTTAGTGTCTCCCCCTGATTTTCATCCAGCTACTGCATCAAGAAAGACCAAAATGTCATATGAAATAACCAAACTATATCCTCTACCACTATTATATCTATGTGAAGGGATTATAACTCCTCCCAACCCCTCAAAGAATCTCAAAACTCCAAAAAAACATTACTCTATGACCTAATTATTAGTACATAATCCACAAAATCCCCATTTCTTGATGTGCAAGAAATCTTAAATTTATATTCCTAAAGAAACTCTATCAACCTCTAATGCAATAGATTTAGATCATGCCAAGAAAAGATATACCTCACAATGTTGTGATCCTTAAAGACCACAAAGTGGTATCCAATGAGGTAATTTCCCCATATATTATACACAAACACAACCATTTCAAGCTCCAGATCATGTGTGGAATAGTTAGTCACATGAGGATATAACTTCCTAGAACCACAATAGATCATTTCCTTTTACTACATCAAAATAGACACCAAGACTAGATGAGAGGCATCAAAAATAACCTCAAAAATAACCTCTTAATATTTCAATTAAAATTATAGATAATGTATCAATATAAAATTTAGGTATTCAAATATTTCCTAACATTGAAGAGTCTAAATAAAGGTTTTTTATTTCCTTGTCAGTGCTATCAATGGGGCCTCAATCTATTAGAAATCTGATAAAAACATCCAGTAACATCCTATGAGAACAAGAAATCTAGAAAAATATGCAATGTTCTTTGGTTTCACCTAAAAAAATTTAACTTATAGTTTGATGGGTCTAGAACTACACCTCTATAGGACACCATACCCCTAAAGAAATAACCTCACTTCTTCAGAACATACACTCATGTTCTATTAAGTTGGTGGTGTTGAAGAACCATCAATATACCTATGAGGTGATAGATATGAGCATACTTTTACATCATTTAGATAAAAACATATTCAATAACCAATACTATAAACTGGTCTAGAAATTCTAATATCACATATTTTATAGGCCCCATGAACACAACTAGTGTGATTGTGACACTGAACAACATAAACAGTAAATCAAAGTGTCTATACCTATATCTGAAGGAAATACTCATGGTATCATCTTCCTTCACCCTCAAATGGATATATATAGACCAAAAATAGATACTTTAGAAAAAAATCACTCCTCTCAAATAGTTATAAAGATCATAAATTATCAAATTAGGGTGATTATTTTTGATTGTTAACATTTTAAACCTCAAATAGTCTATACACAACCTTATAATAATATTTGAATTCTTGACGAATAACACTGAAGCACCCCATAATGAAACATTAGAAATACTGAAACCTTTCTATACCATATCATATATTTGAATCCATAGATCATTTAGATCAAAAGGTTCTATCAAATAAAGAGACATAAAAATTAGAGAAACACTAGGCTACATCTCTATCCTAAACTCAGCATCACATCGATGGGGTAATGTCACAACCTCCTTTAAAAAAAACAAATAAATAAACTCTCTAAAAACCTTAGGACCATATTCCATCATTAAATACACTAATTCCATGAAAAAATATCTATCAATTAATGATGTGGCTGCACATGTCTACTACCCACCTGAAAACTCCACTCACCAATGAAAACCGCACATGGTCCATCCACATCCGAGAACATGACTCCCTTATGGAAGTAATTGATAAAATAACACATAGAATAAAACTATTAAATGATGATAATGACATCATATGACTATATACAATGTAATAAGGGACACCCATATAAATGATGTTTCCCCATCCTTAGTATACTACCCCTACACATATCAAACAAGATGGTCCAACCTCTGATTGGTGTAGTCATCACTAGGGAAATGTGAGGCATCTCTACATCTAGTCCCATAGTACAGAATATAGAAAGTGAAAAAAGAAGTGTGAAGATACTAAATCAAATATATAACAAATAAGTTTAGAAAATGAATAGACCATACCATCAATAATCTCTATCCCCTCTAGCATTTATCCTTCCATAACAAGAAAATAACCATTCAAGGATCCTCTGTATCTTTTTTGATGTCAACCTCCATGGAAAAACTCTATTTGTGGTCCTTAAAAACTTAGAGAATTATGATTTTAACCTCCTCCTACACCATCTCCTCTCAGGGGAGAATAATTATGCTCCCCTTGCCACTGAAATAGCCTTACTAGCGACTAATGCTGATGCTGACGATGAACATGATCACCTACACTATATAGAGATCAGGGAACAAGGGTGTATTAGTTATGATGATTTCCATATCTCCCACAAATAAATAACACTATCCCTAGGCTTTGAGGAAATGTTTTTAAAGAACTAATGCTAGAAGGCCAAAAATGAAGCTATTGATTTTACCTATATTCTAATAAAAACCTTGAAGGGACCATTTCCTGAGAACTACCACTGAATAATTTTCTATGTAAGGAATCCTACTTATTCCACTCTTACAGTAAAACTCCTCATGAGTTCAAGAGAACAATCACATCCTCCTTTTTATAAACCTCCATGTATGATAGAAATGTAAAAGGAGTATCATCATATTGAATATAAGGGTGAAATGCCTCATTAATAATCTGTTCTTAGGTCTCCTCATTAGAAAAAATAATAGGGGTGAAATGTAAAAGTTTCTTGACCTGGATTCCCAACTCCCACATAGAAATACTCCCCTAATGAATAAATTGAAACTCACATGTCTCCACATCCTTCATTGTTAATTAATGGTACTCTTCTCAAAAATAATTTTTAATGTTAACACATGAAACATATAACTACTTCCACTCATCAAGTTAAAATATACCCCATGAATTCATATCTCCCCACATATGACTAACTATCAATGGATCCCAATACTTAACTAGGGTATGGATAAAACTAAAGGTGATCTAAAGTTCCTCTAACCATCTCTTTGTCTCCAGATCATAGATTATTCCATCATACTTTCCCAAAGCCTGCTACTGAAAGGTATATAAAATTTTCATCCACTGATCATCCTCTATAATTGGATCAACTCTCTGGTGATAAAGCAGGTTAGTAGACTAAACCTCAACTACCCAAACCACATGAAGATGATGAAAAATATCCCTAGATGAAAATAGAGTCAATGATTTCCTATTCCTGATAGAATTTTTTTAATTAATATTAATTCAATTCATTTTAAATTCCTCAAAACACCCAATAAGAAAAATAAAACAAGTTAATCATGATTCATATACCTCTTATAGGTATCTATCTTGTAAGAAATGTCACCACACTTGGTCATTTGTTACGATGAAAGCCCTTTCATCAGATAATAGTGGTCCCTAAAATCATTTTTCTTTTCTAGTTCTCCCCATCCCATGTCATTTAATAAGATCAATTGACATATTTTCCTTATGAACTTTTGAAATCCTCACTATACCTTACTCTTAACTCTATATAATACCTAAAACAAAACATTTGATATAACTTTTTCATCACCACCTTTCTCCAAATGCACCCATATGTAGATAAAACTAATGGAAGAGAGATAATGTCCCCTATGTCTTACATTCAGTTGGCTATAAGTTGGTGACAAGTACTGAGGGTATAAAAATCTCACACATGGAATACATTAACCTCTATGTTAATATTGGATCAGGATATAGAATATTAATGATCAATCAAATACATGACATAATTCAAAATAATATAACTAAAAAAATTCCATAGTGAATAGATAATGTAAAAAAATACAATGAATCTATAAATTAATACCCAAATGAATTTTTTTTATAGTACTGACTTAATTATAGAACAAAAGTTACAATCTAGTAATTTCTATCATAGTCCACGTAGTCCTCCAAGGAACCTAAAATCAATTTTTTATATATGGTGAGCATTCAAGTATACTTAGTTGGATTATACCAAAAGTCTCTCTTGTAAATGTGAAAAGAGAATACTAATTCACTTGTGAGAAAATAACAAAACCAAAAACACCTAAACTGGTAAACAATCCAATCCCATCCTCACCAAGGATCACTCAACAAATAAAACATCCAAGAATAGTAACATAATAAGTAACATATCGATAAAAAGGTACTCCACCCAAATTTTCAATAAATTTTCTTCTATCACACCCCAACATCGTACATAATATATTTCTCATCACTTATTTATGGTAACACTTACCGAAAACACCTGGGAAATCACATCACATCACATCACATCATTCCCACATGAACCTAGGTGATAACATCACATTAAATCAGGTCTCAAATCTATTCACCGATTCCATCATAACACATCTCATCTCAGTCATAAATAGAGTAGTAGAGTATCATTATCATGAAGGAAATCAATCTCATAGGCTCTTACCTTGTACAACCACCAAAATAATCCATATCATAAAAAAACCACCACAGTATACTTTTAACTTCTATATAGAATAACCCATGCATGAAAACATCTCATAGAGGAGAGAGCAGGGAAGGGTGAGTATCTATCCATTCTTCCCCATCACTAGTATTTTGGGAGATAGACTCTAAAAAAAATTAGTTTTTGGAATAATGTGCTCAAAATAGGTGTAGTGTGTATAAAATTCATATGGAACATACAAGGTATATATATGTGTAGAAACAAATAATCCCCAAATATGGGTTAAAAACATGGGAACCATCCAAATCACCATATCACTACCAAACCTCACAAAATCCAATAATTTTTCTGAAACACTTAAATTCACAACACCACCCAAATAATAAAAAATCCACATATCACATTCTACCATTTATTTATTATTGTGGAAACACTAAAATGTTCCATAATGAATAAATTTAAATTTTATATCCCATTTACCTCATATTTAAACATCCACCACATTAATCTATGCTTCCCATATTATTTGAAGAATTCATTAACTATTTTAACCCAATCCATTTTATTTCATTATTTTTAAATTTAATTTAATTACTACCCAGATATGTAGCCTAATATTACACATCACAACAAAAAATATTTCTTATTACAAAAAACCCCACCTTCCCACAATTTCACTACCATAACCACTTTCAAAATCACAACCATTTTTTCACATCAAAACTACTTCCTAGATAATAACCACTACACATCACATCAACATCTCATCCACCCCGAAATCACAACCACACATCATAACACTTTTTATAAAATAACCACCCCAAAAATGGAAACCACACATCAAAAAAAATTTTATATAACTTATTTTGGATTTATCAAGGGTATTTTCATCACTCCCCCTTCATTATCCAAGGTAATTATCACAAAAGCCATAATTTCCAAGGGAAACCATATCATTAACCAGATATAAGTGGTTATCTAATTCTATTTATTTTAATGATAAAAAATATCCAGCAAAAGGGTTCCATAAACACATCAATAATTACACAAACAATTCCACCAACAACCAAAATTTTGAGAAACACATTAAGACCATACAATCATAATATCAATAATATCAAAATTTGTAAAAGATGAAAAAATTCCCATTCCACTTGAATTATTGATTAATATAATTCATTATCTTTATTAGGATTGTTCATACCAAATTACCAAAATATAACAAGTTAATAATGGATCTCACATGATAAAACTAGACTAGAAATAAAGGTTCCCCTACATCAGACATTGCATTCTGAACCATTGTTGAAGGATAAAATGAGAGGGATACAAAAGTTGGAAACCATAAGTAAGGTTTACACCTTTAGAATCCTAAAACCACCATGTATTGATCTCCCAAGCCTATTGTTGAATTCCACTAATATGGGGATTAAATACCTCGAAAGTATTCACTTGGATCACACAATAAATGAGAAAAAATTTAAATTTATGATAAGATTCAAGGGGATTTTATTTTTATATCTTGTTTGAAAAACATTAGACCATGAAATAGCCTATATAGACATGACCATCAATTTAAGAAAAAGTTAAACCTATGGAATAAGGGGGAGGGAACACACTACTACTTGGCTTGTTAGAGCTCCCTCCAATAGACATGGATCTCTCTATACTGTAGATTTGATAAAACAAGAACAGGACCACAATGTAGTGGGAATGACCATGCTACAGAACTCAGCAACCAAAAAGGGGGATATTGCATAACTCAACACCATGGTGAAACTACACTGAAATTAATGAAATCCAAAAAACTCAACCCTCAGAATCCACACCGCATCACTGGTCTCCATACTACCATATGTCAAGAATGACATTAGAACCAAACCCACACCACTATGCTGTAGAAAATAGATGGATACTAAAAAACCAACTCCATGATGTAGCCATTCCAAAAATGGTAGAACCTCCCAAAAAACCTCCTGAAATCCACTATACAATAGCTGGAATCCCTATAAAGAAACAAATCTCCTCCATGGTGTAGAAAAAGTATCTATACCATAGAACTATTATCAACTACGATATCTGATCCATCTCCCCCCCTTTCCCTCTAAACACCACAAAAATCCTTCCATACACCTCCACCATTCGAATTCCCACAAAATAAAGGGTCTGAAGGATTGAATAATGATGTAGTTAATTTATAAATTCTATAAATATTTCAAAAATGAAGTTTGATGTTTGATAATCACAATTACAATAGTTTGTTATTATTATATTAAATGAAAATGTAAAGTGGGAGGGTTGGTTATCTTTACAATGGAAAGGGGGGAGTTACATAAATTATACATGAACTCTGTTGATTAATTCTTGAGATGTGTGTAGGTTATCTAATAATGATATCATATTAATAGATATATATGAATAACATAGAAAAACAGGGTTGTTTATATATTATTTTCTACCTTCGGGTTTCCCATGTATACATTGTGTAGAAAAACAAAAGTCGCTTTTCTAAGTGTACAATATGGTTTCATTATTCTTTAAAAAAGGGGGAACAATATTAGAGTACCTTTAGAAGAAAATTAATAGGTAAGAAGCCCCTAAAGTTGACCTTAACATTTGATTGAAAATATGGGGGAGAAATAGAAAATTCATCCAAGTACACATACTGAAATTGAGGATGGGTATTTCTTGAAAATTAAAATGGGGATATTATTGTACCCATATATGTATTTACTTTGATTTGAAATATTCAATATGGGTTCAGTGGAGTTGATGATGGTTCTTATTGAATTATTTTAGATTCTTGAGGAAAAATAATTGGATTTCATACTTTATATAGATTCCATATAAGTACACATGACATTTTATTTGCTACCATGTTCTATCTAAAATGATGTTCAGGGATTCAAGATAAATAACTCAAGTGGAGAAGTTTAAGGCAATGTGGAAAAGTAAATTGTTATGGCAATTGATCTGATTTGTATAGATATATATCATCAGAGAGTGTTTAATGATACTATCAAGTGTTTTTGAGGTTTTATAGTATTTGAATGAAGAGGTTTCAAGTTAGTATAAGTGAATTATGGAATATCCTAGAATCATGTAATTTTTTGAGAATATATCTAAATTTACATAACTAAATGATTCACATAGCTAAACATCCAATGTAGTCAAATCCAATATGTATCCATGTGTAGATACATATAGCCGAATCACATAGGTGAATATGATACATATTTATTTTAGATAGAATAATATACCCAAATTGAGTGCTATAGTTATTTCTATATAAATGATGAGGAGTAAATAGATGATTGTGAAGTATCCAATGTATTAAATGTAGTCAATTGAGATGTAGCTGATTTCTAGGACATAGTTGATTGCATGCTGAAATGAAAATTTCATATGTTTTTAAAGAAGTTATGTTTAAATAAATTACTAAGATAAAATATATTAATATCTCATGTGGAAGAATGAATTTCAATTCCTCATGGTATTTAAATTAATATTTTAATAAGAATTAAAATGAGTTTAAATTAGTGATAAATTGGGAATTAGATGATCAATTTGAATGAGATGATAATTCCATAAAGGATCATGAGTTTTCCTTAATTAAAATAATTAAACATTGATAACAACATTTAGAACTAGAAAAATGGTCTATTTCCATGGTTCAAAACCGTAGAAATAGTGTCCAAAACTGTGACTGTAGGCTAGGGCCACGGTTTTGACCAACCATGACCACTATCACAGTGGCTATAGGGTCTGACCTATGGACACATTTTTAACTATGGAAATATGTGTCTCCTTTATCAACCATGGAAGTTGGCCTATAGCTATGATTTTAACTGAGTAAATAGGTGGCATATTGCCATAGTTTTAACCGTGAATATAGCCCTAGAAAACTATGGTAATAGCCTAAAAATAATGTGTGCCTAGCCAGATTTGATCCCAGCACCTTCCCTTCACATTTATGTTCCCTAACCACTACACCACCAAGTCTATATATATATATATATAATATGTTATATATATTATTAAAAACCATTGAAATATCCTGAAAACCATGGAAATAGTTATTCCTGCTATTTTTTTTGGGTGGGAAATGTTTTCTCCCATGTAAGGGTGGGAGACCTATAGCCATGATTTTCAAAACCATGGCTATAAACCTTATAAAAAAAGGCCCATAGCCATATTTTTGAAAACTATGGCTATATCCCATGAAAAGAAGACCTATAGCTAGGGTTTTAATACTATGGCTATAGGCCACATAACTATGGCCGTAGCAACCTATATCCATAGTTTTAAAACTTTGGCTATAGGTCCTTGGCCATAGCCTATTTTTCTCGTAGTTATTTTTTGAATAATTTTTATGATTATTTTATGTATATAAAAATGTGGTACAAGTATCAAAAAAATATGGGAATTGGGAACTCTTTTTCTCATCACATGATCATCTATGAGACCGATACATCCAGTATCAAGGAGATAAAAAAGGTTATCTGAATCCAGGAGTCTCTAAGAAATTATACATGAGTATTTTATATATTAAACCTCGTATAGAAGGAGTTTCAAGACCATTAGACCTGTTCCAAGTATCTTTTGAAGATCTTGACATGGTATATGTTCAGACCATCTGATCCATTTTCTTGTGGAAGAAGATCCTATTTCCATGTGACATAGGATATACTAAGGACACTGGTTTAGTGTTTTTTTTAGATCTCCATATAATTATAAAATTATATCATCTAGTGAGATATGGATGCGGAGAAGCATAGTGGTACTATATGTTTATCAAACTATTATTTTATTTGTAACTAAAAACTTGTTTGATAGTGACGAATTTATGTTGGGGGGACTGACCAACACAACAAGAAATATGCCTCTATGATGAACCTTGTTAACATGTATAATTATCTCTCTTACATGACTAATTGATAGTAATTGATATTCATAGATGATACTATATTCATCAAAAACCATAATAAGCATGAGTGGTTGAATTGGAACATGATAATTCCTAAAAAGAGACCACCAATTCACCCCAATATTAGTGGTCCACCTGACCTAGGAAAATTTAGAAACATTATATTAATATAATTTATAATGGTTACTAAAGAGAAAATGATTTATCCAAAAAATATCCATGAGATATTTGGGCCAGGTTTACGGTCTTAGTCACAATCATTATGCACTTAGTGATGATTATGTTGAAAGTCAACCATTCCTTTTTAGGTTAACTACCCCAAGGAAAATATGCACCAGAAACACAACCAATTTATAATATTTTGAAAGGGATGTAATTTCTATGAAACCACACACTCTATAATTTGCCAAAAAATTTAGGATAATTTCCATAAAACTTCACCTATGGTTTTCTCTAATGTTTTCTCATCCTAATTCCAAAAAATAACTAGACATTGGCTTCAATAAAAACCATAAAAAACCATAACATACCATATTTATAATAATTTTATTTCAATTTTTTTACAATAAATATAAATAAAATATAATCCCCTGAATCTAAATGTCTATAGTATTTTTAAAATTATATACATAAATAATCAACTCAAAAATAAAAAAGAAGGGCATCACTGTTTAAAATCCCGATAATATGCTCTTAGAATCCACTGAGATCCTAATAAAAAATAGGATAACATAACGAAATAATTAAATTGGGGTAAGATGTACATCCTAGTTAGGGATAAATTATATTAAAAATGATTCTTATAGGAAAAAACATATATCATGATGTCATAAAAGGGAATAATATAACAGATGTTTGAAATATAAAAGATTTTATAATACGATCATGGTATAGAAGGAATGTAGAAATAATATTAAAAATGACTTCACAAGCATAAGTCAAGGATTACCACCATGATATCATAACATAGTGTGATTGTATAACTTACCATTCATCATACATGGTATCTTATAAGACGAAAACATTACCTAATTCATTGGAGTGCTATTAGGGAACACCCTTGATATTCCTAACTTTACAAAC
Organism: Viscum album; assembly: GCA_963277665.1. NCBI lineage: Eukaryota > Viridiplantae > Streptophyta > Magnoliopsida > Santalales > Viscaceae > Viscum > Viscum album. The sequence continues at coordinate 1,920,659,607 of OY728125.1, read as the reverse complement.
ATTGATCATATAACATAAGAATATATTTAATTATTTCAATACCATGATTATGGAATGTGGGTTTCTTAAATGGGAATCCATAATAAATAAAGGATATTTGTTTCTAGGTGAATACCCCTAAATAAGAATAGGGTCAGGTATTAAAAACCCAAGAGTTATGGAATTGACAAATTATGAGATGCTTTAAAAAACATAATTGGTATACAAAAAGTTTTATGTAAGTGATTAATGTGAGGAAGGAATTAACTCATTATTTGGGAATCATTATTAAAATACATGAATGTTCATAATCACAAGACACCATAATCCGTTGAGAATAAAAAGTATTATTGAAAAGGAAGTTATTGGATGAAAAAGTGGAGGGAGTTAATCCCTTACCCTATGAGGATTATTTTTAAATATCTAGAGAACCTCAATAGAAACACGAAAACTCCTTGGGTATCCACTAGAAAGAAAAATTTTGAGTATCTTTTTTTATTAAAGGATTTGAAATGAAGATGAATAAGAGATTGGGTGGGTATTTATATCAACCGAGAGGAATCCTTTATTAATTTACAAACGTAGTCCTTGAACATATATTTTATAAAAAATTAAATGCCACATGACTTAACATATCTTTACCTATGTTATTTCCAAGATTTATTGTTTCTTTATATTTTAATTTCTCAAGGACTGAACTTCTTTGATTAATAATATTTGGGAGGTTGAAGGGATTCTTTTTCGTAAATAATAGTTTTTAAAAATATTTAGAATATACCTTAAGTTTTGGATGATTCATTATAGGTTTGTAAAATTAATATTATTACTTCATAATACCTTATATTAATTAATAACACTAAAATTTTGGTCTAAAAATACCTTTACATAACTTTTAATTCATTATGATGGCATAATAGTTTCCACATATTTATACCATCATTTACATTTTTACCACAAAATAAAATAGTTTGAAAAATTATGAAAGTATCAGAATTTTCTAATTTTGATGATCCATTTTAAAAAAACTAATTAAATTTATGAAAATAGTTTCTTAAATATGAGATATTTAACTTTAAATTAAAATATTTAATTTATTAGGAAATACTTTTTAATGACATATTTATATTTCCAACGCAGACAAAAATTACTTAGGACCTCATAATTTTTTACATTTATATTCAAATAAATAGTGTTTTATAAGACTATTTCAAGGAAATAAATTTTATTTGAAATTATAATTTTTTTTTCATAAAACTGTATTTTAATTATAACAATATATTTTACAAAAATATAGTTTATTTCTTTATATCCAAAAATATATTTAAAATATTCATCTTATATTCATGTATGTTTTAATTATTAATGAACATGGGATGCAATCAACCTATATTTTAGTGATAATAAGAAAATTTACGTCTCTATACTATTAAGGTCTTGATTCATAACCCTTCATTACACCAGAATACACCCTAATGGTGTGCCATGATGGTAGTTTCATGGGTGGTTCAAGAAGCATTTATTGGGTGGTAAATTTTTAAGGATGAAACTAATCTTATAAGAGATTTATTTGAAGTCTCTATTATTGAATCTTATCTTGGGCTAGGTCTAGGGTGAAACCTAGTAATTCAATATCCCTTGGAACCTTAGATTAATGTGACTCATAAGAGATAATGATACTTGTTGAGGCAATTGATTACTCCTTAATCATCAAATAGGTTTTATTATTACCCTTAATATATACTAATATTAGTGGTTATATTACTAATGGTAGTAATTTTAGAGGTTTATAATGCCTGTAAGTCATTTTATGGACTCATTTTATAATAATAATAATGATATGTTATTTATTTTCATTACATGGTTCGTTTTTTCTATATTATATTATATTACTAAATGAGAAATATGGTCATTCAATAGATAATTTTAATTTATAAAAGTCTTGGTCATTATACATAAAAGAAAAGAACCACCTGAAGGTTGAATCACATGGGGATGAAGGAATACTTCATGGATAATAATCCAAGAATAAATAATTTAAATTATTTTAAAAAATGAATGTAATAATAATTGAAATTGTTCATGTCACTATAGTGGAAAATGAGTAGAATTTTTAACAGATGAGGGAGGGAATTCCAAATGAAAGTGATGCCGAGGTGAGAATGTAGGGGGATAAAGGGGATATGATTTGTTTTGAGGAGAGAATAGATTAATATATCAATGAATTGAGAATAATGTTTGAGAAGAATCTTGGAAACATGTCTAAAATCAATGAAGATAAGATAATTTAATACCAGAAAACTATAGTTCCAATGAGTAGAATAGAAACTATATAAAAAAATAACTTATATCAGGCATATATAATATTTTTTTTGAATATGAAACTATTAATAAGTGTGGGGTCAAGGTGATGCATAAGTGTTTGAAATAATTGAGAAGAATCAAACAATGTTTTATTATAGTGGTGAATACAAATATTATTGGAACTATATTTGTTTTCTATACAAAACATAACAAATAAATCATGTTAATTCAAAAAAATGTATCACTCATGTGTAAAGGTTAATATTTTAATAAATTAATCAATATTTATGGCCTGTTTTATCCAGTGGATAAAATAGAAATTGTAACACCCAGATATTTTGTGAATTTTTATTTTTTGAATTAATTTAATCATTTTGATATTTTTCATTTCACGTAATACTAAAAATAGTTTATTTTATATTAAATAAATATGTTTCTATTGTGTTATGTTAATCATTAACTATAAAAAATATAAATTTTAGCTAGATATACATGGAACACTAATGTTTTCCTGAATTACACACAACAATGACTTTCCTCGATGGATTGTGTAACACGCAAGATGAAGTTTTGATGAATAATGATATATTATTTAATATAACCTATCTGTTAGATTATTAGTTATAAAAAGTGTTAAATAACTTATTAAAATCTATGATTTAAAAAAATATAAAATTAATCCATTGGTTACAAATTAATTATAAATGAATATGAAAACTGATTGAATATAAAGGAAAATATTATTATACCTACAATGCTATTTCACCCTAATAAATTAAATTAATTATAATTAGTTAGTGATATTAATGTGATATATATAACATATATTCAATAATATATTTTTTATTCACCCAATATATTTTATATTCTTAATATAAAAACTAACCCAATTTTATGTATAAAATACTATATTTCTTATTAATGCATTTTTATAATCTTTTAATGGAGAAGCTATTTTAAATATAATTTTTGGAAGTTTTGTGTATTATATATATCAAAATAATCTTTTTATTGGAAATAAAAACTTAAAAATTAGGCTAAGGAAACTTTTTGGTATTTTTTTGTAATGTTTCATTTTTAATGAATAGTTAAAAAATACTGAATTTTAGTTCAAAATAGTTTTTTCATCTAATTTATTTATATCATTAAATTATACTCTAATTTGGTTTCAAAGTTTAATTAGAAAATATTTTTATCAATTTACCCAATGTGTGTCATTTTAATCAATTTCACTTTAAAATTGAATATAAAATCATAGTAAACTATTTAATGTTTATACTTTAAAAACCTATATTGTCGGCCCAATGACAGGATTAAATTTAAATTAATTTATGCCACTTCTATGATTGTAATTTGAAGAAGTGGATTCCATATTTTTAATAAAAATAATTTATAATTCATAATAACTTCAAATTAGTTTTTTACCAAAAATATTTTTGAATGTTATTAAAATTAATTACACCAATTACTACAAGAAAAACACCAAGTAGTGGTGGTTTTTTTATTTGGACGAGGTTTAAACCACTGTAAAATGGTTCTATTATGGTTTTAAAAACCACTAATATATATTGTGTCAAAATCCAATATTCAGTAGTTTCTTCTATTTAGTATTGGTTTATGATAAGCATTGTAGAAATCATATTTAGCAGTAGTTATTTTTTTTACGGGGTTTTCCTAGGAAAAAAAATAAGGATTTAGAGGTATTTTTAAACCACCAATAAATCCCAAAATTTCCCCCCCAAAAAATTCTACTAAAATGATTGAAACCACTGCTAAATAATAGTGTGTCATAATTAGCAGCGGTTTTAACCACTGCAAAAAATATTATAATGGCAGTTTTAACCGCTAAAAATACAAACATTCCATATTTAGTAGAGGTTTGCACTGCCTCTAAATGTTGATTTACAAAAAAAATTCCAGTTGTAGATTCTACATCCCTAGAACTACCCTGAAAAAATAAAATGCAAACCAAGTGTATCGCTTATCAATAGCACACAAACTCCTTATTAGAAGCACACAAAAGAGCACATATATAACAAATATGGCCTGAATAAAAAAGTATATTAGTTTACATATAACCATAAATGGTTTCAATTCGGTGTCCCAAATAATACATCAATAAACCCTCTCATTCCATATTAGTCCAAGTCATCAAAAAGACCACTAATCACTACCAGATGAACTCTGATCGTCACCCTCTCCATCTCCATCTCCATCTCCATCTCCATATCTACTTCCTACTACCAAAACTTATAAGACAATTATATTGAAAATTAAATAGTGATGTATATTTATAGTTAAACTTAAAACCAATAAAATTTTGTAAACTAAATGATTTTGATGTTGTGTGATTTACCTGATCACCACCAATCATCGATGCAATATCACTGAGTACAGATCGAGTCATCTTATGATATAAATCATCCAATACTTTTAATTTCCAATTTCATGCTATAACATATAAAATGTAAAAGTGAAAAAATATCTATAAAAATAGATTCATTTTGAAAATATTATAATTTAATAACATAATGAAATTAAATTACAATATAATGTATTAAAATTACCTTAATCTATGAATCAAAAACATTATTTTTCCAATATGAAGGAATATATCTCTAAAAATAATGCATAATCAGAAGGGTAATCATCTCTACTGCCAGCTATCCTAGAATATGGCCAAATAATCCCATAGTGTAATCAATAGGGATCCCATAATAGTTAAATGAGATAACTATATTTAGTCTGTTCAGATTCCAGACATCTAAAATTTTCATATTTTTCTCCTTAGTAAAATTATTTATATCTTTTATGAAAAATAGTTACTTGTGTTAAAAAATATAATAAATTTATTCATATTAAACTTTTTACCTATAAGAATCACCCTCCAATATCCTAATGAGTAACTAGGAGTGGCCTACTGCCTCAATGCTGAGGGTTTACTGGTATCAATATAACGATTCCTCATTGGAATTCCTTTCATTTATTAAAATAAAAGTAACTTCAGAATATATAATGAAAAAAATTAATGCATCAAAAAAATTATAAATGATATCAGATGCACAATTCTAGCAAACAAAATATACATAACTATGATAACTAATGACTGTACAAATGACATAAGTTATTGATAAATTAATGGATGAATGCACATATAATCATTTTATCCTTCAATAATGTCATTTTGATGCTCCCTAATTACTTCATCTACTTCATTCACCCTTAATATTTTCAATATCATATTGGATAAATAATATTTCTTCTTACTGTTGATGAGATTCCATGTTAGAGGTCAAATATTCCACTTCGTCACCCATATCATACATGTCTCTTTGTTTTACGTGAGAAACTACACTTCACCCTTCATTTGTGAAATCCTCCACATAATATACCATTTTTTGTGCGATGATAAGATATAAGGATCATGTAATTCATGGTCACCGACATCCATCATGGAAGAAAAGTTCCTATAAGTAAATAACAAGAAATAACTTTTACCACCCTTGATAAAATCTACCCAATTGTATTTGAATAAAAAAATTGAATAATGCTAGTGGTAGTTTAATTAGATAATATTAGTCAACTTTCCATTGTATCCCACATAAGTAAATGTAAATATACCACTCTTTTGTGATTTGAAATCCTCTTCCTGATTGACTATTCGAAATTTAAATACATTGACATTGTAAGTGTTGAACTTTATATCCTATATTAGAAGACCTAGAGGAAGAAAAATAAAATATTCTGACAGATCATATTGAGTATCAATATATATGATCTTAAAAAGTAATATACATTATTATATTTAAAAAATATATGTTTCAACATAATATCTATATTGATTGTAATATTTTTAACCTTACACGGTATGAAAACCATTCTATAAAATATTGATTAACATCTTTTGTTATATATTATCATTTCTTGTTCGGACATTTATTCATCTCTTTATTTATATCCTCAGCTCTTAAATAAATAGATCTACAATTTCAATATTTAGTAGCACATATATATGTGACTGTGATAATTTCATTTATGTTAGTGTAACATTTGAGCTCCTCCCAACTGATTGGCCAATAACAGGTAAGATTTTTGATTTCCAATGTAGTTGAGATTGAGTTGATGTTTCACCAACATGTCTAACTTTATTGAATCCTGTATCATTATAATAAAATTATCTTTAACAAAAGGTAATCCACTCATCCTCCAAACAACCTTCAGAAATAGAGCCTTTAGGTTGAGCATTATTTTTCATGTATGATTTAAAATGGCCAAGATATATTTGAAAAAAAAGAAAATATGAATAATTATGTATTTAATAAAGTGACATGAATTGTTTAATTAAATGAAAAAATATAAATAAAGTACTTATCAATTGGATACATCTATAGATAATGTACATGGCCTCTTAATTTAGCTTCCTCAACCAAATTCATAGTTAAATGCATCATGAAGTAAAAAACCACAGAGGAAAGATCATATCTATTGAACAAAGTGTCAATAAAAATCTATCTTGAGGATTTTCATGACCAAATGGTTGTAGAGTTTTCTCACATAGTTTTCTGAAGAATTTTCAAATTTTAGTACAACACCAGTAACCATTTCAGGTAATAATATACCCAATGCCAATGATAGTAATGGCTGTAAAAAAATATTTGAATTGTGTATTTTCAATCCATGTAACCTACAATTATTTATGTCAAAAAAACATGTTATGTTACTTTAATACCCATAAAACACCTTTACATGTTTTAAAATTATAAAGAATGTATCTTTATCCCTATTTTTCAGTGAAAAAATTGTCGAAGCATACTTTCAATTCTCATTTGACCAGAGATCACACTTTATGTTCATTGCTTGTAAGCCTTTCCTAGTATTGAGATAATTATTCAATTTTCCATGCTCACTAAGATATGTGAAGATAAAATTATCACAAACATTCTTCTCAATATGAATCATATCAATATTATTCTGCAATAAATTAAATTCCAAATACAGATGTTTCAAAAATATACATTTTCTTCCATTATTGCATTCTGATTTCAATTAATGATGCACTTAAAACTCATTTAACAATATCATTCAAATGATACACCTTCCCAAAATCTATTTCAACAATTCCAAGTTTTTAAAATATTTTAAAACCTATCAAAAACTTTGGAGGTGGTCTACAATCAATAGAACCACTTAATTTTTACTTGTTCAACTAAAATTTATGAGATGCATCGAGAAATATTCGATGACACAATAAATTTTTTTTATACTATGGGGTATTTATTAGGGTTCAAAATGAAAGTTAAAAATAGTATAATACAAACCCATGTAAGTGTTCCAACCAGCTAAATTCCCAAGTCTAGGGAAGCCACTAATGGTCCACATCGTAGAAGATTTCATTTTGAACATTGTTCTAGAATATTTGTTATATATCTCAACACCTTTGCTCAATAACTCTTGTAATTATTTAATTAAATGTTGAAATTATACATCAATAACATTTAAAATATTTTTTAGGAATAATCATCAAAATGATAAAATATTTTTGTTTCATACACATCTACAGAAACAATTTGTAATGGATCAAAACAAACGACCAAATTCTATAACTAATGCTCAAAGTCCCAAATAGGTTGAATCTATCGACAACCAGTCCCAATCGAAAATTCCTAGTATCAAATGAGAAATATTGATGTAATAAATAAAAATTCTTCCATGATTTTGAATCTATTGGATGTCTCATCAACTCGTCATTGTTACTATCTATAGAATTCCACTTCATATGTTTAGTATGTTGATTCCAACTTCCAACATCACTCATTGACTGCCATATAGAAGAATAACATTTTTTGAAATCCCATCTATTCAAATCCTCTCCTCAATAAAGCATACAATCATTGGGACACACATGTATTTTTGTATAATTTAGACTAAGCTTGTTATTTTTTTTCATAACATAAAAAGAATCAGGAATGTTTTCTTTAGGAAATTCATCACACAACAATTCCAATATCATTGAAATTGAATTATTTTTAATTCCACATAGGTATTTGATATGGAAAAACTTCAGTAGAAAAAAAAGTTTTGAATATTTCAAACTTACACTATAAAACTCTTGATTTCCATAGTCAACTAAACCATGAAACACATCTGTCTGCTCAGTGAAGTTTTCCCTTACTTAATTCTCCATAGAATTAAGAGGAGGATCCAATGTTATGTTACAATCTTGATCTGGTTTTCCTATAGTCTCAGAAACATCAGCCTTCACATTACTATTTATAGAACTATCAATTGGTTGTTCTGATAAGTTTTGATATTGACATTGTTGTCTTACAAATCCCAATTCATCTTTAATTAGGTCTTTCATTTAATTATCCATTGTTGATGAATATGGGATCTCATTTTAGAAATTTACATTAGTGATCAAAGTTTTTTTAATGTTCGATTCTCTATGCCAAATCCGACATAAACATTGAGCAGGGAATTACGTCAATATTAAGTGTTCATAAACGTCATCTCTCTTCAAACATCCTTTAAATACATATTTAGGACATGGAAATATTATTCTCTAATAATTGGATCTATTGAATATTTCAAAATCTATAAAATCCTCCAAACCCTTAGCATACTGAGGTGTGTTCCTTAGTAATGCAATCCAGCTTTTATCTATATATATCATGTTGTACCTACAAATTATTAAAAAAATTAAAACACATAACTATTAATAAATAGGAAAAGTGATTAATGGAAGTGAAAAAACCAAAACCAAAGTAGTTATAAGAAGATTCATATAAGAATATTCATATAAGTACTAGAGGGGATGTCACATAGTGCTTCATTAACATTTCTAGTGGTGGAGGAACTCATGAATAAGTCACTTATATTTTATAGTTTAACAACATAATTTGTGTTCGTTATCATTAAATTGACTATGTATTAAACTATACGTTCTTCAACTAAATTTCTATTATTAAATTCTGAAGTTATTATAATATGATAACTTAATACTTAGTAAATTATTCTATAATTATATTCCATGCTCTGAAAACTACTTCTATCAATATAACTAATCCAAGATCATTAATGTTGGTTTAATTATTAAATTTAATTATGTATATAAATTTATTCTATTAATTCATACCTAAACAAATAATTTTTATAAATCTCTTTAATTAACATCTCCAAGAGGAAAAGCAAAATCAATACTGTATGAGAGAAAATAATGTTAAAGAAAAATTATCAATAATTTATCAAGGTGATCAAATGTATTCACATAAACATACAAAAAAGGGATATAATGTCTAATATATCTTTAATTATACTGTATTTTGAGGATGATTGAGTATTCATATTCCAAAACTATATATAAAACTATGCAATCCTATTCCAAAAAAATACATAGTACTATGTGGTCCTATAAATACATATAGTAAATAATGAAGCATTTTGAAAAGGATAGTTGAAATCCATAAAGTATAATTGTGAGGATTTTTTTTTGTAAAAAAGTTACATTTTTCATTAAAAAATCATTAATAAACCCAAGAGGAAAAATACTTTTTGAAATCCATTTTTAATAAAAATATTGTTGTATGAAATCATTGAAAAATGTATCACAATACAATGTCAATAATTGATATTGAAGCTTTGAGTATGTATGATATACCTGTGAGGAATAAATCATATGGAGGAAGATACATTGGTAAAAAATATACCTCATAACAATCAGAAATATATAATAAAAGAGTTAAAATGTAGAAATTCTAGTGTTAAGTAACTATCTAGTGACCATAGATACCTAAAAACTACCAACACCTAGTTTAGAGGTCATATATCATTAGATAGTACTAGGTTTATTAGTGATACCATCGAATCAAGAAAAATATAACAATTACTTTCTATATTCATATTTTATATCTACTATGTACACAGGCTTACCGACTCATAGCACACATTCTTCCTCATTGCACGTCCCTAACATAAATTCAAATTTATAGGTAGATTATGTTGGGGTGTGAGTCTGTAAAATCCTAGAATAAATCTAAACCTCCTCATCATTGTACCACATATTCCACTTGACCAATCAAAGGGGAGAGTGATATTTCATGAAATAAGGATCCCAATAATGATACTCAATAGAATAAATATAAATAATAAAAATTCCATTGGATAAAAAGTTATCATATTTCCTCGCCCCCAAGATCCCTCAATGACCAAAACCCCTATTTCAACAACCATTATCTTTTTCACCAAGAACTATCCATCAAGAAAAATCAAAAGTAAATGATTCATCAATAATTTATCAAATAAGATATTTTACATTAAAAATGTCCAAATGGTCTTTTATGGAAAATCATATTGGTAAAACATTCCTTTATCAAAAAAATAAAAAAATTTCATTCAGTGATTAATTTTATGAAACCCAATCATACACATTTACTTTAAAACTGATTTTAATATGTTGAATTTTCCTTTTAGGAAAGAATATGAAAACACTATGAAATTAATTCATTGTTTTGAAATATCATATAGAAAACCATTCAAAACAAATCATTGATGTTTTTTCTTTAAATCATTCCAAAACTCATTTAAAGGAAACACATATATTAAAGCACGTAGAATTAACATTAGTGATTAAAAATAATTTTATTAAAAGGAAACATTATATTTTGATAATTAAATATACTAATATTAGTAAAAAAACCGATATCATTTCCAAACAAAGTATTAAATCACTATATTAATGCATCCATGACAAATAAAATTTCTTAAAAATGTGTCATTTTTATTTAAAAATTGATAAATTAGTCTTAACCATTATCAAATAGAATAAATTATAATTCTATTCAAAAATAAATCAAAAGAAGAAGAAAGAACATAAAAACACCTACCTCAATACTGGTATAATAATATGCTGATGATCTAAAACCAACGAGGAAGAAAGATATTTTAGTAGAGAGAAAAAGAGGACCATCAGTGGGGCAGTGACTAGGGGGAGCAGTAGTAGTGTTAATTATAGAGAGAGAGAGCTTAGTGGTTAAGGATTTGGATCAGGGGGGTCGGTGGTGCAGGTGAGGGGGTGTTGGCAGCTCCGGATCGGGAAAGGGGTGTTGGAAGGGGAAGCGGGTGTCAGTGGATCAGGATCAGGAGATGGTGTCAGTGGGAGATGGGGGTATTGGTGGATCATGATTGTACTGGCAGCTAGGGGCTAGATCTTGGGGGGCTTGTGGGTGGGAGTGTTGGGTGTTTGATGGGGGTGAGGTGGTGTTAGGGGAAGTACTGTCATGTTTTTAAAGAAAATCTAAAAGTTTTAGTGGTGGTTTTTTAAAATCCACTACATAATTATTTTTAAAAAATGTCACTGGAGATAAGAAACTTCGATTAAAAAACCGTTGTGAATTGTTGATTTTGATGTAGTAGATTAAGGTAAAATTAAGGTTCACTAAGGACTAAACCTTAAAAAAAGAGGCCTAAATGAACTAGAAACTTGTAAAAAAATACATTTTATAGCCATATTTCAACCCTATCATCACTTTGATCGACTTAATACCATTATTGGATCCACTTTCTATATGAGGAAATCCCTTTCCCAAAATTTACAAGAGTTCCACTCCTCCTCTACTATAAAAGGGCCTTCTCTCCTCCCAGTTCATCACACATCTCAAGACACTTTTTCTTAATGAATATCTAACCAAATAGATTCTAAAAATACCTCCCCCATCCTATAATCCTCCCCTTGGGAATAATTCATTCCAAAGAGGCCCTTTGGTGCAAACCAAAATGATTTACCCGAAGAAGAGGTAACATTCTTTCTGAAGTTCTTTTATGTTAGTTCCGTTCTCCACAACCTAAAGCTTTTTATTCCAGAATTTAATAACAAAAACAATATCCTAGATATAACATAATGTTTTTATTATAAGTTTTTTTCCTAAACTTATAAACACTTCCATATAATGGGTAACAAATATACTATTTATCTGTATAGTGAACTACCACCTCACAAAATGAGGATTGTTCATTTTTTATTTACCACCTCTCATGGTGAACATTATAATGGAAAATATATTTCTATATTTTTTATATTATATTTATTATGTATTTAATATAATTTAATCCTTTTACAACAAATATCTTTTTACTTCCCATTTGGTGTAAATACGATAATGTTGTTTGAGGAAGTGTGGACTATCGCCCCCTCAAAGCGAAGTGATTTGTTCAGAAACTACATGAAATGTATTAAGGATATGTTTTATAAAATTATATGATATATATGAAAAAATAATGTTACTATAATGGTATTATATACATATGTACATATATATGGATTTTTTTTCTTTCTTTTAATACACAAAAAATGAAAAAAACGTTCATGACTACATACAACCTATCATCTCCATGAACAATGTATTCCATTTCATACTTATATATAATATAGATTATTATAATACACATATAATTAATATAAATGATATTTATATCATGTTTTAAATTTAATAAATCATGATATAGGTATAAGGACCAAATATATAACAAATTAAGACACATGCAAAAAAAGCATATATTACCCGAAGTGAAACCTTAACACAAAGTTGTTATAAAGTAAGTAATATAATGACATAATAATACCATATATAGTATTATATATAATAATATGATTCTTTTATATATTTATAATAAACTTATATTTATTATATAGTAATTTTTTATGAGTACGATGAGATTCAAGACACAAGGTAAGGAAATTTTATCTAACTTTTTATTTCGATGAGATACATTCCATGTTCACTATTTTCTTTTTTAGCATATATAAATCATAATATTTTATTATCAGATTATTATTATTAAATTTATGGGTATTTACATATGCATTTTACTATCTTTCTTTCATTTGTTTTATGTTTCAAAAGTAACTAAATCGGTAATGTAATTTTGTCTTAATTTTCCTTCTTTAAGACACTTGACATGTTATGAACCCATATTTTTACATAATATGTATATAATAGCTTTGAAATGTTATATCATGAATTTAATTATTTAAATGAAATTTTATGATTCATATAATTTCATTTTCTTAAATGGGGAGTGTGTTTCAAGTTTACCGAGTGCTAAGAGTTTATCAAAACAATCTCATCGCTTTTCGACACTGTTTATGTTTATTATTCCTTTAATGAAATATTATGATCCATATCACAATAAAAATAATAAATTTTATTTCCCTCTAGTTATTTATTATATATTCATGCATTGGGACTATTTTTCTTCTCTTCAGTACATAAGATAGTTAATAATGTGTTTTTAAGAAAGCCTAACTTTACCCTTTGTTTAGTCAGAAATATGTGTTCCTTTAGTTATGTGTTTTCTAAAGAGGTTTTCCAAGAAAAATTATAATATTATATGGTAATATTTAAAAGAAACTTTTACCATTTCTATCTTTTACCAATGTTTTTAAAGGAATTTTTTGTCTCTTTTCTAAAAAGGTTTTTTTCCTAACATTTTTATCTTGAAAAAGGGATGTTATTTTTACCTCATATGGCATGTATGGATTTACCAACCATCATTTCTTTGAAGTTTACTTTTCATGTTTAAAAGTTTAATTTTTAAGAAAATATTTTTGAAAATAATTGGTTTTGAAATTTTTTTCAAGACTTATTTATTAATTTTAAATTAAAGTATTTTTTAAAAGGGTTTTAAGATTATTTTATAAGTTTTAAAGGATAATTATTTTCCAATTTTTTTAATCTTAATTTATATGTTTTTAAGGAAAATGAGGTTTGAAATGTTTATAGGACTTATTTATATGTTTTCAAAGTATTTTCAAATAAATTGTTTTCAAAACATTTTCAAGAAACTTTTATATGTTTTTTATTAAAATGGTTTTTATAACGTTTTAAATCCTTATTTATATGTTTTCAAAGTATTTTTAGAGAAATGGGTTTCATAAAAATTTTAACCTTCTTTTATAAATTTTCAAAGAAATAGTTTTCAAAAAATTTCAAGATTCTTTTATAAGTTTTCAAGGAATATGGTTTTCAAAATGTTTTTTCTTTTATGGATCTTTTTTCAAAGAAGAAATGATATTTTCCTCAAAAAATTTATTTTTAAAAAGATATTTAAAAATTATTTTCCATCTAATATGTCATATGTTGGTGTTTCTCATACCTTTCTGGGGAAACAATTCAATATTTCCATTCATATTCTTTCACTAAATGGTTCATTTTTTTTAACATGATTATGAAACCCATTTCTTTTTCATGAGATATATTCTTTTGAAACATTATTATTTTTATGGGTTATGATTTTAATAAAATAATTATGAAAGTTGTAAATTTTTCCACAGGTTATGATATGATTACATGTTTATGATACATAGTTCATTTCATGGGTTAAGATATGATTGTTTATGATTTTGTGGAATATGTATGTATGATTTAATTATGAGATGGTTGTGACCTATATCTCCCTCCAATTCATTGGGTAAAGATTTATATATCACGAGATAGAATAAGATGGTCTTGGGAGTAAACCCTGACTACTAAGATGGCTATGATAGTGAACCATGAATTCCATGATGGTACGAGGAGTGAACCCATACTACCAAGATGGCATTGGTAGTGATGCATTGACTATTATGTAAATAATATTATATGATTATGTGTTTTCCAAAACTCTATGTTTTATTCCTATATTATTATTTTATGGATTATGTTATTTATTTCCTTATTATTCATGTCTTATGAACTACCAACCTTTATGCCATGATTCAAGTTTATGATCTTTGATATGTAGTGTATGATCTTCAAATGTTTTGATCACATTCTCATACCCCTATGCTCATGTTTAGAATTACCTGTCTCCCTTGTCTACCCTTACTGTGCATATGAGATCACCCATTTTTATGATTCATTTCTCCCAAGTTATAAAGATATATATTATGTTTTATGTGTCTAAGAAGTTTTATAGTCAAGAAGAACCAAGTTGGTGATAATGTAGCTCACTTATGTACTGGTGTTCACGTTTCCATGTTTCCAAAGGTAGTAGACAAATACGGTCTTTGGTAATCTTTTTGTATAATGTTTTTGGTGTTTTAAAAGGTTATGTAATGTCTTTGAAATTCAAGACAGGGTAATTATAGAAATTATTTTATTATTACTAGATAAAAATGTGTAAAGGAGATTCATGGTGATCCAAAAGGATTTCAAATCATCATTATTTAATGTATACTATAAGGTAAAATTCTACATGGAACAATCATAAAGATTTCATATTCAAGAAGATAAAGGTATCATTATCAGGTTTAATAAGGTGTCTTATAGGCTTTAGAAATCACCTAGATCATGGTATTCTCGGAAACATCAACACTTGAGAATGTTTTTATTCCAAAATATTAGAGTTGGTTATTGTCTCTATATAAAGAAGAAAAATAAACAAATGATTTTTTATTCTCATTTATATTGATGATATAATAATTATGAGATCAAATGAAGCATAATTCAAGAAGTTTATAGAATTTATGAGGTACAATTTTGAAATGTTATTAATTATGGAGTTTAAATTGTTTAAGTTTATAGGTGAAAATTTTATTTCCATTAATATTGATAACTATTTTTTTAAAAATAATTAAAAAAATCTTATCATTCACTGAATGAAAAGTTATATATAGATAAAACATTAGTTTATTAACATGAAGTTTTAGGAATGGTTAATGAAGTTAGAGTATGGCTATATATTTTTTTTGTTAAATATATCATTAAAAAGAAACTAATAAATGAATATTTTGGGAACTATCATTGTTACCTTAAATATTAACCATCTACATCTACTTTGATGGTCTATAGAAGGGAACAACACTCCCCTAAGGTGTTTTTTGTTCCAATAATATAACAACATGGTCATATCATCATTAAGTGGTTCATGTAACGTTATGATATCTCTTATAGAATTATTATTTTAGTTTCAAATAATTTCATGAAAATTTTAAGGGAATGAAACATTTTATTTATTTACTGAGGGGGAAAATTTTCCAAATGTATAGGGGGAGATGTTCACAAAGTTTATTTAAAGAGGTATAACTTTAAGAAGTAAGCTAAAGTGTTTTATTTAATTTTTAATATGGGGGGGATTAACCTTGTTAATAAAAGGGGGTGGAATATTTCCAATGTTATGTTGTTAAAACATAGTGAAATAATCATTACTTAGTAGGAGGAATCCATTGAAGATGGTTTGTCATATAGAATTTTATTACAAAAGTGATGTCAAGGTGTTAGATTATTTTGTTTTAAAAATATTTGGTGTAAAAGGTCATGGAATTAATTTAAAAATTTCAAGTGAAACATTACATTTAAATATTTTATCTCATGATGAGAATGATTCATGGGTGTTTATTAGTAATATTTATTGAATCTTCAATTATATTATCAAAATCATCAAGATGTAGTTAAAGGAGTGGTGATTGAAGATGAATATTTTAGATGGTAGGTGTGATGAATCATTGTTAACAAACCAAAAGGGAGATAAATTTTTAAAAAATTCATAGATGCATATTTTGGATGTGTTTTTTTGAAAATGTGAAGTGGAAATACTCTAAAATTCATAATGAATAATTAATTCTTGGTTTCCTTGAGTATGTAGAATTTTTAAGGAATATTGTATATGTTCTACCCTGAATGAAATAAATCATACCATATTTTTGTTTAGTACACCATCATGTTTAATATAATTCCACAAGAGTACCTTGAGAAAAATTGGTGCATGATTTGTTATAACTATGATTGTAAATATAACATGATGAATAATGCCACACCCTGATAAAGTTGTGCACAATTAACTTTTTATGAGAATATAGATCATGGGAGGAATTCATACCACAGTAGGGACCCCATAAATTTTTTTTTCTTCATTGTCAGAATATAGATTTAGTATGTCAAACATTCATTCTATAGTACTTAGAGTACATGTTTTGAAAAATTTACACATATAGTGAAGTGAAATACATAGGATTATGGTGTTATACTAGAAGGTGGAGCCGATTCCTTGGATAAAGGGTTAAGCCATGATATTATAACATGACATATATCGAACATAATTTGATTTTATATGTCTAATACATTATTCTAGGATGTGAAATATATTATAATAGAATACATATTATCACACTATAGTGATTCTATAGTTGGGAGAAATCATTATTAAGATTTCAAAAAGAGAAAAGGGATTGTTTGTTTATAGAATAGTTCATACTATGAAGGGATAGAGACAAACATATTTCTTATAAATAAAATGTTCTTATCCTTTAGGAATTTTATGAGATCTAAGTTAATGATTTTTGACTCAAATTTGAAGGATAAGTTTGGTTAAAAATAATCCTATCATAATTAGGTTCTTTGAAGATCTAAGAAAAGGTAAACATAGATATTATATATAGATTTGATAGATAAAATTATATATAAAAAATAGAAATAAAATTATTGATAAGTATGGTTGAAATCCTATATTTTTTTGGAACAAGGGAGAAGGAGGAATTCAAAATTATATCTTCAAATTTCATAGAAATTTATCATGTTAATAAAGGAAGAATGAATCACTACACTATCATTTTTGTAATTAATATTATTTATAATGGATGAAAAATTAATCATTTGGATTAGAAGTGAGTCTTATTTTTTAGGGAGAGAAATAAAATTTCTACCATCTTGGGGGATGTGAACCTTTAGGGCTAGTTCACTGACCCTATAATTATATAAAAAAGTAGTATACTATTTGAATTTCGTATAATGGAACACAACCATTGTATTATCCTAATATGTTACACAATATAAGTGAAAAAAGTTACAACCAAATTTGTTTCCCTTTATTTTATTTATCACTGTCACATATAATGGTCTTAATTATATATATTGTAAAGTACTAAAAATAATGTTTTAGTGGACTCATAAATTAAAAAATACGGATGTTTAGAAAAATAAGTGTCATTAAACTATATTAAAAAAAATAATGATGATAATTCCAAAAAATTTATATCAAAAATATAAAATGTTTTAGAGGGATTAATTTCACACCAGACTCAGATGTTAATCTAAAGAAGACCGTGTATGTAAATTTTTTTTCGATTGAGATTTTTAAGCCTCATATTACCTAATATACAACCATAAGAATATATTGGAACCATATTAGAAGAAAAGTTATTGTTCACCAAAATAAACCACAATCATTTATCTAAAGAAAATGGGGAAGTACCACTCTCTTCATTTTATTTAATAGTAATTAATTTTTGTATGATAATCTTGGTTTAATGTTAAGATAACATCAATGGGGGTGAATATATTTTAAGGAATATATAAAATGGTATAATTTATGAATTTATATGTTTAATTTGTATCAAGGATATAACTTTATAATCATGTAGAGAATCCGATCCTTTTGAGGAGAGTTCAATTTTTCATAGTGGTACCAATATTTTAAAAAATTGAAGTCGAACATGTTCATATATATGTGTAATAATACAATGATAAATAAGATGTAATGATTAATTATGATAGTTCAATAATAACATTCGAGGTTGAATTCATGATTTATTTGAACAATCTGGAAACATCATATAATGTTTTTGGTTATATATTCCTGGAAGAGAAGAAAGAATCCCATTATTATTTTCTTTTTTAAATATAGTGTTGAACTAGAATTCATTATTAAAAGATATTATTAGATAATATTTAAAGGTTAATAATCATATTTGGTATATTTTAGGAAACATATGAATGAAAAAACTTGTTTAAAATAGTGGAATAAGTCACATACTTTTTCCTTTCCTATTTATATTCTAAAACTCTTGTATACGTGTTATTGAAATCCTAGAGATATATGTAAAGCACATACATAATCTTCTTACATGTTCTTGTAGAATTAAGTGTGTGTAATGTATATCATTTTGGTTTATATCTTATTCTCTTAATACTGAACATTTACTTATATAGTATTAGAGAATTTGTTGATATAAATTTTTGAAGTGGTAACTTACTAAAAATATCAATTAATTGATACTAGATTTAGAATGATGTGATAAATCAAAAAATTTGAAATATTTTCAAACATGTGGTAGAGAACCATATATAATAAAACAAGTGGTCTAAAACATATATATAAAACTATAAAAGTTATGTTTTTTCCTAAGATATATTAAAAAATGATGAAAAAGTGTTTTATAATATATTTACTTTTCAAATTATAGCAAAGGAAACAAAGTATTATAGAAAAAATGATAAGAACATGCATTTGTATTCCCATTCTAAATGGGGATGGACATGAATAAAAAAGGGGAAAGTGGGTTTTTAATAATATATAAAAGGAATGTTTTATCACTTAATTTTTTTATTCAAATATTGATATAAAATTTGGATAAATACATTGAATTTTATTGTCAATTGGGTAGAAGAGAATGTAGAATTAAACCATTATATTGATATTGAAATGCCTTTATTAAATGCATGTGACATGATATTATTATGTATTTGAATTTTGTTTCAAATAATGAAAGATATTTTAATGAATATATTGACCTAAATTTTCATAATATGGGAGTGTGTTTTCCCATGATGTATCTCCTCATATAATGTGGAGTGATAGTATTCATAATGTAGATGAGACTTGGCAGTTATAAATGTTAATTTATTGAATTATGTTATTCTAAAAAAACTATAACTAAATAGTGATACTAAATTCCCAATGGAAATATAATCTAAATGAAAGTATTGGTTTAAATTGTATTTATATCATACTATAGGGTTTTTATTAGAAAACCATCATTACTAGATAAATAAGAAGATATATAACATGGTGTACTTTGTGAAGAGAGGAAAACATGGAAATAATGTAATCATGAGGTGAAATAGAGAATTCATGGATCATAATGGACCATACTGGGTTAGAGAAGAAGAAATTTATAATAAATATGCTAATATGAGGAAAACTATATATATATGAAGTCATTATATAATGATTATTTTGGTGATACAAAGAGATAGACACATGAATAAAAAGATACTAGGAATAGACATAGGGGTATTTAAAAGAGCTTAGTAAGTATAATGGGTATTGAGTCTATGAAAAATAAAAGGGAAAACCACATATATTACCTTTCATGTAATGTTTAAGGTTGTAGTAAAAAAGAAAAATATGACTTAAAGAGTGTATATTCATAAACTTTCATTGATGGTTAATTCCAGTGAAAGAAATTATTCATTCTTGTATATTTGGGAATTTAGTAAAGTAAGATAATTCCTAGTGAAGTTTAGTGGAGTATAAAATTTGACATAGTGAATATGATGAGACCTCTCAATGGAAAAAGGTGTTTTTTGGGTCTTATCTATAGAATAAAATAGACGGAATTAAAGTTCATTATACTAGATACAATGAGTGGAAACCATGTTTTGGGTTACTAAATGATTTTTTAACGAACCAATACCATGGTTGTGAAAGTTTTTTGATATTGTAACCTATTTTAATTTCAAGAATAATTATGAAACCATGTAACAATTTTATATATAGTCTTATAAAATTTAGATAAATTCTCATATTTTTAGTTAAAGAGTCAAATATTTTATTTTTATTTTCAATTTAAGGAATCTAGAACCTACTAAATTGTGTTACTAATCATTGTTTTAGAAAAACATTTAATTATAGTTAATTGTAAAGAAACCATTACATTATAAGGGACTTGGAAGATTTTGAAGTTTTATGATGTTATAATTTTAAATGATAGGTTAAAGAATCTATAGACATGGTTTAAAGCCTATTTTATAAAAAATTATTAAATAAGTAATGGATCTGATTTTAGTGAAAATAATTTTTTAGTGAAATTAACTAAATGCTATGGGATATATTTAATCAAAACCATAACATATCATTGTGGAAACCATATCATGGTGTAGATGATATATGAGATTTATGATGTGGGACAACTAGATTTTTTGAAATTTAGAGATATGATAATTATAAAATTAAAAATGAAACCATTTAAAAAAATAATAATTATCAATTCTCCATGTAGTGGTTTACCAGTTCTCTAAAAATTTTTCAGGTATAGATATATTTGAAAATAATGATACATTTATCTATGGTTTTAGAGATTTTTTAGATGTTCATTGGATTTTTTAGGCATTAATGGTTCAAAAACATGAGAAATTTATATAAGATGAGGAAAAATAAAATTTATCTGAACCATTGATCAAAAGAATTAAAGATATATAAATACCTATTTATTCAACAATTACAAAACTAGATAAAAATAATAAATTTAGTGAGAAATTTATAGTGTGACTATTAAAACTTCTAGTTCATTATAGAGGAGTATTTTCATCAATAGAGAAACATTTATACATCTTAATGATTGAAGTTAAAAAATATGGAGTGTTTTATGAAAAGATACTTAAAAAATGAATTAAAATTATATAGTTATCATTGGAGTAAGTTGATACTATTTTAAATATATATGAATGATTAATGATTAACCCATATTCCATGGTGTTATGCATGTCTGGTTAGTAAAGAAAAACATTGTAATGTGATTGAAAATTATACATAAATTTTTTAAATTTATGATGAAAATAATATTGGAACCCTATTTTTATTGTTAATACATATTATTTACTATAAACTAATCATTCTTCACCTAAAAATAGTGCATGGAGATATTTTATGGGGGAGTAAACCTAAAAAGTTTGTGTATTATTCAATAATTCTTATTGTAATTACGATGATCCTTAGTGAGTAATGACCTCTTGTAAATATATTTATCCTCAATAAAATGTGTTATAATTTATTTTTGATGTACTAGTACATAACTAAATGAATTCTACTTTGATATATCCTTGACATTTTTTCCAGGGGTTGTATGATTCTCCCTTAGGTGTCTATAATAGGTACAAACCACCATGTTGATTTATAGTCTTATTAATCTATCTTGCATAAGGAGTTGAGATCAAAACCAAATCCTGAGTCACACATAGGGATACAGGTTATTTCAAATGTGGTTTATAAGCCTAGTCAATTGTACCAATTGTCATGAGGCCTTTTTAAGATTTTTGGGACTCCTAAAGAATGAAATGAAAAGTGGTTAGAATACTAAATCTGGCCAAATCATGGTTGAAGGGATATGAACTAGTCTTTAAATTGTGTTGTATAAGAGGTTAATTATGATTGGATGTATTTTTATGATGAATTAAATTTCAATTAGATTATTGAAGTTCAGAAATGAGACTATTTAATAAAAAACTTTCATGGAAAATACCAATTAAATACTTGTTTTTATTTATATAGTAGTCTCTTAAAAAACTATAAAAAATGGTATGAAGAAGAAGGATAAGAAATAAATAAATAATATAATGGAGTTATACGAAAACCCACTAATGGAAATTAATCATAGTGGGTTGTGTTCCATTAAAACCAGTGAGATATATTCTTCATAATAGGTTAGTTAAAATTGTACTAAAATTGGGGAACTTTCAAATAATAAACTACTCAGTATTATTTTTTATTTTAAAATCAATGTGTATATTTAAAATTTCCCCCAAACTTTTTCTATACATATTAATTTTTGTATAAATTTACTTTATTATTGTAAGATACAATTGAACAAGAGGATGATATAGTGAATAATGCACTAGAAAAACATATTTTAATATCCAACACACTCTTAAAACTGATTAAATAAAAGAATGTATAATTTTAAATTTTCAATTAATGACTTGAATTTTTAAGTCAAAATTTGAAAAAAATATTCTTTTTGGGAATAATGTTTTTAAAGAGGGTTTTCATGCACTTGAGTGACTCCTTAGAACATCTACAATTGTCTAAGATGTCCTGACTGATATGAAATATAAGAGAGTAAAATAGATATAAAGGTTATAAGGGGAATCATAAAATATTCATAAATATAATAATCATAAGATTAATAGTGAATTTAAAGATATATATTTTTTACTTCATACTGAAAAATACTCCCTCAATATGAAATGTTTCTATTTGGAAATGAAACTAAAAAATTCGGAAACCAGGAAAGCCAGATCCTCCAAAATAAGTAATAGTAATGTTTCCTCTATTCACATTTAGATATGGTATTTCCCTCAGTATAGAATCATGCTTGTGTTTAAAAATTCCTATAATCATCAAGATAAGACTTCACCTCATACACATAAAAAAAAACATCCCACAACAAAATTTATTTAGTTTGTGCTAAATATGGGTTCTTTGAATATAAATGAGAAAACCATAATTATTTAAATATAAGGAAGAGTAAAAGTGATGGGAAACCCAACAATAGATAAATTTTGGAGGTAATTAATTTCCAAAATAATAGTTCCCAAAAATGATCCCAAAGTATATGTGGATCAACTCAAAAATAATAAGGGAATCAAGTAGAAAATTATTAATTGGAAGAAGAAAGAGGTTTTTTTGGATATATTTTGTCCTTATAGAGGTTACATCATATGGAAATATATTTTTATCATTACATGTGACAATATTAAAATAAAATTAGACCAAGGTGTATTTGGAGTAAAGATAGAAGTGAAAATAAACCTGTTGTACAAATGAAGAAAAATTCACAGAATATAATTAATCTAACAATGAAAAATAGATTTAGACATATTTATAATTTCTATGAGTATTGAAATATGTATGGAAAAAAATTTGATGCATTTTTACATATTCCAAACAAACACATCAATCATGTTGATGAAATAAAGATGACATAATAGAAGATTAAAATAAAGATTAAAATATATGATAATTCTACTTTAAGAATTCATATAGATCCCAAGAAGTCAAATAAAAATTAATCATTTGTGGGAGGTTAATGTTTCCTAGATATTCTACCAATAAGGGTATGAATATCATATCTTGTAAAAATAAATTTTAAAGTGAAAAATTGAAAGCACCAATACTCCCTAGTTATGAATATGTTTCTACAAAGAATAATTACACACAAAAGAAGAATGAGGCCCATGAGACAAATTATATCTTACTCATACAAACCAAACAACTGGATTAAGTATGTAAGTTGGTTCAATCATAAATTTTTTAAATTATTTAAACCCTATGAAAGTAATGTTTTTTGGATATAAAGAAATCCTTAAATTAAAAATAAAACCAAGATACACAATGATAAAAAACATAGAAACCAAAAGTGGATATAGACATGAAGAAAACAATACATTTTTTTGCCTCAAATAAAAACTCAATTGGGTTAATAAAGAAGTCTCATACATAGTTTTATAACTAAGGAGTAGTGGAAAATGAACCTTATTACAAAATCAATTGTTCTTGTATTTTCATAGTGGGGATTTATGTGAATATCTAAAGGAGTTATATAATAATCATATAGCTATGAATGATAACCATCATGGTTGGGTTAAATTTATATTATTATTAATTTTAAATTAGTATCATTCATGAAGAAGTATCATAATTTCTTAAATCCTACTTCTTGAAGAAAAGTTCAATGCTGATGAACTATGGAGTTCCACCTTCAGGGGGATCAATTGATACAATAACGACTTAAAAATATTTCTTATATTGATAAATTATATAAATTTGTATATCCCTAACTTTGATAATGTATAAAGAATGATATTTACTCTCCCTTCCTAGTTACAATGTTTACATATTATATATATTAGGGGTTTTTGGTTGAAGATAACAATATTCCCCCTTATTTTAGTAAAAATGGGAATATTAATTATTTTCACAAGAACATGATGATTTTTTTATAAGGAAAAGTTATTTATTTAAAATTAATTTGAAAATATAAATTATAAAACCCCTAATAATGAAAAATAGATGTTGGTAGTATGTTAATAAACTTAATGGAAAAATTTGGTGTCTAGGTTTTGAACTCTTTTTTCCTACACATATTTTTCATAAATATAGTTACAATGATTAACCAATTACTCATTTTAATGAAGTCTACTATTTCTTAATTCTCCATGAATATTGTAATATCATTGAGAGTATAAGTGGTATTTAAATTGGATTAAAAAATCTTACTTTAAGGGGGGATTTCCCCCCATTTACATTTAATGTCATTACAATTGAGAGAAATAAATAAATTTTGTTGATAATTAACAACCATTAAAGGTGTTTTGATGTTCAATGTATTGGAAAAAAATATAAAGGGAGATATTTAAGGGCCATTTGGATTAATGATTTTGTTTTATGTTAACATTTATTTCAATACAAATCATGGAGGAATAGGTAAAGAAGTGTGAATCCACATGGAACTTGGAGTTACAACCAATATATTGGTAAAAAGATTATTAAGAGTGGGATATGCTTGTATACATGGCTGGATAGATTCATGTAGGAAGTACAAATTAACATCAAGTGATTAATGAACTGTTCATTATGTATATGAAAAGTACTAAACTAGTTTTTTGGTGTCTATAATAGTTAGAAGAAGTCTGAGAACACATCCAAGTAGTACAACTAATGTTGGTTTCTAAGAATATAGTGTTTATACACTTTGTGTAGATGGTTTATGTGATCCCAGATTGATCATGATAGATTTATAAGAGTTACTCCAAAGTTAGAATATATAATATTAAAATATTACTATTTGATTAATCATTATGATGAAAAAACTCAAAGATAAGTTTTAATGAAATTGGATGCATTTTAAAAATTCCAAAAACCATTTAAGGTAGTTCTTAGATGACTCGAGGAGTTTGGATAATCCTTATAGAATAAATATGTTTATTAAAAGTTATATATAAAATTATTCATTTTGGAGTTTATAAAAAATGGAATATTATTGAACATCAGGATAATAATATAGCGATCATAATAATTTATTGATGAACATAAGAATTCAGGTTCACAAAATAAATATTTTAAACAATTATATCACTTTTTGATTCATCATAAAACTGTTACAATTGTACGTCTTTGTCGACTAAGTGACAACATTGTATGCCTTTATAGTCTCTAAAAAATTGATAAAGGAAAGATCATATAACTATAGCCACAAAATAAGCCTTGATTTTAAGTCTTATCCATTATCCTTTAAGACTATCATATGAATTTGGTGGAATATAAGACTTCAAGGTGATGCTAAAAATTAGTAAGTGTGAGATTATAATACTTATAAAGATGAAAATAATACTTTTGTTGCTAAGAATATTTCAATTTCTAAATGCCATATTGGGAATAAGTATTTGAAGTCTCCAACATAAGACTTCAACACTTTTTTGAATATTTTATGTTACTGATTGATGAAACTTTGAGATTATAGATTATGAATCTTATAAATACAAAACAATTTTATGAATAAAGAGACGCTCATTCATAGAATAAACATTAGAAACTAAAAAATGGTTTGTGATTTATGAATTAAGATTTACATAAGATGATCTTAATTTATAGAAAGGGAATAGAAAAGAAAAATTAAATGTTCAGTTTCTATAATTATTTAAATATATGGAAAAAAATAAGAAGATTATTTAGATATGTTCTTAAATTAACAACATCATGGGGCTTAGAGAAGCCATGATCCAAGATTATTTTTAGCAAGACCAAATGAGTGGTTATAGTGCATACATTTCTCGATGAATAAAATGAAATCATTATTTTTTCAAGAATAATGTATATGATAACTTTTGAACCTCAAGATAACATTTATCATTGCCTAAATTAGTTTGATCTAAGGCTACTTGAGTGTTTGTGAGTAATTGAGATGGTTATTGGGTACATTTTTCAACACTTTAGTTTCATGAATATGGACAATCAAAAAGAGTTCCATGATATATATATGGGGTTTTTGAAGATTTTTGTATTGATGGATGATTTAAAAAGTATATATATTTTATGTTCTATGGGGAAAGAGGTTAATCCTACCGTGTGTTTGGATACAATGATTATATTCACCTGTGCAGAGAAAAATCATAATAAAGTAGATGAAGAAGAATTCATGCCTATTGTAGAAGTCTTAAAGAAAATATTGAAAGTATCTAGATAAATTCTAGAAAAAAATAATCTAAAACACATTTATTGGGAATTCCCAAAATATCACAAACTCTTTCTTTTTTGGGTCCATAGAAATTAAAAATTCAGAGATCACATTCCCATGAAAACTTACCTCCCCAATCTGGAGTCGACCCTTTGAGAATATAACATATATCAAATGTTCTCTAAGTGAACTCAAAATAATCACCAGGTGTCTATCATGTATTTCTAAGACCCATGAGTATATTAGGATTACATAAAAAAAACCATAATAAATATGTCATGATATAGATAGATGATACTATCCATAAGAGAAACGAAAACCACTATCGAATTTTTCAGCCTGATATGCTTGATACGATACTCATATAGTCTGCATCATCTTCTAAACTCGATCATAAGATTATCCTCCTCTATAAACCAAAGATAGTGGGTTATAGAACATATTTAAATCATAAAGAACCAACTGGCCCACACAATTGATCAAATATATCATTGATACATGAAAAATGGATTCAATTATTCATTTTCACCTTGTTCAAATTCTTATCTCACATACAACCAAAGGTTACCCTCCAAATTATTTTAAAAAAACACCAGTTCACACCAAGGTGATGTTATTAGTTATATAAAACCCTTATCTTTCAAATCCTAAAGTTGAATCTTGAGTTTCTTCAACTGATATGGTTCTATAAGACATTGAGAAATCAATATAGGTCATGTGTAAATCATGAGTTCGATATCAAATTCAATTCCTCTATGAGGAGGTTGTCTTGAGAACTTATCTAGGTAGATATCATGATAGAGGTATGTCAGTAGAGGAAAAGTGGATAGTGATATTATTAGATCTTCTACAAGTTTCAAGATAGATACTTGTGTGATCATACTCTAATTTGGATCATGTTTTTTCCATACATCCTACCCCAATATCCCATTCACCAGTTATCAAAAATATCTCCCAAGTATAGTAAATAATACATTTCTCTTGTAACAGTCAATATGATCTTGACAACTAGTAAAACACTCTATTCTAAAGATCACATAGAATCTTGTTATATAAAGAACCAAAAAATTACACATATTTCTATAGTTATAAAATATTATAGAAAATCTTAGAAATCACTAATGATGATCTACATTCTTATGAAAAGTTATATAAAGAGACATTAATTCAGAAGATAACTTGACCGATAGGTCCAGTAAATTAAAAAATTGCATAGATATAAAGAATTGGAAAAACCAACATCAAACAGAGAGGTATAAAGAGTATAGGTGATAAAGATTATACCGCATATGGTTGATGTTCACTTTCCATTGTTATCCAAAATCTGGTCTGATGCATATACCTGACATACTTTAGCTCCAAGACCCTATCCTTAATATGTAAGGCTCATAGATTTTAGGATTGTGTAAGGGAAACCCACTAATAAAGACCTCATCTAATACGATGGAGTTATTCCTATGTTTGAATCAATCCCTTGAAGGTATTTATCCATGATTCCATTAACTAAGAAAACTACAGATTCACTATATTACCACATATATAGATATTCCTCAAGGTATTCATCCAATCCATGTAGTAATATCCACCCTTACCAAAATTGTTAAACTGAGCTACATTGACTCCACCAGAGGAAACCAAAGAAGACCTACTATGTGACGTATATCATTATATACCATTATATTTCTTCTCATAACTCCTTTTTATACGACTAGAATATGTAACCATAGTTTCATTGGGTTGCTAACCCATTGATCCTTTGAGAAATGAATAATACGTGTTATAGTGTTATCCTCCAATACCATCTTAATGATGAGAGCCTTTCATAACAACTAAAGGTTAGTCTTCAGGTCAATGTTACTAACATGGGATTTGAGATCATAATGAATACCTTTCTCAATGTTCCTCATCATATATGTTTCATTCATAGAAAATAGAGGAGTGAAACAATGAAATTATATGAAATGGGATTAATTAACAGGTATCAAAAATTTCCCTTGATGACGTTTAACGAATTCATGTAGTTATTACAGCTTCATTAATTATAGAAAGAACTCCTTGAAGAATAAAAACTTAAATGTAGTACATGTTAGACCATTATGACTATCTTTCTGGTTCTTGATACTCCATTAAATTCTAGTAGTTCCTAGAAGCATGAAGGAAACTTGAAATACTTGATGGTACTTCAAAGTCTATAATATATTGAAGATTCCCTAAATTATGTTAATCCAATCCTTAAATCTTGAAGACCTCGTGTTTTTTAGAAGGAGTGAGAATGTTGGGGAAAAATTACCTGATCATAGTTGACCATAGATTTGGAAATATCTTTACACTTTGAAGAATACTACTAGATGAGGTTTTCCTTTTTTCCTAAGCCACTAGAGTAGGTAGGGGATCATTATCATCTATATTCTCCTTCATTCCAAGCAGTGGAATCAGAGAGTCCTACCATACTATAGAATTCATTCATTCTTCTCTAGGTGGCCCCATAACATGACATTAAGGTGGCATTTCTTAAAATGATGGAAGACACTTAGAAAAAAAACATCTATCTCAAATAATAACCTAAGAAGTTTATAGGAACACATAAGTAATTTCAATATAAAACCTAACCTAAGATTCTATCAGTGTAAGAACTCAAATATTATTAGTAATAATTTTTCCCTAAAAAAATATGTATTATATAATATAGTATTATAAGTAAACATCACATAAAGAAACTGAAAATAAATTAATTTAGTAATAGATATACTTACATTAATCATCAACTAAAACCATGAAAATACTAAAAATTATAAGGGGATAAAAATATAATATAGTCAAACTATAATTTGAAAATTTTTATTTCTCTAATATGCTAGAATCATATCCTCCACTAAAAGCACTATAGAAAAGAAACAAAATATTAGTAAACCAATAAACAATATAGAAAATGAAAATATAGAAACCTAGGTGTTTTTTTAGAGAATATTGAATTAAATAATTGGTAGCTATTTATAAGAGGTATTATGACCTATGGAATAGTAATGTAACCCTTAGAATAATAATGTGACAATCAAAATAGTATCCTAACTATTTAGAATAGTAACATGAAAATTAAAATTGTAACTTAACTTTAAAATAATAAAATATAATATAAATAATATTTATCATGAGTAAATTAAGAAAATATAAATATTATAATTATATAAAATAAATATAATGATTAAAAACTCAATGAAAAAATACATACTTTTTTAAATAAAATTTATTTTAATTTATTTTATAAAAATAAATATGTTAGAAACTTATTTTGATAAAATTAATTAAAGTTTTAGAATCATCAATTTTATATTGTCCAAGGGTGATTTTTTTTGGTAATTTTCTAAAATAATTTAATTTTTATGTGAGTAGTAATCCTATTTTTTTCAAATACCATAGGTTTTATGACATAATGATGATGAAAAAATGAATTAATAAATAAAAAATAGGTTATTTTGGCTAAGAAAATTTATTAAGATAAAATTTTCATTTAAAAATAATAAACATAATTTTTTCCCTAAAATTTATAT
Source organism: Viscum album (assembly GCA_963277665.1). NCBI lineage: Eukaryota > Viridiplantae > Streptophyta > Magnoliopsida > Santalales > Viscaceae > Viscum > Viscum album. The sequence goes on along the minus strand of OY728125.1, from coordinate 1,920,628,794 downwards.
TCTAGAGTATAAAGTCATAGGTGTTCCTTTAAAATTATATGTTTCCAGTTTTACACTTTCCTTTTTAATAAAAAACTGAATTATGATTATAAACGTACTTAAAGTATGAAATCCATTTTATTATACTAATATATGATTCATAATTTACAAAAAATATCTATGACAAGGTTTATGTTGAATATAATATTATATTCATTTTTTATTCAAAAAAAAGACTGTTATCCTCGTGTATAAATAATCCTAGTACCACCCGTTATAAAACCACTCCTATCTCACATACCAAATCCAAAACTCTTCTCAAATCACCTCTCATAATAACCTTAGAACAATAGGTATGTTCTATAGAAATCTAACTTCATGAATCAAGGGATTATAGTGTCATACAAGAGAACAAACATCGAGAAAAGAGTAAGTTTTTATCAATGCTTCACTCATTTTACTCTTCTCTTCCTCATTTTACCAATTAATTTTAACACAAAATATTATAATTTTAATCAAGAAGTATGTTAAAATTATATTAAATATATCAAACTACTATAAAAATTATATTTATGAATTATTTATATTCTATACCTCTCTTTCTTATTCTCTGGACAATGTGCCATTAATGGTCGGTTAACCGCCAACAATGATTTTTCCAACTCCATTCATATAAAAAATATAATAAATTATCTATGATATATAAATTTATAAATATATGTAATTTATGATTATTTAATTAATTATACTTATTTATAAATTACCAAAAAAAGGAAAATTGAAACCAAACATGATATTTTTAAGGATTAAATGGTATCTAAACATTTCCAATTTAACAAAGGTAATTAAGGAATAGAATCAAATGATAATAATTGATAAATAGTGAAAAAAGAAACATAATTAACTTATCATTAATTGTTTTTATAAACCTATTTTTATTATTATAGAGGCATAAAATAAGTGAAATAAAGAAGGATTTAAGGTATGGGGATTCTCAAACCCAATTAATTATTTTTTCCTTATCTTATCTTTCATAGTATTTTTAGTATGGATATTTCTCTAGTGTACCTACATTTTATTTTTACTATCCTCTAAATTTTTATTGAAGTATATACAAGTTCCTAACTTTTCAAAAATATTTCCCATAGAATTAAAATGATTTTTTTAAGAAGGATATTATTTTTCCAAAACATATTTTGACTCCTCATGTGTTGTTTCTTATTCCAAGAAAATTGGTATTTAATTCAAAACTATGACTTACATGATTAAATTAGGAACCCCGAAGTTTATTCCAAGAAGTATGATAAGAAATACATTATTAAAACGATTCTATTCCATGAGTATGTTTCATGACTATGATTTTTTCTATGATCAATGTGGAATGCATGATTATGATCTTGTTATGATGTGATGAGTCATCCTAGAATTATATAACCCTCCAACGCATTATATGATGTGATGTATCTCAGGATATTATATGTATTATTCATGAACATGATTCTAAAATTGTTCAAAATTGTGATGATATGATTTATACAGATATGTTAAGTGTGAACTTGATGTTATCTTTGACCAAAATTATGTATGAAATTTCTAGAACCATGTTATGATGTTTAATTATTAAGGATATGCCACATTACAAGATTTTATCAAATGTTTCCCACAATATTATGATTATGACACAACACATATGATATTATGTTGTTAATTTTTCTCACCCATGTACTATTGGTTTATATCCATAATTCAACCCATTACTAGGATTTTAGATCACCCCTTAATTTTTTATTTATCCTCAGGTGATTACATGAACTAAATAGATCATGAAAGATTTTATAAGTATAAATAATAAGTATTTAGACAAATGTTTATATAAAAGTGATGTATGAGCCTAAATTTACCAAGATACTAAACCTTTGGATCCTAGACTGAATCACTATAATGTTGTTTACCTTAAAAATGATGTAATAGTCATTTTAGAGAAAATGGGTCACTATAACTGGTAATAGAGGAAATTTTAGATAATTTGGGAATTAAGATTGAAAATGTTACAAAAACCAATAGTGATAAGTCTATGTTTAGTAAAATATACATTATTTTGTTAATGTATAAGAATTTGTGGCTTCCAAATAATTAAATACCAATATTGATACTATAAGTGGATGTGGGTCTAGAAATATTGTACTAAGGGACAATAAACTAAAATTGGGCGCATTGAGCATGGGCTGATCATCAACTAGTTCATGATAAAGAGGATTTGGTATACACTTTTTTTGACACAACAAGGGATATGTTTTTGTTAAACCCAAACACTATACAAATAAATATGATGGATACAAAAATAATATAATTATTCCTCATAAAGTTATTGATGTATTAAAGCACATGATCCAAAAAATTATCTTTTGAGAAAATGGATAATCATAGGTATACTATAAGATATGACTTTAGAATTAGTTTTTACATAATAATAAATTATTTTTTCATGATTTATTTACTTATTTATTTTTCAAACATTTTCTTTTTTATAAAATGTCACAAATCGGGAGATACCAGACCAATAAACCATGTGAGGGACAATACAATGATTTTCTGTATGATATTACCAATGAAATAGGAAGTGAAGTTGAAAACCATATATAAATTCTCAACCAGTTGTCTCAAGATATGAATAATTACTAGAAACATGTAGAACATCCACCTTAACTAATGAAGAAGAAACCGACTATCAAGTCTTTTATATGGAAACAATAAAAAACATTCAATAGGTCTTATGATACACTTGTTACAGAATAGTGGGTTAACTCAGTAGTAAAGACCTCTTATATTCTCCACTATTTTTAGAAGTATAATTTGAATCCTTTCATAAAAAATTTATATAGAGAAGATGATCAATGGTGGGTATTTATGAATAATACAAAGAAAAAGGATGAAATGGATGAGATAGAGTGGGAGAAATTTAAAAAAGTATTTCATAACAAGTATTTCCCAAAAAATATTTGAAAAAAAATATAGAGAGATGTTTCTTTTATCTAAATAAAAATGAGGGTGACTCTGTCCTAGTTTAGGGTAAAACCTACACAAGTCTTATAATATATGTCTTGTGGTTTGTAATCAATAATGATATAAAAATTGACAGATTCCTTAATGGATTAAAAATACGCCTTTGAAAGGATCCAGATATCAAAGAATTTAGGTTTTATGAAGAAATAGTTTGATGTTATATCAATGTAGATATGGAGTTTAGATACTGGAACCTTGGTTATGGAGATAATAAATGAAATATAGAGTTTCATACTGGTAGATCATAGGAAAAATTTGGAAATGTTTTCCAACCACCCATGTGTCAAAAAATGAGAAGAAGTATAATAGGAATTGAATCGAATAGAGATAGAAATGATTGATTTGTGAGAGAGAGTTTCACCAAGGTCATGAATTCCTAATCTATATTATGAATCCAATCAACATGATAAAGGAAAATAAGGAACCTATCAACACAATACCCATGGATTAATTCTTCAACTATTGGGTGTAAGGGAACTATGAAAGATGTTGTACTAAAGCATAGGTCAAAAAAGGTAATTAGCATCAAAAACCATACAATACAATGAAATAAGGTAAATATTTATCTACTATCATAGATGAGGTTGAATAAGAAAATATTTTGGGGCAAGGAACACTTTTTATTAACTCTATAATGTAAATTTTTTAATTTTACTATGGTTCTAATAATTCCATTATATCATGTAAGTATTCTAGATATGTTGAATCGTAACACCGATACCTTGAATTAAAGATATCCATAAAAAAATATAGTGGTTCAATTAATAAAACCCTAGTGTTAGACTATTCTCCTATCAATTTTTGTGAGAATAGTCTTCTGAAAAATATCACAATACATCCCAGTGTGTAATTTTACACTCTACTGTGCATGGATTGGATGTCGTTATATAGATCTCAAATAAACTATTAGGAAACGAAACTCTATTTCTATGTTTTAATCTATCCCATACTCTTGTACATATTCAAGGCACATCATGATTCTTCTTTAGAAAATTCCTTGACATTGTGGGTTTTTATAACCTACGAAGAAGCATGTGTTGAAAAAATTATAGAGTCAAATGAAAGTATCAACCTTGAGGAAATTCCCATTGTGAGGGATTATACTAATGTATATCTTGAATAGTTTCCTAGACTCCCCCTGACCATGGGGTATAGTTATCAATAGATCATATACATGGATCCACTCCTATATCCAAATCCCTCTATAAGATATACCTGATTAAATTGGAGGAGTTAAATTAATAACTGCTTGAGCAATTGGATAAAGGGATTAGATGACCTTGTGCAACTCCTTGGTGTTCATTGGTGCTCTTTGTTAATAAAAATATAGATCAATGTGGTTGTTTATCTAATATTGTGTGATCAACAAGATCACCATAAAGAAAAAGCACCCCCTTCCATTGATTGATTATTTTTTGATCAACTAATTAGATCTTAGTTCTTATCAAAGGTGGATCTTCATTCTTGATATCATCATGTAAAGGAAAATAAGAAATATATTAAATATATTTCTTTCCATACAAGGTATTGGCACTATGAATTCATAGTGATTCTATTCAAACATAAAAATTCCCCTATTATCTTTATATATTTAATGAATAGATTATATAGTGACTAACTTGAAAAATTTGTTGTAGTCTTTATTGATGACATTATAATTTAATTCAAGAGTAATTATGAACATGAAGCTCATATAAGGATTGTGATAGGGACATTACGAAAGGAGAAAGTGTACTATAATTTTAGTAAGTGTGAATTTTAGATACAAAAGTCACATTCTTAGAAATAATGATCAAAAGAGAGGGAATTTATATGAATCCTATAAAGATAACAACAATTGAAAAATATCCCAGACACACAAGTGTGATGTAAATCCATAGTTTTGTTGCCTTAGCTGGGCTTCACTGATGTTTTTTGAGAATTTTTTCATGTTCGACTAGAATTTTAACTAATTTAACATGAAAAGTGGTAAAAAATGTATAGTAGGAAGAATGAGAGGATCATTTTTTTGGATCTTAATAAGATGCTAATCAATGTGTATATACTCACAATACTATCAAGTAGAGATGGTTTTATGACATATAGTGATTCTTAAAATAAAGGATTGATTTTTCTACACATGTAAAATGACATAGTGATATGACATGCCTTAAGAAAGTTTAATATCCATGAGAAGAACTACATGAAACATTGTCTAGAGTTATAATCTATGATATTCACTCTAATGATTTTCTAGCACCACCACTATGGAAAGAAGTGTGGAATATATAAAAATCACAATTGTTTAATGTATATATTCACACAAATGGAAATAAACATGTGTCAATGAAGAGAGTTAGAGATGATCAAGTACTTTGGTTTCATTATTCAATACCATCCAAGAAATGGGAAGAAATTAGCTGATTCACTTCAAAGACAATAACATACTACTTTATACATTATGAAGATTGAGAATGAAAATGACTTTATAGATATACAAAGTATGAATGTAGAAATAATAATGTCAGGGGAATACATCCTACCTTTCCCAAATGATTTCATATCCATTTATCTAGTAGAAGATAAATGAGGCACAAAGGGATGGTCTAGTGCTTCAGAAAAAGGTGGAAGTAGAAAAGGAGGTCAAGATTCATGAATTCCACATTGATGAATATGGTGTCATTTAATTTTGAGGTTGAAATTTTTTACCTTCATCCCCTGAGATAAAGAAATATATATTCTATATTTTACATAGCTACCCATTCTCCAACCATACTAGAAGTACCAAGATGTACTTTGATTTTTGAGAGAACATTTGATAGAACAACATGAAAATGAAAATATTAAGTACACCTCAATGTTATTGAAACATCATCAAGTTATTGTATAGTTAAAAAAGTAAAAGGTTATGATAAAGGAATTTTATATACTCACATGGAAATAAGAGAACATCACAAAGATATTTTTTACTAGAATCCCAAATACATCAAATGGAAGCAATGCGATATTGGTTTTAGTGGATTGACTCCCCAAGATATTTCACATCATCTCTATTCAAAAATATTTCTGACTTTAAAAAAATTCTATGATATATGTAAAGAAAGTTGTGAGGTTGTAAGGGGTTCTACCTTACATCATATCTAATCATGATCCAAGGTTCAATTATAAATTCTAAAGAAATATTTAACTTACATTTAATAATAAATTGAATATTAATATGGGCTATCATGCCCAAACTATTGGACAATATAAAAGGAAAATTTAGAATATCTATTTCATGATAAGATCTTTCTCAGTAGAATTTAAATGAGGATGGGAACAAAATATCCAATTAGTTGAGTTCTTGTACCACAACAGTTTATACTCGAGTATTCATGTATCTCTATTTGAAGCTCAATATGGGAAGTGATGTATAAATCATACTTTTTGGGATAAAGTTGGTGAATCAAGGATACATGGATTAGATCACAGGAATGAGATGACATAGAAGGTTAAATCTATCTAACAATATATAAAATCTATTTAGAGTCAGTAGAAGATATAAACTAAAAAATAGATAAGGTACATGGAGTTTGATATTGTATATAATGATTTACTTTGAATATAATCTACAGACTAGAAAGAACTAAGTGTTTTTCCATATCTACATTTCCACCTTTGAGATCCATGATCGAATAATAATAGTAGAATATTGGATAGAACATTTATCAAATATATCTCAACTTCTCGGTGTATTCCACATATCTATCCTAAGTATAGAATTGATCACTCACATATACTAAATATGGCGATGCTAAAAATAGATAATATACTCTCTTATGAGGAGCTCTTGGCCAAGATCATAGGCCATAGAGATAATGTTATACATAATTGGACAACAAACATATTAAATGTGTTATGGTGGAATCATAAATATAATGAATAAATGTGGAAAATATAGTAATTAATGAAAAAAGTACCCTCATATATTATCAACAATGAATATGAGTTGAAATTTTTGAGAAAACATTTCGAACGAAGGGACAAATGTAACACCCAAACTTTATTAGTAATAATTTTTTCCTAAATAAATATGTGTTATATTATGTATCATTATACACATAAAACACCCAAATAAGAAAAAAAAATTACCCCATTAATACATTTTAGTTTATTAATCATCATATAATCCCATGAAAATGTTAAACATTATAAGGAGAAAAATTGAAATAGAAAAACTAAAATGGGAGGATTTGAATCACCCATGTCTTATAAAATAATCACCCCATAAACAACACTATTTAAAGGAAAAAATATTATTAAAACAAATTTAATATTAGAAAAGGAATATATATAACCATAGGAGTAATTTTAGTAAATTATGAATGAATAAATAGAGATATATATATGAGGAAATATGACCATTGGAATAGTCATATGACCATTGGAATAGTAATGTGACCATTGGAGTAGTATTTGGGACATTAAAATAGTAATTTTTCATTAAAATAATAATATTTAATATAAATAATACTTATCATGAGTGATTTGTAAGAATATAAATATTTTAATTTCATAAAATAAATATATGGAATACAAATTAAAGGAAAATATAATCATTTTCTATAAGAAATTGTATTTTAATTAATTGTGTAAAAATCATAATTTTTATATTAAAAATTAAAATTACAAATTATAGAAAATTATTTTAATAGAATTAATTTCATTTTTAGAATTATCTTCTTGAAATTTTCCAAAGATGATTTTTTGGTAATTTTTGAAATACTTTAATTTTTACATGAATAAAAAAATACAATTTTTCAAATACCACATGTTATATATAATAATGTTGATGCTATAATAACTCAATATGCGATTTCATCCAAAAAAATCATAAAGTAAATGGTTAATTTAAAATCAATAAACTTAATTTTCAATAAAAATTATTTTCTTAAGTCTAATGTCAAATGTAATCCCTTAAAATAAAATTTTTTCAATTCTATACATTCCTTTTTATTGAACTATGTTAATTTAGTTAATAAATGGTTTTTAAGTTATAAATACATTTTTTATTAACATATGGTTCCTAATTAAAAAAATTACATTACATGGTTTTCTATGGATAGAGTATTTTATTTAATATTTTATTCTAATATTTCTTTTATCATTTTCAAAAAATAACCCCTCTCCCCACCCTTGGATAAAAATTCCTCTATCACATAATTAAGGGAAAATACTTCCAAAATAGATTCCATCAAGACCCTTAGAATACTTATAGATGTTATGAATAATTATAGCTCTATGCATCAAGGGAGTTTAGTATCATACAAGAGAAGAACCACCAGGAAATTAGTAAGTTTCTATTAACGATTCTCTTATTTTACTCTTCTCTTAATCTTTATCCCAATTAATTTCAAAACTAAATGATCTAATATTAATAATTAATTATGTTAAAATTATATTAATTAGGTTATACTAATATAAAAATTATACTTATGGTGTTTTTTATTCCCTATATATCTTTTTTATTCTTTGGAAAATGTCCCATTAACGGTTAATTAACTATCGATGAGGATATCTCCAAATACTTTCTTATAACCAAACTCATGGCTAGTTATAATAAATTATTTATCTTATATAAAATTTTAAATATATACATTTTATTCTTCTTCATGTTATTCTACTTATGTATAAATTTCCTTAAACAAAATATCAAAATAAAAAAAAGTGGGATATTTATAAGGAAAATGTGATATAAAAACATTTCACCTTTAAAAAAGGGAATTAAGGAATAGAATCCAATGATTTTAGTTGATAAATATTGAAATAAATTAATATAATTTACATCAATTAATTTTTTTAATAAACCTATTTTTATTATTCAGGATGTGGAAAAGTGAATAAATAAATCGGTATTTAATGTACAGAGATTCATGAACCCAATTCCTTATTTATGGGATATCATCAATTTCACATTATTTTCATTACGAATATAACATTAATCTCTTTAAAAATCCTTTTAAATATTATTTATCTTTCCCATTATGGATACATATATTTTGATATATTCAAAATGATTTTCCATCCAATTAGAATGTTTTAAAAAAATGACTATATTTTTCAAAAACATCTTTTGACTCCTCTTTTGTTGTTTCTTATTCCATGAAAATTGATCTTTTATTAAAAAAAATATGAATTCCCTTATTGTTTTTGGAACCTCAAAGGTTATTCAATGAAATATGATATTAAATTCTTTATTAAATATATTCCCTTCTGTTAGTTTATTTCATAGAAAGGATTGTTTTACAACTTATGTGGCATACATGATTATGAACATTTTTTTGATGGAATGAGTGTGACTAGAATTATATATCCCACTGATGAATTGGGTAATGTGATATATCTCATTATATTATGTGAATTATTAATGAACATGGTGCTAGATTTGTTCAGAATTATGATATTATGATTTATGAACATATGTTATGTATGAACATGATGTTTGTTTTGTTCACAACTACCTGTGGTATTTGAATGTTATGTTAAAATGTTTCATTATTATGAATATGAAACATTCTATGCCTTTATCAATGGTTTTATTCATGATTATGATGATGATCCTATGCTAATTATCTTATTCTATTGATTATTCTCACACATTTACTATTTATGCATGTCCCTTATTTCTCTCATTATATGGATTTTAGTTCATACATTTCTTTAATGTATATATTAATTTTATTCTTTGTATTAATGGGATTATAAATGATTTTAGAAGGATCCAGAATAATTATTTAAATAAATTTTTAAGTATAAGTGATGTATGAGAATAATTTTCCCAACATAATATACCTTTGGATACTTGATTGTATAACTAATATGCTATTTACCATAAATATATTGTAATTGTCATGTAAGAAAAAGTTGGGTTGCTATAATCAATATAATGAAAGAACAACCCTACTAGTAACAGTCTAGGATCCAACCTAGTTATCAATTATTGAATGTTTTTCATACTTATATATACATCAACATGCATTCTTAAGTTCAAGTAATAAATTCCATTATATATATATCCCAACAATAGAAAAAACATATATATTACCAAATTGAGAGCTCATATAAAGGGGTATGGTTAAAGAACTACCACATAATACTCAACTGATATATCTATATATATTCCATATGATCATATGTTCCTACTAATGATGTATTAATGCACCAAAATATCATAAACAATTTCATCATAATAAAATTAGGTTTAACAAAAAATAATAAAACAATTACTATAATAGTTGTCCCATAAATGATTTATCAGATGTTTGTTTCACATGTGCTATCGAGGAACATGTGAAACTCCACTTCCCAATAACCACATTCCTTAATTCCTTACAACATTTCCCAAAAAAATTCAATAATATAGAAATTGGGAAACCTACTTTGATACCATTTTGCAATTCCCCAACAAGATAACTTGATCGATAACCAAATAGAGATGCTTCAAGATTCATTCTCACCCACCTATATACAAGAGGATGCTAAGTAGTGGTGAGGGTCTATTAGTGCAATTGGGGTGAATATAACCTCAATAAAAAAAATCCAAAAAAATATAATAAAATTAGACAACCCAAATAAATATACAAGAAGTTAAACAACATTCCAAAACACCATATCACCCAAACTTATAGTGTTATTTTCCATACACCCTAAAAATGGAAGGTCAAACCAAGTATCATGAAATAGAAAAGTAAATAGCTAAATTATAAATAGTATAGATTATTTTCCAACATCACCTCTAAATCCAAGGAACCATCTCCTCAACTACCTATCACAATGCCTTTTCCTTTCAATGCATCCTTGGTCATAATTGTTTTGCACAGACTGAGATTACTGTGTAGGGTGTGAGTATAACCCAGTAGGAAAACACCAAATAATATTTGACATATGTTCACATGTATATAGAGGTTTATTCCATGATGATAAAATAAATTCAAATATAAGGAAACAATACCATATTGAGAGTTTGTGTACTAAAAAATCTATAGTAAAATATGGTCATGCCCAATTCATCTCTATGTCAGATGAATATCTAAATAGTCAAAGGAATTTCAAAAGTGGATGATCTAGTGACAAGGTTTATTAGTAGTATTATAGGAACAAGCCTACCAGTCAAACCAAAAAGGATATTATTCCCTATTTCTAGGGTGAAAGGCATAGGTCAAGCCACATATGGCCATTATTCCCTATTTTTACTGTTACCTCTTAGGTCTGGCCACCAAAGACCATCACAACCGTAGTTCATCCAACAAATGGACATAATTACCCTCTATATAAGTTATTAAAAACATCATTTCATATATAGTGTCTGACACACCACCCCTCTTAGTCTACAGAGTCATATTGATTCCTCTTAACACTTTAGTATCATGTGTAAAACAAAAAAAAATAACATGTTCCATATACATTACATGAGATGAATGATATAATATCAATAAAAAACATCCAAATCAATATTAGGAAAATTATGGGACTCATGTTCAATACATGTACCTGAGTACCATATCACACAATGGTTCTCCATGCAATGTCTACGCATGGGCTAACATGTCATGTCACAAAAGGAATCTATGTATTTTTATGGAAACAAAAAAAAACATATAATCCAACTCATGATCAGGGAACAATATTATAAGGAATTCCTACCCCAATCATTTTGACATCAACACCTAGTTTTTCCAAGTGTTTCATTACCTTAACCACATCCGCACACAAACTGGAACAAGACCGTATGCTAATTATTCCATAAATCAATTCTAATTCAACACTGAATGGTTGGAGATTGATAATCAAGAATAAATAAAGATAAGGTGAATTGAAATAAAATTTACCCAATAATAATTACCATAAACTATTTCCTTTAGGTTTTATGGAAATAAAAGAACACTTTTCTCCAGAAAAACTTCCATAGAAGAGGATAATCGAGTTCTAATGAGTTTGTTTTAATAAGAGTAATTATTAATATCCCAAGGATTGATTTCTATTAGTATCTAGAAAATTGGTTTGATTAGATTGAGGTTCACCCAGAAAGGTACCTCAAAATAATAAATTTGACCAAGGCTCACCATAGGTTTATCCAAATAATATATAACTCATCTAGATTGAGTGAATAAAAATTTAAATGAGGTAAAATCAATTAATAAAGGAAAAAAGAAAATTAAATTCACATTCAATACCCCTTATTTAATTAAAACATGTTATCTCATTTAAATGATTGAGGTCAATGATGAACATTTTCCACTTTGTCTATTTATATTCCTACACATCAATCACCATGACCTCCACCATGATCGTGGTCTTCTTGAAAAAACATTCCAAGGTAACTTGAAATATCCACCCCTTTTGGTGTGTTGTGAATATCATATATATTTTTGGATTAAAATAACCTTCACCATGATGTGTTTAAACCAATATAGACATTTTCATTAAGATCTACCCTAATTCTCCATGCCTATGTCCATGCCTTGTCATAACCTTTAATCCTTCTCATGTTATAGAGGGGATCACGAGGAATTGATATGCCTTTTACCAGATGAGTGGTGTTGGCTAGGTTGAACCAAAATGTATCTAAAATACTCAGAATATACTCAGAAAATGACATGACTTTATTCAATCATGAAAAAAATCAGATAATCGTAATGTAATCATAGGTAAAATTTATTTCATACATGAAACCCAAATTAATCAACTATTCATACTAAATGGATTTTAAGGTATTCGAAGGGGGATGTGAATAATGTATAAAAATTTGGTTTACATTTTATATCATATTTTTATGCTAATTTAAGTTGATGTACAATATATAGTAAGAGAACATCAAGAAACTATAACTTATGGGGAATCTATTTTGTTTCTTGTTCAAGTAAGAAGAGAAAAATTATTTCCCGCTCAATAGTTGAGGCTGAAAGTGTTTCTACTAGGATTTCCCCTACGTTTTTGATGAAACAAAATCCAATGGATTTTGGATTTAATTTTAAATATTTTTCAGTAAAATATTAAATCATCAGATATATCATGTAAAAAAATAACCTAACATACAAATGTTTTGGTACTCAAGACAACTTTCCACTAGGCCCAGAACAGATTCCCAATCATCACTGACTGGGAACTAGTACCACGGAATCTTGAAAATACCAAAATAAATTATTAACCAATAAAAAATTAATGGAATTTAACTAGGAAATTTATATTTACTATTTCATATTGCAAGTAACCATGAACATAAGAAATTAGCCTAAATATTTTAAGTGATGATAAATAGGGAGACAATATATTAGCACAACCCATTAAGAATAATGAAGGGTAATATCCATAAAAAATATATACAACCATAAAATTAAAACCAAACATTAATTACAATAAATATATAAGATAGGAAAGAATTATTTAATAAGAATTCCAACATGTAATGATAAATCTATTATGAATAGGGAAACCGAAATAAAAAAATTGAAAACGACCTATTTTTGTATGTCAAGAATAGAATCGTCATTTACCTCTTCCAACATACGCACAATAAGATCTAATAACAAAATGATACATCAATATATGAATGTATATACAAATAATATGATACGGATTAGTGAAAATGATCAGTACGTATCCCCCACACCCCATTAATTATAAAAATAAATAAATAAACTTTGTTCTCGTTTGAAATTAATATATAAATAGAAACCTTTCCCTCTAAACCTAATAACATAATTGATAAATTCTAAAAAAATCCATTCAAACATGAGATATATACCTTTAAAAAATACTTTTATCACAAAAGGGTGTAATATAAAAGTTACAAATTAAAAATCTTTACAAACTTTAAATTTTAGGATTTTAAAGTTTACAAACAAACCAAAATGTTATTTCTTCCATACAAATCATTCCAAATTAACATTTTTCAAAAGTTTTTTGAAAAATTAAATAAAAAAATATGAGAAATAATATATAAAGATAAATCCAACTATCATATCAAGGATTAATAATTTATATAGAATTATGTAAGTGTTGAGACTAAACTAAACAACAATTTGGGAATAAAATCAATGTATGGGAAAGTAATAGCCTAGTGAGATCATAAAAAAAATTGGAATAGTGATAAATTCAATGGGATATAACATGATCTAATATTGGACCTCACATATGAAACAACTTATATGAAATTAGTTGACCTAAGGTGAACGTAACAAAAAAACCCCGACTTACCCTCATGGTATAAGCGGTAAGAAAACCCCTTTATAGAGCACAAAAATCACTATAAAAGTAATTAATGAATAATATATATTAGTGTAATACTCATATAGATCTCTCATATATTAAATCATATTATGATGATATAAATAAGTTGATGTGGGTGATTGGAACACATGCCACAAGGACATCACATGAATTAATATTAACTCATTAGTAATAAAATTTATCTCACTTCCTTCACCATCACAAAAAATCCCAGTTTTATATCATATGAATCAAAAAAGATACGTAAAGTAACATTTTTTTTCAAAATTAGTGCTCTAAGACATCATACAAAATTATTTTATAAAGTCATAACTAGTCATTTTAGAAATGAGCTTGAAATTCCATGCCATGCTACCTCCATTTTAGAATCAATCATCGGTGTATTAATTGAAAATTACTTTAATAACTATAATTACTTTTTGAAAAAATTACAATGGAAAATTGGATTTTAAATAATTCAAACAAGATCCAAATACCCTATTTTCATTAATTCCCTTTTGAGAACTAAATAAACTATTTACTTTTTGATAGAAACCAATTGAAAATTAATTTTAAGACCAAAAAATATATTTTAGTGGGAAAAATAATTAAAAGTTGACAAATATACATTTCTTCAGAACACTTGATGTGATTGGAATTTAACAATAGATTTGATCTTATCAAATTTATAATAAAATATCACTCATGTGAGGTGATATTCAAACCAACCCTTTTTATTTTAATAATAACATTAAATATAATTAATAATGTTTCTTGAAAACATAAATAACAAGTTGTAAAAAAATAATCAATTATGGTTTATATTTAAAGACTATTTCAAGGATAACTACCCCCCAAAAAAACAAGTCACTTTCACAAAGGATAATATAAAACTATGAATACAAGGAATGATAGTTCCTTAAAAGATCATAAGGTGTCGCAAATCAAATAAATCCATAAATTAATTTGATCCAACACTAAGACCTAGGTAATCATGAATATATTCCCTATGGATCACAAAGGAGGATATGTGAAACAAAGTGGAGACACGACTAGGGTCATGGATCTCTAATTGAGTTAAATATTGGTGAAAAAAGGATTAAAAAATTAAAAGGTATTTTGGAAAATCCCACTTTCTCAAGAATCTAGGTAGAATAAATGATTTTTCCAACCTCACACTAACCATGAAAACACTATCATGATTTACTGTAGACTTCGAATATTTAGGCTATATATTCTTCACTAACCACATTCTAACCGTGGGATAATAAAAACTAAAACAATTCTAAAAAATATCAAAGAAAACAACCCAAATGATACAAGAAATGATAAAAACCCGTAAATAGGAAGAATCTAAATTAAATTTGAGGTTATGATGATTCAATTATCTTGAATATAATACTTTCAACTCCTAGAAAGAACCTAATGGAAAATGTTATCCAAAGAAAGTATTTGGCTTAAAATTTTATTCTATAACTCAATTTCAAAATTCAAGGAACATAATGAAACCCACTAAAACATGGCACATGATACTAATTATTAAGAATTAAGTAAATAAACTAAACCATATTACTCAAAGGACCTCATAGAGAAATGCTGAAAACTAAAATCCTACTATCTCAAATGAGAATGTTGAGTGTAAAACAAACACAAAACCTTTATCATATATGGGAAAGTATCAATTACTTTCAATAAATCAACCAAAATTGTCTCATTTAATGGGATAATATAATCAATCCATGGGGTAGGGTTAAGTTGGGGAAACCAAACATATCACCCTAAAATCTCACACATTGAACTTCAAATGAAAGGTAATGACTCCATAGATAAGAAAACATCTATGTAAACAAATACCTCTATGAATAGAGAAAATGAAAATACCCATACAATAGAAGACTAAAAAATGGATAGAAGGCTCATGAGGGGATTTACTAACACACAAGTCATCCCTAAATGAAACCACCAAAGATTCAAGACATGTCAGCAAGGTTATATCATCAAATTAAACCAAACAATTCCATAATAATTAGAAGATCATAAGAGATACTACTTCAATAAAAGTAATTAAAATAGGTATGAAATAGAAATTTATGACTCAACCAATTATAACAGAATAATAAATATTCCTCAAACAGAATAAAACATTCTATAGACTTAGTTTATGTGAGAGTAAAGGTAATCGTATTTATCAGAACACAGACTTTCGGTGACCCTGAATGAACATTAGAACATCATCTATAGAACAATATAAGTTGGGAGTAGCACTTGTCCCTATTACTAAAACATACAGTCCAAATTCCCATATACAACCTCTCAGAATTAGGGCCTCTCCATAATGCAAACATCACACCAAAACTAAAAAGGTAAAACTAACACTGTAACAACTGAAGGTTTTAAAAATAAATTGAAAGACATGAAACAATGAGTCTCTACATAAAGAAACTTTCTTTTAAGGATATAGTTTTAAACTAGATTTTAAATATAATTTTTCCTCTTCCGTGATTTGAATTTCAAAAAATAGATATACACGGTTACAACCAGTAAGTTATTTTGAGTTTGATAGAACCAACTTAAGTTTTCATGAATAGTAACCTACACTTATGAATAGTAATGTTACCCTTATGAATAATAATATGAACATTATGAATATTATAATGGCCTAAAGATTAATATCCTAACCAATGAGTGTATAATAAAAAGGCATATTATAAGTGGAAATATGATCACTATATAAGTGTTGGTTTTTTTGTAAATCATAAATCATAAATTATAATTTTATGATTAATTAAATAATTAGAATGAAAATTTATTTTCATAAAATGTAATTATAAATTATTATTTTACTGTATTATGGTTATAATATAATTTGATGAGACCTTGATTAATTATGCATGTTGTTATAAAATGAGTTATAGTTTTAAAATTATTATTTTTTGAATAAATTATGATTTTATTTAAAATGTAAAATAAAAATTTTAGAAAATTATTTTGATAAAATGGAGTTAATTTTTTATTTTTTCACATTAAAAAATGTGTATGGTGATTTTTTTTGATTTTTCTAAAATACTTGAATTTTTGAAGAATTGTGAAATACGGTAATTTATTGTATATATACATTATATGTTAAATACACTATTTCTAGAATCATGGATGATGTAAGAACCCTTGGTTTTATCTCACATGCTCTCTTTACTATTTTGGGTCACATTAATCAATACTATTCATAATATTGAGAAAAAAAATATTAAATTAATGATTAAAATAATAGAAAAACCCCTCCTCTCTTCCACTATAAATAACACCCTCAACCCGTCTTCCTATCACACCTTCAATGATTTTATAATTGTCTACATTTTTGAAAATACCCTTCCCAAGTATCTTCCCCAAAGGTAAGACCATCTGATCTCACCAAAAGGCCAATACCAAAATCCTTAATGAGAATCTCAAGGAGAGGAGATCAAGAGGTAAAAATCCTCTTTCATTTTATTATGTTTTCTTTTAAATTATTTTCTTTTATTATAATTTCTTAACATAACCATATCCAAGAGGAATGAAATATCTATTATTATATATATTATTTATTTTTATCATGTTTATGGAAAAATTCATCATCATTATTCCTTTCTTCTTCCTCTTATTCAAAAAATAAAAACACCGTCTGTGATGTGTCGATTTACCAAAATCATGGATGATGTGTTTTAAATTTTATTTACTTCCTTAAAATATGGCTGTAAAACCATTTTAATATTTGAAATTTTTTTTAAAGTATAATATATAACCTCTTTTATGTTGTCAGGTGAACTCATATACATAATAATAAGTTATATAAGGGAATTAGTTCATGATTATTGAAGATCCGCCAAAATGATCTAAACAGATATCACTAATGATTTATCTAAGGATTCATCTTCATACTATATAACTGAAATTATTTATGGAATCATTTAATATTATGTAAATATATTAACAATATTACATTTAAATTCTGGAGTTTCTCTTCCATTCGACAAGAAAATCCTTTATGAGCTAGAAATCATGTAAATCATGCACTCAGAACAATAGAAATAACAAAATAATAACAAAAAATGGGTTGAAGGATGATATAAATGAAGGTTCCAGGTGAAGTGGAAGCGTGGTTAGGATGACACCCAACTTTAATTTTTACCATGATCAACGATTATTCTAGTATCAATACCACAATGAACGCCAGTATCCATGGAATAGAATCAAATATTTAGATAAAGAAGGAAGAGGCCCTAAACCTTTAGAAAGGATATTTTACATCATGTTTATAATTAATTTTATTAATTTCATAAATAAAATAATACCTGGATATTTTGTATTTTCTCTGATGATGATGTTGATCATTTGGAAAGTCCCTTCCAAATTATCTCACTGCACTTGCGAGGATCCAAACTAGAATCCCTCTAGCGTTGATCCACATTTGCTCTAATGGCCTCCAATTAACACAACTCATTATCTGGGTGCTAGCATGGTGAAGCGGGTGAATTGTGTCAGTATTTCTTTACCACTTTTTATTTGTCCTTGAAGAATGTATCTTGTTCTTGAGAGGGTAATGAAGAGGATTTGAGTGAGAAATTGTTTAGCTCAACAATTCTCAATTCACCAAGCATGCAGTGCATTCGCAATGGAATAATAGACATACTTATCTATTTATATGCATGGAACTTCAGTTAAAATATTTAATTGCATAAAAAAATTTAAATACATCCATGAACTTATATAAAACCCATGCTCATAATAATAATACTGCGTCATTATTTATGGTGTTCCAACTTTCACAAAACAGAATTATGAATAAAATTTCGCATCACAAAATAATAGCAACTTCATTATTATTTTGAATGTGCCAACTAATAATTATTTACTATATTTAAAATAATTATTTTACTACCGAATCAGACTTGGTCCGCTCGAACTCCACTTCTATTTATTGTACACCCGAATAAACAAATAAATAATTTATTTTATTAAATAAAAATTTTACTTACAAACTAGTAAATAAATATTTATTAAATATTCAATAAAATAAATAAATATATTTTATTTAATTTACGTGATCATCTTATCTTGAATAAAATTACTCCACGGTCTTGAGAATAATATTAATTTCTTTAATTAAATTCAAATAGAATTTAGCTGAGACCAACAAAAAAACTTAATGTGTGACCCTCTAGGATTATTTCTCGTTGGAATTAGGAGGGCTTTCCTAAAGTCCAAGAGTACTATCTAGAAACGGGTCAAGGAACCCAATATAAAGAATGTAATGTCACAACAATGACATCCACATATGAATGCTCACTGTGTAATATAATCTATTTGTATCAATATCTCATCAAGCAGGTTTCATGATTGTTTCATCAACCTTTATACTTGATACGAAAACATGAGGAATTCCTACTAGAGGATCTGTTCTCATAATATATTTTCTTGGAGATTACCAAGTGAGAAATTTATGAGAGGAAGTCTCATCTTCTTACGAGTGCTTTCACCTAATGGTCTGCATTCTATGTGTACCTTCATAATATCTCATCCAATCATAGAACTATATTTAAGAATATTGTTATATAATTTCATGGTTCTCATCATAGTAGGGAACTTACATGACCTTATAAATGCAACAAATACTCTTGGATATTATTACATCATAGTTATGTAGAACAACGAACAATATGTAATAAGATGTTTAATATTTTAATAAATTAAATATCCATGTAATCAATGTACAACCAGTTGGTTCTAGGACATCGAATCTTACAAACTCCCACTTAGACTAGAGCCAACTGCCTATGACTTTCAGTACGCTAGACCTCACATGGTGATCATGTTTCTTATGAGTCAAGGCTTTAGTCAAGGGGTCCACCACTTTGTCTTCCGTGGAAATAATCCTCACTATAACCTCACCTCTATGAGAAAGATCCCTCAAGAGATGATACTTCCAATGTATGTTCTTTGTATGCTAATGTGACATTGGCTCTTTTGTGAGAGCCACCACTGCAGTGTTATCACAATACAGTGTGATGGGATATTTACTGCAAGGTATCACATACTGATCTTGGATGAATCTTTACATTAAAATTGATTATTTAGCTACCTAAGAATCTGCGATATACTCAGACACTATTGTAGAATCTACAACCATACTCTACTTTGAGCTCTTCCAGCTCACTGCACCTCCATTCAAAGTGATGATGTATCCGATTTGCGACTTCATGTCATCTTGATCAGTCTGGAAACTGGAATCTGCATATCCTCTGATAAATAGTTCCTCATCTCTTCTATAAACCATGAAAATATCCTTTGTACACCTCAGATACATTTCCATCCAATGGTGATCACCTAGGTCATCTTGATATCTGAAAACCATAATTAATGCATTGGAGACATCCAACTTGGTACATAACATGACATACATGACTAACCTAATCACTGATGCATATAGAGTCCTTTCCATTATCATTATTTCCTTATGTGTTTGAGAAAACATTTTATTGGAAAGATAAATTCCATGTGATTCTGGAAAAAATCCCCTCTTAGATTGTTCCATATTGAATCTCTTCAGTATCTTATCAATGTATGTACTTTGAATTAGGCCCAACAATCTCTTGGACCCATCACAATGAATCTTGGTCCTAAGAATATATGCTACCTCGCCCAAGTCCTTGATGGAGAAGCATGGATTAAACCATGCCTTAATAGATAGTAATACTGGTTTCTCATTTCCAATAAGTAATATGTCATCAATATATACTATTAGAAAAATGACTGTACTCCCACTATAACTTTTGTAGACACAAGTCTCGCATTCTTTCTTGATAAAACGAAATTCTCTTATGGATTCATCAAAATTAATGTTCCATGACCTGGATGTTTTCTTGAATCCATAAATGGATTTCTGCAAATTACATAACTTATTGTCATCCTTTGGAGTCACAAATCCTTCAGGTTGTTCCATGTAGACATCTTCATGAAGGTTTCCATAAAGGAAGGATGTTTTGACATCCATTTACCAGATCTCATAGTCATGGTATGTCGCAATGGAAAGTATAATTATGATGGATTTCAACATTGTAACTAGTGAAAAGGTTTCATCGTAGTGAATTCCTTGACGCTGTTTAAACCCTTTTGAAACCAGTCATGCCTTATAGGTACTGACTTGTCCTTTTGTGTCCAGTTTCTTCTTGAATACCCATTTTTAACCAACATGATTTATATCAACTAGAGGATTTACCAAAATCCCGAATTGGTTTCTATCCATGGAATCCATTTTAGAATTCATGGCTTCTTTCCACTTGGAAATTTCTGGGCCACTTATTACTTCTTTGTAGGTTAGAGGATCATTATTATCAACTAATAATGATTCACCATCCTCAGTAAATAGAAAACCATACCATTCTAGTTCTCTAACCTCACTTGTACTCCTACATAGTACTTGTGTCTTTGGAAAAAATACTTCTTCCATGGGGATTTGTAGAATTTTTTCCTGTACCGACTATTGTGTACCTTGTACCTTGACTTCATCGAATTCTATCCCACTCCCACTATCTATTTTGGAGATTGGATCCCTCTCAATGAATATGGAATGTATTTCCACTATAACCATTTTGTTTGAGGGGTTGTATAGGTAATATCCCCTTTTTTCGTTAGTGTATCCTGTAACACCCCAATCTTCTACGGTACACTTCTCTTTGAATAATGCGATAGCGTGTGTTGTACGCAACATCGAGTTCTAACACACTACAACCAATCAAACTAGCCGTTATGAATAGTAATACCTAATTTTTGAAATTATATATATTTTATATTTCAAAACGGACTTCATTTTTGGTTTTAGAATATCGAAATTATCCTAAGATGATTTTTTGGTATTTTTCTGAGAACTTCCAATTTTTATGAATAGTGAAAAATACTTAAAAAAAGTTTTTTAATCAAAATAATTTATAGTGATAAATTATATTATTGAGTGGTTTTAAAGTATAATTAGAATATATTTTTACCATTTTATCCAATGGTGTTCATTATAATTAATTTCACTTTGAAATTGGACCTAAACAATTGTCAATCTTTTGGTATATATTGTTTCTTAAAAACACACTATTTGTTGTGACAACGAGAATTAATTATGAAAATAATTAATGCAACTTATATGTTTGGAATTTTGTAAAATAGACATCATTTTTGAATTTGGAATATCAATTATATCTTAGGGTGAAATTTTGGCATTGTTCTGAAAAACTTCAATTTTTGATGAATAGTGAAACTACTAAGTGGTAGTTAAAAAAACAGAGATTTTTCATAAAACTTAATTTTTCCACTTCTGTGAATGGAATTTCGAAATTATGAGAGACACGGTTAATATAAAGAAGTAAAATGTGGTTCAATGAGATGAAAGTAATTTTTTGTGAATAGTAACTTTTTACTTTTATTTACTACGGTTAAAAGTAAATAGGGTAATTAAGGGTAAAAATGATATTAATATTACCCAACACATGTCCTAATTCTATTGTACAAGTTTATCTCGACCAAAAACAACCTTAGGAATAAAATATTATCATTTAGGTCCAGTTGGATTAGATTAGGACATTTATTATTATTTAATTCAAAGAAGAGTTAAAAGAGTTAAAATCAAAGTTTATTTACTAAAACATTTTTAATATAGGGTTATACATAAGATAAATTCGATTGTAAATATTAATTAAAAATATAAAAAGATTTCCTACGTAAGTATTTTTTATTTATAATTTTTAGACATTAAATAATTTAATTTATTTATGACACAATGATGATGCAGTAATTACCTAATTAATGAAAAATTAGAATAATTGATATTATAATTACCCAAATAAATATAATTTGAGACTTTTTATGAATTAAACTAATTTTCTAGGTTAATATGACATGTTATGATTGCTTCAATTAACTTTGTTCGAAGTAATAATTCTGTTATGATTTTTACAAAAATCAACTATTGAATAGTGTCAAAATTTACATAAAAGAGTTTTTAAAACAAATATTATATTATTAATTGATATTAAATTTCTAAAAATCTAAGGTTCGTCCAAGAGACTTATTTAATGATAGGTGTATCATTAATGGACCACTTGGGGGTCTCTTGGATGTATATTGTAAGTTTATTAACCATATAATATAAAAATACAAAGAGACATTGTAAAAGCGAAACTAATTAACTTAGAGTTAATACTTAAAGATAAGGTTAATATAAGTACCCAAACCTGTCTAAATTATATTGGTTGAGTGGTTTTCGACCCATACCCACCTTAAAATTTAAATAATCCACTTTGGAGCGATTAGAAACTGAATATGAATTTATTATAAACTAATATTTCTAGCTTTTCCAAAGGTACCCCTCACCCCTCTTATAAAAGGGAACTCCCCCTTCTCATTACTTCACACCTTAAAAGCCTTTAGGTTCGGCCAAACTCTGCCCAAATACTCTCCCAACTTCCCTCACTACAACATAGAGGCTTTTTTTTGATCAGAAAGCCAACCTAGGGAGCCCTTTTGATAAAATCAAAAGGAAGAACCCGAAGAAGAGGTAATGATTTCACCACCCTTTTCCAAGTTCCTTTCTTCTTCCACTTCTTCTTCCTTTGTTATTACAATTATAAAATAATAACTCCAGTATCATATATATACTATGATGTTATTATAAATATGGTACAACCATATTCATTATTCTATCCACCCTTTGAATAACATGTCACCATACCTGCGTACGTACGACTTACCATCTCCACGTCGTGGTGTAATTGTTATTCAATAAATTATTATATGGATGGGTAAAATAATGATGTTTAATTCATTTAAATAATAAATGTAACATGATAATGATTCTGTATATATGATATACCATCCAATTATATATTATTTTAATATTAAAATAATGATATTGTCGCTCGTGCGTACGTACAGACTACCGTCTCCACGAACACGATAAGATTCATTCTCTATCGTATCCATTCAAGTATAATTATCATTTAATGATTAATAATAGTATTTAAAGACTTCATATCATAATGTATTTGAATAAGATACAACCTATACTTGAAAAACATGGCTTACGTAACAAAACATATAAAAGAAAACGAGTAAGTTAACGCCCGAAACAACGATAATACTAAGATATTATTAACAAATCAATGTTAAATGATCATATATGATATCATATTAATATATATGATTCTTGTATAATTTTATAACAATTATTTCACCATTATACAGGATGTTAACCTACCCTCATCCAAGGAAAAGTACAAGGTAAGGGTTATTTTCACAATCTCTTCATTATCCGAGGTTGTTTATACGTAATAATCTACTGGGATCTCTTTATCATCCACATCCATGTTTCATAAAAATGTATTTCAAAACATTTTTACTATTTAAAAGAATATGGGTTAAGTTCATTTATACCCTTTTTTGAATTTTTATAAGAGTTTTATAAAGGAATCTTTCCATCGTTTTCCAAACAAGGTGTTTTTACCCTTTTCGACTGAATTAAGCTAAGAATGTTTTTTAACTTATACAGCGGGTGTGGTTATTTTCTGCCGTTATAAAATTGTTGAAGCTTCCCTTACAATCTTATAAGAATATTTTTAAAGAAAATGTTTTATTTTATAAATATATGAATCTTAAATGATTTCAAAATAGAAAGAGATATTTCTCTAAAAAGAGTTTTGATTTCATCTATGTCAACATCCTTTGATGGAATTTATGCTTATTTGAAGTTGATTTATTATGATATAAAACTTCTATATTGTATTGAAGGTTTTGTGATATGTTTTACTATGGATGTGCTATTTTTATACCATTCATAGTTTATGGTGAAAGTATTGAAATTTCATATGCTAGTTTTAATACGAATGTTTATGTTATGTTTAAACCTTTTCATATGGGAATGCATTGGACTTAATATGTGACAGGTGGAGCCCGCTATAGCTCCTCGATGCATCGGTAGGTCTCATGAGACAAACTAGTGTCTTGGAATAAGGCCTTGGAAAAATCTTATTTGTAGTCTTGGCATGAGGCCTTGGCTATGTGGTTATTATAGTCTGACATTATGCTTTCCATCCTTATGAAAGTGGTTATTGTTATTTCATGTGATTATTATATTAGTATAATATCCATGTTAATAAGTAAATGGAATTATTTCATTTTATTTTTTACATACTATGTTGAAGTTCAAGTTTAAAATGCTTTTGTTTTAGTTATACATTGCCTTAAATGTTTATTCTTATTTATGAAAGTTTCCTCTATATTGTTATCCTTACTGGGCATTTGAGCTCACCCCTTTTCTATGTTTTATTTTTCCCAGGGTATGAAGAAGTAAATTATGAAAGACCTGCAGGGATAGTATGTGGGGATATGAGTGTTGAATACAAAGAAAAGATGTTGTTGTAGTTTTATTTTTATGATTTAATGTAAGACTTATGGATATATCTAGTGTTTCCAAGGCTAATAAACCAATCGGTCTTTCAAGATTTGATCCTTCTTGTGATCATGCCAATGTTATGTAATAATGCACCTACTCTAGGTAACTGGGGTCAGGGCATTACATATCCTATAAAGGTACACTTTGTGCCTTAGGGTGTGAGTTTGTTACCTGAAGAGGCTTTAAAATATGCTTCGCTACCCCACACATGTAATTTTGATAACATAAATTTTCTTCCACTCTAGAACTCGTATGGAATTCCATTTATCTATTTAATTGGTACTTTGTTTAGTATGTGTGCTATTGTTTGTAACTAATATACCCAAAAGGATAATGGAAGACTCGCATGACTCATCATTGATATCACCATTTCCAACAGGGTGCGATTTCTCCTTTCTCTCACACCATTATACTTGGGTGTGTTTGGAGGAGTGAGTTAGGATAGGATACCAAACTCCTGTAAGTAATCAATGAAGTCTTTATTAAGATATTCTTCACCTCAGTTTGAGCGGAGTTTTTTAATATTCTTACCATACTAGTTCTCAAATTCATTCTTGTATTTTTTGAACTTATCAAAAGAATCCAACTTATATCTCATTAATTAGATATATCCATATATACTAAAATCATCAGTAAAAGTTATGAATTATGAGTACCCTCCCCTTACTTCAACTGGAAATAGTCGAAACTCAATGGTATGAACCAATTCAAGAAGTTCTTTATCCCTTTTACCTTTCCCACTAAATGGGGATTTGGTCATTTTGCCTTGTAAACATGAATGACATATTCCAAGTGGTTTTAGTTCAAAAGAATCTAAATATCCATCTGGATGTAGCTTGGTTAAGTGTTTCTCATCTACATGACCTATCCAATGATGCTAAAGTTGGGCGTGGTATGAGTCATGTGAAGTATCTTTGTAATCGATTTCCATTACTTGGTTTTTGTAATCCAACATGTAAAGACCGTTTTATAAATGTTCCCTACCAAAACAAATGATATATTTATAAGAGAAGCAACATTCATTTCCAAACATGAAAACAAATCCATCTATATCTAATATGGATAGAAAAATAATGTTTTTAGTAACATAAAGAACATAATAACAACCCTTTAAGACCCGGATCATACTAGTTAGTAATGTGAGGTGGTAGTCCCTAATAGCTATAGTAGCAAGTTTGGCTTCATTGGATACTCGTAGATTTACCTCTCCTTAGTCAATCTTCATGAATCTACTAGGTTCCTATATTTAGATACATATGTAAGCACCAAAATCTGTATCTAATACCCAATTGGTAGAAAAAGATAGATTGCATTCGATAACAAATGCACCTGAAGATTCCCCTTGATTCTTAGGCTAGGTGAAATTCTTCTTCCAGTGGACCTTCTTGCCACATGTAAAACAAATAGCCTCCTGCTCCTTTGCCTCCCCTTTGATATTCTTTTTCTTGAAATAATTTTAAGATGATTTGGGCTTAAATCTATTCACCTTCCCTTTCCTCTTATTCACCATAAGTACAGAAGGATTTTCATGCTTTATATCTTTGTTCACTTGGAGAATGAGGATAAGAAGATCAGATAGAGACTTCTCAATTTTGTTCATATTGAAATTTACAACAAATCTAGAGAAGCTCTGAGGGAGAGATGCGAGAATGAGATCGGTGCCCAGTTCTTCAGGGAGTTTAAACCCTAGAATGTCCATGCGCTCAATGAATCCAATGATCTTGACTACATGAGGCCCATATAGGGAACCTTCTCCAAGATTACTCTGAAATAGTGCCTTACAGATCTCAAACCTTTCCTGTCTTACTCCCTCCTAGTAAAGACCACGGAGGTGCTCAAGCACTCTATAAACATCCTTGTTTTCATGAGAATTCATGATCTCACTATACATTGATGATAACATAAACCATTTTATGTGTTCCATGTTATTCATATGTTTCTCATAAACTAGGAAATCATCATCACTCACCTCTTTGGCAGGCAGATCAGGTAATGCTAACTCCAGTACGTAAGTCTTCTATTCATGGCGTAGGATAACCTGAAGGAATCCAAACTATTCTTGGAAGTTACCGCTGGTGAGTATGTTGTCTATATCTCGAATTGATCATAGGGATAATTTGGTTGATGAGCTAGTAATTTTTATTATACTATTAAAAGAGAAGATCATTAGTACTTTTTTGATTATATTTTATGAGAAATAATTTTTTATATTAAGTCTCCCACTATTTTATAGAGTACCAATGACCCTCACTATTAAACTCTTAATGTCCAGTTGCCATGACATTCTAGTGGAAAGGATCCATATTCCCCTTTGCATAACCCCAATAAGGGTTGGTCAAGCTATTTGAAGGTATTTAGGTAGGCTGGTATTTTCCAACTGTGGGCTTGTAGATCCTTGATCTGTTGAGTGGACTCCCCAATCCTGAAATCTTAACTTTTGGATTTTCTTAGCTCTTGCCTCTAATATTACACCAAGTCTAGCAGGGGATACTCCTCATGATGTAATATAGTTAAGTCAACCCAAAACCTTTAATAAGGTATTCCTTTATAAAAGTATGTGTCCCTACAGGGGTTGTTCAAACACATAGTTTTATTGAGTTTTTCTCTTAATCAAGTAACAGAAGGCTTGGTTTGACTTAATATTTTATTTTAGGGATTTTTATCTCTTATGCATGAATTTCTTATTATCCTTATCACATTCTTGTTAATATTAATTGGTACTTAATTAAGTGATTAACCATTTATTGATAATACTTATGCATAAGTCTGGATTATTTTAGTTATAACTTTCATGCTTGTTTAATTCATTAATTATGTGATCGTCACAATACATCCACAATGAAAAACAATGAAACTGATAGAAATAAAATAAGGAGAATTATCATGATCTTTTCTAATGGTTAGTTTATCTAGAGGCTGATAAACTAACCCTGAACAAGGGGAGAAACATCTTGAACCTTTTCAGTTTGTGTTTACAACTTTCCACTTGTCCACGTCCATATCTCCTAGGATTGGTTTCATCTTGGATCTATGATGAACCAGCTCCACGAGCTTGAGAGTTCCATCCATTACTTATTCTTTTTTTTAACTCACATGTAGGTGAGGGGTAAAAATGTGTTTTATATAAAAGAAACCTTGGGCACATAGGCCCTATATATTAATGATGAGAAGGCTCATAGTCCAACTTAATTTAAATAAATAAATTAAAAGAAACCATCCAAATACAAAGGTATTGGTCTAGATCATGATTATCCATGCATGAAATGATATTTACACATAAATAAAACTATAATTCAATTTTTTAATCATTCTTATTTAAGATAAATCACGCTCGAATCAGTCAATTATCATCTTTAATTAATAAATCCTTTTATCTTAATACCTTTTCTGAATTTCCTTGAGATTCTTATATCTCATAATTTTAAAAAAACAAATTCATTTAATATTATCTTTGTACGTAACTTATACCTTGGAGGCAACCTGATAAATTCCTATTTATAACTACCCAATGAGTAAAAATGAACATTATGGAGATGTTAAATTAAACACACATATATAAAACACCTATCACATGTTGTGCCTCAGCTTTATGCCAACACGATGGTACACATCTCAAGGGGTTTTATAATATAATGAAAGTTTTAATAAATCAGTGTAATTTGGATGAGTACACGATGTTTAGTTTCAACTACACGATGTGTACTATTTTTCACCATCCATCCAAAGTACAGACCCAAGGAATTGATGTGTGAGTGTACTTTAGAAATCTTTAGAGTACACATCATTTACAATAGGCCACACACCCTGTTGTTCCTCATTAAACGATCTCCAGCCAGGCAAGCCACGTATGTGGTACACAGTCCAACCCTAAAGTGAAGGGACTACACATCTTGTCCAGTGGGCCACACGTTGTGTAATTAAGAAACCACATGTCATCTGTTCCTAGTCAACACATAGATTCATTAAGACATAAAAAAAATCAAATTTCATGACTTGTTTTGGCGGACCATACCCGGTGCATTGAACCTTGGCTACATGGCGGGTACTGCTGAATACATGTCTTGTGTTCTTGTGTTGTATGCCCGAGAACCTTTTGAACCTCTGGATACGATCCAATATTTTATTTTAATCAAAATTAAAATAAAAGATTTTTTCTGTAGGGTGAATGAGAAACAAAAGAGGAGGAAAATATCTCAAGATTCAGATTTGTAGAACGATTAACTTTAATTGAAACAACTAAATTATTAAATGTGTAAATCATCAATGAAATTTTTAAATAATTATAAACTATGCTATAACCCCATGGATACCACTTGAAGGTTCCAAGAATAGTGGAAGTTTGTTTGGAATGAAAACCAACTTTAATTTTTACCATGATCAATGATTATTCTAGGATCAATATGACGATGAACGCCAATCTCCATGGAATAGAATCAAATATTTAGATAAAGAAGGAAGAGGCCTAAAACCTTTATAGATGATCTTTCTCATCATGTTTATAATTAATTTAATTAATTTAATAAATAAAATAATACCTTTATATTCAGTATTTTCATAGTTGATGATGTTGATCATTCAGAATGAACCTTCTGGATTATCTCGTTGCGCTTGCGAGGATCCAAACTAGAATCCATCTAGCGGTGACTCACATGTTCTCTGATGTCCTCCAACCGACACCACTCATTCTCTGGGTGCTAGCACGGTGAATCGAGTGTCTTGTGTCTATCATTCTTGATCACTTGTTCTTCGGCCTTGAAGAACGTCTCTCATTCTTGAAAGGGGCAAGAAAAGGATTCCAGAGATAAATTGTTTTTCTCAACAATTCTCAATTCACCAAGCGTGTGGTGTGTTCAAAATGGAACAATAGACATACTTGTCTATTTATATCAGTGGACCTTCAGTTACAATATTTAATTGAATAACATAAATTAAATACATTCATGAAATTAAAGAAAAACCATGCTCATAATAGTTATATCGCGTCATTATTTATGTTACCCCAACTTACTCAAAAAAAAGAATAATGAATAAAACTCTGCATCACTAAATAATAGCAGCATCATTATTATTTTAACTTGTGACAACTAATAATTATTTACCATTTTGAAAATAATTATTTTACTACCAAACCAGCCTTGGTCCACTAGAACATCACTTCTATTTATTGAACACCTGAATAAATAAATAAATAAATTATTCTCTTAAATAAATATTTTAGTTACAAACTAGTAAATAAATATTTATTAAATGTTTAATAAAATAAATAAATATATTTTATTTACTTTTTAAGATCATCTTAATTTGAATAAAATTAGTCCAAGGTCTTGAAAATAATATTTATTTCATTAATTAAATTTAAATAGAATTTAACAGAGACCACCAAAAACAACATGTGTTTAACCCTATAGGATTCATTCTAGTTGGCATGAGGCATACTCTCATAAATTCTAAGATTACTGTCTAACAATGGGTCAAGGAACCCAAAAGAAATAATGTAATCTCGCAACAACGACATCCACATAAAAAAACTCACTATGTAATATAATCTCTTTGTTTCAATATCTTATCAAGAAGGTTTCATGATAGTGTCATCAACCTTTATACTTGATATGTCATTATTTGACTAACTGAAATAAACTCTTCATTACACCATGGCCATGGAATTTTGTGTGACGGTTCTATTTCAATCAAAGGGCTGAGATAACAACTTCCATAAATGGAAGGGAAAAATCCTTCCTTGAGTTATCCATTAATATCATGTCACTCGTGACGCACCCAACGTGCCCTACTTCTCACCAACTGTCTGTGTGACATTTTTCATCAGTAAATCAAAGTGTGCGAGTCGTGACATGTATTAATGATAATCATAAAGTCTAAGGATCATTACACGCACTCACAAATAGAAGTAAACGATGACACCAAAACATGCAGAATTCCTACTAGTGGGTCTGTTATCATAATCTCCTATCTTAGAGATTACCAAGTGATAACTTCATGAGAGGAAGTATCATTTGCTTACAAGTACTTTCACCTGATAGTCTACATGCTATGTGTCCTTTCATAGTATGTCATCCAACTGTAGAACTGTATTTATGAATATTGTTATAGCATTTCAAAGTTATCATCATAGTGGGGAACAACCACGACCTTATCAATGCAACAAATAATCTAGGAAATTATTCTAATATAGTCTTGCAGAACAATGAACAATATGTAATAAGATATTTAACAATTAAATACATTAAATATCTATGTAATCAAAGTACCACTAGTTTGTTCTAAAACACCAACTCTTACAATTAAATGATCATATAAGGTGTTATAAACATGATTATGTTTTATTAAAATATTAATAACACCCTATTAATCATGATACACGAGGTTTAATAAAATTTTCAGTAAGAAAAACTTGAGGTAAGGGAATTCATAACCCAATTACCAATCTTTAGTTTATTCTTCCACTTCATTGATTTTGTCATGAAAATATTATTTTTTAAATTAATTAATATTATATTATGTTGTATTATATGGATTTAAAGTGATCATACCTATTCATATCATTTTAGTAATTCTTGATTCAATTATATTGTATATGGGAGGGTCTATTCCTTAAAAACCTCTTTTAAATTTCTACCTTTTCAAAATTCAAAAGGTATTTTTGTGTGAAAGGGTTCATATTTTATGATTATGTTATGGTTATTAGGAATTTTTTATGATAAAGGGTGGGAAATATATCTCCATCTAATGAATTGGGTATGTGTATGTTTGAGGTTTCCCCTATGGTTACTCCATGTGTAACTGTGATGGTTACACCATAAGGTATCCATGAGGGTTACATTGTGAGGTATCCGTGAGGGTTATAAATTATAAGGTAGACATGAGGTTTACCATATTAAGTAAGTAATTCCCCATGATAACTTTATGGTTTTAAATATTTTATCTAATGTTTTCTGAAAATCTCTTTTTTCACAAAGTATATAAATGGGTGAGAATCATGTATTTGTGAAAATTATTTCATGTGTCTATAAGTATTCATGGACCAGTGTTTTATTTATTTCTTTTTATATCCCTTATTGAGATTTTTATGCTCATACCGCATATTTAAGTGTTTTTTTCACAAGTTATAAGGATGTGTAAGAGAAAGAAAGAAGTCAAGTTAAATGTTATGAAAATTTGTTAAAGAAATCATGCTATTGTTTTGTGTTAAAAATTTTATGTTTTGGAAGAAATGGATACTGTTTTAGTGGAACCCACTTTGTATGCTTGTGGGTTGATATGTACAAATAATGTACTACTTTTATAAAACTATTAACAGAAAATATATTTGGGAATGTAAAGAAGTTAAAACTATTTAAATTATCCAGATTATGTAATGTTTATGGTTGGTTCCATATAGTTGGTATCATAGAATAGTTTAGATAACTTTAAGAGTTAGTATGATGTTAACAGAAAGTTCCTTTCATAGATACCCTCATCATAAAAAGGAATATTAAAACTTCTTTTAAAAATGGAAGGTTGGAAACATTGAGGTTACACAAAGTAACATATAAATATGTTTCAACATAGGATAACATAGGTGGAAAGTGAGAACATAGTCATGGGAGAGAAATCTAACTGTCATGTTCTGATAGAGAGTGATAGAGAACATGGTAAAAATAAAGTTAACAATAAGAAATCAATAAATCTAGGATGATCTAAGGGGCCATTTTATTCATTGGAAAATAATGTACTAGGATAAAATTCTCAGTTTCAAGATCCATTTCTAAGGGTTGAATAATTTTCATGAGAAGATATACTTACTTGATTTAATTCTGTTTCAAAAGTAAAATATCACACTTTGGTCATGTCTTGAACAAATTTCACTTAAAATATTTATTAAAAAAGGAAGTTTATTTTTCATTATTGAAGAAATAATATATTATGAGATCTATGATAAATCATACCATTTTTATTCAGTTACCATCAACACAAAGTTATTAGAGTAGGTTATCCAATATTCAAAAATCCTCATGGGGTTAGATAATAATTTAATCTCACAAACTTATTCCAAATTTTAACATAAACATTCCATAAATGGTTAACATTATAATCCTTCCAAAGGATTAAAATACAAAAAAATTGAAACAAGGTCATGAAATTAGCTTAATGCGAATCCCCCATATATCACAAAGTAGCTCTTGGTTGTCATATTCCAAACATGGGAATACCTCATCATATATTCTCTTGAAAAATAAAAATAACCTGAATTACCAAAAAATATTTTGAAAAACATAAATGCTTAATTATTAAAAATATTATTGGATATAATTCATAAATCCAAGAAGCGAAAAACTTCATCCATAATAATATAAACCACTTTTTCAAAAAATCCTTTATCAATTTGGAGGTAAAAACTACCATCCAATTTAATTATTCATATACAAATATTATTTATCTAAAAAAATTATCTTAACATAAGGAACATATTAAGGGTTATCTTTATCTTAATAATGTGTTTATATGGGAATCACCTTGCTATTAAATCACATTTCTAGTACATCAAGACCATTAAATGCATTCCTTTAAATCCTTATCAATAAAACATAGACTGAAAAATTACTATGTTTTTTACCATTCATATTACATAATTCTTGAATCCAAATACATGAAAACTTTGATTATTATACTTCTTCATTAATCCATAATAAGGATACCTCATCCTATAACTTAATACCTCTTTCCTCGAATATATCAACTGTAGCCTCATCATCATCAACAATATAACCATTATTTGTACCACATTTCTAATTCTATTCGAGGTATTTCAGATTAGGGCATCAATTTTCACAATGAAAATTTATTACACACTTAATGCATTTGAGATTAAATTATGTCTTCAAGAATCCAATATTCCCATCCTGTTTGTTTACTAAACACTTCTTTTTTTACTTGGAAGTTATTTTCTTCGTGTCCTTCTTTTCCACTTTCAAAATATCTTCTTATTACTCTAATAAATTCACTTAGGTTATTATTTACACACTATTGACATAAAATAAAGCTAAAATTTCTTTCCTCCATTGTCTCAATTACCTGAACTCTTAGTGAACACCTTATTTATTTTCCTTGGTGAGTTTGAGAGTTGGTTAAGGTATATGTTGTTAATCAAGTTCTATTAGAAAATATTAGAAATGGTCATCACATACTTCACTCTATTAATCATCCCATTTGACTTCTCATCAGAAAACTATCTATCACATTAAATATTAATCAGGTTCCTTCAAGTTCTCGACATTGACTAAAACCAAAAAGTATAGTGTGATCATTACTGATCATAGTGGAAAGACACATAATCTTGAAAATGAATTACTTATAAGTTGTCTAAATAATGAAAAATTACTTATTATATAACACCCTAGAATTATCCTAGGTTATTCATATCTAAATTATGATACTTCATGAATAATTTGTGGATTCAAAAAGAAGATCACATGGGAGTGTCAAATTGGGTGCATAGTAAGGCTCGTTGTCATGATCTAGGTTACACCCGAGTTAAGCCTGACACATCTTTTTGGGTATATTAATCCTAGACATATCTATGCCAGAACCACATCCACTTATAGTATCCAGATAGGAATTTATTTCAAGGAAACCACTCACACTATACTTTACCAAAATTCTAATAAATTTTCTTATAATTTTTAACATCCTTATACATATACTTTGATATGTCCTTAGAGTTATCACTATCGGTTTTTTATCTTAGTTTCCAAAGGTCAATTAATCCATTAATCTGATACCAACTATAGTGAACCAGGATTAACATTTAGGGATATTAAAATTTTTTGGATGAATACTCAACACATTACAAAAATATTTTCCCAAGGGCCGTAATTGTAACATCCCGAGTTTTTAAAATGAGATAATATGTTCGATAGCATACATAATACACCACATCGAACTTAAGCATTATTATGTTTCCTTATAATATATATATTAAAATTTTGGAAATTAATAGTATTAATATATTTATTAAAATATTTTTTACACATATATTTAAATAATTCTTTTCCGAACAATTATTTATAAATGAAAATAAATACATTTTTAATTAAAAGGAAATGTTTTTTTGAAAAACTTTTCAAATAAAAATAAGTGAGATTATAAAATAATAACATCAATATTTATGGATTTTATTAATTATATATATTTAATATATTAAAGTTAATTTTTCAAATTCATATTATATTTTTTATATGAATGACATAAGAACAAATTCAAATTTACGGATAAAATGAGCATTTTTCTAAAAATGTAGTTTTACCGCCTTTTGATGGAGAGGCCATTTTAAATATAGTTTTTTACACTTTTATAAGTTATTTTTCAAAAAATAAACTTATTATTTAGAATAGGGACATAAAAATATATATTGGTTGAATTTTTTGTATTTTTATGACAATATTCATTTTTTAATAAACAGTGAAAAATTATGCACTTTAATTTAAAACTACTTTTTCATATGATTTATTTATAAAAAAAGGTTGTAATTTTAATTGGTTTTAATGTATAATTAGTTTATGGTTTTATCTTTTAATACAATATTGGTTAGTGGAAGTAATTTCACATTGAAATTAGAAATAAACGCACATCAATATTTTGATGGTTTTTTACTTTAAAAAAACTAGTTTTCTCACTTTGACAATGGTAATTAATTTTAAATTAATTAATGATACTTCTTCATTTTAAATTTTGAAAAATTG
Source organism: Viscum album (assembly GCA_963277665.1). Lineage (NCBI taxonomy): Eukaryota > Viridiplantae > Streptophyta > Magnoliopsida > Santalales > Viscaceae > Viscum > Viscum album. Next base: position 1,920,592,320 of record OY728125.1, on the reverse strand, counting down.
ATTTCATATTATGAATAATTGGGTCCAAATTATTTTAATTGGTTACTTTTAATTTTTTGGATATTATGAATAGGAACTTTTATAATTTTTATTTTCCATAGTTAAAGGTAAATACGGTTAATTAGGGTAACAAAAAGTGTCATAAAGATAATAAAATTACCCCAACACTAGAATAAATATATTTAATTAATAAAAGTAGATCCATATCACCTAAGGGTTGGAATGGATTAATTTAATAGACTTTTTTCTTGAAAGAGGCGTATTAATTATTAAAACAAATGGAACTAACAACATATCACTCTCTAAATGCTTATTAGTATAATAAATTTAATATTGTGATAAAATTGATTACAATTAAAAAATAAATAATATACAAAAATATAATGAAATTACCTATATAATGAGAATTTATTTATAATTTTTAGAGAATAAAAAATTACCATAAATATTAACACAATAGTGATATACTAATTATTTTATAAAGATAAATATAAAATAAATGGTATTATAAATATTAAAATAAATATTATATGAAATAAATTATATCATAAATTTTTTTTATATGTGAATATGACATTTTATAAGACTACTAAATTCTTTTCATTAAAGTTATCTCTTTGTTTGGATTTTATTTAAATTCAATGAAATGAATAGTGAAATAATTGACACTATTGATATTTTATAAAAAATAATAATTTATAAAATTATTTAAATTTTTTTTTAAAATTATAAAGTATATATTTTACATTATAAAAGTTAATTAAGTTTACTATTTCTAGAAATTTACCCCATATATGTGAAGTTAATATCCTCTCATTAATTAAAATGATGTTACCTCAATTAAAATTAAAAGAGAGTAATTAAGTGTAAACTGAAAATATATGGTTTAAAATGAAATAAATACATGTATAAAAATATAGGATACGATTATTTATAATTATACTCATATTATATTCTAAATAAAAAAGTTTTTTACCTTTTAAAATCAAAATTTATTTTATATTAATTTAATACTTTGAATAATTCCAAGGGTGCCCCTCCCCTATCCTATAGAAAAGAACCCAATCTTATCTATTAATCACACTTCCAAAGCCTTTTGATACATAAAATATCTACCAAAACTCTTCCTATAATCTATTACCTCATCCTAGAAGCCACCTTTAGTTCAGAAAGCCTCCCAAGTAATCCTTTTGGTATAAACCAAGTGAAGTTCCCAATTAAGAGGTAACACCTTCTCTCATGCTTTTTAGTTTCATTTCCACACTCCACTACCTATAATATTATTATTTTATTATTACATAAAAAACAGTATCCTCAATATACTAGTATTTTGTTATGATATGTTTTTAACCTAAACTAACACACACCTCTATTTAATGGGTAACAAACATACTGTTTTTGTGTACCGTGAATTACTGTGTCATGAAACGATGATTGTTCAATTTTACCCTACCACCTCTAATGGTGGTAATTATTATGGGAAATTTATTTCTATATGATATATAAATATTTATATTGTCTCAATTATTCTGTAATTTTTATTTAGAACATAGCTTTATGCTTTCCATGTTTTGTAAATACGATAATTTTGTTTGAGGAAGTGTGAACTACCACCCCTCAAAACGATATGACTTGTTCCTTATATACATGGAATGCATAAAGGATGGTTTTATTAAAACTATGAGACATATATTAGATTAATATAATACTATAATTATAATTAATTCTTATTATTTTAATAAAAAAGAAATGAATGTAGCATCCGTACATACGTACGACCTACTATCTCCAAGAATGATGCATTTCATCTCTTATTTCCAAATATTATGGATTATTATAAGTATATATATACCAGATATATATGATATTTAAATCATAAATAATATTTTGGAGATGATTTAATTTTTACCACATGGACAATTTATATCAAAATAATTTCATTTTTGACACAAGTACCAAATATTTACAAAACGTCTGATATAAACTTAAATAATTATGTAATTTTTATAACATGGTAATAAGAGAGATAAAAGAAATAATAAAATTGAAAAAGGTGATAAAGCTAATAGAAATTAAACTAATTTTATTATTCAAAAATATAACGATTGTACATGGTGATTCTGACTCAAAGTAAGAGAACTTCTTACCCCAATTTCCATTCTTTGGGTTAATCTTCTACTTCTTGATTATGTCATGGTATGATTATTTGAGAAATAATTTTTGATATTATATCTTCTATTTATCATTTATTTTGTGTATTTATATTTAATACACATAATCGACCTCTTTTATTAACAAAACGATCTTTGTAAGGGAAATATTAACTCAATCTCCATTCATTGAGTTAAATATCCATGTCATTCGTTTTGTTTTTCAAAGAATATGTGTGAATGACCTATGATTGTTTTATACTGAATATAAACTTATATTGGGTGTATTTATATTTTTCACACATAATTATGTTATTGATTTATCTTTAATATAATGACATGTTCTTTTTAAGGGACTTTATCTCAGTCTCCTTTCATTGAGGCATATTTTGATAATGTACATATTTTTCTTTTATATGGTGTATAATAAACCATTTTAATTTTAATTTCATTAAAAAGTTGTGAAAATGGAATCTTTTTATATTATGAATTTCACTAAAATAAAAAAGAATGTTTTTTACATATGTGGTGACAATAAATTCTTCGTCGCTGGAACCATTATTTGATATTCGGCTTCCTCTACAAGTGGTAATGTTTTAAAAAGAAAAATAAATATCACATACCCTTTTCGGGTATTTTGTTATTGAAAATGGTTTAGATAAAGGATTGATTATGTCAATATCTTGAAATGATCTCTTGTGAATGAAATGCAGAAAATTTATTTTTTCATTATGATTGTTTTATATGTAATGATTATGTTATGGTACTTAGTTATTTGATAGGTGGTTACATGATAAACCAAATATGCGTGGTTACATGATAAACCAAATATGGGTGTTTCTATGATAAAACATGGATGATTGGTTATGTTATAACCTATAATTCAATGCGTGTGGAAGTTGGTCGTATGGATATTTCATTTAGTGATATCTAGGTAAGTCGACAGTATGGTTATTCCATTTTTGTATGTTTATGTCTCAAGTTACCTTTATATGTAATATTTTTTTTATATGGGACTTATGGTAATCTTTTGGATATAAAAAGGGTAAGCAATGAGCTTATATTTAGTGATGTAAATTTACGATTTCTTAAAGGTGAGAAGTATTACTTTATGATAATGTATTCATGGTTTACATGTTTTTACAAGAATAATAGTTTTAATTATTTATGTATCCCTTAATAATCTTTTTATTCCCATACCATGTTTTTAAATGTTTTATATAGGGTATAAGGATGGGTAAGAGAAAGGAAGAATCCAAGAATAATTTTATCAATAAAAAGAGATCATGTTTACTTTTAAATGATTTATATTTTTAATGAAATGGATACTATTGTATTGGTGTCTAATTGGTATATATTTGAGTTATTATGTAATATCTATTTACTAATTCTTTAAAAATATAGATTGGAAAAGATCCTCAATGTGAAATAAAGTCATATTATTGACTAAACTCAAGATTATGTAATGTTTAATGTTTTTTCCTTATAGTTGGTATCAGAGGTTAGTTTAGATAACTTTAGAGATTAGGATGTCTTCTTAAGAGAATGTTATATCATAATGGGTTTATAATTTCAACATTGATCATAATTTTAATGTGTTAGAAACCCCTTTTCAAGATCTATGATCTAAAATATCAAAGAGACTAATGATATTTTTGGAGACATTCACCCGTGTGGAAATTATGGGTTATTAGTTTTTGGGATGTAAAATGAGAGGTATGAAATAACCTTTGAGATTAAAATATGTTATAGTTTTTTTTAGGTCTTTAAAATATTTTTTGGGAAAGTTATAATAATTTTATTGTTTTTAAAAAAAGAAACCCGCATAATGGGTGACAAATCGTCGCGTCCGACTAGGCCATGGGGATTGAACCATCAACCAAAGGGTGAAAAGGGTGAATCACCCAACACTATACTATGTGAAGTGCCTGATTAGTATGATTTCATATTTTTATTTAAATAGGTTGATTAAATAATAAAAATTTCATTTGGGAACTTATGTTTTATCAAATGGATATCTTTGGTATTAAAAAATGATTTGGGGTTTGAGTGATAAATGTTATTTTGGAAGATATTTACTTTTTTGGGAATCCTATATAATCAAGGTAAATAGAATACCATGTGATTTTATTTTAGGAGTAATTGTTGAATTTTATTTTGGAAGAATATGTGTTTTTATTATGGACTTATAGTGATTTGGGTTATTTATATAAATGGTTAATTTATTTTAGAGAATATGTGATTAGTAAAATACTTTTTGGTAAGAGACATTAAGAGTGGTTGATGTTATTTTTATATAAATGTTAAAAAATATCCTAGAAGTCTATGTGATCAAATACTTTTAAATGTTGGGTTTCAATAATAGTTTGGATATTTTTTGGAATTTTATGGAAAGTTGTTTATTGAATGGTCTTTGTTGAACTTTGGATATTACTATTGACTTTTGGAGACTAAAATCAGATTTTCTTCATAAAATGGTTTGTTATTTTTGTGTAATTATCTTATTTTATCATCATTATTTTGTTTTTTGTTAATGATTCAAGATATTATGAATATATAGTTAATTGTGTTTGGATTAAGTGATTCTCTTGAAGTTGATTTTAGTGCTTCATGTGCGATGAAGTCATCTTGAATACTCATCGTTTGGAGAGAAGATGAGTTTTTGGTAGAAATTTATTAAGGTATGAAACTATACTAAATAATTAAGTATGTTTCCTTATGTTCTTAGTTAAGCTCGTAAATAATTTCTTCAACTTTATTAAAAGGATCCAAAAAACGTTTTTCGTATAATTTTCCTACAACAAAATCAAAGACCATTTAACCCATCCCAAGATTTTGGTTTTATGATTGTTAAATTTCTCCTTATCATGTTTTTTATCATTCTCCATCATAATAAGATGGTTATTTTTTCTTCCATATCCATGTTTTTCTACATGGAAACCTACTATGTTTTATCTCGAGTGACATTTGTACTTCTTTTTATTTCTTATAAAGTGGTTGTTTTATTAATTATTTTTTCGATGTGGGAATGAAATAAAGGTATTTTGATGAGTTAAACCATAGTTACTGAACCCAGAATAAAATTTCAAGGATTCAATTTACAAATGGTGGGGGAATGGAACATCCTGACTTTTTGAGAGGAGACAATATGTTTGAGAGCATACATAATACACCACATCAAACTTAAGAATTATCATGTTACCTTATAACCTAGCTATTAAAATGGAGGTAATGAAAAGTATTAATCAATTTATGAAAATATATTTTACAAATATATTTAAATAATTATTTTGTGAAAAATTATTTATAAATGAAAACAGAACCCTTTTTAATTAAAATGATTTTTTTTTCTTATGAAAAACTTTTTAAATGAAAATAAGTGAGTTTATAAAATAATAAAATCACTCTTTATGGATTGTATTTAAGATATATATTTAATATATTAAATTTAATGTCTAAAATTCATCATATATGTTTTGTAGACATTATATAAAAAAAAATTCATTTTTACGGATAAAATGAGCATTTTTCTAAAAAGTAGTTTTACCACATTTTGATAGAGAACCCATTATTAATCTAGTTTTATCCACTTTTATACGTTATTTTTGACAAAATAAACTTCTTCATTGTAATAGGAAAATAAAAATTTAATTTAGTTGAATTTATGGTATTTTAATGATGATATTTAGTTTTTAATGTATAGTGAAAAATACTGCATTTTAATTTAAAACTGATTTTAAATCCGATTTATTTATATAGAATGGTTATCCTTTTAATTTATTTTAAAGTATAATTAGATTATGTTTTTGTCATTTTATCCAATTTTGTTAATTGTAATTAATTTTACATTAAAATTAGATATTTACACACATCAATGTTTTGATGGTTTTTAATTAAAAAAACATATTTTCTCACTTTGAGAATGAGAATTAATTTTAAATTTATTAATGAAAATTCTATGTTTTGAATTTAGAAAAATGGATTTCATATTTGGAATCAATTCATAAAAATTATGTTAATAGTTTAAGTTTATTTTTTTTGGATATTTTGAATAATAACTACGATAATTTTTCTTTACCACAGTTAAAGGTAAATTTAGTAAATTAGGGTAACAAACAATATGATAAAAATAATAAAATTACCCTAACACCTACCAAAATCCTATTGGATGAATAAAAGTCATCCCATATTACCTAGGTGTCTAAATATATTCATTTAACGGGATTTTTTCCATGAAAGTGATGTATTTATTATTAAAACAAAAGAAAATGAAAACATGTCAGTCTCTTATCTCTTATAAGTATAATAATTTTAATATAGAGAAAAACTTGATGAAACATATAACATAGATAGTATATAGAAATTTAATTAAATTATATACATAATAAGAATTCATTTATAATTTTTATAGATTAAATAATTACAATAAATATTGACACAAAAGTGATAAAGTAATTATTGTATTGAGAGAAATGTGAAATAAATGATAATATAAATATTAACATAAATATTATATGAAAAAATTTAGGTCATCCATGATTTTTATAGGTGAATATGAATTTTTATAAGACTAGTAAATTATTTTTTTGTTGTTATATATTCGTTTAGATTTTATTTAAATTTTATGAAATGAATAGTGTAAAAATTGACACTATTGATATTTTATTAAATTATTATTTTATTAAATTATTTAAAAAAATCGTAAAAAAATTTTAAAATAAAAAACTAGACATTTTAAGTCCTAAATGTTAATTAAGTATCCAATTTTGTGAAATTTACCTCATATAAGTGAAATTAATAGCCTCTTAATAATTAAAGTGTTATTACCTCAATTAAAATTAAAAGAGAGTAATTAAGGGTAAACTAAAAAGATAAGGTTTAAAATAAAATAAATACATGCCTAAAAAATAATGGATAATATTATTTAGAACTATCCTCATATTATCTTTTAAATAAACTAGTTTTGAACATTTTGGAATCAAAATTGATTTTATATTAATTTAATACTTTTTATAATTCCATGGGTGCCCCTCCCCTCTCCTATAAAAAGGCACCCATTATTCTATATTAAACACACTTATAAATAATTTTGGATAGTCCAATATCTGTCTAAAACTATTCCTATAATCCCTACACTTATCTTAGAAGCCTCTCTTAGGGAAGAAAGCCTCCCAAAAAAGCCTTTTGGTATAAACCAAAATAATTTACTCGATTAAGAGGTAACACCTTCTCTTATGTTTTTTAGATTCATTTCCATTCTCCAATACCCAAACTATTTTTATTTTATTATTAAATAACAAAAACGTATCTTAAATATACTATAATGTTTTTATGATTTTTCAACATACACTTACAGACGCCTCCATTTAATGGGTAACATACATATTATTTATATGTATGATGAACTACTACCTCACGAAATGATGATTGTTCAATTTTACCTTACCACCTTTCTTGGGGGCCATTATTATGGATACTATATTTATATATGATATATATATAATATTTATATTGTCTCTATACTTCTATAATTTTTATTTTGAACATACCTTTGTGCTTTCCATGTTTTGTAACTACAATAATTTCATTTGAGGAAGTGTGGACTACCGCCCCTTGAAAGCAATATGAATCATTCCCTATATACATGGAATGAATAAATAATTGTTTTTTTAATCCTATGATACATATGTGAAATTAATAAAATATTGTAATTATAATTAATTCTTATTATTTTAATATGGAAAAGAAATGAAAGTAGCGTTCGTGAGTATGTACGGCCTACCGTCTCCATGAATGATGCATTTCATTTCTTATCTCTAAATATTATGGATTATTATAAACACATATATACTGGATATATATGATATTTAAATAATGAATAATATTCTGTAGATGATTTACTTTTGACAACATGAACAATTTATATCAAAATAAGGTCATTTTTTACTCAAGTACCAAATATTGACAAATTTTTTGATATGAACTCAAATAATTCTATAATTTTTATAACATGGAAATAAATGATATAAAAGAAATAGTAAACTTTAAAAAGGTTCTCAATCATGTATAAATTAACTTAAGTTTATTTTTTAGGAATATAATGATTTTACATGATGAGTCAGACTCAAGGTAAGAGAACATCTTAACCAAATATCCATTATTTAGTTTAATATTCTAATTATTGATTACATTGTGATATGATTATTTAAGAAATAACTTTTGATATACTATGTTGTATTTATACTTTATTTATGTGTATTTATAGTGAATACACATATTCGATCTATTTTATTAACAAAATGATCTTTGGAAGAGAAATCTTAACTCAATTTTCATTCACTGAGATAAATATCCATGTCAATGGTATTTTTTTTCAAAGAATATGTATGGATGAAATATGATTATTTTACAGTATATACCCACTTATATTGGGTGTATTCATAGTTTTCACACATAATTATTTCATTGATTTATCATTAATCTAATGATATGATCTTTGTTAGGGACTTCATCTCAAACATCTTTTATTGAGGCAATTTGGATAATATACACCTCATTTTATATAGTGTATAATCAACCATTTTAATTTTAATTTCATTAAAATATTTTCAAAATGGAATATTTTTTATATAAATCATTTCACTAATGGAAAAGAGGAATGAGTTTTATATATGTGGCGAAAACAACTTCTCCACCACTACAACCATTTTTTGATATTTCGCTTCCTTTAAAAGTTATTATTTTTTTAAAAGAAAAGTAAATATCATATTCCATTTTCATGTATTTTCGTATTGAGAATGGTTTTGATAAAAATTTATTATGTCTAATCTTGAAATGATCTATTGTGATTGAAATATCAAATTTTTTTTTTCATTATTCTTTTTTTATGTGTTTTGATTATGTTATAGTACTTGGGAAATTTAATGGGTGGTTATTTGATAGACCAAAGATGGATGGTTACATGATAAACCAAAGACAGGTGGTTCTGTGATAAACCATGGATGTGTGGTTATGTTATAACCTCTAATGCATTGGGTGTTGGAGTCGGACATATGGCTTTTAAATTCAGTGATATGCATGGAAGTCGACCATATGGTTATTATATTTACGTATTTTTGTATCCCATATTACCTTTATATGTTATATGTTACTTTCTACGGGCCTTATGGTAATATTTTGTTTACAAAAAGGGTAATTAATGAGCTTATATTTAGTGAAGTATATTTACTATTTATTAAAGGTTAAAAGTATTACTTTTTGATAATGTATTCAATGATCACATGTTTTTTCAAGACTAATAGTTTTCATTCTTTACCTATCCCTAACTAAGATTTTTATTCTCATCCTAAGTTTTTGAAATGTTTTTCATAGTGTACATGGATGGGTAAGAGAAAGGAAGACGTCAAGAATAATTTTATTAAGAAAATGAAATCATATTTACCTTTAAATGTTTTATATTTTGAATAAAATGGATACTTTTTTAGTGGTATCTACTTTCTATATATTTGAGTTATTATGTAATAGCTAAGTCATAATTATCTAAAACTCTAATCTTGAATATATCATCAATGTGAGATAATTTCATATTGTTGACTTAACTCAAGATTATATATTGTTTAAGGTTGGGGCCTTATAATAATAGTTTAGTGTCATTGGAAACTTGTAACATAATCTTCTAACTTGGTGAAAGATATTAAACATATCCATTAAAGATATTACTATTTATTACCCCTTCTTAAAACCTTTCTTCAAAACCTATGGAAAGGAAACATAAGAAATGGGTGAGATCGAAAGTTCAGTAAGGCTATATAAATTAAATACATAATCATAACATAAACTTATGGGTATAATTACACGAGAACAACATTTAAAGATCATACCCTGCATAAAAGATTATAATCATGAGGTGTAGAATAAATAATGGAATTTTATTAGACAAAAATCATAAGATAACGAATAACATGAACCATGTGAGTATATCAAATCCATAAAACTTATATTTTTTTATAGATACAGAAATATGTAAGACCATTCCCTATAAGTCAAGGATCATTCCCAGAAACTCATCAAGGAACTTCATGGGGACTACACCTACTGGACGAGACACACCACCATCTCTAGTTGTAGTCCTTTCCTTGTAAGGTATTGGGTTTCCCCATCTTCCCATAGTGGAACAGGTTTCCCCATCTTCCCATAGTGGACCGAGTTTCCCCATCTCCCCATAGTGGATCAAGTTTCCACATCTTCCCATAGTGGATTGAGTTTCCCCATATTCACATAGTATATCAAGCCCGTCGACCTGATTCCCATCATTATCACACAAGATATAAATATTTACCCTATGAATTGGAGGGAGATACAGGTCCCACCCATCTAATAATAAAATAATATATACATGTGTCATAAGATAATAAAACATGCATCCTATCATGACCCATAAAAATAGATAGGTTTCATAAACAACATATCATAACCTATGAAATGAAATGTGTATCCTAGAAATTTCATCATATCATTACCTATGGAAAATATATTGGTCTCATAATTGTTTTATTAAAGAATTACTCATAAAAAGATGTGGGTTTCAAAAGAATATAACCCATTGAAGAGAAACATATGTCATAAACATCACTCCATCAAACACAAAACATTAATAAATAATTTGAATGGTATTCTTAGATCATACACCCAGTAAAGAATAAACTATAATAAAGTATATATTATAATATGGAGCTGTATTTTGCAAGATCACATGAAACATTTATTAAGTTATATATCTTTTATTTGAAAATAGTTTTCATAAAACCATTTCAAAAAACTTGTTTTATAAATAAAACATTAACATTTAATTTAAATCATTTATTGATAAAAATATACTTTCTTATTTGAAAAATGAGTTTTAAAACATAAATACTTTGAAAAACCATTTTCTTTTAAAGTTAACTTGAAAAATTATAAAGGAGCCTATAAAACATTTTGAAAAACAATTTTCTTGAAAAATTATAAAATTAGCTAGAAAAGTTTTTGTAAAAATATTTCCTTGAAAAATTAGAAATGGATAATGAAAACATTTTTAAAACATTGTCACTTTAAAAATTATAAAAGAATCATGAAAAAACTTTAAAAACATTTTTCCTTGAATCCTAATAAATAAATCTTGAAAATATTTTGGAAGAAATTTACATTAGAAATACATGAAATCAAATTTTTTTAGAGTAGTAGAATTTATTTTTCCTTTAAAGTAAACATAAAAAGTAAGCTTCATTGAAATTATGGTCATGACGTCAGGTATGTCTATACATGCTAAACATTCCTTTTTCACCTTTAAAGTTTTCAAAAGTTCCTTGGTCCAAAAATGAATAGAATATTACTTTTAAACCCATTTTTTTAAAAAGGTTAAGTATGGGTAAAAATATCCATCAAGCGTCCTAGGATAATATAAAAACATTTTTTTTAATTTTTTTAGAAAAAATAGTTTTGAAGGATCCTAGATTTATGACCAAAGGGAGGAATAACGTCATATTTTCATAATAAATTTTTTATAATTATATTATGTAAAAAAGAGTGAAACAAATGGTAATAATACATGAATAAAACATTAATAACCATAAGATAAGAATTTTAATAAGTTATCTTGAGATATGAATCATAATATTCCTTCAATGGAAGCATAATCATAAATTACCTTGATAAATGGTGAGATTGTTTCTATAAGGTCTTACCACTCGGTAACTTTGAATTATACTCTCTATTTATGAAAATTAAATTAATTTAAACTTAAAATACCATGAAAATAATTATTTTTATGATATAACTTGTGAAATAGTAGTATATACACCCCAAAGAAAAATATAAGTATATAACATGGCATGTATCTCAAAGAAGGAAAATTAAAATAATATTACTTTACTAATTTAGCATATTTTGAACCATAAGAACCATAAAATAAAGATCATCAAACATATATGTCAATAGTAATAAATTTTGGTATAATTATCATATAATATATAAATGGTAAGTAAACACACCACATATAAGAAATATGTGGTGAACATGGCTTGTGTCTCATAGAAAATAAAAGTGAGGTGAGAAAAACCTTACCTTAAGTTTTGAATCTATTCATACTCATTCAAAAATATAATATAATAAATATAAGTTTATTATAAAACAATAACATGACCATATTATTTTATCTACTACCATATATTATTTATCATGAAATTATATTACATTTTTAGTAACCACTCAATGTTATTTCTACGTTTCAGGTAATAATCTTTTTTTCTCTTGTGTTTTGTTTTGTTATATTTTTGGTTCCCATAGTTATATAATGATATAAATAATGTAAAAAATTATATAAATACCATATATATTTATTATATAATTTTTTATTTTAATCAATAATGGATAAAATTATTAAATGAAATACACAGTTCATGGAGACAATAGTTCGTACATACGCATGAATAATATTTCTGTTTTATTGTCATATTGAAAGAAAGAAAGTAAATGAAATTTATGTATACATATATATATATAATATAATTACATTATAATTATTATTTCATATATGCATATAAGTTTACTAAACCCATCCTTAATACATTCCATGTAAAGAGTGAACGAATCACATCGTTTTGAGGAGGAGGTAGTCCACAATTCTGCGAAAGAAGTTATCATATTTATATAAAATAAAAATCCTAAAGGTATGTTTTATATAATAACAAAAAAGAATAAAGAAACAATAAATATATTATATATCATATAAAATTGGAGTTTTCATCATAATTGCCAACCTTGAGGGGTGGTAATGGAAAAATCAACAATATCATTTTGTGTGGTGGTAGTTCACTGTATAGAAGAACAATTAGTTAATTACCCATTAGATGGTATTGTGTGTAAGTGTAATTAGAAACCATAAAATAAAAAATTATTAGTATATTAAGGAAAATGAATTTATTATACAATAATTTAATTAGAATAATTTATGGGGTGGAGAATGAAAATAAAAAAATGAGCTTGAGGAAGGATGTTACCTATTCTTTTGGTAAATTCTCTTTGTTTTCACCAAAGAGGTTCCTTGGTTGGATCTATGCCAAAATAGAGGATTATATAATAAATTTAGGGATGTTTTGAGATTATTTGTGCCATTTTTGGGTGAGAAAAATGGTCTGAGAGGTGTGAATAAGGGGGAGGAGTGTGTGCCTTTTTATAGTGGAGGATGAGTGACATTCTTGTTAATTTTGGAAAAGGTAATTGAAACCACATTATTCCCAAGTTAATTTTCACCAATAAATAGATGAACTATAGAAATGGGAGTATATGGTCCAAATATTAACATCCAATGGATTTTGGACAAGTTTCTAGTTCATTTTGGCTCTTAAGTTTAAAGTTTATTCACTTATTAAGCTAATCATTGTAATAATATCAAATTACATTCACTAATATTTTTTAATCAAAAATAAGTTGATATTATTAGAAATTATATATTATTCTGTTCCAAATATTTAATCCATTTTTCCAAATTCCAATAACAGAAGTGGAAAAAATTAATTTAAAATTAATCACGCTGGTAGGATGATAATGTAGGTTTTAAAGTAAAGATGTTCAAAAGTACTATATGTTTTTAATATAATTTTATTGTTAAATTGATCTGAATGAATTAAATTTTATTAATTGATTTATAATTTATATAATTATACTTTAAAATCAATTATATATGTAATCAACCCTTATCAATAAATTAGATGAAAAAATAGTTCTGATTTTAAATCTAGTACTTTTAACTATTAATCAAAAAATGAAACTCAAGAAAAATTCCAAAAATCCACCATAACCTAATTTTCCTATTTTTATTTAAAAAATGAATTATATTTTGATATTTGAAATTTTTAAAAATTCAAAAATGTATATTTAAAATAGTTTTACCATTAACAGGTGGTTATAATGATTTTATAAAATATATTTTTATATATATAATATTTGGTTTGTATATAACTGAGGTGTATAAAATAAATTATATAAATGTCAAAAATATTTTTTGACTATATAAAATATATATTTCATTAATATCATTCACCAATATTAATTAATTTAATTTATTAGGAAAAAATTCATTTTTGAGCATAAAATTTGTTTTTATAAAAAATTTCCCTTTGTATTTGACAATTTCTTATATTCATTTCTAATTAATTTATAACCAATCAATTAAACAATATATTTTCATAGTTTATTTAATTCTATTTATAAAGTCCAAATTAATGGCTAGTCTATATATTATTATATTAAATCACAATATTTTTAATAATACATTATTATTCTATAAAACTCGGTTTTTCATATTACACAAGCCATCGAGGAAAGTTAGTCTTGCGTGTAATATAAACATACCTTAGTGTTACATATAGATCAATATAAATATTATGTTTCTTTTAGTGCAATATTAATTTTTTTTATATAATGAATTCCAAAGTTAGTGATTTAATAAAAAAACTATTTTAAATATTGTGTGAAATGAAAAATATCAAAAAGAAAAAATTTATTCAAGAAAAAAATATTTCACAAAAGATTGGGGTGTTATATTTTTCATTCAAAAAATTACAAATATTCAAATCATAAAAATTATACAAATAAAAATCCTCTCCTCTCTCCTTAAAACCATAAAACCCTTTCAATTCAAAAAGTAGGTTCCCAAATCACTTCCCTACTTCCTTACAATAATCCTAGAAGCCTTAGCTTGGGTAAAAATACAAACTAAGAAGTATTTTGGTGCAAACCTAAGGAGGTTACCTAAAGTAGAGGTAAAATTTTAAAAAATAATTTTATTTCATTTATTCCTCCACATAATTCAATTATTATTAATCCTTGATGATATTATAACATTTGTATCTAAAATATACTTATATTTTTTATGTTAAGGTAATGACCTATAACCATCTCCACATCCATCAAATGGGTAATGAAAACATCATCCGAGCATTAGGTGGACTACCAATTCTTGAACCAATGTCATTATTTTTTCCATTACCACCCAGGAAGGCTCTATATGATGATGTATATAAACTATACCTAATGCCACGAGTTTTTAAAATAGAAAACTATATTCAATATCATATGTCATATGCAACACCAGACCTAAAAAAATGATTATTTATATATGAAACTTTTAGCCTTTCAATTAAATTGGAGGTAATGAGTAGGATTACCTACTTTATGAAATATATATATATATAGAAATATTTCCTAATTATATCAAATTACTGTTAAATAATTAATCAAATTTTGCTAATGTCTTGTTGTTCTTCAAAATATGTTACCTTTAATAATGTTTTTTATTTTTTTTATGAAAAACTACTATAATTATATTCTTGAAGATTTATAAAAATAAATTTATAAAAAAATGTATTTTTGATATCATCATATCAATATTAACATAGTTTGAAGTTTCTTGTAAAATTTTTAGAAAATATATATATTTTAATGAATAGTAAAAAATTCCATTCTATATAAAATTTCGCCTCTTTTGATGAATGAATAAATTTTAAAGTAAAAATATTATTTTAATTTGATTTAAATTTAACATTTTCATTATTTAGTTATATAAAAATTAATTACATTTAAATCATCTTTATACCATATTTTAATACAAGTTTATTTTTAGGACTGGAAATACATTCGATCTAAATAATTTTTTAAAAAGAATAATGTTTCTTTATAATAATTAATTAAAATGACCCAAAATGAGAAATAATTAAAATTAAAATTTGAGATTACATATCTATATTTATGAATTTTAATTCTTGTAAAGAGTATTATTGGTCATATTTATTAATGTAAAATCATTTTTCCTTAAAAAATATATTTTCTGGAAAACAAATTTCCATCATGCTTGCGAATTTGGTATTTAGTTAAATTATTCCAATTATTTGAATTAATTTTCATAAAATTTATTCATTATTTGGAATAATCACAATTAATATTTTGTAATAAGGTCAACTGATGTTCTTGACCAATCTGAATAGTAACTATTGTCAATATTAATTACCATCCTAAATGAGAAAAAAAGTTTAGTAAGGGTAAAAATAATTTAACAAAGACTATAAACAAAGTACCCTAATATTATGAATATTTATATTTAATTTTCATTAAAATGATGATTATATTTATTTCTTATATTTTCACTTTATAAATGACTAAATAGTCAGTTTGATAAAATTTTTATTTCTATATAATAAAACTCAAATTGTATTTTTGAGTAAAATTCAATTTCAATTAAAAATGTACTTTTAACGAGTTAATGGATTTTTTAAATATTTTATATTTTAATAAAATATTAATATAAAATAATATCTATTAAAAATAAATTATTATATAATTTTTATGAAGAAAAATGTAATTTTTTAAATTGTTCAAGAACTCTTAATATAAAAAACGTATCATTTCTCAATAAGTGTAGATTTTATTTTAAAAGTGAAAATTAATATATTTAGAAAAAATATTTTGATAAATTGTATAATTTTTTTTGGAATCAATACATCTGAATTATCCAATGTTAAATTTTTCTTAATTATCTAAGATAGTCAAATTTTTTGATAAAAATTAAATACCTTATATATATATGGTGGATATTACGACATAATAATGACCCAAAAGTTCTGAAATAAATACTATAAATAGTATTAAAAACCAAATATATGTTTTAAAATTAAAATAATGTTATTTTATGTTCATTTGATTATTTTTATAAAGTCTTTATGAATCCTCCAAAAAACCATTAAAATATTTTATGGTTTTAAATTCATTTATATAAGAGTATGTCTCACTTCCAAATTAGTAAGGATATTATTTTATTAAGTTTAGACCTTAGAATTATAAAATAAAAAAACCCACTCCCCTTTTTCTAAAACCATGTAAAAAAACCATGGTAAAGTTTTTTTGTTATGTTGTTTTATTATATAGATTAAAAAATGCATGTTTGAGAAATTATAAAGAATTCCCCACGTTGATCTAGACTCGACCGAGAACTAGTACACGACAACGAGCCTTGCTACATGCCAGTTTTGACACACTTGGGTAATATGATATGGTAAATTCACAATCTCATTAAAAACCATTATTAAGGTAAAAAAATGTCCATAATAATATACGGTAGGAAATATATCATGGATAACATAGATTGAATCCTAGAAATTCATATGTTAAGGAAATTCATTACATTTTTATGTTATCCTTTTATTTTTATTGGATTACCATTTATGTGTTTAGTAGTTTAATAGTATTTATCCCTAATTTTTAGTTTTTTTCTAGTATATGGATTTAAATATAAATAATATATTGTTATTATTTTCTAGATTATTTGATTTGTTAGATATTTCTTATACTACTTCCATAATAAAAAATTATCTTGAGTTCTCATCATTTAGAGAAAAAGATGATATGATAGATGAAATTAATTAAATGATGAAATTATAATTTTCAATATAGTATATTTCTTTAGGTTCATAGTCTAGATGACAAAAGAATTTCTTAACTCTAGGAAAATAACCTTGAATAATTATATATTTTCATATTATTATCATTTTTTATTAATTGATGGTCATTTTATCCATTAGAGATTTATGGTTTTATGGTCATCGACATACTCCTGAATATTTTCTCTATCACACTCTATCTATTCATGGGTGTTAGTTATCTCTTCTATGTCTATGTTTTTACTCCCCACAAATGTTCTCCTAGTTGGAAACATAGTTATGCGATGACCATCGTAGATATTTTTCTCTCCTTTCAAGAGGATGATTTATTAAACCTTTTTCTTATGTGGGTTTTCGATAAAGATATTTTATATTATTTTATACATATTTCATGTTTAAATTTATAGGATAAAATTTATTAAAGGGGGAAAAATGTAACACCCCGAGTTTTAAAAAAAGAAAACCATGTTTTATAACGTATGTGATACACAACACTGATCCTAAATAAGAAATTGTTAGTTAAATATAACTATTTAAAACTTTAAATTAAATTATTAGGAATGATTATGATTACATATTTTATGAATTACATACATTTTCTGATTATATTGATAAATTCTTATTAAATAGTGAATCTAATTTTGATAATGTATTTTTGTTCTTCAAAATAAGTTTTATTCAAATTATTTTTTATGAAAAACTATTATAATTAGTTTCTATAGATTTTAGAAAATTAATTTGATAAACCTAACTAAAATTTTGATATCATCCTATCAAAATTAACCTAGGTTATTTTTTTTTAATTTTCAATATATATATATATTTAAGTGAATAGTGAATAATACCATTTTATATAAAATTACCGTTTCTTTTGATAAATGAGTTAATTTAAATGTAAAATTATTATTTAAATTTTATTTTAAGTTATCATAAGTATTATTTGGTTATATTCAGTTAATTAAATTTAAATCATCTTTTATACCAGATTTTAATAAATGTTTATTTTTAGGATTGAAAAATTATTTTTATGAATACTATTTTAAAATGTATAATGTTTCTAAAATATAATTAATTAAAATAAAACAAAATGAGAAATTATTTTAATTTAATTTTTAGATTAAAAATATATCACTACGAATTTTAATTCATATAATGAGTGTTACTAGTTATGTAGTTAAAGTAAAATCATTTTTTCCTTTAAAAAATGCATTTTTTCAGAAAACCACTTTCCATCATACTTCTAGAGTTTTTATTAAATTAAAATATTTCACCTCAGTGAATTGATTTTGATAAAATTTATTCCATATTTGTAATCATCATAATTAATATTAGGTAAAAAGGTCAAATGGATTTTTGACCAATATGAATAGTAACTATAGTAAATATTTATTACCACACAAAAAGGAAAATAAGATAATTAAGCATAAAACTAATTTATCAAAGACCATAACCAAAGTAAACCTAATATAATTAATATTTATTTTTTTATATTTCATTTAAATGATGAATATATTTATTTATTCTTTTATTTACTTTATAAATGATTAAGAAATCAGTTTAATAAAAATAATAATTTTTATATGATTAAACTCAAAATGTAATTTTGAGTAATATAAAAATTATTTTAAGAAATTACTTTTACTATGTAAATTGATTTTTTAAATAAATTATATTTTTATAAAATATTTTTATGAAAATATATTATTTAAATATAAATTATTATATAATTTTTATGAAGTCGAATTTAATTTTTATAAAACTTTGAAAACTATTATTTTCAAAAAACCCAGTATTTATTAATAAATGTCGATTATATTTTAAAATTTAACATTAATATACTTTAAAAAAAATATTTTTATAAAATGAATATTATTTTTGGAATCAAAACATAAAAATTATCCTATAGTGAAAATCTTTATAATATTACAGGAGAGTCGAATTTGGGGTAAAAATTAAATATCATATAAATATAGTGTATATTATGAAATCGTAATGACGAATAAGTGATTTAAAAAAATACTATAAAGGTTATACATGACCAAATATATTTTTTCACATTAAAACCATGCAATTTTATGTTTATTTGATTAATTTTATAAATCCTTTATGAATCCTCCAAAAAACCATTAATATGTATTATGTTTTTGAAATCATGGTTAAGACTATTACTCAATTCCACATTAGAAAGGGTATTATTTTATTAATTATTGACATTGAACTTTTGAAATAATGAATACCACTCCCCTTTGGTAGAAACCATGGGGATAAACCATGGGAAGGTTTGTGGGTTTGGTTATTTTATTATATAGATTACAAAACCTATTTTTGAGAAATTATAAATAATTACCCACTAATTTAGAATATAAACCCACCTAATATAAAATTTATCACCAATAAAAAACCTTGTACTACATCCTTACTCCTCACAACACTCTCTAGAGTCCTACCAAGATTCCACTATTCTCTCAAGAATCTCCACCTAAGCATTTGGAATCACACTATCAAGGTAAGGGACCTTCCTCTAATCCATTCAATTCAAGAACCTTCATTAAAAATTTTCCTTTTAATTTATATTGGTTATAATGTAGTTAATTTATAATAACTCCCTTACTATCCAATTTATTTTATTTTAAAGTTATACCATTTATCCTATCTTATTTTAACCCTTACCTATGTCGTTATTATACCAAATTTTAGTAAAAGATCTTCCACTCTTCTTTTTATTCAAGCACCTATTTTATGTTATGCCCCTTAAATTCCAAATTTCCGTGTTTGGTGTACATTTTTTTCTATCACCCGTACATCAGTTTTTTATGTCCATGTGATGATATAACCCTTTCACTCTCATTAATCCCTCCCATGAACACTTATTGACACTCATTTCCATCCTAAAATTTAGTAAGGGTTCTTTTCATTCACATACATATTCAAGGTTATTTATTATATTATGACTTCTATTTACAATTAATTTTTTTTGGATATATATTTAAATGGACCTATTACTATCCATTTTATTTCACAATGATGAGAGACCCCTTTCAGTCTCATCAACCCAATTTATGAAATTTTATGTGATGTCGTTACACTGCTGAATTTTTACTACAATTTCCATGCCAATTTTTTTTTGTAGTGAATAAAATACCCATTTAATATTTGGGGTCTTCATATTTATAAACTTATAATTCTTGACTTGGTTCTTTCATTTATCTATTCTACACTTCTTTAATCATGGAATAAATTATAGTGATGAATGAATCCATGTTATACGATCTGTATTGCACAATTAATCATGAGAAATAAATGAAAGTGATAGGGGTGCCTGAAATTATATATCCCTCCAATTAATTGCATAATTTTTAGTCTCATGAGACATCTTGTTGGTATATGGAGTGAACCTAATTACTTAATGGGTCTTTTTCAATCATTATGTCTTGGTAGTTAGCCTTGACCTAACATTATGATGTAGTGTTTTTGGTTCTTTCCACAATTCCCATGTTTCTATTATTATTATCATGATAAATCATGTTTAATTTTTCCTGATTATGATTCTCACTCATTTTATTTCCCATTTATATTCATATTGTACTACATGTGTTATCTTTTTCATGTTATGCTATGTTTATTCCCTTACTGGGCTTTATAGCTCACCCCTTTCTTATGTATGTCCCTAGGTTATCCCTTGCAGATTTATGTTTGATGGAATATAATGATTATGTTAAGGAACATTTAAATAATGTTGATGTATTGCCCATTTTATGTTGTTATGTAACACACATAATTCTCAAAGACACTATACTTCTCGATCTCCCGCATTGTATTAAGTGTAATATTATGTAATAAATCATGAATTAATGTGAAATAAAGAGATGGGTTATCATACTATATATATATACATATATGATATTTATAACATAATTATACCTCTAGATTCATTAAATCATATAACCCTTTTTTACATTCAATTTCTTAGGGGATACGATAACATCACTTGTGTGTACGTTTAACTACCGTCTCAAAAATTTCTGTGTTTAATATTTCACTAATGTGTTTTGTGTAAGGTGATAAGAGTAATTTTAATGAATATATGTGTGCACACCAAATTTCAGATAGGGACCAGAAGGGGATATTTTGAAGAAACCAAAAGAAAATCGAGAATAAAGGGATGAATCCATGGTGGGAGAGGAGATGCATAGAAGATTGAGGAGAAGCACACAAGTTTTCACACAACGCACAAGATCTTGTGCACCCAATGCGACATCAAATGTCATATTATATAGTGACCCGCTGCACACGTTCCCAGGCACCGACGCACAAGATTCAAGGTGCGCGCACAAGAAATCATGCGGCGCACAATCCCTTGCACACCGAATATGACGTCAAATTGTCCCTTTTGTGGCCACCTCTAAAAAAATACATCCAAGGAAATGTCGCAAAAGAAGAGAGTTTGGTGCATAAGTTTCTTTTAGGAGAAAAACCCTTTGCCCGCTCAATGTGACATCAAACTGACTTTTTCACATTGAACCTCTTGCATGCCACCAAAGAGGATTCTAGATATAAACTAAAGCGTACCCTCCACCCTTTGGGGATGGGAACAGAAGCTGAAGCAGCATTTTTCTAGGATAAAGACACATCTTCTGCGACCTCGTGAAAAAAAACTATGGCCTTAAGGTATTAGATCTTGCGTGATAGGTCCCCCAAGGGACCACCTTTGGGTGGGCCCTCTTCGGCATTACCCTCATCCATTTCCTTTTTCCATAATTTATTTGTGCCCAAAAGATCCCTCTTACCCGTGAATTCCCTTTGCATAAGACCTATTTTTCATGCATCCTTATGGTTTGTGTGTAGCCACCCCATCTTGCGCGTAGCCTCCCATATTGCACACGACCCTCCTTTTTTACTCCATGTGTCATCCTTACCTTAGGGTACCATGTTTGAGCCCCTATTATGCATGAAACATTTTTGTCACACACGTTTCTCCCATATGACCTTCTAGGTTTTTGTGAAGTTATTTTAGGGTCCCTGGGGTAGTGTTTCACATTGAGTTTCTTAGCCACATGCTTCTCCATATAGGCATGCTAACATCTACTACTTCTTCACATAAACACACTAACATGGAACCGTCAATGGATCATGCCACGACTCCCCCTCACAATGGAATTGCTGGTTCCTTCCCTTCACCAAGGGTTAAAGAGTGTTCATTATGTAAGTCTTAGGGGTGCAGAGTAAACTCACCTCGTTCGAGCGGTAGGATGTTAAACTGCCAAGAACCCTCATCCCCAGCATATGATGTTAAATTGTGGCCTCACTCCATGCATCATACATGTGTTTCTCCATCTTTTACATTCTCTACAACCGCTCATCTGCACGAAAGTGAGATCTTCCTCACATGGAATAAGATCCTCTCTGCTGAAGCAGCACTTCTCGATGGGGCAGGGAAACCATCTCGGTGTAATCCCCTATCCTTGCGGTAGGTAGCATCCCTACCCCTCCTCTCATCCATGCAAAATTCCAGAGGAGAGATGGGCACTGGGACCTTTGTTATCCCATCCCTTGCCTTATGGGCTTTTTTTTGTCGGGCCTCCATCCAGAGTAAGTCCCAATATCCATCTCTCTCAATTTCTAACCATGCATAAGCCCCTATTTCCTATTTAGGCTATTAATCACGAGTAATCCCCATTTCAATTCTCATGGACACACCTTTCATGATGTGATCATAGGGTATTTTATGCCTCTTGTTTATCACACTAATCCTAACTCACGTGGGCTTAGAGTAAGCATCGACCATGACATACTCCCTCGTCCAACTTAGCATGTAAGCCCCAAACCCATTCCAAAATATGTCAAATTTTATTTTTTCCAAGGAAACGTGCGTTGGAAGCCTCCCTGAGGTTCAATCCCAACACCCATCAGTCCCAACTACTCTACATCGGTCCACCCTCATCCTTTATGACATTAAACTGTATGCCCCTTTCATCCCGGATGATGTTAAACAACACCCATTCGAACTACATGGGCTTTGATCCTTGTCTCCTAGACAGGGTACGTAGGAAGCCTCCCTGAGGTCTAACACCAATCAATGGTATGTCATTGTGTCTCCCAATCAATGGTAATATTATGTGTCTTCCAATCAACGGTAAGTCGTTGTGTCCCCCAATCAAAGGTAAGCTGTTGTTTCTCCCAATCAACGGTAAGACATTATGATCCCCAATAAAAGGTAAAATGTTGTGTCTTATAATTAATGGTAAGATATTGTGTGTCATAATAAACGATAAGAAGTTTTGATCCCCAATCAATGGTTTGCCATTGTGTCCCCCAATTGATGGTAAGTTGTTGGAACCCTATTCGGCTGTAAGCAGTTGTCAACCCCAATCGACGGTAAGCCGTTGTGTTCCCCAACCAGCGAAAAGTTGTTGGAACCCCATTCAGTAGTAAGTTGTTACAACTAACTAGTAGTAAGCCATTGTAGTCCAAAATCGATAGTAAGCCATTATAGTCCCCTTTTTTGGGACCCATATCTCCGGTCCACCCCCAAGCGTCAGACCAACTTGGGCCGAATGTTCTATTTCCTCCAGGTCCCATCCATGCATCCATTCTCATAGGACGCCTCCTCAAGCGTCCCATCACCTCACCGAACTATGTATACATTGATTCCCTGCTATAGGGATATCTAGGAAGCCTCTCTAAGGTTCAATCCTGACACTACCATAACCTCCATGACGGTTCTCCATACACTGTCAACAATCCAGATCCATCCTGGTTCTTACCCGAGCTACCACATACCGGTGAGATCACGTCCCCCACTTTCTCACTGCTCTTAGTAGAAATTGGGAAACTAACCATGCATTGTTCCTAGCATCAGTGTTCCCTCCATGGGTTAGACCCATCTGACAAACTCCAATCAGTGTTCTGATCAGTCTGATCCATCTCCGGTAGACATTAAACTCGTGACATACCCTGTGATAAACATGGGAAGCTGAGGAAAATATCAAAGACATGCCTATGGAATAACATTCCATGCATTCAATGTCGGATGACTCATGATTCCATGCCCTCAAGAATACCTATCATAAGGGGAAGAAACCCAGGCGCATCAGTGTTCTAGCGTCAAGACACACCAGTGATGTCCAACATGACTACTTCCTTGATCGAAGGTTGCTACCCTGGATACACCCCTTGGAATGTCCTGACAGAAGCAGTGTAATTAACCAGCATCCATGAAGACATGGCACTGAGAAGAGTTTCACGAAAAACATCTAAAGTCTCTAAGGGAGACCCAGACTAGGTAACGAGATTAGAGGAGGAATCCATAGAAAGAGGAACCAACATCCCATCATCCCATTTCGATCAAGGAGAAAACATTCCTGAATAAGAGATGGATGCCACCTGACTTTGGAAAGTGGGAATGTGGGGAAATAGTTGTGCATCCTCCTATAAATGACAGATGGATGTGGACCCTAAAAAAAGAATCAGAAGTAGAAATGGTGAACATGATGTGAAGATCCTCTCCTCAATGTAGATATTAGTAGCACTCGAGATATCAGTGGACTAGTGTTTCACCAGATACATATATCTGACACCATGTAACGCCAATAAAATAGTGGTCCTAACGTGAAACTCACTATAAATTGGGGAATATTAACGTAGGACATCCCAGTCTGTGATGTTGTCAGTGTGGATCCTTCTTACCAACCATGTATGACAGAATGGTTCTAAGTCACTAGATGTCACTTTCTTTATTTTAGCACTAATGGTTAAATCTGCCTTCTTTCTAGGACCGAAGTTTTCATGATAGGAAATAGATCACCGCCCACCCACTGACACAGGTTTATGGGAAATTTTAGGATGAAAATCCTGCACTACCTCATCCCTTCCATGATAGGCTTCATGTCGACGGCTGTTGGGCACCCACGCCCTATCTCCCCTTCTGAAATCGTTTAGAGAAGAGTGATAAATGACCTCATTCGACGATACAAGTAAGAGGGGATTATCCCAATCTAGGATATGTCACATAAATACATAGAGGCTTTTGCACCTCATCACCACCGCCACCCCCAAAGGCCGCGTAGGGAGCCACTACTACCCACTCCGACGTATAACCGTTTCAGGAGCGATTCCCTAGAATGCTTCGACGAATCCCTCTCCAACATCGGTGAGGTGACGGATGTCCGGGCTAGCCTGGACGGGAATCCATTACAAGGGATCCCAATGAGAGCTCACACTAGGCCGTGTCAGCACCACCACTTGGCCGCACAATCTGGTGAGCAGGTAAGCTATGCGCCTACACCACTAGACCGAGTCTGGTTGACCCGTTGCCAGTGTCAGGCATGGGCTGATGAGAACACCCACTGAGGGGTGTCAATGTCAAAGACTACCATATCCCATGCCACCACTAATGCATACCATCAGTCCCATCTTTACAATGAGAAAGGGAACCCAAACACCCATCCCAGATCGAGGCCACCACCACCCCATGGGTAGGCTGGGTCGACTCTCTTGGTCGCCGATGCGGGTAGTGCCCGCCATGGGGCAACCCATGGCCATGAATCCTAGTATGAAGTTCATTACCATACCATCACCAATGAGAGTGTAGGTCTATCCCACTCCCAATATCGGCGTGGAGGTCCTCCCCATGTCGGTTTCAATCCAAACATGGTTCCTCCCAACTGTAGTGATGCTCAGCACAAACTTTTCCTCTGCACCCATGACCTCAGGTATAGAGCTATTCCTCCGGTCATAGGTCGCTGATATAAATATTGTACAAATCCGATCAATCTTCAGTGTGGGGACCTTTACCAAGTCCTTATGGAAACCAATGAAGGTCATCCTCATCCCAAAAACTAGAGAAGCATAGGTTTTTCTAGCTTCAAAGACACCCAACACGGAGGGTGTACCTGTGTTTTTCTCTACCAGTATGAGGACCCTCCTCGCACCGACATTACTAGAGGAAATAATCATGGAGGCCCTACTGATGCTCCCACTAGCTCCAGTGGAGGTCCTACCCACTCCTGTACTTCCCATAGAGATTACCTCCATGCATCAACCAATATACATGGAGGTCCTCCCCATGTTCCCTTTGTCATCTTTCCAAGTTCTCCTCGCACCCCGACTCACCTAGGAGGAATTCCTCTCTTCCCCAGCACCAATTCAGTCAAAGTCACCCCTAGAGCGAAAAATCTACCCTATCCCGAAGATCCACCCCGAAGTAGGAGGGCGGGTCACCACCTCCATAAAAAGAATGCGAGGAAGATTCAGACCAAGATTAAACCCATCTATTTCTCATATTCTGAGGTGGAATATGATTTATCAATGGAAATCTCACCTTGGTCCTCTATGTCAGGGGCTGGGGTTGGGAAGAGGCATATCAACCTCATACTTTTAGAATACACAGTCCACTGGATCCCTAACTCCCTCTATAGATACACCCAGGAGGGAAAAGATTTGGAATCTCCCTAGGGTTTGGCCATGCAATCACCACTATCATCTCTAGGAGAACTCTCTACCTTGACCAAAGATCAGTGAGAGTTATTCTGGGGACCTATGGTGGACGATCAACAACATGGTCCACCACTAGCAACCATAGTCCCTATTCTAGAAACTATTGTTGGCAACCCATCTTATTGTGATGTGGTGTCTAAGTCACTGCACTCTTCGAGGTATATCCTGAGATGCGATGGATTTTCAGCCCGCTCGCCGTATTTTCCACTGGCCAGCCTACTGTCTCAACGGTCTTCTTGAGTACCAATACTAGTTCCCCAGCCCCCTCTAGTCGACGAGTGGGGAAACCAAGGGATAAAACCCGAGTATCATCCAAGGATTTTGTGGGACATTCTCGTGAAATATAATTTCTTGGAGATGTTTTGGCCAGTCGAGCACCGAATTTCAGTGCACCAGAATCGCTCACCCAGGAGGAAGTTGGATGCTTTCGCCAAACCCTCTGGTCGAAAACCATTAGTCTTTGCCATTGGAAGGTGGATTACTCCAAGAGTCAGACATACTTCAAAGACATTGGTCAACAATTCCATTTGGTTGATTTGGCCGCACTCCCCGTGGCCCAACGTCCTGAGTCACCAGGCCACCATATGACCCTCCAACAACGATGCATTCAGAGCTTTAAAGTGCACTGCATGATTATCAAGGAGGCTTCCCCCCACGTACAGATCCATGGTTGGGGGTAGTATGTGGACCTCCATTTCAGTTCTATCCAGTACCAGACTGACTTGCCAGGCGATATCGAGGATATGACTCCAGGTAGAGTCACAGTTAACATGGATGATCTATCAGAGTAAGAGACAAAGACAAATATCCTTAGAGAAAATTTACCCCTCAGGGGAGTGCCATAATTATTAAATCCATTGGGAAGGGTCACTCACTAGTAGAGAAATATAGTGGGTCTTTCCATTCCCACCATGACAGTGGCCCCCAGCCAGAATCCCAATAAGGTAAAAGAGCACCTCAGAGCCATAAAACCCTATGACCGTTCTAGCTTAGTAAAAAACACAAAGGATGATCCTAAAAAATACACGTTGCATAAACATCTCATTGAGCACCAAAATATGGTCAATGACCTCTTTACTAAATGTGCCATGGAGAGATAACTAGACTACGGTGATCCTCGGTCGGGGCAGCAGGGGAAGGCACAACTTCCCCCCAATGAATTGCCTCCAGGTGACCCTGACCATCTTTCCCATGCAGATAGGATAATGGTAAGGACTTATGGAAAAAGGGCATGGTATGTGTCGCCAAATCCACCCGAGCAGTGTGATAATCTCTGGAACCCAACTCATGTACCCCCATCCACTCCATGGTCCATCCCATGAAATGTTCTATGAGCTTCCAGGATTGTTTATCATGTTGAATAACCTGCCAACACACTGGTGGTTAGGGATCCTCATCAGGACAAGAATCCCTACCCAGATGATCCGATGGAAATTTTTATTTCTCATCTCGAGGTGTTGGAAACTCAAGAGGTGGCAATCACACCTGATGGAAAGCCATATCGGGGGTGGGTCGATGATATTCCAGTGCCCTTGGGTTTTGAAAACCCCGCATTCTACCCCTTAAATGGGACGGGAGATCCGCTGCAGCATCTGGCCCAATTAATCCCATGGTGTGGACCCTTTTTAGGAAATCTATCACAGTAAGATGCCGCCAAACTCCGATACTTCGTACAGAAATTAGAGGGGCCTACATTTGTCTTGTACAAATAGCTACCCATCAGGTTAGTCACCGACTGAGAAGTCCTCTATAGACATTTTCCTTACCAGTTCAGCCATACCACCTGGAAGACGAGTATTGAAGACCTATTAAAGTGTAAGTAGAGGCCTGATGAACGTGTATCAAACTTTGTCTCCCCATGGAAAGGACTTACCTATTCCCTAGACATGCCCCAGACTCAGGAAGAACTGGTGAAAATGTGTTTGGGGGAATGTCTAGAATAAAATGGTCCCCTATTTCATTACCTAGAATTACCCTGGGGGATTCTGAGATGTCTCTGATAAGGCTCAGCGCCTAGAGGAAGCCTTGCAGCAGGCCAAACAGGCACGACCATTTCTTTATGCAATTCATGCAAGAAGGGATCCTAAGGCTATGCCCATAACGGTAGTTTAAATATAATCCCCTAGGAAACTAGAGTTATTACTAGTGGATCCACCTCCACAACCTCTCAGAGGCCCTCCACATCAGGTGCAGCCTCCGGCCAAGTAGCGCCTTCCTCAGAATCTGCAGGTGCCCTTGTGTAATGCACTGCCACCACCTAGGTGAGATAACCCAGTCCCACCTCCTCGATAGGCTCCTCCAGCCCCTCGTTGAGGCTAGGCTCCCAGACCCACCTTCCCGGATAGAAGAAACCAGACCTACTTATTCAATGATACTAAGGTCCCTGGTTATTTCCTAAGCACCTTGAATAGGGACCTCTCTGTTTTCCTGAATGCAAGAGACTAGAAAAGGTCGATCTCACTGATCACCCCAATTATGTCCCCTATCACCGGATCCTGGGGCACACCCCCAAACATTTCTATGTGCTTAAAGACTAAATTCAAGACCAGGTTGATAACAAAATAGTTATGTTGGGCCTAACTTCGTCATAGGTGGAGTATGTATTCATTAAGCTAGACAACGACAGTGATAGCGAATGTGATCGTCATCAGGTTTCTAACTGATGACCCCAAAAGTATGATGAATTGATGGATTATAAGATAGTCCACCATGACATGGTATTATTTCTGCATGTATGAATTAACCTGAGCCTTCAGAATATGCCGCGCCACCCATAGCCAGTACCTCTGCATCAATGGATCAGTCTTCTTCTTCTCAGAAGAGATGGTGTCGGCAAAGCAAGGGAAAACCAATTCCCACGCTAACGTCGTCGTCATCCCATATGATCGATGAATTTTCCTCCCAAATACGAAGATTCCCCCCATAATTGGTCCAATAGTGAAGTATTATTCAAGTGATGATCAATGGAATGCCTCAGTTAACACCATGATGCTTGTAAACCCCTACATGATTTCTGATGGAGAGGAGTGCTAGACGGACCCTCCCAATGTTCCAAGCCATCGCCAACGCCGACAAAACCGTGGATATATTGGTTTTCAGAATTACTCAGTCAACACTTCCTGCCAGGCTATGCATGCCACTAAAACTAGATAGCTGGCCCAGTGCAGAGTTCAGTATGCGCAACCATCTCTTCTGGTGTCATCAGATCCACCTTTTCTGCCATTTGTGTTACTTGATCATGAAAAATTTCCTTGAACTCTCCATGATCTGCCATGCTCTCCTGTGAACTGACCCCTGTTATCTGATCCACATCCGGTAGTCACTCCATGAGCTTTGACTAGTGAGAAACAAGACACCCCCAGCACTCTTTAGCCTCTAGTTTAGCAGAAAGGGCAAGTTATTCCCCCTACCGCAGAATGAAATCCGATAAGAAGAAGTTCCTGATTGGCACAAAATTATGATTTCCTCAAGCTTCTTTCCAGCATTCTAACAAGTATCTCTATCCTTGAGGATATTTTTCTGTTAATGGATATGTCTGGAGAACTTTCCAAGGATTTAAGAAGCTCCCTCCAGTTTGAGATGGAGGAAGCATCTACAGAAGCCTTCCTTGCAGAGGCAGTCAAGAATGTTGAATGCCAGGCCATTATCGCATTCTTTGAATAAGATGAAGGCTCCCCCATATAGGGGAACATCCACCCATTGTACATCACTTTCCACTTCAATGTCAAAGACGTTCTTCTCTATCTTCTCGACATAGGCTCTGGGATCTACCTAATCTTAACTAAGACACTTCAAAAAATGGGGCTATCTGAGAATGATTAGAGTCCCTTTGAACTGAAAATCTATGGATGTGATAGGATGGAATAGAAGTTGGTTGGAATGTTCCACCTAAAGACCCAGTTATGTTGTATGGTATCCAAAACCGAGTTCATGTTTGTCTCACATGACACTACTTACAACACATTGATGGGTAGTCCATGGCTTCACCTACATGCGACGATCCCTTCATTGTATCACTAGTGATTTAAGTACACCCTTAATGGTTGAGTGTTCATACTTGAAGGTGACGCATCTCCCTTTGCCTCTTGTGAAGCCCACTATCTAGATGTCGAATATTACAAGAGAAAGGACAAGAAGTTTCTGGCTAATGTGGTTGAACATTCTACGACCGCGACTTACCCGTTGACAAATCTGGATGATTCCTATATCATTCTAATCCACCGATTGGAGGCTACGACCCTGGATATGTGACAATGCTTTGTAGTTTCTGGAATGGGTGGGGGGAACATTCCCAAGACTCAGAAATTATGGAATATCACATTGTATTCCTAGAAGAATCCAGCTCGGGTGATCCCAAACCCCCCTACGCCCATAAGATATCGGGATGTCCCCCTCATGGAAAAAACAATACGACTTACTTGTTTGTTTAGATGGGATGGGATAAACTGACTTAAATCGATGTGCCACTATTTCTTTGATATCATAAGCATGGATCCTTTGGCCAAAGAATAAATGGGATCAGATCAACAACTTTAATTTCCATGGTTTCGACAGCACAAGAGTCCCTCGATGCAGTTTCTACCGCCGCTCAGGCTATTACCAGTCTCCCATCAAGATATATTCACTCAAAGGAAACCCCTCCCACTGAGGATCCCTCCTCCATAAGTGAGGAATATGATTTAGAGGATGCTCCTCTCGCCTTTGAAGAGGGTGTCTCTACCATGGTCAATGAACTGGCACAAGTGAACCTCAGTAGTGAGACGGATCTAAAGCCCACATTGATCAGTGATGATATGTCTGTCGAAGAGAAACAACAATACATGGTCTTCCTAAAGCATCACCATGATGTATTTTATTGGAGTTATGATGAAACTCTCAGAATAGATCCCCAGGTCTCCGTACACTACCTCGGTCTTATGGAAAATAAATGCGGGTTCAAATAGACTTCCAGAAAGATAAACCATTCTGACAGTGCTATGGTCGAGGCCAAAGTTGATAAGATCATCAGAGCCAACTTCATCAAGGAGGTCCAGTACCCCATATGGCTAGCCAAAATTGTTCCTATTAATAAAAAGAACGGACAAATCAGAGTCTGCATCAAATTACTGGATCTCATCCATCATTGTCCGAAGGATGATTGTCCTTTTCTTATGATATAGTTGTTTATTGATTCCACTACTGGGTTCTAGGCCCTCTCCTTCATGGATGGGTATTCTGGGTATAACCAGATCTGAATGGATCTAAAGGATGTAGAGTCTACAACCTTTAGAGAACCACAAGGTAATTTCTTCTACTAGGTAATGCCCTTTGGTCTAAATATTTTAGGTGACACCTATCAGTTTTCTATGCATAACATATTTAATTTGATAATTGGGACATTGGTGGAATTCTACATGGATGATCTTCTGTTCAAATATCAGCAACGTTGAGACCATCTCAAGGACCTTGAGAGAGTGTTCAGATTCTTCTATTCTTGCCACCTGAAGATGAACCCATTGAAGTTTCCTTCGGGGTCACCTCAGTAAAGTTTCTTGGATTTATTGTAAGATATAGGGTCATCAAGATCAACCCAGAGAAGATCAAGGCTATTATCTATATGTCTACCCTGAGAAAGATTTGTATCTTTGATTATTTCAAGACCACTTGTCCAATATACTATGATTCATCACAAATTTGGTCGGAATGTGTAATCCCTTTTATAGGCTCATGAATAAAGGATCTGTCTATCAGTGGGAAGAATAATGTCAGACTACATTTGAGGAAATCAACAAGTATCTACTCCTGCCTCTGGTCTTGATGCCACAAGTTTCCAAAAATCCATTGGTCCTTTTTGCGACCGCCCTGGAACGGTCTCTCAATGACCTTCTCACCCAAAAGAATAAAGAGGGAACAAAGAATAGTCTCTACTATCTCAGTTGCATGATCCTTGATATAGAGACCAGATACTCCCTTATCGAGAAGATATTCCTTGCGATGGTATTCATTGTACATAAACTGTGACATTACTTGTAGCAACATGATGTAAAACTGGTGTCTCAAGTGGATCCATTAAAGTACATACTGAACCACCCAATGTTGATAGATCGTCTAGCTTGATGGGTAGTTACCCTCCATCAGTTTGACATTAGGTTTTTCTATCATAAGGCCATCAAGGGGAAAGCATTGTAAGATTTCCTTGCTGCCCATTTAGCTCTCATGGAACAATCTTCAGACCTTTATTTTCCTAATGAGTCAATCCTCTTGGTGGACCAAGAAATTCCATTTTGAAATACGAACTTTGATGGTTCTTCCCAGAGCCCTACCGATATAAGGCTCGATGACCCAAACTCAACAAAGTGGTCCTGGGTATCGTCTTCATAACTCTAGCACACACTATTTTTCAGTATTCATTCCTATTTTCAGAAGGTTGTACCAACAATGAGTTAGAATACTAGGCCCTCATTACTGGCCTCAAGTTGTCCATTGAGATTGATAATACCCACTTTCATGTGAAAGGGGACTTTGAACTAGTCATCAAGAATATCAATGGTGACTATGTCCTTAGAAAGATAGAGCTCGTACTACTATTGGAATGCACCCTACAGCTGATGACCCAGTTCCCATACCATCTAGAAGTTTCCCATGTACCTTAATCCTAGAATGATCAAGCTAACACCTTGTCCAGCCTAGCTACATCACTTTCGAAGCCTGATCATGATGATTTGATTATCTAGATGGCACACTAGAGAGTCGTCATCCCCATCACTCTAGATGAAGTTGAAAACCCACAAGTAATCCACCTTACCACCAGTGCCTCCATGTTAGGACCCTGAGGTCCCCCTAACACAATGTTGGAACTAACTACTGATTTCAGGACCCCCTTTATCGAGTACGTCCAGCATGACAATCTCTCGGTAGATTGAGCCAAGTGCGAGCGAATCAGACGCCGCGTGTAGCAGTTTACTCTCCAGAGTGGTTCCGGTCTTGAGTAGATCCTACAAGCATAGGTTTTATGGGGTTATCCTCCTCTACATTCAAGGAGTTGATATTTCTCAAGTCATGTAGGAGGTTCACGCCGGTTCATGTGAGGCTCATAAGGCCGGGCCAAAACTATCTCACAAGATCTTGAGACTGGTGTATTTTTAACCCTCAATGATCTGTGACTGCATCGAGTTTTCCCAGAGGTTCCATGCATGCCAAATTCATGCCAACTTTTTTGCATCATTCACTAGATCCTCTACACACTTCCAAGTACTCTAATACCTTTTCGATATGGGGACTCGATGCTGTGGGACCATATCCACCAGCAACAGCTCGCCCGCGTAGGTTCATACTAACCTCTACGGATTTATTTTATAAGTGGGAAGAAGTGGTTATTCTCAAGGAGGTCGAGTCCCATTCTATCATTTAGTTTGTGAGCTCCAATATTATCTACCAATTAAGATTCCTTGAAACCATTCTCACCGATAATGGTGCCAAATTCCAAGAAGCCGAGTAGAAGAAATTGTATACCAAGTACAACATCCATTCTAACCATACATCCTGCTATCACGCGCTAGGAAATGGGCATATCGTGGCATTCTACAAAACCCTCTCTTAAATTTTTCAAAAAATAGTTGTTCAAAAAAGATTATTTGGCCAGAAAAGATCCCCAAAGCCCTCTAGGATTATCAGATGATGACTCATAATTTCAAATAGGTGACTCCACACTCCCTGGTGTACGCAATGGAGGTCATCCTGCCCATCGATATTCATTTTCTTTCATTACGCATATATGTCTATGATTAGAAAGCATTGAATAAAGTAGCTGAAATCCTATTGGATAAATTGGAAGCACTTGATGAGAAAAGGCTTCGTGCCCTGCACAATCTGAAAAGGACTCAAAAAAAGATAGTTATAGCTTTCAACAAGAGAGTTCACCTCTTCTCTTTCTTTCAAGGTAACATGGTGTTGTCCCTAAGGACACCAATAATACCTAGGTGGAAGCCACCAAAATTGGATCCCAAATGGGAAGGACCTTATATCATTAACATGGTTTATCCCAATGGTGCATACTCCCTAGTTACCATGGATGGTGAGCGTATAACTCCTCCCACCAATGCCAAGTTCCTCAAACAATACTTTGCCTGATCAAAGGGGTCCTACATGACCTTAAACTATTATGTACCTCATGATGTTAAATTTTATGTTGTCTCATGGGATGTTAAATTGTATTCTATCCTACATGACCTTAAACTGTGACGTCATGTATGACATTAAACTTCTTTGTCATCCCACATGAAGATAAACTGCAAAAAGATCTGAGATCTAAGACCTTAAACTAAGATCTCCCCACCACCATCATCCTTCAGAACATTAAACTACATATTAAGAACTATGTATGGCTTTATTACCATCCTCATGGGATATGTAGGAATGCTTGGACACCATTTCTTGAGTCCAGCCCCCAAACTCTTCTCTTTGACTACCCTTGGGTGGAGTTCTCTTAGAGGGCCCCACATAGTGTAGTGTAGACTTCCTTAGCCCCCACTCATGTATAGATTATGATGATCGCACCTTGTGCCCTACCTCGTTCTTCTATCCTCCCACATACTCACCTCATGATGCTAAAGTGAAAACTTTTCAGAACTATGTGTGGTTTTCTTCCCATCCTCATGGGATACGTAGGAAAACCTGGACGTTTTGTCCACAGGTCCAGCCCAGGCTCATCTCCCCTTTATCTCATACACCTGGTCAGAATTGTCTCTAGGAATTATGAATGGCATGGTGTTTGTGGGATTATGTCCTCGTTCATGTCGGGTTACTCGCCATGTCATACACATTCTATCCATCATTGTCCCACAAGATGTCAAACTTCACCTTCATAACTACGTGTGGCTTGATTCCCATCCTCAAGGGATACGTAGGACTGACCAAACATCTAGTATTTGGGTCCATCCCTATTTCTTAGAAACCTTTTCATCTTTCTGTCCCCTTGGCCTAAATTTATCAGGAGAAGGTATATGGTGTGGTATAGACTCTATGTCATTAGTCACATTAGATTTTAAATATCCATGCCACGTACCTCTCCCTCCTGAGAGATCCTTATTCCCCTGTTCTTCACTCATCTCTTCGAGTCAGCTGCTCTGGAATTAATCCCCTTGACCCTTATTGGTACTTTACAAATGTTCCCAAGAGCACTCCGGTTCAGGTCCTAGAGTGTTGGATTCTACCTAGACATGCTCTTACCCATTTTTTAGGCTTTTTGTTCCCCTTCACTTTGGATTTCATCATATTTCACATCCTAAAAGACCCCCAAAGAGAATGGATGCTAGGAAGAAGGGCTCTCCTGCCATTTCAGGACAACGTCCTCAAGTATTTCAAATGATAAATTGATACATGTCTCGTGTTGCAAATATGTTCAGCGGTCGATGTTTATTTTTTTTCCCATTTCAGGTCACACGATATGGATGCTATGTTTTGAACATGGTCAAGAGTTATCCTCCATCTTCAAACCAAACCCATCAATCCCTAAATTTCGGTTGCATGATTCATGTCATTTTCTAC
This sequence comes from Viscum album, assembly GCA_963277665.1. NCBI lineage: Eukaryota > Viridiplantae > Streptophyta > Magnoliopsida > Santalales > Viscaceae > Viscum > Viscum album. The sequence continues at coordinate 1,920,555,680 of OY728125.1, read as the reverse complement.
TCCATCATGTCCAAGTGAAATTTTGACACTCTTAGTATTATCCCTCAGTGTGAATTTTCACATTAGGAGGAAAAATTCACGGTAAGGCGTTATTCAAAGCTCTTCACTGATTTCCCCTTTCATGCATTACATGCATTTAAAAGACTTTATTTTCCCTTGTTTCCCACATCGAGCGTAGATAACGTGGGCTTAGGGATCAGATCGAGGTTTGTACTCACTTGGAAGACTTTCGCTTCTCTATGGTCCAAGCACTAAGACCCTAAACTAAGATCTCCTTCTACATCCTTTTTGTATGGTATATGAATCGTAACCTTGAGAACTTAGTATAGCATGTTTCCCATCCTCATGGGATATGAAGGAATGCTCGTGAATATCGTCTTTAGGTATAGCTCATGTTCCACCAATTACCTCGTCCGTTCGACCTTTTTGACTTGAATTTCATGGGATTGCGTGATGTGGCGTGAGTGGGTTTGGGTCTTCATTCATGTTGGGTTTACAATAGCCACACCACATTCCCCCTTATAGGAGCTAGTCCCTAATGTCTCTTGTCTATAATGGTGTTAACCTTCACCCTCAGAACCACATATGTCTTGATTCCCATCCTCACGGGATACATAGGAACACCTATATGTTTCATATTCGGGTCTAGCCCCATATTCCATGACCTTTTCTGGCCCCTTGGCCTAGGGTTTCTTCCCCAGAATTGTGTGTGGTGTGGTGTGAAACGTGTCCTTATTCACATCAGGTATGCTTTAACACTCCATGTGCATTACCTCCCTAAAGTCTCAGTTCTTCGATATGTTTCCATTCCATACGACTTTAAACTATACTTCCTAGTCCCACATGACATTGAACTATTGCGTCTTTACTTCATGATGTTAAAATGCCGGCATTGGTCCTATCATATGACCCAAAACTGTGATGTTATCATCTTGGATGCATGAAAAAACAAAACCACTTTGTTATGTCCTCACCTAGGGGGACATAATGTTTTGTATCATTCATCCACCATACCATTTGTCAAGTCCAACATATGGATTGTTTCCTATAGAGACACTTGGATTATCTATATTAGGTTTCTCACTTTAAAAACACACACATCCATCCTAAAGAACAAATAAGATCTATCACATGTTGCTCTTTTGGGTGTATGGTCCAGACCTACACAATAGTATTTTCCCAAGCACTGGTACCCTACCACGCAACTTCTATTACTACGTGCAGCTTGATTCCCATTCTAATGGGATATGTAGAAACCCATAGACATTCTGTTTGCAGGTCTAGACCCTAGAATCCTAAATCCTTCCCCTTTTTCGACCTCTTAGCCTTAACTCCTTTGGAAGTATGTAGTGTGGCGAGTAACTCATGGGATCTCATTTGCATCAGGTTTTGCAAAAACCTCACCATGTGCCTCCCTTATATCATTCCAACACGATCCAAGGTCTATGACCCTAAAATATGATCTCCCTATGGGAACTATGCATTCGTTTCAACTACTTCACCACCCTGCGAGCACTTCATTAAATCAAGTCCCCTATTAATGGTCCACTATATGATCTTAAGCTAGAAGCATGCGACCCCAGGACCCTTGTCCTTGGAAAGGGAATCGACACCATCTATCTGATATGTCTTATTTTCATTCTCATATGTACCGTGACAAAGAGCCCAAGGTGTGGAATTCTTACATGGACACTCCCTTGCATCATGTCCAGGCTTCATGAGCCCTTTATTTGGATCCTCATCCTCATTGTTGTTTGAAGGGACCACCTTTATGGCTTGGTCTCTAGCTGCATCGACTCACATACCGTAATGGGCTAACACCCCTGAGGACCTGAGACGTCATTTATGATAGTTCTTGTGTTTTGAACATGGTCAATGGTCAAACATCATTTTTCTATCCCCATTCGAGGCTAACGTGAAATGGGTACTGTGTTTCGAACATGGTCAGTAGTTATCCTCTATCATCACACTACTATCATTGTGATCCAGATCTTGATTATCATGATTCACATATTTCCACCCCCATATGTTTAATTGGAATTCGAACACAATTAGTTATATACCATCGTGAATCTATGTGAATTAGGTAGGTAGGTTAGTAATACTAAGAAATTGTTCACCTAGCATCCCATTGCACATAAAGTGTGTCTCCCTATACCATGAAAGTCCCACCACTACTCTTTTTTTCCATCATCGAGAACGACTCATGCGGGCTTAGTGGTTTTGGCAGGATGTGTATAGGTACAACCGTACCACACAAGTGTTTTTTCCCACATGACATTAAACTGTGATCCTAGAACTACATGTGGATTAATTCCCATTATCATGGGGTATGTAGGAATGACCATGTGCCTTCCCTCAGGCCCAGTCTAACTTTCACTCTTGGTCCCTCTACCTAACAAACTCCCCCATGGAATATGTGGTGTGGTGTGGGCTCTTGTCATTATTCACATCGGGTTTATACCTACCAACTCACGTACTACCAATTTGAATCTCACCTTTCATGCACCATCCTAACTTATGATGTTTAATCTACATGTTTATCTTGCTTATTAGTGTGATGTAAAACTATAAGGCACTCCAGGTCTTTTCCAGGAAGGGATTGTTCGGAAGTATGTTTGATCCCTGATCAGATTGATACATCCACCTATTGTGTTTCACCACAATGGCATAATTTCAAGAGTGTTGGGATCCATTCGAACAACTAATCACTCCACCCTACATGATTTTCATACCCTTTATTTGGATCCTCATTCCCTTTCATGACTGAAGGAACCCCCTTACAATATGGATTCATAGATTATGGATTACCTACTATTCAGCGCTAATGTTCCAGAAGACTAATGGATCAAATTTTGAGGCAGGTCCTGTGTTTCGAACACGGTGAATCGTCGACCTTAATTTGTTATCCCTGTTTTAGGCTAATGAAATAAGTATACTGTGTTTTGAATACGGTCAACAATTATACTTTATTTTCATGTCATCCCTGCAATGCTCTAAATTCTGGGTATCATGTTTCACACCTTCCATTCCCCTCTGTTCAGGTTGAAACTAATTCCCCTTGTGTTACCCCTCTTGTGCACCTGAGAACATTGGGAAGGTGGAAATTATCTAGTCATGCCTCCCTCTCTCTCCTTGCAAATCTGGATTGGTTTTTCAAACCCTAGATACACGAATATTGGTCAGCGCTCTCACATTCGGATGAGATAATGAAGTAGTAATACCTTGTTTCTTGCATTAAGAACAACCCACATGAGATTAGGGATTGATTGCTGGTTACTCCACAGTTGTAAATAAGGTGCAATAATAAAAACAAACAAGCAAGAAGATAAAAAGTTTATGAATGCAGTTTGGGATAAACAAACAAAGGGATAATGATTCACTAGTTTGGCCAAAACAGGGCCCTTAAGGATCAACATCTTTCATAGATTGTTCCATAGATTCCACCTTGTGGCCCATGGCCTCCAGGATAGCCTCCAAACCCCCAAGATTCCTCTATTAATCAACATCCGCATAGTGTAACTTTTTATCACTAGATGGTGCTCAAGCGCGTTCAGCTCAGATCTCAATCATTTGTAAACTCTCCTGCTCTACATTTTCCTGGGCATCTTCTAGCTGGGCCCTCAACTGCTCAATGATCTCAGAGCGGGTTGTGATGAATACTTTATTTTTTTACCTTCTATTTGAGACGTTGGATTTCTTGCTCACTTGTAAGGAATTACTGGGTATTTTCAGACTTCTTTTGGCACCAGGAAATTTCAGATCATTGGAAATTCTCCTGCATTTTCTCATCCATATAGTCACAAATCATTATATGAAGAGGGTGATCATCCACCCCTCCAGCGTAGAGAAAGTTTATCCAGGTGCGAAGAGAGTCCATTCGGATTATCCATTCTGCCTGTGACTAACTGAGAAATTTTTTGATGCACTTCCATGCCTTGCGTCATGTCATATTTCTATCCTCATCCATTTCAGGGTCAGATTCATCCATCTCCTCGGGATCTTTAGGTCTATACTCTGGGAATACAAACAGAAGTTCAGTGGCAAGGTCCTTTTTTGGAATTATTTCTTCCCCAACAACTTCACCCTCACTTTCCTAGGGCTCCACCCCAACATCATCATCACCCATGACTGTAGCCTCCAACTCTGCGAGTATTGGGGTGGTGTCATTATGAAGGTTTGTCTCTTCAGTAGCTGGTGTATCCATTGGCATGGCTCCTAGAAATGTTCCCGAGTCAATTTTCTGTCGAGCCTCCAACCTTTCAATTACTGCAACGCGAATCTATATTTTAGTTAGCTGATCTAACTGATAAAAGATGAGAGCCAAAAAGGGTAAAGACTTACCAAATCCAAGCGCGGTGGTATCTAGTTACTATCTCATTGTAGGAGCCGACCCTATAAGAGATCCCTTGACACTTGTAAGCTCAATCACTGGCACCAGTTCTTTTTGGATGGATGGAACAACAGGGAACTTAGAAGCTGCAATTTCACCCCTTTCGTTCGGATCATTACCGCCTACTCCAACTATAGCCACTTCCCCACCTCATTTCATTCTGGGAAAAGGCTTCTAAGGATGTTATCTTACCTTTGTGGGCATGTCCTCTTCTTCCGTGGGGAAGGATACCTGGGCACCATCATCCATGTGTTCCTAAACAAGATGAAATTTGGACAATAACCTTAGATTGTTGAAAGGGAAAGGCCACCAAAGACAAGAGTTAAACTCACCATGTGCTAATCATATATTTCTATGTCGGAGCCTACAATTTATCTACTCTCACGAGGGCTTCATTGATGGGAGTGTGTTTCTAAAGGTCCTTCACCACTGGGACCTTCAACCACTTTAACCTCTACAACCTCTTCAACATATTCTTCCTCCTCTTATTCATCATCATCTTCTTCATATCCTCCCTCCTCTACCTCTTCCTTTTCTCCCTCCTCTACATCTTCATCCTCATATGGTATCCTTTCTGGTTCATGTTCTTGGCCAAGAATCACATTCACCAGGAGATGCGACTCTTTGTACCACACCTGTTGGCATGTGTACATATCCATGGACAACATGTAGGCATTCCAGTGATGAAAGTTCACCCTATCCACCACCTAGATTCACCCTATGTATAGAAACTTGAGCCCATTATGCACTAGTCTCCGCCACAGCTCTTCGGTTGACATGGATTGTCACAGAATCTTCCAGGAGAACCAGAGAGAGGGAAACATAGCATTGGCGGTTGGCTTCGGGAGGTGTATGATCTGCTTCCCAGGGAGTTACCTAGATGGCCCATGGGGATGTCCATAGGACCACCCCTCCTCAGCAGGCAGAGGGATGATCTCAACTTGCAGTGATCCTACCAATGAAGTTCTAGCTGGTTCCATGCTAGTCACCTGACCTACTCATCATCTCACCTCCCACGTAGCACTCCATCTACCACCCTGCTCTTTGGGCTCCACGCTATATGATTTGAGTTTTCGGATGTATTTATCTAGAATCTAGTTGAGATATGTTTTTTTCTAGTGTTCAACGAACATTGTTGATAGACCATCACTGACATTGGTGGGGGGGGAGTGATGACTTCACCTAGGTCTGTATTCATGAACATAATCCACAATTGGTGAAGAATTATGGGATTTCACTCTTCCTGAACCTATATAAAAAAATTCTTTGGCATCCACTACATGAAATCGAACTGGCTGGTGAACCTGATTGGCATGTACGGTTCACAAAAGATTTTTCCATTAATCCGAGCTAACAACAAACTTCCCCTGATACTTTGCAGGCACTACCTCTTATCCAATGGTCCCCCTATAATATACCATCTGAAAAACTAGGGTCTGGAATGGGTTAAAGTTAAAATGATTATGAATATCATTCATGAGCTTGATCCATTCTTCTATGAGTGTCAGCGGGTGGATTTCAGCAATGTTTTAGAGGGATGGCCTCTTACCACCACCTGGGGGGTGAATGGAGTTTTGTAAGTCATATCCTCCATAGTGGGCTACGTCCTACCCATGAAGGATAAAAAATGGACCTCATATATTATTGGGTGTACTTCCCCTTGTGATACGCCCTAGAATGCTACATAACCTAGATAGTATAGGTGCCCCCAGGGTAACCTTGTTCTTCACCTCCATGATTCTGGCCATCACTGGTGTCCATGGGAGCACCCCCATCCTCGTATCCCTCACTGTAAATAGCCACCCACTCAAGAATGTAGAAAGGAACCCTGAATATCATACAGTTGGGTCCTGAAATTCATTTTTTCTAAATCCCCATGATCAATACTCTCCAGCTTCAATGATCATCCAATTTGATCCCACCTTTCCCCTCTGAGATGTATTCGGGCATTGCTTCCCTCATCCCGACATCTTTACAACCTTGCATTGATTCAGGAAGATACTAATCCATCCTAGATAAGGTATGTACTTCAGAACATATTTTATTTTTTTCTCCTCCTTAGCCAGCTCCAGTAGATGTCATGTCAGGATGGGGGTGCGCGTCCTTTCCCCCCAGATGTTCTCCATGGTAGGAACTCGTAAAATTAGTACCACTCCAAGGGGATTCATCCAATATAATGAATGTCCCACATAATGATACCCACCTCCCCATGGTGGAGGTAGTAGGTGTTGGTATCAGGAGACCAATGACTGAACAATTCTGGTACTAGGTCCTGCTGTCGGTAGAAGTGAAATTGGGATGTCCAAACTACTTCGAAGAGCTTGATAGACCGCATATTTTGTCCAAACTCCTCGCACGTTTGGCGTACCCAATTCACCCATGCCCATTCACTTGTAAAGTTACATCCAGACCTAAAATCCCACTCCTTATAACCCTTCATCTCATTGGTAATAATTCTTTGGATGGTGATTGCATAAAGATCCAGAGATTCCTTAGGGACCGGGTTGCTCCCTATGACAGTTCTAGTGTTGAGATTAAGGACCTAGATGGATATGTTCTTTTTTACCTAGTAATATGGCTATTGTTTGTAATGTTCAACTATGGGAGACTATCCTCGTGGGTCACCCCTGACCGCGATGTATCCATTTCAAAGCCAGGCATCAAAACCTCCTCCAAAAATGCCGAAGTTCCATATCGGCAGGCTATAACTCACAACATAATCTTTTTGATCTTGCGTAATCATGCCAAAAATCGTTTTATTTTTAGACACAACCATCCTTTCATGGAGAATCTAGGGTTTTGTGATCATATGATTCGCTCTTGTAGCCACATTGACCTCCCTCTCGACGTCGGTTTGTTGGAAAACCATTTTGGAAAAATTCAAAAATCCTAACGTTTTTGTGCCAAAGAATGAAGAATCTGAGTGAAAAATAGTTGGTGGAACTTTAGAAGGCCACTCTGCAAGAAAAAGGATAGTGGAACGAAAGTGAACAGGTCGTACCAAAACTCAGAATTGGCTACAAAATCTTGAGCACAGATGGGGAACTTTTGCGCACATGAGAGCCAAATCCTGTCAAATGAAAAATTCAAAGTAGGGACTTAGGGGGTGGTGGGTGGGGAGGGGGGAGGGGGAGCTCACCATATTTATATGTGAAAACCTAGTCTTGTGCACACACAGAAAAGGTTTGCACTCTTAAACTCCATTCATGTGTGCACCGACCAAAAGGTTCTATATCTTTGGTGTAACCCTCAGAATTCGACTTTCGGATCCCCCTTCAACTTGGATTCTGAGGGGGGGAATTTGTGGATTCCAAATTACAGATAGGTCCCTGAGGGGGATCTTTTGACAAAACCAATAGAAAATCGAGAATAAAGGGATAATTACATGGTGGGAGAAAAATATGTTCACAATAATGAGGAGGTTCACACACGATTCCCTTCAGCCCACAAGATCTTGTGCGCCCAATGCGACATAAAATGTTGACTTCCGCAGCGAACAACTGCACACGAACCCAGGAGCTGGCATGCAAGAGTCCAGGTGCGCACGCAAGACTTAATATGGGGCACAATCCCTTGCGTGCCCAATGCGACATCAAAGGGTCCCTTTCATGGCCACCTCTGGGAAAGGGAATGAATGAAGAGAGTCTTGTGTGGAAGTTTCTCCTAGGAACGCAAACCCTTACGTGCCTAATGCGATGTCAAAAAGAAGTTTGTGCACCACACCTCTTGCGCACCACCTCTGAGGATTTCGACTATAAAAAGAAGCATACCCCCTCCCTTTGGGGATGGTTACAGAAGATGAAGCGATGCTCTGCTATGCGAAAGAAACATCTTCCACAACTGTGTGAAAAAATACTATGGCCTGAAGGTATTTGATCTTGAATGACAGGTCCCCCAAGGGTCCCCGTTCGGGTGGTGCCTCTTGGGTATGATCCTCATCCATTTACCTTTACCCTAAGTGATTTTATTACAAATGATCCCTCTTGTGTGTGAATTCCCTTTGCATCAGACCTATTTTTTGTGCATCCTTCTGGTTTGCGGGCAACCACCCCATCTTTCACGCAACCTCCCATATTGCGCAGAAACCTCCTTGTGCGCTCCATGTGTTGTCCAAACCTTAGGGAATCATGTTTGAGCCCCTCTTATGCGTGACACATCTATGTCACTCACATTTCTCCCATACGACCCTCTAGGTTGGATCGTAGTGATTTCAAGGTCCCTTGGGTGCTGTTTCACTTTGTGTTGCTTAGCCTCAGGCATCTCCGCATGGGCATGCTAACAGATATTGCTTCTTTGTATAGCCACGCTAACGTGGACCCCTTTGTGGATCACTCCATGACACCGCCTCATAATGGCATTACCGGTGCCTTCCCTTCACCAAGGGTTAAAGCGTGCCAATTATGTATGTCCTAAGGGTGAGGAGGGAACTCACCTCATCTGAGCGGCATGATGTTAAACTGCCAAGCACCCTCATCCTTAAAAAAATATGTTAAACTATTCCCTCCCCGCATACATCATACGTAGAGTGCCCCATCTTGGACATTCTCTATATTTTATCGTCTCCACGGGAGTGAGATATTACTCACATGAAATGAGATACTCTCTACTGGAGCATCACCTATCCATGGGAAAGGGAAACCATCTCAGTGTAAGACTATATAATTTATTTTAAGAGGAAAAATCCATACTACCCATCCTCTATCCTGTGCCAAAGACTAGGGGAGAGACGGGCACTAAGACCTTCGTTATCCCATCCCTCTTCCTATGGGCATTGTTGTCGTTGGGAATCTGTCCAGGAGTAAGTCCTACTCTCCATATCCCTAGGATGCTAACCACACATGAGCCCGTGTTTCCTCTTTGGGGAACTAACCATGTGTAAGACCCATTTCACTTCCCACATATACACTTTTCACGACGTTATCATCAGGTCTTTTCTGCCTTATATTTCTTACATTCTTACACTGATCATGACTCATGTGGGATTAGAGTAAACATTGACCATGAAATCCTTAACGGGGCGCCTTAGCGTGTAACCCAAAACCCATTCCAAACTATGTGTACTTTGATCCTTGCCATGGAAAGATACATAGGAAGCCTCCCTATGGTTCAAGCCCAACACCCATCAGTCCCAACCACTATACATCAGTCTACCCTTGTCCTGCAAGATGTTAAACTGTACGACCCTTTTGTCTGATATGACATTAAACTATACCCATTTAAACTACACGAGCTTTGATCCTTTTATCCTAGATAGGGTAGCCTCCTTGATGTCTAACCCCAATCAATGGTAAGATGTTGTGTCTCCCAATAAATGTTAAGCCGTTGTGTCTCCCAATCAACGGTAAGCTGTTGTGTCCCCCAATCAATGGAAAGTCGTTTTGTCACCCAATCAACGGTAAGACATTGTGATCCCAAATAAACTGTAATCTATTGTGCCTCCCAATCAGTGGTTAGGCATTGTGTCTCCCAATCAAAGGTAATCCTTTGTGATCCAAAATCAACGGTAAGCCGTTGTGTCCCCAAATTGATAGTAATCTATTGGAACCCCTTTCAGTAGTAATCCATTGTAAACCCCAATCGACGATAAGCCGTTGTGTTCCCCAACTAGTGGTAAGCCGTCAGAACTCCATTTAGTGGTAAGATATTGAACCCAACCAAAGGTAAGCTGTTGTAGTCCACAATCAATAGTAAACCGTTGTAGTCCCCTCTATTGGGATCCACATCTCTGGTCTGCCCCATGGGTGTCAGACCAACTCGAGCTGCTAACAACACGTAAGCCCCAGTATATCGTTGGGTTGTTGTCTTTTCCACACACCCCAATTATTCCCCCATCCCGAACTATATAAACTTTGATTCCCTACCTTGGAGATATATAATAAGCCTCCAAGAGGTTCAAGTCCATTACCCATGTCTCATCTTGGTCATTCCCTTGAGACTTTGTATCCTAAGAAGATCATGCCCCAACCTGAAGGCTATATTTCCACTAGGTCCCATCCTTGAGTCCATTCTCATGGGTTGACTCCTCAGCTGTCCCTTTACCTCACCGAACTAGGAGAACTTTTATTCCCAACCATAGGGATATGTTGGAATCCTCTTTGAGGTTCAAGGCTAACACTACCGTCACCTCCGTGATGTTTCTCCATCCACTCTGAACAATCCTTATCCATACCAGTTCTTACCCAGGCCAGAACATCCCAATGAGATCACATCCTCCAAATTCATGCTGCTCTTAGTAGCAATCGGGCTACTAGCCATGCGTTATCCCTAGTATCAGTGTTCCCTCCAAGGGTTTCACCCATCTGATCCACTCCCGACAATGTTCCAACCAGTCTAATACATTTCTTATAGACCTTATACTCATGGAATACCCTATGTTAAACATGGGAAGATGAGGAAAACCTCAGAGACATGACTATGGCGTAAAATTCCCCACATTCGACGTGGGATTCCTCAGGTTTATACACCCTCACGAAGCCCTATCATAAGAGGAAGAAACCCAGACACATCAGTGTTCTAGTATCCAGACGCGCCAACGATGTCCAATGTGACTACTCCCCTAATTGAAGGTTGCTACCCTGGATGGAACCATTTGAATGTCCTGACAGAAGCAGCGTAACTAACCGGTTTCCCTGAAGACATGGCACTGGGAAGAGCTTCATGAACAACGTCTTAAATATATAAGGGAGACCCGGAATAGGTAACGATCTATGAGGAGGAATCCTCTAAAAGAGGAAGAGACATCCCATCTTCCTATTTTTAACAAGGAGAAAACATCCCTAAATAAGTGATGGATTCCACCCGCCTTGGGATTGCGGGAATGTGGGGCAACAGTTGCGCGTCCTCCTACGAATGACAGACAGATGCAAGCCCCGACCAAAGTGTCAGATAAAATATGTGATATAAATTATATAATTATGATATCCATATCTGATTTTTCATTTTTAAGGAAAATATATCATTTAATTTCTTAACTTTTCACTCACATTGAGATGATAACACCATTCATGTACGTGTGGAAGACCGCCTTCACGAAGTGACATGAATCTTTTTTAATCACCACACCGCATGAATGATATATATATATATATATAAATATATTTAAATAAATAATATGGTGTTTATGATATTATGATCAGTCATTAAAGAATAAATATTACTCATATCCTTTCTATAATGATTATTGAAAAATGGAAACAATATTCATGCATACATATGACCTACAATCTTCATGATTGCAACATACTTAATTTTTAAAAATAACCATTATTATTTTGATTTAAAAGAATAATTTTTGTATAAATATTATAATTATGTCATGATTATTATTATGGAGGTGAGGTTACTATATAATATACATAAGAACCAAAACTTTCATGGAAAAGATGAATTATAAAAATAGATAATTAATACTAGTTTCTGGGAAAATAATGAAATATTAATAATTAAAGGGTGATAACATGTTATAAAAAGATCATATATGATATTATAAATACTAATATGGTTTTATTAATTGTTAATTAAATATTTAAAACCACTCTAAAAGAGGATAAATCACATTCAACTAAAATAAAGCATGAGGTAAGAGACTTAATCTTAGTTGCCCTTCTTTGAGGTATATTGAATTTTTTCACCTAATTTAGTTTATATGGTGTATATACCGACCATTTGAAATGTCATATCATGATTAATTAACAATTATTGGTATTTTAGGTTTCACTTTGACTCATATCATCAAAGTGGATTTGAATTGAAAATTTCTAACAGGTAAAATGTGTTGTACAATCTCACTTCCATTTGTGACTGTTAACATTATCTTAAAACAATCACTTTCTTGTAATAATTTTTCATTGGAAATTATATTTGTATTAAATATCCGTATTATTTTATGATGGATATGATTATTTCCTAAATTGTATAACAGTTTTATATATCTAGTTTATTTTTAATTTTATTTGATTAATCGGGTAAATCGTGATAAATCTATATCCTTTTACTTAATAAAGATATTATATGACAAGAAATAATAATTAATGAATTAAATAAATCATTTGATATATGAGGAGTAATTTGGAATTGCAGTTATAGGTGGGGAACACTATAATTTATCCCCATTAATCATTGGTAGGTCTCATGAGATTATTAAGTTGGCCAAATTAAATGGTATTTTTACATGTATTGTATGAATGATCTTGTGAATTTTCTTGATTGTATAGGTATCACAATTACTAAGATCATTAAATATAATAACTAAAAATTTTCTTCATTAGGATTTCAGTTATTATTATCCATGATATTTTCACAATGATAATATCTTTGGATTCCTTTCATTCTCAGTTTATTTATTAAATGACATGATTTTTCAATTATATACCAAGGAATATTGATTATGCATTATATTTTATCAATAGTTAATTTATATAAATGTAATAAGTGTTTAGTTATTAAACTTCCCATGTTGATTATTATTATTGAATCAGGATAGCTTCCACCATACTTTACCGATATTGATAATTTGAGCACACCCTTATTTTTTTTCTTTCCCAAGGATATGAAGAATAATTCTTAGAATGAGATTTCAAGGATGCAGTTCAATTTATTTTATATGAAATCTATTTAATTTTATATTCCAAATTTATAATATGCATCATGTATATATCTAGTTCTCAATAACATCTAAATAGACAAGTCCTTTATGATTTGGGCCTTTTTATCTATGCTAATATAATAAAGTAGATACTAGAACCTAGATAATGGGTCCATGTTTATTACAGTTGGTATCAAAGAAATTTTAGTAGAATCCTTTGGAATTTGATTTTTGAAATCATAGATTTGGGATAATAAACCTATGATAGAATTTGTGGATAAGTGTAGAAGAGTATCCTAAAATTTCATTATGGTATATATTATGTGTTTTCTCCAAGAAATACATACTTGTATAGACAATAAAAGTGGATGTGAATGTGAAATAAATTTTCTTAGGGGTAATTACTCTAGAAATGGTGAATTTTCCTTGACCCAATAATCACATGGTGTATGAATACAGACATTACTATTCAATTTATTTGATACTCTGAGGGAATATTCTTAGGATAATTCAAATTTTTATGAAAAAGTATTATGAAGTATTTAAAATTAAGATATTCCCAAAGAAAACATTTTTATGATTATAAGATTAGTAACACATAAAATTTTCCATTTATGTTATCTATTTCATAAGTTTTTGGATTAAACATTATATTTTATAATGATATGATATAATATAGTATAAGAAGTCATTTAAAAATGGATCCTAGGAAAAGGAATGTGTACCAAATTAATGCACCTAACACAAAGAGTAAGACTAATAATTTATTTGATGGGATTAAGACAATATTTTGAAGGAAAATAGTCTCCCAAACATTCTCATATTATGAGGACATAATATAATGTTATTAAAATAAGGTGATATAATTATATATATTTTATGGATTCGAAGGGAAGAAAGAGAAGAAGACGATGGTAAGGAAAAAGGGAGATAAAGGGAAGGAAGGAAAAATGATTTTCGTATATGTTATAATTGAGGAAATAAACACCCTACTGAATTCATAAAAGGAATGTATGTTTTATAAAAGTGTGAATAGAAAAGAAACTATATTATTGATTTCATGGAAAATAAAAAGGTGTCTAATATAGAATTCTTTAAATGTAAGAATATGGGTCACTACCAAAATCGATGTCTTAAGTGTCAAAGGAATATACCTGAAACAAATATAATATATCATGAACATTCTTATTAAATTTGAATAGAAAAAGTAGAATGAGTAATGTGTCTTCATATTTAATAATTTTTTCATTTGACTATTTAATTAATGATATCTTGGTTATAAGAATTATGAAATGTAGAAGGATTGTACTAAATTAATTTCTCATTTAGGATTTTAACGTATATATTTAATGGAATATATGAAAAAGAAAAACAATTTAGTAGCAATTTGAACTTCTTATAAAACATATGATTGGTGGAAATATATACCTTAATATGTTCCTTATGTTGAGCTAATGACATTGGGATAAAGAGATGACTGATTTATATAAATGTAATTGGATAGTATTGAATAATTTATAACTGATTAAAAATTTATTGAAAATGTGTTTTATGCTATCATTAATAAATTTTACAAAATTTATGGATTTAAGTAATTTATCTAATAATATATGTTTTACTTAAGGAATGAGGAAAAATGTATGCTTTCATTTATGATTTATGGTGACCACGGTACATATTTGGAATGTAACACTAATCATTACTTTATATTGTATGGGGAATATAATTTTGATTTAGTGACCTTCGTTCTAATTTTTTTCAAGAATATTTTTGAATATCCTTAAATTAAACTATTTATTTAAGAAAAAAATTTGAACATTGGGTTTTATTTGATTATTTTTTTCTGACCATTTTTGTTTTAGTATAGAAAATAAGAATATATTGAGTCTATTTTATGGATCTTACGATTCATTAAAAGTTAATTTATTGCTTCAAGAATATAAAAAATAATTTCTAGATATTAATTTCTTATAGTTATAGGTGAACTAGTTATTGATTGAAGAATAAACAAAGGATAAAATTGTGCCTATAAAATAAAATTATATCAAGTAAGTTTATTTCATTATATTATTAGATAGTAAAATAATTCCTTAAATTTATGAAAATTATCTTTATAGAAATTTTTTTTCCTATTGTAATAATTTTTTATAACATCAATGACCTTTTTCACACCTCTGATTTATTGCTCTGTGATCTTTAAATTCCCCCAAAAAATATTATTTATCACTATCCATTAATATCTGGGTGTTAGTTTTCTATTTTATTTCCATGTTTTCACTTCCCACCTATGTTCTCATATTTTTAACCCAATATATAATATTCCATATGACCTTTTTAATGCCTTGTTTTTCTTTATTAATATGATGTTTTATTAAAATGTTTTATGATATGAGTTTTTCAACAATGGAATTTTTAAATATTAGATACTAGATTACCGATATCAAGTTTAAAATGTGAGGAAAACATTTATTTAAGGGGGGGGGGGAATGTGACACCATATAATTGGTAAATAATAAAATTTTATTCAATAGAATATGCAACATGAAACATAGACTATAAAAAACCAAAGAAATATATTTCTTTAATTTAAATGTTTTTGGTAGTTTGTGGAAAATGCTTCCCTGATTATTAATAAACCAAAATATAGTATGCTATTATAATCTAGATTTTAAATTATATGGTATGAATATTTCAAAATAAATTATGTAAATTATGGTTATATCCTTATTATATATTAAATAAGAATCATTTAGAATAAAATTAAATGATTTTCAAAAAACAATATTTTTTTAAAATGACGGTTTAGTCACGATTTCCCACAAAATTTAAAATTATTTTTTACCAAATTTATAATATTTATTTAATAAAAAAATCATTTTGGTAATCATAATATCAAAATTATCTTATTGTGATTTTTTTATTTTGAAAAAATGTTTAATTTTTTGATGAATAGTGAAAAATACTGAATTTTAATTGAAAAATACATTTTCATTTAAATTATTTACAAATATAAATTATATTTTGAATTTATTTTAAATAAAATTTGTTCATATATATATATATATTAATCCAATTTAGGTCACTTTAATCATCATAATTTTTAATTTTGATAAAAACCCTTGTAAACTTTTGAATATTTTCTCTCTAAAAAATATGATTTCTCATCACATTTTTGGGATTAATTTTAAATTAAAATTTTACACTTATGTGAATGGAATATTGAAAAAAATTATTCTATATTAGAATAATAATAATTTATATAATCCAATAATTTAAACTTAGTTTTTGTCCAAAATAAATAGTGAAAACATTAAAAATTAGTTAATGTGGTTAGGGTAGAAGTGGATTCACTAGGGGTTAAACTTAAAGGATAGGGGTAAAAATGACCCAAAAAATCTATAAAATATATTTTATGGGAATATTTCGGACTTATAATTCATATTTCTCAATAATAATCCATTTTGGACTCTTTTTTCATGTGAAAAATATGGGTACACCTTTTCCTTCCAAAAATTACAAATTTTTCACTAACTTTACTTATAAAAATCCCCCAACTTTCTTCTATTATTCTCAACTTAAAAAAGTATTTTATTAGAAAATACATTCCTATATCACATCCCAAAATCCCTAAATTCATCCTAGAAGACTTATGTTTGTTATAAATCCAACCTATTAAGGATTTTTCTGCAAACCTGTGGAGGTTAGCCAAATAAGTGGTAACATTCTTCAATGATAATTTTTATTTTATGTCTTCTTCCAACTACTTGAATTATTATTGAACCATTGTTATATAATAACAATAATATATTCTATATAATTATATTTTCTATGTTATGGAAATTTCCTATAACATTCTCCAAATCCATAAAATTGGTTATGAAATCATCATTCATGTGTAAGGCGTATTAGCACCTTGCAAAACGATATCATTAGTTTTTCAATTACCACATAACATGGTTGGTAATTATGATGAATATATAGTACATATATATAATATTTAAAACATAATTATACCTATGGATTCATTATATCATGTATACATTTTTTCATTCTATTCCTTCGGGGATATTATAATGTCGCTCGTGTGTACGGCTGACTACCACCACACAAAGTGATGTGATTAATCTTTCATGAATGGGTAACATGGAAAGTGATAAGGATATATTTAATGAATATAAATGATATAAATGATAAAATTATTATATTTATTAAGTAGTTATAATTATATATGTATAATATATAATTTTTCTTCTTACATTTTCACTCACTTAAAGATGATAACATCACTCATGTACATGTGGACTATAACCTTCACAAAGCGATGTGACTATATATTAATCACCACACCACATGTATGATATATATAAATTTATTTATAGAATTAATATGTTATTTATTATATTATTATCATTATTTAAAAATAAAATATTACTTACCTCATTTCCATAACGATCGTTGAAAAATGGAAATGTTACTCATGCATACGTACGACCTACCGTATCCATGATTGCAACGTATCTCATTTATCAAAACCACCATTACTGATTATTTTTAAAATAATAATTGATGTATTAAAATTATAATTATGTCTTTTTTATTATAATAGAGGTGATTTAGCAATAAAATTTGAACAAGAACCAAAATATTCATGATATAACACGAAGGAAAAAACAAGACAATTAACACCTAGAGCAATGAAATTAGTGAAATATTATTAAAAAATGGATGATAAGATGTTATAAAAGGATCATATATGATCTTAAAAATATTAATGTGGTACTATTATAAGTTAATAACATTTTTAAATCCACTATATAAGAGTATAAAAAACATTTATCTAAAAGAAAGTATAAGGTAAATGACTTCATCAGAATTTTACTTCATTGATGCATATTGTAATGTTATGCACCTAATTTAATTTATATTGTTTACATACTACCCATATTACATGAAGTATAATTATTACAAAATAATTCATGTTATTTTGTATTTCAAAATGATTCATCTCATCCATGGGGATTTTACTTGAAAATTATGATGTTGTAAAAGTAATTATAAAATCTTCCTTGTTTTTGTGATTGTTAACTTTCTAATAAAAGATTTAATTTATTATTATTTTTTCATTGAAAATTTTATTTTAATCAAATATCCATATTATTTTATAATGGATATGTTTATTTCCTATATTTTCTTCCATTTGTACATATGATTTTTATTTGGGATGTTATATTATTTACAGGGAAAATATTGATAATTATATATTCTTTACTTAACATGGATATTTGATGACAAGAAATATTGATTCATATAATAAATCAATCATTTTATATGTTAGGAATGTTTTGGAACCAGGGTGAACTCTTGGGAATTATTTAATATAGTTCCTCGATACATAAATTTTCCCCAAGAGACAAATAAGTTTTCTATATTAAATGGTTTTATACATGTAGTATTTAAATTGTATTTTAAAGGGTCTTGAAAGTAGGGGTATCTTGATTTTTAAGATCATGTAATCCAATAATTATGAATTTACTTCATTAATAATTCAATTATTGTTATCCATGTAATTTTCACAATTATATTATCTCTGAATGCATTTCATTCTCAATTTATTGATTAAATATCATGTGTTTTCAGTTACCTAACATGCCATATTTATTATATGTTATCTAATCATAATAATAATATTATTTAAATAACAGTTAAGTTCAATTATTTACCTTTCCATGTTCATTATTCTTATTTATCTATGATATCTTACATTGTACATAACACTTAATGAGTATTTGAGAAAAATCATAGTTTGTTAACTTTTACCAGGATATGAAAAATAAAACCTAGAATGATATTTCATGGATTTATTTTTTATTTTTTATGTATTATGTTTTATTTTCTATTCCCACTGTAAAATGGGTATCATTTATGTATTTGGTTATCTAAAACTACTAAACAGATCAGTCCTTTAGGATGTGACCATTTGTCACTATAGAAATGTAATAAAGCTAACATTAAATCTAGGAAAATGGGTTCAAGGTTGTTATAATATAAATACATATAATTTCATATATGATTGAATAATAAAATTTTATCACCCATTTATTTATTATTGTTTATTAAAATCACTAATTTCAAGGGTTAACTATTTCATTTCTTAATATAAGTTTTGGTTTGATAGTTTCAATCCATTCATATTATTCAAGCCTCCATAATTTAAAAAATAATAACCATGAAATAAATTTTTTATATATTAATTTTATACGTATTTATAACAATAATAAAAGGTGTATATAAAAAATTAATTAAATCTATTCACAGAGGTGGTAGTCTACACGCATGTAGGGGTGATGATATCATTTTTTGAAGTGTGAAAGGGTAAGATGTTAAATTATATATTAATTTTTCAGAATTATAATTATTTAATAAATATGATATATATTCATCAATTCCATATTTATATCCATATAATTAAATTAGTTATAGAAAAAACAATTACACATATACATGATGATGATAGGCTGTACATAAGTTTGCCCGATGGTTTCAATTTTGGTTGGATGGAAAAGAGATGAATAAGAGTTTTTCTGGAAGAATAATAATATTTTATTACATGTAATATAATTATTTTATTATCTAATAACGTTTCTATAATATTCAAATGTGGTATACTAATAAAAAAAATAAAAATACCTAGTTAAGAGTAATACCACTTCTTTGGACAACCTCCTTTAGATTACATCTTAAGCATTCTAATGTTTGTATTCTTATCAAAAAATACTAATAGATCACATGGAGTGATTTTTTAATGGTATTTGGTTTGTTATTGGCCATAGAAGTGACATGAATTGTGATTAAGATAGGATAAGTGGTGTCCAATTATAAGGTTTGAAGAGGAAACACAAGGAAATTTTCAAAAGATTAAAATATATTAATGTCATACTCAAGAAAAGTGGTAACAAATTAGACTCTTTTTATAGGTAAAAAATATCGGATCTAAATCTATAGATATAATAATATTTATAAAAGTTTTAAGTAATTTTAACCCTTATATTTTTATTTTATCCGTAGTTAATTATTTTACCCATTACTGTAGTTTTGAATTCTTACCTTTGTTACTATTCATAATGATAAGAAATGAAGTCATAAACATTAAAAATTATGGTAATTATTATTAAAATTATTGATGCAATTATATATAATTCAATTTCTTTAAGTGGAAGATTTAAATCTAAAAATAAACACGCAAAACTTGATGAAAAATAAATATTAAAAAAATATTAGTTTTAAGAATAAAAATTGTTTTATAGAAAAATAAATTATAATATTGATTAGAATGGAAATTATTTGATTATGATAAATAATATGAGCCTTATATTTCATTAATACCAAATGGAATCTGAATGCAACTTTGTAAATACTTGATTGAGTTAAAAAAATGAAAATGATTTTTATTTGAAGAAGTGCATTGATTTAATTTCAAAAATTTTAAGCATATATTTATAAGTTCAAAATTATAATTTTAGAATAATTTTATTAATTAATAAATATATATTCATTTTATATATTTTTTTTCATGAGACTTTATGTTGTTATTATATCATTATATTTTTATAAATGTGATAGTTCTTGTAAAATAAGTATTGTTCACTATTTAACTAAAATTTAACCATTTCTGAAAAATATAAAAATTCACCCTAAACTAACTCTAAAAATTTTAATTCATAAATAAAATTAACTTTAAAAAATAAAATTTCGAAATTTCTTTTAAATTAATTACAATGTCTATGTACGAAATGAAATAAAATATATTTTTGGGGGAAATGAAATTTTCAAGCATAAAATTACTTTTTAGAAAATTGAGTACTTACATATTATAAATTAATAAATAAATTTATATTATATAAATCCTTTTATATATATTTTAAATAATTATTTTATTCTTATTCATACTGGTAATTTAATGACAATGTTATAATTTTTTCATTTACAACATATATCAATTAGATTAAAGTTAAGTTTTGTATGAAAAGAAATCCATCAAGCTTAATATTATTTTAAACTAAATTCTCAGGGCATTAGATTAAATTTATTTTTTTTATTTTTAATATATTAGATTTAATTAATTTTTTTTCTAGAGATGTGATTTATTTTTTCAATGAGACTTTGTATTATAGTAATTATATTTTATTATGTCCTTAAATACTATTTGACTATATATCTCTTAAAAATTCCTCAAGACCTAACAATCTTATTTCAAAGTAATTCCGAAAACTGATATTCCATTAATAGTTTGAAACTTCTTATTAAAATGAGTAATATGATGATTCATGATGCCTAATCATGTCTATTTTTAATTCTATGTAGTCTGATTCATAATGGTTGATAATACCTAATTAAGTTGTAAACCTTGTATGAAAAAATCATTCAAATTTATCCCTTAAGAAATTATTCACATTTTATAAGTATGAAATTATCCATGATGCGGAAAAAGTTATTTTTTAATAAAATCTTGTTATATAATTTAGTGAAAAGTTTTATTTAATATGTAAAATATCGACTAAAATTTTATGTTTACTATTAATGGAAATTAATTTCAATATACTACTTCAAAAATGGTTGTGTAATTATAGTTACTCCCCAAAAGTTGATATCATTACTAAAATATTTTTTTGTTGAATGTGAATTAAAATAGACAAATATAATGTTTCCATATTTTAGTAAAACTATTAGTTATAAAAAAACAAGGAAAATATTAAATTCATGGGGAAAAAGTGTTAATTACATTCACTAGGACCGTTATAGATCTAAAGAAATTAGACTTTTTTATGGTACTATTTTAAAATAGGTATTTGTACTAAATGATATTTAATGATAGGAAACTTTATTTGGATGGATATAAAATTTAACTAATATTGAATTATATCCTTGTTAACAATATGAATAATTATTATCCTATTGGAAGGACACTCAATATTTATTTTTTCAGAAGAAGGAAGTTCCATTGAGAGACGAAAATGAAAAAATAAATATCCCCGAAATCATTTGGTAAAGAACTAATGAGGTAGGTTAAATACTATAAAAACCCAAAATTTTAGTTTATGAATATAAAGTAAAATATCCTGTGATATATGCAATATGTATCTTAAATAAACCACGATATACTATAGAGATAATAATATTTACATAAGACTATTAAAACATGACCGTTGGATTGATGAGTATGAATAGGGGTATCTACATTATAAAATTTATAAAATTTTATTATTAATAAAGCTTTTTTATTATTTTATTGAAAATATGTACTCAATTTGGATAGAAAAAAATTAAATCTTATATGGTAAATAATAGTTAATGATTCAAAGGACAATTTCTCTATAAATGTTTTTTCTTTTATATTGTGTATTTTCATTTAAAATATAAACTTATAAATTTTAAAAATTTAATTTTATAAAAGATATATTTTTTTAATTTAATAATATGAAAATTTTCTTATGATTATTTTTGGGATTTTTCATAAATAAATCTGTTTTTAGGTAAACAGTAGAAAATAGTAATTTGAAAAATAATGTCACTTTTATGAGATCATCTAAATAATAGAATGACTTGAAAGTGTATGAAAACTTTCACTATAGATGATATATATATATTGAAATTAATATAATTACTTTTAAAATATAATGATAAACATATGAATCCATGTTTGACATTTTGTAAATCTAAATAATTTTTTTAATACAAATAAAAACTATTATTAGTACTTCTCTTTTAATCATGTTATAAAAATGTTTAATATGGTTTAGGTTTTTTTAATGTCAAATAATTCTTATTTGATTTAAAATAATCTAATTAATTCAAAGGATTCAATAATACAACTTATTTTTATATGAATTCATTTTTATGATTAAAATAGGTAATTTTCTAAAAATAGTTTTCATTGCATTTTTTAGACACTTATTAAAAGTTAATTCTACGACTTTAGGAAACTGAATATTATAAAATTAATTATATATTTATAATATTTTAATCTCGTAATGATTTTAATTACATTATTGGGCATAATAGATAGTATTGATGAGAAAATTTTATTACCATGATTAAGGGTAAAGTAGATTAAAATGGTTAAATCATTGGGAAATGGTTCAAGATAACAAAAAAACATGAATAAATCTATTTAGTTATATTTTTACCAGAAAATTATTATCTTATAAATTATTAAAATTTTGAACTCTTTTACTTGAGTAAGACCCATATTATATGAAACACTTAATTCATTTACAAGTTTTTGACCCACATCACTTGTAAAAGCGTACCTTCTACCCTCACTTATAAAAACATATTTATCCATGAATATCTACCAATTCCTACAAAAATATCCTTCTAAAATCTGTAATAATTTATTGACGTTTCTAGTCTTCCTTAAATACCACTCCATGAAGGCTTATGCTATAATCCGAAGATGGTTTCTCAAAGAGGAGGCAATCAACTTAACCAACTCTTTTCAATTTATTTATTCTTAAATCTCCTTATAAGTATATTATAACAATACTAAAATAATTAAATAATGACCTTCACCATACAAAAATTTTATTATTATTATTATGAAATATTTTTACCACTCCTTTTCATTTTATGGTAAATGAAAACATTTCTCGTGTATACGTGTAGAGTACTACAACCACAAAGTATTGAGTATCATTTTTTCATTAATTTCTTCCATGGATAAATATAAATATGTAATTAATGAATATATATTATATTTATGACATTGTTATATTATTTAATGATATTATAATCTATAACACCTTACCCTTTTGTTCATTGAAAAATTATAATGTTACTTGTGTGTATATGTGGGTAACCAACTCCATGAAACAATGTGATTCAATTTTTTATTACAGTATTACCCGAATGGTCATAAAAATGGTTTTATTGAATACATATGTAATATATAATTTTATTACCCATATTTAATGGTAAAAATTTATCTAATTCATTTTCTTTTCATCCTTTATAAAAATGAAAACAATGTTCGTACATACATGTAGAATACCAATTCCATGGAATTTTGGGATCCATATATCATGATAACCATACATGGATGGATCTAAAATTTTATTTAAGGCATTAAAATTAAAATTATAACACGATTAATATTCTATATATTATGGATTCATTTGATAATAAGTTTTACCATGGTCAATACACTTAAGTGTATTGGTGAAATTGGTCGAACAACCTTAAGTAAAGGTCATAAGTAATTGATATAAAATGGTTTCATGATAAATGATTATATATTGGCCATAAAAAATGGAATATATATAAAAAAGGTTCTTAATTAAGAATTTCATAAATTTAAATTCATTATTTTTGAGGATATCGAATGTTTGAATAGGAAGGGATCCAATGTAAGTAGTTTATTTTTATCAATTCCTATATGATATTTTTTATATTATAGTTCTAATTTCATTTATATTTTATTTTTACTATTTATTTGAAATATTTTATCATTATTTAATCTTTATTCATTTCATTTAAAAATATATTTCATGTATTGTATTTTAATGTGTTTTGATTAAGAAGTTGTTAAATCTATAAGGGTTTATTTTATAATTTAACTCATATTCAGTATTATTCTTATATAAATTTACATTGAAATAATTTTATGATCTTTATATCTAAATCCCCATATAATATCTTCTAATATGGTTATTTATAGGTTTTCCTTATTTTCCTTCAAAATTTCTAATTTTTGACACTTGAAACGGATGATTTATTTTTTGAAAGAAGAATTTATCTTATTTATATTTTTGTAGGGAATATTATTCTTATGTATCCATATAATTAAAATTGTTTTATAGGAGTTTTAATATAAATTAAAATGAATGGAAAATTTATTTTTACACTAAATTTATTTTTATTTAAGAATTATTAAAAGTAATATTTTTAATGTTTTATGAAGTAGTCATTTTTTTACTTTTTACAAGTGTGAAAGGAATATTATTTTTAATATATATGACATTAACCAAGATTCATGTATCTAAAAACATTATTCAATATTAATATTCTTCGATAGTTTTTCATGTATTTTTATAGAATATACTTTTTTTTTCATTATTCTCTAAATGTTTAGTGTGTGTATTAAAAGAAATGTGTATTATTTATATAATGGAATGAAAAGATATTTTATTTTACTTAAATTAATTTTACCTTCCACTGCACATTTTCAATTATAAGAAAATTATATTTTCATACATCCAATATTATTAATTTTATTTTAAGTAAAAAAGAGCGATGAATCCTAAAACATATCAAGGTGGTCTAAAGTAATACAAACCCAAAGCATTGTCCTGCAATAAGGTAACAAACTCAAGGGGTAGAGATCCGATGCTACTAAAATTAGTACAAGGGTCGTCACGTGAGGCTAAAGATTCTATGAAGTCTGAAACCATTTTATATTCTCTCCAAAAGTGAAAAAGACTAATTTGGTTCTGGATAATCCTTTTAAAAATCTGAAAAAATAGGTAATAGACCAAGTATTAGAGAATGAACCTTGAATTGTGCTATGAAGAATCATAGAATCCATTTCCAATAGATGGACTGAGATTCCCAGGGAGAGACACAATTGAGGAAAGTTATTTTTTATAATATAGGTTCAAAATACACGAGGATATTTATTAAATTATCACTTAAATTTTCTTATATAATTCTAAAAATATATTCTCTTAATTTATTTATTAATTATTGTTGAACTAATGATCATTTATTATCCTTTAATAATTTTCTTTTAATATATCATTTTTTCCAAAAGGAATAATCTCATTACCTTGAATATTTATTCTCTATCAGTATTCATCTTATTATTGAAAAGTATACACAATATTATATATAGTATGAACCGAGGTAAGTTTTCTAACAAGGTTATTTCATTTATTGGAGAAATGTTGTTGTTTTTTATTGATTTAATAAGGATATTTATTTATTGATAAAGAATATTGATCATGTATTATATTATTAATTCAATATATGTTAAATGTATGAAACATATATAATTGATTTTTGGGGCCCTATTATAGGTATCCCTTATATGCATTGATTGAGATGATGAAAAAATAATAATGGTTATTTATAAGTGTATTTTATCCCTTAAAATAGAAATTTAGTGTCATAAGACCTTGATAGTATATAAGATATCTTAGAAAGAATGATTGATTGTATTGTTATAGATATCTTGTAATAATTCCTTAATATTATGATGAAGAATTTATAAAATAATGCATTTATTTCATAGGGAATTTAGTTATAATTATCAATTTTATTTTTATGTTGATATTATCCATGTTTTTATTTTGAGATAAATTTTATAATAAAATGACATGCGATTTCTTATCCATCCGCCCTTATTAATTATATCTTATTTACTCAAGATATCATACCACTGTATGCTACCCATACTTATCATCAAATCTAAGTCATTTATTTTCTTTTATATTCTCTTGGTTTTGAAGGAGGGATATTTGATTTATTTCATAGATTCTAGAATGATTTTAAGGAAATATATTAAATTTCCAATGTAATATTTTACTCCTCTACATATCAGGTTTTAAAATATTAAAAAACTAATTGATCCTTTATGAAATAATCCCTTGTATGTTATACCAATGTAATAAATTAAACAACAAAATTTTGTTAATAATGTTATAGTATTTGTAGATGCATTTGAGAAAATTTAGTAGGGTTATTGGGGAATAGATTTTAAAATAACACATACAGGAGGAACATTATGATAAATCCATTATAATATTTTATAAATTTTACCTTATTATGATTTTTAGACCATTGATAAATATTCATGATGATTTTTATCATACTATGTGCATGCCATTTTTTATAGATGACACCTAGAAGAAGAAAGAGTAATAATATTTACACCCATGGTCAATGTGAATATTCCTTACCTGGAAAATAAATATGAATGAAAATTTAGTAGAATAGATTAAGAGTATATTATTCAAACTCTTTGAGTTTATGACTACTAATCATTCCCATATAGAGAAATCAGATTCCTATCAATATAGTGAAATTAGGTTAGACTGATTCATACCCTATGATCCTTTATCCTTTAATGGAACTACTAATACATTACTATTTTAGTAAGGGATCAATTACCTTTAAAATATGTCTATGTATTTGGGAAGTATTTAAAAGGAAAATGTTATTTCTTAATTATATTCTTTAAAAAGAGATTTCAATTATTGGTGGTCATTGATTCAGAATACTAAGGAGAAAATGAGATATAAAGTATGAAATAGAGAAATTTTAATGGGATGTATTCTGTAAGAAAACAATTATAATATGGAATAGAAATATTTGAATTTAAAGTAGAGGTTAGAGTAATGTGTTAATGAGTATGAGGATGACTTTACAAGTTTATCAATTTATATTGGAGAAAATATACATAATCCAGAATATCAAATTGATAATTTTTTTGATAGTATTAAGCTAATCCTTATAAGGGTAATAATTTCATTTTTTATATTAATATGTAGATATAGAATCAAATTCTATTAAGATAGAAAAATAATTCTCCAGGTATTATATTTTAATAGGGAATCAAGAGAAGAAGAATAATTTACTCCATGAAAAAAGATGTTAAAGGAAGAAAAATAATGGAAGAGTAGAATACAAAAAACATAAAAATTGTGGAATGAAACATCACGATAAATTTTTATAGAGAACAATATTTTATAAAAGTAAAGAAATAGAGGAAATAGGACTCATGAGTTTAAAGGCAAGAAAGAATCCACTGATATCCAGTAATTCAGATGTAAAGATATGAAGAACTATATAATAGAAATCCTCAATCATCAAGAATTACATTGATAATTTGATTGCAAATTTTTTTGTATTTATCTTGGTATATTTCAAAAGATAAATTGGCCACATGATTAAATTTTGTATCATTCATGGGACTCTCATAAGAAATGAGTCATTTGATAAATTTAGCAATTGTGAATCATGGATTTAGAATATTTCTTTTCTTAGAAATAGTTTCTATAAAATTGAATATTTGATGATGATTCTAAGACAAGGCATTCCCTCACCATCATATTTAACCTTTTTAGTTAGTGTGTAATTTTTGTTATGGGGAAAAAATAAAATATGGGTAAACATATAAACATGATTTCATTAAATTTGGACTATCATATCAAACCATGGGTGAAGTTATTTTGGTTTTGGATATTAAAATAATACACCATCATTTGATTCTATTATTTATATAGTATTATTTTACTTATGATAACAATTTTGTTGTATTAGTATGCGTCCAGAAATAAGTAGAATAAATGGTTATAAAATCTTACATAAAATGAATAACTCCACCCTCTTCTGGATCTCACTATCCTCTATGAGTCGATTTTAGTCTTTTTGGTATGAGAAATTAATCTATATTTACCATTTTTAATATAAGATATAGAATTAATCTAAAAAAAACTGAGATATTAAATTACACTTATATAATGGTATGAAGTCATATACGTATATTTTATTACTCAAACTCAATAATTGGGAAATAAATATATCTTTTCTTGTGTGGAATATATTACTTAATAATAAAGGCATGCTTCTAAAAATAGATTCAGAAGCTTATTCCTAATAAATGTGTACATATTGTTAAAAAAATATTTATTTACAAAAGAAGAATTTCCCTAGTACTAAACTAGAAATTAAAATCCCTATAAAAAATTTATTATTATGTTATGATATTATCAAAATGAATAAAAATTATGACGATATACTTTTTGTAATGCGGGGAGAGTGTAACACCCAAAGATTTTATTTTATTAATATTTTGAAAAATAGATTGTGATAAATTAAGAATCATTCTTAAAAAATACATGATATACTATAAAAATATTATTATTTAAATATGACCCTTATAACCTAATTATTTCATATACATGTATGAATAGGGGAAACATAATAATAAAATATATGGAAACAATTTTCTTAATAAAAAATAATTTATTAGTTATTATGAAATATGTTTTCAAATTTGAATGATTAAAAATAAATCTTATATAGTTTAAAAAAATAAATTATCGAATGGGTCATTTTTCTATAAAATCAGTTTTACTATATATTTGGTATTCTATTTTAAAAGTTAAATTTATGAATTTCAAAAATTTAAATTGATAAAAATTATTTCATTTTTAATTTCATCATATCAAAATTATATTATGGTTAATTTTTGTTGAAATTTTTAGAAACTTTTTTAAGGATAATGATGAAAAATACTTATTTTAAAAATAATGTCACTTATATGAAAATATCATGATATAAAAATTAATTAATGGTTTTTGGAAACCTTTTTCTAGATAAAATATTTATTAAGAAGTATAATTTATTTAAAAATATAAGGTTAATCTATAGTGACTATGAATTTTCACCAAATTGTTTTTAAAAATTAATAGAGGAAATTATGAGACCAAGCATTGAGACAAAATGATGTTCTAAGGCCCGATGTGCTAAGGATAAATCTTTTATTAAAGTTAAGTTTTTAATTAGAAATACTTGGGAAGAAAAATATGGACTTTAATATATTAGGAATGGGTTACTAGATCGAAAATATGATATCTTAGTTGCATCTATAACAATGAATTTAGCTTAGGCGAGGCCTAACCCTGACCAACGTAGTTTGTGAGTAAATATTAATTTTTGGACATTTTAAATGAAAATAAAACAAACTTAGAAAAACGTTTATTTTATTTATTTCAAAGTTTCACAGCCATGCAAGAAGAGAATGATGCCAAAAAAATATTCATTTCTATTCATTAATGAAACAATATGGTGACATTGCAGCAAAGTAAAATGATGACATTTAAAAATTATCATCCCTCTTTAACTGTTAATAGGGATTCAGGATGAGAATGATTCTTCCTTCATGGTGATTTCTAGAGAAGAGTTTACCTATTTCCTCTCATTGGAGAATGACTTTAAATGAAGAGGTGAGGATCGAGGATTGATGAGACAACTAATCATGAAGACTCTCAACAGATCACCAATGAGAATCGAACCCCGATTTCGACCAATCCAAACTCAAGGTAGGGATTTTATTTTAGTGTAATTTTATTTCCCATTATTTCTTCCAAACGAAGAACATATATAAACCCCCAAAAAGGTTGATCTGTTGGCTGATCGTTCTTGTGGGATCTTCCTACTGCTGTGAGGGTTTAAAGGGAGAATAATCTATGTAAATATTTTATTTTTATTCCCATTTTTATAACGAGAAGAATTAAGGCCGAATGAACAAGGCCTTCATTCATTATTTTGGAGTTTTTTGTGATTTATTCCATCCCCATTTTTACGTCCTTTTCCGGAAAACCCTTGTGGTTGAGACACATTTTTCATGGAGGTTCTGAACGTTTTAAGACCCCCAAAGTGGCCGAAAAAAGGATCCAAGGACTAATAAGTGATGTCTGTGACCCAAGGATTGCATCGGTACTTCTATCACAAAAAATGGAGTAGTAGGGAGATTGTGGCATCCCATAGAAGGGGATCCATCAGTGGTGACATGGGCAATCTGGGCACCTGGAAGCTGGTGACTGCTAGCTCGATGGCTGGTGGCAGAGGAGCCCGCGGTGGTGCCACTATGGGTGATGATCGGAGACGTGATTGGGGAAATCCAGGGCGGTGTGGAACAATGATGTTTCATAACACCACATTGACCACCAATACCAGAGATAGCCCCACCGGGTGGTGTACCAGGGATACCACAACCCTTTGATCAAAATTTACTACTAGTGCTACCAATAGAGGATACACATAGGCTTAGTGAGATACATGAGTTATAGAGGTAGTGATCTCCTAGGTTCAGGGGTGAGACTTTCCCCCAGGAAACTGATGACTGGATGTAGGCACTCACGCACATCTTCCGCCTTATGAAGACACCACTTGACCAGATGGCCATCCTAGTCGCAAGACTTCTTCATGGCTCAACAAGATGGTAGTGGAGCATAGTGATCCAGACACATGCGGAGGTGAACCTATCTTGGGTGGACTTTGAGAGTCTCTTTAGAGAGTATTTCATCCCAGCTATGTTATGCTCATTATGTATTCAATATCTCTTGCATCTACAGCAAGGTAACCGGATGGTAACAGAGTACTTGACAAGATTCATGGACTTATCTCGATACTCCACATATACAGTGCAAGACCAATTATTTAGGGCTCAAACCTTTGATCAGGGGATATACCGGGTTGTTAGGGTCTTGATGATATACCATATCATTTTGACTTATGATGGGGTTTTGGAGTGAGTTCTACTCGTGGAGAGATTTCTTGCTAAGCAGGCGCCAACTGTGGGAGCTACTAGTAGACACCAGGCCACCGAATATTTAGTAGTTGGTAGTTGAAAAAAAACATAGGGACCCAATTGGCTCATGCTCTCCAGAGGACAACCCCAAGACATAGGGTTGGTAGTACGAGGCTTCTAGGCTAGGGGGATTTAGATGAAGGATATGCTATGCTACACTTGATGCGGTCGGGAACACATGGATAGTGATTTCCTGACACGTCGCATGGATGATCAACATATGGTAGAGGGGCCATAAAGGGATATACATAGATTCAGACAGGATGGTCCACTGGGCGGTGGATGTGGAAGGGGAGCAGGTAGAGAAGTAGGCAGTGGGTGGAGGTTTGAGGTACCACCACCACCACCCCCAGGTGGTCAACAATAGGCTCTAGGAGATTGTGGACATGGGCAGACCCCACTTCATGAAATAGAGTCTTATGATCCCAATGATTTGGAGATATTAGAGGTATGATCTTTATCTTCTTCACCCTATTTGCTGTTCTTATAGAAATATGCGCTAGTCACTATTTTACCACACACCTTGTTTGGATCTTAAAGATTATGATGGTCTAGTTGGCTCGATCCTTAAGTTTAGAGACTCCTACAGGAGGTTATTTCATGAGCATACACTGGTTCTGACAGTGTGAGATTACTCTATGAGGTGAGAGATTTTATTGGGATCACATTACAGTGGCATTGAGGACATAAGACGTCATTCTGGGTATGGAATAGTTATTTATAGTCCTTTCTTAGAATGACTGCTTTAGGTGGAGAGTGAGGTGTGTCTGTGGACATAGAACCAGGTTTTATTTTACTGATGAAAAAGAAGAGCATGCAACATAGGATGAACATTCTCAGAGGAGGGTAAAACTGAATACTCACCAATTGGATAGTATCAACCTCAGTGCGGTGGATGAGAAGAGTCCTAAATTTCATGTAGTGGTGGAAGAGTATGAGTACATCTTCCCTGAAGATGTTCCAAGATTACCTCATCATAGGGAGGTCGAATTATGAATTGATCTATACCCTAGAATGACACCGATATCCACACCAGAATATTGGATGGCTCCCAAAAAATTTTGTGAGTTTAGGGTACAAATAGAGGACTAGAAGAGGAAGGGATTCATGAGGCCGAGTGTATCACCCTGGGTGGCCCCAATGTTGTTTTAAAAGAAGAAAGACGGGAGCATGAGGCTGTGTGTTGACTACTAGAACCTAAATCAGGTGATCGTGAAGAACAAACATCCACTGCCATGAATTGAAAACCTCTTTGATCAACTAATGGGAGTGAGGTGGTTCTCGAAGATAGAACTCATGTCTAACAATCATCAGATTCATGTACAAGATGAGGATTTACTGAAGACAAACTTTTGATTTCGGTATGGACACTATGAGTACGTGGTGATTCCATTTGGAATGAACAATTCCCCAGTAATGTTCATGGGACTCATAAACATATTCTTCCAGGCTTACCATGACCGGTTTGTGGTGGTCTTTTTTGATGACATTATGGTGTACTCGACATCTAAGGAGGAGCATGTGATACACCTAAGGATGGTCATGGACACACTCTAAGAGCACCAGATTTGTGGGAAGCTCTCGAATTGTCAGTTATGGATTTGGTAGGTCCAGTTTCTAGGACATGTCATTTTATAGGCTGGATTTGCAGTGGATCTGACAAAGATAGTTTCAGTTCTTTCTTGGTATCTACTCAAGAGTGTCATCAAGGTGAGGAGTTTCTTGGGGTTTGATGGTACTATCAGTGGGTTTTTCTTGAATTTTTTTGGATAACATCACCCTGAAAACTTTGGAATGGAAGGTAATACCCTTCATATGGATAGAGGAGTGTCAGTGGTGATTTTAGAAGCTAAGGTAGAAGTTGAAAATTTCCCCCCATCTTGTGAATACCATAGGATGGTTTCAGGTATGTAGTGTTCTATGATGAATTAGGGACTTGATAGGGTTTTTTCCTAATTCAAGGGAAAGCGGTGATTTCCTATGATTCATAATAGTTGAGACATCATGAGTGGAACTACACTACCCATGATCTTGATCTAGAAACACTGGTCATTACATTGAATATGTGGAGGCACTACTTGATGGGTGAACAATTTAACCTCTACTCTGACCACAAAATTCTCAAGAATATCTTCTCCCAAAAAGGGCTGAACATGAGATAGTGGTAGTGGAAAGAGAACCTCTTGAATTATGAGTTTGAGATTGTCTATACTCATGGGAATAAAAATGTGGTGGCAGACATGCTCAGTGGGAGATCTGGATTATAGTTACTGAGTAAGCCGTCAGATCAGTTAGCCACAATGCAGATATCTTTAATGGATGTGATGGATCATGTAACACCCCAATATTCCATGGTACATTTCTCTATGAATAATTCAATATCTTGTGTTATATGTAACTTTGATTTCTTGCACACCATGACCAATCAATCTAGCCGTTATGAATAGTAATACCCACTTTTTGAAATTTTGTAAATTTTATTTTTCAAAATAGACTTCATTTTTTGATTCGTAATATCAAAATTATCTTAGGGATATTTTTTTGGTATTTTTATAAAAACATTCAATTTTGGATGAATAGTGAAAAACAATGTGTAATTGTTTAAAGCCTGCTTTTTATTTAAATAATTATTTATTTTATTTAAATTTATTTTATGTCAAAATAGATACATAATTTATATATAAGTTCAATGTAATTAATTAGATTCATTTTATAAATAAATTAAATTTATAAAATTTTATTGGACATTTTAACGACTTTTACCCACCTTCTAGGCAGATTTGCAAATTTTCATAAAATGTAATTTTAATTCTTCTATGAATTGAATTCCAAAAACTCGAGAGACACGGTTGACATCACTATGTTAAATGTGGTTCAATAGGATGAAAATAATTTTTGGTGAATAGTAACTTTTAAATTTTATTTACCACGGTTAAAAGTATATTGGGTAATTAAAGGTAAAAATGATATTATAATTACACTAACACATGTAATAATTCTATTGGATAAGTTTTTTCAACAAAAATAAACCTTAGGAATAAAATATATCCCTCTTTGATCCACTTGGATTAGATTAAGACATTTATTATTATTTTATTTAAAGAAGAGTTAAAAGTGTCAAATTCAAAATTTCAAATCTAAAATATTTTTAATATAGGGTTATACATAAGATAAATTCATTGATAAATATTAATTAGAAGGATAAAACAAATAATTAAATTTATTTATGACACAATGATGATGAAGTAATTAAATTATTAAGGAAAGATCAATATAATTGATATTATAAATATCAAAATAATCCTAAATTGAAACTTTTGATGCGTTAAAATATTTTTCTAGGTTAATATGACATATTAGGATTGATGTAATTTATTTTTTTTGAACTAATCCGGTTTTCTGACTTTTACAAAAACCAAATACTAAATAGTTTTAAAATTGACATAAATGAATTTTTAAAACAAATGCTATATTATTAATTGATATAATATGCCTAAAAATATAAAGTTCCCCCAAAGGACATATATAAAGTTATATATGTCAATTATTAACCACTTGGGGATTTATTGGCTTTTTATAGTAAGTTTACTAACCATTTAATATAATAATACAAGAATACATTGTAAAAGATAAACTATATAACTAAGAGTTAAATCTAGAAGATATGGTTAATATGGTGACCAAAACCTATCTAAAACCAATTTTCTGTGATTTTTTAGACCCAAAAACAACTTATCCTCGAAATAAATCATTTTTAGCCATTATAAATAGAATATGATTGTATAATAAATTAATATTTCATGCTTTTTCTAAAGAGACCCTCACCTATCTTATAAAAGGGTACTTCCCCTTCTCTCACAATCACACCTCCAAATCTATTTGGATCAGAAAAATACTACTCTACTATCCTCCCAAATACCCTCACATCAACCTATAAGCCCTACTTTTATCATAAATCCTACCTAAGGATCCATTTTGATCAAATCCAAAAGTAGCACCAGAAGAAGAGGTAATTATTTCATCACCTTTTTCAATGTTCTTTTCATCTTCCACTTACTCTTTATTTGCTGTTTCCATAACAAATTAATAAATCAAATAAATTATACAAACTATGATGTTATTATAAATATGGTATAAACTTATTTATTATTCTATCCATCTTATGAATGACAAATTTACCATATGTGCGTACGTATGACTTACCGTCTCTACATCGTGGTGTAGTTTTCTATTCGACATTCTAATATTTGGATGGGTATAATAATGAGTATAATTGATATAA
This sequence comes from Viscum album, assembly GCA_963277665.1. Lineage (NCBI taxonomy): Eukaryota > Viridiplantae > Streptophyta > Magnoliopsida > Santalales > Viscaceae > Viscum > Viscum album. The sequence continues at coordinate 1,920,520,051 of OY728125.1, read as the reverse complement.
ATAACAAATATAATATGTTAAATATTATGTATATATGATATACCATCCTATTACGTACGTTTTTTCATCAATAGAATGATATTGTTGCTTGTGCGTACCTACGGGTTGCCGTCTCCACGAACGCGATGTGATTCATTCCCCATCTTAACCATTCAAGAATAAATTTTATTTTATGATTAAAAATAATATTTAAGAACTTAATGTAATTCTGGCTATGAATGAAATAAATCTAATCCATAACAAACATGGCTTATGTAAAAAAATATATAAAGGAAAACAAACCAGTTAACACAAGAAATGATAATACTACTGAAATATCATTAACAATGCAATGTTAGAAGATCATATATGATAACATATTTATGTATGTGGTTCTTGTAAAATTTAATAATAATGATTTCACCATTATAAATGAGGTTAACCTACCCTATAACAAGGAAAATTACAAGGTAAGGGTTATCTCTATATTTATGTAAGGTTGTTTTTACGTAAGTATCTACTAGGACATCTTTTTCATCCACATCTGTGTTTCTTAATACTTTATTTCAAAATAATTTTAATATTTACTAGAAAATATGTTAATGTATTTTATACCCTTTTTTACTTTTTATAAAATGTTTTGAAAGGAATATTTTCTTCATTTTCCAAAAAACTTACTTTATAACCTTTTTGAAAAATTAAGGAAACAATTTTTTTTAACATATATGGTAGGTGAAACTATTTTTTTACATTAAAAAACCCTCAAAGCATCACTTAAAAATATTAGAAGAATATTTTCAAAATAATTTTTTTATAATTATGTGACTTTTAAATGATTTTAAAATAGAAAGAGATATTTATCTTAAATAATTTTTATTTCATCTATGTCAACATCCTTTGATGGATTTTACACATTTTGATGTTGATTTATTATGATACAATATTCCAAAATGTATTGAAGGTTGTGTTATATTTTTGACCGGGGATGCATTATTTTTATTCCATTCATGGTTTATGGTTAAAATATTAGCATTTCGTATGCTAGTTTTAATATGAATGTTTATGTTATGTTTCAAAAATTTCATATAAAGAATGAATTAGACTTAGTAAGTGACGGGTTAAGACCACTATAGCCCTTCGATGTATTTGTAGGTCTCAGGAGACAAACTAGCGTCTAGGCACAAGGCTTTGAAAAATTATTATTTGTAGTCTTGGCATGTTGCCTTGACTTTGTGGTTATGATGTTTGAAATTATTCATTCCATCATTATGAAATTAGCTATTGATATTACATGTGATTATTCTACTATTAGAATATCCATGAGAATAAGTAAATCGTATTATTTGACTTATATTTGCCATATTATACTGAAGTTTAAGTTTAGAAGGCTTTTGTTTTAGTTTTATACATTTCCTTAAATGTTTATTCTTATTTATGATAGTTTCTTCTATATTGTTATCCTTACTGAGAATCTGAGTTAACCCCTTTCTTATATTTTATTTTTCCCAGTATATGAAGAAGTATATTAATATTAAACTACAGGAATAGGCTAAGGGATATGAGTGTGTTCAAAGGGGACATAATGTTGTTGTTTTTCCATATCATAATGTAATGTAAAACTTATGTATGTATCTAGTACTTCCAAGGCTATTAAACTAATCGATCTATCGAGAATTGATCTCTTGTGATCATGCCAATGTTATGTAATAATGCACCAACTATAGGTAACTAGGGTTAGGGCGTTATAGTTGGTATCAGAGGACGTTTATTACAAACCATGGAAACTTGATTTTGAAAAACTCTGATTAGAGAACATTACAATAAGATAAACTTTGGGGATTATTATATAAGAACTTCCTATAATTTCGGTAATGTATAGATTTTTTGGGTCTTCTATGAAATAAATCAATGTTTGGATATGGGTAGGTAGAGGCGGCTCTGACATAGATGTTCTTAAGAGTAAAAACTCCAACAAGAAGTTTTGGGCTTGACTTAGGGTATCCTGGTATATGACAATGGGCCTTTTTGTACTCTTAGTTATGAAAAACCCAGGGGTCATGATTAAGATAATTCAAATTTTCTTTAAAAACCATTATGAATGATTTATGAGTAAATACCTCCTTAAAGAAAACATTTTTTTTTCATTATGGATTACATGCATATACTATCCAATTGATGTTAGGAATTTTACTAGTTTTGAATTATATATTGTGATTCATAAACTAATATAGTGTATGGAATTGTTTATAAATGGAGCCTAGTGGAAAGAATGGAAACTATATCAACACACATAATCCATGTAGGGATTTACCTCCTACTCAAGATAATTATAGTGGAACTGGTGATGTAACCAATACTGAACAACTTATAACAATATTGGGAGAAATCACTCAGGTTATGAATAATAAGCTTTCCCATATGGATCACCCTGATACCTAACATAGAGGATCAAGGTTAGACCCCTTCATGAGGCAACAACCAAAAACATTAAATCAGACTAAAAATCTATTTGTAGCTGATCTATGGATAAGTTCCTTAAATAAAATATTTCATTCTTTAGGTAGTAGCGAAAGGGAAAAATTTTCATGAATGTTTATCGCTTCACGAGAGATGCAGATCAATTTTGGTCATTAATTACAAATAAAAAGGAGGATGAAAATGTATAAAATATGGAATGAAGGGAATTTAAAGAGATTTTATTAGAAAAATACTTTCCTCATGACCATTGAGCGAATATGGAAAGACAATTTCTATGTCTGAGTAAAAAGGAGGATAAGAATGTCAAAAAGTACGAGGTTAACTTTACAAGGTTAGAAAGGCATGAAAAAAATTATATAAGTAACACAATAACTAATATTGATCGATTATTTATTGGGTTGAACCCATTTCTCTATCGATAATTAGTCTCATAATCCTTCTCATCATACGAAGATATTGTCTCATGTGCTATCAAGACAAAAAAGTAATTCTCTATGTCTTGTGAATTTGAAGAAAGGAAAGAGAAGAAGAGATCTTCTAAACACTCTAGAAATGGAAAAAAGGGGAATAAGGGAAAAGTTGAATTTCTATCCTAAAGTAAATGGGGGAAGAAACACCCCGGTACTTGCCTGAAGGGAAGGTGAGTCTGTTACAAATGTGGTAAAAAAGGCCACCAAGCTCGTGATTGCAGGGGAAAAAAAGAGGCTGTCAGTGTAGAAAGATACAATTATAGAGAAATAGGGAATTATGCAAATGAATTTCCTATGTATCAAGGAAAATTTCCTCATAAAATGCTAAGGGAGCAATGCCAAGCTGATGTGATCACTACTGTTGAGGTTGAAGCTCTGAATGACATGGTGGAAAGTAATTTAATGGTTTCCTCAAATTTAGCCATTGCTTTATTTGATTATAGATCATTGAATTGTTTCATATTTTCCTAGTTTGTAATGAAATTTTGATATTTCAAATTTGATTGAACAAGGGAGTTGTTAGTAAAAACTCTTAAGGGAAGTATCAATGCAACAATTTTTTGTGAATCAGTTCCAATTAGGGCATATAAATGTGATTTATCTACTAATATAATCATCATACCCATGATTGAATTTGATATAATCCTTGGTATTTATTGTATTTCAGACCATTATGTGAAAATTTATTGTAAGAAGAATGAGGTTAAAATTTTCATTGAGGATAAGTAGTACCTTATCTTTAGAGCAGAAAATTCTCCATCTGATTCTTATCAAGATCCACACCCAGTAGCTGTACTAAATACAATTATTAGGTAGGAAGATAATGAAATAACTATGGGTTAGGAAAGGAATTTTTAAATATAGGATGTACCTATTGTGCAAGAATATATTGATGTATTTCTAGAGGATTTACCTGGACATCCTATAGAACAAGAAATTGATATTTCCATTTATTTAATTCCTGATTCAAGGACCATATCGAAGACCCCTTATAGAATGGCCATTATGGAATTAGTGGAACTAAAGAAAAAACTAGAGGAACTGAGTAATAAAGGATTTATTCACCCTAGTATTTCTCTATGGGTATCCCCTATTCTTTTTGTTAAGAAGAAAGATGGATCTATGTGGTCGTGCAAGGAATACAGGGAGATAAATGCTATAAAAATAATGAACAAGTATCCCTTACCACACATTGATGATTTATTCAATCAAATTCATAGAGCTCAATATTTTTCAAAGATTGAACTTCGATATGGATATCATCAGTTGTGGGTGAAGAATGAAGACATTCTGAATACTACATTTCATAGAAGGTATGAGAATTATGAGTTTATAGTAATGCCTTTTGGACTAACTAATGCACTATCTGTCTTCATTGATCTAATGAATAGAGTTTTTGAGGAATATTTTAATGACTTTGTAGTGTTATTTATTAATGATATCTTGGTAAACTCCAAAATCTATGAAGATCATTAAAATCAGTTGCGCACTATTATAAAGACTCTTAGAAGAAATTAATTATATGGGAAGTTTAGAAATTGTGAATTCTGGATTCAAGAGATTTCATTTCATGGCCATATTGTACCTAAGTATGGAACATCTGTTGATCCATCTAAGATAAAGGCAATCCAAGAATGACCAACAACGATGAGTATAACCAAGGTACACAGTTTTATTTGTTTATAATGTTATTATCAGCATTTCGTCCATAATATTACCGATTGGTTAACCCATTAACCAAGTTCACACGATAAGGGGTTAATTTTTTTTGGATAAAAGTGGTTAATGATTTTTTTAAATAACTGAAGAGAAGATTTTTCAATTATCCCATCTTGACTCCATCATCAGGGAATAATGGGTTTTTTATTTATAGATATGCTACAAATAAAGGAATTGGTTGTGTCATTTTATAGAATGATAGAGTTATTTCCTATGATTAATGACCACTAAAAATTCATGAACCAAACTATCCCACTCATTATCTCGAGTTAGCAACTGTAATCTTGGCTTTGAAGATATGGAGACAATATGTATATGGTGAAAATGTGAGATATATACTGATCACAAGAGTTTGAAGAATATTTTTTCACAGAAAGAAATCAACATGAGGCAAGGATGATGGATTGAGAAAATCAAAGATTATGATTTCACTATACACTAACACCCAGGGAAGGAAAATAAGGTGGAAGATTCTTTGAGCAGAAAGGATCATGGATTTTTGAACAAGATGAGAGTTGAAAGGGATCCTATATTCCTGTATCTAGTAAAGATGGATATGGGAATAATCCTGGAAGGTGAAACATCAATAATTTTTCAAATGGTTTCCAAAAAATATTTACAAAAAGGATAAAATGTTCTCAGGCTGATGAAGAGGAGTTTCAGAAGAAAATTAAAAATATGAATAATGAGAGATTGATTGACTTTGTATATGAATATGGAATTTTGAAATTTGGTAAATGCCTTTGTGTTCCTGAAATACCTCATCTAAAAATGAAATGTTTGGATGATTGTCATAGATCCAATTTCTCTATACACCATGGTATCACTAACATGTATAGAGATTTGAAGGAACATTTTTATTGGGACAACATGAAGAGGGAGATTGCTGATTATGTGTCAAGATGTATGGTTTGTCAACATGTGAAAGCTGGAAGACAACATAATATAGGAATCACGAAACCTCTTACTATACCTGAGTGGAAATGGGATGATATTACAATGGAATTTTTCATGGGGATACCAAAGACTCATAGACGAAATGACGCAATATGGGTCATTGTTGATCATCTTACCAATTCAGTACATTTTCTTGCTATAAGAGAATATTTACCACTTGAACGTTTAGCAAGACTATATATTAATAAACTAGTAAGACTTCATGGAGTAACCATATCGATTGTTTCTGATCGTGGCCCCCATTTTATATAAAGATTCTAGAAAATCCTTTAGAAGGCCCTGAATACTGAACTTTGATTGAGCACTACCTACCACCCTCAAACTGATGGACAATCAGAATGGACTATTCATACATTAGAAGACACGTTGAGATCATTCTCACTTGACTTTCAAGGTACATGAGATCAATATTTACCTTTGGTTGAATTTTTACTATAATAATAGCTTCTATTAAAGTATTCTCATGGCACCATATGAAGCATTATATGGAAAGAGATGTTGCACACCAACTTGTTGGGATGATTTTGGTGAAAGAAAACATGTAGGCCCAATTTTTTTTAGAAAACAATGAAAAATGTGAAGATTATCCAAACCCACATCAAAGAAGCTCAATGTAGGAAAAAGAGCTATTTCCATAACCGAAGGAAGGATTTGGAATTTCAAGTTGGAGATCATGTTTTGTTAAAGGTATCTCCCTATAAGGGTATTATACGATTTGGTAAGAAGGGTAAATTAAGTCTCAGGTACATCAGACCTTTCGAAATACAAGAACAAATGGGAGTTGTAGCTTACCATTTGGAAATGCCGCTAAGTCTCTCAAAAGTTAATGATGTGTTCCACATATCACTGTTGAAAAAATACATGCCTGACCCAACAAATGTAATCACCTATGAAGAAATGGAACTCAAACCTGATCTGTCTTATTGTGAAGAGCCTTTCAAGATTCATGATACTAGAGAACAAGTGTTGAGAAACTATATGACCCGTCTTGTAAAAGTTCTATGGAGAAACCATAAGATGGAATTGGCAACAAGGGAACCTGAGGAATATCTAATAAAGAAACACCTAAATATTTTTATGCAGTAGTATTATAGAAATTCTGAGGAAGAAATTAATTGAAGGGAGGGAAGAATGTAACACCCCAAGCTTCCACGATATGTTTCTCTTTGAATAATGCAATAGCTTGATCTGTACACAACTTCGAGTCCCAGCACACCACAACTAATCAAACTAGCCGTTATGAATAGTAATACCCACTTTCTAAAATTTTATAAATTTTATTTTTCAAAATGGAGTTCATTTTTGGATTCTGAATATTAAAATTATCTTAGGGTGATTTTTTTTATTTTTCTGAAAACATTCAATTTTTGATGAATAGTGAAAAACACTATTTAAAACCTACTTTTTTACATAAATAATTATTTATTTTATTTAAATTTAGTTTATGTTAAAATAGATAAATAACACCTATATAAGTTAAATGTAATTCATTGGAGTCATTTTATAATAAAATATTATTGAACATTTTAACGTCTTTTACCCACCTTCTAGGAACATTTGAAAATTTGCATAAAATGTAATTTTACTACTTCTATGAATTGAATTTCAAAAATTCGAGAGAAACGGTTGACATCAGTAAGTTAAACGTGGTTCAATAGGATGAAAATAATATTTGGTGAATAGTAACTTTTGAATTTTATTTACCAAGTTTAAAAGTAAATAGGGCAATTAAAGGTAAAAATGATGTTATAATTACCCTAACACATATCATAATTCTACTGGATAAGTGTTTCTCAACCAAAATAAACCTTAGTAATAAAATATGATCCTCTTTGATCCACTTCGATTAGATTATGACATTTATTATTATTTTATTTAAAGAAGAGTTAGAAGTGTTAAATTCAAATATTCATAACTAAAACATTTTTAATATAGGGTTATATATAAGACAAATTCTACTATAAATATTCATTAGAAATATAAAAATATTTTCTACATATTCCTATTTTATTTATAAATGTTATACATTAAATAATTAAATTTATTAATGACACAATGATGATGCAGTAATTACATTATTAATGAACGATTAAAATAATTTATATTATAAATATCCAAATAAATGTAATCATTACCCAAATTGTATAGGTTAATATGACATGTTAGGAGTGATTGAATTTATTTTTTCAATGTAATCTTGTTTTGCTGACTTTCACAAAAACCAAATACTAAATAGTGTCAAAATTGATATAAATGAGTTTTTAAAACAAATACTATATTATTTATTGATATAGTATTCCTAAAAATATAGGGATCAGAAAATGGACTTAGATAAAGATAGATATGTCACTAATGAACCACTTGGGGTTCTATTGTCTTTTTATATTAAGTTTATTAACCATTTATTATAATAATACAATAATACATGGTAAAAGACAAACTATTTAACTAAGAGTTAAATATAAAAGATAAGGTTTATATGGTGACCTAATACAATATAAAACCTATTTGTTGAGAGGTTTTATACCCATACCCACCTTATCCTTAAAATAAAACCTTTTTTAGCCATTATAAACCGAATATGATTGTATAATAAATTAATATTTCAAGGTTTTCTTAAATTGACCCTCACCTATCTTATAAAAGGTTACTTCCCCTTTTCTAAAAATCAGACCACAAAATCCATTTGGCTCAGGCAACCCATGCTCCAAAATAATCCAAACTACTCTCACTTAAACCTAGAGGCCTTAATTTGATCATAAATCTAACCTAGGGATTCTTTTTGATCAAATCAAAAGGAAGCACCCGAAGGAGAGGTAACTATTTCATCACCTCTTCCAATGTTATTTTCTTCTTCCACTTCCTCATTCTTTATTGTTTCCTAAAAAAATAATAAATCCAGTACCTTATACATACTTTTACGTTATTATAAATATGGTACAAATATATTCATTATTCTATCCATCCTATGAATGACAATTTCACCAAACGTGTGTACAAATTGCTTACCATCTCCACACCGTGGTCTAGTTTTTTATTCAACACATCATTATTCGGATGGGTTTAATAATGAGTATAATTGATATAAATAATAAATATAATATGTTAGTGATTCTGTATATATGATATACCATCCAAAAACATACATTCTCACCATCAGTATAATGATATTGTTGCTCGTGCGTATGTACGGATTACCGTATCCACGAACGTGGTGAGATTCATTCCACATCGTAACCACTCAAGAATAAATTTAATTTTATGATTAAAAATAATGTTTAAGAGAATAATATCATTCTGGACATGACTAAAAAACATATGATTTATAAAATAAACGACTTACATAATAATACATATAAAGGAAAACGAATCATTTAACACTCGAAATGATGATACTACTAAAATATCATTAACAAAGAAATATTAGAAGATCATATATGATATCATATTTATGTATGTGGTTATTGTATAATTTAATAACAATTATTTCACCATTATACAAGAGTTTGACTTAACCTATAGTATGGAAATGTACAAGGTAAGGGTTAATTTAAAGTCTCTTTATTTATCTGATGTTATTTTTACGTAAGTATCTACTCGTACTTATTTATCATCCATATCTGTGTTTCTTAAAAATGTATTTCAAAACATTTTTAATATTTATTAGAATATGGGTTAATTTCATTTATACTCTTGTTTGAATATTTATAAAATGTTTTGAAAGGAATCTTTCCGCCATTTTCCAAACAAGGTAATTTATTTCCTTTTTGACAAATTATGGTAAGAACGTTTTTATATATTATAAGGTGGGTGAAACTATTTTTTTCCATTATAACACCTTTAAAGATTCCCTTAAAAAACATATAAGAATATTTTCGAAATAAATGTTTTATTTTATAATTACGTGACATTCAAATGATTTCAAAATAGAAAGATATATTTCTCTCAAATAGTTTTGATTTCATCTATGTCAACATCCTTTGATAGATTTTACACTTGTTTGAATTTTATTTATTATGATACAATCTTCCATATTGTATTTAAGGTTTTGTGATATGTTTTATGGTGGATGTGTTATTTTTTTACCATTCATGGTTTATGGTTAAAGTATTGACATTTCGTAATCTAGTTTTAATATGAATGTTTATGTTATGTTTCAACCTTTTCATTTGAGGAATGGATTGGGCTTAGTAAGTGACGAGTGGATCCCTCTATAGCTCTTGGATGCATTGGTAGGTATCATAAGACAAACTAGTGTCTTGGAACAAGGCCTTGACAAAATCTTATTTGTAGTCTTGGCACGAGGCCTTGACTATGTGGTTATGACGTCCGACATTATTCATTCCATCATTAAGAAATTAAATATTGATATTACATGTGATTATTTGACTAGTATAATATCAATGTTAATAAGTAAATGGAAATATTTGACTTATCTTTTCCATATAATGCTGAAGTTTATGTTTAAAAGGATTTTGTTTTAGTCGTATACATTGCCTTAAATATTTATTCTTATTTATGATAGTTTATGCTATATTGTTATCCTTACTGAGCTTCTAAGCTCACCCCTTTCTTATGTTTTTTTACAGGATGTGAAGAAGTATATTATGATAAAACTGCAAGAATAGGCTATGGGATATGATTGTGTTAAAAGGGGACACAATGTTGTTGTTTCTTCATTTCATAATGTAATGTAAAACTTATGTATGTATCTAGTACTTACAAGGATACTGAAGTAATTGGTCTTTCGAGACTTGATATCTTGTGATCATGCCAATGTTATGTACTAATGCACCAAATCTGGGTAACTAGGGTTGGGGAATTATAGAGCAGTTTACCTTTAGTAAATGGTTATAACTCCTCCAATATTACAGAGAGTGAGGGAGGCATATCTTGGGGATTTTGACTGTGAGACCAGACATTCTCAGTTATCCAAATGCCAAGACCATGATGGATATTCATTAGGTGGGGACCACATTTCCCTTTTCAGAGGATGCACCATTGAAGTTGTGGTGTTGTGAGAGGATCTTCTGAGGGAGTTTCCCATATCCTATTTGGTGGTGTATCTAGGTGTGGAAAAGAATTACCAGGATCTCCAACATTAGTTATAGTGGATGGGTATAAAGAAGGTAGGGGTGGAACTCATTTCTCAGTGGCTCACTTTCTAGCAAGTGAAGTAATAACATCAGGTTCTAGAAGTCTTGTCTTAGCCTCTTGAGGTGTTGAAGTGTAAATGGGATAGAATATTGATGGAATTTGTGATAGGTTTACTATACACATCTAGGAAACAGAAAACCATATGGGTGATTGTTGACTGAATCACCAAGTCAGCCCACTTTCTACCCATCTGAGAGCAGGATTTAGTAGAGATAATGGGACTCCTCTATGTCTAGTAGATAGTTCTCCTTCAAGGGGTGACTTCAATGATTATTTCATACCATGAATCTCACACCACGTCTTGATTGTTGATTGGATTGTAGGAGGCCTTCAAGACTAAATTTTACTTGAGCATGATGTTTCGCCACTAGAAAGATGGAAATATGGAGAGGACTATCCAGGTTTTAGAGGACATGCTACATGTTTGAATCCTAGAATTTGGTCCTAGTTTGGAGGATCACCTTCATCTAGTAGAGATGTTGTTAAAAAAGACTACAACTCCAACATTTGTATGGAACAATTCGAGGCCCTCTATGGGTGACCATGTAGGTCACCGTTATGCTGGATAGACCTATGAGAGTCAGCACTCATGGGTCCAGAGTTGGTACGAGCTACCACTGAGAAGGTGCATATCATAAAGTAGTGGATGAGTACTACATAGAGTAAGAATAAATATTCTGTGTAAAAGAGACATATGACATTGGAGATTGAGTAGGGATACCATGTGCCTCTTTGGGTCTCACCTCACCGGGGATTGTGAAGATTCATCAAGGGTGGTAAGTTATCTCTAAGATTAATTGACCATTTTTAGATTCTGAGTAGAGTGGGCGAGGTGGTGTACTGCCTAGCTCTACCCCTACAGATGCATCAGGTTCATGATGTATTTTACATGTCATATCTGAGGAGGTACGTTCATGATCCATCACACGTCATCGATTGGGGTGAGTTGGACATTGACGATGGAGTGATGTTTGAAAAGTTCACGATGAAGATATAGGATCGACAAGATTGGATCCTTCATGGATATTAAATTCCTCTCATCTGGGTTTAGTGGTTGGATAAGAATCTCTATGAGAGAACTTGGGAGCGGGAGGCTCATATTTGTGATCAGTACCCTCAACTTTTTGTCGATTTTCCCTCGTTTTGGATTTTTGGGATGTACAGCCCTAAGGTGGGGAGAATGTAATGGCTCGTATTTTTTTCTTATTTTTTTACAAATTAACAGAGAAAATTTTGAGACTAGACATTAGTCGACATGAGATTATGAGGTCCGGTGTGACCATAATAAATCTTTGAATAAATTTATGTCATTTATTAAAAGTGACAAGGTAGTCAAATTTGATATTTAAAATCATTTTAACGGTTGCCAAAATCAAAAAATGAGGGCACCATTGTGTCCAAAATAGAGACTTTAACTTATGTGGGGCCTAACCATAACCACTATAGGTTGAGGGTAAAGGTTATTTTTGGACGTTAAAAAAACATAGATTTTCTATTTTATTTTATTTCTTTCGACATTTTTTTGTGATCTCACAACACAGTGATGTCGTGACAAAGAATCCATTTCCATTCATAAAAGAAACAACATGGATACGCTGAAACAAAGTGAAATGAAGATTTTAAAATTCTTATTCCTTATTTATCCATTTAAAGTGATTCAAGATGATAATGATTAATCATTTCTTATGAGTGTTGGAGAAGAGTTTGACGATTTACTATCATTGGTGAATGATAGTCAACAATGAAGAGAGGATAGAGGATCGATGTGATAATGGACCGTGAAGACTCTAAATGGACCACTAATGACAATAGAACCTCGACATTGACCGATCAAAACTCCAGATAGGGGTTTTATTTCATTGTGATTTTCTTTCAGGTTCTTTCTTTCAAACGAGGAACGTGAATGAACCCATGAACTTGTTGATCTGTGGGTTGATCAATATTGCAGAAAGGGCCTTCGGCTACAGGGTTTTAAGGGGATAATAATCTATTTAAATATTTTTTTTTCAATGATTATTTTCTAATAGGACGAATGAAGGCCAAAGGAACAAGGCCGATGTTCGTTGTTTGGGTGTTCATGGTGATTTCTTCCATCCCCGTTCTTGCGTTCTTCACCGGAAAACCCCCATGGTCGTGATAAATTTTTTCAAATTTTTTTGAATGTGTTCGAACCCCAATAGTGGTGAAGAGAATGATCGAAGGCCAAATTAGTGAATGATGCAACCCAAGGATCACAATAGTGCTTATGTCTAAAAAAAGAGCAGTAGGGCGACAGTGGCGGCCCGAAGAAGGGGAGGTGATGACGATGGCATGAGGACACTGGGAAGAAAGAGTCTTCCGGATCGAAGTCCAGTGGTGAAGGTGCCTATAGTGAAATGGATAGGGTGGGCCAGGGTGGTGCAGACTGAAGATAGGTTATAAAGCTGTGTCGACCGGTAGGCACGAGGTCCCCTGGACCGCGTGCGAGCGGAGCGATCGGCTCGTTGGATGACCGTGTGGACTATGAGGGGACAAAAATCCCTCTGTGTTCCAGTTTGGGAGGGACCGGGGTCAGGTTGGGTCAGACGGGTCCCAGTTTAGGTCGGGTCGGTCTAACTGGGTCAGATCGGACCTAGACCCAACTGGCCCCTTTTTAATTAAATGGCCATAACATCCAAACCGTAAGTCTGTTTGACGGTTCGTTTGTGGCGTTGAGACCATTTCAACGAGATTATCATTTTGAGATAATATAAGTGAGTTTTTTTGATGTTGAAATAATATCTTAGGCTTGAGGAGTAAGTTCTCCTAGAACAAGTGTGCTACAAGCACACTCCAATGGATTTCAGAGACTCTGCAACTATACCACTTGGTGGCTTTGTGATTTGGGGTCTACATGACATGCCATGACTTTGTTTATCATCAAGACTATGTACCTCATCAGGATTGAATTTCTCATCGGGACTATGTGTCTCATCAAGACACTGTGTCTCATTAATCTGGGTGTTCTATAAACTATGTCTGATAATATTACTTTTAGTTTCATGGACTTGTACCTGTGTGAGTTGACAATAGTCATGTGTATATTTATTTTGTGGTATTTAATTTAAAGTTTTGGGGTGTCCTGCTAAGTATTGTTTTACTCATCCCTGTAAGGGTTTTTCCTACATGTGTCATGTCTTGTGTAGACGACCGACATTTTGATGGATTAAGTTATATATTATATAATAATGTTTATTCTATTTAAATGTTTTCCATGAACCTCACTTATAAAATCCACCACCTACAATAAATAATTCACAATTATTAAGCCAATTATCTCAACAAATACCTATCCAAATATCTTTGTGAAATCCATATCCATGATAAATTGTTTTTTGTCTTCTTAAAAGGCCACACAATGAAGGCTTAAGGTGTATGTGAGAAGAGGTTGTGTAAAGAAGTTGTAATCATACAAACCAAAACCTTTCAATTTATCTTTGCATATAAATACATATATATATATTCTCAACATCCAAACACATTTATATAATATAATTTTATATAATAAAATTGTATTATGAACATGTAAAAACATTTTTCCACTTACTTTACATCAAATGGAAAATTAAAATGTTTCTCATGCATAAATTTGGATTGACACCTCCAGGAATGGCTGTGTTTAATTTGTCATCACCTCATCACATGAATGACTGTAAAGATGGAATTAAATAATTTATATGGTATTTACAACATTATTATTAATATAAAAAGATAATATAAATTCTATCTCATTTCCCTTTTTTTTATTGGATAATGATATTTTTTTTCATGTGAACGTGTGTACAACCATCTCTACAAAGCGATGTGATAATTTTTAATTTCCACATAAAATGAATAGTTATAAAAATGGAAGTAATGAATAAATATGATATTTATAATATTATTGTGATCTTATAAATGAAAACCTTTATATAATTGTTTTAATAATCAATCATTAGAAAAATAAAAATGTTTTCCAAGAATACGTACATATAACCTTCTCTAGGAAATGATGTACATCATTTTTCAAGAATGAATTTAATGGATGGATATTAATGTATATTGAATGTAATAAAATGATTATTTTAAAATTTATAATATTCTAGAGATTATGGAAGAAATTAATAACTCCTTTAATCATGGTCAATATACATAAGAAATTTTGGAGAAATTGACCAATGACCCTTAAGTGGATGATGTAAGTAAGAATTATACAAATAATATATAAAAAATGAGTATAAAAAGACTATAAAAATGAGATAGAGATACAAATTATTCTTAGTAATGTATTTTATAAATTTAATTTAATATTTAGAAGGATAAAAAAAATCTTACTAATATGTAATCAAAGGTAAGTGTTTTTTATCTATGTTGTAGTACATTGAGAAAAAATTATATTATGAACCTAATTTAATTTAAATGGTTTATATACCTCCCTTTTTACATATTATTTCATAAATAACACTTTATTAAATAAATTTAATGTGAAAAATCAGGATTTTTCATTTAAGACTGTTTTATTCAAATGTTATTAAATCTGTAAGGGATTATTTTACAATCCCACTCTTATTCATAATTTTTTATTTTTAAAATAGGTAGAAGAAACACACCATTTTTTATTAAGGATTGAAAGAACTATATTTTTTCATATGAATATAGGGGAAACCGTTATATATCCCATAGTACCATGAACCGTATGTCCAAATATATTGTCTAATAGACCCATGACCCGTATGCCTAAAAAATAGTTTGTCAGGCGCTTGAGCCTCAGCCTAGTTGGTGAGGTATCCTTAAGTGCATCTACAAGACCCAGGTTCAAAACCATGTGAATACATATTTCTGTTTACTCTAGTAGGCACTGTAGTAATACTATACAATGTACGGTACTGTATCAGTATTGTACATTATGAGGGTACTATAGCAGAACTGTACACTGTACAGGTGCGGTAGTAGAACTGTAAACTGTGCGGGTACTATAGAAGGCACTGTAGTAGGTACTGTTTGGTACTATAGCAGCTGGAACTATTAAAATTGGGCCACTAGTTTTGTCTTGGAGTCCTTAAGGCTTCTGTTCCACCCAGGACTTCGGGTCAGTAGGAATTTCGGGCCACCTCAAGGCCTTTGGGCCACATGCAGTTTCCCCAGACACACTATAAAAAAGGAGCAGCCCCAGAAGAGGATTCAGAGCGGGTGCACTCACTAGAGCAGAGCCAAATGGATTTTTCATAATTAGAGTGTATGGAAATGCCATCGAGACTAACCTGTGCTTGCATGGGAATCCTGTCCAGAAGACCATGGGAAGGTGGAGAGAAACTATCATGATGCAGATGATGGGGGGGGGGGGGGCAGTTCCTTGTAGATAGTCTGGTTGAATTCCCTAAGACCTTCGGGTCATGTAATCTCCTATGCCTACGGTCCATGTAATATCTAAGCCTACAGACCTTGTAAGGGTTCCCCCTCATCCCTTGAAAGGGGGGTTATCAAAAAATCAATAAAAATGAAGGCCTTCGGGCTAAAAAATAGTATATTATCCACATGTTCACCTCAGCCAGGGCATTATCCAACATCCTACACCTAAAGTCAATCCATTAGCCTTCAATTTTGTTTTTACATAATAAGTATTATATATTAATATTTAGTGTCTCTTCTAAAATTATGTCTAAACGAGAACATCCACTGACCCTCATATTCCATCTCGAGCACCATTATCTTCTCACGACCCTACAAACACATGTCATTACGACACCACTAGCCACATTCCATTATATGTTTTCTAAATCCCATATACTTCTTCATGGTACATATTCTTGATTTTTTTGATGTTTTTTTATAATTTTTAATTATTTTAATATTAATTTTTACAATATATTTTATTCTCATGGTAATTTTTTAAAATGACATTTTTTATGAAAATGTTGTTTTTGAGTTTTTAAAAATGTTTGAAAGGTATTGTAAGATCTCAGATCTCCCTTAAGGTATGACTTTGTTTATGTTTTTGCATAAGTTCTATATTTTGGTTAAATAATTGTTTTCCCAAGTTCACGTGAAGACCCAAGCGTGTTCCGGGGGTTTGGGACCTAGAAGAGGAAGAAAATGGGGGCCTATATGCATGTTGTGTTGTTTGCACATAGTTAGTGAAAACCATGTTAAAATCCTAGGTAATCATCCGAGGGGAGATGTTCTCGGATAGTATAATCCATATGGTTTGTGCACATTTTGTAAAACCATATGGGTAAACCATGAAACCTAGGAAAGATAAGAAATTTACATAAATAACATCATGAGATTTTAATTTCCACTTGGGATTTTCCACCTCCTCCCCTATTTTAACCCTAATAACGAACTAAAGATCCCCAAATCTCCCATGGTAGATTATACATTAACTCTAGGTCATTTGGAGTGTCGTTATTTGTGATACAACGATCCGAGTAAGGCTAATCCCACTATTGCTTCTCTTTTTGGTTTGGGGTTTGCATCTCTTTCTTCTCTCCATTCAGAACTCTAAAAACATTAATTTTCATTGAGATTTAGGTTAAGGATTCAACATTTGGTTGAATAAATATCCAAGGCCTCAATTTGGAGTGAATGCATTAACATATTCAAGGTAGGAGGCTTACAAGTCATATCCCATAGTTTATATTTAGATTTTTTCTTGTAGGGTATTATTATTGTTCTCATATTCATGTGTTCTTGGTGCTATTAAAAAAATGAGGTATATTGTGTGGCTATATAACCGAATGAACACTCATGATCCTCATGGGATTTATAGTGGATGTCATGACTATTTTTAGGGCCACCCATGGGGTACGTCGACCCTTTCAAATTTTATAACAGGATTATAAGGTGAGAAATTGACTAATAATGATGTAGAAACTTATCAAGTAGGTTAATTGGTTTATGTAATGAGTTATAATGGATGGTTTCTAGTTGTGTCTAATGTGTTTAAAGGATAAGAGATTATTGTTAGACATTTAAATAGGTTAAATGGGATTAATTGGAATAATATAAGGAATTATGGTTACACATGAATATGCTTAGTGAGATAGGCATGTGAAATAGTAAGTAAGGCCAAAGGGTAAAGTGATATAAATGATGAATGTGTTAATGGATTGAGGAATAATGTTAATTTAACATTTATTTAAACTCTTGTGATGTTTTAAATTATTTTTTCTATGCTTTTTTGTGATGTGGTTAATTATGGTGAATGATAAGTAAGCATGTGCACATGGCTTGGTGGAGTGGGGTATAGACTTGAGGTTCTACGCCCACAAGTCATGTTGAATTGAGGTTCTAGATCCACCCCTAAATACATTGGTTAGGGAAGGGGACAGAGTTCTATTCCCCTAATGTATGCATTCCACTCGTACTGAGGCTTCAAGGTTAGTATTATGAGGTTTTTATAATGTGATTCCTAGTGGGATAGGGATCATTTTTTATTCCCATATTCTTGATAATATTAAACATACCTAATCCATTAAACACATTAAAAAGGTATTTTAAACCATGGGATTCCTAAGTAGTGAACCTAGATTCAATGGTATTATAATTTAAAGGAATATAGTATAGAATATCCTATTAAAATTTTTTACCTTTACATTCCATTATTTATCCCTCGCATGCACTATCTACTTTTACTAGATATTTTGTAGACACTGTTGGTGGTGGCCTACTGAGTTATACTCAAACATTATTTGAGTCTCCATTGGGTACCCAATTAGATTTCATTCTTACATGTCAGGACAAGGTAAAATCACCTATGATATGGAGTTGAGTTGGAAATGGTACATGTACAGGTGAGGTTCCATACTTAGAGTCCAAAACCTTTTGGGGATTATTCTATTTGTCTTTCATTTGAGTTTTTTTCACTTGGAACTATAGTATGATATGACATATTTACTGTTGTATATGGTTGTACATAGTTTGGGATTTGGTTATTTATGCATGTTATTAATTGTTATTTTTATTTATGATATTTAAAGTATGTTTTTTTTGTTGCTTCCTCTAGTAAAGAGGGTATAATCTCCCCATGTGACCTATTAGACCCTCATTACTAGTCAGAAATCTATGGAGTATGGGGAGGTGTTCTTGAGAACATGTGGTGACCCAGATTGGGGAACCAGTTTAGTGGATCCCGGGATGAGGTGTTACAGGTATCTTATTTTTAACAAATATGATATTGTTGAATTTATTTCCTTAGTGACTATTTTTATGTATTTTTATTCATCTACATGTTTTCATGTTTTCTCAAATAAAATACTTTTTACATTGTTATGCATTTTTTTGTTTTTATATTAATTTAAAGGTTATAATTTTTTTAATTGATTGAAAATATATTTTATATTACTTAAATTTATTTAATCATATTCTCCAAATTTGAATTTATTATAATGTATCTATATTTGTTAGAACTCCTATGAAATGTTTTGAAACTCAACATCGATGTTTCCTGTATTTCTAATATAATGATAGGGGTTAGTGTTTTTCATGACTCCAATGGACTATTGGTTATTGATTTCATTAGATTATATGTATGAGGTGATTCTCTAATGACCAAGGTAAATTATTTACTCAGCAGAATACAGATTTTTGTTTTGACCTATATTTCCATTACAAAAAATGATTAAGACATCTCTATTATCTATAATTCTCTCTATGGAAGGTATGTGTCCCCATGGTCAAAAATTTACCTCATATAAAGATGTGGAAATACCATTGGTTGGGAATGTTTGAACCACATATGATGTGAAGGTAACTTTACAGAAGAATATATTGACTCAATGTGTAATCAGAGTAACCGCCATAGATTTTTTAGTCTGGGATCACTTCCCCCTAAGGTTATTAATTTTGTAATGTAATATGAACATGGAATCCATTACAGAAGGCCCCTTTACATTGTTTTTTCTCTTCTATCCATGATTAATAAAATAATTCATACTTTGATCAATATTATATATGGTATTAATTAAGTGATTTTTCTAAGAATATTACTTAATATACTAAGGAAATGTGGATGTTTTATATTCTTGATTCAATATGAAAATTTGTTGATTGAAAAGGTATAATGTTTATCTATTATATTATTTCATAAATATATGATAAATTCATTAGAAATATCTGTGTAATGGGTGGAGTTCAATTATAGATATCCCCTAAATGCATTATTAGGTCACATGAGAAAAATAAAAATAAATTTCACTCAGTTCAGGAGAAATCATACATTGAATATATATTGGAATAAGGCCCTGATATTATGTAAGATATCATAAAAATGGCCATGATGGTAAGATTGATGATGTATAGGCATAATGCAGTTATTTTAATATCAATAACACCCAACATTATGAATTTCATTCAATAATAATTTAGTTTATATAAGTGATGACTTTGTTTATGTTATCCATAAATTTAGTTTGAGTTAAGTTGTTAACTAAATGTTATGTTTTTGTTACCAACCCTACCTTAATTATTATACCTAATTTTCTCATGATATCATCAATAATACTCTACCTTTATTGAGAATCATATATCATTACTTTATTTTTTTGTTTCCCTAGGATATATAGAAGGGATATTTGATTAATACTCAAGGATTATAAAAATATTTTAATTATATGTTATTAATTTCTCATATAATACAGAATTCATGTATGCATATAGTTTTTTGAAAGTAATAAACTAATATATACTGAGGGATGTGATCCCATGTATCATGTACTGATGTAATAAAGTAAACACTAGATCTGGGTTACTGGAGTCTGGGTTTCAATAAATATAGATGGGATGTTCCTTTAAAAAATATTATCTCTATATAAGATGATGGTGATAATAAGGATCATGATAAGAAATTAAATGGAGTTTCTCATATTGGGGGTTTTTAGGTGTAATTTAATGAATGAATCAATAAATAATTATTTATAACCATTTATTTGGATTTTTTACTTGATATAGATAAATTTGAATATACTAAACAAAGATGAACATGATGAAAAGACCATTGATGAATATGATATATACATTCTATTTAATTTTTTACTTAATTGATGAAAATAATATTATATTTAGAAATGAACAATCGAAAATTACTAATTAAGAAGAGATAGATGATGCAAGTATAAATACCTTTTACGATGATAATGTGACAATATTAAAAATAGTTTGAAAATATATTGTTAAATATATGAATATTGATAAGGTTTTAGATGTTGTTAAAAAATTGATTAACATATTTATATTAAATGGGATCATATTTAGGTTAAAAATCACTATATAAATTGTTTTGGGACAAGGTGATAATAATTTATCGTGTATCTATAAGTATTTTAAGAAATATTTTGTAATTATAGACAATGAAAATATAGTTTTTGACATTTCTAATATAGATAAATAATTAGAGAAAAAAATCATGATAAAATAATCGAATATAAGAGTATATTTAAGTAAACTTAGGATAGAGATTTGATTTAAGATATATTATGGGATGATTCAAAGAAATATTTATCTAATGACCATGAATATTGTTTATTTTAATATATTTCATGTGTTTATCATGTTAAATGATTGTGAAATGTGAACTATGGATCATTTTAATCAAATTTTAAAAAGTATGTTACGATAAAGACTTAGTTTGATAAGCTATTGACTATTAATTATGATTTAATTTGGAATATTATCTAACCTTTTAATAACTCTATTTTATGAAATATTGAAATAAATTATGAAATTATTCTATTTTACTTAGATTACCATAATATTATACGGAATATTAAAGTATATATTTAAAATGTTAAATAATGCATGGTTACAAAATATTGTTTCCATTAAATGTATTTGATGAATCTTGTTATGAATTATAAAAATTAATAGAGATGGAAATATTTCTAATTATGATGATAGATAAGATGCTTACATTAGTATTATGTTCTTCATAGTCCCTACATAATGTTGAAATGATATATATTATTGTTAGTATCTCTACATTATAAAATTTAATAGAATCTTTTAATATTTTAATAAAATAATTATAATGAATTATTCCTTGAAATGAGATATAATTTTTCATATTTTAATTATAAAAATAATTTTGATATTTAATATTTTAATGCGATTAATGATTTTCCAAAATAAATGAGAGATGAAACATGAGAAATGATATTTGAACTTGAATGTTTCAAAAAAAATTTGAAAGACACAAATAATGTCAACAAATTTTCTGAAACTAAGTTGATATGTAGTGAAATGAATTTTTTAGAAATAATGGACAACATGTATGATATTTAGGATATATTAATGTATTCTTAATCCATTAATTTTTTAACAAAACCAAAGTGTAATAGATAACTAATTATTTTTTTGATGTCATATTTGGTTATGAGGATATTTATTAATTTTTTTAGTCTACAAGTTTCTACTATTAAGACTAACATGGATCAACATTATGTAGTCTAAAATATAAAAACGTTTTTGGGAAAATTTATTATACACCGAGACTCATGGAATAATTCAAATTTGATATATTATAATTAAAAAGTGGAATATATAACTAAATAACATTTTTTGAGGAATGATTTCAATATACCTAAGAGTTCATATTTTCATGATAGGTATTTACCTCCATCATTTGTAATTGGATGAAGGATGTTATAAAAAATAAAGTAAATGTATTTGATGATCTTATGTACAAATCACTAATGAACAAAGACTCATATAATTAAAAGAAAAAAAATTATAATTAGGATAATTTGAAACCAGTTTCATATTCAATTCACATTAACTACTTTATATATTCATCCTTTAGAAATACATTGAAAAAAATGATCTTTATCACTTTCTCATTAAGGTGAACTAAATGGTTATTCCATAATGTTATGATACTTAAATCTCCAATATGAATTTCTTTTTCTAGTGAAACCATAAGGTTTAAAATATTAAAATTCACTTTAATTATTATGACAATTAATCTATATAAAATATTACACAAAACTTTTATGAAATTAGAAAATAAACAAATATCATAAAATATTACTTTGATAATTATGTTCTTCCCTAAACTTGCGAAATACAATATGTATTACAACTCCAATATCATTCCATTCAATATCCAAATAGAAACATCACATTTTCCAATCATCTTAGGAAATGATTTATCATTATAATGATCTTTCAATTCCATATAAATATTTTATACCTTATACTTCCTCTCATATATATTTAGTGGAATGAGGATATGAATACTATCTCCAAAGACTGTAATAAACTAGAAACACTTTAGAGAAAACCACACCAATAATCTAATACTAAATACATTGACCATCTATCATAAGAATAACTTTTGGGATTCTCTATAATTTTAATAAAATATTGATTAATGTGGCCATTTATCCCATAATTCCATAATAGGGAATAATTATCTTCTGAGACACATGTATTATATCTCATTCTTCGTTTTCCATTTATATGAACACTCTATCTAGTCATACTCATTTGTTTCACTTTTCATGGAGTATCATATGATTAATGAATCTCATTATGAAGAATCCAGTCATTTATGATCATTTATTCAAAATATATAAACATTAGGTACACTATTATAATATAATTAAACAAATCCATCCCCATGAAATACCATAGTTTTTATAGTGTGGAATTACTACAACCCCCAAACCTGGTCTCAGATGGTTAACTTCAATGAATCCAACTAACATTCAATGAAATTGAAGTCAAATATATGATTATAAACAATATACCTTCCTATATTAATATAATAAATTCTATATAGAAAGATAAAATTTTTAATCACCAGCTGATTCTCATATATGTCAGATATGTTCTTCATGATTTTCAATGCTATTTTAAATTCTTATATGTTTTATACCACATTCTACGAATGTGAAATTTGTATTAACTGAGTTGATTTCTTTTCTATAATATACCATTATTCAATGTTCATTGCATATATGTTATAACTAGTAATTAATATATAAAATCCATTCTATAAATATAAATCCTTAATTTTAATCTTCCAAAATGAAAAATCACTTTAGTTGAACTTCTGCATGTATAAATTAGAGCCCTACAAATCCATACATTTAGAATTTTTGAACTACCACTTATTTTAGATGATGTATGAAAATAGTAAATTGTGAATGGATTACCAATATTTTACTAAAATATAGACTAAATAATGTTTTATTGAACCAAGATAAGAAACACTACCACTACGACAGGATAATATGAAAACACTCCAACCATGAGCATTGAAACAACTTTAAAACTTCATAACAACCCTTTGATAAAATCGCTAGATTAAAATACACATGAAAATACTATAAAAAATAATAATATATAGAATAAAACCCCGGGTAAAATATCTATAACATGGAATACACACATGATCAGGTGACCTCATTACAGTTTAAAATAATGACAATCCATAGAAATGAACTAACTTAAGCAACGATCAAAATGTAATAGAGGGAAAATAAAAAATATAAGAGATTATGTGGTTTGGATTTGTGTCATACTATGTGTGGGAGATGTTTCTTTATTTAATTTGAGGAAAATAAGGATTATTACAATTTATATTGTGACACTCACCATAATGGTATTACACCCTACTAATACAGTAGTTCCCAAGTAGTTCTTATTTCTATAATCAGGATAGAATATATATTGATTTCTATCCACTTAAGGTGGTCTCCATCGAGGAACCTCTATTTAGTTAAAGTATCCCACTGCCTATACTAGCTCATCTAGTGCACTATTCTGGCCTTATGAATATTTTAAATGATATACCCTATAAATTATAATCTGATAATTGAAATTATAGTAAATTATTTTAATTTAGTGGCGTGTATGAAATAAGATGTTGACATAATATTTACTTAACTAAAATACACAGTGATGATTCAATTTGGTTAAGTAATATGTTAAATAAATTAAATCCTTACAATTTTACTTATTCCATACAAATGAAAACGTTAAGGATGTATATAAGACAAACATGACTCCATATTTAATTTATATTTATGTATAATTATAACTATCTTTATTATAGCTAATGAAACCATATTTTACATCATAATAAGAATATAAGTGAAGTTTATTTAAATACCCAAATATAATGCGTGTAATACTTTATAGAGATATTATAGTAATCCTTGTATTACCAAGTCACCATTGGATGATTCCTAAGTCATTCCAATTGTCATGGTCTCTGCATCAGAGGCATCAATCAATGCCTAAAATCAGAAAAAGTTTTACTAATGGAAGTGTATTTTATAGTGAACACATTCTTATAAACATATAATATAGAGGAGTTATATACATGGGGTAAAATTATCATAAAATTTAATGTTTTTTATTAAAAAATAAATATCTAGTCTTTGGGGCTATGATTTTTGGTTCATAATAAGCATACTAGGATACCATGTGTAGCTTCAAGAACATATGAATACAATACTAATAGTTCTTGAATAGTTGACTAGTGATAATCAAACCACATTTTCTTTTAAACCCACATAAATAGTTGTGGTTTTATAATAATTCTCTTTTTTTACACATTTTTGTTTTCTGTAATCTTCATTGGCCCTTGGATTAGTTCATTTACTTAGATAATGTCGTATTTCTCCATATTGGATATAGTGAATTGTTATTGGAACATTAGGTTAAAGTATTTTTTTCTTATATTGTGTCCCCCAATCTATCTAGTTTTCTTTAAAATATAGTTTATTTATGCCATGTTTTACTACAGATAAAATAACTTCCATTTCCATTGAGACAATTTCCTTTTTTCGTATTTTAAAATTTTGATACGATGAATGTTGGATCTTTTTTTTATCATCTTCATATCCTAACTTATCATGAGACTCTATTATTGTCTTATTTTTTTATTTGGGTACTCAACTATGTTCATGTCATTAATAATAATTCTTGATATTTTTTGAATAATCATACTGATTTCTAATTCCATCTCATATCGAATCCTATTTTTTATTGTAACAATATATGAATTTTATATGATGTTATTTGTTAACTAATAGATTTCGGTCTTCAACCACTACATAAATAAAATGAGATTATAATTATTGATAATAAAATAACACCATAAGTTTATAAATTTAAGATAATTAAATGAAATAATGACCCCAAAAATTTATTACTTTTTGAAATTATTACATTACAATTTAGTTCAACTTAAATAACTATCTTTTCAATACTATAATATATTTTTTGGTTATCTCATACTTCTTATGATAATTACTTGAAATAATAAATCATTCACAATGTATTATAAATAGAATTTCATTAACCAAATAATATCCCCAATGAGTGTCAAATTAGTTGTTTAGTTATGCCTATTTTATATACATCATGTGAAGATTGAGTTAATACCCAACATGAAACCTTTAAGGTTATTACCCCTAGGTTTAAAAATGATAGAGCTTGCATCCACCTATATAATCCATAAATAGATGTTATTTAAAAGAAAATCCCAAAATATATTCATTTATAAAATTTCTTGATGTTATCCTATACAGAGACCAAGCCCTTATATTTATCAGTAGGGATTTAACTAATGTTATCTTATCAAATTTATTATAATAAAATATATTAATTACAAAAAAATAAATGGTTATATATACTTTTAAAGATATGATAATACTTCACTTATTTCTCATCATATTTTCCTTAATTAATATCTTAATATCCAATTTATATAAGTCATCGATCGATTTCCATTTTGCAACCCTAGACCCAAACTCTTTGTTTTAGAGATCATAAATCATTATTTACATACCATTTTAAAAATAAAATGATGTGACCTTATTTTCACCAAAAGTCACTAAACCATGTAAATCACCTCTAGAATATCTAAAAGTTAATACATAGATATTACATATTAGTAGGTGAATATTCATTACATAGAATTATTATCCATTCCAAAATAGTAATAGTATAGTCTCATTAGAAACATTTAAAAATAAAAAACTCGTAAGTTAAAGATCAACATTATTTCCCATTAAGTTCTTCCAAATAAGAACCCTTATTAGAAAAATAAAACATAGAAAATCTCTTCATAACATGGGAAAAAACATAATAAATGGAGAGTTTAGATGATAGTTAAGGGTAAAGATTAGAGTTCACAATAAACGATCATAAGTGATCATATGATAAGAACAAGGGTATGATAAATTGATAGATAATTAAAATAATCATACCTAATCAGTTGAATATAGTTAATCATGTATCATGGTATACTATTTATTCAATAAAATTAATAATACCTAAGAATACATAATTATTAACAATCATCCATGATCTATGTGAAAATATAATAACATTAATACATATTTTCTAGGAAATAACGTGACTATATAAATGTACATAATAAGTCAAGGTTCACTCCCAAAGATATCATTGCTTAAAAATTCCCATAATGGAAATGCTAAATTAGTAATTTACAACATTCTCCTTTTATTAATTGTGATCCAGTTAACTCTATTATCTCTTAGGAGTTTATTCACTTCATCGTATAATAAGAGTTTTTGAAATCTTTCATCATTACCTAATGCATTGGAGGGATTTAAATGACCCAACCCACCTTAATTTATAATGTGACCACCCATACTTGGTTTATAATAAAACTTCCGGTCATATAATCATAATCCATTAATATATCTACTATACGATCTAGAAAACATTTTTATTACATCACAGATTAACCCACATATAGAAAATGGGTTTCATAAATAATTTATCATGAAATGAATAAACTATCATGATAAATAATTAAATTATTAATATTGGATCATATCCATAGTTATGAATAATAAATATAAATGAATGGTGTTATTGAATAAAATTACCTTTAAATGATTATTAGGACATTACTTTGGGAAAATTAATTTTTCATTTTAAAACCACTTATTTAAAATCTAAAAAATTACAAAATTATAAGGATTTTTTTGAATGATAGAAGGAAACATTTAAAGTAGTCTTTACAGAAACGAACCCTCATAATTGCGAAAAAATATGTTCATGTGATGTACAATAAAACAAAACAGCCTTAAATGTTTTTGATAAAAAATCAAAAGTACCATGTTTGGATAAAAATAAGGTGATAACTTTTAGAACTTGTAAAAAAATATAAAATATAGAAAAAAATAAATTTAAATAATATTATTAGAAAATTTAAAACAATATATAATTATTTTAGTAAAATAAAGACACAAAATAAATATTCCTGACCGAAGAGAGAAACAAGGTTAATTTCTTTAAAAACATTATTTTGGTATATTGAGTACACAATGAGAGGAAAGTGAAAAAAATTTAAATCTAGAAAAATTATAATGGGATAGGAAATTTTTTTAATTGCGATAGATATATAATATAATTTAATCATCATAATTCAAGCATAAGCAATCCCGGTAAAAATGAGATTATAATATAAAACCCTTAAAGATTTGGTTACATTTAATTTATAACCCCCATGAATGAAAAAATATAAAATAAAAAATTAAATGGAATAAAAATAAGTATATTCATGATAAAAAATATAAAAGTGGTAGTAGATACCCCTCATAAAATAATATAGGTGTATAACCTAACATATGTCCCAAAGAAAACATTTTTAGATGATAAACCATTACATATTCAGAATATTTCAAATAAAAAATCTCATGGATGAAGTAATTTGAATTGTATATTAATATAACATGAATAGATATTTATCAAAAATATAACATGCTGATTCATCAATGAATAAATATCATAAAAAATAAATAGTTTCATAATATATAACATGTTTCAATAAAATAAAATTGAGGCGACGAACCCTTACAACTCTAGTAATTTTTAATCGAAAGACATTGGAAGATTGAACTTCATATTGTTCGTTAAATAACCTGAATTAAATTATATCATATACTGAAAAAAATTATTGGGATGTATATATAACATAGAAATAATAAATTGGGTCTTAACATTAAAATATTTATCAATGAAAATAAATTTAGGCAAACCCTTACCTTATGTCTGAATTGATTCGTAAGTTCTCCAAACTACTATATAATAGATAAAAATTTATTATAATTATATATGGGAAAAATATTCATACTTATATTATCATATTTTTTTGTTTATAAATTTTATAACTTATTTTATTAATAATTATCTATTAAATTCATTATTTCAGGTGTTAACAATTTTGTTTTTCATGTATGTTTTGGTTCAACAATTATAGTTACTGAACATTGATCATGATTCATATATATTCATAATGTTAATAAAGATATAAGAATTATATATATACATTATAAAAATATTTATTAACATCCATATTAGGTGGTGAAGAAAAATTAATTACATATCATTTTAGATATGGTAATCCGTATATACACATGATTGATGCTTCCACTTTTCAACGTTTGGAAAGAAAGAAAGGTAAATGATAATTCTCTATAAAAAATAATTATTATATCATAAATATCATATATGTTCATTAAATAAACCATTATTACCATCCAAGTAAAGCATAAGTGATAAACAAATCACAACAATTTGTGGTGGTGGTAGTCCACGTGTACATACAAGAAGCATTATTGTATACCAGAGGATTAGATGGTGAGAAGGAATATAAGATCGTATATTTCCAAAAGAATAATTATGTTGTAATTATCATAGATAAACATTAAATCCATAATTATAAATACCCATTAAATATGGTTATAGGAAATGAATCATATTACATGGTGTAGGTAGTAGTCCACATATCTATATGAGCAATTCTTTAATTCCCATTTATTTGAGAAATAAGGTAAATGGTTGTGACTTTATCATAATAACATCACTCAATACTGAAAAAATAACCTTCAACGTGGATGATAATTTTCTTTTTTAGTGATGACCATTGGAGCATGGTTAAAATACATAGGCTTTCATCAGTGCTAGAAAATCACTGATAAAGGGGCCCATTAGTAGTTATAAAAAATAAATTGTTAATGAACCCATTTATCAGCATTATTGGAAATAATAAATGATGAAACCATTTATCAGTGATTTTTTAAGTTCTTATAAAGGAATACTTTATCATTTTTAATTACATGTGGTGATAAATGGAATATTATATCAATTATTCTACAAGATATGATAAATGATTCCTTTATGAGTTCTAAATAAAAGTTCTAATAAAGGGATACCTTATTAGGTCTTTTAGAATTAATGGTAATGGGTCATACTGCAATGTTCTCTAAAAGAACACTAAAGAAAAAAAACTGGGCATACTATAGTGTGATGAAACAACACACTCCAGCACTAGAAACAATAATAAAAATTTGAAAAATCAGATACAAATACATAATTTAAATAAAACTAAATTTATAACAAAAAACAAGAACCAAAACACTATTATAGATCACAAGATCACACATATATAAAAGAACAATCCAGCCCTGCTTTAGAAAAAATAATGAAAATATATATGAAAATATTATTATGTTAGTAATTACATAAATAAATAAACTAACTAGATATGTCTAATTTTAAACTAAACATTAAGTTATACCAGGAACACTGTGTAACATATTGAGTTACGATTGATTCATGCAAATCAAACCATTTATTGTTCTTCTTCTAGAATTATATCTATGAATATTAACTGAATAATTATAAGATAAAAATTATAACGATATTAATTAATTAATATAATATAGAATTATGAGAATAAAATCAAGGATCAGTTTCCTGGTTTTGGAAATGTGATTCATGTTTTAAACTAAAATGAGACTTATATTGTAAAAAGTATCCCATGGAGTAATACCAATAATTTTTTTTCCGATTGAGGTGAAGATGATTCCTCAACATTCCAATGACTTATGTATCCTTGTACTATATTATCGAAATAATAAGAATGTGTTTTTTTGTTTTGAGTACATCACTTTTGTTTTTTACAAAAATAATATTTTAGACTGGAAACATGCACATTGAGTTATATTGGTCACATATTGTGTCAATTTTATGTGAGTATAATTACTAATCATTACTAATGTCTTAAGAATAATTACTCAAAATTATCAAGAATGAATAGTGCATTTTCTCAATTTTCAGTGTGACACTTTTTAAACTAAAATGTCATTTTTAAACAAATGACATACAATTTTCATTAGGAATGAAACCCTGTGTATCAAATTGAGATTTGGATGATTCATAAAGATCAAAAATTTGTTATGGATTCTTTTTTCTAAGTATAAAATATGAATGTGTTTACTCAGTTTTGAGTACATCAGTTGTCTTTTTTAGTAAAATTAACATCAATTATAAATAAAAATATGAACATAGAGTCATACCTATCACACCATGTGTTAAATTGAGGATTTTATAATTCCAAAATGCACAAAATTAATTATGTGTAATTTTAATAAAGTTAAAATTCAATCCAAATGTGTTTTCTCTATTTTTAGTACGTCACATGTGTTTTTACTAAAATTTCATTTTAAACTAGAAACACGGACATTGAGTCATATCAGTCACATTGTGTTTCTTTTCGATATGAGAATGATTCCTACATATAAGAAATTAATTATGAATATTTTTCCTATATTATCAAGACAATATGAGTGGGATTTATTAGTTTTTAGTGAGTGACACTTTTTGAACTAAATGTCAATTTTAAACTAATAATAGACACTTAGAGTCATGTCAAGAACATCAGGTATTAGATTGATGTGTGGATGATTCATTCTTTTTGAAGATGACATATTTATAGTTTTCATAATGTATCAAAATAATCCTAATGCATCTGATCAATATTGAGTACATCAATTATCATTTTTAACTAAATTAAATTTCAATTAAAAAAAAAGACAAAATTAGAGTCATACCAGTTACAACATGAATCCGATTAAGGTGAGTATGATTCTCACATGTCCTAAACAACTTATGGATCATTTAAATAAAGTATAGAAACAATATGAATTAATTTGTTTTCTTTTTAGTATGTCACTTTTGTTTTTTTAACAAAAATGTCATTTTAACTGGAAACACACACTTTGAGTGATACCGGTCACATAGTGTGATTTTATGATGTGAGAATGATTTATATATGTCTTAAATGACTTATGAATCATTTTAGTAAATTATAAATAAAATATTAGCACTTTTTCTCAATTTTCATTGAGTGACACTATTTAAACTAAAATGTAAATTTTAAATTGACAACAGACACTTTGAGTCATTCTGGGAACATTGTGTATCATATTGAGATGAGGTAAATTCCTACACATCAAAAATGGCATATGGATAATTTCAACAATGTATCAAAATAATCTGAATGTTTTTCTTGATTTTAATTATATTAGTTGTCTTTTTTTTTCTAAAATTAATGTCAATTTTAAATAAAATGATTCACTTGGAGTCATACCAGTCACAATGTGTGTCAGAATGGGGTGTGGATGATTCAAACTCAGAAAAATAAAATATGGATATTTTTTTATAAAGTATCAAAACATTCCAATTTGTTTTCTCATTTTTGAGTACGTCACTTGTGTTTTTTTAATAAAATGTAGTTTTAAACTATAAACACATACTTTGATCCATAATGGTCATATAGAGTATTGGTTTGACCTGAGACTATTTCACACACATCAAAAATGAATTAGGAATCATTTTAATAAATTGTCAAGAAAATATGGGCACATTGTTTTGGTTTTTAGTGAGTGACACTTTTTGAACTTAAATGTCAATTTAAAAGTGATAACATTCACTTTGAGTCATTCTTGGACCCATTATGCATTAGATAGAGGTGAATAGGATTCCTACACATCCAAAATAACTTATAAATCATTTTTCTAATATTTAAAAATAATGAGTACGTTTTTTTCTTCGTTTTGAGCATATTAGTTTTCTTTTTTGAAAAAAAAATTAATTTCAATTTTAAATAAAATGATTTACTTTGGGTCATATCAGTCACATCATGTTTCATTTTTATGTGAGACTGATTCCTTCAAGTTGTAAATGAATTATGAATCATTATACTAAATTATCAATAAAATATGATCATTTTTATTAGTTTTCAGGACCGTTGTATACATTATTAACCTAGTCCTATATTATTGTTATCTCAATTGCATCTTTAAGTCCTATCTCTCATGAGGATGATAATTTTCAAACAAACTACCCCAGCTAAAGAAAAATAATCCACATGTATAATAAAACAATTCTTATGTTAATAATATTATCATGAAATAAAATATATGTAAATATGAAACAATAAATTTATAAAATATTATTTTAAAATTGAAACCACATTATTTGAGTCGTACCAGGTACACTGTGTGTTTCATTGAGGTATAGTTGATTCTCCCATTTCTTTTTTATACTATTGTTAATTCAAGACTCCAGTTTATCTGAAAAATTGCAGTTTTATATCATAGAATATGGAATTTAATAGAGAATAAAAATAAACTTTCATCATCATGAGTGAATCATCCTTGTTGAGTGTATGATCATAGTACATGAGTGAATCATCCCTATTGATAAAGTCATTTATTCCTAGAAAAAAATAAGAATTCATGTAAACCTATATTGTTCATTGATCAAACTAAGATAAATATTTTCAGATGAGTTTTTATGGAACATGATAAAATTTATCATTCATTTTCACCATCATATAGAGTAAAATATCTATGATAAACTATATTCCATTTTTATGGAAATAAATTTAATGTGACCCTTTATGTATTTTTATAAGATATTAAACTCTGTTATAAATTTACCCTCTTTTTTGACAGTAGTAACGATCAATATATCCCTTTATACCACCCAAATTACACTAAAATATAGGGAAACTATTAAGGCTTCCTAGATTATTCTATAGATTAATATATACTTTTCTATATTCTAGGTGATCATAAACTGTAACATAATATCATCATTATTTGTTCATCAAAATGTGAATATCCCGATTCTCATGTATTTTTTTATTTAGAATGATGATGAGTTTTTTATTAATGAGCTTATGAGCATGGATAATTTTATATAATGAATATGGAAATACATAACAAATTTTACATGTATGGATTTTAAAATAATTTAAGATATTATATCATTAATCTAATTGATGATATAATATCCCAAATAATCATAACACCAACTAATGTGAAGCCATTATATTGTTATTCATGAAACTTTATGATTTGTTCTGTGAATTTTTTTTCGGTCCACTGCCTCAATATGAAACTTGTCTATAATTTAATAAATTATTTCATAAATCTAATTTTTATTGTTTTTAATTCGGAACTTTGTCTCCTCCTCTGCCTCAATCTCCGCCTCCACCTCCTCTGCCACCTTGCTCTCTGACTCCACCTCCGCCTCTACCTCCTCCTCCACAATTTCCTAATAAATTTACACTTCCAAGTATGTTATTTTAGACAAATTGATTTCATATATTATAAATCCCCTTGATAAAATCATAAAAAAATCATTTTGAAACTAATGTTTCATACCAAAAATATATTT
Source organism: Viscum album (assembly GCA_963277665.1). Taxonomy (NCBI): domain Eukaryota; kingdom Viridiplantae; phylum Streptophyta; class Magnoliopsida; order Santalales; family Viscaceae; genus Viscum; species Viscum album. The sequence goes on along the minus strand of OY728125.1, from coordinate 1,920,485,783 downwards.
CAATGGTGATAGGCTATACTAGATCATAAACATATTAGTTAATTACCTATATTTTTCATCATAAAAAAATTTATATCATGTACTATACACACTTATCTCTAAACAAATTTATTTCTTCCTTTGATTATGAAGTTTTTATAAAATACTTGTAGTAATTTGAAAATATAGAAAAATAAAGTATCAATTTTTTTTAATTACATTCATAAATTACTTGTTTATGGATGATGGACTTTTCATAGGGTTTGATCTCTCTCATGAATATGAAAACATAATATCCACAATATTTTCCATTATATTTCTTCAAATACTGTAGAAATATAGATGAAAATAAGTAAACTGTTTGAAATGTGTATTTCTGGTCAAATATTTATATATATAACTTAATCCATTTCCATTTTCAATAATCCGAATAATTTTATATTTATTCACTAAATTCATACCATGATTTAGTCTATATATAGTGAATTCTCTGTCATAAAAAATTTATATTAAAAAATAGAATAAAATAAATAATTAAAGGTTAATCTATAAAATATTGATTTATGTTTGTTATTATTATGGTTGGGGACCTCCCGGTCTATTACAGTTCTAGTTTTGGTTATTGGAGGTGTTTGGGGGAGTTTTCAAAAGTTTTTGGTGGAGGACGGAGGTACAACAGAACTGCTAAAGGAAATACTTGTCGTGTAAGTGTATTACATGATGTGAATGTTGGTTACATGGATTTTCTAGTGATGTTCATGAAGTTTATAATTTCATAGTTAAATAATAAAAATGTGAAACATTTTTTATCAGAACATGGAATACCAGGATTACATGACCTAAATGGATATTTCATATCTTGTAATTCCTCAATGTTTTACTTTTTAAAGGTTTCAATCGGTCAGGTATTTTCTAAACCTTATGGACAATGGTCATTCTCTCATCCTAGGCATTTTATGGCCTTCTCATTCTACGTTTGGAGGTTTCTTTCATTGGGGGCCAATCTTTGGTCTTTCTTTTTTAAATCCATAGTGATTTCACCTCTCATTCTCATCTATTTCCTTCTGTCCTTCTTCAGAAATTATATGTGTCGATGTTATTTTGGTTTTGGGTGTGTCTTGGGGTTCATTTTGATAGTCTTAGGGTATAGTGTAGGTTGCTCCACAAATCCTTATGGTGTGGTGGTAGTTTCTAGGTGTTATTATTTTCTGTATGGTGCACAACAAGTTGGAAAAACTTATTCAAGGTAGGATTTTCATCGTTTCTCTTTATTTTGTATCATATGGGAGGGGTTTTGTTTTTTACCAATGGGTTATAGTTTTACTGGATTAAATTCATATAAATAATTGTTTGGATTTAAATTAGAGGGTAAAGGTATTTTTTTAAATGCTTTTATAGGTTTGATATTATTGTGATGTTGTGAATTGTATGGGCTTGATGCCCTATTGAAACATATGACTATTGGGGGCTTTGTTTGTTCAAGATATGTATTCTATGATTGATTATTTTTTTGTGATTATTGTGATATCACCATAAAAATGGAAATAGGAAAACCACTTATATTTGTTTAAAAAATTGGTTTCCCCAGGATTATGATTTGTGTGATAAATACCTAAAATATAGTATAATGCGATAAAAACAATTTGTAAATCTATAAAATAATAATAACGTGTTGTGATGTGTGGTTGTCTCATGTGGTTGTTATTGTGTGTGTACCATGCTTTTGGGGTGGTGAGGCAATTGTTTGGGTGCCATACATTTGGGGTGGTGAGGTGATCATTTGTGGGCCATGATTTTGTGTATACAAGGTTATTGCTTGTGGGCTGTTCTTTTTGAGAGGAAAGGTGATATTGTTGGGGATGAAAGGGTGATTGTGATATGTGGTTATGTTATGATTTATGCCAGAGTAGTGATCAAATAAATGAATGTTTAATAATGATTGAAATGGAACTGTAGAAGGGCATTATAGCAGAACTATAACAGGTACTGTAGCAGTGTGGGTACTATAATAGTACTGTTCACTGAGGGGTCCTTTAGAAAAAATGGGCTTCCAAGCCTTTTATTCATGCCACTTGTCCTTGGGACTTTGGGATACGTATTGGGTATCCCTCTACCCACACTAAAAAAACAGGTCTTTGCTTTGAATAATAAATTGAGGCTTCGAAAAAAATGGGATGAAATTTTTTAATGGAAAATTAAATGATGGATTGTGTAATGAAATATGGTTGATTCTAAATATTGAAATAAAGGTTTTTTCACTATATAAAATAACTATGTGATATACTAATAAATGAATTTATAGGTAATAGAAAAGTGGGGAATTCTTGGGTTGGTAAGTGATTTGTTTGTAAACCAAAATATTGGGCTTGTGTGATTTTATCTCTCTCTCTATATACACTATTTATTCTTGTGATTTATATATTCACCTGTTTCATGTTAAGAACTATTTTACAAACACCAGTATCATTATTCAGTGGGTGTCTTTCGTATCATCATAATGGGAGGATGGATAACTAGCCACCCTCACTTCCATTCTCCCTCTTCAAGGTGATGATGGCCAAAGATTATTTGGGAAGGATGTGATTAGATGTGGTATCCTAGTTGTATTAGGGATTATATGTGATGTGGTGTGCTAGGTGTATTTGGTATGACTTGTGATGTGATTTCCCATGAGTCTTCAGGATGATATGTGAGGTGTTGTGAGGCCAAGGTGTGTATGGGTGGGATGTGTTATGAGGCCCTGGTGTGTGCAATCGGGATGTGATATGGTATATTAAAAAGAGGTGGATGAAATGAGACTTCTGCTTTTGGGGTGTAAGAGTGGCTAATGAGTGGGAAAGTAGTGAGAGGTTCTTTATCATAAATGTGATTTACTTTATATTATATTACATGATGTGCATTATTTAGTGAATGTGCATTGGTGTGGCTGGGATGGTTTTTATACTCTGATAGGTGCTGTTTGGTTTTGTTATTTTCTCACAGGTGCATTGGTATACTTCTTTATCATGTGAAAAAGAGACTTGAGTTTTTCTACTGAGTACACTTTTATGATCACCCTACAAATATAAAACATTTTTCAGGTTTCTAGGAGGATTTTTTGGACCATTTTGGACTTCACTACCTTATATCCTTGATAGTTTTGGTGTCACTACATTAGCATTACTTTTGGGTATTTACATTGGATACATTTATCTATATCATTTAATATTTATATATGAATTTAGGATATTTTGGCTTTCTCCGTTATATTATAACTTGGAGTTTTTTTATGATTTATTTTATCCCCTAGTATTTTTTTTCTTATAAAGTGTAATTCCCCCCATATTGTGATATTTTTACACCCTTGGTGCTAGTTTCAAATTCAGGGCCTATTGAAGTCAGGACTCTGTGGTCATTATCTATCTTACCTCACTGTAGTATCATTGGAGGGAGGGGTTAATGACCGAGTGGTATGAGAGGTGATGGTTTAGAGATAGGTTGAGTTTGGAGTTAGGCACTTTGAGGTTTGCTTGAGTTAGTATATAAACAATGCTAGTTGACCTTGGTATGTGGAATAGGTTAGAGAGATTAGATAAGACATGGGATATTAGGGTCCCTTGTGATCCATGGCACGAGCTCTGATCTTAAAGAAATACAAAGAGAGATGGACCTGCTTGTAGGGTAGAGACCATAGAGAGATACATGCATGATAATATATTGTGTCCCTATTTGAATTGAGTTGTTTTGGTAAAGTTAAAATGAATAAAAAAATATTTAAATGAGTTAAAATAAATCTTAATGAAATACCATACTACTAGGGCTTATAAAATCTTTGTTTTACTTTCATCTATGGCTCCCATTAATCATTTTCATGTGGTATGGGCAGTTGATGTTCCACAAGCTATTCTAATTGATCACTATTGGGTTGATCCCATTGATGAGGATGATTATTTGAAGAGGGAATTGTGTGATTAACAGTGGAAGGATTTGAATAAGTATGATGGTAGTGTTTCAGATGTGGAGACAGAGAGCTGGTTGGAGGAGCTTACGATAGATTCAATTTTCTCTGGGCCTCGACAGAGTAATGGGTCACATTTCCAGTCATTCTGATGCGATGATCTTCACTTCAGTGGTGGATGATTTATCTAGGAGAGCAGAAGTAGTCATATATTTGGTGGGTAAATTTCTAGAAGGATTTTCGAGAGAGTTCCTTTTGTCGACCATGAAAGAAGCCAAGAGGCCTGATCTTCCTTCTCATAATTAGTGGAGTAGGTCAGTATGAGAGTTAGGAATCAAGATCATGGATCTTCTTTGTTTTGGGAAATATATTTTTACAGATGAGGAGTCTCAGACAAGATGTCTGGAGGAGGAACTCCGCCCTTCTATCAAGTATGGAATAACTCATTTTACATTTTCGATGTATCTAGAGGTTGATAAGAAGACAAAGGTCATCATGATAATGAAATCACGAGGAGGTTTTCTATGAGAAGGGAACCAGGAAGGTTCCTCGAAGGTCAGAGTTGTCAGTGGTAAGTGTATGCCGCCAGGTCCTTCAAGGTTACGACCAGCTGAGAGTCGAACTTGGCACATTACCTTTCGACCTTTTAGTTTATATGCCTTTCTTATGGGTTAGGGGCTGATGTGTTTCCTTTGTGGTATTCTTTACCATATTAGGACTAGTACCCAATGGATTCTCAAACTTAGTTTGGCCAAGGTGGATAGGTTTAGAGTCAGCCTTAGTAGTAGTTACCAGTGAGTCCATTTTAGTAGTCGGGGAATCCGTCTTATGTTCCACCAATGAGAGATTGAGTAGGTAGAGGCTGACCTCTGTATATTCCTTGTGTGTTAATGTATTATGGCATGAGCATGTCTATGAAGGTGTTCATTAGAAGATAGGTAGAGGATATGGGCATGGTTAGATGCACGTAGTGTAGGATTCAGCTCTAGAGGGGCTATATAGCATCATAGGTATGATCTGTTTTTTTGTACCCTTTTTTGTTCCTTATTTTATTTAGGATATTCACACTCCTTTGTTAAACCCACTCTATCCCATGCTTTGGGACTAGATGTAGAGAGGCTTCCTATTCCCCTGATGTTGAATAAACCATTGAGATGCTAGACCAACTTGTTTGATGTGGTCCAGGAGTGTAGATTGATGTGGGGACACATCATCCGCATAGGGAGCTTTTATTACTATACATGCAACCATACGATGTCATCCTCAACATCAAAAAGTTATATTCCATAGGTGCTGTTATCGAATTATTTTAAGGAGATTTGTTTTTTCAAATGTTGATGGTTAGCATGTGGTTTTCTTTGGCAAGTGGAGTTTCCAAGTGCACAATCAGCATGTGGAGCCCCTTCATTATTTATGAGCTATGTATTTAGTGGAACAATGAATGTTGAGATGGTAGAGTATCCCAGGGTCATTGGGGTGTTCCTAGATGTTTTCCCAAGGGTTTTTGTGATGTTACCCACACAATGTGATGTTGATTTTGTGATAGACTTGCAGCCTGGTGCTTCTCCTATTTTTTTGGATCCTTATCAAAAAACACTTCTAAGTTGTGGGTGTCAAGGATTCAGATAGATAATTTGAGGTAGAATGGTTTTACCCAGCCCAGTGTGTCACTATGGGGTTCTTTAGTGTTGTTATTCAAGAAGAAATATGTTATTATGAGGTTTTTTTATAGACTACCTGTGTTTGAATGAGGCGACAGTCAAGAATTATTAACCTCTTCCAAATATAGATGAACTTTTTGATCATTTGAGAGGGGTGATTTGGTTTTCTATGTTTTATCTATGGTCTAGACGTCACTATTTTACTGTGATGAAGATCAATATCCTCAAGTCTACCTTCATATGTAGGTATGGGCACTTCGAGTTTATAGTCATTCCATTATGTGTTGTGAAAGCATTGACTATGTTAATGGGGCTTGTGAAATCAGTTTTTTTGTGAGTCACCGGATCAATTCATCATCATATTAATCGGCTATAACTTAATATACTCAATGTTATAGGAGGAGCATGTTGAGAATCTAGGAACTACCTTTCATGATTTTTAACGCCACTATCTATATAGAAAGATGTCCAAGTGTAATTTTTGGACATGAGAGGTGAATTTACTCTTGAATGCAGTGTATTAGTAGAGTGTGGTAGTTGACCTATCGAAGGATGAATCAGTTGTTTCTTGGGTATCACCAAGGAACATATTATAGGTTCATAGATTTCTTGGTCTTGTAGGGTATTATCAAAGTTTTTTTCCTGATTAATCTTGATTTGTAGGCCCCTTGGAAGCTTTGATGGAGAAAGTCCAAGATTTCTTGTGGGGTGATCAATGCCAAGTAGAGTTCTCTTACCTTAAAGGGATGTTGGTCAGCGCTCTAGTGCTCCCATTTCTAGAGGAAGGGGTGATGTTTGATTTGTTTTGTGACACTTTTCATCCAGGATTGGGATGAATTTTGATGCAGCAGTAGGTGATGATCTCTTATGGGTCTAGGAATTTATGTTCCCATGAGCGTAACTATGCCACCCAAAATTTGAATCTAGTAGTATTTGTGTTTTCACTGAAGCTGTGGCAGCATTACCACATTGGGTAGCACTTTATCGTCTTCATAGATCACAATATCTTGAGGTATATATTTTCTCAGTAGGATCTAAACATGCGGTAGTAGAGTTGGATGTATTTTCTTTAATACTATTATTTTTGAGATCTTCTATACCTCAAGAATGTGTAATTTCGTGGTTGATGTTTTGAGTAGTAAGTCTTGGAAAGGTGTTGTTCAGGAGTTCATGGACACTTGGAGAGAAATGGTGCTTTTGGAAGCCTTTCACTTAGATACAACGGTGGACAGTGGTAGATGCTATTTTTTTCAGATGATGGTCAAGTATTTATGTTGTAGGTGGATGAGTTTTAGTGGGGAGACTCAGAGGTAGAGATGATGTATGATCATGTTGGACATGGTGATGCTCTAGAGGGATGGTCAGAGGATGGTTAGAAACAGATGATGATTCATGGGATGTTTTTCCAGGGTAAATTCATGAGGGAGTTTTTCATATGTTCCATAGCTCATATTTTTCGGTACACCAAGGAATTTTCAAGATGTACCATGGATTGAGGATTTATTTTTTGTTTCCTGAGTTGAAATGGGTAGTGGTGGAGTTTTTGGAAAAGTTCTTGAATTTCTAGAAATTAATGGTCGGTCATCATGTTCCGTGTGGTCTGTTCTAGACCTTGGATATTCCTAAGTGGAAATAGGATGACATATTGATGTATTTTTTCAAAGGTTTACCCATAACCCAAGGAGGTTATGTTGGTATCTGGGTTATTCTGGATCAGTTGATGAAATAGTCCCACATATTAGTGGTCATGGAGTCAGGAATAATGAATTCCTTGGATAGGTGGTATGTGGATGAGTTAGTGTGGTTGCATGGAGTACCAGGATCCATTATCTCAGATCAGGATGGATAGTTTACAACATGAGTTTTGCTAGGATTGAAAAATACTTTTGGCACTCTATTATTCATTAAGACTACTTTCCACCCCTAGATGTATAGTAATTTAGAACAGACAATCCATATATTAAAAGATATGTTGCGGGCTTGCATCTTATGCTTTTTTGGATCTTTGGTATGGAACATTCCTTTGGTAGAGTTTTCTCATTTTTCATTGTAATGACCCCATCTAAAAATTTTTATAAGAGACCGTGTTGTTCTTTGTTGTACTAGTTGGTGGTCAGGGAGACAATTGTTCTTGCTCCCAATGTGGCACAGTACACGATAGTGAAATTCCATCATGTCCATGAGAGGATGAAAGCAGTGAAATACCAGAATAAGTCTTACGTCAATCGTAAAAGGGGGCCCCTAGAGTTCAATGTTGGAGGCAAATTTCTCTTGATTGTTTCCCCTTAAAGTGAAAAGTGGAGGTTTGTCATAGGGAGTACGATTTCTTCAAGGTTTCTTAATCACTTTGCAATGTTGGGTTTAGTTGAGAATGTGGAATACCAGTTGGTGTTTCTACCACAGTTATAGAGGATCCACACCGTCTTCCCCATCTCTTTAATTTTTTGGAATCTTCACAATGACTTGCATGTCATTGACTTGGGAGAGTTGGATATCGAGGATGATGTGATTTTTTAGAGTGGCCAGTCGAGATCTTGGATCATTAAGAGAAGGATCTGCATGGAAAAACCATTTCTTTTGTTTGTATATTGTGGAGGCATTATTGCCGAGAGTAGAGTACTTGGGAGAGAGAAATAAAAATGAGTTCTCAGTACCCAGAGTTTTTTTAGTTATTCTTTTATCTATTATGTGTTGTGATGTAATGTCTAAACATTGTTTTATGGTATGAGCTATTTTCTTAGTTTTTGATGTGTGTGGCGATATTTGTGATAAATTCCTGACATATGAATATGGGTGGACCCAATTCCTAACTGAGACACATTAACTACGATGTGATTAAACCTGTGTTAGCGAGTTAGTGCTGCCCATAGTGGATAATACATTGACATGGAAGATGAAATTTTATGATCTATGGGTTTGAGATGATGCGGTTAATTGGTTGTAGTGGTTGTTGGTTTGGGAAGCATGGAGGCTAATATTATTGTGCAGTTGTGATCTGGAAGTCTCATTGAGTGAGAGGAGGCAACTTGTGGTTTTACAATGTGTTTTTTTCCATTTAGGTTGGTCTGTTTAGCCAGTGGTAGTGTTTGAGGTATGATGAGATCCTTTAGGGGTGTCTCATGGGCTGTTTAGACCACTTTTCTTTTTTGGGATCAATTTTTAGATTCTTGAGGGAGTGAATCATTTGAGAGGTATCTGAATTAATGTTCAGTATACTCCAGGTCTATTACTTTTCCAATTTGGTAGTAGTAGGTGTTCAAGGGAGGTTTGAAGTTTTTTTGGTGTATGCTAGAGGAGTAGTAGAACTACTGTAGGAAATTCATTCCGTGTAAGTGTATTACACAATGTGAAAGTTTGTTTCATTTCTTATCTAGGGATAGTCACGACTTGTAGATTTTCAGGGTTGAACAATAAAAGGGAAACCTATTTTCTGAAGAACCTAAAATCCTAGTATTGCATGATGTGAAAGGGGATTACACATCATGTAATTATCCAATGCTATACAGTTTTAAAGGTTTCATATGCTCAAATTTTTCCCACACCCTATATCCAGTGGCACTTCTATCTTCCTAGGAATCCGATGACCTTATATTTCAACATTTAAAGATTCCTTTCAATAGGGATTGATCCTTGGGCTTCTATCATTGATCTGTGGTGAGTTATTCTCTCATTCTCATCTATTTTATTCAATTCTTCTTCGGCGATTTTCTGTTGTGAGTTTGTTTTCATTTGGAGTGTGTTTTGGGATTATTTTTATGGTCTTTCGGTGCGATGTAGGTTGATCCATGGTTTCTCATGGCGTGGTTGTGGTTTCTGAGAATTCTTCTTCGCCATACAATTCACATATTATTGGGAAAAGTTCTTTGAGGTATTATTTAACTCATTTATCTTTATTATGTATCATGATGGAGGATATTTCCTTTTTTAACTTCGGGTTGTGGTTGCATTTGATTAATTAAAGATAAATAATTGGTTTAATTAAAATTTAAGGGTAAATGGGTTTGTTTTGCATGATTTGACAAATTTGTTATTATTAGGATTTTGTTAATTGTACGGGCCTGATGTCCTTCTGAAAATCTGGCTGTTGGGGGCCTTGTTTTAACTGGATATATGTGATATGATTTCTTCTTTGGTTGTGATTACTGTTAAATAATACTAAAAATATAAATTATCTGACCTCTTATATTTTTAATGAGTTTTTCCCCATTAATTAGATCTGTGTGATGAAATCCCTAAAATATAGTGGAATGTGATTGTATCCACTTTGTAATTCTATAAAATAATATGGATGTGTTGTGATGTGTGGCTGGGTCATGGGGGGATTATGGTTCGGGTGCTGTTTTTTTGCGGTGGTGAGGTGATCGTATATGTGTCATGTTTTTTGGGTGTGTAGGTGATTATTTTGGGGCCATGAGTTTGAGGAGGTGGGGTTATAGTTTATGGGCCATGATTTTGGGGTGGCAAGGTGAGGCTGTTGGGGATGACAATATGCTTGTGATATGTGGTTATGTTGTGCTAGATTCTTGAGTTATGATGAATTAAATGCATGTTTAATAATTTTGGAAATGTCATGGGTTTCTTTGGTTAATGGGATGAAAATTAATTAAAGGAAAATTAAATGATGGGTTGTTTGATTAAATATGGCCGATTCTAGAAAATGGAATGAAGGGCTCTTCACTATCTGAAATCACTGTTGAAGATACTAATAAATTCATTTAGAGGTAGCACCAAAGTTGTGAAGTCATGGATTGGTTATTGATTTGTTTGCAAACCCATAGGGTGGGCTTGTGTGATTATATATATATATATGTATACACTTTATATTCTTATAATTTATATACTCACCCCACCCATGTTGAGAACTATGTGACAAACACCCACATCGTCATGCTTGGGGGGGGGGGGGGGGGTATTTACCAACATCCTAGTGGGAGGATGAATGACTATCCACCCACTCTCGCCTACTCCTTATTTTAGGTGATGACATTCAAAGATTCGTCGGGCAGTGTGTGATGAGATGTGGAATCCAAGGAATATTCAGGATGAGTAGTGATATGATGTCCCACGTTTATTTAGGATGATTTGTGAGGTGATTTCCTAAGTCTCTCCAAGATGAGATGTGATGTGTTGTGAATCTCTGGTGTGTGTAGGAGGGATGTGTTTTGAGGCTTAGGTGTGTGTGGGTATGATGTGTGGTGATGCCCAGGTTTGTGTAGAAAGGATGTGTTGTATGGCCTAGGTGTGTGCAGGTGGGATGTGATGTGGTATATTTGGAAGCAATGGAAGCACCAGAAGGTCTATTGTTGGGATGTGAGAGAGTCTAATCAGTGGGAATGATGTGTGGGGGTAGTATATCATCTATGTTAAATACATTATAATATATTACTTGATGTGCATTATTTGGTGAGTGTGACTTGGTGAGATTGGGATGGTTAGTATACCTTTATAGGTAATATTTGGTTATCCTATTTTCTCCCAGGTGATTTTTTATGCTTCATTCACATGTAATTGAGAGAATTGAGTTTTCCTACCATGTATACTTGTATTCTCACCCTATGTAAATAAATATATTTTCAGGTTTCTAAGAAATTTTCATAGACCATATGAGACCTTACTATCTTGGATCGTTGAGAGTTGTTGTGTCACTTCTTTATATTTACTTTTGGTTATTTACTTTAGATACTTTTATCAGTATTAGTTCTATTTAAACATGCATGTGGGATGGTTTTAGTTTTTCTTTTATATTATGTCTTGGAGTTTTTGTGGTTGATTCATTCCATCTCCTAATATGTTTTTCTTATAAACGGTTATTCATCCAATATTGTGAGATTTGTACACCCTTGGTGCTAGTCTCTACCCTAGGGCCTACTAGAGGCAGGAATCAGAGGTCATTATCTTTCTCCCCTAATTGTGGTATCTTTGGATGGAGTGGGTCGTGACAGTTAAAACATTATAATACACATCATTTGTGTTTTGTTTGTTGGATATCCATGTATTGGATAAAAAAAATAAATATTTAGGGTATCCAGATTGACTACTATCAGCATACAAGGATCTCTTAAAAAAAATTAGTAATGAAAAATATAAAAATTTATTTTACATGACTAGATTTTAGTGTTTTACATGTTCATTATAGGAAAAAAAATGATTATGTATTCTATTGTTGTTTCTCAAATGCTTTGATTTTCTCATATTTTTCTTCTTCTTAATTTCATCCTTATCCAAATTAAGTTTTCTATAGGAATGATAAAACAAATAATTAATCCAAATCCCGATTCATACCGTTTTTTATTTTTTGTAGTAGTAATATAAATTATTGTAAAAAATATGAATATTTATTAACTTTTATAGATATATTAGATCACTATTTTTATAGATGTATTATGAAAATTTTCCTTATGTATGTATTCACAATTGAGACTCCCAACCATTCATTATTGAGAATATCATTTATACTCTCGATACCAACTACGTTTATCATGAAAATTCCATACGTTTTTCATATGGAATGTATGATATATTTTCATCTTTAAATCTGGTTTCTGCATGATGTTGTAATGATAATAAATGTTTCTCTAGAACTGGCAGGAAGAACATACTCTCAGAAGTTCTTTTTGATTTTTTATCCAATTCACTAGATTTTCTTCATCCAAACACCTATTTCCCCATCACTTTATCCATCTATAATACCATACGTCACTTTAGGACATTTTTATTCAATTATTACTTGATTCTCATATGATTTTTTTAAATCAATAGAAAATGTATCATTATATTATTATTTGAACATTATTTTAATGTCCAAATAACATTATTGATGATTGTAGTATGTTTACCATCATGTGGAATTGGAAAATCAGTAGATAGCCCATGAGCTACCTTAATCTCCACTGTCATGTGATCTTTGAGGTGTTATTTTAGTTATTTCTCGTCCCCTTGATTATTATACATTGTACCCCTTGTAACAAGGTAGTGTATGGGTGTTGAAAGATATAAGTCACATACAATTATACCCTACATAATTTTAGTAATATAAAGTTATAAAAAGTTGGTTGATCCACATTTAGGAGAAAGAGTAATTAAAAAATATATTACCTTGGGTACGGTATGTGGTTGAGGTGAATGACTAACCTCAAAGCTACTGGGGTCATTTGGTGCGTGCGTGGATCATTGTTCAACATCTAGTTTACTACGGCCATTTCTCATACATTAGTCCACCAAACCAAACCAAACTATAATAGCTTGAAAAGAATATATTTTTTCTATAATCCTTTCACCATATTATATTTATCTTCATGTGATTTTATATTCTAGATATATATTTGATGATACATTCCAAAACCGAACCCTCTAACATGTCTATATTGTTCCAGTGACATAAAATCTATTGAAATTAGTTTTTTTATATGGTTTCTATCGATTCTTATAGATAAAATAAATATTAAAATTAAAATGAAAATATATTTTTATGTAATACTGTTATAAATCATAATGAATTACTATTAATTCATACTTTCACATATTTACCACAATAATTTTGGGTTTTCATCAACTATTTTAACTAGTTATTTAAATGAGAATCATTCTATACCACATGACATGGGATGGAAGTGGATTCATTTTTTGATTCATCAATATTCATATATAAAAAGGAAGTTTTTTTTTCATGTCGCATAAACCATTTATTGTTGATTTAAAATACATACCAATTTCATCTCTAGTGAAGCGTACCAGATCATTGCTTTTCAATATGGGTACATTGGTTTTGATGCATGTTATTTTTTTTCAGAACATTTATATATTTAATAAATTATTAATTCAAAATACAATTATATAAAAGAAAAAAATTCCAATAGTATATTATATACTTCAATGGACATGAAATGATTTCTCATCAGGATGACTGATGAAATCATTCCATGTTCCCTGCTTTATAATATTTGAATTACTAACTGGTAGGTGGGGATTTACTTTTACATCAGTATCCACAATTTACAACATGGTAAAAAGAGTCTGAAAGCCTCTATGGTGTTTTCAAGTAGATATTACGACAAATTTATTAAAAAAATTATAAAATAAATTAACTCTTCAAGGAATATCGAAAATTAAATCAAATTTTCATTATATATATTTTTTATAAAATAGAGAAAGTATATCGTAACATTGCTGTTATATATTTCCAAAGGGTTTCCTTCATTACATGCTAGAAATGACACAACAATTAAATATCAATCGAGATATTCATCCTCAGTATGACCCCATCATGACTAATAAACATTTACTTATTAGGGTCAAGAGGTTCACCATGTTGATTCCAACCAGTCTCATATTTGATTCCCTTTGATTTGACAAATTTATTCAACATTATGAATCTATGTTATTTTTTATCAACATTCTATTGATCCTCTAATAATTATACTATTTTAGCATTAATGGTCTTCTCTTCCTCGGGATTTTTAAAATCATCACATGAAATAAATACTTTATGAATGTGTAGTCAAACATTTAATTTCTCCTGAATATCAACATTGTAAACATAGAAAATGGATTGGAGAAGGGAAGTATGAATTCATTGTTTAAAAACTTATGAACTCAGTAACTACATATTCATACTCTTTGGTCAAACAATTATAATACATCAATTTTAAAGGAAATAAGTAATTGTAATTTATAAAATAATTGATCCACTATGTTAAGTGTTATCCAATGAATTCATCCAAAGGGGAAAGATATAAAAAACTGTTATCATAATCTAATTCATCTTCTAAATAGTTATTATTTCCTTTTTTCTTGTGACTCATCCTCTATATCTTCAAGATATAGACCAATGTTTTTTGAACTACTCTGGGAGAAATTTGTCCCATACAAGGTACCAGTGAACATTTTGGATGACTACTACTCAGATTTACATAGGAAACATATAATAGATGGTTGATGAGTTTCAAGAAACAAAATGCAACAATAACTATTTGGGAGATGAAGCTAGTTAGGATTCCAATTGTCTGTTTAAAAAAATTTAAATTACAACATCTTAATTTAAAATTTCAAATCATAACTTGACATTATAAAAGTTTATTAACACTACTATGAGAATAAAAAAATCATCCCCACTAAACTACACTATCTATAATAAATATTAATAGGTCCTTTACTTAACTAGTATCTCAGATATTAGAGCTCTATGTTTAATAAGTTTCATGTGTATGGTGTGAGTATAAAAATAAACAAGTAAATAATAGCTAGAACCCTGAAATATACAACAATGCATATATTTAAGTATATATTTAAAGTAGTAACACTAAAGATACACATTTATGTCAAGTAATTGTCTAATAACCTGGACACCATGATAATTAAATTTACCCACTTCATTTTATACAAGTGAATTCGACTAATAATACCATAATTTTATACCATGTTTGTTCCCTCATATTCAAATAATTTCACTAATAAGATGTTAAATTTTGAATCATAGGTAGGGAAATTTTTTTATCTCCTTATGGAAATAACCACATCATAGGTACTATGATATTTATCCACATACCCTTACCATCCAATACTATCACTTAGGGATAAGTATCACATGTACATACTACATCTAAATCATGAATTGGGTATATAAATATACAATTTTCAAAGGAATTAAATTTGAATATGAGGAAGTATTAATATAATTGTTTACCTTGGGAAAGAATGACACAATGAGTTTTATAATACATTAGTTAAACCAAAATTATAAAAAACTATAAATAAGAACAAAAAACAACACAAATGTCACATCAACTGCACAATTCTGTTGATGAATCACAAAAATTTCTATTGTAGCACACATTTTAATATACCATACCTATACCTCACATAATACCAATAATATTATAATATAATATACTCAAAGATAATCTATTTTACGAATTGGTCATATTTCTCAACAATCACTCATTTTATAATCTCATAGTCAGTAGGCCCTAACTGGTCACTCACATAACTCAAATTTCAAGACAAAGTAATCTATATGATCAACTAATCCATCCTACACTTTATAGGTTATCCAACTAAGTTTTAGTGGACTATACATGATTTTATACGACAAATATAATCACTAATAAGGTGATCATATAATCACTCTTAGAACATCACTACCCTATGAAAAACATTCATATGGAAATTCATTCACTGTTGTACCCTCATGTGCTACTTCAGCTGGACATGATTTCCCTTATTTACCTCTTATCACATCACTAAAAAATAATGTTTTTATTATGATTGATTGTGGTGATATGGAATCCACATCACACTTATTGTTCATAATATATATTTAATCTTGGTTTATTGTCTGAGGACTATTAAACATGTTTCCTTGTTATAAAATTATTTATTCTATGAAATTAATGTTTTGACCTGTGTTATTTAATTATTTATTTTATTTCATTTATATAATTTAATGAATAAAAATTATATAAGATCCAAATAATTTTAAGATCCATAAAATAATGCAGTTTTTATATTTTTTTTCATCAAATTGGATCTACCTAGAATAACAAAAATTATTTGGTCGAGATGTGGTTTCTAGTCCAGACGTATAAGGTAAAAATAATAAAGTGGGAACCTGATAAAACTATTTGTCCTAGTTTTCTATATTCCTATTATATCATGATTCTTCCCTTGAAATATCATATTTTGGCTCACACAGGGAAATGCGATATGATTTAATAAATAACATAATACCTTTTTCAATTAATTACCCTGGTTTTGATTTAGAAATTCATTAATAAAACCATAAATTTTATACAACCTAGATACAAGGGGCTTTCAGTATCACCAAATAAGTGTGTGATCATTGGCGTATTCTTTATTTCCACTAATTTAATATAGATAAAATACTTTCTTCAATTTGATCAAACTTGTCAACAAGATAATCTTCCCCAATAATAGATCTTGAATTCTACCCAATTTAACCAGGACAAATACAAGGACTGTAACATGTTTTAAAACCACAAAAAATTAAATGATATTTAATTTTTCTACATTAAAACTAAGTCATATTTGAAAAATTGAAAAAAATACAGAAAAACATTCTATGTTTTAGAACATTCTATTTTGGAAATTAAATCTAATCATCAACCCTTTATAAATATTAATCACTTGTCTATGGTATTGTAATACAAATATGATTCATTATCACCTATAATAAATTTCATGTACACATTTTATTTTTAAAAATTAAATTAAAATTTTCCATTATGAATAAAAATAAAATCAGAGAAATGAAAAATATTTCACAAATAAAATAAATTTCACAACCCATCCCTTGTGGTCCGTGCAGTGACTACCCTAAGCCCACCTTCCATAGGCCAGGGACTGGCGACTAGCACCGAAAGAGTATTCCATAAAACTGGGAAGGAATTGCCTTTATATCCTGTAAACACATGAAACCAAGCACACAACAATTTACAAACATGAGTAAACTGTATAGTAAAAGTGTGAGTGCAGTAAGCAAAAGGGGCTAGAATACAACCCAACTGAAATGTATAAGAAAACTGAAAAGTACAAGTAAACTGGAACAGATCTTGTGACCACCCTCCAAGGATCCTACCTGAAAGGTAGGTACAACCCTCGAACGATCGTCTCTATGGTATGCCTCGTCTAATGTATTCCTCCAAGCTACCTCCAGTCCTGGTACCCTCTTCCTCAGTCGGTGTTGTCCATCGTCTGCACCAAAAACATCAAGGTATGGGCATAGACCGTGTAGGGGTGAGTATAAGGATACTTAGTAGGGACCTTGAGACCCTTAAGGTCTCACAAAATCCAAAAAGGAAAAACCAAAAACCATGAAATCAACTGAAAACCCTACTTAGGTATATACCCATACATATACCTAAGTTATCAAGTATGCCCATCTCAATCCTGAGAAAACACAGAGTCCCACTCAAAAGACCAAGCTCAACTGTCCGACAAAGGAAGGAGTACCATGAAGGTAAGTACCACACATGTAATCCACATAGAAGAATATCACAAAGGTATCACCACAAAGAAAAGTACCACACAGGTATGGACTCAACTCACACTAGGTATAACTTTGGTACAATAGTAGAGATGATTAGTTGTAACTACTAATTCATTTTACTCGGTTAAGGGGAAGACCCACGAAGGATCCTAAATCATCATCAGACCCACAAGGGATCATAGTACATCGTCAGACCAACATAGGATCCTAGTACCTCGTCAGACCAACACATGATCCTAGTACATTGTCAGACCCACACATGATCCTAGTACTTCATCAGTACGTGGTCAGACCCACACATGATTCTAGTACGTCATCATTACATTGTCAGACCCACACATGATCCTAGTACATCATCAGTACGTCAATAGACCCAGACAAGATCCTATTATATTGTCAGTACGTTGTTAAACCCACACAGAATCCTATTACATCATCAGTACATCATCAGACACACAGAAGTTCCTAGTACATTGTCTGTACATTTTCAAACCCACACATGATCCTAGTATTTTTTTAGTACATCATCAGACCCACAGAGGATCCTAGTACATATTCAATATGTCATCAGACCCACACATGATCCCAGTACATTGTCAGTACGTCGTTAGACCCACACAGGATCCTTGTACATCATTATTACGTCGTAAGACCCACACATGATCCTAGTACATCGTCAGTACTTTGTTAGACCCACACAAGATCCTAGTAAATCATAAATACATCTTCAAAACCACATAGGATCCTAGCACATCATCAGTACGTCATCAGACCCACACGTGATCCAAGTACATCATCAGCTAGCTACAAGGTTCCAGCACTAAGCTCACTTGTCTCTAGGAGGGTCCGCTCTTCAAGCCACTAGTCGATACTACAACTATCACGAATTCCCAAGAAGAAGTATCCCAAAGTACCACCACACCATAGGAGTCTCAATGCAACAGATGGTGCATTAATCGGATGCCCGGTCTGTAAGTTATTAGCCTTTTAGTCTCGAGGGCCCAGTCGGATTCATACTCGATCCAACCTGACCGTACACAAACATTATCCAAATCTCTAGTGGGGTATACCAAAGTGACTATCTTTCTCCTAGGTTTCCAGCGCCATAGACAGTTCATCAAACAGACACAAGGTTCCAAAGTTATGGCCAAAAGTATGGAATGGGTCGAAACTGGTCCGGGTCCATTCCGACTCGGTCGGACCAACCTGGTCGGACTGACCCGGCCTGGCCCACTGGGCTAACCCAGTTCAGATCAACCTAGCCCAACCTGCTGGGTCCATCCCTGCCTACACTGGGTGGTCCGACCCATGCAGGACGGCCCGGCCTGGCGGCCGCAGTGAGGCAGGGCGGCCGCAGTGCGCGGGGCGCCGCTGTGTGTGGGTCCGCCATTGCTGGACGGATGGCCAGACATCCTCTCCGCACAGCACGGTTGTGCACTGAGCCTTCTCCATCCACCGACAGAAATTCGACCGCACTTACCTCTCAACAGTGGCACAAGTCAGTTGCTCTTTTCTGTCAGGCGGCACAGTCGCGTCGTCTCCTTCATCGTGGTCCGTCAGGGTTCCGACTGCCATTACCTTGCCCTAATGGTTTCAGTTTCCATCCTATTCCATCGCGATGAACACTGCAACCATGAAGGAAAACAGAGGGATCATGCCATGTTTTTTTGGCCCACTCCCTCAACATTAGTTCGATAATAGGAAAATAAAGATGATTAATTCGACATAAAACACGAAGAATAACAAAACCCCTACCTCGATGAATTATTGATGTCTCTGAGGAGAGAAAGTAATATGTCAGTTTTCATTATCGAAGACGTCCCACGTTGGAGGTGGCATGTTCTTCATTGATGAAGTTATTCGTTAGGAAGTGTTCTTCATTGGGGAAGCGTAATCCCCCCAAAAGCTCACCCCTTATCCTTTTCCCACCAAAAGGATGAGGTTCCAATATAATTTAATTTAAGAAGATGAATTATGTTGGAAAAATTAAAATTCTTACACATTTCAATAATTGTAAGTTGGCCCCAAAAATTAAACGGGGAGTTGGCATAATTAATTTAGAGGAAACCTAGGGTCACCCCGCCCCATTAAAGAGGGAGTTCAAGAGTCTGGTGGTCCCACCTTTGAATTCAAATTAAGGATTTTAGTTCGGGTGGTCCCCACCTCCATAACCCGTGTAGAGAGGTTTTAAGAATAAAAATAAAATGTTAAATAATTTATTTTTATTTTTACCATCAAAAAGTGAAAAACTATCTTTCACCCTCAACCTACTACGGTCGAGGTAATGTTATCCTTAAGCGAATATTGACGCTGTGAGTTCAATGGTGTCATCAGATTTCAATTCCAAGAAACAGTTCAAAAGTTACAAAAACGTACTCACACATTTACTGAACGTACCAAAAAATAATGTCCATAAATTCATTTCGGGCACACCGGGCCTCAGAATCCTACGCTGCTAATTTTTTCGGTCTCGTAATATTCCATATAATTTTAAAAAAATAAATGTAATTTCCAGGTCTTTACATTCTCTCTATCTCAGGTCTTTGCATCCTCATAAGACACAACTCAAAACTAGGAAAAAAAGTGGGGGGGGGTAATGAGCATGTATCTGAGCCTCCCGCTCCCATGTGCTCTCCTGGAGGTTCCCGTGCTTCCAGCGAACCTGCACCAGAGGTATTGCTCACCCACTAAGGACCCACTTCTTTAGATCCTCAATATCTACTAGATACTCCATAAATGTCACCCCATCGTTGATGTCCAACTCACCATGGTCGATGACATGGGTATGATCATGAACATATCTCCCCAAATAGGCTACGTGGAAGACATCGTGCACCCGGTGCAACTGTGGGGGAAGTGTTAAGCGGTAAGCCACCTCGCCTACTCTGCTGAGAATCTAGAAAAGTCTGATAAACGTCATAGATAGTTTGCCGCCCCATTCAAACCTATGCAATCCTCATCGGGGTGAGACCCATTGGAAGACATGGTCTCCCTATTCAAACTCCAAGGATCTCCATCTCCTACGGCATAAGACTTCTGCCAACTCTGTGCAGGCTTCCCTTGTAGACAAGTGAGACATCATGATACAAACTCTTCCACTGCTTTCTTTATCTCTAGCCACCAGTACTGACATCGGAGGTCCTGGTACGTCTTCACCACTCTTGGATGTACCGCTAGAGGGGACATATGGAACTCCCTCAACACTTCCTCACATATCGCCACCAGTACCATAGCACGTCCTCTAAAGAGGGTGACGTGCTCCCCACCGTCAAAAAATACATCAGGTGCCTATCCTGTGGATATCTGAGCATGTCAAGCCATGCAATCAGTGTCCCCAAGCTGTGCCTCCCTGACTCGCTCAGGAAGTGGGGGAGTGACTGTAAGAGATTTAGAATAAGTTGCTCCATCTTGATCAATGCAGGATATCTATAAATCTGCCAGCTGCTCCTTCGCCTCACCTAGCAGCTGTATACAAAATTTCCTACTGGGTGCATCTGCTACAATGTTCCTCTTCCCATGAGTATAGACTATCTAGAAGTCATAGTCCTAGAGATACTCGATCCAAAGTCATTGTCTTAGGGCCAGGTCTTACTGAGAGAAGATATACTCGAGACTCTTGTGGTCCGAGTAGACTATAAAACATTCTCCCATAAAGTAATTCCACCACACCTTCAGTGGAAATACCACTGCTGCTCACTCCAGGTCATGGGTAGCACAATTTTACTTTTCAGTCTCTCTCTTATCTCCTGAAATCTCTGCTGATACTTGTCCATCCATAGGAAAGTATCCCCCTTTTTCGTCAAAGAGGAGAAGTGTTACACTACCCTGGGGAAGTTAGGTACAAATATCTGGTAGTACCTATCCCAAGAAGACATCCCTCTCTCTTTGGGGAGGTAATCCTAAAAACATATTTTGAAAAGATGTCCCCATGATCTACCACTGTTGTTTGGAACTGAAAACTCAAAACTCTTGCTGCCACTAGGGTATGTCTGGCCGACGAATGAGTGATCAGTTGCACCCTCCTATGAATGAGTCCATCCTGTGCTTCCTCGGTTTCCTTTTCTCCAACCAAGGAAATCCCTATTCCAACATTGTAGAGAAACCCAAACCTTTTTTCCTAATATAGTCTATCTGAGTATTAACTGTGGATGCCCATTCCATACCAAAGATAATGTCATAAGGCATTGATGCTTCCACCAAGAGGTTCCAACCTAAAATATCACCTCAAGGGGCATATCACACCATCGGCATAAGTGTGATTATTGAGTCTCCTCCCAAAGGTATCTCCAGACGTGAGGGTCAAGTCAACGATTTAACCGGAAACTCTAGTTCTTGGACAAGATTCTTGAAAGGAGGGAATGATTTGTTCCTATATCTATTGATACATCAGATAGTAGTAGAAACATACCATACCCCTAATCATTCCTAGAGTCCTTGGGCCACACTCCTTGACCGCATGCAGCTACTCCCTTCCCTTGCCCTCTAGCGCCCTGAGCCTATGAGGGACTACAAAGGGGGGGGTGGTTGTAATATGTTGAAATATACAGCACCTCATGCTGCTCCCCTAGCTCTGCTTCCATGTCTACAACCCTGCAGACTCATCTGTCCTTAAGTCTTCCTCTTCCTGAAACATCTTTACACACCCAAGTCTTTGAGACTAGCGCCAGTTTCCTGTTTTCCCACTAATATCATTCACTAGTTGTATCCGCTCAGATAAAGAACATTCAACCCCAAAGGTACTCTCTAGCACCCCAATATATGTAGGAATGAAAAGAGGAATAATATTGGCTCAGACATCCTCAAACACAGTGCGCTCGAAAGTCTGATCCCTGAATCACTGATCACACCGTATTCATCGAGTACCAAGAATGATCAGTACGACTTAATGAATACTCAGCTACCGATATGTTATCCAGACGAAGATGTAGAAGCTCTAGAGAACTCTCATCCACCTCCTCAAGCCATTCCTCAGCCACCTATGAGTCGGGATCACCTCAGAACCTGAGGGGTATCTGATGCTGAATCACGCATAAGGCATTAAGCCTATATGTGTCCCCGACCGGTACCTCCAGTTGTTACTGCTGACAAATGGAAAATGATATAGCTGACACACTACCCGAAGGTACTATATCAGGAAATGGTCCACGTACCAAAGCCTCATCACTATGAAAACCATCCTCATGGTCACTCACTGAAAAGACAAGTAGCTAAGATCACCATCTTCTCTACTGGTGTCTCAACTAGGTGGGAAACTCTAGAAACCGCCTCCAGCCAGCCCTCAGTTGTGTGGGAATCTGTTTTTCCTTCAAACCTCAGAGGAATATCCTACTGAAACTTATGTAACGTTCTCAGTAGGCATGCACCGTCCGCCAGTGTGGCTGGTGGTAACTGCTTCCCAACAGGTGGTGGTGTTGCTGGTACACCACCCGAAGGTGCCAACATTGTAAGAGGGATCTGAACCAGAGCCTTGTCGCTTGGTGGGCCGCCATCGTGTACTCTCTCAAGATTCCTAGCTGGTGGCCCATGGTGTAGCGGGGAGATGGGGCACCCACGACGTGGCGGGGCGGCCACAGTGTGGCGGGGTACCGCTGGGCGGTCTGGTCCACAAGGGGGTGGCCCGACCCACATTGGGCAGTCTGACCCATGCTAAAAGGCCCAGTATGGTGGTCCGCGACATGGTGGGGTGGCCCCGGGGCGACGGGGCACTACGGTGCGGCCGGGTGTCGCGCGACAGCGGGGCATCACGGGGCGGCGATCTGCCGCAACAGGATGGCCCATGCCAGCAGCCCGCAGTGGGTGACCCGACATGGAGGCCTGCAGTGCGGCGGGGTGGCTGCGGTGCAGCGGGGAAGCTACTACCCGACAGTCCATTGCAGCCGGCCGGATGGCCCGCTGTCCTCTATGCATGGTGCGGTCACATCCCACGCCTTCACCCGCGGCCGACAGCGAGCCGACCACCCTTCCCTTGTCGTCGCGGAATAAGGTAGCAGTTCTTTTCTGTCGGGCGGCGCGGTTGCACCATCGCATTCAGCGCAGCTGGGCAAGGTGTCAGCCTCCGTTCTCGTTCACCACCGGTGTCTATTTCTATCCTCCTCCATTGCTATAAAAACACCATCTATGAAGGACGACGGAGGGATCATGCCATGTTCGTTTGGGCCGCTCCCTCCACATTAGTTCGGTAGCAGGCATATCAAGATGATTAATTCGACATAAAACAAGAAGAATAAAAAACCCCTACCTCAAAGGTTTGTTAATATCAGTGAGGAGGGTAGGGCGTACTTCAGTTTGTAATTGTCAAAGATGTCCCATGTTGGAGGTGGCACGTTCTTCATTTAAGAAGTTCTTCATTGGGAGGTGTTCTTCGTTGGAGAAGTGAAATCCTTCCAAAAGCTCTCCCCTTCTCCTTTTCCCACCAAAATAATGAGGTGTCAATATAATTTAACATAAGAAGACTAATTTTATTGGAAAAATTAAAATACTGACACATTTCATTAATTGTTAGTTGGCTCTAATAATTAAATGTGGAGTTGGCATAATTAATTTAGAGGAAACCTAGGGTCACCCCCTCATTAAAGAGGGAGTTCAAGAGTCAGGTGGTCCCCACCATTGAATTCGAATAGGGTGTTTTAGTTTTGGTGGTCCCCACCTCCATAATCCATGTAGAGACGTTTCAATAACAAAAATAAATGTTAAATAGTTTTATTTTTTATTTTCCTATGAAAAAGTGAAAAACTATCTTTCAACCTTTACCTACTATGGTCGAGGTAAAGGTCGCCTTAAGCGAATACCAGCGCTACGAGTTCAGCGGTGTCCTCAGATTTCAATCCCGAGCACCGTTTCAAAAGTTAGAAAAACCCACTCACACGTTTACTAAACATACACAAAAATAAAGTTCAGAAATTCATTTTAGGCACACATGGTCTCATGAACATGTGCTGTCAATTTTTGCGGTCTCCTAATATTCCATATAATTAAAAAAATTACATGGAATTCCGGGGTCTTTACAGTAAATGTAATAGATTTAGTAAAATTCTTCACCTTAGACTTATTCAATAATAATGCATTCATAAAAAATTATTAAAAAAAAATAAATATTAACCTTGGTTTTAAAATGTTGACCACAAATAAAACTCAACATTTATTTCATTTCATTATATAATTTGGTAATTATTATTTCCAAAATATATAAATCAATATAAATTATTGAATAAAATTAGGGATAACATATTTATGATAACAAAATATTGATAGTGATAAGGATATATAAGGAGGAATACTGTTTCATACATCATATTAAAAAGAAAAATTTCACTTCATATAGTAAATATGATGTGATATATACTATGAACTTTGTTAAATAGGGAGATAATTTTATTTTTTTCTAAATATTTTCAAAATAAATTGAAATCTTATTCTCATTATCATATCATTTTATAATGATAAATATTAGTCTTATCTATGATTAAATATGATGTAGAAAGAAAAATTAAGGATTTTATGTTTTTTGATGAAATAGTTATAGTACTTGATGAGGGTTAAGTTAAAAAATTCACAGATGAATTGTATATAAATATTAAACTCTAGAATGGAATATAAAATGTGAATAACTGTACAAAAACTCTTGTTTTAATCTAATGATATTCAAAATAAATCATAAAATAACATACACTATACTGAAATTATAGAATCAACATAATAAATACCTTTAAAGGATGATTATTTAAATATATATTATCAATACTCCATATTGAAAATCCATATTCCCCTATACCTTTAAAACACCAATTTATAATTCAAGAAAACAACGTCGAATAATCATCCAAACACTAATTTGGTAAATTAAACAAACCATAAATGATATAAAATATTAATAAGTAAATCAATCATGCATTGAATGTCATGAAAAGGAATAAGAAGATTTAAAAGACACCCATTTTTGAAAAAATAATTTATAATATATAACACAGGTTAAATAATCCTTCAGGAAAGTTAAACATACCTTATTTATCCTGACACTAATTAAATAATCATTCATTGAAAGATATAACCTACTAATCATACCATATAAACATATCTATATGTAAATAAATCTGATTAATGACACCCATTCATCAAATATGCATACAAGAAATGAATAATCCTAAGAAAATTTATCAAATATAATAGACTATCGATGTGTGAAAAAATTAGAACTATGATTAAAAACCATAGAGAATAGTCAAGGAGAAGTAGCGTTAGAGGGAGAAGAAAAATTTTATTTTGATGATAGTGGTGGTGATGGTGACACTAATAGCACTAATAATGGCATGATCCATGAGTGAAGGTGGAAATAATAATGAAAACAATGAGGAAGAATGGGAGAGACCAATATTGAATCGAGTTACGGGATAAGATAAGTATGGTTATTCATGGTTGAAAACCCAATAATAATGAAAACCATTAACCCCACATAAGAAATACCAATAAATCTCAGTTAGAGGCTAAGACACTGACCATTTAATAAAAGAATGAAAAAGTACAACAACAAACAAAACAAGATAGTGAAACAACTACAAATCATAAAATTCATACCCATCACCACATCCAAGATAGAGTGATTCTTCCACTGTAGCCGACTCCCACTCTGAACTTTCATAGTGCCTCACGACCTTGACATATTTCCTTCTAAGATTCAGCTTCTCCATGGAAATGAACTCCATCGCAGACTGTGTATTCTTTTTCACACCTGTGGCTGCCCCACATTCCTTCCCAACAGTAGACCTGGTAGACACCGTCTTGGGCAGATATGAATAATCTTTCCTCAACATTCTTCGTGTTGGGATAGACTTGGATCACTCACTCCCATATATCTTCTTCTTCCAACCCTAAACAATTTCACTGTAGGAGGGCCAGATCAAGCTACCAACATTATCCTTGCCACTATCAGAGAGGTCTCCCCATTTTCCAGCGATGCACACCTCCTGATATCCCTCATTCACTCCCTGCTCCTGCTGGGAAAGATTGTTAGAATCAATCATATCCAAACAAAGTGGTTGTCTTGCAAATTCCAAGGTGTCATGAGTCCCCTTATCCATTGAAGTTTAACCAGAAAATGTGTCCTTACTGCCACTTTCATTCTGGGAAATACTTCCCTAAGAATTATGGGTCTCCCCATGTTCCAATTCTTAAAAGGAATTTCTAGTTGGAACATTGAAAACCACACCTCCAACACCATATTCCTTCCCTTTCAACTCTTCAATAGAGGCATCTAAAACTCCCAGAGCTGCGCCATCCCCAGAAGCAACAGGGTCAAAGTCCTGTAGATTAACAGGTTCTGGCCGCAAAGAATAGCCAGAGCCTTCAACTGAGAGATCCTTCTCAATACCAAGATCACTACGTAATGTATTGAAAACCTACCTCACCATCGGATTTTTCGGCCTCTGCTGCTTCTCCTTCCAAACAACACCACCATTGATCACTGAAAGACCAGGCTGCCGCACTGCCTCAACTGCCTTCACCACGAGTTTCATCTCAGCCAAAATCTGCTCCATGGACTTCTGTTCCACACAAAACCCCTTCTTCTGAGAGCCTTATACAGAATCATGCGTTGACAGCAAGCTATCAAATGGAACCTTCAATGAAGACACAACCAAAGAAGGCACATCACTGCCCCTGTTACCCTTCCTCATCGCCCTTTGTGAGACCCGAACCAATTAATAACTACGACAGACCGTGACCACATGTCCAAACCAAACACAAATAGAACAATAAAGCATCCAGGATTCAAATATTACCTCTTTCTTCCATAGAAATTCCTTCCTATCAGTGATCCAGACCCTAATCACAAGCGGTCGTGCAACATCAATCTCAACTGAAATCATTGGAAAGATGGGATGACATATTACCTCCGTTCGGAGATCAGAACACATGTATCTACCTATCATGTTACCAATCACACATAGAATGGCTGGATTTTGGAATGACATAGGAATGCCAGGAAGACTCACTCACATTGCCATCGTTGAGGGATCATGCCGCATGTGAAAATCGTGACTCCATTGAAACAGGAAAAACGAGTCTCCATTGCAACGTCGAGGGGCTCTGGACCAGGAAGTAATCAGATCCTCTTCCATATCAAACCTAATCATCAGATGTCATCTTCTAATTAAACAGACTATCTCACGCTCCGAAAGATCCCAAGAGTTGAAAACAAACTGATCAAACTCATCAACCGAAGGACGCTAATGTCGAAATCAAACCACCAGTGTGAGATTGAAAAGATCCGAGGCACGATTGTGCTCCGCCGAGGATAGAAGGAGTTGCGGCACTCCATGGAAGTGGTCATGAACTTTCAGGGAAAGTTGGATCTTTGTGAAAGAAGGGAGATACTCAGTATTGGAGAATGACAGGAACTGGTTACTTCCATTAGGTTGATAACGTGGATCTCCCCCCTCAGATCGAGAGGGGGGGGGGGGGGCAACACTCTGCGACATCAGACTAGGTCATCGCCGCAAGGAATCCCCACCTGTGAGATGTTTCATCCCCATATAAGAAATAAGTTGGTAAGCATGAGGAGAAAATAACATACCTTGTATTCTATCCATTATTCATCAGAGAGAACAAAGAGTAGTGCTGGTAGCAGGGGAGTTATGTTAAAGCTTGAGAAGTGCGACTGAATCAACCGTAGTTAGGGTTATTTTAAATAGATCAAGAGACCTTCATCAGTGCTTCTTAAGAAGCATAGATAAAGATACCTTTTACCAGCCTTAAAGTGATGTCAAAAGATATCTTTATCAACGATTCTTTAGGGCTGATAAATCTCTATTTTTATCAGGACCAAGCAGTGTTGATAAATGTCATATTTATGTGCATTAAAAAATTATCACAGATAAAGGATATATAATTATAATTTTATAATTATTTAAATGTACAATTATTTATTTATATTTATATAAATAATTTTAAAAAGAAATTATTTTTTCATTTATAATTATAAAAATATAATTTTATAAGTATAGTAAATATGCATTTATAAATATATTAATAAATAAATATGTTCGTAAATATATTTATAATTATAATTATAAATATATTTATATCATTATATATATTTATATAATTATAAATATACTAAATAAGTATATATAAATATAAATATACTAAATATATTCATTATTTAATTATATTTATGTTACATTTAGAATTATAAATATATTTTTATCATTATGTATATTTATATTATTATATATATTTATATTTATTTAATAAATATATATAAATATAAATATAACTATAGTAAATATATTTATTATAGTTTGATAATTAATTAAGTATATAATTAATTAATTATTAATATATGAATTCTTTTAAAAAATAATATATATATATATATATATATTTATATCATTATATATATTTATATAATTATATATATATATATTTAATCAATAAATAAAAATAAAAATAAAAATATACATATACATATAAATATAAATATAAACATATATACAAATATATTCATTATTTAAATAAATTTATAATAAATTTATAATTAGGAAAATACATATAATTATTTATTTATAATTATATAAATAATTGTTACGAAAATAATATTTATTAATTATAATTATAATTATATATATATATATATTAATTTATAAATTTAATAAATTTAAATAAATTTATAAATATTTTTATTTGAAAATATTTATTTAAAAATATATTTATGACAATATTAATGAATATAAAATCTTAAATGCATTCATATAAATAAAGAGTGACATTAAATAATTAGAAATGAGTATACTTTAAAAATATTGAAAAATAAATATTTTTTATTAATTAATTATAAATTATTAAAAATAATATGGATATATATTAAAGTATAGATGAATACATATTGATAATAACAAAACATAGTAAATAAATAAATATAAATATATCATATAAAATGATTAAATTCAAAATGTAAATAAGAAAAATAAATTGAAAATATTAAAATTGAATAAATAATACCTAACTGTAATAATATTTAAAAAAATAAATATATAAAATTTACTAATTAAAAACATAATATATTAAATATATTATGTATGTTATAATGAAATTATAAATTAAATACTAAAATTTGAATAAATTACATAAATTTTAGGTGTATGTGTTTCTCTATAAGCTTTCATTAATTGCGTAAATATTTGTCTGTGTGTACTGTATATAAAAATGATTTAATTACATATATTAACGTGAATTAAATGTAACACAAATTTGATATATGTTAAATTTAAAAATCAAATAACATTCAATTATATCCATTACTAGATGCTATTAGTCAGCATTTTTAATTAATATTAATTTTAATTATAAACTATTTTCACTAAATATATGACTTATTTTATGTAAGCATAAATATTTTGTATTATATAAAACATATTTCTGGAAGTGATATAGAAATTAAAATATATATAGAGAAATACAAATGAATATACTTCTATATTAAATGTATTAAAGAATAACATTGTATAAAAATAATTAAAAATGAATAATACATTAATATGTATTTAATTATTACATTTTATTCAATTGTTATTTTTATATTTAATATATTATATATTAAATTTTAAAATTAATATATATATTAAACATATTCATTTTTATTAAATTTTATTTCATTAATACTTTTTTCATTAATAATTTTTTTTAATAATTTTATTGTTTAATATTTTTTATTTTTTTGATTAATTATTAAAATTTAATCACTTTTAGATTTTTTGTATAATTATTTTAATTTATTCAATTTATATATATTAAGTATATACTATTTATTAATATTTATAATCTATATATGTGTATATTAAATTTATTCATTTTTATCAATAATTATTTAATTAATAAAATGTTTAACAATTTGAGAAGTTTAATCATTTTTAATTTTTATTTGTTTAATTATTTCATTTTTTTCATTTTACGTATTCATATATTTTATATGTAATATTTATTAATGTTTATAATTTATATATTTATATATTAAATTTATTCATTTTTGTGAATAATTATTTAGTTAATAAAGTTGTTAATATATTTTTTTAATTTAATCAATTTTTATTTTTTAATTATTTCATTTTATTTTGGACCTTTATCAGCTGTAAAAAATTTATGATAAGTGATAACCTTTATAATTGTTAAAAATAAGGAGATGATAAGGGGTATGCTTTATCAGCGCTAAAAAGTAAGCACCGATAAAGCTTACCATTTATCAGTGATATAAAATGTCACAAAAAGGTCACCCTTTACAAGTGAGTAAAGAAATCATTGATAAATATTACTTTTTATAAGAGATTTTTGGTGATGATAAAAGGTATCCTTTATTAACATTTTTTATCACTGATAAAGGGCACCATTATTAGTGGTTTTTGTTAGCACTAATAAAGGCCAGTATTGTTAAATATCTCTTTTTTAGCAGTTGTTGTGTATTCATGACACAGTGGTAGTCATATTTTTTGGATAAAACATGTTCAGAGATGGTATAAGAAGAAATAAAATTTAAAGAGCTTGGTAAATATTTATACATCTTTATTGAGAGATGTCTTTCTTCTGACTCATTAAGCCTCGAAGCATTTAAAATAACAGATGAAAGAAAGCTATAGGGTGAATTTAATTATTCTAGAAAGGTGTTGCAGTAGGGTTGGATGATATATAAGGCCCAAATGGTATGAATAATGTAGCTGGGAGGTTCCCATTTTTATGTGTGCGGAGGGA
Organism: Viscum album; assembly: GCA_963277665.1. Lineage (NCBI taxonomy): Eukaryota > Viridiplantae > Streptophyta > Magnoliopsida > Santalales > Viscaceae > Viscum > Viscum album. Next base: position 1,920,454,468 of record OY728125.1, on the reverse strand, counting down.
CACACAAGAAAGCTCTTAAAATATTTGAATGATATATGATAACTTTCATGGGAATGTTGATACAAATATAAAAGTAACTACATGTACTATATAACAAGGTTTAAATATATTCATTTGTTCACCATTATACTAGTAGGGTGGTTATCTAATGCTTACCTTTTTGTTTAACCCCCGATAAACTTGTTTTTACTTTAACTGTGGAAACATAATTTTACTATTCAGTAGGTCAAACAATTTAGTTGAGATTTTTAAATTATATTAATTATACTTATTCTAAATATGGAATCAATTTACCATGTGGAATTTCTATAGGTTTTAGAATATATATTTAATTACGCGCACAAACAACAACAAAACCTGTATTTAAAAAATAAAATTTTAAGCATAAAATGAAATTTAATTCCATTATATTCCTTGTCATAACAATATAATGATTGATAAATTACATTTTTTAATATTTAATCAATTAATTTCAATAAATATATTAATAAAGAGTTGTTAATTTAATTTATAAATATACAACCACATTGCTTCCATCAAAACAGTATTTAAAAAAATGTGTTTTAACCCCACAAACAGTCTTATACCAAAAACTAATATAATTATGATTCCAATGTAATTTACTATATAATTTTTAATTAAAGGAGTAATATTTTAATTTATAATGAAATTAAAAAATTAATGTACTTTCAATTAAAAATAAATGAAACTTTTTTATAGAAATCAATATTCCCCACTATTCAGTGGAAAAGTAATCCGTTTTATAAAAATCCCAACAATTCACCATAAATTAATATTGAAATGTTAAATAAAAAAATTATATTCAAATATTTATATCATATTATCAAAAAATTTTGAAATTAATTATAAATTTCATTCACAAAATGCAATAAAAAGTTATTTGGAAGAAAAATATTTTTAAATCAAAAAATAACATTAATGTAAATTGAGTGCCAATTTATTATGAATTTACTAATATATTGGGATTATCTAAAACAATTATTCATAATTATTGAATATGGTGATTTATATTCATACCTTACAATTCAAGGGCTTTATTATAAATGGTAAGTATATCCTGACTAACATCAACAAGGGTTTCATGTAAAGAAAGCTATCAAATAGTTGAAATTTATTTTTTAAAAAAATATATTATAAAATATCAATGAAATTCAGTTTCCACCTTAAAAAATAGTTTCTTAATTTCATTTATCTCATTAATCAAATATTTAATATTCTAAAATATCTTTATTGAAATCCTAGATCATGCAATTGAATAATAAAATTTTATTTGAATAAGGAAGTGGGAATCATAAAGGTTATGTTAAATAGTACATAATCGGGATCCCATATTTTGATAAAATTGTGGGAATTGAAAATTTGGACATGAAGGAAATATATAATTTAAAATGTGTAATAGAGTGATATTGAAAATCATAATGAAAATTTTAATTAATAATAAACCATAAATCTCTGTGGGGTGAAACTGAACATCAATTCATCAGAAATAATTATAAAACGGGAAAAATATTTCATTTTCAAGTTTATTTTCCCTAAATTTAAAGAATTATTCTTCCATGGAATTCAATAAAACATTATTAATTTATTTATTCAAATATATAAATATTATTTCATCTTTTGGTAGTGTATTTCAATTATATTCCACTATTTATATCCATTTTTAGATGAAGAATAAAGAATATGCATTTTTAGGCCTGATGTTAAAAAATCACCTTTTAATAGACCAAAACATCCATAAAATAATAAAAAGTCATTCCTTTTTTATCTGGATATTTAACAAAACCAAATTATTTAGAAAAATTTATAAAAAATGAAAAAATATTCATATAATGAAATAATACATTAATCTATAAAACCTAAACAATAAGAAAAAAGGTCAACATAAACCATTACATAAATAGTTGACCTTAAACTCCTCCAAAATATGTGTGACTAAATTTAGAAAAAAATAATTTATAAAAATGTCACTATATTACTAGAATAAAATAAAATTTACTCCCTAAATTAAATAATGTTGTTTTTTAATGTCATTTATTGAAAATCTGAATACCATGATCAAATATTCTTCTAAAATATTCTATTCCTTTCCCTACATAACCAGACTAACCAAAAAACCTCAAGGAAAATAGATATGATTCCAAAAAATAAAATATATCCTTATTCCTTTAATAAAATCCTAAAATTTCTAATATATATAATAGATACAATAATGTAATAAAAATAAACAATGATAAAATAAATCACTTTATCGTTGAATCACTAATCATACTCATTGTTAGTAATATTATACAATTTACTTATCAATATCTATAAAATAATCACCCCATATAAACATTGTTACCTCAACCTTATACTCATATTAAGGATTATATATTCCTGAATAATTTTTTTTAAATATTACCTTACCACTAAATCAGCTTTCTAGGTTGTCAACACCATTCAACATATTCTTTAAAATCAATAAAAACTTATTTGGAATAATCCTATTTAATTTTTTTAACTAAGATATTATTAATAGAACAATTCTCAAAAAAATTATCAAATCCCAATATATAAAAATATAAAATATTCTACTTCAATGACATGAATATTATATTTTCTTCTTCGGTTTAGGAGTTAGAACTTGAAATAGATAATTGGAGAAGATAATTCCCATGTTCCCCACACATATGACATTGAACCAAAAATGGTACCTTAGGTTGTACTTTTTTTCCCTTCATTGAAATCTTAATTTTCCATGAAAATTACTTGATCTATGGAATTATTTTAGACATATAAGTCATATTACAATTCAATTGAGACATTTCATTAGAATCCTCCTCCCACATCCTAGATATATTGTTATCTGAATCTTCTTTCCTCAATGACCATCATAAAATTGCAGTTTCCCCTTATTTGTTTCATTCACAAACACATATATTTTTAGTGTTTTCATTATATAATGATATAACTAGTTAATAATATTGAATAAGCACATTCTTAGACACATTTAATTAAAATAATACTTCATAACCCAAGGAATAGAATCAAAAGAAAGGGAGAGTCCATATACTCGGTAAGGGTAGACATAAATTAAATCAATTAATTATCAGAGTCAAGAATAAGATACATGTATGTGAATGAGAATATGGTCAAAATTTACAATAATCATTCCCAATTAGTAAAAAATCCTTAAACATGAATCATGTCATCTGTTTTTGTCAATCGAAATACATAATACATAAGTGCGTGTAATAGTAATTAATCAAAGATGTGCCATGAGAATATATTATGAGAATAATAAATAAGTTTTTGGCATTAAAATATCCATATAAAATCACTTCCATAGTCATGGTTCACTCCCAATACTATCCTTATGAAAAACATTACCATAATGGAAATTTCTACTCTGCCACTTCCTACATTATCTAAAGATTAACTTCTATCTTGTTAAATATTTGATATCTTAGGATATTATTATCTCCAACATATTGTAAGAGTTTCTAAACTCCATAAGAATTATCCAATACATTGGAGGTCTATAATAGACCCCAATTTCCTTGGTTTTTAATTCAAAAATCCATCTTCCGAATATAATGGAACCACCTTTCCCAAAGTTAAAATACATTAATATTTATACCATATGATTAAGAAAAAAATTACAATTACATCAAAGAGTATCCCATAGAAGGAAAATATGTTTCATACAAAATTTATCATCACGAACATAAACCATATAATGATATAATAAATATATTAACATTTTTAAAAGTCAACTATAAAGAATAAGATATATCAAAATATTTTTTTATATATGAAAAATAACTCTAAAAGATCTCTGATACATTTCTTGTGGGAGATACCAATTTATTTTTTAAATAAATATTTTAAAATATAAATAATTCTACAATATTAAGGAATTTTTTTCCTTTAAATAGAAAAGGAAAATTATAAATTAATATTCATGGAAAATTGTATTTATTAGGGTTAATAAATCTATTTATGTGATGAATGTTGAAAGGAAAATTCATTTTACATTTTCTTCAAAATATATAAAGTATAGTTTTAGAAAAATAATATTAAGATTCACTTTAATCCATTATGAAATAAGATAAATATCATTAAAAATAACTATAAATAAAATTTAGATAATAGTGAAAACATTCTTGAAAACACTTTGAGGAAAATATTAACATGAAATAAAGGATTCTTGATCGAATAAAAAAATAATTTTGATTTTCCTTAAAAATATTCTTTAAAACTCTTGAGTAATTAAAGAGAATAAATTTAAATGATGAAATGTAATAACCTGGTATAAATATGGGAGTATAAAATACATAATACTTTGGAGAGATCGATCATATAATTTCATCATAAAGATTCCTCGTAAATATGATATTGTAACATAGAACCCTTAAAATAGTATTTACTTTTGAATCATAAGAGACATAAAGGAAAAAAATAAAATAAATAAATAAATCCAATAAATATAATGATTTTCATGACAAAACATATCAATGGGTTAGTAGATACTCCACAAAAAATAATATATGTTTATAATATGACATATGTTTCAAAGAAGACAATTTGAAAGGATAATCTCGTACCACTTTGGTTGCTTTTGAATCAATACGCCCTAAATGAAATATTTTTAATTATAATATAATTTAAAATTATTTAATAATGGGACATCATATATTATTTCAATAGTTCATTATATATAAGTCATAAACATTAATAGGTTCATAGCATCATACATGTCTCCACAAAACAAAATTGAGTTGAAAAACCCTTATGACTTTAGTAATAATTTAAACAAAAGTAAATGGAAGATTGCTAAGAATATGTTTTTTTTGTAAATGTAAACCATTAAATAATATAGTATTCCAAAATTTATTATTGGGAAATATATAAAATTATAAAATAAGACATTTCTAAATAACCTTAAAATATGTCCAAATGATAAGAAATTGAGATAAAAACCTTACCTTATGTCCGACATGATTCATAAGAACTATAACCTCTAATGTAATGAACTTATATTTATTATAATTCTATTTAATATCTATATTTGTACTTATAATATCATATATTATTCAGTTATAGCTTTTCAATACCCTTTTATTATCAAGTCTATATTAATTTCATTATCTCTTATGTTAAGTGCTTTATTTTTCATTTAGGTTTTGGTTCAATAGTAATGGTCATTGAACCCAGATCATGGATCATTAGTATTAAAAATATAATGAATTACATAAAAATAGTATATATTAAATATATACTAATTCATTACAAATCATATTATGTTCTGATGAAAAATAAATTTTATGACTTCATGGATCTTGTAATCCACACATACACATGAGTGATGTTTTCACTTTTCAATGGATGGAATAGAAAAAAGTTAATTGTTAAATAACCATTAAAAACAATGATGTTATAAAAAATAATATATATTTTCATTAAATATATCCTTTTTAATATCCAATGATATATGATATGATAAAAAAACCATCGCTACTTGAGTGAGGTAACCGATGTTGAAATAGTGGGTGCCCTAGAGACAACTATTCAGTGCTTTAGATTACCATATCATGTGTACAAAAAGATATACATGATGTATTATTACCATTATAGTATATACTTTTCTACATCCACTATTGAAATGGTAATGTCCAAAGGTTAATTGTCGTATCGAAAGGTTATAGGAGTTCCCAGGCTATAATGAGATCCTCAAGATACTATGAAATTAATCCTAAATATATGTTATATAGTCTAGATACATATTACTGATTGTAAACAGTAGAGGTATGACTGTTAGGTGCTGGGGGATCATAAGCATTGAGACTTATTCTCATTAAGTTCTCACTTGGTGATCTCTAGAAGTGAGATCATGAGGACTGACCCGCCAATAGGAACTCCACATGTTTCAGGTGTCATTTGATGTTCTTATCTATGATCATGTGTAATGGTCTCTTGAATTGAGATCATTACCAATGTATGTCATTTGATTGCATACTTTGATGCAATATGAAAAACGTGACAATGAAGTTATGGAGAGGTAGTTCATGTCGGGTGCGTCATTGGTGGCATGACATTGGTTGAATGGTCAAGAAAGGATTTGTCACTTCCAGGTCATGGAAGTAATATATCATAGGCCATGATGATATGGATGGTAGTACCTTTATAAGACAAATGGACATGGTAGTCAAGGGTAAATCCATCCAGTTTAATCAACAAACTATAAAGAAAGAAAAGGGCGATGACACGTGAGTGCGTCCTGCTTTATGAGATATTTTGGACAAAGAGATTATATTAAACAGTGCGTGTTCGTAGGTTGGTTGTCACTGCTTTGACAATAATTATTTCTTTAGGGGCCATAATTGGTTGCTAGATCCCACTCTTGGTCTGTGAATACTATTCAAGGCTGTCGAAATAAGGTCCTAGAGGGTCACACACAATAGCATATTGAATAATCTTCCCTATTCAGTTGAGTAGGAGTTTTGGACATGGCGGGCCCCTCTACAGGGGTCCGAGATTTGTCCAAAGTTAAACGATCACCAATGCAATAAATAAATTCATATTATTTGAGTTTAGAATAATGAGTATTGAATTTATTTATAAAATGTATTTACGAGTTTTAAGTAAATACAAGAAAAAATATTAATTGACGAATATTAAATTATTCAAGGTTCAATTAATATTTAGGGGAGCAATGAGTCGGGTTAATGACTAAATTATTATCATGTAATATATTTTAATATATTACAAGTAAATTATAATAATATTTATGGATCAGTTTAGTAGTCAAAAAATGTCATGGACAGTGCGTTAAGTATTCGGGGCCAGCGAGGCGATACCAGGTATTTTAATTGAGCACTATATATAGAAGATGAAGGGAATTTTCCAAACACTATTTATGGATATTCTCTCTACTCTCCTCTCTCCCACACTCTAGAGAGAGATGCTCTGGATCCAAGGATCTCAGATGGAGCTCTCTCTCAGGCATCGCTAGCGAAGCGATGCGGTGATTGTTAGAACGTCGAAGGCATCCTTGGTATTCCGCACTAGCACCCGAACTACGACGAATAGTGCTGCTGCGGATTCCATGAATCACGTGTGGATGATCTAGAGGAATTAGGCTTCAGATTCTTTGAGCAGCGATCACCAAAGACGAGCAGACCTCGTGTGAGGCTTCGAATCTAAACCAGGTATTTTATGGTTTATGTTTGTGCTTAAAATCTTCTACGTGTTGTCCTCGGCTAAGACCAGGATGCTCTTCTCCGATGTCAACAAGTTTACGTCGACTGTCGGTGGAAATTTTTTAAAAACCCACCTATTTGGGGCTTACGCTGCTTGCCTAGTTCCAACAACCAACACGTACACATGAGAACATAATCATTAAAAAATTGATCAGATGATAAGAACAAATTTTATATCATCTAGTTCCAAAATAATAATTATTTGACAAAAAAGTAAAAAAAATAAATCCATCATTTTAATCACCCATGAAATATAATTATGGGAAATGAATTGAATCACTACGTGGAGGCACTAGTGCACAAATACACACAAGAAATAATTTTATAACCAATTTGATGGAGAAGATGTGGTAGATTAATATAAAATCATTATAAAAACATAATTGTGAATTTATGATAGTGGTGTAATATTGTTTTTTTGATAAAATATGTTTAGATAATTTCTATAAAGATATAAAAATTGAATGATGTTGGTAATTATTAAATTAATTTCTTTGAGAGACCACCTTTTGTATACACCTAAAACACTGAAGGATTAGTCATTAGAAAACAATATAAGCACTAGGATTAATGGATTTAATTTAGTAAGTATTTGGTGTAGATTACAGATGATCTAATAGTCTATAATGGTGTCAATAAGGGAAGTGTATATTTTCTCTTTTATAATAAAGGGGAGGGACACAGATGAATCTTATTAAAACATTTCAGTGATATATGGACAGTTTTAGGGTAATGTGGAAAAAATTGGGCATGTATTAAATTTTAGGGCAATATAATGATGAAACATATACTAAAAATAAGAATTATATAGTCATTCATTGAAATCCTACAATTACCTCTGGGTTTAACCCCTGGTAAATATTTTTCTAATATTAACTATGTTAATTTTTTTAGTACTTTTACTATTAACTATGACAAAAAATTATGTTAATCACACTAAATTATATAAAATATTATTATTATAGAAATTTAACCTATTTTAATAAACTAAATTTCTATAAGTGGTATAATCTAATTTTCAATAACTCCACAAACTTCAATGAAAACCCATTATAAAAAAAATACAAATTGTAACAATAAAACATATTTTTTTCCATTATATTAAGATATAATAATAAAAAATGAAATATAAAATATATTATATAATATATAAATGATAAATTTCTTTAAAACCGTTAACAAAAAGTTATTAATTTAATTTTATTAAGATAAAAAAATTTCAAAAGTAAACTTTTTTAGCTAAATGTGTTTTTGTGAGAAAAAATGAATTTATAAAAAAATTAAGTATAATATTCATTCTTATGTAATTAATTAAATTTTTAATAATAAATATAAACTTATTATATTTTATGTTAATATTTAAAAAATAATTGTACTTATTTAAATATTAAATGTAATTTTTTAAAAATTGGTATGTTCAATATTCACTAAAATAAATAATTTTAGAAAAATTATGAAAATTCACTATAAAGTAATATTGATATATTGATTTAAAAAATGAAATTTATTTTTTAAAATGAAATTTCTATAAATTTTATAAATTAATTAAAATTTTCATGAAAAAATGAATTTATTTTTTTAAAGAAAATATATTTTTGCAATATAAAATGTCTTTAATGAAAATTGAGTAAATATTTGTTATGAATTAATAATTTGTTTCCAATTATTTGTCTTATTTTTTATAATGTTGTTATTATTATTTATTCCTTTAAATTTGAAGATTTTTTTTAAAGTGTTACTATTTTAAAGTTCCTTTGGATATGGGGTTTCATGTAGATAAGGTTATCGAACAATTGCAATTTAACTTAAGAAACATATATTATGAAATCTTAGGGGGTTACATGTATAATAAAAACATGGGTATATTAAGCTTTATTTTACTTTTTATATATTATAAAGGTAAATAATATATTTTAAAATTAAAATACATGAATGGATATTTTTTTTTCGAATACATGTTTTTGAGTTGAAGGCATGTAAACATAAATTTAATATATTTGAAAAAATAGCTTTAAATAGTACAAACAAATTATATAAATCTGATATAAATATTTGTTAACACATTAAATATCTATATTTTTGATATCTATATAAATATCCATCGGTATAGATTAAATAAAGAAATGGATGATATTTGTTAAATATAATATATTGTTTAAATTAAATTTATTTATCTATGAGACTAAATTAGAAATAATTAGAAAAAATTTCATGTTGTTAAATGTAGTACTCATTTACTTTTAAAAAATATGGGGCACGCGGTTAAACATGTTTTCATAACATTTATGTAAAATATGTGATACAGTTAAATTTAAAATAGTTTTCTTAAAAAAATTTCCCATAAATATATTCATAAATCCATTTAGATGTTTTAAGTAATGATTATTATGAAATGATTATAACATGGTTTATAAGGGTTTAATACTTTAAATATTCAAGAGGATGTTTAGAAATGAATATATAATAAATACCTATACAATAGTTTAAATATCATCTTATTAGACTATAATTAATGTTTTGGTTACAAAATCTAGTTTAAAATTAATGATTAAAATATAGTATGGATTATTATATATATATATAATATAATTATTAGTTTCATTGAATGAAATATATAATAGTTTTGATGAAAGTAACATTGTTATTACACATGGAAAATAGGTTTTGGTAAAGTAAAATTTTTTATTATTAGTTTGATTAAAAGAGATTTTTTATAGGTTGAAAGTAAGTCCCCTAATTACTTCATTTGGATAAGAAGTTTTGGTCATGTAAATTGATTGAATATTTTAGTATAAGGTTCAATGTAGATGTTTTCCTATAATTATTATATAAGTTATTGTGACTAAAATTTTCTTTAAATGACTGTTAAATTTGTTTTAGGATTAATAACATAATAGTGATTCCATCCAAGATCCAAACGTTTAGTGCCTTGGAAAAATTAGGATCATGCGATTACTATACAAAATGAAACTAAAAAACTATATAATTAATCCTGTTTATCCTTATTAATATCACATGATGTTTTTAGAACATGAATTCACATGAGGATATACATCAAAGAAAAGGGTGAGATAAAACCCCAATAAGTGCTGGGATTGGGGAAATGCATCAACAATAAATGGATGCGAATAAGAAACACAATCATATAATAATAATAAGATAATAATCACAACCATGAGGGAAACATTTGATAATGGAATGGAATTGAACATATGAAATTTAATGATATGTCAAAATATAGTGATCAAATGCCATATATATTTCTGAACAAAGCTAACTTCATGTTCACACAGAAAATACATGAATAATCATAAAATCATAAATGTGAAAATAAATATAATCATGTACACACATAATAAAAATAATATCATGAGGTAAATCACATTACCCAATTCATTGGAGGTGTATATAATTTTGGTCCAACTAGTTACTACCTAAAATGCCCATAATCATGCATTCCACATGAAAGGACAAAAACAGTAGTCATGAAATAACCCATGAAATGGAATTGTTTTTGTAATGAATTTTCGCATTTCATGCTTAAAGAAATGAAATTTAGGACTCCCAAATCAATAAGGGATATCATAATTTGTAATAAAATATTATTTTGTTATTTGAAATGATATAAAACTAACTAATATTCATGATATTTTTTAAAAGATTGAAGTCTTTTTGAAAAAAATTATATATATATTAGAAAACATTTTGTAAGGTAAGTAACATATATATCCACAAAATTAAAGAGAAATAGTATTGAAATTTAATTTTTTTATATTTTTGGAGAATTTTTTCTAATATTAATGTAAAACAATTAGGTAACCTAAAACAAAGAGTTGGGTTTGAAAATCCTCTTAACTTAAATCCATCTTTATTTAATATCTATTTTGCTTGCTAGATAACAAAAAAGGGAAATTTATTTATTTATAAATATATGAATTGTTTTCATTTTTTAATATTTATAAATTATTATCAATGTACTATATTTCCCAATTGAATTTGTTAAATGGAAAACATTTGGAGATCATGTTTTCCTTAAAAAAATTCTCCCTTTCTACGATTTCAGTATTTTTTACATGGTAATTTATACAAAAGTATAATTAATTATAAGTCCTTAGAATAAATATATTTAAATATATATATTTATATATCATAAACATATTATTATAACGTTAAATAATGTTAGGAATATGTAATTAATTGAAAAAATACATCTTGGTCATCAATTGACTGTTAAAAGGACATTCTAAAAGGAAGAGTTATCAGAATAATGAAACATAATTATATAGTATATATAATTATATAATTTAAATAAAATAATTAATATATTTTTTATTTTCTACTAAATTAATGTTAGTATATTTTATTTTGGAATGGATATAGACAAATTAAAAGAGAAGAGGAAAATTAAATGAAGAGTTGATGAAAACAAGCATTCTCATTAGAGTCGATTCTCTAGTATTGCACTGGAAACCCAATATGTTTAGAGCTGGTTACTCCCAAAAATACCTAAGATTTATAACTGTATCTAGGGCAGGATTTGGCAGAGTTTTTTTTATATGAGAGATTATTTTATTTACCAGGGGAGGAAGATGGGTAATTTATACTTAAGGAGAGGGAGATTTTTGTGTTAAAACGTCAAACAAAATATTATATCTTAGGTAAACGCTATAATTGTCATATTTTTGGAATAATGAATCATATATCAATATAATAGAATGTTTTTAAAAATTTAAGCACATTTATTATTTGAATTCAATATTTCAATTAAAAGTAATGTTAAAAAATGTTATATTAATGGATTTGTTTTGAAATTAGACTTTGGATGGTAATATTATGGTTTAAAAATCATATTTGTTGAATTTTAACGAATCATTTATTCAAACGTCCTGACCCAAGTACCACACACTGGTGCCCTAAGAAGGTTCATTATGTGAGGTCAGTCTTGACTGCCCATATGCCAGAGACTTATGAATAACTGTGAGGGTATAATATCGATCATGGAGAGACTACAACCTCTTTTTATTAGAAATATACACCAAAATAAATAATAAAAATAAAAAAATGATATGAAATAATCAAATAAATACCAATATCTATTGATAACAAAAGTAGAAAATAAAAATTCAATCTTGCACAATAACTATGTCATGTCAATGTACGTTCTAAGTGTCAAAATTCAACTAAAAAGTAAAGGCATTGGGAACTCCCAAGAAGGTCAAAAACCACTTCTAGTTCCTCATCCATGAAACATACCAAATGTTCTATCTAATACAAGTCCTTTTATATTAAAATGTCTTAAAATCATGTAATATATTTGGGTACTAATCAGGAAACCCGATTAGGGTGTGAGTACAACTCCATAGGACACCACCAATGGTGTCTAAAAGAACATCCAGTTAATAGTAGTATATATAATTGTATAAAGAAATATGTACAATACATAGGTAAATAGTTATTACACTATTAATTACTCATTATTTAACCACATACACAACCATTTTACCTAGGAAACTTGAACCTTAATACCTACTTCGGAACATGCCTGTGTCTGAACTTTGCCGAAGGAATATCAGATCCATGAATGTCCATGTTACAATTAATCATCAATATTCACATTTGAATTTCTATATTACCATTCACAATATAAAAAGTAAATATCCATGTTACCATTCAAAATTTCATAATTGAATAACCATGTTACCATTCTTTTATTCATAAGTGAATGTTTGTGTTACTATTCACCATTTTCATAATTTAATGACCATGTTTCCATTCTTATTTTCATAAGTGAATGACCATGTTACTATTCACCATTTCAAAATTGAATAACCATATTACCATTATTATTTTCCTAATTTAATGTCAATATTACCATTAAAAATATCACAATTTAATGACCATATTTCTGTTAATATTTTCATAAGATAATGAACATTTTACCATTCACCATTTTCTCAATTTCATAATTAATTCATAAATTAATTACCAACCTGATTTACATTGTACTTAAACAAATAAATAATCATATCAATCCTCTTAATTAATTCACTAATTAATTGACCATATCAACACCATTAATGAATTCACCAATTAAATAATCACACCACTTCCATTATTTCACTCAATAATTAATTACTTGATTTTTTAATTTTAGAAACATTTTATTTTTCATTAATTAATTCAACAATTAATTAGTAAATATGAAATCCCAATATACCATAATTAATTCCAAAAAAATATTTTTAGTTTCATAATCAATATATTTAAATAATTAATTCAACAATTAATTACCTCTATTAAAAAATAACAATATTCCATAATTAATTAAACATATTATTTTCTTAATTAAATAATTCTAATATCTCATAATTAATTCCCCAATTAATTAACTCAATTAAACATCTACAATATCTAAAATCACTAAATTAATTATTCTACCGAATCATTAATTCAATCAAGTAAAACATAATTGCCAATAAAAATAAAATAATTCTACAATTACATATACATATGTATTTGGGATTTGAATAATAGTTTACCTACCTCAATTCATTGATGAACGATCACCCAATGAAAATACCCAATTTCAGTGGAGTAAAGATGTAGAATGAGATTCGGATCTAAAACCTAAATCTTAGATCAAATAAATCAGGATCCTTCAAATAAAGATCAATAACCTCAATCCAAGATATAGGTCAAAAAAGATCAAGATATAATCAAAATACGAGTATCAGAACCTTTCTAGAAATGGATAAGTAATAAAGAGGTAAGGGAAACCAAATGAGATAGTATTCACTTGTCAATAGGGGTGAAGATATACAATCTAGGATTCAAATCATAAATAATAGAGGTATTAATGGATTATAATCACACTAAGAGTATTTGGAAATGAGGGAAAGTTATTATGCGTCAAGCGATGGTTTTTAGTGGTATTAGACATGGGTTCGATAAATTTTTAATAAATTTCGGGGGATTAATGTCTTGTATGCAGGATTTACTACTTAGGGTAGATAGTTTCCCCTTACCATGAACCACTTATGGGATGGGGGGTGCACAATTTATCCTAAGAGTAATAATGATTTATGAAACTATGCACTATCCATGAAAAACCTTTATAGTTGGGGATACATAGTTTTATAGACCAGAGTGTATGGTTATTGAACACTATCTGAAAAACATGCACCCCCTTTATTCAATTTTTCTAAAATTTTCTCCCAAAAACATCCCAAAGTAAAACAAAAATGAAATTTACTCAAAACAGCGAAAAAGTGTACCTATATACAATCCCTATAAATCTTCTGAAAAGGCCAGGGTTTTACAATCTCCCAACCTTATAATAGATCATCTTCAAGTTGTACCCCCACACATCTCTATGATTCTTAATGAAAAAGTTTGGGCCATTGATACCTCACATATACTTATCTCTCCCATGTTTTTTCCTAAACATGGACACATTTCTAAAATACATGAACAATCAACACTATCATTCCCCACAACACTTTCTCTTGATGATCTAACACACATATAGAATGATCCTCAAAGGACAAAACTATATCAACATCAATATCTTCCAAATAAATCAAATTATAGGGTCAGGGTGATACCACCATAGTATTGACACATGGAAAAAATCAGGTAGAGAATTGTATCTTTTTGGAAGAGTTAATCGGTATGCCACCAGCTCGATTATATTCACCACATCAAATTGTACAATGAATGTAGGCACCAACATAAATATTCTCTATATTTAATGGTGGTCCAATCTACGCCACACTCGAATAAATACATGATCACACAATGTAAACTATTGGGGTCATCATTTTCTTTCAACATATGACTTATTTATACTCTGAGTTGTATCCATACACTTCTGAATCAGTTGAACTGCTCTGATGTCTCCTGAATGAGACTCAGTCCCAACAATTCTGACTCACCAACTTCTATCTAGCATAACAATAATGTACATATCCAACCATAAAGATCTTTACATGGTTCCATATATTTTATTTCTTAATAACTATTGTTAAAGGAGAACCTAACCCAAGGTAGGTTATTCTATCAAGACCCACTGAACATAAGAACAAATTCTCACAAAATATCCTAAATCACCTATATTTTACACTCTGACTTCTCATCTATATCTGGGTGTAAAGACATACTCAAAAAAACCTACGCACTAAGAAAGTTCTATAATCCCTTCTAAAAGTGTAAAGTAAAACATGAGTCTTAGTCTAAATCTATAGTTCACCGCACCCCTTGTAGATTGAATATATCTTGAACATAAAAGTACAACAACTTATCTATTGAGAAGGTCTTCTGTATTGGTAATAAATGTGATACCATTTTCAAATAGTCTATAATCACCTGAATAACGTCATTGTTATGAGGCATCCTTAGGATACCCACAAAAAAAATTCATTGTCTCACCCTCCCAATTCTATTATAGAATGTGAAATCGATGTGATAAAACTCCTGGTGATTGATACTCATCCTTTACCAACTAAAAGGAATATCATTATGCCCGGAACCATGTTGTCTCATTTTTTATGCTTAGACACCAAAACTATCCTCACAGGTCACAATACATTTTGTTCACACCTAGACATACCACATAGTCGAGGAATTAGATTCACAAATCAACTCCTCCCATATGCTCGTAGGCACCATAATAGGATTCCTAATATAGATAATATTATCCTCATATATGCTATAATATAACAGAGACTACCCACCTTCTAGGATCTCCATCAAGGTCAATCATTCTAGATCCTCATACTATCTCACCTCGATCCACCTAAAAAGTAGAGACTCATCAAAAATAGATATGAGATTCATCTTCTCCCGACTTTCCTAAACAACAATATGCATCTCCTCTAGTAAGTTCATCATCTTCCACTCAACAAAATATTCTTGAACTGTATTAGTCAATGTCTTCGTTCTTAGGGAATCAAAAAACCCTACTTCCATTCCCATGTGTATATTCTAGATCAAAATCGAATGACAGTATATGCTCCACCCACCTTCATTGTCGGAGATTCAAGTGTCACTAAAAAATATTTACTTTAAGCTATTGTTATATGTTTACCAAATATTCCTCTCACCCAAAAAATAATTACTCCAAAACATAAAGGAAAAACAACTAATGTCACCTCAAGTTCATGAGTAGGATAGTTATATTCTTATGGCCACAACTACTAGGAGCCATACGCCACAACTCAATCTCCCTGAATCATTGTTATTCCAAGTCTGATTCCTTAAGAATCAAAATACACTATATAATCTATACATGTCTAGGGTATGATCAAGATCAGTGCCGATGTCAAATGCTTGATTAGATCCTAGAAGGAATTCTTGCATGATATTGACCATTAAAACTTTATCCATTTCTTTTTTAAGATCTAAAGTGGCACTGCTAAATAAGAAAAGTCATGTATAAATCGCTAATAATATACTGATAACCCCAAAAAGCTATAGATATTGAATATGTTCTTGGGATTCTTCTAATAAACCAGAACCTTCACCTTATCCGGGTCTACTAACACACCTTCCTCTGAGGTGATGTCACCCTAAAAGTGTTCCTAATCAATCAAAAAATGACACATAGATATCCTGACATGTAGCTAGTGACCTCTCAATTTAATCAAGACAATGTCAAAATGTTGGGTATGATCATCATGAGTCTTAGAGTACAAAAAGATTCCATAAAAAACTACCACAAACTGAGCCAGATATGGATTTATGATTCTATTCATGAAGGCCATAAACACTATTGGTGAATTCTGCAATCCAAACAGAATTATAATTAACTCATAGGGTCTGTAACTTCTTCTGAAAGTAGTCCTTAATATATCTGTATTTTAAACTCTCAAATGATGATACCATGATCTCAAGTCAATATTTGAGAAAACAAATTCTCTGATCAACTGGTCAAATAGATCATCGATACATAGAAGAGGATATTGGTTCCTCATTGTCATCCAGTTAAACTTCTAGAAATCAATCACACAAGTGTAGAATCTCATCATCATTATTAGAAAACTACTCCGGTGATCCCTAAGGTGATGTACTTAGGAGGATATATCCCTTATCCTCTAAGTATTATAGAATAATATTGATCTCTTCATGCTCTATCAGTCCCATTCTAGATAGTTTAATGGAAACTACCTCATCCACCAACAAGATCTTAATAGTAAATTCAACACATCTTTTAGGTTGAAGCCCTAAGATGTATTCAAGAAACATATCCTGAAACGTATCCACTAGTTGTTGAATAAAATCATACTTTACACCTATATCATCTAGTAAAATAATAAAAAATGGAATGTGAGCTCTCTCAATTGTCACGTAAACATACCATTATCTATAGTGGATTTATTTTTCACCCTTAGGAGATGTAAAAGTCACTATTCTGTTGTACCAATCAATGTGGGATCAATATTCAACTAACCAGTTCATACCAATAATTATATAAAATCCTTAAATGTCAAGTATATAAGGATCCCACATAAAATAATACCTCCCAACTTCAAGAGAGAATCCCTTGAATAATCATATATCTATAGACTGTACTACAAACAATGTATCTTTCGACATAACTCATCACATAGAATCCACCACTTGGCTCAAATAATTTACACATTTTATAGTAATAATGGAATGATAGTAACCAATGTCAAATAAGGAACTAACTGATATAGAAGCTAAAAGAATAGTACCTCTCACTATAGATGGTCCATCCTCACTATCCACTAGTGTAGGACGAACCACTTGCAACTATCCTTCCCCTCTCCCTTAGGACACTAACTGAGTCCCCTAAGTTACAATACTCGGATGAAAGAAGTTCTCTTTTCCAAAAGCTCCACCACCACTAACTCTACAACCAACCACTAGTAGAACTCCAACTTTCATTCCAATATGGTGTATAATATCCCTTTTCCAGACCTTGGTTTTTTCTAGATCCTTAGTCAACTCCCATTTGTTATGCATTCCTACAAAACTTCTATAGATTTCCCATCTTTCTACTAGATTGACACTCTACAGGTGATCAAGGATAATATTTACAATAGTGTCATAGGATACCACAATGGTGACAAAGAATTTGGGTAAGATATAGTGTAAATGATCCATTACCCTCGAAACTATTCCTTATCTCCCCTAGATAAAATAATTATATCCAAAATTATTACTCTCAAAAGTCATACCAATTGACCATCTGACAATAACTATCTTCCTTGCACTGTAATATTCCTTCAGGTTTCCCCCAACTATGAGAGCCTGATCCACCACCTCAAGAAAATTATTTAACTAAAAGAGGTTAACTTGGGATGTAATCTCAAATTTAATCCCATCATTAAAATTCTTCACCGTATAAGTATCATCCCCTATCAATATTAGTGAAAAACGATGTAAATATATAAAGAGTCTGACATATTCCATCACATACATATGCCCATATGTAAACCTCATGAACTCAGTTTTTTTCTCATGTCTCATATTCTAGGGATAAATGTTCTCTAAAAACTTACCCAACAAATCCTTTAATAACATACCATAATCATGCCTAGTTTTCACCTGAATGTACTAATAGTACTTCATGGATATTATTATAATATTAATGTCTTAGTTGAACCTTTTATCATATAAAGTCTCTAAATGGTGAAGTGTATTCTAGATAGACTCAACCCAGAACATAGCTCCATTTGGTCCACCATCACCAATAATATTTACAGGGTTTCGCAACTGAAACTCACATGTAAGGTGAGGAATTATTTTTACAACCCACCTCTGGTATCATTCTACGAGATTTATGAAGTTGGAAATGTTTTATTGGAACCGATCCCGTACTACCACAAATGACACTATTGGTGCCTTAAGTTCTCCTACTAGAGGATCATCCTTGGACATGTCCTCCAATCATCCTCTCAACAAGGATTCTCATGGAGAAATATTCTATATAGTAAAAAATACACATCATAGGACCCATAACACAACATTATCAAAATTATGTAAGTGTAAAATCACAAAAAGTCACCACTAGTCTTTCCCCCAAACCTAGCCACGTGGTAAAAAAATGAGGTTCTGTCACTACCCTTAACCATCCTACACTAAGGTCTTGGTTATAAAAGGAAATTATCATTCTCAAATCTATTTGATCATTAGACACATTTTTTTATATATTGAATAATTTTACAATTAATTTCATGTTAGGTACATTTTCAATTAAATTTAACAAGCAAGGAAAACATTTCATGTTAAACAACTTACCCAAAACCTGTTTTCCCATGTGACTAAAATGATTCATGATAAGTAATAATTCTGAGTTCCTAGAATGATTAATGAAAACCCAACTCTCCTTCCATATAGGTCCTTGAAATAATTATCAACAAAATCATAAAAAAATCACATCACCCCACAAGTGGATCACCCAAGGCTAATTAACAGCAATTATAACAACAATAATAATAATAACAATCCCACCAAGGGGCCATGGGTTTCCCCCCATACATGAGTTAGCTACTCCCATGTAGGAGCACAAAAATAAGGCATGAATCTTATTATTATAATTTATACCTTAAAAAAAATTAATACAAAATAAAAGAAAATAAAATCTACTTTGATTCAAATTTGTAATGTCCCGACCTAGGTTCCACATACCGGTGCCCCGAGTTAGTTATCCAAGCGACCTCATGCACACATACCAGTACGGTAGAGGCTGCTGACTAGTACTAAGAGTCTAATATTGATAGTGGGGAGACTATACCCTTTTTATAAGTGTAATAAATAATAATAATAATAATATCCATATGATATGACATAATAAAATCAGTACCAATATCTCATTATAACCAATGTATGAAATACAATGTCAAAAATGATCAATAAATTTTCCATGACAAAGTACATGTCATGTTTCAAAATGAAACAGAAAAGTAATAACACTAGAATCTCCCAAATGGGATTGAACAACATATTGTTCCCTAATCTATTATATATCCCTAATTATCTATCTAACACATTGAATTTTACTTTAACCTATCTTACCATCATGTAATCTATTTAGGTACCAATCAGGCAGCCCATGTAGGTTGTGAGTAAAACTTTGTAGGACACTATGTATGTGATCAAAAATAATATAAAATCAATAAAAGTGTATGAATTTGTATAAAAAAAAAGTAAAATACATATGTAAACAATTTTCACATTATTAATTATTCTTGATTTAACCACATAAACCCCCCATGTTCACGAGGACACCAGAACCTCAATATCTACTTCATCCCAAGCCAGAGTTTGAACTATCAAGAAAGGACATCACATATCTGAATGTCCATGTTACCATTCATAATCACTATTTACATTTTAATTTCCTTGTTACCATTCATAATATTATAAATTAATGACCATGTTACCATTCACCATTTCATGATTGAATGACCATGTTACCATTTTTATTTTGATATGTGAATGACTATGTTACCATTCACCATTTTCATAATTGAATGACCGTGTTACCATTATTAATTTTATATGTAGAAGACCATGTTATCACCTACCATTTTAAAATTTAATAAACATGTTACCATTTTTATTTTCATAAGTGAATGACCATATTACCATTCATTGTTTCACAATCGAATGACCACGTTACCATTATTATTTTCATAAGTGAATGACCATGTTTCCATTCCACATTTTCAAAATTTCATAACTAAATTAGTAATTAATTAAACACATGCTTTTAATTACTAATTTAATAGTTAGTTAATAATATAAATCCCATTAGTTAATTAAAAAATTAATTAATCATATTAATCCAATTAATTAATTCAAAAATTATTTAATCACATTGATTCGATTAATGAAATAAAAAATTAATTAATAATTTTGTTTAATTACATAATTTTTTTAATTAATTAAACAATTAATTAATCAATCTGAAATCCCATTTTTCGATAATTAATTGCAAAATGACATTTTGAATTTCATAATAACTACATTTTAATAATTAATTGAAAAATTAATTACCTAAACTCAACAATCAAATTATGCCATATATAATTCAAAAATTAATTATTTAAACTAAATAATCTAAATATATCATAATTAATTTTATAATTTATTATCTCAATTCAATATCCCTAATCTCACAAATCTATAAATTAATTATTCTACCAAAAAATCAATTTATTGCTGGAAAAATAGGTTACTAATAAAAAAGTAATGATTCTATAAATACATACACTTAATTAAAATCCAAAACATTTCTTTAAATTATTCACCACCTACCAAAAAGCGTTGATGAATGATCAGCTAACGAAAATCCCCAATTTTAGTAGTGTAACGACATAGAATGAAATTCACATCTAAAACTTAAATACAAGATCAAATAATTCATGATCCCTAAAATATAGTTCTAGATCCACAATTATTGGTCTATATCCAAAAAAAATATAGATATAATCAACAAATAAAGATCAAAACCTTTCTAGAATAGGATAAGAAAGGAATGTGAATGGGGAAAAATATGATATGATTCATATACCATGAGGGGTGAATATCTTCAATGCGGGCTTCAAATTGAAAATAAAAAAGGATGAAAAGGTTTGGAATCCCTTCAAGAGGTTATGAAATTTAGATATAATGATTATGGGTCGAGCTAAGGCATTTTGGAATATTAGACGGGGGGTTGTAAAATTGTTTAATAAATTTACGGGGATTTGAATAACATAAGCTCAGTTTGCTGCTTGGAGAACATAGTTTCCCTAACCATGTTCCTTAACCATGCTCTTCTTCCAAGTGGGGGGGGGGGGGGTTCACGATTTCTCCTAAGAGGGTGCACAATTTTCAAAACCACACACCATCTATGAAAAAACACTCCATCCTAGGATACATGGTTCACTATGGTAGGGTGCATGGTTAGGGGAAACCATGTTCCAACTGTTCACTAACCTCTTTCTTCAATTTCCAAAAATTATCACTAAAAGAGACCCCAAAGTAAAACCCAAACAAGAAGTACACAACACACGACCAAAGAGTACCTGTAAACAAGCCTGAAATATCTTCAAAAGGAAGGGGTTTTATATTTATCAAATTAAATATATCTAAGTTGGTAAACAATTTATATAATTAATTATATCATGAATTATTATACTTTCAAAAACACTGGTAATGATATGGTTGCATTTTTACTTTTCACCTGTAAATTGATGTATTTCAAAGAAATACAAAAATATAACACTTGGATTATTTTTATGTGATAATTTTAAAAATTAATTTCAATTTTTCAAAATTATTTTAAAACAGGTGTTATATTAATTTTTATTATAAAAATATTATTATTTAAAAAATACATTAAAATATAGGTTATTAAAAATGTCTTAATATTTTCTTTTTGTTTTTTTAATATATATAATTTTTTTAGAATTATAATATTTCTATTTACTTTAATTACTCATGATACATTTTATTTATATTATATTTTTTATATTAAAGTTAAAATAGTATTTCAAAAAACCAGTATTACAAATGATCGGGTTCAGTTCCAATAGTGACATTACTATTCTAATAGTCCCACTACATCCTATAAATATTACTTTATTCATTCATTCGAAATTCAATATAATTCCCCCCAATGTTCTATATTGTCATTTTCTATGATTTTCATTGGTTTACTAATATATTTTTTATTTTCTATAGTGTTTGTTATAGGAGACATGATTCTCATAGATTCTAAGGATAATAATTTTTCATTACCACCTTCCTTAATTTATATATTTTTTCACATTGTAATGTTTGGAATTTTAAATGGTATAGTTTCTAATTAATGTTACTATCACTATTAATGAAATATTTTTTTTAATTTTTATGTGTTGTATGTGTATAATAGTATATAATGTAATATAACATATATTTGTTTCAAATTTCAGTTATATACTCTAGGTTATTACCTTTTCCCCCTTTTGGAAATTTAATCTCCAAGATTTCAACTCATAATCTTAGTTTAGAATAGGTTAAGGTAATTATGTTTCTTTGTTTCCTCTAGTTCCCATGTCACGTATTCAAATTTAGGGTTCTACCACAATAGTTTGAAATGGGGAGTTATCTTGTTTTATAGAATATTTTCTATATGACTCCAAATCATCACTGGATTCACCTCATAATGTAGCTCATTATCCAATTAAACAACCTCAAGATTTATTAATGAAAATAGATAATGTGTTTACTTACTCATGAGAGATACATGGAACACATAATGAACATAAGACATACATGGTTGAAGTTTAGGATGATAAGACACTACTCTATTTCAATAAAGGATATCAAAGGAACCGATGTTCCCAGGAATAATATCACCTTTCCTAGAAAATGGACTAAATCTATTCCTTATTGGTATTCAAAGGAAATCTTTATATCCCACATCAAACTCCATATCCCGTTGATAGTTGTTAGAATGGATCTTTTGCCTACCCAGGCATGTAATAACCTAAAATTTCAAAATATAAATATTACATCTTAATAGAAAAATATTTATTATATAACATAATGATACAAACTAGAATCACTTTTTCTCGTACTTTTAAAACCTAGAAACATAGAGAATATTTTCATAATAGTTCTTCATAATTTCCCACATATTCCGGTATAATTAAAACCCTTCTTAGAAATATAACATATAACACCGTTTATCATAACATGGGGAAATGAAACATAACAAAGGATGAGTTCAGACACATATTAAAGATAAAAAATAGAGATATCAATATAAAACTTCTATAAGGGTATCAGAACATGAGAATAAAATTTTAAAACAATAACCTTGCTTATCATATATTATAAATGTGATCCATTTCATAAATCATAATAGTTAATAATACATGAAACATAATGGAATCCATGAATGTGAACTATGAGAAAATAATTTTATAATAAAACATAGGGTTTTCATACATGTAAGAATATAAAATCTTTTCCTTAGTATTTAAGTCTCACATCCCATATAATTGTAGTGAATTAGGTTCACTCCCAAAACCATTATAGTAGCCCTGGTTAACTCTTAATAGTGTCATAATAGTGAAGTTCAATTACTAAACTAGGTTCACTCATCATTTTAGAAATATTTATCTAATGAGATATCAATCAATACCCAATGAATTATAGGGATATATTGGTCCCACCCATACTTAGTTATAATGTGACCACCACCCTTTGGTTATAATGTAACCACCATCCTTGTTTATAATTTAACCAACATGACATAATGAAAACCATACATAGGCATGACAGAAAATCTTAAAATATTAATCATTCCAGAATCCATGAAAATCAATGGGCTTAATAATAAATTTATCATATCACAACACATGAAAAAGTGGGTTTTATTACACATTTATCATATCATAATCCATTAATAGAAATGGGTTTCAGAACACATTTATCATATCTTAACCCTAAAAAGGAATAGGTTTCATAAAAAACATTTCATCGTAAAAATAAATCCTTCATAGATAGAATAAAAATGGTATCCTCAGATCATATCCCCAGTAATTCATATGTAACATCAATGTATGTTATCATTTTTGTAAAATAATTTTATAAGATCACTTGGAACATTTCTTGAGAAAAGAACCTTTCAACTTTGAAAATAACTTTTTAATATCAAAAATTAATAAAATAATTTGAAAATAATTTTCATTCAATATAACATTATAAATTTTTTAAAGATTGTATAAAATAATTATTGGTCATTATATTGTAAAAAACAATCCACATATTACACCATAAAACAATGATTCACTTCACAGTTTTAATAAAATAGAAATAGGGCAGGTTTGGAAAATGAAATGAAGTCTCATTTTTAAAAAATTACGTAAAAAAGTTCAAACACGTGTAAAATTTATTTAATATTTAATTGTAAAATATCTAAAATTTTCATTAAAACATATATTTAAATAATAAATATGGAAGAAAATCAATTTTTATCGAAGGGAGAAAGATATTGTATTTTTGATTAAAAAGTATTTTTGATCTCTTCAATAATTTTAGAGAGGAAAATAAATGAAAAAAACTTATTCTCAAGAAATAACCATATTATAAGATACATATTAGTTTTTTTGAAGGATATATCCTATAATATCATTATTGGAAGCATAATTATAACTAAACCCAATAAATAATGAGAATGTATCATTAAACCCTTACCACTTTGGTAATATTGGATTCATAAGTCCCACTAAAAAATTATATCAAATAAAACTATAAATATCATAAATATAATGATATTCATGATATAAAATTTCAAATTTTAATTATATACACCTCATAAAATAATACATTTTCATAACATAACATATGTCTCAAAGAATTAAAATTGAGACAAAAAATCAATTTCTATAAGTATAGACTTCCTACATACATGTTCAAACTACCTGTATAATAAATATATGTTAAATATACATATATTAAATATACATAACTATATATATATATTATATATTATTTAATAAGGATATTTTTTTACTCGTATATTAATATTTACTTGTTAAATTTAGGTTTTGGATAATAACTACCTTATTTTTCATGTATATTTTGATATTGTATTTTAAATCCTTATAAACTGGTCATGGATACATCATATAAATAATTTTAATAATTATATAAATATCTTATATATTCATTATATATTTATTTATAGTAATCCAATATAGTAGATATAGAAAATGAATTACATCATTCACTGAGAAGGTTGAGCCTACAAACACATGAACGGTATTTTTGTTTCATCAAAGGAAGAAAACAATGATAGGTACATAATATATTAAAATTCAAGAATAAATTTTATTTCATATATATTTCATATTTTTTATTATCCTATATTTATTACCATCCGTGTAAAGGATATGTGAATAATGAATCTCATCGCTTGACGAGGTGATAATCCACTTTATAAAAGAGAAACTTTATCGTATCCCACATTAAATAGAATGTAAGATGGTATAAATGAAATAATAATTAAAAAATAATAATTTGGTTAAAATATCATAAAAATTCCTTTAAAATATGTTTATTAACATTCATGAAAAGTGGAAATGAAAAAAATCACATCGGTTCGCAGGATGGTAGTGTACTGTACACTAAAGTGTCATTATTATTTTTCAACTTGTTGGTAAGTAAGAAAGTAGATGTGATATTATAATTACAAAGTTATATTCATTTCAGAAGTATAATTTTTATATTTTAAATATATAATTATATAAATTATTTAAAATTGGTTATGGAACTGAATTATGTTGGTTTACAATGCGGTAGTCCATTGTAGAAACGATCGACGATTTCATTTACCATTTGAGGTAAGAGTATATTGATATAGGTCATGACATTAGGATAATAAAATATTATTATTTATTTCATTATATTATCATGGCTTAATAATATTTTAATGAGTTTGAGGAAAAAACACAATACATTAACTAGTTTAATAATGAAACCTATTCTTCATACAACCTCCTTAGGTTAGAACCAAATTGATTTGTAGGATAGATTTATTTTCAAACAAGAGGATATAAGTCATGAATAGGGATGTAAATAAGTTTTTTTAGTTCCTAGTCAAAATAAAGGGGCTTGGAAGTGTGTATATGGTTAGAAAGGTGGTGTCCTTTTATTAGCGGGGGAGAGGAAAGAGATGAAAATTTTGAGAAGACTAAATTTTACCCCATTTTTCACATTATAAAAATATAAAAATGGTCCATTAGCTACAATTATAGTTTATTCGATCTATATATTTCCATAAAATTGGATTTTGACTAGTATCTTGGTTATTTACCCCTAATCAGTTTAGTTGAATCCTCATGTAAATCAATTTTGTCCTTAACAGCAATAATTAATTTCTATGGTTATTTACTATTGATTATGGTCCAAATTTAAGTTTACCTCATTAAAAAATATATATTATACTTATTAAAAATATTTAATCCATTTTTATTAATTGAATTCATATAAGTTGAAATTTTTTATTTAAAATTAAACCCACAGATGCAATGAAAAAGTGGGTTTCCAAAGATAAAATCTTCCAAAGTTTAAAAGATTTTATATCCAAATTCAATATAAAATTAATTAAAGTGACCTAAATTAGTTTAATAAAAATATAATTTAAACAATTTAATTTTTAATAAAATATTATAACAACTTATATGTTTTTAAATACTTTAATTTAAATAAAAATACTTAATAAAAACTATCATTTTCACTATTTGTTGAAACCTTTCACATCATAGAAATTATCAAAAGATAACTGTAAGAAAAAATTGAATTTTTTTACTTAAAAATTATGTTCATTTTTTAAAATAATGTTTCTAAAAGTTTCAATAAATTTTTTAAAAAATAATTTCTCAAAATGCAACAAAACTATTTTTTGGAAAAATATAGTTTTTACTTGTAAAATTTTATTTATTCTTATCTCATGCCTAGGAAATGCATAAGATGAATGATTCATATTATATTGAATATAAAATATATAAATTTCACCATAATAATACAATAAAACTTATTTTCTTAATTTAATTGTGTAAAAAAAATTTGTGCATAAAAATAGTTTTTTCATAAAAATAATTTGTTCATTTTAATTTTTTTTAGTTTCAAATTAATTGGTTACTAAAGAATTAATTATTTATTAAAATTTAAACCATATATTTTTATAATTTAGTAAATAATATCCCTACCCACCATTCTAATTACAAGGTTATAATAATAATAATAATAATATTTTTATTTTTATTGTATTTCACATTTTATTAAATCTCAGTGTTGTATATAATAGAAGCCTTCAATAGACATAAATTTATTTAAAAAAACAATATTTCATAAAATGTTGATCTATTAAATTATACCCACCTTCTAATGAATTTCACTCTCAAAATTCTATCATGTTGGTTTAAAAAATCAACGGTACTTCATCCTCATTACATCCTCAGGTTCCTATGTAACTTCCACAAAATGATGGGTTCACTGTAGACAATTTACCAGACGAGTGGTATTATTTCATAGACCTTTCTCAGTGTTATCTACAATCTCCATTAATTATTCATCATATTTAAAATCATTCACTAGTTTTACAACCTCTTATTTTGGTATATATGATGCTTAAATTATGTACTTCATATAGAGTGATATGTGGAAAACATAGTGATTTGAGATAGATTTGATAGAAATAGAAAATTATAAGGTACCTTCCAGATAAGATCAATAATTTCAAAGTTACCCAAATATCTAGGGATAAACACTCAATTTTATCAAAAGAACAATTTCATCCATTTCTTTTCATTTTATCAACTTTCATATCATACTTGAAATTAATATTCATTATGAATTTTCTAGCCTAGAACACTAAAATAATCATAAGATATATACATCTTTCCTTCACCCTCTAATTATTTTCCAAAACCAAAATGGTTAAAAAAATATCCAATAACATAAAAATTCCATATTAATCCATTAAATTATTAGTTAACCTTAAGGATACTCCATGCGTAAGAAAAATTAAAATCCAAAAATTGAGAAAATAAATAACTAAATTTATTAAAAAAATAATAATTCATCCCCAAAAAACTAGATTTTGATCTTAATTTCCCATAACAAATATATGAATACATTCATCATGAATTATCCTAAAACATGGTAATATCCGGAATTACGATAATACATTAATGAAATGATATATGCATTCAAATATTAACTCTTACCCAATTCCATAAATAAAATAACATATTATTGAATATAGCCCATAAATCCAAAAATTCTATAAATTCCATCAACTTGAACATAATCCACTTTTTCAATAAATCCTTAATAATTTTGGTGGTCATCAATACTATATAATTAAAATTATCCATATAAATAATTTATTTTTACAATCTAAACACTATTACTTCAACATAAAGAACATATTAAGGGTTATCTTTACCTTAATAATGTGTTTTCCATAAATTGTCACCATTTCATAAATCAAATTCCTAAGACATCGATAAAATTAAATATATCCTTGAAAATATTTAATGAAAATCTTATAAATAAATATTCTTATATAATTAAATTTTATTTAATTCAAATACATAAACAGATAAATCATTCCACCTAAATATTAAACCATTAACTATTCTTCACCATCTTATTATTTCATATATACATCCTTTAATATTTTATTTATAGTCTCTTTATAATAAACAACATAACCTTTAACCATACAACCTTCTTGATCATCTTCTTGATATTTCCCTATAGGACTTAGATTTTTCTAAGGACCATAATTTCAAAATTTAAAACATTAACCCATTGATGATTCCTTTGGTAAACCATTATTATAATCCATTTAAATGACTAAAATATTCATTTTTCCTCAGAAATTTCATAATCTAGAACATTATTCTCCAAAGATAAATCATTTTCTCATTACTTTGATATATTTACTCGAGTTTTTTCTCCCTCATTATAGAAATATATAAAACAAAATATTCTTTTCTCTATGGTATCCATTACTAGAACTCTTAATGAATGCAATCCTTATCTTCATTAGCGAGTCCATGATTTTCATTGGGTGCATATTGTTAATAATATACAATGATAATTTATTCGAAATAATCACAATATCCTATACTCTAGTCATAA
Source organism: Viscum album (assembly GCA_963277665.1). Lineage (NCBI taxonomy): Eukaryota > Viridiplantae > Streptophyta > Magnoliopsida > Santalales > Viscaceae > Viscum > Viscum album. Next base: position 1,920,424,550 of record OY728125.1, on the reverse strand, counting down.
TAACATTTGAATATTCCTAAAAATATTTTCTATCACATTCAATGGTAAACCAATTCATTCTATTTCTTATCATTGACTAAAACCCAAAAAGAATAGTGTGAGTAATAATATACTTAGTGAAAATCTACCGAATCCTGAATATCATATATATAATGAATAAATCATTAGGACTTCATTTTGATATATTACACTGTACATTTAACCTTCTTGATCCATGATCATCATCTCGTAAAATCTTATATGTTTGTTTGTAAATAAAATGCGACTTAACTAAAGAACATAGCCTGGTGGTGTCAAACGAGGTGTGTAGTAAGTCCCATTTTCATGGACCATGTAATTATCATGTAAAGTTTCACATGCCTTATTCAAAGTTAATACACCTAGTTACATTTATACAAGATCCAAATCAACTTATAGTATATGAAAATGTATATATTATTTGTAAAACCATATATTCAATTCCTTACCAAAACATTTTGGAGGATATCTTGTACCTAGGCTTATCTAATAGGGATCTCATTTCTATTTTCCCATCCATGTTTCAAAATTTTAACTAAACCATTATTTGATACCAACTATATTGACATGAAATTATCATATATAAATATTAAATATTAATGGGTGAATATTCATTACATAAAAAATTATTCAGGCCAAAAATCATTTAGTAGAAGTAACTTTTGAAACATGGAAACATATAAAACTGGTTTATAAGATTCCTATTTTGTCTCCCACTTATTTATTCATAAAAAGAACATTTCTTATAATTTTATTACATAATAACCTTATTCATAACTAGTGGAAATTAAACCTAATAAATGGGGAGCTTAGATACTCAGTATGAGTAATCATGGGAGATATCAACATAACATGACCATAAAGGTATGCTAAATTAGAATAGTTTTTGAAAACAATTCCCTATATATAATTTATCATAAACATGAGTCAAGGAATAAATCTTGGTTTTTTATAAGACATGAATCATAATGGGATCAAAGAATATGATCCATAATAACATAAACTTATCATAAGATATATATTGTAAACATACCAATAAGCACTGACAATTTCTTTCTTAGTAGTCAGACCCCCATGTAAAAAACTATCATAGTGGATCCGGTTTACTCACCAAACCATTATAGTAGTCAAGGTTCATTCCAAAGAAAATCATATTAGATAAATTCCATTAATGAATTAGGTTCACATCCAATTATAGTCTTGTTTATCTATTGAGATATCAATCATTAACAAATTCATTGGAGGGAAATAAAGGTCGAAGACATCCTTGGTTATAATGTAATAACTATTATAGAATGAAAATAATAAATATGTGTGCCATAAAGTCATATGATATTCAGCATACCATAACCCATGAAAATAAATGGTATTCATAACACATTTATTATTTTATAACCCATAATAATAAATGGGTTGAAAAAAATTTGTCATATCAAAACCCATGAAAATAATTTGGTTTAATGACACATTTATTATATCAGAACCCATGGAAAAAGAATGAAATTCATAAAAAAAATTCATCATAATAATAATACATTTAAATAAGGAATAATAATTCAACACATTCATCATATCTTTGGTAAAGAATAAGTAACATCAAATATGGTCATCTTTGATGGAAAACTATTTTTAAAGATCAGTTGGAAAATTTATTTAGGAAAATATCCTTTGAACTTTAAAAGTCACTTTTTAAAACTAAAAATTAATTAAACATTTTAAAAATAATTATATTGGAAATTAACAGTGGAAAATTATTGAATATTATTTAAGACATTGATTCCCCATGGTGGTGAAAAATTACAATAATTTTGAATATGTTAAAATAAATATACCATTCACATTTTTAGTAAAATAAAAATGAATCTTGTTTAGAAAATGAAAAGAATATTCATTTTTAAATCATTTTCTAATAAATTTAAAGGATGTATATTTTTTTCTATTTTTTTGTAGAATTGTAAGAACATTTCTTAAATTTTTTATTGAAAACAAGGATATAGAAGAAAATCATTTTAGACTAAAGAGATAAATGAAGTTTATTGTTCCATAAAAACATATTTTTCATCTCTTGATTAATTTAAGAGAGGGAAATGAAAGGGAAGCATATTTTCTTAAGAAAAAACAAGATTAGAAGAAAAAATGTGTTTTATAAGATTTATTCCAAATGATTTCATCATTGGAATCATAATCATAATTAATCTAAAAAGATAGTGAGACTTTAAAATAAAACTCTTACCAATTTGGTAAATTTTGAGTCATTAGACCAATTAAAGAATAACATTAATCAAAAATTAATTCTCATCAATATAGTGAGATTAATTATATAATAAGTCAAGAGTATTTATATACACCTCATAAAATAATATAGTTTCATAACATAATATATGTCTAAAAAAATGAGATATAAATCCCTTTCCTTAGGTCTCTACATCATTCATACACATTCAAAAATACCATATAGAAATTGTAGGTTTATTATAAACCTATTATTTAATGCTATATATATATATATTATAGTATATTATTTAATAATTACCTTTTATTACATGTTTTTAAAAATTCCTTGTCAAAATCACATTTCAAGTAATAATACCTTTTTTCATATATGTTTTGATTCAATATTTTCAGTACTATTACATTGAACATCATTCCATCATATACATAATCTTAATAATGAAATAATTATCTTATATAATCATTATATATTTATTTATAGTAATACAATAAAATTAGTGATATAAAATGAATTACATCATTCATGAAGACAATAGACCGTATGTATGCATGGAAGTTGTCTCCAACATCTCAATAGATGAAAATAAATAGAGTTAAATAAAATATTTAATTTTAAAAATCATTTTATTTCATATATATTACATATTTTTATTAAAACTATCTTTATTACCTTCCATGTAAAGCATTAGTGAAGAATGAATCACATCGCTTCCAAAGGTGGTAGTCTATCGTACGAATGGGCGACATTATTGTATCCCCCATGGGATGGAAAATAAGAAGGTATATTTTAAATAATTATTAAATAAGTATACTTATGCTAAAAATATCATAAAAATTATTTTAATATATCTTTATTATTATCTAATAAAAATTTAAATGAAAAATATATGACATTAGTTCATGAGGTAGTAGTTCACCGTACAAATGAGAGATGTTATTATTTTTTAATGGGTTGGTAGGTAAGAGGGAACATGTGATATTATAATTTAATGGAAAATTTTAATATGGTTGAGGAATAAATCGAATAGAAATGTTCTTTTTAGAATGATATCTCCTTTGGTAAACCTCTGTAGTTTATAACCAAAAGTATTCACATGATTCCTTTTGAATACAAAGAGTAGATCTAAGTCATAGTGGTGGTTTTAATAAAGGGATTTTTTAGGTCTTTAATGATCCCAAGGGTTTTTATGAATTAATAAGGGAGTAGAGGGGTGTACTTTTATAAGTCAGGGAGAGGAGTTGCATGTAATTTTCAAGAAGAATATATATTAAATATATTTTTCACATTCTAAAAGGCTCCAAAAGTGTTCATTATCGAACCATATAGTGGATAAGGTAGAAATATATACATAAAATCATAGTTTTACATGTTACTAGGTTATTTTACCCCTAATATTTTAACAAACCCATGGTAACCCCGTTTTATCTGTTTGGACCAATAGGGGTCTATATACCCTGAGAGGGGGGGGGGTGAATCAGGGTATGGATATTCTTTTTTAAAATTCTTCCTGCCCCACTAGATATTGACCTCTTTATTACAAGGGTAACATTGTTTGCACTTGTGTGTTTATTATGATCACTTACTTTCTTCTTTATCTGATGATGATGCCATAAATGCAATGCAGGGAAGTAAGCAGGCAGGAACATATATTTTTACTTAGTTCACCCTCACTGGGCTACGTCAAAGGAGCATACGCCGATAAGTTTTCTGTCGTACCAAATTCCACTATTCTTCACTAGATGTGAATATAAAGGTTCGGGCTAGATCACTTCTATGCCCAGGCTCACTGCCTTTACAAAGTTTAGGGTCATCTCACTGCTTTCCCAAGGGTCACTCCCTGTTTCTCTCTCTATGGCTCACTGCCGGTGGAGAGGATAACCTTCTTCATCTTCCTTTACTCACTGCTTCAGAAAGGATCCACTCACAGTTTATAGACCTATAGGTCTCTTCACTTTCATGAAGAAATGCATCTTCGTCTATATGTAGATGCTCTGTTGAAGCCCAACATTCACCCGTAGATGAATTACACTTTTCACCGAAGGTATCGCGCAATCTTCCAGCTTCCACGCAACCCCAAAATAAGGCTAATGAATCAACCTTACTTAGTGCACAAGTCTACATCGGCACACAAGTATCAGCACACAAGTCACAACTGGTGCACAAGTCCTCCTCAGACACTTGCACGACATAAGATTATCCAACTCCAAACTTGCGCGACTCACTTCCCTTTATGCCCAATCCAATACTGGCGTGCAACTTCCAACAATCTCCCTTCTTCAAATCTGGCGCGCTAGACCCACTTGCGAGACACACCACTACTTGCACGACCACCACACCGGCGCGAAGGGAGATTTGATTTCTCAAAGTGTTGAACTCCGGTGAAGAATGAAGAGGGGTGGCCCAGTATTTATAGGCAAATTGACCACCCTGCACGATGGCGCGCAAGGCACCTGCACGACCCTGTCTTGGCGTGCAAGTCTTCTGTCCTACTAGATACTTGCGCGACCAACTCCAAAACTAGCACAAACCTGTTTCCTTTTCCATATTTTGATCTTCTGATCTTGAAAAACATATGGTGCGCAAGTTTCCTATACTTCAAGTCCTCAGCACGGAAGTCCCTTTCCCAAAAACACTTTTCTTCATTTGTCGATTTTTAGGCCCAAAAACATGGAAAACACCGGAAAACGACGCCACCTTGTATCTATTCATTTGTACTGCCTCCAGATCATCCATTCCTTTTGTCGACGTTCTTGATTCAAACATGGATCGTTGACCTCAGCTCTTGAACTCAACATTCCATCATGAAATCCTCTTTGTCAACAAATTTGTATTCCATTGTTTTTCTTTGTCAACAATCACCACTCAGATGTCCACTTTGTCAACAAACACAATCACCTCAAAAATGCTTCAATGATGCCTTGAGAAATTTTTCCCAACATTATCCTTAAATGATGTAATTATTTTTTAATGTGTTTACTATTAATTATGTTAAAACATTAATTTGTACTTATATCATAATATTAATTGTAGTAATTAAAAATTAGGTACAATTTTTCCAAATTCCATTCAAATATGTTGAAAATATTTATTTAAAATTAATCCCCTAGATGTAATGAATATGAGAGATTCCGAAGGAAAAATATTCCAAGGTTTAAATTTTTTTGATATAATAATTAAATACGAAATTGATTAAAATTATCTATATAGGATTAAAAGCTATATAATTGAAGTAATAATAAATTTTAAATTATATTATAACATTTTTTATTTTTTTAAATTCTATAAATGAAAATAAAATTCATAAAAAAGAAGTATTTTTTAATATTCACTAAATTTTTTTTCTTTGAAATTATCAATAAATCACACTAAGATAATTATGAAATTATTATTTAAAAACTGAAGTTTGTTTTCTTAAATAAATTTTCCCAAATTTTCCCTAATTTAATTTTAAAATATGTGTGAAAAATAGGATAATACATATTTTTAGAGAAATAAACTTTCAAGTGTAAAATTAGATTTATTCTTATCTTATGCCTCGAGAACACATAAAATGAGTCATTACAATTTGATTGAAAATATAATATTAAAATTTCATTAAAATCATTAATAAAAATAGATTTTTTTTTGAATTTATTGAGATAAATTGTATTATTTCTATTTAAATAGTTTGACCAAAAAATATTTCCTTTATTTTTAAATGGAGTTTATTTAATTTTCTAATTATCTAATCTATAAAAATAAGTTTATATACATGTTTATACTATATATTTTCACAAATGTTTTAATCCTATTTTTACCTAAAATTCCAATGTCTATGTGATAAATATAAAAATAATATTATTATTTTAATAAAATGCGTAATCTCACTAAAAATTGGTGTTGCCTGTAATGTATGAAATCAAATAAATTAAATTTATTTAAAATAAAAAATCATAAAATATTATGGTTTTACAAAGAATATTTTATATGTTTTTGTGTGAGTTATGCCATCTCTTTCATATCTTTCATAATATCATGTCCATGTATGCTTAATTCAATAACTTAATCTGCATTAGTAGGAGTTATACTCATCTGACCATAGAGAGATTCATATGGAGCAACTTGAATACTTATTTGGAAACTATTATTGTATAATAACACAACTAATGGGTGAAAATAATCCCATCCACCTTTAAATTTCTGGTGAGTAATCTTCCTGAATAAAAATAAAGTGTATATTATTATCACATTGATCTAACACAACCCATTATGTTTCTTCCTTTAGATATCTTTGGGAGTCCACTGACAATGTCTATAGTGTTGTTTTCCAATTTTCATGTGGGTATGGAAACGATGGAATCATAACCTTGTAATTTTGTTAATTCTAATTTATCTTGCTGACATACAAACCACCTTGATCTATACTTCCTAATATCATTCTCTATATTTTTCAATTAGAAGCTGTCTTAGATAATAAGGTACATCTTAGTGGTTCTAATATGGATGGAGAAATATGAGTTATTCACATTATAAACAATATCCTTCTTTATCTTAGGAAATAAAGATACCCTTATTCTAGTTCAAAAATAAATCACACCATCATCAATGATATGTAATTTTTTTTGATTCCCTTACTTTACAACGTTCAAACTCTTTTGAAGATCTGAATCATCCCATTTTACGTCGCAGATCTTCACTAATATAGATGTTTGGGAAATCATTTGGGAAATGTATAATGTATTATATGCCGTTATGAATTATAAGTCCATACTTTGAATATACATGAATATGTGATATCACTAAATATATATCATGCATAGATTAGATGGTTATTTTCTTCAAATTGAATCTTAAACCATGTTTACCATTCATGGGTTGTAGTGAGTAGATAAATTATAATCCTTGATTATATCTAAGAATTTTTGTAGATTCATACTGATCTCCTTATATTTGAATATATATTTTAGACTATTGTGATTGGTATATATGTCACACTTCTGTCCATAGAGGTAGTTACACCACATATATATGGAAAAGATCACAAATTCTAACTCCATATCATGAAAATATGTTGTTCTACTCAAGGATATTAAATTGTCTTGAGATGTATACTATCACTTTTTTCATTCTGTATGAGTACAAAACCCAATACTTTATTTGAATCATCCTAATATATCACAAAACCTTATCCACTCATTGGTAGTGAGAGAAAAAGTTCATTTATTAGCCTCTTTATGTGCTCCATAAATATTTCATCACATTCTTCCATCCAGACATACTTTAACCCTTTACATGCTACCATAATTAGAAGGTGTGAGAATAATGATAAATTTCTCACAAAACATTGACAGTACTTTATTAATCCATGAAAAGAATGTATTTCCTTAACACTATTAGGTATAGTCCATTCTTCAATAGCCGTTTCCTTTTAGGGGATCACAAAAAAATACCACACATGTGATCACATGCCCCAAGATGGTGACTTACTTCATAAAAAATTCACACTTACTAAAAATATCATACATTTTGTAATATCATAATGTTTCCATAAAAATCCTTAGATTCCCTTAATTTTAATAATTTATCTTTTATTAAATTCCAATATTGGCAATGACTACAATAAAAAATTTTATAAGGTTGTCTCTAAAGAATTTATTCATCAAATCCATATTGATTATAAAGGAATTTAAATGTTTTAAGGGAATTACTTTGAACTCATAGTTTCTATAAATTTTACCAAGGATATCTTTTAAATATCTTCCAATATTACCTTTAGCTTATTATTTATAGAATTAAGATCCACTTTGAGATTTAATAAGCTGGTTTAAGTTGATCAAATAATTCAAAAATACTTTTTAGGGGATACATGTTCTATATGATGATTTTGTTCATCTCCTGGTAATCTATACACAACCACATGGATCAATATTTTTTCATTGAAAATAACATTGGATCCCACCAAGTTGATGCACTAGGGAGTATAATTCATTTTTATAAATTCTCTCAATGCTTCTTCTTTAACTCATTCAGTTCGACTATGTCTATCATATACGGGGATTTGGATATAGGAGTGGATCTACATAAAAGATCTATTTATAACTGTACCTAAAATCAATTATAATTTTAGGAATATCTTTGGAAAATACATCATTGTATTCCCTTACACTGAAACTTTCCCCAAGGTTGAAGAATTCCATCGACTCACCCATTTGGAAATGGTATGATACTCCATAGGGTATCCTCAACCACACCAAAAATGAATTTTTCATGTTATATTTAAGATATTCCTTTAATTTTTGGAGGGGTATGGGATGGTTCATCATATAGAAAGATTTTCCCTTTTCCTGATAATTGATGTGATCTCAATATAATGATAGCCAATCCATGCCCAATATACCATTGATTTTCACCTAGGGTTGGATTATGAGATTCAAAGTAAGAATATTCCCACATACACTAAGTGGATAAGAGTCCCACACGTGGGTTTCAATAATTATACACCAAGTTGTTTTATAGATATTTATACTTCATAGTATTGGAGATTAAATTCAATTGTTTTAGAAAATTTTGAGGATATAATGTATTTCATAGAACCATAATGATATAAAACTTTTTCTTTTAATGTATGAATATGAAGTGTACTGTACGAAACTCCCATTTCTTGAACTACAATAGCAGTAGTGGTATCTTATACTTTCCCTTTGTCTATTGTATTTGGTGGTTTCTAACACAAATTACCCTCATGGACTGACATTTTAGTGCACTGGATTGAATAATTCCCTTACCAACTACAATGGATGTATTGAACCATGGGTGGGGCATCAGGAGGTTCCTTACGTTCCAACTTCATGTTGTTTAGACTATTCTTGTCATATAGATATTCATGAGTTTGGAAGCCTTCTCTCTTACGCATTAATCATCTCCCTATCTAATTTAACAAATTCCAATGATGCTTCATCCCTAATTTTATATATGTGGGTTGTTGGATCCTCATTCTTTCTTTTTTCATTTGACCCCCACCTTGAAATCCCATTATTATCTTCTTATATCCATAAAAATGGGCCCACTATCTAAACTTATTTTCTACTTTGAGAGCACATAGAAATACTTCTCTGTAACTCCCAAAGTCTCATATAGTTAGATCCATTTTAATGTGTTGTTTGAAACCATTACAGAATCTTTTTTTAATCTTTGTTGAAAACAAATCTTGAGTTGCATCTTGAAATCCTTGTGAAGTTTTATCATACCTCGTTATACATTCACTATAATTTTTATTCATATCTAATAATTATCTCATTATTTTTTTTGAATATTTATAGTGATTTTTTAAGAAATATTTTCCTATTTCGTCCTTGTCTATCTCTTCTATTACATTATTTGGCTAGGAATTATTTCTCAATGTACAAATTTTATCAGCCTCTCGAAAAATACTATCGATGGAAGAGTAAAATTTTCCTTCTCATACTAGTGGAGTTCAAAAAATATCATATCCATTGAGTTAATTGAATATTCAGTGATTTGGATCAGAAAAACCTTTAAATGCTGGTGGTTTCTTCGATTTAAAATATTAGATATACAGTTCCTCCGTCTTGGTGAAAGATGAAATTCCACCTTGTTTAGGTTATTATTCACATCTTAAGAAAACTAGGAAAACACCACAATGTATTTTTGATCTCTACCTACAATTTGATTGTGAATATAGTTGGATAATCATTTTATTATCACTCACATAGTTTGTTGGTTTTGTTTCCATAGTTACCACTATTTTCTAAAATATTTAAGGCATAAACAAAATGTAAGATAAAAAATTCTGAATAAATAATTTAATATTAAGTGAAAATTAACTCTAATGGAATTCCTTATGTGATACCTAAATTTAACGTTTTTATAAAATGATTATTCTAGTATGATTACCTATATATATTTTTCTTTTGGTATTTACCAAAATTTTCTAATCAAAATTCCCAAATAAACTAAACTTTTCCCTCTTACAAACTATAGAGAACTAAGATTTCCTTTCATGACCATTATATAATTTATAAAATAAACCACAAAATATTTATAGAATACATGATCAAAAGGTTTAGTGACTTGTTAAAATTAGGTTCATACAACACTTTTACATAATAAAACATAAAAATTATTTAAATTATTCTTGTTTATACATTTCTATCTCTCATGATCTCCTTGGTACATGATTTCAAGAAAGTGATATAACTCAAATAATGGGGAGATCTAGAATCCCATTAAAAGGAGATATAAGGGGAATAAATCAACAGTACATGGGTAAGCATAATCAACATAAGAATATCAAATGAATAGGATAATAATAATAATCATGTGTTATATGTTTGATATTGGAATGTAATTTTTTATATTCATTGCAATAAAACTTGATAACATAGTGTTCAGTTACCAAACATAGTTAGGAACGAAGTTAGAATTATGGTCATACATAACATATTTACATAATCAGAACATCATAAATGAGAAAAATATAGCATCATATGCATGCATAATACACATTATCTAATGAGATATATAACATTAACCAATGAATTAGAGGGAACTATAATTCCATACCCACTCATCACATCATATAATTCTCATAATCATGCATTCCACATGGAAAGATAATAGCCACAGTTATGAAGTAACCCAAGGAAAAGTTTGAGTTTCAAAATAGAATTAAAAATTCATGCTTCATTAAAAGATAATAAGGACTCAACAATGAATTAGGGAAATCATAATTTTCTATAAAAGATAATTTTCCTCTTTTAATGGGGAAATAATTAAATAGGATTCAAGAGATGTTTTAGAGAGTGAATTATTTTTGAAAAATCATTATAAATGGATTAGAAATTATTTTGGAAGGGTACTAACATGTATATCCCTGAAATAAATGAGAAAAAATATTTAAAGGGAATCATTTAGATTTTAAAGGAACATATATACTGATATCAATTTAGAATACGAAACAACCGAAAAAAATACATTGGGTTTGACAACCCTGTTACCATAAATCCTAATTTATTTCATCACTTTTATAACTACATAACAATAAACATAGTTTAATTAAAACATTTAATAAGTAGTAAATTGTGGTATTTTTTCTTTAATTTTTCAATTATAATCAATGAATTATATTTCTTAATCCCCTTATTTAACAGGAAAACATTTTGATATTATGTTTTCCTTAAAAATTTACTATTTTACTTTGATTTCCATATTTTATTTATGGTGATTTAAAAAAATAGAATTAATTCCAGAATCATAGAATACATATACATATACATTTATAAGTCAAAACATAATATTTTATAACCATCCATATGGTTGGTGATAAGGAATGAATTTGAATCATCCCTGTTGGCGGTTAACCGATTGCTAATGGTATATTTCCCAAGGAGGAGGTACATGATTTATGAGATATAATTACATAGTTTATATGATTATATAAGTAGGGTAAAATAGTTAATATAATGTTAACAAACTATGTAATAGCATGAAATTCAAAATTATGGACCTTATATTCAATAACGTGCATGACACGCGACACCATGAGTGTATGGAAAAATAATAACCTGGTAATTTAAAATATATTTACCATTTAAAATATGTTTTATATATTTTATATTTTGTTATCCACTCAACACCGAGGTACCTCGCGTTTCACACAAGAGATACTTTCTTCAAATTCTTACATTACACGCATGTCACGAACCGAATCTGGTCACCACCAATATTGGCACCAAACCCAGCCTGTGAGAAGGCCCAGAATGTATTCCCTATCCCCGCGGGATGGCACAAGTGCTCAGGTATCATTTATCTTGGTTTTGGAAATATTTACCCCAATATGTATAAATAAAACATCAAAAATATTTGATAAAATGAATTTGAAAAATTCATAGCAACAAGGTTTATACTAAAATCCAGAACTGAATTCAAAAGTTCAAATACAATACAAAAGGTCCAAATACACATTGAAACAGAACAAAACATCCCCATGGACTCAACATTACAAGTGTTCATCACCCCCAAGCAGTCTCTACAACTCTGCCCCGAGGATGGGGACTAACACCCTGAACCGCCATCACCCTTAGCCTTTCCTTTACCTGAGTCAAACATAAAAAATTCTACTTACACCGAAGGGGTGTAAGTTTGGTGTGAGCCTAATCCCAATAGGATACCACCCAATGATTCCAAATATCATGAAATATAATCTGAAAAAGGAAGCAGTTTTAATACGAAATGAAAAACAGTGATAAAATCCAAGAAATGCTACTTTCAATTGAAAACAATTTTCAAGATAATGTTTTCATAATGTTCACACATTTAAATAGGAATGTTAGATACTATACATTACTTCTATAAACAACCCAATACATGGGAAAATACCACAAACACAATGAGTAACAAAACCGGGAACTCCCCTAGGCACTAGATAGTCTCGGGCCCCATGTACCTCATACCTCGGTGTAAAGTAACCATAGTAAAATCCGTTATCCTGCAGAAGATATTAGTATAGAACATAACCATAACTTATTGGTTCAATATAATAATCCACATATTTTAGTTAGAGTTGTCTTTATCCAAATTCTACATGTAACAGGGACCAAACCCATCCTGTCCACTAGCAGTACTAGTACACATTAGCCCCACCTTGGTACCCGGGCTTCCCCCTTTGTGATTAAACAATTTCAGAATGATGCATATATCCATTTTCATATAAAACACCACTACTAGTCACATACAATCATTAAAGTATCTACACACATTTTATACCATTTTAAACACACAACAAACCACTTTGAGTTTCAATAAAACAACTTATCCAAATCTTTCCTTATTTTGCACACAAAACTCTTTGAAAACCCCACTTGAACACCATATTCATACTAATATTTATCAAAAAATAATACAAAACATCCAAAACATTTCTTTAAACTCATTACATGATTTATAAAATAATCCCAATAAGAATCTCATAGAATACCCATGTAAAACACCCAATTCAACACCAAATTGGTACTCAAAAACCATTTTCTTAACAAACGTCACCCAAAACCAATTTTTCAGCAACAAACAAATAATAATAACATTTATAAATTTATTTTAAGCCATAATAAAGTCAAATAAGGTCATCTAAATAATTAAAAGTCATCCTTTAATCAACCAATAAAAGATTTATATGAAAAAAACAAATTACACATGAAATTGGCCCTTAAAACTCACTTTCATTAAAAACACCACTAAAACCAATTTTTTCAACACAAAATGAACGGGTTAAAGCTGAAAATATAATAAACCCAGTAGTTATGTCACAAGGATTCCATAAAAAGTAGAATCACCTACCAAATTAGTAAAAATCTTGAATCCTCTGTGTGAAAATCAAATTGCACCACCGCCGCACCAAGACTGACAAAGATCAGTCCTAAAACCACAAGAAATGACCCACAAAACCTAAGGTTAAACCCTATGTTCGAAACCCTACTCTTTGGAAATTTTTTGATTCATGAAAATGAGAACAAACTTCATGTAAAGGGGAGAAAATGAGTAATAATTGAAAGAGTTATGATGGAAAAACATACCTCATCAAATCTGGACGACTTGAGAAATCCTAGGAAGTTTATCCCTAAATCGCGATGCCTAATATCTCAAAAGAGGGGGGAAAGAGAATAAGCATGCGACTGGGTGAAATGGGCTCATGTGGGACTTAGAATCCGCAAAAAATACTTAATATTGATTAAGTAATTAAATAAATAAAATTCATTTTTAAGACTGGATATGGGCTTCCTGGAAGGCCCTATCCCTTAAATAAAAACCAAAATACACCATGTTTATGGATTTATAAAGGTTATATATTTTATTTGTGGTGTTAATATGTCAGGGGAGTACATTTAATAATTGTAACGAGTAAAAAATATTAAAAAAATGAAAAAGTTATAAAAGAAACAAAATTTATTTTTAAATATGGAATTGGGCTCACGGTTTGGCCAAATTCATGAAAACTCCCCTATTCCTCCATAAAACCTTAAGAAAACCCCAAAAAAAGCATTAATGGAAATTAAATGAAAAATACCTTTAAAATATTTCATGTATGTGAAAATTCTCCCCACCATGAAAACCTTCCATCTCGAAAAGTCAACTAGAAGCTTGATTAGAAAACAGGAACGGATACTCTTCCTCAACCCATGAATTTCACTCCCATGTCTCATGTGTATCATTACCATGATACCAATGAACCCTTACCTATGGAATGGACTTACCTTGAAGCACCTTCTCTTCAGAGTCCACTATTTGCACTGATCGCTCAATAATAGAAAATTCAGGCTCTAGCTCGAGTTCTTCCCAACTCAACACATGGGATGGATCCGGGTTGTATTTTTCTAACTGGGAGATGTGGAAGACATCATGGATAGATGTCAACTAAGAAGGTAAATCCAACCTTTATTACACCTTGAAAATACGCTCGGTGATCTCAAAGGGCCTGACATACTGCGACATCAACTTACCTTGCTTCCCCAATCGACGATGGCCTAGACGAGGGGCCACTTTCAAGAATACCCTGTCACCCACTGAAAACTATAGGTCTCGATGCCTTCAGTCAACATACGATTTATGTTGACTCTGAGCTATCAATAAACACAGTCGGATTAACTTGACCATCTCAGACGTCTCATGCACCAGACATGGACCCAACAGTGAGGTACCACCTACCTCAGTCCAACATAGGGGGAACCGACTTGGGAGACCATAGAGCACCTCAAAAGGAGACATTCAAATAGAGGATTGGTAACTTTTATTATAAGAAAACTCAACCAGCCCCAAATGGATATCACAAGAACCTCCAAAGTCTAGGACACATGAACAGAGCATGTCCTCCAAAATCTGATTCACCCGCTCTGTCTAACCATCCATATGAGGATGGTATGTCGTGATCATCTTAATTTGAGACCCCAAGGCCTTCTGAAGGCCTTCCCAAGATCAATAAGTGAAGAAGGGGTCTCTATCTAAGACAAATACTTATGTTAAACCATGGAGTCTCCCCACATCCTAAAGATACAAATGGCCCAACTCATCCAAATTAGTTGTATCTTTTATCTGAATGAAGTGGGCAGATTTTGTAAGATGATAAATCACCACCCAAAAGGAATTATTACCCTGAGGAGTATGAGGTAAGACAACAATGAAGTCCATGGTGACCTCATCCCACTTCTTGGTAGGAATGGGTAGTGGTTGGAGCAAACCAAAGGGCCTTTGGTGCTCTGCTTTCACCTGCTGACATGTGTAGAATCTCAACAAAAATTACGCTATGTCTTGTCTCATACCAGGACACCAAAACTACCGACAGACATTATAATACATCTTAGTAGAACCCAGATGGACAACCCACTAAGGCTGGTGGATATCCTGCATCACCACCTTCTGCTGAGATAACGACACTACTGAATGGCCCGTGAAGCATAAGATTCCCTTGGAAGATGAAGACTAATCAGTGGATGTATCCCCACCATGAAGAAACTACTTCGACAGCTGACAAAGATCATCACTGGGCTATTCCCGTTGATCCTCAAGTAATGTTCATGTTCCTCCTCAGATCCAGAGTATACCAGAATGTAATCCACGATCACCGCAACAAAGGAATCGAGATATTGATGAATCACCGTATTCATGAGTTCCATAAATACCACTGGAGAATTGGTCAATTCGAAGGGCATGACCAAATACTCAAAGTGGCTGTACTTTCTTCGGAAGGCTGTCTTTGGAATATCTAACTCTTTCACCCAGAGTTGATGATACCACAAACACAATTATATTTTTGAGAACTAGTTCACCCCCTTCATCTGATCTAACAAATCATCTATTCTGGGAAAAGGGTATTTGTTCTTAATTGTTACCTTATTCAGCTTCTAGTAGTCAATGCACAACTAGAGGGATCCATCAGCCATTTTCACGAACAACACAAGAGCGACCCAAGGATAGACGCTCGGGCGAATAAATCCTTTGGATTATAATTCATCCAACTGTATCTTTAATTCCCTGATCTCATTGAGGGCCATACGATAAGAGGGAAGAGATATCAGCTATGTTCCCAGTGCCAGATCAATAAATAACTCCACATCCCTATCCGAGGGAAAACATGAGAAATCATCTGGGAATACCTCTGGAAACTCATTCACTACATGAGGCATTGCACCTCTAGGGAAAATACCCTCATCCTATAGAATGAGTGATGATAATTGGAAGTTAATACTTCCCAACTCTAGGAGTAGAGGACTTGTGTGACCTGACCAAGGATCCCATTATCCTCAAAAAACCTGACGACTCCCATCAGGTGCTGTGAAACTCACTCGCCACCTGTATAAATCGATGTGTGATTTGAAGTGTACTAGACAATCAATGACAAGTAGGAAAACAAAAAGATCCATGACTAAGACCAAGAGTTCCCACTTCATCTCGACCCTGACACATAAAGCACACACGATGGGCACCTGAGACCCTGATCCTTCTTCTTTCCCAGCGGTGTCACCAACTTCATCGCGAAAGACATCAACATAGTTGGAAAATTTACCATATACAAAAAAATGCAGAAATAAATTAAAAAGAGGTTCCATTATCAACAAGGGCATTAGCTATAGAAGATGCGATCAAAACGGTACCTCGAACTATCGACGGGCCTACCACTGATCCTGCTGGTGCCTGATACACTGCATGGAGATGTCTAGTATCTTCCTGAGGACGACCTCTGGTCTATGATTGTGCCCTGAACTTGATCTGCCCAGAAGATGACCTATATCTACCACCACGACATCCAAATCGAGATCCCCTAGTTCTCAACAGCTCGGACTGTTCTGACACTCCTCTTGAAGACACTGACCTTTCCCCACTCGGAAGTGGACGTGCCACAACGCAGAAATGCTGAAAATGCCACACAGCTCCACACTGGTAACAAGGATTCGGAGTAAGTGGACATGCTGGTCAGATGTTCCTTGGATTCCCACACTGGTGGCACACGGCTGATATTTCATCATAAGCCACAGTTGAAGACTTCCTGGAAGAGTGGCTTTAACTAAAACCTCCTTTCATTATATGATCCTCATGCTTCCTTTTCTTCTCTGAGGATCTTCCAATGCCCACTGCTGATACTGAACCAGAGAAACCATCTATCCATTTCCTATCAATATTCATCATGTATGCCCAATCAACAACCTCATCATAGGGCCTTAACTTAAATAAGAACACCTGAGAGTATATCTCAGGTCGCAAGACTATCTCAAACCTCTGGGCCTTCTCTTACTCATTGGAGATGATTTCTGGAGCATACTGAACCAACTCAGTGAAACAGTTGGAATTCTCCATCACAGATAGATTCCCCTGAATAAGGTCCATGAAATCTCTGGACCTAGAAGAATCCAATAAATCAGGGAAGTACTGTTCATTGAAGACATCCTTGAAATCTCCCCAACGCATTTGCTCACTCTCGCCAGTGTGAACCACTGACTCCCACCACTTGTGGTTGGGACCCTCCAATAGAAATGAGGCACAGTTCAGCCTAAGCTCTTTGAGTGTTTCCAGGAACTCAAACATACTCTTGATCTTCTTGAGCCATTCCTCTACTTCCTAGGGCTCTGAGCTACCTCGGAAGGTATGAGACTTGTCCTTCAAAAACTCTTGAGATTTATCTTTTCTAGGACCCGTCTATTCTTCCCTAGTAAAAATATTAGTATGATTTGGTCCCTGTCCCACATCTTGGACAGACTCAGCAACATCCTCGACTAGCCTCTGATCAATCAGTGTTGGAGAACTCTCTCCAGATTCTCCCATGGGCGCATGGGAGCTTTCCGGGGAGGAATGTTGCTAAAAAATGCAACAGTCACAAAACAATAATCAATACCACAATTATCAAAATTTTTATCAAATACATGATGTATAAATAATCTAAACACATTCCAGTAATAAAAGAAACCACTAATACACCTCTGTTTGATGTCCACGTGTGGTCTGCAGCCCACACGTCTCACCTAGAAGTGAAGTCAATCCGTAAATTCCAAAGTCCCCTGGTGACTCAAGGTCTCCTATGAGAGGTGCGGGCCATGTACCCTACTCACAACCAAAACCTAGAGCCCTGATAGTCCTAGCTCTTATCTATCCCGAATCATCCCATAATTTCAATATAAAACAAAAACATTAACCTCTCTCTGATACCAAATGTAACAACTAGGTCCCAACGAGAGCACGTACACCCCACCTTAACATGTTCGTCGGGTCCTGGCCTACCAGGTACCACCAGTTGCCCTGCAGACCTGTGGGGCCCACCCCAGGGTCCACCCACATGCCTGAACGGGTCATCTGACTAATTATTGTCCCCACAGTCCAACACATGTCATTTACAGTGTGCTTTGTCCAATGTAACAATTGGGTCCCGGTGAGAGCACATACACCCCGCCTTAACATGGTTGTCGGGTCTGGGCCTACTAGGTACCACCAGTTGCCCCACAAACATGTGGGGCCACACTAGGGTCCACCCACATACCCAAACGTGTCATATGTATAATGATTGTACCCACAGGGCAACACATATCCTTTCCGGTGTGCTTTGTCCTCACTCACACACACCCTGGGAAACTTTCCAGAAGGTCACCCGTCCTGTTCACTACTCCAGGCCAAGCATGCTTAACTGTGGAGTTATAATCAGAAAGAATATTGAAAAGGAAGGTGTACCTTGTTAACATGAGTCATATCATCTAGTTATTTAACCCTTAATCATTCCGGGGTGTTACAATCACCCCCTTTAGGAAAAAACACCCTCTTTGCGGGCACTACATATCAACCCAGGCAGTGAACCACACTTAAGGCTGGGTTCTTCCTCTGATACAAAATGTGAAAACTGGGCCCCACCCACCAGTTGCCCCACAGACACGTTGTCCCCACCCTGGGGCATACCCACATGTCCGAATAGGTCATCTGACTAATGACAATCCATACAAGCCAACACATGTCCATTCCAGTGTGCTTTGTCCTCACTCACACACACCCTGGGAAACTTCCTAGAAGGTCATCCATCCTGATCACTACTCTATGCCAAGTACGATTAACTATGGAGTTCTAATCAAATAGGCTCCCAAAATGGAAGGTTCACCTTGTTAACATGATTCATATAATTAGGTCATTTAACCCTTAATCATTCTGGGGTGTTACAACAGAAGACTAAGTTTTAAAAAATGATGATATATTATTAAATATAATAACATAAGACATACAACTTAAATTAGTAGTTATGAAAGGGGTAACTAATTTATAAAAATATATGGTTTAAAAAAATTTATATCATTGGTTATAAATAAGTGAGAAAATAATTGAATATCGATTGAATATAACAGAAAATATTGTTAGTTTAATGATGTTGTTTTAGCCTAATACATTTAATTAATACAAACTAGTGGGTGATATTAATGTGATATGTAATGACCCAAACATTAATTAATTAAAACTCTTTTTGATCTAATTAAATGTATTATTATGTGGATTTTTTATATAACATATACACTTCATTGGTTTTATGATTTTGGATTTTTTAAATACTGTTAAGAATTTTCATTGTTGCTAATATAGTCATTGAACATCGATCACATGATTAGTAAAAATATAGGTCTTTAACAAATAAAAGTTTCTTAAACAAAGGATGTGATGACCTCATCCAGTAGACTTTCCCCGTACGAAGACCATTTTTTTCAAAGCTCAGAAAGGGGGGGGGGCATCATTGGGCTTCGATCTTGACCAATCCCAAGACGAGATTCAACATGTTAAACTCAAATGGATCCGCCTACGAGAGAAGTGGAAGTTGATAGAGATTACCAATCGAGCGATGTTAACCGAGCCACCCCAAGAGTCTATCATCATCACACACCTTACCCTTTAGTCTTATGCGGGTGTTATAAGGGGTTATGTAACAAGACCTTAATACTATGATTATTTGAATAATTTTTGTATATAATAAATAATATACATTCATTTTATTATTGTTATGTTGTAAATAGTTTTTAAAGAACAAATAATATTTTTAGCTAATATTCAATTATGAAATCTATTTTGATTAATTAATGGAGTTTTAAATTAAATAATATTTTAAGAAAATATTTTTTGGAAATTAATATTTAGTAAATATAAATGATATTATAATTTTTAGGAATACAATTATAATTTTTATTAATGTTTGAAAGTCGTTTTTGTCAAAACCCATGAATTTTTTATAAATATAAATTTTTAGTTTAATTGTTA
The DNA here is from genome assembly GCA_963277665.1 of Viscum album. Classification (NCBI taxonomy): domain Eukaryota; kingdom Viridiplantae; phylum Streptophyta; class Magnoliopsida; order Santalales; family Viscaceae; genus Viscum; species Viscum album. Next base: position 1,920,404,038 of record OY728125.1, on the reverse strand, counting down.
AAAATCACATATTTATAAAATTATTTAGATAAAATGAATATTATATTTGGAATTAGGACATTGAAATTATCCAATGGTTAATTTTTCATAATTTTTTGATATAGTCGAATTTTTGGCTAAAAATTGAATACCGTTTAAATATATAATGTGCTTTATGACATCATAATGAACCAATAGTGATGTAATAAAATTCTATAAACATTATTTTCGGACAATATATGTTTTACCATTAAAATAATGTGATTTTAGGTTTGTTTTATTTATTTTACAAAGCCTTAGTGGACCCTCCAAGACTTATAAAACATTTTAGCTTTTTAAATTGATTTCGCTGAGGGTGTGACTCACCTCCACATAGGAAATCCTATTATTTTAAGAATTTCGGACATTGAACATATAAAACATTTTTTTCCAATCCCATTTGTCCAAAACCATGGTAAAAACTAGGGGCTGGTTTGTGGTTTTTATTATTTTACTGTGTGGTGTCCCAAACCCAAATAATAAAGAATTACCTCTCTTTTCCTATATAAACCCACCCCAGATCCCACATCCTATCCACTCAAAGCCTTTAGAGTTCGACGAAAACCTTCCCTCATCTCTCTATAATACTCCCATGGTGCCCCAAGTACTAAAAAATCCTCTCTCAAGCCCCTTCTAAGCCTTTGGGATCAGACTTTCATGTAAGGGATTTCCTACCTTTCTTATTTTTATCCACATTTGGTTATGTTTTAATACCCTTTTACATTCAATTAAAAATTTTGGGGAATGATATAAAACCTCTCTCTTTAGTGCACTATTTATGTATGAATTATGAGGGACCCATTATATCTCATTAATTTTTCCCATGTACACCCGTTACCATGCTGAAATTCCGTAAAGAATTTCCCTCTTAACATTTACATTCAATCAAATCTTTTGTATTATGAGTTCAAATTCCATTACATATGTTGGGAAATGTATATATATGACCCCATTACATTAAATTTCATGTACAGATGATTAAACACCCCTTTACCTCTCATCAACCAATTTTAAGAATTCATATGTCACGCCATTATGCTGCCAGAATTGCACCGCATTTTTCCAAGCCAAAGTCATTGTGTAGTGAACACCATGCCCATTTCTCTATCACGGGTATTCACATTTATACATATTTACTTATTGATTATATATTTTAATGAATTAATTCCACATTCTTTTATCATGGAATAAATGATTGCGAATCCATGTTTTATTATCCATGAGGCTGACTTATGCATGAAATGAAATGATAAAGAAGGGTGAGCCATGATAGCGCTCTAATGAATTGGGTAAAGATTAGTATCATGATACTTCAAGTGAAATTGTGATTTAATCATTCTAATTCATGTGAAATGAGTATTTACTCATGCTAAATCAAGTACAATGAGGGTTTACACATGCTCCATCTGCAATGAGCCTTGGCTCATGCTAATAACATGTTAAGTGTTGTTGCCACATTTCCATGTTATGATAATCATGCTCTATCATGCATTTCTTTTCATTTTTATGATCCATTTATATGTATATTGCCTCAAATGTATTGAATTTGTTATGTTATTTCTTTTTTACTACCTTACGAGGCTTTATAGATCACCCTTTATAGGCATGTCTTCAGGTTATCCCATTCAATGATATGTACGAGGGAATGTAGTGGTCATGTATATTAAGTTTTCAATAAAGATGTTGTGTTTCATGTTTTAAGTCATTATGTAATGTTACTGATCCCCATTTACACTACACCTATCTATCTTCTATCTTCTATCAACTGATGATTTTATGTAAAAAATCATGTTTAAGTGTGATGTAAAATAGCAGTGTTGTCATAGTTCGTATCAGAGGGAGGTTTAGTTATTTTAGGTATTACGATTAGAAAACCCCAGTGAAAGCCTTAGTTATAATAATAATTATAATTAAAACATACCTATGTTTTGGTGAGTATTAAGTAATTGGTTTATCAAGAAAATACACCCATGTCTGGATAAGAGTATGAAGAGGCGGCTCTGGAACATATGTACCTTGGAGTGAAAACTCAAACAAGGTGTGGTGGGATTAACTCAGGGTATCCTAGTACATGACAATGACCCTTGATGCACTATCGTTTATGAAACACTCATGGGATATGATTTGGTAAATTCACAATATTAGTATAAACCATTGTTAAGGGAAAAAATTCCCTTAAAAATACATATTGGGTAGTAGATCATGGATGACATAGATTAAAGACTATAGATTCATTAGCTAAGGAAATAAAAGTAATTTTTAAGTCATCCATTTTTGTATTTTGATTCCCATTTATGTGTTTTATAGTTTAAAATTACTCAACCTTACGTATATAACAGATAGAGTAGAACTAGAATCAAAAGGTGAAATGTAGGTTTATCTTCCGTAGTTATACACATTATTTTATATCATGAAAGTTTAGAAGAATAATCCCAACACCACCAAACATCGTTGAAGTGAAGTTGTAGGTGAGTACTGAAAATGATGAAATCATTGTATCCCATTAATATAAATCCTCCCCAGTCACAATATGTTGACTAAACTTTCCAGATAACCTCATCATACTCCCTCTGGTGGAATTTGATGAAATTCTCGGTATAGATTGGCTTTCCTTATATAGATACAACATATTTCCATGAGAGGGAAATTGTTCTTGATATGGATGATCGACCCTCGATTATATTCAAGTGGAAGGAGGAAGATGAATCTTCTTTAGAAATATCATATCAAGAATGGATATTAATTCTCTATGAGCATGCATATCTGGGTCAGATGATTGAGTCTAAGGATGAAACTATCCTTAAAGACATGCCTATTGTGAGGGAATTCACTAATGTGTTTCATGAGGAATTTCCTTGTCTTCCTCCTAGAAGATATGTTGAATTCTGAATTGATCTTATACATGGGGCATTTCCAATATCTAAGCCTCTGTATAGAATGTCTGTTGTGGATCTTTAGGAGCTTAAGAAACAACTACAAGAGAATCTGGATAAAGGGTTTATATTCCCAAGTGCTTCACCGTGGGGTGCACTAGTCCTCTTCTTCGAGAATAAGGATGGTTCAATGCATATTTGAATTGATTATCATGAGCTTAACAAAATCACGATAAATAACAATTATCCTTTACCATGAATTGATGATTTGTTCGGTCAGCTGCGTGGAGCACAATACTTATCCCAGATAGATTTGTGGTCAGAATATTACCAAGGGCGATGAAGGAGGATATCCCTAAGGCTGATTTTCATACAAGGTACGAGCACTATGAATTCTTAGTAAATACTTTAGGACTCTCTAATTCTCCAAAAATATTCAGGGATATGATGAATAGAGTCGTTAGAGATTACCTCAAAAAAAATTGGTAGTCTTTATAGATGATATTATAATATAATTCAAAACTAAGGAGGATCATGAGGAGAATCTAACAACTATACTAGAGACCTTATGAAAGAATAATGTCTAGGAAATGTACAACAAATGTGAGTTCTGGTTGAAGGAGTTCTCATTCTGGGGTCATTTAATCACAAGAAATGGAATATCTATGGATACCTCCAAGACTACTGCAATTGAGGGATGACTGAGGCCAACATCGGTAATAGATATCAATAGATTTTTGGGGTTAGATAGATATTATCCCTGATTTGTGAGAAATTTATCAGGATTGTCCAACCCTCTTACCAAGCTTATTCAGAAGTGAGTAATGTTATCTTAGAGTGATGAATGAAAAGATAGATTTATAGAGTTTAAAAGGAGGCTTATCAATACACTCTTTCTCACACTACCCACGAGTGGAGAAAATTTTATGGTATTTAGTGATGCTTAGAAGAAGGGCATGGGTTGTGTGTTGACACAAAAGGATAAATTGATATCATATGCCTTAAGGAAGTTGAAAATAAATGTGTAAAACTATACCTTATAGGATTCAGAGATGGTGGCGGTGATTTTTGCATTGAAAATCTTGTGGCATTATCTATATTGGGAGGAGTGTGAGATATATACTAATCACAAGATCCTAAAATAAATATTCGCACAAAAAGAGCTTAATATATGCCAAAAAAGATGGATAGATCTCATAAAGGATTATAACTGCTCAATCCACGGCCATCCCGATAAGGAAAACATGGTGGAATATTCTCTATGTAGAAAGGAACCTACATCATTATCAATGATCATAATTTAATAGGTTCCAATATTGTTAGATTTGAAGAGGATAGACATGGGAACCATTAAAGGAGGAACATCACCAATCCTTTCTCAAATTATTTCTCAACCATCAATTATGGATAAAACAAATGACGCTCAATGAAAGGATGTGGAAATTTTGAAAAACATGGAAGCTATCAGAAATGGGAAATACTCAGAGTTTGTGGTTAACAAGGATGGAATTGTGATATTTGGGTCATGATTATGTGCACCATCCGATCCAGAGATAAATAAGGTGCTTCTTAATGGCGCACATAGCTCAACCTTCTCTATTCACCCAGGGAGCACAAAGATGTATTGAGATCTTTGAGAAAACTTTATGTTGGACAATACGAAAAGGGAGATTACAGAATTTACATCAAAGTGCCGAATATGTCAAAAATTGAAGGCTGAGAGGAAAACGTCTAAGAGGATGATGAAACAGCTACTCATACCAACATGGAAGTGGGAAAAAATTACCATGGACTTTTTCAATAGACCTTCAAGGGCATCCAAAGGAAACAATGATATATGGGTCATTGTGGAACATCTTATGAAGACATCTCACTTTATCTGGATTCAAGATGAATTTTCACTAGATCAGTTGGAACATATATACTTTAGAGATGTGGTAAGTCTTCATGGAGTACCACTCTCTATTGTATTCAATCAAGATCCAACATTCACCTTTATATTCTGTAAGAGTCTTCAACATGCTCTAGATACTGAGCTGAACTTCAACATGACTTATCATCCTCAAAATGATGGCCAATCTGAGTGGACTATCCAAACACTTGAGGACATGTTTAGAGCATGCTCAATGGACATCATAGGAGGATGGGATTAAAATATTCCTCTAGTTATATTCTCCTACAATAACAGTTTCTACTCGAGAAACCGAATGAAACCATATAAATCCCTTTAAGGGAAAAGGTGCAAAACACCGGTGTGTTGGGATGATGTTTGTGAGCATAAGCTTCTAGCACCTGACATGGTCGAAGAAATGACGGAGAAGGTGAAAACAATTCAGTAGTATATCAAGGCATCCCAAAGTCGATATAAGAGTTATAAAGATAATAGTCGATGATACTTTGAGTTCAAAGTTGGAGACATGGTATTTCTATGTATATCACGGTGGAATAAAGTCATGAGATTTGGAAAGAAAGGGAAGTTTTGTCTTAGGTACATCATGCACTTAGAGATCCTTGATCGTGTTGGGGCTATGACCTATCGACTAGAAATTACACCTACCATGTCCAAAGTACATGATGTCTTTCATGTATCCATATTAAGGAAGAACATACCAGACCCTTAAAATGTATTATCTACCAAGTTAGTACAATTATAGGATGATCTTTCTTATGAGGAGTGACCAGTGATGATCTTAGATCGTATAGAAAAGGTTCTATGAAATAAGACAATTCTCCCCATCAAGGTGTTCTAGAGAAACCAAAAATTTGAAAAAGTGATGTGGGCATTGGAGGAAGTGACGAAGTTGAGTTACCCATATCTTTTTTAGTGTTGGAAAAATAAATTTGGAGGGAGAAATTTCTTAAGGGGGGAAGATTGTAACAACCCAAACATTTATTAACGAAAACTCTTTTTTGATCTCATTAAATGTATTATTATATGAAATGGTTATATAACATATGAACTTCTTTGGTTTTATGAATTTGGATTTTTAAAATACCCTTCAGAATTTTAATCGTTGCTAATATATTCGTTGAACAGTGATCACATGATTAGTATAAATACCGGGCTTTAACAAATACATTATACTTAGAAAAATGAAGTGACAAACTCGTCCACTATAATTTCCCTATACGAAGCCCATTTTTCAGATCTCTAAAAGGATGTGGCTTCATTGCACTTCTCTCTTGAACAAGCACAAGCTGAGCTTCAACATGTTGAGCTCGAATGGAACTGCCTAAGGTAGGATTGAAAGTTGATAGAGATTACTAGCCGAGTGATGTTATCCAAGCCACCCTTGGAGTCTTTCACAATCACACACGTTACCCTTCTGTCTTATGAGGGTGTTCTAAGTGGTTATGTAATAAGACCATATTATTATGATTATGTGAATTAGTTTTGTATATAATAAAGAACATACATTAATTTTATTATTGTTATGTTGTAAATAGTTTTTAAAGTAGAAATATTATTTTTAGATAATTTTCAACTATAAAATCTCTTTTGATGAATTAATGGATTATTGATTTAAATAATATTTTAATAAAATATTATTACTAAATTACTCTTTATTAAATAATAATGGTTCTATAATTTTTAATAATACAATTGTAATTTTTATTACGGTTCGAAAGGCGTTTTTGTCGAAACCCCTGATTTTTTTATAAATGTGGGGTTTTATTTTAAAAGTAAAAATTCAAATATTTAGAATCTTTTTTAGATAAAATTTATATTTTCTTTGGAATCAGATCTTTGAAATTATCCAATGGTGAATTTTTCATAATTTTTTGAGACTTTTGAATTTTTGGGTAAAAATTAAATACCTTTTAAATATATAATCTATTTTATGACATCATAATGACCCAATAATGATGTAATAAAATACTATAAACATTATTCATGGAAAATATATGTTTTAACATAAAACTAATGTAATTTTTGGTTTGTATGATTTATTTTAAAAAGCTTTAGTGGACCCTCCAAGACTTATAAAACATTTTAGATTTTTAAATTGATTTCCTTGAGGGTGTGACTCACCTCCACATAATCAAACCTAGTATTTTAAGATGTTCGGGCATTGGCCTTATAAAATATTTTTTTCAATCCCCTTTGGAAAAAAACATGGGATGGTTTGTGGTTTTTATTAGTTTAGTGTGTGGTGTCTCAAACCTAAATAATAAAGAATTCCCTCTCCATTCCTATATAAACCCACCAAAGCTCCCACTTCCTCTTCACTCAAAGCCTTCAGAGTTTGATAAAACCCTGCCATCCTTTCTCTAAAATCGCCCAAGGCGCCCCAATATATCTATAAGCCTCGCCCTTGCCCCTCCCAAGCCTTTGGGATCACATTTCCAAGTAAGGTATTTTCATCCTTTATTATTTTTATCCAACTTTATATATGTTGTAATACCCTTTTACATTCAATTAAAAATGTTGGGGTATGATTTCAAACCTGCTCTATATTACCATATTTATGTTTGAGTTATCATAGACCCATTTATTTCTCATTATTTCCCCCATTTACACCCATTACCATGCTGAAATTTCATAAGGAATTTCTCTCTCCTCATTTACATTCAAGAAAATCATCTGTATTATGAATCTAAATTCCATTACTTATGTTGTTACATGTATATATACAATGCCCTTACTGTCCATTTAATGTAAATACGATGAGACATTAATTTATCTCTCATCAACCATTTTTATGAATTCTTATGTCATGCCGTTATGCTGTAGAAATGGCACCACATTTTTCTAAGCCCAAGTCATTGTGTAGTGAATACCATGCCCATTTGTAACAGCCCGAGATTTTATGAAAAATATTATTTTTAATTTTATTAATGTCTTGTGTTTTATGCTACACCAAAAGGAGTTTTCACAACATACATCCTTGACTTGCCTTGCATTACACGCAATCACAACCTTCCTCGATAGCGTGTGTAGTACGCAATACTGAGTTTCACGAAACAACAATATGCTATTAAAATATTATTAAAACTAGCCGTTATGAATAGTAATAACCACTTTTTAAATTTTAGAAAATTTATCTCTCAAATGGACTTCATTTTTGGATTCAGAGTATCGAATTTAGCCTAAGGTGAAATTTTGGTACTTTTCGGATAACTTTCATATTCTGATGAATAGTGAAAATTACTAAATTATAATTAAAAACAACTTTTTAATCGAAATAATTAATAGTGATAAATTATTAATTTGAGTAGTTTTAAAGTATATTTAGAATATATTTTTACAATTTAATACAATTTTGGTCATTGGTTGTAATTTCAAATTTAAACCAGACATTATCAAGTGTCAATCTTTTGATAGATATTATTTCTTAAAAACACGCTATTTGTTTTAACAGTGGGATTTAATTATAAAATTAATTAATGCAACTTCTATGTTATGAATTTGGTAAAATAGACTTCATTTTTGAATTCGGAATATGAAATATAGCTTAGGATGAAATTTTGGCATTGTTCTGAAAAACATCAATTTTTGATGAATAGTGAAACTACTAAGTGGTAGTTAAAAAACTGAATTTTTCATAAAACTTAATTTTACCTCTTTTGTGAATGGAATTTCAAAAATACAAGAGACACGGTTGATGTCAGTAAGTAAAATGTGGTTCAATGAGATGAAAATAATTTTTGGTGAATAGTAACTTTTTACTTTTATTTACCACGGTTAAAAGTAAATAGGGTAATTAAGGGTAAGAATGATATTAATATTACCCTAACACATGTCCTAATTATATTGGACAAGTTTATATCGACCAAAAACAACCTTAAGTGTAAAATATTATCATTTAGGCCCACTTGGATTAGATTAGGACATTTATTATTATTTAATTCAAAGAAGAGTTAAAAGAGTTAAAATCAAAGTTTATTTACTAAAACATTTTTAATATAGGGTTTTACATAATATAAATTCGATTGTAAATATTCATTACAAAGATAAAAAGATTTCCTACATAATGGTATTTTATTTGTAATTTTTATACATCAAATAATTTAATTTATTTATGACACAAAGATGATGCAGTAATTATCTTATTTATGAAATATTGACATAATTGATGTTATAAACACCAAAATAAAGGTAATTTGAGACTTTTTATGAATTAAACTAATTTTATAGGTTATTATGATATATTAGTGTTGATTTAATCAACTTGGTTCGAACATATAATTCTGTTATAACTTTCACAGAAATCATATATCAAATAGTGTCAAAATTGACAAAAAATAGTTTTTAAATCAAATATTATATTATTAATTGTTATTTTATTCCTAAAAATATAAGGTTCGGCCAAATGACTTAGATAAGGATATATATATTAATAATAAACAACTTGGGGTTCGTTTGGCATGTTATAGTAAGTGTATTAACCATATAGTGTAAGAAAACAAAAAGACACAGTAAAAGTTAAATTATTTAACTTAGAGTTAAATCTAATTGATAAGGTTAAAATAATAACCTAAACCTGTCTAATTCCTATTGGTTGATAGGATTTCGACACATCCCCACTTTACCTTCTAAATAAGACCCTTTGGAACCATTATAAACCGATTTTGACTTTAATATGAAATAATATTTTGAGATATTCCTAAGGTGCCCCTCTCCTCCATTATAAAAGGGCACCTCCTCCCCCTCCTCCTCACACCAATTTGAGCACTCAAGCTCGGCAAAAACCTGAAATTTTCTCCTCTCCACTTCCCTAGAATAATCCTATAGGTCATGGTCTTCTTCAAAGACCAATCTTAGTTCCCTAAGTGGAGGATTCAAAGAGGCGTTCCAAAGAAGAGGTAATATCCATTACCGATCTTTTCAATTTCTTTCTTATTAAACTTCTTCTCCTTTAGTTGTTTCATGATAAAATAATAACATCAGTATTACTTACATATTGATATGTTATTATAAATATGAAACAACCCTAATTGACCTTCTATCCATCCTACGGAAAAATGAAATCACCGCGCGTGCGTACGTACGGAATACCGTCTCCACGCCGTGGTGTAATCTATTTTCCACCACCACCTTAATAGGATGGGTATAATGGTGTAATGAGTAACTTTTTATGATTATTATAAAGTAATATTGATACTGAAATAATATATATATACTCCAATACAATTCCACGATCATAGTAACGATATCATCACTCGTGCGTACGTACGGAATACCGTCTCCACGATGTGATGCGACTCGTTCTACATGATCATCATTACATAGTAATTATATAAATGAATTGAATGAATAAATATGATATATGTTACACTAATACCATTCTGGATATAAGGTATCTATAACCTTAAAAGAAGAATAAGAATTTATTCGGAAAAACACGCATAAGAACAAAAGGCAATAAAGACCCGAGTAACAAGTAACAATGAAATATTACTAACAAGAAGATAAGAATATGACCATATATGATATCATATCAATATGTATGATTCTGGAATAAGTCAATAACATTATTTAAACCATTATACAGGAGATTCGGACACGTAGAAAGCAAATCGGACCTAAGGTAAGGGAATATATCACAATCTCATTTTATCCGAGATTGTTTATACTTTATTATTTACTAGGGTGTATTTTATCATCCACATCCATGTTTCCTCAATATGTAATGTTATTTCCATTCACCTACAATTGTTTAAATCCAATTTTACCCTTTGATGATTTTTAGTAAAAGATATGAAAGGAATCTTTTGTCGTTTTTCGTACGAGGTGTTTTTTTGACTTTTCCAAAAAAAGTACGCGAAGAATGTTTTTTAACTTATACGGCAAGAATGGATTTTTAAAACATTATTTCCATGAATCTTACTTTATAAGTTTTCAAGTTTATTTATAATCAAATTCTTTTAGTTTATAATTGTATGACATGTTAAGAAAAGAAAAGTGTTTTTTTGAAGTAGAAAGGATATTTTCCTCAAGAATGGAGTTCAAATGTTTTATCAAAATTATTTTCCATCTAAGATAATATAGGGTTCTGTTTTTATCCCTATTATTACATTGATTTGATTATGTTTTGAGGGAATTATTTTTATGAAGTCATTTACCTTATATGATTTGTTTTATGATGTCATGATGTTTTAAGAATCCCATTTTTGTTATATGTGTTATGTGATGATGTATGATTTATGATTATGTGGCACACATAATAAAGGATTCATTATAAGATGGGTGGGACCTATATCTCCCTCCAGTGCTTTGGGTAAAGATTTTATATCTCATGAGATAGACATGGCTGGAACGGTAGGTTATACCGGTTCAGTGAAACAGGACTGAAACGAGGGTGACTCGGTTCAGAAAGGGACTTTGTCCACTAAGATAGTCTTGACAATGAGTCTTGACCAACAAGAAATGATTTTATATGATTATGTGTGTATGCCACAAAGTTTCATCTTTTAAGTTATGATTATTGTGATTACATTTCACTGCCATGATTTATCCCATGTTTTGAAATTATGATCTCTTTTGCAGGTTAAGATTTCCAAAAGTTATGTGCTTGTGTATAATATGAGATTTATATTTATTTTGTTTACCCTTACTGAGAATTTGAGCTCACCCTTTCATGTTTTCTTTTCCCCAGGATATAAAGAAAGGTTTTAGGTAAAAAAAGGAAGATCTTTATGGGAGATGTTGAAGATCATTCACCATGATTAGAAGATTACGTTCCGAGTTTCCAAAGACACTAAACTATTACGATCCTTGTGTGTGTGTTTATGTTATGTACTAAGTATTCCGCAAAAGTAATGTAATGTTCATGTACGTTAATCTTAGGGTCTCTACAGTTGGTATCAGAGGAAAGGTTTAGTCAACCTTTGGAAACTAGGATGCGAAAACGTTAGTGAGATCCCTAGAGATATTTCTAAGGTATGTCAAGGGATGTCCCTAAGGTTAAGTATACGTATAGGTTGTAGTACTAGAATTACGCTAACGATCATAGAATTAAACCTAAGATGTTAGATATTGAAGGTACTCCCCCTTTATTATGTTGTTTTCCCCTAGCATGATTTTTTCCTCTCACACTATTCTTTTTGGGTTTTAGAAAATGGCTGGAAACAAGATGATTCACGATAATGGAGAATATGATGGACAATGGAATGATATTCTTCATAATGAAATGGGATTTGGAAGTCCAAACATCATTATTATGCCGAATCAGCAATCTCATAATATGATCAATAAAGTAAAATTTGGTAAGTTTCTTGACTCTGCTAATAAGAGAAAGATGGAGTTTCATGATGATCATAGTGGAAAGAAAGTTCAATTTCCCCTATGTAAATCATGTGGGAAGAGGCATCAAGGAGAATGTTTCAAAGGAACTGGAAGATGCTTTGGGTGTGGAAAAGAAGGACACAAAGCAAGTAAGTGCAAAGGAAAAGGTTCAGTTAACACCATGGATGAGGATAATGGTATTGCTATGACATCAACAATGGTTAAATGTTTTAAATGTGGAATGTACGGGCATTATGCAAACCAATGCCCTAAGGGAAAGTCTCATGAAGAGAATCAGTATGGTCGTATGGGAAGTATTTATGTTGATGATGATGAAGAGACTACAAATGATATGTGAGATGAAAGAATTGTTGAAGCTCGGTCAATGGTTTAAGAAGGTAGTGGAATGATTACATGTTTATCAAGTGTAATGTTGTATAAGTAATCTCATGGTACTATGAAATAAAGAGACATCTAAGGATTGTTACACTATTGTCTTTCCTAATTTTTTAAAGTGTATGATTAATGGTACTAGTAACCATGAAATGTTATTCAGATATTTTTTGGAAAGTAGATGATATGCGCATAATGAAGGAATAATAAGATAATGAGGTATTTGATTGTATTCATGAGCTCATGACTGATATAAGGAGAAGGTTATATCAATGTTTGAGTATATAGAATTTTTGGATTTTGGTATGTGGAAAGAGTTAAGTTTTAACTGCATTCATGTTTTCACTAAGGTTCAATGGGTATTCAAGAGAATACGTGATTAAGGCCTTTTAATGTTTGGAATGTGACCAACAAGACATATCTTATGATATATGGGGATCAACGACAGTATTAAATCTCTGGTAATCGTTTTCACTATATTATGAGAGTGGACTGCAGTATTATGGATAAGCCTAAAGATTAGAATGGATTATGTTGGACATAAGTTAGTATTGTTTAAGGATAGAAGATTTTCGATATTATTGATGGGATGTTATAGTAATGTAGTTTTAGAAAAAGGACAACCTGCAGGACGAGCGACAACCCATCGCCTCGGACAAGGATGTGGGAATCGAACCCACAACCGATGTGCGACTGGCCTTTATCGCCTACCACTGGCCTACAGGAAGTACCTATTTAGTAGAAACTAGTTTTATTATATTAAGCAGTATGATATATGAAGTATAAGTTCATTTTAGGAACCATATATCATTAATCTCACTATAGATGGACTTATGTATTTTTTGATAACTTTTCTAACCTTTTGAGACAGATGGAATGACCCATCATTCTATCACATGATCTGCTAACACATCACGAATGAAAAATTCAACTTCATTTCTTTAAGAGATGAAGTAGAAATTGTCCAAAGAACGACAAACAGTGAGACTATACCAAAATCACGAAAGTATTTCTTCTAATTCCAATTTCATCAACTTTAGGGAAATGATCTTAAAAACAAAAAATGTTGTCCTAGTGCTCTTATATCTGATTAATCAGATGGTACCTTAGATCATCACAAATTTATGGATTTGTGATTTCTAGCTTTTCCATAGCCATGTTCTCTACCACTCTCCATCAGAACATGATGGTTAGATTTCTCTTCCATATCCATATTTTCACCTATGTGGAAACCCTGTGATTAGTTTATTTGGGTAACCGTTACGTTTCATACTTTTGTTTTTAAAGATTGGTTTTGATATTCCTTTTTACGACGTGGGTTTCTATTAAAGAAACTTTCGAATAGTAAACCATTTATAACCCCGATGAATTTCGAGGGTGAAATTCATTTTAAGGGGGGTAGAATGTAACAGCCCGAGATTTTATGAAAAATATTCTTTTTAATTTTATTAATGTCTTGTGTTTTATGCTACACCAAAAGGAGCTTTCACAACACACATCCTTGACTTGCCTTGCATTACACGCAATCACAACCTTCCTCGATAGCGTGTGTAGTACGCAATACTGAGTTTCACGAAACAACGATATGCTATTAAAATATTATTAAAACTAGCCTTTATGAATAGTAATAACCACTTTTTAAATTTTAGAAAATTTAGCTCTCAAAATGGACTTCATTTTTGGATTCGGAGTATCGAATTTAGCCTAAGGTGAAATTTTGGTACTTTTCGGATAACTTTCATATTCTGATGAATAGTGAAAATTACTAAATTATAATTAAAAAAAACTTTTTAATCGAAATAATTAATAGTGATAAATTATTAATTTGAGTGGTTTTAAAGTATATTTAGAATATATTTTTACAATTTAATACAATGTTGGTCATTGGTTGTAATTTCACATTTAAACCAGACATAATCAAGTGTCAATCTTTTGATAGATATTGTTTCTTAAAAACACGCTATTTGTTTTAACAGTGGGATTTAATTATAAAATTAATTAATGCAACTTCTATGTTATGAATTTGGTAAAATAGACTTCATTTTTGAATTCTGAATATGAAATATAGCTTAGGATGAAATTTTGGCATTGTTCTGAAAAACATCAATTTTTGATGAATAGTGAAACTACTAAGTGGTAGTTAAAAAACTGAATTTTTCATAAAACTTAATTTTACCTCTTCTGTGAATGGAATTTAAAAAATCCGAGAGACACGGTTGATGTCAGTAAGTAAAATGTGGTTCAATGAGATGAAAATAATTTTTGGTGAATAGTAACTTTTTACTTTTATTTACCACGGTTAAAAGTAAATAGGGTAATTAAGGGTAAGAATGATATTAATATTACCCTAACACATGTCATAATTCTATTGGACAAGTTTATATCGACCAAAAACAACCTTAAGTGTAAAATATTATCATTTAGGCCCACTTGGATTAGATTAGGACATTTATTATTATTTAATTCAAAGAAGAGTTAAAAGAGTTAAAATCAAAGTTTATTTACTAAAACATTTTTAATATAGGGTTTTAAATAAGATAAATTAGATTGTAAATATTAATTAGAAAGATAAAAAGCTTTTCTACATAATGTTATTTTATTTGTAATTTTTAGACATCAAATAATTTAATTTATTTATGACACAAAGATGATGTAGTAATTATCTTATTTATGAAATATTGACATAATTGATGTTATAAACACCAAAATAAATGTAATTTGAGACTTTTTATGAATTAAAATAATTTTCTAGGTTATTATGATATATTAGTGTTGATTTAATCAACTTGGTTCGAACATATAATTCTGTTATGACTTTCACAGAAATCATATATCAAATAGTGTCAAAATTGACACAAAATAGTTTTTAAATCAAATATTATATTATGAATTGTTATTTTATTCCAAAAAATCTAAGGTTCGGCCAAATGACTTAGATAAGGATATATATATTAATAATAAACAACTTGTGGTTAGTTTGACATGTTATAGTAAGTTTATTAACCATATAGTGTAAGAAAACAAAAAGACACGGTAAAAGTTAAATTATTTAACTTAGAGTTAAATCTAATTGATAAGGTTAAAATAATAACCTAAACCTGTATAATTCCTATTGGTTGATAGGATTTAGACCCATCCCCACTTTACCTTATAAATAAGACCCTTTGGAACCATTATAAACCGATTTTGACTTTAATATAAAATAATATTTTGAGATATTCCTAAGGTGCCCCTCTCCTCCCTTATAAAAGGGCACCTCCTCCCCCTCCTCCTCACACCAATTTGAGCACTCAAGCTCGTCCAAAACCTGCCATTTTCTCCTCTCCCATTCCCTATAATAATCCTAGAGGTCCTGGTCTTCTTCAAAGACCAATCTTAGTTCCCTAAGTGGAGGATTCAAAGAGGCGTTCCAAAGAAGAGGTAATATCCATTACCGATCTTTTCAATTTCTTTCTTCTTCAACTTCTTATTCTTTAGTTGTTTCATGATAAAGTAATAACATCAGTATTACTTACATACTTATATGTTATTATAAATATTAAACAAACCTAATTCACCTTCTATCCATCCTACGGAAAAATGAAATCACAGTGCGTGCGTACGTACGGAATACCGTCTCCACGCCATGGTGTAATCTATTTTCCACCACCACCTTAATAGGATGGGTATAATGGTGTAATGAGTAAATATTTATGATTATTATAAAGTAATATTGATACTTAAATAATATATATATACTCCAATACAATTCCACGATCATAGGAACGATATCATCACTCGTGCGTACGTACGGAATACCGTCTCCACGATGTGATGCGACTCGTTCTACATGATCATCATCACATAGTAATTATATAAATGAATTGAATGAATAAATATGATATATGTTACACTAATACCATTCTGGATATAATGTATCTATAACCTTAAAATAAGAATAAGAATTTATTCGGCAAAACACGCATAAGAACAATGGCAATAAAGACCCGAGTAACAAGTAACAATGAAATATTACTAACAAGAAGATAAGAATATGACCATATATGATATCATATCAATATGTATGATTCTGGAATAAGTCAATAACATTATCTAAACCATTATACAGGAGCTTCGGACACGTACAAAGAAAATCGGACCTAAGGTAAGGGAATATATCACAATCTCATTTTATCCGAGATTGTTTATACGTTATTATTTACTAGGGTGTATTTTATCATCCACATCCATGTTTCCTCAATATGTAATATTATTTAAATTCACCTACAATTGTTTAAATCCAATTTTACCCTTTGGTGATTTTTAGTAAAAGATATGAAAGGAATATTTTTTCGTTTTTCGTACGAGGTGTTTTTTTGACTTTTCCGAAAAAAGTACGCGAAGAATGTTTTTTTAACTTATACAGCAGGAATGGATTTTTAAAACATTATTTCCAAGAATCTTCCTTTATAAGTTTTCAAGTTTATTTATAATCAAATTATTTTAGTTTATAATTTTATGACATGTTAAGAAAAGAAAAGTGTTTTTTTGAAGTAGAAAGGATATTTTCCTCAAGAATGGAGTTCAAAAGTTTTATCAAAATTATTTTCCATCTAAGATAATATAGGGTTCTGTTTTTATCCCTATTATTACATTGATTTGATTATGTTTTGAGGGAATTATTTTTATGATGTCATTTACCTTATATGATTTGTTTTATGATGTCATGATGTTTCAAGAATCCCATTTTTTTTAAATGTGTTATGCGATGATGTATGATTTATGATTATGTGGCACACATAATAAAGGATTAATTATAAGATGGGTGGGACCTATATATCCCTCCAATTCATTGGGTAAATATTTTATATCTCATGAGATAGACATGGCTGGAACGGTAGGTTATACCGGTTCAGTGAAACATGACTGAAACGAGGGTGACTCGGTTCTGAAAGGGAATTTGTCCACTAAGATAGTCTTGGAAATGAGTCTTGACCAACAAGAAATGATTTTCTATGACTATGTGTGTATGACACAAAGTTTCATCTTTTATGTTATGATTATTGTGATTACATTTCACTGCCATGATTTATCCCATGTTATGAAATTATGATCTCTTTTGCAGGTTAAGATTTCCAAAAGTTATGTTCTTGTGTATATGATGAGATTTATATTTCTTTTGTTTACCCTTACTGAGAATTTGAGCTCACCCTTTCGTGTTTTCTTTTCCCCAGGATATAAAGAAAGGTTTTAGGTAAAAAAAGGAAGATCTTTATGGGAGATGTTGAAGATCTTTCACCACGATTAGAAGATTACGTTCCGAGTTTCGAAAGACACTAAACTATTACGATCCTTGTGTGTGTGTTTATGTTATGTACTAATTATTCCGAAAAAGTAATGTAATGTTCATGTACATTAAGCTTAGGGTCTCTACAGTTGGTATCATAGGAAAGGTTTAGTCAACCTTTGGAAACTAGGATGCGAAAACGTTAGTGAGATCCCTAGAGATATTTCTAAGGTATGTAAAGGGATGTCCCTAAGGTTAAGTATACGTATAGGTTATAGTACTAGAATTACGCTAACGATCATATAATTAAACCTAAGATGTTAGATATTGAAGGTACTCCCCCTTTATTATGTTGTTTTCCCCTAGCATGATTTTTGCCTCTCACACTATTCTTTTTGGGTTTTAGAAAATGGCTGGAAACAAGATGATTCACGATAATGGAGAATATGATGGACAATGGAATGATATTATTCATAATGAAATGGGATTTGGAAGTCCAAACATCATTATTATGCCGAATCAGCAATCTCATAATATGATCAATAAAGTAAAATTTGGTAAGTTTCCTGACTCGGCTAATAAGAGAAAGATGGATTTTCATGATGATCATAGAGGAAAGAAAGTTCAATTTCCCCTATGTAAATCATGTGGGAAGAGGCATCAAGAAGAATGTTTCAAAGGAACTGGAAGATGCTTTAGGTGTGGAAAAGAAGGACACAAAGCAAGTAAGTGCAAAGGAAAAGGTTCAGTTAACACCATGGATGAGGATAATGGTATTTCTATGACATCAACAATGGTTAAATGTTTTAAATGTGGAATGTACGGGCATTATGCAAACCAATGCCCAAAGGGAAAGTCTCATGAAGAGAATCAGTATGGTCGTATGGGAAGTATTTATGTTGATGATGATGAAGAGACTACAAATGATATGTGAGATGAAAGAATTGTTGAAGCTCGGTCAATGTTTTAAGAAGGTAGTGGAATGATTACATGTTTATCAAGTGTAATGTTGTATAAGTAATCTCATGGTACTATGGAATAAAGAGACATCTAAGGATTGTTAAACTATTGTCTTTCCTAAGTTTTTAAAGTGTATAATTAATGGTACTAGTAACCATGAAATGTTATTCAGATATTTTTTGGAAAGTAGATGATATTCGCATAATGAAGGAATAATAAGATAATGAGGTATTTGATTGTATTCATGAGCTCATGAATGATATAAGGAGAAGGTTATATCAATGTTTGAGTATATAGAATTTTTGGATTTTGGTATGTGGAAAGAGTTAACTTTTAACTGCATTCATGTTTTCACTAAGGTTCAATGGATATTCAAGAGAATACGTGATTAAGGCCTTTGAATGTTTGGAATGTGACCAACAAGACATATCTTATGATATATGGGGATCAACGACAGTGTTAAATCTCTGGTAATCATTTTCACTATATTATGAGAGTGGACTGCAGTATTATGGATAAGCCTAAAGATTATAATGGATTATGTTGTACATAAGTTAGTATTGTTTAAGGATAGAAGATTTTCGATATTATTGATGGGATGTTATAGTAATGTAGTTTTAGAAAAAGGACAACCTGCAGGATGAGCGACAGCCCATCACCTCGGACAAGGATGTGGGAATCGAACCCACAACCGAAGTGCGACTGGCCTTTATCGCTTACCACTGGCCTACAGGAAGTCCCTATTTAGTAGAAACTAGTTTTATTATATTAAGCAGTATGATATATGAAGTATAAGTTCATTTTAGGAACCATATATCATTAATCTCACTATAGATGGACTTATGTATTTTTTGATAACTTTTCTAACCTTTTGAGACAGATGGAATGACCCATCATTCTATCACATGATCTGCTAACACATCACGAATGAAAAATTCAACTTCATTTCTTTAAGAGTTGAAGTAGAAATTGACCAAAGAACGACAAACAGTGAGACTATACCAAAATCACGAATGTATTTCTTCTAATTCCAATTTCATCAACTTTAGGGAAATGATCTTGAAAACCAAAAATGTTGTCCTAGTGCTCTTATATCTGATTAATCAGATGGTACCTTAGATCGTCACAAATTTATGGATTTGTGATTTCTAGATTTTCCATAGCCATGTTCTCTACCACTCTCCATCAGAACATGATGGTTAGATTTCTCTTCTATATCCATATTTTCACCTATGTGGAAACCCTGTGATTAGTTTATTTGGGTAACCGTTACGTTTCATACTTTTGTTTTTAAAGATTGGTTTTGATATTCCTTTTTATGATGTGGGTTTCTATTAAAGAAACTTTCTAATAGTAAACCATTTATAACCCCGATGAATTTCGAGGGAGAAATTCATTTTAAGGGGGGTAGAATGTAACAGCCCGAGATTTTATGAAAAATATTCTTTTTAATTTCATTAATGTCTTGTGTTTTATGCTACACCAAAAGGAGCTTCCACAACACACATCCTTGACTTTCCTTGCATTACACGCAATCACAACCTTCCTCGATAACGTGTGTAGTACGCAATACTGAGTTTTACGAAACAACGATATGCTATTAAAATATTATTAAAACTAGCATTTATGAATAGTAATAACCACTTTTTAAATTTTAGAAAATTTATCTCTCAAAATGGACTTCATTTTTGGATTCGTAGTATCGAATTTAGCCTAAGGTGAAATTTTGGAACTTTTCGGATAACTTTCATATTCTGATGAATAGTGAAAATTACTAAATTATAATTAAAAACAACTTTTTAATCGAAATAATTAATAGTGATAAATTATTAATTTGAGTGGTTTTGAAGTATATTTAGAATATATTTTTACAATTTAATACAATTTTGGTCATTGGTTGTAATTTCACATTTAAACCAGACATAATCAAGTGTCAATCTTTTGATAGATATTGTTTCTTAAAAACACGCTATTTGTTTTAACAGTGGGATTTAATTATAAAATTAATTAATGCAACTTATATGTTATGAATTTGGTAAAATAGAATTAATTTTTGAATTTGGAATATGAAATATAGCTTAGGATGAAATTTTGGCATTTTTCTGAAAAACATCAATTTTTGATGAATAGTGAAACTACTAAGTGGTAGTTAAAAAACTGAATTTTTCATAAAACTTAATTTTACCTCTTCTGTGAATGGAATTTCAAAAATCCGAGAGACACGGTTGATGTCAGTAAGTAAAACGTGGTTCAAGGAGATGAAAATAATTTTTGGTGAATAGTAACTTTTTACTTTTATTTACCACGGTTAAAAGTAAATAGGGTAATTAAGGGTAATAATGATATTAATATTACCCTAACACATGTCCTAATTCTATTGGACAAGTGTATATCGACCAAAAACAACCTTAAGTGTAAAACATTATCATTTAGGCCCACTTGGATTAGATTAGGACATTTATTATTATTTAATTCAAAGAAGACTTAAAAGAGTTAAAATCAAATTTTATTTACTAAAACATTTTTAATATAGGGTTTTACATAAGATAAATTAGATTGTAAATATTTATTAGAAAGATAAAAAGATTTCCTAAATAATGGTATTTTATTTGTAATTTTTAGACATCAAATAATTTAATTTATTTATGACACAAAGATGATGCAGTAATTATCTTATTTATGAAATACTGACATAATTGATGTTATAAACACCAAAATAAATGTAATTTGAGACTTTTTATGAATTAAACTAATTTTATAGGTTATTATAATATATTAGTGTTGATTTAATCAACTTGGTTGGAACATATAATTCTGTTATGACTTTCACAGAAATCATATATCAAATAGTGTCAAAATTGACACAAAATAGTTTTTAAATCAAATATTATATTATTAATTGTTATTTTATTCCTAAAAATCTAAGGTTCAGCCAAATGACTTAGATAAGGATTTATATATTAATAATAAACAACTTGGGGTTAGTTTGGCATGTTATAGTAAGTGTATTAACCATATAGTGTAAGAAAACAAAAAGACACGGTAAAAGTTAAATTATTTAACTTAGAGTTAAATCAAATTGATAAGGTTAAAATAATAACCTAAACCTGTCTAATTCC
Source organism: Viscum album (assembly GCA_963277665.1). Taxonomy (NCBI): domain Eukaryota; kingdom Viridiplantae; phylum Streptophyta; class Magnoliopsida; order Santalales; family Viscaceae; genus Viscum; species Viscum album. The sequence goes on along the minus strand of OY728125.1, from coordinate 1,920,382,180 downwards.
TATTGGTTTATAGGATTTCGACCCATCCCCACTTTAAATTCTAAATAAGACCCTTTGGAACCATTATAAACCGATTTTTACTTTAATATAAAATAATATTTTGAGATATTCATATGGTGCCCCTCTCCTCCCTTATAAAAGGGCACCTCCTCCCCCTCCTCCTCACACCAATTTGAGCACTCAAGCTCGGCCAACACCTGCCGTTTTCTCCTCTCCACTTTCCTAGAATAATCCTAGAGGTCCTGGTATTCTTCAAAGACCAATCTTAGTTCGCTAAGTGGAGGATTCAAAGAGGCGTTCCAAAGAAGAGGTAATATCCATTACCGATCTTTTCAATTTCTTTCTTCTTCAACTTCTTCTTCTTTAGTTGTTTCATGATAAAGTAATAACATCAGTATTACTTACATAATGATATGTTATTCTAAATATGAAACAACCCTAATTCACCTTCTATCCATCCTACAGAAAAATGAAATCACCATGCGTGCGTACGTATGGAATACCGTCTCCACGCCGTGGTGTAATCTATTTTCCACCACCACCTTAATAGGATGGGTATAATGGTGTAATGAGTAACTATTTATGATAATTATAAAGTAATATTGATACTGAAATAATATATATATACTCCAATACAATTCCACAATCATAGGAACGATATCATCACTCGTGCGTACGTACGGAATACCGTCTCCACGACGTGATGCGACTCGTTCTACATGATCATCATTACATATTAATTATATAAATGAATTGAATGAATAAATATGATATATGTTACACTAATACCATTCTGGATATAAGGTATCTATAACCTTAAAAGAAGAATAAGAATTTATTCCGCAAAACACGCATAAGAACAAAAGGCAATAAAGACCCGAGTAACAAGTAACAATTAAATATTACTAACAAGAAGATAAGAATATGACCATATATGATATCATATCAATATGTATGATTCTGGAATAAGTCAATAACATTATTTAAACCATTATACAGGAGATTCAGACACGTACAAAGCAAATCGGACCTAAGGTAAGGGAATATATCACAATCTCATTTTATCCGAGATTGTTTATACTTTATTATTTACTGGGGTGTATTTTATCATCCACATAAATGTTTCCTCAATATGTAATATTATTTCCATTCACCTACAATTCTTTAAATCCAATTTTACCCTTTGGTGATTTTTAGTAAAATATATGAAAGGAATCTTTTGTCGTTTTTCGTACGAGGCGTTTTTTTGACTCTTCCGAAAAAAGTACGCGAAGAATGTTTTTTTAACTTATACGGCAAGAATGGATTTTTAAAACATTATTTCCAAGAATCTTCCTTTATAAATTTTCAATTTTATTTATAATCAAATTCTTTTAGTTTATAATTGTATGACATGTTAAGAAAAGAAAATTGTTTTTTTGAAGTAGAAAGGATATTTTCCTCAAGAATGGAGTTCAAATGTTTTATCAAAATTATTTTCCATCTAAGATAATATAGGGTTCTGTTTTTATCCCTATTATTACATTGATTTGATTATGTTTTGGGGGAATTATTTTTATGAAGTCATTTACCTTATATGATTTGTTTTATGATGTCATGATGTTTCAAGAATCCCATTTTTGTTATATGTGTTATGCGATGATGTATGATTTATGATTATGTGGCACACATAATAAAGGATTCATTATAAGATGGGTGGGACCTATATCTCCCTCCAATGCATTGGGTAAAGATTTTATATCTCATTAGATAGACATGGTTGGAACGGTAGGTTATACCGGTTCAGTGAAACAGGACTGAAACGAGGGTGACTCGGTTTAGAAAGGGACTTTGTCCACTAAGATAGTCTTGGAAATGAGTCTTGACCAACATGAAATGATTTTATATGATTATGTGTGTATGCCACAAAGTTTCATCTTTTATGTTATGATTATTGTGATTACATTTCACTGCCATGATTTATCCCATGTTATGAAATTATGATCTCTTTTGTAGGTTAAGATTTCCAAAAGTTATGTGCTTGTGTATACGATGAGATTTATATTTCTTTTGTTTACCCTTACTGAGAATTTGAGCTCACCCTTTCATGTTTTCTTTTCCCCAGGATATAAAGAAAGGTTTTAGGTAAGAAAAGGAAGATCTTTATGGGAGATGTTTAAGATCTTTCACCACGATTAGAAGATTACTTTCCGAGTTTCCAAAGACACTAAACTATTATGATCCGTGTGTGTGTGTTTATGTTATGTACTAAGTATTCCGAAAAAGTAATGTAATGTTCATGTACGTTAAGATTAGGGTCTCTACACCATTTCTCTATCAAGGGTATTTACCTTTTTGCACAATTACAAATTGATTATAGTGTTCCATGTATTAATTCCACATTCCTTTATCGTGGAATAAATAATGATGAATCCTTGTTTTATGATCCATGTGGCACACTTATGCACGAAATGAAATGATTAAGAAGGGTGTACCCAGATAGCGCTTCAATGCATTGGGTAAAGATTAGTATCATGATACGTCAAGTGAAATGGGGATTTACTCATTCTAATAAAATTGAAATGAGGATTTACTCATGATAATTCAAGTGTAATAAGGGTTTACTCATTCTCCAGGTGCAATGATCCTTGGATCATGCTAACACCATGTTAAGTTTTTTTGACACATTTCTATGCTATGATAATCATGCAATATCATGCCTTTATGTTCATTTTTATGATACATTGATATGTATATTTTGTAACATGTGTTGTATTCTTCATGTTATCCCTAGTTTACTCCCTTACTGGGCTTTATAGATCACCTTTTTCTTATGCATGTCATCAGGTAATCCCATGAAAAGCTATGTATGAGGGAATGTAGTGGTCATGTAAAAGACGTTTTCAATAAATATGTTCTATTTCATATTCTAAGTCATTATGTGATGTTTCTAAGCCCCAAATACACGAGACCTCTCAATCTTCTACAATGTATCCAGTGATGTTTTTATGTAAAAAATAATGTTTATGTGTGAAATAAAAAGTAGGTTTGTCATATGATATATATATATATATAATATATTCATTATAATATTTTTTAAGTTTATCCAATATATTTGATAACCATAAGTTAAAAAAACCAAATACTTTACTTAAAAACTTATATTTTTATAAAGGTAATTTTACTTCCTTTTAGAGGAGAACCCATTTAAAATATAAATTTTGAAACATTAAATGTTTAATTTTCCCAAATAAAATTCATTTTTTAAATAGATTCATATGAATTAGATTATGGTGATTTATTTAAATTTTTTGGAAACATATCATTTTTAATTAACAGTAAAAAATACTATATTTTAGTTCAAAACATCTTTTTCATCTAATTTATTTATTATGTTAAATTTTGTTTTATGTTGGTTTTAATGATTAATTAGATAATTTTTTAATATATTAATATAATTTGTCTTATTATAATCAATTTCACTTTGAAATTGACTATAAAAATATAGCAATCTTTTGGAAGTTTTTACTTTAAAAACTCGTGTTGTCATCCCGTTTACTGGATGAATTTTAAATTAATTTCAATCACTTATGTTATTTTAATTTGGAAAATTGGATTCAATATTTGGAATAAGAATAATTTTTATTTTATAATACGTTCAACTTAGTTTTTGACTAAAAATATCAGTGAAATTAATTAAAATTAATAACCATTATTAAGGAAAAATAGTCTAAATAAATGACTAAACCATTAACATAAGAGTCCAAATGACCTAAAATATTAAAAAAAACCGATTTTCTATAAATATATCAAATATAAGCCTCAAATTATTTATTTCGGTTTGTTTTGTGTTACTTTTTTAGCTAAGAACATGTGTACACCTAACTTGTTTCCAAAACTTCCATGCGAGTCTGTTTCCTTCGCTATAAATGGACAACTACTCTCTAACTTTTTTCACCTATTAAACCTTGTAGATTATTCTAATATCTACCAAAATGGATTCCCAAAATACCTCCCCCAACATTGAATCATCCATTTGGGATGAAAGCCTTCAAAGGATGTCTTTTGGTATAAACCAAAAGAAGTTATTTGAATAATAGGTAACATCTTCTCCTAATATTTTTAGTTTAATTTCCCTTATCCATTACCTATAAAATTCTTATAATATGATTATATAAAAGAAAAAGTATAAAAAATATGTTGTTTTTATGTTATGAATTTATCATACACTTAAACACACCTCCATCTAACGGGTAACAAACATACTATTTTTGTGAACGACCAACTAATGCCTCACGAAAGAATGATTGATAATTTTTACCTTTACACCTATCATGGTGGGAATTATAGGGGAAAATATATTTTTATATGATATATATGTTATTTATAATATATTTATGCTTCTATAATTTTGATTTTTATCAAACCTATATGCTTTTAATTTTTTGTAAATATGATAATTTCATTTGAGGAAGTGTTGACTACCTCCCCTCAAAGCGATATGACTCATTCATTCCATACATAGAATGTATTAAGGATGATTTTAATAAACCTATGTAAAATATATAACATATATATGATTCTGGAATTATAATATACATACGTGTCATTTATTGTTCATTATTTTAATACAATAATGAAATGGATGTAGCGTTTATGCATACGTACAACCTACTGTCCACATGAAGGGTGCACTTTATTTATAATATCAGAATATACTGGACTAGTATAAAGAACTATATAATAATTTTATATGATAATTAAGAAATGGTTTTCATTCTAGAGTTGATGAAACCATGATCTAATTAATGATAAAAACAAATAAAAAGTTAAAACTTACTAGAGCAAATTGGACAATTAACACCCAAAATAGTGAAATTAATGAAAGAGTGTTTAAAAATGGGTAATAAAATATTATAAGGAATTAATATATGATATTATAAACGGGATTATTTTTATAATGTTAGTTGGTAACATATTTTAAACCATTATACTTATGGCTAAATACCACAAAAAAGGAAGGATAAGGCACAATATTTCTTCTCAAGTTACATTCCATTGAGACTTATTTGTTATTATGCACCAATTTACTTTTATTTTGTGTATTTACTTAACATTAACATTTTATATCATGAATATCCTTACCCTTATGGTATTATACATTTCATTTAATATTATTACCTCATGGAGTTTATAATTTAAATAGTTCAATGTGGTATGAGACACATTAGAATGTTTAAAATGACATTTACCTCAAGATTATTTTTATGATCTTTCAATGTTATTTAGATTAATTAATGTTAATCACCACTTTTTACTTAAAATCCAATGGGTATTATTGATAAAATTTTACATTTTCTCCATTGCATATATTTTGATAAGGCACATTATTCATGATTATGAGGAATTCTTTGGACTGGTATGACATGAGTGGGGTCTGGTTAGATTTAGATATACCCTTGATGAATTAGTAGTCTCATGAGATGAAATAGTTAGAAAAATTTGATGGGTTTTTACGAGATGTCAAAAAAATATTGTGAATGTTCTTGATGGTACTGCTTCTATGTACCTAGGAAACATGACATCTAATAATTACATATTTCCATCATTTATATTAAGTTATTATCCATCCATGATATTTTGTGTCAATATATATATGGATACATTTCATTATCAATTTATTGATTTACATGGAATGAGTTATAGTTTTTCCCTTCCATATTGACTTTTCAGTATCCAGTTATTTGAATATATTATGTTTTCATTTATTCAACTTCTCATGTTAATTTATTCTTATTTATTCATTATTTCTTCTTCTAACATACCCCTACATAGCATTTAAGCTCACCCTTATTATGATTCTTTTCACAGGTTATGAAAAATAAATATCTGAAGAAGCATTAATGGGTGGAGTTTATTTCATTTAACAATGTATAATATTCTATTTTGTTTTCATAATGTATTACAGGTATTATATTTTTAATCTATCCCTCCAGGACTACTAAATAGATCCGTGATTTTGGAATTATTTCCATATAATAATGATAATGTAATAAATTACTACACCAGCTATAGGATTTTGGGGTTGGATCATTATAGTTGGTTTCAAATGAATCTTAGTAGTAACCTTAGAAACTAGATTTAGAAAACATTGATTAGGGATCAAAACCCTTTGATAAAATTTTAAAATCCTTATAGAAAAACATCATATAATTTTGGTATGGTATATATTATGTGGGTATGACGAGAAATGAATCCTTATGTGGATACTAGAATTGGATGTGGTTTTGGAACAAATGTACCTAGAAGTAATAACTCCAACAAGGTGTTCTGAGCCCGACTTGGGGTAACCAAGTAAATGATAAGGGGCCTTACTGCGCACCTAGTTGGGAACTATTGAGGGATGCACTTAGGATAGTTCTCATTTTATTTACCTACCATTAAGAAGGGTTAATATGTAATGATATCCCCAAATAATACATTTTTATGATAATGAAATTAGATATACATAAATTTATTAATTTATGTTACCCCATAATTGGAGTTATACAAAGTTCATAATTTTGGGAGCTAATCTAGTATATTCCATTATTTATAAATGGAACCTGGAAGGATAAAAAACGTCAATACTCATGGAAAATGTAGATTTTTCCTTACTGATGAAACCAATACCACTATTATTAGAACAGATAATGTTATAAAAATAGTAGGATAACTAAACCATATTATGAAATACAACCTTTCTCGGATGGAGCTACCAGTTCCACAACTATATTCTCTGATGTTGGATCACTTTATGAAGTAGATCCCCCCATAATTTAGTGATGCTATTGAACCAATGGTTTATGAGGGATGTATTAAGTCATTGGATAATATATTCACGGAATTAGGATGTGGTGAAAAGGAAAAAGTTACACTTGCAGTATATTGTCTGAATAATGATAAAGATCAATGGTCGTCCTTGATTCATAATATAAGGGATGAAGAAATAATATAAATCACGAAATATATGACTTTTAAGGATACATTATTCAATGAATACTAATATCATGATTAGAAAATCGAGTTAAAGATAAATTTAATTCACTTAAAGAAAAATGAAGAGGATATTTATTAGATTATCAAGCTAACCGTATAAGGTTAGCCAGATATTTTATAGATTATATATACAAAAAAGAGTTAAATATCAACCACTTATTTGAAGGACTTAACAAAAATATCTGAAGGGCACTGGTTTCTTAGAATTTTTCACCATATAAATAAATATTTTTATTTTCCATCAAGATGCAGAAGGAATTCTAAAAATCTAATGCATTTAAATTAAACCAATAAAAGAATCTTTTTTTTGAGCACCAAGAAAAATTGAACGCATAAAATAAGAAGAAGATGTTCGTGCATTTTCTATTGTGTGATAACTAGGGAGAGAATCACCCTAATGAATGCATAAAAGGAATGAGAGTATGTTATAAGTGCAGAGAAAGGGGCCATCAAGAAAAAATGCAAAGGGAAGAATAAAGATCCTATTATTAAGTGTTATAACTGCAAGGAGATGGGTCACTATGAAAAATAACGCCCCGAACATCAAGATAATATACCTCAAAAAACACCGAGGGATCAAGGATAAGAATATTTTTTCGACTCAACTAAAGTGGAATGATTAACGCACATATGTTTTTGGATTTAATAAATATATTATAATAGTATTTTGTTTATGGTGTTCTCATCACATGATTTATGAAAAATGAAAGGATTGTACTCTAGTAATTTTTAATTAAGTATTTTAGATCATATGATGAATGGAACCAATAAAATTTATTTAGCATAAAGTTAATATTTTTGGAAAAAACGTGATTGAGGGAAAGAAAACTCTTAATATGTTCCTGATGTTGAGATAATGATGAAGAAATGATTTATTTGGATAAGTGAGGACTACATTGGAATTTAATAAAAAATTTTTGACAAATGGTCTATTATATCAATAATGGAGTTTAAAACAGTTTTGGATTTAAGGAATATATATAAAAACATGCGTTTTACTTTAGGAAGAAGGAAGAATAGATGTTTCACATATATTTTTTAGTAATTTTATTTATTCCTAAATTTCAAGAGGATACATGATGAAGTTATTCATATGATTGGAATGTGAACATTTAAGGGTTCTTTATATTGGTTAAGGGATAATGATAAGTTCATCATGAAAATTCAATAACCATATTTTTAAAGTGATGGATTATAATAATTTCAAAAGTTTAACCATTTATTTAATGGTTTATGTTAAACATTGGATATGGTTTTAGAGATTGATATATTACAACACTATAAAATGGATCTTGTGATAAGAGATGAATTATAAATAGTTCTATATGTGATCAAAGGAAAATATTATGTTTATAAAAATATATTTTTCTTATATTATTAGAAAGTGAAATAATTCCTCAACTATCAGAAAAATGATCTTGAAACAAAAAATGTTATCATAGTACCTTCTTTTCTGATGAATCAAAATTCCCTTAGATCATCATGAATTTAGGTATTTTTTATTGTTAACATTATTCTAACCATGTTCTTTACCACTTACTATCATAACTATATTGTTATATTTTCTTCTGTATCTATGTATCCATTTTCCATATATGTTCTCCTAATAAGGACCTATTTTCGTGACCATTGTACTTTCCTCTCTCTCTCTTATTATGAATATGTGATATGAACACTTTTTAAAGTGTAGGTGTTTCAATAATAGTATGTTTTAAATCATTATACTTCTGAGATCAATTTTAAATTGCGAGGAAACAATTTATTTAATGTGGGGAGAATGTAACATACCAAACTTCTAAAGTTAGAACCTTATATTCAATAACATACAAGAAATGTTACACAAAGTGTGTAAGGGAATATAATGAAATGATAATTTAAAATATATATACCACTAGAAATTGATTTTATATATTCAACATTTTTTTATTCACTCGATATTGAGTATCCTTGCGTTCCACGTAAGAGGAACTTTCTTCAAAATATTACATTACACAAAAGACCCTGTTTTATCGAATAACGATATATTATTAAATAAAATGAGATAAAACCTAGAACATAAATTAATATTTATAAAAATGGATAAATAATTTAGTAAAATATATTTTTTACAAAAAATTTAAAATAAATTAACTGGTAATAAATTAAATAGAAATGAATATGAAAAATGATTGAATTTAAAAGAAAGTAGTATTATTTTTAAAAAGTTGTTTTAACCTAATAGATTTAATAAATAACAATTAGTGGTAGATATTAAAGAAATATATATATATATATATATCATATATTAAATATAATATTTTTGAAGTTATTTCAATATATTTGATAAGCAAAAGATAAGAACAACCCAAAATACTGCACTTGAAGACTTATATATTTATAAAGGAAATTTTACCGACTTTTAGAGGATAAGACAATTTATATATTAATTTTGAATCTCTAATTGTTTAAATATGTCAAAATATACTTCATATTAAAAAAAACAATAATTAGTTTATGGTGAATTTTTGATATTTTTTGGGAATATACAATTTTTATTGAATAGTCAAAAATACCGCATTTCAGTTCAAGACTTCACATTCATCTTATTTATTTATAAAGTTAAATTATGTTTTATATTGGTATTAATGTTTAATTAGATAATATTTTTATCAATTAATACAATTTATTTTATTATAATATATTTTCTATTGAAATATACCTAAAAAACATATGAATATTTTGGACACTTGTACTTTAAAAACCCTCATTGTCATCCCTCTTATATAATGAATTTTAAATTAATTTATGTAACTTATGAGATTATAATTTGGAAAAATTTATTCAATATTATTAATAATCATAATTTATATTTTTTATTGAGGTCAATTAAATTTTTTACAAATAATATTAGTGAAATTAATTAAAATTTATCACAATTATTAATGCAAGATTAAGCTTAATAAAGAACTATATCTTTAACTTAAGGGCCCAAATGACCTATCCAGATATCAAAAACCCATTATATGGACATATATAGATCATAAAAAGTTTATTTTTTAGTTTTTTTGGTTTTTATGAATTTTTTAGGTAAGAACATGTGTGCACCTAATTTGTTTCTAAAAATTCCATGCGAGTCCTTTACCTTCTCTATAAAAGGCCACCACCTCAACCACTAATTCACACCTCTAAAACCTCTTAGGTTTAGCCATGATGTTCCCAAATAGATTTCCAACATCCCTAACCCCTTTCTTGAAACCTGAATTTGGGAAGAGAGCTTTCAAAGGAAGTCTTTTGGTTTAAACTAAAAGAAGTTACCCGATTAATGGGTAACGTCTTGTCTCAATATTTTTAATTTCATTTTCATCATACCCTCCCTCTAATATTCTTATTCTATTATTAAATTACAAAAATATAATAATAAATATTCTATGATTTTTTTATTTAATGATTTTTAACAACACTTACACACACCCCCATCAAAAAGGATATCGAATGCATTGTTTCTGTGAACGGAGAACTACTGCCTCACAAAATGATGATTGATCATTTTACCTTTACCACAAATCATAATGGACATTATGATGGGAAATATATTTATATATTTTATATATGATATTTATAATGTCTTTAGGATTATGTAATTTTTTTTATAAAATAGCTTTATTTTATCCCTCTCATGTAAATACGATAATTTGGGTTGAGGAAGTGTGGACTACCACCCCCTCAAAACGATATGACTTGTTCATGATAAACATGGAACATATTAAAGATAATTTCAATAAACCTATGTAACATATATAAAATATATATTATTATGGAATTATAATAAAAATATGTATCATATATTTTTCAATATCTTAATACACCAATGAAATTGAAGTAGCATTCATGCGTACATACGACATAGTGTCTCCATAAATAGTGCACTTAATTTATAATATCCAAATATAATGAACTACTATAAATACATATAAGTTGATTATTTTTTATTATCAATCCATGTTTTATATTTTTTATATGATGAAACCATGATCTAATTAATGACAACAAAATATAAAAATTTGAAGCTTACTCTAGCAAACTGGACAATTTACACCTAAAATATTGAAATTAATGAAATATTTTTCACAAAAGATAATAAAATATTATAAGGAATTAATATATGATATTATAAAAATGAGTGTGGTTATGATATAAGTTAGTAACATATTTTTAACCTCTATAAATTTGAAAAATACCACAAAAAATAAGGCTAAGGTAAGAGATTTCATCTTAATTTACATTCCATTAAGACATATTTGTTATTATAAACCAATTAATTTTGATTTAGTGTATTTTAATAGATTTAAATTGTTATATTATTAATATAATTAACCTCATGGTATTATAAGTCTTATTTAATATTTTTCATTAATAGAGTCTATGATTTAAATATTTTAATGTGGTATTGGACACATTGGAATGTTTAAACTGTCATATCCCTCAAGATTGTTTTTATGATCTTTCAATGGTATTTACATTATTTAATGTCAACCACCGTTGTTGTTAGTTAGCCTCTACTGGGGTATTATTGATAAATACATATCTTGTATTTAATGAAACTATTTTGATAAGGGACATTATTAATGATTATGAGGAAAGCATTAGACTGGTACGAAACGGGTGGGGCCCTGTTACAGATATCACCTCGATGAATCGGTAGTATCACGAGATGATATAGTTGAAAAAATTAGTTGTTTTTTTAATCAATAGATAAATATTCTTATGAAAGTTATTGATGGTACTGGTTCTGTTTACATAGGATACATGACATCCAATAATTAATCATTTACCTAATTCAGATTCAATAATTATCAATCCATGAGATTTTGCATTGACATATATATATATATACTTCATTATCAGTTTATTTATTTATATGAATGAGTTTTTGTTTCTTACCTTGCAATATTGATTTATCCTTATATTGTTATTTGAATGGAATTTTTTATCATTTATTCACCATACTATGTCAATTTATTCCTATTGATTCATTATTGCTCCTACTTACTTACCCTTATTGAGCATTTGAGATCATCCTTATTTTGTTTCTTTCCACAGGTTATGAAGAATGAATACTCGAATAAACATTCTGGGATGTAGTTTATTTCAGTTTACTATTTATCATGTTTTATTTTGTTTTCCTAGTGCATTATGGGTATCATGTATTTAATATTTCTTTGCAAGACAGCTAAATTGACCAGTCCTTTAAGATTTTTCCCTTATAATAATGCCAATGTAATAAAATAACACACTAGATACAGGATTCAGGGTCGTGGAATTACATTGTACATAATTAATCTTAGAACATTCTATTTTTTATGGTATATAGAAAAAGAGGATGAGAAGAGTAAAACACAAATAATTGTTGATGAAAACACACCCACATCATAAGGTTTCTTCTCTTCTAAGACACTGAACTCCCTTTTGTCTTGGAGTTATTAAATATAAAATATACATAATATTTAAAAATATCATTATGGGGAGGATTTTGGAAGATTTATTCATTTGTTTAGTGATATAGGAGTGTTTTTACAAGTGGAGGTAGAGGGGTTATTTATAATTGAGGAGATTGGATTTTTTGAGTTAAATTATTGAATAAAATAATATATCCAAGCTAAACCTTATAATAGTTATATTTTTGAAATAATGAATCATATATAGATATAATATAATATATTTAGGACTATAAATCCATTTTTAATTCCAATTCAATAGTTTATTAAAAAATAATTTGTAAAAAAATGAGAAATTCTTATTTTAATGAAATACTTTTGACGTTAGACTTTGGAATTTAACATTTTTTTGAATTTTTTTTGAATTATAATTTATTACTATAAAATTATATATGATTTTGTGAAGGTAAAATTTACATATATGATAAGATCAGGAATGATTTAATTTAAAATACACTCATTTTGAAAAAAACATTATTTTCACTATTCATGATAAAATTACATTATATCAAAAAAATTACAAAAAAAACCATTGGAAAATTTATATATGATGATATAAAAAAGGAAATTAATTTTATAAAAATATTTTTATAGGATTTGTTATTTTAAATTTTATTATAATGATTACAATTTTTATAGAATAACTTAAGATAAAGTTTATTAAAAATTTGATTATATTTTGTTTGAGTTTTTTTTCTTGATATTTATTTATTGTAATTATAATATTTATATATTTCTAAATTACTCATGATAAATAATATTTATATTGAATTTATTTATTTTTAGATCAAATTATAATTCAAATTATTAGGTTATTATTCCCGAGGATTAGGTTATTATTCCAAATTTCTAGGTTACTATTTCAACATCCATATTTCCTCCTAAAAATAATACCTCATTCCTTTGTTAATAATTAATTAAAATTAACACTAGGTTTATATATCATGATTTTCTAAGATTTCAATTAGTTTAGTAATATTTTGTTTCACTAATAGTTTTTTGGCTATGGCAGTGTTGATTCTAGTGAATTAAAAGGATTCAAATTTTCCCATTCTATTTTTCATAATTTATACTTTTCATACAATTGTATTGGTTCAAATTTCAATTTTTTTGGTTTCTAATTATTTTAACTATATCTATTAATGAAATATTTTTTTGGTTTCTTTGTTTGGTGAATGATTATAATAAAATAAATTATAATATTACACACATTTATTTCAAATATAATTTATAAAATATAGGTTCTTATATTCGCCCTTTATAAATTCCATCCTAAAAATTTAAACTCATAATATCAATTGATAATAGGTAAGGGTACATATATTTAATTATTTAATATTTTTCCCATTTCACCTTTTCATATTTATAGTTCCACTAAAACACATTTAAATGGTGAGTTGTCTTTTTGTGTAGAACTTTTTCTCTATAATTTAAGATCTTCACCAGTTTCTCCTCATATGAGAGTTAATTTTCTAGTTATAACACCTTTGGATTTAGTAAATATTAGTGATAAGGTACATAATTTCTTAGGAGATATATGTGGAACATATCATGAACATGATCTATATTTGGTGGATGTGAATGTTGATAGGCCACCACACTTATGTGATAAAGGTTATCAAAGGGGACAAATTTCCTCGGGATAAGATTCCATTTCTTTACAAACCACATGACCCTCTTATATGATGATGTTAAATTTAAAAGTTTATCCCAAACATCAATATCTAATTCCCACCATCTATTTTCAGCATATATGTTTTTTTGACAATGATAATATTTTATATGATTTTGTATGGCCTAAACAATCGATCTCATATCTTTCACAAGATTATGTATTAATAAATTTTTACCACCTTTATCCCAAAACTAGGTGTTCAATATCACAATACATAAATAGATTAATATGGTTCCATTTGAATAAATTAGTTGAATATTTTGTTTGTTTGAGAACTCAACTAATGGGTAATGTTGATCCCACCAACCTTTAAATATAATTGAATGATCTTAACGTTTCATTAAGTGTCTAAATAGTCCTTTTAGATTGGACAAAAATTAGGTGGTGATAGGAGAAACATAAATTTTATTTAGTTTTCAAATAATTTTTAAGAAACCACAACAATTTAGATATAAACCTTAGATCATGATGTGAGAGGATTGAATGTGGGGCCCCATATAGCCAACCCACTTCCTTTTTCTATATTATGGTAAGTTGTTCCAATTGAAAATATTCCTAAATAGAAATTAAGTGTTATGTCTTGGTGAGTCAATCCCCTAATACCCATATAAAATTATATCCTTCAGTTATATTCATGTGTTAAATGACAAAGAACTGGTGATTCTTGCACTTTCCATGTAGGAATAAACAATGTTTTCTTCATCCCCTTGGACATTTTCCCTTCTGTTTTGACTTGATAAAAAAAATAACTTTGAGGTGTAATTAGCAACATTATTTTTCATGTTTTACCACTTGAAGATCAATCAAAGATAACAACACATCTTGGTTATTCATGTATTTATGGAGAAAAATGATCAATATAAATTATCAAATATCCCCTTATTTATCTAAGATGATGAAGGCACACAATTTGTAGTTCCAAATAGAATTACACCATCTTCATCAGTATGAAATTTATGAAGCCTGACTTTGATTATTTCTTTCACCCTCTTTTAAATATCTAAATCATCCCATTGTTCCCCCTTAACATTCTATTAGATAGATTATTTGGAAATAGTTAGGGATAGTCATAATGTTTTACCCACCATTATGATTTCTAGATCTATTCTTTATATATCCATGAGGATTTGGTCTTTCATAATTTACATCATGGATACGTTAATAGGTTATTTTCATCTTAGATCATCCACTACCTTGTTATCCACTCCTGGATAGTAATTAATAGAGAAATAATAGTCCTTTATTATCTCTAACCATATTCATTAGGGAATAATGAGATCATCCTATGTGAATATATACATTAGAATCTTGTGATATATATATGTCACACTTACCACCATAGAGGTAGTGTCACTAAATCTTCAAGGAGAATATATTATCTACTACATCTTGATCATTAATCAGGAATTGTTTATCCTTTTTATTTAGTTCCCATGAATCATAGGTGCTTTATTTATTATTCTACATGAGTAAAAACCCCAATATTTGTTTAAAGAATCACTATATATAATGAAAACTTATCAACATGATGGTAGTGTGAGTAATCACATTAATTGGACTCTTATTTATCTCCTTAAATATATCTATAAAATTATATATCCCAACACACTTTACCCCTTTATATGTTAATATAGTTATAAGGATATACAATCATAAAAAATATCTCACAAAATGTTGCTAGTACCGCTCTAATCTAGGAAAACTATGAATTTACATGGTAGTATTGGGTATGGGCCATTCATCAATAGGAATTGTCTTTCAAGGGTTAATAAAAATTCCCTCACCAGTGATCATGTTCCCCATGAATGTGACTTGCTATATCCAAAATTATCACATACTGAACTTAGAATATATTTTCTCTTTTAGTAATGTCACTAACATAATCCTTATATTACCTTTATGTTTCTCCTTATTGATGATTTAAATTATAACATCATAGATGATGTATACCCAAAAAATTTCAAGGTAGTCTATAAAAACTGTATTCATCAAACCAAAGACGATTTATAGGGAATTATTAAGTTCAAAGGGTGTCACTATAAACTCAAGGACTCCATAACTTGGATAGAATGTTGTCTTATAAATATCTTCATTCATTACCTGTAGCTGATGATATCTAGAATGAAGATCTACTTTTGATAAGTACTCATCCACTGTTAATTTATTGAAAAAATTATCAATCCTTGGAAGTGGACACATATTATTTATAGTGAACTTTTTTAGATGATGATAATTTATATCTAGCCTCATTGATCCATCATTTTTATTTAAAAAGAGCACTAGAGCAGCCTAGGGTGATTCACTTGGCCAAATAAACTCTCTTTACAAATTCTCTTGCAGATACTTGTTTAACTCATCCATTTAACTTAAGGCCATATTATAGGTAAATTTAGAGTCATAATGGATCTAGGTATATGCTTTATTGAGAACTGTACCTCCTGATATAGGGGAATTCCATGAAACCCATTGGAAAATACATTAATTTATTTCATAAAATTTGGATTTTCATCAAGGATGAGTATTTCACTAAACTCAAACATTTTGGATTAGTGTTCCTCTCGATAGAGTGTCATCACCCACACCATTGAGGGAATATTTAAGGAATATTCATGATATTCCTTTAATTTGTAGTGTGTTGTGGGATGTTTTGGAATATTTATAGAGATTTTCATTTCCCAATAGTTATTGTGTGGTCTATATAAACAGAGCCAATAAATTCCTAGTATATCTCAAATTTCACCATGGGATGTATTACAATATTCATTGGAAAAATATTCTCACATATGCTAACATGAGAAGAGTCCAAAACTAAGGTTTTCATGAGTGTACCACAAGGTGTTTTTATATATATATATACTTTATGGTATTGGGGATATGATTCAATAGTTCTTGAAAACATGATGGAAATAAATAATTTATAGAACCATAATATTATAAAAATATTTCAATTCATTAGTGAATAATAAGTGTGATATGTAAAACCTCATTTTCATAATCCACTTAATTAGTAGTGATATAATAAGCTTTCCTATAATCAATTGGTTTTGGGGGTTGCGGACAAAAATTACACACATGGACCCATGGTTTAGTACACTAGCATCCATAGTACTCTTTCTACCCATGGTTGAATCATTGAACAATTGGTGGATCATTATGATGTTACTTAATTTCATCCATCATATTGGATGGGTTTTTTATCTATCTTCTACATTCAGGATCTTAGTTTTCTTATCTCCTACAGTTAAATAATTTTCTCATCACTTTTAGGAAATTTATATGATTCTTCTTCCCACAATTTTTCATATGGGTTGTTTGATCCTCTTTCCTCATTTTTCATTTGACCAACTACTATGAAAATCTATTATTCTCATACTATCTCCCTAACCAGGAGACCATTCACAAAAATCCACCTCTACATTGATATCACAATGACCTACATCTTTATAACTCCCCAAGGAATAAAAATATAGGTCCCTTAGATGGTGTGTTTTTAATCCATTAACAAATATATCTACATTTATATAATTTTTTATAACTAATATCATGGCGTATCTTGAAATCATTGGGAGTTTTCCATCTTAAATCATGATAGATTGACCTTTATTTTTCATTATCTATGATAATTTTCACACTATATATTTTTGAATATTTATAGGTAAATACATATTATGAAATATTTTCTTAAACTCTTCGCAATCTATCTTGTACATTAAATTATATTTTTGGTATTCTTTATCAATTAAAAACATATATCAGCCTATCTATCATGATGATAGATTTACAAATTCACCTTCTCTTTCTCATAATATTAGAGTAAAAAAATATGATATATATTGAGTTAACTGGCTATTAAAAAAATATGTGTTGGAATAACTATTAAACTATGGTGGTCATTTCCACATAAAATACAAAACAACCAGTTTATCCTTATTGGGTGTATGTGGACATTAAAAATTATTCAGGTTATTATTTAAATCCTGAGACAACATATTATGAATATATATAATCTTTTTAACTTCACCTCCCATGGAATTGGGAATGTTATTTTAATAATCAATACATTGTCCCTAAAAAATATTATTGGTATGGTTTCTCCAAGTGCCCCCTTTTTCTAAAATTCAAAAACGTTCTTAAAAATGTAATTAAATGGAGAATCAATAAATAATTAATTTTTATGAAATAATTAACTCTAAAGGAATATCTTATAGGATCCATATGTTTATCCTTTTTCTAAAAATATTCTTATTTTTTGATAACTAATAAATAGACATATACTTCTTGTTCTTACTAAAATTTCATTATCCTAATTAAAAAATTAACTAACCATGATCAGATACCAACTATAGAAACTCAACTTTTCCTTAAATCAATATTACATATTTTTTTATTATATTAAACATAATGGATTTTAAATTTATGATCCAAAGGTCTAGTGTCATGTGAAAATTATCCTCATACCACACATGTATAATAAAATTTAAAAATTTGAAGAATTATTTTTATTTATTGTTCAAAATCTCTCATGATATTCTGAGTACATGAAGTCAAATGAGGATATTCTTCAAAGAAAGGGGTGATCTTAAATCCCAATAAGAGGTGGAATAAGGGACATGGATTAATAATACATAGGTGAGGCAAATAATAATTTTGATATCACATGAATAAGATCATCATCATAATCATGATAGAATCTTTTGGTAAAGGAATGAAGTTTGGAATATTAATAATAATAAAACATCCTAACACAGTTGTCAAATACCACAAGTAGTTAGAAAAAATCTATCATCATGTTCAAGCATAACATAAGTTCATAACCATAACATTATAAATTTGAACAAATATAAAACCATGTTGATGAATAATACACATTATATAATGAGATATATCAAACTACCCAATTCATTGGAGTCTTATATAATTATGGTCCCAACCTTCACTTCATAACATTACCATAGTCATTCATGATACATGGAAGGGTAATAATCATAGTCATGAAATAAACCAAGGAAAGGAATGTGTTTTTTAAAAAAAGTCACTTATCATTATTAAATAAATGAACTCTAATAATAAAAAATTAAAAGTAAAGAAATTAAATTGGAAGAAAATATCTCTTTATTCTTTGAAAGGATAAAAAATCAGTAGGATTCAATAATTGTTTTTGAAATTGATGTCCTTTTGAAAAAGAATTATAAATGGATTGGAAACACTTTTGGAAGGTTAGAAACATGATTATAGAAAATAAGGATAAATAATATTTAGGTAACATAATTTCTATACTATAGGAACATTAATAATAATATTAATGTGAAATTTGTGATAACCTAATTGAAAGAGTTTGGGATTGAGAATCCCCTAACATTAAGTCCCATATTATTTCATCACTTTTATACCTCCTGAATAATAAAAATTGTTTTAATGAAACATTTTAATAGAAGTGAATTATTTTAATTTTACATGGTTTTTAATTGTAATCATTGGATTAAATTTATTAATTCCCTTAGATAAATGGAAATTTTTTTAATATCACATTTTCCTTAAGAATTTCATGTTTTCCTCGATTTCATTATTTTGTACATAGATATTTATAAATAAGTGTAATTAGTTAAATGTTTTTATAATAAAAATATTTATAAATTTATATATCATAATTAATTTATTATACCCATCAACAATTTTTATGATAAAGAATGAATTAATTACAACCTCATAGGCGGTTAATAGACCGTTAATTGGAAATTGTCCATGAAGGAGGTATGAGAATTAAGAAATATAATTAAATAGAAGATACAATTATTTATCTGGTATAATATAATTAATATTATTTTAAAATATAACATAATAAATATTAAAAAAATTTATTTTGAAAGGGATTGTGAAAAAATTAAGAGAAGAGGAAAGTATAAAAAAGTGTTGATGAAGACATACATTCATCTCAGTGTTACTTCTCTTGAATGTCAGTAAACTTTGCTGATAATTAGAGTTGGAAAATCCAGAACATCTAAAGGGTTATAAGTGGGATTTAAGAATATGATTTGGGTAGTGTTTTGTATTTGGTATGTTAAGGATTATTTGTTTTACAAGGTAAGTGAGATGAATAGAAACTCTAGGGGAGGGAATGTTGCCAAAAAACAAGATATCACTAAAGATTTTGATATGATTGATAGGAACATTATCTTTAAAGTGATTTCTAGCTTTGGTTTTAATGAATTTTTTCTCAATATAATTAAAACTATTTTCAACTCAGCTCGTATTTCTATTCTGGATAATAATTCTCCTAGAGGTTACATTAAATGTAATAAGGGTGGCAGACAGGGTGACCCTTTTTCTTCCATCCTTTTCTCCAATGTGGATGATTATCTGAGCAAATTGCTTACTCTAACTGTTGATCAAGTAAATATCAAATCGATTCTTGCCTCTAGGAATTTAAATGCCCCATATCATATTCTTTATATCGATGATATTATTTTATTCCTTCAAGGAGATAAAAAAAATTAATAAATTTAAATATATTATTACACATTATGAAGATGTGTCTGGCCAGCATGTCAATTGGAATAAATCATTTATCTACTTTGGAAAACGCTTTCCCCTTAATTGAAAAGGTCATATCATTGATACTTTAGGTGTCAAATAGGGTTCCTTCCCCTTTAATTATCTTGGTGTCCCCATCTTATGGGGCCGACCTAAAGCTTTATATTTACATTACATTGTAGATAGAATTCATAGAAATATTTATGTATGGAAGCGAAAAACTCTTTCAATGGATGAAAGAGTTTGTCTTGTCAAATCCACCATTGTCTCTAAGATGGTTTACTCTATTATGGTTTATAAATGGCATGAAGGTCTCCTAAAACATCTGAATATTTCTATAAGTAACTTGATTAGGAGTGGAAGTACTCTTTAGAGGAAGCTGGTCACTGTCCCCTGGTCTACCTGCTATAAACCTTTTGAGTAAGGAGGCATTGACATTAAGAATCTTAAGACTTTTAATGAATCGCTCCAAGATAGACTCAGGTGGTCTCTTATAAATAATAAATCTCACTCAATAGGTTTTGTTAGGACTCTCTTTATTAACAAGATCAATGCTGGTATGCTTCATTATATGACTTCTTGTATTTTCTTTCTATCAAACCTGCTTTTCCTCTATTTTATCCAATTCCGGATGGATTTTCAGCAAAGAATCTACTTTAAACTTTTTGTTGGATAGCTAGACTTGCACCCCCATTATTTCTAAGATGCCTAATACTTGCACTCCTGTCCCCAATAATGGCACCATTAGGGACATGATCAATGTTCAAAGTCTTGACTTACCTAATATATCAAAGAGGTGGTTGATAATTATTTCTTCACAACTAATTATGATATTCTAGTTTGGGAACCTTCTTAAAATGGAATTATTGATTCTAAGAGCTACTACAAACACTGTTTTTCCAATTTTGATGAAAATCTATGTTGGATAAACAACTTCAACAAAGCTTGGAAAAAACCATCTCATTTCACTCTTATTTGTAGAATAGTGTGCCAAAAAATTCCCAATGATTGCAGTCTTCAATCCTATGGTTTTAATCTTTTCTATAAATGTAGAATGTGTAATCAGAATCGGGAAGACATAAATCATATTTTTTATCCTATGACACTACTACCTCTCTTTGTCATTACATTTTTGATCTTTTTGATTGCATATGGATTTTGGACAGTTTCATTTTTTCTCAACTTAAAAGGACAGTAGAGTTCCAGAGATCTCCAGAGATTAGAAACTTATTTCTCATTGCTGTTGTGGAGCTAATATATGTCTTTTAGTATATTATAAATGATTACATTTTTAATAATAACTCATTTAGATTAAATTTAGGTAAGACAAGTATTCTTCTTTCCATTAAAGAGGTTAATTTGATCCAAAATAATCAATGCGAAAACTCTATCAAAGATCTTTTGGCTCTTCGCCATATTGGAGTTTATGGAATCTATCCAAATCCGAACTACACTATTGATGTTTTTTTGGAAAATCCTCCTCCTGGCTAGACCAATGTCAATGTTGATGGAGCCTCAATGGGAAACCTAGGCCTTTCGGGCTGTTGTGGTGTCTTTTGAGACCATCTTGATCAGATCATAGGATGTTTCTATGGAAGTTATGGCATTAAATTAGCCTTAGAGGTGAAACATATGGGTTTCATCCATGCCATTCCTTTTTCCAAGAAATTCGACTGGAGTAACATTTGGAGAGAAGGTGACTGTACTGCTATTGTGAAATCCATCTGGAGTGGTGTTACTCACCTTGCGTTGTCCCTCACCCCCAGATGGACAGACTTCCTGCACTCTCTCAGAAGTCTCAATTTCATTGTCACACTCACTTATTTTGAAGCCAACAAGATCGCTGATAGTATTTAAAACAAGGGATTTAGTCCTGATTTCATCTAGAGGGATGACCTCCCTCATGATATACTCCCCTTTTTTATTATAGATACCAAAAAATAGCATTCTTTTCGTCTTACATAATCTTGCCATGTACTCTTTCTTGATTTAATAAATGTAAGTGTTCTGGTCTTTAATGAGAACACGAACATTAAAAAATAATAATGAATATATGTCATATAATTGAAATAATTATGATATTAATGAAATATTTAACACTATAAAATGATAATACATCATTTTCATTATTGCACTAAAAAATGATAACATCGTTCATGTGTATGTGTGGCATATATCCTCTATAAAGGTATGTGACTCTTTTTTTATTACTAAATCACATGGATGATATATAGTATTATATTTTACGTTTTAATATGAAATTTATGATATTATTATCATTATATAAAGGAAAAATAATACATTCATGCTTTACATAATGATCATTGAAAAATCAAAATGTTACTCATGAGTATGTACATCCTACCATATCCATGATCATAAGGTAGTTCATTTTTCATAACCATAATCCATTAATTGTTTTAAAATTATATTATATATATAAAAATTATAATTATATCCTAATTATTATTCTTAATATGTTGAAATAATGACCTCGTTTTATAGTAGTCAACCAACAAAAGTCATTTTTGATATATAATCTTAATACTATCAAAACATATGAAGTAAAATTAATTAATTTAGTAACTATATGTTGAATGGTAATAATATAAATAAAAGGAATTTGAAACTTAAACAAGGTTCTCTTGTATGTAAATAATTAATAGATTTTTATTATTTAGGAAGATAAATACACAAGTGAAAATTTATATTCAAGGTAATAGAATTCATTTGAATATCATTTCATTGAGGCATAGTTTGATGTTATGATCATATATTCTTTTACGAGGTCTAAATGTATGACCTTTAACATTTTATATCATTAATTTATCTATTATAAAGATATTTAAGGATTTATGTAACTTTATCCTTTTATATATATTATGATTATGAAAGTTTACAATGTTTTGTTTTAATAAATAAAATAAACTTTTAATGTTTTCCTTCAGGTGAACTTTCTCTTCCATGTCCATGTTTATAAAATAATTATATGCATTTAATTTTATATTTTTATAAATCAAACTTTTTTATTTCATAATTTTTTTAAAAATAAATTTTGTATGGAATGTTTGAATTTTTTTACTACGGAAAAATAATGTTTTATTTTAATGTGTATGACAATTCTGAGTTTCTCCAATGCCCTAAATTTTTTTTGATTCTTGTATTCCCTTAATTTATTTCATGTTTTATTCAACGAATAACCTCATTTTCCTTTTTTAGTTATTTTGGTAATGAAAATGGTCTTTTGAAAGAAAAGTGTATTTTGGTATTTTAAATGGGTTATCAAAGGAAAGGTCTATTTTGATATTCATAAGTGATTTTCATATGATTTTAAAATATTTTTTCAAATGTGTCGTGATGAAAAAGTGAAATATAATTTTTTATCCATGATATGGAACTTAATAATTATAATAGAACTCGTAGAACATGATGGATCTTTTATAATGGGTGATACTACAAAAATATGGTTGAGTTTGATATAGCTTATATGATGGCTGCTCTTAAATTTGTCTCCAACAAATTTTGTAATGGTATATGTATTAGAATTCAATAATGAGTGAGTTACCAAGTGGTGGTGAGGGATGGCAGTAACTTGGTCAATGGAAGGGTGTTTAATGGCAAGAATAAGTCACAGGTAGGCCAGGAGGGGGAGCAGATTTCACTGGGGGATAGCAGGTCACTGGACTACAGGACAGACTTAAACCCGAGTGGAGCTCCTTCCTGTATTCCCCTCAACAACCGGTTTGGGAAGTTGATTAATGAGGGTGAGTCTGAGGGTCATTCCAAGGGATCTTATGAGACTGATTATGAGAGTAATAGACGATCTTTTGAGGACAATGTATTGGGAGGGGAGGGGAAAGAATTGAACAAGAAAAGACAGAAGAAAAGGAACAAAGAGAATAAGGACCAGGGTGCTGCATCATTTCTAAGAAGCCAAAACCGAAGGGGTGCAAAGACTACTCTTTTCTACTAAGACCGATGGAAACCCGGTCAGCTAATAAAGAGGGGAAACCCAAGGAGCTCGAGTCCTAATCAGTGGGGAGAGTGGATGGCCAGCCAGTCTTGGTCACGAAGTCACATGAGAATGAACCCTCTCAGGAAGGAGATCAGCATGAGGAGAGAAAATTACATAAAGAGGAGGTGATAAATAGGATGAAGGAGGATGCGTCTTGGGGTACGAAGAGGGAGGCAGGAAACTGGCTAACTGTCAATGCAGATGTAGTGGAAGAGGAGGAGGAACTGAGTGAATTGGCCTCAACTGCCAAGGTGGGAGTGAAAGGGATGCGTGGGAAGCCGGAAGGGGAGTCTATGAGCAGGGAAGATCTATGGGAGTTGATTGTGAATTCAGAGGATGGGATGACTTAGAAGGAGGTGGACATCCATGCTTCTTGCCGAGACACCGAAATGGTTAAAGGCAAGATCGATGCATATTGACACGACCAAGGAACAAAGTGAGTGGATTGACAAACAACAAAAAATCCCAGTCATATTTTTCAACAACAAGAAAATAGATGAGGAGGAGTTCTTGTGAGCTTGGGGGAATTGGAATCCAATTCGAAGCCATCATCAGAGACGACCCTGGAAAAGAGGTAACTTCTCTCTTTTGGAAATTGTTTAAAGATATCAGGTCTACTGGTTTTAAGTTGGTCTTTAATAATTTTGTAATGTGCTATAGTGTTTGACGGCTTGGGTGTACTTGTTGGTTTCTCACTTACTCCATAAAAGTGCTTTTGTTTATAATAAAAATATATATTTGGAGGACCAAGTGGTTTATTCTATTTATTTAATTAGGTTACCTTTTCCTTTAACATGGGTTTCAAAAGGGTTATGAAGGTGAATATTTCAGTTTCTTTAAAGGGTGTGATGTGCTAGAGATGTAGATTAATTATTTTATTTAAGAAAAAAGTGTGTTTTTTAATTAAAAATAATTTATTTCTTTCACTTAGAGAAAATTGAGATAATGGTAAAATATTTCATGGGTTTTAATTTTTTTCACTTAAATAACATGTTTTATTTTTGTATATCCCTTAGGAATCATTTTTTCCCATCACGAATTTTAAAATGTTTTTTCACAGTGTTTAAGAAAGGGTTATGGAATGGTAGAAGTAAATTTTAATTTCATGAATATTTTATATGAAAATGTATCCTAATTTATTATAATTGTTTTATATTATAGGAAAAAATGGATTCTAATCAGAAGCTTCCACTTTTAAATTTATAGTTTTTGTTATGTATCAGTTATGAACTAATTCTATAAAATTATAAACCAAAAATTATAATCAAATGAATGAGATTGAATTGGTGAATTAAAACTCAAGATTATACAATGGTTATTTTTAAGTCCTTATATTTAGTTTTAGAGGCCATTTTAGATAACTTAAAATGTTTGGATAATGTTAATATCTTTTCCTTGAATGATTATACCAAATGGTTATGTAAACATGATATATAATTTTAATATTAACATGTTGATTCCTCTAAAATATGTCCATTTATAATGGTTTTAATCATATGAAACATGTAATATTTAGTGGGAAGGCACTGAGATGAAAATATACTTCCAAATCAGCATCCTAAAATGCTTGTAATTATAAGAAAATAATATTTTGTAGTGGTGTATTAGTTTAAAAAATATATAAATGGTAGTGGTATCTATTCCAGAGGGGTACCCGACTTATTATTATGGAAAAGTTTTATAGTGTATCATTTTATGAGGCAACATCTCAAACCATTCAATGGATCATATTATCCTATAGTTGTCAAAGGATGGAACAATTCCCTGGATATGATATTTTATATCATGGGAATGTTCATAATTTAAAAATATAATCATTTTCATTTATCATTTTGGAAGTAAAACTGTTCTATGATGTTCGTTAGTAAATAATATTAGTGTAAAATATGATCTTAATGCCATGTAATGGGAATAATTTAATGATATTTTCCCTGATAAATTTTACATAATATTTTTTGAATCCAGATGGAATAAATTTTTTGGGGAATGATGAAAAAATATAAATTTTCTATAGGAGGATATAATGAAACCTTTGAATATTTTATAGGTAAGTGGTGAATTTTATTTTTGACACTAATTGAAAAATTAATATATTTTTCTCACGGTTAAAATAATTATTATGAATACATTCAGCCACTAGATAATTTAAATGTTATTTGAAAGTGGTTCATTGTGATGAGAATATTGATACTGAGTTTGGTAAAAGAAATGTTCCTTGAGATGAAAATAGTATTAAAGGGTAATAGCGGTGGGAAATAGGGAAGAAAAAAAATTAATATGACTTAAATAATAACCCCACAATTATCCTGGTGTTGTAGACAACAAATCAAGGAATGTTTGACTCAATATGGAATGTGTTTCTAGTGTAGTAAATTTCATCACATGTATCATATGATACCCCAAGTTTCATTTATGTAACCCTTTCATTATGATTTTTAAGTATAAAAATTATGCGGGATCGGTTTTAGAATATTTGGGGACATTTGGGAATTTTTTTCAGATTATATAAAGGTTTACAGTTTGATCACAGTTTGGGTAAACTGTGTTACTTCTATTGAAAATTGTCCACAATGAGACATAGGTAAAATTCATGTTGCATAGGTTGGGAATAGTTTTTCCAAACTGTATGGAATCCTAGGAGAAACCATACAATATTGAGAGTATGTTGGATATTGAGCTTCAACACGGTTGGTAAAACGTTTGGTAACTATGTGAGCCTACCGTGTAGGGTTTCCATTAAAGAAGGTGTAGTATCATTATTAGCACATGTTTTTCCTAAAAATTTCACTAAAAGTTTCACGGGTCAACAATTAGCTACTTAAATTTTGGATATAACACATCTTTACCTTTAAAGGCATTGTTTTTTTTTCTCCAAAATGGTCCAAAATATGGACTTTTTCTCTCAATGGTTGGAGAACCTCTCCACATATAATTGGAAGTGATTTAGAATCATTATTTGGTGTTTTTAAGAAGTATTATTATGGTATGCCTTCATTCATGTTAGTTATTAATGAGTTTTCATAGATCTACATATTCCTTTCTCTCGGTTTCATAGATATACACTCGATGTGTGTAGATCTAGGGTTGAGGATGCCAAATATGTTAGTACCTAGGTTTTTTGTTGAAAGGAGATGATATCAAAGGATGGTTCATCGAGGTTTAGACTATTTTTGTGAATTTTTTAGTGTTGTTTCTCATTTTCTCCATAAAACATGGAGTAGGTGGATTCACTCTTGACGCCTCTCACTAGAACTTATTGGATTTCTTTCTAATTGGATATTTTGTTTTAAATTGAATGTGGATTTTCTATTTAATGATTATAGAGAACTATCTTGTGTTAATTTTTGAGGACATATTTAAATTTGGTGTTTATAGAAAGCCATTTTGGTTTGGTTTTAAAATGTTGATTTTAAACTTTGGATTTTATGGATTGTGGTAAATGGATTAATCAAAATGTTTTAAATTAAAAGTAATGGTTGTATTTATATATAATTGAATGGTTGATTTGAATTAGTTTTTTGAAGGTTTTCAATAGAAGAATGGTCTAAATTGAAATGGTTGAAATGGTTACTTTTTTCATCGGGTTGTCATAGTGGTTCTGTGAGTTCATGTTCATTTGGGATAGATAATGGTAAGGAGTCTCTCCCATCATCAGTAGAATAGATAAGGGTAATGGATCTACCCTATAAAAATTGTTCACCAGGTGAAGAATTAGTGAAAGGGTGACTAACCACTCACAAGTATAGGGAGGTCTAAGTTGCATGAATGGTTGGATGTGTGGATAAGTGAAATGGAATGGTCATGACAAAATATAATTTGTGAAATGATTTTAGAACTTTATTGTGTTGTTTTCTTTAGAACATTATGTTGTTTTGAAAAAATGGTTTTATTCGCACTTATTTAGATATAGATATTAATTAATTTGGATTTTTTCTTATATAAATTGTTTTTATATAAACGTTTCTTACATGTTATTTCCTAGTGTCATGAGTTGGAAAGTCATAGGGGAAAATCTATAGAGTTTCATTACTCACCCATTATTTTACACCATGGTGCTTTTGCTGATGTTGTTTATCGGGACATTGAAAAAGGTAAAGTATCAAACATCTTTATCAGTGCTTCTTGATACTTGTCCTTTTGTGGAGTTAGATCATAAAGCATTTTTGGAGCTTGGAGTTTTCATTGGAGTCTTTGAGTTATGCATTCTTCTATTTAAATTGATATTATAGTCTTTCTCTCTTGTACATGGTTTTAGTTTGATATTGATAAATTAAAAATTTAGTGGTATTTCTTTGTTATAATGAATCAGATAGTTATAGTTTGGTTATGTCTTGTTTAGTTAGTAGTTTTATTCTTAAAGGGGAAATCACCCCCATATTTATTGAATCCCATTATAATTTATTACCATTATGTCATGTCTTAGGGATATCCATTAAGGTCCAATAATGTTCCACCACCTTTTCAATCCAATGAGAAGGTTTAGGATGCTACAATTGGTAATAGTTTTTTACTGTTCATAATCTGTTTGAGGAATTGAAATTTCATTATCGTGGGGTTAACCAATGATATGAGAATGAAATAAATTAAAGGAATGAATTCCCACTAGGATTTCATGTTTCATTTTTAGTAATGATATATGATTCGGTGAAAATGTGATGATTTTTTAAAAATTTTGAAAAGGTATTTAAATGTGGTATTTTGAAAAAGAGGTTTCATGGGATATTTTGGAAATGGATTGAGTTTCAAATGCCAGTAATTTTTTTTCAAAAAAATATTTATTTTGGAAAGAACTATTATGATAGTAGGATGTTGTAGAATTTGATATTCTAAGGCTTTAGTTAATAGAGAGTGAGGCTTATGATTTTTGTTTTGGTAATAGAAATTGGAACCTCGTATGTTTTGTAGAAACCAACCATATGAATATATGGAGAATGTGGTTGAACCTGAGCCACAAGTGAACCAATAACTAGCTCAGAGTATCATCCATGGATTTTAGGAGGTGGACTAAGGGAACCATAGTGATGATTCATTGAAAGTGGATCAATTTTTCCTATTCTAGAAATAGAATCTTCCCATCTTCTGAGATGATTCAGAACCAGAGAAGGCTAAGGTGTAGTTGAATAGTATGAATCATATCTTTTATTTCATCTACAAACAAATATATCTAAAATTCAAGATGGTGATGTATATGATTAAGGATCTTGTCCACCTATGGTGGGATTTAGCGATGTAGGATATATTGCATCAAAGACTTGGTTGGGGGAATTTAGAGGAATTTTACAACATAAAATACTATCCTCAAATGATCAAGATTCATAGAATAATATAATTAATAAGCTTGAAGTCGGAGAAATATCTTTGTCACTATGTGTGTTGCTAAAGTCATGAGTTTAGTACACATTTCACATAAGGTTTCTGCTACTGCGTCCTTGAAAGAACACATTTTCAATCGAGGATGAGGCATGAGATTCACTCAATGATTTCCATGTTTTGTACGACAAAATATATATAGATGGTCAATAGAGATATGGTTGGTGAAAATGACATTTCAGGAACTATGGGAGGATGAATTATGTTGATACCCATGGGATATGGTGAGAACTCAAATATTGGGGGAAATTAGAAGAGTGAAACCTATATAAAATATGGGAGCATCAATCAGAATCAAACGGCAGGATCAGTGAATCTTACTCCAAAACCAAAGAGCCCGACTTGATGATTTTAATCTGGTTTATTTAACCATATGAAGTTAGAATGTATGAAAACACTAAGAGAATTCAGAAATTTCAACAATATGGGGTATCATTAGTAATATTGTTGAAGTTCTTCATGGTCAGGTGCTTTTGACACTTGTCATGTTTCTCAGGCAGTGTATGCTTTGATGGGGTGAGGTCAGTAGAATCAGTTTTTTCAGTAGAACAGAGCTATCCACTATGATTCTAAAAATACCACGACTCCTAGAAAAGAAAAATATCAATAAGGAAATATGTAGATAAGTTTAGTTATAAAGAAATTATATGGAACTGAGCACGTGATTACTAATGACCATGCTAGACCATATATTCTAAGTGGTACCACTCATTTTAAATATACACCCATAAAAGTACTATTTGATACTATTACATCATATTTATTTATTTATTCTTGTGATATTGATTTGATGAGTTTAAAACTTGAGATTATTCCATATGTAAAAAAAATCCAAACTCTTATTATCCAAAGAGTATGTTGAGCCTTTGTGTGTAGAGCATGTTCTATAACCATTGATGGAGCCAAGATGTAATAGGATTTCTGTTTTCTAGAAATTGATGTCTATGATGTTATCCTGGGTACATATTGGTTGACAAAAATCATGGATAAAATCAACTATTATATAAGAATTGTTAGTTTCGCATCTGGGGATGGCGTTAAGTATCTCTTTAGAGGAGAAAAAACTAGTGCAAAAACATGGTTTAACATTGGTCCTTTTCAATTTTACCATTGGTTTTTAACTGATGTCTATAAGGTGATATTGAAAATAAGATTTCAGGTGTCATTTTTTGAAAAAATGACGCAAAAAATGTAAATCGTCTTTATTTTTAGCATATTTTTCTAAAAGAAATAGATGTAGAAAATGAGATTCACCTTCTTTTTAAGCTGTAGTTTTTTTATAAAAAGCAACATAAAAATACCAATTATTTTTTTCATGTTCTCCATCGGTTTTGATGAAAATTGATGATGAATGTTAAAAAAACTAGAATTTTTTTAATATTTCACCCCCAAATAAAGAAGAATCCATGTAAGATAAAAAATTATATAAACATCAAAGAGTATGTATCATAGACTAAAATGTATAAAAACAAACATACATTTATCATGTTAATAAAAAAACATATCTACCCATTTTTATTATAAAGAACAATTAGAAAAAACCTACCAAAAATTTATAACATAATCATTTTTGGATGACATTAATACATTGTTTTTGGGATCATTATGTTCAAACACCTATTATAACAGAAGAATTAGTTTTTGAACACTAGTTATTAGAAAAATGTCATACTAATCATAAAAAATAGAATATTTATATACCTTAAATTGTAATCATACATAACAAATAGCTTTCAAACAAATATCGAAGTTGGGTATGTTTATTTTTTGTATAAGACAAAACATCATTGAATGTATATTATAACTTTGAATTATATAAATTTAAAAATAGAATACTATGATATAAAATTTAAAATAATTAATATAACTAACATTATCTAATTAAGTAGTCAGACAAGTTGTGATTATCTCATAAAATAATAAAAAACTCAATAAAAACATTCATCATATCCTTGATGGTGATAAATATGTTGTTATAAAACATTAAATTTATAATATAAATTAATATATATAGTAGAATAATATTTAATATAAAAAATAATTCCTATTCCTTTTATATATTGGATTGCATTTTGGTTCTTTATCAACAAGTGATCTTGGTTAAATTTTTTCCACGACCCCCATTTTCATTTATATCATCTTATAAAACATGTATATAAAATAAGAATTATATTTAATAAACTTATAAAAAAGGAGAAAACTTACCCATCTAACAATGTGATAATTGTTTTTACGAACATCCCCTAATATAGTGAAAAACAATATAATGTACATTCAATAGGGTAGAATACACCTAACATACAATGCCCCTATAATACAAAAAGGTTCATAATTAATGACATTATAATAAACAATTTTTCATAATTATCATTGTGTTCTTACCCATCATGAAATGTAAAAAAGCAACACCCAATATCTGTATTTGAAAATCTCTCACATATATATGTAACTCTATCAACAATCTTCACATATTGCACAACCATTGAAGTGAATTCTAGATCAATAAAACCATAAACACATGTGACAAAATTTTGAATATGAAGCGTGTATAGATATCTAATTTAAAAGGTAATATAGTTAGTCTTTTTATACCATATATAAATAAAGAAATATAGTTTTCCACATCAATTAACTTACATGGACAACAACTACCACACAGGCACAATAACCTCTTTAAAATTATTTATATCCACGATATCTTTTCTGAATATTCACAATTGATAGTCTCTTCCAAATATATCAAACTTCACCCAAAAATCAAATATATTATTCATTGAAAAATAATCATGGGATAATAAATGTATCACACCATAAATATAAGAGGTATCTAAAATTTTTTGTTCCGGAAAATCTTATTTCCTTTGTGCCATTTCTTTGGATATTAGATACTCCTATATAAGTTAAATATTTGAAAAAATTATAAGTAATTCTCAATCATATGTAATTAATATTTTAAAAAATGAACACCTCATATAAAAGATAATGAAGAAGTCCATATATAAAGTGTAAAAAATGACCCATACAAACCCCAATAATTGTAACCTCCTCAAAAAAGTGGTAGTAGAGAAATATGATCAATAATATCATATACTGATACTCTAACTTGACCCATCTTCCTTGGATGGTGATGTACATAATCCCCCCAAAAATGGACAACTACATATGCTACAATATGTACATGGGTATCTTCAGCATACAACTCATAGTATAAGGTTGCGTTCAAGTGGGGAGGTGGATGATCTGAGTATGCAGGATGGGTAGGAAGGTCTAACGAGAGGGTTGTATAGTCCACACAACTATATGAAAAGTCTGGTAAGGATGTGAAGGCTATGCATACTATGACTATCTTGTCAATTATTTAAACATAGCCTGTACAATTGATTGAATTTTATAGACTATGGTCTGTTTTAAATCTTGCAGATGAACTTTTAAGGATTTGATTTTTTTATCTCTTTATTTCTTAATCTGACAACCAAAAAGTATTTGTATAATGAAACACTCCTCATATACTCTCATGCAGTCAGGGTGTTCTTGCTTTCCTAAAGAAGGGGCTAGGATTTCCATCCCACCCTTGTGTATAAAAGTTCCCTGTGATAATTTCTCCTAAAGGTTACCCTAAAATAATAAAATAAAATGGTATATTAGTGTTTTTAATTTATAAAATAGGAAAATTCACGAATAATAAAAAATATCTACTTATAATTATTTTTGTTATTTTTGTATCTTCCTCTATAAGATATTTTTTATTTTTCTTATTCTTTATCTTTTCCATTTTTCATGGTGGGTTGGGGGAGGTGGAGGACCAAACAAAAACACATATAACCACAAGTATAATAACATATTAATGCTTCAAACTTTTACTCAATCATATTTTTTCCAATAAATGATACCCTCACATGATAAACTAAGAGGTTATACATTCTATATTTGGATGATGTGACAAGATTTCCTAGAGGACTGTTATATAAAAGTTAATCTAATAAGTAATTAGGTATATATATAAGAAATTTTATAATATAATATAATTATTATATAATAAATCCTTCATTTTTTCAGCTAGAAACAAATTTTTTCCATATCTATGCATCCAAACATTCATACCCGAGGCATGGTTTGTCACTTTGTCTCTTTCCAAAAACATAGTTTTTTGTCAACTCTGTTTTGAAATATCTTCATTAAACAACTGATAAAATTTTTTTAATCCCTTTTTTTCTTAGAAATTGAATTTCATCTGTAATTGATTGAATAAATGTTAGTCATTTAAAATTTATCATATTCAAAAAATGAGATAAAATATATCAATTGAAATATTTTAACATTATGATCTCCCAAATATGATTTATCATTGTCCTATCTACGGACTTCAAATCATGATACAAAATACTAATCCTATAATGACTATGCATAGAGATATATCTAATAAATGATGTTTTATTTGTACTGAATGCAATATTATTATCATCAAAAATAATATGCAATCACTCAAATGAATGAGGAAGTGATAGCTTTGGTAAATTTGTAATGTCATATTTACCAACTCCATAACATGATTTCTTAGTACTAATATATTATGAATCCACCAATGAAGTCCCAATAGTATTATTATTTTTTTAAAAAAATTAAATGTTTTTTTCAATAAATAATTATATTACCTGATATTTCAAAATATAAAAAATTAAAATACCTAAGTACCTATTCATCTTTCTCTCTATCTATATACATCCTTAACAAAAGCATATGTAATGAAATTCTATTATAGCTTCATATTATTATATTAGTAAATAATTATAAAATAAGAAAACACAAATATGTAAGTATTTAAAGTGGAACCCATGTGTATGTTTTTGAAAAATAATGATGTTATGATTCTTAACCCAAAAAAATACAAATTTAACTATTAAATATAAACAATACTTCTGAAATTATTGAAAAATTTATAAACATAAATATCAAATTTCAAAAAAGTTTTCCTATAAGTGAAACTATAACCAAAATATAATAATGAACATTCAATATTTCAATGAATTTTGTTAACCATAACCGAAGAATATAAAAATTTAATACAAAAAATAATTTACTTAATAATATAAATTTAATTAAATATACAATAGTTATTAAATAATACATTGTTTACACATGTAAATTTAAAGGAAATATAATGTAAATAATTTCAAAATTAATTATAAGTGTAATTTAGTGTTTTCCCATAGAACTTCATCATGATCATTTCATACTTCATGATTTGTGTATGCATTTAGTCATTGTTTTCTAAAAAGTGTGTAATAAATGAAGAAGCCTCATATAAATCAATAACATCATCAACGTCCTCATCAGCTAAATAGATTCTTTTCACTTGAAAAATGAATAACCATTGATTATTAGATGGATCAATGTCCTAAAATATTTGTTTTTCATATATAGCCATGATAAATTATTCTTTATTGCAACTAAATCTTTTAAAATCTACAAGTTTATACCCGTATTCATCATGTTTCACACCATTATTAATTGAAACAAAATTACACTTAAAAATTGTGACTTTAAATTTAATAAAATCAACTTCACACCTATATTCAAGATCTCCAAAATACAGTGTTGATGTAGAAATTGATTATCTATATTTTTTACTATAAAAATGATCTGCTTTCATGATGAGCATTACAATACTATTTTTAATGGTACTCTAATTAACTTGTTTTTGTGCGTGTAAAATGTGTACCCATTAATATCAAAACAAGATAATGTTATCACATTAAGAGATGGCCCCCTACCAAAATTTTTAATGTTTCTGATGTAGATATATCTATGATGACCATATTAAACCATGAAACAAATGTTTTTTATGCTCAATCATTATCAATTTTTCATTTGTTTTTGGATATTGTAACTTTTATTCAGTAATATGTGATGATATATTTGATTGAACCCCATTTATGTTGATTAAAATGTATAAATGTTCTCGAACCACTTCATCAAATGGAATACACTTTACCTTTAATAATCAAATCCCACTACCTGCATTAGTAATTGATATATGTCGAGATATTGGGAGGATAATATGCTCTAATTAATATAACTAATCTGTACATAACTCAATCACCAGCTTCGAAACATATTTTTGAATAATAGAGGCCTATGATCAATAATATTTTATAACACATCCCTTAAAAATTTCCATATATCATTAAAAATTATATATCTATCATAAATAAAAATGCCCACTTATTATTATCTCACACACAAAATGAATCACTAGATAAACCATTATATCAAAAAACTTAGGTAGGAAATACATTTATATATGACAAAGAATAATATCATCTTCATTCCCCAATACATCTAACAAATTTAGATCAATGACTTTTCAAAAAATTGATTTGAAAAAATTACATAACCAGATGATAGTATTTCCAACAATTATTGGTAATATACTATATACTATACGAATGTTAGAAGTTAATTCATCAATACATGACAATAATGATATTTCATACCTATTAATTTACAATTCTTCAATGAAACCAAATTATTCATATTTGAAGAATAAACACTAGGTAATTTAACACCATTAAGAAACTGAAAAAAAATTCATCTTTTCAATCTTATTTATTATGTGACACGCCTTATGTAAATATGTTCTTTTTTTCCTTTCATTGTGGGATTAACTATAAAGGTATTCCCCTTGATATCAAGTCTAATAATGTATTCAATCCATAATTTTTTATTTGATTTCATGTCTAAAAAATTTCCAATCATACTTTCACATATTTTATTCTTAAAATTCATAACATCAATGTCATGTTTTATCTAAAAAATACTCATTAAGGTAGATTGGCAAAGATAAAATTTTTCTTCAAGCTATTTTTTTGAAGACTAGAACTTATTTTCTTTACAAATGTCAAATCAATATTTTTCACACTGCTGTAACATTCTTCAATTGAAATTGTTTTGGGGGAATATTTTATTCCTATAAACTATTAAATGATTTTTTTCAATCTACAATAAGGATGATCAATCCAGAATTTTTTTTGATGTACCATGTACAATATCTTTCTTCCATTGTACAATTGATAATATAAAGTCTCCTCTTCAAAAATTGTAATTCATTTATGTAACTTAACACCATATGCAGACATTTTTCCATATGAAAGAAAGTCATTTATAGTGAATATTATCATAACATAATGAATAAAATAATCATCCCTCTCTGCATAAAAAACAATAACACATATCTACCATAGTAGTTTCAAATCATCAATCAATCGTGAAATTTACACACCAGTATCATTTCCCAGTTGTTTTGGTCTATAAATCAGCAAGCTCATAATAACAGATTTTTTTCTTTATACATACATGTTGGGAAAATTTGTAAACTACCAAAATAGAGGAATTGATCTATGTTGGATACATAGGCTCCAAATTGGATTTATTCCATCAGTACATGATCTCATTCTCAAATTTCTATCTTCACTTAAAAAAATCATGAGAATATTTATCAAATATCTTACACTATGGTGAATTATTAGGGTGACATATGTTACCATCAAATATATTCT
Source organism: Viscum album (assembly GCA_963277665.1). Lineage (NCBI taxonomy): Eukaryota > Viridiplantae > Streptophyta > Magnoliopsida > Santalales > Viscaceae > Viscum > Viscum album. The sequence goes on along the minus strand of OY728125.1, from coordinate 1,920,344,542 downwards.
CATTTGAATGTCACCTTAACATTTTTTCTTTAATAGAATTTTCAAATAAATGCTTTAAACAAGGAATTTTTGGAAGGTACAAAATTTCATTACAAGGAGCTATGATTCTGGTACATGAGAATAAATCCCAATTGAATTATCATATTTATATGAAGGAATTATTGGATGAAATTATTATAAAGTATCAAAAAATAATTTTTATGAGGTTAGATTCTTGTATATGATAATGTATTTTAAATGAATTTTTCATCCGTCTTATAGTGTGATGTCCCACATGTAGGAAAGTTTGATAATTTTTTATATTACTTACTATAAAACACTCAATCATTGGGGAAACATGTATATTCTAATACCCCAATCCCACTGGGAATAATATTTACATCACATCATAATAGGAAATTGGAAGCCTATTTCCTTCTTGATGTAGAACTTTTAAAAGTTCAATTATGTTATAGAAACATTTATCACTTCACCCATTTCATGCTTTCCAGGTAGATAATCTAAAAACTACTAATAACACTATATATTTACTACAAACTAGGAATATTGGTTACTAATAATCTCTATAAAATCATTCAATAGTTATTTTTTATGGTTTTAACACATAAATCATGAATTAATTCTTCAATATTATACTCATCCTCATTATGAATATTTTCTTCAAAATTAGATTTAGAATTTTTATTTCTTTCACCATGCCAGATAGAACATGTATAATTAAGGATAAAACCAAAGAAGATAAGATTATCATTGATTTCATTGGAGTTTAAATTTATCATATTCAAAAAATTCACACAATGACATAAAATCAAATCTATCTTTTAAATATTTCATTTAGAAAATTCTAAGAAATCATCAACTCCTTGTTCATAGTCACTAGTGGTTCTTTTTAAATCTATCTAATCTTGATCCATTCAATAATAGATATCACAATATAATCAATGAATATATTAAAACCTATAAATATTTAAAATTATATATATAAATTGATAAATTTTAAACATAAACACATTAAAAAATAATTGTTAATCAAATAAGAATCATCAACTATTATTAGGGAAAAAAATAATCTTATAAAGGTATTTATTTTTCATGATGTGTTTCATGCTGATCTAAGGGAAATCACATGTAATGACCCTAATAGAAATAACCAATATATAATTATGATTTTGTGTAACAGTTTTTTTAAAATATGATAATTTGAACATTTATCGTTTTGTAAAATTATTTAAAGAGAATATGAAAATTAATTAATGCTAATATATTAGGTCATATAAGGAAATCTAATATATTATTTCAACCATTTAAAAAGTGTCCAATTTAAATTATTAAGGTCTATTGTAAAAAAAATTACATGTGATGTACATTATATTGATGAATAACGACACCATATATCACTATTCATTTCATAATATCATCTAAACCGTTTTTTAATTTAATCAAATAAAAAATTATCAAAATAAAAAAAAATTTAACCACACAATTTATGAATAATAGTAAACTACAAACAACTATTTGAAACAATAACTCAACAATATAACTAAATAAAAAATAAATTAAATTCAAAATAAAAAAATTACAATGTTTGGATTTCAACAAGGAAAATAGATCCTTAATTTGAACTTGATCCCTCAAATTCAAAGGAATAATAAACACTTCATGATCATACAATTTTTTTTATATAAATGAACAAATAACCAAAATGAATAAAATTAATCAAATAATAGATGGTGGTTAACTGAAAATGTTTTTTGAAGAGAAATACTTACGTTGATAATGAAATAATGAAGGATGATGAATGTTCGAGACCAAAAATTGTGTAATGATGATAAAAATGGAGAAAAACAAAAAAATGGTTATTGAGGATTAGCTGGTCAGTGTCAGGGCCGTCCCGATTCGAGAATAATGGTTTACATATTTGAAAAATAAGGGTTTTGTAGTCCTATTTTTTTTTAAAAAAAAAATTTGGGATTCATTTTTTATTGAAACCAATGCTATAAACAAATTTTCTTCTTCGATATTTTTAGAAACTGATGCTAAAAATAAAATTATTTTAAAATTATTATTTCTATTATTTTTAAAAAATTACGCGACAAATCACTTCGCTAGCATTTTTGTGGGTTTATTTTTTACAAAACTGACAAGAAAAACTCAATATCAAAAAATTTTGTGTTTGTTATTGTTAAAACCAAGGCCAATTTTTTTTTGACAAATACATTTTATAACGGTTTATAAAAAACTGATTCCATATCATTAACATTGAATCCACTTTTTTTAGCTTGTTAAGGAACGTGAAGACAGGTAAAACGAGATTTTTGGAGTCAATAGTGGGTATAATCTCTTACCAGTTGGTGATTTTGACTTTGGAATTGATGGAAGAGATCGAGAATAGAAGTTTCCCAACAATTGTGGAATAGTTTTTAGATATATTTCCTAAAAATTTCTCTGGGTTACCACTTGTAATGAGAGTAGAGTTTATGATTCGTTTCCTCATAGTGACTATTCTTATCTCACTTTTTCCTTATTGAATGACATCAACATAATTAAGGAAATTAAAATTATATTTGGAAGAGATGGAAATCAAGGGTTTCATTCAGCTGAGCATGTCTCTGTGGGAATCATCAGTCTTTTTTGTCAATAATTCAATTGAAAATCATATAATTTCTGTTGATTATTAATAGGTTAACCATGTTATAATAAAGAATAGGTATCCACATCCACACATTGATGATCTGTTTGATTAATTTAAGGGATATCAGTGGTTTTCTAAAATCTAATTTTGATCAGGGTATCCCTAAATTGTGGGTTTAGAAAGAGGATATTCAAAAGACAAATTTTAAAAATAGATTTTTCCATTGTGAGTATCTGCTAATTCCTTTAGGTCTTATGAATACACCAGAAACCTTTATAGAAATTATGATTTAGATATTTCAGGGATATCTCTATTCTTTCATGGTGGTGTTTTTTGATGACATATTGGTGTATTCATGGATAAGAACTGATCATGATAAATACTTTAGAACAGTATCGAGATTATTTAGGGATAATCCTCTGTATTCTGAATTTTATGCGTATGTTTTTTTGGATATAAGAGGTTTTCTTTCTTGACCATGTAATTTCTAAACAAGGTGTTTTAGTGGATCTGGAAAATATAGAAGCTCTTATCACTTCGCAGCTACCGCATAATGACATTGAGATACCTAAAATCCTTCATCTAGCGGGTTATTACTAATGATTTTTGCATGAATTATCATGATTAGATTCTCCTGTGACAGATTCAAAAAATAAGAATATTACCTTCCAATGGGATGAATAATTCTATAATTGTTTTTAAGAATGAAAGGTTTTTCTAACATCATCACCGATCCTGATTTTACAGGATTTAGGACAACGGAATGTTGTGTATTTTGATGCTTCATGATCAGGGTTGAAATGTGTTCTAATGAAGAGAGATAAATTGGTTTCATATGGATCAAGGTAGCTGTGAGTAGCAGAGAACAACTACCCAACACACAATTTGGAGTTAGCTGTCGTAGTCCACTCCTTGAATACTTTTCATTATTTCCACTTTTGTGAGAAATTTACTATTCGTATAGATTATAAGAGTTTGAAATATATTTTCTCACAATGGTATTTTAACTTGAGACAAGGAAGATGGTTTGAATATATCCACATGTTTGATTATGACTTAATGTATAAACTAGGTAAAGGAAATTATATAGACCACAATTTGAGAAGAAAGTCACGTGATCTATTTGAAAAAGAGGCTTCAAATGAGTTGTAGTGTTTTCGATCCTAGATGACATGAATATAGAATAAGAAGACCGTGGTAATATTAAATACTTATTTTCAACATCAGTGCTTATTCCAATTGATATTTTTATTTATCAAAACACTTTTAAGGGGAAAAGTGAGAACCATAACATCAAAAAGTTTAACCACCAAAAGATACTACATTTTTGTTGAAGAAAAGCTTGAGCCGATTGGAATCAATTTCCCTGAACAGTATACAGGGAATAGAATTTACCTGGGACACTGGATTTTCTTTCAAGATGTCTTCATAATGTTTAGCCAAGATTTCCCAGGATTGCATGAATTCATCCATGTTTATCTGTCCCATATTGAAGCCTCTCTTCAAAATAAAGTTCTTCCTATCAATCCATTTACCTTGCCCCTTTGAAGTTTCCACACGAAGGGATCTTCCCAACATTTGTTTGATCACTTCCTTCGGTGTGTTGGTAACCAGAACTTTCTCCACTATCTCTTCATCCGAGTTCAAAAGAAGGTCCATGTGATGTATCACCAATGCTATCTAATGTTTAGGGTCAGCATGGAAGCCCACCTCACGCTTCTGCCCCAGAGAAAGTTCTGCCTCTGCCCGTCTCACTTCCTCAGAGTTTATAAGCCCTTCCTCTTACTGGTCCATAGACTTCTCTTCTTCCTCCCCTTGAGGAGATGTTACCTCTTCCAAAAGTAGGGGGTCAGCACCCCCAGAGGTAGCCAACTCCGGATCTCCACTGACCTGAGCTCCATCCTCCTTATAGGTAACCCCCACATACTTGCCAGTGCCTTCACACACCATCGAGAGAAGTTTGGATTTACAAGAGGACCTAGTCACAGGGGGACTTGGTAAGTTTGAGTAGTATTTCTGTCGTTGCGACCTCCTGGTATGTTTGAAAAAACCTCCAGCATCCACCGTGAAATTTTTTCCCTTCCATGAAGAGGTTCTGAAAAATCCTCTTCAATTCCCACTTCCTTTGGTTCAGTAGGGGAGTCCGGAGCTGACTCTGAAGCCACTTGGCTGGCCTCCTCTTCCATACTAGTATATTCTGCAATACCATGTACCTCAACTTCACCCAGCACAGCTAACCTATTATGAAAATTGTAAAAACTCCCTCCAGATTTAACCTTCTTAGCATAGGAGGGGTTGATCTGCAAGGCCTACGCAGTAAAATCCAATCCACTTTATTGATTGGAGACATGTCCCATGTATTGAAACTGCCGATCTCCTGAGGCCAGACTACAGGGATGATCACCCATGTCTATATCCATGCCAACTTCCTCATTCACCCTCGCTTCATTGAGTAAAACCACCTGCAAATCCTTCTTAACATCTTTGCCAATGCCTAGGTGGACATCTCTCTCCATTTTTCTAACCTCTTCCATGACTATACCTGCGTTCTTGCTGGTACTAATTCACTCTTCAGAGAGAACAACCGAAGAACATGGAACACCCAAATCCTTTTTCAGGCGGCAAAAAACCTCACGAACTGTGGGGTTCAAGTGAGAATCCTTTGGGGATTTCTTGGGAGCCAACATCGCTCTAGGGGTCAAAGAATGTAGAGCCTTCTCCCTAGGAACCTCACTGCGCGCCACCTCATGCTCACCCAAATCTTCACTATCACGCAATTGATGTTCCACCACTGGAACCACCAACTCCTCCGATGACCTATACCGGTTCATGCGGCGACATCCTGAGGCCATATGGACATGATTGCTGCATCCTGAATAGAACGTGGGCCAAGACTCAAACACCACCCATTTCTTCCACCTCAACTCTTCTCCAACCGTAATCCACAACTACTCAGTTGGAGGTTTTGAAACATCAACCTCAATACAAGCGCAGGGCAGGATTGGGTGACAAACCGCAGCAGTTCGAATATCAGAATATAGGTAGAATCCAACCAAATTACTAAGCATACAAACGATAGAAGGATTCTGGAAGGGTAGAGGAAAATCAGGAAAACAAACCCAAACGGTGGCCGAAGGCGGATTGCGATTCATTTTGAAATCAAACGACCATCGTAGGAGGAAAAAACTGCAACCATTGAACATCCGAGGAGCACTGGACCAGGCAACGACCAAATCCTCCTCCGATGCAAAGAAGCCCATCAATTGTCGCCGGTCGAGAAGACCCACCACCGCTCGGTTTCGAAGACCCCAAGAATTGAAGATGAATATGTCGAATGTATCGACTGAGGGGTGACAGCCTCTGAAGAGAGCCACCAGCATTGATCTGTGCAAGTCTGAAGCTGCATTGAAGTCTTTTAGAAAAATCTTGAGCAGAGGAGATCCTTCTTGGAGATTGGGAACCATAGGGCTAAGTGAAATCGACAGGAAGGGAGGAAGATAGGCCGGGTTGGAGAAAGGGGTGAAAGGACGAGCGACTGAGGAGAGGATCCCCCTCCCCCTTCCGAGGAGGAGGGGGACAGAGCCTCCTTCATCTCCAACCTAGGTCATCTCCGAAGGCGTGAGAGAAACCCATTTCATTCATCTTTAACTTCAGTGCTTCTTAATTTAGTAAATATGGGTAAAGAGGCAAAAACATTTGATGAAGAATGCATGGAAATAAAGTCAAAACTCAATGGTGGGAATACCATTACGGGATGGAGGTTGTATGGGAGATTAGTACTGTGGTTCAGAGATCATATAGTTTTACAAAAGGATTCTCAGAAGCAACTTCATCATGCATACCACCATTAGAGATAGGTTTTACATCCTAGAATATAGGTTATGTATAAGGCATTGAAGGTGAAATTTTTGTGGATTGGTATGAAAAAGAAATGTGGTTGTGTTTGTTTGAAGATGATTAACTTGTCAGCAAGTTATGGAATAACATAAAAAATCTATAGGTATGTTATAGTGCTTACCTATTCTAGTGTAAAAAGGGGAGTTGATAGTAGTGTATTTTGTTACAGGTCACTCAAGAATAGTTTAGAAACAATATTCCATAACGGATATTGTGGATCGGCTCATAGAGTTGGCCAATTTCATCCCTATATTTGAAACTCATATGGTAGAGGATCTATCCAAAATATATATCCATGAAGTGGAAAATATACATGGTGTACCATTTTTGATCATATCAAATAGAGATCCAAGGTTTACATATAATTTCTAGAAAACCATGAAAAATTGTAATGTCCCAGTTCTGGGTGCCACTCAACGGGTGCCCCGAACCCAGTTCTCCATGTGACCTCAAATGCATTTCCCCAAACGCCAAAGGCTGCCGACTAGTAGCGAGGGCCCAGGTCTAATAGTGGGGAAACTATGCCCTCATTTTTCAAAGTTTAGCGTAGTGGAATAAATAAATAGCATACAAAAAGTGGAAGCAGTAAACCATACACAACTGAATTAAAAAACTGTTGCATATATAACCAACCAGTATATAAATAAAGGTGTAACATGCCTCAATTCCTAAGAAAGCAGCCAGAACATCTTACACAATAATAAGGTGCAGTACAAGTACAGGAAAGAAAAACAGAACAAAATAGTCAGTAGCATCACGAGCCTCAACCCGGTCTCATGCTCCCCGAATACTCAGTAGCAGTCAAGTACCTGTATAAGGATCCTTTCCCTTATCTACACCTGTAGAAATGTTATCTGTTTGGGCCGAAAAGCATGAACCAAACAGGGTGTGAGAAATAATCTATGTAGGCACCCACCAAAGGACCGTGCTCAACTATGTGTAAACATGCATCAACAGTGTGCAAAAGTAAATGAAATAAGCTAAGTAGTACTCAAAAGTAACTAACTTAGCAGTTATATTGCCCTTTTAATATCCATTTAATCAATTAATTTAAAATATCACCATAGTGAATATTCTACATAAACAACCAACGTCCTCAGACATGTAAACCCCTACCCTCAGGTAAATAGTATCCAAACACAATAATCTACCCACAGGCATACGAATATTACCCTCGGGTGTACAAAGGTGTTGCCCTTAGGCATAGAGTCTATTGCCCACAGGCTCAGAAGAAGTTTCCCTCTGGCTAAGTGAATATTTTTCCTTAGGCTAACACAGTAATTCCCTCAGTCTATAGTAAAGCACTTCCCTTTGACACAAGTAACAGGGCCATGCCTAACATGTAAATAAGCAGTTCAAATACAATTCCTCTCAAGAAACAAGTAATGCGAAAATTAAAGAAGGCATACCCTCAGGTATCCTGGACAAACTACTAAACAGAGGAACGCACCCCTGGGGTGGTCCTGGATCCAAGCAGCGATCCCAAACAACATTTTAATATTAAATTTAATTACATATACAATTCTAGGTATTTAAACCTCTATGGCCTCAGCCACACGAGACCCCAAATATGGGTTCGTAGCTCAAAAACGCACAAAACGCACAACAGTTGAAAAAAAAACACCAAGCCACCTACCTTTAATGCCAACAAACGATATACGTGATCGTCGATTCCATAAATGCCCAAGAACGAAGGAGATCTGGCATAGAAGAAAACTCGCTTGAAGTTAAATAACTTCCCTTAGAGGAAGAATTGGCAAGAACGGATTAAGTGGAGTGGAGGGCTTACCCGTGCTGTTCCAACGAGATCGTCCGAGGCGGAAACGGATTCTCGATGAGATCCTGGTGGATCTCCAAAGCTCTGGCCTCCCTCTTCTGCTCCTTCTTCCCGTTCTAAGCCTTACCTATGACCATGGGAGACTACTGCCCATTTTAAGCAAAAAAAAAACAAAGTCCACTGTAACATCCCATATGAATAAATAATATTACATTCTAATGTTTATCTATATTTGTGAATAAAATATTAATAATACATTAAAGAGAATTACATGCTCGATGAAATACCCAATACGCAACAATGAGTTTCTTTGAAATCTTACGTTGCACACTAATAATATAATAATATTATAATAGTTAACTCCTAACCGTTGTAATGGAGGGGATGAACAGAAATAACTAAAAAATGATTACATATGTTTGTCAAATATTTTTACATTTATCCAATAAATTTTAGAGGCTTAAAATCCAAATGAATCCTATTTTAAGAATAAATACTCTAATATTTTTAAAAGATTGTTTTACCGCCTTTTGATGGTGAAATTTTTTTAAATATAACTTTTGACAATTTTATAAGATCTATTTGTCAAAATAAAATAATTATTTATTATTGGGATATTGAAATTTACTTTGGTTAAATTTTTGGTATGTTTCTGACAATGTTCATTCTTTTTAATGAATAGTGAAAAATATTGCATTTTTCATCAAAACTACCTTTTCATCTAATTTAAATATATAGTTATATTATCTTTTTAATTGATATTAAATTTTAATTAGAATATATTTTTACAATTTAATTCAATGGTGGTTATTATAATTAATTTCACTTTGAAAATGGACATAAACAAGTGCCAAACGTTTCATAGATATTACTTCCAAAAAACATGCTATTTGTTTTGACAACGGGAATAAACTATATGATTTATTAATGAAAATTCTATGTTTTGAATTTGGTAGAATTTACATCATTTATAAATTTTAAATATCAAATATTGCTTAGGGTTAATTTATGGTATTTTTCTGATAATGATTTTTTTATGAATAGTGAAAAATACAGTTTTTAATTCAAAACTGCCTTTTCATCCAATTTATTTATATATTTAGATAGTCATTTTAATTGTTTTTAAAGTATAATTGAATTATGCTTTTATCACTTAATAAAATTTAATTCATTGTAAGTAATTTCACTTTTTAATTGGATGTAAAAACAAGTCAATCTTTTGATAAATTTTACTTCTTAAAAACCCGTCTTTGTTTTGACAACGTGATTTACATTTAAATTAATTACAACAATCTATGTGTTTTGAACATGATGAAATGGATTAATTATTTGGAATCATAAGTTCCAAATTATGTAATTAATACTCTTTTGTTTTTGGACATTATGAATAGTAACGACAGTAATTATCTTTAATTATCATGTTTAATTAGAAATCGGGTAATTAAGGGTAATAAAATAATATCATAAAAATATAAATTGACCCCAACATGTGTCCTAATGATATTGGTGGTGTAATGACCGACCATGGTATTCCATGTTCCAACCTTGGGACCCCATGGAATCACTTTAGTGTGATAGTGACCTTTTATCATATTTTATTTAAAGAAAGGAAAATGTAACCAAAGTATGTAACACCTAAGTAAAATAATTTTAATTTTGTCTACATAAACGATCTCTTAGACTATAAATAGTCATTTAAAATATAAAAAAATTTGCTACATCATGGTATTTTTTTTATAAATTTTAGACATTAAATAAATTATTTTATTCATGACACCGTGATGATTCAGTGATTACCTCATAAATGAACGATTTAAAGAAAATGAGAAGATAGGGTGAAATATAAGTCTTAAACTTGTCACAAACCTATTTTATGGGAGGATTTAGAAACCTTATCACCTTAGCCTCTAAATATATCCTTTTTGGACCTTTAAAATCCGAAAAGCATGTTATAATAAAGTAATATTTTATAACTTTCCAAGAGTGCCCCTCCTCTCCTCTTATAAAAGGTCCCCACCTCTACCACCATACCCACACCTCTCAAGCCTTTGGCTCAGACAAAAATTGCTCATTTCATCTCTACAAATCCCTTTATTTCTCATTGAATCCTCACCATTGGCATAATTCTCTTAAATAAACACTTTTGGTTCAAACCAAGAGGAGTTACCCAATTTAATGGTAATGTCTTCACTTGTGTTCTTTTGTTTTATTTTGCATCACCAAACCCCTAAACTCTTTTTTATTCCTTTATCTTGTAACAAAACCACTATATAAAATATTCTAGGATGTTTTTATGTGAATTATTGGAGCTACACTTACACACACCTCCGTCTAATTGTTAAAGAACATACTGTTTCTGTGGATGGCGAATTACTGCCTCACGAAACGATTATTGTTCAATATTCTCTTAACACCTTTCATGGTGGCCATTATGATGTCACTGTATTTTATATATTATATATATGGTATTTATTTTTTCCATATGCTTCTGTATTTTATATTTAAAACTTACCTTTATGCTTTTCATGTTGTGCAAATGCGATAATTTCATACGAGGAAGTGTGGACTACCGCCCCCTCAAGTGATGTGACTCGTTCATGAAATACATGGAATGTATAAAGAATGAAATTAATGAACTTATGTGATCTATAAAACATATATATTATACTATAATTATAATATATATATATATATATATATCAATTATTTTTAATTCCATTAATATGTCAAAGAAATGAAAGTAGCGTTCATGCGTACGTACAACCTACCGTCTCCATGAACGGTGCATTTCATTTAATTTTCTCTAAAAATGTTATAGAATAGTATAAAATGAATATTTACTGGATATATATGATATTTAAATCATTAATACTATTTTGGAGATGATTTACTTATAACTACATGGACAATCATTTTCAAACAAGTTCATTTTTGACTCATGTACCAAACATCGACAAAAACGTCTGATATGAACTCACATTATTAACTAATTATTATAACATTATAATATGTGATATGAACTGAATAATAATATTTAAATTAGGAACTTAGGAAATTATAAATTTACCAAAGTTTATTATTTAGGAATACAAATAAACGAACAAGACAAGTCGGACTTGAGGTAAGGGATCCTACCTCTCTCTTTATTTTTAAGTACTCTTTATATGTATCTTACTTTAAGATCCTATTTATTATGTTGGAGGATGTTATTTTATATTACTCTCGATTTAAATTTTATGTTAATATGATGAGAGAACCTATTTGATCTCATCAATCCATTTTTGGATGTTTTATGTGGCGCCGTTAGGCTGCTGAATTTTCATAAGGGGATTTTCATCTCACTTTTTATTCCCGTGAGATTCATGCTGCATTGGCCACTATTTCCTTTTGTGTGGTGTATGTAATGCCCATTATTTTAATATTTGTATAATATAATCTCATTTATGTGTAGTTACATCCTCATTGTATGACCCTTCTTTCATGGGGTGTACGTTTCGAATGTTGCCCAAATCGGTAAGGGAACCTTCCATGCTCCTCTTTTAAAAAGACTTATTTTGTTATGTCTTTTAATTTACATATTTTTATGTTGGGATATGTTATTCTATATCCTTGTTGATGTAAATTTTATTTCCATGTGATTAGATACCATTTTCTCTCTAATCAACAAATTTTATGAATTTTAAAGTGACATCGTTAGGCTGTCGAGTTTTACCAAGGGAACTTTTTAACCCAATTTCGATTCCCTTGGGTTCAACATGTAGTTATTGAATATGTCATACATTGAATATGTTTGAATGAACATTTATTTTTTTAAAATTAATATCCACTTATATTGGGTGTATTTATATTTTTCACAAATAATTTTGAGATTGATTTATCCTTAATTTAAGGATACCTTATTTATAAGGGATTTCATCTCATTTTACATTGAGACTTCATTGCTGTTATGCACCAATTAACTCTTATATGGTGTATATACTGTACTTTGGAATAATATATCCTGAATCCATTTATTCTCATGATATTATAAAGTTCTTATTAAATGTTATTCCTCAATTACTGTATTCAAGTGTCTCTCATTTTGTTAAAAACCCTTGAACTAAAATATCATTTTAAATGTTTTAATGATTTATTCTTATAAATATTTATCATTAATATCCATGTTTTCAAAATGGTTGTAAGGATTTATTTATATGGATATTAATGGTTTAAAATTTTAAAAGTATCAAAGTGGTATGGGACACTTTGATTCAAAAATCTCTTTATTAAATGTTTTAAATGATTTTGAAAATGGTTTTTAGAATGGATTCCTTGTTTAAATATCTTAAAATGTTATACTGTTATTGCAATGTGGGAATGTTATGTTTTTTTATGCATGTTTTGTGTTATACGATTATGTAATGGTTCTTGGGAATTGTTTATGAATACGGGTAGTTCCGTGATAAGCTAACGGAGGGTGAGCCCGATATAGCTCTCTAATGCATTGGGTAATGCGAAGGAGTTAAACTCTAATGTTTCTCCAAAGATATTTAGGGAATATACTGTGATGGGTATTCCAAACATAACCATGAGGGTTAATCCCTACGTAAGAATGTTATTAATGCCTCCAGTTACCTTTATGACTTATTATTTCTATTGAGTTATGTATAAATATTATGATTTCATGAGGTATGTTAAATTGCTTATGTTTTATGAGTAAAGTATGATTTTATTGATTCTTATGTATACATGGACTGATGTTTTCTTTCTGTATTGTTATAAGCCTTACTGATCTTTTTATTCTCATCCTAAGTTTTTGAAATGTTTTTAAAGGACATAAATTTGAATAGGGTCAAGGATAGGATCAAGGAAATGTCAAGCTGTCTAAAACAAGGAACTAGACATGACTATTTTTTTCAATAATTTTTATTTTTGTGGTAAAAAATGGAGGCTAAGTAGATGCATCTACTTTGTAATATTTGATATGTAATAGTTATGTCCTAATTCTCTAAAACTCCAAACTTGAAAAGATCCTCAATGTGAATTATTCATTTAAATCAATAATCAGTAATGTTTAAGGGAGGGTCCTTATTGTTGGTATCATAGGATGGTTTAGATAACTTTATAGGTTATAGTGTTAAGTGACAAGTTGTGTATAACCACAATGGTTATTATATTAGATAGAGTCATTGTTATTTTTGAATGTTAAAATGAGTTTGAGATAACTTGGATAAGTATATATTAGTGTTTATCTTCCTCTTTAGTACATAATGACTTTGTTGATATACTCACACAAACATTTCTGGTTTTAGTAAATGGATGGATCTAGCAAGCACCAAAGTGAAAATGGGTTTGAAGGAAACTGTGGTGGTTCTCTGATTAAAAAACTAAATGAAATGGGGGATTCAGTGAGAAATATCATGGTTATTCTAAACCAACTATCAGGTGTCATGATCATCCACTTGAACCTTGGTGAGTTCTATAATGAATCATGCATGAGAGAACCACCTCGACATGGAAGTTTAGGTAATAATTATAAAGGTAACCATTAGGGTTTATAGGATCCTTACATTTGAGGTAATTATGGGTTACTATACAATATGATGGAATATGAACGACATGAGGTAAACTTGAGGTTAAATTATGTTATGGTTATTTTTAAATATTTTATCTCGTTTTGGGGAATGTTTTAGGAATTATATAGTTTTGGAAAAAGGACAACACGCGGACCGTGTGACAACCCGTCGCGTCGGACAAAGCTGCAGGATCGAACCCACAACCAAAGTGCGATTGGTATTTATCTCCTACCACTGGACTATGTGAAGTCCCTGGTTAGTTTGAATAATTTTTTTAGTTGGATGATTTTATGAATCAAGAGTAAGTTTATTTTGGGTTATCTATGGAAATTATTACCCTATCATGGAGGATATGTGATTAGGATAATTAATTTTCAGTATGAGACTTTAAGGGCAACTGATGTTATTTGGAGATAAATGTTAATTTGTACCTTGGGAGACTATGTGATTAAATCTTTAAAATATTTGGGTTTCAATCTTAGTTAGGTTTACTTTGAATAATTCTATGGATAGAAGTTTATTGAATGGTCTTTGTTGAACTTTGGGTTTTGTTTGAAAAATTTTGGTGATTAGGAGTAGTTTTTCTTTTTGTAAAAAAATATCTTTTTTGGGCATTATCAGATCTTGTTCTAAACTTTTTGGTTTGGATTTGTTTGAGATCTAAAGACATCGGAAATATATAGTCCCCTTTTGTGGATTAGGTTATTCTCAAGAAGTTGATTATAATACTCTTAATGTGAACAAGTCTTCCTAAATACTCGTCTTTTGGAGAAAATATGAGTTTGATTAAGGAATCTAGTAAAAGTTTAAAGTCTACGTGACAAGTAAGTATGTTTCATTATGATATAGTTAAGCTCAAAAATAAATTCCTCAATGAAGAGTAACTTAAAACAATAATTTGTTCTGATAACTTTTCTTACTGGGGAATTGAATACTGTTTAACCCATCACAAGTTTGTGATTTTCTTGTGGTTAACTTTCTCCTAGACATGTTTACTATCAATCTACATCAGAACATGACCCTTTGTTTTCTCCTCCATATCCATATTTTCATACTTGGAATCCTAGTATGGGTTAACTTGGGTGACCTTTGTACTTATCTCCCTTTCTTTTGAAGTGATAGTTTTACTGACTCTTGTTCCGATTTGGGACTTTCAATGAAGTTTCCAGCCCAATTTTGAAATTGCGAGGATGCAATTCCCAAAAGGGGGGAATGATGTAACATCCTAGGTAAATAAATAATATTACATTCTAATGTTTATATATATTTGTGAATAAAATGTTAATACTACTTTAAATGGAATGCTATGCTCGATGGCGTACCTAATACGCAACAACGAGTTTCTTTGAAATATTAAGTCGCACACTAATAATATAATAACATTATAATAGTTAACGCCTAGCCGTTGTAATGGAGGTAATGAACATAAATAACTAAAAAATGATTATATATGTTTGTAAAATATTTTTTCATTTATCCAATAAATGTTAGAGGCTTAAAATCCAAATGAATCCAATTTTAAGAATATATACTCTAATATTTTTAAAAGAGTGTTTTACTGCCTTTTGATGGAGAAATTTTTTTAAATATAACTTTTGAAAATTTTATAATCTCTATTTGTCAAAATAAACTTATTATTTATTATTGGTATATTGAAATTTACTTTGGTTAAATTTTTGGTATGTTTCTGACAATGTTCATTCTTTTTAGTGAATAGTGAAAAATATTGCATTTTACATCAAAACTGCTTTTTCATGTAATTTAAATATATGGTTAGATTATCTTTTTAATTGGGTTTTAAGTTTAATTAGAATATATTTTTACAATTTAATTAAATGGTGGTCATTAGAATTAATTTCACTTTGAAAATTGACATAAACAAGTGTCAAACTTTTCATAGATATTGCTTCAAAAAAATCCACTATTTGTTTTGACAGTGGGGATTAAATATATGATTTATTAATGAAACTTAAATGTTTTTAATTTTGTAAAATGGAAATAATTTCTGAATTTTAAATATCAAATATATCTTAGGGTTAATTTTTGGTATTTTTCTGATAATGATTTTTTATGAATAGTGAAAAATACAGTTTTTAATTCAAAACTGCCTTTTCATCCAATTTATTTATATATTTAGATTTTCATTTTAATTGTTTTTATAGTATAATTTAATTCTTTTTTTATCACTTAATATAATTTTGTTCATTGGAAGTAATTTCACTTTTTAATTGGATGTAAAAACAAGTCAATCTTTTGATAAATTTTACTTCTTCAAAACCTGTCTTTTGTTTTGACAACAAGATTTACTTTTAAATTAATTACTAAAATTTATGTGTTTTGAATTTTATAAAATTTATTCCTTATTTGAAATAATAAGGTCCAAATTATGTAATTAAGACACATTTATTTTTGGACATTATGAATAGTAACGAAAGTAATTATCTTTAGTTATCGTGTTTAATTAGTAATCAGGTAATTAAGGGTAAGAAAATAATATCATAAAAATATAAATTGACCCCAAAATGTGTCCTAATTCTATTGGTGGCATCATGTCTGACCATGGGATGCCTTGTGCCTACCTGGGGACCCCATGTAATTACTTTAGTGTGACAGTGACCTTTTATCAAATTTTTTTTAAAGAAAGGAAAATGTAACCAAAGTATGTAACAACAAAGTAAAATAATTTTCATTTTGTATACATAAATGATATATTAGACTATAAATATTAATTGGAAATCTAGAAAGATTTACTACATCATGATATTTTTCTTATAATTTTTAAACATTAAATAAATTATTTTATTTATGACACCGTGATGATGCAGTGATTACCTCATAAATGAACTGTTTAAATAAAATGAGATGATAGGGTGAAATATAAGTCTTACACTTTTCACAAACCTATTGGATGGGTGTATTTCGAAACCTTATCACCTTATCCTCGAAATATATCCTTTTGGGACCTTTAAAATCCGAAAATCATTTTATAATAAAGTAATATTTTATAACTTTCCAAGAGTGCCCCTCTTCTCCTCTTATAAAAGGCCCCCACCTCCACCACCATAACCACACCTATAAAGCCTTTGTCTCAGCCAAAACCTGCCCATTTCATCTCTCCACATCCCTCTATTCCTCATTGAAGACTCACCGTTTGCAGAATTCCCTTTAATAAACCCTTTTGGTTCAAACCAAGAGGAGTTACCCAATTTAAAGGTAATGTCTTTACTTGTGTTCTTTTGTTTTATTTTGCTTCTCCAAACCCCTAAAATATTTTTTATTCCTTTTTATTTTAACAAAACCAGTATCATAAATGTACTAGGATGTTTTTATGTGAAAAATTAGAGCTACACTTACACACACCACCATCTAATTGTTAAAGAACATACTGTTTCTGTGGATAGCGAATTACTGCCTCACGAAACGATGATTGTTCAATATTCTCTTAACACATTTCATGGTGGACATTATGATGTATATGTATTTTATATATGACATATATGGTATTTATGTTTTCCATATGCTTTTGTATTTTATATTTAATACATACCTTTATGGTTTTCATGTTGTGCAAATGCGATAATTTCCTAAGAGGAAGTGTGGACTACCGCCCCTCAAGTGATGTGACTCGTTCATGCAATACATGGAATGTATAAAAAAATGAAATTAATTAACTTATGTGACCTATAAAACATATATATTATACTGGAATTATAATATATATATCTCTAAATTATTTTTAATTACATTAATATGTCAAAGAAATGAAAGTAGTGTTCATGCGTACGTACGACCTACAGTCTCCAGGAACGGTGAATTTCATTTCTTTTTATCTCCAAATGTTATGGAATAGTATAAAATGAATATTTACTCGATATATATGATATTTAAATCATTAATACTATTCTGGGGATGATTTACTTATAACTACATGGACTATAATTTTCAAACAAGTTCATTTTGGACTCATGTACCAAACATCGACAAAAACGTCCGATATGAACTCATATTATTAACCAATTATTATAACATTATAATATGTGATATGAACTGAATAATAATCTTTAAATGAGGACCTTAATAAATTATAAATTTAACAATGTTTATGATTCAGGA
Source organism: Viscum album (assembly GCA_963277665.1). NCBI lineage: Eukaryota > Viridiplantae > Streptophyta > Magnoliopsida > Santalales > Viscaceae > Viscum > Viscum album. The sequence continues at coordinate 1,920,326,568 of OY728125.1, read as the reverse complement.
ATATAAACAAACGAACAAGACAAGTCAGACTTGAGGCAAGGGATCCTACCTCTCTCTTTATTTTTAAGTACTCTTTTTATGTAACTTACATTAATATTCTCTTTCTTATGTTGGGGGGATGTTATTTTATATTCCTATTTCTGTAAAGTTTATGTTAATATTATTAGAGACCCTATTTGATCTCATCAATCCATTTTTGGATGTTTTATGTGGCGCCGTTAGGCTGCCGAATTTTCATAAGGGGATTTTCATCTCACTTTTTATTCCCGTGAGATTCATACTGCATTGGCCACTATTTCCTTTTGTGTGGTGTATGTAATTCCCATTATTTTACTATTTTTATAATATAATCTCATTTATGGGTAGTTATATATTCATTTCATGACCCTTCTTTCATGGGATGTACGTTTCGAAAGTTCCCCAAATCGGTAAGGGAACCTTTCATACTCCTCTTTTAAAGAGACATATTTTGTTATGCCTTTTAATTTACATATTTTTATGTTGGAATATGTTCTTTTATATCCTTATTGATGTAAATTTTATTTCCAAGTGATGAGATACCACTTTCTCTCTCATCAACTAATTTTATGAATTTTAAAGTGATGTCATTAGGCTGTCGAATTTTACCAAGGGAACTTTTTAACCCAATTTCGATTTCTTTGGGTTCAACATGTAGTTATTGAATATGTCGTACTTTGAATATGTTTTAATGACCTTTGATTATTTTACACTTAATATCCACTTATATTGGGTGTATTTATATTTGTCACACATAATTTTGAGATTGAATTATCCTTAATTTAAGGATACCTTCTTTATAAGGGATTTCATCTCATTTTACATTGAGACTTCATTGTTGTTATGCACCAATTCACTCTTATATGGTGTATATACTGTTGTTTGGAATATTATATCATGAATCCATTTATTCTCATGATATTATAAAGTTCTGATTAAATGTTATTCCTCAATTATTGTATTCAAGTGTCCCTCATTTTGTTAAAAACCCTTTAACTAAAATATCATTTTAAATGTTTTAATGATTTATTCTTATAAATATTTATCATTAATATCCATGTTTTCAAAATGATTTTAAGGATTTATTTATATGGATATTAATGGTTTAAAATTTTAAAAGCATCAAAGTGGTATGGGACACTTTGATTCAAAAATCTCTTTATTAAATGTTTTAAATGGGTTTGAAAATGGTTTTTAGAATGGATTCATTGTTTCAATATCTTAAAATGTTATATTTTTATTGCAATGTGGGAATGTTCTGTTTCCTTTATGCATGTTTTCTATCATACGATTATGTTATGGTTCTTGGGCATTGTTTATGAAGACGGGTGGTTCCATGATAAACTAAGGGCAGGTGAGCCCAATATAGCTCTCCAATGAATTGGGTAATGCGAAGGAGTTAAACGCTAAGGTTTCTCCGAAGAGATTTAGGGAATATACTGTGATGGGTATTCCGAACGTAACCATGAGAGTCACTCCCTATATAAGAATGTTATGAATTCATCAAGTTACATATATTCCTTATGATTTCTATTGAGTTATTCCCAAATCTTATAATTTCATGAGGTATGTTAAATTTCTTATGTTTTATGAGTAAAGTATGATTTCATTGATTCATATGTATACATGGACTGGTGTTTTCTTTCTGTACTACTATAACCCTTACTGATCTTTTTATTCTCATCCTAAGTTTTGGAAATGTTTTCACTGGACATAAAGTTGAATAGGGTCAAGGATGGGATCAACGAAATGTCAGGCTATCTAAAACAAGGAACTAGACATGACACTTTTGTTCAAGAGTTTTTATTTTTGTGAAAAAAATGGAAGCTGAGTAGATGCGTCTACTTTGTAATCTTTGAGATGTTATAGTTATGTCCTAATTATCTAAAACACTAAACCTGAAAAGATCCTCAATGTGAATTATTCATTTAATTCAATAATAAGTAATTTTTAAGGTAGGGTCCTTATATACATGGCTTGTACTTCCCAGTACATGGAATGTACTCCCCATTTTTTAACTGTTCCTCTAGCGGATTCTCGACAGCATGGCACTGTTCACATGCCGATGTGACTACACGGCGTGTCTCCTTGAGTACACAGTGTGTTCTATTTCACAACTGGCCATAACATTACTATTTGCCTACTGACTGACTACACAACATGTAATGGAACACTACAGGGCGTGTAGTCGGTCTTTACACCCTTCGTCACAGACATGGCTACACACCCTGTGTACTCATCCCACATGGCCAAAAGTATATGGCGTGTGGAAAAGTACACGGCGTGTACTTCCAAAATTTGGGATTTTCCCCATTTTTCATATTTTCTCAAAAGCACTTAAGGAAAAGAGAAAAAAAGAAACCCGTACCTCAGAAATAAGAACCAGGTCCTTACAAACACCCCCCCATAAAGCAATTTGTCCCCAAATTTCCCTTCCAAGGGTGGTGAAGATATAGCCGTGAACAACTCCGGCCACTGAGCACATACGTCTGTCTCCCGCTCTCTGGTTTCGTCCTGCACTCGGCCATGCTTCCATAGCACCCGTACAAGAGGAATTGACCAGCCTCAGAGAACCTTCGTCCTCCTATCAACGATAGGAATCAGATACTCCTTGAAGGACTCATCTTCCTCAAGCTCAGCCTCCTCGGGCTGAAAGATGATAGATGGTTCTGAATGATAGAGATGCAACTGAGATACAAGTAAGACATCGTGCAAGGCTCGGTACCTCTTTGGTAACTACAACCAATAGGCGACCGGCCCGACTCTCTCCAGAATCTCAAATGGCCCTACATACCTCAGTGAAAGTTTACCCTATCTCCTAATCCATCTATGTACCAACCATAGTGAAACATGTAAGAAAACCTGATCATCAACCATGAACTGCAAGGGTCGTCTGCGGTGATCAACATAAGATTTTTGATGAGACTGTGCGGTAGCCATCCCCTTCTGAATCAACTGGACCTGCTCAGAAGTCTCCTACATGAGACTTGGTCCGAGTAAAGCTGCCTCACCTACCTATAACTAGCACAAATGTGATCAACATGGCCTACCATATAAAGCCTCGTAAGTTTCCATCTCTAAAGTTTCCTAAAAAGTATTATTATAGGAAAACTCAACTAGGGGTATATGCTTCTCCCAAGAGCCCCCAAAGTCTCGGAAGCATGCACACAGCATGTCCTCAAGCACCTGTATCGTACAATCTGACTGGCCATCGGTCTGAGGGTGGTAAGATGTGCTCAGAAACACCTGTGTACCCAGTGCCCTCTGAAAACTCTACTAGAAACGAGACGTAAAATGGGTGTCCCTATCCGAAACGATAGAACGAGGAACCCCATGAAGACGTACGATCTCTCGGATATACAACTTCCCAAGCTCATCCACACTGAATGTCTCCTTGATCAGAAAAAAGTAAGCTACCTTTGTGAGTCTGTCCATAACAACCCACATGACATCATTGCATCGAGGTGACCTTGGAAAACCAGTCACGAAATCCATCGCAACATCATCTCATTTTCACTCTGGAATAGGTAACTGTTGTAATAGTCTATCTGGCCTCTGATGTTCCGCCTTCACCTACTGACAGGTGGAAGACCTCGTTACAAAACCAGAGACATCTCTCTTCATACCCGGCCACCAGTACTGACGTCTCAAGTCTCGATTCATCTTGGTATCTCCGGGATGAACTGCCCAAGCTGAAGCATGGAACTCCCACATCAGCTCCTCGCGTATATCCCCTGGAACCCATACTCATCCATGGAAATGCCGAACCTCATTATCGCATATCTTCCAACCAGGAAGAAGGTTCTCACTTGCCACTGACTCTCGTAGAACTAGGCCTTCTGAATCAGATAACTGTCTCATCCTCACTCTATCCAGGAGGGTAGAAGTTACAGCTAAAGAGGAAATATAAGTCTGCCCCTGACTTTCATGCACTTCCAAATGCATCTCAGAGAACAAATCCATGAGTTTCCACTCATCACTGGCCTCCTGCACAGCCTGTACCTGAGTCTTCCTGCTCAGTGCATCCGCTACTGCATTACCTTTACCAAGTGTATAAGCAAGATGAAAATCAAAGGACTGAAGGTATTTGACCCACTTTCGCTGCCTAATATTTATGTCATGTTGAGTAAAGATATACTTGAGACTTTTTTGGTCGGTGAAAACCAAAAAATGTCCTACCCAGAGATAGTGTATCCAATAGTGCAACACATGCACGACTGTAGCCAACTCGAGATCGTGCGTAGGGAAATTCCTCTCATGTGTCCTCAACTGCCGAGACCCGTATGCAACAACTCGATCCCCTACATCAACACAACTCCTAGACCAATATATGATGCATCACAGTAAACTGTATAACTCTTCCCATGATCTAGGAGTATTAGGATTGGTGCTGATGTCAACTTTCCCTTTAGCTCCTGGAAGGCTGTCTCACAAGATTCTAACCAAACGAACTTCACACCCTTCTTAGTCAAACCCATCAACGACGCTGCTAAGCAGGGGAAGTCCTGTATGAAACATCTGTAGTAACCAACCTGCCCTAAGAAACTCCATATCTCAAACACGTTCTTAGTCTACTCGTAGGAAACTACTGCTCTTACCTTCTCTGGGTTTATTGCAACTCCTGCTGGTGAGATGATATGACCAAGGAAGTATATCTGGTCCATCCAAAAGTGGCACTTTGAGATCATAACATATAGCTGATGCTCACTCAGTGTACTCAATACGATCTCAAGATGGGTGGCATGGTTGTGTCCAGTGTGAGAGTACACTAAGATATCATCCAAGAATACTACCACAAAAGAATCCAGATAAGGATGAAACACACGATTCATCAGAGCCATGAAAACTGCTGGTGCATTCCTGAGTCCGAACAGAATAACTATATACTCTTATAGACCATACCTACTCCTAAAAGCTATGAGAGGTATATCAGAAGGTCAAACGTGCATCTGATGATATCCTGATCTCATTTCAATCTTCAAAAACACTCGTGATCCATGAAGTTGATCAAAAAGATCATCAATCCGTGGCAAGGGATATTGGTTCTTAACCGTCAACTGGTTCAGCTTCCGATAATCCAAACAGAGTCTGAGGGTACCATCCACCTTCTTCGCAAAGAGGACAGGAGAACCCCAAGGAGACGTATTGGGTCAGATGAACCCCTTTTCCTGTAACTCCTCTAACTGTCTCTTGAGCTCCTGAAACTCTGGTGTAGCCATCCTATAAGGAGGAATGGACACCGGTCCTGCTCCTGGAACAAGATCAATAGTGAAATCCACCTCACTCTCTGGAGGAAGACCTAAAAATTCGTCCCGGAAGACATCCATGAAATGATCCACCACTAGAGGGAAATACTTCTAACAAGTCCCCTGGTCATCCAGATATAAACTCGCCATCTGGGCTGTGACTCCACCTCGCCCATGATGCTCTGGTCTAGCTCGACTCGCCTGAACATCCCATTATCCCTTGTATAGAAACTCTCCACCCTATGGTGACGTGAACCTCACCCTATGATGATAGAAATCCACAAAGGCTAGAAAGGGAACCGACCAGTCCATCCTGAGAATGAAATCATATCTCGTCATCTCTAAGACATAGAGGTCTCAAAGGAAGTGACGCCCACTAACCTCAAGGGGGAACTCCTTGCACTGACGCACACTAGCCGTTCTAGTCCCCAGCAGAGTGTCTAACATCATAATAGCAGAAGAAGTGGAAACACAGAGCCCAAGGATCTCCACAATGGGTGCATATATTAAACTATTTGTAGCACCCGCATCGAAAAGTACTGAAGATAAAACAAAAGCTACTAGAATAGTACCTCTAACTATAGAAGGTCCGGGATCCTGCTCCTGCTGGGTCTGTTGCACTGCATATGCCCACCCAGTTCTGCGGCTCTGTGACACAGCCTGACTACCTTGAGCCGTCCCGCCCTGCTGCCTCTGTGATCCTGGTGTCTGGCTACCATGACCATTACCACCATCTCGGCCTGCACGCCCTGATGTATTCCAGTTCCCCAAATGGTAAGAAGACACTAGTCCTGCTCTCGCACGTGGAGTCTGCACAAAACCCCTCTCACTAACCACTGGTGGAAACACCCTACAATAGTGCTGCAGATGACCCATCTTGCCGCAAGCTCGGCACTCCACTGGGTCTCGTGGACACTGAGGTCTCTTATGCCCCTCCTTACCACACTGGTATCACATGACCTGGACACCTGAAACATTATTATAGCTGGTACTTCCACCCTAAGAGAAGTCCATCTGTCTCTTCCTCTTACCAGTAGAAATAGTACCAGAAAGTGGTGCTGAACCACCCTGGCCCACACCACTAGCTTCCCGCAGGTTCCTCTCTGTAATCAGCACCTAGTTTACAATAGCATATACTGAAGGCAACCTGAAAACATTCTCCAATTATCGGATGTCATATCGAAGACCATCCTCAAAGATTCTTGCTCTCAAGGTCTCATCACCCACCAGAACGGGTGCAAAACGCTGAAGCTCGGTGAAATGAGAAGAATAGTAAATCACCGACATAGCGCCCTGCTGCAGATTCATGAACTCTCAAGCTCTATATTCCCGCAGCATCTCTAGAAATAAGAAGTCATAGAAAAATACCTGAAAATATTCCCACTCCATGTCTCTATGATGCTCTGACTGGGTGGTAACATCCCACCACCTCTTGGCGGAATCACACAACATGTACGTCACGAGCTTGACCCTCCGCCCTGGAGGCGTCTCATGATGCTCGAAAATAGTCTACATCGACCCCAGCCAAGACTCCGCAGCCTGTGGTATGCCATCACCGGAAAACGTAGGTGGATGCTGCTGCTGAAAGATATAAGCCAGCTCAGCCATAGATGTGGTAGTCGGCAGGGCTCGTTGAAAGGTCTGCGTGAACGGCATGAAGCCTTCACAGAACTGTGCATCTGTGCCTGTGTCCGGTATAACAGCTGGCACCACATCTATCTCTTCTGGAGGATCCACTGGCAGCGCATGGACCACCATCTCTGGAGTATAGTCGTCACCACTCTCCTGGAGAACAATGCACGGTCGTCTCGGCGGCATGACACTACAAGGTCAAAAACACGCATTTAGAACACGATTTACAATGACTGAAAATGAAGAAACCCAAAAGGAAACAGGAGGAAGAAGGCACTCTAAATTTTCAAAACAAGACTACATGACGTTTATATTGATTACACGGCGTGTACTTGACTTCTCTTCCCCTGCCCGGGTCCTTCTACACGGCTAAGACACATGGCTCCCATTGAACAAAACTACACGGCGTGTCTCCATGAGTACACGACGTGTATGGTGTAATTTCCAACTGCCCATGTCGCTTGTGACATGGCCAACTACTCGGCTTGACACTACATAGCATGTTACACCCGCACACGGCATGTACACTTCCCCGTTTCCCAGCCACATGGCTCACTCCACACGGTCTGTCCTTAGACAAGACTACACGGTGTGTCCCAAGGGTACACGACGTGTACTAGATGAGCTCCGCTGACCCGTGTTGTTAGTTACATGGCCGAATACACGGCTCAACCTACACGATGTGTTCTATATACACACAGCGTGTACTCGAAAGGATTAACCCGATTTGTGTTGTTAGTTACATGGCCGGGTTCCCAGGTCACACTACGCGGCATGTTCCACAGTGGACACGTCGTGTATGTCTTAAGGTTTCCTCCGCCCGTGTTGTTAGTTACACGGCGGACATCGGGTCAACACTACATGGTGTGTACTGAAGCTACATGGCGTGTTCTCCCCAAGCTCTTCCCTTCCCCGTGTCGCCGCCCACACGGTTTGTGACACGGGAAAGGACTACACGGCGTGTACTATGGGTACACAGTGTGTACTCAAAAAGCTTATTTTTCTTCCCGAAAAGAAGACCATACACAGTGTGTTGAAAATAATACATGGCGTTTATACTAGTTTTCTAGATAGTATGCCTCAGAAACATCCCCAGAACCTAGAAAATACCGAAAAACAACACCTAAGTGCCAAATTTTGATCCGTGAGGGCCCATAATCCCCGAGAATCAAAGTTTGGCATCTTATATGTGTTATAACATAATAAAAAATCCATGATACACCAAATTCCGGTTAATGGGGGCCCATACTCCCCAAAAACCAAAGTTCGGCGTTCATTCAATAAACAAACCCACAGAAAATACCCTATCACATAACAAGTATTTATCAAGAAGCTATCCCAACAACATGATTTACTAGTACAATATCTTTCACAACAACATTCAATTTCTAATGCACCTACATGGCATGGAAACTATGCATGTCATGTGATTTCTAGAATGTGCCTAAATGATGCATGAGATGACATACCCTCATCTCATCTGATTGCAACTAAATAGAACCCATGAATAACATATAAACAACACAATACAAGTGCATCACCCTTAGGTAAAATTAAATCAACTGTAACATTGCAACATCAAAAAAATTGCAACACGAGGTAAATTGGATTTTCCCTGTACACGGGTTAGATACGCCCTGGCATAGCTTATTTACAACTACCGTTCTCATCCTATCCCTAACTAAGGCTCCAGATAGTATGTCAAAGAAATGAACTGCCTTTGATACCACTTTGAAACGTCCCGGTTCTGGGTGCCACTCAACGGGTGCCCCAAACCTGGTCCGCCACGTGACCTCAAGCACATTTCCCCAAATGCCAGAGGCTGCCGACTAGGAGTGAGGGACCAGTTCTGATAGTGGGGAAACTATGCCCTCATTTGTCGAAGTGTAGCGCAGCAGAATAAATAAATATCATACAACAAGAGGAAGCAGTAAACCATATACAAATGAATTAAACTACTGCAGTAGATATAACCAACCAGTATATAAATAATGGTGCAACATGCCTCAATTCCTAAGAAAGAAGCCAGAACATGTTACACAATAATATGGTGCAATACAAGTACCTGAAAGCAAAAAAAGAACAAAAGAGCCGGTAGCATCGCGAGCCTCAGCCTGGTCCCATGATCCCCTACTCCTTAGTAGCATTCAAGTACCTGTATAAGGACCCTTGTCATTATCTACACTTGCAGAAACGTAATCTGTTTGGGCCAAAAAGCATTACCTAAACAGTGTGTGAGAAATAATCTCAATAGGCTCCCACCAAAGGCCCATGCTCAACTGTGTGTAAACATGCAACAACAGTGTGCAAAATTAAATGCAATAAACTAAGAAGTACTCAAAATAAACTAACTTACCAGTTATATTGCCTTTTTAATATCCATTTAATCAGTTAATTTAAAATATCACCATATTGAATATTATAAGTAAACAGCCAATGTCCTCAGACATGTAAACCCCCACCCTTAGGTAAAGATAATCCAAACACAAGAATCTACCCACATGCATATGGATATTTCCCTCAGGCATACAAAGGTGTCGCCATCATGCACAAAGTCTATTTCCCACAGCCAAGGAAGAAGTTTCCCTCAGGCAATGTGAAGATTTTTCCTCAGGCCAACAAAGTCATGCCCTCAGGCTATAGTAAAGCACTTCCCTCAGGAAAAAGTAACTGGGCCATGCCCAACATGTAAATAAGCAGTTCATATACAATTTCTCTCAAGACATAAGTATTGCGAAAAGTAAATAAGGCATACCCTCGGGTATCCTAGCCAAACGGCTAAACAGAGGAACGCACCCCTGGGGTGGTCTTGGATCCAAGCAGCGATCCCAAAAAACATTTTAATATTACATTTAATAACCTATACAATTCTAGGTATTTAAACAGCTATGGCCTCAGCTACATGACACCCCAAATATGGGTTTGTAGCTAAAAAATGCACAAAACACACAACAGTTGAAAAATAAACACCAAGCCACCTACCTTTAATGCCAACGTACGATATACGTGATCGTCGATTCCAGAAACTCCCAAAACGATGTAGATATGATGTTGAAGAAAACTCTCTTAAACTTAAATAACTTCCCTTAGAGGAAGAATTGGCAAGAACGACTTAAGAGGAGCGGAGGTCTTACCCGTGCAGTTCCAATGAGATTGTCCGAGGCGGAAACGAATTCCCGACGTGTGCCTGGAGGGTCTCCAAAGCTCCGACCTCCCTCTTCTGCTTCTTCTTCCCATTATAAGCCATCCCTATGAACAGGGGAGGCTACTTCCCATTTTAATCGAAAAAACCAAGTACACGGGGTGTACTTCCAAGTACACGGTGTGTACTCCCCATTTTTAACTGTTCCTCTAGCGGCTTCCCAACAACGTGACACTATTCACATGCCGATGTGACTACACGGAGTGTCACCTTGAGTACATGACATGTTCTATCACACAGCTGGCCACATCCTTACTATTCGCCATCCGACTGACTACACAACGTGTAAGGGACCATTACACGGTGTGTAGTCGGTCTTTACACCCTTCGTCGCCGACATGGATACACACCTTGTGTACTCATCCCATATGGCCAAAAGTACACAAAGTGTGGAAAACTACACGACGCGTACTTTCAAAAGTTGGGATTTTCCATATTTTCTATATTTTCTCAAAAACACTTAAGGAAAAGAGAAAAAAAGAAACTCGTACCTAAGAAATAAAAATAGGGTCCTTACAAAAATCCCTTGAGATTCTGTTGATAATGAGTATGGTGTATCAACATTAGACGGATAAATAATATGAAAGGATGATATAAAAATTTGATGAAAATTTTTAGTCTTGTATAATGGATTTTAGTGGCTCAAGTAAAGAGAACACACCCTTGGTGGAGTTCTCATATAAAAATAGCTATCAGGCCTCGATAAATATGGATCCTTTTAAAGATGTGTATGGGTTTCCTTATCATTCTCTACTTTTTTGTGTGGAAACTAGTAAGACTTTAGTAGGTGGGATGATCCTTGTCTAATAAATAATGGAGAAGATTCAATTGATTAGTAATTTTGATGGAGATAGATTAGAGTCATCGAAAATCTTATGGGGATCATCGTTAATAGATATTGTATTTTAGGCTGAGTGATCAGGTGTTCTTGATGATTTCTCAAATGCCTCAAAATCATCATTTTGGGATGTAGATAAAGTTATCTACTTGATATATATTCTCTTTTGGGATACTAGAACAAGATGAAGAAATGGCATATCGTTTGGAGCTGCCACCATAGTTTAGTGTTGTGTAGAATATGTTTCATGTATCTCAATTGTAAAACTACTAGCCTTATCCAAACCATGTGATTTTATGGGATTACATTGACCTATATCTAGATGCATCATTGGTTCACATGCTTGTGTATAATGTGGATAATCCATAGAAATTTTTACATGAAAAAATCATCGACCTAGTCTGGGTTTTATGGAAACATGGGTAGATTTAAGGAAAAAATTTAGAAAAAAAAGGAAATGAAAGAGAAGTAGCCTGAACTCTTTCATGGTATTGGTGATTTTATAATTTCTAGGGATGGAAAGACCAATGGTGTGGATAATGTAGCACCACCGGATTCAAGTAGGTATCCCTTTATTTTTTTCTTTTTAAGTATGTAAAGTATATTGTTTATGTTTGGTAATATTTGGGGACCATTTGGAATGTTATTGGGGATTTTTTATAGTTTTATGGATTGATTGTGGATTGGAAAAACCATGAAACTCTTACAAGAAAATTTGCATTGTGATACATAGACAAAGGGTAAGGCACACAGGCTGTGGACAGTTTTTCCTAATTGTGTGTAATCCTAGGAGAAATCATGCTATGTTGTGCATATATTGGATAGTGATATTTGGAAAGGTTTTAACATAGATTAGTAAATGTCCATGATAACCATGAAATTTCTCCCTTATGATAGTGGTAGAAGCAAAATTAGTTCTTGGTTTTCCTAAACGTGTGACTGAACCATGAACTAGTCAAAAGATAGATCCCTGAATTTTAGTTCTAAATTTTTTTCACTTCTAAAGGTATTTTTTCCCAAAATCGATGTAACTAAATATTTCCCTCTCTCAAGTATTTTATAACTTCTCCCCATTGCATTGAATGTGATTTGGTTCCATACCTTGGTGCGTTGAGGCTCAATTCTTGTTATAAGACTTCATTCTTGTTAGTTCTTGATGAGTTTTCCTAGATCTACTTATCCATTTCTCTTGGTTTCATAGATCTACACCTACTGTGGGTATATATGTAGTTTAGGTTAAAAAATATGTTTAAATTTAGTCTTTTTGTTGATAGGAGAGATATATAAGGTGGGTTTGTGGAGGTTTATCCTGGTTTCATTGATGTATGAGTTTTGTTCTTCATTTTTTCCATAAAACACATGGTAGGTGGATTAAATATCAACTCCTCCCAATATAAGTGACTGTATAGATTTAAAATTGATTAATTTGTGTGAAAAAACTTGATAATTTTTTTTATAATGATTTTTGAGAACCCTCTTGAGTGATAGTTTGTGGAAACATGGAAATTTGGCGTTTATATAAAGTGTTTTGGTTCTTGGTTTTAAAATATTTATTCCAAACAATGGATTTTTATGATTATTTTAAATAGGTTAATAAATATGTTTTCAAAAAAGGTAAATTTTAATTAAAAGGAAATTTAATGGTTTATTTGAATTGTTTTGTGGGATGGTTTTTAATAAAATAATTGTTTTATTTTTAATTTTTGAAATTGTTACTTTTTGCATTGGTCTAGAATAATGTTTGTGGGTGTTCATGGGAATTTAGATCGGATATGGGTAAGGAATCTCCCCCATAATTAATGGGATGGATAAGGTTTAGTCTCTCCCTTGTAAAAATGGTTCACTATTATATGGATTTGTAAAGGGATGAATGAACACTTCTGAGTATAGAGAGGTCCGGGTTTCATGCATGTTTGGATGTGTAGATATGTGAAATTGAATGGTTTTTCTAAAATAGAATTTGGGAAATGATTTTAGAGATTTTTTTTGTTTTCTCCTTTAAAAACTGATGTTGTTTTTAGAAAATGGTTTTTGTGATATTTTTTTAAATCTAGTTATGAACTATTTTAGCATTTGTTTTATATAAATTATTTTTATATAATTGCCGAAAACATGTTTTATTATAGTGGCATGAGTAGGGAAGTAATTGGGGAAAATATATTCAGTTTCATTACTAACCCCTTATTTTGAAATTTGGTGCTTTTTCAGATATTGTTTATTGATAGATGGGAAAAGGAAAAGTATCACACATATTTATTAGTACTTTGTGATACATTGGTTGTTGTGGAGTTGTAGCATAATTTATTTTTGGACCATGGGGTTTCCATTGAAGTTTTCAAGTTTTATATTACATTGTTTACTTTGATATTGTAGTATTCCAATAATATACATGATTTTAGTTTTATTTTTATATATGAAATTTGGAGTTATTTTTAATTGCTATCATTCCTTAGATAGTGGTTGTTTGTTTATTGATTGTTTTGTTAGTAGTTTTATTATTAAAGGGAAAATAATCCACCACGTGTATTGAATAACTTCAACACTTATTTATAGACTTTGGATTCTTGGGGATTTCACCTAAGGCCTAATAATATTCTACTACCATCCAAGTTGACTAGGAGTGTCAGGATGTAATAACTTGTGACCTTAAAGAAAATTGTTATGAATAACAAATGAATGGGTTAACTAATATACATCTAACAGTAAGGTTTTATAGTTGAAATGTGTTTTTTCATTATTCTATCATGTGTCATAATTTAGCAAAGGAAGTTAGAAATCATCATGATAGGAAAACGAAAGGCGAAGAAAAGTCATTTTCTATTACTATAGTTGATATTTGACTATTGAATGATGTGGCGATGAGTATGATACATTTTTATTCAAATTATTCCAACTATAAGTTTGAATATGGATCTTCATGTTATTTTATTTTTAAAAGTTTTCACATAAAATATGATATGAAAACCTAAAAATATGATATTTATTTCATTGATAAATACAATATATATATATTAAATTTACTAATATTTATAGGAATCCTCCTTCCGTTATAAGTGGTTTGGTTATTCCTACAAATCATATTGAACTAGATATAATAGAGTTTGATTTTATTTATGGTATGGATTGTCTTTTAGTTTATCATGATAAAATAAAATAAAGTTTAATAATTTTTTTAATGATTTAATTCCCTTGATAAATTAATAATAAGTCAAGAAATTTATTAGAGATGTAAGTGAAAGTTAAATAACACGTATTTTGTAAAATAAAGAAACAATATATAATAGTGATGTTCTAGTATTGAATGAGTACATGGATGTATTTCTTGATGATTTTTTTGTGTTATCTCTAAGGAGGATGGGTTTATTATTGAATTAGTTCCAAATACTAATCCTATTTAAAAAATACCATTATCTAATAGCTCAATTATTAATTATATAAATGAAAATTCAATTGCAGGATTTTCTCGATAAATGTTTCATTTGTCCTTGAATTTCACATTGGTATCATCCTTTTTTGTTTTCTAAAAACAAATATGGTTAAATGAGACTTTTAATTGATTATCATGTCTTAAAAAACATTACTACTAAGAAAAAAAATTCTTTTCCTCAAATCTATGATTTTTTTCATCAGATCTATAGAGATCAATATTTTTTAAAGGATGATATATTGTTTGGGTATCATCAGATATAGGTGAAGGAGGATTTCATTCCATATAATGCATTTTAGACCAGATATGGGAACTATGGGTTTGTAGTTTTTTTGTTTTGGTTGATTAATTAACCTACTATATTTATAGACCATATAAATATTTTTTATATGAGTTCTTTTTTAAGATTATGGTTGTGTTTATTGATGAAATTTTGGTATATTCTATAAGTCATGAGGAATATAAAAACCATCTATTTAATTTCTGGAAAAAATTGAATGAAAATAAACTATATAAGAAATTTAGTATGTGTGTATTTTTTTTGAAAAAAAATTATTTTGTTGGACATATTTTCTATAAGGATGGAATAAGTGTTGAACCTTCTAAAAACGTTGATAATGAATGGAAATGGCCCAAAAATATCATAAAGATTAAATGTTTTTTAGAGTAGTGAGTTACTAATGGTGGTTTGTTGAAGAATTTTATCAACTGTCTCTCCCATATACGATGTTAAATCTACATGGAGTTAAATTTAACTATCACAAATAATGTGATGATTCATTTCACTAATTGAAAAAATATTTTTGAATGATAAATTATTATCCCTATATTCCAAAAAATTGATAAGTTTTCATCTATAGTGATGCTTCATTGAAGGGCCTTGGTTGTGTCCTGGAAAACAATTATCAGGTAATTGCTTATTCTTCATGTTAGTTGAATCATCATGGGTTGAATAACCCTACAAACTATTTAAATAATCTAATATGGTGTTTAAGTTAAAATTTTGAGGCATCATTTATATAGAGTAAAGCATGAAATATATATTGATCACAATATTTTAATATATATATTCAATATGAATGAATTAAAAATGAGACAAAGTATATGGATGGAAGTGATCCATGATTATGACATAATTATTCATTAATATCCTAAAAAAAATAAAGTGGATGATGATTTTATTGACGAAAATAATTCTACATTAACCATTTTTTATTTTAACATGACCCATTGGTAAATGATCTGATGTATTTTGTCACATAATTTGTTGATATAGTGAAATACTGTATTATTTTCCATGTTATAGTGTAATTTAATTTGTTTAAAAGAAATGATAATGCTTATAAGGGGAACCATATATTGTAAGAAAAGGCAAAACCCTTTATGAAGGGTATGTTTCATTAGTTTAATGATGATTAAGACAGTGTTATCATTTTTGGAAAAAGATTATGTGTGCCTTATGATTACCAATTAATAAAAGAGTTGTTGAGTAAATATCATAGTTTTCGGTTTTCTATTCATCTGGGATGCACTATGTTGTACCATGATTTTTTGGAGTATTATTAGTGAGATAATATGAAAAGATATGTTTATGAATTTTCTATTAGATATTTTAATTTTCTACAGGTTAAAGTAGAATGATAATTTCTAAATAGATTTATTAATCCTTTTCTAGTTATATAGTGTAAATAAAAAAATATATCCATGTATTTCAAAGTGGGAATACAAAATAATTCTCGATGTAAAAATTGTATTTTTGTTGTTGTCGATCAATAAAATGAATCTATAAATTTCCTTCTGATTTGGAATAAGATATATTTAGATCATCATTCTAAAATGTATTAAAATTAGGTAATAAATTTATATGGAGTGCTTAACTCCATTTTATCAGACCACGATCCTTGGTTTACATCTAATTTTTTTATAGGACTTCAGAAGTCATTAGGTACTAAATTAAATATCAAAAAAACATTTCATAGTCAATATGATGGAAAATAAAAGTAAAATATTAATACTTTGGCATATATGCTTCATTATTGTTTACTGTATTATCAGGTAAGTTGGTATCATCATATTTCATTTGTTGAGTTTTCTTATAATTTGTTTTTTATTCTAGAATACAGATGAATCCTTTTGAATCATTATATGAAAATCAATATTGAATTCCATATTCTGGGGATGATTTTTGTGAAGGGAAGTTTGTTGGGAGAGAGTTGTAAAAGGAAGCTCCTGATATGGTGCATTTTATTTAATAAAACATGGGGATGAATTAGAGAAAGTATAATTGTTATAAAGATAACTGAAGGAAATATCCTTCTGTCAAGGTAGGTGATCAGGTTTTTATTAAAATATCTCTATTGTAAAGTGTCATGAATCTTTGTAAATAGGTTAAGCTATGTTTTTTTGTTCATTTGACCATATGAAATCCTATATAATTTTATACATGTTTCTAAACCATTGTATTTCCCCCTATGTTTATCCTCGTTAGATAAAATTTCTTATTTTTCATCGTCAATGAAATATGTGACAAACTCCACACCTGTTTGACCCCTGATGTAATTCATTTAGAATAAAATATTTCATATCAGGAAAAATGTATTAAAATTATTAAACATCAAGATAATGTGTTTTAGAATAATGTGATTTACTAGGTTAAGATTTTATGGAAAATCCATATTGTTGAAGAGGCAACATAAGAATTTGAAAATGTTATGCGGGATAGATATCCTCAATTGATAAATAAGTGAATACAATTGTTAGGAAACAATTTTAAAAAGGTGGAACAATGTAAAATCCTCATTAAAGGTATAATAAATCATGTGCAAGTTTATTAATATAGTTTTTATTCATTATAAAAAAATTAATTTATTTGTTAAATAAAAAGGAAATCATTTTAATTTAAGACTTTTTATATAAGGTTATATTAATAATTTTCATTTAAATATTTTAGAATTAAAATTTGAAAAAATTAATGCCCATTTTTAAATCATAATATCAAATTTTACTTAGGAATTTTTTTTTTGTTTTTTAGGAAATAATTTTTTTAAGTGAATAGAGAAAAATCATGTTTTTGTAAAAATTTCAGTTATTTTAAAAAAAAATTAATTTAAAAGTTAATTTATTATTTAATGTGATTTAAATTAAAATATATATTTTTTAGTTTTATTTAATCCATGTAATTACTTTTTATTCAATTATATGTTGGTTTTTAGTATAAGCTTGCTTTTAGGTTTAGAAAAGTGATTCTTATGAAAAATGATTTTACATTCATAATATTTCTCTATTTCAATAAATTAAAATAAAACCTAATAAGAAATGTGTTAAATGAAATTTATATATTATATAAAAATAAATATTAAATTATATGAATATAATAGTTATTATTTATCATTGAGTTATGAAAAATATCCTATTTTGCTTGAAAAATATATTTCTTGAGAACCTGCTTTTTCATTGCATCCGAGAGTTTAATTTTAATTTATAATTTTTAATTATTTTCATTTAATTTCGTAAAATGGATTCCATATTTTTATTTATAATAATTTCTATTATCTAATAAGTTAAACATAATGTTTTAGCGTAATGAATAGTGAAAGTAGTAAAAATTAATTACCGTAGTTAATGAAAAAATAAATATACATGAGGGTTAAAATAGAATGATAAGGGTTAAAATGAACCATAATAATCTATAAAATATATTACACTTCTATTTTTAAACAATATAATGTATATTTATTGAAAATGTCTTATTATGGAGCCTTGTGGTCTGTGAGAAATTTGGTACAACATTTTTTTTTCAAATAATATAATTATTCCACTAACCTCACTTATAAAATGACAACACTCTAATATCCACATAACAACAAAAAATAATTTATATCAGACTAAAATTACCCATATAACTTCTTGAATTTCCTAACAACTACCTATATCCCTTCCTTTTGGAGTGCAGCTAAGGAGGTTGTCTGAAGAAGTGATATCATGCTTTACCGAGCATATTTATGTTTTTTATTCTTCCATCTCATTAAAATATATTAAAATTATGGGTGTATAATAAAACATAATCTACCATATACTAAAATATTATTATCTTATCTTTATAACCAAAATCCATCACCTCATCCATCAAATGGGATACAAAATCATCATTCATGTGTACGAAAGACTACATCCTCACGAACAAATGTCATTATTTTTCCATAATCACCTATGAAAGAATGTAATAATGATATATTTAAAAATATATATATTATATTTATAAAATATTTAAATTTTATTATTTATAATATAACATATAACTCCTTACATTCTATTCCATTAGGTATACGATAACGTCACTCATGTGTATGACGGACTACCACCACACGAAGCAATGTGATGTGTTTTTCAATAAGACTTTACATGTAATATAATAATGATCATGTTAATTAATATATAGTATATAAATGATATTATTATTATATTAATGACCTATTCATAATTTTTAAAAGATAATATATCATATTATTTCTTACACTGAAAATTGAAAAAGTGGTTCATGTATATGTGTGTCCTACCGCCTCCACGGAATCCTGAAAATATTTTTTCATAACTAAATCACATAGATGATATATAGAATTATATTCAAAGAAACATATTTGTATTTATAATGTTATTATCATTCTGTAACAATAAAATAATATTTCACTTTTTTTATTATAAAAGTTGAAAAAGACAACATTACCCCTATGTACGTAGGACCTACCATCTCCATTATCATAACGTAGTTCATTATTCATAACAATAATTCATGATTGGTTTTAAAAGTATAAATTAGGTTATAAAAATGATTATCATTATAGATATATTTAAGTAATGTTCTATTTGACTAATAATTAATAAACTAAAGACATTTTTGACAAATAGGCCGAATACCATCAAGTCATCTGAAGTAAACATAATTTGTTATCTAATAGTGTATCGAATGGTAATAAGGGAAATAAATTAAATATTAAACCTGAAAAAGTTTCCCAATAATGTAAATAATTAACATATTTTTATTATTCCAGAAGATAAAGACACACATGACATGTCTGACTTATGGTAAGGGACATAATCTCAATTGCCTTTTGTTGAAGAATATTTTGATGTTATAAACCTATATTCTTTTATAAGGTTTATATACATACCCATTTAAATTTAATATTGTGAATTAATATATACTCATGGTTTTGATGTTTTTAGCATTATTCTTTCATGGGTATTATGATTCAAATGTTTGGAATGTTTTATTTTTATAAAAAATATTATTTTAATGTTTTCTTTCAAACTCTGAATAACTGCCATGTACATGTTTTAAAAATTCGTATATGTTTTTAATTTTATATTTTAAAATTTAAATTTTTGTCACTCCTTATGTATTATAAAAAATTAATCATTGTACATAATTTTTTATATTCCTTACAAATGAAAAAAGGGAAGTTATATTTTAATGTGTACAGAGGTAATGACATTCCCCACCACCATAACCGTTATTTAATGCTTGGAATCCCATAAAAGAATTAATTGTTTATTAAAAGAAAATTCTAATTATCTTTTTTTGGTTTTTTGTATTGAATTATGTTTTTGAATGAAAATGGTATTTTGGTACTGAAAACACGATTTAAAAATAATTGTGTATTTTAAAATCAGAAAGTGATTTTCATACATGTTTAAAAGAGTTTTTGAAATGTTTTATTATTTATAATAGAAATATTTTTTAATAGTTATATGAAATAATATCTTTATAAGATAAAATGGTGAACTCGATACATATGTTTTGATGGGTGCCACCAGATATCATCGGGCGAGACCAAAATATTTTATATGATGGGTGTGCCAAGATAGTACTTAAATGAATTGGTTAATGATAGATTTATTAATTAGAATGAATGATGGAGTAAAAAAAATGGTATCTCATACGGATTTCATTGGTATCTATTTAAATATAACATAGTTTTAAAATTGTATTTGAATGGGATTCTCTATGATTCCAAAAATATGAGTTTTGATTTTATTTATATGGGTTTAATAATTTTTTTGTGTGAAAAAATATTTATCATATTAATATTATTTAGTTATTTCACTAAAATAATTTTGAGAAAAGGTAAAAAAAATTATGTTGTTTTATGTTTTTCACTACACTAACATTTTTTCATTCTTTTATGACCCATATTGAACTTTTTTATTTGTATCCCACAATATAATATGTTTCTCATAGGGTTTAATGATGGGTAATAGGAGTTATGAAATCAAGTTGAAGGTATTAAATATTTTCCATAAAAATTTGTAATTATTTATTTTAGAATTTTAATAATATAGATAAAGTTGTCACTAATCCAATGTTTCCACTATGTAATTTATGGTTTTTATTATATATGAGTTATGGCATAATTCTCTAAAACACTAATCCTAAAAAGATCCTAAAATTGTAGAGAATTAATTCCTGACTCAAAAATCATGATTATTTAATATTTATGGTCGATTCATTATATAAATTACCACTATAAGATATTTATTTTAAATATATTTTTTTAACACAAAAAAGAATGGAACATAAATGAATATCAGTCTGAAAATTTATTTTACAATTATAAAACATAAAAACGTCCCTAGTAAATAATTATTTATTACATAACATGAAAAAAAAGATTAATCGAACTTAGAAAATAACATATTATAGCCTAAAATAATATTAGAGAATAGACCCACCATCATGAAACTATATAAATCAAAAAATAATTAAAAATAAAAGTACCTATAAATAAAATTATATATTAACTAAATTTTTTTTATTAATAAATAACGTTTAAATATAAAGATTCTAAATAAATAATAAATATAATAATCATATTAAAACATGAAACACATTTAGATATATTAGAAAAATTAAATAGAAATAAAATTTAGAATATAATATTATTTTAAAAATGAATTAATTATATTCAGAATCTTGATAGTCACAAAAAAATTATTGCATAACTATATGGTAATATTGGGGAAACAACACTTGAAATAAATATATTTTTAAAAAATTAAAATGATAATTGAACTAAAAATGAAAAAAAAATATAATAAAAAACCAGTATCCAATTCTAAAAATTTAATTCAAGTCTTGAAATGCATCAAATAAATTCGATATAAGATTTTAGGATGATTTCCTTACCTAAACACATATGATGCCCTAGAAAAACTAAATGAGAAGAGAGAATATATAAAGAGGATGGATGCAGTGATAAGGGAATGAAGGAAAATAATTTATAGATTATATAATATAATAAAAACATATATTCAAACAATGATATTCATATTAAAAAAATACAAATCAATGATTATAGAGTACAATACACATATAAATTGAAACAGTGATTTATTTATTATAAAATTATGAATCAATGATTATAATAAATATATTATATAAAGGTTCCTGATTATATTATATAAAAAAAATGTAGATAATATATTCTACAATGAAATTAATATAATACATAATACACCAAAAGGGTTGTTGTCTATAAAAATTATCAGAGGAAGAGAAAATTAATATTGGGGTTTCACAATATGAGTTATAAATGTATTCAGACATGGAATAAATATATGTAAAGGGAAAAAGAGTTTCTTTTAAAGAAACCATGGAATGAGAGGCAAGGAAACAAAAGGTTTCAAAAAATTATGTGTGCTGGTAAATTAGAATATGAAATTAAATAGAAATGAAATCATTAAATTTAGATATTGGTTTCCAAAAACCAAATTTTCAATGATGAATCCCTAGGATGACCGATTGATAATGTATCATGAATGAGTGAGGATTGATGGTTGAGAGATGATCCAAGATTCATTTTATATATATAGAGAGAAAACAACAAGGGGGTGAGTATGCCTAGAGGATGAGGCAGAGGTGGATCAAAAAACACGGAGTTGTGTAGGTAAACATGGAAAGGATGTGATGTGGATGTTTTTTGAAGATGGAGGCAGAGATGTGGTTATATATGTTACACACTCAAAATTTTATAAGAGGAAAATATTGTTTAATAGAATGTATGAAAAAATAGTCTTAAAATATAATGTAACTCCATAATAATTTATGATATATGTCACGACCTATCTTAGTGGGGCCTATACCATGACTCCCAAAGCACACCTCTAATAGGATAGGGGTTGGTGACTAGAACTGACTAGGAATATCACTAAAATAAGGGGAATTACTTATGTACCTATATGCACAAACCCATCTATAAGCCCACAAAATACTGAAATATAAAAACCACTAAGTAAAAAATTCATGCATACCACTATATCACAACCAAAATAGTATGAAAAGAAAGTACAGAAATAATGTAAAGAGGTCTAGAATACAATCCCACCTAAAAGAGTCTACAAACCACAATTCCAACCTATATATAGAATGTGTTGGGACTACTGTTAGTAATAATAGGAACACCTTGACCTGCCTAATCTCACAAAGCTCCATCCAGTCTTAGTCCACCAAGGACTACATCAAAAGGTTGCTCATATGCTGGGGACATGACACGTGTTTGAAAATCCCATATAGGGGTGAGTATAACAATACTCAGTAGGACACCTCAAAACCACAATGAAATATGAAAAAGTAATGTACAATCATCTCTATACAAGTATATGTCCACAACACATATAAAAATATGTAGATACATCCAAACAAAGACATGTAGTCTGGAAGTACGTCACGACTACCACATACCAAACATGGGAATTCAGCTCAATGAATCCACGAGGAACTCATTTTAGAGAACACACTCCTGATTATAATAACACTAGATAAGTTTTTCTGAGAAGTATTATTCATCAGGAAACGTCATGAGTGAGATATACTGATAGATATGATAAGAGATATGATACATAGATAAGGATCACAACTAGATCTAGGAGGTGGTACTAACAACTCAATCTGAATTAACTAGCTAAGTAGATGATCTACACCCTGTAAATTTGTTCATGTTTATATCAAAGACTCTACCTAAGGGAATGAATAATGAATAGAGGATCCTACTTTGGGGCTCTCTAGGGATTCCATTACTCTATCAAGAATGTCCTGCAAAAGGGATTAGAACACTATGAGTTGGAGATGGTTCATACCTACCATCAAGGAAAAATATAAAGGTAAAAAACCATAATGAATCTTTTCCAATATATAGATAATAATAGTATCATGCCATATATAATGGGGTACATGTGTGTAGTAGGGACACACGCCGTGTCTCTTGACCCTGGGTGCTTCCCATGTACGACGGACCATGTATTTAGAAGATTTCATGTAGACGATGGGTATGCGACATACAGAAGGAGTCACACACAATGTGTTTCCATCTAGGGTCTTCCCTTGTTCCATTACATGGTGTCAACTCATGTAACCATGCTCATGTACAATAAAATAGGGTAATCCAAGTAACTAGTTCTGTCCATGCCATGGGGGGTAGTGCACATCTTATAGGGAACCCATGTACTCCACCCCTTGTCTGTGTACTTTCCATTTACATGCCGAGTGGTCCAATTATGAACACATTCCATGTATATGGGGTAACATTCCATGTGTTCTAGATTTTCAATAATGTCTTCTTATTCATCCCATTCTCCTCGAAAGATCATTGCATTCCACTTCAGTGCTCAGTTTTCCTCAAAACTCAAGATTATGGTTTGTATCACTAACCTAATACTCAAATGAGAGGTTTCATGCCTTAAATTGGCTAAAATAACTGATTAAATTAAATAAATTTCATTTAACATGGAGAAAAATTTATCCCAAATTGCTTCAATTTGTCTGTCGTTATCACCATCACACCTCTGTTATGTTGTCCCGATGTTGGATCTTCAATTTCTAATCATTTCTCCAAGAAATGAAGGAGTAACGATAAATATTTAAAAACCATTGGAGAATGAAAAATGAATAGAAAAATTGAAGGAGGGAAAATACATAAGTAAAAAATATTTGGAACGAACCACAACTTCTGTTCATTCTAACCTCTATCTATTTCTATAAGAACAATCAACAATCAAAACAATAATCTCTTCAATCAAACCCCGTAAATGTTGTAAGGAATGATCGAACCTTGGAACAAAAACTTCATTGGTTGGTCTATGTTTGTCATTTAAAGAAAGAATGGGGAAGGAAATTTGAAATAATGCATCATACATGGGAATTGGATTGATTTCTATTGAAGATAGATTTCCACTAGAGAGATCCGTTAAGGTTGGAATTCGTTGATTTTCAATCCACAATTCCATCATTTCCTTTAAAGAGAAATTATTAGGGTTTCCTCACTAGATCCTCCAGGTAAATCTAGGGTTATGTTCCTAGCCCTAGATCCTAGCCAATTTTTTTAATTAAAATAAAAAAAATGTTTCTACGCCCCTAAGTTGATGAAAAGGAAAAATAAAATAAATTCTCAATTTATTTTACACATTAAAAATATTCGTGAGTAAATTTCATAGTTGACCCATATGAACCAATTTTAGGTTGTTCCTATAGTATATTTTCTACTCAAGTAGAAATAGTGCCCTCATATTTATGATCTAGGAACCTATTTAGATGTTATTAAACTTGTTTTAGGAAAACGGTATGTACGTGCGATTTAATATTTTAATATTTTAAAACAATTGTTTCAAACACATTTGGACACAAAATCTAATTCCATATAGTCTCTTAGTATTTAATTTAATCCATATAATATTTTAATATAATACATGAAAAAATAAAGGGTATTACACTATCCCAAACATGGGGTTTTATATCCCTAAAAATCCAGAACAACAGGTAATAAAGAAGATGTGGGTACTGTGCATGAATCTAAGCCTGCCATTCACATGTTCTCTCTTGGAGATTCTTATGCTTCCAAAAGACACACATCCAAGAGATAGATATACCTTGAAGGATCCTCTCTTTCCAATCCCAAATCTCTACTGGGTACTCAGCAAAATTTTCTCCGTCCTTAGTATCTAGCTCACCCTAATCGATAACGTGTTGTGGGTTATGCACGTATCTCCTCAGCTACAATACATGGAAGAATTAGTGTACTCTGTCCAACTATATGTGTATAACTATGTAGTATGACACTTTAATAACTCTAAAAAGTATCTGAAAGGGGCCGATAAATCTCAAAGATGACTTCTCTCCCTATCCAAATCTTCGTAATCCCTGTCGAGGTGAAATCCGCATAAATACATGTCCTCCTTCCTCAAACTCCAAAGGCCTTCATCACCTGTCTACATATGAATTATGAGATATCTACATAGTGTTCATATGCTCTTGTATGATCTTTACATTCTCTGTAGTAGCTTGCGTAACTTTGGGACCATGAGTGATGATACTCCTAGGTGAGTCCACCAAAGTGGTGACCTTCAAGGTCGCACGTAAAAATCCTTGAATAGTTCCATACCAATGGTGGAATTGTATCTGTTGTTGTATGTGACCTCCACTAGTAATAGAATATCCTCCTAACAATAGAAGAAGTCCAACTTGCATGATCACAACATGTCCTCCAGAACCTGAATGGTCTGTGCCATTTGGTCATCCGTTTGTGGTTGAAATGCTATGCTCAAGCGTAACTGGGTCCCAAATGGATCATGTAATCCATTACACAACATGGTTGTAAAATTAGAATCATGATATAGAACTATCATCGATGGGTATCATTGTATTTGATATATCTACTTCTTGTAGGGGTGTCCTAGGCCCTCTACTTAACTCTTATATCAGATAGCTTTAAGGTTGTCCGACTAGGTGTGTTGTTCAACGATCACCCAGATGAAATAATGTCCCATGGACATACATGGTAAAGTTATCATGATGTCTATTGATATCCATTACCACTTTCATTCTATTACCTCAATGGGTTGAGTGAAACCCATCGGAACCAGGAGCCCAACCTTCACTTGTTGACAAGTAAGGCATCAAGAAACAAACTCTGTAACACACTTCTTTATCCCATGAAACTAAAACTGACATCGGAGGTCCAAGTACATATTTTCCACACTTGGATGTAAATCCAAAGGGGACATATGAAACTCCCTTAAAACCTCTTACCACAGCATCACAAAACCTACCGTGTGTCATTTGAAAAGAACAACGTGGTTCCCACCCTTTTAATTTTATTATAGAGCATGCCCTGTGGACATCTGGGCACATAGTATCTCACTGTCAGTATCCCCAAGATGTTCATCCATGGAATTATGTTAGAGTGGAGGGTTAAAACCCATATACTAGAGGTAAGCTACTGCATCTAAATCCATAAAGGATTAGTGTAACGAGGCTAACTAATTTGATTCTTTGTTCAGAAAAGGTGAACTACATCTTCTACTAAGAGAATCTACCACCATGTTTTACATCATAGGAGTATAGATACTATCAAATTCATAGTCCTAGAGTAACTCTATCCATCAACTCTATCACAAGTTTAGGTCATTCTAATAGTAGATATTCTTGAGACTCTTGTGATCAGAGTAGACAATAAACCACTCACCCATCAGGTGGTGTCACCAAATCTCTTATGTGAATACTACCTTAGAAAAATCAAGATTTGGGGTCACATAGTTCTTATCATGTGGTCTCAAATAGCATGAAAGATAGGAAATCCCCACTTTCCTCTACATTAGGATACAACCAAGCCTAGTTCTTGATGTATTATAGAGCACTACATACTCAATACCCTACTTAGGAAATCTGAATATCAGTGCACTCATCAAAATATACCTCAACTACAAAAAATCCTATTGGTGATTCTCTATACACATGAAAGGATGACCCTTTTGAGTCAAAGGTATCATATGTTCTCATATTCTAGAGAATTTAGGTGTGAATATTTGATAATATCTTTCTATCCCAAGGAAGGTTCACCCCTCCATCACGTTCTTAGGTGGCACACATGATAACACTTCTTAAACCTTGGTCGGATCCACTTCCACTCCATCAACTGAGATAAAATGTCCCAAAAAGTGGATTTCCTATATTTATTACTAGCACTTAGAGAGTTTTCCAAAATTTTGGTTCCCTCAAAGTACGTCTAGAACCATCTTTATGTGTCTCGTGTGCTCCTCCTGAAATGTCGAGTACACAAGTATATAATCGATGAATACTACCGAGAATTGGTCCATGTAAGGCTGAAGGATCAGTTTATGAGTCACATGAAAACTGATGGGGTGTTCTTTAGGGAAAAGGGCATCACCATGTACTCATAGTGACTACAAATACATCTAAAATATGTCTCCAATATATCATCATCTCGTACTCGCAACTAGTGGTAGCCTGAGCTGAGTTCAAACATTGAGAACCATCATACCGCTCTCAACTGATCAAAAAGGGCATTGATCTTCAGTAATGGATAGTTGTTCTTCATAATCACCTGGTTCAAGCATTAGAAGTCCTTAAACAACCTCAATATCCTATATTCCTTTGTAGAAAACAAAACTGGGGTCGCTCAAGTTGAAACAACGAGTCTCATGAAGTCCTTCCTATACAAGTCCTCTAATTTCAACCTCATATCGCAAATCCCTATGTGAGCTATCTAATATGTTGGTGAAGATATTGGTGATATACTAGGGGTGTAAATCAATGAAAAAGTCTATCCCCCGATAGGGAGGTAATCATTGAACATCTTTAGTAAATATGTCCTCAAACTCCATAACCACTATTGGAAACTAAAATCTCATAACATCCACAACACCATGGGATATTCTATCTAACTGATGAGTAATCAGTTTCACTCTCTAATGCATGAGTCCATCTTGTGTTGCCTGGGATTTATTTTCATCAAAAAAGGAAAACTGAATTCCATCATTTTGAACACACCAAACCCTTCTCCTAGAAGATAAACATGGGCATGGAATGTGGATTTGCAATTCATACCAAGAATGAAGTCCTAAGGCCTAGATGCTTCAACCAAGTGGTTCCAACTAAAACTGTTACCACCAATGGTTAGGTCACACCATCACCATATATGTGTGATCATCGAGTCTTCTATAGTAGGTGTATCCAAGAATAAGGGTTGTGTCAATGGTTCAACCAGAATCTCTAGGTCTCGAACCCGATATGTGTCAAGAAAGGAATTACTAGAAACATTGTCTAACAGCATTGAAACTAATGTGGAAAAGATAGAGATGATATCTTCGATCATTCCTAGAGCCCATTGGTCATATTCCTCAATCGCATGCAGCTGTCCCCTCCCTTGTCCTATAGCACCTTGAGCCTGGTTTGGACCCCCTTGGGGGGGGGGAATAAGTTGAAACGTCGACCAAATCATATTTCTCTCATTTTTATTATTCTATGTACACTTCCTTGTAGATATGTATGCTCCTATTATTGACTTTAACTCATAGTTATATCAATAGTCTCCAGGTTAGCAGCACGATGGGATGAACAATCTCGAGCGAGATGTACCCTACAGTCACATGAATAACACCACCTCTCCCTAGGATGACTAGAACCATCCAATTGGCCATGAACAAAACGTCCTATATCCTAGGACATCCTACTAAAATGTATCCCACTTCGGTTTACCTAGGAAAATCATCACATCCCTTATGTGGAGGTCTCTCCTCCTACTCATTCACTACTAACTATCATTAGTTGTATCAGCTCATCTAAGAAGCTTTCAACCAAAAAATCTCACACAAGCACCCCAGCATAAGTCGAAATGCATAGAAGGATAATTATGGATCTGATGTCCATTTGTAGAACTCAATCAAATTTATGATCCATGATGTACTGATCTCTAGCCATATTTACCATGTACCTAGAAAGGTTGGTGAACCTTAATGAATAATTCTAATCTATCATGCAACCCTACTGGAGCTAAAGAAGATTTTTTATAAGCATGGTTCTCATCAAAAGTTTAGATAAATACTCTATAAAGAGATTCTGAAAATATATCCACAAAAGTGTCACTTATTCCTGAGTCTGAATAGCCAATCTCTACCATCGACTTGCTGAGCAATGTAAAAGGATCCCCATAGAAAGCACCATTTGATGTGCTAGTGTTCAAACTAAGAGGAAAACTTTATCACCACCTCAAACCATTCCATAGATTCCTAAGGTTTGGGATCACCTCGAAACATGAGGGGAATCTATCTCTGAAACACATATAGT
The DNA here is from genome assembly GCA_963277665.1 of Viscum album. Lineage (NCBI taxonomy): Eukaryota > Viridiplantae > Streptophyta > Magnoliopsida > Santalales > Viscaceae > Viscum > Viscum album. The sequence continues at coordinate 1,920,297,072 of OY728125.1, read as the reverse complement.
GTTCTCAGCCTATGCTCCTCATCTATAGGTAATGTGGGTACCACAACCTTCTCAATAGGTTGTAGTATAGTTGGTGCACCACATAGAGGTTAAAACTGGGGATATGGTCTCTATATCGAAGCCTCGTCATTGAGGGGTCCTTCTTCATGATCAAGCTTCTTAGTCCTTGATGGTATAAGTTTTGGATGCATCTTATAGAGAAAATAAATATTTACCATGTTCAATGAGTATATATGGAGAGATGAATCAAGAAGGACATGGAAACCACAACCTTTTCCTATATGATGCATGTACCATTATTTTTCCTAAAAACTAGTGTTCTCATGTACTGAGTCGAAAATAAGGTTATCAGAGTCCTAGTGTATTTATTCATTGGTTGTTGACACGAACCTCAGAGTACCTAGACTGAAATAAGAACTCAAAACACTTAAAACATTTTCCCAAATATATCTCACTGACTCCCGGTGCTATTTTAGAACCTACCAACATTGATACCACTCCGTCCTGACCCATCCCAGTGGGGACCATTCCACAACTCCCCAGTCTTGCTTCCAATAGACTAGGGGTTGGTAACTCACACTATGTAGGCATATCACTAACATCGAAGGCATTGCCTATGTACTAGAAGGCATAAACCAATCACTAATCCCACAAAAATGCTAAAATGTAAAATCCACTAACTAAAAAACTCATGAATACCACTATATACAAACCAATAAAGTATGATAGGAAAGTAAGAGAGTGAATAAAACCATGACAGAATACATGAACACCAAAAAGAGTATATAAACCACAAGTCCAACCTATAAACAAAACATTATGGGACTGATATTTGTAGCTGTATAAAAAACCTTGACATAACTGATCTCACAATGCTCCATCCAGTCCTGGTCCACCTAGGACTTTGTCAATAGTTTGATCATCTTCATAGGACTAGACACTTGTGGGAAAATCCCATGAAGGGGTGAGTATAAAAATACTCTGTAGGACACCCCAAAACCACAAAGGAATATAACAAAGGAAATTATAGTTTACTCTACACAAGTATATATCTATGACACATGTAAGTATATCAAGATATACCCAAACTTAGACACACAGTCTCGAGGTAAGTAAGGAGTAACACATACCAACAATAGGGATTCAGCTCAAAGATTCCATAAAGCACTCATCAGGGAGAACACACTCGTAAGTTCAATAGCACCAGTGACGTCCTTTCGAGAAGTACTGTTTGTTGGGAACCATCATAAGAGAGATATGCTGATAGATATTAAGAGGGATACGATATAAAATTGAGGAATATATCATTGGCCATGGGGTGATAACTATAACTGAATATGGAATGACATAAAATGTAGACGATTGACACCCAGTAAATTTGGTCACACTAATACCTATGAATCTACCTAGGTTATGAAGAATGAAAAGAGGATTCCGATCTAGATCTCTCAGGGGATTCCATAACTATATCAAGGATATCCTACTGAAAAGATCATAGTTGTATGAGTAGGAAATAATTTGTACCTATTTTCAGGGAAAATGACAATGTGAATGAACTATATTGAAACATTTCCATGAAATACTCGACAAGAGAATCAGTCAATGTAGAAAGGTGGACCAATGTGTTTAGTAGGATCACATGTATCCCTTGACCTTGGGTACTGCCTAGGTAAAACATCCAATATATTTAGAACATGTTTTATATAATATGGGTACACATCATATATAATGAATCACAAGCCATGTAATTACATTGAGGGTCTTCCCATGTGCTCTGGTTGTGTACTAGTGCACAATGTCGACCTGTGTTACCTTTCCCACGTACTAGCACATGAGAAAATTTGTGTAACCGGTTCAGGCCATGCCATGTGGGGTTTTACATACTGTGTAGGTAACCGGTGTACTCCACATAATTTACTTGTACATTCCATGTATGCACCAAGTGGTCCAACGATGAACACATTCCATATAGATGGGGCTCTACGCCATGTGTTCAAAATTTTCAATAGACTCATTATTCCTCCAATATGCCTCGTCTGATCGTTAGTTTCTGCTTCGGTACTTGATTCACCTCAAAACTGAAGATCTAAGTTTGTATCACCACCCTAACACCCAAAAAAGGGGTCTCACACCTTCAAATAGCTCAGAAAACAAATTAAATAAAATCTGACCCTTTTTTTTGAAGAACAATGTCTCCCAAATCACATTGATTCATCTACTTCACTCATCTTTGCACCTCCATTAGGTTTTACTACTATTGGATATTCAATTTAGGATTTCAGAGAAAATAAAATAAGTCGAAACGATCATTTGTTTGAAAACCGTTGAAGAACAAAGAACAATGTAGAAGAATCGAGTGAAAGAACATGTAGAAGCAATAAATCCAAGAAACAAACCTCAACCATTTTTATTCTGGCCTCGATCTATTCCCATAATAATTATTATGAATCAAAACAATAATAACTATAATCAAAACACATAAATACCACAAATAATAACCCATCACTCATGGAATTATCAACATGTGGATCAACATCTTCATTGTTTGGATCAGGTTTATCATTGAATTCAATAATGAGGAAAGAAATATAAAATAATTCATAATAAAGGTAATTGGATAATACACTATTAAAGATCTATTTCTACTAGCGAGATCTATTAAGAACAACATTAATTGATCTAAAATCCATAGTTTCATCATCTCCCGCTGAGAGAAATCATCAATGATTTCTTTTTAGAGACTCTAGGGAATTATAGGTTTTTGATCCTAACCCCAGATCCCATCCAAAAGGTTTAATTAAAATAAAAACCATTGTTGCATCGATGAAATATATAAATAAAATAAATTCTCAATTTATCTTATTCATTAAAAGGATTGAGAACACTTTTCATAGTTGAACCACGCTGACCAATGTTATGTTTTTCCTAGTGTAAATCCACTGCTATGAACGTAATAGTTCTCTTATATTTCTATTCTGGGCATCAGTTATGATGTTATTCCATTTTATTAAGAAAACTATGTGTTCTTTCTATTTAATGTGGTAATATTTTTGAAACAATTCTTCATGGAAAACTGGGCCCTGAAATCACATGTTTTCTCAACCCCTAGTCTTCAATTTAGTTCATATAATATTAAAAAATAATACACAAAAAAACTAGTATATTACAATATATTTATTTTGAAATAAATTCTTTCTTTTTTATATCTTTAAATGAATGAAATAACTAACATGAATGAAATACAATACTTTATTAAAATATTAAAATTTAAAAATGTCCATTATAACATAACCATTAGATAGTGGTTATGAATAGTAATAAATAAATTATTCAAATTATATCATTCACATATGTATAAATTAATTTCATAATAATATAATTATTATAAATAAAATTATACTTTTTTAAAAGAAAAGATATTAATTTATTAAAATATTTATCTTTCTAAAAGGTGGTTTATTTGTTTATTACACACATTATTTAAAATAATTTTTTATCAATTTTTTTAAAAATAAAAAATATAATTTTCATATCTCAATGTGAAAAATATTTTTGGATGAATTTTTGGGAGATTTCCAAAAAATACTATTTTTGATCAATATTGAAAAATAATTTTTCAATTTTTCAATTTATTTTCCTTTAAATTATTTAAAAAGTTAAATAATATTTTATTTATATTAAGTATCATTATTTCAATAATATTAAAATTAGACAAATTCATTTCATTTTAATCAATTTTATATCGAATTCTTACATTAAAAAATTCTATACTTATGAGATTTTTTTCTTTGGAAAACTGTAGTTTCATCACCTTTGCAGTTTAATTTTTAATTGAATATTCACACTTATGTGTGGTGAGTTTTGACAAATAGATTGAAGTTATTGAATAATAATAATTTAACTTATCTAATATTGACAAAATTATTTTTTACCTTTATGAATTGTGAAATCATTAAAAATCGATCACTGAGTTAAGGAAAAAATGGGTTCATATGGTGATTAAACTAAAAAGATATGGGTTAAAGTGACATAAAACTTACCCAAAATGCATTGTATAGAAATATTTATACTCTCTAATCTATTAGGATTAATAATTTCATATTTTAGAGGCCTTTTGCATGATAAAAATTTTGGTATTATTATATCTTTTCAAAAAAATCTATTCTGTCCTCTACCCCTCTTATAAAAGGATACCCCCACTCCTCCCCTATATACAACTAAAAAACCATTTGTTTCATTCAATACATAGAAAAAAACATCCCTATATCCCTCCCTACATCCTATAGGAAATAGTTTTATTTTTATTCTGTACTAGAAGTATTTATGTATAAAATAACAGTCTCTCTCTGAAGAAGTGGTAAAATCTTTGACATGAATATTTGTTTATTTCTTATTCTCCTCCATCAATAATTCTTCAACTTTGATAATATAATAATCCCATTATATAATATATAATTATATATTATTAGAATAATGCAATAACTTATTTCAGTTTCCACATCCATGAAATGGGAAATAAAACCGTTCATCGTGTGTACAGTGGACTACCGCCTCACGAACCGATGTAATTAATTTTCCATCACCACATATCAAGGATGGATAGATTGATGGATTTACGATATTCAAATGATATTTATGATATTAATAAAAATATATAATTATTATATCTCATATAACTTATTACATTTTATTTTGATGGGGATATGATAACATCACTTGTGTGTATAAAAGACAATTTTTTTATAAAGTGATGTAATTAATTTTTCACATGCAATTTACATAAAAGTAGTAATTTTAAAGTTAATGAAATAAAGATTGAAATATAGATGTATATTCTCATCTGCAAGAGGTGGTGAATTTTTTGTTTAATAAATTTATAAAATTTATCTTATAACATTAAGGAAACCTAAGTTTAACATGGTTAAACATGTTATATTAACAAATACCTCATTAAGAACATTTCTTAAATATAAAAAAACTTAAAGAAAACATAAGGAATGATTTATTAATGAAATATTATACCATAAAGTGTATATAATCATATTTTTCAAATTATACAAGTATAATAAAGTATACAAAAGTTACAATTTCTTTTTATTAAAAAATTATATTAGAAAAAATAATATGTAACTAAGACATGTAAACTAGTATAAGAATTATTTTAAACCAAAGAGAAGGGTATCCAACCACCTTTGATAAAGGTCACTTGATTTATAATTTCAAGAAAGAATATCTATTAGGTCCACAAGGCTGAATACCCCGAGAGGGGGGGGGGGGTGAATCAGGGTATGAATAATTTAAAATTAACGCCCGTTCTGATCTTGTTTCACTATTAAGAAAAAAACTTTTCTCTCTCTCTCCTGCTGCACAAAGTAAATAGGAAGTAAAATATGCATAGGACACAACAATTTTACATGGTTCACCGCAAAGTGCTATGTCCAAGGAGTATACGCCGACAAGTTGTTGGTCATACCAAATTCCACTAAACTTCACTAGCTGTGGATTAAAAGGTTCGGGCTAGATGACTTCTAAGCCCAGGCTCACTGCCTTTACAAGTTTAGGGTCAGCTCACTGCTTTCCCAAGGGTCACTCCCTGTTTCTCTCTCTCTGGCTCACTGCTGGTGGAGAGGATCTCCTTCTTCTTCTTCCTTTTCTCACTGCTCTGGAAAGGATCCACTCACAGTTTATAGACCTGTAGGTCTCTTTATTTGCATGAAGGAATGCATATTCCTCTGTGTGTAGATGCTCTATTGAAGCCCAGCTTTCACCTGTAGATTAATTTCTCTTTGAACCAAAGGTATCGGGCAAACATACAGCTTCCACGCAACCCGAAAATCACTGCCTGAACCAAACCTTACTTGGAGCGCAAGTCAATCTCGGCACGCAGGTATCGGCACGCAAGTCAAAACAGGCGTGCAAGTCCTCCTCAGACACTTTCATGACTCAATATTTCTCAACTCTAAACCTGCGCGACTCACTTCCTTTTACGCCCAATCCAATATTGGCGTGCAACTCCACAATGGCGTGCAGCATCAAACACTGGCGCGCAACTATCACCCGGGCGCGCAAGTCCCACCTGCGCGACCACACACACCACTTGCGCGACCACCACACCTGCGCGACGGGAGATCTGATTTCTCAAATTGTTTAACTATGGTGAATAATGAAGAGGGGTGGTCCAACATTTATAGGAAAATTGACCACCCTGCGCGACGACACGCAATTCTCCCTTTGGCGCGCAAGTCTCAGCGTGCAACTCTCTACCCCTCCAAGTCATTTGCGCGACCCACTTCCAAACTTGCACAAACCTCATTCCTTTGCCATATTTTGATCTTTTGATCTTGAAAATCCATAGGTGCGCAAGTTCTCAAGCTTCCAAGGCATCGGCGTGCAAGTATCTTTCACGGAGTGCAAGTCACCTGCGCGATATCACCAAAAATTGCGCGAACATTATCCCTTCTCCATATTTTGATGATCTGATCTTGAAAAACATATGGCATGCAAGATTCCAAGCCTTCATGTACACGGTGCGCAAGTCCCTTTGCCAAAAACCACTTTTCTTCATTTGCCAATTTTCAGGCACAAAAATTTGGCAAAAACTGGAAAACGACGCCACCTTGTATCTGTTCTTTTGTACCGCCTCCAGATCATCCATTCCTTTTGTCGAAGTTCTTGAATAAAACATTGATCGTTAACCACATCTCTTGAACTCGACATTCCACCATAAAATCCTCTTTGTTAACAAATTTGTATGTCATCATTTTTCTTTTTCAATAATCACCACTCAGATATCCACTTTGTCAACAAACACAATCACCTCAAAAAATGCTTCAATGATGCCTTGAGAGATTTTTTCCAACAATGTCTTACCACCACCATGGTAAGACCTCGATAAGAATATCAGAATCTATCTTACTATCCCCATAAGCCTTTTAACTTTAATGTAGTCAGAACCTATGTATCCCTATCCCTGTAAGTCCTAAAGATTTAAGGTATTTGGTACATTTTCCATCCTATCACTGGAAGCCCTCGATTGATCATCCAATTGGAATCACACTAGTAAAGCTAAAATAGTTATCCATAGATGAATAAGATGTTTATAAATCGCACAGAGCATCAGAGCTACCCTCTCTAGGAATCGGTACCTCCAATATTTCTCAACATTTCAATGTAAATTTGAAATCTTCACATGTCTTGGGTATTTATTGTTATAAATCATAATGGTCATACCCTTCTCAAACAGTTATATTTTTTGTTTAATTTTGGAAGAACCTGTACACGTGTCACTCAGCCAATAGTTAGTTAAAAATAGATTGTACAACATTATTTCATGTATGAAAATATGGTAAACATTACAATGTGTAAGAAAGAATAAAATGTAAGGAAAGAAAAATCATGTTTATGAAAATTAAGTATAATAGGATCCAATAAACTGAAATTTTACTTTAAGGAAATAAGGAAACTATAAGAAAAATATTTAATTAGATTCGTAATGAAATGTGAATTGGCATCTAAAAACATAAAAATACAGATTCTGAACTAATAGTCATCCAGAGTGTGGATTCGGTTGAATTCAGAATCTAATTTATGTGGATTTCGTAGTTTGATTATTAGAGAATTCAAGGACTGATTTTCATTGAATTAGGAGTCTGATTTTTAGAGAGTTCAGCGTCTGATTTTCTAAGAATTCGGAGTTTGATTTTTAGAGAATTAAAATTCGGATTTTGAGATTATTCGGAATATTATTATAAGAAAATTTGGAGTCTTATTTTTAGTGAATTCATAGTCTGAAAATAGTAAGACTCAGTATCTAAGGATCTGTATGATTCTGAGGTTTTAGATAAGGATGTAATTATTCTTATAAAAAATTGGTCTTAAGAAAAATATAGTTAAAAATGGATAAGGATCATTAATAATAACATATAAAATAAATTTTAAGGATTATGTAAATATTTTTCCTTGGAGAAAGAAGATTTTCCTTAAGAGAATACTTCTTATAGAATGATAATTTTCCTTAAGAAAATATGTTTGTGATTTCAAAACATAATGGAATAGAAAAGTTAGATAGAAAATGGTCTTTAAGAGAGTAATTATTATAGAAATATATTTTTCCTTAAGAATATATGTTTGTGATTTTCAAAACATAATGGAATAGGAAAGTCATTAGGGAACTTGTTGACTTAACAATCAACCCCATTTTTGAAGGCACATACAGCTTTTTGAAAAAGAATAAAAGTAATATGGTTTTATTTTTTTGAACATTAATAGAAATATGTATATCCCTTTACTTATGATCCATAATGAATAAGACTAACTCCACTTAGGTTTTAAAACCCCTATGGATTAGATTCCTTTCTTTATTAGAGAATTTTCTTTTTCTTTCTTAATAAAGTATTCTTTGGGTAATCTCCCCTTACATAAACTCCCCTTTCATACGACATTTTATTCTTCTAAATTAATATTCTATTGATAATTATTTTCTCCTCATTTGTGTTTTTAAAAAAGGAATGGAAGGTAGGAAAAAGTTGTTCCTAAAAGGTTAGAAACATTCGAGACAAAATATTTGAAAGATAAAAAATATTTCATAATGATTGAAAATTTTATACAAGGAAGAATAAAAATCCTAATTTAAAAAATTATTCATCCTTATTTTCATTTGGAAATAACATTATCAAGGTTTCTTTAATCTTTTTCAACTCTATATTATCATCCTTGAACTTCCTAAGCAGCTTATCTTGATCCTGATTTTTTGTTTCAAGAACATTGATTCTTTCTTTTTGAGACTTAAGAATTTCGTCTTGAGACTTTACCACCTCTTATTTCTATTTGAACTTTTTTTTAAAATCTTCCCTGAGTTCTATTTACCTTTTCAAATTTAGATCAACTGAATTGATCTTTCCATTTAGGTCTATATCTTCTTGAATATGGGTAGTTTGTTATAGATTCAGCTTTTCCGAAAGACTTATTGTGTGGTCTTTTATCATGTATTCTGACTTATCATAAGAATCCTTTATTGAATCATGGAAATCATCCCTGATTTTCAAATCATAAATCACTGACTTAGACTATTTGGTTTTTTACATTTAGGATCTTCTATGAGCATTATAACCAATTTAATAAGTCTTAAAATCATCTTCAAGCTTGGAAATATTTTCTATTAAATGTTTGTTTTATCTAACTTGTGATTGATTGATTGTTGAAGCAGTTGGAAACTCGATTCTATGGTTAGAAATAAGGGAATTGTTTTCAATAGATTATTTAAGGAATGAACCATAAATCTTATCCCATGGATGATGAAGATTCAAAAATATATTCAATTTTTGGAGACAAAATTTTATCTCTCTCTTCTTCTTTACTTTTTGATGTTCGAACAATATCCTTCTTTGATTTTGCAACATTGTATTTCTTTGGTGAATCAACAACCACTTGATTTACTTTTTCAACTTTATAAATTTCCTTCTAATATTTTGGAGTCTAATACTCACTATCAGAAACACAAATTATTATATCATCATTATCAGTTACATTTTTTTGCAATTTTTTTAGAATTTACTTATTAGAATCATGATGAAAAAAAATCATGGTTATTGATTTCATCATCTGAAGGTTTATCAACCTCATCCTCAGAATCATCGATTTTCCCTTTTGAGATTATATTGGTTAATTCAACTTGAGAAGTTATGATCGATAACATGTTAGAAAGACATTCATGGTCTTGGTATTCTTCCACCATTTTGATTAAATATTCACCTTCCTTTTACTCTTTTTATTATTATTCTTCTTGCTCGAACACATCTTCTTCAATAATTGGTTATAGAATTGAAACATTATTTTTGAGAGTTTATATTGGAATAGACTCTTGAAAGAAGAATTCTGGTACATGAATTTTTTCTAATGATTTATTTGTGTCCTTGAGCAATAATTAAACAATATTGGATTCTGAAATCTTATTCCTTAACTTATTTTCTTTTTCTTGATTCTCAAGCTCTTGATCTATTGCAATTTTCAATGCTTTATCTTCGGTATAATCTAAACCAAACACTGCATCTCCTTACTTCTTTTTTTTCTTCTTCCCTCTCCACTTGGTTAAAAATTCACTAGAGAATGTATTTTTATTTTTCATATTAGGTGTAGAATAAACTAATTCTAGTACAGGATGTTTCCCCTTTTGTTCTGGTTGTTTTATTTTATTTAGAGTTTTTAGAAGTTTCACATACTTCTCCTTCTTTGCTAGAAGATTGAAATTAACTTTCAAGAAGATCATAGAACTCTCCTGACTTAATGATAAAGACTATTTTCATCTACCTTAGAGTATTATCAATCAAAAATATAATCTTAAAAACTTTTTGTTTTGATATTCAATGAATTTTTAATTATTCTAAGAAAAGAATAATGATCTTCGATAAGATCAATGGATACATTATTATATGATACTTAAGAGTTCCATTCCTGATATTACTAATTTTCATAAGAATTTACTTGATGAGGTTTATCTTTTTTAGATTCACCAAGAAATTTTTCATGAAGAGATCACATTTTTTAATGGAATTTTTATCTCCCTATCTCGGAATGAGAAATACTTGCAACCATAGTGATAATAATATGAAATTAGTTAAAATATCATTGTTCATTGGTGAATTAACTCTTTTAAGTCCAAGGAACTCAATTTACATAACCTTTTAAAAATTACTTTCCTTGTCTATAAACTTGTTAGAAGAAAATAAATCCTCCCTTTCATAAGGTATATCCAATATACTAGCAGCCTTGTCTAATGATAAATAATAATTCATCCCATAGGTCTTGAAGGAAAAAAATTCTCTTCCACCTTGTTTATAAAAAAAATCTAAAGCATAGAATTATATTAAGAGATTTTGATAAACCAGATCCTGATTCTTTGGATTTTCAAGGAAATTAATGCCCCATCCATTCTTCTTAATGGTTTTTGTAATTAGGTAATCATAATTTAGAAAGAAATTTTGATCTACCAACCCTTCTCTTTAAATTTTCCATATCCTTGACTCATTTATTGGTGGCCATTATATTCTGTGAGGAAAATTTAAGATACATCATCAACGTAAGGATACTAAGAAAACTGAATGGATGATTTGAATTATGGGAGAGATTTGGTGAAAAAACAATTGAAAACCTGACGTGGGACACAAATATGGGGGCACTTTATATATGATTCCTATCTACAGTTCTTATTTCCAAATAAATCCAACATTTGAGAGTTGATTGATCTGATATGGGGGTTGCTATCAATGATGATGAAGGATTTTTAAGATTTCGATCTTTTGAGGCTTTTGGAAAAAAATGGATTTAAGGAATGTGAATCCGATAATGTTTTTTTAAATCAAGATAGAAATACCAACAAGTAAAATTTTCAATTACGATCATTTTTGTAATGAAACATACCTTCCAGATTTCTGAATACGAAATGTGAAAATTTATAAGGTTTTTCTTAGGTTCAGTAAAATTTAATAAAAGATAGAAAATTTCTGTTCTAAAAATTTTATTAAGAAATAAAATTAGATTTGAAAAAAAAGTAAGACAAAAAATAGTTTTTTATTTTTTAAGGAAATACAAGAGTTATCACATTTACTACCCCTATGAAAAGGTGTGTCTTAATGGAAGGAAATTGGATTCTACAAAAATTTAATATAGATGATTACCTTATGGTTAACATTACTAACTTTTGTTTAATATATTCAAATCTATTGAAGGGTAATGATTTTGTAAATATGGCAGCAAGTTGATCTTGAGTTCTAATAAATTGAAGAATGATATCTCTTTTTAGTGTGTGATACATAATAAAGTGATTTCTAAAATCTATGTACTTTGTACTAGAGTGATGTGAATGTTGTTTTCTTAGTGAAATGATACTAGTATTATCACACATTATTTTTTTTCCTAAAACTCATGGAATAGTTTGTGAGTGTGTGTTGCAACCACAACACATGAGCACAATAACTTACAAAAGCTATATATTCAGATTCAACAGTGGAATGTGATACTAAGTGTCCCTTCTTGCATGAAAAAGAAACTAAAGAATCTCCTAAAAAATAAAAATTTCATGATTTACTTTTCTTATACATTTTTTATCCACCTAAGTCAGCATCTGAAAATCACTTTAAAATAAAATCATTTCCCAAAGTGTCAAAAAGACCTATATACATGATTCCCATTACATAGAGAAAAAATATCACTGATTTTAAATGAGATTACTTTCGATTAGTTTGATATCTTCCACATAGGAATACTGAAAAAATTAAATCTGGATGACTAGCTGTTAAGTATAATAAATATCCCATCATACCTCTAAAAGATTATTTATCCACTGGTTTCTCAGCATTATCAAGATAAAGAGAATTTGAGGTACATATTGGAGTGATTATAATTTTAATGTTGTTATATCCATACTTATTACGTAGAAATTTAATATATTTATGTTGTGATATATAAGTTACTTATGATTTTTGAAAAATTTTAAAACCAAGGGAAAATGATAACTCACCCATTATACTCATTTCAAACTCATATTTCATGAGGTTTGCAAATGAAGCAGTTATATTTTGCTGAGTTGATCTGAATATAACGTCATCAACATAAATTTTTGAATTAATTTTTTTAGTATCTTTATTTGTAAAATGGCTGGATCATCAGTTCCATTGAAAAAATTATTTTTTTTAAAAAAATCTTATATGTATATCATACCATGATCTAGGGGCTTGTTTAAGACCATATAATGCTTTAGTAATTTCAAAAATATGTTCAGGATATTTTGTGTTTTCGAAACTAGGAATTTGATCAACATAAAATTCCTCGTGGAAATATCAGTTATGGAAAGCACACTTCAAGTCCATTTGAAAAAGATTAAAATTAAATAATACTACAAAGGCTAGTAGAATACAAATAGATTAAATTATAGCTACTAGACCATATGTTTCTTCATAGTCTATTACTTCTTTTTTATTATAGAAATTAGAAACTAATATTGCTTTATTTTTTACTATGATTCCATTTGGATAACATTTATTTTCGAAAACCCATTTACACAAATTACATAAGTTTCCTTAGGTATTTCAGCCAAGTTCCATACTTTTTTCCTTTAAAATTCATTTAGTTCAACTTGAATAGCTTTAATCCAATCATCATGACCTAAATATTTTTCAGTGAATTTTGGTTCTAATTGGAAAATAAATTCTAGATGGTCTTCTTTATTTCATAAATAACTTCCAGTCCTTATAAATTTATTTATATCACCAATGATACTATAACTAGGATGATTCTTATGAAACAAATGATTTGGGTTTTTTAAAACATATACAACAAATTTAGGTAAACTTTTTTTTGGGTAAATACTTCATATTTCATTAGTATTTTCTTTATAATAATAATCTTCCATAAATGGTTTATAATCTGATTTGAAAAATATATCTGAATATATAGGTTGGGGTTATTTAAAAGAAGGATCAGTTTCATCAAACTTAACATGCACTGTTTCTTCAATAGTACAAGAACATTTATTAAATATTTTATAATCCTTATAAGTAGTGGAATAGCATTTGAAAATTCTTTCATATTATTTGGGAACATTTGTTTTGTAATTTATCTTTATTATTCAACATGAATACTTCACATCAAAATAATTTTAAGTAAAAAACACTAGGTTTTTGAAAAATCCACAGTTTATAACGTGTTTTTTAGAAAAGTTCTAATTTAAACTAGATTTATTGTATCACAAGAAGTACTTAAAAAATTGTCCCAAAAGTGTTTAGCAATAGAATATTCACTGAACAATGTTCTAGTTATCTCTAGAGGAATTTGATTTATTTTTTCAACAATTTTTTTGGTGTTCTATGAGATGGTAAGTTATGAGAAATACCTTTCTTACTAAAAATGTTTCAAAATATGAATTTTTAAATTCTCCCCCATGATGACTATGTATAGTTATCAATGAAATTTTTTTATCATTTTTAAATTTGGATGAAAAATATTTAAAATAAGAAAAGGTTTCAGATTTATTTGTTAGAAAGTAGACCCATCTAAATCTAGTGTAATCATAAACTAAAACAATTACATAGTAATTTCCTCTAATACTTCTAGTTTTTTTTGTGACAAAAGGATCCATATGAAAAAGTTGTAATTTATCAGATGTTGAGACTTCACTTATTGATTTAATGTTTGTCTTATGTTTCTTTCCAAATTGAAAATGATCACAAAACTTTGTTGAATAAAATCTAAGCTACGAAAGATCCTTGACAAGACTTTTCATTTAGAATTTTCTTAAGTTCTTAAGGTTATAGTGTCATATTATTTTATTCCATAATGAAGATTGATCATCCATTGCACTAAGGAAATGTTGGTCTTGGATCCTAAGGTATTCTATATTTAGTGTATAAACATTCTCAAGCCTATGGGAAGAGAGAATAAACTCTTCCTTGGAATTATGTACTAGGAATTTGTAATTTTCAAAATTCACAAGGTATCCTTCATCACATAATTATCTTATCATTACTAAGTTATGATTAATACCTTTAACAAATAAAACATTTGAAATTAAATCTTTTTCAATAAGAATAATGTTACCTATAACAGCAATTTCTCCCTGATCTTTATCTCCAAAAGGTACTTTTTTCTCCTTTTGTCTTGGTAATATTTTTATTTTTTTTTACTAGTCATGTGCGGGGAACATCCACAATCTATGTACCATGTATTTCTGCTGGTACATCCATTATTTTCTTGAAAATAAAATAGTTATATTTTTAGAACCCAAAATTTCTTAGATTTGGAATTTTTAGAAAGTAAAATGTTAGGTGTCCACATTTTCCTATAAAAATAATATTTTTGAAAACTCAAGGATTGAGTTTTATTTAAAGAATAATTACTCTCACAATGTCCACCACATTGACAAATAGTTAAAAAAGGAGTACTTTGGGGAACAACATAGTTATGACTAAAATCTAGTTTTGAGTGAGTATAACCAAATCCAGAACTATTCCTAGGAGGGTGAAGTTTAGAATAGATTTTATCAAATTATTTTCTTCCATAAGTGAAATTTGATAAAAGATACTTTAAAGAAGATATTTTATATTTTATTCTGACGACTCAATTATTATCATTTTGGTCATTAGTCTTAGAGTTTGAGTGGTTCTATAAAATATTTTTATTATAAATAACAATTTCAAGATCCTTAGAAAGTTTACCATTCTTAGAATTAAATTCCTTATGATTTTTAGAAATATTATAAAAATCAATATTTTTCTGATCAAGATCATTTGAATGATGTGATAATTATTTTGTTAAAATAGAAATTCTAAAATTTAGTTTCTCTAAATTTATATATCTTACTGTTCCCATTCTCAAGTAATTTGGAAAATCTAGAAACTTCTTCCAACGAAGGTAAATTACTAACTTCTGATGAAGAATATTCTCCATCCAAATATTCAAAATATTCTTCATTAGTAAAATTTTAAATTAAATAAAATATTGGTTAATGATTCGACATTGAGTACCTTATCCATAAGATAATGATTTTTAATAGGTATTCAGGCTATAAGACCAATATTTTTCTTACTATAAGATTCATATTCTGAAAATTAAGATGAAGAGTCCCCACCACTAGAAATATAGGTGTCATTAGCCTTCAAGAATTTCATAGCCTTAAATTTTTAATACTTCTTTGTATTCCTTTTAGAATGATTATCCTTTCTATATTTTCTCTTGATCATAGGACAATTAGTCCTAATATGTCCTTCCCTTTTTCATTTATAAAAAGTTACTTTAGAAAATTTCTTTTTCTTCCTCTCTTTCTTCTTATATATGTACTAAAAATATTTCTTTCCCACAATATTTTTCATCCTTTTAGCAAGAGTATCTAATTCATTCCATGACTGATCACTATCACTTGATTCAAATATGACAAAATATTTATTATCTTCATATCTAGTTACCATTTCTGGAGACTTGGATTTAGATGTAGTAGTAAAATAAACACTTCCATTTCCATTATTATTCTTATTAAGATCTACATATCTATTTATTCTTGTTTCACACTGAAGAAGTGTTCTAAATAGATCATCAGGAGTGATGTTAGATACTTTTATGTTATCATAAAAAACTATCCTTTTATATTCCCACTCATTAGGAATAATAAAAATTATCTTTCTAAAATAACATCATCATCTAGTCCTTTGCCTCCCATAGATTGAAGACTATTTACGATAGCCATTAATTTTGTTGAAATTTACAAAAATTTCCTCCATAAGAAAACATAAGTACATGATATTTATCTCTTAACATAGCTCTTCTAGTTCATACCACTTTGGAAGTTACAATGCTTGTAACTTCATGTTTCTTCAAGATATTATTGGATGCTTCCCAAAAATATATTTGACTATAGATATTCCTGATCATGGAATATAAAAGTATGTTGTGTACCATGTAGTTTACATGATATTCATGTTTTTCCTAAGGTGTGAATGTTCTGATTTTTTTTCAAGAGTTTCATATTTACTTGTGAACAAGAAAATTTGTCCACTCTAGTGTTAATAACAAAAGTCTTCATCCGGTCTCTAAATTACTCTTAATCATTACCATAAAAAATTTTGTGGTTTAGTGGGATTTAAATTGTCTATAAAACCAACATTTATTCATTTAATTCTATAAGAAAAATAGTTTTCTATAAAAAGAATCAGTAAATAATGATTTAATAAAAAAATATTTAAGAAAAACATGAACAAGAAAAATTAAGCAAGAAAATATGAGTAAGAAAACATATATGTAAGTTTTAGTATTTCAGATACCTCCACTAATATCAATTATACGATATAAATATAGATGTTGATGCTCAATTACAAGAGGAGGGTGAATTTTATGGTCAAAAATTTTCTTAAGGTTAGCATTAAGCCTTAAGGAAACCTATGTTTAACATGGTTAAATAGGTTATATTCACAAATCCCTCTTTAAGAACTTTTCTTAAACATAAACAACCTTATGGAAAAAATAATGAAATATTTATTAAATAAATATTCTACATTAATTTGTATATAATATTATTTATCAATGTATAAAAGTATAAAAAGTATATGAATGTTATACATTATTTATATTAAAAAATATAGCTGAAAAAAACTTGTAATAAAGACAAGTAAACAAGTATAAGAGATATTTTAACACAAATATAAGAGAATCCAAGAACCTTGGATGAATTTTTCTTGATTTATACATTCTATAAAGTTTATCTTACCCACACCAGGTTAAGACCTTATTAAGAATATCGAAATCTATCTTGGTATCCCTGAAAGTCCTCAAATATTAAGGTAGTCAGCACATCTATCATCCCATCCCAAAAATCACATGAAATATAATGGAGTTGACACCTTTATATTCCTATCCCCATAATCCTTCAATTGATCAGCCAATCAGAATAGAACTAGGAAAGCTGAACAATTTGTTCATAGTTAATCAAGTTGTTCATAGATCACACAAAGCACAAGAGTTTCTCTCTCTAGAAATCAGTATATCTAGCACTTCCCTACATTTCAAAATTCTGTTAAAATATTCAAATAGTTGGTGTATTTATAGGTTGAAATCAAAATGGTTATTTTCATCTCCAATTATCATATTTTTCCTTGAATTTTAGAGGGACCTATACGCTTTTCACTCAGCCAATAGTTAGTTAAAAATAGCTTATACCACATCATTTCATGTAAGAAAAATTAGGCAACATTACTATGTGTTAGAAAAAATAAAAGTTAAGGAAAAAACATGTTTAATAAATGTAAGTAAAATATGATCTGATAAACTGAAATGTTACTTTAAGGAAATGAGATCACTGTTAGAAAAATATTTAATCAGATTATTAAGGAATTGAGAATTAGAATAGAAAAATATGAACTTTCAGATTCTAAAATAATATACATTTGGAGTCTAAATTCTAATGAATTCAGAATCTAATTTATGTGGATCTCGAAGTCTAATTTTTAGAGAATTTAGAGTCTGATTTTTAGAGAATTTAGAGACTGATTTCTAGAGAAATAGGAGTCTGAGTTTTAGAGAATTCTTAAGTCTGATTTTTCTATAATTCAGAGTGTTATTTTTAGAGAATTCAGAGTCTGATTTATAGGGAATCCTGAGTTTTATTTTCAGAGAATTAATCTTATATGAATGTCTTGTTGTAATGTTATTTTTTACATTTTTTATCTGACTTATCAAAACAGTCCTTTACTAAATCAAGGAAACCATCCATGATTTTCTAATCATCAATCAATGACTTAGACCGTTTAGTAATTTTATTATTGGGTATCCTATGAGCATCATGACCAATTAAATAATTCTTAAAATCAGTTTCAAGCCTGAAAAAAATTTCCTTTAGAATTTTTGTTGTGTACGACTCTTGATTTATTGGTTTTTGAAGTAGTTGGAATCTCAAGTTAATGGTTGGAATCAAGGAAATTGTTTTTAGAGGATTCTTCAAGGACTAGACCATAAAATATTATCCCATGGAAGATGAATATTCCAAAGTAGATTCCTTTTCTGGAGTAGAAATTTTATCATTCCCTTATTATTTCCTTTTTTATGTTCCAACAACATCGTTCTTTGATTTTACAACTTTATATTTCTTTGGGGAATCAATAACCAATTTCTTTCCATTGTCATATTTTTAAATATTCTTCTAAAATTTCATATTCTGATACTCACTATCATAAACATGAATTATTCTATCATCATCATCATTGACATTTTCAACAGCTTTTTCAGGAATTTACTTATTATCATCAGGATGAATAAAATCATGGTTACTGCTTTCATATTCTGAAGGTTTATCAACCTCATCTGAGAATCATCATTTTTTCCTTCTAATATTATGTTAGTTGATTTAAATAGAGAAGTTCTCATTGATAACTTGTCTAAAAGACTTTCTTTGTCTTGGAAATCTTTCCACCATTTTGATTACACCTCCATTTTCCTCTTTATCTTCATCTTATTGTTCTTTTTATTGGATTAATTCTTCATTAATAATAGGTTCTAGAATTTAATCTTTCATTCCTAGATTTTCTATTAGAACATACTCTTTCATGAAGAATTCCAGTACCTTAATTTTTTATGATGCATTCTGGGAATCTTTATGCAATTCTTGAAAAAGACCAACTTATAACATATTATTATTTAGCTTATTTTCTTTTTATTTCTTCTCAATCTCTTCATATACTTGAATTTTCAATGCCTTAGCTTCAGTAGGATCTTAAAAAACACTACATATCCTTCATTCATTGTCTTCTTATGATCTCTCCACTTGGATTCCATTTCATCAAAGAATGTCTTTTTTTCATCTTAGGTGGAGGAGATAATGATTCCAATACTAGAGCATTCTCTTTCAGTTCCTATTTTTTCTTTTCATTGGAGTTTTCTTAGAAGTTTCATATTCTTCTATTTTCTTGCTAGCAGCGTGAATTTTAATTTCAAGAAGATTATAGAACACTTCAGAATTAATACTGAAGCTGATTTTTATCCTCCTTAGAGTATCATCACTCGACAACATAATTTTAAAAACATCTGGTTTTGAGCATCAATGAATTTTGAATGATTCTATGCAACGAACAATGATATTTGAAAAGATCACCATATACATTAATATATGAGACTTGGGAGTGACATTATTGATATTTCCAATTGTAAAAAAAAACATACTTGATTAGGGTTATATTTCTTAGATTCATCAAGAAATCCATCACAAAGATATAAATTTTTTTACGGAGTCTTTATCTCCATTTAATGGAATGATAAATCCTTGAAACTGTAGGGCCAGTAATATGAAATTATTTGAAAGATGATTAATATTTAGTGAATTAATTATTTTAAGTCCAAGGAACTCAATTTCCTTAGCCTTTTCTAGACTACCTTCATTTTCTAGAAACTTATGAGAGAAAAATAAAGACTCTCCATTATAAGGTATATCCAATATACTTGCAGCAATGTAGAAATATAAAGAATAATTCTTCCCATAGCTCTTGAAAGGAAAAATATATCTTCCCTATTATTTATAAAAACAAAATGAATTATAAAATTATAAAATGAGTTTACGATAAACCATATCATGATTTATGGGTTGGCAATGGAAATATTTTCCCATCCATTATTCTTAATGGGGTTTTCCATCATGGAATCGTTCTTAAGAAATAAATTTTGATCTACCAACCTTTCTCTATAAATTTTCCGATCATTGAGTTCCTTGTTATGGGACATATGATTATGAAAAGAAACTTCAAGAGAAATCCAGAATATAAGGAAACTGTGAAAAGTAAATAGATTATTTGAATTGTGGTTGGGCTTCATTACAAAAACACTTAAAAACCCGACCTGGGATGTGAATATTGGGGACCTTTATATAGGATTCATGGAGATGGTTCGTATTCCCAAATCTAATCAATGGTTGAGATTTATTTGATCTAATTTGATGGTTGATATCATTTCTGAAGACGAATTTTGAAGATTCTAAACTTTTGAGGTTTTAGGAAAAAATTTGTTTTAAGGAATGTGAATCCATAAATGTTTTCTTAAAATAATATAGAAATACAAACATGTAAAAGATGAAATTAAAAATATTTAAGTAATAAAACATACCTTATAGATTTCTCATTAAAAATTCTCAATATTAATAAGGTTTTTCTTAGGTTATAAGAATTTTTTTTAGGAAAGAAAATTTTGTTTTCAAAAATGTTTTTATGAAAAAAATATAATGAAAAAAATTTAAATAAAAATAATAGGTTCGAAATTTTTTTAAGGAAACATAAGAGTAAACACATGTTCCCCCTAGGAATAGAAGTGTCTTAATGTAAGGAGATATGTTTAAATAATAAGTAAATATGTATGATTTAGATATGTTTATCATTCTTAAATTCTATTTAATGTATTCAAATCTATCAGAGGTTAATATTTTTTAAATACGTTAGTAAGTGGATCTTGCTTTACGATTAATTGAAGAATGATATATATTTTTAGTGTGTGATACCTAAGAAAATGATTCTTAATATCTATGTACTTTTCATGAGAGTGATGTGAATATTTTTTTCTTAGGCAAATAAAACTAGTATTATCAAACATCATTTCTGTTTTGGAAACACTCATTCCATAGTCTATGAGTGTCTGTTTAATCCATAACACTTGAGAACAACAACATCCAACTGATATATATTCATATTCATTAGTGGAAAGTGATATTGAGTATCGCCTCCTGCATGACCAAGAAACTAATAAATCTACTAATAAATTAAATGTTCCAGATATACTTTTCAAATCCATTATAAATCCACCAAAGTCAGAATCTGAAAAACTTTTTAAAATAAAATCATTTCCAAATGTGTAGAAAATTCTTAAATCCATGGATATATTTAATCAGAAAAAAACTATTTTCATTGCTTTAAAATGAGATTAAATAGGATTATATTGATATCTTGCACATAAGAAAACTTAAAAAATTAAATCTAGATGAATAGAAGTTATGTATAACAAACTTACTATCATACTTCTAAAATATATTTGATCTAATGGTTTCCCAGCTTCATCAAGATCAAGAGAATTTGAGTTACTGATTGGAGTTCTTATAACTTTAGTGTTTTCATATCCATACTTTTTAATAATATTTTTAATATACTTATATTAAGGAATATAAGTTTCTTCTAGCTTTTGACAAATTTGAAAAGAAAAGAAAAATGTTAACTCACCCATCATACTCATTTAAAACTAAAATTTCATGAGATTTTCAAAGGAATTAGTTAATTATTGCTATGTTAATTCGAATATAATATCAACAAAATAAATTTTAGTAATCAAAAAAAATCTTATCTTTATTTATAAAAATGGAAGAATCAGCTATAAGGAACCGACCTTATTACATACATAATATTTAATTTAGTTAAGAAAACACTTCCTTTTATATTGAAGATCTTTTCAGGATTAGAGAATTTTAGAATTAGGAGAACACATTCCTAACAGTACACATTTTTACAATGTGGTTACCATAAAAAACAATTTCCATTTTTTTTTCAAAATATAAAACGTTAAATCTTAAAACAAGACTCCTTGACAATTATTCAACATTTATCATCCCTTTACTCCATCCATTGACCTATGAAAATCATTTAAAAACTTCGGATGAACACAAAAGCTCAGTAAGGGATGAAAAAAAAAGAGCACGTTAGTCCTTGAATACTCGTAACGTATGAAAACATTTTCAAAAGACATTATTGTCACCCATATATACTTACTTTGTGTAACATGAGATTTACACAAGATCCAAACAAAACATTATAACATAAATATAATCATAGAGGTATCTTGGGGCATTAATTACATAATCTTGTAACCATTCTTGGCTACCTTATTATTTGTAACCCTCATAGCCACCTTAATTTGTGTAACCGTTGCAGTAACACTTGGAGTAACCATACGACCGAACTCTAACTTACTCATACCCAATGCATTGGAGTGAAATATAGGTCCCAAACTTTATCATAAATAATTACCTAGATCCAAAACATAATCATTCAACATGAATAATTCCAAAAAACATTACTTTGGAATTTCGTAAAACTGAATTTAAAAAGAAGATTTTTAAAGAAACGGCCCTTATAAATATCATACAATTGAAGAGAGACTTAATAGAGTGGGTGGGGTATGTATATATATAGTAAAAACACATTATATAACTTATAATAAATAGAACCCATCACAAAAAAAATTTAAATAGCTAATAAATAATGAAGTAGAAGGTTAATCCAAAGAATGTAAATCAGGTTAAGAATTCCTTTACCTCGGGTTTGTATTACTTCAAACATGTTTAAACCTCATGTGTAATGGTTATAATAGTGTTATTAGTAGTTTAGAGAAACTTTTTTATGTTTATAACATCTTATATTATCATTTCATAACATAATTTCACCCTTTAATTATTAGTATTCTTCTCCTTGCGCTGTTTTTGGGTGAGTTCTTAACATGATTTCCATGATTGGTTCATGGTGGCTGTTCTTGTCAATTGGAAGTGAAATTATATAATTATAATAGAAAGGTATTTACATATTTACAGTACCATAATTTATACCATTTATCATTTGATGCTTAATATGAGTATGGCTCATAAGTTAAAACATTAATGATGTCTATTTTGATCATTTCAGTGGTTTTTTGATAATAACAACCTCATTTTGTCTTATAAATTAGAACCATGAGTACAAAAGAATTCCAGAACCCTGGGTGATTCATAAAAAATATATTATAACCTGTTTTAACCATATTAATGGTTTCATGTAAAGACTTTAAATAATTAATGGAAATTGAAATCACATCGTCCACGATGTCGGTAATTCAACACATCACATAAAATGTTTTTAATTCCTTGAATAAGTGGTATAGGAGAAGAAAAATGATGATAAATTTTCCATTAACATGAGAAAATACAAGATATAAATGATTCAAGAGATTTAATTCCTCTTGGATAAAGAAGAGATTAATAAATAATGATAAAGGAACTCAAAATAAAATAATAATTGAGAAATCCCATAGAAAAAATCAACAGCCTAACAGCTACACAACATGGCTTTAGAAAATATTAAATATATAGGGGACAAGGTTCACCCATCCAGAAATTAATCATGATATAGATTAGATCAATAATAATAAATAAATAAGAACATGGTATGGAAACTTGAATGTTATACCACATAAAAGAGAACTTAAATAGAAAAAGAAGAAAATTGGGAAATTTCTTACCTTGTAGAGTAACCCTTAGAACATGAAGGTTAGGACCTTGGGGGATTGAGGAAAAATTGGTAGGACTAATATTAAGGTAAGGAGGATAGAGTTTAGTTGAGGAGGAATTGAGAATGAAGTTAATGGAGTAATGGGTTGGTATTTATAGGGAAAGTAAGGGAATATTTTAATAATTTTCAAGGGACACCTCATGAGTGGTATTTGAGAAACCATGGGCTTTACAATGGTATTTTCTCATGGTATAAGACACTTGGGTCACCTCACATCTTATTTAACTATACACAAGTCTACCATATTTATGAAAACATTTTTATATCATTAATGATTTCATTAACACCCCGAAACTAAAATTGTATTTTTTACTATTCAAGAAAAAATCCACTGTTTTAGAAATATTTCCAAAATTCACCCTAACAATATATCGATGTTTAGAATTCAAAATTTTAGTCCATTTTTTGAAAAAAAAAATCTAAAAATTATTAATTTAATTTTGATATAAATTCATACTTAATTCAATTATTAACAATTCTAATTCTATAACTACTTCTATATCACTATGAAAAATTAACCAAGATTTTATTATCTTAAAGCATTAAGAAAATAAAATAAAAATAAAATATACTCTTCATTAGGGTCATATTACTATTCATAAGGGTATGTTACTATTTACAAAAAACAAGTTGGTTTCAATAGACTCCAAATAACATACTGAACACAATTATAGATGACAGTTTCTTGAAATTCAAAACATATAAGTAGAAAAGTTATGTTTTAAAGGCTAGTTAAAAATATCTACTAAAACAAAGTTCCATGAATTTCTATTTATTTTGAAAAAAACATGGGGTGTAACATTATCCCCCCCTTCTGGAAATTGCGTCCTCGGAATTTTATTTACTTATTAAACAACTGAGGGTGCTATTCCCTCATAGAATTTTTAGACTCCCATGTTGCTTCTTCAACCATGTGGTTTCTCTACAAAACCTTTACCTGGTGGATTACCTTATTCCGCAAGACATGTTCCCTTCAGTCAAGAATCTGAACTGGTTTCTATTCATAAGAATGGTTCTCTTCTAGCTAAACTATGTCTAAACTTAAGACATGTGATGAATATAGCACATACTTTCTTAACTTCAAAACATGAAATACATTATGTACCTGAAACAAACTCGGAGGCAAAGCTACACAGTATGAAAGTGTTCCCACTTTCTCCAGGATTTCAAAAGGGCAGATGAATCATGGAATTAGGTTCCCTTTCTTACAAAAACGCATCACACTTTTCCAAGGATAGGTTTTTAGGAAAACATGGTCACCTACCTCGAATGAAAAGGCCTTCCTTCTATTATCTGCAAAATTTTTCTGCCTGCTCTGAGCTGCCCTCATGTGTTGCTGGATCATCCTCACTTTCTCAGCCACTTCCTCTACTAATTCTGTCCCCATCAACTTTCTTTCACCAACTTCATCCCAAAACGCTGGAGTCCGACAACGCTTCCTATAAAAGGCCTCAAAAGGTGCCATCTGAATACTAGAATGAAAACTATTATTATAAGAAAACTCAACTAAAGAAATATACAGATCCCAACATCCATGATAGTCCATTGAACAAGCTCGAAGAATATCCTCCAATGTTTGAATCGTTCATTCGGACATTCCATTTGACTGTGGATGAAAAGCTGTAATGGAATTTAACATTGGACCCAATGACTTTTGACATCCCTTCCAAAAGATAGAAGTGAACCTGGGATCTCGGTCAGATACAGTGGAAATAAGAACTCCATGTAACCAGACAATCTCCTTTAGGTACAATCGAAAAAGTTTATCTAATGTCATTGTATCTCAAATAGAAATAAAATGTGTAGACTTTGTTAGCCGATCAACAATAACCCAAATCACATTTTTATTTCTAGACGTCTTTGGTAGTCCTACCACAAAGTCCATGGATTCATTCTCCCATTTCCACTCTGGAACTAGTAAATGCTGAATAATCCTCTTCGGTAACTATCACTCTGCTTTAACCAATTGACACGTCAAACATTTCACGGTAAAATCAGAAATATATCTTTTCATTCCATCCCATAAATAATACTCTCGAAGGTCACTGTACATATTAGTACTTCAAGGATGAAAAGAAAATGGGGAACTATGAGCTTCAAAAAACAAATTTTTCTTCAAATAAGAATCACTAGGCACACAAAACCTTTTTCCAAATCTTAAAACACAATCTTTTTCAAGGATAAATTATGGAAACTTACCCATTTTAACCAATTATTCATTTTTCTGTAGCTCATGGTCTTCCTTCTACGCTTACTTAATTCTGTCTAACAATGAAGACTACACTGAAACCTCAAACAAAATAGAGGTATTCCCTATACCCACAACTTCAAAGCAAAAATTAATCAAATCATTAATCAAGGGATCATGTTCCAAATGCAACATGGTTAATGATGCATGATGTTTCAGACTCAAGTCATCCACTACTTTGTTTTCATTCCGAGGATTGTAATTGATCGTGCAGTCATAATACTTTATTAGTTCTAGCCATATTCTTTGCCTCATGTTTAATTCCTTATGAGTGAATATATACATTAGACTTTTATGGTCAGTATATATTTGGCATTTGGTTCCATATAGATGATGCCTCCAAATTTTGAAAGAAAAAACCATAGCTGTCGATTCCAAATCATGTGTGTGATAATTTAGCTCATGAGGTTCTAGTTGTCTCAAAGCATAAGAAATTACCTGACCATTCTACCTCAAAACACAACCAAGTCCCTTCAAAGAATCATCACTGTAGATGACAAACTCACCATTTTGGGAAGTTAAGGCCAAAACTAGAGCATTCACCAATCTCTTCTTCAGTTCATGAAAACAAACATCAAATTCCTCTATCCAAACAAATTTAACCCCTTTCTCTGTTAACTTAGTTATCGGGCTGGATAACCGTGCAATGTCCTTAACAAACCATTGGTAATAACTTGATTATCTTAGAAAACTATGAATATCTGTAACATTTGTGGGTCTTGGCCATTCATAAACTACTTTTGTTTTGGCTGGATCAACTGTTATTCCATCCTTATTTACAATGTGCTCAAGAAAAGAAATCTGTTGCAACCAAAAATCACACTTGCTGAATTTTCCATAAATTTTCTTTTCTTTTAATGTTTGTAAAACAACCCATAAATGTTTTCATGCTCCACTTCATTTTTAGAAAATACCAGAATGTCATCAATAAATACAACCACAAAATTATCCATGAACTCATGAAATACTGTATTTATAAGATTCATGAATACAACATGTGCATTAGTTAATCCAAATGGAATAACAACAAATTCATAATGCCCATATATAGTACAAAAGGCTGTTTTTGGGATGTCATCCTCCTTCACCTTCAGCTGATGGTATTCGGATCTCATGTCAATCTTGGAGAAGTACTGAATCCTTGAAGCTGATCAAACAAGTCATCGATATGAAGCAAATGATACTTGTTTTTAATAGTGATGTTATTCAAAGCTCTATAATCAATGCAATGTCTCATGGAACCATCATTCTTTTTAAAAAACAAAAAAGGATCTCCCCATGGTGATGTTATAGGACGAATAATGCCTTTGTCAAGAAAATCCTACAAATGATTTTTCAATTCAAGATGTTCTATTGGATCCATACGATAAAGGGGTTTTGAAATTGGCTTAACATCAAGAACTAAGTCAATTGTGAATTTAACTTCTTGATCATGTATGACATTGGGTAAATCATCAAGAAAAAAAATCAAGGTATTCATTTACCACTGGCACATCACTAATTTGAATAGTTCCCTTATATTCAACTATATGATCAAGATAACTTTCATTTCCATCTATCAGTAGTTTCTCATCTTCCTGACATGTTATCAATTATATGGGTTCATTCTTGTATACAAACTGATACTCTTTCTGAAAAACAACTTCTTTAGCTCTACAATAAATTTTAGCATGATAATCAGAAAGCCAGTCCATTCCCAGAATAACATCAAACTCGACTAATGGTAAAACAACAAGGTTTGTAAGTAAAGTCCTTCCACAGACCACAATATAAAGATTATTATAATTCTTTTTTTCTATAACATTCCCCCTGGTGTTTTAACAACAAGTTCATGTCTAATTTATTGAGGTGATATTTCTAAATTACCAGAAAATTTCTCAGAGATGAAAGAATGTGTAGACCCCGTATCAAACAAAACATTAGCAAAATCTGAGTGAACAAAAAATGTACATGATAAAACTTCATCGGATGGCCTCACATCCGCTGACGTAGTTGCAAAGTATCTCACTACACCTTTCTTCTTGTAGTCTGGCTTCTTTGCATCATTAAGATCTGTCTTTGGGTAGACATTTTCATAGTGACCCATCTCACCACATTTAAAACACTTTACAGTTTTCTTATCAGGATTAATCTAAGGATAATTTTCATTACAACTCGGGCCATATGTCCAAACTCACCACATTTAAATCACTTCCCAGTTTTTCTAAGACATTCCCTAGGGTGTTTCTTTCCACACTTTTCAAAACTGGAAATTGGATTTTCCTACCATCAGATTTCATTAGTTTATTCTTACCCATTTCTTACCCACTGGACCTCTTCTTCTGTTTGTTTCCAAGATGCATGTGAACATCAGAAAACTTCATCTCTACCCTCTCATCACATCGGACAAGTTTCTCATAACTTTTGAATTCACAGGAGGACAACACCCTTTGATTCCATGGCTTCAATTCGGAGTAAAAGTGGTTGATTTTTCTATCAAGATCCAGAATAAGATTTGGAGCATACCTCGCCAGTCGGGTGAAGTTTGCTTCATACATGGCCACTGAATCTTCTTCCTTCTGTTTCAATTCAAGGAATTGATTCTCTATCCTAAGTCGCACTACCTTAGGAAAATAATTTTCAAGGAAAAGACTTTTAAATTCATCCCACTCTAAGGCATCAAAAACTTCTCTAACCCTAATATTCCTTACCATTGACCACTACTGATCAGCTTCCCCTTCAAAGTGATAAATTTCAAGACATTCCTTTTGATTGTCTAAAAATCCCATAACATCAAATATCTTTTCATGGGCTTTGATCCATCCTTCAGCTACTACTGGGTCAGAAGATCCATTGAATGCAGGAGAATGTTGTCTCATAAATTGTTCCACTATGGTTATGTTCAGTTTTGGTACCTCTATTGGGTCTCTTTCATGGATTCCACCACCATTTATTTGTTGCGTTAGCTGAGCCATTACTGTCACAAATTTCTCGGTTCTGATCCCTACCATTATGGGATGTAGTTCTGAAAGGATGTCATTCTGTCGGTGCCTCTCCTCTTCAGAATCCCTATTCATTCTACAGAAAACCATTATGAACAAAAATATCTTATATGAAGCAACATGGTAATCCTTAAATGATAAAATATTTCAAATAGAGTGAAAATCATTTATGGTATTCTATTAACATCACCCTAACCCCTAAAGTTATCTAAACCATCCTCTGATACCAAATATAAGGACACAGCCTTATTACATACATAATATTCAATTTATTCAAGAAAACACTTCCTTTTATATTGAAGATCTTTTCATGTTTTGAGATTTAGAGAATTAGGAAAATACGTTCATAACATCACACATTATTACAAATTGGATACCATAAAAACAGTTTCCATTTTTTTCAAAATATAAATCATTAATACTTAAAACAAAACTCCTTGACAATTATTAAACATTTATCGTGGCCTCCTTCCATACATTAACCTATGAAAATCATTTAAAAAGTTGGTATGAGCACAAAATCTCAATAAGCAATGAAAAACAACAAAAGAGCACATTAGTCCATGAATACTAGTACCATATGAAAACATTTTCAAAAGAAATTATTGTCACCCATATATACTTACTTTGTGTGACATAAGATTTTCACAAGATCCAAAAAAAAAACATGAGAACATAAATATAATCATAGAGGTATCTTGGGGCATTACTTACATAATCTTGTAACCATTCCTGGCTACCTTATAATTTTTAACCCTCACAGCTACCTTACTTTTTGTAACCGTCGCAGTTACACTTGGAGTAACCATACTACTGACATCCAACATACTCATACCCAATGAATTGGATGGAAATATAGCTCCCAACCTTCATCATAAATAATTTCCAAGATCCAAAACATAATCATACAACATGAATAATTCCATAAAAACATTACTTTGGAATTTCGTAAAACCGAATTTAAAAAGATGATTTCTAAAGAAAAGCCCCTTATAAATATCATACAATTGAAGAGAGACATAATAGAGTGGACGAAGTATGTATATATACTTTAAACACACATTATATAACATAATATAAACATAAACCATCACACAAAAAATTTAAATAGCACATAAATAATGAAGTTAGAAGGTTAACCCAATGAATAGAAATCAGGTTAAGAATTCCCTTACCTCAGGTTTGTCTTACTTCAAACTTTTTTAAAACACCTGTATAATTGTTAAAAGAGTGTTATTAGTAGTTTTAAAAAACATTTTAATTTTTATAACTTCTTATATTATCATTTCATGACATCATTTCACCCTTTGATTGTTAGTATTTTGCTCCTTGCATTGTTTTTGGGTGAGTTCTTAACATGATTTCCATGATTCGTTCATGGTGGTTGTTCTTATCAATTGGAAGTGAAATTCTAGAATTGGAATGTAATGGTATTTACATATTTATAGTACCCTAATTTATACCATTTATCATTTTGATTTTTAATATGAGAATGATTCATAAGTTAAAACATTAATGATATTTGTTTAGATCATTTTAGTGGTTCTTTTATAATAACAACCTCATTTTTTCTTATAAACTATAACCATAAGTAAAAAAGAATTTCATAACCATGTGTGAGACATAACCCATATATTATAACCTGGTTCAACCATTTAAATGTTTTCATGAACAGACATGAAATATTTAATAGAAATTGAAATCACATCATCCACGATGTCAGTAATTAGACACATCATAGACAATGTTTTTAATTCTTTGAATAAGTGGGAAAGGAGATGAAAAATGATGATTAATTTTCCATGAACCAGATAAAATCCAGAATATAAATGATTCTTGAGATTTCATTCCTCTTGGATTAAGGAGAGATTAAGAAATAATGAGAAAGGAACTCAAAATAAAAGAATAATTGAGAAATCCCTTAGAAAAATTTGGCAGCCTAACAGCTACACCACATTGTTTTAGAAAAAATTAAAAATAGAGGGGACAAGGGTCACCCATCTAGAAATGAATCATGATATAGAGTACATCATGAATAATAAGGAAATAAGAATATGGTATGGAAACATTAATGTTATACCACATAAAAGAGAACTTGAATAGAAAAATAAGAAAAATGAGAATTTTCTTACAATGTAGAGTAATCCTTAGAACTTGAAGGTTAGGACCTTGGGGGCTTGACGAAACCTTGGGAGGACTACTATGATGGTAAGGCATCTAGAGCATCGTTGAAGAGCAATTAGGAATGAATTTAATGGTGGAATCAGTTGGTATTTATTGAGAATGTAAGGGTATATTTTAATAATTTTCAAGGGACACCTCATGAGTGGTATTTGAAAAACCATGCGCTTGCCCAGGGTATTTTCTAATGGTATAAGCCACTTGGGACACCTCAAATCTTATTTAACTATACACAAGTCACCTATATTTATGACTTCATTATTATATCATTAATGATGTCATTAAAACACCAAATCTAAAACTGTATTTTTTACTATTGAACGAAAAATCAATTGTTTGAGAAAAATTACCAAAATTCACCCTAACCATTTATCGGCGTGTCGAATTTAAAAATGAAATCCATTTTTTGAATAGAATTTTATAAATATTATTAATTTAATTTTGAAATAAAAGCATACTTAATTCAAAAATTAACAATTATAATTCTATAACAACTTCTATATCACGATGAAAAATTAACCAAGATGTTGTTATCTTAAAGCCTTAAGAAAATAAAATAATAATAAAATTAACTATTCATTAGGGTCATATTACTATTCATATTACTATTCATAAGGGTTTGTTACTATTCACCAAAAAATTAAGTTGGTTCCAATAGACTCCAAATAACATACTGAACACAATTGTAGATAAAAGTTTCTTGAAATTAAAAATATAGAAGTAGAAAAGTTATTTTTTAAAGGCTAGTTAAAAATATCTACTAAAACAAAGTTCCATGAATTTATATTTATTTTGAGAAAAACATGGGGTGTTACATCAGCAGTTTCCTTAACATAATTGTTTTGTATCAAAAATATAGTATGTCTATCATACATGGATCTAAGGGTTTGTTTTAGTCCATATAACATTTTGGAAAATTTGACAATGTTTTCAGGATATTTTTTGTCTTCGAAACAAGGTGGTTGTTCAACATAATCTTTATCTTGGATATATCGGTTATGGAAATCATACTTCATTTACACTTGAAAAATATTGAAATTAAAGAATGATGAAAAGGCTAGTAGAATATGAATAGATTCAATTATAGCTACTGTAGAATTGGTTTCTTTATATTATATTCCTTCTTGTTGATTATATATTTTAGTTACTAATCTTTCATTATTTACTACTATGATTTCATTTTAATAACATTTATTTATGAAGACCCATTTACACAAATCATAGATGTTTCCTTAGGTATTTCAACCTAGGCCCATATTTTATCCTTTCAGATTCATTTATTTCATCTTGAATAGATTCAATCCAATCACCACCACCTAATTCCTTGTTAGTGCTTTTTGTTCTTATTAGAAAATAAATTCTAGAAATTCTACTTCATTTATCAATGAAATTCAAGTCCATATAAATATATTTACACCAACAATAATACTACCACTAGGATGATTCTTATGAACCAGCTACTTTTGGTTTGGTAAATCCTATTCCACAATATAAGGTAAAAATATTCTGGGCTGAATACATGAGAAACATATTCTTGAGTATTTTCCTTATTAGAATAATCTTTCATGAATAGTTGATAATCATTTTTTGAAAACACATTTGAATATGTAGGTGGACGTGGTTTAAAAAAAGGATTGGTTTCATCAAATTTAAGAGGCACTGTTTCCTAAATAATACAATAATTTTTATTAAAAGCTATACAGGCCACAAAAATAGTGGAATAGCCTAAGAAAAATAATTCATTGGATTTGGGTATGAATTTCTGTATGTTATCTTCAGTATTCAATAAAAATACTTTGCATCAACATACTTTGAAGTAAGAAAAATTGGGTTTTGGACCAGTCCACGATTCATAAAGCATTTTATTTAGAAATGGTTCAATTAAAACTAAATTTATATTATAACAAGAAGTACATACAGATTCAGAACAGAAGTGTTTGGCAATATAATATTCTTTCAACATGGTTCTAGTTATCTCTTGATGAATTTGATTTCTTCTTTCACAACACCATTTTGTTGAGGAGTTCTAGGAGTTAAGAAGTTATGATAAATACCTTTCTTACTACAAAAAATTTCAAATTATGAATTTTCAAAATCTCCCACATGATCACTATAAATAGATATCAATGGATGGGTTTTCTCATTTTTAACTTTATATGAAAAAGATTTAAAATAATAAAAGGCTTCATATTTATTTGGTAGACAATAGACCCAAGTAAATCCAGTATAATCATCAACCAAAAAAATACACAGTAATTGCCTCTAATACTTCTAGTTTGTGGTGGGACAAAAAGATATACATGAACATGTTGAAATAAATTAGATGTTGAGGCATCACGGACTAATTTAAATCTTAACTTTTGTTGCTTTCTATATTGACAAGGATGATTTTTTTGAAGTATCAAATATAAGTTTCAGTAGATCCTTAACAAGTATTTAATTTTATATTTCACATATGTTTATGAGGTTATATTTTCCTATTATTTTATTCCATTACCATGATTGACCTCCCATTACACTAAGACAAGGTAGGTATTGGCTCATAAGGTCTTCTATGTTTAGTGTATAAACATTCCC
Organism: Viscum album; assembly: GCA_963277665.1. NCBI lineage: Eukaryota > Viridiplantae > Streptophyta > Magnoliopsida > Santalales > Viscaceae > Viscum > Viscum album. Next base: position 1,920,263,266 of record OY728125.1, on the reverse strand, counting down.
ATCCTATGGAAAAACAGAATAAACTCTTCCATAGAATTTTGTAATATGAATTTATCGTTTCAAAAATTAGCAAGGTAAACATCATCACATAATTGTATTTTGCTTATAAGGTTGTTCTTAAGACCTTAAAAATGAAATCATTGGAAATTAAAGCTTTTCCAATAAAACAATGTTACCTATAACAACAATTTCTCCCTAAGAATTTTCTATAAGTGATACATTTTCTCATTTTGTATCGATAAAATTTCCAAAGATGTTTTTGTTACCAGTCATGTGCTGGGAACATCCACTATCCATGTACCATGTATTTTCGTTGGTACTTCCTTTATTTTCATAAAAATAAAATAGTTAGATTTTTGGAATCCAAATTTTTTTGGAAATCGATTTCTTATAAACTAGAATCTTAGGTATCCACATTTTCGTAGATAGATAAGATTTATGAAAACCAAAGGATTGGGTTTCATTTAATGAAAATATATTCTCCCAATGTCCTTCACATTGACAATTAGTGCAAATAGGATCACTTTGGGGATACAAATTGTTACGACTAAAACCAATTTTTGAGTGTGAATAACAAAATCCAGAACTATTTTTAAGAGGAAAAGTTTTTGAATACATCATATCAGATTATTTCCTTCCATAAGTGAAATTTGTTAATTTTTTATTTAAGTAAAATATTTCATATTATAGTCTAATGATTAAATTATTTTCCTCATGGTCATTAGTCATAGATTTTGAGTTATTCTCTAGAATACTTTTCTTATAAATGACATTTTCAAGATCAATATAAAGTTTATCCTTATCATAATTAACTTTTTTTATGGTTTTTAGAAATAATATCATGATTAATATTTTATTGATCAAGATACTTTGAATGATCTGATACTTTTTTTAAATAGAAATTCTATAATTTAAATTATATAGATTCTTTTTTATCTTACAGTTCACATTCTCAAGTAATATAAAAACTCTATAAACTTCTTCAAATGTGGGTAAATTATTATCTTTTGATGAAGATTATTCTACATCCAAATATTCATAATATTCTTCATTAGGAAAATTCTCATTTTAATAAATATTGGTTTATGATTCAACATTGTTTACCTTATCCATAGGACACTGATTTTTAATAGGTAGTGTGTCTATAAGAAAGATATTCTTCTAACCAGAAGATTTATATTATAATTATTCATCCAAGGAGTCACCACCATTGGAACTCTAAGTGTCATTATCCTTCAATACATTATTAGACTTAGATTTGTAGTACTTCTTTCTGTTCCTTTCATAATTCTTATCCTTTTCGTATTTTCTCTTGAGCATAGGACAATCAGGTCTAATATGTCCAGCCCTTTTGCATTCATAACAAGTTAATTAAGATTATTTCTTGTACTTCCCATCTTTCTTCTTATATATGTGATGAAAATATTTCTTTCACACAATATTTTTCATCCTTCGAGCAAGATTATCTAATTTATTCTCTCACTGACCACTGTCACTTGATTAAAATATAACAACAAATTTCTTAGCTTTAGATCTAGTTACCCTTTCTGGAGTCTCATACATAGATGAAGTTTTAAAAACAATGATTCCATTACCACTCTTATTCTTATTAAAATCAGCATATCTCTTCATTCTTGTTTCATGTTGTATTAGAGTTCCAAATTGCTCATCCAAAGTGATGTTAGATACTTTGATATTCTCATCAATAGCTATCCTTTTAGATTACCACTCATTGACAATAATATCAATTATAAATACACAATAACATCATCATAAAGTCATTTCCCTACCATAGATTTAAGACTATTTACAATAGTCATAATTTTTTGTTGAACTTTACAAACTATTTCTCCACGAGAAAACATAAATCCAGGATATTCACCTCTTAAGACATCTCTTCTATTTTCTATCACTTTTGAAGTTCAAAAGTGTGTAACTTCATGTTTCTTCTAGATACTATTGGCTTGTTTATAGGATGAAATTTAACTATAGATATTTCTAGTCATGGAACATAGTAGAGTATCATGTACCTTGTAGTTTAGTTTATATTCTCATTTTTTCTAATTTGTGAATGTTTTGATTTCTTTTTCAGAAATATTGTATTCACGAGTGAGCATTATAAAATTATCCTCTATAGTGATAATAACAAAAGTCTTCATCTAGCCTTTCCAGTACTCATATACATTACCATAAGAAGTTGGTCGTCTGATAGGATTTAAATTTTCTATAAAACCAATATTCATTTTTATCATTCTATAATAAAAATAATTTTCCACAAAAATAATCAGCAGCAAAATATTTCATAAAAATCTTTTGGAAAAACATAAATAAGAAAATTTAAACCAGAAAAGTTGAGCAAGAAAACATATATGTTAGTATAAGTATTTCAGAGACCTCCTCTAATAGTAATTGTAAGATGGAATTATTAATGGAGACTCTAAATTAAAAGAGGTGGAGGTAAATTTTATGGTTACAAACGTTTATAAGGATAGATTTAGCCATTAGGGAAACAAATGTTAAACAAGGTTAAACAGGTTTTATTCACAAATAACACTTTTTAAACATTTCATAAACATATAAATCCTTAATGAAAACTTTTGTAACGATTTCATACAGATATGTTCTACCTTAAAGTGTATAGAATCTAATTTATCAATGTATAAAAGCATAAGAATGTATACTAATGTTATAATTTCTTCATATAACAAAATTGTAGTGGAAATAAAAACATGTAACAAACACAAGTAAACAAGTATAAGAAATATTTTATCCCAAAGAGAAGTGAATATGAAAACCTAGGATAGTTTTATCTTGATTTATACTTCAACAAAAGTTTAACTTACTAACACCAGGGTAAGCCCTCGATAAGAATATCAGAATATATATTTCTATCCACACAATACCATGAAATTTAAAGTAATCAGAACCTCAGTATTCTTATCCCTAAAATAAAATGAACATTATGTTAGTCAACACCTCTATCTTCATATCCCCAGAATCCCTAAATTGACCAGAAATCAGAATCACATATGGAAGCTTAATAAGTTGTTCACATCTGAACAAGTTTTTCATAGATCACACAAATCATGAGAGTTCCTCTCTGTAGAAATTAGCACATCCAGCTCTTCTCCACATTTCAATGTGTTTTTTAAATATTCAAATGGATGGGGTATTTATAGGAAGAATCCATAATGGTTATCTCCTTCTCCAACAATCATATTTATATATGAATTTAGGAGGGACCTGTACATGTTTCACTCAACCAGTGGTTAGTTAAAAACTTCTTGTATGACATTGTTTCATGTAAGAAAACTTGGGAAACATTACCATGTGTAAGAAAAAATAAAATGTAAGGAAAAAATCCAGTTTAAGAAACATAAATATAATAGGATTTGATAAATTAAAACATTATATTAAGTAAAGGAGGTTAGTGTAATAAAAATATTTAATTAGATTCCTATGGAATTGAGAACCGGAGTCAAAAAATATTAACAATCAGATTTGAAAATAAAAAACATTCAGAGTTTGAATTCTGATGAATTCAGAATCTGATATCTGTGGATTTCAATGTCTGACTATCATAGAATTCAGAGTGTGATTTTTAGGGAATTTAGGGTCTGATTTTTTGAGAATTTAGAGTTTGATTTTCAAAGAAATCTAAGTCTAGTTTTTAAGAATTCAGATATAGATTTTCAATGAATGTAGAGTTCGATTTTTATAGAATTTAGAGTATTATTGTCATAGAATTAGTAGTAAAATTTTCAAATAATTCATAGTGTGAAAACATTAAGACATGGTATATAAGTAACTATTAGATTATGAGGTTTTAGATAAGGATACAATTTTTCATATAGAAAATTCACCTTAAGAAAAATATGGATAAAATTAGATAATGATAATTAAGAATAACATATAAAATATTTTTTAAGGATTATGAAAATTTATTTCCTTAGAGAAATAATATATTCCTTAATATAATAATTATTAGAGAAAGATAATTTTACTTAAGAAAATGTGTTTTTGATTTAAAAAAAAAGGAATGAGTAATTCATAAGGGAACTTATTGACCTAACAATTAATATATGTGATATTTATGATTTATTGTTGGGCAAAAATCCCTCAAGGTAACATTGCAGTGTTTTTGGTTGATTGTGTTTGTTGACAAAGTAGGATTTCATGCATATTTGTCGAGTTCCCAAGATGTTGTTGACAATCATTGTTGAAAAAGAACGATGACAAAGGAAAAAGACGATCTGGAGGCGGTACAAAAGAGCAGTACAAGGTGGCGCCGTTTCCCAGTGTTTGCCAAATTTTTGGGGTCCAAAATTTGGAGTTTGGTGAGCATCGCGAAAAGAGGATTTCCATGAAGAGCATAATTTAATATGGCAAAGGCATGAATTTCGCGAAGATAGGATGCATGGTTTGGAAATCGCGAAGTCCAGAAGAATGGAGGCGGTGATGCTTCGCGATTACGTCAAGCTTCGCGAACGGCAGATGCTGAAGCGCATCGCGGCGGAGAAGAGCTTTGCGAGAGAGCTTCGCGGCGAAGGTGCGAAGGTATGTTGGGCTTCGCGAGGGAGCTTCGCGGAGAAGGCGCGAGCCGCGGAGGTAGGTTGACGGTGATTCATCGCGACTACGTCAAGCTCCGCGAACGGAAGATTTCCGTGGAGCTTCGCGATTTGGATAGAATTCCTGCAGAAACTTTGGAGCTTCGCGATTTGAGATGACGTGGCGTTGACTTTGCGCGGAAAGTTCGAGGGTCGGTGGAATCACCTATAAATAGAGGCCGACCCCTTCGAGCGAAGAAGAGAGAATTTTCAGAGAAAATACTTTTCTCTTGATTTGCGAAGGTGGTTCGCAGAGCCAGTGTGCTTCGCGAAAGAGGTGCTTCGCGGCGGCTATTGTAGCTTCACGAAACCTGCGAGCTCCGCGTTGGCTTACTTAGCTTCGCGAGGGTCGTTGCTTTGCGACAGCTTGAGCATCGCGAGAGTTCTTCGCCAAGGAGCTTCGCGAGTGAGCTTCGCGAAAAGGCAGGAGCTTCGCGAAGGCTTGTTTGAGCTTCGCGAAATTGGGATCCTAGTGAAGTAGGGTGCTTCGCGAAGGTCTTTCCAAAGTGAATTGCACAGTGTTCAGAGGCAAAGAGGTATTCATCTAAGGGTGAAAGTTGAACTTCAATAGAGAATCTACATACAGAGAAAGATGCAGTCATTAACGGAAATGAAGAGACCTACAGGTCTATAAACTGTGATTGGATTTCCTTCTGGAGCAGTGAGCTTAGGAAGAGGAAAAGGTGAACCTCTCCACCGGAAGTGAGCCAGAGAGAGAGAAACAGGGAGTGACCCTTGGGAAAGCAGTGAGCTGACCCTAAACATTGTATAGGCAGTGAGCCTGGGCATAGAAGTGATCTAGCCCGAACATTGTAATCCACAACTAGTGAAGTCTAGTGGAATTTGGTGCGAACTGGCTACTTGTCGGCGTATGCTCCTTGGGCGTAGCCCTTAGCGGTGAACCAAGTAAAAATCTCTGTGTCTGCCTGCTTACTTCCCTGCATTGCATTAAAAGCATCATCATCAGGTAAAGGAGACAAGTGATCACAGTAACCACACAAGTGCAAACAAAGTGACCCTTGTAACAAAGAGGTCAAGATCCAGTGGGGCAGAAAGAACTTTGAAAAAGAATATCCATACCCTGATTCACCCCCCCTCTCAGGGTATATAGGCCCCTATTGGCCCTAACATTTATCAATACTTAATGAAATATAAAACCTCAAATAACTTAGTATCTTAAAATCCAATGGGAAACAATAATGTTTCTCATGTGTGTGTGTGGACTATTACTTCTATATAACAATGAAAATTTATTTTAATTTAATTTTCACATTGATGTGAATGTTGATTTATTTGATTAATATAATATATATATATTTAATAATAATTATTTATAAATTTTTTTAATATTATATTCCTTTCAAATTATCATTTGATAAAAATGGAAATATCGTTCATGCATACGTTTGGCTTACCATCTCTATGAATGATGTAATAAATTTTTTATCTCTTGTATAAATAGATTAAAAGGATTACAAATATAATGAATATATATTATATCTATATATTATTTAAAAATATGAAGACTATTTTTCCCTGATTAAATTAAGGGGAACGAAATTACTGAACTAAATTTTACATGAAAAATGAAGCAATTATCACCAAAAATAGTGATTTTAACAAAGAATTGTTAATAAATGGGCGATAATAGAATATAAGTAAATCATATATAATATAATATATATTATTATGTTTCTATAATAGATTTATAATTAACCTAAATTTATTATATAGTTTTTTATAGACACAGATGAAAGGAGGCGAACATGAGTTATGGGTTTCTCATATCACTTTTACATCCTTGAGACACACACACTATATTCCAACTTATTCCTTTTTGTGCTGTATATACTTACTATTTAACATGTAATATAATGAATATATTTATATTCGTTTTATTTAATGTTTTATTTTATTATTATTTCTTTTATGGGGATTACAATTCATATGTTACCAAAGTGGTATGGTTTTATTTCACAATTTCATCATTATTCAAGATTATTTTTGTTTAAGTATCCCTTAGGGATTATGTTTTTTATATTTCTATATTAAAATCAACATTTTTTATTCTACAATATTTATTAAAGTTATTTTTAAATTAATATTTCCATTTTCACACTCTTTTTAACATAAAATATTTGATAAAATGTTTTTAATAAAATATTACTATATTTTATCTTCATTCAAAAATATTTTTTAGTAAATATAAATTTTTTCTAAAAATGCTTTCGAATTTTTTTGGGAGTTTTATTAATGATCTATTTATGTTTTTTACCCCAAAAAATTTACAAAATATTTTGGATGTAAAAGTCATGTCATTTTAAAAAAAAGTTTCATTTTTCTTTAACCAAATATATAAAAGGAATCATTATTTTAACATGTACAACATTAAAAAAATTTCTAACATCAAGAATAAAAAATGTTTTAAATCATAATTTCATGTTTTCAGAAGATATTTTAAAATTAAGGTATTTTTCAAATATTTTTGGAATGTTTTAAAAAAAATTCAAAGTGACATGGTTATTTGGGTCAAAAATATTTATAATGTCATTTTTATGGTATTTATATTTATTAATAATGTAAACCATTTTTTATACTTTTCATAGAATAATTTTTTTATCGTTATATCAGCATAATATTTATTTATTTTTGGTATGTGATAAGTTTGAATGAGGATGTAAAATTTTATTAATATTCACCATATTACACTAGATGGTGTACGATTTTGGTTATTTTATTTGAAAAAGTATAAATAATTTGTATGTTAGTTTCTGAATGAAAATGTTTTAGGTTTATTATGTTTAACCAATTAAATATGAAGAATGAATTAGAAAAAGTAAGTGTCTTGTGGGGATTTGTTACAGATAGACTTTTGATACATAGATTGGTCTAATGAGGAAAATCAGTTAGGCAAAATAGATAGGTTTCTACCAATATATTTTAATTATCTTATGAATGGTCTTTTTAATATTATTCAAACATACAAAATTATGCATTCCCTTAATTTGAGATCAGTTATTTCGATGTGTTTTTTAGATTATTTATAATATCCCTGGATAATATTCACTATTGTTTGATTATATATATGGATTTTTGGATCATCATTTATTTTATTCATATTATAACCAATTTTTTTGATGAAGTTGTATATGTTTCAATTACATATCATGACATATTTATTAGGATTTTTTATTTGCAATAGTATCCACTATATGATTAACATTACTAAGCATATAATATCTCCCATTTTAATGTTTTATTTCCCCTAGGATACCAAGAAGTGTTTCTTGAATAGTATATAAGGATTCCAAATGAGGAATAAAATATATATCAAACATAAAACAATTTAAATTTTACAACTTTTATTGTAATTTTTATTTCAAGATAGTATATATTTTACCGATAAAAATAAAATATTTGGTCCTTTAAAATGTGTTTCTTTGAATATTATTCCAATATAATAAAGTTACAAAAATATATAGGCTAAAAGTATAATGGTCTTTATAGTTGGTATCTGAGGAATTTTAGTTGAAACCCTGAAAACTAGATTAAGGAAACAATAGATTAAAGAACACAACCCTTTGATATAATTTTAGTATAAGCATATAGGGTCATTATAAAGTATTTATATAATAAATGATGTTTTTATAAAAAAACATCGTTTTATGGATACTTTAAGTGGATGTTGTTCCAGCATTGATGTACCTAGGGGTAAAAACTCAAATAAAGTTTTATCAATATTGAATTAATTGTTACCTAGAACATGAAAACAGGACAGACTATGTACCTCTTTTGGGAATCTATAGTGATATTACTTGGTTAATTCACATTTTATTTACATAAAATTTTATGTAATTGTTTTTTTTATTTGGAAACCATCTCAAAAGAAACCATTTTTATGATTACGTGATTATAAGTTCATAAATATTTCAATTTATTTTATATGGTTCTCTTGTTTCTGGGAAATAAAATATCTTACATATTGTTATGATATAATATAGTGTACTCTATTTTTTATAAATGGAACATATAAAAAGGAATGGGAACATTATCAATGAATATAATCGAAAGAGTAATAATGATCATTTCTATGGTGAGCATAATCTAATCTTTAATGTGAAATTAGTCTCACAAATATTATCATCATACGTGGAAAATGTATCATGTGATATCAAGATTGGTAAATAATTTTATAGGTATTATGGATTCTGGGGGAAGAAATATAAGAAGAGGGTGATAGAGAAAAAATGGACAAGGGGAAAAGGGAAAGAAGCGATTTTATATATGTGATAATTCGGGAAAGAATCTCCCTAATAATTTATTAAAAGGAATAAATGTTAAATTAATGTTTGGAGATAAATTCAAATAGGTATATGAATTATATTATAATAATGAATCCTTTTATATCTAATGTTTCCACTATAAGGATATGGGACACTATGGAAATTATATCCCAAACCATCAAGGGAATATACATTAGAAGAATCTAAGGGACTACAATCAAGCTTATGGAATTACTACAGATTACGTGGAATGATTTTATTTCTTTTATTTGGAGTCAAGAATTATGTTTTAGGATTATTTTTTCAATGATATTATGGTTATAATAATTATTAAATTTATAAGGATTTTAAAATAATAACATTTTTTAATGGATCGAAATAATATGATGAATTGTTCTAATGACCAAGAAAAGTTATTCACTGAAATTGTGAAATTATTGTAAAACAAATTATTTAGGGAAGATAAACCTTTATATGTTCTTAAAGTTGAGATTATAATTCTAAATAGATTTTTTAGGATTAAAATGGTGACCTTTAAATTGATTAGTGATTTCATGGTTTATATTATCTATATATGAGATTACAACATGTTTGGATTTATAGAATATATTCAACAACCACAGAATTTATTTTTGGAACCATTCATGTTTTAATTAATGATTTATGGTGATAAAGGTATTCACAAATGTTGAATGAGACATTATGAGGAACATTATATTATATAGGTAATATAATGTTTTTTTATTTTCCTCCCATAAAAATTTGGAATCTATATTTGGTTATACATATTATGGATGATTGATATGGTTAGATATTTAAGAAATGTGTCAAGATGAATTTTGGTGGTTACTTTTGATGTATTACAGATCAATGTGTTATATTAAACAAATTTTGTTAACCATTTTAATTTTGGAAAATATATAGAGATAAGAGGCTTTAATTATTATTCTCTTATTGATATAATGATATGTTAAAAGTTATTTCCTGTGCTTTAAGAAAAAATTACTATTGGAAATTCCTTAATTTATGTAACATAAGAAGTAATAATTTATTAAAGTACAAAAAATTATGAAAAGTGTATTCATATTTTATTGTGTTCCTTATCATAATGGTAATACAATCCCTTAACTATATGAAAATATCATGTTATAATGATTTTATAGTATTAAATTCCTCACTTTTGAATCAATTCCCTTTGATACAACACTAATTTTTTTTGGTTTTCTGGGTGTTAACATTATCACAAACATGTCCTCTATCACTCTCTATTAATCATTTATAATTAGTATTCTCTTCCATGTTTGTTTTTCATTTCCCACGAATATTATCTTACTTTGAAACATAGTAATGTGTTATTATGGATGACATTCATACATCCATTTATCTCTTAACAACCAGAAGTTTTATTATCCCATTTTAGGTTATGGTTTTAGAGTAAAGCTAATTTCAAATGTCAAAATGTTGACTATCAGGATTAATGTAAAATTAAAAGGATGCAATTTATTTAATGGGGGAAGAATGTAACACTCTAATATTTTAAAAGAGGAACATCATGTTCTATAATATGTGTGATGTGAATCAAAAACATTATAAGAGAATATAACATCGGATAATTTTTGATATATTTACTTTTAAATTTATTAAATCTATTCAATGGATTTTAATGTACAGAACACTGGGTTTGAACGAAACATGATACTATATTACAATGTTATTATTTAAATATGACCATTATATCCTAGACATGAAGATGGTGGGTATAAATTTTAATAACTAAATTATGAAAATTATATTTTTTACACAAGTATAAAAAATAGGCAATACTTATTTGTTAATTTCAAATAAAATAAGAATCATTTGAAAGTAAAAAATGTTTTCTGAAAAACAATTTTTTTAAAAAGGTTGTTTATTCATGCATTGCGAACATAATTAAAAATTATTTTTTTATCAATTTAAGAAACTTTATTATAAAAAATAAATAGATACCTTTAAATATACAAATAAAAACTATATTGTGGTGAATAGTTTTTATTTTTTTTGGAAATATTAATTTTTTGATGAATGATGAAAAATACTGATTTTTATTAAACATTTCTTTTTCTTTTAAATTATATAAAAAGTTAAATTATATTTTAAACTATATTAAAATTAAAATTAATTAAATTATATAAATATTAAACGAATTTATTTTATTTTTTTCAATTTAATGTTGAATTTTGATATTTAAACATTCTGTAATTATGAGAATGTTCTCTTTGGGAAACAACTCTTTCCTAACACCTATATTTTAATATTAAAATGAATTATACCACTTATGGGTATTTAATTTGGAAAAATTGATTCCTTATTTGTAATAAGAATAGTTTATATTGTCTAATGACATCAAAATAATTTCTGACCATATTAAATAAAAATGAAATAAAAAATTAATTACAGTGGGCAAGGTAAAAAGGAGATAAGGGGGTTGGGGGGGGGGGGGGGGGGGTAAACTAAGAACATAAGGGTTAAAAATTTCATAAAACTTTAAAAAGACCCATTTTGGATATATTTAATATAGATAATATATAAGGTTTGATAATTATCCATTTCAGAGTCTTGTGTTTGGAGGAAGACATGTGTATCACTTTATCCTTTCAACAATTTAATGTCTGTCTTCTCCCTGAATTATACAAGTTTACCATCTCCTTACCACTCAAAAAATAAAAAACCATTTGTTTCATCCTAGACCTAACCAAATACATCATTAAACTCAATCAACACATTTTAGAGGCCATATTTTTATTAGTAATTATTATGAAGAAGGAATCTGGTATAAACAAAAAGAGGCTCTTCTAAGAAGAGGTAAAATTATTAAATGTTTTTATTTATTATTCAAAAGTCTTAAAAAATATTCAAACTATGGTAATATTTTAACGTATTTAAATGTTTTTTTATTAATTTATTATAATTATATAAATATTATATAAAATATACCTTCTTACATTCTATTTTGTTGGGGAAATGATTACGTCTCTGCTGTGTATGGTGGACTAGCGCCTCTTGAAGTGATGTCATTCATTTTTAGATTATGATCAAAATAAAAGGAAATTATGTTTAAGTGAATGAATACATGTGAAATATAACACCCTGAAAATCTAATTTAGGAAAATTGAATTCGATAGCATGTATGAGACACAACAAAAAATATGTAAGGGAATATGATATCAAGACAATTTATAAGATATTTACTATTTTAAATCAATTTAATATAATTTATAGCTTGAAAGTCACACAAAACTGAGTAATCATAGGATACACGTAGCGATGATTTTCTTTAATAGTTTACATTCAAGAAAGAATGAGTTTTACCAAACAATAATATATTAATAAAAGATTAATATTTAATATATTTTCATTTAAAGTATATTTTAAATTAGCAGTTACGAATGGGATTTACAATATTATGAAAATCTATTGTCTAAAAAAATATAAAATTAATTCATTGGTTACTAAATAATTTTAAATTAAAATAAGAACCAATTGAATATAAAGGGAATATTTTTATAGAGATGGTTATAAATTTATTTCGATAATTTTCGTAAAAAATTGATAAATGACATCAAGGTGAACACCATACAATCAAGGTGATAGAAAATTGCCCATTAATAGAAGAAATGAATTGGAAAATGAATTATAATTACATACTGAAGATGAATAGGTGGAAAATAGGCTTTGATAGATCATTTCTCTTATAGAGATTTATTGTTTCTTAATTTTGAAAATATATGTAAATATTCAACCACTAGATAAAGAATTATATATTTAGATTATTATAATTTTAATATAAAAAATATGTTGAATGCGAACCATTTTCAATGAAAATATTTTTTGAATAAAATTTATATAATAATGGTAAAATAATTGAATTTATAAAACAATGAAACATTGTAATGTATATTCAAAAATTCTGAAAATCCATTCTCGTTAAAATTTAATAATTTTCTTTCCTTATGTTTATAATGAAGTAAAAATTAATGAATTCACATGTTTCTATTGAATATTCATTTTGAAAAGTTTTTAAAAAGAAAAATTTTAAGATAAATAAAAAATTAATTTTTTAGAAATATTCAACAATTGGGTCCTAAAAAAGAGAAAAATGATTTATAGAGATAATTTGGTTTGTAATATACAAAATATATCCATGATGTGTAAAAAAACTAATATTTAGAAACACATTTGTTAAAAACCCACATAATAAATAGGTTCATGAAAATTATATTTGAAAAATGGCAATGGAATATAACATACATAACTTATTGTAAAAGTAATTTATATTTATTTTCCATTTAATATTTTTTTTGGAGGTTTCCCAGGCTTTTATGGATGAATGGTTGAGTTTTTATGAATTGGGCCAAACCGTGAGCCCAATTCCAGATTTAAAAATAAATTTTATTTCTTTTATAACTCATTAATTTCTCAACAATTTTCATCCATTCTAACTCTTACATGGCCTCCCCTGACCTATTAACACCACCATTTAAATTTGGTGCCTTCAGAAATCCATAATCATGGCGGATTTGGATTTTTATTTAAGGATTTGGGCCACCCTGAAATCTCATTTCCGGTTAAAAAAAACATTTTGTTTAATTAATATCCTATTCAATTTTAACTATTTTTCTGTGATTATGCCTCCAACCTGAGCCCACTGAACCTAGGCGCTCCCCCAATCTCTTCTCCCCCTCTTTGGAGCTTGTTTGCTTCGCAGAACATGTCGAAACTTCCTAACCTTTATGAATTCGGGGAGATTTATAAATATAAATTGTTTCCTTTATAACTCCTTCAATTCTCACTCTTTTTTCTCCATTCAAATTCCTATGTGGTCTCACTATCCTTGTTCGAACCTCACTAAATTTTTTGGATATTTTTAAAATTCAGCTACGACTGTATGTGAGGTTATTTCTAAAAGATCTCTCAAGTATGCTGGTCTTCTTCATTCTTCTTTCACTTTTCTTAGGGTTACAGTCAATGTGATTAGGGTTTCATAACTTATACATAAGGTTCATAATGTCCAGATGTTAGGGTTGAATCCTTGGGGTTGATATCTTGTCTTTTGTGTGAAATATTCTGGTATTAGGTTGGATTTCACTTCCTTGAGGTGCAGCAGTGGTGCGGTTTATGTCTCGCACCAGGTTTTGAGTGTTTCGATATAAAAGGTAGGTGATTCCATGTATAAACATTTTATGATGAGTTATCCTGCTTGGTTTATTAATTTAGTATTTTTAAAATCTGTTTTTTTTGTGGTGCAAAAACTATTTTTTGATGGATTTGGTTAAGTGTTTAATTTTGTAGTTGCATTTTTTCTTGGAATAGGGTTCTTTTCACGCGTGGCTCTTGGGGAAATGTTTGGGTGTATATTATAACATATGAAAGTGATTTATTAGTGTTTAAAGGGGATTAAAATTATGGTTTTTAATGACTTAATGTCATGTGGGCCTTTTAATGGGGGGTTTTTAATGGTTTTAATGTGTGAAACCATGCTGTACTTCTTGAACATGATTTGTGAAAACATGTGTTTTTCTTGTGTACCTTTTGTGGTATTGTTTGAGGTATTTGTATAAAACATGGGGGTGGTTTAATAAATGTTTTTAGGGCTTGGAATTCTGCTTTGTATTGTTATTGGCATTTTTTTGGTCTTGAATTATGGTTTTGAAATGGGGTTTGTATGCAAACCATGGGTACACTTCTTAGGATGGTTTTATGAAAATTGTAAATGATTTAATGAGTTACACAAAGTGTGAAATCATTTCATTATGTACTGTTTTGGTGATAGTATGTTCCTATAATGAGTTTTTTAAATATAAAGTGGTCAGTTATTTTGTAAAACATTTTGTTAATGCTTTGTAATTTGTCGAGGTGATTTATGAAATTGGGATGTGGGTGCGAAACGTGTTTTCGGGCTGTTCTGCGTGAGTCTGCTGTGAAAAATGGAATTTGTTTATGAAAAGGGTATTATATAACATGTGATTAGGCTGTTATGTGATGTTTAACATCTCGAGAATGATTTTATAAAATTGTTAATGGATTTCCTGAATTGTAAAAGATGTGAAAAATGTGTTGTGGGCTATTTTTGGTGTGAGTATGATTTCAAAATTCATTTGAATGAAAAAGTGGATTTTTAGACTTGTGTGAAATAAATGTGGGCTGTTTGGTGAAATTTTGAGGTGAAAATGATATTTTCATGTCCAAAGTATATTTATTGACTTGTTGAACTTGTCTGAGCACAAGGGGAAAACCCGGGTATCTATGTGGGTGGACTTGTACTAGTATGCTAGTGAATCCGTGGGGTTTGGCCTCCGTTTTTCATATAGAAATATTGACTATTACAACTCTAACTAGACTATGATGATGATGATTGGTGACCACTAGGTTATAGGTATGTTCCTTTTTAGTGGCTTGTGCACAAGAACAGATATTGTGGTGGTTACTCTCACCGAGATACGAGGTACTTGGGACCACAACGAGATAGCGCCTAGGGGTTATTTTCTATTGCTTGTGCTCATTAATTAATTTGTGATTACCGCCGGCATACGGAATAGATGGCTGTAAAATTCAGTAGTGTTGACATTATTTTTTTTAAATTTTTGATTCTTAATGATAGCCCACTTGAAAAATGTTTTAATTTTTTTAGTTTAATCTTTTAGAAATTGTAACTAGCATTTTCTATTTATGAAAACTTGAAAGATTTTTGTCTTTGAATATATATCACATAGAATATCTTAGTGGTTTTATCCTACTGGGCATTGGATCACACACTACTTACTCCCTTGGTTGTAAGTAGACTTTTTTATTTTGTTGTTGCAGGATTGGATACTATTTTTAGTTCTTGTGGTTCAGGTTTCTAGCAGGTCCTTTGTGGTGAAGTCTTGTGGAGATGGATTGAGGGAGGTTCCCCTTACCATGAGGGTTCTTGGGCTGTTTAATTTTGATTTTGTACCTTTTTTTATAGTCTTGTTTATTTTTTTTAAAAAATTTAATTCAGTTCTGAATTTTGTAAAAGATTGTTTAAGTTGAAAAATCCAGATTCATTTTATTGAGTTTTTTTTGTTGTATAATGTTTATAAACTCAGTTAAATTGGTCCCAAACATCATTTTATGATACTCGGGAACTTGTGCCAGCTTATGGAGATCAGGAACGCCCTATGGGCCTTGTCGTGGGCCGGGTCTGGTGCTGGCTTTGTTGGTGACCAGATTTGGTTCGTGACAAAATGGTATCAAAGGAGGTTAGGTTAACTCTTTAGGTCATGTTATTTGGGGAAGTGTTTGGAAATTTTGGAGTTAGGATTTTCGGGACTTGGTATTCTAGTTATGGGTAGTGTGCCTGATCACCACACCAGATTATAGGATTCATGTTTCTAGGATAAGTCAGGATTTATCTAAGTCCTTTGGTTTTCTTGGTTGATGATGATTAGGGGAAATGAAAAGTGAGTTGGGTTAGTGGTCTCAGTGAGCTCACAGGGCCTGGAAATCCATGTAGAGCTAAGGATATTCCCTAGAACACGCTATGTGATGTTGATGTGGTTGGAATATGGCCGCTAACCATATGTCTAAGTCACCCACTGAAACTAGTATCCTCTTGCATAGTTTTGTGCATTAGTTTTGAAATCTTGGCACTTTGGTTTTAAAGTGACTTGGTTTTATGAAGCGTAATGTTTTTGTGAAATTATTTTAAAATAAATAGGGAAAGGTTTGGTTTATGAAATGGTTGAATTGAATTTTCAGAATTTTTTTGAAATGGAAAATGGTGTGCTTACACCTCCTTTGAAAGCAGGAACTATATTGAAGTTGGTTTTGAAAATTATTTCCAATAGAGTTTTCAAAACAACCAAAGGGTGTTATAATGGGATGAGATGTTTTGAAATTGATGTGAATATCAATAAAGTGAGTTCTTTTCTAAATTTTTGGGTCTTTCTGAAATTTTTTGTATGATTTGAGTTGGGATTTTGATCACGTGGTTAGCAGTTTTGAGAAAAAATGATGTGTTAGTTGACCGTTTTGGTTTTGAAAAGTGGAAATAATTATTGTTTTAACCATTGGTATTTTCGTGAGAAACCACATGCATGGGGTTATATGGGATGATGGATGGTTTATGGCACAACTGGATGAGTGTCGGGAAGGATATATGGAGGGTGTCTGGTGTGGCACATAAACATGCATGTGTAAGGCCCATGGGGTACCATTGGTGGATGCGCTAACTGCTGAACTATTTGTTTTCAATGAAATATTTTTAAAGAAAAACATGATGTCTTGATTAATTGTTTGGGATGGTTTATATTATGTATTTTTTGGATAAAGTTGATGTTGTGGGATTTTTTGAGTCCAAGAACCCCTCCTGTTCAAGCTGTGTTTTGGGTTTGTGTTTGATCAGTAAGCAGGGTAGAATGACCAGTTAGTAGTCTCCTATGAGATATATTTCGGGACACAATTATGGAGGTTCCCTTCATGTTTTTGGATCTAGTTTTTGGAACTTTTTGACCAATGGACCATCTTGGTTGGGTCCTTGGGATCTCTTGTTAGATAAGGTACGCCCCCTTAAGGGTTAATGCATAACTGAAGTGCAACCGGAATTGTTTCTCCATCGGAAAATCCTCCAGTTGATCAATATAAATAATATTTCTTTTCTCAAGATCTGTAGATTGAGTCTATAAACATTACTTTATTATTTTTTTATCCTCTTGTAGCGGGAGAGTGCTCGTGGAAGGTTGAAAGAGTCCTTAGTTTCTTAAGTTTCCTGATTCGTCGAAGGTGGAAGTGGTCTCGGGTTCTTAGTGTGGATGAGTGTCTCGATGGTGTCTTAGATGGACTCTGGGTTCTTCATAGTTTCTTTGAAGCATGACATCATGTTAAACCACCAGTGTGGAAAATATGGTCATGATAGGATATTGTGGCCACTTTTTAGAATTTTTTGTTGTTTGGGGATGTTGTATAAGGTCCCTCTCCATGCATTATTTATATCTTTCACAATGGTCATGTTCGGTGATGCCTTATGATGTCATGTGCTCGAATCACCATAGTGGTGAAATTCGGGAAATCATCTGAGAGTCTCTGTTATGTTGGAATACTATCTCCATTGGAAAAACAAAAAATTATTCTATTTTAGAGGAAGGTGAGTATAGGTGTTGTTTACTTATATTGTTTCTCACCTGAACAAACAAGGTTTCTTGTGTGTGGATATTCTAATCCCTTGTTTCAGTGAAATATCAGGTTAAGGTAAAGTGAGTTTGGAATGTGTTATGTTTTCGAAAACTTTTAGGGGATTGTAGTGTATTTTTTAGTTTCACCGAAAGAAAAATTCTCGTTCAGGGGGTTTCTAAAGCCTAACTACAAGGCCGAAGATGCATCAATCATTGGAGCTCCAGCCATAGGTCTCAGAGAGAAGATGGCTCTTAGTCCGGGGAAATCCTAGGGTCAGTTAAACCCTTGTACAAAGTCTTATCCTTACTTTGAATGATAGCAATGTTTTAAACTTATGGTGTCATCATTATTCTTATGTTGTTCTTGTTCGGTGGAAATAGGTGGAGGGACTTGTACCCATGTCATCACCTAATTTCATTATCTCCCCCATTTAGTTTCCATTGAGGCATTAAAGAATGGTTGGAAATTTGGACAGATGTGTTAAAGACATAGTTTTTGCGCGATTAGTAATGATTGTGTTCCAGGAAGCCATGTAGAAATAATGATCTACACAGTTAGTGCACGGTTTCCCAAACTGTGTGGACTAACCCTGCACCCATCCCAAATCTTTAAATTTTTTGCGTCTTTCTATGTTGGACCATGCTGGTCAGTTAAGATGGTTATTTATTATGGTGGGGAGACCCAATATGATTTTCATGTACATTACTTCGTAAACTTTGAATGGAATTCTACCCTTTGTAATAGGGAGTCTGTTCAGGCCTCCCGTTCTTAGTGTCCTGATTCTGTCTCAGGAAAAATATTGGTGGTCTCTTATGTTGGGAGCCTATTTTTGTTCCCCCGTACTAGTAACTCAGATATATCCACGGTCTAGGATTGGATGTAGGTAGTATCATTCATATATATATAGCTACCTAAATATTCCTTGTGTAAACATTGAGATTGGAGTGTGCCCAATGGTTTAGTTAAAGTAAGGTAAGTGTAACCTTGTTTGAAGTTGTTGTTCGTTTGATTGAATTGCATGAGTCTTGTTCGGATAATGTTAGAAGAGTTTTATTTTGGGATAAAGTATGAATTTGATTTATCATTTTAGGGAAGTGGTGTATGTTTTGGTTGTGAGAGTAATCCTTCCTTAATTGATCACTATAGGTGTTTTGGCCTTTGGGAGCGAAACCTCACAAGGGAGTACCTCTTGGTTTCTTAGTTGTTATTGGTTGAATATTTGACCTTGCTGCGACTTTCCGGGGCGGAAATTTTTCATGGTGCGGAAAATTATCACATAAATAACTTATTTTAATGTTAATTTCAATTTATTTTCCAT
Source organism: Viscum album (assembly GCA_963277665.1). Classification (NCBI taxonomy): domain Eukaryota; kingdom Viridiplantae; phylum Streptophyta; class Magnoliopsida; order Santalales; family Viscaceae; genus Viscum; species Viscum album. The sequence goes on along the minus strand of OY728125.1, from coordinate 1,920,243,887 downwards.
TCAAGATCTGTTTTGGAGGTTTCCCAAGCTTTTATGGATGGATGGTTGAGTTTTTATGAATTGGGGAAAATAGTGAGCCCAATTCCATATTTAAAAATAAATTTTATTTCTTTTATAACTCATTCATTTTTCAAAAAATATCATCTATTCTAATTTCTACATGGCCTCCCTGATATATTAACTCCACCATTAAAATTTGGTTCCTTTAGAAATCCAAAATCATGATGGATTTGGATTTTTATTTAAGGAGTTGCGCCACCCCGAAAGCCCATTTCCAGTTAAAAAAATTTTATTTAACAACTTATCGAATTTTAACTATTTTTCCCTTATTCCACCTCCATCCCGAGCCCAATGAACCTAGGTGCACCCCCAATCTCTTCTCCCCCTCTTTGTATCTTGTTTGCTTTACAAAACATGTCAACAGTTCCTAAGATTTCTCAATTCGGGAAGATTTATAAAGGCAATTTGTTTCCTTCACAAATCCTTCAATTATCACTCTATTTTCCCCATTCAAATTCCTAAATGGTTTCATTATACTTTTTCTAAGCTCCCTTAAATTTGTCGATATTTTCAAATTCAGATAAAACTATATGTTAGGCGATTTCTACAAGATCTATCAAGTAGGTTGGTCTTCTTTATTTTTCGTTCAATTTTCTTAGGGTTACATTCAATGTGATTAGGGTTTCATACCTTATCCATAAGGTTCATAATTTCCAGAATTTAGGGTTAAATCCTAGGGTTTGATATCTTGTCTTTTTTTTGTGAAATTTCCTGGTTTTAGGTTGGATTTCACTTCCTTGAGGTGTAGTGGTGTTGCAGTTTATGTTTCACACCATGTTTTGAGTGTTTCGACCTAAAAGGTAGGTGATTCCATGTATAACCATTTTATGCGGAGTTATCTTGCTTGGTTTATTAATTTAGTATGTTTCAAATCTATTTTTTTTTGTGGTGTGAAAACTATTTTTTGATGGATTTGGTTAAGTGTTTAATTTTGTAGTTGAATTGTTTCTTGGAATTGGGTGCTTTTCATGCGTGGCTCTTGGGGAAATGTATGGGAGTATTTTATAACATATGAAAGTGATTTATTAGTGTTGAAAGGGGATGAAAATTATGGTTTGTTAATGACTTAATGTCATATGGGCCTTTTAATGGGGCTTTTAATGGTTTTAATTTGTGAAACAATGTTAACTTCTTGAACGTGATTTGTGAAAACATGTGTTTTTCATGTGTACCTTTTGTGGTATTGTTTGAGGTATTTGTATAAAACATGGGGGTCGTTTAATAAATGTTTTTAGGGCTACCAATTCTGCTTTGTATTGTCATTGGAACTGTTTTGGTCTTGAATTATGGTTTTGAAATGGGTTTTATATGCAAACCATGGTTGCACCTCTTGGGTTGGTTTTATGAAAATTGTACATGATTTAATGAGCTACACAAAGTGTGAAATGATTGCTTATGTACTGTTTTGGTGATAGTATGTTACTAAAATTAGTTTCTGAATCATAAAGTGGTCAGTTGTTTCGTAAAACATTTTGGTAATGTTTTGTAATTTGTCGAGGTGATTTATGAAATTGGGATGTGGGTGCAAAACGTGTTTTAGGGCTGTGTTGCGTGAGTGTGATGTGAAAAATGGACTTTGTTTATGAAAAGGGTATTATGTAGCATGTGAGCAGGCTGTTATGTGATTTTTAGCATCTTGGGAAATATTTTATAAATTTGTTAATGGATTTGTTGAATTGTGAAAGATGTGCAAAATCTGTTGTGGGCTATTTTTGGTGTGAGTATGATTTCAAAATTCATTTGAATGAAAAAGTGGATTTCTGACTTGTGTGAAATACATATGGGATTTTTGGTGAACTTGTGATGTTAAAATGATATTTTCATGTACAAAGTATATTTATTGACTTGTTGAACTTGGCTGAGCACAAGGAGAAAACCCGGGTATCTAGGTGGGTGGACTTGTACTAGTATGCTAGTGAATCCGCGGGGTTTGGCCTTAGTTTCACATAGCAAGATTGACGCTTAAAACTCTAACTAACCTATGATGATGATGATTGGGGACCACTAGTTTATGGGTATGTTCCCTACTAGTGGCTCGTGCATGAGAATGAATATTTTGATTGTTACTCTTACTAAGATAGGAGGTACATGGGACCCACAACGAGCTAGTACCTAGGGTTTATTTCCTATTGCTTGTGGTCATTAGTTTCATTGTTATTACCGTCAGCATACTGAATCGTTGGATGGAAAATTATATAGTGTTAACATTATTTTTTTAAAAGTGTTGATTCTTAATGATATCCCACTTGAAAACTATTTTAATTTTTTTTAGTTTAATCTTTTAGAAATTGTAACTAGCATTTTCTGTTTATGAAAACACGCAAGATTTTTGTCTTTGAATTTTTATCAAATGGAATATCTTAGTAGTGGTATCTTACTGGGCATTGGCTCACGCCCTACTTACACCCTTGGGTGTATGTAGACTTTTTTTATTTTTTTTGTTGCAGGTTTGGATACAGTTTTTAGTTCTAGTGGTTCAGGTTTCTAGCAGGTCCTTGGTGGTGAAGTATTGTAGAGATGGATTTTGGGTATTCCACCTTTCCATGAGGGTTCTTGGGCTGTTTAATTTTGATTTTGTACCTTTTTATAGTCTTGTTGAGTTGTTTTAAAACATGTAATTCAGTTCTGAATTTTGTAAAAGATGGTTTTAGTTGAAAAATCCAGATTCATTTTATTGAGTTTGTTTGTTGTGTAATGGTTAGAAACTCAGGTAAATCGTTCCCAAACATCATTTTATGATACCCAGGCACTTGTGCCGGCCCTTGGGGATCGGGAACGCTCTTAGGGCCTTGTCGCGGGCTGGATCGGGTGCCGGTTTTGATGGTGACCCGATTTTGTTCGTGACATGGAATATAAGACATTAACATGAATTAATCCATATACATGTTCTTAAAAAGTGATGAAAACATTAGTGAGAAGGAAAAGATGGACATAGATAAAAATATTCATTTATAAGAATGGGAGTTATTATTATAAACATTCTATATTTATTTGATAGTTTTTTTTAAAAATAAGTAATTATTATTAGCGAGAAACAATTTCTTTATAGGACAATAAAAATTACATATAAAATTGGGAAATTTCATGATCAAAGAATGATTCAAAATTATATTTCAGTATGAATGTCCACGACCCAATATATCTGTTATTGAGTTAATAAAACCCATACAACGTCAGAAACATTCAAATAAAAACCCTTAAAAGGATATTATTTCTAATTGATAATTAAATTCCATGGATAATGATAATAACATGGTAAAAAATGTTATATTGGAATTAGATATTACATTATAAGAAAATAAAATTTTATATTAAGAAATAGGTCTCAAGAAATTAAAATTGAGACAAAACACCATTACTTAATTCTTGACATCCTCTAAATAATTTATTATCTTGTGTAATAAAAAAATAATATTTATCACATATTCCATAATATTATTTATATATAAAACCATTTATGAAATTCATTTATAGTTATTGTAAAAAAATTATTTGTTTTTTAGTATATTTTTCATCATGACATCCTCCCTATAATGATGCCCCCCTGGGATGAAAATGAAGAATGAGAGATAATGACACCATGAGTCCCACCTCTAGTAGGCCCAGTTTGGTCACTAGAACCAACGGTATAAAAATCTTATAATATGGGAGGAAATACATTTTTTTTGGAAAAACATTAATAGATATGATGGATCGTCCAAAAAAACTCCATAAAATATATAAAAACATCCTTAAACCATCCCACATTAATATTTTCAAATAGAAATTTTACAATTAAAAAAGTCTCCAAGTAAATACCAAATATAAAGCAATGCAGTTACTCCAAAACTGTCACAAGATTTAACTAGTAAGGTCCATCACAGTCTGTGAAATCCTCCAAGAAACATGAAAATAGTTTTATATATTTTGGGTGGGCATACATGTATACTTAGAATGAAAACTAAATTCTATCATTCACATGTGAAAGAATCATACTAATGCCGATGTAAGAAAACAACAAAACCAAATATATTCTAACATGTATACTAACCATCCCAGCCTCACCAAAGAATGATTGCCAAATAATATAAGTCATGTAATGTAATATAAGTCACATCAATTATTGAGTACCCTACACAAATTCTCACTAGTTTTCCACTGTTGACTATCAGAAATAATCCTTTTACTCCCACCTCTTCTGAAAGTACCACATCATAACCAGCCCATAAACAGCTTGACCACAATCCACATCACATCCTTCCTGCAGACAGCTAGGCTAGAAACCACGCATAATATTAAAGGCACCTAGGAATGAAAAAAATATCTCATTCTAAAGACACTTGGTAAAAAAAAATTCTGCACAAACCATGGCCTTACAAACCACAACCTACCAGAAGAATATTTGGTTGTCACCGCCTAGAAGAAGGAGACGGGAGAAGCTGGTGGCTAAACATCTAGCCTCCCATTGGGATGTTTGAGAAAGGAACCCTACCGCATGATAATTAAGGTGTTTAAAACATGATGCTAGAATAGGGTGGGGTGTGTATAGAAATTACAAGGATAATACAATTATCTACATATAAGATAATAACCACCCAGGACAAAAATATGGGTTCACAAAAAGATAGAAAATCAAAACTACCACCTTTGCTATCACCTCTAAATAAAAAACATCATATAACAATACACAGAACATGATTTACATTCCCAATCGATTTATTTATCCAAAATAATTATTTATTAAACAAGCCATTTATCCATTCCAACACTACCTGATAAAATACTATGAAAAGAACACAATAGGAAATAGAGTTATGAGAAGGTGTAAATACCTGATAAAATAAAGCGATTACAGTTTTCCTCTACATTTAATACCCATTCATGATACATTATATATAGATCCCTAGATACATGGTGAATCTTTCTACATGTTACTCTTGTTGAATATCTAGGTGAATTAACCATACCAATCACTAATATCCTCTTTTACACTCATCCCACTCAGGTTTCATGCAAATAGAAGCAACCTGCAACTCATAACCCCAACCGATAATGCCTTACTTCACAACCAGCTTCATAAACCTACTATAAAACACTTCTCATCCATTACACAATCGATCAACCTCTCAACCTGAGATTTCATTACATCACCGAATCCATCCAAAAACACAAAACCGTGCCAAAAACATTACTACATCAAAAAATAGAGTAAAAAAATACATCACATCACCACTTTTACAGAGAAAAATAATAGATTCAGTTTTAAGAAGCCATACCTTATTTAATTCTACTTGTTTAATTAAGGGGTTATCATAGAACTGTATGATCTTGGGTAATCCATTCATTAAACGGATATAAATGAATAAAAAATTTCCAATTTTGGGTGATATCAAAAAATAATGATCAGGAAACAACCACAAAACATATACCCAGCCAAAGAAAATCCACTGAAAACCTCAATTTTACATGGGGCATTAGATCCGTATAGTCACAATACCACAATAATAATTTCAAAATTTCAAGGGAATGAAAAATTAATACCTCTACCCCTTTAAATTTAATTAAACTGATTATTATCTTATAATAATCTAGAAAAAGATAAATAAATAGGGAAACCAATGTGATCCCCTCCCACATATTTCATAATTAAGTGAAATGAAAGAAAACCTACCTTAAAAGGGTGTCAATGATCCTCACATAAGAACGGACCACAAAAAAGATCTTTAATCACCTACCACATAATATATTCATCCATATGATGATTCCAAAATACCACCGCACCAAGAAGAACCCAAAGATAATCCCACATATAACCATGAGAGATCATCCCCATCACATTACAAGAAGAAACTGGAGGAGAGAGAGTCCAACCTGGAAGCAACCACCAAAACGGAGGAAGATAACACTCTAGATCAATTATTTATTGATGTGGATATAAGGATAGAAGATAAGAATCCATAATTGATGAAGGAATCCTCAAAATGTAGAAAATATATTGCTGGGTAACCTGGGGTTGAGGAAGGGTCACTATAGCCGTAGGGTTCAACAACCTGAGCGGTTGAAATGACACATAAAAGTTCCAACAGTGCGGTATTACACAATGTGTAATAAACATTCATGCCATGTAATTCCCCATGGTCAAATTTTTCTGAAAAACCCATCACCTATCAATTTATTTTATTTCTTTCAAACCCCGAATCATTTCGCATCGTGAAACCCTCTTTCACGGTGTGTAAAATTTCTTCACATCATGAAACCTCCAGAAGGGTTGTGAAACCAAAATTCACATTATGTAATTCAGTTACACAATGTGTGATTCTCTTTATCATATATTTTACTAACCAAACCTCTCTAAACTATTCTTAGCCTCCTCCAAAATCCATAACAACCCAAATTAGAAATTTAACAGACTGAGAGGGTGTAAACCATCACATCGGATACCTATCAAACAATTCTCAACCTTCAGAATGCAAAATAAAACCTATAATAAAATGGGTCCGAACAACCACCCCGTGAGGTAACTCTCAAGGATATGATCATTCCTCAAATGTTACTATGATCCTAAAATACCAAACCAAACAACCACAAAAACACTATACCACATCATAACTATTACCACACACCGCCTCCTATCATAGAACTGCATTGAAACACGACCACAACACAACCAACTGACCACATTGTTCCAAACACAAGAATCTGGGAATACCATCTCCAATGTAAAGATATTATCCACTCTGGGTGGTACTCACTTGCCCGCATGGGTTTAATTACATTGAAATTAACACATATTGATTATGAATCTGGTCCTCCCCTTTTCACATGTCAGAACATTATTGCCTATAACACTTCACACACATCACAAACCAAAGTGAAAATATATATTCTTATAAAAAAGGGATTAACCATTAAATTTAAATATAAAATAGAGCAAGGAAGAACTAAAACAACTCAAGGTATTGGGAACGTATCTCCAGTTATTTTTCCATGTACTATCCTCATAACCGCAATGCCTCCACTACGCATAAAGCTTGGGAATGGTCTGCCCACATATCACCTTCTCTTGATGAGCATTGATTTCTACTATCTGGTCCCTGAACGTCACGTCATCCTCGATATCAAGCACTACCTAATCATGAACATGGGAGTCATCAAGTAGATAATGGAGAAGCTCAGAGACATGGAAGACGTCATGGATTCTCTCTAACTATGGGGGAAACTCCAATTGGTATTCCATGTCTCCAACTCACCCCAACACTTAAAAGGGTCTAACAATCCTGGGAGAAATCATACTCCCTTTGCCAAACCACATCTACCGACATCGATGTGGAACCTTTAAGAACATAAGGTCCCCAACCTCAAAATCTAAGGGCCTCCTCTTATAATCATTAAATGACTTCTGTCGGTCCTCCACTTCTTCATCTTCTCTTGTACAAGCTTATCCTTCTCTATCAAGCTATATAATACCTCAGGACCAATAACAAATGTCTCCCCAACTTATACCCAACATAATGGTGAATGAGATATTTTTTCATACAATGTTTCAGATAGATCCATTCCAATAGAAGGGTAGTTTCTGTTAATTTAAGAAACATTTACCAAGGGAAGGTGTCATACTCAAGATCTAGCAATGTTCAAGATGCATTCTCACAAAGAATCCTCCAACATCTGGATATTATGCTTTGTCTACCAATCTATATGGTGGTGGAACAGAGTGTTGAGGTGTAACTGGATGCTAAAAGAATACTTCCTTAACCTCCAAATTTGTAAGGTAATTATTGTATCCTGATTCAAGAAAACGGGTCTCAAAACTCCACATATCCACAAAAACTCATCCTCATACCTTATTCCACGACATCCACTGAACCATACTCCTTGGTCGCTAAGAAGTGTGTTGTTTTCTTCACCTGATCCATTACTATCTCGATAGCATCATGGACTTGATGATCTCTCGATATCCCCTTGATGAAATCCATCAATATTTCATCCCACTTTCACTCAAGAACAACCATGAGTTTCAAAAAACCATAGGGAACTTGGTACTTAGCTTTTACTTGATCAAAGACCAAGCACTTCGTCAAAAACTCTACCACTTCATACTTCACCCTAGGCCACCAAAGATGATTTTTCAAGCCACAATACATCATTGGAACTCCTAGTATTACTAATAAATGTGATATATGAAACACATTAAGGAATCCCTCATGAATAACCTCTAGAAAAAACAACTTTCCACAGAATAACATCAAATTATAACGATCCTCTAACCATCCCTATGATGCATCACCAAGAGAAACACAATTTCACAACACCTCTGCCTCAGAGTTTACCCAATAGGACTCTCCCACATACTACATCAGAGAATACTTTACTATCTTCTTAACCAAAATACCCCTACCATTTACCACTCTTGGATCCATGTGAAAAGATGTTAACTCATCCATCTCTCTCCAACAATCTGCATATTATCAAACAACATCCTTCTATGACTTCCTAGTTAATGGATATCCCATGACACCCCCCTTTATTAAAGAGTAGGATATCTCAAAATCATAGTCTGGAAGAAACTCTATCCACCTCTGCTAATTCAATTTCAAATCACACTAGGAAACATATACCTCAAACTCTTGTGATCTGCGAAGACCAAAAATTGCTCCCTAATGAGGGAGTGACACTATAACATTAGCACAAACATAACCACATATAGATCCAGATTGATGGGGGAATATTTATGCTCATGGGTATGTAACTACCTAGAGACATAAGAGATCACTACTTGTTGATGCATCAAGATGTATCCCATTCCCATATGGGAGTCCTCATAGAGCACCTCAAACATCACCCCTCCTCAGGAAACAGCACCAGTAGAGAACTTACCAAATTCCACTTCAGTTAGTTGAATGCTTCCTAATAATAATCAATACATACAAAATTTTGTTCCTTCCATGTTAAAATGGTCAACATGGATATAAAATGAGATAAATTAATTACATAACTATGATAATATCACGCGAGACCAAGGAAACTGTGAACATCTTCCATGTTCCTGGGTGCTACCCAAGAAAACAATTCTTGAAAAATCGATGGGTCTACCTCTAAACCATTATAGGATACCACAATCCCAAGTAAATGCACCTCTCATTTCCAAAATATACACATGGAAAACATTCCATAGAGATGGTGTCATTGATGAACATGGAATACTATTTTGAGATGCTCAGTGTGCTACTCCTCTGAATTCATATAGATTAAGATAACATCGATGAAAATGATAGTGAAACAATTCAGGAACTCATATAACATTGAGTTTATAGGTTCCATGAAGATACCTAGTGTGTTCATAATAACAAACTCCATGACTAAAAAAATGATGTGGCCATACCTTCACTTGAAGGAAGTCTTCAGCATATCACCATCCTTTACCCTCAACCGTTGATACCCAGACCATAGATCGATACTGGGAAACCAACATTCTCCTCTAATCTGGTCAAAACATCATCTATCCTTGTATGATGGTAACAGTTATTGACTGTTACTTGATTCAACCTCAGGTAGCCTATACATAGGTTTAGACTACAATCCACCTTCTTAGTGAGCAACACCGGATCACCCCCGAATGAAACATTAGGCTGGATAAAACCCTTCTACATCATATCATCTATCTAAATTATCATATCCCATAGCTCATAATGTGACATTAGATATGGATCCACCAAAAGTATATAACCATCAGGCTAAAAATCTACCCCTAATGTGACATCATGTCAAGGGGGGAACATCACAACCTCCTCGGGGAAAATATATAGGAACTCCCCAATTAACATGGGAATCTAAACCATCTCAGTATCAAACAACTCCATTGAAATCTCATCCAATAAGAAAAGAGGATGTTCCATATGCTGAATTCCCAACTCACAACTCCTCTCTCCAATGAAAACCGCACGTCTCCGTCTACACATGAAAACATGACTCTCCAAAAAAACAGTCAATAATGGCTTGTATGGAATACAAAAAAATGATGAAATGGATGAAATAATATGGTTTCATATATAGCAAGAATATATCTACATAGGATTGATGTGGTCCCATCATCTGTCTACATCCTTGGTACACATTATACATACTATTTTGCACTACGACTGGTGTACTCAATACCTGGGGCACAAGAATCCTCTCAATTTCTAGTGCCAGAGAATGGGATATAGTGTACGAGATAATTGTGTGTAAAGATCCTGAATCAAAAAAAGCACAAGAATGGGTACTAAAAAAACTTATCATACCTTTGAGGATCTCTGGACCTACTGGAACTGTCTCCTCTGCAATGTGGAAATGACCACTCCCATCTCTCCTTCCTCTTTGCTGACAATATTCTATAGGACCATTCTTGTTTTGAGGCCCACAAATATGAGGAATCTCCTGAGTTAAGCCACTAACTAATTCATTTACCCACATTGGAGAAAATGTATACTTCCTCTACTATTGAAACCATCACCCAAGAAACTTCTACTGAAGTTGGCACTGAACCGGTCCCCCTCCACCATACAAAGCTTAAATAGCTTCTGGACACTATTTCAAAAATGGTTGTGAACTCTAGAAAAGAAACACATTGGCCCCAAGCCCACAAGAAGGGAATGGGGACCAAAAGGTTGAAAAGGGAACTATTGAGGTCAACTCCCTCCTGGTTGAAACCTCGAATGTCTAGGTTCCTGAGACCTACCACTGGTAACACTGACTCTCAATGAACTATATTGGATCCCCTCTCTCAATAGACCCCCACAAGGGTGCATCTACTTGATCAGCTATTCCTTTTTTAACCCCAATGTACATTGGTAATGTAAAAAGATTAACCACATACTTGATCGAATGAGATAACACCACCTCGAGACATCTCACGTGATACTCCTCATTCGAAAAAAGATATATTGAAAAACTTAGGAGGACATTGGATGTGATCCCAATCTTAGGCACTGACATAATACACCATTGACGGGATACTAAATCCTACATCTTATCACCCTACATGATTGAAGAAATAAAATCTTCTTGGAATTCCTTCTCAAAGTCAACCCATAAAATTAATTCTTCATTCCTCTCCCTTAGATAATCTGTCCACCAATGATGTGCATCTCATTGCATTCGAATGACTATCAAATGAACTCAATACTATATTGGGGCCCAGATCAAACTGAAGGTGATATCAAGACTCTCGATCCATCTTTTTGTCTCAATTTCCAAATCATTGGAATCATACCTTCCAAAAGTCTTCCACTGGAATGCACACAACGTCCCCTGCCACTGGTCATCCTATTATACTAGATCAATACTCTATTGATCAACTAGATCATCATCCTGATCCTCAACTACCCAAGCTATATGAAGATGAAAACCCGACACCAAAGATGAAAAGTAAAAAAAGAGTTCTTAATACAGAGTAGTATAGATTTTTTTATTTAAGAATCAGTTTAACTCATTTAACAGATTTTTTATTCATTCCATATTTTATAAAACAACCCAATTCAAACAATAACACAAGTCATTATGATGCATTTATCATTCCTAGGGTGTCTACCTTGAAAACGGTGTAGCGTCAATTGAACGTTCGATAGGCTCAGAGTCCTCACATCAAATCACGGGGGCCCTAAAATCCCATGTCATAGCCAGTCATCCATGCCCTATGTCTTGCACTATAATCACCTAACATTATTTCCATAAAATCCAATGTAATCACCACTGTACCTAACCTTAAACACTATCCTACCTCTCAACCATCACTTATCATACCATTTTATCACATCCCCTACCTCCAAACATGCCCCTCCTTCTTTGGAAATGAATAAAGGGAGATAGTGGCCCCACGAGTCCCGGCTCTAGCAGGCCTCGGGTTGGAAACAAGCACCAAGTGTATACAGATCTCAAAATATGGGAGGCATTAACTTTTTTTTGAATTAGATTGGGAGATATGATGGATCATCCAAAAAAACTCAAGGATATATACCAAATAATGACAAAAACCATTCCACATGCTTGTGTTAAAATATAACTTTTACATGTTCAAAAGTCTCATAGTAAATACCAAAACTAATGCCATGTAGTGACAAAAAAGCTATACGAAGCCCAAACTAGAATGTTCCAGCATAGTATATGAAATTCTCATAGATACATGAAAACATTTTTATATACATAGGGTTAAAATATAGGTATTATTAGTAGGGAAACCAATCTCTCTCATGCACATGTGAATGAAGTAAACTAATTCCCCTATAAGAAAATAGTAGAACTAGATATCACCTAATAGATATAATAACCATTCTATCATCACCAAGGAACACTCAGAAAATAATGCTAGTCATGTAATGTAATTTAATGCGCATAAATGATAGGTTACCCCACACCACATCCCACTGGTTATCTACTCTTACCTAATGAAAAACATCCTTGCACCCCCACCTCTTCTAAATGTACCAGGTCACATATCGACCGTACAGACCTGGGAAACAAACCACATCGCATCCCTGTCATAGACACCTGAGGTATAAACCATGTCATATCCCACCTGTAGACACTCAGGCCACAACCCACATCACATCACATATGTAGACACCTAGGCCATAACCCACATCACATCCCCCTCGCTAAAACCTGGGCCATAACACACATCATATCTTTCTAACAGACACCTAGCTCACAAACTACACATCATCCCAAAGACACATAGGAATGCACAACACATCTCATCTTGAAGACACATAGGAAAACACAACTCACTCACTCACACCAGGGCCCCACAAACCAAATCCTTCCAAAAGAATCTTGGGCTATCACCACTTCCAAGAGGGACAATGGTAGATCGATTGGCGAAAAATCCATCATCCCACTAAGATGTTTGATAAAGACACCATCCTCCTTGAGAATGGGGGTGTTCAACATATAGTTATCAACTAGGGTGGGGTACATATAGAAATCATAAGGAAATACTAGTATATACATATACGATACAAACCACCCAATCCCAACATATGGGTTCCCAAAAAAATAACATCTCACAACTACCACCATTTTTTCCACCTCTAAATGCCCAATGCCATTAAACGAGCCACAGAACCTGATTCACATTCCCAAACAATTTATTTAACCAAAATCATTATTTATTAAATAATTCATTTATCCATTCCACCACCTGCTTGGTAACTACTAAGAAGAAAAAAAGGCAAAAAATATCCTAGAAGGTAAAAATCCCTGATAAAATAAAGGATCTTCATGTTTGCACTAAGATTAAGACCCATTCATGATTTATCATATATTGATCTATAGATACAGGTTGTTGTTTCCTCATGTTAATCATGGAGAAACTCTGTGTGAATTACCTATACTAATAACTAATTTCAGACTTCATACTCATCCTGATCAGGTCATGTGCCAACTGAACGAACCCCCCAACTCACAACCCCATCCGATAACACCTTACCTCACAACTAGCTTCACAACCCTATTGTACAACACTTCTCATCCATTCCATAATAAATCAACCTCAAAACCTAATATTCCATTACACCACCCAATCTATATCATAACACACAATCATGCTCCCAACCCTAATACAACACAAAACAGGGAAAACATATATATCAAATCACCCATTCTACCAATTAAAAACACAATTATATATTTAACAAGGAATCCCTTATTTAATTACACTTGTTTAATTCAGGGTTTTTCAGTGTATAGTATGATACCAGGGCATCCATTAAATAGTTGGATATACATGAATAAACAATTTCCATTTTTTGGTGATACCAAATAATATTTATCAAGCTTCATCCACAACAAACATACCCAACTAAAGAAAAAATGACAACAACCACCGTTTTTAGTGTGGTGTTTAGATAATATAGTCACAATATAACAATCATTATATCAAAATTGTAAGGTCATGAAAAAATACCTCTACCCCCTTCAATTTTATTTAACCAATTATTATCTTTGATTAATTTGGAACAATCAAAATCCATAGTGAATGAAAAGATAACCCCTCTCATAAGATGTACTATTAATAGAAACAAAGGAAACCTACTTGGAAAGGGTGTAAATGATCCTCAGACAAGAACAAGATATGTAATGGATATATGATCACCTCTCTCATAATATTTTTATCCATCTAAGGATTATGCAGCACCACCACACTAAAAAAACTAAAGAGAATCCCATTTAGAACAATAGGAGATCATCCAGCCACACACAGAAAGAAAAACTGGGAGGGAAAAGAGACCAATAAGAAAGAAAACAAAATAATGGAGGAAGAACACACATTAGATCAAGTATGGATCACTATATATTGGGGGAGGTAAGCTAAGAATTTATCCTTGATGATGGAATCCAAAAAAACATGTAGAGGGTTTGCTAGGTCACTTGGGGTAGAAGAAGGGTCTCTACAATAGTAGGGTCTGACAACCCGAGTGGCTGAAAAACAATTAAATGTTATAGAAGTGGTGAATTACATGATCTATAATATCGTTTCACACCATGTAATTTACCATGTTCAAAATATGCTAAAATCCCATTGGATATTTATTTATTTTATTTCTTTCAGAACCTGAAACATTTCATGCCCTAAAACCCTCTTTCACAGTGTGTAAAATGTCTGAACATCATGAAACCTCCAAGAAGAAGCCAAAAAACCAAAATTCACATCATGTAATTTACTTACATGATGTGAAATACTATTTATACCATCTTTTAGCAACCTAACTTCTCCAAAATCATATAATCCTCTTCCGAATTCTTTCAGTAACCAATATTGGAAATGTAACGGACTCGGAGGGCACAAACTATTACATAATTCAATAACTGGTAAGAGTTATCAGAATAATTTTGAACTTGCCATGTAATATTTAATTTTTATTTATTAATTTATTAATCTCCATCATTAATATTTATTTTAATTGTCCCTAATAGTTTGGTTGTTTTTATTTATAAATTCACTATCTCATTCCATTATTTTTATGTTATGTTGAAGTAAATTTGAATCACTGTCAGCTTATTTCGTTAAATTTTTGTGATTATAGATGATATTGTAATATTAAGTTAAATACATAATATTATATTTAAAAAATCATATAAAATTCATTAATACTTATTAAATTATAATAATATTAGTATATATGTTTCCATATTCATCCATGATAGTGGTTTATATCATGGTTCAAGTCAGTAGCTAGATTTATCCAATTGTGAACATAACTTTATTCGATGGGTGAGTATGGTTAAGAAATTATTTATTTTGACATAATTTAATTTTAAAAATTAATAATGATATTATTTATATGTTTTTTAGTATTTTTATCAGATTATATGTTCTTTGGATAAATAATTAAAATCAAGACAAAAAATGTTACTTCATGGACGTGGTGGTTCACACAATGCATGGTTTATGTTTTCATTTCTGAATAGATGAGAAGAAATTAACATGGAATATAATATTCCTATTGATATTTTTAATTATTTTATATATTTATATTTTATTTTAAATTTAAATCCTTATATCCAACAATGATTAGTGGGCATGAAAAAATGAATATATCACTTTGTAGAAGAAACAGTCCCCACAGTACATGATCGATGTTCATTAGTTTTTGTGTGTGTAAGGATTGTAATGAACATGGGTTTATATGTTAATATGATAAAGAATAAGTATATGAAACAAAATTCATTAATTATTTATCTTTGGTTATGATATATTTAGATGGTAATGAATATGAAAAAAGATAAGAGTAAGTGATTCTCACTTTGGGATCTAGAACATTCTCACAATAGTGTTATTGGAAATGAAGAGATTAGGTTATCTAATTGATGTCAAAATCTTATGAACATGATAAAGGGTTATTTTCTACATAAATGGGTAAAATTTCAAGTATATTTTTAATGTAATGACTGTGGAATGAAAGGGGTTTAA
This sequence comes from Viscum album, assembly GCA_963277665.1. Taxonomy (NCBI): domain Eukaryota; kingdom Viridiplantae; phylum Streptophyta; class Magnoliopsida; order Santalales; family Viscaceae; genus Viscum; species Viscum album. The sequence continues at coordinate 1,920,227,899 of OY728125.1, read as the reverse complement.
ATATTTACTTTTTTATGTGACAAAAAGGGAATTTTTATAAAAACCCATTATTTTTCTATAATGGAATGAAACTAATTAAGGATTAGTGTTTCCAAATGATAGAGACAACAGATTGTGGGATGATATAACCTATAGAAATCCTAAACAATATATTTAAACACTTTTTTAAACATGATGAAATCTATTTATTGTTATATTTTTCATTATCATTTTTTATTTTTATAAGGGTAACAAGTTTTTTCCAAAGATACTTATGTTTTAGTAAATATATAAAACAAACTATATTAAAAATTATTGATGTGAAGAAACTAAATTTAATTTCAAATGAATCTAATTGATTTATTATGAATGTGAAATCAAACATTCAATTTAAATCATTTTATATGCAAAAAAACTATTTGGTAGGAAGATATTTTTTTCACCATTATGTGTTCTTAATATTATTTGTTATTGATTACCAAATGAATTATTGATAAATTATTTTTAATATTGGATTAAAAATTATATTAATTTAAGTTTTTATAATAGAATAATTTAGTTTTTTTATAACATTTACCTAATATTAATAATAATATTATTTGATAATAACGCATTTATCTTTATAATTGTTACTGAAATTAATCATAGTAATCACAATTTTGTTTAAAAAGTTCAAATTTAAATTATTAAATATTCTTCGCATGTTGTTCTATATTAAATTTTCTTTTTATTTAATTTATAAAATTGATGAAGTCTAATTTTTTAATACAAGGTAAGAAATTAATTGTTTGAGTAAAATGATACTTATAATTCTGAAATAATAAAAATAGTTTTTAAAAATATAAAAAATAAAATTAATTATATATTTTAAATATAAATTGATATATATATATTTATAGAAAATATTTCAAAAAATATAATTCATAATTTTATTTTGAGAATGTCAAGAAAGTGGTGGTCTTAGAAATGTTAGTATTTTTCACTATCAACCAAAAAACCTACTATTTTATATAAAAATTAAAAATTCAACATAGGATAATTTTGATATGTTTATTTAAAAAAAATATTATTTCGAGAATAAAATTCTACTATTTATAAAATTTTCTTTTCGATGAAAATACTATATATAAAGAAAAATGTCTTTTTTTTAAAATAAACCTTTTAAAATGATAGGTGTAATTAATCATATTTTTTATCAATTTATAATTACTTATAATATACTTATTCTATATTGGTTTTATTATTGATAAATTTTATTTATCATATAAACATAATATGTTTTGAATGTTTTTATTTATATTTTTCATGTAGAGTAAGTTATTAAAATAAAATTTACTTAAATAAAATATTTAATAATTTTTCTGGTCATTAAACAACCATTTAAATAAATTTAATCCTGGAAATTTTTTTTATTAGTAACTGATGAAAAAATTTAATTATGTCCATATGAAATACTTGACTAAAAATTAAATCTTAAATGATGTTTCTTCCTTTCTATCAAAGTTATGTCTATTGAAAGAATATTTTCCATAATATTTAGAATATAAAAAATAGTAAGTTGAACACCCCAATATATTGGGTGTCAATTTTCAAATGAATACTACAGTTATAATTATATAAATTGGTGACCATGGGTCTATTTTTTGATATTATTTTCCTAAATTATAATTTATCACAACCTAAATAACAAGAGAGCCAAACCATGCATAATAATACATCAAATTTTACTATAGAAAGGATAATATGATTTTATTAAAATAAATTTCCAGTAAAAAAATTACATAGGACATATATACATTGTGTAAAATAATTGTACAATAATTGTATTTATTAGTAATTTAACAAATATTCATCAATGTGGTGAATTGATGTTATTAGAAAAAATGAGGAACATATGTGTAGGTTGAACAAAATATGAATAAAATAATCATAGTTCTTGAATGGGTGATCTGTGTTCCTCACTCCATATTATCTTTGAAACTCAATTCTATACAAATGGTTTCATAAGAAGTCATTTTTTGGAACTTTTTTGGTCCAAATCAACATCATTATCCCATGGATTCAGAAATTATCTTGGAAAATTTTCATATTTTCTACATTTATGATAGTGAGTTTTCAATAATACTTTAGGATAATATATTTTTTTGTTTTACTGATCTCATTATGATCCTTTATTTTCCTTGATAAATAGTTTCTCTATACTCTCATTTTACATTGATAAATTTTAATTACTTCATTCGAGTCAATTTTCCATGGATATTCTTCTCACATTATTTATATGAAATAAATTGAATCTTTTTTTTTCTTAATATTTATCCAAAAACCATTCACGAGACTCGATCATTATTTTATGTTTTGTGTTTTGAAACATAATTACATTCAAATAAATTATCATAATTCTTAATATATGGGTTGGCATAATAACAATGTTTCAAACTACAGACACGATTCTATTTGTTTTCATGTTGTAGTTACACGACACCCATATTTAAATTTGTACCATTAGGGTTCAACCATTTATAAAACCAAAATGATTTAATAATTATTTATAAATAATTTACCACATTAGATAACTATTCTAAGATAATCACATGAAAATTCAATCTAAAATGTTTTAATTTTCAAATTTATTTCAGTACATTTTAGTGAAACCTAAATAACTCTCCGTTTAATAAAATTATCTATATATAGGGTTATCCCATACTTATAAATCTAGTTTAATATCATAAAAAATCTTTCATAATATCTTATAAAACTAATGTGATTAAAAAATTATTATCCCACTAGAATATGAAAGGAGATGTATAGTTAGTCCACTTTGTCATGCACCAGGTGATGATTGTGTTAATACTAGCCACTTTCTTTTTAGGGAAATTACAATTATGTAAATATTTTTTAGATCCTGTCTCCAATTTTAGTTTTCATATAGAATTGTAATTTTTCATAAAATTCTAAAACCTCTACCATTCCAATATTTAAGGATATTAATCTATACTTTTAGTTATCCCTCAGATTTATCCCAAGGGTTTTTAGTAAATCTATTTTATCAAAATCTCTAAAATATTCAGTATAACATCATATATGATAAATGGATATTTATACCATTGAAATTATGATAAAACATAACTTATCAATTTTTAATTTATCCTAAACTAACATCATAATATCAAAAGTTTTCAAAACCATCATATAATTTCAAATATAAATACACAGTCATGCACTCATAGTTTTAGTAGTAAAATCCCTGAATGTTAAAAGAAAAAAGACAAAATGTTATTATAAATGTAAATAAGGTGAAACGTTTTTCAAGGAAACTACTTTATTAAAACTACATAATTAATAATGATTTTACTTGAATAATAAATAAGATCTGTGACCTAATTGTTTGTTTCCCAGGGTGTGTGTGAATGAGAAAAAATCACACTAGAGGAAAATGTGATATTTTATGGGTCTGTCAATATTAGAATGATATGTTTGTCTTAGTGGGTGGGACCTCGGTAGGGGAACACATGTCTATAGAGAAATTAGTGGTACCTGATGGGATAAGACCCAACAACCATATTAAACATGGGTGAATGTGTTGTCAAAGGGGCTTAGTTTTTACTTTTGTATTAGTGGTGAAACACATCTAGAAGAATGGTGTAACTTACTAGGTTGAGATGTAGGGTCTAAAAATCAAGACTTTGTGATCTAAGGGGGTGTGAATGTAACACCCAGGAATGTTAAATTGTTAAAAGGTTATATACCACTATCAATGTAAATAATGTGCACCTTTTTTTGGGATCATACTAAATTAGAACTCCATAGTTAATAATTCTTGACTTTTAGTAGTGATTAGGATGTGTAAACACATGGAATGTTTCCCTAGGTGTATACAAGTGAGGATAAAAAAATAAAAGGAACATTTGTTATCATTTAGGGACAATCATTATTCTGATGATCTATTTAGGCACATGGGTGGGTCCTCGATAAAGGACCACGTGTCTGTGGGGAAACTAGTGGTTTCTAGTTTCCCAAGTCCTAATAAACAAGTTAAGGAGCACAACATGAACTATCATCGTGGACCGTATGTTACATTAGTTCTAATTTATACATTCTTTTCATTATAACATAGAAATGAATTGAGGAAATCCAATTTTATCCATAAATAATTATAAAATCAATGAAAATTATTGAGTCATATATATTTGATGGACCATTTAGCTTAGTATTTTAGAGACATAGGGAAAATGTTTAATTTAAAAAACCAAGGGTTTTCTCGTCTGATATACATTTTTTTCAACTCTACATGAAACAAATTATTCTATATCAAGTCTTCAACATCTATTAAAAGTTCTCTACAGAAGCTACTATATTATAAATATCACATGTAATACATTTCTTCACAACTTGTAGAAATAGAAGAAGAATAAAGGTGATATCTATCACTTAATATGGGTATAAATAAGTAATAACAATAATATATCTTTTGTTGAAATAAATAATATATCAGGAATAGATACAAAAAAATAATTCCATCATAGAATAAAAATTAGATAATACTATATCAATAAAAAAATTAGAAATGAAAATATCACATGGGTAACAATAACTTATTACATTGAGATGAAATGATAAATTCCATACAGATAATTCCATTACTTATGAAAACATGACATGATATTAAATATCATGATATTCCTAACCAAGCCCTGTCTCTACAAAATATTTTGTTCGATGTAGACAAACAACAATGTTTCTAACCAAGTTGTCACATGAGACTGATTGAGGCATCAATGATAAATATAAACTAGGTCCTACATGTCTCTAATTAATCCGAATTCATTCACAATATTATTTAATGAATAAAATATATAACATAGATCCACTATTACTTTGTAATAAATATACATATCTAATAAAACAACATGTATAATGATTGTTAATATTTCCCCAATAAATAAATATAATAGCTTCTTATATTAGAATCACATAGAAAAACACCATATTGAGGAAAAGTTATATGATTAATAATAAATTCCCCCAATCAATTGACATATAGAATCATGGTAAACTCCATTCAACCAATACAATAAAAACTAGGGTATTCATAGGGGAATGTATTTGGAAGAATAATTATAGTTATACATTTATTATAATTAGGAAAGACTAATGGAGTGATGAATCAATTATATTAGATATATTTAATGTGTCTCATTTGGGAAAAATATTTTATGATTCAAAAAGTTATACAATGAATTATTTAAGTATAATTGTAGAATTTTATCAGAAAAAACATGATTAATAAGAACTTTTTTAAATAAAATAATTATAATAATGGATTTTTTTTTTCAGTTTTTACTAAGAAGGATCAGGGGAAATCATCTTAAAATTAATAGAAAATATTTTCTTGTGAAAACATTTTAGATATATATTTTTCTTATTTTTTTATAAGGAAATTTTTAGAGGTAAAGGCCTTCATTTATATTAAAAGTAATTTGGAAAAAATGTTGGAAAAAAAAAATTTAGGTCTATTAAAAAATTAATCTTTGCATGAAATATCCTATAGGTAAGTCCTAAAAAATAAAAAATTTATATAAATATAATGAGGTGTAGAAGAAAGTAAATATATCCATGACAGATATAACTTTTTAATTTTTTGAAACAGTTTTTTTAAAAACCCACTTTGTAAATAAGAAAATATAATTCTTATATGAAAAAGGGTGTTGAGAGGTATAAGGATCATATTAATTAATCCATATTTTATTTGATAGAAAGTTAGGAAAACATTGGTAGGTTGAAATATATGTAAAATAAAGAAAATATTAATGTCTAAGAGTGGGAGTTATTTTTATAAACTCTACCCTTTTATTTGAGAAATTTTATTAGGAAATAGGTGGTTATTAATGATGAGAAGAAAACCCCTAATAAAAATATGAAATAAAATTTAAAATTGGGTAATGTAAGTATAAATGAAATATTTAAAAGTATATTCCTGTAAGAATGTGTATGATCCAATGTACCAAGAACAAAGTCAATAAAAACCTTACAACATCAGAATCATTGGAAAGAAAAATGATTGGAAAATATGATTCGAATGAGAAATTAATTTATAAATATAAAGATAAGGACATGATAAAAAATGTCAAATATTTATTATTTACACTATTCTATATAAGACATGTTGTATGATAATATATATTTTTCATGAAATTAAATTTGAGATAAGAAAACATTACCTTAATCCTTGACTTCCAAGAAAATAATTAAATATTCCATTTACCAAGAATATCTATAAAAATCACCTATATTGTAACATTATCCATATCTTTAACCTATTGTAATCCTCATTTATAAGTATGTTCTACATGTGTATTTTTTATTTATTATCCATTTTCAATATCGGGTGTGAGTTATCTTGATCTTTTTGAACGAGATTTATAATGACTATGTTTTTTTATTATCATCCAAAATTTCACCACTCCAACATAATATAAATTAGTAGAATAAATAAATTATATTTATTTATAATTTTTTAATCTCATTATATTATTTTTATTGTAATGTTTTTTAATAATGGATTTTATGTCGGTTAATTTTGATAATTCATTGTGATTGAAGTTGATTTTTAAAATATATATTGAATAATTATTATAAAATTTACAAACAATATACAAGAAATTATTATATTAAAAATTAACATTATTTTAGTATTTATGTTTTCATATCCATTCATGATAGAGTTTTATATATTTTTTTCAAATAGGTGGTTATACTGAACATAACATAATTTGATGGTCTAATATGGTTAAGAAATTGATTATTTTAACATAGTATCATTAAAACCTAATAATATTGATATTTGATAGATGAATTAAAAGTTATGTATCAATTTTTATTTTGTTTTTATAAATAATGAAAATAAATATGTAAAATGATACTTCCTGGAGGTGGTTATCTACACAATTCATGATTAACGTTTTCATTTCATGATGAATGATTGGAAATAAATTGGGATTATAATTTTAATATTAATATTTAGAACTTTTTATATACTTCATGGTTAGTTTTAAATTTAGTCATTATGACTAGTGAAAAGTGGTAGTGGTAAAAAATCAATGAAGTCACTTCCTGGAGGTAGCAGACCAGCTGATGCTCAATCAAAATTATTTTATTCATATAATTATATCAAAAGGGAATAATATTTGTAATTATATTAATATAATGAACATTAGTATACTAATGATACTTATGATATTATATGACCATTTTTTGTATATATTTTTTTATAGAAATAGTAAGATGAAAAAGAAAAGGTTTAAGTAATAATCATTGTGGTACCATGAACATTGTCATGAAACTCTCTTTGGATATGAAGGGACGAGGATAATTTATTGATTCTATAAGATCATGAAATTGAAACATTGATATAGGTAGAGAATATTAAAAAAATTATCGAGAATAAATTCTATGGAGTTGGTGTGTGATAAAGGGGCGGTTGTTTCCCATTTTATAATTGTTTAAAAGTGCACATTTTTGGAAATGAATTATTTTTCAATAATAGAATGAAACTATTATAGATATTGTGATTAAAAAATTGAGAAATAATATATTGTGGAGTTGGAATGGGTTATGAAAAACTCAACTAATTATTTCGTCACCTCTTTTAATCAATATTTATTTATTTACTTCTAATATTTTCACTACCACAAAAAAAGTTTTTCGCATCACCCCCCTTTATCAGCGCTAATGAAAAAGCGCTGATAAAGGGGGGTCCCTTTATCAGCGCTCAAAAAAGCGCTGATAAATGCTGCCTTTATCAGCGCTTTTGTTAGCGCTCATAAAGGGACCCCCTTTATCAGCCCTGTTGTTAGCGCTGATAAAGGGCCCCCCTTTATCAGCGCTTGCTTAGTAGCGCTGATAAAGGTTCGACTTCAAAAAAAATTTAAAAATATATTAATATATTAATATATAAATATAGTTATATTGTTATATAAATATAATATATAATTTTGAAATATATTTTAGATAAGTATAAATGTACATTTACACTTATTATACTTAATATATAAGATATTTAGTGAAAATTACTTCTTAAAAAATTAAAAAAAACATTTTTAATTAATATTTTGATAATTATTATGGAGTAATAGTCATTTAATAACAATTTGAGGACTAAAAAAATTAAAAAAAATTAAAAAAAGATCCAAATTATGTTGAAAACGCAACTCAAACTTCAAACGGCCATAAATTTTGATCCGGGTGTCCGTTTGAGCTCTACCACATATCAAATCGAAGCCTGCGACGAGCTCTACGTCAATATGGCTTGGCGGGACCCCAGTCAAGTGTTTTTCGAGGCCAAAAGAGGCCCAGAAGACCTCCAAAACTGAGTTTTTTGTCGGGGTATCCAGATTTTTTAACATTTTGTGGATTTTGAAACTCGTTTAAGGGGGTATTATTGGATTTTCGTGGTGGGAAATGAATTTATTCCAAGGTATTACATTAATATTGATATTATGTCTTTGAAATTTCATCCTTTTTTATAATGAACTGCTATTTATAATCAAATATATAACTATATGTACATATTTTTTATATATTCGCACCTAAAAATTAAAATTTTTAAATAAATAATTAAACATATTTACATATAAAATATATTAGCTTTATCTAAATAATAACTAATATCCATTTTATATAAAATACCAATATATGAATATTTATATACCTATATATTAATCTAACTATATATATATATTAATCTAACTATATATATTAATCTAACTATATATATATTAATCTAATAACTATATATATATTAATATAACTACATATATATATATATATATATTAGTATTACTATATATATATATTAATATCACCGTAAATATATATATTAATATCACTATATATATATTAATATAACTATATAAATATATATTCATATAACTATATATATGTTAATATAACTATATATATGTTAATATAACTATATATATGTTAATATAGCTATATATATATATATTAATATAAATATATATTAATATAAATATATATTACTATACGAATAAATATAACTATATATATATATAGATATAGATATATATTAATACCACTATATATATATATATTAATATTACAATATATATTATAATATAACTATATATATATATATATTATAATATAACTATATATATATATATTAATATAAATATATATTACTATACGAATAAATATAACTGAATATATAAATATATATAGAGAGAGATATCATGAATTGGAAAGCAAATCAAAATAGAGTAGTGGTAAGGGCTTAGGCGCGCAGGGGGGAGGTCTCGAGTTCAAATCTTGGTGGAGGCAGGGGTGCGCGCGCATGGGGAATATTGGAGCAAGCATTGTTAAAGGGTGGAGGGGGGTGCGTGGGGTGCGCGGGGTGTTGTATAGGGGCCGAAAAGCGTTGTAAAATGGGGGGGGGGGGGTTCAAGCGCTATAAAACCCCCCCGATTGGCAATATTTTTTAATTTTTTTTAAATAATTTTAAATTTTTTAAATTTTTTTAAATTTTTTTAACTTTTATCAGTGCTTTTTTAAAAGCGCTGATAAAAGGGTCCTTTATCAGCGCTAAAATGAAAGTGCTGATAAAGGAAGCGCTCATATAGGACCCCTTTATCAGCGTTAAAAAAAGCACTGATAAAGGGGTACTTTTATCAACGCTATTTTTTAGCACTGATAAAAGACCCCTTTTATCAGCACTTTTTTTAGCGCTGATAAAGGGGACCCCCCCCCTTTATCTACACTGGCTTTATAAGCGCTTTTCTAGCACTGATAAAGGCCATTTTTAGCGCTGATAAAGGTCGTGTTTGTAGTAGTGTTGTGTGTGTGTTTATATTTTATAAAGGCAATACCTTCCCAGTTCTAGTGAATTACGCCTTTGGTGCCAGTCGCCATCCCCTGGCATACGGAAGGCGGGCTTGGGGTAGTGATGATGCGTGCCCCGGGGGATGGGTCGTGAAAAATTGGTGTCAGAGGAGTCGATTCTACCACAAAACATGGGACTCTGATATTTCTTTTCTGTGAAGAAATTGTTTTAAGGGTACCGAGTGTGGTTTTTAGTTCCGGGAGTCCAATGTTGGTGCGGCGGCTGACGTATCCTTACACCAGGACCCTGACGACTGATTTCTGACTCAGTGAACGAACACACTAATTGCGTGTGTGTTTCCAAAAGTTTTCTTTAATTTAGCTCAAACTAGGTCTTCTCATCAGGTGTAGTCTTTTTACCATGTCTCAACTGTTCAGGATGCCTCCACGCAGATAGTCAGTTGGAGTTCCGAGAGAATACCCGATGACGGCCCACCGAGTGATCAAGCTCCGGTTCATGGCCCTCTTACTATGATGGAACATTTGGGTGGTGTAACAGCATCACCACCACCCATTAGGCAGCAGATTCCACTAGTCGTACTAGCAGACGGTGCACGCTGGCAGAGCGTGTTTCATAAGTTCCAACAGCAGAGGCCTCTGAGGTTACAAAGAGAAGTATATTTCCAAGAAGCAATGGACTGGATTGCGGCGATTTCTAGAGTTCTACACCTAGTTTAGACACTAGTATAGAAGATAGTGAATTTAGCCACTAGTGTTTCCCAGTGAGTGACCATGAGGTTGGTCTACATAGTGATGAGGCTTCAGTATGTGGACCGATGCCTGAGATAGTACCTTCGAGTAGTGTGCCTACTATATCACTACCTTTTGGTCAGCAGTATCAACCGACGATACCTGTAGATGACACATGTAGGATTAGTTCCTTACACATGTTTCAACATCAGATACCCATCGGGTTCCGAGGCTAGCCCGACTCACAGGAGGATAAGGACTAGCTTGAGGAGGTGGGTGAGAGTTTTCTAGAGCTTATACAGCTTCGGCAGGATGATGTGACAGTAGTTGAGAATTCATCGAGGCATACTGATCTTTCCTATTACTCGATGAATTTTACATAATCAGTGCTTTAGATCTCAGACCTCTGAGCGAGGTGTGTTTAAGGATATCCTAGCCATCACTTTTCCTCTATGAATTCCTACTTATGCTAGGGTGCTAGAGAGAACCTTTGTGGTTGAATGTTCTTTGGCTAAATGGATACAACTAGAGAATGTTAGCAGTGGGATATCATAGAACTGGCAGTAGTCTCAAAGACATTGGAATTTAAAATGTTTCAAGAAGAAGAAGTGTAAAGGAAAAATGAATCTACAGAGCAGCAGACGTGTAAGCAGAGCTGGGAGGGAAGCATGTGGTGATGTACATTTCGACATGTTACAACCACTCGCCTTTGTAGTCCCCGCCAGGCTCAGGGAGCAGGAGGGCAGGAGAAGAGATTAGCTGCATGGGGTTAAGGAGTGTCACCCAAGGGCTCTATGAATGATTCTAGGTATGGTCTGTGTCTACTACTATCTTATATAACATCAGAAATTGATGCGAATCATTCCGTTCTTCCATGAATATTGTCCCAAACCTAGAGTTTCCGGTTAAGTCATTGACTTGACCCTCATGTCTGTAGATACCTTTGGGAGGAGACTCGATAACTACAATTACACTGTTAGTGTGATCTGACCCTTTAGGTGAGAGTTTCAGTTGGAACCTCTTGGTGGCAGCCTCGAGGCCTTAAGACATTAGTTTGGGTATGAACTGGGCAACCACAGTTCATACACAGATTAAATACATTAGTCAAAAAGGTTGTGGTTTACCTATAAGGTTGGGATGGGTTTTCCTTGGTCGGCGGAAAGGACCCCCCAGGAAACACAAAATTAAATCACGCATAAGTGGGTGCAGTCGATCACACATGAGTCGACCAGACATAGATTGGTTCCAAACTTCTACAGAGTTGCTGCACCGCTTTTAACATTGATGAAGAAGGGGAAACCCTCGTGTGGTCAGAGAGATGTCGGTAAAGCTTTTCTAGAGATGAGGTAGAGGTTGACTAGTATGCCCATCTTGAGGCTACCAGAGATGGTGCAGATAATCCAGGAGTGGATGAAGACTGCACAGAGCAGACATAAGTCCTATGCTGATAGGAGATGGAGACCGCTGGAGTTTGAGGATGGCGACCATGTTTTCCTATGGGTCTCACCTTGACGAGGTCTACAGAGATTTGGCCGGAGAGACAAGTTATATCTACGATTCATCAGACCATTCTAGTTCCTCAGTATATTAGGTGATGTGGCTTACTACCAGGCCCTTCAACCTCTGTTGCACTGAGTTCATGATGTCTTCCACGTATCACAGCTGAGGAGATACGTGCACGACCTGACCCACATCATCGACCACGGGGAGATGGACATCGATGATGGGGAAACTTTTACGGAGGTTCCAATAGAGATTGAGGATCGAATAGAGCGGTTTCTACGTGGATGGTCTATTCCTCTGGTGTGCATTCACTGGTAGCACATGAACCTCTAGGGGAGAACATGGGAGAATGATGCTCAGATGCATGCTCAGTACCCCTTTAGTTTCCCTAGTGTGTGTTGTAGCTTTATGGGGACTTAAATCCCTGAGATGTGAGTAATTTAAAGGCCATGTAATTTCAAGGGAATTTTTTTTCATAATTCTTTGGAATTTTACGGGACTGTAGTTTCTGACGACACTTAATTCTGAGGCCCAGTGTGCCCGAATTCAATTTCTGAAGTTTTATTTGGGTACGTTCAGTAAACGTATAGGCGAGTTCTTCTATATTTTGAACCGGTGCTCGGAAATGAAATTTGAAGACACCAATGAACTCATACTGCCAGTATTCGCTTAAGTAGACCTTTATTGCAGTTGCGTTTTATGCGAGTTGAGAGTTAATATTTGGGGTTTAATTAAAACGTTAAATAAACATGTTTAGAACAATTTTATTCACCTTAGTGGTTAAATCCTACATGGGAAAGTTAATGGTGGGCCCCACACCCACATAACTTCCCATGTGTGGATATTTGTGATGTGGGGCCCACATGAGCCCCTACCTTTCATATCCCTTAAACCTCCCTCAAACTCCCCTATTTAACCCCCTTGTTTAATTCTTGACAACTCCCCCATTTAATTGGGTAGATCTTCTCTACATTCCACCTCCCTCACTCCATTTAATTCTTTCCCAACCCATCTCAATTAATTAAAAAACTCTTCAATTAATTAATTAAAGAGTTTTATTTAATTTGAAAATAAATTCCATGTTATTTTATGGGAGGGCCATTTTATTATTTTGGTTGGCAATTTTGGTGGGAGAGCTCTTGAGAGGATTTAGAAGGAAGTGTTCTTCTTCGACGAAGTACACTAACCTTCAACGAAGAATGAATTTCTCCCTCGATGAAGAACACTCTAAGATTCGAGGAACATGAAGTCTCCAATGATGCTTCTTCTTAGGGTGCACTCCGACGACAACAGAATCGACACCGATCTTCCGCGATGTCGTTCTACCTTGACGCTTGTCCTCTTTCCGCAGATTGACGACGTGAAATGTCATAATCGATGTAGGGGGTTTGCTTAATTTATTTTAAATAAATTATTCATTTGTTTTGTTGTATACAAGTGAACATCATTGGATATATGACACCGCCTAACGCGGAGGGCGCGGGCTGAATGAACATGGCATGACGACCCTACGTTGATACTTGTTCTTGGATTCTTTGGCGGCAACAACGAGAGGAGGTGGCGACGAACGGAAGCGGTGGCCATGCGCCGAACACATGCGGAAGAACCGCTCCCGCAACCACGGCCCGCACAATGCGGGCTTCTTTGGCGGAAGAACCGGCCGGCTCAGCAGCCGGCATGGCGGAAGAAGGCTATGGCACCAGGGTGTCACGTTGGACTAACCGCGGCACGCCTGAGCAGGCCGCTTGTGCCAAGAAGGTCAGCCTGCTTCGGCTGGCCAGTTTGGGAGGGCGTCGCCGCTTGGCGCCGCCGGTTCTGGCAGCCCCCCTGGACTTCTCGGCCCCTTTGGGCCGAGCCGCGGAAGGCTGGGCTGGACCATGCCCTTCGTGTCGGGCTATGCCCTTCGGGTCAGGCGGTGCATTTCATCAGGTCGGTCGGACCCCCAACCGGGTCGGACCCGCCAACTATGGGTTGACCCGACCCGCCAGCCCACCAGGCATAACGGGTCGGGCCTGTTTTAACTTAAATGTGAATAACATGAAGACCGCGTGTCCAATCGACGCACCGTCTATGGAATTGGGACCCTCACGATGGGGTGGTCATTTTTCGATAATCTAAGTGAGTTTTTGAAGACTTTGGAAAATGGTCGAGTTTGGAACGAACATAATTCCAACCGGGCCCTCAGAGTGGAAACACTTATAACTTAAGGACCGGACATCTGATTGATGTGCCGTCGAATATTTTGGATTCCACATGATGAGACAGTTCTTTTGGCATACTATACATAGGATTCTTATGTTGTTTGAGCATGGCCAGGTTGGATTGTACCCAAAATCCAACGGGGCCCCTAGAATGGAAATTCTAATAACTCACAGACCGGGCGTCCGATTGACGTGTCGTCTATTGCGTTGAGACCCCTATGACAAGGCGGTCCTTTGAGATACTTCTATGTGATATTACATGACACTAGGAAGTATCTAACAGTAGCTCGTAGAGGGGACCCTCCTAGAGACAAGCGTACGGAGTGCGGAAACCTAGTAGCTATAGACCTGACGACTGCGTGACTGATTCTACTTAGAGTGATTCGATTAGACCAGTGGGCAGAACGCCTGATTTGGAGACAGACCCAAGGCGGACGGAGTGCCTGGTTTGGCAGCATACCCACGGTACTCAAGAGGAGGAGTACCTCTGTATGCTATTGGGGGGAGCACTACTTTGATGGGGTGGCAGACCCACTGTAGTGGAGCACCCGGTTTGGCAGTAGACCCGCAATACTCAACAAGAGGAGTACCTCAACAGTCTCAGGTTAGTGAGTAGTGCCTCGAAGTCGTGACAGGGCCAATGTACTCGATAGAGGAGGATTTCTCTAGTATTTGTGGTTTCATTAATGAAAATCCTGGTTTGAGCTGAGTCACTGACCTTTGTGTTTTTCCTATTGATTGATATGGGTTACTAGATAACTTAGGTATATGTATGGGAATATACCTAAGTAAAGGTTATCTATTGAGATCTTGCTTTGTAGTTTATCCTTGTTGCATTTTTTGAGACCTTGAGGGTCTCGTGGTCCCTACTAAGTATCATTATACTCACCCTTGCCCGGGCTTTGCTCGTTCCTCATTGTGTTAGATGCAGACGACAGACAGTGCTGACCGAGGCAGAGTGTATGAGGAATAGACGGTACCCGGAGGTGGACCTCATGATGAGTCGGTACCCGGAGGAGACAGACGAACAGGGAGTGCTGAGGAAGACATCTGTAGATACCCTTCAGGTAGGAACCCGGAGGACGATTTAGGAGCTGCTTCCATCTTCTAGTTCTTTGTCTTTTCAGTTGTACATTCTTTCAGTTGTAGTTGTACCTTTATGTGGGGCTTGTATTTCCGGCCCCTTTGTACTTTCAGCACACTTTTTATACTGCTTTACTTTGTGTCTGCTTCCGCTTTTTCTCTGGTTGTGTCTGTGTTTACATTTTATAATATATATATATTAATATAACTATATAAATATATGTTAATATAACTATATATATGTTTATACAACTATATATATGTTAATATAACTATATATATGTTAATATAACTATATATATGTTAATATAACTATATATATGTTAATATAACTATATATATGTTAATATAACTATATATATGTTAATATAACTATATATATATATATTAATATAAATATATATTACTATACGAATAAATATAACTATATATATATAGATATAGATATAGATATATATTAATACCACTATATATATTATTAATATTACTATATATATATTATAATATAACTATATAACTATATATTGTAATATATATATATATATATTAATATAAATATATATTACTATACGAATAAATATAACTAAATATATAAATATATATATAGAGAGATATCATGAATTGGAAATCAAATCAAAATAGAGTAGTGGTAAGGGCTTAGGCGCGCAGGGGGGAGGTCTCGAGTTCAAATCCTGGTGGAGGCAGGGGTGCACGCGCATGGGGAATATTGGACCAAGCGCCGTTAAAGGGTGGAGGGGGTGCGTGGGGTGCATGGGGTGTTGTATAGGGGCCGAAAAGTTCTGTAAAAGGGGGGGGGGGGGTTCAAGCGCTATAAAACCCCCCCCGATTGGCAGTATTTTTAAATTTTTTTAAATTTTTTTAGGTTTGTTTTTAAATTTTTTTAACTTTTATCAGCGTTTTTTTAAAAGCGCTGATAAAAGGGTCCTTTATCAGCGCTAAAACAAAAGTGATGATAAAGGAAGTGCTGATATAGGACCCCTTTATCAGCACTAAAAAAGCACTGATAAAAGACCCCTTTTATCACCGCTTTTTTTAGTGCTGATAAAGGGGTCATATATCAGCGCTTTTCAGAGCGCTGATAAAGGGGACCCCCCTTTATCTACACAGGCTTTATCAGTTCTTTTCTAGCACTGATAAAGGCCATTTTTAGTGCTGATAAAGGCCGTGTTTGTAGTAGTTTTTTTACTTGAATTTTAATCTTATTTTTACTTGGGAAACTAGTTTTTACCAAAGTAAATTTTGTTTCATAAATATATAAAATAACACCTCTTACTAAATTATGGTGTAATTAACCAAAATTTAATATCCATTAAATCTAATTAAATTTATAATTAAGATAAAATTATTTTTAAATTAAAAGGTTTTATATATTGAAAAAAAATTCATTTAAATTTTTGATTTCACTATTAACCAATCTTAACGCAATTTTTTATTGATTTCTAATTCAATGAGAAATAATTTATATAAATATTAGAATAAATTATATTCCTGTCACTTTTGAGAGGAGATTAATTTAATTGATTAGGTAAAAAATTCACAATACTAATAAAATAAATCTTTATAAATAATTATTTTACAATTATTATGGTAATTAATATTAATCATAGTTATCATACCATTGTTGCTAAAAATGAAATTTACCTAAGTAGATCATGTTGATAAAAAGTAGGAAATACTTTTTTTATTTAATTTCTATAATTGATGAAAATAAATTATTTAAAATAAGCTTGTAAATAATTTTTTAAAGGAAACTATTATATTTTTTCCAAAACTATATACATTGATTTTATTAATACAATATATGAATTTAAAATTATTTATTATATTTATATGTAAATAATATGAAAAAATATTTCAAAAATATTGAATTCAATATTGTATTATGATAATTTCATAAAAGTGATAGTTTCAACACTGTCAAAATTATTTCACATTTTACATTAAAATCATTTTTAGATAAATATAAAAATATTTACATAGGATAATTTTGATATGATATATTTAAAAATTAAATTCATCGAAAAAAATATAATTATAAAATTTAAAAAAAATATTTTAGTTGGAAAAAATATATAATAAAAAATTTCTTTTACTGAACATATTATCATTAAAAAATTAAATGTTCTTAATACAATTTTTTTATTAATTAATACGGAATTATAATATTTTTATCCACTATATATATTTTTTACTTAAGTAGTTGTAATAATATTTTTCTAATATATCATGACCTATTTTTGTTGAGTGTTACATGTTGAATAAGTTATTAAAACGAAATTTATTTAAAAAATTACATAGTGGACTTCATGGTTGTCGTAAGTTTTTTTATAACTGATAAAGGGAAACCATTATCAGTTATTTTTATCACAAATTAAAGGATATTTTAACCATTAAATCTATAGAAATAATAAAAGTATCGTTGATTAACATTATAGATATCACTGGTAAAATCCCAATTATTGTAGTGTGTTCTTACAATTTATATCACAGTGCAGTAATAATTGTATAATTTAATTTCAAATAATATTTTTGAGAAATACAAATAGAACTGTGAATTTTTTTAAAAGGTCAAGAACAATTTTCTAAAAATAAGAGAGAGACAAAGGCTACATGAAACAGAAAGATGTTATCCTATTACAATATCTTACAAAGTGGGGGAGAAGATCATCCATCAAATTATCACTCCATGTCATGGCTTGGTTGAATCCTTTTTTGGAAAGGCCATCTGTAACCATATTTGCCTCACGGTACGTATGGGTGGAAATGTATTTGATTTCAAGAAGAGAATCGATCCAAAGAGCCCGTACCTGAGTGGTAAGGGCTCCTGCTTGGAATCCAAGATACACGAGTTCAAAACAGGGTGGAGGCGAATTTCCGGTACTGTAGAAGTACTGTCGCAATTACTGTTCAGTAATGTAGCAGCCGGAACTGTTCACCCGATTTGGGAATTCGGGCAACCGGTTTGGGCCTATGGGTCTCTAGGGCCTTCGAGTCATCAAAGGCCTCCGGGCCACAGGGCCTTCAGGTCACATAGACCATTGAGTAGCCCAGTTCACACAGAAAATGCCCCAGAAGAGGATCAGAGCAACATGAGTAGCATCCACTAGATGTAGAGCTTACCGGATTGGAAGAATGAGAGGGTATGGAAGCTGCCATTGGGTCCAGGCACCATACTACTTTGTACAGGGAAATGCTAGCCAATCAGCAATTCAAGGTTGGGATCTAGGTGATCAATGTCACAGAAAGCTGGAGAGGGGCAGTTCAAGTGGGCCGGGCCTACAGGTCATGTGTTGGGCATGGTATGCCTCTGGGCCTTCAGGTCATGTATTGCGGGTTTTTCGGGCATTGTGCCTTGGGCCTACAGGTTATGTACGGGTTCCCCTTAAACCCTTAAAAGGGGGATTATCCATAATAAAATAAAAAAGAGGGCCTTTGGTCCATTTAGGAAAGAAGAGAATCGAGGCAGTTCATCTAACGGCCAGTGAGAGGCCAAGCAAGGTAGATCACCCCATTCCAAATAGCATGCACAATGGTGGGGGAGTCACTCTCTATCTAGATGTTATTCCATCCTTTTATCTTGAATAAATTAATGGCCTAGATCACCACCATCATTTTGGCTTCAAGAGAAGAGGAATTGCCACAGTTTCTAAAGAAGCATATGTGACATCGACCAAGATAATCTTTAAAAATGTCCCCACATCCTACAGGACCCAGGGTTCCTATTGAACCTCTATATATACTGATCTTGATCCATACAGGAGTCGGATCTTTCCAGAAAACCTCTAGATAATGCTTCATCTTAGTGTAAAAGCCATCAATTTTGAGGCATTGGAGAATCAAAAAGTCCCCAACTGAATTTTCGCAGTGGTATTTCTGGAGCAGGGCTGTTTCCTGGATGCCAATAAGGATCCCCTTCCAACATTCATTAAGATTAACTGAGTAATTATTGTGAATAATTGCATTTATATCATACCATATCACATGTAGGAGCACAAAAACCGTAGATACTAATAGGTTCTTCATTTTCTGAGAAGATTCAAGTTCCATGAAATGTTTAAGTTGAGAGTAAATAGAGTCAGAGGATAACCATCTACAATCAAAAAGTTCAGTAACATAATTCCAAAGAGAAGAGGTTGTAGCAAAAGATAAGAAAAGATGATTAGTTTCCTCCTTATGTTGGTGAAAAAATTTACATTTAGAGTATAGTTGGACACCAAAAGACTAAAGACAATCCTTTGTGGGAATGCGTTTATGGGAAATGTGCCAGACAAGGTTAAGCCTTGAAGGCTTAATCCAAGGTTTACCAAAAAACTAAATCCATGGGAAAATGGGGTCAAAATTAGTGAAACAACGATGATAGAAGTTTTTGGAATCCAAAATACTATTTTGAGAAGGGTCCCAATAATGAAAATCGTCCCCATTTATAATGGGTAATTTTACACAACATGCCTAATGTGATCTGGGATATTAGTTGTACTAGAGTGAATTACATAATTTATGGTGATATTGATGTTATCAGGAGAGGCATCTAGAGATATCCTGGAAAAGAGAGGGGTACTAGTCCAGTTATCAAGACCGAAATTCATAGTGGAGTCTGAACTAACCATCCATATTGAGTTATGCATGATGTCAACATAGGTATTTCGAATGGATGGCCAGAGGGAGGAATTGATGTAACTAGATTTACCTTTTTTATGTTTTTGCCGGAGCCTATAATGAAGAAAGGTTATAGAGTAAGATTTATTGTTGATCAATCTCCAGGTGAGCTTAGCTTGAAGAGCCTCATTAAGAATTTGAGATTTTTAATTCCAAGACCACCTTTTTCAATGGGTTTGTAACATATCGACCAAGGGATAATAACAAGATTTCATTCAAGAATACTACCAGTCCAAATAAAATTTTTTATGTAGCCATTAACGTTTTAAATAAGACTATTATGCCATTTGTATATCAACAGGGGGTAAACCATTTTGGAGATAATAATGGATTTCATGAGGCAAATCCTGCCAGCCATGGAGAGGGTTTTCTCTTTACAGGAGGACAGTTGGTTAGTCACTTGATCCACAACTATGTTAAAAAAAATGGGTTTGGGCCTACCCCAGTAGAGGGGAACTCCAAGATAGGTAAAATGGTTAGATCCCTCTTTGATGCCAATATTCTCAACGATAAAACGTTTTCTAGTAGGGGGAAGGTTTTCCCAAAAAAGATATAGAATTTATTCTAGCTAACGTATTGTCCAGAGACCTCTTCATAGTGAGACATGGCCTTTTTAAGATTAACGATATTTTTTCTACCCCCATTAAGGAACAAAATGATGTCATCAACATAAAGGTGGTGGGTAAGGACAACAAGATTTCTGGCAGCCTGTGTGAAATTATTAAGATCACTTAAAATCCAACATATATCTATATATATATACACACACATTTCTATATATATTTTATTACAAAATTTATTTCCAAAAATAAAAAACACATTTTCTTTCTTTAGCCTGCACATAAAACATCCTAATAAAGAATCTTTTTTTTCTAAAAACCACCCTAGATTGAATAAAAGAATATAGTAAATGTATTTTAAATTAATAGTTGTTTTATTAATAATACAAATACATAAATGAAACCTAAATATGACATAATTAATGAATAAAATATCAAATTTATACTAAAAAATAAACATCAAGTCATATAGGGAGCACTGTAAGTCAGATTACTAAATTGCTAGTTGATATACATCAAAAAATTATTTATCATTTTTAATGTTTCTATTAAATATATATATTTTTTTTAGTTTTGAGTTTGTGATATGTTTTCTGAAATAAAATATCATTTAAAAAAACACCCTAATTCCTTCATAAAAGACACACAATATGTCAAATTGTCATGCCATAGATTCACATGAATAAAAAATGATTAAGGTACCGTTTTAATAAATTATAACGATGATCTGAATACTTTTTTGAATATTTTTAGTGAGTGTTGAACATTATTAACAAAATATGTCAATTTAAAACTGAAAAAGAACAATTTTATTCATATAGGGTAAACCATATATTTGATCTATGTTTGTATGATTCCTCAATATAAAAATTAGTTATTTGAAGGTTTCCATAATGATAAAATAAAATAGACAATCTTTTTTTGGAGTATGTGACATGAGATTTGAACTATATTTTCAAATTAAAATAAAAACATATACTTTTGATCAAACCAGCCACAACATATACAAGATATATGTGAGGCTAATTCTTACACACAAAATATTATATTTAAATCATTTTCATAAAAAATCATAAAAATAAAAGTGTGATTGATCTATTTTTACTATGTGATGCATGTCATGATGAAAATACGATTTTCACAAAGATCATTTATTCTAAATCAATCATGAAATAAACAACTAAGGAAGGGAAAATAAAAGTGCCATAATTATCATAATTCACTTAAATAACTAATATTTCATAAGTCATCTCTCTATACTTTGTCTTTAAAGGTAATTATAACATAACATGCACATTAGCCTTTTATTTTACGAATTGATTCACATAATTCCAAAACACCTTGAACTTGAAACACTGGAGTGTGGGTGTTTAATTAAATTATTTCTTCCCCTATGTTTGTAATAAAATTTCAATTACTCACATTTTTACATTCATGGGATTTATTAAATCCACATTTAAAGCACCCCAAATTCCAATCAAACTATTCCTTTGATGATTCCTAACATATTTATGACATGTAAATGACAATAATTTTTTTTCTGAATATTATCTAATTAACATTTTCTGAGACTTGATATATTTTTTGTAATCCAAACCATGGAAATAGTGGGAATCTAAAATTTTTATTTCAAATTTGAGTGCTTATCGAATGATTTCTTCATTGATACCGAAGACTTTTATATCTACTAACCTTCAAAGACATGATTATAATCCATTAATAATTTATCAACATTACTTTTAGGGAAAATAATTAAACCATAGTCATAACTATCACGGATTATAAAATTTTCCACATAGGTAGAAATGAATTCATTATCCTTGTTCATCATATTAATAAATTCATTCTTAATATTTTTTTACATAGGATATAAGGAATGTACTTATTGAATTATATATCCTTAAACCCATCTCATCCCATCTAATTAATTTCTTCCACTTGCATCGAATTCTGGGAATCGTTTCGAGTCATGAGATTTGAACAATAGGAAATAGTTTCTCATTGGCATTGATCCATTTCTCAGCCTCTAGTGGATCATAAGATTCACTAAATGAAGGTGTATATTTCCTCATGAATGATTCAATAGTAAGTTGTTCTCTCCTTTGATAATTTGGAAACTCGACATGATTCATATCCTAAGAATGTTGTGTGAGCATAGCTACCAAATTTTTCATTATATCTCCCATAATGTATGATTTCTTAAGAGGGAAATCATTTCATTTTCTGTTGCACTCAGTATTAACACAGTTTATTCATGCTCTAGCCAATGACATAAACTATAAATAATATCATGAGAAGAAATAATAAATGTGGACAACCACATTATTCTTAAAAATAATTTATAGAATGTAAAAATCATGACTCCTTATTCTATTTAACCTTAGGCTTAACATAGTTCAATGATGATCACTATCAATAATTAAAGATTCATCCTATACTTATATATATTACTAGGGTTTTAATAAAAAATTTCAAACCCTAATTAACAAGGATTGTCTAAACTTGTCTATGTTAAAAACTATAATGGACCATGATTTTCACCATATGTAATATATCTTTCTAGATGAATATTAAATACATAACATAAAATATTCATGCCAAAACCTTTATGATTTATTGTATTTTGATATTAGATATCCATTATTCTTATTTTATGAATGATCTTCAATATATCTCACAAAGAACATATCTAAAAGTACTCTTCTTAGGCATAAAACACCTATACCTTTCTTCATCACTTGGTGAGTGAAATATAAGAAAGTTTGGTCTTTTCTACTTAATAATGTTAAACGTAAGAGATATCAATCCATGAGCACATGGGATCAGAAGATAATAATAAATTTAGGTGATCATAAATGTAAATAATAATGTTCATCCCCAACCTAGATAGCTCATCATCATGATTCATGGCCTAAAACATTATATTTTCAGAAAATATGGTCCATAAGGGTGAGAAATCATCATAAATAAATCCTAAACCATAATCTCATGTCCTAAAACATTTGAACAATCATAGATATAAAAAACTATCTCATATGTAAATGATAAATATCAAATCCATAAACATAGTGTATCAAGACACACTTGTTTCTTATAGTAGTTCAAGAAGCACCTGTTTACATGTGTAGATTAGGACACACCATTTCCCATAGTGGATCAAGACCATCAATTTGTCTTTCATTGTAATTGCATAAGATGTAAAATATTACGTAATAAATTGGATGGAGATATAGTTTCCAACCATAACATAATAAATACAAGAAATATTTTGTTCCATTTGATCATTAGTCATCCATCATATCAAAACCCATGAAAAGAAATGGTTTTCATAAACATTTCATCATTTCATACCCCATGGAAAAGTAACGGGATTTATAATCATCATAACATAATAGACACAAACCATATATATAATGAATACAGATAGTATCCAGGGATCATATACATATTAAATAATAATTAACATGAAACAATTTTTTCTTAGAAGGAACATGATTTTAAAATATCACTTGAACTAATTTTTTAGAAAAACATCCTTTCCATTTATGTTTTTTAAAAGATGCACAATTACAAATGAAGCAAATTTATTTAAAAATAACCTTATAAAATTATATCAGATCATTTATGGTATTAAGGCTTCATGATAGTGGGGAAATTAGTTCATTCTATATAAGTTTAAAAAACATTCATTCCATATTTTTTGGTAAAGTCCCAAAGTTACTTGTTAGGAAAATGATAAACATATTTATTTAAAACCATTTTTTAAAAATTAATACATGGATTAAAACGAATTTAAAAATCTATATGAGAATAATAAAAAACTTTTGGAAAATATTTTCCCAAAACACGGGCACGGGAGATAAATATTCCCCAATAGATACTTAAACATAAGAAAACTTGAATAACAATTAGATTAGAAAATAAAATATTACTTCAAGTATTTCCTTTATTTAGTAATGTTACATCCTATTGTATAATAAATTTGGATTTATTATTAAAATTTTCTATAAAATTAATTATATAATACCACATATTAATTATTCATAACATCTTATCACCCATTTATTAACAATGTTTAAAAGTGCCCAGCCAGATTATTATATCACTAAGAGGGGGATGGGTGAATCATTGATACTCCTTTTCTTTTATGTTTCTTTTCAAATGAAACAACCTTTGAATATTTTTAAATATTTCAATTCCCTGTTGAGAAAAAAATCAACACAAAATCAAAGAAACACAAATATTTAAATGGTTCACTATTCAATAAGAGTAGCTACATCCTTGGTATGGTTTGAAAATGATCCAATACCATACAATCCAAAAAAAATAAATCCTTAGATTACAAGGAGTATGATGTACCCTTTTACTAATGTAGAACTATGAAACCATAAAAGTAGTGCATGTGCACCCTCTTCACACAATAGGGATATAATTTTGTTTTGTAACATCTCATGTTAACTTTTCATATTTTAATTTCACCAGATATATTCAACTATAAAACAATTTTTCTTTTCCTTACCCGGAGGAAAGGTAAGAACCTCTTGGACTATGAAAAAAATCTATCTGATTACCCTGAATACAATGCTCATACTCTTATTCTTCTCGATCCGATTTTCTTTGAATTGAATACAATAGAATAGAATCAACACCACTTCAAAACATTTATCCAATAGTCATGAAAATAGAATCTGCAATACTTCAAAACCTAACACTGATGAAGAGACTCATTACGATTCTTCCTTAGCAAGAGGAGCCTAATATGGAAACATCCAGTACAGAAAAATTGAAACCGATTATTTCGGCCTGATGTGATAAACACTCAAATGAAAATGTCAATATAAATACTCATCACCTCTTCTTCTTCTCCCAAAAACGTGGAGATTCTCTCTCCGCTTCTATGAATTGTGGACCACTATGGGAAAAAACATGATTTTGTGACGGGCTATTTGTGACGGGATTAATTCCCACCGCAAATAGTCCATCCCAGAGGGTTATTTCCGATGGAGAGTTCGACCCTTCATAAATAACTTGTTATTTGTGATGGGATTTAGGGTCCCATCATAAAAGGAAAGGTGCGGTTTGGTGTGGGATGCGTGCCAAAGCATAAGAAGATTATTTGCAATTGGGTGATTCCCCCGTCACAAATACAGGTGGCGGTAAATGGGTTTTTGTGATGGGATGTTGTCCCATCACAAAATGTGTTTCTGCATGTCATTTTGGCGATGCGGCCCGTTGCAGATACCCTTTTAACCGCCAACATCAATTAACGCGGGAAATGGTTTTTGCGACGGTGTTCCCATCGCAAAAGGTCCCGTCACAACTAATGAAACCTATATATACCACCCTTCTTTTTTCATTCTCTTCCCCTAAATTATTATTTCCTCTATCTCTCTAAACTAGATTTTTATTGTGGAAATTTCTTTAAGTTAGTTTTTTATGGAGAAGTTGTGAAGTTGTTTACATCAATTGGAGATCAAGTTTAATGGTATTTATATTATATTTCATTTAATATTTATTTCATTTTTATGTTAATTGTAATTATTATTGACTAGTTTTAATTAAATTAGATTTAATTTTTTTTTGTAATTAGTATTTATTTGTAATAATAAATAGAAATTATTTGTAATAATTATTAATAATTAGTAATAATTATAAATTATTAATGAAAATTAGTATTGTATATAAATAATTACTTGTAATTAGTTATTAATAATTGTAAATTGTAGTTATTAATATCAACAAACGTTAATTAGTAATAGTTATGTTTAATTAATAATAATTACAGGTAATTAGTAATAAATAGGAGTAATTATAAATAAATATGAATAATTAGTAAAAAATATGAATAATTAGTAATAAATATGAATAATTAGCAATAAATACAAATAATTAGTAATAAATACGAATAATTAGTAAAAAAATATGAATAATTAGTAATAAATATGAATAATTAGTAATAATTAAGAATAATTAAGAATACTTAGTAATAAATAGGAATAATTATTAATAATTTAGAATAATTAGGAATAATTTGAAATAAATTTGAATAATGAGTAATAAATAGGAATAATGAGGAATAATTTAGAATAATTAAGAATTAATAGGAATAACTGGTAATAATTAGGAATAATTAAAAATAATTAGGAATAAATAATAATAATTAGGAATAATTATGATTAATTATAAATAATTAACAATAATTATCTATAATTAGCAATGATTATCAATAATTTGAAATAATTTTCAATAATTTGTAATAATTTGTAATAATTTACAATAATCTGTAATAATGAGGAATAATCTGTAATAATCTGTAATAATCAGTAATAATTTGTAATAATTAGTAATAATTAGTAATAATTAGTAATAATTTTTAATAATTTGCAATAATTTGTAATAAATAGTAGTAAATAGTAGTAAATAGTAGTAAATAGTAGTAAATAGTAGTAAATAGTATTAATTAGCAATAATTAGTAATAATTATAAATAATTAGTAATAAATAGGAATATTTAGTAATAAATAGTAATAAATAGTAATAAATATTAATAAATAGTATCAAATAGTAATAAATAGTAATAAATAGTAGTAATTAGTAATAAATAGTAATAAATTGTAATAAATAGTAATAAATAGTAAAAAATAGTAAAAAATAGAAATAAATAGAAATAAATAGTAATAAATAGTATTATATAGTAATAAATAGTTAAAATTAGTAATAATTAGTAATGATTAGTAATAATTAGTAATAATTAGTAATAATTAGTAATAATTAGTAATAATTAGTAATAATCAGTAATAATTAGAAATAATTAGAAATAATTATTAATAATTACTAATAAATAGAAATAAATAAGAATAAATAGGAATAATTACAAATAAATAGGAATAAATAGTAATAATTAGGAATAATTAATAATAATTTAGAGTAATTAAGAGTAATTAGGAATAACTAGGAAAAATTAGGAAAAATTAATAATAATTTGGAATAATTAGGAATAATTAGAATAATTAGTAATAATTATGAATAATTACTAATAATTACGAATAATTATGAATAATTATGAATAATTATGAATAATTATGAATAATTATGAATAATTACTAATTTGTAACAATTTTTAACAATTTGTAACAAATTGTAACAAATTGTAACAAATTATAACAAATTGTAACAAATTGGAACAAGTTGTAATAAATTGTAACAAGATGTAACAAATTGTATCAATCTGTAACAAATTGTTACAATTTGTAACAAGTTGTAACAAGTTGTAAGAATTTGTAGCAATTTGTAGTAATTTTTTACAATTTTTAGCAATTTTTAACAATTTGTAACAATTTTTAACTATTTGTAACAATTTGTAATAATTTGTAACAATTTTTAACAATTTTTAACAATTTTTAATAATTAGTAGCAATTAAAAATAACTGTAACAATTAGTAATAAATTGTAACAATTAGTAATAAATTGTAACAATTAGTAATAAATTGTAATAATTAGTAATAAATTGTAACAATTAGAAACAATTATTAAGAAATAGGAACAATTAAGATGAAAATTAGTTGTAATAAATTGTACTAATTTGTAATAACTTGGTACAATTTATAGTGGATTGATGAAACTCCTTTTGTTTAATGAATAGTATCCTTTAAACTTTCACTGACTCAAAACATTATGAAATGTATGCTTAAACGTATGCATATCCAGTCTCATATGCACGTGTTTGAATATGAATTCGTAGGACCACAATTTTCATCATGTGTTCAGGTGGTGATAGTTGTAAGAAGATGATTCATCGACAAAAAGGGTTCTATTTAGTCTGACGCCTCATTTACTTGAAACATTCTCAGAGAGAAATCACAATGTTGAATCTACTCAGAGGTACGCATATTCATTTTCATATGCATGAGAATGAGTATGCTTACATCTGAGGAGATTCTTCATTGTGATTTCTGTGTGATGAAGTTCTAAGTAAATGAGCCATCGGACAAAAGAGTTGATGTCAATCCACTGAAAGTTGTGTCGCCCATAAGTAATGGTAAATATTAAGAAGTAGTTTTAATTATTTATCTTTTTTTCTTCAGAAAGTGTTTTTATAATTTCAAATTATTCAAAAAAAGTAATGATTTCATATTTTGTAGAAAAATATAGAACAAGGAAGTCGACAACAATCATCATAATATGATCTCACTTGGATAAATCAGTGTAGAAATCCAAACAGTTCTGGTGTAAGTCTTGTATATATTGAGGGTGTTGAAGCTTTATTACCATTTTCATCATCAAAAATAGAATATGTTTTAGAAGGCACAATAACGTATCCTTGTAAAAAATGTTCTCTGAGAACGTTTTACCAACTTGACAAGTTTGGGGGACATCTCTTTCAGTTTTGTTTTTAACCAGATTATGTTTTTTTGTACCAACACGGTGAACATAGTTCCATAAAAGATACTAATAATTTTATTCCAGATACATCACGGTTTCAAAATTTAGTACATGATGTTGTCTGTCCATCTATTCAACATACCGAAACTCAAGATGATATTGATTTTACTCCCGAGTTGGCACCATATGAATTTTATGAGTTGTTGAGGTCTGTTGATTATGCATTATATCCTAGTTGCACAATAAGAAAATTAGACGAAATTTCAAAATTTATGGCTATTAAATTAGATAATGCATTGTCAAAGAACTATTTTGATCAAATATTTTCTTTGGTTAAAACATTGTTACATGAAGGAAATTTATTACCTACAAATCACTGTAAGTGAAAGAGGATGGTTTGTAATTTGGTCTTATTTATCGGAAGATTCATGCATGTCCAAATGATTATATCTAATA
Source organism: Viscum album (assembly GCA_963277665.1). Classification (NCBI taxonomy): domain Eukaryota; kingdom Viridiplantae; phylum Streptophyta; class Magnoliopsida; order Santalales; family Viscaceae; genus Viscum; species Viscum album. Next base: position 1,920,198,472 of record OY728125.1, on the reverse strand, counting down.
TTCTGGTAAAAAATATTCATTTGTCAGTTGTCCCACATGTAGAAAATCGAAGTATAATGAAGCTCATCTAGGGAAGTCTGGATTGATTCTAGTAAAATAGTTGAGATATTTCCTCCTTACACCTAGGTTACATCATTTATTTATGCCTCATAACATAGTGTCAATGATTTCATGGCACAAAACCAAGATTTCAACAGATAAAAGCTTGAATCATCCAACTTATAGTGATTCATGGAAATATTTTGATCGTCTACATCTGTCTTTTACTTTAGAATCCCAAAATGTACGATTGAGTATTTTTACTGGCAATTTCTATCCATTTGGTTCTTATAAAAGTAGGTATTTGTTTTGGTTTGTCTTTATAACTCCGTACAATTTACCTCCATGGATGTTGATGAAGGATCCCTATATCTTTTTGACCTTATTACTCCCAGGATATCCAAAAAATAATATTGATGTTTATTTGAAACCATTGATTGACGAGTTAAATGCACTATCGAGTGATGGTGTTAGTACATATGATGTTTATGCGAAACAAAATTTCATATTAAAAGCTACATTGATGTAGACGATTAGTGACTTTCCAGCATATGACATGTTATCTGGCTGGAGTACACATGTTCTGAAATCATGTCCTTACTGTATGAAAGACAATAAATCCTTTATGCTCGTCAATGGAAAAAACCCCTTCTATTTTCATTGTCATTGTATATTTCTTCCAATCGATTATCTTTTTTGGAGGAAGAAATACCATTTCAGGAAAGGAACAATTTAAAGGGATGAACCTCCAAAAATGATCTCAGGTACAGAGTTAAAATCAGTTGTATTTTTATTAGCTCCCATCAAATTTGGGCCAACGATAAACTAATAGAAAATTAATGGCTTTGGTAAAGAACATAATTGGATACACCGAAGCATTTTTTGGGATATTCCATATTGGTCTGATTTATTGGTATGCCACATGTTGCATTTCATGCATATTTAGAAGAACTATTTTGATAATTTATTTCATACAGTTTTGGATACACCTGGTAAGACCAATGATACTATATAGGCATGATTAGATCTTTCCCGAATTTATAGGCGACCAGAACTTGAAATATTTTGATAATTTTAGATCACAAAGGTTAATAAAACCAAAATCATATTATACACTATCCAAAGAGAGTCAATTATTATTTTTGTCAGTGGATTGTAGAGTTGAGACTTCCAGATGGCTATGTTTCCAAATTGGGAAGATGTGTTAGGAATGGTTATATTATCGGATTAAAGTCATGATTGTCGTGTTATAATGGAAAGACTTATGTCGATTGTATTTAGAGGTTTTTTGAATTTTATAATTTGGGATTCGATAACAGGAATATCATATTTTTTTCAAGACATTTTTGCAGTGACAACAGACTACGATGCACTATGAAAATTGGAGGAAGATGTTGCTGTAATTATATGTAAATTGGAAATAATATTCCCACCGACTTTCTTTGACTCAATAGAACATCTGATATTACATTTACCACATTAATATAAAGGTGGAGGTCCAGTACGGTTTTGATGGACGTACCAATTTTAGAGATGCATGCAGAAATTAAAGAAAAAAGTACGTAACAAAGGATCGGTTGAAGGTTCAATTGCTGAAGCTTATTTTCTAGGGGAAATTTCTTTTTTCAGCTCTGATTATTTTGAATCTGAATATCCATAAAAACAAAATTTCATGGGATGGAATGATTGTAATGCTAATGACAAAATGGAAAATCAATTATCAGTTTTTAATCAGAAAAATCTTGGCTTTGATGGAGTTAATGAACTGTGGATTTCAGATGATGGACATCACAGAGATCATACATATATTCTGCTCAACTGTGAAGAAATGATATCATTTGTACTGTGAGTTCTTCTATTACTTATTCTATGATTTATGTTACATTATGTAAACTTATTTTATTTTTAGGTTATATAATAATCATATCAAGAAACAACTTCCATAAATTACAACTGTTTCTCATGAAGAATACAGACAAAAAAAATTATCAATGCTTTTAAAAACTAATAACAGAAATTATTGATGGTTTAATATAAATTCCATTTATTATTTATTATATTGATAATTGTTTTAAAAATTTTCAAGTGTCTCAACATGCGGATAAAATTGACAAGCGACTATGTATATTGAGTTACCCACCATCCAAATTGGTTAAATATTAAAATTCATATGTGGGGAATGGTTTTTGATTTCATACACATGCATATGGGGAATAAAAAAAACAATGAACAATGGAGTTTGCTTAATAGGATCACATCACTGAGTAAGTGAAGTTGACTTTTTTGGAATTCTGGATGAAATTATTGAGTAGTGTTGTATAGGAAAAAATTACATAATGATGTTTAAATATCGATGGTTGGATACTGAGAGATGCTTGCGTGTTCATCCGACTCATGGAATCATTGATATTAAATATAAAAGTCTTCTTGCAGTAAATGAACCATTTTTACTAGCTCAACAGGCACATCAAATTTATTACGCAAAGTATTGTTATAATTCAAGAGACATGAGTGATTAGTGGGGCATTATAAAAATAAAATCTTAGGAAAATTAGTTTACTCAAACTGAATGTGGTTCCACTGAAGTGTAAGGAATTGAAATTTTTTAAGATAGTACTCAAAATCCATATTTTTCAGAAAGAGACATGAATATCGATGATGACACCCCACAATTAAGGATCGAAGATGAGAAAAATGTTAATGATGTCACAAATGAATTTGAAATGACAAGAGATGATGAAGATGAAACTCATATGGATATTGATGATGCTGAGGAGGATGATGAAGACATTTGAAGCTTTAGAGATGAGGATAAAGATGGACATTGACATAGTTAAATTCTGGTTATAATCATAACTAATATATATCTATATATAATAGTTATGTTCAACTATCTGCTAGCAACAATCATTTCGTGTTTCAGATGGATCCTGATCTATTTCATGAGTTGCAGGAGGCTTAGCTACCTTTGGATGAGGGGGATGTTTGATCATTGGACTCTCAGCCAACTAGCGGTTCCAGGGGTATGTAGAGGGGGCGTGTTCTTGTGCGACTAATGATTCCAAACCCTATCCCCGAGCAATGTCCATGTCATGGCTTCAATCTACATGCTCAGAGGTATGGTGACCTGTATATTTTAGTTAGCTTTCATTAATTTATTTATATATAAAATAATTGTTTGATTATTTATTTATTTTTCACAATTTTGCGTATGTAGATGTTGGATAGGGGAGCACTATCTTGCACAATTATTTTTTCTCAGCTATGGATCACATGAGAACAGATTCTCGTTGATGTGAGGCTTGGCATATTCAATCATTGGCTTGTACATATATAAATAATATTTATTTTAAAATTTATTTTATTAATAACTTTATATTATAATTTATTTTTTGGGTTTATAGTATCCCATCGATGAAAGAATGTGTGACGCTATCCACGTGGCATGGAAGGTGTCTATGTATGACCATTCCCGTCAGTTTTTTCACAATTTGAGAAGAACGACCATTAAGAAAGAAGGAGTGACAGACTTTGATGATTCATGTAGAGACCACCGACCAGAGTACATTTCATCTCATAGTTGGGATGGATTACGTTTACACTGGTTGGGTGGTGTATTTCAAAGGAGATTTTCAGTGGGATGAAGGAATTGGGGGAGGCAGGAGGTGAAAAATCGAGCTGATATCCTTACATTCAGTACGTATAGGGAGCATATGGTAAGTTCCTTTTTAAAATATTTTATATAACATTAAATATAAACATTTTATTTTATATTTCTGTTGGAAGTCTAACATCCTGAAATTACAAAGTACAACGTTTATCGGAGGATGTACAGTGATCTATCCACTATAGAGATTAGAGGTGATCGTCGACGTCAGATTGTGGTTAGTATTTTTTTCTTCAGTTTGACAACTAACTGGATATAATATTTTCACAATTTTTATTTCAAATTGAAATTGAACGAGTTATATGAGGTTGTGACCTCTCAGACACATGCTAAGATTCAGGATGAAATGACTGATTAGACTAGTGCCCAACATTTTGATGAGGCAGCATGGATGCAGGTGACTCTATATGGATTTAAGAAGGGCCGTGTAGTTGGTATCAACTCTATTTTGACAACTGGTACTTATTATGGTATTGCTGTAACATCAACATCAAGCTAGATAGGAGCTCGTGGAGAGGTATCATCTTCTGTCTCACAATATCATGAGTAGTTGTGAACTCAGACCGAGCTTATAGAGAGTTTTCCGAAGCAGCATGAAGAGATGCATGTACACGATCAGTAGCATGAGAGATGTGTCGATGACAACAACAACAGTAGAAACATCACAAGCAGATGGAGTACATGCGTCGTCTGACTTGTAGTTTAGGGATGAAGTTTCCTCCACCATCTCCGACAGCTCCTCCACCTCCTCCAGAAGATGACCCCTAGAGATTTGTTTATGAAAAAAACCTTTTAATTCAATATTTTTTGTAATATGAACTATTTAGAGTTTATTTCTTTTATATTGGTGCAAATACTGCATAATTTAATTTTTTTTATTTTTAATATTTTATTATTTATTACTAGTATAATATTTTCTAATATTTTTTTCTTTTACTAATAATAATAATAATAATAAAATTTTATGATATTTTATAGCTTTTTATAAATATTGATAATTTTAATATTTTTTTAATTTTTTTATTATTTTAATAATATTAATATTAATTTTTATTTAATCATAGTTTTATTAAATATTTTTTAGTTATATATTTTATAATGTATTTTTATTTTAAGAATGATAATAATAATAATATTTGATGATTTTTTTATATTTTTTTGAGAATATTGAGAATTTAAATAGTCTTTATTTTTTTTAATATTTTAATAATATTTATATAATTTTTTCATTAATCATAATTTTATTAAATATATATTTTCTTATTACTTTTAGTATTTGCGATATGACCTTTTGCGACGGGGTCCCGTCACAAATAATTTAAATAGAAATTTTTTGAATTATTATTTGCAATGGGAAGACGGGCTGGTCACAAATACTATTTGCGATGGGCCCATCAAAAAAATGATTTATATATAATTTAATCATAGACTTATTTGTGATGGGGAACTTCCCCAGCACAAATACTATTTGCGACGGGCCCATCGAAAAAGGTTTATTTATATATAATGTATATAATCAGAAACTTATTTGTGACAGACCCATCGCAAAAAAAAGTATTTGAAAGGTCATTTTCTACAATGGGATATTTGAGATGGGGCCCCATTGCTAAAGCCTATTTCTGATGAGATCCCGTCGCAAATACCTCTAATTCTAGTAGTGGACCATTTTCAGAAAGTACAAAGTACTTCATCGTTTTGTAGGTTACAATTGGCGGGAATCAAAATGTTTTTCCCACTCTGTAAAATTTTCCCAAATATGAATTTCCCCACTGAAATTATAGAATACATTATGAATTTTTAAAATCTTCTCAATACTTCTCGAATCTCTTCAAAACTTCAGCTAAATATTTGGCTCTTTTGTTTGTATATTCATACCCATTTCTGAATCCAGAAATCCAAGACAATTTTTCTTTTAGAAAACTAGAAATGTGGGTGTGATTGTTGAGTATGATTGTTTCAGGGAATAATGGTCTTCAATATACACCATCTCTTTGTTGGGGTTGGTGGTCTAGAACCAACTACTTTGTACTTTATTCATTAATAAATGCCTTATAACATCTTGATTGTTCTTCTGCGTGACAATGCATGTGGTAATGTCCTATGGATATCTGTTGCGTTAAAGGGTCATAGTGAATCCCTCATATGATGAGAGCCCAGAAGTTCCATAACACTGTTCTTGAATATATGTTCTATGGCCGGATTATATTATTTGAGGGACACAAATAATACAGTTCATTAGGGGTGAGGACTCATAGAACTTTGAGGCACCTTCTCATGGTGTGCACCCTTGGTAATATCCAGGAGGATATTATGAGAACGAGACCCCCCAGTTGGAAATCCACATTTCATAGTGTCATTGGATGTTCCTATCTGTGGACGTGTGTACTGGTCCTTAGACTTTAATATTATTATTAATGGGTATTACAACTCGCGCACTTATATGTATTGATGAAAACTGTGAAGACACACTGTTTGTAGCGAGGTAGGATACGTTGGGTGCATCACGAGTAATACTGCCTTAATATATAATGCGAGAAAGGATTTTACCCCTCTGTTCCATAATGGAAGTAGATATCTCAGGCCATTTGATGGAATTGATATAGCCTAAATAAATCCATAGCCATTGTAAGGTATAGGCGAGTTCAATTCTGGGAAGTCAAAGAAAGAATAATCGAGCACATGGGTTGATGGCACTAGCATGCAACTCGCTAGATTAGAGACATGGATAAAAAGGGATTATATTACATGGTAAGAGTTCATAGGATGTGACATGTCATTGCGGCATTAACTTGTTTCTCAATGGGTACCTTGGCATGTTGCTAGTTGCTAACCTTGGACTTTAGGCAGGCTCCGCCTAATGCCACTGACAAAGAGGCCTAAAGGGTCACACACTAAGTGTGTCCATGTATCTCAGTTAAATATTAATTTAACAAGTTAAATAAATATTATTCCCGACTGTGGTTTAATAATTATTTAAGGATGTGTGATTTAATTTATTTCGACACTAGTTATTCAAGAGAATATATTGTAGGAGAAATAATATATTTATTAGCAAGCAATGTAGTTACATTTATTTAAGAAAAAAATAGCCATTAATCAAGGTCTAATAAATGTGGTGGAGAAAAATGGAAAATAAAAGTACACGCCGTGTATATTAAATATACATGCCGTGTATTTTTATGGAAAACAAGTACCCGCCGTGTATTAATTATTACACACCGTGTAGTTTTCCAGTCGGGATTTTGAGGATATAATATTGTTTTATCAAATGATATTAATTATAATCAGCGTGGTCACATGTCAAGGAATTAATAATTCGACATGGGGTTTCAATAAGATTTAATGAAATTAATAAAATGTGTAACACATTTATTTAATTTCATAACTCTATTAACCTCAAACCTGATTATAAATATCCTCACAACCCCAACACTTTTCTAGATCCATTGTTGTGCACAACCGATTTGGAAATACTCTCAAGACAGGAGAGAATTACCTTTCCACCAAGAACACCCTCAAGTTACGAGAGCGAGATCCTCCACCAGATCAAGGTGGAAGAAGGCGGACATCGCAAGCGAAGGTTCTTCCGCCCTAGCACCCGAAGATCCCTTCGGCAATGTCCAGAGATACGTGGAGCACATCTGGATCACCACTAGTGGAATCCTATACATGGATTCTATGACGCAACAACGGATCACATGATCGTGACTAGAGACATCGACGAAGAAATAATTCCACCGAGGTAATTCTTGTGAATTAATTAAATTAATTATAACCAACATATGCTGATCCTCTCTCAATGCTTCTGAGACTCTTCTTTTCTTTTTTGTTCTTCGTTCCATTCTGAAGATCTGGCGTTTTATATCATGACGGATCTCGGATTGAACGTTGTTTAATGAAAAAATTAAAGTTGGGCAAACCCACCAACACACTTCCATTGTTCCCATAACCTACAAGTGGTATCAGAGCGATCATATTGTTGATTATAATTATTTAGTTTTTCATTGATGTTTTACGCATTTAATAATTTAGTTGTTTCGATTCAAGTTTAATTGTTCTGGAAATATGAATCTTGAGATTTGTTCCTCCACCCTCGTTTCTCATTCACCTCGAAAAAAGGATTTTTTCTTTTAATTTTGATTAAAATAAAATTGGGTAACTCATTCGGTGGAGCCAAAAATTTCTGGCTGTACAACACCATAATACACGGTGTGTATTTGGAAGTACACGCCATGTAGTCTCGGTTCATGCATTGGACTGGTCTGCCAAATCAGGACATGTATTGATCCTATCTAAGTCATTTTTGACACCAGGTGTTGACCAAGAATAGGTGGCACATGGTTTCCAGATTACATGTTGTGTGGTCCAACAGAATACAGCGTGTAGTCCTTTCGGGTTAGGGTTGGACCGTGTACCCCGTACATGGCCTGCCCGAGTGGAAACCATGTAACATGGAAACTATACGGTGTGTGTCGCACTGTACACACCGTGTACTCCGAAAATTTCCGAAGTACATTAACACGTCATGTCCCCGGGCGTGTACTTAGGATGGACGGTGAAGAAAAGTACACGTCGTGTAGTCGGAACTACACGCCGTGTACTCACCCAATTACGATGATTTATTAAAATTTATTATTATATTATAAAAAACCTTGAGACATGTACAATGATGCAGGCGTAAAGCAGAGGCACAACACGTGATAGGAGTTTTATATATACATGTTTAATTTAACATCTGCGTAATAAATGGGAATACACTTGGTTTCCCCCAAGGTACAAGTTACGTACAAGGATAATTTTAAATGAATTTATTTTTTTAAAATTATGATGGATTAGAATCTCAAGGATGTTCAAAAAATGGTTTATGATAAAAGGATTGATTAATTAAAGATAATTAATTGATTCGAGCATGATTTATCTTAAACAAGAACGATTAAAGAATTGAATGCTAGTTTTATTTTTGCGTAAATATTGTTGCATGTATGGATGATCATGATCTAGATCGAGACCTTTTTATATTAATGTTTTCTTTTAATTTATTTATTTAAATAAAATTTGTTGGCCTGTGAGCCATCTCCTCATTAATATATAGGGTCTGTGAGCCCAAGGACTCTTTTATGTAAAAACCCCTTTTACCCTTCACCTGCGTGTGAGATAAATGCATATGTAATGGATGGAGACCCCAAGATAGTGGAAGTGGCTCAAGTCAGAAGCCAAGGTGAAACCATTCTAAGGAGATACAAAGGTGGACATGTGGAAAGCTATAAACCTGAACCCGAAAGGTTCAAGGTGTTTCTCCCCTAGGTCTTGGATTAGTTTATCAATCACTAGATAAAATAACCAATATAAAAATCTCATGATCATACCATTTATTTTATTTCTGTCAGTTTCATGGTTTATTTATTGTGGGTGTGTTTTCAAGATCACACAATTAATGAATTAAACGAGAATTCAAGATGGAACTAAAATAAAAACCGGTTTATACGTAAATATTATCGTAGACATGGTTAATCACTTAAGTATATCCCACTTAATATTAAAAACCATGTAATCAAAGATAATAAAATTGAAATTTACGTATAAGGATAAAATCCCTGAAAAGAAATATTAAGTCAGTATAGCCTTCCATAATCTTGGTTAGAATCGAACCATAGTTCAAAGTGCTTGACCAACCCTAGTTGGGGTGCTTTCAATTATCGGGGAATTCTAATTCAAGGTTTTTGGTTGACTTGACTTGGTTCACATCAAGGGTTGACTGCCACAACAGGACTTGGTGTGACCAAGAGGCAAAGGTTGAGGAAATCCAAAATAAAAGGATTTCAGGATTGGGGAGTCTACTCAGCGGATAAAGGAGCTGCGAGTTAATGCAGTTGGCATTTAGAATTCCTACCTAAAACCCTTAGAGTTTCATGAACAACCCTAGTTGGGGTAATGCCAAGGGTAATATGGATCCTTTCCACTAGAATATTCAGGCAACAGAATATTCCAAAATCAATGGTGAGGGCAATTGTATTTCGATAAAATAGTGGTAGACTAATAAGTATTATTTTATTTATTTGTCTCAGTTTTATAATAAAGTAATAAACCTTTTCTCGTATTAATATTTAGAAACGGTTAGAAAATGACTTCAAACATATCATTGCAAACCATACTCGAGAAGAAAAACCTTCTCATTGGCACCAATTTACAAGAGTGGCAGAGGCATTTGCGCGTTATCCATCACCACGAGAAGAAATTTTATGTGCTGGAAGAGCCTGTTCCAGTTGTGCCTAGATCGAAACTTCTACCCTTAACTCACCAGGTAGATAAGGACATGGGGCATGAAAAACCTGCATTCAATATGGTTAATAAGAAAAGGAAGGACAAGGAAAGGGGTCCAAGGACTTATAAATGGCCTGAAACCCCCAAGCACCAGCCCTCCATGAAGGGGAAGATCCAGTGGTAGGGCTAGGAATTGGAGGAAATGTGTTTTTCATGTTACAAGCAAGGCCACTGGAAGAGGAACTACACCAAGAAGCGTCGGGATGCTAATGGTGTATTTGTTATCGATTGTAATCTTTCTATTTCTACACATTGGGTATTAGATACAGCTTGTTGGGCTCACATCTGTATTCAAATGCATGAACCAAGTAGATTTAAAAAGATTTCCAGAGGATAAGTGGATCTTCGAGCTGCCAATGGCGCAAGGATGGCTGCGTTGGCTATTGGAGACTACCACCTCTCATTGCCAACTGGGATGATCTTGGTTTTACATAACTATTATTATGTGCCTAGTGTTACCAAAAACATAATTTATGTATCTTGTTTGGATATGGATGGATTTATTTCCAAGTTTAGAAATAAGGGTTGTCTATTTTATAAGAACAATGTATGTTATGGTATGGAACATTTAAATAATGGTTTGTATGTATTAGTTTATGAAAACAAAGTGTTGGAAATCGATAATGAAACAAAATCACATGACTCATACATCACCCAGTTGTGGCAACACCATCTTTGTCATGTAAACGAGAAGCGCTTGACAAAGCTCTTCCAAGATGGCTATTTAGACTCTACAGAGCTAAAACCACTTGATAGATTTCATGCTTGTTTGCAAGGTAAAATGACCAAGCCGCCTTTCAGTGGACAGGGTGAAAGGGCCACAGAGCTCTAGGATTGGTACACACGGATGTATGTGGACCATTTCTAGTAGAATATAGAGGTGGATAATCTTACTTCATGTCTTTTATTGATTATTTGAGTAGATACAGATTTGTATACTTAATGAGGTATAAGTCGGAAGCCTTGGAGAAATTTAAGTAATTCAAGAATGAAGTAGAGAATCATCTTGGTAAGAAGATAAAGAAACATTGATCGGATCCAAGTGGAGAATATCTCAACCAAGAGTTCATCGATCTTCTACGAGAGTCTGGGATTCTATCTCAGCTCACACCTCCTTATACACCATAGTGGAATGGTGTTAGTGAAAGGAGGAACCACACATTGTTAGACATGGTGAGCTCGATGATGATTCATGCAGATATTCCATTATCCTTTTGGGGTTATGCATTAGAAATTGCAGCATACACATTAAACTGAGTACCAACTAAGGCAGAAATTGGAATTCCCTCTGGGTTATGGAGTGGAAAGAAACCCATTTTGTCACATAAACGGGTATGGGGATGAGAGGCATTTGTTAAGGCCTTCTCAGGCAACAAACTAGAACCCCAGGGCACAAAGTGTTTCTTTATAGGATATCCCAAGGAAACGAAAGTATATTACCTATATAACCCCCAAGATAAGAAAGTGACTTTCACCAAACAAGACATATTTCTTGAGAGGGATAACATCCTCAAGAAGGATAGTAGGAGCAAGATTGACTTCGACGAAGTTGATGCTCAAGATACACAAGAGTTGGTACAGGAACAAGTTACACAGGTCCCCATGGAGGAGGCTCTAGAAACACAAGTACTGTGTAGGATCTCAAGAGAGGTAAGGGAACTAGAGAGATTTGGTTTCCTAGTCACCGAGGATGGTGAATCATTATTGTTGGACAATGATGAACCTATCTTCTACAAGGAAGTAGTAGAAAGCTCAGAAGCTGCAAGATGGCTTGAAGCTTTGAATTCTGAGATGGATTCTATGTATCAGAACTATGTTTGGGTTCTGGTCGATGAGCCAGTTGATGTAAATCATGTTAGATGCAAATGGGTATTCAAGAGAAAACTGGACATAAAAGGTCAAGTTATCACCTATAAAGCAAGGATAGTGGCTAAAAGATTCAGATAGCATCAAGGAATTGACTATGATGAAACCTTCTCATCAGTTGCCATGTTTAAATCCATAAGAATCATACTTTTTATAGTAGCTTACCATGGATATGAGATTTGGCTGATGGATGTCAAAACAGCATTCCATAATGGGAACCTTCAGGAAGATGTCTATATGACACAACGAGAAGGGTTTGTGACACCAGGTGAATCCAAACGGTTTTTCAAGTTGCAGAAATCCATTTATGGATTAAATAAAGCATCCAGGTCATGGACCATTCGATTTGATGAAGCCATAGAGTAATTTGGATTCATTAAGAACGAATGTGAGCCATGTGTTTATAAGCGGTTTAATGGGAATGCGGTCGTTATCCTAGTAGTATATGTTGATGAAATATTGCTTATTGGAAACAACATACCAGCCTTACAGTTAGTTAAGGACTGGTTGAACAAGTGCTTATCCATGAAATATTTAGGTGAAGCAGCCTAAATTATAGGGATCAAGATCATTTGTGATAGATCCAAGAGGCTGCTTGGACTAAGTCAGGGTACATACATTGACCAGATACTAAAGAGATTTAGTATGGAACAATCCAAGAGAGGATTGGTTCCAATATCACATGGCTTACATCTATCTAAGAATATGTGTCCTTAGAAACAATAAGAGAAAGGTAGAATGAGTAAGATCCCATACGCTTCGGCTATAGGATCCATAATGTATCCCATGTTATGTACCAGGCTTGATGTCGCCTATGCACTGAGCATGGTAGGAAGATATCAAGCAGATCCAGGAGAACAACATTGGACTACTATTAAGACTATCCTTAAGTATCTAAGAAGAACTAACGATATATTCCTAGTGTATGGAGGAGATGAGGAGCTTGTCATCAGAGGGTATGATGATGCTGGTTTTCAGAAAGATTAGAACAATTTGAAGTCGCAATCTGGATATGTTTTCTGTATCAATGGAGGAGCTGTGCGCTGGAAGAGTTCAAAGCAGCCAGTTGTCGCCGATTCTACAGCGGAGTCGGAATATATAGTGGCTTCTAAAGCATCCAAGGAAGCTGTCTAGATTCAAAAATTTGTCCAGGATCTTGATGTGGTTCTTAGTAGTAAAGATCCCATTACATTGTATTATGATAATACTGTAGCGGTGGCTCTTGCAAAAGATCCAATGTCACATCAATGAACAAAGAACATACTCCAGAAGTATCACCTCTTGAGGAATTTATATTAGAGGGGGGAAGTTGCTATGAGCAGAGTGTCCATGGAAGAGAACGTGGAGGACCCCATGACTACATGCCTATCTCAGCAGAAGCATGAATATCATGTGAGAGCTAGCTGGTTAAAGGTTATTAGTAGTTGGCTCTAGTCCATGTGGGAGTCTGTTGGAGTTGGTGGTCTAGAACCAACTACTTTTTACTTTTTTCATTAATAAAAGTCGTATCACATCTTGATTGTTCTTCTGCGTGACAATGCATGTGATAATGTCCTAAAGACACCTACTTCTTTAAAGGGTCATAGTGGATCTCTGCTATTATGAGAACCCATAAGTGCCACAACACTATTCTTGAATATATGTTCTATGGCTGGACGATATTATTTGAGGGACACAAATAATACATGTCATTAGGGGTGAGGACTCATAAAACTTTGAGGCGCCTTCTCATGGTGTGCACCCTTGGTAATATCCAGGAGGATATTATGAGAACGAGACCCACAAGTAGGAAATCCACATTTCATAGTGTCAATGGAAGTTCCTATATGTGGATGTGTGTATTGGTCCTTAGACTTTATGATTATTATTAATGGGTATTAAAACTCGCACATTTAGATGTATTGATTAAAATTTTGATGACACACTGTTTGTAGCGAGATAGGATATGTTGGGTGCGTCATGAGTAATACTGCATTAATAGATAATGTGGGAAAGGATTTGTCCCTTCCGTTCCATAATGGAAGTAGATATCTTAGGCCCTTTGATGGAATTGATATAGCCTAAATAAATCCATGGCCATGGTAAGGTATGGGCGAGTTCAATTATGGGATGTCAAAGAAAGAATAATCAAGCACATTGGTTGATGGCACTAGCATGCAACCCTCTTGATTAGATATATGGAGACAAAGGGATTATATTACATGGTAAGAGTTCGTAGGAGGTGAAACGTCATTGAGGCATTAACTTCTTTCTCTATGGGTGCCTTCGCGTGTTGCTAGACACTAACCTTGGACTTTAGGGAGGCTCCGCCTAATTCCACTGAGAAAGAGTCCTAGAGGGTCACACACTAAGTGTGTCCATGAATCTCACTTAAATATTAATTTAACAAGTTAAATAAATATTATTCCCGACTGTGGTTTAATAATTATTTAAGGATTCCTGATTGCATTTATTTCAACACTAGTTATTCGAGAGAATAAATTGTGGGTGAAATAATATATTTATTTGAAATTAATGTAGTTACATTTATTTAAGAAATAAATAGCCATTACTCAAGGTCTAATAAATGTGGTGGAGAAAAATAGAAAATAAAAGTACACGCCGTGTGGTTTTATGGAAAACAATTACACGCCATGTATTAATTATTACATGCCATGTAGTTTTCCAGTCTGGATTTTGAGGGTATAATATTGTTTTATTAAATGATATTAATCACATTCAGCGTGGGCGCATTTCAAGGAATTAATAATTCGACATGGGGTTTAAATAATAGTTAATGAAATAAATAAAATGCGTAACACATTTATTTATTGTCATAACTCTATTAAACTCAAACCTGATTATAAATATCGTCACAACCCCAACACTTTTCTAGAGACATTGTTGTGTACAATGGAATTGGAAATAATCTCAATCCAAGAGAGAATTACATTTACACCATGAATTCCCTCAACATACAAGAGTGAGATCCTCCACCGGATCAAGGCGGTGGAAGGCGGACATCGCAAGCGAAGGTTCTTCCGTGCTAGCACCCATAGATCCCTTCGGCAACGTCCAGAGATACGTGGAGCATGTGTAGATCACTGCTAGAGGAATATTATACTTGGATTCTACGATGCAATGACAGATCACATGATCATGATCAAAGACATCGATGAAGAAATAATTCCACCGAGTTAATTCTTGTGAATTATTTAAATTAATTATAACCAACATATGATGATCCTATCTCAATAGTTCCGAGACTCTTCTTTTATTTTTTGTTCTTCGTTCAATTCCAAAGATCTGGAAATTTATATCATGATAGATCTCAGATTGGACGTTGTTTAATGCTAAAATTAATGTTGGGAAAACCCACCAACGCGCTTCTGCTGTGCCCGAAACCTACACTCATTTCATTCATTTTTTCCTATGAGTCTAAAAAAAGTCATTACCATGTCAGTATGATAGGACTCATCTCTTCACTTAATCATTCCATCGACACGAATCTTTCCTCTATTCTATCTTCATGACTCTTTCCTCTAGAATTGGAATGAATCATTCCTCTTTTATGTTGGCAGAAATATTTCCTTCAGCACAACTATTTCACTTCCTTCTACATGACCATTACTTTTCAATCTGCATGAAAATTACTCTTCCAATGACATTACTTTTTTCCATTAGCATGACTATTCCATTGCAGAACTCTGAGATTGATGAAAAACAAATTGAATACTGTTTCATCTTGACAAAACATTTATTCATTCATTGGCATGACTATTCCATCACCTCGACTATTCTATCAACAAAACTATGAGTCGAATGAAAAAGAATGTGAATACTCTGTTGGCTTGACATTCCTTTTCTTCTTTCATCGGCACAACTAATCCATCGGCACGACTCTGAGTTTGATTCAAAACAAAGTCAATACAATGTTGGCTTTACAAACCATTTCTTCTTTCATTGACATGAATATTTCTTTATCATGACTATTCCATCATCATCACCATTCCCAGTTTTCCAATAGTCATCACCATTATATACTTACCTCTTTTGTTTATCAAGCATGCATCATATATTTTACAATATACTTGTGATTGGTGAGAAATAAAAAACATAAAATCATCATCACAAATAACATTGGAAAGTATCAAAACATTCCATTCATTCTCATTTCTTTCTTTCCTTCTCATCCATAATTCAAGATTTCTAAAAAATAAGATTTTGATTCTTTTCAGAACAAAAAGTTTAAACAATTCTTTCCAATGCAAAGTGAAATGATTTTTTTTTCTTTAAAACCAACCATGAAAATAAAAGACAACTCTTGAAACCTTCATCACCTTTATCATCATCTTGGTCTCAAAAATATCCCCATTAGATTGTGTTGTCAACAAAGTTTTATAATTCACTAAACATTATAACCTCAAAAAATAGATTACATATCAACAATTATAACCCTACATGAGATAACTCATTGTAGGAAACAAGAATCATTAATAGAAAAACCATGATATCCCAAAAAAAAAAGTGATCATGAAACCCTATTTCTTTTCATTATTCTTCTAAGAAAAAAAATCAATTTCTTTTCCTAAAACCACTCCAACAAACAGTTAGACTAGTACAATCACAAAACATTGCTGAATTCATAGCTTACCCGCAAATATCTCTTTTATACAACAGATTTGTGAAAAAAAATAATTACCCCCTTAACAAAACTATCCAAAGGAAAGATGAAATAGGGGATAGATACACATACCTCAACCTTAGAGAGAAAGATTTTGGACACCCATATTCAACCTCATTTTTTAGAATGATTGATTCGATAAATGTTTTATTAAAATATCAAAAACATGTTTAGATTGTGGAGCATACTCCAACATCAGATCATTATTATTCACATTCTTTTTGATGAAATGATATATGGTATGGATATATTTTTAACAATAATATTTCACTATATTCCTGGTGAGATTGATTGTACTTTGATTATCACAACCCACGATCAAGGGTATCTTCAATTATACAAGTAAATATTCTAATTGTGTTTCCATACACATAAGTTGAGTAGTGGCTTGAGTAGAAGAAACATAATCATCTTCGATTGTACTAAGAGTTACTGAATTTTCTATCATCGAATTCCAACTAAAACAATTCTTTTCCCGAAATAATACCCCACCAAAGGTGGATCTTATATCATCAACATTTACAGCTCAATCCACATCTGAATAACCAAACAATTCAATACAATATGAGATATCATATTTGATTCCTTAGTTTGTTGTGCCTTTGAGGTATCTGATAATTCTTTTTCCAGTACGTAAACGTGATTCTTTTTGAGCACTTTGAAATCTTTCATATAAGGTAATAACATACACAATGTTGGGCCTTGAGCTAGTCAAATACAATAGACATCCAATCATCTTCTGATACTCTTTTTGATCATCTTATTTTCCTTATCCATATCTACTCAACTTTGTTCCCACTAAAATAGGTGTAGAAAATGGTATTCAATTTTCCATGAAAAAACTATTGAGTAGTTATTTTTCGTACTTTTCATGGGAGAGAAAAATGTATTCTTTCATTTTTTGGGATTTTAACCCAAAAAAGTATTGCATATCTCCTATCATAGAAATTTCAAATATATTCTTCATTTCCTAAGAAAATCTTTCATAGATTCCTTCATCATTCCCAGTAAGGATAATATCACCAATATAAATAATTACAATGAGGGAATAATCTTGACTTTATCTGATGTAATGTTTGTTATCCAGTCTTTATTTGTTAAAATTCATGTTTTTTAAGAATATATTCAATTTGGAATACCATGCCCTAGGAAATTGTTTTAGGCCATAAAATGTATTTTTCAATATGCACACATAACCTTCATCTTTTCCAACAACAATGCTACAAGATTGTTCAATATAAACCTTTTCTTCAAGATCACCATTTAGAAATGTAGATTTAACATCCATTTAAAAGATCTTATAGCGTTGTTGTGCAGAAATAAAAAGAATGATTCTGATTGTTTCATGTCTTTCTACAGTAGAAAGGGTTTCATCAAAATCAATACCCTCAATCTGTGAATTCCTTTTACAAACCAATCTTGCTTTGTTTCTTATAACCTCACCTTTTTCATTCAGCTTTTTCTAGAAAATGCATTATGTGCCACTAATGTTTTTGTTTTACGGAATGGTTATAAGTTACAATGTTTTATTCTTTTCATTTGGATCCAATTCCTTATTCAAGGATTGAACCCATTCTAGATTCTCAAAAGCTTCTTTTACATAATTTGGTTCCACTTTTGAATATAATGATGTTTGTGTAATGGAATTGGTTGTTCTTCTTGTTTTAACCTTCTTATGTTGATCACAAATTATAATCCATTCTTTAAAATTCTTCCTCAGTCTTGAATAAAATTTTAGTTGGTGTTCCACATCACTTGAAATAGATAAGTTTGATTCTTCACCTTTATTAGGATTATAATTGTTTGTATCCTTATCAGAATTATCTTCTTTAGATTCCTTGATTTCATTGTCCTCCTGAACAAGTTTCTCTTTCATAGACATTTCAATCACTTTTATATCAACTAATTCAACAATTATTTTTGTTTATTTGTTAAATCATATGTACCCACTTCCTTCTAGAGAATAGCCAAGAACGATTCCATCCCAGCTTTTTTCTCAAAGAGACCATAGTTTCCACAATTCATCTTTATAACACAAGGACTCCTAAAAACTTTAAAGTGATTCAAACTCAGATTTATTGTATAAAAAATTCATAAGGATTCATACAAGATTGAGGCCTATAGAATCAAAAGTTCTGAATATAAACATCAATACACATATCTTGCCTTAAAATGTGATGAGAAAGGTCGTGCTCGAGTAAAATGGTTCTTCCCATTTCTAACAAGCTTATTTTATTTCTTTCAGAAACCCTATTTTATTAGGGAGTGTATGGAGATATATACTCATACAGAATTCCATGCTTATCAAGATATTCGTAAAAATGTTGTCTTATGTATTCAATATTATTATCATTTATCAACTTTTTCACAAAAAACTCACATTCTTTCTTTTCTTTTCTTCTAAAACTTTTAAATATTTTCAAGGAATCTCATTTGTGTTTCAAATACATAACACAAGTTATGTGAGTTAAATAATTAATGAAATTAATGAAGTACTTATCACCATGTGTTGATTGTTTTCTCATTGTGATACATATATCAGAGTGGATCCGCTCTAGGGGTTTCTTTTAACAAGTATCAACTTTCTTATGCATAACATTTGTAATTTTTTCTTTCAGGAATATAGTTCAACACCAATATCTTCATCATGGAAAATCAGGAATGTGTATAACACTATATCTTTTAGATAACTTTCTCATTTTTATCTAACAGATATGTCAATGAATTTTATTCCATAACTGATTCTCTTCGACCATACTCATGTAAAAATAGTTTTGTGAATCAAAATCATGAAACAAATTTCTTTTAGTACATTGGCCTCTTGTAAAAATCTTTCCATATTATTTAATATTTACAAAAAATACATATTTCTTGAAAGTAACCTTGTGACCCTCATCTCACAATTGTGAGACACTGAGAAAATTATGTTTCAGCCCATCAATATATAATGTTTTCGTAGATTTCATCTTTTCTTTTCCAATTAAGGCTGACCCAACAACTTTGATATCAATGATTAATCATTTACAAATGTCAATGTGCTTTATTTATGATCTTTCACATCATTCCACAATTTCCTTTATCCGGTCATGTGATAATAACACCAAATATCATATATATACATATGGTTGTTCTCCTTTTATTTATTTTAATGCAGTTTGAGAAACAAACACCTTTTCACCATTTTTTCGTTATTCACCTTATTCTTTTGAGAATTAGAATCTATTTTTAATCCGGTAAAAAAAGACATATTTTTTCATGGTATCTAGGTTGTTCACATATTTCACAAATAGTTTCAAAGGGTTGGAACCTATTTTGAATCTTCTCTTCATTCTTTTTAGATTTCTTCAAGCACAACTTCTCATTTTTCTTTCCTTGAGGAGATTGACTCTCCCTAAATTTTCTCATTTAATATACTATGGGACAATAGTAATGTTGTTGATTGAACCAACATATACTTGTTGTGTTCCTGAATCCCCCACAATTCCATCAATACCCATTGAAAGATTACTTGCTTTTGAAAACTCTTTACTAATAAGAGTTGTGAAAAAATTTCCCAACCATAATTTTTTCACTTTCAATTGGAATTTTATTCTTATTTTAATATTTCATAGAATCATAAGTATTTAAAACTTATCAAGATCTAGATAAAAACTATTCATACTTATGATTTTTTGTAACTTTTAAATTCTTCACCTTGACCACATACATAACTTTTTCAGCATTCTTCTTTTCAGAAATAGTTTCATTCTTCATCTCACCCTTAAGAGGTATCTTTTATTGAACCATCTCAATTTTCCCATTATGAGAAAATTCACCAACTTTAGTGATAGTGTTTTATAAACATTGACTTTTCTTTTCATCTTTAGAGAGTTTTTTTTGGAAAAGTTCCAACTCTTCTTCTTTTGCCTCCAACTTCACTTCGAAAAGCACATTACGATTTTTTTCTTCTTACAAAGACTTATTCATATTTGTAGCTTTTCCTTCTTCACTTTTTTATTGACTTCATATATGTTTTTTAATTTCTCCCATATACCTTTAGCTATGTAAACACCTTTCACTCTCAAGAATTCACTTTGAGAAAGTGATAATAATATAGCATTCTTTCCCTTTTATCATTCTAAAGAAACATCTTGTCAAGAGGTGTAAGTGGAGCACTATCATCAACGGGAGGAAACCAAAATGTTGTTGATTCAAGAACATAATAACTGATAGACATAAGATATTAAATTGTTCAATATTTCAAGATATGACAGTCTTTTCCATCAAAAACTAGAATACCTTTACTATTCACACAGTTCACGTTCTATATCAGTAAAGAATAACAAAGGAAAATTTGCTCAGATACCAATTGAATGTGCCTAGTCGGAGTATTGTATCACTGATATGGGGAGGGGTGAATCAGTGATACAATTTTCTTTTATGTCTCTTTTCAATTCAAATAACCTCTATCTCCTATTAAAAATTTCAATTCCTACTGAGAAGCCAATAAACACACACCAAAAGAAACAGAATGATTTAGAAGGTTTACTATTCAATAAGAATAGATACATCCTTGGTATGGCTTGGAAATGATCCAATACCATAAAATCCACTAGAAATAAATCATTGGATTAAAAAGAGTAGTATGTACCCTTTCATTCATGCAGTGCTAAGAAACAATACTATTAGTGAATGTGCTCCCTCATAGCACAATAGGGTAATACATTTGTTTTGTAACATCTCATATTACCTATAACTATTTTCAATTCACCAGATATATTGAATTTAAAAAAAAATTATTCTATTCCTTACCCAAAATATAGGTAAGAACATCCTAGAATATGTAAAATAATCTATCTAATTACCTTGAGAATGACACCCTCAGTCTGATTCTTCTCGGTCAGATTATATTTCAATTGAATAAAATAGAATAGAATTGACACCACTTAAAAACCTAAGATCAATAAAGAGACTCATTAAAATTCTTCATCTCCCCAAGAATCCTAATATGGAAACACCCACTATAAGAAATTTGGAACTGATTAGTTTATCCTGATGTAGTAAACACTCAAATTAGAAATTTGAGCCGAATAATATTCCCCTCTTTTTATTCTCTCTAAAACCAGAGCTTCTCTATTATCAACTTTGAATAGTGCTCCATTTTCAAAAAGTAAAATGTACTTCTTCCTTTTATAGGTTAGTATTAGCGAGAATCCAAATGTTTTTCCCGCTCACTCAAATTTTTTGAAATTTGAATTTCCCCCTAAAATTACGGGATACATTTTTTACTTCTTTAAAGTTTCTCTAAGCTTCTCGAATCTTCAAAAACATCATCTCAATCTTCAAATCATTCATTTGTATCACCATACCAATTTCTTATTCGAGAAATTCAAAAAACAATTACTTTCATGAAAATAAAAATATGGGTACGATTGTTGAGTACGATTTTTTCTGGGTACGATGGTATTTAATTGACACCATCTCTTTTCTTTCACATTCACTTGTGAGTATGATGAAAAACAAAGTCATTACCCTATCAGAATGACATGAATCATTTATTCACCTTTTTTACATCATCAAAACTCTTTTCTATTTTCAATCAGCATGAATCTTTCCTCTTTCATCAGCACAAATCGTTTCTCTTTTTCTTATCTTCCATCAATATGCCTATTACTTTTCATTAGTATGACTCTTTACTATTTTCCTTTGATATGAATATTTCCATCTATATGACAATTAATCTTCCATCTTTATGACCATTAATTTTAAATCTAAATGACCATTACTCTTCCCCAGGCATGACTATTTATATCGGCATGATTATTCCATCAACACAACTATTCCATTGACATAACTCTGAGTCTGATGCAAAACAACATGTATACTGTGTCGTCCTGGGGGAACTTTTCTTATTTCATTATTATGACTATTCTATCATCAAAACGTTTATATTGACACAACTTTATGTCTGATGAAAAACAATGTGAATACTATGTCATCTTGATAGACATTTTCTTCATTCATCGGCAGTACTATTCCATTGGCATGACTCTTAGTCCAATGAAAAACAAAGTGAATACATGTTATCTTGAAAGATATTTTCTTCTTTCATCATCACAATTATTCTATTGGAAAAACTCTTCCCTCATCATCACCATTCAAAATTTTTCAATAGTCCTCACTATTCTTAGCTTTTCAATAGTCATCACCATTTTTACTTACCGATTTCTTTTATCAATAATTCATCATAAGTTTTAGCACATACTTATGATTTGTGACAATTCCAAAATAGAAAATAATATTCACAATTAAAATTTAAATGTATCATAACATTCCATTCATTCTACTTTCTTTCTTTCCTTATCATCCTAAGGAATTTTTTTTGAAAACAAGAGTCTTATTTAAAAAAACCATTTGTTTCCAAAAAAAAAGTTGAGTGATTTATTTTCTTCAAAACTAACCATGAAAAAAAAGACAACTCTTGAATCCTTTATCACTTTTATCATAATCTTGGTCCCAACAAAGTTTTATTAAAATCATTGTTCTGGGTGATAACAACTTCATTTTCCATGTTTCTTTCATTTATACAGTCTTGGATATTATTCCTTGATCATTTTTATCATTATTTATAGAATTTTAATGATGGTATAAAAATAATATATAATAATTATATAAATATTTATAATCATTCATATAATGTAGTGATAGGAAAATGAATTAAACCATTCACGGTGATGGTAGGATGTATGTATGCATGAACATTGTTTCATTTTTTCAACTGATAGAATGAAAGAAAAATAATCAATTTTTCTGTTATCATTATTATTTTATATATATTATGTTTCATTAAATTGGGAGATGGTAAACCGTATGTATGTATGAGTGATACATTGAAATCATATTTTATAGAAAATGGGTGTATAATAATCTTTTCATAATAATATTTTCATTAAAACATTATTTAGGAGACTAAATTTATTATTTTATGATAATCATTTTATATTAATATATGATAAGGAAGAGAATAAAAAGAAAGTTACCAGTTAGAGCAATTACCTCTTATTCAAAACGATTCTTTCAAATCTCCTCTAAATGGATCTTGTGTTAGTATTTTGAAAAGAATAGAAACTCTAAATTGTTTCTAGTAAAGTTTATAAGAAAAATTGGAAGAGGATGGTCAATATATAAGTCTAAATGTGGTGCAAATAAATGAGGTAGGAGGATCCCATTTGTAATTCAGGTGAGGTTAATTTTTGAATTTCTCAAAACATTAAATTATAGTAAATTCATTTTCCATCCCAATACCAAAAAATTACCACGTATTCAATTATATCATAATTAAAGGCTTTAATATATTCAAATAATATATTTTAGACACATTTTGGTGTTATTTTAACAATTACCTATTTGATTAACCCTTATTAATTTTTTTTTAATTTTAACTACGTTAAAAACATTTTCAATATTAAAAAGTTATAATTTTTACATATATTGTGTCTATTGGAACATAGACGCCCTATTTCTAACATTTTAATCATTTTTTAGTAAATTTTTATTCTTTGAATATTCTTAAAATTTTTAAATAATTTTATAAAATATTTATACCATAAATTATCATTGTTATTAATTTAGATACTATTCATTATTTTGATGTTTAAAAGTATCAACCCAAAGATTTAAATTAGAAAAAACTATATTTTTATATACGTAACTTGTCAAGGTCATATATAGAAATTATGGATCACATTTAATATCTAAAATTATATTATTTTTAATATTTTTAATATCATTTATTTGATTATTTTTGAATAATTACTATACCGACGTCGTGTAAGCATTTATGGTTATTATTTATTTCCTAAAAACATTAATCTAATTCCATTATATATATAAATCATTTATTTTTATAAATAATATTTATAGTTGAACATATACACTAGATAAACCCAAATTAAAAATGTTATTGTTATTAGAAACATGACTGTGACATCTTTGAGACTTCTTTAAATAAAATATTATAATGGTCATAATATCTTCCAAATGGCCACAAAATTCATAAATAAATTCATATAATAAAAATATATTTATTAATACCATAATTATCACTTAGATAGGTTATTTAATACTTTTGAGACAATGTAAACACATAATAGATATTTAAGGCAAATAATGTGACAATTTGAGACTTTCTATAATTTAAATAATTCAGAAATATTTTTTTAGGAAATATTTCCATTAAAATAATAAATTTAAAAATTATGTGTTAATGATTAAATTTCATTCATCCAATATGAAATTTGGTGAAAAACTACGCCCTTATCTCTTATTTTGAATCCATATTAACATGTTTTACCATTTATCGTGGTAAATAAATTATTATCATTACTATTCATGTTGACCAAAACTAAAAGTTTTATATTTACCAAATTTTGAAACAATTTATCAAAATTTTTTATTTTCTTAATGAAAATAACATGAAAAAAATCATTAGAATTTAACTTAAAATAAAACCGAAAAAATAAATCGAAAAAGGTTTTTTTCTTAGAAAAATACATTTTTAAATATAAAATGTTTTACACTAACTTCATGTATAATATATACCTAAAAAAATAGGATTAAATTAAATCAAATTAATATAATTAAAATTTAAGAAAATCAAATACATAAGTCTACCTTGTAAAATCCTTGAAAGGAAATACAATTTTCCAAAAAAATTATTATTTTTCAATATTCCATGAAAAATAAAGGTTTTCATAAATATTAATAAATAATTTTGATTTAAATTTGAAATATGGAATTTAAAAATTAAATTTATTTTTTCACGTAAATTTTAAAAACTTATATAAATTAATATTCACACATAAGAAGAAGAAAACCCCATTTTTGATGAAAACATATTTTTGAAGAATACAATGACTTTTCAAAATATTGTGTGATTATTTTCTACGAAAATAATAATAAATTCATATTAACATGAAAATTTATATTTAATTTATAAATTATTTATTAATATTGATTCCCACTAAATAAAAAACTATGTTATGATAGAAATATTATATAATATTTCATGGTTCATCTAAAATTTTTGTTGCATGAAACAGAAGATGTCAATGAAATAAAATCATATAAAAATATATTTCATAAAAATATAATGGTGTTGTAGTGTTAACCAATTTAATTTACATGTAGCATGTTATATAATAGTGAATCGCATTATTTAACGAGGCAGTATTCTACCATACACACAGGCGATTTTATCTTACCCCCTACGAGATGAAACGTAAAAAAGGTGCATTTGATACAAAGACTATAGAGGTATAATTTTGTTATAAATATCATAAATATAAATTATAAACATCATTATTGCCAACCATGAATGGTGTTAATGTAAAAATGGATGAAATTAGTTCGTGAGGTGGAATTCCACTGTACACATGAATGATGATTTAAAGACCCATTAGATGAAAGTGGAGACAATTTTATGTCATGGACTTATTATAATTCACCCCAATATATGTAATATATTGAGGTTATTATATGATCATGGTTTAATAATAATAATCTTCGTTGAGAAATAAATTAATTAACGATTGTCATTGAAGATCATTACATCTTCTTCAGGTATCCTCCTTAGGATTACACTATATCCTTCAAAGGATGGATTTATGTCCAAAATAAGTCTTATAGGATTAGGTGAGGGAAGTTGGGGAGTGATTTGGGAAGGAATTGGACATTCCAAATTACTTTATATGTTCGAATAAAAGAGGGGAGTGAGTTACTATTTATAGTTATGGATAATTTTCATTTTTGACAATACCAAAAATTATTCATTATTGAGAGGGAAATTTTACCTAAAATGAATCAAAAATTGATAATTAACGTTTTGGAGGGATTATATCGTCTACAAAAACACATAAAACACAGTGAATCATTTTTTTAATATTTGGTTTATTAACATCAATGTTTCCTTATTTGTACCATTTTTGGTTTTCACCATGGTATCTAGTTTTCTAACCAAGGTAATTTAGCTTTTAATAATAAAATAATATGATACTTATTAGATAATTTTGTCCCAATTATTATGAAAATGAAATATAATTTATCAATTAAAAAGTATCATGTGTGTTGTTAATTAATTTTAACACAAGTTCACATAATGTGCAAAAACAACAGTTTAATAGTAACTACACTTATAAGGTTTTTACTATTATGGGGTTTACATCTCTATAAAATAAAAATTTGTATGTGAATAGAACCTAGATGAAAATTTCAAATATTTTTAAAAAACATGGATGAATATGGTATATTTAGTAATTTTGAATCATATAATAAAAAATCATTTATTATTAAATAAAATTATTGCCAATTTTGACATTATTCATTTAATTTGAATTTAAAAAAATCAAGAAAATGAAGGAATTAAAATATGTTATTTTCAAAACTGTGTAATATGAATATTCATCTCAAAAATTAATTTAACATAATAGTTCATTCCGTTTATTTCAAATTTAATATTTTTAGTATCATTAATTTTATTTTATTTGATCTAAATAATTATAGTGTTTTCATTTATTTATCATTTGAAGTAATTATTTCATCTATAAAAATTAGTGATAAATTATGATGATTATAAAGACACATTTAAATTTACAAATAAAAACCATCACTAATATTATGTTGTTTTTCCCCATCCCAAATCATTAAAGATATTAATAGTAACCAAGGATCCATTTTTTTTCTTTTTCATTACTTAACATATTATATGGGTCATATTCAAAGGAATGTGGCAGGAAATTTTAATATTTTAGAGACATTATTGGTAGAGGTCAAAATAGTCTCATTAGAAAATAATGATAATATTTAATATCATTTCTACTCTTAAAATTTTATTTTAACCACTGTTAAATCCATTTTTACCATAACAACAACACATAATTTTTATTTACTATTTTCACTTCCCATTTGGTCAAAAAATTAAGTTGAACTAATGAGAAATTATGAATTATCAGATTTCCAAATATGGAATATATTTATTTCAAATTAAATTCATTGAGGTGGAAAATTTTATTTTAAAATTAATCCCATAAATGTGATGATGAAGAAGGCATTTATTGTGAAAATATTCCAAATATTATAATATTTTTTATAAAAAAATTAATAATGAGAATGATTCAAATGAAATAAATTTGATTAATTGATTTAAAATTATCTAATATTACATTAAAACAAATTAAAAACACATGTTATGATTATATATTTTTTAAATGAAAACAAAGTTTTAAAAAAATGAAATAGCTTTCACTGTTCATCATAAAATGAATCTTTCCAAAAAAATATGAAATCTTCACCCTAATATAATTTTGTTATTATGATTTTAGAAATTAATTTTATTTTTTCCAATAAAATATCAATATTTTTTTTTCATTTTTTTAATTATGTTCACATAGTCTGATTAAACAGTCTTTTAGAAAAATACTATTTTTCAGAATTTTTTTCTCTTAAATGATTCTTATTTCATTTATAATAAAAATACATCCATTTTATTTCTCTGTAAACCATATAATTTTTATAGTTTTTTTATTATTCACACCTACTAATTTATATACTTTGTTATAATGGTTATATATAACATGGGTCATTTGGGCATGATGTTGTGTGTCCTTTACACTATCAAATACAATTATCTTCTTTTAAAAAACTCAAATTGTTATAGTAGGTATCCCCAAGATCAATGTGGACTATCATACTATTATTGGAAATGAAAAATTGAAATCCAATAGCACTCCTCTTGTTAGCAGGACGAAACAAAACATGTTGAGTTTTTCCCAACTCTATGATATAGGAATTTATGTAATATTTTTGGTAATGAAGGATTTTTTATTAAAAGGGTTTAATATGGAAATTTAGTCACAACAGTGTAAAAAAATGGAATCTTATTTTAGGTTTTATATTCATTAAATAGTTAATACATTAGCATGGAATTATAAAAGGTTGTTAGGAATAGAAGGATTGGTCATTCTTTCCAAGGTAACATTATAAAACATACTCAAATACAATGTTTCAATGATATTCTTAAGATAAATATAGAGATAGTTTTGTTTGGGTTTTTAAATAAGTAGGATAGGGATGATTACTAATTCTTAAAAGATTTTTACACTCACACATCTAATCAATTAAATATAAGTTATTATAATATCCATAGGACCATAAGTAAGTATTCAATGAATTGAGATTAGTATTTCATTTAATTTATTGATGAATTTACTCAAATTATATGTATTATTTTTTTTAAAAATAAATATGAGGGTCGATATATGTTCAATATTATTAGGGGAAGTTCTAAAAAGAAATGTGTTCACTATTTGAAATATTCTATATTGATAATAGTGTTGAGTTATACCAACCCAAACCAAATATATTACATATTTTTATATAAATATAAAATACATTACACAAACACATTCAAGGGGAATATAATAGTTTAGTTCCATTATAAAATAGGTACACAATATTATTATTTGGTGATATATCTTCATAATATCCCATAATGATCTTTCCATATAGCACTCTTCTTAGAAAAACCCTACGTAAAACCTTTCATCATAACCTGAGGAAATGAAAAATAATAAAGGGTGATATCAGATGCTTATTAAGGTAAAAATTAAAAATTAAATAAACATAATGAGATAATAATGGTATGAGAACATGATAATAACATATGAAAACAATAGCCTTCATATTAAAGATCAATAGAACAAGTCATTGCATATAGATTGGTAGTTTATATGACAATAATCATATACGAAATATTATAACATGATTCCTAAGAGAATAAAATTCAAATAATATATAGAATTATGGGATCTAACTAATCGTAGAAAATATTATTTCATGTAAACCATCCAATATATTCATAACATGTTAGTCTTAGGAAAACCACCCTTGTACCTCTTTCGTCCTTTGGATGACCTCCCATGTACCCTCTTTTGGAATTTGGATGACCACTAATATACCCAATTTTAGACTTAGGATAACCTTTAATTCACCCATTAAGTTCATAAAACACTAATCATTACCCATGGCATTCGAGGGAGACATTGGTCCCACCCATCACATAATGAAAATCATACACATGTTTTCTATAATATTATTTTTTTACCCCCAGTTTCAAGTAAGTAAACATTTATTTATTGTTTTTAAGTATATAAATTATATGTATGTTGTTAGGGAGAGTTTAGAGAACTTTTGGAGTGTTTTGGGGATTTTATAAATGTGTATGTTTGGTGTACTATTTGGGAAAATCATGAAACACCTATAGGAAACCATGAGAAATGAGATATATGATAATGCTAATGAGCACAACCTATGAATGGTTCGTCCTAATAGTGAAGAAGCCTATGAAAACACATGAAACATGAGAAAAAATACTTTTACATGGCTGGAGAATGATTTAGAAACTGTTATAGCCAAACCTTCTTTGTCCATCCTTAAGGCAGTGGGATGCGCATGGTTTGTCTAACCATCTAACTATTCATGCATGGGTTAAATATGAGATTCTAAATTTGTGGATCTCACATGTTTTGGACTCTAAGGCCCTCATTTTTTCTCCTATACTTCTATATCTAGATATTCTATCTTCCCAATGGTGAAAGAATCTTCTCTCATTGATTTGGTGGTGATACAAACACTTCTATTGGTGATTTGAATCAGAATTCTCATGAAAAGTGATATATCTTGGTTGTTCCGGGAATTTTTTTATTGGTTTTACTTATATATAATTCTTTATCTCTTTTGGTTTACTAGATCTATCTATACTATGGATATAAAAAAAAGTAATTAATTCTGAATATCATTATTTTAGGTTTTTTGTTGACAATGAAGGATATATAGCGGGGTTGGAGTTTTAACTGGGTTCATTGGCATTTGAGTGTCATAATTTGTTTCCACCATAAATCCTAAGTTATGTGGATTCACTATCAACTCCTCTTTCCCCAAATGATTTTATTAGTATCAAATTAATTAAATTTATTATTATATATGGGAGAAAAGTGTTGTATAAATGTTCATTAGTGATTGGTTTTGTATTTAGAGGTTTTGGGGAAATTTATTTGTGCATGTTATTTGGAGTTTTGATTTTAAAATTTTGATTGTAAAATATAGATTTTCAAGAATTATGGTAAATGGTTTAATTGATATTGTTTCAATAAAATTATGGTTTTATTGAAAAAATATAAAGTGGTTTATTTGATTTTTTTCAATAAATGTATGGTTTTTTTGAAATGGTTTAGGAATTGAAATGGTTTTGAAATTATTGTGTTGGAATGGTTATTGGGAATACTTTGTGGTGTGTGTTCATATTTCATTATGAGGATTGATTAAAATATTACCTTGTGCTCAGTGCCAAAGGTGCAATGGAACAAGGGGTTTAATTACTTAGTGATAACTTGATAGACCGATGAGAAATCTATAATGAGTATGGAACAATCATAAGGAAGTATACATGTTTAGATGTGTGGATTTATGGATTAAAATGAGATATTACAAAATCGGAAAATGAAATGGTTTTAAAGATTAGTTTGGTTGATTTCATAGAACATGATGTTATCTTGAGAAAACTATTTTATAACGTAACTTGATTATATTTTGATATAAACTATTTTACATGTTATTATATATAAACTATTTTATTTAATGCCATAACTTTTTCTATATTAGTGGTGTGAGTAGGGAATTCATTAGGGGAAAATATACCAAGTTTCATTACTCCCTGTTGTTATGGAACTATCATGATATAGAAGAAATTTTTTATTGAGACATGTTAAATGGTAATGTATCATAAATATTTAGCAGTTCATCACAATACGTAGACTATTTTTTGGAGTTGGATCATTGATTATGTTAAGATCTTAGATTTATCTTTGGAGTCCTTGTGTTTTTTCTTCTGTTATGTAGTTCGATATTGTAGTCTTCTATTGTAGCACTTGGTTTTAGTTAGATTTTAATATCAATGTTTTTGTTTGAGACGTCTTTCAATGATATCATGCATTAGGTAATAGTTTTTTTGGTTATGAAATACTAGTTGGTTATTTTATTTTCAAATGGAATATCATACCTCTTAGCTTAATAAATCCATTTTTCAATTATTACTATCATTTTGTGCCTTAGGGATATACCATAAGGTTATGTAATATCCAACCGCCTTCTGAAGACAATGAGGAGGGGCATGACGTTACAGGTGGTATCATCTTGGTATATCCAATTTTATGGAACAATTGGTAGTAGTCTTGGGTGGTATTTCAGTTAGTATTTGTTTTGGGTATTGGAGTTGAATTCATTCTGGTTAATTCCTTGGATTGGGATCCTAGAAAGGTGTTTGTTTGTTGGGAACTAAAATGTAGAGAATATGAAGATGTAGCTACATTTTTTTTGCTAAACTTCAGGTTACTAGGGAGTTGGGAATATAATTTTTTTAGATACACTAATAGGACGTGGAATCTCATTATCATGGGCTTATCCAATGAGATAAGAATGACATGCCTTGATAGATTAACTTCCCACTATGAGTGCATAGATCCTTTGGAGTAATGATTTATGATTTGATGTGAAATAGTTGGTTTTTGAAAAAAATATTAATGTTGTTTTTAAATGTGATATTTTGTAAAAGAAAATGGTTTTAGTATTTTGAAAATAGTTTTATTGTCAATGAATGTAGATATTTTTCAAAAGCAGTTGAATGTGGAAAATATTTATTTTGTAAAACATTGTTGTGATAGCATGTTGTGATAGAATTTGAAATAGTCACCCTTGTCTTTCTAGAGAGTGAGACTTATGGAATTTGTGAGTTGGATAGAAAATGGAACCCATTAGGATTCGTAAAAACCAACTAGATTAAGATGATATGAATGTGGTTTCACCTAAGCTACAAGTGAACCAACAACTGGTTTAGATTATTTCCCAAGAATTTCATGATGTTGTCATCAAGAACATCCATGATGATCCATGTAAATTGGATCATTATGTACAATTCTAGAAGAAAAATACATCTATCTTTTAGGGTTATTCTAAACCAAAAAAGGTATAGGTGTGGCTAAACAGGATGAATAATATCTTTAATTTCATCGTCATATCGGTAGAGATGAAAGTTAGGTTGGAAACATATATACTAGAAGATTATGCATGCCAGTGGTGGGATATAGCTGTTTAGGCTAAATTAGACCAAAATCTTTCGACTTTGGATTTTGAATAATTTTTCAACAAAACATTATATCCCCATACTTTCAAAATTCAATAAATGATGGAATCCTTCAACATGAAGCATGAAAATATCACTATCCTAGATTATGTAGGTAAATAAATGAATTTAGTTCACTTTTCACATGAGGTTTCTATTAGTGTTTCTTTGAAGGTATATATCATTGAACCAGGGTGGAGTCAAGAGATTCACGTAAATATTATTGTGCTCTATATTTTGAATTATAAAGAGATAGTTAATAGAGTGATTATATACGAAAGGTACATATCTATGGATTTTGGAGGAGGAAGTATATTGATAATGATAATAAACAATGGGAACTCTATTTCTGGGAGAAACAGGTAGAGGGACATATATTTATAAGCTGGAAGCATGAATCAAAATCAGAGAGTTGGATTAATGAATCTTCATGAGAGACCATGATTAAAGATGTATGTTTCCAATTTTGTTCCTTCAAACACATCAGGTGATAATGTACAAAACCACTTATAGTGTACCTTAATAGTAACATGACATGGCATCTTCATTGATATTATTGTATTTCTCTGAGTTCAAGTGTTTAGGAAACTTCTTGGGTGTCACATGCATCATGAGATTTGACTATATGAGGGTAGTAGAATTAATCAAATCAGTAGAATAGAGCTAGACATGGTGACTCTAGGAATTCCATGACTCCCCACACAGTGAAATCTCAATAGGGAAATAAATAAAAAAGTGCAGTGATGAAACAATTATATGAGGCCTAGTGGGTTATTATGGATGATTAGACTAGACCATCGAACATGAGAGTTATGATTATTTTGAAAACTACCAATATGAAAACTTTGTTTGATATGTGTTAATTTCATTACATTATTTATTCTTATGTTGTTCATTTTCTATGTTTAAAATTTGAGATGATGCCTTTTGTGGTAAAACATTAAAATAATCTTAGTTAAAGAGAGTGTTAAGACTTTGTGTAGAGCCTAGTTTATAACTGTTGATGGAGCCGAGCTAAAATGGGATTTATCTATAGTTGAGATGGTCATTTTTTATATAATCATAGGTTTGGATTGGTTGATAATTTTTAAGGCTCACTTTAATTGTTATACCAGAAAGGTAAGTTTTAAAACCAAAGATGGCATCTATCATCTATTTCAAGGGGGCCAGAATTGAAAAGTAGGTGCAAAGAGATTGTTAGCAGGAATAGTTTGAATAATTTTATACAAGTTGGTAGTGTTTTCTTTGGCATTAATTGACGAGATTTAGAAGAAATGTTTTCCTACAGTGGGGAATTTTTTCCAGATTCCTTTTATGAAAATTTATTTGGGTTTCCACTGATGTGATAATTAGATCTTACAATTGATCTCTTTATGGGAACTAGTCTTATTTCATTTCCATCCTACCAAATTGGACCAACAGAATTAAGGGAATTGAAAATTTAGTTAGAAGAGCTAGAAAGAAAATGGTTCATTCAACCTAGCACGTCTCCATGGGTATCACCAATCTTGTTTTTAAAATATACTAGAAGAAATCTATGACAGTGTGTGGAATATTATAAGCATAACCATGTTACCATAAAAAATCTGTATCCACTTCCATGGATTGATGATTTGTTCGATCAATTAAAAAAGGTCAATAGTTCTATATGATTTACTTCTGGTCTCGATATCAATAATTCAATGTTCAGAAGAAGGATATTTTGAAGACATATTTCAAAAGAATATATAGCCATTTTTTATATTTCATTATCCGACTAGGTCTCATAAATACATCTACTATCCTTATTGAATTGAAGAATCAGATATTTCATTGAAATTTGGATTTTTTTGGTAGTGATTGTGGATGAAATGTTGGTATATTCAAGGACAAGGGTGGAGCATGATAAACACATAGAGAAATTATTATGAATCTTAAGGGATTGTTTTCTATAATCCAAAAATTCAAATTATGATTTTTGGATATACGAGGTATGTATACATAGCCATTTAATCTCAGAAACGATGTTTCTATAGATCAAAAAAAGATAGTGGATGTTATCTCATGGTAACCACCAATGAATAACTTTAAGATATGAAGTTTTCTTAGACTATATGGTTTTTATTGAAAAAATGTTCATGATATCTCAGGACTAGTTTCACCTATGATATATTTGAAAAAGAATATTTTTCAATTCCAATGGGTTGAGTAATTCTATAATCCTATTCAATAGCTTAATGTTATTCTTACATTAGCAGTAATCATGATTTTTGCAGAATCTGGAAAGGGGTATATAGTGTATTTTAATGCTTAGAGTGTTGGGATGGGATGTGTTATCATGCAAGGATAACATGTAGTTGATAATGTCTTAATAAAATTATAGGTGCATGAGAAGAACTTCCCAACACATGATTTAGGGATTTCTACCATAGTCCATGATTTGAATATGTGGAATCATTACATGTTTGGTGATAAATTTTCTATATTTATAGATCACAAGAGCTTGAATCATATTTTATCACAATGGTATTTGAATATGAGACAAAGTAGATAGATAGAGTATCTACAAATTTTTAACATTGAATGGATATATACATCGGGAAATGGAAATTTAGTGGCTGAAGAATTAATTAGAAATTCATTTTCTCGATTGAAAATAGAGGCCTCAAATCAGTGACAATCGATGTCTGTGATATGAGACATGAACTTAGAATTTGATGACCTAGGTGATGTTGTATTTTCTCTTCAAATTCATTAGTTCTTGAATGAGTTAAGATGGTTTAGGAGGAATAGACACATGATTCAATATTTTTTTCCAAGATATTAGAACTCGCTGGTGGGGAGACTATTGAGGGATGTGAATTAGATGGGGTTTTAGTCTCGTTGATCAAAAATCAAATGGTCACATCTATGAATTTTTAGGAAAAAATTATTCATTATTAATACCATTCGATATAGGATGTTCATCCTAGAATAAAAAATATGGATAAGGTATGGAAAGAAATTTTTTTGTGGGTAGTAGAAATCTAATGTGGATAAACTTGTTTCATGATACTTAACTTGTCTACAGGTTAAGGAAGAACATTAGTGACTTGTAGGTATGATGTATTATTTATCATTTCTAGTGTATAAATGGGAGAAAATAACTATGAATTTTTTACTTTTCTACCAAGAATGGTTTTGAAACACAATGCTAGATGGATAAAAGTGGATAAGCTCAAAAAGTGGGATAATTTCACTTATATTTGTGAATCCCAAATTATGGAAGACTTTTCAAAGATCTAAATCAGATAAGTGGAAATTGGGAATGTCATACTAGTTTTGATAGTGTCATAAAGAGATCTGAGTTTAACCTATAATTTCTAGAAATCCCTAAAAAAATACACTGGGGATCAATTGACTATGAGTAGGGAATATTATACTCATATGGATGGGCAATCTAAAAGGGTGATATAAACATTGGAAGACTTGTTGTTGGATTGGAAAATTGATTTTGGTGATTTTTTGGAAGAGAACATTCCATTAGTGGAGTTCTAATATAACAAAAGATACTAGTATTCAATACAAGTGGCTATGTTTGAATCATTTTATGGGTGTCCTTGTCGTTCTCCACTTTTTTGGATAGAAAAACATGTTACATCACTAGTTGGGATGAGCCTTTTCCAAGAGACAAAGCATAAATTCGTTTGATTAGGAAATTGATGGATATGACTCTATGTGGTCAAAAATTGTATATAGATCATCGTTGACATCTGTTGTTGTTCATAGTGACTGATAATGTGATGGTAAGGATATAATGCATAGAAATCATTGTTCTGGGGAGAATGGAATGTTATCTCCAAGATATATAGGCCCTTTTGGGATATTGGAATTGGTTTGTGAGGTGGAATTTTAGTTGGCATTTTAACTACGGTTTAGTGTGGTGCGTAATGTGATTCATATATCTCTGTTGAAAAATTATCAAACGAATCCAACCATGTTATTCGATTAAATCATGTCAAACCAGAGTTAGATGCTTCATTGGCACATATCCCACCATGGATTACAGTTAGGTAAGAGAAACTCCTGCATGAAAAAAGCAACAATAAAGTGAAAATTTTGTTGAAACATGGTCAAATTCTGGAAGAGACTTTGGAATGGTACAAGTAAATAAAAAGGTAATATACAAAAATATTTTGGTACAATGATGATTTTCTACGATCTAGGGATAGAAAGGCCAATGATGGGGATAATTTTGCACACCCAGTATCAAGTAATTAACCATTTTATTATTATTTTTAGTATATTGGTGATATTTTGGGGAGTTAGAGAACTATTGTATTTTATTTGCATTTTAATAAATTATCATGGTTGATGTACAGTTTGGGAAAACCAGGGAACACCTATAAGAAACTATTCATAATGGGACTTTGTCTAAGGAGAAGGCGCATGAGTTGTGCATTGTTTCTCCAAACCATAGGGAAGCCTAGGAAAAATAGTGCAACCTGAGACATGGATTTTGGAATGACTGGAGAATAATTTGGAAATTGTTCTATCCAACCATTAAAGGTCCATACTTAAAAAAATATCTTGCAAACGGTAACCATATGGCCTATCCGACCTTGTGAATTATTAGGCACAAGTTAAAAATGAGATCCTAAAATTTTGGATCTCACATGTTTTAACATCTAAGGGCCTCGTTCTTCCTCCTATGTAGACCTAACTCAAGATCATATCTTCCCAAAGGCTTTGGAAGCTTCTCCCATCAATATACAGGTGATCAAAAGGCTTCTCTTGGTGAGTTAAAAATGAATTCTGATGTTAAGTGTTCTTTCTAGGTTGTTCTTGGTATTTTTTCTTGGTTTTCATAGATGTACTTCTACCTCCCACTCAATTTGTTAGATCTATGAATGATTTGGATATATCTAAGTTATTATGTTCGAAATATGATTATATTTTCCTTTTTTATAATAGGGGGGAGATATAAGTTGGGTTTTCTGAGTTCTAATAGATTTCATTAGCGTTGTTTTTGTAATTCATCTTTTTTCGTTAAATTCCAAGGTTAGTGGCTTAACTCTTGACTCCTCTTTCTAAAATTGATATTTTTAGTTTCAAATTGATTAAATTGAATAATTTTTTTGTTAAATTTTTGTGAAAAGTATGGTAAAAAACTTCTTTAGTGATGGTTTGTTTATTTGGTGTTTTATGGAAATTGGTTGTGCAATTTCTTTTGTTTATTGATTTTAAAATGCAGATTTTATGGAATTTTGGTAAATGTTTTAATTGAAATGATTTCAATAAAATGATATTTATATTTAATTAAAATGAAATTATATGTTTAATTGGTTTTCAATAAAATAATAGTTTTATTGAAATATGTGAAATTGTTTTGGCATTATCATATTGGCATGGTTTTTGGGAATATTGGTCGTGTGTGTTCATATTGAATTATATGGCTTGGTTAAAATATAACCTTATGATCTCTTCCGAACATGAAATAGACCATGGGATTAAATTTCACTTTGATGACATGGTTGATACATGAGAAACCACTCATGAGTATGGAACTGTCATAACGAAGCATGACCATGTATATGTTTGAATTTTTGGATTGGATTGAGTTGAAAAGGGGTAAAATTAATTTTTTTAGTTCATTGTTTGGTTTATTTCCTTAGAACATGATGTTATCTTGAAAACACTATTTTATTATATCACTTTTTTATATTTTGTTATAAAATTTTTTAGAAATTACTTTATATAAGTTTTTTATTATTTTTCTAACCTTTTCTATCCTAGTAGTATAAGGAATTTATTGGCAAAACATATATTGAGTTTTATTAATAATCTATACTTTGGAACTTGGGTTATTTTTCAAATATTGTTTATTCAGAAATGGGTAAAGGTAATGTATCAAACATCTTTATAAATACATTGTGATTATTTGAGTGTTTTGTGGAGTTGGTTCATGGAACAAGTTTGGATATTGGAGTTGTTGTTAGAGTCCTTGTGTTTTGTCTTCTAATGTGTACTTTGATATTTTAGTCTTCCATAGTAGTATTTGATTTTAGTTTGATTTTAATATCAATTGTTTTAATTGATTTGTCTTTCATTGATATGATGCATCATGTATTGGGTATTTTGGTTATGGCATGTTTTTTTGGTATTTTTTATTTTTTAATGTAAAATCACACCCATCTATTAATGAATACCTTGGAATTTATTTCTAACCTTTAGTGCCATATGGATTTCAATTATAGGCAAGTAATATCCTATCTCTCTCCCAAACCAGTGCGGGGGGGGGGGGGGGGGTTAGAATTATAAAAAATAACCATTTCATAATAGATAAAAATAATTGGGAATCATGAAAGTTTCACCATAACATAACCTGTAGAAATGAAACATGTTTAATTATCATTTAATCAGTTCATCAAAGTATGTCCTAGGAAAAAAATAGGTTTCATTAGCTTTTTATCATGGTATATCACATAAAATAGAATAAAGATTCCTAAACCTCATTTTTTTGTAAACATAAACCTTATAGAGGAAGAATAATAATTGAATCTTTGAATCATATCCCTAGTAATGAATAAGTTACATCAATGAGTGTCATATAAATGGAAAATTATTCTAAAATATTAAATGGAGGATTTTATGTGGAAAAAACTTTTATGAAAAAATAAATTTTAAAAACAAAACATTATAAAATATTGTTTAAATACTTATATTTTAGAATAATATTTGAAAAATTATAGAAGAAACATTAAAACTCATTTAAAACATTTCATAATGACAATAATCTTTTCAATTTGATTTCTTTTGAACATTAAAAATCATGAAAATTTATTTATTTGAAAATAACATTGAAAACTTATAAAGTAATATTCAAAACACATAATAGTCTTAACGGTGGGAAATTACTTTCATTCCATACTTATTAAGACAATGATTTTATTCATATTTTTCGAAAAATCCCAACAGACATAGTTTTGAATGTTAAATAAATATTAATTTTAAAACAACATTTCAAAATACAAACATATTTAAAAATATATTTTTAAAATAATATGAGAATATTAAAAAAATTAAACATTTTTATAAAACATAGAGTTTGGAGAAAACAAGTTTCTGACCGAAGAGAGTAAAAAGGTAAAATTTTATTACAACATATTTCTGGTAATTTTAGGTTATAAAGAGTTGGAAAATGGTAGTTTTACTTGAAAATGTCACGATTGATGATATTAAAATAAAATTAATGATAATTATTGATATTTAGATAATAACATATCAATATTAGAGACTAAATCATAAACAATCCTGTTAAATGGTGAGATTATAATATAAAACCATTATCACATTGGTAATAGTTGAAAAATATCCCCATAAAGGAAAGATCCTAAAATGAATATGTAATCCCAATAATTTTAAGGATATGAATCATAAAATACATTCCCGGTTTTTATATACATCACATAAAAGAAAAAGGTTGTGAAAAATTTTGGGTCTCGCAAAAGTAAAAAGTCTTATAGTAATCCCTAACCTCTTTATTAATCATATAAATCATAATCCACATTAAATAATGAAATCATTTGAAACATAAAATATTTAAAAAATAAGGGTATTTCGGATATAACATTAATAATGGTCATTTTATGTTCCACACAAGTGAAACAAGTTGTGAATTTGTAGATGTCTCCTAGAAATAAAAGAGAGACTAGAAATCCCTTACCTTAAGCCACAACTTACATCATACAAGTACAAAACTATGGTATAAAAAATATAATTTTAATATAAATATATTTAAAAAACCTAATTATATATATCATACCATATATATTTTAATTGTTACCTATTATTACTTGTTTACTAATAATTCATTGTTAAAATCACGTTTTGGATACTAACTGCATTGTTTTTTCTATATGGTTTGATTTTTTATTTTCTTTGATTATACATTCATCGTGGTTATATTACCTCTATAATAAAATTAATTAAATTATTATAAAATTTTAAATGATTTATACTTTTAATACCAATCCAAAAAAATTGTTTTTATAAATTAAGTACGTTGCGATCACGTAGATGGTAGGATGTACTTATGCATGTATAAAAATTTCATAAATACCACATTATTACTTTTAATAATCTTATAAATGTAATCCATGTGTTGTGGTGATGAAAAGAGAGTCACCTCACTTCATGAAAGTGGTAGTCCAAATGTACATGAACGACATTATTATCATTTAGGGAGGGAAAAGGTATGAATTAAAATGATATATATATAAATGTATATCATTTTATTATGATAAATATTTCATTAATATCATATTTATCTCATAAATATCATATATTTTCACTATATTTCCCTCATTATCATCCATGTAAAAGGTTATTGAAAACTAATAACATAACTTTGAGAAGCGGTAGTCCTCCATAAACACGAGAAAAGATATAATATCACCTATGAAATGGAAATAAAAAAGGTATATATGATATAATTAATCTAATGGTATAAATATGTTATATATATCAATTATTTTCTTTATGACCATCATTGTACCCGACCATGATATGTTGTGATTGGAAAATTAATGACATCAGCTCACAAGGCGGGAGTCCACCGTACACATCAATGATGATTTTATAACCCATTTGATAGAAGATGATATGTTTTTGGTAATTTCATTAAAAACATTTAATTTTATATAAGTTAACTATTTTATTATATAAAATAGATTAATATTAATTGTAGGAGGTGAAGGAAGAAATTAAATAAAAACCCTCGTTGAAGAATGTTACCTCTTCTTTGTGTATCCTCCTAATGTTTCCTCCAAAACATTCAGTATTTGGATTTATAGCCAAAATAAATATTCTAATATGTGAGTAAGGAAACTGGGATGTTATTTTGGAAGGTACTGGGCCATTAAAAATGGTTTTAATGTTTGAATAAGATATGATTGGGGTGACCTTTTATAAGTAAGGTGAGTGGCATACTTATACTTTTTGAAAATAATAAGGTTAAATAGTGTTTTTATCATGAAACAAGCCCCCAAAATATAGTATTAAAAGTATTCGGACATTTTAGTGTCTAATTTTGGATAGATAATATATTTTTTTTCATGTATTAGTTTATTTTTATTGTTATATTTTTTAGTTGAACCCCATAATTAAACAAAT
The DNA here is from genome assembly GCA_963277665.1 of Viscum album. Classification (NCBI taxonomy): domain Eukaryota; kingdom Viridiplantae; phylum Streptophyta; class Magnoliopsida; order Santalales; family Viscaceae; genus Viscum; species Viscum album. The sequence goes on along the minus strand of OY728125.1, from coordinate 1,920,156,574 downwards.
TCCAACATTAAATGATGTAATTAATTTGTATTATTTTCATTTTTCATTTTTTTCAATAATTAGGTAGAAATTATCAGATAATATGAATTATTATGACTTTAAAAATTTAATACATTTTTCCAAATTTAATTCCCATATGTAATAAAATATAATTTCAAATTAATACCATAGGGCCGATGAGAAAGCTACTATTGATGAGGGAATGTTCACAGTTTACAAAATTTCTATATCAAATTTAAATATAAAATTGAATCCAATGAAATAAATTGGGTCAAAAGATACATAATATAACTAATGTTACTTTTAAAAAAATATAATATATAATTTATCTTTATAAATAATTTAAATTATAAAGAAACCATTATTTAGAAATATGTAGTTTTGACTATTAATCAAAAAATTATTCTGTTTAGAAAATTCTAAAAAATTCAAAAAAATATATTTTTTAGAAGATTATTTATAAAATAAAAAACATTTTTTAAAATTCTTTTTGTAATTATAAATTATTAAATAAAAAACCTAGAATTGAAAAAATGAGGGTTTTGGAGAAGTGTATTTTTTAAAGCACGAGATCATTTTATATTAACACTAAATATAATAATAATAATTTTGTGAATAAGGATTAAAATTTATACATATATCATATATATAATACATTTAAAAAAATCCACATTATGGATTGTTTTAATTAGTTAAAATAGAGAAGCATTATGCACTTTAAAACAGTTTTAAAAAACAAACCCATTTTAATCCCAAAATAATCTTATATGAGAATACTATAAAAAGATGATTAAAAATAAATAAGTGGAATAAATATATTTAAATAATAATTATGTTACATTAAAAAATATATAGTAATTCACTGTTTTTAATTTATTGAAACGTGTTGGTCGGAGTGGATACTCAAGAGGGGGGTGAATTGAGTTCCAATAAAAATTTCTGTTAAAATTATTTCTCTTAAAATCCCCCAATTTAAAAACAAAGTTAAACTGTAGTGAATCTATATAGAGTGTAAATGTTCAAACGGTTTCTCAAAGATTGATTTGGTCTTAGTTGACTTAATCTGAACATTAAATTAACTTTTCAAACTAATTTACTAGTTTACAATAAGTATAAAGACTTGCTAATTTAAATATCAAAGTAGCTTTAAAATAGTTTTGTATTTCAAAGTAATAGCAGCGGAATATGAAATAAATATATAGTACACTGATAGACTTAAATTAATATGCACAACAAAAATAACCAAGAGGTTCAGTCTCAAGCAGAGACTTAGTCCTCTCAACAATTTATATAAATTGATCCACACCCTGGATCGGGGGTAAACAATAGTAAACTACTGTCCAGGTCCAAAGACCTCTACCATAGTTCTTCGTGGGAAAAGGAATCAATAGCACACAGGCTGTTCAGGTCTTACTCGACCTCTACCACTGTCCACAGTGGGAAACAAAGGGTTATAAAGTTTGAGTGAGGATTTAAGAATCCTCCAGCTTAGTATAGGAGTCAGTATGTGTTTAGAATAAACAGGGTACACACACTTCTCTAAATGTAAATAAAAAGAATCACTAAGATGAATATGACTGAGTTTAGAAATGCTTTTGTGATTAGCAGTGCAGCTCTGGAATTGTTTGGTTTATCAGAAAAGCTTCTGAGTCCTTCTCTGGTTTCTTGTTCAGAAAATAGAGTTTCATTTTCTTCCTTGGTTTTTAGTCTAGTTTAGAAGCCTGAGTACATGAAATGCTTGTTGTAGTTCTTCATTCAAGATGTAGCTTTTGTTCTCCTCTAGACTATGTTTCTTCATGTATGTCCATCATTCTTGGAGTATGGATGTTGACTAGTGAAAAATGCTCCACATTTGAATGTTTTTTCGGCTCTTGGCTCTTTCACCCTTCGTGTGTTTTCGTAGTTCCTTGATTATCTTACTTTCAAAAAGTGTTGTGTTTCACGATCCTTTTTATCTGTCCCATCATAGCTTTCAGCTCATGCAGAAAAGAATAATTACTTTTTTCATGGGTAATAGGTACAATTACCTGAAATGGAAACATAGGTCATTAAATAACATTAATTTCATTAAAAACATCAAATGTAGCAGTAAGCTTAATAAACAAATAGTATTGAGAGTATAGAGTATAGAGTTTGACTGGTTGGTCAATCATTAGTAGCCTGTGTTGGTAAAAGTGCACGGTGTTGTAGTATCTTCAATCGGTAGCTCTTGATCTTGCATCGGTATCTCTATATAATAGTTTATCTCCAACGGTAGCTCTTAATCCATCGGTAGATCTTGAACTATCAGTAGCTCTATGTATCTGTCTGTGTGAATTAGATCTATTGGTAGACTTCAGTCTATCAGTATCTCTTGTCTTTCGGTAGCTCTGGTGTGTTTGTTAGTCAGTAGCTCGGTAGACTGGTTCTATCCGTAACTACTAGTAGACATGCACATCATTAGCTTGTCTATTCTATCGATAGACTGTCTGCTTACCGGTAACTCGGTTTATATCAGTGACCATAGCTTCTTAGTGACTCTGTATATCGGTAGACTAAGTCTATCGGTAGACTGAATACCGGTAGCTCTTTATCAGTAGCAATGTGCAGATCAGTATCTTACACTTGTCTGTGTTTATGAAAAACACATCCGATTGGGTTAGAATTATTTCAGAACTTATATAACCATGGATAAACAAAGATTAATATATCTCAGGGATTATTTTAATATTATTATCATCTTGATCACAGATTGAAAGAATTAAAATATTGAAAAACATTAGATTGAGATTATCAAAGTATATGAAATAATAATTGGGATTATCAAAATAGGTGAGCTCAACAATCTCCCCCTTTTTGATAATCACAACTTATAGAATTATAGTTTTAAAATAATGAGCAGTTGTATCAGAGGATATATCATTAAATGCAATTATCTGAGAGAAAAATTATGTTATAGAACATAATGGATCAGAGGTGGATGAAAATGTGATAGTATCAGAGATAAAATTAAATGTAATGATATCAAAAGTAAAGTTTAGTGGAATTAGAGAGTTAGAGAAAATGGTAACAGAGGATGAAATGTAACAGTATCAAATGAGTAAAGGATGATAGCTTTTCCCTAATAAAATTTCTCCCCCTTTCAATAATATCTCTCCCCCTGGGTGAATATTTCTCCCTCTTTGATACTTAGAGAGTATTTCTCTCCCTTTGTAAAAGTGTGGTAAAATATTTCTCCCCCTTTGTGATAATCAAAAAGTGGGAAACAATAAGAAATAAAATAGAACAATGATAAGTGAAGGAAAGCCAACTGTATTAGATATTGTAAAAAGGTACAGAGACATAAAACAAAGTACAATGAATTCCTATCAAACAGTCTAGCCAGTTTTCAATCCACATCCTCAATATGAGGTTTTCCTTTGGGAGAAGAGGAGGATTCAGTTGAAGTGGAAGCAGGTGAGGACTTAGGAATTCCGGAAATGATAAAAGGAAGTTGAGCCACAGAAACTGATCATGGTCTGTACTGTGGAGTCCTTTTTGTGATCATAGGTGTGAGGCTTCAAATTGCTTGGGCATGAGTCATTTGAACTGGAGAAGAAGTAGAGGCAGAGGCAGGAAAAGCAGGAGGGACAATTACTGGAATAACATCAACATGCAGAAAAGGAAACAAAAGATTTCTGAAATCCATAATTATTCCTCCTCCTCTCTCCATAGAAGATATGAAGTCATCCTTGTTCTCCATAAACTTGTCCAATGTTGGAGTCAATTCCATTAGCTTGCTAACTTGTTCTCTCAAAGCTTGATTGATAGGAGGAAACTTCATATTTTCCAACAGAAGTTTGAAGTGATTATTGAGTTGATTTTTGGTGAAAATCTTAGAGAAATAGGAGTCCACCTTATCTTTCACTTCTTTCTAATAGGCATATGCTTCTCTCATGTAGTCTTGGACTGTCTTCATTATCTCTCTAGCTGAATATCTGGTAGAATGCATAACTCTGCTCAGCTCGGATGAGTCCACAGAACCACTGGTTGAAGCTTGAAGAAGCTCTTCCTTCATCACATCTCTAGACTGATTCAAATCCACGGAAGGTTTGGATGCAAGAGAACCAACAGAGACAGATATTGTCTCTTTTAAGCATTTGGTCAACCCACTGATAAGATTTTGAACTTAGGAATCCTGGGTTTTAATATTATCTTTCATAGAAGATTTGAAACCTTCAAACACTGAAATCATCTGGCTTACCACACTCTTGACATAGGCTAAGTCCTTGTCTGCTTGGGATTTTGAGCTCATATAAGATTCCAAAGAGATAACAAATTTCTTTAAAGCTTCAATATCTACTTCAAGTCTTGAAACTTGAGCCTGGAATTATTTAACTTCTTCCACTATTTTGCCCATAAAGGATGAAAAATGACAACCTAGAGAGAGTTCAAATGATCTTTCCAACATACTCATATCTTCATCAAAATTGTGCTTCATCTCAGCAAACAAGGAATTAAAAGATTCTTTTAGATCATCCTTCATGGATTCTAGATTAAACCTTGTGATCATATCGGCAGGTACAACTGCAGTGGGTACTGTTTCAGATGCTAAAATGACCACTGAGTCAGTCATAATCGATTGAACTAAATAAACCATAGAAACTTCAATCTTCTTTACTTCTTCCATAGAACTGTCCTTAAGCTTTTTCTTTAAAGTATCCAGGTCAGGCATTCTGACCAAATCTTCAGTATCAAGACATGTTGAATGAATTTGAACAACAATCTGTTCTCTCCATCCATTTCTGCAGCAAATACATGTATTTGACTTCCATCACCAGTCAGCTCTTCCAAAGCAGTCTCATAATCGAAAATATCACTGGTAGGTGGCATGGCTCTCGATACATAACCAGATACACCTTCATGTGGGACTTTCAAGCACTCATCCCACTCAACAGATGAAAATGACATCTCTTTTCCATTCACAAAAGAGTTTACTCAATTTTCATTATCTGATTTCTCAAAGGTTACAAAATCATAAAACTGTTTCACTAAATTTGGAAAATAGGGACCATTGTTGTTCAAAAAACACTCTACCCATTTTTGATCTTCAGGAACTTCGAGCACTAAGGATTTCCTAGGTAGCAACCATTCTTCACATAGCTCATTTTAAATCACAATAAATCGATTTTGCAGATGAGGATTCACTGGTCGTCTCCCCGACCTAGTTCTAGAAACACTACCAGTACCACTTTCTTCTTGATCAGTCCTCTATTTCTTTGTTTTTGGCTCAATAGAGTCATCTCTGACAGTTGGAAGTCTGCTTTTTCCCATCTCTGGTTCGAATGATTTATGGTTCTCGGATTCGGGAGCTAAGGTTCGAGGGTTAAGGTTTGAGGCTCGGTGGATTTAGAAGTAGCTCTGACTTTAGTTTTATCATTTAGGAATCATAAAATAAATAAGGAAAATAAAGTAAAAACAATTCAGATTCTGGTGGCAGACAGAATTTTTAAAACAGTGCACACATCAGTGAGAATTTATATCGGTGAGGATTCCTATCAGTGAGAATTTTACATCGGTGAGAACTTCACATCGGTGAGAATTTTACATCAGTGATGACTTCACATCTGTGAGAATTTCACATCGTTGAGAGTTTTACATCGGTGAGAATTTCACAGCAGTGAGAATTTCACATTGGTGAAAATTTTACATCGGTGAGGATAGCTACCGATCAAGATTAAACATACCTAACTCATGTATAATGTAACTTAACCTTTCTGAACTCAAAGGTTTAGTGAAAATATCGACTAATTGATGTTCAGTACCTATAAACTCAAGAATTATATCACCCTTTTGGTAATGATCTCTCAAGAAATGGTGTCTTACATCAATGTGTTTGGTCCTAGAGTGAGACATAGAGTTCATCGAGATATTTATTGCACTAGTGTTGTCACAGTTGATTGAAACGTGCTTAAATTCATATCCATAGTCCAGAAGAGTGTGTTTCATCCATAGAATTTTTGCACAGCAACTACCAGAAGCTATGTACTCTGCTTCGGCAGTGGATAATGCTACAGAATTCTACTTTTTACTACACCAATATACTAAGGATTTTCCCAATAATTGACATGTTCCCGAAGTTCTTTTTCTATCCAACTTTCAACTAGCAAAATAAGCATCTGAATAACTCATTATCTCAAAGGGTTTTCCTTTTGGGTAAAACAAACCTAAGTTTACAGTATGTTTAAGATACTTAAAAATTCATTTAACAACAAATAAATGAGATTCTTTTGGATTAGCTTGAAATCTTGCACACATACACACACTAAACATAATTTCTGGTCGACTAACAGGAAGATAAAGTAAGCTTCTAATCATACCTCCGTAATTGGTTTGATCCACTGGTTTCCCATTTTCATCTACATTCAATTTACAAGCTGTACTCATATGAGTTTCACATTCCTTAATACTATCCAAACCAAAACGTTTTAAGAGATCCTTTGTATATTTACTTTGAATCAGAATAATACCATTTTCATTTTGAAACACTTGAAATCCAAGAAAATATTTATGTTCTCCCATTAAACTCATTTCAAACTCATTCTTCATACTTTTTGATAAATTAGTACATAAAGAGTGTTTGGAAGATCCAAAAATAATATCATCAATATAGATTTGTACTATTAAAACATATTTAGAAATGCTTTTAATAAAACGAGTTGGATCATCAATCCATTTAGTAAAACATTTTAAAATAAAAAAATTACTAAGTCTATCATACCATGCTCTTGGAGCTTGTTTTAGACTATATAAAGCTTTAGAAAGTTTAAAAACACGATTTGGAAAATGAGAATTAGTAAATCCAGGTGGTTGTTCAACAAAAATATCTTCAACAATAAAACCATTTAGAAAATCACTTTTGACATCCATTTGATATAACTTGAAATTCAAATGAGTAGGATAGGCAAGTAAGATCCTAATGACTTCTAATCTGGCTACAGGTGCAAAGGTTTCCTCATAGTCTATACCTTCTTATTAACTATATCCTTGTGCAACTAATCTAGCTTTGTTTCTAACTATGTTTCTAGACTCATCAACTTTGTTTCTAAAAACCCATTTCGTCCCTATTGTAAAAGTGACTTTCGGTCTATCAACTAATTTCCAGACTTTGTTTCTTTCAAATTTATTTAACTCTTCTTACATTTCCATTACCCAAAATTCATCATTTATAGCATCATTGACATTTTTAGGTTCTAGCTATGACAGAAAGGCTTGATGTTCAACCTTGTTTCTCAGAGAAGCTCTAGTTTGTGTCCCTCTATCAAGATTACTAACAACAGCATCCAAAGGATGATTCTTTAGAATCCTTGTTGATCTAGTAAAGGTAGGACTACAAATTTTAGGTTTATCTCCAAGTTCGGGTTCAACAGAAGAAGATTCTGGAATATGTCCAGAACTAGATGTTTTTATAGAAGGTTCTTTAGATTTGTCATTAAGGCCCAGAACACTCAAATCTTCTTCAAGATTTTCAAGAGAGGTTTTAGGCTCATGTGGATCAGTTCATCAAACATTATGTGAACAGATTCTTCCACACATTTGGATCTCTTATTAAAGACCCTATAGGCTTTGCTAGTTAAAGAATAACCAAGAAAAATTCCTTCATCACTCTTAGAAGCAAACTTTTCCCGATTATCCTTTGTATTAAGAATAAAAACATTGAAGACAAAGACTCTAAAGTAACTAACTTTAGGTTTTATATTATTCCACAACTCATATGGGGTCTTCATAAGAACTGGTCCAATTAAGACTCTATTAATAATATAAAAAGATGTAATCACAGCTTTATCACAAAAGTAAATAGGTAGGTCATATTCATTAAGCATGGTTCTAGCTATTTCTTATAGGGTTCTATTCCTTCTTTCTACTACACCATTCTACTGAGGTGGCCTAGGTGCAGAAAAGTTGTGACTATAGACCCTGTGTGAACAATAGGATTCAAACTCTTGATCATCAAACTCACGACCATGATCACTTCTCAGGGTTTTAATCTTAAGTCCACTAAGATTTTCTATAGATTTGGAGTATTTAACAATGTAAGAACAAGATTCACTTTTGTGGGCTAAGAAGTATACCCAAGTATATCTAGAAAAGTCATCTACTAGAACATAGACATATTGCTTCCCATTTAAACTAGAAACTCTTGAAGGTCTAAACAAGTCCATGTGAACCAACTCGAGAGGTTGAGAAGTTGAAACTTATTTCTTTGATTTAAAAGAAACCTTATGTTGCTTTCCCTTTTGACAGGGATTACAAACATTGTCATTTAGGAATTAAAGCTTAGGTAGGTCTATAACTAAGTTCTTCTTAGTTAATTTTCTAAGTGAATAGATATTGCAGTGTCCTAGTCTTCTATGACAAAGCCAATATTCTTTATGAAAAGCATTTAAACAAGTAACATGTGGTTTAGCCAAAGCATTTAAATCAACAGCATAAACATTTTCATTTCTTAAAGTAGAAAATACTAAAAAAATTTGAGAATTAAAAACATTACAGGAATCATTTTAAAATTTCACATTAAATCCATCATCACATAATTGAGAAATACTTAACAGGTTATAATTAAGTCCATCAATAAATAACACTTTAGAAATTAAAACTGAATCAGTGATTCCAATTTGGCCTAGTCCGATGATTTTTCCTTTAGAATTATCACCAAAGGTGACGTGGCATCCATCAACCTTTATTAAGATCTTGAAGCATGAATAATCTCCAGACATGTGTCTTGAACATCCACTGTCCAAGTGCCATACCTTCTTGTAATAAATCTTTAAGCATGTTTCCTACAAAAAAGATTTAGATAGAAAATTATTTTGGTTCCCAGATCTTCTTGGGTCTAGATAGGTTAGTAATAAAAGCTTTAGGTACCCATATTTGTCTTATGGGTCTCATATAATTTACAGAATCAATATATTTTTAAAGATAAACTTTAGTTGATCTATTACCATATGAATAACTGGTTGAAGCATAAGGATTTCCAGAACATGAACAAGAAGTATTCTGTCCAGATTTAGGAATAAATCTATTCTTAATAAGATGTATCTGTCCAGGTTTGTAGCCTATTCCAGTAGTGTATTTTGGTGCAACTTGCTTACCAAAAACATGAGTTAGAGTATCTTTTCCATTTGTGAACTTTTTTAAGTCCTTTCTAACTTTCTTATTTGACATTTTTAGTTCTGTATTTTCCTTTAATAGTTTATCATTCTTCTCTTTTTCTATATCAAAGGAAGATTTAACATTGGCAGTAAGATCATGCTGTTTCTTTAGTGACTTATATTTACATTTAAGCTCATTACATATTTCATCCAGCATATTGCAGTATTCAAATAATTCCTCACTGGACATGTTTTCAGAATTAGAATCAGAGTATGCATTATCTCCAGAATAATAAGACTTTAAAACATGAGTATCTAAGGTTACCTCAAATGTGTTGGTCATGAAACACATGTTGGCACGATTCTTCCCAGAATCAAAAACTTCAGATTCACTTGTTCTATCCACTGAATCACTCCAAGTTTCTCTCATAGCTTTCTTGTACTTCTTTTCCTTATAATCATATTTCTTTTTGACTTTTCATTTTGGACAATCAGCCTTGATGTGTCCTTTCCTTTTGCACTCATAGCAGAATACTTCACCATTCTTGTCAGCTTTCTTCCAATCCTTCTTCCAATATTCCTTATTGTCAGACTTTCCTTTGTAGTTAGATTTTCAGAAGAATTTCTTCTTCCTATAAATATTCTTGAATCTCCTGGCTATTTGAGCCATTTCAGCATCACTGTCAGAGTCTGAACTTTCACTGGTTAAACTTTCAGTTTGTATATGAGCTTTTTCTTTGTCCTTTCTCTTTGAACCAGTAGTCTTGAAAGCTATAGATTTACTTGTTGGTTCATCATCTTATTTTTTATTTACCTTGAGTTCTTCCTCATACATAATTAATTTTCCAATAAGCTCTTTTACAGGTAGTGCTCCAATGTCACATGACCCTCTGATTAAAACAGAAGTGCATGTCCATCATTTTGGAAGACATCTCAGTATCCTCATAATTTGTTCCTTACCTGGAACAACTTTTCCAAGTGAACTCATTGTATTGACTATCTCATTAAACCTGAGATACATATCAGAAATAGGTTCATCAGTCTTCATTTTAAAATTGTCATATTTAATAGTGTAAGTATTCAATCACATTTCTTTGACATTAGTTGTTCCTTCATGAGAAACACCGAAAGTATCCCAAATTTCATAAGCAGTTTTTCAAGCAGATATTCTATTAAACTCTTCATATCCTAAATTACAATACATGGAATTCATGGATTTATAGTTATTATTGTAAGCATTCTTTGTAGGTTCATCCCATGTTGTTCATTCAGTTTCTGGAATTTTATATTGAGATTATATAGAAGTCCAAATATCAAAACCCATACTTTCTAAACGTATTTTCATCTTAAGTTTCCACTGGGCATAGTTTGTGCCATTAAATAAAGGCGGCTGGTTAGTAGCAGCACCCTCTAGTCTATTATCCATAGGTATATTTTAGAAAATAGTTTTAAAGAGGTAAATTTTAGAACTAATAGAAATTTACGATATTTAAAGATGCAACTAAAATCACAGTTGAAAAATAGTGTATTTCAAACATTCTTTAACAAAAACAAACCTCTGATACCAAATGTTGGTCGGAGTGGATACTCAAGAGGGGGGTGAATTGAGTTCCAATAAAAATTTCTGTTAAAATTATTTATCTTAAAATACCCCAATTTAAAAACAAAGTTAAACTGTATTGAATCTATACAGAGTGTAAATGTTCAATCAGTTTCTCAAAGATTGATTAGGTCTCAGTTGACTTAATCTGAAGATTAAATTAACTTTTGAAACTAACTTACTAGTTTACAATAAGTATAAACACTTGCTAATTTAACTATCAAAGTATCTTTAAAATAGTTTTGTATTTCAAAGTAATAGCAGCGGAATATGAAATAAATATATAGTATACTTATAGACTTAAATTAATATGCACAACAAAAATAACCAAGAGGTTTAGTATCAAGCAGAGACTTAGTCCTCTCAACAATTTATATAAATTGATCCACACCCTGGATCGGGGGTAAACAACAGTACACTACTGTCCAGGTCCAAATACCTCTACCATAGTTCTTCGTTGGAAAAGAAAACAATAGCACACAGGCTGTTCAGGTCTTACTCGACCTCTACCACTACCCATAGTGGGAAACAAAGGGTTATAATGTTTGAGTGAGGATTTAAGAATCCTCCAGCTTAGTACAGGAGTCAGTATGTGTGTAGAATAAATAGGGTACACACTCTACTCGAAATGTAAATAAAAATAATCACTAAGATGAATATGACTGAGTTTAGAAATGCTTTAGTGATTAGTAGTGCAGCTCTGGACTCATTTGGTTTATCAGAAAAGATTCTGAGTCCTTCTCTGGTTTCTTGTTCAGAAAACAGAGTGTCATTTTCTTCATTGGTTCTCAGTCCAGTTTAGTAGCGTGAGTGCATGAAATTCTTATTGTAGATCTTCACTCATGATGCAGCTTGTGTTCTCCTCTAGAATAAGTTTCTTCATATTTGTCTAGGATTCTTGGAGTATGGATGTTGACTAGTGAAAAATGCTCTACATTTGAATGTTGTTTAGCTCTTGGCTCTTTCACCCTTCGTGTATCTTCTTAGTGCCTTGATTCTATTCCTTTCAAAAAGTGTTGTGTTTCACGATCCTTTTTATCTGTCCCTTTATAGATTTCAGCTTATGCAGAAAAGAATAATTACTTTTTGCATGGGTACTAGGTACGGTTCCCTGACATGGAAACATAGATCAATGAATAACATTAACTACACTAAAAACATCAAATATAGCTGTTAACTTAATAAAAAAATACTATTGAGAGTATAGAATATAGAGTTTGACTGGTTGGTCAATCCTTAGTAACCCGTGTTGGTTAAAGTGCATGGTGTTGTAGGGTCTTCAATCAGTAGCTCATTCTCTTTCATCAGTAGCTCTATATAATAGTTTCTCTCCATCGGTAGCTCTTGCTCCATCAGTATCTCTTGAGCTATCGGTAGCTCGATGTATCTGTCTGTGTGAATTGGCTCTATCGGATGACTTATGTCTATCGGTAGCTCATGTCTGTCGGTAGCTCTAGTGAAGTTGTTAGTCGGTAGCTCGGTAGACTGGTTCTATCGATAACTACTGGTAGACATGCACATCAGTAGCTCGTCTGTCTTGTGGGTAGACTGTTTGCTTACCAGAATCACTGTTTATATCCGTGACCTTAGCTTATTGGTGACTCTGTATATCGGTAGACTAAGTCTATCGGTAGACTGAGTACCAGTAGCTCTTTATCAGTAGCTATGTGCATATCAGTAGCTTACAATTTTCTATGTTTATTCAAAACACATCCGATTGGGTTAGAATTATTTCAGAATTTATATAACCATGGATAAAAAAAGATTAACATATCTTAGGGATTATTTTAATATTATTATCATCTTGATCACAGATTGAAAGAATTAAAATATTGAAAAAAAATTAGATTGATATTATCAAAGTTTATGAAATCATAATTAGGATTATCAAAATAGGTGAGGTCAACAAAACGAAAGGTTAGTTTTAAAAATAAATGAATTTTTCACTATTCACTAAAAATCAATTTTTTTAAGGATATCAGTATTTTACCATATGTTAAATTTGATATGACTATTTAAAAAACGATTTCAATTTTACCCATTAAATATTATACAATATCTATAAATTAATTAGTAGATTTTCTCATAAAAATAAAAAAAAATACATTTGAAGAAAACACATTTATGAATAATGTAATTACTTTACTAAAAAAATGACTGATTATTTACTAAGAACATATAAACACTTAATATTGACTAGAAAGATAATATATATTTCATAATGTCATTAATAAAATTAATATTCCTCTATTTAACTCCTAGGTTATAATGGTCATATTTAAAATAATATTATTTCATGGCTTACTAAATCTTGGTGTTGCATGTCATGCATCCTATCAAAGAAACTCATTATTTTGTGAAAAAATAAAAAAATTAAGTCACATATAACAAAATATATCTATAAAACTATGTTATTTTTTTTAAAAAACCCACAAAATATTAGGTTATTTCATGATTATACTAATAATATGTTTGAATATTATATTTAAAACTATGATATTTATCAGGATCATAGTGAACCATAAACACAAAAAAATCATGTTGCTAAATTGAATAATATTATAATTTTAGGGACTGTATAAGAAATGTTGATATTTAATTAGACATCTTCATATTATTGAGTGTATGCTATTAAAGTAGAAGATCATTCTCAATATAATTTATTTTATCGAACATATTCTAATATGACTCAATATGAGGTGTACCACTTGAAGAAAATATGTTTTATGTAAATTATAGTGTTCTGATGTCATTATATTATAAAAATTAAAGGTTTGAATCTATATAAGTTTGATCCAATAGTTGTATCATGATTATTTCTTGGATATTCACATAATTGATGGTGATACCACTGTTATAACAAGTAAAATTAAAGATTTATTGATATTTTGGATGTAAAGATCTAGGAATATCTATAAAAGGACATTAATGATATTAAAGAATGTTCCAAAAGTAATTATAATACTAATTATATTAAATATCCTACAGAAATACTTGATATATATTGATGTATTAAATATTTATAGAGTGGGGAAGAAGTTTCAATCCAATATAATGATGAGGAACAATTACAAAAACTCATTATATTTTGAGATAGAACATTAATGTGTATTTTTTTGGGAATCCTAAACAATTGGTACATAATATGAGAATATTGAGGAGAACATCTCATACTTTACAAATCTATTTTGTTAAAACTAAGTATGTAGATAATTTTTTAGATAATCATGTGTGTGTTTTTGGTATTAATGAATAAATTGACATAATTGACATGATTTATACAAGGGAGTTAGTTCTCAGTCCTGAATTATAAAATTTGTTTTCTTAAACATGGTCAATTCAAAAAATATTAACCGCAAAGGGAGAATTTGGGTGGAAAAAATATTTGATTGCAAGTTCTTTCAACATGTTGAAGGAGTTATTTTTTCTTGTCCTTATCTCATGTTCCATGGTATGAAACCATTATAAATTGTATTATTGTTACTAAATGAAGGTAATTATAGATATCCCAAATGTATATCATGTATTATTTACTCAATGGTTAGCAATATGTGGATGTTTATATTGAGAAAAAATGTGTGTTATTTCTTGGATATGATTAGAATTATATTTTAGGAAAAATAATTAATTATATGGGCTTAAGAAAAATCCAATAGCTTATATTTCTGTGATGTGTAGGTCAAATTTTATAAAGGGAAATGAGGGTAATAATTTCTATATCAAATATGAAAATAGTTATATATTATGGTTATTTTAAATTATATGTCATCAAATTTTCTATAAATTATTTAAATTTTTTGATAATATTTCTAATAATATGAATACATTCTATAAAATTTCCATGATTGGATAAAGGAACCACTTTCTTTCCCTAAAATCATAAAACGAAAAATATCATATTTTTCTTTCATAGGAGAATCATGTTATGAAACACTAAGAAATATTTGGAATGAAATATCTATAGAATAAATCAACTACATTTTAGGTGTGGAATTTTTTTAAAGATAATCATGGAAAAGATATTTATTCAAGGGAGTTGAGAAAGTTAAGTATAATTCAATTATATCTCACAACTTCAAGGATATACATGATATATAGTTCCATTCTATGCACCATATGTCTAAGTGAACCTAAATAATAATATTTTATTACATGAGTATTTATTAATTGTTATACTTTGTGAACATTGTTTTTTTGAAATATGATAGTGAAAGGGACTTTGATTTTTTTTTGTTAATTAAAATTTACATTAAGTAGGTTGTGTTAATGAAATAAGATCTACATCTAATGGAGCATCCCTTATGCATTATATGAGTGTCTTTTTGTCCACTATGATGAAAAATTATATGAATATAAGAAATATGGATATATATTATGTTGCTAAAAATCAATCCATAACTCGATAAAATTGGTTAAAGACATAGTTAGGAGATTTTAATGTTCAGGTAAAACAACCACTTATTCTTGGATGTGATAATAAAAATGTTGTCAAATTATCAATGAATCACTTTCAATATTTACGAAGGATTCATTTTAATATTAAATATCTAGATAAAATATTGATTATGGATATAAATTAAATAAATTTGTATTATATTCAAATAATGGTAGAGATATGTATGTTATTTAGAAATAATTTCTCTAAGGATGAATTTGAGAATATATGGTTCATTTATAGTTCTCTTACTCAACTATTTTATGTCTAAGGTATAATGTTGTATTCATATCTATTATCTTTTCTCAATATATTTATTTCAAATGTAAAAAATAGAAACATAAATTTCTTAATATTTCTCCATAAAAATGAAATTTAGCGATACAACTATTTTGATATTATACATTAATATGTGATTTTTCTTTTAGGTGGAAGAGTATATTTATTGGGAGTTTTTAAAATTATTAAGATATAAAATCATCATTTTTACATGTAGGAACTATTTTATTAGTTTGTTTAATTACATGTTGGAATATTTGTTTTATATATTTTATCATTAGTTTCAAGAGATTAAATATTAATGAGGCTTAGGTTTGAATTTTTTTGAATATAAATCATTTTTTATGGACATAATTTTTTTATTACTGATTTTGTTTTACTAAACTATGTTTATAAAACATTATTGAAATTATTCAATGATGATTTAATGTTATGGATGATATATTGGAAAGTGATTCATTCCCCTTGTTTTCCAAAATAATCCAAAGAGGAATATTGTTTTGATCATTTATATTATTTGAAGAAGTTCATTTCGAATATGGTATTCATTTAGAGAATTAATAATGGAGCTATTTGAAGTGGTTGTTAATTTTATTGTATTGTTAGCATAAAAATATTGTTGAAATTGTATATATGGATTTTATAATTTGTCTTATGGTATTCATCCTCCATGGAATGTGTATGGACCAAATGGGATGCAGGAACGATGGATCTACGATGAGTTAGGTATAAGCTATTCCATGAAGAACATGACCCAATATAATTAATGAGTTTCACTAATAATTTGTATTGTAATGAAAGATACCATGAAGTGATATGTATTGATTCACTACATGGTGTTTGAAGTATCATTATTTTTTTATTCCTACCATAACAAATGTGATTGAATGAACATACAATTAAAGACTGAACATATATATAAACCTGTTGTATTTTATTAGATGTTATAATTCACATTTATTCCAAGAAAAATTCATTTTATATACTCATATTTAATGCATAACAGGCTTCATATGAAACATAAGTGATGAGGGATTCACACACTATGATGAACCTAAAAACTAAGAGAGTCATGAATGAAAATGGAAACTATATCCAAAATGATTTTTAATCGAATTCAAAATATTATCCATGTGAATTATTGATCATACATAAGTGGAAAGGTTCCAGGAGCGATACACTATGTGGTAGACTATAACAAGAGAAACCTACCAAAATTTTAGTTTCACCAAATTCTCATCCCATAAATATGATGAATATTACTATTGATTCTTCAAATGTTATTTGAATTGAGTTTAAATGTTAAATAAAATTTGAAATATAGATTATCTTAACATTTGAAAATATAGGTATAATGTTCTATGTGATAATGATTTATATAATGTTCAATGGTTGAATGCCTATGCTTTATGAAGAAATAATAATTTGATATTAGGGAGGATTATATAAGCCATGAATTGAGAGAGAGGAATAAGAAACACATGAGTAATGATTGTTCTTTCATATTTATGGATATGAACCACCAGACCAGAATAGTGAGAATGAAGAATTGTGCATGAAATCATTCATATAATTGTATGTATTAATCTTTATAATGGTTGAAAAATTTATGATAGGTTATAAATAAATAAATTTAAATGATATAATATTCATGAAACTAATTGATGTGATCAATGTAATAAGATTGAAATAATTTAATTCCAGGTGATGTGTCCTTAAATGAAAATATTTATTGTGATAATATCTATCATAATTTAGGGATCTATTGAGATATATTTCAGGGAATGATGTCTAACCATGAATTAAAAATAGTTTATAATCATTCCTTTATCCGTATTGTATATCTATATAGATTCTTAAATGTAAGGTATACTATACAGAAAAGGTGATAATATCTCAATGAATTTACGAAGAAGAATTCCATGTTTTAAGTAATCAAGATTCACAACTCAAGGAATTCATAAATTAATGGAAAATAATAAATTCATTAAATTATTATTGATAGAAGGAAATGATAAATATTATCATTATGATGGAGAGGATTATATATTTCTTTATGTCTACATGCCATTTCATATAGTTGTCAAAGTAGTTTCTTATGGAATTTGGTATGAAATTATAGATCCAAAAATTCTAGTATAGTTGATTTTTTAATTAGACATGATATATTATATTAATATATTTATGGTAAAATAAGGAGAAAAATTTTCAAGTTTCTTTCTTGATGGAAATATCTGGGTTAGTTGGACATAATGTTTTCAATAGCGAGAGGAATAAAAATTCATTTATGTGGCGTCTTGGGGAGCTCTCAAGGTAATGTCACCCTGAGTACATTGTATGGACCACTACTATTCTTTGGAATTTTAAATTCTACATCCTTAAAATTTTTAAACAAATACTAATAGTGATAATAATAATAATAATAATATTATTATTATTATTATTATCATTATTATAATTATTATTATCCTCATTTATAAACTATTTGTTATAGTTTGGTGACTCAAACAAGATATTTTCATCTCAAAATTATTAGGATGAGCTATTTTGATTAGGGTATTTATCATATTTTTATATAATATTGATAAGGTATAAATTATTGTAGCTATTGTTTATAGTAATTATATTTATAAAAATTTTAAAGGCTATATATGAATCATTGTTGATATTATTAGTATTATTAAGGAAAGAACATATTGATATATTGAATTTTTTTTGGAATATCAATTTGTAAAAAATTATTTTCCAATAAACCAATTTTTTATGAATGTGTTAATAAATGATTTTATTTTATGATAAAAATAATATTTATAATTATTTTCACAAAAAAATATTCTCTTATTTATGACATAATATGTGTTTAAATTTTTTTATTTTAAATTTTCATTATAATATTATATGTTTTAATATTTGTTTTATTTTTTCTATTATTTTAAATGACATTAAATAATATAATTTTATGTAATTAATTCATTGAATTATAATATACTAAAACGATCCATATTAAATAACCCCTCATTGTCACCTATTTTATGTAGGAATGATACATTACTATAGGATTATCTTCAAAATTAAAAAGTGATTATGATAAATACCAAGGGATTCATAAATATTACAAATAAATAGTTTACCATAATATGAATCACTTCATACAAAATTATAGTAGACATATGTCCCTATGTTAGACATGCCAAACCTGTGAACAAGGATCTATAACTCAATGTAAAAAACAATCCAGGATCTCATTTAGGATGCATGATAAACCTATTATATATCCATTATAAGAATAAAACTGAAAACAACATGTTCATAAGTTTAGTAAACTCAAAAAATAAGGCTAATATGTTCATAAAATTCCGTAATAAAAAATAGAGACCAAATGATTCATACACATATATAGAAAATGCATTGAGACATACCATAATCAATAAATAGAAATCCATCATATCTCATCATCGATGTCTATGGTCCACCATTATTAAATTCATATGTCTTTCCCATAACCATGTCATTGTATAACCTATATATCCATCCAGGAAGTGGGTGAGATAGTTGTGGTTAGAAGACCAAATAATATTTCTCGAAGAAATTTCACACATAAAATGAAGGTGGGAATCAATCATTTTTTGTATATAATACCACAATTAATTGAAATTTTAAAAAATTGGACCATGAAATTTATATTCCAATTATAAGAAAGTACACTACAAAAAAATCACTTATAAAAATCCTTTATCACCACTGTTAATTTTGGGTCCTTGGTGACTTTCTATATAAACCACTGGATAAAATTTATAAAAAAATTCTATATTGTAAACCACACTATATAACACTAAAAACATTGAATATTCATAATACCATGTCATCACAATACAACTTAAAACCTCTGAAATACCTTGATAATAACTATCAGAAGTAATGATAATAAAATAAATTTATCCTAAGAAAAACACAAATGATTATGTTGTATGGGCATATATCATACTCAATTAGGATATAGTGAATCAATATTTTCAAAATAAAAGTATTTCTATAATGGTAATTTGGAACACATCATAGTGTGATTTTAAAATACCAATTTAGCAGTCCCCATCTAGTGCTACTAGTCTTCACCACTATCATATCAATAGGGTTTTCTATACACCTAAATAATATACATGGAGGATCGTATGTTTGGAAAAAGGGACCCAATACTTTAATTGGATTTTGTAATGAACTATTCTCACCATTCAATGAATTTATAAGATATATATATATCATGTATTATTACTAATGGAATCTAATTCTGGTGTTTGGTTTTGTGGTACTTTCATGGTCATCATTTATGAAATCTATAGATTTTTACATTCACCAATATAATTCCTTCATAACTTTTGTTGATAAAAACCCCATTACTAATAATTCTCCTTATAATGATATTATTTTTCTTGATTTTAAAAATATTATCACATTCAAAAATAATCTCTTACATTATATTATTTTTTCAAGGATTGCAACAATTTCCTCAATCAACTTTCTATTGATATCAATTCCTTATCATGAATATTATTTTTAAAGACACATGGTCGCCCAAACATAATCTAAATCCATCATAATACATGCAAGGCACAATATATATAACCCAATTTCATTATCGGCTGTGAAATTTAGGAAAAAATAAAATTTTAATTTATAGTTAGGGTTGTTTTAGGACCACTGATTCTAAATAAAATTATGAGGCTATTAGAATCTAATTATAATTTTTTTTATATATGGATAAATGTCATTGGGGTGTTTTGGGTACTTGTATGAATCTATAGGGTTTTTTGTAGTTTGAAATTTTAGAAATCATATTACCTTGTCACGCAGTTACCACATGGTTAGAGTAAATGTTTTGATAAAATAGTACATGCAAGTTTTTCTTAGGGTATGTAACACAATTTGTTCACTATAGTAAAAAAAATCAAAATAAGCATTCAATTTTATATTTAAAAGGATATGTATGGTTATTTCATGGTCGGGTAAACCATGCATCCAAAAAATATATAGAGGTGCATGTTAGATAGTGTTAACCACAGGGCTGGGGATTAGTTTGATAAAATGTTCCAAAAACATTGTGAAGTGTAAAATATTGGGTATTATGTTTTTCATGATTAGAAAATGATTTGGTAAAACACATAGTTATCATGATATATCTTATAATTTCATAAAAATGATAAAATATTTATTTTCATAATAGCTTTTAGACTCACTCTATCTCCATTTACTTGTTTGCATTGTCGACGGGGATTCACTAACCTCTTTCCTCTCTCAATCCCCATTGTTTAGGGATTGTTATTAGATGATTTTTGGGTTACATTGCGGTATTTTATCCATCAAACTCTATGATTATGTTCATTAATCTCTATTTAACTATTGATTTAGTGCAGTTCTAGCAAGAGTTTTATTCCCTATTACACCAGAGATGGGTAGAATCGTCTTGATGTGGTGGGGGATATTTTTATATATTGCTAAAGAATATACTAATAAGATGAAAAAAAGTTGTTCTTCACTATTTATATTTTGTTAAATCCCTTGATTACATTATAAACATTATTTTACTAAAAATGATGATTTTTTTGTATCTATAGAATTAATTCGGTATTTTTTCTAGAATGGGTTATGATATGTTTTGATATTTGGTCACACCAATTTATAAATGTTTATGTTATAATAATCATTATATTGGGATATTAGATAATTATTACTAATAAAAGTCAATTACATAATTAACAACAATTTGGTTCAATTAGTATGTTCAAGTAATGGTTTCTGAAAAGACACCATGATGGCGGAATATGATCTGTTACACTTAGAAAATATTGGGTGAGAGTCTTCAGGTTGGTATTAAAGAGAATAACTCAATATGAGGATATTTTTACCTTGAATAGCCCCTAAAGATAATTCACTATGTTTATATATCATGTGAGATTGGGTATATCCTTATATGGGTTATTAAAATTTAATTAAAAAATTTATTATTAACTCATTTCGAATGTACAAGTTGTTAAAGGAAATAATAAAACCGTATATATTAATTGATCCATCAACTACGGATGGTTGAGGGATTGATTATAAATTTGTCCAATGTGACACTTGTAATCTAGAAGGATAAAAATTTAATTAAATAAATAAAACATAATGGGGACTGTTATAGGCTCCCCCAAACTCAATTAACCATGGACCAGTGATGGAAATGGCTTGGAAAATATTTGGTGTAACATTAGAAACTTGGAATGGGACATATGGGATTGAGATTCCTCAAATAATCGGGATTTTTGATTTGAGAATTAGGGTGAATATTATTCCCACAGTATAATTAATGTACCATTGTGGGTATAACCAAGTTATATTTATGATATGTTGGTTGAGTGTAATTTCTTATATTTTATCAGGAATTTAGATAGTATTTATTACCTCAATCTAGAGTGATTACTTATGGTTTATCCTATGAGGAAAATAAAGTTGAGGCATGATTATAGTGATACTAAGGCAGAATATTCACTATGGGTGACATGTTTCTTCCCTAGAGTTGGCAATGAGACAACATAGACCATCATCTATGTTCATATTATTAAGAAACTGTGTGGACCGTAGTGAGTGCTTGAGTGATCTGTTTACGATATAGAGGGGTAATAAAGATGAGCCGGTATCATCGATCATAGGTTTCACCTTCATACCCAAGGATCAATGTGGGTAGATTGGTACAGTTATAGTGATAAATATAAGATTTTTTCTGAAGAGTATAGCCTTGGATATATGTGATTAGTTTGGGCATGATGAAAACCCATACAAGGATGATGATCTAATATGTGTTTCAAATTAGGTTAAGGACCTACCCATGGGTTCCTGATATATTTCTGTGGATATATAGAGTAAACACAATGGGTTTATAAAATATAATATGTGTTAATATTTAGGGTGAGATCAAACAAATTGGTTTTTAATATGTGTTCCCCAATTAAAAAGGGATTGCCATTAGGTTCTGTAAAGTCTAATATATGTTTCCTGGTAGGGTGTGGGCACAACCCTAGCTAGATAATTCATGTATCCTAGCATATAGAGTATACAATTTGGTCAAATATGATGATTTTTTTTTTCAGATATGGTGTGGGAATTTCCTTGGGTTCTTGATGTATACTTTATTATAGGAAGAGTCCCCCCTCATGTTTTTGATGATATGTTTTTTAGCAACCCAAACTTTTCATACATAAATAATACACATATTTGTTATAATTTTAATTGTATTACAAAAAAATACAAACCAAAACCTCATAGTTTTAGTGTGTATAGAAACTCTGATGCACAAATAACCTTAAAATAAATAATATAAATCATTTCCAACTAATTTATACCAAAATTGAAACCATCATCAACATAAAATAACAAAAAAAAAATATCCATAACATGGGGAATTGAAACATGAAAAGTGTGTTCTGAAATAAAAAGTAATGGTAATCATAATATATATTATTGAATGATAAAAATTGAGAAATATAGAACTATAAATATATGATAACTTGAGTTTAATATTATAAAATCATGCCTTCTATTTTATAGATAATAATCATGAAGTATGTTATTTTGTTTTTTCAATAAAAATTCATAATACATAAATTTGTGGAATCAAGAATAATCAATCATGATCAATGTGAACATATCATAATCATAATACATAAATTTGTAGAATATTAATAAGAAAAAAAAAACAATTTACATGTTCATGTCTAACATATAAGATTATCACAGTGGATTGGAGTCACTCCCCATTCCATAATTTACAAAGTCATTCTTGAATCCCAACACTATATTATCGGAAAACAACCTTTAATAAATTGGGTTTACTCACCATTCTAGTCATTATTATATAGCGGGATATTCTAATTTACCAAATGAATTTTTAGGCTATATATTTTTGGGACCACCCATCACATATTGATGGCTATTCATAGGGATGAAACAACATTATAAAATATTCATCATATCATAAAATCATAACCCATAGAAGGTATTCATATGTCATAAAAACTTCATCATAATAAAAATAAATCATGAAGAGATATAATTATGATTATACCATTAGACCATAACCTGATAAAATCATAATAATAATCAAAGGATGTTGTTAGAGATGAAAATAAATTTAAAATACTACAAGAAAATTTCTTAAAAAAGTAGCCTTTTCATTTTGAACACACATAATTATGATATAAAAATTTCGAAAATTTTAAGGAAAACATATTATTTAAAAATAATAAAGGAAAATTATATTTTAAGCTTAATAAATAGTGTATTCAGGATAGCGAGGAATTTTAATCATGTGGAATATAATAAAAACAAAAAATCATTTGGCCTTTTCATAAAAAGTAAAAAATAACAAATTTGAAAAAATGATAAATAGTTTTTAAAAGAATAGAAGATAAAGTAAAATTTAGTAAACATGAATTTATATAACCTCTTTAAAATATTAAAAACATTCTTGAAAATTTATAAAGAAAATATAGACACAAAGGATTGATTCCCAAAAGAGGATGGAAATGAAGATTTTTTTTATTAAAAACAACCTTTTTGTATTTTTTGTACATAATGAGATAAAAAATAAAAAAATGTTATAAATTAATTAAACATAGTATAAATAATTAAATATTATTAGGGTTATATAGACCATATAATTTCATAATCGTAAATGTCTAAACAAAAAATCTTAGAAAAACCAGATTGTAATATAAAACCCATACTGCTTTGGTATCTTTTGAATCATAATCACCATAAAAGAAATAAGTTTGAAGATAAATATTTATTCAATTTATTTAAATATATTTATGATATAACATATACAAGGGAATAATTTACACCACATTAAATAAGAATGTGGTGAAATTGACATATCTTTCATTAAAATAAATGCGAGACAAGAAACACTTGTGGTTTAAAAGTCATTAGAAGCATGAAAGTGAGAGGGTAGTATATATAACATTAATTAAATCATGAATTTTTAAAAAATAAATTCTTATAAATTATATAAACCACTTAAATAATAAATCATTTAATAACATTAAATCATGTCCCAATGAAGAGAAAATGAGATGAATCCCTTAGCATTTTTCTGAATTAATTTTTATGTAATAAAACCCTCCCTTTAATAAATATATAATTATTATAATACTATAATATAAACCTATTAATAATTATAATATCATATATGATATAAATATAACTTTTCAACATAACAATTATCTATCAAAATTTTCATTTAGTGTGTTACCTTCTCCGTTTTCCATGTATGATTTTTATTGGAAGATAAGGTATTTGGAAATTTATCATGGTTCCACAAAATATAGAATATTAATCAAGATAATAACATAATATTTATTCAAAATTTACATATTTATAATCATCCATATAATGTAGTTATGTAGCATTATTTACATCACTTTATGGAGATAGTAATCCATATATATACACGGGTGATGTTTCCACCTTTTGATGTACGAAATGTTAGAAAATTAAATGATAATTAAAATTTATTAAACAATTATTACATCATAAGTATCATATATATTAATTTATTCTATCCTTTTTACCATCAACAGAGAGATTTAATGATAAAAAAATAAAATCGTTGCATGGAGGTGTTAGTCCTTATATACAAATGAGTGACGTTATTGTTTACCATTGGATTGAATAGTAAGAGTGTATATAAGTTATTTTAATTGTATAAGAAGAATTATTTTACAATTATCACATAAAAATATCTTTTCCATCATTATTACCACTGATTAAATTTAGTTATATAAAATTAATGATTTCATCATGTGGAGGAGACAGTCCGTACATACGTACATGTGATACTTTTATTAGCAATTTATGACCATGACATGGAAATTGGGAGTTACATATTCATAATAACAAAAAAATATTATATTTTATTTGTTATGTTTTTATGGATAAAAAATCTAAGATAATGTATAATAAGAAATAAATTTAAAAGTGACTGGTTATGATTTATACCTCTTCTTTAAAGGATCATCTTTAGCTTAATCCTTAATCCTTGATGTATTTGTATTAAGAGGTGAAAAGATCATATATTTTGAAAGAGATGATTATGTAAATGTTATGATTTGACAGGTGTGCTTGTAATTACATAACATGTGTAGATGATATGATGTGATAGGTTAAAATGAAATTATATGGCACTCCAATGCATTGGGTAATGTGACATATCTCAATAGATAAATAGAAATATGTGTGGTAGTGGACCACTAACACATGATTGTTCATTTTTATGAATATCCACATTTCATAACCTTATTTAATTCTTCCTCTCATGATTATGATGATGATTTTATGATGATTATTATACTAATTTCATATTACACTCATGCTTGAGAGGGTCCCTTTTATAATTGTGGAGAGCTTCCCACAAGAAAACTCAAAAAATATTTTTATTATATAAGGTCAAATTCATGGTAAAGAGGCTCAAAATTAATATTTATTAAATTTTATGACAATATAATGTCTAAATGTCTTTATAAAACAATAACTACATAGGTTTGGGTGGAAATTCTAACATTATTAATTGTTTTAATCCCATAGTAAACTCATTCTCACCCAAACTATGATAACACAATGTTACTAATTATATTATTTACTGTGAAAAAAAAATTAATTTGAACCAATTGTATTATATTTATTATTATTATTATAAAACATTAAGCCACATTTCAATAAAATATATATATATGATGAAAAAATTAATTTTAAGGAATCATGTAACCCATGATGAAAAACTGTTTTGAAAAAAATTAAATTTTAAGAAAAAAAACAACTTACTTATAATTGATTTATTTTAAAAATAAAAAATGAATTTTAATTTTTTTGGGATTATATAATATATAAATACTATTGAATAAAATAATCAATCATAAGAAATATTATTTATTAAGATAAAAAACCCATTACATGAATAAAAATATTATTTAAGAAAATGTGTCATTAGGGACATAAATAAACTTATACCACAATCACATATAATGATCATTCTTATGTAATTAATTATATTTAATATCAATAAATTTTAATTTAAAATAAAATAAAATACATAAATATAATTTTACTTGAAAAAATGATATTTTTTACTAAAAACATCATTTTTCATTATTCACTGAAAAAACAAAACATTTTAAAAAAACCTAAAAACTGACTATAATATAATATTGACATAATGATTTAAATAATTATATTATATTCATAAAATAAAATTTATATATGTGGTTTAAAATTTATTCTATTTACCATTTGTTAAATTCTATAAAAACAATATTTAATCAAAACATATTTTTGTTGTATAAAATGACATTAAAGAAGTTAGAGTTCCTTGTGATTACATATTAATCAATTCATTAAAATTATTTAAAACCATGATAAATGTTTTTCATATTGATTTTATTTCTATTTGTTCCATACAAATGAATATTTATGATATAGTGTTTTAGTACATCATATTTCATTTAGGACTGGGGTTGACTGTAAAGAAAGATGTCAAAAAAATGTCATTTATTTAATGAAAAATATATTTTAAATTCCTGGGGTTTTACATTCTACCCCTAATATTTAAATATTCCCTTTGTAATTTAAATAATTGTAGTCAATGTTTATATATATAAATTAATATTGTTTCGAAAAACCCCAATATGAAGATGAATAATAAAAATTCCTTTGAAAGGGGAAGTGGGAAATATAAAGGTTGCCTTCAAAAACTCCTAACTAGGATCCTAGATAAAGATAAAATTAGCATAAAGTGAAAATATGTTAACATAAGAGAAATATAATTTCCAAAAAAGAATAAATATTGATATAGAACATATTTGGGATAGTGTTATGAACAAAAAAATCATAAATCAATGTGGAGTGAAAATGGACATCCATTCAAGAGAAATAACTTCAAAAAGAAAAAAACCTCATTTTCATGGTCTATTTTTCTAGAGTTGAGTAATTAGTTTATCATTTAATATAAGAAATTATATTTAATTAATTTTATTCAATTTCATAAGAATAATTTAATTATATTTTTGGTCTTTGATCAATTCCCAATTCTATCTCATCACTTACTTCAAAAAATGAGTTTTCAAAATGATTATTTTCATACATGAATCACTAATATTAAATTAAAATGGATTGTATTATCCATAAAAATTAAAATACATTCCTTTTATCTATATGTATTTACAGAAGAAAAAATAAATATAAATATTTATCAAATACGGATTAGTAATCATATGATGAAATAATACGTTAATATCTAAAACCTAAATAATAACACCCAATGTTAAAAATAATACTTTATATAAGTAGTTAACCTTATTAATCTTCAAAAATTATACTAAAAAATTCACAATCTATGAATTTATAAAATGGTAACTGAAATTCCAAAATAAATTTATCATTAAACCCAAAATTATATAAAGTAAATATTAATGTATCATACACAAAATGTGGATACAATGATTATATATTCTCTTAAAACATGATAATAACAATAATCACCACAGGACCAAAAATAACACATATATTATTTGGAAAAATATACACTATCAAATTACTTAAATAAAATCTCATACTATCGAATATATTCCAAAAAAATTCTATAAT
Source organism: Viscum album (assembly GCA_963277665.1). Classification (NCBI taxonomy): domain Eukaryota; kingdom Viridiplantae; phylum Streptophyta; class Magnoliopsida; order Santalales; family Viscaceae; genus Viscum; species Viscum album. Next base: position 1,920,128,481 of record OY728125.1, on the reverse strand, counting down.
ATAATAAAATTCATCAAAGATAACACAAATAATTTTCCATTAAACCTTTTAGAAATTTTAATTTCAACAATAAATTATAATTTAATTTATAAAAAATACCATATCTTTATCCTAAATAAAAATTATTATATCTTCTTCATACATATATAATAGTTTATCTATTCCTAAATATTTTGTTTTCTAAAAATATCACCATACCAATAATAACATTTCTAGTTTATCACTACAATTAAACATATTCTTGAAACCCCTAAAATAAAAACTATTTTTAATAGTCAATATCTATTTCATATTTCTTATAACTAGAATATCGTGAATAAAACTCTTCTACCACATAATTGTAAAATCTCAACATATAAATGCTTGAAATATTACACATCAATTATTATCATAGTATATTCCCTTCCTTAGTCTAGAATTTATCCTATGGATTAGGGGAATGGAATAAATTGTTAACAGTATCCAGACACATAATAAATTATACAATATATGGTACCTTGGTATGTAATTCATTTCCCTATTTTGAAACATTCATTTTTCCTATAAATTATTGATAAATGTTGTTATTTTAAAAATAAAAATCATACTCAAGATGAATATGGAAATTTTATAGTGTGATTATTCCTCCATTCTCAACATGTAAGAAGATGAATACTCTTTCCACCATGAACATGGTGAACCACCATTTTTTTCCTATTTAGTTAACTACGGTAGTCACCTATATATAGTTTTTATCCATACAATGATATAATATATAAGTTAAAATGAAAAGGACTCTAATTCCATCTCCTATATAATTTGGATTCATATTCCAGAAATCATTGCATCATTCATCATATTCACCATTGAAAAAATTCATCATGGTTTTTGAAATTAAGTAAAACAAAACTTTTTGAGTGAGAAATAGTAAATATTAATCATTTTATTATGAATAATCACTCGTAATATGTCTATATAATGAAACCTTTATCAACCTACAACACTCTATGTTCAACCTAGGACTTTCATGGTAATTATTTACCCAAATATTATGTAGAGGATCCTAAATTAAATGTGCGTTAACAAAATAAAATCTATTGGGGGTGTCAAATTAATTATGAAACAAGGGTCCAATCATCATGCAATAGAATGATGACTGAGATACAGAAGACCATTATTTTGGGTGATATGACACCTAGATCTATCTATTCTAGAACCACGACAACATGTAATATCCCAATAGGGATATATTTCAATAAAAATAAAATAATCTCTACCGAAAAAAATCTTTAGGTTTTAATCTTATAAATAAGGTATTACTAATTATTATCACTAATTATTTCTCATCTAAGTTTTTAAATGTCAGTAAACTGTGGTTTGATACCTTATATAACAACCAAAAATTTAATTTATAAATAATAATTATTATTATGAAAATAATGATGAAATTAAAATAAGATCTAGAACAAAAACACAAATGTTTACTAACATTAGAAAATATGATAAAAAATGGTACATAAATTATTTTTATCATTTCCCATTAAGTTCATAAAATATATCACCATTCATATAAATAACATACTTAAAAAATTTCTCTAAAAATTAGAGAAGGGAAATATCAAAAAGGGTGAGGTTAGATTCTCATTAAGGTTAAGAATAAAAGATAACGATCAATGATCATAATTTATCATATGATATTTGTAAGGGTGTGGGAACATGATATTAACATTATAAAATAATCCCAACCAATTTATAGATAACAAACAAAAAACATGAAATAATGTTTTCCAAAAAAAATACATAAAACATAAGAGTGAGAAATAATAAATAATCAATAAATATCCATTATAAAATATCATAAAAACTACAAATAAGTATTTTTACATCACATAATAAGAGTAAATCATTTCCCTATTCATGGATCACTCCTAACACTATCATCTTGTATTCAATTCATTACCAATCCCATCGTTATTTTTGCAAATATCAAATCCCAAGTAAATCTTTTTGGAAAATATCCCCAACTAAACTATGTCTAATCACCATTTAAATAATTATTATCTCATAAAATATAAACAGTTACCTAATTCATTGGTGAACTATATCATTATGGGAACACCCATATGGTATTGAAAATATTTTATACGAGTTCAACAAGATCATATAACATTCAACATATCATTAAATCATAACCCATAAAAGGATGTGGGTTGAATAAAATATATATCATTATAATAATTATCCATATAGATAAAAATTAAATATAGTAACATTATATCATATCCATATTAAATCATAAGAAATCAAATGATGGTGTAATATATGAAAACTTCATTAAAATATCACTAGAACATTTCATTATGAAAATACCATTTTCATGTTGAAATCACTAATATAACACCTAATATTTTCAAAATATTCAGGAAATAATTATACATGAAAAAAAGGAATAATATAATGAATTATTTAAGGAATTGTTTTTTATGATAGCGGGGAATACTTATTTGGCTGTGTACTTTAAAACAAAAATCCATTTCAATTTTTTTAAAAAAATTTAACAAACCATATTTGGAAATCAATTGAGAATTAATTTTAATATTTTTAAAACAATATAGAATATAGTTAAAATGAATTCAAATATTATTTTGAGAATAGTAAGAAAATATCAAATTTATATAATGAAAATGTTGATATTGTATAATATAATCCCAATTAATGAGATAGATGATGTTGGTTTACCATAAAACATCCATTCAGTATTTTGACTACATAAATTGAGGAAAATGAATGGAAAAAAAATTAATATATAAAAACAACTAATGTATAATAAAACAAAAAATATTTTGGGGATATATATCACATAATTTCATTAATAGAAAAATATGTATAAATAATCTCGAAAAAAAATCAGATAATAACATAAAACCCTTACAACTTTCATAAATTTTGAATTATAATTCCCATGAAATAAAAATGCATAAAAAGAAAATATAAATACCAAGAATATAAATGTATTCATGATATATCATATCAATATTAAATATATATTCCACATGAAATAAACAACTGGTGAAGATGGAATTTCATCGTAGGAAAATATACTAAGATAAGAAACCCTTGTGGCTTTACTATAATTTATTATTGAAAGTCATCAGAAATGTGAAAATAATATGGATATATAAATTAATTTCATTAAATCATATATAGTTCCAAAATATTTTATTGGGAAGTATATACTCTATATAAATGATAAATTGTTTCATGTAATTAAATTATGTCATAATGAAAAGAAATTGATTGGAATCCCCTAACATATGTTTGATGTGATTTTCAAGTGATCGTGAAACCTATATAATAAATTTAGATTTATTAAAATTATATGAAATATCCATAATCAATTTTATAATATCATATATGATCTAATAATAAAATTTCAACAGTAGTGTATTAATATTTCTGTGTTGATGTATCCATTTCAAGTGTTTACATATTTTTTTTGTTTTAGTATAGAAGTTTGGGTCCTTGAAAACTGATAATGGTACATCCATACCAAGAATATTTATAATGATATAAATGTAATATATATTAATTATAATCATATTTAAAATCATCAATATCAACTGGTGATGAGAAATGAATCAAATCACTTCTTGTAGATGATAATCTATACATACACCAGAGTGATGTTTCCACTTATTGAAGGATGAATCAAAAGAAAGATAAATGATAATTCAACATTATGGTATAATTATTAAGACATAAATAATATATATATATATATATTAATTAAATATATAATCTTTAATTTCCATGTATAGAACAAATGGTAAGAAGGTAGAAAAATATAAAAAATATAGAGGAATAATTTTATTTTTAATTATGATCTAAAAATAATTAAATAAATCATATTAATATCCCATGATATTAAATGATGTAAAATGATTCATATCACTATGTGGAGACGGTTGTACGCATCTACGCATAAGTGATGTTTTTATTTTTCATTTGGTAGAGTGGAGGTGGTAAATGGGTGTGTCATCAATATAATATAATATATGAATATTTATGATAATATTTTCATTATGTTTTATGGATATAACTAATTTAGAGATGTTAGAAGATAAAATGAAATTGAAAGAGGTTTTTTTAATTAGTTATACATCTTCTTTGAGAGTCCCGCTTTGGATTATACCTTAATCCTTGAAGGATTAGTCTTAATATAATTAATAATTCAATAGGATTATGGGAATTATTATAAGTTGGATTTTGAGTAGGTTATGGCAAAGATAAATTTCCCAAATAGATTGAATATGGGAGGTGGATATATTCCTTATTATAAAAAGGATAAGGGATATACACGAAATTTCATAAAATATTTAAATTATATATGGTTAATTTAATGTTCATGTGGCTCAAAAGACTATTTATTGAATGTTATAATAATATAACTATGAACTATCTTCAAACAATACTTATTAGACATGTTTTTCATGGAGATCATACCCTTATCTCATGGTATAACCACCAACAAACACATTCTAACCTTAATCAATATAAACAATTATTAAAAATATCACTATTCAAAACAAATGATGATTAAGTTCACCATATAAGATTATATTATTTAGGTTAATTATAAATATATAATACATTTTTGAATATTAGACATATACAAGTGGCATAATTTAATGTTAATTATGCGTGTAACCCACAATGAAAACTCTTTATAGACAAATGAATCTTTTTGCTTAAAATATAATTTACATAGATTACCTTTCATAAAAAAATTAAAGTAAAAAATAAAAAATATACTTTATTATTTAACCTAAACATTACATTTAAACTGTTAATAAACAATTATCAAAATAATTTACCATGGTAAACACATACAGTGCACAAAAAAATAGTTCTTATAAAAATGTGTCTTTAAGCCCAAAAATAAATTTTTCCAAAAATGTATAATGATAATTATTAAATAATTAAATAGAATATTTAAAATTAAATTTTAATTATGTTACATTTAAATCAAATTAAAAACATAATTTTTCTATTAATTTAAAATAAATAATTGTTTTTAGAAAAAAATCATTATTTTTCACTATTCAAGGAAGAGTAAGACTTTCTACAAAAATTTTAAAAAATCATGTAAGAAAATATTTATTTTATGATTTGAAAAATAATAATAACTTATTAAAATAAAATTTCATGAATTTTTACAAATTAATTATAATTTTACTATTAAAAATTTAGGTAAAAATAATTTGTAAAAAAACATGATTTTGAGCAATAAAATGACTTTAATCTAAATTGTTTACCTATTTATTATGAATTAATCAATACATTTGAATTATTTTCAATAATTATAATTTTTTTGATAATGTAGTTATTATTATTCATACCTTTTATTAGGTGACTATGTTATAACGAGTTACTATATCATTATTAATTTAGACTCGAGGTTGTGTCTAATGTAAGATATTGAACACATGAAAATTATATAATGGAAAAATATATTCTAAATTATTAGCTTTTTTGATGAAATTGTTATCTGGGAAGTGTTCAAGAAAGAGACTAGGTTTTTGAAGTTTGTTTCATAGTTGGGATTGCCTACCCCTTGGTTATAGCTGATCTAATATGTGTTTCTAAGTAGAGCACATGTGGTAACCTGGGTTCATGATGTATCATTCCCAACAATGAGAGTCTTCCATTCGGTTTTAGAGTATCTAAGGCATATTACCTAGAAAATGGTGTCTTCTAATTAGTTATATATGACCCAATATATGTTTCCATTTATGGAAAGGATTCCCATGTGTTCATGAATATTTGGTATTTTTTTGATAAAGAGAGTCTTCCCTTTGGTTTTGGAGGATTGGTTATGTGCTTCCAAGAGACTAGAGAAAAACCCTAGGTTATAAATAATTATGTTACATTCTCATAGACATTTCAATCTTTCCAGAGTAGGTATGTTTGACCCCATGTAACACCTTATAAAATAATGATCAATAGTATTATTTATTTATTTTCCAACGTAAAAATAGTTTTTGAGAAAATCACTTGGGCATAACTATATTTAATGTGTTATGATGGGACCCCGTTAGTGGTTCCCTTCTGAGTTATACTAAAAAAATGCATGGTAATCCATCAAAATATAGTACCTAAGTATTATTTATTATTTTTATGTTCTAAAAGAGAAGATCCCTTGAGTATTGTAACAAATTGACTTTTTAATAAAGGTACATATAATTGGTTATTTATTTTGAATATTTCCTTTAGTCATGGTAAGGATATACTATGGCCAATGGGAGGTCTGAGGAGAATATGGGGCTTGTTTAGAGCCCAATGTTTTGGGAAAATGGATTGTTGGCTGGGCCGCGTGGTTAGTGGATACCGTGCAACCAAAGACACCCAATTTTTTTAAACACCATGGTTGCAGACATAGGCACCTACATGCCCGCACAGTTTCTCTCACTACATGGGCTTAGGTGAATGACCATGCAACCTGGTACTGATGGGCAGAAGATCTGTTTAGTTTTTTTCATGGTTTATAAACTATTCACTTAAACCAGGACAAGAGGGATTTGGGAAAAATATTATTTCCCCCCACTTGAACTTTATTTCTTATTTTCTCCCCACCTTGATTTCTAGAGGCTGTTCCACACTTCCTTCCCTTGTTGGTCTCAAAATCCCTAAATATTGAATCACCAACATATCTTCCATCTTGCAATCGATATTTGATCTGAAATAAGTATTGGATATAATAAGGTAAGGCTAACCCAAAACACACTTCATTCTTCGGTAAATCTTTCATTTAATTACATTATTTAGATATAGGATCATTTGTCCTATTAATAATACATTGGGTGTAAACAATTATCACATCCAATTTGATTCAAATATAATGTCAATATCAAGCGAGACATCCTCTATGACCCTAAGTTAGGTGGTCACATAGTTTTTTATTTGAGTTTTTTATTCATATTTATTCCATCACGCCATTAGACAACCTTTGTCGATATTCTATAATGTGTTGGTCTCTCAATGTATAAATTATCTATTTACTTGTTACAGGATTATTGGTACATTTTAGTTTATTAGAAATAAATTTAACTCTATATTGACACCCAGGTGTGTTCCACCTTGAAATGCCCATTTTTTCCAAATGGTCTACAATTCATGGAACCCAATTTAGTGTCCAGGTTGGATTTTCATGAAATTTTATTTTATAATCATCTAACTAATGTTTTATAAGGTGACTCTAAGGTGTTTTATTCCTTTTGACTTGGAATTTTATAAACGATAAATTATGTTATTGCATTCCTTACTCTTGACTGCTATACATTTATAATAGAATTTTTGATGTCTAAGAAGATTGAATTCTTTGGATTGAATATGGTGGGTAGGGTAAGATGCCTATAAAATTTATATTAAATAGGATTTGAAGGAATGATTTCAAGGGATGGAATTAAATATCACTTTATCAAATGACATAATAATTCTTTCATATGAAAATGAGTTTTGTTTAAAATTAACTTGATATATGGACGGTGAACCCATGACTTTGTACATGCCTTGTATAAATTGATAAATTTTGACTCAGATACCATGAATAAATAAAGCTTGAAAATATATTATGAATGATTTATATAAACATGTATGGTTGGGAAGTTTTTTACCCATGATAGTCTTATATAGTGGAATGATGGTAATGGCCTTAGTAGGGCATGTCGACCCAAGAACCCCTTACCTCAACATCTGGCTTACTACCCCATGATTAGAATTTATTTGATCATATAATAGTACTGGCTTCTTGTGTGATATATCTTGATCCATCCTATATATATATATAGACATTTTGGGCTTACTACCCCATGAGTTGAGGTTATTAGCTTGTAGACTGGTGTTGGATGCCTGCATGTCACCTCTTGATCTTTCCTAGAAATATATAAATATATATACATAGATATGATAATTTAATATGAAATACTATCTATAATATGAAAAGGGAGACCCACAAGGCATCCATAAGGATCATGAGTAGGAGGTTATTTGATTATACGATTTTTTACATTCTTGTTGTTATTTGCATGCTTTTTTGTTACAAGCACCTACTCTGATTACATATAGACACCATTGGTTGTGTCCATATAAGATCTATCTCACACCCTACCCAGGAAACCGTTATAACATGAGAAGACAATATTCCTATAGATATGAATATGGGATAAGAACCCTTCTACATGAAGCCAATCCTTATTGCAAAGATGGAGCTTAGGATCAGGATAGTAAGCATGTTCTTGTGATGCTTTGGAGAAACATTAGACTTTGTTTCCTTTTCGTAAATTTGTATAGAGTGATTATTTCTTGTTACTTGTTACTTATGTACTACATTTATATATATCTATATATATATATCAAACTATTCCTTTGTGGATTTCAGTTATCATATTTAGTTATTTATTTCTTCTTCTTCTTGGTTATTTAGTTGATTGTTATGCCTTAAATATTTACTATGTCTGTCTATTTTATTAAACTTCTGCTACTATTTAAATTTTCTTATATTTGATGTACTAAAATGAAAAAGAGCTATGGTATCCCCACTATAGTACCATATACACCCCTAATACATGTAGAAAAACCCTTGCATATTAGGAGAGGCTCCATGGGTCATGTGGCTAACCGAGCCTAGGGCACAGACTATGCCGAATCCAAGTACCAGACATCTCAAATTGGTATCAAAGGAGGTTCCATTTATTTCTATACTATTTATAGATAATATAATGAAGATTGGGAATTCTTAGTGACCTATACAAAAGTCATTATTTGTCATTGTTAACCCATGTATGAGGTAAATGTCATGACCCATCCACCGGGGCCCGTGCCGTGACTACCCCAAGACTACCTTCCATAGGCCAGGGGCTGACAACTATCACCAGAGGCATAGTTCCCTAAAACTAGGAAGGAATTTCCTTTATTACCTGTAAACACGCATAAAAGAAAGCACATAGCTGGATAAGAATCACCAAGTAACTGTATAAAAAATGAGGGCTGAAAGTAAAAGGGGTCAGAATACAAGTCAAACTAGAAAGTACAAGTACAACCATGATACAATACAACTGAATAAATTGGAAATTCAGCTCTTGGGTCATCTTCTGATGTTCCTACCTGATGTGTAGGTATAGATCTCCTCCTTATCACACCTCGTCCATCCATCTCCTCCGTGTACCGACTCGTCGTAAGGTCCATCTCTAGGTACCATCTAGTCTTGGTACTCTCGTCCTTAGTCAGCATTGTCTGCTGTCTGCACTAAACACAATGAAGTGAGGGCATATCCCATGCAGGGGTGAGTATAACGATACTAAGTAGGGACCCCAAGACTCTCTAGGTATCCCAAAATCCAACAAGGATAAAAAAAAGGATGAAATCAACAGATAACCTTACTTGGGTATATTCCCATACAAATACCTACATTATCAAGCAATACATCACAATAATGAGGTAAACATAGAGGTTATGACTCAGCTCACACCAGGATTTATTCTAGGGGTTGTATCGAGTAACATTCCAAATCACAACGTTGAACACCTCGAATTTTGGAGAACTCCTCCTCTATCGAGAAGAGTGGGCCTGCTGCATCACACATAGGTGCTTCCCACTAACCTTGGAATGCTGAGGTACTCATCCTGTTGAGTTCCATGGGTATGCCGCTTTAAACAGAGGTGCTCCCACTGTGGGTCTGCCACGTCAGACATAGATGCTCCCCCTCAAGGCCTGATGAAGTACTCCTCCTGTCGTGTACCGCGGGTCTATCGCGTCACCATTCAGCTCCCCACCATGGGTATGCCACGTCACTAAGGCGCTACCCACTGGGCCTGTTGAGTCACTCTGAGTCGAAACGGTCAGTAGTCATCATGTGTCAGCCACCCACTGGGTCTCCGCACTATACTCACTCGTCTCTGGTTGGATCCACTCCACAAGATTTTAGTCAATACTCCATTTGCCAAGATGTCCCATGAAGAATTATCTCAAAGTTCCACCATGTCATAGGGATCTCAATGTAACAAACGGCGGGTCAATCAGATGCTCGGTCTATGAATTATTAACCTTTTTGTCCCGGGGCCCTTTTGGATTCATGCTCCATCGAACCTGACAATTCCACATCGTAATCCAAAACACATTATGGTATCACTCAAAGGGACCATCTCGCTCCATGATTTCTATCACTGCTGATGGTTCATCAAACTAACGTCTGTTGCCAATGTTATGGCCAAAAGTGGGTAAATGGGTCATAGTGGGTCCTGGTCCGATTCGACTCGGTCAGACCGACTTGGCCCACAGTGTAGCCTAGCCCATTAGGCCAAGAGGGTGCCACGAGGGTGGCATGGAAGGCTAGTAGGTGTTGCAAGTTGGGGAAGCTTGGAGGGCCACGATGAGGGCGGTTCGGCAAGGGTGCGGGGCTGGTCCGATCGGGAGGCCGGAGCGTCGCGGGGGTGCGGGGCCGGTTTGGCCGGGAGGCCCGAGCGACGTCGGGGCGTGAGGCCGGTTGGTCAAGGAGGCTGTAGTGCCATGTGGAGGCTCAGATGGGGCGCGGTGTCGGGGTGCAAGACCAGTTTGACCGAGAGGGAGGAGCGCTGTGGGTGGATCATACGGGGTGCAGAGCCAAGGCACGCGGCTGGTTTGGCCAGGAGACCGAAACACCACGGGGGCGGTGTGGGTCACGGAGGCTGTGAGTGGCAGTGTTGTTACCTTCGTCACCTTTATCACCTTCATCTCCATCCACAATTTTAAATAGTACACCAAAGGAGAATGATGGAGGGGTCAGTCCATGTTCGTTTGGCCTGCACCCTCCGTGTTTAGAGTGGTAGCAAGCAGTTCACAAAGAACAAGGCATGAATGATTATGGAAGATATTTTAAAACATCATTTCCCACAACCCACGTCAATATCTATTCCAAATCCCCCAAAATAATTATAAGGGGAGAACATGGTAGGAATTAATCAAATAGAAATAAACCCCTACCTCATTCACATGATGACATTGGTGCAAGAAGATAGTACGATCTTTGATTCTCTGTAGATGAGGATATCCCACGTTGGAATAAGTTTTGAGGAATAAGGTCAAATGAGTTTATTGTTCTTCATTGGTGGAGATTTCTTCATCGGTGGAGTGTTTTTCATGGAAGAACGCGTTCTTCGTTGAAGATATTTCTCCCAAGATCTCTTTCCTCCCAATTCCACCAAATATGCCAAGGATAATAGATTAAGTTCTATATTTAGTTTGTTGGAACAAAATCAAATTATCCTAATAAATTAACTAGGTTGGAATATTAAAGGTATGTGCATTGGCACAATTAATGTGGAGGAAGTCAAGAGCTTCATCTATATTAATGAGGGGGTTTGAGTAGTTTTTCTCCACAATGACGGGAGTTCAAGAGGTTTAGGTCTCGGGTGGTCCCTATTTGTATAACCTCTCATTGGAGGTTAGTCGTGGGTGGTCCCCACCACCAGAACCTCACATGGGTGCATCAAATAAAAAATAAAATGTTTTCACAATTTTATTTTTATTTTATTCCTTTACGAAAAACCCAAAAACTAACTTTCACCATCGACGAACTTCCGTCAAGGTGAAAATATCTTTAAGAAAATAATGGCATTGGAAGTTCAATGGTACCCTCAGATTTCAATTATGAGAATCAGTTTAAAAGTTAAAAAAAACCTGCTCATATGTTTACCGAACCTATCCGATATAATGTTCATAAATTCATTCTGAGCACTCCGGGACTTAGAATTATGTGCCGTCAATTTTCTAGAATTCATAAAATTACCATATATTTAAAAAATATACATAGTGATTATGGGTCTTTGAATTATCCCCACCTTAGGATTTATGTCCCCGTAAGCCACAACTCAAAATAAGGGAACAAGTGGGGGTACTGAGCATGAATCTGTGCCTCCAGCTCCAATATGCTCTCATGGAGTTTCCTATGTTTCCACAGAACACACTCCATAGGTATCGACCATCCATGAAGGACCTGCTCCTATGGATCCTCAATCTCTACTAGAACCTCCATAAACATCCCCCCCTTTGTTGACGTCCAACTTTCCGTGGTCGATTATGTAAGAAGGGTTGTGCACATATCTCCTCAGCTGTGATATGTGGAATACGTCATGAACCTGGTGCAACTGATGTGGAAGAGTTAAATGGTATGCCACCTTTCCAACCCTGCTAAGAAATTGAAAAGGTTCAATGAACCTTGGAGATAACTTTCCACCTCATCCAAATCTCTTTATACCTCATCGGGGTGAGACCTGTAGAAAGATGTGGTCGCCATCCTCAAACTCTAGAGGTCTCCGTCTCCTATCAGCATATGACTTCTACCTACAATGTGCAGTCTCCATCTTCTCCTGGATGATCTGCACCTTCTCTATGGTATCTCATACCATCTCTGGTCCCACAAGTGCTGACTCCCCTGAGTCAGTCTAGCATAAGGGTGATCAGAAAGTTCGCACGTAAAACGCCTCAAAAGGTGCCACCCCTATTGTAGAGTGATAGTTGTTGTTGTATGCAAACTCCACCGAAGTTAAGTGGTCCTCCCAGTGATTAATGAAGTCGAGGAAACAATAATGTGACATGTACTCAAGGGTCTGAATAGTCTGCTCAGTCTAGCCATCCGTTTGAGGATGGAAGGCAGTGCTCCAACGAAGCTACCTCTTGAATGCCTCCTGTAACCCCTTCCATATCCAGGAAGTATAAAATGCATCACGATCAGAGATAATCATTGAGGGTACTCAATGTTTCCACTCTATCTCCTACACATAAGGGCATCCCAAAATATCTAGTGAACCTTGCTCTATGATCGGTAGGAAGTGGGCCGACTTGGTGAGTTGGTCGATGATCAGCCAAATCGAGTAAAGTCCCCTGGATGTAAGTGGATGACCTGTCACAATGTATATGGATATCCCATCCCACTTTACTCGGGGACCTCTAAAGGATAAACCAACCCTCTTGTTACATGATTCTTCGCCTTCAATGGCTGACAAGTGAGGCACTGCTAGATAAACTCTGAAAATTCTTTCTTCATTCCCGTCCACCAGTGCTGTTGTCAGAGATCCGGGTACATCTTATCCACTCCTTGATGTATCACTAGAGGGTATTTGTGGAGCTCCCTCAACACTTCCTCCTGAAGTGACACTGGTACCATGGTATGTCCTCTCAAGAGGATGATGTGCACCCCACCTTCATAAAATCCATCAGGTGTCTGGCCTGTAGAGATCTGAGCATGTTGTGCCTCGTAGTCAGTGTCCCCACATTGCGCCCCCTAAATCACTGAAGAAGTGGGGGAGTGACTGTAATAGACTGAAGAAAATATACTCCATCTCTATCCACTAAGGATATCTGCAAGGAGACCAACTGCTCCGTTGCCACACCTAGCAGCTATATAGAAAATCTCCAGCTAATATCATCTACAACAACATTCTACTTCCTAGGAGTATTGACTATCTCAAAGTCATAGTCCTAAAGGAACTAAAGCCAATGTCTTTGTCTTGGGTTCAGGTCATTCTGGGAGAAGATATACCTAAGACTCTTGTGATTAGAGTACACTATAAAACATTCACCCATCTGATAGTATCGCCGCATCTTCAACGTGAAGACCACTGCTACTAAATCCAGGTCATGTGTAGCATAGTTCTGCTCATGATGTCTCATTAGTCGAGAACCATATGCGATCATTGTTCGCTCCTGCATCAGGACACATCCAAGTCATGTCCTTGATCCGTCGCAGTAGACTACGTACTCTACGCCCTCCTCTAGAAGCCTCAAAATGGGGCTACTAGTCATCCTCTGCCTCAGCTCTTGAAAACTCTGCTGGCATCTCTCCGACCAAACAAAGGGTTGCCCCTTCGTCATCAAGACTGATAGTGGTACTGAAATTCTAGAGAAGTTTGGCACAAACCTCCGGTAATATCAAGCAAATACCAAGAAACTCCATACCTCCATTACACTCTTGGGTGGTTCCCAAGGAAGTACCACCTCAAACTTCCCTATATCAACTACAACTCTAGAATCTGATATGACATATCCTAGAAAGTGAACCTCTCGGATCCAGAACTGGAACTTCAAGAGATTACCATAAAGCTGGTGATCTCAACGTGTGTCCATCACTACTTGTAAATGACAGGCATCCTATTCCTTAGTAGTCGAGTAGATCATAATATCTTCAATGAATACTACAACAAACCGATCGAGGTATGGCTAAAATATTCCATTCATGAGCCCCATGAATGCTGCTAGAGCATTGGTTAAACCAAATGAAATATCCAAGAACTCATAATGGATGTACCTATATCTGAAGGTTGTCTTATGTATATCCTCATCTCATACTCTGAGCTGGTGATAACCTGATCTGAGGTTTGTCGTTGAAAACCACCATGCTTCTTTCATCTAATCAAAGTGGTCATCAATCCTCAGAAGTGGGTACATGTTTTTCATGGTCAGCTGGTTCAATTTCTGATAGTAAAAAAACAATCGTTAAGCTCCCATCTGCCTTCTTGGCGAACATAATCGAGGCTGACCAAGGAGAAACACTGGTCCGGATGAATCCCTTCCCCTACATGTCCTCTACTTGTACCCACAGCTCATGAAGCTCTATGAGAGCCATCTAATATGTTGGTGTAGATATCGGTTTAGTCCCAGGGTACATGTCAATGTAAAATTCTACCTCTCTGTTAGGAGGTAGACCCGTAACATCTTCAGGGAAGTCATCAACGTACTGGTCCACCACTATTGGATATCATAGACTCTCCACATCAACAGCTCTGAGGGTAAGGATATCCAAGAGTAAGCTCGTACTTCCGGAACTAGTGCGTAATCATCAAATCTGCTTCATATGATCCTCTATCTATAAAGATCGATCCAACGACTCCGTTTGAATCTCTGATCTCCAGAAGAGGGTAGTGGCAATGAAATAATGACTGGAACATGTGTCTATAAGTACTAATGATATGGTGGAGTAGACACAGATCATACCATCTATCATCTCCGGAGTTCTGTGATTATAGGCCTTAGTTGCATGGAGATTAGGTCTCCCATGTGCACCTACACCCTACGGTTGGGGTGGACCTCCTACTGGTGGTGGTAGTAATATCTCAAATCTTCTCCCACCACCAGCAGTACAGTCTGCTCCCCTACCACGTTCATCTGCTCCCTGCGGACCTCCTCGGTCGAACCTCTGTCTCTGCCTGGGTGGTCCTTCAACATTTTTATAGTTATCCAAAGAGTGGGTAAGACATTCATGAGCCATCTGACCCTGCCAGCCGTAAGCGTAACACCGCCCGCTCCTAGCATGACTGGCTCCTCTTTAAGTGCCCCGCACAACCGATCCAGAGTCATGCGGTCGTCCACCTATAGGTCGGGTTCTGTTGGACCTCTATGATATCTATCTGCTGCCAGCTATAGAAGACTCCACTACGTGTCGAAAGGTGGATGTTCTCACTACTGGTGACTTCTCATCAAGGAAACTCTCCACTAAGAGGGCTCTTTCTAACACCCCCTCTTACTTCAGGATGTCGAGTGAGATCATTGAAGCACTGATCTCTCACCTGATTCCATGCTCGAAGGTCCAGACCCTAATTAATGGGTCCAGTAACATATCATTGGTGTAGTGTGAGAGGTCAGTGAACCTCGTTAAGTACTGAGCCATAATTATGCTTCCCTGTTGCAGATGTAGATGCTGATGTATGCGCACTGCGCGAAGAGTCATTAAGACAAAATTTTCCCGAAATAGGCCCTCGAAGTTTGCCTAGTGAAGCATCACCTCATCATGAACTTGGAGCATCAAGCTCCACCATCTGCCCGATGATGCCTGTACAAGGCTGGCAGCATGAATCACCATGAGATCGGCTGGTGTCCCTACCTGTCGGAAAACTCTCACCACAGCCTCCAACCAATCCTCAGCCTCCCGTGGGGTTGTCTCTCCTCTGAACCTGGGTGGCCTCTGGCACTGGAACTCATGCAATGCTCTCAAGCGGCGTGCACCGTCTTCTTCTGGGGCTGGTGGCATCGGTGGCCCCACAGGGAATGGTACCGCTAGTTCCTCTGCTGGTGCCTCTAATGAAACAGGGCCCTGCACTGAGGCCTCATTGCTCAGTGGTCAATCTGTGC
Source organism: Viscum album (assembly GCA_963277665.1). Classification (NCBI taxonomy): domain Eukaryota; kingdom Viridiplantae; phylum Streptophyta; class Magnoliopsida; order Santalales; family Viscaceae; genus Viscum; species Viscum album. The sequence goes on along the minus strand of OY728125.1, from coordinate 1,920,112,344 downwards.
GTACAACTCTCGGAACCCTACCTGGAAATATACGTGGATTAAACCTAAAAAGAAACAGGTGTTCCATGGTCAAAATTTATACCTGGTGAGCTGACAGTTATACTTCTTGAGCTTACTCAAAAGATTACAAAGATTTATTTTGAAAAAAACACACAAAATTAGTGTTTTTATGCACTGATTCGTAAATCAGAAGTTAGGGTCCCGGTGTATAGATACGTTGGCCACCGCACCAATACTGGAATCCCAGAACTGAAAACCGAACTCATTATCGTTAACACTATTGCTTCACAGAAAATATTATAGTCCTAGTTCTGCGGTAGAACCGACCCCTCTGATACTAATTTGTCATGACCCGTCCCCCATGACCCGTCCCGTGACTACCCCAAGCCCACCTTCCATATTCCAGGGGCTGGAGACTTTCACCAAAGGTGTAACTCTCTAAAATTGGGAAGTAATTTCCTTTATAACCTGTGAACACACACACAAGAAAGCACAAAACACGATACGAAACCCCAAGTAAACTATATAACTTAAGAGTGTTGAATGTAAAAGGGTCCAGAATACATGCCCAACTAGAAAGTATAGGTACAACTGTGATGCAATACAACTAAAGAAAAGGGAATGTCAGCTACTGGGTCTTCCTCTGAAGTTTCTACCTAAAGTTTAGGTACAGATCACCTCTTCAATACCCCTTGTCCATCCATCTCCTCCGTGTATAGACTCCTTGTAAGGTCCACCTCCGGTTACCGTCCATCCTGTTACTCTCGTACTTAGTCAGCATTGTCATTCATCTGCACCAAACTCAGTGAAGTGCGGGCATAGACCATGTAGGGGTGAGTATAACGATACTAAGTAGGGACCCCGAGACCCTCTTGGTCTCACAAAATCCAACAAGGATAAAAAATGTATGAAATCAACAGATAACTTTACTTAGGTAAATTCCCATACATATTCCTAAGTTATCAAGTAATCCATCTCATTCATGAGGTAAACACATAGGTTCTTACTCAGAACACACCAGGATTTATTCTCAGGGTAGTATCATGTAACATTCTGAATCACAACGTCGAACACCTAGGCTACTGGAGAACTCCTCTTCTATTGAGTATAGTGGGCCAATCACGTCACACAGAGGCTCTTCCCACTAACTTTTGACTGCTGAGGTTTTCCTCCTATCGAGTACCATGGGTCTGCCATGTCACACAGAGGTGCACCCCACCGTGGGTCTACTGTGTCACATATAGGCACTCCCCATTAAGGACTACTGAGGTACTAATCCTGTCGAGTGCCGTGGGTTTTCGGCGTCACCAAGGTGCTCCCCATCGTGGGTCTGCTGAGTCGAAACAGTCAGTAGTCCTCAAGTCTCAGCCACCCACTAGGTCTCTACACTATGCTCGATCATCTACAGGAGGACCCACTCCACAAGCTACTGTTCGATACTCCAACTACCATGAAGTCCCACAAATAAGTATCTCAAAGGTCTTCCACATCACAGGGATATCAACTTAATAGATGATGCGTTAATCGGACGCTCAGTCTGTGATTTATTATCCATTTAGCCCCTGGGGCCTGGTTGGATTCGTGCTCAATACATCTTTAACGTTCCCCATATTAATCCAAAACATATTTGGCTATCACTCAAAGGGACCGTCTCTCTCCAAGATTTCTAGCGCCGCTGACGGTTTATCAAACAGACGTTCAGTGCTAGAGTTATGTCCAAAGGAGCGTAAATGGGTCGTAGTGGGCCCAGGTCTGGTCTGACCCAGTTGGACCGATCCATCCCGACCCAACCTGGGCCACAATGGTACATCTCGACTCATCCCACAGTGCGGCTTGGCCCATTGGGCCATGAGGGTGCAGCGAGGGTGGCTTAGAGGGCCGGCGGGCGGCGCGAGCTGGGGCAACTTGGAGGGCTGCGATGAGGGCGGTTCTGCCAAGGTGTGGGGCTGGTTCGGTCCGGAGGCCGGAGTGCCATAGGGGCATGGGTCCAGTGCGACTGGACGACCGGAGAGCTTTGGGGGCGCAAGGCCGGTTCAACTGGGCGGTTGGAGCGCTGCGGGGGTGCGGGGCCGGTACGTCTGGGAGGATGGAGCGATGCGGGGGTGAGGGGCCGGTTCGACCAGGAGGTCGGAGTGACATAGTGGTGCAGGGCCGGTTTGGCCAGGATGTCAGAGCATTGTTAAGAGGCTTGACCGGGGCATGGAGCCGGGTCGCACGACTAGTTCGACCGGGAGGGCGGAGGGCTGTGGGGGGCTCGGCCGGGGCCCAAAGTCGGGGCGCACAACCGGTTTAGCCAGGAGACCAGAACGCCGCGGGGGTAGCGCGGGTTGCGGAGGCCGTAGGTGGTGGCGCCATTTCCTTCGTCACCTTCATCTCCTTCATCAACATCCTCCATTTCGAAGAGTACAGCAAAGAAGAATGTCATAGGGGTCAGGCCATGTTCGTTTGGCCCGCACCCTCTGCGTTTAGAGTGGTATAAAGCGCTTCGTAAAGAACAAAGCTTGAACGTGTATGGAAAATATTTTAAAACATCATTTCCCACAACCCACGTCAATCGTTATTCCCATTCCTGCAAAAGAATTAGAAGGGGAGAACATAGAACGTGTTAATAAGATAGAAATAAAACCCTACCTCGTTCTCTTGGTGGCATTGGCATAATAAGATAGTATGTTCGTCGATTCACCATAGATAAGGATTTCCCATGTCAGAAGTAGTCCTGGATAAGAAGGTCTAAGGGCGTCATCGTTCTTCATTGGTGGAGCATTCTTTATCGGTGGAGCGTTCCTCGTGGAAGAACACATTCTACATTGAAGAGCTTTCTCCCAGGAGCTCCTTCCAACTAATTCCACCAAAGATGCCAAGGATAATAGATTATGTTCTGTATTTAGTTAGTTATCACAAAATCAAATTATCCTAATCAATTAACTAGGTTGGAATATTTAATGTATGTGCATTGGCACAATTAATGTGGAAAAATTCAAGAGGATCCTCCACATTAATGAGGGATGTTGAGAGGTTTTTCTCTATAACGAGGGGAGTTCAAGAGGTTTAGACCTCCGGTGGTCTCCACCACCATATCCTCAAATTGGTGCTTCAAATAAAAATAAAATGTTTGCACAATTTTATATTTATTTTATTCCTTCACTAAAAACCCATAAACTAACTTTCACCCTCGAACAACTGCTGTCGAGGTTAAAGTCTCATTAAGTAAAAACCAATGCTGGGAGTTCAATGGTGCCCTCATATTTCAATTCCAAGCACAGGTTTAAAATTTATAAAAACCTTCTCATACGTTTACTAAACATACCCGAAATAAAGTTCAGAAATTCATTCTGGGCACTCCAGGCCTATGAATCACGTGCCATCAATTTTCAAGAACTCATAAAATTCCCTTATAATTAAAAAAATTACAAGGAAATTCTTAGCCTTTACAATAAAGACCATGTTTCATTAATTATGCATTTTTATTATGCTATTTAATATTTATATGATTTCAACATTTAGTGATACACATGACTTGTGATGTTCATGATATTTAGGTCATTGAAAATATAATCTCATTACTATTTCCCAAATATATGAGGTTTATGCATTAGAATCATGAATCATGATAGGTATAGTATGAAAAGGACTTCCATTTTTTCATGTCAAATTTAATTTATAGAAAGCATTGCATGTTGTATATTTATTGTGCCTTGTCACATATATACAATTGTGATGACACTTCTTGTAGAATTTTGATAGTAATATGGTTTGAGTTTATTGGGTTCCACTCTTTGATTCATATGGTGTTTGGTTCCTTATGGATCAGAAAATAGAATTCCATATAAGATCAACCATTTAAAAATAGTATAATTACATGAATAAGAACATTTTAAATTTGAATTACATCAATGTGAGTTCCACATTCTGGTTTCTTAGGTGAATGTCCCTTATGGACCAGAAAATGGTGTATTGTTGTACTAAGATAGTTCAAATGTTTTAAATGTTTAAATGAGAACATTTTCAAAAGGTAATTGGTTTATAACTTATGAAGTTCAATCCTGTACATACCTAGCATAGAATCTTGACAAAAACCTTGCCTTAGTAGTGGGTAGTGGTTGTTTATTTAGTCTTATGGTATGTTATAGTCTATTATACTATCTATACATTTCATATGAAGAAGGAAGAGAGGAATGGTTTGTTAATAAAATGTATTTAGTACATTTCCTACCTTCTTAAATGTAATATTTTAAATTGTTTGAATCCCTTATGAGATGTTCATTTGGTATTTTAGCATTATGCTTCCACAACGTCCTCGATCCATGTTTCTGTAAGGAAACGATGTTTATATTCCATAGGTGGTAGACCTTGAGCCACTGACCATTGCTCTAATCAATGAACCATCGGGTCTACTTCTGGTACCTAATATGTTCGTCGATACCCCATTTTGAGAGGGTTTCTTACATATGGTTAAATCATGAATGGTGGAGTTCAACCTAACACATGTATGGTAGAGTTGACTCACATGTTTTATTAGCAGTTTCCTACCACTTTCTCAGGGGATGGTGAATGACTTATTGTATAGTCATGGCTCGAGGATATCCTATCTAAATTAAATCATCTGGAGATGCGTCAAGAGTGGAGGGTCAGTCTAGCAACATTTATGCTATGTGATTCAGCCAATAGTTTGTGGGAATTCATCACCTAATAAATAAAACATATGGACATGGTTTGGGATAACTTTCAAGACAGCTTCTATGACTACTTATTTCCCAACACTCCGAGGGTTTACAATGTTAAATAATTCATGAATCAACGGTAGGTGAATAGTTCAGTAATAGAATACTATCCCTATCTCACTAAGCTACAACATTTTAATCCTTCTTTAGCCACTAATGATCTTATGGCTGTTAGAAGATTCAAATATGGGATGGGTTGTTCCATTTGATTGTAGTATGTTGTATTCAGTTTGATAAAATTACAGAGATATTCAACCCGGACCTAATAACATAATAAAAAAATAGAGAGGTGGATGGTGTGATCTTGGGTGGTTCAGAACCAATGGTTTCTAGTGGATCTTCTTCTGGGTGAAAATGATTATTTGAAGAATCTCACAGTGGTAGCAGTGACTAGGAAACTTTTATAGTTATTTCTCTTATATATCAAAAGTGTGGAGCCTCAAGTCATAGTAGGAGGTAGTGTACAAGGAATCCGGTTGAGTGCATAGGTTGTGGTAGGTTGGATCATATCTACCATTTCTATAGGACTTTCCCTTCGGTTCCTATCGAGTATGGATCTTCACCTACTCCTCAATCAAGAGTGGGGTCAGCAGGATCATGATAATCACACATCTTGAATACCAATGGTTGATTAGGATATGGTGTTAGTCGAGGTAGAGGAAACCAAACATATGTTTCTTAGGACTAGTAGAGTGGGACTGATCAAGGTATCCATTTACTGACTCAGGACCACGGTACAACCAAGTTTCACACTGTCTAACCTAAACCACAAGAGTAGAGTGTGTGATCATATGCTATACGATTTATCATTCTAGTTACCTATACTTTATTGTCAGATTTTTTTGATATATGTTCATATAACTCTTTTCTATCTTAGATTATAATTTAGTGTTTAGGCCTAAACATCAAGTGATATAATGGAATTATGAAGCTAGATACACCATTAGGTACCAAATAAGAGGGAATTTTCCAATGTTAGAATTAGCCCCTTGAGGTAGGTAGTTAAATAGTAAAATTGAACCAGTATGTTCTCAAAACAAGATGTTTCGATGTAATCATTGGAATGAACAATCTAGTTCCCTAAAGAACCCATATTGACTTCCATTTTCAGAGTGTGACATTTACATAACCAGAGTGTGTGAAACACATACGTAAGGGAAAATAGAATGATAGGGCAACCTAAGCAGGACCCGATCAAAAGTGGTTGGGTAGTTTTAAAACACAGGTCACCAATATTTATCCTAATGACCAGGTGTTACAGCCTATTGACTTTCCTCCTGTAGTGGAGAATTTCAGAGATTCATTTTTGATGACTTATTTAGTATACCTATAGTCTGAGAGGTTGCTATTACTGTTGAACTTGTGCTAGGAGCAACACTTATGACCATTCCTCCTTATAACATGGGACATAAAGAGAATCTAGAAATCAAGAAGTAGTTGGAGGATCTGGAGGTGAAATTTTTTTTTATGCCCCAATACTTCTCCATAGGGTTTGTCAGTTCTCTTTTCCATGAAGGCGAACGATACCTTTAGGATTTGTGTGTATTACCATCAGTTGAATCAACATACTATTAAGAGTTGGTATCCACTCCTTATAATATATGACCTATTTAATGAACTCTAAGAAGTGAATTTGTTTTCAAAAAATATATTGGAGGTTGGGATATCATATGTTGTGTTTCAGGACTTCAAAAAAACCTTAAATAGTTCTCAATAGTCAGTATGGTTTCTACAAGTACCTTGTTATGTTGTTTTGACAGACAAACGCACCTAAAGTCTTCATGGATATTATTAACCATGTCATCCACCGATATTTAGATTCCTTTTTTTGCCTTTATTGATGATATATTGGTTTCATCAAGATCAAGAAATGACCATGAAACCCATCTTGATATCTTGTTTTTTACACTGATAGAGCATCAGATCTACAATAAGCTCAGTAAATTCCACTTTTGGATTTTCAAATCCCACTTCCTAGGTTATATAATCATAGAGTTAGGAGTTTCAGTTGACATAGATAAAGTGAGAGCCCTGGTTTCTTGTGAGAAGACTAAGAAAGTAATTTACATTTAGAGTTTCATATGGATTATTAAAAACAATAGACGATTCATCAATAATTTCACAAGGCATGTAGTGCCACTTATGGGCTTGACATAGAAGGGTTTGAAATTATAATAGTCTAAAGCTTGTGATGAATTCTTTTAGGAGTTGAAGGGAAGACTAACTTAAACACCGATATTGATTATCATAGATCCAGGAAGGGCCTATACAGTATAATGTGACATATTAGATGTCAGGCTTAGATATATTCTGATAGAGGATGGGTGAATTGTTGCATATGATTCTCATCATTTGTGGCCTCACAAGAGGTATTTCTAGATCGATGACATTGATATCACTTTAGTTGTTTATGAAATATATTGTTGGAGACACTCTATTTGTTGGGAGAGACTATTATGGTGTTTTATAACCATAAAATCCTCATGTACATCATCACATAACAAGATATGAATCTCAAGTAGTGTACGTGGGTTGAGTAGCTACAATCGTTTTATTTCAATCATTCCAACACACCAATGAAATGGAATATAATAGATGATGCTCTATGCCGAAAGACTCAGTCAAAGTTTGTTCAATAATCTAGTGATGAATAGATGATCATGACCTTATTCTCATATATGAACGTCAATGTTATGGATAACCATGTTCATACTATTTTCTCAGCCTTGGCGGTGACATCTACTCTTTTGTTATTGGTAAGGTTGAGAAATCTATTTGATCTTGAAGGCCTTTTCATATGGGAATGTGTCTCAGAAAATAATCCTAGTTATTTTTGGATAGTTGATGGGGACAATACTTTACTATTATAATGGTATGTATGGGTCCCAACATACATCCGAGATGAGTGGATGGGGGACTTCCACACTTCAGCATGGGAAGTTCGCACTGGTGTAATCAAAATTTATTGAGATCTACGATGCCAATATTGGTGGCCTATCATAAATCGTGAGATATATTGTATCATCACTCAATGTTCTACCTATAAATAGGTGAAGGAAGAACATCAGTGTCTAGTGTGGATTCTTCCTCTATTGTCCATTACTAACTGTAAATTGGATGATGTTTCAATGTAAAACATAACTAGTCTACCCAGATCACCCTGTAAAAATGACAGTGTTTGGGTTTTTGTTTATTGTCTGATGGAGATTTCACACCTCTTACATGTACGAGATACCTTCTTAATAGATGATATTTTAAGGTTGTACATAAAATAGTTGGTACGTCTTCAGGGAGGACCTCGTTCTATCATTTAGGAGAGATATTCTCATCCCACATCATGGTTCTGGTAGTAGTTACAAATTGTCATGGGTACACAAGAAATTTTATGCATGACCAGCTACCAGTATACTTATAGAAAGATAGTGCATACAATTCAGGTTCTGGAGGGAATTCGTGGAGCATTTTTCATTGATTTTGGAGTTTTTTAGGGAAGAACATTCCTCTGGTAGTTTTTTATATAACAACAGCTTCTATGATTCTATTGAGATGGCTCCCTATGAATCCCTATATGGTTGGACTTTTCAGTCACCTCTGTGGTGGCTAGAGGTAGTATAGGAAGTTGTGGATAGACCACATCATGTGTGGGAAACTACAGAACTGGTCCAACAGATTAAGAAGGTCATGTTTGTAGCTTTGTATAGATATCATTCATATAACAATAGATGGTAGATACCTCTTGAGTTTGAAGTCGGAGACTAGGTTTTCATGAATGAATCAGCAGTGTTGGGAAATAGATTTATTTAGAAGAAAAGCTATCTATCATTAAGGTTTGTTGGACCCTTCGAGGTTTTGAGGTAGATCAGACCAATGACCTACTAGATGGAACATACTTAGAGATACAAGTATATATATTGTTTCATTCATGTATCTCAGTTAGATTGATACTATTCATAATTTTCACACATTTTTATCCTAGTGACATTGTGCTAGAATTTGATGCTTCCTCCAAGGAGTATATAGTGTGTATTGTGGATCGATGCATGAAGACACTATGCGGTAGGTCCATTCCTCTAGTCAGGTGATATGGAATCATGACTATGTACCATATGAGACCTTGGAGTATGAAGCTATTATATGATAACAATGGACGAAACTCTTTTCTAACCATACCCCTTTACCCTCATAATGTCCACTCGAGGATGAGTTTCTATAAGGAGTGGAGGTTGTTATGAACCAAATTTTCAATGATGGTATGGATCATTGGTTTTTAAATTCATAATCATTTGTTTAATCAAGGTATGGGTATAATATGTCCTAGGGGAGTTTTGAGGAGTGTTCGGGGCTTGTTCGGAGCCTAGAGTTATTAGAAATGGGTTGTATGTTAGGACACATGGTTAGTAGAAATTGTGCACACATGATAGATGGTTTGTTTAAATAGTAAAACTATAGATAGGGTAACCTTCATGTATATACATTTTTTTAGAGACCGTGCATTCTTAGGCACATGACAGTGCGACCTACGACCAAGTTGAGGTATATCCATTTACAACAGTCTATGGACAATTTATAATTCGTGATCATTAACCCTACAATGATGGATTTGGGAAATAATCACCATTTTACCCCACATAAACTTTATGTATTATTTTCTCATCCCCCTTTTTTCGACAGCTATTCTTCCCTTCCTTCTCTTGTAGGTCTCAAAATACCTAAAACATTAATCACCTATATCTCTTCCATCCAATAATAGATATTTGATTTGAAAGAAGCATTGTATATACCAAGGTGAGTGAAACCCCATACACTCTTCATTATTCAATTAATATTGTAATTTATTTCACTATTTATATGTAGGCTAACTTGCTCTATTTTTGTGGAGTTGTAGTAAAAATATGATATCATCCAACCTACTTCAAATTTGTGGTTGATATCAAGAAAGGAATTATAGTAACCAATGAATTTTACACATAACACTACATGATTTTAATCATAATTAAACATCATATTACATGTAAAGGATCATAAATTCTAGTTTCTAGGAATACTAGGTACTTAAAACTGAAAAAATGTTACAAAATAAAACGTTTCTTTATTTAATATTCATAAAGTGATCCAAAATTACATTGTACTCATAAATTTTCGTAGGATAACCTGAGGATAACATGAATAATGGAATGATAAGAAATACTAGTAAGGTAATAAGCATAAAAAAAAATCTTCCACACATGGGTTAGAAGTCATGGCATAATGATATAAAAATGAATGGAACTTATGGAATCATTACTTATAAACTTCGGATCATATAAACAAGGAATCATAAAAATGCAGAACCAACATAAAACACGACTTTAGCATGATTCAAGGCTTGTTTCACATAGAGTATAAAAATTTAAGGTTAACCACCTAAACCCTTGCAGATGGTAGCACGATTCAAGGAAAACTACCAAGACCATTGCACATAACATATCATGAGACTCAACATTACCCAAAGAATGGAATCATTATCTAGGAATAACCATCGTAAAATTTTCTTGAATATGCTTTCAACAGATAAATAATCAGACATAATTAGTAATACATAAACAGAAATGTTACTAATAGTACGAATTATGTATCATAATCATGTCATATAGTATAAAAAATTGGATAATCATAAAAAAGTCAATGGAGGAAAGTAATTAGATCATTCATGGAAATAAATAGGGTATAATAGTAATATAAAAATAAATGTGATGTCAATGTGAGGTAATAACATGTCAAAATAGTACTTAAGAAGCATTGGAATAAAAATAGTTTAGTACAGTTAAATGAAAATATCAATGGTAATTTAAAATATAAAACGGAAAAATGGTTTTTATTAAACCATAAGTGAGCCAATATGGTTTTCATAATAAAAAGATTGGATTTTAAAAAATAGCAGTGACTTAAAAAAAGATTATATAGTCTACTTCAGAATAAGAAAGAATTTAGGAAGATCCCATAAGCCGGTTTTTCATATCGTAAAGTATTGAGATGGGAACAAAATAAAAACATGTATATTTTTAAAATATAATGATGAATCAACCTTGATAAATTATTTTGGAGCATGTAAAAATAATTTATAATATGTAAATAAAAATAAAAAATAATTTTATTTGGATAAAAAGAATGATATAGCAACCCATAGGAATAATAGAGGTTCGTGTAGAATCCATTACCTTAAGTTTAAAGGTATTCTACACTTGATCTTAATATTTTCTATAATAAAATTAAATTAGTTAATTAGTATTTCCAAAAACTCTTCTTCATGTAATTGATTACCTTTAACAAATTTATATTCATTCAAGACCTTTGTATGGGTTAATAAGTTCAATTTAATCATTTGAGAGCATTGGTTTCATTGGTTTTCATGATTGGTTTACTTATATACATGTAAGGATAAACAAGTAAGATTAGAATATTTTTACAAAATTGAAGATCAATGTAATTAGTGAACATCCAAAATATTACCTGGTTAAAAAAGTTATTCTGTTATTTGGAGTGAAGTTGAATCATTATATAAAACTATATTGATAACTTATTTGGTTAATTGGCCGTTTTTTTATCACATCGAACACATTTTTCTTCATAAATTAATATTATGTGTACAAAAATTAATAAAACCATAAATTAGAAATTATATATATATATATATATTTTAAAATCTAGTTAAACCATAAAAATGGATTCAGGACCATTATTAAAGGTAGTAAGTGAAATTGAAAACTCATCGTCCTTGAATGTGAGAAATTAAAGCCTCTCATATGGTGTTTTCATTTGTAGAATTAAAGAAGGGGAAAGGATATATAGTGGCGAATTATTCCATTATCAATGAAAAAATCTAGTATATGTATGGTAATGGAGTTATCATAAAATTGTGATGAAATTAGGTGAGGAAAGAAAAATAAAAGAATAAAATCTGAAAGAAAATAAAAGAATAAAAAGTGGAATTTACCTGTTGAATATATCTTCCTTGAGATCCTATTTTGGGGAGATGATTTGGCCTTTTGAAGAGAACAAGGGAATTTGGAAATAGTGAGGAGATTAGGTTGAATGTAGAGAAGAATTTGGACTAGGTACAAGGATTGAGAGGAGTGAAGAGAAGAGGTAAAGAGGGGTGGTATTTATAGTGTAGGAGAGGAGGGTTTTCTTTATATTTTATTCATTGTTTAATTATTCTGCTCATGAAAAGAAATTTTAAGGATTCTTGTGAAAAAAATAGAAATATGGGCTTTTGAGTTCCAACCCAAGGTGCTTAATGCAATATAACATCTTCCATGACTCAATAAAACATGTATTTAGAATATTCAATAAATTATAGTATTTTACTAGTCACAAGAAATTCATGTATTTCTGAAAAAATCCCAAAATATCACCCCAACCATTTATTGATGTGTATAATTAATAAATGAAATCCATTTTATGATATTAGTTTTATGAAAATGAGAAATTTTATTTTTAATTTAAATCATAATTTAATCAAAAAATAGAAATTTTATAATTAAAAATCACTTTCTAACACTTTGATAAATTAGTTAAGGCCTCTTAAAATTATATTATAATTAAAAGTTATCAACATAATTATTAAGGAATACATATATGAATATAAATTTTATTTTTAAATTAATAAATTAATCATAAAATTATAATTAAATATACAGACATTACCAAATTACAAACACTTTATTAATAATTTATAAAATATTTATTTACTTATACTATGATATATTCATATCTTATTTTCACCGATAAGATGGATAAATTTTATTTATACTTTAATTATTTAGTTTACTATTTAATTGGAAAATTTAATATTCATAAAGGTCACATTACTATTTCAAAGGCCAAGTTACCATTTCATCGGTATACATTCCTTAACTTATAGTGATCCCTTGTATTTTACTCATTCAGCATTTATAAGGATTATATTGTGTTCTATATTTAAACTTATGTGATTATACTAAAATCCATAATTATAAGAACATAATTACTTTGATAAAACATCAGGTCATTAAATTATTCCTCTGTTATGAAATTTATCCTTTGAAATTTCATGTTATATTATAATCTTTAAACAGGTGTGGGTATTTTTCATTTTTTTTCTTCCTCCAGTTCCAATGTTGCCTCTTCGTACTTATGGATACACCATCGTACATTGAAAAGGTGAGTAGTCTTGTTACATAGAACATTATATCTATGATCCAAGATCTTCACTAGCTTCTCCTCATAAGAAATATAATACACTAACTATACCACCTTTGAGGTTAGTACATGTGAAGGATCTGATATGTACATTCTTAAGAGGGATACACAAAAGAAATCATATACTTTAGATATGGTAGGTGTAAGTTCTAGTCGATAGGACATAACTCCAACATAATCAATAATCTATAAGGGGAATTCATACCTAGGAATTAGCAATCCTTTCTTCCAAAACCTCACATCCTTCTTTTAGGGAGTTATGCAAAGAAATACCATGTCTCTAGCTTTGATCTCAAGGTCATGTTGACAATTATTTTCATAACTCTTCTGTCGACTTTGGGATTCCTTGATGTGAAATTGAATGGTTTTCACCTTCTCCACAAATTCTTTGACCATTTCATCCTCTAATAGCTTGTGCACACCAAATTTATCCCAACACGCTTGTGTCTTAAACCTTTTCACATCAAGGGATTCATATGGTGACATTTCGATGCCCGAGTGGAAATAATTTTTAGAAGAGAATTTGACCTATTGAAGATATTGGTCCAGCCATACTTTGATGTTTATATAACATTCTCTCAACATATAATCCAATATTTGAATAGTTCATTCAAAATTTCCATCATTTTGAGGGTGATAGGCCACACTAAAGTTCAACATAGTGCTTTGATTGCATTAGAGACTTTTCCAGAACATCGAGGCGAATCTTGGAACTCTATCTGAAAGAGTAGATAGTGGTACTCCATGAAAAATTACTCCTTATTTGATATATATCCATGAAAATCGATCAAATGAGAATTATTCTTGAATTGTGATAAAGTGAGATGTATTTGTAAGATGATCAACAATGACCCATATATCATTTTTTCCTATGGACATCCATAGATGTCTGGTGATGAAGTACATTATGATGTTCTCCCACTTTTATGTTGGTATGTGTAGGTTTTTAATCATCCCTACAGACTTCTAACTTTCAAACTTTACTTATTAACATACTAAGAACTTTTATGTATACACAGCAATCATCTTATTCATATTGTCACACCAAAGGTTCTCTTGGAGATCTGAAGGCACCTTTGTGCTCCATGGATGAATAGAGAATGTTGAACTATGTGCATCATTAAAAATATCTTTCTTTTTCTTTAGATCATATGGTACACATAATCATGACCCAAATCTTACAATACATTCCTCATCAATCATAAAATCAATGGATTTCCCATTTCTAATATCTTCCACCATTTTTAATATTTCCACATATTTTCTGTGATCTTCCTTTATTTTCCCCATGATGGATGGTTCAGAAAAAATTTGATAAAGGATTGATGATATTCCTACATTATTGATTCCAATGTCAATCCTTTACCAATCAAATAAGATTGTTCCTTTTCAATTCTCATCATTGATAAAGATGGAGGATCCTTTCTAATTAGAGAATCCCCCACCTTATTTACCTTATGAGGATGGTAGTGGATTGAGGAGGCATAATCCTTTATGAGATATAACCATATTTACTAGATAATATTAGGATATTTTAGTGTGAATATATATTTGAGACTCTAGTAATCTATATATATCTCACACTTCTCCGCATACTGATGATGACACTATATTTTCAACACAAAGATCACAACCACCAAATCCAGATCATGTGTGGGATATTTTTTCTCACTGTTTTTAGTTACCTTGAGTTGTAGTATATCACTTTATCATTTTAAAATAGCACACATCCTATGCCTTTATTTGAAGCATCAATACACACCACAAGTTTCTCCAATTATTGGGAGTGTGTGTATTGGTGCAATGATAACCCTATTTGGTACTCCTTAATGCATTCCTTACATTCGTGAGTCTAGAAAAACATTAATCCATTCTATGTCATCTTGGTCATTGGGTTTGACAATCATGGTATGTTATTCACAAATTATCAATAATACCGAGCTAGGCCAAGGAAGATATGGATCTCCATTACAGATGTTGTCCTGGGCCACTCTCCAGTTGCCTTTTTCTTGGACGAGTCTATAGATACAACTTTCCTAGTGATAACATGACCCTAGAATGATAATTCATCCATACAGAACTCACATTTATTATAGTTTTCCTAAAATTTATCCCTCTAAAAATTCATCAGTACAATATTCAAATTCTCCCAATGTTCCTCCGTTCTATTGGTGTAAATCAGAATATCATCGATAAGGACTACCACAAATTTGTCGAGGAAATCTATAAAGACTCTATTAATTAAATCCATGAAAATTTATAGATAATTGGGGTGAATTAAGAGCATAACTAGGAACTCATAGTGTCCATACCTCATTCGAAAGAAATTATTAGGAATATATTCCTTCCTTACCTTTAATTAGAGATATCTCATACAATTTTCCACCTATGATAAATAACTAGCACCATGTAACTTATTGAACAAGTCATGTATCCAAGATAGGTGATAATTATTCATTATCCGGATTTTATTAAGGTCATGATAATCAATGCAAAGGATTTTTGATCCACCCATCTTCTTTACAAATATAACTGGTGCACCCCAAGGGGAAGCAACCTAGCATATAAAACCCTTCTCCAGATTCTCTTGTAACTACCTCTTTAGAACTTCCAAATCAATAGAAAATATTCTATAAGGTTTCTTTGATATAGGCAGAGATCTAGGAAAAAGTTAAATTGATAACTCAACCTCTTGATTTGGATGAAGACCACAAAATTTTGCATGGAATACATTAGTGTAATTCCTCATGATGGGAATATCTTTGAGAAGTATAATCTCCTTTGTCTTAATCATTTTATCTAGACATTCTTGCTTATAAGGCATTAATATCCACCCTTGAGACTATGATTTTAAAAGAGATTCATCTTCCTCCTTACACATTTAATGAATTGGTAGATGCTTCAAGATGTGAAGAGTGATCTCCCTTTCTTGACAGTTAATGTTATAATTGTATAAAGATAGCCAATCCATGTCCAAGATTATATCAAACTCCACTAATGTAAGTATGTTGAGATTTATTTGGGAGGTTTAGTCAACAAATGTTCATCAGGGTGGAGTTATATACTTTGATGGAGTAATTTCCACATTTCTTGTGGTCATAGATAACTCAACCACCAAATTTTGCGATGGTGTTTGAAAAGTTCTACTAAAAATGCATGATGTAAAAGAATACATAGATCTGGAATAAAATAGTATGTTCACTATTATTGAATGAATAACTAGTGTACCTATAACCACATCATTGTATGGATACATCTTAGTAGTAATGATAGAGCACCCCATTCCTTATTTCCATGGAGGTTTTTGTTGATTTCCTCTTAAAACACTTGTCTTAGAGAAATTTTTATTTTAATTCCTATGCTACTATTAGTTTTAACTCTATACTATATGTTGAGAAATGATCTAAACATTCCTTTATTCTTCCACATTATTAGGATTCTTTATATCCATCTTGCAGTTCTTAGCATGATGTCCAATTATTCCATATTTGAAGTAATTCATGGTTCCATTTAGACAGTACCCATGATGTTACTTACCAAAATTTTGACACGTGGGTTGTTCGATCTTCTTTCCAACATGCGATTGATTTTCCGAACCACCCATATTAGACTCTATTTTCCATTTTTTGTCACCAGGACCACAAAAACAATGAGATTCTCTGATCTCCATTTTAACCTTGAGGGAAAACGGTAAAATAACTCATTGTTGTCGAATTCCTGAATCAGAAATGATTTTTTAGACTCAACTTTAGTCCACAAAAGAAGCAATCCAACTTGATTTTAGTGTTCTTGAAAAGGCTGTAGGCCTATCTTTCAAGCCTTGTGATATTTTCTTAATACTCCAGGATATACTCATCTTTCATATTCTTATATCAGAAGAAGTCTCTTTCTATATTGAGATAGAGGGTTCATTGAAATTATTTATTGAAAAAAAATTATTGAATTCCACAGAATCCCTAGAATCAATTTCATCTTGGGAATTTGAATTCGTGATCAGTAACCACAAATGATAAGCTTCCCCATCAAAAAAATTGATTGCAAAAATAAATTTCTCTTCTTTTAAGAAACTAGATATATGAGAATATCTTTTTAATTGAGTTAATCAACTTTTTTGTGAGGAGGGTATAAAAAGATCTACTAAACATGGGAAGATTTTTCCGTATGAAGGATTCAACATCAACATTCTATTTCATTGGAGGAGGAGGGTGTTCCACATGATTCATGTTATTATTTATAACTTAATCCAGCTAATCAAGTAATTTCATGAAGTTTTGAGCACCCATTACCATCATATTTCGTATATCATTCGAAAAATAGTCACATTTCCTACCTCATTTATGGTTGTAAAACTTTCTTTAATTTCCCTCCATTAACTATGAAGAATAACATAAAATTGGTGGGCTTGAAAACATATTTATTAAGAATAAGATGGAAACTTTTATGACAAAAGTATAAACTGTTAAAGGAAAAGTATATCCTAACTTTTTATTTCATATGTTTCAATCTAGGTTATCCATGATCTTTTTCCTAACATGTATTCTTATGGGATTCCTTTTTTTGTTCCCTTAATAATGGTTCATACGAAGAATATGAATTTACCAAAGCATATCCCCCTAGAGTATCAAAATAATAGTGGAGTAAGGCCCATTGCCATGCTCCATATCCCATTTGAGTCCATCTCAGAGAGTTGTTTTTGGGTTTTACCCCTAGATACATCTATTCTAGATCCATAAACACTTTTTTTATCCAGAAAAGGATATTTTATCTTCATAAACCACATACTTTATACTTAAAAAAATTTATGGATGTTTTATTTTACTTAGTCTTATTCTTATGGATCCTAAAAAATTATTTATTCCAAATCTCCAAAAATAACTAGACCATCCAGTACTAACAAATATAGAAACCCCATCATTTTAAACATTTCATTAAATGATTTTTAGCATGATTAGACATCAGATTACAAGACAAGGATCTTAAAGTAAAGTGTCTTGGAATACTATGTAAATAAAACTATAAACATGTTACCAAATAAAACATTTTTTTATTTAATATCCATAAAGTTATCCTAAATTCCATGGTTCTCATACATATTCATAGGATAACCAGATGATAACATGAACCAATGGATGATCTAAATGAACATTAAGGGAATAAGAATAATAGTAATGCATTATCACATGATTTAGATTTCATGAAATAATTACATAAAAAGGCTTGGAACTTATGGAATCATAACATATTAACATGGGATAATATAAACATGGAGTCATAATAATGTGTAGGATACATAAAACACGAATTTATAAATATTCAAGGATCATTTCACAAACTGTTTCACAAGTAAACGTTAACCAACAAGATCGTTGCACACAATCGCAAAAGTCATGGATTATTGCGATGTTCGTTTCACATAATGTCCCATGAGACTCAAATTTACCCAATGCATTAGAGAAATATCTGAGTACACCCATCATAAAATGTTCATAAATATTATTTCCACATATATATCATACATTATCAATAATACATAAACTTTAGGGTTACCCATAGTAAAAATTGGGTATCATAATCATGTAATAATGAATATCAAATGGGATTATCAAAAAAAGTTCAATAGAGGAAATGATTTAGATCAGTCATGGTCAATCATAGTGTAGAATAGGAATATAACATGAAAATTTATGCCATATTGGATTAATTAAATGTAATTATAGTACTTAAAAAACATGGGAATTAAAACATTTTATTGCAGTTAAAGGAAAATATCGAAGGTCACATAAAACATAAAAGGGAATAATATTTTAAATAAAATCGGAACTGAACCAATACAGTTTTCATAAAAAAATGGTTTTATAAAAATAATTTTGGCTTAAAAATAGATTATATAGTTTACTTGAAAATGGTTAAGAATTTGGGAAGTTCCCTTAAATGAGTATTCTTATTTGGAAGTATTGAGAGAACCACATAAAAAATGTATATCTCTGAAGGAGAGTGATTAATGGAACTTCATTCATGAATTTCTATAATTTATACATAATTTATAATATGTACATAAAAATAATAGATATATTTATTTGGGTAAAAAGAATGATAGAGAAACTAAATGGAATAATGAATGTTCAGGTAGAATCAAATACCATATGCCAAATTTGTTCTTAACATGATCATAATATCTTGGATAATCAAACTAAATTAATTAATTAGAATTTAATAAACCTATTATACATGTAGTTTATCCATTATTACATTTTTATGTTCATTCATGACATTTTTGATGGGTTAAGAGGTTTAATATAATTGTTTTGGAGCGTTTGTTTCTTTGGTTTTCATGATTGGTTTACTTATATAAATGTAAGGATAAATACGTAAGATGAGAATGGCTATACAAAATTGAATTTGTATGTTATTAGTGAACATCCCACATATTACATGGTTATAAAATTATTTTGGCTATCATGAGTGATGATGAATCATTATATAAAACATTAATGACAAGTGTTTTTGTTAATTGTCATTTTTTTGATCACATCGAACACATTTTTCTTTATAAATTACTATTATGAGTAAAAAAGACAAAAAAAATTAAATTAGAAATAATAAATACATTATTTTCTAGTACAACCAAAACAATGGTTTCATGACTAGAAATTAAGACGTTAATAGAAATTGAAAACTCATCATCCTTGAATGTGACAAATTAACACATCTTGGATGGTTTTTTCATTTCTCTTTTAAAAGAATGGGAAATGAGATATGATAATGAATTCTTCCATTATAATAACATAATTATATTAAATTTATGGTACTAGAGTTATCATAACATTTGGATGAGATGAGGTGAGGAAAGAAAAAGAAAATAATGGAACTTGAAAGAAAATAGTTGAATAGAAAGCGGAATTTTCCTCTTGAATATATCTTCTTTGATAACCTATTTAAGGGAGAGGATTTGGTATTTTGAATTGAAAAATGGTTGTACGATGTGGGTATGATCATATAGAGACATTTGAATTGAATTTGGACTAGGCACAAGGCTTGAGAGGAGTGAAGAGAAGAGGTAAAGAGGGGGGATATTTATAATGGAGGAGATTAGGGTTTCCTCGATCTTTTATTCATTATTTTATTATTTTCCTATAGAAATGAAATAATAATGATTCCTGCAACCAAAAAAAGTAATTTATCCATGTTCGTATGAACACAAGGTTCTTACCTCATCATAAAATCTTGTATAACTCAATAAATAATGTATTTAGATTATTCGGTAAATTAACATATTTCACTATTCAGCAAAAAATTCATGCATTTCAAAAAAATCCAAAAAATTCACCAAAACAATTTTTTGATTTGTAGAATTAAAAACATAACTTCATTTTATGAATTTTTTTTTCTAGTTATGAAAAATCTAATTTTAACATAAAATCATAATTTACTTGAAAAAAATAAATTTTTTAATTAAAACTACTTCTCTAAAACTTGGAAAAAATAATTAAGGTCTCTTAAAATTATCCTATAATCATAAGTCATCAAAATAAATATTCATGGATACATTTTATAAAAATAAATTTTCATTTTAAATTTTGAATTAATCTAAATATTGTAAATAAATATATATGGCTACCATAAATACCAACACATAATAAACAATTCTTTAAATATTTACATACTTATACAATGATATATTTATATAATTTTGTCATTAATAAGATAGATAAATTTTATTTAAACATTAATTAGTGAGGATTCAATTTAGTAGACCAGGTAACTATTCAAAAGGGTAACATTACTATTTTAAAGGTTAATTTACTAGTTCATTAGTATACATTGTTTAAATTAAAGACATCCCTTTTATTTTACTAAATATTCATTTATAAGGTTTGTATTTGGTTCTATTTTTAATATTATATGATTATACTATAATAAAAAAATATAAGAAAGGAATTAGATTGATAAAAAATTGGGGCATTATAAGGAATCATCTAGGACCCTATGGCATGTGCTCACATATTTTTTCATTTGAGTTTTAGCCATTTCATATTTATTCTATTGTTACATAAGACAGCCTTCACCAAGATTCTATAATGTGTTGGTTTCATCATTTCAAAATGACCTTATTACATATTTATAGATTAATTGGTTAATTTTAAGGGTTTAGATATCACTTTAACTCTATATGGGTGCCTGTAGGTGTGCCACTATGAAAATTATCATTTTGGATAAATGGTCCAAATTGCATGGAACCCAATTTAGCTCTTGGATTGGCTGTTTAATGAAATTTTCTTCGAGGCTCATGTAATTAATGTATTCAATGTTGAATCTATGGTTTTTGGTTCCTTTTGACTTAGAATTTCCTAAATGGGAAACTACATTGTTTCATGCCATACTATTGACCCTATACCTTATTAATGAAATTTTACATGTTTAGGAAAATTGAATGCTTTTGATTTAATAGGGTGGATAGTATAATATTGATATAATATTTATATTGAATTAGATTTGATGCAATCATTTCCTGGGATGTCATGGACTTTCCCTTTTTCATGTTTTATTAAAAAGGACGGTGAACCCATGCCTTTGTACATGCCTTGGGTAAATTGATAAATGTTGATTGAGATGACTTGAATAAATACAGGTTACTAATATCATGTGAATTATTTATATAAACATATATTGGTGGGAGGTATTTCCCCCATGACAATTATATATTTTTGAATGATAGTGAGGGACTTAGGAGGGCATGGTGACCCAAGCTCCCCTCACATCAGCATCAGGCTTACTAACCCAAGAGTGGTTCTGGTTAGCTCATAGATTGGTGTTCGAAACCTTTGTGTTATATCCCTGTCCACCCAAGATATATATATATATATATATATCAGTATTACTACCCCATGTTTTGATATTATGAGCTCATATACTGCTGTTGGATGCCTGCGTGTCACGTCCTGGTCTAACCTAGATAAACACACACACACACACACTAAAATAAGATAATTTGATCTAACAGCCTAGCTATAAGATGGAGTAAGAAGACTCTCTTGGTGTCTATAAGAAACCTGAGTGGGAGGTTATTTGATTATAAAATATTGTGTTACATTATTTTTATTTTATGTACACTATTTACATTTGAGTACCTACTTGTATTACATGTAGACACCGTAGGTGGTGGCCAACTGAGATTTATCTCACAACATACTTGGACCGCCTTTGACAACCGAGAAGGATTTTTTTCTATTGTTATAGATAGGGTAAATCACTCTTTTATAAGATTCCATATTTATTTCTTATATAGATAATAAGAGTTGGGTATCAACTATGCGCTTTTAATGATTTGGAGTAGCTTTAGACTTTTTTTCATTGTAAACATTTTTATGGAATAACTATTTGATGTTTTTTGTTAATTATTTAATAGAATGATATACATACATATATGTGTCATACACTACCTTTTAGAATTTTGGTTATCATATTCAGTTATCTATTTATTCAACTAGATGGTTTGTTAGTTGATTATTATGATTTAAGTATTTTCTATATCTATATGTTAAATATGATTTCAATAATATTTAGGTTTTTTTCATCCACTATACTACTCTAAAAATGGGGAATAATATCCCACATATACTACCATATACACACCCACTACTACTCTACAACCCCTAGCATATGGGTAGAAACACCATGGGTCATGTGGCCAAATGGGATTAGGGAAGAGACGAAGTGGAACTTTGGTTCGTGTCATCACAAGTTTCATGGATGGGAGTGATAAATCAGACACATTATGGAGACATAGATGTGGTGAGGCTCAAATATAGTTTTATACCATCTTATTTATTATAAATTTAAATATTATTTATTTTATAAGGTCTACCTAGTGGGATAAATGTTTTGATGTTTGTTTGTATACATCCTTATTGAATTTTTTATAGCATTATGGTTTTATTTATTATTCATACTATAATTCATCATTATTGATATTGCTATGTTATTTTCCATTGTTTCTTTACTATGATATTTGGGAATAGTCACCCATTGTAACACAATATACCAATATTTCAATTTAGTGTCCTTTTTCGTATGTACGAGAACACTAATGTTCATATAACACATATAGTTAAGAAACTGATTTGTTATACAGGTCTATAATTTCATTATAATGTTGTATCAAGGAATTTTATTTTCTCATAATTCTTAGGGATATGTTAGACATGTGATACAAAAATGTATTAGATCTTGTGATAGAACTTAGACTATTTCTTCTTTAAATCCTTGATTTTATTAATTGTTTAATTACATACCATATAATCCCTTTACTAATTTTACATGAAATGTGCATAATTTGTGTGAAATATTAATGTTTTAATACTATGTATAATTTTTGGGCATTTTTAGAAGTAGCCCAGTTGAATCACTTTAATATTTTATTTGTAACTCTACCCCTACTGATAAAAATTGTGTTGTTATTCTATTGTAGGATTCTTAATTCAATATACAACATTTAATTAGAAGGGATCATGGGACAATTCTACCATTTGAATGCCCATATGAACCACATAAGAA
Source organism: Viscum album (assembly GCA_963277665.1). Lineage (NCBI taxonomy): Eukaryota > Viridiplantae > Streptophyta > Magnoliopsida > Santalales > Viscaceae > Viscum > Viscum album. The sequence goes on along the minus strand of OY728125.1, from coordinate 1,920,088,849 downwards.
GACCTACAGAGTCTGTGAAGAAACTGGACCAACCATGATGATTTAATTACTGGCTCAATCAAAAATTCCAAATTCCTTTATTCTCCTTCAACTTTCTTGGGGACGATGTATGGAGTATTGGATAAAACTTTAAAGGCACAAATCCAAAGACAAGGGGTCCAAATGATTCATTTAATTTCACCTCACCATTTTTGCTGGGAATTAAAATCCGTACAATATTCATGAGACGTATCCTAATATATTGATCAAACCAAGCTGATATTTTGTAGCGTGATATTGGAAATATAGGCAAAAAACGTTGTTGAATAAAGAATTCAGATTTAAAGGCATATTACCATTCCAAAATCCATTCACATTTTGTCCATAAAAAACATGGATAGAAATGGACATTTTAACATTTTTCATTGAAACCACCATAACATTGGATCCATAAGTCTAAATAACTCCAATTTTGAGATTAGTTGGAAAAGTTAATTATCTAAAAATTTGAAGAAAGAGATATCTCGATATTCAGCAGTCTCGATGTCTAAATAGTGAATCCAAGTGGAGGGATTGATTGGGAATGCAAATAGTCCACTTCCTTGGGCTATAAATACTTCCCCCTCCTCTCCTTCAAAAGGGTTGGAATTTTAGAAGAGAGGTGCACATTTTGGCATTCCCAAAGACTTTTCAAGGTCTTAGGAGGACCTTTCATACTCAAGTTTTCAATTTAGAGATCTTTACTCCTCTATTTGTTTCCATTTACAATTATGTTCTTCATTATTGTCATCTTGAAAGTCTTTTTTTGGTAATTTTATTTAAATGAAAGTTTCATCATCAATATCTATTATTATCATCCACCATATGTAGTTTAATATTAATTTTCTTAAAATATTTCAAATACAGTTGAATATCATTCTTTTATTTTTCTTTTTCAACCATTCTAATGTTCATTTTTAATTATCATCATCGTTTTTGTGTGTGTTCGACGCACCACTCTGTCATTATCCATTTATTTTTCCTATATTATTAATTTATAATCATAATAAATATTAATAGATTACTAATAATTTCAATTGAAGAATAAATCTCTCATTCGGGTGAGTTATAATTTTGGTATGTTAGGTGATTGAGTGTATTTTCTCGATGAATATTCTTCAAATTAACATTGTGTATGTTGGAATTAACATATCATGGATCAATGAATTGTTTAGTTAAATGTGTGGTTTCCAAGTATTATTGTAACCATAAAAACACTACCATCATCATAATTTGATTGAGATTAGAACCCTTTGTTACGTTAAAGATTACATTAAAACCACAACACTTAAATTCTAATCAACATTATCTTCTGAAGTGGGTGTTATTTTAAATGCAATATAAAGCAAAGCTCAATGATATCACAAGCTTAACTCCCAAAAAATGAACTCACCCCAATATTTATTAATTTGTTAAATAAATATTAATCATCAATATTTTCAATTTATCTCTAAAAACAAACCCCCCTAATCAAAATACAATCAACTAAAAAGAAAAGACTATTAAAAAGTATCATCACTGTGGATTCGACCAGAGTGCTGCTATACACATTAGCAGAGAATCAAAAAATTGACTGGTCGACAGGATACAATCACATGTTCTTTCAAATAGTGCCATTTCCAGGTATGGTTCTTTATATAGTCATTAGTTCTTGGTTATTGTAAAAAATCCAATTTTTTTTAAAAAAAAATATTAAAAAAAACATGAAGAAAAACCCGCCTTCTCATAAAAATCATAAACTGAAAAAAAAACACAACAAAAACCCCATCTTCCACTTTCTTCCTAAATCTCCCTGAATACCCCATAGATTCTCAATAAATCCCTATGATTTTTTTGACCCTGAAATTGAGCTAACTCCTCTCCAACTTAGGAGGAACATAATAGACAATCAACTCATTCAAGAACATGTCTTTATCCATCTTATTTAATTAGAAATGGCCAATCCTAGGGAACAAAAACATAAAGAACTTGCTGCCCCTGATATGAGTTACCAACCTCTTAGTATTAAATATCTAAACATAGAGGCTTACTTTGAACTCAAATTGGGTTTGATTTATCTTCTTCCTCATTTCCACGGGCTTTCAGGTGAGGATCCACATCTCCACCTTAAAGAGTTCCAAGTGGTGTTTTCTACTATAAAGCCTCAATGGGTTTCTGAGGAACAAAAAAAAAGAGAATTCCCTTTCTCCCTAACTGACTCTGCTAGGTCAGGGCTCTACTACCTTCCTCCGGGTTCCACAAAAACATGGAATGACATGAAGTGACTCTTCTTAGAGAAATGATTTCTTGCTTTGCGTACTGCTTCTATCCGAATATAAATAAGTTGTATTCATCAATTCCCAAGTGAATTTATCCATGAGTACTGGGAAAGGTTCAAAAATATTATTGCAACCTGACCACATCACCAAATCCCTAACCAACTCTTAATCCAATATTTCTATAAGGGGATATTGGTGATGGAGAGAACTCTCATTGATTCCACTAGTTGTAGTGCTCTTGTTGATAAAACTCCTATAGTTGTAAGAGATATCATAAGCAACGTGGCTGTGAACACACGAAAATTCCATACTCGAAAACATGATCAAGTAAAAAACGCCCAAGATAGTCAATAAATAGAGCAAAATAAGATGGAAGAGTGGATTAGTGAACTTACTGGTCTCATGTGACAACTAGCTATGGCTACCAATGCCGCATCCTCATCTTATTCAAAATCAATGTTCCCTAGACTTGTCAAAAACTGTGGAATCTTCAACTCACCAACTCATACAAAAGACACATTTCCACAACTTCAAGATGAACCATTTTATTCCTTCGTACTAATGGAGATTAATGCAACATATGCTCAGTAGAACCCCAACCCTCAACAATTAAATCAGTTAGTTAGAAACATCATCAAATCCCATTATGAGCCCTTATCTTCTACATATAACCCTAACTTGGGATATGAGACTCCCATTTATCATCCCCCTCAATACCCTCATCAAAACTGAAAACAGTTCCTATATGGTCAAGGTGTTGGTAACTTCCAACAACCTTACCCTTTTTTTCCTCAACCACAAAGGATCAATCCTCCTCTTCCTCCTCCTGCATTTCACTATCCTAGTGTTCCTTCTCAATTCCCAACCCAATAAAATCACTTTCCGAAGAACTAAAATCAATGAAATCCCAATTTTAGATAGGCCTCTTTTTCCAAGAAACCATGGGAAAGTGAAATTTAAGATCTTCCCTCATTAACTTGTTCCAGCCTCAAAAACATTTAAACACAAATTGGTCAACTTGCATCCGACCTGAGCCAAAAACCACACAAATTATTCAAAACTCCTATCTCAACTATTACCCAATCCCAAGGGTAATTTTAGTTTAATTTCACCTAGATAGGGAAAGAAAATTTCTATGACTCAAGATAATTCCTCCAACCATCCATTGAATGTTGACATAGAAAATGAAAATAAAAAGAAATATGAAAAGGAACCTGAAGCCATTCCTTCACATCCTTCCATTCTACTTAGGAATCCTATTCCCTTTCCTCAGGATGTTTCTAAGACAAAGAAGCCCTTTGAACCCAATCCCTAAATTATCGACATGTTTAGACGTGTTGAATTCAACATACCCCTCTTAGATGCCATAAAAAATTTCTTATATATGCCATGTTAGTCACTGAGTTGTGTAACTATAAGATGAAACTTAGGACCTTTAAAAATATTTCCTCCTAACAGTCTATTCCCATTAAGTGCAAATATCCAAGGACCTTTACGGTTCCATTCCATATTGGATGTTCCAACATCAATGATGCACTCATAGACCTAGGATCCTTAATTAATGTCATGCCCAAATCCATCTTATCCAACCTTCATCTAGGTCCCTTACATCCAACGGGTGTTTTCATTCAATTGGAAAATCGAAGAACTTCTAGTCTTGAGGGTATAATTGAGAATGTCTTTATCCAAGTCAATGATCTTATCTTCCCAGATGACTTCTATTTCCTTGACAAAATAGGTGATAGAAACATCTTTCTAATCTCCTTCGATTTTAGGAAGACCTTTCCTCATGACATCTAAAACCAAAAGTGATGTCCATGATGTCTTCTTATCCATGGAATTTGGTGACCAACTGGTCAAGTTCAATATGTTTCAATCCCTGTGATACCCATAAAAAATGAATTTTCATTCTCTATACATTCTTATAAAACTATCTCTGAGAGTGTGTTGAATACCAATCCTACATGACCTTCTTTTTCTACTGATAGAGAAGTTTGTGAATATTGTATCCTCATTAACCAAGTCATAAATGGAGAAGTTGATGTTGAAATTACAAATGTAAACACCTTTGATCTAAATGATCATGAAAAATCATTAGATTCTCATTTTTCCTCTGACCTCCACTTCTCCATCTTGGATGATAATGAGGAAAATGAACTAGAATGCTCATTTGTTGATTCAGATCAGTTTATCCAATATTCATCATTTCCTATCCGTTATTCTGAAAATGTGGTTATATGTGATTTCAACCCTAAAAAAATGTGTTTATATTGTCCCAATGAGAGTGAAGGTTGTTCGATTTGTTACCTAATTAATAAAGTGATCACTCGTCAGGTTGAAATTAATATTTCATTGGCGAAAAACATTGAAATATAGGATATTGAAAATTATATTTTGTCTTATGACTCCACTGATCCTAATTACCATAAATCAGTAAGTGAAGAAATAAGTGAGTCAAAAACAATTGGGATCTCATACTGTGGTTTTGTGTTATGAAATAATTACATAAATGAACCATCATAAATAAGACATATTCCAGAATTTCAATGCATAGAAAACCATAACTTTGTGGATAAAATAATTCCACACATTGGAGACCAAATGGAGGATAGTCATATTCTATTTCAACCTCCATTTAATTACAAGAACACAATCAAGGAAGGGGATAAATTATCCAATGAACAATAAGGCATCCCAAAGGAGAAGTTTTTCTGGAGGCACTCTGTAGTTGAGAAAATATGGTGGCCACCATCAGACCATGGGTAGTCCACTACTACTGTATAGCTATAGACAAATAAATGCATCACTTCTTGGGAGGAAATCCATGTTTTCTTTTACTTTTATGAAATTTTAATTTCTTTTTAGTTTTTCATTAGATGAAAAATGATATTCCTTTTTCAGGTAACATCCCACAATATTAGAACCACATCTACTTCCATTGGATCCATTGTAGACCCACCAACATATGGAGATGGCGACCCACAAATCCAAATCAGGGGGCACCACTTTCCTTTTAACTCCTCTTCTATCTCTCTCGATTTATCTTCTTCATCCAACATTCTCATTTTGTTTTTTACCACATTCCTCCTCCCATTTTTTATTTACTCTTCCTCTTTTTTGTCGGTGTCTTTTTATAAAAAACTAACAAAACATAATAAAATTAAAAAAAAACAGTAAAAAAACATAAAAAAACAAAATAATAATAATAATATAAAAAATCAAGATTCGTGCTTACCAACCTTCCAATTTTAAAATTTCTTCAAACCATTTTGGGGAGTTAAAATACATGGTTTCATCTCAAAAATTTTGTTGTTTCTTCGTAAATTTGGATAAAGAATAATTTTTCAAAACCAAAAAAAATTGAATGCTCAATTTTTGATTTGGAAAATGATTTTCCCCAACCGTAAGGAATAACATTATCATTAGGATAAGGCTACCTATGAAAATCTTTTCAAAATGTGTGTTTTCACCCCCATTTGTGATTCTTGAGTTTGTGGACCTTCGAGTTGAATTTATTACTTTAGTGTGCAATAATATGATAGAGGCATTTTCTGAACCACATGAGAATCACAATAGCCAAATAGCCTCCAATTTCCCTTACATTAATCCTCCTTTTGAATGACCCTTCAAGTCCATGAAAACCTTTTATTTGATAGCCATATTACAAGCCCAATACCTTTTCCCACCCAATATGAAGATGGATTTTCGTTGCATATTTTATTTAAAATTTAAGTGTGGGTGGAATGGATTTCATTTTGGGTACACTTTATTGATTTCACCATTTTATCATATGCTTGGGGGAAAGGTTACATTTCAGTGGGGGTATTTTATCATTTAGTGTGCATTGAGGAATGTAATGTACTTTTATTTATATAATTTTGTAAATGTTATTAGAATGTGTTAAAAAAACTCAAAAAAATCAAAAAAAGAACAAAAAAGGTTTGTGTCTTGGGTAGGTAAAAAATCACTCTTCCTCAACCTTTTATCTTGTTATACCTATTACAATTATTGTTTTTAGGAGATCACTCATGGGTTGGGAGATGAGTGTGATATCTATTTCAAGTTCAAATTTCTAAAATAAAAAAAGAAAAAGAAAAATGATGAACAATTATGTCATTGGGAGAATTTTTGTATTTTTTAAATATTTCATCTTCTCATCCCTTCCAAATTTTCTTCCTCTATTGTGTGTTTCTTCACAAAATCATTCCCTTGTAAATATGTGTTTACATTTCCTTCCATGTTTCATTTCATAAAAAATTTTCATTGATTTTTCTATGTTGATGTTTTACCCCCTTTTTCCTATAATTTGGATATCATCTTCCTACAGTCCCATAGCCATAGAAAAACCCCTCAAAAGGCCTCTTGATTTTTGAGAACCATAGAATAGGGAGTGGAATTTGAGAGCTCTTACAAACTCTATGATTTTCACTTTTGGTTGGTGAATGCGTGATGCTCCATAAATTAATTTTAACATCTTGAGAGGAGTATGTTTTGTTTGCCACCATTTTCCATTTCTAAATTCGAGCATTAAGAAAAATTAATTTTTTTAGAAAACTATTTCTGTAAAAACTTGTGCTGGAATTAAATATGTATGAGGGATATTGTCTAAAACTCCCTGATTGGGAAATAAAAAATAAAATATTGATATTGAGTGAAAATGATTTTTGTCATGTTTTTATATTTATTGCACATTAAGACATGCCAAAGACTAAGGGTGGGGGAGTTGATGTTAATAAAATTTTCATGACTTATCATATACTACCTTTACTGATTTTATATAAAATGTGCATAATTTTTGTGAAATATTAATGTTTTAATACTAAGTATAATTTTTGAGCATTTTTAGAAGAAGTCTAATTGATTCAATTTAATATTTTATTTATAACTACCCCCTACTGATCCCAATTGTGTGGTTATTATTTTTTAGGCTTCATAATTAAATATAAAATATTTCATTAGAAGGTAGAATGAGACATTTTTGCCATTTGAATGCCCATATGGACCACAAAAGAAGGCCTACAGAATCTGTGAAGAAACTGGACCAACCATGAAGATTTAATTGCTGGGATCAAGCAGGATGTCCCCATTTCTTTATTCTTTTATAAACTTCCAGGGAAAATGTAAAGAGTCTTTGATAAAACTTTCAAGTCCCTAATCCAAATACATGGGGCCAAAATAATTCATTTAAACTCAGTCCACCATTCATGTTTGGAATTAAAATCAGTACAGTATTCATTCCATTTCTCCTGATATAATCATAAAATCAAGATGAGATTTTTTTAGTGTTTAATAGAAGATATAGGAGAAAAACGTTTTTGAATAAATAATTTTCATTTGAAGGCATCTTATTATTCCAAAATCTATTCATATTTTGGCCATCAAAAAAGTATTGATTGAAATAGAATGTTTTACATTGTTTATTGAAACCTCCATAAATTTGGATCCATAAGTCTAAATAACTCCAAAATTTGATAGTAGTAGTCCAAAAATATTATATACAACTTTTAAGAATGAGATATCTCGATATTCTACTGTCTGGATGTCCAAATCATTGAACCAAGTGGAGGGACAGATTGGGAATGCAAACAGTCGACTTACATGGGATATAAATACACCCCCCTCTTCTCCTTCAAAGGGTTTGGCATTTCAGAAGATAGGAGAATATATAAGAATTACCAAAGCCTTGTCAAGGTCATTCATAAGACCTTAAATACTCATGTTTTCACGTGATAGATATTTACTCCTCTCTTTGTTTCCTTTTACTTTTGTGTTCTTTATTATTGAAATATTGTAAGACTTTTTTTTGTAATTCTGTTTTAATGTATGTTTGTTCTTCAATATGTCTCATTATTTTCCAACTTCAATATTTTAATATTAATGTTCTTAAAATATTTTAAATATATTTAAATATCCTTATTTTCTTTTTCTTTCTCAGTCAATCTAAAGATCATTTTTAATTATCATCAACATTTGTGTGTGTATTCAACACACCACTATTTTATTATCCATTTATTATTCTTATATTATTAATTAATCATCATAATCATTATAAATATATTACTAATCATTTAAATTTATAAGTAAATCTCTCATCGGGGTGAGTTATAATTTAGGGATATTAGGTGATTGAGATTATTGGCTCAATAAATATTCTTAAAATTAATATTGTGTATGTTGGACTTAACATGTCATGGATTAGTGAATTGTTTTGTTTAAAATATGGTTTCCATGGATTATTGGACACATAAATACAATACCATCAACATGATATTATTGAGATTATAAACCTATGTTAAGTTAAGGCTTGGATTAATTCCTTTACACTTAGGAATTCCAATCAACATTATCTTGTGAAGTGGGTGTTAATTTAAATGCAATATAAAGAAAAGATGAAGAATATCACAAGCTTAACTCACTAAAAATGAACTCACCCCAATCTTTATCAATTTATTAAATAAATATTAATCAATCAATCATTTACATTATGTTTTGAAAACAAACCCCCCTAATTAAAATACAATCAACTAAAAACAAGACTATTAAAAGTTATCATCACCAAGGATTTGACCCGAGTACTACTATACACATCAGCAGAGCATCAAAACATTGACTGGTCAATAGGAGAAAATTAATTGTGCTTTCAATCCTTTTAGATGAAAATTTCTGGTACCCAGGGATATGGGAATGCATTATTTTTTACCAATATTACTGTTGTGATACTTAATAAAATATGATGTGTGTATTGTATATTTTTATTTCAGGTTTTTAGATCTCGTCCCATTAGTATGTTTTCAGTGTATGTATATCATTTATAGAATATAGAACTCACATGAAATATGAATTCTTGTGTTCGATTGGTATCTAAGAAGAAGTGTTTCAACAAAAACTTATATTGTGTTTTCCATATAACTTATTTATGTCCTTATACATAGTTGAAATGAAAATATTATCTTGTAATAAAATGTGTTGTAGATTATATGGTTGGATATTTATTGGTATGAACTATACAATACCTTTATTGAAGTCTTTTATAGTGAACCTTATTTTGTCAATATAGAAATTTGATTCCATGGTAGTGGTTCTAAAAAGAAAATGGGTATGATTACTTAATGTTTCAAAAACAACATATATGATGTTTTCCCATATATAATCTTGTTGGAATTCCACTTAACCAAAACCTATGACTATGGATTTCTTGACTTATATTTTCAGGGATTGTGTTTTCAAAAATATGTGGATGATATCATATTCCATGAGTGGGTAGTTTGGTATATAGATTCCAATCATGGATTAGTTACTTGGTTTAGGGTGATGACTTGAAATGTGAATTCATATCTTCATATATATATATATATATAAACACTATAGTGTATGTATTGACATTTGAGTTTTGTTATGACTTTTGAGATGGGAGTACATATATTTCCTTGTCATTTATGACCTCTATGTTTTGTTATTTACCGGCTAGCAGGTAGGTCCTATAGTATTGAGATATTGATTTGGATATTGGTGATATGAGTGATTTTTATGAATGTATCTTAATATATGAGTCATACCAAGAACATGAGTTAATCTATAAATGGGTATCATTGGTAAATGATTCAAATAATGAGATCAGTGAATGTGAGTCTCTACTGATTACATATTATATGAAGGATATTCCTCAAACATTTATAATGGAATGAAAATGATTTCATTTAGTATTGATATTTTGTAATAAATGGAATAATCAATTTGATGTCATTATCTTGTTCATTTTGGGGTGGTTATTGATGATATTTTAGAGTTAGACCCCAGATATTCAGGTCTAGGATGGTTAGATAGTGGGAATCCTCTTAGGGTTTTGGGAGAGATTCTAGGGTGGTTGCTAATACAATGATTGGTCATGGAATGAGTTACATCCCTTAAATTTTTTGGAAGTAACCATATTGTTTCTTCAATAAAGATGTGACTAATATGCTTGAAAATCATGGTTAGTGGTTTATGAAAGCAATACTGAAATTGATTTCATGAGACTTACGGGAGCATGAGTTGGATTCCTCAATCAAGTGGTATGGGTTCATACACCCTTCTTGTGTGAATGAGATCAAGGTAGTATATTATAAAAACCTAGGATTATCATAAACAAATGTTACATCATTTTTTATGAACATTATTTATATTTCATAAACAAATTCATGAGGATTGTAAAGTTATAGTGTTGTTGGAAACATGGAAACAAAAATAACTGTTTAAATGTGAACTACATCATCTCCTACTATGTTGTTCATATCTATCACCCTATATAGAAAAATAATACACAATAAATTTCCAAATAGCATACGGAAATGAAGTTTAAGGGTGTAATTTAAGGATATTTAAGGGTAAATAGGGGAGAAACGTAATCATAAAATCAACATAAAGGTATGATACGTTGAGAATAATATTTGAAAACAATGGAAAAAATATCAATAAAAACAATATAGAGTCACGAAATACAGATTTGAAGATCATAATACATAAACCATAAGGAAAGAAAAGTATATGATAAATGATAGAATAATATTGTTATAAGATATATAATTCTGGAATACACATAGGAATGAATAATCATTACCGAAATAGTCATGTCTCACTAACAAGGCTATTATAGTGAAATGAGTTCACTTCACAAATAATCAGAGTAGTCAAGGTTCACTCCATAGAATATCATAGTAAAAAAATTCCCTATCTAATCAGGTTTTCTTCCCATTCCATTCATGAATATCTGACGAGGTTTAAATCATTAACCAAATCCTTGGAGGGAGATATAAGTACCACCTATCACATAATTAAAAACATATGTATATGTGTGAAAAGTTCATAAAACAATAATCTTATCATAAAAAAATTAAATCAAATGGGATTCATAAATATTTCACCATTTCATAACTTATGGAAGAGAGATAGGTTTCATTATCATTACATAATTGCATCCTAGAAAAACTTGTGAAGAGAAGCGTGTTTCAAAAGAATTTTATCATGGTTTAACCTATATAAGAGAAAATATTTCCTAGAAATATTATCATCATAATAAAAAACAATAACAACAAATAACATGAATAGTATCCTTGGATAATATCCCAATTAAAGAGTATGTAGCACCAAATTATGTCATCATAGATTGAAAACGATTTTGAATGATCAAATGCAACATTTCTAGAGCAAAATAGACATTAGATTTGGGAAAAATAGTTTAAAACATTACAATTTTCCAAATACATTTCATTAAAAGATATTTTGAATATTATAAAGGAATATTAAATTAAATATTTTTCATCAGGGTAGATAACTTGGTTTATGTCATACAGGTTAAAATGAATATTTTGTTCACATTTTCATTAAAATCCAATCATGCATTGTTTGAGAAAACACCTTGATGATTACTTTAAAAAACTTATAATGAATATAAATTTAGTTGAATTTGTATTTACTAAATAATTTTGATAATGTTAAATTAAATTTTGAATTTAATTTAGTAATCATTGTTTTGAAAGAAAAATGAGTTTTCTACCTCAAGAGGGAAATAAATATATTTTTTCCTAAAAAAATTATTTTGGTCTCTTTTGTACATAAAGAGGGGTAATTTAATAGAAAACATGTATTCTCAAGAAATAAAAATAGGATAAAAAAACATTAGTTTTTTTTGTTATATTTCATAATAATTCATCATTATAATTATTACCATAAACAATCCTAATAAACGATGAGATTGTATTATAAAACCCTTACAACAACGGTTACATTGAATCAATAGCCCCAATGAAAGATTATCATTAAATTAATCATAAAATATATTGATAATAGATAAATTCATGATATTATATGTAAATTTGGATTTATTTACTCCTAATAAAAAATAATAGGAGAAAAATATTACCTATATCTCAAATAAGAAAAATTTAGACAAAAATCCCTTACCTATTTAGTACATTTTAAACTGTAAACACTATGAAAGAGAGATCATAAAATAAATATGTAAATTAAAATATTTTTTATTTTAAGTATAAAAATATAAATTCATACTAATTATATAATACTCAGAAATGAAATAGTTGGTTAATGTGGAATGTTTCTCACAAAAGTAAAAATTGAGGAGAGAATCCATTACTTTAAGTCTCGGCATACTTCATACACATTCAAACCTCCTATATAATTTAGATAAGATTGTTGTGAAAATATTATAAAAATAGATTTAAAAATATCATACCATATCGTATTTATTTATGATTTTATATTATCCCTTTTCTAAAATTTCATTATTAAAAATATGTTTCATGTAATAACTGCCTCGGTTTATAAGTATGTTTCAGTTAGGAATATTCAGTCTTATTATATTGATACGGGTTACCTTACATAAAAATTATTAAACATTATATAAATATCATATATATTTATTTTATCTATATTTATATTAATTAATTATGGTTGGATATAGAAAATAAAATTCACTATTCTTGGTGATGGTAGGTCGTACGCACACATGAATATTGTTTCCATTTTCACAATTGGTGAAATGAATGAATGATAAATAATATATTACCATTAAGAAACTATTTTGATATCATATATATCAAATATTTTTATTGAAACCTATCATTATTAACCTTCGTGTAAAACATACTTGGCAAACGAATCACGTCACTTCAGGAGGTAGAAGATCGCCATACATAAGAACGACGTCTTCGTATCCACTAAAAAATGGAATGTAAGAATTTATTGGTGAAATTATAAATAAAAAATTATAAATGCGCTAAAAATGTTTTATATAATAACTTAATATATTATTATTTCCATCCATGAAAATCAGAAATGAAAAACCCATCACATCTATTCGTATGGAGGTAGTCCACCTTACACACGATTGACGTTATTATTTTCACAATAGGTTTAGAGGTAATTAGATATATGGGATAAAATTATTATAGATGTAAATTAATATCATAAATAAATCATAATAAAATTAAATATATAATTTTATTCATCTTCGTGAGTTTTTTATAGAATTCACTTAAAATGAGTTCACGAGGCAGTAGTCCACCGTACACATGAACAATGATTTAATATCCCACTTGATGGATGGGAAAATGGATATAGTTGATACCATTAACATAAATATATCATTATATTTTAATTTATTATTTTATTATATCAATATGATATAATAATAATTGATGTATGTGGAGGAGGAAATAAAAGGAAATTCATAGTTAGGGATGTTACCACTAATTAGGACAACTTATTTTGGTTTGCACCAATAGTATTTATAAGTTCTATTTATGATAAAAAAGGATAATAGTATTCTTCAAGGGATATAAAAATTTATTTGGTCAGGTATCAGATTATTCAATTGATTTTGGATGTGTGAATAAGAGAGGAGAGGGGGTAGCCTTCTATATGTGAGGTGAGTGCCAACTTGTTATTTTAGAAATTAAAAATATGTACCCATTGTTTTTAATTTGAAAAAAGTATCCAAAATAAACCATTATAGATCCTAGAATATATAAGGATGAAGTATATTTAGAATATATGTGTTGTAATTGTTTTGTGTCATTTTTACACTTATCTTATTAGTTTATCCCCCAATTTACCAATTTGTTTCCATAACCATGGTAAATATATTTTTTAATATTTATTATAGTCAAATTTTATTTTAATAATATTAGATAATAGAAAATATTAGGATTAAAAATTTGGAATAATTTTTTCCAAAATAAAATAATTAAATTTTTAAAATTTATATCAAAATTAAACATGAATACGTGACGACAAAGTAGATTTCTAAATTGAAAATGTCCAAATATTTAATGAAACATTTATTTAACAGTTCAACATGAAAATTATCCTAATGAACTAATTAGATTAATTGAAATAATTTTTTTTAATATTAATTTTAAAACCATTTTAAAAGAATTATTCTTATAAAATCATTATATGGAAAGGTAGTTATCAATAAAAAAATTAATTTCCATTATTAAGAAAAAAATTAATCTTTTCTGAAAAACACAAACTGTGACCAAAATATAATGGTAAATTTATACTTATTTTATCAAATTAATTTTTAAAAATTTTAAAAAATAAATTTTATTATTAATATCAAAATTAAATAAATAATTTCTTTTTTAGGGATATTTTTTTCAAAAGATATAATAACTTTTTAATCAAATTATCTTCTATTTTGTCAATATTTTTTATTTATATGAAGCCAATAAAATATATAAATTTTTTATTACTATTTATATTTTTATGAATAATGTTTTTTTTGTAATGGTCAAATTTAAATAATGGTATTAATAATATATAATAGTTATTTAAAACTCAATGTTGAGTTTAATACAAGCTAAACATAAAATTTCTTGTATTGTAGGCTATCAAAGAAATTTAATTTATTTGGAAAAAATAATTCATAAAAACACATTGTGTTACATTCAATCATCTGTGAAATGAATTTTCCCCTTGAAATATATTACTCTCATACAAAAAAAATGAGTATACTTCTACGTCATCATATATACTAATGTTCCAAAAAAGCTTCCTACAAATGGTGGTTTTTCCAAAAAAAGGACCAAGTGGTTTTCCTTATTTCAAAGATGTTTCTTGGTAAAATCCTGAAACTCAACCAGTTGTTCCTAATAAGAAATATTAGGCTCTATCAGTATGACCATTGGGTCTAGTAGATGTGAACCATCAGGTATGTACTTTCTTAAGAGAGACAAGTGGAACACATCAGGAAAATGGGACAGATTTTGTAGAAGCTCCAATTGATATGCTAACATTATGATATAATCAATAAATTTAAAGGGTTTAACATTCATAGGGATTAGATTACCATTATTCATAAATCTTTTAACCATCTTATATATATAAATTTATATAAAATCTTTATCACCAACTTAATATTATAGATCAAACTGGTCATTATCTTAATTACATTTATGTTGAATCTGATATATAATAATGTGTTTCTGAAAGGATTAAACATTATCTACAATTTCATTTATTGTTTAGGGTCCCAAAAGAATTATTTATCAAAATTTATTAATGATTTTTGTAACTATACAAATAATGTATTTTTTCATGGGTGCTTTCAAATGATGTATGTTGTTTGGGTACTTAGGTGAAACAGAGTGGCTCACTGAAGTCATCTCTCAAAGAGGCAGCAATTAAAACATATTTTTAAAGGTATTTTGAAAATAAAATAAAATAGAAAAAACAAAATTCATAATAGGATGGGGTTTTTATCATTTATAATACTATAAAATGTATGTTGGAAGATTATTTTATATTTTTTTTGTTCTTTTTGTTTTTTAAATGAGATTAACAAATCGCAAAGAGAAGATAGTTTTTAGAAAATATTTTTTGAAAGAGTAATAAATCTAACACTTCCTCCTCACTCAATTATTTATCATTATCATTTAAATTAACATACAATTAATTGTGATACATAAACTTGTTTTCCCTTGAACCCTATGGGAATTAGCTAATCCACAAAGATGAAATGAATTCAACTATAGGCTAGCTTTAGTACATCCAATCATAGCAACCTCCTTTGATTGATGTTATAAGGATATATTATGGTCAGTATTGAGTTAGGTAACATAACCAATCTAGAAATGAGGATGAATTGATTTTATGGATTTTATTTTAATTTTTAAAATTTATCCTGTGTGTTTTGGTTTTATCGATAATGTTTTCACCCACACAATTTACTCAAATCTCAACATCGCATGTTTTGGGTCAATTATTCAATTTGATCTGTAGTTTCATTTAATTTTAAATATCAATTCATGGTTAATATTTTATATATTAAAGTATAATAATGAATAAAAATAAAAAAAATGAATAATGTAATAGGTCAATCGATTACTAAGAAAACTACTCTCCCATGGGAGGCTTGATCATAAGAGAAACGAATTGCATTTACAAAGATTTAGAAATGGTATAACCTAATCTCATTTTGACTATTTTTTCCCAATAAAATAGGATTAGTATTAGAAGAATAATATTTAATTTAATATAATAAATGGAAGAGAAACTAAGAGTTTATTAAAATTACAACAATATTTCAAAGTGAAGAAGAAGAAGAAGGCTTTGATGAAGGGATCTTAGTTTCAAGAGCTATCCATATTGGAATTCCAAGAGTAATGGACTGAAAAAAATTATCATATGCCTTAAATATCCCAATTCATGTCGCAACCCCTCCAAATTATAAAAACACCAATTTATATAGTGGAGGTGAGACTAGGTTTTATGTGGTTTCAAGTGAGAATTGGGAAATTCAAAAAAATATTTTATTCCATGTTGAACTTCCTATTTCACATTCAAAACGCATGAACCAGATATCCATCCTATAGAATTATTTGTGAGAAATATTTCTCTAGAGGTCCTCCCTAAATTTGTACCCAATCGATGCATGTATGTAGACGTTATGGACTATATACATAACTGATGTCTATTCTTGAGAGTCCATCCCAACACTGACTTCCTAGAGCATTAAGTCCAAACAAATGAATGATTTAGCCCACACATGTAGAATTAATGTTTTATCCAATTACTTTATGAAACAATTTACCAAATATAATGTTTAAATAATTCAAATGAAACAATTTATGTTCAAAATACTACAATGAGTTTGTAAATGGTGAGACTTGAATTTTCATCAAAATTTCAAATGAATGATATAATCAAAAATATTTTATAAATAAACATATTTAACATAATTTTAGAAAATTTTGTCATTTATTATGAATAAATTATTCAAATTTTTTTATCAACACTTTTCCATATATGTCTTCATATATATCCATCTGAATGATTGATTTAAAAATATTGAACTATGTAAACTCAAATAGAGGAAAGTGTTGATACCAAAAACTATTAAAGTCTAAAAAAATATAAATATATCCTATAGGGTTTATATTCTTTTCTTCCACCATCTAATTTTATCAGGATGTTAAATAGTGATAAAACTCAGCCCTGTCTTAGAGCTTGCTGGAGAATTCGCTAGAACCTCAAGGTAAACCATGGATCCCGAACAAATACAATTGAATGTGGTACTCCATGAAACCTTACCACTTACTTAATTTTTAATTTGGAAATAAAATAAAGTGGGAGGTCTTCTCTAGTATTGATTAATTGTGACGACTTTATAAGAATATTAACTACCACAAGTATTTTATTATTCCCTTTAGATGTTTTTGGGAGACTTTTGACAAAATCCACAACGATGTTTTTCCATTTACATTCTGGTATAGGTAATGGATGTAACATCCATTTATAATTTTGTCCCTTATCCTTTACATGATGAAATACAAAGCATTAGGATACAAACACTGCTATATCTTACTTAATAGTATCCCCAAATAAATAAAATTTCAAATCTATAAACATCATCATACTTTTATGAAGAATAGAGATTAGAGAACTCTGATATTCCTCTAAAAAATCTTTCTTCAATTATAAGATGTAAGGACCACATAAAAAAATCCTAAATAATATCATTCCATCCCGAACAAGGTTAAAACTAAGAACATTTCATACATTATTTTGTAAATCTAAATCTTCCTTATATGCCTTGTCATTATTTACTTAGATTTATGGATGAAAATTCAATGGAAATTTATAACATTTATCCCCTTCAATTAGGATTTCCGGATCCATCCTTTGTGAATATTGTAATATTAGATATTTTTTGATACTCATTGTGGATTAGATAGTGTGATCCTTTTGACTCAAATAATCAATTACCTTGTTCTTTTTCCAACAGTGGACATATATTGAGTAGTCATAATCATTAATTACATATAACTATCATTTATTGCACATATTTAAATCATTTTCTATGAATATATAATTGAAAATTTTTATGGGTTTCTATATCACACATTTCTTTATATATATAATTCCTCCATATCATTAAGTAACAATTTACCAATTCTAAATTCAAATTATTAGTTGGGTAATTTTTCTCTTAAATAATATATTTTAATTAATAATAAGTTATAAAAATGTCATTTTTTATAAAAACACATCTTAATCCATTATTATATCCATAAATAAATATTACAAGACCTTCACTACTATAGGATATTGTATGTACAGGTGAACTAACTAATCTTCTCTTCAGTTCAATAAAACTTTACTCACACTCTTCTTCCTAGAGGAACATGGATCCCTTATGAGTTAACTAGTTGTGTGGATTATATAGTCATGAAAAATTATCCACAAACCATTGATAATATCATGATAATCTAAGAGAACTATAGACATAAGTCACTATTGTTGGTCTGGGCCAACATTCAGTAGCCTCCTTAATTCATGGATCTACTAATATACCCTTTCATGAGATTACATAACTCAAAAATAAATCATTTTATAGAAAAATTCAAAAAGTGAAAATTTTTAGTATAATTTCAGCTTCATTGTGTTCCTTAGTTCATTTATCAAGTGATTTTCATGATCTTATGTTATCTATGGATAAATAAGAATATCATTAATGAAGAATACCCAAAAATAATCATTGTAATCTCTCAATAATCTATTCCATTAATCCATTATGTTACTAGGTGAATTAAAAAGATAGAAAAAAGTTGCTATATATTCATTGTGTCTATTCCTTTTATGGAATGATGTCCTAGACATATTCTCATTTTGACCCTCAATTTATGATATATATAAGGATGCTCTATCTTTTAAATGTATTGTGTTCATTGTAGTTGTTAAAATTGGTCATCAATACATGGTGGATGATACTTGTTGTTGATAATGATATTTTTCAGCTCTTGATAATCAATACAGATTCATATTGGGCATATATTCTTTATAAAAAAATAGTTGTCACACCTTTTTGACATAAATTTCCAACTGAATCACTTATCCATGTTCTTATGAAGTTTATTTTTCACTTCTTGTAACACAATAAGTGATAATTTATATGAAGTCTTTGAAATTGTTATAGATGTTGGTATGAGTACTATTAAGAAACCAACTTACTCTTTTTTCTAGAAGGCTAGGAAAAACATCCTGAATTATATTAAAAAAACTCACATATAATTGGTGTATAATCGATGTCCACTTTCTCCAAAACTATCTAAGATGAAATCCCTCTTTTCCATTAATCAAAACCCAAAAATTGGATGGGATTTTAGTCATAAGTTTGTAATTATCATCACACTGATTGATGATCAATGGATGGCTTAGAATATAACACATGACATCACTTCCTTGTAAATTGATAATGGACTTATATAGTGAAATAAAATACATTCCATCGATAACATCATACACAATGAGAGGAAATTTGTTAAAATTTTTAGGACGCATATTCTGAAAACCACTACCTAGAGAAGAACCAAAAACTGGAGATGTGATCATCATACCATTAAGTATTTCACCTAAATTTATACATCAAATAATTTGGGTGGCATCTTGATATCCTTATCAAATTCATATGATATAAAATAATGGGTAGACCCGTTGTAAAATAATACATTATAAGTTTTATATTGGATGGTGAGTATACCTTTCACCATATCTTTATCACACCCCTTGTAATAAACAATGATCACATGAGATTCCCATTTATCTTTCAAATTAAGTGGTTTCTAGCATTGAACATCTTCATTAACCTTGAAATTTGGGAACTTGTTTTCATAATTACCATAATCCTTTATTAAATGTGGTGGTGGTCAATTATTTTGAGAGTTCTTTCTATATTTATCAATATCTATCTTCTTCCCCTCACAACCAAATTTGATTTCACAATGACCTTCCCCTCTACAGATAAAATATACATGATTCCCCACAAGTCAATTTACTCCATTCTTTTTTCCTCACATTTATTATAGAGGAAAACTCATCTTATTCTCCAAATGTTTTTTTTTCATTTTTCTCTTAATTACATTTTTCCATTATTATCAAAACCATGAGATTGATATATAAATCAAACATCTATTTCCATGTGGAAAACACATCGAAAATATCATTGTAGCTACTTCTGTATCCAATGTATAATTACCTTAAGGGACTTGATTATAACCCAATGAAGAATCGATCAACATAACAAATATTTTGGATGATTATAATATAACCATACTTTATAAGTCTTTTAATTTTTTCCTCATATATACAAAAATATTCATCAAATTTTTTATTTATCTCAAGGAAAAAATTCATTATTTTTGAATAGATAATAATAAGAATATGCATACGAAAAAATAAAATCATGAAATAATCCCAATCCATAGAATCAAATTAATCTTATTACTTTGTTTTCTGGTTGACAGTACACTATTAATGTGCCTCACCTCCCTAAAAATAGATAGAAAAAATGACGTTCTCGTATTTTGAAAAATGGAAAATAGAAAAATATCTTTTTAGTGATAATGATCTATTCCTCACTAACTACCAAATAAACAGATCCATTAATGGATGGTTGATTTTTCTTTATTAAGGAATCAAAAAAAATTGTTCCCTACATTCCTCATTTAGATGTTCTGTATGATTCATGGATTTATAAAGTTTCATGTTCATAACATTAATATTTTTCCCATCTAGATCCTATAACATTTAGATACTCAAGAAGAATATCCTTTAAATTTCTATCTTACATTGAATTATCATTTTTATGTTGTGTTTTATCCATTGATTATAACCATAAAGCATATTGTAATCAATAATAATCACAGCGGGGAAGCACATAATCAAGAAAAATTATTTGTAGTATATCAAAATAATTACACAATATTTTAAATCTATAAAACCATATATTTATCATTGGTTATTCGTAGTCAACATATTTTTAAATCCTTCATTATATTTGGAAAATAGTCGATGAATTTACAATGTATACCACCTAGGAGTTTCAAAAAAGGTTTGTAGCAAGGCCTATTGTCATGTAGTATGGAAAGATTGTGTCTATCTAAATACATGATTTTCATATTTTTTAACCATATGAGCCTCTTGTACAGATCAATGTATAAGTTAGAATTCATATGGTGATGCAATTTCATAAAAACAACTTACTCTATGTTTTAAAAAAATTAGATAATATTTTCCTATTATTTTACTCATTGTTATTCTTATCATTTGACATTTATATAAGAATAATACTAATGTTTTCTCATAATACTTTCCAATGGATTACTAATCTTATCCTATGATACCCACTATACTGACATTGTAAATTAATTTATGTTACATCATTTTTATGAAAATTAATTACATTACACATAAATGTACTTGAGGATCCTAAAGGTGTAATTCCCTTGGAATCATAGAAGAAAAAACAAATTTTTTATAATAGAACTAAATCATCTCCCACTATTTTATTCAAATCTATCTCCTTTCATTGAAAAATAAAACGAAATACATTTCTACATTACTTAGGGAACAAAAACATAATAAATAGTTTACTAAGATGATCACTAAGGTCAAAAATGAGATACACATAATAATAACCTTAAAATAATTGTGTGAGAATAAGAGAATAACATTTGAAAATGATACCCTTTATATCAAAGATTATAATATCCTTCCATTACATAAATATTGGTAGGTCATAAGAAATGATCATAATGAAATCCATGAACATTTTCCAAGAGACCATAACATTTTATTGAGGTATATAATTATATAATAAACATAAGTAATGAAAATAAATTCCATATTTGTGAAGGCTCGCCTCCAAGGATATCATATCGGAATGTGTTACCCCCATAAACCATCATAGTGTTCATGGTTCACTCCCAAGATCATCAGTGCAAAAAATTTACCTTATTGAACCAGGTTCACTCCCCATTACAGTCATTATTATCCCATGAGATTTAAATCATTACCTAATGAAATAGATGGAGATATAGGTCTCACCTACCATATAACGAAAATCATTCATACATATTCCAAAAGAACATGATTAATTCATCCTATCACAACCCATGAAATAGATGGGTTTTATAAAAATTTCATCATATCATAACTAGTTGAAATGATATATAATTTATAAACATTTGATCATTTCATCAAAGCATAACCAGATAAAAAATAGTGTTCCCCAAGAATTTTATCATGGTCCATCCTGTGGAGGTGATATGGGTTTCATAAACATAATGTAATAATAAATATAAACCATCAAGAGAATGAATAAGAATGGTATCCTTGTACAATAACCTATATAAATAATACATAGCACCAAAGGGTGTCATATTATATGGAAAATTATTTTTAAGTATCACTTGAAACATTTCATGTGGAAAAGGACTTTCCACTTTGAAAAAAGTTTTTAAAAAACAAAACATTTTCAAAATACATTTATTTTACAATAAACATGGAATATTATAAAAAAATATTCAATGAAATGATTTTTCATGATTATGGGGATGTGAATTGAATCCATACATGTCTAAATGATGATTCCTTTCATGTTTTCAATAAATCCAAAATCGGCATTTTTGGAAAATGAAATGAGGATTAGTTTCAAATAATTTTGTAAATTTTTTTAAAATAGGTAAAAATTTCTTTTAAAAATAAATTTGAGAATTTTATTTAATTTTTTGAAAAAAAATTATAGTAAAGATGGATTTGGAAGAAAAATGGGTCTTCAACTGAAGAAGAAAATGAAGTTGATTTCTCTAAAAAGCATTCTTTTTAAATATTGAGTTCGTAAGGAGATAAAAATTAATTGAAATAATTTCATATATATAAATATCCATTGGAGAATAAATTTCATTATTTAATCATCATATAAATTGACCCGACCAGTCCCCCGGAGCCCGTGCCGTGACTACCCCAAACCAGCCTTCCATAAGCCAAGGGCTAGTGACAAGCACCCAAAGGCATATTCCTTAAAACGGGAAAGACATTGCCATCATAAACTGTAAACTCACACAAAAAATAACACAACAAGATAAAATCACAAAGTAAACAATATAGTAAATAGGGTGTCTACAGAATTTAAGGGGGATGAAATACAAGCCTAACTGGGAAGTACAAGTAAAACTGAAAATGTTTTTTGAGAACACACGCCAAGGATCCTACATGAAGGGTAGGTACTATTCTCAAATAGTCATTTCTGTGGTAGGCCTCGTCTAATGTCTACCTCTGAGCAGTCTCTATTCCCGGTACGCTCATCCTCTATCAGCACTTTCCATCATCTGCACAGGACACAACAAGGTGCGGGCGTAGCCCATGTTGGGGTGAGTATAACAATACTTAGTAGGGACATCAATACCCCTGATGGACTCTCAAATCCACAAAGGATAGACCAAAAAACATGTAAACAATTGTCAACAATACATAGGTATATGCCCATACATATAACTAAGTTATCAAGATATACTCATTTCACATTGGAGGAAAGAAGACCACAAAGGTAACACCAAAAATGTAAAAGTACCACACAGGTAACACCTCTACGGTAGGAGTACCACACAGGTAACACCATGGATATATAGTACCACACAGGTACACCATGAAGATATATGACTAACCTCACACAAATAAAAGTGTAGTATAGAAGTACAGTTGATTAGTTGTGAAGCTAGATCATCTTATTCAGTCAAGAGGCACTATTGGTGATTATACGGAGTCTAACCCACATATTATCGAAAGGTACGAACCCTCATAATGACCCACATAGGATCTGACCCACACATGATCGGTATGCGCTGGCCCACAAAGGACCTGACCCACACAAGATTGGTATGCACTAACCCACAAAGGATCGCTGAGTGATGAACCACATAGGATCAATAGGTACTAACCCTCGCAATTACCCACACATGACCTGACCCGCCTAGAGTTGATAGGTAACTAACCTCCGTATTATCCGTCTCCAACCTCTGCCTCAAATCCAGCCAATGGATTCCTCAAACCTGGTGTGCTCGAGTTCTATAGAATCTATCCCAAGAGATAGCAGTCGTATCTCAACTTCCACTATGTCCCGCATATAATTATCCAAAAGGTCTATCACGTCATAAGGGACCCAACGTAATAGATGGTGCATCAATCGGACGCCGGGTCTATAAGTTTCTAGCATTTTTGATCCGAGGACCCGGTTGGATTCAGGGTTTGATCCAACCCGGTCATACACTATCATTATCCAAAACTCAAGTGGATTATACCAAAAGGACCGTCACGATCCCAGGATGCTGGTTCTACAGATGGTTCGTCAAACAGACGACCAATTCTCAAGATATGGCCACGAATTCGTATCTGGGTCTAGAGGGGCCCGTCTCCAGTCCGACCTGGCCCGACCCAGTTTGGATTGACTCGGTTGACCTGAGCCATAGTGGGTCCAACCTGCTAGGCCATTGTCCATCCCGGTTGGCGAAGTGGGTGGGCCAGCCCGACCTGCTAGTGCGGTCCACTGGGCGTATCCTGATTGCACGGCCCGCAGGGGCGTCTCGCGATGCGGCCCACGGTTGGGTGGACTGTCTTGGTGGGGTCCTCCCTAGCCTACTCCTGGGAGGGAGGAACCTCCTGGCTCACCCGAATGGCCAAAGGGCCATTCGGTTTTTGAAAGCAGGACCCGCCGGAGTGGGTCCTGCTCTGTGCGCCACTGCCGGTCTGTTCGCCGGCCAGTCCTCCTCCTCATAGGGGCACAACGACACTGCTACCCTCCGCAGTCGGCTGGGTGCCTGCTGTCATTCTTCCTCTACAGTGGCCCAGTGGCTATGACCTCCTGATCCACCAGCAGCGTGGACATGTGCTGCCACTCTACCACGTAGCCAGATAGATTTCAGTCGCCACCCTGCTCCTCCATAGCCGATGGGTCACAACCTCCTACTCAACCGGCCGTATGGACGCTCACTACCTCCTTCCTTACGGGTGGCTGGGTGCCAGCCTCCACCTTCTTCTACGAGCTATCGAGACTTTGTTCCAAGCCCAAAATATATGACTACTCCATATTTGTTATCCTCGGTTGAGGGCTTCATTTCTATATGTCGCGCTCAACAAAACTTTTTGTTTTCAGCATCATTCATTATTTTGAATTGATGAACACATGAAAAACATGTGGATAACAAAAGATAAATGTGCATGCTATATGTGTGTGATGTTGTCCATGTTAGTTTGGCCATCGTCGTTGTGAATCAAGAATATGAAGAATTATCAGATAAATTCAATCATATTTCAAATTAAATACCCTACCTTGAAGTTCGTTTGAGATGCCGCGAGGAAGTAGATGAAGTCAATGAAGGGGACGTCAGTGTTCATCACCCCCGTAAGATACATCTGAATCTGGTTCCTTGTTATTTTTTTAGAGGTTGTTCTTTGTCAGAGGATATTTTTCCAAAGTTTCTCCCGAGTTCTCCATTCTGTTGCCAATAATTTCTCCCACGAAAGGTGTGGTGCCAAATTAATAAGATTAATTTTATTAATTAAACAAATAGAGTTGGTACATTAATTGAATTGAAGTTGGCACATTAAATAGGGGGAATTCCAAAGGTTAAATTCATATTAAGAGGGGTTCTGGTGGTCCCACCACCAAATTCAAAATGGGAGGATTCAATTTCAAAAATAAAATAAAGCATGTTTTTTTATTTTCACCCATGAGATGTTTGAATACTAAATTATACCCTCAACCTACTACAGTTGAGGTGATGTTCTCCTTAAGAAAATATCAGCACTGCGAGTCCAACGGTGTCCTCGGATTTCAATTCTGAGAACCATTTCAAAAGTTATAAAACACCGCTCATGCATTTACTGAACGTACGAAGAAATTTTTTAGAAATTTATTTCGAGAAGAACAGGACTTGGAATCACACACCGTCAATTTACGTGGACTCTTAATATTCTCATATAACTAAAAAAATTACATGGAAAAATTTATGTCTTTATATTCTCCCTACCATAGGGCTATGCGTCCCCAAAAACCACAACACAAACTAGGCAAAAAATTGGGGGTACTCAGCACAAATTTGAGACTCCTGCTCACATATGATCTCCTGAAGGTTCTTGTGCTGCCAATGAACATGCGCCAGAGGTATCAAATGCCTAGAAATACATCTTTCATGTCGATCCTCAATATCTAATGGAAACTCCAAAAACGTTACCCCATTATCGATGTCCAGCTCGTCGTGGTTGATGACATGAGATGGGTCATGCACGTATTTCCTGAGCTAGGATATGTGGAAGAAGTCATCCACCTTCTCCATCTACGGTGGAAGGGCTAGGTGGTATGCCACATCACCAACTCTGCAAAGTACCTGAAAGGCTCTGATGAACCTCAATGATAAATTTTCGCCCGGACCAAATCTTCATAAATCTCTTCGAGGTGAGACCCATAGAAAGACATGGCCACCATCCTCAAACTCCATAAGACTCTGTCTGCTATCATAATAGGATTTATTTCTAATCATTGCATTCTTCATATTCTCTTGGATGATCTCAACCTTTTTTTGGTAGCCCGTACCATCTCTGGTCCTATGAGTGCTGACTCCAATGGGTCACTCCAACACATAGGTGATCTCCATGGTTGACCATACAACACATCGAATGGTTCCATACCAATTGTGGAGTGATAAATTTTGTTGTATGTGAAATCCAATAAGGTCAAGTGATCCTCATAGCTGTGGTCCAAAATCATGGATGCAAAAATGTTGCATGTCATAGAGGGTCTAAATGGTCCGCTCTTTCTGACCATCCGAATGAGGATGAAATGCAGTGCTCAACCGAAGATGTGTCCCGAACAACTCCTGATACCCCTTCCAAATTCAGGAAGTAAAACATGCATCATGATCATAGAAAATTTTATATGGAACTCCATGAAGAAATATAATCTCCTGCACGTAGAGGTGTCCCAGGCTCTCAATAGTTCCCCGCTCTTTGATAGGAAGTAAGTGGTCTGACTTGGTGATTCAGTCAATGATCACCTAGATAGAATCATGACCACTAGTTAGGCATGGATGTCCTGTCATGAAGTCCTTGGAAATTTCATCCCACAGCCACTCTGGCTCCTCTAATGTCTTAACTATTCTTGGTGGAACCTAATGCTCTACCTTCACTTTTTAAACAATGAGGCACCGAGAGACAAACTCTACCACTACTTTCATCATTCCTAGCCACCAGTGCTGATGCTGAAGGTCCTGGTACGTCTTCTCCACACATTTATGTACCTCTAGAAGAGATTTATGAAACTCCCTCAACACATTCTGTATAAGCACCACTTGAACCATAGTACACCCCTTAAAGAGGATGACATTCTAGCCACCTTTATAAAATCTAGCAGGTGCCTATCTTGTGGATATCTGAGGACGTCCAGCCTCATAGTCAGTGTCCCCAAGCGGTGACTCCTTGACTCGCTAAAGGAGTGGGGGAGTTACTATCAGAGATAGAAGGTATGCTACTTCATCTGGATCCATGTAGGATATCCACAAAGTGGCTAGTTGCTCTATTGCTTCACTCAACAAATGTATACTAGATCTTCTGCTAAGTGAATCTGATACTACGTTCCCCTTCCCAAGAGTATAGACTATCTCGAAGTCATAGTCTAGGAGGAACCCAATCCTACACT
This sequence comes from Viscum album, assembly GCA_963277665.1. Classification (NCBI taxonomy): domain Eukaryota; kingdom Viridiplantae; phylum Streptophyta; class Magnoliopsida; order Santalales; family Viscaceae; genus Viscum; species Viscum album. Next base: position 1,920,061,045 of record OY728125.1, on the reverse strand, counting down.
GCTGTCTCAGGTTCATGTACTTCATAGAGAAGATAAACATGAGAATATTTTGGTCATAGTAGACTGTAAAATGTTCTCCCATCATGTAATGTCGCCACATCTTCAAGGCGAATACCACTACTGCTAACTCCAGGTCAACAGTAGTGTAGTTCTGCTCATTCTGACTCAACTTTCAAGAACCATACATGATCAGTACTTTCTCTTGCATCAGTACACATCCATTTATTTTTTATTATGCATCGCTGTAGACAATGTACCCAACACCCTCCTTGAGTTGCCTCAAGATGGGGGTACTTGTAAGTCTCTGCTTCAGCTCCTTAAGACTCACATGGCATCTCTCCGACCACATGAAGGGTAGACCCTTCTTTTCCAACACTAATAAGGGTGTAATAGTTCTTGAAAAGTTAGGTACAAAACTTTGGTAGTAACTGGCCCAACCTAGGAAACTTCGTACCTCTGCTACACTCATTGGTGGCTACCAAGCAAGTACAACCTCAATATTCATTGAATCCACCATAACTCTAGCCTCTGAGATGAAGTGTCTCAAAAATTTGACATCTCGTATCCAGAACTGGGACATCGAGAGTTTACCATAAATCTAATGCTCTTAGAGTGTGTCAAGAACTATCTTCAGATGATAGGCATGCTCCTCCTCCGTCACTGCGTATATCAGGATGTCGTCGATAAAGACTACTACAAAGCGATTGAGGTATGGCTGGAAGATCCTATTCCTAAGTCCCATGAACACTTCTAGGGCATTGGTCATGCTGAAAGGCATAACCAAGAACTCATATTGGCCATACTGACATCTGAAGGCCATCTTATGCACATCCTCATCTCATACCTTGAGCTGGTGATAGACTGATCTGAAGTTTATATTTGAAAACCATCATTCTCCATTTAGCTAATCAAAGAGATCATCAATCCTAACGAAGGGTACTTTTTCTTCACGGTCATCTAGTTCAGGAATACATAGTCCACATAAAGTCTCATGCTCTCATCCGCATTCTTGGCGAACAAAATCGGGGCTGGCTAGGGAGAAACACTGGGCCAAATGAATCCCTTGCTATGAAAGTCCTACAGCTGTACTCGCAGCTCTCGAAGCTCCATGGGATCCATTTGATATGTTTTTGTGGATATCGGTGATGTCTCATGGTACATGTTAATAAATAAGTGCACATCACTGCGAGGAGGTAGATTCGAAACATCATCAGGGAAATCATCAGCATACTGGTCCACCACTACATGATAGCTAAAACTCTCAACTTCAACCACTCAAAGTGTAAGTATTTCCAACTGATGTGTGATCGGCTGCACCTTCCACTGGGTAAGTCCATCAAGTTCTATAAAGGTTCCCTTCTCTCTATTGAAGGAAAAACCTGTCCCGTCCATGTGGACACACCGCACTTTGTGCCTAATACAGTAAATCAGAGCATAGACTGTGGATAACCAGTACATAACCACAATGACGTTGTAAGGCCTAGATACTACTACTAAAATATCACAACCAAAGCTCTTTCCTCCTAGAGTAACCTCACACTGCTAGCACTAGTGTGTAATCATTGAATCCGCTCTTGTATGAATCTCTATCTGTAAGGATCGATCCAAAGATTACACCAGTATCTCCAAGCTCTGAACAAGGGTTGTGGCAATAAAAGAATGACTATAACCTGAGTCTATAAGTACTACAAATAAGGTAGATTAGAAATAGATCATTCCTAGAATCATCTTTGGCTCTCCAGGGTCGTAGGCCTCAGCTACTTGAAACTGAGCTCGTCCCTATCAACCTGCTCCCTGTAGTCGTGGTGGACCACTTAGTGGTGGTGGTAGAAGAACCTCGAATCGCCACTAACAGCCTGTTGCACGGCCTTCTCCTCTTCCACGTCCACCTCTTTCCCACAGATCTCCTCAATCGAATATTTGACTCTACCCAGGTGGTCCTTTGACCATCTGTTGGTTGTCGGTACAGTGGGTCGGGCCGTCATGATCTATGTGACCCTACCCACCACAAGAATAACACTACTTATTCCTTGCCAGTATTGCTCTGTCTCGAGAGCCATGCACCACTGACCTTGTATCCTACAGTCATCCACCTATAGGTATGGTCCTATTAGACTTTTGCATCACCTTTCCACTGTCAGCTACCGATGAGCTTGCTACGTGTTGTTCGGTGGTGAGTCTCACTGCCGGTGATTGCTCAGCAAGAAAGCTCTCTACTAAGAGTGCTCGCTCAAACACCCCTGCCTTCATTAGGATGTTGAGAGAAACCATCAAAGCTCTAATATCCCTTAGGATATACTAATAAAAGGTTAGGGCCCTGAAGAAATGGTCTTAGACCATGTCAGTGGAGAAGTGCCAGAGGTCAGTGATCCTCGCTGAATAATGAGCCACATTAATGCATCGCAGATGCAAGTGGAGAAGCTCTTGTATATGCACTGAGAATAGATTCACTGGGATGAACTCTACCCTGAAAAGGATCCTTAAGTCTTCCCAGATGAGAGTCACCTCATCATGAACCTGGATCATCAAGATCCAGCATCTTCTCACTACTTCCTGAAGAAGACTGGTGGCAAGGATCACCATGAGATCAGCTGGTGTCCCTACTAGTCAAAAAACTCTAACCACTGCCTCTAGCTAGTCCTTAGCCACCTGAGGATCTATCTCACCCCAGAACCTTAGTGGATTCTGGTGTTGGATCTCGTGCAGCACACTCAAGCGGCATACACCCTCTACTGCTAGGGTTGGTGGCATCAGCTACCCAATGGGTTTTAGTTCTACTGGTACACCACCTGATTGTACAACTTCCATAAGTGGCCCCTACATAGAACCGTCATTGCTCACTGGGCTGTAATCACATACTCTACCAATAACCCTAGCTAGATCACTACGAGGAGGAATTCTGAAAGAAATAGGTGTGCCATAGTCATTAAGTTTATACCATGTGAGATGACTCAAAGAAATCACAAACAAATATTTTCAAAAAACACATACACAATCAGTGTTTTCATGCGCTCAGTCAGAAATCAGAGATCAGGGTCCTAGTGTATGGATACGTTATCTACCACACCAACAATGGATTCCCCAAACTGAAAACCACACCCATCACACTTAACACTATTACCACATAAGAAATATCAGAGTCCTAGTTTTTCGGTAGAACCGACTCCTCTGATACCAATTTATCATGACCCGTCCCCCGGGGCCTGTGCTTTGACTACCCCAAGCCCGCATTCTATAGGGCAAGGGTTAGTGACAAGCACTGAAATGAGTATTCCACAAAATGGGAAGGCATTTTTTTATAAACTATAAACTCACACAAACCAAGAACACATCAAGATACAAGCACAAAGTAAACTATAGAATAAACAAGGTGTGTGAAGAAATTAAAGGGGCCCGAATATAATACCAACTAGAAAGTACATGTAAAACTGGAATGTACAATTAAAACTGAAAACAGTTCCTATGAACACCCGTTGAGGATCATACCTGAAGTTTAGGTACAACTCTCAAATGGTCGTCTCTACAGTACTCCCTGTCTAAGGCCCACCTCTGAGTAGTCCCCAGTCCTGGTACCGTTGTCCTCTATCAGCATTGTCTGTTGTCTCCACAAGACACTACAAGGTTCGGGAGAAGCCCGTGTAGGGGTGAGTATAATAATAATCAGTAGGGACTTGGAGACCCCCAATGTCTCTCAAATACACAAAGGATAAACCAAAAAACATGGAAACAATAATCAACCCTAATTAGATATATTCCCATACATATACCTAAGTTATCAAGATATACACATCTCACACAGGAGGAAAGAATACCACAAAGGTAACACCATGAAGGTAGAAGTACCACACAGGTAACACCATGAAGGTTGGATTACCACCCAGGTAACACCACGAAGATATAGTACCACATAGGTACACCATGATGATATATGACTGATCTCATAGAGGTCAAAGTGAAGTATAAAAGTAAAAATGATTAGTTGCGAAGCTAGATAATCTTATTCCATCAAAAGGAACATATATTGATTATACAGAGTCTGACACAGAAAGGATCTATAGGTATAAATCCTTGTAATGACCAACTGAGGATCTGACCCACATAGGATCGGTTTGCGATGACCCACACAAGATCGCTGAGTACTGACCGACAAAAGATCGATAGGTACTAACCCCCACAATGACCCATATAGAATCTAACCTGCCCAGAGTAGATAGGTAACTAACCTCCGTATTATCTATCTCCAACCTCTACCTCACTGCCTGACACTGGATTCCTCGCACCCGGTGCACTCGAGTTTCGTTGAATCCATCCTTAAATATATTTATCATACCTACACAACCAATAAGTACCAAAAAGAAGTATCTAATGGTCCTTCATGTTACAAGGGACCCGACGCAATAGAAGAAACATCAATCAGATGCCTGGTCTGTAAGTTATTAGCATGTCCTCTTTGAGGGCTCGGTAGGATTTGGGGTTCGATCCAACCTGGCCGTAATCCAAATTTATCAAAAACACAAGTTCATTATACCAAAAGGACCTTCTTGATACCAAGATTCTGGTGCCATATACGGTACATCAAATTAACGCCTAGTTCTCATGTTATGGCCCCAAAGGCGTATCAGGGTCTAGATGGGCCCGGGTCCGGTCTGACCTTGTTGGACCGACCTGACCAAGGCCGACCTGACCCGGTTTGGGTCGACTCAGTGGGCTTGGGCCATGGTCCGACCCGACCCGTGAAGGGGGCGGCCCAGCCCAGCCCGCTGGGCGCGGCCCACTGGTTCGGCCAGCTGGGCATGGCCCACTAGGCACGTCCTGGTGGTGCGGCCCACTGGGGCGGTCCGTGGTCATGTGGACCGCCGTGGAGGGGTCCGCCCTAGCCGACACCAGGTAGGGATGCGCCTCCCAAGTCACTCAAATGACCAAAGGGCCGTTCGGTTTTGGGAAGCAGAACACACTAGATTTGGTCCTTCTCGGTATGCCATGGCCGGTAGGTTTACCGACCGGTCCTCCTCCTCCCAGCGGCGCGATGCCGCTGCTATCCTCCGTGACCGATTGGGTTTCAGCCGCCCTTCGACCTCTGCCGCGGCTAAGCGTCCATGGCCTAAGGCTCTACCGGCGGAGTGGACGCATGCCGCTTCTATGCCAGACGGCCGACATGATTCTGGCCGCCACCCTGCTCCGCCGCGGCCACTGGTCGCGACCTCCTGCTCAACTGGTGCCGCAGACGCACGCCACCCCCTTCCTTACTATGGCCCGGGTCCCCGCCTCCGCATTCTTCTGTGTGCCATTTCAGCTTCGTTCTAAGCCCAAAAAATTTGATGACCGCATATTCACAATCCATGTGTCAAGGGCTCCGCGTCCATATGTCGGCTCAACAAAACATTGTGTTTCTAGCATCATTAATTATTTGGTGTTGCTGAACACATGAAGAACGCATGAAGAAAAAAAGATAATGTGGAAAGGTACATGTGTGTAATTATGGCCATGTTAGTTAGGCTATCGTTATTGTGGATCCAAAATATGGAGCATTATCAAATAAATTCAATCATATTTTAAATTAAATCTCCTAGCTTGACATTCATTGGAGAGGTCATGAGGAAGAAGGAAAATTCTATGAATGGGACGTTAGTGTTCAACACTCCCACAAGACGCTTCCAAATTCAGTTCCTCATTATTCGTTCATTGTTTGTTATTCGTCAGAGGATATTTCTCCAAAGGTTATTTAATGCCCTCCTTTCATTTTCCAATGATTTCTCCCATAAAAGGTGTGGTGTGAAATTAATAAGATTTAGTTTTGTTAATTAAACAAATATAGTTGGCACATTAATTGAACTAAAGTTTGCACATTAACTAGAGGAAATTTCAAGGGTTAAATTCACATTAAGAGGGGTTCAGGTGGTCCCACCACCAAATTCGAGATGGGAGGTTTTAATTTCAAAAATTAAATACAACATGTTAATTTTATTTTCTCCCAAGAAACATCAGAAAACTAAATTCCACCCTCGACCTACTACCATCGAGGTGAAGGTCTTCTTAAGAGAATATCGGCACTGCGAATTCAACGGTGTCCTCAGATTCCAATTTCATGCTCCGGTTCAAAAGTTATGAAACTCCACTCGCACGTTTACTGAATGTACCTGAAACAAAGGTCATAAATTCATTTCAGGCACACCGGGCCTCAGAATCACACCCCATCAATTTTCATGGACTCGTAATATTCCCATATAATTAAAAAAAATACATGAAAAAATTAGGGTCTTTACATAAATCATATAATTTAATCATTTAAATCATTAACATAAACAATCTCAATAAATTATGGGATTGTATTATAAAACACTTATCACCTTAAAAAATTTACATCAGAGGCCATCAAGAGAGAATAAAATTAAATTATTTATAAAAATATACTATAATAAATAACTTTAGAATTTTATATGTAAATTATTCCATCTATGAACCTCATAAAATAAAATTGGTTCATAATATAACTTACATCTCAAAGAAGGAAAATTGAGAATAACATATTTTACCACACTATTTACTATTAAATAGTATAACCCCTGAATGAGAGAAACTAAATTGGATATGTAAATCAAATTAATTTTTAGGTTAATAATAAAAAAAATCCATGGTATGTATATACACCGCATGAAATAAATAGTTGTGAATATGGAATGTGTCCCATATAAGTAAAAAGTTGGACGATAACAACCTACTTTGAGTTTTGACTTTCTTTAAAGATATCAAAAACTCTTATTTAACCAATATAATTCATTATAAATATATTAATGAACCATATTTACTTATATAATACCATATAATATTTAGACGTTTTATTACCCATTTATTTTCAATTTCTTCTCAAAAGTATTTTTTAGTTTATTACATCTTCATTATTTAAATATGTTTTGGTTTGGTATTTTCAATCGTTTTAAATTGATCAAGTTGAGGTCATATAAATAAATTTTATCTATTATATGAATATCATATATATTGATTATATATATATATGTATATTAATTATATATATATTTTAATTATATGTGTTTATATTAATCTATAAATGAATGAGCTAGAAAATGAATTACACCCTTCTTGGTGACGGTGGGTCATATGTATGCATGGATGTTGATTCCATTTTCTAGATGGATGAAACAAAAGAAAGATAAATAATATATCACCTTTAAAAAAATTGTAAAAAATTTCACATATTTTTATTTGATCCTATTATTATCACCTTCCATGTAAAACACATGTGAAGAATGAATCACATCACATAATGAGGTTATAGTCCGATGTACAGACGAATGACATTATCACAAACCAATGAAATGGAAAATGAGAATATATATGTGAAATAATAACTGACTAAGTCTAATTGTTTTGAAAATATAATGTATATTATTTTAATAATATTTATCAACATCCTAGTTAATAGAATTTATTAAAAAAACATCACATCAGATTGTGATGGGGTAGTCCACTGTACAAAAAAGCGACATTGTTATTTTCGCAATGAGTATAGAAATATGTTAGTATAAGTGGTATTATAATAAAAGTGGTATAATAATATCATAAATATCTTATAAAAAAATAAAATATTTCATTATATATATCCGTGATAGGTGATGATGGATAAATAATAACATTGTTTGGTGAGGAAATAACTCGACATACACACGAATAATGATTTCCTATCGAATATTATAGAAGAGGATATAGATATATGTCATGAAATTATTTTTAAAAATATAAATATATTAATGGAACATACACTATTATGACAAATTTATTAAAAAAAATTAAGAGGTGGAATAATAAATAAAATAATACACTTGTTTAGGGACATTACATCATTCTATACAACATCTTTTGTTTGAACAAGAAGGATTCATTGGTTGAATTTTTGAAAAAATAGGGATTATAAGATTATAGGATATGATTAAGTAATTTATATGGGAATATATTTTCTGAACCAATGGGTTTTGAAAGTGTGATTTGGAGAGGACATGAGGTGGCCTTTTATAAGTGAGGTTAGTGGAATAGTTGTAACTTTTGAAAGGAAAGACATCTACCCACATTTTGAACATGAAAAATTTCTCCAAAATGGACAATTGTAGATCCTAGAAGATATAAGGCCGTAATATTTCAAGGAAATGGGTGCTGGAAATGTTCTAGGTCATTTTTAACCATTATATTTTTAGTTTAACCCACGTTAAACACATTTTAACCTTAACTGTAGTAAATAATGTTTACTATTTTTACTAGTCATAATTATAAAAAATAAATTTGACCTTATTATATAATATAAATTATCTTGATTCAAAATATTTAATCCATTTTCAAAAAAAAATCACAGAAGTGAAAAAATGTAATATAAATGGTAACTCACAAGCGTGATGAGGAAATAGTTTTATATAGGTAAAATGAATAAAAGATTTATATGATTTTATATATAATTTTAATATGAAAATGAATAAAATGAATAAAATTAAAAAAATGACATAAATTGTTTTAATTTAAATATAATTGAGAAAATATACATTAAAACACAATTTAAAATAATAAGTAACCTTATAAATTATTTAAACGAAAAGGTAATTTTCAATAAAAACTAGTATTTTTTCACTACTCATTGAGGAATTATTTAATGCCAACGAGCTTGTAACCAAGTGGTACAGGCTCCTGCTTGGCTTCCAAAAGACCCGAGTTCAAATTCAGGCAGGGATGACTTTCTGGCTTACTGTAGTAGGGTATTGTAGCATAGAAATGTAGTGGGTCATTGTAGCAGACACTGTAGGAGCGGAGGAACTATTGCAGGATACTGTAGCAGCGACGGGTATTGTAATAGGTACTGTTGCTGCGGGGTACTGTAGCAGTACTATTCACAGAGGGTCCTTTGGGCCAAACAATGGGCTTTCAGGCCTTGTATTCAGGCCACTTGGCCTTGGGCCTTCATGCTATGTATTGGGTCTCCCTCTACCTTATAAAGAGGTCATTTCATTAATAATAAATTGAGGCTTCGGCCCCAACCTTTTTGAAAAATTGAAGAATTATTTAAAAAAACCCAAAAATTTAGACAAAGGTAATTTTGGAATTATTATTTTAAAAATTATGTTTAATTTATGGAAATTTTTTCTACAGTTTTTATAAATGAATTATTATTTTTCAGAAACTAAAATAAAAATCATTTATTTTGATAAAATAGTAATTTTGGAACATAAAAATAGTTTTTATAAACAATAATTACATTTTTAATAATCTATTTTCTATATACCATACCTTTATACATAATTTTTAAAAATTATTCATCACTATTCATATTTCTAATATTAAAGAATATGTTATAATGGACATGATTAAATAATAATATAAATAATATATATTGGTTTGTTCAAATATAGTGTCACAGGTAACATAAGCTAAAATCAATGTTGCATGCAATGAAAGATATCAAAATAATTCAATTTTTTCAATAGCTATAATCAATAATGAATTATTCTACCATAATAAAATGGTTAGGTGCGGATCAAATTAGGTTATAGATCTTTATCTGGTCATCTATCGGATAAAAACCAAAGGATTACATGAAAAGACAATTGAAATTGTTTTTCAAGGTTTTGATTTAAATGAGATAGTTATGTATTTAGTGACCGATGACATGGGTAATGAATCAAGGTTTAATGTAATTGTAAATTTGGTTTGGTCCTTTATATATGTTTATTAGTATGAGAAGAAATACTCGAGAGGGGTGAAAATGGATTGATATTGGAACCTTTAAACGTTATGATAAACATGAGGTGTAAGGGAAACAAGATGGTTTGGGAGTGAACCATAGGGAATTAAAGGGCATTGATCTTGTTAGGGATGACTTTTAGAGTATTACAATGATAATCTTTATTGTGATATAGAAATAAGTGGTGATTGATATTCTTTATGGGTTCTCTGGTATACTGGGATTGTAACACCTGGATATTTTTTTTGAAACATAGTTTTTCAAAAAAATTATATTTCTTTATTATATTTCATTACCTGAAATGTTTAGTTCTAATGAAAAAAACAAAAATTAAATTATTATTATTATTATTATTATTATAGTTATTTACCACTAATTATAACAACACATTTAAATAGTATTACATAAATTATTAAAATATATTTGTTAAACAAGAATATTAAATGAATTATTTGATGACAAATTTATTTGAAATAGAAATAAATAACATTTGAAAATAATTGAAATATTTTTTGATGAAACCATTTTTTTCCACACAAATGTGTTTTACCTCAATAAATAAAATAAATGACATTTGGTGAATGATTTAAATTCAATTTATTATTATAAATTAAAAAATTATAATTTAACTTTTTATATCTAGGTGAAGACAATAATATGTCTAAAATTAAAAATAGAAATGATATTTTTTAAAAAAATTGTTTTACAAGATTTTACAAACATATTTTTTTGACATTAGAAAATATTCATTAAAAATTAAATCTATTTTAGAAATTAGAATATTTGAATTATCTAAGAGTTATTTTTTTATTATTATGTTAAATAGTGATGTTTTAAGTGAATAGTGAAAGACATTTGTTTCTATGAAAAATTATATTTTCATGTGAAGAATATAAAAAAATATAAATTATTTTAATATGATTTGAAAACTAAAATTAATTCATTTATATATTTATTAGTGTAATTTATGTAATTGGAATAAATTTCATATTAAATTTTGATATAAATATATTTTAAAATACTGGATAATTTTTCTTTTGAAATTGTATTTGCTATATTTGGAGGATTAATTATAAATTACAAAATTCTAATTTTTTTGTTTGATTTACAAAAAACAATTCCATATTATTTATAATAATAATTAACAATATATAATGAGTTCAACATATTTTTGTACAATATTTAATATTAAAAACATTAAAAAATAATTAATAAGGTTAAGGTTAAAATGATCTTACCAGTGGTTACACTATAAAGAAAAGCTGTAAAATTACCTAGAAACATGTAGAAAATAAATTTTATTACTATATTTAGACCTTATCACCTATATGTATCTATATTACCCATTTTAGCCCTCTGGAATGTGAAAAATGTGGGAACACATTGTTCTTTTCAAACATTTAATTTTTTCCCTCTCGACTACTAATATAAGACCTACCAATATCCTCCCCAAACCAAGCATTTTGAACCCTTTAGTTCTCCAAATTCCTAAGGAAATCCCTTACTTAAAACCAATTCCATTACCTATATGCCATCTTTTAATCATAAATCCATCTAAAGAGGACTTACAGTGTTAACCTAAGGAAGTTGTTGGAAGAAGAGGTATCATTCTTAAATGAGAATTTATATTATATTTATTCCAAATATTACATGAAATATTATTAAAAAATTCTAACATAATAACATAATTGTTTTATATGTACATATATTTTATTATATCAAAGTATTTACCTTCACACATTGTCTATGAAATGAAACCATCAATCATGTGTACCGTAGAATGCCATCTCATGAACTAATTAAATTCATTTTACATCACCAATTCTCAAGGATTGAAATAATGGTGAGTTTATTTTACATATTATATATAATAATAAAAAATTATCTATGTAATTATAATATCATATATACCTTCTTACCTCCCAATGCAATGTAATATAATAACATAGCTCTTGTGTACGGTGGACTACCATCTTGCAAACCGATGTGATATGTTTTTCACTCCCATGATACATGGATGGTAATAATGGTAGATTTAATTAATTCATATTATTTTTCTGAAATTTTTATAATAATTTAATTATGATATCACATATACATTATTAATTTATATTAAGTGAGGCATATGATAATGTCTATCTAGTGTACGGCAGAATACCACCTCTCGAAGGGATGTGGTTTATTATTCACTTATGGTCTATATGTAAGGTAATTAGATTAATATTAATGAAAATATATGATATATATGACATAAAATTATTCTTTAAATGTAATATATTATTTAACTATATTTAATTTTCTCTATTGAGAAAATGAAATCAATGTTCGTGTGTATGTGGGGTCAACTTTCTCGGTGAATGATGTAATTCATTTTCTATATTTAACATTATTGGATTAGTCAGAAAAATATATAAATAACATATAATATATTTATATAATGGTTAAAATTATGGATTTTATTGAACCATTATCAATGAAAGAGGATTTAAAATACCAAATCAAAACATATATGAAAAAATATTTCTTATTACCCGAAACATGATTTTAACAAGGAATTTGAAATAATTGTGTATTTAAAAGGGATAATTAAATTATATATAGTAAAATATATTTATGTATTGATATTTGATATATGTATAATAAAAATAATATTTATTATACATGAGGTTAAAAAAATTTTAAAGAATTTGAGACTTAAGATATTTTTTTGATCTCAATTTGTCTTCATTGGGACACACATTATGTGGTGTGCCTATATTTTTCTATATGGTGTATATACAACCCTATTATAATGTAATTTCCTAAATATAATTTTAATAAGGATATTTTAATTATCATTTATTTTAATTATTTCATGTCGCCTATAGTTTAAAATATATCAATGTGGTAATAGTATTCTGTAATAGTCTAATAGTTTATCAAGATTGTTTATGATTATGTTTTTTATTAGGTAATCTTATAAAAATTATATCGGGAGACTAATAAATTTTATTATCATATAGTTATTTCATGAAAATAAATTTGTTTCTCCCATTTTCCTCTCATTATGTAATAAATAGATCCAAATAAGTTTTCTAAATAAAATCAACTTTATTTCCCTATTTAGTTGAAAACCCATTTTCTTCCATTTTCTTTGTTTGTATAAAAAATTTATATTTTTACAACATTAAATGAATTTTTGGAATTCATTTTACCTTGTTTATTTATTTTTACAAAAAAATATATAATTAATCTTTATGTTATTTTACAAACATTTCCCATTAGAATTTTACTGAAAACTTGAAAGGAATAATTATTTCAAATGTGAACAAAATTATGGGATGTTTCTATTATCAAAACTACAAATTATTTTAAAACATACATTATAATATTTTTAATTTATTTTTAAATAGAAGGATTGTGAATACCTTCTATTGGTTGTTATTATTTATATTATCATACAATTAGAATAACTAATTTCCTATACAAATCTACCATGTGATACTTCAAAATAATTTTAAATCTATTATAAAACACCATGACATTACTTATTATTTAATGGGGAAATAACCAAGTATGTTATTCTTAGAATTTATTTGAATAGTTTATTTTTATGATGAAAATATTTTTATGAAACTTGATTCACATCCATGGGTCATACAGTAACATCTAATTTTACACTTTTAGGTATTTTTCATCTATCCTTTTGCTTCCCTCTTTATTTGGGTGCATGTTGGGAGTCCTAAAAATAAAGAGTTTTTTATGGGGAAAATGACCTAATGTTTAAGAATGCATGTTCGTTTGAATTAATGGATACAATTTATTATTATTTGAAAGTATTTTATGGTTCTCCTGAGTTCAAAGAATACCTATGTTGGATTTGGTTTTTTAAGTGAAACTATGATTTTTCAGTCTCTATAGTATAATTACACACCATGTATTGGTCACCAAGAACATTTCATGAGTTCAGTTAAGAGGGTGAAAATATTACACATCATGAAAATTTTAAAGGCTGTGTATAGTGTTTACACCTTATGTATTGGGTTCCAGGATGATGTCATAAAATGAAAAAGGGAATGATATGTTTAATAGCTATAAAAATATTACACACTGTATAATGATAATATTTGGTTTTTTAACAGAGGAGACATTATTTATTCAAATTTGTGGTTTCATGGATTACATAATCTAAAAATGGGTTTCACATCAGGTAATTTTCATGGATTGTGATTTTATAGAGCTATACTATTCATATGTTATTCATTTATCCACATGTCTCTTCCCTCGTGTCCTATGTGATCTCCAACAAATTTTTGGAGATCCCTACTCCTTCAATGTTTCTTTATTAAATTATTGATAACCATTACAATTCTAGTGATTTTATTCAGGGAATTAATCCTTGTGTTTCTTCATTTACAATGACAATAGTACCATTGTTGTGTTTCATTATAAGATCCATTAATCTATGATGACAATATTCTTGATCCTTTAAGGATTTGTTATGTGATTTTCCTATAGAGGTTGACAATTGAGTTGGTTGTTGTATAGAATGCAATTTTATTTTACATATGTTGTGATATATTCTAGATACTGACCATTTTTATTTATTTGATCACTTTTTATATGTGTGGATTAATTTTAGGTTCTCTATCAAGGAATACATGTTTTTCAATTTTAGTGGATCCCGTTATGGGCATGCAAAACCTAAGATTATGGTAGGTGGATCCATATCTAGCCTATGTTGGATGAATTGTATTTCAATGGCTCTGATAAATTATTTGATAAATGAAATGTAATGATTTATTGATTTGTGTGTTTGGAAATGGGTTATTTTAGAAAATATGAGGTTTAACATATTTTGGAAAAAAATTATTTTCGATGCATTGAGAAATGGGTTTATAAAAATAGTTTTAGAATAATGTGTCACATAAATGTTTTTAATAACAAATCACATGGTAATACTTGGTTAATTAGTTAGAATATGTATTTTAGGGATGTCGTCCACATATTTGGGGGTGGGGGGGCTCACACAAGGGAACTTCTCTGATCCCTAGACCCATTGTTGTGATGTCCTGGACCCAAATTCCACTTAATAGATGCCCCGAGCCTTGTGGGACCCATGGAATTGGTTCCATCCCCTCAAATTCTAGAGGCTTACAAATATAATAAAGTTCCTAGGGTGTGCCCATGGAGAGAGTATGATCTCATTACCAAAGATTAGTGTAGTGGATAAATATAAACTTTGGTAAGTAGTGGAATAAATACAAGTAAATAGAAGGAATAATGGAAAATAGAGGCAACATTAACAATAACTGAAATAACTGGAGAAAGATTCCACAATTGATGCTGATAAGTCATGTATATAGAAAAATTGGAAAACATGGGGATTTACTACCACAAATATTTCATTATTCCCTTTAGATTTTTTTTCAGTGACTAATGAAAAAATCCACAATGATGTTTTCCCATTTACAATCTAATATAGGTAATGGATATAACATCCCTTTAGAATTTTGTCTCATATCCTTAACGTGTTGAAATAAAATGAATTTAGATATAAAGACTACAATATATCACTTAATACCATCTCACAGGAAATAAAATTTCTTATCTATATACATCATCATACATTTATGATGAATAGATAAGGGAGAACTCTGATCTTCCTCTAAAAACACCATTTTCAATTATAGAATAGAAGGACCACATTGACATTTCCTAAATAATATCATTCCATTATGAAAATGGTTAAAAACATGAAAATTTATGACATTATTCTGTAAAAGTAATTATTCCTTCTATGACTCTTTATTATCTACTTACACTGATGGATGAAAATTAAATGGATCGTTATAATATATATCCCCTCCATTTTGGATTTCAGGATCCATACTTTATAAATATTGAAATATTAGATATCTTGTGATACTCATCATGGATTTGCTAGTGTGGTCCTTTTAACTCATATAATCAACTCCATTGTTCGCTTTACAAGGGTGGAAATATATTGAGTACTCATAATCTTTAATTAGATCTAACTATCATCTCATGATGATATTCAAATCAATTTGTGTGGATATATAATTGAAAATTATTATTTGTTTATATATCACACATTTCTTTATATATATAATTCCTCCACATCACTATGTAAAAATTTAATAAATCTAACTTCAAATTATGAGTTGGGTAATTTTTCTTCTTAATAATCAATTGTAATTAATAATAAGTTATAACAATGTCATTTTTTATAATAACGCATCCTAATCCTTTATTATATCAATAAAAAAATATTACAAGACCTTCACTATTATAGGATATTGTATGTACGAGTGCACTAACTAATCTTTTCTTTAGGTTAATAAAATATTAATTGCACTCTTCTTCCCAGAGGAATATAGATCTCTTATGAGGTTACTGGTTGAGTGGATTAGATAGTCATGAAAAATTCTCCACAAACCATCGATAATATCATGATAATCCAAGAATACTATATATCATAGTCACTATGGTTGGTCTGGGCCAACACTCAATAGCCTCCTTGATTCATGGATCTACTAATATACCCTCTCAAGAGATTACATAACCCAAAAATGAATCCTTTTGTAGAAAAATTTAAACATTGAATATTTTTAGTATAGTTTCAACTTCATTATGTTCCTTAGTACATTTCTAAATTGATCTTCATGATATTATATTATCTATGGATAGATAAGAAAATCATCAATGGAGAATACCAAAAAGTAATCATGGTAATACCTAAATACACTATTCCATTAATCCATTAAGTTACTAAGAGAATTAATAAGATAGAATAAAATTAATATATATTCATAGTGTCTATTCCATTTATGGAATGATGTCCTAGATATATGCTCTTTTTTACCCTCAATTAATGATATATAGAACACTGTTCTATCTTTGAAATGGATTGAGTTCAGTGTATTTTATCAAATTGGTCATCACTACATGGTGGATGATACTTATTGTTGATAATGATATTTTTCAGCTCCCGATAATTAATATAGAGTAATATTGTGTCATATTTTCTTTATAAAAAAGAATAGTTGTACCCCCTCTTAACACACATTGCCAACCGAATCACTTGTCAATGTTCACATGGAGTTTATTTTTCACTTCTTGTCACACAATAAGAGATATTTTATAGGGAGTCTTTGAAATT
The DNA here is from genome assembly GCA_963277665.1 of Viscum album. Lineage (NCBI taxonomy): Eukaryota > Viridiplantae > Streptophyta > Magnoliopsida > Santalales > Viscaceae > Viscum > Viscum album. The sequence continues at coordinate 1,920,044,144 of OY728125.1, read as the reverse complement.
GATATGGATATAGGTATGAGTACTATTGATAAACCAACATACTATTTTTTGTGGAAGTCTAGGAAACACATCTTACGGTATATTAAAAAAAACACATATAATGGTTGTATAATCGATATTCACTTTCTCCAAAATTATCTATAATGAAATCCCTCTCTTCTGTTAATCAACCAAATAAATTGGATGATATTTTAAACATATGTTTGTATTTATAGTCGCACTGATTTATGGTCATTGGATGGGTTAGAATATCAAATATGACTTAAATTCCTTTTAAATTGATAAGGGATTTATGTAATAAAATACAATGCATTCCTAATATAACATTATACTCAATGGGAGGATGTATTTTAATATTTTTCGGATTCATATTCTCAAAAACATTACCCAGTCAAGAACCACAAACCGAAGATGTAACCATCATACCATGAAGTTTTTATCCTCAAATTATATATCTATTTATTTGGGTGGAATCTTGATATCCTTATCAAAAATCACAAAATGTGCATTAATGTGTAGATCCATTGAAACATAATACATTAGAATTTTTATATTGGATGGTGATTATAACTTTCAACATATCTTTATCACTCCCCTTGTTAGAAACAACGATCAGAAGATATTTCCATTTTTCTCTCAAATTAAGTGGTTTCTAGCATTAAACATCATCATTAACCTTCAAATTTGGGAACTGGTTTTCATATTTCCCATACTCATTTTTTAGGTGTGTGGGTGGTCCATTATTTTGTGATTTCTCTCTATTTTTATCAATATATAACTTCTTCCCAACACATCCAAATTTTATTTCACAATGACCTTCCCCTCTACAGATAAAACATACACGATTCCCTTTAAGACAATTTACTCTATGTTTCCCTCCACATATTTTTATAGAGGAAAACTCATCTTATTCTCCAAATGGATTTTCATTTTCATTTTAAATCCATTATTCCATTATTATCAAAACAATGAGACTTATACATAACTCCAACATCAATTCCCATGTGGAAATCACATCGAAAATATCATTGTAGCTAATAATGTATCTAAAGGATAATTACCTTAAGGGACTTGATTATAACCCACTGAAGAATCGATAAACATAACATTCATTTTGGATGATAATAATATAACCATACTTCATAAGTCTTGGAAAATTTTCCTCATATATACCAATATATTAATCATATTTTTTATTTATCTCAATGAACGAATTCACTACGTTTATATAAGGATTACGAGGAATGTGCATAATAAAAATTAAATTCAATGAAATAATCCTAATAAATAGAATCAAATTATTCATATTATTTTGTATTAATGTTGAGAGTCCACTATTTATGTTCCTCGCCTCCCTAAAGATAGATATCAAAAACTAGTTTATCGTAATTTGAAAAATGGAAAATAGAACATATATTTTCAGTGATAATGATCTATTTCTCAACAACTACCAAATAAATAGATACATTAATAGATGGTTGACTTTTCCTTATAAAGGAATCAATAAAAAATTGTTCCCTACATTTTACGTTTCGATGCTTAGTATGATTCATGGCTTGATAAAGTTTCATGTTCATAACAATAATATTTTCCTTCCTGATCCCATAACATTTGGATACTCAAGAGAAATATACTTTACATTTCTTTATTACATTGAATTAATATTGTTAAATTGGGTTCTATCTAGGAATATAACCATAAAACATAGTGTAACCAATAATAATCATAGTAGGGAGGCACATAATCAAGAAAAATTATTTTTAGTATATCTAAATAATGACACAATATTTTTAATCTGTAAATCCATATATTTATCCTCGGTTATTAAAAGTCAACATCTATTTAAATCCCTAATTATGGTTTGTAAATAGTCTATGAAATAACAATGTATATCACCTAGGAGTGTCAAACTAGGTTTTTAGCAAGGCTTATTGTCATGCTGTAGGTAAATATTGGTTCCAGCTAAATACACCCTTTTCAGATTTACTACCCCTAGGAACCTCTAGTCTAGATCAATGTCTATTTTAGTACCCATAGAGTGATGTAATTTTATTGAAACCACTTTCTATATGTGTAAAAAAAATTAGAGAACAACTTTCTATTCTTTTACACATTATTATACTTATCCATTGACATTTAAATAAGAATAATACTAATGTTTTCTCATACTAGTTTCCAATGGAATATTAATCTTATTCTATGATACCAACTATTCTAGCCTTATATTTTAATATATATAACATAATTTTTATGAGAATTCATTACATTACACAAACACATGCTTGAGGATCATAAATTTATAATTCCATTGGAATCTTGGAAGAGACTTTTTTTATAATTGAACCAAATCATCTCCCATTATGTTATTCATATCTACCACCTTTCATAGAAAAGAAAAACGAAATCCATTTCTACATTACTTGGGGAAAAAACTTTATAAATAGTTAACTAAGATGCTCAATAAGGTTAAAATTCGGATACAAATAATAATAACATTAAAATAAGTGTATGAGAATAATAGAATGACATTTGAAAATAATACCCTCCCTATAAAAGATAATAATATCCATCCATGAAAAAATGTTTGTTAGGTCATCAGAAATGGATCTTAATGAAATCAATGAACATTTTCCAAGAGAGAATAACATTTTCTTAATGTGTAGAATTATGGAATGCATATAATAAATGAAAATAAATTCCAGGTCAGGGAAGGCTCACTTCCAAGGATATCATATTGGAATGAGTGACCCCCGTAAATCATCATATTTGTCAAGGTTCACTCCTGAGATCATCATAGTATAAAATGTACCTTATTAAACCAGGTTTACTCCCCATTATAGTAATTTTTATCCCATTAGATTTAAAAAATTACCCAACGAAATGGATAGAGATATATGTCTCACCTACCACATAATTAAAATCATTAATACATGTTCTAAAAGAACATGATACATTAATTATATCACAACCCATGAAACAAATGTGTTTTATAAAAATTTCATCATATCATAACCAGTTGAAAAGAGATATGATTTATAAACATTTTATCATTTAATCATATCATAAACCAAGAAAAGAATAGTGTTTCAAAAGTGTTGTATCATGGTCCACCCCGTGGTGGCGATATGGGTTTCATAAGCATAATGTAATTATAAATATCAACCATCAAGAGAATGAATAAGAGTGGTATCCTTGTATAATAACCTATATAAATAATAAATAGGATGAAAGGGTCTCATATTAGATGGAAAATGATTTTTAAATATCAGTTGTAACATTTCATGTGGAAATTAACTTTCCACTTTGAAAAAATATTTTTAAAAAAGAAAACATTTTCAAAATAAATTTATTTTATAATAAACATAGAATATTATAAAAGAATATTCAATTAAATGAATTTTCATGATTATGGAGAAGTGAATTTCATTCATACAATTATAAATGAAGATTCCTTTCCCATTTTTAGTAAATCCAAAATAGAAATTTTTTGGAAAATGGAATGAGGATTAATTTCAAATAATTTTGTTTAGATTTTACAAATACGTAATAATATCTTTAAAATTTAATTTTGAGAATGTTAATTAATTTTTTTAGAAATGTTTTAGTAAAGATGTATTTGGATGAGAAATGGGTCTTCAATCGAAGAGTTAAATGAAAGATGATTTCCTTAAAAACATTCTTTCTAAATACTGGTTATATAAAGAGAGGAAAATTAATTGAAATCAAGTCTTATATAGAAATACCCATAGAAGAATTAATTTGATTATTTAATAAAAATATAAATCATATAATTTAATCATTTTAATCATAAACACAAACAATCCCAATAAATGATGAGATTGTACTATAAAACACTTATCACATTCATAAATTTGAATCAGAAGCCACAAGGAGAGAATGAAATTAAATTATAGATAAAAATATTAAAAAAATCATGATATTATATGTAAATGGATATTTCTTTGAACCTCATAAAATAATATTTCTTTATACTATTACCTATTTCTAAAAGAAGGAAAATTGAGAAAAAAACATCCTTCCACTTTTTCATCTATTGAATAGTAAAACCCCTGAAAGAGAGAACCAAAAATGGATATATAAATCAAATTATTTTTTAGGTTTGTAATAATAAAATAAATCCATGGTATGTATATACACCACATTAAATAAAAAGGTGTGAATATGGAATGTGTACCACAAATGTAAAAAGTGAGACGACAATCGCCTACTTTGAGTTTTGACTTTCTTCACACATGTCAAAAAATCATGTTTAACCAATATAATTCAATATAAATATATTAATGAACAATAGTTACATATATTATACCATAAAATATTTACTTATAACCTTTTATTACCCGTTTATTTTCAATTCCTTCTTCAAATTTTGTTTCTGGTAATACCCTCCTTGTTCTTTAAATATGTTTTGGTTTGGTATTTTTTATCTTATAACATTGATCATGTTTAGGTCATATAAATAAATTTTCTCTATTATATAAATATCATATATATATTTATATTAATCTATAAATGAATGAGATAGAAAATGAAATACACCATTCATGGTGACGGTAGGTCATACGTATACATGGACATTGATTCCATTTTCAAGATGGATGAAACAAAAGAAAGATAAATAATATATCACCTTTAATAATAAATTTGTAAAAAAATTGACATATGTTTATTTGATCCTATTATTATCACCTTCCATGTAAAACACACGTGGAGAATAAATCACATTACTCTATGAGGTTGTAGTCTGCCGTACACACGAATGACATTATCACGTACTGAATGAAATGGAAAGTGAGAATATATATGTCATATAATAATTGAAAAAGTATAAATATTCTAATAATATAATGTATATTAATATAATATATATTTATCAACATCCTAGTAAATAGAATTTATTAAAAACATATCATATCCGTTTGTGAAGCAGTAGTCTGCTGTAAAAACACTCGACATTGTTATTTTCCCAATGAGTTTTTAATTATGTTTGTATATGTGGTATTATAACAAAATTGGTATAATAATGTCATAAATATCATATAAAAACATTAAATATATCATTATATTTATCCATGATAGGTGGTGAGGGATAAAAAATAACATTGGATGGTGAGAAAACAGTTCAACATACACACGAATAATGATTTCGTATCGAAAATGATAGAAGAGGATATAGATATATTTCATGAAATTATCATTAAAAATAAAATATATTAATTGTACATAAAATATTATAACAAAATTATTTTAAATAAATTAAGAGGAATATTTATAAATAAAATAATATAATTGGTTAGGGACATTACATCATCTTCATAAGACATCTTTTGTTTTCACCAGAAGGATTCATAGGTTGAATTTTGGAAAAAATAGGGATCATAGGATTATAAAATATGATTAAAGAATTTATATGGGAATTTATTGTCTGAACCAATTAGTTATTGAATTTTGACATGCAAAGGATAGGTGGTGGCCTTTTATAAGTGAGGTGAGTGGAAGAGTTGTAACTTTTGGAAAGAAAGACATGTACCCACATTTTGAACATGAACAAATCCTTAAAAATGGGCCAATATATTTCCAAGAGGATATAAGGCTGAAATATTTATATAAAATGGGTGTTGGAAATTTTTTGGGTCATTTTTAACCATTATATTTTTAGTGTAAGCCTCGTTAAACACTTTTTTCATTAACTATAGTAGATAATTTTTATTATTTTTACTATTCATAATTATAAAAAATAAATTTGGACTAATTATATAATATAAATTATATTTATTCAAAATATTTAATCCATTTTTTCAAAAATCATTTCAGATAAGTAGAAAAATGCAATTTATAAGGTAAGACACAAGCACGAGGAGATGCTAGTTTTCAAAAGGGGAAATGAATAAAAGGATTATAAGATTTTATATCTAAATTTAATATGAAAATGAATAAAACGAAATAAATTGTTTTAATTGGAATATAATTTAAGCAAATATACATTTAAAAACAATAAAAAATAATAACAAACCTTCTAAATTATTTAACAGAAATATATATTTTTAATGAAAACTTGTTTCTTTCACTATTTATAGAAGAATTATTTTTAAAAAAACCAACAATTAAGTAAAAGATAATTTTGGCATTGTTATTTTAAAAAATATGTTTAATTTATGGAAATATTTAATATATTTTTTACAAAATGAATTTTTTATTGTTTAAAAACGATAATATAAAATCATTTATTTGGAGAAAATAGTAATTTTGGAACATATAATGACCTTTAAAAAAATATGTACTTTTTATCACTATATTTATTTATAAAAAACCATTATACATAATATTTTAAAATTATTGATTACCATTCATATTTATAATATTAAAGACTAGGTTATAATGGACATGATTAAATAATGATATAAATAATATATGTTGGTTTGTTCAAACATAGTGTCACATATAACATAAGTTAAAATCAATGTTGCATGTAATGAAAGCTATCAAAAAAATTCATTTTTTCAATAGCTAAAATTCACAAAGAATTATACTACCATAATATAATGGTTATGTGTGGTTCCTTTTATGTTATAGATCTATGTCTTGTCATTTGTGGTATAAGGATCAAATGATTAGTTGAAAAGACTTTTGAAATAGTTTTTCATGGTTTTGATTTAAATGAGATAGATATGTATTTAGTGACTGGAGACATGGGTAATGGATCAAGGTTTAATGTAATTGTCAATTTGCTTTGGTCCTTAATATATGTTGATAGGGATGATAAGAAATAGCCGAGAGGGGTGAAAATGGATAAATATTGGAACCTTTCAACATTATACAAAATATGTGGTGTAAGGGAAACGAGAAGGTTGGGAGTGAACAATAGGTAATTAGAGGGAACTGATCCTGTTATAGATCAATTTTAGAGTATTATAATGATGAAATTTATTGTGATATAGAAATAAGAGGAGATTGATATTATTTATGGATTCTCGTGTATATTAGGATTGTAACACCTCGATATTTTTTGAAATTTTGTTTAAAAAAATTAAAATTCTTTATTAAATTTCATTACATGAAATATTCAGTTCTATTGAAACAAGAACCATTATTAAATTATTATTATTATTATTATAGTAATTTCCCACTAATTATAATGATGCATATAAATAAGATTAAATAACTTATTAAAATATATGGGTTAAAAAAGAATATAAAATGAATTATTTGATGACCAATTTATTTGAAATAGAAATAAAAAACATTTGAAAATAATGGAATTTTTTTTTCGAAGAAACCATTTTTATGCACCCAAAGGTGTTTATCTGAATAAATTAAATAAATGGAATTTGGGGAATGATTGAAATTCAGTTTATTTGTTATATATTGAAAAAAATTATAATTAATATTTTTTCAATGTTTAGATAAGAATATGTCCAATATTAAAAATAGAAACTATATTTTTCTAATAATAGTATTATAAAATTTTACATACATATTTTATTTTCGATTTTAGAAATTTTTCTTAAAAAAAATGACAATTATTTTTGAAATCAGAATATAGGAATTATCTAAGTGTTATTTATTATTATTATTATTATCTTAAAGGGTTATGTTTTAATTGAAAAGTGAAAGACACTAGTTTCTATGAAAAATTATATTTTCAGGTAAAGAATTTAAAAAAATATAAATTATTTTAATATGATTTTAAAAATAAAAGTAATTCAAATTTTATATTTATTAATGTAATTTATGTAATATTAATAAATTTAATTTTGAATTTTGATATAAATACATTTTAAAATACTGGATATTTTCTCTTTGGGAACTGTTTTCACTACATTTTCAGGTTTAATATTAAATTACAAACTTCAACTTTTTTAGTTTAATATATAATTTTTTTTCTATATTATTAATAATCATAATTAACAATATCTAACGTGTTGAACTTTTTTTCTACCATATTTTCAGAAAAAATATTAAAAATTAATTATTAGGATTAAGTTTAAAATGAGTTTACCAGTGGACAAACTAAAAAGAGAAGGGGTAAAATTGCCTATAAAATTGTACAAAACAAATTTTATTAATATATTTAGACCTTTTCACCTCTATGTATCTATAATGACCCATTTGAGCCTCTTGGAATGTTAAAAATGTGGGCACACATTATTTTTTTAAAACATTTGATTTGTGTCATATCTACTACTTATATTAGGCGTACCATTCTCCTCCCCACACAAAGATTTTTGAACCCTTTAGTTCTCCCAATTCCTATTGAAATCTATTACTTACCACCATACCCGAAAGTTTAGTCAGAGGAAAACCTCTGACCATTTATTTAAAATAAAAGAAAAAGAAAAGTACATCAGACAAGCACAACAAGGTGAGAATAACAATTACATATCATAAAAGTCAGACCCATCGCCACATCCCTGATACACCATTTCTTCCGCAGTAGCCGATTCCCACTCCGAACATTCATAATGTTTCAGAATCCTGGCATACTTCCTTCTAGAGTCCCTATTTTGATCATAAATCCATCATAAGAGGACTTATAGTACTAATCTAAGGAGGTTGTTGGAAGAAGATGTATTATTCATAAATGAGAATTTATATTCTATTTATTCTAAATCCCACATGAAATATTATTAAAATAATTCAACATAATAACCTAATTGTTGTATATGTACTTATATTTTATTATATTAAAGTAATTACCTTCATACATTGTCTAGGAAATCAAACCATCAATTATGTGTACAGTAGAATCCCATCTCAGGAACTGATGAATTTCATTTTACATCACTAGTTCTCATGGATTGATATAATGGCGAGTTTATTATATATATAATATATAATAAAAAATGTATCTTTGTAATTATAATATCATATATATATTCTTACCTCCCATCCCAATGGAAAATAATAACATCGCTCTTGTGTACGGTAGACTAGCATCTTGCGAACTGATGGGATGTGTTTTTCAAATCCATTTTACATGGATTTTAATAAGGGTAGATTAAATAAATTCATATTATTTTTCTGAAATATTTATAATAATATAATTATGATATCACAAATACCATATTAATTTACATTAATTTAGGGATACGATAATGTCTATCCGATGTACGGTAGAATACCACCTCACGAAGGGATGTGATTTATTATTCACTTATGCTCTATAAGGAAGGAAATAAGGATAATATTAATAAAAATATATGATATATATGAAGTACAATTATTCTTTAAATATAATATATTATTTTTATATATTTATTTTTATCTATTGAGAAAATGGAAAAAACGTTTGTGTTTATGTAGGGTCAACATTCTTAGTGAACAATGTATTTCATTTTCATTCATTAACATTTTTAGATTTTTTGAAACACATATATAAATAACATAGAAGATATTTATATAAGGATTAAAATTATGGATATTATAGAACCATGATCAATGTAAGAGTACTGAAAATTCCAAATCGAGTCATATAAGAAAAATAAAGTTTTTATTACCAAGAACATGATTTTAACATGGAATTTATAATAATTGGGTAGTAAAAAGGGATGAGTATATAATATATGGTATAATATATTTAAGTATGGATATTTGATATATGTATAATAAATATTTTATTTATTACACATGAGGTTAAAAAATGTATGAAATAATTTTAGACTTAAGATACATGTTTTGTTCTCAATTTGACTTCTTTGAGAAATACATTATGTTGTGAACCTATATTTTTTTACAAGGTGTATATACAACCCCATTCTAAGGTAATATCATGAATTTATTTGTGATAAGGATATTCTAATTTTCATTTATTTTTCTTATTAAATGCATCCTATGGTTCATAATATATCAATGTTATAATGGTTTTATGTTAAAGTCTATTAGTTTATCGAGATTATTTATGATTACCTTTTCGATTATATAATCTTATAAAATTTATATCACAAAACACATCAATTTTATTCTCCTATAGTCATTTCATGAAAATACAATCGTTACTTTCATTTTCAACTCATTATATACTAAATATATCCAAATATGTTTTTTTAAATAAAATCGACTTTATTTCTCTATTCAGTTGAAAACCCATCTTCTTCCATGTTTCATGATTTTATAAAAACATTTATATTTTTAACTACTTTAAATGATATTTTTGAAGTCATTTTACCATGTTTTATTATTTTTACAAATTATTATAAAATAAATCTTCATGTTATTTTCCTAACAAGTATCATTTGGATTTTACTGAAAATTTGAAAGGAATAATTATTTTAAATTTGTAAAAAATGATGGTATTTTTCAATCATAAAAAAATATTTTAAAACATAAATTATAATATTTTTAATAAATTTTTAAATTTATGGATTGTAATAATGTTCTATTAATTGTTATTATTTAAATTATCATCAAATTATAATTACTATTTTCCTCTACAAACTTTCCAGGTGATCCTTCAAAATAATATTCCATCTATGATAAAATACCATGATGTTTCTAATTATTTAATGGGGAAATGAAAAAAGTATGTTATTCTTATTATTTGTTTGAATGGTTTATTTTTATGATGAAAATATTTTTATGAAACTGGTTTCACTTCCATGGGTTATATAGTAACAACCTGTTTTACACATTCAGGTATTTTTCATCTATCATTTCGCTTACCTATTTATTTGGGTGCATGTTGGGACTCTTGAAAATGATGATTTCTATCTAGGGAAAATAACCAAATGTTTAGGGATACATGTTTGTTTTAATTGTTGGATACCATTTATTAATATGTGAACGTATTTTTAGGGTTCTATTGAGTTCAAAGAATACCTATGTTGGATTTGTTTTTTCAGGAGAAACTAGAATTTTCACTCTCTATAGGATAATTACACACCATATTTTGGTCACCAGGAAAATGTCATGAGTTCATTTTAGAGGGTGAAAATATTAAACATCATGAAAATTTTAAATGCTATGTATAGTGTTTCCACATTTTGTATTAGGATCCAGGATTATGTCATTAAATGATAAAGGTAATGAGATGTTTAAGATATATAAAAATATAACACACTGTATAATGATAATATTAGGTTTTTAACAGAGGAGACACCATTTTTAGAATTTTGGGGTTTCATGGATTACATAATCTGAAAATGGGTTTCACATCATGTAATTATCATGAATTGAGATTTTATATCACTATACTACAGATATGTTCTTCTTTTAGCCACATTTCTCTTCTCTCATGTCATATATGATCTCCAACACAATTTCAGATATCTCTACTCCTTCTACATTGCTTCGTAAAATTATTGATAACCATTACAATTGTAGTGCATTTATTCAGGGAATTAATCCTTGTGTCTCTTCATTTACTTTGATCATGGTACAACCGTTTTTTCATTAATAGATCCATTGATCTATGATGATAATCTTCTTGATACTTTAAGGATTTGTTATGTGATATCCACTATATTTACTAAACCTGGGTATAACCAAGCTTAGGTGTCACTCAAACAAACTTCCACGTCACCCAATCCCAATATCGAATTACCATTATACCATCCATCTTACGACAGAAATCCTCTCGTATCCTATACGATATCGCGGTGCCCGACGCCCCCCGATTAGGTTTCCTCCACTGAACAGGTTGCTCACGTGGGTCCTCCATTAGGGTTTCGACCTCCCTGTTTCTTCCCCCCATGGCTCCCCGATTACGGTTTCCATCTCCGAGGTTCTTCATCCCGCAGCGCGCCTACGACCGTTCTCCCAGCTTCTTCCTACCGCGGCTCCCTTATTAAGGTTTCCATCTATGAGATTCTTCCTCCCGCGGCTCCCCCAATTATGTTTTCCATCTCCGCCCTCCTCCCTGAATACCTAATCTACCTTTGGATCCTCCCCCTCCGCCTGATCCCTATCCGACTCCTACACCACAGGATGCTCCTTATCAGGATCATCCATCTCCAGCTGCTCCGGCTCTGCCTGGTCCACCTCCGGATCCCCAACCATTGCATCCAATGGTTCCTGGTAATATTCCTCCTCTCTGAGCTCTACCACCCACAATGGCTTTGATTATTTTTTCATCTATCATCCTATTTTTTTACGCAGATCTTGTCAGCGGGTTGGTATTTTCTCATCTGTAGCCTATCTGTATCATATTACACATATTTTAGGATTCTAATTTCAGTCAATTCAAATGAAATTTGTAGGCTATAATGCAATATAGTGACTCTCAACAGGTTTTTTCTCATAAACTTTGGGAATTATTTTCAGTTATCTCTAATAATCAGTACTTCCAGTTTTATATGAATATATTTTACTTCTCCCCTATTATGATTCACCAATTAATGATTATAATTCTACTGTGCGGCCAATATTTCTCTATTAATTCATTTAAACTAACATGAAGACCCTTTTTTACTACCAATTTTTTTTCACATGTTTTCTTCAATTTAGTTTCATTAGAATGCTTTTCTCCAGTAGTAATTATTTTGAACATAAAATAGAAAAAACAAATCATTTTTCTGTAATATTTTGTTCCATTATAACATTTCAATGTTGTTGGCTTTGAATACTTATAAATTTTTAAATAATGATGGATCTCCTTTACAAATTTTTAGGAGTGTATGTAAACTTTGAGGGTCTCAATTTGTTCAAGGTACCCTGGTTGAACAAATTTTTATGAATCAGGATTTTAATTTTACCAAACACAAATACCGTTCACCCAATTATCATTTTTTGTTTTTATCATTTGTTTATTTCAACTTTGGTTTAATCAACTTATAAAATGGATCATAAAACCAATCCTTCATTTCCAGTAGGTGAATATTGAATTATACAACGTTTAATTTGTTTTCCTTTTGGTGTTTTTCTTGGGTATATAACTCCTTGTTCATGGAAATGTTTTTATCTCATTTCTGAATGGAGACTTGAATGTGATTGGTTTCACGACTTAATGGTGTTATTTGCAGTTGGGTTGTAGGTTTGGGATTCTAGAGATATTTTCTTCCCTAAAGGTATGTTTTTCTAACTCTGTATTTGTTTCCCCACTTTCACATACATGTTCTATAGGGTGTTTTGGGTGCTTCTTATAATTTTGATAAATTAATATGGCTCTTCTTTACAAATTCGTAGGATTGGATGTAAACTTGGACGGTCTCCATGTGTTCAATGTACCCTGGTTGAAAAAATTTGTACGAATCAGGTTTTTAATTTTACTAAACTGAAATACCATTATCCCTATTATCATTTTGTGCTTTTATCATTTGCTGATTTAAACTTTGGTTTAATAAATATATGAAATGCTCCATAACAGCAATCCTTCCTTTCACAGAAGGTGAATATGAAATTATACAACATTTATTTCATTTTCCTTTTGGGGTTCTTCCTAGAAATATAACTCCGTGGTCATGGAAATTATTTGAGCTCATAGTAGGTGAATATGGAATTATACAACATTGAATTTGGATTCCTTTTGGTGCAACATCAATAATGACTAACTATTATGGCTAAAGGATTTTATGTCTTCTCAAATGTATGGTTTAATCCTTCTAAGACTTGTGATTGGTAAGAATTCATTATGTTCTTGGCTGCTAGAGGACCACGATTTGTTTGGTTCTATCTTTTGTGTACAAATTATATAATAATCATATTTAATGTATCACTCTACTCAACAACTTTGTGGTTATCCTTTATTTAAGGTGACTATATAATTGAATTAATGCATCACACTGCTCAACTCAGATGGTTTTTTGAGATATTATAGTCATTTTTAATGTGTTCTTGAATATCATTTCAATAATGCTCTATGCTCTATTGGATGATTCTTTCCATCTTTACCTATTTATATTTTATCATTATATTATAATGGACATGTTGGTCTGTTTACTTATCTTTATATTCAGTTATATCATTTTATCCTTGTAATTTAATGTTTTTATCCAGTTCTACTTCATTTTTTCTTATTTCAATCTTTCATAGCATGGCAGAATTTCTTATCTGCAGATACGTGACTGCTTCCTATAGAGGTAATGTTTATTGAAATTAATCAAATTCATAAGTGTCAGATATTGTTTTGACGTATTCCAGTATGTTTTTTAATGTCTTTGCAACTTCTAGGATGTCAACCCTCCCTCCCAGAAATCACTGAAGTTGTAGGTGTACTTTTAGGGACTGTTTTTTTTTTGACAACAAAGGTCTCTTCTGTATGTAAGATTTCATTACTGGATAAGAGTGTTGTTTTTCTCTCATGTGGCATAAATCACAATGGATTATCAAGCTTATGAGCTGTGAGTCAATGGAAATGAAATGTCTACTTGTGCTAGCAGGTCCCTGAGGGCTTTACAGGTTTTTCTATGAACATGATTTATTCCTGTCTTTCAAGACTTCTGGAGTATTACCTCCATGATGATGTGTTACATGAATTCATTATTTTTTATGGTTTGCTATATATCTTAGCTTTCTTGCGCTGGATAATGGATTTTTCACCCTACTCACTGATCTTCTTTGAGAACTTGATGCTATCCTAGACTTTCAGCCCTGTTTGTTTGAATGTAGGTATTTTTTTCCTCTTTCCTGGGCTTTTTTCACCGCTGGAATTCCCTCTATTTTCTGATTACCAATTTGACAGCTTTCTGGCAGTCCATCGATGTCTTCTTGATGTTTTAGTTTTGAACAAAGCGTAATCTTGGAATGGTCGACCAGCTCCTGTACAACACCCCATGCACCTGTTGAAGAATGGGTAGGCTTCGCATGTAATTCCCTATATTTTTCTTCAGTTTTTTGGGTAGGAAAAAATCTGGACAGAAACCCAAAAACCTATTGATATTCGATTCCTACTATTCTTGGAAGCATAAACAAACATCTTGGTTCGTATGTTTTCAAATTAAGTTCTCATGATGCACTACCGTTTTAAAAATCACATGGTGCACTACGTTGTTTTCAAGTAAAAAACCATGCACTACTTTCTCATTGAAACATTCACTACTTTCTCAAATATGAAAACATGCACTACTTACTCAAGTGGGAAAACATGACCTACTTTTTCAAACATGCAATATTATCTCATTCAAAACAAAGTACAACATCCAGGATCGTATGTTTTGAAATGTATTGCAGCATGTTTTTAATAACATTTTTCACTGTTGTCAATGTTTTTTAGGTTTTCCACTTTTTTATGGCCAAATTCTCTCCCTGTCATTTAATTCACATGATGCACTACTATTTTTTTATGTTCTCCAGGTCGATTACTTCTCATGAATTAGTACTGTTTTTTTCATTGACAAATGATGATGATCCTATTGGTGGGATAAATGGGATATGTAAAATCAACCAGCCTTCAATATTACCAGCCATCACAAGTAGTGGATTACCTATATTTTCACATGATGAACACATTAGTTGAAAAATGAGATACATTGAACATGTTGATTTCTCATTTGTTTCCATCATTCATTGCACAGGTTGTGTTGAATGAAACATGTCAAATTTTTTGAGAATATATGTCATATGTATAATGAAGATGGTTACAAATAGAAGGTACATGTATGTTTACCCCTTATACATGCATGCATGACAACAAAATATGCCCTTTTTTAGTATACTTGTTTTAATGTTGTTGATTTTTCCGAATATATGCAGTCCATTTACATCCCTATTAACATCACCTATTCCAACTTATGTTGTATGGAATTCATGAAATATATCATTTTTTCTAATAAATAACTCCTTGAAAAACATCTAAAGCAGGTATTACTTTCTGTTTGATTATCTATTTTTTCAATTCCAACCATTACCCATCCATGGCACAAGAATGAGGTCCAATTAGACTGTGTGCATTTTATATTGTATTCCTTTTGTATATGTGTTCGAATCCATTTTCATTTTTTATTTATGATCCATTTTCCAGTCATGGCGATTTGAAATCACAATTATAGAAACATTATTAACATAATCTTCTATTGAATATTATGTGTTTTTATTCACTTTCATTACATTGAACCAGTTAATGGTGGCTTTTTGAATTATATATCAACCCAATTAAGGTCCCATTCTATCTGGAAGCAGGTGAAACCAAGGGGGGTCTCAATATTTTTCATAGAATAAGGGATGCTGGGAACTATTACTGTATTGTCGAATGTCCACCTTTATTTTAAAATACTATATGGGGAGAGGATGCAAATATTGGATTCCTTGAGTGGGTGATATATATGACACTGTCCCTACACTACATTGAATTTAAGTAAAAAACCATGCACTAAATTCTCATTGAAACATTCACTGCTGTCTTAATTAGGAAAACATGCACTACTTACTCATGTGGGAAAACATGCACTACTTTTTCAAACATGAAATACTATCTCATCAAAAACAAAGTACAACATGCAGAATCGTATGTTTTGAAATGTATTGCCGCATGTTTTTAATAACATTTTCCACTATTTTCAATGTTTTTTATGTTTTCCACTTTTTTATGGCCAGATTATCTCCCTGTCATTTAATTCACATGATGCACTACTGTTTTTTTATGTTCTCCAGGTTGATTACTTATCCTGATGCATTACTTTTTTTTCATTGACAAATGATGTTGATCCTATTGGTGGAATAAATGGGATATTTAAAATCAACCAGCCTTTGATCTTACCAGCCATCAAAGGTAGTGTATTAGCTATATTTTCACATGTTGATCAAATCAGTCGAAAAATGAGATACATTGAACATGTTGATTTCTCATATATTTTCCATCATTCATTGCACAGGTTGTGTTGAACAAAACATGGAATTTTTTTGAGAAGATATGTTATATGTACAATGAAGAAGACATCGAGTGGAAGATACATGTATGTTTACTCCTTAGACATGCTTGCATGACAACAAAATATGCCCTTTTTTAGTATACTATTTTAAATGTTGTTCATTTCTCTGAATTTATGCAGTCTGTTTACATCCCAAATAACGTCACCTATTCCAACTATTTTTTTATGGAATTCTTGAAATATTTCATTTTTTCTAATAAATAAATCCTTGAACAACTTCTAAAGCATGTATTACTTTCTCTTTGATTGTCTATTTTTTTCAATAACAACCATTACCCATCTATGGAATATGAAAGAGGTATAATTAGAATGTTAGATGCAGGAACTATGAAATGAGTAATATATTTTTCCAATTCATAATAACTTGGAACTACCAATGTTGTCGAACCTGGGGAAGTAGTAGTAGGGTTTCACAGATCAACATTACTAGGAACAGTCATTACTGCAGGAATAAATAAGCCAAAATCAAAACACCCATAATAAAAAACATTAGCAAGCAAAAAACATGGTACTGCTTGGGAACCTGAAATATAACATTATCCCCTTTTCCTGAATTGAATACATCTACAGTGGATAGTGACAAAAAATCTGTCACCCTATCCATGTCCTAATAACTAAAATGACAAACAGGCTGTATACAAATAGGCTCCATCCTCATGATTTATGAGCGACTAATGGAATATTTGACCAGGTTTTAGTTCCTAAATCCACATTAGACATGGTAGAATTGGTTCCCTGTACAGTATAAATTATCTGAGAAAAATACTTAACACAATATACTATACTTGAATAATGATGTCTCATCAGAGAAAAGATCATATCATTAATGGGTTTTGAAATATAAGACACACGATCCGGGGATTTCTTTAACCCAAGACATGAATTTTTAGATAAATCAAATTACTCAGATCCTGTGATTATTTTTCTGTATAATATCCAAAGAACATATACTGAAATATCTTAATTCTTCATAGATAGTTCCTTTATATTATTAATATGATCCGTTAATATTATATAAAAATGTTTGGTTTTTTTAGGTTCATTGGAAGGATTATGAGGCACTCGAATAGGCATCCAGTGCCTGATTTTCAAGGGTGGTTAATTAACCTTGCTAGCATTCATGGAGAAGACATTCTTGTGTTGTTTTTACTGTTTAATTAACCATTGTAGAATTTTCATTCTACCTTCATCCACAAATCTCCACAGAAGGTGTGATGTATTCTCTTCTCATTTATCTTCATTTGGTCATTCATTTTAAAAATCCATTAGTATATGAAAATTTCTAATCTATATAGTATGTTTTGGTTATTTCTATTCAGTATAATATATATTTTCACATGAATATTTCATATCTTGCACATGCATATTATAGTCATCTTTAAAAATATACCCCTTTTAACTTTTATCAATATCCTAATTAAAACAGAATGTTATTTGATACAGTTTCTTTACATAAAATGTATCCTAGCACCCTCAATCCTTCAACAAATTTTTTTGGGTTGGTTCTACTCATTGAAAACATTTTCTATTGGAGTTTTCAGGGCAAGGTTTCTTCTTTTGACAACAAAATTTAGGCAGTTATACTTTTTGAATCTCCCATGGTAAGTATAGTGAAAAAATTTTACACATTTGATGGACTGTCACATTTGTTTTGTTGTTTATTTTTTTTTTGATAAACATGGCATATGTTCATCCTATTGATGAATATGGGTAGAGAGAAATTATTTTTTACAGATTTTTTATAAATTTACTCTTCCACTATATCAATTTCCTATTCTATTGCTATGAAATGTATTTATCCCATTCAGCTTGTGTGCTTTATCAAATGAAGTATCATCCTTCTTCTTTTTAAATTAATTTCTCATTGTTGTTTTCACATGTGTGTTTGATATATCTGAAAACTGATTTCATTCAATTGGTTCATGCCTTTTTCTTGGTAGATTCAACTTATAAATCATATTTTTTGAATAAATAGATTCCTTGATAATGTTACTTCACTAAAATCTAGATTCTCTGATGTAGATTTCTATTTTTATCATTTATTTAAATGTTTTTCTTCTATAGGTGTGCATGAAGATGGGTGACGGGTCATGGTTTCTGGATTTTCGGGAGTGGGAAATTGAAAGCAGCTACCACAGTTTTGTGATTTCTATATATTTGACTTTACAGCTGCCGAGGT
The DNA here is from genome assembly GCA_963277665.1 of Viscum album. NCBI lineage: Eukaryota > Viridiplantae > Streptophyta > Magnoliopsida > Santalales > Viscaceae > Viscum > Viscum album. The sequence goes on along the minus strand of OY728125.1, from coordinate 1,920,025,148 downwards.
CGGTGGAGGTTTTTGTTAGGCCTGCGATGCCGATAGGGAAGAGCGGGGGAGAGTGGTATGAGTACAGGGAGCTGACAGATCTGATTTCTTTGTATTTAGAATTCATGTTTATTATTAATATTTAAATATTGTATTGTCTTTTTATAATTATGCATTGAACCATTTTTTTCGGATAGAAAACAAGAGAATTGTGTTGTATCTAGGTTAAACAGTAGCTATATTTTCTTGAAATGTCTTTAATATTATCTTGAATATTAATATCTCCATATGTCACGCATGGTTATACGGCACATAAACACATAAAAATGAAATAATTAACAATTCCCCTGGTTCATCGTTGATTCTGTTCAGATCTACTTGATACATCCAGATAATCGAGAACACCTCTATACTGTTTTTGGTCGAAAGAAGGAACACTTTATTTTTCACATCCGCAATTGTTAAGGTCTTGTTACTTATTTTGTACACCAAAGGAGGATACAATGGCCGTATTGATACCCTGACCAACATCTATATGATGGCGACGGTGTACTCTCATGTAATTGAACATGCTGGATTTTTTTACAGTCATTTGTCAAGGCTATATTTTCACCAGTAGGTCTAATTTGTATAAAGTATTGCTTATCTATATACTCATCTTTACTTCCATCTTTACTTCCATGTGAGTTACCGTGCAATTTTTTTCATTATTTGGATTACTGTTTTCAATATTTTCATCCAGTTATATGTATTCTATTTTACTATAACATAATATGTCTTTCAATCTAATTAATTATTCCATGTTTTGTTTTTTACATTATAATAAACTCAATTACAACATTATTTTATCATAATTAACATAATTACAAATGTCAATTTCAATATTCTTTTCATTCATTTAAATAAAATATCCATGCAGAATATAATTTCTAATTTCCTATAGATTCTTCTTCACCTTTTAAAATGTATCCAAATGTTATTATACATTCATAATGAATTTATCATATTTTGTTCAATTTTTTTCTATTAATAAGAATCATAATATTTTGATTTCAAACAATTCAATATTCATGTTCATTAGTAACATTGAAATGTAGTATTTTTCTTAAAAAAAAGAATTGAACCATGTCACTGTGCGAACGCATAACCAATAAATTTTATTATATCACCTTGCGAATGCACGGGCGAGTACTAGTTTCTATAAAGGTTGACTATTGAGTTGGTTGTGGTATAGAATGCAATTTTATTTGATGTATGTTGCGATATATTCTCTTTAAAAACCATTTTTCTTGATTTTATTAATTTTTATATGCGTGGATTGATTCTAGGGCCTCTATCATAGATTACATGATCTTCAATGTTGGTGTATCCCATTGTGGGCATGTGCAACCTAATCTTGAGGTAGGTGGATCCATCTCTAGACTATGTTGGGTGAACTATATTTTTAGGGCTCTGATAAATTATTAGATAAACAAAATGGAATGATTGATTGATTGATTTGTGTGTGTGGAAATGGGTTATTTTAGAAAATATGTTGTTTTTAATATTTTGGGGGAAAATGTATTTTTGATGAATTGAGAAATGGATTTTTAGAAATAGTTTTAGAACAATGGGATGATTAATGTTTTTGATAACATATCTCATGGGAATACTTCAGTATTTTGGTAGAAGGTGTAGTTGAGGGATTCTATCAACATATTTTTTGGGGGTTCCCTCATGGATAATTTATCTGATATCTAGGCCCATTTTTGTGATGTCCCTGACCCAAATTCCACTTAATTGGGGGCTCGAGCCTGGTGGGACCCATGGAATTAGGCGAATGTCCCCAAATGCTAGGGGCTTCCAACTGACAGCCAGGGTCTAGGGTGTGTCCATGGGGAGACTATGATCTCCTTACGAAAGTTAACTGTGTTATATCAATATAAAAAGAGGTAAATACCAGAATAAATACAAGTAAATAGAAGGAACAATGGAAAATAGAGACAAAATTAATAATAATAGAAATAACTATAAAAAATTCAATAACTAATGATGATATGTCATGTATCTAGAAAAACTGGAAAACATGGAGAGAAGACATCATGCATAACATGTTCCGAAAAAGTATAAAGAAAATCAAAAACTATCCCAAGAATCATGAGCTCTAGCTCGGTCATCTTCTATCAAGATAAATCATATATATCAAGCAATCAAGTTTTTAATGTATTATGATTCCCTTTACCAACACCTCCATTCATATAGTCTGCCCTGGGTACTAAAATGCACCCACAGAGGATTTGAGATAGATCTCAATGGTTCGTCACCAATGGTGAATATAACATCTAACCCATGTAATAGAATATAAAAGTATTAAAGAATGAATATAAAAATTAATTTAGTACATTGTAACAATACACCCAACTACATGATTCAACCCTTGTCTGGTGTCTGAATGTAATAGTTAAGGTTCCAAGTTATGATAAGGAAACCTGCAATGGCATTTAATAATGATGATCCAAGTTAATAACTAAGCCAAAATACACCTCAAGGGCCACCAAATTAGAAATAACTATAGCATGGATAAGGGTAAGAGTATAATCCAAGGATTTTACTCCAAGACATTCCCTAATAAGATGCCTATTAAATCCAAGGTTCTCATTTAAGGTAAAATGGGCCTAAGTAGTGTCTGGGCCACACGAGCATTAACCATGGAACCTACCTGCCAATGGGGAATCCATGGAGTGTATCCAAAAAATCGTTTAATACTATGTCAGTTATCCAATGATTCCATACTGGGCATCTAAGAATATACATGTATTGGGATCTAGGTGGGTCTCAACTTATGCATGCCATATCCTTGAAAAAAATGGGGTTCTAAAGTGCACAAGGAATTCCCCGATAAGAATCCAAGGTGATCATGAGACAGGAATTTTTTTTATTATGATGCCATGCCATATTTGATTTGGTTCAAGAATTTTTTTTATTAGTACGGTATGGTCATGTAGCATACAACCTTTTAATGAAGTCATAAATAATCAATATGTCTATTTGGTTCAATCCATTCATTTCATTACTGTGATAAGGCCAAGTAGTATGAAACCTTTAATAATTAAATTTAAGGGATATCAAATAATCATGATTCATTCTTCAACCTTCCATTAATGTGGTAAGGGGTTCTATAAACCTGCAACCTATAAATCATTCACATTTAATCTGGTCAAGTCACATACTTATTATTCATTCCAATTTTCCTTTCACATTTAATTATCAATTTGAAGATATTACTTTAAGTGGTTCAATTGGAAGTGACACACTACATTCCATTAATCATTACACGATCAAATAAACAATTATGAGAAGGAGGAATACCATTAGTCTGTTCAAGATCGAGCAGATCAGAACAATGGCTTAAAAGTGCCAAAACAGTAAAAACTCGACTACAGAATATAATCATACATGGTATGTTGGGTTTTGTGGGTGTAACCACCAAAAAATAATCACACATATGGAAATATAATACTAATTCAATTATATTTATTATAATAATGATATATATATATATAATAAATGGAACCCGATGAAATCGGTGGGCCCCAAACAACAATTCTAAAATGAACAAACATGAGGGATGTGTTATAGACCACAAAAATTAAGTTTATATGAATATCCTCCTAATATATTGGCCTCAAATTCATCTTATAATCGAGTATATATGAGAAAAACTGGAAAAAAACTCGCACCTCAATATGTTGGTCATGTGTAAGAGAGGACAAGAACGTCTAAAAAGAACTCGAGTGGTTACTGTAGAGACCCAAATCATGACGTACATGGACACTACATTACTTTAGCGGAATACTTAATACATAACAAAAACAGACACACAAGGACCGTAATAGTTTAGTGTCTTTGGAAACATGGAACGTAATCTTCTAATCGTGGTGAAAGATATTCAACATCTCCCATAAAGGGATTTCCCTTTTTTTTCTTACCTAAAACATTTCTTTATATCCTGGGGAAAAGAAAACATAAAAAGGGTGAGCTCAAATTCTCAGTAAGGGTAAGCATGGACAAAATAAAACATACCATATACATTTGAACTTAAAAACATGAACATAATGTTTAAACATCAAAAGCTTGAGCAATGACACAAAACATGGAAGTACGTAAGGCATAGATCATAAAGAAACATTAAGAATGATAAAATAGCATGGGAATAAAACATGTAATTTTGGATTCCATTAATCACATGTAATTATTTCCATAGTAGACAAGGCATTGCTGCCAAGACCATATTAGTGGACAAAGTCCCTTTCTGAATCGAGTTCACTCCTCGTTCCAGTCCTGTAATACTGAACCGGATTAACTTACCATTCCAACCATGTCTATCTCATGATATATAAATCTTTACCCAATGCATTGGAGGGAGATATAGGTCCCAACCATCTCATAATGAAATCATTCTTACTTGTGCCACAGAATAAACATACATCATTGATAAAAACACGATAAATAAAATGGGTTTCATAAACATCATCCCATTACCACATAATCCATACAAAAGAAATGGATATAATTTCATAATAAGAAAAATGAAAACTTATAAATAATAGATACATGATACTTGAAACATACACATGTGAAATAATGTCATCTTAGATCAAAATGGTTTTGATAAAACACTTGAAATGAATCCTTGAAGAAAATATCCTTTTTCTTCAAAATCATTTTCTTTTCACAAAATGTCATGAAATTTTAAAAGAAAATGATTTTGTTGAAAGTAGTCATGAAATATTTTTGAGGAAGTCTCATGAAAATAAGGCTTTATAAAACCGTAAAAATCCTTTCATGCCGTATACGTTAAAAAAACATTCTTCTCGTACTTTTGTCGGAAAAGTAAAAAAAAGTACCTCGTAACGTAAACAAAAGAATGATTCCTTACATACAATGTAGTAAAAGTAAAAATTGGGTAAAAAGGACTTTAAACATACATGAAACCATTTTTAGGAAACATGGACATGGATGATAACAATAACCCTAGTAAATAATTACGAATAAGAAATCTCGGATAAAAATGAGATTTGCAAAATTATCCCTCACCTTAGGTCTGATATGCTTCGTACGTATCCGAACCTCCTGTATAATGATTTAAATAATGTTATTGAATTATTACAGAATCATATTAATTGTAATGATATCATATATGGTTCACTTATGACTTTATATTACCCGTTCTTTTGTAAATTCCATGTTAAAGAGCGTTTTGGGTAAAATCGTTTCATTTGTCGTCCGTGTTTTGACTTGTAATTATTCATATGATTACTTAGATCATGATTACTTACATCGAGAATGTAAAACATGATTTATATATAATATATATTAAGAATATACATATATATAATAGATCGACAAATTGAAATAAATACATCGTTCATGGAGACGGTAGGTCGTACGTACGCATGAACGCTGTTTTTGTTTCCTTATTAAGTTGAATGGAATTAAGTAGATGACATACATATATATAAACATAAATCCAGTATCATTATTATGTCATATATTTCATTATTACTTATTATATATACTTTATAATCATTCATGAACGGTTAACGTGGAGAATGAATCTCATCGCATCGTGGAGACGGTAGTCCGTACGTACGCACGAGCGATGATATCATTCTCATGATCGTGGAATTGTATTGGAGTGTATGTATACTCTTTCATAATCAATATCACTTCACAATAATCATATATAGTTATTATGTACACCATTATACCCATCCAAGTAAGGTGGTGGAAAATAGATTACACCACGGCGTGGAGACGGTATTCAGTACGTACGTACGCACGGTGATTTCGTTTTCCATAGGATGGATAGACGGTGAAATAGGGTTGTTTAATACTTATAATAACATATCAGTATATGAGTGATACTGATGTTATTAATTAATAATGAAACAACCTAATAAGAAGAAGTGGAAGAAGAAATAAAGTTGAAAGAATCTGTAACAGACATTACCTCTTCTTTGAAGCGCCTCTTTGAGTCCACCACTTAGGGAACTTAAATTGGTCTTTGAAGAAGCCCAGGACCTCTAGGATGTTTCTAGGGAATTTTAGAAGAGAATTTGGCAGGGGTTGGCCGAGATTGAAGGCTCATAGTGGTGTGGGGAAGAGAGGGAGGAGGTGCCCTTTTATAAGGGAGGAGAGGGGCACCTTTGGAATTAATTTATAATAAATCTAACCCCACTTAAAAACCTCCAAAAATGACTCATATTCTAATATTATATGATATAGGGTTGTAATCTCATCAAACAATAATATTTAGACAAGTTTGGATCTTATTTTAAACCATATCATTTTTATTTATCCTTATTTAATCTATTTAAGTTTATTTGTGGTAATAAAATTCTAAATTTTAAATTATAACAAATGATTACTTATTTGTTGTTAATTTCCCATAATTGGTTACTTTATAACATTATAGACAATTTAAATATAAATTTATAATTTTTAAATATTTTTGTGATTTTTAAACAATTTTATAATATGTTGTTTTTATAAAATAACAATAGTGTCAATTTTGACACTATTCATTTATTTGAATTAAAAAAAATATATACAGAAGATATGTTCGAACTAAAATATTTAATAGATTCATAAAAGGTAATATGTATCTATAAAATTAGTGGATCACATTAAATATTTCATATAATATTTATTTTATTATTTTAAAAACAATTTATTTGGATTATCTCTTAATAAAATAATTACTACATCATTTTTGTATAATTATTTAATATACTAATTTTTGCACTAAAATTAAAAATATAATCATATGATGAAGATAAATATATTACCTTTCACAATAATACTTTTACTCGAATTTATCATCTTAAAATCACAATATTTAAATTGTTAAATTATGAAGGTGACAACTTTGGCATCATTTAGAATAAAATAAAATAAGTGTCATATTCACTTTTATAAGGCTCCAAATGGTTATATATTAGGTCATTGGATGCTTAAGGTGTATCTATACACTACCAATAAGTTTTGGTCAGGTTTTTGGGCCTTTTAATGTGTATTATTATTTCAATAAAAACTATATTACTTATTTTTCACTTAATAAATAATTTCTGTATCATTAATGTATCACCATTAATGACAATTATTTTATCCCCATAGATTATAAATAAATTATCATGATGTAGATAATTTTATTAGATTTCCGGAGACTATTCATGTTCGAAGTTTTATGATGTTTATCACTAAATTAAAATTATTATACTTATAAGATTTAAGAGAGTGACATGTTGTCACTTTCTTTGGTTTTAATAATAATTAAATTATTTTCATGGTCAAAAGTCCATAAAATGAATCTAATCCTACCCTTAGGTTATATGGGTCTACATTTAGCCATCCATTAGAATTTTTTCATGTGTTAAGGTAATTTTATAATATTATATTTACCCTTAATTACCCGATTTACTTTTAACTATGGTAAATAAAATTTACCGTAGTTACTATTCATAATTCCCAAAAATAAAACGTAGCTTATTAACATAATTTGGACCTACTTATTCCAAATTTGGAATCCATTTTTCCAAATTCAATACACAAAAGTTTCAGAAATTAAATTAAAATTAATCCCGTTGTCAGAAGAAAACGGGTTTTTCTTTAAAACATTGCAAAAGATTGAATTGATTTAACCTACGAATTTAATGTAAAATCAATTATAATGACATACATTATATTAAATGGTAAAAATATATTCTATTTATACTTTAAAACCATTAAATATTATTATTTAACCATATAAATTATTGTGATGAAAAAAGTTGTTTTTAAATAAAATATAGCTTGTTTTTACTATTCATCAAAATATGAAATTTACCAAAATAATATGAAAAATTTATCCAAAGTAAATTTTTTATTTCTTTATTCCAATTAAGAATTTTATTTTTTCAATTTGAACTTATAAACATATCAAAAACTAGAATTAAAGTGGGTGCGCCATCAAAAGGTGGCAAAACTGCATTTTTTGAAAAATACTTATTTTACCCGAAAAATGTATTTTGTTCTTATACCATGTTCTAGAAAATGTGTAAGATGAATAATAATGTTATAAATTAAAAAATTTAGTTAATAATATTTATAACGGCTAGTTCTTAATAATATTATAATAATATATTGTTGTTTAGTAAAACCAGGTATTGCGTACAACACACGCTATCGAGGAAGGTCGCGATTGCATGTAACGCAAGCCAAGTCAGGGTTGCGTGTTGTAAAAGAATCCTTCATTGTTTCCTATAACAGAATCCAACCATATTTCATTTTTATATTGAATATATATATATATATACTCAATGTTTCGTAGAATAACTATTATCAAAATTGTGTGTAACACGATCCAAGAATAGTGTTGTGTATAGCGCAAGGTAATCTTGGTGTAGTATACAACACAAGACATTAATGAAATTAAAAGAATATTTTTCATAAAATCTCAGGGTGTTACATTGTACCCCCCTTAAAATTAATTTCTCCCTCGAAATTCGTCGGGGTTATAAATGGTTTACTACTCGAAAGTTTGTTTAATAGAAACCCACATCGTAAAAAGGAAAACCAAAACATGGCTTTTAAAAACTAAAGTATGAAAGGTAACGGTTACCCAAATTAACTCATCACGGGGTTTCCACGTAGGAGAACATAGTTGAAAATATGGATATGGAAGAAAAATCTAACCATCAAGTTCTGATGGAGAGTGGTAGAGAACATGGCTATGAAAAATCCAACAATCACAAAGCTATTGATTTGTGATGATCTAAGGTACCATCTAATTAATCGGATATAAGGGAACTAGGACAACATTTTTGGTTTTCAAGATCATTTCCCTAAAGTTGATGAATTAAAAGAAATACTTACATGATTTTGGAACAATTTCAATGTTGTTCGTGCTTTGAACAATTTCCAATTCATCTCTTAATGAAATAAAGTTGAATTTGTTATTCATGAAGTGTTAATAGATCATGTGATAGAATGATGGGTCATTCCATCTGTGTCAAAAAAAAGGTTAGCAAAAGTTATCGAATATACATAAGTCCATCTATGGTGAGGTCAATCGTATACGATTCAAAAAATGAACTTATATTTCATATATCATACCATGTAATAAAATAAATCTAGTTTCTACTAACCAGGGTCTTCCTCTAGGCCAGTGGTAGGCGATAAAGGCGAGTCGCACTTCGGTTGTGGGTTCGATTCCCACAGCCTTGTCCGACGTGATGGCCTGTCGCCCATCCTGCAGGTTGTCCTTTTTCTGAAGCTATATTACTATAACATCCCACCAATAATATTGAAAAATGTTTTATGCCAACTTATGTCCAACATAATCCATTCCAATCATTAGGCTTATCTAAAATACTTCGGTCCAAGCTCATAGTATAAGGAAAACGATTACTTGAAATGTCATCAACCAAGCATGTGAATACCATCATTTATCCCCCATATATCTTGTTGGTCACATTTCAATCATGTGAATACCTTAATCATGTATTCTCTTGAAAAATGAATACCCATTAAACCTTAGTGAAAACATGAATGCTGTCAAAATTTAACTCTTTCCACATAACAAAATCCAAAAATTCTATATACCCAAACAATGATATAACCTTCTCCTTATATCAGTCATGATCTCATGAATACTATCAAACATTTAATTTTCTCCTTATCCCTTCATTATGTGCATATCATCTATATTCCAAATATATCTGAATAACCTTTCATGGATACTGGTACCATTAATCATACACTTTCAAAACTCAAGGAAAGACATCAGTGTAACAATCCTTATATGTCTCTTTATTCCACAGTACTATGAGATTACTTATACAACATTACACTTGATAAACATGTAATCATTCCACTACCTTCTTAAACCATTGACCGATCTTCAACAATTCTTTCATCTCACATATCATTTGTAGTCTCTTCATCATCATCAACATAAATACTACCCATACGGCTGTACTGATTCTCTTCATGAGACTTTCCCTTAGGGCATTGGTTTTCATAATGCCTGTACATTCCACATTTAAAACATTTTACCATTGTTGATGTCATAGAAATACCATTATCCTCATCCATGGTGTTAACAGAACCTTTTCTATTGCACGTACTGGCTTTGTGTCCTTATTTTACACACCCAAAGCATCTTCCAGTTCCCTTGAAACAATCTCCCCGATGCCTCTTCCCACATGATTTACATGAGGGACATTGAATTTTCTTTCCTCTATGATCATCATGAACCTCCATCTTTCTCTTATTATCTGAGTCGGGAAACTTACCAAAGTTTAGATTATTGATCATATTATGATATTGATGATTAGGCATAATAACAATGTTTGGACTTCCAAATCCCGTTGCATTTGGTTTCTCATGAAGAATATCATTCTATTGTCCGTCATATCCTCCATTATCATGAATCTTCCTGTTTCAAGCCATTTTCTAAAACCCAAAAAGAATAGCGTGAGAGGAAAAAATCATGTTAGGGAAAAAACCATATTAAAGGGGGATTATCCTCAATATCTAACATCCTAGGTTAAATTCTAAGATCATTACCATAGTTCTAGGACTATATCTTATACGTATACTTATCCTTAGGGACATCCCTAGACATAACTTAGAAATATCTCTAGGGATCTCACTAACGTTTTCGCATCCTAGTTTCCAAAGGTTGACTAAACCTTTCCTCTGATACCAACTTTAGAGACCCAAATCAGGACGTACATGGACATTACATTACTTTATCGGAATACTTAATACATAACAAAAACATACAAACAAGGACCGTAAAAGTATAGTGTCTTTGGAAACTTGGAACGTAATCTTCTAATTGTGGTGAAAGATCTTCAACATCTCCCATAAAGATCTTTCCCTTTTTTTCTTACCTAAAACCTTTCTTTATATCCTGGGGAAAAGAAAACATAAAATGGGTGAGCTCAAATGCTCAGTAAGGGTAATCATGGATAAAATAAAACATACCATATACATTTGAACTTAAAAACATGAACATAATGTTTAAACATCAAAAGCTTGAGCAAGGACATAAAACATGGAAGTACGTAAGGCATAGATCATAAAGAAACATTAAGAATGATAAAATAGCATGGGAAGAAAAAATGTAATTGTGGCATCCATTAAGCACATGTAATGATTTCCATAGGTGCCAAGGCATTGTTGTCATGACCATCTTAGTGGACAAAGTCCCTTTCTGAATTGAGTTCACTCCTCGTTCCAGTCCTGTAATACTGAACCGGATTAACTTACAATTCCAGCCATGTCTATCTCATGAGATATAAATCATTACCCAATGCATTGGAGGGAGATATAGGTCCCACCCATCTCATAATGAAATCATTCTTACTTGTTCCATAGAATAAACATACATCATTCATAAAAACCCGATAAATAAAATGGGTTTCATAAACATCATCCCATAACCACAAAATTCATATAAAAGAAATGGATATAATTTCATAATAAGAAAAATGAAACCTTGTAAGTCATAGAGACATGATACTTGAAACATACACATGTGAAATAATGTCATCTTAGATGAAAATGGTTTTGATAAAACGCTTGAAATGAATCCTTGAGGAAAATATCCCTTTTTCTTCAAAATCATTTTCTTTTCACAAAATGTCATGAAATTTTAAAAGAAAAGGATTTTGTTGATAGTAGTAATCAAATATTTTTGAGTAATTCTCATGAAAATATGGATTTATAGAACCGTAAAAATCCTTTCATGCCGTATACGTTAAAAAAACATTCTTCTCGTACTTTTGTCAGAAAAGTAAAAAAAGTATCTCGTAACGTAAAAAAAAGAAATATTCCTCAAATACCATGTAGTAAAATTAAAAAGTGGGTAAGAATGACATTAAACATACATGAAACTATTTTTAGGAAACATGGACATGGATGATAACAATAACCCCAGTAAATAATTACAAATAAGCAATCTCGGATAAAAATGAGATTTGCAAAATTATCCACTACCTTAGGTCCGATATGCTTCGTAGGTATCCGAACCTCCAGTATAATGATTTAAATAATGTTATTTACATATTAAAGAATCATATTAATGGTTATGATATCATATATGGTTCACTTATGACTTTATATTACCCGTTCTTTTGTAAATTCCATGTTAAAGAGCATTTTGGGTAAAATCGTTTCATTTATCGTCCGTGTTTTGACTTGTAATTATTCATATGATTACTTAGATCATGATTACATACATCCAGAATGTAAAACATGATTTATATATAATATATATTCATAATATACATATATATAATAGATCGATAAACGGAAAGAAATACACCGTTCCGGGAGACGGTAGTCCGTACGTACGCACGAGCGATGATATCATTCTCATGATCAGGGAATTGTATTGGAGAGTATGTATAATATTTCAGAATCAATATCACTTTACAATAATCATATATAGTTATTATTTACACCATTATATCCATCCAAGTAAGGTGGTGGTGGAAAATAGATTACACCACGGCGTGGAGACGGTATTCTGTACGTACGCACACGCGGTGATTTCGTTTTCTGTAGGATGGATAGATGGTGAAATAGGGTTGTTTCATACATATAATAACATATCAATATATGAGTGATACTGATGTTATTACTTCATAATTAAACAACCTAAGAAGAGGAAGTGGAAGAAGAAATAAAGTTGAAAGAATCGGTAACGAACATTACCTCTTCTTTAAAGCGCCTCTTTGAGTCCTCCTCTTAGGGCATTAAAATTGGTCTTTGAAGTAGACCCGGATCTCTAGGATGTTTCTAGGGAAGTGTAGAAGAGAATTTGGAAGGGGTTGGCCGAGCGTGAAGGCTCAAAGTGGTGTGAGGAAGAGAGGGAGGAGGTGCCCTTTTATAAGGGAGGAGAGGGGCACCTTTGGAATTAATTTATAATAAATCTAACCCCACTTAAAAACCTCCAAAAATGACTCATATTCGAATATTAGATGATATAGGGTTGTAATATCATCAACCAATAACATTTAGACATGTTTGGATCTTATTTTAAACCTTATCATTTTGATTTATCCTTATTTAATCTATTTAAGTTTATTTCTGGTAAGAAAATTCTAAATTTTAAATTATAACAAATGATTACTTATTTGTTGTGAATTTTCCATAATTTGTTACTTTATAACATTATAGACAATATAAATATAAATTTATAATTTTTAAATATTTTTGTGATTTTTAAACAATTTTATAATATGTTGTTTTTATAAAATAACAATAGTGTCAATTTTGACACTATTCATTTATTTGAATTTAAATAAAATATATACAGAAGATATGTTCAAACTAAAAGCTTTAATAGATTCATAAAAGGTCATATGTTTCTATAAAATTAGTGGATCACATTAAATAGTTTAAATAATATTTATTTTATTATTTTAAAAACCATTTATTTGGTTTATCTCTTAATAAAATAATTACTTAAACATTTTTGTATAATTATTTAATATACTTATTTGTTGCATTAAAATTAAAAATAAAATCCTATGATGAATATAAATCTATTAACTTTCAAAATAATACTTTTACTCAAATTTATCATCTTAAAATCACAATAATTAAATTGTTAAATTATAAAGGTGACAACTTTGGCATCATTTAAAATAAAATAAAATAAGTGTCAAATTCACTTTTATAAGGCTCCAAATGGTTATATATTAGGTCATTGGATGATTAAGGTGTATCTATACACTACCAATAAGTTTTGGTCAGTTTTGTGGGCCTTTTAATGGGTATTATTATTTCAATAAAAACTATATTACTTATTTTTCACTTAATAAATAATTTATGTATCATTAATGTATCACCATTAAGGACAATTATTTAATCCCTAAAAATTATAAATAAATTATCATGATGTAGATAATTTTATTAGCTTTCTGGATACTATTAATGTTCAAAGTTTTATGATGTTTATCACTAAATTAAAATTATTATACTTATAAGATTTAAGAGAGTGACATGTTGTCAGTTTCTTTGGTTTTAAAAATAATTAAATTATTTTCATCGTCAAAAGTCCATAAAATGAATCTAATCCGACCCTTAGGTTATATGGGTCTACTTTTAGCCATCAAATAGAATTTTGGCATGTGTTAAGATAATTTTATAATATTATATTACCCTTAATTACCCGATTTACCTTTAACTATGGTAAATAAAATTTACCGTAGTTACTATTCATAATTCCCAAAAATATAAAGTAGCTTATTAAAATAATTTGGACCCACTGATTCCAAATATGGAATCCATTTTTTTAAATTCAATAAACAAAATTTTCAGAAATTAAATTAAAATTAATCCCGTTGTCGGAAGAAAACGGGGGTTTTCTTTAAAACATTGCAAAAGATTGAATTGATTTAACCTACAAATTTAATGTAAAATCAATGATAATGATATAAATTATATTAAATGGTAAAAATATATTATATTTATACTTTAAAACCATTCAATATTATAATTTATCCATATAAATTATTGCGATGAAAAAAGTTGTTTTTAATTAAAATATAGCGTGTTTTTACTATTCATCAAAATATGAAAGTTACCAGAATAATATGAAAATTTTGTCCAATGTAAATTATTATTTCTTGATTCCAAAGAAGAATTTTATTTTGTCAAATTGAACTTATAAAAATGTCAAAAAATAGATTCAAAGTGGGTGCGCCATCAAAAGGCGGCAAAACTGCATTTTTTTAAAAATACTTATTTTACCCGAAAAATTTATTTTGTTCTTATACCATGTTCTAGAAAATGTGTAAGATGAATAATAATGTTATAAAATTAAAGATTTATTTAATACTATTCATAATGTCCAGTTCTTAATAATATTATAAAAATATATCATTGTTTAGTAAAACCCGGTATTGCGTACAACACACGCTATCGAGGAAGGTCGTGATTGCGTGTAATGCAAGCCAAGTCAGGGTTGCATGTTGTGCAAGAATCCTTCATTGTTTCGTATAACAGAATCCAACCATATTTCATTTATACATTGAATATATATATATATATACTCAATGTTGCGTAGAATAACTATTATCAAAATTGTGTGTAACACGATCCAAGAATAGTGTTGCGTATAGTGCAAGGTAATCTTGGTGTATTATACAACACAAGACATTAATGAAATTAAAAGAATATTTTTCATAAAATCTCAAGGTGTTACAGTTACTATTGCACATATAATGTGATGAAAGGAATCTCAATCAGCTCCATGGTGAAGGAGATCATTCAATACCTATCTGATTCATTAAAGGATATCCAAAATGGAAGAGAAATAGGTCAATCCAACATAAAATTATATTAGGAGGTAGTTGGAGGTTTAATTAAATCAATAAGGAATAAATAGAAAAACGACCCAGAAAATATGATGGGAAAGGTTTGAAGAATCATGTGAAAACCATGCATGAGTACTGGGGAAGATGGGAACTCCCAAGGTTAGGTCTCATGGTTAGGTAAACCATGCACCAACTGTTCGATAAGGGTCTATCAAAAAATATTCCACCTGTACGTTTTTCTCAAACTATGTGGCCTTCCCATACAGTTTTCTATTAACCATGTGTTATGCATGTTTTCAGAAAAATTCAGGTTTTGGGATCTGAACAAGACTTAGAAAACCTATAGACCTTAACTAATTAATTAGGTATCCAAAATAGGTCCAAAACATATAATTATATAGAAATTTAAAGGATTCATACTTGAGTGAAAAACAAGGTTCATACAGTCTTTCCCCTTAAAAGAACTCATCACCAAGTTCCCCTTCCATTGCTGTAAAAACACTATCTAAGATTAATTTTGTCCACTGATCATGTATTTAATCCTCCCACTACCTAGTCTCATAGGCTCATACCCATTCTTGCATAACATACATAATAGAGGTGTATGCTGACCTCAGATAAAGTTCATTCTCTAGTTGATGATTCATAATTTCTACTCCCCAATGGTAGCATAAGAATCTAACTCAACATCCTTGGGATCAAAGCTATGAGAAGGGTCATCATGATACAAGAGAAGATCTAAAACATTGGAGACATTGTGCATGGTATAGTACTTCTATGGTAGCAGTAAATGGTAGGATTTCTTTCTGACTCTCTCTAGGGTCTCAAATTGTCCTACGTAATGAGGCAATAACATACCATACTTTCATAACCATATATTCCGTAGCCTGGGAGATACTCATAGGAAGACATGATCCCCATCCTTGAACTCTACAGGTCATCAATGATGACTGTAATTATATTTTTTCTAGATCGGGAATTAGTCATACATTTTTTGATCTTCTGAACCTACATTGAAGTCTCTTAAATGAGGTGAGGACCTAGTAAGACTACATCACCATCCTCTATCCAGAAAAATGTTGAAAAGCACAGACTTTCATATAAGGCCTCAAAAGGATCGATCTGAATTTATCTCTAGGAAGATATTATTATAGAAAAACTCAATAAGAGATATCTTATTCTCTTAGGAACCTCTGAAATCAAGGACACATGTTCAAAGTATATCATCTAGAACCTATATTGTCCATTTTTATTGTCCATCAGTCTGAGGGTGAAAAGTTATTCTTAGAAGCACATATATTCCCATATTTTTCTACAATACCTACCATAACCAGGATATGAAATAACCATCTCTATATGAGAAGATAGTATGAGGGACCCAATGGATTCTTTTGATTTCTTGAACATACTTTTTTCTAAGTCTATCCACTAAGAATGTTTCTCAAATAGGAATTAAGTGAGCTACATTTTTCAGTATTTCAATAAAAAAACATACAACATCACAACCTCTAGGAAACCAAGGTATACCAGCAAAAAAATCCATTGAAAAATCTGTCCATTTCCATTCTATGGCTATAAGTGGTTGTAATAAGCCAATAAGTCTCTGGTTCTATGCCTTCACCTACTGACAGGTGGAACACCTTATGATAAATCCTTCTATGTGACATTTCAACCAAGGACACCAATACAAGAATTTCATGTCTCGATGCATCTTTGAGATGCATGGATGAAATTACCACTGCGAATCATGGGACTCATGCATCAACTACCCTATCATATCTTTAAGAACCCAGGAACATCCATGAATACACAAGATGTCATCTCTATTTACAGACCAATATAGAGGTGGGTTATCTCTTGATATACTCTCACAGAGTACTAAGACTTCAGGATCAAATAATTATACACCCTTTAACTTCTGAAGGAGGGAAGAGGTAACTACAAAAGATGAGAGATACGATTTCTCAATACCATCATGAAACTGTAGGTGTAGCTCAGATAATTGGGAAATTAACTTTCATTCATTGTTGGATTCCCATATTATCTTTGTATGAGTTTCCCAACATACTGAATCTGCAACGACATTGACCTTCCCAATAATATAGGCAAGATCAATCAATGTATTGTGCATATTTGACCTATATCCATTTTATGATGATCATCTCACGACGAGTGACAATATATTTGATGCTCTTGTGGACTATGTACACCACAATTCACACAACTAAAAGATAGTTTCTCTAGAAATGTATGGAGAGGAAAACTACGACTAGATCAAGGTCATTCATTGGGTAATTTCACTCAAGAGACCTCAACTGCTGAGAACCATATGCAATGAATATATCTTCCTACATCATCAAAATTCCTTGGATGATTCATGATGCAACATAGAAGATGGTATGACCTACACATGCATTGGAAATAATTAGATTAATTGTTGATACAAGCCTCCCTTTCATATCATGAAAGGATTTCATGCAAGCTTTAGACCACAGGAACTTGATATATTTCATTGTAAGTCCATTAAGAGGTGAATAAAGACATGAGAAATCTAGTATGATACACCGTTAATATCCAGCCATCCACATGAAATTATGAATATCAAATGTGTTCATATTTTTCTCCTAGGAATCTACAACACCAACATTTTATGGGTCAATAGATACACCAGATTCTGAGATAATATGGCCCAATATGGGAACTTTGTCGATCTATAAGTGACACTTATCAATCATGTCATAAAGATTATGATCTCTTAGTGTACTTAGAATGATCTCATTGTTTTTATAATGGTCTTCATGAGTATGAGAATACACTAAGATGTTGTCCACAAAGACCATGGAAAAAGAATCCAAAAGGGGCAGAACACCCTATTCATCTGATCCATGAAAATGGAGAGAAAATTTGTATGACCAAAAGACATAACTCTATGCCCATAAAGACCATACCTACTAAGAAAAGTTTTATGAGATATTTTTTACAGCCTTACTCACACTAGATGATAACCCTATCTCGGGTCGATATTAAAGACAACCCTATCTCCTCATATATGGTAAAAAATATCATCTATTCGAGGGATTGGATATCAGTTCTTGACCATATGTTTGTTCAAATTTCTATAATCTATTCATAGATGTAATTTTCTATCTGCATTTTTGAAAAAAACATAAGATAACCTTAATAGGATGTATTGAACCTAATAATGATATTGTCTTCTAAATCCTCAAACTACCACTTGAGATCATGAAGCTCTGTAGGTGACATATCATATGTAGTAATGGACATTGGAGATACTCCTAGAATAAGTTCAATTATAATCTCTACCTATCACTCAATAGGTAATCCATAAAAATCAACATTAAAGGAATCCATGAAATGATCCAGTACTAGAGGGAAATCATCTTTTCGAAAACCCAGATCCTACCTGAAAATATTTTTAATCTAGGTGGTCACTCCACCTAGCCTACGAAGCTTTGGTCTAGCAACACTAGCGGGGACATCCCACCCATCCTTATGTAGATAACTTCCCTATGTTGATGTAATGAATACCATACGACAATATATGTCTTCAAAATCATGATATTAAACTAACCAATCATTTAGTGTATTGACATCAAAACCCTTCATCTTTAGGGAAAAGATGTTTTGTAAGAAAGGATAATTGCATATCTCATTGGGATAGTCCCTACACTAGCATATACACAATATTCATACACATAATGGGGTATCTAGGGTCATTACACCGTAGTAATATTGTATCTCCAGTCCAAGAATTTCCATGATAGATGTGGAGCTAAAATATTTCAAATCACCTATGTCATATAAAGAAGGTAATATGTTAGATAGAATAATAATAGTACCTTGTACTATAGATGGCCCGAAAGCGTGATCCTTGGGTATTGGATGTGGTGCATGCAAATGACCTGATCCAAAACCCTATGTAATAGATTGACTAACAAGATCATAATCGCTCTAATGGTAATGCTAGTGATCAGGGGTATGGCTTCCATTGCTAGGAACTCCTTCTCATCCAGTCCTTCCGTTTCTATTCCAAATCGTCAATTGATGTGGTAAAAATGATCCCACTCCTAAAGGTGGAGTTTACACATGTCCATTTCTACTTGAACCTTATGGAAACTTCTTGTAGAAACACAAAATATTCCCCATGAAGATGCAAGACTGACAATCTATTGGGTCTCTATCATAATAAGGATTTATGTTCCCCTACCATACACATTAATGTCACACTTTGGAGCTATCAAAATGAGCACAATAGTTTTCATTGCTTTGTTGAGAAACCTTGAGAGAATACATCATACCACCTGAAAAACTACTAGCATGATGCGACACTGATCCTTAATGATTGGTACTATTTCCATCCCATAGGTTATGCTCAATGGTAAGAGCCTGATTGAATATTTCCTACAAGGAAGGTAAGGGAAGAATACTCACCTACCTACAGATGACATACTCAAACCTATCCTCAAAATTTCTAGCACAAAAAATCTCATCACTAGATAGATGCAATGAAAAGTGTTGGAACTATATAAACCAAGTTTAATTTCCCATAACAGATATAAAACACAAATCAAGATGAATAAACTCTTTGGTTCTATAATATCACAAATTCTGAGGAATGAACTGATCATAGAATGTATTATAGAAATTTACCCAAAATAGGCCCTAATGATGACCATCCTAGTTAATAAAATCCCACAAGTGCTTGGGCGAATCATGTAACATGTATGTAGAAATATTGAACATTTGATCTAGAGGTGCCAACATGAGTTCAAAGATAGATAGTGTGGAGTCTAGCCATGACTCAGTATCCTTTGGACTTCCATACCTTGAGAAAGTAAGAGTATGATACAACTAGAATTGATGAGTTTGATCAACCATCAGAGGTGCAAGATATATAGCAACATTGATGGATTGAACCATATGTAGGAAACTATCACAAACAATGGAATCAATGCCTAGACCAGGTAGAGTACTCGGTTCCTCAATCAACACTACTGAATGTAAGAGGGTTGGCTTAGGGCCCACCAAGTTTGGAGCATGGTCATTTCTACTTTACTGGAACACGATACGATGATATCATCGCAAAATTTGTCTACATATTCCAAGAACATGACTCAAAAAAAGAATATGAAGAAAGATAACTTCCCGCGTGGAAGATGAATGTAAGAAAACTCACTACCCAGGGAATAATACCCAAACTACCCACTTAGATGGCCAGGTAATGGTATGTTCTCATGTATAAGTTTCATTTTTCTAAATTTAATTTCTAGGTTCACTCCTTTGCATTTCATAAACATGAGAAGGCATGATAAGTAAGTGATACCAATTCATTTAATATATCATGATTTACTTTATAGTGGATATCCATTACTGGTGAATAAGTGACTAAACACCTTATCACTGGAAATAAACCGCATTTATTTATAGTATAATGGATCGACGTGGTAAATTACTCATTCAAACCCACGAGGGTCCATACACCTCATGAATTGAAATAGGGAATCACCCAATAAAAACCAAGAGAAATACATTCATAAGTTAACCATCAAATCATCACTCAACAGTCATAGGCATATCAAGAAATGAAAATATTGAAGTGCACCTATATGGAATGGAAATATGCAAGAAATGAGAATTCTTGGTGCCTATAATGATGCATGTAAAAATGGCACTTTCCCTCATATCATCGTGCCCAGGATGAAACAAAATCTTGAAATAGAGTAATAATAAATAACACCTCAAAATATGCGCTTTTCCCAATGGTGATATAATTTCAATTGTAATAGGAAAAATTTAACAACAAATATATTTTGGGCAACTCAGATTTTACCCTGAACAAGGGTTCGTGATGCCCAATAAAAACTTATGAAAAATTTCTCATCATTCCTAATCTCAAATCTATTGTTTCTAGAAAATAAATCATGAATTTAACCTCATATAATTCCACATTGTGACATCTTGATCCTAGATTCCATTTAATAGGTTCCCCGAGAATATAGGGCCACATGGACTTGGGCACATCTCCCCAAACACCAAAGGTTTCCAACTAGAATCTAAGGCCTTGGGTCTATCTGTGGAGAGACTATTCCCTCATTACAATAGATTATCACAATAGATAAATATAATCAGAGGTAAATATAGGTAGCAATACAAGTATACATAAGGAAAAATCGAAAATAGACACAATTGTAACTATAATTGTAAAAACTGTAATAACATATAAAAACCGATGATGATATGTCTTGTATCTAAAAAAAAATAGAAAACATGGATAGAAGACAACATGAATAAAATGTTCCTAAAAAGTAAAAAGTAAATAAAACTATGATCCCTAAAATCCCATGATCTGGCTTGGTCTTCTAGTATCATTATCCATCCTAAACAACATGAAATCAAGTGTTCGAAGCTGCATGATTCCCGTTATCAAAACATGCATCCATGTAATCTACTATGGGAATCCAAATACTCATAGAGAGGGTGTGAGATAAATCTCAGTGGGCCACCACCAAAATTTCTATAACATTAGTCCTATATAATGGAATATAATAGTGTGAAAACATGCATATATAATATAATGCAGTACAATGTAACTAAATAACCATGTACATGATCCAACCCCCAGCTAGTGTCTGAACATATAACCAAAACTTTATTTAATTGTAAAAATTTATAAATAATCTACATGTTAAAAATAGTAAAGGTTCCATGTTATGATAATGAAACCTATAATGATATTTAATAATGAATTTCCATGGTAATAACTAGGACAACGTATACCTAAAGGGTCTTTAAGTCAATAATATAATTACCCTAGATAAGGGTAATATTTTAATCCATGGAGAATATTCTAAGACATTCCACAATAAGATGCCTACTGAATCCAAAGTGATCATCCAAGGTAAAATTGGGATAAGCAGTGATTTTCCCAATGGTATTTTACTATGATACCTACATATCAATGTGGGGTCTAAGGATTGTATCCAAATAATCCTTTAATATTATACAATGTATAATATAATGTGATAATGGGAATCCATGAATAGATAAGGATAAGCAAATAGGTGGGTCTCAATCTAAAAAAGTTGTATCCTTGACTCAGAATGGGGTTCCTGAGTGCTTAAGCCATTACCTGATAAGAATCCAATGCAATCTTGAGTTAGTCCAGTCTATTTTAATTAAGAAGTCATGTAATATTGAAATTGGTTTAATAATTATATTTCATTAGTGTGATAATTTAAATAATCATGAAACCTTTTAATCAAGTCATAATTAATCAATATGTCCATTTTGTTCAGGACTTCCCTTTCATTAGTGTGACAAGGCTAAGTCACATGAAACCTTTATTAATTAAATTTAAAGAGTATTCAATAAGTAAGGATCATTACGCTACCTTCCTTTAATGTTGTAAGGGGTGATGTAGACATGAAACCTATCTATCAATCACATATAATTTGGTAACTCTATATACATTATATACTTAAAAGTTTCCCTTTAACATATTATTATCAATTTGAAGCATTTAACATAGGTGGGTCATATGGAAGTCACATGGTACATTCCATTCAAAATTACATGATACAACAAGAATTTATGATAAGGATGCCTACCATTAGTGTGTACATTCTCGAGTACATCTGAATAATGGATCCAAAGTGTCAAAACACTAAAAACTCAATTATGGAATATCATTCTACATGGGATTTTTCGAGTTGTGGGTGTAACCACCAATAACTAATGAAAAATATCTAATGATAATAATCATACAGTTATAATGATTATAATCATGATATATTAATTCAATAATGGGAACTTTCTGAAATTAGTGGGCCCCATAAGATAATTGCAAAATTAGAAAACTTGAAGGATTAGTTGTAGACCACCCACCTTAGGGTTATATGACTCTCCCACTATAATATCCATCTCTCTTTAAGAATAAAATATATTAGATCTGAGAGAATGTGAAAACCATCACACCTTGATAACTAGGTTGAGATCATGAGAGGAGAAGAATGGCTAACAACGCCTAAAATACTAATCATTGCACATCCAACATGAAAAATAAAAGGTCAATTGTGTCCTAGACAAACGAGATCTTTCAATACATAGATTATTCATTAGAAGACGTAAAATTGGGATTAGAAATAGGTCAATCCTACATAAACATGGATTAAGATGAAGGTGGTGGATTAATTAGACCATTAAGAGCTAAATAGTAAAATTACCATGAAAATAGAATTTGCACAGTTTCTCTGCATGGTTTGGAAAAACATGGGAAAAACATACAGAGTTACAAGGGCAAGATGGGAACTCATATGGTTAGTCCACAATGTTAGGTAAACCATGAACTAACTGTGTGTTATGTATATGTCTAAAAACATGAAACCCATACAGTTTTCTCTAATAGTATGGCATTCCTATACGATTTATTATAAACTATCTGCCAGGCCTTTTTTCCACAAAAATATGGTTTTCGGGCTCCAAAAAAACTAAGAAACCCTATGTAACTTCACTAACTCATTAGGAATAAAAAATTAGTTTGAAATAATGAATGTGATTGAAATTTAAAGGATCCATACCTGAGTGAAAAATCGGTTTCTTATAGTCTATCCCCCTTAGATGAAATCATCCACAGTTCACCTTCCAATGGTGTAAAAACACTATATAAAAATAATTAAAGAAAATGATCTTGTATTCTAGCCTCCTGGTCCCAAGTTTCTTCCTACATATGGCCATGCTACAATAACACCCATACTAGAGTGACATATCAACCTCATACAACCTTCGTGATTAAGTCGAAAAAGAATAATGCATACTCATCAAAGGCATCAACAACATCTAACTCAACATACTCGAGATCAAATGTATGAGACAAGATGGCATGAAACTAGAAAAGTTGTGAATCATGGATGATTTCATGCATTGAAAGATACCTCCAAGGTAGTATTAACTGATAGGCTATCAGACCGACTCCCTTTATGATCTCAAATAGACATACATAATGAGGTGACAATTTCCATCTAATTCATAACCATCTATGCCCTATATTGGGTGATACCCAAAGTAAAACATGATCCCTATCCTTGAACTATAGATGTATTCAATGGTGATCAACATAAGATTTTTTTTTCTAGAATGGGTAATAGTCATAGCCTTCTGATCAACTGAACCTACTCCAAAGTCTCACGAACGAGATGAGGACCTAGTAGGGTAGCCTCACCTGCCTCTAGCCAGCACATGGGTTATTGATACAAACTACTATATAAAGCCTTAAAATGACCCTTATTATGTTTTTCATCTGGAATATTTTATAGTAGTTGAACTCAATGAGAGGGATTTAATTTTTATAAGAACCACCGAAATCAAGGACACATGGTCGAATCATATCCTCTAGAACCTACATTGTCCATTCTGATGTCCATCGGTCTAAGGTTGAAAATATATTCTTTGAAGAACATGTGTTCCCATAGCCTTCGAAAATCCTTACCAGAACCATGATGTAAAATGAGAATACCTATCTAAAATGATAGTATGATGTACCCCATGGAGTCATATGATTTCATAGACGTACATGTTTCCCAGCTCATCAACTAGGAAAGTCTCCCAAATTGGAATGAATTGGGATACATTCATTAGTCTTTCAATGAAAACCCATATATCTTCTCTACCTCTACGCATCCTAGGTAAAATGACTAAAAATCCAAAGAAACATCTTCCTATTTTCATTCTGGGACTAGAAGTAGTTGTAAAAAACCCCCCAGGTCTCTGGTACTCCACCTTTACCTACTGATAGGTCTAACACCTATTAATAAATCCTATTATCTGACGATTTACCCTAGGAAACCAATACCGGCATTGCATGTCTCCATACATATTCAAGATGCTTGGATGAACTTCTCACTGAGAATCATGGGACCTTCACATCAACTCCGCTATCATATCTATAGGAACCTAGAAATTTCCATGAAAACATTGGATTTACACTCTATCTATAGTCGAATATAGAGGTGGGGTTATCTCCTGGTATACTCTCATAGAGTACCAAGAATTTAGGATCTAAAATTTTTATACCATTCACCTTCTCAAAGAGGGAAGAGCTTACTAAAAAATATGAGAGGAAAAACTGCTCATTACTATGATAAAAATCTAGGTGTAACTTACAGAAGTGGGCTATGAACTTCCATTCATCACTAAATTCTTGTACTGGTCAATGATATAATCTATTCGAGGCAATGGAGACTTATTCTTGACCATAAGCTGGTTCAAAATTCTGTAATATATAAATAGACATATGGTTCTATCCGACTTCTTGGAAAAAAGTTCATGAGAACCCCAAGATGATGTATTAGGTCCTAAAAAACCTTTGGCCTCTTAATCCTCTAATTTATTCTTGAGTTCATAAATCTCAATAGGTTCTATCATGTACAGAGGATTAGGAACTAGAGGTACTCCTTGAACAATATCAATTAGAAAACCTACCTCTCTCTATGGAGTTAAGCCAGAAAAATCATCAGTAAGTACATCCTTGAAATGATCTACTACTAGGGGAAATCCCATTGTCGTCAAACCTGATCCTCAATGAAAATATTATAAATCATTACAGTCACTCCACCTAGCCCATGCTACTCTGGTCCAACACTTCCATCCGGGACATCCCACTCACACTTATGTATATAAATTTTTCCTCCAGTGATGTAAATGATACAATGCAGAGAGAGCAGTCTGTAAAATCATGATATTAAATCAACCAAGCCATACTAAAAATGACATCGAAGTCCGTCATCTCGAGAACAAATAGGTTCAACAAGAAAGGGAAACTACCTTACTCATGGGGACACTTCTCAAGAAGGTGTATACCCTCTACTTTTATCCATAACAATGTATCTAGGTTCATTACACCTTAGTAATACCACATCTCCAATTAGATACATTCCATGATAGATATAGAGATAAAAAAGTTTTAAGATCTAGTATTAATTTAATTATATACTATGATAGATACCACAAGAATAATACCTCGTAATGTAGAAGGTCTCATAGCCTGATCCTCAGTTATTGGTTGTTGTGCATGCAATTGACCTAATCCAAGGACCTATGAAATAGATCGACTACCATGATCACAACTGATTTTTTGGCGCTACTGGTGATAAGGGTTCTAGATTCCATGACTAGGCCTCATCCATGAACAACCTTTTTGGTGCTATTACAACTCCCCAACCATTATGGTCCAAAAGAACCCACTCTTGGATGTGGAGATGGAATAGATCATTTTCCTCTCGAAGATGGTGGTAAGTTCCAGCATAGATGGTGAAGATACCCCATATGACCATAAGATCAACACTAAATTGGGTCTCTATCACAACGAGGCTTCAGGTGACCCCATCATCCACAATGATGAGACACTATGTAACTATTGAAACATGTAGTATATTTGACAATGATTTGATGAGAAACCTTGTTAGAACACTTCCTTCGACTGGAAGAACTTCTGGCTTGATGCAACACTGGTCCTCAATGCCAATACTATTCCCATCCCTCAGGTTATGCTCCCCAATAAGTGAATGATTGAATATTTAACAAAAGTTATGCATACTAATGAAATTCACCTACATACATATGTAATATTAGAGTCTGTCCTTGAAATGTATAATAGGAAAAAGCTCATCACTGGAAAGAAAAAGTGAAAAGTGTCACAACATTGTGAAACATTCTGAATATTCCATAACTATCATAGTACCCTATTCATGATGCATAAACTATCTGGATCTACTAGCTTTCAATGTATGAGGAAAAATCTGATCATAGAAGGTAGTATGTATATTATCCCACAACATGCCATGATGACGTCCAATCTAGGTAATCACATCCCACAAGCACATGGATGAAACAAAAAACATGTATATAGAATTCTTGAGCCTCTTCCCTTGAGGTGTCTTCAGTTGTTCAAATATAGATAGGTTTGATTATATCAAAGACTCAATAGTGTAGGGACCACCATCCCCTGAGAAAGTAGGAGGGTGATTCTGCTCGAACCCACGAGTCAGATCAGCCATTGTAGGTGAAGAACATAGAACACCATGCATTGACTCTAGCAGACAAAAGAAACTATCATGAACTTTCGCATAAGATCCTAGATTAGGTATATTAGGTGGCGCCTTTAGTGGAAATCTTGGATATAGAGTGGTAGCTCAGGGCCCACCACTTTGAAGCATGGCCATCACCACCTTCCTTGCATGCAATACAGGGATGTTCTGGAATCATTGGTATATAAATGCCATGAACAAGACTCAGAATATGATTAAGAAGAATGATAACATCACTAGAAAAGGTTGAATATAAGAAAAATAACTACTTAAGGTATAATACACCAACTACCTGCTTAGATAGCCAGGTATTGGTATGTTATCAAGTAGATGTTTCGTTTTTTCAATTTTAATTAACAAGTTCATTACTTTACCTTTCATAAACATGATAAGGAGGGATAAGGATGTGAAACCAATTCATTTTATATTACATGATTCACTTTATCATGGATATACATTCTAGGTGAATCAATGTCTATACACCTATCACAAGAAATGACACCCATTTATTTATAACATAATGGATTGACTTGGTAAATTACTCATTCCAACCTATTAGGGCCAATACACCTCATGAATTAAAACTGGAAATCAATAAATCATAACCAAAAATAATACATGCATTTGTTAAATTTTATAACATCACTCAAAAATCATTGGTATATCATGAAATTCATGCAGTGAAATGAACCTATATAGAATAGAAATATGCATGACATGCATATTCTAAGTTCTTGTAATTATGAATGTGACAACTATCATTGCCCTTACATCATCAGGCCAAGGATGAAAGAAAATACTGAAATAGATTAATAAAAAATAACACTACAGAAAATTTGGATCACTCAACAGTGAAATATTGTCTACTATAATAGGTAAAAATAGAAAAAAAATTCTATTTTGGGCGAGACTGATTTTACCCCAAACATGTGTTCGTGACAGTTAAGCAAAAATTATGACTAAGTTCTCAGCATTCCAAATCTATAATATATTGTTTCCAAATAGTAAAGTAAGAAATTAATGTCCTTTGAAACCACTTTTTGACATCTCGAACCCATATTAAACTTAATCAGTGCCCTGATCCCTATGGTCTATATGGCCTTATGCACAATATCCCTAAAAGCGATAGGCAGCTGACTTGCAGTATGGGCCTAGGGTTTTTCCTTGGGGAGACTATGACCTCATTACCAAATTGTATTGTAGTGGATAAATATAAATAGATTTAAATAGTGGAATAGATACTTGTAAAAATAAGGCACAATGGAAAATAGAAAAAATAGTAACAAAAATTCCAATAACTTGAATAACATACTACAATTGATGATGATATGTCATGTATCTTGAAAAAATGGGAAACATAGATACAATAAGGAAGGCCTAACATGTTCCAAAAAAGTATAAGGGAAATAAAAAGACTATCCCAAGCATCCTAAGAATTGGATCGATCATTGACTATGATGATCCATTATAAACAACAAGCAATCAAGTGGTTGAAGTTGAATGATTCCCTTTATCGACACCTTTATTCATGTAATCTTCCCCAAGTACCAAATAATTCCTACAAAGGGTGTGAGATAAATATCATTGGGCCACCACAAATGGTTTCTATAAAATATGACCCATGTGATGGAATATAATAGTATTAAAGCATCGATATATAATGTAATATAGTACAAAGTAATTGAAATCCCAGTTACCTCATTCATCCCTCAGATTTTGTCGCAACATATAACCAAGTAATTATTTAATTTTACCAATTTATAAATAAGAAACTTGTTAATAATAGTGAACGTTCCATGTTATGAAAAAGAAAACTATAATGCCATTTAATAATGAAGTTCTAAGGTATTAACCAAGAAAATATAGAACTCAAGGTTTTCTCACTCAGTAATAATTGTATTCAGGATATGGGTAATAGTGTAATCCAAGGTGAATATTCCAAGGTATTCCACAATAATATACCTACAAAATCCAAGGTGATCATCCAGTATAAAATGGGGCTAAGTAGTGACTAGGCCTTATGGGATTTAACCATGGCCCCTACCTATCAATGTTGGATCTAAGGAGTGTACTCAAGACATCCTTTAATACAATTTGAGGGATCCTATAGTGTCATACTAGAAATTCAAGAATTGACAACGATAAGGATCCCGGTGGGTCTCAACCTAAGAATGTTATATCTTTGAATCTGAATGGGGTTCATGAGTTCTCAAGGAATTCCTAAATAATAATCCAAAGATATATTGTTTCAAGACATTACAATTGAATTATAAAGGCATGTAATACTTCATATGGCTCAATCCTTGACTTTCATTAGTGTGATAAGGTCATGAATCATGGAACCTTTTAATCAATTCATAATTAATAAATAATACTATTTGGTTCAAGCCTTTCCTTTCATTAGTATGGAAAGGAAAAGTGTCATGTAACCTTTATTAATTACATGTAAGGATTATTAAATAATTAAGGTTCATTCTGATACATTCCATTAATATGGTAAGGGGTTATATAGACATGAAACCTATTAATCATTCACATTTAAAAAATTCATTTCATATACTTTGTATACTCTCTAATTTCTCTTTCACATTAAATTATAAATTTGAAGAACATAACATTGTTGGGTCAAGTTGAAGTTATATGATACATGATATTAACTATTACATGATACAAAAAGCATTTATGATAAGTAGGCCTACCGTTTTTTTGGTCAAGCTTGAGAACATCCGAATAGTGGCTCAAATGTGTCAGAACCCTAAAAACACAACTATGGAATATCATCATACAAGGGGTGTTGGGCATTGTGGGGGTAACTGCCACCAAATAATAATATATATTGAAAATCATAATCACACAGTTAAATTTATTATAAATATGGCATATAAATTCAATAAATGAGACTTGTTGAAATCTGTGGTCCCCATAGAATAATTCCAAAATCAACAAACATTAGGGATGAGTTGTAGAATATACACCTTGGTGTCGTGCGACTCTCCTCCTCTGATATCAACCTCTGATTTGGATTATAATGGGTAATATCTAAGAAAAATGAAAAATTTCTCACACTTGGATAACTATGTTGAGAGAAATAGAGGAGAAGAACAACTATAGAGGACTCAATTACTTACTGTTGTGAATCCTACATGATGAAAATAATCACAATCAGATCCCAGATGAAGGATATATTTCCATCCATATATTACACCTTCAAAGTCAAAAAAAGGGAATATATATAGGTTAATCCCACATAACCTTGATTAGTAATAAATATGAAGCCTAATTAGATCATTACGTGGAAAATAGTAAAATTCCTCTGAAAATAGTATGTGCATGGTTTGACAACATGATTTGACAACAATGTACCAACCATGCATGGGTATGTGGGTAAGAGGGGAACTCGCATTGTTAGGTCATAATGTTAGGTAAACTGTGCACCAATAATGTGGTAAGGAACTATCCAAAAACATGCCATGCACACTGTTTTCTTTAACCATGTGTCCTTTCCACACAGTTTACTATAAACCGTGAACCATGCCTTTTATAAAAAAATGTTGGGTTTTGTGGTCCGAACTTGCCTTAAACACCATTAGGGCCTTCATTAAATTATTTTTCATTCAAAATACATTCAAAATAAATAATTATACCAACATTTAATGCATCCATACCCAAGTGAGAGACTAGGTTCTTATAATTGTTCAAGGGGCTCAATTAACATTGTTGGGGGATTCACTCATGGGGTGTTTCCCTGCTCCATAGGTATATGTTCTAAGGAATTCATTGTTCCCTAGTCATTGATTTTGATATGATTGATCTACAAGCTAGACCTGTAGTGATCCTTGGTGTGATTTTATATATTATTTCGCTATATAAAATTTTATATGTTATGTGATAAATGATTTTCATTAAACTTATTTGACTACTTTTTGTATATGTAACACTTTGAAATATTTTACCATATTCTATTTGGAAATTTTTGAAAATGGGGAAATTAAATGTTTTACCATGTTTCTCATATAAAACTATTAAAATATATATCATTCTTTGTTTTATTTAATGGTGAGCATTGTTTAGAAGTTTTTACAGTGACTTGATATGGAACATTCATATAGGATCTTACTAAGAATGTTTTGATCATTCCCTACTCAAATATTCTATAATGGATATACCATTTTATGTTTTTCTATGCATAGAAATGCAAAGCACACTTGTGAGGCAGTGAGGTGATTTCTAGGTATGTCCAGGTAACTAGTGGTGAGATGATAGAAGTTTTATAATACTATCAGATTGAGTAGTCATTTTTTAATTTTAGTGGTCCTTTGATGGAAGTATTGTACTTTGGGATGTTCTGAATAATTTTGAGTTGTATTATTTTCACTTTTTTCTTTCATTTATAACATATTTATATCTCTTATATTGTTTCTCTCTATTTTATATACATATATTCCTAATTGATATTGATTCATTTTTGGTGAAATCATTCCCTATAGTTTTTATTTAATGCCCACAGTCAAGTATCAAGCCCATGGGGTCATGGAATTCACTTTGGATATGTGGAAATTTAGGTTCTAGTTTGAGAGGGTATCCTAGTTGGTTTCATCAATGATTGATATCATTTAATATGTGGTTTTCAGTTTTTTTAATGATTGTAGACTGGAGATAAGATTTTAAAGACATGAGAGGTAGGTTTCAGTGACTGGATGGATAACACTAGTAGTGATTTGGCTCTAGTTACCAAGGGAATTTCGGATTTATGTCTCATGGTTTTAGTTCATGATATTAATATCAGTTTTAAATAGTATTTTTTGGTTTTATTTGAAATTTTATTATATTGGGATTGTTATGTTAACTAGGTTAGATACCCTGAGAGGGGGGGGGGGGGGTTGAATCACGGTATGATAGATTAAAATAACTGCCCCTATTAATCTTGTTTTGCTGTTAAGAAAAAAATATTTTATCTCACTTTCTCGTAACAATGTATAGACATAAATTAAATCATGTACATGACACAATAATTTTTACTTGGTTCACCATCACTGGGCTACGTCCAAAGAGCATACACCGGCAATGTTCCGATGTACCTAATCTACTATAAGCGCACTGCTATATACAAGTTCAAAGCGAACTCAGTGTCCCTCCTGGTTTACAACCACTCAAAATATGAAAGCTCACTACTCTCTTAACTGAATTCTGCTAACTGCTTCTTCATAATATCCACTCACAGTTTATAGACCTGTAGGTCTCTTCGTTATCACTAATGAAATCTGCATCTTTAACTATTGATAGATGCTCTGTTGACATTCAACTTTCACCCACAGATGAATCTCACATTGAACTGGGTATACCAGGAAACCCCAATTTTTACACGCAGCCTTCACTAGGCCTTACACATAATTCTATGCTTTTGCGTGAAATTCACTTTTTGCACAACACCCCTTTTACGTGCAACACTCCTTTTACGCACAAAAAATTATTTTACACGCAATAGCTTTTACGCACAGCCTCTACACTGCCTTGCGTGGAATTTTCTATTCTTGTGTGAATTTCACTTTTTGTGCAATACTTCCCTTTTCACGCAACTTCCTGCTTTTACACACAACCTCTGATTTTCTTGAAAAAGTCTTCTTTTCGCGCAACCTCTGTTTTGCAGTCAAAAAGGTATTTTACGCGCAAACTTTTTGTTTTCGCGCAAACTCTCTTGTGCACAAAAATTTCACACAACAGTGCTCAGATAATCTCTATGTCTTGAGATTCCAAAAATGGAGGGGGTTCACATTATAATTATAGGAAAAATTGACCCCACTCGAAAAACCCTCCTTGAGAAATTAATCAACTTCGAGCATGAAAAACAAATCTTCCGCGCAATTCCATATTTCGCGCACTACTCCAATATTTAGCACACCTCATGTATTTTCCAATTTTTGAGCTTCAGACCTCGAAACACCTCTTGCATGAAAAACCTCATCCCACTATTTCACGCATCACTTTCCTTTTTCATGCACGATGCTGATATTTCACGCACAATGCTGATTTTTCACATGCCACTATATTTTACACGCACCACACAGTTTTTTCGAGCAACACATTATTTTATAAGCTCTTTTTGTACCACCTCCAGACCAACCATTCCTTTTTCTAGGTTATTCATCAATCATGGATTTTAGAAAGCATACCTTGAACTAGAATAATCACCTTTTAATCCACCTTTTTCAACACACTCATACACCATGGGATGCTTTGTCAACAAACAAAACATGGAGGCTCACTTTGTCAACAAACACAATCACCTCAACAATTTTTCAATGATGCTTTGAAGGATTTCTCCAAACAATACCCCCCTTTGGTTTTGTGGACAACTCTTATCATAAAATTTCATTGTACTTGATATCTCATTAAGGCTCTTTCCAGTTGCTACCGCCATTCACCTATAGAGATTCTGATAGAATTCAAGGATTTACTTAACATGTACTCTAAGCCCACATGAGCAATGCTCGACATGAGAAACAAGAGTAAATGGGATGTTCATCAATGGAACACTTCATTTATGACACCAAATGTTGATACCAAACTGATACCAATTACTAAACTGATACAAATTGTGGATCGCTAGAAACCTTCTCTCACTATCACTCGTCTGCTTTTATCACGATCTGTACCTGTCATATCATGATATATATTCTTTGATTGATCACTTCTACCATCGTCATATTTAAAACTCCCCCTTTTATCATTTATACCCCTATCTCGCTGCTCCAACTATTAGCTTCTCCCCATATCATTCATGATTTTTCAAATAGCCACACTGTCACACTGTCTCCCCCTAGAAAAATCACTTTTTCTCCCCCTTTTTCATCGAACCCAAAGGACACCCCTTTGCAGTCTGTAGTAGGGTAAAACACATATCAGTACATTGGGGTAAAACACATCATACCTCGGGGAGAGGGGGGGTCCCACATCCACACTTTTTCAAGTGTGGGGAGTCGAATGAACTCCCAAAGTCTGTCGATGCTGCCCAAAAATTTCCTTGGGTAAGGCCTTTGTCAGGATGTCTACAACCTATAGTTCTGTAGGCACATACTTCAACTTCACGATCTCCGGTTCAACTTTCTCCGTGATAAAATGATACATTATATCAATGGGATTTTTCCTTGATTGATGGATGAGATTTTTTCTGAGATTTATTGTAATTGAGTTATCACAATGAATTTCAATCGAAGACTTCACTTAAACTCTTATATCATCACGCTACTACAAAATCCTCAAAAATTGTGTGAATGCTTGAGTGGACACAATATACCCAGCTTCTGAGGTGCTCAATGAAATGAAATATTGATTCTTTATTAGCTAAGCAATACATAGTCCACCAAGATAGAATGAACCTCCTGACGTTGATTTCTTGTCATCCACTGAACCGGGACAATCTGCATCAGTATATCCCAATAACTCTGTCTGAGATTTTTCATTATACATCAAGCCGAAATCCATCATTCCCTTAATATACCGAAGTAATATATTTACTTCAAGCATGTGGCTTTACTTGGGATTACTTTGATATCACACTACATGGAATGTGGGGAAAAAAATATCAGGTCTCGTCGCTGTCAGATATAGTAAACTACCAATAATCTGCTTGTATTCTAAGATATTAATTTCCTTGCCATTATCATCTTTTGATAATTTCATCCATGTTACAATCGAATAATTCATATCCTTGTAAATTTCCATTCCAAATATACTCAGAACCTCTTTGGCATATTTGGATTGAGAAATGAATGTGTCATTATTTCCTTGTGAAACCTGTAGACCAAGGAAAAACATTAGCTCTCCAATCATTGACATTTGAAACTCACATTTCATGAATTCAAAGAATTTTCTGCACTGAGCTTTATATGATCCACCAAATATTATTTTAGCGACATAAACTAACAAAATCATCCTTTGATAACTATTTTTGTTGAAATAAAGATTGTAATCAACTACACCATGCTGGAAATCATGCTTTTTCAAGTACTGGTCAAGCCCTGAGTACCGTTATCTTGGTGCTTGTTTCATCCCATAAAACGCCTTCTTCAGTCTGCAAACCCTATTATCATACTCATGAATAAGATAACTAGTTGGCCTATCAATATACACTTCTTCCAATAGAACCCCATTCAAAAATTTATATTTTTTCTCCATCTGGAAAACATTAATCTTTCATTGCACTGCAATGGGTAGAAATAATCTTATTGTCTCTAGTATCGTAATCAGTGATAATGTCTCATCACCAAATATTCCCTCTATTTGAGAGTATCCTTTTCACACCAGTCATCCATTGTTCTGAATCATTGTGCCATCTTCATGCAACTTGTTGTGATAGACCCATTTAGTCATGAGTACATTCTTATCTTCTGGCCTGTAAACAATCTCTCACGTCCGATTCTTCTCAATATGATAAAGCTATTCATTCATTTACTGAACCCAGTTTTCATCTTCAGCTATATCAGCAAATCATTTCAACTCAACCTGAGATAAAAAAGATGTATGTTGTAGTGATTTCATTCTTCATGTCTGAACTGGAGCTGATTGATCACCAATGATGTTTTGCCTATCAATTTCAGCTCGACTCCTTGACTTCTGTGCAGATACAAATTTTTCTTCTTCATTATCATCAATAGTATCTTCATCCGAATCAGCAGCAGCCACTTCTTCTCCTCCTACATTACTTTCCTCCTAATCTCTTTCATTAAGGAATTGTTCACTGTGCTATTGTGTGTTCTCATCATTTTCTACAATAGTGATTTCATTGCTCGAATGAATTTACCCAGCCTTTTATTAAAGAATTTATATGCTTTTCTTTTTCCTGAGTAGCCAAGGAATATTCCTTCATCTCCACGTGACTAAAATTTCCTATGTTTTTCTTTGTTGAGTATAAACCACTTACTCCCAATGATTTGGTAATATTACACCATTGTCTTCTTCTCGTACCACATCTCATGTGGTGTCTTTCCTTCCTTTGGACACAACAGAGCCCTGTTAGAAATGTAGACCGATGTCAATATTTCTTCATACTAAAACAAATTTGGAAGGTCTTTTTCTATAAGCATTGTTCTGTCCATGTTTTTGATGATCCTATTTATCCCTTCAACCACTCCATTCTGTTGGGGATTTCGTACTGAAGAAAATTGATGCCTTATCCCATGTTTCTCAAGATAGTCTTCCACCTAACTGTTTTTGAATTCCATACCATTGTCAGTACGAAATATCATAATTTTTTGTCTGAGCATCCTTTCACACTCCCTCATGTACTGATTTAAGCAGCTGAAGACATCCGACTTATGGGAAATAACAAATACCAATTCCATTCTGCTATAGTCATTAATGAAAAGAACATTTCACCACTTTCTGTAAATTGATCATGGTGTTATAGGACAACATACACCAGCAAGCACCAATTCTAGCACTCTTGTTGACTTCTTTTCCTTTTACTTATACGTCTTTCTGATGAGATTCCTTTATTGGCATGTATCACACATATGAGTATGATCACATTATAGCTTAGAGAGGTATCTTACTGCATCACAGTTTACCAGATCTTCTTGGGATGGTTCTAATATATGACCAAGTTGCTTATGCCAAAATTTGTTCTCTTCCTCTCTGGATAAAAAGAACATATCCTCTTCTCTACTTACAAGGTATAGATTCCCTTTTGTATTTTTTCCCTGTAGTATCATTGTACCATCTCTTCTCGTTAGAACACATGTATTCTTGGTAAACATTATAGAATTCCCTGAGTCACACAATGGACTAACACTGACCAAATTATGACTAAGACCTTCTACAACTAAGACATCATCACGTCTTATTTCTTTGCCCCTAAACCTGGCCTTTCCCGATCCAATTGTCTTCATGCCTTCATCATTTCCAAACATGAAAACTCATTCTTTGTCTTATTTTATGACTATTACCATATCCTTGTATCCTTTCATGTGAGACGTACAACCCCTATCAAGGATCCACACACTAGAACGATCTGATGCTTTAAGGGCAATTTTAGTAACCACTGCCTTCCTTGCTCTATTCTAATTGGTCCATATTTTTGTCTCCACACATTTTATAGATTGAGTCTCATGATCATTCTCAGAGTATGATGGACCTAATTCATCTTGAAAAGATGTAAATCTATTTTTTGTTTTCAACTCACCTCTCGGTTCATTAATCTGCTACTTGTGAACACTTTGTTTCTACTTTGGCACATTCCTTCGTATAGTCGAAGTGCAGTACCAAGCCATTTGCCCAAATACTATACACCAAAAACAATGTCCTTCAAAATGTGTTCTGGAGAACCATTCTATGTTTGGATTCCTCCTTTGTTCTTGTTCCATTCAATGTCTTCTAGCTATAGAACACATACTTTGTGAGTGTCCAATCTTTCCACAACAATAACACCTGATGAAAGGTGCATTCCTATGTGTCGCTTATGTACTACCAGTAGTCCCTTGAGTTCTCTGTGTTTTCTGATTCTGCTTTGTACCCACATAAATTTTCATATTCAAAATAGGTTCTTGCGGGCTAACTTCAACTCTGAATGCTTTGTGTTTCTGATCAAGCCCCAAATCAGCCTTAGCGCCTGAGCTTGATTGATGCTTCCTTCCTACCAAACTACTAGGCTCCTCTTTCATTTTCCAATATTTAGAATATTCTTCTTTCCCATGAATGTGTTGGGAATCAACGATTTTTCTTGATCCTTAACTTTTTTTCCAGAAATCGACATCTTCCTCTTCAAGATAATCAATACACTTAATGTGATCCTTCACTATGATATTCTAGCCATTGTTATCCTTCTTTTGTTCTTAAATCCTGAGTTTATACTCACAAACTAATTCTAAATTCTCTGGAAGTGATGACCTGAGTTTCTTAATTTCTTCTATTAACTCAGACTTCGCTTCTTCTTGCTGCTGTATGTAGAGTTTGGTTCCACAGACAACTTTGTTGGATTTTTTATCCCTCCAAACATCTATCTATTCAAGAGAAGCCTCTAACTCAGCTTCCATATCAACTCTTCCTTAAACATATTCTTCTTCATCAATGTCAGGTTCTTCCTTCTTCTGAGCACTACCGACAACTTCCACCATATCATTTTCCCCACGATATTTTCATTTTTCAATCTCCTTATCCTCTTTATCCTCATACTCATATGAACATTCAAATTATTTTGAAAAAATATTATTCTTCTTGATGAAATTTCTCTTGAATTGTTTCTTCACTTTCACAAATGCCAAAGACTTCTTGGGGATTTTCACTTCGTCATCATCATTATCGTTATCTTGAAACTTTTTGGGGAACCATTTCATAAGATGACCAACCATTCCAGATCGAAAGCATGCTAGTGGATGTTTCCATTTAAACATTCCTTTTCCTCTTTGTAGATTTTAAGAAAGGAATGACATCACCTTATCTGTCTCTTAATCTTCTTGAGAATCATCAATGGTGAGCTTCTTCATGGAATTTAATGCCACTTCATTGGATTTCCCCTTTTCCACAACATTGTCATCATCATTTCTCAATTCATATGAAACAAGTGTGATGTATAGGTAATCCATTTTCAGCTCTTTCGGGTCTTTATCTTCCAAAACTGAAACTTTTGGATTGAACTGAGGTTGATGTTTCCTTAGAATGTGCATCACAATTTTTATATCTCCAATAACATCTCCAAGACCTCTCATGTCCTTCACTACAATATTTACCATGTCAATGAATGCGTTAATAGATTCATTCGGGTTCATTCTCAGATCTTCAAACTTGTTCCACAAAACTTGTAGCATCACTTCTCTGACCTTTGTATCACCTTCATATATGTTCAACAACTTTTCCTACATAGCATGTGATGTTTTGCATGACATCACCTTGGTATAAATATAATTGAAAAGCCCCCACCCTAAAGCATTGATTCCCTTTGCTTCAGCATCCAATTCTCTTCGCTCAGCTTCTAATAATGCACCACTATTAATATCAGCTATGATACCATACATTTCTGTTGTAAACACATGCATTCCCAAAGATCGGAAGTAATGTTGCATCCGATTCTTCCATAGCTGAAAATTGTTCCCATCAAAGATCGGAATTACTTTATAATTTATGACCTCCATTTGAGAGAAAAATTGATGTCAACCTTTCCCTATTATACCAATTGTTAGGTCCACTAGTTTAGATACCCTAATAGTGGGGTGAATCAGGGACTTCCAGATTAAAATAACTTCCCTTATTGATCTTGTTTCACTGTTGAGAAAAACTATTTTCTCTCCCTTTCCCGTAGCAATGTATAGACAGAAATTAAATCATGAACATGACACATTGATTTTTAATTGGTTGACCCTCACTGGGCTACATCCAAAGAGCATACACCGGAAATGTGCCGATGTACCAAATCTATTATAAGTGCATTTTTGTTTACAAGATCAAAGCAGACTCATTGTCCCTCCTGGTTTACAACCACTAACAATATGAAAGCTCACTGCTCTTTTAATAGAAGTGTGCTCACTACTTCTTCAGAAGATCCACTCACAGTTTATAGACTCGTAGGTCTCTTCATTATCACTAATGAAATATGCATCTTTAACTGTTGATAGATACTCTGTTGATGTTCAACTTTCACCTACAGATGAATCTCACTTTGCACCAGGTGTACCGGGCAACCCCAATAATTATGTGCAGGCTTCACTGGGCCTTGCATGTAATTCCATGCTTCTGCGTGAAATTCACTTTTCATGAAAAACCCTTTTTACGCGCAACAAATTATTTTCCACGCAAAAGCTTTTACGTGCAACCTCTACATTTCCTTGCGTGGAAATTTCTATTCTTGCATGAAATTCACTTTTCACGCAACACTTCCTTTTTTTCGTACGACTTCCTACTT
The DNA here is from genome assembly GCA_963277665.1 of Viscum album. Taxonomy (NCBI): domain Eukaryota; kingdom Viridiplantae; phylum Streptophyta; class Magnoliopsida; order Santalales; family Viscaceae; genus Viscum; species Viscum album. Next base: position 1,919,984,820 of record OY728125.1, on the reverse strand, counting down.
TTACGTGCAACCTCTGATTTTTGCGAAAAAAGTATTCTTTCACACAAACTCTACTTTGCGCACAAAAATTTCTTTTACGCACAAACTTGTTTTTTCGGACAACTCTCTTGTGCACTCTAATTTTGCGCACCAGATATCAGATACTCTCTATGTCTTGATCCACCCCAAATGGAGGGGGGTCACTTCATATTTATAGGCAAAATTGAAAATGCACGAAAACCCTCCTTGAGCGCTTAATCCACTTCAAGCTTGAAAGAAAAAATTTCCGCGCAACACCATATTTCGTGCACTACTCTAATATTCCGCACACCTCATGCCTTCACCAATTTTCGAGCATTGGACCTCGAAACACCTCTGACATGAAAAAAAATCATCCCACTATTTCATGCATCACTTTCATTTTTCGCGCACGACCCTGATATTTCACTCACCACACAGATTTTTTGCGCAACCCATTATTTTTCCACGCACCACCTTGTATCATCTCTTTTTGTACCACCTACAGATCCTTCATTCCTTTTTCAAGGTTCTTCAATCAATCATGGATTTTTGAATGCATCCCTTAAACCCGAAAATCACCATTTAATCCCCCTTTTTTCAACACACTCATACACCATGGTCTGCTTTGTCAACAAAAAAAACATTGAGGCCCACTTTGTCAACAAACAAAATCACCTCAAAAATGATTCAATGATTCGTTGAGGGATTTTTTCCCAATAGGGATCATTTCTTTTATTTTCGTGTGAAGTGGCATCCCTCAAAGACATCTTCTGTGGGTTTATTAGGAGGGAAAAACAGATTCACCTTAAGGAAACTTTTCTATAGATCAGAATATTGTTGAGAACAATGTGTGGGTTGTTCTTGTAGTAGATAAAAAACATATACATGTCTAGAAAAAATTTATTGAGTTATTACCAGGAAGTAGATGGGAAATAGAATGATCACAGGAGATCTTTTGTGAGAAGATGATTTCATTTATGGGCAAAATTGAACCTTAAAAGGTAGAGTATTAGATTGAAATAATTGATGAAATCTTTGAATTTATTGATAAACATGAGTGTATCAAATTGAATAGTTTAACATTCAGACTTGATCTTCATATCAGGCGATTTTGGGGTTCTAGTTTATAGGAATACATGAATGTGGTCTTGGATTAGAAGGGTTTCAAGACTCTCTTCATCAAGTAGTTTTTTATAAGGTCACTAATGATGGCTAAGTCTGTAGAGTTAATCTATTTGAACCACGGATAGAATTTTGTGTTATTGTACACCAAATGTTTTAAAAAGATAATTCATTTTTCTCCGGAGTTTGTAAAGAATAGTCTATGGAATGATCAAAATTACCTATAGGTTTTTAGGACAGGATATGGGATCCTAGATATTTATAAGGAATATTTTAATATTTTTAGCGATTCTAGGTAGGAAAAGGATTATTAAGATGAATATGGTAGGAAAGGTCAGTTATTTCACCCATTCTCTTTCACATAGTGAAAAAAATAATGTTGAATAAGGGGAAAATGGGAAGTGGGAAGATTCATGTATGAGTGGTTGAGGGGGTTGTTAGTATCATTACACCACTACAACTTAAGTTATAGTAGGTTGTATCCCATAGTCTTTTTTAATAAATATATAAAGGATAGGAACACCCAAAATTCTTGTCCCGCATCTGGGAATATGTGAAATAGTTGTGGGTGTTATGGTTATTTGTAGAGGGACTTCGAAGATACATCTACTCCTCACTATGGACTGGGTCACTCTACTGAAAAATCTACAATGTCATAGTCATATGTTTCAATTAATATTTGGTTCCATCCAATAACTTTAGTAATGAAGGTCCTTCATGTAGTAGATGAGATTCCAATGGAGGTAGACATGGGTCCAATGATAGTGAGAGTTACCATATTTATTGTGTATCCAATATAAATCTTCCACTTTGTAACAAGTGATCCCTACTTGTCTACATCTACTAGGTTTTATATATTCTTAAAAATTTAGTGTATCTCATTTCATTTATTGTAGAGTTAATGAAACCTTCTTTTATAAGGAATGATTAGGGGTTTCAGTGTCTGTGTTCTATATTGATATATAATGTAGTTTTAGTATGGGATTTCATGATTTTCAATCAGGATATATTTTACATCATTATCTGGATGAATTTGTTTATTTATCATCATGATAAGGATTGTTATTATCATCGAAATTCCTTTTTTCTGACATGTGATAGGAGATCATGGGTGGTATAGGGAGATTGGGATCTGATTTCTACTCAAATATTACCTTCACTCACCGAGATCATGAGTTTTTTGTCTAGTGTAACATTTTATCCCAATGAAATTTCTTATATTGTCAGTATTCTTATTGTTTTCTAGATATTATTGAAATATTCCCAAATGATTTCTCTGCACAACCACAAGAAAGAGAGGTAGATTTTTTAATTTATCTACTTACAAGTAAAAAAACTATTTTTATTCAATCTTATCACATGGGACCAATGGAAATGATATAATTCAAGAATAATTTGGATGATGTAATGGTGAATGGTTTTTCCCTCTTCAGATTCTCACCCTGGGTATCCACTTTTTTCATTTAGGAGAAGGAATATAATTCACACTATTTGGGTGTGGACTATCGAAAGTAAAACCAGGTAATATTTAAGAATAAGAATACATCACCTTATGTGGACGATAAGTTTTATTAGATAAAGGGGGTACATGATTTTCAATGATCTATATTTGGCTGTGTTTTAATCAACTTAGTGTTTGAAGGTTTTATAAACCTGAGATGGATTTTAAGAATCAGTATGGTGATTATGAATATATTGTGACATTATTTGGTCTAGATAATACTCATATTTCTTTTATTCATTTCATGAATACAATATTCCGTTAGTATCTTTACACATTTTTGGTTGTGGTTATTGATTATATTTTTGTTTATTGATGATCCGAGTGTGAGAATAAACACAATTTTATTTTGGATTTAGAAATCATGATGTTTCACTATATGTATGAAAATATTTCTAAATGATGTTTATTAATATAAGAAACGAATTTATTAGGGATGATGATCTCATATCATGAATTATCAGTTGATCCCAAGAAGGTGGATGGTGTTTTTCTAAGGAAGATCTATGAAACTAAATTAATATTGAGATCTTCCTTAGTCTTGTTGGATACATTTAAAAAATATTCAAGGATTTAAAAAATGGATACACCATTGACTACTCTTAACAGGAAAGGGGAAAAGTTCAGATTGGATGGAAGGTGCCAATCTCTTTTTGACAAACTAAAATGAATTTTAACATCCGGTCCTATTTTGATCATAACTGTGCCCAGTAAGGGGTATCTAGTTTTCAAATATTCTTCTATTTTTGGTTTGGGAAGGGTTATTATACAACATTATTTGGTTATAGCTTACAACTATTTAAATCTCTGACTGTATTTGAAAATTACCCCTCTTCATATTTATAGCTTTTTGTTGTCATGCATGTTCATAAGTGTTGGAGGCATTATCATTTTTTGGATATATTAATGGTTTTTTTACAATGATATTCTTTTATATATAGATTCTATTAAAATCATTAATCATAGATAGATATATTTTTTATAATATGTTAAGACATTTGAATTTGGAATTTTCTATACCTCAAAAATAGAAAATATCATTTTAGACACCCTTAGTAAGAAAGTACCATAACAGGATGTTTTGAAATCAAAGGATGAGTGGAATCATATAGGGATCTTAACTAAATTTAATTTAGATGATTAGGAGTATGTTTCAAGTATCATTCTTACCAGTGTTTAGTTATCATTATTTATCCTTGACTTTATTCTTCTAAGTTAGTAGTAGGATGACAAGTTCATAAGTATTTGATGAACCCTATATGGTTGGTATAGCTATTCTAATTGTTCTATCTCTTTAGATGGTATATTCTATTTAGGGGATTGTATTTTCATATAAACATATGTGAGGAGATCAATTTTGTTTGGATGTCATATTACTTTTTAGAACATTCACCAGACAACTAAAATGATGTATTGTGACATGTGATGTGATTGTGGTAGTTGGGTATAATGCATGGCATTACAAATTATGTGTCCTATATTAAACCAACCAAAAGATATAGACAAGGAATCTAAAAGCTCTAGGTTTTCTCCAACCTATTCTGTTTGCAATTTGGAAATGGGAAGAGTTATCCATTGAATTTGTTTTCGGATTACCTTGGACATCCCATGGGAAAAATTCCATCTAGTTGGTTATTGTTCGGTTTAAAATATTAATTTAATTTATTCTAATCAAGGACATCATAAAATTTATATGATCTAGGTATGTTTTATTTGTAGTATATCATGATGTGACATGAGGACCCCTCTTACAATATTTCAAATAGGATCCCTAGGTTTACTTTGAGGCTCTTGAGGAGTCTCCAAGAAGAGAAAAAGACTCAGATTTGGATTAGTACAACTTACTATCAACAAAGAGAGGGAAAATAGATTTCTCTATTCAGATCATAGATGTTATTCTATATTCCTACAACATGGATTTTGGTGGATCATTATATACCCATATTGTTATGTTGAGTTTTCATATAGAAATAATTATAAATAATATATTGGAATGTATCATTTAAAGGATGTTTATTTTTTCCACTGTGGATCATTTATTTGGTGGGAAGAGGATGGTGGGACCTATTTTGAATGATCAAGTCATGATCTAGAAATTCTAGGGAGGATTCTGGATATACACCATTTTCTAGTTATAGTTCAGAGTTTACATAAATCATATGTGGATATATGGTGTCATCATAGGGAGTTTTATATGGGTGAAAATGTTTTCTTGAATGTATCTCCTCAGTTGGGTTATCATTAATTTATAAAGAAGTGGAATTTTGATCCAATATATGATGGACCATTTGCGGTCACTGAGCATCTTGGTCAGGTTTCTTGTCAGTTGGAATTTATGATTGATTTGTTTGGAATGCGTGATGTATTATACTTTTTGCATCTCAAGAAATACCATCATGATACCTATCATGATATATGTTGGGATGATATTGTGTTGGATCTATCTATTTCATTTTTGAAGAAACCAATTGATATCATAGAATCTCAATTGATGTTCATGCACGAGATGTCAATTCTATTGGTCAGAGTATTATGGTGACATAAATAAAATACTTATGGGATATTGGATTACATTTTACTTATAAGGGAGCAGTTTCACAATCAATTATCTAGAATTCATTCTTCCACATGACAAGGAATGTCTTATGGTGGAGATTCTATAAGATCATGTCACCCTAGATCAAGTATTTATTATCTCCCTTTTTATTTCCTTCTTTATTTATGTCCATTTTGGGACTCTTAAAGACATGTGAAATATTATATGGAAAATGTGATAATGTTTAGGGATTTATTCTTGTTTTAATTAATGTAGCCCGGGTATGAAAATGTAAAAGGATTTTCAGGGGTTTCCCCACTTTCATAGAACACTGGTGTTGGTTTGGGGTTTTAAAGGGAAACTGTGCTTTTCAATGTATGTTGGCTAACTAAACTCCATATAAAGTTTAAACAACATGTCTTAGTCATCATGAACATTTGATGCTTTCATTTCAGAGTATAAAAATATTATAGAGCATGAGAAGTTTAGAAAACATGAAAAGTATTTACTCATTGTGTATTAAGATCCCATTAGATTTCCTGAACTTACACATTGCATGAGAGGTTTACATGTCGTGCAATGTTAAAATCAACATTTTGAACTTAAGGAAACATGTTTTTTATAATTTTTGCGTCTTTTGGATTAAAAACCATGAAGTGGGGTTTAAAATAATGAAATTATCATGGTGTGGACTTTTAAGGTGTTGCAAGTCTGATATGATTTTCATTCTATGGTAGGGAACTTCCCTCTTAACCTAGGAGGTCTCTAAGGAGATTTTTCAGACTTAAACCCCTTCCACATTGCATTCTTCTATGATTGATCAAGATTGCAGTTACAATAAATTTTTCCGGTTGATTAATCCTTTTATTTCTTCATTTCCATTGATTTTGGTTGAAATATTTTCATAAATTATTAGATCCATTGATCTATGATGATAATCTTATTGATCCTATGTATATATGTTTAATGTTATTCCTCTAGAGGCCTACCGTTTGTTGGTTATGATGAAGAGTATGAGTTTATTTGAGGTATGTTTTGATCAATATTCATTTCTACCTATTTTTATAGAGTGATTTGATTATGAGATTTGTTTCTTGATTCAAGTGTCTCTTTCAATTCCTTTGTGTTCTTCCATGTTCATGGACTCCTTTACGAGCATGTGCAACCTGAGTTTTTGGTAGGTTGTTCAGTCTATATCCATCATTTTAATAATTGTATTTTTATGTTTTTGATAAATTGTTTTATAAATAAAATATCACGGTTGATCTATTGATTTGTGCATCTAAAAATTGAGTTTTTAAGAAAACATGATTTCCCCCATTTTTTGGAAAAAGAAAAGTAATAATCCAATAATTGAGAAATGTATTTATAAAATGTTTTTCAAAGAAGGGTGTTGGTGAAATGTGTTATTAAAAGTAGCACATGGGTTTCCATGAGATATTATATGCTAGGAATTTCGTAGGGAAATCATCTATATATTTATCAGGGGTTCACACATGTGGGGTTCCTCTACTCCATAGGATCATTATTCTTGGGACTCGATTGAAATATTTGGTGGTATACTCTTGCAGTGTTCCTATTATCAATAGGATTGTATAATAAGGGAATGAGTGCACACTAATCATTGATTGTGGTCTGAGTAGTCTACTAGCCTAAGATTTAGTGATCCTCGTGAGATTATACCATGGTTGGGTTTTTTGGGGTTTGATATGTTATGCGACCCATACATTCCATTGATATTATTCAATAAAATTATATGCAAGAAATGATTTGACCCGTTTTACATTATTCTATTTTGGAATGAAGAAACTTTGGAAATTGAATGTTTTATAATTCATTTTATATGAAAACTATTAAAATATATATCATTACTTTTTTCAATAAGTTGAAAATTATTTGGATTGTTATATAGAGACTTTATATAAAACTCATGGGTGTAGTCACACTGATGATATTAAGCCCAAACAATTCACCCCACTTGGGTAGTTCATAGACCACTGTATTTCATTTTATGTAGGGAGAGGCAAGGTTCCGTAGTGAGGTGGTGAGGTTTTCTTCAGCTAAGTTTTGGTAGACGGTGGGAGTTTCCCATGATATCACATGGAGTATTCAATTTTATATTCTAGTTGTACTTTGATGTTTGAATTGTGTTTTTGGATGTTCTAACTAATTTTGAGTTATATAGTTTATATTATATTCTTTTTTATAGGGAAGATGTCTACCTTTTCTGTTGTTCTCTCTATTATATATATTATTGTTTTTTATTTCTTAAGGTTGAGTGATTTTATACTATATTGTAATTTCATGATTCCCATGTGCTATTTTCAAGACCATGAAGATTGGTAACCCTTGTCCGGTATATGGAAGTTCAGGTTGGGTACCAATATCAGAGGGTATATAGGGAGAGTTCTTCACATATTCTATAATAAATAATTAGTAAACCAACTTCTATTTCCACGGGTTATGCATTGATAAAATGATTCTAAAACATATTTCTTTTACACTGGTTATTCTGGGATTAACAGTTTATAAAACCTATTTATTTTCATGGGGTTTGATATGATTATATATTTATGATCTTTTGGTACATGTATATTTTAATATTTATTATCTGATGGATGTGACCTATATCTATCTATAATGAATTGGGAAATTATTGATATCACATGAGATAAATTAAAATAGAAATGGAAGTGAACCCATTTTAGTAAGGGACATTGTCCGATATGATATTTTTGGGAATGAACCCAAAATAATATAATGGTTTTGGGAATGAACCCACTCAACTATTATGGTTTAGTAAATATTCCATGAATATATAGAAATGATTTTCAATACTTACATGTATACTTTAAATGTATGTCTTAGGTTTTTTTTACCATGAATCATTTTCATTGACTCTTTTATGATTCATGTCTTATAAAAATCCATAATTTATTCCATAAATTATGTTAATAATCTATTATATTTAGTGTGTACTTTAAAATGTTATTATCATGCTCCTATATACTTATTCACATGATATGTTGATATCTCAATTTTGTTTCCCTTATTGAGCATCTAAGCTGACGCTTTATTATGTTTACTTTCACCAAGTTATGAAGAATAGTATGATATATAATTGGTCTAAGTGGGGTGTTAGGTATGGGGAACTAGGTTGGAGATGATGTAGATGTTTTACGAACAAATTTACTACGTTTCTATGTTTCCTTATGTAGTACACCTAAATGGTTTTGGCTTGGATTGTTATACTAGGTAATTAATATTCATCTATTAGTGATAAGTGTTTACATATGAGAATTTTGGGTTTCCATAGTAGGTATAATATTAAGGTATAATTATCATTTTGGAACTAGTATGAGAAAACATTATCGAGAATCCATAGGATATGATTGAATAATATAACAACCAACTGTTTTGGGGAGGAAGTGATTCTAGGGTTTTTTTTGGAAACAAATCCCAATCTGGAAACTATAAGTTCACATGGATTTGGTATAGATGCACCTTGGGTAAATAACTCAAAAAATGGTGTGTATTGATCGACTTGGTAATTACATAGTACAAGAAAAAGGGCCTTGTTGTCCACCTATTTTAGCACTCATCAGGTATATACTTCGGTAAATTGATATTTTATTTATGATCCATCATCATGGATTTGAATAGATGATTATCATTGATGAACTAGGCTAAACCTATAGTCTCATATATTAAAATGATGTTGTTAGGATTTATCCACTCAATATATGATTTTAATAATTGTGTGGTTTTCTAATATGAATATTTTTGCTCACACTATTATTTTATAGATTTAGTAAAATATGGGAACTAGAAGCTACTGGGTTAACATTGAATGTGATAGAAAATGAGTTGATGGGAAATTTAATGGGTTGATAACTTGAGAGAAATATTTTTTGATTATTCCTAATCAGATATCATGATAATTTTTTTAACAACATGCACTTTAACCAACACTCAAGCTCAACAAAGAAGCGATTAATAATGTTCATTGAGATATATTTTTATTATAACCATTGAGGAAAGAAAAATATATTTCCTATATGTTATGAATATTGGTAGAAGTACTCAAATGAATATCTTAAAGGAATGAGAATATAATTTATGTGTGGAGAAGAATGGTACATTGTAAATAACTATTGATGAAAAAAATTGTTTTTTTAATTCTATGGATAATAATAATGATTTTTATCAGTATCTAATAATGGTTTAATGTTTTATTTGTGGAAGGTATAGTCATTATTAAAATCAATGTACTTTGGGAAATATAAAAAAGAAGATTAACAAGGTTTTGTGAGTAATTTTTTTTATTATAGCTGATAAAGATAATACAAAACAAATTTGAAATAAAAGAGGTATCAAGGAATAACATGTTGAATAGTAAAAATTAAATTAACATTGATGTGGAATTATTAAACGGTTTATGTATTTTAATCCAAGAGTTATGAAATATATAAAAAAATTTATTTATAATATTATAAAAAATTGATTTCAAGAATATATTGAATGGTACTTTTTACCATGAGTGGTGATTTAATGGAAAGGGAATGTTTATAGAAAAAACCTGATTAAGGGTAATATAACCCTTATTATCTTCTTTATGTTGAGATAGAACTATTTATAATGGATAATAGATTATTGATAATGATAATGTATATTACATAGTACTGATGAACTCAGAATTTGTTAATGATTAATTTGGTTTATGCTATCATGGATATTGATTACAACATATTTGGATTTATGTAATTTAGTTTATAATTTATGATTTTATTTATGTGATGAGGTAAGAGTTATTTTGTTAATGAATATATGTTTTCATTATTGTTTTATGGAAATTATGGATATAACCATGTTTTATGAAATGATATAATGAATATATTAATATATTAGGTACATGTCATTAAGAGTTATGTCATATTTTTATATTATTAATGATAAGATTATTTTTTGGAAATTTAGTGATCATATTTATAAATTTCTCGATTTCAGCTTTTTTGAAACATAGAGGAGGCCTACAGATAACTATTCATGGATTGGATTAAGCTGAATATTCGATTTGTTTGGTTAACTTATGTCAAAAAAAATTTAGTAAATATTTATAGGCAGAAGGAATGAATTATGGATTTTTGGATGATTATTGTGATTAGGATTGAAAAATTCATCATGTATATTTATTTCCCGGACAATGTGGAAATTTATGGAATCATGAAATTAGAATAATTTTTTCAAATGATAAAATTGGAGGTTGAGCCCTATATTTTAGGGATTGTTTAAAATTATTCCTGATAACAGAATTATAGGTAATTGTTTGGCGCTTACACTGAATCTCTCTCAAGATCATGATTTATTCTAGGAATCTCTCTAGAGGAAGTACATACCTTTCCCTTTAGAATTACTAAAATTATAGGTTTTATAGTTGTAGAATTATCTTTATAATGAGGAAAAAATGGTGGATATTCTTGATCATATTGGGATTGTGATGAAAAATAGATTCACTCACATATTCAGATTGTTTTGTTGGAACCATAATTTCGAGGATGTTATGTAGGAACCTAATGATCTAATGAGAAAGAAGTATCCAAATTTTTTTAAACCTATGTAATGGAATTTCAAGGGAAAAATTAATTTTACAAGGGGATATACTGTAACACCCCATGATTTTATGAATTATATTTTTTTCAAATAAATTTAATATCACTGATATGATGCATTACATGAAACAATGTGTTTTAATGAAATGTTAAATACTATTAAAATAATATTATGACAATGATATTTATAGTCAAGAAAATAAAATTGTGAGTATGAAAAATATTAATTATATTTTGAATATATATGGTTTAAAAATAAACAGAAAATGAATTATTTGGTGACCAATCAATTATAAATGAAAATAAAAACCATGTTATAATAAATGAAATCTTTTTCTGAAAAACAACTTTATATGCACACAAACACGTTTAGCTGAATAAATTTAAAAAATAACCTTTGGTGATTTATTTTATTATTATTTATATATTAATACAAATTAGTTGTTTTTAATTTATATTATTTATTTTTTAGGCATGAGTTAATAATAAATACAATTTTAAATTTAAAATAAAATTTCTATATGTAATTGTTTTTTAACATTTTTTGATATTTTTTAAAAAAATTATTTTCACCCTTATTTGGAAAAAATATTTTAAAAATATTAACTTCATTATTAAAATAATAATTAAAATATTATCTGAGAGTTATTTTCAATGAATATTATGAAAAGATAAAATTTTTAAGGAATAATGAAATTACCCATTTTTCAGAAGAATTGTTTTACAATTTGAGGAATTTTAAAACATAGAAAAGGTTTAATATCATTATAAAATTTTCATTTGTGAAATAATATATTTATTAATAAAATTTAGGTCATATTTATTAAAGAAATATATATATATATATATATATATATTTTTAAAACATGGAATATTTTCCCTTTGGAAAATGTCTTTTTTATTACGATTGTGATTTTAATTTAAAAATATCATTCTGTACCTCTATCAATAGAATTTTGGAAAACTTCAATCCATATTTTTAGTTAGAATAATATATATTACCTAATTCATTCATGTTAATTTTTTTTCATGATGAATAGTAAAAAAATAAAAAAGAAATTACTAAGGTATATATTTAAGAAAGTTTATTGAGGGATTAAATTAAAAAAATAATTGCATAAATGATGTATAAAATTTTCAAAAACACATTTAATATGCATATTTATACCTTAACACATATAATGTTTGATAATGACCCATTTTGGAATTTGTTTCATGTGAAAAATGTGGTATAATTTTTTCTTTTCATAAATTCAATGTGTTCCCAACCCCTACTTATAAAAGGCAACCCCTTCTCCTCGCAACTCCACACTTCCACAACCATTTTTTTCACATAATTCATAAAAATATAATTTTTTTAAAACCCTCCACATGACCTGGATCACATTTTTTTCTCATAAATCCATCTTAAGAAGTATTTTTGTGCTGAGCTAAGGAGGTTCTATGAAGAAAAGTTATTGTTTTTAAACAATAGTTTCTATTCTTTTTCATTCTCCATCACCCTTATATCATATTATACCATGATAATATAACATAAAAATTTTCAAATATATACTGAGATGATATTATGTTAATGTCATGATCTACAACCATATAGCCTTTATTGAAATAAAAACCAAACCTGTCCATTTTGTGTGTAGAGACCCGAAGCTTGACATACATGAACATTACATTACTTTTTCGAAATACTTAATACATAACAAAAACAGAAACACAAGGACCGTAATAGTTTAGTGTCTTTGGAAACATGGAACGTAATCTTCTAATCGTGGTGAACGATCTTCAACATCTCCCATAAAGATCTTCCCCTTTTTTTACCTAAAACCTTTATTTATATCCTAGGGAGAAAAAACATAAAAAGGGTGAGATCAAATGCTCAATAAGGGAAATCATGGATAAAATAAAACATACCATATACATTTGAACTTAAAAACATGAACATAATGTTTAAACATCAAATGCTTGAGCAATGACATAAAACATGGAAGTACGTAAGGCATAGATCATAAAGAAACATTAAGCATGATAAAATAGCATGGGAATAAAACATGTAATTGTGGAAACCATTAATCACATGATATGATTTCCATATTAGCCAAGGCATTGATTCCAAGACCATCTTAGTGGACAATGTCCCTTTCTGAATCGAGTTCACGGCTCGTTCCAGTCATGTATTACTGAACCGGTTTAACTTGCCATTCCATCCATGTCTATCTCATGAGATATAAATATTTACCCAATGCTTTGGAGGGAGATATAGGTCCCACCCATCTCATAATGAAATCATTCTTACTTGTGCCACAAAATAAACATACATCATTCATAATAACCCAATAAATAAAAAGGGTTTAATAAACATCATCCCATTATCACATAATCCATATAAAAGAAATGGATATCATTTCATAATAAGAAAAGTGAAACCATGTAAATCATAGATACATTATACATGAAACATACACATATGAAATAATTTCATCTTAGATGGAAAATGGTTTTGATAAAACACTTGAAATGAATTCTTGAGGAAAATATCCTTTCTTATTCAAAGTCATTCTCTTTTTACAAAATTTCATGCAATTTTAAAAGAAAATGATTTTGTGGAAAATAGTCATGAAATATTTTGGAGGAGGCTTCATAAAAATAAGTCTTTATAAACAGTAAAAATACATTCATGCCGTATATGTTAAAAAAACATTCTTCTCGTACTTTTACCAGAAAAGTCAAAAGTACCTCGTAACGTAAACAAAAGAAAGATTTCTTACATACCATGTAATAAAAGTCCAAATGGGTAAAAAAGACATTAAACATACATAAAAACACTTTTAGAAAACATGGACGTGGTTGATAACAATAACCCCAGTAAATAATTATGTATAACAATCTCGGATAAAAAAATGTGATTTGCAAAATAATCCCTTACCTTAGGTCTGATATGCTTCGTACATATCCAAACCTCCTCTTCTTTGACAGGCCACTTTGAATCCTCCTCTTAGGGTACTAAAATTGGTCTTTGAAGAAGACCAGGACCTCTAGGATGTTGCTAGGGAAGTTGATAAGTAAAATGGTCAGGTTTTGGCTAAGCTTAAAGGCTCAAATTGGTGTGAGGAAGAGAAGGAGGAGGTGCCCTTTTATAAGGGAGGATAGGGGCACCTTTGGAAATCTTAAAAATATTAATTTATAATAAATCTAACCCCAATTAAAAACCTCCAAAAATGACTCATATTCAAATATAATATGAGATAGGGTTATAATCTCATCAACCTATAATATTTAGACATGTTAGGAAATTATTTTAAATATTATCAACTTGATTTATCCTTACTTATTCAATTTTATTTTATTTGTGGTAATAACATTCTAAATTTTAAATTATAACAAAAAATTACAGGTTTTTTTTTGAATTTTCCATAATTGGATACTTTATAACATTTTATACCATATAAATTTAAATTTATAATTTTTAAATATTTTTGTGATTTTTAAACAATTTTATAATATGTTATTTTTATAAAATAACAATAGTGTCAATTTTGACACTATTCATTTATTTGAATTTAAATAAAATATATACAAAAGATATGTTAGAAATAAAAGCTTTAATAGATTCATAAAAGGTCATATGTATCTAGAAAATTAGTGGAGAACATTAAATAGTTCATATAATATTTATTTTATTATTTTAAAAACTATTTATTTGGTTAATCTCTTAATAAAATAATTACTACAACATTTTTGTATAATTATTTAATATACTTATTTGTTGCATAAAAATTAAAAATAAAATCCTATAATGAAGATAAATCTATTTCCTTTCACAATAATACTTTTACTCGAATTTATCATCTTAAAATCACAATATTTAAATTGTTATATTTATTAAATTATGAAGGTGAAAACTTTGGCATCATTTAAAATAAAATAATATAAGTGTCATAATCACTTTTATAAGACTCCAAACAGTTATATATTAGGTCATTGGATGATTAAGGTGTATATATACACTACCAATAAGTTTTGGTCAGATGGGTATTATTACTTCAATAAAAACTATATTACTGATTTTTCACTTAATAAATAATTTATGCATAATTAATGTATCACCATTAATGACAATTATTTAATCTCCAAAAATTTTAAATAAATTATCATGATGTAGATAATATTATTAGATTTCTGGAGACTATTCATGTTCAAAGTTTTATGATGTTTATCACTAAATTAAAATTATTATCCTTATAATATTTAAGAGAGTGACATGTTGTCACTTTCTTTGGTTTTAAAAATAATTATATTATTTTTGTGGTAAAAAGTCCGTAAAGTGAATCTAATCAGACCCTTAGGTTATATGGGTCTACTTTTATCCATCCAATAGAATTTTGGCATGTGTTAGGGTAATTTTATAATATTATATTTACCCTTAATTACCCTATTTACTTTTAACTATGGTAAATAAAATTTACAGTTGTTACTATTCATAAAGCCCAAAAATAAAAAGTACTCTATTAATATAATTTGGACCCACTGATTCCAAATATGGAATCACTTTTTCCAAAATCAATACACATAAGTTACAGAAATTAAATTAAAATTAATATCGTTGTCGAAAGAAAACGGGTTTTTGTTTAAAACATTGCAAAAGATTGAATTTATTTAACCTACGAATTCAAGGTAAAATCAATACTAATGACATAAATTGTATTAAATGGTAAAAATGTATTATATTTATACTTTAAAACCATTCAATATTATAATTTAACCACATAAATTATTATGATGAAAAAAGTTGTTTTTAATTAAAATATAGTGTGTTTTTACTATTCATTAAAATATGAATGTTATTAGAATAATATGAAAAATTTATCCAAGGTAAGATTTTATATCCTTATTCCAAAGAATAATTTTATTTTGTAAAATTGAACTTATAAACATGTCAAAAAGTAGATTTAATGTGGGTGCGCCATCAAAAGGAGGAAAAACTGCATTTTTTGAAAAGTACTTATTTTACCCGAAAAATATATTTTGTTCTTATACCATGTTCTAAAAAATGTGTAAGATGAATAATAACGTAATAAAATTAAAATTGTAGTTAATACTATTCATAACGACTAGTTCATAATAATGTTATAATAATATATCGTTGTTTAGTAAAACCCGGTATTGCGTACAACACATGCTATCGAAGAAGGTTGTGATTGCGTGTAATGCAAGCCATGTCAGGGTTGCGTATAGTGCCAGACTCCTTTGTTGTTTTGTTATAATAGAATCCAACCATTTTTCATTTATAAATTGAATATATATATATATATACTCAATGTTGCGTAGAATAACTTCTATCAAATGAACTTGATATTGTATATAACACGATCGATGAATTGTGTTGCGTATACTACAAGCTAATACGGTGTTACGTATAGAACAAGATAATCTTGGTGTAGCATACAATAGAACATATAAAAGAAATTAATACGAATATATCTTATAAAATATCGTGTTGTTACATTCTACCCCCCTTAAAATGAATTTTTCCCTCAAAATTTGTCGGGGATATTTATCCTTTACTATTCATAGAAACCCACATCGTAAAAAGGAATACTAAAACATAACTTTTAAAAATGAAAGTTAGAAACGTAATGGTCACCAAAGGTAACTCAGCATTGGGTTTCCACATAGGAGAGTATAGGTGAAAATATGGATATGGAGGAAAAATCTAACCATCATGTTTTGATGGAGAGTGGTAGAGAACATGGCTATGAAATAGCCAACAATCACAAAGCCATATATTTGTGATGATCTAAGTTACAATCTGATTAATCGGATATAAGAGCACTAGGACAACATTTTTGTTTTTCAGGATCATTTCCCTAAAGTTGTCATTAGAAGAAATACTTTCGTGATTTTAGTACAGTCGCATCGTTGGTCATTCTTTGGACAATTTCCACTTTATCTCTTAATGAAATGAAGTTGAATTTGTCATTCGTGAAGTGTTAGAAGATCATGTGATAGAATTATGGGTCATTCCATCTGTCTCAAACAAAAGGTTATAAAATTTATCAAAAATACATAAGTCCATCTATAGTGAGATTAATCATATGTGGTTCCTAAAATGGACTTATACTTCATATATAATACTACTTAATATAATAAAACTATTTTCTACTAAACAGGGACTTCCTGTAGGCTAGTGGAAGGAGATAAAGGCCAGTCGCACTTCGGTTGTGGGTTCGATTCCCACAGCCTTGTCCGACGCGATGGGCTGTCGCCCGTCCTGCAGGTTGTCCTTTTTCTAAAACTACATTACTATAACATCCCATCAATAATATCTAAAAAAGTTCTATCCTTAAACAATGCTAACTTGGGTCCAACATAATCCATTCCAATCATTGGGATTATCTAAAATGGTTCGGTCCATGCTCATAGTATAAAGAAAATGATTACTTGAAATATCATATAACAATCACATGAATGCCATCATTTATCCCCAATATATCATAAGATATATCTTGTTGGTCAAATTACAAACATGTGAATACCTTAATCATGTATTCTCTTGAAGAATGAATACCCATTGAACCTTAGGGAAAACATGAATGCAGTTATAAGTCAACACTTTCCACATACCAAAATCCCCAAAACTCTATATACTCAAACCATGATATCACTTTGTCCTTATATCAGTCATGAGCTCATGAATACAATCAAACATCTCATTATCTTATTATCCCTTCATTATGCGCATATCATCTACATTCCAAAAATATCTGAATAACCTTCCATGGTTACCGGTACCATTCAACATATAATTTCATATACTTTAGGAAAAACAATAGTGTAACACTCCTTAGATGATTCTTTATTCCATAGTACCATTAACTCTACAACATAACTCTTGATAAACATACAATAATTCCACTACCTTCTTAAACAACTGACTGAGCATCAACACTTTTTTTATATCATATATCATTTGTAGTCTCCTCATCATCATCCACATAAATACAACTCATATGACCATGATGATTCTCTTCATGATATTTTCCATTAGGGCATTGGTTTGCATAATGTCCATAAATTCCACATTTAAAACATCTAATCACTGTTGATGTCATAGAAATACCAATATCATTGTCCATGGTGTTAACTAATCCTTTTCCTTTGCACTTACTGGCTTTGTGTCCTTCATTTCCACACCCAATGCATCTTCCAGTTCCTTTGAAACAATCTCCCCGATTCCTCTTCCCACATGATTTAAATGAGTGAAATTGAACTTTCTTTCCTCTATGATCATCATGAAACTCCATCTTTCTCTTATTATCTGAGTTGGGAAACTTACCAAAGTTGATATTATTGATCATATTATGAGATTGCTGATTAGGCATAATAACAATGTCTGGACTTCCAAATCCCGTTTCATTTGATTCTCATGAAGAATATCATTCCATTGTCCTTCATATCCCCCATTATCATGAATCTTCCTGTTTCCAGCCATTTTCTAAAACCCAAAAAGAATAGTGTGAGGGAAAAAATCATGCTAGGGAAAAAACATAGTAAAGGGGAAGTACCCTCAATATCTAACATCTTAGATTAAATTATATGATCGTTACTATAGTTCTATGACTATATCCTATACATATACTTATACTTAGGGACATCCTTAGACATACCTTAGAATTATCTGTAGGGATCTCACTAAAGTTCTCGCATCCTAGCTTCCAAAGGTTGACTAAACCTTTCCTCTAATACCAAATGTAGAGACCCAAAGCTTGACGTACATGAAAATTACATTACTTTTCCGGAATACTTAATACATAACAAAAACAGACACACAAGGACTGTAATAGTTTAGTGTCTTTGGAAACTTGGAATGTAATCTTCTAATCATGGTGAAACATCTTCAACATCTCCCATAAAGATCTTCCCCCTTTTTTTACCTAAAAACTTTCTTTATATTCTGGGGAAAAGAAAACATAAAAAGGGTGATCTCAAATGCTCATTAAGGGTAATCATGGATAAAATAAAACATACCTTATACATTTGAACTTAAAAACATGAACATAATGTTTAAACATAAAAATCTTGAGCAATGACATAAAACATGGAAGTACGTAAGGCATAGATCATAATGAAACATTAAGCATGATAAAATAACATGGGAATAAAACATGTAATTGTGGCAACCATTAAGCACATGATATGATTTCCATATTATCCAAGGCATTGATTCCAACACCATCTTAGTGGACAAAGTCCCTTTCTGAATCGAGTTCACTGCTCGTTCCAGTCCTGTATTGCTGAACCGGTTTAACTTTCCGTTCCAGCCATGTCTATCTCTTGAGATATAAATCTTTACCCAATGCATTGGAGGGAGATATAGGTCCCACCCATCTCATAATGAAATCATTCTAACTTGTGCCACAAAATAAACATACATCATTCATAATAACCAAATAAATAAAAAGGGTTTCATAAACATCATCCCATTATCACATAATCCATATAAAAGAAATGGATATCATTTCATAATAAGAAAAGTGAAACCATGTAAATCATAGAGACATTATACTTGAAACATACACATATAAAATAATGTCATCTTAGACGGAAAATGGTTTTGATAAAACACTTGAAATGAATTCTTGAGGAAAATATACTTTGTCCTTCAAAATCATTCTCTTTTTAAAAAATGTCATGCAATTTTAAAAGAAAAGGATTTCACTACTGCAAATACGGACTTTATCAGTGCTAAAAATGGCCTTTATCAGTGCTAGAAAAAGCACTGATAAAGTCGGCATAGATAAAGGGGGGGCCTTTATCAGCGCTCCGAAAAGAACTGATAAAGACCACTTTTATCAGCGCTAAAAAAAGCACTGATAAAAGTTAAAAAAAAATTTAAAAAATTTAAAAAATTTAAAAAATACTGCCAATCGGGGGGGCTTTTATAGCGCTTGAACCCCCCCTTTTACAGCTCTTTTTGGCCCCTATACAGCACCCCACACACCCCACGCACCCCACACACCCCCCTCCACCCTTTAACAGCGCTTGCTCCAATATTCCCCATGCCCACGCACCCCTGCCTCCACCAGGATTTGAACTCGAGACCTCCCCCCTGCGCGCCTAAGCCCTTACCACTACTCTATTTTGATTTGCTTTCCAATTCATGATATATATATATATATATATTTAGTTATATTTATTCGTATAGTAATATATATTTATATTAATATATATAGTTATATTATAATATATATATATATAGTTATATTATAATATATATTGTAATATTAATATATATATATATATAGTGGTATTAATATATATCTATATCTATATATATATATATTTAGTTATATTTATTCGTATAGTAATATATATTTATATTAATATATATATATAGTTATATTAACATATATATAGTTATATTAACATATATATAGTTATATTAACATATATATAGTTATATGAATATATATTTATATAGTTATATTAATATATATATATATATAGTGATATTAATATATATATTTATGGTGATATTAATATATATATTTATATTAATACTAATATATATATGTAGTTATATTAATATATATATAGGTATTAGATTAATATATATATAGTTAGATTAATATATATATATAGTTAGATTAATATATATATATATAGTTAGATTAATATATATATATATAGTTAGATTTATATATAGGTATATAAATATTCATTGTATTTTAAATAAAATGGATGTTAGTTATTATTTAGATAAAGCTAATATATTTTATATGTAAATATATTTTATTATTTATATTTATAATTAAAATTTTAGGTGTGAATATTTAAAAAATATGAATATATTGTTATATATTTAATTATAAATTGCAGTGCATTATAAAAAATGATGAAATTTTTTTTTTGACAGAAAAAGACGGATCCATTAATGATGGAGATCAGCAGAAATACAAGTGCATAACCACGAAGGAAAATGATTGAACCAGAGCACATCCTCATAGGGAGGGCCAATGCCTGCCATCTTGTGAGCGGCTTCGTTCGCTTCCCTTTTAATAAATGAGAAATTGCAGTAATTGAAGCCTTGTCTCCGCGAATGAATACACCGGATAATGGGACCGAAAGGTTGAAGCCCGCCGTCAGTGAGATTGATGGCATTGATTACAGTGAGACAGTCGGATTCGATGTGAATGGAGTCCCAACC
This sequence comes from Viscum album, assembly GCA_963277665.1. Lineage (NCBI taxonomy): Eukaryota > Viridiplantae > Streptophyta > Magnoliopsida > Santalales > Viscaceae > Viscum > Viscum album. The sequence goes on along the minus strand of OY728125.1, from coordinate 1,919,963,848 downwards.
GCAGTCTTTTGCGAAGTTTAATCCAGCAAGGATGGCGGCGGCCTCCGCGACTGAGGGCTCCCAAAGTGCATGACGTGCTTCGTATTTGGCAGCGATGAGATTTCCCAGGTTGTCCCGGGCCAGTAAACCTAGTCCAACAGGGCCATCCTTAGGGAGAGAGGCATCCACATTGATCTTAATAATCCCTTCCGGTGGGGGGAACCAATGTTGGGGAAGAGGAGGGTGAGTGGAAAGTCTTTGTTGTTCAGGGTGGTTCTGCCAAACCGCAATCCATGACAATGCCCGGTCAATCCAAAACCTGGGGGGCCTCCGGAAATGATTGAAGATGGCCTCGTTCCGCCTATTCCAGATAATCCAAGCCACAATGCACAGGGCGCCTACGTAAGCCGGCGAAAAGGAGGAGCACCATCGCATCAGGAGAGCTGTGAGATCTGAGGCGGGGTCCGGGAACAGCTCTAAAGTTGACCCCCAGCCATTCCAAATCTCCTGAGCCCCGGGACATTGAACAAGGGCATGGAAAGGGGATTCAGTCACAGAAGGGCAGAAAGGGCAAGAGTTGTCGTCTGAAAAGTGTCTGTAGACAAGGAGGCTCTTAGTTGGGAGGATACCAGTACACACCTGCCACCAGAAAAAGCGAACTTTAGGGGGAACATAAAGCTTCCAAATTGATGTCCATGGCCTCGCATCTCCTTCTGAAATCTGAGCAGAAAGAGCTCGCCGGTAGCCAGCTTTCACTGTATACTCACCTGAGCTGTCGTTTATCCAGTAGAGATGATCTGTCCCTGCGTCTGACACACAGGGAATACTCAGAATAAGTCTCCTATCCCTCTCATTAAACCAGGAGTAGATTTTTTCCAGACACCATCCCGCCCCTTGATCATCAAAAAGACAACAGACTGTGGCATGTTCGGATCCGGGATAAACAGGGGATGACGCCTTCGTGTCTGTCTGATCAACAAGCCAAGGATCGGTCCAAATCTTGACCGTAGAACCATTCCCAATCCTCCAGCCTAGCCCTTTCCTCAGTAGATTACGACCGCCCCAAATGCTTCTCCAGATAAAACTGGGTCGATAGCCAAGATGGGAATCCATAAAATCCTTATGTGGGAAATATTTAGCCCGGAGAACACGCGTGCATAGGGATGATGGGTTATTAATCATACGCCAACCTTGTTTAGCCAGCAAAGCATCATTAAACATAGAAAGGTCCCGGAAGCCCATTCCGCCTTCAGATTTAGGTTGACAGAGAGCAGACCAGGCGATCCAATGGACTTTATTTTTTCCGTCCTTTCGTCCCCACCAAAAGTTAGATGTACTGGATTGAATCTTTGAAAGCACCACATCAGGGAGTTTAAAAATAGACATCAAATAGCTGGGGACAGATTGAAGTGCCGCCTTGATGAGGATTTCCTTGCCGGCCTTGGAGATTTTTTTAGGGGTCCAGCCTTGTATTTTTCTTTCAATTCGATCCACAATAGCTGAACAGATTTCTTTCTTTGATCGTCCAACCACCGTCGGGAGCCCAAGATACTTCTGGTGCTTATCGACCCCAGGGATGCGTGCTAAAGAGCATAGATCTTCTCTTTTTGGCTGGGGAACTCCAGAGCTGAAAGAAATTTCTGATTTACTCTGATTGATCATTTGTCCTGAAGCCCGTTCATACTGTTGAATCGCCTGGCAGATTGCAGTACACTCATTAGGGGTAGCTCGAGAAAAAAGAAGGCAATCATCAGCGAAGAAGAGGTGGGATATCGGGGGGCCCTTGCGACACGCTTTCGCCCCATGGATAATGGAAAGCGAGGCTGCCCTGGAGAGGAGGTTAGAAAATACATCAGCCACTAAAATAAAAAGGAAGGGTGAAAGAGGGTCTCCCTGGCGAAGCCCACGGGATGGGGAGAAGCCTCGGGTGAGCACCCCGTTGACATTAATGCAAAAGGAAACTGACGAGACGCATTGCATGATCATGACAATCCATTTGGTGCAGAAACCCGTCTTGAGCATCACATATTCGAGGAAGTTCCATTCCACTCTATCATAGGCCTTAGCCATATCCAATTTCCACGCCATGATCCCTCTCTTCGCTCGTGTACGCGTTTTCATGGAGTGGAAAATTTCATGAGCAATAATGGCATTATCAGTGATTAACCTTTTTGCCACAAAAGCGCTTTGGTTCTCTGAAATGACGTCGGGTAGCCAAGGCTGCAACCGATTCGCCAAGATCTTCGAGAAAATCTTATACGAGACATTGCACAGACTGATCGGTCGAAAGTCCGAGACCCCTTGCGGAGTTTTCATCTTGGGAATGAGAGTAAGAATAGTTTCATTAAGAGAAGACAGGTCCGTTTTCCCCGCCCAAATATCCCGTATTAAATTGCAAATGTCTGGACCGATGATGTGCCAGTAATTCTTGAAAAAGAGAGCGTGGAATCCGTCTGGTCCCGGGGCTTTCGTAGAGTGGATTTGCTTTAAGGCCTTAAGAGTCTCGTCATTCGTCACATCATTAGAAAGTTGTCTGTTCATATCGTCAGAAATCACAGGTTTGATGCAGTCCTCAATCTCGGGAGAGATGTAAGAATGGCCTGCCGAGAAGAGTGTCTGAAAATGGCTCAGGAAAGCTTCTTGGATTCCCCCTGTGTCTGACACTTTACTACCATCTGAATTAAGAATGCCAGAAATAAAGTTTTTTCGGCGTCTTGCTGAAGCCTTCTGGTGGAAGTAACAGGTATTAGCATCCCCTTCTGCTATATGAATATCACACGCTCGCATAGCCCAAAAACCTTCCTTATTGCGCAGGGCAACATCCAGCTCTCGTTGGGTTTCACTTATTTTGGAGAGAATGCTGCTAGACGGGGGTTTGCTAAGAAGATAGCCAATCTTCCTTTCAAGGAAATTGCATTGCCGGTCCGGATGACGGAATTTAGAGTAGCTCCATGTCTTCAGATCAGATGCTACTCGGCGAAGGTTGGTTCTCGGATCCGCTTGCCCCGTCTTCCAGCCTGAACGGATAACCGCCTCGCACTCGGGGTCATTTGACCAGAAGCTTTCGAATCTGAATGGTTTCCTGCAACTAGTAACGTGCTCATTATGGGTACAGTTAATGACAATTGGGCAGTGATCCGAGCAGTTGAACGAGAGATGTCTGATATGGTACATTTTGAAGAGGCTCATCCAGTCCATTGAGCCACAGAATCTATCCAGACGTTCAGCGATTCGAGTTCCATCATATCTGCCTCGGAACCATGTAAAGGGATTACCCGTGTAACCCAGGTCCATTAGCTCTGCCTTAAGAATCGCATCATTAAAATCAGACATAGACGTGGAGGAGCGCATAGCTCCAGCAATTTTTTCCTTCTGGAAAAGGATCTCGTTAAAGTCCCCTCCAAACAGAATGGGGCTTGGCAGATCACGACGAAGTTTGCAAAGAAGATCCCAAGATTTCCACTTTTCAGACTGGGAAGGCCAGCCATAGAAGCCCACAAACGTCCAGGTGGGGTTGTGGGGATCACCAATGGAAGCAGCCACATGGCGCTGGGAAAAAGACAGGAGCCTAACATCGATATTATCCTTCCAGAGCAGACACAATCCCCCTGAGTGACCCTGTCGGGGGACCGGGAAACAACCCTGGAAACCGCACTTTAGGGCAATATGTGTGATGTCCTTGTTTTCCAATATGGTTTCGGACAGGAAAACCATATCAGGGCGACTTTGAGCGCAATAGCGCTGGAGCATACGAACCGTTCGTGGGTTGCCAAGCCCACAGCAGTTCCAGCATAAAGCGATCATTGCTCTAGGCGGGGCCGGGCCTGGCCCGCCTCCGCCTTTGTCTCTTGTGGGATAAATGACGAACCTGATGCTTTCCTCCTTTTGGGGAGACTGGTGTACATACCACTGGAATCGCTTTGCCGTTTCAGATCTCCTGGTTTGGGATTCCCTGGACAATCGCCTTTACCACCGCCACGTGCCCTTCTCCAGGTTCCACGAGTAACGTGTCCTGAAGGTGAAGCTTCAGTCATCCCAGAATCGGCTTGCAGAAGGGCATCCGTTGTGAACTGATTTGGACTCTGCTCAGCTTCAGGCGGCTCCAAGGAAACATGTTTCTGCCTCGGAAGTTTCTCTGGAGGTTCTTTTGGTTTAGGTAGCGGCCCAGTTGAGGTAAGGAACGTTAAATTCGGTGCTGTAAGAGCGAAGTCGGCTTTTGTGGTACCCTGAGTCAGGTGACTGTCTTGCCGAGCCCCATCATTACATCTAATGATAATCTCTTGGGAGGCGTTTCCATTTCCCCTGAGCTCAGCCGGGGATTCTTTAGGGAAAGCAGGTGGTCCCATCCTTATGATAGGAGGTTGTTCAGATTCCGGTCGCCTTAGATGGGCTGCACTGAGACGGTCCCGATCAATTTGTCTCTCCGCCTCAGGGATATATGCCTCTCTGAGTGTTTTGGCCCGGAGCCACGGACCGTATTGAAAGGTAATATTTTCGGTGGAATTCTCTGGCCTTGCCCCACATGCTTTCTCCATGTGACCGATACGTCCGCAAAGGAAGCAGAAGATTGGTAGTTTTTCAAATTCGAACGAGATCCAGGTATTGGAATCATCAATTTTTAGGAACATACCTCGCATTAAGGGTTCAGACACGTCGATCTCAGTCTTTATTCGAACCCAGGGGCCCCATTGTATTGGGTCCGAGCAGTCCCATTCTAGGAAATGGTCGATCCGGTCTCCAATTTCTTTCATCACGTGTGTTGATCTCCCATGGAACGGAATTCCTCTGATTCTTATCCAGAACGGGGATCGGGTAAGTGTGCTATTCTGAATCTCGTCACCCCCTTTAAATTCCTCCATCAGGATGAGATGATTGTCAAAGGACCAAGGTCGTCCTCTGAGGACTTTATCTTTGTCTTTATCGCTGAAGAATTCAAACACGAGGAGTTTGTTCTCAAGTTCCCGGATGGCTACTCCAGCTTCCAATTTCCAGAGATTTTGAAGAGTGGTCCTGAGGGACTTTAGATTAAAAGGTGCCTCGGTCACCAGTCTTCCGACCACTAATAAAGCCATTCGTTTTGTCGAAGTGTTGTCTTCATTTCTACGGGTTGTAAGTGGCTCTTTTTCTTTATCTGTCAACGAGAGGTTCTTCCATTGGTTCAACAGATCCGTTTCCATGTTGAGGGCCACGTAAACACCTAGGGAGGGATTGGCCAAAACAGAGGGCCCCTATCAAAGGGGTGTCAAGCCCAAACAGGGGATCCCCGACCCAGAGACTCCGGCCCAATCCGAACCAGCGCAAGCTCGTTCTTCACCACCGAAGTTTCGCGGCCAGGAGAATCACAATTTCAACCAACCTTCCAGGAACCAAACGAAAGTTTCACAGGCCGGATTTGGATGACAATTCACACAAGTCAGGCCCAACCCAAACCTTTCTCAGATCAGACATAGCCCGAAAGAAATCCTCCAAACCGGTGTGGCCACCCAGCTAGCCCGAAAGAAATCCTCCAAACCGGTGTGGCCACCCAGCCCTGCGCGGCCAACCAGACCTGCGCGGCCGCTAAGACCTGCGCGACCACCCCTCCCTGCGCGGCCAACCAGCCCTACGCGGCCGCCAAAACCTGTGCGGCCAACCAGCCTTGCGCGGTCATTTCCTTCGCGCTGGTAACACCGTCAGGACTCGCGCTAGTCCCTCACGCTTCGGGGAACGGCCTATCTGTGAAGCTCTTTCACTTGCGCGCCGGAGGACTCTCCTTCACGTTCACGCCCTTCGTGCCTCGGAGAACCACCGCACCTTCGAAGATCGGAGATCCCTTCGCGGACGGTACATCACGATTCACCGCGTTGCAGAAGAGCTTCGAAACCGTGGTATTGCCACAGCGCCCGACGGCCACCGCCAACCTTCACGGAGCAGGGAAGGAAAAACGGTTACGGGACTGTCAATCCGCAAACACTCGTGGTCGATTCAAGGTGATGAAAGCCCGAGTCAAAAATGCCAAAGGGAGTAAAGGGTTTGGGATTCGGATATGCCTTCCCTTTCCCAGAACTGGCTCGGAAGAAGGGACAGAGGAACGGGAAAAGCTTCTGGGCAGCGATGGAGGCCTGGATCTGCGTCAGAAAAAGAAATCGAGGGGATGAAGCCCGAATTCCAACGGAGACGCCGGTGACGGAGTCCGAAAGCTGGCAGGGAGAATCAAAGGGAAAGATGGACAGAGAACGGCATGGAAAAGGGGATCCCGAGCCCCTGTCGCTGAAGCCGAAGACGATGGGGAAGAAGACCCAAAAACTGAACCGGCGAGGACGGCGCCGCCGAAGCCGATCGGACGAGACTCGATCCCTAGGAAACCCTAGGAGGAAAACTCTCACGCGGGAGAGACTTCTCACCCACACAAAAAAAAATGATGAAATTTTAAAGCCATAATATCAATATGAATGTAATACCTTGGAATAAATTCATACCCCACCAAAAAAATCCAACAATACCCCCTTAAACGAGGGTGAAAATCAACAAAATGTTAAAAAATTGGGGTACCCCGACTAAAAACTCTGTTTTGGAGGCCTTATGGGCCTCTTTTGGCCTCTAAAATCCCTTGACCGGGACCCTCCCAGGACACGACGACGTAGAGCTCGTCGCAGGATTCGATTTGATATGTGGTAGAGCTCAAACGGACACCCGGATCAAAAGTTATGGCCGTTTGAAATTTGAGTTGCGTTTTCAACATATTTTGGATCTTTTTTTAATTTTTTTTAATTTTTTAGTCTTCAAATTGTTTTTAAATGACTATTACTCCATAATGATTAGAAAATTATTAATTAAAAATATTTTTTTAATTTTTTAAGAAGCCATTTTCACTAAATATCTTATATATTATGTATAATAAATGTAAATGTACATTTATAGTTATCTAAAATATATTTAAAAATTATATATTATATTTATATATCAATATAACTATATTTATATAGTAATATATTAATATTTTTTTTAAAAAAAATTTTTGAAGCCGACCCTTTTTCAGCTCTTTTTTAGCACTGATAAAGGCACCCTTTATCAGCGCTTTTTTGAGCGCTGATAAAGGCACCCCCCTTTATCAGCGCTTTTTTGTTAGCACCGATAAAGGGGGGGGGGGCGCTGCGAAAAACTGTTTTTTTGGTAGTGTTTGGTGGAAAATAGTCATGAAATATTTTGGAGGAGGCTTCATAAAAATACGGCTATATAAAACCGTAAAAATCCATTCATTCCGTATAAGTTAAAATAACATTCTTCTCATACTTTACCAGAAAAGTCAAAAAGTACCTCGTAACGTAAACAAAAGAAAGATTCCTTACATACCATGTGGTAAAAGTCAAAATGGGTAAAAAGGACATTAAACATACATAAAAACACTTTTAGAAAACATGGAAATGTATGATAACAATAACCCTAGTAAATACTTACGTATAAGCAATCTCCGATAAAAAAATGAGATTTTCAAAATTATCCCTTAACTCAGGTCTGGTATGCTTCGTACGTATCCAAACCTCCACTTCTTTGACACGCCTCTTTGAATCCTCCTCTTAGGGTACTAAAATTAGTATTTGAAGAATACAAGGACCTCTAGGATGTTTCTAGGGAAGTTGATAAGGAAAATGGGTAGGTTTTGGCTAAGCTTAAAGGCTCAAATTGGTGTGAGGAAGAGAGGGAGCAGGTGCGCTTTATAAGGGAGGAGAGCGGCACCTTTGGAAATCTTAAAAATATTAATTTATAATAAATCCAACCCCACTTTAAAACCTCCAAAAATGACTCATATTTGAATATAAGATGATATAGGGTTGTAATCCCATCAACCAAAAAAATTTAGACATGTTAGGAAATTATTTTCAACATTATCAACTTGATTTATCCTTAATCAATTTAAATTTATTTGTGGTAATAACATTCTAAATTTTAAATTATAACAAAAAATTACTTATTTTTTGTGAATTGTCTATAAATGGATACATTATAACATATTATACAATATAAATATAAATTTATAATTTTTAAATATTTTTGTGATATTTAAACAATTTTATAATATGTTATTTTTATAAAATAACAATAGTGTCAATTTTGACACTATTCATTTATTTGAATTTAAATAAAATATATACAGAAGATATGTTCGAACTAAAAGCTTTAATAGATTCATAAAAGGTCATATGTGTCTAGAAAATTATGGGAGAACATTAAATAGGTCATATAATATTTATTTTATTATTTTTAAAGTCATTTATTCGGTTTATCTCTTAATAAAATAATTACTACAACATTTTTGTATAATTATTTAATATACATACTTGTTACATAAAAATTAAAACTAAAAACCTATAATAAAGATAAATGTATTCCTTTCCTAATAATACTTTTACTCGAATTTATCCTTTTAAAATCACAATATTTAAATTGTTATATTTATTAAATTATGAAGGTGACAACTTTGTCATCATTTAAAATAAATCAATATAAGTGTCATAATCACTTTTATAAGACTCCAAACGGTTATATATTAGGTCATTGGATGATTAAGGTGTAGATATACACTACCAATACGTTTTGGTCTGGTTTTTTGGCCTTTTAATGTGTATTATTATTTCAATAAAAACTATATTACTGATTTTTCACTTAATAAATAATTTATGCGTCATTAATGTATCACCATTAATGACAATTATTTAATACCTAAAAATTATAAATGAATTATCATGATGTATATAATTTTTTTAGATTTATGGAGAATATTTATTTTTTATGTTTTATGATGTTTATCACTAAATTAAAATTATTATACTTATAAGATTTAAGAGAGTGACATGTTGACACTTTCTTTGGTTTTAATAATAATTAAATTATTTTCATGGTCAAAAGTCCATAAAATGAATCTAATACGTCATTTAGGTTATATGTGTCTACTTTTATCCGTCCAATAGAGTTTTGGAATGTGTTAGGTTAATTTTATAATATTTTATTTACCCTTAATTACCCGATTTACTTTTAACTATGGTAAATAAAATTTACCGTTGTTACTATTCATAAAGCCCAAAAATAAAAATTACTCTATTAATATAATTTGGACCCACTGATTCCAAATATGGAATCCATTTTTCCAAAATCAATACACAGAAGTTGCCGAAATTAAATTAAAATTAATCCCGTTGTAGAAAGAAAACGTGTTTTTGTTTAAAACGTTGCAAAAGATTGAATTTATTTAACCTACGAATTCAAGGTAAAATCAATACTAATGACATAAATTGTAAAAAATGCTAAAAATATATTCTATTTATACTTTAAAACCATTCAATATTATAATTTAACCACATAAATTATTACGATGAAAAAAGTAGTTTTTAATTAAAATATAGCGTGTTTTTACTATTCATTAAAATATGAATGTTATCAGAATAATATGAAAATTTTATACAAGGTAAAATATTATATACTTATTCAAAATAATAATTTTATTTTTGTAAAATTGTACTTATAAACATGTCAAAAACTAGATTTAATGTGTGTGCGCCATCAAAAGGCGGCAAAACTGCATTTTTTAAAAAATACTTATTTTACCTGAAAAATTTATTTTGTTCTTATACCATCTTCTAAAAAATGTGTAAGATGAACAATAATGTAATAAAATTCAAAATTTAGTTAATAATATTCATAACGGCTAGTTCATAATAATATTATAATAATATATCATTGTTTAGTAAAACCCGGTATTGCGTACAACACACGCTGTCGAAGAAGGTCGTGATTGCGTGTAAAGCAAGCCAAGTCAGGGTTGTGTATAGTGCCAGACTCCTTTGTTTTTTTGTTATAACAGAATCCAACCATTTTTCATTTATACATTGAATATATATATATATATACACTCAATGTTGCGTAGAATAACTTCTCTCAAATGAACTTGAAATTGTGTATAACACGATCCATGAATTGTGTTGCGTATACTGCAAGCTAATACGGTGTTGCGTATAGCACAAGATAATCTTGGTTTAGCATAAAATAGAAGATATGAAAGAAATTAAAATGAATATATATTATAAAATCTCGGGTTGTTACATTGTGTATGACAGTCTATAGCCCCGTGAACTGACATTATTCATTTTCCATCACCATATCTCATGAATTTATATTATTTTGGATTTAAAGTGTGTATATATATATATATATTATATTTATGGAATAACTAAAATTATTGAATTATAATATCCCCTCTAATTTCATACAACTAAACCCGTTGGGAAATATGAGCGTCGCTTGTATGTACAATAGACTACTACCTCACGAACAGACGTGATGTATTTTTTATTTCTGTAATAATTATATGGAAGTAAAAATATATTAAATGAATTTTTATGATATTATTCTCATAATTATACTTTTTAAATTATTATATCATACATACCTTCTTATATTCCATTCTACAGGGATACCATAATGTCGCACATGTTTATGGGGGACCACTTCCTTACAAAGCGATATGATTCGTTCTACACTTACTATTTTAATGGAATATTATATGTATTATTTTATGGAAAGTATTTTATATATATGAAAAATAATATATTCTATTAATTTGATATATTATTTACCTAAATTTATTTTTCTTCAATCTATAAAATGGAAAGAGTGTTCGTGAGTATGTATGATGTATTATCTCTATAAATAGTGCGATTAATTTTCTCTCTATGAAATTATTTTATTACACTAAATAAATATATGTTAAATATATAATATATTTAAATCATTATTAAAATTTTGGGGATTATGTATCATTTTTAAAAGTTATAGGAACAAAAACAACAAATTAGAACACAAAAAAACAAATAAAATATTACCCAAAACAGGGTTTGATAGTGGAATTGTTAATTAAAAAGGAAATGTAAGTCATAAGTAGTGAATATATGGAATTAAATTTATATTTATGGTTCTTAAATAGATAAATAGAAATCCTCTATTTATTATACATGGGGTTTTTATGTTTTTGAGGGAATTTGCAATGTAAAGTAAGAGGATTTTGTCTCAATTTGTCTTTATTGGGAAATTTGATATGTTGTGCACCGATATTCATTGATGAAGTGTATATATAGAGTATTTGATGTTAAATAATATGAAATTATTTATTATCATGACATTTTATGAATTATTTAATGTTATTTTTCCCTCTAGATTATGAATCAAAAGATTCCAAAGTGGTAAAAGTTTTACATTAAATCCTCGTTGTCTATTGGGATTATTTGTGAATAAATTTTAAATTATGATATCATTATACCTATATATAAAGAGAGACATAAATTTTTTACCCTATGGTTAGTTCATTAAAAAAAATTTGTGACTTCCATTTTCCACTCTTAATTCACTAAAAACTATCTAAGAAATTGTTTAGGAAAATGGACTTTATTTCTCTCTTCGGTTGAAAAAATGATTTTTAAAAGTTCATTCTACTAAAATATTATTTTATGCCTTAATAGTTACCATTATTGATTAATTTTGAAAAATTATATAAAAGGAATTTTCATGTAATTTTCTGAAAAATACTCCTTTTTATTTTATTGAAAATGTGAAAGGAATATCTGTTTTATATGTGTGCGGAATAAACAGAAATTTCCACCATAATTATTGATGAATAATTTTAATCTTACATTATATATTTTCATTTTTATTTTCATATAAAAGTATTTTCAATAGGTTTTAATTATTTTTCTTGAAAAATATTATTTTTAAAGTGGAAAGGTTGATCTATTCAATTAGTGGTTCAAATGATATATCAAAATAATTTTCTAAATAATATGACATCATTTGATGTTAATTATGAATTATGATATAAATGATACAAGTATACCATTATTTTTATTTTCATCAATTATTTAAGTTTATGATGATAATATTTTTATACAAAATTATTTGTATTCCATGTTTTATACGATGATAAAATTATAATGAAACCCCAATATATTTCAACAGATTAGGAAAAGGTGAAATGATAAAATGATTTTGAGAACTATTAATTTTCCCAAGGTAATGTTATTATCAAATTTTTATGAAACCCATTTATTTTTTACTGTTATTATTTGAATAAATTGTTATGAACATGTGCTACACATATATATGATTATAATTATGTGTTGTGTGGGTCCTATATATCTCTCTAATGGGTTGGGTAAAGATAGGAACCACATGAGATAAAGAGAAATTGAATGGGGAGTTAACCAACTTCTATTAGGGAATCTATCCACTATTATAGTCTTTGGAGTGAACCATGTATACTAGAATGGATATGGGTGTAATACCATCCCACTATGATAGTTTTATAAATGTAACTTGACTAATTAGGAAATAATTTTCCATGCTTATATGCATACAAGAAATCTATTTCTTATGGTATTATATTTTTCTCATGCATCATGTTCATTGATTCCTTTATCATTATTGTCTTATGAACTTCAGATATTTATTCCATGACCCACATTTACAATATATTATATGTAATTTATGGTTTTAAAATTTTATTATCAGGTTCTCAAACATTTATACTCATATTATATTGATATCTCCATTGTTTTATGTAACAAATAATCTACGCTCCTCATTTATTATGTTTCATTTTACTATAATTTTAAGAAGGGTATTATGTATGATATGTATAAGAAGAGGTATAATTATGATGAATGATGTGGGGGTGATGTAGATATCTTATAAACCAACTTTCTATGTTTCGATGTTTTTAAAGGCACTAGACCTAAAAGATTATAGAATGGAGCACTATACTATTTAAATAATATTTTCCCATTACGATGTAATATTTATATATAATTAGTTTTGGTATTAAAATATATGACCATATCCATTCATTACATTTGATAATAAAAATACTTTATTTATTGAAGATACGCGATTGGATAAATAGATAAATGAAATGGATTCATCTATGGTGGGGGTGTCTTATTTTCCATGGATATATGAACACATGTTTTTATGGTAATTTATCTGATAATATTAGTTGTTTTATGGTTGAGATAGGTCCATGATTATAGTGGGAAATTAAATTAGGGTTTTTTGGTTCCTTGGTCAAGACCATATTTTGGATTCAAATTCGATGTTATAAGGATTTTGTACATTGTATTCAGATTGGGGATGGTTTAAGATTTTATCAAAGGGAGTGTTATATTTATGGTGTTTTTTTCCTTAGGGTGAGATCCTTAAGACCAATCGAGGTGGTTTGTTGAGGATACAACTATTGAATTACATTGAGATTCAGTTTCATAATTATGTGTGGATGTTTGGATGATCATGTTCTTATTTCTATTATTTTTTCATCATAATTTGTTTACAATACAATGTATTTTTGATTGCAGGAAAGTGTTTTTTTATAATTTCTAGATGTAAAAAGATAGACTTTTTTTTTCATAAGAAAATAAAAATGGTTAGATAAAAAAAAGAACAATTGTGTTTTTGGACCATTCTGAATATTTTTCCAGTAAGAAATTCTATGATTTATAGAATTTTTAGGATATGTCTTTTCATATTGATTGATTTTTGAGTGGTGTTTAGAGTGCTAAAGAAAATATGTGAATCTTGAAGATATAGTTATAAATTTTTGAAATGGTTTTACCCAATCGAATAATTACCACACCATTCAGAAAACCATAACGAGTGCCTTTTCAATGTGGTTGGAACACAATTTTTTCACTATCATAGAGAAATAGTGAAGACTGATTAATTTTTGTTTTAGGAGGATGTTCACGTCTATCACATGGTTTGGAATGACATGTGGCCAAACAAATAAATGAATGAAACATTGGACCATTATATTTTATTGGTTTTTGGATAATTTAGTAACAAATTTTGTAACCATGTGACTAGTCATAATTTCATAAAAAGGTTAATTTTACATTCCACCCATATTCCTTAAACCATAGCCCCCTCTATTTTCTCTCTCAAATACCAGATCACCAGTTTTCTCGAATCTCTTCATCTCCCAATTACCCTAGATTAGGAGTATTTCTCGATTGATTTTGTTTCATATTTGAGGATCCGTATTTATACCTTTCCCCTCCCATTTTTTCTTATATATTTACAAATTTATTTAGTTCATCTATAGCTAGGGTTTTATTAATGAATAAATATTATCATGGGGGAATCATCTCAATATGATGAGTCCTTTTCTCAGTGTGTCTAAAGGATATCTTGATAGTATAATGAAACAATATTTCTCACTAATTCAGTTGAAATATAGTTCCCTATAATACTATTTTGTATTTTTCACTAAATTAAATGAAATTTTATATTTTATTGAGTGTGTAAATTGGGGTTTTTTGTGGGTATAAACTATCTGCATGTTGATAATTGTCCACACCACATTGTTCAATTTTTTGAGGACTGAATTTTACTCTATGAGAATTTAGGTAATTATTTCTATTTTAATTAAATTATACTATTAACTAAAATTAGTAATAACTAATTATTTTAGGGTAATAGAAGAAGATAGGTAATTTTAGTTATGTGTGATTAATGGTTGGGATTCGATAAGATTGGGATATATTTTTTTATATGTTATTGTAGAAAGTAACACCATATGAGGTAGTTAGTCCCATGATCATCACAATAAAGAAAAATAAATTTCCGAATGAAACATGTGAAATGTTGAATCATCACATATGGTTGATTTTAATTTAATTAAATATATTATTTTTATAACTTATGGAATGGGTGAAGTGTTTAGGGCCATAATAGACCCTTGAATAGTAGCTGATTCCTTGAACAATGATGGTCAAAGACCTGATTATAAATGTATTCAATTTTAAATGTAGAACCTAAAAGGATATAAATTAAATAGTTTCCAACAACACTCTTGAATAATGGGCACTTATGGACTTGAAATGGATAAAATTTTGAGTGAACCAACCAAAGATGGTATAAGTACAGACATATTCTTTATTCCATCGGTTGAGAGTAATTTGGCATTGTATTTTATAATGATACTGAGGTTTTTAGATGATTATGGTTATACTGAGGGATGATTTTTGATCTGGGTTGAATGATTCAACCCTAGATTTTGAAATGAGATAAGAGAACCCATTGAGGAGTTCTGGATTATGATGAGACATATGGGACCTCATTGGGTGACCTAGTGACATATTAACCCTAGAGATAATTACTATAGTGTACAACATATCATAGATATTGGATGTCACCTTAGAATTCAAGGATAAATGTGGTCATCCTCACATGATTAAAATGAGGTGAATGAAGAATTTAATTCATAAATATTATAAATTTTTAGGAATAGTCAATAAATATAATTATGATCCACGCAAGAACTGTAAAAATTTATAGTCCTTAGAAAATATATATATATCTTATTTTGGTATAATCGTCATTATATATCATGTAATTAGTCTTAAATTATACCATTCATAACATACAACACTTAAAATCATGCAATACTTCCTAGTTAAATGAAACATAATCAATAGTGGGACTAGATGCTCAATATTGGTAAAAAAGGGGGACATCAATTGATGGTCATATGAAAAAATAAGATACCAATAAGGGTATTAGTTTATAATAATATCTTGATAAATTCATACTAAGTATATAGTGGATAATAATAATTATTTAAGTAATATAATATTAGACTTTTTATAATTCATATATCATAATTGTGAGAAACCATCACAAATCAATCTTGAAACCTAATATAAAAGTACAAGAATGAAAACATTCCATAAAGTGTGGTGCTATCTCAATAATAATAAATTCATTTGTCATGGATAACTATATAGGCCATAAAATAATAGTTTATCATCTAGAAAAACTTGTTCCCATATCATATGAGATAAGGAATCACCACTAGTTTTCTATCATGGAAAAATAATCCCTCCCTCTTTCCTATAGTGGATCAGCAACCCCTTCCTATTCCCCATAGTGGATCAAGGACATCAAATAATTTCATATAATTATATCATGATATATAAGAATATTACTAAAAAATGGGAGGGGTAAAATAGCCTCACCCATAATATAATGACAACCATATATTTACAAGGTACAATATCATAAGACATTCATCATTTCTTTAAAGAATAACCTATAAAAAATCATTTCAAAACCCATTCATTATTTAATCATAGTATAACACATGGTAATTGAATATGTTTCATAAATATATAATCATAAAAATATGAGCCCATAATATTAATAAATAAAAATAATATCATTGGATCATATCTCCATAAATCATAAGTGACTTAAAATAATGTTATCATAGATTAAAAATGTTTTTAAAAGACGATTAGAATATTTCTTGAATAAAATAGAAATTTTGTTTTGAAATAAAATATTTTTGATAAATATATTTATAAACTTTTGTAGATTTTCTTTTGAAATTAACTGTGAAAAATTATAAGGAAAAATTCAAATCATTTATCAGATATGATGGTAGGGAATTTCCATCATGATGAGTACGTTAAAATCGATATTCATTTCACATTTTCATTGAAAAGTAAAAAAATACCTTAATAAAAATTTGATAATAATATTACATGGTATTTTTTGTGGAAACAATAAAATTTTGGTAAAATGATTATATCATGTCAGAAGATCATAATACACCATCCATGATTTGTTTTAGAGAAAACATGGGCATTGAAATAATATTCTAGACCAAAGAGAAAATAAATTATTTTTTTAGCATTTTCCTAGTCTCTTTAAGTACTAAAGGGAGGAAAATGTTAATATTAATATCAAACTCCATGAATAACCAAAGGATAAGAATATTAATTGGATTTATAAGATAACTATCAAATAATTTCCTAAATAGAATATCCGCTATAATCTATTTCAATTAAAAAAGGATTTAGACAAAAATAACATAACTAAAGTATTATCTTTAATTATTTTCATTAAAACCTATGATAAAATAAATTCATATTTATTATACATGTATTAAAATAAAAAATTATATATATATCATAGAAAACATTATTTACTTTTAACATGTCATCACTTATTTAATATCAACTATTTGTAAAATCACCCTTGCAGGTGATAACTTTATTATTTTTCAAGAATGTTTCAGTCAAAATATCAGATTCCTTATAAATTGATCATGGTTATATATATATTTTTAATTATTTCATCATTATAATTTTTAATTGTTATTTACTTTTTATCTATTCAAATAATGATTTGATGAAACAAGAATTACATCAAATTGTGGAGGCATTAATATGTACATATGCATGAGTAATGATTCCACATTTTAATGGATAGATTTAAAGAAAGTGAAATAATAATTAACATTAACAAATCATAAGATGATAAATATTGTTATTATATATTAAATCCATCAATATAACCACCAACGTGATGTAGTGAGGAAAAACTAAGAAAATCACTTCATTGAGGTTGTAGTCCACACGTATAGCCAAGTGATGTAATCTTTTCCAACATGATATAATATTGATGAATAATGGTTTTTGTATAAACATAATATTAAATAATTAAATTTATTATATTGGATTTTATTTTTTATAATGGTTACCATATATTTAGAACTGTTAATAGAAGAAACAGATTTAGATGCACCTAATTAATTAATATATATCATTATTGAGAAAACTCTATTTCTATACACCTAAATCCTTGAATGGATGATCTTATGGATAGATAAAATTTTTATGAATGGGAATGGAATATAAGATGATAATTGGTATAGGATTGAATGAGCTAGAATTATAAAACAATGCGAATAAGGAAGGATAGGAGGTTCCCTTTTATATGTGAGGGGACTGGAAACCCTCTAATTTCATACATTTTTAATTTAATATAAAATATTTTTTAGGATCATGTGGGTATAAATTGATATATTTTTTAAATATTATAAGTATGAGTTTAAATACTCTCATTAAATAATATTTAGACATATTTATGTTTTTTAATCCTTATCTCGTTGTTTTATCTACAAGTAATTATTTTTTATAATTTCCACAATGATAATTTTTTTTTCATCTATAAGAGTAAAGAATCGTTATAAAAAAGGTATATATTTTAACACATGGACAATGATTATTATTTTAAACCATATCAGATTTATGTGGAAGATTATAGTATATTTATGAATATAAAATCATTTAGAAAAATAATTTTTATTTTAATATATAATTAATTTCATTTTTGGAACTAGTCATTTAATTTAAATTAATATATAAAATATTTAAATGGAATTCAATTCTAAAACATCACACATTGTAGATGCCGAAAAAGTCCATAACATCTAGAGGAAGTTTTGAAATGATGAAGCAAAGTCATATTCAGACGTGGAGGCCCGGCCCGGATGGGCCATAAGTGTTGCGAAAAATTAAGGAGGACTTGCACTAAAAAATATTTCCCACCCGAAGGAAGTCTGGGATTCGCAAAAAAGAATCGGTGAGGCGCGCAATTTTGCAAGCCCGGTTCCGCGCGGTGAGGCTTTCGCACCGACCGCCCTGACGTGGAAGATTTCACGCGCCGCTCGGATTCTACGACGCATGTGGCCTATAAATAGAAGAAGACCCCTTTCATAGGCTGCGGAATTCGGACCAGCTCCCGTGTGTGAAATTGGACTCCCGTGCGCGCAATATGACTTTTAGGTATTGACCCTTATCACGCAACCTTACCCCAGGGTTCGCCTTTGCATGCAATCCCACTGACATCAATAAAATTTCAAACACCTCCAGGTTCCTCATTTGCGCGCAATCACATCCATTGCGTGCACTCCCTCTTTTGCGCACAAAACCCAATTATGTGCAAGCCTGTCATTAGGTTTTACCAGGGATCGGTCATTGACCTCATGCGCAATCGAAGCCCATTGCGCACAATTCCCCCTAGCCGCGTGCAATCCCTCTGCCCCAATTGTGCGCCATCCTGGTGTTTTGCGTGCAAACATTCTCTTTGCGCACAAAACCCAGGACCCCTCACCTTGACGCCCCACAGGGTTCCTCCCTGCTTAGGCACCCGATGTCCTTTATACCGGACATGCACGCTATGCATTGTTTTCCATTACGGCCTTCCAGGCTCGTACAAAGTATCCTCAAGGTCCCTTGGGGTGGTGTTTCCCATTAAGTTGATTTTCCTTATGGTCCTTCACATAGGTCCGCTAACGGATATTGCTTCTTCGCATAGCCACGCTAATGTGGACCCCTCGATGGTTCTCCCTATGACCCCCTTTCACCATGGCCTTGCCGATGCCTTCCCACCCACAAGGGGTAGAGGGTATTAGGCATGTAATCCCTAGGGGTGTGGAGAAAACCCTCCTCATATGATCTGCATGACGTTAAGCTTCCAAGCACTTCATCCTCAACAAATGACGTTAAACTGTGATCTGACCCCATGCCTCGCACGCAGGGTCTCCCCGGCTCGGTCATTCTTTACACCGCTCATCTCCATGGGAATTGAATATTCCTCACATGGAATGAGATCCTCCCTCTCGGAGTGGCGTTTGTCTACGGGGGAAGGGCTTCCTCAGAGCGTAATCCCCTAGCCTCTCTTACAGATGGTAGCACCAATGATCCTCCACACTTCCCTCTACGCTTTGTCGCATCACGGGCCTCCATCCTGGAGTAAGCCCTGACACCATGGGCCGCACAACGCATAAACCCCTCTCCGCTTCTCACAGACACACCCATCATGACGTGATTGTCTGGTCCCTACTGCTTCTTGTTTCTCACACCGAGAAAAACTCACGTGGGATTAGAGTGAGAATAAACCATGAAATCCTCTTATGGGCCACCTATGAGCATAATACCCATCCCGATGAACTACGAGGAATTTGATCCGTGCTAAATCATGGTATGTAGGTAGCCTCAACGAGGTTTAGGCCCACCACCCAGTTGTTCCGACCTCTTCACGTCGGTTCGCCAACATTTTGGGCCGCCTTAGAGAATAATCCCCAAATTCTCATCCAGCATGACGTTAAACTGTTTGCCTCGTCCTGAATGACGTTAAACTGTATATCGTCCAACATGATGTTAAACTTTCAGCATCATCCCGCATGACGTTAAACTGTATATCATCCCGCATGACGTTAAACTGTATATCGTCCCGCATGACGTTAAACTGTATGCCTGAACTACGTGGACATTGATCCGTGCTAAAGCACGGTACATAGGTAGCCTCCACGAGGTTCAACCACATCACTTGGTTTTTCGAACCCCTTAGTTTCAGTTCACCAGCAACCATTGTGGGCCATCTTAGAGTGTAATCCCCATATCCATCAATTGTGGGATACCTCAGAGCGTAAGCCCCAAATGATCCCCATCCCGCATGACGTTAAACTATATGCCTAAACTATGTGGACTTTGATCCATGTCAAAGCATGGTACGTAGGAAGCCTCCATGAGTTTCAAGCCCCCTTCACTCCATCACCCATCCTGATTCCTACCCGGTCCGTCACATCCCGGTGGGATCATGCCACCTCATTCCACTCCACAGTATCTAGGAAGCCGCCCACGTGCTGGCCCCAACATCAGAGTTCCCTTCAGGGGGTTCTTTTATCTGATCCACTCTCAGTGTTCCGATCAGTCTGATCCGTCTCCGCAAGACATTAAACTTATGGCATACCCCGTGTTAAACATGGGAAGCTGGGGAAAACCTCAAAATACATTCCCTTGGCGTAATCGTCTCCGTACGGCATTAAACTCGCAGCATACCCCGTGTTAAACATGAGAAGTTGAGGAAAATCTCAGATACATGCCTACGACTTTCCAATTCCCCACGTTCAAGGTGGGATGCCTCAGTCTTTTGTGCCCTTGAGAAGCCCTATAATAAGGGACAGAAGACAAACATGCCAATCCCCCAGCCTCAAGACATGCCAACGATGCCCCAGCATGACCATTCTCCTCACCGAAGGTTGCTGCCCCAACCAGACCCCTTGGAGAATCTCAACAAAACCAGCATAATTAACAGGTGTCCATGAAGACATGGCACCGAGAACAATATTCACAAAAACGTCTTATATCTATGAGGGAGACCCGGACTAGGTGACGAGCTCCGTGGAGGAATCCATGGAAGGAAGAACTGACATCCCATCATACTGGTTTCGATCAAGGAGAAAATGTCCCTGAATAAGGTACGGATGTCGCCCGCCTTTGGAAGGTGGGAATGTGGGATCACAAGCCACGCATCCTCCCCTGTGTGACGGAAGTGTGAATGCCCTGGAGGAAAGTGTAAAAAATATAAAATGGTGAACCCGACATGAATCTCTTCTCCTCAATATAGAGACTGGTAGGCTATTGGTTGTCGATTCCTTTTCCTGCTAGTGTTAATGGGTTCATCTCCCTGCTTTCAGGAATCAGATCGATGCATTTGGAGCTCGATCACCACCTGCCCACCAGCGTAGGGGCAGGGGCAGTACCGATGCAGCCACTCCGCGCAGTCCCACCTTTTCAATAGCTGCTCCGACCTCCATGATTTCAGGGCGCTCACGCCCCCTCTCTCCATCAGAGATTATCCAACAGAGGTTGATCAACGACCTTGTGTGTAGGTATGAGGAGGATGGGGTCATCCTGAACAAAGAGATGGCCCATTTGGATCTCGATACAGCTACGCCTCACTGCCATCACCGCCCCTAAGGGCCACATAGGGAGCCACCGTTCTTCACCCCGATGTTCAACCGTTTCGGGAGCCTATCCCCGGAATGACTCAAAACCTCCCTTCCATATGTCGATGAGGTAGGAGATGTCCAAGTTCACCCGACCGGGGACCCGCTCCAGGGGTTCACAGTAAGGGCCCCCACCAGACCACGTCGACACCACCGCCTGATTCCAGGGGACGAAGATCAGGCAACCCATGGGCCTGTGCCACCGGCTCCAACCCATCTGACCCGACGCCAGCGTCGGTCCCAAGCATAAGAGGATTCCTTCCCTGGGGCATCAATGTCAGCAACCACTGTGGCCCGAGCCACTATTTTCTCTTGTCATCAAACCCCCACACACATTGAGTAGGTGCAGTTACATGCCCAACCTGAATCGAGGCCCCGACCGCCGCACAGGGAGGTTGGGTCGACTCTCCCAGCCGCTGGCACAAGCAATGGCCACCACAGACCAATTCACGGTAGTGCCATCCAGCATGAAGATCTACTCCCTACCACTGTTCTAGAAAACAGAAGCCTTCCCCATGACAGCTACGCTCCAGATGTGGCTCTTTCCAGTGCTCACAACACTGGGTACGAGGTCACATCCCCTACCGCTGGCCGCAAGTATGGAGCCATTGTATTTCTGTTCAGTCACCCAAATTGAGCTCCTCACCATGTCCCTTTCGAAATCTGCCCTGGTGCTCCTCGCACCCCAGCCCTCAGTTCTCTCAGCCCCAGTACCATTGCGGCCAGAGGACTCTATGGTAGAAATCAGCCTTGCCCTGAAGAGCTACCCAGGGCCAGGAAGGCGGGATGTCGTTGCTACAAGGGAAATACCAAGGATGACCATACGGAAATCAGACCAATCCGTTTCTCGGACTCTGAGGTGGAGTACGACTCGACAATGGTGCCCTCCCCCCAGTCGTATGAGTCAAGGGCAGGGATAGGGACGCGGCGCATCAGCCTCGTACTCCCCGAATATAGGATCCGTATGATCCCCACCTCCCTTCGAAGGTATATCCTAGAGGACGAGGACTTGACGTACACCCAGGGATCAAACTTGCTGTTACCATTGGCCTTTTCGGAAGAACCATCCACCTCGGGCAGAGAGGGGGTAGATCTTTTTTGGAGACCGACGGAAGAGTCGTGACATGAAACACCCTCGGAAAGTGCCGACACTGTGACAAGAGGTCCGTTCGCCGGCCCATCCTATCGTGTTGTGACAGCCAGGACACTACAGCCCTTGTAGGACGACTTAGGATTCATTGTCCAATCGGCATGCTCACCGTATTCTCCAACCACTAGCCCACCGGCCCAACGGTCTGCCACGACACCACTTCTAGTTCCTCATCCATTCTCAGTTGATGAGCAAGGCCAGCAAAGGCTAGATCCTGAACCTGATCTGTGGAGATTCTGGACCATCCTCGCAGCAGGTCACTTCCCATAGATGTTTTGGCCGGTCGGAGGATCGGATTTTGATATACCAGAATCGCTCACCCCGGGAGAGTTTGAATGTTTCTGCCAGACTATTCGGGTGACTCACTCCCATCTTCTCCATCATCAGGTGCCTTATCCCAGGAGTCCAGCACATCTCGAGGATATCGGTGAGCAGTGTCGTCAGGTCGACCTGGCTACGCTCCCTGCAGTTCGACACCCCGAGTCACTTGGCCACCACAGGGCCCTCTAATAGCAATGTGTCCAGAGTTTTCAAGTACTCTGCAAATTTATAGAGGAAGAAACCCCCCACGTGTATGTCCGTGGATGGGGGAAATACACCGCCCTTCTCTTCAGTACGATTCGCTGGCAGCACGACTCACCGAGTAGTTTTGAGGGCATGCCCCTGAGGGCAGCAGCGGTCAACATGGCCGACCTGTACGGAGAGGGGAATGGTTTGGAACATCTCGATGGGGACTCACCCACTGAGGAAAATCCACTAATGGACCCATCCGGGAGAATTACTAGCCAACAGAGAAACATCCTAGGTCTCTCCGCACCCACTGAGGTGTTAACACTGATCCGGAACATCGGCAAGGGAAAAGAGCGTGTTGGGGCTGTCAAGATCGCCGACCCATCTGCCTCAGTTCAAAAGGAAGAAGAAGATCTCGAGAAGGCCACGCTGTGAGAATAGCTTGCTGAGCAGAAGAGGCTGGTTGATGAGCTTCTAGCCGAACGCATTTCAGAGCGGTGACCCGACTACGGTGATCCTAGGCCGGGATAGTTGGGGCATGAACTACCCCTCGACGTGATTCTGCCAAGAAATTGCGATCATGCCATGTTCGCCAACAACGGAGAGGCCGGAGCTCATGGAAAGAGGGCGCGATACATTTCGTCGAACCCCCCCTGAACGACGTGATCACCCAAGAGATCCCTCTCGGGTTCCTCCCGCTACCCCAAGTGTCGCTCTACCAACTGCCCCGCGAGCTGCTGAGCTTGACTACCGGATTGAAGAGACTGAAAATCCGATTGCGGCATCCATCGCCCACTTAGAGGCTTTGGAAACTCGACAAGTGGCAATCCCACCGAACGAGAATCCATAACCAGCATGGGTAGATGATATGCCAGTACCTCTGGGATTTTGGAACCCCACTTTCGCCCCCTTTAATGGGACAGGAGACCTGCCACAACACCTGGCCCACTTCAACTCAAGGTGTGGGCCTATGTTAGGGACTTCGGCGCAGCAGGAGTCCGCCAAGCTCCATTGCTTTGTTCAGACACTAGAAGGGACAACATTCGTCTGGTACAGCCAGCTCTCTATCGGATATGTGACTAGCTGGGAGAACCTTCTTAGGCAATTCCTACACAAGATCAGTTCCACAACTCAAAAGTCGTACATCGAATACCTCTTCTGGTGCATGAAAAGGCCCGATGAGCAAGTCGCGTACTTCGTCGCCCAGTGGATGGGGCTCACATACTCCCTTGACATGCCACTAACTCCGGAGAAATTACTGAAAATGTGCATCAGGAACGTCAAGGAAGAGTTGGTTCCTTCTCTGATCACTCAGAATTACCCCGGAGGGTTCTGGGACTTCTCAGACAAGGCTCAGTACCTCGAGGAGGACCTACAACAGGCCAGTCAGGCATGCCCGCTGCCTCCTGTGATCCCTGCAAGGAGAGCTTCTAGAGCCGAGCCTGCTGATGTGGCCTAGATAGAGGCCCCCAGGTAGCTAGAGTTGCAACCAGTGAGGCCAGCTCCGCATCCCCATAGGGGTCGACCCCCATGGGAACAGCCTCAGGCCCACATCGACCGCCTCAAAATCTGCAAGTGCCTTCGTGTAACGCACCGCCACCACCTAGGAATGATAATGAGGTTCCGCCTCCTCAGCATTCTCCTTCGACCCCTCGTCAGTGCCAGCCTCTTAGATCCCCCTTTCCGGACAGAAGAAATGATACCTACTCGTTTAACAAGGCTCATGTCCCTGGATACTTCCATAGTGCTTTAGAACAGAGAATTGTGCGGCTGCCTGAGTGCCAGAAGCCAGAAGAGGCACATCTCACTGATCACCCCAACTACTGCCCTTATCACCAGACCCTGGGGCACACAATCCAGCAATTCTATGTGTTCAAGGACTGGCTCCATGACCATATTGACAATAATATAGTTAGGTTGGGCCCAGCCCCGGCACAAGTAGCAGGTGTCTTTGTGACATCAGAGGGTGGTAGCGGCGACAAGGATGAATGGCAGTAGGTTTCCGACCGTGGATCCCAGAAGTACAGTGACTGGATGGCCCGCAATATGGTTGCCCGTTCCCATGGCATCATCTTCCCATGCCTGAATCAGCCAGAACCCTCAGAAGCTGTGGTTGCTACCTCAGCATTGTCATCCCAGCCTTCCTCTTCCCAGAAGAGCAAGCGGTGGCGGCGCAAGAAGAAAGAACGCGCCCCTCCAATGTCGTCGTCATCCCACACTCTTGGCGACTTCATGCCCCCAGAAATGGGGATCCCTCCAAGACTCTGCCCATTAATGGATGACTCCTCGAGTGATGATCAGGGGTACGCTTCGGTTGACACCATAGAGTTGGTAAATCCCTTTTTGACTCCCGATAATGAGGGACGTCGGGTGGGCCTTCCCAATGTACCCATTCGTCGCCAACGCTGATGGAGCCATGTCTACGTGGATCGCTGGGGCACGGTAGTCAGCACCTACAGCTAGGTCATGCATGCCACTGAGACTAGGCAGTAGGCCCAGAACAGAGCTTAGCACATGCGCCCCCTTCATCAGGTGTCGACAGGTCCACCTCCACCACCGTTTGTGTTGCTGGATCAGGCGGAACCACCTTGGCCATACCACGACCAGCTCTGCCCTGCTACCAGCCGACCCCAGCCTTCCAGTCCCAACCCGACAACCACTCTCCAGGCTTTGACTAGTGAACAGTGAGACGTGCCTAGTACCAGTTAGCCACCGGTCCCGCCGGTAGGGTCCATCTTGCCTCCAATCACAGAGCGACCTCCTGTTTGTAGAGGCTCGTGTTTGGACCAGAAGTATGTTGTTCTGAAGCACTTGGATGACATTCTAGCAAGGATTTCTATCCTTGAGGCTCTTTTTCTGTCATCCAAAATGCGTGAGGCACTCACAAAGTCCCTAAGGAGCCCCCTCTAGTTTCAGATGGAGGTATCAGCTGCAGACGTCTTCTACGCTGAGGCTATTGAGAACGCCGAATGCCAGGAAGTTATCTCATTCTTCAGTGAAGATGAAGACCCTCCCATACATGGGCACTTTTTCCCACTATACATCACTAGCCAGTTCAATGTAATGGAAGTCCGCCGTTGTCTTGTTGACATGGGTTCTGGGATTAACCTAACCCCAACTCGGACACTGTAGAAGATGGGTCTGTCTGAGGATGATTTAACTCCCTCCGACCTTAGGATCTAGGGATACGACAGATCCAAGCAAACTCTAGTTGGAAAGATTCAATTGAAGACCCAGTTCGGAGGCCTAATTGCCAGCACCGAATTCATGGTTGTCTCATAGGACACCACCTACAATGCATTGATGGGCAGGTCGTGGCTCCACCTTCACGCGGCGGTCCCCTCATCATATCATCAATGCCTCAAATACTCCATTAATGGTCGAGTAGGCGTGCTCCAAGGAGATGCATCTCCTTTTTCCTCTTGTGATTATCGTTATCTGGACGCCGACTACTACAAGAGCAAGGATAAGCAGGTTCTGGAAGGTGAGGTTGAGCCCGCCGCTATCACAAGTGATCCCTGGACAGGTTTGGATGACGCCAATGTCTTCCCAATCCATCAGTTGGAGGCCACAACCCCAGACAGGGGGCAATGTTTTGTGGTTTCGGGTACAAGAGGAAGGCATATTATTGGATCCATGTGATGGAGGAAAATCACCTCATACTCCTACACCAACCAGGCTCAGGTGATTCCCAAACCTCCTACCCCTGTACGGTATCAGAACATTAGGCTCATGGCGACGACGGTGCGTCATACATGTCTCAACCGTCGGCTTGGAATTAACCGGATCAAGCCGACGCACCACTACTGCTTTGATGTAATCAAGTATGGACCCTTGGGCCGAAGACCGGATGGGATTGGATCGACTGCCTTTATCGCTATGGTCTCAATGGCGTGTGGGTCTCCCGATATGATGACCACTTCCTCCCAAGCCAGCACCAGCTTCCCATCAGGGTCAGTAGCCCGGAAGTAGCTCCCCCCGCGGATGATCCCTCCACAAGTGGAGAAGAGTATCTAAAGGATGCTCCCCTACCTTTGAAGAGGGATTCTATACCATGGTCGATGAATTGGTATAGGTGAAACATGGTAGTGAGGCAGATCTGAGACCTACATTGATCAGTGTGGCCATGCCCCTCGAGGAGCAGCAATGATACATAGAATTCCCCAAACAGCACCGTAATGTGTTTTCTTGGAGTTAGACGATATCTTGGACTAGATCCTCAAGTAGCCATCCTCTGCCTTGGTCTCCCGACAAACCATCGTGGGTTTAAGAAGACTCCCAAAAAGATTCACCCTTCTCACGGTGCCATGGTTGAGGCTGTAGTTGATAAGCTCATCAAATCCAACTTCGTCAAGGAAGTCCAGTACCCCAGGCGTCTTTCCAACATTGTGCTAGTCAAGAAGAAGAACGGACAGATCAGGGTCTGTATCGACTTCCAAGATCTCAACCGCCACTGTCTGAAGGATGATTTTCCCCTTTCGGTGATAGAGTTGTTGATTGATGCCACGACCGGATTCCAAGCCCTTTCCTTCATGGATGGGTATTCCGTGCATAACCAGATCCGGATGTCCCCCGAAGATGAAGATTTCACTGCCTTCAGGGCCCTCCAATGTACCTTTTGTTACCAGGTTATGCCCTTTCAGCCTAAAGAATGCTGGTGCCACATGTCAACAGGCCATGCATCGCATATTCAAACCAATTCCCGGGACGTCTGTGGAATGTTACGTGGATGATCTGGTGGACAAATCTCACCAGCGCCAGGACCATCTCAAGGACCTTGAGAAAGTGTTCGGCTTCCTCCATTCCCACCGCCTGAAGATGAACTCATTGAAGTGTTCCATTGGGGTCACCTTCAGAAGTTTCTTGGCTTTGTTATCAGATAACGAGGCATTGAGATCCTCCCGAAGAAGATAATGGCCATCATCCAGATGCCTCCCCTGAGCAATATTCAGGAGCATCGAGGTCTCCAAGGCCACTTAGCCTACATACTCCGATTCATTACGAATCTAGCGGGAAAGTGTAAGACCTTTTCCCGGATCATGAAGAATGGTTCCACTTATGAATGGGTTGAAGGGTGTCAGACCGCCTTCGAGGAAATCAAGCAGAATCTGCTCCAACCTCCGGTCTTGATGCCACCCATTTCCAGGATGTCACTAGTCCTTTACGTGACCACCCTGTAATGATCCCTCGGTGCACTTCTCGCCCATAAGAACAACGAGGGAATAGAGAACAACCTCTACTACCTCAGATGCATTCTCCTTGATACAGAAATTAGAAATTCTCCCATCAAGAAAAGCTTTCTAGTGCTCGTATTCACCTTACAAAAATTGAAGCACTACTTTCCACACCACGAGGTACAGCTGGTCTCTCGGGTAGACCCGTTGAAATACATCCTGAACCGACCTATGTTGAATGGCCGACTAACGCGGTGGTTCGTGATCCTCCAGCAGTTTGAAATCAGATTTGTACCTCAGAAGGATATCAAAGGACAGGCATTGGAATAATTTTTTACTGCTCACCCAACCTCCGCAGATCAGCCACTGGATCTAGTTTTTCCTGATGAGGTAATCCTCTCAGTCGATCATGTCGTACCCTACTGGTAGATTCACTTTGACGGTGCCTCCCAGAGCCCCACCGGTAAGAGACTCAATGATCCCAGGCTCAACAGAGTGGGCCTGGGTATCATCTTCATCACCCCAGAGCAATCTGTCCTACCATATTCGTTCCTATTGTCCGAGGGCTGCACCATTAATGAGTCCGAATATCATGCCCTCATCACTGGCCTCGAACTGGCCATCGAGATTGACGTGCCCCATCTGCATGTGAAAGGGGAATCCAAGCTAGACATCAGGCAGGTCAATGGTGACTATGTTGTCAGGAAGCCGGAAATCATGCCATTGATGGAGTTCACCCTTCGTATAATGGATCAGTTCCCCTCTCGGCCGGGAGTCGTTCATATTCCCTGGTCGCAGAACGGTCGAGAAGATGCTTTCGCTAGCCTGGCCATGTCACTTGCGGAGCCCGAACAGGACGACCTGATTATCCACGTAGCGCACCGGAGAGTCATTTCTCTCGTTACCCCAGAGGATGATCATGGCCCATGGGTGAACCATCGTACCGCCGATGCCCCTACGTCAGGAGCCCCGGGTACTTCAGACATAGTGAATGAAATAGCTCCCAATTGGATGACACCCTTGGTTGAATACCTCCAACGTGGTAATCTTCCATCAGACCAGACCAAGCACGAGAAAATCCGATGTCGTGCACTACATTTTACCCTTCAGAGCGGTCCCATCCTTGAGAATATCCTTTACAAATGAAGATTTGATGGCATTTTCCTCCGTTTCCTTCATGGAGTCGAGATCCCTCAGGTCATGTAAGAGGTTCATGCTGGTTCCTGTGGCGCCCATCACACCGGGTCAAAGTTGTCCCACCAAATTCAGAGGCTGGGGTACTTCTGGACCTCTATTATTTATGACTGCATCGAGTTTTCCAAGAGGTGTCATGCGTACCAAGTTCATTCCAACTTTGTTCATCGGCCACCAAAGCCCCTCTACACTACTAAGTATTCATGGCCCTTTGCAGTCTAGGGTTTGGATGTCGTAGGACCTTACCCATTGATGGCGGCTCACCAATGCCGGTTCATTCTGACCGCTAGGGATTTTTTTTCCAAGTTGGCAGAGGCAATTCCGCTCAAGGATGTCAAAGACCATTATATTGCTGAATTCATGAGTTCCAACATCATCTATTTATTTAGAGTTCCCCACGATATCCTCACCAATAATGGGACCAACTTTCGAGAAGCCGAGCTAAATAAATTGTACGCAAAGTACAATATTCGCTCCAACCATACCTCCCGCTATCACGCACATGCGAATGGATAGATCGAGGCGTTTAACAAAATCCTCTCTAAAATTCTACAAAAAATGGTTGGTCAGAATAAAAAAATTTGGCCGGACAAGCTCCCCAATGCCCTCTGGGCTTATCTGATGACAACTCGCAATTCCACCCAGGTGACCCCGTATTCCCTGGTGTACAGAGCTGAGGTCGTTCTGCCCATCGAGATTCAGTTACCCTCATTGCGCATGGTGGTTTAAGACCAGCAAGCACTGGATAGATTTACCGAAATCCGTCTAGCAGAATTAGTAGCATTGGACGAGAATAGGCTTCGCGCCTTTCATAACC
Organism: Viscum album; assembly: GCA_963277665.1. Classification (NCBI taxonomy): domain Eukaryota; kingdom Viridiplantae; phylum Streptophyta; class Magnoliopsida; order Santalales; family Viscaceae; genus Viscum; species Viscum album. The sequence goes on along the minus strand of OY728125.1, from coordinate 1,919,933,366 downwards.
TGGAAAGGCATCAGAGCAGGATGGCTCATGCTTTCAACAAGAAGGTTTGCCTCCGCTCTTTCCTACAAGGAGATCTTGTACTATCCCTCAGGGCACCAATGATTCCTGGTAGGAAACCACCCATGTTGGAGACCTAATTGGAGGGACCTTTCATCATCCATAAGGTTTATCCCAATGATGCGTACTCCCTAGTGACAATGGATGGGGAGCCTGTAACTCCTCCAAACAACGCCATGTTCCTCAAGCAGTACTTTTCCTGAGCCTAAGGGTCCTGCATGATCCTAAACTGCAAACCCAGTCCCCCATGACCTTAAACTGGATCCTGGTCCCCCATGACCTTAAACTGGATCACGGCCCCCCATGACCTTAAACAGGATCACGGTCCCCCAAGACCCTAAACTGCATTTGGTCCTACATTTGGGCCCCTGTGGTCCCCCATGACCTTAAGCATGATAATGGTCCCGTATGACCTCAAACTGCACCTGGTCCCCCATGACCCTAAACTGAATTTGGTCCAGCACGACCATAAACTACACTTGTCCCTACATCTGGGCCCCTTTGGTCCGAGTTCTAAGACCATAAACTAGGATCCTTATGGTCCATCATGACCTTAAACTGCATGCTCGTCCTCACTGCAAGACATTAAACTGCAAGCTAGTCAGGCCTTCCTGACCGAGGCCCAGCCATAGGCCCCTTGGCCTTCTCGGGCCCCTTAGCCCCGTCCTTACCCAGAGTGTGAGGTGTGGTGTGATACTATGTCCCCATTCACCATGGGTTTCCCACCACGCCGTACAAATTCCTAGATGAAATGCCTCTTATCATCCTACATGACGTTAAACTGTGCTTCTAGAACGATGTGTGTCTTGATTCCCATTCTTATGGGATCTGTAGGATCACCTGAACGTTTAGGTTTTAGGTCCAGTCCCATCTCTTATGAGATCCCATGATCTCCCGGTCACCTCGGTCTCTTGGCATGTCCCTCCCTGCGGGGGGATATATAGGTGTGGTATAGAGTTTTTGGAATCATGCCCCCTTCTCCTGGGAATCCGCCATCTTTTGGCCGCTCTCAAACTGAGCCCTTAGACCCTTTCCAGTGGTCCGCTAATGTGTTCAGAGTACTCTAGTCTAGGACAGGGAGTGTAAAATTCGACTTAGGCATGTTTTGTCCTCTTTCCAAGCTTTGTGCTCCCCTTCATTCGGGCCCCTGTTATCTTTCACACCCGGAGGGACCCCCAAGAACGGCTTGGATAAAACGCCTAAGGGCTCTCCTACCATCACGGGCCAACACCCTTGAGGGTTTTAGACAATAAATTGATACAAATACCACATTACGAACATGGTCAGCGGTCGATGTTCATTTGTTTGTCCCCATTTTATGCTAACGCAACGAAATACTGTATTGCGAACATGGTCAGCAGTAATCATCTGTCATCATGCCGACTCCTTCATGCACTGAATGTTGGTTTCATGATTCACATTATGTTCCACCCCATCATGTCAAGGTGGAGTCTCGACACTCCTTGCACGAACCCTCAGTGCACCTCCACATACCAGGCGTACAAAGCTACGTGTCAGCATCTCTCGGGGCTCCTATGATCCGAGCGCCAAGCTTATATGCTTGGGTTTTCTATAAGGATGATGTGCATCTTGACCCTCATCCCCATGGGAAACGAGGAGTCACCTAGAAATTGCGTTCTGGGCCCAACTCAGCTGGATGCTAGTGTCTCCTGGCACCCCTAATTCTTGGAACCTCGTCAGCTCCTTGGCCCAAGGCTACTCTCCCGGAATCGCGCGTGGTGATGGTAGGAGGATATTCCCTCATCTACATCGGGTGTGCCTTATCGCATCGTGCATGTTCCCCCAGGTGCAATCCATATGACCTTAAACTATGCTGATTGGTCCTTCCACACGACCATAAACTGTGATGATATTGTCCCGGCCGCACGACGAAAAATGAAATTGCATTGTGGTGACCTCCCCATAGGGGACATCACGTTGGGTATCAGTCCATTACCATACCATTTGTCAATGCCAATATACAGCTTGATTACTGTGGTGATGCCAAGAATTTCTACCATAGACCAGTAGTTCCATGAAAGAAAATCCATTCACCATCAAGAACAAACAAGACATATCAAATGCCGCTTCTTTTGGTGCGAGGGCTAGACCCACACACCTCTTTCATCCTTTGCATAGGTACTATGTCATTCCGTGCCACTTTTCTAGAAATACATGTGACTTGATTCTCATCTTTATGAGATACGTAGGAATGCCTAGACATTTTGTCTTGGGTCCATCCCCAGGTATTACCAAATCCAATCCCTCCTCACTGTCGGCCCCTTGGCCTGACTTCTTGGGGAGTGGTGTAATTGTTACATTTACCCCGAATAAGTTTGGGATGCCCCATAGTGATGTTGGAAAGTTACATTTATCTCACCAGAGAGGTCCTGCCTGAAAATTGGGATGATCCGTGACCAGATTGATAAGTCTACCTAATGCGCCTCCATCGCAGTGGCACAATCTTGGGTGTGTTGGACTCTGTTTGAAAAAACCACCACTCCACTTTCCACACTGCGGGCCCCATTATTCAGATCCTCATCCTATTTTCTATTTGATGGGACCCCCTAACAGTATGGATGATAGACTTTGGTCCACCCACTGTAACAATATGGATGACAGACCTTTAGTCCGCCTATTGTGAAAATATGGATGATTGACCTATGGTCTGCCTACTGTCCGGAGACAACGTTCTGGAAAAATTTTCATGTTTGATGGGACCCCTAACGGTATGGATGATAGAATTTGGTCCACCTGGTGTAACAATATGGATAATAGACTTTGGTCCGCCTATTGTAACAGTATGGATGATTGACCTATGTTCCGCCTGCTGTCATGGGCCACCGTTCCAGAAGATTGATCGACGGTATTTGAGTTAGGCCCCATGTTGTGAACATGGTCAGCGGTTAGCCCTCAGTTGTTGTCCCCGTTTCTGGCCAATGTGATGTGGATGCTGCGTTTCCTCCACGGTTAATAGTTATCCTCCATCGTCGGACCCAACCATAATGTTACGAATTTGTGTAAAGAGATTCACCTTTTTCATCTCCCTATATTCGGTTGGATTTCAATGGCCCTGGAATTTCTACCCTCGTGTGTCAGAACACATTTAGAATATGATATATCAACCGGTATAAGGTCCCCTCCTCAAAATTCCAGGCCCGATTTCGGATGCCTGAAGCTTTTTTTACGCCCTACAGTCAGACGAAATGATAAAAATAGTCTCCCTTGTCTCACTCATTGGGTGCGGCCCACATGAGATTAGGGGTGAGTTGTTATTAATTTTAGGATTATGGTCGAGCATATTAAACCAAAGGTGTAGACAAATAGATTGGTCCACACATTGGATCGAAATATTGAGCAGTGAAAGCAAAAAGTTTGTGGGATGGTGAAAACAGATCCCTTAAGGATCAGCGTGAAGGATTGATCTTTCCAACACTTCCACCCTTTGGTTGGTAGCCTCCAGGACTGCTTCTTGCTCCCTGAAGACTCTCTCTTCATCAACAGCCGCAGAGTGCAGTTTTCCAACCCAAGCTTGTGCCTGCGCCCGTTCGGTTTGAAGTACGGTCATCTGGTGACTCACCTCCATCAGTTGTTCTTGGGCGTTGGCCAGCTGGGCCGTCACTTGATCCACGAGCTCAGATCATTTTGGGACGAAGACCTCCTTCTCTTCCACCTGCCCTTTGAGGCGCCGGACATCCAGCTTCGCCCTTAGAAATGCTTGGGTGCTCACAGATCTGTCCCGGCACTGGGCAATGTCGGTGCTCCGGCTGCTCTCACGTATCTTCATGGCCATGTAATCACGGACCATTAGATGAAGGCATTGAACGTCAGCCCCTCCGGCACACTGGAAGCGTAGCCAGGTCTAGAGTGATCCCATTGGCCTCAGCCAATCCATCTAAGGCTACATGATAAAGCGCTGGATACACTTCCACCCTTGGTGCCATGTCATCTGGATCTCCTCGGCTGCTTCCAAGTCTGAATCGTCTATCTCCTCGGGATTAGCAGGCCAGTATACAGGAAAGGCAGCTAGCATGTCAGTATTAGGGTCTTCCTTTAGGATTCCTCCACAAGTAATAGGATTCTCAATGTCCGGGCGACTTTCCTCTCTCACCCTAACAACGGCAGTGCCTCCTTCAGCTTCTGGCCTTGCTCCAATGGCAGCACCGCTAATGTCCGACGCCCCCTTCTCACTGATTGCAGGGGCAGACTCAGTTTGGGAAGTCTGTTCTGGATGGGGTGGTACACGCGGCACTAGTCCACTCATGGACGACCTGGGATCAGTAGCCCGACGAGCCTCCAACACCAAGATCATTGTACGAATAGCATCCCGATTTGTTGGGTTTTCTGACAAAAATCGCCAGTAGCGATGTAGGGGACTTACAGGAACCCAGAGCGTCGACCTCTGGTGTGTTGTCCGCTATAGGAGCTATCATGGAAGGAGACCCATCAGTGCTTGTCAGTTCGATGATGGGTGTCAGAGCGACATCTTGTCCCACCGGCGCTTCTCCTCTTTCTATTGGGGATGCCTGATTAGCACCTATATAATCCTGAGTGAAATATAGAAATGAATTAGAAATTGTAGAAGAGAACGGATGAAGAAGGAAGACGAATAAGGATGGAGACAAAACTCAAGTATCTCGGTTATGTCAGGGTCAGAGCCGACGAGCTCGCCACTCTTCCAGAGACTTCCTTGGTAGGCCACCCCCTGTGACCCCTCATCTTCGGGTTCTACTTCTTCTTCACCTTCCCCTTCATCTTCTCCTCTGCCTTGATCTTATCTTGTTTCCTCCTCACCCTATGAATATTCATCACTGTCGCATTCTCCCAGCAACATCACTTCCGGATCATGCTATTGGCCGAGTATCACTTTCACCAGGAAAGGTGGCTCCGCAAGATGACCCCTTTGGCGCACGTATGTGTCCATAGACATTAGATATGCATGCCACCGATGGATGTTTACCCGGTCGGTAACTCGAATGAGCCCGAACTCTGGCAGCGGGATCTCTTCCTGCATTATCTTTTTCCAGATGGCTTCAACGCTCATCGATTGTCGCAGTGTCATCCTAGCCGACCACAATTCCGGGAAAATTGCTTCTTGGGAAGGTATGAGAAGGTATCTTATCTGCTTCTTGGGTAGTTCTCTGGCTGCCTCGTGTGTCCCCCCTCTGGGCAATGAGGTCGCAGTGACACCATGCGATGTCCTCGCTACTAAGGTCCCGGCCTGCGTAGGCCTAGCTACCCGACGCGCCCCTAGTTCCCCCCTCCTAGCAGCACCTTTCATGATCCCTCGTCTCCCAGTTTCCACGCGGGTTGTTTCGAGTTGCCGGACTCGTTTGCGTAAAAGCCCCTTGGGGTACGCGATGGTCCATTGTTCGGCATACTCGGTTGATAAGAGGGCATTGACCCCAGTGGGAGGGAGGGTAATGGTGTCACCAGAGCCATAAGTGGTAAACAACAACCACATATGGCGAAAAACGTAGATATTCTTCTCCTCTAAAATGTCCGTGAATAACTTCTTCAACATTTGCTAGAGTCACCCAAACTTCCTGGAGAATCGGGACGGCATGTAAGGCTCACAAATGATCTTCCCATCAGTCCGAGCTACAAGCACCCCGCCTTAGATGCCCTGGAAGTATTCTTGCAGCTCCAGTGAGCCTTGCCCATTATCCAACATCTGGTCCACCGGGGTGGGGAATGAGCTGATGTTGAAATTGGCATGGTTACCAATTCGGATCCTTACAGCCACCTCATTGAGCGTCATCGGTGTAACCTCAAAAATGTTCAGGAGAGATGGCAGCAGGCCATTTCCCGGAGGACGAATGGCGTTCGGGAAGGTGTATCCGCCAATATGAGCCGCCACCCAGCCGTGAGAGATCTGGAAGGGGCCACACACCCTCTAAGGTGACCCCCCTCTGGAGATGCGTCCTAGAATGGCGTACAACCTAGCCAGCACGAGGACCCCCAGATTGAACCATTTGTTGGCAGCCATGGCACCTTCCATCACTAGAGTTGCTGGAGAGACGCCCATTCTTGCGCCCCGCACCGGTAGGAGCCACCCGCTCAGGAAGGTGGCGAGGAACCCGACATATCAGACGTTCAGGTCTCGGGCCTCAATGACGTGGTAGCCCCACGATTGGTATTGCCCCGCCTCCAGGGTCCTCCAATATGATCCATTCTTTCTCCTCTGAGCCACATTTGGGCACCATTTTCTCCCTCCCCAACATCTTGACAGCCAGGTCCTTCACTAGGAATTGGCTAAACCAGTCCCAGTAGGCAATGTCCTTCAGGATGTCCTTAACCCCCAGCCTCTCTTTGGCCAGCTTGAATAGGTGCCACGTCAGCATGGGGGTATGTGACCTATCTTCCCAGGTGTTCATTGGAGGGATGAAATCATCATATTGGTAGAACTCCAGTGGGATACCACTAACACAGTGAACGTCCCAGAGGCTAATACTAACTTCCCCATGGTGAAGATAGAATGTGTTGGTGTTAGGGGACCATCAGGTAAACAGCTCCGGCCCGATTTAGGGTTAATGGTAGAAGTGGAATTGCGACGTCCACACCGCCTCGAACAGACCAATGTGCCGTAGCTCGGCCCCAAATTGGTCGCACGTATGGAGAACCTAGTACCCCCAGGCCCACTCACTGGTGAAGTAACCCCAAGACCACAAGTTCCAATGTTGCAGCCAGCCCTTAGTGTCATCCGTGATGCTCTGACGGATTGTGCTCGCATAAATGGTTGGGGAGCTCTCCGCAACATGATCACCTCCATCAATGATCCTGGTCCACGGGTTTAGGACATACACATCCATGTGTCTGGTCTCTCTAGAAAGATTACCATTGTTGGTGATGTCGTAACGGGGAAGGTTGTCCTCCTGAGTCAACCATGACCGCGGTATGTACACCTCAAAGCCCGGTAGTGGGGCCTCCTGCAGGATGCCGAAGTTCTAGAGTGGGAGGTTGTTGGACAGAGGATACTCTTTCTGGGCATGGTTCAGCAGGTTAAACAATGTGAGATTGTCGGAAACAACCACCTTGGCGCCATAAACCTCCTCGTTCGCCGCCATTTAAGCTCTACGAGCGGCGGCTTCCCCCTCATCGACTGGGTTTCCAGCCATCTCGAATGTTTTGAGAGTTGCGTGAATTCTGGATGAGGTGCGCGGAATCGGAAAATGCTGCGCGCAATATAGAATTGTGGTTGGCAATTCAGGAGTTAGGCAAGGAATCCACAACAATTGGAGTGAAATACCCCGAGTTTGTGTGGAAATCGCCCGAAACCCGGAAGGAATTACGCGCTTCCAATGAATTTTTTACACGCAGCCACGGACGCAATTTCACACACGAGAGCGTTCAGCCTATCGCGCGGAAAATCTTGAGTACAGAACATGGGACTCAGGGCCCCTTTTTATAGGCGTGGTCTGGGTTCCGCATCGTGCGGAAAGAAAATTCTGCACCAACCCGGAGTTCTGCGCACCTCGTTTGGTTTTTGTGCACAAAGTGATCACGAAATCCACTGCTTCGGCGTTTCGGCATTTCCCTCGAAATCCGATCGTTGCGACCTCTTGCTGATCCAATTCCAAGGAGGGATATTTGTAGACGCCGAAAAAGTCCGTAACTCCTAGAGGATGTTTCGAAATAAGGAATCGAAGTCATATTCGGACTCAGAGGCTCGGTCCAGAGTTCCAGAAAGAGGTTCCCAGAATTAAAGAGGACTTGCGCGAAAAACAATTGCCCGCACGAAGGACGTCCGAGAATCAAAAAAAAGAACCGGTGAGGCACACAATTTTGTGCAACCAGTTCCTCGCGGTCAGGCTTTCGCGCCGACTGGCCCAGCGCGGAATATTTCGAGCGCCGCTTGGATTCCACGATGCCTACATCCTATAAATAGAAGAAGACCCCATCCGTTTCGGGGTTGCGGAATTCAGACCAGCTCCTGTGTGCGAAATTGGACCCTGCGAGCGCAATATGACTTTTAGGTATTGACCCTTTTCATGCAACCTTTCCCCGGGGTTTGCCTTTGCGCGCAATCCCACCAGCTTTAATAAAATTGCAAACTCCTCCGAGATCCTCCTTTGCGCGCAATCACATCCATTATGCGCACTCCCTCTTTTGCGCGCAAAACCAAATTGTGTGCAAGCCCATCGTTAAGTTTTACGAAGGATCGGTCATTGCCCCCGCGCGCAATCGAAGCCCGTTGCGCGCAATTCCCCCAAGCCGTGTGCAATCCCTCTGCCCCAATTGCGCACCATCCTGGTGTTTTGTGCACTAACATTCTCTTTGCGTGCAAACCCCAGGACCCCTCACCTTGACGCCCCCCGGGGTGCCTCCCTGCTTAGGCGCCCGATGTCCTTTATACCATACATACACGCCATGCGTTGTTTTCCCGTACGGCCTTCCAGGCTCACACGAAGTAACCTCAAGGTCTCTTGGGGTGGTGTTTCCCGTTGCGTTTCTTTTCCTTATGCTCCTTCGCATAGGCACACTAATGGCTATTTTTTATTCGCATAGCCATGCTAACGTGGACCCCTTGATGGTTCGCCCTACGGTCCCCTTTCACCCCAGCCTTTCCGATTCCTTCCCTCCCAAAATGGGTAGAGGGTATTGGGAATGTAATCCCTAGGGGTGTGGAGTGAACCCACCTCGTCCGAGCTGCATGGCGTTTAGCTTCCAATCACTTTGTCCTCAATACATGACGTTAAACTGTGATCTGACCCCATGCCTCGCACATAGGGCCCCCCCATCTCAGACATTCTTTACACAACTCGTCTCCACAGAAATGGAATATTCCTCAAATGTAATGATATCCTCCCTCTCGGAGTGGCGTTTGTCCATGGGGGATGGGCTGCCTCAGAGCGTAAGCCCCTAGCCTCTCTTGCGAATGGTATCACCCATGCACCTCTGCACTTCCATCTGTGCTTTGTCCCATCACGTGCCTCTATCCTGGAGTAAGCACCGACACCATGGGCCGCTCAACGTGTAAGCCCCTCTCTTCTTCTCACATATGCACCCGTCATGATGTGATCATCTGGTCCCTGCTGCCTCTTGTTTCTCACACCGAGCATGACTCACGTGGGCTTAGAGTGAACATCAACCATGACATCCTCTTATGGGCCACCTCAGAGCATAAGCCCCATCCCGGTGAACTACGAGGACTTTGATCCATGCTAAAGCATGGTATGTAGGTAGCCTCCAAGAGGTTCAAGCCCACCAGTCGGTTGTTTCGATAACTTCACGTCAGTTCACCATCATTTTGGGCCGCCTCAGAGCATATGTCCCAAATTTCCCATCCAGCATGACGTTAAACTGTCTGCCTCTTCCCACATGACGTTAAACTGTATATCGTCCGGCATGATGTTAAACTGTCTACCTCATCCCGCATGATGTTAAACTATATACCATCCTGCATGATGTTAAACTGTATATCCTCCCTCATGATGTTAAACTTTATGCCTGAACTACGTGGACTTTGATCCGTGCTAAAGCACGGAACGTAGGAAGCCTTTATGAGGTTCAATCCCATCACTTGGTTGTTTCGACCCCTTAGTTTCAGTTCACCAACCACCATTGTGGGCCGCCTCATAGGGTAAGCCCCATATCCATCCATTGTGGGCCGCCTCAGAACGTAAGCCCCAAATGCCCCTCATCCTGCATGACGTTGAACTGTATGCCTGAACTAAGTGGACTTTGATCCATGTTAAGGCATGGTACATAGGAAGCCTCCACGAGGTTCAATCCCCCTTCAATCCATCACCCATCCCGATTCCTCCCTAGGCCGCCACATCCTAGTGGGATCATGCCACCTCATTCCACTCCACAATATCTGGGAAGCTGCCTACGTGTTGGCCCCAACATCAGAGTTCCCTTCAGGGGGTTCTTTTATCTGATCAATTCTCAGTGTTCTGATCAGTCCAATCCATCTTCGTAAGACGTTAAACTCACGGAATACCCTGTGTCAAACATGGGAAGATGAGGAAAACATCAAAAGACACGCCCTTAGCATAAAAATCTGTGCAAGATGTTAACCTCGTGGCATACCCCGTGTTAAACATGGGAAGGTGAGGAAAACCTCAGATACATGCCTACGACATGCCAACTCCCGACGTTCGATGTGGGATGCCTCAGGATTCCACACCCTCGAGAATCCCTATAATAAGGAACAAAAGATAGACATGCCAATCCCCCCAGTGTCAAGACATGCCAATGACGCCCCAGCGTGACCATTCTCCTCACCGAAGGTTGCTGCCCCGACAAGACCCCTTGGAGAATCTCGACGGAAGCAGCGTAATTAACTGGTGTGCATGAAGATATGGCACTGGGAACGAGATTCATGAATATGTCTAAAATCTATGAGGGATACCCAAACTAGGTGATGAGCTCCGACGAGGAATCCATGGAAGGAAGAACCGGCATCCGATCATCCCGGTTTTGATCAAGGAGCAGACATCCCTGAATAAGGAACAGATGTGGCCCGCCTTTGGAAAGTGTGAATGCGGGGCCACAATCCGCACATCCTCCCCTACGCGACGGACGCACACGCCCCCAGAGGAACGCATCGAAAACACACATAAATAATATATTATATTTATCTATTAAATTTAATGGGGTATTATAAATCACCAAAATAGTATTACTTTACTATTTTTAAAATCAATTAACTTATTTTATATTAATTTAATAAATACTGCATCAGTGTTGCTCTAGAATTTATGATGATTGTTATATTAAAAAACTTTTAACATTAAATAACATGGTAAAAAAAATTAAATCATATTTCTAATAAATATAAAATATTTAACATGAAATACTTTTTTCATTATGATAAAATATTAGTGATACTAATGTAAAGAGATTGAAGTTTTTTATATATTATGTTCTTAAAATAATATAAAGGTCATGATCAATGCAAAATGAACTATGATTCAATATTCAAAAATCATGTATGTTTTAGCTAAACTACACTCAATAGATAGAATAAGGGAAAGTGTTTTATAAATTTTAAACCCTTATCTTAATTTTAACCTTATTTTTGGAATTTACCATTACCAATGTGATAAATATATTACAACATTACAATACATAATAGAAAGAAATAAAAGGGACTTATTTTCAAATATTCAGTATTAAAATTCCAAACATAGAATCCTTTTTTAAAGAATGAATTCAAATAATTTGAAGAACATAATTTAATATTAATCAAGAAAAATGCGATGAAAATAAATTTCATAGAAAAAATGATTGCTGAAGTATAAAAGGTTTTATAACAAAATACATCATATATATTTTTTACAATGGTCTATGTTGGATTTTTCATAATATTTATTTAATTATGATACTTTTAATTTCTTTTATAATGTCATTTTTAATTTCATGAAACAAAAAAGTTGTTTTAAATTTAAACAAATATTTTCTCAAATCATCAAATAATTAGTTTTTTCAAAAAAAAAATTCAAAATCATGCTCAGATAATTTTGTAAGGTATATTCCAAAAGTGAATTTTATTTTTTTGAATAAATTTTTAAAAGTGAATGAAATTAATTTCATGACATTATTAATAAATTTTTTATAAATTTTTTCATTGTATTTTAGAAAGATATAACGAATTTACTAAAAATGTATTTTCTTTTCCAAAAATATTTCTACATTTTTTTTTCAAAAGTATTTAATTCTTATTCATCACTCTAATTAAATAACTATTTTATAGTGCAATAATACACTAAAATTCATTTAGACATGGGATTTCATGTATCAAAATCTATTAAAGAAATCAAATATATTTATTGAGTAATATATCATAAAATCCCATGATGCCACATTCTAATCCCTTATAATAATTTAAACCTAAAAATTATTTCAATTTGATAAATAAATAAGTATTTTTCTAACTCATCACATTCTTAGGTTCCCACATATATTTTTTAAATATATGTTTATATCACCAAATTTTTAGAAAATATGTTAGATCATGACCTTCATATGGGGAACTTCACAATTAAATTCTGGTTAAATTCCAATTTAAATGGATAATGGAATTTTTTATTAGTGTATGAGGGCCCCGAGGTTGTTTGGTTGGTTCATGATAATGAAATGGGGGGAAAATATTCGATTCTATGCTAGTTTTATAGTAGATTTGTAGTTAGTACTAATAGGTAACCATAACCATGTGGCCCCATAGAGGGTGGTGTATGGATATGAAACTATTAAAGGAGTCCCATGAAACATTGATGATAATAAATTTCTTAGATATAATTGAGAATACAACCACCACATTAGTTTTAAAATTTCTCAGGTGGCTTGAGAAATTCATGTGTTCTAGAACCACTTGGACTGATGATGATATATATTTGGCACACATTTTGGTCAACCATGTTTCCAACACCAGGACCTCATTAAAAGAGTGATAATTTCTCATTTTTCCAACATAATTTATGTGTTCTTATATGCATTTCCTGCCCTTTCTAGATCCTATGTCTAGAGTGATGTATCGGGGGATAACTCCACCTTAAATGTTTAATATCCTTCCATTATTGGCTACTTAAGGTTCCTTTTCTTATGAATCATTTCTCAACGTGAGTTTATCACTCCTATTTCATCATTTTTATAGAATTACTTTGTGGGATTTTTTTATCCTTCTAAATCCCAATCCCATTTTTTATAAAATTGATACATTTATGATTGATGGTTTTTTTGGGTAGAATTAAGGGTAGTGTTTAAGTGATCAATATTCTACGTGAGTGCGGTTAGTGGTATAAAAGTTATATCCAATAGTATTGATGATTATTCAGGAGTATGTGTCTGTGATTAGATTTCATCATACTAGGAAGTAATTTCATTGGTATTAAATTATTAATTGGTTGTTCAATTGATGTGATCCCCCCCCAAAACCTCTATTAGATCCATTGATGATGAGTACACTGTTATAAATGCCACCCATGTTTTTTTCCAGTCCTTTTAAAATGGAAAATTCAGTTTTGAAATTATTAGTTCAATATATTCCTCAATTAAACCAATTATAACAATGTTTCTCATGTCAATTTAGATGATGGGGTTTTTGCACGACATGAATAAGTCATGTGAGTTTTGTCTTGTAAATGGTTTACTATGATAAATTGTTAAATTGGAATGTTTATATGCTTAAAGTTCCTAATTTGGGTTACCAATTGTTGTAATGAGCGAAAATAGTGAAATGGGATAGTTATTATAATTATAATCATGTTTAATATAATTAAACATGGAATTAGTGATAAAAACAAAAATTTTTATGATTGTTGTTCTTATGGGGTAAGAGGATACTAATTTTGACCATTAGAAATGTGACTGATAGTTAGTGGTATGTTGGACAGAAGGTCCTTTTACTTAGCCATACTAGAATGATTCTCAAGGAATACTGATTCATCAATGATTCATAAGATAAATTATATCTATTGAATTAATTGGTATATAAATTGAGTTCCACATCATTATTTAGGATGATGTACATGGTGTTCCAAAATTGTGTTTGGATGTTCATATGTGGAATTCCAAATCTTGATTGGATACATAGAATGATGATCATTATATTTCAATATATTAACAATGTGAAATATGTTTTAGATAAGTTAAACTCACCAAAGTAGGTTTGATCAGTATGATTACCCCTTTTAACTAAAAATAATCTTTGTTAATTACAATAATGATTAATAAAAAACATAGTTTATCTACTATTGTCTCTTATTTATTTCACTTATGCTTACACTGTTATTAGTGTATATATTACAATAGATTCCATTAGTGATGGACTATTATGTTATAATTACACCTTTCTTCAGTCACAATTATGTACCCAAGAAGACTTCATTGTTTCAAGCCTAGATAAAGGAAATGAACCTATGATATATTGTTGATATAGTATTGGGAAAAATTATTGATTATGTAACCATACATAATATTAGGAACCATGTTGGTGTTTTAATTTAGTATCTTATTTTTTTATTTATTTTCATTTTAGCTATCATGACATATCAAATTTTAGGATATAGATATATGCGTACATCCTCGGTTTGGGAATAGGGCGTGTGGTATTGGTAACTTATTTATTATTATTGAATATTGATGCATATTTTAATATCTTCTATTGGGTTACCCAAGTAATTATTTTATAGTCTCCTTTTATGTTATATCAAACCCTCACTGTTATTCATTATACTTTGTCATATGGGAGGTACACATGTGTCATACTAGATATCTAGCTCTAGAAATAGGTTTTTTGAACCTAGGATGTGACATTAGAATGTGGTATCAGAGAATTTTTTTCCCTTTGAATTAAATAATTTTAAATTGAGATGAGAGAATATGATTTTTTAGGCATTGTAAATGAGTATTTTCCTGGGATTAGTTAACCCATGGGTTGGAAAAAACCCATATTCCTTAGATGTGATAGTTGTTATCTATGTTTTGGGTTATAGATGGGTGTTATTTCCCCATGTGTGGTGAACTTGTTTTGTGTTTTTATTATTTTCTAATATTTTATTCATGTCTTGGAATGGAATTTGGTTTGTGAGGGAATTTATCATTTAAGGATGTTATATATTTATATGGTAATCATCACAATAGAAACTCAAGGAAAATCTAGTTACGGTGGGTTGGAGAAATGAAAACTCTGTTTTAGTCTTCTTTTAGTTTTTAGAAAATAGTACCTAAAAATGGGGTTTATATGGCCATAACTGGGATAGTATAAACTGAAATGGTTAAAGTGGTTCCTAAATGTGAGATATATAAGTTTTTTAAGTGGAGTGGTTCAAATGGGGATTAATGAATGGATTTTTATTAAGTAAATTTTGTTTACACCATGTTTTCCATGTCCCAAGATAGATATACATGTGTTTAGTGATAGAGATGTTTTTATACCCATTGGGATATTATATAAAGAATGCATTTTTTATGTCTAGTAGTTAGATTCCAATTTTTATGTAAAATAATGAAGTTATATTTTTTGTTTTTTTGAAGAATGTGTTTGTAATTTTAGATATATTCCATAGTGATGATGTTTATTAATCGAGCGACAAGATGGGATCATCTGGAATGGTCCTCAAATAGTGAGAAAATAACATTCATTGTTTGAAGGTGATTGGGGAAGAATAGTAAGTTTTACCATTTCAGGTATTTTATAGAGAGGTACCCAAGGTAAATAGTGACACGTATGTTTTATCTGACCATATATTTTATGTTGCTACATCCAAAGACGTTTTATGAAGATGGTGGACTTGAGTTATTCGAGTTTTAGATTGAGTACATCCTGTTGCATCTATATCATTTAGAGACTGACCCATAAAAACTTGGTATGTTGGAATATTATATGTTATGGGGACTATTGAAGCACTTGTGGGATATCTGAGCTCTAGATGAGTAGTTAGAAGGAACGACTAGGATGAGCATCTAGAATAATTTCTAGGATAACTTTTACCTTGAGTACCCGAGGCAAGGGAATACTGAAGAGTTTGCATATTTGACATTTGTAATTTTAATGGTAATGAATTATACTGAATTATTTCCTAAATGAAATTTTTTTCTATAATTTTGATAAAATAAGATCCAAAAATGGCTATACATTTTTACGATGGAGATAAAGGTGAGATTAAATCCCAGGTAAATATCTCTCATATTAATTTGTTTGATGAGGTTCTATATCTAGACTTATTTTTTTAGGGGAACCTATATGATTATTCTAGTAGTGGGAAGATAGTAACAATCACGGGATATGTTGGTATGTCTTCCAATAATTGAAAGTTATATTTTGATAACATCCACCTTGGGGTGGTAGAGAGAATATGCAGGGAAGAGTATTAGTCCCATTAGGATGTGATTGAGTGTTATACTATTTGTGTTATAGACTAGACATATTAATTTTCAATGTCCATAAAAACCTATGGAATGTCGATATTGGAGGAATATAGATAACATGTAGGGAATATATTAGAACCTCTGTAATTTTCGTAGTGATGGGAGACTTAGTCCAACATAGAGCACAAGTAGGGTGTTTGGTACCCCATATAAGTCATGCACTTGTAACTCAACCATATATACTGATTTATGTTCGAGATGTGCTAATTTTGGATATGATAATCTATATTTGTTCTATAGTAAAACACCAGGGATTCAAATGAGATCCCAGGGTAGAGAGGTAAGTTAGCATCATGCATTCTATATTGTACACAATGGTGGTGAGGAAAGACCTTGGACTGTTTGACATTGGATTATCATAAATTCCATGATTTATATTAATTTATTTGATATATGATCATCACATTAGTTTATATCTATAAGATTTATAAGTGGTCTTGTTCTAGATGCGGATTTCAGGTTTGGGGTTATGTTGATCGATACACTTTTGGGTGTGTGGTTCAAATTTATCCATCAATGGAAGATGATTTCCCTTTAGGATGTTTTGAAATATCTCATTTGGGACTTGCACATTCTTGATATGATAGGTTTTCACTTGATAATAAGGATGTATGGGTTGAATAAATTCCATTACCTCATTAATTATTACCACATGAGAGTGATATTCATATATTTTGAGGGTGAAATGTATATTCATCACATGTATTGTGATATCATAGAAATATATACATTGATAATCATTATAAAAATAGTTTAGAATAAAACATAAGCTTCATGAATTTTCCTTATTGACAATGGAGTTTAGTGTGAAATATTTCCAACTATAGTGGATTGGTTTCTTTCCCTGTTTCATGAGGACTTATCAGGCTTCCACATGAGAAATAAGTCGAGTTCATGATTTAATGGATTCATAGAGATGATATAGTTTCTATTCAACCTCATTGAAATGAACCAATATATATTGAGGAATATAACACTCATCATAATTAATTAGGGTATGATGGGTTTATAATTTAAATTATTTCACCTTGGGGTTTTTTTGTTTTGATTTCTATGATTCTTGAGAGAATGTTTTGGTCGGGTGTTTATTACTAGATGTTGAATCTGATGATGGTTAGGAACATATATTTTGTACCCCATATTGATTTTCTCATTGACCGACTATGGTTTATAGCTTGATCTCCATGATCAATTAGAATACTGGGTATCACGGTTTAAGGGTGACATCTTCGGATATACCATAGACTAGTTTCAGAAGTAGGTACGGTTTGAATGACATATTCATAATGTCATTCAAGTTGATGTACTCTCATCTTGTTCTTGTATATTTTTTGAACCATATATTTCACCCGTACATGGATTATTTATTGTAGTTTCTATATATGACATAATAGTGTACTATTAGACCCATAAAGATCATTCCACACATCTGGACATCATCTTCAGTATATTTAGATTCTATCAGCTTACACCAATGTTTCAAATTGTCATTTTGGAAAAAAAATTACCTTCCATGGGAACATTATCTCCGTGGAAGGTGTGTCTGTTGAAATTTGGAAGGACAATGTATTTTTTCCTTAGTATCATCCTAAGAAAAAGTTTATATCCAAATAATTTCAGGTTTATGGGATATTATCAAATGATCATAAAATAATTTTTTCAGATGGAAACACCACTCCTGGGACAAATGAATATGGGCTTATGGTTTCAATCTTTTACTGTATGTGAGAATAATTTATATAAATTTTTGTGTCTTCTAAATTGATTTCTAGTTATGATATTTCATTGATCGTTTAAAGAGTAAACATAAATTTTGGATGCATTTGGCATTTAAATTAGTGTTGTTTTAAGAACCCAATTTTTTCAACCAGGCATTAATCCATCAAATTATTGTATAAATCTTGACTTTGGACCTAATGTGGATTCATTTTGAGTTAGTAATGGTCTTATGGGTGTCTAGGGAATGTTAAGAGCCCAGAATAGATCATTTTGGAAAAAAAGATCAGTTTTATGGTTAGTTCATGATTGGATCACAGGTTGGATACCCATGTAGATTGTAATTTCAGGACAAAACCACTTCACATGGTTTTCTCATGTTTTTCACATGGCAGTGTGGCCTAAACATGAAATTTTCCCATTCTACCTAAAAAACTCACATGGTTTGACACGGTTTGTCAAACTCTGCAGAGAAACCATGCATTGGAATTTTTTCTTGGTAAAGTATTTAATTTTCCCTTAATGGCCTAATTAGATCCCTCCTTCTTCCCTAATATGTGATTTTATAGGATTTATCTCCATATCTTTCAGTTTGGAACATTTTGATTTCCAAATCCATGGATTTTAAAATCTCCATAAT
The DNA here is from genome assembly GCA_963277665.1 of Viscum album. Classification (NCBI taxonomy): domain Eukaryota; kingdom Viridiplantae; phylum Streptophyta; class Magnoliopsida; order Santalales; family Viscaceae; genus Viscum; species Viscum album. The sequence goes on along the minus strand of OY728125.1, from coordinate 1,919,915,077 downwards.
CAATGATTTGATCAAGCTTCTGTTCATCACGTTGGATGTTTAATGGTATATACTTGAGTCATCTTGAGTTTTTCTCCTTCTCTATTTCTCTCGACCGAGTTATCATGGTATGAGCGTTTTTCTCCATTTCATAGATATTCTTGAATCAATGAAAAATTAAGGGCTAATACTAGAGGAGGATAGACATAGAATCATAAGGTGGGTGGTTAATAACTCACCCCTAATGTTTGTTGATTTTGGATTTGTCATGAAGGGCCCACATTTTCAATCGGGTGTCATTAATAGAATTTATATGACATTATTATAATCATTAGTACTACATGGATATGATATTTCTATATAAGAAATTATTTTTTGGTGGTTATGACCACAACATCACCTTTCCATTTCAATGGCTATGCCATAACTGGGTTTTAGTATTTGACATGTTTAAGCCACTATTCGGGTGTGATTTTTCTTGACACTTATAAGGTTAATATTTTCCTTATTAAATGACTTAACTTATAATAAGAATTGAATAATGGAATGTATCATGTATTATTATCTCTTGAACTGCCTATGGTATGTACTTAAATTTATAATTAAATGTGAAATGGAAATTATAAAGTATATTGAGTATATGACTTGACCAGATTAAATGTGAATTATTGATAGGTTACATGTATGTAGAACCCCTTACCAAATTAATAGAAGGAAGAGGAATGATCCTTGAATATGGAATATTTATTAAATGTATTAAATTAATTTTTGTATTCTACATGACCAAGTCACACTAATGAAAGGTAGGTTTGGAATCGTATGAATTTATTGATTAATTATCACTTGACTAAAATGTTCAAGCTACTTGACCTTATCACATTAATGAAAGGAAAGGCTTTAACCTACAGCTGCATGATACATGAACTTGTCAAAATAACTAAATTCAAGGCCTAGACCAAATGAAATATTACATGACTCATAATAAAATAGGAATGGTATGAGTTGAGATCTCCTTGTATTCTAATAAAGGAATGCTATGAGCACTCAAGAACACCATTCCAATTCAAGGATAGGGATTTATTTGGTTGAGACCCACATAAATCATGATCCTTTTCAGCTATTGGATTCTTGATATGACACCTTAATATCCCTCCATGTTATTATAGAATTCCTAGGATATACTCCATGGATTTAACATTGACATGTAGGTTCTATGGTTACATCCCATAGGGCCCTGTCTCTGCATAGCCCCTTTTTACCTTGGATGATAACCTTAGATTCGGTAGGCAGCTTATTGTTGAATGACTTATAATATGATCCATGGATTATAATATTATCCATTTCTAGGAAACAATTACTACTCAGTTGGAAACCCTTGAGGTATATATTTCCTTGGTTATTACCTTGAAAATTCACTATGAAAGATAATTACAGGTTTCATTTTTACAATTTGGAACCGTTGAAATTTATAACAAGTGTATTAATTATAAAATAGTAAAAATAATGCAATTAATTGGTTTAATGTTTAGACACTAGATGAGGGGTGAAGTAGGTACTTGGGTAAATAGTTACATTGTAATACTTTACATTATATATACATACCTTCACATGGTTACTTTTCCATTACACATAACAGATGTTTTGTAAACCATTGGTGGTGACCCACTGATATTTATCTCATACCATCTTTGGGTAACAATTGGTTCCTATGGTAGATTACATAAGTGCAATTGTTGGGAAATGAGTGCTTATGACTTATACCACTTAATTGTTTGTTGTTTAGTGTAGAGATTTATAGCAGATGATTGAGTCAAAGTTCAAGATGCTTGGGATAGTATTTTTATTTCAATATATTTTTCTATGACATGTTATTCCAAATGTCTGGTATCCATGTCTTTCAGTTTTCTAGTGACATGACATATCATCATCAGTTGTTCTATACCTGGATTTTATTACAGGTATTTCAGTTGTTGTTACTATTAAATCTATTTTTCCACTTTTCCTTCTATTTACTTATTTTTCTTCCTCTATTTACTCTATGTTTACATCCATCCACTGTGATATATTTTGGTAATTAGGGAATAGTCTACCCACTAACACATTAAAGGCCCTCACTGGTAGTAAACAACATATGGAATCCGATGATATACGCTTGAGACCATGTGTCCCACCAGGATTGGGGCACCAATATAACTGGCATCTGGGTCTGGGACATCACAATCATTTAGATGAAAAAAGATTGATTCATGGTATTCAAATCACATATATTGAGGATACAAGATAGAAACTATCCTACACATGATCTTGATTTGGTTGTAGTGTTATATTCCTTTATGTATTGGTTGAATTATCTGTGTGGTGAAATCTTTTTCAATTATGCTAATTATAATATCTTTAAGCCGAAGTTTTCCTTAGAGAATTGAATATTTGACAATGTAAATGGTATGATGATATGTATTTTTTTGACTATGAGTTATTGTGCATTATGAGAATGTGGATTAGTGTTAAATATTTGATGAGCATTACGGACTCATGAAAATTATGAATATATTTCTAGGTAATGGATATTGGACTTATATTACAATATTAATATAAGTGTTCAAGAGAAGCATAATCTTATTAAACTCATGTCATTTCTAGTGATCCATATCTTGTGAATCATTCTAATATGAGGCAATATTATTATTCAAAATGTCTAAATTTTGGGTATAGTTTAAATGGAGGAGAGCCACCTTCTAAATTTATTTTTGATAATGATAAAATTATTCATGTTTGTGGCCAAATCGTTGTCTCTAATTTTATACCGGAAGAGTTGATATGTGAGTTTCATTCCTTTATGTGTGTGGTGAAACCAATTTTTTCAAAAATGTATTATGATCTTCATAAATAAAATTGGTGTTCAAGAACGAAAAATATATTACAAGTTTCATTATAGGATGGTAACACTATGGATAGGTGAAGTATGAGTGTCATTGATCGGATAGGCTTTACAACCATTTCCCATTATACAGTGGAAGTTGGATGTGGTTATAATGGATTTTGTGGTAGGAATATTAGGGATCTTAGTAAGAATGGTGTGATATGGGTGACTTTGTATTTGTTGAAAATGTTATGTAACTTATTTCTGATCAGCGAGGTATTCACTATTGACCTTTTGGGGGACTTGTATGTTCAGAAGGTAGAATGTATTCATAGGGTTCCATGGACTATAGTATCATATTTTAACCAATGTTTCAATCCAATCTTATAGAAAGGGTTGAGGAAAGAAATCAATACTTAGTTTTATCTGAATACTTATTTTCACCCACATACATAGGTTAAATCAAATCATTCTATTCATGTATATGAGGATATGTTTTGGGCATGCATCCAAGTAATTGGTGGATCATAGAGGAAACACATAGTTCTTCCTGGGATCACTTACAATAACAACTACCAATAGAGAATTTAGATGTAACCATATAAGGGGATCTATTGTAGGATATGTAGATATACCTAATATTAAATAGATATAGGGGTATCATAGTTATTAGGAAAAATTCTCATACATAAGATATTAGAGTACGTTTAGTGGATTAAAAAACCTAAGTATGTGGACCATAATAAAAAAATTCAAATGATGATCAATGTCATCGACCTCTTGATTTTACAGTGGGTGATCGCAGGTTCCTTCTTGTGTCTCCATGTTTGGGTTAACAACATTTTTGGAGAAAGGGGATGTTATCACCATGGTAAATTAGGTTATTTGATATTGTGAAGAGGATTTAATCTATGGAGTATTTGTGGGATCTTAAAAAAATTCATAGGGATATATGTGATGTTTTTTATGTGTCACATCTTCCATAGTATCACCGCAACGTATATAGTGAGGTTTTTTTATGTTTTACTTGAGGATGATGTATCCTTAAATGTGAATCTAATTTATGCAGTGGATAATAGTGAGAGAGATCAATGGGGTATGAAAATGTTGTTTTTGAGCATTATAGAAGCATTTCAAAATTTAAGAAGAAAATTAAGAGAGGGAAGAAGACATGTGGGTTCAGTGGCTAGATCCATTTATCATGGATGATTAGTGAATCTTGGGAGCATAGCATAAGGAAGAACTATTGTAAGGAGGAGAGGTTATTAGATCATGACTTTCAGATGAGATTCATCATGATTAAATTTTAGTGAAATTCCATTTTAGAGGGTTAATAATATTTTTTCATGTGTATAGGGGCGATAAATGATGTTTGGGAGTTCTGGATATTCAAATGGGTGAAAAAGTGTCCATCCACTGCTTGTTTCACCATTAGAACATGGATAGTATTAACCATGTACCATAACTGCACATGGCTATAGAGGGTGGTGAATTGTTTTAAAAATGTGAAATGAGGCCTAGGTAACCATGTTGATCAAGATGAACTTCGATAATGGACAGTTCATGGCTAAATATGGGTTTTCAAAACATTTTTTTGGTCTGGAAAAGATTTGTGGCCCTAAAACCTCTAGGATTGAGGATGAAACCCTATTAGAAAATATTTTGAACAACCTTGGGGCCAAACTGTGAACCTCATTAAAAGTGAATAAACATTCCATTTACCCTCTCAGCCTTTAAAATTTATTAACAGAGTTTCTATCCATTTCCACCTCCACCTGTTGGATTAAAACACAGAGGGATATCTTCTCCCTCAAAGGTGAATCTCGTTTGATTCATAGTTTTTTATTTCATTTTTGGTTACAAATTAATGATCTTGATGCGTAATCCTTTCATATTTCATCTATTTTTGGTTAAAAATGGTTTAATGTTTCTCTCATTAAGAATCTCTAAACCCTCTTTTCCAAAGGATTTATATATTGAGTAGTTTTTGTTGATTGGGATTGAATACAGGGTTCTGTTTAAGTGTTATATTGTCTACATGGTTGAGGTAGGTGTTGTGTAAGTTATATCAGATAGCCTTTATGTTTATTCATTTGTATGGGGTTGTGTTTTGTATATAATTTTATGAATTTTAATCCTTGGAAGGAAAAGATATTTTGGGAGTTTAAATGATGTTTCAGACCCATCATGATCCTTGTTGGATCCATTGGTGAAAATTATAATGGGCTTAAGCTCACCAATGTGGTTTTCTACTCCATTGAACAAGGAAAATTTGGTTGTTAAATAATTAATTGACGGTTTTATGACATTAAACCAATTATAACTGTGTTTATCATGCCAATGTTAAATAAAGTGGTGTTTTTCAAATCATGAATATGAAAAGTGAGTTATATATTGTAAATTGGAGAATGTGATATATGGTTCAAGTGGATTGTTTATGTTTTTAAAGGGCCTAAAAGGGGTGAAAAATTATTTCAATGTTATTAAATAGTGAATTGAGATAGTTATTTTAATTTAAAACATGTTTAATATAATGGAACCTATAATTTTTGAGAAAAATAAAAAGGTGTACCATTTTTTTGTGGTATGAAGTCACTGTTATTGAGCTTTAGAAATGTGACTAACTATTGGTGAGATGTTGGACCGATTCTCCTCTCTACTGGGTAGGCCGAAACCATTCTCTTGGTTACTTGATTCTTTTTAGTATTGGAGGATGGAATGATTATCAAGACACAGGGGGGTATGGAAATGTTGTTCCACTTCATGGTTTACAAAAATGGACATCACATTCCACATAATGGTAGGGATGGTCAAACATGGTGTTCCGAATCTCTATTTGATAATTGGACTGATGATCCATGTATACTGACCTATGACCCCTATAACCCATGGAATACAAAACTATCATTGGTTTAAGAAATATTGTTGTGTACCTTTATCACATGGAACTAAAAATAAAAGAGGATAATATAAATACTGGTAAATAACAAAACCAGGTTTATATGATGTTTTCTATTGTTTCATATTGTTTTTCTTAAAAAATTATTAAAATTGATATTTTTTTAGATTCAATTTGTGATTTCCTTCTATGTTGTACTCACACCCTTCTAGAGATGTTGTTTTGTACCCAGGTGGACATCCTGGCATCATGTTAGGATAACGAAAAAAGGCCCTATTTAAGATGGATGATATGGGATTTAGATGAATCATGAATGAGAGAACCATTCATGTCATCCAGATCCATTTTTATGTTTAATGTAGGGTCATATTTTTGTATTTCTCTTCCCTTCAGACAATCATGACTGATCATATTTTATATTATTTGTTTGTTGGTACTTCCCCATTTTTGGAATCTTGTACGTGATGATTGGTTATTTATTTATTATTATCAAATGTTGAAGATTTTCGGGATTTATATAGTTGGTTTACTCAATTTATGAGGGTATTGGTTCTGCACATGTTTCATTAGATCATTGATTCTTATTATTATCCTATTGTATATGGGGAGGAATGCTAGAGGTTATGTGTCAATCCATATTGGGGAACCAGTTTACTGGCACATGGATCTAGAATTTAAAATGTTAGTTTCCTTGATTCATAAATCATTTCCAATATAATCCATAATCTCAAATGGTTTCCTCATTAGAGAAATAGAAATTCAATTGTATGTTATTTGAAATTAGTACATGTGAAGGATCATGTATATTATTCTCTAGGATATGTACATAGAAAGACTCTTGAAATTTATAGAAACTTTTTGTAGGCACCATGTGATAAGATACAATCCCAATATGGTAAAAAAATTCAAATATAAAAGTATATATTCATAATAGATTTTTCTTCTTTCCAAACAGTTGAATGATATTACAAGGTTATATTCAATGTAATACCTTTTCTCCAACATCAAAATATAGATGTCACTGATGATTATTAGTAAAAGTTTTTTCCAACAATGAGCTACTCATATTTAATAATGAATGGATATTACCATATATGATATTTATAAAGCTATTTTAGGTCCCCATATATTTCATTCTCCAAATTTATCATAGCAAGTAGTAGATATTCATTATCTACAATAGAGAACCTTTTATGGGTCTATATAAATACTCAACTGAAAGAAATTGTTATTATAAAATTCCTCCAAAAGAAATTGTTGATCCCAACCGCATTTTGAAATATATAGACCAATATATCTAAATCAATTATATAGATTGTATGAACCACTAATATTAAGCACATGTCTATAGAAGATATACTATACTGAATATGTGCTCTTTATCAAGAGCCTACAGAATTTTTTTCTAGAACAATTAGGTAAACCATGGATCCTAATTAGATAAAATTGAATGTGGTTCTGCATCAAATCTTACCACATCCATAAGCTATATTATTTAATGATGATCAAGAGATAAATTGTAACGTCCCGACCCGACTTCCCATTCAACCCAATAGCTGGACTGGTCACCACATGGCCTCAAAAGAATCTCCCCAAACTCCATAGACTACCAACTAGCAGCGAGGGACTAGGTGAGTTCATGAGGATACTATGCCCCCATTACCAAAGTATCATAGTGGAATTACAACATACAATAGTGGAAGAAGGTAACTAGTAGACAACACATAGACAACAGAAATAGATAACAAATAGAAGGAGCTGATATATGTAGAATGGTGAAAGTCAATAAAATAAAGTACAAGTATACAAAATACCAAAAAGACACCAAAATCTATCCCCTGTCACATCACAAGACTTAGGTTGGTCCCGTGCACTCCTACTCCGAGCAGCAAGTCAAGTACCTGTACTAGGGCATTTCCCCTTCTCATTACCTGAAATCATATAATCTTCTTGGGTCCAAAACATTACCCAAACAGGGTGTGAGACTAAATCACATTAGGAAACAACCAAGGATCTGTGCTAATCTGTTAGTGAATTTATAAAATAGGCACTGCAATATGGAAAGAAGTAAACAAGGAAACTAGAAAGACCAACCCAAGCTTGTGCTTTGGCTTGGAGTCACTTCAAGTATCCATTCCATTCATTAATAACTTAATTCATGTGTTCAAACCATTCCTTGAGCCCGTTCCTAGAATACTCAAATCATGAACCAAGCATCACTCAGGGATAAAATCCACCAACACCTTACAAGCCTATTCTGGCGAACCTCTAGGAACCCAACATCGCTATACAAGCCCATTCGGGCAAACCTCCTAGGTACCCATCCTCACTCTAGGTGCGGTATCGTTCATCTTATAAATAAGACCATGGTATCTCCCATGACATATCATTCCCTATTGAGTCTGTCCATTGCATCACACAATGGATCCATGATTCACTTGGCATTTCAGTAACAAGTCTTGTATGAGTCCATCCATGGCAACTCACATTGGTTCCATGGTTCACCCATGACTTTTTTAAACATCTTTTAGGTAGTTAAAAAGCATTTAACTCACGTGGGATAGCAATTCAAGAATTAACATACAAGTGTCAAGTGGAAATACTCCATCCCATACCTGAAACCATTTCAATTACAATTTCAACTTATTGCAATTCCATTCATATTCAATTTCCATATTTAACAACCCAATAGGGAAAGAAAAGGCATACCTCATAGGCATCCTGGGTCAAAAATCCATAAAAGAGCCATTCAAGGAATCACACCCATGGGGAAGTTCCTGTCCAAGGTGTACAACCTAACTCAAGCACATAACAACCTACTCAGATTACCTAAAACATGCTAGGTAGTAATAGGGTTAAATTCCAGGTTCAAGGGACACACCAAAAGTCAGTGCACGACACTCCGACATATAAAAATATCTTGACAAATAGAGAAAATAAAGAGACCACCTACCATAGGCTCGTACTAGATAGATCGTCCAGTATCAAGCTCCGATTCATCCAGGTTCGGAAGAAATCTGAAGAACAGACGAAGAATGAGAAATTAGGTCATATGAGCCTTAATTCAATATGTGTTCGTCATAACCAGAAGAATCTGGAAGGATTAAAAATTAATTGGGGACTTAACGTTGTGGATCTAACAAGACGAATGATGTTTGAAACAGAGATCAGACGAAGAAGCAAGATCAAATCCCTCTGTAGCCTCCTTGAGAGTTATCCCCCTACTGTTTGGTTGAATAGGGATAGGTTTAGGTTTTTATAAAATTTAATTAATTAAATTTAAAATATACAGTAGGTGACACGGTTTACCTTCATGGCCTGGACAAATTGTGTGGAGACCGTGCTGACCTTGCTGGAAGGAAAGGGGCAACTGCACAGTTTACCCAAACTGTGCACACGATGTGCTCCTACCTCTTCCAAGCCTGCACCATGGTGAAAAGTTTAACCAGGTCATGCACAGGCCATGTGAAAACTATGTGCTAGGCCATTTGTAGCCAAAAACTTGGTTCTGGGCTCCGAACAAGCCCCAGACACCGCCGTAACATCCTTGGTCAAGTTATGTATCCACATTAGGCCTTAACCGAATAGTTAAACCGAGAAGAAAAAGGATCCGTACCTTGTACAAAAACCTGGGTTCTGTAGGATCGAAATAATGATGTAGATGCTCAAAATACAAGAGGGGGTGAATTGTATACTTTAAAAATTCTTTTGAAACCTTTAAAGTTAGTTACGAATAACTATGTTTTTCTTAAGCAAAGGAAAGGTCTAAGTTTAACAAAGTTAAACTAAGAAAATTCAAAACACCACTTAACACCAAATGAAAAACTTGGAATAAGGAATGAAGTTATAAACTTCAAGTCCTATGAACTTTCTTAAAACTAGAAAGAGATTCTGAAGGTAGGTTCCAGAAATATGGTTCCGGAAATTGAAACATAACAAAATATTACAATATGAGATTCTATCTTTTATCGTATAGAATCTAAATGTAATAGAGTACAAGTAAGGAAGTATAAGAAAGTTATACTTTCCTTTCAATACAATATGCAGTGGAAACAAACAAGTAGTAAAACTACAAGTAACAAGATATAAGTCTTTTAACCCAAAGAGAAGGGTATCCAGCACCCATGGATAAAGGTCCCTTGATTTATACTTTCAAGCAAGTCTGTCTTACCCACACTAGGGTAAGCCCTCGATACGAAGATCAGAGTCTCTGTCTTGCTATCCTTGCAAGCCCTCAACTTCAAGGTAGTTGGAAACCTCTGTCTTCCTCAGCATGGAAGCCCTCAACTTCAAGGTGTTGGAAACCACTGTCTTCCTATCCCCAGAAGTCCTTGAATGTAATCACCAACATTCAGAGTCGCACGAAGCAAAAACTGAACGAGCGGTTCAGTACGCACAAGGCATGAAAATCTTTCTCTATCTAGAAATCACCTTAGGAGCGTGGGGTCTCTAGATTGATCAACTTCTCTATATTAATCTCTTGATCTCTTTCAAATGATCTCTTATTTATAAGAAAGGTCGGCCTCCATTCCAACGGTCATATTTTCCTTAAAAAACGGAGGGACATGTACACGTGTAACTAAACCAACGGTTAGTTTATAATAGAATATACGACATAGTTTTATAACAAAACAAGTGTAACAGAATGTATGACATCGTTTTATAATAAAACAAGTGTAATAGAATGTACAACATCGTTTTAAGTATAACAAAAAAATTTGGAGTGAAGGTTCGGAGTCTAACAAAAAATAATTTTCGGAGTCAAAATAAATTTGGAGTGTATAAAACAAAGATGATCAGATTCTGTTTAATAGGTGAATTCGGAATGAGAACTCGGAATGAGAATTCGTCATCAGAATTAGTAATAAGAATTCGTATCCAGAATTCGGAGTAGAACTTTGTTACAGTTCTCATCCAGAATTCAGAACCTAAAACAGAATTCTTCATATCAAAGTTTCAAATGATTCCGAGAATATAGAAATGAATCTGAATCTTATACTTAAGAAATATATGGATTAAAATATGATAAGGATAATTTTTCTTACAAAATCAGTTTTCCTTATAAAAGCAATCTTCCTTATAAAAGCGATTTTCCTTAAAAAAGCTATTTTTCCTTATAAAAGCAATTTTCCTTATAAAAGTTATTTTCCTTATAAAATTGATTTTCCTTATAAAAACGATTTTCCTTATAAAAGTGATTTTCCTTATAAAAGCAATTTTCTTATAAAAACTATTTTCCTTATAAAAGCGATTTTCCTTATAAAAGCAATTTTCCTTATAAAAGAAATTTTATTAAAGATAAGGTGTTTGTGATTTTCAAAACAAGAAGGAATGGAAAATTCATAAGGTAAACCATATTCACTCAACAATATCCCCCTTTTTGGAAATCACAAACATCCTTACGAAAAAGAAGTTCTAAGAAGAAAGAAAACATTAAGGCTTTTCTCCCTTTGCTTTATGAATATTGATGAATACGACTAACTCCCCCTTAGGCTTGGAAACTCTAAGGATCATATTCCAGATTTCCGGAATGATATTTCATTACGAATAAGAAATTCTTCTTTAATGAAAAACTCCCCCTTAGATAAACTCTATTAGAGTTTGTTTTCTTTCTCACTCTTTGTTAAGATTCTTTTTCCCCTTTTATTAGGGTTCTTTTCCTTCTCCCCCTTTTTGATTTTCAAAAATAATTCTAGGGAATGGAAAATATAACAATGTACCTAAAAAATTAGTAGAAACAACAAAAGAAACGAGCAAGCACAAATTTTCATTAAGTTTGAAAGCTCGGTAACAAGGAAAATTTAGATACAAAAAAAGATTGGATCTGTCTATTTTGGATTTTTTCCTTCACCATGAGACCCTTAAGAATAGTCTTTATCTTCTTCAAGTCTTTATGGTCTTCCTCGGCTTGCTTTTCTAACACAACAATTCTTGCACGTTGAGGTTCAATCTTTTATTCCTGGGCTTGAAGCTTTTCTTCCTGAGCCTGAAGATTTTCTTCCTGAGCCTTTAAGATTTGTTCTTGCTTTACCAAATTTTCTTCATACTCAATCCGATGATCCCTTTCATACTTCCAGTTTTGAGAAATAAAATTCAGCTTCCCATTCAGACCTATGATTTCTTGAATCCGGAAATTCTTTTCATCTGTCAAATTTTCTTCAAAGGATGAAGTAAGTTCATTTATCTTCCTGTCTTCTGTCTGAAAAGCATCCTTAACATTATCTTGGAATTCATCAGAGAAACTCATCTCTTCTACAGTCTTCCTCAACCAACTAGTCATCCTCTTGCAAGATCTTTTGTGGTCTTCATAGCCGACAAAGAAAGTTTAGAACTGAGCCTCTATCTCAACACATTTGTCCATAACCATGGATACATAGTCTGTTTTCTGATTCAAATCATGTTAGAGAATCTGGCATCTTGAATCAATACTTGAGAAAGTCGGAATAGTACCCACCAACTTCTTTAATGACTGAACAACAAAGTCATGCCCCAATGAAGATGAATCCGAATCCGAGACTTTTCCTGGAGAATTTTCTTCTTCAAAATGCTCAACATGATTCTTAGAAGAATCACCAACTTCCCTTTTCATTACAACCACTGAGCTCGGGGTATCAACAAGAAGTTGTTTTCCCTTGTCCTTTTTCGGAATGGATTCTTCTTCCAGAGTTCTCTTTTCACTGTCAGACACTTGAACAAAATTGTCTTCCTCATCATCAACTTTTTGAGCACCATTCTCTACATTCTCCATTTGAGCAATATCATGTATAAGTTGTTCTTCCTCTGCATGATAAGATACTTATTCTTCTTGTTTCTCCTCATCCATCGCTGGAGTGACTAACTTAGAAGACTCAGCTTCTGAGGTTCGGAGCAACAAATGTTCCGAAGGTTTCTCCTTATAATCATCTACTTGCTTTAAAAAATCTCCGGTGTCACCACTTGCTTCAGCAACTGCTTCATATTCTTCAACTTGCTCAATCTTCTCTACTTACTCAACATGCTTAGCAACTGCCTCTTCCGGAGCGACAATGTTTCTTCCTAGAGTCTTAGGTAGAGATTCCAATGAAAAAGATCTTGGAACGGGAATGTTTTCGGAGGCCATCTCAGTAAACTTTAACAAAGTCTGAACCACCTCAGATTCAGACATCTTCTTCTTAAGCTTCTTATCTTTCACTTGTTTTTCTAGCTCATCCAAAATTCTTTCCTTCAATGACATAGCCTTAGTAGGATCCAAGACTAACTAAGGCTCCCCTTGCACTCTCTTCTCTTTTATTTCCATCCATTTAGCAACTACCTCATCAGGGTAAGCTTTCTTCTTCTTCGGTTTTGGAGGTGCGGAATAAACTTACTTGGATTTGGGATTCTCTGCTTCACCTTCAACTTCTTTCAAATTTCTCTTCCCCACTGGCTTAGAGGATTAGGTTCATCAACTTTTGGAACCGTTTCTTCTTCAGCAGGTGAAACAACAAACTGACCAGTCTTCTTGTCAAAGGCTACATCCATCCTTTTGAGAGTACCATCACTCACAAACATAATCTTGCAAACTCTCGGCTTAGACTTGCATGCATCCTTGAAAGAATCAAGGCACCGAACTATCAACTTTGAGAGGATTGCTGGATACATTATGATCTGAGATCTCAAATTCCCTTTCTTAACATTCTCAAGGGTAATAAGAATGTGTTTCATCAGGTTAAACTTCCTCGGATTTATCAGAAAATCTAGGATATAGATCTATCTCTTCTTCAAACTATTGTTTTCACCCTTTCTCGGTACGATAAGACATTGTACCCATAACTCTAGAATCTAGAAATTTGTATACAGAGAAGCAATCTTCGGAGCCTTTTCATCTGACAGTCCGAGAGTTTCCAAATCCTTTTACTTGTGGAAGCTTCCCTTTGAATCCGGCAAACCATGAGAAATAAACTTAGATTCTCTTTCATTGTTCAGCCCTACCAAGTTGGCTTCCTTGGCATAAGAAAGTTTATAAGTCTTTCCATTAGACTTAAATGAAAATTTCTCCCTACCATCTTCCTTAAGAAAGGAAACTGTCTTATAGAACTCTACAAGCAAATCTGAAAAAACATCATATTGATTCCTGAGCTTAGACACCGCAACATCTTCCCATCCACTGAGCTTAATATTCTTGGATATAAGAGAATCATACTTGTTGAATAAATCAGGATGAACCAACCTTTATCTATATACTAACCACTTTGAAATCTGTTTATAGGAAGACATGTATTGAGAAGCTACTTCTATAGACATTCGGATCTGAAGACCTCTGAGAAGTTCGGAATAGAGAAAGCTGATGTTCAGAAAGACATTAAAATGGAGAGGCAGAGCTTCAGGACGCTGGATCTTGAAAACTGATGTGGGACAACCATTTGGGGTCCCCTTTATATAGGCAACAAGAAGACGGTTCAACTTCCTCAGTTGATCGAACGGTTAGGACAAGCTGAGATCAGATCTGACGGTTGAAAACCAATTCTCAAGATAACTTGAATCCGATCTTTTGAGGTTTTTATTAAATTTTTTTTAAGAAAACCCTAATCCAAAAACAAAATATAAGAAAATGTCAGCATGTAAAGTATGACTACGGAAACTTGAGTAAGGAAATCATACCTTTCAGATTGGTTTAGGAGGATTATTCGTAATGGGTAGTATTAAAAAAAATAACTACGGAAAAAAATGAAAAACTCACTACGAAAAACAAACTCAGTAAGGAAAACTCAGTACGAAAAACATTATAAGGATTTCAGTATTAAAATTTCATTAAAAAAGTTAAAAAAATGAAAAAAACATTATGAAACTCTCTTATGAAAATCTCATTATGGAAATACCAGTATGAAATTTTCCATTCCAGAAGTTTTCAATACGAAAATTTCCATTCCAGAGTTTTTCTATACGAAAATATCCATTCTGGAAATTTCAGTTCCGGAAATTTCCATTCCGGAATTTTAGTTCCGAAAAGTTTGAAAACAAACTTTGAAAAAACTTAGTTACTCTAACAAAAAAATATACCCCCCCTATGAAAAGGTGTTTATTACTGTAGGGAGACTTTTTCAACAAGAATTTTAATTAAGAAGGATTACCTTATGGTTATCATTCCTAACTTATATTTAATGTATTCAAATCTATCAGAAGGAAAAGTCTTTGTGAAAATATCAACAAGTTGATCTTGTGTTCCGATAAACTGAAGAATGATATCTTCTTTAAGTGTGTGATCCCTAAGCTAGTGATTCCTAATATCTATATGCTTTTCACGAGACTGATGTGCATGGTTCTTACTAAGGGAAATGGAACTTGTGTTATCACACAAAATTTGAGTTTTAGTAAAACTCAAGCCATAGTCTGTGAGTGTGTGTTGCATCCACAACACTTGAGAACAACAACTTCCAGCTGCTACATATTCAGCTTCAGTAGTGGAGAGTGCTGCAGAATGTTGCTTCTTGCAAGACCAAGAAACGAATGAATCTCCTAAGAAATGACAAGTTCCATATGTACTTTTTCTATCCATTCTACATCCACCAAAGTCAGCATCATAAAATCTTTTTTAGAACAAAATCATTTCTAGAAGTATAAAATAATCCTAGATCCATGGTTCCCTTAAGGTAGTGAAAAATTATTTTTACTGCCTTTAAGTGAGATTCCTTAGGATTGGATTGATATCTTGCACATAAGCATACTAAGAACATTAATTCTGGTCGACTAGCTATTATGTTAAGTAAACTTCTTTTCATACCTCTAAAAGATGTTTGATATACTGGTTTCCCAGCTTCATCAAGATCTAAAGAGTTTGAGGTACTAAGAAGAGTACTTATACTCTTAGTGTTGTCATAACCAAAATTTTTAAGAAGATCTTTAATATACTTATTTTGAGATATGTAGGTCCCTTCTGGTTTTTAAGAAATTTGAAAACCAAGGAAAAATGTTAACTCACCCATCATACTCATTTCAAACTCAGATTTCATTAGACTTGCAAAAGAGTCGGTTAAAGATTGCTGAGTTGAACCAAATATGATGTCATCAACATAAATTTGAATAATCAAAATATTTTTCTTATCTTTCTTTATGAAAAGGGTTGGATCTGCATTTCCCTTAACATAGTTATTTTGAAGCAAAAATCCAGTGAGTCTATCATACAATGCTCGTGGGGACTATTTAAGGCCATACAAAGCTTTTGTAAGTCTAAAAACATAATATGGATGTTTTGTATCTTCAAAACCAGGAGGTTGTTCAACAAAAACATCCTCTTGAACATAAACGTTAAGAAAAGCACATTTCACATCCATTTAAAAAGGTTTAAAATTAATGAATGCTGCCAAGGCAAGTAGAATACTGATAGATTCATGTCTGGCTACTGGAGCATAGGTTTCTTCATAGTCTATTCCCTCTTGCTGATTATAGACTTTAGTAACAAGTCTAGCTTTATTTCTTACTATGACTCCATTTTCATCACATTTATTTCTGAAAACCCATTTTACTCCAATAACAGAAGTTTCCTTAGGTCTTTCAACCAAAGTCCAGACTTTATTCCTTTCAAATTCTTTTAGTTCATCTTTCATGGCTTTGATCCAACAATCAACACCTAAAGCTTCATCAGTGCATTTTGGTTCTAATTGGGAATGAAATTCCAGATGTTCTACTTCATTTATTAAGGAACTTCTAGTCCTTATAGGTTGATTTACATCACCAATGAAACTATCACTGGGATGATTCTTAAGAAACACCTGATTTGGGTTTTGAAAAGCATGTTCATCACCATAGGGTAGAAAGTCTTCTGGGGTAAATTTTTCAGAAGTATCTTCTTGAACATTATCCTTATTAGAAGATTCTTCTATCAAAGGTTGACATTCAGTTTTTGAAAACACATCCGAGGATGTAGGCTGGGATGGTTTAAAAACAAAAGGATCAGACTCATCAAATTTTACATGTACTGTTTTTTCAACAGTACAAGTAGTTTTATTAAAAACTCTATAAGCCTTAGAAGTTGTGGAATAACCTAACAAAATTCCTTCATCATATTTTGGTGCGAATATATGCAAGTTATCTTTAGTATTCAAAATAAATACTTTGGAACCAAAAACCTTGAAGTAGGATAGTCTTGGTTTTTTACCATTCCATAACTCATAAGAAGTTTTATTAAGAAAATGTCTAATCAAAACTCGATTTATAGTATAGCAAGCAGTACTTATAGCTTCAGCCCAGAAATTTCTAGCTATAGAATATTCACTCAACACGGTTCTAGTTATCTCTTGAATAATTCTATTCCTTCTCTCAACTACACCATTTTGTTGAGGAGTTCTAGGTGCTGAAAAATTGTGAGTAATACCATTTCTACTACAAAAAGTTTCAAATTCAGAATTTTAAAATTCTCCTCCATGATCACTATGAATAGTTTTCAATGGAAAGTTTTTCTCATTTTTAACATGAGCTCTAAAACTTTTTAAATAAGAAAAATCTTCAGACTTCCTTGCTAGAAAATAAACCCAAGTAAATCTAGTGTAGTCATCAACTAGAACAAACACATAGTATTTTCCTCCAATACTTCATGTTTGTGTTCGACCAAAAAGATCCATGTGCACTAACTACAATGAATCAATTGTTGAGACTTCACCGATTGATTTAAAACTAGATTTATGTTTCTTGCCATATTGACAAGGATCACAAACTTTAGAAGAATCAAATCTATGCTCTGGTAGATCCTTAACTAGTTTCTTCTTAGAGAGTTTACATAAGTTTCTAAGGTTACAGTGACCTAGTATTCTATGCCATAACCAGGAATGATCTTCCATTGCACTTAGGCAAGGTAAATCGTGGCTCCTAAGGTCTTCTAAATTTAAGGTGTAAACATTCTCTTACCTATTGGCTGAGAGAATAAATTCTTCCTTGGAATTGTGAACTAAGAACTTATCATTCCTAAAATTCACAAGGTAACCTTCATCACATAACTAACTTATGCTAATGAGGTTGTGCTTAAGACCCTTAACAAAAAGATCATTTGAAATCAAGGTTTTACCTAGAAGAACAATATTACCAATACCAACAATCTCTCCCTTATCATTGTGTCCGAAAGTTACCTTTCCTCCTTTCGTTTTGATAATCTTTTCAAAATAACTTTTATTACCAGTCATGTGCCGGGAACATCCACTATCCATGTACCATGTATTGTTGCTGGTACTCTCTTTATTTTCCTGAAATCAAGAAGAGAATTAGACTTTCGGAATCCGGACTTGTTTGGATATGAGATTTCCAGATAACAAAATTTTAGGAACCCACATCTTCTTAGAAAAGTAAGCTTTGTGAAATCCTAAGGATTAGGTTTTTTTAAGGAACAATTCTTTTCCCGGTGACCACCACATTGACACTTGGTACAAAATGGGGCACTTTTAGGAACAAAATAATTGTTACTAAAAAATGGTTTTGCATGGGTATAACCAAATTCAGATTTATTTCTTAAAGGTCGTATTTGGGAATACATTTTATCAAAATTTTCCTTACCATGGGTAAAGTTTGATAAACACTTCTATAAGGAAAAAATTTAGAACATGAGTTTTATAAACAAGTTTTTATCCTCAAGATCATTAGTTTTAGAACTAGATCTAGGCTCGAAAACAAATTTATTAGAAATTACCTTTTCTAACTCTTTAGAAAGTTTGTTCTTCTCAGAACATACTTCCTCAAGATTTTTTGAAATACTTTCAAAATCAGCATTTTTCCTATCAAAAACTTTAGAAAGATCTGATATCACTTTTGTAAGAATAGAATGCCTAGAGTTTGCCTTGTCAAGTTTCTTATTTACTTTATAATTCTCAATCTCAAGAAGTTCAGAAAACCTAGAGACGTCTTCATAAGTAGGTAAAGTATTTTCTTCATCAGAAGAGGATTCTTCATCAGAAGAGTTATAATACTTACTATCATTAGAATTTAAAGAAACATTGGTCAATGATTCAGTATTTCATACCTTAGCCATAAAACAATGATTATCAATAGGTAATCTGGCTATAAGACCAAGATTCTTCTATCCTGAAGATTCTTAATCCGAAGATTCATCTGAAGAATCACCACCACTGGCACTCCAGGTGTCACTAGCTTTTGGAACTTTCTTATCTTTGGCTTTATAATACCTCTTTCTGTTCCTGTCTAAATGCCTTTCTTTCCTTTCTTTCTTTTTGAGCAAAAGGAAATCTGGTCTAATATGTCCAGCTCTCTTGTATTCATAACAAGTAACTTATCCGTCTTTATTATCTTTCATGTCTTTTTTCTTATACTTGGATTGGAAAATTTTCTGACTAGCTATCTTGTTCATCCTTCGAGCAAGATTTGCTAATTCATTTTCAGATATTTCACTTTCACTAGAATCTGATTGAACAACTATCTTCTTAGACTTGGATCTGGTTAGTCTCTCAGGAGTCTTGTCTTTCATATGATTTGATGTTGTTGTAAAAGCAAAAGTACCATTCCAATTTTTATTTTTGATGTTGTCAGCATCTCTCTCCATTCTGGTTTCATGTTGGAGAAGAGTTCCAAATAACTCATCAAGAGAAATTTGAGTGACCTTCCTATTCTCATCTATAGAAGTTCTTTTGGATTCCCACTCATTTGGCATGATATCAATTATCTTATCCACAAGAGCATCATCATCTAAACCTTTCTCTCCCATAGACTGTAAACTGTTGACGATAGTCATAAACCTCTGTTGAACTTTACATATTGGTTCTCCATAAGGAAAATTGAAACCATGATATTCAGCTCTAAGCATATCTCTCCTAGTTTCAATCACTTTAGAAGTTCCAAAGTGTGTAATCTCTAACTTCTTCCAGATACAATTAGCTGCTTCATAAGAAGAAATTTGGCTATATATAATTCTAGTCATTGAACAAAGTAAAGTATTGCGTACCTTATAATTGCGTTGATACTCTTTCTTTTCCTGGTTAGTAAAAGTTCTAACTTCCTTATCTGGAATTTTATAATCTCCAGTAAGTATAACAATGTTGTCTACTCCAGTATTGATAACAAAAGTCTTCATTCGATCTCTCTAGTACTCATTATGATTACCATCAAAGATTGGTGGTCTTGTAGGATTTAGATTATCAATGTAACCAACATTAATTCATGCCATACTTAAAATAACCTTCGGCACACAAACTTGTTAGAAAAGAAAAATTCGTAATAACAATGTTCGGAATGAGAAAGATCAGAATGGAAAAGTTCGGAATGTAAAGTGTTCAAGAAAAACTTATACGTGAGTACAAGTATTTCATAGACCCCCTCTAATACCAAATTTAGGATCGAAATAATGATGTAGATTCTCAAAATACAAGAGGGGGGGTGAATTGTATACATTAAAAATTCCTTTGAAACCATTAAAGTTAGTTACGAATAACTATGTTTTCTTTAAGAAAAGGAATGGGCTAAGTTTAACAAAGTTAAACTAAGCAAATTCACAACACCAGTTAACACCATATGAAAATCTTGGAATAAGGAATGATGTTATAAACTTCAAGTCCCATGAACTTTCTTAAAACTGGAAAGAGATTCTGAAAGTAGGTTCCAGAAATATGGTTCTGGAAATTAAAACTTAACAAAAGATTACAATATGAGATTCTATCTTATAGCGTATAGAATCTAAATGGAACAGAGTACAAGTAAGGAAGTACAAGAAAGTTATACTTTCCTTTCAATACAATATGCAGCGGAAACAAACAAGTAGTAAAACTACAAGTAACAAGATATAAGTCTTTTAACCCAAAGAGAAGGGTATCCAACACCCTCGGATAAAGGTCCCTTGATTTATACTTTCAAGAAAGTATGTCCTACCCACACCAGGGTAAGCCCTTGATACGAAGATTGGAGTCTCTATCTTGCTATCCTCGCAAGCCCTCAACTTCAAGGTAGTTGGAAACCTCTATCTCCCTCAGCAAGGAAGCCCTCAACTTCAAGGTGTTGGAAACCTCTGTCTTCTTATCCCCAGAAGTCCTCAAATGTAATCACCAACATTCGGAGTCACACGAATCAAAAACTAAACGAGCGGTTCAGTACGTACAAGGCATGAAAAGATTTCTCTCTCTAGAAATCACCTTAGCAGTGTGTGGTCTCTAGATCGATCAACTTCTCTATATTCTTCTCTTGAGCTCTTTCAAATGAGATCTTATTTATAGGCAAGGTCGGCCTCCCTTCCAACGGTCATATTTTCCTTAAAAAATGGACGGACCTGTACACATTTAACTAAACCAACGGTTAGTTTATAATAGAATAGACGACATCGTTTTATAACAAAAGAAGTGTAACAAAAAGTACGACATCGTTTTATAACAAAACAAGTGTAACAAAATGTACGACATCGTTTTATGTATAACAAAAAAGTTCGGAGTGATGGATTAGAGTGAAGGTTCGGAGTCTAACCAAAAATAATTTTCGGAGTCTAAATAAATTCGAAGTGTATAAATCAAAGATGATCAGATTCTGTTTAATAGGTGAATTCGGAATGAGAATTCGGAATGAGAATTCGTCATCAGAATTCGTAATGAGAGTTCGTATCCAGAATTCGGAGTAGAACATTATTACAGTTCTCATCCAGAATTCCGAACCTAAAACAGAATACTTCATATCAAAGTTTCAAACGATTCTGAGAATATAGAAATGAATCTGAATCTCATACTTATGAAATATATGGATGAAAATATGATAAGGATAATTTTTCTTACAAAAGCAGTTTTCCTTATAAAAGCAATTTTCCTTATAAAAGTGATTTTCCTTATAAAAGCAATTTTTCCTTATAAAAGCAATTTTCCTTATAAAAGCAATTTTCCTTATAAAAGCGATTTTCTTTTTAAAATCGATTTTCCTTATAGATGCGATTTTCCTTATAAAAGAAATTTTCTTATAAAAGCGATTTTCTTTATAAAAGCGATTTTCCTTATAAAAGAAATTTTCTTAAAGATAAGGTGTTTTTGATTTTCAAAACAAGAAGAAATGGAAAAGTCATAAGGTAAACCTTATTGACTCAACAGGATCTTACAATCACCCCCCCTTATTGAAATTCATCCAAAAATTTCTCTCTGAAGGGTAGTCAAGATTCATCTACGAAAAGCTCGGGCCAATGAGCACGTACGTCAGCCTCTTGCTCCCAAGCCTCATCTTGTAAACATCCGTGATGCCATAGAACCCGTACTAGAGTAACTGACCAGCCTCAAAGAACCTTTTTTATCCTATCAACAATATGAATCAGATGCTCCTCAAAGTATGCATCTACCTGAAGCTCAGGCTCCTCAGGCTATAAGGTATGAGATAGGTCTGAATAGTATCATCGTAACATAGAAACATGGAACACGTCAGGCATGGCTTGGTACCTTTGAGGTAACTACAACCGATAAGCTACCGGCCAAACCCTCTCCCGAATATCAAAAGGCCCAACATATCTCGGCGATAGCTTACCCTGTCTTCTGATCCACCTATGTCCCAGCCTTGGTGAAACACACAAGAAAACCTAATCCCCGACCTCAAACTATAGGGATCGTCTGAGGTGATCATCATATGACTTCTGATGATACTGTGTGGTAGCCAGCCTCTTCTGTATCAACTGGACCTACTCCAAAGTCTCCTGAACAAGACGTGGTCCCAATAAAGATGCCTCACCTACCTCTAACCAGCATAGGGGTGATTGGCATGGCCTACTATATAAAGCATCATACAGTGCCATTTTTATAGTCTCATAATAACTGTTGTTATAGGCAAACTAAACTAGGGTAATATGCCTCTCCCATGAGCCCCCAAAATTCAGGATGCATTCTCGTAGCATGTCCTCAAGCACTTGTATCATACGCTCTGACTGGCCATCAGTCTAAGGGTGGTATGCTATGCTCAGATGCACCTGTGTACCCAGCGCCCTCTTAAAAATCTGCCAGAAGCATGATGTAAAACGAGCATCCCTGTCTGAAACAATGGTTCCCAGGACCTCATGGAGTCGTACTATCTCCCAGATATACAACCTTCCCAGCTAATCCACCCTGAAGGTCTCCTTGATTAGTAGGAAATGGGAAACCTTCATGAGCCTATCAACCAAAACCCACACAACATCGTTACCTCGAGGTGATCTCGACAAACCAGTCACTAAGTCCATTGTAACATCATCTCATTCCACTCAAAGATAGGTAACTGCTGTAAAATCCCAGCTAGATGGTGGTGTTCCTCCTTCTCCTTCTGATAGGTGGAATATCTCGTGAAAAAACTAGCCACCTCTCTCTTCATAACCGGCCACCAGTACTATTGGCGCAAGTCACGATACATCTTAGTGACTCCGGGATGAACTGTCCAAATGGAAGAAGGAAAATATTACATCAAATCCTCTCTAATATCCACTGGAACCCAAACACATCCATGGATATTAATAACTTCATCCTCGCCTATCGTCTAACCAGTAAGAGGGTCCTCGCCTGACACACCTTCCTGTAGAACTAGGCCTTCCGAATCTGATATTTGTCTCATCCTTACTCTGTCTAGGAGGGTAGAAGTCATACCTAAAGGTGATAGAAAAGACTTCCCTTGGATATTCTGCACATCAAGATGCATCTTAGAGAACAAGGACATAATCTTCCATTCGTTTCTAGCATGTTTCATTGCTTGTATTTGAGTCCTCTGGCTCAATGCATCAGCCACTACATTTCCCTTACCCGGCATATAAGCCAGCTCGAAATCAAAGGATTGTAGGTACTCTACCCACCGTTGCTTCCTAAGATTCAGATCACACTGAGTGAAGATATACTTGGGGCTCTTGTGGTCTGTGTACACCAAAAAACTCCCTCCCAATAAATTGTGTCTCCAATAGCACAATGCATGAACAACTACTTCTAGATCAAGATCGTTCATTAGATAATTCCTCTCATGTGGCCTCAGCTATCGAGATCTGTACGCCACGACTCTGTCCCCCTACATCAACACTGCACCTAGCCCAATACCTGATGTGTCACTATAGACCATGTATCTATTGCCCTGTTCTGGTAGTATCAGGACTCGGGATGATGTCAACCTTCCTTTTAGCTCCTGAAAGGCTACTTCACAAGCATTTGTCTATACAAATTTCATGCCCTTCTTAGTCAGGCATGTAAATAGTGCTGCTAAGCGTGAGAAATCCTATATGAAACTATGATAATAACCAGCAGGCCCCAAGAAACTCCGTATATCAAAGAAATTCTTGGGATGTTCCCAAGATACCATAGCTCTATCCTTTTCTGGGTCTACAGACACTCTTGTCTCAGAGACAACATGGCCCAAGAAGTGAATATGAACCATCCAAAAGTGGAACTTAGTAAGCTTTGCATATAGCTGATGCTCTCTTAGTGTATTTAGGATGATCTCAATATGGTTAGCATGGTCATTTCGATTTTGAGAATACACCAAAATATCATCCATGAAAACTATGATGAATGAGTCCAAGTAAGGATGGAACACATGATTAATCAAAGCCATGAAAACTACTGGTGCATTTGTGAGTCCGAAGGGCATAACCAGATACTCAAATAAACCATACCTTCTACGAAAAGTTGTACCAGGTATGTCTATAGGTCGAACAGACATCTGGGGATACCCTGACCTCAAATCAATTTCAGAGAACACCCTAGACCCTTGATGTTATTCAAACAGGTCATCTATTGGTAGCAAGGGATATATGTTTTTAACCTTCAGTTGGTTCAACATTTGATAGTCCACATACAGCCTAAGAGTCTCGTCCTTCTTTTTTGAAAAAAGGACCGGAGAACCCCACAGAGAAGTACTGGGTTGAATAAACGCCTTTGCCTCCAAATCATCGAGCTATTTCTTGAGCTCTTGAAACTCTGTCGTAGCCATCCTATAAGGAGGAATGGAACTAGTGTAGCTCCAGGCACTAGCTCAATGGAAAACTCCACAACTCTCTCCGGAGGTAATCCTAATAAGTCATCAGGAAAAACATCCCTGAAGTGCTCAAATACTGGAGGAAAGTTCGTCTGAATCACTCCTGGATCATCTAGAAACAAACTAGCAATCTCGATTGTCATACCGTCTAGCCCACTATGCTCTAGTCCAACTCGGCAGGCTTGGAGATCCCACTCGCCCTTACGAGTAAACACTGCACCCTCTGGTGATGTGAAAATCACCCTCTGGTGGTAACAATAAACGTAGGATCGGTAATCTACTAGCTAGTTCATTATGAGAATGACATAATAACCCATCATTTCGAGAAAATAAAGATCCCAGAAGAAGTTACACCCTCCAACCTCAAGTGGGAACCCTCTACACTAGCATAAAACCTCTACCCTAACTCCTAGTGGTGTGTCTAGCGTTAAGACGCCATCAGAAGACAACATAAATAGCCCAATGCTTTTCACTATAGGTGGAGATATAAAACTTTGTGATGCACCTATCTCAAAGTGGGCATATGAAATAATAGATGCTACTAAGATCGTACCTCTCACCATAGACGATCCCGCTCCCTGATCCTCGAAAGTAGGCTATACTGAACACATATATCCTGAACCACAGCCCTGTGATACAACCTCACTACCCGGAACTGGCCCACTCTGACGTCTTGGTATGCCTGCTGCCTGGCTACCTCTGCCACGACCACTACCTCAGCCTGATCAGCTAGTCTCACCCCAACTCGTTGTCTGATGAGAAGCTGCCGACCCTGGTCCTGCATATGGAGTCGGTGTGGACCCTCTATCACTGGCTGCTAGTGAAAACGTTATACAGAAACGTTGAGGAGGACCCATCTTTAAAGATGATCGGTACTCTACTGGGTCCCTCGAACACTACCTCTTCATGTGTCCCAGCCTACTACACTGGTAGAACCTCATATTGCTAACCGAAGATAGGTTCTGACTGCTAGAATCACCGTGTGGAAGCTCCAGACGACGATTCCTACTAACAGTCACTACAGTACCTGATCGCGATGCTAAACCGCTCTGGCTCGCAACTCCAGTATCTCTCTGGTTACGTTATATGATTAGGGCCTCGTTCACAATTCCAGAAATGGTAGACAACCTGACGATATTTACCTGAGATCAGATGTCATATCTTAGACCATCCTCAAAACGCCTGACCCTCGATAGATCATCGCCCATCAGGATAGGTGCGAAGTGCTGAAGCTCAGTAAAATGGGTCGAGTATTCCTTCACTAGTAATGCGCCTTGTTCTAGACGCAAGAAATCTCAGGCTCAATCATCCCTCAATGTCTCAGTATAAAAGAAATCATAGAAGGCCATATGAAACTCTATCCAAGCCATCTTCCGATGATGATCTGACTGGGTGATCTCGTCCCACCACCTCTGGGCAGAATCACGTAGCATGTACGTAGTGAGCTTGACCCTCATCTCCAGAGGCTTCTCCATATTCTCAATGATAGCTAGTTTCACCTCTAACCAAGACTCTGCAGCCTGTGGTCCTCCATCCCTTGAAAACGTAGGTGGATGCTGCTACTGAAACACACTCGTCAACTCTGCCATAGTTGGGGCACGTCGCGGTGCACCCTAAATGGTCTGCATAAAATGCAACAAGCTCTCACAGAACAATGCCTTAGCACCCGTGTCTGGTATAACCTATGGCGCCTCAAATGGCATAATTGGAGTTTCCTCTAGTAGCACATGGCCTTCCATCTCTGAAATGTGGTCTTCTTCGCTCTCCTAACGTACGACTGGATGTCACCGTGGTGGCATGACTCTGCAATGCCAAAAACAAGCCTCAGTTCAATATTATTAACGATATTTGAAACTCACAAGCACAAGAACCAGGATAGGATAGGTCAAGACCTTCCTAAAAACCACATCAACCCATTGCATGCTTCTAATGCCAGGGCTGCATAAGGAACAATCACCAAAATCCACTAGAGTCACTACCTCTTTCCCACTCAGAGGGTGAGTCTAGGTCAGGATCTATTTTCATAATTCATTCACTTAACATAACTTTGTTCAAAAGCTTCATCCAATGGTCCACCATGATCCGATCCCTAAGGGACCATAACACCCCATGATTCAAAAATTGATGCCCATATAACCATGAAATTCAATTTCATTTAACATCTACATCCCATTTTTGCATCATTTCCCAATCCATATGGGCCCATACACCTTATGAATTGAAATATGACGTCACTCTTCATTCACTGCAACCTATCTAACATAAAAGTAGGCACACCTATCAATCAACTATCAAAACAACATGCAATAGCTATCACTACACTTATCACACCCGCATGTAATATCTAACGCATCCTAGATTGCATGGCATAATTCATGACATGTAATTCCTAATATGGTGCCTATATAATGCATGAGATGGAAAAACCTCATCTCATAGGGTTGCAATGAAATATAACCCACAATAATATCAATTGTATCAGCAAAAACCATGTGCGTCATCCAACGTTGAAATCAGAAGAACTGTAATAATCAAAACCTGAAACAAAATTCCATACGAGGAAACTTTTCTTTTCTCTGTACATGGGTTTGCAACTCCTAGGCATAATTAATTACCAATTTCCCTTCCCTTCCTACTCCTTTCTATAGTCTCCAAATCGTAAGTCAAATCAGAAAAGCAAATCCTCTGATACAACTTTGTAACATCCCGACCCGCCTTCTCATTCAACCCGGTAGCCGGGCCGGTCACCAAAAGGCCTCAAGCGCATATCCCCAAATGCAAGAGGCTTCCGACTAGCAGCAAGGGCCTAGGTGAGTCTCTGGGGAGACTATCCCCTCATTACCAGATTATCACAGTGGAATTACAACATACAATAGCGGAAGAAGGTAACTAGTAGACAACACATGTACAATAGAAATAGATTACAAATAGAAGGATATGATATATGTAGAATGTTTAAAGTCAATACAATACAGTACAAGTATACAAAATACAAAAAAGAAACCAAAATTTATCCCCTGTCACATCACAAGGCTCATATTAGTCAGGTGCACTCCTACTCTGAGCAGCAAGTCAAGTACCTATACTAGGGGGTTTCCCCTTCTCATTACATGAAATCATATAATCTTCCTGGGTCCAAAACATGACCCAAATAGGGTGTGAGACTAAATCCTAGTAGGCAACCACCAATGATCCGTGCTAATCTATCAGTGAATATATAAAACAGGTAGTGTAATATGGAAAGCAGTAAACAAGGAAACTAGAAATACCGACCCAAGCTTGTGCTTTCCCCTGACATCACTTCAAGTATCCATTAAATTCATTAATCACTTTATTCAGGTGTTCAAACCATTCCTTGATCCCATTCCTGGAATACTCAAATTATTAACCAGGCATCGCTTAGGGAGAAAATCCACCAACACCCTACAAGCCCATTCCGGCGAACCTCTAGGAACCCGACATTGCTCTACAAGCCCGTTCGGGTGAACCTCCTAGGTACCCATCCTCTCTCTAGGTGTGGTATAGTCCGTCATCTGAGCCCATCCTCGGGATCCTATAAATAAGATCCGGGTATTTCCCATGACATATCATGACATGTTGAGTCCATCCATGGCATCACACACTGGATCAATGATTCACTTGGTATTTTAGTAACAAGTCTCGTATGAGTCCATCCATGGCAACTCACATTGGTTCCATGGTCCACCCATGACTTTGTTTCACATTTTTAAGCAGTTAAAAAGCATTTAACTCATGTGGGATAGCAATTCAAGAATTAACATACAAGGTTCAATGGGAAACACTCCATCCCATACCCGAAACCATTTCAATTACAATTTCATCTTATTGCAATTCCATTAATATTCAATTTCCATTTTTTACAACCCACAGGGGAAAGAAAAGGCATGCCTCATAGGCATCGTGGGTCAAAAAATCCATAAAAGAGCCATTCATGGCAACGCAACCAGGGGGTGGTTCCTGTCTATGGTGTATAACCTAACTCAAGCACATACCAACCTACTCAAATTACCTACAACATGGTAGGTAATAAAATGGTTAAATTCTAGGTTCAAGAGACACCACAAAAGTGGGTGCGCAACACTCCGACATATATAAACAACTTGACAAATAGTGAAAAGCATGAGACCACCTACCTTAGGCTCGTACTAGACAGCTCATCCAGTATTTGGCTCTGATTCGTCCTGGTTTTGATGAAATCTGAAGAACAGATGAAGAATGAGAAATTAGGGCATATGAGCCTTAATCCAATCTGTGTTCGTTATATCCAGAAGAATCAAGAAGGAATAAAAAAGAATAGAGGACTTACCACTGTGGATCTAACTAGATAAACTGCGTTTGAAATGGAGATCAGATGAAGAAGAAAAATCAAATTCCTCTGTAGCCTCCTTGAGAAATCTCTCCCTGTTGTGTAGTTAAACAGGGGTAGGTTTGGGTTTTTTAAAATTTAATTAATTTAATTATAAATTAATTAAATTTAAAAAATATAGCAGGTCACACGGTTTACCCACACGGTCTGGAAAAACCGTGCAACGACTGTGCTAACCTTGCTGGAAGGAATGGGGCAACCACACAACCACCCGACACGGTTTACCAAAACTGTGTGCAGGCCGTGCTCCTGCCTCTGCCAAGCCTGCACTAAGGCACACGGTTTAACCCCGCCGTGTGCAGGCCGTGTGCAAACCGTGTGCCAGGCCATTTCCATCCTAAAACATGGTTCCATGCTCCAAACAAGCCTCGAACACCCTCGTAACTTCCTCGGTCAAGTTAGGCATCCACATTAGGCCTCAACCGAATAGTTAAACTAAAAATAAAATGGATCTGTACCTCGTACGAATACCCGGGTTCTTACATAAAAATTATTTGATTATAATGTAGTGTGATTAGTTTTCTAGGAGAGAAACCATAACTAAAATATCATTAATATTTTTAGATGTTTTGTTGAGTTTGAAAACAAAATTCATGGTGATATGTTCCGATTTCCATTATAGTATTTGCAGTGGTTGAAATAAACCCTTAAACATATATCACTAAACCATATCTTATCGATATTCCTGGAATTAGTTTACATACTCTGAAATATCCTTTTTATGGTTTCCTACAATAATTTTTTTTAGATGTTTGTATAAATCATTATATATAAATAATTTTTACTGAATATTGAACTATGAGTTTCATCAGATAGTTAATCATTATATATTGGTATTCATGGGGATCTTACTCTATTGCTAAACCTTATTATTCCTTTATAATCATTGATGAACTTAAGAACACTATTCTGTTTCTTCTATAGTTATAGATCATCCTTTATGTTCCTCAAAAATATCTTCATGGATGGATAGTTTAACATTCATATGTTAATGATATAATCAATTCCATTTTTATAGGATTTAAAGTTCCATCTTCCGCAAGACCATATGTTTTCGATATTTTTCAGTCCTCATCATGGGAATACTATCATGCTCTATCCAGCATAGAGAATCTTCCACTTTGATTTTCTTCATAGGGTGGTAATGTATTGATCATTCATAATAAATAATCATTTCAAACAATATTTTTTTTCTTAATTTTCAAAACATTCTATGTGAATATATAAATAATGCATTAATGATCCATTTGTTTTTCACATGATTTACCATAAAGAGAATTACCCACTATATCTAATGAAACAATAACAACCGTAAACTAGAAATCTTTTATTTATAAATTTTTATCATGTATTTTCAATTATCTTGAGCCATGTTTGGTCAATATATAATTTTGTACATGTACACATCACAGTACCTTCTATGAAGCATCACTATTGATCATTAATTCTCTTCCACTACAGGGTAGCATGAGCACAAGTGAACTAACCATGGTTCTCTTTATGTCCTCGAAATTCTATTCAAGTTCATATGTCTACTAAATAATATCCCCCTCATAATTCAATATATTGAGTGGATTAGATAGTCATTTGAAATATCTAAAAAACACTAGTATTGTCCAACATGACCATGAAAACTATGGATTCAGATTACAGTGTTTATTATAGGAAATTTAAAAATAGATTTTTTCTTTGAAGGACCCACTGATATACCATCACCTGATATTATAAAACCCATGAATAAATATTTTTGGAATCAAAATTTAGACACGGTATATTTTTCATAAAACATATCCTTACTCATGGTCATTAGTAAAATTATCAAATGATCTCCATTATCTTCTTTAAAATTATTTTATAAGAATAATAACTATAAATACTACCAATAACTGCTGAAGGTAACCCATAAGATAATATTCATTAAACCCAAGATGTTAGTAGTGGAATTTGTAAGTCCAAATAACATCACTATAAATTAATAATGGATATACCTTACATGGATGGTTTTATTTGATATATCTCCCTCATAAGCCTCAATTAATGATATCTATAATCATTTTAAATCATAATAAATTATTTATCTCCTCGTAATTGATCAATAAATCATCCATATAGGGAAGTAGATACTAGTTGTTGATAGAGAAATTGTTTAGATTTTGATAATAAATTGAAAGACACACATATCAACATTATTTATTAATAAAAAAGAATAGTAGAAATATATGGGGACACAATGTGGAATAATAATCCCTTATCAAGGATCTCCTTTAGTAACTTATTCAACTTCAAAAACTCAAGTTGAATCATTCAATATAAAGTATTTGAAATAGTTATAGTTCCATGTACATGTTATTTTATAACTAAAATTCCCCATTTGAAATTAGATTCATTAAATCATATATAAATTCATTAAAAATATTTTATACAATAAGAATATAATCAATTTTGAGTTTCTCCCTGAACATCGTAGATATATACCCTTCATGGATATGAATTGATAACTCATAGATTTATATAATTTTCATTGGATGTTCGTACACATTATCACATTGATAATTGATCATATATCCATTCAGAATATTATATGTGACTTCCCTTCCCTATAAAATGGTATGGGTTAAATATAAATAATTCCATTCCATTCCTAGAATCCCATAAAATTCAAATAAATTCAGAATTAAAACATGTTTAGGAAGAATATTTCTACAAATATCAATAATAGAGGAACTAAATGCAATAGTTGTAACCATCACACCATTAAAATCATTAATCTGTTACTCAACACATGATAATTGATTTTAGAATTAGATACCCTTATAATATTACACATATATATTTGAGTTGTTAAATCTAGAATCGATTAAGACATTAGCTATTCTATAACGAATGAAATGTGTACCAATAAAAACATCATTCTCATAACCTAATTTAGAAGTTAGGATCACATGATATTTCTCATTATCATTTTTATTAATATATTTCCAATGAAAATCATCATTATAAAACTCCATATCTATTAAATGGTTTTAATAACACTCATAAATCAGAAAATTTAATCATTAGAGCATAAGTGACACCTTAATTATCATCTTACATTTATTGATTGCATCAGCTTTCCTCTTCAATTAATTTCTACAATCATGAGATTTTTTGACAAGAATTTTCAAATTCAATTCATCTCCATGTATAATTATCAATTTTTATTTTATGTATCATCCATTATTTTTATCATGTAGATGACATTAATTGTTTTCCCCCATGTGATTTATTTCTTATTTTCAGGAGACTCAGTCTTCCGTTTCATATCAAAACCATTTGCATGATGGGCATATCCAATTTTCATTTTGATATTGATATAACATAAAAAATTTATTTATATCTATTAAGGTCTCTTATAGATAATTCATTTTGATTATTTGGTCTTAAGAAACCAATGAATCAATATTTTTTCAGGGATAATGATTAAACAAAATTCATACCTTGAAACTCTTATGAAATTATCATCATGGGTATCAATGGATTCATCATCCATCCACATATTCTCAAGGAGTCCCATCTACTTTATGTATGTAAAATACATAGGAAGTAGTTATTGAAATATATCATTAAAAACTCATCCCATTTCAGGGATAAAATTTCTTCCACATGTATCGTGTTTTTAATAAGATTCCTTTATTGATTTGATGGACCTTACAAATAATAAATGGCTAAGAAATGTTATTCATATTTTGAGAAATAAAAATATATATATTATCATTGGTGCTAATAAATATTTTAGAAATCGATTGAATCATAAGAACCACTAAATGAAGGTGGGTATTTCCTCTTTAAATATTCAACAATATGTTGTTACCTCAATTAAATTCTTAGATTCTCAACATGATTCATATCATTAGAATGTTTCATCAACAAAGAAATAAAATTACGCATTCCAAAACTGATTGAATTTGATTAATCATATAAACATTAATTTCATTTTTATCACATTAATTTCTAAAATGATGTATTTCTTACTTCATAATCAATATAATTATTCTATTGTGGAATAGTGGATGGTGGAGAAAGGGGAGAAAGAGGAAAAATCAATATACAGTGACCACGACATCTATAAGAAGAAGAATCATGTAAGAAGTCTATTGTTCCCCAAAAAAGTTGATCATTTAGGGAACAATGATATATTTTATCTCACAAAATTACAAAACAAGGTGAGATAATATCTTTAAAAAGAGGCAGATCCAAAAAATAATATTGTAGAGGATGTAAAATATTTCACTGCCCTTTCCTTTTCATTTTTTGAAGCACTCCCCATAGATAGGTTATCAAAAGGGTATAATAATACATGTATAAAAAACAATATGGGTTTAAATAAAGGGTGATAATTTATATATACTGTATTATTTCATGTGTTATGTTCATGGAAGATGAGAAATTATTCAAGTTTCATGATCTCACTTGAATGAATGTGAAAATATGGGACATTTCTAATTTGAGGTTGATGATAATGGGATGTGGGTACTATCATGTAGCATTCCCTTATAATTATTGAAAATGAAGAGCATGTAGTATCAATTCATTATCCTATAGGCATGGCTTTCAATTATTCAAGGAATGGGGTAAAAGCATTGATATTGAAAATTTCTAGGGCAGTCATACACATATTTGGATTCTCATTTTCTAATAAAATGGATATACTGGAACACAAATTTTTCTAGTATATTAAATCAGTTATTGGGATTCCCATATGCATGGAAAAGAATATATAAAACCTACAATTTGGGCTTCATTAGTGGATCCTGGTGTAGGTTGACATGTCTAGAAACCTAGTGGAAGAGGTTGTGATAACAATAGGGGGTAAATACATCAATCTCAAGATATAATATTATAGGAGGCCTATGCTTTTCATGTGTTTCAGATTTATTTGGTCATTTAAACTATAAATGTAATATAGGAAAGGAAAATAGTTTCTAAATAAAAAATATCATGATTATAACACCTATATTAGGAGGAATGGGAAAGGTAAAAATATCCCCCTTGAAAAATGAAATTTGGTCTATCCAATTCAGTTGATGTTTACAAGGATGAGTCTAAAAATATTGAGCCCACCAATGTAACGACCCAAAGTTTCATTAATGGAAAATCCCTCTTGATCCAGTTAAATGTTTCTTTATGAAAATTGTTTTTATAAGATGTCAACTTCTTTAGTTTTACTTTAAGATTTGTGACCGTTACTTTTATAGCCGTTGAACAATGATCATCTGGGTAGTTTAAATACAAGGCTTTAACGAACCAATTTTCTACTCAGACAAAGGAAGCGATGGCCTCATCCAGTAGAATTGCCCCTTACGAAGCCCATTTGTCGGAGCTCGGAAAGGAGGTGGCGTCTTTGGGCTTTGCCCTTGACTAAGCCCAAGCTGAGCTTCATCAAGTCAAGCTCGAACGTGATCGTCTACGGGAAAAATGGAAGTTGATAGAGATCACCACTCGAGCGATGTTATCCGAGCAACCCCAAGAGTCTGTCACCATCACACACCTTACCCTTAGGTCTTATGCGGCTATTTTAAGGGGTTATGTAACAAATAAGTAGCACCATGTTCATGTACATTATTTTTGTATATAATAATGAATATAATTTCTAGTCATTTTTGATACATTGTAATTAGTTTTTAAAGTACAAACGGTGTTTTTAGTTATTATTTAATTAAGAATTATATTTTATTAAATTAAAGTATTTTTGAATTAAATAATATTTTAATAAAATATTATTATTAATATTAAATTAATTTTTATTAAATATAAATGATCTTATAATTTTATGAATGCAATTAAAATTTTTATTAAGGTTTGAAAGCCATTTCTGTCAAAACCCGTGAATTTTTTATAAATGTCGGTTTTATTTTAAAAGTAAAAATTCACATATTTAGAAAATTATTTAGATAAAATAAATATTATTTTTGGAATCCTGACGTCGAAATTATCCAACGGTGAATTTTTCATAATTTTCTGAGACAGTCAAATTTTTGGGTAAAAATTAAATACCATTTAAATATATAATGTGTTTTATGACATCATAATGACCCAATGGTGATGTAATAAAATACCATAATCCTTATGTTCGGCCAATATGTGTTTTATCATTAAAATAATGAGGTTTTGGGTTTGTTTGACTCACTTTTCAAAGCATTAATGGAGCCCTCAAGACTTATTCAACACTTTGCCTTTTTAAATTAATTTCCATGGGAGTGTGACTCACCTCCACATAAGCAACCCTAATTTTTTAATAAGTTCGGACCTTGGCCTTGTAAAATATTGTTTTCCTCTTTCCTTTTCAAGAAACCATGGGCAAATACCATGGGATGGTTTGTGGTTTGGATTATTTTAATATAAGGGGTCCCAAACCTAAATAATAAAGAATTCTCTCACCTTTCCTATATAAACCCACCCAAGCTCCCACTTCCTCCTCACTTAAAGCCCTTGAAGTTCGTCCAAACTCTGCCCTACTCTCTCTAGAATCCTCTCAAGGTGCCCCAAGCTCCCAAGAAGCCTCTCACAAGCCTCTCTCTAGCCTTTGGAAGCACACTTCCAAGTAAGGGGTTTTCTTCCTTTCTCATTTTTTGTCAATTTTCTTTAAGTTGTTATTGCCCTTTTTATTTCATTTATGAATGTTGGGGTATGGTTTCGCACCTCCCCCATACTGTCCTCTTATTGTTTGAATGATGGGAGAACCCTTTCTCTCTCATTAAATTCCTCCCATGTACACCCGTTACTATGCCGAAATTCCGAAAGGAACTTCTCTCTCTTCTTTTACATTCAAGAAATACTTTTGTATCATGAATCTAAATTTCATTTCGATTGTTGGGACATGTATATATATGAACTCCTTACTGTCCATTACATGTAAATATGATGAGGAACCCCTTTCTCTCTCATCAACCTTTTTTATGAATTCTTATGTCACGCCGTTACGCTGCCGAAATCGCACCGATTTTCTAAGCCAATGTCTTTGTGTAGTGAATACCATGCCCATTTCTCCATCAAGGGTATTCAACTTTATGAACATTTACATATTGATTATAAAGTTTCATTTATGAATTCCACATTCCTTTATCGTGGAAGAAATGATTATGTTTTATGAATCCATGTTTTATGATCCATGTGGCACACTTATGCATGAAATGAAATGTTTAAGAAGGGTGCGCCCTGATAGCGCTCCAATGCATTGGGTAAAGTAAAGTATCATGATACGTCATGTGCAATGAGTGTTGACTCATGCTAATTCAAGTGCAACGAGGGTTTACTCGTGCTTCAAGTGCAATGAGGGTTTACTCATGCTCCATGTGCAATGAGCCCTGGCTCATGCTAATTCAATGTTTTAAGTGTTGTTGCCACATTTCCATGTTATGATTATCATGCTTTAACAAGCCTTTATGTTCATGTCTCTATTATGCTCTATTGATATGCCTATTGCCTAACATGTATTTTACTCCTCATGTTATTCATTATGTACTCCCTTACTGGGCTTTATAGCTCACCCTTTTCTTATGCATGTCCTCAGGTTATCCCATGCAATGCTAAGTACGAAGGAATGTAGTGGTCATGTAAAGGAAGTTTTCAATAAGGATGTTGTATTTCAAGTTTAAAGTTTTTATGTAATTATCCTAAGCCCCAAAGACACTAAACCTCTCGATCTTCTTTGTTGTATCAAGTGAAGTTTTATGTAATAGAGCATGTTTAAGTTGTAATAAAATCAGGGTTGTCATAGTTGGTATCAAAGGATAGGTTTAGTTATTTTTGGGATTAGGAAACCCTAGTAAAGCCTTAGATACAAGACTAAGAATAATAAAAAAATCCCTAAGTTTTGGTAAATACTAAGTAAGTGTTTTATTAAACAAATACATCCCTGTCTGGATACGAGCAGGTAGAGGCGGCTCTGGCACAGATGTATCCTAGGGGTAAAACCCGAAAACACCGCTTTGAGCTAGAC
Source organism: Viscum album (assembly GCA_963277665.1). NCBI lineage: Eukaryota > Viridiplantae > Streptophyta > Magnoliopsida > Santalales > Viscaceae > Viscum > Viscum album. Next base: position 1,919,878,086 of record OY728125.1, on the reverse strand, counting down.
TCGAACGGGAACTGGTGCACGACAACGGGCCTTGCTGCACTCTTGGTTACGACACTCCCGAGGGATATGTTTTGATAAATTCACAATCTTAGTATGAACCCTTATTAAGGGAAAAATGCCCCTAAGAATATATGTTAGAAGGAAGATCATGAAAAGCATGGATTGAATCCTATAGACTCATGAGTTAAAGAGATTAAAGTTTATTTATAAGTCATCAACTTTTGTCTTTGGATTACCCTTTATGTGTTACCCCTAACTTTCCTTTTATTCCAGCCAACAGCCGGTAATAGGAGAACTCGGGCTAACAACCGTTGTGAAGATCAGTGTGATGATTGTACCAATGAGATGCCCAATCCAATGGGAGCGGGAATCGCGAACTTTGTCACGCTTCTCTCTCAGCTAACTCAAGTTTTGAATAGAAACACTGGTCAAGAGGAATTTTCAACCCCCCTAAGAAAGAACAAGTCTCTATTGAAAGCTTCATGAGACAAAGGCCTCCTACTTTTAGTGGATCATCTGATCCCACGATTGCTGAACAATGGATCAACTCCATTGAAAAGATATTCTCTATCCTCCAATGATCTGAAAAAGAGAAGGTTCTCTTGGCGGCTTATCGTATGGAGGGTGAAGCTGATCAATGGTGGACGTTGATCAAAAATTCGAAGCCTGAGGAGGAGATCGAGGCTTTGGAATGGAAGGTATTCCGGAAGATGTTTTTCGATAAATATTTTCCACGCACCCTCCGTCTTAAGATGGAAAGGGACTTCCTTTCCCTCAAGCAGAAAGATGAGGAATCTGTGGGAGCGTACGAGGCAAACTTCACAAGGCTTGCACGATACGCTTCCGGCTTTGTCGTTACCCCCGAATGCAAGGTTGACCGCTTCTTTGGTGGGCTGAAGCCTAGCTTGCGGAAGGCATTAGCGATCCGTGACTTCGACAGCTATGAGGAAATTGTCCGATGTGCCCTCAAGGTTGAAATGGAGATCGTAGAATCACAGGGGTATCATGGGGACAAGAAGTGGAAGGTGGACTTCAATGCTGGTGGTCCGATGGATAAATCCAACGGCGCTAAGAAATTCCAGAACCCCACTTGCCAAAAGTGTGGAAATAAGCACCCTAGAAATTGCCTTAGGGGGACAAGAAAATGCTTCAAGTGTGGAAGAGAAGGGCACCTAGCTGTTAACTGTCAGCAAGAAGGACCCGCGGCTGCGACGGAGGGTAGGAACACTCCGTTCGAACCTCAACGCGTTGTTCAATGCTTCAAATGCAAAGAACCGGGTCATTTTGCGAATCAGTGCCCTAATCCAAGGGTTATCGGAGGCAATCAACAACCTCCAAGACAGCAAGGAAGAGCTTTTGCCATCACTTATGCCGAAGTGAACCCCGACAACGAAGTGGTGACAGGTACGCTAGTTATTCATTCAAGAATAGTGAACGTACTTTTTGATTCAGGTTCTACGCATTCTTTTATATCTCAAAAGTTTAGTAGAACAATCCCTGCACCACCACAAATCATGGAAGTAAAGATGTCGGTGAGTACGGCAAAAGGGGCAATCATTGCATCCCATGAGTATAAATCCTCCCCTGTTATAATCTGTGGATTGAATTTCCCGGCGAACCTCGTCATACTCCCTTTGGTGGAATTTGATGCAATTCTTGGCATGGATTGGCTTTCCTTATATAGAGCCAACATAAATTGTCGGGAGAGGGAAATCACACTCCATATGGAGAATCGACCCCCGATTCTTTACAAGTGTCAGGAGGAAGATGAATCTCCTTTAGCTCGATCATCTCAAGCATGGATATTACTGCCTTATGAGCACGCATATCTGGCTCAGATGATTGAGTCCAAGGAAGAAACCATCCTTGAAGATATGCCTATTGTGAGGGAATTCGCTGAAGTATTTCCCGAGGAACTTCATGGTCTTCCTCCAAGAAGAGATGTTGAGTTCTCAATTGAACTTATACCTGGGGCGCTACCAATATCCAAGACTCCATATAGGATGGCTGTGGTTGAGCTTGAAGAACTGAAGAAACAACTACAGGAGAATCTGGATAAAGGGTTTATACGCCCAAGTGCATCACCATGGGGTGCACCAGTCCTCTTCGTCAAGAAGAAGTATGGGTCAATGCGGCTTTGCATCGATTATCGTGAACTTAACAAAATCATGATAAAGAACAAGTATCCTCTCCCAAGAATCGATGACTTGTTTGATCAGCTGTGTGGAGCACAATACTTCTCCAAGGACGACTTGCGGTCGAGATATTATCAAGTAAGGGTGAAGAAGGAAGATATCCCCAAGACTGCTTTTCGTACAAGGTACGGGCACTATGAATTCATAGTAATGCCTTTTGGACTCACCAATGCTCCAGAAATATTCATGGACTTGATGAATAGAGTCTTTAGAGATTACCTAGATAAATTTGTGGTAGTCTTTATAGATGATATTCTAATATACTCCAAAACCAAGGAGGACCATGAGGAGCATTGAAGAACTGTACTGGAGACTTTGCGCAAGGAGAAGCTCTATGCCAAGTACAGCAAGTGTGAGTTCTGGTTGAAGGAGGTCTCATTCTTGGGCCATATCATCACAAGCAATGGGATATCTGTGGACCCCTCCAAGACAGATGCAATTGAGGGATGGCCGAGGCCAACATCGGTAACTGATATCTGTAGCTTCTTGCGGTTAGCTGGATATTATCGACGATTTGTGAGAAACTTCTCACGATTGTCCAACCCTCTTACCAAGCTAACTCGAAAGGGAGTAAAGTTTTCTTGGAGTGATGAATGCGGAGAAAGCTTCAAGGAGTTGAAAAGGAGGCTTATCACTGCACCTGTGCTCACTTTACCCACAAGTGGGGAGCTTTTTGTGGTATTCAGTGATGCTTCGAAGAAGGGCTTAGGATGTGTGCTGATGCAGAATGATAAAGTGATATCCTATGCCTCAAGACAGTTGAAATTCCATGAGTGAAACTATCCAACGCATGATCTGGAGTTGGCGGCGGTGATCTTTGCCTTGAAAATCTGGCGGCATTATCTCTATGGAGAGAAATGTGAGATATATACTGACCACAAGAGTCTTAAATATATATTCACACAGAAAGAGCTTAATATGCGCCAGAGAAGATGGATAGATCTCATAAAGGATTATGACTGTTCAATACATTACCACCCAGGGAAGGCGAACAAGGTGGCGGATGCCCTAAGTAGAAAGGATCCAGCAATTCTATCAATGATGAGAATTGAGAAGGATCCAATCTTCTTAGACTTGATGAAGATGGACGTGGGAATCATAAAGAAGGGAACATCATCAATCCTTTCACAAATGATTGCTCAACCATCTCTTTTGGAAAGGTAAAAGGATGCTCAAAAGGATGATGCGAGAATCCAAGAAAAAGTGGAAGCTATCAAAAAGGGAAAATCCTCAGAGTTTAATGTTAATGAAGAAGGAATTGTGCGGTTTGGGAAAAGACTATGTGTCCCATCAAGTTCGGAGCTGAAGAAGGAACTTTTGGATGATGCACACAGTTCAAATTTCTCTATTCACCCAGGGATCACAAAGATGTATCGAGATCTCCGAGAAAACTTTTGGTGGGATAATATGAAGAAGGAGATCGCCGAATATACATCAAAGTGTCTGGTGTGTCAGCAAGTGAAGGCAGAGAGGCAGAAGTCTAAGGGGATGATGCAACCATTGCCCATACCAGAATGGAAATGGGAGAAAATCACCATGGACTTCGTCACTGGACTTCCAATGACATCCAAAAGCAACAATGCAATCTGGGTTATTGTGGATCGTCTTACAAAGACTGCACACTTCATTGTTATTCGAGAGGATTTCTCTTTGGATCAACTGGCACGGATATATATCAGGGAAGTGGTACGGTTGCATGGAGTACCACTATCTATTGTGTCGGACCGAGATCCAAGATTTACCTCTAAGTTTTGGAAGAGTCTTCAACATGCTCTGAATACTGAACTGAACTTCAGTACGGCCTATCATCCTCAAACTGATGGCCAATCCGAGTGGACTATCCAAACACTGGAGGATATGTTGAGAGCGTGCTCAATGGACTTTAAAGGAGGATGGGATCAACATCTTCCTCTAGTTGAGTTCTCTTATAATAATAGTTTCCACTCGAGCCTCCAAATGGCACCATATGAAGCCCTGTATGGGAAAAGGTGTAGAACACCGGCATGTTGGGATGAGGTCGATGAACGTAAGCTGCTTGGACCAGAAATGGTCGAAGAAATGGTGGAGAAGGTGAAAACCATTCAGCAGCATATCAAGGCAGCCCAAAGTCGACAGAAGAGTTATGCAGATAATCGTCGACGAGACCTTGAGTTTAAAGTCGGAGACATGGTGTTTTTACGCATATCTCCGTGGAAGAAGGTCATGAGGTTTGGAAATAAAGGGAAGTTAAGTCCAAGGTACATCGGCCCCTTCGAGATTCTTGATCGTGTTGGGGCTGTGGCCTATCGACTAGAACTTCCACCTACTATGGCCAAGGTGCATGATGTCTTCCATGTATCCCTCTTAAGGAAGTACATACCAGACCCTTCACATGTACTCTCTTCCGAGGTGGTACAATTAGAAGACGATCTTTCTTATGAGGAGCAACCAGTGAAGATCTTAGATCGTAGAGAAAAAGTTCTACGAAATAATACAATGCCCCTCGTCAAGGTGTTTTGGAGAAACCACAAGTTTGAAGAAGCAACTTGGGAGTCGAAGGATATGATGAAGCTAAGTTACCCACATTTGTTTTAGTGTGGGAAAAGGAAAATTTCGAGGGCGAAATTTCTTAAGGGGGGAATGTTGTAACGACCCAAAGTTTCATTAATGGAAAATCCCTCTTGATCCAGTTAAATGTTTCTTTATGAAAATTGTTTTTATAAGATGTCAACTTCTTTAGTTTTACGTTAAGATTTGTGACCGTTACTTTTATAGCCGTTGAACAATGATCATCTGGGTAGTTTAAATACAAGGCTTTAACGAACCAATTTTCTACTCAGACAAAGGAAGCGATGGCCTCATCCAGTAGAATTGCCCCTTACGAAGCCCATTTGTCGGAGCTCGGAAAGGAGGTGGCGTCTTTGGGCTTTGCCCTTGACCAAGCCCAAGCTGAGCTTCATCAAGTCAAGCTCGAACGTGATCGTCTACGGGAAAAATGGAAGTTGATAGAGATCACCACTCGAGCGATGTTATCCGAGCAACCCCAAGAGTCTGTCACCATCGCACACCTTACCCTTAGGTCTTATGCGGCTATTTTAAGGGGTTATGTAACAAATAAGTAGCACCATGTTCATGTACATTATTTTTGTATATAATAATGAATATAATTTCTAGTCATTTTTGATACATTGTAATTTGTTTTTAAAGTACAAACGGTGTTTTTAGTTATTATTTAATTTAGAATTATATTTTATTAAATTAAAGGATCTTTGAATTAAATAATATTTTAATAAAATATTATTATTAATATTAAATTAATTTTTATTAAATATAAATGATCTTATAATTTTATGAATGCAATTAAAATTTTTATTATGGTTTGAAAGCCATTTCTGTCAAAACCCGTGAATTTTTTATAAATGTCGGTTTTATTTTAAAAGTAAAAATTCACATATTTAGAAAATTATTTAGATAAAATAAATATTATTTTTGGAATCAGGACATCGAAATTATCCAACGGTGAATTTTTCATAATTTTCAGAGACAGTCAAATTTTTGGGTAAAAATTAAATACCATTTAAATATATAATGTGTTTTATGACATCATAATGACCCAATGGTGATGTAATAAAATACCATAATCCTTATGTTCGGCCAATATGTGTTTTATAATTAAAATAATGAGGTTTTGGGTTTGTTTGACTCACTTTTCAAAGCATTAATGGAGCCCTCAAGACTTATTCAACACTTTGCCTTTTTAAATTAATTTCCATGGGAGTGTGACTCACCTCCACATAAGCAACCCTAATTTTTTAAAACGTTCGGACCTTGGCCTTGTAAAATATTGTTTTCCTCTTTCCTTTTCCATAATCCATGGGAAAATACCATGGGATGGTTTGTGGTTTTGATTATTTTAATATAAGGGGTCCCAAACCTAAATAATAAAGAATTCTCTCACCTTTCCTATATAAACCCACCCAAGCTCCCACTTCCTCCTCACTCAAAGCCCTTGAAGTTCGTCCAACCTCTGCCCTACTCTCTCTAGAATCCTCTCAAGGTGCCCCAAGCTCCCAAGAAGCCTCTCACAAGCCTCTCTCTAGCCTTTGGAAGCACACTTCCAAGTAAGGGGTTTTCTTCCTTTCTCATTTTTTGTCAATTTTCTTTAAGTTGTTATTGCCCTTTTTATTTCATTTATGAATGTTGGGGTATGGTTTCACACCTCCCCCATACTGTCCTATTATTGTTTGAATGATGGGAGAACCCTTTCTCTCTCATTAAATGCCTCCCATGTACACCCGTTACTATGCCGAAATTCCGAAAGGAACTTCTCTCTCTTCTTTTACATTCAAGAAATACTTTTGTATCATGAATCTAAATTCCATTTCGATTGTTGGGACATGTATATATATGAACTCCTTACTGTCCATTACATGTAAATATGATGAGTAACCCCTTTCTCTCTCATCTACCTTTTTTATGAATTCTTATGTCACGCCGTTACGCTGCCGAAATCGCACCGATTTTCTAAGCCAATGTCTTTGTGTAGTGAATACCATGCCCATTTCTCCATCAAGGGTATTCACCTTTATGCACATTTACATATTGATTATAAAGTTTCATGTATGAATTCCACATTACTTTATCGTGGAAGAAATGATTATGTTTTATGAATCCATGTTTTATGATCCATGTGGCACACTTATGCATGAAATGAAATGTTTAAGAAGGGTGCGCCCTGATAGCGCTCCAATGCATTGGGTAAAGTAAAGTATCATGATACTTCATGTGCAATGAGTGTTGACTCATGCTAATTCAAGTGCAACGAGGGTTTACTCGTGCTTCAAGTGCAATGAGGGTTTACTCATTCTCCATGTGCAATGAGCCCTGGCTCATGCTAATTCAATGTTAAGTGTTGTTGCCACATTTCCATGTTATGATTATCATGCTTTAACATGCCTTTATGTTCATGTCTCTATTATGCTCTATTGATATGCCTATTGCCTAACATGTATTTTACTCCTCATGTTATTCATTATGTACTCCCTTACTGGGCTTTATAGCTCACCCTTTTCTTATGCATGTCCTCAGGTTATCCCATGCAATGCTAAGTACGAAGGAATGTAGTGGTCATGTAAAGGAAGTTTTCAATAAGGATGTTGTATTTCAAGTTTAATGTTTTTATGTAATGATCCTAAGCCCCAAAGACACTAAACCTCTCAATCTTCTTTGTTTTATCAAGTGAAGTTTTATGTAATAGAGCATGTTTAAGTTGTAATAAAATCAGGGTTGTCATAACCAATGTGATGGGGATTATTGGAAATTATAGGAATCCTTTGATAGTCTCAAATGTTAATTTTATTAGGTCATTATGTGATTTTTTTCTCTCATTTCCACTGATGAAGAATGAACTGAAAAAATTCTCAAGAATTAATGCACTCTTTCAGATGACTCGATGTCCAAATGAAACAACCATGATAGCATAAAGGGTGAAAGTTAGTTCTTACCTGAAAATGATGGTATAAATATAGAGGTTTCTACTGTTTGGAGTCCATAAGAGTTTGAAATCATAATATAATCTCACATAGATAAAAAAATCACACTTGTATTATAGTTAGAATATCATAAATATTTAGAAAAAATATGGTGGAAAATTAATTCCAATAATCATTAATAGGAATTTTCAGAATTATAAATAAATTTTGTAGGTAATATTGATATAAGTGGAAATATTCTTCCATAACATGATGATAATAGTGGGTTAGAAGAACCCTTCCCATAGGCACACTCATCAAAAGATGCCAGAAAAAAACCTACTCACAAACCATCTTATACATTGTAATCCAATAACAATACCACTACATTGAGTGGTACATTTTGGTCTGATGTGACTGAGTATTAACATCCTTCTTAGAAAAGTGGGAAAGATGATATTGTGGAATTTCATAGAGAATATGGTTAGGAATCTATTGAGTTAAAATTGGATGGATCCTTAAAATAATTATATAGTAAAGGAAATGAAAGGGAGGGGAAGGTTCATGAAATGTTACACAATAAGAAGGGCCTCTGATAAGGGTAAAGGCCCTAAAAAAGATAATTGTATACTATTATTGTCAAAATATATTGAATTATCTTTTGAAAAAATACGTTATACATTTCATATTTTATAACAATACAATTCTTGTAGGAATCTCTAAATGAAAAATTATTTTTAGAACTGAAAATATTTTAAATGTAATCATCTGAGTAATTTTTTTATCTTATAATGTGAATGAAACCAATATAGACCCTTTGTGGATTGTCAAGCATTAATGGATTCACATAACAATATGAATTAAGAATGGTATGAAAATTTCAATTTTTTTAATATATCAAGATGCACTTTTTTGTTTCTTTTATGTATATATCTATATAATATATCCAAATAAAGGATTTATGGAAAGATATTCAAGAATCCATTAAGTTCAGGAATCATAAATGGGTCATAGTGAGGGATTTTAACACTGTTTTGAATTATAATGACGAAATGGACCCATATATCTCCAAATATAATCTTTGAAATTATCATCATGAATTGATATATGAAATGTTATCAGGTTTCTAATTAATGGAGATGATTTAACATTGAGTAGTTCAACCATGAATGGAAGAAAAGTATGTAATATGGATAAATGATTTATTCGAAATGAGTATATGAGTTCCACATATGGGATCATAGGTCATAACATCCACAAGCATCATTTTGATCATAATATTACCATTGTCAATCTCTCAACATGCCTTAAAAGGTTAGTTCATCTTCTCTTTTAATATTATAATTGTATGGCCTTTCATTCTGAGATGAAAGGAGACTATTTACAAGGATGGGAAGACTAATACTATTAAAATTCAACATTATCCCCCTATAGGGAAATTAAATAATAGTTAATAGGTCCTAAGAGAATAGAGTAATAAATATTTATATAAGATTTATTTTAAAAATAAGGTTGTTCAAGAATAAATTCAATGCCTCAAAAATATAAATATACATTAGGACACCCCTTCCAGTGAAGAAATAAAAGATAACTCTATGATATATAACATATTAAAAATAAATGAAATTCAGGAATGAAATCAAATGAACATTAAATGGTTGAAGGATAGAGATAGAAACTTGACGTTCTTTCATAGATAATATAAAGAGAATAGTTTTAGAGAAGGAATTAAGGCCATCACCACACATAGATACATGAAAAATTCTAAAAATAATATTTCATAAGTAGTTTTATATTAAATTAAGGGGATATAATCAAATTATGGGATGTAAAAAACTAAAAAATTAATTGAAATAATAACCCCATGCGTCAAGGAACAACAAAACCAAATTCTCTTCCAATATCCTTCTAAAGAAGACGTCAAATATGCTCTTTTCTCCCAAAATATGGCGAGTTATATTTATTCATATGGATATACTAATAAATTAATCAATTCATATTGGGAAATAATGCATGATGACGTAAAAATTTTATCAATGTAATTTTTCGATCATCCCACAATGAATTTTGGGATAAACATAAATTGCATGGCCTTAATACCTAAGAAGGATAATAAAACTGACATTAAGTATTTCAGGCTGGTTTCCTTAGAGAAAACTATCCAAAAAATTATCATTATGATCATTATAACTAGGCTAGGGTAATTATTGAGGATAATATTACCCCAAATTAGTTTTGGTTTTCTCTAAGTAGAATTATTTAGAATTTCATAATGACAACATTAGAAAGTCATAGTCTCATGAAGAGGAAAATGAAGGAGGGTAACTTTTCACAAAGAATTGACATTTCCAAGGCATTATACACCATGATATTGAGTTTTATATTTTCTATATCTAAAATATTTGTGTTCCCATTTGATTTTATTTGTTTAATTTATTCCATTTTTAAATATAAATGGATTTATAAACGCACAAATGGGTCACCTTAGAGGATAGTTTTGGTGAACAAGGGGTGTGAAACAAATATATCTACTATAAGGACTTCTATTTTCCATTTATGAAGAAATAAATAGTAGGTGAATAAATGATATTTCTAATATTGTTATCTATAAGAACATCAAGGATATAAGAGGCTTCTTCACTACATCATATCTTTTGTATGAGGATGATATCCTTTTACTCTGAATAGATTCAATAAAAAAATTATTCTATAAAAGTACACTTTTCCAATTATCAGGATGATGCTGGGAATTACATCAGTTAGGTAAACTCTTTTTTTGTGTTTGGAGATGGAATACCTATTGGAATGAAAAACAAGATTATTATAAGGCATGGTGTAAATATGGGATCACTCTCTTTCAACTATCATGATGTCCCAATATTTTGGGGAATGGTAAGGAGTTGATAACATAGGACAATATACTCTAGAATCTTTTATAAACATGAAATTTGAAGGTGAAATATATATCCCATGCTATAAGAGTGTTCCTTTCCAACTAGGTGATCACATCAAAAAAAATTCTCTCATTTTCTCATTACACTTGGTCAATAAATCAAATTAATGTTAATCGAATAATGATTAGAAATATAATATGGTTTTAGACAATGCATGAGATAAAATTAGTAACTGCAGTTTGGAAAGAATTAATAAATACCACTGAAATGGGGGGGGGGTTTGGTTTAGAATTAATGATCTTAATATATTCAATGATGGTCTTAATGAAAAATTGAAATAAAATATTCCAATTTATGATGACCCATCCTATGGTTATTTGAAAAAAAAATTGTGGAGGATTCTTATTGTATACTCACATTATCTCACATCACCATTTGGGCCCTCTATAATGCACAATTTCTATGATATTATGCACATAATAAAGTGGTTGGTGATTAGGCATTCTAAAAGTAATGTCTAGAGCACTCTATGGCTTGGCAGTTCACTCAAAGAAACTATAAATGCTCCTTTAAAAAGAATGAAAATAACTACTTCTGATCTCATGAGGCATGAAAATAGATTAAATGATTTTACTTCATCTACATGATATTATTTATATTTATAAAAACATATTCATTAACATCGACACATTAATATGGAATTCCCACAAAAAAGGGATCCTTAAGGAAAAGGAACTCTATTTGGAGTAATGTGAGGAAACTATCATGAAAAAAGAATGGTTACTACAACAAAAGGAACATTAAATTGAACTCACGTGATTTATTTTTCATTAGAAGATATTAAAACATTTATTTCCCACACATTATCAATCAAAGATAGCTTGGTAGTACATTGTTTTAGCCAACCACCTATTTTTGACTGTAGATGAAAATGTGCAGCTTCTGTTAATGGGTTGTGGTTTCAATTACGGGCTTAAAACATATACAGATACACTGTTTGGAGTAAAAATATGGGAAGATATATTGCTATACTATTTCAAGGCATGAATAATAAACACTAGATAGATCTATAAGGTTAAAAACCTTATTATTTATGCAATAACTTTTATGTTTACTACTGTAAGGAATGCATGAAATGCAAGGCTCTTTAGTGATCTTCCCACATATATACATTCATGGATTCTTTAATAACATTGAGTGGTGTGTACTGCCTCATGATTTCAGTAGGAAACCATCGACAACAAGATCAAAGACATTGATATTTAAAAGATTCTAGGTTTTTTGGGTAAACTTAGGGAACCTATATCTCTCAATGTTAACAACATAATTCATCTAATAATTTTATGGATTTAAGGGACTATTGTTGGTGTAGCCTTTTTCATTCAAGGACTGTCATGTTATAGAGGGTCATTCTATACTCTCTATAGTATTGGTAAATTCTACATTTGCCATTATATTGGAATTGGAATTTCTTATGAAGCTGAGATATGTGAAATAATACAAGACATTAAATACTCTTTAACACAATATTGATTCCATATGTATTTAATATAATTATGAAACTATTTTTAAATCCTTGAATTTATGAATAATGGATGTTCTTGGAATCTTATACATCAATGGTTTGATTTATTTACTCAATTTGACTAACTCAACATTATTATCTCACATTAATATAGATAAGTAAACCAAATGGAATATGTCATGTTAATGAGAGATATTATTGATATGATTTGGATGTGGTATCTTAGGATCCCATTCTTTTGTGCTCTAGTGGTGGACGGGATATATGAGAATTGATGCACTATCATATTTGTAAAACCACATGTAATGGTTGGAATTGATTTTTTGTTTTGTCTATTATTTTTAGGATCGGGCTCACCTAGATCCTATATTTTCACTAGAACAATTTGTTTTCTGGTTTTAACTAATCACTAAAATAATATATCAATTTATAAGCATCATGACATAATAATTTGTGAAATATATCCTATAATCATGAAATATAATTCATAATTATTCCAAATCACAAAACCTTTTTCAATGTATATGGAACTATATGTTTATCATAGGTTTTTATAGGGTTCTTATCTATTAAAATACTATATAACAGTATGTAAGTAAAACATGAATTTACCCAGGCCTATTCCCTAGGATTTTCTATCATGGTGTGTAGTTTTAATGCCACTAATCATGAACTAGTGATTTTCATGGTAACATTCAAAACAACCCATTTGGTATTTTTTTACCATCGGTTTAAAACTTTACAAGTATATTGATGTTATATAATCCAATGAGGGATGCATTGTTCTAGAAAAAATAAAAAATCTCTCATTTGTCAAATTTGTTGGATGTTATCCTACACTTAGAATTATCCCTTCAGATTTAACCAAATCCATCTAATCAAAATCTCAAAAGAGTAACTCATACATTCACTGATACCAACATATACGACCCAAGATATTCAAATTTAAATATTGTATCATTATAGATGAATATTCAATAAAAAACTTTACAGTACACAACAAAACAATAAATTTTTTGTGTCTTTGGAGAGTATAAATATTAACATCTTATTTACTGATAATCGTCATCATCTCTTATTAAATAATTTTCAAACTATAACCTAATTTACATACCCTAATTATAACTATTAATTATAACATGTAGAATGAAAACATAAGAAAATGCGAGTTTAGATGTTCTATAAGGGTAAACATGGGAGATATAAGTCAATGATCATATAAAAGAATAAGATAACCATAATGGTGAGAGTTCATAATAAAAAGTTTTAATATTCATACCTAATCTACTATGGATCACACTCATGATTAATGAAATAAAAAACAGAATTTCAGAATACATACATAATAAGAGTGAGAAATATTCATAAATCAATCATAATCTTTTACATCAAATCATAATCATAAAAACATTTCCTAAAACCATTGTACCATTATATACATTGAATCCATTTCATATGTCAAGGATAATTACCAATATATTCAAATCATAGTTGATCATTCATAAAAACATATTTTCCATGGTGAATCAAACATCTATAAATGATTTCTATATTTTATTGAGCCCATCAACTTGTTCCCCTTATTTATCTCATGAGATATAATTCCTTACCGAATACATTGGAGGTCAATAATGAACTACATGAATAAGTAATTAAAACATATATATCTCTCTATATGTGTTACAATATCATAAATAACTCACTATTTTATAAATTCATAACTCATAGAAAAGAAGTAGGCTTTATAAACACTTCTTCATTTTATCGTTGAATAGCCCTTGGGGGTGGAATAGTTCATTAGTCCTATCATCATATATATATAAAGCCTCCTAAGAACAAACAAGGATAATATTGTTGGATCATATCCCCTATAAATCATAAATAATATCAAAGGATGTTATTGTAGATAAAAATTATCTTTAAAAGATCGCTGGAATATTTCTTGAGGAAAATACCCTTTTCATTTTGAAATCTTATAATCAAAATGAAAATATTTCTAAAATTTTATGATTTTTTTTAATAAATCATGGAAAATTTTAAATGATTATTCAAATCTTTTTGTGGCCATAAAATAAATAAATTCCATTCATCAAGATTATGTCAAAATTATGATTCCATCCACAATTTTGATATCATGTCAAATGTTACTCATTTAGAAATGACAAGAAGATTCCTTTGAAAATATTTTAAATAGTAAAACATGGGTATAAAATAACATTATGCCATAATATGTAAATAATAAAATTTTTTGGAAAAAATTTTATATAAAACTAGTACATGTATAAAATTATTTATATCCAAAGTGGAAATTCCTTTTTTTTAAAATATTTATCGTTCATTTTATGTACCATAGAGGCAAAAATGGAAAATTACATGAAATTTATATGAAAAATATAAGAGAATAAAATTAATAGCATTTATCTAAAAATGGTATTATAATTTTTTTAAAATAAATGAAAGCATAGGGAATATTGATGAAATTCATTTTGAAAAAAAATCTATTTTATTAAGTCTTATCTTGCATTATACAGTGTCAAACCACACAAATAAAAAATATATTTTTTATATATGTATTATAGAAAAATAATAATATATTTGTTACCATTTATTATTTACTAATATAATTTTACATTGAATTTATTATTATTTTTATTAAAATAATTGTTTATCGATACATGTGTTCAATTTTATTGGATGTTTCAGTTCACCAGTCTCAGTACATATACATAGACAAAGTTTCAATACCACCAAATGTTAATAATTTTAAAATTATAATATGAAATAATATTATTATTTTATAACTTCTCATATAAAATGGTGTTGAAAAGTAAATTGAATCACTCCATAAAGACAATAATCTATATGTATGGATGAGTTATGTTTTCATCTAGAAAATTATGGAAAATATAAGAATAAGGGATGCTACATCATCAAAATAACGTTACAATTTATTGCCAAGAATGATGTAAAAATTTAAGAATGGATACCATATATATATATATATAATTGGTAAAAGTTGAAATAAATTTTAATGTACTCGATTAAGAGCTATACCATTTAGTTGAGAATGCACCTTTGGCATACACATTATGCATTGAAATAATAAAGTTTTGTAATGAAAATATTCTATTAGTCAGGTCTACTAAATATTAGATGATATTAGTTTACATATTTTCAGATATAAAAGGGTAAAATATTGTGAATAATGGAGGAGTGGATAATACCATTTATAAGTGATGGGGGGAGTAGCCATCAAATTTCTTAAAGTATTAAATGAATATAATTTAATTATCTAGTTTCTGAGGATAAAAATTTATATATTTATACTATTGGATAATGTTAAGTATAAATCATCTCACGAAATAACAATTATAAATGTTTATGTGATTTGATAACCATCATCCTAGTTTTATCCCAAATTAACACGTGTTACAATTACCACAATATAATAGCTTTTTACACATTAAGGGTCTGGAATATTTGTATAAAAGTACATGTGACCCATAAATAGACCATGTATTATATATTAAACCATATCCCATTGATGGAATTTGATCAATTTTTTTATTGATTATAAATTAATTAATACTGTATTGTTTATTATAAAATATCACTAATTCCATTTTTTGAACTATTTATTTAGTTTGAATTTATATTCATCCAGATAATAATTAAACTAAAATATACACCTTAAAAAATACGTAATATTTTTTATTTATATATATAATTATAAGGGAACCACTATTTACCAAAATTGAATTACTTTAATATTCTTAAAATTATTTATTTTATTTTTTGAATAATTGAATTAATAATATGTCAGTGTTGTGTTGAAATTTAATGTAATTATTAAATAAATATAAATTAAAAAAATGAACATGATAAAGTGAATAATTCATAATTAAAATTATCACTCCTAAAATAATAGAAAAAATATATATTAATATGTAAAAATATTGGAGATATAAGATACAGGATAAAGGAAATTTTAATTTATCTTTTATAAAATAATAAAAAGTACATAGTCATTGGAAAATGACCCAAATTTGACATATGACTAAAACATAAATGGGTATAGATGATCTAAATTAATAAAATTGTATAAATATATGTTTTAGATATAATTATGGTCTTATCCCTTGGTATTAACACTGTTTTACACATTTTACCCTTATCAAGATGGCAAAGATTCATCAAGGATCCAATTTTTAGTGGCCAAAAATAAAGGGGACCCATTAGCTAACATTGATTATCATGATTCCAAAAATGGAATCCCTTTACAAGATTCAATTAATTTAAGTGGTTGAATTTATTTTAAAGTTAATCCCAAAAAATTCAATAAAGATATGTTTTCTAGATAAGTATTGTTTCTGAAGTATAATGTCCATTTATACCAAAACACTATATAATTTTTCCCAATAAAATTAATGGTACTATTCATATTAAAAATCAATGAAATTTAATTTTATAATAAATTTTATAGAAAATTAAACTTTTTAAACTATTAAATAAATGAAATTATATTTTCAATAAAAATTAGTAATTTAACTATACATAAAAAAATAATTTTTTGAAGAAATTTATATAATATTAACTCTATGATATTATTAACATAATGATTTCCAACATTATTCTTATATAGTATAAATAAAATTTTAATTGTGGTTTAAATTAATTATACTATTTCCTTACAAAAAAATTAAGAACTAATTTTGAGAAAAAATGTCTTGATAAAGAATATAATGACTTTACTGAAAATGTATTTTCTTTTTATTAAACCTTTTTTACTATTAAATTATAAATGTATACTCATATTCATTAAAAAAAATTATCTATGTTATTAAGATATACTATATTGATGTTTATTTAGGTTCGAGGGTACGTATATCACAAACTAACAAAAAATAAAATTTATTTATTGAGAACTATATCATAAAATCTTAGGGTTCTGTACATAATGACAATTATTGGATATACACATGAGAATTAAACATATGTGATGTGTGATAGATTTTATTCCATGTTCAACCTATGTGAGGATGATGGTGTAATTTTTATTTATATGAATATTGTTGACAAAACTCTAGGATTTTGATTTGTGTCCTAGTTTGGAGACTCTATACCTAGATTTTAGATCACTAGATATTCACCTCGAAGAATGTTTCTTACATGCCTATGGGTTCTTGATGAATATTTCTCATTTGGGGGAATCTTTTTTTTGGCTATCATTTGACCACACATTTTTTTCTTGTCTAGGTTTGTACATACCCATGTGGAGATTAATTCATGTTTCTCAATAGATTGTATGACCCATGGATCTAGGTGATCCACCTGGGGTTTTCATGCCATTTGGGGGAATATACATGGGTTCCTGAGTTACATTTCTTAGTAGAGAGGGTCTACTCCCAAGTTGTAGATGATCTATTCTAAATTTCAATATGTTTTGTGGGAACACCCCTGAGTTAATGATGTATGTTTTATATTGGTAGAGTCTTCACATATGTATATTTTATTGAATGTTCTTGGGAAGACCCATTAGTTACCGATGTTTTATTCCTAATGGAAAGAGTATGACCTTGGGATATATATGATCAAAATAATTATCTATGATATAGAGATAATTCCTTTTGGTTCTTTCTGACCTATTATATGTTTTATGTTAGGGATATTTTTTCAAATGGGTTTTACCTGATTTGGTAGATGTCTATTGACTGGGATAGCATTCTATTGGGTTACAAATGATCAGGAATGTGCTTCTTAAAGAGGGAGTCTATTTTTTTTGTTATAGATGATTTTGTTACATGATAATAGTCATCTGGAACCTTATGATGTGGGTACGATCAATCCTTGGTGTGACCATGTAAACCGAGGACCGATAATACTTTTTATTAATTTTTTATGAGTTAGTTATATTTTTGAGAATATCACATGTACATACACCATATTTACTAGTTTTTTTAGGACCTTGATCATGGTTCCATATATATTTATTCTCAAAATATGGTTGTATATCCATGGAAGTTGGGTACTAATTTTATCTTTACTATTTACACGATTATGTATTGAATAAGCATAGTTTTTTATGAATAGACGAGATTTATCAAATTGGGTCTTGGTATTTGGAGCATATGGGAATTAGATATGGCAATATGGCCTCTTATTTGTTTTTATTATTTTTCATATTGAATATTGGGTTACCCCAATGGGTGACAAGTTATAGTGTAAAAATAACATTGATTCTTTACTATGTTAATTGTTCATTTATTTTATACCATTTCACCACTCTAATATGACATTATTGTTTTACTTTGATAACACAAAAAACATTCACTACTAGTTTAAACCCACTGTAATATGTGGGGTACACCTTAGTACACATAACAAAGAAAGTATAGATACTTTTAAGTGATCTAGGTATGGTAGGTAATTATATACTACTACCCCTTACGTTTCTAGAAACATTATTTTTAAATGTTTCTTTTGGATTTGATAAACCTTTTATATTCCATAGGTTTAAAATTTCCTCCTTTAAAAACATCTTGATAATGTATTACTTTAACTAAATGTGATTTTTATAAGAATGAAATATCTCCTTGTTGAAGAAGAGAATAATTATATTAGATTTAGAGAATAATGTTCTATATTATATTGTTTTTTTGATATAATTTAGTGAATTCTTTAGAAAAAAATAATATATATATTATGTTAAGGAAATGAACTTCTCTTCCATTATTGAGAGTGAAACTACTAGTTGAAGATTCAAAATCTATCTCACTACCAATATTAAAATTAAAACAGATAATTATTAGTAAAATTTTATGTAGCTATATAAAAACCAATGTTTGAGTAGAAAATGACTTATAACTACACCACTATTATGAATAAATGTTACATACAACAAGATCAAAATATGTAATATAGAATACATTTCACAGTATTCCAATATAATAATTTGGGGTTCGATATAAATATTCCAATGGAAACAATTTCATATTAAATTTTCAAAAAAAATATATTCAGTGGTATATATTTTAATTAGAACAATTTATGAATATATAAAATTCATCATTTAATATATTACATATTATGTTCATGGAAATATCTTATTTCTATGAACAAAATATAAGACTATGGTTGTGGTAACTTGAATGGACTTTTTCTTCCAAAAAAACCCATCTATAATCAATAATTTGTTCATTGGAAAAAAATCAACATAGATTTATTATGATCCACATCCATAATATACACTTCTCATTATTATATTCATTAGACTAAACACATCCAAACAACTAATAATTTAGCATATTTTTTTTTATTTACCCGACCTTCAATCTGTATATCAAATATATAGAGTAGTAGGATAATAAAAAACTAATAACCATGAACCTTTTGGTAACAAAAATAATTAGAATTTAACTACATGAAAATTCTCTCATTCAAGAAGTCATTAAACAATGTATTCCAATTCATCGGTTATTATATCAAAAACAAAATGATACTTTTGAGTCATCACACAAGACTATACTTCTGGTGAAATGAATAACCAATTAACAATTATATATAAATTTCATCATCGAATTCCCCATGTTGGAATAAATACTTTACATATAACTACTCTAGTTGATGTCCTTTTTATTCAATATAACTTAATACCATATGAATAGTAATATTAATAACTATTGGTTAAAATATCTCTGATAATTCAACAACAGATGTTAACAAATCCCTTATTGACTTTCCTAGACCTATACGACCTTAAACCATCCAATTATTCTTTTATCCAATTAATATTCTCATATGTTTTTATTACCATTAAGCCTTTATATTACCCACATATTCCCATGACATGGAGGTGATACATTTTATCCTTCATGGATAAAATTATATATTTCAAGATATTTGAACTCATCCCCAATTTTAGTATATTAGGATATACATAATCCTTTATATATTATTAGTCTGAAATATCACCAAACATTGAAATATGTGTATATCTTTTGTATATATCTACTTTTATCCCAATGGATGATTTCATTTTGAAATTAAAAATTATGTAGTTTTAAATTCATGTACTCAATCTTACATCGCACTGGAACTATATGTAATATTTTTGTTGGTAAACAAAACAAGAGATCCTTCTTCCTATAACTTCTCTGGATAGTACAATTTTTCATTAATAGATGTGAACATTGTATCTTCTAAATAATTCATAAATCTCTTATACTCATCCAATTGAAACATACCATCTGATTCATATTTTAATTCATAGAAATATCATTCCCTATCATAAACCATGAACTCAATTGTATCATTAATGATAATGTTTTTAATTCTGATTACCTTTCAAGAGTCATTATCCCATTTTTTAAATCCAAACACTTAATTTCCATATCAAAAAAGTAACATGTTTATGTAAATGTCTCCAACTTATATCATTAATTGATATCTATGTGAATATGTGTGAGATTTAAATGATATAGAGGTGGTCGAAATAAACATTATACTTTGACAAACATATCACATGATGTTTCTATCCAATTATTGATGACAAAATTTTAATAACTAACTATCCCACAATTTTAAAAGATGCCACCTATGAAACCATGGGAATCTATATGGATACACAAACTCATAGAAATCTCTAAAAAATTATATTTTTCATTTCCAAAACTACATTCTATTTTAGAGTCCAAAACAAACTATTCTCAAATTAGTCCCCTTCCCTTAAGAAACTACAAAAATTCAATAAATTCATAATTTGTACAACTGTTTGACTATAAATAGAGAACCTTAGATCCAAAATCATTCTCCATTATTATCCCCCACCTAATTAAAATATAAAACATATTAGAAATGTTTCTTAGAATGCAAATTCACACTTTTCTTATTAAATTATTGTTAAATTTATCATTGAAGAGTTATCCTCCCAAAAAATGAAATATATATATTATAACATCCCTTTCCTTTTAGAAATATTATTACTTGATTTTAAACATAATTATCTAACAAATAAAACCAAGTATCATATATTCTAGTTTACTTGGAAGATTTCATACCTAATTATAAAACAAGAAACCAAAATAAAAACATATATGGTTTTTTCTGTATAATGAGTTAATTACATCCATTGATAATATAAATCTAAAATGGACATCCTATAGAATACATGAATAAAGAGATGAGCCAAAAACCCCCGTAAGGGAATAATCAGAGGAATACAAAATATCACATGGCTTAGAAGGAATAACATGATGGAATAAAAAGAATGGAACATGAATTAACCTGATTAAGAGTAACATGTATAACATGGTAACATATAATCATGGAAAAATTAGAATATGGAAACAACACAAAACAATACATAATCACGAGTCAAGTCTAACTACCAAGACCATTGAAAATGGGAGACAAAATCCCATAAATGATTCTGGTTCAATCACTAACCCAACATGAAATTTCATGAGAAAAAACATTATCCAATGGACTGGAGTGCTATCTGGGTACAACCATAATTACATGTTCATGTATATGTGTTTGACAAGAATAATAAAAAATAAGGGTTCCCCATGTACTGAATTGGGTATCGTAACTATGAAATAAGGCATAAAAAATGAGTATATATTAATAGATTCCAGGAAAGAATATATATAAATAATATATAGAAATTAATAATGGAAATTAGTAATAAATCTTGATTTTTTATATAAAAAAAGGAAAAATAGGAAAAATGTGTGTCTAATAATATTTATAAGTGGTCCACTTTAGTGGGGTTTAAGGTAAAATTTTTATGATTATTTTTTAAAAAAAATGAATAAGTGTTTGTATTAAACTATAAATGAACCAAGATAGTATTTAATTTTAAAATGAGTGATTATAAATAAATAATGTTGGTTATAAACATATTATGTATTTCATTTTAAAGTGGGTGAGAAATCAGGAAGTTCCCTTTAACATGGCTTTCTTATCAGGAAGAATTGAGAAGGGAACCTTATTAAAACATGTATTTCCACATAATATAAGGATATACTAATCTGGATACATGATTTCAGAAAATATAAAAACAAATTATAATAATTATATAAAAATACAGAAGAGTTGCATTTTATTAAAGAGATATAAAGCATAACCCAAAGGAAAAATGATGGTTTAGAAGAAATCAACTACCTTATGTATGAAGGTGT
The DNA here is from genome assembly GCA_963277665.1 of Viscum album. Classification (NCBI taxonomy): domain Eukaryota; kingdom Viridiplantae; phylum Streptophyta; class Magnoliopsida; order Santalales; family Viscaceae; genus Viscum; species Viscum album. Next base: position 1,919,855,841 of record OY728125.1, on the reverse strand, counting down.
TTTGTACTTGGACATAATGTCATGCATATTAAAATTAAATATATTAATTAACTAATTAACAAACTTTTATAATTTTATTTTATTATTTATTATTTTATTATGTTTATTTATCTCATTTTTAATGAGTTTTATGATTCTATTTCCTCATTCGGGAGTGTTCATTTTCTTGGTTATCATGATTAGTTCTCTTGTATAAGAGTTTTATAGTTCATATAAAATTCGGATAATTATCTATAATTGATTCTATATGATATTAATTAAAATACTAGAGATTAATTATTCTTATATATTCTTTGGATATATTGTATGAGGATGATTCATTAGATAAAAAGTTAATGATAATAGTTTAGATTATTTTTGTTGTTCATTGGTTTCCAGGAACTAGATTCAATTTATTATTTAGTATTTTGGGAATCTATTAAATAGATAAACTAAACCATTTCCTGAAATATAATTTACATTTTTTTCAACCATTATATTTGTTTTATGACAATTCACGAGGATGGTAATGAAAAACAAAAACAAATAATCCCTAAAGGCCGTGAATCGACACCTCATAAATGATGTTTTCATTTTTTAGTATAAAAGGGATAAGAGAAGTTGTTTTATGATAAATTATTTCACTATCATGAAAAAATAATAATTAATATAAGATAATAGAGTTTTTATTTTACTTGTATATGTAGAGGTTTGGATATAATATGAAAATAAAAATAATTGAAAAGTAATTGAAAAAATGAAAGAGGATTTTACCTCATGAATTGCTCCTCCTTGTGAACCTCCATGGGGAAAAGGGTTTGATCATTTTTTAAGAAAAAGGGATCCTAGAAATTGGATATAGTCTTTTAAATAATATTTGGAATATTTTTTACAATTGTCAAATCATTAATGGTGTGAGGTGAAGTGGTGTTGAGGGGTTGTATTTACAGGGGAGGAGAGGGGTGTTTTCTCACTATTTTATTCATTATTTTATTATTCTGGATAACGAACATCAAAATATTGAAAATTATAACTAAATATACTAAAATAATGAGTTATATTTAGATATTATGGTCTTTTTTCTACTATATATCATCTACGACTCAATATTTCATATATCTGTTTAATACCATAAATTACTCTATTTCACTATTCTCTTGAAATTCATATATCTTAGAAAAATCTCAAAAATTAAACCTTAATATTTATCATTTTTTAGAATTCAAAAATGGAATCCATTTTATTGAAATAATTTTATTATTATGATAATTTTAGTTTTAAAATAAAATAATCATTTATTCAAAAATACTCAATTCAAAATTTTTACCGATTTTAGTACACATTGAAAAAGTAATTAAGGTATCATAAATTTATCTTCTAATAATAAGACTAAAAATATTAATTTATGAATAATTTTATGAAAACAAATTTTTATTTATATCATTATATTAATTATTAAATTATAAATAATAATTTCCATTTTAAAAAAAGTCAAAAACTTAATTTATCAAATTATAAAAAACTATTTACATACACTATGATATGAATGTATCATATTTTCATTTATTAGATTCATAAATTTTATTTATACTTTCATTGGTTTTGATACTATTCTATTGGCTAGATTAGTATTCATAAGGGTCACATTACTTTTCCAAAGGTCATGTTACAATTTCATCATTATAGGTTCCTTATCTTCATGAAATACCTCTTATTCCAATCATTATTTAATTAAAAATTTTGTATTGTGTTGTAATGGTGGTTTTTATTTGACTTATAGTATATGGAATAATTATAATAATGGAGTTTCTAGTTATATAATTTTGGGTTGTAATATTATTCCCCCCTTATGAAATTCCTCCCTTGAAATTTCATTTTACAAACTACGGTGAAAAAAGTGAGGGTACAACTCCTTCATCACTTCATTTAGTTCCCATGATTCCACTTCATGGTTATGGTTTCACCATAGTACTTGAACCAGGTGAGTAGTCTTTTCACATAGAACATTATCTCTATGATCCAGGATCTTCACCAGCTTCTCCTCAAAAGAGAGATCATTTTCCTGTTGTACCACCTATAGATTTAGTATATGTGAGAGATGTTTTATAAAAATTCTCAAGAGGGATACATGGAATAAATCATGTACATGAGACTTAGTATGTGAAAGTGATAGTCGATTTTATACATCTCTAACACGATCAAGAATCTCAATGTGTTAATGTATCTATTAATTAGCTTTAGCTTCTCCCAAAATCCCGTGATCCTTTTCCAAGGAGATACAAAGAGGAATACAATGCCTCTAACATAAATATATAGGTCCCGTTAATGATTATATACATAGATCTTTTATCTAATTTGGTCTTCCTTGATGTGATGATAAATGTTTTTCACCTTCTCTTCCATTTCATTAACCATTTCAGGTCCTGGCATCTTATGTTCATAGCCTTTATCCCAACATGCTAGAAATATAAAACATTCCTCCCAAAGGGCTTAAAATAGACTTATTTGGATTATCAAGTTGAAACTTTTATTGCAAGATAACATAGCTAGAGGAATTTTTTGGTCCCATCATTCTTTGATGTCCATAGAACAAGTTATCAATATTTATTCTAGTGTATTAATAGTCCACTATGATTGGCCATCATTTTGTGGAGGAGAAGTCATACTAAAGATTATATTACTGTTTATAGAACGTATGCGACCTTTACAGAACATGGAGTTTAATTTTAAATTTCAATATGATTTAATCAAGAGTAGTGATCCATATTCCCGTACCACTTCTATGATATATATATATATATGTGAACGTTGAACTTGTCAAAATTCTTTTAATATTGAAATAATTTGAGTTTTTTTTGTAAGAAGATCCACAGTGACCCATATTGTGTTATTTTCTCTGGATGTGTTTGGAAGATTAGAGACAATGTTCATGTTGATGTTTTAACACTTCAATTTTAGTATGAGTAATGGTTGCATCATACCATTAGATTATACCTTTCAACCCTCACATGTTTACACACATGTCATTTTGATGTTTATATAGAGATATCCTTCATTATATTGTCCCACCAATAGTTCTATCAACGATCCTGATTCTTCTTAGTAATTCCTGGGTGAATCGATAAGGTTGATGTATGGGAACCATTTGAAATCAAAATTATTTTTTCTAGATATGATGGTACATATAATCCTGATCCAAATCCCACTACACATTCCTCATCATTTTCTAACTATGTGGATTTCGTATTTTGGTAGCTTCCACTTTTTTCTGAATGTCCTCATCATTTATTATTGAATTATTTTTTCTATAAAATTTGTTATAAATAATTTCATAAAGGATCTATGATGATCCTACCATAACAATACCCATGTCATTCCTTTTGAGGTCTAAAAATATTGGATAATTCTCAATTTTCATTATTGATAATTTTGAAGGATGCTTTCTACTAAGACCACCCACCACATTATTTTCACTTCTAAGAGGATGGGGGATTGAGAGGTTTTAATCCTTGATGATATCTATCAATCTTCACTGGTGTATATTATGATACTTTGATGTGATCACATATTTTAGGATTTTATGAAAAATATATATCTCAAACTTCCCCTCATTGAGACAATGATGATAGTTTTTCAATGTGAAGATCATACCCATAAACATCATATCATATATAAGATAGTTTTTCAAATGAATTTTCAATTTCCTTGGGTCATAGGATATCACGTTATTACTGTGCATTATTACATATCCTAATACCTTCTTTGAAGAATCATTTTATACCACAAAGAGTTCCACATAGGATGGAATTTCGAGTACTAGTGAAGTTAAAAGCCTCTTTTTGACCACTTTAAATTAGTCCTCACATTCACTAGTCCAGACAAACATTACACCCTTCCAAGTCATCATTGTGAGTAGGATAAAAAATCATGATATGTTTTTAAAAAATCTTCATTAATTCCTATAAAGACCATTTAATCTATAGATCTCTATAACATAAGTTGGACTAGTCTACTCTTAAATTTACTTTGTCTTAGAAGGGTCCCTATATATTCCTTTACTACTGGTTACATGACCCAAGAATAATACTTCTTCTATATAGAACTCATGTTTACTATATATTTCATAGATTTTATTCCTTTTTTAATGACCCTAGAATATTATTGAAATTATCCTCATTATCCATCTTTATTTTGGAGTATATTATAATATCATCGATAAATACTAGCACAATTTTGTTTTGGTAATCTCTAAAGGCTCTATTCATTAAATATTTGAAAATTTCTTGATAAATAGAGAATTTTATAGGAACCAAGATGAATCCATACTGTTCATAACTCACTTGAATGATCGTCTTGTAAATATCTCCTTTCTCACATTTAATTGATGATATCCAAAAAAAATATCCACCTTAGTGAAATAATTGGCACCATATAGTTGACCAAATATGTAATATATTCATGGAAGAGGATGTTTTTTATTTATTTTTATTTTTATGTTCTCATGATAATAAATTGAAAGGAATATTGATCCACCCTTCTTCTTGACGTAAATGACTATCTCACCCCATGGGGAAGTACTCAAGCATATAAAACCCTTGTACAAATTATCTTTTGACTGATATATTAGGTCTTCTATCACAATAGTTTCCATTCTATAATATTTATTTGATATATGAAAGAACCATGAATTAGTTTAATTTGGAAATCAACCTCTTGATCAGGTGGAAGACCAGACAATTCATCCGAGAACACATCATCAAAGTCCCTTATGAAAGGCATGACTTCGAGATTATTATATATGTTTTCATAATCATTTATGATAGATGTTATTTATCATAAAGTAATAATTTTTAAAATTGAGAAGATGACTTTGATGAAGATTCATCATTATCTTTTTAGTTAAACAAAATTGGAGGATTCTTTATGATGTGAGGAGTGATTCCCCTTTTTCCAAAATTTAAGGTTTTATTGGTATAAATATATCCAATCCAATCCAAATATACCATAAAACGTCACCAAGGGAAGTATGATAGGATTTTATGGGAGCTTTATTCCACAAACATTAACCGAGGAGGATTTATATATGTTAGACAGAATAATTTCACCATTTGTTTTTCTCAATGATAACTTGACCTATATATTTTTATGTGGTGTTTGAATAGTTATAGTAAAAATGAAATATATTAATGAATGTGTAGAGATAGAATAAAATAGAACATTCTATTTTCATGAATGAATAAACATTATAACTCCACCACATCGTTGTCAGGATCCACCTCTGTAGTGGAGATTTCATATGACCTTCCATGTTTCCAGGGAAGACGTTCTTGATGATTTCATTATAGAAACCATATCTTAGAGAAATTGGTTTCTTAATTCCCATGTTACTTTCTATTGAAACAATGCACTACCAGATGAATATGGACCTTAACCTTCCCTACATTTTCTACATTAATAGGATTATTCATATTCAATTAGTAGTTATTATCTAGATTACTTATAATTACAAATACAAATAATTTCTTTGATCCTTTTAGATAGTTCCTAAGAGGATTCTTCCCGAAATTTTACATGTTCAATGTTTGGTTTTCCTTCCATAATGGTATTTTTTGTTGATCAACCCATGTTAACCTCCATTTCCACTATTTATCTCTAGGGCCATGAGACCACTGAGATTCTCTGATTTCTATTTCAATCATGATGGAAGAACATAGTATCTATTCATATCTGTCATAGTCTTGAATCATTAATTCTTTTTATAGGATATGATTTAGTCTGATAAAGAAGAGATTCACATTTAATTTTGTGTTCATGAAAAATCCATATTCATATCTTTAAAGCCTTATAATGTTTTCTTTGTACACCCAAGTAGCCTCATCTTCCAATTTCTTGAATATGAAGATCACCCTCCACATATTAAGATGGATTGTTCATGAAAAATATTTTTTGAAAAATAATTTTATGAAATCATTCCATTCCATGGAATAAATTTCCTCCTTGTAATTCATGTTCTTGTCCAGTGTCCACCACTGATTAGTTTCCACATCAAAATGACAGGCTTCTAAAACAACTTTCTCATATTTTGAGAACATAAGTATAAATATTATATTCTCAATGGAGTTATTCCATTGTTTTTCTATGAGGGGATCCGAAGATACAATCAATATGGGAGGCATTTTAAACTTGATGGATTCAAACACAAAATTATATTTCATTGGACAAGGAGGGTGTTCAGCACAAGTAAATTTATTATTCATAACTTGATCCAGTTGTTCTTGTACTTTCATAATTGTTTTATCTCTAGTTTACAACATATTATTTTATTTTAGTAGGTAAATCATCTAATTTCCTATCACATTAATTGTTGGAATGTTTTACCTTATTTCTAACAACTAATAATTAAATGTGAAAAATATTATGGGGCTTGAATACTTACCTAATATGAATATGAAAAGGAATATTTGGACATATAATCATAAAATTGCAAATGAAAAGTATATCCAAACTTGTGATTACATATATTTCAGTCTAGGTTTTCATTATTGGTAGAATAATCCCTAGGGTTCATACAAACTTTTTCTTGTCCTATTCTATGAATGTAACTAGACCTCTCTCGGATACCAACTAATATGTACCTATCCTTTTACACATATAATTAAATGATTTTTAATATAATTATCCAAGAAATACAACTGAGGATCAAAATGTGTAGTGTATTTGAATTATTTGGAACTTAATTAGAAAATATGAAACCAAAAAAAATAAATGTTTTGATTAATCTCCATAATGATATCATAACATCCATTGAGCTCCTACATCGTTATAGGATAGCATGGGGAATATATGAACAAAAAGATGATCTAAAAATGATAGTAGGGGAATCAGAATAGGAATAAAACATAGAACATGGGTTATAAGGGATAACATGATGTGATTAATGGCATGGAATGTAAATAAATATAATTAATAATAACAGGTATAACATGGGAACATATAATATTGGAATCATAAGAATGTTGAAACAACACACAACATGACACATGTATGAGTCACAGATATCTACCAGGACCATTTCCCATGGCTGACAATGTCCCATAATGAAAGAATGTTTAATACATATCCTAACATGATTTATCATGAGACCATACATTACCCAATGCATTAAAGTACTATTTGGGTTCACCCATCATAATATGTTCATGAATATGTGTTCTACATAAAGAATCAAGGAAAGGGTTACTCATGGAATAAATTGGGTGTTATAACCATGTTATGAGGAATAAAAAATTGGTGTATCCTAAAGCTATCCATGAATGAGTAGATCTAAATCATACATGGAAATTAATAAGGAAAATTTGGCATAAAACATGGTAATTTATGTCATACTTAAATTAAAACATGTAAAACATGTGTTTAAGAAGCTATCAAAATGATCCACTTTAATGTGATTTACGGTACTATTATAATGATCCTTTGAAAATGGAAAAGGAATAATTAATAGTATAAAACCAGAAATGAACTGAGATAATTTTTCATGATATGATGAGGTATTTTAATGAAATAATTTTTTCTTGAAAATATTATGGAGTGAACATAAAAATGCATGAGAAATTGGTAAGTTCTCTTTATTCGGGCCTTCTTACCAATAAGAATTAAGAAGGGAACCTAATAAAAACATTTATATCCCAATAAATGAAGGATTTAATTATCTAAATACATGGATATGGAACTTATAAACATAATTTAGAAGAACTATATTAAGATAAATAAGTGTTAAATTTGTGTAAATAGTGAAAAAGCGTAACCTGAAGGAAAATTTGGCGTTCGTAGAAAATCCATTACCATATGTCTAAAAGTGTTAAGAACATGATCTAATTTTATTAGATAATAAAATTAAATAAATTAATAAACTAATTAATTTTTTTATTCAGGTATTTTATTTATTATAATTTTACATATTTTATTTATTTTCTTTTCGATGATTTATAACATCCAATTTTGTGGATCAGGACTGTTCATTTTCTTGGTTTTTATGATTGGTTCACTTGTATATGAGTATGGAAGTTCATGTAAATTGGGGATAGTAATCTAGAATTGATGTTATATGTTATTAAGGAACTTATAAGACATTAATTGGTCTTATATATCCTTTGGTAATATTGTATGAGGATTATTCCTTATATAAAAATATAATGATAATTGTTTAGATTATTTATGGTACTTCGTTGATAATCATGAACTAGTTTCATTTTAATATTTCGTATTATGTGAATCTAATAGATATATAACATAAAATTGGTTATGAAATATATTTTATATTTTTTTTACAATAATAATGGTTTTACTACTAGCCTTTAATACAGAAATGAAAAAAGAAAACATATCCTCCCCACGAATGATGTTTTCTTTTTTAGAATAAAAGGGAGATGAGACGTGGTTTGATGATAAATTATTACATTAAGATGATAATATTGTAGTATATATAAGATAATATATTTTTCATGTCACATGGATAAGGTTATATGAGTGGCGAATAATAAAATAAATTAAACTTGAAAATAAATTATAAGAAAATGAAATATGATTTTACATGTGGAATTTATACTCCTTGAGAAGCTCCATAGGGAAAACGTTTTGGAATTTTGTTATGACCAAGGGATCATGTATAGGGGAGATGATAGGGAAAATGTTTGGTCAGAATATTGAAAAGGCTAAAATCTTTAAAGGTGCAAGAAGAAGAGGTTTGGAGGTGTGGTATTTATAATAGAAGAGTGGGGGTGTATTGTCACTATTTTAATCATTACTTATTTTATTTTTCTGATGACTATAAAAACTCTTAAAATATTACTATATATAATAAAATAATTATTTAGAGTTAAATATTATGGTCTTATATAACCCATACATCATTTTTGACTCATTAATTCATGTATTTGTTAAATACTAAAAATTATTGTATTTATCTTTTCACCAAAAAAAACTAATTTAGAAAATATAAATAATAGACCCTAAACATTTTATGAAATATAGAATTAAAAAATGGACCCAATTTTATGATAATATTTTTTAATTATGGAACATTTTCTTTTTGAATAACATAATCATATATTTGAAATATACTGATTTTAAATTATAGTAGATTTTATAACTCTTCGGAAAATTACTTAAGGTCTCATAAAATTATATTATTATCACAATACAAAAAAAATATAAATTTATGAATAAATTTTCAGAAGATAAATTATCTTTTAAATAATTAAGTTAATTATATAATTATAAAGTAAAATTTATTTTTTATAAAAATACCATCACCTAATTTATCATTTTTAAAACATTTATTTATTTACAGTGTGATATAAATATTTCATATTATCAATTATAAGATACTAAAATTTTATTTATAAAATAATGGGTAAGGAAACAATTTTATTATATGGAATAATATTCCTAATGGTCACATTATTATTCCAATGGTCAACTTACTATTCCATTGGCATTGGTTCCATAAATTCTAGAAATACCAATTATTCCATTCATTCTAATTTTAATTTTTTACTATGTTTTATATGTTATTTATATGCAAATAATACTCAATAGAATTATAATAAGAAAGGATATTAAAATGATATAATTCGGGTGTATTATATCAATCCCCTAAATATCTTTTGGAACCAACTCAAACTTATGTGTTTTATAATTTTCCTTTCACCAAAATATCACCTTCCAATATTTAATAATGGAACAACCCTAAAGAAATTCACAGTCCATACTTTTGATCATTTTAAATCCTTTATAAGGTATCTATTTTCATCCATTATTCATTGTGATAGCTTATAAGTTCATTCCACAACTTATTAAATTTAACTATCTAACATGTATCACTCAATTTGGAGACCTTAGAAGGATCGAGATCTCTGCTGTCATTGAAATTATGATTTTAATGGATCTTGAGGAAATTTATCTTACACTATTTAAGAATATTATTTAGAAACCTTTATAATAATTTTATCCCATTTAAATTAAGTTGTTCCTTTACCCTCAGATTTATAACACGTATTTCATCTATAGCGTCATCCAACAGTTTTTCTATACTGTAATATCTTTTTACTCACTATCTTAGAAGTATTTCCATCTGGAAGATGCTTCTATAAATATCTTAAATATGTAAAATTCCACATACTTCCTCTTACATTTTAGTGGAATAATGCTTTAGATTTTTTTACCAAAAAATGTAATGATCTAGCCTCAATTTTTAATGATCTGCTCTTATTCTCTAATACATGATTCAAATACCAACTATAGGATGCATAACATTCAGAGTTCTAAAACCACTAAATATAATCAATCTTTAGGTGGTATGTTCTCATGAAATTATAGAATAAGGGGGTATGATACACCGAGAAACACCATCTCCCAATCCCTATTATACTACAATGAAATTGATCATTTAGGAAGGTTTATTTTTGATGGACTTCCATCAGTCACAAAAAGTGATAAATTTAAACTTTCTTGATGGATAATTTGATCAATTACCAATATCATATAAAAAATGAGAAAAAGGGATAAATATGTAGTTAACCACTATTGTTTAAGGTGGGATTACCCTGTGTAATAGAACTAAAATATTATTAGTAATGAATAATCTATTTTTCCTCAATATGTTCTTCCACAATTCTTTTAAAGATGAAATATTCATCATAATTACTATGTAAAAAAAACTAAAATAACACAGTCCCAATCCCCTTTATATCCCATATTTTTTCATTAGACACTTTACACAACCCTCCCCATCACAGAAACCTCAAATGATCACATGCATCCTATCTGATCTCTCCCTTTTTTGAGATTGATGTGTGAATCCCCAAAGTACCGACTCCTATTACACCCCTTAATTTTTTGGTGATTCCACCATTCCACTCCATAAAATTATTTCTCTAAACCATAGGTTAAAATAATTTCCCCATTTTTTGTCTTATTTTAATTTTATGGTTATTTTATTTTTATTTTCCCTCAAATGGGTTCCTTCTATTGAAGAAGACATGGTCCCACTCAATAATGTTTTATTAATATTGATTTGATATATGTAACCCAATGTTTAATATTTATATTTAAAAAAAGTAGTTTTGAAACTTTAAAATCTTATTTACTTTTGATTTTAATAAATATTTTCAATCAAATTATGGTTACAATGTTATTTTTAATGGTGGTTTCAATGTTTATTCCAATTGCATTGAAAATAAATTATTGTTCAGAAACATTCCTCAATGATTTGTTAGTATATGTTAATCATAATTTTGATCATTGTACTATTATTTCATATCAGATATTGTGTAGTTTTTGTGGTGTGAATTATTATAGATTTATGATTATATAATTTGAAAGTGGTTACATATTAATGTTTGTGCAGAGGGGAGATAAAGTGTTAAGAGTGCATGAGATAACTCGGGAATATTAGAACCTTGAATCCATACATAATTTACTATGGTGACTCATCGATATGATTACTTTTAGGGATCCCATTTACTTCTAACTATTACAAATCATGATATGTAATTCTTCAATTTACTATACCCATTCACACTTCAATTATTTTATTATTTATTTTTCTGTTACATATCAATCGTCTGTGATATTTGATTATCATTCTCATAGAATTAGATCCTTACCTAGGTAGGAAAATATTTATCTTGTATTGTAATACTAATTAAAACTATAGTTATAATTAATAAATAATTGGTATTACTTAATAAATATTACAAATAATTTTTTATTTTTATGCAACTTTTAAAAAATATGAAATGTTATAAAATGTATTAAAAAATCAAAATTTTTATTAAAAAGTTAGTAATATTTAAATAAAACCAGTTATATTTTTTAAATTATTTTTAATAATTAATAAACAAATACTTAGTGTTAGTAATATTTAGTAAATATTAGTAATATTCATTAAATACTAGTAAATTGTGATAGTTTTTGACAAAATGTAAATATATATAAATATAACAATACTCGTTAATAAAAATTAGTTATAATTTTTTAAAAAATTAACCAAAATTAATAAATAATTATATTAATTAATTATTGAAAAACATTGAATATTAATAGTAATTTTTAATGTTTTTTTGATAAATTGTAAAAAAATAAAAAAATTGAACAACTAGTAAAAATTGATATTAATTATTGAAAATGATGAAATAAATAAAAAATTATCTTTGATTTTTAAATAATTAAAATAATTACCTTATAATTAGTTATTATTATTAATCAATACTAAATATTTTTAATAACTGGTCAATATTTTTAAAATTTTGTTAATATTGGTAAATTATGAGAATTTTTAATATAATTTCAAAAGAATTTATGAAATAATATTAATTATTAATAATTCAATAGTATTTATTAAAAAGATAGCTATAGTTAATAAATAATTAGAGTTACTTAAAAATATTTATAATTATTTACAAAAATTATGAAATAATACTAATAATTAATAATTTTTTTGTAATAAATTGTAAAAATATAAAAATTATGAAAAATTATTAAAAATTGAAAATATTTTGTTAATCACGTGTAGAAATTGAAAATATTAATGGTAATTACTAAATAATATTTAATATTTTAGAAATAATTAGTCAATATTTTTAATAATTAGTAGATGATCATAAAAATTACTAAATATTAGTAATAAGATATAAATATTTGTAAACTATGTTAATTTGAAATAAATATTAAAATAATATAAAATATAAATCTTATTATAAAAAATTTAACACAATTAGTAAAAAATTTAAAATATTGGAAATATTTATATGTAATTATATAATTTTTTTAATAATTAATATATAATTTCTAAATATTAGTATTAATTAGTTAATATCTCTAACAATTAGTAGATATTAATAATATATTTGAATTATAGGTATTAATAAATTTTATTTATAATATCATTTATAAAAATAAGAAATTAAAATATTTTTTAAGAAATAGGAATGATTTTTAAAAATTTAGTTATAATAAATAAAAAAAGTATATTACATAATTTTTTTATAATTCATAATAATTAGAAACCTTAATAATAATTTTTAAAAACATAATGGAATTATTAATAATTAAACATAATTAGACAAAATTAAAATATAGTACATGTTTTTAATAATGATCATAATGTGTAACATATATTATTTTATCTATTGTTTTGAGAAAACTAATGTCTCAAGAATTAGGCAACAGTTTATTGAACATGATCATGATTGTATAAATCATAAAAAATGCTTACTAATCTAGTATAAATCATACCTTATTTTATGTTGTTAAAACATTTATATCATTCAGATTGATAAGTTACAAATTTTTTTGATAGACCAATTACATACCCAGGTAATGAATTTGACATAAGGATATTCAATAACCTTTGATAATGTAGGAAATGAACTACTATGTTTTGGTTTTTGAATGGATAATATTTTTTTTATATCCAAATTATGTATGAAATTCATTAGAAATAAATTATTTATTCTTGATCCAATATTTTTGAATTTAGTAAATGTGGTTTATGCATATCAATTGTGAAGAAAAAAATTCATAATTATATTCTATTTAATAATTTATAACCATCAACATTTTAATTTTTTTCGAAATATGCTGAGGATACCATACATCTAGGATGTAAGATAATAAGACATTAATTTTTTATGAAATTTCTTTCTTATAATTGTGTTTATATAATGTCAAATAGTTGAATTGATCAAATGTTTTATTTTGTTAAAACATTATTTATTGATGTAAATACATTACCAAGATGTTTATATGTCATTAAAAAGTATGTCTATAATTTGGGTCATTATTTTAAGAAGATAATTGTGTGTTAAAATGAATGCATCTTAAATTATTGTGAATAATTAGTTAATTTTACAATATGCAGAGAATCAATATATAAAGGGGAATAAAAAGGAATGTAAAAATTTCCTACAAAACAATTGAGATGTTCTCAATTTACAGCCCATTTATTGTTCCATTTTATGTCTGAAAACATACATTCTTTGATGACATGAAATAAATCTAGTATTTCTATCAATAAAAACAAAAATCATCTATATGAAGGTTATTCATGGAAAAAATTTGATTAGTGGTATCCATATATTCATTTAGAACCTCATAAAACTTGTTTGACTCTTTCAATTGGGATTTTTTTTCCATTTAGTGATTATAGATGTCAATATTCGGGTTGGCCTCTTTTCATAAATCCATAAAAATACCTACATGGATGATAATGAAGGAACCATACATATATTTGGATTTATTAATACTATAAAATCAAAAGAAGAATATTTGTGATTATTTGAAGCCAGTAATTTATGAGTTAATTTCATTGTGGAATGATTGTATGACTAAATATGATATATGCTTAGATTACAATTTTACACTAAAAGTTTTATTCATGTAGAGAATTAGTGATTATCCAACATAAAGTAAGATATGTAGATTGAGTATATATAATCTAAAATCATGTATGTACTACATGGATGATAGAAAATATTTATTATTATCAATGTATGAAAAAAATATAATTTTTTCATTCATAAAATTTTTGTTCTTTAAAATTGCTATTATCAATGGAATAAATAAAATTTTATAGAAGGCACAATTGATAGAGTTGAACCTCCAAAAGTTTCCTCTTGAATTTTGGAAAAATATTTCATTTATTCATTACTTCTTAATAATTTTGAAACAAAATAAAATTATAGAACATATTTGGTTTTGTGAGAGAACATAATTAGATAAGAGAAAGTATTTTTTGTGATCTGAAATATTGGTTTTATTGTTGAGTTATTAACATGTTATATGTAATGCATATTGATAATTTTTTTGAATACAAATTTATCACCAATATAGACACACATGGGATGACCAATGATAATATAATGGCATGGTTAAATATTTCTATAATTTATAGGCATAGAAAACTAGTGTTTTTTAAATGAATGATCATTGAATTTAATGATGTGAAAAGAAACATACACACTTTTAATAGAAATTTTTATGATATAGACAATGTATTATGTAATTGAGGTTAAAAGATGTCTATTATTCTATTTTTTTCTCATTACATTAGAATTGGGAAAAAGGGTTAACATTCCACAAAAATCATATTATATAATAAATACTACTTTATGTTAGTCTTAGTGGGAAATTTAATCCTCAATTTACAATGTATTGATTGAAATATATTATTTATTTATAGATATTTGAGAGGAAATGTAAAAATTTAATTAATTGAGTACTGTGTAATAATATTTTCTTTTAATTTTATATGATATAGAAACAATATTTTTATCAGCCTTCTTTGTCTTAATGAAAAATTTATCATTACAATTTACATATGAAGCTAAATGTGGAGGGATGATAAACTTCTGATGCATATACCGTTTCAAGTGATCTATGAAAACATTAATGTAGAATTTACATAACAAAAAATCTATTGAAGGGTACATTATAGAAGTATACATGTATGGAAAATTTTATATTTATTCTCTATATATTTTCAATGCAAATATACATAAAATCATAATAAAGTTAGTCATAATGTGGGAAATTATGATTTTTCCACAAACAATAAATAGTTACTCTATAATCATATTGATATTTGTTTTAGTGGCTACTATGAATGATGGATTTTTGTAGAATAACTGAAAATATATTATATAAATATGTATATAAATTATGAATAAATTATATAATATTTATAGTAAGTATTAAATTTTTATATTAACTTAATCTTTTAAGAGATAATTTTTTTATATTATTTTAATTATATGATACATGATGACCATATCAAAGAAGTTTGAAAACTAACCACTGGTGTTATTGGAGAACATTAAAAAAAGGATGTTACATATTTGATTCAATTATTAGAAATTTATGTTGTTTACATTAGAACACTAAATCACTTTTTTAAGGTTATGTATTACTAATAATTGTGATTTTTCATAGAAAATACACCCCCGAAGTAAAATTGATCAATCTTTATATATTCTATTAAACTATAAATCTAAACTCATAAAATATTATATTGAGTCTATGGTTGATGGATACACAAATATATGAAGAATAGATAAAAAATGTATAGTGGTTTTTTATGTATCTCATCACAAAGAAATTGATTTTTACTTTTCCAGAATAGTAGAAGAAAAAATTGAGTTATGGTATCTAAGAACAAATTATATAATAATTTTTAAATTTCATTGGTCTCATACAGGTCAAGTATTGTGATTTCATCCACAATATGAATCCATTGACATTAAATGAAAAAATATTCTTACCAAAAATGAAACATTTATATTAGTGAATCAAGTACGTAATGATTATTATGAAAATTAACATCTTTTTTGAAGGGTCAAAATTTTTTGGTAGACTGTAATGAAAATGAATCCACCGAACTAATAGTTTCTAAAAAAATTTCATTGAGGAACACAATGATGCACATGTATAATAATGTATTTAATTTTTGTTTTTATTAATTCTTTTAATTATATTAAAAATTAAAAATTATTTATATATATGTTTATATTTTATAGATGGATAGAGATGGTCCTAATGACCTATAATATCCCCTCACTGATACAAGGCTTCCCTGATGATATGGTTGATTACCATCCATCTAACCAACAAGATGTTTCCACAACACCACATATAAATATAAATGCATGATTACTAGATTAATGATTTTCGATCCTATTCACAACATACATCCATTTATTAATTTTTTAAATTAAAAAGAGTTATGAACAATTTTTAATGTTATTTACTTTAAATTTTTAAAATTTTCCAAAAAATTTTAATTTTTAATTGAATATATTTTTTAACACTTAGTTATTTAGAAGGTTGGTGTTATTCTACGAAATTATTTATCATCAACATGGGTTTCATGGGAAAATGTTCCCATTGATATTAGATGTAATATGTTAGACCACCTGACTGTACATTTATAAATAATAATTTTTTTTTTATATTTATATAATTTGTAACTTGTTAAATATAATTTTCTAGTAGAATTTATGGTCTTCGATTAGTTATAGCATGTAATCTAAAACCTTGGAAGAATGTGATATATTTATACATGAATGTTTCCATAAATTTTCACAGAGCCTAAGAAATTGATCCATGGATATGTGTTATGTTATTTTTTTTCTTCAATTTATTATTATCCCATTGTACTCACTATATATCAACCAAGGTGTTTGAATAATTGTTCTCATAATGACCTAGACCTTAAACATACATTATTACAAGATCCTTAAAACTATATTCCAAAAAATACTGAATGAGGATCATGAGGTCTTGTCTATATAGATAGTTAGATACAAAAATAATTTATTTTAAATACAAACTCAAAATCTTAATTTAAAAATATGAATGGGGAACCTACTCCCAAAAGTCCTATAGAAATGTGTGTGATACCATAGAGAAAACACATAAAGAAAATGGTGAGATAAAAATTATATTAATGTAATATTCATGGTAATAAATAATAACAAGATATCCATGAGAAATTACATGATAAATTAATAATAATCATCATAAGAATAAAAACATGACATAATAAAATAATATTCTAGGATCATTGAATATGCATGCTCATATTATAAGATAATTACACCATAGTAATGTGGAAAAAATATAAACATAATAGCATATGAATAATTCATGGAACCCTACCTTGTTATTATTTAATAGTTACTTAAGCCAATTACCAACTCCCTTAATTGGATTAGCTCACCACCCATGCATCATGATATCTTGAGAGATTTGAATCATTACCCAATGAGTATGAGTGATATCTCGGGGAACCGATTATAATTAATAATCATTTATATATTCACCGAAGGGGTCTAAACATTGTATCATAAAAACCAATGGAAATAAAATGGATTTTATTTTCTTTTCAACTATTTCCCAGAGGAAGGATTCACAATATTAATAATAACCATGGAATGATAAACCTGTGGAAAATAAATTGATATCCAATGCCTTCAAAAATTATTCTAGGTAAAAAAATCTCCAAAAATATAATTTAACATATTTTATTTAATCCATATAAGAAATATATATATAGTTTATATAATAATTTTATTAATTACTAGATGTATTGGGCATGTTGGTGAACACTGTAAAATAAATGTATTCAGAAAATAGGTCATTCACATTGAAAATGCATTGGAATAAAATTAGTCTAGATTAAGTGGAAAAATATGAATGATTATATTGTAATGGATCATCCAATAGATATAAAATGTTGTTTCACAATCCATGCTGATAAATAAGTTAGATGGTCTTATTTAAATAATAACATTGATCATAAATATTAGATATACGAGGAACACTTTTAGAATCATTAAGAAAATTTCATTAATAACAAGAAATTAATTTTTCCAATTATAACATTTTAAAATATAAAATATTTTAATAAATTATGATAGTAAAACTATGTTTAATACCCTACATGGGTGGTGGGTGAATGATGTTCTAAAATATTAAAAGAACTACCCCTTTAGACCGTTTTTCATCATTAAAAAACATTATTCTCTACCATTACCCTAGAAATGTATGGAAAAACCAGAAGGCATGAATGAGACACAATAAGTTTACTTGGTTTACATACATTGGGCTATGTCCTTTTATTACACAATTGAAATTCACCTATATACCAAATCCACTAAAGTGAACTGTAATTAAAATTTTTGGTGAATATGCACTATCCCATCTGATTTACAACCAAGCATAATTTGAAAGATCACTTCTCTATTAACTGATGTTTTCCCACTAATCCTTATGAATATTCTTATATAATAATGGGAATCAATATGTTTTACACATCATTTAGTGAATAATTTTGGTCCTCTTACATCCACTTGATTAATAACCCATTACTACATAATTAATGGTAAAATATTTATAGGATCACATAACTTTTTCTTTTGCACAAACTTTTATTTACATGTGAACAATTATATTAACTTGTGAAAAAACATTTATTTTTTGGAAAAGAACTCCCCACATACATGAAAACATTCTATTTTGTCATGTAAATCCATCGTGCATGAAAATTTATAGGTTTTTCCTAAAATTACAACTTTTTTCACAATTATTTTGTTGTGGAAATTTTTTTTGGTCTTATAGATATAAGTCCCTTTTATGTGTGAAATAGATCTATCATTACTGTATAAAACAAATATATTGAGTAACTATTTCATGATTCATAACTCAAATGTACTATAGGGGTTGATATTTTTAAATGAAATAGTTATAATCCTATTTATAGACATGAAAGAACATTCACACAAATTAATAGCACACATTCCACTATGCAAGAAAATTCATTAGAGAACTGAAATTTGTGTTTTGACATACCCTTTGGAATGAAACACATTATTTATGATTCATGTTAATAAAAAATTTCTCATGTCACACTAAACTGACTTTCACATTGTTTTAAAAAAATAACGTAATAATTCTATTTTCCATATTTTGATGCGATGGTCCTGAATCTTCACATTCCTCCCAAATTGCAATACCTATTCATCCTTGTGCGCATTATTTTTATTTTATTTGAATATAATTCATTTTCCAAAAATTTATTTTTCCATCCTCAATATTTTGGACCATAATCATTTAGAAAACATGGGAAATACTTCCACATTGTACATGAAAAATTTGGTACTATGCCAACCCTATGTGAACATAAATTGCATTACATCATTTCTACATAACATTCCATACATTACAAAAACACAAACCCAAAGTCTGTATGAGTATAGTGCTTTAGAAAAATTAGAAACATAGGAAACGAGTTCATAACACATCTACATCTTTTCTAGAATATTTCATAAAAACTAGAACCCTTTTGACATATCAAACTTAATACATTTCTTCATGTCCTAGGAAAAATCAACCTAAGAATGATTTACCTCAGATTCTCATTAAGGATAAACAAGGGACATATGAAGAAATATCACGAGTTGAAGGTTATGAGAACATCATCATGAAAACAAGAATATCATACCCTACATACCAAAGATATTTTAGACGATTCATTGTAGAAATATTTGAATTTCATAAAAAATACCAAAGGGAATCAAGAACCTAATACTTAAAATTGTAACATAAGAATAAAAAATATAATTTCTAGAAGTCACATAATCATATAAAATTATTTTTGTAGTATTTAAGGAATCACTTATAACGCCATTTGAGTAGTATGGGCTCAATCCCCATACTATCTTGGTAGTCATGGTTTACTCCCATAACCAAGTTAGTATTTTGAGTTCAATCCCCATATCATCTTTCTTGTCATATATCACTACCAAGTCCATTTTAGTAGTCAGGGATCACCCCAAGACTGTCTTAGTATATATTATGAGATATAAATCCCTACCCAATGGATTGGAGGGAGATAAAGGTCTCACCTTCTACATAATGAAATCCATACATATGTGTTCCAGAAAAACATAAATCCTTCATCATATTAGATCCCATAAAATGAAATGGGTTTCATAAAAAACATTCGATCATAACATAAACCATTAAAAAATTGTTTTCATAAATATAATTCCATAACAGACATAAACCATTAATTGAAAGAATAAGAATTTTACCATAGAATTATTCACCCATTAAAATATAAGTTACATAAAATAACATTTTCTATGATGTAATAATATTTTGAAAGATAAATTGAAATAATTATTGAGGAAAATATATAATCTTCTTTAAAATATTATTATTTTAATAAAATGATGCACAATTTATAGAGAAAATAATATCTATAAAAAATCTCATAAAATTGTAAGTTAATCATTAAATAATTAAAGCATCAGGATGGTGGAAAATTACATTAATTATATATAAGGTAAAAAAACCTTTCAAAAATATGATGTAAAATTCATAAAGTAACTCATTTTGAAATTGAAAAATATATTCCCTTCCAACCATTTATTTAGATGTAATTTTTTTTAAAATTACATTAAACATGCATATATGGACAGTGTAAACCATTTACATGAAAATATATAAAGGAATATTTGAAACACATTATGAAAATATTTGGAACAATTTTACATTAAAAATCATAAAAGTTCATTTAAAATAATTTGAAAAGATTTTTATAAAAAAAGTCTTACAAGTAGCACATGTTTTTAATTAAAACACTTTATAAGACCTACGTTCACATGAACAATGTTTTCATTTTTTCGTGTTAAAAGAATGAAAATTATATAATATATTATCATTAAATAATTATTTTTATGTTATATAAAGCATATATATTCCAAATTTTCATCCTTAATACCATCCATGTGAAATATAGGTGAATAAAAAATCACATAGCGTCATGGATATGGTAAGCGATACGTACACACGAGTGATGTTATCATTTTACCAAAAATATTTGATGAATGGTAAAATAGTAGAAATGATGTATTAATTCCAGAATTATAGTTATATAATTAATATAATTTATAAATATTAATCTCATAATAATTATGAATCATAAATATGATTATGGAAAATGAATTCTTTTGCTTTTTGGAGACTTTAAGCTATACATACTCTCCAACGCTATGTTCATTTTTTGTTTGATTCGAAAATAGATGTATCATTGTGTGGTCATAATCATAATAAAATTTCATTATATTGATTAAAAAGAATTTATTATTTTATTACATATATCATAGATTTATATGAGGTATAAAAGAGTATAAAAATAGATTGATTGGTTTTAGCGATTATGACTTCTTCAAAACAGATCCTTTACATCTCCTCTAAAGGACTCTAGAGTTGGTGATTTGGGAATAAAATAACATATATAATATGTATAGGAAATTTTATAAGGTAAATTTATATGTTATTCTCAACAGGTAATGCTCAAAGTGATTTGAATAAGTGATGGGGAAGGTTCCCTTTGATAATTGAGTTGAGGGACACTTTTGAATTTTTTTAAAATATTCATTAAAATTAATTCAATACAAATACCTCCAAAATGAACATTTTTCGAATATAAGATCATATAGAGTTTTATTATGATCATAAAATAAAAATTTGATAGGTGTTGATGCAATTTTATACTTTCTCATTTTTTATTAACCCTTAGTTAACCAATTTTGATTTTATCAATGCTAGCAATATTTTTAATGTTAAGAGAATGTATTTTTTACATATAAATTGTAAAATAGACCATAAATGGTAAATTTATGACATTTAAGACCAGATATAATCCCATGGTACATATTGATATTTATCTCATTTTTAATTAATTTAATAAAATATTACATACATAAAATATCCTTGTTGTCAATTTTTATACCATTCATTATTTGATTTTTTTAGAATACCATAACAATATAATATAATAAAAAAAATCAACTTTAACTCGTCCTTAAAATTTAAAGGTAAGGGAAAAAAATCTTGTAGGACAATAACTATATCTAATTATATTTATTTTAATATGTTTAAGATCATTTATTAGATTCTTTTTTTAATTAAGCAATTACTACGTCATCAATGTATAAGAAATTAAGGTAATTATATATTTCCTAAAAAATAAATATAACATATCATGATAAATAAAAGTATTTCATCATTGAAATGATTATTTATAGATTAATTTACCTTTTGTATAACCCTATACTAAAAATCTTATAGTTATTAAAATATAAGTATGACATCTTTAAGACTCCTATAAATAAAATATGATAAATGTCATAATCCTATCCAAGTTGAATAAAAAAGGTTATAATTAAGGAATAAGTAATATTTTGGAATAAAAAACCCATAAATGGAAGTTAAGAAAATTGTCCTGTTAATTTTATAGTCCTTATAATATTTTTTTACACATAATTACCTAATTTACCCTTAAATGTTGTAGTTAAAATATTTCTAAATTTACTATTCATATGAACATAAATAAGCTAGAATAATTTACATAATTTAGACCCACTAATTATAAATAGTTAATACATTTTTCATAATTCTAGATATAGATTTTTTAGTAATTATTTCTATATTAATCATGCTGACAAGTTGTGAAAATTGGTTGTTAAAGGTATAACGTGAAAATGATTGAAACATCTAATATCTAAATTCAATGTAAAATAGATTCCATTGAGATAAATTATATTAATAGATAAAATTATTATATAATTATACTTTAATACCAAGGATAATGTACTTAAAACTATATAATTTTTTGATGAAAAAAGTAGATCTTAATTAATATTTATTATTTTTTACAATTCATCAAAACATGCAATTTTCCAAAACAATACAAAAATTTCAACCAAAGTAAATTTTTATATCCAAATTTCATATATGAAGTTTTTATTGTCAATTATATATATTCAAGTGTAAAAAATTGGATTTTAAATGGGTTCTCTTTTAAAAGGTGATAAAATTACCCTCTTTAAGGGGTAGTGTTTTATGATTTAAATTGGATCGGTTCATATATTTCACCTATAAAAAATAATTGATAAATAGAAAACATAATTTATTGAGTATATAAAAAAGATTTTGTTAATCTCAATTACTAGATGATATTTATTTAATCTATTTTGAAAAACCAATCTTGGGAGAAGAAAAATAAAATTATTTCATTTATATTCAACTGGTATATATTTTCATTTCTAATTAATTGGTAACCAATAAATTTATATTATAAACTATATATATTAACAAGTTAGATACAAATAATATTAAATTATAATTTTATGTCTATTTTGTATCTTATTATATTAAATAATATAAATTTCATAATATACTATTGTTTGGTAAAACATGATTTGCATATAATGTAATCTATCGAAAGTACTCATCGTTGTGTATCACAATCCAAGAATAGTGTTTGGTATATCAGAAGGTAATATAAGTGATGCATGTAGTGAAATATTGACTTTTTTGCATAAAATACAATCCAATCATAGTGTAATTCGTATAAGAAAAGCTATATTCACTATTGAGTGAAATGAGAAATATAAAAAATATTAAATTAATTTGAAAAAAATAATTTCCAAATATCACAAGGTGTTACATTCTTCCAACATAAACTGAATTTTGAATTAAAAATTCACTAGTTTAACAATGGTTTAATTGTTGATTGTTCCTTTCATAGAAACCCACATCATAAAAATGAATTCTAAAACTTCCTTTCAAAAAGGGAAAGTTGACCTCTTAAGGTCTTCCTAATGTAACCCATAAATTGGTTTCAAGATAGATGAATATTGATGGAAACAAAAAACATGGACATGAAATAGAAATCATACAATCATGTTTTGTTGGGTATTGATAGAGAACATTGTTTAGAGAATGTTTATAATCACAAAACTGTAATTCTGTGTTTATCTATGTCACCATTTGAATCAATAGAAAATAAGGTACTAGGATAAAAGTTTTGGTTTCAGTATCCTTTACCAAAATTTGAATACTTCTCATGAAAAGAAATACATACTTGATTTCCAGACAACCTTACCCTTTTTGTGCCTTTATCAATTTTCCCAAAGGTTTATGTTTTCATTCCATAAGGGTTAGCAGATCATGAGTTGCGTAAATAGAAGGATCAGTAATCATATCTACCTTTATAAAAAAAATTATTATCATAAGTTATACAATATGAATAAATCCACATATGATAAGATACTATTTTATTATCTAAATCCTAATCCAAAATTTATCATAAACCATTAAAAAAATTGTAAATTGTAAATCACTTTCAAAAGATAAAAGTACAAAACATTAGAAAGAAGTACATAAAACATATTAACATTTATCCCCAATATATCATAAATTATATCTTAGTTATAACATTAAAATCATGTGAATACTTTCACCATGTAATCTTGAAACATGGTAATATTGTAAATTACCATTAATCCTTGTTAAAAACATGCACGTTTTTTTATTATAATTATTACTAGATATATTCCTTAAATCAATGAAGTTGTAAACTTCATCTATGATAACATAAGCCACCTTAAAAAAATACTTTATCCATTATGAGTTCACAAACACTATCATATTTACATTATCTAAATCAATCATATCTTTACCCAAGCTAGACACAATTTCCTAAACATCATAAACATGTTAAAGGTTACCTTCCCCCAAAAAGTATGCCCATTATATGAAATCAAATTTATAAGTCTTCATCAACATTAAAAATATCATATTTAATCTTTAATTAAGAACATTTATTGAAAATACCTATATATGTAGTGATTCATAATCTTTTAATTCCAAAACATATACAGTTCAATCATACAACTTTATTCTTAAAACATTTCTCTCGCTTCATTATCTTATATGTAACGACCCAATGTGTTTCAATGGAAATTCCTTTCTTATATATATGTCATATAATAAAATTAAATCACATCATATTAAACTACTAAGTGATATGGGACCTTTAAAAACAATTTTTTCACTTCTTTTTTTTGAATTCTGAAAATCTCGTATACACGGTTGCGATCAGAAAGTTATTTGGAGTCTGTTGGGAAAAAATTAATTTTTGGTGAATAGTAAGATGACCTTATGAATAGTAACACACCCTTATAAATAGTGATATACCATAATAAATAGTTACCTTAACTATGATAATATAAAATAATATTCAAGTGAAAGTATGATGTACCAATATTTTATAATAAATAAATGAATTTTTTAAAACTTGGTGTTTAATAATAAATTATGAATTTAATTAAATATTAAATTAATAATATTTATAAATTTATTTTTGAAAAATGGATTTCATTTTTCGATTCTACACATAGAAAAATATTTAGGGTCCATTTTTGGGATTTTTCGAAAATACATTAATTTTTTATTAATAGTAATGTCTGATAATTCACAATAAATGCTAAAACCATAATTTCTACATCATTCTTGACTCATGGATGTGGTAAATGGCCATTTTTTCAAACTCACGTGGATTTAATACTATTATTTTTCAAGGATTACTTACTATTTCTTGTCTTGTGAAGAAATATTAAATTAATGATTATAATATTATGAAAGCCCTCATCTCCTCCACTATAACCCCCTCACTGCTTCTCTATACTCACCTCAAGACTTGTTCCTTGAAAATATTCTTCCCAAATCTCTCCCCAAGATCCAAACCCACCTATAACAGACCCTATTTTTTCAATATACCAAAAACTCTCCATTTAATAAGTTCTACAAGGAGATAAACTCAAGAGGTAAATTCATCTGTCCAATTCTTTTATTTCTTTTATGTTCTTTTCTTTTCTTGTTTCCTTCCTCAACTCACTTCACCCAAATAGTATGATAAATCCATTAAAATAAATAAAATATAATTTTTTATGCTAATGGGATATTTTATTATCATTTCTCCATTACCCAAATTTTATTTCCAAGAAATGAAAACATCATTTGAGATGTGTAAATTTAACAAATTCAAGGACAACAATTTATAAATTTATATTGTCATCTTTAATTCTGTTCATGAAACTATTTGTGTTATGGTCCACCCAAATTTTTATACATTTAATATATTTTAGTTATGGTTTTGTAATCCTTTTCTTCAAATGGTATTATGAAAAACATGTTCATTGTAATCAAACCCACTGATTAACCAAAACAGTCATCGCTATGGTTTTATATAATAACACATCTTCAATCCAAATAAGCAAATGAATTTTTATAACTATGTAATCTCCTAGAAATTAGATAATATAACTCAATGTAAATTCTAAAAAATCTATATCATCTTACATGTTTATCTGAATATGAGTATATGTGATTAGATCTTTAAAAACCAAGCAAGCAACCAGACACGAACAATGAAATTGAACCTTACAACCAATAAAAATGGTGATGAATCAACATAAAAAGGTTATAATAAATAGTTTACTTATATAATTGGTTATTTACTTATTAATTAATAAACCTAATTTTTTTTATTAAGGTATATAATAACTATTGGAGAACACTAACAGACTTAAGGTAAGGGATCCTCTCCTTTTTACTCTTAAATAAAGATGGTATTCTATTCTATGTATTTTTATGTGTAATACTAAATTATATGGTATAATTTCGCAACTCACCATACTTATCTTACAATTTATATTTGATTAGAATCCCTATTTACATCTCATATAGTGCTCTTAGGTACCCCTGACACCATGCTAATAATCCTTAACGAATTCAACCGGAACATCCTTTATTCTGTCAGGTTGCCTTATCTTTCTTTATATCCAAAATGGATTTATCTTATATATTTATGTAAATATTAAAAATGTTTTTTATTTGTAAAAATTAATTTATCATTACCCTTACATCACTCAATTTCTTGTATATAGATGTTTTTTAAAGATTCCATCCTTTGTACTTTTCGATAAGAATGCATGTTTAAAGGGAACTTCCCAAAATATTACCCAATTTCATGTTCACTCTATCCTATGTATTAATCCACCATTGTATTTATAAAATATATCTTTTTATTATTAAAACCTTCTTGGTTCAATTCTAGTTTTATATAAAGGATTTCCCTCTTTTCCATTTTTAATTCTCTATTGTATTTTCCTATAGACCTCACAAAAATGTGTTAATGCTAATGTTTCTGAAATACATTTATTATATAATGTCACTTCTATTTTACATCACTTACCATGTTTTATTCATATTTTAACTTATGAATTTCCATGTGTTTCATAATCCCTTTCTTTCATGGACACTTTCGAGATACACCCATTGGTTATTCTTTATGTCATGATTTTGGTACCCAATTCATTCCATAAGTACCCTTATGATTATGTATGGTTGATTGTGTATGATTATTTTTGTAGAAAGCATATTTGTGAAAAAGTTGATATGGGTGAACCTAGATAGAGCTCCAATTCATTGGGTAATGTTATGTCTCATGAGATGTGATGTGAAATGGTATTGGAGGTTAACCATGACCCGTACTACTTTGGAAACTAGATTGGTGGTTAGCCTTGACCCATACTACTATGGGAAATGGGATTGGTTGTTAGCCTTGAATGATACTAAAGACATGTTTTATTTTTCATTCACATTTATATGATTCAATGTTTATATGATCCCACATTGATGTGATATGATTTCATATGTTCCATGCTTTTGAAATTGTTATGCCATGCCTCATAACTCATGTATTTAAGCTGTATTCTTATGTTCATACCCTTACTGGTTTTTTAGATCATCCCATTATTCAGGTGTTTCCTAGGGCTCCCTATGCATAAGTAAGGGCCCAATAGAAGTTAGTCCCTCTTTATAGAGATTAAATAAAAAAGTGTTTTAAGCCGCATGTTTTATGTTTTATGTACCTAGTCCTCAATGATGCTAGACTTCATGATCCTTGAATTTTACTCTAATGAATAGTTATGCATAAAATCATTTAATTTTATATTTAAATGGATAGTGTTGAAATAGTTGCCATTAGAGGATGGTCTTATTATTTTTGTAGATTAGGAATAGAGAACCTTACTCAGAACCATAAGGATGATATGATGTATAAGAAAACAACCTTAGGTTTTGGTAAGTATTGACTAATTTGATTATCAGGAAAATATTTCCCTATCTAGATACAAAAAGAGAGATGTGGCTTAGGAGAGAAAACATAGACACTGAGTTTTGGGCTTGACCCGGGGTATCCTAATACACCACAACTGGCCTTGCATCAGTCTTTCTATTGACACTCTTCGGGGATATGCTTTGGTAAATTAATGAGCCTAGTGAAAAAATTTATTAAGGGAATAAAAATTAAAATATGAATATATGTGATGAAATACCAAGAAGGCTCAGCTAGGGACAATGTCCCTGACCATTTATTAAATAATGGAAAAAAGTACAGCAAACAAGCAGTAAAAAGAAAACAATCTAGGAACCATACCCGCCATCATACCCATCACCATCTCCATAATCAAGCGCCTCATCTGCAGTTGCCGACTCCCATTTCGAACTTTCATATTGCTTCATCAGCTTCACATACTTCCGTGTGAGATTCATCTTCTCCAATTGCACAAAAGAATCAGAAGAAGTCATTACCTTACCATTGCTCAAAGAAGCTCTGGTGGACATCGGCCTTGGCAAAGAAGAATAATCTTTCCATTGTCTTCTTTTTGGAGGGGAGGTAGAGTTACCCACACACTCTTCCATCACCTTCTTCCCATGTTGGACAACATGACTAAAAGAGGTACGGACATTTCCATCAACCTCCTTCTCAATATCAGAAATATCCCCCCATTTCTCAGGTAAGCACACCATCCAAGGACAAAAGTTCACACCTTGCTCCGGCTCCACATGACTGTTAGGACCAACCAGTGTTAAACAATGAGATTGAGCCACTTTCTCAAGCTCTCCAGAAGTCCCAATCTGCATACTATCCCCAGCCTACAGATTACATCTTTTCATCCTTGGAGAACTGCCATGCAACTCAAGAGCTGCAGCAGGCATCTGGCCAGAACCCAAACCAGGCGCCATTTGAACCTGATCCACCTCAGTTTCTGCATCCACAAGACCAGCAAATCAGTTGCTCACAGTAATGCCATCAGCCTTTTGCACATGGTGAGATTTCAGCCCATGATAGGTCCTAACCCATCCATCAGCAACCTCCGCAGGATCCTCAGCCTACACAGGCATTGTAAGCCTATCCACTGCCTCCTTGCCTCCCGCTGTTCCCAACATCTGGCCATTAACCACTCCAATCAACTCTTCATTGAAAATATCATTGCCCAAAGATCCATCCATGGGCTAGGTCTCCTTATTTCTTTCAGATTCAGTCTGAGCCTCCACCTGCTGAACATCTGCAGGTCGAGACTGAACTTGCTCAGCCTCTGCAATGCCAATGGGCCCAGAACCAGGACACCTCCCCCCATTGAGATCACCTATCAACCCACTGAAAACATCATGAACATTCTGATTATCGGGACTGAGAAGAATGTTGTCCTGCCTCCTCTATATATCACCGCTAGAGAAACCCAAGCCAGCAGCAAATGAGACAGCCCCTCCGTTGCCTTTGTCCAGACCCTCACTCCGGGCCACCATAACAGCACTCGATGGACCACTGGCCTCCTCTGGAGCATTGCATTCAACCTTGGATGTTCCATCATCCCGCACACCCTTTACTGCACATCCATTGGGAGAGCCCCAATCATCATTTCGCCCAACCTCCCTTGGAAGAACGGTGTCTCTCCAACTCACCCTCGAAGAAGACCCCTGCTGGCACTGCTCCGAGACATGTCCAAGTCTCCTACATTTAGAACAGAAGTCTATCCACTCCTCGTAGATACCTTTCTATTTACATCTGTACTGATTGCCGATCGTAATCCATAGATAAGTATTCAAGCCCTCTAATTATAATTTTTTTCTTAGATAATGGCAGGAAATAGAATAACATAATCAAACAATCAATGGGATAGGAAATGTGAATATTTACCTAATGACATGCCTTATATGACAGGAGTGGGTGATCAAAATATCATGACAATACTTTCTCAACTCAAACAAGTAATGAATAATAACATGAATCATGTGGAACAATCCCATCCTCCAAGTAGAGAGAAAGTTTTCGTAGAATCCTTCATGACAAAAAAGGCCCCCCATGTTTATTGGATCTTATGATCCCTTATATAGAAAACAGTGGATTAAATCCTTTAAAACGATATTCTTTGTCCTCTAGTGCTTATAAGAAGTGAAATTTCTACTGAAAATATATAATTTTGATGGGAATACTAATAATTGGTGCAAACTGATCAAGAATACAATGTCCCAATAGTTAATTTATTCCTTGGATTGGGAGAAATTAAAGAGGAGCCAACGAGCTCGTACCCAAGTGGTAAGGGCTCCTTCTTGGAATCCAAGAGACCCAGGATCAAAAACGGGTGGAGGCGGATTTGAGGGTTACTGTAGTAGTATTGTAGCTATTAATGTTCGGTTCTCTAGCAGCCCGAACTATTCACCTGATTTGGGCCTTCAGGCCATCGGATTGGGCCTACGGGTCTACAGGGCCTTCGGGTCATCAAAGGCCTTCGGGCCACAAGGCCTCTGGGTCATGTAGACCATGGAGTTGCCCAGTTCACATAGAATAGGCCCCAGAAGAGGATCAGAGTAACAAAGAGTAGCACCCACCAGATGCAAAGCTTACCAGATTGGAAGAATGAGGGGTATGTCAGCCGCTATCGGGACTAGGCACCGTGCAGCTTTGTACAGGGAAATGCTGGCCGAGCAGTAATTGAAGGTGGATAGCTAAGGAGATCTTTGATTCAATAAGCTGGGGAGGGGTAGTTCTTGTGGACTGGGCCTACGGGTCATGTAATGGGCATGGTATACCTTTGGGCCTTCGTGTCATGTACTGTGGGTTATGTTAGGGCCTAGTGCCTTGCACCTACGGGTCATGTACAGGTTCCCCTTCAACCCTTAAAAGGGGGACTATCTATAATAAAAATAAAAAAGAAGGCCTTTGGGCCATTCAGGAAGGAGGAATTCAAGAGGATGTTTTTCAAAAAATATTTTCCTTGAACCCCTCATCTCAAGATTGAAAGAGAGTTTCTCATACTCAAGTAGAATAAAGATGAGTCCATTGGTGATTATGAAGAAAACTTTACAGAAACCTCAAGGTACACCTATGGAATTGCCCTGAACACCGAACTAAAGGTGGATTGCTTCTTTAGCAGACTAAATCTAAGTCTATGGAAATCATTGGTGATTCGAGACTTTGATAGTTATGGGGAGATTTTCCATTGTGCCCTCAAGGTTGAAATGGATATTAGAGACTATCAGTGGTTTCATGGGCCTAGTGACAAGAAGTGTAAAATAGAGAACAACATGGGTGGTTCAACAAAACATTCCCATGAATGAAGGAAGCCTATCTTTTCCCTTGTAAATGTTGTGAGAAGAAGAATCCTAGGAACAGTATGAAGGGAACCAAGAATTGATTCATGTGTGGCATGTTTTATCATCTTACCAAAAAATATCGATGGGATATGATGAATACCACCAATGCGGAAGAATACAGTGAGGATTACATCAAAACATAGCCTGTAGTGCAGTGTTACAACATCAAAGAGCATAAGCATTATGCGATTAATTTCCCCAACTCAATGGTTGATGGAGTCAATCGACAATAACCTTCAAGGCATTTAGGAAGGTCTTATGTTATCACAATGACTATGGTGGAGCTGGATAACTATGTGGGAAAAGGTAAAATAGTTATTCATTCAATAATAGAGAATGTACTATTTGATTCTGGTTTTACACATTCTTCCATATCATGAATGTTTAGTAGAACCATTCGAACACCATCTAAAAATTTGGAGGAAAAGTTATCTTTGAGAACCGAAAATGGGGAAATCGCTGTTTCCATTGTTTATAAATCCTTTCCAATTTATAGTTTTTGACTGAACCTCTTATAAAATCTCATCATACATCCATTAGTGGAGTTCAATGTTATTTTGGTCATGGATTGGATATCTTTATAAAAGTCCTCCATCAACTACTGGGAAAGGGAGATCACTCTTCACATACTGAAGTATCCTATAATTATTTACATGTGTAAGTGGTAAGAAAATATCCTTTAGAATCATCATCTCTCATGTGAATATTATTTTCTTATAAGAAATTATATCTTTCTCAAATGATGGAGACAATGTAGAGAATCATGCATGAAGACATGCCCGTCGTGAGGGATTACACTAATGTATTCCCTAAAGTGTTCCTTGGTAATCCTACTAAATAAGAAGTTGAGTTATCAATTGATCCTTTCCCCAGATCTCTGCCTATATCAAAGACACCATACAGAAGGCCCCCCATAGAGTTGGAAGAGTTGAAGAATTAGTTAGGGGAGAATCTGGAGAAGGGTCATATACGCTCGTGTTCTTCACCATGGGGTGCACCAGTCATCTTCATCAAGAAGAAGTTTGGATCAATGCGCCTCTGCATTGATTATCGTAAACATAATAAAATAACTATAAAGAACAAGTATCCCTTTACATGGATATATTACTTGTTCAATCAGCTTTATGGGACATGTTATTTCCCTAAGGTGGACCATCGGTTGGGATATCACCAATTAAAGGTGAGGAAGGATGATATTCCCAGGACTTCCTTTCGAATGAGGTGTGAACACTATGAGTTCATAGGTATTACCTTTAGAGTCACTAATGCTCTAGAAACATTCATGGATTCAATTAATAGAGTCTATTTAGGTTACCACGAAAAATATTTTCTTGTCTTTATTGATGATATTTTGATATACTCGAAGCGTAAGGAGGAATATAAGGAGAATTTGAGTAGTATGTTAAAGAATTCGAATTGGGAGAAACTGTATGAAAAGTACAGAAAATGTAAGTTTTGGATGGAGGAGGTATAATTCATGGGGTATGTTATCAGCAATAATAGGATATCTGTGGACCCTTCCAACACAAAGGCAACTGAAGAGTGGCCCTATCCAATTTAATTAATGGAGATCTAAAGATTTTTGGGTATAATTAGGTATTATCAATGATTTCTAATGAACTTTTCATGAATTTAAAACCCAATGGAATAGATGACATGTAAGGGAGAAATGTTTTTTTGGACTCAGGAATGTGAAGATGGTTTCATGGAGTTGAAAAAAGGGTTTATCACTGCACCAGTACTCATAGTCCCAGCATGTGGAGAACTTTTTTGTGGGGTATAGAAATGATTTTAAGAAGGGATTAGGATGTTTGATGATGAAAAATGATAAATAGACAGCCTATTCTATAAGGAAACTAAAAATCCTGGAGAATAACTATCCTATGCATGATCTGGAGTTGACGACGGTGATCATTACGGTGAAAATATGGAAGCATTATCCCCATGAGGAGAAGTGTGAGATATATAATGACCAGAAGAGTCTCAAATATATATTAACAGAAAAGGTCATAATATTCTCTAGAGAAGATGGATATGCCTCATCATGGATTATGACTACTCAAACCACTACCATCTCGGTAAGGAAAATAATGTTGCAAAATTCTCTATGTAGAAAGGATCCTACATCTTTATCAGTGAATAGAATTGAAATGTGTCTGATATTCTTATATTTTCCTATATGTACATGGGAATAATTAAGGGAGGATCATCATAAATCCATTCTAAATTGATTTCTGAACGACATCTAATGGAAAAAATAAATTATTTTCAACGTAAAGATGTAGATCTTTTGAAATGGGAGTAATCTATTGGAAATGATAAATCCTCAAGTTTCATGATTGATGAGGAATGAGTTATAATATTTGGGTCACTATAAGAGTACCATCTGATCCAGAGATAAAGAATGAGCTTCTGAATAATTCACATAGCTCATCCTTATCTATACTCCCAAGGAGAACAAAGATGTATCAAGATATTTGAAAAAACAATTGTTAAGATAATATGAAAAATGAGATTGTTGAATATACATCAATGTTCCTGGTATGTTAGTATGTGAAGGATAATATGAAAAAGTATAATGGGGTAATGAAACCACATTATATACCAACATGGAAGTGGGAGAACATTACCAGGGGCATCGTCACTTGACATCCAAGGACATCTAAAGGAAACAATGCTATATGAGTCATTGTGGATCGTCTTACAAAGACTGCTCTCTTTATCGTGATTCGAGAGGACATCTCATTGGTTCAACATTCACATGTATATATCAAAGTGTCGATAATTATTCATGGAGCACCAAAATCTATTGTATCCGATCATGATCTTAAATTCACCTTGATGTTCTAGAAAGGTCTCTAACATGCTCTATTCACTGATCTAAACTTATGTACAACCTATCATCCTCAAACTAATGACAAATTTGAGAGAACTATTAATACACAAGAAGATATGTTGATAGAATGTTATAATGACATAAAAGGATTATAGTACCAATATATTACACTAGTTGAATTATCCTACAACAACAGTTTCCACTCGAGCATCTGAATGGCGCTATATGAAGGCCTTTTTGGGAAAAGTTTCAGAACACTGGTGTGTTGGGATGATGTCAGTGAGCGTATGTTACTAAGACCAAAAATGGTGGAGAAGGTGAAAACCATCCAGTATCATATCCATGCAGCCCAAAGACAAAAGAAGAGTTATGCAGAGAATATTTAACTGGACCTTGAGTTCAAAGTTGGAGAAATAGTATTTCTCTGCATATCTACATGGAATAAGGTCATGAGATTTGGGTGGAAAGGAAATATAAGTCCTAGGTATATTGACCTCTTCATGATTCATGATCGTGTTAAGGATGTGGCCTATCAACCAGCACATCCACCTCCCATGGACAAATAACATGATGTCTTTCATGTATCCCTTTTAATGAAGTACATACCAAACCCTTCACATGCACTCTCTTTAGAGGTGGTATAGTTGGAGGATGATCTTTCATACGAGGACCATCTAGTGAAGATCCTGGATCATAGAGATAATGTTATATGTAAAAAGACTACTCACCTGGTAAAGGTACTATGAAGAGACCATAAGTAACAAGAGGTTACATGGAAACTGGAGAAGGTAATAACGCAAAAGTACCCGCACCTATTTTGGGCCTAGAATTTAAAATGAAATTTTGAGGGTGAAATTTATTAAGGGGGGAAGAATGTGACAACCCAATGTTTTTCAATGGAAATTAAATTCTTATAAATATGTCACATGGTCATATAAAATTACAACATAATGAACTAATAAGTGCTATGTGACCTTTAAACATAAAATTTTCACTTATGTGATTTATATTTCGAAAATCTGACATACACGGTGGCAATCGGTAAACCTTTTGTAGTTCGACATGAAAAACATAATTTTTTGTGAGTAGTAACCAGACCTTGTGAATACTAACATACACACATGAATAGTGATATACCCTAATCAATATTAAACGTTTATGTGATAGTATAAAAATAATATTCATGTGAATGTATGATGTACCTATATTTTTGAATAAGTAAATGAATGTTCTAAAACTAGTTTTTTAATAATAAATTATTATTTAATTAAATATTAAAATAATAATATTTAGAAATTTGTTTTTCTAAAAATCGATTTAATTTTTGGATTATAAATATTTAAAAATGGTTTGGGTGATTTTTTGGGATTTTTCGAAAATACTTGAATTTTTTGAATAGTAAAATTCAATAATTCACAATAAGTTCTAAAACCTGATTTTTTGCATCATTATTGAGTCATGGGTGATGTAAATGACAATTGGTTCGATCTAAAATGAATTTATTATAATTATTGGTCATCTAATACTTAATATTTCTTTTCTTGTGAATAAATAATAAATTAATGATTATAATATTATGAAAAGCCTCATCTCCTCCACTATAACGACCCCCACTCTCTCTTCTATCTACTCCTACAAAGCCTTTTTCTATTCCAAAATTCTACCCAAAAATATAACCATACTCTTCTTGCATGTCCAAAAGCCTCTAGTATCATAAAAATACCAAAAACACTCTCTTTTATAGGTTATCAAGGGTGATAAATTGAAGAGGTAAATTTCTCTTTAAAATTATTTTATTTATTTTGTGTTATTTCCTTTTCTTTAATCTTTCATCACCTCCCTTAACCCCAATAGTATGATCAATATAGTAACATAAATTTATTGAAGTGTTCTTATGCTAATTGAATATATCATTATAATATCTCTTTTCCCCATATTTTTTTTGAATGAAATGAAAACTCCATTTTAGATATGTAAATTTAACACATTAAAGGAAAAGAGTTTATCAATTTATATTGTCATATTTAATTATTGTCATGAAACCATATGTGTTATAGTTGAACCATATTATTAAATATTTAATATATCCTAGTTAAGGTACTTTAATCCTTTTTGTTCAAATGGTATTATGAAGAAACTGTTCATTGTAATCAAAGCCACCGATTAACCAAAACAATTATCAGAAAGATTGTATATAATAACTCCTCTTCACTCCCCATAACCAAATGAATTTTTATAACCATGTAATATATGGGATGTTAAACAGTACCATAAAAATTCAGTTCTGGAAAACCACTTTCATCTTAATTGTTTATCCGAACATGAATATATGTGAGTCGATCTTTGGAAACTAAGCAAGCCACCAGACCTGAACAATGAAATTTAACATTATAACAAATAAAAATAGACTTAAATAAAATTAAAAAGGTTATAATAAATAGTTTAAATATAGAATAGGTTATGTATTTATTAATTAATAATCCAATTTTGTTTATTCAGGTCATTAATAACAGGTAGAGAACACCAATGGTTGTAAGGTAAGGGATCCTTTCATTTTCACTCTTAAATCATGATTGTCCTCTATGCTATACATTTTTATGTGAAATAAAAAATGACGTGGTGTGATTTCTCACCTCCCCCATTATACCCTCATTATTTATAAGTTATGAGAAACTGCTTTTCCCTCTCATCAAGCCCTCTTAGTTACACCCGATACTATGCCGATAATCCGCAACGAATTCATCCCGAACCTCTGTTCAATCGGGTTTCCATATCTTTCCTTATATCCAAAATGGAGTTATATTATAAATTTATGTGAATATTAAATTTTTTTGTAGTTGTAGAAATTAATTTATCAATACCCTTTCATCACTCTCTTTCAAGGATATACATGTTTTTTAAATATTCCCTCCTTAATACTTTTCTATAAACAAACCTGTTTTAAGGGAACATCCCAAATTTTACCCAATTTCAAGTCAACTATATCCCCTTTTTTAGTCCAAAGTTGTATTTATAAAATCAATATTTTTATTATGAAATTTAATTTTGGTTCAATTCTAGTTTAATATAAATGATGTTTCTCTTTTTTATTTTAGAAGCTCTGTAGTATTTTTCTTAAAATCACACAAAAATGTTTCAATGATAATGTTTCTCAAATAAATTTCTTATATGTTGTCACTTCTATTTGAAATCACATACCATGTTATGTTCATATTTTAACTTATAAATTTCCATTTATGTTTTAATACCTTTCTTTCATGGATTCTTCCTGATACACCCATTTGTTATTCTTTATGGCATGATTGTGTTACACAATTCTTTCCATGGGTACCCTTATATTAATGTATGGTTGATTATGTATAATAATTTATTCAGAAAACATATTCAAGGAAATGTTGATATGGGAGTCCCTAGATAGTGCTCCAATGCATTGGGTAAATTTAAGTTTCATGAGATGTGACATGAAATGGGATTGACGATTATCCTTTACCCATACAATTATGGAAATGGGATTGGAGTTTAGCCTTGACCCGTAATACTGTGGGAAATTGGATTGAAGTTTAGCCTTTACTCGTACTAAATACATGTTTTATGTTTTACCACATTTATATGATTCCATGTTTATATTATCCAGTGTTGATTTGATATGATTTCATATATTCCAGG
This sequence comes from Viscum album, assembly GCA_963277665.1. Lineage (NCBI taxonomy): Eukaryota > Viridiplantae > Streptophyta > Magnoliopsida > Santalales > Viscaceae > Viscum > Viscum album. The sequence goes on along the minus strand of OY728125.1, from coordinate 1,919,817,446 downwards.
ATTTTGATATCATTATGTCACGCCTCCTAACCCATGTATTTAAGCTGTATTCTTAGTTTCATTCCCATATTAGGCTTTTTATCTCATCCCTTTGTTCCTATTTTCCCTAGGGCACCCTATGCAGATATAATGGCTCAAAGGAAGTTAGGAGATCATTATGGATATTAAATAAATAAGTGTTTTTTATAACCATGTTTTATGTTTTATGTACATAGTCTTCAAAGACGCTAATCTTCACGATCCATGCCTTGTACTATGATGAATAACTATTCTTAAAAGCATGTAATGTTATATTTAAAAGGCTACGGTCTCTATAGTCGGTATTAAAGGATTCTCTAGTTATTTTTGGAGAATAGGAATATAGAATCATAGTGAGAACCATAAGGATGAGATGAAGTATAAGAAAAAAACCATAGGATTTGTTATGATTAGTGTAAGTGGTTTATCAAGAAAATAAATCCACATTTGGATATAAACTGGTAGAGTCATCTCTAGAACAAATATAAATAGGAGTGAAAACTCTGACAAGGAGTTTTGAGCTTGACCCAGGGTATCATGGTACATGACAATGGGCTTTTCTACAGTCTTGGTATTGAAAATACCATGGGGTAATGTTTGGTAAATTCATGAGCTTAGTTAAACCCATTATTAAGGGAATGAAACAATAACATAAGACTGTATGTTATGAAATAGATCGAGGATACCCAAGAATTAAACTTAAGGAATCACAAGTTAGGATATAATTCTCCTCTACAACATTATCCATTTATGTTCAAGGTTTCATTTTAATTCTCAATATCTAAGTATTATAAAACTCTAATAATACATTATTTTTATTAGTTAAAGGAATAAAATAAAAGAACATGGTCCAACGATCAATGTGATAGGAAATTTGATGATCTTTGGAACATACGAGACAAATAAAGAATAAGAAATTTTCATATATATTAATATTTATGAATTAAATATTAATTTTACTTTAAATGGGTTGCTATGTTCGATAGCGTACTCGATACACAACAAAGAGTTTGTTTGAAATCTTACGTTGCACACTAGTAATAAAATAATATTATTTTAATTGGTAGTTAACACGTAGCCGTTGTATTGGAAGGAAGGAATATAAATAACTAAAATATGATTATATATGTTTGTTAAATGTTTTTACATTTATCCAATAAAGGATAAAGGCTTAAAATACAAAAAGATTTCAATTTTGGGCATATATACTCTAATTTTCACTAAAGGTCCACTTATCGCCTTTTGATGGAGAATCGTCATTAAATATAGTTTTGGTCACTCTAATACATTCTATTGGAACAAATAAAATTCTTCTTTACAATCGGGAAATCAAAAGTTACTTTGTGTAAATTTTTGGTATTTTTCCGAAAAAGTTCATTTTTTAATGAATAGTGAAAAAATGTTGTATTTTAATTCAAAACCAATTTTTAATCTAATTTATTAATATGATTAGATTATCTTTTGAATTGGATTTAAAGTGAAATTAGAATATATTTTCACCATTTAATCCAATAGTGGTCATTGGAATTAATTTCACTTTGAAATTGGACTTAAACTAGTGTCAATCTTTTATATATATTGTTTCATAAAAACATGTAATTTGACCTCACAACGGTAGTTAATTATTAAATTAATTTATGTAAATTATATGTTTTGAATTTTGTAAATTATACATCATTTTTTAATTCAGAATATCAAATATAGCTTAGGGTGAAATTTTGGTATTTTTCTGAAAAACTTCAATTTTTTTGATGAATAGTGAAACCACTAAATGGTACTTAAAAAACTGATTTTTCGTTAAAATGAAATTTTACCACCTCTGGGTTTTGAATTTAAAAAATCTGACATACATGGTTGTCATTAAGAAGTAAAATGTTGTTCAATGGGATTAAAATAATTTTTTGGTGAATAGTAACTTTTAAGTTTTTAATCGCGATTAGAGGTAATTTGTGTAGTTTAAAGTAAAAATAATGTTTTAATAATATGAAATGACCATGAAACATGTCTTACCCATACTGGATGGGTCATGGCCGACCAAGACAATCCATGGGTGAACTTGGGGACCCCATGGAGCCACTTTGGTAGAAATATGAGATAAATAACTTTTTATTTAATGTTAAAATAAAAATGTCACAAACATGTGTTATTTTAATAAAACAATTTTAAAATGGGGTTATACAAGTCATAATTTTTAGTATAAATATTAATTATAATTAAAAAAATATTTTCTTCATCATGATATTTTTTTTATAATTTTTATACATTAAATAAATTAAATTATTTATGACACCATGATGATGCAGCGATTACCTCATTATTTAATGATTTAAATAAAAGGAGAAGATAATGTAAAATCTAAGACCTACACTTATCAAATACCTATTGGTTGGGTATATTTCAAACTCTTATCACCTTATCCTATAAATACATCAATGTGGGACCTTTAAAAACGGGAACTCATTTGAAAATAAAGTAACATTTTATACTTTTCCAAGAGTGCCCCTCCTCTACTCTTATAAAAGGCTCCCACCTATACCCCCTTACTCACACCTCTCAAGCCTTTGGCTCGGCCAACCCATGCCTATTTTGTCTCTCCACATCCCTATATTACTCCTAGAAGACTCACTTTGAGCATAATTCTTTCCAAGGAAGCCTTTGTACTCTAATCAAAAAGAGTTACCCATTTTAAAGGTATTGTCTTCTCTTGTGTTCTTATGTTTTATTTTGCTTCTCCAACCCCCTAAACTCTCTTTATTCCTCTCTATTGTAACAAAAACAGTATCTTCAATATACTAGGATGTTTTTATGAGATGGATTAGAGCTAAACTTACACACACCTTCATCTAATGGTTAAAGAGCATACTATTTCCGTGGATGGCGAATTTTTGCCTCATGAAATAATGATTGTTCAATATTCTTCTAACACCTTCAAAGGTGGACCTTAAGATGACACTATATTTTTATATGATATATAATATGTTTATGTTTTACTTAAGCTTCTGTATTTTTCATTTATGGCATACCTTTATGGCTTCCGTTATGGGTATACACGATATCTTCATTTTAGGAAGTGCGGACTACCGCCCCCTCAAAGTGATTTGATTCGTTAATGCCATATGTGGGACGTAAAAAGGATAGATTTAATGATATTATATATGAAATTTTACTGGAATTATAATATACCTTTATGTCATTATGATTCCATTCCATAAAATATGAAATAGAAATGAAAGTTGTGTTCATGCGTATGTACGGCTTACCGTCTCCACGAACGGTGCATTTCAATTCTTACATCTAAATGTTATGTAATATTATAAATTCATGTATATACTATATATATATTTATTATATAAATTACATCTACATAATTAATATAACTCTGCATATAATGGATACATGAACAACTTGTAATTATAAAGAGTTTATTTTTGACTCAAGTACCAATGATCGTTAAAATGACCATTATAAACTTAAATAATCACACAGTGTTCATGACATGGTAATAAGTGATATAAAAGGAATAATGAACTTGAAAAAGGTTCTTAAGCAAGTATAAATTAACTCAAGTTTATTATTCAGGAGATTAATGAGAAATCGAGTCACATCAGACACGAGGCAAGGGACTTCGTCTCAATCTCCATTCATTGAGGCATATTTTGTTTTATACACAACTTTATTTTATATAGTTTATAAACCCCTTAAACTTTTATTCTTATTCAAAAGGAATGTTTTTTTATACGAAGTGTTTTACTAAATGACAAAAGGAATGTTTTTTTGTCGTATGTATGCAGCGACAATGACTTCTCCACCACTGTGACCATTATTTGAGTTTCGGCTTCCTCTACAAGCCATAACCAATTTTTTTTTAAATGAAAAATAAATACGATGTATGACTTTTCATTTATTTTTGTATTGAAAATGGTTTTCATAATTGTTTCATTATATCAATGTGTTGTATTGATATCTTGTGATTGAAAAGTGGAAATGTTATGTTTTCTTTATGCATGTTTTATGTGATACGATTATGTTATGGTTCTTGGGAATTGTTATGAAGACGGGTGGTTCCATGATAAAATAAGGGCGGGTGGGCCCGATATAGCTCTCCAATGCATTGGGTAACGCGAAGGAGTTAAACGTTAAGGTTTCTCCGAAGAGATTTAGGGAATATACTATGATGGGTATTCCAAACGTAACCAAGAGGGTTACTCCCTACGTAAAAATGTTATGAATGCCTCAAGTTACCTTTATGTCTTATGATTTCTATGATTTATTCAAGATTTAATGAGGTATGTTAACATGAATATGTTTGATGAGTAAAGTATGATTTCATTGATTCTTATGTATACATGTACTCATGTTTCCATTCCATATTTGTATATCCCTTACTGAGCATTTTATGCTCATCCCAAGTTTTTGAAATGTTTTTCCCAGGTCAAGGGAAAGGTACATGATATGATGATAGTGTCAAGGAAGTGCCAAGAAATAATCCATGTATTATTTTAAATATGTTTCCATTGATGGGATAAATTAATACTTTATTTTATTGTAACCACTTTGTTTAAATGTGCGATGTAATGCATGTTTTATGATCTAATTCTCTAAAACTCTAAACCTGAAATGATCCTCAATGTGTATTCTTGAAATATCTCAAGATATAGTAATGTTTATGGCTGGGGCCTTATAGTTGGTATCAGAGGTCGGTTTAGAAAACAGTAGGAGTTAGAAAAGTGTTAAATTATAAATTTATTTATGGTATGATTGAAATCATAAAGAATTTACAGATTACCATGTTGCTTCTTCTAAGATATGTCTTTGTTAGGAATAATTTTTCATAAAGGAAATAGTGCAGCTTTCTGGGAAGGCATATAGAGGAGAATGACCTTCCGAATCCACAACCAAAGATGGTCGGAATCAGAATTTAGTAGTTTACTGCAGTGTTGGCTCTGTTGAATCAGGTGATAAATGGTGGTTGTGTTTATTGATGATATTTTGGTTTATTTCAAAAGTAAGGAGTAACATGCAATTCATATAAGTGTTGTCTTTCAAACCATTAAAGAAAAGAAACTGTATGGAAAATTCAGAAAGTGTGAGTTTTTGTAACAACAAATTTCTTTCCTTGGTCACATTGTTTCAAAAAATGGCATAACTATTGATCCTGTTAAAACAAAGGTTGTGAAAGAATGGACAAGACCCACAAATGTAACTGAGATTCGTAGCTTCCTTGGTTTGGCAGGCTATTACATAAGGTTTGTTAGAAATTTCTCCCAGTTATCTAGTCCAATGACAAAGCTAACTCTCAAGGGTGTTATGTTTATCTGGACAAAAGACTGTGATGATTGTTTTTAGGAACTGAAAAGAAGATTTGTGAATGCTCCATTTTTGGCAGTACCTTCCAGGAATGGTGAGTTTGTTATCTACAGTGATGCTTCATTGAAAGGACATGGATGTTTCCTAATGCGGAATGATCAGATAATTGCTTATGCTACACGCCTGTTGAAAAATTAGGAGGTAAATTACCCTACACATGACTTGGAATTAGCTGCTGTTGTTTTTGCTCTAAAAATTTGGAGGCATCATTTGTATGGAGTAAAGTGTGAAATATATACTGATCACAAGAGTTTAAAGTATATAATCACTCACAAAGAATTAAACATGATACAAAGGATATGGCTAGAATTAATCAAGGATTATTATTGTACAATTCATTACCATCCAGGAAAAGCAAATAAAGTGGCAAATGCATTGAGTCGAAAAAGTAATGCTTCATTAACCATGCTACGTTTGGAACGAGATCCTTTGGTTTTCGATTTTATGAACTTTGTCATAGAAGTTGTTGGTGCAGGAAGTTCTTCTATTTTGTTTCAGGTGTCAGTGAGATCATCTCTATCAGACAGAATTAAGCAAGCGCATAAGAAAGACAATGGGTTGCAGAAAAAAGGTAGAGATGGTTCAGAAGGGTCAGTTGCCTGAATTTAATATTGATAATGATTCTGTTTTGAGGTTTGGGAAGAGTTTATGTGTGCCTGGTGATTCACAGTTGAAGAATGAGTTGTTATGTAAGGCTCATAGTTCCCCGTTTTTATTTCATCCTGGCAGTACTAAGATTTACAGAGATCTGCAGGAGTATTACTGGTGGGATGGAATGAAAAGAGATATTATTGATTTTACTATGAAGTGTTTGACTTGTCAGCAGGTTAAAGTAGAGCGGCATTTACCGAAAGGGATTATTCAGCCATTACCAGTGCAAAAGTGGAAATGCGAAAATATATCCATGGACTTTGTTGTGGGATTACCAAAAACATCTCGAGGTAATAATGAAATCTGGGTTATTGTTGACCGCTTGACTAAATCTACCCATTTCTTTCCTATTCGAGATACTTTCTTTCTAGATCAAATTTTTCGATTGTATCTTAAAGAGATAGTCATTTTGCATGGAGTTACCCTATCAATTTTATATGATAGTGATCCCAGGTTTACTTCTAACTTTTGGAAAGGCCTTCAGAAGTCGTTGGGTACCGAATTAAATTTTAGTACAACTTTTCATCCTCAATCCGATGGGCAGTCAGAACGAATAATTCAGAATTTGGAGGATATGCTATGTGATTGTTCGATGGATTGTTAGGGAAGTTGGGACCAACATCTTTCTTCGGTTGAATTTTCATATAATAACAGTTTTCATTCCAGTATACAGATGGCACCGTTTGAGGCATTATATGTGAAGCGGTGTCGAACTCCCACTTTTTGGGATGAAGTGGGTGAGAGGAAGATGATGGGACCAGAATTGGTAAAAGAGTTGGCAGAAAAATTTTAGCTGATACAGAGACACATGAGAATAGCTAAGAGCAGTCAGAAGAGTTATGCAGACAATAGGAGGATGGATCTCTCTTTTGAGGTAGGTGATTATGTCTTCCTCAAAGTCTCACCATGGAAAAGTGTGATGTGATTCGGTAAGAAAGTAATATTGAGTCCAAGGTTCATTGGACCATATGAAATTTTGGAGGGAGTTGGATCAGTTTCATACAGAGTGTATTAACCTCCGAGTTTATCTCAGGTACATAATGTTTTTCATGTTTCAATGTTAAGGAAGTACATGCCAGATCCATCTCATGTTTTGAGTCCAGAGATAGTTCACCTGGAAGATAATATATCTTATGAGGAACAACCGGTCCAGATTCATGACCATGGGGAGCATGTGTTGCAGAATAAGGTGATTCATCAAGTGATGGTTTTGTGGAAAAACCATGTGAGGCAACATGGGAATCTGAAAATTCTATGAGGGATAAATACCCCCACTTATTTTGGTAAGTGAATAAAAATGGGAGGACGTAATTCCCAAAAGGGGGGAAGGATGTAACAGCCCAGTTAAATAAAGAATAAGACATTTTCATATTAATTAATATATACAAATTAAATATTAATTTTCCTTTAAAGGGGATTCTATGTTCGATAGCGTACCTGATACGCAACGAAGAGTTTCTTTGAAATCTTACGTTGTACACTAGTAATAAAATAATATAATTTTAAATGGTAGTTAACACGTAGTCGTTGTATTGGAGAGAATGAATAGAAATAATTAAAATATGATTATATATATTTTTTAAATGTTTTTACAATTATCCAATAAAGGATAAAGGCTTAAAATACGAAAATAATTCAATTTTAGGCATATATACTCTAAATTTCACTAAAGGTCCACTTATCGACTTTTGATGGCGAACCGTCATTAAATATAGTTGTGGTCACTCTTATACATTCTATTGGACCAAATAAAATTATTCTTTAAAATCAGGACATCAAAATTTACTTTGTGTAAATATTTGATATTTTTCCGATAAAGTTCATTTTTTTAATGAATAGTGAAAAATGTTGTATATTAATTCAAAACCACTTTTTAATCTAATTTATTAATATGATTATATTATCTTTTGAATTAGTTTTAAAGTTAAATTAGAAATATTTTTACCATTTAATCCAATAGTGGTCGTTGCAATTAATTTCACTTTGAAATTGGATTTAAACTAGTGTCAATCTTTTGATATATATTGTTTCATATAAACACGCTATTTGTCCTAACAGTGGGAATTAATTATTAAATTAATTTATGTAACTTATATGTTTTGAATTTTTTAAAATAGACATCATTTTTGAATTCGGAATATCAAATATATCTTAGGGTGATGGTTTGATATTTTTATGAAAAACTTCAATTTTTGATGAATAGTGAAACCACTAAGTGGTACTTAAAAAAACTGATTTTTCGTTTAAATGAAATTTTACCACCTCTGTGTTTTGAATTTCAAAAATCTAACATTAATGGTTGTAATTTAGAAGTAAAATGTGGTTCAATGGGATTAAAATAATTTTTTGGTGAATAGTAACTTTTAAGTTTTTAATCGCGATTAGAGGTAATTAGTGTAGTTTAAGGTAAAAATAATGTTTTAATAATATAAAATGACCTTGAAAAATGTCCTACCCTTATTTGAAGTGTCATGGATGACCAAGAAAATCTATGGCTCAACTTGGGGACCCCATGGAGCCACGTTTGTAGGAAAATGACATTAATTACTTTTTATTTAATGTTTAAAGAAAAATGTCACAAACATGTGTTGTTATACTAAAAAAAATCTAAATGGGGTTATACAAGTCATAAGTTTGACTATGAATATTCATTAGAAATATAAAAATATTTCCTTCATCAGGATATTTTTTTTTAATTTTTAGACATTAAATAAATTAAATTATTTATGACACCATGATGATGCGGCGATTATCTCATTATTTAACAATTTAAATAAAATGAAAAGATAATGTAAAATCTAAGACCTACACTTGTCAAAGACCTATTGGATGGGTTTATTTATAACTCTTATCACCTTATCCTCAAAATACATTAATGTGGGACCTTTAAAATCCGAAACTCATTTGAAAATAAAGTAACATTTTATACCTTTCCAAGAGTGCCCCTCCTGTCCTCTTATAAAAGGCCCCCGCCTCTACCACCTTACCCACACCTCTCAGGCCGTTTTCTCGGCCAATACCTGCCCATGTTGTCTCTCCATATCCCTATATTACTCCTAGAATTCTCACTTTGGGCAGAAGTATTTCCAAGGAAGCCATTGAGCTCAAATCAAAAAGAGTTACCCTTTTTAAAGGTAGTGTCTTCCCTTGTGTTCTTATGTTTTATTTTGCTTCTCCAACCGCCTAAACTCGTTTTATTCCGATATTTTGTAACAAAAATAGTATCTTAAATATACTAGGATGTTGTTATGAGAAGTATTATAGCTACACTTACACACACCTTCATCTAATGGTTAACGAGCATACTGTTTCTGTGGATGGCGAATTTCGGCCTCACGAAATGATGATTGTTCAATATACTTCTAACACCTTCAAAGGAGGCCATTAAGATGACACTATATTTATATATGATATATAAAATACTTATGTTTTCCTTAAGCTTCTGTACTTTTCATTTATGGCATACCTTTATGGATTCCATTATGGGTATACGCAGTATCTTCATTTTTGGAAGTGAGGACTACCGCCCCCTCAAAGTGATTTGATTCGTTAATGCCATATGTGGGTCTTATAAAGGATGGAGTTAATGATATTATATATGACATTATACTGGAATTATAATATACCTTTATTTCATTATGATTCCATTCCATAAAATACAAAATAGAAATGAAAGTAGCATTCATGCGTACGTACGGCTTACCGTCTCCATGAATGGTGCATTTCATTTCTTATCACTAAATGTTATGTAATATTATAAATGCATATATATACTGGATATATATGATATAAATGATATCTACATAATGAATATAACTCTGGATATAATGGATACATGAACAACTTGTAATTATAAAAGGTTTAATTTTTGACTCAAGTACGAATGATCGTTAAAACGACTGTTATTAACTTAAATAATTACATAATGTTAATGTCATGGTAATAAGTGATATAAAAGGAATAATGAACTTGAAAAGGTTATTAAGAAATTAGAAATTAACTCAAGTTTATTATTCGGGAGATTAAAGAGAAATCGAGTCACATCGGACATGAGGTAAGGGACTTCGTCTCAATCTCAATTCATTGAGGAATATTTTTTTTTATACACAACTTTCTATTATATAGTGTCTAAACCCCTTTAACTTTTATGCTTGTGCAAAAGGAATATTTTTTATATGAAGCATTTTACTATACGATAAAAGGAATGTTTTTTGTCATACGTATGTGGTGACAACGACTTCTCCGCCGCCGTGACCACTATTTGAGTTTCGGCTTCCTCTACAAGCCTTAACCTAACCTTTTTTTAAAAATGAAAAATAAATACCATGTACTACATTTCATTTATTTTGGTATTGAAAATGGTTTTTATAATGTTTTCATTATATCAATGTGTTGTATTGATATCTTGTGATTTAAAAAGTGGAAATGTTATGTTTCCTTTATGCGTGTTTTATGTGATACAATTATGTTATGGTTCATGGGAATTGTTATGAAGATGGGTGGTTCCGTGATAAACTATGGGTGGGTGGGTCCGATATAGCTCTACAATGCATTGGGTAAGGCGAAGGAGTTAAACGTTAAGGTTTCTCCGAAGATATATAGGGAATATACTGTGATGGGTATTTCAAACGTAACCAAGAGGGTTACTCCCTACATTAGAATGTTATGAATGCCTCAAGTTACCTTTATGTCTTATGATTTCTATGATTTATTCATGATTTGATGAGGTATGTTAACGTGCTTATGTTTTATGAGTAATGTATGATATCATCGATTCTTATATATACATGTACTCATGTTTCCTTTCCATATTTTTATATCCCTTACTTAGCTTTTTATGCTCATCCCAAGTTTTTGAAATGTTTTTCACAGGTCAAGGGAAAGGTACATGATATGATGATAGTGTCAAGGAAGTGTCAAGAAAGCACTACTGGAAAAGAAAGTTATACCAACGGTTAAAAACCATTGGTATATACTGGAAAATAGTTGGTATACCCTATACCAACAGTTTTCCAAACCGTTGGCTAGTAAGCCGTGAGGAATTCCTTATAACAACAGTTTGATCCAAACCGTTGGTATATGGGTTATATAAATTTAACCCGATGTATACCAACAGTTTATAACCGTTGGTAATGAATTTGAGGAAGTCTTATACCAATGGTTTTAAACCGTTGGTAATGTGCTTTTCAGGAAAACCTATACCAACGGTTTAGAACCGTTGGTATTGGTTTTCCAGAAACACCTATACCAACGGTTATAAACCGTTGGTATTGGATTTCCAAAAATCCAGACACCTATACCAACAGTTTAAAACCGTTGGTATAGGTTATTCCAGAAATATAGAACACCTATACCAACGGTTTTAAATCGTTGGTATAGTGTTTTTCTAAAATCCCAGCACCCTTATACCAACGGTTTATAACCGTTGGTAAAGAGTTTTTCCAGAACTGCACATAGAAGCCCCCCTCCATCCAGTAGCCCCTCCACTGTACACCTGCATACAAACTTGAAACAGAATTGAAAATGGATTTTTCAGCTCATGTAAATGAAAAATCCATTTTCATTAAAACCCATTACAAAACCATCTGATGTTATGAAATTAGATGAAAATGGATTTTTCAGCTCTCCCATGTACCAACATTTTCAAAACCAAAATGAACATGTTGTATTATCAATGAAAACTAATTTTAAAACCCAACTCACTAAACTAAATGACAATGTAGAAACACACAACATCCAATATCTTATCACCTCAATAATACTCCTTAGCATGAAATATTGTATAAAATAATTTTAATGTAATATTAAAAAGTAATGATATATTGAATGTGAACAAATAATTGATACAAGAAATAAAAGTTGGAATAAATAATTTTCACATTATTAAAGATATTAACCTTCAGTTGAGGTCATTAGTAATGATAAAATCTATAATCAAATGCATTATGATGCTGAATAAAACCTGAATGTGTGAATATTATAATGCGAGACTGAATAAAACATGATAAAAATCATTAGTTAGAAATTCCAAGCCAAATAATGACAAAAAATAGAGAAATAAACAAATTTGGCTTGCTTCAGATCTATCATTGATCCGTTACATGGGGCCGATGAAACGTAAGGATTTATTAAGACCGTAATGTGATATTAGACCACTAGATTGAAGAAACCAATGATTTTGGTGCTTGGTTGAGATAGAAACAAGATCTATGGTGTGATAATCAAACTGTAAGAACCCAATTCCCCATTTCCATGTATGGATTTTGTATTCGGGTTGCTTTGAGGAAAATGTAAAATTGAGGAATTTTGATGTACACGCCATGTACTTCAGTGTACACACCATGAAAATTGATGTCCTTTCCAGAACACGTACCGGTCGTGTCTCAGCCATGTACCAAGCCATGTTGTGTCGTGGTCGTGCCTCTTAAGGTTAGGCCCAGTAAAAGCTTGTACACAGTGTGTATTGTTAAAAGAAATGTCATGTATTTTATTTTTTATTTAATATAAGGGAGAGGGGTCATGTCTCATTTACAGAATTAACATCTTTTGACCTTGGTTCATCCAAGTTCGGCTAGGAGCGACAATTATTCTCTGAGCCACTGATTCTCCTATCAATGTCCAATCAGAACTATGGAAGGTGCATTGGGATACCACTAATGAGTTCTCCCTTCACCTTAATCATATCCTCCTGATTACTCTCCTCATTTTATAGATATAGATTTGATAATTTATAAAACTTTTGTGTATTTTAAATGATCATGGATGAATCAAGATTCGATATTCAACAATATTGTTCTCACGACTAAGAGGTAGGTGGGTTGTGCCTATAAGTTGTTTTGTCACGAATTATATGTGCCTAAAACTCATATACCCATGTTTTTGGTATACATGACTTGGAATTACACCGTGATTATCATATGACATTGGTTTATTAGGTTATTAAGGTTATTTATTTGAGATAGGGAACCACATGGTTGTGTTTCCCTTGATTAATTTGTTAGAGCTATTGGCCCATGATGCCTTAGATACATACTGCTTTCCATGACTTTTTTTGTTTAGGATGGATTATTGATTATTAAAAAGCGATGTGATAGTAAGATTACATGAGATGATTTTATTATTATTATGCCATGTAATAGTTAGATTAGATGAGGTGTGTTGATAATAGTCTGCAAAGTAATAATTTAATTTAAATGAGGTACTTATTTATACCTGTTAATAGATTAATTACATATGATACATGTGGGTGCGATTGTGATATGTCTGAGGGAGAGACTGTGATGCCTGAGGTAGAAGATGTGTTTTTTTCCTGAGGTCAAGATAGTGACATGCGTTTAGGTAAGATATTGATGTCTCCAAAGAATGTTTTAGCTATTCTTTACTTCAATATTTAATGGTTGTTGATTTCTTTATACTATTTTTACGTTTGTACCTTGTTTTTATACATGTATATTCACTAAAATTTGGGCACAAATCTTGTGGTGGATGCCTACTGGTATTATGTCTCACAACCTGTTTGGTTCATGCTTTGGGACCAAGTAGATTACACTGAAAAATCCATTTTCATTTTCATGTAAATGGAAAATCCATTTTCATTTGTGACTCGTGCATGTCATAAATGACCCATGGATCGTTTTCCTAATGTTTCAACAGAATCTGAATGCGTTTGGTCGGTTTTTCATATGCCGGTAGTTGTTTTCACTTAAAATCATGTCCATTTCAAATAAAAGTGAGACTGTTTGAGTGGTACCGGCCACACCGTGCCTCAGATTGTGGCAGGGTTGACTTATACACGACACAAATGACCCATGGATACTTTTCATAAAGTATCAACAGAATCAGAATGTGTTTGGTCCATTTTCCGTATGTCAGTTGTTGTTTTTACTTAAACTGTTGTCCACTTCAAAGAAAAGTGAGACACTTTGAGTGGTGTTGGCCACACCGCACCTCAGATTGAGGCAAGGTTAACTAGTACACATCAAAAATGACCCATGGATCGTTTCCATAAAGTATCAACACAATACGAATGCTTTTGGTCAGTTTTCCGTATGTAGTTTATTTTAAATAAAAGTGAATTCATTTTAAACAAAAGAAAGACACTTTTAGTGGTACTGGCCACACTAGCCCTCAGATTGAGGCGGGGTTGACATGTACACATCAAAAATGTCCCATGGAACTTTTTCCTAAAGTTTCAACAGAATCCGAATGCGTTTGGTTGGTTTTCCGTATTCCGGTAGTTGTTTTCACTTAAAATCATGTCCATTTCAAATAAAAGAGAGACAATTTGAGTGGTACTAGAAACAACGTGCCTCAGATTGCGGTACGGTTGACTCATACACAACAAAAATGACCCATGGATACTTGTCCTAAAGTATCAACAGAATCTGAATGAGTTTGGTCCGTTTCCCGTATTTCAGTTGTTGTTTTTACTTAAACTGTTGTCCATTTCAAAGAAAAGTGAGACACTTTGAGTGGTTCTAGCCACACCAACCCTCAGATTGAGGTGGGGTTGACTCGTACACGTTACAAATGTCCCATGGATCATTTTCCTAAATTTTCAACAGAATACGAATTCGTTTGGTCAGTTTTCCGTATGTCGTTTATTTTAATTAAAAGCTCATCCATTTTAAACAAAAGAAAGACATTTTTAGTGGTACTAGCAACACCGGCCCTCGGATTGAGGCGGGGTTGACTCGTACACATCAAAAATGACCCATGGATCATTTTCCTAAAGTTTCAACAGAATCCGAATGCGTTTGGTCGGTTTTCCGTATGCCGGTAGTTGTTTTCACTTAAAATCCTGTCCATTTCAAATAAAAGTGAGACAGTTTGAGTGGTACCGGCCACACTATGCCTCAAATTGAGGTGGGGTTGACTCGTACATGACAAAAATGTACCATGGATACTTTTCCTAAAGTATCAACAGAATCCGAATGCGTTTGGTCCATTTCCCGTATGTCAGTTGTTGTTTTTACTTAAACTGTTGTCCATTTCAAAGAAAAGTGAGACACTTTGAGTGGTGCCGGCCACACCGTGCCTCGGATTGAGGTGGGGTTGACTCGTACACGTCAGAAATGACCCATGGATCATTTTCCTAGAGTTTCAATATAATCCGAATGCATTTGGTCGGATTCCTATATGCCGGTAGTTGTTTTCACTTAAAATCTTGTCCATTTCAAATAAAAGTGAGACAGTTTGAGTGGTACCGGATACACCGTGCCTCAGATTGAGGAGGGGTTGACTCGTTCACGACAAAAATGACCCATGGATACTTTTCCTAAAGTATCAACAGAATATGAATGAATTTGGTCCGTTTCCCGTATGTCAGTTGTTGTTTTTACTTAAACTGTTGTCCATTTCAAATAAAAGTGAGACACTTTGAGTGGTGCCGGACACACTGGCCCTCAGATTGAGGCGGGGTTGACTCGTACACATCACAAATGACCCGTGGATCTTTTTCCTAATGTTTCAACATAATCCGAATGCGTTTTTTCAGTTTTCCATATGTCATTTATTTTAATTAAAAGCGCATCCATTTTAAACAAAACAAAGACACTTTTAGTGGTACCGGCCACACCGGCCCTCGGATTGAGGCGGGGTTGACTTGTACACGTGACAAATGAAAATATAAAAATTTCTCAAAATTAATCAATTTAATACATATAAATATTATAAGTAATTGGATACTTTTTGTTTGTAAATTATATTCCTAATCAATGAAAATATATAAAATAGTGAATAAAAATATTAAAAATAAAATTTTTAACCAAAGAAATTAACCAATATTTCATTATCATTAAAATCCATTTATCAAAATAAAAACGACACAAAATTATTTATATTTTTTAACCAAGGGAATTCATCACCTAATAAATCATTTTTCCACCTCAAAAACCCTCATTTTATTATTTTTAAAATGAACCCCCAATATTACCCATGGATCTAAAACACATAATTTTTTATGTCATGTCCTTAGGCCCTAAATCTTACTTATGGATGACCATATGTCCTTAGGCCCTGGAACACCCATGACCCGACCCGACCCGACCCGGCCCATGGACACCCCTAATTTCGAGTGATTGTTTTTGAATATTAAGATGTCCATATTAACTTATCAAACCAGATATCATACAGGGAATCACAGTACCAAGGAATACTAAAGTTCTAGGTATTAGACTAATCATACAATAAGAATCAAGTGCAAAAAGGAGATCTGATAACAACAACCCTATGAAGCAGAGGAAAAACCCGGAGTGGAAAACCAGGTTCAAAAATAAAGAGTTATACAGAATTCAAAAATGAAATGGATCAATCTTACCCTAATCATCATCATCATCACCACTATCATCATCAGCCTCATCCTCGCCGCCATCTCTGTCGTCGTCATCATCCTTGTCATCGTCCCAGTGCTCATCGTCGGCCTCATCCTCGTCCTCAGCCCCATCCTCACCCTCGGCCCCATCCTCGCCCTCGGCCCCAACCTCACCCTCGTCCCCATCCTCATCCTCTCCCTCGTCCTCTTCAGCATCCTCGTCATCGCCAGGAATTCCATGATCTCGATCTCCACCAGATCAGTCTCCTGGTGCATTGGATAATGCACCCATCGACGATATAAATGTATGACAAGACACGCTATCCTCTGTTGGAAGTGATGAAGATAAAGCTTTCATCAGTTTCATAAATTCTTTGTCCCTTGTTTAAACTTGTACATCCAACTCTGTGACCCTTTTATCAGATTGTCTTGCTTTCTCTTTGACATATTCCATCTCAGTCGTACTATAATGGATACCTGGAGAGGACCAATACCTCGTCGGGACTATATTCTTACCAGGTCGGCAGTGTACTCGACCAGAGTGCTCCTCTCCCAAAACCTGATATAAATGATCGTGTGGCCCAAAATTGTTAGCCTCCTAGGCATCCAGAGCCTCTAAAGTAGCCTGTTAAAAATATTAATAAAATAATAAATTTCAAAATATATATTAAACTTTGAAATAATCAAATTAAAACATAAAATCTTTTCTTGGGTTGATTCATTTACCGCAGTTCCATCATTTTTTCTTCTACTCGAGAAAAAAAATTTTGCTCGAGGGATACGTCCTTCAATATTCAATTTGGGCTTCTGTAATGACACTGAAACAATATAAATTTCAAGTATAATCATACATTCAATATTCAATAAATCACATTATTTAAGTAGGAAATAATAAAAAGGTAATGTCCTAAAGAAATATTATAAACAACTATATCGTACCAACTGCCTCTCATGATCTGACATAGTTGTGCGCCCCAAAGTGTGCAGGTATTGATTTGAATCAATGATTTTTTGTTTTTTTCAGAAGATTCCTAAATAATGTTTAATAATAAATATGATTATATTAATGAAAAATATGAAAACACTAATTTCAATACCTCAAATGAGATTAATACCTTAAATTTGGCAGTCACCCAATGGGTAATCATTTGGAGATATTTCTCTATCGGGCAGTCATCCACGATAGGTAAAGTCTCTAAATCCGTGCCCACCCTATCACACCATCCAACATACAGGTCATGCTTATAAGCTCTCCAAATCACTCCCAACTCTTTTAAATGCACTGGTCGTGCGCCTTCGCCATCAGGGAAGTTAAACCGAAGCTAAAACCCAATAGATTAGTTCATATAAATAAAAAAATACTACATTAAATCCAATATAATTTTTACCCATATTTGTGCCCATGTGTTTTCTTTGACTTCGTGTGGCAGTTGTCTCCAAGAGAGAGGGCTGACCGGAATGATATCGGAGTATTTGGCTAGCATCGCCAAAAAACCCCGACATTCCTACCCAGATTTCTCAATCATTTTTCCATCAGCATTATATTCAACCATCAACTGTGTCTGAAGGTTCCATACCGCATGCAAGCGAGTACGCCCCCTCACCTGCCTCCTATCTGTAGATGAATCCGTTATTAAAGAAAAATAATATTAGTACAAGTTATAATAAAATAAATTTTGGTATAGAAATTTGATAGAGTCAGGTAAATATACATGTGGTAGTCCGATCAATGGGTATCACTGGATGTGCAGAAGCTGAAGGAATATCCTGTACAGGTAGAGTGTCTCTCAGTGTACACTCCTCAGCCGCATACTGTGTCGCGTCAGGAGTCGAAGAAGGTGGAATATAATAGCTTGGGGATAATGAACCAGAAGAAAAAGATGATGGAATAGACGTCTGGCCAACTGGTAGTGTAAACATCAGAGGTCTAAATATCCTGTGTGTCACTGGAGACACACCAGGATAAAAATGGGGTGAAGAAGATACGTCTGTGGCGGTGGATCATCTAACTCTCGCCCCATGATCTCTCGTACCACTGGCCTCAGTACCGGGCCAACTAGATGATCGTCCATCTCTAACACCACCACCCTCCTACCACCAGCCACTCTACTGGGAGCAATATCAGGCTCCTCCTCAGATATCTCTTGTCTAGGGGGTCGATTCTGAAAAAAAAAATAACAGATAAGTAAACACGTGATATTATAAGTTATTGAAATATTTATATTTTAAATAAAATACTCACAACAGGGATGAGTGGAGGAACACCCATCAGTATCATGCGATGATTATTATCTGTCATCTTTTTCTGTCGCCTCTCTTCAATGGGTGTCATTTCCTGCAATGAAAACAAATATGGAAGTAATTAAAAATAGATAACTAATGTGTAACCCGAAAAAAATATAGAAAAACCATTCTGATAAAAAACATAAAGTAAAAGAAGATTTATGGTTGTTTGAAGGTAAGTACAAGGATACACACGCTGAATGATGTAGGTGAAACATGTAGGTGAGAACACGACTGTATGATTCTATATATTTCCCACCACAACTTCAGGTTCAAAATCAAATCTGACAATTGAGTTATTGGCGTCATCATAAGTAATAAACGGATTGCTTCCAATTGCAGTGGGGATAGTTTCAACTTCATCATCAAAATCATCAAAAACATGTCTGGGATTTACTTCAATAATTACACCGAATTTAGGATGACGATGATCTTTGACATAAAAAACTGGTTTCGCCATTGATGCCAATACATATGGTTCATCGGTGGCAAGAGTGTGAGTCATGTCAATAACTAGAAATCCACAATCATCAATAAAGGTTCCTTGCCTCGTCATTAAATCAAACCATTAACATTTCATCATCGTGACTCGACCATGTGAGTAATAATCCAAAATTATTATTTTCTCCACGACTCCATAATAAGAAACATTTTCAGAAAGAGGTCTAGTATCCGATGAACTGGCATAACAGTCTACTGTGGAAGTTAGCATAACACCATTATGCTGTGTTCTCATGTTTCTTGCTCGTTCAGTGACAATAAATTTGTATCCATTGATCACAAGTGATTTACAAGAAAGAACCATTGTATTAGGACCAAAATCCAAAGCTCTTGTTTCCTCATAAATAGAGTCAGCAGGCAAACTCGATACCTGAAATATAAACAAATAGTAAACTAATTTAAATATTATTATTTTTAGTTATTACAGAAATATTTTTACCTTTAATTTACACCAAGAAGAAAACCCTTTGGTATGCAAAGTCTCTTTCCTTCTCGAAGATAAAGAACGATGCTTTCTATATATCAATTCGTTATGTTCTCTGAAGATAAAAATAATAATAGTTTAACTAATATTTAAAATTACAAGAGATAAGATAATATAAAATGTACAATTTACTTACTTGATATACTCATCGAACAAATCACAATTGAACAACACTGTGTGATGTACCATCTCTCGCTCTTCAAGGCATAATGTCGTCAATGTATATGATCCCGTAATTCATCATATCTGAGGAATTGATGGAAAAATGGGTTCAATTTTCCCATACTATTCTTCTCCATTTCCCATTGGTCTGTTTACTCTCGTAGTAAGATCATACAAATACATTGCGCAGAAATCCATACATTCTTGAGCCAAGTAACCGTTCACAACAGAACCTTCGGGATAATTCCTGTTCTGATCATATGATTTCAATGTGCAGATGTTTCTTTCAGTAGGATACATCAAATGGAAAACAACAGGTCGTCCAAGTAGTATTTATGTCAGAAGATGGATAGTCAGATGCAACATTCATCTAACAAATGATGGAGGGAATATTTTCTCTAACTCGCACAAAATTAATGGTGTCTCTGCCAATAGTTTTTGCAAGAAGTATTTGGATAGCCTTTTATCACAATGATCTGTAAACAAATAGCACAACCGAATAACTGAGACTCTTACATTATTGGACAAGAGATGATAGATTGATATTGGAATCAACTCATGCAAAAGGATGTGATAATCACGAGTCTTCAATGTTTCACCTTCAACTCTTTTCTGTTGACCCATTTTGATATATTGCTTGAATAGCCATCAGGAACTTTAATAGTCTCTAGCACTTCCATAAATTGATTTTTTTCAGCAGGTGTCATCACATAAGAAGAACATGGAACTTTCCATTTATTTTCACTGATACAGATAGGATGCAATTCTGGTCTGATCCCCCAATCTACCAGGTCAAGCCGAGATCGTAAATCATTTTTTGTCTTCCCCTTGACATTTAGATGAATCGAAAGCAACATTTCACATATATTCTTTTCAATGTGAATTACGTCTAGGAAATGACGTAACAAGTTGGTTGACCAATACGGCAACTCAAAGAATATACTTTTCTTCTTCAATTGTAACAAGTATCATTGGAAACATTTTTCCTCTTTCTAGATTTTATTACACCCTTCCGAAATGAATAAATTAAATCTTTCAATTCATTAAGAACATCAGTTCCAGACATTCGCTGAGGTGGAGTGTCATTCTCTATAGTATTGTCAAATCTTCAACGATTGTTTCTATATGGATGGTTCATTGGCAAGAATCTTCGATGTCCCATAAAACTAAAACTACGATGAAATTTCAGTCTTCTCGATCGAGTATTCTTCATACAAACTGGACATGACAATTTTCCTTTAGTGCTCCATCTAGACATCATTTCATAAGAAGTAAAATCATTGATCATCCACATAAGTGCAGCACGTATATGAAATATGTCTTTCGAACATGCATCGTATGTGGGCACACCCACATCCCAAAGAAGTTTCAACTCTTTTATTAAAGGTTGCATGTATACATCTATATCATTGTTGGGATCAGAAGGGCCAAATATCGGTATACTCAATAATGTGTAAGGATTTTTCATACACAACCAAGGGGGAAGGTTATAAATGTGTATGAAAACCGGCCATGTGCTGTGCGAAGTAAGCATCTTCCCAAATGGATTAAAACCGTCACATTAAAGACCCATTCTCACATTACGCACGTCGGCTGCAAATTCAGGATATCGGGCATCAAATTTCTGCCATGCAAATACATCTGTAGGGTGAACCAACTCTTTATTATTCTTTTTTCTCTCAGTGTCATGACATCGCATTTTTCCGGATATTTCATCAGATATGAAAAGGGTCTGTAATCTGGGTATCAATGGAAAGTGCCACATTACCATTTGTGGCACATGATATGGTGATCCATCATCTTTTGGCTTACATCGGGAGGTTCCACATTTGATACAATCATTTATTTCAGCAGTTTCCTCCCAAAATAAGCTGCAATCATTCGAGCAAGCATGATTTTTTTTGAGAATCCATGTTCATCAACTAACTTACATGCCATATAGTGGTTTGAGGGAATATCTGCATCATCTGGAAGTAAGTCCTTCAAGAAGGTAAGAATGTAATCAATTGCAGTATTTGAAATCCCATACATAGTTTTCCCATGAAACAATCAGATTAAGAATTCCAACTTTTTCATTTTACCACATTGCCGATATACTGGAGTCGTCGTAGCATCATTCAATTTTTTTACCCTATCAACATCATCCTTTTCATTGGACACATCATGTGTGCTTGTATCGAAATCTTGTTGGTTGGACATCCTTTCCTTCTCATGATGCCGAATAAATGGAAACTGATCATATATCAAACTCTCTAATTCAGTCTTATCATTTGGATCATCAACATTTTGAGATTCCATTTTCTCTCCATTGTGATACCACACATAATAGTTTGTTTTGAAACCATATTTGGTTATATGATATCTAACTGCGTCACAACTCAACCAAGGTCTTCCAACACAATTAAAACATGGGAAGTGTATGCGACCACTATCTGAAGCCTTGTCAAATGAAAAATCTAGAAAGCTGATCAAATTATTTTAAAAAATGGATGAAATCCGATCAGTTTCTTACGTCCATCTTCTGTCCATTTTGTAAAAAACTACAATAATTCATTTCAAAGCAATTCAATAATATTGAAGTATAATCAAAAAAATATTTAGGTAAATGACAATTGTTTACTTTTTATAAAAGCATAACTGACACATTACTCTATATGAGAATCATATTAAAAAATACAACAAAATACAGTGTATATAAGAAAATAAGATACATAATTTCTAATGCCTATATTCAAGGATTGGCCAGTAAGGGGTGCGGGGTGTCTAGGGGGGTAGGGTCGTCCGGGGGGTCGGAGGTGTCCAGGGGGTCGGGGGGTGTCTAGGGGGGTCGGGGTGTCCAGGTGGGCGGGCTGTCTGCGGGGGTGGCCAGGATGTCCAATGGGGTAGGGGGAGTCCAGGGGGGGTGGGCGGGCTGTCCAAGGAGGTGAGAGAGGTTTCCAGGGGTTGGGTGGGGCTGTCCGGGGGGGTACAGGGTGTCCAGGGGGTGGGCTGTCCAAGGAGGTGAGCGGGCTGTCCGGGGGGGGTACATGGTGTCCAAGGGGGGTGCGGGGTGTCCAGGGGGTGGGCGGGCTGTCCTAGGAGGTGAGCGGGGTGTCCAGAGGGTGGGTGGGGATTTCCAAGGAGGTGAGCGGGGTGTCAATGGGTGGGGCTATCCAAGGAGGTGAGCGGGATGTCCGGGGGGGGGGGGGGGCTATCCAAGGAGGTGAGCGGGCTGTCCGGGGGGTACAAGGTGTCCAAGGGGGGTGCGGGGTGTCCAGTGGGGTGGGCGGGATATACAAGGAGGGTGAAGGGTGTCCAGGGGGTGGGCGGGCTATCCAAGGAGGTGAGCGGGCTGTCCAGGGGGTGGGTGGGGCTGTCAGGGGGGGTATAGGGTGTCCAGGGGGTGGGCTATCCATGGAGGTGAGCGGGATGTCCGGGGGTGGGTAGGCTGTCCAAAGAGGTGAGCGGGCTGTCCGGGGGCGGTACAGGGTGTCCAAGGGGGGTGCGGGGTGTCCAGGGGGGTGCGGGTTGTCTAGGGGTGGTGGGCCCGTCCGGGGGGTTCGAGGTGTCCAGGGGGTCAGGGGTGTCTAGGGGGGTCGGGGTGTCTAGGTAGGCGGGCTGTCCGCGGGGGTGGTCAGGCTATCCAATGGGGTACGGGGAGTCCAGGGGTGTGGGCGGACTATCCAAGGAGGTGAGCGGTGTTTCCAGGGGGTGGGGTCCCATTTAAATATAAATTTAGTGAAATATTAGTAGAAAAATTTAAAATTAATTGTGAAATATGATTTAAAGTGTATAAGTTAAAATGAAATATCAAATAAAAACAAATTTAATTTGAATATTGAATGTTTAAATTAAGTCTCGACCCAGATTAATAGTTTTAGTGGGAAAAAAGATGTGTCACTAGTTGTTTTTATGATTATATTCCATTACATCTCTAGTTTTAGGAGAAGTTTGTGTTTAATGACCTGGTTTAAAGTGTGAATGAAATGTCCTATAATTTTGAAATACGAACTATGATATTTTTTATTTATGATGTGAGGTTTTGGAATTTTAAATACATGCAACTATGAGGACCTCCAGTTATAAAAAATGAGGGAGGAAATGAACATGATCTAGAGGTAGAGTTCCATGGGATACATGTGGATCATACATTTTTTCTATATGTGGAACCACATGTTGATTCAGACATGGGTTCTGAATAAATGTTCTTTGAGGGGTTTTATCACTTCATGAAGACTTTTTGAGGAACTCTGATGCATACCTTGATTACGGTTGAGATGACCTGTGTGTTCTGGTAGATTTGTTGTCCAATAATTTTGGTTGATGGTCTCCCATGATAAATTGATATTTGGATTGATACTATGATATTCACCTTAAATAATCCGTATAGGCCTCATCATTAGAGAGATAAAATCATGAGATATATGCTATCCGAGGAGGAAAAGTGTGGGTGTGATGTACCAAACAAGACTATTTATCTATGAGGCATGGTATGGGATGATTTATAGACTAGGATCTATAACTAATTTTACTTCAAGAATCTTTTGACATATAGGGATAATGAATTCATGCATTAGAAGTAGGGAATCGGGAATATTATTGAGTACTAAAAATGTTTTATAGAGTTTTATCATTTTTCACCGATGTACATTTTTGATGAGATATTGTGAGAGAGAGACTTTAAGGGAAGTCATTGAAATGTTTTATGATCCATGGATGACGTGTTAATATTGACCTATAATACTGAAATTATGAAGTAGACACTATTTATATATTAGAAGCTGAGGGAGGTCCTGGGAGAATAGGATAGAATTATAGACTATTGAACTAGTATACCGACATCATGTGGTAGGATTTTTTTGGGGATTCCTATGAGATGAGTAATGGTCATGATTGAAGTACTAGTTTCTCAGTTTTCCTACAACAGTGTGGAAGAGGGGGCATTAAGAACATTTCATGTGATCATAACCCAATAGAGTCTCAACCATGTGGAAGGATAGTCAACATGAAGTGTTTCTGCTGGACCATCCCTCTAGCAGTGACTTATGATAGACATATTCGAAAACAAGTTTTGGAATTGTTTTAATAGCTCAATATCATAAATGAAGATATATAAGTGATGTTTGATCATGTTGTGGATGTGGTGGTTGTGGCTGTGTCATCCATGCCATAATTACACTGAGAAATCAGTGTGTTCCTATTCCAAACAATGAGGTTTTATTACATGTTCATGGTTCATGAAATATCTATTATGTAAAACCTACCCACAAGGAGAAGGGTGGCATACGATCTATAGTGAGAGGTAAGATCAAAGTAGCCTCTACAAGTAAATCCTCTCATTTTGATACTGATGCATCACATGGATTCATATCCTCACAAGTGGTTAAAATCCTATGTCTCATTATACTGTCTTCAATGATTGTAATGATTCTAGAAATCTAAAAACTGAAATATTAGATAAACAAGAAGAGGAACCTGAAGGAGGTCGAAGATCCAAACTGGTCCAGCAGAAGGAGCTCCAAAATCACTTAAATCGGCTGTTGCTGCTCCCGTTTAGGGTTCTGTATCCGAATGGGGGAGAGGACGGCGGTTGGAAATTTGGGGGAAACATGTCCCAATGGTTTTTAAAAACCGTTGGTATATACTTTTTGGGCAAACATATACAAACGGTTCTAAAGAACTGTTGGGAAAAAGCTCCCCAACCACACCTATACCAACGGTTTAATAAACCGTTGGTAAAAACTTCCCCCAACCACATTATCCCCAACGGTTCTCATTGAACCATTGGTAAAAATCCCCTTAAACACATTATTACCAACAGTTTACTATAACCGTTGGTAAAACCGTTTCTAAACCATCCTTTACCAACGGTTCTATGAAACCGTTGGTATGTAAGTGTGGGGAAAA
The DNA here is from genome assembly GCA_963277665.1 of Viscum album. Taxonomy (NCBI): domain Eukaryota; kingdom Viridiplantae; phylum Streptophyta; class Magnoliopsida; order Santalales; family Viscaceae; genus Viscum; species Viscum album. The sequence goes on along the minus strand of OY728125.1, from coordinate 1,919,791,782 downwards.
ACCCACATTCCAGTAGTGAAGAATCCATGTTTTATTTTAAATATGTTTCCATTTATGGGAGAAATGAATACTTTCTTTTGTTGTAACCACTTTGTTTAAGTGTGGTATGTAATGCATGTTTTATGATCAAATTCTCTAAAACTCTAAACCTGAAAAGATCCTCAACGTGTATTCTTGAAATATCTCAATATTAAGTAATGTTTAAGGCCGGAGCCTTATAATATATCTAATGATATACCTAATAAGATGAGAGCAGGTTCTCAAAACATCATGATAATACATGCTCAGCTGGCTCATGTTAAGAATAATAACTTGAATCATGTGGAACTCCCTCCTCCTCTAAGGAAAGAAAATGTTTCTATAGAATCCATTATACGGAAAAGGCCTCCCATGTTTAGCGGATCTTCTGATCCCCTCCTCACAAAACAGTGGATTAAATACAATTAAAAAATATTCTCTGTACTCCACTGCTCCAAAGAAGAGAAAGTTGTATTGGCGTTCTCTCATTTGGATGGGGAAGCTGATTAGTGGTGGACACAAATCAAGAATAGAAAGTCTCAAGGGAAAATTGATTCCACATATGGGAAGGAATTCCAGAGGATGTTCTTCAATAAATAGTTTCCTTGAACCCTCTATCTCAACATGGAAAGATAGTTCCTCAGACTCAATTAGAAGGAAGATGAGTCCATTGGGGTGTACAAAGTAAACATCACAAGGAATTTTTGGTATGCCACTATATTTTTCATGAACACTGAATGAAAGATGGATTGCTTATTTAATTGACTAAATCCGAGTCTGTGAAAATAGTTGGTGATTCACTACAAAAAAAACCGATGTTTAGTGGCAGTTTTTTCACCGCAGTTTTTAAAACCGCTGCGAAACGCGTTTCGGGCAGCCATTTCGCGGCGGTTTATAAAACCCCTGCGAAAAAACTGCCGCTAAACGGCAAAAAAAAATTATTTATTTTTTTATTTTATTTTTTATAATTTTATTTGAGGATTAGCGGCGGTTTTTTAAAAAACCGCTGCGAAATTGCGGCAGTTTCGGTAAAACCGCCGCGAAATGAAATGAAAAAATAAAAAAAACAGAAGAAACCCCGAAATCACTAAAACGACCATAACTTTTGATCCGGGCATCCGTTGAAGCGCAACGACCAGTCAAATAGAAGCTCATGAAGAGATCTAGAGGAATATATAATCAAAACTTTGAGACGGTCTATGGTGTGGATGATATTAGAGTTATAAGAAAGGTGAAAAAAGTTTTCCAACTTCAAACGGTCATAACTTTCGTTCCGGGTGTCCGTTTGGGCTCTACCACATATCAAATCGAAGCTAGCGAAGATAGCTACGCACCAGTTCGATAAAAGCAAGATTCTGTCTTGTTTTTCGACCCCAAAACCCCTCTTAAGGCCTCCAAAACCCCGTTTTCGTCGCCGATGTCCCGTCAAAGTTGTTTTCAAAGAGACCTAACTTTCGATCCGCGTGTCAGTTCGACCTTCTACACCTGCCAGATTATAGCTCATTCCATGAGCTTCAGTTTGACTGGTTGTAGTGCCCATATGCACTCCTAGATCATATGTTATGGCCTTTTTAGTGGGTATCGGGTTTGTTATGTTTTTCAATGCCTCGTTTCTAGCACCCGTTCCCCGTCAGCTTTTTTTTAAATGGTCACAACTTCCGATCCGCCAGTCCATTCGGACTCTTTCACCTTTCAGGTCAAAGATCGTATCAGGATCTTTGATTTGACAGGTCGCGGATCTAAAACAGACTCTCGGGTCATATGTTATCTTCGTTAATGTGAGTCCAATGTTTTTGTCTCTTTTTGACCGTTTTGACGGGTTTTAACGGTAGCCCCATTTATTACTATTTATTTGGGTTTCCATGACTTGTTATCTTTATCAATGGTTTTTTATGGGTTATTATGATGATTATGTTGAATTATTAAAGAGTTTTCCATAGTTGTCACGAGTTTTCACGCGTTCTCATTCTTTCTAATGTCTCATTCTTCATATGCTTCTCCATCCTTTTTCATGCGTTTTCATGATTTTTCATCCCTTATCACGTCTTTTTATACTTTTTCATGTGTTTCCTTTATTATTTATTATTTATAATATACTTTAATTTATTTATTATCTATTATTTGTAACTGGTTATTTATTATTTATTATTTATTATTTATTATTTATATTTATTAATTATTTATGTTTATTTATTATTTATAATTTATAATTTATATTTATTTATTATTTATTATTTATATTTTATTATTATTTATATTTATTTATTATTTATTATTTATATTTATTTATTACTTATTATTTATTATTTATTATTTATTATTTATTATTTATTATTTATTTATTATTTATTATTCATATTTATTTATTATTTATTATTTATTAGTTATTATTTATTATATATTATAAATTATATATTATTTATATTTATTTTTTATATTTATTTATTATTTATTATTTATATTTATTTATTATTTATTATTTATTATTTATTATTTATTATTTATTATTGATTATTTATTATTTATATTTATTTATTATTTATTATTTATTATTTATTATTTATTATTTATTATTTATTATTTAATATTTATTATTAATTATTGATTATTGATTATTGATTATTGATTATTGATTATTGATTATTGATTATTTATATCTATTATTGATTATTTATTATTTATTATTTATTATTTATATCTACTATGTATTTATTATTTATTATTTATTATTTATTATTTGTCTTTATTTATTATTTATTATTTATTGTTTATTGTTTATTATTTATTATTTATTATTTATTATTTATATTTATTTATTATTTATATTTATTTATTATTTATTATTTATATTTATTTATTATTTATTATTTATATTTATTTATTATTTATTACTTATTATTTATATTTATTTATTATTTATTATTTATTATTTATTATTTATTATTTATATTTATTTATTAGTTATTTTTTATTAGTTATTAGTTATTAGTTATTATTTATTATTTATTATTTATATTTATTTATTATTTATTATTTATTATTTATATTTATTTATTATTTATTATTTATATTTATTTATTATTTATTATTTATATTTATTTATTATTTATTATTTATATTTATTATTTATATTTATTATTTATTATTTATTTTATATTTTATATTTATTATTTATATTTATTTATTTAATATTTAATATTTAATATTTAATATTTAATATTTATTATTTATTATTCATTATTGATTATTGATTATTGATTATTGATTATTTATTATTTATTATCTATTTTTTTATTTTTTATTTATTATTTATATCTATTATGTATTTATTATTTATTATTTATTATTTATTATTGATTATTGATTATTGATTATTGATTATTTATATTTATTAGTTATTTATGTTTATTTATTATTTATTAGTTATTATTTATTGTTGATTATTGATTATTGATTATTTTGTTATTTATCTTTATTTATTATTTATTATTTATTATTTATTATTTATTATTTATTATTTATTATTTATATTTATTTATTATGTATTATTTATATTTATTTATTATTTATATTTATTTATTATTTATTATTTATATTTATTTATTATTTATTATTTATCTTTATTTATTATTTATTATTTATTATTTATAATTTATAATTTATTATTTATTATTCCTTATTTATTGGTTATTATTTATTATTTATTATTTATCATTATCGAGTTTATATCTAATATTTATGTGTTATTTGTTTTTTCAATTAATATATATAAGTATATTAAATTATGTTTATTAACCACATGACGAGCTTGCTGGAGTGGTAAAGTCTTTGGAAAATATGCAAGAGGTTAGGGGTTCAAATCTCACCAAACACAGAATTTCTTTATATTGCATGGGCATTCATGTGCATGTGCATGTGCATGTGCATGTGCATGTGCATGTGCATGTGCATATGATGTTCATGCATGGATAAATAGAGTAAATAAAATAATAAGAAATAAATAAATAAATAAATAAATAAAATAAATACGAAATAAAATAAATACGAAATAAAATAAATACGAAATAAAATAAATAAATAAATAAAATAAATAAATAAATAAAATAAATAAATAAATAAATAAATAAATAAATTAAATATATAAATTAAATATATAAATTAAATATATAAAATAAATAGATAAAATAAATAGATAAAATAAATAGATAAAATAAATAGATAAAATAAATATCTAAAATAAATAGATAAAATAAATAGATAAAATAAATAGATAAAATAAATAGATAAAATAAATAGATAAAATAAATAGATAACATAAATAGATAAAATAAATAGATAAAATAAATAGATAAAATAAATAGATAAAATAAATAGATAAAATAAATAGATAAAATAAATAGATAAAATAAATATCTAAAATAAATAGATAACATAAATAGATAAAATAAATAGATAAAATAAATAGATAAAATAAATAGATAAAATAAATAGATAAATAAATAAATAAAATAAATACGAAATAAATATATAAATAAATATATAAAATAAAAAATAAAAAAAAATTAAAAAAAAATAACAAAAAATAAAAATAAAAAAACCGCCGCTAAAAAACCGTCGCGAATAGTTTCCCGACGCACGATTTCACGGCAGTTTTTCAAAACTGCCGCAATCAATTTAGCAGCGGTTTAGACCGCCGCGAAACGAAATAAACCCGCCGCTAAATGCCTTTTTTCCATAGTGATTAGAGACTTTGACAGTTATGAGTAGGTTTCTTTTTGTTCCCTCAAGGTTGAAATGTAGATTGGAGACTCTCAGTTGTATAATGGTCCTAGTGACAAGAAGTGGAAAATGGAGAACAACATGGGTGGTTTGATAAAAAATAACATGATTAAAAGAAGCCTGACTTTTAACCTCTTAAAAGTTGTGGTAAGAAGAATCCTGGGAACAATCTGAAGGGAACCCAGAATTTTTTTAAGTGTGGAATGTTTTGTCATGTGGCTAACAACTGCTGATGGGATATGAAGAATCTCACTAATTCAGAAGACTAAAGGAAGGTTTAGATCGACAATTAGCCAATATTGTAGTGTTACAACTATAAGGAGAATCCAAATTATGCAATAAATTTTCTAAGATGAGGGTAGTGAGAGGCAATTAGAAACAACCTCGAAGGAAACAAGTAAGGGATTATGTTATCACTATCGAAGAGGTGGATCCAAAAATGATGTGGTTATAGGTACTAGTAATTCATTAAAGAATAGTAAATGTAATATTTGATTCTAGTTCTACACATTTATTAATATCTTGCATGTTTAGTAGAACAATACAAACACCACCTCAATATTTGGAGGAAAAGTTATCTATGAGAATAATGATTAGGGAAATCATTGTGTATAAGGTTTATACCTCCTCCCTAGTAATCTTTTGTGGCGTAAACTTCCCTGAAAATCTTATCATACATTATTTAGTGGAGTTCACCACTATTTTGGGCATAGATTAGCTATCTTTATACAAGTACAACATCAACTATCGGGAACGAGAGATCACTCTATACATCCCAAATCATCCTCTAATTTGTTACAACTGTAAGGAGGAAGGTGAATCTCCTTTAGAATCATCTAATCCAGGGTGGATATTTGTTACCTTCGGAAAAAGTATATCTAGCTCAAATGATTAAGACAATGGGTATAATAATGTTTGAAGATGTGACCATCTTGAGGGATTACAAGATATATTCCATGAAGAGTTACATGGTTTTTTCACTTGGCCGAGAGGTTTAGTTCTCAACTGGTCTTATCCTCGGATATCTACCTATATTAAAAAACCTTACAGAATGGACAACGTAGAGTTATAAGATCTGAATAAGCTGTTACAAGAGAATTTGGAGAAGGGTTTTATATTCTTGAGTGCTTCACCATGGGGTGTGATAGTCCTCCGCTTCAAGAAGAAGGATAGATGAACATTCCCCTTCGTTGATTATCCTATTCTGAATAAAATCAGGATAAAGAACAAGTATCCCATTCCATAGAAAGATGAATTGTATGATCATATTTTTGGGGATAGTTATTTCTCAATGGCGGACCTTCGGTTGGGATATAACCAATAAATGGTGGGGAAGAAAGATATTCCCATGAATGAGTTTCAAATGAGGTATGAAAACTATGAGTTCATAGTGATGCCCTTTAAACTCACTAATGCTTTAGCTATATTCAAGGATTTAATGAAAAGTCTTTAGAGATTACCTTGAATAAATATTGATTGTCTTTATTGAGAATATTTTGATATACTCCAAGAGAACAGAGGAACATAAAGAGCATTTGAGTACTATGTTAAAGACTTTGAGAAGGGGGAAGCTATATGCAAAGAACAATAAATATGAGTTCGGGATATAGGAAGTATCATTCATGGGGCATGGCATCACCAACAAAGGGATATCTGTTGTCCCTTCCATGAGAAAGGAAATTGAATAGTTGTCTTGGCCAACTTTGGTAATAGAGATCTGCAGCTTTCTGGGTCTATCTAGGTATTATCGACGATTTGTGAAGAACATTTCACGATTGTCAAACCCAATGACCAAGTTTACCTAGAAGGGATTAATTTTTCTATAGAATTGGGAATTTTAATATTGTTTCAGGGAGTTGAAAAGGAGGATTATCACTGTGTCGGTAATTACACTCCCAGCCAGGGGATTACTTTCTGGCGTGTATAGTGATGCTTCTAAGAAGAGATTAGGATGTGTGCTGATGAAAAATGATAAAGAGATAGTCTATGACTCAAGGAATCTGAAAATACACGCGTAAAACTATCCTACGTCTGATATAGAGTTTGCGGCCATGATCTTGGCATTGAAAATCTGGCAGCATTACCACTATGGGGTAAAGTGTGAGATATATACTAACCAAAAAAGTCTCAAATACATATACACACAAAAATATTTTAATATGCGCCCGTGAATTTGGATAGAGATCATCAAGGATTATGACATCTCAATCCACTACCATCCTAGAAATGTAAATACGGTGGTGGATTCTATACGATGAAAGGATTCAACATCTTTATCAACGATGAGAATTGAAAAGCGTATTATATTTTTAGATTTGTTAAGGAATTACATGGGAATCAATAAGGGAGAAACAACATAAATTCTTTCCTAAATGATTTCTCATCCATCTATCATTGATAAAATAAATAATTCTCAAAGAAAAGATGGGACACTTTTTAAAAGGCTGGAAGCTATTAGAAATGGGAAATCCTATGATTTCATGACTGGTGAGGAAGGAGTTGTGTGGTATAAGTAATGATAATGTGTAACATCTAGTCCAAAGATGAAGAAGGAGCTTTTGAATAATGCACACAACTCAACCTTCTCCATTCTCCCAGGGAACACAAAGATGTATCGAGATATCTGAGAAAACATTTGTTGGGACAATATGGGAAGGGAGATTTTTGAATATACATCAATGTTTCGGGTATGTTAGGAAGTGAATGATGAGTATAAAAAGTCTAAGGTTATGATGCAACCACTACCCATACAAACATAGAAGTGGGAGAACATTACCATGGACTTTGTCACTAGATTTGCAAGGACACTAATAGAAAACAATGTTATATGGGTCATTGTGGATCGTCTTACAAATACAACCCACTTTATTGAGATTCGATAGGACTTATCATTGGATCAACTTGCAATGATATATATCAAAGGGTTGGTATGGTTGAATAGAGTACCATAATCTATTTTATCTGATCGTTATCTGAGATTCACCTAGAAGTTCTAGAAAAGTCTCCAAATTGATCTAATAACTGAACTAAACTTCTGTATGACCTATCATCCTCAAACTGATGGATAATATGAGTAAACTATTCATACACTACATGATATGTCGAGATCATGTTCTATGGACTTTAAAAGAGGATGTGACAAACATCTTCCACTAGTTTAATTTTCCTACAACAACAGTTCTACTTGTGCATCCGAATGGAAACATATGAAGCACAATATGGAAAATAATGTAGAACACTGACATGTTGGGATGAAGTTGGTGAGTGTAATCTACTAGGACTTGAAATGTCTGAGAAGGTGAAAACCATATAGCTGTATATCATTGTAGCTCAATGTTGACAGAAGAGTTATGTAAACAATTTTTGATGAGACATTGAGTTCAATGTTAGAGACTTGGTATTTCCCTATAAATATTCGTGGGAGAAGGTCATGAAATTTGGGAAGAAAGGAAAGCTAAGTCCCAGGTATATCGGCCCATTCGATATTTTTGATCATGTTGGGGTTGTGGCCTATCGACTAGAACTTACACCACTTATGAAAAAAGTACATGATGTCTTACATGAATACCTCTAAAGGAATTACATACTAGAAAATTCACATGTACTCTCTCTAGAGGTGGTACAATTGGAGGATGATATTTCTTACGAGGAGCAGCCAATATAGATATTGGATCGTAGAGATAAGGTTCTACGTAAAAAGACTCCTAACCTGGTCAAGGTAATATCATGATGTCGTAAGTACGAAGAGGAAAAATTAGAACTGGAGGAGGAAACGAAGAAAAAGTTCCCAACCCTATTTTTTGGCCTAGAATGTAAAATGAAATTTCAAGGGAGAAATTTATTAAGGGAAGAAGAATGTAACGACCGAATATTTTTCAATAGAAATTACTTTCTTAAAAATATCTCATATAATAACATGGTATCACAACATAATGAACTTCTATGTAATATGTGACCATTAAACATAAATTTTCCACTTCTGTGATTTGTATTTTAAAAATTTGACAGACACGGTTACGATCAGTAATTTATTGAGACTCTGATTGGGAAAAAATAATTTTTGGTGACTAATAACCTACCCTTATTAATAGTAACATACCCTTATGAATAGTGATATACCCTAATGAATAATAACCTTACATATGATAGTATAAATATAACATTCAAGTGAATGTATAATGTACCGATATTTTAGAATCAATAAATGAATGTTTAAAAAAAGTTTTTTTTAAAAGTAAAATATGATTTTAATTGAATATTAAATTAATAATATTGAGAAACGTATTTTTGAAAAAAGGATTTCATTTTTTGATTTTACATGTCAAAAAACGGGTCGGGTGACGTTTTGGTATTTTTCTAAAATAAAAGAAATTTTTATGAATAGTAAAATCTGATAATTCACAATAAATGCCAAAACATGAATTTCTGCATCATGCTTGAGTCATGGATGATGTAAATGGACTTTTTTTGAACTCATAGGAATTTATTAATACTATTGGTCATGTAATTATTACTATTTCATGTCATGTGTTGAAATAATAAATTAATGATTATAATATTTCTGAAAACCCTCCTCTCATCCACTATAAAACCCCAATCACTACCTCATCTCTCTACTACTATCAAGCCATATTCCTTTCCAATATTCAACCCAAATGTCCCCCCAAGATCCTCCCCCATTTCCTACATCAACTTTTCACTTCAAAATACCAAAACCATCCCCATTAAGAGGTTATGAAAGGAGATAAACTTAAGAGGTAAATTCCTCTTTCAAATTCTTTTATTTCTTTTTGGTTCTTTTTTGTTCTGGTTTCTTTCCTCACCTATGTTCACTGAAATAGTTAAATAACTCTAGTAATAACATTTAATTGAATGTTTTTATTCTAATGGTATATTTAATTATCATACCTCCTTTCCCCATCTTTTATTTGAATGAAATTAAAACACCATCTGAGATGGGTAAATTCAACACATTCAAGGACAACAATTTATCAATTTCTATTGTCATATTCAATTCTCGTATTGAAACAATTTGTGTTATGGTTGAACAATATTATTATATATTTTAGATATCCTATTTTATTATCTGTAATTCAGTTGTACAAATTTTATTACAGAAAACATGTTCACTGTAATCAAACCCACGAAGTTACCAAAACGGTTATCACTAAGGTTTTATATAATAACACATATTAACTCACAATAACTGAAAGAATTTTTATAACCATCTAATATCCTGGATGTTCCTTAATAAAACAAAACTTGAAATTGGGACAACCACTTTATTCTTACATGTTTATCAAACATGATTATAAGTGAACTGATCTTTAAAAACCATGGGAGCAACCAGACCTGAACAATGAAATTGAAACTTACAACCAATCAAAATGGTCTTGAATGAACATAAAATGGTTACAATAAAATTTTAAATATATAATAATTTCAGGAACTATTAATTAATAAATTTATTTTTTTTATTAAGGTCATTAATAACAAGTGGAGAACACCAACAGACTTAAGGTAAGGGATCCTCTCCTTTTCACTCTTAAATCAAGATTTTCCTCAAAGATATGCCTTTTTATGTGTAATAAAAAATTATGGGGTATGATTTTGAACCACCCCAATAATTACCCCATGATGTATAAGTGATGATTAACCCATTTTCCTTCTCATAAATCCCTCTTAGGTACACCAGATACCAAGATGATAATTTTTAATGAATTTTACTCGGACCTCCATTATTCATTCAGGTTGCCTTATCTTTCATTATATCCAAATTGAGTTATCTTATCTGTTTATGTACATCTTATAATTTTTTTTAGTTTTAAAAATTCATTTATCAATATGCTTTCATCACTCTCATTTAGGTATATAAATGTTTATTTAGAGATTCCCTCCTTAGTAATTTTTGATAAGAAAACCCGTTTTAAGGGAACTTCCAAATTTTTTACACAATTTCAAGTGCACTCAATATTTTTTTAACCCAACATTGTCTTTATAAAATAATTATTTTTATTTTTAAAACCTTCTTGGTTAAATTTTGGTTTTATATAATATATTTTCTTCTTTTTTATTTCAAAATCTCTAAAGTATTTTCTTTAAAACCACACAAAAATGTTTTAATGCTTATGTTCCTCAAATACATTTCTTATATGTTGTCACTTCTATTTGACATCACGTACCATGATATCTGTATATTTTACCTTATCATAGTCTATGTATGTTCTAATACCTTTCCTTTATAGACAATTTCTGGATATTCTTTTTTGTTATGCTTTCTGTCATGATTGTGGTACCTTAATCTTTCCATTGGTACCCTTATGTTAATGTATGGTTCATTATTTATTATTATTTATGTCGAAGAATATTCATGAAATTGTTGATATGTGTGTGCATAAATATATCTTCAATTCATTGGGTAAATTTAAGTCTCATGAGATGTGATGTGAAATGGGATTAACAGTTATCCATGACCCATACTACTAGGGAAATAGGATTGGTAGTTACCCTTGACCCATTCTACTATGGGAAACATGATTGGTGGTAAGACTTGACTCTTTCTAAAGTCAGGTTTAATTATTCTTCCACATTTATATGATTTTATATTTTTATGATCCCATGTTTATGTGATATTATTTTATATGTTCCATGCTTTTGATATCGTTATTTCATGCCTCTTAACTTGTGTACATAAAATGTATTCTTATGTTCATCCCATTACTAGTATTTTTACCTCATCCATTTATTCCTGTGTTCCCTAGGGTACCCTATGTAGATGTAAGGGCTCAATGTAATTTAGGATTTCGTTATGGAGGTTAAATAAATATGTTTTTCTTAGCCCCATGTTCTATGTAACAAGTCTTAGAAGATGCTAGACTTCACGATTTTAGGCTTGTAATCTGATTAATAATTATTCTAAAAATAATGTAATGTTATATATAAAAGGATAGGGTCTCTATATTATTCTGTAATACAAGTTTACTATGAAATATTAATCATGTCTTAGGGTTACTCAAAATCATTTAAATAATTCTTCTTACATTTAATTTACGTAATACTGGAATAACATCCTATACCATTCACATGAAATTTCTATACTCTTCATCATCTGTAGTATAAAAAATAACTGCGGATATTCCTGATTATATTCATGAGATGTCCACATAGGCAATAAATTTTCATTATGTTCAAATATACAACATAAAAAAATTATAATGTTGACTATGTTTTTTATAGTCCCCTGTTTTGAATAAAACACAAAATCATAGGGGCAGAAACACTCATCATTGTTGAAAACAACATAATCAAGAAAAAGTACCAATAGGATATATAAATAACAGAACCGACATATTTAATCTATGATAATTTAGGTTTACCCTTGGTTATTCATAATGATCATTTATTTAAATCTATCATGATTGTTCATAAAGAGTTTGGGAATGCCTAAAGCATATCCCCTGAGATTTTCAAACTAGGTGTGTAGTATGGTCTGTTGTCATGTACCAGGTTACACTCATGCCAGGCTCGATATAAGGCCCCAGCCTTAAGCCTTACTTAATCTTGAGTTAATACAAGATTACACATTGAGGATCTTTTCAGGTTTAGAGTTTTAGAGAATAAATCATAAAACTTGCATTACATTCCATATTTAAACAAAGTGGTTACATAAAAGACAGTATTCATTCTTCCCATCAACGAAAACATATTTAAAATAAAACATGGATTCTTTCTTGGCACATCCTTGACACTATCATCACATCACATACCTTTCCCTTGACCTGTGAAAAACATTTCAAAAACATGGGATGAGCATAAAACGCTCAGTAAGGGTTATAAAATATATGGAAAGGAAACATGAGTTTATATATACATAAGAATGAAATCATACTTTACCCATAAAACATAGGCACTTTAACATACCTCATCAAATCATCAAAAAAACATAGAAATCATAAGACATAAAAGGTAACTTGAGGCATTCATAACATTCTTACGTAGGGAGTAACCCTCTTGGTTAATTTTTGGAATACCCATCATAGTATATTCCCTAAATCTCTTCGGAAAAACCTTAACGTTTCACTCCTTCGTGTTACCCAATGCATTGAAGATCTATATTGGGCTCACCCGCCCTTTGTTTATCACAGAACCACCCGTGTCCATAACAATGCCCAAGAACCATAACATAATCTTATCACATAAAACATGCATAAAGGAAACATAACATTTCCACCTTTCAATAACAAGATATCAATACAACACATTGATATAAATACATTATAAAAACCATTTTCAATACCAAAATAAAAGAAATGTAAAACATGGTATTTATTTTTCTTTTAAAAAGATGGTATGGCTTGTAGAGGAAGCCGAAACTCAAATAATTGTTACGGCGGCAGAGAAGTCGTTGTCACCGCATACATACGACAAAAACATTCCCTTTTGTCGTTTAATAAACACTTCGTATAAAAAATATTCCTTTTGAATAAACGTAAAAGTAAAAGGGGTTTATACACCGTAAAAAAGAAGGTTGTGTATAAAACAGAATATGCCTCAATGAAAGGAGATTGAGATGAAGTCCCTTACAAAGATGGTATCCTTTGTTTAAGGATAAATCAATTACATAATTATGTGTGACAAATGAATACACCAAATATAACTGGATATTAAGTGTAAAATAATCAAAGGTCATTCACACATATTCAAAGGATGACATATTCAATAACTACATGTTGAACCCAAAGAAATCGAAATTGGGTTAAGAAGTTCCCTTGACAGCCTAACGGCGTCACATCAAAAAAAGGGTATCTTATCACTTGGACATAAAATTTACATCAATAAGTATATATGAGATCATATACCAACAGAAAAATATGTAAATTAAAATACCCAACAAAAGAAGTCTTTTAAAAAGAGGAGGGTGAAAGGTTCCCTTACCGACATGGGTATCTTTCGAAACATACTCCCCGTTAAAGAAGGACAATAAAACATTGATGTAAATACTCATAAACGAATGTATATTACACAAAGAGTAGAATAATGGATATTAAATACACCCCTCAAAGTAAATTGTGGCAAATGTAGCATAAATATCACGGGAATAAAAGTGAGATGAAAAATCCCTTACGAAAACTCGGCAGCCTAACGACGCCACTTAAAACTTCCAAAAATGGATTGATGAGATCAAATAGGGTCTCTAATAATATTAAAATAAAATGTACTACAAGAAGAATATAAAATAACATCCCCTATCATAACAAATAGGAGCTTAAAATAAGTGACATAAAGGAGTGTACTTAAAAAGAAAGAGAGAGGTTAGATCTCTTACGAAAATTCGGCAGCCTAGTTGCGCCACTCAAAACATCCAAAATGGATTGATGAGAGAGATTAGGTACTCTAAACACATGAACATAAAAATTACAGTAATATTAATATAAAATATCTTCCCAAATACAAGAAATATGAGCTTTAAAAGGAATGACAAAAAAGTGAGTACTTAAAAAGAAACAGAGGTGTAGGATCCCTTACCTCAGGTCCGACTTGACTCGATTGTTCTTTAACGTCCTTAATAATTAACTTGAGTTAATTTCTACTTGATTAAGAACCTTTTAAATCTTATTATTCCTTTTATATCACTTATTTCCATGTTATAAACATTATGTAATCATTATGTTAATAATGTTTGTTTTGTCGATATTTGGTTCTTAAGTTGAAAGTGGACTTCTTACAATTACTTGTTGTTCATGTGGTCAAAGGTTCATTATATCCAGAATGACATTCCTGATTTGGATATCATATATATCATATATATCCAGCATATACATGTATTTATAATATCACATAATAACTTAGAGGAAAGAAATGAAATGCACCGTTCATGGAGACGGTAAGCCGTACGTACGCATGAACGCTACTTTCATTTCTATGTCATATTAATGGAATTAAAACTATATGAGAGGTATGTATATTTTAATTCCAGAATTATATTAATCATTTAGATGTAACATACATCATATATATCTATTATATATATGTACTCATTATAATATATTACATGTGGGGATAAGAAATGAAATGCACCATTCATGGAGACGGAAAGCCGTACGTGCGCATGAACGCTACTTTCATTTCTATCTCATTCTTTAATGGAAAGAAAATAATAATGATATAAAGTTATATTATAATTCCAGTATAACATCATATATAATAACTTTAAATCCATCCTTTATACGTCCCACATATGGCATTAATGAATCACATCACTTTGAGGGGGAGGTAGTCCGCACTTCCTTAAATGAAGATATCGCGTTTACCCATAATGGAAACCATAAAGGTATTCCATAAATGAAAAATACAGATGATTAAGAAAAACATAAACATATTATATATCATATATAAGTATAGTGTAATCTTAATGGCCACCTTTTAAGGTGTTAAAAGAATGTTGAACAATCATCGTTTCGAGAGGCAGAAATTCGCCATCCACGGAAACAGTATATTCTTTAACCATTCGATGTAGGTGTGTGTAAGTGTAGCTCTAATCCTTCTTATAAAAATATTATATAATATTTCAGATACTGGAGTAGTTACAAAATAAATGAATAAAAAGAGTTTAGGGGGTTGGAGAAGCAAAATAAAACAAAAGGACTCAAGTGATGACATTACCTTAAAATCGGGTAACTCTCTTAGATTTGAGCTCAAAGGCTTCCTTGGGAAGACTTCTGCCCAATGTGAAACTTCAAGGAGTAATAGAGGGATGTGGAGAGATAAAATGGGCAGGGGGTGGCCGATCCAAAGGCTTTCTAAGTGTGTGTAAGGAGGTAGAGGTGGGGGCGATTTATAAGAGGAGAGGAGGGGCACTCTTGTAAAGTTACAAAATGTTACTTTATTTTCAAAAGCGTTTCGGATTTTAAAGGTACCACATTGATGTATTTATAGGATAAGGTGATAAGGGTTCGAAATACACTCATCCAATAGGTTTTGGACTTGTGTAGGTCTTAGATATTACATTATAATTCCATTTTATTTAAATCGTTAAATAATGAGGTCATCGCTGCACCATCATGATGTCATAAATAATTTAATTTATTTAATGTCTAAAAATTATAAAAAAAATACTATTACGTAGGAAATATTTTTATATTTTCAATGAATATTTATAGTCAAAAGTGTTACTTGAATAACCCCATGTAAAAATTGTTTTATTAAAACATCTCATGTTTGTTTCATTTTTACATTAACATTAAATAAAAAGATATTTATGTCATTTCCCAACCAAAGTGGCTCCATGGGGTCCCCAAGTTGACCCATGGATTTTATTGGTCAGACATGACACATACAATGAGGGTTGGACATGTGTCTAGGTCATTTCATTTTATTAAAACATTATTCTTACCATAAACTACACTAATTACCTCAAATCGCGATTAAAAACTTAATAAGTTACTATTCACCAAAAAATTATTTTTAGCCCATTGAACCACATTTTAATTCATAATGACAACCATGTATTTCTGATTTTTGAAATTCAAAACAAAAATATGGCAAAATTTCATTTAAACGGAAAAATCAGTTTTTATAAGTACCACTTAGTGGTTTCACTATTCATCAAAAATTGAAGTTTTTCAGAAAAATACCAAAAATTCACCTTAAGCTATATTTGATATTCCGAATTCAAAAATGAAGTATATTTTACAAAATTCAAAACATATAAGTCACATTAATTAATTTAATAATTAATTCCCACTGTCAGAGCAAATAGCGTGTTTTTATGAAACAATAAGTATCGAAAGATTGACACTAGTTTAAGTCTGATTTCAATGTGAAATTAATTTCAATGACAACTATTGGATTTAATGGTAAAAATATATTCTAATTTAACTTTAAAACCAATTCAAAATATAATCTAATCATATAAATAAATTAGATTAAAAAGAGGTTTTGAATTAAAATACAACATTTTACACTATTCATTAAAAAATGAACTTTGTCGGAAAGATACCAAAAATTTACACAAAATAAATTTTGATGTACCAATTATTAAGAAGAGTTTTATTTGGTCCAATAGAATTTATAAGAGTGAAAAAAACTATATTTAACAACGGTTCGCCATCAAAAGGCGATAAGTGAACCTTTAGTGAAAACTAGGGCATATACGCCTAAAATTGAATTCTTTACATATTTTAAGCCTTTATCTTTTATTGGATAAAAGTAAAAACATTTAAAAACATATATAATCATATTTTTTTATTTCTATCCATCCCCGCCAATACAATGGCTATATGTTAACTACCATTTAAAATAATATTATTTTATTATTAGAGTGCAGCATAAGATTCCCAAGAAACTCGTTGTTGCGTGTTGGGTACGCCATCGAGCATAGCATCCCCTTTAAAGTCATATTAATATTTTATTCACAAATATGGATAAATATAAAGATGTCATATTCTTTATTTACCTGGGGTGTTACATCCTTCTCCCCTTTTGGGAATTGCATCCTCACAATTTTAAAATTGGGCATGGAAACATCCTTGAAAGTCCCACATCGGAACAAGAGTCTGTAAAACAATCACTTTAAAATAAAGAAAGATAAGTACAAAGTTCACCCGAGTTATCCAATTCTAGGATTACATGTATGAAAACATGGACATGGAGGAAAAAAACAAAGGGTCATGTTCTGATGGAGAGTGATAGAAAACAATTTTAGGAGAAAGTTAACCACAAGAAAATCACAAACTTGTGATGGGTTAAACAGTATTTGGTTCCTCAGTAGGAAAAGATAATACACAACATTTTTGTTTTATGTTACTTTTTATTGAGGAATTTATTCATAAGGAAACATAATCACTTATCATGTTGACTTTCAACTTTTATTAGATTCATTACACAAACTCATATTTTCACCAAAAGACGAGTATTTAGGAAGACGTGTTCACATTAAGAGTACTATAATCAACTTCTAGAGAATCACCTAATCCACAAAAGAGAACTCTATACTTCCCATGTCTTTAGACATTAAACAAAACCAAAACAAAAAAGGTTAGTACAAGATCAGATAATCCAGAAAAGGATAACCCTTTATAAAAAGAAAATCTATCCTTAATCTCAAAAATTTGTCCAAAAATACCCAAAGTTCAACGAGGACCATTCGATAAAAAATTTGTCCATAAAATTATTCAAAGTAAACCAAACTAAGGTTGAAACCCAAATATTTGAAGGATTTACTCACATAGTTTTCCAAGTTAAATCGTAACATTTATCTCCAAACAACATCAGTTGCTCTTAATGTCTCGTATTGAAAAGTAATTAACCTAATCACATTTCCTCCATGATAGGTTAATAAATTTCCATAGATAACCCAAAATCAACTTAATCTTAATTCATAAAATCATCTAACTAAAAAGAATCAGTCAAACTAACCAGGGACTTCACGTAGTCCAGTGGTAGGCGATAAATACGAGTCGCACTTTGGTTGTGGGTTCGATTGCTACAGCTTTGTCCGACGCGACGGGTAGTCACACGGTCTGCATGTTGTCCTTTTTCCAAAACTATATAATTCTCAAATCATTCCCCAAAAAGGGATAAAATCATCAAAAATAACCATAACATAATTTAACCTCAATTTTATCTCATGCCTTTCACTTCAATCATAACTTATAGTAACCCATAATTACCTCAAAAGTAAGGATCATATAAACCCAAATGGTTCTTTATAACTATGTCCAGAAAAGAAAAGATAACTATTCCTTGAATAAAATTTTCATATATTAAACATCAGGGTTACACATAATATAAAAAGTCTTCTAATGTAACCCCATCATCAAAAGAGACTTAATAATATAAAGAATTTCACCCTAACTCTTGAATCCCTTATATGTTGACATCTTACTCATTCAACATTCATCATGATCCATTAACCATTCCTTTCCAACTTATTCTGAAATACCTCTTTCCTACAAACAAAATCATGAATCATATCCTAAGATTCCAAAATAGGAAAACAATAGTCATGAAATAATACATACCTTTGATTGGTTATTGTCAGTTTCTTCATCCTCAATCAGAATGGCATTAGGTATTGGTAAACGAACATTTGTATGCTTTTGGTGATACCATTCATGACACTTATTCATAGCACATGTGTTTGCATAATGACCATGCACACAACATTTAAAACATTCAATTGATCCCTCAGAAAGAACTTATTTCCCTTTCCTCGAGTCAACTAGATGTTTCCTTTTTCCATGGTAGGTTCTTGCTTTATGACCTTCATTTCCACATCTCTAGCATAATTCTGTCCCTTTGAAACATTTTCCTAGGTGTTTCTTTCCACATTTTTGACACATAAGATTTTGAACACACTTACCTTTATGATTATTACCTGTAGTTCCGTAGGGATTTGTTTCTTTCATGTATGATGCCTTAGAGAAATCACCAAGGATTAGGTGGTCAATCAGGACTCCAGATATTTGGTTGAGGATAATAAAAAGAGATCTCACTGTAGCTCCCATATCATTCAGTTGCTTGCTCAAAAAACTGTCACAGTTTCCTTCACATCCATTGTTACTTTGGTGCCTGCTAGATCCAGCCATTTACTAAAACCAAAAAGGTCAGTGTGAGTATATCAACAAAACCATCATGTATTAATGAGGAAGATAAACACTAAGATATACTTACTCATTCATTTTATCTAAAACTATAACTCTTTCTGAAATCCTAACCATTATGGCAATGTCACTTATTCTTAAAGAATACCCTTACCTCTAAAGTTATCTAAACCATCCTTTGATACCAACTATAAGGCCCCAGCCTTAAACCTTACTTAATCTTGAGTTAATACAAGATTACACATTGAGGATCTTTTCAGGTTTAGAGTTTTAGAGAATTAGATCATAAAACATGCATTACATTCCACATTTAAACAAAGTGGTTACATAAAACACAGTATTCATTCTTCCCATCAATGGAAACATATTTAAAATAAAACACAGATTCTTTCTTGACACATCCTTGACACTATCATCACATCACGTACCTTTCCCTTGACCTGTGAAAAACATTTCAAAAACTTGAGATGAGCAAAAAAAGCTTAGTAAGGGTTATAAAAAATATGAAAGGAAACATGAGTTCATATATACGTAAGAATGAAATCATACTTTACCCATAAAACATAGACACTTTAACATACCTCATCAATTCATGAATAAATCATAGAAATCATAAGACATAAAAGGTATCTTGAGGCATTCATAACATTCTTACATAGGGAGTAACCCTCTTGGTTACGTTTTGGAATACCCATCACAGTATATTCCCTAAATCTATTTGGAGAAACCTTAAAGTTTCACTCCTTCGCGTTACCCAATGCATTGGAGAGCTATATCGGGCTCACCCGCCCTTAGATTATCACAGAACAACCCGTCTTCAAAACAATGCCCAAGAACCATAACATAATCTTATCACATAAAACATGCATAAAGGAAACATAACATTTCCACCTTTCAATAAAAAGATATCAATACAAAACATTGATATAAATACATTATGAAAACCATTTTCAATACCAAAATAAAAGAAAAGTAAAACATGGTATTTATTTTTCTTTTAAAAAGATGGTATGGCTTGTAGAAGAAGCCGAAACTCAAATAATGGTCACGTCGGTGGAGAAGTCGTTGTCGCCGCATACGTACGACAAAAACATTCCCTTTTGTCATTTAACAAGAACTTCATATAAAAATGATTCCTTTTGAATAAATGTAAAAGTCAAAGGGGTTTATACACCGTATAAAAGAAGGTTGTGTATAAAACAGAATATGCCTCAATGAAAGGAGATTGAGACGAAGTCCCTTACAAAGACGGTATCCTTGGTTTAAGGATAAATCAATTACATAATTATGTGTGACAAATGAATACACCAAATATAAGTGGATATTATGTGTAAAATAATCAAAGGTCATTCACACATATTCAAAGGATGACATATTCAATAACTACATGTTGAACCCAAAGAAATCGAAATTGGGTTAAGAAGTTCCCTTGACAGCGTAACGGCGTCACATCAAAAAAGGGTATCTCATCATTTAGACATAAAATTTACATCAATAAGGATATATGAGAACATATCCCAACATAAAAATATGTAAATTAAAAGACCCAACAAAAAAAGTCTTTTAAAAAGAGGAGGGTGAAAGGTTCCCTTACCGACTTGGGTATCTTTCGAATGATACGCCCTGTGAAAGAATGACAATACAACATTGATGTAAATACTCATAAACGAAAGTATATTACACAAATAGTAGAATAATGGATAGTAAATACACCACTAAAAGGAAATTGTGGCAAATGTAGCATAAATCTCACGGGAATAAAAGTGAGATGAAAAATCCCTTACGAAAACTCGGCAGCCTAACGACGCCACTTAAAACTTCAAAAAATGGATTGATGAGATCAAATAGGGTCTCTCATCATATTAAAATAAAATTTACAGAAATAGGAATATAAAATAACATCCCCCATCATAACAATGAGGAGCTTAAAATAAGTGACATAAAGGAGAGTACTTAAAAAGAAAGAGAGAGGTTAGATCTCTTACGAAAATTTGGCAGCCTAACGGCGCCACTCAAAACTTCCAAAATGGATTGATGAGAGAGAATAGGGTCTCTCATCACATGGACCTAAAAATTAAAGTAATATTAATATAAAATATCATCCCAATAACAAGAAATATGAGCTTTAAAAGGAATGACATAAAAGTGTGTACTTAAAAAGAAAGAGAGGAGTAGGATCCCTTACCTCAGGTCCGACTTGACTCGATCGTTCTTTAACGTCCTGAATAATTAACTTCAGTTAATTTATACTTGATTAAGAAACTTTTTAAAGATTATTATTCCTTTTATATCACTTATTTCCAGGTTATAAACAATATGTAATCATTAAGTTAATAATGTTTGTTTTGTCGATATTTGGTTCTTAAGTCGAAAGTGGACTTCTTACAATTACATGTTGTTCGTGTGGTCAAAGGTTATTTATATCCAGAATGAAATCCCTGATTTGGATATCATATATATCATATATATCCAGCATATAAATGTATTTATAATATCACATAATAATTTATAGGAAAGAAATGAAATTCACTGTTCATGGAGATGGTAAGCCGTACGTACGCATGAACGCTACTTTCATTTCTATGTCATATTAATGGAATTAAAACTATATGAGAGGTATTTATATCTAAATTCCAGAATATTATTAATAATTTATATGTAACATACATAATATATATCCATTATATGTATGTACTCATTATAATACATTACATGTGCGGATAAGAAATGAAATGCACCGTTCATGGAGACGGTACGCCGTACGTACGCATGAACGCTACTTTCATTTCTATCTCATACATTAATGGAAAGAAAATAATAATGATATAAAGTTATATTATAATTTCAGTATAAAATCATATATAATAACTTTAAATCCATCATTTATACGTCCCACATATGGCATTAACGAATCACGTCACTTTGAGGGGGCGGTAGTCCGCACTTCCTTAAATGAAGATATCGCGTTTACCCATAATGGAAACCATAAAGGTAAGACATAAATGAAAAATACAGAAGATTAAGTAAAACATAAACTTATTATATATCATATATAAGTATAGTGTCATCTTAATGGACACCTTTGACGGTGTTAAAAGAATGTTGAACAATCATCGTTTCGGGAGGCAGAAATTCGCCATCCACGGAAACAGTATGTTCTTTAACCATTATATGTTGGTGTGTGTAAGTGTATCTCGAATACTTCTCATAAAAACATCCTAGTATGTTTATGATACTGGAGTTGTTACAAAATAATTGAATAAAAAGATTTTAGGGGGTTGGAGAATCAAAATAAAATAAAAGGACTCAAGTGAAGACATTACCTTAAAATCAGGTAACTCTCTTAGATTTGAGCTCAAAGGCTTCCTTGGGAAGCCGTCTGCCCAATGTGAGGCTTCAAGGAGTAATAGAGGGATGTGGAGAGACAAAATGGGGAGGGGTTGGCCGAGCCAAAGGCTTTTGAAGTGTGGGAACGGAGGTAGAGGTGGGGGCCTTTTATAAGTGGAGAGGAGGGGCACTCTTGTAATGTTACAAAATGTTACTTTATTTTCATAAGAGTTTCGGATTTTAAAGGTCCCACATTGATGTATTTAGTGTATAAGGATATAAGGGTTCTAAATACACTCATCCAATAGGTTTTGGACATGTTTAGGACTTAGATATTACATTATCTTTCCATTTTATGGAAATCGTTAAATAATGAGGTCATTGCTGCACCATCATGATGTCATAAATAATTTAATTAATTTAATGTCTAAAAATTATAAAAAAAATACTATGATGTAGGAAATATATTTAGATTTCCAATGACTATTTATAGTCAAAAATCTGACTTGTATAACCCCATGTAAAAATTGTTTTAGTAAAATATCTCATGTTTGTGTCATTTTTACTTTAACATTAAATAAAAAGATATTTATGTCATTTCCCAACCAAAGTGGCTCCATGGGGTCCCGAAGTTGACCCATGGATTGTCTTGGTCGGCCATGAAAAATAAAATGAGGGTAGGAAATGTGTCTAGGTCATTTCATTTTATTAAAACATTATTCTTACCATAAACTACACTAATTACCTCTAATCGCGATTAAAAACATAATAAGTTAATATTCACCAAAAAATTATTTTTATCCAATTGAACCACATTGTACTTATTAATGACAACCATGTATGTAGGATTTTTTAAATTCAAAACACAAAGATGGCAAAATTTCATTTAAACAGAAAAATCAGTTTTTATAAGTACCACTTAGTGGTTTCACTATTCATCAAAAATTGAAGTTTTTCAGAAAAATCCCAAAAATTCACCCTAATCTATATTTGATATTCCGAATTCAAAAATGAATTATATTTTACAAAATTCAAAACATATAAGTCACATTAATTAATTTAATAATTAATTCCCGCTGTCAGAGCAAATAGCGTGTTTTTATGAAATAATAAGTATCAAAAGATTGACAGTAGTTTAAGTCTGATTTCAAAGTGAAATTAATTTCAGCGACCACTATTGGATTTAATGGTAAAAATATATTCTAATTTCACTTTAAAACCAATTCAAAAGATAATCTAATCATATAAATAAATTATATTAAAAAGAGGGTTTGAATTAAAATACAACATTTGCAACTATTCATTAAAAAATGAACTTTATCGGAAAGATACCAAAAATTTACACAAAGTAAAATTTGATGTCCCAATTCTCAAGAAGAGTTTTATTTGGTCCAATAGAATGTATAAGAGTGGACAAAACTATATTTAATTACGGTTCGCCATCAAAAGGCGATAAGTGAACCTTTGGTGAAAACTAGGGCATATACACCTAAAATTGAATTATTTCCGTATTTAAAGCCTTTATATTTTATTGGATAAAAGTAAAAACATTTAAGAACATATATAATCATATTTAAGTTATTTCTATCCAACCCCGCCAATACAACGGCTACATGTTAACTACCATTTAAAATAATATTATTTTATTATTAGAGTGCAACGTAAGATTCCCAAGAAACTCGTTGTTGCGTGTTGGTTATGCCATCGAGCATAGCATCCCCTTTAAAGTCATATTAATATTTTATTCACAAATATGGATAAATATAAAGATGTCATATTCTTTATTTACCTGGGGTGTTACACTCGATGCACCGTACATTAGTTGTTTCACCTAGGTACGTCTGTTCCATAGCCACATCCACTTCAATATCCATATATTGAGGTTTTTCTAGGAAATCAATCACCCCATAATTTACCAAAACGAATGTAAATTTTATTATAATTTTATATATCCTTAGAATAATCCTTATTTAAATCCCTACACATGCACAGAAATATACTTAGGGAGATCTGTAATGTTTTCTCATCCCAGTTTCCAATGGTTGACTAAAAACATACATAGATACTAAATATAAAGACCCTATCATAATATAAAATTTAATTACATCATTTTTGAAATTTTTTTCAAAAATTACACTAAATACCCCCAAATTATGTATTAAATTAGTGCCTTAAAAAACAAGTACGTATAAAAAAATTTTCAAAAAACTTATGCATCTTCTCCCAATATTTCTTCATAACTATATCAACTTTTTACTTATCAATCATAATTACATTCATTATATCATGGGGAAGAGAAACATAAGAAATTGGGATCTTAGATTCTTAGAAAGGGTAAAGAAGGTACCAATGAAAACATATCATGACCATAAGGGTATAAGAAAATTATCATGAAAATAAATGATCATACCCTACATGTCAAAGACCATATAAATGATTCAGGGCATAAATATTTACGGTTTGTAAAAAATGAATCATATTGGAATCAAGAACAATATTTAAGAAATAATAACATAATAATAAGTTATGGAATTTGTGGAAGACACATAAACACATAAAATAATTTCTATAGTTGTCAAGGAAACATTTCAAAGGACATATTATTATTGTGGTTTAACTCACGAAACCATCTTGGTTGTCATGGTTTACTCCCATGGCCATATTTTTAGTAAGAGTTTACTCCTCATACTTTCTTGGGAGTAATGGTTTACTCCTGTTGCTATATTTTTAGTCGAGGTTAATTTCAAATACCATATTAGTCTATCTAATTAGATATAAATATTTTCCTAATGCATTGTAGAGTTATATAAAACCCTACCATAACAAAATAAAAACAATACATATGTCTTCCATAAGAATGAAAATCAGTCATCATATTAGAACCCATAAAATGAAATTGTTTTCAAAAACATAATTGAATCATAACATAACGAATGGAAAAGTAATGGGTTTCTTAAATATCACTTCATAGTAGATAGAAACCATTCATGGAAAAATAATAATGGAAAATTTTTATCATATCCCCATTAAAAAATACGTAACATCAAAAAAAAAATTCATAGATAGAATATGATTTTAAAAGATCAATAAATTTAATTCTGGTGTAAAATATCCATTCTTTTTAAAAATTATTTATTTACATAAAATTTAGCATGATTTAAAAATAAAAATTATTCATTGAAAACAATATTATAAAAAAGTAGGGGGAAAATAAAATAATTAAAGCATCACAATGGTGTAAAATATTTATCCTGTTGTATATGAAAAAAATATTCTTTTTTACTTTTTTTTGGAAGAGTCACAAACTACCTCATTTGGAAAATTACAAAAATATTCCTTTCAAACCATTGGAAAAAAGTAAAAATTTGGTAAAAATTTATTTTAAAAACCATAGGAAAAAACTTAAAACCTTTTTAATAAAAAATATATAAACGAATATTTGATACCCATTTTAAACTATTTGAAATCTATTTCCTTGAAAATTCATAATAAATCATTTAAAAAAATTTAGATATTTTTTAGAAATCATTTTTTAAGAGGAAAACTGATTTTTGAAAGAAGAGATAATAAAATTAAATAAAGAAAAAAATATCATTAAAATAAATATAATCATAATAAAACGTGTCAAAGGGAATTATATTCACCTCATAAAAGAGTATAGGTGCATAACATAACATGTGTGTCAAAGAAGTGAAATTAAGACAAAATTACCTTACCAATTTGGTAACTTTGGACATGTAAACCCCATAGAAGATAGATCCTATAATGGATATTTAAATACCAATAAATTTCAGTATAATAATCATATAATACATTCATGTGAGAAATATACACCACAAAAAATACGTGCGTGGTGAATAAGGGATGTGTCTCACATGAAAAAATGTGTAGTGAAATTCCCATACGTTTAATCCTGACATAATTCACACATATTACAACCTCATGCATCGTAAATTCAAGTTTATTATAAATATATAGTATATTAATATTAATATAGGTAATAAATTAATTATTTACATAGGACTTTATATTACTTTTCTATTAACAAATCCCTGTTATGGTTCTGTTTCAGGTTATAACAACTCTTTTTTGTCCAATTTTTAACTTGTTATCATTGGTACCCTTACATAGATCGGGATATCATCATCTATAAAATAAATAACATGATATATATATATATATATTTATTTATATATTCAGTTTATATATATTAATAGTTATTTATAAATTTTTGATACAGATAATAAAATACACTGTTTATGGAGATTTTAGGTCATACGTACACATGAATGATGCTTTAATTTTATTATTGGGTTAAAATAAAGGATTATATATGACATATTATCAATAAAAAATATTTTTTATGTCATAAATCAGATATATATTCATAAAATTCATCCTTATTACAATAAAAATAAAATATATCTGAATAACTAGTCACATCTTATTATAGAGATGGTAAGTCATAGGTACGCATGAGAAACCCTATCTTTTTCAAAAAACATTAGATGAATAGTAAAAAGGTTGAAAGGATATTATAATTAGAGAATTATAATTATATAGTTAACATTATATAAAAATATTAAAACTTCCATAATTATTAATCATAAATATGATGATGGAAAATGAATGGTATCACAATGTGGAGATGGTAAGCCGCATGTATGAACGAGCAATATTTTCAATTTTTTCTTTGATGAGAAATGGGATGTATAATAGTGTGTTTATAATAATAATAAAATTTCTTAATTTTTAGGATTATGAAGTTACTAATTTATAATATATATTTTATATTTATAAGATTTATAAGACAGTTGAAAAAAGAATAATCTGTTTGAACGATTACCTCTTCTTTGGAACAACTCCTTTAGGCTTCCTTGAAATGACTATAGAGTTGGTAATTTGGGATGGAAAGAACATTTATAATGTGGATGTGGAATTTTTTAAGGGAAATTAACTAGGGATATCTGATATTTATTTCTCAATGTGATGAGAATAAGTGGGGATGATGTTACCTTTTATAATTAGGTAAGGTGAACTTTTAGTATTTCCACAAATATAAAATTATAATAAATTAAAACTCATTCCAAATACATGTAATATGAAATTTATTCTACGATATGATGATTTTGGTTTTATTGTTATAATACATGAAATTTTTTATTGGTTTTTATATAATTTTAAACCATATCATTTTGATTAACCCTTAGTTACCAAATTTTAATTTTATGTTTAATATCAATGTCATTAATGTTAATAGAATGTAATATTTACAGATAATGTGTAATTTGAACCATTAATGTTCAATTTATGATATTTTATATAATATATTACCCCTTTATCCTTATTTAATATTTATATTATTTTTAAATAATATAATAGATTATTTATTTCATAAAATATCAATAGTTTTAATTTGGGCACCATTCATTGTTTAACTTTATAAAAAACACCATAAAATTGATATATTTAGTATAACTATATTAACTCATCTCTAACATATAATTATATTCCATGAAATTCATGGATGGCATTAATTATTTCTAAATAAATTTATTTAATTTATTTAATTTAATTTATTTGATTCTTCCATTAACTAGACAATTTTTTCATCATTATTATATAAGACATTAATGTAATTATTTATTTCATATAAATTAAAGATGTATTAACAAGATATAGAAAAAACAATTTATTTCAAATTTCTATTAATAGTCCAATTTATTTTTTTTATAACCCAATACTATAATAGGATAATTATTAAAATATGAGTAAAATATCTTTAACTCTTATTTAAATAAAATACGCTAAATTTTACACTCCAACCCATGTGGCTTCAAAGAGGTTATAATTTCATCCCAAAGATGATTTTGGGAAAAACCCATCGATATAATGAAATTAGGACAAGTGTAAATGTAATTTTTTGTCTTCATAATATTATTTTTTCCCATAATTATGTTATTTACTATTAACCATGGTAATTAAAATATAACAAAATATACTATTTATATGAATGAACAAAAATTACTTAATCATTTTGGACTAAATAATTCCAAATATGGAATCTATTTTGCAAAATTCTAAGCACATAATTTTCCTTAATTAATTTAAGACTAATCCTCTTGATGTGGTGGGAATTTGTTTTATTAAAGTTAAAATATGTAAAAGATTGAAATGTTATCATATCTAAATTCAGTGTAAAATTGATCCAAATATCTTAAATTATATCAATTAATAAAAAATTTATCTAATTATACTATAAAAACAAAAAAAATAATAATTTTAGAATAAGAAATACCTTGATGGATAAATTTATATTTAAATAAAATTTAGTATTTTATTCTATCCATCATAACATGAAATTTATCAGAGTAATACCAAAATTTCAAAAAAAGTAAATTTTAGTATCCATATTTGAAAGAATATTTTTTTTAATAGATTATTTTAATGTATGAATAATAGGATTAAAAATGGGTCCACCATTAAAAGTCTATAAAATTACTCTTAAAAAATGGTTTTGTAAAAGAAATTAAGTTTGTAATTATCTTATGCCTATAAAATCCATTGAATAAAAAAAGAATATTTTATTTAAGATATAAAATATATAATTAATTAATATTATTTAACAATTTTAAGTAATTTAATTTATTGTGAAAAAACAACTTTGGGTGCACAAAAATTACAATATTTTCTTTATATTCAATTACTGTATATTTTTATTTCTAAACAATTGGTAACCAATAAATTTATCACATAAACTATATATATTCATAATTTACATAACAATAGTAAACAACTATTTTGTGATATTGGCTTTAAAAATGACTCAGTGCTATGTAACAGAAGCTAAGAATAGTGTTGCATATAACACAAGATAATATAGGTGTTGCATGTACCACAATATTAATATCATTTTTTGTATACATTAATCAAAACTTAGTGTTTTTAGTATAATAAAATTTATATTCAGTATTATGGAAAATAAAAAATAACCACAAAGAATAAATTAATTTGAAATTTTTTTTCAAAAAATCTCATGGTATTACATTTACCTCGTAAAGAGCATACATTCCTCCATCACAAAGATCTTTGATCATACCTTGTAAATAATCAGACTCAGACTCCACTAATGACATTGTAATCTAACTTGGTCAGTAATTATAATCATTCTAAAGCACTAAATATTATCTTGATGGATTTTTCCCAACAATTTCTACATTTGGGATTGTTGAAAACACATATATTTTTGATACCATAATGATGCTTTTTCAATATTTTTACAAAATTTTATTCTCTTGATTCATATTTCAATAAAATATTTACTAAACAAACACTATAAAAGCACATGATAAATAATTGTGATGAGAAATAAGAGTAGCTTTCTATGTTAATCAATGAATCACTTTATTCCAAAATGTATACTATTTTCATCAAGAACGAAAAATTTCATGATATATAACTTTTTATTGATCATATTTAGTATCATCATATTTTAAAATCCCCATACTTCATTTCTCCCCCTTTCATATTATCCTTTTGTATTGATTTATATATCTTCCACCCTTTTATTACCACAAATTATCCCCCTTTGTCAATGAACCTGATTGTTATCAACTACTAAAAATATGATCTATACCAAGAGTTTTGGGCAAACCGTTCGTATATGTCACTTATATGGACCTATACTAATGTTTTTGGACAAACTGTTGGTATAGGTCCATTTTAGAGACCATATACCAATGGTTTTGGCCAAATTGTTGGTATAGGTCCCAAAATCAATGAACCTTACCGATGGTTCTCAAAACCATTGGTATAGGTCTATAACAAAGGTTTTGAGAACCGTTAGTATAGGTACATGTATTTTTAATGGAATCTTCTTATAGCAGAAATTAAATAAACAAAAATTTAAATACATATGATAATAAATATATATATAAATTAATGAAATTATGTTCACAAATGTATGTTAGGTTAGTGGTTAGGTTGTTCAATCAAAAATGGGAGGTGTTGGGATCAAAACCAACCGGATTATTATTTTTTGAATTAAATATACCAACATTTTATGGAACTGTTTGTATAGATTTTCATATTACTTATACAAAAGGTTTTCAAAAAAACATTGGTATAGACCTATCCTCACATATTACTTGGAAATGGTTCTCTAAATCGTTGGTATAGCTTATACCAATGGTTTGGAGGCCTATACCAACGGTTCCAAACTGTTGGTATGTGGTATTTTTTAGTAGTTATCCCTTTGTGGTCTAAAATATGGTAAATAACACATATCAGAACATTAGGGTAAACATCATAACCTTGGGAGAGATTCTACAATAGAAATAATCTTTTAGTGAATGGGATAAACTAAACTCCAAGATCTAGTCAGTACTGCTCAAATACCACTTGGGGTATAGTCCTCATCAGAATGTCTTCAACCAATAGTTCTCTAAGCACATACTCCAACACCACAATCCCATTGCCCAAAATCTCCTTTATAAAATGATAATTTATTTAAATTTTCTTTCCCATTTAGTGATGGACAAGATTTTTAATTAGTTTTATAGTACATGGATTATCATAATGGATTATGATAAAAACTTTGCATTAAATCCCATATCCTAAAGCTGTTACATCCTCTATAATAACTATGATAAATCTTGCATCAATTTAATATATTCATCTTCTATAATTATCAATGATAAGATATATTTTTTCTATTATATCCGTGAAATAAACAATCCTTCAAGATAGAATGCACCACCTGATGTTGATTTCCTATCATCTACTGATCCGGCCCAATCTGTGTCTGTATAGCCCAACAACATTTACTAAGAATAATAATTTTTAAAAAAATTAAACACATCAATAACTTTATATAAATAAGTATTTTCTTCAAATAATAATTTTCATTCATTGATATTTCTTTGAAACCATGCTTCGTTGAATGTGGGAAAAAATATTAGGTCTTTCCACTAGCTTGTACAATAGAATGACAATGATATAACTTTTTTCAAAGATGTGAATCACTTTTCCTAAACCATCTCACCATAATTTTAACATGGTATCCACCTTAGTTGTCATAACCTTGTAATTATACATTAAAAATATAATCAAAACATATGTTGGATATTTTTATTGAGAAATACTATTTTCATTCTTTCCATGTGTCACTTGTAAACCAATGGAAAAGGCCAGTTCTATAATAATTTACATTTCAAACACACTTTTCCTGAATTTTATGTATTATTTCCACTAAAAAATGTACGATTCAAAAAATATCATGTTATCAATATAAAAAAATAACATCACCCCATTATTAATTTCATTGTTTACATGGATATTGTTATCAAATCCGCCATGATTAAAATAGGGAGTTTTCTTGAACTGATCATATCTGGAATACCATGACCTCAGTTCCTGATTCAATAAAAACAGATCCTTCCTTATAAAATTAAATATATTCTCATCATCATTAAATTGAAAATCTTATGGATTCTATATACGCACATCGGCTTTTATAATGTCATTCACAAATAAAGAAATGAAATCCTGCTATAAAACACATAATTTTATTTTCACTATTTTGGTAAATAATAGGAGAATTTTCTTAAGGCTTGAAATAGGTAAAAATTTCTCATCAAGTTCTATTCACTTGATCTAAGAGTATCCCTTTCACAATAGTCATGATTTGTTATATATTACCAATCAATATTAATATAGTTCATTCTAGAAGTCAAATTTGTTCTCCATGGAAATCTTATATCCCAATTATCAAACAATGTCACATTTATAATAATTTTCAATATTCAAAATATCATTATTCGTAGCCTAATACCATGTCCTATATCCAAATTCTTCTTTTAAAAAATAAGGATTTTACTATGATAAGAATTATGTATGTTTTAAAAACTTAATTATTCATGCGTGAAATAGAGCAGGATGATCATCGATGATATTTTTCCTTTTAATATCACTGTGACTCATAAGATTTTATGTAGATATATATTTTAATTTTTCCTTATGATCATAAATATCTTCTTCTAAATTTTAATTTTCCACTTCCACTCCCCTTGTGTTTCCTACCACCTCATCACTGTCATAATTAATCTTCTCACTATTTTTTTATAATTCAATTCATAATCTAGTATTGTGATACCATTGTTTCAACTAGTTTTGTCAGCCAAATTTTGATACACTTATATGCTAATAATTTTTAGTAATATCCATGATATATCTTTTCATGTCCACTAAATTTAAATTTCCTATGTATATCTATATTTATAGTAAACAACATAATTCCATATAATCAAAATAATTTTGATGTTGGATTATTTCCATACCATTTATTGAATGGTGTCTTTTATTCCTTAATACACAATATAACCCAATTGGATATATAGAATGATGTTACAACAACTTACTTATATAATTAATCATATATAGAATTTTCAATAAACATTGTTCTGGCCATGTTTTTAATTATCTAAATTATCCTCTCAACCACTCCATTTTGTTGAGGAGTTATCATTGGAGAAACATGATTCTTTTTCTCAACTTTCATGGGTTAATTTTCCACATTACTATTCATGATTTATGTTCCATTATCAGTAAAAAAAATTATAATCCTCTATATAAGTATCATTTCATAATCTCTCTGATAATATTTTATACATCAAAATAAATTAGACATGTGGGAAATGGAAAATACCCATGCCATATTACTGATATCATTAATGAAAATAACATAATACCACTTCCTATAGGTTTCTCTTGGGGAGAGGTATAAAAACATCTGTATGAACTAATTCAAGCACTCTGGTTGTCTTTTTTATTCCTTTTATGTATTTTAGATAGTAGTCTATTGTTAATAAGAACTAAAAATGTGAGAAAGATAAAATTATATCATCATATGTTATTGCGATACACCACATTTAAAAATATATTTCATGGATAGTTAGAGTAGATATCTATGTTTTTTATCTCACAACTTGTTTTCATCCTCTATGGATAAAACAAATATATATTATTCTTCATTCAAAAGTAAGAGTTTCCCATTAATGTTCTTAACTTATAAGACACATCTACGATATTATCTTTTTACAATAAACACCATCATGGTTAATCATATAGCATTAGTTGAGTCACAAAATTGACTAACAATAAGAATTTTGTGATTGGGACCTTTGGAAACCATGAAATCTGCATGTCTCATATCTTTTACAAAAAATTTGGCTTTTCCAATAAGAAAGTTGTTCATGCCTTTATTATTTACAAAAATGACAACTTCCTCCATGTAATATTTAAGTTTTGTAATAATATCATTATTTTTCATTAAATGGTATGTGAATCTAATTTCAAAGATCCATAAACTAGAATGATCTAATTATTTAAGGAAAATATCTACAACCACTAAATACTCAACATGTTTGTTTTTGATTCACATAACTAGATTAATAATTCTTATGATATGATGTTCATGATCTTACTCCAATTATTATCGAAGAACATCATCTTATATATATGTAAATAAAATTTTCACTATCAGCTAACTCACTGATTCATTGAGTTGATGTTTATGAATAATTTTTTTCTTCATCATAACATTCCTCTTCATAGTTGATGAGAAGTATCTTATCAAGAATTTCAATCACCCACTTCAAAAATTGTTCCCACCAAAATCATTATTGGAATGCGAACTCTATATGGTCGCCTATATTTCACTTATCACCTTCGATACATATTGTCTAAAGAACATAAATTTTGAGAATGTCTCACATTTCAACAATAATGAAACCTAATATGATGTGTCTTTATAGAAATTATTATATGACTAGTTATTTCTTGAGTTATATGGGTATTCTAATTCCAATTTGTATCCAAATAAATTTTTAACCTCAAAGTGGGTTCTTTTAGTATAACATCAATCAACAAAAAATTTTGTTTGCGATTAGGCCCCATATATGACTTTTCATTTTTATATAACTGTATTATGTTTTACCTTTATAAACCATCAATGTAATTTTTGGTTCCTGAGTGATCTAATTTCTATATTTTATATTGGGAGTCAACTATCAATCATGATCTCATAATATTATTCAAATAATGAAAAAATTTTCTTCATGTTCTTCGATAAATTTTATTTGAACCTTTTATATGTTACTCAAACAATTTATCTCCCTTTTTTGTTCTAAAAATTTAAGATTGTACTGAAATTTTTTTTTTGAGTTCTCTGGAATTGTGGACTTGGGCTATTCAATTTCTTCCATAAGATCATAATTATATTATTATTTCTGCAACATATAGAGTTTGGAATCACAAACCAATCTATTTGACTTATTTGTTTTAGGTCTCCAAAAATATAACTCATCAAGAATGTATTCTAATTCATCATGAAAATCAATAACTCATTCAAATTATTCTTCATTAGTGTCACTTTTTTCCTTTTATTCGAACTACCAAAAACTACCACCACAACATTTTTTACATGATCATTATAGATTTACATTTCATTAATTTCTTATTATTATGAAAATATATTATCTTATAAAACAATATTTGTACTTTGAAGAAATTATTCTTAAATTTTTTATTACCTTTCACTTTGGATGAAGTCTTTTTCATGGTAATTTTCACTTCATCATTATCAATATCCTGAATCTACTTGGGGAACCTGGCTACAGGATGTCAAACCATTCCACATTGAAATCATGAATGTTGATGTTTATTTTTGAACATTACTTTTCCAATTTGTAGATTTGAGGAATGGATTGGCTTGACCTCATCTGTCTGTTCTTCTTCGTAGCTATTTTCAACGGTGTGATTCTTCATGGAATTGAATTCCAAAAATTTGGAATTCCATTATTACATTTACTTAATATCATCATTTATTATCTCAAATGTATTAATAGTACTATGAATTCTACACATATGTATCTCCTTTATATCAATATATTTCATTACATAGACATTCATATTTAACTGATGTGTAATTCTTCTCAACATGCACTTAAATACATTTATATCCCTAAGAGTATCTCTAAAACCATACATTTATTTTACAAAAAAAATGACCTAGCCAATGAATGCATCTATAGACTCATTTGGTTTTATCCCTAGGTCATCCAATTTGTTCTACAGACCTGTACTTTTTATTCTCTGACTTTTGATTCACCTTAATAGGTATTCAATAGTATTCCAACATGTCATGTGTCTAATTTCATGAGATCACTATTGAGTAGAATGAATTGGATAAGGCTCACCCCAATGCATTTATTTATCAATAATAAACATCCAATTCCCTTCAGTAATCTTCTCAACAATTTTTACTATCCACCCAAGCAAAAATTCCATTTATTGATAATATAAAGACAAATATTATTAATGTGTTAATGTAGTGATGCATTCCATTCATCCTCAATTGAAAATTGCTTCTATCAAAGACCATAATCCCTTTAATATTTAAAACCTCAATATAAATTCCTTATAGAGAAATAATTAAATAAACCACTCACTATAATACAAATTTTTATCCAAACATGGTTAAATACCCATAGGGAGGTGGTGGATTAAGGTATTATAGAATAAAACAGCTACCACTTCTGATCTCATTTCATCAAAAAATTCTCTTCCATCCCATTCTAAAAGAAATGTATGTAAATGAATGAATGCATGAATGAGACAGAATAGTTTTACATGGCTCACTCATAATATGATACATCCAAGTATTATATGAATTTAATTCATCAATGTACTAAATCCAAAAAAAATCACTATTGTTAAAAAATTCAGAGTAGACTCACTATCGCTTTAATATTGAAAGCAACAACAATATGAGATATGAATGCTATCTTAACTAAATATTTATCACTACTCCTCTAAAATATTCTATATTGATCACTTGAATCAATATGTTTTACATCACATTTAGTGTATTATATGTTTATACCATCATCCAATTGGTGATTACCCATGTAGCACAAAATTAACATGAAAATATTTATAGACTCAACAACATTGTCTTTTTTATATAATTTTTATGCCTTGAGTGAAAATCTACAAACTTGTTTAAACAATGTATGTTTTTGTGTATAATTACCAAATTACACAAAACTTTTCATTTTTTTCATGGAACTCTAACTTGTATGGACATTTATGGCTTTGTCACATATGTGCATACTTTTATGAATCTTTTGGTTTTTCATGGTAGAAATTCTGTCTTATAGAAGAAATTCATTTTTAAATATGAAAAGAATCAATCCTTGATGTGCAATGGAAATATATTCAGTTACATATTTCATGGTTCAGAGGAATGATTTTCTCCAAGGGTTGATATTATATAATAAGAGGGGTAGCTACCTATTTATAGATATGGATGACCTTGCATGTAAATTAATTTCATTCATTTTAATGTGCACAAAAATTCATTTGAGTGATGAATAGAAAATTTTTATGTTACCTTGGGCACACAACACCATCTATATTTTGTAGGTGTGCATAACTATTCCAATGTCGTAGAAAACCGACATTCATGCAGATTTAGAAATTTCATACAACACAACCATTTTCTATATCTCGAAATATTTTTTCTGGACACTTGAGAATATGATTTTCTATATTTATAACATTAATTCAGATAGTGTATGTCTAATAGAAAATTATTAATAGTGGATGAATGAAACATCAACAGGTAAATATGAAAAATATACAGCTTTTAGTAAAAAATAACACATATGAAATCATTTAAAATATTTTGTTTTCTATTTGTTTATTAATTTTAATGACGTTGAAAGTGACTTTTAAAAAATAGAAAGGGGGGATTTGGATCATTTTAAATAATTACATTAGAAGTAAATATTTTTCACAAAAATGAATAATGATGAAAATGTTTAATGTCTATTAAAACCATTTAGTGAATCCCACATCATAAAAATAAATATAATATAATTCATTTATAAGATTTCAATTGAACTGTGAATGTCAATTTGAAAATTATATTAAAAAATCAATAAAGAAAATTTGGATACAGAAGAAATAGAGTTGTGTTTTTAGACATAAAATCATTCCATTAAGAGATGAATTTGAAAAGAGGACGTGATACCCAAAGAGACAAATTATATTAAAAATGGATAATTTCATAAAAGGGAATAGAAATAAAATAAAATGAAATTTCAATATTAGGAAAATTTATCCATTTTTGATAAATGTAAATAAGAAAATTCATGACTCAATGAAAGAAGAATCAAGTCGAGAACTAAGAACCATTTTCATGACAAATCCTTAGAAGAGAATGGGGATGAAATTTAACACGAAATACAATGAATAAAATGCAATTTATAACTATATAAAATATCACCAAAATATATACCATATAAAATTATATTTGTTCATAAAGTAAAAGGTGTCTCAACAAAGGGAGTTCGAGACATAAATACCTTACTTTTATGTTCAAATGTATTATAAACCTACACATTAAACTCTATATAATTAAATTATATTAATTAATTATATTTAAATAAACATTATTCATATATATTTATTTTTATATTCTATTTATTATATTTTCTTATTTCTTTAAAAAAATTATCTCTTAAATGAATCATTTATGGTTGATTGGTATATTTATTCATAACATTTTAGGGTTTTATTTCATGTTAATAGTTTTGTAAAATAATTTCTTTATAAAATAATGAAGATTATTATTTCATTTACTATTCAATCACCAAAAAAATAATTTTTTAATATAGGTTCTCCATGAGTGGAATCAATTTATGAAAGTAATTTTAAAATGTACTTTTAATGACTAAATTTTCTATAATTTTATATTAATAATATTACTCAGGTAATATATAATATTATCATTATAGATATGTAAATTTTTCAAAACTTCCCCTATATACATGAAGTTCTTGTTTAACTCTATTCTTGACAGTGGATATGAAAAAAATAAGAGAAATATCATTTCATGTAGGTGATAATCCAGACGTACACACATACAATGCTACAATTTTTATAAAATGAAATAATGATAAAATGTAGAATTACACATAATTTTAGAATAATTAAAATATCATAAATATTATATCATATTACTAAATAACCTTTATTAACTCTCAATGAATGTTGATGTTGAAAAATTTAATGTGTTATTTGGTAGAGGTGGTAATCCATGCACACACACTAACAATGAATCCGGATTTTATTTATATTTTGAAGAGAATAAATAAGTGTTTTACCATTATTATTGAAACATCTCAACACAAAAACTATTCATAGGTTTTTTAGATACAGTGTTTATTATTATTTATAAATGAATGAATAAGATTGATAAAATATGAATGATGTGTTACCTATGTTGAGACCTTGAACTTTCCCTTGAAAAGTCCTTATATTTGGGGGAATGAGGCTAATTTCTCACAAAAAGGGGTATTAGGGTTTGTAAATGACTTCATAAAGATCAAATTTGGGGAGGATTCCATGTACAATTTAAAATACGAGTGGAGTACAAAAAGGGTGGATGTGATATCCATTTTATAAATGAATATTAAGGAATTTTCCAAGGAAACGAGTTATATGTAAGGGGAATTAATGGAAAGGTATGATATTTAGGTGATTGAGGTTACGGAAAGTAGGTAAGACATTTAGGTATGACTTTAAAACCAAAAATGTAATTATAGTTGTTCAAAAGGTCATTTAAATTTATTTAAATGTGTGAAACCCTTTTTCATGAATTGAAAACAAATAAAACTCGTAATTAAATATAATTCATGTCAATTTTTTATTAAAAATATATGGTGACCATTATTACAAACAATTTACATGATTAATAAAAATTTTCAATCAATTCATCCTAATTGTATGTATAAATATGAGAAAATTTTATTTTAAATGAAAATATAAAATGTTTTAAAAAACTGTTGATTAAAAAATTATAGATGTAATCATTTAGAGTTTTCAATCTTAATATACATTTATAACCCATTAAATGAGTGTTATGTATTTTTTATATATGTTTAAACATCATATATGGGATTGAATTTAAAAATGATCCATTTTATATTTAAAGTACACAATATTGGGAATAAAATTATTTTATGGAAAGTAAAAATTTTACTACGGTTACAAATATTTACCCAAGCTAACATAATCATTATTCCTAAAAATAATTTTCCCCTTATTAGATAATTTTTAAACAATTATTTCAAACATAATACCTATTTAAATTTAATAAATTTATAAGAATAAAATTACAATACTGAAGAAGAATATATTTAAAATAACGGTGTTTAGGATGGGGATCAAGAGAGGTGAAGGGGTGATTTCGAGGAGATTCTATTGAGTTCGACATTGATTCCCCTTGTGTTGATCAACTTTAATGGATTATGCTATTGGTTATAAAATTGGGATAGACCCAACCCATGCATGGATGTAACACCTCTAAACACTATTGATCGAGTGGCTGTAGTTTCTTCGGATGATTGAGTTGGGAATCGACTCGCAGATGTCACAAAACATAATCAAATTTTGTCTGCTGCTAATGTTTCTTCAGTAGATAGGTTTGATGTACGTCTATTGGATATTACATCTCTAAAACCTATTTATTGAGGGGCTATAGTTTCTTCATATCAGGTTTAGAATTGACTCGTAAATGTCGCAAACCCTAATTAGGTGTAATCTGATGTTGATGTTTCTTTAGTTGATATGGTTGGTGATATACTTCTGGATGTCATATCATAGAACCCAAATCGACTAACTCATATTTCTAATACACCATATTCTTATAGGGTTGGGGTTGATTCCCCTTGTGCATATTCCACTTCTCTAAACACTATGATCTCTTTCACATTGTTAATGTTGAAGAACATCATGTCAGTGTTTTTAATCAAAAGAGTAATGGTTTTCTGTTTGCTAAAATTTTACAGAGGAAGGCTAGAGGGTTACTATATTTGATTGTGAATGAGCATTGATTCACCAATAATTATGATGACATATTTCTTATCTCTGTTTATCTATCTGTATTATTGGAATGACTTGATCAGTTTCAATTTTCACCCATTGGTCGATTGATCTTTTAAATAGTGGACCAAAAAATTAATGTGGATTTTTTAAAACAAACTCATGGAAAAATATGTGGCTTAAATAAGTGTAAAATAATTATGATTGGAAAGAGATATTTCCAACCTATTTTTAAATATGAATTTATTAGTTCCGCTTCTTGGAGATTTTTCTTCTATATTCTCAATCCAGGTTCCTTTCAACATTCGGCATGGGATCTTGACTTCATTACTAATATTCAAAAGCATAGTAATGCACAGATCTAGGTATACATTCTTGGGCTCAGTCTGGTTCTATTTTGTCTTCCCATATTTAATGATGTTTCTTCTTTTACAGGGATACCTATGAATCATTATTATAATAGCATTATAAGAAAAAATGGGTATTATTCAAGGGTTTTAGTGGATGTTTATCTTCTTAATATAAGGAAAAGAAACACCACTCTATATTTTAATGGATTAAATATTGATGGTGAGTTTGAATATTAAGTTATTATTTGTTTTTATGATTTATGGAAATTGGTTTTCCATACGGTTCCTAGCTACAGACATGTTGTTAGAATCGAAAATAATAAGGTTTGTTCTACCAAGCATATTAAAGATTGTAATTCAAAAAAGTAAATCATGGGAATTGATACTTATTCTTTGAATAAGTAAAATAATATGGGTAAGGAGGTGTCTACTCCTGTACTTGGGGCTTCCTCTATATTTCCTCCTGAACTCCTTAAAAGTTATACTTCCATGGTTGTTAAGGAGTGGAACTCCAAGGCCGAGGAGGAAAATACTCAAGGTAACATGGAGGATCATGAAAAATCTAAAAGATTTTTTTTATTTCTAGGGATTCCATAGGTCCCGACTCTTATATTAAGTAATGGGTAGATATGGTTTTATGCTTAGGTTATGATGATTTTGTGAAGAAACACGCGATGCTAGGTGAACTAGTGTCTAACCTTAATCAATCTAATTTTGAAAGGGCCATGTAAAATGAAGCTG
The DNA here is from genome assembly GCA_963277665.1 of Viscum album. Classification (NCBI taxonomy): domain Eukaryota; kingdom Viridiplantae; phylum Streptophyta; class Magnoliopsida; order Santalales; family Viscaceae; genus Viscum; species Viscum album. Next base: position 1,919,750,015 of record OY728125.1, on the reverse strand, counting down.
ACAAGGAACTAGTGAAATACTGCTACTCATCAATAAAAGGAAAGAGTGAAATGGAGGAAATGAATGTTCTCATTGGGAAACTCCTCACTCTAATGGGTAAAATCTCATGGGGAACACTTTTCATTTGGAGGGGAATAAACCGAAAGTGGTTTGAAAAAACTAAGACATGGAAATAGGGGTGTCATACAAAAAATATTGGTTGAGAAAATGGTATAGATGATTTGGATGGGGGGAGTAAATTTTCTATATAGTCTTCTAATATGTATACCTCTATGGAGTAGGTTAAACTCTGGGAAAGTACTCCATACTCTACAATCAAAAGCATTCACATTCAGAATGGGAATATGCAAATGACGATTATGGGGACTATCTTGTTTCGCCTCATTTGTAGTTATCTAATTTAGATGAGTACCTACACTTTCATTGAAATTATACATCATCTATTTCTTGGGTTGCATTTTATTTTCCAATTAATTTCGTTAGGAATTATTTATCATGGCTCTTGAACTTTTTTGCTTTATAAATGTTTTTTGGTAAAATATTTTTGTGTTATAAACTATCAAATTTAGGGTTTTATTTCAAATGTCGAATTTTATAATATAGCATGTTTCTTAAAATGAATATGTTTTATCAAGAAAAATGATTCATATTATTTAGGTTATAGTTATATCAATGTTATTTTTTTTAAATCCAATGAATTTTAAAACGGGAATTTTCTACTATTCTTCTAAAAATAAATTAATTTTGAAAAATTAAAAAAATCATCTAAATGTAATATCAACATGATATAACCAAAAAATGATGGTCATTTTGTCAAATTTACAATAAAACCATATAAAATTAATCATAAAATATCATTAATAAATACTCTATATAATAAATCCTTTTATAATGTATTTAAATTTGTTTTATAACTAGTGACAATCATAAATATATCAAACATGAAAAATATACATTTTATAAAATAAATTTTATGAATTTAAATAAATTATATTACTCAAATAACTATACTAATTGAGTTTTATTTATGGTAATTTTTATTATATTTTATTATTTTATATAAATTTATTTATATTGATTTAATTAATTTTTCCACACTCATTACACCTGCTAAATAAAATTACTACCTTACTATAACCTTTATTATTTTGGTTTCTATTGTTTTATATGGGGAAAAATATTCTATAAAATAATTTTTTTGTATTAAATCTCGGTTTGTTACGTTATACCCCCTTAAATGAATTTTTTCTTAAAATTTTAATTTTCATTTCATTGGAGGAATATCTAAAGTTCGAGAAAAATTGACATGGCTCATTATATTAACTCTAATGAGTTATTTTGATCAATATTAGAGGCTAGACTAGAAAAAACTTTTTCCCCAAAAGAATTTCAAGGAAATGTATCTCCTAAATTTTTTAAAACCCATATGAAATATTTAATATTTTTTTACATTAGTCATGGTTGTCCTTGTACTAATAAATTCTCCCAGTTGATTGAGAATTTTTTTTCAATTATAATTGAAATTAATACATGGTCAAAGTGAATATAACCATTCTATTTTAATAGTCAAATCATTTTTTAGGAGAGGATATTATGAGTTTGACAATAATTATTTACACTATCATCATAATCATCCCATGACATATTTTCCATAATATATAAATCATTAAGGGCGGTGACTAGAGGTTCTTAAAAAACAACCAAGGTATAATTAGATATATTAACTTGTATAAATCCAAAAAATATGGGTATTGTTTATTTGAAACCTAATTACCACTATCATATCCATCAATAGAGATTTCATACGTTCTTTCATTCTCATTTGTGATAGACGGTTGTGGATTCCTACATTTTTAAAAGTCCTAGAGTTAGGGAATGGACATGGATAACACTAGAGTTCTCCATATAGAATATAACTAATAATTAATTATTCCATTATATGAGTTTTATCTTATAAACTCCTCATTTCCCTTGAAATTTTGACTCTTAATGGCCTCCATTACCACAAGTAACGAACCTTCCAATTCCCTTAATAAATTTCTATTGGTGCTACTATTTTTTTAAAATATAGTAAATTGATGTTTTTCCTTCATCAAAATCATCAAAATATAATTCAAAAGACTCCATATTTATTTATTTTTTGAGTTTTTGAGACCTTTAATATGTACAAATTTTTACTCCCTTTACACGAAAAGTAGTTTGGAATAATCACAATAATTTAATTCTATATCTCATTATGATGGGTCGTTTATTATGGTAGCATCCACATAATGACTCTCACCCATGGGTCCTTTTACTTCAATCCATTATTAAAACTATATGGGTTCACATGAGGGATGAAACATTTACAATATAGATATGTTTTTATAAACATAAAAGAAATTATAATTTAAATTTTTTTATTCTTTTACATTTTCATATTATCCCATTATAACTAAGGATCCATCAATTTCAATATTAGATAAATACATGTTACTTTATATTAGGTTATCACATAATTCTAAATAGAATCCTTTAATGTAGCCTTGATATTTTTGGTCCAGGTGTTTCACTTTTTGTCAGTGATGATACAATATGTGTTTAGTGATATGTGGATAAAATGGTAACTCTTGTAGAATTGTTATAGATTAGTCTATTGAAATTTGATTACATTCTTGGAAAGATATCCTAGGAAAATATGATGTTTTTTTATGATCATAATTATATAGGCTCCGTGATAAGGATTTTCCACATTAATAGAACAAGTGTAGAATATTTCAGATGATAAGAAGAATGGAGTTGGTTGGTTGGCATTTATTGGGATGGCTTTGTATCATTTTATATAAATGAAATTTTTCTAAGTATTTGGATATAACATTATTATAAAATTTCCCAACCTATTTACCATTCATGGTCTAGGATCAGCCAAAGGCTCATGTAGGACCATGGAGAAATATACATATTGGGAGCTAGCCCGGGCTAGCAAGAGTGTGGAAGGAGGCATAGTTCCCCATCTTGTGGGAAGACCCTTATGTATGGATCGTGGAATGCGTAAACACCTGGGTGCACATAGTATTGGATGGAATCCCATATGTTCATTGTATGGTTGTGAAGTGTTAAGGTGTAATGGGTGATAAACCCCATATACAGCTTTAGAAAATTATTTAAACTATTTTTATTATTAAACAAATATGACCCACATTAAAATTTCAATATGGGATCTGAGCCATGGGAACTCTTCAATTGTGATTAAAAAATGTGTATATAACTTGGGCCATCAGATGTGATAAATAAGAACCATCCACCCAAATCATGTTTTATATATTTTTATTTAAACTAATCCCATCGTATTCATGACTTATATAATCCACACATTATTAAATTGGATCCTTTGTCTTCTTCCTCTCGATGGTGCATCTACCCATGTGAGATTGGGGTATATAAATGACCTCTACCAAGATATTGATGGATCAAGTTAACGTAGAATTAACTGAAGTAATCTGGAAAATATGTCTAGAATTAGAATGATTTTCATAAAGTCATTGTAATAATATCATTATAAAAATATTGGATTTTCTAATGAATGATTAGCAGTGTGTGAAGCCATCAACTCATGATATTCTAATCATACAATATAATGAAAAAACCACTAATTCCATTAAATGAACATTATTGATCACAAGAAGATCTAAATCCACATTATTTTCCATATTTTAAATCAATTATCATCTATATTATTATTATTATTCCATAAGATGATGTTAATTGAGGCATCACATGATCAATATACTGATCATGTGAAGAATCAGACATCACAAAAATAACGTTATAATTCAATAGAGGTATCAATGATGTTTATATGATCATCATTTTAAGAAGATCCTGAGATCTTCATGAATTTGAATAGGTCTTTATCGTGAAAAAAGACCAATATCTTTATATAAACATATGCATGGGTGTTTAGGATGGAATTAATTTTCTGAGAAATCACTAGTAACTCTTGAAAAAAAAGGATCCAATATGATCCAAACAATGTACAGAAGATTCTTGTTAACCATTTTCGTTGGGAAAAAGTAATACATAGTAACACACTCACAGGATTCGTTCATGTAAATGAATGAGTCAGACTCTTACACTTTTTTTCTTCTAAAGGGATTGATGAGATAACTATGGACACCACATGTGTCACATGAAGGAAAGAGTGTCGCACAAGACATCAGGCCAAGCAATGAGGTTGAAGAGAACCTTCAAACACCTCTTGTCTAATGAAGTTATTTGAGAATGAACCTACAGAAAACATATATTGTCTCAAAACGTTTTTGAGATAATCCTATGGACATGACATATGTTTTCTTTTAGAACCATGTTTTGTTTTTGTTGTATTTGTTTTCAATTTCTCAATATCATGAAGAAATAAAGGATATTGAGAAATATGATGAATGTGAATTCTGATTGAAATGTATTGAATGAAAAAATAAAGGTATTGTAATTCATTTTGTTTTGAGTAAAAACTATATTGTTTTTGAGATAATCTTATTGAGGATTGTTTTGAAGGGAATCAGATCCATGTTGTTTTTGAAAGGAATCAGATCCATGTTTTAAAGGAAATATGAATCACTATGAATGTCCATTGTAATGAGACTATTCTTCTTTGAAAGTGATAACATCCTGATGGAAGTAGATGGTCATAGGATTCTCACTGAATATGATGAGAAAGAGGATTTTTTTGTTGGATAGTCAGAGTCAATATGAAAACTATTGACTTAAATTGTGATGATTATTTATTGGTTTGTATTTCATATAAATCATGAGTTGATGTGAGAACTTGTGATGCAAGCTTGATAGAAGAATGTGGGAATGGAAGAGATGTATCCAATCAAAAATGAATTTTATTTATATTGTTTTTCAAAACAATCATAAAATAAAGGAGTAATGCCTTTCGTCACAAAACAATCAGAAAATAAATCAATAGTCCCTATTGTTTTTCAAAATAATCAAAAAAGAAAGAAGTGGTGCCTATTGTTTTTCAAAATAGTAAGAATCAAATCATATCCAGATTGTATCGATTTTCTTTCAAAACAATCATATCCAGATTGTATTTATTGCCTTTCAAAACATTTGGATTCTTGGTGAAAGTAAAAAAAGAGATAGTTAGTGTGTTTCAAATCAATCGATGTGGAACTGATGGGAAAGGTGATGCCGATGGGAAGTGGTTCAGATCGAAGTGGTGCTGATGGGAGAAGTGATGCAGATAGATGATGAGAGACTGATTTTTTTAAAAACAATAGTATTTGGGTAAAAGAAAAGGAAAGAGATGGTGTTGATTGAATCATATTTATATTGTATCATATCTAGTTAGATAATCCTAATCAAAGTGATTATATCTTATCTGGAAAGATGATCCTTTCCAATGTGATTGTATCGTATCTGGGATAACCATCCTTATGAGATTGATTTTATCGCATTCTGGCAGATCTTTGTTTCCATATTGTATTTGATCATACCCAGACATCATAATTATAATGATCATAAATAGAAATGGTCAGTGATTTTATAAAAAATGGTCGTATCTAGCTCGATTGTAACCTGAATGATCCTATCCAACATGATCATAACTAACACGATCTTATCCAATATGATCATAACTTGAATGATCTTATCCAGCATGATCATATCCAACAAGATCATAATGTGAATGATAGTATCCATCAGGATCATAACCAGAATGAAGGTATCCAAAACCATCATAACCAGAATGATCATATCCACCATGATCGTATCTAGAATTATCGTATCCAGAATTATCATAACAAGAAATCATAACTATTAATTGTATCCATAATGATTTTATTTAGGATAATTGTAACAAAACCATTTGTATCCAGAAAAGATCATGCTTGGGTTGAGATGAAAACAAATAAACAGGAATGAATGGAAAGTTACAAGACTTACCAACTAAAGTCAAATGATGATAAAGCTGATCATCAATGAATTCATCATCATGAAGTTAGTCATGACCCAAGAACTAGTTTTTGAATGTGATGATGTGTTTTCTCAATAAGTTTAAGAGAAAAAAAGAATATGGAGATAAATGAATGAATTGTTAAGGGGGAGACTTTATTTTAAAATAATGTTCATATATCCAGTGGAGATGTGTATTTCCTCAAAAACATTCAATTGGTATGGTATGGGGCATTGTTTTGAAGAATTAATTATTAGATAATTGGATTCAGACATATGTATTTCTCATTAATTATAATTTTATTGTCATTTGAAATGGGAGTATCCAAAAGAAGATATGATTATTTTATAAGATTCGAGATGAATTGAGAAGTGTGAATGAAGTCTTAATTGCTCTATGATTTCCATATAAATTCCGATTTTGTTTAATCTAAGAGAGTGGGAAAGTGTTTTTGGATTCCTGCATAAACATGTTTTAGGTCACCTACAAAAGTCATGAGGTATATTGTACTTTGTAAGGGTGGTAGAAGAGGGAGAACCTCCACGTTTATATGAAGAAGAGATCAATTCTGTTTAGATTGACAATTGTTTTGGGAGGTGCTGATTCATTCAGATTCTATTCGGTATGAAAATTGTATTCAAGAATTTATGTGGTGCTGATTCTAATATATATTTTTTTCAATCAAACAATCAAAATGGGTGCTTTGTATTGAATGAATTCGTACTAGGAGATTTGTTTTTAATGAATGGAAATGTGAGATTTGTATCGAAATAATCAGGACTAGGAGCATTGTATTGAAAGAATTTGGACTAGGTGCTTTTTTTAATAAACCAGAATGGAATATTTGTATTAAATGAACCAATATTGTGATATTTGTATTTAAATAATTAGGACTGAGAGATTTGTTTTGAAAGAATTAAAATGAGGGCTCTTTATTAAATTAATCGGGACTGTGAGCTTTGTTTTGATAGAATCATACATGGAGAATTTAGACTTAGTGTTTCATAATAAGTCCAGGTGGTTCTTAACTTTCTTCTGGGTAATGAATTGATGATTTTTATTAGAATTTGAATACATATGTTGAATTTAAAAATAGTGTAGGTAACATGAGTTGTTAGAAAAGAAATTTATTACCCTATTTTGCTATGAGGGTGCACACAAACTAGTGGGGTTTTTTCATAGTACTACCCGAGTGTAAGGGTGATTCCTACTTGTTATAATGCAAATATTTTTTCTAAGTGGATTTTATCGTATTGGATCATTTGTAAATCATACCAAGGATGTAGCTATTCTTATTGAATACTGACCCTTTTATGTCTTTGTGTTTCTATAGATGAGTGTTGAGTTTGGTTTCAATAGGGAATTCAAATCTCTAATAAGAGGTGAATGTTGTTTCAGTTAAAAAGAAACGTAAAAGAAAAAGAGTATCATGGATTCACCCCTCCACCTCTCAGTGATACATTACTATGACTGGGCACTTTCAATTGGTATCAGAGGGAGGTTTACTTTGATATTATTTGCTGATGGAGAACATGAAATGTATGAACAATAATGTAATTTCTATTATTTATAGAATGTACATTCATATCTATAAAGATATAATGTTTCCATATCTTATTTCCTTTAGTAATGATGTTCTTGAGGCTACAACAGTTGGGTTTCCTCCAACAGATGATAAAACTCCACTTAAAGCAATTGATAAGTGCCATATTGAGAATGATGGAAGGGAAAATAATTCTATATTGTCCTCACTTTTTTAAAGTTAATTCTTGATAGTAAAAGGTGTTACCATAACAAAATATATATTGGATAAATTGAACAATATATATGAAGGAAATAGAAATGTGAATATAGAAAAGTTTAAATATGGATATTTAAGTACTAAGATCTCAAGATAGATCATCATGAATTTGTTGGGGGCTTCTTTACTAGGGTAAATGAAATTTAATGTACTATCAAAAGTCTTGCTGAAAAGTTAGATTATTCTAATACGGTTGAATAGATCTTGAGAATCCTCCCTGAAAAATTTAGTGCAAATGTTTCTTCATTAGAAGATAGAAATCTTGAAACATTATCTATTAATTATTTTCAAATAACTCTTATCACTTATAAAATGAGAAAATAGAATTCTATGATGAGAGAAACAACGGTTGATAGAGAAAGTCCTTTCAAGGCTTCCAAGAATGAGAAAAAAAATCTTGAAGAAGAAGAAGCTAGAGATTCTGACTCTTATAATGAGGAATGTAAAAATATAGATTCAATTTGGACCTTGTTTTCTAAGAATGTGAATATAGGTACATCATGAAATAATGTGAAACTTCCCATTAATTGTTTTAGATTTGGAACCATTAAGAATTTTATTTCCAATTTTTCTCAAAGATGAAATGAAGGAGAAAGTGATGAAGAAGAAAGAGAAGATGAAGAATGAAGGACAAGATGATCTTAGAAGAAAAAGTGTGATAAAGAAAAATTATATTCCAAGAGGTATTATAAGAGGCTATCCAAATCCAAAAAGAGATTATTTTTTTAATCAAAATAATAATGAGGATATTAAAAATTATGGTGAAGAAAAAACTTTTATTGAAATAGTTAATGGAGACTGTTCTTCCAGTAATGAAAGTAGTTGTTATGATGAAGAAGAAGAAAGTGATCTTGAATCAAAAAATTCCATTGAGCATGCTGGGGAAAATACATTTTTTACCAAAATGAATGATGATGAATTCAGAAGCAACAATCTTGATGAAGAATAATCTTCTCTTGAAATGCATTTGAAAGAAGAGTTGAAAGATGTATGAGAATGATCTGAAGTCTTGAATAGTAAAAAAGGTTGAGGATGAAATCTCAACTAACCAAGAATGTTTTTTGGAGAGAACTAAATAATTAATAATGAGATTGATGATTTAAAGATTTATTTTGAATATTAAAATAATTGTAATGTGCATTTGGAAGAGTAGTTGAAGGAAAAATAAGAAGAGGTAGAACATTCCCAAAAAAACTCTTAGAAGATAAAAAATTATAGGTTTTGAAAACTCGATCAATGAGTCTAGTGAATGTTATCATAATTAGAAACCTATGAGGGTTAAACTAAAGTAACCATCAAAGGATGATAAGAATAATGGAATTTTTTTTGAAAAATATAAATTCTTGTAATGTTATGTATATGGGTAAGACCGGTAAGGTTGGGAATGTTTTGAAAATTATTAATCAAGAATGGTTTCCAATACTTTTGGATCCAATAATTCATAATATAAAAGGAATAATTTAAATAATAAAAGAAATTTTGGTGGATTGGAAAAGGAAGAGAAAGATGTGGATGAGAAAACCAATCAAAATTCTAGACAGTATCAATGTTTCATAGGTAAATACTCTTTTTATTGATATTGCTGATATTGTGGTGGATTTGGAAATAAAGATAATATATTTTGGTTCCACAAAAAACACTAATATTATTCCTTATGTTATGGAATGAATGGATTGGGGGGGAGTCAATTTTCTCAGAAGAATAAGCCTAAATAGCTTATATTGAAGAAATATGTGAAGAATGAAGTAAATATTTAAAATAGGTTCCAACCATTGGAAACTATTTGTAAGAGTTTTGACCAACCTAGAAACATTTTGAAATGATTTCTTGTTTTACTACCGCCACAAAAAAAGATTCATGAAAATTATCAGAGGCCGGATGTTTTGGAAGTCCATAAGGACATATATTCTATTTTCAAATGAAAGAGTTCTGAGTTGTTTGGATAGAAAACATTGACCTATCAGGGAAATTGGAGGAATCACAAATCAAAGTGAAAGAAAAAAGGAAGAAGTAGACTTATGAAGATATTATAAATATTGGATAAAATTTATCCCCAAATGGTGAATATGACAGAAAGTGAATTTTATCAAAATCTATACCACATTATTCAATGAGAAAAAGATAAAAATGAACAACATGGAATAAACTGATTGTAACATTTTTTTTCTTGAAAATGAAGAATAGTTGAAATCCTCGTTATAATATTTGATAGAAAAGATGAAATCTGTTACAAAATTCAAGAACGATGAACAGAAGGAAGAAAGCACATCGAATTAAAAATCCATGAATAAAAAGGAGAAGGCAAGAATGAGAGAGGACTCTCAGTCTAATTGTTGTTTATAACAAACAATCTAGGCTCCTTTCTATTCTTAATATCTTTTTATATTTGTTCTTCCCTAAAGGTAATTGAATGAGTGAAAATAAAGAAAATATATTTGATGAGTCTCTTACCTTTCCTGAAAAATAAAGTAATGGGTATTTGATAAGTTTGTTTTGAAAAGTTTTTTTATACACAAACTTTCTGACAAGATTGTTGGGATGGGTGCAGATTATTGAAAGAAGTATGGAAAAAGTATTGGATGAAAATTGTGGATTGGAAAACATTGATCAACTTCATTATACAATATATTTATCTACACCAGGTTCGTCCATGTAGACTTATATTTGTTTAGTTAAAGGTTTTTTATTATGAAACACAAATGATAACCATGTCAAATAAAAGTCTGAACCTCTAGAAATGGAGATCATTTTCCAACAAGGGAAAACATATCTTGATGAACCCTTCGAATTTGATTTTCAATAAAGAGGAGGGATTAGATAAAGGGGGAGATAAAAATAGGGGGAGAAAGAAACCAAAAAATACTGACTATATTTTTCATATGGTTGAAGTGATCGAAATGGTTATTGACAAAAAAAATTCAAAAGGGGAGATTGTTACGAAAAATTCATGTAATGGTTGTATTTGCTGTCAATTGATAAATTGGGTGAAGAGAGAAAGGAAGTTGAAAATAATGATGATTGGGAATTCAAATTGAAAAGTATTGAAATAAAGAATAAAGGTACTATGATTCATTTGATTTTCATCAAAAAATGTATTAGTTTAAAACAATCGTATTGAGGATTGCATTGAAAAAAATCGTATCCATGTTGTTTTATAGGAATTAGAACCTTGTTGTAAAAGAAATAGGTGTCACTGTGAAAGTCCACTATAATAAAAATAATTTTCTTTGAAAGTGAAAACATCGTGCTGGATGTAGATGGTCATCAAATTCACTCTGAATATGATGAGAAAGAAGTTTTTGATTTTATGGAAATCAGAGTGATTATGTCTATGATTGAATTAAATTATGATGATTTATTACTTGTTTTTATTTCTTATAAATCATGAGTGGATGTGAGAACATGAGATCATGATTTATAGAAGAAAGGGGTAGTAAAAGTGATTTTATATAAGGACTCGACCTTAAACCTTACTTAATCTTGAATTAAATTTAATAATTCACATTGAGGAACTTTTTAGGATTCTAGTTCTAGAGAATTAGATCATAAATCATGCATTACATTCCACATTTAAACAAATTGGTTACATAAAAGATAGTATTCATTTTTCCTATCAACAGAAACATATTTAAAATAAAACATTGATTTTTTCTTGACACTTCCTTGACACTATCATCATATCATGTACCTTTCCCAAGACATGTGAAAAACATTTCAAAAACATGGGATGAGCATAAAAATCTCAGTAAGGGATATAAAAATACAGAAAGTAAACATTAGTACATGTATACATTAGAATCAATAAAATCATACTTTACTCATTAAAAATAAGCACGTTAACATACCTCATGAAATCATAAGTTTTATGAATAACTCATAGAAATCATAAGACATAAAGGTAACTTGAGGAATTTATAACATTTTTACGTAGGGAGTAACACTCATGGTTACATTTGGAATACCCATCACAGTATATTCCCTAAATCTCTTTGGAGAAACCCTAACGTTTAACCCCTTCGTGTTACCCAATGCATTGGAGAGATATATCGGGCTCACCCGCCCTTAGTTTATCACAGAACCAATCATCTTCATAAAAAATTCCAACGAACCATAACATAATCATAAAACATATCATAATAATAATGGAAAGATAACATTCCCATATTTCAATAATATCACATTTGAAGATATTTAAATAATGAAATAATTCTAAAAACCATTTTTAAACCATTAAAAACATTTAATAAAGAGATTTTTGAATCAAAGTGTCACATACCACTTTGAAGAATTAAACATTTTAAACCGTTAATATCCATATAAATAAATCCTTAAAACCATTTTGAAAACATGGAAATTAATGAGAAATATTTATAATAATAAATCATTAAAAAATTTAAAATGATATTTTAGTCAAAGAGTTTTTTACAAAATGAGAGACACTTGAATACATATAATTGAGGAATAACATTTAATAATAACTTTATAATATCATGAGAGTAAATGGATTAATAATATAATATTCCATAGGATAGTATATACACCATATAAGAGTGAATTAATGCATAACAACAATGAAGTCTCAATAGAAATGTAAAATGAGATGAAATCCCTTATAAAAAAGGTATCCTTAAATTAAGGATAAATCAATTTCATAATTATGTGTGGAAAATATAAATACACCGAATATAAGTGGATATTAAGTGTAAAACAATCATAGGTCATTCACACATATTCATAGTATGACATATTCAATAACTACAAGTTGAACCCAAAGAAATCGAAATTGGGTTAAGAAGTTCCCTTGTAAAAAATTTGACAGCCTAACGACGTCACTTTTAAATTCATAAAATGAGTTGATGAGATAGAAAATGATATCTCAGAAATTGGACATAAAATTTACATCAATAAAGATATATAATAACATATCCCAACATAATAAGATGTAAATTAAAAGACATAACATAAATAAGACTTTTTAAAAAGAGGAGGGTGAATGGTTCCCTTACCGACTTGGGTAACTTTTGAAACGTACACCCCATGAAAGAAGGACTATAAAACATTGATGTAAATGCTCATAAACGAAACTATATTATAAAAAGAGTATAATAATTGGAATTACATACACCACTCAAAGGTAATGGTGGAAAATGTTTCATAAATCTCACGGAATAAAAGTGAGATGAAAAATCACTTATGAAAACTCGGCAGCCTAACGGCGCCACATAAAACTTCCAAAAATGGATTTATGAGATCAAATAGGGTCTCTAATAATATTAAAATAAAAAGTACATAATTAGTAATATAAAAATAACATCCCGAAACATAATAAATATGAGATTAAAAGAAATGACATAAAGAGAGTACTTAAAAAGATGAGAGAGGTAGGATCCCTTACGAAAATTCAGCAGACTAACAGCACCACTTAAAATATCTAAAAATGAATTTATGAGAGTAAGAGGGGGTATCTTGTCATATGAAAATACAAATTAAAGTATGGTTAATATAAAAAAACATCCTCCAACATAAGATCATGGAGCATAAATGAAATGACATAAAATATGGTACTTGAAAAGAAAGAGAGAGGTCAGATCCCTTACCTCAAGTCCGACATGTCTTGTTTGTTTCTTTATAATCCTGAATAATAAACTTTTGTCAATATAAAATTTCGTAAGGACATCCTTTAAATATTATTATTCAATTCATATCACATATTATAATGTTATAATAATTAGTTAATTATGTGAGTCCATATCAAATGTTTTTGTCGATGTTTGGTACATGAGTCAAAAATGAACTTGTTTGAAAAGAATCGTCCATGTAGTTATAAGTACATCATCTCAAAAACAATATTAATGATTTAAATATCATATATGTCAAGTAAATATTCATTTTATACTATTAAATAACATTTGGAGATAAAAATAAATGAAATGCACTGTTCATGGAGACGGTAGGTCGTACGTACGCATGAACGCTACTTTCATTTCTTTGTCATATTAATGGAATTAAAATTAATTGAGAGATATATATATTATAATTACTGTATAATATATATGTTATATAGGTCACATAATTTCATTAATTTCATTCTTTATACTTTCCATGTATTGCATGAACGAGTCACATCACTTGAGGAGGCGTTAGTCCACACTTCCTTATATGAAATTATCGCATTTGCAAAACATGAAAAGAATAAATGTATGTTTTAAATATAAAATACAGAAGAATATATAAAACATAAATACCATATATATCATATATAAAATAAAGTGACATCATAATGTCCACCTTTAAAGGTGTTAAAAGAATATTGAACAATCATCGTTTCGTGAGACAGTAATTTGTCATCCACCGAAATTGTATGTTCTTTAACCATTAGATGGATGTGTGTGTATGTTTATCTCGAATAAATCTTATAAAAACATTATAGTATATTGAAGATACTGTTTTTTGTTACAAAATAAAGGAATAAAAAGAGTTTATGGAGTTGGAGAAGCAAAATAAAACAAAATAACATAAGAGAAGACATTACCTTTAAATCGGGTAACTCCCTTTGGTTTGAACCAAAAGAGTTTCTTAAAGAGATTTCTGAATAAGGTGAGGCTACAATGATTAATAGAGGGATTTGGAGAGATGAAATGGGCAGGGTTTGGAAGAGCCAAAGGTTTGAGAGGTGTGGGTAAAGAGGTAGAGGTGGGGGCCTTTTATAGGAGGAGAGGAGGGGCACTCTTGGAAAGTCAAGAAATGTTACTTTATTTTAAAATTATTTTCCGATTTTAAAGGTCCCACCTTGATATATTTTTATGATAAGGTGATAAGGGTTCGAAATAAACTCATAAAATAGGTCTTTGACAAGTGTAAGTCCTAGATTTTACATTATATTTTCATTTTATTTAAATTGTTCATTAATGAGATAATCGTTGCATCATCATGATGTCATAAATAATTTAATTTATATAATGTATAAAAATTATAAAAAAATTATATGATTTATGAAATCTATTTATCTTTCTAGTGAATATTTATAGTCTAAGTGATCATTTACACAGACAAAACAAAAAATGTTATACTCGGGTGATACATTCTTTAGTGATTTTCTCCTTCCTTGAAAATAAAATGATAAAGTGTCACTTTCACCAAAAAGTGATTCCATGGGGTCCCAAAGTTGGTCACAAGGCATCCCATGGTCGTCCATGACACAACCGGTATCACTAGGACACATGTTGGGGTCATTTGTTATTATTATGATATTATTTTATTATCCTTAACTACCCGATTACTAATTAATCTAGATAATTAATGATAATTACTGTCATTACTATTCATAATGTCAAAAAAAGTCTTAATTAAATAATTTGGACCTTATGATTCCAAATATAGAATCTATTTTACCATATTCTGAACATAGATATTTCAATAATTAATTTAAAAATAATTTCCGTTGTCAAAACAAATAGTGGCTTTTTTTGAAACAATATCTATGAAAAGTTTGGCACTTGTTTATGCCCAATTACAACGTGAAATTAATTATATTGACCACAATTGGATTAAATGGTAAAAATATATTATTATTAAACCTTAAGACCAATTTAAAATATAATCTATCCATATAATTAAATTAGATGAAAAATCAATTTTGATGTAAAATGCAGTATTTTTCACTATTCATTAAAAAATGAACATTGTTAGAAAAATACCAAAAATTTATCCAAAGTAAATTTCAATGTCCCAATCCTAAAGAATAAGTTTATTTTGAAAAATAGAGCTTATAAAGTTGTCAAAAGATATATTTAAAAAGGTTCGCCATCAAAAGGCGGTAAAACAATCTTTTAAAAATATTAGAGTATCTATTCTTAAAATTGGATTAATTTGGATTTTAAACCTCTAAAATTTATTGGATAAATGTAAAAATATTTGACAAACATATATAATCATTTTTTAGTTAGTTTTGTTCATTCCCGCCATTACAACGGGTAGGCGTTAACTACCATTTAAAATAATATTATTTTATTATTAGAGGTGCAACGATAGATTTCCAAGAAACTCATTGTTGTGTATTGGGTACGACATCGAGCATAGAGTTACCTTTAAATTAATAATAACATTTTATTCAAAAATATGGATAAATATAAAAATGACATATTCCATATTTACCTGGGGTGTTACATTTTCGCAATTGAAAAAGAATTTAATTCAGATTGTTTTTCAAAACAATCAGAATAGAAAAAAGTGGTGCTTACTATTTCTCAAAATAATCGTAAAAGAATGTAGTCATGCCTATTATTTTAAAAAAAGTGAAAATAAATAAGTGGTTCTTATTTTTTTCAAAACAATCAGAAAATAATCGTATAAGGATTTTATCGATTGACTTTCAAAACAATCGTATCCAGATTGTATGGATAATATTTCCAAAAAAAAATTATTTTGGGTGAATGTAAATGACGTTATACTGATTGTGTTTCAAAACAATAAAAGTGGTACTAATGGGAAAGGTTATGCCGATGGGAAATGGTTCTGATAAAAGAAGTGAAGATATAAGAAGTGATGATGATGGAAGATGAAAAAATGATTGTTTTTAAAAACAACCGTATTCAGGTAGAAGAAAAAGAAAGAGATGGTGTTGATTATATCATACTCATATTTTATCATAGCTTGGAATATCATGCTTATCAGAGTGATTGTATCATATCTGGGAAGATTATCCTTCTCAGAGTGATTGTATCATATCTGGGTAGATAATCCTTATCAAAGTGGTTGTATCTCATCTGTGAAGATCTTTACTTTCTGATTGTATTTGATCGTACCCGAAAATCTTCATCAGAATGGTCGTATCCAGGAATGATCATTGATTATATCCATAATGATCGTATCTAGGTTCATTATAACCTAAATGATTGTATCCAACACGATCGTAACCAATATGATTGTTTACAGCATGATCGTAACCTGAATGATTGTATCCAGCATGATTGTTACTAGCATGATCATATCCCACATGATCATAACCTGAGTAATCGTATTTAACGTAATCATAACCAGAATGATCTTATATATGATGATCGTAATCCAGATGATAATATCCTACATGATCATATCCATAATTATTGTAACTATAATGATCATGTAAAACAATCGTAACCATCAATCGTATCCAGAATGATTGTATTCTAGATTATAGTATCCATACCATTTGCATTCAGAAATGCTAATGCTTGGGTTGGGATAAAACAAAAGAAGTACGAATTAAGGGAAAGTTACCATACATTCCAACTGATGTCAGACAATGCTATAGAAGATCATCAATGAATTTAATGTCATGATGGTTGTTATGAATCAAGCACTGGTTTTTGAGTGTGATGATGTGTTTTCTCAATAGGGTCAAGATAAATGAACTGAAATTGCAGATAGGTGAAAGAATTGTTAAGGGGGTACTTTCTGTTAAAAGTGTAGTTGTATCTCAAGTAGAGAAGTGTATTTCATCCAACATGTTCAATTGTATGGTATCAAGCATTAATTTGAATAAATCTGTATGAGAGAATCACATTCAGGCATTTGTATTTGTCATCAAACATAATTGTATTTTCATTTGACATGTGAGTCTGGAAAGGAAGAGATGGATATTTTAGAAGATTAAAGAATTATCGAGAAGCATTAGCAAAGTCATAATTTCTCTGATATTTCAAGAGAAATTATGATTCTGGTGAATTAAATAGAGAAAGAAAGTGTTTTCAGATTCCCATATAAACAAGTTTTGAGTCACCTATTAAAGGCATGAAGTAAATTCTAGATGTTTAAGGGTGGCAGTAGAGAGAGAAGTTTGGGGTTTCTAGAGAGAATAAGAGATTAATTATGTTTGTATTGACAATTATGTTGGGAGGAATGGATTCATTCATATTCTATTCGGCATGAAAATTGAATTCGTAAATTAAAGTGGTGTTGATTATACCATATTGTTTTCTATCTAAATAATCAAAATGTGAGCTTCATATTGAATGAACCAGGGTTGGGAGATTTATTTTAATGAATTAGAGTGGGTGCTTTGTATTGAAAGAATCAGGACTAAGAGAATTGTATTGAAAGAATTAGGACTATGAGTTTTGTTTTGAAAGAATAAAAATAGGAGATTTTTATTGAATGAATTGGGACTGGGATATTTGTATTGAAAGAATCAGGATTGGTATCTTGGTTTTCAAAGAATCGGAATGAGATCTTTTTATTGGAAGAATCAGGACTGGGAGCTTTGTTTTGAAGGAATCATACATAGATAGATTGGACTCAGTGATTTGTAACAAAGTCCAGGTGGATCATAACTTTCTTCTGGGTAAGGAATTGGGGAATTATATTACAATATGAATACAATTGTTTTGTTGAAAAGAAGCACATGTAACATTAGTTGTTACAAAACTATAGTATTACCATATTGTTCTAAGAGGGTGTAGACATACTAGTGGGATTGTTTCATAGTTTAACATGAGTTTAAGGGTACATCTTACTCATTGTTATTGATGTATTTTTTTATTAGTGGATTGTATGGTATCGGATAATTTCCAAAACATACCAAGGAAGAAACTATTATTATTGAATAGTGGCCCTTTTAAATATATGAGTTCATGTGGATTTGTGTGGAGTTTGTTTTTATTAGGGAATTAAAACCTCTAATAGGAGGCGAAGTTTGATTCAATTTAAATTATACATAAAAGAGAAATTGTATCGATGATTCACCCCTCCCCCTTTCAGTGATACATTGCTCCGACTCAGCACATTCAGTTTCCAAAGTCTATCTAGTGATTCACTTGAGGTGAAACCCATAAGAATACTACATCTTGTGAATAAATTGATTAAAAAAATAACAGAAAGTGTATAAGATATTTCTATGAACGTGTTTAATAATGTGTAGAAATTTGGTGAGCCAGTCATTGTCCATGTGAAGATAGTGAACATACAACATACCTTGGTTAGATCACATTCTTCACAGTATTCACTGAGTAAAAAAGGAAGAAAAACATTTCCTAAAACCAATATAACCCTTGAAATACAAAAAGGAATATTTGAGATTCTTGGATTATGACTCTGAATAAAACATAATGTAAAACAATAAACAAAGAAGTGTGTTAATTTTTTAAATTCTATGAAACCCACGAATTATTGTTACTTGATTGCATTGAGTTGATAATTTAGGAAGCAGAAGATTGATATTGTGAAGGTTTTTTCATTAATATAGTATTAAATAACATTGTGTGATTCTCTTCAACACAATAGAATGAGGTTGGGACATTAGAAAAAAGGTAGTATAGACCGAGAATTGTTGTACACAGGTAAGTGGTCATTATAGGTGAACAGAGTTAATTGTGAATGGTTGACATGAATATTCTATAGATGTAAAATATAATATAAGTGTACCCAAGAAATTCATATCCTACATGAACATAGAGGAAGATTAATAATAATCATGTATTGAATAAGGATATATTCTGAGGTGATGTATTCTAATTGTTGGTGGGATAGGTGATGTCTCTTGGTTGGAGTTAGAATCATAATGAGTCTATCAGTTGGAGCTACAATAGAAGTCTTTTATTTGAATATTATGTAATTAGTGTCCATAATTTTGAGGAATATCATTGCAATCACTTTTTTGATAGTGAAAAAACCATGTTGGGGGGGGGGGGTGCAATCTTTATTTCATTATTCCAAACCAAAAAAATATTTTTTGGTCCCTCCAATAATCCAATAATTATTCTAAAGGATATATAATTTATATTTGGCCAAAAATTGAGGTTTACCATCATTTTATGTTAAAAATTATCATATTTTAATGAATAATATCGAATCTTATATCCTATCACTTGTCTTAAATGTTAGTTAGGTTTTAATAGTGGGGTTTCCACCCATTATTGATGATGATTACATGAAATAATCTAATAACAAAAAAATTGATTTATATGTAAAGGAAAAAAATTCCAACATGATGTATCAAGCATAAAAGGTATAAAAAAATTCATGGGTCTCCAAACTACAAAGGGGATTTTGGATAAGTTCAAATGTATCTATGAAGGGAATGTCAATGTTAGGGAATCCAAAATAGTTGTTTAGAGGAGTTTGTTGGAGGGCATTAAAACTAATGATTAATACTGTATTGGAAACAATTTGACAAAAGTAAATGTGATAGTTATAAAAATTCAAGGGTATGTGGAGAAGTTGGATGACTCTCTCATTATCAAAAAACTAATGAGGAATTTTCTAGATCATTTCGATTCAAATGTCTCATCCATTGAAATAATGATGATTAATATCATGATGAAGTATACAATATAACCATAGATTATGAGATGTCAAAAATCCATTCATTCAAGAAAAATGATAATATTGAAATTTTATATAAATATATGTGAAAGGGAAATGTAAGAGATGAAAAGTTAGAGGATTCTAACGATTTAGTGTCTAATTAGGATAATGATAAATTAAATCAAATTGTCTCTATTATATCAAAATTGATTAAGAAGAGAAAATTTATGGGAATGAATAATCATCCACCTAAATACTTGAACTGTGATAGCACAAGTCATATTTATAATATGTATCAACATTTATGGTTGAAAAATTAGAATCATAATTAGAATCAAATGATGAATAAATCCATAAACATAATTGGATAAGGATAATATGAAACACTATATTACTAGGAATTGATATCTTATGAGAAATAATAAAAAAAATTCATCATTATGTTGTTCATTAGATAATGAAATTTTCTTTTTATTCCCAAGAAAATATAATAACTTATTCATTATGTAGTAGTGATGATGATAAGGAAATTAAATAACTTGAGGGGAAGCGAAAAGAATAGTTATAGTTATTTATGGAACAAGTCAAATATCCCAACAAAGAAATAAATAAGATTGAGAATGAGAAAAATAAATTAACTAAAGGAATGAACAATGAATAAAGAGTATCATTTGGAAAAAAAATAAACAAGTTGATCTAGATATAAATAGTTTTTGTATTGAGAACATGATTAAAAAATTAAAAATTATTGACCATGATAAATGAAAATGGTCATTAAGAGATGTTGGTTGCAAGAGATAAATAGTTTTTTGACAAAGAAACCACATGTTTCATTAGAAATCATGAATTGAATATATATATATAGGGAAAAATTCAAAAAATCTATTGAGTTCAATGTAGAATAAACTGACTTTAGAGAGAAGAATGTTAAAAGTGTGCATAGTTATTTTGAGGGATATGTTACTCTTAATAGTGTGTGTGTGAAATCTAAGATTGATAATGAATAGTGTGTGGAGAAAAATAAAAATAACTCCCATATGGGAAGAGAAATTTTTTCTAATAATTCTACAATCACCAATGGATAGACAAAAACAACATAGATATCAAATAATCTAGAACTAATATGGTAAAATAAATTTTCAAGGATTTTTTGGTGCTATGGAATTCATGGTCAAAAAACATACTATCTCTAGTTCAACATCTCCCCATATGGAATAAGGAAAGAATAACGAGGGAGTTTAAATAAATATGAGATGAAATAATCTTATAGAAAAGAAAATGTGAATTGATATACCCGAAAAATATCAAAAAAATTCATAATCTTTAGGAAATTTGTAGTTTATACTATTCATAAAGTAACAAGATCATGTTGTGAAAGAAATGATTAGGAGGATAATTTTTCAATTCTATGAATGGAGAGATGTTTAAAAAATCCCATTGAAATGCCTGTTAATTATTTTGAGAAAAATAATAATTTACAAAATACACCCTAGTTGTTTTTCCCCATTAGTTAAAATTAGCTATGAAATTTTCAGAAGGTGAGAAATATGATAAATTTAAATTAAAGCAAGTGGTCTCGAGAAATGAGGTGGAATGTCAAGTGAAGCTATAAACAATTGAATAATTTATGATCTAGAATACCGAGGTTGATAAATTTATTTAAATAAATGATAATGTTCAATAAAAAAATGAATATTTTCAAACAGATGAGACTTAAAACAATTTAAAGGGTTCAAAAAAATATTTAAATGATGATATTGGTATAAAATAATATACCATATTGATAACAATCTCTCAATCCAAATACTAATTCTTCGAAACTAGGAGGTTTCTTCTGATTCCCCATTATATTATGTGTTATAAAATAATAATGATGGGAATTAATGAAGATATTTGAGGATTTAATTTTATGATATCATGATGACATTGTTGTTGATGGAGTTTATTGACTTCTCTTAAGTGGTGGAAAATTTTTCAGCCCTTGATAGAGAGATTTATCTTTTTCACCTAAACTTTATTTTTATTTTTCACAATTATGAAAATGATTTAGCATTTCATTAATAAATAAAATTATTTAAATAATTTTGAATTTGGGTTGAGATATTCTATGTATGATTTCACATGCATCGTGTTTCTAGATTAGAGATTTTTATTTGCTTATATCTATCTTGTTTTCTACATTTGGTTAGACCACGTAGGTTATGAGTTTATTATCTAAAGGATTTTTTCTTAATGAAAATGTGAGATCCTTCATATCGTGGATATTATATTGGAAATTTCATATAAAGGATATTATTATATTTTCATAATAAAAATGGGGTGAGATAATTTCCCCACATAGAATTTTTATTTTATTGTCAAATAGGGATAAAAATTGAGCACATCTATTGTATTTTGAAATGGTTGTTGTAAAAAATACAAAGGGGGGGATTGTTGTGTGTGTTGTTTTAATTTTTTTAAATTGTTTGCGAATAATTGCTTAGTAAAAATTAGTTTAAGTGGTGATTCTTAAATAATTATTACGGATTAATCTAATGGAAATAGATGTCACACCAAGGAAATTATCATTAGAAAATCTTATGACTATTTGTAAAAATAATAAGTGTTAATTTCATGTTCCAAGGAGTTTTCACATTAAAATAACAAGTTTAGAATACTTGAAAATAGAATAAGAAATAAATTAGTTGGTTGAAATTTATTGGGATATATTTTTATCAACATATATACTTGGCATTTTTTGTAGTTATTTTATTGTGACCTTGTTTAAAATGTGGCCAGCCTACTGACCTTCTAAGACCATGGATCAAGCACATGTTGATGTGGGTAAAAGGATAACGCTCACCAATAGGATCCATCTCTGGCATGCCAGATGGCAGTAGGAGTAATAGTGCATGGAAGGTTCGTTTGATCTCATGTGTAGGGCCTATAGAATTCATATCCTTATGGGAATGCATAATGTGGACCAGAAGCTCACAAGGCTAAGGCCCATAGGTGCTGCATGAATGTGGAATGTGTGATAAACCCTGTAGTTGACTCAAGAAACCCACCATAATCATTTTTCTTATAAATTGAAGGGGGTATTATTGAAAATTTCGATGTTGGAAGCAGATACATGGGTATTGTTCACCCATTGTTAAAAATATTGAAATATCTGAGGTCATTGGATGTGGTTGATTGAAACCATCCATCTAAATCGTATATTACGTGTATTCAAATAAATTGATACTATAATATACATATTGGATATAAATAGTGAATTATTCAAATGACACCATCAGTTAATTCATTTTGAAGAAACATATACCTGTTAGAGTTTGAGACAACCAACTAAATTTAATCGACATGTTGAGATCTTGATACCAGGATGAACAATCCAAATAAATCATGAATCATTGTCTTACGTGAAAAGAATTATCATAAATCTATTATAAGAATCTGATTATAGGAATTAATTGTTTTCTCAAGAATAAGGAGAATATATATAATACATATCATGTTAAGATTTTAATCATATAATTAAGTCAATATAACCACTAAATCCATCACATGAATTTTTATGATCTCATGAAGATGTACGACTACGATATCTTCCATATTTTACATGAATTATTATTTTTATTATTTTTATTTCTCGAGATGATATCGACTTAGAGATCACATGATCAACAAACGGATAAAGTGAAAAATAATTCCATGGAACATATATTGGGTGATCCTTATGGCGTAATTATCAAATAAGATGAGAGTATTATCATTCATTAAGCATCCTAGTATCACCATGTATCTGAATATTTCCTCATAACACTAAAATTGAGAAATATACCTATAGAAATAAAGGCAAGGTTGTTGTAGGATTCTTATCGTATTATGAGATCATAATATTAACTCTCAAAACATAGGATCCTGCATGATAAAGTTATGAAAAGGTTATTCTGGGAACCATATTTTTTGAACAACAAATAGAGGGAGGAATACACTTTTAGAATTAATTCATGTGTGGAAAGAATATATATAAAAACTTGTTGTCTTTTGGAGTTTGAGGGGATAGTATCCTACACCACATATTTCTTGCAATGGAATGAGAAACCTGCAAGACACTAGGTCTTATGTGGAGGTTGATGAGAACTTGTAGACACCTCTTGTCACCAAAAGATGTTAGAGAAGGAACCTAAATATAACATATCTTTTCGCATGATATTCATGAGATAGTACTACAAAAACAACTAGTTTCTTTCAAATTCGTACTAGTATTGCAATTGAGGTTACACACATGAGACATCATGGCCTTGAGAATACATTGATACGAATAAAAATTGATAATTATTGAGTTATTTCTATAAGAATATTTATTTTTTTGAAAAAATGTTGTGATACACAGTTGGGTCATGTGAAGAAAGTGAACATATTTCATAAAATTGGTTAGATGAAACACCTCACATAAAACATTTGTGAAGAGAGGAATACACATATTTTATACAATTCCTGTAACCCATGAAATAAAAGAAAGAACATTTCAAATTTCTAAAAAACGACATGGAATACCACATTATGTGAATGAGAATATTAAAAAGTGTGTTGATGTTTCAGATTATATGAAACCCATGAATGAAGGGTTATTTATTAAATTTAGTTGATAATTCAAGATGAATAAGTTAATTATTGGGAAATTTTTTTCATTAACCATAATATTTAAAAACATTGTGTTCACCTATAGTACTATTTTATTGTGGATTGTACATCAGATAGAAGGAAGTATAACTCGGGCACTATTGAAATGAGGAAACTAGTCATTATATGTGAATAGAGTTAATTTTTTATTGTTGAGATACATATTCCATTTCAATTAATGATACATTAAATATACATGAGAAAGTATGATCATACAATCTCATGGGTTATGATTAATGATAATCATATAGTGGATCAATTCATTATCAGAGGTGAGGTATTTCAATTGGTTCTTGGAGAAATTTATGACTTTTGGTTGGAACTCAGAGAAGAAGGAGTCCCATGATTGGAGCTACATTAGAAACTATTTTTTGGATCTATAGAAGAAATGGGTTATCTTCGATGGATCCAGATCATTATAATCACTTATTTGATAGGAAAGAATTCGTTTTGGGAAACCATCATGGAAAGTGTAGGTCTCCATAACATAACTTTTATATATTATGCGTTACTCTATCTACACCTAATAATGTACATGAAGTGATATTGAAAGATAATAATTTATTATATTGATAACCTTAATAAGTTAAAGAGGTGAATTAAGAAAGGAAATCAAAAAATGAACCACTGGTTCACCCCTCCCCTCTCAGTTGTCAGTATGGGTTGGGGAACTACATAAATCAATCCATCATTCTGGTTCATGAAAAAAATAATATAACACCCCCAGTATTGTGAAACTAGGAGCACAAAAATGGCATGTTGACTGTGAAATTGAATGGTGTTTATGATATACCTGACTAACCATTTTTAGAGTCATTACGAGTAAATAAATTTATGAAAACACATTTTCAATTGATATTATTCAGATATGGATCAATTTATAAAAAAACCAAATTATCTATATATTACCAAATATTCAAGATCTTATCATATTCCTAGGATTATCATTTGGGTTTTTACTAATTTTTTCTAATCCTAAAATAAAAAAACAACTATAAATTCAGATGATACAAAATATAACAATCGATTCCTTAATCATAATTTATTAAATGATTCCTAACAAACAGTTAAAAAAATACACACATAGAATAATGAGTAATATTTTATTTAGAAGATGAGAAACATAAATATAATATCATAAAAGTAAAATCAACATATTTATTTAACACCCAATATAGTGATTCTATGATCATAAGTCCCCTAAAACAACATGACATATGTAAGGGAAAGTTATTAATTGATTATGCGAGATAAAAGTTATAATAAAGGAATAAATATGTAAATAATGTATAAACAGATAGGTAATAGTCAAAATAAGTTATCAGAAGGATAATTTTCATAAATACAAAAAAATGGTGTAAATAAATGATATAATGAGAGCATAGAATAAGTGTAATAATTTTATAGGACAGTTACATCAAATTAATGTGTTAAAAATATAAACATGATATCATTATCATAAATTATGGATCCTTAACTCATTAATATAACGTAGTTATCTAGAAGTTGAACAATCCTATAGTTTTATAGGATCACAACCCACTCACCATGATATGTCATGAGATTGAAGAATTACAAGGTGCAATGTTGCATTATCTAGGCACACCCATCATTATAAAAAATCATTCATGTATTTGTCACACGATTTCAAATATAATATCAAAAATAAATCGAAATAAAATGGGGTTTATATTCTTATCATGTGGGTCCCTAAGTAAACATCCATGACTTCATCAACAAGTATGGAATGATACCCCCTATGGAGAATAAATTAGATTCAAGTGAATGAAAGAACCATTATTGGTAAATACTACACATTAATGTTGATCATTGATTTTTTATTTCCTTTATATATGAAAATGATATTTATTTTAGATAAAATATTTCCTCAATTAATAAATGTATTGGGAATATAAGTTAACTACCTTTAATCAAATAATGGAACATGGGGAGTTAAAATTGGAAAGAATTAAATGAAAATAAATTCTATATAAGTGGTTAATTAGGAAAGAGAAAAGAAATGAGGGATCATCCCATATATGTATTAGATTATTTTATAATATATCCAAAAAAATATTGATGATATCATTTTAAGAATACCCTTGATATAGAACAGAACATAGATTAAGAACCCTCTTTGAAAAGTTAGGAGAATTTATAGGAAAATAAAAAATTCCATTATTATTTGTAGAAATTTCTGAATGGGATTTTTAATTAAACCATGTAATTATGAATGTACATTTTGAAAACATGAAATCATTATGAGGAAGTTTCTTCTTAAAAAAAGTCAACATAAATATACAAAAAAATAATATAAAAGGGATTACTTCTGGATTGCAATAAGCCATAAAAAACATATAAAATATTTAATTTCCAGAATATTTGTTTAAAATCCTATGAAGTTAAAAATATCCATTTTATAAATATTTATAATGAAGACATTTTGGAACATTTTAAAACATTAATATAGAATAATATATTTTAGAAAACTAATCATGCAGAAAATATTAATTACCATTAAAATATTTCAGTGAAACCCAAATCATAAAATGGTTGTTATATCCATTTATTTATAAGAGTTAAAGAGGTTTGTGATAATAAATTTAAATATTGTAGTAAATACATTTGATTTTTAAAACATAAATATTGATGATATTTTTGGGCATTCTTATGTTTGGAATGATTACTTTTGATAAAGCATTTTTAAAGAGAACAGATCACCCAATGAGAAGCATTTTAATTAAATGGATTAATTTCATCATAATAAAATGAAAGAAAATATCTCTTAATTGAAATGGTAGGGTAAAGGAAAATTTTACAATAAATGTCAATAATGAGATCCTTGAATCAAAAAACGACACCCTGAGTCGAGAACTGAGTAAATTTATTACAAAAAAGTGTAAGAGAATGATATTTTAAATAAATATAAAATAAATTGAATAAAATATATATCATGATAACAAAAAAATTAATTAGAATATTGAAAATATAAATGTAAATTGGTGAAAAATGTCAAACATGGATCAATGATGGATGTCTGAGATAAGAGTCCCTTGCTTTTATATCTTAAAGCATTCGATACTTGAACATAACATTATTTATAATTAAGTTAAGTTAATTAAATATATACCCAGGAAACATATTAATATTTAATTAAGTTTATAAGTTCTATTTATTATCATTTTTTATTGGTTATTAATTTAGTTTCCTCTTACTTTAATCGCTCGGTGCTGTCTGATTATTTTTTTCAAAATACTTTCAGTTTGTTGACTTCGATCAAAATTTATATAAAATACTTTATAATTTCTAAATTGAATATTATAATTTCATATAATATTATAATATTACCTAATGTGTAATTTTATTTTTATTCCCCATGAATCATCATAATTTTAAAAATTCAAATTATAATATATTTTAATGCTTAAATTGATCATAAATGATTATTAATAATATTTCATATACAATGTATAATATTATCATTCCATAATAGTAATTGTTAGTAAAATAATATTTTTTGTAAAATAATGAATTTTTTTTGTCTACTCATGTTAGTTGATATTGAAGGATAAAGAGAAAATCAACTCATGGAGGTGGTAGTCTGCATGTACACACAAACAACAGTCCTATTTTTTAAATTTGAATGTACGTAAGAAATAAAATATCATATAATTTTAGAAGGATTAAATTTTATTAAATCTTATATTATTTTATTATTTAAAATTTTTGAACCATAAATTAATTATGGTGGTGAAGATCTGAAATTTTCGCTTCATGGAGGTGGTAATCAATACACATGCACTAACTATGATACTCATTTTACATTATAGGTGGAAGAGAATAAGTAAAGGTCATACCATTTTTATAATTACATATCAATGCGCCAATAATTTAGGTATTATTATTATAATATGGTTATTGATGTTTTAGAAAGAAAATAATATGATTCAAATGTTATGAACAACATGTTACCTATGTTGTGACTCTGAAATTCAGAATAATAAAGGCCTTAGATATGGGAGACATTGGATAATTTCTAGTGATCATGGATATAGGTGAATGTAAAATAAATCAATTATAGATAATTTGGTTATGTACCCAAGGAAAAGTTTAAATACTAGTTAATTGCTGAAGGGGTAGATTTGATCCCCATTTTTTAAGAGAAGATGGGGATCATTTCGATAAAAAATGGTAAGTAAGGGTAAGATTGGGAATGTAAGAATGTTATGTTAGTTTTTT
This sequence comes from Viscum album, assembly GCA_963277665.1. NCBI lineage: Eukaryota > Viridiplantae > Streptophyta > Magnoliopsida > Santalales > Viscaceae > Viscum > Viscum album. The sequence goes on along the minus strand of OY728125.1, from coordinate 1,919,721,084 downwards.
GATTGAAAGTTATTAATAAATTAATCTAATATATGAAAACCAACAATTTTATTTTTAGAAATTATAATTTTTTTGTTTATTTATGAAAATTTGACCAACCATAGATTATCATTTTAAACGATTATTACTCTTAATTAAATATTAAACAAGTTGATTTTTTATAAATAAAAATATATGTTTTCCCTAATTAAAATTCGTTATGTTATGAATATTAATTTTGGTTTTATATAAAAAAATTGTTTTAAATTAGATAAAAATAAGATTTAAATAAAAACATTAGGCATTGAAAAACATTAATTTTAGAAAAATTTCTTTTTAAAAAGTTAGTGTTAATAATCTTATTTATCACTTATTATCTATTAAATGAGTATTTATTCATTTAAATATATATGTAAAATCCATATTATAATTTCAATTAAAAACTTATTCATTTTATTTTAATAATCCACAATATTTAAAAATGTGTTATTCTTTGAAAATTAATTATTTTATTAGGATAACAAATATTTTTCCAAGGTGACATAATATTTATGCCTAAAATAATATATCTATTTATAGAGAATTTAGACCTACAGTACTAAAATATAAAATCAATTTAATTTTATAAAACTGGTAATTTTTTAAATACAATGGTATAATGTGTTTATTTTTTAAAAAAATATTATATTGGATTTAATATATCAATTATACAATTGAAATTTATAAATTTTGTTTTAAAATATATAATGTAACCTAAAAGTAATATATATGGTAAATCTAAATTATTTTTAGGTTTTATTTTACAGTTATATCCATGTTATTTATTAAAGTCTCTGATATTTTGACAAAAGTTATTTGGAATTATTCAAAAAAAATTATTTTAGAATAATTTCAAAAATACTTCTTCAAATAATATGTCAATGATTAATAAAAAATGATTTCAATTTTTTAAAATTAACATGAATGATTCAATAAATATCATAATAAAATAAAATCAAAAAATATCATGAAATATATATTTTTATTTGAAATTAATTTTTCTTATATTATCTATTATTTAAAACTAGTTCTACTTATATATATATATATATCTAATTTACAGAATATAAATTTTATAAAATAAATTTTAATGAAAAAAATAGATTTTTCTAGATACATATTTGTATTAATTATGTTTTAAGATTAGGGAGAATTTTAATTTTTTGATATTATATATATATATATTTCATAATACTTTTACCAAGGTTTATTGTAACTAATTTTCTTTATACCTTACCAAAATTATATTTGTTTGGGTTTTGGTGTTATATGTGGAGAAAATTCTTGATCATCATATTTATTTAGGGGGAAAACTTTGGGTCATTATAGTGGTCTTTCTAATAGAAGATAATTTTTATTGGATACTATCATCTGGATGACAGAACTTGGGGATAATAGAGATCACACATAAGGTTGAGGGTCATATATTTGCTATACATATATGAAAAATGGTAGGTAATATTATTTATGATAGTATATATTAAATAAATTTAAAAATTATATATTATATGAGATAGTTTTGAGCCCTAAATTTTAGAATTTGATATCAAAATAATATGTAAACTTATCCTAGGATATGAGAGTTGGCCAGTGATTGTCATCATCATATTTTGGTTATCATTTAAAAAAATTAAAATTTATGTCAAATTAATTTTTTATTACTTAAATTTATAATTTTATTTAATGGAAGCATAAGAGACTATGAATAATCATTTATAAGAGCGATAAGTCATGATTGATGGGTATTCCAAGTGCGATATTGGTTTTCATTAGGGGGCGTGGATATGAGTGACCCTATACGGTGTTGAGAAAGGTAGGGAGGACAGTATCAATTCATGATTTAAAACATAATTTTATTATGGCACTTTCATGATATTATCGGTCAGATCGAAGGGATCATGTGTACAATAATTAGTGTACACTACATAGTATGACGAGAGGATAAGAGCACATGATGAGATTATATAGAGCATGTAGAGTGATGGAGGTGGAGTTTAATTTCAATCATTAGAGAGACTAGAAGATGTTAGGGTATATATGATGGATTTCATGTCGTTTCAAAAAAAAGTTTCATGCCCCTAACCCTTCATGTGATACTGTTCCCCTAGATATCAACTTGTCCTAATTTATTGAAGTGAATATCATATATGTTTTTTAAGAATCATTTTATGTGTGAAATTGAATAATTTTCTTATATATGTTATTTTTTTATTTTTTATAATTTTTATATTTTTTAAATATTTTATTCTATTAAAAAGAGTAAATATATGCTGAAATTAAATTGTTACACATTTTATATCTTATTTTTTTATGGAAATAACGAACCACTATTAATATTTTTTCCCGATGTAGCACCGTAAATAATCATATTTTCAATTATATATTATATGATTATACTTTTTCAATGGACTCCCATCACTAATAAATTTTAGATACATGAATTTATCACACAAAACATGTAATAAAAAGGAAAAAACCATTCCAATGTAACTTGACATTTTAGTGACCTTTACATATAGTAGCACATCCTTTTCCATATTTATTGTATACATTCCCATATAATTCTTGGATTTCAAGTAGATGAATATCATAATTAGATATGATATATTTCCCATATGTTGGTCTTTGTTTTCTCTACCAGAATGTTTTAATCATATTACCACCAAAGAAAAAAGAAGGGGATTATATGTGCTTTTAAAAAATAGGGATACATGAAGGCTTCCATAACCAACATTATAAAGCTCATATAATGTGGCATGTGACTCTGACACTTTCTAGTCACTTTTTATAGAGAATTGATAGAGACATAGTTTTTATTAGTGAAAAAAGGAATGATTAATGGTTCTGATTTGTGGGTACTAAAAAAACTAATAATGTTATAAATTTCTCTATACTCTTTATAGAAACTAAAAATAGACGCCACAATGTTCCCATTTATTAGTTATTGAAAGAATAATTGTTAAAATATACATTTATAAATGCCAAAAAAAATTCATAGTATTGAAAAAAGATACATACTATAAAAATTAGCTTTATATATCTTTAAATAACCCATTTTAACATATAATTATATTTATATAAATATATACTAAAACACTTATATATAGTCTAAATTATTCATATTATTTAATTATAATAAATATAAAATTTATTTATTTGAATATGAAAAATATAATAAATATTAATAAATATTAATTAAAAAATTTCACATCATTATTTTTGATAAATATTTTATAATCATTTATTTAAAATAATAATAATTAAATAAATATATAATACACTAAGGTAAGTTAAAATGTGAATTAATCATCCAATAACCATAACTTCTCCTCTAGGTGTATGTTTTGGAATTAGGAGCTATTATATCAATGTTTTCAAATGGATAAAAATGTATATATAATGTTTATAAATAAATATATCTTCTTTTTTATATATATATATAATCATAATAATATACATATATGTATATGTTTATATATTCTAAAATATGTAAAAATATATTAATACATATTAATATTTAAACACACACACACATATATATATTTAAATTACATTTGTATATTTATATTTATATATACGGTAATATAATATTGGTAAAACGATTTGTACTAATAGAATATGTTCATGAAGAGAATATATTGGGTGGGAGGTCAAATCCCACCCCATTTGAATTAATTCTTAATTTAAGGTGTGGGTGGCATGCAAGGAGGGTTTGGTGGGGTTGGGTTGTGTGTGAAAGGGGTCTTGAGGATGTTTAGATGGGGGTTCAAATGGGTTGGGCCACATGTGTTTTTTCCCAAGGTATGTTTTAAATAACATTTTCTAAAATATTATATTATCTTTTATCCATGATAAAAAACATGTGAAAAAATGAGATATTTATCAGCTTCAAAAATTTGTACTGATAAAGTTATTCTTTTTTCAATGTGTTTTAGTGTAGGAAATGGATATATGTTATCATCATTAGTTTCTAGAACTAATTAAATGTTCATGATCAAAATTTAGTGAGGGAAAAATCAATTATTATCTTATACTGATAAATTATATTTTTAGCGACGATAAAGGAATGTATTGTAGTAGTGGAAATAAATTAATCAAAAAAAGTAATATTTTTTTAATTTTACAAGCCAAATATTATATTATTAGGAAAATAAATCAACGAAACATGAAAAAAATGGGAAGCCCCCAATTTTTTGATGGGGATCTCCCACACAAAATATGTTCAACAGCCCAAACATTAACTAACAATCTTGTCATACCTGATGAATCAAACAAACTTATGGGTTAATAATGATCCCTATCAACCATGAAAAGTAATACATGTATATGTAATTTTTATCATCCAATGTATAATCCCTAAACCAACTATGAAAATAAAAATAATAAAAATATCAACCACTCTTCAACATAACATTATCATCACTGAAAACATAAAAACCCATTTTAACATCCTTCCAATTCATGAAAAGGACTCAAACACCTGAAAAGTCACTATTTTTTATTAACTGAAACCCCTAACATCAAATTATTATATAAATAAAACAAAATAAACTATATATTTTTTATTTTTTAATACCATATAATATATTTGAATCATTTAATAAAATATTAACAGATTTCCCATGAATTTGACCATATAAGCAATTACCAATAAAAAACCAATGATGAAGTGAAATAAAATCACGTGTAACAAAATTACCACTAGTATCCTAGATCTGATTTATGATTTAATAAATTTTCATAGAACCAAATGGCCAAATCCTAACAGACAGATATATTTAGCAGTTTTAGAGAACCATATACATACTTGATATCCATTTTCTGTTAGGAATAAGAAATAAAACCTAAGAAATAAAATATAAAATGAACTAAATTATTGAAAACTCAATTAATGATTTACTCATCAGATCATAGGGAATAGAAAATAATATGGTTCATATCAATTTCTTTTTAAGGTATATGTACAACATATGCAATCGTTAATCAATTAGAATAATCAATATTAAAATGTAAATAATTTAACAAGAATTCCATTTAAATAACATGAAAACATGATGTTTTAGGCCATAAATGTACAATAAAAACATATATGTATACTTTATATATATAGGTCTTGATATAAACATGATATAAAACAAATTTATTGGGTTATGGAATAAATAAAACCAAAACATTAGATCATGAATGTTTCTACTTCATCAAGTATGTCAATTTATTTTCCACTAAAGGATTTCCTTGTTCAAATTTCTGCCCAGAGGAATGATTCTGGGATCATGGGAGTGAATTTGGGTTGTCATTCTAATAGGTTTGGAAAATTTTGTTTTCAAGTGTGATGATAAGTGAATAAGAAGATTCTTTTATAATGGAGTTGAGTGGAAATTTTTAAATTTCTCAAAACATCAATTTATAATAAAATCACTCTCAATACAAATACAAAAAATCCATTTAGTATAACATAATATATGATAAGGTTGAAATATCATCAACCCAATTATTTTATAATAATTTTGGTTTAATTTAAAACCTTATCATTTTGATAAATCCTTAGCTAACATATTTTAATTCAAACTATAGAAATACCATTATCAATATTAAAAGGTTGTAATTTTTACTTATAATGTGTGGATTTGACATTAAATGGAAAATTTATAATTTTTTTACAAAATATAATCCTATTTTAGTTGTTTTATATTATGATTATTTTAAAATAATTTAATAAAATATTATTTTTATAATATATTTTTAGTGTCAATCTTTACAGTATTCATTACTTGGGTTTTTTTAAAAATATAGAAAATAATATATATTTGAACCAAATCATTAAATACATCCATAATATTTCATAATCATCTTAAAATTTATTGGAGAAATTTAATTAATAAATATTATATTTTAGTTATTGTTTTTAATATCCTTTAATTTATTATTTCAGTAATTGTATAAATATTGTATTATAATTGTGAAATTATTTAAGCTAAACATTTATTAACAGTTTTTTTAAAACAATTACAATTTTATAGATAAATATTTCCCTATTAAAAAACTACATAGGTTAAAAGATATATCTTATATTACCAAATAGTAAAAAGGTTATACTGATTAAAAACATTAGTGTGACGTGTTTGTCTTTTCCTAAAATAAAATTTTATAGGGGGATTATTGTCAAAAATGTGGCCCCAAGAGCTCATAAATTCTCCCCAAGTATGATTTTTATCGAAAATATATCATTTAATAAAACAAGGAAACATGTTATGGTAATTTTATAATATTTCTAATATAAAATTTACCCTTAATGTTTAGATTTATATTTTAATGTGGTGATAAAATTACTATGTTTACTATTCAATTTTTTTAAAAAATAAAAGTATTATTTTTACTAAATTTAGTTCTTTGTATTAAAAACATGAAATAAATTTTTTTCAAATTTTAAACACATACATGGATAAAATTATTTTAAAATTAATCACATAGAAGCGTCAAGAAAGTGGGTTTTCATATGAGACTGTTCAAAAGATATAAATTTTGTAACATCAAAATTTAATATGAAACAGATTAAAAACGAACTAAAATGAATTAATAGATGTATAAGTCATAAAATAGTATTTTAAAACCCATCTAAAATAATATTTATTGTTACGATTTATTTATATGAAATTTCATTTTTCAATTAAAATTTGTATTTTCAACTATTCATCAAAAAATGAAACACATCCAAAAAACACAAAAAATTCATCAAAAATAAATTTAGATATTAATATTTATAAATTGAAGTTTATATTATCATATATTAATTTTAAAAGTGTAAATATTTAGTTTTAAGACATTTTCACCATTGAAAGGTGATAAAAACTTTTTTAGGGAAAACATTTAACTGTAAAATAGGATTTATTTTTATATCTATTATAGAAAACAAATTGAATGAATGTTAAAAGTTATATTGAATATAATTTATATTTATTTAATTAATATACTATAACATGGTTTCTATTTTTAGGTTATTGGTTTAAAACAAACTTCTTCAAATTTAAATAGATTTTTTTAAAACGATATACTTTTGAATTTTGGAGGTTTTTATTTTAAAATAAAATTAACTTGTAACCAATATTTTATATATATATATATACACGTGTACACCATATTTCAATAATTATGATAATCATATTGATGCCCTCCACTTTAAATTTAAAGTTATAATTTTATTTCATAAAAAATTATAACAATAAAATGTTATTTCGTTGAAACCCAGTGTTGCATATAATATAAGCTAATATAGAGTCTCATGATATGAAATATTATCTTGGTGTTGCATGAAACCCTATATATCAGTGAATTAATTTTTAAAAAAAAAAATCCAAAAAAAATTCAGGGTGTTATATTCTCTACCCATTGAAATGAATTTCCCCCTTGAAATTCATATTGATTATCAAAAGACTAATATTTTATAATTCATTTTTAAAAACGCATATCACAAAAATAATTAATAAACATTAAATTAAAAAGAAAATATTTGAAAAAACTGGTTTATTCAAGTAATTCATTACAAGATTCCTACATACAGAAAAACAATAAAAATTTATTTGGAAGGGAAATCTAATCCCCAAGAACAAATAGAGAGTGATAAGTAACATTATGAAGAAAATGTTAGTGACGAAAAAACCATAAAACAAATAGGTATAAATGAAGACATATATATCATAACGAATTATGAGAATGGGATTCTATTTTATTTAAAAATCCTTTCAGATGATGTACTTACTTAATTTTATCTTGTAAGTACTATATGAAACTTTGGTCTCCTTGATCAATTTATTATTTATTTATTACTCTATGAAATGAAGATGAAATTATAATGTCGAAAACTCTTTTGGGTTATAATATCCATAATGTGATGAAAATTTATTCATTCTACCTCTAATTATCATCATTAAACAAAGGATTTATAAGTTTATAGAATAATGAAAAATATTTATATGGTGAATTAATAAATTAATATATAAAACCACATATAAAGTGAAATATAAACAATTTAATAAATGGTTAACCATTTGAACTATTCAAAAGATTAAAATAAAAAAAATTCAAAATTAAGTTACTAAATTTAAAAAATAATAATATGATTAATACCCCTACAAGTAAATGTAGCACTAATTTTCACATAGTAAATATGTGAATACCATAATAATGTATTATCTTTAAACACTATAATAACTCGAAATATAATAAATCCTTAATGAAAACAAGTCTGCATACAAAAAATAACTCTTTCATCATATCATTAATTAAAAAATTCTATAAACACAATACATGATATCCTAAACCAATTTGTCACCATATTACTAATTATTTTCATGTTCATCAATATTATCCCAATAATTTTGTCAAAATAAAACATATCATTCTCTCATTATCACAAAATCATGAACATATTAAGGGCCATCCTTCCCATAATATTGTCTTATCCAAAAATTACTCATGATCCTCTCAATAAAATTTCATGGTCAGTAGTAAAATTTAGTATTTGATTTAAAATTTATAAGGAAAAAACGACATGGACAAATCCTTAGATGTTTTATTATTCTATAATACCATAATGGTACTTGAACAATTCTATTCTTGAATTCCAATACATAAAAACTCAAACATTACACTACTTATTTATACTACTCCACATTTATAATAGTGATCACATGAGGATTCTATGTACATTTGGATTGAATAGGATTTTGATGGAGATCATTATCATTACCCCTAGGTTTTAGAATATTTTCAAAATAATACCCATTTCCCTTACACTTGAATCATTTATGTAGGGGAATGAATTATTCCCAACCATTCATATATTCACATAATTAGATAACTTCTTCCCATTATAACAATATTCATTTCCTAATGACATTCCCTTCAACACTTGAAATAAGTACTTATCCCATTATGATAATCGATACAATTCTTCTTCCATTATTTTGAATATAAATTAATATTCATCTTCGTCTGTCAATTATTTTTATTATTTTATTTTATTTTATTTTTCTTTCCTTTTCAAATTCATGAGATTAATGGGTATCTTTAATCACCATATCCACTTTATTATCACATAAAAAAATTTCATCGGCACTACTGATGTGTTATATACATAATGCCCTTGGAGACTTGGTTTTAATCAACTAAATAATTAGTCACCCTCACTTTTAGGTTTCATGAAAATAATAGAAGTACAACTTAAGATTCTTGTAAATGTTTCTTCTTATTTTCTAATAGATTCATCATCCTTTTTCTTTAACTCAGATAACTCCTTCTATATTTTCTTATAAAGAATATATTTAATGCACTTATTGAGAAATAATTTCTCAAACTCATTCAATTTCATGGAGTAAATTTAATCATATTTCGTTATATTTTTAATAAGCCTCAACTATTAATTTTCCTAACCTTCAAAATGATTGACAACAAAAATGAAATTATTTCTTGTTTGAATGGCCATGAACCAAAAATATCTTTTTTGCGGTATTAATCCATTGGTCAATCAATAGTGGATTCAGAAGACCCACTGAAATTGGTGAGTTATACCTCAAGAAGGACTCAACATAATGTTGTTACCTCATCTTCTCATTTACAGGTCTAATGTGATTTATATCATGAGAATGTTGTGTGAGTAATCCAAAAATATTTTTATTCCTTCTACATATCATTCAGTTTCTTAGGAGAACAAGAATTTCATTTTCTATAGCATTCATCATTTACAATTTTTTTTGACTTCTAGCCATTGAACAAAACATGAATGAATAGTATGAAAAACAGTTATCATAGTTGTAGAACTACATAATCAAGGGAATTTATTATAAAATTTCAATCTATGACAAATTATGTATTATCATAGCTCATTCATGATCATTACCAATACTCTATTATTGTGATCTATAGTTAGACATGTCCTTAGGTTTATTACTAAGGTTTTGTCTTCTCAGATTCCAAATGGTGACTCAACAATTCCTCCAATACCAACTATATCAACCTATCATTTTCTTACATGGATATTACATATTTTTAAATGCATATTAAAAAAAATTCTCAAAAAAATTCTTAATGACCATAATAATTCAGTTTATTTTTAATCATAGAAAATAATATTCTAGTAAGTTTAAATGACTTTAATGTTTTAAACAAATATATTTACCTTTTTTAGTCAAAACAAAAACCAATATTCAAGACACAGGGAATGGGAAAATAAGAATGAGTGATCTCAAAGGATATATAAGGGTAATCATAAGATATAAATTAGCATAATATAAAGATATGTTATGATGACATGAGCATAACATTTTAAAACCATGCCTTGCATATAAAAGATCATAATATTGATTCATGGAATAAATACAGGAACTTCATAAGAGATAAATTTATAATAATCAACAAACAAAAAGAATTTGTGCTTATAATTTCTTTAATGCATGAAATTGTGGAAAACACATTGACTTATATATCTAGGAAGATGTATAAGTTGAAACAGGTTCACACGTTATAATTGGTATATGAAATCAAGACTATTCATAAACTTATGCAATGGAAACTAGGTCTATAAATAATCTAACAAACATTAAATCGAGCTGCACTCATAAACATTTGGAGATGAAAACCAAGTCCACGCATAAACTTATGGACATAAAAACCAGGTCCATGCAAATAATTTCGAACATGAATTCAGGTGCATGCATAATATATTTTCCTTATATGCTATCAATAATTACCCTATATATTGGAGGGAGAAATAGGTCCCACCAATCACATTAGTGAAATCATACGTACATGTTCCAAAAGAAAAAAAATCAATGATCCCATTAAAAATCCTGAAAAGAAACTATTTATGGAAACAAATTAGTAAGACTATCTCATTTAAAATTTTCTAAATTAATAAATATAGTGGAATAATAAACATAATACAATTATATAAATAGAAATCATATTTTATTTGAATTAAAACCCTATTAAAGCATATGTTACATGAAATAATGTTATATTAGATGGAAAATTGTTTTTTAAATTCACTTGAAATAATTATTAAGTTAAACATCCTTTTTTCAATTTAAAAATATTTAATTATTTTAAAAATATTTTCTATTATAATTTAAAACATTTACATTGAAAATAAACTTATAAACATGTAATAGATTCCTCATGATATTAAAGGCTTATGAAAGCTGAAAAATCCACTCACACTATAAAAATAAAAAACATTCCATGCATATGTTTGAAATGATTTTTGATTATCTTATTTTGTTCCAACATTTTAATGTGTATTTATAACGTATACACCGATTTTTTCATTTTATTAAAACTCTATTAAATGATTTTTTAAGGATGAGATAAAACAACATTTGTTGATGAACGTTACTTATTATTTGGGTATCTCTATTTTTTCACCAACAAACTTCCTTGGTTGGATATATACCAAATATAGTGATTAGAGAATGAATTTAAGGAATTTTGGAGGACATTTGGAATGGTTTTGGCCTAAAATATTTTTTTAAATGGTAATAAAATATAATAACAGGTTTGTTTTTATAATAGAGGTGAGGGAAACTTTTAAAATATCCCAAAATATCAATTTATAATATGTTCAATCTCTACAAACATACGTCCAAAATGATATTGGTTGAAGTAAAAGATAAGATACCTGTTTTAATTTCATAAAATAATATATTTTAGTTATGTTTTGGTTTTATTTTAAAAATTATCATTTTAAATATCACATAGTTAACCTATTTTAATTTTAACTATGCAAACATCTATTTAATAATTAAAAGGTTATAGTTTTTATTTATAAAGTGCCAATTACACTATAAATAGATAATTATTTACATTTTGGAACATATATGATCTCATTATTACTGATTTAGTTTTTCAATGTTTTTTCAATTATTTAATAATATACTATTTTTCATAAGATATCAATAGGCTCAATTTTGACACTATTCATTTCATTGAATTTTTGAAAATCATGAAAAAATATATGTTCAAAAAAATAATTAAATACACGACTAATATAGAAAAAAATATATAAAATTCATTAAAAACCATATTTCATTCAAATTATATTTCAGTAACTATTTTTTAATATCATCTTTTGATTATTTCATTAATTTAATAATTACATCATCATCGTTGAGTAATTATGTTAGGTACTTATTTGTTCAATAAAAATTAAAAATAAATTACTGGGATGAATATAAATATTTTAAATTTGAAAATAATTTCTATGGTTGAAGTTATATTCTAAAATTACACACATTACAATTGTTCCACTTTTTAATGGCATTAGTGTGATATGTTTGACTCTTCTAATAATAAAATACTATATGTGTATTAAAATCATGCAAGTGGATCCTAGAGTTCATAAATTTAGATAAAATAAATTTTTTTGTTTAAAATCACTTAAAAGGAAAATAGGACAAGTTTTAGGGTAATTTTTTTATCATTTATAATATTTCATATAACCTTAATTAACTAATTTACCCTTAAATGTGGGAATAAAATTATTATGTTTAGAATTCATAATTATCATAAATAAAATTTAACTATTTAATAAAATTTTAAATTATTATTGTAAGTATGTAATTTATTCCTCAAAATTCAAAACATATAATTCAGTAAAATTAATTTAAAATTAATCAGGTAGGTGGAGTGAAAATGGTGTTTTAAGTTGAAAATGATCAAATGTCTAAAACTTTTTACATCAAAAATTAATATAAAAATTATTAAAATTATAAAATTAAATTAATGAATGTATAGTTAATTTAATTTTTTATGAAAACATAATTATAAAACAATCTAAAATTATAAATTATTTATTTGAGAATTCAGTTTTCTATTAAAATTTAGTATTTTTCAATATTCATCCCGAAATAAAATTTATTATAATACATTTCAACCAAAAATAATATTGATAATACAATTTAAAATTTTATTATTTCAAATATAATTTATAAAAGTGTAAATATATAACTTTAAATCAAATGTGGATTAAAAATTAATAAATCAGCAAGTTAGTAGAAATACAATTTTATTAGTAAAATTGTATCTATTTTAATGTCTAGAAAACACATTGGATAAATGTTTAACATTAAATTATATATATATATACATTTAATATAATATAATATGGGATTATTTTTATATTATTGAAATAAATAGAGTCATGCCTATTTAAATAATGTTTCTTAAAAAAGATTTCTTTTTATTTTGAAAAAGATACTTTTTCAATTATATTTAATTATCCACCAAGTAATTATTTATATAAAAATTTCTAAACCATATTTTCATAATTTCGATAATAATATTCATTCTAGCCATTCTAAAGACTCCGTTATAATTAACCTGTTTAAATATTTCAGTAATAAAATGTGTTTCATATAAACTCAATGTTGCGTGTAACAAATTATAAGTTTGTGTTTCATGTAGAACATTATTAATATAGTATTGTGTGAAATTAATTACATAATTTAAATAAAATTATTTTATAACTATTTTATAAAAACTCTGGGTTTCACAAAATAACTGAACCCATATTCTATTTAATCTATAATCTGAGAATGAAATGGACCTACAGATAATAGCCTTGTGAAAATATCAGGTATGAAAATAATAAATTAATTATAAAGGAATTAAATTGTTAATTATTAGAAATAATTTTTACTAGTTGCATGATACCTATTCAAGTAAGAACATAATCAAGATGGTTAAAAAAACTCGGTAAAACCCATCTAATGTGGCCAACTGATTCATCACATGAGACGACTGAGGAATTGAGGGGATATAATTTACAAGGACCAAACCATGTTTTTCATGTAAATGTAATTCATAATATATTGAATAATATATTTAATTAGTAACATATATTTTATATCATCATGTATTTTAATTGAGTAAGGGATACTAATTTTTAAAATGTATTCTAGATAATCAAATAACATACAAATAAGAAAATTATAAGTAATTATATAAGGATTATGAAATGATTATATAAATAAAAAATATATTTAATAGAAATTTTATTTATTATGGAAAATAATCAAAATAAATTGATTTTTTCAAGAGAATGTTAATAGTCCAAAAACTATGTGTGTTTTCACAAAAACATTTAACACTAGGAAATTTTCATGTGAAACCACCTTAGATTAAATAAATCAATGTAGAAGTTAAAATAACATAATGAATGAATGACTAATGATATTAAATTTGAAATGGGAAATATATAAACCACAGAAATGAAAAATGGTGCATAATCATAGATAATCCTCAATAGACTGTAAATTAATATGAAATCCCTCACCTCAGGCTTGATTTTGGTTGATAGTGATTTAGCCACTTGAATAATGATTTTCTAAAAGGAAATACCTTGGTCAAAAATACCAAGGCACAACTATATTTACAAGAGAGAAGTTCGTAAAAAATTAAGAAAGGAAATTTTTTCAAAATTATTATTCATATAAAGGTTGTAGATCCATAGGAAAGTATTCCAATGAGGTAATGTCGTTCTACATAAAATTGATGGCTTGAAAATCCATCACAAATTTTTCCTCATGATAAACATGTTGGATTACCTGGTTTATGAATGAATGGGATTGGAGGCAGTCAATCCATCGAGTTGTAAGGGGCCATGCATGATGAACCACTCCATTCCAATAATCTTGTAAAATGCTAGTGGAGTAACATTCTAAAAAGATATTATTCCACGATTTTTATTTGAAAAACATTATCATAGTATTGAAGATTTACATATCAGATTCTAGGGGTAATGAAATACCACATGGGTCTTAAAAGAATACAATAATATGTCATTTTTGTCCTTTTAAAACTACTCTACAACCCAAGGGACATGGATACCCTATGAGTCAGTATCTATATTAATTTTATTCCATATATAAAGAGGGATTAATAGAAAACTTCCAAAATTACATCAGTATGTCTAAACAATCCATCTATTCCAAAACAGTGTAGTACATGTGAAGCCTTTAATAGAGTTTTGGTATGTTTCATTTGGAATCAAGACAGCCTACATGATAGTAGCTATTATATTCTCTCAAGAATAATGAAAATTGAAATCATTTTTATGGTTTACATAATAATTTTTTTCATATGTGATTATTTGTAGGAATTCAGAAATTGTGGCAATAATTATGTGTCTTATCTACAAAGATGTGTTTTTAGCATCCCATCATTGTATTAGATGATGGAGGGAGTCCATTTCCAATCTTCTATTTTTAAACATGAAATAATTATACCTCTATGAAGATAATGTAGTAGCACATGATAAAATGATATTATCAGTATGTTCCCTATGATGGTTTCATAGGAAACATTTGGAGTAATGATGAATACAAAAAAATTGTAGACAGTTGTCTGTGGGTATTCGTTTAGGGGAAATTATCTAGAAAAATGTAAATTAGGAGGGTCTAAAAGAAGTTATATTAATGTTTTTCAAACTCAAAAATTCATTATTTTTTACAACAAAATTATGGTAGTAGAATAGATTATAATACAATAGACCACTATTAGATGGTACCCATACAAAAAATCATCAGAATTATCAATGGTATAATTTTTAATTATAGTATTAATATCATTTGGTAAATCCAAATCAGTAGAGTTTATAAAATCCTTAATTAAATCTAGAATCCCAACAGGTATGTACATGGGGTCAACCAAAGATATAGGAGGGTATCCAGGACAATTATCCAATAAAATATTTAGAGAATACACCCTCTTGACCATCTATCTAATATGAGACAAAATTCTATTGAATTTATATTTGATGGATGGCCAAATTTAGGTGTCCATATAAATCATTTTCCCTTAATTTAATTTTCTAATAACCCCACCTCAAAGAAAATTAAAATCCGTTGAGTTATTATTTATAATATTCAATGTGAGACTAGGTTTAAGGGGATCATTGAATAATTTTATATTCTTAATCGCAAGCCTATAGGTATCCGAAGGCTTACAATAATTTATCTAGTCGATACTAACCAGATTTCTTTAAAGGTTTATTCCACTCCAAACATAATTTTTTAATTAGTTTTATTTTTTATAAATACATTAAAATGTATATCATAATTAATTTAAGATGAATGTTAGTGGTTAAAAAATATACTAAATAATTAAAAAAATTAAATAACATAAAAACAATTAGTGTATAATACCCATATTTTAAAACATGTAAAAAATTATTTTATTGAATAAATGAATCAAATTTTTTTGAATTTATGGTTATAATAAATGGTAAAAATGTAGGAATGTTTACATACTATATTTTTATAGTAAAACCACATAATACATTAAAATAGATATATACAAGTTCATGTAATAAATATATAAAATATTTTATTTAAAAAAGTTATAATGTAGAAAGATAATATTCTATATGAATATATGGAGATAAATAAAAGAATATAATGTTGAAAAAAATTAATGGGTCATCATCAATACTACTAATATAAAAAGGTTTTTTCAAAAAAATTTGGGTATATAATTCTATTACAATGATTATGTATATATGGATATGATACATAATTTATGAAAATTAAATAAATCATTACTAGAATATTTGTATTTATTTAAGATATATATATATTTTTTATTATAGATAACCACTGTAAAATAATTACAAAAATATCGAATGAAAAAAATCATTGCATTTTAAAATAAATACATAGGAAAGGACATGTTATTTTCCCTTGTATCCAATGATATTAGGTGACTTGGTATATAAAGTCTGTTTTTACATAAATAACACACCCTGAATCTTTTTATCCAAAAAGTTCATGGACAACTAATTTCGATCAAATAGATAAATGAATTTTTGATAAAAAAATTATTATAATAATTTCATGGACCGTGATTTATTATATTGGTTTTCTTGACCATATTTAATTCTATGGAAAATAATTTATTAATTCAAAATTTAAAAAGATTAAAATTAATTTTATGGATGAGTTTATTTCATTTTGACCATCATGATAATTAACTATATATTAATTTTTATGAATATGTTATATTTAAATGAATATTTATTTCCTGATATATAATATCACACATGTGTTCATTTTATTAAAACACACTTACTGTATTTTTTAATTTTCAATTATTATAGACTCTCTAAATCCTATTTTTTGATTTCGTTTGTGTTATTCATTCTCCATAAACTATGGAATTTAATTTTTTCTATAAATGTTTTCATTACTTGGGTCATTCGATCTACATTTTTCTAAGGATTTATTTAGAATTTCGCACTTAACTCCCATTCACCCAGTACTTTTTAGGTTATGTAATTATATAATGTCTTCTATTTTTTCCAAATACTCCCTCTAACAAGCTAGTGGTGGAACATTTATTTCACCATAGGTGGTTTGATTTCTTTATTAAAATATGATAATTATTTTATTAATCAAGAGGGAAAGAGAGGAGTAGTTAAATCTTGGGTACACTATATTCATTCTATTTAATTGATCAAGGATGTTATCTATTATTTCTAGTAGAGATCATTTACTTTGAACATTTGACCATTAGTGTGAGTGGTACTGATTTATAACTGTCTCATCTAAGAGCTTGAAAGATTTAAACTCTTTATAAATTTTGTGTTTGATCTATTGTTAGAATGCTTTGTCAAGTGGTTGTTCATCATTATAATTTCAATAAAATATATCTATCATCTATAATGATTTTCATGTCATAATATTTATTCTAATTATTCTAATTGGAAACTATATTTTTCTTTATTTAACATTAATTGATCAAATTATATGATATATTATAAAATATACATATTTGATAGATTTTATTTTAGTTTTTAATTAGGTCTTCTTGATGTTGTATTCTATATCTCATTTTTACATAGTATATTTATTTTGGGATGAATCTACATTGAATGTTGGTTTAATTGAACCAAAAAAAAGAAATAGATATGTTCATTTACTACTTTATGATTTTTAACATTAATTTTAAATGATTTTCATTATTAACAATGAAAAGATATTATATATTAAATGCAGTTTTAATTTTTCAAGTAATTATTTTTTTAGTTTGTTCAAATTATGCATGAAGATAAATTAGAGAAGGTTATTGGTGAATAAACATTATAAATTTAAAATTAGAAAGGGAAGATGAGTTATCTAAATTGTGATGTGGTCAATGTTTTTTGATCTTTCAATGATGAATATATTTCTCTCACCATCTCCATTCTGTCATATAGAGAATTGTTTAGCGAACATTATAATGGAGGTATGATATGTATTGAACATTATTTAATTTGATTCATAAGTTTGTTATTATTTAATTTTTAATTATTACTATATTGGTCATAGATGTGCTAGAATCCCATTGGATTTAATTAGAGATGGATTTGAATGAAATTCATCTATATTTCAAAAATCATTAAATGAAGGAGGTAATCATATAATAGTATGTTTTATTTAACATAATGTAGGAAATATATTATGTAATGAGAGAAGAAAATATTCTTATGCTATTAATATATATAAATTATTAAATAGCATATAATGGAATTGAAACCATGGACTCCTTAGTTTTGTTCTATTAACAGAGATGTTACGTCAAGAAGGTTATGGTAGATAGTCATGAGTGGGGTGAATAAATCAGATTTAAACATTTTATATAGACAAAATTATTAACAATCTTTGTTAAACATGGTTAATTTAAAGGAGGAAAAAATTAATGAACATAAATAATTCTTATAATGGATGAGACTAAATTTTTATAGTATGTTCTTGTACTTATTTATTCTCTAAGAGATACATTATTCACTCAACTAATTTTTAAAGGAGAATCAAAAACATGATTAAAACAATATTTTTATATGGAATGTATAATAATGACACCTAACTTCTCAATAGAGAGTCACATCCCAATTAAAACACTGAAATTTGACATTGAGAGTCACCAACTAAATTTTCATAAATATAGAATTATAAAGACATAAATTAATCAAATTAAGAATGGATTACTTTGAATATTAAACAATAAATAGAAAGTGAGAAAAAAATGTGAGATACATGAATTAGTGTTATATAAATAAAAATTGTAATGACGTAGAAGGGAAATGAAAGAATAATAGATAATGGTTCATGAGTTGTGTATCAGTGTGTCTTATCAATGTATTATTAAAATCTATATATGATTTCATTCAGCACATGATAGAATGTATATCATGTGAAAACCAATTCTCACAAAAAATGGTTTTTAAAACACTTCATTATTTATAATAAAGATCTTATTATTCTCAGAATTCTACATACTCACAAAATGTATGTTTTTTTAATTTATCATATTCTCTTTGAATAGAATGTGTAAAAACAAACAATCCAATAAATTATTGGGTACTTTAATTCAAATTAATACTCAATTATTTTTTAGGGTAGTGAAAATTAACATTCCAAAATAATCACATGAAATATCATTTGAATGGAAATCCTTTCTGCTAATTAAAATTTTTTTAATTTTTAATTGAATAATTAAATTTTTGTTCATAATAATATACTAATAAAAATTAATAAATATCATTAAACTGACTGACTTTTAATTTCAAATTTTAAAATACATACTAATTTAATGTAGGGTGTAATTATTCAACATTTAATTATACTGAATTAAATTATTAAAACAATATTTCACTAATATAGAAATAGCTAAATATTAACAAAAAATTAACAAAAAAATAAAAAATAGTATAAAATAGTAAATAAAAAAATCATATACTATTTTTATAGGCATAAATAAAAAATAAATTAATTTTTATTTTAAATTTGTTAAAATATTTTAGAAATACATCACATGGATTATATATAATATATGTTTATTTTAAAATTAGATAAATAAAATACAATAAATAATATAATTATGTCAGCAATAAAATAATATACAACTTATAAAAAATTACACTAAAAATTACATATTATATCAAAAAATAAATTAATTATTTAATTTATCGTCAGTTTCATGTGAAAGTGAGTTATTCTCATTACAGTTGGATACTATAATATGCCATTAAAATGTGTGTTTTGTTTGAAATAGTCCAAGATTCGGTATATTTTTTAAGTGGAGAATATAATTTGTAGTAACTTAGTAAAAAATGTGGCCATAATACCACCCAAGTGAATATCATGTGGTATCTTATATCACCATGTGAACAATGTTTGGTAACATAAGTTTTTATGATATAACTATTACTTAAAATATCAACATTTTGATCCCTACATAACATGAGGCTGGGAATGTAGAAGAATCAATACCAGTCACTGTTGGATGACGATTTCATTAAAAAATGAAATATAATTACAGTGTATATAAAGATATTATGAAACATTTTATTTTATTTCATTCTACAAGGAAGGATTCGTTAGAACATAAAATAGAAGTCTCTAAGAAGTAGGTCATAAAATAGATATATTGTATGTACGACAACCTTAATACACTAAAAGTGGAGAGCACCAATTCATTAAAAAATTACAATTTCACTCTATATGTTAATAAATAATGTCTATAATGAAATAGAAAATAGTAATAATGGTGACACCACATTTGACAGAAGATTCCAAGGATGAGATATGCTGACGTCGTACAGTCCAATTTCACTTGCGATCACTTGAAAAATATCAATATGCATTTAGAAGTTTATGAAAATATTGTAGTAACATTTGTGAAACATTTGGTATATTGGTTGAAGATATTTTATGGATTAGACACTCAAAAAAAGAACACATGCAGTCTCATTAAAAAAATCATGAATACGCTTTGAAATATATGATTACATTAAAATGATTTATATGGTAATATGGAGGGGAAAGATCTTGGTCAGATAAAAATAAACATGTTCCTTGTGAGAGAAGAATACATATGGTATGTTTGAAATAAATGATTTAAGATTATGTAAATGAATTATGGTAGGTTTTTTAATAAAAATGTGGTAACTATATAACATAATATTCCCTAATTTTATTGTCATCCTAGGATTCCAAATCACAAACTCATCTACTTGAATTAAATATATTTAAAACTAAGATATTTACAATCCATAAAACTAAAATATAATATAACATAATATCCAAATATTTTTATTGAATATAGAAATAATGGTTATCTAAAATATGCATAAACAATAATTGAAATAGTTTCATAACCTTTGTTATTTTAAAGAGAATCTACATGAAAATTTAATATATTCATGAATCTAAATTAAATAATTATAAATTCACTATATTTTAATCCAAAAACAACTTCATCTAATTTTGAGGTTTGTATCTAGAGTTATTAGTGGTAAATAATAGATATTTTTAAATGGGAATTTTTTAATTAAAGAAATTTCATAGAGGATGTTAGAAATTTTTATAGAACTAAAAACATGATTTCAAAATTCATCATAATTTAATGAAATATATATTAATCTACTCGATACTCAACTAAATATTTTTTAAGAGTATCTATGAAATATTACTCGGGTTATCAAAGAATAAATAAAGTAACAAATTTACCAATAATATATATATAAACAATGAAATGTAGTATGTTTAAAAAAAATTTACATCATTCTATAGACTCATTTTCACATCACCTTTGTTAATAAGAAAATTAATAATTCTATATCGTTGATATAATATAGTATTTATAAAATTACAAGAACAACTGGTTATGATTTAAAAAATATAGTGACTTAATTAAATAATCTTCAACAAAATTATTTTTAGCAGAAAATATTTTGAAAAATTTTAATATTCAAAAAATAAAATATAAACATAGAAATAAAATCTCCCATTTATTACAATTACCCAATTCAACAATGTTTTTTTAAATATTCTCCCACTTTCTGATGTTTTTAAAAAAATCTAAATTATTGAATATAAAAAAATTTAATTTCAAAATATAAAATAATTTTCCAATTTTTAATTTGGAACCCCAATAATAAAAAAATATTAAATCATTTTTTAAAAAATATCAAGTATATTTTCAAACTAAATTTATACCAATCCATTAAAAAATTTAATTTTATAAATTTCATCATAATCAAATAATATTTTAAAAATATCAACTAGTTAATTTTTAGTTCAAACATATTAAAAACCAATATAACCTTTATTAATATAATCTAAATAAAAATTAAATTACATCTCTATAATCATATTTCTTAAATGAATTAAAGGGTTGTTTGATATTGAAATGGTAGAAAAATGACCAAAATAACATATAATTATTTAAAATGAAAAAACATAGTGAAAAATTATTTTTTAAAACATAAATATTGAGAGAAACATGATTCCATAGAGAAACTCTCATTTTAAATTGATGAAAAAGCAGTAGAGAAGTTTTCACTAGAACAACATGAAACTATATTTTTATCCTAAAAGTTACACAAAATGATTGTTGTTCTAAAATTAATTCGACATACTATAAAATAAAAGTTAGAGTAGATAATGATATTAAAAGGATTTGACTAGAATAAAATACTCCAAATTTTATTGTTTCATTAACATTTATAATAATATGATTAATAAAAATCAAATAATATTCCTGAATATCTGATTGGAATCTATCATAAAATCCCAAAAAAATTATTATATAAGGTCCAGAAAAAGTTAATTACCCCAATAATATAGTAATTCCTATAATTAATTTGAAATCAATATATTTTCCAGAATTATCAAAGTAAAATTTTAAAATAGTATAAATTGTTGTTTTAAAATATTTAAATAATAATTATAAAAAAAATTTCCAAATATTTTTCATATTAAAATGGTTCATGAAAATATAATCTTTTGTTTGAAAATTTTGAAGAAAAATAAATAATTAGAGTTCATCTATAAGACTCATATCTAATTAAATTTTTTTTTTCAATTTATTTAAAAATAAATTCAATCGATGATAGAAAAACGTATCATAAAATAAAATTTATTAACTAAAATATATATTGAAATTGTATTGATATTTTTTTGATATTTGTTAATGTTAGGAAATTATTTTTCATAAAAAAAAGTTTATATATATCATATTAATCATGAGGTTTTTGATAAAGACCATATGAATCATTTTATAACATAAAAATATGATTACGTAATTTCGAGTCTTGAAAACCAGGGTGTTGTGGATGATAAACTTCTTCGAAATTAATTTTTTTTTTAAAATTCTCTTTTCACATGTATTTGAAATTAAAAAATAAATTGGAAATTAGTAAATGATGGAAAATTATAGTATAATTATTTTGAGAAAAAAGTGAAAATGTTTTATAAAAATTAATAAGTTCTTCTTGATAATAATCATGAAATCAATTCAGCTGCTATATTTTTGATCTATCAAGATATATTCATCAAATTAATAAAAATACATTTAGTAAAAAACATGCTTATATAGAGGGGGTTTATCTAAATACCAATCATTAATATAAACATATTTGTAAAGTTCCTTAGGCATTGAAAAATTTTCTTTAGAACCATTCAATTGATCTTTATCAATATTATGAAAAAGAGAAATAAAAGTAGAAGTAGAATAAATGTTTAATTTTTTTTATATTTAAAATATAAAAATATATATAAACAATAAAATTTACAAAATGGTGAAATATATGAATATTTCATGACCATAGAACATGAAAAAAGGATTAATCTCCCCCTCAATTGATCAATCCTTATTCTGTGGGTTTTTTTCACCAATATAAATGTTTTTAATAAAATCATCAAAGAAATCATAATTTTCATTCAATTTCACAATATTTTCATCAATCATAACATGAAAATATTATTTAATATAAATATATTTTTATTATATATTCTATATACATTACAGTTATAAAATTTACAAATACACTACTTGTTCAATTTAAAAATCAAATTTATCTAAATTAAACATCAAATTGAGAAATTTATTCTTTTTAAAAAAACACTAAAATAACAATCAATATGAATTTTTTCGTTAATTTTTTTTATAAAGTTTTCATCGAGAAAGGTCCATCAGGTTATCTTTATAAATAAAAATAGAAGAAAATATGTATTTAACTAAAAAATGTAATGGATAATTATATTAAAAAAACACAGTACCAACCATTTCAATAAGATGTATATTTGTCTATTCTAAAACACCATTATTCTATTATGGAATGGGTGTAGATAATTTAGTATAATAAATTTATTGTTATTTTTTAAAATTATAAATTATAAAACTCACATCCTTTATCTCATAAAATTATTTCATTTTTTTTAATTTCAACTAGATTGAAATAAATATTAACCTAGATCAAAATTATGTATAACAAAAATTTTATTTATGTACACCATTTTTCTATTAAGGTATATGAGTAGATAACTAATTTATCTTTATATACACCAAAAAATCAAATATGAGTATGACCTAATTGATCAAGATGTACTAACTGTATATCTATATTTATATATATTTTTTAATAGATCTGAATGAGTCATTGTGTCATTTCCCTTTATTTTAAGAATAAAAAATATGATGTTGTTCTATCTTCATAGTAGTTAAATTTTGCACATTTTAATGTTTAGAGATCTTATATAACATTTTAAAATAAATATGATGTTTTCTTTTCATGATATTGAATTCTATCACTCATAATAGAAATCAGACACTCAATAAGTTAAACTCTTTATTTAAAACATAAATAGTGTACATAAGTTTTTTTCAACTAGCGTAAAATAATAAAAAATTATCCCTAAAAACTAAAAACTCATCATTTAGAAATTTCACAATCATTACATCCTCCCCTAATTGAGATATACTTATAAAATTATTTTTTAAACCTGACAAATATTAAATTAAATAAATAAAATTTTAATTTGAAATGATAATATTGAAAAAAAAATTAAAATTTCCTTTGGAATTTTCTTCAAATGATACAGTACCTTTGGAATAATTGGTTTAAGTGATACAATATTATTGGTCTCTAGTAATATTTATATATCATCCACATTTCATGTAACATATATCAATATTTAGACATCTGAGGAATATTTCCTCTAAAATATTAACAAATGGATATTTTTATTATCCAATAACATCATCTGTAATAAGATTAATAAAAAGACATTCCATCACATAGGTAATATGAACAAGTATTTTATGGTTCTCTGGGTAATATATATTTAGAATTACCCATCATTGTATGTCCAAAATATTGATTAATTATAATTGATTAATAAATTTTATATTACCATATAATTCTACTTTAAAAACATGTAATAGTTAAAGAAAACCCGTATTTACATTTAATAATATTATTTAAAAAATTTGAGGCAATTTCAAGGAATGGATAGTACCATAATGTTTCTAATTTATTTAATTCTATGTTATAATTTAATGATATTTTTTTAGAACATGAATAAAATTAAAAAAACATTTCATAATACATTCAATTTTATATTTCATGATTTTATTGAAATATTGATATTTTTTAACATTATAAAAATAAATAGAATCACAAGAATTAATATAGGTTTTTATGAATATGTTATAAAATAATATTATTTTCAAAAATATGTTTCACATTATTTATATTATGATTTTTATATGAATCGTAATCTCTAAAAACATCATTTCTCATCCTTTTAGTTTATCCACTTAACATAAAAATATTCTGATTTTCAAAATCACAATTTGAATCAAAATAGCCGGATTAAAATATAAAATCACTATCCTCAATTGAGAATCCATGAAGAAATAATTATGTAGAATATTTTTATTTTTTATATTATTCACTAGAACTAGAATTTTCATTAAAACTCTAAATAAAAATCAATTCATTTTCTTTTAGTTTTTTCATTTTTTTGTTCATTAGTTTTTTATAGTCTTATATGATATAAATTTCATGATTCAGTCAAACCAAGTAACAAATGATTCATTATAATATTAACAACCTTTTTTTCACCATGGGGGTTT
Source organism: Viscum album (assembly GCA_963277665.1). Classification (NCBI taxonomy): domain Eukaryota; kingdom Viridiplantae; phylum Streptophyta; class Magnoliopsida; order Santalales; family Viscaceae; genus Viscum; species Viscum album. The sequence continues at coordinate 1,919,695,116 of OY728125.1, read as the reverse complement.
TCCTTTTGTAATATTATTCAAAATATGTTATTGAATCCATTTTCTCACATTATTTTATAGTCTCTAGTAAAAACTAATGTTATATGTTATTTTTCCACAATCATATTATTCAGAATCATAAGATCCAATTGAAAAAACATTTACATATTTGATAACTACACATTTTTTTCATTGTATCCTTTTTGGATATGTTATTTATTTCAAGTTCGTATTGTAGTATTGATCCAATAAATTTATAAAGAGTGTATACTTTAATGTTCTTTATTTCATCAATGGAGATTTTTAGTTAATGTAATTTATTTTTCATTCTCTAAGGATTTGATAAAAAAGTTATATAATTTCAAATGTTTCTTTAAAAGAATTAATTTCATTCAAAATAATTTTAATCATTTGGGAATCTGTAGTTTAGTTTCATCTTCACCCATCTTCAAGTCATGTCACATATCCAGAAAAATTCCAATCATAGTTCAAATAAATTTTTTCTATTCCATTGTGAGTTACAGGTAGAATATTTATATCTCATGACATATATTACATGTAGAAACATGAGAAAATACACCACTTTTAATAATATAAAATATTTACATATTTGTAATCTGAAAATTATTTAGTAACAATATTTGATATATGAGTATTGAATCCAAAATTTGGTAATTTATATGATTTTATCATAAATGAATAATGTTCTATAATTAGCCTCAAGAGGAATGACTCTATTCTAGAATTTTTATTACCATCATTGTTTCTATCAATGTGCGGTGTCTTATTTGGAACTAGTTAATCAATTACATTTATTACTACCATCATAATTTTATTTCCCTAATACTATTAGGTATACAAATGGGTTACAAGAATGAAATATATAACAATAAATTCCACTACAATTTTTAATTGGATTAATCAAATCATACCAAATGATTTTATCTATGAAAAAATAAAAAAACTAAACTAACGTCAACCATTTATAAAAATATTTTGGTAAAAAATTTAATATAGGATAGTCAATATGGTATTGAATACACTATAGGAAATTTTTTTAACTATGAAGATTTGTTATTCAAGTAAATTAAATTAATAATTAAATTTTCTATGGAAAAATAAAATAAAGACCAGATTATTTTTTTTATCATTATTCAATCCAAATTAGACCTATCCTACCCTTATTAATATATATTTTTGGTAGGGAAATTTCCCAATAAACTATATTTTGTAGGGGAATCAAAAATCAGTTGAAATATACATTTTCTATTCGAAGTATAACCAAGAAACATAAATTTTGTATGTTGAATTACAACGTAATTACAAAACTAAATTTATACATTTAAATTACCTTCTAAAACTATCATAACAATAAAATCCTTATGTAATATCCCCTAGAAATAAATAATTATGGATTTTGTATTTAAAATAATTAAAAGAACGTGAGTACTTAAATAAAAAATATGAATTAGTGGTATATACCATAAAAAATTAGATGACTTATAACATATAAAAATGCACACAAACTCGTTCTTGTTTAATATACCATTTTTTATTCATAAAGAAATAATAGATGATCTAGATGTGTTTATTCTATGATTGGAATTCAGTTTGAATGATGAAAACTTGTTTAAATAGGACATTGTTTTCAAAACACTTCCAAATTCAGAGATGATGAATTTTTCTTCTTATAGTTCAGGTTCTTAAAAAGTTTTATATATTGAATATTCCCTGATTCCTTTAAATATATTCTATAAAAACTAATAATTAAATATCCATTTGGGTAAATTAATTCAAATTTAATGTCTGTAATTATATAGGGCGAGAAAATTATGATTCCAGAATAATCCTAAAAAAATTATAATTGAAAAAATATTCATTAATTAAAACATATTTAAAGTAACAATTAGAAAATTGAAATAGAATCTTTAATACATGGTATATATAATTCTATAAATACCATAAAAGAGTATTATTGGTAAAATAATGTATTAAAAATTTCTTCTAATTTGATTTTATCTTTAATAATTAAAAATTTAATTTACTCCATTAAATAATACATAAAATTTTATACTAATTTTGATATCATTAAATATTAAATTTCCAATGAAAAAACAATAAAATCAACAGAAAATAAAAATAAAAAATATTATAAATATATAATGTTTTCATATTAGTGAATTAATATAAGATTAATTTATATATTAAAACTAATTAACATATTTTTAATGTAATCCACATTGATAATATATGATATATATGTATTTTATAAAACATTAAAATACAAAAAATAATTTATATAATATTACTATTAATTAAAGTGTCAAAAGTAGATAAAAATAGAACACATCTATAATTGATGATTTTAGCCTAAAATAAATAATTTATTGAATTGGAAAGAAGTTATAAGTGACCAAGAGTGAAACTACTTACGCTCAGTTAATATATAACATCCTTATAAAAATTGGTTGCTTCAAATAGTACATAAAACGATATATTAACTGTGTGATGCTTGTAATATGTATTAACATGATATAATGTTATGTAACTATATTGACCATGGGATTAGTATGAGGTTACTTATGTTTATATTTTAAAAGGATGTGTCCACTAAAGTTACTATGAATTCATGGTCAGTTTAATATCAACATTAAGTAACTCTACATACCATGAGGATGTAAATGTAGTAGATTAAATGAAATTCATGTATCCCATTTTTCATTTTCTAGATTTTGATCAGGATGATTCTATATCCAAGGGATTTTAATTCTAGTTCATTACAATATGTGAGGAAGCATGCTATTATTTTTTATACTCGATGAAAAGATTCTTTAAAATTAAAAATATTGTCTTCAATATTGTGTATCACAAAATAGGTACACTGTAATTGATAGAAATTATGAATACTCAAAATGGAGGGATATAACCTAGTATAATAATATTGTCTTATTCTACTAGTGGATATACGATGACTAGTAAAATATAATAAATTGTATTTATGGTGATTAAATAGTTTATTTGAGATACCAAGAAGGAAATATGATGTTATAATTCTGTCTAGGGGAACTTGTGGTCATATGAAAAATTGCTACACGTGAATAATAGTATAAGTATAAACATTATGGTAACATCTATAAAACTTGAAGTAGTTTGGATAAATGGAATTCAAGATCATATATTCAATTAAATGACACATGCATTAACATTAAACAATGCATATGTCCAATTTAAACAAAACTTTTGGTAAATTTAAAGGGCTTCATGTGGATTGTTGGAGAGGAAGGATAATTGTAGGTTTGAAATAAGAAAGATGTATTCTTGAGAGGAAGGATCATAAATGTTTTGAAATAAACATGGGGAATGTTTTATATAATGTGTCATGGTAGGATTGAAATGAACTTATGGTAATTAGGAAAAAATATACTATTTTATTTCATAGACCACATTAACATCTTTATCAAAATGTATACCACAAAAAAATAAATTTATATAAATTCCAAATCATTATAAATGACTAAAACATAATTACGATATATGAAACACACCATTTGTTTTAAAAATAGTAAAAAATGTTATTTGAAACCTCCAAATCAAATCCATTAAATGGGTGTAGAAATAATGTTAATTTATAGCATATAAAAATTGATATGTTATTCATTCTTTGGTAATATAAAATAAAGTTAAATGAATGAGATTTATTTCAAAATAAATCTATTGAAATTACATGTTATGTATCTAGAGATATCAATGAAAAATAGTAGTTATTATATTAAAAAAATTGTATAAATCTAGAAATATTAAAGAAGATATGAGACTTTATAAAGAAATCAAATAATATGTTTGTAAATAATCAATGATTAATGACATTCAATTAAATATATTGGACAAATTGTTTTTGGGTATATGAGCTACTTAACTCAAAATGTCAGAGAATAATAAAAGAAACAAATATAATGAAAATAGATATAAAAATAATGACATTCATCATGTTTAGAACAAATGTATAAACATTTTCGATACATATTTAGACATCATCTCAATTTTAAAAAAATATATATATATTTTACATATGATATTGGAATTATTAAATTTGATTAACTATAAATCAATATATAATAAAATTTAAGTGAGATTGAAGAATAGATTTACAGAAATTATTATTAAAAAATTATTAAAAGAAATTGGAATTTACAAAAAAAATACAAACATTTAAAGAAACAATCCCAAAAAATAATTTTATATTGAGTTAATTTTTTCATGAGATTATCTTGTAGACATGAAATGTTAAACAATTTGATGTGGGAAGTCTCACTCTATATCTGAGATGGTTGTACTACAATTGTGCATCCAAGGAATTCTGTAGATTCAAATACACTATTAAGAAAACCTTCTAGAAGTTAATATCAATGTTGGTTTGGGATTTTAGTTGTGATTGGGCTTCATAGAAACGATTAATGGAATAAAAATTAGCGAATTTAAGAAGAACATGGTATAGATGTAGAAACCATGCCACTACCACCTGAGTGAAAAAATGTTGAGGTCTAGTTGGTTCACTAATTTGAGGAATACCATGCCACATTGGATCAACAACAATATAATAATTCTAAATGTGGGATATTATTATATTCTTAGTTAATAATGAATCAATGTGAATATATCTCAATCAATCAGTCACACTACAAATATTTTCAATGTTATTATGTAATGAACTAGGACATTTTGGATTAAGAGTTTTATATCTATTTGATATGAGGATAACATTGTAGCTAAGAGTTTCATTTTATAATGCGTGTTAAATTTACAAATAAATTGAATTCATGGTGGAGAAGGTTCCTATGATAAGAAAAGAGGGGATATTTCCATTATTTTAGAAATCTAGGGTGGATTTGACATTCTTTTGTGGAGAAAAAAATGTTTCCCACAAGATCAATTTCCAACATATGGTTAGGTGTGGGGAATTTAGATTATTATAATTGATTCACATTATTTTTTATATCATAATAAAAGTTCAATTAAATTTTATTTCTCTACTTATTATTCCATTGATAATAAATTATATATTGTGTCCTGTGAATCAATGATTATAAACATGATAATATGGGTGGTTGAATCTTGTAAAAACCCTTGTCCCTTAATGAGTTATTCCACACTGATTTTATCTTCATCATATCTCAAATATCAAGAAAAATTTATACTATTGTTTGATGGAAATAATTTTATGAGAATGTAATAGTATGTGTTTTTAGTGACCACATATATCTTATACTACATTACTGGTGTACACTCTACGCATAGTCTATCTAATATTATAAGATCACTATTAAAAATGGTTCAAGGCATAATTTCAATATATAAAAATTAATATATATTTTCTAATATCATTAATCATTGAAATCTATAATGTAAATGAATAACATAAAAAATAACGAAGACACTGTGTTTAATGGGAATGGATTCCACCTATAGTGAGAGGGGATGATTTAATATATTCTATTACTCAACTAGGATGTTCATGATATAATAAATATTGATGTTAATATTATTTAAATTATAATAGGATTATGGTATTAATGATTATAATAATATTAAATACGATCGAAGAACACAAAATTATTTACACTCATCAGTATTGGAGAGAGTATTGGTATTAGTTTTGAGATTGAAGAAAACAAGAAGAATTTAGATGAGAATCTTTGACATCCATGAAAGAGATAACAAAGTGATCGAGTAAAGGTTACAAGAAGATTATTCTCTATTCAATGATATCTAAATTATAGAGGATTAGTAGGTGGAAAGATTATTTATTATTGTAATGAAGATTGAAAATTTGATTCAAATATATGATGAAAAAATATATTTTTAAACCATTTTGATGAAAATAAATAGAATCCCATTAAATAATTATTTCTAATAATTAATACCTTGACAATTTGGAGTTTGGATGAGTGGAGAATAGTCAGACATATAAATGTTTTGATCTACAATGAAATTATCATAGGGATAACCCTATAGAGAATATGAATAATACTCCAAAAGGTTGAAATCATATTCTATCAATAATGGTTCATAATGAATAAATTTTTATGAAAATAATTATTCCACGTACATTGAATTACTTATATCATTATTCTCATAATGCATGAAATGAGGAAACGCTAATTTTATAGGAAATATTCCAATTAAATTATATAGTTATTGGAATAAGGGAAACTTTTTAGTGTGTTTCCTTGAGAATCATGATTATTAAGATAAGTATGATCAATAAAAAGGATAATAAAGGAATAATTAAATGGATAATAGCAATAATAGTGGAAGATTGATTATAGGTGAAGGGTGATAAAATAGAAAAAAGAATAATAATTATATCCCACAACATTATTCAAAATATTTTAATGAATAAATTTAACGTGAATAGTTTGAAGTTGGGAATGAGGTGAAACCAAAATTCATAGAAAAATCCAAATTTTCTAATGAATCATCAAGTGAACAATAGGAAAAATAGAGCAGAAAGAAACAAAAAATTTATCATGAAATACTAAATGTGTTTCCACAACGAGTGGATATCATTATATGATTGAGTGAAAATAGAAGTTTATATATATATGAGAAGGAATTTAGGATGGATAAAAATCCATTAAGGAAACACATTTTTGGGTGAAAGGAAAAATACATTATTGAGATTGATTTTGAGATTAAGATAAAGATGACATATCTCAATGAAAATATTGAATGAAGAGATAAAAATACATATGATTACGAAAAGAATATAATTTAAAAAAATAAAGAGGTAGTGGATCTTGGTTACAATATAGTATAAGCTAGATATTACCTAAGTAACACAAAACCATTGGAGTTTAAATATCCAGTGAATATTTTTTTTTCAATTTTCTTTAGTTGGAGTAAAATAAATTGATTATTTTGAGTATCTAAGAGACTATCCTATAGAACAAAAAAAACATATTAGGACTCCTTTAAATTCAATTATTTTCATTTAAGATGTGATAATGTAAAATTAAATGTTATTACCTAACTTAAAAATGAATATAAAATTACTGTCATTTTTTAGGATGATTCTAGAAATTATAAGGGAAATGATGTGTGGAATGAGATAAATATAAGGATAATACAAATGGTAAATTTCATGGTTGAATAAAAAAAATTAATCTAGAGAAAATTGAATAATAATAGTTTATGTAAAAATCAAATGTATTTTTGATAAATGTTTTTGAAGAACAAATTTTCTATCTTTGGTGAATTTTCAATGATGGAAGATGTTGATTTAGTTTATTATATGAGAAGGAAATAATTTTTTCTACCACATTCACTCATTACCTTAATCAATGAATGTAATTTTATTAAGGTATATTAAAACTAATATTACCAAATGCTAGAATGGGTAACATCTAAAATAGAAGGTTTATTTGAAAAATTCATCAGATTATCTAGAGAAGATTAGCGGGCATTGTGATAAACATTTACACTCCACCAAACAATTTCATATAATTAAATTGGAAAAAATAATGAATAATTTTAATTACAAATATATTTAAGAGAGTTATATTTAGGAAAATAATGTAAATGATTATGGGAATTATAATGAAATAAATATGGATCCTTAATAGTGGTATCTCATCAAACATGGATTATTTTTTTGAAAGACATCCAATAGTATAATAGAGGCCATATCCCTTTCCTATGTGATGGTTCACTAAATGTGTAATAAGATAGATATACAATTTTGGTTAAAAAGAAATACATTTTTGATATACTTATCAATGTATTGAGGTACTACCTCTTTGGCCTTTAATTTTTTTATAATGTTAAGGTAGCAATTTTCTATTAGAATTAATGTGTCAAAAAGAGTTTTAGGGTTGAGAATACTTCAGTGAAGAGATAGAAGATATATGAAAACATGTTACATATTGTAGAAAACAAAATTATTTTTTTATTGGAAATAAAACTAGAAAACTATATTTAGAATATAATAATTTTCTATTTGGGTCTCAAGATAACATATAAGATTATCTAAAATTAATAAATAAAAAATATATTATATGGTAACAAGAATGAATAAAAACATTTTTCTCATGTTACAAGGGAAATATGGTGAAAGAATATTATTGGATAATGTAAGTTGATGTAAATAAATCTCTGGAGTTATTACAATCATATATATATAGATTATTGAGATTTATTTATCGTAATTATTGTAGGTATTTTATAAATTCTATTAATTTTATTAATTTTATAACATATATATCTTTTAGGTAGATTTAATCAAAATCATTATAAATTTTAAAACACTTGAAAATGTTTTTTAGAATAAAAAAGACATGTTATCAAAATATTTCTACATGAAATGTTTTTAAAATAATAATAATAGTTAAATTTATATCCTAAGAAGTCAGGATAGAAATTGAATATAACACTCTATACAGAACCCAAAAAAATTAATTTTATAAGAATAAAAATGAAACTATTTATAGAAATAAGCTTAATAATGCATTCTGAGCATGAAAGTTCAATATTATTTTAGAGACAAGAGACTATTTTTCTTATCATAATTTTAATTAGTGATTAATTTTACACAATTTAGTCAAAATAACATCTTATTTATCCTTATTAAACAATCAATGGTTGAAGAACTATACTGTATTTTATAGAGTATTCTTTTCATGATTAAAATAAAATTAATGGGATTGTTTGATAAGAGTGAAGACAAATGATTATTTCCTCAGAACATTCATGAATTACATTATTATCAATGCTATAAAAATAAAATAGGTAACACTATCGATATATTATATATGATTTTTATTTTAAACTCAAAAGGTAATTCATGAATATATTTTCGTTAATGATTACATTATATATTTCCTTGAGGACAATATTATAAATCCAAATATGTTTCTTGATATTAATGAATATTTTTATATATCATATGATTCTTATAAATTACTGAATACTTGTAATCTAATATAGAGTGATATTTATTAGCATTAAAAACCTATAAAACTTATTTATCTAGAAAATATTTGTATAGACAATAGAAAGGGAGTAAAAATCCAAAGTGTCTAGAGGATAAATAATCACACTAGTTTATTTTCGTATGTTAAACCACAAAGTGTTGATGATTCCCTACAACATAAGCATTGAATTTAATTAATAGATAATGTTCTAAATGTAATATATAATTTAAAAAATTGGTAATTGGTGTCACACCCAAATTTTTTTATTGGGATATATTTTGATTCTTAGAATAAGATCAATTACATTGGTGAATTATCACTAAACAAAGTTCATATTATTTTAAAATGAAATTCTTATATTATGTGTATTTATTTTAATGGTAATTAAATATTGATAACAAGGTTTAAGAAAATTAAAAATATTTTTAGTGATATGTGTTCAATGTAACTATAATTTTTTCCAAATGGATGTAATGTTCATGTTATTTAATGGATTACTTGAGAAATATGTCTATATTGGAAAACCATTTGGGTTTATCCTTAATGATTATTGTTCATGAGTCAAAAATATAATGAAGGAATTATATTCCCTCAAAAAAGTATCATGATAATTTTATTGAAAGTGTTCAAATATATAAATATAATTAAATTCACGAAAGGATAGGTTGATAAAAATATATTTTTCAATGGGGAGGGTGAAAATTTACTTATTACAATTGTGTATGTTGATGATAAATTTTTAATTCAAAACAAAGATTAATGTTTTTAGGATTTTATACCGATATAAGAAATATAATTAAAATATCAATTATTATTAAAATGACTTTTTTTCAATAAATTTAGATCAATTGAGATTTTATCATTCACTGACATGAAAATTATACTCATAAGATAAATAAAACTTGAATCAATTAATCAAGAGAGGATTCCACTCCTATAGAACGAGGAAAAAATATACTCATATGAATAAAGAAATATTATGGATAAAATTGTGTATGAAAGGCTCATTGGAGGACTAAAAATTTTTATGGCTTTCAAACTAGTCATTATCTTTAGAGATACATATATATCATGATTTCATAGAGACGTAGTGGAGTCCCATATTTTGGTATCAAAATTGATCTTTTATAAAATCAAATGAAAATAATATTTTGGAAGGAGGTATAATTGAAATAAATCATTACTACTTTATAGAAACAATGATTATGATTGATTATGAGATGTTGAAGATTGAAATTTTACTTTTGGAGGTGCATTATTTATCATAGGATGATGTGTCAGGTGAAACTATAAGAATTAGAATTATATTAATCCTTGATTAATGAAAGATAAGTACGCTTTAATCTGAAAATTCATAAAAAAAATTATATGGAAGTAGTCAAACATTAAGACATACATGTTATTGTTTTATACTCATTTGAGATTGGGTGTCAATATAATTGGGTAGTCATATTTTCAAGGAAAACGGTAAAATATTTAAGATTAAATCATATTGAAATCAAGTACAATTTCATTAAAAATAAGGAAAACAATAGACATATTTCATTATAGTATGATTTAACAAAATAACAAATAATGCCCTGACATGGATGCCATATTCTGGTGCCAAGATCAGATCAGTATCATGACCTCAGGCACACCTCCCCGTATGACAAAGGCTATCAACTAGCATCGAGGGTCTAATATTTATCATGGGGATACAGTAAACTCCTTCAAAATACAATAATAGAGGAAATAGACAATGAATGAGAAAAATATATTACAATAAATTTAATAGTACCATTATCAAATGATGACCAAATCTAGAAATAAAATATCCAAACTAAATTGTTGATATGTAATGTTAATTACATTTCAAGTGTCAATATAAATCCCCAAAAATAAATGTACATTAGAATATCAAAAGAGTGTCCCAAATTTGGGTAGGTTCCCTTATCCATTCGTTATCCCAATCATCCATTTAAGACCGAGACTTTTCTTATATCCTATCTTGAAAACAATATTTCTATCTAGGTACCAATTAGGAAACCTGAGTATGGTGTCAGTATAATACAGCAGGCCACCACCAATAGTGAATAAAATAATAAATAGTCAATAACAGTGTATTCAGCTGTGTAAATAATAATTTAAACTGAATATGTAAATATTTATTACAATTTTAAATTAAATTTAATTAAAAAACTGGAACCCCTCGGTTCTCATGTACACATGCACAACAATAACTACTTTGGAAAATGTCAGAGATTGAACAATCCCCAAGCGATATTACATATCTCAAAATAATAGGTATCAATTATCGTTTAATTTTCATTCATATTGTAGTCAATTGTCACAATTGTCCAATGCGATGATTTTGGGCCAAGATCTATATGCATAGAGCCCCTTTGATATTTAAAGCATCAGTATTTGTCCCACAACTCATTTATCAAATAAACACCTAATTAGGATTTTGAAGTAGCGGTCTATGTACCACACTCATTTGTATGATAACCACATAGTTATGATTTTGAAGCAGTAGTCCAAGTCCCACACTCATTTATCTCTATGGGTTTTTGATTCCCCAAACCATTCCCACACATGTTTATAAATTTATCAATATGGGATTTTGATTCAGTATACCATATCCCACGCACATATATCTCATACATCACAACAACAATATATCATATCAATCATGGTTATTAAATATTAACTTACTCATCAAATAATATAATTAATGTTCACAATTTTAATTAATTAAAAAATATTATTTCAATAGTTTAATTTAAATAGAATTAAATGAAAACTCACCATTCTATAATTTATAATTATTTAATCATAGATCCTATTAACCCATTTTGTATAAGAGAAAAATATAAAAATCCATTTACTCAATAAATACATAATCACATAAATTGACCCATTATACAATCCCATTAATTAGCCAAATCAACATTTAATTAATCAATCAATTCAACTATATTATAAATCCATTAATTAATTCCTCATTTAATTTACTGAAATAAATAATTACATAATCTCAAAAATCTCCATTAACCAATTAACTAATTAATTAATTAAGTTCCATAATCATAATATCCTATTAATTAATTAATTAATTAATTGAATTCCACAAATCAATTTCCCCAAGTTAACCAAAATCAATAACACATGAAAAATAAAAAAAATTAATTCAAATATAAATGATATTTACCAATCATAGATATTTCAATTTCAGAATTATATAAAATAATTAAGTCACGATTATGGTATGGTAACTTACACAACCTACCTCATGATTAGAAATTAAATTATTGATAAAAAATACTTAATTGAAGTGGAAAAAAAATATCTCGATGAAGAATGAGGTCTAGATCAAAATCCTTGATGTAAAATCAAAATAATCATGATATAGAAATAATATATCAATATTAAATAGAATATGGTGAAATCACCCCTTAAAAAAATTATTTAAATATGGAAGAGTATAAGGAAGCTCTATGGGATGATATTATCTTAATGTGAGAGGTTAATATCTTCAATATAGGATTTGAATTATAATTTATAGACGTCAAAATGTCCTGGAATCCATTCAAGAGATTCCCAAAATGATATTAATTCTTTTTGGTCGAATTTGGTCAAGTAGGGGTGATGTTCACATGGTTCAAGAATTAAAAATATAACTTTCCTATTAATTAATTCTGAGTGTGTGGTTTCAAAGGTAAGGGAGAAAATTTTTCTATACCATGTTCTTTAACTATGTGAATCTTCTTGGGGGAATGGTGACTGTAAAGAGGGACAATGTATTCCAAAACAATTTTACAAACATGAGAATCCCCACTATTTTGGTTTTCATAGTTTTCATGGATACACACACGATGTGGGAAACTTTGAACAAAGAAATTAATGCATATCCTCTTTCTAATTTCTCAAATTCTCATGAAACACACCAATGATAAAACCCAAAATGATATACTCAATAAAAAGTAATAGAATAAATAAATAAAGGATCATATAATATCCAAAAATTTATGGATCATATAATCTCTCACCTTATAACAGCTTATCCATGAGATATTCTCCCAGTCATCCACAAGATTTAGAGGTAAAAGGATCTGGCCACTTAGCCCATATATATGCTTCTCTCTTATAACATCCCTGATTTCTATTACATAGATATTAAATTATTTTAATGAAAACAACATAAAATAGATACCCAACCAGGTTCAAAAGTTTTAGTGTATTGGACAATGTGTGACCCTATATAAATATTACATTATAAAACACAACATTATTTAATTCCTTATCCCCTATCTTCCTAGTGGGAATCAAATATTTATTAGTACATGTAATCTTGTAAGGATATACATAATGGTAAAGGGTGAGATACAATCCTAGTAAAAGGATTGATATAAACATGAAACAATATAACAAGGGTGAGAATAATAAACATTATAACTTCATAATCATGTGGGGAACCATTAGATAAAGTCATGGAATGTGAAAGTGCATAAAAATGAAACAACTGGTCTTAGTGGTCAAATACAACATATTATTTTGAACAAAAATAGCTTTAAGGTTAGGCATATTTCGCTTTATCTCATGAGATATATAACATTACCAAATGAATTATATTTATATATGACATAGATTTCACTCGTCTCATCATATCTTTTACAGGCTCTATATAATTTCGGGTGCACCCGTCACATCATAAAATTTACATTTTCATGAATCCCAAAACAAATGAATATAAATATTGGAAATCAAATAACCCATTTAATGGAATGTGATTCAATTAAATAATCATAAATTCATAAACGTTGGAGTTCCCATGTTAAAAAATGGAATAATATGCTTGGTATCAATCTTTTTTAAAAATGAAACAATCTCATAAGAAGTAAAAGATGTGTTTTTAAAAAGAAGAGCTATTTTTGGAAAAATATTTCCAATTTTCATAAAAATAAAATATAAACATCTATATCACATAATAGAAAAGGAAATATAAAATAAAATGATACTTGTGGACCAATAAAAGAACATCTATATTGAAAATCGGCTGAAAGAGGGAAACCCTGAAGAAAGAGAGCGGGGTTCGAGAATCCCTTTGCTTTATGTACTAATGATTTCTTCACATTAATATCAAATATAATCAATATAATTTATTTAATTAAAAATTATTGAATCTTTAATACATGAATTTAATTCATTATAGTTTTATTATGTTCACCAATAGGTTGTTCTATGATTTATAGAGTTTATTTTCATCATTTGAGAGTGTATGTTTTATTCGTTGCCATGATTGGTTTTCTTGTACTTGATTATGGAGGATTATGTAAAATTTGAATAATTCAATATAATTTAATTGACATGTTATTATTTATCATATATAGTTTTAAATGTTTAAATATATAATTTGGTTATATGGTATGAGTTTGAATCATTATATGAGACATTATTAATAATTGTTATGATTATTACGTCTATTTTTCGAACATCACAAACCAGTTTTGTTTTGTTATTTATTATTGTGTATATATGCTAGTTCCAAAAAGGGGTTATGAAATTATCTTTACAACATGTTTCAATAAATTTAATTTTTTTATGTCTTTTCTTGAAGGGGTAAATGAAAAATAAAAATTCATCTTCTAGGTTATCAGTAAATCCTCACATCACAGACAATGTTCTCATTTTTTGAATAAAATAGAGAGAAGAATAGTTGTGATTATTGTTATTACATTAACATAATAAAACTAAATTATACAAAATTTAATTGAGTTCTCATGAAACATGGATAAAGGGATGTGGGGAGAGAAAATGAAAAGTAATTACATTGAAATGAAAATAAAAGAAAAAGGAAGAGGATTTTACATCTTTGATTTCTCATCCATGAGATCCTCTTTTAGGAAAAGGGTTTGGTATTTTGATAAGATCAAATAATAATATATGTGGGGAAAGGTCTTGGGAAGTATATTGGGATGAATTTGGAAAAATAAAAAATATTAATGGTGTGAGGAGAAGAGGTGGTGAGGGGTGGTAGTTTTATGGGAGGGGATGGGTGTTTTTTCAATATTTTATTCACTAGTGTATTATTTCAGCTCAATAATATGAATAGATTGAGAAGATCATGTAATATATTAAAATAATGATGAATTTATCAATATTATAGGATTGAATCATCCATTAATCATCTATTACTCAATAATTAATGTATTTTTCCAATATTTTAAATTATTATATTTCAAAATTCCCTATATATTCATGTATTTTATAAAAATCCCCAAATTGATTTCCAAAAAAAATTATGATATATAGAATAGTAAAATGAACTTGATTTTATGAAAATGACATTAAAAAAAGTGAAATTTAATTTTTAAATAAAATCAACTTTCTTTCTAAAGGGATTGCCCATGTGTGGCCTTTTCGAAACCCTCCACACTAGGAAACCGCCACCTGAAAAAGTGATCAGCTTAGAGAGATACCAAGTAGGGTAAGACATGTTTCTAGTTGAGAGATAAGATAATCCCATAGTGTGACTACCCAATTTGTTATGGTTCAGCATGAAAAACCATCAGTATGGTTGGGTTGTTCTTTCTTTCACAAACTCTATCAGAAACCAAGTGACCTGAGAAGACAAGAAATCCTTGGGGAAGGAGAAATTTTCCCAATTGTGGACTCCAAGGAATTGAACCAGACTCTTCCTAAATAAATGCATTTTTTTACCCCTCCCCTAAAGCACTATACCAATGCCAAAAGGGATAATTTATAGATTAAATCACCATTTACATGAAAACTACTAAATTTAATATTATAACCAATTTTATGACACATTAAAAAATTATCTTAGTTAAAATAAAGTAATATTATATTCAAATTTTATGAAATTATTAATCTATGAAATTATTTTATGAAAATAATGTTTTGATTAAATCATTATATTAATTATAAAATTCTAAAAAAATATTTTCCACAAATAAACATACTAATAAATAATTTTTCATTTTGAATTATTTATTTACTTATTTAATTATATAAATTCATTATATTGTCATTCATTATACATTCAATGGTGATTTAACTATTATAATGGACAATTTACTATTCATAATGGTCACATTACTGTTCAAAATGTCTTGTTATTATTCCATTGGTATATGTTTCCTAATTTATAGAAAATTATCATAATTTATTCATTAATAATTTATATATTTTTTTGTTATATATTATAATTTATTTGGATTATACTATATAGAATAATTATATGATGGTAGTGTCCATTTGATAAAAAATTTGGGTTGTCACATTCTTCCCCCCTTATGAAATTTCCCTCTCAAAATTTTATATTATAAACTATGGTGACAAAAATTGAGGGTAATTATCCTTCCTCAATTCCTGTAGTTTCCATTTTGCATATTAATACTTCAGGTTCCAGCATTGTAATTTGACAAGGTGTATAGTTTGGTTTTTTATAAATTTATCTCTATGGTCTAGGATATTTACCTGTTTCTCATTATAAGGGAGATAATTTCTCAACTATTCCAACTCTAGATTTAGTAGATCTATGGGATCTACACTGTACTTCCTCAAGAGGGATACCTGCAATACATCATGTACTTTAGACATATAAGGTGTATATGATAGTCTATATGTCACAAATCTGGTACGATCAAGAACCATATAGGGAATGTTGTACTTGGGACTCATATTTATATTCTTCTCAAATCTCATGATCCTATTACATGGAGATACATGGAGGAATACAATGTCTCCATCTTAAAACTCTAGTTCCCATAAATGATTAAATGTATAGCTCTTATGTTGACTTTGGGATGCATTGATGTGCTACTGAATGGTTTTCACCTTTTTTAACATTTTATTGAATATTTTACGTCCCTGTAGATTATGTTCACTAACATCATCCCATTATACTAGTGTTCAACATATTTTCTGTTAAATGGATTCATATTAAGACATCTGGATTATAATGATTAAACTATTGTTGTAAGAGAACTCAAATAGAGATAGATGTTGGTCCCATCCTCCTTAGATGTCCATTGAATATGCCCTCAATATTTCATCCAGTATATCAATATTTCATTTATATTGTGCCTTAGTTTGAGAATGATAAGTCAAACTGATGTTTATTTGAATGTTTAGATCTTGTATGAGATTTTTGCAGAACATGGATGTGAATCTTAGATCCTAATCAGGTACAATCGATAACGATACTACTTGTTACCTTACTACAGCTATGATGTATATTTTTACAAGTTGATATAGTGATAATTCCTCCTGAATTTAGATAATGTGATATTTAAATGTAATATTATATACAACAACCAATATAACATTGTTTCCTCTAGATGTCTTCAGATGTCCGGTGACCAAGTCCATGTAGATGTTCTACCATTTCTATGTTTTTCTGGGTAATGGTTGCACCAACCCATTTGAATTTTTCTTTCAGACTTCACTTACCACCATACTAGGAACATTGATGTATAATTAGTGATATCCTTCTTCATATTATTCAGACAATAGTTCTACCATAGAACTATATACATCGTTGTGCTCAATGTGTGAATAGACAATATTGAGTTTGATGATTCATTTATAATCTCTATATTTATCTCTAGTTTGGAGGATAAACATAACCTAATAAAAATCATATAACTCTTTCCTTATCAATTTTAATCTTAAAGGGTTTCATCTTTCTCATAGCTTCCACCTTCTTATAAATTTCCACATCATTTCATTAAGAACCCTCAATTTTATCAATGAGGAATTGTTAAGAAACATGTTAACAAATGATTGATTATGTTCCTTCATTAATGAATAAATGAAAATACTTTTAAAATATAAGAATAATGGATCCTTCATAGTTCACATCATTGTGAGTGTTTTATGATTTTTTCTATATATAAATTCATCCACATTAATCTCTTTTCTAGGATGTCATTTTATTGAGTGCTCATAGTACATGATGATCTTTTACAAAAAAAAATTGGAGCTTATTAAGATCCTTCTATGTAAATATATCTTTGAGAATCCTATAATCATTATATATTTCACACTTCTCCACATAGTGATAATGTTTCCATATTCTAAACACAATGATTTGAACATCCAACTTTAGATCATGTGTAAGACAGTTTTTCTCATGAATTTTAAGAGGCATGAAGTGCAGGCTTTCAAATTATCATTTTTCATAAGTATAAATCATATTACCCTTATTTGAATAATATTTATAGTCAACAAATAGTTCCCCACTTTTTGGAAGTGTGATTAGTGGGGTAGTGAAAAACATATTATTTAACTCTATAAAGAAGTCATAACATTCACTTGTTCAGAAAAACATTTCTCCATTCCTTGTTAGAATGGTTAATGGGATTGAAAACGTAGTAAATGCTTAACAAATCCCTGATTACACCTAGATAGAGCAAGGGAATCTACATATCTCCATTATAGTTGTTGGCCTAGTTCCCTATTCAATTTACCTTGTCTTAGAGTGTTATATATATGTGTTCTTTTGAAGGTGATACCATGCCTAAAGAATGACACTTCACCCTTCCAAAACCCACATTTAATGTATTTTTTATAAATTCTCTCCCATCACATGATGTTTATGAAATTACTGAAATGTCCCCCATATCCATCTTTGTCCTTTGAGTATATCCTAATATCCTCAATAAAAACTAAAAAATTTTGTCAATATAATATCTAATTAATCTATTAATAGTGTCCATAAATATTTCTTGAGAATGAGTGGTCCTGAAATAATTCACAATGAGTTCACAGTGTTCGTGTATTATCCTAATAGAGGTATTGGGAATATCTTCCTTCCTCACAATTAATTGGAGATATCCTGATCGAAGGTCCAATGTAGATAAATATGGCCCCACATAGTTTATTGAATAAGTCATCTCTACATGGAAGGGGATACTTTTTCTTTATAATTAATTGTTTCAGCTCATGATTATCAATATAGAGGTTCATTGATCCATCCCTCTCCTTGATGAATTGGACTGGTTCACCCCATGGTTAGGTACTGTAGTATAATAAACCCTTATACAGATTAACTTATATCTTATTCTTAAATTCCTCAAACTCAATGGTGGCCATTCTATAAGTTGGCATTGATATAGTTAAGGATCTTAGAATATGTTTAATTGTGAACTCAACCTCTTATTTAGGAGGAATAATAGAAATTATTTGATGAACACATCAGTATAGTCTGTCATAATAGAAATATCTTTGATCATGGTTATATCCTTTATCTGATTAATTTGAAACAGATATGATTTCTCATATGGAAATAATATCCACATTTGAGAAGATGGATTAAAATAATATTCATCAACATTTTTACAGTTGTATATAATTGAAGGATGCCTTGGGATTTGAAGAGTTATCTCCTTTTATGGGTAGTTGATGTCAGATTTGAATAATTATTGAAAATCCTTGAAAAATATATCATCAAACTCCACCAAAAGATGTAGGAAAATATTGAATGGGATGTTTATTCCACAAACATTAACCAAGGAGGATTTATATAATTTGTATGCAATAATATTCCAATTTTATACTCTCATAGACAACTCAAAATCATTATTCCATGGGTTTTTTAATAGTTTAACTAAACTTTCATGAGTTAGATGAATTTATAGAAAAATAATCATACAATACATTATTTATTCTTTAATGAATAAATAGTGTACCTATCATGACATCCTTGTCGGGATCCACCTCAGTTGTAGGGATAGAATAACCCTTCACATTCTCCTTTTGGGTTTAGTGGTTACTGACACTGATTACACTCTAGGACTCGAGGTATATTTCACTGGCGTGCATGGTTCTCTTTCTACATATAGTTGAAGCATTTGACCATAGGTCATTGTATCCTTTTCTCCACAACATTTTCCCACTTCCTCGTGTCTCTTAAACATTGAAAATCATGATGGCCTTCTCTCCCACACTTATAGAATTTACTCATCCCTTTGATAAAGTTATCTTGATGCTTCCTCCCACATTTTTTACACGTGGGTGGTTGAGATTTATTTTTATATTGTTTCATTATATCCTCCATCTAGAGACTCCATATTTTATTTCTTATCACCATATACATTGGAGCATTGTCTAAAATCATCTCCACTATGAGATAATTGAAAAAAACTTATTCAAAACTCCCAAAATCTTGGATATCTAGGTCATTTTAATGTTCAGCTTTTAAAAAACTAAATAATCTTTCTATTTTACTATCGTTGTTGATAAGAAAATTCAAAGCATACCTTGAAATCCTAGTTAAAATTTCTTCCTTGGCCTTGATAGATTCAACTTCCATTTTCCAAATCTCTCTGAATTGTATCTCAATAATTATATAATGATTCTAAGGAAAATACTTGTTAGGAAAGATTATATTAATGTCTTTCGTTTCATCTATTCAGTTTCTTCTTTCAAATTTCTATTTTTAATCAACAACCGCCAATGATCGGCCTCTCCATCTAGATAATAAATGGCCAGATTCACCTTAACCTTCTTAGAACATTGGAGAAAATAAAATATATTCTCTATAAATTTGAAACATTATTCCATAATGAGTGGATCACATGATATACTAAAAGTTTGTGGTCATTTATACATAAAAGAATCTATAGCCATTTTTCTCCCTCTTTGGTGAAGATGGATGTTACACATTTTTCATGTTATTTTTCATAGTCTGAGGTAGTTAGGTAAGAATCACTATGATATTTTGAACTCCACCTCCCACAGAATTGGGGATGTCATTTAGGAAACTGCTGAATTGTGCCTTGCATGGGTTTTTGGAATGTATTTTCATGGTTCCAACCATTTTCTGTTGTATAAAAAGTTATATAAAATATATTTCAACAAGTCAAGAATAAATAATTTATTCCATTGTTAAATTGTGTTTAAAGGAATATTATATGGGATCCCTACCTTTATCATTTAAAAAAACATTTTCTTGCATGATTATAACACTTAGTCTCATACTAAAGGTTTTCACTAAGGTTATGTAATCCTAATACCCAAATTTACTAAACTATGCTCTGATACCAACTATAATATCCATAATTTTTATTACATTTCTATTATATCATTTAATATATAATCAAAATAAAAAAATTATTCATCTAGGATCCAAAGGTTTAGTGTCTTGAAATAGTGAGGACTACACATATCATTTATATAATAAAATATAAACATTATTTCATTCCTTCATCTCTAGATTCTTAGTGGCCTTCACAATATCTTTATTACATGTAATCTCTGGAGGGTATATATCAAGGAAAGGTGTGAGATAAAAACCAAGTAAGTGGGAAGAAAATAAAAACAAAAATATAACATGGGTGACCATACTCTTCATCATAAATTTATAATCATGAGATGTAACATTAAATAAATTCATGGAATTTGTTAATATATAAAAAAGAAACATCATTTCTTAATGCGAAAATACCACACAAATTTGTAAAAAAATATAGAATCATGTTCATTTATATTTCACTAAATCTCATGATATACTTTGCATTACCCAATGCATTGGAGTGAAATATAATTTTTGTTGAACCCATTATATCATAACATTTACATACGCTATGTAATTACTGGTTCACCCATTACATCATAACATTTACATTATCTTGCATGTCACATAGAATGTAAATAAACCCTAGAAAGGAATGTGTTTAATTTCATAAATAATAAATTCATTAACATTGCATTTCCTAAGAAAAAAATGGAATAAGATTATTTTGGTCAATCTTGATTGAAGAAGAAACAATCTAAAATGAAGATAAAGACGGGTTTTTAGAAATATGAGTTCTCTTTGAAAAATATTTATAATTAACTTATAACAAGATTAAAAAAAATTACATCCATGAAAAGAAAATTTAATGAAAAAATAATATATATTTATCAAACTATAATGTAACATATATAATGAAAATGGAGTGAAATAGGGAAACCCGAAAAAGAGAGTTGAGTTCGAGAACCCCTTACCTAATGTATGTATTTTTTATTCACATTAATATACTAGATAATAAAATTAAATTTATTAAACAAAAAAAATTAACTCTTTATAAATGAATGAGCTTCATTATAGTCTTATTACGTTCATATAGAATATTTTTGATGTGTTATAGAGTTTAATTTTATCATTTGAGAGAGTTTATTCTCTTGGTATTCATGATCAGTTCACTTGTATATGATTATTGATGTTCATGTAAAATAGGAATATTAAAAAAAGAAATTAAAGGTGATAAATTTTTATATAAATTTTAAAATAATTATATATATATCATTTGGTTATATTGTGTGAGGATGAATCATTAGGTT
The DNA here is from genome assembly GCA_963277665.1 of Viscum album. Classification (NCBI taxonomy): domain Eukaryota; kingdom Viridiplantae; phylum Streptophyta; class Magnoliopsida; order Santalales; family Viscaceae; genus Viscum; species Viscum album. Next base: position 1,919,672,839 of record OY728125.1, on the reverse strand, counting down.
GGTCATTAGTGAGAATCATTTAGATTATTTCGACAGTTTTTTGATCCCCACAAACTAGTTTTGTTTCATTATTTATGATTGTTTATTTATGTTAGTTATCGAAAAAAAACATTTATTAAATAAAAGAACAATTTTTTTTCAAACATTAAATTGTTTTATGTCCATCCTTAATGGAATCATAAAAAAAATGAAAATGCATCAACCACGATGTTGGTAAATCATCCAATCTCGGATAATGTTCTCGTTTTTTAGAATAAAAGGGTGAGGGGATGAGGTATGATGATAGATATTAAATTAACACAATAAAAATAAATTATATAATATATAAATTAGTTATCATGAAACTTTTATAATGGGAATTTAGGATAGAATAAGAAAATAATTGAAATTGAAATGAAAATAAAAGGAAAATGAATGAAGATTTTTACTCTTGAATTTCTCCTCCTTGAGAATTTCCATAGGGAAAGGGGTTTGATATTTTTATGAGACCAAGGGATCATGGATATGGGGTAGGGGATTGGTCTATGTATTACGTATAAATTTGACATTTCTTAAAGCATGGATGATATGACGAGAATAGGTGGTGAGGGGTGATATTTAGAATGGATGAGAGTGGTTTTTGCTCGTTATTTTTTCATTAGTTTATTATTTAGGCTCATGAATATACGTAGTTATATTGTTTTCACTAAATATATTAATATTATTATGTTTATTATATGATTATGGTATTATATCATTCATACAATAGCTACGAACCAAAAAATTTATGTATTTATCTTATTTTGTAAATTATCAAATTTTACTATTCACCAAATATTCAAGTATTTTAGAAAAACCATAAAAATGAACCCTTACCATTTAAAATAATTTAAATCCAAATATGGACCTAATATTTTCAAAATAATTTTCTAAATAATAGAAATTTAATTTTTAATTAAATTTATCATTTACTAAAAAAATTGGGATTTTAATTTGTTAAGTGATTTTATAACACATTCGAAAATTAAATAATGCATCCTAAAATAATATTACAATCATAATTAAAAAATATATTAATTTTTGTCTTTATTATATTAAAACAGTTTTTATTTTTAATAATTATATTAATTATAAAATTGTAAATTAATATTTAATACTTATATAAATACCAATACTTAATTTATCTTTTTTGAAATATTTATTTACATATTTCTGGATATAAATATATTATATTTTCAATCATTGGATTCAAAAATTTAATTTATAGTTACATATGTGAGGTCACTATTCTATTGGATGGTTTACTATTCTTAGTGGTCACCTTACAATTCCACTGGTCAAGTTACTATTCCTTCAGTATATGTTCCCAAATTTCAATAAATTCATTTTTTTAATATGTCATCATTTATAATGTTTATATTGAGTTATATATGTGATTTTATGAAATTTTTACATTATGGAATAATTATAATAATGTAGTTTCCATTTGATAAAAAAATTTCATCATTGCATCTGTCAAATGTTTCTTCTTAAACACGACAATGTTGCCACAAAACATGAACTATCAAGACAAAAATTCTAAAAAACAATTTATAATTGTGATTCAACACACATATCTATTTCTCCTAATATTATATATCATTCTTAGTCTCAACATCATCCACATTGATCAGATGAGAAGGTTTTGGGTGATTCCTTCATAGTTGTGACCCAAGAAAACATCATGCATAACTCTATATAGATGTGGAAGATATAATCACTTAACACATTCATGATTATCTCCACAACCTAAAATAGACCACTAAACATGGGAACCAACATTACCTATCTTTTTATTCATTGTTTCCCCAATATGGTCTACACTTGTAGGAATAAATTATAACCTTAATCAAACTCTAGGGGTCATCGACGTAAATCATCATACAATATAAGTCTACTCTAAGTTGAAACCATATGTATCTGAATCATCTGAACCTTCTCTGAAGTCTCTTATACAAGCCTATATCCCAACACCTCAGAATCACCTACCTCTTTCCATCATAGAGGTCATTTTCATGGACAACCATAAAGAGCCACATATATTGACATCCGAATAGTTTCTTGATAACTATTGTTAATGGAAAACATTACCAAAGATAAGAGATTATACCAAGACCCATAGAAGTATATGAAACACTCTTCCAACATATCCTAAATAAAATATACCGAATTTTCTAACATCCCATCAATATAATGGTGGAATTTATTACTCAATAAATCCTATGTACCATGAACATTCTATAAGCCCTGTCAGAAATGAGAAGTAAATAATGAGTCACTATAAAAAAATACTCAGTTCCACCCCATGTATATGGACTATATATAGAACATACATTTCTCCCAATAGATCCACATGGAAATTATCTCTTATAGAAATGAAATGTGCTACCTTTTTCAAACAGTCCAAATTCACAGGAACAACATCATTCATTCTTGGAGTCCTCAGGATACCCACCAAAAAGTCCACAGTAACATCAACTCAAAATCATTATTGAATGGTCAAAGGATTTAGTAAAAAAAAGTCATTGATGTTTTATCCTTCACCTATTTATATCTACAACATCATATCGTGAACTATCCTATATCTTTTTTAATGCCTGAACACCAAGCATTACGTCCTACGCTAGGGTATATTTTGGTTACACAATGATCTACTTCCCATATTGAGGAATTAAATTCATGCATCAGGTTCTACCACATAAGTTTATGCACGATATTGTGATTCATGACATTGATGATCTCATCCTCATTTGTGGAACAATCATAAGGTGACTTGCCATCTTAAAGGACTTCCCTTATGGCCAAAAATTCTCGATCCCCATAATACCTATCTATAATTTAGATCAAAAGAGAAGACTATATTAAAACATATATGAGTGTCATCTAATCCTATATCTCATAAACAAAAACATGCATCTCATCCCCTAAGTCATTATCTTCCAGTTATCGCTAGACTCCAGAATATCTTGAGTTTGTGATTTAAAATAAAAAATATCATCAATATTCTTTCCCTTCTTGGGAATATATACTAAATAAACTTCATACAACTATATATAATATACCCATCTATTTTATCAAATATTCAAATCTCATAGAAAAAATATATAAATTAATAACCTGCGATCCATGCACAAAGAAATCATCTCACCCCATAAATTATTCCACCATTAAATAAAGACATAAACAACTATAGTTAAATCTGTGTTGTGTGCGGAGTAGTTCTATTATTGTGGCCTCAAATTCCTAGACACATATGTAACAAATATATCTTTATGAATCAAAAATAATCTTTGTCATATCATAAAATAGTCACAAAACACCATATACTCCCCACCTGTCTTGGATATGATCACGATTGCTTCCATTTTCCAATGCCTATTTAACTATTGGAAGGAATTCTCACATGATTTTTCCATTCAATCCTTATCCCATTCATGTTCATTCCCAAAAGTGGTTCTATGAACTAGGAAAATGTAGGGGTAAACCACCTATAATATCATATTAACCCCAAAAATCTACATATATCAAAAACATGGTTGTGTATCTCAGAAGAAATAATCATCTAAACATTATATAGGTCCACTAAGACACCTTCATCCGAGATTATGTTACACGATAAGTGTACCTAAACAACCAAAAACCAACATGTAGATAAATTTTCATATTGGTGATGCTCCCTCAGTGTAATCAAGATGATTTGAATCTATTGGGAAATATATTCATGAGCCTTAGAGTACACCAATATTTATTCCATGGACACTAATACAAAATGATCTAGGTACACCTGAAATATTTTGTTCATCAATGACATAAATAGTAATAGATAATTATTCAAAAGGAAAAACATAACAAAATACTAACATTTTCCATACCTATTATATAATCATTTATTGGAGTATAAAAATATGGTACTCTGAACTGATGAAACCACTCTATCATGTTAATCGTGAAGAAAACAAACGATCCCCTAAACTGGTCAAATGGAACCTCAATATGAGTACGAGGATACTGATACTTCGAATTCATTTGTTTGACATCCATTAATCAAAACATAAGTATAGATTCATTTATTCAATCTTGGAGAGTAAAACTGGATAACCCTAAGATAATTTAATTGGATGGATAGTATTTTTGTCCTTTAACTATTATAGTGGGGCTTTTAACACTTGATTCTCTATGTGTTACATTGTTTATGGGGGAATAGAAATTATCTCAGGCCCAAGCATGATCTCAATTATAAATTATATTTCTCTCTTAGGTGACATCCTTGAGTAGTATTTAGGGAAAATAACCTTAAAATTTGTTCTTTATGAGTGTAAATACACCATACTTAAAACCTCTATCATCTAGAAAAATCCTAACAACCCGCTCAAGAAGCTCTTCCAGTTAATGGTGAAAATGCCCTGGATGAGCTTTTTGAATATGACAAAAACCATGGGGAATTTAATTAACCCCATTAGGAGATGTAAAAGTCACCCTCATGTGGTAAAAATCCATATAGGATTGGTGTGCTACTAACTAGTCCTTATATATAATTAGGTGATAACTTGACATGTCATGGACATACAGACCCCAACTAAAATGATACTCTCAAACCTTGAGAGAACCCCCTTTATAAAAATTGATGTATCTCGACCATACATCCAATGGATTATAAATTTTTAACACCAAACTCATAAACACCACCATTAGGATCCAGCCATTCAGATGTTGTTTAAGAATAAAACAATGATAGGCACAATATCTAATAACGAACTATAAATCATGGTATTTTTAATAGTAGTACCTATAACTATCGATGGTGTAGCCTCACTATCCACAAGTGTATGATTAATGGAATGTAACATTTCTTTCCTTTATACCCTATGACACCACATGAGTACCATGAGTTTCACTAATCTATTGATATGGGTTCTCTTTTCTAGAAGCACTCCATCCACTACCTCGACCCCCATAGCCAGTTGTACAACTACTACCTAACTGATACAACATTGAAGTTCCCCTCCCCATACATTAATTTTTCCTAGTAGTTCCATCATTACCAATTTATTATGGGATCAATTATAACCACTTTATATTTCCAATAATTCCATAGTATTACTACTCTACTAGAAGCCAAGGGGACTATCTATAAAAGTGACCCTTCCTACCACACTTGTAATAGACCACCCTTGTAAGGTCTGGTGTAATTGAAACATTATTCGAAATATTTTTCTTTCAACTATTATGATCAATTTTCTAGTGATGGAACTTATTTTTTTAGATGTAAAGACTCATAAATGTCTAGTAAAACCCAATTTTTCTCCACAGTATACCTCATTTAGGTTCCCCTTAGATATGAGAGCCTGATATACCTACTCAAAAAAATTTCTAGCCCGATCATATTTACATAGGACATAATTTTACATTTAATCCCATCTTGAAACCACTTTTTTTGTAGTAACTTCTTATCCAAGAAATACTAGAAAAATTTGATGTATATTTTTAATGAGTTGAGTATAATCTAGAACATACATACTCCCTCCGAGTCAACATTATAAACTAATATTCTCTCCTTTTACTAAGAATATAAAGTTAAATGTGATCCATGAACTTCTTCTAAATTTTCTTAAACTCTATATTCTTCACCTGCCCATCCGGGGAATGGATGTGCCACTATCACTTCACATGACCATGTAGCATATAAGATACTACGTTAACTATCTTCTCACCAAGAGTCTCTATGTGGCCATATATATTCAATATGGAATTGATCCAGAACAAAGCTCCCTCAGTTTGACAATCTATGGTCAATGCTAGAGGGAAATAAAACTGGAACTTATGTGTCAGATCTGACTTGATTTTTGAAATCCACCTTTGGTCTCTTTCAATAAACTACATGAAGCTAGAAAATGTATCTCCAAATTACCCTCCAACCTCCTGATCAACATCATTAGTGCAATCAGTTCCACTATTTTTATATCATTACTATTCATAACCTTACTTCATCCACTCAACAAGAATCATGACGAAGGCATATCTTTACAATTCCAATCACACATATTAATACACATAACAAAATATTAAAAATTTTCAAAAGTGGGTCTCACAAAATCTCTAACAACTGATTCCCCCTTTTCACCTACTACATGGTCAAAACATAGGCTCTATCATTAACCTTAACCAATATACATCTAGTTCATGGTTTACAAATGTAATAAAATTATCGTTTTTTCTATTTCTATTTATAAAAAAAATTATTTTTATCATCTATCATTTCTAAACATTAAATTAATATTAGGTTTTTTTATTTAAAATATAAAATAAAGGGAAAATTTTCAGTTTCACCAATATATCCCAATCATGTTTTCCCATGCATGAAAAAAATTATAGATTTCCCAAAAAATAATATGGAATTATTTGAATGATGAATTGATGCTGAAATCATATTCCATTTTTTTTCTATGTGTCAAATCTCATAAGAAAATCTTAGAAAAAATAACCACATCACAAAACATGTGCATCACTTGATATGAAATAACAACAACTATAACAACAAACATTAATTACAACAATCATATCCTTGGTACATAGAATTTACCCTTGTACATAAAGTAGCTACTCCCATGAACAAGCACTTAACCAAGGACCAACTCATCATTTTCTACTATCTATCCATTAGAAATAGTTAGTCAATGGAAAAAGAAAATATATCCTTCTCAGATTCCATGTTCTAATATCCTGACATGGGTCCCATGAATAGGTTCCTCATGACGATTAGTCACATGACCTTGATGCACCCCCCATACACTATCAGCTATCGAATAGAATTAAGGGACTAATATAGATCATGGTGAGTCTATAACCACATTATTAATGTAGAAAAAAGTAGTGGAAATTAATTAATTGAGACCAAAATATGAAACCATAAATAAAATATTAGGACTATGACATAATGTCCAAAATACGAAATGCAATATCGAATATAAATTACAGATGTGTAATATCAGAAACATTTCATGTATTAATACTGAAAAAACCCAATAATTAGATATTGAATACTCACACGTGGGGACCAAATCACATCCGTTACCATCATAGATAATATATCCCAATCATCAATTTAACTACGAGTCTTTTCCCATATCTTTTATTCGGTAAACATGAAGTTGATTTGGGTACCATTCATGAAGTCTAATTAGGGTGTGAGTACAACTTAGTAGGCCACCCCCAATGATGCCTAAAACAATATCCTCTAAATAAAAGGGTGTGATATTGTATAAATAATAATGTCAAATCTATAATTAAACAATTATAACTTTTTTAGTTATTGTTTATTTAATCCACATTATCCATGGGTTCCCAAGGACACCTGAACCACAATTCTATATTCAGCCCATGATGGAGTCTAATCTATCCCCAAGGGATAAAAAATATCTCAATAAAATGTTTATAAATTATCATTTCATTTTAATTCATATAATGGTAAATTGGAATCATAGTCCAATGAAAAAATTTCGGGGCAAGATCACCATGCCTAGGGACCCATGGGTATTTGTAGAAGTTGTCCACGAACCACAAATCATTTATCAAATAAATAGGTAAGTGGGTTTTTAAGGCAGTATTTCATATACCATATCCATTTATCATAAAATCACACTAATATTCTTTTGAAGTTGCAGTCTGCATCCCACACTCTTTTATCACTATACACTTTGGATATAGTAGACTTTGTCCATCAAACATTTATAAATTTATCACTATGGTATTTTGATGTAGGATACCATATATGATAGACATATATCACAAATATAAAAAAATCACATATATCACATATGTGAAGGTTAATCAATATTAACCATATCATTATACATTTTCATTAAAGATTACCATTGGAAATAATCAAACAATCAGGGTTCAACTCTTCAATTTACATTGAATAATATAACAAATCTCCATTAAACCATTTTTCGTTGTTTATTCATAGAACCCATTAACCCATTTAGGTTAATCCAAGAATCTCACAATCACCATTTTCAACTAATTATCAATCACATTAATTGATCCACTATAAAAACACATTCATTAACCATATAAACATTCATCCAATCAATCAATTCCTTAATCATTTCAATCCATTAAATAATTCATCAACTAATTATTCTTATTCAACAATTGCATAATCTATATAATATCTTTTAATTAATTAACCAATTAATTAATCTAATTTTAAAATTCCAATATCTATTTAATTAATTCACTAATTATTCAATTAAATTCCACATTTTAATTACCCTAATTTAACCTAAATCATTAATGTATGGATATTAAAAGAAATCAATTCAATTTTCAGTGAAATTTATTCTTCATTTAATATGTGATTTCAAAATTATATACATGAAATTAAATCAAGACTAAGAACTCTAAAAAACAATAATCCCTAATTGAAGAAGAAAAAATTATATCTCGATGAAGAAGGAGATGTAGATCCAAATCATAGATCCAACATCAAATGAAATAAGATCTATTAAACCAATATCTAGACCAAAAATCATAGAGGAAACAACCCTTCGACAGATGATAGAAAAATAGGAGAGTTGGAGAAAACTACATGAGATGAGATTATAGTATTGATAGATTTGAAGATAATTAATTAGGGATTTGAGTCATCAATAGCAGAGGTTATAAGATATTGGAATCAATTGAAATACTCTAAAAAAATAGTAATCTGTTACGGTGTAATTATAAGAGTGATGTTTTTGGGTTAGGTAAGCTAACATTTTATTTTTAGGTTAATCTAAACCATGTGTACGGTTTCCTGACCATGGGCACATTATTTTCAATCCCTTTTCATTAATCATGAACCTCTTCTCGGTGGAGGGTTCCTAGAAACTCTTAATAGGAAACATAGTTTGACAAAAAAATGTGCCATCCATGTGAATCCACTATATTTTGGTTCATATGATGATCTAGAATGGGTATATGGTTTTGGAAAATAGTGTGCCAACTTTGCACAACCTTCCCCCTGTCAAATTTCTCTAATTTTCACCCAAAAACATCAAAGGAGAAACCCAAACAAGATATACTCAAAATAAGGAAAACATTATACCTAAAATGATTTTTGTAACATTTCTCAAAAATGTAGTCACCTTAAAGAATATGTTAAGGATATATTTATAAATATATTAAACAACAATAAAATTTATAACAAGAGAGTAATTATGGGGGTTTATTATTCTATAAAACCCATATAAGTATTTCCATCCCTTTTTAGTCTTCCATTACTATTAATTTTTTGAAAATGTAGTGGATAGAAAAATAAATATTCTTCTAAAGGTTGAGAGTATCCATTTTATTTTCTAGGTGATAATCTATTGGAAATGGTTGTGAGAATTATTAAAATTTGGGGCAACATATGGTGTTGAATGATGATGTTTTGATAAGAGATCATGTGTTTATTTGTTTATCAACATCAAATAAACATGCGTAGATTGAATATCCCTGTGATTGGATGATGACTATGGATCCCAAATGATATTGTATTAACAAAGGAGGAGATAATTTATCTCAATTGATACATAGTAAATATTACATATATCTTTTGAGAAGGGATAAAATTGTATCACAATCATTATTCAATCAAATAGTGAGGTATTTAGATGAATATGGTTTTTGATATATTCTATAAGTTGATTATTGATTCATTTAAATTGTGATTATTGGATGATTTAATGTTTTAATTTTTTAAAAAAATTTCATAAATGATTTGGAATCACTTTTTATTATGGTGGATATGAAAATGAATGAAAGTATTTGTTTTTTATTTAGCTGTAAATTCATAGTCTAAAGGAGATATTTTACCTAAAATGTCTTGATGTGAATTATATATAGTAAGTACTTTACCTAAAATTATAAGGAATCATTCTAAATTTATTTCTATATTAAAAGGAAATATTCTCATGTATGATAGATTAAGATATTAAATCATATATTACATTATGGTGATAGAGATAGAATAATATTTTCATGTAACATGGAATGATATACCATAGAATTAGTATAATTGTTTGAATTAAAGAATCATATGTGATAAGACTAAGGAAAAATCATAGATGATTTATCTATGACTATGAATATAAGGAATTATTAAGGGCATCGTCGTGAAAACAACATTTGAATAGTTAATCCAAGCATTGGATCATATGATGATTAGAAATTATGTCAGGAGACAATGATTTATGCTATATGGGATAGTGAAGTGATAACTACTTGGTTGAATGGCCAGGATGTGGCTATTCATGCACTTTGGGTTGTACCTAAGGCCAGGGTTGACATGAAACATTTTGATGAATAAAAATTATGTATTAATTTATTATTCATTTCCAATATATTCCATGTTAGATAATCGTGAACATCATTTGTAGGGAGCCTTGAGAGGCTATTTTAGTGTTACTAGTTTAGTAGTTACATACCAGGATAATATTTATAGTTATTCAATTATTTCCTTATATACATGGACACCAAATAGCTTGATATAATTCACATGTTGGAATTGTATATATATATGGATGGTTACCTATTCGGATTGCATATCACACCCTATTAGGGCCACCGTTGGGTACCCAAAATGACTAATTGAATGATGGTAGGGACCAGGGTAAGTACCCACAGTTTGATGGTTGATTTTAGTCCATTCTTAGGATAAGGGGAGTGTAGGATCGAGATGAGGCCAATGATTCTATTTAGAGATAACATGTTTTCTTTTTTTTATTTTTATACTTGTATTCTGTTTTTCTTCTATGTTCTTATTTTGGCTGCTTTGTAGACACAATACCTAACAATAATTATTTATGAGAAATCTTATTGTATTTTTACCTTTTCATATTGTGCAATGATAGTATGTATGATTTTATGAATATGAAACATGTATTTTATTGATATTATGATGTGTTACATTGTAGTAAGAGGGGATATTATCCTGAAAGACACATCCTAGGACATCACTACTAGTTAACAGGCTCTATAATTTACGGCGATGTGCTAAAGGCTATCTTGGTAACCCGACTTAGGTCACTATTAAGTGGAATCTAGGTCTGGGACATTACAAATTAGTATCATATATTTCATGTATTTTTTGATTTTGTATTTGGAGATAAAAAAGTGTATAGGTAGGAAATGGAATTTATTAATGAGTTGTACATGGGCATAGCTAACCCACACAGGGGAAACATACAAATCGCCACGAGTTAAATTGTTGTGTCTGTAATTTGACTATTAAAGATTATTTGGATTCCACCATTTGGTGATTAACATGGGTTTTGATGTTATTATTGGCATGAATGTGGGTTTTATTGTGTTTCAACTCGATGAGATGAGGGTATTCCATCTCATGCATCATATAATGACTTTACAAGAATCACATGCCATGCATTTTCCCATACCATTGATAATTTATTACATATTGAATTCTATTTTGCAAGGTTTTGTGGTAGATATACCTACAATTCCAATTAAATTTATGTTATGTGTTATGGTGATAAGTAAGTGGATTCCATTCATTGGTTCATGAGGATTATAGGCCCTCACATACCATAATTTTATTATACATTAGGTTTAACAATTTAAAAAATTTGTGGTATAATGGAAATGCATATATAATGAAATATAAATATAAAATGTGATATTAGAAACACAGACTTTCTGTAGACCCAAATTTTGAGTGGGAAATAGGTAGGGTATGTAGTAGATTTTGGTGAATGTTATTCTTAAAATCCATGATTTAGGAGGAGGGTCTTTGGAATGACCTTTTTATAAGGGATTTGACATGTCATACTCTTTTGTGCTTTGATATTTGATATCATTCCTTTATGAGGTGTGTGTTTGGAATTGTGGTTTCATTCCCTGATGATGACATTATGATGTGTTCCATGAGTGTGGTGATGACCATGACCTAGAGGTGATGGGACATAGTCTACATATGATCCCTCCATTAGTTTCATCTACAAAGCAAACTATTTTATCTAACACAGATGTTGAGGCATAGTACATTGATGTGTTATTTCGCTAGATGGATATTTTTTAAGGAGCACAACATCCTGATATATGTATGGTTAAGATGACGCAGGTGTTCCAGCATAAGTATTCTCCCATGATCCTGGGGGATGGTAGAACACATGATACTATGCTGTGGCTAGAGAGTACATTGTAAATATTCGAGAACCATGAGACACTTATTGATATTATAGTGAATCCCACGACATACATGATTCTTAGTGAAATTAATATCTGATGGAATATTTTAAACCAGACTGACATGATTTGATTTATGGTTTGGGATGATTTCAAAAATAGGTTTTATGAGTATTTCGCCCTGAGAATCTATGGTCAGAGTGGGATAGATAATTCATGCATCTAGTACAATGGCCCATGAATGTTATGTAATACATTACATGATTTATTATGTTCATGTGTTTTATTCAAGTTTACCTTACTGATGAGCTTTCAACAGAGAGATAGTTCGAGGAAGGACTCTGGAATGCTAATAGATGTCAAGTCAACAGGTTCAGATTAACATCTATTACTGAAATTGTGCATCTTGTGTTTATTATAGAGAAGTACATGAGGGAAGATGGGGACGTAGAGTAGGGTAATGAAATTTATTATCCCCATAGTTTGAAAATAGTGGATGAGTGATGTTTTAATGATTCCAATGAGATGTGTACCAGTCAGGGTATGAGTACTGGTAGCTCAGTTTTATATCATCAGTGAGGTAGGTGGGGCCACATGAAAAATAAATGCAACTAATACCTAGTTGTGTGATGATCATGTGGTAGCATGGGTAACATGAATCATTTTTTAGGACCATCCCTCCAGATGTGAGAGGTAGGTATCAACATTTTTACCAATTATATGAGTAGTTCTATCATCACCACATTAGGATAGAACATAGAGTAGTACCAGTCGTTCAAGAAGTGCTAGTGTTGGTTGTGATTGTGGCCATCAGGAACCACACACACTTAGACATCAGAGTAGACCAACTCTAGGAAGGTATGTTGTTACACAGGGAAGTGATTTATACTACATCATTTCTATATAGCCTACCCCAATGGGGCATGGAATCTTACCATATATGGTGAGAGGTACAATCCTATTATCCTTTACTATGAATCTTCACTTTTTGAAATAGTTGCATCACATTTTTTTATATCTACACTTATGGTTAAATGAATTGGGCTTGTTTATTTCTTTATGAGAGTGTTATGATTCTAGACACAATTTTGTGAATCAGGAAGAAAGCTGTATGCTAGTTTTGGGATTCCGCCCTTTAGGTTGGAGTGTGTCCCTTAATTTGGAGTATTTTTTTCCTTGACATGGCATGTTTTATTCCATAATATGGATGAAGTTTCTATAATATTTTTAAGATTATTCTGACTGATATATTCATTGGGTGAATTTCACATCACCATAGGGTGAAGTTCATACTCACGAGGTTGAATAGGATGTCCAGAAGATCCAAGCTAGAGAATGACATCATGTGCTAGGTGGGATGACAACCCATCACTAGTTTGTATCTAAATGATCAGGGAGCTCATAAAGTTTACTTTCAACTAGTAGTTGACCTTTTTTGGGTCGTTTTATGAGACTTTTTACTAGTTTACCACTTGACAGAGTGGTTCTGTTCTTTATTGAGTTATTTATATGGGTGACAATAGTATCCATTCCTCCTTAGAGGATGGCTATGATATAGCTGACAGATCTTTGGAGGAAACATTTGGATTTGGAGGAAAAGAGATCTTTTAGACGCAATACATCTTGTTGATGTTCAACAAAACTTTTTGTGAAAAAGGATGATGGTAGACTTAGGCTAAACATGGATGACCAAAAATTAAACCAATAGATAGTTAAGAACAAGTATCCCTTATGGCAGATTGAAGTGTTGTTTGATGATCTTTTAGGTGATCGGGTGTTCTAAAAAAATTATTTGAGGTCGGGATATCCCCTAGTACGTGTTCAACTAGAAGACATACCTCTTATAGATGATCATTATATGTATGACATATATGAGTACCTGGTTTTGACATTATCTCTCATTAAATCACCAGTAGTTTTTATGGAAGTAATGAACCGAGTGTTCCATCCTTATTTGGATTCATTTGTTGTAGTTTTCACTAGTGATGTAATGTTGAATTCTCCTAATAAACATGACTATTCCAAAAAACTTGTTACTATTTTTAATACACTAAGAAATAATTAATTAAATACCCAGGTCAAAAAGATCCCCTTATGAATGAATTAGATTCATTTCCCACGTCACATTATATTAGAGACAAAAATAGATGTGGACCTAGAGAATATGAAATATCTTCTTTCCTAGGAGCATCACAATAACGTCTTTGAAATACATAGTTTCTTGGGGTTTGTACAATATTATAGGCATTTATTAAAGGAATTATCACAAATAGTAGTAGCGTTTTGTGGTTTACTATGATATGTGTGCTATTTTTATGGTCAAATGAATGTTAAACAACCTTTTAGGTGATTAATATGTGATTGAATTTGGCACTGGTTCTAATACTACCAGAGTAGATATGAACTAAACTATTCATTGTGACATAATAGTTATTTTTCTTGGATAAGTGATAATGTAGGTGCATAGATTTGTGGAGTAAAAGTCTCGGTAGTTAAGGACACATGAGTGGAACTACAGGACACATGATATGGTGTTATTTGTGGTTATTCAAACATCATGTTTTTTGATAGAATACCTAATGGGAGAGAATTATTTGGTGTACACAGTCCATAAAATCCCCAATTACATATTTATGCAGTGTGATATAAATTTGAGGAAGAAATGGTGAGTTAAGTATATATAGTCTTTTAATTTTGAGATTCCCTACACACCTAGAAAACTTAATTTAGTGGATGATGCATTGAGTGGGAGAGCTAAGATTCATGCAGTGAAACATGCCAGTAATTAGTGGCAGCTTATGGATTTGTTATTTGAGATTCACTTTGAGATGCATAATAATTTAAGGTACTAATTTTCTATCATCTTTATTAGTGACCTCCACTCTACTGGATAGAGTGAGGATGATATGTGTATCAGAATCATAAGGCCTAGTCTTATTGGTGAGTGTTGTAGGTGAGGAACCACCTCTTAGTTATACGTTAGGAGAGGATGGGATTATATGTTTTCATTATTGCGTATGGGTTTTGTGGACATATGCAAGTTGTTGGTTTGTGAGTTTCATAACTCAACATGAGTAGTAAAACCCGATGTCACCAAGATCTACCATGACCTATGTAGTGAGTTCTAGTGTCTAGTTATGAAACACGAGTTAGTTATGTTTTTATGAGGTGTTCCACCAATCATAAGGTGAAGGCATAAAATCAGCGACCATCCAAACTTTTACAATATAGACATTTTATTGAGTGGAAGTGGGATGATTTTGTTATAGTTTTAGGGAGATTTTCTTATGGTGGTGATGGTGTATGGGTTTTTGTTAATAGGATCATAAAGGTTTCATATTTCATTGTGATCAAAGAGACCATCAATGTAGATGATATTGAGATGCTGTACTTCAATGAGATAGTATGACTTCGCAGGTCCCTACACACTATAATTTCTGATAGGTACACCCGCCTTACATAATTTTTCTTGAATGTTTTGTTGATGGAATTGGGTACACATGCTTCTGAGCATAGAATAAAACCATTATACTGATGGCCATTAAGATTACATGATAATGATGTTTGAGGAAATACTATCAGAATGCATCCAAGATTTTAGGGTCTCTTAGGATAAGCATATTCTCGTGGTTGATTTATCCTAAATAATATCTATCAGGTGCCTATACAGATGGAACCTTATGATGAATTGTATGGTATGACATGTTGATCAACCCTATTTTGTTTAAAGGTAGGCGAGGCATCTTTACTGGGATCACATCCCATGCATAATTGTTATGATCCTATCCAGTTGATATAGAAAGAGATTGATAATATATAGTCTTGATAGAAAAAATTCACCAATTTCTTCAAATGACCTCTAGAGTGAAAGGTTTGGAATCACGTCTTTTTTGGTGCTCCATCGTGGCTAAGACATAGACAGATAATGAGACAATGTAGGAATTAACCATGATATGTCAAGCCATTCATGATTATAGGTAGAGTTGAATAGGTAGCCTAACAGTTTTTGTTTCCTTAGAACTACCTATCAATGCATGACATCTTACACATATCTAAGTTGCATTTCCATCACTCAGACCCATCTCAGTCTTTATGGATGGAGGATTTTGAGTTACAGTTTCATGAATCCTTTACCAAGGATATGGTTCATATAATTTTTAAGAACATGAAGGTTCCATGAGGATGGATAGTTCCCCTAGTAAGATTGTCATGATATCACTACCATTTATAGCATGAGACCTGGGAGTGCGAGGCAGATGTATGTTCTCAATGGATAGAGTTTTCTTAGATGAATCATAGCAACCAATGAGTGGGTAATTCAGTGAAAATCCTTTTATGAGGGGATAACTATAAGAACCTATGTTTTCATATGTTGTATGAATCCATTTCCTTTGAGTTTAAATTTTTATATATGGCTTAATGTGGATTACCAATTTGATCATCAGTGTTTCTAGGTGTATGGGGCTTGTTCAGATCTTGAAACCCATATTTTGTGTTGAAAAATATATTAAAAATGATTAGTTCGAATATTGCTTGCCCGGATGCATGGTCTAATAAAATGTGAGAGGAAGGGGAACTGAGTTTTATGAGGCTACATGGTAGGACCAAAAAATACTATTTGGGTTGCACGTCATTGTGTAAGACTCTGCAATTTTAATATTGGTGTTTTTAATGATTGTTCCCATCTAATTAAACCATGGGAAGAAATTGTGTGGGTGCCTATTAACTACATAAAACCATGCATGGTAGGAATACTATTTGTCAAACCATGAACCTAAACCATGAAACCCCATTATTTGGAAAAAATGATGATTTTTACCTCAATTAAATCATTAATCCTAAAACTAATTTTCTTTCTTCTATCTCTCTAGTTCACAACAACACCACGGGAGTTCATTTTTTAGCCATATTCTAGGAATTTACCGTAGTCCTACATCCAGTCTTTGACTTATGCTCCACTCATCTCATTGGATTTTCATCAATGAGTACTCATTAAGTTTTACTATTATTCAGTATTCATGGTAACAGTTGTTGTATTTAGGTGTAAGATTATTTTACCCACTTTCAGGATCATCATCTATTCTTAGATTTTATACCGATAAGAGTCGAATCATGAGATGATATTGTATGATAACACTACTACAAGGGTATGGTAGATGGTCTAAACATTACTTGTTTTATTGGTTACTTTATAGCCCCATCTTTCATTGTGCTTCCTGGTGGGGTTTTTATTGACCACAAAAATTGATATGATAAATTGGACTACTGGAATTGGACCTGTTTGGAATGCCCTTAGATACCCCTTGAGATGTGTTAAATATTTTCTCCATAACCATAGACCCCCATGGGTTGTTCCCTTTTAAATATTCCCCATTTTTACCCACCTTAGGTGTCTGATTTAGTATTTATTTGTTGAATGAAGTTTAGTTGTGTTTAAAGATGCATAAATTTCCATGTTAGGATATCTTCATACACTATTGAATGTTAATGATCTTGAATTTATTTGATACATGGAACTTGTATTTCTTAAATGGATTTTAGAGAAATTGAAAAACATAGTGGGTATAATCATTGGTTTCCTTTGAATGTGAATTGTGATTGATGAGTGGGTAAACTCATTGTGTAAAATATTAAAGGATAGGTTGATGAATGAATTGGGATTTATTTGAAATGTTAGTGGACCCATAGGTAGGAATACCAAGGGTATTAATTCCATTTATATTACTTGTATATCATTCCCTATATATTGATGTTGTAGTGGATTACTTGGATAGAGTATGATCATTTGGTTAAAATTCAATGGGGTTTATTGGGTCTTGCTACCCCTTGGATCTGGACAGCTTGGACTCATGCATAAAATGTTTGCTTAATATGCTCCTTGGACTCCAACCAGTGAATAAAAAATTTTCAATCGACATACTTCTAGGAATATATGGGGATTATTTGGTCTTCTAAGATGTGGATCCAGTCTTTTTTTTTCAAACACGTTGATTATACATAACGACCATGACAGATAAGATATTCTTTCATAAATGGTTTGGTTATGGATGATCTACAAAATTATGTTATATGACAAGGCATTGTCCAACATGATATGTGTGGATGAACTGAAGGGATGTATTAATTGATATCAGTTTAAATTTTATTGTTTTAATGTATACAATAAAACAAAAATAAAATTAAATAATAATTAGATAAAATGAATTTAATTAACGGTGGTTTAGGATATGTGGGTTTCTTAAATACATTATAATAGATGTGTTTAGTTATCTAAATAAATAAGATATCACACTATATAGTGGAGAATACTAATCTATTAATTATAATAAAATACCATTAAATCCCATTAAAAACCATGGTATGTCTATTCTACCCCCATGTGATATGGTCATATATGAGGCTCCATATAAACCAACATTTTCTACAATTTGACTCAATATTGATTCTTTATAAAAATTGATGAATCTCATATTTTCATATATTTTATACTGTAAATCATTGTTTATAATCCCACCATAGTGTTATTGAATGGGTAATTGTCATGTTTTTAGGTTTTAGTGTTATTTTGAACCCAAATGTGAAAAATGACTAATTCTGGATTTTTGACAGAATTTTACGTTATGGGTATTTTGGTCATTTCAGGAAAAATAAAATTCCAACTCTTCTGATTCAATTTTTTTTAGAATAATAATTTTATTTCTTTCAACTTTTTCTTCTGGACCAGGATCTGATTCGACAATCTTGAGGTCCAAAAAATTCAATGAAGTTGAAGATTATTCATGAACACCAAGGAAGCTTCCTGGAAATTTCATCCAGAAAAAAGAAGGTTCAGTCAAATATCCATAACTCCCTTACAACTACTATAATGGAGCTGAAATTTTGTGTATAGACGGATAATCATATTTGAAACAAGTTTTATTTAGGGGGCCACGCCTTAAATGGCCGTTTTTAGGGACATTAATTCATTACAAAACGGTGGTTTGCGGTTAGATGATTCTGACTGGACAGAATAAATTCTCAGAGTAAATTGACCATACCTCATTCATCACTTGTCCAAATGCTCTGAAATGTTAAGGGTGAACGGCCAAGATATTTAAGAACAACATTAATGAAGGTTAGAATGCATGAATATGTCGTTAAAGTGGTCTACAACTTGTCGACATTTGAGGGAAAAATTCTGCCTATAAAAGGAGGCCCTCACCTCTTTCCCAAAGCATCCCATTCTTCATCCATTCCTTCAAGGCACCAAGGAGGAGATCTCCACTGAGTGAGGCTGGCCACAAATCTTCCCCATTTCATTTCATTTTTTTTGAGTTTTCAGTTGTAATTTATAATTATAATAAAATTCATTAATTATTTTTGTGTCCACCCATCCACCCGGTTTTCTTCTTCATGTTTTCTCCTTATTTTTTTCTTTTATTCTTCTCATATTATCCACCATGACCTCATACCCTCAAATATGAGGGGTTAACCCGAGACTTGGCCCAGGGGATGTATGTGTAAATTTCATTTATTCGGTGCTTAAATTCCTATGTTTTATTAAGTTTGTGATGAGTAAGAGTGATGTGCACGGGTGTGGCGATCGTCCACCACGACACTGATCTCAAACTCATTTCTATTCTTTTATTAAATATTTTCCATCCCTTATACTAGAAACAATCTCTTCATACGATGTAGTTGAGTCATTCAGTAGTTGAAATGGCATACGATGGAGCCAGGTCTTGGAAGATGACACACTCTCGATCGAGGTGTGCCATCAACCATGATTATAGGAGGACGTGAATTTACGATTGCAAAATGCATTCAAGATTTTACACCAATAAATAAAGGAATAGTAATTCATGAATGAGATCTCATAATTGAATTATCAAACTTAATTTAAATATCAACAAGGAGAATGATGAAACCCACATACCAACCCATAAAGGCCATGTTCTTCCTCAATTAATTGCATTTTGTCATTGCATGTTAGTTTTATCTTTTATTAAATTGAATTACATTCATATATAAAAACAACCAAAAATAAATAGTTTAGTTAAATTAGATTATGTAAGTAAACGATTGAGAAATCTCCTCAAGTGAGACAACCCTGGTCAGCTTCTATGCTGCACTAGGAATATTAAATTGCTTTTTCCATGCCCTACGACAGGTGTGCCTCAACAATATATCACATTTTTATGAAGTACAAGAATCTGACGATTTATTATTTTAATATGTAACCAATAATTGTAGTCCAGTATCTGATGAATGAATTATATTAAATAGTTTTCTTAACATAATAATATATATTTTTAGATAATTGGAGAAATTCAATATATATATATATATATATTTGGATAATTGGTATCATCATCTTTGTGATTCTATAATGTGTCATGCCGAGCCATTAACCGAAGATGTATTAAACTCTACCATGTTGTACATTATACTGATGTTAGAGAATGGGGTGATTTATAATGAAGATGGATGTATTTATTGAAAATTATTTAATAAAGGGACAATAGTAATGGATTTAGAAGAAATAAGAGTAATTTTATATAGACTACATTCATGACTATTAAGTAATGTATATTTAGGAAATTAAGACATATTATAATGGACCACCATGATGTTAAT
This sequence comes from Viscum album, assembly GCA_963277665.1. Lineage (NCBI taxonomy): Eukaryota > Viridiplantae > Streptophyta > Magnoliopsida > Santalales > Viscaceae > Viscum > Viscum album. The sequence goes on along the minus strand of OY728125.1, from coordinate 1,919,652,037 downwards.
TGTTCAAATCATGATGAAGATCATTTTAATATGGTATAAAATGGTTTTTATATAATTTATTTCATGTAATTTGTTTATCATATGTCTATAGGGGTAGCATTTAAATTTTATAATAAATACTCATTCAGTAGTTATATAATGAGAAATTTTATGAGAAATAGTTTAAGTGTCCTGGTTGTGGTTCTTAAGAAATATTAAAAAAAAGTCATGGGATGATGCTTACTGATGAATGAGATGCATGGTAGTTCTACTAGAATATTCTTTAATGATATAGGAATGATATATGGGATTATAAATGGACATTTATAGGTGAGGGAGTTCAATATGAGATTTCATTTGGTCAGTTTATAGCAATAATAGAGTCAACGGTGGGTATCTAATTATATTCAGAGTGATGAAATGATATATTTATGATATTTAAAATGGAACTATATTGTAATATAAACCATCCTATTGTATAGTAACATCCAGTACAATCAGATTTAGTGGAGTTTTATTTTATAATTAACACACTTTTATGATTTATGTGATTTTTAATTTTATTTGTTTGGATTCAAGTGGAGTGGTTAGTAATACATGTCAATATGGATTATTATATTATTATAAATTTCATTAATTTTATAATTTCAAAGATATTTAAACTCTTTTAATTCATAATTAATATCATTTTTGTGATAATTATTTGTTATTATTAATTATGTAATTAAATAACATAGTTTAACCTTCTATATCACCCAAGTCATCCCACCATAGTGATCAAAGTGAATTTAAAATCACCATGTAAATTTGAGAATCATTGATGGTATCAATCTTTGGACACATATATTATTTATCCTTTGAATATAAATAAATACTATAGAGAATCGTAATGATAATTTAGATTAGTGATTCCATAAATTTTACTCCCACTTGAAATAGACAATAATTTGGAATTAAAATTTGATCAAATAATAGAATAACCAATATAAAAATGGAAATCCATTTTCAAAAGAAAATATTAACAGAAATTAATAAAATATAATTTAATAATAGAATCCATAATAAATATATTGATATATGTTGTGGATAGGTGAATGTATTATTATTAATCAATGTCCCAAACATAACCATCCTACATCTCTATTTGAATTGAGGGTACTAGATTATCCAAAAATCATGTACCAACTATGATACAAAAAATATCCCCATAAAACATTAGAAAAAACATTGTTACCTGAATAAATATATGTGGACTACATATATACCAATGGGAGCATGTATGGTGTGACCCAATTATGATTTTTAGGATTACAATAATGATACTATTCAAATAAATTTATATGAATTCAAGAAATGATATTTTAAAATTCAATATCCCAAAAATAAACTATTTTTTATTCATCTAAAGTAAATTACAATATAATTCATTATCATATATTTTAAATAACACAATAACACTTTTAAATGATAAACATAATATATTTAAATCGTATTTGAAAATATTATATCAAATTTATAAAATAGTTAAATATTTCCTTGGAAATAATAAATAAGAAAATCTTATTTTTTACATCATATTTTTCAAAACCATTGAAAAATAGCTTCAAATAATTTTATGTAGTAAATATGTCAAAAAATAGTTAGAATAACATAAGTACAAGTTCGTATTAGAACGAGACAAGAGTAAATACTTATAGAATAAATAATTTTATAATATGAATGAATAAAAATTGATAGAAAATGAATATTATTGGAATGATGTAAACACAAAAAATAATGTGGAAAAATTTATAATAAACATGAAAAAATTATACATCTATATGATGCTTTTTTAAAAATAATAGACAAAATAGTGAATATTTAATATAGAAATCAATGTCATATATGTAATTTCATGGGACAATATTTGGTCATAGTGATCTAATATAATGCATACTCTTGTGGAATAAGCTATAGGAATATCAATGAATTCAAAATAAGATAATCTGCGACCTACTCTCAAGTTTCCTCACATAGTGGAACCCCTATATGAAAATTATTGTTACACAATAATTTAGAGTAGTTAGAATGTAAATATAATTAGTATAACCATCATCTCTTCATTACCCCTTAGTTAAGTTGGGTTCCCCAGAATTTATTTCTTATATATGATTAAAATATATGGTATCAACACATAATATAAAAAAATAAATAAATGTAAAACCATAATTTCTCTTGAAAACACCCTTAAAAGATATTACCCCATATCATTTATATATATAATAATAAACAATTCATATTACATTAGGTCTATTAATACATAAATAGTAACCGGGAGGATCATGTACTCCAATGGTGTTATGCATTATATTGAAATGATTTAATGTTTTTTTTCTAATGGTCCACTAAAAGTCATATAAAATTTTAATTCATAGAAACATAATTTATATTTTTTTGAATGAAATATTTAATTTAAAAAAAATATATTGAATTTTGAAAATACCAACATAAGAATTTATAAAGAAAATTTATAATGAATGTCATTAAAAAATATATTAATTATAGAATGGCCATTTATTTTAATGAAATTTATTGAATAATTGAATTTTTTATAAAATAATTTGGCTAATAAACCATCCTATAAATGTCAATATTATTTAAAAAATTTCTCATAGAAATTTGTACAAAAATATAGGTAGCATAAAACTATCTCTTGAGGATATAAAGATGAAATAATTGATGTACTCATATTTTTTAACATTTAAATATAATGAGATGATAATAAATTTATTTTTTCATCAATCATATAGTATATATGAATAATCATGAAGAAATAATAGATATATAGGTCTGAAGTACCACATGATTTGACAAATAATAAGTACTTGATAATGAAACCTACATCGGAGGGGAGGGTTCAATGTAAATTATCTGTTATAAAATGAATGAGGTATCAAGAGGGAATCCTCAAAAATTTATACACATAAAAACCAAATTTTGGTCACCATTGTAAATGGACTCATCCAACACGATCAATTAGGGTTAGAGAATGAATATTAGACTAAAATTAAGGAGGAAAAAATGAGGGAAAATGAGTTCCATAACATTGATATAGAAAAAGTAAAACAAATGATTCATTAACAACCAACCATGGGAGGATAAAAGAGATTAGATTACACTAATAGATACATTTATGTCAATCCCCTTGACACCCTGGTTAAAATAAGTGTAATTTTTATAGAAAGGGTGATCATAAATTTAAAAATACAATTTTAATATATTTAAACATCTCATGTGTATACAGAGCCATCATATGCACATTTCCATTCAAACTAACTACCTCTTAAAGAAAAAACCATATGCATTGTTCATCTACACTATCCCATGTATGGCCATGGATACCACTTTTACATTCTATTGAAAACCCCTCTACATATAAAATTTTGAAATAAAACTCAATTTAAAATCAATGATCAATGAAAATGAAGATAAATACAAAATACCAATAAAAATTAGTTTCAAAATTCTCACCACATTCCAATGCACCCAACAAAATTCATTGAATATCTTTATAATTGAATGAAACATAGGATCATAATCTCAATAAAAATAGTTCCTCACAATTTTTTAGTCATAAAAAAATATGTGTCATCTATTTAATCAATAGAAACATTATTTTTATATTCTAATATCATATGTAGTGTCAGGAGGGGTATTAAAACAATAGACTCATAATTAGTGGAAGTATTAGGGATAGTCAAAATAATGAGCATAAATTTGAAATGTCCACACTTCACAAATTCTAAACCACAATAAAAAATTACAATATTATTCTCTATTATAGAACAAATAGGTTTAATTTTCCATGAACACTCAATATTTTAAACTTGATTAATTGTATTTAATACCTTCGAATATATATGATACCTTGATTCATATGACCATAAAGAAGTTAAATATATGGCCTGATCTCTCATACTCACCTAAAATACCTTATTAGGAATATTTTAAATACATATATCTTGTTAAAAATTATATAGTGGTACATTCCAATGAAAAACTGAGACCTTATATAGATATATAAACTATTTCAGTTTTCACCTTATGGGAGATATAATAGGCAAGGACTATCACCAATAGATATACTAAGTCATTATACAACATTCTCTTATAGTTTAAATGAAATTTAAAATTATATCACTACCAACAAGTAATATACAACACTTTATAACCATTAGCATCCTAAAGTTATTTAAATATATAAAAATCATAGAAAAGATATGATCATTGGTGTATTATTTCATTGATACTTCATATAAAATATGAACATCCAAAATTAGTGTAAAATAAGGGATTCATAAAATTGTACTTTATGAAATATACCTCATGTTTATAATGTATAAATCTTTACATTTTTTGATAAAATATCTAATATATATTAAATCCAATATTAAGGATACATCTCACTATTTTTACCTTTTGTACATTCATATTTAGAGAATTTATATAAATGAACAAATCGACAACATTGATGACTTTTTTATTATGTTTTGAAACATGGTGTGTTTGAATACTAAGACCATACATAGTAGAATAAGATAAAATTGTTATTATATATTGGATTAGTAGTGATAAGGTGTATAGATATCTACAACCACCACATCTCCAAATTTAAATTATACCCCCCATAAAATTCTTATATAATGAGTCATCCTCATTACAATTAGATGGAAAATTACCACTAACATGAATAGATTATTTTGTTATGATTTATTCAACAATAATTTTCTTCATGGAAACTACTTTGATAGTTTTAATAATAAATTGAGAGACCCACATACTAAGGTCCAAATTAATTTCACATTTAATAAATAATGTAATCAATGATACAATCATGGATAGAAATGTATAAAAAACAAACTAATTAAATCAATATCTATACTCACTTTTCAATTTTCTTTTTATAGACTCACCACACCAATCAAAAATTTCATCCTTGTTTGGGATATTCCCAACGAAAATGTATTTTCTTGTAATACTTCTATGTAATGTCTTCATGTTATTGAATTTGAATAGTGGTATTCCAAAATTAGAACATAAATTATTTATATTTTGATTAAGGAGATTTATAGTTTTTATGTCTTTGATAGTTCCAAAAAAGGAAATGATTTCCCCAGCCTTTTCTAAAAATTTTACCACATCTTTCCAATCATTATAAAATTTAAAAATATGACAACTGAAATTAAGAAACTATTATTTTGGTACATAGATTAGAAGGTTTTAAACCCACTATATTATTTAGAGATGTGGTATAATCACTAAGTATATGGAATATATATAGATTATTAGAATAGATGGATCACATGAAATCCCCTACAACCTTATTATCGGTTCTCACTGACTGTTTTATAGGATGACTTCACTAAAATAACATGAAATATTGACCTCGATCAAATTACATCTATATTCCAGAAAAATAAAATTAAATGAAAATAAATAATTCTATATGAAATGAGTATATTAGTTTATATAATGTAAAAATAACATCAAATTATAATATATCAACATGAAATAGACTCAGGATATTTCCAAAAGCCAATTTAATTCATTAAATGATTTTTTTAATAAAACTATACTTAATCAATATACAATTATAAATTCTATATTATGATAATAAAAAATTATTTTCATAAAGGTTTTAAAGTTATCATGATATATGAAAATATTTCTAACATGTCAAAAAACCAAATTTATATAAAAATGTAATTTTAACAATAAAAAAGGATTTAAAACTGTAATATATATAAAAAAATATATGAATTTTAATTAAAATATAACATAAGAACAAGGAATATATATACTCATCTTTTTTTCATTTATTATGAAACCATATAAAAATGAAACCAGAAAATTAATTTTTATTAAACCATTCTATAACCATTCATAACATCCATTGTGACAATTTTCAAATTAATGTTTTTCAAAATGGATAATTTAAAAAATATAATTACAACTTAGAATAATTTAAAATCATTTTTAGAAATAAATTATTGACAAAACATTTTCTAATGACCTCACGTAATTCATAATATTTTTTTAAATTCATTTTGAAATAGATTTAGTATATGATATATATATATAACTATCAATGCTTATACAAAAACTCCCCAAAAAAATTATTTCTTATATGATTAATTTAAAATTTTAAATAATTAATATATATAGTTGAAATAGTATTGAAACCATAACAAATAAAAGCATAACAATATATGTGATTTACAATACGAAGCATAGTGTGTTTTATGGTAACTTCTCACTACTATTATTTATTGAATAATGTGTAAAAAACACGGGGTTCACCCAATTGTTATTCAAAACCATGATAATATATGATGTAAACTCATAAAAATTTCAATATAAAACTTTATATCATAAATTATGTAAAAATTTAGAAAAATGACACAAAATTTAAACATGGATTAAAAGATATTGATGAAATTAAAACTAAAATTTTGATTTTAAATGTATTTTCCAGACAATTTATTAACCTAAAACATTGAGTTCAAAGAATCTTATCTCAAATATACCAATTATATAAATATTAAAATCGGGATATGGAACTATTTTATGATGTACCAACATTGGTCAACTTGACTTTTTAGTTGAGTTTTCCCACCAAAAGGCTTATATCAAATTATTTATCTCAACGGGCCATAGAAAAGAGACAAGGGTATAAATCTCCGTCCGTGGCAATGATTTGACCATCTGGTCTCTATAAATTAAACATATAGTCATACTATGATTCAATAATAGTCCACATAAAAATTTAAATTTCAAATAAAAAATTTATTATTGAAAATAAAAAACCATCCAAGAAAATAACAATTATATTAATCAAAATCAAATTTATAAATGAATTATAAAATATGATATATAACATGAAATAGTTTTAAAAAAGAAAAACAAAATTTATTGATATCTTTGGTTAATAGATAAATACCACAATGTTCATAAAAAATACTATAACTAACCATAAAGTGTCTATATGTTACCCAATATTTCTACCTCATCCAAAAATCAACATCCAACTAAGCCAAAAAAGCATGTTATCTAACTTGACAACATACACAAAATACTAGTACAGTTACATAAGTAGTACATACTCAGTAATGTTTGTATGTAAGGTGTGACCCAAAAACGAATTGCAAGAATTTTTACCTAATCTATCATACATATCCCATCATTTTGATTAATTGTTAGCAATGTTGAGTATATGATGGCTTAAACTAATAGTTTTTTTCAAATAATTTGTAAAAACCAACCTTTAAAAATAGGTTTCAAAAAACATTGCTATAGTTTTGCACATATAAAATCTTATCTGAAAACCTTCCCCTTCTTCAAATTAGTAATTATAAAACATGGTTTTAGTCATATGCCATTTTCATTGGGTCCCTTAGATTCTATATTAAATCTAAATCCATTCATCATTTTTATAATTGTTTTAGGTTTAATTGTCATATTATGTGTGAATTGTTCACATTTTCCCTTATTTCATCAAATAATTTCCATATTTTGAATCCCTATATTTTAAATCACATATCATAATAATATTATATTAATATTTTTATGATAATTTAAAAACTATTTTTAGAATACCTAGATTTTCGGTTTATATTAAATTTTAATATCGACATACAACACATTTATTTTATATGCTTGGTACAGAACATGTCAGTTGAATAAGAAATGACCCATTTTTTTAGATGCATTTAATTGGACTAAAAAATAAAATTAAAAATATATTTCATTTAATTGTGAAATATACCTATTTTAGAATTAAAATATGATAACCCCATGATTTATGTAATTGTGGTATAAATAAGTTCTCATAAAATATTTTTTGGATCTTAGTCAATATTTATTAAATAATAGATTTAATTACATGAAGTTGAATGGAATATAGAATATCTATATCTTGTGTTCTTAGATATTTTATCAATTCTATCATTCTTCCTCAAGTATTTGGTTTTAAATTTTTATATGAGTCCCCTTTTGTTCATGATTTTCAATAATTTATATTCATTTATTGTGTTCTTTTATTGAACGCTATCATAGTAATATATAAATTCATATTTCTCATTTTATTTATCAATATACATTTTATTATAATTTCACTTATATCCTTGGATGAATTCTTTCTTCTGGATCATTCTGATTTTTCACCTAGATTCAAAAATTATGTCTAGTTTAATATATTATTTATCCCTTAGATGAAGTATTTTTTCCCAAAAACATGAATGCTATGTTTTTTTGAAAAGAAATTCCCCTAATGATCCCTACATTTGTTGACATGAATTTTTTATTGAATTATGTAATTTCAAGCGTAGTCAATGTCCTTATGATCTCACCATGGAGTGTCAAATCTTTTCCCTTATTAAAATAACATTTTTTTGTAAATTACATATATTATAAGAATACAATCATAAATTTGAATCAATTTAAATTTAAAATTGTTACTCAAAAACCAAATTAATTTATATCCCCAACCTTGACCATGTGATGTAAAGAAGGTGTCCCTAACCCATTTAAATTTCTACAAAAAGCCATATGTTTTTCTTTAAAATGGACTATTTTAGCGGTTTAGGTAACACAATAATTTTCAACTGATTTTTAAATTTATAAAATTTATAAATAAGTAAAAATCATCTTTCTTATTCTATTAAAATATTGATATCATGCCTTCAATGTGTTTTTACTATTGATAAATTAGGGAATATATTTCATGTTATGAAATTGTACTATATGAAATATCTTTCAATCCATTATTTCATATTAAATATTCCAATTATTAAAATAGATTGTATATTTTTTATAATTATAATTAGCTTTCATTGACATTATATCAATCGGGGGAACATTTCAATTGTTTAGACTTATCCATAACCCATAAAATATAATTTATGTATTTCTATCATTAGATAATTATAAATGTGTTGGAATATTATTTAGTTTCACCATTTAATGTACAAAATAACTACAATATATTAGGTCAATGAATAATTATAATGGTTTTAGTGATACCCATAAGATCAATTACATCCCCAGAAAATAAAGTAACAGAAGATACATTATTCTTGGTGATAATGGATTCCATATTTTAAAAATTTTAAAATAATAAATGAAACTAAAAAAATAACTAAAATATATTGGATCCTAATTAAATATATAACTAAAACCTAGTAAAAAAATCAAATTGAAAAAATAATAATTAAACATAATAGGATAAAAACAATCAAATGAAATGAAAGTTACATGAACCAAACAGAGAATATAGAACCAATAAAATATGAATGGAATTATGTAAGACTAAATCACACTAGGAAAACATGTCATGAAATTACCAGAAACAACTCAACATAAATTAATTTGAACTATATTTAATTTCAATTATATTAATAAATTTTAATAACATAGAATATAAATTAATTGAAATGATTTCAAATGAATAAATGTAATTTAAAACCAATTAATATACATAAGTTCAAAAATAACATAACTACTTCTAGTACAAACCTTTTCAAACAAGATTGCAATGTACTATACAGACTCAAATTGAACGCATCCATTGTCAATATATATATATATATGTGTGTTTTTAAATAGAGTTAAACTTAACTAATAAGATATTTTAATAGATTTTATCTTCATTAAAACATTTTTAAAATTATTTTTATAATTTTAATTGTTTATATTTGAAAAATAATGTTTATAATTATTTAATATAATAGCTTAACTATAGTATAATGTGACCCCTATAAGATTATACTAACCAATTTTATAGATAACATGTAAAAAAATTTAGTTCACATGTAAAAATTGTATGAAAACTGTTTTAATTTTTCAATTAAATTTTGAAATTATATTATATTATAATTAAAAAATAAAATTACATGTACACTATATGAAAATATCACATTACTTTATTATGTTATTTCATCTTTTGTACCCTATTTTACATTAGAATTTTTATCCATTGATTTTGGTCAGTCACATCTATTTCATTTTTTTCATTGCAATTATAATAATATAATTATTACATGGTATATTTTATAACATAGATTCATTTCTCCTTTGTTTTTTGAAATTTGAAAAATTTATGTAATATTAAATTTATTTAAGAAATAAATAAAATAGCATATTTTTTTAAACGATCAAAATATGTGAGAGAAGAGACTTTCTCCTCTAGTTCCCTCAGTGAGTGTATTACTTTTGAAATATTTGAATTATAATATTAAACATTTTATTTCATTATTAATACATGAAATTTACATAGGAAAAAATAAACAATTCCATATAATCTATGTTGTTAGAATATTAATAATTATTTTCATCATGGTCAATTTAGTAGGGGTTCGAGGGGAGGTACTTCGAGGAACTTTCATAGTTGTTCATAGCTAGAAAATCCACCATAGATGCCATTATCCAAAATGTGTCCACCTCCGACTATACTTGTGGCACTGTGGATGTTCCAAACCATTCCTTTTTTAATTGTTTATTATATTTTACAATTATACAAATTGATTTATATATATAATTATGGGTCCTAATCACATCCACCCTTATCCTTCCACTTCTACATCACATCCATTTCAAATCCCCTCCAATAGAGATTTTATTATCATGCCCCTATAACTATACTCCCAACATTATCGATAGAATAGATCAGTCTTTAAAGAATTTTCATTCTTCATTGGCTACTAATATATTAAATCCCATGTATAAATCATATCGAAATTATCATCTTGGATCATGAATATATTTATTAGAATATTAAATTACATATCAACAATTGTATTTTATTTGTAATGTGTATTGTTAATATTTTATAATATTTTACTTTTCCTTCAGATTTTTTAGTCATGTGACATGGGTGTGAACATATATGGACAATGTGTGAATCTATAAAAGAAAAATCATAGTTGATTACATGTAATAAAAAAACATATTGATAACAATTGTAGAAAATATTGATGTTTTTTTTATGGAAGTATCTATGTAGGGAAATATTTCTCCGGTTTAACTCATAAAATGAAGAAATGTTTATAATAAAATAAAGGATAAATAATAAAATTAGATATAGGTAACGAATTCATATTTCACATATATATATATATTATCAATTAATATGTTGAATGAATATTTGCTTTACCATTATCGTTGGTCAATCAGGGAAGGAAGCAGTATTGAGTTAATTTGGGTAACCATGGTGATCATAAAGGATCAGATATATATTGTTTAGACCTTTATATTTGACACTATATTACTTAATGAAAAAAATATCAATGATTATCTCATAACATAATACTAGGAAACAAAATCTTATTATAAGAATAATGAGTATATGGTGTTTAGAATATATTTTTCGGTTAAATTTATTATAATATTATTTCTATTATTACTTTGTTTCATTTAATAATTTATTAATATTTTGTTAAAGGAAATAAAAAATATAATAGTTATTTGAAGTATATTCACACTTTTGGGTGAACTATTATATTGAGTCTTAATATAACTGTAGTATCTTTTGTGTCTAAATTGTTTTCTTTAGATTGACTTAAATGTTATCATGAACCAACATGAAAAAAAATGTAAATTTAAATATATTAAATTAAAAAAGAAACAAACTAAATAAAATATAATGAATTTACTATACTATTGAAGAACTAACCAATTAAAAATGAAAATGATATTTCCAACCCAAATATATCTAAATGAAAATTACATGATCCAAATAAATATGAAGATATTATATGATAAATATCCATAGGTCAAATATTATAAGAAACAAAATAGTTTATTATCACATATAGAGTGAATACTTCATTTTAGTATGATGTCTACATCTACATTTTTTTAATATTTATACTCCAATTATAAGTAAAAAAATAATAAAAATTTTCATTATATTCATATTACAAAATGTAGAAACTGAAATTCAATAAGTAAAAACAAAATCATTTCCAAAATATACCTTTATAGCTGTATAATGAAAAAAATAATTGAAAATTATTAGAAAGACACTCATTTTAATATCTAAGAATATCCCTCACAACCAATAACACTATAATGGTGATCAATAAAATAACATATTTAATATGATGGTGATTATATAACTATTTTATTTTTGTTCCTCACTAAAACTGTCATACTATTTAAATAAAGATGCAATCTATTATACTCTTTAATATTGTGAGTAAAATACGTAAAATATGTTTCAAACATAAAATAAATGTTACCTATATATCTCAGTTCCCATTCACTAAACCCATTGATTAACCATATAATAATGTAAAAAATATTAATCAATAAGGAATTACACCCAAAATATTCAAGTATAAATTCTGTTGTTTTATAGTAATAATGACCACACATGTTATCAACGCCAGACAATTGGTATCCTATAACGAAATAGTAAACAATATAATGTATTTTGTAAATTTCAACCAACATAGACTCTCATTTTTACAATATTTCGACACATTAAGACTATTATCAAATCCAACCACAAATTATAATATATATTTGATTACAAGATATTGAATAACATGGATACTTGTAGTTACCCGATTAGAACCACCATGTAATATCTATAAATAAACCAATATCATTTTTATATAAGGATATTAAATTTATAGACTAATAAATAATGTATAAGTTATATGTTATCGATCAATTGGGGAACACCCCACATCCCTCCTTTTATTAAATAAAACATTTGGGAAGCATTCATTCCATAAACTATATAATAATCATCCCTTGTTAGTCACATGAAATTGTACCACCACAAAAAACTAACCAAATCATAAATCATAAGTAAATTAGTTAATACCCAAGTTATTCCTGATATCTACTTAGTAGAATTACAACAAAATATGTTAATCTTCTATAAAATGAAACATATATTATAATAACTTTTATGGGACCCCTAACATGATCAATATAATCTAGATCCTTGAGTTTTAAAAAAAAACTTTTTATTATCATTCCTTTAATCATTTTAATTTTAATGTTTAACCATCCATTCACTAAAAATTTTATTCGTGAAATAGTTAGTAGAAAATCCTTATCATAAACACATTCTTTCATGAACCTATATCTATCTAAGATCCCTATATATGTTATTATAATTGATTATATAATATTAATACATCATAAAAACAATAAACCTAACAACAATTCATTAGAAAAAAACTTTTTATTGATATATGAAACAATTTGGGGATATGACTCACAAGTTAGATATTTCACCCCATATTCCCTTTTTTATATACCATATAGAAAAATACGTGATTCAAATAGAAATTACATTATGAAACATTTCTATAACAAAAATTTATACATTATAAATAACAAGTCTTTATATTATCATAAAAAAATTTAAATATCTTCATGTAATAATAATATATAAACATTACCAAATAAAAACTATATTAACATGGTAACATATCAACAATTTACAATTAAATATTTATACTCTATTATTTATAAAAATTTACATAGATTGAATTGATATTAAAATGTAAACATGTTAATAAATTAATGTAATGTGATAATATAAATGTGTAAACAATAAAATCTAACTAAAAAAGTGGTTATATAATGAAACATAATATAAATAAACATAATTATTAAAAAATTTAAGAACAAAAATAAAATATAAAAACCCATATTGAACTAAATGGGAACATATATATTTGAATAAACATATACCATACATAAACGACTAAAAATAAAGTGAACCAAACTAAAAAAACTCAAAAAAATAACCTAATTGAAATAACCTATTTTAATTTAATATAAACCATTCTAAATTAAATTATATAACACTAAATGGATCCAAATATAATTAATTTAAAATGCGTAACATTATTCTTAATAGAGAAAAATCTAATTTTTTCATTCTTTCCAAAAATATCATAAATTAATGAACTATAATAAAATTTAAAATGATCCCAACCATAATTAACCAATAAAAATTGACCAGAACTGAACTAGTAAAAACTAAAATAAAACATATTTTTCCAAAAAATTGAAATAATATTTTTTCATAATTACAAAAAAAAAGGATATAACAGTTCAATATTAAACTAAATAATTCATACATAAAATAAACTAATGATAACATAGTTAAGAAAATATAATATGAGAAAGATGAAAAATAATATAATTAATATAAAATACCCAACCCATATTAATATAATATTAATGAAACTAATCATAACGTACCTTAAATAAGAAAATAATTTTTTTTATATCTATGTGATTAATTTTTGTATTCTCTAGGTGCATAATAATATTAATTTTTATTTATTTCTATTTTTTATTATATTTGTGTTAGAATGGCTTAATTCCATCTGTAGATGTAATATTATTTATTAATATCATCTTATATAAAATTTAATTTGTACAAGGTAGTATTAAACATCAATAGGATTGTTCCTTGAGTGGAATAATATTGTTTAAGAAGAAATAATGATAATGAAGATGTTTTAAATGAACACATTCGAAAAATAGTTATTCTAACGATTACAAATTTTGATATCCATTTTATTAATTAATATAACATTTATATTTCCAATATCAATCACTAGAGGCCCTTGATGATATATATGATGAGAAATTCAGTCCAAATGATTATTTGAGAGATATATTATTTTACGATTACTCAAGAAGAGTCATTTTATATTAAAAAAATAGAAGTATACTCACAATGTAATGGACTAATTTTGGTGCCTTTAAAAGCTCTGGTATAAATGAGTTAACGGACGCTCATCTAGATGTAGGAGATTCAAAACTTACATCAATAATGGAGTAAGAATAATAAAAAAAGTCCATTAAGTAGTTCATGATACTTATTATATATTTATATCCACCACATTAATTAGTTATTAATATGATTTTTGGTACTCTTATATCAAAATTGTGTTCTTTATATTTTTTATGATGATGATTATTTTTATAGTGGTGGTGTTTGGGATTACTTTGTTAAAAGTTATAATTATGAAGATACTGGTGGTGATGTTGCTTGTGGGGATGTTCATGACGAGGGTGATGATTATGATGGTTACGATGGATGTGATGCCCATATAAGAGATATTTATCTTCTATATATATGATAAAATATTTATGATAAAACTATGTTGATGATGTTTGAAGAAGAAAATTCATTTTTTTAGTTTCACTAAATTTTTTAGATTATCAACTATTTAAATTTATAACATACCATATATCGCCTTTGTGGACAATGATATAATTTATCAGATTGATATATCATTATAATTTTTGGATTGGATGAATGGTATTTAATAAGTGGCTATAGTGAGGATATTTACCAATGGTTCTTTGAACAATTGGTATTGGTCTCTATAACATTGGTAATATAAATATTTTTATATAATTAAAATGAAAATGGTTTCATAAATTCATAAGAATCATGTAAATCATAACCCACTTACATGAAAAATTTATATAGAATCCTCAAATTAATGGCATCTCTATTTCAAATTTCCCTATGGTTTCTTGACACATCAGTTAGGTACATTTACATGAATTTATGCCCAATGGGATTGCACAAAATTGATTTCCCAAATGGATTTATTATATAATTTAAATATTCCTGTTTTAAATAAAATTTTTAAAAACATACATTGAATCAATTGAGGAAAAAAATAAATTTATCAAGCCTTATCATTCCCTTTTATATATCCAAAAATCTTAACTGAAACTGACATTAATTTAATAGACCATATGAAATATTTTCATTATATATATAAAAGAGTGTTCACAATCCTTTCAAATAATAATTAATTCAAAATCCCATTTTTTCTTTATATTTTTCAAATCCTTTGATAAATATACTTAGAAGAATACATGTAAAAAATAGACAAGAACATAGATTTATGGAAATATAACAATAAACATGTATTAATAATATTCAAGATCAAATGAACAAGGAATAAAAAACCTATAATCAGAATTTATAAAATGGAAAAGGATGTTATTGTTAGAAAACAAGGCACCCAACATCAAAAATTATAATGTTAACTAGATTACATTACGTAAAACATGTTAAAAACCAGTGATAAAAAAGATAAGACAATGAACTCAATCTTGGATCATATATATATATATATATGTGTGTGTGTGTGTGTGTGTGTAAAATAGTTTTAGTTAATGGAAACTCTCTATGTCCAAGTGAGTTAATAATAAATTTACCCAAAATGATTATTGATGGTATATTGATTTATTATTAATAATATAACCCCTAAATTTCACAAAGCTAGCCACACTAGGCAGAAATAATGATTATAAGAGTATCATAATGAACTAAGGGACACTATACAGGGTGTAAACAATCCTATAACAAAAATAATCCCTTAATTTTCTAATGTTACCAAGTATTTGGAAGAATTTTTCAACTACTGGTGGTAAAACATGACAATTAAAAAAATTAATATAAAATAACATTAATTTAAACCAATCATCAATCCTCTAGAAACACATCACATTTAAATCCTTTAATAAAAAATCGTATTATATAAATTACATTTTCTCAAAAACATTTAAATAATGGGTTTTAATACCAAGGGTGTCAAGTATTCCACTTAATCCATCCAATACCCCTATTAGTAGGACATAAAAACATATATTGGAATTTCTAACATCAAAATAACCTTTAAAATATTTTCTAAATCGAAAAAAAATATAACAGTATATAGAAAAATTGGAGATCATACCAATATATCAATATACGAAAAACAAAATAAATAAATAAATAAATAAATAAACTCATTAATAAATTAATTAAAAAACATTGTACTTTAATGTAAACTATTAGAAATGTTAAATACTAACTTATTGGGTACTTTGGGAACTCAAACAAAAGTTATGTTCTCAAATTTCTTCAAAAATTGACTCTATATTTTTTATTCAAATAAATAGGGAGGATAAAATTAGTTCTCTAATGTCAAAATATTTATAACCATAAAATAATATTTTTTTAATATATAAGTCTCAATAAAAATACAATGGATTTATTATTTCTTGAAGCATGTTGGAATTATTCTTATATTAAAGTGGTATTAAAATCTAAATGATCACTAGAAGTATATAATAATAGGAACTACCCAAAAAGAAATTCTTTAAAGGAGATGAATTGATGTGACTTTTCTATACATGAAGAATTTAGAGCTCAATAAGACACAGAAATTCATTTATAATAAAACTATTCTTATTTTGCAACACAACTGTATTAAAAATCAAATACATTATTTTTAGTGGGTTAAAGGAAGAGGAGTATAATATAATAATTGTGAAGAAGGTTTTGATAAGAGGGAAAATGACACTAAGACCATTAATCCTATGGAAGAATCAACAAATATCCATAAAAACTAATTGAGGATTGGAGTATAGTATATGATAAACTAAGAGGGTTCTAATATGAACCCCATGAACCATAAATAAATATGAGGAATATTTTATAATGGGATTTTAAAAGTATATAAATTATATTTTTTAATATTTTCAAATCCCATGTACATATCCTCCCACACATTCAACTTAAATATGCAATACACAACTTTATAATGAACAAAATAATTTTCAATATTCAATAAAACAACAAGATTCATGGTAGTTCACCGTATTTGTGCATGATGGAAAAACCCCCAGATATATAAATGTTTTACTGAAAAATCAAATTAATTTCCATGATCAATGAATATAAATATAAATACAAAAAAACTTATCATTCGAGTTAAACTTAAAATGATTATATTCTGTATTTAAATATGGGGGATGAATATTTGAATTTTTTATTTGTATATAATTCTTAGTGATCTTATTTGGGAAACCTTTTGGTGTGATAAAAATTATAACTCTTTTATATGATTATGTGTTATTTTTTTTATTTTTTTTATAATTATTTTTTTGTTTAATCTTATTTGGGGATACATTAAAAATTTGACTATTTTCATGGTGGTATATTTCACTATGATTCATAATATAGAAAATTTAGTTAATTATTTAATTAAGTATATATGAAATTCATTAATATAAATTATTTAAAATTTTTAAATTTTTTCTCTAATCAATTACATTTAAGTGTATGAATACATGTATCAATAAGATGTGTTTTATTTTGTATTGTTGGCATTTATAGGAAATCATTAAGTCATTATTGTAAATGAAAATATATTTTTATATTTAATATATTGTATTATAAATACAATGTCAATTAGAAATGGGATATTATATATATATAAGCATTATCTTTCAATTAATAAATAATAATTTTTTTTAAATTAGATTGTTTGTTAGTTTTTCTATGGGTTCACTGGATATTCTGGATGATTTATAAGTCCTTATAACCCATTATATATTATTTCATGTTAGTTAATAAGGTTTTATAAACTATAATATAGATTAATCCATTAACCAATATACCTTGGATTTCCTAGAACTTTCTTCGATATTCGTTGAAAGTATTGCATTAACATATCTGACATGACTCCCCAAAAGAAACATTTATTTATGTATTCATATTTTTTATAGAGAATTGTTTTTTTAGAATATTTCATCATATCCCATGATCCTCTAACAATTACTTTGTAATTACATTATTATTAATATTTTTTCATGATTTTTATTAACAATTTGCAGTTTTTTGGTAATATATAAAAGAGAGGAACTAAAGTAATCTTGTTGTTATATTATCTCTTCACATACAATAGAATTAATGTAAATTTTCTATCTTATTATTGGGATCATTGTCACATGACCTATGAGAAAAATGGGTGACAATGACTTTAAAATAAAACAACCATTTGTTATATTTAAAATTTTTATTTCTCTTAAAATGGTGCTTTATAAAATTGGTAAAAAGTTTCATGTGGTGAGTATCCTTTTTAATGTTTCAATTCTATATATCATTATTATATAAATATACTCAGTGATAGAAAATTTCATGTCATTAAAATTTGTTTTATACTATAATTTTATTGCTTATTCTTATATTAATCAAATGATCTTAGTTTTCAGTTATCTATGATATCTAATTTGCTTTTAATTCACTAAATCTCTTGTTATTTTATCTGAATTATCATTCTTGTATTTTTAATATTTTCTTGATTATACTATCATTCATGTAATTTTAATTAGATACATTTATGTATATATATTTAGTTTTTAAATTATTTTTTTATTTACATTCTATGTTGGGAACTAAATTATATTTACTATTAAAGAAAAAAATGGTAGAAATTTATTGTAGTTTTAAAATAATCAGACGAATACATGTATAGTTTTTTATGTTTCTATAAAATGAATGATGATCAATGTGTAATATACCAATTTTAAATATAGTGATATATCCATTTAAATTCAACCAATCCCATCATTTTAATAGGAGTTATATCTGGATTTGCGAAGGGTATGAGAGAGTTAATAAGTGTTTTAGGTACAGGTTTAATAGTTTTTATCGAAGTGGGAAAGGGAACAATGTTAATTCGTGGTTTGAGTACTGATTTACTGGAAATGAGGAGAAATATTTTTAAACTTACAAAGCTGGAATAAAAACCAATAAATATATACCATTTACTATAGGTCCATATCACACCTTATGATCTTATGTGCATCATTCATTTACCGATATGATAAAGGGTTTGGGAACCACATTAGTAGGTTATCACAATTTGTGCATGCTTTTTCTAACCACAAACCTAAACCTTGTCCCGTTTCAGGTACATAAAAAATAACTTTCTATAGTTGGCACATCATTGTATAACCATTACACCAAACCATTCACTCCTTAATAAAATATGATATTACTACCCCCTTTCCTTTAAAATATAAAATCAAACCTGTCCAATTTCAATTTTCATATAAGGTTGGATGTGTGGATATTACTCTCTCTATTTATAATTTTTTCGAACATTTTCATCTAGAAAATTTTTCAATAATCATTGGTCATTTATGACCCCCTTAATATGTCACACAATCTATTGTCTTCTTTCATTGGTTTTCTTCTCTATCCAAGTTGGGATCTCCATATTCGATAATAAACCAATTTTTTGGACATTATTATAGTTATCCATTACTCTCATTACATCACATATATGAGGAATATACTGGCAAATGATTCATATATATGGAAAGGGAATGTGGTCTATTACTTTTCCCTAAAATTCAATATATTAATGACATGTTTCCTACTGACACATTCCATACAGTCCATCAATTGACTGTTAAATTTTTAACTCATTTTGTTAATCACCTAGATCATGAACATGATGTTTTGTGAGACCCCTTATACCAAATTTTATGTTTATGAACATAAATTTAATCACAACATATGGTGTACCAGATGAAATAGAATCAATAAATTTTCCATGATTACAACCAAAAAATCCATGAGGTCTATTTGGACATACATTTATAAATTGACTTAACAAAATGTATTAATTGGGTTGGTAAATTCTTGGATACAACACTTTTCTTTGTAATCAACTTATATATCTTTATTGAACATATTTATAGATATGGATCACTAAAAATGTATGGAATTCCACATGTATTATTATATTATTGAGTTATAATTCTATGGGTGAACTCTTTGGTCACCAGCCGATTTATGGATTCATATGATGGATTGATAAAACCATATTAGATTAAATAAATAAATTGTCTTCATGAATTACTAAGTTTATACTGATTATTGACTTCCAATGACAATATAGTTAGTATGACTAGGTTGAAATCATAAGAAATTTATTTATTTCATCGCACACATGATACCATAGATGATCTCCTTCGACTCAAATCAGTCATATCCTAAGATTAACTTGTAATTTTATCGATACAGGATTAGAAACAACTATGGTGGAATAAAAAGTATTAAACATATGGATTTTTCACATAGCCCATATATTAACATCTTAGTTAATCACTATGAGTGGGTTTGAATTTCTAATGTCATGTATATCATTGGTAAACCCAAAATCTATTGTCATTTCTATAAATAAATACATTTAATATGTTTTTTAGGTCTATAGATAAATAATTGTGTTATGCCTATAGATATATATCTTAGGAAGAATCAAATTAGGTCATCTAGGTATCCATTGAGAAGACTAATATGGAAAATGTTTTGGTTTACATTTCTAATATTAAATAATTATAAATACAAAATATAAATTTTATATTCTCATATTTGATTTTCAGTTGATAACATATTTGTTGACCGGCCTAGTGTTACCTACACCATATCGAGGTCACAATTCGGTAATCTAGAGAATTTCAGGGATGCATGGAAGGATAATGGGGATTCCAAACCTATATACTCCAGATATCATTAAGGTTGGGATTATATGATTAAGCTAGTTATTTATTTTCTCATGGAGATAATTGATTTTAGACATATTTTTTATTTTTTATAATTGAATTATTGATGTAGAGACTTAATTTTATTATTTATAAATCATCATGGGTATATGATATTGTTTACTTAATTATTTCTTTTATAATTATGTATATGTGTTACTTGTGTTTTACATCTCCTAATTCTACTATGTAATTTATTATTATATTGAATTATTTATTGTTACACTACAATGTCATCATGAGGGTGCAATCACCCCTCCATAAAACCATACATCATCACTAATAGTTTACAGCCTCTTGCATCTGTGTAGGCACACACAAGACCTTATTCAAAACCAGACTATTAATTTTTTTCTAAACTATGATTAGAATGTCATAGAAGGTTTCTAAATTTATTTTTATTTTTATATAAAATTAGTTATTTCTTTCAATATTCATTTTTAGTAATTATTTATAATTTGATTTGAAATCGGTTCTAAGATACATTAATTTTCAATATCAACATCATAAATATTTTGAATATATTGGAAACCATGTTTTTTATATTTAATTCATTTCAATTTAATCAAATTTTCTAGTAATTTAAATACTTTTTAATTTTGATTAATATACATCTAATTTTTGTACATTTTAATTCTTTTTTATAATCATGGTTCCATAGGATTTCGAATGTGGTGAATCTTTAGTGACTAAAAGAGAAAATGAGAATAAAAAAAATTGTCCTCATTATTTAATTTTTTTTAAATTTTTGGACACTATTTTAATGAAGAAACGTTAGTTCATTTGGTTGATTCAAAATATATATTTTTTTAAAATATGAATACATCAATTTATTATCACAATATCCATTATATGTAAAAAATTAATTCGATGAAATTTTTTTATATAGTTCCATCTTTTACATGTTATAATGTTTTTATCTAATGTTGTGAGATAAATTTATAATTATTTTAACTGATAATTATTATATAATGAGATAATTATACTCAAATGTTTGAAATACTCGTCATTTTAAGAACATTGATACATTTTTATCTTATTATATCAAAAAAATTGATGTATTCAACTACATATATAATAATTTTATTTATAAAAGACATATTGAATTTAGTTAAAAAATAATACTTATTTTCTCTCCTATAGAGTATGGGAATTCTGTATTCATTTAATATGAGTAATAGTTATTCCACACATTAGGAATACAAGAAATTAATTAACAATTACTTCTCATAAGTTATAAATATAAAATAAGTAAATTTATAGATAGGTAAGGGAAAAAAGATTAATTGAAATATATAATATAATTATCAGGTAAGTTATACATCGTATTTTGTTTACCAATCATCTTTTGATCATCATGTGATCATTGATTTTACTCATTATAAAAGGATTACTGAATTATTTTTTATCCTTATGAATAAATTATATTTGGATGTATAGAAAACTATTTGATATCTACTATGAAACATATCATCATAATTATTTATAGTTTTTGAAATCTACAATAACATATCATATTAATGATACAATTTATAATCATAAAATAATTTCTTTCAAAAAAATTTATTTATTGTTATGTCATTAAATTAAAATGATTATAGAATAATAACAATTACATAAAATATATTTTTATCATTTGAAATTATTTTTTATAATAATTGTTTAATTTAATTATAATAAAACTTATTTCAATCAAGTGATTATTAGTGATTTACCATTTAAAAAACAATATTTTTATATTCTTTGATATGATCATGAGGATCTTTAATGTATAATAGTGATAGGGAAATCATATTATATTTTTATATATGAGAAAATATTATGTTATTATGTATAATGTTTTTTAATTATATGAACTATATAACACTACATTTTCATCTCCTAATATAAAGGATAGAGAATAAATCACATTCTATTAATCATGATCAACCAAATGTCAAATGTAAGGGTTTTTAGAATTTTTATTGTTCAATTATAATTTTCATTTTTTAAACATTTTTTTGCAGTTCCTGTTGTATACAAATGATTTCATTGTATTTTATTTCTAATCTATTAAAATATCTTCATTATTAACTGATCATGGAAAAATAAGTTAAAAAAGATGTAATTTATGAAATATATAGGAATATAGGAAAGCACTGAAAGCCAAAAGAAAATTTAGAGAAATGATAATGCATAAAAATTTAGATATCATAATCATGGGGAAACTATATTGGGAATACATAGTCCATGATGAGGAAAAAGGATACATATAATTGTTATATAATAGTTTGTATAATGATACATGGAGATTGATAAATGAATAAAAATATATAAATTATTGAAAAATAGGTATTTAATAGGGGTTGGTCAACACAATGAGTATAGATTCAATGAAATTAAAATGTTAAATTCACATCTAGTACCTATTATGGTACGGTTAAAAACTAATATAAAAGAAAACTATTTCTTAAAGAGTGGTGATTAAGGATATAAATGTTCTTACAAAAATAGATAAATTAAATTGTCTACTCTGTAATATTTAGATTTTATTTAGAGTATGTAAATTGGTGAATTTGTCTAATAGATTATGAAAGAATGTATTGGGAAATTGTATAATGAAAAAAATAGATAGGGGCATTTTATTTGTTAGAATTTTGGAAGGAGATAATATAAAAGTAGTATCTAGTATATTCCTTCTGGAGAATACACATTACTTTTCACTAAAACGCATTTTTTTTACAAAAAATGGTATATTACTCAATGATTTTATGGAAGGTTATAAGAGATAATTTATAGACACCCAATATGACTAAACCACACCTTGGTTTCAAGATTGGAAATAATGGGAACATTTATCTTGGTTTCATGTAATATTATAAATGATTTAATTGTATTTTTTACTAAATGTTACATTGTCCATTTTTTATTATTATTTACTGTTTTAGTGAAATATTTAAAAATGAGGAGTTATAGAGAAAAAAATAACTAGCGTGTTTTATTGGGGAATTCATTGTAATATGATATTCTAATTTAAAAAAAATGTGAAGAAAACTATGATTGTGGTTTGAGAATTTTTATTTAAAAATTCAAAAAATATTTTATATTATTGAACATATAAAATATTTTTTTATGTGTAACCAATTTATTTCATTTGAATTTATTTTTATGAAATGTGGTTCCAGAATTTTGAAAACCATTTCATAGTATGGGTTTGATAATAAATTAACGATTTGTAAATATGAAAAATTTATGGAAAATAAAGTTATTCTAACCATTTTTTTACTAAAGTAATTGAAAACAATCCAAATCATAGTTTAATTATATAATCCTTGGTTTAATGACTCTCTCCAGATGTTATATATTTAGAAATATTTAAAAATAAATAATGATTTTTCTATGGTATTTGAAAAGTTTCTCAACATTATTAATCATTTATTCTAGATGTTAATATTAGTGGCATATATAATATTTATGAAGAGTTGTGAAATATAAAATTGATCATAGTCAATGAGAAGAATACTTATATATTGATATATATTTATTTATATATCCCTAATTGAATAACAAAAAAAATAATTAATATATAGTTAGAGATCCATTTATAAGATGAATTACTAAAATAATTCTCCAATTAAATAGGATTCTCATAATCCATGGAGGAACATTGACATAAATAATTAATTTATAGAGATGAAAAATGAGCATATTAAAAAAATTATTAGTAATGAATTTATCTAATACAATTTTAATTTATAGGATTTGAGGGAGTTGAAAAGATAAATTGAATATAAATGAAGAAACTATATTATATGGAGTAGTTAATATATATTTAGTGATATTGGATGAAATATATTGGATGAAATTGAATTATTAGATTTTTATTTTGATAATGAATATCTTGAAAATACTCCCTAAATAATTTGAAAGGATTCACTTTTCTAAAACATATCCTAACCCACCCAAACGAATTATTTTTTGAGAGTGGGATATAAAGGGACCCTTAAGAGTTAGTTTCCAATTCAAAAATATTTCTTATAATGTTATTAAAACCTAAAAAATAGAAGCATATATAATTCAAATATATATAGAATAGATTTTTATATAGACTCTTTGAGTATAAATTATTTTATAAAAAACATATATTTTTTTTAGTTTTTTATAAAATATTGTGGTGGAAATCCTGTAAAAAACTAATAATAAAGATTTTGTTTCGTGGAGTTTAGAAATGTTTTGAGGAATCTTGAAGATATTTGGGTTTAATGGAATGATATAATAGTACAATTTAGTTTACTCTTCACTGAATAATACTACCACTATAAGAGGAACCATAAAAAATTGGTGAGGTACTTTCATAATCTAGATGAGTGATTTAAATATAAAACCTAATTCCAGAGTAGAATAGAACTATGTATTGTTGAATTTTTCTTTGAACATGGGTTATGGGAAGAATCATCCCTACCTTTTGTAATCAATAAAAATATGGTGGTAGAATGTCTTCTTCTAGAAATATTATATGAAAATGATACATCAATATATAAGAGCATGTTTTAGTAATTCTGTTCTTGAACCATGAATAAGAAGACATAAGATTGTTGTGTTCTACTCAAAGTTTGATTGAGTGTCATAAAGAGGGTATTGTGTCGTGATATCTTAATTAAAAATATATAGAAATATTATAATTTAAATTTTTTATTAATGAAACTACATGTTGATATGAAATACACCTTATTATATATCATCACACTATTATTTACAAAAAAAATCAATGTCCAAAAATATTCAAGATTTTATGAGATCCAAATTTTAGGAAGTCGAAATTAGGGTTTTATGATGATTTTGGAGGCAAATTATCATCATAATAACATCTAATTTAATAACATAATAATTGGAAGTTTTTATATTCTCTCGATTTTATAGATATAACATTTTTTATAAAAATGGGAATGAATATCATGGATTAATATAGTTATAATTTTATTGTATTTCAAGAAAAAGAGAGAAAGAGGCATTAAAAATTATATCATGGACATTCATAGTGATTCAACACATAAATTAATAAGGAATTAATTAGTATATCATCATTTATTTAATTAAAAATATTGGTTAGGAAGGATAATTCTATTTCTTGGATGTGTAGAGAACTATCCTATAGTTAGAAAGAAATCTGATTTATAAAATTGTGTGGGTGATAAACCGTAAGGATTAGTGTTTTCTATATTAAATTGTAAAAAATATATATTCTCTTAGGTAATTTGGTGCATTGAAATACAAATATGATATTTTTTTGGATGTATCATAATATTTTTTAAACAGGAAATGAGATATTTTTGACCTTTTTAATTTTCTCTATAATGCTTATATTTATTTGTTAGGAATATTATGAGTGATTTCCCAAAACAAGATATAAAATCAGTAGAAGGATTATTCTTAAAGAAACATACCCAACTATCCACATCTATTAGGTTATTTTCTTTTTTTGGGTCTAAAAAGTGATATTATAGAGGACGATTATTTTTTTTTGAGAGAAAGAATTATTATTTAATTATATAGATTTTAATTCAGTTATAGATAATTTTAGTTTTTTTGTAAAACACATATAAAGATATGTTTTCCTCAATGTAAAAAATTCTAGTCCCATGGAAAGGTCAGTTTGTTTTTGGAATGGAAGAAGTAGGAAAGATAAAGAGTGGATGTAGGCCATGTACATGATTTTAATTTGGAAAAGATAGACTGTAATGGCATGGGAAGGCCAATTTTCCATGAGTAGTGAGAATTATCCTGAAGGTAAATCTAGATAATTACATTTAGTATAAATAATTTACACTTTTTATAAATTATATGAATTTTTTTAAAAGGGATGATCCAATTTTAATTTTTATACCATCTCCCATATCCTTCTCTCTAAAAGTAGGAGCTCCCCTTGATCTACATTGGAGCCTAAAGATACTATTTTATTTCGTTTAACCATCTGACCTCCAAATCATGATATTTTTGGAAAATAGGACTCCTCCATGTGTGATATTCTGTTTTTAATCATCATTCATCATTTTTATTCATATTAATGAATCGAATTTTTAGTTTTACTATATTCCCAACTCGGAGGGAATT
The DNA here is from genome assembly GCA_963277665.1 of Viscum album. Lineage (NCBI taxonomy): Eukaryota > Viridiplantae > Streptophyta > Magnoliopsida > Santalales > Viscaceae > Viscum > Viscum album. Next base: position 1,919,624,551 of record OY728125.1, on the reverse strand, counting down.
GATATATTATTTAATTTTCTTATAATCCATGAAAAATTAATGGTTGATAGTTGATGTGGGAAGTTCTTCAAGTATTAGTTATATGGTATATGACATTTCCCAAAATTTATCATAATTTATAAATTTATTTTTTCCCCATGATAGTTTCACTGGGTGTTTCTTAAAAATAATTCGAATTTTTTCTTTATAATCATTGTTCACATATTCTATAGGCATATTCATGAAAAAACTTTTTTCACTAGAGGATGTGGCCTAATTGTTATCCACACCTAGTAGGATGCATAATTTGTTTATTACAATTTCCCTTATTATAATTATTTATAAATATTTCAAGTGTGTTGTCTTTACCCTACTAATCGTAAGTCTTTTTTAAAATCAAATATGAATTGATAATGGCTATAACATTTATATTTTACACAATTATCACTAGAACCTTCTATGATAAGTGTTACTAATTTATCAATAAATATTTTCAATGGATAAATGGAAAAAATATCATCAATATCACTTGTCCTAGTTTAATTATAAATAAATAATTTCTACTGTGATGAAATGTCCAATTAGGTTTCACTTGACTCTCTAAGGCACATGTTTCAATTTAGTAAATAAATCTATAATTTTGAAATAGAAAGTATATATATATATGAATTTTCCAAGATAAATATAAAATGAATTGTAATTGGATACATGTCCTCTATCGAATGATTTTATTGGGTGTTTGTTAATGAAAATGATAAATGGTTGCATGTACATAATTAACAATGCGACATTGATGAGTATTGATGGAATGAAACTAATGAATTATTAACCTTAATGAGTATGACATGGCCTATAATTATATATGATATAAATGAAATAAGTACAATATGCATATTACATATGAAACTTTTTATTTTTATAGGAGTGGTCATACATTAGCCATCATCGTATTCATAATTGAAGGAATTGAACACTCATGGGGAACCATTTTGATTCAAGGAGCTAGTTTACAATGGAGTTACTAACCTTGAAACATGGTCCTTGACTTATAGAGGATGTTAGTTATGATTTCCTAAGATCCATTCACCATCTCATCAGATATTAAGGTGCCTTCCACACTCTCTCTAGATCCCAGTCGATGTATTTGATAATGTGGCACCATGGATTCACTCAATTGGGATCATCCATGCATAGCCCATTATTTCATTCGAGGAGATACTTTTACTCTGTTATAATAATTTATAGTGGAATGCCTTGGAAATTTACCCATTGACTTCACCTAGACCCCCTTTAATTCTAGAATGGATGAGTTTCTACTATGATATGGTTGACCTCTGAAGTCATATATTACATGGTCTCAATTTTCTCACTTCATTATTATTAATATTATTATGTATTTTATTTTTTATAAATCCTTCACCTGATTATCTATATAAAATAAATATAATTGATTAATTAAATGATGTCTTATTTAGAGAAATTTCCATTGGAGGACAATGTATGTATGGGTTATTATTTTGATTTTTTTTAAATATATATATATATATATATACACAATAGTATGTTTATATTCATATAGATGATTTTATAGTTTCCATTGTTGGTGGCCTTATGAGATTTATCTCATACCTTATCCGGGCATTCATTGGTACCCCTGAAGATTATATGATAACATTTATGAACAATGGATATCATCCCACCATGTACCCATGATTTTCAATTGTAGTTTCTTAGGATGGATCTTGGTATAGGGTGACTATACAAGAGTTAATGATGGTTTTATGGTTTTTTTCCTATTTCATTATTTTTATAACATTTTTTATAAAAAACAAAGACATGAATTGGGAAACCAATTCATGCCCAAAGAATTTTTTTTAAAGAAAGTATTATAATGCATGCTCGAGGTGTAATAAATTTACACCAACCTGAATATGAGATTTTTTCTTTTTATAGCATGTATTGTACTATATTTCATGAGTCTATGAATACATATTTTCTTATTTTTTTTTGATAAATTCCTTCATCATCTTTTTTATATGATACTTCTAATCTTTTTAGTTGATTATTTTTTATGTATGTTTCATACTTTCCCTCCGCTTCCAATATTTTTATTTGTTAATATACTTACTCTAACATTTTTAAACTATTTATTATATATATATATATATATATATATTGATCCAGAATTACATGGGGTAATTTTATTCTAATAAACAAACCCTAGGCCCTCACCTTTAGTCGGTTACCTCTGGCACATGAAGATCCATACATGAGGCCATGTGACCAATTGGGTTTAGGGAAAGTAGGAGTGGTACATGGGTCAGGATCTCACAAAGTATAACTCGATTAATTTATTTTATTTTTTAATATATTTATTGATATTTTTAAAAGAGATTAATAATATATTGGATATAGTACATAATTCATGCCTCGTAGATGTTAACCCATGTTCGAGATAAATATAATGTTTCTATTGAATATGAGAATGTTGTTCTTTATTTTCTAGTTAATGTTTATATACATTCAACATTGGATTATTAACATGAATTTTTGTATGATATATGATTTATAGGTATTTAACATTCCATGGTACGGGTAGGGGAATTGTTAGATGCACCATTATAGGCTCTTAACTCACATGTCATGCATATGTGATTCCATAATGGTGCATTTGTTTACATAAAATATCTACGCTACATGTGATTATTGAGTGATCCATTTTTGTTATATATACATGTATAGAAAATGTATTTTTAATGGAAAGGTAATCAGTTATATATGATTTAGGTATCAATCTAAATAGTATTTTCTTATATACGTTGATGATGGAGTCATAAATATCTAGTTTCTATAGTTATCATCTCTATACCCCTGGTTACATGAGAAATGATTTCGATGCAATAACATGATTCCCAATATCAATTACAAGGTTTATGGCCATTATGAATTAGAAAGGATAATTCAATAAGTCTATCCATCAAAATTTGAAATAGTTACACCCAGAGATAGAATTTGAGATAGAAAATTAGAAATTAAATACATGTCTATTTCATTTATAAAGTGTATGGGCAATTATTATTTTGGAATGAAGATCCATTTAATAGATCTATGAAATATTTATATAATAAAATACATACATTAAATGTAAATCATGACTTATAAAATGAAATGGTTTATAATAAATGAATAAGAAAAGTAAAATATACCCTTCAACATGAAGATTACATGTAAATAAAATTTGAACACTTACCAATAACATAGCCTTCTAAGAGGGGAGTTAGGGTAGTCTACCATGGTTAGTGAGCCTTATTCCATATGATTTTCATATTCTATTGGCTATATCAATATATAATCTTGTTCTGAAACATGTTTTTAGAAATCTTGGACCATTTCCACCAAAACTTCTTCAAATCATGTTCTAGGAATATGGCCATGATCATGCCCGAAAGAGGTATGAAATAATTCCCCATTGATCAATCCAATAGTGACTCCTGATTCACCACTAGCTATTACCCAATTATGATCCAATGACCATATTTTTGAGTGTTTTCAATGTTTTATAAAATCTATGTATGGTGCTCCATGATATGCACCTATGACTGATCCGACTCTTGTGTTCCAACAGAAAAATCATCCCATAATTTTGGGGGGATGGTGTTCTATAGGCTGTTGAGTATGCTCAAGTGGAAATTCATTATATATTCAATTTTAGGGAAACACCTCTATAGAGGAGGGTCTATATGGACACTAATATGCTATGTGATTCTTCCAAACACTAGTTGGATGTGATTAAACATTATTATCCTTATCTGGGTATTGTTTGGGTGGGCCTCTAGTATACCTTATATTATTACTTTTTTCATTAGATGTTGAGAGTTTATTGAGACAGAATATTCATTCACCATGAGCAAGTTGATATTTATTTCATGGACTATTCTTCATGTCTTACAGAGTTTAAATGCTTTTCACTAAATCTTGCATGTTATTATCAATCGTGAATGGGACATATTGAGGTTGGTGTCGGGTATTCAATTTACATGAAGTGGAATTTATTTCAACCATAAACATTTTATAATATCATTAATAAGTTTCTTATCACTGAGCACATCTTATGTGAACATAATAGTGTTGAAAAAACGTTTAGTGCTAAGGTTTGGAAGTACATCCAATAGAGATATGCATAGCCTTGAGGTTTCTTATTAGTGTAGTTGTAGCCAGAGTATCCACACTAGAAGCTCCCTTATATTCCATCCATTTTAATGGAATGGGAATATAATCCACATTTCAATAGATGTCCCATTTAGTTTCATACTTCAGGATGTATGGGGAATCTTCTAAGATTCTCCGAGAATATTCCACCACCTTTGAGTGGTTGATTTTCCTTAACAACTCCACCTTTAGGGGCATGATCTGTTGTGCCATGGGAGGTAGAGAGTTGGAATGGTACCAGCAGAATAGTTTGAGGAGGAGATCATGTCTATGGTATCTATAATTTTTATTATCATCAATAGTTGAGTATACCTCCTTAGTATAGTTCAGTTATAGCTCAGGTTTGTGGATCAAGCTATTTTCTTTCTTTAAAACTAATACCTAAGAATCATAGTGATGTACCATTGACTGTAGGAGGTAATATGATAGTATCCATTACAATTTTATCATCATTATTTTATATAATTGATTGACCTACCATCATCTCTTTATCAAAAAATGGAATTTATCAAGATTGAAATTCAATACATCTATGGGATGATGATCTGGGACTTGATGTTAGGTGTGAGGTATGACAGAATACAACAATGTAGAGGCTAACCCATTGAGGCATGTAGTTATAAAATCTTATTAGAACTCTTCATCCTTGAGATGACGGGATTCAATTTCATTCTCGAGATGCACTAGTTTCTTCCCAATCATGCGTATGTGAACTACTATCGCAGTAGGGGACTGTTTACATCACTAGAGTGTGGTAGGAATATCAACAATAGTATATTGGATGTCTTGACCAGTTGATATGGACCAGAGAACTATGGGATAGGTGGAATAACAGACCATATTTCTATTCATTACATGTAAGAGTTGGGGGTACATATGAAAGGTTTACCTCCAGTGGTAAATTATTTTAGGGATGTATTTCCAAAGTATTCATCTAGTGTGCCTCCTGAGAGAGAGAGATATAGGAAAAGATTATGATTAGGATTGTTCCAAGAGAAGCTCCATGATATTCCTCTCTACATGATAGCCCCTACTATGCTCCAAGAGCTCAAGAGATAGTTAGGGATTTGGAATCAACGATTTTTTTTCTAACACAAGACTTCATATTGGGATTTAATAGTGCTTTCACCATGAAGAAATCTCAGACCCCTAGGCTATTCATGGATTACTCAAGGTCGAACCTGGTTATTTTTAGGAATGTATATCAACATCATGAATAGATGATCCATTTGACCAGCTCCGAGGAGCTAAGGTATTCTCAATGAATAAATTGAGATCGGGCTATCACAATGTGTGATTCAATATTTCATTTTTACCATGAATGACTTATGACACCATGAAAATCTAAACTATAAATTTATATTCAATGGGGTGTACGACACGCTACAGAAGGTGTGTTAGGTAATATAATATCTGGATACATTATAACATATTTACTATTAAAAATTGATTCTATATATTTCAGTGCACACAACACTGAGTTAGCTTGTGTTACACACAAGATTGACTTTCCTCAATAGCTTGTGTAACACGCTAGAGTGACCATCCTTGACAGCTTGTGTTACATGCAAGATCGAGTCCCATCAATTAAAAATGTATTATTAAAATATTATTATTTTATATAATATGATATAACCTATATGATATGATAGAAATTATAAAATTTATTAACTAACATAATAAATGTTATGATTTATATAAACATTAAATGGATTCATTAGTTACCAATAAATGAGAACCGAAAATAAGAACCCAATGGATAAAAATATATTATTAATTGTATGCATCCAAAGTAGTTTTTTCATAATATACATAATTAATTAATATAATTGAGTGATTTTAATGAAAAATATATTTTATATATTCAATAAAGTATTTTTTATACTCATCCATTATTATTTATATGCATTATATAAGAGAAAACCCTATTTTACACATAAAAACCTACACTTTTATAGAGGAAATGTCACGACCTTTTAATTGAGAACCAATTTTATATATGAATTTTGATAGTTTAATTGATTTAAGATGACAAAATATTATTAATCATTGAAATACAAACATATTAATTATGTTTGGTTGAATTTTTAATATTTTTCATAGATATTTCATTGATTAATGATTAGTTAAAAAATAAAAAATTAATGTTTGAAACTGATTTTTCATCAAATATATTTATATGGTTAAATGATTCTTTTTATTGTTTTTAAATTTTAAATAGTTAGATTTATTATAAATTAATAGATCTTATTTCAGTGGTTTTGATTTCACATTGATGTTGATTATAAAAATATAGCAAACATTCAGATTTTTTTTTAAATCACAGTATTGTCTTTGTGCAGTGAATAATTGTCTCAGTTTTCTTTCTATAAGGAATACATTATTGTTTTGAACCTAATTTCTTATATATAGTGTATATATTGAAACATTTACATATAGTATCATTAATTATATTATATTATTGGTATTTAACAATTTTATTTAATGATTATGACTATTGGTTTTTTAAATTCATTTATTAACACATTGGTAAAATATTTTATCACAATTTACATTCTATTGAGACATATTTGTTGTTATGAACCTTGTTTCTTTTATATAGTGTATATTTTTACCTTTTACATGATATATCATGAATATATTTACTCTCATGATATTATATCTTTTATTTAATTGTATTCATTCATGAGGTTTGTGATTAAAAATGTTTCAATGTGGTATAGAACACTATGGAATGTTTAATGATTATTTTCATCAATAGTAACATTATTGTTCTTTAAATAGTTTTTTAATTCATGTAAATTATATCACCATTGTTCTAAAAAGCCTTTTAATTTTCTCTCTTATGGGTTTTCAATACTATTTTCATGTATCATTACCATTTTAAACATTCTGGTACTCAAATTGATTTAAAAATGGTTATAAGAAAAAATGACTTCATTTCTCTCTTTATTCAGAGAACATGTTTTATTCTAAAAACCATGTTTTATTAAAAAATTCCAAAATGTTTTAAAATGATTTTGTAAATAAATATTTACCCCTTTTTTTTAACCAGTGATTTCAATGTAATATTATTATTGATTTCTAAAGAATAATTTTTTTACATGTTTACTCTGGAAAAGGAATTTTTATTTTACCTCGTACGACATGTATATACTTAACGACCATCATTATTTTGAAGATTAATTTGCATTGTGGGAAGGATAAATTTTAAATATAACTTTTTCATAAATAATTATCAAATATAAGGATTGTCCAATGGTTTTTCATAACCAATATATATATTCATCAAAAATGATTTTAAACATTATTTTTATAATGTTTCCATTCATCCATGACAATAACCCTTTATTTTACACCACTTGGGTTGTGTTGTTTTGATACCATCCGTAATATTCCTATGGATGGAATATTATTTATTTTATAAGGATAGTACTCACATAAACCTCCTTGATTTATTTTTCCCCCATTTAAATATTCAATTTACTATACAATTTTGACATTGAATTTCCAATAAATATCCATTTAATTATTCATGGATATGATTATTCCCTAAATTGAATAGCTATTTTTATATGTAGTTCACTTTGAAAGTTATTTTATTATTTCTAGAAATATTTAAATATATGTATACATTCTTCAATATGAATATTTGATAAGGTAAATTGTTTATTTTAGATGTGGAATGTTTTGGACATTCAATAGATGGGTTGGGGAATGTTTAAGGAAATCCCAATGGGTTGGGGACCGGTTAACTTATTCCCCTTGAATACATATGTGATGAAATATTTGAAAAAATTAGAAAATTTTAAACTATCTCTTGAAGGTAAATGTATCATTATCTTAAGAAACATGGCGCCCAATAATTAAGCATTTCATTTATTGATAATTTTTTTATTACTACAGATCCTTGAGAACATTCATCAACATACAAATGGATATATTTCATTAAAGTTAAATTATTTGAATAATGTGTTTTTGTTTCATAACTTTCCATATTTATTTTTCTTTATATAGTTTTTATTAATATAATGTTTTTCCATTTATTACCGAGCCATTTTGTTCAGGCAATTACATCTCATTTTTTTGATTACATAGTTCAGGTATTATACTATTTAACATTCCATAATTATTAATCTCATTGATTAATTTTGTTAATCTCTAATATTTTTCCCATAATGGTCATTTGAGATCACCCTTATTATTTTCCATCCATAGGAATCGAATAAGTGTACTATGAAAGATATGTAGAGTTTAACTAGATTGATGTGAGTTATCCTCATTGTTTTTTATTTATATAGAAGAAAAAATATATTGTAATAGGTTTATTAATTTTTAAAAGAAGACTCATTTATGGATCTAGTTCACCAAGATTACTAAACTAATTAGTCCTTCGTGGATTGATTCCTTGTAGTAATGAAAATATTATTTGTAGTAGACACTGTCTTCGGGAAATCTAGGGTTGGGTTCCTTCATTTGATATTAAAGGAAGTATAGTAGAAACCATGGAAAATAGATTTATAAAGACCTTGTTTAGAGAACATAACCCTAAGGTATAACTTGAGGATTAATATAGAAGAATTCCATGTAATTCTGTAAAGTATATATTATGTGGGTATTACTAGAAATACATCCTCATATGGATACTACAAGTGGACATGGTTCTAGACCAGATGTACCGAAGTGTAAAAAATCTATCAAGGTGTTCCAGACCTAACTTAGGATAACCTGGTACATGACAACGGGCCTTACTATGCACCTGGTTTGACACACTAGGGGGATATTCTTAGGATAAATCAAATTTATTTACAAACCATTATGCTAGAGTTAGATATATGGTATCGAATAGGGGTTTTGGATATGTTAGACTTTGGAATATTCCTTTGAATAATACTAGAACTAGGCATAAAGACGGCGTGCGATTCCGAGCCCGATGTGCCCAAAATTAATTTTATAAAAATATTAAGTATTTTTATACTATGCACATGGTGGGCATGTGTTATCTCATAAAAGGTAGCTCAGAATAAGAATCTTATGGCACAGTTGTGTTCAGAGCGTGCGGTGTACCCTAAGCAGGGTATAAACAATACGGGTGCGGGCCTGCTGTGAGAAAAGCATCCAGGGTCATTTTCGTTAATAAATGGAAAAGTTTATTTATGATCATTGGCTCGAATAACATCTGAACAATGTCTTGGATCAAAAATACCAGTATGCCATTACGTTCAGAACGGTGCGTTTACCCTAGGCGTGACCTAATTTCCTCCGCGCTGGGAGGTCTGGTCGGGGGAGTTAAATTAAATGATGTTTTTAAATAAAAAAGAAACAAACCCCACCCCTCACCTCCCTCCTCTCGCACCCCAGAACGGACGATGAATCCCTACCCCTCTCCCACCATTCTTCGCCAAATTGATCCCCAGGCATCTGTTTTCAGCGCCAATCATCAGCGGATCGAGTTTCAGGGCGTCGTGAGTGACGTTCTGCACCCGAAGTTTTAGCAATCTGCCAATTGGTAGGTGTTTTGAGTTTTGAAATCTTATATCCCCATTTTGTTGGATTTTTCTCTGTTTTTAGCTTGTATATGTATATATATGGTCTCCGGGGGTGCGCAGATTCCTTCAAATGCGCGTTTAGACCCCCTGGGGTGACCCCGGTGGCCATTGGAAGGTCAGTCACCACGGCACCGGCGGTGGGCCACCGGAAAGAAATCGGACCGCCGCATGGGCATCGGTCCGGATGCTAATTAGTGGTGACCCCGCTACATGGGTCGGTCGCACGCGTGTTGTGCCAAACCGTGGCGGCGCGGTCCAACAGCCAAAGCGAGCGGCAGCGGAGGCCTAGGCCAGCTGAACCGGCCGGTTCAGGCCGATCTGGCCCTCTCCTTGTACATGGGAGTTTTAAAACCCTTGTTTCATGCAATCCGGGGGTCGGATTGACGTGCCTTCTATAGAGACGTGACCCTAGTAATAAGAAAAACACTTTGAGGTGGGTTCACGGGTTTCTCAGCTTCGGGATCGTGTTTTGGGAGCTTGAAACGTCGAATAAAATACTGATATTTTATTATTATTCGACTTCGGGCCATTGTATCTTCTACTTGGAGCGTCCGATTGATGTTCTTTTAGTGGGGTTGAGGCCCTGATGGTACAAAGAACTTTTCATGTTAATTTTATGGTGTTGGGACAAAGTTTGGGGTGCGGGGCCCATGAGGCCAGGTTAGGGCGTCTACAGAGAAATGCAACTTTTCGGTCGGGTGTCAATTTTGGATGAGTGAATAGTTGATCCTGTGTGTTTTTTTAGAGGATCAAAATTGTGAGATCTATGACAACACTGCTTTTTATTACAACATAAACATGATTTATTACATAAAACTTCACTTGATACAATAAAGTAGATTGAGAGGTTTAGTGTCTTTTGGGATTAGGATCATTACATAAAAACATAAAACATGAAACAAAACATCTTTATTGAAAACTTCCTTTACATGACCACTATATTCCCTCGTATATAGAATTTCATGGGATAACCTGAGGACATGCATAAGAAAATGGTGAGATATAAATCCTAGTAATGGAGTACACATGGAATAACATGAGGAGTACAATACATGTTAGAGAATAGGCATATCAATAGAGTATAAAAGAAACATGAACACAAAGGCATGATAAAGCATGATAATCATAACATGGAAATGTGGCAACAACACTTAACATGGAATTAGCATGAGCCAAGGCTCATTGCACATAAATCATGAGTAAACCCTCATTGCAAATTAAGCATGAGTAAACCCTCATTGCACTTGAATTAGCGTGAGTCAATACTCATTGCACATGACGTATCATGATACTATACTTTACCCAATGCATTGGAGTGCTATATGGGCGCACCCTTCTTAAACATTTCATTTCATGCATAAGTGTGCCACATGGATTATAAAACATGGATTCAGAAAACATAATAATTTATTCCATGATAAAGGAATGTGGAATTCATACATGAAACTTTACAATCAATAAGTAAATGTGCATAAAGGTGAATACCCTCAATGGAGAAATGGGCATGGTATTCACTACAAAATGACATTGGCTTAGAAAATTGGTGCAATTTCGGCAGCGTAATGGTGTGACATAAGAATTCATAAAAATGGTTGATGAGAGATAAAGGGGTTCCTCATCATATTTACATGTAATGGATAGTAAGGAGTTCATATAGATACATGTTGGTCGTGTTGTAGTGACACGTCAAATTGATTATGTTTTTAAAGATGAAATATAGTCTAGGGAAGACTCTAGGTCGTCTATCAAGGAGCGTTGGTAGGTTTAGAATGTGTGTTCTTAATAAAAGGGACTAAAAAAGGGGTGTTTTTAAAACAGTTTAAAGAAAATGAACTGATTTAAAGAGTTTAATAATTGACATGAAAAAAGGTGTTTTACCATTATGAGAAAAAGGAGATCATTTCAAGTTCACTACACACCTTGGATAGTTCATTGTTCTGAAAATGCTGACATTGTTTTGTTTAATTCTTTGGTTGAAAGTTGTCAAGATCTTGATTCCCCTTTTTCCTCTTAGAATGTTGTGCAAAGCACCAACCCTTGACAAAACAATCATGTTGTCAAGGTTTGGGTGTAAATAACAGAGTTAAGGCTACCAAAACATACTGAAATCTTATGTATGTGTGATATTAATAGGGTTCATGTCTTGCCCTATCAGAACAACCCATGATCCCCACTTGAAATCTCAACCCAATCGGGGTTGAGATAAAAAGTGTTTCACTTAAATTAATACACAAAAATGAATTCAAAAGAGAAGCGCATAGAGACTAATAATGAGAGAAATATTTAACACACAAATTATACAAAACTAGTGGAATAACAGGTGTTGGAACTCCCTCCCAAGTAAGTGTTGCTTTCTCAAATTGATTACCCACCGTTTAGCTCGCCATCGTGAGGAGGAGGAGGCTCGGGTGAAACTCCTTCTTCATCCTTGATCCCCCTATGAGGATAGGGGACTCCAGAACTTCTTGGATGATTATAAAATTCCCTTGGGTATCCAAAATAACAGAGCTTTTCCTCTTGGTAGAACTTCCAAATGAGGTGCCCAAGGTTCCCTTTTATAGAAAATATGGGAGGTGGTTTTGGGAAGACAGATTTACTAAAACCGCATGGAACATTGTTTTAGCCTACCAGACCGTCTTAACACATTTTGTGGAAAAATAAAAAGTTGTAGCGCCACGTCTTAACTATCTCCACCGAAAGTTTGGCATCATTTCAACAATTGGAGTGCGAGATATGGACAGATCACTGCAGAAAACTTTTGACCTCGAGCAGATTGGGTGTGTTGGACAGATCAGGTCGGCTGGGCCCCATTTGGATGCACGGTGTAGTATCAGAAAGAATTTGAGTCCACTGAACTTCTAGGATCCTGCGCAGTTTGGCCCATTTTTCAAGGACCTCATCATGGGCCCTCCAGATCACCTCCACCTACATTGTAATTTTCAAAACAAGTATCATTTCCCTATTTAACAGTGTTAAAAACAAAATTATTGAATCAAAAATGAATCACAATTTGATAATATTTTTATAATTTTTAATACAAAATATTTTTAGCACAGCGGTGTAAGGGTGAAAATGAAATAGTGAATCTTGGTACGATCACTCCCCCACACCTAAAAAGTTTCACTCCTGGGCAAATTCACATTCCTAAAAATTATGCATGTAGATATTCCCAAATTCATGAAGATTTAATATTCTTGAAATATTAATTTCTGATAGAATTGTGATCAAATAAAAAATCACACCGAGGAGTTATTCTCAGTGATCATGGAAAACGTCATCTCAAAAATTGTATCCAAATTAAATTCGATGAGACTAATGATACCAATAAAAGAAAATAATTCAAAATTTAATCATGTCACCAATTCTCCATGTGTGTGTGTGACAACCATTTCATGCTATTCTTTCCACTTTCTATTAAATAAATATAATTTATTTTAAAATTAGTCTACTGACTTGATTCTTTCCACCGAACCTGCCCTACATCCTTTGCAATCAAATTCCAAGACCCACTCAATTAAGCATTCCCAGAAGTCAAACCTAAAGCTCCCGACCTAGACATCCCCATATGCTGTACATTTCATCACTCCCCTTAATATTTATTTTTTTTCAAAAGTTTCACTTGGATAAAATCTCACACTCTTATCTCAACCCATGTTTTATGTCCTCACGACACTAATTGTAATAGTTATAACAACATAAAAAGTCGATAAAGGGTGGTTTTTGACCTGCCCAAAATACAACCCCCCTTTTTTTGAGGGCGTACAACAGTCGGATAATAGGTACACACGCGCAGGTCAATCTGGTACCATAATGAAATAGATCGGATAAGGAACGAACGTATGTAAAGATCATTTGGAAAGTAGAGAAAAATTAACCTAACTTATATTTACCTTGAATAATGTAATAAATATTCACACTTCATGGTTGGGTGCCAAATTTTTTGGAGAGATTAAATGACATAATTTTCCCTTAAACTATTCACAGAAAAGGGTCCCACTATTCTCAATGGCTTCAAAATGATACAACCATTCATATCATCGACCAACAACCAATTTTCAAGAGAAATTCACACCACAATGTTGAATTCATACTGAAATTCACATTTAATCAGAATTTTTTTGAATGTTAAAACAACATAAAAATTGGAAATTCCTCATGTATTTTCAATAACATCAATGATAAAACGGGTATCATTTTCCATGATAAATTAGGCATCACAATTATCATTTTCGCACAGAAGTGAGGGGGGGAAATAGGGGGCAAGTGACAATACCATGAAACAAGTGAAAAAGAGAAAAAAAGAAGGAAAGATGACAAAAATTCCTAACTAAACCAGGAATATACGCACCCCCCACACCTAGAGAATGCAGTGTCCTCACTGTAATAAAAGAGACTTTGGGAGGGAAGGATAAAACCTGGTGAGTGTTATTCATAGACCACTTCTTGAACATGGAGTTCCTCCATTGGGGACTCCAGAATGGCTTCATGGAAGTGCTTCAGCCACTGCCCATTGACAGTGAAGGTTTTCTTACTGTCTTCATTTTGAAACTAGACAACACCAAAAGGAGAGACATTAGTAACAATGTAAGGTCCAAACCAACGGGAACGAAGCTTACCAGGGTGAAACTTCAGCCTTGCATTGTATAGGAGGACCTTCTGCCCGATGTGGAATTGACGATGAAGGATGAGATGGTCGTGGGAAGCCTTGGGTTGCTCCTTATAAATTTGGGAGTTCTCATATGAATCTCTTCTCATTTCCTCCAACTCCTGAATCTGCAAATTCCTTTGAATACCTGCACCAAAAAGATTAGAATTGCATTGTTTAATAGCCCATTAGGCCCGGTTCTCTACCTCAATAGAGAGGTGACAACTCTTACCAAAAACTAGCCGATATGGTGACATGCCAATTGGAGTTTTGAATTCAGTATAGTAAGCCCATAATGAATCATCGAGTCTAAGACTCTAGTCTTTTCTGTTTGGTTGAACTGTTTTCTCAAGAATATGTTTTACATCCTTATTTGATACTTCGGCTTGACCATTTTTTTGTGGGTGATAAGTAGTAGACACTCGATGCCCAACCCTATACCTACACAAAAGAGATTCCATTGTGCGGTTGCAGAAATGAGAACCCTGATCACTGATTATAAACCTAGGTTATCCAAACCTAAAGATTATTTGGGTTCTCAAAAATTCTACAACTGTCTTGGAATCATCTGTCCTCGTGGCTCGTGCTTCTACCCACTTTGAAACATAATCCACTTCCAGAAGAATGTAAAGGTTCCCAATTGAATTGGAGAATGGTCCCATAAAGTCAATGCCCCAAACATCAAAAATTTCATGGAAGAGTAAGGGTTGTTGGGGCATCTCATTTATTTTAGAGACATTCCCTATTATTTGACAATGAGGACAAGATTTAAAATATTCGTGGGCATCCTGAAACAATGTGGGCCAAAAGAGACCAGAATCTAAGACCTTGCGAGCAGTCCATTGGGGACCAAAGTGGCCCCCACAAGAAAGTGTGTGGCAGAACCTAAGGACAGACTGAAACTCACTATCGGGAACAAAACGCATAATAACATGTTAACTATATGTGCTCCATAGGTAGGGGTCATCCCAAATGTACCAACGAGACTCATGTTTTAGACGGTCGGCCTAGTTTTTGGTGTAATCAGTAGGAATGCAAGACGCTACCAAATAATTTACAATTTCAGCATACCAAGGAATAACATCTTGCACTCGGTACAATTGCTCATCAGGAAATAATTCATTTATGGGAATACAGGGGGATGAGTCAATATCTGAGGATGGAAGAATCCTACCGATATGGTCAGCAACCACATTCTCTGCTCCTTTTTTATCCCTAATTTCTAGATCAAATTCCTAAAGGAGGAGCATCCAGCGAATGAGACGTGGGTTGGCTTCTGGTTTCTTTAGGAGATATCAGAGGGTTGCATGGTCTGAGAACACAATGACATTGGACCCTAGAAGGTATGACCTGAATTTATCCAAGGAAAACACAATGGCAAGAAATTATTTTTCAGTTGTGCTGTAGTTTCCTTGGGCAGGGTCTAGAGTATGTGCGGCATACGCTATGACATGTGGAGCTCGGTCGACCCTTTGTGATAAGACTTCCCCAACTACATAGGTAGAGGCATCACACATGAGCTCAAATGGTAAATCCCACCAAGGTGGTTGGATTACCGGGGGTGACGTGAGAGGGGGAGAGGGGGTGTGCAATTTTACTAAAGTCACGAATGAAACGACGATAAAATACAGCATGACCCAGGAAAGACCACACATCCTGAACATTTTTAGGGAATGGTAGGGAGGAAATGACATCTACTTTTGATTCTCCACTTGGATACCTTCCCCAGAAATGACATGTCCCAAACTATGCCTTGTCGCACCATGAAATGGCATTCCTCATAATTTAATACGAGATTCTTTTCAATACAACGACGTAGGACAGAAGCAAGACTACTCAAAAATTCATCAAAATAGGATCCATAAATAGTAAAATCATCCATATAAACTTCCATGAAATTCTCCAGGTAATCCAATAAAATACTAACCATACATTGTTGGAAAGTACCTGGAGAATTTCACAGACCAAATGGCATCCTTCTATAAGAAAATGTTCCAAAGGGGCAAGTAAAGGTTGTCTTTTCCTGATCCTCGGGGGCAATATGGATCTGAAAGTATCCAGAATACCCATCAAGGAAATAGTAATGGGAATTCCCTACTAGCCTCTCTAGCATTTGTTCAATGAATGGCAAGGGGAAATGGTCATTCCTAGTGTGTTGGTCTAGTCGGCGATAATCTATACAGACACGCCAACTATTCTGCACACGAGTTGGAAACAATTCATTTTTTTCATTTTTAATTACCATTAGGCTAGTTATTTTAGGAACTACTTGAATGAGACTAACCCATTGGCTGTCAGAGATAGGGTAAATGATTCCAGTAGCCAATAGATTTGTTACTTCCTTTTTAACAACATCAAGTTGGTTTGGGTTCAGTCAACGTTGTGACTGCCTCACTGATTTAGCCTCATCATTTAATAAAATATGATGTGTACAAATTGTTGGGATAATTCCAGGAATGTAAGCAAGTGTCCATACCAAAGCTTGTTTATACTCCCTAAAAATATCAAGTAGTCTCAATTCATGCTCAGGAGGGAGTGAACTAGCAATGATGAAGGGAAACTTGTTTCCATTCTCAAGATATGAGTATTTTAAATTTTGAGGTAGTTGTTTCAGTTCCAATTCTGGGGGATTATGGATTAACGGAAGTGTGTGTGACAGTGAGAAGTCACTCATCTTATCTAACTGCTCAATGTTAACATCCTCAGATGAGGAATGAGCTTTTACAAGCTTAGCAGTATCATCGATGGTCATGTGATCCTCTGTGTTCAAGAAATCATCAATTAACAAACATGCATGACATTTCTATAGACCACTACAACAATCAATGCATGATTCATTATCTAACATTTCAATAAATGAAGAAAACTCATAAAGGGGATTAGGGTAATGAAAATAAGTTGATTCAAGGGAAGGGTGAACATCAATTAAATTGACAGAGACAGAGGAGTGTTCTTCTGAGGGGTGCTTCATGGCATCAAGGATATTGAAGTGGACAGTATTACCACCAAACTCCATAGATAATGTACCATTATTGACATTAATTATGGTTTTGGAGGTTTTCAAGAAAGTTCACCCCAATATTACTGGGGCATGTCCATTTATCCTATCATTTTCCATTTTAAGCACGTAAAAATCAGCAGGAAAAATTAAATTTTGCACCCTCACAAGAACAGGCTCTAACACACCAGAGGGGTGTGCTGTACTCAGATTTTCTTGCTGAACGACAATACCAGTGGGATTCTGTTCACTGACCTTCAATGAAGAGTAAATAGAGTGAGGCATCACATTAATAGAAGCACCCAAATCAAGCATAGCGTTGGAACATGAATACTCCCCTATAGTGCACGGAATCGAGAATGTCCCAAGATCATTGCACTTGGTGGGAAGTGATGGCTCTATCAATGCTGAAACATTCCTCCATAGGCTCACCTTCTCATCACCACAAAGACTCCTTCGGTGTGTACACATCTCCTTCAAAAACTTGGCATATCTTGGAATTTGCTTCACAGCATCAATCAAAGGAATGTTAACCTGTACTTTCTTGAAAGTTTCCAAGATTTCTTTATCAAGTTCGTTTTATTTTTGTTTTCTAGGTTGGACAACCATTTGAGGAAATGGAAGTGGAATGGTTGGGATATGTGACTCATCAACATCAACAGTCTTTCCTTTGGAATGGCTTCTCTCAGGAAAAGGGTTTTCTTCTCTTGGACCATTTTTAGCAGTTGGGATGGTGGTTTCCTTTGGATGGGATGACTCTAATGGAGGGGTAATTTGGTTTTTGAGTTGTGTCCCACTCCTAAGGGTGATGGCGCTAACATTTCCTTTATCCCTAGGGTTTACTACTGGTTGAGATGGTAGTTTACCCGACCCATGACTTTGGATTTCCCCCACTGAGTTGGCAAGTTGGCCTAGTTGGGTCTTTAGGACTTGTATGGCTGCTTGGGTGGTTTTTTGGAATTGGATATTATTGGAATCCATTTTCTTAATCATATATTCTAGGCTAGGCTCAGTTTTTAGAGGGGGGTGGTTGGAATGGCCATTGGGGTGGTTGAGGATTTCTGGGTGGTGGTGGATGACTACTCTAACCCTGTTGGTTCCATTGCTGTTGAGGTTGGTTTGAATACCCCATTGCCTATAGGCTTCGTTGTCCTTCCACCCTTGGTTGGATGGATAGTATGGTTCTTTCCTAAAGGGTTGGTTAAAGGGGCGTCCTGGAAATATTGCCTCACAACTTTCAGAAGTTTCTCTCAATTGAGGACATTGGTCAGAATAGAGGGTGTCAGAAGAGCAGATTCCACAATGGATGGGAGGAGGAAATTGAGATTTCCCTTGGGAGAGAGCAAGTTGTCGTAGAAGGGTACTTACCTCTTCGAACTTTGTGTCCACCTTCTTCTCAAACTCAGTACTTTTCACCTCATGGACAGCTCGAATGGGAACACTGGACCGTGTACCGAATTGTTGAGTGTTTTGTGCCATGTTCTCAATGAGGGTTCTTGCAGCAATTGGGGTCTTATCTACCAGAACACCACCTGCAGCAGCATCAATCATATTATGATCAAGTGGAATTAAACCTTCATAAAAATACTGAATTAAGAGTTGATCACTTATTTGGTGGTGTGAGAAACTTGAACAAAGCCTTTTAAATCTTTCCCAATATTCATGAAGTGTTTCCCCTTGAGATTGTCTAATACCACATATTTCATTCCTTATAGTTGCATTTCGAGAGGCTGGGAAGTATTTTTCAAGAAAAATGCCCTTCATGTCCGCCCAGCCTCTTATTGGTGAATTAACATAGTACAACCAATCCTTTGCAGTGTCTTCTAAAGAAAATGGGAATGCTCTAAGATTTACTTGTTCCTCATCAACATTAGAAGGTTTTAATGTTGAATAGACAATATGAAATTCTTTTAAGTTCTTATGAGGGTCTTATCCAGGAATTCCATGAAATCTTGGTAATAAATGGATTAAACCAGATTTTAATTCAAAATTAGGTGCCTCGCCTTGAATTTGAATGTAAGTGGTTTGGATATCAACATTAGGTGAGGTTAATTCTTTTAATGTTCGATTATTTTAATCCATGTTATTGAATATTATTTCTGGTTCTAATTTGGTTCCAGAAGAAGATGGGTTTAGAAGAGTCTCGAGTGGTGTGTCCTCCTTTAAAAGGGGGTCTTGTGCATCTCGGTGTCGCTAACGTAGGATCCTCTCTGGTTCAGGTTCGAAAGGTGGTAAGTCTCCAGAAGTAGAACGCGTCATGAATATAACCTACACAAGATATAGATCAGAACACAAGAATAAATAAAAAGGTAGAAAAAAACAAACAAATATTCACAAAATTTACAACTACTTTATCAAAAACACGCACTAAAAACCAAAGCGCTCCCCGGCAACGACGCCAAAATTTTGTCGTGCTGTCGTGACACGTCAAAATGATTATGTTTTTAAGGATAAAATATAGTCTAGGGCAGACCCTAGGTCGTCTCTCAAGGAGAATTGGTAGGTTTAGAACGTGTGTTCTTTATGAAAGGGACTAAAAGGGGGTGTTTTTTAAAACAGTTTAAAGAAAATGAACTTATATAAAGAGTTTAATAATTGACAAGAAAAGAGGTGTTTTACCATTATGAGAAAAAGAAGAGCATTTCATGTTCACTACACAACTTGGATAGTTAATTGTTCTGAAAATACTGAAAAGGTTTCGTTCAATTCTTTGGTTGAAGGTTGTCAAGATCTTGATTCCCCTTTTGCCTCTTAGAATGTTGCGCAAAGCACCAACCCTTGACAAAACAATCGTGTTGTCAAGGTTTGGGTCTAAATAACAGAGTTAAGGCTACCAAAACATACTTAAATCTTATGTATGTGTGATATTAATAAGGTTCATGTCTTTCCCTATCGGAACAACCCAGGATCCCCACATGAAATCTCAACCCAATCGGTGTTGAGATAAAAAGTGTTTCACTTTAATTAATACAAAAAAATGAATTCAGAAGAGAAGTTCATAGAGATTACTCATGAGTGAAATATTTAACACACAAATTATACAAAACTAGTGGAATAAAAGGTGATGTAACTCCCTCCCAAGTAAGTGTAGCTCCCTCGAAATGATCGCCCACCGTTTAGCTCGCCATTGTGAGGAGGAGGAGGCTCGGGTGAAACTCCTTCTTCATCCTTGATCCCCCTTTGAGGATAGGGGACTCCAGAACCTCTTGGATGATTATACTACTCCCTAGGGTCTCCAAAATACCAGAGCTTTCCCTCCTGGTCGAACTTCCAATTGAGGAGCCCAAGGTTCCCTTTTATAGGAAATGTGGGAGGTGGTTTTGGGCATACAGATTTACTAAAACCGCTTGGAACATTGTTTTAGCCTACCAGACAGTCTTAACACGGTTTGCGGAAAACTAAAAAGTTGTATCCCCACGTATTAATTATCTCCAACGAAAGTTTGGCATCATTTCAACAAGTTGAGTGCGAGATATGGACAGATCACTACACACAACTATTGACCTCGAGCAGATTGGGTGTGCTGGATAGATCAGGTCGGCTGGGCCCCATTTGGATGCACGGTGTAGTATCAACATGAATTTGAGTCCACTGAACTTCTTGAATCCTGCGCAGTTTGGCCCATTTTTCAAGGACTTCATCATGGTCCCTCCAAATAACCTCCACCTACATTGTAATTTTCAAAACAAGTATCATTTCCCGATTTAACAGTGATAAAAACAAAATTATTGAATCAAACATGAAGCACAATTTGATAATATTTTTATAATTTTTAATACAAAATATGTTTAGCACAGCAGTGTAATGGTGAAAATGAAACATTGAATCATTGTACGATCACATGTCCCAAAAATTGTGATGTAATATAGATTCATGATAAAAAATTATTGCTTGAATGTAAAATAATTGAGAGAAGTTCCTTTCGGAATTTCGGCATAGTAACGGGTGTACATGAGAGGCATTTAATGAGAGAGAAAGGGGTCTCCCATCATTCAAACTGTAAGAGGGAAGTATGGCGGATGTGCGAAACCATACCCCAACATTCATAATTGAAATTAAAAGGGCAATATAACTTAAAGAAAATTGACAAAAATGAGAAAGGAAGAAAAAAACCCTTACTTGGAAGTCTGCTTCCAAAGGCTATAGAGAGGCTTGTGAGACGCTTCTTGGGATCTTGGGGCACCTTGGGACGATTCTAGAAAGAGTAGGGCAGAGGTTGGACGAACTCCAAGGGATTTTAGTGAGGATGAAGTGGGAGCTTGGGTGGGTTTATATAGGAAAGTTGAGGGAATTCTTTATTATTTAGGTTTGGGTCCCCTTACATTAAATTAATCCAGACCTCAACCCATCCCATGGTTTTTGCCCATAGTTTTTGGAAAATGGAATAGGAAAAAAATATTTTATAAGGCCCAAGTCCGAACTTCTTAAAATAATAAGGTTTCTTATGTGGAGGTGAGTCACACTCCCATGGAAATTAATTTAAAAAGGAAAAGTGTTGAATATGTCTTGAGGGGTCCATTAATGCTTTGAAAAGTAACCCAAACAAACCAAAAATCACATTATTTTAATGATAAAACATTTATTGGCCGAACATAAGGATTATGGTATTTTTATTACATCACCATTGGGTAATTATGATGTCATAAAACACATTATATATTTTACACGGTATTTAATTTTTACCCAAAAATTTTACTGTCTCAGAAAATTATGAAAAATTCACCATTGTATAATTTCGACATCCTGATTCCAGAAATGACATTTATTTTATCTAAAAAAATTTCTAAATATGTTAATTTTCACTTTTAAAATAAAAACCAACATTTATCGAAAATTCACGGGTTTTGACCAAAATGGCTTTCAAACCTTAATAAAAATTTTAATTGCATTAATAAAATTATAAGATCATTTATATATAATAAAAATTAATTTAATATTATTATTATTATTTTATTAAAATATTATTTAATTAAAAAATCCCTTAATTTAATAAAATATATTTCTTAATTAAATAATAACTAAAAACACCATTTGTACTTTAAAACTATTTATAATGTATCAAAAATGACTAGAAATTATATTCATTATCACATACAAAAAATAATGTACATGAACATAGTACTACATATTTGTAATATAACCCCTTAAAACGGCCGCATAAGACCTAAGGGTAAGGTGTGCGATGGTGACAGACTCTTGGGGTGGCTCGGATAACATCGCTCGGGTGGTAATTTCAATAAACTTCCACTTTTCTTGTAGACGGTCCTGTTCGAGCTTGACATGGTGAAGCTCAGATTGGGCTTGGTCAAGGGTGAAGCCCAAGGATGCCACCTCTTTTCTAAGCTCCGACAAATGGCCATCGTATGGTGTAATTCTACTGTATGTGCCTAAGGATGCCACCTCTTTTTCATAGAACTTTTTCTCTATGATCTAAGATCTTCACTGGTTGCTCCTCATAAGAAAGATCGTCTTCTAATTGTACCACCTCAGAAGAGAGTACATGTGAAGGGTCTGGTATGTACTTCCTTAAGAGGGATACATGAAAGACATCATGTACTTTTTCCATGGCAGGTGGAAGTGCTAGTCGATAGGCCACAGCCCCAACACGATCAAGAATCTCGAAGGGGCCGATGTACCTTGGACTTAACTTCCCTTTATTTCCAAACCTCATGACCTTCTTCCATAGAGATATGCGTAAAAACACCAGGTCTCCAACTTTAATCTCAATGTCTCGTCGACTATTATCTGCATAACTCTTCTGTCAACTCTGGGCTGCCTTGATATGATGCTGAATGGTTTTCACCTTCTCCACAATTTCTTCGACCATTTCTGGTCCAAGAATCTTACATTCACCGACCTCATCCCAACATGCATGTGTTCTGCACCTTTTCCCATATAGGGCTTCATAGGGTGTCATTTGGATGCTCGAGTGGAAACTGTTATTATAAGAGAACTCAACCAGAGGAAGATGTTGAACCCATTCTCCTTTAAAGTCCATTGAGAATGCTCTCAACATATCCTCAAGTGTTTGGATAGTCCGCTTGGATTGGCCATCAGTTTGAGGATGATAGGTCGTACTGAAGTTCAGTTCAGTATGCAGAGCATGTTGAAGACTCTTCCAAAACATAGAGGTGAATCTTGGATCACGGTCAAACACAACAGATAGTGGTACTCCATGCAACCTTACCACATCCCAAATATATATAAGTTCCAGTTGATCCAATGAGAAATCATACCGAATAGCAATGCAGTGTTCAGTCTTTGTAAGACGATCCACAACAACCCAGATTGCATTGTTGCCTTTGGATGTCCTCGGAAGTCCGGTGACAAAGTCCTTGGTGATGTTCTCCCATTTCCATTCTGGTATGGGCAATGGTTGCATCATCCCCTTAGACATCTGCCTCTCTGCCTTCACTTTCTGACACACTAGGCACTTTAATGTATAACCGGCGATCTCCTTCTTCATATTATCCCACCAAAAGTTTTCTCAGAGATCTAGATACAACTTTGTGCTCCCTGGGTGAATAGTGAAATTTGAACAATGTGCATCATCGAAAAGTCCCTTCTTCAGCTCCAGAATTAATGGAACACATAGTATTTTCCCAAACCGCACAATTCCTTCTTCATTAACATTAAACTCCAAGGATTTCCCCTTTTTGATAGCTTCCACTTTTTCTTGAATTCCCACATCATCCTTTTGAGCATCCTTTAACCATTCCAAAAGAGATGGTTGAGAAAAAATTTGTGAAAGGATTGATGATGTTCCCTTCTTTATGATTCCCACGTCCATCTTCATCAAGTCTAAGAATATTGTATCCTTCTCAATTCTCATCATTGATAGAATCACTGGATCCTTTCTACTTAGGGAATTCGCCACCTTGTTCGCTTTCCCAGGGTGGTAATGTATTGAGCAGTCATAATCCTTGATGAGCTCTATCCATCTTTGTTTCCGATGCTTTTACTGGGGTGCGCGCATCCGTCCGTCCGCGGAGGAGGACGCGCCGCACTGTTGCCCCGCATTCCCGCTTTCCAAAGGCGGGCGGAATTCGCTCCTTATTCAGGGACGTCTGCTCCTTGATCGAAACGGGGTGATAGGATGTCATTTCTTCCTTCTGTGGATTCCTCCTCAGAACTCGTCACCTAGTCCGGGTCTCCCTCATAGATTTAATACGTTGTTTGTAAAACTCTTCCCAGTGCCATGTTTCCATGGACATCGGTTAATTACACTGCTTCTGTCGGGACATTCCAAAGGGTCCGGTCAGGGCAGCAACCTTCAGTCACGGGAGTAGTCACATTGAGACATCAGTAGCGTTTCTGGATGCTGGGGAACCTGGTATGTCTATTTATTATCCCCGGTCACAGGGCATCTCAAGGGAGTGGAATTATATTCCATAGACACATATCGGAGGTTTTCCTCAGCTTCCCGTGTTTAACACAGGGTACGCCGCGAGTTTAACGTCCAGCGGAGACAGATCAGCCCGATCGGAGCATTAGCTAGAATGGATCGGATTGAGGGATTTCCCTTGAAGGGGTGCCGATACCGGGACCAGCCCATGGGTGGCTGTGAAGAGGAACGTACCGACATGGTCTCACCGGGATATGACGGTCCGGGCGAGAATCAGGGTGGATGATGGATGGACGAATGAAGTGGAGGGGGGAATGGCAAGGAACCATCACAAGGGCGACGATGATTTTGGGATTGATCCTTTATGAGGCTTCCTACATATCCCCGTGGCAGGGAATCAATGTCCGCGTAGTTTGGGATGGTTCCAGTGAACCGGCATAAGGGTGGACCTTGGTCCGATGGGCATCATCAACGAACTGATGTGAATGAGGAGGACCAGGAGGGTCCTAGTGGTGGTGGGCTTGGACGTCGTATAGGCTTCCTATGTACCATGTCGTGACATGGATCAAAGACCACGTAGTTCAGATGATGGGAGTCGTCAGTGAACCAACGTGAAAGTGGACCTTGGTCCAATGAGATATGGGCTTGAACCTCGGGGAGGCTTCCTACGTACCATTCCTTGACATGGATCAAAGACCTCTTAGTTTAAAGGGTTTCATCAGTGAACCGACATGAAAGTAGACCCGGGGGGTCCACTAGTGGTGGGATTGAACCTTGGGAAGGTTTCCTATATACCATGCCTTCACATGGATGAAAGTCCTCATAGTTCAAAGGATTGATGGAAGTCGTCAGTGAACCGACGTGAAAGTGGACCTTGGTCCAATTAGAGATGGGATTGAACCTCGGGGAGTCTTCCTACGTACCATGCCTTGACATGGATCAAAGACCTCGTAGTTCAAAGGGTTTCATCGGTGAACCGACGTGAAAGTAGACATGGGGGTCCACTAGTGGTGGGCTTGAACCTTGGGAAGGTTTTCTACGTACCAGGCCTTGACATGGATCAAAGTCGTCGTAGTTCAAAGGATTGATGGAATACAGTTTAACGTCATGCGGGACAGTAGTGAACCCTGACGTGAATGAATGACGGGTGGTGGGTGTCGGCGAACCGATGTAAATGAGGGACCTTGGTCCGATGGGAGATGGGCTTGAACCTCTGGGAGGCTTCCTATGTACCATGCCTTGACATGGATCAAAGTCCACATAGTTCAAAGGGTAGTCACAACGGCTTGTCGTCGGACTGGAATGCAGTATATCGTCATGCTGGAAGAAGGTAGAACTTGACGTGAATTAGATGATGGGTGGGCTTGAACCTCGTGGAGGCTTCCTACATACCATGACTTTACATGGATCAAAGACCTCATAGTTCAAATGGGTGTTCAATTTAATGTCATGCGGGATAATGGAATACGGTTTAATGTCATCCTGGATGAGGGCATGTAGTTTAACGTCATGCGGGACGAGGTATTGTCCTGGCCAATGCCAACTCGAAGCCCACGTGAGTCATGCTCGGTGTGAGAAAAAAGAGACAACAAGGACCTGACGACCACACCGTGAAGGGTGTTCTCTTGTGAAGCGAAGAGGGGCTTATACATTAGGCGGCCCATGATGCTGGGACTTACTCTAGGATGGAGGCCCGGAGTGCGACAAAGCACAACGAAAGAGGGATTTGGGACCCATGATGGGAGGTTCCTCGTTCCCTATCACGCCCTCCACGGACCTTGGTAGTGGGGAAGTACAGATATGCAGGGGTGCAGCCATCTGTTGGGGAACTAGGGTCTCCCTTCTCCTGAGAACATACGCCACTCCAATAAGGAGGATATCATCCCTTTTGGATGGGTGATTACACTACTATGGAGACGAGTGGCATAAAAAATGTTCGAGCTGGGTGGACCCTTCGTACGAGGCACGAGGTCGGGTCACATTGTAACGTCATGTGTTGAGGATGTGGTGCTTGGCAGTTTAACGTCCTACAGCTCGGACGAGGCGGGTTCACTCTGCACCCCTAGGACTTACATAACCGGTACCCTCTGGTCCTTGGTGGAGGGAAGGTACTGGAAAGGCCATGGTCAAGGGGGGTTGTGGAGCGAACCATCGAGGGGTCCACATTAGCATGGCTATGCGAAATATCAATAGCCGTTAGCGTGCCTATGCGAAGAAGCATTAGGCGAAGCAACGCTACCAGTGGTATTGTCCGTGGGACTTTGAAATCACATCGTGCAAACCAGGAGCGTCGCACGGGAAGAGGAATTGCCAAGAAAAGGAGTGTGCTTCGCGAAGCAGAGTGCCCTGGCCTTATCATGGGGCATAGGTGTGAGTGGAGGGTGCTTCGCGAAGTGGAATAGTATTCGTGGAGCACTGCCTCACGAAGAAGAGGTGCCTCGCGAAGCAGGGAGCTGCGAAGCAGTGTGCATCATGATGTGTAGCGATCCTGCCTTAGCATAGGGTTCACTAGTACAGGTTGGGTGTTTTTTGAAGCACAAACGCTCCGCGACTGCCCGGGTTCCCTTGGGAATCCCCTTCCTTCGGGAATTCCCTTGAGCTTCGTGAAGGGCATCCCTCTCGGAAGAGGGGCTCAAAACGATTCAAAGCGAAGGCGTCACGCGAAGTAGAAGTACCTCGCGGAGCTCATGATTCCGGAGGGCAAAGGGTGCTTCGCGATTTGGGAGAGGAGAAGCCGAAATGTCTGATTGTCCAACTCTGGGACTCAGGGGGAGTCAAGTATTTATAGGAAAGGGACGCCGCGAAGAGGAACTCGCGCGCCGCCTCAGGTGCTTCGCGGCGCGCTCGCGAACATCAGCGTCGTTCGCTGAGAGTTACCGCCTCATGAGCTTCGCAGTAGTCTCGCGAACGTCACTCTCGTTCACGGAGAGTTACCACCTCTGGAGCTTCGCGGCGGGCTCGTGAACACCAAATGAATTCACGGAGAGTTACCGCCTCTGGAGCTTCGCGAGACCGCGATGCTCGGGGTGCTTCGCGTCGGTGCTTCGTGAGGCAGCGTGCCAGCCTTCTTTTTCGTCCCTTCCTTCCATGCAACATTTTGGCGCCAACAATTTCCCTCCATCATACTTGGAGCCGCGGAAGGTGAAGGGTCGAAGTCTGAGGGAAAATCGCCAAAATTGTCGACGATTCGCGATGAAACTTCGCGAAGGGGCCCACGGTGCTGAAAGGGGCCACAGATCCGGATGCGCCATGATGCTCCGTGCGGGGGAGGCATGCCGCGATGCTCCAGGGTCACCGCCTATAAATAGGGGGTCGACCTCTTTTTTCTTCACGCGACTTCCTTGTCTTTTTGTGCTCTCGATTTCGCAAAGCTCCGCATACTCCGCGAATCGAGATTCGCGGCGAACCACGGGTCTCTGACTCCGTGTCCGCGCCAAGCGAACTTATGATTGTCGGCCTAGGACAAACTTCGCGGCTTGGTCTCATGACCGACCATCGTGATCCGGCTTCACGATCCAGCTTCACATTCCGTTCTGAAAAAATTATTTTCTGAGGTCCGGAATCGAAATGGCCCATCAAGATGCTGTATTGGGGGGTGCTTGTAGATGCCGCCCGTCGGGATGAGATGGCCAACTGTCTAGGCATTGGGGAGATGGTCCAAATCCATTTGGACCACACTTCTTTGACAGATCTGCTATCGGAGGGTCAGAAGAATTATCCGCAGTGTAAGAAGCTGCCACTGTATGGCTTCGGGTTGAGGGATGACGTCTTCATCCCTGAGGCGAGTAGGGACGAACAAGCTTGCTGGTTCAAGAGCACACCATGTCAGCAGCAATGGTTTAGGGCGGTCGATGGTCATGCGCAGGAGGACTTCACACCTGTCATCAATGACTGTCTGTACAACCATGTGATCGATATTGACGGGAATCCACTGCAACCGGAGACGTCCCATCCTCTCTACCGTACCATGCTGAAGGCGGCTTTGCAGGATTCAAAGACGGGATGGTCCAATGAGTGGTACCTGCACCAGGGCGGCAACATTACTGATGACTGGGCCTGGTCCTACTGGGTAGGTGCCTCATGCGAGGAGTTTGGAGCCGAGATGAGGAGAGTGGGGTTATATGAGGCGGCATGGGCCTCCAAATTCCACATTTACCCACCAAAGCAAATGATGCCAGAATTGTTGAGCAGATGGTCGTCTAGGACCAATACCTTTCACCTACATCATGGGGAGGTGGGCATCAGTCTGTGGGATGTCCACCAGATTTCTGGGGTTCCGATCTTGGGGGTCATGTATGGTGAGTTCCTCCCCATCATGAGCGCGTGGGAGGATATAGAGAAAATGTTGCGTCTGGCGTCAGTGCTAATGGCACTCGTCCCTGGAGAGGACAAGGAGGCAGTGAGGGATGTCCACTTTAGAAGATGGTTCAAGTGCTTCCTGAATTTCTCAGAGAATCAAGAGTTCCCTTTGAGGCCTCGAACTTCTCCGAGGGCAGCCCAACGGGGTAAGGGGCACTTGAATTGGCGGGTCTTGGAGGACCGCCAGTGGAAGACTTGGGGTTTCAGTGTCAGCACTGAACAACAGCCAATAGTCCGGCTGGCGGTGTTCATCACGACACTCATCTGTGGTTGGATTCTACCGGCGAGGGATTCAAGCATGGGGGTGTGGTCCAGCTCGTTCATTATGGCGTCCATGTTGGCCATGGGGCAGCGGATCAATCTGGGGATTCCAACGCTCGCCAAAATGTACAGAATGATGCGGCACATTAGCAAGGGCAAGAAGCCGCCAAGGATATGCGGGCCCTTCCACCTCCTGTATGGGTGGATCACAGCGCACATCAAAGGGATCTATGAGTATCCAAACCCTATTTCGCTGCCAGGATCGAACTTCCGCCCCTCCATCCTAAACGCGGTCGGGAGCTTCTCGTTCAAACTAGCCGTGCCGATGGTGCTGAATCGGGTGTGGAGGGAAGATGAGTTTAATTTTCACCTCTTCCCATTGCCTACGGGGATACTTACTGACGATGGGCGGGGAACGGAAGAACATCGGGCTTACCTCCTGGCCTTTAAGGGTGGAGTTTTGGTGGTACAAGTGGATCGTTATCCACTTTTCGAACTGTACACCCCGCATCGGTTTGCAAGGAAGTTCCAGTGCGTCCAGCAGCTGACCCCGTAGGTCTACTGGGAGGTGCGTCACGAGGATCACCCGTGTGTGATGAGGCAGCTGTGGCTCATGTTCACACGGGAATATGGGAAGATGCGGATTGCATTGCCTCCATCCATCGCCGCTTTCGGATTGGTGAGGGAGTACGCCATTAGTTGGGAGGCTGCTTACCCAGGGGAGATACTGAAGCAACCAACTATTCGTTTCGGTGACGGTGGGCCTCCTCTATCTTGAGGTCGGGGTCGGAGGGAAGCTAAGGCCTCTCAAGGTAGCAGGTTTTCCATGGCGGCAAGACCTGCACCGGACGAGGGTGTGGCAGTAGTGGCGGATCCGGTGATTCCGGAGGAGAAGGGCCATCCGGAGGGGCAACCATCGAGGGGATTTCGTAGGATATCCACTCAGGCTTCGGGGAAGCACCTGCGTCATATCGAAATGGCAGAGGATGCCGTCTTCCCAGAACCCTGGGACATTTGGTATGTCAACCGGCAATTCCTCAGCCCACCCAAGATATGTGCCCACCTGAATCGCCTTGGGATGGAATTACTGGGCATAGGCCCAGTCCGGGCTAGATTCATGGCGTCTCCGGCAGAGGCAGAGCCGTACTTGGATGATCTAGAGGATTATGTCCACTCCAGTGGTGTCCCTCTCCCAATGGTAGACCGGGTGAGGGTGCTGCTGAATCGAAAGTTCCTCCCACAGTTATCGGCTTCCGATCTGAGGGAGCGCATCCCCCTTCCGGAAGAATCAGAGGACTCCTCTCGGGAGGATGAGGCTGGAGGACGGAGCCCGTTGGAGGAGGGTGAGGTCGGAGATCAAGGCTCAGATTCTGACGATTTTGCAGAGACTCTCGAGGTAGCATTCCGAACTTCTTTCCTTATGGTCCCTTCTTGGGTCACTATGGGCTTCTCACCGATGTTTGAGCCATGTAGGAGGAACTTGTTCGCAGGCCTCATTCTCGCCCCTCGGCGGGTGATAATGCCGGACCTTCAGAACCCACGCCTATGGCTGCGTCCAGTTCCACGTATGGCGGGACCAGAGCACCCGAGGTGGCTCTTCCGGAATCTCCAAAACCTTCCAATAGTATACGGAGGGCCTCGCATCGGGGTCCCGTCAGTACCGGCTCAAGACCAGCGCCAGGAGGTCAATCTCCGTAAGTTTCCTCTACCGGTTTCCTTGTCGTCACATATAGACTATGCCAACTAACATTTATGTCCCTCTCTATCGTACAGTTCTTCAACTGGCGTGGGCTGCTGCGGCAAGACTATTCGGGATGTATGGTGGCGTCCCTCCTATGGGCTTGCCAGTGATGGTGGCGATAGTCCCCCCATCTCCTCAAGCTGCAACACACATCATCACTGGCGGTACCACCAGCAGGGTCGGGCCTGAAGTCATTGAGGTGGAATCTGATGAAGATGATCAACCGGTCAGTCCCAGTCCTGTCGAGCCTGCTTCGGCACTAGATGTCGTACTGGATTCAACACCAGATGTAGATCTTGCCGGGGATTTCTTGCTGGCGTATCCTGCGTACGAGCCTGCCAATCACGTAGACTGGGACGAAACGACCTCCGACGAGGAAGACAACAGCATAGTCCACCACCGGTCGTGGAAGCTAATCACGCGCTTCATCAAGCACACCCCCAAGCGCAATGGATGGCCTAAAAAGACAGAATCCGCTCATGGTTGCGTGAAGTATGAGCTGGGGGAGTGGATGCCCAACGTCCTCACGCACTCATCCGAGATCTTATGGCTGAGAAGATCTGGGAGCATGATTGTGGGCTCAGCCTAGGCTGGCAGCGGAGGAAGGCGACCAACATAAAGAAGCTCCAGGAGGCTGAAGGTGAGGTCCAAAAGATGTAGACCCGGGCATATGAGCTTTCAGCCTCTCTTAATGCACAATCTGAGCTGATCTCACGGTTGAAGGACCAGCTGCCAGAGGAAGAAGAGCATATGAGGCAGGCCTCTGGTAAGATGGCTGTCGTTCAAGCTGGCGTAGAGAGGGCCAAAGCCAAGGCTGACAAACTGCTCCCTGCTGCTGGTGAGGAGGAGCGGGAGCTAAGTTTGTGGCAGCAAGCCTTAGACGCCACAAGCCAACGGGTGGCAGAGCTGCAATGCTCTTTTGACGGGGTCAACCCGTCCGTGGGGGGAGTCGACCCCCAGGTATTGTAACAAACCAAAAACATTTTATTGGTACTTTCTTGCTTCATTTTTTTTCTTTCTTCATTTTGAATGTCGTAGAACGCACGATTTCCACTGTTTGAATTGCCTTGTTACATCCCTAAAATGTTTGCGGGACGTTCGGCGATAATTCCCCAAGCCCATGTGGGTCGAGCCCGATGTGAGAAACAGGAGATAGTTGCATTCTCGTCCCACCTAACATAGGAGTGGAGACCATGCTCTGGGCATCCGGGATTCAGATTACCAGTCCAGATTTCTGAAAGATGGGAGAGGCTTGACCGGAAAAGGAACTTTTCAGAACAGCCGAATTACCATTTCTTCGGCATGCCCTCATGTACGAACGGTGCAACACCAGGGGCACTGGAACCAGTCCGAACAGACGGAAACGGGAAGCGTGAATTACGATGCCAAAGATTCAGAGAACTGTGGGGATGGCATGAAAATAAAGGACAACCGTTAACCATGTTGGAGAAGCAGTATCCTTACTGCGTTAGCCTGTAATGGGGCCAAAATTAGGGTCTCCGTTGACAATGTTCGAAAAACGGGACCATGTCACAAATATTGCCGGTCAATATTTCAGGACATTGACCCAGGACAGTTGGCAGACCATAGGTCAAAAATCCAAACTGTTAGGGGGTCCTTCCAAACATGACCAGTCTTCCGGAACGTTGGCCCAGGATGGTAGGTGAGCCGATGCGGCATGAGACCAGGCCGTTAGGGGGTCCCGTGAGACATGAAAGTGGATGAGGGTCCGAATAAGGGGCACGCAAAGCGTGGATTATGGAGTGATGTTTTGTCCTAACAGAATCCAACACTTAGGTAGTTACACCACCGTGGTGGGAGTAAACCATATGGGCGCATTGGTTTGATCATGGATCTTTCCTTCTTTCAGACAGGGACTCTCTGGCAAGGGTATTTGTCACTTCGCAATGTAATCTTGGGGCATTATGAACTTTTTTAGGGCAAAGTCATAATTACACTGTCCCCTATGAGGGGTCAAACTAGGGGGAGGAACAAGATTTTACAATTCCTGGGGCTGGACCCTAGGTGAAATGCCTGGGTGTCCCTACAAATCCCATAAATATGGGAATCAAGCCATACGTAGTTCTAGAAGCATAGTGCAGTCAAAGACCAACACTGGTATGTGATATCCTCTCTAATAGGGGCTCGGGTGCATCCCATGATTAACATGGGGCATCCTGAGCTTGCTCAGGGTAGAACCGCAGTTTAGTGTCATGCATTGAGGACACATGGACTCCTGTAGTTTAAAATCATAAGATAGGACGTGGAATAAAAGGGTAGATCCCAGGGAGCGTGTGGTGTAGTAGACATGAAACCGACGCGAATAAGGACTTGGAGTCCAAATCGCACCACGTACCCCCGTAGGAAACTCTTTAGGTCGAGGTACCAAGAGTGAGGATTAGGCTGGGCTCGAAGCAGAGTGGTCGGGCATTCATACGTACCCCATGAGGATGGGATTCAATCCATACGTAGTTCTAAAAGCACAGTTTAACGTCATGCGGGACGATGGGAAGCCTGGCCGTGTTGGAACACATCCTGCCAAAACTACTAAGTCCACATGAGTCGTGCTCGGTGTGGGAAACAAGAAGTAGTGGTGGTAATTTCCCGACACAGAAAGAGGAAGGTTAGGGAAAAGGGATGCTCAGTGAATACCGACCCAATGACACTAACACGATCATTTAGCGCACCTAGATGCGCGAAGAGAAAGAGCCGAGTATGATGGAATTCCACTTGAACATGAGGAAGTGGAAATGTGTGAATCATGGCACTCGAGATTCAGATCACGATGATGGCGGCGTGACGATGGAGGATAATTGTTGACCGTGGTGGAAAACTAGCCTCCCTATCACGTTAGCCTAGAATTGGGACAAAAAATTGAGGGTCGGCCGTTGACCATGTTCGAAACACGGGACCATGTCACAAATGTTGCCAGATATCTGTAGGGACGTTAACCCGAAACGATTGGAGGTCCCCTTAGGTCCAGCATTCATGGAGATCCCTTAAGCCTAGTATCCCTGTCGTCCAAGGGTCCTTTTGGATGTGGAAGAGGATGAGGATCGAAATAGCGAGGTCACAATGCTTGGTCATGGGATGAGGAGGATGTCCCTATGAGAATCCCACACTTCGGGCTCCTTGTCAAAACACATCTAAATAAGACAACGAGACGTATTAGATAGAGGTAGTAGATTCCTTTCCCATAGGGAGATCTTAGTTTAGGGTCATAGAATTCGGACCATGGATGGGAGGAGACATAAGAGGCACATGGTGGAGTAACTCAAACACCTGGTGTGAATGGGAATATGGGGTGTGTACGGTGCGGTGAACAACCTGACATGAATGAGGACGTAATCCCATATCACACCGCACGACCCCCTTGGGAGAGGTTTTAGGTCAATGGACCGAAAGCGAACGTTAGGCTGGGCCCACGGGGAAGTGCCCGGGCACTCCTACGTATCTCATAAGGATGAGAATCAAGCCTCACGTAGTTCTTGATGGACCTTGGACCATAAATGGGTAAAGGGAGAAGGGGACACATGGCAACAAAACCCGACGTGAAGGAGGACCTAAGCCCTACTTACCATGCGTTCTCTGGGGAAATGCTCGAGTCGAGGGACCGAACACAAAGGTTAGGCTGGGCCCGCGGGGAAGTTCCTGGGAGCTCCTACGTATCTCATGAGGATGATAATCAATCCACATGTAGTTCTTAATGGTGAAATGGTAATATACCAGTGCCAGGGGAAAAGGGGAGTGCGGTCGTGGCCCTTGCACTAAAAGAAGCGGAATTTGATAAATTTTGTTTGTCCTTTAAGGTGAGTGGTTTTTTTTATAAAGCGACATGCCTACAGTTGTAGGCCGTGGTGTCACCACAAGGATCAAGTCGTGATAGGCGTTGACAAATGGCATGTCACGTGACCAATACACAATGTGATGTCCTCTATAATGAGGTCACCACAATGCAGTTCCGTTTTTCGTCGTGCGGCCAGGACGATAATGTCATATTTTAGGGTCGTATGATAGGACCAAGCATGTATTTTATCGTCATGCAGCACAGACGTAGCAGAGATGATGCTAGGAGGGGAACATGCGTAGTGTTATAAAACACAATTGATGGTGACATGATCCCACGTCACATTGTACACCACTCTGAGAGGGAGACCTTAGGACGAGGGGCCTACATAGAGGTAAGAGGTGAAACAGGGGGGAGGGACTGGCTCCCTAAATGGGTTGTACCCGAAGACTGGGCATCCGAGTGGTCCTACGTATCCCATGAGGATGGGAATCAAGTTGAACGTAGTTCTGGATGGACCTTAGTTTATGGTCTTAGATCTCGGACCATGAATGGTAACAACCTCCCAAGTTAGCGTAGACGTCAACCCGATCCCTAAGCCCACGTGAGTTAAACTCGGTGTGGGAAACAATGCGGGGAATCCTCATTGAAATACTTGGGGCGTCCATCAGAGGGGAGTTGGCAGAGAGCCCCGAAGGACACCTTTGACGTGACTTGTTTCCCCAACGTGCAGACGCCCACGGAGGAAAATTACCAAGAGTTCAGAGACTCCATTTGGACATGATGAAGTGATGAAGGGTGTGAATTGTGTACCCGGAATTTTGGGCTTAATGGATTGGCGTGGTGATAGAGGAAAACTGTTAACCATTGTGGAAACGCAGTGTCTATATCGCGTTAGCCTGAGGTGGGAACAACAAACGAGCATTGACCGCTGACCACATTCACAACGCGGGATTTTATCGATTTGTTGTCTGAAACCCTCAGGGGCATTGGCCCGTAATGGTAGGAGAGCCCTCGGGCGTAGTATCCAGGCCGTTCTTGGGGGTCCCTCCGGGTGTGAAAGATGATGGAATCCCTGATGCAGGGATACACAAAGCCTGGAAAGTGGGTGCAGATGTGTCCGAGTAAAGCTTGGCATTCCAGGTAATAAACCAGAGTACTCTTAGGCACATTGGTGAACCGCCGAAAAGGGATCGACGAAACAACTTAGGAGGGAGAGGTACATGGTGTGGTCATTACGAAACTGTCGTGAATGAGGGAATAATCCCACACCACACCACATAATCCTCTCATGGAGGAAGGGTAGGCCAAGGGGCCAAGATGGGATGAAGATTCCTGAGAGATGGGGCTGGACCTGAATCCTAGACATTCAGGTGGTCCTACGTATCCCATGAGGATGGGAATCAAGCCAAACGTAGTTCTCTAAATGTAATTTAACGTCATACGAGACGAGGAGGGGAGTAATATACCCCCAAACAAGGGAGGTGTATTGTATGGAGAATAAACCAACGTGAATGAGAAAATAACCTCACGCCACACCCTACACTTCTATAAGAGAGGACCTGGGTTGGGGCCCGAAAAGGCCAAGGGGACTGATGTTTAGGCATTGGTCAGGGAGGCCGGACCCACTTGCAGTTTAACGTCGTGAAGTGAGGATGAGGCTCGGGGACCTAAGGAGGCCAAGGGTCCTAAGGTCAGGCATCAGTCAGGAAGTCCTGACAGGTTTGTAGTTTAACGTCTTACATGAGGACGGGGGCCGGGGACCTGAGGAGGCCAAGGGGCCTGAGGCTGGGCCTCGTAAGGGAAGGAGTACAGAATGGTACATGATCCCTACATAAGTGAGGACATAGTCCCACACCACACAGTACACCCCTTATAGGGGAATCGGGGCTATGGGCCCGATCGCTAGCACCTCCCGGGGAGAATTTTGTCACTTCGGGATGGAGTAGAACGAATCACTGCACTCGATGTTTGGGACATCTCGGGGTGGACCCGAAGATCCAGGACACTATTGACCATGTTTGAAACACAAAATTCCTATGGTGACCGGATATGGGAGCAACAAATGAGCATCGATCGTTGACCAAATTCGCAACACGGGACTTGTATCGGCTTGTTGCTTGAAACCCCTCGGTGATGTTGGCCCGTATCGGTAGGAGAGCCCTTGGGCGTAGTATCCAGGCTGTTCTTGGGGGTCCCTCTAGGTGTGAAAAATGATGGAATCCCAGTCATGGAGTGGGTGCATCATAGTTGTATCCATCCACGAAAGAGGCAAACAACTCCAGGGGGGGACGTGCAGACGGGTCGAGGCTTGCACGATGTGAGTTAGGGAAAAAGTGTGCACCCTGCCATATATCTTGACCCGAGGGGAAGACTTTGGCTTTCGGGCTGGGCCAACGGAAAAAATGCCCAGGCATTCCTACGTATCCCATTAGGATGGGAATCAATCCATACATTGTTATTGAAGGCGATGCAGTTTAGCGTCATGCGGTGAGGACGTGGGAGGATAGAAGAACGGGAGTGGGTACATGGTATGACCCTTACAATCCTTGTGTGAGCGGGGTTGTATGATCAGGGATAAGAAAGCCTACCCCCCGCTACACAAAGATCCTCCAAGAAAACTATTCCTAGGGGGGATAGTGGAAGAGAAAAGCATGGGGTTGGGCTCAAGACGAGGCGTCCGAGCATTCCTACGTATCCCATCAAGATGGGAATCAAGCCACACGTAGTTCTTGAGATGCAGTTTAACGTCATGCGGGACGAGGATGCATCTCATTTGGGGATATGTAAGGTACGACAAGTAATCTGACATGAATGAGGACGTAGTCCCACACCATTCCGTACAATCCCGCAAGAGGGTATGTCGGGGAAAACCAAGGGGCCTGAGGCCGGACCGTGGTCAGGGAGACCTGACCAGCTTGCGGTTTAACGTCTCGCAGTGAAGACGGGGGTCGTAGGCCTGAGGAGGCCAAGCGTCCTGAGGATGAGCCTCGGTCAGGAAGGCCTGACTATCTTTTATTTTAACGTCTTACAGTAAGGACGGGGGCCGGGGGCCCAAGTAGGCCAAGGGTCCTGAGGCTGAGCCTTGGTCAGGAAGGCCTGACTAGCTTGCAGTTTAACGTCTTGCAGTACGGACGGGGGGAGATCTTAGTTTAAGGTCATAGAGCTTGGACCATTTTGCAGTTTATCATCTTGCAGGACGAAGATACAGTTTAAGGTCATGCATGACCTTATAGTTTAAGGTCGTGTCGGACCATAACGTGCAGTTTAAGGTCATGCAGGACCATTTTGCAGTTTATCGTCTTGCAGGACGAAGATGCAGTTTAAGGTCGTGCAGGACCCTTTTGCCCTAGGAAAAGTATCGCTTGAGGAACTTGACGTTGGTGGGAGGAGTTATGTGCTCTCCATCCGTGGTCACCAAGGAGTATGCTCCATTGGGGTAAACCTTATGTATGATATAAGGCCCTTCCCATTTGGGTTCTAACTTGGGTGGTTTCCTACCGGGAATCATTGGCACTCGAAGGGCCAGTACTAGGTCACCCTGTAGAAAAGAATGTAGACAAACCTTCTTGTTGAAGTCCCTCGCTATCGTATCCTGATGCCTTTCCAGATTGTGCAGGGCACGAAGCCGGTTCTCATCCATTGCTTCTAATTCAGCTATACGGATTTCAGCTACCTCATCTGATGTCAGGTGATCATAGACTGCAGTGCATAATGATGGAAATTGGATCTCAATGGGTAGGACGGCCTCAACTCCATATTCCAGGGAATATGGGGTCACCTGGGTAGAGTTGTGATTCGTCGTCCGATAAGCCCAGAGGGCGTTGGGGAGCTTGTCCAGCCAACTTTTCTTGTTCTGACCAACCGTCTTCTGCAGAATGTTAGAGAGGGTTTTGTTGAACGCCTCGATCTGTCCGTTTGCCTGTGCGTGGTAGCGGGAGGTATGGTTCGAACGGATGCCGTACTTGGCATAAAATTACTTCAGTTCAGCCGCTCGGAAGTTGGTTCCATTATCGGTGAGGATGGTGTGAGGGACCCCAAACCGGTGGATAATATTGGAGCTCACAAAGTCAACGATGGAACGGGCCTTGACCCCTTTGAGTGGAACTTCCTCTACCCACTTGGAGAAGAAATCTGTAGTAGTCAGGATGAACCTACACTGGCGGGCTGTTGCTGGTGGATACGGTCCCACTACATCAAGTCCCCATACCGCAAATGGCCAAGAGTACTCGGTGGGGTGGAGGGGCTCTGGTGGCCGATGCAAGAAGTTGGTGCGAACTTGGAACGTGTGGCATCTCTTGGCATACCCAATACAATCGTGGATCATGGAGGGCCAGAAGTACCCCAACCTCCGGATTTGTTGGGACAGCCTCGACCCATCTTGATGGGCACCACAGGAACCGGCGTGAACCTCTTGCATAAATTGAGGAATCTATACTCCTTGAATGCAACAAAGGAGGACACCATCGAACCTCCACTTATAAAGGATCTGTTCAAGACTGGGGCCGCTCTGGAGGGTAAATTTCAGCGCACGGCGTCGGATTCGCTCGTGCACGGCCCGGTCGTCCGGGAGGTGACCATTTTGGAGATACTCGAAAAAAGGTTCCCTCTAGTCTGGGGTGGCTTCATCCACTGTGTCTGACGAACCCGGGGCCCCTGACGTAGAGGGTCCAGTAGTGAGATGACTTACCCGCAGGCCATCATTGTCCTCTTGGGTGATGGGGGCAATGACTCTTCGGTCTGCCACATGTATGATCAAATCATCTTGCTCGGGTTCTGCGAGCGACGCGGCTAAGCCAGCCAAGGCGTCTGCTTGACCGTTCTGTGACCGCGGGACATGGGTAACCTCTGGTCAAGAATTGAACCGGGACATTAGGCGGAGGGTGTACTCCAACAATGGTACAAGATCCGGATTCCTGACGACGTAGTCACAATTTTCCTTTTTGATTACTAGCTCAGAATCTCCTTTCACACGTAGATGGGGCACATGGATCTCAAGGGCCAACTCGAGGCCGGTGATGAGAGCCTGGTACTCTGCCTCGTTGTTCGTACAGCCTTCTGACAACAGGAATGAGTATGTCAGGATGGGTTGTGCCGGGGTAATGAAGACAATACCCAGGCCCACTCTATTGATCTTGGGATCGTTGAGCCACCTACCGGTGGGGCTCCTGGAGGCACCGTCGAAATGCGTTTTCCAACACGGGACGACATGATCGACTGAGAGGATCGTCTCATCAGGAAAATCCAGGTCCAGGGATTGATCCTTGGAGGATGGATGGGCACCTAAAAATTCTGACAACACCTGTCCCTTAATGGCCTTCTAAGGTACGAACCTGATATCAAACTGCTGGAGAATCACCGCCCACTGTGCTAGTTGGCCAGTCAGCATGGGGAGGTTCAGGATGTACTTAAGTGGGTCTACCCGGGAGACCAATTGCACCTCATGGTGCTGCATGTAATGTCGCAACTTCTGCACGGCGAAGACGAGTGCAAGGAAGCTCTTTTCGATAGGGGAGTATCTGACCTCCATATCGAGAAGCATGCGGCTGAGATAGTAGAGACTGTTCTCAGTGCCCTCATTATTCTTCTGGGCGAGCAGCGCACCGAGGGATCTTTCCCGGGTAGTCACGTAAAGGACCAGCGGCTTTCCAGAGATGGGTGGCATCAAAACTAGAGGTTGGAGCAGATACTGCTGATTTCCTCGAAGGCGGTCCGACACTCCTCATCCCATTCGTAGGCGGCACCCTTCTTCATGAGCCGGGAAAAGGGCTTACACTTGCCGGCCGGATTCGCGATGAATCGGCATATATAGGCTAAGTGGCCTTGGAGGCCTCGAAGCTCCATAATGTTGCTCGGGGGAGTCATTTGGCTGATGGACTTGATCTTCTCTGGGTCGATCTCAATGCCTCGGTATCTAACAACAAAGCCTAGAAACATCCCAGAGGTGACCCCGAAGGCACACTTCAATGATTTCATCTTCAGGTGACGGGAACGGAGGAAACCGACCACCTTCTTGAGGTCTTTGAGATGGTCCTGGCACTGACATGATTTGACCACTAGGTCATCTACGTAGCATTACACCAATGTTCCAAGAATTTGCTTCAATATGCGGTGCATGGCCCTCTGATAAGTGGCACCTTCATTTTTCAAACCAAATGGAATAACCTAGTAGCAAAAGGTACCTTGGGGAGACCTAAAGGCAGTGGAATCCTCATCTTTGGGGGCCATCTGGATCTGGTTGTACCCGGAATACACGTCCATGAAAGAGAGATGTTGGAAACCGGTCGTGGTGTCAATCAATAACTCTGTCACTGGGAGTGGGAAGTCATCCTTTGGAAAGTGGCGATTAAGATCACAGAAGTTGATGAAGACTCTGATCTGCCCATTCTTCTTCCTGACTGGCACAATGTTGTCAAGCCACTTGGGGTACTGGACTTCCTTAACAAAGTTGGCTTTGATAAGCTTGTCAACTTCGGCCTCAACCATAGCACCATGAGAAGGGTGCAACTTCCTGGGGGGCTGCTTAAACCCATGATGTTTTTTCGGGAGGCCCAGACGGTGAACGGCTACCTGGGGATCTAGTCCTAGCATCTCGTTGTAACTCCAGGCAAACACGTCACGGTGTTGTTTGAGGAAGTCTACGTACTGTTCCGCTCCTCGGGGGACATGGCTGCACTGATCAATGTGGGATTCAGATCTGCCTTGCTACCAAGGTTCACTTGTACCAGTTCATCAACCGTGGTAGAGACGCCTTCCTCGAAGGCGGGGGGAGAATCCTCCAGGTATTCCTCCCCACCTGTGGGGGGATTTCCCATGATGGGAGATACTTCTAGGCTATCAAAACCTGAGGGGCAGCTGGTGCCGGCTCGGGCAGCAGTGGTCATCCAATCAGGAGACTCACTCGCCATTGAGACCATAGCAATGAAGGCAGTCGACCCTATTCCATCTGGCCTTCGGCCTAAGGGGCCACGTTTTATGATATCAAAGCAGTGGTTATGTGTCGGCTTGAGTCGGTGGATTCCATCCTGGTGGAAGAGACACGTATGGCATACCACCGTTATCATAAGCTTGACATTCTGGTACCGTACAGGGGTAGGAGGTTCCGGGATCACCTGAGCCTGGTTGATGTAGGAGTACGAGGTCATTTTCCACCGTCTCTTGGACACGGGAACATACCTTCCTTGTGTACCCGAAACAACAAAACATTTCCCCATGTCGGGGGTCATGGCCTCCAATCGGTGGATCGTGAGGATGTAGGCGTCATCCGTGCTTTCCCAGGGATCACTTGTGACCGGGGAGGGTTCGTCCTCACTTACTAGGATTTGATTATCCTTAATTTTGTAATAACCAGCATCCAGATAGCGGGCCTCACAAGAAGCGAAATGAGACGCATCTTCTTGGAGAACGCATACTCAACCGTTGAGTGATTATTTGAGGCACTAGTGATACGACAAAGGGACCACTACATGCAGATGGATCCATGGCCTACCCATCAACGTGTTGTAGGTGGTGTCCTGAGAGACGACCATGAACTCGGTGCTGGCAATTAAGCCACCGAACTGAGTCTTCAGGAGGATCTTGCCGACTGGGGTTTTCTCGGTCCTGTCGTACCCCTAGATTCTGAGGTCAGAGGGAGTTAAATCACCTTCAGACAGACCCATCTCTAGCAACGTCCGAGTCGGAATTAGGTTGATTCTGGAACCCATGTCAACGAGGCAGCAGCGGACTTCCACACCATTGAAGTGGCCAGTGATGTATAGCGGGAGAATATGCCCCTGTATAGGGGGGTCCTCATCT
This sequence comes from Viscum album, assembly GCA_963277665.1. Lineage (NCBI taxonomy): Eukaryota > Viridiplantae > Streptophyta > Magnoliopsida > Santalales > Viscaceae > Viscum > Viscum album. The sequence goes on along the minus strand of OY728125.1, from coordinate 1,919,581,881 downwards.
TCACTGGAGAACGAGATAACCGCCTGACATTTGGAATTCTCAATTGTCTCAGTATGGAAGGCTTCTGCCGCTGCTACCTCCGTCTCAAACTGGAGGGGGCTCCTTAGGGCCTCCGAAAGTTCCTCGCGCATTTTAGATAACAGGAGAAGGGCCTCGAAGATAGAAAGCCTTGCCGAAATGCCGGGCAGGTGCTTTAGGACATCATACTTTCGTGCCCAACACGAACCTCTTACTACAGGAGGTCGTTTGGCATTTGGAGGCATAGAGTGTCCTGCCGGTTGAACCGACGGTCAGCTAGTATTGGGTATATCCTGCTGCCTACTATTTGAAGCATGGGGAGTAGTAGCCAGACTAGGATTGGACAGCGGAGGCTGGCCTGTAGCCGGGAAAGTCTGACTGTGATACGAACGAGGCAGCTCTCCCTGATCTAGTAGCACAAACGGTGGTGGATGTAGAGATGAGGGCGTTAGATGGGGATGCACGTGCTGAGCTCTGCGCTGAGCCTGTTGTCTGGTCTCAGTAGAGTGCATGGCTTGGCTGAAAGTGTCCACTGATGTACCTCGATGATCAGAACGGTTGTGATTCCACTGACGTTGATGTCAGCTGGAAACGTTGGGGAGGTTAGCCTGGCGTTCCCCCTTGTCGGGAGTCATATAGGGCTTTACCAGCTCCACGGTGTTAACCGAAGCGTACCCCTGACTGTCACTCGAGGAGTCATCCACCACTGGGCAGATTCTGGGAGGAATCCCCATTTCAAGGGGCATAAAGTCACCGAGAGGATGGGATGACGACGGCACCAGCGGTGCGCGTTGCTTCTTCTTGCGTCGCCGCTGCTTGCCCTTTTGGAAAGAGGTCGACTGTGAAGACGATGTGGAGGTACCAGATACTTATTCTGAACGTTCTGTCTGCTTCAGGCGTGCCCAGATGATACCACGGGCACGAACGATAGTTTTTCAAGCCATCTAGTCATCGTATTTCCAGGATCCGCAGTTGGGGACCTGCTGCCACTCGCTTTCGCTATCGCTGCCGATCTCCGACCCTACAAAGACACACGCCACTTGTGTTGGAGCCGGGCCCAACTTGACAATGTTGTTGTTGACCTAGTCTTGAAGCCAGTCTTTAGACACATAGCATTGCTTGAGGGTGTGTCCCAGAATCCAATGATAAGGACAATAGTTGGGGTGATCGGTGAGATTCGCCTCTGTCGGCCTTCTGCACTCGGGCAAGCGCACAATCCCTTGCTCTAGAGCACTTCAGAAGTAGCCAGGGACCTGATTTTCGTTGAACGAATAAGTCTGGTGCCTTCTTTCCAGATAGGGGGCCCTGGGGGCCTAGCCCTGACGAGGGGCCGGAGGGGCCTGCCGAGGAGGCATCGCCTGATTGTCTCACCTGGTTGGCGGTGGCGCATTGCGCGGGGGAACCTGTCGATTTTGAGGCGGTCACTGCTGGGCAGGAGTCTGTGCTTGAGGTGGGGGACCTCTGCGGGTTTGCGGGGATGGTGCCGCTGGCAGTAATTCCAGCTGTCTAGAGGCTTCTATTTGGGCCACCGCGGCGGGTTCAGCCCTGGCGGTCCTCCTGGCTGGGATCATAGGGGGAAACAAACGTGCCTGACTAGCTTATTGCAGCGCTTCCTCAAGGAACTGAGCCTTATCTGAGTAATCTTTGAACACTCCAGGGTAGTTATGGGTAATCAGGGAGGGTACCAGCTCCGTTTTGACGTTCCCCTCACACATCGTTAGTAATTGCTCTTGAGTCAGTTTCATATCGAGGGAATACGTAAGTCCCTTCCACCAGGTGATGAAATCTGCGACTCGCTCATCAGGCCTTTGCTTTCACTTGAAGAGGTCTACAATGCTGGTCTTCTGCGTGGTGGAACTGAACCGGTATAGGAACTGCCGGCGGAGATCCTCCCAAACGGTCACCAATCCGATAGGGAGCTGGCTGTACCAGACGAATGCTGGACCTTCCAATGTCTGTACGAAACATCGGATCTTGGAAGCTTCCTGCTGAGTCGGGGTCCCCAGCATGGGGCCACACCTGGAAGAAAAATGAGCCAAGTACTACGGTGGGTCCTCCGTCCCATTGAAGGGCGAGAAAGTGGGGTTCCCAAAACCTGGGGGCGCGATCATATCATACACCCACGCAGGATAAGGCTTTCCATTTCGGTGGGACTGCCACCTGCCGTCTTTCCAACGCTTCGAGGCGGGATGTGAGTGTCGCTATAAGATCATCCGAGTGGGGGTCCCTGTCTTGACGGGGATCCCTAACCACAAGTGCGTTGCCAGGTTCTTCAACACGGTAGATGGCTTCAGTAGCTCGTGGATCAACTGGAAGAATAACCTTTCGGGCGACTGGGGGAACCCGGACTGGATTCTTCAGATTGCCCCGTCGTTCGGGGGGTTTGGCGAGACGTATCGCGCCCTCTTTCCATAAGTTCCGGCTTCTGCCCTGTCTGCGGGAGTAGCATGATCAGGGTTTCCCGGAGGCATCTCGCAGGGGGGAAATTGTTCCTGCCCCTAATGCCCCGGCCTGGGATTACCATAGTCGGGTCGCCGCTCTACGGTGCGCTCAGCCAAGAATTCGTCAACCAGCCTCTTCTGCTCAGTAAGATACTGGCATAACATGGCCTTCTCGGGATCTTCTTCTGTTTTCTGCACAGAGGCAGACGGGACGGAGTGCTTGACAGTTCCGACGTGCTCCTTACCCTTGCCGGTATTTTAACCAAGTACCAGCGACTCGGTGGGTACGGGGAGGCCTAGCAGGTTCATCTGCTGACGGGTAACCCTCCCTGATGGCTCCAACAGTGGTGGTACGCCCTCGGGGGGTAAGTCTCCATCAAGGAATTCAAGCTCATCTTCCTTGTCCACTACGTCAGCCATGTGGACCGCGAACCCTCTTGAGGGAATTTCCTCAATGTCGCATAAGGAATCGGGCTGCCGTCGGATAGGGTCGAAGAGGAGAGTGGCATAGTGTCCCCAACCATGGACTTGCACATGGGGGGTAGCTTCCCTGAAGATTCTGCGGAGTGCTTTGAAACTCTGAACACATTTTCTTTTAAGGGTGCTCTGGCGGCCTGGCGACTCAGGGTGCTGGGCCACAAGGAGTGCGGCCAAATCGATCAGGCATCATTGCTCACAGATTTCTTCAATGTGCTCTCAACTTCTGGGGAACACCACCCGCTCATAATGAAGGTGGAAGTGTGTCTCCCATATGGTTCGACAAAAGCACACCACTTCTTCAGGGGTAAGTGACTCTGGTTGGCAAAAGTTCAGCACCGCCGTCAGCCATAATTTCTCCGGGAAGTGATCTGTTGCGAGAATACTCCAGAAGATCCTAGGTTCGGACTCGGGGTATGGCCCTGTATTGCCCCACATGTCAACCGTGGGCGGCTGAGGAACCGGTTGTGGTACCGAGGCAGACCTCTGGGATAGTAAAATCAGTGGTGGAGAATATGGCGAACAAGCTGACTGGCCGCCGAATTCTGGACCATCCTCTGAAGAGTAAGGTGACATGGCCACGATGTCAAAATACGATGGGCATATAGCCACAGCTTCCGGCATAGGAGTCACGGCTACCGGCGATATATCATGTCGTCGCTCTACCACCGTTGGCCCCCAAAATAGCTCTTCGTGATCTATGGTAGAGGTAGAGGGCGCTTCTGGTGACAATGGCGGTGATTGCACGGTCGAGACCTACAGAATTCCCATGATTTATTCCTCCTGGATATACCTGTGGAGAGAGATGGGAATCTGGTGGACCTCATATTCCGGGGGAATGAGGCTAACACGCCTGGTTCCTGCCCTAGTCCTTGATAAGGTGGAGCGGGGAGAAGGTTCCATCACTGAGTTGCATTCTTCTTCAGAGTCGGAGAAGTGGGCAGGTTTGATCTCCACCTGGGCCTTCACAGGACTCTTCTTGTGGCGGCGACGACCCGCTCTCCTGCCCCGGGGTGGCTCTTCGGGACAGGGTTGATCCCTATAATGTAGTCTCGGGCGGCGCTAGTGCCGTGGCGGAGAGGGCCCCCACTCAAGATAGCCGAAGTGCGAGGGGCACCAGGGAAAATGTCAAAGGGTACATGGGGAGGACCTCCATGGACAACACCCATGTGGGCAGAGCCTCTGTTTGAACCGGCAGGAGCATGGGGAGGACCTCCATGGTCTATGCGGGCGGAAGAGGCTGACCTTCACTCCTCGGGTTGCTGGGGTGAGGAGGACCTTTGCCGATTGCAGAGAGGACGTAGGAAGGGCCCCCACATTGGAGAAGGACCAAATGGATGGTGACTTCAGATCGGCAGTCGGGGGTAGGAGGATGGAATCCATACCCTGTATAGTGAGCGCGGGAAAGGATTTCGCGCCGAGCGTCACTACCGTTGGGCCCGTCTTCCTTCGGGATGGGGGTAGCACGAGGCATACCTCCATGAAGAGCTTCGGAGCAGGGAAGTCCGACACTATGTGGAGTAGTGGTACAGGGAGGGCCTCTGTACGGGGGGACATCACCGCGGGTAAGATTGCAGTGATCACCACTCAGGCCTGCAACCCGGAGAGTCAACCCAGCCTGCCCGTGGGGCGGTTGGGGTCTCGATCTTGGTTGGGTGAAGGAGTTACTATGCTCAGTGTATGCAGGGGACCCATGATGCACGTTGGTGGTGGATCGGGCCATAGTAGCTGTTGACGTCGACACACCTGGGAGAGCGTCCTCAGCCCGGGCCCGATGCTGACGTCGGGTCAGACGAGCTGGCACAGGTGGTGCAGGGGCATGGCCTTTCTGCTCTTCATGTGGGGTAGGACGGTAGTGCTGACGCGGCCAGACGGGAGCCCTTTCATGGATCCCTTGGGTCTGGACCCTGAGGGGGCCGAGCCTGACGGCGCCCGCCTCATCAGCGTAAGGCAAGGAATCGTCAAGGCGTTCCGGGGACATTCTCCCAAAATGGTTGAACGTTGGGGGGGGGGGAGCAGGGGCTCCTTGCGCGGATTGTTATGGAGGCGTTGAAGGCGGGTCCTGGAGGCCTCTAGGTCCAAGCGGGCCATATGCCGAGTTGGGATGACCCTTTCCTCCTTGTACCTACATATGAGGTTGTTGATCACCCTTCGCTGGATGACCTCTGATGGGGAAAGGGGATGTGGGCGCTGCGTATTCCGTGATGTGGCGGTCGTCATGGCGGTAGCGTCGCCATGCGGGGTGGTTGTGGCGGTGTTTCCCCTGCCCCTGTGAAGGCAAGCGAGCGGTGATCGTGTCTCTCTAACAACAACCCGGTTCCTGAGAAACGAAGGGATCAACTCATCAGCACTGTGAGGAAAAGGATTGACAACCAGTGCCCCAGCGTCCTTCCATTATCCACGTATGTAAGAAGGATCCACGCTAACAAGCTGCAGAACGGAGTGCCCCACGTTCTACTGCCCCGACTTTCGGTGAGTTTCACGACAGGCCCGCTATTAGCTTGGTGGGACCAGGCGCCAGATATCTGGATTCGGTGACATGTCAATCTACTGGTGTCTTGAATGCTACTAATCTCCACATTTAGGAGAATAATTTTACGTCGGGTTCACCATTTCTGTTTCCGACGCTTTCGTCAGGGCACACACATCTGTCCGTCTGCGGAGGAGGATGCGCCGCGCTATTGCCCCACATTCCCGCTTTCCAAAGGCGGTCGGCATTCGCTCCTTATTCCGGGACGTCTGCTCCTTGATCGAAACAGGATGATGGGATGTCAGTTCTTCCTTCTGTGGATTCCTCCACAGAACTCGTCACCTAGTCCGGGTCTCCCTCATAGATTTAATACATTGTTCGTGAAACTCTTCCTAGTGCCATGTTTCCATGGACACCGGTTAATTACATTGCTTCTGTAGGGACATTCCAAAGGGTCAGGTCATGGCAGCAACCTTCAGTCAGGGGAGTAGTCACGTTGAGACATCAGTAGCATGTCTGGATGCTAGGGAACTTGGCATGTCTGTCTATTATCCTTGGTTTCAAGGCTTCTTGAGGGCATGGAATTATATGCCATAGACACATATCTGAGGTTTTCCTCAGCTTCACGTGTTTAACACAGGGTACGCCACAAGTTTAATGTCTAGCGGAGACGGATCAGCCCGATCAGAGCATTAGCTAGAATGGATCGGATTGAGGGATTTACCTTGAAGGGGTGCCAATACTGGGACCAACCCATGGGTGGATATGAAGAGGAACGTACCGACATGGTCTCACCGGTATATGACGGTCCGGGCGAGAATCAGGGTGGATGATGGATGGACGAATGAAGTAGAGGGGGAATGGAAAGGAACCATCGCAAGGGCGACGATGAAGTTGGGCTTGAGCCTTGAAGAGGCTTCCTACGTATCCCCATGGCAGGCAATCAAAGTATGCGTAGTTCGGGATGGTGCCGGTGAACCGGCATGAGGGTGGACCTTGGTCCGATGGGAAGGTTTCCTACGTACCATGGGGTCCACTATTGGTGGGCTTGAACCTTGGGATGGTTTCCTACGTACCATGCCTTGACATGGATCAAAGTCCTTGTAGTTCAAAGGGTTGATGGAATTCTTCATTAAACCGACGTGAAAGTGGACCGTGGTCCAATGAGAGATGGGCTTGAACCTCAGAGAGGCTTCCTAAGTACCATGCCTTGACATGGATCAACGACCTCGTAGTTCAAAGTGGTTCATCGGTGAATCGACATGAAAGTAGACTCGGGGGTCTACTAGTGGTGGGCTTGAACCATGGGAAGGTTTCCTACATACCATGCCTTTACATGTGTCAAAGTCCTCGTAGTTCAAAGGATTTATGGAACATAGTTTAACGTCATGTGGGACGGTAGTGAACCCTGACGTGAATGAGCGACGGGCGGTTGGTGTCTGCGAACCAACATAAATGAGGGACATTGGTCCGATGGGAGATGGGATTGATCCTCTGGGAGGATTCCTACGTACCATGCCTTGACATGGATCAAAGTCCTCGTATTTCAAAGGGTAGTCACAACGGCTTGTCGTCGGACTGAAATGCAGTTTATCATAATGCTGGATGAAGGTAGAACTCGACGTGAATCGTATGATGGGTGGGATTGAACATCATTGAGGCTTCCTACGTACCATGCCTTGAAATGGATCAAAGACCTCGTAGTTCAAATGGGTGTGCAGTTTAATGTCATACGGGACAATGGAATACAGTTTAATGTCATGCTGGACGAGGGCATGCAGTTTAACATCATGCGGGACGAGGTATTGTCATGGCCAATGCCAACTCTAAGCCCACGGGAGTCATGCTCGGTGTGAGAAACAAGAGACAGCAAGGACCTGATGACCACGCCGCGAAGGGTGCGCTCGTGTGAAGTAAAGAGGGGCTTACGTGTTAGGCGGCCCATGGTGCTGGGACTTACTCCAGGATGGAGGCCCAGAGTGTGACAAAGCGCAGCGAAAGAGGGATTTGGGACCCATGATGGGAGGTTCCTCGTTCTCTATCACGCCCTCCACTGACCTTGGTAGTGGGGAAGTACAGAGATGCAGGGGTGCAACCATCCGTTGGGGAACTAGGTTCGCCCTTCTTCTGAGAACATACGCCACTCCAATAAGGAGGATATCATCCTTTGTGGATTGGTGATTCCACTCCTGTGGAGACGGGTGGCGTAAAAAATGTTCGAGCTGGGGGGACCCTTCGTAAGAGGCATGAGGTCGGGTCACAGTTTAACGTCAAGTGTTGAGGACGTGGTGCTTGGCAGTTTAACGTCCTGTAGCTCGGACGAGGCGGGTTCACTCCGCGCCCCTAGGACTTACATAACCGGTACCCTCTTGTCCTTGGGAGAGGGAAGGTACTGGAAAGGCCATGGTCAAGGGGGGTTGTGGAGCGAACCATCGAGGGGTCCACGTTAGCGTGGCTATGCGAAGAAGCAATAGCCGTTAGCGTGCCTATGCGAAGAAGCATTAGGCGAAGAAAATCTACGAGTGGTATTGTCCGTGGGACTTTGAAATCACATCGTGCAAACCTAGAGGGTCGCATGGGAAGAGGAATTTCCAAGAAAAGGAGTGTTCTTCGCAAAGCGGAGTGCCTTGGGCTTAGCATACGACATAGGTGTGAGTGGAGGGTGCTTCGTGAAGTGGAACAGTATTCTCGGAGCACTACCTCGTGAAGAAGAGGTGCCTCGCGAAGCAGGGTGCTGCGAAGCAGTGTGCTTCGCGATGTGTGGCGATCCTACCTTAGCATTGGGATCACTAGTACAGGTTGGGTGTTTCGGGAAGCATAAACACTCCGCGACTTCCTGGGTTCCCTTGTGAATACCCTTCCTTCGTGAATGCCCTTGAGCTTCGCGAAGGGCATCCCTCTCGGAAGAGGGGCTCAAAACGATTCAAAGTGAAGGCATCACGCGAAGTAGAAGTAACTCACGGAGATCATGATTCTCGAGGGCAAAGGGTGCTTCGCGATTTAGGAGAGGAGAAGCCGAAAGTTCGGATTGTCTTTCTCTGGGACTCTGGGGGAGTCCAGTATTTATAGGCAAGGGACGCCGTGAAGCGGAACTCGCGTGCCGCCTCAGGTGCTTCGCGGCGCGCTCGCGAACGTCAGCGTCGTTCGTGGAGAGTTACCGCCTCCCGAGCTTCGTGGCGGTCTCGCGAACGTCACTCTCGTTCGTGGAGAGTTACCGCCTCCGGAGATTCACGGCGGGCTCATGAACATCAAATGCATTCGCGGAGAGTTACCGCCTCTGGAGCTTCGCAAGACCACGATGCTTGGGGTGCTTCGCTTTGGTGCTTCGCAAGGCAGTGTGCCAGCCTTCTTTTTCATCCCTTCCTTTCGTGCAATATTTTGGTGCCAATAATCTTCTCTGGCGCATATTAAGCTATTTCTATGTGAATATATATTTAAGACTCTTGTGGTCAGTATATATCTCACATTTCTCTCCATATAGATAATTCCGCCAGATTTTCAAGGCAAAGATCACCACCACCAAATCCAGATCATGCGTTGGACAGTTTCGCTCATGGATATTCAATTGCCTTGAGAAATAGGATATCACTTTATCATTCTTCATCAGCACACATCCTAATCCCTTCTTCGAAGCATCAATGAATACCACAAAAATCTACCCACTTGTGGGTAAAGTGAGCATGGGTGCAGTGATAAGCCTCCTTTTCAACTCCTTGACTCTTTCTTCACATTCATCACTCCAAGAAAACTTTACTCCCTTTAGAGTTATCTTGGTAAGAGGGTTGGAAAATCGTGAGAAATTAATCACAAATCGTCGATAATATCCAGCTAACCCCAAGAAGCTATGGATATCTGTTACCGATGTTGGCATCAGCCATCCCTTAATTGCATCTGTTTTGGAGGGGTCCACAGATATCCCACTACTTGTGATGATATTGCCCAAGAATGAGACCTCCTTCAACCAGAACTCACATTTTTTGTACATTGCATAGAGATTCTCCTTGTGCAAAGTCTCTAGTACAGTTTTTAAATGCTCCTCATGATCCTCCTTGATTTTGGAGTATATTAGAATATCATCTATAAAGACTACCTCAAAATTTTCAAGGTAATCTCTAAAGACTCTATTCATCAAGTCCATGAATATTTCTGGAGAATTGGTGAGTCTGAAAGGCATTACTATGAATTCATAGTGCCCGTATCTTGTATGAAAAGCAGTCTTGGGGACATCTTCCTTCTTCACCCTTACTTGATAATATCCCGACCGCAAGTCCACCTTGGAGAAGTATTGTGCTCCACGCAACTGATCAAAAAAGTCATCGATTCTTGGGAGAGGATACTTTTTCTTTATCATGATTTTGTTAAGTTCACGATAATCGATGCAGAGCCGCATTGACCCATCCTTCTTCTAGATGAAGAGGACTGGTGCACCCCATGGTGAAGCACTTGGGCGTATAATCAATTTATCTAGATTCTCCTGTAGTTTTTTCTTCAGCTCTTCAAGCTCAAAAATATCCATTCTTTATGGATTCCTGGATATTGGTAATGCCCCAGGTATAAGTTCAATTGAGAACTCAACATCTCTTCTAGGAGGAAGACCAGGCAGTTCCTCGGGAAACACTTCCGCGAATTCCCTCACAATATGCATTTCTTAAAGGATGGTTTCTTCTTTGGACTCAATCTTCTGAGCCAGATACGTGTGCTCATAGGACAGTAATATCCATGCTTGAGATGATGGATCTAAAAGAGATTCATTTTCCTCCTGACACTTGTAAAGAATCAGGGGTCGATTCTCTATATGGAGTGTGATTTCCCTCTCCCGACAATTTCTGTTGGCTCTATATAAGGAAATCCAATCCATGCCAAGAATTGTATCAAATTCCACCAAAGGGAGTATGAAGAGGTTCTCCACGAAATTAAATCAACAGATTATAGCAGGGGAGGACTTATATTCATGGGATGCAAAGATTGACCCATTTACCGTACTCACCGACATCTTTACTTCCATGATTTGTGGTGGTGCAGAGATTTTTCTACTAAACATTCAAGAAATTAAAGAATGCGTAGAACCTGAATCAAAAAGTACGTTCGCAGTTCTTGAATGAATAACTATCGTACATGTCACCGCTTTGTTGTCGGGGTTCACTTCGACAGAAGTGATGGAAAAAGCTCTTCCTTGCTGTCTTGGAGGTTGTTGGTTGCCTCCGAAAACCCTTGGATTAGGGAAATGATTTGAAAAATGACCATGTTCATTGCATTTATAGCATTGAACAACACGTTGAGGTTCTAACGGAGCATTCCTCTCTTCTGTCGTAGCCGCGGGTCCTTCTTTCCGACATTTAATAGCTAGGTTCCCTTCTCTTCCACACCTGAATCATTTTCTCATCCCCTTAAGGGAATTTCCAGGGTGCTTCTTTCCGAACTATTGGCAAGTGGGGTGCTGGAACTTCTTAGCGCCATTGGATTTATCCATCGGACCACCAGCATTGATTTCCACCTTACTCTTCTTGTCCCCATGATACCCATGTGATTCACCGATCTCCATTTTGACCTTGAGGGCACATCGGACAATTTCCTCATAGCTGTCGAAGTCACGAATCGCTAATTATTTCCACAAGCTAGGATTCATCCCACTAAAGAAGCGGCCAACCTTGCATTCGGGGGTAACGGCAAATTCGGAAGCGTATCGTGCAAGCCTTGTGAAATTTTCCTCGTACGCTCCAACAGATTCTCCATCTTTTTTCTTGAGGGAATGGATGTCCATTTCCATCTTAAGACAGAGGGTGTGCAGAAAATATTTATCGAAAAACATCTTCCGGAATTCCTTCCATTCCAAAGACTCGATATCCTCCTCAGGCTTCGTATTTTTGATCAACATCCACCATTTATCAGCTTCACTTTCCATACAATAAGTATCCAGGAGAACCTTCTCTTGTTCAGAACATTGAAGGATGGAGAAGATCTTTTCAATGGAGTCGATCCATTGTTCAGCGATCGTGGGATCAGATGATCCACTAAAAGAAGGAGGACTTTGTCTCATGAAGCTCTCGATAGCGACTTGTTCTTTCTTAGGGGGGGGGGGGGGCTGAACGTTCCTCCTGACCTGTGTTTCTATTAAAAACTTGAGTTAGCTGAGAGAGAAGCGTGATAATGTTTGCGATTCCCGCTCCCATTGGATTGGGAATCTCATTAGTACAATCATCACACTGATCTTCACAAAGGTTGTTAGCCCGAGTCCTCCTATTACCGGCCATTGGATGGAATAAAAGGAAAGATAGGGGTAACACATAAAGGGTAATACAAAGACAAAATTTGATGACTTATAAATAAACTTTTATTTCCTTAACACGTGAGTCTATAGGCTTTAATCTAGGCTTTTCATGATCTACTTTCTATCATATATTCTTAGGGGAATTTTCCCTTAATAAGGGTTCATACTAAGATTTTGAATTTATCAAAACACATCCCCTGGGAGTGTCGTAACCAAGAGTGCAGCAAGGCCCATTGTCGTGCACCAGTTCCCATTTAAGTCCAGATCAAAGCGGTGTTTTCGGGTTTTATCCCTTGGATACATCTGTGCCGGAGCCACCTCTACCTGCTCGTTTCCATACAGGGATGTATTTGTTTGATAAAACACTTAATTAGTATTTACCAAAACATAGGGATGTTTTTATTATACTTAGTCATGTATGTAAGGCTTTAATAGGGTTTCCTAATCCCAAAAATAACTAAACCTATCCTCTGATACCAACTATGACAACCCTACTATTTATTAAAACTTAAACATGATTTAATACATAAAAAATCACTTGATACAACAAAGAAGATCGAGAGGTTTAGTGTCTTTGGGGCATAGGATAATTACATAAAAACATAAAACATGAAATACAACATCTTTATTGAAAACTTCCTTTACATAACCATTACATTCCCTCGTACTTAGCATTGCATGGGATAACCTGAGGACATGCATAAGAAATGGGTGAGCTATAAAGCCCAGTAAGGGAGTGAACATGGAATAAAATGAGGAGTAAAATACATGTTAGACAATAGGCATATCAATAGAGAATAAAAGAAACATGAACATAAAGGCATGATAAATCATGATAATCATAACATGGAAATGTGGCAACAACACTTAACATGGAGTTAGCATGAGCCAAGGCTCATTGCACATAAAGCATGAGTAAACCCTCATTGCACATGAAGCACGAGTAAACCCTAGTTGCACTTGAATTAGCATGATTAAACACTAATTGCACATGATGTATCATGATACAATACTTTACCCAATGCATTGCAGCACTATAAGGGCGCACCTTTCTTAAACATTTCATTTCATGCATAAGTGTGCCACAAGGATCATAAAACATGGATTCATAAAACATAATCATTTATTCCACGATAAATGAATGTGGAATTCATACATGAAACTTTACAATCAATAAGTAAATGTGCATAAAGGTGAATACCCGCGATGGTGAAATGGGCATGGTATTCACTACACAATGACATTGGCTTAGAAAATCGGTGCGATTTCGGCAGCGTAATGGCGTGACATAAGAATTCATAAAAATGGTTGATGAGAGAGAAAGGGGTTACTAATCATATTTACATGTAATGGACTGTAATAAGGTCATATAGATACATGTCCCAACAATTGTGATGGAATATAGATTTATGATACAAAATTATTGCTTGAATGTAAAAGAAGAGAGAGAAGTTCCTTTCGGAATTTCGGCATAGTAGAGGGTGTACATGGGAGGCATTTAATGAGAGAGAAAGGGGTCTCCCATCATTCAAACAATAAGAGGGAAGTATGGGGGAGGTGAGAAACCATACCCAACATTCATAATTGAAATTAAAAGGTCAATACAACTTAATAAAAATTGACAAAAATGAGAAAGGAAAAAAACCCCTTACTTGGATGTGTTCTTCCAAAGGCTAGAGAGAGGCTTGTGAGAGGCTTCTTGGGAGCTTGGGGAACCTTGGGAGGATTCTAGAGAGAGTAGGGCAGAGGTTGGACGAACTCCAAGGGATTTTAGTGAGGAGGATGTGGGATCATGGGTGGGTTTATATAGGAAAGTTGAGGGAATTATTTATTATTTAGGTTTGGGTCCCCTTACATTAAATTAATCCAAACCACAAACCATCCCATGGTTTTTGCCCATAGTTTTTGGAAATGGGAAGAGGAAATAAATATTTTATAAGGCCCAAGTCCGAACTTCTTAAAATAATAAGGTTGCTAGTGTGGAGGTGAGTCACACTCCCATGGAAATTAATTTAAAAAGGAAAAGTGTTGAATATGTCTTGAGGTGTCCATTATTGCTTTGAATAGTAAGTCAAAAAAACCGAAAATCACATTATTTTAATGATAAAACATATATTGGCCGAACATAAGGATTATGTAATTTTTATTACATCACCATTGGGTCATTATGATGTCATAAAACATAATATATATTTAAACGGTATTTAATTTTTACCCAAAATTTGACTGTCTCAGAAAATTATGAAAAATTCACCGTTGGATAATTTCGATGTCCTAATTCCAGAAATGAAATTTATTTTATGTAAAAAAATTTATAAATATGTTAATTTTCACTTTTAAAATAAAAACCAACATTTATCAAAAAATTCACGGGTTTTGAAAAAAATGGCTTTCAAACCTTAATAAAAATTTTAATTGCATTCATAAAATTATAATATCCTTTTTATTTAATAAAACTTAATATAATAATATTATTATTATTTTATTATAATATTATTTAATTCAAAAATACATTAATTTAATAAAATAGATTTCATAATTAAATAATAACTAAAAACTCCATTTGTACATTAAAAACTATTTATAATGTATAAAAAATGACTAGAAATTATATTTATTATTATATACAAAGAATTATGTACATGAACATAGTACTACTTATTTGTTAAATAACCCCTTAAACAGCCGCATAAGATCTAAGGGTAAGGTGTGCGATGGTGATAGACTCTTGGGGTGGCTCTAATAACATCACTCGGGTTGTAATTTCAATCAACATCCACTTTTCCCGTAGACGGTCCTGTTTGTGCTTGACATGGTGAAGCTCAGCTTGGGCTTGGTCAAGGGTGAAGCCCAAGGATGTCACCTCTTTTCCGAGCTCCGACAATTGGGCTTTGTATGGGGAAATTCTACTAGATGAGGCCATCGCTTCCATTGTCTGAGTAAAATTGGGTTCGTTAAAGCCTTATATTTATACTAATCAAGTGATCACTATTCAATGGCTATATTAACAACGGTCACAATTCATAACATAAAATCAAAGAAGTTGAAATCTTTTAAAAACATTCTTCATAAAGAGACATTTAACTGGATCAAGAGGGATTTTCCATTAAAGAAACTTTGGGTCGTTACACGATCCGTTCGATGAGTTTCTGGATCGAGGTGTGGGCCCCACCCGCGCTAGCTACGATGAATAGTACATTTTTCATCGGGGGTCCGTTTCGGATGAATGAGTATTTGATCCCGTGTGTTTTTTTGAGGGGATCGCAGTGGAATGATCCACTTGATTAGTGTTGGGATCGTAGTGTGGGACCCACAATAGCCATCTTCGTTGAATATTTCCTTTTTCACCAGTTCGTCTCTTTCAGGCGAGTAAACAACCTATCATGCATGTTTTTTCGCATGGATCGTGATGGTGGACTTAGTATTGGTCTTAGAGGTTCGCGGTGTGGCGTTGTGGCGGGTAACTCAGGTTAGCAACAATTGGACCAGCAGTGGTTGATGGTACTCCCTTGGCTCATTTCTACGAGGGTTTTCACGGTATCACAACTTTCATATAGTTTTTTGATCCTCTCAATGGGATGTTCAATCTGTTAGAGTTGTGGCATCCCTCCAGTGGGACCGAAGTGGAATCCTCAAGCATCGTTTCCCTAGATCAGGTTCTTTGTATCATTGTGACCTCTTATCCATGGGAGGTGATCCCATGTCAAGCAGGTTAACCCCATAGGGTTTGTGGTGTCATCGGGAATATGATCCCCTACACAATGGGCGGTGCTCAGTAGGGTTGTGCCATCGTCGGGTATATGATCCTCTACTCAGCATGAGTATTATAGTAGGGTTGTGGCATCTTCAGTTCGATCCCCTATAGCTCGTGTGGATTTGGTTGGGTTGTGGCATCGTCAGGTCGATCCTCTACAACGCGAGATGTACCAGATAGGGATTCGGTATCGTCGTGACCGTTGTGACACAGGTGACAATCCCTTATATGAGTGATGTGTGTCTGATGAGCGCCAGATCAGGTTGTGGTATCCCCCAGTGGATCCTGGGAGTGATACCTTATCTGTGAGATCTACGAATGCCAGATCAGGTTGTGGTATCCCCCAGCAGACCCTGGAAGAGATCCCCTATCTTTGAGATCATTGAATATCGGTGTGGGTTTTGGCATCCCCTAGCATACCCTATGAGTGATCCCCTATCAGTGGAGTTTGGTGTTTATGTTGTTTCAGCAAGTTTTTCCTGAGTGACGATATCTGACGAGGGTGATCTCTTGGGTGAGCGTCGGAGATGTTTGGTGGGACCCAATGGATAGTATTACTCAGACGAGCATCATCTGGGAATAAAGTGATCGTGGATTGTGTTCTCTTGGTTGTGAACTGTTGCGGGTGATGAGGTCGGTACCTCATATGGCTTGGTGCATGAGATGAGTATATCTGGTTTGTTCATGGGGTATGTATGGGCATACACCTGAGTTAAGCTGACTAGTTGTGTTTAGCCATGGATGGTCACGAGATGGAGTTTCTCTCTCATCTAGGTTCCCTCTGGATGGGACTAGAGGACAGTTGCCTTTCAGTTTCTCTTTGTTGTTTTGTGTTTTTGGGTGCCTACTGAGTATTTTTTTAATCACCCCTACATGGGCTTTGCCTACACATGTTTGTGTCTTCTGCAGACCAAAAGCCTTTCAATGGAGTCCCAGGAGGACCTGGATCAGGAGGAGCTGAGTGAGTGGGTTTGACCGGGGTGTTTACCGGGGTTGTGCTGAGGAGCTTACTAAAAGGTGTTTTTGGGAGTGTTTTCCCTCCTTCTGAGCAGGTTGGAAATTTTTTTAGTTTTCCATTGGTGGGCCCAATTTTTCCCTTTAGTACTTGTGTTGCACTCTAGTTTTGGATAGTTTCATGCATGAATTTACTTTTTAGTTTCATTTATATCTGCATTGTTGCATGGAGGTGTTTGTGGGTGCGTGTGTATAGGTACCCTAAGCTAATGCCTCCCTTGTGTGTGATAGCCTACTCGACACTTGTCGCAGCCCTTGGCCTATTGGAGGAGGGCTTGGGGAGTAACGACTCGAGCCCCGTTGGGTCGGGTCATGACAGAGTGGTATAAGTGGAGGTTTCACTTTTGAGATCTCAGAGCGTTTCTGGTCTTGATGTGAGTTTGGTTTCAGTCTCCTAGAGGCAGTATTAGGATGTTTCGAGTTCGGAATTCAGGACAGGGAATCTAGTGTCAATGCAACGGCTGACAAATCCATTCACTAGCACTATGAAAACCATCTTTTCAATTCGGGATATTCGTACACTGGCCGCAAGGGAAAAATAGAGGGACATGCATCATATAGGATAGAGGTGTGGGGTTTTCCTTGTCATTCTTGAGTCATCTCTCCAGATATACTCTTTGACCATGGTGTTTCTTGATTGTATTTCAAGATGCCTCCCTGAAGACTGCTAGTGAGTGTTCCGCAGTGGGATTATGGTGACGATCCGCCCCGTGTAGAGATGGTGGACCATGGTGCGGGTTCTACGGCTGGACCTCCAGGGGGTCCAACAGTTCAGCCACCACCTGTCAAGCAGCTGTTTGTGTCATCAATGTCGGATGAGGTTGCATATAAGCTGAGTGTGCTGCACGAGTTCCATAGTTAGCAACCTCCATGGTTTCGGGGTTATCTGGACCCTTAGGCAGCTGATGACTAGCTTCAATCAGTCACTCGAGTTTTTCGCCAAGTGAGGACAACTTCAGATCAAATGGTGGTCTACCGGAGAGCCTTCTGCATGGTTCGGCCAGGAGATGGTGGAGTTTCGTGACATAGTCCCACAACGAGGAGACGCTCACGTGAGAAGATTTTGAGAGGCTATTTTAGGAAGACTTCTATTCAATGATGTTGAGGTCAGTGCAGATTCAAGAGCTTCTACAACATCAGAAAGAGGGCATGACTATGTCAGAGTACTCAGCGAGGTTTACAGACCTGTCGCACTACTCCCTAGATATGGTTTGAGAACTGTACTTTAGTACTCAGACCATCGAGCAGGGCCTATTTAGAGACATCAGGGTAGGCATGGTTTCCATGTGCCTTCCGACCTATACTGGAGTGCTGGAGCGGGCCCTAGTGGTGGAGAGATTTCTAGCTGAGGAGACCCCGCCTGTTAGTGATGGGCACACGAGAGCTGAGACCTCGTCAGTCAGATCAACATCTGGTTGCCGACGACAGAATCAGGGGTACGAACGTGGTCTAAGTTTCAGGAGGCGACCCCAGCATGGAGGATCTGATGCTCAGGGCTCACAGGATAGTTTTTGTGAGCCGTAGGAGAGGTAGTGTTAAGCTTGTGACGGTCGGGGACATCTTGCTAGAGATTTTCTGAACCGTCGTGCTGTTGAGAGGGGGTCGGTCGATAGACCGCCTTGTTAGAGACATCGTCTTGATCAAGGAGATCTGCAGAGTGGCGGACGTGCTGACAGAGCTGGTACAGCAGGAGGAGGTGGTAGGCAGTATTAGTTTCCACCACCCCTACCCCCAGGTGGTTCATGTCGGGCTTAGGGAACTAGTGCCTGAGGGTGAGGACAGCTGCAAACCCTATAGGCTGTTGACCTAGAGGCTCCAGGGATGGATTGAGGTATGACTTGTGTCCATTCTACTTTCTGAAGTAGTTTTGATAGACACTGTTTAGCGGTAATCTTTTCTTTCAGTTTCTTGCTCGAGGTTTGTTCAGGGCGTTGGTAAAACCTTGTGTGGGTTTTGTTCGACGTGTTTCAAATGTGTGAGGAAGAGGGATCCTTCCCCCATCGAGATGAATTTTTGTGATGTGATCAAAACTGTTCGGGCGAGTCAGTGTTGCCCAATGTGGATAGTTTTGAGGTGTGGTGGATGAGTCCCTCTAACTTATGTGTTCGGGCATGGATGTTTTTTTGGTGAACTCGCTGGCATTGGAGACCTAGTTGAGATTCCAGTTGCTTTCTGTGTGCTTACGTCTTTTCAGGGATGAAAACTTTTATGGTGGGGAGGATGCATAGACTTGGGTATTTGGCTCTTTTAGACCTTGGAGTATTCCTATGAATAATTTAAGAGCTAGGTGCGAAGACGGCGTGCGATTCTGAGGCCCAGTGTGTTCGAAATTAATTTTATAAAAATATTAAGTATTTTTTACTGTGCATGTGGAGGGGTTTTGTTATCTCCAAAACTGTAGCTCATAACAGGAATCTGAGGCATGAGAGCGTCCAGAGTGTGCCATTTACCCTAGGATGGGTACAAACTTTGTGGGTGCATGCCTTCTGTGAGAAAATACACCAGGGGTGTTTCTGTAAATAAATGGAAAATATTAGTTATGAGCATCGGATCGAATAACTTCTGAACAGAGTCTCAGATTGAAAATCAGAGTCCGCCGTTGCATTCAAAACGGTGCGTTTACCCTGGGGGAAACATAATTTCCTCCACACCGAGAGGTCTGGTCTGGGGTGTTAAATTAAATGATGTTTTTAAATAAAAAAACAAACCGAACCACTCACCTCCCCCCTCTCTCACCCCAGAACGGATGATGAACCCCTCCCCCTATCTCACCATTCTTTTTCGAATCGAGCCCCATGCATCCGTTTTCAACACTGATCGACAGTGAATTGAGCTTCAGGGCGTCGTGAGTGTCGTTCTTCACCGGAAGCTTCTGTGATCCGCCAACATGTATGCGTTTTCAGTTTTCAAATCTCGGATCCAAATTTGTTTGGTTTTTCACTGTTTTGACCCTGCAGATGTGTAGATCTGGTCTTGGCAGGAGGACAGATGACTTCAGATGTGCGTTTGGACCCCCGGGGTGCCCCTGGCGGCCCTCAGAAGATCCGTCGGCGCGACGACAGGCCTCGGCGGCGGGCCGAGGGAAAGTCATTGGACCGCCGCAGGGGCGAAGGTCCGACTGCTAATTATTGGAGACCCCAGAGCGGGAGTCGTCCATGTGCACACTGCTCTGCACCGCGGTGTCATGGTTCACCGGTCGGAGCAGCTGGTGGCGGCGGCGGCCGGGTCGGCCAGCCGGACCGACCGGTTCAGGCAGGTCCGACCCTCTCCTTGTAGACGGGGGTTTTAAAACCCTATTTTATTGCAATAAAAGGGTAGGATTCGTGCTCCATCTGTGGAGACGTGACCCTAGAAATAAAAAGAACCATTTGATGTCAGTTCGGGGGTTTCAAAGTTTCAGGATCGTGGCCAGGGAGCTTGAAACTTCGAATAAAATAATGAAATTTTATTATTATTCGTCTTCGGGCCATTGTATCTTCTACCCGAAGAATCCGAGTGACGTGTTGTCTATGGAATTGAGGCCCTAAGGGTACGGTGGAATTTTCTAGTTGGCATTCGGGTTTTGGGACCACATTTGGGGTGTTGGCCCCATGAGGTCGGGTTTGGGTGTCTACGGAGAAACACAACTTTTCCATCGGGTGTCTGTTTTGGACGAGCGAGTAGTCGATCTTTTGTATTTTTTCAAGAGGATCGCAGTGGTTCCATTCGTTCGATGAGTTTTGAGATTGACGTATGCGACCCACCCGGTCTGGCTATGGTGAATAATACCTTTTCTATTGGGGGTCCATTTCGGATGAACGAGTAGTCGATCCTGTTTTTTTTCGAGGGGATCACAGTGATTTGATTCGCTTGATGAGTTTCGGGATCATAGTGTGGGCCCCACATGGGCTTGCTTCGGTGAATAGTTCCTTTTTCACCTGTTGTCTATTTCGGGGGATTAAACAGCCTATCCTGTGTGTTCTTTCAGGTGGATCGCGATTGTGGCCTTGGAATCAGCCTTTGAGGTGCACGGTGTGGCGTTGTGGCCGGTCACTCGGGTTAGCGACGATTCGTCCAACAGTGGTTGAGGGTAATCCCTTGGATTGTTCTTATAAGGGTTCAAATGGTATCATAACCATCATAAAGGTCTGTGATCCTATAATGGGATGTTTAATCTGTTAGAGTTGTGGCATCCCTACGGTGGGCCCGGAGTAGGATCCTCTAGCATCATTTCCCTATATCGGGTTCTTCATATCGCTGTGACCGCTTATCCACAGGCGGCGATCCCCTATCTATTTGTTTACCCCCGTTGGGTTTGTGGAATCATCGTGAATATGATCTCCTACACAGTGGTACATGATCTATAGGTTTTTGGCATCGTCGGGTATACGATCCCCTACTCTGCATGAGGATTATAATAGGGTTGCATCATTGTCAGTTCGATCCCCTACAACGCGCGTGGTTTCTGTAGGGTTGTAGAATAATCAGTTTGATCCCCTATAGCATGAGATATACTAGATAGGGTTTTGGTATAGTCGTGACCATCGTGACATGGGTGACGATCCTCTATCTGAGTGACATGTGTCTGATAAGTGCCAGATCGGGTTGTGGTATCCCCCCAGCAGATCCTGGGAGTGATCCCCTATCTGTGAGATCTACGAATTCCAGACTGGGTTGTGGTTCCCCCCAGTGGATCCTGGGAGTGATCCTTTAGCTGTGAGATCTTTGAATATCAATGTGGGTTCTCGCATCCCCTAGCAGACCTTAGGAATGATACCTTATATGAGGATTTTGGTGATTATGTTGTTTCAGCGAGTTTTTCCTTAGTGATGAGATCCAACGAGCGTGATCTCTCGAGTGATCATCTGAGATGTTTGTGTGGGACCCAATGGAGTGTATCACTCAGATGACTGTCATCTGGGATGAAAGTGATCATGGAGTGTGTTCTCTTGGTTGTGAACCATTACTGGTGATGTGGTTGGTACCTCATGTGGCTTGATGTGTGAGATGAGTATATCTAGTTTGTTCACGGTGTATGTATGGGAATACACCTAAGCTGAGATGACTAGTTGTGTTTAGCCGAGGATGGTGATGAGATGGAGTTTCTCTCTCATCTGGGTTCCCTCTGGCTAGGATGAGCGGACTTTTCCCTTTTAGTTGTTGTCTTTTGTTTTGGGCTTTTGGGGTGCCTGCTGAGTATTGTTGTACCCACCCCCTACACGGACTTTTCCCACACATGTTTGTGTCTTGTGTAGACCACATGCCATTCGACAGATTCCTAGCAGGACCCAGAGCAGGCTGAGCTGAGTGCGCGGGTTTGAATGAGGTGTTTACCGGAGCTGTGTCGGAAGTGTTTTCCCTCCTTCTGAGAAGGTTGGACACTTTTTTGGTTTTCCATTAGTGGGCCATGTTTTTCCCTTTTGTACATCTATTGCACTCTATTTTGTGATAGTTGTATGCATGCATTTAATTTTCAGTTTTATATATCTCTGCACCGTTTCATGGAGTTTTTTGTGGGTGCATGTGTACAAGTACCTTAGTCTAATGCCTCCCTTGTGTGTGATAGCCTAATCGTAACTTATCACTATACCCTGGCCTATTGGAGGCGAGCATTTGGAGTCACGGCTCGAGCCCCATTGGGTCGTGTCATGAAATATATAATAATTATCCTAGGTTAAACATTATATGTTTTAACTTGAAGATAATATTTCATGATTTACATATCCAAATAATTATACTATGGATAATCCCTGGACCAAGGAATGACCTACATGGAAATAAATCAATGAATTATTTATGTGTTAAAAATGTTTGAAAACCATAGTAATAAATATATATAGTGAAAAACTATATTTTAAGGATGTCAATAATATTTATTGTTTAAATTATATTAATATGTGTTTAGAAAAAAAGTTAAGATAGTTGATAACCAATAAAATTAATAATGATTTCTGGTCTTGAACCCATGTCCTAAGAAAGGTTTCTGGTCTTAAACAATTTTATTAATAACTATGAACGATAAACCATTTGTATCACTTATTTGGATTGGAGATTCAAATATTAACCATATTTGTCTTGGAATACAATTAAAAAAAATTGTTACACTTTCTACTCTTTTATTATCCTTACAACCCGTTAAACTTTTCATTCAATGCTTTAGGCATAACAAAATTCATTACTAGTAATTAATTTATAGGATACAAGGAATGAATTATAATTTGATTAAATAAAAACCAAAATATTTTATTTTCCACGAGAAATTGAATCCTATAGAGTTTCAATATTTACTTATAATCGTGGTCAATAAATGATGTACAAAAAATTTCGAAAATGATTTTGAAATAAGGTGTTATGATATTATCATAATTTCTATTGAAATGATGGTCTTCTGAATAAATAAATATTTAGGGAATTGATGTCACTAAATTTCAATTAATCATTTACATATTTTTTATTGATTACCTCAATCAATATATAGTGACCCTATCCTTTTACACATAACATTTCAATATCATAATCACAATAAAACATCATATTACGAGCCAAGGATCGTAATGTCTAGTGTCTTGGAAGACTATATACAAAAAACTAATAAAAATGGACAAAATAAAAAATTTATTTATTTATTATTCAAAAAGATCTCATAAAACTCATTGTTAATATACAACTTCATAGGATAACTTGGGGATTACATGAACAATGGGATGAGTTAACAGCCTAGAAATGGAATAAACATAAGAATAATGCTTTAGCACATTGGTTAAAAAGCATGATATGATGATATAAAAGGAATAAAAAATATGGAATTAGAAGATATAATCTTGGGATGATATAAAAATGGAGACATAATGTTGTGTAAGAAACATAAAACACAACTTTAGCATTATTCAAGGCCCGTTTCACGAAAAGGAGAACATGTCAAGGTTAACCACCAAGACAATTGCACATGGTAGCAGAGTCAAGGAAAACTGCAAACACTGTTAGAGATAAAGTCTCCTGAGACTCAACATTAACCAATACATAAGAGAACTATCTGGGGGAACCCATAATAACATGTTCATGAATACTCTTTCAACATAATTAATCAAACAAAATCAATCATACCTAAACATAAGAGTACCCATGGAACGAAATGGGTATCATAATCATGTAAAAAGCATAATAAATGGTTGTATCATACATGTTTCTATGACAAAATAGAATTAAGACATACAAGAAAATTACTTGGAGAATTTATTCACATATCAATTTATGTTATGTCAAATAGGAGTCACAACATGTAACAAGAGTATTTAATAATTTTTATCATTAAAACATTTTAGTCCGGTTTTAAAGAAAATACTTAAAAGAATTTAAAAATGAAAAGGGAAAATAATTTTAATAAAACCATAAGTGTACCAAGGTGGTTATTATAATAAAAAAATTTATTTTAAAAAAAATTGTTGCTTGAAAAAGATGAAAGAGTGACCTAAAATTGTGTATGAATTCTAGAAGTTCACATTAAAGAGGTCTTCTTATCGAAAAATATTTAGGAGGTAATAATTTAAAAACATGTATACCCCCGAAATTTAATGATTAATGGATATTGTTATGTGATTTTGTATAATATAGGAATCATTTAAAATAGTTCCATTTTCATTATGGATAACTTCATTTTGGAAGAAATAATGATAGAGTACACGTAAGAAAGAAATGAGGTTTGAGTAGAGTCACTTATGAAATATCAACATGGTAACATGTGTATTTTTGAGGGATTAATGAGAGATAGTGTGGTATATTATCATTTATATATCATGAGGTCAGTATGGGGATGGGATAATGTATACCTCATCAATATGAATTATAAATAAAAGGGGCATAACATAGAATAGATTCTGGATTAAAAGTTAGAAAGAGTGGATCCCATACCATAAGTCAGATGGTGTCATTCACTTTCTCTTAATGTCATAGATAATCAAATTACATTAATTAATTAGTATTTTTAGAACCTATTATTTGTGCAATTTATTTATTTTAGCCTTATTATGTTCATCCATGAAATTTTTTTATGGATGAAGAGGTTCAATTTCGTTATTTCGGAGTGTTTATTTCCTTGGTTTTAATGATTAGTTTACATATATAAATATGATGATAAAATCTAATATGGGAAAGGGTGTATATAATTGGAATAATATGTAACTATTGATCAAAAATAATATTACATGATTATAAAAATCATTTGGTTTTTTGTATTGAAGATGAATCATTGTATAAAACATAAATGATAACCATTTTAGTTAATTAGTAGTTTTAAATCAAAACTAACATATTTTCATTTAAAATTATATAATTTGTAAAAAAAATTATAAAACCATTAATTATACATATTTAATATATTATAGTTTTGTTATAAAAAATTGTTTCCTGACTATAATTGAATATGGTACTAGAAATTAATAATCCTCTATCCTTGAATGTGAGAAATTAAATCATATCAGATGGTGTTTTCATTTCTAGTATAAAATGATGGGAAATGAGAGATGAAGATGAATTATTCCATTATCATAAAAAATTGATATTACATTATTTACTAGAGTTATCATAACATTTTGATGAAATAAGGTGAGGAAAGAGAAAGAAAGAAAGGAACTTGAATGAAAATAAAAGAAATGAAAAGAGGAATTTACCTCATGAATATATCATCTTTGAGAACAAATTTTGGGGATATGATTTGGTCTATCGAAGATAAAAATGGATAATATACATGATAGAAAGGATTAGGGATGTATTTGAGCAGAATTTGGTCGAGGAACATGTCTTGAGAGGAGTGAAGATAAGAGGTAAATAGGGGAGGAATTTATAGTGTAGGAGAGGAGGTGTTTCGCATTATATTAATCATTAGTGTAATATTGTTGATCAATAATATGAATAGTATTTATTTTTTTAGCATACAATAGTTAATAGTGCATGTTAGTTCTAGCCAATATCCATTTATATCATACATGACTCAAGTATTATGCAGAAATATAAGTTTTAACAAATGTCATAAATTATCGTATTTTACTAATCCTAAAGAATTCAAGTATTTCAGAAAAAACTGAAAAATTCACCCTAATCATTTTTCTATGATTAGAATCCAAAAATGAACTACATTTTAGGAATAAAATTTCATAAATTTGGTAATTTTAAATTTTAAATAAATTATCATTTATATGAAAAATATATATTTAAAAATTATAACTTATTTTATAATACTTAGAAAAATTAAATAAGGTCCCATAAAATTCTCCAATAATAATAAGAAATAAAAAACAATTTATGAATACAATTTAGGAAAACGAATTTTGTCTTTTAATTATTAAATTATACTTAAATTTTTAATTAAATATTTATAACTTATAAAAATCACCACACTATCATATTGTCACTTATAAGATAGATAAAATTTATTTATTCATTCATTGAAAGATTACTATTTACCTGGATAATTTAATATTAATAATATTCCTATTAATATTCATAAGGGTTAAATTTATATTCATAAGTGTCCATTACTATTCACAAAAAAATTAAGTTTTTCTTATCGGACTCCAACCAACGTTCTGATCGCAGTCTTGTAAATCATATTTTCAAAATTAAAATTAGAGAAGTGACAATATTATGTTTATTGGTATTAAAGTAAACAGTAGTTAATTTTGTTGCGATTTTATTGAATAAGTGAAATAATTAGTAGAAGTAATTTTACATTTATTAAACATTGGGTCATTACAATCTTCGCCCCTCATGAAATCTCACCTTTGAGTTTTTTTACATTCTAAGCTATAAACAGGTGTGGGTACCTTTTCATCATTTCCTCCTCTAATTCCCATTAAACCTCTTCATAATTATTGTTCCACCATAATACTTTTACAAGGTGAGTAGTCTTATTAAATATAAATTTATCTCTACAATCCAATATCTTCATTGGATGCTCCTTGTAAGAAAGAACATTCTCTAATTGTACCACCACTGAAGATAAAACATGTGAAGGATATCGTATGTAATTCCATAAAAGGGATACCTGGAATACATCATGTACATAATACTAGGTTGGTGAGAGTTCTAGTCAATAGGCCACAGCTCTGGCATGATCAAAGGTCTCAAAGGGGCCAATGTACCTGGGATATCACATTATTTCCTTAAATATCATGACCCTCTTCCAAGGAAATATGAGGAGAAATACAATGTGTCCTAATTTGAACTCAAGATCTCATCGATGATTGTCTATATAGATATTTTGTCGATTTTTGGATAACATGATGTAATAATGAATGTTTTTCACTTTCTCAACCATTTCATTGACCATTTCAGGTCATGTCATCTTTTTTTGACCAACATCATCCAAATACCCCAGTTTTCTATGACTTTCCCCATAAAGGGCTTCATTTGGTTCCATTCAGATACAGGAGCAGAAAAAAAAATTTGTAGGAGAATTCATAAATTTGAAGATGTTTTTCCCATCCTACGTTGAAGTTCATAGAACATGCTCTCAACATATCTTCCAATGTCTAAAGAGTTCACTCACATTGACCATCTTAATGAGGATGATAGGCAGTATTAAATATTAATATTCTACTCAGAGCATACGAGAGACTTTTCCAAAATGTCGAGGTGATTCTTAGATCTCTATTGAATAAAATACACTGTTGAACTTTGTTAATTCTTTCCACCAATTTGATATTTATCTGTCAATGTTGATCCGTTGACAAGTCCTTTCTAATTTTAATAAATTGAGTTATCTTTGTAAGATGATCCGTAATGACCCATATAACATTATTTCTTCTTGATGTATTTAGATATCCAGTATCAATGTCCATGGTGATGTTCACCCACTTCAAAGTTGGTATGGGTAATGGCTTCCTCAGCCCCTTAGACTTATGAATTTCTACCTTCACATGTTAACATTCTAAGCACTTTTATATTTATTTAGTAATCTCCTTCTTCGTATAATCCCACCAATTTTTCTCATAGAGGTATCAATACATATTTATGATCCCTAGGTGAATTGAAGAGGTTCAGACATTTTCATCATTCAATAGATCCTTCTTTATCTACAGATCGGATGGTACACATAATATTGACCCAAATATTACAACTCCTTCCTCATCAATCGTGAACTCATAGGATTTCTTATTTCTATTATCTTCCACCCTTTTCTAAATTTCTACATATTTTCTTTGAGAATCTATTATTTTATACATGGGGGACTGTTGATAAATCATTTGAAAAAGGATTTAGTAGTTTCCTAACTTAATGATTACAATGCCCATCCACTGACGATCTAAGAAGAATGGATCCTTTTAAATTCTCATCATTGATAATGATGCATGGTCATTTCTACCTAGAGCATTTGCCAACTAATATTGCATACTGGGATGTTAATGGATGGAGTAATCATAATCTTTGATGAACTTTAACCATCATAATTGGATTATATTAAGCTCTTTTTGTATGAATATATGTTTGAGACTCTTTTGATCAGTATATATATCACACTTATCCCCATAGAGATAATCCCACTATATTTTCAACCTAATCATCACCACCTCCAACTACATATCTTGGATTGGATAGTTTTTCTCATGGATTCTTAGTTTCTTGAGGAATAGGCTATCACATTATTTTTTTTCATCAGAACACAACAAAATACCTTCTTTTATGCATCACAGTATACCCCAAAGAGTTCTCAAATTGTTCGGACTGTGAGTACTGGCACAACGATAAGACTCTTTTTGAGATGCTTAAATATTTCCTCACATTATTGAGTCCAGAAGATCTTATCCCCTATTCATGTCATCTTGGTTATTTGGTTTGAAAATCCTATGTTGTTCTCTTAAATTAAACTATAATACTCAGTAAGACCAAGAATTCTACAAATTTCTATTAAAAAAGTTAGCCTGGGCAACTCTTCAATTGTATATGTCTAGGAAGGGTCCATAGATACTCCATCCATAGTGGTAAGATTCCCATGAATGATACTTCCATTATCCCAATGTAAAATTTACTTTACATTGAATAATCTTTCTCCCTTAATAATGTCTTTAAAAGAGTATCCAAATTCTCCTCGTGATCCCCCTTTCTCTTAGAGTATATCAAAATATCATCGATAAAGGCTACCACAAATATGTAAAGGTAATATCAAAAAAATCTAATCATTAGATCCATGAATTCTTTTGGGGAATTTGTGTGTCCAAAATGCATCAATATGAACTCATATTTTTGAAACCATGTTTGAATGTTTGTCTTGGAAATATATTCCATAAACACCTTTAAGTAGTGATATCATATCCTTTAGGTCTACTGTAGATAAATAACTGGCCCCAAAAACCTAATCGAACAAGTAATATTTCCCAGAAATGGGATACTTTTAAGTTTTTGTGATTTTATTGAGCTCCTGATACAAAATGAAGAGGTTCATTAAAGCATCCTTATTTTGATAAAAAGGATGGGCACACACCATGTTGAAGAAGTCAACCATATAAAACACTTCTCTAGATTCTCCTATAACTGAATATTCATCTCTTCCATATCTATGGTGGATATTCTATAAAGTGTCTCTGATATTGGTAGGGATCCAGGAATATGTTTTATTTAGAAATCAACCTCTTGATCTGGAGGAATACTAATAAATTCTTCAAGGAATACAACAGTGTAATCCCTCACGATGGGCATGTCTTCATGAATGATGTTATCCTTTGTATGAATCTTTGGAGTCATATCTGATTTAGAATAAAAAACTGATATCCACACATGATACAATTATTCTAATGTAGAATCATCTTTCTCCTTAAACATGTAATGAATTGGAGGATTCTTGGGATGAGAAGAGTGATATCCCTTTCCTAAGAGTTGATGTTTCTTTTATATAAAGATATCCAATACAAGCCCAAGAAAACATCGAACTCCACTAAATGAAGAATGGAGATATTTTTTTGGAGGTTTATTCCAAAACTAATATGGAGGATTTATGTACTTTGGAAGCCGTAATTACCCAATTCACTCTTCTCATAGATAAATTATCCTCTAAATTTTATTTTGGTGTTCGAATAATACTACTAAACATTCTAATATATTAAATAATTTGAAGAACTATAATGAAATAGTACATTCTCTACTTGTAAATGAATAACTAGCGTACCTATCACCAAATTGTTTTCCAGCTCCACCTCAATAGTAGTGATGGTATAAGACCTACCTTATTTCCGTGGTACTTTTTTTTATTTCCACTACCAACCCTTGTCTTAGGGAATATTTTCACACAATTACCATGTTCTTTGAAGTTGTAACACTACAGTACCAGATGAGTATTGATATTCATGTTCCTTTCTTCTTCATTATTAGTGGAATTATTCAAATCCCTTTGATAGTTATTTGCAATATGTCCCATATTTCCACATTTTATGCAATTCATGGATCCATTTATATAGTTCCCAGGATACTTATTCCCACAATTTGGACAAGTGGGATGTTTTATCTTATTTCCTTCATGGGTTTTATATGTAGAGCAAACCATATTAACCTCCATCTTATGTTTTTTTAACCAGGTCCATGAGACCATTTTGATTCTCCTCTCTCCATTTCGACCTTGAGGGCTCAACAAACAATCTCTTTGTAAATGTCAAAGTCTCTAATTTCCAACACTTTTCTTGGAATCAGATTTATTCTTCTAAATAAGCGATTCACATTCCTTTCAGTGTTCATGATAATTTTGGAGGTGTATCTTTTATGGATCGTGATGTTTTATTTATACACCATGACAGACTCGTATTTCTTCTACTTGAGTACAAGGAACAGTCTTTCCATCTTGAGGTGGGTGGTTCCGGGAAAATATTTATTGAAAAATATTTTCTTTAATTACTCCCAGTCAATGGAATTAATTTCTTCTTGATACATTGTATTATTGATCAGTGTCAACAACTGATCTTATTTCCCACCAAAACAATAGACCCCCAGTTCAATTTTCCCTTCTTCTGATTATATGAGGATATATATTATCTTTTAAATGGAGTTAATATACTGTTCATGGAGGAGGGAATCAGAAAATCCACTAAACATGGGAGGCCATTTCAGCATGAATGATTCTATGAAAATATTCTATTTCCTTAGAGGAGGAAGATGTTCCGCCTGATTGAAGTTATAATTCATAACATGAACCAGCGGATAAAGAACATTCATTGTGTTTTGAGAACCCATTCCCATCATATTTTTCAAATCATTTGGGAAATATTCACCATATCTACCACCTTGATTTTCATCAAATGTTCTTCTATTTCCCTTAAATAACTATGAAAAATAATTTCCAATTTGGGGGATTTAATTCTAATCTAATAAGAATTAAATAAAGAATCATTAAATATAAATGGATAAAATATTGAAGAAAAAGTATATCCTAAATTGTTATTCCCTAGGTTTCAATATAGGCTATCCCTGATTGTTTCCTTAATATTTATTCTTATGGTATCTTTTTTTTATTCCCATAATAATGGTTTATAATGAGCTTATGAATTTAACAATGCATATCCATTGGGAGTGTCACCCCTGGAGTGCACCAAGACCCTTTTTCATGTACCAGTTCTCATTTGAGTCTAGCTCAAAGTGTTATTTTACTGTTTTTACACCTAGATACATCTATTCAAGAGCCATATCAACTTGTTTTTTTCTAAATAGGGATGCATCTTTGTGATAATCCACATACTCTATACTTATATAATTTTTGGTATGTTTTGTTATACTTATTCCCATCTTCAAGGTTTTTACTAAATTGATCAATTCCTAATATCCAAAAATAAATAAACAATCTTTTGGTACCAACTATAGTGACCCTAGACTTTTACAGAAGACATTGCATGATTTTAGGCATAATAATACATCATAATACAAGCCAAGGATTATAATGTCTAGTGTCTTGGAAGAATATGTTCAAAAAACAGAAAGTGTGGAATTAAAAAAACATTTCTTTATTTATTATTCATAAAGACATCCTAAATTCCATTTTTCTCATAAATATTCATATGATAACCTATGGACAACATAAATAAATGAAAAATCTAAAATTATAGTAATGTAATATACATATGAATAAATTTTCATCACATGGGTAAAAAGGCTTGACATAATGATATTAAATGCATGTAACATATTAAATCATAACATATGAACATGGTATAATATAAACATGGAGACATAGTAATGTGGAAGAAACATAAAACATGAATTTATCACAATAAAAGACTCATTTCACATAGGTGAGAACAATTCATGGTTAACCACCAAGAATGCTACATATGGTAGCACGAGTCAATGATAACCCCCAAGACCATCTCACATAACGTCTCATGAGACTCAAATTTTCCGAATGAATTAGGTACCTATCTAGGAACACCCATGAGAAAAAGTTCATGAATATGATTTCCACATAAATAATCATACATAATAAATCATACATAACCATAAGGGTACCCATGGAATGAAATGGGTATCATAATCATGTCACAAAGCATAATAAATGAGCACTTCATACAAGTGTCCATGAAAGAAATCAACTAAGATATAAATGGAAATTACTATGGTAAATTAGTCATATATCATTTCATGTGTTTTCAAAGAGATTTGACAACATCTTATACGAGCATTTAATAATATTTAGCACTAAAACTTTTTAGTCTGGTTTTATGGAAAATATTAAAGAGAATTTAAAATATAAAAGAAGGTTCATAATTTACATGAAACCATATGTAAAAGAAGAAAAAATTAATCATAAAAATAATGATTTTATAAAAAAATGGTATCTTGAACCCTAAGATAAAGTTCACCTTAAATTGTGTAAGAGTTCTGAAATTTCATTAAAACGGGTTGGCTTATTGGAAAATATTGAGGAGGGAATCATTTAAAATTATGTATATCGCCCAAAGAGAATAATGAATAGATATTAATAAAAACAAATTTGAGAATATATACATAATTTTTAACATATACATAAATAGAATATATAAAATCATTTCAGTAGCAATAATGAAAGAGAATCCAGATGGAATAAAGGAGGTTCGGGTACAGTCCCTTACAAAATCATGGAATAGTAACAGGTGTACTTATGAGGGATTAATGAGAATTAAAGGAGTATATTATCATTTATATATCATGAGGTAATTATGGGGTAGGTGATAAAACATAAACAATCACTTGGAATTACTCATAAAATTTTCCTAACATATAGGAGATTCCTAAATAAAAGTAAAAAAGAGAGGATCTCTTACCTTAAATATGATGGTGGCCTTCACGTTATCTTAATGACATGGATAATCAAATTAAAATCATTTATTAATTTTTAAATGACCTATTATTCATTTAATTTATTTATTATTTCCTTATTATTTTCATTCATGACAACTTTTATGGTGTAAGAGGTTCAATTTCATTATTTAGGACCATTTGTTTCCTTGGATATCATGATTTATTTACTTATATACATGTGTGGATAAACAAGTAATATTGGAATGGATGTCCATAAATGGAGTTTTCTATTATTATTGAACTTATAAATATTTCATGGTTATAAAATTCAATTGGTTTTTTGGAGTGAAGATGATCCATTTTCTAAAACATTATTGATAACTGTTCTATTTAATTGGTGGGTTTTAATCACATCAAACACATTTTGCTTCATAAATTATTATAATGTGTTAAAAAATATTACAGAACCATAAATTAGAAATAATAAATATATTCTAATCTTTTTCAGCCATGAAACTGATTTCATGCCCATAATTGATGATGATAATAGAAATTAGAAACATGTCATCCTTGAATGTGAGAAATTAACACATCTCGGATGGTGTTTTTATTTTTGGTATAAAAGGAGGAGAATGGAGAGATGATGATAAGTTATTCCATTATAAAAAATGGCAGTACATTTATGTTAATTTATTTATCCAAAAATTTGGTTGAAATGAGGTGAGGAAAAAAATGAAAGGAACTTGAATGAAAATAAAAGGAATGGAAAGAGGCATTTACCTCTTGAATATATCTTCCTTAAGAGCCTCTTTAGGGGAGATGATTAGGACTTTTGATGAAAAAAAGTTATGATTGACATTGTAGATTGGAATATGTATTTATTTTATCATAATTTGGATTGGACAAAAGGCTTGAGACGATTGAAGAGAAGATGTAAAGAGGGTTAGTTTTTATAGTGGAGGAGAGGCGGGGTTTCACATTATTTTAATCATATGTTTAATTATTTTGATCTTGAAAATAAATATTCCAGATTATTATGAAAAAATAGTATTATGTGCATGTGAGATCAAACCAATGGATATTTACATCATCAATTATTCCAGCACGAAGCATAAATTCAGGTTTTCGCACATATAGTAAATTACCATATGTTACTATTCATCAAATATTCATGTATTTCAGAAAAATACAAAAAATTCATCCTAAATATTTTCCTATGAGTACAATAAAAAATTAACTGCATTTTTTGAAAATATTTTTCTACATATAAGAAATTAAATTTGTTAATAAAATCAACATTTACTTGAAAAATACATATTTTAAAATTATAAATGATTTTATAATACTTTGAAAAATTAAATAAGGTCCCATAAAATTATCTTATTATCAAAAGTCATCAAAACAATAATTTGTGTGTAAATATTATGAAAATAAATTTTATTTTTTAATTATTAAATTATTCATATATTTTTAATTAAATATTTTTGACTTATAAAAATAACAACACTATCATTTTGTCACTTATAAGATAGATATATTTTATTTTTTTTCATTGGTAAGGTAACTATTTACTTGTCTGATTTACAATTCACAAGGGTCATATTACTATTCATAAGAGTAAAATAACTATTTATAAGGTTCATTTACTATTCACAAAAAAATTATTTTTTTCTCTTCGGACTCCAAACATCTTACTAATCACAACCGTGTGTGTCAGATTTTCGAAATTCAAATCACAAAAGTGACAATATTTTGTTTAAAGGTGCCATAGTACTTATTAGTTTATCGGGTTGTGATTTCTTATTATTATATGACATAATTATAATAAGGGAATTTAAACTAATAAAACATGGATTGTTACACACTACCTATATATATATTTATGATTTCCCACCATGTACTAATTTTTGATTTCTATTTACGATCACCCACATAGTGACCTAGTAACATGGATGTCCATGTGAATTTTTTAATTGCCATTATCACGTTTATATAGGATTACTTGTGAACCCTTCTCAAAATGGGTAATTTGAAACAAAATAATAATCAAGAAATTATCACCGCGATTGAGTTTAAATTGTGGGGAATTAATTTAAATAAGGTGGGGGAGAATGTGACACCCCAAATATCTAAAGTAGAATATTGTATTCAATAGAGTGTGTGACACATGATAACAAGTTCATAAGGTAATATAATATCTGAATAATTTATAAAATATTTACTCTTGGAAATGGAGTCTATATATTTCAATGCACTCATCACCGAGTTGCATTGTGTTACATGAATGATCTACCTTTCTTGATAGACTGTGGTACATGAAAGAATAACCTTCCTTAATAGTTTTTGTTACACGCAATACCGAGACTCACCAATAGAAAATGTATAATAAAATATTAAAAATTTATATCATTATATATATCATTTCTATTATGATAGAAGATATGAATAGTATTAACAATCTTTTTAAAATATATGGTTTATATAAATATTATATAGATTAATGGGTTACCAATTAATGAGAAATGAAAATAAGAACCAATCTGTAAAAAAACAAAATTTTATTATCTCTATGCTTCTAGAGGATATTTTTTTATAAATAAACATTTTGGTTGATATGTATAAGATAAGAACTAACTCTATTGATAAATTAAGACCTAGCCTTCTATAAAGGCAGTTTCGCAACCTTTTAATGGAGAAATCAATTTAAAAATGAATTTTGACACTTTAATTATTTTAATATATCTAAATAAACATCATATTTGAGTGACAAAAATAATAAATAGGATAGGATAAATTGTTATATTTTTCTAAAACAATTTATATTTTTAATAAATATGTTAAAATACGAAATTTTATTTTAGAACTTCTCTTTCATCTAATTTAATTATAAAGATAATTTATAAATTTAATTTTTTTTAAAGATAAATTAGATTAAATTTTTATCAATTCATATAATTCTTTTAATTGGTGTCAATTACTATTTCAAATTGATTAAAAACATGGAAAACATTCAGAAATTTTTACTTTAAAACCCCATATTATTGTCCCACCAGCTGGCTTAATTTTAAATTAACATATTAAAACTATGTGATTTGAATTTTGAAAAATGTATTCCATATTTTGAATCATAATAATTTATATTTTATAATAATACAAACATTTTTTACGAAAAATATCAGTGAAACTAATTAAAATTAATTACAATTATTAAGTCATAATTAATCTTCATAATGGAATAGTCCGTTATCATAGGGGACCAAATGACCTAGAAAATTTTCTAAAACCAATTTTATGTCCATTATTCAGACTTTAAAATCCCATCCATGAGTTTGATCAGTTTTTTATGATATTATTTTTGTAAAAACATGTTTATAAAAACAATGTTTCAAAAATTTTCAAGTGAGTCCTTTTCCATCCTAAAAGGCCACCAATACTCTCACTCCTTCACACCAATCAAACCTCATAGGTTAGAACCTCTATTATAATATAGGTTCCAAAAATTTATTCCATTGATCTTGTATTCACCATTTTGGCAGAAATACTTCCAAGGAAGTCTTTTTGTTCAATCCAAATATAGTCACCCAATTAATATGTAACATATACTGTAATTTATTTTTATATTATTTTCATTATCCAACCCTACAATATTATTAATATATTCTTTTATAAAAACACCATTATGATAAATATACAAGATTTTCTTATTATAAGGGTTCAAAAAACATGTAAACACACCTCCATTTAATGGGTAATGAACATACTGTTTCTATATACAACAAACTATTTCCCCATGAAATAATGATTGTTCATTTTTACCTATCCACCACTCATGGTGTCCATAATGATAGAAACTATTTTTATATAATATATATATGATTTGTTTATTTATTTATACTTATATAATACTTTTATTATCCAAAATTTAAAAACATTTTATTTTTTTATACAATTACATCGTTTGAGGAATTGTGGACTATTGGCCCCTCCAAGGGTTGTGATTTAATCATACTAATCATGGAATTTAAATAGTGTGGTTTTAATTAAAAAATTGTTAAATAAAAAACCTATATATTACATTCCTGAAAAAATACATTTATGGAAATAAATAATATTAATATATCAATTTCATTATTACCCTTTCACACACTTCAAAAGTGATAATGTCGTTCATGGATGTGTGGACTACCCCCTTATCGACACGATGTGATTAAATTTTCATCAAAATAATTCTAAATATAAGTATATATTATTATATGAAATTGTATTTATTATAAAAATATCATTTTGGAAAAAATATGGTCTTATTTACCATATTTCCATAATTATCATTGAATATTTATAACATTATTTATGTGTATGTACAACCTACTGTCTCCATTATCATAATTTTGATTAATTTTTCATAACCACATTAATTAAATATTTTAAAAGTATAATTAATTTAAAAATATTATAATTATATCATTTTTATCATTATTTATAAGTTATATAATTTCTATTTTGAAAGTAGTTGACCTAACAATGTTATTTTTTACACATAAACTGAATTTGGTCAAAACACCCTATGTAAACATAATTGTATAAGAAGTTGTATACATTATATTAAAAATTGAAATAAAGGTAATTATTAAAATGAATTTTGTTCTCATGATATTATAAAATTAATATAATTACATTATACAAGATGTTAAATGATGTTCACCCAAAACGAAACTAAGGGTAAGGTTTTCTTATCTAACATTTCTTTCTATGGGGAAAACATTATTTTTTTGCACATAGTTGATTATAGATGGTGTAATTACGACCACATTAAAATATAAAAACATGAATTATATTATTTCAATGTTATTTAAATGTTTTATTTAGTCATTATTTCTTTTGCGTTTTCGAAATCATTTTTTACCACATTGGTAAGGGATTTCTTCAATATTTAAATTTTTTGAGACTTATTGGTTGTTATGTACCTAGTTTATCATATACAGTATATATAATTCCTTATTAAATGATATATCATGAGTATCCTTACTCTCATGAAATTATAACTTTAATTTAATTTTATTTTTTTCTAGGGGCTTTTGATTTAAAATTTTTCAATGTGGTATAAAGCATTTTGGAATGTTTGCATATTATTTTACGCAAAATTAAAATTAATATACATTCTATGGTATTTCAATTGGTGGAAATTATATGAAATTGTTTTAATAAAACCATTAATTATTTCTCATCTAGTTATTCATGACCATATTCAGGTGTTAATACCATTTCCCCACCTTTTGATACTCAAGGTGTTTTACAAAAGTTATTAAGAAAACCCAACTACATTTATCTCTTTAGTCGAAGAACCTATTTTATTTTAAAAACCATGTTTTAGTAAAATCAATTAAAAATTATTTTAAAATGACTTATTAATGAAAATTTAACAACTTTTAATCTTTTACCAATGTTTTCAAAGGAATATTCTTGTCACCTTCCTAACATGGAATTTTTTTTAACATTTAACTATGAAAAAGGATTATTCTTTTTTATCTTGTATTCCATGTACAGATTTACCCTCCTTCGTTCCATTGAAGCCTTATTTACATTTTTCTAAATGATAATTTTAAGGATAATGTTCTCAAATGTGATTTACAGTGAATTTTTTTTTCAAAAGGTTTTTCAAAACAAAATAATATTTTTTTTAATAATGTTTCCAAAATATATTTTCCTAATTTCTATATTTATAAAAAACAAAAACCCTTTATTTTACTCCACATGGGTTATATTTTATTGATACTGGCCTTAATGTTCTTAAGGATAGATTATTAGTGATTCTTCAAGGATAGTAGTCACATTAACATCCTTGATTTCTCTTTGTCCCTTTGAAATATTCAATTTCTTATGATCATCTGACATTGAATTTACCCTAAATAACCATATCATTTTTCAAGGATATGACTATTACCTAAACTATATACCATTTTTCATACATTATTTACATTGAATGTTACTTGATTATTTGGGGAAATATTAAAAAATATGTATATATTATTCAATAAAAAATGTGATAAAGAATATTTTTTATTCAATTTGCAGAATGTTTTGGACATGCAATACATGGATTGGGGACTGTTAAACAAAATACCTACCAGTTTGAGACTAGTTAATGAAAACCCCTCAAGGAATCAACTGTCTAATGGGACCCATTAGTGTCACAAATTGGAAAATACTAACATGTATGTTGATGGTAAAGGTATCATGTTCCTAGGAAACAATATATCCAATATTTATGTATTGCCTTTATTGAGAATATATTTATTATTTCTCATCCATGATATTTTTTATCGACATATATACCGATATGTTTTATTTTAGTTCATTGATTAGATGTAATGTGTTTCTTTTTCTTACCTTTTCCATGTTGATGTTTCCTTATCTGGTTATTTTAATTACATGTGTTTCTATTTATTACCTTCCTATATTGTTTATTTATTTCTTTCTCAGTTTTGTGATTATATGTTATGTGTGTTCTATTATTTACCATGACTTAATTATTAATCTAATTGATTCATTATTGATTAAGCAATATTTTTTCCTTACCGATCATTTGAGCTCACCCTTATTGTGTTAATTTTCCTAGGAATCCAATATGTGTACTATCAAATATATAAAGGGATTTAATAGATGGATTAGATTTATCCTTGATGTTATTTCTTTATTTAGAGGATAAATTTTGTTTTAATTATTATATTTGTATGTAATAAAAGTCTCATTTATGTATCTGGTTCACCAAGACTGATAAATTGAATAGTCCTTCAGGTCTTGATTCATTATAATCATTCTAACGTAATTAGTATTAGACACATTCTCAAGGAATTCAGGGGTCAAGTCAGTACATTAATATCTATATTTGGTATGGTTTTTATAAGTATGTTGTAAAACTATTTTTTCTTACAATTGAACCATCCATTTTCATTAATTTTTTTGAATAGGTTCTTATACCAATATCTAGACTTATTTATCATGGTTTTCATGGAAGATATCTATGTGTATTAGGTCACTCATATAGACCATGATAAAATTCTTGATATCATATTGAATATACTTGTAGAGAATAATATTTATACTATGGTTTATATGTGAATGCTATTGAATGAAAAAGTTCATTTCAAGGGTCATGTTATCTTGGACTCAGATGTATCTGTTGACCCAGTGAAGGTGAGTATTATTTTTTTTAAGGGATAAGTTGAATAAATTGATTGATATATATAGTTTATTATGATTTTATAAATATTTGATACATTTCATACACTAGTATAATTCCTTGATTTACATATCATTGTTCTTAAAAATATTGGGGTGGTGTTCTTATAGTCTAAAACATGGAAGAAAACCTTTTAGGTGCCGAAAGAAATCCTACATGGACAATAATTATGATTCTTCGATATCATGGAAATAGATTTATAGTTTCCTTTTATGCATTATAATCTATTTGGTAAACATATTAATGAAAAAGGATAGAGTCATTTCATATGTGTATAACCTATTGAGACCTTGTGATAATAACAACCTGACCGGTAACATTGATACAATAGTTTTTGTCAATTACATGTGGTGTTAGAGACACTATCGTAAGGGTGAGTAATTTTTGTTGTATATAAACTATAATAACATCAAATATATCTTTACATAGCATGATTTGAATCTCAAAGAGTGAATATTGGTCGATTAACTTTATATTTTTGATTATTTGATTGCATATACACATATAAAGGGAAATAAGCATACTAATGTGATGAGATGAAAAACTCATGCACATGATGTATAAAAATAAAGTGAGGAGGGGAATTTGATGGCCCTATTTTCATATTTGTATCTAGAGTTTTAGGAGAGTAATGAGGGTCCTATTCTTAAAGCCTTATAAGTTACCTATTTAATACTAGATAGAATCTTGAGAATATAGTTTTCTGAAAATGATGGATTGGTCCTGTGAAATAGTATTTCGTGTGAGGAATCACTTCAATATTTAGATTTTTTTCAATATAAATCGTAAATATACGTGGGTGTGTCTGGATTCATATATATATGATAGAGGAACTGATGCAAGAGACCCTCACTTCTTACTATGTTTTTCATCTTAGCATATCCATGATATATTTTGAGATGCATCACCTTTATTACTGGCCATGGTGGAAATGTCAGATAGTATTTTTTATCACTAGGTGTTCCTTATAACAATAGGAAATGAAGGAGAAGAAGTGACCTGATGGCCTATTATAGAACATAGAAATCCCATAGTGTATGTGAATTTATGTAACAACTGATATTTTAGGCGACATACAGAGGTCACCTGAAAGTAGTGAAGCGTTTTGGGTAGTCCTAGGTTAACTAGTTATTATAGCCCACTTACTTAATATTTAAGATAATTTTTATGTTCCTGATATGGGAACACTATATGTATTTGAGATTGTATAGAAACCTAAGGATTATCATACTATCATTTCAGATAAGGATTATCATTTCACATTGAGGTTCTTGCAGATGTTACAGAGTTCTATGGGTACATAGGTTGTTCTAAGGACAAATTTTCATCTTTGGAATGATGTCCGGTTGGATTAGATGACACATGTGTTGGAGGAAATGGTCTAACAACATATCCTAGATTACAATTGTACATTGTTGAAGCATAAAACTCTCATTGAGTTAACCTATAACAAAAGTTATTAGGAGATTATTCTGATGGCTCTAAATGAGTTCTAATTTTCAGGATAATCCATTCACCCATATACTTGTTATAGGTAGGTGAGGTAAAACTAATAGATCCCAATTTTATTTAGGAGATTTAGTTGAATGTGCATGTGAATAGAAATTGTATTTATACTACTCTGTCTAAAAAAATCTTATGACGATCTCCACTGGTGATTTCTGGAATTGGTGGTTGGGGTTGTGTTTTTCTGTTGGTATCTCCCAAGGTTGGTAATCAATAGATAAAAGGGAAAGTGAATATTTTTTCCTCTATTTTTCAATACTTTTTAGATTTTGGTAATATTCAGGTCGGTATCATATCGGTTTCTATTACCTTAGAGGTACCTCTCCATGCATGATGCCTTGAAACATTCATGAATTCACCATTATCAGGCCAACCCATCTAATACTATAGATCCTGATGATGTGGAGTCAGATTATGGTTATTATTTTTAGTATTATCCCATACACATCATTTATCATATCACAAATTACCTCATAGGCTGGTCTATCCCTTTAGTTCTGGTGTTATGGAAGCACAACCTTGTACATGATGATAATTGGGGGTGGGAGGCCAACTTACATTCTCCATGGATAGTGATTTTTCAGAAATCATTCTACAACCTTTTTAAGGTATATTAAAGGATTATCTCATTTAAGGGGTAATAATATAATAACATGGGTTTTCCATTAGTTATAGAACATTTTAATTTTCATTTGAAACTATTGAAAAAAATCTATTTTAAGATTAGACCCTATTTCCAGGACAATGAGCAAGTGGGGTTGTTTTTAGAAAGGCAGTGGTAAGAGG
The DNA here is from genome assembly GCA_963277665.1 of Viscum album. Classification (NCBI taxonomy): domain Eukaryota; kingdom Viridiplantae; phylum Streptophyta; class Magnoliopsida; order Santalales; family Viscaceae; genus Viscum; species Viscum album. The sequence continues at coordinate 1,919,539,680 of OY728125.1, read as the reverse complement.
AACTAAGGATAAATGCATGATGTGAACACGAGATATTTTTCAATACATGAATTATATTCAATACATGATTTGAAATGGCTTACCAAGGTCAACTAACAATGTGTAATGTTCTTTCCCAATAATAGATAGATCTAAAATTACATACTTTGTAACGAATTTAAACATCATGTAAATGACTTCAGATATTTTTAAAGTGGTATAATCTATTTTATTTTTCATAACCTATCCCATCTACTTCATTCATAGATAATGATCCCCCATGAGTTACGTTGATGACTAAAGATAGTATTTGGTCCCATTTCACAATTCGGCCTTAGAATCAAGATCTGTTAGTCTCATTGGATTCCTTCAGGTATGATATTCAGTCCCTAGGATCAGCTCTTCATTATTATTCATATTGATGCTGATATTTTGATGTATTCCATTTTGAAATATTTTTATGGAATTGATATGTTCTCCTATTTTCTTTTTATCGAATAAAAAATTTGGGCTGATACTGGGCAAGGAGTGTGTTATAGAAATATTGTGGGTGGTCTATGAGTTTTCTCTAAATGTGCCATATATTATATTTTCCATTCATTGTCTGAATGATGTTTTATATGTTACTTCATAAAATTCATATGCGTGCAGTATAATAATTGTAACAACCCAGGTAAATAAAGAATATGACATTTTCATATTTATCCATATTTGTGAATAAAATATTAATATGACTTTAAAGGGGACGGAATGCTCGATGGCGTACCCAACACGCAACAACGAGTTTCTTGGGAATCTTGCGTTGCACTCTAATAATAAAATAATATTATTTTAAATGGCAGTTAACATGTAGCCATTGTATAGGCGGGAATGGATAGAAATAACTAAAATATGATTATATATGTTTTTAAATGTTTTTACATTTATCCAATAAAAGATAAAGGCTTAAAATACGGAAAGAATTCAATTTTAGGCGTATATGCCCTAGTTTTCACTAAAGGTTCACTTATCGCCTTTTGATGGCGAACCATCATTAAATATAGTTTTGTTCACTCTTATACATTCTATTGGACCAAATAAAACTCTTCTTTAGAATCAGGACATCAAAATTTACTTTGTGTAAATTTTTGGTATCTTTCCTATAAAGTTCATTTTTTTAATGAATAGTGTAAAATGTTGTATTTTAATTCAAAACCTCTTTTTAATATAATTTATTTATATTATTAGATTATCATTTTAATTGGTTTTAAATTGAAATTAGAAAATATTTTTACCATTAAATCCAATAGTGGTCGTTGGAATTAATTTCACTTTGAAATTGGACTTAAACTAGTGTCAATCTTTTGATACTTATTGTTTCATAAAAACACGCTATTTGTTCTGACATCGGGAATTAATTATTAAATTAATTAATGAAAATTATATGTTGTGAATTTTCTAAAATGGACTTCATTTTTGAATTCGGAATATAAAATATAACTTAGGGTGAATGTTTGGTAATTTTCTGAAAAAATTCAATTTTTGATGAATAGTGAAACCACTAAGTGGTACTTATAAAAACTGATTTTCCGTTTAAATGAAATTTTGCCACCTTTGTGTTTTGAATTTCAAAAATCCGACATAAATGGTTGTCATTAAGAATTAAAATGTGGTTCAATGGGAATAAAATAATTTTTTGGTGAATAGTAACTTATTAAGTTTTTAATCACGATTAGAGGTAATTAGTGTAGTTTAAGGTAAAAATAATGTTTTAATAATATTAAATGAACTTGACACATGTACTAACCTCATTGGATGTGTCATGTACGACCAAAACAACCAATGGGTCAACTTGGGGACCCCATGAAGCCACTTTGGTTGGAAAATGACATTAATATCTTTTTATTTAAAGTTAAAGTAAAAATGAGACAAACATGAAATGTTTTACTAAAACAATTTGTAAATGGAGTTATAAAAATCATATTTTTTACTATAAATATTCATTGGAAAGCTAAAAATATTTCCTAAATCATAGTATTTTTTTATAATTTTTAGACATTAAATAAATTAAATTATTTATGACATCATGATGATGCAGCGATGACCTCATTATTTAACGATTTAAATAAAATGGAAAGATAATGTTATATCTAAGACCTACACATGTCCAAAACCTATTGGATGAGTGGATTTCGAACCCTTATCACCTTATCCTAGAAACAAGTCAATGTGGGACCTCCTAAATCCGAATACCATTTTCAAATAAAGTAACATTTTTTTACTTTCCAAGAGTGCCCCTCCTCTCCTCTTATAAAAGGCCCCCACCTATACCTCCTTACACACACTCCCAAAGCCTTTTCCTCGGCCAAACCCTACCCATTTTGTCTATCCACTTCCCTATATTACTCCTTGAAGCCTTTCTTTGGGCAGAAGTCTTCCCAAGGAAGACTTTGAGCTCAAACCAAAGGGAGTTACCCTATTTTAAGGTAATGTGTTCACTTGAGTCCTTTTGTTTTATTTTGCCACTCCAACCCCTAAACTCTTTTTATTAATTTCTTTTGTAACAAATCCAGTATCTTCAATATACTAGGATGTTGTTATAATAAGTATTAGAGCTACACTTACACACACATACATCTAATGGTTAAAGAACATACTGTTTCTGTGGATGGCGAATTTCTGCCTCACGAAACGATGATTGTTCAACACTCATATAACACCTTCAAAGGTGGCCATTAAGATGTCACTATATTTATATATGATATATAATATGTTTATTTTTTACTTAAGCTTCTGTATTTTTCATTTTTGTCTTACCTTTATGGCTTCCATTATGGGTATACGCGATATCTTCATTTTAGGAAGTGCGGACTACCTTCCCCTCAAAGTGATGTGATTCGTTAATGACATACGTGGGACGTATAAAGGATGGATTTAATGTTATTATATATGATGTTATACTGGAATTATAATATACCTATATATCATTATTATTTATTTCCATTAAAGTATGATATAGAAATGAACGTAGCGTTCATGCGTACGTACGACTTACCGTCTCCATGAACGGTGCATTTCATTTCTTATCCCCAAATGTAATGTACTATTATAAGTACATGTATATAATGGATATATATGATGAATGATACATCTAAATGATGAATATAAATCTGGAATTAAAATATAAATACCTCCCATTTAGTTTTAATTCAATTAATATGACAAAGAAATGAAAGTAGCGTTCATGCATACGTACGGCTTACCGTCTCCATGAACGGTGCATTTCATTTCTTACCTCTAAATGATTATGTAATATTATAAATACATGTATATACTGGATATATATGATATATATTATATCCAAATCAGTAATGTCATTCTGGATATAAAGAACCTTTGACCACATGAACAACATGTAATTGTAAGAAGTCCACTTTCGCCTTAAGAACCAAATATCGACAAAACAAACATTATTAACTTAAATGATTACATAATGTTTATAACATGACAATAAGTGATCTAAAAGGAATAATTAACTAGAAACAGGTTCTTAATAAAGTGTAAATTAACTCATGTTTATTATTCAGGACGTTAAAGAATGATCGAGTCAAGTCGGACCCGAGGTAAGGGATCTTACTCCTCTATTTCTTTTTAAGTACACTCTTTTATGTCCTTCCCTCTAAAGCTCATCTTTCTTGTTATTGGGATGTTATTTTATATTACAATTACTGTAATTTTTATTTTCATGTGATGAGGGACCCTATTCTCTCCCATCAATCCATTTTGGAAGTCTTGAGTGGCGCCGTTAGGCTGCCGAATTTTCGTAAGAGATCTAACCTCTCTCTTTCTTTTTAAGTACTCTCCTTTATGTCACTTATTTTAAGCTCTTATTTTTTATGTTGGGGGATGTTCTTTTATATTCCTATTTCTATAAACTTTAATTCAAAATGATGAGATACCCTATTTGATCTTATCAATCCATTTTTGTAAGTTTTATGTGGCGTCGTTAGGCTGTCGAGTTTTCGTAAGGGATTTTTCATCTCACTTTTATTCCCGTAAGATTTATGCTTAATTTTCTACAATTTCCTTTGAGTGGTGTATGTACTGCCCATTATTATACTATTTGTGTAATATACTTTCGTTTATGAGTATTTACATCAATGATTTATTGTCCTTCTTTCATGGGGTGTATGTTTTGAAAGATACCCAAGTCGGTAAGGAAACCTTTCACCCTCCTCTTTTTTTAAAAAGACTTCTTTTGTTGGGTCATTTAATTTTCATATTGTTATGTTGGGATATGTTCTCATATATCCTTATTGATGTAAATTTTATGTACAAGTGATGAGATACACTTTTTATTTCTCATCAACTCATTTTGATGTGACGTCGTTAGGCTGTCAAGGGAACTTCTTAACCCAATTTCGATTTCTTTGGGTTCAACATGTAGTTATTGAATATGTCATCCTTTGAATATGTGTGAATGACCTTTGATTATTTTACACTTAATATCCACTTATATTTGGTGTATTATTTTGTCACACATAATTATGTAATTGATTTATCCTTAAACCAAGGATACCGCCTTTGTATGGGACTTCGTCTCAATCTCCTTTCATTGAGGCATATTTTATTTTATACACAACATTCTTTTATACAGTGTATAAACCCATTTGACTTTTACGTTTGTCCAAAAGGAATCTTTTTTATATGAAGCGTTTTACTAAACGACAAAAGGGAATGTTTTTGTCGTATGTATGCGGTGACAACGACTTCTCCGCCGCCGTGACCGTTATTTGAGTTTCGGCTTCCTCTACAAGCCATACCTTCTTTTTAAAATAAAAATAAATACCATGTTTTAATTTTCTTTTATTTTGGTATTGAAAATAGTTTTCATAATGTTTTTATATCAATGTGTTGTATTGGTATCTTGTGATTGAAAGGTGTAAATGTTATGTTTCATTTATGCATGTTTTATGTGATACGATTATGTTGAGGTTCTTGGGCATTATTATGAAGACTGGTGGTTTCGTGATAAACTAAGGGCGGGTGAGCCCGATATAGCTCTCCAATGCATTGGGTAACGCGAAGGAGTGAAACATTAAGGTTTCTCTGAAGATATTTTAGGGAATATACTGTGATGGGTATTCCAAAACGTAACCAAGAGGGTTACTCCCTACGTAAGAATGTTATGAATGCCTCAAGTTACATTTATGTCTTATGATTTCTATGATTTATTCATGGTTTGATGAGGTATGTTAAAGTGCCTATGTTTTATGGGTAAAGTATGATATCATTCAAATTTATATATGAACTCATGTTTCCATTCCATATTTTTATAACCCTTACTGAGCTTTTTATGCTCATCCCAAGTTTTGGAAATGTTTTTCACAGGTCAAGGGAAAGGTACATGATGTGATGATAGTGTCAAGGATGTGTCAATAAAGAATCCGTGTTTTATTTTAATTATGTTTCCGTTGATGGGAAGAATGAATATTGTCTTTTATGTAACAACTTTGTTTAAATGTGGAATGTAATGCAAGTTTCATGATCTAATTCTCTAAAACTCTAAACCTGAAAAGATCCTCAATGTGTAATCTTGTAATAACTCAAGATTAAGTAAGGTTTATGGCCGGGGCCTTATAGTTGGTATCAAAGGTCGGTTTAGATAACTTTAGAGGTTAGGGTATTCTTTAAGCATAAGTGACATTACCATAATGGTTAGGATTTTAGAAAGAGTCGTAGTTTTAAATAAAGTGAATGAGTATGTATATCTTAGTGTTTACCTTCCTCATTAGTACATGATGGTTTTTCTGATATACTCACACTGACATTTCTGTTTTTAGTGAATGGATGGATCTAGCAGGCACCAAAGAGAAAACAGGTTTGAAGGAAACTGTGGTGGTTCTCTGATTAAGATACTAGATAAAATGGAGGATTCAATGAGGAAACTCGTTGTTGTTCTAGAACAAATATCAAGGAGTCATGATCAACCACTTGAACCTTGGTATGTTCTGTAATGCATCATGTACGAGATGACCAATCAATGTGGATGTTCAGGTAATAATTAAAAAGGTAACCATTCGGGTTTATATGATCCTTACTTTTGAGGTAATTATGGGTTATTATATGTCATGATGGAAAATGAAAGGCATGAGATAAACTTGAGGTTAAAATATGTTATGTTTATTTTTTAAGATTTTATCTCGTTTTGGGAAATGTTTTGAGAATTATATAGCTTTGGAAAAAGGACAACACGTTGACCGTGTGACAACCCGACGGGTCGGACAATGCTGCGGGAATCGAACCCACAACCAAAGTGTGACTGGTATTTATCGCCTACCACTGGACTACGTGAAGTCCTTGGTTAGATTGACTGTTTCTTTCTAGTTATATGATTTTATGAATTAATAGTAAGTTGATTTTGGGTTATTTATGAAAATTATTAACCTATCATGGAGGATATGTGATTAGGTGAATTACTTTTCAATACGAGACATTAGGAGCAACTGATGTTGTTTGGAGATAAATGTTACGATTTAACTTGGAAAACTATGTGACTAAATCCTTCAAATATTTGGGTTTCAATCTTATATTGGTTTACTTTGAAGAATTTTATGGACAAATTGTTTATCTAATGGTCCTCGTTGAACTTTGGGTTTTGTTGGACAAATTTTGGAGGTTAAGAATAGATTTTCTTTTTATAAAGGGTTATCCTTTTCTGGATTATCTGATCTTTTGTACTAGCCTTTTTGGTTTTGGTTTTGGTTAAAGTATAAAGACATGGGAAGTATATAGTTCTCTTTTGTGGATTAGGTAATTCTCTAAAAGTTGATTATAGTACTCTTAATGTGAACAAGTCTTCCTAAATACTCGCCTTTTAGAGAAAATATGAGTTTGTGTAAGGAATCTAATAAAAGTTGAAAGTCAACATGATAAGTGAATATGTTTCCTTATGAATAAATTCCCCAATAAAAAGTATCTTAAAACTAAAATGTTGTCTATTAACTTTTCCTACCGGGGAATCGAATACCGTTTAACCCATCACAAGTTTGTGATTTTCTCTTGGTTAACTTTCTCCTAAACATGTTTTCTATCACTCTTCATCAGAACATGGCCCTATGGTTTCTCCTCCATGTCCATGTTTTCATACTTGGAATCCTAGTATGGGTTAACTCGGGTGACCTTTGTACTTATCTTTCTTTATTTTAAAGTGATTGTTTTTACCGACTCTTCTTCCGATGTGGGACTTTCAAGGATGTTTCCAAGCCCAATTTTAAAATTGTGAGGACGCAATTTCCAAAAGGGTGGAAGGATGTAACAACCCAAGTAAATAAAAAATATGAAATTTTAATATTTATCCATATTTGTGAATAAAATATTAATATGACTTTAAAGGGGAATCTATGCTCGATGGCGTACCCAACACGCAACAATGAGTTTCTTGGGAATCTTAAGTTGCACTCTAATAATAAAATAATATGATTTTAAATGGCAGTTAACATGTAGCCGTTGTATTGGCGGGAATGGATAGAAATAACTAAAATATGATTATATATGTTTTTAAATGTTTTTACATTTATCCAATAAAAGATAAAGGCTTAAAATACAGAAAGAATTCAATTTTTGGCGTATATGCTCTAGTTTTCACTAAAGGTTCACTTATCGCCTTTTGAAGGCGAACCGTCATTAAATATAGTTTTCTTCACTCTTATATATTCTATTGGACCAAATAAAACTCTTCTTTAGAATCAGGACATCAAAATTTACTTTGTGTAAATTTTTGGTATCTTTCCGATAAAGTTCATTTTTTTAAATGAATAGTGTAAAATGTTGTATTTTAATTCAAAAACCACTTTTTAATCTAATTTATTTATATTATTAGATTATAATTTGAATTGGTTTTAAAGTGAAATTAGAAAATATTTTTACCATTAAATCCAATAGTGGTCGTTGGAAATAATTTCACTTTGAAATCGGACTTAAACTAGTGTCAATCTTTTGATACTTATTATTTCATAAAAACACGCTATTTGGTCTGACAGCGGGAATTAATTATTAAATTAATTAATGCAACTTATATGTTGTGAATTTTGTAAAATGGACTTCATTTTTGAATTCGGAATATCAAATATAGCTTAGGGTGAATTTTTGGTAATTTTCTGAAAAACGTCAATTTTTGATGAATAGTGAAACCACTAAGTGGTACTTATAAAAACTGATTTTCCATTTAAATGAAATTTTTCCACCTTTTTGTTTTGAATTTTAAAAATACGACATACATGGTTGTCATTAAGAAGTAAAATGTGGTTCAATGGGATTAAAACAATTTTTTGGTGAATAGTAACTTATTAAGTTTTTAATCGCGATTAGAGGTAATTAGTGTAGTTTATGGTAAAAATAATGTGTTAATAATATGAAATGAACTTAAAAAATGTACTAACCTCATTGGATGTGTCAAGGCCGACCAAGAAAACCCATGGGTCATCTTGGGGACCCCATGAAGCCACTTTGGTTGGAAAATGACATTAATATCTTTTTATTTAAAGTTAATGTAAAAATGAGACAAACATGAAATTTTTTACTAAAACAATTTTTAAATGGGGTTATAAAAATCAGAGTTTTGACTATAAATATTAATTGGAAAGATAAAACGATTTCCTACATCATAGGAATTAAATTATTTATGACATCATGATGATGCAGCGATGACCTCATTATTTACCGATTTAAATAAAATGGAAGGATAATGTAATATCTAAGACCTACACATGTCCAAAACCTATTGGATTAGTGGATTTAGAACCCTTATCACCTTATCCTCGAAACACATCAATGTGGGACCTCCTAAATCCGAATACCATTTTCAAATAAAGTAACATTTGCTTACATTCCAAGAGTGCCCCTCCTCTCCTCTTATAAAAGGCCCCCACCTATACCTCCTTACCCACACTCCCAAAGCCTTTGTCTCGGCCAACCCCTGCCCATTTTGTCTCTCCACTTCCCTCTATTACTCCTTTAAGCCTCACGTTGATCAGAAGTCTTCCCAAGGAAGCCTTTGAGCTCAAACCAAAGGGAGTTACCCGATTTTAAGGTAATGTGTTCACTTGAGTCCTTTTGTTTTATTTTTCCTCTCCAACCCCCTAAACTCTTTTTATTCATTTCTTTTGTAACAACTCCAGTATCTTAAATATAATAGGATGTTTTTATTATAATTATTCGAGATACACTTACACACACCTACATTTAATGGTTAAAGAACATACTGTTTCTGTGGATGGCGAATTTCTGCCTCACGAAACGATGATTGTTCAACACTCATATAACACCTTAAAAGGTGGCCATTAAGATGTCACTATATTGATATATGATATATAATATGTTTATGTTTTACTTAAGCTTCTGTATTTTTCATTTGTGTCTTACCTTTATGGCTTCCATTATGGGTATACGCGATATCTTCATTTTAGGAAGTGCGGACTACCGCCCCCTCAAAGTGATGTGATTCGTTAATGCCATATGTGGGACGTATAAAGGGTGGATTTAATGTTATTATATATGATGTTATACTGGAATTATAATATACCTATATATCATTATTATTTATTTCCATTAAAGTATGAGATAGAAATGAAAGTAGCGTTCATGCGTACGTACGGCTTACCGTCTCCATGAACGGTGCATTTCATTTCTTATCCCCAAAAGTAATGTACTATTATAAGTACATGTATATAATGGATATATATGATGAATGATACATCTAAATGATGAATATAATTCTGGAATTAAAATATACATACCTCTCATTTAGTTTTAATTCCATTAATATGACAATGAAATGAAAGTAGCGTTCATGCGTACGTACGGCTTACCGTCTCCATGAACGGTGCATTTCATTTCTTACCTCTAAATGATTATGTAATATTATAAATACATGTATATTCTGGATATATATGATATATATGCTATCCAAATCAGGAATTTCATTCTGGATATAAATAACCTTTGACCACACGAACAACATGTAATTGTATGAAGTCCACTTTCGACTTAAGAACCAAATATCGACAAAACAAACATTATTAACTTAAATGATTACATAATGTTTATAACATGACAATAAGTGATCTAAAAGGAATAAAGAACTAGAAAAATTTTCTTAATAAAGTGTAAATTAACTCATGTTTATTATTCAGGACGTTAAAGAATGATCGAGTCTAGTCGGACCCAAGGTAAGGGATCTTACTCCTCTCTTTCTTTTTAAGTACACTCTTTTATGTCATTCCCTCTAAAGCTCATCTTTCTTGTTATTGGGATGTTATTTTATATTACACTTACTGTAATTTTTATTTTCATGTGATGAGAGAAACTATTCTCTCTCATCAACCCATTTTGGAAGTTTTGAGTGGCACCGTTAGGCTGCCGAATTTTTGTAAGAGATCTAACCTCTCTCTTTCTTTTTAAGTACTCTCCTTTATGTCACTTCTTTTAAGCTCCTATTTGTTATGTTGGGGGATGTTCTTTTATATTCCTCTTTATATAAACTTTAGTTTAATATGATTAGATACCCTATTTGATCTCATCAATCCATTTTTGTAAGTTTTATGTGGCGTCGTTAGGCTGCCGAGTTTTCGTAAGGGATTTTTCATCTCACTTTTATTCCTGTGAGATTTATGCTTCATTTTCCACAATTTCCTTTGAGTGGTTTATGTACTTCCCATTATTCTACACTTTGTGTAATATACTTTCGTTTATGAGTATTTACATCAATGATTTATTGTCCTTCTTTCATGGGGTGTATGTTTTGAAAGATACCCAAGTCGGTAAGGAAACCTTTCACCCTCCTCTTTTTTTAAAAAGACTTTTTTTGTTGGGTAATTTAATTTACATATTGTTATGTTGGGATATGTTCTCATATATCCTTAATGATGTAAATTTTATGTCCAAGTGATGAGATACACTTTTTATTTCTCATCAACTCATTTTGATGTGATGCCGTTAGGCTGTCAAGGGAACTTCTTAACCCAATTTCGATTTCTTTGGGTTCAACATGTAGTTATTGAATATGTCATCCTTTGAATATGTGTGAATTACCTTTGATTATTTTACACTTAATATCCACTTATATTTGGTGTATTCATTTTTCACACATAATTATGTAATTGATTTATCCTTAAACTAAGGATACCGTCTTTGTATGGGACTTCGTCTCAATCTCCTTTCGTTGAGGCATATTTTATTTTATACACAACTTTATTTTATACGGTGTATAAACCCCTTTGGATTTTATGTTTATCCAAAAGGAATCTTTTTTATATGAAGCATTTTACTAAACGACAAAAGGGAATGTTTTTGTCGTACGTATGCGTCGATAACGGCTTCTCTGCCGTCGTGACCGTTATTTGAGTTTCGGCTTCCTATACAAGCCATACCTTCTTTTTAAAAGAAAAATAAATACTATGTTTTAATTTTCTTTTATTTTGGTATTAAAAAATGGTTTTCATAATGTTTTTATATCAATGTGTTGTATTGATATCTTGTGATTGAAAGGTGGAAATGTTATGTTTCCTTTATGCATGTTTTATGTGATACGATTATGTTGAGGTTCTTGGGAATTATTAAGAAGACGGGTGGTTCCGTGATAAACTAAGGGTGGGTGAGTATGATATAGATCTCCAATGCATTGGGTAATGCGAAGGAGTGAAACGTTATGGTTTCTCCAAAGAGATTTTAGGGAATATACTGTGATGGGTATTCCAAAACGTAACCAAGAGGGTTACTCCCTACGTAAGAATGTTATGAATGCCTCAAGTTACCTTTCTGTCTTATGATTTCTATGATTTATTCATGGTTTGATGAGGTATGTTAAAGTGCGTATGTTTTATGGGTAAAGTATGATTTCATTCTTATGTATATATGAACTCATGTTTCCTTTCCATATTTTTATAACCCTTACTAAGCTTTTTATGCTCATCCCAAGTTTTTGAAATGTTTTTCACAGGTCAAGGGAAAGGTACATGATGTGATGATAATGTCAAGGATGTGTCAAGAAAGAATCCGTGTTTTATTTTATTTATTTTTCCGTTGATGGGAAGAATGAATATTGTCTTTTATGTAACCACTTTGTTTAAATGTGGAATGTAATGCAAGTTTTATGATGTAATTCTCTAAAAATCTAAACCTGAAAAGATCCTCAATGTGTAATCTTGTAATAACTCAAGATTAAGTAAGGTTGAAGGTCGAGCCCTATAATAATTGTGCTCATATTCTAGATCCAAATTCATATATGATCTTCATTCAATCGGTGACTGGGGACTCAATTCCCCCACTTCTAATTATATTCTTCATTTTTTATTCCTTTTAACCCCATTATAATTATTGATACATCATTCAGGTTTCTTAGAATGACCCAACTAGTGGTATGTAATATTTAAAATTAATTGTGTATTATTAATTTCTGTAAAATATATATTTTATAAAATTATCACATGACCCATATAAGGTAAGTGTTACTATGCAATTTGTATTTCTTATAATGGGTAAATAGAAAGTATATAATTGATATTATTTGGCCCATTTAAAATATATATTTGTAATGTATAGTGTGCATAGATGTGAACATGGTTATCACTTGACCCTATAATGAATGTGTTTCCACACAAATAATGAGTCATAAATTTTGAAACAATTTGTGTAATCATATATATGTATTATCCTAGTTAAATATAAAATAAATTTTTATTTGTAACATTTCATCTATGGAATCAAATTATTCAGTGTCTATTAATTAAAATGATTAATTATTCATTTTTCTCAATTAACATTATCACATTGATGAAAGGTAAACAAGTGAACCTAATAAATTATTAAAAGGAAATTTACATGAAATATAATTTAAAATCATATAAATGGAATAATCATATGATTCATATTTCATACAAAATTTTATATATTTATAGGAGTAGTCATACTTGTACTATCAAGGGATTCTTTGGGGGAATACCTTGAGCACTCATGGGATACCATTCTGATTTAAGGGTTCATTTTCCAATGGTGATACCCACCTTATATCATGGTTAATTTGTATTAAAGAGTGTTCTAAATCATAGTATTGAATCCCTTCACTATGTGAATAGATATTAGAATTCCTTAAATACACTCCACAGATTAAGATTGATGTCTTCCAATCACGTGGCTCCATGGATACACCCCATTGGTCCCATCCATGTTCATCTTGTGGTTTCCTTGTAAAATCTACTTGGACATGGTTTGAAAAATTTATAGGCGCATACCATGGGAATATCCCCTTGGATAACACAAAAACAATTTTCTTTCCATTTTTTCTTTTCCTACTACTATGAGTTGGTTAACCCATAATGTTAAAGATGACTTGGTTTCATTTTGGATCCATTTGTGTGATTATGATGACCTCAATTAGTGTTTATGATAACTTCACATGATTTATCTATATACTCTAAACATAAAAAAATGAATTAATTGATCTCAGATTCAGAGACCTTACTAGATGTGGCTGAAGCATGTATAATTTGTGATATCTTCATTTATTTATATTAAATATACCTACAAATAGATATGTATATATTCATAGAGTTTATTTTTATGAACATTTATTTTGGTGTCCTGCTGAGATTAATCTCACACCTTATCTGGGCCACCATTGGGACTTGGGAATACTATATGATTGTGGGTATAGAAAAGGGAAATCATCCCTCCATGTAATCCTAACTAAATTTTTTGTTCCTTATGATATATCTTTGAAAAAGATGAAACAGTATGTGATTGGGATGCTTGAATATATATATATATATATATATTTAATTTTTTACATCATGTATTGTATTGTATTTCCAACAACCATGTATACCCACTTTTTAGTTTAATAGTTTCATTCCATCATCATTTTCTATATATGACATTGTTTAGATTTTTAGTTGATTATTATTGAATGATGTTTTGGGATTATCTTGAATTGAACATTTTTCATTCATTATAAGGATTACATTACATCAACTATTTGTTTATTTTATCTATATCTATTATTATCTTCGCTAGCACGAGGGAATTGTATTACCTTGGAGACAACATATTGCCTTATTTCTAGTTATTAGCCTCAGGCATACGGGGAGGTTCACTCAAGGTCATGTGGCCAACAGGTTTAGGGGAACCATTGAGTGGAACCAAATTCAGGATGTCATGGTTTATATAATATTTTTTATAATCTTAAATTATAATAATTTTTAATTATGGAATTACAAAATGAAGCAGTTCATTATACCATTCAGGATGGATGTCTGTATAGATTCTATACATTGAGTTTAATTGAACATATATTGTATAAATTTAAGTAAAATAAATTATATGTATATTGATAATAGTTGTAAATAAATCAATGTGTTAGGGAGGTCTTCATCAAAAAATATACATATAAAGTGGATGTAATATAAATCCTAACATTCTGTGTGGGGAATGATTCATAATAAATACAATTTTAAACATACATAAAGATGAATAATTTATTCTTCTATAAACCAAGTATTATGACATGTGATTAGACCCAAATATATGGAATGCTGCATTATTCGATCACATAAAAAATACTAAAACCAGACCCCAAAATGATGTTCTCAAGGAGGAGATTTCAAGAGGTTAAAGTCTGGTTTCTTTTCTATTATTTACTTTTAAATTTATTTTATCCCTACCTCACCTCACATTTCCAAAGATAAGTGATAACTCATGTATTATTTACATACCATAATTATATCTTTTTGATGGAAGATCCATTATCAGACTCCATTATCTCGTCATTTTATTCAAAAAATGGAAACATCGTCTGTGAGGTGTTGTTCTGAGAACACATGGCTCCAAACGTTTAAATCCAAGGGGCTCATCCTATAGTTGGCATATGACTTCTTATGGTCTTGTTCCGCCTTCATCCTCTCACACACAAGCTGATCCTTATACTTCTGCCATGCACCACCATTGGGCCATGACTGCTTTCCACCCCAACCTCTTTCCAGCACACAGAACAACACAGTCTTCTATAGAAGGCTTCGAAGGGAGCCATGCCAATAGTAGATTCATAGCTATTGTGTAACACCCCAAGCTTCCACGGTACTCTTCTCTTTGAATAATATAATACCGTGTGTTGTATGAAACTTCGAGTCCTAACACACACCACAACCAATAAAACTACAGGTTATGAATAGTAATACCCACTTTTTGAAATTTTATAAATTTTATCTTTCAAAATGGACTTCAGTTTTGGATTCAGAATATCTAAAGTAGCTTAGGGTGAATTTTTTGTATTTTTCTGAAAATATTCAATTTTTAATGGATAGTGGAGAAATACTGAGTTATAGTTTAAAACCAAATTTTTATTTAAATAATTATATTTTTTATTTAAATTTAATTATGGTAAAAATAAATACAAAATACCTATATAAGTTCAATGTAATTCATTGGAGTTTGTTTAGAATAATTTTAGATATATAAAAACTTTATTGAACTTCTCACCATCTTTTACCCACCTCATAGAAGAATTTACAAATTCACATAAAATATAATTTTACCACTTCTGTGAGTTTAATTTAAAAAATCTGAGATACACAGTCAATATCCTGGAGTAAAATGTGATTCAATAAAATAAAAATAATTTTTGGTGACTAGTATTTTTTTTAATTTTATTTACCGTGGTTAAAAGTAAATAGGGTAATTAAGGGTAAAAATTATATTATTATTACCCTAACACATGTCCTAATTCTATTGGCTATGTATAATTAGAACCAAAACAACCTTAGGAATAAAATATGAACCTCTTTGGTCCACTTGGATTATATGAGGACATTTATTATTATTTAAATCAAATAAGAGTAAAAAGAGTTAAAATCAATGTTTAATAACTAAAATATTTTTAATATTGGGTTACAGAAAAAAATAATTTGATTATAAATATTCATTATAAAGCTAAAAAGTTTTCCTAAATAATGGTATTGTATTTATAATTTTTATACATTAAATAATTTAATTTATTTATGACACAATGGTGATGCAATAATTACCTAATTAATGAAATATTAAAATAATTGATATTATAAATATACAAATAAATGTAATTTGAGAAATTTTTTGAATTCCACGAATTTTCTAGGTTAATATGACATATTAGGGTTGGTTAGATGAATTTTTTTTGAAGTAATAATGCTGTTATAAATTAAGAAAAAATAAAATACCTAATATTTTCAAAATTGACATAAAAGAGTATTTAGAACAAATATTTTATTAGATGAAAGGATTGCGACTCATCACCTACTTATCCTCTGAATAAGTCACTTTGGATTCATTATAATCTGAATATAAAATTATTATAAAATAATATTTTATGTTTTTTCTAATGTTCCCCTCACCCTCTTATAAAAGGTTAATCCCCCTTCCCTAATATCCATACCTTCAAAGCCTTTTGGTGCGACCAACCCCTGCCCCAATATCCACTAAACATTTCTCACTTCATCCTAGTGGCCTTAGTTTGATTATAAAGCCATCCTAAGAATCCCTTTTGATCAAATCGAAAGGAGGAACCTGAAGAAGTGGTAATGATTTCACCACCCTCTTTCAAGTTCCTTTCTTCTTCCACTTATTATTTCTTTGTTATTTACATTATAAAATAATAACTCCAGTATCTTCTATAAACTGTGATGTTATTATAAATATGGTACAACCATTTTCATTATTCTATCCATCCATTGAATGACATGTCACCACACGTGCGTACGTACGGTTTACCGTCTCCACGTCGTGGTGTAATTGTTATTCAATACATTATTATTTGGACGGGTATAATAATGATGTGTAATTAATGTAAATAATAAATATAACAAGATAATTATTGTGTATATATGACACGCCATCCATTTATATATTATTTTAATATCAAAAGAATGATATTGTCGCTCGTGCGTATGTACGGACTACCATCTCCATGAACGCGATGAGATTCATTCCCCATCGTATCCATTCAAGAATAATTTTGATTTGATGATTAAAAATAATTTTTAAGGTCTTGATACCATTGTGGATATGAATAATATACATCCCATCCATAACAAATATGGCTTACATAACAAAGAATATAAAGGAAAATGTATCTATTAACACCCGAAATGACAATAATATTAAGATATTATTAACAAATAAATGTTAAAAGATCATATATGATATCACATTAATTTAAATGATTCTTGTATAATTAAGTAAAAGTTATTTCACCATTATAAAAAAGGTTAACCTACCCTCTACCAAGGAAAATGTACAAAGTAAGGGGTTTCTTATCTCACTTTTAATTTCATGGGATTTCCATTGTTCACCACTTATTTATTGCATGTGGTGTGTGTACTGTCCATGATTATATTCATTTTGTAATATACATTAATTTATGGATATTTATATCTTCATTTTATTATCCTTTTTTCATGGGTGTATGTTTCTTATGTTACCAAATTGATAAGGGAATTTGAAATTTCAATTTCCAGTCATTCGGCTTTACGCATACTTCATTGATTATTTTACTCCAAGATTATGTGTGAAATAACTATTCATTTTATTATTTCATAATTTCCACTCCCCTTTCTGTGGATATACATTTGATACACATAATCAATCCATTGATAAATTCCCAAGTCATCGATATGAACTTGATAAGAGTAATTTTAACTCAATCTCTATATGTTGAGTTAAATATCCAATCCATTGGTGTTGTTTTTACAAGAATATGTGTGAATTTCCTCTGATTGATTTACACTAAAATCCAATCATATTGAGTGTATTTATATTGGTCACACATAATTATGTCATTTATTTATCCTTAACCAAAGGATACTGACTTTATAAGAGATTTCATCTAAATTTACATTCTATTGAAACATATTTGTTGTTGTACACCAAATCACTTTTATATGGTTTATATAATGTACTTTGACATAGTATATCATGAATCCCTTTATTCTCATGATATCAAAATGTTTTGATTACCTCAAATATTTTTATTCAAGTGTCTCTCATTTGGTTAGGAACTCTAACTAAAATATCATTTTTAAATGTTTTATAGATTAATATTCTAAATCTTTCTCATTAATGTCAATGTTTTAAAAATGGTTTTAAGGATTTATTTAAATGGAAATTAATGTTTTAAAATTAAAAGGTCCTTTTAATAGTTTAAAAGTTTTATGGGACACTTTGATTCAAAAATCTATTTTTAAATGGATTCATGACAAATAGTGTGACTTTTAAAGGATTTCATGAAAAAGGGTATATTTCTATCTAATAGTTTTGATTATTATTTTCATCTATGTCAATATACTTCATTATTCTTGATTGAGGTTAATTTGTTACAATAAAATCTTCCATATTTTATTGAATGATTTCTGTTTTACTGTGGATGTGCTATTTCAATTCCATTCATGGTTTGGGGATAAAGTATTGACATTATGTATGCCAGCTTTAATACGAATGTTTATGTTATGTTTAAACCTATTCATATGAGGAATGAATTGTACTTAGTAAGTTACAGTTGGATCCTGCTATAGCTCCTCGATGCATCGGTAGGTCTCATGAGACAAACTAGTGTCTTGGCACAAGGCCTTGACAAAATCTTATTTGTAGTATTGGCACAAGGCCTTGAATATGTGGTTATGATAGTCTGGAATTATCAATTCCAACATTATAAAAGTGTTTATTGATATTGCATGTGATTTTTTGACTAGTATAATATCCATGTGAATAATTAAATGACATTATTTCATTTTATTTTTTCCATATTATGTTGAAGATCATGTTTAAAAGGATTTTGTTTTCGTTATACATTTCCATAAATGTTTATGCTTATTTGTGAATGTTTCTGATATATTATTATCCTTACGGAGCATCTAAGCTCACCCCTTTATTGGTTTTATTTCTCCCAGGATGTTAAGAAGTTAGTTATGAGTGACTTTCAGGCATAATCTAGGAATCTCATATTTTTCTAATGGAATTATTTAGTGTTGTTTTTCCTTTCAAGTTTTAATGTTGACCTTATTAATGTATCTAGTATTTCTAAATCTTCTAAACTGATTGGTCTTTCGAGACATGATTTCCTTGTATCATGCCAATGTTATGTAATAATGCACCGACTCTGGGTAACTGGGGTTGGGGTGTTACATGTTGTTTTGGGAAAATTCATCCAGTGTAAACTGTTACACCCACAATCCCCCTAAGACTAGTACACATGTCCAGATCTTGTCCTCCAATGTTTTGATAGTCCACTCTGTCTACCCATCCATTTGAGGGTGGAAAGTAGTGTTGAGGGATAGGTGGGTTCCAAAATCTTATTTCAATAATTTCCAGACTCGTGAGGTAAACCATGTATCTCGATCCAAGACTATGGACTGCGGAACTCCAGGAAATTGCACCACCTCATCAATGTACCTATGGTCAAAGGCATCAACCTCACTTGACTCCTTGATTTCCATGATGTGAGCGGATTTTTTCAGTCACTCTACCACCACCCAGATAGCATCAAAGCCTCCTAGAACCCTTGGTAGTCCCATGATGAAATCCATCGAGATTTCATCAAATGTCCACTCAAAGATGTCTAATGGCTACAATAGACCACTCGGAACATGGTGATCATCATTCAGCTGTTGGCACATGAGGCACTTTTCTAGGAACCATGCCATTGTCCATTTCACCTCGGGCCACCAAAAATAACCCCTCACACCTTGGTACATCATTGAAACTTCTAGGTGAACCACTAAGGGTGAGTTATGGAAGGAACTGGGAACATTCTCATGCATCGTCCATGGAAAATATAGCTTCCCATGGAAAAACATATGATTCTGACCTTTTTATGACCATTATTCCAGATCATTTCCTTGGATAAAATGATCGTGCATCACTTTATCCTCTATGTACCCCTCTGAGACCCTTCCACCTTTTTTATCAAGGAAGACACAACCTTCATCAGTAACTTGCATCCCCTATCACCATTCACTTTTGATTCCATGTTCAAGGCAACTAACTCCCCCATCACCTTTCAAGAATCTGCTACTTCTCAAACCACATCCTTCTATTAATTCCTACTTGGGGAATCATCCACCACATTCCAATTTATTGAGGTTTAAGAAATATTAATTCCTTTTTCTTGAAGGAACTCCATCCACCTCTATTATTTCAAGTTCATGTCACGATGGGAGAAGATATACCTTAAGCTCTTGTGATTAGTGAAGCCCACAAAGCTCTCCACAATGAGGTAATGCCACCACAACATCATCACAAAAACATCTGCTATCAGAGCTAGGTTATTGGTTTTATAGTTTTTTTCATGAGGATGTAACATTCTAGAACCATAAGAGATCACTCCCTACAACTACATCAACACACACCCCAATCCTAGGCCCGAAGCATCACATAATACTTTGAACGATACCCCTTATTCTGTAAACCTCAACATTAGGGCGCTATCCAACTTACCTTTCAGATTGCTGAAGGCTACATGGCACTGGTCACTCCATACAAAAGCTTGGTCTTTTTTGGATAGGGTTGTTAAAGGTGCTGCTACTAGAGAGAAGTTGGGAATGAGTCTCTGGTAGTAACATGCTAGACCAAGGAAACTACGAACCTCTACTACGTTCTTGGGTGCTGCCAAAGAAACTGCTGTCTTGACCTTTGAATGGTCCACTAATATTCCAAAATGGGACAACACATGACCTAGGAAGTGAAACGCTCATGTCCAGAACATTCTCATGGAAAACATCCCGTAGAGCTGCTACTGTCAAAGTACTTCTAAAATCATCCTCA
Organism: Viscum album; assembly: GCA_963277665.1. Taxonomy (NCBI): domain Eukaryota; kingdom Viridiplantae; phylum Streptophyta; class Magnoliopsida; order Santalales; family Viscaceae; genus Viscum; species Viscum album. The sequence continues at coordinate 1,919,518,878 of OY728125.1, read as the reverse complement.
TATTATTGGAATGATCCTACTATAATATTTACTAGATTAGGATGTCTTCAATAAAGATGACTATGAACCAGTCCATATACTCAGGGAAAACTAAGCTAATGAGCCCTGTGAACATGGATGGTCTATTCGTAACATTGAATGGTATGACCACGAACTCAAACTGCCCATATCTACACCTGAAAGAAGTCTATGATATGTCACCCTCATTCACACTAAATTGGTGATATCCCAATCACAGGTCAATCTTAGAGATCCAACATGATCCATTCAACTAGTTAAAAAGGTCTTCAATCCGCAGGAGGGGGTAACAGATCTTGAATGTCACATTATTCAGCCTTCGATTGTTTATACATATATAGAGACCACTTCTGTCTTATTTTCAAACAAGACTGGAGCACACCCCAGAGATATGCTCGGTCAGATAAAACCCTTTTTCATCAGATCATCAATATGAATCAGTAACTCCTGCAACTCAGAAGGCTCCATCTAATAGGGAGCTATCAAAATTGGATGGGCACCAGGTTGCATGTCTATACCAAAATCAACATTGCGTCAAGTGGGTAGAGTCACCACCTTTCCAAGAAATACATATAGGTAGCCACTAAAAACCCCTGAGAATTAAACCATCTCTCCATCTGATGACTCCACTAACAGCTCAGCTAATAAGAAAATAAGAATATACACATTTCGACTTTCCTTTTTTTAACCCTACTTATCGGAAAATGCCACATGTAGGGTGCCCATATTTAAAAACAAAACACTTATACAGAAGAAACCGATAGTGGATCACAAAGAGAACAACCAATATATGCCTAAGATGACATCAAATAGATTCATCTGAAGAAAAAGAAGATCCCCACTACAATAATGTGGCCCTAACATCAGTAAACATCCCTAGGAAACATAAGACAAGGTGGCATGAAATCTGACTGGCATACACATTACCAGGGGCATGAAAATCCACGCTGCGTATATACCCAGTGCATGGGCTTGACCGGGTGCAAAAAAGGAATGTGAAGCACTTGAATCAAACAAGTAAAATGAAAGAGTACTAAAAATGGTGATCATACCTTGAACAACCTCTGGCCCTACAAGAACTGCTACTTATGTGGCATATAACTTACCATGCATAGATCCCCCTCCCCTCAGCTATTGAATGCATCCCCGAACACACCATGGACTGGGTCCCTAAGGAGATCCATGAGGCTGTCCTCATCCTGCAACATCTACTCTCCGAGGAAAGAGAGTTCGTTGTCCCTACAACAGCTATCGAAAAGGCCTACCTGAAAACAGATGATACTGAGTGTGGATTTGTAACTTCCCACCTTCACAATACTGCACTCGGTCTGGACATTGATTCATAAGGTTTCCACAGCTTCCACCAATGAAGTACCTCATGACTAGGCTTGTAGAGAAAGGTGGGGACCAGGTGAATGAAACTGGAACTAGTGGGGCATGCTCCCCATTCTCCGAAACCTAGAAGGTGATGTGGTTGGAGGCCTACTGCTGACAGACATCCCCCTTCAACAAGATAAAATTTCTCCCCTCTTGAGGCACACATACCAGTGTGTACATCCTCTCAACCACTTCATCCTTCTTCTGATCTTCTAGATATGTCCGTAGAGTGAAGGGAGAAACGACAAACTAAATAGAAGGTCAGAGTGCCTCCTATAAAGGTCTTGTCTGAGACTCCTCATCCGAAAAGTGGTTTGGTGCAGAGAGAAGGATATCCATGAAATTTATCACAAAAACCCTCACAGGAATACTCTTCTACTAGAGGGTGAGTAAATCCTACCTCATCTCATCCATCATTGTAGAATAAAGGTGTTTTTATTGGAACTCTTTCTTTAAATTCATACCACAAAATCTCACTCTTTATCCTACCTCCGAGGCTGAGTGTTCACCAACAATATGTTGTTCCCTTCATATGAATTACTACCAATGGAACCCATTACTCATATGATGGATGGATCAATCTAAAATCTATAACCAACTCCTATAGCAAATTTTCAATATCAATGTCGACCTCGTACATCATGAGGGCCTGCCGCTGAAAGGCACGAAGCATCTTCTACCACTAGTCATCGTTCTCCTCTAGATCATTCCTCTACTAATCATCCAGATCAGCCTCCTGGGCCATGATCACCAGCACTACACATGGTCTTCATCAAGGTTTTATAACTGCATGGTAAACGAGGAATGCCTAATCCCGAGTAGTGTAAAAGATTTATTTTAAGATTTTCATCAACATGTTATTTATTTAAATTTTCAAAACACCCAAAACACACAATAACACAAGTCATTATGATGTATGTACCATTCCTAGAGTCTTTACCCTTCAATAATTATTTCCTCACTTGGTTGTTCGGTACATGAAAGTTCCTTTCATTGGATCACAGGGGGCCCTAAAATCTTGTGTCCTAGTCTGTCTTCCTAGGATTATTTCATGCACCAAGATTGACTAACACTATTTCTCTACCATCCCTTGCAATCCTTACCATGCCTAACCAAGATCTCTATCCTATCTCTCAATCATAAGCCAATAATACCATTCTGTCACGACCCGCCTTCACCAGGATGAAGGAAGGGACAACAGTCTTCCAGACCCTTCCTTCTACATGTTGAAGGAGAGATAATGACCCCCAGAGTGCTATCTTTAATAGGCCCCATAGTGAAAACTAGCACCAAGGGTATAACATTAAACACAATATGGAAGGCATTATCCTTTTTAATGAACATGATCGAGAGATAATATGTTAAAACCCAAACAACTCCAAATGATGAATGTAAATGTAAAGAAAACAACCATTCCCATATGCATGTCCAAAATAAAAAAATACATATTATAAGAAAACTATAAATGGAAATTAGAAAAATAAAAATAAAACTACAACAACAACTATCCCAACATCTGATCTAGTATTTCCCTGCATGTTTTTGTAGTCATCTTGGAAGCCTAAAATCTGTTTTATACACATAGGGTAGGTTTACAGCTATACTCAGCAGGGATAACCCAAAAGATCTTTTGCACATGTGGGGAGGAATTCTAATGCACTGTGATAAAGGATAGGTAACCAAAACACCTATCAAGGAAACTATCCACCCAGCCTCACGATGTTACACTCCCAGAATAACATAATTGTGGTAGGTAATAGTAATTGAACATCAAAATTTGGGTACCCCCCACTACTTCCCCACTGTTTATTGAAGAAATCCTACGTGTCATATATCCCCCACCATTTACACTACTCTCCCAATGTGTCACAACCACCTCCCACCAAAGATACCCCTCCTGAGATGGAAATGGTGAAAGGGAGATAATGACCCCCGAGTCATACCTCCAGTAGGCCCCAGGGTGGCGACTAGCACCAAGGGTATGAGTTTTCACATATATGGGAGGCATTACCCATTTTAATATTTATGATTGTGAAATAGGACAAGTCAACCACCAAAAAGGAAAAGAGAAAGTGCGTATAAATAAATCCAAACCAATCCCACACGCATGTTTAAATAGTTCTGAAATAAGGTACAAGTACAATAAAGCTCAAAAAATACAATACCAAAAGAAACAAGTGTACATCAAACTGCAACAACTCCAACTGTCCCGACTAGTAGGGTCTCACACGGCCCTATTAGTCCTCCTAGAAACCTTAATGTAAATATAGGGCAAGCATACAAGTATACTCAGTAGGGAAACAAAAAGCTCTCTTGCACAAGTGGAAAGATATCCTAATGTCCCGTGAGAACAATAGAAGAAACCAAAACCTAACAAAGAATTCTATCCACCCAACCTCACTAGCCATGCTCACCAAAAACACAAACAACAGGTAGTAGTAGTAGTATATAAGATCAATAGTATTGGGTACCCCACACCATTTTCCCCCACTAGTTTGCTACTCTTCCTAACAGAGAACATCCTGACACTACCACACTCTTCCCACCCGCACACACCTGGGCCTCACAACCTTGTATCCCACACGCACACACCTGGGCCGCACAACCATGTATCCCGCCCACACACACCTGGTCCCTACAACCACGTATCCCGCCCGCACACACCTCGGCCTCAAAACCACGTATCCCGCCCGCACACACCTGGGCCTCATCCCAAAGGTTCTTAAGAAATAGTAAAACCTGCCTGACGAGTCTTGGGATAAACCACCCCAATCGAAACCTACCCGAAGAGTCTTGGATGTAGGGTTGCCTCAAGCCATCACAGCCTAGGGAAGAAAGAGCAGGAAGGAGCTAGTAACTAAGGGGAAAACACCATCTCCCATGAAATGGGAGTGTTCAGCACTAACTGCTCAACATGGGTAGGGTGCGATAAAACACAAAGATATATATACATATATATATATATACCAAACACTCGTCCCAACCTATGGCTTCTAATCAGAGAACTGAGCATGTGCCTCAGTACTGCTACTACGAAGAATGCCTACAAAAAACAAGCCCAACCCCATTTAGGTTTTCATGTTTCAACAGAATCAGTTTATTAGTTCCTGGACTCTTGGGGAACTACCCACAACCAACCACATCGATCGTTCGTAAAACAAATCTCTGCCATCCACAAATCAAGTTAGGAGAACACAAGCAACACAACCAAGTCTTTCTTATTAACCAAACTACCACATTAATTATTATTTTCATTCCACTATCATGCCCCGCCATTCATTAACTATTCCACTTTCATTTATTATTCACAACTCATAGTTAGATCACATTCAAACCCATCCCTCCAATCCCGCTTCCAACCACCAAAACCACAACCACACTCCACATCATCATCCCTTGATACAATTTATCGCAACTCCACTGCCCATTACCAACATAGCATTCACACAAACCCAGAAACAAGCCAACCGTAGCACCACTACTCACCCGGTCCACGACAACCCACAAAACAACCCCTTCACATAAATTAACCCCAAACAACACCCACATGTTTATTATTTAATTTAGTTCAACCAGGGTGATCGAACAAGGGTTCCAGATTTTCATTTATTCATCCAACATTACCTGATTGACCAATTTCCACATTCAATAAAGTTTCCATCCATAAATGGTCTAGAAAGATAGGGAAGAATTTAATTGCGCATGAAAAGGCCCCCAATGATGGTGATTTTCAATAGGCATAAGACTATTCAATTCACAACATAACATCACAGTATATAAATAATGTAACCATATTCACAAACTTCTCATCCCCGTTATATAATCTAGTTATTATATTTATTAAAACGGTTCAAATGTGTTTCACGTAAATAGGAGGACACCCACCCCGCATGATGCACAATTTAGAGAGACGAAGGTAAGATCGCTACCTCAACAGTTTCTGATCACAATTCTCCCTTGGATCAACTTTAGAAGATGTCTGTCGGCGTCTGTCGCTCCTGGAAAAACCCGGTAAAACCTCCTCGGGTGAATGATGGGATTGAAAGGCTGAAAGGAAAGAAAAAAATACAAGCTCAGATGTTCCGCCTCATCGTTACAATCCCGTGACTGCTTACGGATTGTAAATCGGAGCTCAGACGGAGAAATTATGGAAGAAAAGAGCCTTCGAGTCTCTTGGGAGAGCTCTGCTCGAGGGAAATGGGAGGAGAGGAGTGAGTTGAAAAGGAGGAGGGGACCCCTCCTCTTATAGGCAAGAAAAACAAAAGTACACGACATGTACTTTATGGTACAATGCGTGTACTCGAACATTTCACACGGTCATCATGCGACTTCTAACACGACCGTCAACGTGGCACGCGGCCTTTGACTGGTCAACACATGGTTTGAAGGTAACACGTACTCAGGGAGGGACTGCATGGAATGTATTATGGGATACATAGCGTGTACCCATTTATTTCACACTACAAGGACATGACTTCAACACGGCACATGGTCGTTGACTCATCAACACATGGTTTGAGGTTAACGCGTATGCGGGGAGGGACTACACGGCGTGTAGTATGGGATACATGGCGTGTACCCATTTATTTCACACGGAAAGGACACGGCCTTCAACACGGGGTATACCCAGCGAGGGGGTATACAGTGTGTACTCACACTACATGGCGTGTACTTACAAAATTCTGGAAAGTGTGGGAAAAGTCCATTTTACACTCTAGAACACTTCGTGACCTTCTTTTTGACAAAGGAAAGGGCCAGAGAGGTCCGGGCCATTACATCAAATATCTCTTAAAACATTATCATCCCCGAGAATTCAAAACCAACCCATAGGAACCCAACAATATACCTCTTAGGGATCTCGTTATAATAGGAACCCAACCATCAACCCTAATTATAGGTTTTAGGAATTCCTTCTCCTATGTCGAGATATTATCTGCTTTAGGCAGCACTAACTCACCTGCACAGGTTCAATCACATCCTCATTAATGCATCTCGATTATGAATCGGGTCTTCCCACTTCCATACATTAGGATTTTTCAACTCGCACTACCCACAACACCGCACAACCCACACACTTCCCGAACAGATGGTTTGGGGAAAATTCCTTTTCCTATGTCGAGATATTATCTGCTTTAGACGGCACTGACTCACCTGCACAGGTTCAATCACATCCGCATTAATGCGTCTTGATTAAGGATCTTGTTTTTCCCTTCCCAACACACCCAGACACGTTACATACTTCTAGAGAAAAAGGAAACAAAAAGGTCTCACATCCGACAAGCCAAGCATTCCATATATCAAAGGTACAAAGTACAACATCAAAACAAAGCTCAGAATAACAAGGAAAAACACAAGTCAAAACAAATCCGGGTACTGAGCATGCATCTCGGTCTCCCACTCACAAGTGCTCTCTTCAAGGCCACCATGCCTCCACAACACACTAACCAAGGCAGTGGTTCATCCACAGAGTACCTTCTCTTTACTATCTTCGATTCTGACTGGTCATTCCTCGAAGGTCGCATCGTCTCCCATATATAACTCTCCCCAGTCGATAACATGAGAGTCTTCTTGTAAGTGCCGATGAAGCTGGGAGACGTGGAAGACGTCACAAACCTTCTCCAACTGAGGTGGTAGGGACAACTGATATGCCACCGCGCCGACTTGCCTCAGCACCTCGAAAGTACCGATGAACCTAGGGGAGAGCATACTCCCCTTCCAAAACCTCTTATGCCCCAGTCGAGGGGAAACCTTCAAGAACACATGATCTCCCACCTTGAACTCCAAGGGCCTCCTCCGATGATCAGCATAAGACTTCTGTCGGTCCTGAGCCGCCATCATCCTTTCACGTACAAGATGGAATTTCTCTGTAGTGCTCTTTACTACCTCTGGCCCAAGAGCACCTGTCCCACCGACCTCTTCCCACCAAATGGGTGAATTACATGGTCTTCCATACAAAGCCTCGAACGGTTCCATGCCAATAGTAGAGTGGAAGTTGTTGTTGTAGGCAAACTATACTAAAGGCAAGTGTTGCACCCATGATCCTCTGAAATCCAGAACACATGCTCGCATCATGTCCTCCAATGTTTGGATAGTCTGCTTTGTCTGCCCATCGGTCTGGGGGTGGAAAGAAGTGATAAGGCGTAGCTGGGTGCCAAAAGCATGCTGTAACCCTCTCCAAACTTGTGAGGTAAACCAAGTATCCCGATCCGAGATGATAGTATTCAGAACTCCATGAAAATTCACCACCTCGTCTACGTACCTCTATGCTATGGTATTCACCGGGCCCGACTCCTTAATTGCTATGTAGTGGGCTGATTTCGTCTTTCGATCCACCACTACCCTGATAGCATCATAAACACCCTGAGCTCTAGGTAATCCTGTGACGAAGTCCATTGAGATGTCATCCCACTTCCACTCAGGGACATCTAAAGGATGCAACAAACCACTGAGAACACGGTGTTCAGCTTTTACTTACTGACACACTAGGCACTTAGCCACAAACTCTGCCACTGCCCGTTTCACCCCGGGGCACCAAAACTATTCCCTCAGGCCTCCGTACATTTTTGAAATTCCCAGATGTACCTCCAAGGATGGGCTATGGAACTCACGGAGAACTCCCTCACGCATCACCTCCGGAACAAACAACCTTTTATGGAAAATTATCCTATTTCGGCTATCCTCTGACCATCCTTCTAGAGCATTTCCCTGATCGACACGATCCCGCATCACTCTCACCTCAGAGTCCCCCCATTAAGACTCTTCCACATGCTTTAACAAAGAGGACTTCACCATCATCTGAAACAAATAGCCTCTAACAGCCTCTACCCTTGCATTCAAGTGCAAGGTAGCCAACTCTCCCATCACTTTCCAAGAATCATTGGATTCCCGAACCAATTCCTTAAGCGACTTCCTGCTCAGGGCATCAGCCACAACGTTTCCCTTACCTTCAGTGTAAGAGATCTCGAAGTCATTATCTTGGAGAAACATGACCCATCTCCACTGCCGCAAGTTTAGGTCACGTTGGGAGAAGATATAACATAAGCTCTTGTGATCTGAGAAGACCACAAAGCACTCCCTAAAGAGGTAATGTCGCCACAACTTTAGTGCGAACACTACTGCTGCAAGCTCCAGGTCATGGGTTGCATAGTTATGCTTGTGAGGGCACAACTTCCTAGACCCATACAAGATCACACCATTCTTCTGAATCAGTACTCACCCCAAACCAAGGCCAGAAGCATCACAAAACAACTCATACAACAAACCTTCATATGGAAACCTGAGTACATGAGAAATGACCGAATTCTCCTTCATGTAGTCAAAATCTTTCTAGCACTACACACTCCATAGAAAGACCAGGTTCTTCCTAGTCAAAGCTGTCAATGGTTCTGTCACGACCCCTCCCACCAAAGATACCTCTCCTGAGTTGGGAATGGTGAAAGGGAGATAATGGCCCCCGAGTCCCACCTCTAGTAGGCCCTAGGGTGGCGACTAGCACCAAGGGTATGAGTTTTCAGAAAATATGGGAGGCATTACCCTTTTTAATATTTACGATCAGGAAATAGGACAAGTCAACCATCAAAAAGGAAAAGATCAAGTGTATATAAATAAACCCAAAATAATCTCACATGCATGTTTAAATAGTTCTGAAAAAAGGTACAAGTACAAGAATGCTCAAAAACTACAATAACAAAAGAAACAAGGGTACAACAAACTGTAACAAATCCAACTGTCCCGACTAGTAGGGTCCTGCACAGCCCTGGTAGTCCTCCTGGAAACTGGAAAGTAAATGTAGGGTGAGCATACAAGTATACTTAGTAGGGAAACCTAGAGCTCTCATGCACAAGTGGGGAGACATCCTAATGTCCCGTGAGAACAATAGAAGAAACCAAAACCTAACAATGAATTATATCCACCAAACCTCACCAGCCATACTCACAAAAAACACAAACAACAGGTAGTAGTAGTATATAAGATCATGAGTATTGGGTACCCCGCACCATTTTCCCCCAGTAGTTAGTTTCTCTTCCTAACGGTGAACGTCCTGATGCTACCACACTCTTCCCGCCCGCACACACCTGGGCCTCACAACCATGTATCCCACCCGCACACACCTGAGCCTCATCCCGAAGGTTCATGGGAAATAGTAAAACCTGCCCAAAGAGTCTTGGACTAAACCAACCCAATAAAAACCTACCCAATGAGTCTTGGGTGTAAGGTCTCATCAATCCATCATAGCATAGGGAAGAAGGAGAAATAAGGAGCTAGTAACTAAGGGGAAAACAGCCCCTCCTATGAAATGCTAGTGTTCGGCACTATGTGATCAACATGGGTGGGGTGCGATAAAACACAAATAAACATATATATATATATATATATATACCAAACACTCAGCCGAACCTACGGCTTCTAATCATAGAATTGAGAACGTGCCTTGACACTACTAATACGAAGCATGCATACAGCAAACAACCCCAACCCCATTTAGGTTTTCATGTTTCAACAGAATTAGTTTATTAGTTCCTTAACTACTATTCAACTATCCACAACCAACCACATCGATCATTTGTAAAACATATCCCTGCCATCCACAAATCAAGTTAGGAAAACACAAGCAACATAACCAAGTCCTTCTTATTAACCAACAAACCCCATTGATTATTATTCCCATTCCACTATCATGCCCCACCACTCATTAACTCTCTCACTTTCATTTATTATTCAAATCTCATTGTTCGATCACATTCAAACCCATCCCTGATGCCCCGCTTCCAACCACAAAAACCACAACCACACCATAAATCATCATCCCTTGATACAATTTATTGCAGCCCCGCTTCCCATCACCAACATAGCATTTACACAAACCCACAAACAAGCCAACCATAGCCCCGCTGCTCACCCGGTCCACGAAAACCCAAAAAACACCCCCTTCACATAAATTAACCCCAAACATCACCCACATGTTTATTATTTCAGTTTAGTTCAACCAGGGTGATCACACAAGGGTTCATGATTTTCCTTTTTTCAGCCATCTTTACTTGATTAACCAATTTCAACATTCCACTAAGTTTCCATCCATAAACGGTCTAGAAAGATAGGGAAGAATTTAATTGCGCAATCAAAGGCCCCCAATGACCGTGATTTTCAGTAGGAATAAGCCTATTCAATTCACAACATAATATCATAGGATATAAATAATGTAACCGCATTCACAAACTTCCCATCCACATTATATAAGCCAGTAATTATCTTTATTAAAACGGTTCAAATGTGTTTCACGTAAACATTAGGACACCCACCCCACATGTTGTTCAATTTAGAGAGACAAAGGTAAGATCCCTACCTCAACAGGTTCTGATCACAACGCCCCACTGGATCAACTTTAGAAGACATCTGTCGGCGTCCGTCGCTCCTGGAGAAACCCGAAAAAACATCATCGGGTGCAAGCTAGTAAGGAAAGGATAAAATGAAAGAAAAAAAATCCAATCTTAGAAGTTATGCATGATTGTTACGATTCTGTGGCCACTGAAGGATCGTAAATTGGAGCTTAGACGAAGAAGTTATGGAAGAAAAGAGCCTTTGAGTCTCCTGGTAGTGCTATACTTGAGGGAAAGGGGAGGAGAGGAGTGAGTTGAAAAGGAGGAGGGGACATGTCCTTATATAGGTGTGAAAAAAAAACACAAGGCGTGCACTTTATGGTACATGGCGTGTACTCATCCATTTCACATGGTCATCACGCAGCTTCCCACATGGCCATTAACGTGGCGTGCAGCTGTTGACTGGTCAACACACGGTTTGAAGGTAACGCGTACGCGGGGAGGGACTACACGGAGTGTAGTATGGGATACATGGTGTGTACCCATTTATTTCACATAGCAAGGACACTGCTTCAACACGACACATGGCCATTGACTGGTCAACACACATTTTGAGGGTAATGCGTATGTGGGGAAGGACTACACGACGTGTAGTATGGGATACACGGCGTGTACCCATTTATTTTACACAGTAAGGACATGACCTTCAACACAGGTTATACCTAGAGAGGGGGTACATGGCGTGTACTCACACTACACAGCATGTACTTACAAAATTCTGGAAAGTGTGGGAAAAGAACATGTTACCCTCCAGAACACTTCGTGACCTTTTTGACAATGGAAATGGCCGGAGAGGTCCGGGAAATTACACAATGGCATCCAAAGGATGTTGTTGGGGAGGTAGTGGGACTGCAGTGTAAATGAAGGGGGAGGTATGATGCATAGGATTTCTTTAATAAATAGTGGGGAAGTGGTGCGGGGTACCAAAATATTGATGTGCCATTACTATTACTTACCTGACTAGCGTTATTTGGGTTGTGTGCCTTAGTTAGTCTAGGTGGATAGTTTCTTTTCTAGGAAGTTTGGTTACCAAAACATTCCCATGGGGCTTTATAATTTCACCCCACATGTTCATGAGAGAATTTTTTCCCTATAGAGTATACCTCTATACTTACCCTATGTGTATAAAACTGCTTTCAGGTTTGCAGAAGGACTTCGGGGACAGTGCAGGGCCGTACTAGCTCAGACGCTGGGACAATTGTTGTTTCCATTTTATTTTCATTTGGTTCTTTCCCTTATGAGTTTTCTTGAACTTTGTATGAGTTTATTTTGGACATGCATATGGGAATGGATTTTGTCTTTACTATTACTTTTTGCATTTGGAGTTGTTTTGGATTTACTGTCTTATCTTTTGATATAGTTCTATAAAAAGGGTAATGCCATCGATATTATGTGTGTTTTTTAACCCTTGGTGCTAGTCACCACTCCGGGGCCTATTGAAGGTGTGACTCAGGGGCTATTATCACTCCTTCAACTTGAAGATGGAAGGGTCTGCCTGTTTTTTGTCCCTTCCCTCAACTTGGTGAAGGCGGGTCATGGAATAACATAAGTCTCAACATCATTTGTACACATTATAAACTCCATTATAATATTTTTTATTATAACTTTATTATTAAACTATAATAATATATAACATACTATTAAGTATTTACTTATTACCTCTTTTTAAATGTTTATTAAAAATTCTTAATCAAAGTCATGTTTTGGTTAATAACTGCTTTGTTTCTTATGTTTGATTGATTCAGTATTTTTGTTTAATTTACATTGATAATGGTTCCCAAATACCTAAAATTTTTACTATAATATAATTTAAATATATATTCATTAAATATGTATTTATAGTAATCCATACATGTTAGGGATGTTAAATGAATTATAATGATATTTGAAATGGTAAGACATTTGTTGGCATGAAAGTTGTTTCAATTTTATTGTCAGAAGGAATAGAAGGTAGAAAAATAATATATCAAATTAATAAATTAATTTTAATTTCATATTGATGCCTTATTTTTATTTAATTTTTACTTTATACATTCCATGTAATAAATATTTGAAAAATGTATCACATCGCTTCATGAGGGGGTGGTGAGCTGTACATAAAAGAAAACTTATCTTATTACCAGGGAATGGAAATAATGAATTTGTATATGATATAATAATTAAAAAAGTAATATTATATTATTAAAATATTTTCTATAATTTAAAAACATCATCATACAATGCCATGTGAGTTGGTGATGGAAAACGAATCACATTGGTTCGCGAGGTGGTTTCCCTTCGTGCACACAATCCTCAGATTTGTTTCTCATTTCTTATAAGAATAGATTGATGCTTTTATTAGTTTAATATAATAATATATCATCATATGTGAGATATTTATTTTTTTATATTATTTTATATAATGTGAATTTTAATGTGTTGGAATTATATATGGATTAGAAAAATGTCCGGTTAAGAATGTAACATTTTCTTAAGATAACTACCTTAGGATAGCACAAAAAGTATACTTATGTGGGTTTCATAATCAGAATAATGACCATGTGATGTGGCGTGGTAATTCCGAAATATATTTTGGTTGGTATTGGAAAAAAATGGGTCTTTTATTTTTGAAGAGGAAAGAAGAGGGGGTTTCTTTTTTAACGTTTGGGTGGAGACACCTTGAATTTGTAAAATAAAAAATGTGTAACCCCATTTTAAACATTAAACAAGGATAAAAAAGGTTCATTTTAGAACCTTATATTATATAAGGTATAATTAAATCCATCTAATTGTTGTTTTCCATGTGTCTAGGTCATTTTATTCCTTTTCTTTTTAATCAAACCCTTAATAAACTCATTTTAAACATAACCACAATTATTATCTTTTACTTCATTTACTAATAATTTTGAAAAAAATAATAATTTGTACATATTATATAAATTTTTTTTCTATTTAAAAATATAACATCTATATTTCCATATTCTATTCATAGATGTGGAAAATTTTGGATTAAAATTAAAATTGTATACTTTATGAAATTGTGGTTTTCCAAAGAGAAAAATTCAATAAGTATTGAAAGTTTTAACATAAAAATGTAATAAGGAATTGATTACAATGATATAAATTGGACTAAGAAATATATAATTGAAATAATTTTACTTTAAATACCTATTATATTAAATTGGTATTGAAAATTATTTACATTAAAAGATAGTTTGTAAAAATTGTCTATTTTTTAGATTCATCTGAAAAATTATCATAGTAGACAAAAATAAAAAATTATCTAAAATATAATTTTGATATATAGATTTAAAAAAAATTAAAATATATTTTAAAAATATTTAAAAATAAATATTGATATTTTTTCATAAAAATAAATTATATTATTTTTATGATAGAATTATTTTAAAATAATATAATGATTTTCTAAAAATTATGTAGCTATTTAATAATATATTTTCTCCATCTAAATTTTTTTACTTAATTTTAAAAAATATTTATTTACAATTAATGCTACTAAATGTATCTTCATTGTTTTAATGTTGAAATTGGAAATCTAATATTAATATTATATGATGGTTCACAAAATATTGGTGTTTAATTCTACCCTAGCTATCACAGATTTTAAAATATTCTGAAAAATATTTCATGAAACTCTTAGGAGGTTATAAAATGTTTTTCATAGGTTATACAATAAACAATAAGAGCACACCTCAAGGACAAGTCATAAGGGTCTACTTAGACACCCATATGAAACATATATCAATCATGTGTTCTAAACATATGAATAATTCATGGAAACATAAAATATAATTCTCTATATAGAAAATAAATTAATTAATCAAGATTTTGAATGTAAACATAAAGGGTCAACATAATTATATCCACCCAAAACGAGGTCAGACACAATGATCCATAGAAATATCCCCAAAATATACCCAACCATGACATTATAGAATTCCAATTTTCCTCATGAATAGAGGTTCTTACAATTATTATATTTACACATCTCACTAGATTACAAAAAATATCCATAATATAAAACATAAAATCCTCATTAGATTTTCATTCAATAAAAAAATGAATTATTCATCACAAATGATGAACACTCACATATGTTATACACCAAATCAACCCATATTATAAGAATAAAGAATTTTATATGAACTAAATCTATTAAATGATTCCACGAAAGGATACATTGATAAAAATTCAGAATAAATTTGGGGTTTAATTAATTTTTTACAATGTTAGGATATAGGTTTTTCATAGTTTCTATAATTCACCAAGAAAAAAAGGAAAAATCAAGAAAGGGGGTAAAATTGATCCATATGGTTAATAATTGACATTAAGAAACATTTAGGGACCCTCAGGCTTGATCCAAAATTTTAGCCAATGACGTCATAATAATATATGATGAAAGAGATATGTTTCATCTATTTCAAAACAAGCATGGTGCTTCCACTCTCTCCACCATATCTTACTCCATGAATGGAGTGTTCCTAAATATTCAAGCCCAAAACGAATTATAACTACAATGTATACCCAAAGGCCACTCTTGTTTTTTTACAACAACCTCCAAATCCCAAATGGTGGGGTTTCACAATCCAAAAACCATAAGGGACTTCCATGAGAAGCAATGAGTAGAATTTTTTTAACCGTTTCCCATTTTATATAGATGGAAACTATGGACAACCACTACCCACCATGACAATAGTGTTTCCCATTTTATATAATATTGACCAAAACAACTTTTTATGATTCTAAAAGCCTCAAAAAAACCTTGAACAATGTATCTACCCTACCATAGTTAAAAAAAATACCAAATAATTTATTTCTCTAACATTAAGAAATCCAAATACAATTGTTTTTGATAATTATCCCCATTTAAGTAATTCCCATGCTCAACAAGTTTCTATGGAATTCTACATAATTATAATATTCCAAACAATCATCTTAAACCCATTACTACCACTATAAATACAAAACATATGTGATGAACTTCCCCATAATGCTTTCTTGATCTAAAAAAAATAAACACCAACAAATCCATAGAATATGTCTAGTTGTAACTAATCATCCTCACAGTATATAAAATGTATTTTATTAGGAATATACATCCAAATATGATATATGTTGAACATATAAATTTTACCTCATCAATTATGAGGAAGACCCAAATTGTAATCCAATATCTCTATATGCTCTATGATCTTGAATATAATAAAAATTATTAGTGACAGATTTTCAAACATCTAAATTCATTGATGCACCGAACTAGGTTTCACCAAAAAGACATCCCTCTATTCGATAGTGAACACAAATGGACTTATCCTATGGCCATCATATGATCTATATCTTCTATGAGTAGTGACCATAAAATTTAGGACTTACTACCCAATATCTAAATTATTTTTCAATAGGATCCCTCTCACAATGGCTATCTCATCCACCTCATTCCATAATAATAGTGATTGATAATTTTTATTTTTGAGGGAATCATATGGTTCCATTCCAATATAATCATTGTAAAAATTATAATAATCATACTCCAATATGTCTATATACTCATCCCATGATCCTCCCAAGTATTGGATGCAATATGGAAGAATATCAGTATGAATTGAAACTAACCTATTAGAATATCCTTATGTCTATTGGTTAAATTCCATTATTAATACAAATTGAGTCCCTAAATCATTCTCAAAACCCTACTATAACTATAGAATGGATCTAATGTTCCTATATGATATGATACATGAATTCATTCCATGAAAACATACATTATCTTGGACATACATCTTGTGAAACTCGTCCACAAAAAGTGCCTCCTAGATCTGCCAGAAATAGGAAACATTAGTCACCCAATCCACTACAACGCATACAATATCATGATTACTTATTCTCTACGGTAACCATTTCAAAAAATCTATTATGACATAATCATATTTCCATATGTCTACTAGAAGGGGATAGATAAAATACCCCATATGTTGATTTTAAACAATTAGTATTTGTGTGTTAAACATTTTTTATACAATACCAGTTATATTTCACCTCATACATATCACACAAAATAAATTTTTGATGTCATGATACATCTTTATTGACCATTCCAACACTTTCCACCAAGATGCATGGATGTCTCTCTTATGCTCTTCCCATATTAGAGAAAAAAATACAATCCACTGATGGACATAAAGATTGATTTCATCATCGAAGGACCTAACAGGTAATATATTAACTCCAACCAACCACTCCAATATAACAATGCACACAAGATTTATTTCTTGGATGGCCTACAACAGTGCCACTAAAGTTGAATAGATAACCAAATGTACACCTTTATTTTCTAATTTTTTCCTTTTTCACATTCATCCATGAATCATACCATAAATATATTATAAGACACTCATCCATTGAATGATTCTCTCTATGATGTTGGGATATATACTTGTTAATACAGAGAGAATCTAAAATATTGTTACTGTTGCATGCAACCTAAGAAACAACAATGTCCAATGTCTATATATACTCCACCCAACACCTCTTCTTCAAATTTAGGTCTCAATGTTAAATGATATAAATAATAATCACATGGTACATGTAGAAAAAAATTTCTCCAAAGAGTTTTTATCACCCAACGTTAAAAACACATATATAATTTCTACCACAAGGTCATGGGTTGGATAACTCCACTCAATGGTTGAAAGTTGGTGAATCCCATAAGCTTCTGCACAATATTTTTGAATAATCACATCCCCCAATCCAACTCACATGTCATTTTAAAATACTACATAGCCCATTCTATATTCATTAAATGTTATCACCATAATTTCCAAGAAACATGTTCTTCAACTCAAGAAAATCTATGAAATATTTATTTGAAAACCCAAACTACATCCGTATTGTGTCTAGATGTATCATGATAGATTCTATTTTGATAAAGCCACTCGGAAGCACATGCATTATCATACTAAATAACTAAATCTAATTATCTTTAATACATTCAAAAGTCGATCCAAATCCATATCCTACTCAACATTATTTCCTTCAAAAGAAATTCCTCCCATCGAAACACATTACTTATGAAGAACAACTCGTGAAATAAAAAATGAAAAATAAATAACTTAGCATAATGTCGATGTTCATAAATATTATTCAGGACTATCTCGATATGTCTGGAATGATTCTCTATAGTCTGATAAAGGATGAGTATGTCTCAAAAAACCACATGATGAATGACTCTTGGTTTTGTCGAATTATGTTATCTATAAAATATTAAAATTATACTATAGAATTCATTAAACCAAAAAAGAATCACTAAATACTCATATAGATGATACATATTCATAAATGAAAACATTGAAATGTCTTAATATCAGAATCATAAGATATTGTATCCTGATTGTTGGTTAACCTTAGATAAACAATGAGATACTCACAACTAATTGAACATATCATCAATCTGGGGGAAAGGGTAGATGCTTTTCACATTCAGCTACAACATATTCTTATAAGCCACACAAATAAGAAGGGTATCATGTTCAATTTTTTAGAATAATACTTCAAAACACATTAGGTGATGTGATCAGTTTAATATAACTTTCTATTCATGTCATTAAAAAAATCCTTATGTTTCCTTAACTTGGTCAAGGTATTAATACAAATAAGAATCATCATTTGATACATCCCTATCATGAGTTCTGATGAGAAATAAATCTAGTTATCATGATGTATAATAGAATATTTTTTGGAAACATGTCCTAATAAAGATATTAAATATGATAGACAGAATATATATCTAACATAGATCCTCTAAAAAATATTGATCCCACAATATTAACTGTAATAGATCCAATCCAACTCAAATCCAATAATACTCTTCACTCTCCATGATCCCACCCACCGATCATTAAAAAAATACTATTATTATTTGAGGTAATGTATACCCATCTGTAATATAAGTCAATGTGTGAACAATTACTTGTATGTCACTAAATCCCCAAGATCACATCAAAGATAATAATATATGGGATCATGTTATCCCAATAATTATTCTAGACATTGATCACTACAGTACATTTTCAACACATTTAATGACAATCCAATTTATTCCATAAGAGTGTACTGATATAATGAATATCCATGGATATTATAACAACTATGTCTAGGAATGTGATAAATTATCTAGACTAAGAATAATGTGAACCAATTATATTAAATTAAGGAAAATTTATCAAAGGTGTGATCTAAACCATACCTAAAATAATAGATGGTCCCTCAATTCTTTCAGTTGGATCCATATCCTATAACAATTATCATAATTATATAACTCCATTCCATTATACTATTATTCAAGATGGATATGGATATTTTATCTTTCAAAGAGGTAATCCACCTTTATATTTTTATTATCATCCAAAAAGCATTAGAGAATATATCAATAAGTTTTGTTGAATATGATGAACACAACCACATCAATGCAACTATATAGATAGCTTCCAAAATAATTGGAAATATTTACTATCATAACATAATATAAACAACTAATTGAATCATTTCCCATAGAGTAAATTGATGAATTACCTCTATAACTAATTGAACTACTACTATGCCATTCCTAAAAAACACTCCTCCTCCTTTTATCAGAAGGGTTTTTGGTATTAGTGAGAGAAAGCATATTTAATAGTCTGTTATGGGATAGGTATAATAATTCCAACCCTCACTATATATGTCATTATATATAGTGGGTACTTATGTAACACCTATATATGTGATGTAAAATAAAATAACCCAACTTGAAATTTAATCTCAATAAGGAGGAATATCCAGATCTTCCATGCCCCTAGGGCCTTTTATCCAACTAGAAGAGCGGTGAAATGTAGTATCTCCATGAAACGTGGATAATATGAATATATATACATAGATCTCTACTTATAATATTTTTATTTTTGGGAAGGGTATAACTTCATCAGGTTTGGAAAACATGGATCAAGAAACAAATCCTTTAAGGTAAAAAATATGAGACCATCATATATTATAGCCAAAATTATAGTAGAAAACAATCTACTATAAGGTCCCTAGAACAAGAATATTTCCATTCTCACTCCACCATCAATAAGAGTCTATAATAAATCAAAAAAAATCTAGAGAATTTCATTCCATTATAATGTATCATGAATTCCTCTATTACCCAAAAAGGATGGTCAATAAAAAATACTTATGTTTGGAGCATGATCAGTCATAGTAGTATGACTACTTGTTCTATGAAAGGGAACAATATGAACAATATTTTTAATTTATGGATATACTTCATGAATCACTAGATCTATTACTAGAGCTTTCACAGGTACATCCTACTACACCACTGGTGGTGGTAGAGGACCATCAACCCATACATTAGAATCTTGGAATACATCATCCCATGGTCTCATAAAATATATCATTGTAGAAATTTATGAAACTCCAAATATTATTTTAAGGTATCTCATTCCATTAGATGAAGATACGTCTTAATAGTTTAGTGGGATAAACCAAATATTCTTCAAAGAGGATACCCATGACCCAAGGTATATCCCCATTATCCATACACATAACCAATGGAAATTATATGCACATTCATATTTCTTATTGTCATATATATATATATATATATATATATATATATAAATTCATGGTGTAGTTCAAATACACAATAGTTTCACCTATGTATATATATATATACTTATATCATAATAATAGATAATATAGAAATATCAACTAATATGAAGCACATATCAAGGAATATATTTTATGAACAACCATAAAAAACTATATTGCAATATATATATATATACATGAAAAGTGATCCAAATTTCCTAATATTGATTCATGAACACCCCCATATCCCCTAAAATAGTCACAACACAACATACTCAATATCAATATGAAATCATAAAACATTACCTATAACCACAATCAAAAAAGGGTAACTCATATTATTGTTAAACATGTGTTATCTTGGTAAAAATACAACTCCCCTAGATTTCCCCACATATAAAAACTCATTCATGCCTTTTGTTTGTCAGAAATAATGGAATGAGGGAGGGTGAATTTCAATTGAAAACCCTAATTGGATATAAAACAATAACTCAAAACTAAATCCCTTAATAAATAATAATGTGAGAAATAAAATGTGTGATATTTGATCAATTTTAATTTCATTTCTAAATATAAAATCAATGTAATTTAACAACCAAATTGATCAAATCGATTTCATAAAAGTGTGTGAGTTGATGTAAAATATTGATATGTAGAAATGTAAATGGAGGAAAAATAAAATTGATAAGGAGTTAACCTCATGGTCTATATAAGCCCATACATCTCTACCCCACAAATTGAGAGGCATATATTAAGAATATCATAACTGTAGTGGTGATAAAACACCCATCCCCCATAATTATGGTTTGTTACCCTTCCCACACTTTTGTAGAGTGAATTATTAGAGATTTTAATTTGAGGAGAATGAGGTTATCTTTAGAAAAATCCATTATAATCTACTAAAAAATCACATTTAATGGAATAATTTCACTATAGTGTTGTCTATTTGAGCTGATTGTAAGTGATACCAAGAGAAAAAGAGTTTATTGGAGTTAAGTCTAAAGTGTTTTTTGAATTATTTCATTTCACCATTTATTTGATCATTATGAGCATGCCATTGGGAGGAGTTATTTAAATTCTTGTCTTTAAGGTGAAAAAAGAGTCCATTTAGAGGATGAAAAAGAAAACATATGGATTTTGAAATCCATAGGGACCATGAAGTTAAAGAAGACTAAATTTATGGGGATTTGACTATAATAAATGTTATCATAGTAGTGATGGATCTATATAATGAAACAATATATCAAAAACATTCTAGTTAGAGGCCTACCTAAAGCCAATATCTTTTGTATGAACTCCATCCATGGGATTCTATTGTATGGTGGCCTTCAAGTAGATTGATTGTCCACAACATGAGCTACTTTCTGGATAGAGGTCCTATTATTCACAATTAAAACAACAATATTTACCCCAGAAGGAACGTTCCATACAACAGAAAACCAATGTTATATAGACATCACAACCACTATGTGTGGCACATCCACCTCAATCTATATCCATTTTTGTGAATTTTTAGATGATTCAATCTACATTATCTATAAATAGAGATATTTGTAGTCTATTATTAATTATTAAATGTTAATTTAATACTCAATTAAATCTCATCACTCTTTATTTAATAAAATAAAATAATCCATTAAATGATACTGATTAAAACATAGTTGTATTCATGTTATCATGAAAAAACCATGAGAGACAGTGATATGTACTTAAATATATAAAATTTTTATGATAAAACCCATAAGAAATGAAAATATAAATAAATGATATAAATTTATATTAATTAAAATAAATGTTTTAACATGATATTCAATGAGATATAGAGTAAATTTATGAAGCATATTAATAACAATATAAAGAATATATTTTAAAGGTCCCCCTTTTTTAATAAATTTAACACTAAAGAAGGGAAATGGTAATTTATGAATTTAATAAAATAATATACTATTTCTAAAAATAATTTGAAATTTAATGCCATCCCCCTTTATGAATATAAAAAAAATGGGAAATAAGATATGAAAAATGATAAACTATAAAAATCATATTCAAAATAAAAATAATATTTGAAAACAATAAAAATATTTTAATGGAAAAAAATGGATTGAAAAAATATTTTAATTTAAAAAATGTAGAAATAATATGATTATTTCAATGTGATAGACTAGAGACTAAAATATATATATAGTGGGAAAAAGAAATGAATTGGGACAATGTAACTAGAGAAAATGATACATTTCATTTGTTTTTGCTAAAACCAACTTATCATCAGGAAATGACTATAACTCAATTGATTGATTTCACTATTGAATAATGTCAAGAAAGAAATTTTAGAGTAAATATTTTAAAAAATAATTCTACAAATTATATTTTGTTGAAGAAAACATAAGTAAAAATTTAGAGTGAAATATATATTATACAGTTTTTAATCATCACTAATTTTTTTAACAGAACAAAAAATATATTATAAAATATTATAGTATATTGATAAATACCATATTAATTTCTGAATAGTATTATTGAAAATAAAATGTACCAATGGTGATTTTAATGAAAAAATAATAGTGTTATAAAAATTTATCATTATTTGAGAAATTTGATGTTGAAATTTATAAAAAGTGATTAAATATGTTTTGAAAAAAGAAATAATTAATTTTTTGAATAAAAACCTCATAAAGAAATGTTTTTTATTTTTATGTGATAGCCACCAATATCAAATGAAAACATATTTGATATTAATGGATAAATGAAAAATAAAAATTAAAAATTAAAATATTAATACAATGATGTAAAAATATTACATATAAAATTTGAAAAATGGCTCAAGATAGATATATATCAATTGAGTAATATGAGAAGTGATAAATTACTGATTAACTTATAATTAATTTCAATTGATCATCTTCTAGAGGTTTATTGAAAATATCATCAAGTTTATATTATGATGAGATATTATCTAGAAATATATTACCCTATGGGATATGATTTCCTAGGAAATGCTATCAATGGTCAATGGGTGTATTTAATGATATATTAATTCGATTTTTAGTGATATTTATGGAATTGGAATTTTTTATTTGATTAAAAAATTGTGAAATTATTAATGATTTCCAAGTTTGTATGCATATTTTATAATATTTTGGAATAATAAATCTTTGTGCCTTTATATTTTGCTTCAGTTGTCGAAAGAGGAATTGAGTTCTATAACATAATACTATATGGGATGAATAATGTTTTTATTATATGGATTGTTATAGTAAAACATTTCTTTTCTAGATAACATCCCCTAAAATCATCATAAGAAAAATTAATTATCACAAGAGAGGATCATTTCAAATAAAAATAGAATTTTAGATAAATGAAAAAAAACATTTGACACATTTGATGTGGGATTCCAAAGGATTTGATTAAGAATAAGCACTGATATAATCATTGAATGTGATATTAGGAAGGGTCATAGAAATGTAATGTTAACTAGTAATAATACTTTTATGTTGAAATATTTCTATCATTAGATCATATTTATCAAATTTTATCTTATGGGTGGTAATCATTGACATGATAATATATGTAAAATACTCAATTCATAATTCAATACATTTTTTTTACTATATTTATATTTTCATAAAAATAAATCAATATTTATTTTAGAAACATGAATATCAAGAATTAAATTGACACCACCAATAAACATCATCTAAAATAACATAATTAATTAAATCAAAAATTCTAATCAAATATAATCATTACTCAGGATGAATGTCACATAATCAATGTAAATTATAATGTGTAATATGTAGTTTATGTTGTGTTTTGAAAAGGGTCGTGAATTGGGTTTTCCCCTTTTCAAACCATTTTAATGAGGATAGTTTTAAATATATTAATACTAAGTTAAATGGGATTATTTTAAACAACTAAAGGATTTGGTCTGTGTGAAAATTCATTTTGAAAAATTGGAGTTCAAAATAAATTTCATATCCTAGAAGAAATTTGAAAATAAAACAATTTTAAATAGGGATTTTTCATCCATTTTAAATAGTTCAAGATGGTGAAAATAAGAACATTAGAACAATATTTTAATATATTATTACCAACTGAATGAAAAAGTTATTTCACTAGATTTAGTTCCCTATCATTTGATATAAACATTAGTTACAAGATGAACTATGTTTTTAGTGATATTAGTAGATTGACTAGAATGTTAACATTTTTAATAAAACAATAATCCCAATACAAGGAAAAAAGTCACGGGGGTTTAATGTAATGCAACCCCAAAGCATCATTTATGACAAAATTCAAACGATTAGAAGGAAAAGACCCAAAAGATGAGAATGAAGACAAATTACTACTTGACATTGCCGTAGAGGAAATAATGTCCGCCACCATGTTACCCTCCCTCCAGGTATGAGAGATATCCATGAACACCCCTATTACAACCTGACATCAGCTGACTGTATAAATTATGCTCCATGGAATCCTGCCTCTGTTATGAAGTGAATTGAACAACACCAAGGGATCTGTTTCCACCGAATACACCACCAAATCCCTACCCACACACATCCGCAAACCTGCTTCCATAGCCCGAGCATCCGCCGAAAGCTCATCACCTCCCCCAAATGAAGTAGTAAACACTGTATAAACAGAGCTATTCTGGTCACTCACGATGCCCCCTCCTCGTATCTCCCCTCTGAGCAGTGAAATATCAATATTAAGTTTCAAACCATGTGCCAGTGGCCGCCACATCACCAAATTCCCCTAGCCAGGAGGGTCGGCCCGCTGATTTTCACTACTTTCAAAAGAAATGACGCACATGGAGCAAGAAGTTTTTCAGTCCGAGCACATCTGTAGTAGATCCAGCATAGTGTTTTTCAACCTGAAGTGTATACTAACCTGAGAAACCGAGCCTCTACTATGGTTCTTGTTATTCCGGGCCTACCAAATAGTCCATCACCCAGCAATGAGTATGAGAACCCTTACTTTCCTTTTCTTACATTGGTTTTCAGCTCCCCTAAAATAGGTTTTAAGGAAGTCCTCTGAGTTACTCACATAGCCATTCCATCCCAAAGAAGCCCTAGAGGTCTTCCAGCCCCCCATTCCCATTCACTTTCATTAAACAGATGTCTCACAGGATCTGTGCTCGGAGCCCTGCAACACCAGCACCGGTAAACCATTAGAATTCCCATTCATTTAAGGTTAGCATCCGTTGGTAGAGCCTTGTGTCGCACTCTCCACATCAAAAAAATGAATTTGGAAGGAATCCGTTTTCACCACAGTCTCCCCCATAGATATACTTTCACCACCTCCCTCGTCACATTATATAATCCTTTGATAGAGAAAAAACACGATGATGTACCTGTCAAAATTAACAGATCATCATCATCATTTGTGACTATAGAATTAAACACCTCCATTTTGTTGTCGTCGAGGATGGCCTTGAGGAACCTCATATGGCAGGAATCTTCTTTGAAGGTGATATCTGGAGTTGGATAGCCTGGGAACCACAACCTCCCTGCCCCCCAAAAATATGATTTCACATTTTAGGGGATGGTGTTTATATCATCTAAAATAATTCAACTGTAAATTTGAAGGAGATTCATGTTCGTCGCCAACATATTTAGTTTTAAAAGAACCATTTAGAATAACTTCATCAAAAATATTTGGAGAATTTTTATTTTGGAATACTATAATAAAAAATTGTAGGTAATGATTCTTCCACCAATTGAGTCCTCTATTTTATGTAATGCAATTATTTTCTTATTACCAAAAATTACCTTCCATAAATTTAAACTCAGATTTTCTAATATTGTATTTCATGTTGAAAATAAAAAAATTTCCACAAAAACATAGAAATATATAAAATTGGTTTATTAATGAACCAAATGTCATATGTATGATTCTTAAGAAAATTAACAATTACGATGTGATTTATGATATAGAATGCACTATTCATTTCCTCATCCCAATTCTTTTGGAAGATAAAATTCATTTAAATATGTTTGAGTGATTTATATTATTTTTTAACTTTACCACTCCACTAAAATGTTTTTAGGGGTTTGGGGAGAAAAAAATATTATAACTATCATAAAAACAAAAATAATTAAATTTCTTATTATATAATTATCTACTATGATAAATTAAAATTGAAATAATTTTAAAATATTATTCATTTTCATCCCTATTTAAATATGTGAGGAAGGATTTTCCAACTTCACTGATTTTGATATTAGAAATATTCCATTGTGAATTTCTAATAATGATTAATAATAATAATTTATTTTACATCACTCTAATACATTATATTTATTAAGGACAAAAAAGGTCTTAGTAAATTACATCAAGTGATTTTGAGGATGAAATATATTTTATTTGATTTAAAAGCATATATATTTTTCTTAACTTATCTGCATGATTCATAAACCATGTGGTCATTGAGATTTAATTTGGGAATATATCGTACTAGTTTCTAATGGTTGAGTTTAATTGGTGAATGTGAGATAAAATTAAAAAGATATCAGTTGAACATCCATGGATTAGTCCTTTTTTAACTCAATCATTTGATGTTTCAAATAGAAATATATTTTAAATTTATATTATAATCATTTTTTAATCATTGTGTATTAAATAAAATATTCTATTATGAATCAAAAAAAATTTAACAAAATTTTTTAATAATGTTCAACAATTCCTTTAATACACAATTAAAAAATGACCTGACAATTTTGATTTAATATATTTTTGAATAAATCTTTCTTAGTTAAATTTTACATTAAAAAAACTTATGGAAACTATTATTATTAACCATCCTCGAAATTTTTCATTGAGAATTACATCACATGAATCTTGCTTATCCATTTTATTAAATTCAATAAGCTCAAAAAATTGTGTATCAATTAACTATAATATTGGTATGACATTCATTTATTGTGTCCTGTCAAAATACATATTTCAAAATAAAAAAAATGATTGAATCTTTTTCAACTGACATATACCTGGGTGTATTTATATTTTCCAATGATGATTTTGGAAACCATATTTTCTTAGGGGTGTTTCAATTAGAATTATTTTATGAAATGTGGATTAAATTTAGTCTCACCTATCTCTTATTTTTATAAAAAGATTAAATATTAAATTAATAATTTTTTGAAATAATATTAAAATTATTCTCTAAATATATAATTAACCAAATTGATTTTCATTGTTATTTTAGTGCTTCATTCATGGATTGAGTAACAAAAACCAACCAAATAAATTAGATATTTTTAAGAAAAATTTATATTATTAATTTTTCCTCACATTTTGTAAATTTAAAATTGGATTTTTTGTGTAATTTAATATTGGATTCATGATTATCATCATCTGGTTGATTTTTTATTATTTTCATGATGAGATAACGATTTTCTTTTATGTTGATATCCTCTTTTTTATGAGATTTTTTTTTCATGAATCACTTGGTATGTTTCTTTTAATGTTCAATGTATGATGAATATTATAGAATACGAACATTAAAAAGATGATCTTTAGTATAAATTATGTATTCATAATATAGTTGAAAGATGTAGCCAAAATAGGAAGTGATATGAGAAGTGGTAGGGGAAGAAGAAAAAGATCATGGGGAAATATAAAGAGGGGTATTATCCTTGACAAGTTGATAAACATGTTCCATATCAAAATTCAGTATTGATTGACATGAACATGATAGTAATATTGAATCCATTGAGTCACCATCTACACTCTATTTTATGACATTAAAATCTATTTACCATTTCTATTTTCATTGATCATGATCATGTAAATTAGAAACAACAACCTTATTTTCACCTTTCGATTTTATTTTAGGTATTTCATGTATAATCTATTCTTTTTTATGTTATTGATTTAGTTCTTAGTAAGAAGAGAATGGACTAAAACCCCACATCTGAATTTTTTATCACATGTATCTTGAAAGTGATTGTATTCATAACTACTTTCCATACATAGGACTCATTATTGGAAGGAAATTTCATCAATATTTTATATGTTATCAAGTATCCTATTGGATCATTGACTTATATTTTCAAAATTTCAATAACTTATTGAATAACTATCATATTTGGTGTCTAGGAGATTAGTAAAATACAAATAATATACCTTATGAAAATATATATTGTGAAGTCATCACTAGGGGACCATCAACCATTTTAGATGTCAGTAAATCTTATATAATTACCACCTGTAGACTTGTTGGTAAGCATGTACAATGTTTCCAAATCCTGATGAATAATATATTTTATAATATCTTTAACCCTATTAATTTTATTATGGGCATCTTTTTATAACATCTAAATATTATATCCACTGTTTTAGGTTGAAAAATGATTAAACTCATTATGAGTAATTCCAAAATTTAAGGAATTGATATATTTTTTAATTTGGAAAAAAAATTATAAATTATTATGTAGTCTATTTCACATTATATTAGTTCATTAAAAAATAATCATCCATAAAGATTTTTAAGAAACATGATAAGAAATAATATCATAAAATGTTGACATCATATTAATAATATATTATTAATTGATATTGTAAAAAATACAAGCCTACATATTGTAATTAAATGTGATAATAAAATATATAATTGAAACATATTAAAATTTAAAAAAAATTAAAGACATATATGAAAGAAAGTATTTTGATAAAATGAAATATCACTCTATTGATATAAATTATTGGTCATTGGAAACTATATGTGGCGAGGGTGATTATTAAAAAAATAAAGAATAAATCAAAGGATAATTTACAACTATAGATATTGAGAAATAATATAATGGTTCACTGAATGTGTGAAAGTGAAAATAAAATTATTTTTTAAAAATAAGAATAAATTGATTTAACTCATAATTTTATCAAACCAATATTAGAAAAGTCTTCTAATTGAAATAAATTATTCAATATGTAAAGCTAATTTATCATCAAAAACAATTATTTTGATGTTTATAAAATGATTTATGTGAGGCATTATATACGCACTTTTTGTCGCGGTATGTAAATATTATTAGTACCATGATAATAGTGGTAAAAATGTAAGTATTCCCTCAAAATTGTTTTTATGAGACCCCCATGAAATTTGTTTATCCAAGATACTCAACACGCACTTTTATAGAGTTTAAATCATTAGAGAATGGTGGATGTAATGAAATTATATTTCCTTTAGAAAATCCATTAAAATACACTCAAAAATCAATTCATATGAATTAAATACAATGGACGATTAATGGATAGAGATTATGGGTAGATATCCTTTTTGGAAAAGGGAACATTCTAGTAGGAATTTGAGAGATTTTTTATTCCAAAAATGAATCATCAGTTTAATAATTGAGAGAATGTAATTGGGATAAATTATGTGTGGGTAAATCTTTATGGATCTGATAGAGTCTTTTTTTAGGATCCCAATAGATATTGAAGGATCCAATAATTTCTTTGGGTTATGAATATGATGAAGACTTCATTTTTGGTCATTTAGATGATAATAAATAACACAACTCTAGTGGTTTATTTATTTCACTTGATACCCTGTAGACATCCCAATTATCTTAGAGAATATTTAGTCCTAGTGTATAGTTAATGATATCCACTATAGAGCAGATACATACCATCGGTTGTTGGTGGATTTCGGGTAGAAATAATATTTACTAGATCTACCATCTTCTTTTTAGTTATCTTTCTACAGATCTACACATTGACCAGGAAGGCACTTGCTAGCCAGTGTTATATGTACATCACCAATTTCATGTTCTTACACCTCCACAAACATATAATGTTTTCTTTATCTATTTAGATTTTTGAAGGAATTTATGCATGAATATATATATATATATATATATATATATATATATATATTCCCTACCCATTATCAATTTAGGAAGGGTAATTTTTGGACCTATTTAATTCTATTACATATAATTTATTAAAACATTATAATTCAATTAAATAATATTTTTTGAAACATGGTTGTGTGTATGTGAGAATAAAAATTCCATTAGAGAGGTATTTATAACACATTTCTATAATACAGGGTCAGATAGAACGAATGAGGGAAAAGCCTCATTTGATACAGATTGTAAAGCCACTTCCCAATTCACTTATTATATACTGGTGTTTCACATATCCTCATGTGTTAATACCTATATGAAATATGTATTAAATTATAACTGATGGCATGATTACATTTAATAGTAAAACTATTCCACCACTATCAATAATTAAAAGTATAAATAATATAAAAAAGATAAATTAGTGGAATACATAAATGATCCTATATTGAATGGAATGTCATGTATATCATGTCTTATATAAAGAGAAACCAATAAACCCATTGTTTAAGATCAAATCATAGTTTGATAATAAAATTTAGTCAAATAAAACATTGTGACATCACTTTAGAGTCCCTACTGGTACCACCTATAATCCCTATGCTCCATCTCCTAACTCCAAATCACTAGGGGCTTACTATTTCCAATATCCCTAGCTATAATTTCTACACGACCATAGAGATTCCCATGAAGGGTGTGATTTTAAACGTCTTAGTGAACCAAAAATGTTTCCTTCACATGATTTCATATTCCTGAGAATGTTTCTAATGATATAAAATAATTCACAAGTAAAAAAAACATTAACCCATTCGCTCATTTATTATTCACTAGAAAATATTCAATAAACTAAATCCCCATCTTCTTCAACCCGATTCCAGTAATGGTGTAAATGAAAATCAATACATGACTAATTTTTTTAAAAAAATTCATTATCTATAAAAACCCTATGTATCTCATTACAATTATCAATTATTTCTATTATTTAATTCCACCTAAACCACCATGATGGTGGTTGTTAGAAGAAATAAGATAATCCCCACCATTATGATGGTTGTAATTCTAAGATGATAGTACGTACCTCCCAACAAAGATTATGTTTCTAGATATAAACATCAACACTACCTATAAACATTACATATGAGCCTATATCTTAATGAAACACAAAACACATTCATTATATACTCTAACATAAAACCTATATGCCCATGATCTATCTTATGCCATCAAATGACTCATTTATTGTAGTCTTTATCCCCTCTTTATTCTCCACTACAAGGGATCATCTAGATATAACCAATTCAAAATTTCATTATGATTCTATAGAAATGGTATTTAGGTTTATATAATAATACAAGAAACCCATTTCATTATAAGGACCTACAAGGCATATCATGAACAATCCCCAATAGGCTATAGATACACTCTCACAAAAAAACCCTACACATCACGGTTTACATAGGATATGAAAAAATAATAAGATAAAAAATATAGGATAGGTATCAAGGTGGAACTCACAAACCTATATATATCAAATATCAAACAAGGGTTTTATGTACCATCCGGAGATTTAAAAAATATGACTATGATCAATACTATACATGATATAAAAAATCAAAAAAATTATTTAATAAGACCATAATAACCCAAATCATAAATATGGAGGGAATAAATAGGAAAACCCAAATTATGAAATACATATGAGTGTTAATAATACATAAAAAATTAATATTAATTTATAGTAAATAGGAACTCAATTTTTATAACATTCATCTTGTTCTTCAGAAATATGTTATCTTCAATAGTAGGTTTTATTTTTTTGGTTGGAAGATATTATTATTAATTATTTAATATTTTTTAAATTATATTCAATAAAATTAATATTTTTTAATTAATATTTCCAAATTATATTATTATTCTTTTTTGGATTTTTTGGATAGACTAGTATTCCATTGACTAGTGAAAACAAATTTTTTTATTAAAAAACCATATTTTTCAAACATTTACATGGTATATTTTTTTAAGTGTATAAAAATGATTTAATTTTAATTATATTAATAAAAATATAATTATGACCATTGGAATAATTTTTATGGTGTATTTTTTATAAGACAATTATTTTCATATAACGATATTTACCATGTATACTATCATTCATCACATTTCTCCAGTTTAATTTTTACTTATGCCTTCCACTTTTTTGAATTGAATATTGAGAATTGATTTATATAATTAGAATCATTAGGATAAAATTATCAGAAGAGTTCAATTTTATTTTAGGTCTTTAAGAATGGTAATAATAGTATGTTCTGTTTCCACTCTCATGTTAAAATGGGTAATTTAAGGTTAAAAAATTATGAAATATGGAATAAAAGGTTATCCTAATACATTAATTATTAGTTATGGATGATTATATTTCATTAATAATGAATTAAAATTCTATTATATGACCTTTTTTTCATGTGTCCATGATATTGACCATTAAAATATTTTAGATAAGTAAATGTAAAAATGTCCTTTTATTTTCTTGGTTATGTTTATATTGTTTATTTTTTGGTCAAAATAATGTATTTTAAATTTTTATTAGTTATATGAATTATAATTTATGTTTTATCATGATATAATTTTTTATTTTTTTGGGATTAAATAATAAATTTAAATGATTACTCAATGTGAACACATTATTCATTCAATTATTATATAAGTAAAATAAATTATTTTTTAAATATAAAATGTTATATATTATTTGTGAGTTATTGTGATACATGAATTTTAAATATAAATAAAACATTTTAGGATAATTATTTTTGTATAGTATTATTATGTTGTTATCATGACATTATCAATGATAATGTTAAAGAATATTTCTAAAACTGACAATAATGATATTTTTTAAGAAATATTATTCTATTAAATGATTTACAATTAATATAAATAATGTAATGGATATTTTTATTGGTTTATGGTTAGAATATCATCCATGTACCATTTACAGGAAATGTTTCCCTTTATTTTAAATGTATA
This sequence comes from Viscum album, assembly GCA_963277665.1. Taxonomy (NCBI): domain Eukaryota; kingdom Viridiplantae; phylum Streptophyta; class Magnoliopsida; order Santalales; family Viscaceae; genus Viscum; species Viscum album. Next base: position 1,919,485,619 of record OY728125.1, on the reverse strand, counting down.
GACCAAAAGTTGTAAAATCTTTGTTATCATAATAATTATCCGAAAGGGTTTATACTTGTTAAAACAACATAAGGATAAAAACATAATATAAAATTTTATAAATTTTAAGGTATGATATGATATCTTCCCAAAATCATCCTATGTTTTAATTATAAATGTTTCCAGCCTTTTATATGAAAAGTAATTTTTACTAATATAATAAGAAAGGTTATTCATATAGTTCCCCTCAACCTAATAATAAAGGGGCACCTAAAATCCAATTATATTTATATTAATATATTTTTATTGATCAAAACACGACCAAAATACCTTGATAACATTATTACTCACATTTTATAGTTCTTTGATCGACAATAATCATATCATAGTTAGATTAAGGTGTCAATCAAAGGTTATTGTCTGGAAAAGAGGAATTGATTTTAATCAAATATTGTAGTTTTATATATATTCTACCTCCATTAAATAATCATAAAAATTATGAAATAACAACAAAAATATCTTACATATATAAATTTTTTCTTCTATTAGTGGAATATCCTATATCCATATCCTCTTCCACAAAATGTGGATGAAAACTATCATTTGAGTATACCACACACTACCACCTCACGAAATGATGTAATTATTTTTCCTTAAACATTTGTGATAGAGTCTTAAAATGAAAGAATTAGTATTTATTTATTTTACTAATGATATATTTATCATTTTTAAATGATGATATATCAAATTTGTTTATACATTTCCATCCATTGAAAAATGATAACGTCCTTCACAAATATATGTGGACTACCACCATCACGAAGCAATGTGATTTATTTCTCATCCCCACATAACATGGAAGAAAAATGACTTTATATAATGAAAACTTTTATATTTATTATATAAATATCATTGGAAAATGATTAAAAAATAATTAAATTCTTTACAAAATTACTTTGGATGAAACGAAACACCACTCATGTGTATGTATGACCAAAAGTATACATGAATTCATTATAGTTAATTTCTTATCAAATTTATTCATGATTTTATTTAAAAATGTAATTTACTTATAAGAAGGTTTTTATAAAATGAATAATGTTCCCTAAATTAGGTAATAATTAATTTTTTGACCATAGTAAACTGAAAAATTTCCATTTAGAAGAATGAGTTGAATATTATAAAAATGCTAAAAATGACCACAAATGATTAGGTAATTGAGTAGAAAATAGTTATAAATTAATTTTAAGGAATATTATAAATGTAAAAAAATATAGTAAATAAATAACAAATTGTTATTATTTATGAAGATAAAGAATATATTAATGATTTTAGATTCAAGGTATGAAAAATTATTTCAAAATTACCCTTATAATGTTTCCATAAAAAACATTTTTCTTCAACTACCATGTTATTATAATATCATGATGAAAATTATTATGTATTACCCAATTTATGATAAATTTCATTCATATGAATACTTTAATTTAATTATAATTTATTGAAAATGAAATTGTTATCAGTTTTTCATAAGTGATAGTTTACATTAAAAATCACATTTTAATTATTTTAAATAATTATTCTATAAATATTTCTATTCTAAGTCCAAATTTTTTAAAAAAATTACGTATGTATTAATATAAAAATTATTGAATTATAATGTAATATTTTAAGCAATTTTTACGTTCTATGAATGGTTTTTAAAATGAAATGTTTCAATATTTTAATATAAATAATATGACATTCATTAAAATAGAAAAAAATAATATTTTATTTCAATATATATAAGACATTAGTATATTTTCCCACTACAAAAAATAATTATATGATTTTTTTCATACATTAAAATACACTAGGTTTTATTTAATTATTGAAACCTCTAACCCCTTTTTATTTGAATATTATTTCAATACATTTTGTTTTATTGTAATGGAATATTTCAATATCTAAAAATGTTGTACTTCATAGGATATTATTATTATTATTATTATATAAATGAAATATTTTACATATTTTTTTTATTTTATGTTCCATGTATATTAATTATTATGGAGAGTGAGACAGATATAGCTCACAAGAAAATTTTTACTCGATATAGCTCTTTGATGCATTGGTTAATGATTAGGTTCTATGGATATTTTTATTTCTAGTCGACTATATGGTCATTCGTATAGTAATGGTTAATGTAAGAGTTCTTATATGGTTCTTATAAAGATCATGTCACATGTTTCTAACATGTTATTTATGTGGATTCTTTCAAATTTTCATGGAATTTGTTTGATATTAATATTAAATCCAAATATTATTTTGTCTAATAGAATGATTATTCTATTTTTTGTGAATTGGTATGTTTTTATGAAATTATATTCATGGGTTTACAATTCTTTAAAAAACACCCATGTTAATTATTCTTATATTATGAATTCGTATAATATTTTTATATTAAATAATTTCAGAAGGGATACTAATTTCATGTGCATGTAAATGATAATTATAAATATCATTGTTTATTATGTTGAAGGTAAAAACTTTTTATGATTTTAGTGTTTTGAAATAAACTAATAGTTTTATATCTTTGTTTCTATATACCATATTGATGTTTTTATGATAATATTACATTTTAATAATATTCTTTTTATAATTCATAGATGGGTAAGACAAAATAATATGTCAGGATGAATTTTATCATGACTATTTGGTAAAAGAAAACATGTTCCAATTTAAAAAAAAATTACAATGTGAAAAAAAATTATACTAAGTAGATGATTCGACATTAAAAGTTATGGTATTTTTTGTAAATGTTAAGAAATAATTCTATAAAAATATAAATCTAAATTATCTATGGGAATATAAGAATGTAAATGCTTGTCCAATGACAAAATAATACATAATTTTTTTGGTCAGTTACTTATAGTAGGTATTAGATAATTTTTTTAGAAAACTATATTGAATTGTTTTTTTTCATGTAAGGATAGAGTTATAGATACCAATATAGGTTTTGTTGTTAATGGTCTCCGAAATTGAAAGGACTCATGTTTTTCTATAATGTAATTTCTATCATAAGTTTGAATTTTTTTATTTCCTATAATTATAATTGGTAAAATTCTAAATTTCACTAAGCATATGATCTGGGATAATTTTTTTCACAACTCTATTGGTCACAAAATATGGTTTTTACCCTAGGATAGTAGTTTAGTGGAAATAAAAGAAATTCTTATTTTAGAGTAATAATTAATAGATAATAATTATTAAATTAAATAGTAATATGTTTTTGCATGTTCATTTAGGGATATCTATTAAATGTAGCATCAGATTGAGATTACACCTCTACAGTTGGGTCTAGAATACAAATGTTTTCCTGGGTTGGAACTAAAATTGTGTGGGAACTATGTACAAATCCATATCTTTTTTATTTTGATTTTTATTTTCTTATTTTAAAATATTTTATTTTCCTTTTCTATCTTTTAATCCTTATTATCACACATGGCACACTGAAAATCCTTCTTCATAGTAAACTGAGCAAGAAAGGGAGAGAGAGAAAGAAAAAGAGAGTGAGAGAGAGAAGGGCACCATCTCGGAGCTCTTGATGCATTGGATTGACGTGCAGTAACCATGGATAGATGATTTGTGTGATTCTTTGGCAGTTTCAACCCAAAGGAAATAATTTTTAGGTTTTCTCCATAGATCAATGTATATTTAGATATTTCTATATAAAGAGAATTATTATTATTTATTATGACCCATTGGGGCCAAATCAGTTATTTGTGTGTGTGGGGGGAGGGGTGAAAATAGGGATTCCATGAAATTTACGGTGTTTTCATTTGAGAAAACCAAAATACACATGGATGGTTTAGGGTGACACTCTGTGTGTTCATCCTATTTTTGGAAGATTATATTTACGATGAACATGCCATGCACCAGGGTGTACACACTATGTCATGGGTCATAGTGGTGTAGCCGAGTAAACAACATGGCTACCCATGTAGGGGTACATGGTCTTGTATAGTACATGACTAGACCCTTTGTGGATTGAATGGCATGTACAAGTACACAGTCTATCCAAATACATGATGAGGTTGGTTGATACACATATACAGATACTCCATTTAGGTTACAGTTTGTGTACCATCCTTACACATTGTATACCTAGGGTGTCTACATGCCCATAATGGTGGGAGTATATGTCCATATCGGGCCTTGAGGGTACGTGTCGTGTGCCATGGTCAACAGTTTGGTGCAACCCCTTCTATCCCATTGATGAGTTTTTATATCTTTTCACTCAGATGTCGAAATTAAACCCATGAATAATCTGTTATGACAATATTTTTATGTATATTGTTATGGTAAAATCCTTCTTGTATTTTGAGAATTCTTAGTCAGTGTTTTATTCTATTATAATGGAGTTTTTTCCCTCAATTAGTTGAATATGTGTCTCATGAGAGAGGGAATTATTTTGAGATGAACCATGAGATATATCGCCTATCATATTCCTTTGTATCATTTATCTGAGGACGCCACCATTGTGACATGTTCCCTTGTGGTATATGAGATTATGGGACTAGTCATTATCTAGGTCCTCCTATTAAATAACTCCCTTTCTGGTTTGGCCTAGAGGATCCCCCATAGGATGTCTCTATCTTATTTATATTTATGAGTATAACCTAAAGGATTCCCTTGATTATGAGATTATATAGAGAGCCCATTGTTGGATCCCTTAACCAATTTACCATTATGAGTATACCATAATGTATTCCCCTCCTTTTCTCTAATCTTGATGGTTCCCTACAGGATTCCTTTTCCTAAGGGTCTTGGAGAGGATCCCTGGTCAGATTCCTTGATTTTCTTGTAGTTAGATATTCCCATGTAGGATCCATCCCTTACTTGGTTGTAGCTCGAAGATCACATGTATGTTTTATCCTAGTGTTTGACCTGAGGGACCCATTGGGTTAATTTTTGACAATCCATGAGTTGTGACCCTGGGATGGGGTAGAGATGGTAGTGGGTGTCACTATTGATCCATTTATGAACATGTAATCCCATGGGGTTGTGGTTGTAGTTTTGGGTTCTGGCATTCAACTACCCCCAAAATTTTTTTATCACCCTTAAATGTTTAGTTTTTACGTAGTGATGTTCATCATTGTTGATTCTAGGTTAGTGGTTATTGATCCAAACATGAGGCATCTTTATTTATTTTTGGATGCCTGAACGTTCTTCCATGGATCCTTCTTTCTTCTTGTTACACCCAGAAATGATTTCTTAAGAACTTACATTTCATACATGTTAATTCTTATATTAATTTGTATATATATAATTTTTACGTAGGACATTAAATTTTGATTAATAAATTTTGTTATTTTATTCATGGGATATCCAGAGGTGATTCCTGGAATCTGGATATTGAGCCTACTACTATATGATTCACGAATGGTATCCCTCGTAATGATACTCCTGGATGATTCCAGTTTTCCATATGGAGAAGAACATTCTTTTATTTTATGATATGTAATGGGGATGATTCCTCTCTTCTATGTTTGATATGGATCAAGATGATTATTTTCACTTAGATATGATTATACTCATGGATGATTATATTCTCTCAAGGGATATAGATTATTAAGTTGTCCTTGCTCATTTACATGATAGTGGTGTGTAGTATGGAGTCTCGCAACATTGCGTACCTAGAATTATTATAATATTTTAGATTAATGGAATGATTATGCTCTACCTTATTAGATACTATTGGTGTGGACTTGGAATCTCACCGATGAGTTCTTCTTATAGATTGCATAAGGGTGAGACCCTAAGAGATTATCTGAGTTTTGAATATAGTGATTGAATACAGACTGGGACCAGGGGATCGAATATTGGACTGTATTTATGTGTCATAAGAAATAGAATGCATATATTAGTCACAATTTATAGGATGTATAGATTCAATTCCTCGTAATCCACAGTTTCAGCGATTATAGGTGAGTATCAGTGAACCCATATGTAGGGTGAGGAAACCCACCATGGTGATGTAGCATGATGAGAGTTATTTTAGGTGTAGGCCATTTGTGTTCCTAATTTTTCACACATAGAAATTACCTAATTTTAATTATAAAAGACATAGGAGTTATAAAACTATGGTACAAAGAAATAGTATCTTAGGAAAATGAGGACCATACATAACATTTACATAATAAAACATAAATATTATTTTATTTAGTTTCTTTATATTTTTAGTGTCTTTCATATTCTCCTTAATAAAAGAAATCACCTGAGTATATAAATAAAGGAATGGGTTGAGATAAAATCCCAGTAAGAGTATTTATAATAAAACTATACAATATAATATGGGTGAAAATAATTGTAATTATAAGATCATCATATTGGGTGGAAGCATTAGATAAATTCATGGAATGGGGCACTACATAAAAATGAACATAATGTCTTAGTCTTCAAATTCTACACCTAATTGTGAACAATGATAGAATCATGTTAATGTATATTTAACTTAATATCACGAGATAAATCACATTACCAGATTAATTTTAGGGATACATAATTTTTATCACACCTATCACATCATAATATTTAAATTCCCTAGATAATTCCTTATGTACACATCACATCATAACATTTACATTATTATGCCTGAAAAATAGAACATATATAAATTATAGAAAAAAATAACACATAAAAATGAATGGGTTACATTTCATAAAGCATATATTCATAAACATTGGAGTTCTGAAGATAAACAAGGAATAAAAATCATAATATCAATCATGATAGAAGAAGAAACAATCTAAAATGAATTGAAAGATGTGTTTTTCAGAAAGAAGAGTTATTTTGGGAAAATAATTTAATTAATCATAAAAAAATATTAAAAACATGTAACTAAAAGAGAAAAGGGGAAAATGATATTTATTTAAAAGTAACTGAATATCCATACTAAAAATTGAGTGAAAGAACAAAAACCCAAAAAAAGGGTGGGGTTCGATAATCCTTTTACATTTTGTCCAAATATATAATTCAAATTAATATTGTGGATAATCAAATTAAATTAGTTAATTTAAAAATATAGTACAATTTATACATGATTTTTATTCTTTATAGTTTTATTATGTTCATTAATGAACATCTCAATGAGTTATATAGTTTAATTTCATCATTTGGGAGTGTATGTTTTGTTGATATCCATGAACAGTTCCCTTGTATATGATTATGGATATCATATAAAATTGGAAAAATTCTGCATAATTGAAATTATATGTTATTTAATGTTAAAAATATGTTTAAATTGTTATATATATGATGAGGTTATATGGTATGAGGATGAATAATTAGATAAGACATCAGTGATAATCGTTTAGATTATCACAACAGTTTTTCGATCATCACAAACTAGTTTTGTTTCAATATTTTTTATTGTGTATATAGTTTAGTTATAAAGAATAAAAAGATTTATAATATACTAATTTAAAAATAAATTTTTAAACATTATTCATTTATGTCTATCCTTAAAGGTGGAAAAGTTAAACTAAAAATGAATCTTCCACAATGCCGGTAAATTGACACATCATAGACGATGTTCACATTTTTTTAGAATGAAAGGGAGAGGAGAATAGGTTTGATGATAGTTCATACATTATAATACAACTTCAGTGTAAAAATTATTCTGGTGTTATATTGAAACTAGGATAAGGGTAAGTGATTAGAGAATATGAAATGAAATTAACTAGAAAATAAAATATATTAAAAAGAAAGAGGATTTTACCTCTTGAATTTATCTTCCTTGAGAAACTCCATAGGGAAAAGGTTTGGTTTTTTAGGAGACCAATGCCTCCATAACATGGGGTAGGTGATTGAGATGTGTGTTAAGTGTAATTTTTGAGAATTATAAAATATTGGAAGGTGTGAGGATAAGAGGTAGTGAGGACTTGTATTTATATGGTTGGAGAGGGGTGTTTTTTAATTATTTTTCACATTATTAAATCATTTTGGATCTTTATTATGAATAGTTTTAGACTTATTGGAAAAATATTAAAATAAGGAAGGATTGTTCAATATTATGTTCATTCATCAGCCATACTTAATATATGATTCAATAATTGATTTATTTATCATATATTGTAAATTATCACATTTTACTATTCAAAAATGTTCTAATATTTTATAAAAAAAATAAATTAACCCTAATCATTTTTAGAAGTGAACAATAAAAAATGAAGGTGATTTAATGAAAATGAATTTCTATATTTGATAAAATTTTAACCAATTTTAAGACACATTAATAAATTAACCAATTTTAAGACACATTCAAAAATAAACCAATGTCTCATAAAATTATCTTATAATAAAAAGTAAAAAAAATGGTAATTTATGAATTCATTTGATGAAAATAAATTTATTTTTAAATAATTATATTAATTATAATTTTATTAATAAATATTTATAACTTATAAAAATACCAATACCTAATTTATCAATTTTAAAATATTTTTTTACTTATTTCATTATATAAATATATAATATTTTCATTCAGATGATACCCAAATTTTATTTTTTTACCTTTAAAGGTGAGTTTTCTATTCAATTGGAAAATTAACTATTCTTAATGGTCACAATAGTATTCAAAATGACTAGTTACAATTCAATTAGAATATATTTCCTTATTTTAATAAATACCACATATTTGATTCATTTATTTTTTATAATGTTTTTATTGTGTTCTCTATGTGATTTTATGTGACTTATACTATATTGATAATTTTAAGAAGGAATTTTCTATTTGATAAAAATTTATCTCATTACATTATTCCCCCCTTATAAAATTTATCCTTCAATTTTTTTAAAAAATACTTTTAAAATAACTGAGGTTACTTATCCTCCATCACTTCATCCAAATCATAAGTTCACTATTCATACATATTGTTCTTCTATTGTAATTTGACCAGGTGATTAGTCTTGTTGCACAAAAGTTATCTAAATATTCCAAAATCATCAATGTCTTCTCGTCGTAAGATATATCATTTTTCAACTATAACCCCTATATATTATGTTCATGTGAAGAAAATGGTATTTATTCCTATAATAGTAATACATGTAATACATCGTGTACTTGAGATAAGGAAGGTGGATATGATAGTATATAGGCCAAATATCTGACATGATAATGAATACCAAGGATAAAATATACATGATACTCTTACATCCTTTATTACCAAATCTCATGGTCCTCTCCAATAGATATATATGGAGGAATAACCTATCACCAACCTCAAAATCTAGGACCCTTCAAAACTTTTTTGACTATCTTTTTGGTCGACATTGGGATTCCTTGTTGTTTTTTTCAGTGGTTTTCAACATTTTTTCCATTTCATTGAACATTTTAAGTCCATGCATCTTACGTTCATTGACATCATCCCAGTAGTTTGGTGTTCCTAATAATTTCTCATAATGGGTTTTATATTGATCCACTTGGATACTAGAGGGGAAACTATTTTTAAAAGTGAATTGAACTATAGATAGATTTCACTCATATCCTCCTATAATTTCCATTAAAATTCCCTCATCATGTCTTCTAGCATCATACTATTTCATTTAAATTGTCCATCAATTTTTGGATTATAGAAAATATTGAGGTCCGACTAATTGTTTAGAGCATATGGGAAACTATTCTAGAACATGAATTTGAATATATGATCTCAATCGGATAGAATAAATAGTGGTAATCCATAAATCCATACCAGTTATATTATTTATATCCAAGATAGTATACCTATTGAAAATTTATTTATAATTATAAAAATTTGATATATCATTGTAAGGTGATCCACGTAAACCGATATATCATTATTTCCTTTGGACCTATTTGGATGTATGGTGAAAACTTCCATGGTGATGATCTCCCATTTCTATGTCGGTATGGCAAATGGTTTTATAAACCCCTTATAAGTTTTTCATTCCTCCTACACAATATGAAATACTAGACACATTGATGTATAATCAGGGATACCTTTCTTTATTTTTCCCAAAAACAATTCGCTCTGAGATCCTAATACATCTTTGTCCGCCTTGGGTTAATAGAGATGGTCGAGCTATATGCGTCATTCAGAAGCTCCTATATAATCATTGGATTTTATGACTAACAGAAACATGATTCAAATCTTATAACTCCTTACTCATAAATTTTAATCTCTGAGTATTTCCCCTTTCCCATTGCATCCAACATCTTCTATATTTCCAATTATTTTCTTTGAGAATCATTTATTTTTCCTATGAGGGATGGTTAATTAATAATTTGAAAAAATATTGATTATGTTCCTTCATTAATGACTCAAATTTCTATACTTGGAAAATATAAGAAGATTGGATCCTTCTCAATAAACATAATTGCTAATATTTTTGATCTGTTCTACTTTGTGTACATACTGCTTTATTCACTTTCCTAATATAGTAATGGATATAGAAGTCATAATCCATGATGAGATATAACCAGATTCAATGGTTCATATTAATATCCTTTTATGTTAAAATATATTTGAGGATCTTATGATCTCTTTATATTTCACACTTCTCCCCACAACGATAATTCCAGCATATTTTCATCGCAAATATAAGATCTGGAAACTCTAGATCATGTGTAAGATATTTTTTCTGATGAATTTTCAAATACTTTTATGTGTATGCTATCAATTTATCATTTTAGATTACTATACAACCTAATACTATCATTAAGAATCAATTTATACTACAAAGTGATCCCCAATTGTTGGATGTGTGAGTAATATACTGGTTATAAGCCTCTTTTTAACTCTATGATGTTGTCTTCACATTCACTATTATATAATAACCGTTCTCTATTTAGAGTTATAATGGTAAGTGGGTTTTTCAATCATGATATGTTATTAAAAAGTCATTGATAATATCTTCATAGACTAAGGAAATTAGGGAACTATTTTACAGATGTTGTATTGGTCCACTTTTCAGTTTATTTTGACTTATAAAGGTCCATAGATATTTCATTACTAGTTACAACATTCCCCAATAATGATAGTTCCTCCATCTATAACTCACATTTACTATACTACTCATAACGTTTCTCCCTTCACATGGTCTTTTGCACTATATTAAAATGCCCATCTTGTTCTGCTTTTCTCTTGGATTATATCAAAATATGATCGATAAATACAACCCCATATTTGGTGAGGTATTATATAAAGACACTATTCATTTAGTCCATGAATATTCTAGAGTATTATGGAGTCTTAAAGGCATCACTATGAACTTATAGTGTATGTAAGTCTTTCACATAGTGTTATTGGTAATATCTTCCTTATCATTAATTGTTTATATTACTACCAAAGGTACACCTTAGATAAATAAATGTCCCCACACACATGATCAAACAATTATTCTATATTTAGAAGAGCCTACTTTTTATTTATCAGTATTTTGATGAGATCATGGTAATCAATGCAGATGCACATTGATCCATCATTCTTCATCATTTATTGGACCGGTGCCCCCCATGGTGAGGCACATGGGTATATTAAACCCATATCTAGAATATATTGAAATTGTTTCTTTAGTTCCTCAAACTCAATGGTGTCAATTTTTTATAGTTTCATTGATATATATAATTACTCTAGAGTAATTTTAATTGTGAACTCAAACACTCTATCTAGAGGAACACCCGGCAATTATTTGGGGTACACATCAGTGTTGTCCCTCTCAATGGTAATGTATTCAATCATGGTTGTCTCCTTTATATTAATCATTTGATCTAGATATTACTTCTCATAATGAAATAATATCCACTCTTGAGATTATGATTTCAAATAAGATGCATCCTCATCCACTTGTATACAATTTTAGGATTCATCAGGATTAGAAGAGTGATCTCCCTTCCCTGAATGTTGATGTTGTATTGGAATAAATATATCCAATACATGCCCAATATAGCAACAAAATAAACCAAAGGATGTATAAAAAGATTTTCAAGGAGGATTAGTAAAAAAACTAGCAGGGTAGGAGTTATAAAATTTTGACGCCGCAATTTCTCCTTTTAATATTCTCATAGAGAAATAAAATATTATATTCTGAGGGGGTGTTTGAATAGTAATACTAAACATTCATGATATGAATGAATACATAGAATAATAATTAAATAATATGTTCACTATTCGTGAATGAATAACTGGTGTTCTGGTCACCACATCATTGTCAGATAGCTAGATCCATTCGTAGATGTGGTTTTGAACACCAAATCAATCTATTTATTTTTATATTAATGTTGATAAAAAACATAAAGCATAACTGACATGAATTTTGAAATTCTCTTCATAGCCTATGAAAGATTCACCATCTTTCTAATTTTGTTCTATTAATTTTATCCCGATTATTGTATATTGTGTCCAAGGGAAGTACTTGTTAAGAAACAGTATCTTAATCTCTTCCCACTCCATCTCTTCAATTGTTTTCCTTCAACTTGGTGTTTTTAATCAATGACCACCATTGATCACCCTCTCCATCTAGACAATAAACAGTGGGATTAACCATCTCTTTCTTTGAATAGTGGTTCAAAGAATAGAACATATCTATCTAGTTAGAGCACTATTCTATGAGGACTGAATCAGAAGATCCAGTAAACATTAGTGGTTGTTACCGCATAAATAATCTAAAATCTAGTGTCTCCATCTCTGGTGAAAATTTATGTCTCACATTGTTTAGGATATTATTTATATCTTGAAGTAGCTGGTTATGAATCACCAATAACTTTTTAACACCACCTCCAAAGTCATTGGGGATTTCAGTTGACCAATCAATGGATTTTCCCTCTTATGAATTTTTCAGATTATATCTCCTGATTCCCACCATTTTCTAAAATAGAAATTTTTAGAACAAAACATAGGTCAACAAGTCATAAAAGATAATTTATTCCTTTGTAAAAGTAAGTTTGAATGCATACCCTGTGGGATCCCTATGTTTAGAAATTTTATAAAAAATTAATTGAATACTTGTATATATATTGTCTCATACTAAGGGTTTTCACAATGGTTCTCTAACACAAATTCCCATATTTATTAAAATGTGCTCTGATACCAACGATGAAATAAATTATTTTTCTAAATATAAATTATTTCATTTTATAGAAAATAAATATAAAATAATTACACAACCAGGATCCAATGGTGTAGTGTATTTAGAAAACTAGGAACATAAATAATGTTTAAATGATAAAACATAAACATTATTTATTTCTTATTCTCTAGCTTATTTGTGGACTTATCATTCTATTTAGTACAAGTAATTATTTAAATATATTAATCAAGGAAAGGCTCAAGATAAAATCATATTAAGAGGATAGATAAGATCAAAAAATATCATAACATGGGTGTGAATAATCATCATCAGAACTTTATAATCATGAGAGGAAACATTAGATATTTTCATGGAATGTGGAAGTGCATAAAAAAGTAAACATCATGTCTTAGTGGTCAAATGGCACAAATAGTTTTGAACAAATATAACATATTCTTCACAAATATTTCACATTATATCATGTGATAACTCACATTACCCAAAACATTAGAGATTTATATAATTCTAGGTTCTCTTGTCACATCATAAAATTTATATGTGCTATATAATTCTAGGCATACCCCCCACATTGTGACATTTACATTGTCATGCATGCTACATTGAACTTATATAATTCATGGACATAAATTTACCCATGGAAAGTAATGGGTTTGTTTTCCTAAATAATAAATTCATTATCTTTAGATTTTCCATGATTAAAGGGGAACGTGATTCTTGGTATCAATCTTGATTAAAGAAGAAACAATCTAAAAAGAAGTGAAAGATGTTTTTTTAAGAAAGAAGTGTTATTTTGAGAAACCATTTTATTTGTAATAAAATTACTTTGGAAGAATTTATTTCCCTGAAAATAAAAGGAATAGTAAAACTAAATGATATTTATGGAACAATTAAGGAATATCTATATTGAAAATGGGGTGAAAGAGTGAAAAACCAAATAAAGAGAGATAAGTTCGAGAACCCCCTTACCATATGTCTAAATGACTTATTCACATTAATATTATGGATAATAAAATTAAATTAATTAATTAAAAATAAATAACTTTTTATAGAATATTTGATTAATTTTTGTTTTATTATGTTAATTTATTGAGTTTTTTATGATTTATAGAGTTTAATTTCATCATTTAGAAGTGTTTGTTGTTTTGGATTTCATGATCGATTCTACGGTATATGATTATGGAACTTCATGTAAAATTCTAATAATTATCCTGAATTGAAATGATAGTTTAATAATTATCATAGAGATGTTTAAATGGTAATACATATCTTTTGGTTAAATGGTATGAGGATGATTCATTAGATAAGGCATTAGTGATAATCATTTATATTAATATATTGGTTTCCTGATCATCACTAACTAGTTTTTCATCATTATTTATTATTTTGTATATATATTAGATAAAGAACATAAAAAGGGTCATAAAATGAACATTAAATTTTTATTTTAACCATTAAATGGTATTATTTCTATCCATGAAGGTGGTAAGTGAAAAATGAAAATTAATCTTCCATGATGTCGGCAAATAGACACATCTGGAATGGTGTACACATTTTTTAAGAATAAAAGAGAGAGGAAAAGTTGTTTGATGATGGTTATTCATTTAATATAAAAAATATTTTATATAAAATATATAGGATTTATAATGGAACTTAGATAAGGTTATGTAAGTATAGAAAAAGAAAAATAAATTAAATAGAAATGAAAATAAAAGAAAAAGAATGTGGATTTTACCTCTAGAATTTTTCCTCCTTGAGAACCTCCATAGAGAAATGGTATTCGTCTCTTAATCAGAAAAAGGGATCTTGATATTAGAATAAGGTCCTGGGAAGACTATTGGGAATAATTTTGAAAAGGCCCAAATCTTGTAAGGTGTGAGGATAATAAGTGGCGATGGGTGGTATTTATAAGTGATGAGAGTTATGTTTTCTCATTAGTTTTTATATTAGTTTATTTTTTTGCTCAAGAAAATGAATAGTTTCGGAATAAAAACAAAATTTATAAAAATAATAATGCTGTGTTTGATATTATGGGCTTACATTAGACATACATCATATATGACTCAGTAATTTATGTATTTAGCTTATATTGTAAATTATAGTATTTTACTCTTCAATAAATAATCATGTATTTTAGAAAAATATAAAAAGTACACTCTAACCATTTTTTTATGTGTAGAATAAAAAACATAACTCAATTTATTGAAAATAATTTTTTAAAAAATGAGAAATTTATATTTTCAATGAAATCACAGTTTACTTGAAAAATAATGATTTCAAAATTATAACTAATTTCATTAAACATTCATAAATTAACAAAGGTAACATAAAATTATTTATTAATCATAGTTTAAAATGTTCTAATTTATTAATATATTTTATGATAATAAATTTTCATTTGAATTATTATATTAATTATATAATTTTGAATAAATATCAATGACTTATAAAAATACAAATAACTAATTTATCAATTTTAAATTTTTTATTTATTTATTTTCTGATATAAATATATTATATTTTCATTAATAGGATACCCAATTTTTTGAATATAGTTAAATGTGGAATTATAATTCTATTGAATAGTTTTTATTCATAATGGTCACATTACTATTCGAAATTTCATGTTACTTTTCGTTCGTTATAGGTTTCAAAATTTATAGTAATACATCTTGTTTTAGTCATTAATCATTTATAATGTTTGAACTATGTTATCTATGTGACTTTGTGTGATTTATATTATAATTAACAATTATAAGAAGATATTTTCCATTTGATTATTTTTTTCTTTACCTGGTTGAATATAATATATGTCGATTAGAATTATAGACCCATATATTGACTTAATGACACACAACATGATTGGTATGACATCCAGTTCAATTAAATTACATAGGATATCCATAAAATAAAGACTTCGAACCCATGGATTGACTATTGTTTAGTTTCCATGTTATTTGATTCACTTACTCACGAATATTAATATTTATTTATATGTCCTTAGGTATGGGTCTCCACATGTATATGTATATACATATAAAAATACACAGTGGAACATCCCTAGAATACTGGGATTACAAACCCAGGGATCAAATATGGTTTCATTGTTTTTGTTTTACATTTTTTTGTATTTCAGCTATGTTGAGAATGTTTCTTTTTCATACACTTATAACAACATATTTTAATGGTTGGTCAATGGGGTTGGCCTACTAAGATTATTTCTCAACCATACACTTGCACATCATTGTACATATAGACTATATGCCAGATCATTCAGTTGATCATAGTTTCATGTTGGGTAGTGGTGAGGTCTATAGTATTATGATTGAGCAGAGCTACTTGAGTGGGTTCTTCTATTTGTGCTACTGAAGTTAAACTATGTATAGATACTAGGTACATGGTTTGGATCAGACTTTGTAGTATATCCTAGTATAGTTATTTCATTTTATTATATAATACATTATTAGTATGTTCTGACAAGTGGGTGACCATTTTTTTGTATGACATAGATTTTTGGGCATTTCTATAATTTTCATTTCGCATTACAACATGTTTTATGTTGGTTTATTTAATACTTCAACAATATTAATATTACTAATATGTATGATAAATTGTAATTTATTATATTTTATTACATTGATATGAGGGAATTGTCCCCCACTATCAAACCGTAGGCCCTCACTACAAGTCAACAGCATATGGCATACAGTGAGGCATTCCTAAGGCCTTATAACCCACTAGCTCGGGGGGGGACTAGTTTTGTGACATCTAGGCGAAGTTGTTTCATAGTGGTATTTGATATGTTCATTCCCTAGTCTATAACATTTGTGATGAGGTATAAAATAATATTATGAATCTTCAAAAACCAGTTGTGGATATCGTATTGATGAATTGAGAGAAGTTTTCTATTAAAAATTCATCGTTTTATGGGGTATGTGGTTGTTTTTCACATATGAAATGATACATTTTTATATGATATTATCCTTGAGTGACAAAAAATGTTTTGTGGATGTTATGATTTTTTATGGATACATGGATCGTGGCCATTGGAAAAAGGGATGTGATGGATTTTGACTCTTGGATGGTAGAGGCCAGAGGCATCATATGAATCATATTTGGAAGATAAGATTCACATCATATAGGTCATATATTGTGATATTTATTTACTGATGACTGAGGACAATTCATTTGTCACTACTAACACACACACACACACGTATCAATTCTGATAGAATGTTATGTGGATTTACATTGTAGTTTTTGCTGTGAGGATGATGAATCTGTCCTCATTCATGAGAGGTATAGTGAACCTAATATGTTTATAAGACATGTGAAGCCATTCTATTGTACCCCATATTGGTAATTTTATGTTAATGGTTTTCCATTCAAATCACTGAGTATGATTCTTATATAATCATTTTCCTTTCCCTATAAATAGACCTCTTCGAGGTGTTACCATATATAGATCTTGATGAGTGTCAATTGATTCTTTTATCTATTTTTGAATTGTGACCTTCATCGGGCTGTTTTTTACGACTATTCTTAAAGATGATCAAGCCCTTATATGTTGTGTTTCCAATTTAAACCATCACTGTTCATTGATATCAATAACATGTTAAGAGATGTTTCCTCTTTTGTGATAGGGGGTTAGACCTTGTGACCCTGTTCTGAGAATTATTCTGTAGGAATTTGTGGGATACTTGGAAGACCTTATTTGACTTAGAAACTTATTGGTTGATAACCATTTTGTTCAAGGTCAACCTAAGAGAGAGAATTACTTGTTCTTTTAGATTCTTTTTTAGGAATTGAGCTTCATTTTAGGTTTGCTCGTGATCAAGGAATGGTAGGTTGTCATGTTTTTTAAGATAGGATTTCTAATGACTTCACTTTACTAAGACTAACCTAGGGATATATTTTCAAGTATTTTTTTAATGATAATGAATTTTTTGTTTCTTTATTGAGTCTTCTAATGTTTCTGTTGTTTTTGTGTTATTTAGATCATGGGAAGACAATCTTGTCTTGAACAAAACCATGTAATAGGCGATTATGGGATTAATCGTGGCATAATTGAGGTTCCCAATTTTGAAGACGAGTTCTACCAGAAGCTTATAGTTTAATGAGATTTATGTGTGGTCTAGAATAGGATGGTTATCCATGTAGTGGATGAATCACAATAATATGAGTCTAATGATAATGGTACCTTCTAGTTGGGAAAGATATTGTTTGAGTATTAATAGGTGAGTGGTCAGGTAAGAGATGAGAACAAATGTTTTCACGAATTTCCATGGGATTGGTCTCCAATCAATGGTGGTGAAATGAAAAATTCCCCACCATGGTAGATGTAACATTGGTGGTGAATGGTGTGCCATAGGACATTGAACTGTTTCCAAATCCTTGTTTGGTTATGAGAGGATGTGAGCATGGATTATATGGAGATGTACACATCCTATTCTATAATCTTAGTATATTATTTTTATAAAAAACTATTCTCTATATTGAAATCATCTTGAGTAAACTGAGAGAGAGTTGGTCTTATGATGATATCCTTTTCTTTTAAAATGTCCTCCCTAAAAAATAGTAACATATTTTGGTTGTACTCAAGGAGGTACGTAAGGTAAGGCATATGTTGGGGAGTAAACCATTTGATGTTTGAGGGTGGTGACCTTTTCGTAGTTGAAGTTATATAGTTTTCATATTCAATTGGGTTCAAAGTTTTTTTTGAGATGATGATAAGGGTATTTTTATAGTGGGGAGTAACATTTTTTTCTTAGTCAATCATATTCCATATAGGAGATGGTTGGTGGTTCTATAAGATTGGACATTGGATAGTATAGATAGATTGATGTGCAGAAAATTTGGTTGAGGTAAAGACTTATATTATTACTACAAAGGATTATTTGGGACAAGAAGGTTTATGGTGGGGAGACTATATGGAAAAATGTTTTCTGGACTACAATTTTGATAAGAAATTTGCATCTTCTTACCGATGATTATAAGGTTTAAAATAGAAATTTTACAATAGAATTGTATCACCCTGGTTCCAGAAGCCACCCAGAGCCACCACGTACCCGGTTGGTCACATGGCCTCAATCGCATATCCCCAAATTCCAGAGGCTGCTGACTAGTAGCGAGGGCCTTGGATGTGATAGTGGGGAAACTATGCCCTCATTGGAAGAGTACATAGCAGAAGTAAACAAAACATACAATAGCGGAAGAAGTAAATATCCAACAACAATGCACAAGTAAACATCATGAGACTACTACAATAAACCACTGGAGCTCATATGTATATATGAAATGATGCATGATACATATCTAAGAAAATAGCCAAACATGTCACAATGCTGGAAATAAAAACAGTACCAAAACAAGTTAAACAGAAAAGATAAATAGCTCCTCAGCAACGGAAGCCTATGCTTGGTCCCACACTCTTCAGCTCCAAAGCAATCAAGTACCAGAAGTCGAAGGGTGCTTTCCCTTGTCTATACCTGCAACAACATAGTCTGTTTGGGCCCAAAAGCATGACCCAAATAGGGTGTGAGACTAACTCCTAATATGAAACCACCCAAAGATCTATGCCCAACAGTCAGTGATTATATGGCAGGTCATAGCACAGTAAGCAGTAAACATCAACCAGTAACAGTAACATCATGCAATAATAAGTAAGCAGTAACATGATGATATACAGCAGTAATCAATCCATAGAACAACAAGAAGCAGTGAAGGAAACAACAAACCACAACAGGAACCCCTATAGGAAGTACTCCCATCCAACCCCTATGATCCTATCCAAGAAGTACCAACAACCCTATGGGAAGTGCACTCAGCCAAACCCCTCTGGTTTGGTCATACATAATTATAACTCTCTGGGGAAGCTCGCTTGGTCAATTCCCCTTATAGTCTAGGGTATTTAGGGAATCTCTAAGGAAGATCACATGGTCTAACCCTATTATAGACCCATGGTCGAGAAACTCTCCAAGGAACCTCACTAGGTCAATTCCTACTATAGTCTGAGGTCTATCACAGACTCTCTGAAGAATCTTGCTCGGTGAATTCCTCCTCAAGCCTGGAATGGTTTAAGGAAATTCAAAAAAGTTAAGACTCTCTAAGGAGGCTCACTTTTTCTACCCTCCTGTAGTCTATAATATCCAAAAATGACTGGGAAGCTCACTCGGTCTATCCCCTGTAGTCTATAATAACAAAGACTCCCTGAGGAAGCTCACTCGGTCTACCCTCTTGTAGTCTATAATATCCAAGACTCTCTAGGAAGCTCACACTGTCTATCTCGTATAGTCTAGAGCACCAGGTTCTCACAGTCCCATGCGAGTCAGTGCATAATAATTCCATATGGCCAAAGTACTCCTATAGAGCTACATAGCTAACCATTCTACAAAACAACAAGCATGTCAAGACTATCATTCCATCCTGTGGTCAAATGGAATGGAAAACAGGTATAACGACCAAATCCTAAAAAAACCCAAAGGTCATAACAAGAAAAAGGAATTGAAAAAACATCCATGCATAGAAATTATCCACAAACATGATCAAATTACATCTACACAAGCATAGAATAAAGGGAAAAAATAACTGGGGTAAAACAGAAATCACACAATACCATGTTCATGGGTATTAGTGGGAATTGCACATAAAACTCAAAGACATCGAACAGAAAGGCACAAACCACCTACCTTGATGCTATGAGATCAATATACTTGAACCACGAGTCTTGATTCTCATTAGAACAGTGTAGATCTAAAAACACACACAAAACATTCAACCCACGATATCTCAAGAAAGAGGGAAAATAATGGAATGAAACTCTAGAAGAAGGAAGGTCTCGCCTCTATGGTTCCAATTCAATCGATGATGGTCGATTCGGAAAATAGACAGAGGCTCGGGGGCTCGTAGGATTTTCGAGGCCGTACGGATTCTCCCAGTCGATGAACCTTGAGAAGAATATGTTTCTGTCGATTAGGCACGACCCCGGTCCGTTTAATGAAAAAAAAGAAAGTACACAGTGTGTACTTCTGGGGTACACGGTGTGTACTTGGCCTTTACATACTCCACTTTAAGCGGGCTCCACATCACCCATACACACTGAGCGTGTGGTCCGGACACCGCCAGCACACGGCCTAGCGTTGTGAAAAGGTACACATCGTGTACTTATAAAGTACATGGCGTGCACATTGAAAAATTTCCAGATTTTCCTCTTTTCTCCAAAACGACCAGAAAAGAAAAAACATACCTGAAACGAAGTTCTGGGTTCTTAAAAACTTCCCCCATTAATGAAATTCATCCCTGAATTTCTCAAGCAAGGCGTACAAGAGGAAACCCCAAACAGCCCCGGCCACTGTGATCGTACATCGGCCTCCCTCTCCCAGTTCTTCATCATGTACTCAACCATGCTGCCATAGCACCCATTCTAGAGGAACAGAACAGCCACATAGAACCTTCGTATTGCGATCGAAAATCCTGATAGGATGCTCCTCAAATGACACATCCGATTCGAGCTCAACCTCCTCGGGTTGAAAGACATGATACGGGTCTGAAAAGTAACTTCTATGCTGAGAAACATGGAAGACGTCGTGCATATCCTGGTACCTGTGAGTTAATTGCAACCGATACGAAACCCTCCCAACTCTCTCCAACACCTCAAATGGACCGACGTACAGTGATGAAAGCTTACCCTGTCTTCGAATCCTCTTGTGTCCCAACCTCGGTGTGACACACAGGAAAATCTGATCCCCGACCATGAACTCTAGAGGTCATCTCTTCTGATTAAAATAAGATTTCTGTTGAGACTATGCTATAGCCATCCTCTTAAGAATCAACTCTCTCTACTCTAAGGTCTCCCGAACAAGAGGAGGTCCTAGCAAGGCTACCTCTCCTGCCTCCAGCCAACACAATGGTGATCGGCATGGCCTACCGTACAACGCCTCATAAGGATCCATTTGAATGGTCACTTAAAAACTGTTATTATAGGAAAAATTGACAAGAGGAATATGATTCTCCCAAGAACCTCCGAAGTCTAGGATGCATGCTCAGAGCATTTCCTCAAGCACCTGGATCATACACTTGGACTGGCCATCTGTCTGGGGATGTTATGTTGTACTCAAAAGTACCTTCGTAACCAAAGCCTTCTGAAGCCCCTGCCAGAACCGAGAAGTAAAACGTGCATCCCGGTCTGAAACAATGGAGTGTGGATCTACATGCAGACATATAATCTTTCAAATGTACAAACGTCCCAGCTCATCAACATTGATGGTATCCTTGATCGGTAAGAAATGAGCAACCTTCGTAAGCCTGTCGACGACAACCCAAACATCATCACTCCTTCAAGGCAACCTCGGTAACCCAGTAACAAAGTCCATCACGATATGATTCCACTTCCACTCAGGAATGGGTAACTACTGTAAAATCCCTACTGGCCACTGATACTCCACCTTCACCTGCTGAAAAGTAGAACATCTTATGGCGAACCCAACAACACCTTTCTTCATACCTGGCCACCAGTACTGGATATGTAGATCACGATACATCTTGCTGATGCATGGATGGACTTCCATAAATGAGGAATGAAAATCCTACATCAGCTCCTCAAGTATATCTGCTGGAACCCATACGCATCCCTAGAAATGCAAGATCTCATACTTTCCCACTGTCCATCTAGGAAGAGGGTCCTCTCCTGACACACTCTCCCGCAGGACTAGGCATTCCAAGTCTGATAGTTGCCTCATTCGTACCCGATCAATAATGGTAGAGGTAATAGCAACAGAAGATAGAAAATTTTTCCCCTGTTTATCATGCACCATCAAATGCATCTCATAAAATAGACCCTTAAGAAGCCACTCACTGCTGGCCTCCTGAACTACCTGAATCTGAGTTCTTCTACTCAACGCATCAGCCACCACATTTCCCTTTCCTGACATATAGGAAAGATCAAGGTCGAAATAATGAAGATACTCGACCCACCTACATTTTGTCAGATTCAGATCACGCTGACTGATGATGTACTTGAGACTCTTATGGTTGGTAAACACCACAAAGTGCTCTCCCAGAAGGTAATGTATCCAACAACATAAGGCATGAACAATAGCTACCAACTCCAGATTGTGCGTCAGGTAGTTTCTCTCGTGTGGTCTCAACTGCTGAGACCCGTACGCAATGACTCCATCTCCCTGTATAAGCACAACTCTCAACATGATACCTGAAGCATCACAATAGACTGTATATCTCTTTCCCTGTTCGAGAAAGACTAGTATCAGTGCTTACATCAACCTCCCTTTCATCTTCTGAAAGGCTATATCACAAGAATCTGACCATAAGAAATTCACACTTTTCTTGGTCAGACCTTTCAGCGGTGCTGCTAGGCATTAAAAGTCCCGTATGATATGTCTTTAGTATCCATCCAACCCTAGAAAACTCCAAACCTCAAATACATTCTTCAGATTCTCCCAGGAAACTACTGCTCTAACTTTCTCTAGGTCCACTGATACTCCTTCCTTTGAGATAACGTGACCCATGAAGTGAATCTGCTCCATCGAAAAGTGGAATTTTGAGGGTCTAGCATAATGATGATGATCTCCCAGTTTACTCAAAATGATCTCAATATGGGTAGCATGGTCATGTTGAGTGTGAGAGTACACCAAGATATCATCCACAAAAACCACCACGAAGGAATCCAAGTATGGATTGAACACCTGGTTCATCAGTGGCATGAAAACTGCAGGCGTATTCGTGAGTCCGAATGGCATGACCATATACTCATATAGACCATACCTAAAACTAAAGGCTGTAAGAGGTATATATAATGGTCTAACGTGAAACTGATGATAACTGGACCTCAAACAGATCTTCGAGAACACCCGAGCTCCTCGAAGCTGTTCAAATAGGTTATTGATCCTTGAAAACGGATACTGCTTATTGACTGTCAACTGGTTTAGTTTCCAATAATACACACAAAACCTAAGGGTTTCGTCTGCCTTCTTCACAAACAGGACATGCGAACCCCAAGGAGAAGTACTGGTTCAGAAGAAATCCATTTCTTGCAGCTCCTCCAACTGCTTCTTGAGATCCTGCAACTCTGGTTTAGCCATCCTATAAGGAGTAATGGACACCAGTACTACTCCTGGAACAAGCTCAATAGAAAATTCTACCTCATGATCCTAAGGAAAACTGGAAAAGTCCTCTAGCATGACATCTTTGAAATGATCCACCACTGGAGGAATGTCTAACTATGAAGTTCCCTGGTCATCCAGTTAAAGACCGGCAATCTGGGTTGTAACTCCTCCTAGCCCTTAATGCTCTGGTCCAACTCTACCCGCCTGGACATCCCACTTGCCTCTATGGAGAAAATATTCTCCCTATGGTGATACGAAACTCACCCTACAATGATAGAAATCGACGACTACCTAGAAGGGAACTAAACCATCCATACCAAGAATGACATCATATCCTGTCATCTCTAGGACATAAAGGTCCCATAAGAAGTGACACCCTGCAACCTCATGAGGGAACTCTCTGCACTAACGTATGCTAGACGTCCTCGTTCCCAACAGGTGTGTCAAGAGTCAACATGTCGGTAGAGGAAAAGATACAGATCCCAAGGGTCTCTACAACAGCAACAGAGATAACGTTATGCGAAGCACTAGTATCAAAAAGAGCTGAAAATAAAACTGAGGCTACTAAGATCGTACCTCGATCTGTAGAAGGGCCGGGATCCTACTCTTGATGGGTCTTCTCCATGACGAAATTATGGCCTGTACCATGGCCCTGCGCCCCTGGCTGACCACTCTGAGCTGATCCACTCTACTGTCACTGGTAAACTGGTGACTGACCACCATGGCTGCAACCTCCACCTCAGCCGAAAAGGCCAGAAGAACTCGAGTTCCCAGACTGGTGAGAAACTGGTGATACATCTCCTATACACGGGTTTATAAAAAAACACCTACCACCAGCTATAGGCATGAAGATTTGACCAAAATGCTAAAGATGGCCCATCTTTACCAAAGACTGGCACTCCATCAGGTCTCTCTAACACTGAGGCCTAGTATGTATGCTCCTACCACACTGGTAGCATACAACCTGGCTACCCGAAGATACATTCTTCCAACCCTGATCTCCTCGAGAAAACTCCCTACGGCACTTCCTGCTATTAGTAAGGGGAACACTGACTCGGGATGTCGAACTGCCCTGGCTCACTGCTCTAGAATCCCTGAGATTGCGCTAAGTGATCAGTGCCTGGTTTACAATCGAGGATTATCAAGGACCTAGAACATAAGAGTACAAAATAGGAACATGAGGAAGAAACAATCATGTTTCACTAAACACTACTACACTACATGTATAAAACTACACGACATGCTCTTTAAGGCCATTCACATGGGTGTGTACTTCGGCCACATTTCATCATGTAACACCCCTGACTACACGACATATTGTCCCAACACACATCATGTACTGCATCTCCATTCCCATGACCCAGTCTCTTTACAAGGCTAACTCACAAGATACTCTTAACCTTAGACAATCACGGAGTGTTCACTAAGGACATGACCTGTACTAGACAATGTTTCGGTGACCCGTGTTATTAGATACACGGCCGACTACACTGCTGACCCTTACACGCTGTGTTCTGAAAAACACGGCGTGTATTAGAGAGATAAAACCATCCCATGTTGTTCATAACACGACTTGGTACCTAGAACAAGATTACACGGTGTGTTCATACCCAACATGGCGTGTACTACATGATCTTCCCCGACCCATGTTGTTAGTGACACGTCCGGGTACATAACTCACTACTACATGATGTGTGACAAGTGTACACGACATGTTTTTGAAAACATTTTCACCACCCCGTGTTTCTTCTCACACAGTCAGTGACACGGTTTAAAACTACAGGGCGTGTAATCAAGTACACGCCGTGTATTCTTGGTTTTTCTGGACAAAAGCTCCAAAACTACACCAATTCCCAGAAAACACTAAAAAAAACATGAAGGTGGAAAATTCTGATTTGTGAGGGCCCATACTCCCCGAGAACCAAAGATTGGCATCTCTTACATATCATATACAAGGGAAACAAGTCAATGATCTACCATGTTCCGATTCATGAGGGCCCATAACACCTCAAGAACCAAAATTTTGTGTTCATTTAAGAAAGGAACAATACAAACAATTCCTTTATCAAACAAAAGGGATTATATCAAAGCATCTATCACAAATGCATACATAATCTACACAATGTCTATCACAACAAAAAGAAATCGCTAATGCACCCTAGATGA
The DNA here is from genome assembly GCA_963277665.1 of Viscum album. NCBI lineage: Eukaryota > Viridiplantae > Streptophyta > Magnoliopsida > Santalales > Viscaceae > Viscum > Viscum album. Next base: position 1,919,459,265 of record OY728125.1, on the reverse strand, counting down.
CATAGAAAGAATGAATGGTATGTGATTTATTACAAGTGCCTATATGATTTGGAGATGGAATACCCTCATCTCATCAGGTTGTGATAGAAATAAAACTGCACTAACACAACAATAAAAACACATGGCATGTGAATCACTCTAGGAGAAATAAAATCCACCGTAAAATATCAAACCAGATAACTACAATAACGAGGTAGATTGGCTTTTCCCTGTACACGGGTTAGCTACTTCTGGGAAAAACTTTTTACCAAGTACCAAATCTCTCCTATCCCAGGCTAAAGGCTCCAAACAGTAAATCAAGAGAAAATAATTCCTCTGATACATTTTATAATGCCCCAATTTTGGAAGCCACCCAGAGGCGCCCTGTACCCGGTTGGTCACATGGCCTCAAGCGCATTTCCCCAAACACCAGAGGCTACCGACTAGCAGTGAGGGCCATGGTTGTGATAGTGGGGAAACAATGCCCTCATTGGCAGAGTAAACAGTGGATGTAAACAAAACATTTAATAGCGGAAGCTATAAATATCCAACAAGAATGCACAAGTAAATAACAGAAGACTAAAACAATAAACCATTAGAGCTCATATGTGTATATGAAATGATGCATGATACATATCTAGGGAAATAGCCAAACATATCACAATGCTGGAAATACAAATAGTACCAAAACAAGTACAATAGAAAAGATAAACAGCTGCTCAGCATCGTAAGCCAAAGCATGGTGCTATGGTCTCCTGCTCCAAACCAATCAATTACCAGAAGTCAATGGGCGCTTTCCATTGTCTATAAATGAAACAAAATAGTCTTTTTGGGCCCAAAATCATGGATAAAATAGGGTGTGAGACTAAATCCCTGTAGGCAACCACCCGAAGATCTGTGCCTAATAGTCAATGAGTATGTGGTAGGTAATAGAATTGTAAGCAGTAAACAACAACTAGTAACAGTAACAACATGCATTAATCAGTCAGAAGTAACTAGAAGATATACAATAGTAATCAATCAACAGAACAACAAGCAGCAGTGAAGCAAACAGCTAACCACAATAGGAACCCCTCTGGGAAGTACTCGCACCCAACCCCTTTGGTCCTATCCAGGAAGTACCAACAACCCTCTGGGAAGTGCACTCAACATAACCTCTGTGGTTTGGTCATACAAAATTATAAGACTCTCTGGGGAAGCTTGCTTGGTTAATTCCCATTATAGTCTAGGGTAGTTAGGGAATCTCTGAGGAAGATCACGCGGTCTAACCCTCTTATAGCCCCAAGGTCTAGAAACTCTCTGAGAAAGCTCACTCGGTCAATTACTCTTATATTCTCAGATATATCACAAACTCATTGAGGAAGCTCGCTCGGTCAATTCCTCCTCTAGCCTGAAAGTAATGTCAAACAAGTAATGAATCTTTGAGGAAGCTCACTCGGTCTACCTTCTTGTAGCCTATAATATCCAATACTCACTGGGAAGCTCACTTAGTCTATCCCCTATAGTCTATAATAACCATGACTCTTTGAGGAAGCTCACTCGATCTACACTCCTGTAGTATACAATATCCAAGACTCTCTGGAAAGCACACTAGGTCTATCCCTTATAGTCTAGAGCAATATTTTCTCACAGTATCATACCAGTCAGTGCATAATAATTATACAAGGCCAAATTACACCTATAGAGCTACTTGGCTAACCATTCTAAAGAACAACAAGCATGTGAATATTATCATTTCATCCTACAGTCGCATGGCATGGAAAACAGGTATAATGTCCAAAGGCTAACAAAACCCAAAGGTCATAACAAGAACAATGTATGGGAAAAACAACCAAGCATAGCAATTATCCCTAAACATGATCAAATTATCTCTACACAAGCATATAAGAAAGGAATGAAAATAAAAAATGTAAAACAGTAATCACACAATACCCCGTTCATGGGTATAGGTGGGAATTGCACATAAAACACAAAGACATCGAACAAAAAGTCACAAACCACCTATCTTGATGCAAGGATATCAATATACATGAACCATGAGGCTTCATTCAACTTATAATGGTGTAGATCTATGAAAACACAAAAACATTCAACCCACGATATCTCGAGAAAGAGGGAAAATCATGGAATGAAACTTAAGAAGAAGGAAGAGATCATCGATTCGGTTCCAACGCAATCGACGACAGTCGATTTTTCAAATAGATGGAGGCTCGGGGCGTCAGATGATGTTCGTGGCCATAAAAAGTCTCCCTATCGAAGAACCATGAGGAGAAGATGTTTCTGTCGATTAGGCGTGACCCCGGTCCGTTTAATGAAAAAAAGTACACGGCGTGTACTTCTGGGGTACACGGCGTGTACATAGCCTTTATGTACTCCACTTTAAGTGGACTCCTTATCGTCCCTACACATCATGTGTGTGGCCCGGACATGGGTAACACATGGTCTCTCATGGCGACAAGGTACACGCCATGTATTAATAAGGTACATTGCATATACTTTAAAATTTTTCTATATTTTCCTCTTTTTCTCAAAAACGACCAAAAAAAGAAATACCATACCTGAAATGAAGATCCTGGCTCTTACAAGAAGGTTATATCAAATAATTTTTTTATCCACTCTGTTGGTCCCAAAATTGGGTTTTTACCTAAGGAAAGGATTTTGGTGGAAATTTGAGCTGTTTAAATTTTAGCAGAATATTAATTAATTAATATTTAATAAATTAAATTTTAAAAATTGATTGCAGAGGTTTGGTTGATGATATACTTTGAAACAATAATCATATTGGGATTCAATAAAATCCATTCAATCCATAATGTGGAATAATTTTTAAGCGGGGCAAAAACCTGGGTTGGGTACTAGGGCCTACCGAAGCCCCATTTTCATTACCGATTCTTTTGTCATCATTACCTTTCTTTTATTTTTCAATTCTCTCATTTAAACTATCATCCTGTTCATGCCCAACCATGGATCCCCATTCAATGTGACCTAAGAGAGAAAGGGAGAGGGAGATAGAAGCATACCTTCATGGAGATCTCGAAGGGCTAGATTGACATGTGGTAATAATGGCCATGAAATATGGGATAAGATTCAGCAGTTTCAACCCAATGATAACAAATTTTTACATTGAAAAAAAGATCATTGTATATTTTCTATTTTCTAAATTCAAATCCCTTTTATGATAAAATATGGGCCATTGAGGCCTGATCTATTTTTTTGGGGGTGAAGACATGGGTTTCAGGTGATTCGGAGGTTTGGAATTCATGAAACCCACCTACACTGCATGTGGTTCTGTGTGACACATAGTGGGTTCATCCCATATGAAACATATAATGTTTTAAAATTACACACCATTAATTAGTGTACAAATTTTGTGTACAAGGACTCATTAATGTAGTCGAGTACCAAATCCGGCTACTCGTGTAGGGGTATATGGCCATGTAGAGTACCCCGCTAGACCCCATCTAGGTCTTGAAAAATGTAAACATACATGTATTTTCTGCTCATGTAGGGGTAAAATACCATGTATACAAGACTAGCCCTGTGGGAGTACACAATAATTTATGGTCTTTTGGGTGCACACTGGGTATCGAGGTGACATGCTATGTACTGACCCTTTTAACCCATTAAAAATGTTTTCACATATGTTTTACTTGGAGTCCGAATATGACCCATGAGTAGTATGATCTATATATCTTTTCATGAAGATTTTTCTAGTGAAATATTTTTGGTGTTATAAATAATCATAGTTGGCATTTTAATTTATTTCTAATTGAGAAGTTCTTCTTACAATAGTTTTATAAAGTGTCTCTTAAGATTGAGAACTTTTCTGATATTAGCCACGAGATATGTCCATTGTCATGCGCATGTATATATTTTCCTTGATGATATAATAGTTGTGATATCTTCCCTTCTGGCATATAAGGCCATGTGACCAGTTGTTATTGAGGATTCTTTATAGGATTCCACTATTTGTTTTTTTTAACAGAGGGGGTCATATGTTGGACTCATGTATCATCATTATATTTTTGAGTATCCTCTATGGGTGTCTTTTTCATATGAGATGATATATAGAGGCCGTTTTAGGATTACTTTACATGTGTACCATTCTTGGGATCACATTTAAAATGCCTCTTCATCTTATGTTGTCTTAAGTATCCAATATAGGATGTCTTTCGCTATGTTCTGCCCAGAGGATCCCTTACAGGTTGCCTCCATTTTCATTCCATTAGTGGATCACATGTCGGATTGCACCCTTACATGTGTATACCTTGAGGAATCATAGTATCATAACTCTCAGTTTTTGACACGAGGGACAGAGTGGGTTCCCCATTGATTTATCGACCCTCAAATTTTACATCGAGTTTGGGTAGACATGGTAGAAGGTGTAACCGTAGAACCTATTCTGAACTTTTATAACCATGGGGATATGGGTGTTGTGTTGGGTTTGGGTGTCCAAACACCCTAACACTATGGTATTAACTTTTCATTTTTATTGATAATTTAGTGATGTTAACCGAAGGTGATTCTTGGTTGGTAGATATTGAGCCATATGTGAGGGGTCTTTCATTAATTTGGGATGCCCGAACATCCTTCTTAGAATCCTAATTTAATACAGGGATACCCATTAGTTCTTTTATTGTAACTATCTTTTGAGCCATTTATTTCTTATGTTTAATGGTATACATTGTGGTACTATATTGGTGTATGGTTTATGAGCTGTATATTTGATTAATATATTCTTTAGATGTCTAGAGGCTTTTCTTTGAGTCCGGTTATTAAGCCTACTGCTAATTAGTAGGGGGATTCCATCCCTTGTAATGATACTCATGGATGATTTATCTCTCCTATTGAATAAATAATATTTTTCCCTATTGACTCTAGGGGTGGACATGGATTCTCACTATTGAGTTATAATTATAAATCATCAAAGGGATAGACTATTATGGATTATCATAGTTCTAAATGTCAAACCACCTATAGAATGGGACCTAGGGATCAGATATTTTACATTATTTACATGGAATAAGAATAATATAATATATATTAATGACCATATATAGGATTTCTTACTGCACTTCCCCAAAACCATGGTTTTTGTGTTTGAGGTGAGTACATGTGACCCAATGTGTTGGATGAGCATATCAGTGTGGTGATGTAGCTTTATAAAAAATATTTTCAGCATTGGTAGAAGTTGGTACATGTCGATTGGTATTAAATACCCATATTTCAACTAAATGATACATAGATTGAGTGGTATGACATCCAATTCAATTACATTTCAAAGTATGTCCTTGCGATCAGGATGACAAACCCCATGATCAAATACTATTTTGTTTTTATGTGATTTCATTCAATTTCAAATGAATATTCATAATTATGTATGTATTTATTGGTAGGAATCTACACATGTATACATATATTGATATGGAAAATATTGGAGTCACATTACTAGTTAACTTGGATTACGGACCCAGGGTTTGACCGTGGTATCGTGTTTTGGATTTAATTTTTAGTTTTGTTGTGTCTTGACTGGGATGAGACTATTGCTTTTTATACACTTATAATAGCATATATTATATTTTATTCATTAGGTTTTCCTACTAAGATTATTTCTCACCTAGAAACGTGAACCTCATTGTATGTGTAGACCTTATGTCTTCTTTAAAAGTTGATAATAGTGGCATTGTGGGTATGGTTGAGGCCAAGAGTTGTATGATTGAGTGGAGATACTCATGTGTGAACTTCTATTCCATCGAGTGAATTATGATATTGTATATAGACTAGGAACATGGTATGGGTCAGAGTTATTAGTAGAATCATGTATTTATTTATGTTTCTTTGGTGCTCATGTATCTATATGGTCATCATGGTAGGATAGTAGTGTTGTATTGTATAACATACCAGCTCGGTATTTTATAGAATATACATTTATTATTACAACATGTTCTATTTGAATATATTCATTGATTATAAGCATTATTTATAACTGATATGTATGATAATTATTTATTTCTATAGCTATCTTACTCTTATATGAGGGAATACTCTCCCTACTAACACACCCCATGCCCTTTCCACAAGTTGGCAGCCTCCAGCATATGGGGAGGTGCACATGATTCCTCATTACCCCCCATCTTAGGGTACCAGTTTTGTGCCATTCAGTTTGGGATACTTCCAAAATTTTCTTTTCTTTAACAATAACCATTGACTATTTCAATGATTTATTTTGGGATTATTAGTGGTATATTTGTAAATTTTTATTTTATTGAAAAAATGTAACACTTAGGTTTATTTTGAAGGATTATTTTAGAAGAATTTTATTTCATTTTTAAGTATATATGTGGAAACATATGAGATAACCTTTGAGGTTAAATATTTTTATTTGTTTTATTTAGATTATTGTTTAGTAATTTGAGTTTAACGTACTATAGAGTTTCTATTGGTATTGTATTTATATGGACCATTATTAGTTTAAGATGAGATTATTTATTTCATGTTATAATGATATTCTTTTATACATATTAAATAATTTTAATGAACGTGAATGGAAAAGGATATCACAAAACCATATTAACCCTTCCATATAATTTAATAATCAAAATCATGGGGAAATTTTGTTCAAAATATTTGGAATGATTTTTAAAACAAAAATGCCTTCTAAGAAGATATTTTATATGTTTAACATCATCTAGTTTCTCAAAAAAAAAAATTTGAACCATGGTATATAATTTATTTAATTTTAAAATATAAACACATCCATCTCATTAATCAAGGGAAATATGACAAGGGGCTCAAAATTAAATTTTACAGAGCAATATAGTTATTGATAAATGATATTAGGGATATCAATAGTATAAAAGAATACCTTGATTTCCATGTTTATGTTAGAAATTATTTTATTATTTTGTAATTATAAAACATGATTAGGTTGATGTTGAGAAATCATAAGAACACATTTCATAACATTGATTTGTATGAATTATTTTTTAAGGAATAGGGTGAAAAATCATGGATAAATGGTTAAGAAGTTCATTAAAAGTTATTTTATGTATCAGTTATTTATAATTATGATTTAGTACTATTTCATCAATGATATTTGGATATATTAAAAAAATTAGAATCATGAAATACTTATTTTTTATTCTAAAGTTTAATTTGTTTGAAATGTCAAAAACATATGTTTTTTGGATTCAATAACTATAAAATTTTGTGTTGTGAGAAGGGGATAATTTTTAGAGACATATATTTGAGGGAATATGAAAATTGATAAATTAACCATTATGTTGATATGAGTTTGATAGTTTCTAAATAATAATAATTTATTATTATTTGATGTTTTGAAACAATATTCTTTATAGAAAATCATAGATGTTAAAAAGTGATAGTATGATTAATGATATTTTTTAGGTTTTTCATCATATATATTGGAATTTAAAAACAATTTCATTAATACATATTAATTTAATGGGAAACACACCATTTGGGTTATAATATGTCGCCTCTAATAAGGTTATAGGGCTTAAAAACACAATATGGTTTAAAAAGTGTGAATCTCCAACCACGCACCTATGTGGTTTCCTAGTTAGTATTACATTGAAAATATGATAAGACAAAAAAAATTTATGTTGAATTTAGGAACACATCATTCATCATATAAGTATCCATGGGTCTGAAAAGAAACATTGTGACAAACTGAATAATATTAGTTTAGAATATGTTAACTATATTGGACTATAATATTTTTAATGAAAATATAAGATTATTGGATTTTAATTGAGTATTATAGTTTGAGTGATATTTTTCGATTAAATTTGAATAATATTTGGATTTATGGTGATTGAAATAATTTACTAAAATAATTAGCATATTATAAAGATTACATGATTAGTGAACATATATATATTGTTATATTAATATTTGAGTTAGTAAAATAGATTGGATATAAATTTTAAATTTAAATTGAAATAATATATTATCAAATAATTAAAATGAATGGGTTTCAATATAAATATAAATAATTTGATGACACTTATGGATAGTTATTTATAAAACAATTTATCATGAATATTGGTTATTGAAAATAAATTTTTGAGGTTAATGATTTATCTATTTTAATGGAGGTTAATAAATTATTAAATTTATCATACCATTTAGTAACTATTTTGGTTTTAATTAATGTATAAAGTCATAAGGAATAATTGGTTACACGTTTTTGTTTTAGGTGATCATTTTAAAATAATTTTAGTGATTTAGGACTAATAAATTCTTCTTGAATACTAATCGTTTGTATAAAAATATGTTATTGTAGAATAAATTTATTAGAAGATAAAATTATATTTATCAAGTATGTTTATTTCCATATATTATTAATCTAGATTTTAATGGAATTAGTAAAATCCACTAAAAGGATGTTGAATTTTTTTTTCCAATTACCGTCATTTATAATGAATTTATGTTATTTGTCACACCAATTTGGTTTATATTTGTTGGACATCAACTTTTTCATGATAATTAAATTTCATGTGATTAATGAACTATGACCTCAACCATCATTACTTTCAAATTATTTTCTCATCTATGTAAATATTTTAACATCCCACTAATAATCTCATATTTGGAAGGATATTTATTTTAAATTCTAGATAAACTCAATATTTCCTTTCCCATATATTCAAGATGCTGTTTTGTCAAGCTTTTTTCTGTTTTGGGATTTCATTAAAGGTTTTCCAAACCATTTATCAAGTGAAATTTTCAAGGACAAAATTTATTATAGGGGTGGTGAATTTAATATATAATGATTTTATAATAAAGTATATATTCAACATAGTACTTGATACAAAACAAAAAATATAAAAAGAATGAATGAAATATTCTTATTAAAATGTGGTCTTAATAAAATAGTTTTCGAATTAGAATGATTGAATAATATTAATTAAATTATTAATTAAATATAATGGTCATAATAATTACAAATTTATTGATTAATTTTTTTAAAAAATAACAACTCAATTTTTAGTAAGTCATCTAGTTCCACAAAAATATGATTTTTTCAAAATTGTTAAAATTTTGTTTTTGGTGAGAAAATATTAAAATATACTATTCAAACTCTTAAAAAAATTGAAAAAATTATGTCATGTTTAAATAAACATTTCAAAATTCTTTTATAGTGTGTTTTTGTGATTCTTAAAAATAGTTTTATTTTCTTGTGAATAATGAAAAAATTGTTTTTTATTTAACACTATATTTTTGTCTCAAGAATTTCCAAAGTAATTTTTTTTAAAAATGGTTTCATAGTAAAATTATTTATCTTATATTATTTATAAATATGTTAACTAAATTGGAAGTAAATATTTTTCTTGATTTTGACTAAAATATTTTTTACACATAAAAGTAATTTTGTAATAAAATTATTCACCACATTTTATTGAATTTATCAATAAAATAATATACTTGTGAGAATTGGATAATGGAAAATTGATTTCCTTTTAGGAATCATGATGTGAAAATTTAGTAAATTGGTTTGTTTTATTTTTGATCATTTTTTGTTGGAGTATGACACTTAAGATGGGGGTGAATTGACTTCCTATAAAAATTTATATCAAAAACATTATCTAAAATAAATCCCCCAATTTAAAAATATGAAAAAACTATTAATAAATGTAGTAAATTTATAACAGTCTGAATGTTCAATTAAAATATTTAAATATTGAATATTTTTCAGATATAGAAATTTTAGATACTTATATAACTTTTGAAATTAATTTACTAAACCAATATTTTTATAAATACTATCCAAGACGAATTATCAAAGTGAAACATTGTTTTTAAAAATGCGATTTAAACTAGAGTTATCTAAATTTGAAAACATAGTAGATTAAAATAAGAGGTTTAGTATCAAGTTGAGACCTAGTCCCCTTATCTTGGTGATCATCTGCCACCAAGTAGTTTAAATTAATAAACTTTGATCCAAAACATGGATCTAGGATTACACAAAAGAATAAAAATTGTCCAGGTCACAAGGCCATTATCACAGTTATTCAAGGGTAACAAATTACAAGAAAGTAACATATAGATCTCATCCACAGTTTCCAAGGGAAAAATATAGTGTAAGTGAATGATAGTGTGGGAATATCTTATATCCTCCAATTCATCTCACAAGGCATTGTTTTTTAAAGATAGATTCACACACTACTCAAAATGTAGTAAAAAGGTACACAAGAGAGAAAAAAAAAATGATATTGAGTTTATAATGCTTTATGTGTTGATAAATACCACTCTAGACTCTTTGGATAAAGTTGATGTAAAGATAGAGCCCTCTTATAGAAAAAAGTAAAAAAATAGAGTGTCGATAGAGAATTTTGTTCTGTTTTCTAAAAATATGGGAGTCTCATCATTAGTATTTGTTTCCTGTATGGATGATTGAAGCTTTGATGAAAGTTAATCCTCCTTTAGTTCACGACTAACTAGAATGAGTGCTATTTTGGTATTCTTATTATTTGTCTAGCATCTCATCTTGTTTATTATTTTCTAATGTTCTATTCTTCTAAATAGCTCAAATGCCAAGGTTTCAATTTATTTAAGGTGCATTTTGTTGGTTGAGAAGGGGTATGTGGAGGTACCTCAATCGTCATACTACCAACTAAAATAGTTATTAATGTTTTTTGAAAATGAATTAATTTAATCAGTACAATTGAAACACATAAATATTTCCATTAGATATAATATCAAAATAAAAGAAAACATAAATAGTCTGTCGGTGAATCCTCTGTCAGTGATTTATTCGGTCAGTGACTCAATATCTTAGTGAGTCCTTTGGTTAGTATTGGAGAGTCATTCAATCAGAAAGTAATTCTATCGATATCTCCATGTGTTGGTGATTAATTTTCTCTTTTCATTGAGTCATTCCTTCCACTGATGTCTCATTTGAAATGCTGATGAGTCATTTATCGGTGAGTCATTTTATACTGTTGGTGATACATTCCTTCGGTCGGTGTCAGTGACTCATATATAGAAATTTTTTCTTTTTTAACAATTTTATAACAAGAATATACAATGAATTTTTAAATACATTGTTTATCAAAGTTAATTCTAATTAATCATATTTAAACTTAAAATAAACAAGATTGAAATGATTAGGAATTATTTTTGATTATTAAAATAATTTAAAACTTGAGAGGGGCCCATAATCTCTCCCTTCCTGATGATCACAAATCATAGAATTATATAGTACACTCAGTTAATGAATAATATAATTTTTCTTGATGTTATCTCCTATTTCATATTTCAATAAGAATTACATATAAATTTTATACATAATCAGAGGTAAAGAGGAATAATTCCTTGTCTTTTTCTACTATTTTTGGGATTATAAAAAAGAGTAATGATATTAAAGAATAAAATGAAAGTAGGAAACAAGCATAACAGAAATTAAGTAAATGAAAGATCATTTAATTTCATAATAAATGTATATATAGATTAGTAGAATACAAGAAATGTATAATCTAGAATCCCTATCATAAAGAGATACAAAATACTACTTGGGAACTAAATTGTCTTTTCGTTTCCCAAAAGGATAAATAGTAGGACTAGTGGATGGAGACCGAGAGACTGGATGATCTGAATGAGTTTTTGAGGGTGTAATTACCAAAGTATCAGGAATATAAAGGGAAAGGGTTGGTTTGGTTGATGCAGAAGGTTGAATATTCAATTTTTTGATAGACTACATATGTCTCAATGCCTAATAAATGGACATAGGCTCTGGTGGAGGAGGAATTGATTTAGCAGGAGAGGTAGCAGATATGAGGGTGCAGCAGCTAGAACCACTATGGCTTCACTCTAAAAATGAAGACATGTATTTAATATTTTGATGAAATATGTGATTAACTCCCCATTATATTTCATTGAATTTTCAAATTTTTCATTTTTCTCCAAAAACTTTTCAAGAAGATTTGTGAAGTCCTTCAATTTTTGAAATTAATCCTTATAATCTCTTGTCGCTGGGGGGAACTTCAAATTATCTTCCAAATATTTTAAACTAACTGTTAACTAGTTTTTAGTATAAATATTCATAAAATATAATTCTACCTTTTTTTATGATATCGGCATTTCAAATTCAGAATCCTTGGGGTAGATCCTAAATGTATCATGATCATGGTCAATATTTTTCAAATGATTTTCATGTTTATTGTGTTTTTTTCTAACCAACGGACCTTTCAACTCTTCTCTAAATATATCACTCACTGCCTTAACATCTGGTTTGTGAGAAAAGGAGATACTGAGCTAGATGCCCCTTATACAATGTCTTTAAAATTCTGCATTAGCTGGGTAAAATCTAGAATTTGAAAGTAGGAATTAATATCCTCAAGACTATTTTTGATTTTTTTCCATGGTTGTCATATACATAGTGGTCAGTGTATTGATAGTGGAATCCAACGCAGTCAAAACATTTATCAAATTAAAATTATCCATCGCAATAGAATCAATGGCTGCAATCAGTTTGGGATCCAATTGAGAAATAAAAGTGCAATAGAGAAGATTTACATGACATTAAATCAGTCCGGACATTAGAATAGGAAATGGAAAATTTCTAATGGTGGTGAAAAGTCCTTAATCTAAACATTCCAGATCCGCTCAAATGACATAGTCACCAGGAATGCGAACTATATGAGGTGCAATAGTATAATAGATGAACTTGCTGGAATTGTATCAGATTGTACATGATTCTCCTCCACCGGCCACATTGGAACTGCTCTTTCAGCATCAATATCATAATCATACTATTCCATTCTAAGGGAAACAAATCCAAGATTTCTTTTCCACTCAGAAAACATATATTTTTTGAAAAGAGTGATTTTTATAATAGTCACTCTTCTAGTATGAGGCCCCCCACAACATGACCTCTTCTATCTTGCATATCCCCATTAACTAGATATCCCATTACTTACTATCTCACCCCTCTTCTTGATATCTTCTTCTAGAAAAAACCTAATATGGTACTGGTATTATTTGTGATTTCACTTCTCTTTGAACTTAAACCAATGCCTCTTCTATAGTATCAACTAATAAAGTACCAAGATAATCTCCAATGGGTTCATAACTCAGTGTACCAGTTAGCTCTATAGTGGCATCTTGATCATCAGCGTAATGATCTGGATTATTATCAATCCCAATTCATTCATCCTCTCCATCATTTTCATGTTTAGATGCATCTTCTTCATTGTCACTTCTTTTAAAGAATTTATCATCTTCCTCATTATCACTACCATAATTACTACCACTTCCCTCTTCTTCTTCTATGTATACAACTTCTTCTTCTATGGATTCGTCTTCAGAACCACTAGAACCGCTCACATATTCCACACTAACATATTCTTTTGATTCTTCATCCACAACTAAAATTGATTCTTTTGAAGGTAGTGTAATAGGTTTAATGGGAGGCCCAAAGTTCATTCTCCTTATTCATTCAACAAGTTATGGATTAATCCTATCATCTATAAGAGATCCTTCCTCACTAGAAGTACTATCCTCCTCTCCTTAATCCTCATCATCAAAATATTCAGATTCTTCATCTGGTCCTATACATGGATCAACTACTTTTCATGGAAAATATGGATGATCAATAGGGTAAAATATTTTATAATGTTTCACCTCATCTCCAATCCATTCCCTCTTTCAGGTATTCTAATAAATCATCATTGTTTAAAAAATTTCCTTATTCAAATAGACACCAATACAAATAGATATGGTATCCTCATCTTCACGAACATCTCCTTTATCGTTTAACATGGTATAAATAATCCTTTGATATAAAAAGGATTTTTTTTACATTACGGCTTTAACATATGACTAATTTTAAAAATTAGGTATCTGCACAGATTCACCTTTTTACCTTTCTTAAAAAATATAACAATTATACATCATGATACTTAAAAGTTGCAAACTCCCATTTCATTGGAAAAATTCAGTGAAAAATGGAGAAAATTGACAATCTACATTGGACATCTATCTTTTTAGTTGTTTGTCTTCTATGCTCTTCATTTCTAATGAGCTCTATCAACACTGTCTCAATGAAAAATATGTATCTTTTAGGTGTAAAACTTATCTAATAGTCATAAAATATTCCTTCATGTGCAACCTGAAGAATTAACCCAAATGCCCATAGGAAAAATAAATTCTCCTTCCTTTAACTATAGATTTGATCCATAATACTTCACTTCCTCCAAAAAAAATCATTATTTATATAGAACCCATGTCTAAGTTTAGTTAATAATATACATTCCCTATTTCAAAACCATTACCGCCAGTCATGGGATTACAATAAAATTAATAGGAGATAATTACTCTCTAAAGATATTCTATGAATGATTACATATCTGGTGTTACTACATAGTTTGAAAGAGTTTCATTGACATAAAAAGATATATAAGATTCTCCATTCAGTTTATTACTAGGTTGTGACTCGTCTCTAGATCCTCCTTCAAAGAAGCACATCACTCTCACCATTTTTAATAGTTAAGTTGATTCTTGTATGGTGAAAGGTATATGTGAAGAGATAAATGATAGGAGTGTAAGTTTTGAAGTGTGAGGGTAATTAATATAGTGGATCAAAACAAATTTATCATTTTGATAATTTGAGAACTTAAATTCGTGAAATTGGTTAGAATAAATAGATAAAACTGCATTATTTTGATTAAAAAAATAGCTGTAGATAGTAGGTTTAATCAATGTGTTCCTAGTGTCAGTGTCAGCATGAAAATGTTGGTTTCGGCATGAAAAAGGTGTGAAGATGAAAAAGTTGTCAGCAAGACAATGGTGTTAGTACAGTGTTGTCAATGAGACATTATTGGTGTCAGAATGACATTTTCGGTAAGACATCACCAGTACGATTATCCAAAAGGTGTGAAAACTACGCATGGTTTAAAAAAATTATTTTCAATATAAATCACCCATAAATTAATCAACCCTAATACATGTTTGATTTAGTTTATTATTTTAGGGTTTAATGGGATTGTGAATATATCAACAAGCTGATTTTCTGTGAAAATAATTTCCAATGTTATTTAACCTTTTTGATAATGATATCTCAAAATGTGATGTCTTACATCAATATTATTTTTTCTAGAATGAAAAACATGATTATTCCAGAAGATAATAACACTTTAATTATAACAGTTTATTTGGAAATATCTAAATCAATATCCATAATCTAGTAGAGTATTTCACCCACCAAATCTGAGCACAACTATTTCTAGCACCAATTTTTTCTGCCTCACCTATAGATAATGGAACATAATTTTTCATCTTAATACCCCATGACATTAGAGATATTCCCAGAAATTGATATTTCTATATGTTTTCTATCTATCAAACCTAAAACAACCAAAATCAGCATTAGAATAACTTAATAAATAAAAAATTTATCCTCTAGGTTAAACAATCCTTTGTAAGTTTTATAATAGAGGTATTTCAAAATTATTTTAACATAATTTATATGAGATTATTTAGGGTTTCCGTGAAAATGGAAACACATACACATTTTAAGCATAATATTAGTCATGATACTGGTTATGTATAGAAAACTACCAAGCATTCCTTTATAAGTGGATTGATCAACATATTTACCATTTTCATCAAGATCCTACTTACAACTGGTACTAATTAGAGTATCACTGATTTTTTATCCTTCAAAGCCAAACCTTTTTAAAAAATATTTAATAAATTTACTTTGATTAAAAATAATTACATCCTTATTTTGAAAAATTTTAAATACAAGAAATAATTTGAGTTCTCTAATTAAACTCATTTTAAATAAACCATACATAATTTTCTAAAATTAGACACATAATGATTTTTTAGATAATCAAAATATAATATCATCTACATAAATTTGAACTATTAAAACATCTTTAGAAATTCATTTTATAAGAAAACTATTATTAGATAAACCCTTTGTAAAAGCTTTATATATTATTAAACTATGTATCATATCATTCAAAGATATTAGAGATTATTTTAAGATATATAAAGCTTTTGATACTTTAAAAACATGATTTTTAAAATGAGGGTTTATAAAACTAGGGGTTGTTCAATAAATAAATCCTCAACTATATACCCATTTAGGAATGAAATCTTAATATCTATTTGATATAGCATGAGATCTAGATATTCATTATATGCTAAAAAGGTTATAATGGCTTCATTTCTTGAAACCGGTGATAACGCTTCTTCATATTCAATCCTTTTTCTTGACTATATCCTTGTGAAACCAATATAGCTTTATATCATAAAATATTACCAGAATCATATTATTTTTTTCTAAAGACTAATTTATTGCCAATAAGAATGGTTTATTTTTCTCTATATAAAAGTTTATAGATATTATTTCATTCAAACTCATTTAATTATTCATACATATTCATTAACTAAAATTCATCATTAATTTCATCATTAATGCTATTAGGTTCAATATGTGACAATAAGGATTGTTGTTGGACCTGGTTTACTAGAGATCGCTGGTCTTTGTGCCTTTATCCAGGTCTCCAAATACAACATATAGAAGATGGTTATTAAGAGTTCTTGTGGGTATAGAAAAAGAAGTGCTAGTTATTTCAGGTTTCCCAACAGGTTTAGGTTAATTGTTACTAGTGTTTGGATAATTTCAAAAACTGGTTGATTTAACTGATTGATCAACTATATGGTAAAATTATTTTTCATTTATGTCCAAATTGGACAGATCAACCTCAATATTTGCAAGAGAGTTATTAGGTTTATTTGGGTATATTTCATCCAATTTGACATGTACAGATTCTTCAGCACACAGAGTTATTTTATTAAACACTCTATAGGCTTTACTATAGATTGAATATCCTAAAAAAATTTATTCACCTCTTTGGGATGAAAATTTGTCAAGATTGTTCATTTAATTAATGATATAATCCATTAAAAAACATTAAAGTAAATTACATTGGGTTTCCTACTATTCCATAGCACATAGAGGGTTCTATTAAGAAGTGGTCTTATCATGGAACTATTAGTTATATAACAAGATATATAGACAGCTTATTCCCAATAATAGATAGCTAGGTCATATTCATTAATCACAGTTCGGGCGATCTTATTTAAGGTTATACTTATTATTTATACAATACAATTATGTTGGCATGTCCTAGGAGTAGAGAAGTTGTGACTACAACTACTTTTTAATTAGAATGATTCGATATCTTTGTTTTCAAACTCACATCCCAGGTCACTTCTTATGGATTTAATTCTCTTTCCATTAAGGCTCCCTAAAATTTAACTATTCTTAATGAAATATGAGAAATCTTCACATTTGTGAGAACGAAAGAATACCGTTGTGTATCTAGAAAAGTCATCTACTATAATATTGACATAGTGCATCACATTAAAACTAATAACCCTATACGGTCTAAACAAATCTATGTGAACCAAATCAAGAGGCTGAGAAGATGAAACTTCTTTTACTAGGTTAAATGATATTTTGTGTTGTTTTCTCTTTTCATAAGGATTACAGTCGTTGTCATTTGGAAACTCAAGATTTTGTAGATCCTTGACTAAACCATTTATAATAAGATTTTTAAGAGAGTTCTTGATACAATGTTTTAATCTCCTATTCTAAATCCAAGACATTTTATGAAGGGAACATAGCCTGAATAATTTTGAGACAATAATGAATATAAGTTTACATTATAAAAATATCTATTTCTAAATCTTTAAACACTAAATCAGGTTTACAGTTCAAAACATCACATGCATAATTCTTTAATTTAACATTAAAACCATCATTTGATAACAGAGATATACTAATCATATTATATTTTAATCCATCAAAAAAGGTAATTTGAAAATTACAACTGAATTAGAGTTACCAATTTGGCCATGGATAATTATATTTGTTTTAACATAGTAACCAAAAGTGACATTTACACCATGAATAATAAGAGAATTATTGATGCATAAAGAATATCCTATCATGTGTATTGAACATACACTCTATATGTAACCTAGACTTATAATGAAACTTTTCAAATAGTTTTCCGAAAAAAATAAATTATAGAAGAAAATAATTTGTACCGGATTTGTTTTGCATCCAATAGAATTAGTAATAATAGCTTTGAGAACCCACATTTGTTTCATGGGATTTCTATAAATATTTTTTAATTTATTCAAAAAAATAAACTTTATTTGGTCCATAAAAGCATGAAATATAAAAAATGTTTCATGGTTGGAACTTGTAAAAAAATTCAGAACATGGAACAAAACTAGACTTTCAGTATTTAGATTTAAAATTGGTTTTGAAAAAACATATTTTACCGGGATGATATCCAATACCACTAGTGTATTTGGGTGCCAACTGTTTATCATGAATTTTAACCAAGATATATTTTCTATTGATAAACTTTTATAGATCAAATTTTAATTACTCATTTTAAAATTTAATCTCATTATTTTCATTATGAAATTGACTATTATATTCCTTTTCTAGGGTATGTTCAGATTTAATAGTTGAGGTATGATCATGTTTTTTATTAAAATATTTATATTAATATTTTAATTCCTTGCTGGTATATTCCAGAATTTATCCATATTTAAAGATTTTCCCATTTTTTATATTCTCATAATCACTTTCATCTCCAGAATAATAATAATTAGGGTCAAGAGAATAATGGGTTACCTCATATTTGTTTGTCATCAAATACATGTTTTCCTCGTCAACTTTCTCATCATGTTATGATTCATAATCACTTGATATATCCTTCAAATCACTCCATGTTGCCTTCATTTCCTTCTTGTATCATCAACCTTTTTCCATATATTTTTTTGTAAATTTTATCAATGTAAAGTCATCGTTTACATGTCCCTTTTTCTAAAAATCATAACAAAATATTTCATCTGTTCTATCTTTCCTTTTATATTCATTTTTCTTGTTTCCCTTAATATCATATTTACTTTTGTAACGGAAATTCATGTAGAATTTCAACCATCTAAAAACCTTTTAAAACATTCTATACAACTGAGCCATTTACTCCTCAATATTATATAGTGAATCTTTATTACTTGTACTTTCAGAATAAGATTAAATCCAATCCTTTTCATTATATTTAAATGTAGTGGTATTGTAAGTTACTAACTTTCTCTTTGGTTCATCCACCACTTCCTTTTTGACTTTTAATTCTTCCTCATACATCATCAAGTTACCAATCAGCTCATTAATTGCAAACTTAATGATATAATAGGATTCACTAATTGATAGAGAGTTTCCGATCCATATTTTGTGTAGAAATATAAATAGATGTTAGATTTGTTGTTTGGAATCCACTAGCATTCCAAGAGTACACATTTTATTGAATACCACATTTATCCTTAGATACATATCAAAATTGTGTTCATCAGGCTTCATCAAGAAATTATCATACTTTATAGTATATATATTATTCACATTTCTTTGACATTAGTGGATCCTTCATATGAAACAACTAAGGTATCCCATATTTCATAGTCAGATCTACAAGAAGATATTCAATTAAATTCTTCATCCACTTAAGGGAAAAACAAAAAAATCATTTACTTATAAATTTTGTTGTAAGGAGCATATATGGTGTAACGCCCCAACCCCAGCTACCCAGAGTCGGTGCATTACTTCGTAACATTGGCATGATCACAAAAGATCAAGTCTCGAAAGACCGATTAGTTTAGTAGCCTTGGAAACACTAGATACATTCGTAAACGTTACATTACATCATAAAGTGAAAAACTACAATAACAAAGTCTCCATAGTCCACACTCATATCCTCTTCTGACTATCCCTGCAGGTCATTCATAAAATACTTCTTCACATCCTGGAAAATATTAAAACATTGAAAGGGGTGAGCTCAGATGCTCAGTAAGTATAACAATATTGCGGAAGCTTTCATAAATAAACATTAACATTTAAGGCAATGTATAACAAAAACAGAAGCCTTTTAAACTTGATCATCAACATAATATGACATAAGTAAAATGAGATAATGCCATTCACTTCTTCACATGGATATTCTACTGGTCGAATAATCACATGCAATATCAATAACCACTTTCATAATGAGGGAATGTATAATGCCGGACATTCTGAAAAATTTTGTCAAGGCCTCAGCCAAGACATCTAAAATGATTAAGGCCTCGGCCAAAACCATAAATCAAATTGGGAAAGGGCCTCGGCCAATTCCACGTCTAGTTGTCTCATGAGACCTACCGATGCATCGAGGAGCTATAGCGGGCTCCACCCGTCACATATTAAGTCCAATACATTCCTCATATGAATAGGTTTAAACATATCATAAACCATAACATAATCGTATCACATAAAACATGCATAAAGGAAACATAACATTTCCACATTTCAATCACAAGATATCAATACAACACATTGATATAATAAAAACGCTTTCAAAACCATTTTCAATACCAAAATAAAAGAATGTTAAAACTTTGTATTTATTTTTCATTAAAAAAGAAAATGATGGCTTGTAGAGGAAGCCGAAACTCAAATAATGGTCACGGCGGCGGAGAATTCGTTGTCGCCGCATAAGTACGGAAAGAAAAACATTCCCTTTTGTCGTTTAGCAAAACGCTTCGTATAAAAAAGATTCCTTTTGAATAAATGTAAAAGTCAAGGGGTTTATACATCGTATAAAAGAAGGTTGTGTATAAAACCAAATATGCCTCAATGAAAGGAGATTGAGACGAAGTCCTTAAAAAGATCATTTTTAAAATAAAATAGATCTATTATGTGTATTCACTATAGGTACACATAAAGAAAGTAAAAATACAAAATAGGACATAATGACATAATTTGAAAGTAGGAGATTAACCCAAAGAATGGAAGTTGGGTTAAGAAATTCCCTTACCTTGTGTCCGACTTGACTTGACCTTTCTTTAATCTCCTGAATAATAAGCTAGAGTTAATATCTACCTTATTAAGAACCATTTTCAATTTCATTATCCTTATTATATCACTTATTACAATGATATGAACATTATGTAATTATTTAAGTTAATAACGGTCGTTTTGTCGATCTTTGGTACTTGAGTCAACAATAAGCTTCTTATAATTACAAGTTGTTTATGTGGTGAAATATCCATTATATCCAGAATTATATTCATGATTTAGATGTCATATATATCTTATATATCCAGTATATACATTCATTTATAATATTACGTAACATTTAGAGGTAAGAAATGAAATGCACCGTTCATGGAGACGGTAAGCCGTACGTACGCATGAACGCTACTTTCATTTCAATTTCATATTTAATGGAACTAAAACATAATGATATAAATGTATAATATAATTCCAGTATAATATAGTGTATAATACCATTTACTCCATCCTTTATACATCCCACATATGGCATTAACGATTCAAATCACTTTGAGGGGGCGGTAGTCCGCACTTCCTAAAATGAAATTATCGCGTTTTACCCATAATGGAAATCATAAAGTATGACATAAATGAGAAATACAGAAGCATAATTAAAACATAAATATATTATATATCATATATAAAAATAGTGACATCATAATGGCCACCTTTGAAGGTGTTAAATGAGTGTTGAACAATCATCGTTTCGTGAGGCAGAAATTCGCCATCCACAGAAACCGTATGTTCTTTAACCATTAGATGTAGGTGTGTGTAAGTGTAGCTCTAATACTTCTTATAACAACATCCTAGTATATTTATGATACTGGTGTTGTTACAAAAGAAATGAATAAAAAGAGTTTAGGGGGTTGGAGAAGAAAAATAAAACAAAACAACATTAGAAAAGGCATTACCTCAATATCGGGTAACTCTTTTTGATTTGAGCTAAAGGCTTCCTTGGGAAGAGTTCTGCCCAAAGTGAGGTTTCTAGGAGTAAGGGAGGAATGTTGGGAGAGTATTTGGGCAGAGGTTGGCCGATCCAAATGGCTTGAAAGTGTAAATGAAGTGGGAGAGGTGGGGGCCTTTTATAAGTGGAGAGGAGGGGCACTTTTGGAAAGATTGAAATGTTACATTATTTCACAATGCTTTTCGGATTCTAAAGGTCCCACACTTATATAATTCGAGGCTAAGGTGATAAGGTTTTGAAATCTCTTCATACAATAGGCTTTGGACAAGTGTAAGCCTTGTATTTTGCATTATCTATTCATTTTATTAAAATCGTTAAATAATGAGGTCATCGCTGCATCATAATGATGTCATAAATAATTTAATTTATTTAATGTCTAAAAATTATAAAAAAAAATACTATGATGTAGGAAATCTTTTTAGCTTTCTAATGAATATTTATAGTCAAAATTTGGACTTGTGTAACCCTACTTAAAAATTGTTTTAGTAAAACAATGTATGTTAGTGTGATTTTCACTTTAACATTAAATAAAAAGTAATTTATGTTATTTCCCTACAAAAGTGGATCCATGGGGTCCCCAAGTTAGGACATGGCTTGTCTTGGTCGGCCATGACACAACCAATGAGGTTGGGACATGTGTCTAGGTCATTTAATATTATTAAAGTATTATTTATACCTTAAACTACCCTAATTACCACTAATCGCGATTAAGAACTTAATAAGTTACTATTCACCAAAAAATTATTTTTATCCCATTGAACCACATTTTACTTCTTAATGACAACCATGTATGTCGGATTTTTGAAAATCAAATCACAGAAGTGGTAATATTTCATTTAAACGAAAAATCAGTTATTTAACAACCACTTAGTGGTTTCACTATTCATCAAAAATTGAAGTTTTTCAGAATAAGGCCAAAATTTCACCCTAAGATATAATTGATATTCCGAATTGAAAAATGATGTCTATTTTACAAAATTCCAAACATATTAGTTGCATTAATTAATTTTATAATTAATTCCCGCTGTCACAACAAATAGCGTGTTTTTAAGAAACAATTTATATCAAAAGATTGACAATTGTTTATGTCCAATTTCAATGTTAAATTAATTCTAATGACCACCATTGGATAAAATGGTAAAAATATATTCTAATTATACTCTAAAACCCCTCAATAGTATAATTTATCACTATGAATTATTTTGATTAAAAAAGTTGTTTTAAGTATTTTTCACTATTCATAAAAATTTTGAAGTTCTTAGAAAATTACAAAAAATTCAACATAGGCTAATTTCAATATTGGAATACAAAAATGAAGTCCATTTTGAAATATAAAATTTATATAATTTTAAAAAGTGGTTATTACTATTCATAACGGCTACTTTGATTTGTCGCGATGTTTTAGAACTCGAAGTTGCGTACAATGCAAGCTATTGTATTATTGAATGAGAAGCGTATCGTGGAAACTCGGGGTGTTACATTCTCCCCTCCTTCAATAAATTGCGTCCTCGCAATTTGAAATTTTTCTTGGAAAATAAAAGGTTGAAAAGGGAAAATACCTTTGTGGAAAACCCACATCGGAAATAAGATTAATAAAATTTAGCCTTAATAAGAGGTAAATGGAAATAAGAAAGTCACCACCAAATTATAATCTCGATAAGGAGAACATTGGTGGCAATTAGAGACATATAATTGGAGGAAAAACGTAAATATTTGTAGGGAGTGATTGAGGTCATCAATAAAAATCAACTGTCAAATTGAGGGCCTCAAAGCCTTCAATCTATATTGATTTAAAATATCATCAGTTCAACAAGACATAAGGTATTAGGATAACACATTTTTTTGTTTTAATATCCCATTACTAAAGTTTAAGAATTAATTTATTCATTGAATAAGAGATAGGTATATATATATTTATGCTTGACAATTAGTGTTTCAACCTTCAACTCATCTTTCACTCAAAAAGATAATAGAACTCAAAAATATTATTATTATCCTAATTGTATAAGGTTCCAAATGTTAACACATACCATTTAGATTAGTAAAATTATATTGTAATAACCAGGGAATTCCTGTAGGCTAGTGGTAGGAAATAAAGGCATGTCGCACTATGATTGTGGGTTTGATTCCTCCAGCTTTGTCCGACGCGGCGGGTTATTCCCCACCCTGCAGGTTGTCCTTTTCCTAAAAATATAGTACTATACTATTCCAAAAATAATCTTCATAAATTTTTTAACCTTAAACAATACTATCCAAATTTCAACTTAATCCACTCCAACCTTTATAGTTATCCAAAATACCTTCATCCAGACTTTCTCTAAAAGGTCTCTAAATTCCAAAATCAATTGTAACATCAGATTCCCCAAACAAAGAAAAGTTTCTCTTATTGTCACATACTAAAAATATGATTACCTTAATCATATTAAAACCTTACTGAAATTAACAAGTACTGCAGTACAATCCTTATATATATATTACATTATTCTTATAACCAGAATATAATCCTTGAGTCCAAAAGCACCAATACATTAGTTATTCTGCTTCAACTGTAGTAACAACATAAGATTGTCCTTGATCCCTTGGCCTTTTCTGAGGTAAGTTTCCCTGACGCTTAGGACATTCATTTGCATAATGACCCATTTCTCTACAATTTTAGCATTCAACTTTGACAGCCTCTTTCTTTCCCTTGCAATCACGAGCCTGGTGACCCTTTTCTCCACATTTATAACAAACTCCCATTCCTTTTAGGCAAGTACCAGGGTGATTCTTCCCACAATTATCACATAATGGAAAATCCTTCTTTCCCTTTTTCCCTTTATCTGTCTCTTGTTCCACCGTTCTCTTCTTCTCTTGCTTTACTTTGTTGTCATAAGACTTAGAGAATTCCTTTTCTGTCTTGATAGCACACGAGACAATATCTTCGTATGATGAAAAGGATTGTGATACCAAAGCTCGACGGAGAAATGGTTTTAACCCATCAAAGAAACGATCAATCTTACTCCTTGGGTTACGTATATAATCGGCAGCATGCCTCGCTAACCTTGTAAAGTTAGCCTCATACTTTGCGACATTCTCATCCTCCTTCTGCCTCAGACTCAGAAATTGCCTTTCCATATCTGCTCGATGGTCACGAGGAAAGTATTTTTCTAAGAAAAGCTCTTTGAACTCCCTCCATTCCATATTCGATACGTCATCATCTTCCTTTGTGTTTCGAATCAGCGACCACCACTGATCGGCATCTCCAGTGAGGCGGTAAACTGCCATGACAACCTTCTCCCTTTCACTACTCCCCAAAGCCTGAAATATTTTCTCTAGGGAATTTATCCATTGCTCGGCTACTAAGGGATTTGTACTCCCATTAAAGGTTGGTGGTTGTTGCCTCATGAAGCGGTCTAACATTGATCCTCCACGTTGCGGATCAGGGTGCTCCATACGATTAAGGTTATTATTCATAACCTGAGTGAGTTGTCCCAGTATGGTAATAAGTTGATCAGCACCAGTTGTATCTCCAGATACACAATAATTATCTTGATCAGGAGGGCAATCCCTACACGGAGTTCGTGCATTGATACGGTTTCCATTCCTTCTACTAGGCGCCATTTCTAAACAATGGCATAAACTAGATTAGTTTATGAATCAAAATACATAATTCCATACTTGTAAAACACTTTACATAAATTGAACTATTTATGGATATAATCCATAATCATAAAAAGAAATGTTTTCTTTGAGGAAGTATATACTCATAACCCTTCATAGTGGTTTGTAAATAAAATGAGAATTATCCTAAGCATATCCCCCGGGAGTGTCGTAACCAAGAGTGCAGCAAGGCCCGTTGTCGTGCACCAGTTCCCGTTCGAGTCTAGCTCAAAGCGGTGTTTTCGGGTTTTACCCCTAGGTACATCTGTGCCAGAGCCGCCTCTACCTGCTCGTATCCAGACAGGGATGTATTGCTCGGAAAAGTCATAACATCTCTATAATAACAAAATTCTAGGAAGTTCTTCTATACTAATCCTCAAAGTCTATCTTTGGGCTATGTGCTCTAATCAGAGTTTATCTAAATCTAGCTTCCAAGGTTAGTACTAAACTGCCTCTGATACCAACTGTAACGCCCCAACCCCAGCTACCCAGAGTCGGTGCATTACTTCGTAACATTGGCATGATCACAAAAGATCAAGTCTCGAAAGACCGATTAGTTTAGTAGCCTTGGAAACACTAGATACATTCGTAAACGTTACATTACATCATAAAGTGAAAAACTACAATAACAAAGTCTCCATAGTCCACACTCATATCCTCTTCTGACTATCCCTGCAGGTCATTCATAAAATACTTCTTCACATCCTGGAAAATATTAAAACATTGAAAGGGGTGAGCTCAGATGCTCAGTAAGTATAACAATATTGCGGAAGCTTTCATAAATAAACATTAACATTTAAGGCAATGTATAACAAAAACAGAAGCCTTTTAAACTTGATCATCAACATAATATGACATAAGTAAAATGAGATAATTCCATTCACTTCTTCACATGGATATTCTACTGGTCGAATAATCACATGCAATATCAATAACCACTTTCATAATGAGGGAATGTATAATGCCGGACATTCTGAAAAATTTTGTCAAGGCCTCAGCCAAGACATCTAAAATGATTAAGGCCTCGGCCAAAACCATAAATCAAATTGGGAAAGGGCCTCGGCCAATTCCACGTCTAGTTGTCTCATGAGACCTACCGATGCATCGAGGAGCTATAGCGGGCTCCACCCGTCACATATTAAGTCCAATACATTCCTCATATGAATAGGTTTAAACATATCATAAACCATAACATAATCGTATCACATAAAACATGCATAAAGGAAACATAACATTTCCACATTTCAATCACAAGATATCAATACAACACATTGATATAATAAAAACGCTTTCAAAACCATTTTCAATACCAAAATAAAAGAATGTTAAAACTTTGTATTTATTTTTCATTAAAAAAGAAAATGATGGCTTGTAGAGGAAGCCGAAACTCAAATAATGGTCACGGCGGCGGAGAATTCGTTGTCGCCGCATAAGTACGGAAAGAAAAACATTCCCTTTTGTCGTTTAGCAAAACGCTTCGTATAAAAAAGATTCCTTTTGAATAAATGTAAAAGTCAAGGGGTTTATACATCGTATAAAAGAAGGTTGTGTATAAAACCAAATATGCCTCAATGAAAGGAGATTGAGACGAAGTCCTTAAAAAGATCATTTTTAAAATAAAATAGATCTATTATGTGTATTCACTATAGGTACACATAAAGAAAGTAAAAATACAAAATAGGACATAATGACATAATTTGAAAGTAGGAGATTAACCCAAAGAATGGAAGTTGGGTTAAGAAATTCCCTTACCTTGTGTCCGACTTGACTTGACCTTTCTTTAATCTCCTGAATAATAAGCTAGAGTTAATATCTACCTTATTAAGAACCATTTTCAATTTCATTATCCTTATTATATCACTTATTACAATGATATGAACATTATGTAATTATTTAAGTTAATAACGGTCGTTTTGTCGATCTTTGGTACTTGAGTCAACAATAAGCTTCTTATAATTACAAGTTGTTTATGTGGTGAAATATCCATTATATCCAGAATTATATTCATGATTTAGATGTCATATATATCTTATATATCCAGTATATACATTCATTTATAATATTACGTAACATTTAGAGGTAAGAAATGAAATGCACCGTTCATGGAGACGGTAAGCCGTACGTACGCATGAACGCTACTTTCATTTCAATTTCATATTTAATGGAACTAAAACATAATGATATAAATGTATAATATAATTCCAGTATAATATAGTGTATAATACCATTTACTCCATCCTTTATACATCCCACATATGGCATTAACGATTCAAATCACTTTGAGGGGGCGGTAGTCCGCACTTCCTAAAATGAAATTATCGCGTTTTACCCATAATGGAAATCATAAAGTATGACATAAATGAGAAATACAGAAGCATAATTAAAACATAAATATATTATATATCATATATAAAAATAGTGACATCATAATGGCCACCTTTGAAGGTGTTAAATGAGTGTTGAACAATCATCGTTTCGTGAGGCAGAAATTCGCCATCCACAGAAACCGTATGTTCTTTAACCATTAGATGTAGGTGTGTGTAAGTGTAGCTCTAATACTTCTTATAACAACATCCTAGTATATTTATGATACTGGTGTTGTTACAAAAGAAATGAATAAAAAGAGTTTAGGGGGTTGGAGAAGAAAAATAAAACAAAACAACATTAGAAAAGGCATTACCTCAATATCGGGTAACTCTTTTTGATTTGAGCTAAAGGCTTCCTTGGGAAGAGTTCTGCCCAAAGTGAGGTTTCTAGGAGTAAGGGAGGAATGTTGGGAGAGTATTTGGGCAGAGGTTGGCCGATCCAAATGGCTTGAAAGTGTAAATGAAGTGGGAGAGGTGGGGGCCTTTTATAAGTGGAGAGGAGGGGCACTTTTGGAAAGATTGAAATGTTACATTATTTCACAATGCTTTTCGGATTCTAAAGGTCCCACACTTATATAATTCGAGGCTAAGGTGATAAGGTTTTGAAATCTCTTCATACAATAGGCTTTGGACAAGTGTAAGCCTTGTATTTTGCATTATCTATTCATTTTATTAAAATCGTTAAATAATGAGGTCATCGCTGCATCATAATGATGTCATAAATAATTTAATTTATTTAATGTCTAAAAATTATAAAAAAAAATACTATGATGTAGGAAATCTTTTTAGCTTTCTAATGAATATTTATAGTCAAAATTTGGACTTGTGTAACCCTACTTAAAAATTGTTTTAGTAAAACAATGTATGTTAGTGTCATTTTCACTTTAACATTAAATAAAAAGTAATTTATGTTATTTCCCTACAAAAGTGGATCCATGGGGTCCCCAAGTTAGGCCATGGCTTGTCTTGGTCGGCCATGACACAACCAATGAGGTTGGGACATGTGTCTAGGTCATTTAATATTATTAAAGTATTATTTATACCTTAAACTACCCTAATTACCACTAATCGCGATTAAGAACTTAATAAGTTACTATTCACCAAAAAATTATTTTTATCCCATTGAACCACATTTTACTTCTTAATGACAACCATGTATCTCGGATTTTTGAAAATCAAATCACAGAAGTGGTAATATTTCATTTAAACGAAAAATCAGTTATTTAACAACCACTTAGTGGTTTCACTATTCATCAAAAATTGAAGTTTTTCAGAATAAGGCCAAAATTTCACCCTAAGATATAATTGATATTCCGAATTGAAAAATGATGTCTATTTTACAAAATTCCAAACATATTAGTTGCATTAATTAATTTTATAATTAATTCCCGCTGTCACAACAAATAGCGTGTTTTTAAGAAACAATTTATATCAAAAGATTGACAATTGTTTATGTCCAATTTCAATGTTAAATTAATTCTAATGACCACCATTGGATAAAATGGTAAAAATATATTCTAATTATACTCTAAAACCCCTCAATAGTATAATTTATCACTATGAATTATTTTGATTAAAAAAGTTGTTTTAAGTATTTTTCACTATTCATAAAAATTTTGAAGTTCTTAGAAAATTACAAAAAATTCAACATAGGCTAATTTCAATATTAGGAATACAAAAATGAAGTCCATTTTGAAATATAAAATTTATATAATTTTAAAAAGTGGTTATTACTATTCATAACGGCTACTTTGATTTGTCGCGATGTTTTAGAACTCGAAGTTGCGTACAATGCAAGCTATTGTATTATTGAATGAGAAGCGTATCGTGGAAGCTCGGGGTGTTACATATGGAATCAATAAATGTAGTTCTCGGAGTGTATGGTATGTCATATTTATCTTCTATTATAGTCCAAATACTATACTCTATGATTTCTATGTGAATTTTCATCTTTATATTCAACTAGAGATAATTTTTACCATTAATACAGGTAGGTCTGTTGGTAGTAATACCATTTTAACTATTATCCATATTAATGAATAAAGAATATATTTTTAAATAGCTATAATTTTTGAATTAATAGAAATTTATGGATATTTAAAACAAAACTAATATAACAGTGGAACGGATTTGAAAATGATTTTAACCAGCCTCTCAAATAAAATTTTGGTCAGAGTAGGAAACTCATGTGGGGGATGAATTGAGTTTATATATTTTTTTTTTCTAAAATAAATATTGTTTTTAAAATAATTCCCCAATTTAAAAAAAAAGATCGTCCAGTTAATCAATATAGTAAATTTATAATAGTCTGTAAATTCAATTAATTTCTTAGAAGATTGATTATTTATCTGTTATAGAAATATGAGATATGGATATAAATTTTAATACTAATATACTAAACCAAAATAGTAATAAATACCATCCAATTCTATCTATTAATGTGAAACATAGATTTCTGAAATTGAGTTAAAACATAGTAAACTGAATTTGAAAAAATAGTGGATTAAAATATGAGGTTTGGTCTCAGGTTGAGACATTGTCCTCTCCACTTTGCGATCAACAACCCCCATGAATTTTCAATTAAAAAATATTGATCCACACCCTGGATCGTGGTTTATATAATAGTATACAAAATTTACAGGTCACAAGTCATTTGCCTGTGTTATTCCTGGAAAATATGTTACAACCAGGTCACACATATACCTCTTTTATAGTTCATCATCTAAAAAAATATGGTGTAAGATAATGATGGCTTGAGGATATCCTATAGCCTCTCGTTCTCCACATGCGTTAGTGTGTTTTAAAAAGAATAATTCACACACTGATAAAAATGTAGTCAAAATGTACACAATAGATTAGTTAATGAGTGGATAGATTTTAGAATTCTATGAGTGATGTGAAATGCAGCTCTGGAATCTTTCGAAGTAGATGATGTGATGATTGAGTACACTAATATAAACTGAATCTGAAATAGAGCGTCGTTTAAGCTATATATTTTGGTTTCCATGAATATTGGAGTCTCCTCCTAATTGTTTTTTTCATTTATGGATGATTTATGTTTTGATGCAAATCAATCCTCATTTAGTTAACAGTTAGATGGAATTATATTTCTTCTTGTGTTCTTTTTCATTTATTGTATCTCTTCTAGTATAGCATTTTCTACTATTCTCTTCTTCTATATAGCTTGTGTGCCAAGCTTTCATTTTTTAAGGTGTCTTGTGTGGCTGAAAAGGACCATGTGGAGGAACCTTGTACCTCATATTGTCCACTGACGTAGTCATTAATGTTGTCTTAATGAATCCTTAATTTAATCTATAGCATTATAACACTCAAATATGGCTTTTATAATTAGTTTCAAATAAAGGAAAATTTAAATAGTCTATAAGTGACAACTCAATCGGGGATTCATTCGGTCAATGACTCCTTCTATCATGGAGTCCTTTGGTTGGTATCAGTGACTCATTTTATTAGCTAGCCATTCTATCGGTATCTCTATGTGTTGGTGACTCAATGCATCAATGACACATTTTGGTCTATCGGTGAGTCATTCCTTCTATAGATGTATCATTTATACTTTCGGTGAGTCATCTATAGGTGAGCTAGTTTGTAATGTTGGCGAGACATTCCTTCTATCAGTGTCAGCGACTCATACTTAGCCAATTGTTCTCTTTTATCTATTTTATAACAATAATATACATAAAATGGGTTAAATACAATGATGATCAAAGATAATCATAACTAAAAATATTTAAACATAAATTAAAATGATTGAAAGACCAGACATGATTTGTGATTATTAAAACCATTAAAACCAGATGTGGGCCAATAATCATTATGAATTAAAATCAATTATTTTTTTACCATGGATAGTGTAAAATGGGTCAATTAAGGATAAAATATTATGTGATATGGAATAATATGTAATAATAAAAATCAACATAATTTTTTATGTATATATTTAATCTATAATAAAAAAAATATGACTATGTTACTAGTTGTTGGAATTTATCAATGATTTTAAAAATTATTAATTTTTTTGTAAAAAATAGTAAAAGATATATTTTTTATGATCAATAAATTTTTTACATACCCATAAACAGATTCTATGTTCTATTAAAAATGGTTAATTGAATTATATATGATATTTATGATGTTAATTTATGAATAATTTGTACTTATGAAATAATTATTTTAAATTATAATAACACTAACAAATTATATATTCAATAAATAGAGAAATAAAATATGTTATTTTAAAAATATTATTAGTAATATCATGTTCATGAATTGCTTTTTTTGAAATATTTTTTTTAAATATATTGTTTTTTAAATATAGAATTTATTATATTTTAATTTATTTCTATATTTTTATAAATAAATGTAATGTAAAATAATATTCATAAATGGGAATTAAAGATATTTTATTAGAAATGATATTTTAGTAAATGATTTTAAATTCTTAAAAATACTATATTTGTTGATTTTATTATTTTAGGGATTAAAATATAATAGATATTACATTTTATATCCAAATTTTCCAATTATAGTCATTATATGGACCCAAAAATAATAAAAAATTGTTTAAATGACACAATTTCCAAAAACTGTTAATGTTGGATAAAAATGAGTTAAGGCGGAAAAGATTTTATTAAAATTTCAAAACAGTAATGTATGATATAATTTAAACCAATACTCATCCAATATTATTATCTTACTTTTTAGGATAATTTCACATTGAATATTAGTTTATATTTATTTAATATGTTATTTAATTTATTTAGTCCCCCCTCACTTATAAAAAAAGTCACCTCCACTCCACTTTTCTTAAATATTTAAAAGCCGTATATTTTATTTAATGCATGTAAAAGGAAATTCCTATTATCCATTATCTCATTATATGAGTCTTATTTTGTACAAAAAATCATACCCTGTACAGATTATGGGATATAGAAAATGAGGGTGTCTGAATAAGTGCAATAACATTAATTTTTTTATATTAGTTTTATTTATTTTCAATGACCAAAAAATATTCTTAAATTAGAATAATGAAATTAAAAAAGTAACAAAGAAATACTGAGATGTTTTCAGATTATTTTAATACAATATACCCATATCCTCTTTCATATTGTGGAAAAAATCATCATTTGTTTTTATAGAGAACTACAACCGCACGAAATGATGTTATTTATCTTCCAAAAACACCTATCACTGATGGTAATAATGATGGAATTATGGTTTATATATTCTACTCTTGAAATATTTTAAAATTATTAAAGGTTAATATGTCATAAAACTTATTACCTTCTCGTCCCTTGAAAAAGGATAACATTATTCATGCGTAGATATAAACTATCTCCTCCACAAAGAGATGTGATCCATTTTACATCACCACATAATAATGATGATATATATAAGTGTATTTAAAGATTAAAATTATATTTATTTTATTATTATAATTGTGTAACTATGAATCCATAATGAACTAATTTTCATAATGATAACTGAAATATAGAAACATTACTCATTCATTTTACAACCTAACATCTCCATGATTGTAACACAGTTTTTTTTCAATAACCACTATAATTAATATTTTCTAATATTATAGTTGATGTATAAAAATGACATATAATTATTTTTTATTACTATGGAGATGATTGAAAAATTAAAACTTTTAAATTATTCATCCTACCTAATTAATTTTTCACAGATGATATAAATATCTTCTAAATTATAAAAATTAAATAATGTGAATAAGTAATTGAATATGAAATGTTAGTAAATAAAATAAAAAGAAAAAAAATTATAAATATTCTCACGATTTGAAAAAATAATCAAACATCTATTATTATGATGATAAAAAATGTACATAATGAGTCAAATAAAGGTAAGGTATTTTCGTTTATAAATTATATTTTAATATTTCCCTTAATATAGTTTTTTCAACCATGTCCCTAATGCTCTAAATGATTCATGAATATTATTTTTTATGCCTCAATGTTTTATAATGGTGATTGTTTCCATTTTTTTAATTAAATATAATCCTTATGAAATGAATAATTTAATGTTTTTAAAGTAAAATCATCATTAAAACACCCATTTTAAATATTTTAAATATTTATTTAATAAATGTTACTCTTCGATGAATATATTTTTAAAAACGTATTATGGGATTATTTTTATGTTTGTAAGTAAATTATAATTTATATTTTATGTATATTTTGAAATAATTTAAATGTATTTCAATACAAATCATTCTAGACATTTTATATGAAACAATTTGAATTTATTTACAAAAGAGAAAAGGAATGTTCTATTAGATCATATGCATCATAAAACACATTCCTTACATTACCTTTCTTTTATTTTTATTATTTTTCAAGGAAATACATTTATTTACAATGTTATGCTAAATATAATTTTTTTTAAGGTAATGATTATTAACATAATGGGATAAAAGGTGTGCTTTTAAGAAACGGGTTTTATGGGTTCTCATGTTTTATATGAAGCCCCCATGCAAAAGATATTCACTCCATGAATTATTATAATGTTTTTTATGAAATAAATTTTACATCAATTAAGATTCCATATTAATTAAAATGATTTTTTAGGATCAAGAATTATTATGTTAAAGAAAACACATTTATGATGTAGTTAATTTAAAATAGCATAATGAGATTCCATCTTTCTTTTTATGTCCCTTAGTAATCCTTTTTTTCTCATTTCATGTCCTTGATTTTTTTTCATATTGTTTAATATTTTATGATGCCAATGAAGAATTCATTTTTAAATTCACCATTATTAGATAATAAATGAAATATTTCTCATTTGAAAAATAATATATTTTTGAAAAAATGGTCTCGTGGAATAAGTTACCATGTTCAAATTTAATGGTTTACTATGAAATATATATTATCTCATTCTTTGTGAATCAAATACAAAAATTTTATGGGAGAGTGTGACCATGAATTTTGGTCTAAATACCATATATTATGTATTTTTGTAGGATATGTTATTATAATTAATGGATAATATTTTATCTGGGAATAATAAAATATAAGACCCTATATGGCATTGGACTTCTAGACAGAAGACCATTGACATGAATTCCAATTTTATCAATGTAGGCTATCACAAAAATCAAGATTACATCAAAATACCCAATGATGGGTCACCGAGGGGACGACCCCCATGGTGTCATGGAATTACAATCAACCATTATAAATTCTAGCATTACACTAATATTGGGATACCACGTCACTACTCCACGTAAATAACTATAGTCTAAACCAAAACAGCCACATGAAATTTTCATTAATGATGGATAGATGTATTCAAATAAAATGTTGAAAATTGATTGTATTTCTCCACTAAATATACCCATGCCTTATGAAACAATAATAACTGATGAATTGAGGCCATATAAAAATCTAAGGAATGATTAATCCAAATAATTAATAAATAAAGTCTTTGATAAAGGCCTCATGAGTTTTAGAACAAGGCATCCATGTGTATTTGGAAATCATCCAAAAAATAAGGAATGATTAAGTGAAGAGTTGAAATAATTTATTATGAAAATTATTGGATATATAAACACATTAAATTATCATAATTATTTATTCATGTGATAACGCTTTGAAATGGATATGATTAAGGAAGAAATATAATGGTTTATTCATTTATGAATCTTTACGATGTTAACACAAACTACACCATGGTTTCAGGGTTCCTGAAATCCCAATCCAAATTTTCTGGCACATATAGAATATTCCATAATCCATAGAAATTTTCCCTCACAATGGAATTAAAAATGTTTATGTATAAATTTCATAAGATACGAACCATAAGTCATTTTCATGATCACTATGAAATTGAATTAAATTTTAATACAATTTCCTAATTTTCCATTTTACTAAAAGGCATTATAGGGACCCCCACTCTCTACATGATGGTAATGGTGTAAAATATTTCAAAATATAATAGACAAATACACTTTTAAAAAATTTAAAAACCACTACAACAACCCAAAACAATGTTTCACCAATCATAGAGCTTAAAAACAATTATTAGAACATGACCAAGCATAGGTTACCATGTATACTAGAAATGATCTTGTTACACATACTTGGTTAGGAATGAAGGCCTTAATAATAAATAGGCTAAGAGAAGGAAACACACAGACACATATATATATATTTATATATACATACATGAATTTTTTATATTATTTTGATTTTGAATATTTCTAGATATATGTACATGAGTAAAAATTATATTCATGATTGAAATATAGGGAATTATAAGAGACCGTTCATGATAGTAGTTACATAAACATTGAAAAATAAAAGGTGGATTCACATAGATTAGCATTTACAGAATTGTGAATTATATGATAATAAACCACAAGATTACATAATTTGTGTATATTCATAATTTTTATATGATGGTCAATTTGACTAAATGAAATTGATTATTATACCCCACATAGAAATTATGTATAGTGTGAAAATATGTGGTGACATTTAGGGGAGTGTGAAATATTACCTTGTAAAAATTATAAGACTATAAGGTGGTATGTTTTTATAATTTTTAGAAATTGAAGAATGTAGATATAATAAAAGTAGAGGAAATAATATTATATGAGAAAAAAATTTATTGAGGATTTATATTAGATGTTTTTCTTTATAGAACATAACCATTGAAACAAAATTTTATTTATAATGTAATATATTATAATTTCAAGGAAAATGAATAAAATATGTAATAGTTTTAGCCGTTGTCCTGTAAAATTTTAAACAATTATCTTGGTTTTAGTTAATTTTGTTTTTTGTAGTGTTTCTACTAATGATAATTATTATAATATACATTTAATAACTGATAATGGTTCTTGGAAGACTTTTAATAATTTTTATTTGAGGAGGAGCCATTCTGTAGTGGGTGTCTTGCCTATATATATAGTTTTGTTAAGTTTTATTTTGAATGAGATGTGAAATAATCTATGACCATAGTTAAGGTCCACTTTTATTAAAAAGAGAAAATTATTAATTATAATAAATATGGTGGATGTAAAATTTTAGATAAAATGGATATAAAATATTAGAGATATTTTCTTAAATGTACAAAATAATTTTGTAGAAACCATTCCATAGTATTGGTGAGATATAAAAAGCAAGATTTGGGATTATAGTATTTTTAGGATGATCATGATTTTATGACTATAAATTTATGTGCAACAAAATTATCCCAACAAATAAATATCAACAATTCATTATATGGATGTTCACTGGATCATCCAATATTTCAATGATTATATACAGTTTCAAATAATCATATGTTTAACATTGATTTTTGAGATATTTTATAGATATTAATAGAGATATTTTCCAAAAAATAATGTGTATGTTACCTAATATATTTTTAGAGTTTCATGAAATTTAAAATTGATCATATCCATTGATTCATACAATTCAATATATAAAATATATATTTATTCCATAATTAAAAAACTAGATAACAAAATTGTATATGGAGATAAGTTGATAAAGTCTTTATTAAAAAAATTAACGATGTGTTTAATCAAAATTTAAAGGTTTAAAATAATATATTTATATATTTATATTTTATTATATTATGATAATAGGGTGAAATCCAAATTTTCTTAATAATATATGAAATTTTTGAAATAACTGGACAGAAATGAGAGTTTACTATATATTAATATTTTGAATAATTAGGAGAGTTTCAACCCTGAATTATAGGAAATAAAATCTCTCTCATACTAATACCTTCTTTGGTAACATAGATCAAAAATAAACTAGCAAATTATATTTTATAATTACATATCAAAGAACTAGTTGTGTCAGTATATATAGAAATACCAATCCTACGGTTCTTAAAATAAAATTTTAATGAGTCGATCCTGAGAGGAGGAAATCATCTCACCTGAACAATTTCAATTTTTTTTATAATTCATTTTAATATATTTTATTCAACATTAAATAATATCATATGCATCACCAATATAGTAAAATGTATTTTTGACTATGTAACTACCATTATTCACCCTCTTTTTCGTCAAATGGGATGTGAATGTATTGATAGTCCGTACGTTGTAAGTACCTTCTCTATGTGGTGATACTAGAGATCTACGTCCACTATAATTTAAATAGGTATAATAGGATTAGATTATATTTTATAAAAAATCTAATGATATTTTTTGAATTATAAAATAATATTTATCTTTTTATCTTTTGAACTATTGGAAAATGATAATGTCACTCATGTAAAGGTGTTGACTACCACCACCAAGAACCAATGTGTTTTTGTTCATATAACATTCAAATGGATTTTAATAATTTCATATATAAAAAATATTTTTTT
Organism: Viscum album; assembly: GCA_963277665.1. NCBI lineage: Eukaryota > Viridiplantae > Streptophyta > Magnoliopsida > Santalales > Viscaceae > Viscum > Viscum album. The sequence continues at coordinate 1,919,421,017 of OY728125.1, read as the reverse complement.
TATATGGTATAATTATTATTCAAAGTAAATTGAAATATTGTTTACCTTCATTTTGTTCCATCTTTTTTATAAGAGAATATAACATTCATGTGTACTTACGGCCTAACATCTCCGTGGTATAATTATTTTTTCAATCCCTTCTATTTATTGGTAATTATAAATATTTATATAATGAATATATATATTATGTTTTTATCTTGGATAACATTATATAGATGATGTAAAAACTATTAATGTACAAGTAATGGAATTTCCAAACTGAAATTCTAAAGAAAAAATAAAAACATTTAACACCGAAAAATGATTATTTTAATAAGTAATTTTAAATAAATGGGCATTTAAACCTTATAAGGGGGTCATATATTATTTTCTATTTAAGTGAATTATTTTTTTAATATAATTAATAAAAGTATTGTACAAGAGGATAAATAATATTCAAATCTGGTCAATCTCGAGGAAACATGATTTCTTGTTTCACTTTTATTTCATTGAGAAATAGGCCAAAATCAAAACAATTTTCTTTTATGTGGTGTATATATTATTCATGAATTTATTTTGTGTTTTCATTGAAAATTAATTTTATTTTCAAATAAATAATGTTTTTTCTTTTTAATGAGGTTTTGATTTATTGATTACCAATATAGAAATGTTTTTGACAATATTATTGTTTATTAAATTTTTGTATGATTATGCTTATAGTAATGAAATTTTATGACTATTCTCCACATTATCCCATTAATTTTATCTTCGTTTGGAAATTATTTTAGATGCCAATTTTTTCCTTTCATTTTATACTGTTTAAAAACTCAAGACACCAAATTAATATTTTTTGAATGAAAACTGACACAACTTTTTTCGATCAAAAATAATTGTTTTTTAATATCCAATATGGCTAAAAATGTTTAGAAAATATTATTTTCATTATTATATGATCCTTAAAAGTAAATTTTACCCATGATTTCATTTTAATTAAAAATTAATAAAATAAATTATATTGTTATTTTCTAAATGAAGTACTTTTTAAATTTTTCTTAAAATTTAAAATAAATTTATTTTTTTAACATACATAGAATGAATAAATTTCTTGACATTATGATTAATAAATTATTTTTATATTTCATTTAATGTATATATTGTAATTTTCAATGAAATTTTTCCCCAATTTTTTTTAATTTACTTGATTATAAATGTATCCTTACATTGTAAATAATGTTATTCCGAATGTAATTTTCTAGTAATTTATTTAAGTCAATTTTAATCTATTATAAAATAAATTGATGTTAATTATATTTTTTGGGTATGATCAAATGATATCATAAAATTTAATTTTTTGGGTGGCTTATGATGATAAATATTTAAGCATGATTCTATAAAATCCATTTCCTTCTAATGGGTTAATTTGGATATGATTAAACCTTTATGTATCTTGTTTTTCCCCATGTTATTATACGGTGGAATGATGGAATTTTTATGAATCCCATTTCCCCTCCATGGGTTATTTTATGATAAATGATTGATGATCATATATAAAAATTATGCCTGATACACTTTTTGCGATGGAGAAAAAGTATATAGAGAAAGTATTTTTTTTACCACAAATAAAAGTTTTGTTTACCAAAATCAATTAGGACTATTGGTTTCCTAAGGTATCTTCAATGGTTAAACATTAAAAATATCTATACTGTGGGCATTATGAAAATGAAAATATAAGGGGTAAATCCTGAGCATATTATTAATAAGTATGTATGAGTTTAATATTTTTATGTTGTTTATAAACAAATTACTAATGAAATATAAAATTAATTAGGTATTAGGGAAGAAGATTAGGAAGAATGATTAATAAAATAAAAAATAAATAGAATGATTGTATATTTTTTTATTAGTGGTTAATTTTGTTGTATAATTTTTTCATTTGATGTATAATGGTTATGATAATCATGAAACATTTTATGAATTTCCTATAATTTTTTTCATTAAAGAATTTCCTGAATTAGATTAATGTTACAAATGATCTAAAAATTTTATTTAATGGTAAAGTGATATTTTATGGAAAAACAATTATCTGAGGGAAATAGATGATTGATTTGTGAAATTGATAAAGGGAATAATGCTACTGATAATATAAATTGTATAGTAATGATGACCTTATAACAAATTTTTTATTATGTGATAAAATGTTTTGTATTTTCTTTGATGGGGTTTACATCATTTTATTAATGATTATATTCGATAATATTTGTTTTTATTTAATGAATTTGGAAGGATATAGTTGTTTAGAATCATATATTACTTCCATGTGATTTTCTTTTAATTTAGGATATTACTATATTTTAGAAGAATATATGATCAAGGTATTCACATATTTGTTATATGACATTAAGAGATATTTAATTTTATTTACTTGATAAATGTTTTGTTAATCTTAAAAATTTATTTTCTTTATTTAAAATTATTTTATTATAAATATTTTCAAATGTATTTTGGATGGGGTTATAAATTATAAATTTATGGAATTGTTTATTTCATTTTTAGGGAATTATTCTTAAGTATTTATATATTAATATATTATTTATCCATGTTGATAACGTATGATAATTGTTTTTATTTTTGTAAATGTCTAGTTATTGGTGGAATAAATCTCTATTATTTTATTGATAATTTATTCAAAAAAATGTTAATTATAGCACTTCAGTAAAGAAAAAAACTCATATTTTATATTCATTACATATGGCAATAAATAATGTGGAAATTTTTCAATCCACAATAAATGAAGAAATTATTCTTATAAAATTTTAAAAAAAATTGTAAGTATATTATCGCATGTTCTATTTCAATATTTAAAATGAATACCTAAAATTTTGGAATGAAAACTTGTAATAAAAATGATATACTATTACCCTCATTTAAAATTAATCAAGAGTGTTTTCAAACCTCATATATTTATGATTTTTAGTGTTATTTTTCTCATTAAATTGTTCTATATCCCTCTATATATGTAATTGGATGATATTTTTATCCACATTGCCTATATTTTAAATCCGTGAAATTTTCCCTTTATCTATGATCATAATTATACATTATTTTTGTAACCTTTATCTTCCCCACTAATCCATTTTAAACGAAGTATTATTTCCCTATATATGATGTGGGTTTCTTTTACATGTTGAATCATTATTGAATGTGATAAATTTTTTATGGGAAATTTTATATTATTGTGGGGAATTAAACACCAATATAAATTAGTAAAAATGATAATATTATTAATAAATTTCTTAAGATACAGCACCCAGATTTAAGGGAATTTTGAGATACTATAAAAAATTCTTATTTAAATGTGATTATTATAACAAAGTTTTGAATTAGACAGTACAATTTAGAGTAAATTAATAATGAAATAAATTTATAATTTTACGACTCAATGAAAATATAGAGACTATGGATTTGTGTAGTTAGTTATTGTATTAGTTGTAAGAACCCCATTATCCTACATGATAAATGGCGGTTGAAAACTCATTGGGCGCATGGTTACTATTACAGTACTATAGCGTACTGTAGCAGCGACGACCTGTAGCAACAGAGGGCACTCTAGTGACGGCATGTCACTATAGTGGTGGCATAGCACTGTAACAGCATTGGGTACTATGTTTTACTATAGCAAGTTGTATTGTAGCAGTACTATTCACCAAATGGGCCTTGGGCCAAAATCATTGGGCCTACGGGCCATGTAATGGGATAAATGCTCACGAGGCCATTGGGCTATGTAATGGGTCTCTCTCTACCCAGTTAAAGAGTTATTTTTTTGATTTAATAATTAATGAGGTTTCTCCCCCAACATTTAAAAAAATAGACTATATATTTTTCAACAAGTACCCATTTTTATTGATTTCATTTTATGATTCAATTTTTTTTTCCTAAAATAGTTTTTTTATATTTTATATGTAAAATTAAAAAATAATTGTATCCACTTTAAGAAATTTTAATATGAAAATAATTAGTGTTTTAATTATATTTATATGAATATAAGGTATACATTTTGGGTTTTCTTTTTTAAATGACTGAATTTCCATGAATTTTGGAAAAATAAAATTTTAAAATGATTTAATTATTTCAATAATTATTATATTTTAGAAGTGATTATATTTTTTATATAGGGTAATAATTTTACATATGATCCATTAAAATATATATTAATTCAAATAATTAAACATTAATTAACAATATTGATGATTTTGATATAAGTTAATTTTTATCTTAAGAACGCATATTCACTAAACTCATTTTCATAGTTTTTATGTGTTTATATTTAAATTAATTTTTCCCATATATAGATATTGAATCATAAAGAATTGATAACATATTTGGAATCAATTTCTTCATAGTTGTTAAATACATATATTTTATTTTTAATCATTATTAATAGTAAATGTGGTATTTTTTTCACCTTAGTGAAATGGGTTAAATAGGTTTAAAACCATGAGATAAAGTCTCAAAATTATCTCAACAAATTCCATAATTTTATATTATTTGTTGAACCTGAACACACGTATACAAAAGTAAAATATATATTATTTTGATTCAATTTAAAATTAAAATATCATATATATTATATTTCATATTTAATATTACAAAATTTTCATCTCTTTACGTTATAATATATGAAATTCGTAAATTGGGATTAGAATTAGATAATTTATGTTATACATGTATTTTAGAATGATTAATTAATTTATTTTCTTCAAAGTGTTGTTTTTATAATTTTAGTGATTAAATATTTTAATTGAATACTTACACAACACAAATACATTACTTCTGCATGCAATTGAAAGATATTGATAATGATTTTAAATTCTCTAAATGCAACATTATTTGGGTGAGTTTCAGTTAAAAATTAATATTATAATTGAATATAAAATTATAGGGTTGTGTGAGAGGTATAAATTCTAATTCCTTTTTTCGTGGTTATATTGATGTAAATAAAATTATTATTGTCAACAATTACATTAGTGGGATTTTATAGAAAAAAATATTTTCATAAATTGTTTAGAAATATTATTAATATATCAAAATGAAATTTTGGATCTGATATAGTCTAAAATTTCATCCATTTTCCATTTATGATTCATGTTTTACCTTGTATGTTGACTTATTACGCAATAACATTGATATATTCTCTACTACAACAATAGATAATAATTTTTAATAAAGGGTAATTATAAAGATAATGTTTAAATAGTTGGTTTTATTCACACACACATGCTAGGAAGAAGGCTTAGGGACTTGACCCTGCAACCTGGCCCCATACCCTAACACCCTAGCCATCATAGCTGACTGTAGGGGGAAAACAATAAGGTTTAAAATTATGTATAAACTAATATAAAATTTATAGTATTATTATAATGTAACCATATCATCCTTATATAATAATATCATTCAGTTTTAAACAAATTATCTTTTAAATTTATATTATTTTATTTTAACATTTGGAAATATAATAGTTGTTTCCCCTCCCCTCACTTAGAAAAGGACATAACATATTTCATTTAAATAATCATTGTTTAGTAAAATATCTCAATAAACCCTAATAAATAATAATATTAATATACCTATCTAATGATTATATATTTAATTATTCTTTAAATTCCATTTTAATTTTCCTTATGCAAGGCTCGTTTGGAGGCTAATTGAAGTGGAAGTAATCATCCTACTGACATATTTCTATTTATTTTTTGTACGTAATGATTATACATGGTACCAATAATTAAATAATAAATTAATTATTCTCAATAGAAATAAATGTTATTATGGTTCTATAACTAGCATTTGTCATAATACTTTCTATCAAATAAGTAGTGAAAATATCGCCCATGCGTACATGGAGGAAACATCCTCTACATATCGATCCAAATCATTTTACATCACCATAATTCATGGATTTTTAATAAGATGAGTATAATATATATACATATATATTAAATTTATGAAATAATTATTATAGTTGAATTATTATATCATTATCTACCTTATTACCATCCCATCAGATGGAAAACGATAACGTCTCAGCTTTGTACTTGTGGACTACAACCCCCATTAGGTTGCCTGGTTTTTTTCATTTCTACATTAAATTTATTGTAATTAAGAGAAATTCAACAAATATATATGATATACATGATATTATAATTATTCTATAAAGAAAATTATATATTTAAATATACCCATTTCTATTAATCGAAAAGAAGAAACAATTTCCATGGGTATATATGACCTATTGTTTCCATTAATTATGTAATTGAATTTTAAATGTAATTTTTAAGGAATCAAAATAATTAAATACTGAATATATATATATATATATATTAATTTTATCATTAAGAATAATCTTGAGACAATTTAACCCTGATCAAATTAAAAGCACAGGAATTGAGGACCGACAATTATAATGAAGAAATGAAAGAGTTAAAACATAAAAAAGAAAATATTTTTAAGGAAGTATTAGTAAATAGTTGTTTAAATGTTATAATTGGATCATATATTATATTATATTTATATAATTTTTTTAATAAATTTATAATAATATTAAATTTATAATATATGTTTTTAAGTCATATTATATGCATGTCTTCCATGATGTAAGGGAATTTTTCATTACACTTTTATTTCTATGAGACATATTCCATATACACTAGTTGATTTATTTCTTGTACTATATACTAAAAAATAGTGATTTTTTGGAATATTTTTATATAAAAAAATTTTATATAAAATTCCATATTTTTTATCTCTTTCATAAGGATTTTATTTTGTAATTACAAAAGCTATAAAGGAGTTATATTACAATAAAAAAATTTTATTGTGATTATTTATAATTAATTTTTAAATGATGAAATTTTATAACCCATATCTAAATAATCCCATTAATTTTATTTTACCCAACATTTTCTTTATTTTACTAGTTTACCTTTTATTTTCCTCTCTTTATGTTCTCTAGAGAGGAATGTTAATTTTTTAATAGAAAACTAACTATGTAAATATTTCTAGTCAATAATCTTTCTTCTTGCATATCCATTTTTACTTAAAATGTTATAAAAATAGTATTAATATCAGTATATTATTATATATCTTATTTTTTCCATCATGTTTTAATTTTTACTAAATTCCATAAAAATAATAATATTTTCATTTTCTAAATGAAGTAATTTTAAATTTTTACTAAAAAATGAATAGAATCATTATCTTAGTGTATATCGTATGGTAAATGATTAACACCATCATTAACACTAAATTATTTTAATATTAAATTTAAAATTTCCCCATTCGATTTAAAATAAAATTTAGTAGAAATTATTTGGTAGTTTTTTATTTTAAAAAATATCCTTAAATATAAAAGTGGGTATTCTAAATAAATGATTCGGTAGTATTTTGAATTATTCTTTCATCTGTGATAACCAACGTTGATATGAATTATGATTTTTTGAGGACATTATCTATTGATTCCAAGAAATATCATTCCTCGAATGGATTATTATTGTGATTATTTATGTTTAAATACATGATACTCATTTATTTCCCAAGGGAAAATTAAAATTTAAAGAAACCCCTATGAAAAATATTCTTTTTCATGAATATAATGGATGGGCATGTGTTTTTGGAAGTTTGGTGCAGCCTTTTGATTTTTTATAGTGTGAATGGGGTGAATTTTCTATGGATTTAATTATAGGGTTACCCGAAGATCTATGAGGTTTTGATGCAATCTAGGTGATCATGGAATAGTAAATGAAATTTGACCACTTAATTATAATCAAGGTGTATGAGATATTGGATTATATGGGTATGATTTATGTGTATGATGTGGTGTAGTTGAAAGGTGTTTTGATATCCATTATCTCAAATCAGCACTAAGATTTTACCACATTAGTATGGAAGAGATTACAGAATGTTTTTTTAGTTAGTTACAGCACATGACTACATTAAACAATCGTAAATAAGGGAAGGAGTGAAATATTCATCCATTGGAGGATATTTTATCGTAGTGTATCTTGGACTTCAGTGACTTATGGAAATGAAATTTTCTTTTATCCTCTTTTAATGCTATAACATCTATCACTCATACACTAGTATGGATCCGTTCGAGTCATTCTATGGGATGCTATATCGTTATTTAGATAAAATGGAGGTAGTTTGGGGAGGCTATAGTTATTGGTCCCGATGAGGTAAACTAAAAACTAGAGAATGTTTTGATTTTTTCTAATGGAATGAAAGAATTTCAAGACAAGAGAGGGTCTTATAAAGATCACATGAGTTTTCTATTTGAGTTCAAGATTGTGGACCATGTATTCATAATGGTATCCCACAAACATGGAATTCAATGGTTTTGAAGAAGAAGTAAGATTTTTTTCAAGGTTTTTTGGGACCTTTTGGGAACTGAGTAAAGTTGGCATGGTGGCCTATTAGATGTACTTTCCACTATATTTGTAAAGGATTTAAAACTTCATCCATGTATCTAAAATTTGACGATATCTTCAAGATGAACCCCATTTCATTTACTGGAGAGAGTTTGATGTGGAGGACAACACAAAAATTTTGGAGTAGCTAGTATATATCAATGTTTTCCAAGAGATTTCACGCATGGATGAACAATATCTTTGGTTAATGTGTTATGGAATAATTTTTTCCTAGAAAAGAGTACCTAAGAACACGAGATACATATGAATTCACAATATTCAATGATATTTTGAGTTTTTTGTCATTCTATTTTTCATATGATGTGATGTCCAGATCTTGTTGTGTTATGAGATTTAATTTTTTCTTCATGTATTATGGGTGAAAAAAACCTACCATATGAAAACTATAGGACCTAAATACTAATTGATATGTGTAATACCAGAATTAGATCAAACATATACAAGTGTGTTAGTGACACAAAAAGTAGATATTATATTTGTATGGGGATGAAAATTCCATGATTTATATTCTCTATGTGGTGGTGTGTGTTGGTAGTGGTAGTGGTTAATGTTCTATATATAGGATGGTATGATTATGGATAAATATGGTGTCATATAGAAGGTAGTTGATAATATTGTGTGGTATGTACTAAGTGGTAATTACATAGCTATGAAGTGGTTCTTGTCGGAGTTTCCATTAGCATATAAAATAATAATATCATTTAGGAGTGAATATATTATTTATAGATATCTCCTAGGGTGGGTTTTTAGACATGTTTCCATTTGGGGCTGGGTTTGGAATCTCGATGGTGATAATTTTTTAATAGGTATCCAAAATAATGGATTGTTCCATCTTGACTCATTAATTTATTGGTTTTTATTATTGGAGTTGTTTCATAGGATAATTAAGGAGGTGATATTGTGATTGGATGCTTAGTTTAGCTGGTGTAGAAAGTTTACAACGTGAAAGGGGTATACGATCTGAATTTGTGGTTTACAGATTATATAGTCAACTAGTTTCACAATATTTATATAGTTGAGGGGGAACCCATAAAATGGATTGACACCTTGAAAGAAATTTAGGAGTTCGAATTAAATAATGTTTATATTGATTTAAATTTTAATGAAGATGGATTTTGGAGGAAAACCATGGCATTCATGTTGTGAATTGAGTAAAAATGTCAAAATGGTAAAAAAAAAGTTATTTTAAAACCCTTTTGGATAGTTATATTCATTTATAAATGCATATTATTCTATCATATTAGAGAAATAACAGGATCCTTCATAGGATATTCTATCCCATATCCTCTAGATTCGATTTTGTGGGTTCTGGATGATCACCCATGGTGATCCCGAGTGAGTTCTCCCCTTTCGCAACAAATATTATTCTAGAATATGATGTGGTGGTGTATTTTTGGTTTGGATTTTGTGTGTTCATATTTTTAATGGTTAATTTTTGTTGTAATGGTTGACCTATGATCTCTTATTGAGGTTGTGTCTTTTGGTAGATCTCCTTCACCCAATGGTGTGTAATTAGAAAAAAAACTTGTTGGAGGTAGGGAACCCCATATTTATGAAATTTTTGTATCATGTGGGAAGGTTTTAAACTTGTTTATCTATGGTTGAAGGTTTTTGATAACCTAATAAATATAAAATAATATATTAATTGAAAATTAATAAGGAAGGGAAATGGTTAACATATTATAATATCGTTGAAATTATTATTATACTATGATTGTATGGGCTGAATTCCCCACTGAAATTTATGTATTTTTTATCCCTTTTTATTAATGTAGTTGTTGATATATGGAAACCATGTTTTATTTTTTTGTGATATCGCCCAACATAGAAATTGTATAACCAGATTTATTTTTGATGTGAAATGGTGTCCCATATATTTATGGAATATGTTATGATTCTCATAAAATAACATGAAATGTGATAAACGATCCTTTTTGAAACAATAAAATATGGGTTTAACTGTGTTATAATATGTGGAAGTTATTTTGGGGAGGTGATGTGTGTATGTGATGTGGTGTGGGGTGATGTATGTTTTTACTAGTCTTTTGGGGTAGTAAGATGAGGGTAGCTTGGTTATTATTTTAGGGTAGCGGTTTTCTGGTTTGTTTGAATTTTATTTTGGAGTGGTGAGGTATTGGTTTGTTTGGAAATTATTATGAGGCAATGGGGTAATAGTTTTTTCCTCATTTTGAGGTAGTGAGGTAATTATTCTATAGGGATGATGAGATACTTTTGAGGTGCGGTTGTGTTGCTCAAGATTCTAGTGTTGTGGTGGAATAATTGGTTAATAGTGATTAAAATTGATGGATTTTGGATTGGCTAATGAGATGGATCTAACTAATGAAAAAATAAATGATGGAATCATGGTAAAATTTTGTAATTGGTAAATAATGAAAATAATGGATGGATAATGTAATTGGTTAGTGGTGTGATATGTCTCTTGTGGGATGTATAGTGTATAGCATTTAGAGTTTGTAGTGAAAGTGGAGTTACCGTGAGTTGGTTAGTGTTTTTTGTGAACCCATAGGCTGGGAATGTGTGTGCATATATTTATATTCATTTATATTCATTGTGATTTATATATACACCCCAACTCATTTGATTACTATATTCTGACAGATGTATTTTCACATAGGGGTTTTTTTCCAACATCGAATTGATGATGATGGATTTTTGGCTACCTGTTCTTTCCCATTATATCTTTGTGAAGATTAGATATATATAGGTTGTTATTGATGATGGTCTATTAGTGTACTAGTTAATGTAAGTTGTGTTCCACTTCATGATGTGATATGATAGTTATATGGAATAGTGAAATATGTTTCCTTATGAAGAATGTGATATGTTCATGTTGTGGGGAGATATATGGTAGGGGTTATGAATTGTAGTGGAGGTAATGAGGTTTATGCCTTTATTGTTTATGGTACCATAAAACATTGGTTATGATAGTGATTTGATGTGATATACCAAGTTTCCTCCGGATAGATTATATGTGACAATGCTATGGGGTGGTAGCTAATGTGTTTGTGGGCATGATGTGATGTGATATGCTATGGGGTGGTAGTATATGTTATTTAGAATATTTTGGAGCACTATGGAGTGTGTTTATGGGGTGTGAGAGTGAAAAATCCATGGAAAGTAGGTGTGTAGTAACCTTTGAAGATATTATTCTTATTATATTATTATACATGTCTTGAATAATTTGGTGAGCATAGTTTGGTATGGTTTGGATAGATAATTGTCATGTTTTGTGTTTTTGGTTTTGTTTTTTTCTCATAGGTACATTAGTATGCTTCTTCCATATAGGAATGATAAACCTTTTCTTGTTACTGAGTATTTTTTTTATGAACCTACATATATAAACAAATTTTAAGGTTTTGAGGAGGATTACATGGATCAATCCTGACATTACTAGCTAAAACCCATTTGGGAATCATTCAATAACTATTTTAGCTTCTCTGCTTTTTATTTACTTTTGGAGAATTTTTTCAATATCAATTCTATTTATATTTACTTGTGGGATAATTTGGGTTTTTTTATTATCAGGTACATTCTTGTGGGTGATTAAACTAATCTTCCAATATAATATGATTATAAATGGTAACACATCAAATTTCATGTGATTTTTAAACCATTGGTGGTAGTCCCCAACTTCTGGCCTATTGGAGGCGGTACACAGTGGTTATTATATATCATCCATCATTGTAATATTTTTGGTAGGAGAGTGTAATGGAATAAAATACTTATAAAATTATCATCATTTTCTAATTTAAATGTGTTGATTTCAAAAAAAATATTCATTTTTCATGAATAGTCTTTTTAATATATGAATTTCCACAGTTACATTAAAATCCTCATGTACTAAAAAATATATGTTTTTAGGTAACAATTGAATTTATATCCTATATCATTCATATTTAAATAAATATAATTTATTGATAATATTCTATAGGAAAAACATTTATTTTAAAAATTGTTGATTTTTCAAAAAATTGAGTATTAAATGAAACTATATATTTTCTAAAACGAAATTGGTATCATCATATAAAAAGCACATTTTTATCAAAACATTTATGTTAATATATATATGATGTAATTGAGGAAATAGATAAATTAAATAATTTTTTTGAAAAAAAATATACAAATTAATACTTGTATGGTTTAAATACATAACAACAAAATACCCTAGTTTACTCACTAAGATTAAGGTGTGCGATGGTAGTACATTCCTTGGGTGGTTTTGAAATCATGGTTTTGGAAACAATATCAACATGATTTAACTTCCCCAATAATTAGTTTCAATAAAAAATCATTTGCTGAATGTTAGATTGTTCTTGATCAGTGGAAAATCACAATGATGCAATCTCCCTCAAAATCATTGACAAAAATAATTCATAACGTATGATCCATCAAGTTGAATTCACCAATTTTTTTTATATAATTGAATCATAAATTATTACAACCATTATATATACTAATCCCAATGGTAACATTAGAACACCAATATTATCAATGGTTATAATCCTTAATGGTATTTTAATCCTAACACACAAATTATGGATTCATTTTATAATGGTCCAAAATAAAAAAATTAAATATAGATGATTTTTTCCATTACTAAAATTATTATTAATGAATTTATTTATTTTAAAAAGGAATTTAATAGTAAAGACCTAGGTGGATTCAACATTAATGAAAATAAAAATATTTATTCAATATTAACCCTCCTATTATAAGGAAACATACCCCTATTAGAGTTTTCCTAGGAGAAATATAATAGAAAACTATGAGATATTTAGAGGGTAGTTAACTTTAATAGTAACTGTATACATATAATGACTGTGGAAATTATAGTTTTTCATGGAAAAACATTCTCAAAATAACCTCCATGAATTTCTTAGATCAAGTAGCTCCATTAGATATATAATAAATGAGACCGATCAAACATTCCCTAACTCCATATACACTATTTTATTTCTAATATCATGATAATTCACAAAAACATTTTTCCGTTTAGAATAATTTTATTATTAGTTGTAATATTTGATAAAATAAACAATTATATTAATATCTCAAATTGGATGCTATATTGTTGGGAAATTATATATGAAGAGTATTTTCCTTTAAAATATTCTATTAGGGGATAGTTTAATCACAATTCTTCATATTTAAAAAAATCACTATAAACACATTTATATTGGATAACACATTTTTATCCATTCTTCAATTTCAAACATGTTGCATTGTGAAATAAGTTTACAATTAATATATATTAACATGATAATGTTCTTAAAAATTATTTTTGAAATAATTATACATTTTACATTATAGAAATGAGATGAATAATGAAATAAATTACATCGATTCATCTAATTAGAGTATGTTTATTTATAATCAATTATTATATTTAGAAACTCTTTTATTAATTAGTTAAATAAAAAGATAAATCATTTTTATTTCCTCTATGTATTTGGAAAAATGTATATTATGAACATTTTAACATTAATCACTTGGTACCATATACATTTCAATGTTAAATAATTATATTTTATAACGCTAGTATCTGATGTGGACATTAGATACAGTCTCTCCAAAACCATAATATATTTCAAAAAAATAAATCAAATAGATTCATTATTTCTTGATCCTGCTAACATATTTAGGATCCATTGACATGTACTAGATTATGTAATAATCATTATTAGAAATTTGAACTAATATTTCAATTTTCATTTTAATTTCCAATAAATTATATTGTAATAATAATACAAGAACCTCGATATAAAATTCCCATCAGACATCTTATACACTAGCTAAACTACCCTAAAACAATAATAATATCAGATAAGTATTTTTTATTTCATTAACATTGTCAAAACACATCCATAAATGAAAATATATTAAATCCAATAGTAAATGAAATCATTAATGTATCCTTGATTTATTCAAACTATGTAACCCATACGTATCCTGATTCACCATTGGATAAACATAAAAAATTCATTTTTCTTATGAAAGGGTTTAACTGAAATATTTTTTTTATTATGAAGGAATTATTCAACTTTTTTTAGTAGTTTAAGATTTTACACACAATAAGATTCTATTTTCATTGATTGGTATCTAGTTTTTTTGGATAATGTAGTCAATAACATATAACAAAATAAATTACTATATGAGCATAAGTTTTATATTAATTTGTTAAGGTCATTTATTAAATGTTATCATATAAAAATAAGGATACCTTTCAAACTCATAATATTCATTAGTGGGGAATGGACCTTATTTCATAATGAATTGCATCAATTATCATGTAAATAATACATCAATATATCTTGTATTCAATCATGAAAATAACATAATTTTTCATTCATTGATAGTTTTGGGGAAAAGATTTCATCTAATCCATCATATATATTTTCTACATTTGGTTCATCTACTATCCTAATGGTTAAGGTTTCCTGGCTAATTGTAACCCAAATAATACACAATGATTGAAGCACCTAATAATTAATATTACATAGTTATATTTTTTTATATACAATATAATCTATGTGCACCTATTCTTTTTTCGATATACCTTGTTACATATCCAAGGTCTGCACAATTTTCCCTTTGAAAAGAATATACACATTAGTATTTTTAATGTGGAATTAATCTCAAAATCAAATATAATGTTATTTTATTTTATTTACATGAATTAATTATTTTAATTATTTCTTTATAAACTATTAATTTTTAAATAAATAATTAGGTTCCATTCATATTGATTTATAGCACATTTAATAATTTATAACTTTTATTTCTCAACATAACAAAAAAACTAATCAATATCCAAATCAATTTGTTGCATAAAGCCCATGAAATAATTCCTTATAAAAAATTAGAATTATATGAAATAAAAAATACATAGAAGATTATGTATTGAGTAACAAAAAAGTAATAAATATAAATTATGTATGGAATAAGCCTCCAGGAATGTTACTAGTCTAACCCAAAGACCATACACCTAGAGATATAATATCCTAGGATTTCAACCACTTCACAATTTTATGTCCTAATATTTATGAACTATAATCATCTTCCTTTAAAGATTGTAACCGAATATAATGAAATTTTAATATATAATAAAACTAAATCCCTTATCATTCTTCGGATGTAAATATTTTGATGCATGTATATAAATTTATGAATACAAAATAACTAATTATACTACAGAATACATCTATTAATAATATTAAAATTATATATTTTAATTAAACAGGGAATAATAAATAAATGAAATAATCAAGAATTTAGACATAAGATATAATATTTATGAATGATTTATAAATAACTCTAATTATAATAAAATTATATTTTAATTTTTCATTATAGAAATTCCATAACTAAATAAATATAAGCACATAATCATTATATTCCCAATAAAAATCCTTCTTATATGACATTATAGGGAATTTTTAATTTTATTATATTATATAACACATAATTTATTTATATTATAATTATATTATGTAAATAATTGACGTTATCTAAATATCAAATATTTCATATTTTTGAATCCACAATGAAATTTACTATTAAAATCCTACTGATATGATATATTTATTCTCTTTATAATGTTTTTATATTGATCAATTAAATCTAAATATTTCCTACAATTCATAATATATATACAATAATATATTATTTCATTATTTTATAATTTATAGTTATTTAATAAATCACCCTTATAATTTACAAAAAAACCACATTATATCTAAATTATTATTTAGGATGTATAAAATGAACATTTTAATTTAATATTAACAATTAATATTTTTGAGTAATTATTTAATAATAGTATAAAAAACGTTAATTAACTAGTAGTAAAACAATTTTAGGTATTTTATTTTAAAGCATAATTATGAATTGAAAGAATGTCAAAAATTCTATTTCTTTTTTAATTTTAAAAAATATATTATAATCCATATAAATAAATCAATAATATATTATTTCATTATCTTAAATATATATACATAAACATTAATCTTATAGAAATTTTAGAAACCATAAATTGTATCCTTCCACTAGTGCATATATATTACATGATCCATGAATTTAAAAAGTGGGTTATCTTTAGTAAAATGATATAAGACAATCAATTAATTACTGATATATTGTATAACATTATTCTTATCATTAACCCATTACATTGTTTATTTTTACTTAATAATAATGTGTTTACATTTATAGTTACTTTTTTTATTTTCTCCTATAAATATATTAGACAAATTTTCACAATATATAATATTTCCTTTTAAATAGAATCTATAACATCAAAGAAATAAAATTAATCTTCATATCCATCACTATGAGAAGTGATCAAAAAAAAGTAAAACAATATTATCTTTCATGGTAAAAGTAATTGTAATTATCTATTTGGTAGTTCAACACCACATAGATTCATTAGCCATTATAAATAAGTACTCTAATGTTAATTTTATTGAAACAACATAACCCGTAAAATCTGTATTATTGTATCTAATAATGGAAATGTTGTTATCCATTCAACCATATGGTATATCATTTCATTTTTCATATCCTACCAGTGTTCTACAATATGATTACTCGACCAGTTCCCCACCATTTTTATTATATATTTATTTTTTTCCATTAAAAGATATGATTATAACTAATACAAACAACATTTTTAGAAAACATGAAAGACATTAATTTTTCTCATTTTTAACACTTTTTAGAGAAGGGATTCAATTTAATTTCTCAAATTTAAATAAGGGTGGTATAAATCCTAAATAATTGTATATATTAATTCTCACTAAAATGTTATAAATAGAAGTTTTACGAGACAATCATGGAATACTTAGTGACCTATCACAATGAATCAATAAGACATTTATATTGTATGCATCACCCGTATTATTAACATAAATGATTCACAGATAAATTTTTTTATCCCACTTAAAATAAAAACCTCTTTAGTTGGGTCAAACAGTAAACTCAACAAAGTATAAAACCAATTTATTCTTCTACGAATTTATCTCCTCAATCTTGACATTGTACCATATATTTATCTTTATGCAACTCATTGACTGTGAATTTTTGTGATCTTTTGTGTCTTTAGTATTATAGTCATATCAATTTTGATACACTAGAAAATCAATATAAATTGTTATGTTTCTCATCATTTTAGATATATATAAATTTTTATAATTATTTTCTAGGGAAATTTGTAATTCACCTATATGTTCAAAATATTGTTGTTCTTAAATGATATGATCCATACACATATTATAAATATTTTTAGAGTGGTATTTGTTCATATATTACATAATATTTAATATTTTAATATGAAATTAACAATTCACCCCCTAATATATATGGATGATCATTTGAATAATTCTTTTTTTAGTTTTTAATCGTATCTTTCACATGGATTTGGCTATTTTGAAGAAATGTTTTATCTCGTAATTATATAGATGTTCGGTTTAGAAATGGAAAATAAAAACAGTATCTTTTAGAACACTAAACAAAACCTCTAAGGTAACCAATAATTATCTTATAATGTATATAATATTCTTTTATTTTATAAACTCACACATGTGATTAATAGACACACATTAACAAATGTCACAAATTCTTTTTACCACCCATTAGAAATTCAAAACATGTTGCTGAATTTTTTTTTCAGTTTCAGTTTAAAAATATATTATTATTTTTTATTTTTTTCATTAGATAATATTTTTTATATAATATATTTATTAATAATACCTCATAAAATATCTATTAATGTTAAGCTTCATTTTTTGGAGACAAAAAATTATATCTGGTGAACCAATAAATGTGTATGAAGATAATATTCAATTTTTTTCAAGGATACCAATCAATTGGAACAAGTAATTATCTATCCAATATTTTTATTTGTGTAGTCTAATATTTCTTATAATAGGTATATAATCTATTTATAGTCATCATTTATATTTTTTATTTGTGGTTACAATTTTATATTTACCGTAGATATTGACTATGGGAATATTTAATGATGTTTTTGTGAAACTCGGAATATATTTTCTACATTTATGAAAGAATTAAGTGAAATATATATCCAATTTAATTTTAATTAATAATAAATATATTTAAAATAAATTTATTCTTTTTTAGTGAGAAAAATTATTTAAAATATCTAAAGAGAGGATCACAAAAAAATTTCCACCCTATAGTTGTGTAAAAAATATTGTTTTCCCTAGGAAATGTGTAACCATTTTATTTTATCTAAACACATAATATATAATATTTTTTATTTTTTTAAATATAATTTAAGAAACTACGACTCATGAACTAAATATCTATTAGATCCCACCTGATATATTTCTATGAAAATAGGGGTTGAGGTGATTTTTCTAGTGTTTCAAATATTAGATAAATATATTAAGTAATAATAAATTTAGTGGAAAATAAGATAAAATTTTTACGAATAAAAGATTTATGTAGATATAGATAATAGTTTAAGGAATATATAGTAAACAGTAGAACAAATGTAATATATATTATTTCAAATTCAAAAGATCCTACATTTAATCTTTACACTTTTAACCAAATAGTATATATATCCACTAAATATACCTTTCCATTACTGGAGAGTGGAAACACATTAATTCATACCTTTCAATAGACCATGTCACAAATAAAACACTAAAATTCATTCAAAACCTCAAGTTATAATATAAACATGCAACACTACAGCCTGGGTTCCTCTAATCTGTTCCTCAATATGTGTGTTTAGATGACTTCATGTATGTCTCTATGTATGCCAAAGACTTCTGAATAGTATTGAGGGCCTAATAAAACAAATGGGGATACTATAATCAATTTATCTGTGAAATAAATATTAAATTATATATATTTCAATATATCAAAACAAAATATAGTCTTACATTTCCACTTCAATTTCCCAAATATATCTACATTCCCATAACCAAACTGTAAATATAATATTCCATGTCTTAAAATCACATGGTTAATGGAAAACTCGTAATAATAACCTACTATAAGATCCCAAAAAATGGGCCCTGATACTATGTATGGTTCCTACATCCATACATGCACCTAATCCCAAAATCAGCTGTCTACTATAAGGCCTTTTCCCTTTCCTTGACCTGTAACAATGAGGTTTTCTTTGGTTCCCCATAGAGGCCTGAAATGGGTGTGAGTATAACTTATTTGTCCACCACAAATGGTGTCTATAAATAATCAAGTGTAATAAAGTTCATGAAGAGGTACTAGTAATAATAAAATATATAATGGAAATGGGATATATCATTTAACTTTTATTAGATCTATTAATTTCATTATCTTATACCATGCTTTTTCCATTTTCACCAAAACAAATTTTCCCCATGCCTATCATCTCAGACATGTATCAAAAGTGTTTTATGTAATCATACATGGACACTCAATCAATGAAGCTATCATATATATTGAACCCCATGTTTGACTATCCTAACCATGATATGAAGTACCATGTTCATACCCTTAGGTCCAGAAGCATAATTCCATTACTTGAATAAGTACTATGTAGAGGGCCACTGGAGCATAACTCTATCTCCCCCATGGGATAGGAGAATCATTCCAACATCAGACTATAATATATCACGATGACAGAACCTAATCATCATAAACTATTTTATTTCATAAAAATGGTTTATTATTTAAATTTAATCACATTTACATGATTCTTTCAAACCATCATGATCTCAATTCCCAACACAATCACATTTTTCTATTTAGTATGTCATGTCCTTCTATTCCCATTTTTGAATCCATTTAAAAATGTGATGGATCCCCATTATCTAATTATCATTTCTAGTAATTTATCTGTCATCATTTACATAGCTCTACATTTTTTTCCAACCATAACAACTTTTCATTTTACCAAAATTATCATATAAACCAATTTTTTAATGTCATAAAAAACAAAATTTATCATTCAAAATCAATATCATCCATTTTAAAGGTAGTGGACCACACCATGGATGTACATATTCTCAGTCAACTAATCCTTATGTGACCCTAGATTGATCATTAGGGGTATCAATTAATTATTGAATTAACCGAATTAATATTTCCTACCATGAAAACAAAACAATACAGTATGAATATAGCTCTACAAAACCACATACAAATTCAAATAGGGTATCAAGACCATGGGATATAAAATATAGACCACTTACCTGATCATAGTTAATGAACACTCCCATAACCTTGGCATTTTATTGAAAATTGAACACCCTTTCGAGACTAATCCTTGTAATCTAATGAATAATAGTGATCAGGGAATTGGAAAGATAAATAAAAATACATTATCCCCTAACTAGAATATAGAAGGAAGAGTAGTGTTAATATAACAGCAGATTAGATCCTCATCTAGTGACAATCTAAATAGGTTATAATCATCGGTGGACCATGTCTTTTATGTTATGAAGGGTTTGGTTTATCACCAAAGTTATTATAGGAATAATGTTGGGGAAATTCATGTTAGAACCCATCAAGATAAAGGGTAAAATTAAAAATCCACCCCATTTAATAAGGCACACGGTTTGGCCTCATGGTGGAAAAAATAATGCACCATCCATGTACCACCCTCAATCCAATGGGTACATGGGTTACATGGCCTTCGTGGTTCCCTCATGGTTTGAAAAATAGTGTGATGTCCATAAAAAAGGATCTATCCAAATGCCCCAAAATTGAGGGATCCCCATTTATGATTTTCAACCCTACACCCTCCCTACATTTGAAACATTTAAGGAACATGGTTAATACTAACCATGACCAAACCATTCACCCTACCCAGAGCATCCTATTTTCTTATTTTTCATGTCCCAAATCCACAAAACACACCCAATCAACCTTGTTTTAAATGAAAATATTTCATTAAACATTTTAAAGGATTTAAAACAAAATATAAACAATTATTCACCTCCATGAATAATATAGATCTTACATATTCCTAACATTATAACAGATCGTCCTCGATCCTCACTCCTAATAATTACAGAGTGCCCAAGCAAAATGATCATGCTACTGGGCTTGGATATAAACATACAACTCCCGATCTTATTCCTCAACAATAACATCCTCTTAAAAAAATAAATGACATTAAAATACCCACATGATTTTATCACTATTGTCACCAAATTAAACCAGATTATCCTCAAAGGACACACCAACCACAAGATGAACACCCAAAATAATGATGACGTGTGAAGGGATAGGGTTATACTATCAATGTTGTGACATATAAAATAAATCATCCATGAAATTATACTATTGTGGATTATAAAATCAGTACTCCACCATTCTAATCCTCTCAAAAATATCAAATGGCCCCAAATAATTTGGTTCTAACATGAATTATTTGAGAAAAAAACGGTGGTCTAACCATAGAGACACCTAAAAACACATTATCACCCACCAGAAACACAAGAGGTCACCAATGTTGGTTTTCATATGACATCTTCCACCATTGATACATAGACATTGGTCTCAAAATCAACTAAACCTTCCCAAAGGTATAATAAACAATGCAAAACCATATAAAATATGATTATTTTTCCTCCATGTTACATAATATGGATTTAAATAAATTACTATAGAGTGATTCAGAAGGTTAAATATGAATCTATTCTTGGTAAATATTGTTGTGGAATTAACAATTCAGCAGCATATAATTTTCCTAGGTTTCACCAATATAAAAAATTAATTCTCTTAAAATGCCCTCTAGCAATGAGAGATTCTGATCCAATTTTCCTTCTATATGAGATTGGATTTATTTTAATAGATTCACCTGGGAACCATGCACCTTCTTCAAGCCTTTATAGAAGTGTAAAGGGAAATGAATATAATGACCTAAAAATAACTTCAAGGACCCCAATGAAAACAATATATTTCTAAAACATATTATTCACCAAAAAAATCTATAATTAAAGTCTCTCCAATAAGGAAAAAGTGTTTCACCTTTTTCAATTGACATATAATTACCTATATACCATCACTCTTCAGTGGTTTCATTGGATGATATACTAAGATGTCTATATATCTTCCCATTTCAATTATGTAATGGGTAATTATTTTAGGATACCACACAACCATTGTTTCTCAACGTTCAACTATTGAAGGGTATGAGACCATAAATATAAACCTACTACATTTTTCTTCATCCCTGACTATCAATATTGTCTTTCAAAATCACGATAAATTTGGGATAAATAGCTAATTACAAACCATATTGAGGATTTAAAATATCACATTATCTCCTTATAAATATACTTGGGCATACAAACAAGGCCTTAAACATAAATTGTCTCATCATCATCGAACATCTGAGGAAAATGTGACTCCGTGACATCATGAAATTACCTCAATGATAATCATTCAAGATAATCATTTTTATCGCTTTTTAACCTATATACAAAGAATGGACTCAACTAAAAATTATGTGACGAACATGAATCCATGGTCATATTGAACTACTATATAAATCTCATCGAATAATAAAATCATCTTTTAGTAAAATATAGAATCTCTAACACAATATTATATGTCTTTTGGACATGGGAATAATGAACACTCTTCCCTTCTCCTAGAATATAGACCAACTTGAATTTGTTTTATTGAATATACTCAAACAATCTTCATTATCAGAAGTTCAAATACCTGTTTGAAAAGATTTGCATTAGGATTTTATGTTCTATATATATAATAACATATTTCCCATAATTTAATAATTCCAAAAAGTTAAATAATAAACTACCATGGGCAACTCGAGGTTTACCATATGGTTATTCTGTCCAACATACATTAACATTTGGGAAAAAACTATGACTTGATCTCTTTGAATCAATAAAACTATAATTCGAACCCTGGACACATCCCAAAAAGTAATACTTTTTACCCAATTTAGGTAGTACTAGAATCAGTGTGGTAGTAAAACATATATTCAACTCCTAGAAGGTATTATCACATTCTATGGACCACTTAAACATGAAACCATTCTTGTTCTTGTCTGAATGTTGTGATTCCAAGAGTGATAATTCCTTAATAAACAATCATTTATAGTATGAAAAACCTAACAAAATATTATTTAAAAATAATTCTTGGGATTATTCAAAGATATAACTACCTGATCCTTTTAGGGATCCATTAACACACCATCCATATACAATATATGGCCAAAAGAATTTACCTTCTCGATCCAGAATCAACACCTTGAAAAATTTGTATATAGAAGATGCTCTCTTTCGGTACTCAAGATAATATCATGAAAAATGGCATGATTTTATGAGTTTGGGAGTACACTAATATTTCATCCACAATAATAACTAATAATTAGTATTGTAATGGGTGGATGTTTCATATCATCAATGAGATTAAAACTGATAGAGCATTCACCAACCCGAATGGAATCACAAAAAACTAATACCGACCATACATGCTCTTGACGGTAGTTTGGAAGGTATTATATGGTCTCACCCTTACTTGATGTTAACATAACCTCAAATCGATGTTGGAAATCATATAATCACATATCAATTTGTGAAAGATATCTTTTATACATGGAATAGGGTATCATTTCTTAACAGTTAACCTATTTACCTTTCTGTAATCAATGGAAAAATGTAGAAACCCATATCATTTCTTGGAAAACACGACTTGTGAACACTAACATGATGTACATGGGTGAATAAATCCCATAACATTTAATTTTATTATCTGAGTCTTGATCAATTGAATCTCTTTAGATTCCATTATATAATGCATAATAAAAACTAACTCAACACCTATTTCTAACTCAATTATGAACTCAACATCTTGCCTGGGTAGAATCCTTGAGATATCCTTAGGAAACATGTCGATAAAATGATCCACCATAAGAGGAAATAAATCATGTGGTTCTTACCCATCGTCAATCAAATGAAATTTATCCTGGGATATTAGCGCTCATAACCCCCGATGAATTGGCCGTACAATGCCTACATAGATACACCATTCCTGACAATAGACATAAGTGTCACCATCAAATAATGTGAACATTAGACTTCAGTGATAATATTTGATATAGAATTGATAGAAAACAATCAAATATATCCCCACGATCATGTAAAATCCCTAAAACATGAGTACAAACCAGGCCCAATGATATCATACCCATTGACCTCAAGATTAAACTCCTTGCATTTCCATATATTTTAGGCTTATATAACAAATATTGTGTCAATAAATATAATATCACACAAGTGTTCGACAAAAAGAACAAATTAATTAATGAGATGAGAAGATATAAAATAATGTGCGTCCTATATATCAAATTAACCATTAGTAATAATGGAAGGTATATGAATCATACCTTGGACAGTCGATGGCCAAACCTTACCACTACAAATAACATGTTGAACTACATGAAGCTTAATTACACCTCTACATTGGGGTCTCAACTCTATCAATTGTGCTTCGATGATCAACATCTATGAAGTGTATTATACTGATGTAACATATCACCCAGAACACATAATTTTGATATTGGAACTCTAACTAGCTAACTGATACTAGATATCTTACCTCAAGCTGGCATTGTGTACTAGCCTAGATCCTCCACCACTTCTATCTTATCATGGGTTCACAAAAGAACTATATATTTTACCCATCCATCCAAATTCCTGAGACCATATTACTTGTTGAAGACACTATTCTCACATGTGTCTTGGCCTACCACATTGATTGATGATGACCAAGCTACTCTATTGGGAGCCATTTATTTATCCATGACTATTTTTTACACCACTGCATTAGTGGAAACTCTCGTAATGGTGTTTTATACTACCAAAAAAAATATAAATCTTGATCTCCAAGTTTAAAAGTTCTTCATACATCCAAGGGATTCATTCATTTCCACTTAGAAATAGGAGATTTAACCACCACAATAGTAAAACTCTTCTAGATAAAGATATTCACTCGTGTCTTGATCTCATATATACACACATCCTAGAATTGTTTTCATATAATAATATTATATCATTCCAATTTAATATACAAATAACTTAGATATGTGATAAATATTGAATGAAATATCATTATGATCCTTCCATATGTGACGCTCATAAAATCAATTTCCTTCTTCTTCCACATGGTCTTTGAGTAAAAGTATTCTTAGAACGTGTCCTGGATGTCCTTATAATTTCTCATTGTTTTATCATCCCAATCACATATATCCCACCAATTCTTCACTGGTACCTGCAAAAAAAATGTTTCCATCTTAACTCTATTTTCTAGGTGGGGTCTCCAATTGATCAATAATCATTTAGATTAACTCTATCGAAAAATCCTCTACCTGAGTTCCATTCTCTGAATAAATTCTTAAAAAGAGCTACTACTAGAAATATCATGTCAATTAAAATATACATCGAAAATCACACCATGTGTATCATTCTATAAATTGAATAAAATTACAATGTGTCTTAGAGAAATAATACTATCATATATTACAATGAACCAATAGGGTTTCCTGTTCCACTACGAGGGGAGAATTCTCACAAATACAATATTATAGACCAATTTGTAGAATTAATTTTAGTAAAATCCAATTATAATTCCATAAAAACATCTCAAAATACCATAAATAAAATTTATAAAAATTAAAATAAATTAGGTCCTATCAGTAATATTGAAAACCCAATTCCACCTATACTATACTAATGAACATAACCACTATCCCAACAACATTTTCCAACCATACCTAACTAGGACATTTCAAAAATGGGGTAATGCAACTCAAAATATTTTACTTCACCTTAAAAATATTTTTAACCAAACTATAATCTTCATTAATTATTTTAACAATTTTAACAAATTTAGGTACTTTTTCTTTAAAAATTTCAATCGATGATATATGCGTTTTCAGGTCCCTTACCTGGCTTACCCATTTTCCCATGTTATCCTAACATGAGGCATATAAAATTTATCTGTATGTGCATAGAATTGATCTTGCATATTTGACCGAATTTCATTATTGTTCGTAAATGAAATATCAAAAATAAATAACATCATATTAAAAGTTAATCAATGAAAGAGAAATAACATATAACTATAAAGACAACATAGAAGACATCAATCCGAAATTAGGAAATTGTAATTTACCCCATACATCAATGATATCATTTCTTGGACCATAATCCTCAAATTTTCATATCTACCTTTAAAAAAATTACAACAATAACTTCATATGATACTACTCTGTAATGTCTAGACCCAGGTGCCACTAATCCGTTCCCTGATCCAATTTTTCATATTACTATAAGAACGTATCCCCATATTCCAATTGCTACCAACTTGCATCAAGGTTAGAATAAAAAAATTTGGAGACTATACCCTCTTTATTAGCGTATTCCATAAAAAATAAGATAAGAGACAACATATCATCAACATATAATCATAAATATCCACAAAAAATACCCAAAACTGTGTTCACACCCACATCAAATAATTAAATATTTTATTTCATGTCATATAGATTAATATTTAATGGAAAACATTTAACAACATCACACTTAATATTCAAAAAAATGATTACTCACACCATGTCTGGTTACATAATCCATGGACATACCTTATCCCCTAATCAAAACACTATCATAGGGCCTTTCCCTTGTCCTGACCTGCAACCATGAAGTTTTCTAAGGCACTAAATTGCGGCCCAAACAGGGTTTGAGTACAAAACAGTATTCCACTACTAATGGTGTATCAGGAATATCTAGTCTACTATAGTTTATGCAAGAGTACAATAAATAATTAATCAAAAAACTATAAAAAAAGATCACCTCATATAAATTTTATTAGATGGACTACATTAATTCCACCTTTCCATGTTTTAACCATTTTTATCAAAAATTATTCAAACTATATAGTTCTTCTGATCCTTGAATCAAAATTTTCACATATAGGAAAACATGGAACCTCCATACATGAATTCAACATTGATTTGGAACACATTGTCTTACCATTCCAACCATACCATAGAATACATTTTTTATACCCTTGGGTTTAGAAGTATCATTCCATTTCCTAAAAAACTATTATATAGAGGGGAACCCATGGAATCAGTATAACTCACCCATAAGTGTAAATAACCAGTGAAATATCCCACTACCATATATCACAATCACATTGTCTCATAACCATTAAGAATTTAATTTCTGAAAATCAATAAGGGTTTAACATTTAAATTTAATCAAACATCTATGGTTCTTTGTAACCATTAGGTTCTCAATTACCTGAACAATCCCATTTTTCCATTTTCCGATTTCAACCTTTTATCCCCATTTCCCAAATCATTTAACCTTAAAGCTGATCCACTTTATCCAATTATCATATTCAATCATTTACTCATCATATATTACATTGTTTTTTATCTTAATCCAAACATATCATATTTTTATGTTACTGGGTTAATCGCATTTACTAATTCTGTAATATCATTAATGGTACAATATAATATTAAAATTCCCAACCATTAATGTTCAAGGGATTGGTACACCCCATGAGTGTCTAAATGCATGATGAACACAACCTTGTTGCATCTGACATGGTTCATGAGTGTTTTAATTCGTCTATCAATTAAACTAATTATCATTTCCTATCATGGAAACCAAATTTAAATCCAGAATATAAAACCATCAAAAAACATACACATTCAAATATGGAATCAAGAAAATGGGATATAACTTATAGAATATATACATCATGCAATCGGATGAACTATCACTTTACCTTGGCCTTTAATTCAAACTCAAACACTATTTCAATCCCTAATCTCTAAATCTAATGATAAAGGGGAATTTCTGGATTTTTAATTCGATAAAAAACTTCAATATCCCATAACCAGAAAATAGAACTATTTAGAGTGTTTTACTCACTTGGAGATTCTATCTACACTCAACGACACTCCCAATATCATAGAATTGTGGGAGGATTGTCTCTTAGAAGATAAAGATGTGTTGGTTAGTCCCCAAGGATGTTGGATGAAGAATTTTGGAAAAATTCATGTAAAAAGAAATAAATATTTGGCGAGATTTAGAAATTCACCCCCTACAATGAAGGACATGGTTTGGAAGCAAAATTGGCCAAACTGTGTGCCATCTAGGCACCACACTCTATCCAAAGGGGGTTTAGGTTGAACATCCTCATGGGATCCCTCACAGTATGAAATACTACATGATGGCCATGAGAAATTGATTTGTACAAATTCACATATTTTTTAGTCCCCCTTGAATATTTTTTAACCTGGAACCATCCCCTATAGGAGAGGTGAATATGGAATATAATAAATTATAACCATTTTGATACCATACGACCTAGAAATATAATCATTTATTCTTTATTTTTCATGACCCGAACCCCCAAATCAACCATAAGAATCCATAAACTATAAAAAAACATGTCATTAACCATTTTAATATATAAAAACAAGTACATACCTCATCTAATGATTTGAATAAAAAAATCATACATATTTTTTAGGTAAAATAAATATCATATGGCCATAATTATGGTTATGTAAGAATAACAAGGAATGTATGTTTTAACAGAGGTATAACATGTGGGTGATTTCTCATTTTGACATGATAAGAACATCAAAATATAATGTAAATATAGTGATATTAATTTATAAATTAGTTAATGAAATGAAAATATCATTTTGTAATTGTTGGTATAGAATAGTGATCATAGATACATTAGTGTTGATTTATAATTGTGAAGCTCCATGGGATCATGAATAAACTGAACCAAAAAGTATACATGTTTGATAAACAATTAGATTTTCATATTTCTTACACTTTACATTCTCATAATAAAATTATGGGTGATTTATATCATTCCATGAGGGTTCAACCATCTTTTATGGATGGGAATTGAAAAACCCTTGAATGATAATACAATTAGAATAAATAAAAATATAGAAATAATATACTTACTAAAAATTATCACAATGGTATAAAAATTTGATAAAATCACTCATGTAAACTAATAACATTCTTTATCCATTGTAATATTTTTATAAGTATTCATTAAATGTACATTGAAAATGTCCATAAATACTATGAATAATCCTTGAAATCACATGATAGAATTCCTGTGAAATTTATAAGATTTGAATATGATCATAGGAATAACATACCAAATTTTATATTTAATAAAACTACATATAATAAATTATAAAAAATAGTGGATAATTCATCATTTGATATTATAATAATACATAAGAGTTTATCTAAAAGTGGTTTTATAAGAAACAATTGATGACATAACATGTTTTTAATACGTAGGACTATCTTCTCTTCATAGGTATGTTTACTTTCATACTTCATTTGTATCAGTACATGTAATTTCCTTCTACATTTTTCAAAGATCCACCATATATGTAATTTTTATTACTTTTTCAAAATTTACATTTATTCCATCATATTTAAATGTATAATAATAATATATAAGGTATCTAAAATATATAATAGTCTTTAAATTTTTTAAATTTCAATATGTTCTGTTTCGGGACATGGTGAAATTTTCAAGAATTCAATAGATATATGTAAATTCCTCATGGGTATGAATCTTATACATTAAATAGTTTCACTGGTAAAAAAAATAGAAATAATAATAATAATAATAAAATAGAAAATAAATTGAAATAACAAATAATAATAAAAATTGATGATATGTGAATTTTAATATCAAAATAAAAAAACTATGAGGGTGTGTGTCATTTTATAATAATATTAATGAATTTGAAATGAAGCCACTAAACAAAATCCTCTATATATTAATGGTTAAGACAACACATTATAAATATAAATCAATGAATAAAATGTCCATAAAGAGGATTTAGGTGTTAATGGTGGAATTTTAGGCATTAATCAGGGTGGGGTCGATGGAAATTAGAATCATCATTGATTATAAATTCATTTCATTTTCACCATTGAGGTCAGATATTCATGATATAATTTTCTTTATTCTTAATATTTTTTATTTTCTTATTTACATCCTCATACTGATTAAAAATAAAATTGATATCATAAAAATACCTCAGAGAATCCATATTCATTAACAATCTACTTATCATTGAATGTAGTGATGACTTAAAATCACAAATTGTATATTTGAATTAAATATTGTATTTTATAATTGTAACGACCCAAACAATTATGAATAAAATTCCATTTATTCATTTAATTAAATGTAAAATGGTTATAAGAACTACATGTTCTTATTTTATTATTTAAAATTGGAATTTAAAAGATTGTTAATCATCTCTATCATTGAAATTAATGTCCATGAATAGTGATAACATGATTATAATAAATATACAGTTTTAACAAATCCTTTTGGAACAGACAAAAGAAGTTATAGAATCATCCAATAAGATCATACCTTATAAATCACATTTATCTAAGCTTATTAGGAGGATTAAAATTCTAGGATTTTCTTGATACCAAGTCGAACTGAGATCCAACAACTAAATCAAGAGAAACCCCGATTATTAGAGAAGTTCATGATGATCGAGATCACTTCACAAACCATGTTCACCAAAGGGCACCATGAAATCCCTACCAATGTGCACCTTACTCTTAGGGAATATTCTAGCGTCCTTAGGGGATATAAATCAAGAACCTATCAATATGAATATGTAGATTATTTTTCTCTATATAATATTGAATATATTTCTTTCCCATTAAAAATATTTTGTAAATTATTTTTAAAGAAAAAATAATTTTTTTTATTAATATTCAAACTGAATTAAGAAATATATTTTGATGAATTAATGGATTTTGTAAATAAAATATATTTTAATAAAATATGATAATCAAACTACTTTTTTAAAACCTAAATGATCATATAATTTTTATGATATGATATATAATTTTTATTGCGGCTCAAAAACTGTTATTATCAAAACACATAAATTTTCAATAAAAATCGGTTTTATTTTTAATTTTAAAATTAAAATATTTAAAAATAATTTATAATAAATGAATTTTATTTTTGGAATGATAATTTTCATATTATCCACCTGTTATTTTTTCATAATTTTTAGACATAGTTGATTTTTTGTGTAAAAATTAAATACCGAATAATTATGCCGCTTGTATTGTGACTTTATAACAGCCCAATTGTGATATTATAAATACTATAAAATGAAACATAATCAAAAAATATTTTTTTTCGTTTTATATATTGTGATTTATGTGTATTTAATTTATTTATTTTATGAAACCTTAGTTATACTCCAAGAATTATTTTTTATTTTATGATTTTTAAATAATTTTATTAATAGTGATAGTCACCTCTAGATAAGAAAGAAAAATACTGTATTTTCTTTTTCCCATGGCCTTATAAAATAATATATAAAACTCCCCTTTGGTAGAAACTATGGGAGAAAATCCCAAGATGTTTTTGGTTTGGAATATTTTATTATATAGTATTCAAAACTAGAAATAATTAAGATATCACCCTCCTATCATATATAAACCTTACCAAGATCACATTTATCTTAACACAAACTTGATAAAGCTTGTCCAAAAAATTCCATATAAACTCTAAAGTCCACCTTGAAGTAGTCCCATGCTATCAATAATCCACTCCCTATACTTTATAGTCACACACTCATGTAAGGGATCCTCACCCTCCTCTATTTCTTTCAACCCAAGGAACTTCTTTGAAATCTATCATTATAATTTTAATTGTTTATATTTTCATTAAGTTATAAAGATTTAATTACATTCCAAATGATATTATTTGAATGAGAAATCATCTATAATCTCCCATTCTGACTGATACCTAAGTCGTTACTACGCTGAAACATTGTAAGGTATTCTCACTCCCCTTTTATTATCATGTACACTATTTATGATATTCTATTTATAATTCCATTTTTATAAGTTGGGGTAAATTTATACATACCCTCTTACTGTAAATTGTGTTTTTAAATTATTTTATTCCCTTACACAATCATTTTTCTCTCTTATTAACCCTTATGTATATCCATTATTATACCGAAATGTGGTAAAGAGTCTTCCTTCATTTTTAGCAATCAATACTTTTTTTTCATGTCTTGATTATTCATATTTCCAATTTTTATATATGTTATAAAATATCCAACATACTTTTTATTTCATGTATATGTTATCACATGCCCATTTATCTTTCATAGAACATTTTTATAAATTCTTAGATGATGCTGTTATGCTGCCAAAATTTCCCCACAACTAGTGAATATCGTACCCTATTCTCTATCAAGGGTATTCACCTTCATGAAAGTATACTTGTTAATTGGGAACATACATATATGTATTATAAATTTTTAGATTGTCTAATAAATTATTATGTTAAATTAACCCATGTTATATGATCTATGTGTTACATTTAAACATGATAATGAAATGAATATGAAGGGTGTACCCTGATAGCACTCCAATGCATTTTGTGATTTTTAGTATCATGATAGGTCATGTGTAATGGTCATTGACTCATGATATTCCATGTTAAATGGGACATAACCCATCCTCATCCATTCCCAATGCACCTTGACACGTTCTCCTAGTTGTACAATGATCCTTGACTCATGCTTACATCAAGTTTTAAATTGTTGCAACATTTCCCATCGTATAATCATCATGAGATACCATTCCTTATTATCCAAGTTCCTTATATTATCCATTGATGTGACTATTTTCTTACACATAATATATTATTTATGTTATTACTTGTTTATTCCCATACTATACTTCATAGCTCACCCCTTTCTTATCTATGTTATTACTTGTTTATTCCCAAACTAGACTTCAAAGATCACCCCAATCTTCATGGAGTTGAAAATGATGATTATCACTACCCCTATGCTCACATTACAAACAAGTGTGGAGATTTTCATAATTTTTAGTGATTATTAAAATATGTTATTGGGATGTGTGATGATAAAAAATGACATTGTCAATGGGTACACCTCAATGTAGTTGAAAATTCATCACCAAACTATCCCAAACATGATCTGCAGTTGGATGTTATGATTATTGCATTGAAAAATTGGTGGAATTATCTCTTTGGGGAGATGTTTGAAATATATATGGATCACAAAAGTCTTAATGAAATATTCTGATATAAATACTTGAATATGAACCTATGAATATGGTTAGAGATAATCAAGGATTAAAACATCTCTATCCACTGTTATCTAAGGAAAGTGAAAAAGTGGAAGATTCCATATCTAAAAAGGATCAAGAAATTATATCATCAATGATAATTGAAAAGGGTATGACATACTTTGAATTGAGGAAGATGGTCATGGGAATCATAAAAAAAGAAACATCATCAATCATTTCACAAATTATTTTTCAACATTCGCTTTTGGAATGCATATAGGATTCTCAAAAAACTGATTTGGAATTAAGAAAAGGGTGTAATCTATAAGTATTCGTAAATCCTCAGTGTTCAATGTTAATAAATAATGAATTTTTTTATTTGGATCAGAAATATGTGTTCCATAAAATCTTGGGATAAGGACTGATCTTTCAGATGATTCACATAGATAGATTTCCTCTATTTATCCAAGAAACAGAATGATGAATCATGGTATATGAGAGAAGTATTTGTGGGATAAAATGAAGATAATTATCAAAAAATATACTTCATTTTTATTGGTATGTCTACAAGTTATGTATGAATGGAATAATTATATAGGGATGAGGCACCGATTACCCACACCGATATGGAAATGGGAAAACATTACCATGGAATTTTTCACCGGACATCCAAATATATCCAAGGGAAGCAATGATATTTGGCTAATTAGGGATCATCATACAATTATTGTACACATCATCATTATGTAATAGGATTTCTCACTAGGTCAAATGGATTCAATATACATTAGAGAGGTTGTAAGCATTCATGTAGTACCACAATCAATTTTGTCCGATCGAGATACAATATTATACTCTATGTTTTAGAAAATTCTCCTAAATACTTTAAAAACTAAGCTCAACATTAGTATGGATTATCACTGTCAAATTGATGGACAATCCGAGATGAATATCAAGACACTTTAGTCTATGTTATCAACTTTCTATATGGACTTCGAGGGAAGATGATACTAACATCTTTCTTTAGTGGAGCTCTATTACAATAATACTTCCCACAAAAGCATCCAAATGGCCCTTTATGATGCCATTTATGTGAAGAAATAAAGATCAACAGTATGATGGGATGATCTTTTTTTAATGAAGATTTCTAGGTCCTCAAATGGTCGATGAAATTGTGTAAAGGTTAAGACTATCCGGAAGCATATTAAAGATACTAAGAGTCGACAAAAAGTGCTATGTTGGTAATCATAAATGTGATATAGTTTTTATGTTGAAGACATGGTATTCATTTATATATGTTGATAGAATATAGTGATGATATTTGGGAATAATGGAAAGTGTAGTCTAAGGTACATCATCCCTTTTGGGATCCTTTATCGCCTAATAGTAGTGGCATATCGACTAGAACTCCCAACAAACCTGTCTCAAGTACATGGTGTATTCCATGTATTCCTCTTAAAAAAATTAAATGTTAGAACCATCACATGTTCCCAATATAGAGGTTGTACCATTGGATAATTTCCTTTCCTATGAGGAGAAAATGTTGAAGATATTAGATCATAGATAAAAAATTTCTATGAAATATGAAAATGCACTTCGTCAAAGTGTTGCAGAGAAACAACAAGTGTGATGTAGTAAAGTGGTAACTAGAGGAAGTTATTAAGAATCATTAACTTAAAATATTTTAGTATATGAAGAGGAAATTTAAATGGTGGAATTTATTATTGTAGGAATATTTTAATGAAATAATATTTTATTAATAGAATTCCCTTTATTGATTTAATTAAATGTATTATGGTATCTCAAACAACATGAGCTTATTTTCTTTTTTACAATTCGATTTTAAATGAGTATTTAATATTATAACCATTAATAATATACTCTCTGAAAAATTATCACATGAAAAGTATAAATATAGGGATTAAACAAATCCTTTTGGTATAGGGAAATGACGTTAGGGCCTCAACCAGTGGTATTGTACATTATGAAGCCCATTTATCAAAGCTTCCTAGGGTGATTTTATAATGGTATTTTTCGTAAAACAATCCTAATTTGATATAGAATAACTTAAGCATGAGATAAATAATTTATTGGTGATGTCCATACTCATCTAGATCACTGACCAAACCATATTCATCGAACAACCCCATAAAATTCCCACCATCGTGATCTGTAATCTTAAAAAATATGATGGTGTAATAAAGGGACATGAATAATGACCCTAAGAATAGGAATATTTACAGCATTTTTGTGTGTGGAATATTGAAAATATTCTCATACTACTATTGTTACTTTTTAAATTCACTTCAAGTACGAAAAATATATTAATTTAATATTAAAATTCAATTAAGAAATCAATTTTTTTGAATTAATTGATTGTGTAAGTAAATCAAATTTTAATAAAATATAATTAATAAATTAATTTTTAAAATATGAATTATCATATAACATTTATGTAATCAAATGTAATTTTTATTATGGCTTGAAAATTTTTGTTGTAGAAAACCATAAATTTTCAATAAATATCAATTTCTTAAAGTGAAAATTAACATATTTAGAAAATTATTTTGAAAAATAATTATAATTTTTTTAATCAGGACATCGATATTATCCAGTGGTGAATATTTTATAATTTTATTATATAGTTTATTTTTTGGTAAAATATAAATAACATATAAATATATTATATTTCTTATGACATCATAATCGAATAATAGTGACGTATTAATTAATATCAAATTTAACCTAGAAAAGATATATATTTCTACTTCCAAATAATGTAATTTTTGGTTTATTTGATTTATTTTATAAATCCTTACTGAATCCTACAAGGCATATATTTTATTTTATGAATATAAAATCATTTCTATGAAGTTGTAACTCACATCCATATAAGAAAGTGAAATATTCTATTATCATCAGACCACAAAAATATAAAATAATCTTCAAAACTCCCCTTTTATTGAAATAATGGGAAAACCCATGGTATGGTTTGTGTTTTTGAATATTTTATTATGTGATGTCCAAAATAATAATATTAAGGAATCCCCCTCTTTTATTATGTAAACCTACCCAATCTCCTATTTCACTTCACTCAAACTCCATTATGAACTTCAAAACATTTACCTCTACTACCAGTAGTTCTCCCTAGTCTCCCCCAAGATTTTAAGAAGCCCCTCCAAATCATTTGGATTCATACATTCAAGTAAGGTATCCTCGCCTTCTTATCTTTCATTCAACTAAAGATCCTACATGGAAATTTGTATTTATAATTTCAATTGTATTAAATTTAAATCATATATTATGATTCCATTACAATCCGATTGAAATTATACTAATGTTGTAGCACTTATAATCTTTCATTTGGACCCATTCCTAAGCTGTTACTATGATTAAATTTTCATAGGGATTCTGTCTATTCTCGTTTCGTAAAGAAATTAATTTATGATATGCCCTTTTAATTTCCATTTGATTAGGTTGGGTTATATTTTACCTATACCCATCCTATCCATTTTTTTAAATTATGGGAGACCCTTTCAGAATCATTAATCCCTCTTATAAACCCTTATATACACGATCTATTATACTGAAATTTTGTAAGGAACATTACACCCTTTTTATCAAGAACACATTTTGTGTTATGTCTTCTAAATTCATTTTTACTATGTTTGGATATGTTCTAAATTCTTCATATTGATTTCATTTTCATGCCTAAATGAAGAGATACTCATTTCTCTATCATCATCACATTTTAGGAATTCTTATATGATGTTGTTATGCGGCTTATATTAGACAATAACTAGTAAATTCCATACCATGTTCTCTATCATGGGCATTCACCATCATATACATATACTTATTAATTGGGGACATAAATGTATGTATTCCAAATTATTATATCATGGAATAAATTAGTATTTTTAATGAAACCATGTTATGTGATATACGTGGAACACATAAACGTACGAATGAAATGATTGTGAATGGTGTGCCTTGATTGTGCTCCAATTAATTGGGTAGTGTTTAGTATCCTAATACATCATGTGGAATGGTCCTTGACTTATGCTACTCTGTGTGAAATGGTCATTGACCCATGATCCTCCATGTGAAATTATCCTTGATTCAGGATACACCATGTGAAATGAGCCTTGATTCTTTCTTATATAATGTTGTATGTTGTTTCAAATTTCCAATGTAATAATTATCATGATATATCATGCCTTTTTATTCTAGTTTCATTTATTCTTGATAGATACTCCTATATTCTAAAATGTGTTTTATTCATCATGTTATTCCTGGTTTATTCCCTTAGCATCCTTTATAGCTCACCCATTTCTTATGTATACCCTCTTGTTATCCCTTTCAGTGTTAAGTAAAATATAATCTACTTTTCATGTCAAATAATTTTTCATTAAATTTTTTATATTTCATGTTTTATATTGTTATGTAATGTACCTAATTTCCCAATTTCACTATATCATTTGATATTATGATTTTTATTATGTACAGTATTATGTAATAAATCATCATTAAATACGATATAAATTACAGGGTTGTTATAATAATATTCAGTTATAGTTAATTATTCAAATTTGAGTCTTTATATACAATTAAAATTATAAATTTTTAATCATTTATATGCTTGGAATATAGAAAATTAAATAGGGATAATTTATTCTAATAGTTTATTGATTTTGATAATTCTTTCACTAATGTTATTCTAATATTATTGAGGCTTGGTAAATTTTATATAACCAAATTTTTATCATATTTAGACATAATATTTTATTTTAGGCACAAATACTTAATTATACTATGATCATTCGATTGACCATATATTTTATAACAACCCTCTAATTTTTTAAAATTTACCTCATGTTTCAGTGTCATAATGGATGATGTGTCGATTGTTTTCGACTCATAATTGTATAGATGACTTCAAGATGAAATGGGATGACATGGAAGTGTTACTAGAGAAGATTTAAGGTGACTAAAAAATTGTAAAATTTTTATAAATGGTTACAATAATAGAGAATGTGGTGTGGTTGGATGGATGATTAATTATTACATTTGAGATTATCGTTAGGTTTAGAGGATTTTTCATAGAAATTGTAATGATTAATTAGTAGTTAATGGTGTAGAGAATAAATATAAACATTTGGAAATAATTTTTGGTTTAATTTTTTTATTTGTAAACAAAAATTTTATGAGAACATGAATTTTTAAGGATTTCATAATTAAATAGCATGTCATCTCTAGATAATTTTTGAATAGATTTTTAATGGAAATGGATTATCTAAAGAGTTAATATTGTAACACCCTGGATTTTTTGAAATGTTTTTAACTAATTTAATTTCTTCTATATTCTTCATTTCATGGTACACTAAATATGGCCTCAGTTATAAGAAATAAAAAACATTGGTTTGTATTGCAGGAAAAACCAAGTTAATATAGTGATACACACAACAAAAATTCTTCATATTGATTTCATTTCAAATAACTTTATTTTTATTTGGTTCCACACAATTCCTAGTTCCATTGATAACTCACATAACACATAAGATGTGGTCCTACATAACTACAATGTACAATTAATATTATTTTTAAAATATTATTATAGTTGTCACCTAGGTGATGGAATAATGGTGATGAATAATAATAATTAAATATGTTTTACACATGTATATAGGAATAATTATTTGGTGACCAATTAACTAGTAGTTATAATCAAACCAATTTGAAAATATTGGAAATCATATGCTTGAAATCTATATTTTATGAAACCAAACATGTTTTACATCAATAAATTAATTAAATGAATATTATTAATATATATATATATATATATTTCAATAATATATTTAGTTTCTATTTTTAGTGATTTATAGAAAAGTGATAAGAATAAATCCAATTTTACGCATAAGGATGTATATTATTCCTAAAAAGTAGATAACTGCCTTTTAATGGTGCACCCATTTCAAATATAATTTTTTAATGTTTAATAAATTTAATTATAAAAAGTAAAATTTATGTTTTAAATTTTAATATCATATGTTATATTGCAAACAATGTTTTTATTCTTCTGATATATTTTATTTCTATATTAATAATTAAAAAAATTGAATTTTAATTTATAAATGATTTTTTATCTAATTTATTTATTTATATAAATTAAATATAAATTTTGTTTTAAAATATTATAAGATCAATTATATATTTTTTTAATCCTATTAAGTTTATTGGAACCAATTTCACATTGAATTTCAATGTAATGTTTTAATCTTGTGAACATTTCACTTTAAAAACTCATCATCCCATCCCATCTGTGGGATTAATTTTAATATAATTTGTTGCACTTCTATGTTTGTAGTTTGAAAAAACGGATTAATGTTTTTTTAATTAAAATAATTTATTATAAATATTAATTCAAAATAATTTTATTAAAAAAATATTAGACATAGTAATTAAAATTAATTTTAGCGATTAAGGAAACAATGAGTTTACTTACTGGTTAAACCTTAACTTAATGGGCCAAATTACCTATAAAAATGTAAATAATCAATTTTAATTCCCCATTTCTTCCACATAATCACTTTTATTCAATATGGATCATTATTTTAGGTATATGAAATATTGGGGGCCTTTCAATTAATTTTACATTTTCTTCTTAATAGGAATGGAACACAATATCCACTATTAAAAGGGAACCTACACCTCACATATTTCACCTTTAAATCCATTTTGATCAGCCAAAAAAATGACCCAAATATCCACCCAAATTACATCCTATAATCCATGTGGCCTTTCATTTGGAATAACTCCATCCAAATATTCTCTTTGGGGTAAACCAAAATGAGTTACCCAAAGAATTTATAATATTTTTCCACAAGAGATTTTGATTTATTTCTTTTTTCATCCCCCCAATTATTATTATGACCTAAATATATAATAACATAAGTATACTAAATATACCTATATTTTTAATTTAATTTTTTTATCCTATAATCACACACACTTCAATCAAGTGGGATACACAATCATCATTCGTGTGTACAATAGACTACATCCTTGTGAACTAATGTTGTTATATCTTCCATTACCACCATTCGAGGATGGAAATAATAATGGAATTGAAAATTTATATGATTTCTATGATATTTATGATCTATTTTAGATTATTAATTAGTTATATAATATATTCCTTTATGATTTAAATTTTGTGTTAATATGGTAACTTCATTTGTGGATGTGTGGACTACCACCACTTCAAGGCCCTACGATTTTTTCACACTTTCTACTGAATGTATTGAAAATTGTTTTATTAAAAATATGTTATATTTAGGAAAAAATAAATTTAATAGAATTATAATATATATATATATATACACATGCATGATTTAATTTTAATTCATATAATATTAGGAAAGAAAATGTAACAATGTTAATGTGTTTGTATGACATATCATCTCTATCAACAGGGTATTTCATTTAAAAATTATTTATTTTATGGATAACTATAAATACATATATACTAAAAATATTTGATATTTCAATCGTTTTTTAAATTTTTTAAATAATTATATCCTAATATAATTAAGAGGATCATGAATAACAAGTTCAAACATATAAAAAAACAACGCTATTAGTTATAAAAATGTAAATTTTACATAAAATTGTTAATAAATAGGTAAAATAAAGATTAAAATAAATAATATATGGTATTATATTATTAAAATGGTTATTTGGTATATTTATAATAAAATTATATTTCTTTTATAGTATGTATAATGGTGTACAAAAAACATTTATACTTAAGGTAAGGGCTTTCACATCTGACATTTATTTCTATGAGATATATGTTATATTTTCACATATTATTATTGTGTGACGTATATACTTCCCTATGACATATTATGACATTCATATAATTTATTTAATGATATAAAAAGTTTCAATTTATTATATTATTTCACAAATTTTCTGATTCAAATTTTACTCATATTAGTAAGGGGATCTCTAGTCTAACATTTTTTTATGAGAGTTATGCCTTATTCACGAGACATTTTTTTGTAGTGTATATAATAAAAAATTATTTAGTAAATTATTATTATTCAAAAATTTATTGGTATATAAATATCAATTTTATGATCTTTATTTCATGTAGTTTATTTTTCAAAAGTTACTGATGTAGTAATGTAATTTTTCCTCAAATTACCTTCTTTGAGACACATGTTTTGCTATGCACCTATATTCATTTACAAGGAGTTTAATATACAATTATACCATATGTATCATTAATATTATTATTTTAATGACATTTTAAACTTATTTTATTTTTATCCATTCACAGGGATTATTATTCAATTTTATTAATGTGTAAGTGTTTTCAATACAATCTCAACATCATTATAAATACTTAAAATTATTCTTACATTGATGAAATATTATAATACAACTCTTAAAAAATATCATGAATTCTATTATCCTATTATTAATAATTATATATTTATTTCTTTGTACCATTTTTTCAACAAATTTTAAATTAATATAACTATAAAATTGTTTTAAATAAAATTAGACTATCTATCATACTTTGGTCGGAAATATCAATTATTAAAAAACAATGTTCTCAAAAATATCTTAAAAATTGTCCAAATATTATCCTATGATATTTAAAATACGTTTTTCCCTATTTTTATACTATTTTTATAAAAAATGATAAAAACAATATTCTTGTCGTTTTTTAATTAAGGCACTATTGTAAACATTTTATGTGATAATTTAATTTTCAGAATGTAGATATTTATCCTCTATCATAACAATAAACCTATTTATTATTATTTTTATGTTTGTAATATTATATTTTAAGATAAATTTATTTCAAAATATTCTATAAATTATATTTTTTATTGTTTAAATAAATTTCAAATTATTTTGAAGCTCTTTTATATGTTTTCAAATTTATTTTCAATTAATATAGCTTCCAAAATGTGTTGAATCATCCTTTTTAATTTTTCACAGAAAGGTTTTTCAATAAGTTTCAAGATTCCATTATAAGTTTTAATGTTTATTTTTAATGTAATAGGTTTTCATAATGTTTTAAATTTTAAATTATAATTTTTCATTATTAATTTGAATGAAAAAAGTTTTCAAATAGTTTCCAAGCTTTATTTATAGTATTTCAATGAAAAAAATTTCAGAATGTCTTCATGATTTCTTTATACGTTTTCTTGGCAATTTTTTTTTAAAAAAAGGTGAGGCTGGTATTATAATATTTTAAAAGAGATAGTATTCAATATTTTTTGAAGCATCCTTAATAAATTTTCAATGTTATTCTAAAAAATGGTATTTTAAAGGTCTTATATTTTATATTTTTTTCCCTTAAACAAATAAGGGATATTTCTCTTCATGTTATGATTTTAGTGTATATTCAGAATTTATTTTCATTCTATGATGACATCTGTTAGTGTTAATCATGCCTTTATAGGGATATTATCAAAGTATTATTTTCCTATTTATTCTATAAATTGTTTTATTCTGATTGAAATATTTTTATGAATCCCATTTATCATTATTGGGTTATATGTTTGTTACAATGGTTTCTCTTTCAATGAATATTTTTTTTATAAACTCATTTCTCTTTAAATGTTATCATACTTTTGAAACATGCTTCTTTTTTCAGGTTATTCTTTGATGAAATAATTATCAAACATTTCTCTTTTCTAAATCATATTTTACAATGACATGTTTATGGTACCCATTAAATTGCATGGTTTATGATATTTTTTTCTATTATATTAATGAACACAAATATATGATATCATTGTGAGATGAGGGACCATTATCTCGATCCAATGCATTGGTTATGGATTTTTATCTCAAGTTATAGGCATGAATGGAATGGGTACAGAAATTAGTTCAATCAAGGAATTTTTTCCCTAATATTGTCTTCAGTATTATCTTTGAATGCTATGATGGTTTTGGGAGTGAAGAATGACTTGGAAGGTAGTTTTGAGAGTAAACCCATTCCACTAAGATAACCATTTATGTAAGGAATAACTACTACAAAAATTTATTTATATGATTTTTCTTCCCCAAAATTCCATGTCTTATTCTTACGTTACACTTTTATATCTTATGATCGTGATTAAATTATGATTCATTCCTTTTGTTCTTCAACACTATATGACTTCACAATCATGACCCATCCTAGAGGGGCTTATTTCGTGACTACCCCATGCCCTCCTCTGATAGGCCAGAGGCTGGTGATTAGAACTATTTAGGGATATCCCACAAATAGGAGGCATTTAACAAAGTACATGTACACATGCACACATATCCAAGACCAAAATTATAAAATGTAAAAACACTAAATAGACAAAACATTCAAACACTATGATACCTGAAATAGTGTTAGATTAGGATGTAATGTGTAGTAAATTAAAACTAATCCATAATAGAAGCCCACTATGAAGAATTTTCAAACCAAAAAGTTTAACATATAAACAATTGTACTAGGATAGAATTATATCGTCATAGGAGCACTACTTGATCAGCCTATACTCACCAAGAACCTTCAATTCCTAGTTCTCTATGATCTCTGTAACAAATTCAATCATCTACAAAACACACGACACATGCTGGAAAATCCTATACAAGTGTGATTAAAATATTGCTAAGTAGGACACCCAAAAAACACAATTAAATAAAACAGAGGAAACACCATTAGATGATACCATATAGAAATAGAACAATG
Organism: Viscum album; assembly: GCA_963277665.1. NCBI lineage: Eukaryota > Viridiplantae > Streptophyta > Magnoliopsida > Santalales > Viscaceae > Viscum > Viscum album. The sequence continues at coordinate 1,919,376,624 of OY728125.1, read as the reverse complement.
GGAATATAACCCTAAGAAGGTATATTCATCTCAACAATGTTATATGTCTATATAGTATATAACTAGAAAGTATAGGTGTACCTTTAAACTTTTACATTCATCAATGTCTCATTCGAACCTAGGTACGCGATTCTTATCCTAACATGCTCTTCTATGTACGTCCCACTCCATGACCTATCTGATATAAGAACGTCGAAGTGGTCTACCAAAAGTACCCATGAGAACACTATAGTCTTTAAAAGTTAAGTCATTTTCCTAAGACATCCAGTCTCACTAGAACATGGTGTTTAGATAACACATGGAGGTTAGTAACACACAAATTGTTGGTAACACACATAGTGTCCATAAGTCATGAACCCACCATATCACCTTGAAAAAAAGAAATATAATCTTGGTACACTGATAGGGGGTTGTCTTTTCCCGAGGATCAATATAGGGACTCCTCATCCAACTAGAAACATTATCCTAAATAGGAGATAGGTTTCCTTGTAAATATTGGTCACACCTTCTCAATGAAACCTTATCTATGGTACTAAAAATAGATCTCATGACCAACATGGCCTCTCACTGTGATAAATGTTCCAACTCAATGATCCAACTACTGAAACTGTGCTGAGATAACTCACATCATAATATAGGACATCCTCTATTATGGTAATGGGATCCTACAACAAAACCACAAAGGAATAGACATTAGGTATGACCTCAACTTATTCTGATAAAACTAAAACCAACCACGCCTTTTCAAAATCACATTCCTATCACAAGGGTCCCAATTCCATAGAATGATCTTATATAGGACACTCTAGTTGAACGATATGGAAATTTTAGTGAAAATTTATGATTGTGGTCTGATCCAAGTTCAACCTGACCCGCTAGACCCGGGTCAACCCGTCAGATGACTTGAATCAACTGGTCAACCCGAACCAACCCGCTCGGCTTCTAGAGTAGCCTAGCACACCTAAGATAGCCCACACACATGGGTTGGTTTTGTTTCACCAATGGTGGTTATGTGGACTACGTACATTGTATTGATTAATGTGGAATTTCCATGTTCAATATGGTGGTCCTTCGTGTCCGTCTATCCCATAGTGGAGACCCTAGGGGCTCCTCCAACCAATGACTATAATCTCCACTGCACACTACTTACACACTAGTGTCCCCTTCCATGGGCCACAGTTTCTCATCTTTTTCTAAGTTTTTCAAAATAGAGGTATGCCTTTGATCTTTGAGTGACTTTATTCATCGCCATGGACTCAGATAAATGTTATGATTCATCCAAATGAAAAAAACTCATATAGATATATCACTTGACATTCATTCATCAATCTTTTGTCATCGTCGTCTCTCCTCAATCATGCTATACTGATCCCAAATCTATGATTTCAAATCATTGCTTCTAGGATCAAGTGCATTGTGATCGATCGATCGCAACATGCTGAGTCACATGTCAAATGAAGAATTCCTATGATGATTAAAAAATGGTGGGAGAAAATTATAAATCAACCAGGAGAAATAGATATTGATCAATTTTCATGTTGATCGTGGTTCAGTACCCTTAAAATGATAATCGTAATCCAATAAATAATCAAAATATTATTCTCCCATCAAAACCACATAAAAGAAAATCCCATCTAGCAAAAATGTGGTTGTTGTGGGAGAAGATCCTTCAAATTTGATGTTTGTTGTTGATCATGAATGATCACCATGTGGTTGTTGTGGGTGACAATCCTTCAAATCTGATGTTCATCATTGATTTCCGATCCACGATCCACTAATGTTAATCGAGAGAGAATTGTCTTCTTACCTTAGATTAATTATAGGGTTGCAGAGTTAATCCTAAATAATCTAAAAAATAAAAAATAAAATAAAATGCATTATTGTAACAATATTGATACATTTTTATTGAAATATTTTAATGACATTTACATCTAAAAACTATCTTTCACAACTGAGTTACGTCGGCCGATGTTAGGCCTTGCATTAGAAAATCAGCCCATAAAAAAATATATTATGGTCTCATATTTCCAATCTGAGTTACCATTTATGAGTTATTATGATTATAAAATAAAATAATTTTATTTGATAATTTTTATTACGGTTGCATCCTTTTTGGGATTTTCAACATACGACAAATACCGACTAAAGTAAAACTGTACCTTGGGTAACGAATTGTTCTCAGTTCAATGACGCCTTAAAATTTTTTATTTGGATACTATTTAAATAATTTTTCAATTTTTTTTAAAAGGATAATGGGTGTGATATTAAAAAAATTATCTTTTTTAGAGAATCATTCTTGGACAACTAGGACTCGAAATTTCATGCCATATCCACACCTAGTCTTAACCCTTTGTTTAATAATTTATATAAATAAATTCTGGAAAATAAGAGTCATTACAGTCTCCCACCATAGGGCTTTATGTACCCAATAGTAAAAACAAATGGATAATAAAAGAAGTTGTGTACATTGCACATTAATCTGACCCCCTTGCTCCCAGGTAATGTCATGAAGATTCCCTTATAGCCACAGGTCACAAGCAATGGGAATATATCACCCACAACGGATAAACTCCTATCAATCCTTGATCTCCATTAGGTACTTAGAAACATTTCTCCCATCATCAATATCTAGATCAACCCTTTTGATAATGTGTGATGGTTTATTCATGCATCTACTCAGCTGAGACATATTGGGGACATTGTTTTCCCAGTACAACTATGGGCATAAAGCCTAGTGGTACACCACCACTCCAAATATTTGAATAATTGGGAAATGGATGATAAACCTCATAGATAGATTTAAATCCTCGCCAAATATTTGTATCCCATGTCGAGGAGAGACCCGAAGGAACACATGGTCTCCCTCAATGAACTCCAAAGGCCTCTAATGCCTATAATATTATTATTTTTGATTACTCATGGAAGTCTTCATCAACTCATGGATGACCTTCACCTTCTCTGTAGTCTCTGGTACCAACTCCATGCCCATGAGCACTAAATCTCCTAGGCCAGACCAATAAGGCAACGACATGAATGGGCACTAGTACAGATCCTCGAATGGTTCCATTCCATTGGTGAAGGAGTAGCTATTTTGGTATGTAAACTCCTCCATAGGTGGGAAATATTACCCACAATAGAAAAAACAGAACATGAAATCTTGAAGATTTTCCTCCTGACTCTAATTGGTCCTCTCCATTTGGCCATCCATTAGGGGATGAATCACCATGATCATGTATAATTTAGTCCCAAACACCTATTTCAGTTAATTACGTAATCAGGATATATGACGAGGATCATGATCTGAAATAATAATCAATAAAACTCTATGAAGCTGAACAATCTGCAACATGTATAGGTTTCGAAAGCTCTATAATGAACTTTGTTGCTGGATAGGTATGATGTGGTCATTCATGGTGATTCAGTAAATATAAACTTGATGGTATCATGACACAAGGAAATACATGGTAAAAATATAATATATTCCATTATTATTACGTACCATTTCTATTCTAGAACCTCAAGGGGTTGATTCAAACATGGTGGAACCTGATGATCAGCCTTCATTTGTCGACAAGGAATACATCGAGACAAAAACTTTGAAACTTCCTTCTTTATCCATGGATACCAAACTATTGTTGGAGGACCTGGTACATTATTACCACTCCTAGATGTTCCTATAAAATGGGATTCAGTAAACACCCTTAGAACCTTCTCTCACAACACCACTGGACTCATCATGAATCCTCTAAAAAGAATAGTATGCTTCCATCCCTTCAAATATCCATCAGGGGAAAGCCCTGTGGGTATTTTCATAATATAGAGCCTCGTAGTTGGTATAGAAATATTTTTCCTCCATATCTCTCTGTAAGATTAGAGGGGTGACGACTATATACTAGAGATAGTCTTCTACATGACCTTCTAGATAGTATATCTGCAACGAGGCTGACTGATCGGATGCATCATTAAATAACAGCAAGCTATATCACATACTGATAGAGTATGCTACCACATTCCCCTTACTAGGAGTATAGAAAATCTTCTATTCATAGTCCTAGAAGAACAATTACAATCTCCACTTTCTCAAATTAAAATCCTTATGAGAGAACATATACAAGAAACACTTTTATTCGATGTAAACGATAAATTTATCTACCATCAAGTAGTGTCACTACATCTTCAAAGTGATGAATACTAATACTAACCCAAGATCATGGGTCACATAGTTCTTCTTCTATGATTTCAACTAGAGTGAACCATAGGTTATCACTTCATGCCTCTACATCAGGACACAAAAAATCTTGGTTCCTAATGCATCACAAAACACTATGAACTCATCACCCTTCTCTGGAAACCTTAATAGGGGAGTGCTCATGAGACTCTAACTCAAAAATTAACTAGATCCATTACAAATCAAGTCTATGAGATGATATGTACGAGATCAATGAAGACTACTTAGGGCTTCCAAGGGTGAAACACCAGATCTCACGAATCCCTTCCTCTGCATTCCCTCTAAATAGACACTACACAAAAAATGACATATACCCACAGAAATTTATTAACAAATAATTTATCTGTTGGAGAAAATGATAAATTCCAAAAGTTATTATGTTTTATTGGTATGAATTAAAAATACAAAAACTTTTTTAGCAATAGATATAATTGTTGATATTGATTATTTAACACCAACAAAATCTTATAACAACAGTTAAATATATTTATTTATTATATCAATACTAAATTTTTTGTTACCAAAAATGAATATATTAATATTAATTATTTTTAATAAATTATTTTCTACCATTATAAAAACCAGTTGCAATAAATTATTCAATAACAAAAAAATATTTTACAAAAAAAGACGATATATATAAACAAATATTATTTTCAATAAATTTTATAAATTATAAATATTTTAATAAACAAATACAGTCATATGATTTCATTGGAAAATTATATATTTGTGGTATATAATATAAATATATATAAAAGATATAATATGATGATAAATGATTATATATACATAAAATCATTATATATATAATATAATTTTTTATTATATATATATATATATATATAATGCATCAGAACTTCATTCCACTATGAATTGCGACTCTCTTCCACCGTGCCGACCCATTTCCAATGCCACCCATTTTTCAGACACTCCTCTACACCTCACCCTAGAAAATTGATGAGCTTCAGTCTAACTTTTCATCCATTTCCCCATAACTCGGTAGTATGAATCTTTCTTGACATACCATCGTTGTTGTGAAAGAATAAGGTTGGTGTTGTGATTCTATTCCCTTAATATCACACTGGCACAACTAAAATTTAGTAATCATAATCATCTTATCCTATAATTCTTGTAAGTATCAGGTTACCAAGAATTGTTATCCTTCATTTCGGGTTTTGTTTTTTATTCCCTGGTACATGAAACTTGAGATTGATTCCCTCATTTCATTCACTGATTAAATTTCCAGTCAATCATTTGTTTATTTAGGTAATATATATTAATTGTATCTTGTGTTGTTAGGTTTGTTCCATTTTTTATCTTCTCTACCGATATTTAGTTTTTCTTTTTAGAACACCATTAAATTGACATTATAATCATCTATAACATAATCTGTATTTAACTTCTAATATCTTCATTTTTCCTGCATATTACATGTATTTCTTGTACTTTCATTTTCATTATCACTCTCTAATAATTCTGAGAAAATCATTCAATTACTTTTGTACCCTATTTCACTATTTAATACATTTAATTACTCAGACTACTTTATTTTTTCCAATAGCTTATATGTTAAAACTTCTAATCATCTGAATTGTTTTTTACAATTTGAAATACTATAGGTATCCCATTTTTCTTCTACATGTGTTTCTCATCTTCCTAGTTATTATCTTCTCCTACTATAATTTGATGAGCCTTATTCCATCTTTTTCACAAGAAATTCTTCAACGTAGTGATCTGCTAATAATTGGCATGCTCCCTTTATTTCTTTATACAATTAAATCATACAATAATTTTGAAATCCATTGGATGCATGATGTTTGTATTTCATACTATAAAATCTATATATTACATATATGACATATGAAATATGTAAATATTGTATATGCACACCATAAATTTTGTTCAAATCAATATATTTTCTGTATATGCACACAACATATGAACACTACATGTATATAATCCATATAAACTGTTAACCACACCACAAATAGATTTATTCATATCATACCTTTATTGTAAGGTTTATCATATAATAATTATGTTATTTCACATATGGAATTCAACTGCCAACACACTTCTAAAGAGGTCAAATTATAATGAAAAATACCCATATTGCAAAAAATATGTTATAACCTGACTCTTTGCAACATAAACATGATTTTTATTCAATTCATGTGAAATATGTAAACATTGTTTATACACACCATAAATTCCCATCTAATGATTTTATTTTCTGTATATGAACACTACATATGAACATTACATATACATACTCCATATACACTGTTAACCACACCAAAAATAGATTTTTCATACCACGAGTATGTTATACTATTTAGAAAACTATAATTCAGTAATGTCCCATGTATTTAAACTACTAACACACTTCTAAAGAGGTCAAATTGTAATGAAAATTAGCCATGTTGAAAAAAAAATTTTGTAACCTTACTGGCTACAAAATAAACATGATTTTTATAGAAGTATTCTAACCTTTTACTATTTTATTAAAAAAAATTGTTTTTCTCTTTATTCAATTTGTTCCATTATTAACTGATAGGATTATGTTTTTTTATTTATAAACTGACTGGTACATGTTTCATTCATTATTGAATTACTTATACTTCTATCATTAACTAACAAGAATACGTTTCATCCATTATTTGATAAAATATGTTTCGTTCTTAACATTTCATTTCTATAGTGGAACTTCAAGAAATAACATTCTAGAAGCCTAACCCATTATTACATCATCCTCAACTAGAACAACTAAGGTACAATTCACTACTATCCTTATCTATTATAAATTTCTATTATTACTTATCATTTCCAATATGCCACATTTTGGTTTACACTGAAATATATTATAAACACATATCAATGAGTTACTTATACTCTCACACTGGAGAGAGTCTTATTACTCAATACAGAATGATATGTAATACTCTTCAATATTAATCTACAATATAAAGACATTATCACATGCAATTTATAATATTTATACAGGGACTATTGACATAGAACATGAAAAGACACTGGAAATATGTATAATTGATAGAAAAATTAATATATTACAAATAGTGTGTGAAAGTCAATTGTCGCGGTCTTCAGTTTTTTTCAAATTACATAATATATCTATATGAGTTTCCTCAATAACATAAATAAGATTATGCACATTTATATTAATTGGTGTCATGTCTCTGCAATGAAATAAATGTCCACATATATGGTTTTTTATTCTTTCCATTCACCCCCTAGAGACCAACATAACAATAAAATGTGACAGAACTACTATATATTTATCAGAACTAATATGTATTGATGAAAACGCCAGTTTTCGAACTAATATTTGTTCATAACATTCATCTATTGTATTCAATACGTATTAACAAAGATTTTTATCAATATATGTCAGTTATGAACTAATATTATGATCATAGATTTAGAAGTAATGTGTAGAGTGAAAAAAATTGTTTTATTGTGCACAATATAAGTATCAGAACAACTATTTCATTTTTTTTCAAAGAATGTCCAATTTCAGACTAGTTGTAAATTAATATTACATATTGCGTTTTGGTATTTTAGTTTAGAACTTATATGTTATCCGTAGAACTCATTTGAATTTACTATTACTATATATACTAATCACAATAATTGTTCAAAACAGATTTTCATTTTGATCAATATATATTAGAAATAATGTCAATTATGTATTCTGTTTAAAATACTGATTAATTCATACCTAATAATTTTATCTAAAATATGTTGGAACTGATATTATGATAGAACAGTATATATATTTACTGAGAGTTTTTATTCAATAAACTAATCAGATGATTTCATATTTTTTTGAAAGATGGTCATTGTCATAGATATACTCACATTGGTATTCCGTGATGCTTTTAAATTGACTAGTTCTCTTATGAGGAAGTACTGTATTGGTGGAAATTTAAATATGGTTTGGTTAATTAAGACCTCATATATATATATATTAATATAGAAACATATCTTGAGGTGTTTATAGTGGGAATCATGATTTTATTGTTACACATTTTCCCTGCATTATTATATTTGATTTCTTTGTTTTTTGGATCACCCACGTTCTATGTCTTTTTTTCTGTCTATTTAAACTGGTACAATATAGAATGTAATTTAGGAGATGTTATGGTAGTTCTTATTCACCATTTTCATGGTTCTTGACATAATATTTTATCCTTGAGTGTTCATGGAGGTTGGTTGTTTCTTTTCAGTTTTTTAGGAAATGTGTCATGTAATGGATGCAGTTTCATGATTTCGAGGGATTTTTGCACACATTAAAAAGATATTTTTACTGATTTTGGTGAATTTTGATTTTATTTAATGATGTTTTTGATGGAGTTTTATGGTGCAGGTTGGATGTTCATATCCTATGCATGGAACAACAATAGATGATTATTCTCATGATGAATTTTTTGTGCGTAAATCTTTGATGAATTGTGAATTTTTTGGTATTCTTCTTAATCTAAATAATTCTTCATGATTGTGTTTGGAGTTCTTAGATCCAATGCCTTCTTGGATAAAGGTATGATTTCTCATATAGTCTAAATAAGGTTTGATATCTATGTTCCCATTGGTTGCTGATCATGGAAGATTTTGTTACTTTTGGAAAAAAAATTGATTTATGTTTTATATATTTTGGTCATGTTTAGTTGTTTTTTTCACTGGAGACACTTTTTTCATGATCGAGTGGACAACATAATATATTTCTTTTGTTTTAAATCTAGGATTCTATGAAAGATGACTTATAATTGTTGATATGTTCTTTCCCATATCACATTGATAGAAGTCTAGATATCGTACATGATTCAACAGTTTTAATTGGTCCTTAGCTGGCTGGATAGTGCATCATTCATCCAACTACATAAGGATGGATTCTTTTTGTGGTCAATTGTTTTTAATTTTAGTGTTATTTAACTATAGGTATGGGCAATAATATTTAATTTATTTCTGGGGTGATATCATCACACCTAATTTATGCCTTGTAATTCTTCATTTTGTTAATTAATTATGATAACAATATTTACCTAAAAAGTAGGAATTGTATTTTGTTGAAGGATAGCATTTGAGATGTTATTGGTATCTTTTTAGATAAATTATTCCTCAATATGAGTCATTTGGACTATCTATCCTTGAGATGTCAATAGATATGACGAAAAATTATCATTATGAAAATAAATATTTTATACTTCTATTTTTTTATTTTGGGTCAAATTTGTGTTGATATTTTGCACTTATTTTCATTTATTCCCATTTTTTATGATGTAGATACTCATGTTTAGGGGTGTGACAAAGAGTAGAGTTGACTCAATTTATTGCCTTCTTGTACCAAATATGGCTTGTTTTTTGATATGTCCTTTGGTTGTTTTTGTAGTTCTTTGAGCTAATGTTTTTCGTATTATAGCCACATGATGTCTATCTAAAGATGACTTACTAGTCATGGGGCATGGATGGGTGGCTGGAGGTGTCTTTTGGCATTGATGAGAAAGTTTAGGAGATAACTTTCTAGCATTGAAGGGTTGTTGGTGATCGCTGGTAGCTGGAGTTGGCTTGTTGGCATGGATGAGCAGGAGTTGCTGGTGCTGGAACTACCTTCCTGGAAATGATGTGATTTAGTTGTTGTTTCTGGAGCTGACTCCTTGTAGATGGAGTTGATGGTGTTGGAGATGACTCATTTGGCCTAGAGCTTGGTCACTAGGTAAAAAGGGTGGTGGATCCTATTTTGGGGATCCAACAATGGGGGGGGGGGGGTTGTCTAGCATTTTTTTATTGATTGGTTTTGTAATGAATATTATTATCAATATAATTAATATCTCTTTTTCAATATATAAGAAGTGTTAACATTTTCTTCATTTTACTAATTAAAATATATTTATTATATATGATAAATAAATAAATATAATATTAAATTTTACTAGCTATAATGTAATTTATAAACAAATATTATATGTAGTTAATATTATTACCAATAGAAAAATTAGACACCAGAACATGTTTCTAAACACATTAACAAACAAATATATTATCTTTCGGTATTATTTTAATTACAACACAACAATTTTATATGTTGAAAATACATTTAGTGTAAGAGTTTTTACCAATAGTTTAGTAACCAGGAAATATTTGTTGGTAAATCATTTCACCAAAAATAAAATGCACTTTTACCAATAGAAATGTCCCTGTTGGAAAATGATAAATTTTTACTAGTGAGAGTCTCATCTCACGAAGCTCCGCATGAGCCATCGGATGTGATGGTGTTAATATTGTTGTCATCCTAGGGTGTAGATCAATGCAGAAATGTAACTCTTGATTGGGAGGTAAACCTAGAATATCTTCTGAAAATATTTACTCATAATCTGCCACCATTAAAGGAAACTGAGGATTGAAAACATCCACTACACTGAGGTTTATTCTAACCAAGAGAAGATTAATCGACTACACCCTATTATGTGTGAGTCAATCATAAGTTACATGGAATTGAATTTTCCTTATAAAATGTGAAATATGGTTCTCTTACCATGGATGAACTTTACCCTTGACTAAAATAATAAATCATATCATGAAATGTTGATACTAGTCCATACCAAAAATGACATCATAAGGCCTCAACTCTACAACCAGGAGATCCCAACCGAAAATCTCACCTTTAAGAGTAGGGTCACACTGTCTTCACTAGTGTGTTATTATTATGTATCTTCTAGTAATAGTCCCTAATCCTAAGGGTCTAGTAAATAGTTTAACTAGAATCTCTAGGTATCAAACACGAAAAGTGGTTGGAAAGTAAATTACTAACACTTGTGTCTATCAATACAAAAACTAATGTATAATGACCTAAATCATACCTTGAACCATTCATTGAGTCCTAGGGTCATAATACTCGATACCCTACAATAATATCCACCCATATCCTCTAGATCCCTGAGTCTGGTATGGACACCCCAGGGGTGGTAGTGGTATCACATAAAAACATTGGCCACATCATACATCTTCTCTTTCTCCTCAGCCACATCCTCTACCTGATGGATTAGTATGCGCCTTCCATGACATTTTACGTGGGGAGCTAGCACACCCATGAAACTTCCAAAGAAACTTACTATTATACAGATTATGTCTTGCACCTGCAATTATTAGGTCATTCTAACCTTGTATCTCAGTAAATCACTAACTTGGATTCCTATGATACAAGCTCAAACCCATCTTATTATCATTAAATTCTAAAATATCCATCGAATAATTTGTCTAGAAAGTTGTATTCACCTAAACCAATAGAGGTGGGTCTATGAAGTGATAAACAGGAGAAAGCACCACCTACTGACCATCATGTAGGAAGACTACTCTGTGACTAGCTCCCATTAGAGAAGCCTTGTCAAACATCGAGTGTTACTCCCAATACTATTGTGAAAACCTCACTGGTATGAATCATGAAATCATCTTGTAATAAAACAAGATTTATCCCATTTAAAAGAGTATACCTGGTGAACAGGCTCAATAAGGACATAGAAAATAAAACCCATTCATATATGATGCATGTACCATTAATTTTCAATGAATTAATTATTATCATGTATCAAGTCATAAATATGGTGTCCAAAATCCTAGTGTATGGATACATCGTATAACGCACGAACACATGATTCCATAGGCAAAAAGATGAATTCGAAACACTTAACACTATCACCCCAAACCAATATCACATACTCTCATTCCTAATGTAGAATTGACCACCTCTGATACCACTCTATCACAAATCACCCCAGAGGGGCTTCTACCATAACTATCCCATGCCCACCTTTGATAGGTCAGGGCTGGTTACTAACACTGATTTGGAATATCCCCCAAATGGGAGGCATTCACCTAAGTCCCCAAACACACACACACATCTCCAGGCCAAAAATACTGAAATCTATATAAACTAAGTAGAAAAATAATGCATAAAGTAAGATACCAACCACATAGTATGAAGAAAAGTAATGTAAATTAAAGTACAACATTGATATAAAATAGTCTCACATCAAACATTCTACAAAAAAATGTCCAAAAAATAATGAAATGTAATAGGAGTACTATCTGTAGTCGTAAGAGCACACCCCAGTCTACCTGAACATACCATGAACCATTTGTTCCCAGTCCACTGGTAACTCAGTAACAATGTCAAACGTATGAAAAAGACACAAAACATGTGGGAAAATCCCATGCATGTGTGAGAAAAATAGAACTTTGTAGGAAACCTTAAAAACACAAAGAAATACAACATTGAAAACATCATGAAGAAGAAACCACATAGAAATAACCTAATGGAAAAACACAACTATGAAGGTATACTCATCTCAAAATATATATATGTCTATAGAAAATATAACTAGAATATGTAGGTATAATCAAAAAGGATACCAAGACTCAAAGTCTCAACCACTACTAGAAATGTCGTTCCTCTCACAACATGCTCTTCTTAGGAGATAGTACTGCTTGAGTTATATGATAGAATCACATAGAATACGTATATCAAAAGTACCCAAGAGATAACTATGGTCTAGACTTGTTATGTAGTTTCCATGAGACATCCATTTTCACTAGGACATAGTGATTCATTAACAAACTGAGTGTCGGTAACACACAGACTATGAGTAATACATAAGGTGTCGATAAGTCATGCAGCTCCCAAGTCTTGTAAAATGGAATGAATTTATATAAATACATAGATAGGGGTCCTTTTCACCCATGTATCATTGGGGGGACTCCTTTCCCTACAAGAAACATAAACCTCGATAAGGGATAGGTGACCGTGCAAATTTATTCACACCTTCTCCAAAATATATTTCTATGATACCATGAAGAGAAGTGAGGATCGACTGGGCTTCTCTGCGCGATACATGATTTAATCTACCGAGTCAACCGGTAAACCCTAGCTAAGATAACTCACATTAAAAAATGGCCCATCCCTTTTGATGGTAAAAATATCCAACATCAAACCCTCATAGGAAATCAGAAATGGTACACTTTAAACATATTTCGATCCAACTAAAAACCCACCAAACCATATAAAAAAGACAATCCTATTGTAAGGGTACTAATTCAACACACTTCGTTTGAATGATATGACCAATTTAGTGAAAAATTCTGACCCGGATCTAGTCGAGGCCAGGTCTATCCCGAATCACCCGACTTGGACTGACCTGTTGGTCGACCCAACCTAGTCTAGCCAACTTTACCCTACCTGATGGGTCCTTCCGACTCATTCATTGAAGCAGCCTCACTCACCAGATCTGGCCTATGCGCATGGTCCAGTTTTGTTGCATCGCACGTGGTCCGCTGGACAAGATGCCTCCACATGGTCAACATGGAATCACCGTATTCAATGTCTTGGTTTGCTGAATCCTCTTTTCCCCAGGAACTTTCCACAACAGCATGAAACTAGTACATATGAATCCTTTCGTGGGCCACCAGAGCTTGATCTTTTGAAATGGAGGCACACATATGATCCTCGGGCCACATTCTTCATCGCCCTAGGCTCCAATCAATGTTACAATTCATCAAGATGAAAACCCACTCAAATAGAAATATCATTGGACTCAAATTGAAATGTCATACTTTGTCACCATTTCACCTCCTTCATGTCATGCCCAACCAATATCTACAACATCAAATGATTGTACAAAAGATCAAGTGCACAGTGATCTATCAATCACATCTTTTTGTATCACATGCCAAAAGAATAATGCCAGATATTTGTGAAGAAGTGGGGGATAAAATCATAAATAAACAATAATAAATGTACTGTAATTGATGTTAATTTCAATTATGGCTAATTTTCCTTATAATGAGAAAAAATATCAATCAAATAATCACAAGATCATTATTTTTGTTTATTAGTCTACATTTGTCTGGGAATTCATGAATAAGAAAAATAAATCACATAAAAAATTCCCTAACTCAATTTTTTTCGATTTCTAATGAAGAACGGACATCACTTCGTCATTGTAGGAAAAGATCCTTCGAATATGAGGTTTTTCATTGATCATTGATATGTGATCCATCTACTTTCATCAAGAAAGATCTTTCTCCTTATTTAAGAATAATTATAGGGATATGGTGACAACCCTAAATTAAAAAAACAAATTAATATAAAACACATCATTATGTCAAGAATACCATAATTTTAATAAAATATTTTAATTGATTTTATGTCCAAAAACTATGTTTCATATATTGGGTGTGATGGCCAATGTTAGGCCTCAACTAATGAAATAAAACCTCTAAAAACTAAATTGTGGTCTCAGATTTAAATTATGAGTTATTAGGATTTTAAAATAAAATAATTTTATTTAATAATTTTATTTACAATTATATCCTTTTTGGGGTTTTCTATAGAAGACTAGTGCTAAAAAAAGTTATATACCACCTATTATAAAACCTATGTTCTGAGTTCAATAGTTCCCTTAAATTTATAATCCAGGGAGCAACCTAAAAGTTATGTCACATTCGAAGAAAATTCATCTTCACATGATTTTAAAAATATAACATTTTTTAGAGAATCGTTCTGGGCACACCGGTCTTCGGAATCACATGTCGTCTCAACGCCTGGTCTTGGATTTTTTCATAATAATTTCTATAGAACAATTCTAAAATTTTGAGTCATTAAAATCAATCTATTTCATGCTATCTGATATGAATATCATGGTATTCAAATTTTATGCTAATTAACTCATATCCTTATGTGCACATTATGCTTAGGTATATCCTCTAATTACCCATATTGAGACATTGAGTCCACCCTTTCTTATGTTTCTTTCCCTAGGTTATGAAGACATGTTTTGAGTAGGATTACTAAAGGGTAAGATCATTAGGGAAATATTTACGATCATTTGACAAGTTAAAATAATGTATTACATGGTTCTAAAGACACCAAACTATTATGGTTAATGGGAATGTTATTTTTTTATCAATAGAATATTCATCTAAAATGATATAACATCCATGTTTGTTATTCCTATATCAGTATAGTTGGTATCAAATGAAATTTTTAGTCAACCTTTGGAATCATATATGAGAAATATATAGTTAGATACCTATGGATATTTAAATGGATATGTCTAGTTATGTCTCTTATGATAAGCCAATGGTTTTATAGACTAAAGATGGATTCATAATTTAGAAATCGTATGAGTGATTTTCCATGGTTATGTGGTTTTAAACTATAATATGTGTTGATCAAACTCTGATTTTTAGAATTATTAAATGGAAGGAACTGTAAGGAACTAAGAAAACATTGAATGTGATGAAAAATTTAATGATGAGAATTCAAATGGGATAATGACTACAGTATATGATTATGTGATTATGCTTAATCAATTTTCATGATATTTTTCTAAAAATGTGTACATTAATAAACTCTATAACTTACCAAAGAATATAGTTAAATAGTTCATGGAGAAATCAGTTAGATGAAACCATATTAGAAAGAAAATTTATTTTCTTACATTTAGAGAATTTGAGAGGAAGCACCGAAGTAAATTTTTAAGAGGAACATGGAGATGTTTTGACGGTGGAAAAAAGGACACAAAGCAACTAAAATAATAATATTAAATGTGTCATTTTTTAAAATGAATTAAAATTATTGAATTTAAAAAACATCATCGAAGAATGAATGCTTTAAATGAGAAAGGAATAGGAATTATTGAAATTGAGGTCTGAAGTGGAATGATCCCTAAGTGAATCGAAATAGTGGTATGATTAATGGTAACATTGATGATGATGATGATAATACTATATTATAAATGAAAAATGATATAGTTATTAAGTAACAAGACTAGGTATCCTTATTAATTAATTAAGTATGAAGTGGAATTATCAAGATGTTTATCTATTAAAATTCCTTATTTACGAATTGAGAAATATCTAATAATTTTTTAGTTTATATTTATCGGTAATAATTTAAAATAATATGTTTAATGGTTTTGATAGAATAAAAATATGATTTAATGGAAAGGTGATATTCATGAAAAAGAGATGATTAAGGTACATATTACCCTTAATAATCACATATTATTTATTATTATTTTTGGATAATGTTATTTGGATGGTACTGATTACTGTTGAACTGATTAATTATTTTTTTAAAAAGTTGATTATACTATCATTACTGATGATTAATGAATATTTGTATTTAATGAAAACAAAAAGTAAACATTGGAATAAGGAATCATGCATGTTTTTAATATTTATTTATATAAATTTATGTTATTAGTATTTTTCAAGAAACTACAATATGGATGTATTCACAAGTTTTCTAAGTAACAAATAAGATCATCTTTATGATATATGGGGGTTCAATGTAAGTATTTTTTTTAGAAATTTAGTGAAATTATATCTAATTTTTTTTACATTCAAATTACTTAATTATTATAAGGATAATAATTCAGGGAATGGATTATGTTAATCTTCATAAGAGGTTTTAGAGATTAATGTATTATTTCACCATATATGGATTTAGGGATATTAGATAACAATTGATAATATTTTTTAGTCATAATACTGATGGAATGGAATATAATTATATATATAGTTCTCTTGATCTGCGAATGCTTCCAAAAATGAAAAATCTGATTAATATCATGGAATAACAGATGAATCCTATATTGATAAAGGCACAACAAAAGTGTAGTGTTTGTAGAATCAAGTTAATATATATTCTTATGAATATTATTCAACAATAGGAAAAGGGTATTCAAAAAAAGTTTATGTTATCATCATTTTTTATGAGATCAATGAAAATTTTCATGGTTCTATATGTATTGGTTTGGTAGTTGATAATGCTCTCATAACCATATTATTTATCACAATCCCTCAGTATTTATTGTAAAATTTAAATTCAATGCCCATGTTTTCATTTTCCACCTTTGTTGACATTTTTTGAAACATAATAATGAGTTACTCTAGGTAACTATTGTTTTTCTAAATTTCCGATTAAAATCAAAGTTTTAGTCTTCCTCATTAATATGTTGGATTATATGAATGGAAAATTCAAGTATTCAACCATTGATAACCTGAAATAATTTCAAGGGAGAAATTCATTTTAGGGGTGGTATAATATAACAGCCCAATATATTTTGAAATATTATATTTTGTATTATTTTTTCCGATATTGTTTATTTCATCAAACACTGAATATAAATAGTATTATACGGAATCACTAGGTTTATATTGAATTTCACACAACACCATATATGTCATGAACTTTATAAACCACTTAAATTAGATTTTGATACATGAAACACTATGTTTGGTTTGTGTTCCACACAATATTGAGTTCTTTTGCTAACATGTGTGAAATATAATACATAGTTTCACTAAAAAACAATTTACTATTAATATTTTTATTAAAATATTTTTATAGTTTTAAACATGCAATTGTAATGGTATTTTTGAAATATATACATTTAATATGATTTACACATGTATAAACAAATAATCAATTGGTGATTAATTATGTATGAATTAAAATAAAACCATTTATAAAATATTAGAAATATTTTTATAGAAATCCATATATGTAATTAAACATGTTTCACATCAATAAATTAAAATAAAAGTCATATGAAAACATATTTTAATAAATAATTTATATATTATTAATTAAAATAATTGAAATTCTCATTATTTGTTTTATATAAATGATATAAAATCAAATCCAATTCTATACATAAAGATATATATTCTTTAAAAAAGTATTATTACAATCATTTAATGGTAGACATATTTTAAATAAAATTTTTTATACTTTAAAAAATTTTATTTGAAAAAAAATATTTCATTATTTAATGTGGAATATAAAAATTCAATTTGGGTAAATATTTGATATTTTTCTACGAAGATACATTTTTAGAAAAATATATAAAAACATTTAATTTCAATTAAAAATAATTTTCCATGTAATTTATTAAGAAATATAAATTATATATTAATCTGGTTTTAATGTATTATGTTATATATTATAAATCAATTATTTAAATTTAGTTATTTGGATAAAAAATTTCATTATTTTGAATTTTTCACTTTTAAAAACTCGTCGTCTTACACCGTTTGTGGGACTAATATTAAATTAATTTCTAACACCTTTTTTACTTCAAATTGAATAAATTGATTAGATATTTGGATTCATCAGAATTTATAATTTCAGGTATGGTCAACTTATATCCTTGTATTTTTTGTAGTGAAATCAATTAAAATTAATTACGGAGATTAATTTAATAACAACATGACTTAGTGGTAAAATATTAACATGAGGGGCATATTATGTATGGGATAATGCTCAATAATGTTTACCTTTTGATATTAAAAATATTGAAAGACATCCTCTACTATAAAAAAAGGAAGATTCCCCCTCACATCATCACACTTCTAAATCCATTTGGAATGGATAAACCCAAAAACTAACTCCTCCAAAATTTCTAAAATTCTTTATATAGTCCTAAATTATTGAATAATTCAAACCATGGAATCCATATGTTGTAAACCATAAGTATTTACCAAAAGAAGATGTAGCATTAATCTATAAGAAAGTTAATTTTATTTTTTTATGCACCTCTAAAATATTCTTATAAAATTATTATATAATTAAATAATTTACCATATATATAATTTTATGTTATGGTTAATCATTCACTTCACACACTTCCAAATAATGGGATAAAAAATAATCGTCTGTGTACACGGAGAACTACGGCCTCATGAACTGATGTCATTCATTCATCCATTACCAAAATACGTGGTCTAGACTAACGAAACAATTTGGCCTTTTATATGTTAAATATCATATTTATGATACCATTATTCTTTTTAAATTATTATATAACACATAACTTCATGATTTCCAATTTTTGGGAATACATTTAGTTCATTTGTGGACTTGTGGGATACCACCTTCTAAAAGAGATGTGATTTGTTTGAAGATTACATGGATTGTACAAAAGATGTGGTTATTAGAAAAATTATATATATAACATTATAGTTCTACTATAATGATAATATATACATGTGTGTGTGTGTGTGTCTAATTTACTTTTCTATCTTTAAATATTCAATAAAAAATGGGACATCATTCATATGAATGTATGACCTACCATCTCTATGAACAGTGTATTTCATTTTATATTTATACTATTTATATATTATTATAATTACCTATATACTATAATATATAATATTTATGTAATTTTCTAAATTTTTTAATTGAGTAAATAAGGATCTATGTAAGAGGATCAAGAATACCAAGTAAAAATATACCTAAAAACTAAGAAGATGTTATCTAAAGCATAACTTTTTCATGAAAATGTTAATAAATAAATAATATAATGTTATAAAAAAGTAATATATGTTATGATATATAATTATATGTTTTTTAGTAGATTAATAAAAAATTATATTTATTATAAAATAGGTTTTAACTTGTACCAAGAAATTAAAGAAATAACATAATGATTTCTCCATCTCGCTTTTATTTATGCATGATAAATTCTATATTAACCACTTAATCTTATTGTGTTTTGTAAATACATCAATAAGAAATACTATATAATGAATCTACATAATCTAAATCTATTAAACATTTAAGATGATGTTATTATTTAATGGATCACATGATTTAAAAGTGACTCATGTGGTAAGGGTATTTATAGTCTGACTTATATTTCTGTGAGATTTTTGCCTTATTCATCACTTTTTCCATTTTTTGTGGTTTATTTAACTCCCATGAATGTATTATATGATTTATAATTTAACATATAGGAATTTTAATTTCTATTTTATGATCATAATTTCATGGGGTTTGTGGTTCCGAAGTTAACAAATTTGTAAAGTAATTTTATATCAAGTTTACTTCATTATTACACAAGTTATGTTAGGAACCAGTAGTCTTTTATAGGGTATATAATATTCTATTTAAAAACATGTCCCATTATTATTAATATTTTAATTAAATTTTATTATTCTTTTAAATTAGTAATCTCATGGTATTGTGATTCATGTTTTCTGATGTGGTAAGATTTTATTTCTATAATCTCATCATTATCATGATTGTTTATGATTATGTTTCCATAGATAATGATTCATTATTCATATCATAATAAATATCATGAGTCTTATTATAATCTTTTTATTCATGATATATTTATATATTGGTACAATTTTTCTAATCATTGGTACCTAATATAATTAATAAAATGTTTTTATAAAAATTTGACTTTATCTCCCTCTTCGGATGGAAATCTATGTCATTCAAAATCATGTTTTTATAAATGTCATAAATTTTTTTATAATATTATCTAATGATCCATAAAACAAATTTTTACCCATTTTTTAAATTTATAACAATTTTTTTAAAATATAATCATCTTTAATTTTTCTGTTGGATGAATTTTTTAAACTTTTAATTATTGAAAATGAATGTTTTTCATGTAATTATTTATCCACCATCAATGATGTCAGCACTTTAAAGCTTCCATTATATGTTAAAAGATTAATTTTTATGAAAAATGTTTTTTCCTAATATTCTAGAATTCAGATTTTTTAACCCAGATTAAAAATAAAACAGTTTTCAATTTGGTTTTAATATTCCTTTGAATTTTTTAATGGTTATTTCCAATGAGAAAGGGGTTGAACATTATTCATGTTTCCTTTTTATTTTTTCATGGAAATTATTTTTCAATATTATTCCATATTCCAGTTATTTTTTTGAATTTTATTGTCAATGAAAATGGTTCTAATATTATTTCAAGATAAATTTATATGATTTGATGGATATGTAAAAATAAAAATGTTTTCAAAATGTTTTCAAGGATCTATTATATGTTCCCAATGGAATTTTTTATAAAAAAAAATTCAAATGGTTTTCCAGATTTCATTAAGATATTTAAGTTTTTTTAAAAGGTTTAAAATAATTAATTTTTTGTTTTTATGCAATAATATTTTCAATTCATTTTCAGGATTCCTTTAGAAGCTTTCACGACTATTTCTAAAGAAAATGATTTTTAAAAGGTTTTCCATTTTAAATGTCTTTTTAAATGTAGAAGGGAAATTTACCTCATGAAATGTTTTTATATGTTATTTTAAAATTGTGTTAAATTTATAATGAAATACATTAGGGTTTTTTATTACATTCTACAGATATAATTCAACGATTACATTTATATTCTTTCTCCTAATTGTTTATATTTTTGTGGGATGATTTTTATTAAACCCATTTCACATTCACTTGTAATATGTTTGTGAAAACTATTTATATTTCATGGATTATATGTTTATGCAAGAGGTTTTCCTTTCACGACTTCTATTTATATGAAACACACATCTTTTTATGGGTTATTATAAGATTAAATTATTATTAAACCCATATATTTTTTATAGGTTATGATATTTTGACATTTTTATGATTCCCATTAAATTTCAAATGTTATGATATAAATTTTTATAATATCATGGAACATGAATATGTGAATTTATTTTTATATGGTTAGTACCAATATATATCTCATATTAATTGGTTAAATAGTTATATCTCATGAGATATACATGACTATAATAAAGAGTCATCATAGTTCATTAATGGAATTTTTCTACTAATTTGGTCTGGGGAGTGATGCTTGACGATTATGATAGCCATGGGAGTGAAACATGACTACCAATATGGTTTAAAGATCAAACCATTTCCACTTAGATACCATTTACATTAATCCTTTATTTACACAAAAATCATTTTATACACTTATGTGTCTTCTATAATCACATGTATTATACCTATGTTATGCTTTCAAGTCTTACAGTCTTGACTCCTTTATAACTCATTACTTATATTCTAGAAATATTTATCAAATTATAAAAATGTATGATATTTGATATGATGGTAATTATATAAAATTTTATTATCTTTTAATCATACCCTTTTCTTTATGTTGTGATCAAATATCCACTTTATTTACCCGTACGAAGCATTATATCTGAATCTTTTCTGTGTTTCATTCCCCCAGGATATGAATAATGATTATGAGTGGGAGAAATAAATGAAAAGATAATTTTGGGAAATTTTGAAGATAATTCAGCATGTTCGATAAACACGTTCAATGTTTTTGAAGACGCTAAAATATTATAGTTCTTAAGAATGTACATTTGTAGTGTGAAGAATATTCATAGGAAATGATGTAATATCCATGTTTATTAATCCTAGGTCTCAATAAATATCACATTTCATGTTAATATGGGGCTCACATAAATTATTATTGGGTGGATTTCCTTATTATATACAATTTTTACATGCCATTTGATCCACTATCCTCACACAATATGTCTTCTAACATGCACACTATATATTTCAATCCGAGTGGATCAATGTGTATCCCAGGAATACATAGATCAACCATACTAATTCTAAATGTTTTTAATGATATATAAATGTTTTTTATATCTATATAGAATGAATCCTTATACTTGAGATAAATATTATGACGGATTCGATATTCTAACACACCCCAAACTGTAAAATTACCCACCATGTATATTAATTACTGTAATAAATATTGTTTTTTAAAATCAAATATTACATAACTTGTAGATTAGAGATATATGATATATAATTTTCAAAGTATAATGTGTTACATACCTTATAACTTGGGAATGTGTTATGGAAATATTTTTATTATATTTTGTTTTATATATTCCATGCAGAACAAGATGGTTAATTCTATATTCCTAGAAGATACAATTTCTGAATAATTAATGGTAATTATTCTCCATAATTGAGGTAATGATATTGTCGTGATAGTGATTTTTCAAATGGCTATATTAGAGCCTTAAATCGACCTATCAAGTGTTATAAATAGGTTTTAGTCCACCACATGATTTTTGGTGTAGGAACCACTCATGTTGGAATATTCAACCTAGAACTCCAAGTCACGAATATAAAATCATGGTTAAGACTCTTCTATGTAGTTATCTATAAATGACCAATATATGTTCAGAGATGATCATGGAGTTATTTATGTAATTTAAGGTTTTTTAATGGTGGGAGAAATAAAAATATGAATTCTGTACATATCTATTGAAGCTCTATATTTTATTAATTTAGGTAAGAAAATCATGATATTTTTGCCACATTTTTCATAGTACATTTATTATATTATTTCCATCATCAAAATAAAAAAATTATGATTATATCATTTTAAATTACTCATAGAACCCTACATCATTATTAATATACTAACATCTGTATGTGACGATGACTTAATCGCAAAATATGGATATTTGAATTATATATTTCATTTGATAATATTTAATTATAATTTTTTCTTACAAGTTTCATTTTTAACATCATTTTAATTAAAACTACAAGTTAAAACAAAATAGGATCATTAAATATATATTATTAATGAGGAATTAATTTATTATAATGGGTTGATACATTTGATATATGTTTCAATCATGTTATATGAATTTTCCAAATTCTTTATTATTATTTAATGATAAAATTATATTCTAATAATTTTTTTCACTCATTTATAATCATGAAAATAAAAAAAATTTGCGACAAAATTATATACATATAACACCCATTAATGAAAAACCAATCATTTATTAAAATTTTAATCCCACCGTAGCCAAATAATGGGAGAGTTGCTCAATGTTTTATAATTAAAAGGGTGTTAAGGATATAGGGAATCTGTTGGATTTTATATAGGTATTAGATTAGGGAAATGATAGTGGGGTGGTTTAAACACTATCGGTGGGAGGTCTGTTGGATGTAATATTATTTACTGTGACTATTGTACGACTGGTACAAAATTAAATTACTAGTTTTTGGATTCAAACAATTTACCAAGGATTTTTTAAGTAATGAAAAATTCCATAATTTGTAAAAAAATTATATAGAGTGTAAAACATGTAAAATCAATATTAGAATAAAATATAACACCATGAAACTTTAGGAAATATTTGTTTTTTAAATAAATAATATATCTTTGATAGGCTGCAAAACACTAAACCTCAAGTCCAAACGATCAATAATATAGTATTACATTATAAACAAGTTTTTAGAATTGTAGGATTGAATATTTAAAAGTAAATTATTAAAATTACTCTTATATTATGATTAGTAATAAAATAAAAACTATTTAGAAGAAAAAGAAATGTCTTCTGAAAAACTGTATTTTTTCTAAATGACGGTCATTCACAATTTCCAAATATAATTTAAAATTAATTTTTATAAAATTTCAAAAAAATTATAATAAAATTAAAGTAATTTTTTAATTTATATTACCAAAATTATCATAGGTTTAATTTTTTGGGTTTTATGAAATGCTACATTTTTATGATTTGTAAAAATAATGAATTTTAATCGAAAACTGCCTTTTAATTTAAATTTTTTATAAAGTTAAATTATATAATTTTTTTTGAAGTAAAATTATTTGAAATACATATATATTAATACATTTTAGTTATTTTAAATAGTTTTAATATTGCAATTTGATATAAAAAACATGAGAACTTTAGAATATTAGGACATTAAAAACCCATTATATTGTCGAATTTATGGGATTAATTTTAAATTATATGTATCCAAATATGTTAATATTATTTTTAAATTTTATTCACATTTAAAATAAAAAAAAAATTATATTATATAATAATTTCAACATAATTCATTGTAAAATGAATAGTTAGAATTATACAAAGTACTCACCACATTTGATGTAAAAATAGATTTAATGTCAAATTAAACTAAAATGGTAAAGGATAAAATGACCTAAAACATTTAAAAATAATAATTTTTTTAATATATCTATTTATACTTCACAAATTATAATTAAGGAAAATTTTGATTCTTTTTAAATGGGAATGAATTTAGCATTTTTTTTCATTGGTGAAATTTCCATGTAATTTCCAATTGCGTTCCCTTTCCTAACATATAATTGGCCATTGCATCACTTAATATATTCAAAAATCCAAAAACATTAGGATCAAATAAAAATTACCCCATCCCATAAAAAAATATTATTCAATTATTATTTCTTCTAATCCTCCAAAAAGGCCATCCCTATGGTACTTAGGAGGAGATCCAATGAAGCTATAATCTTTGAGAATGCAATTATCTAAAAAAATCTCTATCATTTTATTTATTATATTTAAACTTTAAGTTAATTATTAAATAAATAAAATAATATAATATATAACATACAATTTTATTTTATTATGAATATGTAATTATAATTATCTATCTCCACTTTTATCAAATGGGAAACGAAATCATCGATCATCTGTATGGGGGATTACCACCACATTAACTGATGTAGTTTGTTTTCCATCACCACCTTTCAAGGATAGATATAAAGATGGATTTAAAAAAATTATATGATATTTATGATATTATTATAATTTTATAATTGAAAATAAAATTTAATTTTTACATTCCATGTCATTAAAAAGTTGATCACATCCCTAATGTTAATGGAGAACTACTTACTCACGAAGTGATGTGATTAAGTTTTCAATTATTATTTTCATGGAATGTAATAAGGATAAAAAGAATAAATATATTCCATATATAGTAGATTATATTTTTATTTTAATTTAATATTACATTATCTTATTTTCCTTCTTACTCATTAATGGGATGACATTGCCGTGCATGCGTACATATATGCCGCCATCTCCATGAAGCGATGTGTTTCATATTTCATGGTCAACTATCATAAATGGTTATAACAATATACATAATAAGTAAATATGATATTAAAATAATTAATAAAAATATTTAGATATAGGATACATATTATATTAAAATTGATAAGAACATTCATTAAAAAACTTGCATGAGAAAACATGATAATTAACACCCAAAATTAAACAAATTATGAAATATTATTGACAAAAAAGTTTTACAGTGTAGTAATATGATCATATGTGGTATTATAAATATTAATATGGATGTATCATAGATTAATAACTTGAATAAACAATTATAATGGATTCTAAAAAAACATTAAACTATTAGAAATCCTGATTTAAGGGACTTCATCTCTATTTCTCCTCATTAAGGTATATTGAAATGTCATGAACATTATTTCTTTTATATGACATATATACTACCCATTTGATATGTATTATCACGATTCATTCATAATTCATGGTATTTTATGTTTCAATTTTTATTATATCATCCAAGGGTATTTGACATGAAAATTACCTTCCAGTAATCGTAATTATACATTATCACTTTCTTTTATGATTGTATGATTTATCTTCAAAAAATAACTCTATTGTGATAATTTACCATTGTACAATTATTTTTTATTAAATATAAATATTCTTGAATAATGTAAATACATTCCTCTCAAACGACATTACAATTTTACAAACTGTGCTTACTTTGACAACAATTTGAATATATATAGAAATATTGGAAAATATTTTTCCTTTACACAATATAGATATATTATAAGAAGTAACACTATTAATAAATTATATAGAATATTTTATATATGAGGAGTTATTTGAACATGATGATATGTGTGGTTCCGTGTTATAGATATTCCCATTATGCATTGATATGTCTTCATTAGACATCGTAGATGGATAAATCAATGGGATTCTACCCAATAGTTTAAATATATCATTAGGGTTGATCTAAATGTTAGATATAACATATCTCCCATTCTCATTATCTTTAGTTGAGGCTTAATCACTATATATCCTTAAGAGACATCCCCAAGGTGTTAAGGTGTGTAAATATATTCCATGGTATTTAATACAATTGGGGGTTGATTTTCACAATGAAAAATAAAAAAAACCTAACCAAACATTCCATACCAAAAGGACAGCTAAATGATTTCTGATAAAAAAAATATAAAAAAAATTATATAAAAAATAACAAAAAATATCCAAAAAGGAAGAGTACTGACATCAATGTACATTGTATAAGAAAAACCACCATACTGAAAGTCTCCAAGACATAACTCCCCAGATCCCAACATGATCTATGCTACAACTACATAGTAAGCCCCATGTATTATAAAGAACCACTAAATAAATGTGATTCGTTTCTTTTACATGTATCATAGGAGAAAATATTTGAAAGTAACTAATGCTTCAAAGAAGGGATACGTAATGGAAATTAGTAGGATTTCCCCAAATGAATTCCTTAGTTATTCCTTGAGGTTAAAAATGTTAGTTATTTATATAAAACATTTTATACTAAATAATTTAAGAATATTTATAAATAATTATTAAACAATTTCCAATGTAAAATAGTTATCTCAAAATAGAAAAAAACCAGGAAAAAAACTATTGAAGTTCATAAAATATTTATCCATTTTTAATTAGAATAACCTTTTCCATTTCATATAACCACTCACAAACACCCATAATCTGTGTTTCCAATAGTAGTGATACATCACTTCTATTACCCTTCACTTTGTTTGTGGTACGTCACGACCAATATCAATGCCATTCAACTTATTTTTAATAAATTAATCCCATCACATTCTAAATCCATCCTTTCCATACCATTTTTATAAAAAAAATATTGAATTTTTTTTCCATGCATCAAAACTAAACTACTATTTTAAAATTACAATATTAAAATTACTTTACTAATTTCAATTTCCACCAATACACACAATTTTCACAATTCCATAAACTGTCACCAAATAAAGATTCCATTTAGAATTTCACATCAATGTAATCAGGCATCAAGGCACCATTATTTTCCTTTGGATAACTCATAGCTTGACAGGGAAAGCCACCAATGCTTTTTGGAGGAATAAATTTAGAGATAGGGATGAAAAAGAGGAAAAAAATTACATATAAGTGAAAACGAGTAAGTTCAACTTTTTTATAATCTCACATTAAAACCGTGCATGGTTAGTCACACAGTATAGAAAATTGTATGTTAATTGATTGTCATTCTCCACCTAAAATTGAACCTTTCATGTTGGTCACACATTGTTATCCAAACCATCCACCAAAAATGGAAAATTCTAATGTCCCACTTTTCATGGTCTCTCTTGGGTGGATGAATAGTTTTGTCTAATTGTACACATAACCATGAACCTTTCAATTTTTTTATATCTCACTAAGTATAGTTTTTTATAAGGGTTACACAGTTTCCACTAACATTGATGAAACAATGAACCTTTGTAGAAAATCCTTAGAAACATTCCAAAAGTCATCCAAACTCTCCAAAACATCACCCAAAATAGTTTTCATACTAAAAAAGAATAATGAATGGGTTACTTACATGAAACAAGAGGTGTTTTATTCTCCCCACCATTAGATATTCAGTCCCCAAAAAGTAGATATTGATCATTTCCCAGAACATGTTTAGGCCATTTCTTGACCATTTCATTCTCTTATTCGAAAGTCCATTATAGAATCTGACCATATTGGTAAAAAATCAGTATTAGTCATATTATTTTAACATATAAGAATATTTATTAACTATCAACAATCCTTATCGGGGTATTAACCAAGGAAGAATAATATACATCTCTAAAATGATCTCATCGAATCACATGGTTAGGATTAGGCCAATAATTTTCAACTGAGATACATGAACCACATTACGTGCTGCACTGAATCATGGGGAAAACCAACCAATATGCCACCTCAACAACCCATTGAAGAATATCAAATGGTCTTATGTATCCTTGGGGTGAAAATACCGGATTCCAAAAAAAAAATTCCAAATCATTGGAAATATTCTCAAGAAAAATAATAAGTCAACTGTAATGAAAAAGGTCATCGATGATGAACCGCATATCACATCTGATGAATTTGAGAAGTTCACATCCATTTCTAGGTCAACATAATCTTCTCCTTCCATCGTGGAAAAGGGTTGTCCTAACCAGTGATGTATCACCTATTTCCTCTCAATAATGTAGATAATGATATGGATGCCCATATAATTATAAAAAAAGATCCATAGGTATTTAGTCATGACAATTTTTGTTATAAAATAACTCCACTAATGTTATTCAGTATCCCTATGGGCCTCCAAAATCAATTACATAAGCCTACAACATCTCTTCTTATAGTTGTTTCATTTGTTTAGAATGGATACCCATATGAGGAAGATATTACATACTCACGGTAAACTGAATCACAAGATCATACTGTAAGGATTTACAAAAATGATACGTAATCCTAAAAACATAGTATGATACTATCGAAATGGGTATTCCACTACATTAAAACTTATTGAATATATATTTAATAAAATCCTTCACTGTATAAGAGTCATGAATATGGATTAAATGGGATCAATTGTTTAGTTTCACCACTATCACCCATATATAATCGATTTGATTAACTATACATGGGAGACCTATTAAATAATTCATCGTTTCCTTCTCCCATTTCTAATCAAGAATAGATAAATTCTAAAATTGAAAGGATAGTTGCGGATGATATACTGTATCCTGTTAACAAGTTAAGCATCTCAAAATGTACACATATACCATTTTTTAAATATAGACTAGTCAAATAAGTTTTTCCATTCCCCTATATATCTTCTATATTCCAGAATGAACATCCCATCTTGAATTATTGAAATCATAAAGAATTTTTTCTTGAAAAGGAATAGGAATGACCAATATATCTCATGAATAGAAATTTAACCTCACATGCATCCTCCACCCCTCAATGGTATCCCCACAATTGAGTGTTTACCTCATAGAAACACATTCAAAATCAGTTTCATGTTCCTCATTTATTGTCACATGATATCCGGTAATATTTGAAATCGTAAGGAGAACCATAATATCTCCTTGGTCTTCACATTTCATGTCCATGTCGACTTGGACTGGCAACAACTTCAACTTATATGACGCTTATTCTTCCAACTGAGTAAATGAATTTATTCATAATCAATCTTCTACAAAACATACATTAACTATATTTTACATCACGTCAGGTAAAAAATGTGTAGATACTCCAACCATGTTTTTTGTCTCGTGTTAAAATACCTTTTGGATAAAATATGTTTCAATACATTATGGTCAACAAGTAGTATAAATTTCTCACAAAAGTGGTAATGAATAAATTTTTTTAAATAATGGACTATAACAACTAAATCTAAATCATGGGTGGGGTAATTTTTATCAAGAAACCTGAAATTCCTTAATCCATAAGAAAAAACATGATCTTCCATCATGAGAACACCTCCCAACCTTGATCTGCAAGCATCACAATACACAATGTACCCTTGCCAGAATATAGGAAATATTCGTATTTTTTAGGTAAGTTTAATGTTAATCAATTGAAATTAATTCTAAAAATCATTATATTATAGGAATGGAATATTATTCCTTGTCAAATCAATAATTGGAGAATCTAGTGATGAGAAATCATGAACAAAACATTGGTAATAACCAGCCAGACCATGGAAACTGCGTTTCCCGAAGACATTATTTATTAGTTTAAAAGATATAACATTCTCTATCATTTACATATCCATAAAAACTACTTTTTTAGAGATTTCATGGCCATGGAAATAAGAAAATTGAATCCAAAATAAAAAATTTGATAATTTGAAATTCAAAAGATAATCATGCCAGATTTCAAACATTACTACCAAATTTTTATCATGACAATCCCTAGTCCTTGAATACACAAAAATGTTATCCGCAAAAACCACCAAAAAATAATCAAGATACCTATAAATTATCACATTCTTACATTTAATAAATAATTTTAATGCATTTTTAATATTGAAAGGAATAACCACATACATGTATTAGTCATACCGGCTTCTGAAAATGAGAAATATTTTTTGATTGATTGAATTGGCCACATCTACTCCTAAAAGGTATATTTTGAATATCATACTTCTTTACTCACAATTTGTGACATCTTAATTAGAATTCAATCTAGGAGAACCACATGGTCCCCCTCAATTGATTTAAAAAATCATTAATTCTTAGATGAAATACCAATTAATCATCATATATTTGTTAAGTTTATGATAAAAAAACATAACCAAAGAGTTTCATCTACCTTTTTGAAAATAATGACTTGTTCTTCCCACAAAGACATGATAAGCTGAATGAAAAATTTTCATTCCAACTAATCAAATAGGGTATTCAATTTACTTAATTAAATTTCTAGCAACTGATAAGATGGAATGTAAATAGTAATGGTCTCTATAAAGAGATCATTCATAAGGACTACTTCTCTTGTGGTTGGAAACCCAGGAAAATTTTAAGGATAACATGTGAAACTGTTTACCTAGGGGAGTATGATATCTCCAAATAGATGCAATCATATCACCATTTAAATCTATTAAATAAATAACATTATAAGAAATAAAATAAATTGCATTTAACCATATCAAATAAAAAATTTCATATGGGTTTAACTCAAATGATTTAAACCTTGAAGCATCAACATTCTAGACTAATCATCCACTATGACTTGATCATCACCATATAATTTATTACTGATGATTTTTTTAATTATTTCTCTACTAAGAGTACCATTTTTGAGAGTTCATGATATTCATTGAATCACAATAGAAATATCTATTCTTATTGCGGTACTGATTCAATCTTCCTCATCTCATTGAAGCATAATACATGTATGACACATGAGAAGGTTCTTAAACCCCTGAATTTGGGGCATAAAGAATATAATGCTAAAGATTCCCCATATTATTGAAATTATGTTATGATCTATGTTTTATCATGAAATCTCACTTCATGTTGTCCGAATAACAACATTGTATGAATCATGTATTTATATTAGGTTTTGGAGGTAGATTTACCAATCTATCCATCTATTTTTGAGCCATTATACTACCTTGGAAATATGTGACTCTCTTATACTTTCTCCCATAATTAGAGTTCCCATCATTTTGCACTAGTATAAAAATTATGACTCTACCCATAGCTCTTTATATGTTCATTTCTAACATTGTCACTATATTGACAATGTCTACATAATCTATTTTAAAAATCATTACAAACTATAAGAAAATATCATGCCTCAACCCTGATTCAAAAAAATTTGTCTTCAAATACGCACTAGTAGAAACTTCGGGTAAAAATTGGAGTAAATTCATAAATTTATCTTTGAATTATATCACTATGAGGATCTCTTTCTTCATTCTAGAAAATATTTTCAATATTTTAATCCTGAACGTATGAGGATAGAGTTGTTTATTGAACAATTAATCAAAATATTACCAATAATTGCAATGGTCTAATTTTTTATGGAAATCTATATATGACCGTTGACATGTAATGTTGTAATGGCCCGGACCTCTCCGGTCCATTACTTTGGGAAATGTTGGTATTGGAGGTGTTCCGGGAGGTCAAGGGGCCTTATCCCCAACACTTTGCCAATTTTCCGGTTCTGTGAACAGTGTTTCCAGTTTTATGAACAGTAATAGATCGGTGAGACAGATCAGTTTCACAGATCGGTGAGACAGATCGGTTTCACAGATCAGTTTCACAGATCGGTGAGACAGATCAGTTTCACAGATCTGTGAGACAGATCAGTTTCACAGATGGGTGAGACAGATCAGTTTCACAGATCGGTGAGACAGATCAGTTTCACAGATCGGTGTGACAGATCAGTTTCACAGATCAGTTTCACAGATCGGTGTGACAGATCAGTTTCACAGATCAGTTTCATAGATCAGTGTGATAGATCAGTTTCACAGATCGGTTTGACAGATCAGTTTCACAGATCGGTGAGACAGATCGGTTTCATAGATCAGTTTCACAGATCGGTGAGACAGATCAGTTTCACAGATCGGTGAGACAGATCAGTTTCACAGATCGGCGAGACAGATCAGTTTCACAGATCGGTGAGACAGATCAGTTTCACAGATCGGTGAGACAAATCAGTTTCACAGATCGGTGAGACAGATCACTTTCACAGATCGGTGTGACAGATCAGTTTCACAGATCAGTGAGACAGATCAGTTTCATGTACAGTAACGGTGGGTGAACAGTGTTTCCAGACTCCTACAGTTTTTCCCCTTTTGACGTTTCCTTTGACGTAAAATACATTTAAAGCCTTATTTTAAGGTCTCTTAAGGCGATTCAAATGCCATAAATCCTATATTAATTATTCCTAAGGCTTGAAATGTTTTACTTGGTCAAACCGTGTGGGTTAATGCGATCTGTTTTTAATGGATAATTAACCGGATCTTAAACCGTCGCCCCATTAAATCTTAAAAAGGGATGAGATATCATTCTTCCTTGTTCTTTCCCTTTGTTCTCCACTAAGAGGCGCTAGAACCTTTCAATCCTTTCCATAGGAGTTTCACAATCAATCTTTACTTCTAGGATTGGTTCTGCTCTGTTTTTGATGCAACCGAGCCGTGTCGATCAATCTTCGATATAAGCATCCTCCGGTGGATGCAGTTGTCACGAGGGGAGGATCGTGAGCCGCTGTGTGGATAAAGGACGTCAAGAACTCTTCGAGGTAGGGGATTCATGGCTTCTCTAATTGTATATGTGCAATCGTAGAATTAGCATGATTTATTCCTTTGGATCACAATGAAATTGACCTAATTAAATACTTGAACCTGATTAAAATAATTGGTTGATCGCATGTTGTTTCTTTATACCGTGATAACGGTTTGCCTCATGTTTTCCTAGATATAGTGATATCTATGTTTTCTTTGATTTGTTGTTCGTTCATGATAGAAATTGATAACGAACGTAAAGCCGGAATTAATTGTTAATTAATTGGATAAAGATAAAGAGACATGTAAATTAATCTGGTTATTGTCGTTGTTGTAGTTGTTCTAATTTGAGGATAATCAAATTAGGGAAGTAAGCATGGTTATTTAATTGTGATAGTTTACTGATTCGGTATCCATGATTGGAACCTATGAATAACAAATCTGTTAATTCAATATGGATTAGAGAACAGATTATGTGGGAATTTCTAAAAGGGTTCTGAGTTACCCTCTTGTTTGTTAAAGGGCCGAGAGCCCATTTTGTGATGTTTGTTTTCCTGCTTCTTGTGCTGTGATGTGAGCTTGGATGGCTGTTGTGATATGTGGAGGCATGGAGACTTGTGGTTGTGGCAGCGGATGACGCTTAGTGTGGCGAGATGCATCGGTTTATGCATATGGGTGTCGGGGATGACACCAAGGGTGATGGTATGAGATGAATGTGATGGTTTGATGTTGGTAGTTTGGTTTGGTTGTTTATCTACTTTACTTTTCCCCACTGCTCAAGGCAGCTGGTCTTGCTTACCCTCTTTCCGAAGGAGGCAAACACACGCGGGGTATGCCACGTGCTTTCCGTGTTTAGCCTCTCGATGGATGATGGGTCTATGCTCTTTCTATAGGTGGCAAAGACTCGACGGGTAGTATATCTACTCACCGTGTTGAGCCTCCTTTGTGTTTAGAAGCATAGGATGTTTTTCTAGAATTCCTGGGAATGTGGAAAAGTAATTCTGTAATGAATGTTTGATTAAATGGTAAAAATCCACGGGGATGGAGATGCTGGAATTTAAAGGTGATGTGAATCTTAAAAATGAGAAGTTGTTTTTGAAAGTGATGCCATTTCAGTTTAATGTGGAATTGTTCATTCTTAATTGATGTTTAAAGATTTAATTAATGTACAGTGGAACTGATAAATGAGAATGGAGTAATCTAATAAAGCTCTTCATTGTTTGTGTGCTTATAGAATACCTAGTCTTAGAAGTAGCAGCCTGGAGTCTGAGAGACGTTAGCTGCAGTTGTATCTAAGACTAGGTAATGCCCATAGTGTGGATGTGAGTTTCTTATATATTCTGTACTTTTTGTGTTTCTATACGCTACTCCACCCTGTCGGTAAGGGCAACTGACACCCTGGGGATTCTGAGCCCTGGGGGGGTGTTTTCCCCAACATTCTGATGGGAGGTTGAATGGCTGACTACCCCCTTTGGCCCCGCTCTCTTATCTTGGTAGATCCTTGTGCTGGTAGGCACAGTGGTTAGTTTTACCCATATATGTGTGTAGATGGCTGTAATGGCTTGTGGTTATTTCACACACATATACTCTGGATATAGTATCCTATGGAATACTATAGGTGTAACGTGTATAGGTTGTGATGGCTTGAGGATCCTTACTCGTCGTATGGGCTGTGATGGCTTGAGGAATAATACTCGACGTAAGATACACGTTATACGAGCTATGGTGGCTCCCGGAAACTACCTGGTTACTTTGGTTGTGAGGACGGTGTGGTGCTTCGCCCAGGTGTCTGCAGGCAAGCCTTTGTGGTGCACGAGGTGCAGATTGTGGAGCTTAGCCCAGGTGTCTGCGGGCAAGCCTTTGGAGAGAGATGCACAGGACGTATGTCGTTGGGGAAAAGCGGCAAACCAGTGGGGGAGTAGTAGCGGGGTACCCTTGATATTCTTTACTATATGCTATATTCTTGTATGCGTTACTTGGTGAGAGTAGCCATGGTGAGGTTGGGAACATAGTATACATGTTTAGGTGACGAGTTAGTTTCACTTGTTGTTCACTGGGATTTAGCATGCTTTCTTTACTTTTGCACGAGAGTCTTGGGGAGGATCTTACTGAGTATACTGTTATACTCACCCTATGTACATATAAACTGTTTTTCAGGTCACCTGGAGCAGGTTGGAGATCATGCTGGTTACTACTAGCTTGCGGTTGGAGGAGCTGTTCGGGCTTGTGGTCGCTGCCGTTTTTCTTTCTTTTGGGTACTTTTAGTTTCCCCTTTCAGTTGTAGTACTTTTGCATGACATTTCATATATGTACTTGGTTTCCTTTTATATTTCAGTTCTGAGTTGGAGTTGATTGGAGTCTATTCTATCTCTCTCTTCTGCATGTGTTCTCTTAGAGGGTAATGCCTCCCATTTGTATGTTTATTATACCCTCGGTGCTAGTCGCCAACCCGGGGCCTACTGGAGGCGGGACTCGGGGGTCATTATCTCCCTTCTCACATTTCCGGACCAGGAGGGGTACACTTTGTGGGGAGGGGGTCGTGACAGAGTGGTATCAGAGGTCTGGTTGAGGGATAGGATGGAGTTTGGAGTTAGGCACAGGTGAGGATGCATGGGATGGTAGGGCAACGGTGTCATTCATGTTTAGCAAGTGGGGTAAACACTGGAGACCGGCATAGACATAGGCGTTCAGGGCCCCCTATGATCTGTTGCACGGACCTTTAAGTTTATGATGGCTACTAAACAAAGTGATACTGGTTGCAGGGTAGAGACCTAGGAAAGGATCATGCATCATTATTCTTTGCGCCTGTGTTTGAATGGGTAGACCTTGGGATAGGTAACCAAAAAAAATTAATAAAACAAAATAATTAATTAATTAATGTTGATTATTCCATATTCGAGGCTTAGGAGCTCTAACGGTTGTTATTTTACAGGTATGGCTCCAGGTCGGCGTCCCCGTCAGGTTTGCGCAGAAGGTGCCTAGCAGGCTGTTCCAGCAGATCGTCGCCGGGTAGAGGTTGACGACGATGACACTTGGAGGAAGACACTCCGAGAGTTTCAGTGCCAGAGTCTACAGAAGTACGAGGGCTCCATTTCAGATGCAGTCACAGAAGACTGGTTGGAGGAGGTCGAGATAGGCTTCAGTTCGATTCGTGCTCGGAAGGAAGACTGGGTTTCCTTGGTTGTGACGATGTTGCGTGGAGCAGCGAGACAGTGGTGGTTCTTGTTCCTCGGGGATCGTGAGGAGTCAACGATCTCATGGGAGGAGTTTAGATACATGTTTATAGTTGAGTTTCTTTCATCGACTGCGAAGGCGTCCAGTCGCCAAGAGCTACTCACCCTTCGACAGGGGAGCTCCAGTGTTCGAGAGTTTGAAATCCGTTTAAGGAACCTTCTACGATATGCTTCAGACCTGTTACCATATGATGAGGCCAGGGAGAGGCATTTTGAGGAGGCTTTGCGTCCAGAGATCCAGCGCCAGGTCACCCCATTTATGCTGAAGACATATCTAGAGGTGCTGGCGAGGGCAGAGGTTGTTGAGAGGACTTTGGCCAGGACCGGATCGTCACGAGAGGGGAATCGTCATGATTCCTCACGAATCAGGGCTGTGGTTCGGGGTTCTCGGTTTTCAGGACAGAAGAGTTTCCGTTCACCTGGGGGTAGGTCCCAGCCCTTCCCATCTCGTTTCTCCGGAGGTTGAAACTCTCAGACCTATGCCAAGGGATCAGGCGCTTGTTTTTCTTGTGGTGGACGTGGTCATCAGCAGTGGGAGTGCCCAACTTTTCAGAGCAGTCATCGTGCACCAGGAGCTCCACTCCAGGTTCCTCCGTTGAGGCAGTTCCAGCCGAGGCAGCAGCAGCAGGTTGCACCAGCTTTAGATCACCAGAGGGTAGATGGAGCAGGCAGAGGACAGCCCCATGACGCTCCCCGTCCTCAGAGAGTAGAGCGCGGCCGTGGTGGTGGTCGTCATCAGGGTCAGAGAGGCCGTGGAGGTGGTCGAGGTCAACTTCATGCTCTAGCGTTGCCAGCTCCAGGCGAGCCAGGCGTCGTCTGAGGTACCCTTTGCTTGTTTTCTACCTTGGTGTATGCCTTGTTTGATTCAGGAGCGACACACTCCTTTATATCCCCTACCCTTGTCCACGCTTTGGGACTTGAGGTAGAGAGGCTTCCAGTGCCCTTGGCGTTGACTACGCCAGTTGGAGGTCGAGCTAGCTTGTTTGAAGTATGTAGAGACTGTGAGCTAGTGTTGGGGCAACACCGCTCTTGGGGAGATTTCCTATGTTTACGAATACAACCATATGATGTCATCCTCGACATGGATTGGTTGTATTCGGTGCAGGCTATTGTAGATTTCTACAGGAAGAAGGTCGTTTTCTTTGATGAAGATGGAGAGGAAGTAGTGTTTGTTGGTGAGAGAGATCCTCGGATGAGTCATAGACGAGTTTCATCATTATCATCCATGATGGCTGGGATGATGCTGAGTTCTTCAGAGGTTCAACAGCTGGCGTTTCCTAGGGTCGTAGAAGAGTACCCTGATGTCTTTCCAGAAGAGGTTGTATCCTTACCCCCTCGACGGAAGATCGAGTTTGGGATCGAGCTATAGCCAGGAGCGTCTCCTATCTCTATGTCTCCATATAGGATGGCCCCTTATGAGTTACGAGAGCTACGTATTCAGCTCGATGGTCTATTTCAGTGTGGTTTTGTTCGGCCAAGTGTGTCACCGTGGGGTGCACCAGTCTTGTTCGTGAAAAAGGCTGA
The DNA here is from genome assembly GCA_963277665.1 of Viscum album. NCBI lineage: Eukaryota > Viridiplantae > Streptophyta > Magnoliopsida > Santalales > Viscaceae > Viscum > Viscum album. The sequence goes on along the minus strand of OY728125.1, from coordinate 1,919,338,148 downwards.
TGGCAGTTTGCGGTTGTGCGTCGATTATCGTCGATTAAACAAAGTGACAATAAAGAATCGCTATCCTCTTCCACGGATTGATGACCTATTCGATCAACTGAAGGGTGCAAGTTGGTTCTCAAAGATCGACTTGCGGTCAGGATATCATCAGATGCGTGTAAAGGATGAGGATATCCCGAAGACTGCTTTCCGCTGTCGTCATGGACATTATGAGTTTGTTGTAATGCCATTCGGCGTGACAAATGCTCCAGCTATTTTCATGGGGTTGATGAACGCTGTGTTCCATGAATTCCTGGACAAGTTTGTTGTGGTTTTCATTGACGACATCCTTGTGTACTCCACATCTGAAGAAGAGCATGCCGAGCATCTACGAGCCATTTTGGGAGTTCTTCGCCAACATCGGTTGTTTGGGAAGTTGTCCAAGTGTGAGTTCTGGGCTCGAGAAGTTCGTTTCTTGGGACATGTTGTGTCCCAACATGGAGTAGCTGTGGATCCTTCGAAGATAGAAGCAGTGGTGTCTTGGCCAGCCCCCAAGACCGTGTCAGAGGTGCGAAGTTTCCTTGGTCTCGCAGGCTATTATAGGAGGTTTGTGGCTAATTTCTCCCGAGTTTCGACTCCTCTGACAGCTTTGACCAGGAAGGATCAAGCGTTCATATGGACTGATCAGTGTCAGACAGCTTTCGAGTATCTAAAGGAGAAGTTGGTAAGTGCTCCAGTCCTTTGTCTTCCAGCAGAGGGAGTCCAGTTTGATGTTTTCTGTGATGCTTCACATCTGGGGCTAGGATGTGTTCTCATGCAGCAGAGGTCAGTTGTTTCTTATGGGTCTCGGCAGTTGCATCCCCATGAACGCAATTATTCCACCCCTGATCTTGAGTTGGCAGCCGTGGTGTTTGCGCTGAAGTTGTGGAGACATTACCTCATTGGCGAGGGCTTTGTGGTTTTCACCGATCATAAGAGTTTGAGGTATGTTTTCTCTCAGCGGTATTTGAACTTGCGGCAGCATCGGTGGATGGAGTACTTGCAGGAATACGACTTCGAAATATCGTATACACCTGGGAAGGGAAATGTTGTTGCTGATGCACTGAGCCGAAAGTCACGTAATGATGTTGTGCGTGAATTTGGTGATTCCTAGAGAGGGATGGAAGAGCTAGAAGCTTTGCATCTTGATATGGGAGAAGTTGGGGGAAGAGGTTGTCTTTTACAGATGATGGTACAGTCATCCCTGATGCAAAAGGTGGAAGAGTCTCAGTTGGGTGATCTAGAGGTGGAAGTTTTGAGAGACAGAGTCGTTTGTGGAGAGGCCCCTGATGGTTGGTCGGAGGATGAACAACACCGGGTGTTGTATCATGGCAGGCTTTTTGTTCCCTTGGCGATGCGCGAGACAGTTCTCCGAGAGTTCCATAGCTCGCCCTTAGCTGTACATCCTGGTGTGACGAAGATGTATCGATCCTTGAGGAGTCAGTTTTGGTGGCCTGGGCTGAAGCGTTCAGTTGCAGAATGTGTGTCTCGATGTTTAGTCTGCCAGAAGGTGAAGGTCGAACACCGTGTTCCTGGTGGTCTTCTCCAGCACTTATAGATTCCACAGTGGAAGTGGGAGGACATCTAAATGGACTTTGTTACAGGTTTACCTCGAGCTCCGGGAGGACATGATGCTATATGGGTGGTAGTGGATCGTTTAACTAAATCGTCCCACTTCATAGCAATCAAGGAGTCGAGCTCAGTGGAGGTTTTGTCGAGGCAGTATCTGGAGGAGGTGGTGAGGCTTCACGGAGTTCCTAAGATGATCATTTCTGATCGAGACCCTCGTTTTACCTCTAGGGTGTGGAGAGGTCTCCAGCATGCTTTTGGCTCTCAACTATGCCTTAGCACTGCTTTTCATCCTCAAACGGATGGTCAGACAGAGCGAACCATCCAAACTCTTGAAGACATGTTGCGCTCTTGTGTTCTTGATTTTGGAGGTTCATGGGTGAAGCACTTACCTTTGGTAGAGTTCGCTTACAATAATAGTTTTCACTCTACCATCGTCATGGCACCGTTTGAAGCCTTGTATGGCCGGCCATGCCATTCTCCGTTGTGCTGGACTGGGGTCGGAGAGTCAGCAATTCTCGGACCAGAACTAGTGCAGAATACGATAGAGATGGTTCAAATGATTCGTGAGAGGATGAAGACAGCACAAGATCGTCATAAATCTTATGCTGATCAAAGAAGGAGACCCTTAGAGTTTAATGTTGGGGATCATGTGTTTCTGAAGGTGACTCCCCATCGTGGGCAGCAAAGGTTTGGTCGCAGAAGTAAGCTTTCTCCCCGTTTTGTTGGGACTTTCAAGGTGTTAGCTCGTGTTGGAGTTGTGGCATATCGAGTAGCACTTCCCCCTTAGATGAGTCGGATACATGATGTTTTCTCTGTGGTTGGACCTTTCATGTTTTATTTATGTACCTTTAATGTGATGTTATGTTTGAATTGTTTTTATGGGTTGTTTGTTCTCGGATGTCGTGGTTTTCTTCCAGATTTTTGAACAACTCGTGTTGGTTTTCCCCAGAGAGGTATCTTATGGGGTGGTTGTTCGGACCCCTCTTTTCTTCTAGGTTGGTTTTTAATTCTCTAGGACGAGAATGTTTTGAGAGGAATCTAATGTAATGGCCCGGACCTCTCTGGTCCATTACTTTGTGAAATGTTGTTATTGGAGGTGTTCCGGGAGGTCAATGGGACTTATCCCCAACACTTTGCCAATTTTCCGGTTCTGTGAACAGTGTTTCCAGTTTTATGAACAGTAACAGATCGGTGAGACAGATCAGTGTCACAGATCGGTGAGACAGATCGGTTTCACAGATCGGTGAGAAAGATCAGTTTCACAGATCGGTGAGACAGATCAGTTTCACAGATCGGTGAGACAGATCAGTTTCACAGATCGGTGAGACAGATCAGTTTCACAGATCGGTGAGACAGATCAGTTTCACAGATCGGTGTGACAGATCAGTTTCACAGATCCGTTTCACAGATCGGTGTGACAGATCAGTTTCACAGATCAGTGTGATAGATCAGTTTCACAGATCGGTTTGACAGATCAGTTTCACAGATCGGTGAGACAGATCGGTTTCACAGATCAGTTTCACAGATCGGTGAGACAGATCAGTTTCACAGATCGGTGAGACAGATCAGTTTCAGAGATCGGTGAGACAGATCAGTTTCACAGATCGGTGAGACAGATCAGTTTCACAGATCGGTGAGATAGATCAGTTTCACAGATCGGTGTGACAGATCAGTTTCACAGATCAGTTTCACAGATCAGTGAGACAGATCAGTTTCATGTACAGTAACTGTGGGTGAACAGTGTTTCCAGACTCCTACAGTTTTGCCCCTTTTGACGTTTCCTTTGACGTAAAATACATTTAAAGCCTTATTTTAAGGGCTCTTAAGGCGATTCAAATGCCATAAATCCTATATTAATTATTCCTAAGGCTTGGAATGTTTTACTTGGTCAAACCGCGTGGGTTAATGCGATCCGTTTTTAATGGAGAATTAACCGGATCTTAAACCGTCGCCCCATTAAATCTTAAAAAGGGACGAGATATCATTCTTCCTTGTTATTTCCCTTTGTTCTCGACTAAGAGGCGCTAGAACATTTCAATCCTTTCCGTAGGAGTTTCACAATCAATCTTTACTCCTAGGATTGGTTCTGCTCTGTTTTTTATGCAACCGAGCCGTGTCGATCAATCTTCGATATAAGCATCCTCCGGTGGATGCAGTTGTCACGAGGGGAGGATCGTGACCCGCTGTGTGGATAAAGGACGTCAAGAACTCTTCGAGGTAGGGGATTCATGGCTTCTCTAATTGTATATGTGCAATCGTAGAATTAGCATGATTTATTCCTTTGGATCACAATGAAATTGACCTAATTAAATACTTGAACCTGATTAAAAGAATTGGTTGATCGCATGTTGTTGCTTTATACCGTGATAACGGTTTGCCTCATGTTTTCCTAGATATAGTGATATCTATGTTTTCTTTGATTTGTTGTTTGTTCATGATAGAAATTGACAACGAACGTAAAGCTGGAATTAATTGTTAATTAATTGGATAAAGATAAAGAGGCATGTAAATTAATCTGGTTATTTTCGTTGTTGTAGTTGTTCTAATTTGAGGATAATCAAATTAGGGAAGTAAGCATGGTTATTTAATAGTGATATCTTACTGATTCGGTATCCATGATTGGAACCTACAAATAACAAATATATTAATTCAATATGGATTAGAGAACAGATTATGTGGGAATTTCTAAAAGGGTTCTGAGTTACCCTCTTGTTTGTTAAAGGGCCGAGAGCCCATTTTGTGATGTTTGTTTTCCTGCTACTTGTGCTGTGATGTGATCCTGGATGGATGTTGTGATATGTGGAGGCATGGAGACTTGTGGTTGTGGCAGCGGATGACGCTTAGTGTGGCGAGATGCATCGGTTTATGCATATGGGTGTCGGGGAGGACACCAAGGGTGATGGTATGAGATGAAGGTGATGGTTTGATGTTGGTGGTTTGGTTTGGTTGTTTATCTACTTTACTTTTCCCCACTGCTCAAGGCAGCTGGTCTTGCTTACCCTCTTTCCGAAGGAGGCAAAGACACGCGGGGTATGCCACGTGCTTTCCATGTTTAGCCTCTCGATGGAGGATGGGTCTATTCTCTTTCTATAGGCGGAAAAGACTCGACGGGTAGTATATCTACTCACTGTGTTGAGCCTCCTTTGTGTTTAGAAGCATAGGATGTTTTTCTAGAATGCCTGGGAATGTGGAAAAGTAATTCTGTAATGAATGTTTGATTAAATGGTGAAAATCCACGGGGATGGAGATGCTGGAATTTAAAGGTGATGTGAATCTTAAAAATGAGCAGTTGTTTTTGAAAGTGATGCCATTTCAGTTTAATGTGGAATTTTTCATTCTTAATTGATGTTTAAAGAATTAATTAATATACAGTGGAACTGATAAATGAGAATGGATTAATCTAATAAAGCTCTTCATTGTTTGTGTGCTTATAGAATACCTAGTCTTAGAAGTAGCAGCCTGGAGTCTGAGAGACGTTAGCTGCAGTTGTATCTAAGACTAGGTAATGCACATAGTGTGGATGTGAGTTACTTATATATTCTGTACTTTTTGTGTTTCTATACGCTACTCCACCCTGTCGGTAAGGGCAACTGACACCCCGGGGATTCTGAGCCCTGGGGGGGTGTTTTCCCCAACATTCTGATGGGAGGTTGAATGGCTGACTACCCCCTTTGGCCCCGCTCTCTTCTCTTGGTAGATCCTTGTGCTGGTTGGCACAGTGGTTAGTTTTACCCATATATGTGTGTAGAGGGCTATAATGGCTTGTGGTTATTTCACACACATATACTCTGGATATAGTATCCTATGGAATACTGTAGGTGTAACGTGTATAGGCTGTGATGGCTTGAGGATCCTTACTCGGCGTATGGGCTGTGATGGCTTGAGGAACAATACTCGACGTAAGATACACGTTATACGAGCTATGGTGGCTCCCGGAAACTACCTGGTTACTTTGGTTGTGAGGACGGTGTGGTGCTTCACCCAGGTGTCTGAGGGCAAGCCTTTGTGGTGCACGAGGTGCAGATTGTGGAGCTTAGACCGGGTGTCTACGGGCAAGCCTTTGGAGAGAGATGCACAGGACGTATGTCGTTGGGGAAAAGCGGCAAACCAGTGGGGGAGTAGTAGCGGTGTACCCTTGATATTCTTTACTATATGCTCTATTCTTGTATGAGTTACTTGGTGAGAGTAGCCATGGTGAGGTTGGGAACATAGTATACCTGTTTAGGTGACGAATTAGTTTCACTTGTTGTTCACTGGGCTTTAGCATGCTTTCTTTACTTTTGCACGAGAGTCTTGGGGAGGATCCTACTGAGTATACTGTTATACTCACCCTATGTACATATAAACTGTTTTTCAGGTCACTTGGAGCAGGTTGGAGATCAAGCTGGTTACTACTAGCTTGCGGTTGGAGGAGATGTTCGGGCTTGTGGTCGCTGCCGTTTTTCTTTCTTTTGGGTACTTTTAGTTTCCCCTTTCAGTTGTAGTACTTTTTCATGACATTCCATATATGTACTTGGTTTCCTTTTATATTTCAGTTCTGAGTTGGAGTTGATTGGAGTCTATTCTATCTCTCTCTTCTGCATGTGTTCTCTTAGAGGGTAATGCCTCCGATTTTTATGTTTATTATACCCTCGGTGCTAGTCGCCAACCCGGGGCCTACTGGAGGCGGGACTCGGGGGGTCATTATCTCCCTTCTCACATTGTCGGCCCAGGAGGGGTACACTTTGTGGGGAGGGGGTCGTGAAAAATATCCTATATATTATATATCTCAAACATGATTTTCTTATATGATTGGGTTCTTAGTTAATTGATAATTTTATTTGTCTTATTCATCCACACCTCTCTCTTCTATGGTTCAAAATCACCCCAAGAGATGGGTGGATTCTACTAGTGGAACTTAAAATAATGACCCTATTACCTTGCTACATCCCTTAAGTTCTATCTGTCAACATTCTGAATGTATTGGACTATACTCTAAACTAACTATTTTCTACCTATTTCTCAGGTTAAACTAGGTTCTCAATAGCTTTCTCTAGTTGGTTTAAATGATGCATACCAGGTTCCATTTCAATAAAGAAAACAAAGGCCATAAGTCTCACTCCCTGAAAACTGAATGATTAACAATTTAAAATTATACCAAATAACATATATCACAAAATTACCATTCAAAATTCATATTTTTCTATGATCAATAAATTATTGAAAATTATTTCATTCATTTCTAATTAAATTATTTTAAAAATACAAAAATGTTTTCTTTTCAAAACCCCACATTTGAATACCATGTTAATATATTCCAAAAATCAGATTTTTAAAACCAAATCATAAATAATTACTTATAATAATATATGTACTCCCAGTGGGAAGTAATTTATGAAATTAATGGTCATGCCCATCTTATTAGACACACCCATGATAATTATATTGAAAATGGTATATGTGTATGCCAAACACAAATGTACCCAACTCCCTCGTATGCGGAAGTTCAGTATAAAAAGGTTATCTATATATTTTTAGGCAGTACATTTCCTTTTCCAATCATCCTAATCATTTACAACATCCCAACTCCAAGAAAAAAAATTATTGTCAACTCGAAGTCTAAAAAGAACATACCATTTTCCAAAAAATATATTAGGACATAACATAATTGATTTCACTGTTATGTCCAGGAATGAATGAGATGATACCACTATTCAAAATAAATTATTGACTAGATATTACTGATACATTTTTTTAATATCATTCCCTCATTATTTACTTGGGTGGATTTTTTATTTCTACTTTCCCTTAAATGACATTCCCAAGGCACCAATTTTTGGAAATAAATTCCTAGGTCTTTAATACAATTAGAGGATGTATTTACCTTTTAAATATAAAAAAACCCAACAAAAAATTCCATACCAAAAAGGCTACCACCTGATGTATTATAATAGTTTAAAACAACTCAATGTAATATCACCGATATCAAAACCAAAATACAACATAGTACTGTAGATAAATAATACTAAAATTAATTTTCATAGTGGTATAAAATTTAAAATAACTCAAAGCCTCCAATACATAACTTCGTAGATCACAACATGATTCGTGATCCTACTCTAAAATACATCCTAGATGTCATGAATCACCACTAAATAAATGTGATATTTTTCCTCTAGATATATCCTGATAGGTAATATCTGAAAAAGCACTGATGTGCCAATGAAAGGTGAGTAATGAATCTTAATAAGATTTCCCCAAACAAATTCCCAACTTACACCTCTATGATAGAAAATTTCCTAATATTTATATAAAATAATTTATATTAAATAATTTATTTTTTATAAAAATAAACCTATTTTTGAACTAAATTTTTTCTAAACAAAAAACCAATTTCTATTGAAAGTAACAAAAAATTCGTTAAACTGTTTCTCCATTTTCAATAGGCATACACCATTCACTTTAACATAACCACACACACACACACACTCAAACAACCCACCATGGTGTTTCCAATAATGGTATAACTTCACATCAATAACCCTTCCATTTTATGGTTGTACTTTACTAAAAATATATACCTCATTCAACTAATTCTTAATCAATTAAGTCAGGCACATTCAATACCAACAATTTCCTAACAATATTACCAATAAAAATATCATTTTATTTAAATTAATTATCCATTCATAAAAACCAAACAATCATTTTCAAATCAAAATTGTAAAATCATGTAACAAATTTCACTTTAAAACAAAACACCAAATTTTCACAATTCCATATATTGTCACCAATGATGTTTTCCATCATGAATTTTACAATAAATTTTTATATAAAAAATATATTTGAAACTGATACTTCATGATCAAATAAAAGGAGTCAAGTGTGAATCCACATACCATATGAATTATGGAAAAACAAAGAATGGAACAAAAATGAAAAGAAAACTATGTTAAATATCTAAAACCAAAAATAAATCTCTTTTTATAGAATAAAAAGAACCACAACTAATTATTATAGGAATAAAAAATAAAATATCTATCCCAAATAAACTATATCTTTTATTTCAACATATGGAAGGAAATTATATCTAAAAACAATGAAAAACTACCATAAATGAAGAATTTCCATGGGAATGAGGATGAAACGAAACAAAAGTATTCTTCAGATCACTTCAAATTGAATGGAAAAGCATGAAAATATTTTATTAGAAATAAATATATTGTGAGGGATTAAAAGGATGAAAATTTATAGAAGTAATGGAGAAAACAATTGAGATGCATTTTTTGGATCTCACCTTTAAACCGTGTACAGTTACTCAAATTGTTTGCAAAAACATGTTCCAACTGTGAACCTGACTATACCATGAGGGTAATGTCACATGATTAGACACATATTTAGACAATCCATGCACTACTCATTGAAATATACTTCTACCATAATTTTCATAGTGATTCCTGGGTGGCAGCACATTTTGGTCAGACCGTCTGCTAAACTATGTGCCTGGTCATTATCCCATGACTCATTAGGAATGGATTTTTATATGAGTTTCACAATTTACACTAACCTTTATTGAACTATGAATCACTATAAAATCCAAATAATCATTCAAAATGTATTAAAAAACATCCAAAACATCAACCAAATAGTTTACAGGCATAAAAAGTATAAATAAAGTGTTACATGAAATTAGGGGCGTTATAGTAGAGGTATCTTGTTTTTAGTGCATGACATCCTATAATTAAGAATTTCATGTATTGAAAAAAAAATTATTTACATTATACAAATATATTAGCACTATGATATAATCTATGGATGAATTTCACTAAAATCTATGTATTAAATGGAATTTGTTTTCCATTATTTACAATTCCATTTTTATATTGACATACCATATTATGATAGACAAATTATTTAAATTGAATGTATGTTCATATATTTTCCATTCCATTTTGAATAATATTATTTATTCATGATCTATTCTGATGTTCCTAGATCATAATGATAATTTCATATCACCTTTATTTTTTTCCTTTTCCTAGGATACAAAGAATAAATCATTGAATGAATTTGGAAGGATTAATTTAATTTTATTTACTAATATATTATGTTTTATGTTCTATTCCAATTGTAAAATGTGTATCTAGTATGTATCTTCTTCTATAGATATGTTAAAATGATCATTCACTCATCATTTGACCCTTTGTAACTTTTTCAATGTAGTAAAGAACACACTGGCTCTATGTTAGAAGGGTTGGGGGTCATTATAGGTCGTATCAGAGGATGTTTATTTGAAACCATGGAAAGTATATTTAGGAAGAAATAGATTTGGTAATGTAACAATGTAATGAGATATGATGATAATTATAAAATAATATAAAAAACACTTTATAAGGATGTGATTTTGGGGTTATTCCTTGCAAAACAAACCAGTCTATCTACAGGAATCATACATGGTTATAGCATACTGGAATATATGTTTAATAACTCCAAAAGGGATTATTGGGATATACCCAATAAACACTTATTTTTGTAAATATGTCCTTATGATGAAATTGGTTTGAAACTCTCTCTGGGTATGCTTAGGATTATACACATTTTCATTAAAAACAATTATTTAGGATTTAAAAAGTAAGCTATCTCTAATGAAACCAATTTATAATTCTATTATTAGTAACTTACAAGTATTATATTTCATTCATGTGCTAATCCATATTTATAATAATGAATAATGATGTAATGTTCATAGTTTTAACAGCTAATCAACTATTTTTCATTTTATAGAAATTATGCCTATAAGGTAGACGGTTATAAATACTAATGGACAATGTATAGGTTTACCTATATAGAAATCCTATAAAACTACTATTTTAGTTGATCAAGTTATGGATATGTTTTGGAAGTTTAATTAGTATTTGAAAAATAACCTTTCCTAAACTGATAAACCTACTCCACAATGAGATTATCCTATATTTTATCACATTATTGGATATAGTCCCCCATATTTTGGTATGGATACTAATCCAATTTAATATTTAAATGTATTATTTCTATGGAGAATATATTTGTGTCATTAGGATGAGGTGAAAATGAAATGGTTACAATTTTACTATGTTCTGTCAATGGAGAACTTCATCAATGGTGGACATTGATCAATAATACCAGGGAGAAAGATGAAATATAACCAATTGTTTGAAAATATTTTAATTGTCCATTATTCAATAGATATCTCCCTCATAAGGAAAAAAATAAAATGAAAAAAATTATGCCATCTTGAAAAATAGAATATGTTTTTCAGTTTGAAGCTTACTTGACAAGATTATCCACCTAAAAATTTCATACATAACACGAAATATAATATTGATCATTTTATAGAAGTGATTATGACTACTATTCCAAGGGTTGTTGTCACTGAAATTTTTTTTATATGTTGAAAATTTTGTATTCTGAATAAAAATGTATAATAAATTCCATAAACATACAAATTCTAGAGAATTCAAGAGATCATGAGGTCATCTTATAACGGACCAATCTGGGTCAATCAGACTCATCAACTATGTCAGAACATTAAGGGGTGGATTAGATAAAATAAAAAAACAATTATTATATCAATAGATAACAAGACAAAAAAATTGTGTATAGAATGTAAAAAAGTGAGATATGACTGACCCAAAGAAGAAAAACATGAATGTATGAAAACATATCTTTATGTTACACACTTCCGACTACAAACCATAACATAAACATAAAGACAAGAAAACATACAAATAACTGTTCTTCACATTATATGTATCCTAAAAAAATAAGCCATATATCCTTCCGTAGGTTGCGGTATTGTGTAAAAAAATAGAGCACAATAGGATACCACCAATGATTATCTACAATTTCTAATAAATATACTACAAAATTTCAATCATTAAAATAAAACTAGGTTTATAATAATTTTTATAAATAAATGATTTTAAATTATTTCCTCAATAATACATCAATTTTCAATATTTTCATAACATTTTATGAAATCCAGATAAAAGAAATTAATGATACTCCATATAAATAAACATGTGAGCCAACATATATCTTGTAAACTATCTTGTAATAAAAAAACAAAAACAAGAATGCGCTTACTAGCCGGGAAAAACCTATTGGATAATATGTACTAAACAATCACAATTCTAATAAATGGTATTTTTGGATCCAACTAACATTGTGTCCTTCAATAGACTATTGATATACAAGAGGTAACCTTCTAGTGGGGTCCCATACACTATGTCTACCCATGTACATTCTTAATATACCCAAATTTACCACAATGAACCGATTTTCGATTTTAATTTCAAAACGCATGGTATTTTTTAAAAAAATATATTCAAAGATAAAATAATCTTTTCAGGTTTTTAAAATCCACTTTCCAATATTAATTCAATTCTATTTTAAAATAAAAACACCTTTTGAATAAGAACCCATGCCATTTTCAATTATAACATAATAAATTACATTTTAGATCCCAATGAATCAGTAAACACTAAAATAAGTAGAAAAAATTTGAATTATTATACAAATAATTTTATCTTAGGAGTTTATAACACCTAAAATCCATTTACAACTGTGAATGGAAATAACACAATCTACCTTTGGAATATAAGAAAGAAATTAGATATTGAAAAAAAAATTGATACAAAAACACCATTAAATTAAAAATAACAACAAAAATGATGATACAATAATAAATTAAATGTAAATATATAGGAAGTATTACCCAGTGAGAAGACTTTCCTACCCATGTTGATCAATTGCATGATATATTGGCTCCATGGGAAGAGAGTCGCCCAAAAATCCATAGAGTAAGAGCTCTAGTTGAGGGATGAAGGATGGAAAATTAAATGGTGTCTAAAAACTCATACAAAACCCTAAAATCTATAACATGTGTGATTAAACTATATTTAATACCTTTACACATCATTAACACCTTTCAGTTTATGTCACATAGAAAAAAGTGTCACCTAAGGTTAAAAAAAATCACATGACATTAATTGTAACCCTTACACTATGTGTACCATTTTCACACTGTGGAATTTAGACTAGGAAATCTATCATGTCCATTACATATCATTAAATCCTATTACACATCATGTACCTACCCAATGAATAGTATAAAATTATAGGGAATCGATGAAAATCCAAAATATCCTAAACATCACCACTACACGTAATCTCAACACTCATGGTTGAGAATACTCTCCCAACAAAAAACAGAACCAAGAAACGTGAATGGAAAATACCTAACTAAAAGATAATTGGGAATTACCATATCCCCACTATTATATAATTATATCCCTAGAAAGAGGTTGGGATATTGGATCCACTAAAAGAGAAGGACACTACTGTCTTATCAATGTTTCTCACTCCCGATGTCTCATAGAGATCTTGTCTGTACTATTATAGTACCAAGACCATGGGTCATTTTAAATTATAGTACCTTATCTTGGATACCCATTATGAAAAATATATTCTTAACCAATGTCGTATCTATCTCCAGAATAATATCCTTCAATCTATTCACTTGAGATAGACCCGATATATAACTTTTCAACTAGGAAGCATTAGACACATAATTTATTGAATTCAATCTGTAGGGTAAAATAAATCAGCAGGACACCCTCTATAGTACCTCAATGATCTCAATGGGACCCCAATCCTCAGTGAAAACTTACTATATGTACCAAAATGGTGATGTCCCATGTGATGTAACACTCTAAGAAAGACCTGATCACCAACCTCAATTTATAGTCTATAATAAAAACATTCACCATAATATTTTTGATGACTATAAGACTTGATCAAAATCCTAGGTATCAATTGAACAACCTCTCTCCACTCTAGAACAAATCATCTCCAATCAAATCACATGTCCCCCAACTGTACACACCAAAAGGGATATATACATGGCGGTCCAAACAAAGCCCCAAATATAACCATCATAATCTTACCCTAATAACTATTTTTATAAGATAACTAGACCAAATGAAATATTATTTTCTGTTAACCATGGAAATCATTCACCCAATAATGAAGTGTATCGTTATGAGAATGGATAGCCCCATCTATTTTTCCATCTCTTTGTGGATGATAAATCATTCTCAATAAAAACCGAGAACCCATTTACCTCTGAAAACCTTTCCCAAAAATTTATGTCAACCTTGACTGTAACGTCCCAGTGTTTTATCAAAGGAATTCCATTCATATATTTATTCATTATAGTATAATCACATTTGAAATGGCATATTATGATAGTAAATACTATGTGACCATTAAACATAATTTTTCCACTTATCTGTCTTGAATTACAAAAATCTGTCAAACATGATTGCTATTAGTAAGATGTTTGGAGTCTGATAAGAAAAAAATAATATTTGGAGAACAATAACCAAACCTTATGAATAGTAACCTACCCTTATGAATAGTAATACCACTCTTTTGACTTTTAAATAGCCCAAAATAATAACAACCTAACCTGTTAAATCAAAAATAAAATTTAGTCCTCTTATAAGAGATAATATGACCATAGTAAAAGTATTGGTTTTTTTATAAATAAAAAATTAATAATAAAAATTACATAATTTATTTAAAATAAAATGTATTTTCCTAAAAGTGGTTGATAAATTATCAATTTTATGTATTCTTGTTTTATGATAATTATATTAGATCATATGTAATTTTCAATAACATCATAAAATCTGTTATAGTTTTAAAATCATTATTTTTCAATTAAATTATGATTTTATTTAAAAACTACATTAATTAGATTTCAAAAATTATATTTAAAAATGGATTTCATTTTTTTAATGTACATTTCAAAAAAATATTAAGGTGATTTTTTGGGTTTTTTCTTAAATAGTTGACTTTTTGATTAAAAATGAAATACAATAATTTACAAATTAAACTAAATAAATGATTTATAGGGTCATAAATGATGTTCTTCTAATGTAAGTACAATTTATTAAAACTGACATAAAATTATTACTATTATTGGTCATGCATTCATCACTATTTTTTTCTTGATGGAAATTAATAAAATAAGTAATTAAATAGTATGAAAACCATCCACTCCTCCATTTTAAATACCACCCCTCCATACATATTCACTTCAATCCTCTGAATCCTTTTGCATTTTATAAATTCTTCCCTAATATCTCTCCAAGATATTCCCCCACATCCAATATCCCTTACTCTCTTCAAAAGTCCAAATCCTCTCCCCTTAAGAGGATCTCAAGGAATATTGATTCAAGACGTAAATTCCACTTTTCAATCTTTTTTACTTTCTTTTCGTATTCATTTTTTTATTCTATTAATACCTATCCATATAAAAATTTTATGAAAAATAAAGTACCATACATTTAATGGAATTTTGTTACAATAATGGAATAATTCATTATCCTCTCTCCATTACCCATATTTTATATTAGTAGTAAATATACCATCCAAGATGTGCTAATTTACCACATTCAAGGATGATTGGTTTTCAATTTCTTTTACCGCATTCAATTATGGTCATCAAATAATGTCTTTATTATTGAACGAGATTATTATGTAACATATCCTATGTGTGGTAATATAATATTCTTTTACACATGATATTAAATTATAATTCAAAATGAGTTTGTAGGGGTAGAAAACCACCTATAAACTAAAAAGGTTATCAATAAATATTTATATAATGATTAAAATTCAATCCAATTAATCAAAATAAATTTTAAGAAATTTAACCTTATGAATGTTAAATAATAAAATAAAATTTCAACTCTTCACACCCATCCCCATTTTACATGATTCTTCATTCATTAAAAAATAAATAATCTGGTTGTAAAAACAAAGAAAAAAACAGACTGAACAATGAAATTAAACCACTTAACCTATCAAAAAGTCCAAGATTGAACAGAAAATGATATAATAAATCATTTAAATATATAATAGGTTCATTAATAATTAATTTATGAACCTAATTTGATTATTCAGGTCATTAATATCATACGGATAATGCCATCATACTTAAGGTAAGAGATCCTCTATATTTCACTTTTATTCAAGACTTTCCTCTATGTTATTCCCTTCTATGTGTAATGAATAATGATAGGTTATTATTTAGCTCCTCCCCCATTCTTAACTTATGATTTATATGTAATGAAAAACTCTTTTATCTCTAATTAATCCCTCTAATGTACACCTGATACAACACCAATAATCCGTATGGGATTCCACCCGAACCTCCTTTGTTCCTTCGGTTTCCATATATTTATTTATCCAAAAAGAAGTTATAGTATATTTTTATGTGAATCATATAAATTATTTTTAAATGTACCAAATTCATCATTCTCCTTCTCCAATATTACATTCTTAAAGTTATTCACTTCTCAATACTTCCTCATAACCAAACCTGTTTTGAGGGAACTTCCAGAATTCATACCCGATTCAAAGCGCAATATATATTCTATTTTAAGACCCCATTTTCTTTATAATATAAATATTTTTTATTAATAAAATGTTATTTTTTCACTTCTAGTTTTATATAATGGATTTTTCTCTACTCAATATTAATGTGTATATGGTATTTTCTTTAAAACAGCACCAAAATGTTTTAATAATAATATTTCTAAATACCTTTCTTACATGTTGTCAATTATAATTGACATCACCTACCATGATACATGACTATTTTTCCTTATGAATTTACATGTATATTTTAGTTCCTTTTATTCATGAAAACTTTTATGATATGCACGTTATTTATTCATTATGACATGATTATGGTACCCAATTCAATCAATGGGTAACCATTGTACTTATACATGATTTAATATGAATGATTATTTATGTTTAAAAAATTTTCATGAAAATTTAATTTGTGTGAGCCCCGATAGCACTCTAATTCATTTGGTAATGTTGAGTATCATGAGACATTATGTCTAACGGTCTTGGCAGTTAACATTGGCTTGTGCAACCATGTGACATGGTCTTGGTGGTTGTCCTAGAATCATGAAAAAGACATGTTTTATATTGATTCCACATTACGATGGAAGATTTTTTAAATGATTACATGTTTTTTGTTATTATTCTATATGTTTAATGTATTTTTATATCATTATTTTATGACTTCGATCCCATGTAATAATTATTTATATATGTTTTATTTAAAATATATTTTTTAATAATAGTGTCCCATTCCAATTTTAAACTTTTGAAAGGAATTATCATTTCAAAACTTTCATGTCCATATAAATAAACCCTTAAAATCATTTAGAGAACATGGACATTAATTAAAAATATTTAGAATGATAAATCTTTAAAACATTTAAAATTTGGATCTTGATAAAGAGTACCATTCAAAAATCCTTACAATATTCATTTTGAAATCATTTTTATGAAAAATGGACATGGATGATAAAAATATCCCAGTAAATACTTACACATAAACAAATTCAGATAATAACGAGATTGTGAAAAAACCCTTACCAATTTGGTATCTTACGAAACATAAACCACATGAAAGAAGTATCATAAAATGAATATGTAAATACACATAAATTAAAGTGTATAATACAATGAATACAATTATGGGCAGTACATACACCACACAAAAGGTAATAGTGGCAATATGGCATGAATCTCACAGGAATAAGGAGTGAGATGAAAACCCCTTACCTTGCACTTTCCTTTAGTAGGGGGTACACTTAACCCCCTATATGAAAAGAATAGTATGTTATTAAATTATACCAGAACCATATTAATATTTATTATATCATAAATTATTCATTTATGACTTTATACTACCTATTTAATAATAATTTCCATGTTATATTAATATTTCGGGTAATAATAACTTTCTTTATCGTACGTGTTTTAACTTGTTACTCTTGATTGTATCACTTAAATAATGATTTAAATAATTCCAGAATATAAAACATGATTTATATATAATATATATTTGGAATATAAATATGTATAATAGATGTATATATGAAATGGAAAACACCGTTTATGGAGACGGTAGTCCGCACGTACGCATAAACGCTGTTTCCATTTTCATATAGTATTGAACGGAAGTAAGTGAATAAGATATATGTAAGTACATAAATACATATATATATATATCTCAAGTATAATTACTATGTCTTATATTACATACTTATTAGTAATATATATTTTTATTGTCGTCGATGAATGGTGAACTTGGAAATAAATCTCATCGCGTCGTGGAGACGGTAATCCGTACATACACAGGATGGAAAATATCATTCTTTTTATTTTAAAATAATATATAATTTGATGGTATATGATATATACAGAATCCTTTTCATGTTATATTTATTATTTACATCAAATACACATCATTATTATACCCATCCAAATAATAATGTATTGAATTACAATTACACCACGATATGGAGACGGTAAACCGTACGTACGCACGTATGGTGACAAGTCATTCAAAGGGTGGATAGAATAATGAATTTGGTTTTACCAAAATTATAATAACATCAAAGTATATAAGAGATAATGGAGTTATTATTTTAGAATGTAAACAACAATGAAAAATGAAGTGGAAGAAGAAAGGAACTTGAAAGAGGGTGGTGAAATCATTACCTCTTCTTCGTGTTCTTCCATTTTATTTGATCAAAAGGGCTCCTTAGGTTGGATTTATGATCAAACTATGGCCTCTAGGTTTAAGGTAGGATAGTTTATAGGGTTTTTGGGAAGGTTTTAGATGATAAAAATGTCTTAGAATGTGTGAATTAGAGTGAAGGGGGTGTGCCCTTTTATAAGAGGTGTGAGGGGAACCTTAGGAAAAATTTCAAATATTATTTTATAATAAATTCATATTCTCTTTATAATGGATAAAATTGAATTATTTCGATGATAAAGTGGGGATGGGTCGAAATCCACTCAACCAATAAGTTTTAGACCTGTTTGGATCACTTTATTAACATTTTACTTTAGTTTTAACTCTTTGTTAATTAGTTTGACATTTACCATGTCTATTTTTTTTTATATCATATGGTTAATAAACATACAATAAACTACCAATATACCCCAAATTGTTCCATTAATGATCCAACTATAATTATATAAGTCCTTTTTCCGAACCTTAAATTTTTAGGAATAGAATGTCAATTAATACTATAATATTTGTTTCAAAAACTCTTTTTTGTCAATTTTGACACTATTGGGTAATTTTTTTGATAAATTCATAAAAGCATTATTACATCAAAATAATTCATATAAAAAATCATAATATGTCATATTAACCTATTAAATTATTTTAATTGATAAAAATTCACAAATTACATTTATTTTGGATATTTATAATATATATTATCTGAGTCGTTTATTAATATGGTAATTGATGCATCATCATTGTATCACAAATAAATTAAATTATTTAATGTATAAAAATTATAAATAAAAAACTAATATGTAGTAAATTGTTTTATCTTTACAATTAATATTTATAATCGAATTTATATTATATATATCCCTATATTAAAAACATTTTAGTTATTAAACATTGATTTTAACTCTTTTAACTCTTATTTGAATTAAATAATAACAAATGTCCAAATCTAATCCAATTGGACCTAAATGATAATATTTTATACCTATGTTTGTTTTTGGTCGATATACACTTGTCCATTAGAATTAGTACATGTGTTAGGGTAATATTAATATCATTTTTACCCTTAATTACCCCATTTACTTTTAACCGTGTTAAATAAAAGTAAATAGTTATTATTTACCAAAAATTATTTTTATCTTATTAAACCACATTTTACTCCTTGAAATCAACCATGTATCTCGGATTTTCTAAATTCCACTCACAGAAGTGTTAAAATTATGTTTTAGGTGAATTTGCAAATTCTCCTAGGCGATGGGTAAAAGACGGTGAAAAGATCAATAATATTTGTATATATCAAAAATTATTATAAAATGACTGTAATGAATTAAATTGAACTTATATAGGTATTATGTATCAATTTTTACCTAAAATAAATTTAAATAAAATAAATAATTATTTAAATAATAATGCGGTTTTAAACTATAACTTAGTATTATTCACTATTCAGCAAAAATTGAATGTTTTCAAAAAAATACAAAAAATTCACCCAAAGCTAATTTCGATATTCCAGATACAAAAATAAAGTCCATTTTGAAAGATAAAATTTATAAAATTTCAAAAAGTGTGTATTTCTATTCGTAACAGTTAGTTTGGTATGTTATGGTGTGCTTGAACCCGGTATTGCCTATAGTGCAAGTTATTGAATTATTTTGAAGAAATAATGTACTATAAAAACATGGGGTGTTACATTCTTCACTCCTTAAATAAATTGAATCCTCTCAATTTGAAATTGTTTTTTGAAAAAAAAAATTTAAATAGAAAATACCGATATGGGAAAACCCACATTGGAAATTGGGCTAATAAAATTTAGTCTCAATAAGAGGAAAAGGGGAATAAAAAAGTCACCACAAAGTTATGATATCGATTAGAAGAACATTGGTGGAAATTAGAGACACATAATGGGGGGAAAATGTGAATATTTATAGGGAGTGACTGAGGTCTTCAATCGCATACAATTTTAGAATTGTGGGCCTCAAAGCTATCGATCTATGATGATTTAAAAAACCATCGGTTCAAAAAAACGTAAGTTATTAGGATAACACATTTTTTGTTTTAATATACCTTACCTATTGTTTAAGAATTTATTTATTGATATAACAAGAGAAGAAAAAAATGTATACTTGTCCAGTAGTTTTGTATCCTTTAACTAATTTCTACCACAAACTCATCCTTCGCTCCAAAAGATTTCAAAAAAATTCTATTTATCCTAATCATATAGGGTTCCCAAAAAATGAATTTATAATTAATTTATCATACTTTTTTTAAAAAATAAATTATATAAACCAGTACATCACGTATTCTAGTCGTAGGTGATGCACCCTTGTCGCTCTTCAGTTGCGGGTTTAAGTCTCGCGGCTTTGTCGAATGTGACTAGTTGTTGCCCGATCTCTGGGTTGTCCTTTTATAACAATCCAAAAATAACCTTAACAATAGTATCTAATTTAAAAGGTAATCCATTCCAACCTTTATACTTATACAAAATAGTTATATCCAAACTCTCAGTCCAAAATTTATAAGGAAGTTAAACACAATGAAGATCCTTTTTTCCTGGTAATAATATGTGAACGCCTTCATCATGTATTCTTTTAAAACACTACAACATCCTAAATTACCATAAAACCTTATTGATTATATTCATGATCCCTTATACCTTATAGAATACGGGATATATTCCTTCAATAAAAAAATGGTGTAAACTCCAACAATGATGAAATATACAAATCATTAATTAGTTTCAAGGTAGTAAAGAATATCCAACATAATTTATCCAAATCAATCATCTCATATTCCAAAATCACTACCTCATTATCAAGACCATATTAAGGATTACATTTCCTTCAACCATGTATTTTTCCAAAAAGTGTAGCTTAATATTAAGTCACTTTTCTTAGAACCATATAATCTCAAATTCTCAACAAAATAGTATTGCAGTACAATCCTTATTTATCTCCATAATTCATATATCCAGTATACTGTAGATACAACACTCAAATGAAATAACACTATAATAAAAACATAAGAACAATAGTCTTTCATCTCCATCTGAGGTAGTATCATTACATGATTATTATACAATAACATCATTTGTGGTATACTCTTTTGACCGGGACATTGATTTGCATAGTGTCTCAACACCTTGTAGATGAAGCTGTTTACATTTGAAAACTTTTTATTACCCTTGAAATCACATACTTGGTGTCCTTTTTCTCCACACTTATAACAAACACAAATTTCCTTCAAGAATTTACCAAGGTTATTATTTCCACATTTATCACATATGTGAAATTCCTTATTTCCCTTATTCCCTTTATCAATATTTCTCTCTACCATCCTTTTATTCTCTTGCATCCCTTCAAATCCAAAGGACACAGAGAATTCTTTACTGATCTTACTAACATATGAAATTATTTCTTCATATGATGAGAATACATGGGAGACTATTTCCCTAATAAATTTTGTCTTAATACCATGAATTATATGACCCTTATTAATCTTTGGATCATACGTATTGCTGGAGTTCTCATTCCTTTAACTGGGCACCATTTCTAAACAATGGCATACACTAGGTCACTTTATGAATCGCAATTCATAATTCCAAACATGTAAAATACCCAACATAAATTGAACAGTTTAAGGATATAATCCATAATCACAGAAAGGTTTTCTTTGAGGAGATATATACGCATAAACCCTTCATAGTGGTTTGTAATGAAAATGAAAATTATCCTAAGCATATCCCCCAGGAGTGTCGTAACCAAGAGTGCAGTAAGGCTCGTTGTCGTGCAACAGTTCCAATTCGTGTCTAGCTCAAATCGGTATTTTCGGGTTTTACCCCTAGGTACATCTGTGCCAGAGCTGCCTCTACCTTCTCGTATCCAGACATGGATTTATTGTTTGGAAAACTCAAAAAAAATCTCTACAATACCAAAATTATATGATGTTATTCTATAATAATCATCAAAGTATATCATAGGGTAATGTGCTCTAATAAGAGTTTATCTAAATCTAGTTTCCAAGGTTATTGCTAACCTTCCTATGATACCAACTGTAATACCCCGACCCCAGTTACCCCGAGCCGGTGCATTATTTTTTTAAATTCGCACGATTACAAGGAATCAGGTCCCGAAGGACCAATTGGTTTAGCAGTCTTGAAAAATACATTACATACATTAACATTACATTACAATTTGAAGCATAAAACACATAATAGATAATTCTTTGAGAATTCCATTTTTCCCTTTATCATAACCTTGCATATTAATCATAATACACTTCTTGGAATCCTCGTAAAATAAAACATAAGAAAGCGGTGAGCTCATATGCTCAGTAAGTGTAAATAATTTAGCGGAATATATACAATTTTAAGGTATGATGTGTAATAAAAAAACCACCTCTTAAACATAAACTTGAACATAATATGGTAAAAATAAATTAAACATTACCATATAAACAAGCACACAGACATTCTACTAGTTGAATAATCACATGTAATAACTAATTTCACAATGAGGGAATGCCTAATATCGGACATCATTTCCACATAGTCAAGGCCTCGTACGAAGACTACAAATAATTTTTTTGTCAAGGACTTGTTCCAAGAAACTCGTTTGTCTCATGATACCTATCAATGCATCGAGGATCTATAGAGGGCTCTACACGTCACTAACTAAGTCCAGTGCATTCCTCATGTGGAAAAGTTGAAACATAACATAAACATTCATATTAAAACTAGCATATGAAATGTCAATACGATAACTATAAACCATGAATGGTATAAAAATAGAACATACACAATCAAACATATCATAACACATTCAATACAATATGGAAGATTTATTTATAATAAATCAACCTCAATCAAAAATAATATCCAGTAAAGAATGCTGACATAGTTGAATATGATGGGTAAAACATTTTGAGAGAAATATCTTTTGTGTAAAATCATTTAATAGTCACACATTTATAAAGAAACTAATTTAAAAGAGATTTTTGAATCAAAGTGTCTCATTCCACTTTGAAACTTTTGAAAAGAATTATCATTTCAAAAAATTCATGTCCATATAAATAAATCCTTAAAATCATTTTGAAAACATGGACATTAATTATAACAATTTAGAAAGATAAATCTTTAAAACAATTAAAATTTGGATCTTGATAAAGTGTACCATTTAAAAGACCTTAAAATATTCATTTTGAAATTATTTTTATGAAAAATGAACATGGATGATAAAAATGTCCCAGTAAATACTTACACATAAAAATATTGGATAAAACTGAGATTGTGAAAAAAAAACCCTTACCTATTTGGTAACATACGAAACCTAAACCCCATGGAAGAAGTATCATACAATGAATATGTAAATACACATAAATTAAAGTGTATTAAAAAATGAATACAATTATGGTTAGTACATACCCCACAAAAAAGTTAATAGTGGCAATATGGTATGAATCTCACGGGAATAAGGAGTGAGATGAAAACCCCTTACCAGGCACTTTCCTTTAGTCGATGGTACATTTAACCATCTATATGAAGACTATATTATGTTATTAAATTATAACAGAACAATATTAATATTTATTATATAATACATTATTCATTTATGACTTTATACAACCCATTTAATAATAATTACCATACTATATTGATATTTAGAGTAATAATCTCTTTCTTTATCGTACATGTTTTAACATGTTACTCTTGATTGTATCACATAGATCATGTTTTAAATACTTCCAGAATATAAAACAAGATTTATATATCATATATATTTAGAATATAAATATGTATAATAGATGTATATATGAAATAGAAAACACCGTTTATGGAGAAGGTAGTCCAAACGTATGCATAAACGATGTTTCTGTTTTCATATAGTATTGAACGGAAGTAATTGAATAAGATATATGTAAGTATATAAATACTTATATATATATATATGTATATATATATATCTCCATTAACATTATTATGTCATGTATTACATATGTATTAGTAATATATATTTTTATAGACCTCGATGAATGCTGAAATGGGAAATAAATCTCATTGCATCGTGGAGACGGTAATCCGTACGTACGCATGAGGGAAAACATCATTCTTTTGATATTAAAATAATATATATTTGGATGTTATATCATATATAAAGAATACTTATCATGTTATATTTATTATTTACATCAAATACACATCATTATTATACCCATCCAAATAATAATGTATTCGATAACAATTATACCACGATGTGAAGATGGTAAGCCGTACGTACGCACGTATAATGACAAGTCATTAAAAGGGTGGATTGAATAATGAATTTGGTTGTACCAAAATTATAATAACATCACTGTATATAGATGATAATGGAGTTATTATTTTAGAATGGAAAAAACAAAGAAAAATGTAGCGGAAGAAGAAAGTAACTTGAAAGAGGGTGGTGAAATCATTACCTCTTCTTCGGGTTCTTCCTTTTAATTTGATAAAAATATCTCCATAAGGTGGCTTTATAATCAAATTAAGGTATCTAGGTTAAAGGTATGATATTTTAAAGGGTGTTTGGTCAAGGGTTGGCTGAGCCAAATGGCTTAGAAGGTGTGATTTAAAGTGAAGGGGGAGTTCCTTTTTAAAAGAGGGGTGAGGGGCACCTTATGAAAAACATATAATATTATTTTATAATAAATTTAATTTCTCTTTATAATAGCTAAAAATTGATTTATTTCTATGATAATGTAGGTATTGGTCTAAATTCACTAAAAATTAGGTTTTAGACAGGTTTGGGTCACTTTATTAACCTTATCTTTTAGTTGTGACTCTTAGTTAATTAGTTTGACATTTACAATGTCTCTTCGTATTTTTATATCATATGGTTAATAAAATTACTATAAACTTCCAATAGACACCCAAGTGGTCCATTAATCATACACCTATCATGATATAAGTCTTTTGGCAGAACCTTAGATTTTTAGTAATATAATATCAATTAATAGTATAATATTTGTTTTAAAAACTCTTTTATGTCAATTTTGACAGTATTGGGTATTTTGTTTTTGATAAATTCATAAAATCATTATTACTTCAAAAACAATTCATATAACCAATAATAATATGTCATATTATCCTATAAAATTATTTCAATTCATAAAAAGTCTCAAATTACATTTATTTGGGTATTTATAATATCAATTATCTTAATCTTTTATTAATACAGTAATTACTTCATCATCATTGTGTCACAAATAAATTAAATTATTTAAAGTATAAAAATTAAAAATAAAAGACAATTATGTAGGAAATATTCTTATCTTTCAAATTAATATTTATAATCGAATTTATCTTATGCATATTCCTATATTAAAAATAACTGATTTATTAAAGTTTGATTTTAATTTTTTTTAACTCTTCTTTGAATTAAATAATAATAAATGTCCTAATCTAATCTATGTAGACCTAAATGATAAATTTTTATTCCTAAGGTTGGTTTTGGTCGAGATACACTTGTCCAATAGAATTAGGTCATGTGTTAGGGTAATACTAATATCATTTTTACCCATAATTACCCTATTTACTTTTAACCATGGTAAATAAAAGTAAAAAGTAACTAATCCCCAAAAATTATTTTTATCTTATTGAACCACAATCTACTCCTTGATATTAGTCTTATCTCTCGTATTTTCGAAATTCCACTCACATAAGGGTTAAAATTATGTTTTATTTGAATTTTTAAATTCTCTTAGGAGATGGGTAAAAGAGGGTGAAAAGTTCAATAATATTTTTATATATCTAAAATTATTTTAAACTGACATCAATGAATTACATTGAACTTATATGGGTATAAATTATCTATTTTGACCTAAAATAAATTTAAATAAAATAGACAATTATTTAAATAATACTTCGGTTTTAAACTATTACTTCATGTTTTTCACTATTCAACAAAAATTGAATGTTTTCAGAAAAATATCAAAAATTTACCCTAAGCTAATTTCAATATTCCGAATCCAAAAATTAAGTCAATTTTGAATGAAAAAATTTATAAAATTTCAAAAGGTGGGTATTACTATTCATAATGGCTTGTTTGGTAAGTTATGGTTCACTTGAACTCGGTGTTGCCTGTAGTGCAAGTTATTGAATTATTTTGAAGAAATAATGATCTATGAAATCTTGGGGTGTTACAGAAGATGAATGAATTGGGGTGTTTGAAGATAACGTTAAATGAAATGAATGGTATGCCTATAGATTTTTCATGAACATCGACAGTATGGTGGATTGATTCTTTAGAGGACCAAAGCTATCTCTATGAAAAGCATTGGCAATATTAGACATTGAAAACTATTAGAAGATTTTACGATGTACCCTAAGGATGAAGTGGATATTCGAAACTCTTATTGGTATTGTGGGCCTAGATTCAAAATAAGAAAATGGAATCTATTTTTGGAGATTCGGTAATCCAATTCCATGATTAAATGATGCTCAAACATCCCACATGTATAAATTTTTAGAAGAAGCATCCTGGGAAGCGTATAAAGGGAACCATGAATTTCTTCAAATGTGGAATTTTTTGATATGTAGCAAAAAATTGATGAAGAGATATAAAAAATCCAACTAATGTTAATAGAGAAAGGAATGTTTAGATAAACTCTTATCCTATAGTGTTGTGTTACAACTACAAGGATCATGGGCATTACAAGAATAATATCCCTAAGTGGAGGGTTTTTGGAGGAAATCAACAACAATATCTAAGAAAACTAGTAATTTTTATGATATTACAACCACTAAGGTGGATTCGGATAATGATGTGGGGATCGGTAGGCAAGTTATTCATTCATCAATAGTGAACATACTAGTTCATTCTAGTTCTACTCATTCATTGAAACCTTTTATGTTTAGTAGATCTCTTCAGTCACAATCAAAAAAATCAAGAGGATATGTTACATATGGGAACAATGAATGAGGAAAATAATTGCATCTATGGTTTACAGCAACTCCTCAGTAAATGTTATTGGATTGAACCTCCCAAAAAATCTTTTCGTACTTCCTTTAGTGGAGTTTTATGTTATATTGGGTATTTATTTGATGTATTTATAAAATGACAACATTAACTGTTGAGAATGAGAGATCACTCATCACATCATCAAGCATTCTCCAATGCATTACAAGTGTAACGGGGAAGGTAAATTTAATTTAAAATCAGTGTATCAATTGTATATATTAATTTTTTATAAGAAATAATTTCTAGATCAAATGATTGATACATATTAAAGAATCTTTCTTGATCATATTTCCATCATGAGGGATTAAAGTGATGTTTTACTTAAAGAGTTTCTTTGTGTTCTTCCAATTCATGTGGTCGAGTTCTCAATTGAAAAATTTCCTGGATCTTTACCTAAATCAAAGACACCTTATTTAATGGCCACCGTAGAGCAGGTAGAGCTGATGAAGCATTTACAAGATAATCTAAAGAAGGGTTTTATACACAAGAGTGCTTCACGATGGGGTGCTCTAGTCCACTTAATCAAGAATAATGATGGATAAATGTGTCTATGTATTGATTATTATGAGATCAATAAAATCACTTTAAAGAATATGTACCTCTTCCATGGATATAGGACTTGTTGATCAGCATTGTGTGGAAAAGTATTTCACTAAGGTAGACCTTCAGTCGGGATATCCCAAATTAATGGTGCGGAATAAAGATATTACCAATATTTCCATTCGAATGAGGTACGACCACTATGAATTCATAGTGATTCCCTTCAAACTAAGTAATGCTTTAGAAATTTTCATGCATCTAATGAATACAGTATTTAGGGATTACCTCATCAAATTTATGGTATAATTTATTAATGATATTCTAATATACTCCAATATCCAATAGGAACTTGTGGATAATTTGAATAATGTTTTCAAGGCATTAATAAGGGGGAAGATATTTGTAAATTACTATAAATTTGAGCTCTAGATGGAGGATGAATCATTTTGGATAATTTTATCTCCAGAAATGGGGTATCTTTAGACCCTCCCAAGAGAAATGAAATTGAAGAGTGTCCCAGGCTAACATATATAACATACATCCATAGATTTCTAGGCATAGCTGGGTATTATCGATAATTTCGGAAGAACTTCTCATAATTTTCAAACCCAATGTTCAAGATGACACATAATGGAATGAACATTTTCCATACACTAGAATATAAGAAATTATTTATAGAACTGAAAAGGTGGTTTATCACTAGGCCAGTACTCACACTCAAATGATGTAGAGAAATATATATAGTGTACAATGATTATTCAAAGAAGGTTTTAAGATGCATGCTAATGAAAAACAATAAATTGATAGCATACACCTCGAGGTCGTTTAAAATCCATGATAGAAACTATCCTATGCATGATAAAAAAAGTCTTAAATATATGGATGTATTATCTCTACAGGGAGAAGTGTGAGATATATACTAATCACAAAAGTCTCAAATATATATTCAAATAATAATATCTTAATATTCCCCCATCGAATATGGATAGATATCATCAATGATTATGACAGCTCAATCCAAAACCATCCCAGTATGTCAAGGGAGATGCCCTGAGTAAAAATGATCATGCATCTTCATCAATGATGAGAGTTGAAATGGGTCCAATATTTTTAGATTTTATGATGATTTACATGTTAATAATCAAGAGAGGATCATTCTCAATCCTTTCTCAAATTATCTCTCATCTATCCCTCGTAGATAAAATTAGTGATTATCAATGAAAATATGCGGGAATTAAAAAAAGGTTGGGAGCCATTAAAATGTGAAATCATCTATGTTAATGATTTATGAGGCAGGTGTTTTATGATTTGGATCATGATTAGGTGCACCATATAATCCAAATATTAAAAATTAGCTTGTGAATGATGCTCATAGATCATCCTTTTGTATCCACCTAGGGTGCACAAATATGTATCAAGATCTCTAAGACAACATTTAGTTGGAAAATATGAAGAATGGTATTGTTGAACGTACATAAAAGTTCATAGTAGTTAACCAAGTGATATCTGAAAAACATAAGTCTAAGGGGATGATGAAACCATTACCCATAACAACATGTATGTGGGAGAACCTCCACATGGACTCTATCAATAGACATCCAAGGAAATCTAGAGGAAACAATTCTATATTGGTCATTGTGGATCATCTTACAAAGACTGATCACATTATCCAAATTCAAGAGGACTCCTCATTACTTCATGTTTCACGAATATATATCAAATTATTGGTAATTATGCTGGAATTACCATAATATATTGTATCTGATATTGATTCTAGATAAACCTCAATGTTCTGGAAAAGTCTCCAACATTCTCTAAGCACAGAACTGAACATCATTTGGGTCTATCACCCTAAAACTAATAGATAATACAAGTGAACTATTCAAACACAATAATATATGTTGAGAGAATGTTCTATGTACTTCAAAGAAGTTTGGGAACAACATATTCCACTAGTGGAATTATTCTAGAACAATAGTTTCCATTCAAGGGTCCTAATGGATCTATATGAAGACCTTTGTTGGAAAAGGTGAATAATATCGGCATATTGGTATGAAATCGATGAGTGTATGCTTCTAGGACCTAAAATGGATGAATAAATTGTGGAGAAGCCACCCCATCAAGGCATCCCAATGAAGAAAAATGAGTTATGTAAACAATAATTTATGAGGACTTGACTTCACGGTTGGGGACATGGTGTTTATATGAATATCTCCATGGAAGAAGGTCATGAGATTTGCGGAGAAAGGAATAATATGTCCTAGTTACATCATCCCCTTCGATATTCATGATCATGTTAGGGTTGGGGATTATCGACTAGTACATCCACATACCATGTCCAATGTACATGATGGATTTCATGTATCCTACTTATGGATGTAGAAACAAGAACATTCACATGTACTGTTTTCAGAGGTGGTATAGTTTGAGAATGAAAATTATTACGAGGAACATCTAGTGATTCTACTGGATCGTAGAGATGATGTTCTACGTAACAAGGATACTCACATGGTCAAAGTACTGTCATGGAACCATTAGTATGAACAAGAAATATGGGAACTATAGAAAGCAATTATAGAAAAGTACCCTAAACTGTTTATGGCCTATAATGTAAAACAAAATTTCGTGGGAGAAATATCATAAGGGGGAATAATATAGCTACCCAATGTTATATTAATGGAAGTCTCTAATTATATTTATGGATTATGGTATAATCAGATTATAAATGAAATATCATGATACTACATAATATGTTACCATTAAATATAATGTTTCTACTTCGGTGTGTGGAATTGGGAAAATATGTCATACATTATCGTGTTCAGGGTTATTTTTGGGGATTGATGGAAAAATAATAATTTTTGGTGAATAGTAACATGACTATATAAATAGTAAACTACCCTTATGAATTATAATATGAACCTTATAAATATTAGATCATCTAAAATATTAGTAATCTCAACCACGATCGTATAAATAAAATTTAGGCATCCTATAATTGATAATATAACCATTGTAAAAGTATTGGTATATTTGAATTTCATAAATAAATAAATAAAATTATTTATGTAATTTAAATGAAAATTTATTTTCAATAAAAGGTGTTCATAAATTATCAATTTTATGTATTATGGAATTATGATAATTATATTAGAACATATGATATTTTTTTTAAAACATCATAAAATAAGTTATAGTTTTAAAATATGTATTTGTCGAGTAAATTATGATTTAAAAAATAATAATTATATTTAGAAAATAATATGTGAAAAATGGATTTCATTTCAGGATTCAACAGGTCAAAATTGGTTAGGGTTATTGTTTTGGTTTTTTAAAATACTTGACTTTATGATGACTAGTAAAATACAATAATTTTCAAATTAAGCTAAAAACAAGATTTATAGGGTCATAGATGATGTTTTGTTGATGTAAGCCCAATTGGACTAAAATCACAGGCAATTATTACTATTTTCATTCATTCAATCATCACTCTTATTTGTCTTTAGGGAAATTAATAGTCTAATGAATTAAATGTTATGGAAATCATCACTTCTTCAACTATAAAAATCTCCCCTCTTTACCTCTTCTCTTCACTCCTCTCAGACCTTTTTCCTTTCATAAATTCTTCCCAAATATCTCCCCAAGATCCTACCAAACATATAAAATCCCTTAGTTTCTTCAAAATACCAAATCCTCTCCTTATAAGAGGCTCTCAAGGAAGACTTATTGAATAGGTAAATTCATCTTTTCAATTCTTTTACTTTCATATCAAGTTCATTTGTTTTATTTTATATCCATACCTCTACTCATCCAAATGTAATAAAAATTTTATTACCTTATATGTATTGGAATTTTTTAGGATAATGGAATAAGTTATTATAATCTCTTATTTACCCCTGTTTTATACTTGAAGTAAAGACACAATCTGAGATGTGTTAATTTACCACATTAAAGGAAGATGGTATTTGTTTTATTTTACCATATTAAATTTAGGTCATGAAAACATTTTGGTTATGGTTGAACTAGATTATGATTTAATATATCCTATTTTAGGTAATATAATAAATTTTACACAATATATTAAATTATTATGAAAAATGAGTTTGTAGTGATGAAAATCCACCAATAAACCCAAAGGGTTATCATTAATGTTTTATATAATGATTTTACTTCACTCCAAGTAATATAATATAATTTAAATTGATGTAACCATATATCTGTTAAATAATAAAATATAACTTCAATTCTATAAAACCATGCCCAATTTACTTGATTCTCCTTTCATTAAAATATATGTAATCGGTCGTAAAACCCACGAAAACAAACTGATCTGAACAATGAAAATGAACCACTTAACCCATCAAAAAATATCATGAATGAACATAAAAATGGTATAATAAATATTTTAATTATATAATAGGTTCTTTTATTTTTTATAAATGAACCTAATTTGATTATTCAGGTCATTAATATCATACAGAAAATGCCATCTGATTTAAGGTAAGGGATCCTCTCTATTTTGAGTTTTATTCATGAATGTCATCTATGTTATTAAATATTATGTTTAATTACTAATGATGGGGTATGATTTCTGTCCTCCAAAATTCATACCAAATGATTCATATTTTATAATAAACCCCTTCCTCTCCCATTAACAAATCTTAAGTACACCTGATTCCATGTCGATAATTCGTAATGTATTCCACACGAACCTCCTTTGTTCAATCGAGTTTAATTATCATTCTTTTTTTGGAAATGATGTTATCTTATATATTCCATTTGAATGTTATAAATGATGGATAAATGTACCAAATTCATTTATCATGACCATTTCATCATTCTATTTTGGGGACATACATGTTTTTGGGTTATTCCCTCATGAATAGTTCATAATAATAAAAACTATTTTGAAGGAACTTCACGAATTCTTACCCAATTTTAAACCTATATATAATATTATAATCCAACATTGTATTTATTACATCATTATTGTATATTATTAAAGGATTTTTGGTTCACTTTATTTTATATTATGGATTTTCCCTTTTCAATTTTAAAGGCATTATAATTTTTTCCTTAAAACCACTCAAAAATGTTTTAATGCTAAAATTTCTTAAAAACATTTATTACGTGTTTTAAATTACACTAAAAATCACATACCATGATTTGTAGATATTTTATTTTATGAATTTCCAAATATATTTTAGTTCCTTTTTTCATGGAATCTTTAATGATAGACCAATTTTTTATTCTTTATGGCATGATTATTGTACCTAATTAATTCAATGGGTAACCCTTTTGTTTATATGCAATTGATTATGTATGATTATCTTTGTGGAAAAAATATTCATGAAAATTTAATATGGGTGCACCAAAATATTTCTCCAATTCATTGGGTAATGTTGAGTTTCATGAGATATTATGTGCGGCGATCCTGGCAGATAGCATTGGCGTGTGCTACCATGTGCAACTAACTTCGCGGTTAGCCATGAATCATGATAAATTCATGTTTTTTGTTTCTGCCACATTACAATTAATCCATGTTTAAATGATTCTATGTTTATATATTATGATTCCACATGTTACATGACTTTTTATATCACCATTCCATGCCTTATATCCCATGTACTAATGCTTTGTTCTTATAGTTATTCCCATAGTGGCTAATTATCTTGTCCCTTTGTTCATGTGTTCCCCAAGGTACCCTATGAAGGTATTTGAGCATAATTGTTTTTAGGAGCTTCATTTTATGATTAAATAAATAATTGTTTTATTTAGTTTCATGTTTTCAATTTTATTTACATATTCATCGAAGACACTAGACATTACAATCCTTGTTTTTTACTCTGATGTATAATTATTCTTAAAATATTTTATGTTATATGTAAAATGATAGGGTCTATATAGTTGGATTTAGATAATGGTCTAGTTATTATTAGAGATTATGAATATAGAACATGAGTAATGTCAATAATTATGAAACTAAGTATATGAAAACACCCCTAATTATTGGTAATTATAGAGTATGCGGTTTACCAAGGAAATACATCTATATATGCATACAAATAAATATAGGTGGCTCTGGCATAGATGTATCTAGGGGTAAAATCTAAAAACATAAATTTTATCTAGACTTGTACCGAAACTAGTGCACAATAATGGGCTTTGCTGCAGTCTTGGATTGACACTCCCGAGGGATATGCTTTCGTAAATTCATGAACTTCGTACAAACCATTATTAGAAAAATAAATAATCCCATAAGAATAAATTTTAATAAATAGATCAATGATAACATATATTTAATCCTATGGAATCAAAATTTTATATATACATCTCATTTACAAGTCAATCCTCTTATGGTCAAAGATTCCTTTTTATTATCAATATCTAATTATTCCTTCCCTCTAATTTTGTGTTCATTTTTAAAGTTAATGGCGGGAAATTGAAGTACAAGTGACAATAATAAATTTTATATTGAATGTGAATATTTACCTAATGATATGACTAGTATGATGTGTAGTAGTGGTCAAAACATCATGAAAGTAATTGATCAACTGGATCGAGATATGAATAATAACTTGAATCATGTAGAGAAAATCCTCCTCCAAGGAAAGAGCAGGATGTCATTGAATCCTTCATACGGAAAAGGTCTCCCATGTTTATTGGATCATATGATCCCCTCCTCATCGAATAGTTTATTAACTCAATTAAAAAGATATTATATGTCCTATAGTTCATAATAGAAGAAAATTTTTTACTATCAATCTATCATTTTGATTGGGAAACTGATCAGCAGTAGACATTGATCAAGAATACAAAGCCCCATGAGGAAATTGATTCCATTGATTTGGATGAATTCAAGAGAATTTTTTTCAATAAATAATTCCCCCAAACCCTCCATCTCATGATTGAATGAGAGTTCCTCAGACTCAATTAGAATGATGATGATTTAATTAGGGTGTATGAAGCAAACATTATAATGCTTTCATGGTATGCCTATGGATTTTTCATCAAAACAAAAAGAATTTTTGATATGTTTTTAAGGGACTAAAGCCAAGTCTAAAAAAAATTTGGCGATTCGATACTTAATCAACTATGATGAGATTTTATGTTGTTTCCAAAGGGATGAAATTGAGATCAAAGAATCTCAATGGTATTGTGGGTCCATCGAAAATAAGTGAAAATAGAATCTAAGGTCGGAGTTTCTGTAAATAAATTCTATTATGGAAATATTCTCCACCATCCCATGTGTAAAAAATGTTGGAAGTAACATACTAGAAACTGTCTAAAGGGAACCAATAATTTCATAGAATGTTCAAAGTTGGGACATCTAGCTTAAAATTTCTGAATACATTTAAACAATCCCACTAATGTGGAAGAATAAAGGATGGTTCAGATCAACACTTAGTATATTGTGCAGTGTTACAAATAAAAGGAGCATGGGAAGTATGTAAACAACTTCCTTATGTTGAAGGTTGTCAGTGGAAATCAACAATAACCTCCAAGGAAATAAGGAATGTCTTATGCTACACTGATGCTGAGGTGGATCCAAAAAAGATGTGGTGATAGGTATGATAGTTTCCTATTCAAGAGTATCAAACATACTATTTGATTCTAGTTTTTTCTATTATTTCATATCTTGCAAGTTTAGTTGAACTACTCAAACACCACCTCCAAATTTGTAGGATATGTTATTTTTTGAAATAGGGAATGTAGAAATTATTGCATCCATGGTTTATAAAACCTCCCATGTAAATGATTGTGGGATGAACCTCCCAACAAATATTTTCATAATCCTTTTTGTGGAGTTCGATGTTATCTTGGGCATGGATTGGCTATCTTTATTCAAATCCTTCAATAACTATTGGGAAAGAGATATCACACTTCACATCCTAAAGCATCCTCAAATTCTATACATGTGTAAGGAGAAATTTGAATCTCATTTTGAATCATTGTCCTCAGTGTGGATATTAATTCCTTATGAAAAATCATTTCTAGCTCAATTTATTGAGAAAAAGGAGAGAATCATCCTTGATGTTCGTCCCATTATGATAGATTACACTGATGTATTCCTAGAAGAGTTTATTGTCATTACTCTTGATCATGAGTTTGAGTTCTAAATTGATAATATTACTTGATATCAACCAATATCAATGACACCTTAGATAATGGACACCATAAAGACCTAAGGGTTGAAGAATCATTCACGTGAAAATCTGGAGAAGCATTTTATATGTCTGAGTGCTTCATAATTGGGTGTTCTAGTCCTCTTCATCAAAAAGAGGGATGGATCAATGAACCTATAAATTTATTTTCTTGATCTTGGTAGAATAATTATAAAGAAAAAGTATCTCCTACCAAATATATAAGACTTGTTTGATCATCTTTGGGTAGCTAGTTATTTTTCTATGGAGGACCTTCAGTTGAGATATCACCAATTAAAGGCTAGGAATGAATATAATCCCATGATTAACATTCAAAAGAGGTTTGGAAACTATGAATTAATAGGGATTACCTCCATACTGACAAATACTCCAGAAATTTTTAGTGATCTAATGGATTTAGTCATTAGGGATTACCTAGAAAAATTTATAGTATTATTTATCGATGATATTCTAATATACTCTAATAACCAGGAGGAATAGGAGGAGAATTTGAATACAGTGTTAAAAAATAATGAAGGGATAAGATATATGCAATATATAGTAAATGTGTGTTCTGGATGGAGGATGTATCATTCATAGGGAATATAATTACTAGAAAATGGATATCTATAGACCCTTCCAAGACAATGACAATTGAATAGTTTCCTAGGACAACCTTCGTATTGGAGATCCGTAGCATTCTACGTCTAGTCGGGTATTATAGATGATTTTTGAAAAACATGTTATGATTTTAAAACCCAATGACCAAGCTGACACTGAAGGGAGTGACGTTTTTCTGGACTCAAAAATGTGAGGAATGCTTTATGGAGGTCAAAGGGAGGCTTATCACTATGCCAGTTCTCACACTCACGTCATGTGGAGAACTCCTTCTAGTGTGCAAAGATGCATCCAGGAAGGGATTAGGCTTTGTTCTAATGGGAAATGATAAAGTGATGGCCTTAATCTCAAGGGAGTTGAAAATACATGAGAAAAACTATACTATGTGTGATATGGTGTTGGAAGCTATGATTTTGCTTTAAAAATATGGATGCATTAACTCTATGGGGGGAAGTGTGAGATATATACTAATCATAAAAGTGAAAAATATATATTCACAAAAAAACAGATTAACATGAACCATCGAATAAAGATAAAGCTCATAAAATATTATGACTACTCAATCCACAACCATCCCGGTAAGGAAAATAAGGTGGTGGATGCTCTGAATAGAAATGATCCTATGTCTTTATCAATGATGAGAGATGAAAATTATCTAATCTTATTATATTTGATGATTGATATGGGAATAATTAAGTGAGGAAAACCATCTTTATTTTATCAATTTTTTACTCAACCATCCCTCATGGATTAAATAATGGATACCCAAAGAAAAGATGTGGAAATTCAGAAAATAGTGGAAGCCATTAAAATAGGAAATCCAATGAGTTCAAGATTGACAAGAAAGGATTTGTAAGATTTGAGTCACCATTAAGTGTACCATCCGATGAAGTGATAAAGGAGGATCTTTTGAATGATTAACATAGTTCAACCTTTTATATACCTTAGGGAGCTCATGGATGTATTGAGATCTTCAACATCACTTTTGGCTGGAAAATATGAAGAAGGTGATTGCTGAAAAAACATCCACATGCCTAGAATGACAACATTTGATGGCTAAATGACATAAGTCTAAGGGGATTATGAAACCACTACCCATAACAACATGGTAGTGATAGAACGTCACCATGGACTTTCTCACAAGACATCTAATGACATCTTGGGGAAACCAAGCTACATGGTTCATTGTGGGTCGTCTTACAAAGTTAGACCACATTATCACAATTTTAGAGGAATTATCATTAGATCACATTTTATGGATATATATCAAGGAGGTGGTAAGGATTCATGGAGTACCACTATCAACATTATCCGATAAGGATATGAGATTCACCTCAATGTTCTTGGAATGTCTCTAACATGATTTAAGCATAGAATTGAACCTCAATATGGTGTATCATCCTTAAACTAATAGATAATATGATAAAAAATTCATACACTAGATTATATTTTGAAAGAATGCTCTGTTAACTTCAAAGGATGATGGGAACGACATCTTCCAGTAGTCTAATTATCATACAAAAATAGTATCCATTCGAGAATCCAAATGGCACCATGTGAAGCCCTTTATCGGAAACGGTGCAGAACACTAGCATGTTGGGATTAAGTCGATGAGAATAAGCTAAAAAGACATAAAATAGTTGAAGAAATGGTGGAGAAGCTAAAAACCATTCATCAACACATCAAGGAATTACAATGTCGGAAAAATAGTAATGCACACAATTTTTGATGTGAACTTTAGTTCATTGTTGTTGACATGGTTTTTCAACACATATCTCAATGGAAGTTAGTCATGAGGCTTTGGAAGAAAAGAATGATAATTTCTATGTAGATAGGCCCCTTTGATATTCTTCATCATGTTAGGGATGTGGCATATAGACTTGGAATTCAACATACAATGTCTAAACTACAAAATTTCTTTCATGTATCCCTCTAATGGATGTACATACAATACCATTCACATGTTCTTTCTTCAGATGTCTTACAGTTTGAGAATGAATATTCTTATTAGGAATTTCCAGTTATGATCATAGATCATAGAGATAATATTCAGTGTAACAAGACTAATTAGCTAGTCAATGTACTGTAGTGGAACCATGAGTTAGAAGAGAAAACATAGGAACTGGAGGAGGCAATGAAGGAAAATTACCTACACATATTAATGTCCTAGAAGGTAAAATGAAATTCCAAGGGAAAAATTTCATAATGGGGGAATAATATAACAATCAAATTTTTTATCAATAGAATTCCTTAATTTCATTTATTTCTAATATTATAATAACATTTGAAATTATATATCAATAAAAATAATAATATGTGACCATGAAACCTAATTATTCAACTTCACTGACTTGAATTTTGAAAAATTTTCATACAAGGTTGGTTTCAGAGTGCTTTTGTGGTGTGATGGAACAAACATAATTTTTGGTCAATAGTGACCTAACCTTATGAAATTTAATCCCTCCATAATTAATTTTAATACAAACATTATAAATATTAAATCATATAAAAGAATAGTAACCTCAACCATTAATGTATAAATAAAATTTAGGTAGCTTATAAGTTAATATATGACCATAGTAAATGTATTGGTATTTTTATAAGTCATTAATAACTAAATAAAATTAATTAATTAATTTAAATGAAAATTTTACTTCCCAAAAGGTGTTAATAAATTATCAATGTTATATATTCTGGTTTTAGGATAATTTTATAAGGCTGTATGTAATTTTTGAAAACATCATAAAATTACATATAGCTTTAAAATCTATATTTTTCATGTAAATTATTATTTTATTAAAAATTAAATTAATTATATTTATAAAATTTATTTTAAAAAATGGGGTTAATGTTTTTATTCCACGAATTGAAAAATTATTAGGGTGTCTTTTTCGTTTTTGTCTAAAATACATGAATTTTATGAAAAATAAAATACAGTTTTTTGAAAATAAATATAAATACATGATTTATCGTGTCATGGATGATGTTATGATGATGTAAGACCAATTAGTTCCCACAAAAATATACTTACTGCTATTTTTTGTCATGCAATCATCACTATTTATTGTATTGAGGTAAATCATCAATCTATGGAATTAAATATTATGAAAAACCTCCTCTCCTCCACTATAAATGCCACCACTCCTTATCACATATTTTCACTCCTATCAATAAAATTTCCTTGATCAAATTCTTCCCAAATATATCCCCAAGATCCTTATCCAATTAAAACCTCTTTAGTCTCTTAAAAATATAGAATCCTATCCCATTAAGAGGATCTCAAGAAAGATTGATTCAAGTGTTAAATTCTTATTTTCAATTCTTTTACATTATTTTCAAGTTCATTTTTTTTCTTTTCTGTCCTTACCTATCCTCAACCAAATGATATTAAAAATACCTTACCTTATATGTACTATTATATTTTATCATAATGTAATAATTTATTATCATATCTCCTTTTCCATTCTTTTATACTTTTAGTAAAGTCACCAACCGAGAGGTGTTAATTTACCACATTCAAGGACAATGTGTTTTCAATTTATATTCCCATCTTCAATATTGGTCATGAAACCATTTTTATTATTGATGAAAATTATAATTATGTAATATATCCTATATAGGGTAATATAATCTATTCGTACACATTATATTAAATTATATTGAATAAGGACTTCATAGTGATCAAAAAGCACAAATAAACCCAAAACTTTATAACTAATGATTTATATAATGATTCAACTTCACTATAAGTAACCAAAGTAAACATACAACCAT
The DNA here is from genome assembly GCA_963277665.1 of Viscum album. NCBI lineage: Eukaryota > Viridiplantae > Streptophyta > Magnoliopsida > Santalales > Viscaceae > Viscum > Viscum album. The sequence goes on along the minus strand of OY728125.1, from coordinate 1,919,297,847 downwards.
GTAACCTTATGAATGTTCAATAATAAAATATAACTTCAATTATAAACAACCATCACCATTTTACATTATTCTCCATTCATGAAAATAAGTAAACCAATCGTAAAAACCAAGAAAAAAATAGACCCGAACAATGTAATTGAACCACATAACCCATAAAAATTTTTACGAAAGAACATAAAATGTTATAATAAATATTTTACATAAGTTATAGTTTAATGGATTATTAATCAATGAATTATTCGGGTCATTAATATCAAGTGGAGAACGCCATCATACTTTAGTTAAGGGATTCACTCTATTTCAATTTTATTCAACAATGTCATCTATGTTTTTTTATTTTAGATGTAATGCCTAATCATGGGATATTATTTCTCACCTCCCCAAAATCCTCTCATTATTTATATGTTATGATAAACCTCTTTATGTCTCAGTAATCATTCTTATGTACACCTAATACCATGCTGATAATCAGAAAGGGATTCCTCTCAATCATCCTTTGATACTTCCGGTTGCCTTATATTTCTTTTACCAAAATTAACTTGTCCTTTATTTTTATTTTCATATTTATAATGTTGTGTAAATGTACAAAATTCATTTATCATGACCATTTCATCATTCTTTTTTAGTGATATAAATTTTTTTAATCGATTCCCTCCTTAAAACATCCCGATAAGAAAACCTGTATTGATGGAACATATCGAATTCATACCAGATTCAAGTAAACTCTATATTTTTTTAAGAATACACTGTCATTATGAAATCAGTATTTTTTATTATGAAAACATTATGGGTAAAATTCTTTTTTTATATAAAATATTTTCCCATTTTCTATTATAAAGGCTCTATAGTTTTTTCCTTAAAACAACAAAAAAATGTTTTAACGATAAAATTTATTAAATAATTTTACTTCATGTTATAAATTATACATGAAATAAAATACCATGATACATTCCAATTTTCACTTATGAATTTCCATGTATATTATATTTCCTTTCATTCATGGACCCTTTTATGGTATGCTGATATTTTATGCATTATGACATTATTATAACACCCCAATTATTTTCATCGGTGACCCTTATGTTTATATAATATTTATTATGTATGTTTATTTATGTGGAAAACATATTCATAGAAGGATAAGATGGGTGCACCCAGATAACACTCCAACTAATTTGGCAATGATTAATCTCAAGAGACGTTGTGTGTGAAGGTCTTGGTTGTTAGCCTTGGCTTGTGCTAACATGTGTGATGGTCATGGAAGTTAGTGTTGGATTGTGCTACTAGGTGAAATGTCCTCGACATTTATCATTGAATTATGATCAAGTAATGTTTTATGATACCAACACATTACTATGACTCGATGTTTATATTATTTTATGTTTATATGTTATGATTACATATGTTACATGCTTTTTTAAATCATCATGTCATTCCCTCTATCACAAGTGTTAATTAATTGTTATTATATTTATTCCCTTATTGGGTTATTTAGATCATCCATTTTTATTGTGTTACCATAGTAAACATACATAGATGTTTGAGTACAATGGATGTTATGAGACTTATTTGAATATTCCATAATGAAATGTTTTATTTAGTTTCATGTATTCTATTTTATTTATCTAGTACTCAAAGGCAGTCAAATTTATGGTCCTTGGTATGAACCATGATGTATAATTACACTTGGAATTATTCAATGTTATATGTGATAGTATATGATCTCTATATTGAGTCCCTATTAGAAATAACTATAGTTGGAACCCCATGAAGCATCACATTCTCTTGATGGTACCAGTCCCTAATGTATTCCACTTTATTTTTTTTCTTTTATTGGGCCGAAATGAACTTATTTGGTGATTATATCAACAATAACCCAAATAAAATCCTTCCCACTCATAGTACAATGTATACCAATGAATAAAAATATAAAAATCTAATTCCAATTCCATAATAGATTGTGAAAATATTGTAACAACCCGATATGTCTATGTTCATCCTTCTTAGCACTTCAAAAAGTGGGACCCCACAACTAAATGACATGTCCTTGGACACCAATACTGATGTCTCAAATCTTGGTATATAATTTTATCCCCATGTTTCATGAACCAACGCGACCTGTGTACACTATCTAGAAACTTTTTTTTCATGTAAAATTAAACAACCAACTATCTCTAGAAGCACAATTATCTAATAGGAGACCATGATAATTCACACAAGGTATCCCCACCATTTAGGATTTATCATACATTATAGCTCTCGATGTATCCAATATTATCATGTCGGTCTCACTCCAAGAAAGGGGAGCATAATTTTATTGAATACAGAAACACATATCCACCATCCTCATTGAATCCCAAACTAAAATCAACAATCAAAAACATCAGATACTACTACTCAACTGATTCCTTCAATACATGGGTCATTAATTTTCTTCTCAATCTATCGGCTACAACATTTCATTTCCCAGGGTTATATAAAACCTAAAAATAATATGTATAATGATAATCAACCCAATGTCTCTATCACAAGTTCATATATCTATGAGTGAAAATATATATAAGGATTATTTGATCAGAATATACTATAATCTACTATCCAAAGAGATAGTGACACCACATTTTGAGTGTATGAATAATAGTATCCAAATCAAAATCATTGGTTGGATATTTCATCTTATGAGGGAATTACATGAATGATCTACTAGAAATAAACTTTTTAACCCATGTAAAGACACATCTAAAACCCATACCAATGGAATCACAAAAATCATTTTAACCATCTCCTAGTTTCGAAAGTATAAAAACTGGTGCTGATGTAAACCATATATTCATCTCCGAAAAGGATATGTGATATTTTTAATTCCATTAAAAAAATTATATCCTTATGTGTTAATGGGTACATAAAATATGTTAACATGGTGATGACATGAAAAACCAAGTATTAAAATGTTCCGAACCCATGAAGCTTTATATCTATCACACATTTTTGGGATTCTCCCAAAACATACCAGCCTGCACCATTTCGAGAGAAACTGAGAATCCATTCTCAGATATCACATGCCCAATAAACATAAATTATTAGATCTAAAACACACATATAGATATATTACCATTTTTAAATTGTTCCCTTATTATTTGAAAATTTATACCAAAATGGTATCTCTACCCCTCCTCTGTCTTAGATTACACCATGATATCATCTACGAACATAACCAAAAAATATCCATGAACCGAGATAGATTTGGTTAATCAAATCTATGAATATGAAAGGAGAATTAGTGAATCTAAAGGGAAAAAACAAAAACATAAAATTAACATATCGACTCATTAATTGTGTGGTTGGTATTTACTATTCTAGTACACTCAACTGGTGGTACCTCAACTCCATGTCAATTTTAAAAATCCAAAGATCCCCTATCAGTTTATCAAAGGGATCATCAATTATGCATAAAGGATAATTGATAGAAATAGTCACCCATTTGAACTTCTAATAGTCCATACAATGTATAATAATTCTTTTTTATTTTTTAGAAATGATTTAGTTGAATCCCACAGTGACATAATAGGAAGAACAAATCATTTCTCCTCAATTCCCTCAATTTGTTCTTTAATTTTAATCAACATATCAGGTTCTGTTAGATGAGATGTTTGGGAAATTGGAGCTGTCCAGGGAGTAGTTCAATAGTAAACATGACTTATCTTATTGTCGGTAAACCAAAAAAACATCCATAAAGACCCTAGGGTTTTCACACAAAAAAAGTTATTTGAAAACCAAAAATGTAGGAAAATTCATCTAGAAACATTTTAGAAAATTTGAATGTGATTAAATAGGCATAAATAAGAACATCCCCTACACTTCCACATCTAGAGTCCAACTATCCTTTGAAAATGTTTGTGAACCCATCAATAGATATGAAAGATGTCTAATGATGAGAATATTATATATATAGCTTGATACTAATCACACAATACATTATGAAAATCAAGTCAGATATATTAATATCAGGCACAATTAAGTCCTAAACCACATTAGTGTCACCTATTATCACTAGACATGCAAGACATTAGAATCTATTTTTAGGGATCTTTCCCATAGGTAGGGAAAGATCCTACCAAAATGAAATAATCATCAAATTCAATCCTAAATCGTTAACCTAAATTGATGATATAAAATAATGAGTAACACTATAATCAATCAAACCTAGAACCATAGAAGTACAAAAAACATCATAAATTTAAAAATATTTATCTATAATTTTGATTCCATTGGTGCATAGTCGTCTATATAAATCCCTCTAGAAATATATATTTTGAAATCCCCTTTGAATGGGAATGATTCCCAACACCCTTGGAAGAATCATCATGAACTTCTGACCCCTTAGTAAAATAGGATCCCAATTTATTATCATGGGACCTCATAAAACAAAAACACTTTAGATGGCTAGATCACCCACAATGATGACATGTACTCAGAGCCTCCATGAAAAGAGGCCTGGTTTGACCATACCTCCATCAATGGTATAATGTAACATGTAACTATCATTTATAAGACTCAGAAACTGGACCATCAAAAAACTAACCACTTTTGAGATTCCTTTTCGTACTAGAAGAAGAACCATGGCTAACTACTATACCAACAGATTCACTGCCCAAACATGTACATTGAGATATGTGTGTTTCAAAAGATTTGACTTTTCTACTACCACTAAAAAGGTAATAATGAAAAATACATTAGGAATCAACTAAACAACATATCTCATTCCCATATAGATCCTCCAAGAATTCTGTTAATCATTGATGACATAATCTAGTGCAGGATAAACCAATTCAGAAAATTGGGAAGAGTACTCCAAAATGGTACAATCATATTTCTCCAAATATAAAAACACTTGGTATTTTCCACACGAAATTTCTTATGATAAATCTACTAATTAATGATCTTTTGGAAATAATCCCAGGTAAGAACATCAAGATGCATATATTTCACTATTCATTTTGACAATTTTGATCAATGTAATTAAAGTATATAAAAGGATTAACATAGATGATAATCATAAGGATTCGTCAAAAAAATTTAAGATCCTCTCTATCCTTTTAAAAATATCTTATGACTACAATGGTCCCTTATCACCAAAGAAGACAGGTCGATGATACATAGTAAATATTGATCCATGAACCAATGCTTGTCCCAGGTTCACTAATCCCATTGACCACATAGTATGAATGGTACACATCACTGATATAACAAAAGTAGGTTTAAATAGAGGATCTAGATTAAGAAACTGCCTTGAATATTCTTGTATTGTATTTATAAATGATCTTCTATGACGTATTTTTTAAAAACATAAGACAATAAATCATCGTTCTTGGGATAATTCCATAACCATCAAACCAAAAACAAGAATAAAAAACATTTCTTGAAAACAATATTAATTTAACGTATTTAATAATCTTATAAAATTGGGAAACACCTTTTTACAAGGTAAGTTCCATCTAAAAAACTTCCCACTTAGTTTATAAAAATAAACATATATGTTCCATGTCCTCAGACATTGTATATAGAAAAAATTAACTAATACTCATATACAATTTATTCAAATGAAACTAAATAATCAGTCTGGAACTAAGGATTTTTTCCAACCACATAATGAAAATCTGATTAAGTAAAAAGAGTGTGCTTGATAGGCCCATTTTCTGATCCTACTGTCCAAATTTCAATGATCGTACACCAATTTAACAAAGGAAGAGAACAAATATAGGAAATATTTAAACATTCCAGGTTGAGTACCCACTCTAATAAAATATTTGATTTAGACCAAACCTAGTGGACAAGACAGGTCACCCGCATCCACACATCTTAGGGTGGGGTAATACAATGAAAACAAAATAAGTTCTTTATAAAATTATAGCAATTTATAGAAGTATATTATGAAGATGAAACAAAGTGAGATAAAATTATTCCAAATATAAAAAACCAGAATCTATGAATATTATAGACAAAACTACTCTTGATGGGACCAATTATCAACTACAAACAAAAATAGTAATGTACGTACAAGACTACATGCTATAATTTTTTTTACTATATCTATATCATGAAAAACAATCTATAGCCACCGAGAGGAATAATTAGGGCCTGAGAAACATATATCAGTATCATTCCACCAAAGAATATATACATGTTATAATATCAAAATATAGAAGTATAAGATATCAAAATAAATTTTTTAAAGAACTTATATAAATAAAAAATAGGAAACTTGTTTCTCCACAATTATTGTGTTTTCAAAACGTTTATAAAATGTTTCCAAATACATAAACAATGTTGTTAAATATTCTAAGTAAAAATATACATGTGAGAAATTATATATGGTGTAAACAATCATGTAATAAAAAATTATAAATATTATTATTATTATTATTCGGGCTCTAGCTGATGCGAAAATATGTACTAGAGACTAACAATACAAATAAAGAATAAGTTTGGATATAATTAACATCAAGGCCTACAACAGACCATCAATATACAAGAGGATAATTCCTAGTGGTGTCACAAACTAAGGCTACCTATGTCTTATTATTTACAAAACCAAGGTTATAGTTGTGGAATGATAGTTAACTTCTATTCTAAAAACCATTCTCACATATTTATAAAACAATTTCAATATCAATATAGTCTACATCAGGGTTTGAAAATCCATATTACTAAATCAATTCAAAACCATTTTCAATAAAAACACCTTCAAAACAAAAAACCAATTTTTTCAATTTTAACCATGTGAAATTATATTTCAGATCACAAAGAATCAATATGAACTATAAGAAACTAAATAAATTAGAATAACTGAACATATCTACTTACCTCAAGAGCATATACATCCTAACCACCTTTGACAACATGGATTGAAAACCACAATATATTCTTCTAAAATATATATAACCAAAGGTGTATAGTGATCTATGATTTCCATACATTAATATTAGATAAATTTTTAAGAATAAATAATATATTATTCCAATAGACTCCAAAAAAAATATTATTATAGTGCCTTTGGATACATGGGTGACATACATTATCTCCAACTAGGTTATCCAACACTAGAACCCCTCTTATACATATCATTCTTTCAATATATCTTAATATCATGGGGAAGGATCCATAAAAATGTGGGAGGTCAGATGCTCATTAATGGTAGACAGTGGAGATATATAAGCATAAACATAATCGTAAGGGCATTAGAATAGATCATAACCTTAGAATATCATACCCTACATATCAAATATCATAAACATAAATCATGGAATAAATATTGGCAATTCATAAGACATGAAACATGATAGAATAAATAGAATATTCCATGAATGAATTGCATTGGGGTACGATATGTAATTATGGAATACACATAAACATTGAAAATTCTATGTCAATTCTAACTACCATGAACATCATATTATATTTTACATGGGATACGATCTATGTAGCTATTCCAGATGTGGGATAATAGATCGTGTACCCTCTTAATTTTTGGATTGTTCACCAACATGTGTACCCTTTTACTTTTAGTATTAGGTTAAACCATGTGCACATACATTTTTTAGGCTTGGGCTATAACATGTGAACCTTCTTAATTTTATTCTTGTGCTAAAACCCATATAACCTATTATTTTCTAGATTGTGTTATAACCTGTGTACCATTTGAGATCATATATCCTTGATCATTACCCAGTTCATTGGATGGAGTTATAGGTCCCACCCAACACATAACAAAATCAAAAAACAAATTCAATAGGACAATAAAACTATCATTATATCAATACCCATTACAATATATGGGTTTCATAAACATCATACCTTAACCCCTGAAATGAAATGGGTAGCATAAATATTTAATTATATCATAAACTATAGAAAATATAAAGGTTACATAAAAATTACATCCTAGAATAACACAGGAAAGGATGTGGGTTTCATAGTTAAAGATCATGGTATAACCCATTGAGGGGAGAGAGTTTTCACAATCATATAACTTATGGAAGTGGAATGAGTTTCCTAAACATATAACCCTTTAAAGAGAAACTTGTTATCATAAATATGATTCCATCAAACATAATTTTTTTAGAGAAAGAACATGCACAAAACCATTGGATAATTTCCAATAAAAGAATGAGTAATATCATCAGATACTATCTAATATGGGAAATAATTTTGAAATATCATTTAAAAATTTACATTTGAAAATATAATTTTATATTTGAAAATTTAATTTTAGATTTTTAAATCATTTTGAAAAATATTTTCCTTCAAAACCTATAAAAAAGGTAAATAAATTTATAAAACCAAATTTCCTTGAAAATGCATAGAAACAATTAAATAAACCAATAAATGTTTCAGAATACTCTTTTATACATAAATATTTTACCATAATTTTTCTTGAAAATATCTTTGATATTTTTTAAAGGTAATATTTAAAACAATAAAAAAAATTTGAAAAACTTTTTCATTGAATACAAAATTAAAAATAATGAATATAAAAATTATTAGAGAAAAAAATTATTTTAAAAAGAATAAATTTTTAATATTGTAATGTAAACATCATGGGAATTTCATTCATGATGGCGGGTAAATCTGTACACTCCGAACATTCCCTTTTCACCAAAAAGAGGTCTGATAATTTCGATGATCAAGAAAAGACCCAAAGATTCCTATCATTAAAAAGCACTTTTATATAAAATTTAAAGCATGGGTACAAATTTCATTTAATTATCATAGGATAATATTGTAATATATTTTAAAAAATTTCTTTTTGGAAGACATGGTTTCAAAAAGAATGAATTTTTTACTTAAGATAGATTAAATTTGCTCTTTATTTGAAATATATTCTTAACTAAATATTGAAAAAAGTGTAGAAATTGTTCCAAGACATGAATATATCATAAATAACTAGAGGGGAATAAATTTAATGAGTGTTCTTGATGTAAAAACCCAGAAATTTCGAGGATTTTTTTATTTCTTTGGAATTTTATGAGTGCGCAATTTTGACGGCGCCCGATTCCGAGGACCGGTGTGCCTGAAATCATTTTATGAAGATTTTTTCGGGTATGTTTAGTAAACGTACGTGTAGGTTTTTGCATATTTTGAACCGGTTCTCGGAATTAAAATCCTAGGGAACTGATGAACTCGTAGCACCGAAATTCGCCTAAAGGGACCCTTACCACAGATGTGTTTAGTAATGGTTGAATGTAAATTTTTGAGGATTCATGATAAATTAAATAAAATTTATGTGTTATATAAATTTTATAAAGGTGGTGGTTAAATCCCCCAATGGGAGGTTAGAGGTAGGGCCTACACCCCACATAACCTCCCATGGGAGGATAGTGTGTGGTGGGGCCCACACAAGCACCTAACCCCCTTTCAACCCCTTAAACCATTGGACTTCCCATTAAATTTCCAACTCACCCATGTTTTAATTTTGTGAGACCTTTGAAATTATTTCCATCCCATGGAAATTATTTAAGTGAATCAGTTAATTAATTTTTTGTGTGTTTGAGATATTTTGAAAGGCATGGCAATATTATTATAATATTGGGAGTATATTATTTCATTTTCCTTGAAAAAATTTCGGTGGAAAGGCTTTGGGTGAATTCACCCTCTTCGATGAAGATCATGAAGAATGATGTCCTCTTTGATGAAGAATGCTGATTCCACCGAATAATGACGACGTTTCCTCCTTCCTCTTCATCCGCAATATGGGAGAAGATGCCGCCCACAAAGGAAGACACCAATGATAATGACTTTTCACAATGTTGATGGAACAACACCCGACTACCGCGATGCTCGTCTTCCGCAGCTCGTTGACATGCAACGTCATATACAAGGTAGGGGTTTTTTTATGATATTTATTTAATAAAATTATACACTCATCATTGATAATTTCAAGTGATCGTCTATGGCCAATTGATATCGCCTAACGTGGAAGGTGCGGGCCGAACAGACAGGGCCTGAGGACCCTCTGAAAACTCTTGTTTATGTTAGTAGTGGCGATCAGAGGTGGAGGTGACCAGAGGCGGTGATCATTAGAGGTGGTTTCCATACTCCGGCCCTATGGAGGAAATCTTGGCTTGCATCCATGGGCTGCTTGGACGAACCAATTTGGCTGGCCGTAGTCAGCCGGGCTGGAGAACCACGGCACCCCCATGTGTTCTGCGGAGGTGGTGCGGCCTGCACCTGCGGGCCGCTAGCTAGACCAACTGGCCGGCTACAGCTGGTTGGATAGGATACTGTAGTGACAGGTGGGCACCATGCTGCGAGAAAACAGTGGCCGCTGTGAGGGCTACTCGCACTAGAAAAGCCTGTTGTCTTCGTGTGGATGGACAAGAGAGGCGGCGCTGCTCGGTGCCACCATTACAAGGAATCGGGGGGCTGCGCCACTCGCTCCGCTCGACCAGCTGGTCGTGCTGCTGGTAGTCGCAGGCTAGGTCACAGCACTGGGCCACGATGCGCCCCACCGGGCTGGGCCGACCCCCTAGCCAGGTCAGACCGGCCGAGCCAAAATGGGCCGACCCGCAAGCCCACTGGGATAGACGGGTCGGGACAGTTTTTGTTAAAATGTGGATATCTTCAAAACCGCGTGTCTGAACGACACGCCGTCTGCAACAATGAGATCCTCATGTCAAGATGGTCTTTTTGCGATACTCTAATTGAAATTTGGACAACATTGGAAAATGTATGGTTTTTGAACGAGCGTAATTCCAACCGGGCCCCTAGAACGGAAAAGCCGATAACTCTCAGACCGGGTGTCTGATTGACACGCCGTCAGTCGCGTTGAGTATCTTTTGATGAGATGTAACTTTGGGATACATCAAATCTAGAATTCATGATAGCTGATGTATCGACCCCTTTTCTCAAGAAGCGGACCCTCTCAAAATCGAGCATGCTCTGTGCGAGAACCCTAGAGCTAGCTGCGACTGCGATGACTACTATACTGGGATCCTCCGTGGGTTAAACAGCGAAGACTACCGTACTGGGATCCTCTACGTGTTCGATGGCGATGACTAGTGTTCTTGTATCCTCTATGGGTCTGACTGTATTGACCTCTTTACTTGTATCCTGTGTGGGTCTGACAGTGTAGCTAGTCTTGTATCCTGTGTGGGTCCGATAGCATAGCTGGTCTTGTATCCTCTGTGGGTCCGACAGCTTAGATGAATTAGTGATACTTCTGATCATCTCTGTCGCTATACAAAATATGTACACCTTTTTGTGATGAGTCTTGAAATTCAATTAATATCATTGATGTTTTTGACTATACTTCCTGTGTGGATTGGGTTGTATTTGGGTTCATGAGTTGGAGACGAACCGAGATTGATAACTTAGGTATATGTGGTCATATACCTAAGTAGGGTTGGTTGATACTTCGTGTTTGTATATTTCCTTCTGTGGTTTATCCTTTGTGGTTTCTGGGAGACCTTCAGGAGCCTTGGGATCCCTACTGTTTATCATTATACTCCCCTTTCATAGGATATACCCGCACTTTGTTGGGTTGGTGGAAGACGACCGACAACACTGATCGAGGCAGTGAGTTGTGGAGCTTGACGATACTCGGAGGTGAACCTCTTGGAGAGACGTACACGGAGTAGACAGACGGACCTGAGGTGCTGAGGAGACCATCTGTACCCACCCTTCAGGTGGGATTTCTGGAGGACGACTCAGTAATTGCTGTTTAACTTTACTATAGTTGTACTAGCTTTTCAGTTGTACTGTACTTTACTGTTGGGCTTGTATTTTCGGCCCCCTTTCCTTTGAACACTATCTTTTGTATAAAGTTGTACTTTGTGTTTACTTTCAGATTCATACAATGTTGTATTTTTTACTTTCTAAAGGCAATTCCTTCCCTTTTTATCAGGAATTACTCCTTTGGTGCTACTCTCCAGCCCCTGGCCTATGGAAGGCGGGCTTGGGGTAGTCACGATATGGGCCCCGAGGACGGGTCGTGACAAATTGGCATCAGAAGAGTCGGTTCTACCACAGAACTCAGGAATATAATCAATTTTTTATGAATAAATAGTGTTAATAGTATTGAGTGTGGTTTTCAGACCAGGGAGTCCAGTGTTGGTGTCGCGGACAACATATCAATACACCAGGACCCTGACCTCTGATTTCCGACTCAGTGCACAAAAACACTGATTGTGTGTGTGCTTCCTTTGAAATGTTTTCTTTGTGATTACTTTATGTCATCTCACTAGGTATACTGTTTGACCATGGTGCACTTGTTTCTTTTCAGGATGGACCCACAAAGGCATCCAGCTAGGGTTTCGAGCTATGTATGTGATGGTAGCCCTCCGAGCAACAAGGCCTCGGTGCAAGTCCCCATAATAGCGGAGGCACCAGTGGTACAACTACCTGCTGGGCCACTGATACCACCATCCCCAGTAGCAGTGAGAGAACGTCGTCTGAGTGTGTTGCATGACTTCCAAAGATAGAGGCCGCCCAGGTTCTTTGGAGAGATGGACTCATAGGCAGGTGAGGATTGGCTAGAGGCTGTCGTGAGTGTTTTCAGATTGTTAGAGACACCAGCCAACCTTATGCTGATCCTTTCCGTGAGTCTCCTATATGCGGCAGTAGGCAGATAGTGGAGCCCGATCCTCCAGGTGCATGATGAGGCATCTTTACTTTGGAAAAACATCAAGAGTATCTTCTTCTAGGAGTTTGTTCCAGCCACCCATCATGCAGTGCGGATTCAGGAGTTACTTCATCTGCAGCAGGGCAGCATGATAGTAGCTCAGTACTCAGCGAGGTTCACCGACCTCTCGCGCTACTCCACTGATATAGTGAGGGACCCGTTCCTTAGGGACCAGACCTTCGAGTAGGGTCTCGGGCATGAGATCATGGCATCGACGATTCTCCACTGCTTCCCGATGTAGGGGGTGCTGGAGAGATCCCTTCTAGTGGAGAGTTATCTCACTGATCAGTCACTAGAGGAGAGACCCACTGAAAAAAAAGATGTGGCAGAGTCTTCATTAGTTGGTAGTAGAATTTTGATGAAGAGGTCCATGAGGACCAGGCCATCAGGTGGGTGAACTCAGGCTACAGATTCAGTTGTGTGGTTCACATGAAACAGAGCCAGCCTTACGAGGAGCAGGCAACACTATGCATGCGTTGGGCAAGGCCACATGCCACGTGACTACCCGACCCACCATGCAGAAGACCAACAAATAGTAGAGGGACCACCTAGGAAAAGGAAGAGGTTTTACTGTGGTGGTCTGCTGGGAGCTGGCGGACGTGGAAGAGGAGTTGGCTAAGTAGCGGGTGGTGGACGATGTTTCGATGAACCACCACCACCCCCACTAGGAGTTCCACCCCGACCATAGGGAGCTGGTGGACAGAGGAGAACTCATCTCCAGGTAGTCGAGGACTACGATCACGACACACCTGAGTTGATTTGAGTACTATCTGTGTATACTCCACCCTTACTGCAGTACATATAGACACAGGTGCAAGTCATTCTTTTATTACCACTACCCTTGTTCCGAGCATGGAGATTCTGACAGAGTCGTTGGCTTGATCTTTACGGATATAGACACCTACGGGAGTAGAATCGAAAATAACGCACTCGTGATGGTAGGGTGAGCTTACTCTAGAAGGTGATAGCTTTGGTTGGGATCTTCTTGTAGCAGCGTCGAGGCCTTACGACGTCATCTCGGGTATGGACTAGTTATCCACAGTTCATGCTCAGATTGACTGTATTAGGCTCAAAGTGTGGTGTATCCACACAGATGGGAACAGGTTCACCTTCACAAGTGAGAAGGGAGACTTTGTAGTGCAGGATGGACTTACGCAGAGGACGGGGTAGCCAATCACACATCAGTTGGCAATTCTCATCCTCGGAGAGACTAATGTGCGAAGTCCGAGTTTTCCTGTTGTGGTGGATCGATACATGGATGTTTTTCCTGACAACATTCCAGGACAGCCTCCTCGTAGAGATGTATAATTCTACATCGACCTGTAACCCGAGACATCACCGATATCTACTCCAGTATATCGGATGTCTCCCGCCGAGCTTTATGATCTGTGGGTACAGCTGGAGGACTTTCAGGGGAAGAGATTTATCCGACCCAATGTTTCACCATGGGAATCTCCGATTTTGTTCCCCAAGAAAGAGAATGGGAGCATCTGAATGTGTGGAAACAACTATCGCCTGAATCAGGTGACCATGAGGAATAAGTACCCACTTCTAAGGATTGACGACCTCTTCGATCAGCTCAAGGGAGCATGATGGTTCTCGAAGATAGACCTCAGTTCAGGCTATCACCAGCTCAGATTTCAAGACGAGGATGTACAGAAGACGACCTTCAGGTGTTGGTATGGCCACGATGAGTTCTTGGTTATTCCCTTCAGTGTAACTAACGCTCCATAAGTGATCATGAGTCTCATGAACGTGATCTTATAGCCTTACCTCAATCACTTTGTTGTAGTCATCATCGATGACATACTGATTTACTCGACTACTAAGGAGGAGCACGCCTACCATTTACGAGTAGTAATGGACACACTCCAAGAGAACCAGCTTTATGGTAAGCTCTCAAAGTGCGAGTTCTGGATTCAAGAGTTTCACTTCATGGGACATGTCATCTCAGAGGTGGGGGTAGCAAATGATACAGTGATGATCGAAGCAGTACTTGCTTGGGAGCCACCAAGGAGTGTGACGGAGGTATGGAGTTTCCTGGGCCTGAATGGATTATATCGGAGATTTTTCCATACTTATCCAGAGTTGTATCACCTCTTTATGCTTTGACAAAGAAGCGAAAACCCTTTGTGTGGTCAGATAGATTCTAGTAGAGATTTCAGGAGCTGAGGCAGAGGTTAACTAGTGAACCCATCATGAGGCTACCGGAGGAGGGAATAGGGTACGTAGGGGACACATTAGGGACCGGACATGGGTGTGTCTTGATCCAGGATCGAGAAGTTATCACGTATGGTTCACAGTAGTTTAGACTGCATGAGAAGAACTACGCTACCCATGACCAGGAGTTAGCAGCAGTGGTCTTCATCTTGGAGATGTGGCAGCACTATCTGATGGGTGAATGCTTTACAGTCTACTCTGACCACCAGAGTCTCAGGTACATTTTCTCACAGAAGGACCTAAACCTGAGATAGAGGTGATGGATCGAGTTCCTCTAGTACTAAGGCATAGTGATATTCTATACTCTTGGGATAGGGAACGTTGTAGCAGGTGCTCTCAGCAGGAGATCAAGCATTCAGCTGCTAGGAGAGGCAACAGAGAAGCTAGCCGCATTGTATATATCCTTTTTGGATAGATATGGAACAGCCTTTCTTTAGTCTCTCACAGTTACTCTTCAACTTCTATAGTGATTCAGAGAGGCACACCATGGGGATGTTGATTGTGAGACACGATGTGCTCAGATATCCACAGGGCTGGCACCTGATAGATTTTTTGAAGGAGGGGAGCATATCATTCTCTTAAGGGGAAGTACCGTGGTACCAGTTTCACTAAATGAGGATGTGTTTAGGGTGTTTTACACTTACCCTCATGTGGTACATCAAGAAGTGGAGAAGATGTATCAGGACCTCAGACGACAGCACTGGTGGCCAGGTATGAAGAATGATGTAGCAGAGTTTGTCTCATGATGCCTCACTTGTCAGTAGGTAAAAGCAGAGCACCAGGTACCATCAGGCATGGTACATCCCTTAGAGGTCTCCGAGTGGAAGTGGGACAGGATATCAAAGGATTTCTTGGTGAGGCTTCTACGTACATCTAGAGGACATGACTCTATTTGGGTGATCGTCGACTAACTCACCAAGTCATCCCACTTCTTATCGATCAGTGAGTAAGGCTTAGTAGAGAGCCTGGAATTCCTCTACATTCAAAATATCGTCAAGATTCATGGTCTTCCATCGACTATCTTCTCAGATCAAGATGCTCGTTTCACTTCCCAGTTATGGAAGGGGTTATAGGAGGCTTTTGGGACACAACTTCGTTTGATCATCGCCTTCCATCCTCATACGGACGGTCAGACTAAGAGGACCATTCAAACTCTCGAGGACATGCTCTGTTCATGTGTCCTTGATATTGGTCGTAGCTGGGAGGATCACTTACCCCTAGTGGAGTTTGCGTACAACAACAGCTACCACTCCACCATCAGAATGGAACCTTACGAGGCATTGTATGCCTGACCTTGGAGATCACCTATGTGTTGGACTGACCCAGGGGATTCAGCACATATAGGACCAAAGATAGTGCATGCTACAATGGAGAAGGTGCAGATCATCCAAAAGTGGATGAAGACTGCACAGAGTAGACAGAATTCATATGATGATAGGAGACGAAGACTACTGGAGTTCGAGGATGGAGACCATGTCTTCCAACGAGTCTCACCTCGACGGGGTCTACGGAGATTTGGCCGAGGTGGAAAGTTATCTCCGTGATTCATCGGACCTTTCCGGGTCCTCATCAGAGTAGGTGAGGTGGCTTACCACATGGCCCTTCCACCTTAGTTGCACCGGGTGTACGATGTCTTCCACGTGTCTCAGCTAAAGAGATATGTGCATGACCCGTCCCACATCATCGACCACGGGGAGCTGGACATCGATGATGGGGCGCCATTCACGGAGGTTCTAGTGGAGATCAAGGATCTACCGGAGCGGGTCCTATGTGGAAGGTTGATTCTTCTAGTGCGCATTCGCTGGTATCACGTGAACCTTTAGTAGAGAACATGGGAGCGGGAGGCTCAAATGCATGCTCAATACCCCCATTTGTTTCCCCAGTGTATGTTATAGCTTTATGGGGATGTAAATAACTAAGGTTGGGTTAATTTAAATAGACAAAAATTTCAAGGAAATTTTTTTCTTAATTTATTTGGAATTTTACGAGTCCGCAGTTTTTGACAGCGCCTGATTTCGAGGCCTAGTTTGCCTGGAATCATTTTCTAAAGTTTTGTTCAGGTACGTTAAGTAAACATACGTGCGGGTTGTTCTAACTTTTTAACCAGTGCTCGGAATTGAAATCCTTTGGCACCGATGAACTCACAGCCCTAGTATTTTCCTAAGGGTACCTTTACGGCGGTTTCATTTTGAAATGGTTGAATGTTAATTTTTGGGGATTCTTGATAAATTAAATAAAATATATGTGTTATATAAATTTTATAATGGTGGTGGTTAAATCCAGATAATGGAGGATGGAGGTGGGTCCCACACCCCACATAACCTTCCATGGGAGGATAATGTATGGTGGGGACCATACAAGCAACTAACTCCCCTTTATCCCCTTAAACCTTTGGAGTTTCCATTAATGTGCCAACTCACCCATGTTTTAATTTTGTGAGACCTTTGAAATTCTTGCCAACCCATGGAAATTAATTATCCAAATCACTTAATTAATTGTTTGTGTGATTGAAATATTTTGAAAAGCATGTAAATATTATTATAATATTGGGAGCCTATTACTTCATTTTATTGGGAAAAAGTTTGGTAGAAAGCTTCGAGAGACTTCATCCTCTCTGATGAAGAACACGAAGAACGTCATCCTCTTTGAAGAAGAACACTGATTCCACCAAATATTGACGACGTTCCTTCCTTCATCTTCCTCCATTGCAAGGGAGAAGGCGTCGCCCACAATGGAAGCTTCCTATGACAACAACTTTCCCTAATGTTGATGGAACAATGCCTGACTACCGCGATGCTCGTCTTCCGCGGCTCGTCGACGTTCAACGTCATATATTAGGTAGGGGGTTTTTGTATGATTTTAGATTAATAAAATTATACTCTCATCATTGATGAATTCAATTGATCATATATGTCCAATTGATATCACCTAACACAGAGGGTGCGGGCTGAACAAACAAGGCTCGATGACCCTCCAAAAATTAATGTTTATTTTGGCAGTGGAGATTAGAGGCGCTGATGACTGGAGGCATCGGCGATCGGAGGCAGAAGTCGTGCACCGACCGCATGGATGAAACCACACCCTGCATCCATAGGCCGCTCGGATGATCCAAACCGGCTAGCCATAGCCAGCTGGGCTGGTGAACCACAGCACCCGCAGGTGCCGCACGGAGGTGGTGACGCCCCCACCCGTTGGACGCTAGCTAGACAAACCGGCCTGCTATAATCGGCCAACCAGGAGACCGCTGCACCAGGTGGGCATCGTGCTGCGAGAAGACTGCGACGCCAGGTGGGCACGACGTTGCGGGAAGACAGCGGCCCATAGTGCAGGCTGCTCACGCCGGAAAATTCGGATTTCTTCGGTCAGCCGGATAGGAGAGGTGGTGCCACCGTTACAAGGAACTGGGGGGTCGTCCCCCCGACTCGGATCGGCCAACCGCGGGTCGGCCCTCCCTTGCGAGGGTCGGGCTACCTACCACGTGGGCCGGGCCGCCCTCGCGGAGGCCAGGCCGACCTCATCTGGGCCAGGGCACAACGTCGGGCCGGGCTGCGCCCCACCGGGCCGGGCCAACCCCCCAGATAGGTCGGACCCACCAAGCTAGAACGGGCCAGGCCCATTTCACTTAAAATGTAGATATCTTCAAGACCAGGTGTCCGAACGACACACTATCTTTGGCACTGGGATCCTCATGATGAGAAAGTCCTTTTCCGGTACTCTATGTGAATTTTTGACAACATTGGAAAACATGTGGGTTTGGAACAAGTGTAATTCCAACCAGGACCTTGGAACAGAAAATACAATAACTCTCAGACCGGGCGTCTGATTTACATGTCATCAATCACATTGGGTTTCATTTGATGAAACAGAAAATCAGGATACATCAACTCTAGACTTTGTGATAGTTGATTTATAGACCCCTTTTCTCGAGCAGCGGACCCTATAGGAACCGAGCGTGCTGTGTGCGGGAACCCTAGAGCTGGCAGCGATTGCGACGACCACTGTACTCGGATCCTCTGTGGGTTTGACAGTGATAACTACCATACTGTGATCCTCTATGGGTTCGACGGCGATGGTTACTGTTCTTGTATCATGTGTGGGTCTGACAGTATTGACCTATGTACTTGTATCCTGTGTGGGTCTGACAAAGTAGCTGGTCTTGTATCATGTGTGGGTCTGACGGCTTAGCTGGTCTTGTATCCTATGTGGGTCCGACAAATTAGATGAATCAGTGACTATATCTGATCATCTCTATCATTATATAAATGATTTATACCTGTGTGTGATGAATATTGAATTCAAATCATTATCATTGTTGTGATTGACTATACTTCTTATGTGTATTGGGTTTTTCTTGGGCTCAAGTGTTGGAGCCGAAAGGTGATTTATAACTTAGGTATATGTATGGACATATACCTAAGAAGGGTTTGTTGATAATTCTTTATTGTATCTTTCATTTTGTGGTTTATCCTTCGTGAATTTTGGTAGACCATAGGGGGTCTCGGGGTCCCTAATGAGAATCGTTATACTCACCCATGCATGCGCTATGCCCACACTTCATTGTGTTGGTTGCAGACGACAGACAACACAGATCGAGGCAGGGAGTAGTGGAGCTTGACGATACCCAAAGGTGGACCACTTGGCGAGACGTACATGGAGTAGATGGATGGTCCTGAGGTGCTGAGGAGACCATTTGTACCCACTATTCAGGTGGGATTTCCAGAGGATGACTCAGTAGTTTCTGTTTTTTCTTTGCTGAAGTTGTACTAGCTTTTCAGTTGTACAATACCTTACTGTTGGGTTTGTATTTCTGGCCCCCTTTCCTTTCACCACTATCTTTTGTATACAGTTCTACTTAGATTTTACTTTCAGTTGTGTACTCTATTTTATTTGTTTAACTTCTAATGGAAATGCCTTCCTTTTTATCAGGAATTACGCCTTTGGTGCTAGTCACCAGCCCCTGGCCTATTGAAGGTGGGCTTGGGGTAGTCACGACATAGGCCCCGAGGATGGTTTGTGATACTTGAGATATATATATTATTATTTTATCAATATATTCATAATCATAAATAATATTTATAAGTAATGATATTGTTTCACAAAACTCATAAAACCATGTAAATTTAAACCATAATCACCATTTAATTAGATAAAAGTCAAAAAATAATAATAAATAATTAAATATGTAGATTAGTTATTTTTTGATTTATTGGAATTATATAAACATCGTGAAAAAATATCAGGGAATAACATGACATGTGTCTCAAAGAATGAAAATTGAGAAAAAAACCTACTTTACTGATTTGTTAACATTTTAAATATAAACCTTGTGAATGAGAAACCATATAATGGATATTTAAATACACATAAATTTAATTATACGAATCTTATAATTCATCCATATTAAGTATACCCATCACATAAATGGAATGGGTGGTGAATAAAGCTTGTATCTCACTGGAAAGAAAAGTGAGATTAAAATCCCTTAGCTTTAGTCTTGACTCTCTTCATACTCATACAAGATTCAATTATTATAAACTAAGGTATATTATAAATCTTATACACAATAATTTTATTATATATAATACCATATAATTATTTATTAGGACATTATTTTTCTCACTTATTAACAATTATATGTAAGGGTTCACTTCAGGTAATATATGCTAAATTTTTCCCAAGTGTCTTAATATGTTCTAATTTTAGTCCTTATACATATATCATGATTTTCCGAATGTAAACCATGATACAGATATAGTTTATTATTCAGTATATTTATATTTTAACAATCTATAAAATATTGATCCATGAAATGAATTACACTATTCATTGAGACGATAGATCATACATATGCATGAATATTGATTCTATTTTTATTGTTGTGTAAATAGAATGAAATAAAATGAGATATATGCATATATGTATATAATATCATTATAAAATCATTATAATAATATATTTTTCATATAATTTCACTAAACCCATCCTTAATACATTCCATGAAGTGTTCGAACGAAACACATCACATTGGGGGGACAATAGTTCACACTTCCACAAACAGAAGTGTCATATTTATAAAAAATAAAATATATTAAAATAGGTTCTATAATAGAATTGAAGAATTGTGAAGACATAATTTTTAACATATATTTCATATATAAATAGTTTTTCCATCATAATTCCCACATATTTATTATGGTAAGGTAAAAATTAACAATCATTGTTTCATGTGGTTATAGTTCTCTGTACACATATCAATATATTCATTATCCATTAAATGGATTTGTAGTTAAGTGAAGTAAAAAACCATATAATATAAACAACTCAATATATTGATTATATGGTGGTTTTTTATAATCAAAGAATAAGGTGAGTTGAGTGGTGGAAAATAAAAATAAGATAAAGGAATTTGGGTGAGTATGTGGGGAAGTTAATTGGGAAGATATTAGCCGAATCTAAGAAGATTGAGATGTCAATGGAAGGGGAGAGGTGGTGGCATTTTATAGTGGAGGAAAATGACCCCTATGTATTTTTCATAAAAAGTTAGGTGTATCCACGTTTTATCCTGAAAAACTCATCGATAACCAAGAAAACTAAATAATAGAAGTTTAATAGCTAATTTATATCCATAAAATGGGGTTTGGACGCATTTCATGGTCATATAAGACCTTAAGTTTATGGTTTATTCTCTTGTTAAGCATAATTATTCCTTAATCATTGTAGTTAAATTTAATTACATTCACTTATAATTTTTTTAAAAAAAAATTGTTGATAATGTTTAATATTATAAATTTTTATGATTATAAATATGAAATCCATTTTTCTAAATTCCAATTAGATAATAAGAAAAAAATTAATTTAAATTTGATCCTATTGACGGGAAAACAATGGAGGTTTGTTATATAAAAATGATAAAACATTTTTTGCATTTTTTATTCATTATAAATGTTAAATTTATTTTCTTGAGAAATATTATATTATATTATAAAAAATTATTTTATTTTAACATTAATAAAAATTTAAAATATAATTTAACCATATAAAAATATATGAAAAAACCCTTTTGAATAAAAAAATTTGTAGCATCAACTATTCATCAAAATATGAAACATCATAGAAAAATACAAAAAATTCATACAAACTTAATTTTTATGAATCCATTTGAATTATTATTTTTATTTTTGTAGATATTATTTACAAAATTACCAAAAATTGTATTTAAAATAGGTTCACCGTTAAAAATAATAAAATTAACTAAAAATATAGTTTTTTATGTGTGAAATTTTGATTGTTTCTATCTCCAATTTATCTAATCTATTGGATGAATATCAAAAATATTTTATTAGATATATATTATATTTTACATTAATATTACAAAATAATTGTAAATATTTTTATTTATTTTTATAAAACAACTTTGTGAGTATAAAAATTTATTTCTAAAAAAATATTCCCTTTATATTCCGTTGGTTCATATATTCATTTATAATTCATTTGTAAAAAATGAATTCGACCATGTATTTTCAAAATTTAGTAATTATTGTTCTTAACCATTCGAATAACCTCTCGGTTATATCTTATTATATTATATTTTAATATTTTTAATAATATATTATTGTATGGTTACACTCGATTTTGTGTGTTAGGAAAGCCACTGAGGAAAGTAAATCTTGTGTGTCGTGAATGCTATCTTTGGTGTTCCACATAGATAATGTTAAATATTATTTTATAGTAAGTGAATGATAACATTTTTTTGTTTGTAATACCAACTAGACATAATTATTTATTATATAATAAAAAAACCAGTGTTGTGTGAAATAAAAAATCTCAAAAATGTTATATTAATTAAAAAAATTCCCAAAATATTAGGGTGTTACATTCTCTCCTACATAAAATGACTTTTACCGTTTAATTTATATATGTTATGAAAGGTTTAATAAATTTATGTTACTATAGTGTGAAACCACATGATAAAAATTAACACTAAATCATCTTCTAAAAAAGAAAGTTGGATCCATAATGGTTACCCAGAGTAACACATAGTTGGGTTTCCATGTAGTTGAACATACATGGAATGTAAAAACATGGACAGGGAGGAAAAGAGTATATATTTATCGGGATCAATTGAGGTTTTCAATCTCAAATAATTTAATGATCAATAAATTTTCTATTGAATCAAATTCATTAATCTATAATGATTTAAAAGTCCATCATTTCAACAACAATTACAGTATTAAGACAACGTTATTTTTTATGATCATTTCTGAATATTAGGTTATTATTTTATTACCCAATAATATAATTAAATATAATTACATGATATATTTAAAAAAAATAATCGTTTAGTTTTTATTTTATCAATTTCAAACTCATCCATTACTTCAGGAAATGGATGTTTCAAAATAAACAATGATGCCATAAGAACTAAAATAAACATCTAACAGATCTTAAGTCCCATTAACGAATTATAATTACCACTATTTTACTTTAACAATTCTTAATAATAAATAAGGATAATAAATTAACCTCTAAACCAAAAAATTAAATCTACTGGTTTATTAGTAATATTTATTCACAAAAAATTATAACACAATAACTAGGATATCCCATTGGTCAGTGGTAGGTGTGAAACCCTCAACATCCTTCAATCATGGGTTTAAAACTCATGGCCTTGCCTAACATGATTGGTTGTCACCTAAAATACATGTGGTTCTTTCCTAAAATGACACAAATAAATTTTTAAAAAAATATGATGGACATCCTTGAAATAAGGTTAATCACAAAATAGACTATATACATAGGTATTTAATACACTTTCTATACATATATACTTCATAAAACATTTAACTTAATATTTCTCATGAATATTTAACCATATAACCCTTATAAAATATGACAATAAAAAATATAATGTGGTCACAAAGTCATCTGAAAAATGATCTCCCATATACCAAAAAGTAGTTATTGTTTGTTAGATTCCAACCATGTGATGAACTTCATCATGTATTCACTAAAAACAAGTTAGTGAACTGAATTATCAAAAATACATATTCAAAATAATATTGTTTTATTATTAAAATCTAAATTGGATGTACTCATTATATCTAAAATTTTTGTACACTTTATCAATGATAGCATAACCACATGTTTATATGTCCTTATGTAGTTCCAAGTTAATTAGTACCATTCAATTTACTTATTAATATAAAAAATATATTTAATCAAGAAAAGTTATCTTATCATAAAAAAATTTTATGGGTTATATTACATTAGAAATAATATCACATTGTTGTTAAATCACATTACCAGTCTGTTAGATGCATTAAACATAAACTTGTTAATACTGTGGAAAAAATAAGTAGATCAAACCATGTTCATTAAATCATTTATGTATTATAATTTTTTATCAAAATATATAAAAACTTATATTATTACAAATCATACATATTATATAAGAAGGTTTACTCATCCTATTATTTAATACCAATTTTGTTTCACATTTCATTGGTAGCCTCATCAGCAGCTGTAATAAAATGTTAATCACACCATTTGTTGATTCTCTCTAGAAGAATCCTATTTTGGACATAATTTTTCATATATAACATTCATTCCAAATATAATTTTTTATAATATTTATGACTTCTTTTGGAGGCCAAAATTCCCATAAATTTCTTTAACTGAACAGTTCATTTTTCCATTGAAACTACTTGCTTTATGTCATTCTTTTCCATGTTAAAAACACATTCTTGTTCCTCTATAAGATTCATGTTGTTTTTATTTGACTTCTCATGGAAAGAATGTCCAAAAAATTCAATGTTAAAAATGTTACTAATCATTCCCTCCATTTAAGAATATTAGTATTAATTTATTATGAAATAATTATCACAGTGAGGAATCCTATAATAATGAAAACAACTTATAGGATGTATAAATTATAACACTTTTAATTGATTATTATAGATAAAATTTACCATAGGTTATTTTGATACATATTCCATTTACAATGTTCATGATTGTTTTTGAATATTTTGTGAACATCCAAAGCATATCCCCTGGGAGTGTCAAACTAGGAGTGCAGCAAGGCCCATTTTTTGATCACCATATTAAACCGAGTCTGGCCCAACACACCTTGTCAGAGTTTTTACCATAGGTTAAACTATGCCAAAGACATATCCAATTATAGTAACCAGACATATATTCATTTCTAGGAAAATACTCACTATATTCCTTACAGAAATTTCAAGACATTTTACTATACATTCTCCCATCCATATGAATATGAATATATACATCCCTAGACATTTCCTTATTAATATTCCAATGGATATCACTAAAATTTTCTCATAACACTTTACAAAGGATTTCTAAACCTTAACTATGATACCAAACAAAAAGAAAAACACTTTTCATACATTATAATTAAATAACATTAGTACAATTATAAAAACATTATTTAAACAGACACCCATAGACTGTATTAGTTTAGTTCTTTTAGAACCATGAAAACATAAAAATGGTACTTGACGGAGCTACATTATATACCACTATGTTCTCCAGGACAATTACTCCTCGTAAAAATATCATTCATAACATATATCTTCATATCCTTGGGAAGGAATCATAATAAGGGGTGAGCTCAGATTCTCAGTTAGGGTAAATAAGAGAAATAATTACGCATGAAAAAGAGCATTAGGTTATGAGAATGTAGTCATACCATTATATGATCATAACATATATATCAAATAGAATAATCATGAATCATGGTATAAATAATAAAAGTTCATAATGAAATGAAACAAAAGGGAATCAAGAGTAGAGGACATGAAATAATAACATAATATTAAGAAATTTAATTTTGTTATACATACAAACATAGAAAATACTATTTCAAGGCTACTAACCATGACCATCATTTTCTGTTAGGGTTGGGCTAAGACCTGTGTACCATCTTTGGGAATAATATAACGAACATTTTAACTTATTATTTTTTTGGGATGGGATTCAACCCATGTACACTCTTATATTTAGTCTTGTTATACAAACAAATTACCAAAAAAATTCAAGTCTTGGGCTATAACCTGTCTGCCTACTTATTTTCATGCTTCATCTAAAACCCATGTACCTCCTTGTTTTCAAGAATGTTCTATAACTGGTGTACCCTTTCAGACCATAAACTTGTTGTCATTAACCAATTAATTAGGGGAGATATACGTCCCACATGTCACATAAATATATATCAAATAAATTTTTTAGAGGATAATAAAACAATAATAAAATCATAACCCATTAAAAGTGAAAAATTTCATAAATTTCATATGATAACAGATGAAGTGAAATGGGTACCATTAATTTTAACTCATATCATAAAATTTGGAAAATTTATATATTCTATATTCATTTCATCATAGAATAACCCATTAAAGGATTCCTATTTCAAACAAAATTATCAACGTATAACCCATTTTGGATAAATGTGTTTTATAATCATATAACATTTTGAAGGGAAAAAAGTTTCAAAAATACAAATCCTTTGAAACATAAACAAGATTTTATAGAAATCACACCATTAAAAACATAAAATATTCAGACAACAAATATGAATGGAACATTTATATCATTTCCCAGAATGGAATGAGCAATATCGATAGATTTTATCTTGGATGATAAAATTTCATAAGTAAAATATCATTTTTTATTTGATTTGTTTAAACATGAAAACAATTTGAAAACCATTTTATTTAAAAAATATATAAGTAATATTGAATGTATTTTGAAAACCATTTATTTTTAAAATACAATAAAAACCTATAAATAAGGAATTAAAAATATTAAAATAATTTTTAATTTATAAAACACTTCCCAAATAATTTTTCTTTAAAAAAATATTAAATACATTTAAAGGAAGATTTGATAACCATAAAAAAATTAGAACACCTTTATCAATGTTAATTATTTTAAAAATAATTAATATAAAAAATATGATGTAGTTATTTTCATTCAAAAAGATTAATATTTTAATTAGTCAATTTAATCATCGTGGTAATGTTCATCATTGTGGTGCTATATCTGTACATGTCAAACATTTTATTTTCAATGTAAAAAAGGATAGAAATGTTCTCAATTGGAAAATGACAAGAACATTCCTTTCATTAGAATTACCTTTTTTTTAAATGGTAAGAAATTGGTAGAAATAAATTTATTGATTTAGGTGGAATATTAAAATATTTCTGTACACTTTTCATTTTAGAATACATGATTTGAAGGGATACAAATTTTGGAATTAAGATAGAGAAAAGATAAGTTTTCATAAAAAGGCATTCCAAAATATCTTATGTACCAGAGTGTGGGAAAAATGGTAACAATATGTGAATATATCATGAATAGAAATAGGATAAGTAAATTTATGAGTTTTCTTTATATATTTATCATTAGATTTTATCAAATTAATAATAATAACATAAAATCCAAAAAAGTGATGAGATTTTTTCCATAAACCCTTTCAACGTGGTAACTGTGGATCGTAATTCCTATTTAAAAAAGAAAAAATTACATGAAACATAATATATCATACAATAAGGATATTCATGAAATAAAATAAAAATTGAGTAGATACACCTCATGTAAAATATATGTGAATAAAATTGCATGTTTCTCAAAGAAGATAAATTTAGACAAACTTACTTTACCAATTAGGTAACTTTTGAAACATAAACCGTATGAAATAAATATCATCAAAAGGATATTAAAATATCCATAAAAAATATTGTAATATTCATATAATTCATCCATGGGCAGTATAAACATCACCAAAAGGAATGTGTTCTTAATAAACCGTATATCTAATTAAAATAATAAGTGATATGATATTGCCTTAGCATATTTATTGGATATCTTTGAACTTTTACAATACACCTTTATAAAAAATTTAATTTTTTCCTAAATATTTTACATAAAAATATTGTTATAAATTATACCAAATATGGTTTGATTATGTCTTTATATTACCTACTTATTAATAATTCTATGTTACGGTTTCACTTTGGGTAATACCTTCTTCATTTTTTGAATGTGTCTTAATTTTTCATATATTTTGTCTTTGTACACATATCATGATTCGTAGAATGTATAAATTGCACTAGATCTAATTCGTTATTCATTATATTTGTAATATAATAATTTATATAATATTGGACTATGAAATTGAATAAACATTTCACGGAGACGGAAGGTCATACGTACACATGAACACCGTCTTTGTTTTTATTATTGTATTGAATGAATGATAGAAAATTAAATTCATGTATATAAGATCATTATGTAAAATTATCATGTTATATATATCATATAATCTCACTAAAGACTTCACTAATACATTCCATGTAGTTTTTAAACGAATCACATCACTTTGAGGGGGTGATAGTCCACACATTCTCAAACTAAATTATCATATTTAAATAAAGGAATATGTAATGATATGTGATGTAATAGATTTAAAACGATTAATGGAATAATATGTATCATATTTAACATATATAAAAAATGTTTATATCATAATTCAAATCCTTGAAATGTGGTAAAGGAAAAATAAACATTCATCAATTCGTGAGATGATAGTTCTTCATACACATTAATATTATGTTTGTTACCCATTATATAGATGTGTGTGTGAGTGTAGGTAGAATGATTATCATAAACACATAAAAGTATATTCACAATAATGGTGTTTTTTATAATCATATATTATTTATAGTGGAATTAAAACAAGTTAAAAGATAATGAATGGGATGTCACCTCTTCTTTGGGTGACCCCTTTCAGGTTTCCCCAATGTGCTTCCTTGGATTCACTTATTTATAAGGGGAGTCACCATAGAGAATGGAAGGGATGTTGGGAAGTTAATTTGGTAGATATTTTTCTAACATATGTATCTTGTGAGGTGTGAGGAAGGGGGAGATTTGGTGTCATTTTATATGGGAGGGAAATGACCCAAATGGTTATTTTGAAAACATATTAGGCGTGCCAATATTTTTAACTAAGAAAATTAATCAAAAACGTATGCAACTAAATAAGTTTCATGGCAAAAAAAATCCAGAATTTTTATACAATACACATTGTTAGGTCATTTAGGACCATAAGGTTATGGTTTATTCCCTTTCCAAGCATAATTTTTTCTTAATCACTATAAATAATTTTAATTACTTTCACAAATATTTTTCAAAAAAACTATTTTGAAATTGTTATAAATTATTAATTATGAATATTACAAATATATAATACATTTTTATAATTCTAATAACATATGTGGCCAAACAAATTTAAATTTAATCCTCTAGATAGTACAACAATGTGTGTTTTTAATGGAAAAACATTCTTTAGTTTTTTACATTTTTATATTCAATTTCAATTTGAATTTGATTCAATTTGTATTAATGGGATTATTTTATAATAATTTAATCCAGTTTAACTTTATATCAAATAATTTTTTTACTTTATTAATAAACTAGATGAAAAAGTAGTTGGGAAATAAAATTTATTATTTTTCACTATTCATTATAATATTTAACATCACAAAAAATACATAAAAGGCATCCTAAATTTTTTTTTATGTTCACCTTTCAATTTTTAACTACATTTTTAGACATAAGAAATATAAAAGTACCAAAATTGGTTTTAAGAAAGTTTTCAATTAAAAAGTGTTATATCTTCTATAAATAATATAGGTTTTAATATGTGAAATTTGGATTGTCCTATGTTATTTTTATCAAATATATTGGAAGAATATGAAACATATTTGACTATATATAATATATATACATATTTATTACATTAATAAAACTCATTAGTTGTATGTAATTAAATTTATTAGGATAAAATAGCTTTGTCATTATAAAAATATTATTCTATAAAAATATTCCCTTTGTAATCAAATGGTTCATAAATTCATTTAAATTTCATTTTAACTAATAAATGAAATAATGTATTTTAATAAAATACTTATTACTATTCATAAGTAACAACATAACACCAGTTTTATATATTACTATATTAAACCATAATAACTATAATAATATATTATAGTTTGGTAACACTTGGTCTTGTGTGTTAGATAATCCATCGAGAATTTCAATCTTGACTGTAATTTATGCAAACATTGATGTTTCATATAGACCATATTAAAAATTATGTTGCACATAGTGAATGATAACTTGGTGTTACATATATAGAAATATGTACAAGGAAATTTAATATAAAATAGATGACTTCTAGTGTTCCATGAAATTTAAAATCTCAAAAATATTAAATTCATTCGAAAAAAATTAATCCCTAAATATCAGGGTATTACATAGAGAATAAAAAGGATTGATCGAAAACGCCATCACAATAAAAACCCCTAAAACGAATTGTGCTAATAAACAAAATAATGGGAACCTGAGAGGATGGCCTACCATGAGAGATAAAGAACCTAACCAAGTAGATCCATCACTGAAAAGAGTGATTCTGGGGGAATTGTGTCCCCCAAAATACCAGGGGAAGAGCTATGGGTGATAATAGAATGATTCAAAATTTAATGAGCCTTAAAATCCCATAAAATAACATAAAATCTAAATCTCTAGGTATTACATGGCATGTAATAACATACATGTCTTGAAACCCATTTATCTTATGTTACTCTAAAGAATGCCTCACCTCATAGTTGAAACATGTTATTTCAAATTATAAGGTTTGTAACCCTTAAACAATGGGTAAAATTATTAAATGGTATAATCCACTTTAAAAAAACTATCTTTCAGTAATTACATGTTTTTAAATCCCAATACATGTTGGGTAACTACAAATTGAATAATAGAAAAGTGTTTGTAAAAGGTGAATATCCTAAAAAACTCTCACTTCACCACTAAAAGTATCCTCCAAATAGAAGCTCAAAAAAACAATCTCAATGAAAAATTAAAAAAAAATAAAGGATTGGATCATACCTTATAAAAAGGTAATAAGGAATTAAAATTTTGAATATCATGAAAAAAAAGGAATGTATCAAACAAGAAGGATTGATCGTAGAAATTTACACCCTGTAAAAACTATAGAAAGAATCACCTAGTTAAATGGTTGATGGAAATGAGAGTCTATTATAAGTATGGAGATAAAAGAAACCATTATCACAACATAAAGAGAATTTGTAAAATCTTTTTACCTTAATCCGGTATTTTTCACCTTTTCTATGTCCCTTTCGGTTAAAAATCCTTTTTATGTGTTTTTCTCTAGGGTTGTTGTAGACTACAGAACATGTACATTCCGTGTATATGAATTACATGTCATGTACATGGTTTTGGTTTCAAGTCGTCAATGGGGATAACATGTCATGGGTAGGTACACATAATGTACATAAGATACATGTATTTTAGGGGTCAAATAGAGTTTTTCCAACCCAAGGATACGGGGTTTTTGGTGTAATTATTCGTTGTTGTATCCACATCATGACCCTTGGGTACACATCATGACCCAGACTACACCCTAGTTTATATAATTAAATTAGTAGTACTGATTATTCTATTATTTCAACATCTATAATATCTAGACCCTAGACTCTCCCTATGTGATTTTTAGAGGTTCCCCTCCTTCCGAATCGTTCTGATATGCTTTGGATCATCCTTTTTCTTCTGGTGTGATTCCTGGGTAAGTTATCTCCATTTTTATTTGACTTCCTCACCAACTATCCTGTAGGATTTTCAAGGAACCATCTTGGTATTTATGGATCTTATCCATGAGGTGTTCGATTATGCATCTAGGTTTAATTTCATGATCTCCTTTACCTTTACTCTCATAGAAGTGTTTCATTGTGAGTGTCCTTATTGGGGAAATCAGTAGGTGGTTCCATTATGATTTTCCAAAATTTTTATCATTTATTTTCTAGGTTTATTTTAATCACTGATTTAAATTCAATTTCTTACAAAAATTCATTTACATTGACAAATCCCAATTTTAGTGAATTGGGAGAATTGAAATGGTTATGGCACAAAAATTTTGAAAACCACCAATTCTATTGAATTGTGGCATGATTATAGAAATTGATCAATTAAATTGTTGAATTTAAATGTTGTATTTTGATGGAAATGTATTCAATTATATTTTTCAGTTTAATTATAAAAATGAATAGGTAAAAAGAAGGAATTGGTTTTGAATGTATTTTAAACTCATGGAAATGGAATATAATGATTTGATAGAAACCCAGTGGTTTTAACTTGTGAAAAAAGGTATGTCTTTGGAAATAACTACTTTGGTTTTAAATTGAAATAAATTGGCATTTTTTGAATGTGATAAAGGAATTTATCATATTTTAAGTAGTCTTAAAATAATTTTTCCATCCCTTAAGCGCACATGAAAGCCTTAAGTTAATACTGTATTTTTTATACACTCCACGATTTTACTGCATTATAAAACATACATGCAGCTAGTCAAATCTCGGATGGGTTAGTGATGATTCAATTTTAGAAATTTTCATTGGGATGTGTTTATACACATTTTTATGAGATCACATGGAGAGTGAGAAATCCTATTGATGGGTTTTAATATCTTACCAATTGGTATATGACCTTTTTGCTCGCTTGATTATTTATATATGAGATATAAATGTATTCCAATGCCATTTGAACTTATTTACATGCCTACTAAATTTATATAAATTATTTTATAAAAAAAATTACCTAATCCATTGTTTTAGAAATATTCCAACTCTTATAATGAAAATAATTTTATTTTAATGTCTTGCATCATTTTAAAAATGTTTAACATATTTTTTTAAATATACATTTAAATTTCCAATCTCGTTTGTTCTGAAATTTTGAATGATTTTGTTGGGATAATTTTTATTTGAAAATTTTTAGGGAATCTGTTGTTGTATTATATTGAGTTTAGTATCACAACCGACTTTTTCCATCTGGTTTTTGTACCCTTTTTTCTTATAGGCTCGAGAAAAGGGATGTGATCTATTAAAGGTGGATAATGTTTTTGAGCCTTGGACTTGGTGTATTGTGTCCTTATGTACCTTGGGGCTATTTTCATATTTCATACTATGGGTTGTAGTACTTTATATTTTATGTGTCTTTTTTACTATGGTACTTTTACTCTAACTGGTGTTCTCTTATTGATATTCATACTGTCTTTTATTTTTTTCTTCTGTATTCATCTGGATAAATCTTTCCCAATTGTATGTCATATAGTGGGAGTTTCTAGTTTCTAGCATAAGGGGATTTGGAATGAACTTCAGGTCATGTCAATGGTAGATCATTTATCAGGTTACCAGGTTACCGAGCATGGTTCATTAAATTTTTTTTTTTGAATGGAGGCTATTGATTATTCTTCTTGAAGTCGGTATTCATTTTTTAAATCATTCACAGACTATGGTTGTAGTTGGGATTGAGTGTCTTGTCATATCTCACTGCAACGAACTTTAAATCGATAAGGGTGGTTAGGGAAAGACAAATTGTGGATTATTTCTAGTATCTTTCCAACATAGATTTGGTTAGGTTGAAAGACATATCATATTGTTCCTTATGTAGAGAGGATATTATATTTCTACTCAGTTTGAGTGTTAATATAGTTTTTCCTATTATTGGATGATGTTGTGTAGAATCATGCCTATGATAATATGTGTGAATAAGATTTAGGAAAAATTTATTGCTAAAACTCAACAAGAAAATATTATTTTTGATCCAAATCTTATTGAGGTGATTGTGCACACTGTCCAAGATCTAGGATAGGCTCAACCTCATCTTTCTACTCAGGTTCCAAATATGGATCATTTGGGGGGATGTTCTTCAGAATCATTCTCAAGAGTTTCTTTTCCAAAATCCACCAATCATAAAATGCTATATTAACCCTTAACATGATGAGGAATTGTTTAGAATGATAGAATGTCTGTTTGATTTCATGGAAACTCTGAACGTGATAAGGGTGAAGTGTGTCACCTTCATGCTGGAAGGACCATCATAGAGATGCTTGAACATGATGGTGACAAATAAAAGTATAAGGAATTAGAGAAGATGGCCTTCTAGGTTCTTTTTACTAACCAAATATATCCAATGTCAATGGTGTTGGTTAAGTACGGGGAGTTATTGAGTCTTGAGAAGGCTGAAAACACCTTGAATGAGTATTCAAATAACTTTTTTGAGTTCTATAGTTTGCAAATAAGACAGTTTCTAATGAGAATATAAAGGAATAATGGTTTGATTTGGGACTTTGATCAAATATCCATTCTATGGTTTTTTCTGATACTTCCCAAATATTTTAATGTGCTGGATTGGGCGATGAGTGTTGGGATGGACTTGACTGGAAAGTCCGGTTTGACAAGATTTTCTTTTTCTCAAAGTGAAATTGACATTTACATTAATGGAAAATTGAAATGTGATCATCCTTGTGGATTTTCTCAATATAATATTCATTCCAGACCTTCCATATCTCCAATAGGAAGTTTATTGAGTCACTATAAATGTGGAATGCTATGACATTCATATGAGGGTTTTCACTAAGGCACCCAATAATTGTAGCTTATGCAGACGTTTGAGGAACTTTTAGAGGTTCCTCAATCACTTATCTACTCCTCATAGAGGGAAGAGATCATCAAATCCTCCTAAAAATTGTGGAAATCAAATGATAAACTACAAAATGGGTTCCAACTACATTAGTCCAAAACGAATCTTCTTTACGTAGTGTAAAAGTATCTAGAGTGTGAAAACATGGGTCCAATGTCTACGATAGTTACCATTACCATTTCATCATCATTAGTGACTATTATTTTTTATATTGGTTCATCTCACACATTCATTTCCATCGACATCATTTATCTACTTAATATTTCTATGGAAAAATTATCTTATGAAATGGATATTAGTACACCCCTCGGAACGATGAGAGATCAGGGTCCCCATAGACTTTCTTGTGTCTTCTCTATATCAAATGTTGAGCTATTTTGTATTTTTCTAGTTATTGACATGAAATGTATTTATTTCATATATGGGATGGATTGGCTCAATTCTAATATGGCATGAATTTATTGTTATCTTTGATGGGTAGACTTTACTAAACCTATTGGTGTTCACGTTGTCTTTCAAGGATATTGGGACTCAATGGTGAGTAGAGCCATTCCTTCTTATATAGAGTTTTGGAAAGTGATATCTGTGTTTTCTGTTCACCAGGAGCGAGATTCAAGGGGTGGTGTTCTTCGTCCAGTTTTCATCGAGTTTTCTGACATGTTTCCTTTATAATTCTATGGTCTTCCACAGATGAGAGAATTTTAGTTTTATATTGACTTAATGCATGGAACTCATCTAGTCTATATCCTCTCTCACCAAATGGATCCAGCAAAACTCAAACAACCTATGTATTAGGTGGAAGAACTTTGTGATAATGTCTTTATTCTTCCAAGTGAGTAACCTTATGGCTCTATGATTCTATTTTCTATGAAATATGATTGTTTTTATCACTTCTATGTTGATTATCAAAAGCTTAATCAAGTTATGATAAAAAAAAATTCCATGAATTGATGATTTGTTTGATCATCTAAAAAGGGTACTAGTGGTTTTCAAACAACAACCTTCGATCGGGTTTCCATTTTTTGGGGTTATAAGAATATGACATTCATAAAACCACATTTCAAAGTTGGTATAGCGATAATGAGTAGATTATTATTCTCTAGGATTTAACAAATGATCATGTTGTTTTCATGGACATAGTAAAAAAATATTTTTCAGGATTATCAAGAACTGTAGGTTGTAGTCATTGGGGATGACATTATTTTCTACTCCAAGATAGAGAAAGGTCATTTGCAACATCTATGAACAGTTTTTAGTTTGCTTTGAAATCATCACCTTTTTTATAAGCATCTATAAGTTATTTTTATATTTTTGAAGTGTAATTAATGGGACACATGGTGACTAAAAGGCTGAATTATATTATCTTGATAAGGATAATGCAATACACACATGGGAGAAATCACAATGTTCCTTCCAGATTCGAATATTCTTGTGTTAAATAGGATATTACCACAGGTTTTTGAAATACTTCTCAAAGATACAATGATTGTTCTGACTTAATATGGGGAGATGTTTTAATTGGATGATAAATATAATAGTTCTTTTTCCATGTTGAAATTTTATTTACTTTTTAGTCAGTGCTAAATCTTCATGAATCTGGGCAAGTCTATGTGGTATTTTTTGATGCATCCGGTTTTGGCTTGGGTGGGGATCATATACAGGTTGATCCTATAGTGTCATATGGATATTGTTATATTAGGCCACGTGAGATGAATTGTCATACCGATGACCTAAATATTGCAATTATTATGTATGCACATAAAAATTGACAGTACTTACTTCTGGTGAAAGGATTAAGGTTTATTCGGACCACAAAATCCTGAGTTATATATTCTCTCAAAAATATTTTAATCTTTAGGAGAGGCATTGTGTGGAGTAACTAAAGAATTTTAACATTAAAATCTATTATACCCTAGGTAAATGAAATGTTATTCCTAATACTTTGAGTAGGAATGATTCCACCATGGTAGTGGAAGAGTCTTCAAAAAAGTGGGATTTATTGGATCTCTTTATACAGTTATATTTTATAGTTCTGGAGGAAGTGGATGATGTTTATTTATCCAATGTGTAGTTGACATATACTCTTTTTGAGTTGATTCTTAAATATCTAGAGCTTGATGATGATTTCCATAGAGTTAGAGAATCCATTTATGGTGGAGAGATAGTTACTCAGTGTTCGTTTTCCAAGGAGGGTGTTCAATGCATTCGGAATAACTTTGTTGTACTATTAGTAACAAGAATGGTAGTAATGTGAAATTTACTTAATTCTCATCCGGCTGTGCACCCATGGACCAGAAAAATGTTTTATGACATGAGGCGGATGTTCTGGTTGCCATGTATGAGATGAGACATTGTTGAGTTCGTCTCTCATTATTATGTGTTCCAACAAGAAAATTCCATGCACTAGAAATCATATGGTTTTCATCAACCACTTTCAATCCCTACATGGATGGGGCATGAGATCTATATAGACATTGTGGTTAGGTTACCTCATACCCATAGAAAGAAGAATTCAATATGGTTGGTGATTGATAGGCTGACCAAGTCAGCTCACTTTATACTCATTCATGATACAACCATAGTTCAGGAATAGGATAATATCTTCATGTATTAGATTATTAACCTACATGAATTTCCATATGATATTTTATCTGATAGGGAACCTTTTTTCACTTCTCTCTTTTAGAGAGGACTTCAGGAGGCAGTGGGATCTTATGTTTGTTTCAGCATGGCCTACAATCAGCATTCAGATGGTTAGAAAGAATGAGAAATACAGATTCTTGAGGATATTCTTTGTGCATGTGATCTTGACTTCAACAGGGACTGGGATGGTCAATTATTGATGGTTGAGTATTCTTACAACAAAAATTACCATTCTATGATCAAAATACCACCTTTTGAATCCTTTTATGGCCGACATTTTAAATCTCTATTGTGTTGTTCGTAGGTTGGTGAATGTTCTTTGGTTGGAATTTGCATGATACATGATATGACAAAAATTATTCAACTAAGAGGTAAGAGGATTTTGACATCAAAAAGATGATATATGTGCTATGTTGATCAATGTATTAGAACATTGGAGTATTCAATTGGTGATCATGTGTTCTTAATGATCACACTAGTTGGGTCATTGATGGCTTGAGAGGAAATGGAAGCTTTCTCCTCGATGTATGGGACCTTTCAAGGATCCTGAGATGGTGGGGATGGTTTTTTAACATATATGAATTCAACAACGGCTGACATTGATGCATATTGTGTTCCATGTATCATAGCAGAGAATGTGTCTATATGGTCCATCAAATGTTTTGAGATTGAGTGTTCTTAAGATTGAGCCTGATTTTTCATCAATTGAGAAACTATTCAAGATAGTTGATTCTGATACCAAGTAACATTTTGGGAATATATTACCATTGTTTTGTGTATTGTGGGAAAAGTTTTCATATAAGCATGAGATGTGGGAACATGAGGTAATGAGGAGAGTGTAGTGGCCTCATATCATTGGAATTCAGGCTTCTTCATAGGCTTTTTGGGGGTAGAATGTTATTATAGTGGGGAGGTTATAACATCTTGTAACATTGATGAGGTCTATTTTCCACCATTTCTATGTTTCCTTTGGTTAAAAATCCTTTTTATGTGTTTTTTCTAGGTTTAATGATGACTATAGGACAGGGGAACACCATATTCTTAAAGTACATATCATGTACTCTGTGATTACTTCAGGTCGTGAATGGGTATATCTTGTTGTGAGCTAGTACACATCATGTAGGGGTTAAATACAGGATTTTACAACTTAGATAACATGTTTTTTGGCATAATTATCTATTGTGTACTACACGTCATGACCTTTGGGTAAAGGTCGTGAAATAACCCGCACTCAGGTTTATGTAATGTTTTTTGTACTACCGCTTAGTCTATTATTCCAAAACTTGTTTTCTCTTGATCCTAGACTCTCCCTAGGGGATTTTAAACGACTCCCCACCTTATGGATCTATCTGATCCACTTTCCATCATTATTTTTCTTACGGTGAAATTCATGGTTAAGTTCACTCCCTTAACCTTCGAGTTTCTCTCCTTCTCTCCTCTAGGATTTTTGATGGATCAGCTAGAAATTTATGGATATTTTACAATTGGTGTTTTATATTTATTCTAGGTTGAGTTTTTATATCTCTTTCACCTTCATTCTCATTTATGGGTGTCTTTGTGATTGTATTTCTTTGGGAAAGATATAGGCAGTTCCATTATAATTTTACAAATTATTTAACTTTGATTTTCTTGGTTTATTTCAATCATTAATTTATATTTAATTTCATAACCCTACATTCAATATCATTGATAAACCACCATTCTAGTGAATAATGTGATTTTAAGTGGTTATGGAATGAAAATTTTGAAAACCTCAACCTCTATTGAATTAGGTCATGTTTACAAAAATTGGCCCATTTAAGTTGTTC
Organism: Viscum album; assembly: GCA_963277665.1. Lineage (NCBI taxonomy): Eukaryota > Viridiplantae > Streptophyta > Magnoliopsida > Santalales > Viscaceae > Viscum > Viscum album. The sequence goes on along the minus strand of OY728125.1, from coordinate 1,919,258,916 downwards.
AATATAAATGGTGGATTTTGATTGAAAGGTTTTTAATTTAATTATATGGGTTTAATTGTGAAAATTAATTTTAAAATGGATATACTTGGTCTTTAATGTATTTCAAATGCATGAAAATGGATTACAATTATTTTATAAGAACCTAGTGGTTTTATCTTGTAAAAAAGGCATGTTTTTGAATAAAACCTATTTTGGTTTTAAATGGAATATTATAATATTTTTGGAATGGAATAATGTGATTGATCATATTTTAAGAAATCTAAAAATAGTTCTCCCAATATGTAAGAGAAAATGGAATCCATGGGTAGTTAACATGTTATCTAGATACACACTATGCTATTACAATTTTTAAAAACATGCCTGAATCAGGTCACATACCTGATGGGTTATTGAAAAGTCTCCTTTGGGAAATGTCCTAGGGATGTGTGTAAAAATAGTCTTCTGATTTAATATAGAGAGTGAGAAATCTGGTAGCTGGTTAATACTTTCATACCTTTTGGTAGATTACCATGTTGCTTGCTTTTTTATTCAAATTTGAGATATAAATATATGCCAATTTTGTTTTAACTACATTACATTACCATTGAATTTATAAATTTATTACATATTGAATCATTATAGAAATATTCCATAACATGTAATATAATTATTGTGATTTTAATGTTTCATCAATCATTTTGAAAATGTATAGCGTTTTTTGTTTAAATATGATTTTAAATTTACAAACCTTTTTGTATTGAAAAATTGAAATCATTTCTTTAGATAATCAAGATTTAGAATTTGTTATGGAATTATTTTTTGTATCTTACAAGACTCAGTCTCACACCCTAATTATTCTTTTAGGTGTTTCAATACATTATTTTACTAGTCTCAAGAAATGGAAAGGGATCTATTAGAGGTGCATCCAACTATTGAGGTTTGGACATGGTGAGTTCGGCCCATTGGGACTTTGTGGTATTTTCCAATTTAATACTTTGGGTTGTAATGCCTTGGATTTTATTCATTATATCACTCTAGTATTTTTACTCCTAGTAGTGTTTTCCTATTTATATGCATACTGTATTTTATCTTAATCTTCTGAATTCTTGTGGAAAAATAATTCCCAGCTATATGTTACATGGTTCCAAGTGCTAGTCACCAGCCTGTGGGGATCAGGAACATCCTTTTGGTCATGTCAGGGCCATCTTAGTTATCAGATTACCTGGTTACCTATGCTGGTTCATGACATAAATACAAAAATTCTCAATGTGTAGTTTTTCAACAATAATTATATGGAGAACTATAAAAATTATTTCCTTAATTACCGAGGAAATATACCATGGAAGATAGTAAGGGATCCAGGTCAAGAATATTATATTTGTAACATCCCTCCCATTCTCATTGGAATGAGAGGTTAGACGTGCATTACATAAACATATGTGACATCCCCAATATTCCAAAGGATTGAAATAAACATGGTTGGGTTTCAACATATGTGGGGGGAAATTTACCCTTAAGAATTAAGCCACCTACCAAACAATCCATAACCAAATTACCACTATATGATTCATGATAAAAAATTTAGACAAATCAACATTTCATTTATCAATATCATACTAAAAACAAGTCAAATAGTTTAAGACTAAAATACCATGCTTAAAAATAGAAGATCAACTATCAAGATTCTTATACCAACACCATACATCATGTTCTATAAGATCTATTCTCAGACTCTATCAAACAACCCATGTACCAAAAAGTAGTTCTAAATATGTTTGATACTTTACCCATTCCTGTGTCCTAGTAAATGAAATCTCAAAAATCACCAATGTGATAAAGAAGGGGTCAATATTAAAACTCAGTAGGTTTTCCCCATTTATTTTCATACTCATACCCCTAGGATAAGACATGTTTTCAACATTTAAATAATACGATTTATATAAAGTTAATTGTAATACAGTTTATATAATTATATAAAAAAAATCCTTTGTAAAACATTTTGTAAGGAAATCCCATAAACAATTATTTAAATCATTTAACAATTTCATTTTGGTATAACCCATCCATTTCCACATATCTACACATCCAAACATGCAAGAAATCCATGGACCTCCCTATACTCATGAATGGTGATTTATCATTCCACTAAGACTTCAATTAGTAGACCACATTGATGGGGATACATTATGCCCATATCCATCCCATCATTTTAATGGGGTACTTCATGCCCTTATCAATCCCAATGTATATGAATAGATGCCACACAACTATTCCAACTCATAATAAGTCCATGCATGTTTAAACCATCAAATAAAAAATAATTATTTTTATTGGAAACCATTTTTCATCCATTTATAAAAACACACAATTTTTTTAAATCATCATTTTAATATCATGATCTCAATACACTTTCCAATAACGTCCCTATTTTCCCAATGATTAAAAACTATCACTCAAGAGGGTTTCAAATATTATTTCACAGCTAATAAAAAATAAATTTCAATCAAAGAATTAAATTTGAATCTAGGAGTTAATGATTTATGATATAGGATTTAAGAGTGAATCCACTTACCTTGAGAGTTTTGGAGAAAATGATAAACATTACGAAAAACATCACATAAGCGGGTTGAATCTCTACGAACCCATCTTTGATCTCTTCCCCCATCATCAACAAGATAAAATATAATAATATTTGGATTCCAAAACCATATATATACTCAAATCAGGCATATATCTATGAAAATGAGAGATAGGGAGAAGTATATCTAATAGTAACATCATGAACAAAAAATAAGGATCACCTACCATGAGGAATCAGCTTCTAATAACAAAGGGAAGCCTTCAGATCACCACTAAATCGACGGAAGAACCCTCCATGACCTTTTAGAGAAATAAATCCCTATTAATGATTGAATGGGAAGAAAAAAAGGTATAAAGCTTATGTCTACCTAGATCAACATTTTATGGATCTTTATTTTAATTGTGCACTATTTATTCACACAGATATAAAAACCTTTTTCTCTCCATTTGTTATCCACTTCCCAAAAGATGACACTAACTTGTTAATATCAAATAATATTTAAACCATACTCCAACTATGATGAAGCCCCTACATAAAAATTAAAAAAATTATTTTTCATTGTGCATGGTTTCTACTAGGTAGTCGCACATTTTGGAATTATCTTGCTTCACCCGTGCACTTCCACTTTTTCCCCTATCACACTATACATGGTTTCCAACAAGTGTGTCATAGTTTCTAAAAACCGTGAACCACTGATGAACCTATAGAAAATCCCATGAAACACATTAAATGATATAAGAACCCCCCAAACATCACACTTATACAATATATACTTATAAAGAATAATGAAATTTTCACATACCTAAAACCATGGGTTCTACATTTTCCCTACCACTAGTAATTTTGTCCCTAGAAAGTTGAAACCCATAATTTCCCTAAATGTTTTCCATCAATTTATCTTTCATTTCCATCTCCTATTTCCAGTTTTATTCCTAAATCTTTCCATGTTGCCACAAAACCCATAGTAGACCAATTCCTTTTTCCATGAAAGAATTTATCTTACCTATCCATAGTCCACACACGAATGTGTACCAAAAAATCATCTAGATCTATATCTATATGATCCCATCTGATCACATTGTCAGGATCAAGAATATTCTTTTTCAGCTGAGATATGTGGAATATGTTGTGCACTATACCGAACCATGGAGTAAATTCCAATTGATATGACACCGCTTCAACATGATTTAGTATCTCAAAAGGGATTATGTATCAAAGAGATAACATTACCTACTTCCCAAACAAATGATGTCTAAGACTTGAATAAATCCTCAAGAACACATTATCACTCAGTGTGACTGAAAATGATCATTGAACATGATTCACATATGATTTTGTATGACTATGACCCTTCAATATCCATTTAATAATCCACCAAATCTTCTCTATTGTTTCTTGGTCAAGGCTCATCCTAACTAGTGATGTCTCACATTTCTTCTCCCAACAAAGTGGAGAACATAAAGAAAACCCATGTAATGCCTCTAAAGAGCCATATTTATCGAGTCCTGGTAGTTTTTATATAGAAGAACTTGTCCAATGACACATTCTCTTCCCAAGAACTACCAAAATTCCTTACATAAGATCACAAAATATCTTATGATGTTTGTATTATCCTTTTGGATTGCCCGTCCATCTGAGGATGATACTAAGTACTCATAGTCAACTGAGTTCCATGGGAATTATGTATGGATTTCCAGAAATGGGAGGTAAAACTCAGATCTCTCTCTAACAGAATCAAAAATAGTATTTATTGTCTCTTTATAACATTATGGATATATATTTTGGACATATTCTATACTATATGAGTTTCACAAATATGGAATAAATGGGACAACTTTTTGAGCCGATCTGTAAGAAACCATATGGCCTCATGTTTCTAAACCATTTTTCTGAGGCATATTACAAAATAAATAGATACGTTCTCCCATTTCTAAATTAGGGAAGGTAAATTTTGTAACAAACTTACTGGTATATAATGTTCTGAATTCAATTGTGTATGATTTATGTAAATAGAAAAAAACTCATCCCCAATACTTTTCATGTTGATCCACTAATTCCATGTCTTCAACTCCATGTACATATTATTTATTCTAGGTTGGAAATCCAATCATGATTGGTCGTAAAAATGAAGGAGTTTCTCTTGAAAATTCATAGGTATAACCAACTAATCTCAAAACCACAAAAATAGACTGTCATCCACCCTCCATCTGTTAATGGTTTCCCTACCATTGAGTTCTTACCTTATAGAAACACTTCCAACATCAGATGTCGGTTAAAACATTATAATAATCAAAAAAATCAAGAATGATCAAAATTTGAATGAAAACAACAACATCACCCCTATCATCACATCCCACATTCTTGTCGTTTAAGACTAACATCAATTTCCACTCATATGAAAATATTTTTTCAACTAAGAGTATGACATTATGCTTAATGAATTTACCACCAAACTGGATTCACCCAATGTATACATGAATTCAATTTTGAACATTTTTAGTCACTCAATCCATATTATTTTCTTATGATTAAAATCCTTTTGCGAGAAAATATGCTTCATGCCTTTATAATATGCGATCATAGTAAATTTGTCATATAAGAGATAATATTTCCAATCCTTCAAAGAAAGGATGACTATAACTAAATAAAAAGTGTATATTGGGTAGCTTTTCTGATGCACCATTAACTGAATAGATCAATAATTAACAACATGTTATCCTTTCATGATAACACACCAAAACCCAGAACATAAAGAATCACAATACATTATGTACCCATATCATGAATTCAGAAAAATCACGATCGGTTTAGATGTAAGGTGAACCTTTATCGCTTGAAATGATTTCTGTTATTATTCACTCAATTATAATGTTAAATTATTATTTTCCAATAATTAATTATCAAGGATTCCCATGAAGAATAAAGAACAATGTGATGGTAATAACCAGATTGGCTAGAATGAAATCCATATCTCAAAGATGTTCATTGGTGGTTTCCAAGAGATTATAGCTTCCATATTTTATAGTTCCCCTAAAAACCCCCTTTCTAAAATTACATGGCCAAGATAGAATAATTATTTTATTAAAATATCATACATTGATAATTTGGTAGACATACGATTGTCTCTCATGATTTCCAACACCATCACCAATTGTTGCTCATGAACAAACCCGGTCTTTGAATACACCAGTATGTCATCCACAAACACCACAACCAATGAATATATGTACCACTGAAATATCTGATTTTTCAACTCCATAAATACCGTCAGTGTATTTGAAATACGAAAATGCATTATCACACATACTGATAATGGAAATAACAGCTTCTGAAATAAATCTATGAAATATCCTCCTACAAAACTCCCATTTTGTGATTCCTCGATCACAAGTCAATCATATAGAACTAGTGATATCCCATTAATTGACCAAACAGATCATTAATTCATCAAATTAGATACATATTCTTTTCCATAACTTGGTTATGCTTATGATAATCCACACATAACAATAGACTTCCAAAAGCATTCTTCATGAACAAGATTGGTACTCCCCATGGAGACATGATCTGCTGAATGAAACCATTAATTTCATGTTCTTCTAACTTTACATTCAGTTATGCTAATTTGGTTAGTGGAATTCTATAATAAGGAAGTGAGATATGACTGGTCCTAAAGAGGAGATCAATTGAAAAATCCATATCCCATACCAGTGGTAACCCATGAATATTTTTAGGAAACACATCTAGAAACAAATCTATCACTATTGGAAAATATGTATTTTATATTTCTTCGATTGATTCCAAATCCCAATCCACTATTTGGAAGGATAGAAATCCAACCGCCATTTCCAACAAGCCTATTTCACCTGTTTTTGCATCCTTTTCACCTTTAAAGAGAAGTTCTACACCATCCTTAGTCTTGAAACGAAAGGTTATGACATAATTTTTTATGTTATTCTTGAATGTTTTCAGCCAATACATACCTATTATTAAATCTTAGACATCTATATTCACTACATAATTATCAATTTATAACTCTACTCCATAAGAAGTTATAGAACGTGGCCTATATATAAAATCATGATACTTAGTTTCCTCAAGAGGTGATTGATGTTTTATTTTAGATGGAACCATCTCAAGTTTTAAACTCATCAAATAAATAGTAAAAGAAGAAATAAATGAATCAAATACACCAGTATAAAGTGATACTTGAATAAGGTCAGAATTCAAAATAATCTTACCTCCCAACATAGACGGTCATGCCTTCCAATCATCAATCACAAACTCATTTCAATATAAATCCTTCATTATTGCACTTTCTTCATTATTTCCCTATTGAGATTACTCATATTAGGATTCATGATAATCCTAGAATTTCCATGGATAGATTTGTTCTACTAATGAGATTGGTTCTTTTGTCATCGACATGTCAAGGCATACAATTTCTATGACACATGATAAGAGTAGTGGGAGACTTAATTTAGTGAACTATGAACATATCACGGAAAATCACACATCTAGTAGTAGTTCTGGAATACTATAGGTAGCTCCATACACTCCCACATTATGAGTTCAAACAAATATCATTGGAAAAAACATTCATTTCTCATGGGTCATGGAGGAGGGTTTACTGATCCAGTCATTTAATTTTGATTCAGAATTCCACCTTGAATGTAGGTTTTCCTCTTCCTATTTATCTTAGCATTATAGTTCCCACCATTTCCTATGGGTATCAGTATAATTCCTCCCCCACAGTTCGTAAGATGTCTCTTTCATCCACCTTCTCACTAGTCACCATCTCTGTATAGCCAATAATGCATAGCACAATACTGCTTGATAAAATATCATACCATACCACTAATTAAAATATGTGTTCCTTCAAGGATGTAATAGCTTCAACCTCAGGTGTAAAAATAATTAAATTCATGAATTTAGACACACACTCGATTATATAGAAAATTTTATGCTTCAAGATGATAATGTTTTTCATTCTATGAGTCATTAACATGTTAGAATATAATTTTTTGTTAAACAATTACAAATTATACTAACAACTAACTACTTGATATACCTTAGAATTTACCACTAGATCCCACCAATGGGGTGCGATATTCTCAAGAATATATGTTTCTAGTTTGATTTTAATCTCAGTTGGTGTGATGATGTAATCGAAGATTTGATTCGTCTTGTTTAATAACCCCTCTACCTTTTTCTTATTCAAAATAACCCCAGAAGGTTGGTGAATTATGCTTATCAAAAATGATATAATCATACCTTTTCCAGGGCTCATTTCTATGTTTCCCAGTGTCCACAGCTTGAAATTCTTTGAAAATACTTTGAACCAGCTCCATGTTCAAGTGTGGTTCAGGTGTAACCACATTTTCCACACCTTCTTGTGGTTTTTTTCTACGATGCCTCGTTTTATAAAGAAACAAAAAATTCCACAAGCCTCACTCTATATTAACTAAATTCTTACCAATTTTAAATTCTACCAAATTACCTATCACCACATTTAATTTTAAAAGAAAACTTCTCTACATTAAACCAATTTTTAAAACATTAACTTTCTTTTCAAAAATAAACCAATTAAAAAACTAACAAAACTATGATATTTTTCAAAATATTTCATTTGAAAACACTTTTATAATTTTAAAAAATCATTACCTTTCTACAATATCATAAATCATTACCCATGATGTTGTATGAAATCCTAGTGGGAAGTCAATTCTATAATACATGTGATGATATTATCAATGCTTGAACCTATGAAATAGATATTTTAATATCCTAAAAGTTACTCCAAAAGACTTATGTATCCAACTAAATGGTAACATGATTTTCATCATAGAAAGGTAAGATATATCTTTTTATTCTCTAAATTTCTTATCCTGAAAATATTCTCCTTTATCTTTTCCCAACACATGGTATTAACTAGAATGAATTCAAAACCAAAACTGAAAACGAATACCAAGGATAATATAAACCAATACATGGACGACTGGTTCCACAAATGAAAGAATGAGATGATACCATTTATCTCAAACTATCATTTGTATGTAACATAACATATAACTTTTGTAATACCCCTCATACTCTTATTGGATTGAGAGGGAGGGATAACATTACATGGCCATAAAATTTTTCCCAATGATCCAAATTGCCATCAATAAATACTAAAGGGTTTAAATACATGTGGGGGATGATTTACCCTTAAGAATAAACCCGCTAACAAAATAATCCCAAACCATACAAAAACTATAATATTCAAGATAACAATAAAATAGAACTCAATATTTCAATTATCAAAATGATACTAAATATATGTACCACAATAAAAGAATAGAATACAATGGTAAACAATAGAAGAAAAACTTATTGGACTCTAAAATAAACACAAGATTCAATGATCCACATGTTCTTGAGAGGACCTATTTGGGATACGTCAAACCCTGAGAGGGGGGGTGAATCCGTGTTGTGGACTTTTTAATCCAATTTAGACTTTTTATACCTACACCGTTTGACCTATTATAATCTTTATTCAATTTTTCTCTTTTCATTATCACATGAAATAATATTAAATTAATAAAAATAGTACACGATATTTTTACAAGGTTCACCACACAATAAGAGGAGCTACATTCTTTTTGTGTATTGTAATGACTAGTGCACAGATTCTCTACTATAATGTTGTAACTGTTGCAGTGGTTTACTTGGAAAATAATCTTCTTGTCAGTATGTCTCCCTACACTTAGAAGAGGGAAGGATATAATCACTTTCCTGTGTTTCTCCGATCACTCAGAGGGGTAAGGAAAACAATCCTCTTAAAACATTCTATGAGATGGATATAAAATTACAGTCAATGGTTCTTCATACGTCCAATGTAGAAATTCTCTTGCATCCTCTAGCATGGTTTTTGTACTGCCTCTCAATAGAGTCTTCCCTCTGTTCAAATAGTTTGCAACCCTAAAAGAATAATCCACCTATTGAGACCCATTGGATGAAACAGTTCTACTTTTTTCTTCAACAACCATATTCTTCTCTTTATTACTTACTATGGAGAATGAAAGTAACAAACCTCTTATTTATCTGTAGTAAACATGTAAGAAGAACACTATTCTTCTTCCATTTATTCAATGAAAACCATATTCACTGAAACATGGTCTTCTTCACACATTCTCTTTTATTTCCAAACCAACTGCACTGAACTCTTCTTATTCTTACTAGAATAACATTTTATATTTTTTATTGTTATATCATTGAAGTCCTTCTCAACTTATCATCATCATATTAGACTAGAAGCTTGTACGAACATCTAGCACAACTCATAGCATACACATAAATCCCATCATGTGAACCCTCTTTTTGTGCCCCTCCCTAATCGTGCGCCACCAAATACTTTCATACCACAATTTTACACAACTCAAAACTTCTGTTCCACTTCATTTTTAGACACAACACACTTCTTTCACACAACTAATTGCTTGCATGATTCTTAAAACTTGTGCGCCACTTCAACTTGAGTGCCACTTGGCTTGTGCGCCACTCGGCTTGCATGCATCCCTACTCGCACACCTTATGAATAACTCCTGACTTGTGTAGAACATCATATTGCACTCTACTCTCTACTACATGGGAGATGAAAGATCAAATTTTTTCTTAGGTGTTGAGCTTTGAAAAATTAGGAGGCTAGTTTTCTATTTATCGGCGTTTTGTTGAATTGTTCACCACACAAACTTGCATGCCACTCCATCACTTGCGTGTCGCTCCATCACTTGCACACCGCTCCATCACATGCCCACTTCTCCTTCACTTGTGCGCCTCATTCCTTCCTTGTTCATATTGTGATGTGTTGATGTTGAAATATGACTTGAGCGCAACATGAACTAACTTGCTGCTGATACTTGGGTTCCCCTTCGTACTTGCACACCACTCTTGAACTAGCATGTCACTTTCTTCCCTTTTTAATATTTTTATGTGTTTATATTGAAAAATGACATGCGCACAACATACACTTGTGTGCCAAATATACTTGCACGCCACACTTTTGCAGCACTTACACTTGTGCACAACTTTCATTCCTTTTCCAAAACCATATCTCCACTCCCATATCTTTTATTCATATTTCATCACAAGTTATATAAACTTATGATATTTGTGAAATACAAATTATCAAGGCATTGTCATAGTTTTGGTCATTCTCATAATACCATGCCCAAGCACAACATCATGTATTCTATACCTCTTGAACTATCACAATTATTTATTCCAATACTCATTGGAATATAAATTCCAATGCACGTATTCATCCTCACATCAAATTAATTACAAAGAACTCCAATCATATCTCTTTAACCAAAAGTGGAGTCTTGAGGCTTCTTTAAACACATTCAATGTTGCAGAAAATATATCGCCTTTGATAAATATATTTGGAATATGAAGAACAATGCATCAATATTCTGAATTCAAGGAAATGTGCAATGCATGGCCATTTTATGATTCCAATCTATCCACACCCTCTCTTCTACATCAACCATCATTCTCTATTACATGTAAATCATATGTTTCTCTTCTTCAAGAAAGATATTGCATGGTTCTCTTGAAATCATGAAGCATTCCATGGTCTTCCTAAAATCCTAATTCTCCTTCAATCTTACATTAAATGGATGATACGTTACCATTATTCATTTTTGTAAATGAGGTGTCACATCTGTTTTTTTTTTGAAATTAGGATCATTTCAACAATCATCAGAAGTGCATTCTCTATCAATTATGGGGTTCTTCATCATCTCTTTCTTCATCTAGAACAATATTGAAAACTATTGACAAAAACACAATCTTCATACACAATGTGGTCCTCATAGTCTCCCCATTTGTATTTAGTTTTCAATAACTTAATGTCTCCTTAAATGAATGTGTCAATGTGAAAATGAGATTCTTCTCACCACCCTTTACATTGTTATCTCCCCCTTACTTTTAAAACATTTATATCACCTTCTCTCCCTGTATTTACATGAAATAAGAAGTCCATGTTAGGGAGGGTATCATTTCATAAATTATAAGTATTTTATAAATCATTTCACTCTTAGTATACTTGAGAGCATCTCGATGTAGAAAACAAGAGGATTAGATTTAAACAACAAAGTTGTCCATTATCCCCTAATCATGATACCTCATGAGATGAGATCTCATAAACTTGTCTTCAAGGTTTTTTCCTCTTTAATTCCAATCCATAGATACTAAATGTGATAAGAAATAATCTACATGAAATTATTCCCCTCACAATGAACTCTAATCGTATCTTCTAATGTAACTAATTGACATAGTTACCCCCCATTCAAAAAATGTTGTTTTTTTAGTAAACAAGAATGAGATATTTAGAAATTAAATACCTTTCCCAATGTCACACTATTTGAGAAATACCTACTTAATTTGATACTAATTGAAATAATAACTATAGAAGCTTTTTTATATGTCTCTCCCTTAAGGGAACACTCCTCATTATATTCATCAATGGTGATCCCAGATAATATAAATATTTTAATAGAAATAGAATAATATTCAATGGATTCCAACTTCTCCATATTTTCAATCAAGAGTTGATAGCAATCACAATTTCTTATGTTCACCCCCAAAGAGATTGGTTTACCTTAAATTTCTTGAGTTGTCATAACAAATACAATAAAAAAATATTTAACGAAATAAACTGGATCCTCCTTGCTTATTCAATGCAACGAGGAGGGATGAGATGATTCTCTCAACCAAGATGATCCATTTTCTCCAATCCTCACACTTGTGCATATAATCATAAATTTGAATGTGGTTTGGTGGATTTCAAAACATCTTCCATTTTTTTGTGTGTGTATCTTCTTTCTTAAAGATATTTCAATGCATTAGAATCTCCTGGTAAAATTTGAATCCTAGTGATATATTCTTCTTGGATTGGAATTAGTTCAATTAATTTTTTTAATAGTGTGGCCATCCTTGTTTTACCTCACAAACAGTACTTCCTGAACATGAGGGTTTCCTTTTGTTTTCAACCTCTTATTCCCCTTTTCATCATCTTGTGGAATCTTTTCATTACTTTTTGTACTAGCCTTAGTGTGTGAATCTTCCCCTTTTTCCATCCTTTACAAATATTCATGCCATATAACCAATGTGTCATTAGGATCTGTGGGAGAATGTTTGTAATTTCCACATGGCATCTTCAAAGGGCCATCATTATTTATTGTTCATTAGGATGCACTACCTATCAACTTCTGGGATTTAGGATCTAAGGAATTCTTTGTTTTCCTCCTTATAATATTCTTTGGAGCATTTTCTTTTGAAACATACTTCTGATTACATCCAAATATAGCTTCTTAATTATTCTCTAGATTATGTGGTGTTCTATTCTTATTATCATTGAATACATTCTATGATAATCAGGCACCATTCTTGTGACGACTCCCATTGTATACATCACAGATTTTGTCAAGCATTCCAGATCTGTTTGCAGCATACAGATGCTTCTGAATCTGTGGATATTTCTTATTTTATATGGCCTTTCTCACCCTTGATGTGGTCTTTATCTGTGCTTTTAAATTTAAGGTATTGTATCCACAATCTAGTGCACAATGTCTAAATATGTTGGAACTCTAGCATTGAACCACAAATCATGACTTGGTGATATCATTAGTATTAGATTGATGGGCCTTCTTCATGATGTGTTGTGCTATATCTGGGGAACCATATTCCATATTCTTCTTCTTATCCACCATATACTTGCTGGTAGGAAAATCATTACCTTTCCTCATTCATACTTGTATATATTTTTACTTCTAATCTTTACTTTTTATGGAAATAATTTTAGAAAAATTAGTAAAAGTTTTCATGGATGGAACCTTTACTTTCTTAGCTACTAGTGATAGATCAATGAGTGAAGCTATGATCTTCTTATCAAATGTTGGTGGTATTTTGACCATAAAATCCTCTCGTGAGCATTGAGTACTAGCCACAACTGTTTCCTTATTTTTTAGGGACTCAATATGTGTCTTCTCATGATTGGTCAACTCACCTTCTAATTCATAACATCTAATATTTTTGATGACTTCCTAGTTTTAAATCATAGTCATCTTTTCTTCACAAGCCTTATTTAATCCTTCCACTTCATCTTAATTCATTTTTACTTTGTTTTGTTACAAAGTGTCATGTTCTTTTATCTTCTTGGATTCTCATTCCAAATACACCTCCTTGATTTCATTGTTCTCTTTTAGTTCATCTTCATTTTCATGGATCTTTACTTATAGAGTCTTTTTGAATCACTTTTATTTTCAACATCTTTGAGCCACATTGAAGCAGTTACTTAAAATCTCCTCCTTGTTTCTTCAAAGGCTAAAAAGAGTCTGGAGGGCTTTATCAATTCAAAAAAAAATCATGTAATCCTTTCTCTAAAACATCACCTTATTCTTCCAGCTAAGTGATACATTCCTACATTAATTGAAATAATACAAACACTAGGGATATACATTCTTCAAGAATACCCTGAAGAATCATTATTAATATATCAACTGATATTTCTTTATATTTGGTAGATTGATCATCACCACTTGTGGTCACATTTTCGTCATGATAAAAATATCCAAATGTACTAACACATACCACTCGATCAGTTGAGGTATAAATGTTTTACATATTCTTGATGAAGACATGATCCACATTCTCATTAAATTCCATGTCCGTTGTGTCTTCAATGTTAGAAGGTATGTAGAACCATATACCTCATCTTTTTTAGATAATAGGGACTTATTATTCCTATTTCTCTAATCCTACATTTTCCTATTCATCATGGTTTTGGAAGATATAGAATTCTTCTTAGATATATCTGACTCTTCATCAAAACTGCACTTCATTGTTAAATAATGTATGATTCTCAAGTCTTAAAAAGAGAATATGTTCAATGTAGAGAATCCAATAAGGGTGAAACTTTTTCTCTGATACCAATTGAGAGGACTAGTTTGGGATATTCCTAACACAGAGAGGGGAGTGAATCAATGTTGGGAATTTTTAAACCAATTCCATCATTTTATATATATACCACTTGACCTATTAGGTTATTCATTCTCTTGTTCTCTTTTCCCTATCGCATGAAAAATATGAAAGTAGTGAAAATATCACACTTTATTTTTACAAGGTTCAGCAGTCAATAATAGAAGCTACAACCTTTTAGTGTATGATAATTACCATTTCATGAATTCTCCACTATAATGTATAAACTATTAAAGTGGTTGACTAGAATAATAATCCTCTAGTCAGTGTGGCTCCCTACACTTAGAAGAGGGAAAAGAATAATGTTTTTCTAGTGTTTCTCCCAACACTCGGAGGGGGGAATAGAAACAATCATCTTCTAACATGAAATTATTAGGATATACGCTTACACTCGCTGGTTCTTTAAGCTGCTACTATAGACAATCTCTTACAGCCTCTAACTGGTTCTTTATACTGCCACTCAAGATAGTATTCTCTCTATTCAAAGTGTTTTCAACAGCTATAGAACCTTCCACCTATTGTGACCTATTGGATGCTACAGTTCTACTTTGTTCTTCCATAACTTTCTTCCTCTCCTTGTTAATTAATAAGCAGCATGCATGTTACAATCCTCTTTGTTCCCATTAGTAAACCTATAATCTTCACAGTCTTCTTCTTTTTCCATTTCTCTAATGAAAATCCAACTTCACTCAAACCTTATCTTCCTCACACTTTATCTTTAAATGAAAAACCAACTGTAATAAACTATAATTCTTTTTCTTTATAGAATCACAATTTATACATGTGATTCTTGAATCTATTAATTTTATATAAACATAGAATCATCCTAGTTTAATAGAAGATGGTAAGAACTTTTAGAACAACTAACTTCTTTTGTTCTAATACCTACATGTGTGCCACCCTGCTTGCATACCACCCTACATGCATGCCTCCCTAATTGCGCACCACCAACTAATTTCATTCCAAAATTGTACACAACTCATAACTTTTTCACCACTTTAGGTTTAGACACAACACACTTCTTGCAATGAAATCCCTTCTTGTGTGCCTCTTACAACTTATGCACCACGTCTACTTGTGCACCACTTTGCTTGAGTGAAACTCTTCTTGTGGACATCCCTACTCATGTGAGTTTTAAATAACTCCTGACTCAGTTGTCACTTCATCTTGTGAACTAATCTATTCTACTTGCGCGATCCGAGATCAAAATTTCTCTTAAGTGCTGAACATAGGAAAATGAGGAGGCTAGTCGTCTATTTATAAGCATTTTGGTGACATGAGCACTACACACACTTGCGCGTTGTTCCTACTTACGTGCATCTCCATCACTTGTGCATCACTTCATCACATGTGCACTTCTCCCTCACATGTATATCATTCCATCATTTTTGTGAAACTATCCTTCCTTTTTCATATTTTGATGTGTTGATGTTGAAATATAACTTCACGCAACATACACTAGGGAACCATTGATACTTGCATGCCCCTTTCTACTTGCATACCACTCATGAAAATGTGTTCCAATTTCATTCCTTTTTTATATTTTTATGTTTTGATCTTGAAATATTATGTGTGCAATATACACTTGCATGCCCAATATACTTGTGTGCCACACTTGCACGCCACTTATACATGCACACCAATTTCGTTCCTTTTCCAAAAACACTTTTCAACTCCCCCCATCATTCTTAAAGCTTGAATCACAAGTTCTCTAAATATATGATATTTGTGAGATACAAAAAATCAAGGAATACTCATAGTTTTGGAAATCTTCATAGTTCCAAGCCCATACACAACATCATGTCTTCTTTTCATATTCTTCAAACATCCTTCTTTATTCTTAAATTCGTTGGAATATTAATTCCAACATAATTATCCATCCACACATCAAATAAATTCCAAAGAACTCCAATAATCTCTCTTTATCAAAAAGTGGAGGCTTGAGGATTCTTAAAATACCTTCAATGTTGCAAACAATGTATCACCTTCGATACATAAACATGGAACATAATGAATAGTGCATCAATCATCTGATTTCAAGGAAATGTGCAATGTGTGACCATATTAGAACTCCATGCCACTCTACACTCTCTCTCTTTCATGGACCATAATTCACAACTTCCTGAAAATCATATGATTCTTTTCTTAAAGTGAGATCTTTCATAGTTTTAATAAAATCAAGCGGCATTGCATGGTCTTCTTCAAAACCTCATTATTTTTAAATAATCAATAGATGGGTGATACTTCACCATTATTCATTATTGTAAACAATTTTTATCCTTTGAAACATGTTCTTAAAAATTAGTATAAGCTCAAAAATTGTCTGAATTATATTCTCCATCAATTATGGAGTTCTTCTTCAACTCCTTATTCATTTTGACATGTATTGACAACTGTTGACAACAAATAAAATATTAATTCACAATGTGGTCCCAATATATCCATGATATAAAACCATAATATAGACAAATTATTATGATTTAGTTATAAATAAGAGTGACACATTACCTTTTCCCATGTCCTGGTGAAGTAAATCAGCAAAATCATCAAAGTCCCAAATCAAGGGTGAGTTTTAGAACTCAATAGTTTTTCCCAAATGACATCAATACTCATGACACAATGATAGAACATATTTGAAACATGTATATGAAATGATTTATATAAAAATAAAATACAATAGATTATATAAAAAATATAATCTAATGTCATTTTAAACAGTTTTCCAATGAGATCACCTAAAAATTCATTAAATCATTTAAAATTCTATAAAAGAATCACCTATCCCATTACACAAAACCATAAATCTAACCTAGAATGGTAAAAATGGACCTTCCTATACTCATGAGAGGGTATTTATCCATCCACTACATCATCACTTAGTGGACCACATTAGTGAGGGTACTTCACACCCATATTCGTACCATACTTTTGATGCAGGTACTTTAAGACCTTATTTATCCCAATTCATATGAACACACATCGTACAACCATTACAACTAAAAAAATCAATGTGTGTTATAACAATTTAATAAAACATAAATCATTTTATTGAAACTCATTTTTATTCCATGTATCAAAACCAAAAATATTTTAAAATAAATAATTTAAAATCATGTTATCGAAACACATTCCAATAACAGCCCAATTTACCGATTACAAAAAACTATCACCCAAGAGAGGTTGAATAAAAATTTTAAAGGGAATAAAAAATAAATTTCAATAATATAAATCAGTTTTAATCTTTTCCTTCATGTTCTATAGATGTATAGTGGAGAGTGAAGCACCCTAGGTTGAGTGTTTTGGTGAAAATGAGAAACAATAGAAAAGACATAACTAAACAATGTCAAATCTCCATGATATCACATTAGATATCTTCCCAAAACATTAAAAAGACCATATATAAACATATTTTGATCTAAAACCTTATCTCTACCCACAATAGGTATATATTTAAGAAAAAGAGAGAGGGAGTGAAGTAGATCTATGAGAAACATTAACAACGAAAAATAACAATCTCTTACAATGAGAAATCATCTTCTCATCACCAAGGATAGCCTTTTAGTCACATCAGAATTTATAATAGAACCCTCTATGAAAATTGAGAGAGAATAATCTTTGGTTTGGGATATGAAAGATAAAAAACAAGATGTTAAAATCATAAGGATGACAAGATCTACTTTTTAGGGATCTCGATTTTAATTATGCACAATTTAGTTGCACAGTTATGAAAAATGTGTGCTAATTGTGTCTTTGATATTACCTTAAGGATGATTCTCACACGATCATCTCACGTGGTCTCCAAACCATGCACCAAACATGAAAAATCCACTAAATACAAATGGCCAAAAACATCTTTCAAAGCATGTAGTTTTTTCTAGGAAGATTCACGGATTGGAAACCGTGTGTGCCACTCGTGTGCTATCTCTTTTTCCACTATATAATAGTGAATGATTTAATGCAAGTGTTTCATGGATTCTACAAACCATGCACCCACATAAACACATACAAAATCCCCTAGAACACTTTAAAATTTTTCTAAACTCTCCCATACTTCAGTCTTATATTTTATGTACTAAAAAATATGAAATAATGAGTTACATACTAAAAACTGGGGTGGTACAACATTTATACAATCAAAGTGGAATTATTAATGATTTTATATATTTGGATCCATCATGTATATTGTAAATGTGTTTTATATATGCAATTCTTATTATAAGAAGAATGGATTATATAATGATTAAACTCGAGTATAATTTATAAAATGATTTGAAACAATGTATTGGATGATACAAATAAAAAAGATTCATTATAATATTTTACTTCATGGAAAACATATTTTTGAGTGAAATATATACCTTACTAATTCCATAATGTTGATAAAATTATTCTGATATAAGTAGATGACTATTGTGGATAAATTAAATTTGATATTACTAGAAATCTAGAAACTAATTATTAATTTGATGAAAAGGTCATAATTATATCATTGATTATGTTTACATATTTTTTTGATTAATGAAATATATTATTTAATTTTTCATTATTTAAAAAATAAGAAAACATGAATTTATTCAATATGGTTTTATGGTAATTCATGTTATTACCATGTTTCAATATACTACATGATGATGGAATTCAGAATATTTGTAGGTTATGATTAAGGGGAACATCATTTGTCTTAGAGGATTAAAGATATGTCAATTTGTAAATTCAATTATCTCCTTTATAATGTAAAGGATATTAATCATTTGTAAGGAACATATAGTTGATAATTTCTGAAATTTTTTACATTGATATTTGGATGATGTGTTAGAGACTACTACATTACTTCACTGTATTGATATTTATGAATATTGGATAACATATATATGAGATTTTTCCATTGTGATAAATAGATATCAACAGAATGAATTATAATTCTATTATAGATAATTTAATCAGTTAAATAATTTCTTTTCTATTCATGTATTAAAAATTAATTTTTGGATTTTAATTTCATTAAGTAAGAGATGAAGTTAAAATTTATCAATGAAAATCCAAAGTATGTAACTATACCTATTAAAAAATATATATTAATTAAGTGTATTTTCATATAATCATGGAGAGTGAAGTAATTCCTAAACTATGGGAAAAGGGTCTGGTCAAAAAAATCATAAAAACATCACTTTTATTATATCAAGGGCCATTTTCACAGCTCAGGTTTATGGATTTATGGTTGTCAACTTCCTCATGATCAAGTTCTTGAGCACCATCCATCAGTATTTAGGTGTTAATTTTCTCTAGTATTTTATTGTTTATACATACCAAAAAATTTCTCTTATGATGAAACCTATTATATGATATTCCATATCACCTTTATACTTATCTTTATCTCTTATTAAATAGATAATTTATTAACACTTTTTCAATTTGGGGTTTTCAATAACTATGTTTCCTAATGTAAAGAACTTGATTACTATTAAAAAATTTAGATAGAGAAAACACAATTGTTTAAAAAAGGGGATAATTTAAAACATTGAAAATATTATATAATAAATTGTGTTATATTTCATGATTGACATGAAAAACCACTCTTAGAAGAAAATATAACACCATGATATGTCATTAAATATATATTTTTTTAAATAAAGTCAATCTCTTTAATGACTAATGGAACACCCAACCCTAAGTCAAAATCCAAAATATAGTGTACCATTATAACCCAAATGATCAATTGGTGGGTAAAATTACTAATAACAAAATAATAAAAAGTGGTGTTATATATTATTTACTAATAAAATTAGATTCATTTTAAACAAAAAGAATTGTTTTCATAAAATCAATATATTTTTCTAAAATTCATTTTATTCAAGATTTGTGAAATAAATAGAAAATTAATTATTACCAATTTTAGAAAAAAAATTATTTCAAAATTAAATTAATTTTGGAAAAAACATATCTAAATTATATTAGGTTATATTATTTGGATTTTTGTGCAATATTTTATTTTTCGATGATTACTGAATAATTTTAAATTTTAATAAAAAACTGAATTTACATATTTTTTTTTTAAAACAATATTTTATTATAATTTTTTTTTAAAAACATTGCTAAATAATATATCTATTAAACCAATTTCGGTTATTTGAATCATTTCTATACTGAATTTTTATATAAAAGTATAAATAATTTTGGAATATTTATCATTAAAAACCCATTCTCGCCACATGAGTTGGATTAATTTAAATTAAATTTTCACAATAATATAAAGTAATTTTTTAAAAGAGATTAACTTTTTTATTTAGGATAATTTATATTATATAATATTAAAAACATTAATTTTGACAAAAATATATATTTAATACCGAAAAAATTATTCACTGTTGTTATGTAAAATGTGGATGATACCATTGGTTTAAAATAGTTGGATAAGGGTTAAAATGACCTACCAACAATGTAGAATATAATTTAATCTCTATATTTCTTTATTATCCTTCCCATGTTACAATATAGGTCAATTGTAATCATTTTTAATGTGAATTACATTAACATTTTGGATTCTATTTGGAAATTTCGATGTAGTTTATAAGAGGGTTCCCATTCCCCACATATAAAATGGAACCCCCTCCCCTAAAATTTTCAAATATCTGAATACATTTTCCTTAACCAACCCAAACTGATTCTCCCCCAACATCATTAATTACATTATATAGAATATTATCCTTCCAATCAAACCTTTTCAATAGTCCATAAGGGGAAATCAAAAAAATATTTATTTTTCTAAATGTAATTATCTAAACATATAACATTCATATTATTTATTCTATTTGAAAATTAAATTTTTTATTAACACATAAAATATAATGAAACTATTACCTACCTTATACATATATTTTATTATGTTGATGTTATAATAATTATACTTCTTCACATCCAACTAATGGGAAATGAGATCATTGATCATTTCTATAATAGACTACCATCGCACGAACCGATGTAGTTCATCTTCCCTCACCACATTTCCTAGCTGGGTATAATGATGGATTTAATACATGTTTATGATATCATTATACTTATATAATATTTGTATCACATAAAACATTTTACATTCCATTTCCTTTAATATATTATAACACCACTCATGTTCACCATAGACAAACATCTAGTGATGTAATGCGATTCATTTTTAAATTATGCTATTCATGGAATACAGTAAGGATAAAAATAATAAATATATATGATATTATAAAGATTACTTTATTTTAATATATCACTATCTTTATTACACTTTTACTCATTAAGTAATTGATATCATTTCTCGTTCATAAGCAACACCCACTGTGACCTCCAAGAAATGTGATTTATTATTCATGTTCAACTTTAATAAATGATTCTATTAATGTATCTACTAGGAAAATATGATATATATGAAATTAATAAAATTAATAATATGATGGATTTATATTATATGAAAATGAACTAATTTGTTCATGGATCAACTCGAATGGAAAATCATGGTAATAAACAATGAAATAGGAAAATAATTACATAATATTAACAAATGAGTCGTAAAATGTAATAATGGGATTATATATGAAATTATAAATATTAACATGGTTCTGGTAAAAATTTATATAATTTTTAAAACCATTATAATTTGGGTTTAATCATGATTGACTATAGGACACTATGAGGAACGTTACATCATCTCAATTTCCCTTCATTGGGGAATTTTTTAATTTCATGCACCAAATTAATTCCATATGGTTCATATATATCCCATTTAATATTTAAGAACATTATTCAATCATAAATAATTTTATTTTATGATTAAGATTAAATTTTTTCCTCTAATATGATTTAAATTTAAATTTATCTAGTGGTAAATGTTTTTGTACAATCTCAGCATGATTTTTTATTGTTAACATTCTCTTGAGACAATCGTTTTTTTGTGACCAACTTTTATTTTACATTAAATTTATGTTAAATATCAATATTATTTCATAACGGATATTATTATTTCCAAAATATTATATTGTTCTTACATATGTTGTCTATATTGACATTTATTTAATTAAGTATGAAAATATTGATAAATCAGTATCATTTAATTAATAAAGTGATATGATGAAAAGGAAAATTATTTATTAATTAAATTGTCTTTTGATATATGAGAATTGATTTGTATAAGAAGATGTTTGTATTGACTAGTTATAGATGTCACCTAGATGCATTGATATGTCTCATGAGACAAACTAGTTTACCAAATCTTGTGGGGATTTACCCAATACTTATAAAAAATATTCAAGATTGATGATAATGGTAGAGGTATCATGTAAGGGACCATATCCACATATATCAAACTTTTTCTTTTTCCAATCTCTAAGGTCCTTGGATGAGGCTCAATGGAAGTCTAGAAGTGTTGTGGTGTTGAGAACTCGAAGCTGGTGACTTTTATGTCATGAATGTAGGTTTCACGTAGTGTATGTTTTTGGGGTTTGAAAAATAAATAATAATCAATAGGGGTAGTAATTTTGAGAAAAAAAACCATCCATGAGTTACTATGTGACCTGAAATGGGATTAAACATCATGTAATCCCCCGATACTACATGATTTAAAGCATTTTGAGTGCTCATGTTGTCAAACCCTATGGATATAGTGTCCCTGTCTCCCAACTCCTGGAAATCTTGAAACCCTATCTTTAAATTTTGGGAGATCCATTTGATGGAAATTGAAATTGAAATTATGTATTCGATTTGTAGTAATATGTCTTCAATTCGAGGTATGATCTACCTATTTTATTGTTGTTTATTTGATCCTTTTCCTCATGTTTCTATTTTCCATGTGATGTTACTTGATCTCCATGTTCCTAATGGAGTTTCATTGGTTGTTATTTTGTGCAGATGTGCTGCGATATCCTCGGGGGGATGCAGATCTTGTTGGAGAGGTTCCATGGATCCATAGCATTGATTCGTTCTCGTGTAAAGAACATCGATAACATTTTAGGGTAGGGAATTCATTTTATCCTTATTTATTTATGCATAATCATAATGAAATATTCTTTTATCTCATTGAATTCAAAAGAAATTTACATAATTAAATACTTGATCTAGATTAAATAAATTCTATTGATTATATAATGTTTTTTCTTCATTATACAGTGACAATGTATTACCTCTTGATTTTATAGATAGTGTCTTATTTATGCCTTTAATTTTTTAGAGTGTTTTTCTTGATGGAAATTTAAAAAGAATGTACACATGGAATTAATTTTTAATTATGTAGAAAAATGGATAAAGAGGCATGTTTATACAATCTCGTTTTCATATTTAGAAGTGATGATAATCAAATTGATGCAAGTAATGAAAGCTTAATATAAATTATTAATGAACCGAAATAATATTGATTCTTGTTGATATTAAAATTAAATACATGTCTCGTTAATTGTTTAAATAAATTGTTATAGCTTGTGATATCTTGTTTTATATGTTTCCCATAGTGGGAAGATGTGAAAAATGAATTGTTTATTTCATGATGGAATAATGAACTAGTTTTTTGATAGACCTGAGTTTCCCATTTTCTTGTAAAGGTTGAGTTCCTTATTCTTTAGAACCATAAGATCTTGACCCATGTGAATACTTAATTCTTTGATTTAGGTAAAAGATCATCATTTCATGGTTGTTTCCTTGTAATTGTGATGTGACGTGAGCTTGGTATGGATGATCCTAGAGGGTTATTATCTGTTGTCGGGGTAGGTAATCCTGGATGTGACGTAAGACTAGGATGGATGTGAAAATAGAGATATTGCTGTATGTGAGGTAGGGAGGCCTGAAAATTGTTGCAGAATATAACGCTTAAAGTGGAGTGATGCATCAGTTTATAATTTTTTGTCAGGAAGAACAGTGGAGAATATGAAATGTATTGAAGTTAGACTTACTCGATGATAGAAATGTCAATTTCTTGTTTAATATGTTGTTTTTTATATGATATAATTTCCCCACTAATTGAGTAATATGGTTTTTCTTACTCTCCATCCATGAGTTTCAAAAAATTTCATAATATTCCATGTATTTTCTATGTTTAGTTTTTCTTGGTTTCATGGGTATCCACTCCTGCTGTTGGTTAAAAATACACAATAGCGAGTTCATCTTATCTCTATGTAGATCCCCTTGTGTTCAATATATTAGAATGTTTTCCATGAATACTATATTTAAATAAATTGGTAATTTTGTTCAATAAATGAAGGAATTTGTAACCCGTGGGGTTATAGATTAATTTAATTCAATGCTAAGGTTTTAATTATGAGGGACCATAGACTCATTTGGGTTGTTCCTAAAGGGCATGGGGCTTTACTGGGATGCTAATGTAATGAAATGTGGGAATGGGTAATGGTTAATTAATGTATAATGAATTAATTTAAGTAAATTTCAACTGATAAAATTTGATAATATAATATAATGTTTCTCTTTAAATGGTTGTGTTCTTATATGATATCTGGTCTTGGTATTGGCAGCTGGGAGTCTGGGAGACATTAGCTGCCATTTTTTCTGTGACTTGGATATTCCCTTACAGGGGTTGTGAGCTATTATATATCATTTAATTTTGTGATTCTTTTAGTATTCAACCCTATCTTTTCAGGAATTTAACACCTCAAGGATTATGATCCATGGGAGTGTTTTCTCCAAAATCTCGGTGGGAGGATGGTTGGCGGACACCACCTTTTGCGTAGGATCTCTTTTCTTAGTAGTACTTGTGATGGTATGAATGGTGCTTATTTTTTCCCATATATTTCTATGGAGGGATGTAATGGATTTTTTTTATTTCCCACACATATATTCTAGATAATGTTTTCTAAATAGTACTATAGTTATAACATGCATAAGTTGTGATGGCCTGAGGATCCTTACTCGGTGTATGGGTTGTGATAGCATTTGGCATAATACCATATGTATGATACACATTATAAAAGCAATGGATTTATGGTTACATTGGTTAAGTGGATGTGGTGGTGTGATGCTCGAGGTTCATGTTAACGTATGAGGTGTGTGTTGCAGTTCTTTTCATAAGTGTCTGCATTCCAACAATTTGGATAGAGATGCTCAGGACGTGTGACATTAGGGAAAATTAGAATAGTTGTGGGGAAGTGGTAGCACATATCCTTGATCTACTTTATTATATAATATTATCTTATATTCGATAATTACTGGTAGTATCCATAGTGAGCCTAAAAACATTGTATACCAATTTATGTAATGTGTTAGTTTCAGTTGTTGTGTAATGTGATTTAGTATGATTTAATTAAAATTGAATGAGAGACTTTGGGTGGGATCTTACTTACTATCCTTTTCCACTCATCCTATGTATATATATATATTGTTTCTTCATGTCATCTTGATGATGTTGGAGATCTATATGGTTACTACTAGCCTGGGGTTTTGCAGGAGTCATTTGGTCTTTCTAATATCTATCATCTTTCAATTATTTTTCAGATACAATATTTCATTTCATTTATATTAGTTATTTCATTACAAAATATTTTTGTACTTAAGAATCATTAATATTGTTGTCTGAGTAGGGTATTTCTGATGTTTATCATATCTCTCGCTTTTGTATGTGTTATCTTAGAGGGAAATGCCTCCCATATTCATTTTTATTATGCCCTCAATTATGGTCTCCAACCTAAATCCTAATTGAGGTGGGACTCAAGGGGTCACTATCTCTCTTCTCCAATTACCGACATTGGAGGGGTACAATTTTTGCTGAGGGGGATATGGAAAAGTGATATTAGTGGTCTGGTTGAGAGATAATATGGTTTTGGGAGTTAGGAACAGGTGATGTTTTATGGCTTGGAAGGGAAACTATGTCAGTAGAGTTTATATGGTTCTATAAAAACGAGATACCATCTGAGACATGGGTATTTAGGGCCCCGTGTTATCTGATTCGAGGACCATTAAACTTACAGTTGATAATAAATGAGGAGATTCTGGTTTCAATGAAGAGATATATTAAAGGATCATGCATTATTCTTCTTTTCGTTTGAATTGGAATGCGTAGAAATTTAGATTGGATAACCTAAAATTTATAAAATATGAAAATTAATTAATTTTATGGTATAGCATATTATTGAATTAGGAGCTATGATTGTTTTTTTTTTGTAGATATTTCTCCAGGTTAGCATCCTCATCTAGTTTTCATAGAATATGTTCAACAGGTTGTACCATAATATTACCATAGGATAGAGGTTGATGATGTTGACACTTAGAAGAGGAAACTATGAGCGTTTTTAGAACTAGTTTATGTCGAGGTATGAGGGACCTATTTCAAATGAAGTCCCAAAATGCTGGTTGAAGGAGGTTGAGACAACTTTTAGTTCATTTTATTCTATTAAGAAGAACTTAGTATCATTTGATGTGATGGTGATTCTTGTAATCATAATGTTGTGGTGGTTCTTAATCCTTAGAGATTGTGAGCAGTTGGCATTCTCATTCAAGGAGTTCAAAGACTAGTTTAGAGCTAAGTTTCATTCTTCAACTATGAAGGTGGTCATTCTCTAAGAGATTCATACCATTCGGAAGGGGATATATATTGTGAGAGAGATTGAAATCAATTTTAGGAACCTTTTAAAATATTATCTGAACCAATTTCTAGATGTGGAGGATAGGGTGTGTCATTTAGGGGATGCTTTGCATCCAGATATCCAGTGCCAGGTCAACCCATTTATGTTGATGATGTTTCTTTTGTTGTTATCAAGATAAGTGTTTAGTGATATGATATTTGTCAAAACCATATCATTAGTATATATAATTCATTGATAATCCTCACGAAGTAGAGCACTGTTTAGGCATTCACAGTTTTCCGGATAGAATATATTTGGATTAGTCGGGTGTAGGTCCCATCCCTAAATGTCTCATTTCACATAGGGTAGTATCTCTCAGGCCTATTCCAATGGATCTAATATTGTTTTC
This sequence comes from Viscum album, assembly GCA_963277665.1. Taxonomy (NCBI): domain Eukaryota; kingdom Viridiplantae; phylum Streptophyta; class Magnoliopsida; order Santalales; family Viscaceae; genus Viscum; species Viscum album. The sequence goes on along the minus strand of OY728125.1, from coordinate 1,919,231,384 downwards.
CATGTGTATTCCCTTTTCATAAATGTTTATACTTAACTATTGTTATTAGAAGTCAGTGTTTTCCTGGTGTTCCTCTTCACATTCCTCCATTTAAGCATTTCTATCTGAGGGCGAAGTAGCATGTTTCAAAAGGTTTGGATCAGTAGAGAGCGGATGGGTCAGAAAGAGGATAGCCTCAACCATATCCATGTACACAGATAGTAGAGTGAATCCATGGAGGTTTCCATCATTAGTGTTATATAGTTCATGGGGAAGCTCATGGTCAGCTTCATTCTTTAGTGTTTCCTACACCAGGCGATCCAAACTACGTTCGGGGTACCCATTGTTAGTTTTCTAATTGGGTGTGTGACTTGTATGATTCATGAAAGACACAATCCTTTATATCACCTACCATTTTCCATGATTTGGTACATGATGTAGAGAGACATCCATTTCCCTTGTAATTAGCTACACTATTTGGTGGTCAAGCTGACTTGTTTGATGTATCTAGAGACTGTGAGCTTGTGTTGGGGCATCACCACTCTTGGGGATATTTTCTATGGTTACGGATAAAACCATATGTTATCATCCTTATAATGGATTTTTGTATTCGGTGAAGGGTATCATGGTTTTCTTTAGTATGATGGCTATGTTCTTTGAGGATGATAGAGAACCATCAGTGTTTATTGGTGAGCAAGACCCTCAGATAGGTCAGAGGAATGATCTTTCCTTCACATTCCTGATGGTTGAGATGATGTTGATTTTATTACAGGTTCAACATTTGGTGGATTCAAGGGTCATAAAATATTACCCTAATGTATTTGAAGAAGGTGTTTTAGCATTACCCCTTCGACGAGTGATCTAGTTTCAAATGAAAATACAACTCGACGTATCTCCAATCATGATTTCTTTATAGAGGATGGTGCATTCTATGTTTTGATAGAAACATATATTTCTCAATGTTCTTATGTAGTGTTGTTTTTTTCTTCCAAGTGTGTCACCATTGGGTTCACCAATAATTGTTGTAAAAAATGTTGATGGAAGTTTACAATTGTGTATCTATTAACGTCACATGAATGAAGTGACACTGAAGAATTGATATCCTTTTATGCAGATTGATGATGTATTCAATATACTGATGGGTGAATGTTTGTTCTCAAATACTGATTTGTGTTCATGATATCATCAAATTCATGTAATTTTTGAGGATATTCTAAAAATTTCTTTCAGTTTTCATCATGAAAATTATGATTTTTTTCTAATTTTGCTCAGTTATATGAATGATCTATCTTTTTTTATTGGTGTTAATGGATGTTTTGTTCTGTGAGTTACTGCATATGCTTGTGGATTTTTTCATTGATGAAATCTATGTGTACTCCACATATGAGCAAGAGAATGAATAGCATCTACATGCAATTTTTGGATTCTTTTCACCAACAGTTTTTATGAAGATTCCAAAGTGTGTTTTTGGGGTCCATAAGTCATTTCATGGGGCATGTCGTATCTAAGTAGGGAGTAGCTCTGGATTTGTAAATGATAAAAGTATTTTTGTCTTGGGAGACCATCAAGATATTAGTTGTGGTTCAAAGTTTCTTTGGTCTCTCAGTATATTATAGGAGGATTATAGCCAATTTCTCTGGGTTTGTGACTCCTGTGAAAGTGTTGACTTATAGGATCAGGTGTTCTTATGTACTAATATTTTTTTTTGGATTTTTAGTATCTGAAGGATATGTTGGTAAGTGACCATGTTCTTTTTCTTCCATAAAAAATAGTTCAGTGTGAGGTTTTCTATGATGCATCATGCTTTGGGTTGGGATGTGTTCTTATAAAGTATATATATATATATTGTTTCTTATAGGTCTCAGTAGTTACATCCCCACATGAATAACTTTTCCACCTATGATCTCGATTTGGATCTCTTAGTTTTTTTATGATGTTTTGGGTATATTACCACAATGGATAGTGATTTATGGTCTTCAAGGATCATAAGATCCAAAGGTATGTTTTATCTTAGCATGACTTGATTTGGCGTCAGCATTGGTGGATGAAGTTCTTATTTTATTATGACATCGAGATTTCATCTACACCTGGGAAGGGAAATGTTATAGACAATGCATTGAGTAGAAAGTCACATAGTGATGCTTTATGTGAATCAACACATTCCTGGATATCAATGGAAGAACATTCAGTATTGAATCAATATATGGAGGAAGTTGGGGGGCATAGGTTGGCTTTTTCAGATAATGGTACAGTCATACCTAGTGTGGAAAGTGGAGGAGTCCCAGTTAGTGGATATTTATGTGGAGGTCTAGAGAGAATTATTTGTTTTTAGAGAGGCCCCTAATGGTTTTTTGAAGATTAACAACATCATGTTTCATTTTCGAAATTGATTTTTTTCATTGGTGATGAATGATATGAAACTCAAAGTGTTACATAGTTCACACATACTCATACATATTGTAATAACATAGAAGAAATGATATTAGAGGAGTCATTTTTGGTGTTCAGGGTTAAGGTTTGCAATTATAGATTTTATATCACGATGTTTGTTTTTCAATATGGTGAATGTCAAGCACCATGTTCCAGGATCATTTTTTAGCCATTAGATTTTCCATAGGGGATGTGGGAGGACATCTCGATAGACATTATTACTAGTTTTACTCAAGCTCAGGGATTCTATGATGCTAAATAGGTGGTACAATATTGTCTCACGATATCATTCAACATTATAGTGGTATTTTATTCATGCTTAGCAAAGGTTTTGTTAAGGAAGTATGTAGAGGAGGTGGTGAAAATACATGGAGTGTTAAGGAAGATCATTTTCGATCAAAATACTCATATCACCTCAAAGTTATGGAGAGGTAAATTGAATTCTATTGGTTCTTAGCTAGGCCTTAGCACTTCCGATCATACATATACGGATGATCAGTTAGATTGAACAATCTAAACTCTTGAAGACACTTTTAACTCTTGTGTCCTATATTTTGGAGGTTAATGGATGTGGAATGTTCCATTGGAATAGTTCTCTTAAAAGAATAGTTTTCATTCCACCATCGGTATGGATCCCATTAAATCTTTTTATGCACAACCATTATGTTTTATGTTGTGTTGGACTGGGAATACGGAGTCAGAAATTCTCTGACCCAAACTGGAACAGAATATCACAAAGATGGTTTGGGTGATTCCTGAGAAGATGAAGGAATTTTATGATCGACTGAAATCCTATTAAAATACTAAGAGTTTACCTTTTTAGTTCGATTTTGGGGATCACATGTTCATTAATGTGGTTCCATATCATGGATAGTGAATTTTTGGTTGCGGGAGTAAGCTTTCTCTGTAGTTTTAAGGGAATTTTGAGGTGTTGTCTCATGTTGGTGTCATAGTGTATCATATAGTGCTTCCCCTATATATGATCCAAATACAAGATTTTTTTCTCTTCGTGTACCTCCATTTTTATATTCATGGTGAATTACATGTGATTGATTGGGGAGAGATCGATGTTGATGATGATGTGGCCTTTGAGGAGTAGGATATAGAGATATAAGACTATATTGAGAAGTTGTTGTGTGGGTGTGATATCCCCTTGTTTGGTGTCTTATGGTAGCATAGTGGAATTGAAGAGTGTACCTAGGATCGGGAGTTTCTGATGTATGCTCAGTACCCTGAGATTTCAAATTCATCACTCATCTCTTGTAACATTTTTCATATGGTTGTAGTAGAAATTTTTTATTTATAATATGTATTTCTTTTGTTTCTGGTAGTTTCAGGGTCTCTTTTGAGAGGTATCTCCCATGGTAGAGTGTTTAGGAATTTGTTGTTGTTGTTGTTGCATGTTTTTTTTCTAATTCCTCTATTCAGGTGGTGAGAATGTATGGGGGAGAAAGCATTCAAAGGTATATTATGGGGAGGCTATTCTGATGATCGTTTATTTCTTTCATCACTATATTTGTTTTAGATTCTTGAGGATGAGATTATTTTGAGAGATATATGATGTATGGTCTCATATCACCATAGATCAAACTTTTTCATGTTTTTGAAGACCGAGGCAGTTGGAGGAGTCTCTATGGATTTCTAGAGGAGTTCTGGAGTTGATAACTAAAAGAATGAGAATTGAAAAGTGTGAAAAATGGATTCACATTGTGTATGTTTTTGGGGTTTGAAAAATAAATAAAATCGAAATGGACTAAATTCTTGGCGAAAACCAGCATTGAGGCATTACCGGAACTAAAAGTGGATTACAGTTTTGGTAGTCCCTAGTTTTTAAATGTTATAATACATTTTAGCCTCTTGGGTTGTCAAACCCTACAACTGTATCATACATCAATATCAACTCTAGGAATCCTAGTGACCCTATCTTCAATTTTTTGTAGATACTTTTGATGGGAAACGATCTCAGTATTCCTTATTCGATCATTAGAAATCAACCTTCGATCTGAGGTATGTTCAACCTTCATTTTTATGGTTTATTTGATCATTTTCACCTCATATCTCTTTTCAATGTTATGTAACTTGATCTCGAGGTTCTTTTTGGAGATACATTGGTTTTTGGATGGTGGGGATGTGTTGGGGTGCCCTCGTGTGGATACAGTTATTACCGGTGAGGTGAACGGGATCTGTTTCATTGATCCAATCTAGTGTAAAAAACATTGATGACCTTTTGAGGTAGGGGATTTGTTTCTTCTCTATTTATTTACATGAAATCATAGATGTAGCATGTCTTATCCCCTTGTATTGAAATTAAGTTGAGTTAAATAAATACATTAACCATATTAAATAATGGATATCGATCACATAGCAATGTTTCAATAATATACCATGATAACAGATTGCCTATTGATTTTCTAGATAGTGTGATATCTATGAATTTTTTGGTTAAGCTTGTTTTTCTTGATTGAAATTGGGAAAGAACATAAATCTATAATTAATTGTTACATAAGTGGATAAATTTATGAAGAGGCTTGTTTAGTGAATCTATTTGTTGTTGTATCTAATTGATGATAATCAAATTCATGTGAGTAATGCGTGATTAATGGAATTTGTTAATGAACCTGAAACATGTTGATTCTTGTCGAAAAAATAATTAAATGCATGTTGAATAAAAAATTTAAGTAAATTTTTATATCTTGTGATAAATTTTTTAATAGGTTTCGCATAGTTGGTACTTTTGTATAATTAATCTATTATTTAAATATGGAATAATGAAATAGATTTGTGATAAAAGATAATGACATTGTGGTGCCAAATTTTTCTAATTTCATATAATGGTTGAGTTCCTTATGGTTTGGATGTGTGAGATTTCATTGTGTGTGAAGGATGATTCACTTATTTTGGGCCAAAGAGATATATTTTTTAATTTAACAATTCTAATGATGTGTCGTGGGCCTAGGATGGCTAATCCTAGAGGGCTATTATGGTTAAGGGGAAGGGAGACCTAAATGTCACGTGATCCTGGGATGGATAACCCTGGAGGACTATTGTGAAATGTGGGTAAGGGAGGCTTGGTTGTCGTTGTATCTATTGACAAATGGAGTGGATAGATGCCTCGTTATTGCAAGTGGTGTTGGGGAGGACACTAATTATGATGTAATGGTTTGAAGCTAGCCCTACTCGATGATATGAAATTTGAATGCTTGAGGAATCTATTAAATTTTTACCTTATTTATGTTCCCCACTACTGTAGGAAGATGTTTTTCATACTCTCCTTACATGATAGGAAAATACACATGGGGTATGACACATGATATCTGTGTTTAGTTTCTTATAGATGGATGGGTCTACCCTCCTTTTATTTGTGGAAAATACTCAAAAGTTAGTTCACCCACTCGCTATGTTGAGCCCATTGTGTTTGGTATCATATAATTTTTTCCTAGAATCCCTTTAAGTATAGAAAGTGGTAAATCATTTCAACTAATGAATGAATTTTTATCGCATGGGGGTGGGGCTTGTTGTGATGCAAAGCTAAGGTTATAATTATAATATACTATGGAATTAGTTTGGTTATGCCTTAAAGTCATGGTATTTTGTTGTGATGCTAATGTAGTGAAATGTGGAAATTGATAATTGTCAATTAATGGTTAATAAATTAATTAACATCATGTTGAATTGATAAAAAGGATTAGATAATTTATTGAATCTCTTTAAATGGTTGTGTGACTATAATATATTTGGTTTTCACAGTGGAAATAGTGAGTCTGAGTGACATTGGCTATAGTTTTTCAAAAGAATAGAATATTTCCCTAGTGTGGTTGGGGAATATTATATATCATTTAATTTTTTGGTTTATATATTCCACTCCACCCTTTTTGTTGGATAAAATTACACCCCATGTATTTTGAGCCTTGTGGGGAGTGTTTTTCGCAACATCCTAGTGGGAGGATGAATGGATGACTACCCCCATTGGCTCTTCTCTCTTTTCTCCTAGGAGTACATGTGAACGTATATGTGGTGGGTGTTTTTTCCACATATATGCTTTTAGAGATCTATATTATCTTTTGTTTATTTCACACACATATCTTTCGGATATTATTTCATAAGGAATACTATAGGTATAATGTGTATAAGCTTTGATGGATTGATTATCCTTACTCAGCATATGGGCTATGATGGCTTGAGGTATAATACCTGAATTATGATACACATTATATAAGATATGGTGGATACTGAAAAATACCAGGTTAGTATTGTTATGGGGACATGGTAGTGTGATGCATGAGGGGCCCGTTGATGCATGAGGTATGTGTTTTGGTGCTTCACCCAGGAGTCTACATGGTAGCCTTTTGGAGAGATATTCTCAAGTCATGTGACGTTGGGGAAAAGTGGAAAACCAGTGAGGAAGAAGTAGTGGGGTAATAGTGACATTCATAAATAAATAATATTCTCTTGTATGAGATACTTGTTGGGAGTAGCCATGATGAGGAAAGGAATATATTATAAATTTTTAGATGATGAGTTAGTTTCACTTTTTTCACTATATTTTTGAATTATTTATTTACCTTAACCTGGGATCCTTCAAGAAGGATCATGTTGAGTATACTATTATAATCACCCTACATATATATGTAATATTTTTCAGTTCAATAGGAGTGGATTGGATATCAGGATGGTTAAAACTAGATTGGGGTTTATATGAGCTATTTGGGTTTAATGGTCATTTTTCTATTTATTATCATTTGGTACTTGTAGTTTTCCCTTCTAGTTTTTTTATTTATATCATGAAATTACATTTGGTAACAAGGATCTCTTTTTTATTATGGTTTGATATGGAGTAAGTTCATATTTATATTATCGATGTCTTCCAAACATTTTCACATAAATGGTAAGGCCTTCCATATTCATGTTTATTATACCCTCATTGATATTCCCCAACCCATGACTTAATACAGGTGGGACTGAGGGGGTCACTATCTATTTTCTCCTATTTCCTTCTTAGGAGGGGTACTCTTTCTGGGGAGGGGTCAAGACATATCATGTTCCCAAGACATGCCATCCAATAATAATTCATTTACTTCATTGATAATATAGTTATTATCATTATCAATGATATTATATCTGTGATATTATATATTGATGTCTTTTATTCTATGTTATTAATTAAATTCCATGTGTTTTCATATATTTAAATTTCCATATTAATTGTGCCTTATATTTTCATGATAATAAATTTATTTTAATGGAATTTGTGTTCATAAATTTACATTACCTTATTGATTATAATTACTTACTCATGATTGCTTCCACTATTTTTAACCCTTCCCCATCATTTTATCTCACCATAATATTCATTCCTTTCCCTAGCATATGAAAACAAATCTTGAAATGAGTTTTCAAAATGAATTTTATTTTCCTTTTTATTATATCAATTTAGGTAATATTCCCTATGTAAAATGTTTTTTTATATCTGTATTTGGTTCTTTAAAAATTCTAAACTAAATGGTCAATCGGTATTTTTCCCATTATATCTATGAAAATGTAATAAAGTAGACACTAAAAACAAGATAATGGGTTCAAGTTTTTTAGATTTTTAGGGAAATTAGATCTAATTAAATTATTTTATCGGTGTAGATACCTGTTAGAAGTATGGATTACATGGTTTGATGTGAGATGTTTGGATGCGAGGATAAAAATTCATGAGCAGGATAACTGTGGTATAATTTTCATTACTATATAATGTGTAGTCTCAGGATCACACACCATGTATGAATTATTAATTATAGGGTTGGGTTTATTTAAAGATAAAAAAATCACACATTATAAAAATCTATCCATGTTCCATGTATTGTGGGCTACCCTACCTGACCATGTACCCAATGAATGTGCCATGTTATCAACTACCATAAAAAACTGTGTGTGTACACATGGATGCAGTATATATTGGGCCTATAAACTCATCAATTATATGGGGAACATGATGATCAAAAATCATAATGATGCATGTTATTTATGATAATTACATGTTTTTTAACCTCTATATGGAATGGGTCAATGTTCCAGTCTATTCAATACCTTGTCACTGTGGTACCTTTTCTTGGCATATAAGTATTACATTATTAGTGATAATTCCACTTATAATTAAATACCTCAGTCCAGATTTAGGTAGAAAACATTTCATAAGTAGTTACGGTAATTTTTATTAATTTTCATTTTGGTAATTATGTTTCTAAAAGTGTTAGATAAATTATAGTGACGCATAGTCCTTATTTAGCCATTAATAGTGATTGGATAAGGTGTTTCTCCCCTATTTATGTTCAATAGTAGGTTAACTTCTTATAGGATTGGGACATAGAGTTTCAATCCTCATTGTATAGGTCATCCATAATAGCATGAGGTCAGTACTCCCTTGGCCTTGTTAAGGTGCAGTTCCATCATAGTAAAAGTAGAGTATGTAACCCCATATAGGAATTCTATATCTAATGTGTGGGTCTGCTACCAATATAGGTTATAATTTTCTAAGGAGATGGTTTATGAGTTTTTTCACCAATAATTGGGTTATGTTTCTCCCCTAGTGACACTCTAATAACAAGGCATAGTTACCCATATTATTAATGGAATTTAAACTCCATTATGTGGAAGTGTGAGGTCCTTTAATCTGGTATATGTACTCCATTAATTGATGTAAACGTTCCACAATAAAGCACGATCCCCCCATTATAATTTCTTTGTGTTTGCATCAAATTTCTAAATGGATAGATGTTCATGAATCATAGGTCCCGCAACATATTTATATATATTGTTGTCTTTGATATGTGGATTACACAATTTTCCTTATTTCTATCTTCTGGATATATTTTACACCTAGGATGTTTATGTTGAGTTTTATGAATATTTTTGATACACTATGTATCTCGATTTATAATATGAGAAGATATTTTGTGGAGGTGTTATGAATACAATGGGAATATCCAATTCCACTGGTTGTCTTGGGGAATGAACAATACTAGTTTTCTCCTTTAGAATAAGCTTCTTATTTTCGATTACTCATGGATTTGATCCATCTACATTATTTTATCATTACCGTTTATTTTCATGGAATCCTACAAGGAATTTCAATACTCATTCATTCATACACCTTGTGAAAAATATTTTTAAGTATTTGTAGTTATTTAATAATTTTGTGTTATATTCAGTGACATAGAGCTTGTAGATCCAGTAGATCTTTTGGAATCATCTGAGTGGGAACAATGTGAGTGTTGATTATTAATGGACAACTAATTTATTGTCATTTATTAGTATATATGAGATAAATATATTTTTAGGTCTAATTTATAATGTATTAGAACTTCTATTATCGGATTTATTTTAATTATTAGTTTACTACCCCTTAATAGAATCTACATAACATTCAAATCCAATAAAAAATCAATAGTAATATATACTCTATATCATAATAATATATGAATCATTTAATTATGGACATGAAATAATATATAATGATATAATATGGAAAAGTATTCATTTATAACATTTCTATTAATAATTTAAGAAATCCATTAATGCAATTACTATAAACTTAGGAAACATTAATTTGAAAAACCGAATGTGAAGCCCAGTTATAAAATAATATAATTTTAAAAAAATTATTGGGGAAACATGGAATATAATAGGTATTTTAAAATATAAATTAATTCTAGTTTATAACACAAGATTTCATTTTAGAGTGGCTTTCATGCGTGACCAAATCTTATTACCCAAATAGTCTCCAAGCTCACGACCAATGTGTATATATTCTTTTTGAATACCCTAAATGTTATTAAACATATGGTTTTTAAAATGAAACTAATCTATATGCATTCTAAAAATATGTAAAAAATTATTTTATTATGAAAAAATAAAACATATTGAAATAAATTACATTTCAATCATTTTTTAATATTTAAAAAATCAATTTTCAGGACTTTTCATCAATATTAATCTAATTACTTTGATCATAATGTATAGAGGGGGTACAAATGTGTCATTAACATTCTCATAATCATCATCTTTATGAGACATATATTTTTTTATATTTTATCATAATGGATTCTCTAAATTATACTATAATCATTTCTTCTTCATGAAAAAACATGATCATTAAAACATGAATCAATAATAATACCTTATATTGTTTATGATGGATTTTATATGGACCATGTTCATGTGTAAGTGTATTTAGAATATATTGATCCATAAAATACTCATCTATATGAATTTAAAGACTCTTATATAGAGATAATATATCCCCCATTTCCAAAGTGTTCAAATGAACACCATTCCTAGGAGCGACCCTCATTGATGAGACACTATGGATTAATATATATATTAATTCATTATTTATATTTTTAAACATATCATATATGTCTTTAACCATGTCATGAACTTAATTCTAAACACTGAATGAACCAAAAATTCTATCACATTAATTTTTTTTAATGATAATTTTAATGAGATTGTTTAACATCTCTCAAAGGTTATATAAAATTATATAATTGATTGATACACCATTATTTACTTTTGGAGATATTTATTTTGGAATGGAATAAACGATATATATCCATCATAAATAATGAAGAAGGATCCCATTCAAAATTTTAAAATTTTAAAACTTTATCTAATGAATGTCACAATTAATATCGTTAAAACTAAATAAATAACATCAACATAAATACATTAATATATATACAAATAATATTATTTAATTAATAAATAATGTTTTAATATATACAAAAAATATATATTTTATTATTTTTGAAAATTTATATTTATTATATTCATATTATTAATTATGAATTATCCATTATAATTTAAATCCTAATATAATGAATTATAACTTGATAATTTTATAAACCAAAAGATAAAATAATTTTTTAATAAAAGTATAATATACATTGAGTAAAGAATATAATTGGAATATAACAAAACAAGTCAAGATAATGAATATTTATTATTTCTGATCCAAATAATATGATGTTTACATTAAACACTCTCATCCCAATATAATCGATAAACACTTTTTAAAGAAAATTTTTTAAATAGATTGAAAAATAATTAAAACACACATTTCTCTAGTTTAAGTAACAACTAACAAAATACCACCATTATCCCACCCAGAGGCTCAACCCAATCTCTATCATTTCATTAGAAGAAAATGAACAACATGTTATTGTGAATATTTTATAGCTAAGAATAACCAGTAACACAATATATAATGATGGTATAATGTGGGTGTGAATTTTCGAGTACAACATGCTACATAATTAAGTATTCAAATATATGAATCATAATGAGTATTAAAAAATAAAAAATCATATAAGAATATATTTTTGAGATTTTGGCGTAGAACAACTATAGGATCCCAATTTTTGTATGTGTATCCCACGTTATTTTATTACCTTTATTCCACTTTATGTTCTGATAAATTGTTTCATATATATAAAAAAGGAAAAATATTGGATTGATTTGTAAAATATGATCTATCACTGGACATGTAAAATAATTTTTGAAGGATTATATAGGTATCCATTTGATCACAAGAGACCGCAGATCCACTGGCTAGCGGGTGTACTCCACCAACTAGTTGGGGTGGATAATATACAGGTATAATTAATGGATTCCCACTATCTATTCAATGAAATATAATCACTCGTTGGTGGGTACTGGGAAGAATGGGTCTCATATAGGATAACCAATGACTATCTGAGGAAAACCACCATACAACTGCTGGTTTTTCTAGCCATGAATACATATAAGTGGATTCGACTAGCTCATTAGTGGTTTCAACCTAATACCTGGTAGTGTTGAGATTATTTGGAATTAAGAGAGGTTATATTCCCTCATAGCCTTGAATTCTATATTTCCATGTATTAACCTCAAACATAACCCCATATTGGGTTTTATCAATTTTTATTTCTCTCTAAGGATCTTCTGGCTTCTCAAGAACTATTTTTGGTTCATCGTTCCGTTCCTTAGTCCGTTCATCCATAATAATTACTTATCTATTTTCATTATTGAAATAATATTATCTATTACTTGTATCATATTCTTAAGTACACTAATATGTGTTCATATCACATACCCTAGGGAATTTTTGGTTGTACATTAATATAAAATGTGATTCATCCTTTATTTTTATTTTCTACATTTTGTGGTTGGCGAAGAAAAAATCCATAAATTCTTTTATTAATTTATAATTAGTATGTGAAAAATGTAAGATTATTATAGTGTGATATAAATACTTTTAATCATAATTTATTTCATAATAGAATTTATAATTCCACATTCATTAACATCTTTCAAAACTTATTGGATCCATCACCAATGAGACCAGGATATGTGGCAACCTGAGAGGTGTTACATTCCTTGACCCACGGTTGGAACAAGAAATGTGTGAACCAATATACATCATGTAAATCCTGAAATTTTAATTTATTGTATTAAAAATATGACATGGCTTGGCATAGAATTGTAATAACATAGTAACTGTGATAATTTTATTGAGAATGAACTAAGTGGAATAAATGAGTTAAAAGGGAACATAATTGGAATTTGGGTAAAGGAATAATGAAATATGTATAAAGTGTCATGGGTAATATAAATTGATTTTAAATGATATGTGAAATTTAATTCTTACAAATGTGGATATAATTGGTATATTAGAATTTAATTTTAATATTTTTATATTTGGTTTTTGGAATAAATTAGTAAATGAAATGAATGTATGAATTATTGATTGAATTGACCAATATGTAATTTAACACATGAGTTAAATGTTTAGTGGTAGGTATTATGAATGGAATTATTAGTATATTATAATTTATTGACACATGATTATATTTTTCTTGTGAGAGATATGAGAATGGTTTCATATTTCATGAGGGATAAATGTATCGTTTCATAATTCAAGAGGGATATAGGAATGATTACACATAACATAAAGTCTATATGGATGGAATATAATACTAGAGGGATATATGTATTTGTAAAAATATTGTGTGGGATATATGGATGGGGACTCATAATATAGGTTCTAGATGAATATTTACTTAGTGAATAAAGGTGAGAATAATATTTATATTTGATGCACAAGAGAGAAATAATTTTTACCTCATTAGATATGGGAATTACATATTATTTATTTATTCGTTATATGGATGATTTATCCTTATTAAAATAATACACCACCATCATGGGTGAGTCATCATAGGTAAGATAATCCTCTAATTGATAGAGTCATCAATCACCATACCTATATAGGTATGGTTGACCATATGTGTCATCTTAGAGAATAAGGTTTATAGGGGTATATGATTTTTTTCTATTTATTTAGGAATTAGATGCTAGGTGTTTCATCCTAATATGTGAACTATATATTTATAATTTAATTTTAGAAATATAGGTTGTTGTGAAATATAGTTTTACTCAAAAAATATTCATACCACTATTTGGCACCCGTACATATATCATGGATATAGGTTTTGGAAAATGGAAAAGGGATATAATCCTTCTTATTTGTAGTAATTTTCTAAGATTAGTACATAGATATTTGAGTATGCATGAGGTTTCAGACTTGTTTTCCTTATGTTTTAATATTCTTTAGTATCATCTTATTTTAATTATTTTATGAAACCACCATGAAATTTATTAGAAATTTAGTGTGTCATGAAATGGGTTCTCTATTTTGAATTTCTTTTTTATTCTATGTGTTAATGCTTACGTTATGTGTTATTATTAATTATCTTAATTTATGATTATATTTCAACACATTTCCATAATTTATGGTCTTCCCACTATATTATTTACACTCTCACTTATAGTTTTTTTCCACTGGAATATGTATCGAGATTCATTTTTGAGATATCACAATGAGTTGACTGGATCATGAGGGAGAGAACTGAGTAAGGGATTTTATAAAGTGGTACCATATCATAGTTATTTTCTATTGAATTTTTCTTTGGTGAATAAAGAAAAGAGATGATGATGTTTTGGGTATTTCAATGAGATTATGAATGGTATTGGATAACCCATATGTGGGATAAAATCCAAGTACCTAATGATTGGTTTTTTGTTCATTATGCTCACTTTTTAATGTTGTCATCTTATTTCATCATTAGTGATTCAGTAGTTATTTGATAATAATATTTTATGACATTTCAATAATCAAAAATTCTGACATGATATGAGTGTGTATACATAATTTGTTGGAAAATTGGAAGATATGAAGACATGAATTGATCATGATATAGATATTTTTATTTCATGTGACACATCTGCCAATAAATTTTGGAATGTAATCCCTAGATATATTTGATAATGATGATAAATTTATTTATTATGACATAGAAAATTAATTTTATAGACATGTTGTCGAATAAATTTAGGATATTAATTTTGAAATATGTCATAATCATCTGAGGTAGATATTGTTATGTGATTTTTAATCAGATGAGTGTGTTGAAATTTTAGATGAAATGACTCTTTTTCTTATTCAGGATGAGTTATAGTATAGTGGTAATCCAAATACACCTCACAGAGTTGCACAAAAACATCCAGTGGATCCATGGTCCCAAAGGAAATATTAGATTTAGGATAGTTTTAAGCAGTTCCTATCATCTATAGTGATGATGACTACTCTTTTTGTGCCTTTGATGATTGATATGAAAAAATAGTTTTTGCTGCATGACCCACACATGTTCTTTGTAAAGGTAGGTTCACAAGGAGCTATTTTATAGATAGATTTCACCCATAAAATCATCAAGAACCATGATACTATACTGTAAAGGGATATGGAGCTTTCTATTTATGTGTTTTAATGACTCGTCATGTGTAAGTGGGACATCATATTGATTATTGAATAATAATATGGGATTTCCTTGAATGACATTGTGGTAATGTTTATGATTCAATTTTATCTAGTGAAACCAAGGTATGTGGGTGATCCTGAGTTCATATACCTAATTTATGGGAATATGAGTGTAATATAATTTTATGTTTTTTTTACCAAAAATTATTTTTTATATCCATGGATGAATATAAGTTGGAAATGGATAAGCGTATCTAGTTTTTGAATCATTTTGAGATCATATAAAATGTGAAAATATTTCACCATAGAGACTTTCTCGAAGATATGATTCTAGCGTTCACCATGAATGTGAATTTTACAGATTCACCAAGTGGAAGCCATGAAATCATAGTAGGAACATCTAGAAACCCATATTTAGGATGCATGAAGTGACTCTATTAATGTTTCCACTGGTGTAGTTGTGTAAATTTTAGCTATCAGTGTTGAAACAATTCCTCATCACCAAATTAATGGTTATTTCATTTACTGTAGTAGGGAGGGAAATAAGTACATCTAATATCAATTACATATAATGTAGTGTACCTAATATTACATGACGTCCATATACAGAGGTTATATAAGGGATCTAAGTAGTTTATTGGTTTAAGAAGATAATGGTAGGAACCATTGTCTGGTTTGGACTCAACAACCCCATAAATATAATGTAGATGGATTTCCATTGGGAACACAGGTTGATGTAGGTGATGTGGTGCTCTATTCAAGGAGTGATTTTATATTATCAATAGGGAATCACTAGGTATTGAGGCTAGATCCTTGGGATGATGGGGGATTATAACTATTCTATAATGTCAATTGTGACTAGTCTGTGTACATGCCTTCCAATTTTAAATTATTTTTCATGTATAATATGCCCTATCCTTTGTTTTATTTGATAAAATACACTTAAAAACTATTATATTGTCTATGATTTCAAATTTATTTGATTTTACTAAGGATAACCTATATTGGTTTCTGAACATCAGCACACCATTTAGGTTCGATAAAGGGAATATTCGATAGTAAAAACATTGTTCTCTTGAAATTGATGGTAATTATTTCCTTTTGGGAAATATTTTTGTTGTAAAAGTCTTCGTTAGGTAAGATTTTAGGTATGGATTGGATATATTTATACCATGGTCATATCTACTATTATCTAAGGATATCTATGTTCAATAGGGAGAATTGGATATTTATTGTTATCATACTAGACTAATTAAGTTATTAATTTACATTCACTTGGAAAAGATTGATATATTTTTTCATATAGATGGTGTGTTATATGAGATTATATTTCATGTCCTAGTGGATCACATTCTAGATGAATTTAATGAAAGTATCTATATATTATACCCAATTTTGAGATCATGTACACTATCATGTTAGCTTTAGGAGTTTAAAATGCTCTTATACCACTATAAAATATATCACAAGTGGGGATTAATGACTTGAAAGTGAAATGGAAAGACCATGAATATATTGCATTCATTTGGAAAATTATATCAACATAGTGTTATCATGTTATTTTAACCAAAAAGGTTGATGGGATATTTCATTTAAATTTGGATTATCTACAACCAAACATGCGGATTGTCTATAGCTAGTTTCCCATTCCTTAATCAATAATCTCTCAAATCAGCATAAATGCTATTTTAATTTATCATAGATAGGCTTGTGTCATGAGTATCATCTATCATTTATTTGACCATCATACATACCTCAAACTGATTTTAGAAGAATTTATAATATATATTTGTTGGTGGTGATGAAATTTGGTCTGATAAACCAACTAATTGTTTTTATGGGATTGATGATTTGGGTCTTCCATCATATTATAGATCAGTTTTTGGTCGTATTCATCCATGAAATATTTTTATTGTACTATTTAAGAGAGTATAACACATACCATCATGAAATCATTGTTGGTATTATAAAATATCATAAAAACATGAGAATATATCAAAAGTCTCCTTCTGGATTAAGGAATTACAATTCCTTTGTCAATTTTCGTCAGTGGCTATAGTTTTAATGGAATTATAGAAGAATGAATCCACGAAATATTGGGAATAACTTAATAAAAAAAATTATATTCCTAGAATTCTAGGTTTCATAGGTTTTTATCAACATTTCCTTTATAAATTATCCTATTTGAATGCATCAATATTCATGATGGGCTGGAAAAGTTTGAGGATTGGTTGTTAATATGTTTGCAAGAAATATTTCAAGTTTATTAATATTAGGATGACATCAACACAAAACCTCACCATAGAAGATCCAGGTAAGGAATTTACAATGTACTAATATACATCCAAATTCATAATAGAAGTTTTTTTAAATATAATAGGATCAAATGGATACTTTTATATACATAATGATGATTTTTAAACTATAAAAAGTACACCAATACTGATATGAAGTTAGATGTATCAAGAAACATCCAATAATAATAACAAAAATTATCCATTTTCCATATCATTTGGGTGTATAAATATCAAAAGTGTCTCAATTAGATTATTTTTTATGGGAACCAAACCATTGGAAAATGAGGTTGGTTGAGTATATTTAGTATTTGAACATTGATTGGGAATAAACATTAGGAAAATGAAACATATTTAGGAATACCATGAAAATAAATGTAGGAATATGTAGTGTGGGTTTATGGTAATTAGTAGAGGCATATAAAACACTTAGATTATCTGTATTTGGATGTTCATGAGTATCTGTGATGAGAAACTCTATCTTCAACATATATTGTTCCCATTATCCATGACTATATCATGAAAGTGAAATTATCTAATCTAGAGGGATTGTCTCTTAGGGAAAACATATATGGTTAGGATGTTCCATTGAGATGGCCTTTTGGATATGATGTTGGTCCTCTAATCCATCGTCTTAACAAAGTACCAAAAGGATTGAGTGAGGAGATAAAAAGTTAATTTCATGCCTCAAAATGGTTAATATATTATGTTTTGAGGAATATGTTCTGTGATCAATGAAATCATTACTATGGTACTTTAATGAAGAATTTTATTAATGGTTTTGTTATGAGATTACTCAAATGTAATTGGTTAATTTCTGAGAATAAATGGAAGTTTGGGTTACTACATCATTTTCCCATTTTGGAATTGAACTGATTTGATCTCACTGTAGACATTCATATAGTATTACCCAGGAAACATCATAATAATGATGTAGTGTGGGTAATCCGGGATCGACTAATAATGGTATCCCAATTATATATGATTAGGGAGTCCTTCACCATAAAAAATATGGGATTCCATTGAATTCGATAGATATTTTTATTTCAGGGTGCATTAGAGAGTTTCTTTTCTGAATGATATCCCCATTACGCATGATATTTCTTGAAAGGCTATCAGAAGTGAAATATCCCAATACATTAAAATAGTTCCCTATTGGAATAAATTTAATTTTTCCACTAAATTTATTTATCTAAAAGTCTATGTTAATATTACGTTTGACACAACAAAATATTTAGCAATCACTATATGGAACATTAAGGAAATATAATATTACACACCTGAATACCATTCCTCGATGGATTACATAACATTAAATAATGACTTTTACCAAAATTTAATGGATTATTTAAAATATCATTACTAAATATAATATGATATAACCTAGCTGTTAAATTTTTTAAAATGATTAGGATTAAATAACTTATGAAAATGTATTTTAGAATTCACTGGTTTCATATTGAATAAAAATGAATCTATCTTAATAATATAAATTCATTAATATTAATGATTTATATTAATTAATTTATATGTTATGTAATGAATCAATTTTTTTATATTCATCGAACTAATTTTATAGGCATTAGATGATAATAGACAAAATATTACACAAAAAATAATTACTTTTAGGAAAAATGTTTTACCATATTTTAATGGAGAACCTTTTTTATATTTTAATTTTGGAACATTAATAAATTTTAAATTTTAAAATAAACAACATTTTTTGAATAAAAATAGAATATGTAGGTTAGGGTTAATTTTTCTTACTTTTCTACGAAAATTCATTTTATAATGAATATTGATAAATATAGAATTTTAATTCAAAAATCATTTTCATCAAATTTATTTATATGGATAAATTTTATTTTTAAATGTTTTTAATGTTTAATTATATTAATATCTAATAAATTAACCTAATTTAGCTCATTATAATACATTTCACTTTTAAATTTAACATAAAAACATAGCAAACATTTGAATGTTTTTACATTATATACCGACATTGTCATCGCGTTTGTGGGATTTAATTTAAATTAATTTTTAACTCATATTTCATTGAAATGTGGAAAAATGGAATCAATATTTGAAAAAAGAATTTATAATTTATAATATTTTTACATAGTTTTTGACCAAAAATATTATTAACTACAATTAAAATTGATTACATCGGTTATGGAGAAATTAAAAATAAAAAGTGACCAAACCTTAATATTTAAGAGAAACATTACCTGTAAACATGTATATATACTTTTTAATGCTTATATGTCTCCCAATAAACCCATAATGTTGCATAATTGACTATTTTTTCACATTGGGACTATGTAATACTTCGGTAACACTGAATTATTTAAAAAAACAAATTGTGTCCTTTCCCTCCATTTTAAAAAGGAACTCACACATCCCACTTCCTCACACCTCTCAATCCAATTTTTATTAACCATGATATGAAAAAAAAGTTCTTAATCATCAATATAATAATCCCATAAAAATAACATATTCTATAAAGACATCCCAGGAATCCCTTTAGTGAAAAACAAAAGGAGTTAACAAATATAAGGTAACATCCTTCCTCGAGGTCTTTTTGTTTTTTTAGTTTCTAAACCAATTAATTTATTATTATAACATTATTATATTATAAAAATTATCCTAAATATACTTATATTTTTATATTCTAATTGTTTGAACAAAATTTTTAGAAACTTCCAAGTAATAAGTAATGAACTTACAGTTTTGTGTATGGTGAAGTACCACCTCACAAATTGATGTCATTAATTTTTGAATTAACACCTTTCATGGATGGGAATTGTGATGGAAAATATATTAATATATAATATTTATGATATTTATTATTTATTTATGCTTTTTTTATTCTTTGATAACACATACCTTTATAATTTTCATTTTGTGTAAATACAATAATAATGCTTGTGGAAGTGTGGACTACCGCCTCCTCCAAGTGATGTCATTCATTCAAACTATACATTGAATGTATAAGGGGTGATTTTAGTGAACATTATGTGAAATAAATGAAATATATTTGATAATATTGACATAATTAAATTTTTTGATATAAAATATATCATTATCTTTATTACCCTTTCCACACACTAAAATGTGATAACCTTGGATGTGGGCGTGTGGACTGCTACCTCCTCGACATGATGTGATTATTTTTATATCATAAGAATAATATATATAAATATATATGATTAAATAAAATGTTATATATGGTATGTGTATCATTATTTAAATATATAGTGCTATGTAACTTCTTTCTATAATGATCACTGCAAAATTGGAACGTTTGTCATGCGTACGTATGACCTACCCTCTCTATGACTGTAACATTGGTTCATTTTTCATAACAATCATAAATTATTGGTTTTAAAATAATAAATTATTTATAAATATAATAATTTTGAATTGATAATAATTCTAGATATGTTCATATAATGAAATATTTTACCATTTTGACCTACCAAAGTCATCTTTGTCACTTAAATAGAATATAGTCAAAACACCCGATGTTAACATAATTATTAAATTTTATGTTTAAAACATTATAATAAGTGATTTAAAGATAATAATTAAAATTTAAATGTTTAAAAAATAAGTGATTAATTAATATAAGATTATTTTTCAGGAATATAAGACAAACATGACATGTCAGACTGAAGGTAAGGGATTTCATCTCTACTTACATTTCATTGTAACTTATTTATTGTTATACAACAACTCACTTTTATATTGTGTATATATAGAACTTTTAATTTTTTTCAAGAATATCCTTATTATCAGGATATTATATGATTCTATTAAATTTTTTACATCATTTTTATTATTAATCAAATATTTCAAAGTGGTATGGGACAGTTAGGAATATTTAATGATTATTTTCCTCATTGATTTTTTAATGATCATTCAATGGTATTTTCAACCATAAAATTCAAATGTACTTTTTGATACTCATCCTACCATAATGAATTATTGATAAAAATGAATACATTATTCAATATTTGTATTTTACGTTAAAGTTCATTGTTTATTAATTAAATCATTCATTCGATATATGACGAATGCATTAGACATGATGACATAGGTGGGGCCCAGTTGTAGATATCCCCTTGATGAAACAGTTTTCTCATGATATGAATTAGTTTGATATAATATAATATAACAATCTATTTTGAGAGTATATCTTGATGATATAATTGTAGTTTTTCTAGATACATTATGTCTAATATTAAAGAATTGCCTTCATTTCAGTTATCATTTTTTATCTATGATATGTTGTGTCGACCTATCTATAGATTCAATTAGTTTTCATATCATTGACTATATAACATGTGATTTTAGCTTCATACCTTTCCATATTGATATTACAGTATCTAGTTAATTGAATGGAACGTGTTATTCGTTATTTATCCTTCCATATTTATTATTATTATCAGTTCACTATTTATTCTATTATACTTACCCTTACTGGACATTTGGGATAACTCTTATTATATACACTTAAATAAGATATGAAGAAAAAATATTTGAGTTTTCTTTTAGGGATATAGTGTATTTCATTTTTTATGTATCATGCTTTATTTTACATCTCCCTATTTATTATTGTCACACCAACATTCTTTGAATTAAAATTTTTAATTATTTTCTTTGCATCGGGTAGTTCAGGTGTAAGCCTGACATAAAATTTTGATTTCTTAATTTAAAATGTGTTTTTTGGCCTTGACAACGCCCAACACAACACGGTCGAAGTCACGCGGCCTCGCCTAGGTCGCCGTGCGACCTTTCCTGGTTCACTGCACACCCTGCCCGATGTTCAACTAATGAAATAAGATGAATTAAGAATGGTTTTAATAATAATAATAATATTAATGTCACTTGAGAATATTATTAGTATTATCTTGTATGAAAATTTAATTTATAGAATTATTTTGATTAATAGAATTTTATTAAGTTGATTAATGTATAGTTTATTATTTGGTTTATTATGTTTTTTATCATCTCATTATTATTATTATTATTATTATTATTATTACTGTTCCGGGTTTAGCGTCACTGGACGCACGTGCAACACACGGTTATGAGACCACATGGTCTGCCCGGCATAAATTGTAATATTATTATTAATAGTATTATGGATATAATATTTATTAAATTTCTATTAATTTTTTGATAATAACAATTATAGTCAACATTATGTAATGTTATTATTTATTTTTATTTCTATTTTACTTATTTTATATATTCAATTCATTACTTTGTTTCTTTTCCTTCACATTGTTTCTTTTTCATTACTTTGTTTTTATTTCCTCTTTTCCTCCATTTTATTAGGATTTTGGTTCCCCTTGTAATGTGTCACCTCTCCCTTACCCCCATTGTCGTCGCATTGTTTCACATTGGGAACCCGATTGCTCCGCCTGCTACCCTTCCCCCCCCCCCCCCATTCAAGTTGCGCTTATGTTTTGTTCCATGGACACACCACTGCCGCACCTCCTATACGATGTACTACACCCTCACAAGACCGCTCGCCCCCATCCTCACCTCTGATTCACACCGTGCCCCTGGAACCCCACTGTGCTGCCCCCTACTCTCCCGACCCAGCTGCTTTCTTTCTATCTGACGGTCCATCCGTTCCACCCCACGTCCGGCCAGTGAGTCCTACTTTCCGAAAACTCTTCCAAGCTGGTGCCACCCGTTCTCTTGCTCCGTCTGGTTACTTCCATCTGCCCCTCTCGTTCGGCCACTAGTCCATCGCGCTGCACCTCCATTCGGTGTTGCTTCCTCCTCCTGGCGTGCTTCTATATGGTGGTCACCGGTGTCGACCCCCGATTATGTCTTCTTTTCCTTGTTGTTTTTTATTTCTTTTCTTTTTATTTTTGTTGTTCTCCTTTTTTTCAGCGGGTATATGTTTTTATTTTGGTGTTCTAACGTGAATTTTGTCGGTTTGAATTCATGTTCGCGGGTTCACATTAGGTTCTCTATGGTAAGAAAGACAAGAGATTGATGTTTCATGCCGAGTTTTGGGGTCTTTGACATCTGAGGTAGGTGGTTCCGCATATATCTATTTCTTGATAAATTAATTTGCATGTCTGATTATTTTAGCATATCCTACCGCTAATTATTTGGGTGAATTGTTTGTTTGAGTGATTAATCTATTATGATTATGAGTTTATAAATGTGTTCTTTAGTATCCTTTATGTTGTGTGAATGGAATTTTTAGCATGATTAGTGTGTTGTTGGTAAAAAATGAGTTTTGATTAAGTATATGTCAATGTTTTGTGTTTTTTGGTTCGATGTTTTCAAAAGTGGTTTTTTCATGATGTTTGGTTTGTGAAAAGTTTTTCTAAATGAACTTGGTTTACGTTTAATATTATTTAGCCTGCTCATGGGAATTATGGTATGTTTTTATGGAATCCAGTTGTGTTTTGTTTAACAGTTTTTATTAAATTTTGTAGTTTTCCATTTTAACTATGCAAGTGGGGCACGTTCTGGTATGGTGTGTTGCGAGTGCATGGTTAATTATAAAAAGTTAGTTGAAAGTGTTTTTGGGTTGGTAAAACTGTGAGATACCTTTTGAAGGTTGTTTTATAAAAATTTTAAAGTGGTTTGGTAAATAGTGTCAATGGTGTGAGTTGTGATTT
Source organism: Viscum album (assembly GCA_963277665.1). NCBI lineage: Eukaryota > Viridiplantae > Streptophyta > Magnoliopsida > Santalales > Viscaceae > Viscum > Viscum album. Next base: position 1,919,207,187 of record OY728125.1, on the reverse strand, counting down.
GAAAATGTGTCGAGGTGGTTCTTTCTTGTTTTTGTCTTGTTTGGATTGTTTTCAGTCCGTGTTTGTGTAATTTTAGTTACTGTGTGTTTGTAGCAGCGTGTTTACAAGGTTACACCGCTATATTGCGGTCACCAGCTTGCGCTTGCTTGTGCGTCTAGGTGAGGCATGACACAACATTGCGTTTGGACTGTGAGCTGAGGTAGGTCCCCCACTACACTAACCATTAAATTTAGAATTTATTAATTTCTTTATGTTTTATTAATTTTAATGAATGATAAATAATATGAGATAATTAATTTTTAAATGATTATTTGGTGTGAAAAGAGCCATTTATTTTAAACCAAACACTTCAAAAATTTCTTGACGAGCGGACACCCAGTATTGAAAGAATGCATGATTGGCATTTAAACATAATTCACGGAATTTTAAATGTACTTCGATTTTTAAAGATAAATGATTTCTTCTGAACAAGTGTTTTGGGTTTCCTCGAGAAATGAGGTTTTGCTTTAAAATTGTTGAAGTCCTGTTTGGATATTTAATAAAATAAATTATTTTGGGAAACCCATTCAGGGGTGATCTTTGGGGTGGGTTGATTGTGTGAGATATATGTGATGTTGTGCATCATGACTAATTTTACATTGTAGATGCACCCATTTTTATTTCTTGTGTTGACATGGGATCCTAGAATAGTGGGTGAATCTTCTGAGAATGATTGTTGTATTAATTTAGATTATGCATTGGCTAGTGGCCCCATAGTAGGGGAATATTATGTTATTGCTACTATGGGGATTCGTCCCCTCTGTTAGGCCATGTAGGGTTATTCCGAGCATTAGGGCGTTATGAAGTCATCGAGTTAGGGCATGCCTTCATGATGAGTCAAATGTATAGTACATTCTGGATTGTTCACGATCTCCTAAGTTCGACCCATGTTTCTATCGAGTGTTTATTTGTATGTGGCGGTCAGTTGAGAGGTCAAGTTATCTTTATATCCCATGTGTTCCACTTTTTTCATTTCCCTTAGTGTGTGTTGTGTGTTTTGTGTAGTTTTCCTTTTGACTAACAAAAAAAATATGGATTTATAATTTTTTTTTCAAAAATGTTTTAAAATTCTAAGCACCTATATCTTTCAAACACTAAACTTGTTTTTGTATTATAAAGGGCAATGGGCTATTACTTGTTTTAGATATGGTAGTGTGTGTGGAAACTAATATTTTATATTATTTAGATAAAACATGGAATTGATAAATTCTTTATTTAGTGGTAGTATGTTGGGAATAGACTTATCGGGCTAGCCTACTGAGTTCTAATAATCACACCTATAGTGTTTTCTTGTTTTTTAGTTCTGTTGCATGTTCCAGGTTCAGTTGTTCCCCTTGAGCGATGTTGGTTGTGGTATTGGAGAGTGACCCACGGGGTCACGTGGAGTTTTGGGATGTAGTCAGCTTAGTAGCGTTCTTGGTTGTTATTTATTTATTTGATTTTATTCTATTTATTTTCCACTACATAGTTTATTTTCATTTGGGACAAATAGTTCCCACCTATTTACTTTTGATCCCCGGAACTAGTTGCCAGCCCGTGGGGATCAGGAACGCCCCTCGGTCCATGTCGCGGGCCGACTTAGGTTACCGGTTCAGGGTCAACCCAGGTTGGTTCATGACAAAATGTTATTAGGGGAGGCCCCTATTATTTGGGATGTCTGGTAGATGGATATTAGGACTCGTGACTCGATAGGTAGGTACAACAAGGATGTCATGAACCCTCGCCCGTTCTAAAACTCGAGTAGTCAGGGGTAGTCCGGGAATTGAGTCCTTATTTTGTTCTGGTTTTTTTTATTGATGGATGAAAAAAGAGGAAATCTGATGTCACATCGTGATTTCACATGGATTAGTGACCCATGTGGAGTCCGAGTACATAGATTAATTTCCTCCTAGTTATTGGTGCTTTCTTGGGGGATTACCCACTACAATGTCGAAAGGTTAGTCATTACTATTAGTCCCTCACTATTTTAGTTTGATGCAAGTTGTGTGTGTTTTCTTTGTTCTTGTGGGTGTACTTTCACTTTTGAAAATGAAAAACTTGGTTTTGAAATATTAACGATATCTTTTAATGGGCTTTAAATTTGTGAAATAGATTTGTTTTAAAACTGAAAGATCTTGGCCTAAAAATCCGGTGGTCGCTTAGAACTTGTTGAGATATGGTTTGGGTGAAACCTAAGGTACATTTTATGAACGTTTTCACATGTAAGAGAATGCATGGGAAGTGCATGTTGGTGCATATGGATGAAAGAAGATGATGGAATGCGCCACAGTTCATAGGATTACTGGGGTGTTCACTAGGAATTAAAGGCTTAAACTTGTTTTTCTAAGGTGATTTAAAAAAGGGAAATGATTTTTGAAAAATTGAATTTGGTTTGAAAAGTGGTTTTAGTTTTGATTGGTGGTGTTCTCATGGGAAAACACATGCATGAATGTATATGAAAAAAAATGAAATTGTTAATGGAATGAGCAGGTGAATTCCTGTATGGATACAAAGTGGGTGCGAGTGCGGCATAAGAACATGCATGTGTGAGGCCCATGGGGCACCATTGGTGTTTGTGCAACCCACTAGCTTTGCTTATTTTCAAAAAGTTTTGTTAAATGAGAATTTGATGTTTTAGTAACCGGTGGTTGTATGGTGTGTCCTTGTGATTTTGAAATGATGGATGTGAGGAGTTTCGAGGAGGGGATCCTTTTTAGATGATTTGTGTCCTGAGTTTCAATTTTTATTTGTAAGTTGGTATGAAATCATGTAGTTAGTGAATTCTTTTTAGAAGTACATCGGGAAGCCCTTACATTGGTTTCCCATGCACGTTTGGTGTTCACTTGTGGTATGTCTTTACCATTAGACCAGTTTGGTTGGGTCAATGGTTTTCTTTCTTGACAAGTGTATTCCCCCATAAAGCGTTGACATGTGATTGAAGTGTTGCCACAGGAAAATCATCGTTGGATGACCATGAAGTTGATTAGAGGAATCTCTTATTGAAATCTAGAATCGAACCCACCTCTCCTTTTTACAACTAAGCAGATCCTCTCGTAGTGGGATGAAAGATGTGAGGGGAGTTGAAGGGAGTCCGGGTCTTTTGAGCATTTAAATCGTCGGGTATGATGTTTGAAACTATCGGGTTTGATGGTTCCCCCTCGAAACAGCGAAAGGAATTCCAACGGGGGAGGTTGAAGGAGGTTCAGAGTTATCGGTGTTGACTGGTGCCTTGAAAGGATTTTTAGTACATTTATCAGCTGCAAGGGTCATGTTTGGTGACGTCATACAGTGTGATTTCTCTTTGAAGATCAAGGGTGGATTTCATAGGATCCTTCGGAAATCCCTGTTTTTATAGGAGTGTGTTCTCTCTGGGAGTTCTAGTTTTTCTATTCAATGTGGAGTGTTTTTCATGTGTCTTTCCTACTTATGCTTCTTAGTTAAGGTGATGAGGTGATTCATGTGCATCCTCTAAACCCCTGCTTGGGTGGATGTGTCACGAGTGATTAGTTGGATGTTACATTGTGTTGTGTTTAATGGGGTTGTCTTGATTGCGGTGTGGTTGCGTGCTGCACCCAAGGGAGAAGCTCCATTCGGGGGTCTTTGACACCAGACCATGAGGCAGGATATGCTTCAAACATCAGGGCTCTAGCCATAGTCCTCAGAGTGAAGCTGGCGCTTGGCCAGGAACCCAGAGAGTGTATGGGACCCCGACTTTGTTCTGTCATCGGTGTTGAATGTCAAAGCAGTTTAAATCCTTTCCTGTAGTTATTCCTTTCCAAACGAACCGTTTAGGCACGTAAGGATTCTGTGACTATGTGGAGGTGGGGTCTTATTATTTCCATAAAGTCTTGGGGTCACATTCCACCGGATAAAATCTCTTTAGTGGTCCTTATGGGATATGTTGGGTAAGTCGGTGTCAAAGTTGTAATAGTACTCATTCAGGGATGTGATGATGTTGGTTTCTATTGGGTCGTGGTTTTGAAGCACCAGTAGTTTGGCCCCGCCCACCCTGCCCCATATGGGGGGGGGGGTTTCTCACCATCATGAAATTTTAAAAGTTATGTATCTCCTGTTAGTTTTAATGGTGGGGACACACACGTTGGGTCTCACATGAATGTCTATAGAATGAAACGGTGTTGAACTTTTATTTAATGGTGGGGAGACTTCTCGGACCTCCCCGTTTTGGTCTTTTAGACTCACCTTGGGCGTTGGTAGGTTCTTAATGGTGGGGAGCCCCTGGGGATCCCCCATGTTGACCTATTGGTTCTGTTTCTAAATATTTCTTGGTGATAAGTGGTAAGAGTGTTCCTTGGACATGATTTGACCTTGTTTTTCCATTCCAACCAAATGGTATGGCTTTCATTTAATAATGTTTGAGATGTTTCATCTTGTTAAGTTGGTTTCTGTGGGTGTGATATTTCCATTCCTTGATTAGTCCACTGGAGGTGTTCTAGCTCTTTGGGCGGGCGACAAATATCAGAAAGTATTTTTACATGTTTCTTGAAGTTGTCTTTGAGTCACTCTCTCTGAGAATGATACTTTTTCTTCTCATTGCATGATGTTTTTGGGGATCCCCTTTGAACATTAAGGGAGTGTAGTTTTATGCTTTGAGGTTTGGTTCAAGTTTTGGCTTTCTAGGGACAGAAAGAATTATGGTGGGGAGAATTGTCACACCCACCTTCTTTGAATTAACTATTTTTATTAATTTTCTTTTCATCGAGTAGTTTGGGTTTATGCCCGACATAAAATTATGAGTTCTTATTTTAAAACGCGTGTTTTGGCCTTGACAACATCCAACACACCATGGTAGAAGTCTCGCAGCCTCACCTAGGTCACCGCACGACCTCGCTCGGTTCCCCGCACACCCTTCACGATGGTCAAATAATGAAATAAGATGAATTAAGAATGGTTTTTATAATAATTATAATATTAATTTCACATGAGAATATTATTATTATTTTCTTAGATGACAATTTAATTGATAGTATTATTTTTAATAATAGAATCATATTAAGTAGATTTTTTATAGTTTATTATTTAGTTTATTATGTTTTTTATCATCTCATTATTATTATTATTATTATTATTACTATTATTATTATTACTGTTTCGGGTTTAGAGTCACCAGACGCATGGGAAATGCATGGTTCTGAGACCGCGGGGTCTTCTTGGCTTAATTGTAATATTATTATTAGTAGTATTAAGGATATAATATTTATTAATTTTTTATTAATTTTGTTATAATAAAAATCATAGTTAATATTATGTAATGTTATTAATATTTTTTATTTCTATTTTACATATTTTATTTATTAATTTCATTACTTTCTTTCTTTTCTATTAAATTGTATCTTTTTCATTACATTGTTTTTTTATTCTTTTCTTCCAATTTTAGGGTTTCGATTCCCCTTGTACCGTATCACCTCCCTCTTACCCCTATTGTCACCGTGTTTTCTCCCCCTGGGAACCCGATTGCGCTACCTGCTACCCTAGCCCCCCCCCCCATTCCACCCGTGCTACTGTTTAGTTCCCCAGACATACCCCCACCGCACCTCCTAAGTGACGGGCTACACCCTCACCAGCCCGCTCTCTCCTATCCTCACCTTCGGTTCATGTCATGCCCACCTAGAACCCCACTACGTCGCCCCCTGCTCTCCCTAGCCAGCTTCTCCCTTTCTGTCTGATGGTCCATGTGTGCCACCCCCACGTCCGGCCAGCGAGACACCCTATCCGAAAAATCATCCAAGCGGGCGCCACCCCTGCTCTTGCTCCGTCCGGCGACCACCATCCACCCCTCTCGTTCGGCCACCAGCCCATCGCACTTTGCCTCCATTCAGTGTGTATTCCTCCTCCCGGCATGCTGCTATCCAGTGGTCACCGACGTCGATCCCCCGGTTATTTCTTCTTCTCCTTGCTGTTTTTTCATTATTTTCTTTTGAGTATTGTTGTTCCATTTTTTTCAGTAGGTATATGTTCTGATTTTGGGGTTCTAACTTGCATTTTTTCGGTTTGAATTCATGTTTGTGGGTTCCCATTAGGGTATTTTTGGTTCAAAAGATAAGCGATTGAAGTTTTTTGCCGAGTTTTGGGGTCTTTGACACCCAAGGTAGGTGGTTCCACGTATAACTATTGTTTGATAAATTAATTTTCAATTCCGATTTTTTAGCATATCCTTCCGCTAATTATTTGGGTGAATTATTTGTTTGTGTGATTAATTTATAATGATTATGAGTTTATAAATGTGTTCTTTAGTATCCTTTGCGTGGTGTTAATGGAATTTTGATAATGATTGGTGTGTTGTTGGTTAAAAACGAGTTTTTATTAAGTATATGACAATGTTTTGTGTTGTTTTGGTTTGATGTTTTCAAAAGGGGTTTTTTTAGGATTTTTGGTTTGTGCGATGTTTTTTTTATGTGAAAATGGTTTACGTTTAATATTTTGTAGCCTGCTCATGGGAATTATGTTATGTTTTTCTAGAAGCCAGTTTTGTGTTGTTTAACAATTTCTATTAAAATCTGTAGTTTGCCATTTTAACTTTGTAAGTGGAGCATGTTCTGGTATGGTGTGTTGCGAGTGTGTGGTTAATTATAAAAAGTTGGTTGAAAAGGGTTTTGGGTTGGAAAAACTGTGAGATTCCTTTTGAAATTTGTTTTATAAATTTTAAAGTGGTTTGGTAAATAGTGTCAATGGTGCGAGTTGTGATATGAAAATGTGTCAAGTTTGTTCTTTCATGTTGTTGTCTTGTTTGGAATGTTTGCAGTTCGTTTTTGTGTAATTTTAGTTAGTGTGTGTTTGTTCCAGTGCATTTTCTGGGTTACCCTGTGATATTACGGTCACCAGCTTGCGCTTGCTTGTGTGTCTCTGTGAGGCGTGAAGTGCCATTGCGTTTGGACTGCGAGCTGAGGTAGGTCCCCCACTGCACTCACCTTTAAATTTAGAATTTATTAATTGCTTGATGTTTTATTAATTTTAATGAATGAGAAATAATATAAGATAATTAATTTTAAAATTATAATTTGGAGTGAAAAAAGCAGTTTATTTTATACCGAACACTTGAAACATTTTCTTGACGAGCGGACACCAAGTATTGAAATAATTACCATTTGGACATTAAACATAATTCACAGAATTTCAAATGTACTTCTAGTTTTAATGATAAATGATTTCTTTGGAACAAGTGTTTTGGGTTTTCTCGAGAAATGAGGTTTTTCTTTAAAATTGGTGAAGGCCCATTTGGCACATTAATAATATAAATTATTTTGGAAAACCCATTAAGGGGTGATCTTTGGAGTGTGTTGATTGCATGAGTTTTATGTGATGTTGTGCATCGTGACTTAATGTTTTAAATTGTGGATGCACCCCTTTTTATTTCTTTTGTTGACATGGGAACCTGGCATTGTGAGTGAATCATCTGAGATCAATTGTTGCACTAGTTTAGATTACACACTGGCTAGTGGCCCCATAGCAGGGGAATACTGAGTTATTGCTACTATGGGGATTGGGCCCCTCAGTTAGGTCATGTAGGGATATGCCGAGAGTTAGGGAGTTATGATGTCATTGAGATAGGGCATGCCTTCAGGATGATTCAGATGTATAGTACGTTCTAGATTGTTCATGATCTCTTAGGTCCGACCCATGTTTTTATTGAGTGTTTATTTATATGTGGCGGTCGGTTGAGAGGTCTAGTTCAGTTGCTGGCCCATGTGTGCCACATTTTCCATTTCCCATTTTGTGTGTTGTGTGTTTTGTGTAGTCTTCCTTTTGACTAACAGTAAAAAAAATTGGATTTCTAAATTGTTCGTAAAAATGTTTTAAAATGCAATTCACCTGTTTGTTTCAAACACTAAACTTGTTTTTATATTATAAAGGGGAATGGGATGTTACATGTTTTTGAAATGAAAGTGTGTGTGGAAACAAATATTTTATATAATTTAGTTCAAACATGGAATTGATATATTTTTTATTTAGCAGTAGTTCTTTGGGAATAGATTTATCGGGCTAGCCTATTGAGTTTCAATACTCACACCTATAGTGTTTACTTGTTTTTTTAGTTCTGTTGTAGGTTCCAGCTTCATTTTTTCACCTTGAGAAACATTTTTTGTGGTATCTGAGAGTGAACCATGGGGTCATGTGGAGTTTTGGGACATTTTCAGGTAAGTATCATTGTTGGTTGTTCTTTATTTGTTTCCTTTTGTTCTATTTATTTTCCGCTGCTTAGTTTATTTTCTTTTTGGGAAAATGCTTCTCACCTGTAACACCCTGAGATTTTATAAGATATATTATTTTTAAATTCTTTCATATCTTCTGTTGTATGCAACACCAAGATAATCTTGCGCTATACGCAACACCGTATTATCTTGCAGTATACGCAACACTAATCTTGGATCATGTTAAAAACAATTTCAAGTTTGTTTGATAGTAATTATTCAATGCAAAATTGAGTGTATATATACATATAAATTCAATGTATACATGAAATATGGTTGTAATTTTTTATACGCAAAAACAAAGGAGTCTTTCACTACACTCAACCTTGACTTGGCTTGCGTTACCCGCAATCACGACCTTCGTCGATAGCCTGTGTTGTACGCAATACCGGGTTTCACGAAACAATGATATATTATTATAATATTATTATTAACTAGCCTTTATGAATACTATTAACTACATATTGAATTTTATAACATTATTATTGATCTTACACATTTTCTAGAACATGGTATAAGAACAAAATAAATTTTTCGGGTAAATTAAGTATTAAAAAAATGCAGTTTTACCGCCTTTTGATGGCGCGCCCACATTAAATCTAGTTTTTGAAAGGTTTATAAGTTCAATTTGAAAAAATAAAATTCTTCTTTGGAATCATGATATTAAAATTTACTTTGGATAAATTATTCATATTCTTCTGATAACATTAATATTTTAATGAATAGTAAAAACAAGCTATATTTTAATTAAAAACAAAATTTTTCATCGTAATAATTTATATGGTTGAATTATAATATTGAGTGGTTTTAATATATAAATAGAATATAATTTTCCCATTTAACATTTTTTATGTCATTAGAATTTATTTTACATTGAATTCATAGGTAAAATCATTTCAATCCTTTGCAATGTTTTACCTTTTAAAACTCGTTTTCTTAGTAGAGGGATTAATTTAAAATTAATTACTGCAACTTCTGTGTTTTGAATTAGGAAAAATGGATTCCATATTTGGAATCAGTAGGTCGATATTATGTTAATCGGCTACTTTTTATTTTTGGGCACTATGAATAGTAACTACGGTAAATTATATTTTCCATAGTAAAAGGTAAATCAGGTAATTGAGGGTAAATATAATATTATAAAATTACACTAACACTTGTTTTAATATAATTGGATGATTATATTTTTTCCTATGAAATATTTTAGTCGAAATGGAATCCATTGGAACCCACTTCTATTTGATTATGACCTTTAGTTTATTTTATTTAAATGAAAGTGAAATATGTCTCACTCAAACATTAATAAATAATTTATTTTTAATATAAGGATATACATAATATAAATTCGGTTATAAGTACTCATTTTAAAACTAAAATATTTTTCTTTATCATGGTTATTTATTTGTAATTTTTAAGTGTTATTTAATTACCTTATTATCTTATACATTAATGATGGTGAAATTATTTATTTAGTGAAAAATCAATAATATAGTTTTTATTGAAATAGTAATGCATATCAAAAGGCCCAAAAATCTGAACAAAATATAATGGTAGTGTATATATAAACCCTAATCATCCACTGGCCTAATTGTCGACCATTTTGATCCTTATAAAGGCGATTATGGCAATAATATTATTTAATTTTAAATGATTCCAAAGTTGTCACCTTCATAATTTAATAAATATAAAAATTTACATGTTGTGATTTTCAGATGATAAATTCGAGTAAAAGTATTATTATGAAATCTATGAGATTTGTCTCCATCATAGGATTTTATTTTTAATTTTTATGCAAAAAATAAGTATATTAAATAATTATAGAAAAATGATGTAATAATGATTTTATACCAAATAAATGGTTTTAAAAATATTAAAATAAATATTTTATGAACTATTTATTGTGCTCCACTAATTTTCTAGACACATTTCACATGTCAGGAATCTATTAAATATTTTGGTAAGAATATATCCTCTGTTTGGATTTTATTAAAATTAAAACCAATGAATAGTGTCCAAATTGACATTATTGTTATTTTATAAAAATAACATTTTATAAAATTATTTAAAAATCACAAAATTATTTAAAAATTAGAAATTGAAGTTTATATGGTCTAAAAAGTCAGTAATTATCCAATTATAGACAATTCACAACATATAAGTAATTATTTATTACAATTTAAAAATTAGAATCTTATTACCACAAATAAAATTAAATAGATTAAATTAGGATAAATCAGGTTGATAATGTTTAAAATAAATTTCCAACTTGTCTAAATTTTTTTGGTTGTTGATATTACAACCTTATCTCATATAATATTTATATTTGAGTCATTTTTGTGGTTTTTACGTGGGGATGAAATTTATTATAAATTAATATTTCTTATAATTCCATAGGTTCCCCTCTCCTCCCTTATAAAAGGGCACCTCCTCCCTCTCTTCTTTACACAACATTGAGCATTCAAGATCGGCCAACCCCTTCCCATTTCCATTCTCAACTTCCCTAGAAATATTCTAAAGGTCCTGGTCTTCTTCAAAGACCAATGTTAGTGCCCTAAGAGGAGGTTTCAAAGAGGCGTGTCGAAGAAGAGGTAATACCTATTAACGATTCTTCCAAATTTATTTCTTCTAAATATTTTCATTAGTTGTTTCATTATGAAGTAATAACATAATTATCACTCATATACTGATATGTTATTATATATATGAAACAACCCTATTTCACCTTCTATCCATCCTATGGAAAATGAAATCACCGTGTGTGCGTACGTACGGAATACCGTCTCCACGCCGTGGTGAAATCTGTTTTCCACCACCACCTTACTTGGATGGGTATAATGGTGTAAATAAATAACTATATATGATTATTGTAAATTGATAATGATTCTAAAATATTATAAAAACACTTCAATACAATTCCATGATCATGGGAATGATATCATCATTCGTGCGTACGTACGGACTACCGTCTCCACGAACACGATGAGATTCATTTTCCATGATTAACCATTCAAGTATGATTATAAAGTATATATAATAAAAAATGATGAGAGATATTACATAATAATAATAATTCATTTATTAACATATATGTCTCATTTTCTTAATTCCATTTAATTCAATAAGGAAACAAAAACAGCGTTCATGCGTACGTACGGCCTACGGTCTCCATGAACGATGTTTTTCTTTCCCTTTATCGATCTATTATGTATATTCGGAATATATATTATATATAAATCATGTTTTATATTATGGAATTATGTAATCATGATCTATGTAATCATATTAATAATTACATGTCAAAATACGGACGATAAATGAAAAGATTTTACCCAAAACGCTACTTTAACATGAATTTACAAAAGAACGGGTAATTTAAAGACATAAGTGAACCATATATGATATCATAACAATGAATATGATTCTATAATAATTAAATGACATTATTTACATCATTATATAGGAGGTTCAGATACATACGAAGCCTATCAGCCCTAAGGTAAGGGATAATGTTGCAATCTCAATTGTTTTCTATCCGAGATTTCTTATACGTAATTATTTACTGGGGTTATATTTATCATCCATGTCCAAGTTTCATAAAAATATTTTAATGTATGTTTAAAGTCCTTTTTACTTATTTTTGACTTTTACTGCATGGTATGTAAGGAATCTTTTTTTTGTTTACCATACGGGGTACTTTTTGATTTTTCCAGAAAAAGTACGAGAAGAATGTTTTTTTAACTTATACGGCATGAACAGATTTTTATGGTTTTATAACGCCTTATTTTCATGATTCTTACTCTACAATATTTCATAACTATTTTTAAAATAATCCTTTGCATTTAAAATTTAATGGAAATTTTTTAAAAGAAAATGATTTTCAAGAAGAAAGGATATTTTCCTCAAGAATTCATTTTCAGTGCTTTATCAAAACCATTTTCCATCTAAGATGACATTATTTCACATATGTTTGTTTCAAGTATAATGTGTCTATGATTTATATGGTTTCACTTTTCTTATGATGAAATTATATCCATTTGTTTTATATGGATTATATTATGATGGAATGATGTTTATGAAACCCAATTTATTCTATGGGTTATGATGAAAGATTATTGATTATTTTGTGGCACACTTAATAAGGATTTCAATATGAGATGGTTGTGACCTATATCTACCTCCAATGCTTTGGGTAAAGACTTATATCTCATGAGATAGACATGGATGGAACGACAAGTAAATCTCATTCAATAATACAGGGCTAGAATGGAAAGTAAACCTGGTTCAGTAAGGGACATTGTCCACTAAGATGGTCTTGGTAGCAATGCCTTGGATACTATGGAAATAATAACATGTGCTTAATGGTTTCCATAATTAAATGTTTTATTCCCATGTTATTTTATCATGATTGATGTTCCATTATGATCTATGCCTTACGTACTTCCATGTTTCATTCCATTTCTCAAGATCTTGATGTTTAAACATTATGTTCATGCTTTTAAGTTCAAATATATATAGTTTGTTTTATTTTCTCCATGATTACCCATACTGAGAATTTGAGCTCACCCTTTTTATGTTTTCTTTTTCCAAGGATTTAAAGAAATGTTTTAGGTAAGAAAAAAAAGGGGATGAACTTTATGGGAAATATTTAAGATCTTTCACCATGATTAGAATATTATATTCTGAGTTTCCAAAGACAATAAACTATTACGGTCCTTGTGTGTCTATTTTTGTAATGTATTAATTATTCTGAAAAAGTAATGCAATTTCCTTGTACGTCAATCTTTGGGCCTCTTCAGGTTTTATCAAAGGAATGGTTTATTTAACTTTTAGAAACTAGGATGCGAAAACTTTAGTGAGATCCCTAGAGATATTTATAAGGTATCTCTAGAGATGTCCCTAAGGTTATGTATAATTATAGGTTATAGTCCTAGAATTATGGTAACAATCATAGAATTAAACCTAAGATGTTAGATATTGAAGGTACTCCCCCGTTATTATGTTTTATTCCCTAGAATGATTTTTTCCTCTCACATTATTCTTTTTGGGTTTTAGACAATGGCTCGAACCCGAAGGAACCGTGTTAATCAATGTAATGGACAATGCAATGATTGTCCTCCTGAACAAACCAATGTCATGGGAGATGGAGTGAAAAATATTATTTCTATACTTACACAAGCTATGAATCAATCTGGACTTCCAAATGAGCAGAAAAGGGAACAATATTCTATTGAGTCTTTAATGAGGAAACACCCACCTTCTTTTAGTGAGTATTCTGATCCACTTGTTGCTGAACAATGGATCAGTACCGTTGAAAAGATATTTTCCATACTTCGATGTTGGAAACATGAAAAACTCATTCTGGCTATTTACCATTTAGATGGTGAAGCAGATCAATAGTGGACTCTAATTTAGAATACAAGGCCCCAATATAAAATTGAATCCATGGAATTGGACAAGTTCAAGAACATGTTTTTCAATAAGTACTTCCCTCATATTCTTCGAACAAATATGGAAAAGGATTTCACTGAGCTTAAGCATAAGTATGATGAATCTGTTAGTATATACGAAGCGAATTTTACAAGACTTGCAAGGTATGCATCTGGATTTATCATCCAACATGAAAGTAAAGTTGATTGATTCTTCAGTGGCTTAAAACCATGTATTCAATGGGAATTAGCTATAAGAGACTTCAGTAGCTATGAAGAAATTTTGTGTTGTGCTATCAAGGTAGAACTAGAAGTTGGTGTAACATATCGATATCACGGTTTTGACAAGAAACGAAAGATTGAGTTCAAGGAGAAATCTCAGAATAATGCTGAAAAGAAGATGAATATTTCTTTATGATCAAAGTGTGGAAATAAGCATGGTGGAGATTGTCTTAAAGGGACTATAAAATGTTTTTAAGTGTGGAAATGAAGGTCATCGAGTAGCTGAGTGTCGAAGTAATGGAAAAAGTGTTTCTAATGATGTGAATAAATAAAATTCTATAGAGAATGCACCACCAACACTTCAATTCTTCAAGTGCAAGGAAATGGGGCATTATGCTAATCAATTCCCTAATCCAAGGGTTAATGATGATCAACGTGAGAAACCTTTTAAGGAAAAGGATAAAGGGAAGTCACATGCAATCACTATTTGTGATGTTGAGTATGAAAAAGATGTTGTGTAATGATTATGTGTTTATGTAGTGGGATTTCAAAATAGTATCATGGAATCTCATTTATGGTATCATGGAATTTTGGAATATATATGTATTGGTTTTCAATAATTATATGGTGCAGGTAACAATGAAAAGTGATTGAAAATATTTTGTAAAGAAGATGATATGCCCATGATGAAGGGATAAAGAGAAAATGAAATGATCTCATGAAAAATATCATGGTTTGGGTATATAGAAATTTTGGGATATTGGTATGTTGAAAAAGTTAACTTTTTGACAGCATCCATGTTTTCACTAAGGTTCAATGGTATTAATTTTTTCAAGAGAATTCATCATTAAGATATTCACATGTTTGGAATGTGACCAACAAGATATATTGTATGATATATGCAGGATAAATGACGGTATTCACATGCTTGATTGATGAAATTTCTAGTAATCATGCACTTTATGCTATAAGATTGGACAGAAGTATTTTAGATAAGCCTAAATATTGGAATGGATTATGTTGGACATAAATTAGTATTGTCTAAGGCTAGAACTCATTTTTATTGGATTTTATAATAATGTAGTTTTAGAAAAAGGACAACCTCCAGGATGGGAGACAACCCGTCACGTTAGATAAGGTTGTGGGAATCGAACCGACAACCAAAGTGTGATTGGCCATTATCACCTACCATTGGCCTACAGGAAGTCCTTTGTCAGAAGAAACTAGTTTTATTTTATAATGTGGTATGATATATGAAGTATAAGTCCATTTTTGGAATGATATACGATTAATCTCAACATAGATGGACTTATGTATATAACTATTTCTAACCTTTTGTTTAAGATAGATGGAATGACACATCATTCGATCACATGATCTGCTAACACTTCACTAATGAAGAATTCAACTTCATTTCTTTATGAGATGAAGTGGAAATTGTTCAAGGCATGAACACTAGTGAGAATATATCAAAATAAAGAAGTATTTATTCTAATTAAAATTCATCATATTTAGGGAAATGATCTTGAAAACCAAAAATGTTGTCCTAGTGCCCATATATCTGATGAATTAGATGCTACCATAGATCATCGCAAATTTATGGCTTTGTTATTGTTTTCTTTTTCACTTCCATGTTCTCTACCACTCTCCATCAGAACATGATGGTAATATTTCCCTTCCATATCCATATTTTCTCCTATGTTTTCCTATGTGGAAACCCAGTGCTGAGTTACTTTGGGTGACCATTATGATTCTATCTTCCCTTTTTAAAATGAAATTTTAGTATTCCTTTTTATGATGTGGGTTTCTATGAAAACATTCGAGTAGTAAACCATTCATAACTCCAACAAATTTCGAGGGCCAAATTCATTTTAAGTGGGGTAGAATTTAACACCTCGATATTTTATAAGATATATTCATTTTAAATTCTTTCATATCTTCTGTAGTACACTACAACAAAATAATCTTTCACTATATGCAACACCATATTATCTTTCAGTATACGCTACACTAATCTTGGTTCATGTTAAAAACAATTTCAAGTTTGTTTGATAGTAATTATTCAATGCAAAATTCAGTGTATATATACATATATATTCAATGTATAAGTGAAATATGGTTGGATTTTGTTATACGCAACAACAAAGGAGTCTTACACTATACACAACCCTGACTTGGCTTGTGTTACATGCAATTGCGACCTTTCTCGATAGCGTGTGTTGTACGCAAATGCCGGGTTTCACTAAATAACGATATATTATTATAATATTATTATGAACTAGCCGTTATGAATAGTATTAAGTAAATTTTGAATTTTATAACAATATTATTAATCTTATACATTTTCTAGAACATGGTATAAGAACATAATAAATTTTTCGTGTAAAATAAGTATTTTCTAAAAAATGCAGTTTTGCCACCTTTTGATGGCGCACCCACATTAAATCTAGTTTTTGACATTTTTATAATTTAAATTGGACAAAATAAAATTCTTATTTGAAATCAGGATATTAAAATTTACTTTGGATAAATTTTTCATATTATTCTAATAACATTCATATTTTAAGGAATAGTAAAAACACGCTATATATTTATTAAAAACAACTTTTATCATCGTAATAATTTATATGGTTGATTTAAAATATTGAATGGTTTTAAAGAATAAATAGGATATATATTTACCATTTAATATAATGTATTTCATTAACATTTATTTTACATTGAATTCATAGGTAAAATCATTTCAATCTTTTGCAATGTTTTAACTTTTAATACTCATTTTGTTAATAGCATGATTAATTTTAAATTAATTACTACAACTTCTATGTTTTGAAATAGAAAATATGGATTCCATATTTGGAATTAGTAGGTCCAAATTATTTTAATAGGCTACTTTTTATTTTTGGTCACTATGAATAGTAACTACGGTAAATTTTATTTACCATAGTTAAAGGTAAATCATGTAATTGAGGGTAAATATAATATTATAAAGTTACCCTAAAACTTGTCTTAATATAATTGGATTATTATATTTTGTCCTATGACATATTTGTGTTGAAATTTAATCCATTGGAACTCACTTTTATTTGATTATGACCTTCAGTTTATATTATTTAAAGGAAAGTGAAATATGTCTCACTCAAACTTTAATAAATAAAGTATTTTTAATATAATGTAATACAGAATATAAATTCAGTTATAAATACTCATTTTAAAGCTAAAATATTTTTCTTTATCATGGTAATTTATTTGTAATTTTTAAGTGTAATTTATTTATGTTATTATCTTATACATTAATGATGCAGAAATTATTTATTTTTTAAAAATCAATAATTTAGTTTTTATTGAAATAGTATTACATATCAAAAGGCCAAAAAATATGAACAAAACTTAATGGTAGTGTATATATAAACCCTAATCATCCACTGTCATAATTTTTGACCATTTGGATCTTTATAAATGATATTATGACACTTATATTATTTTATTTTAAAAGAATCCAAAGTTGTCACATTCATAATTTAATAAATATAACAATTTAAATGTTGTGATTTTAAGATGATAAATTCTAGTAAAATTATTATTATGAAATCTATGAGATTTATATTAATCATATGATTTTATTTTTAATTTTTATGCAACAAATAAATATATTAAATAATTATACAAAAATGATGTACTAATGTTTTATACCAAATAAATGGTTTTAGAAAATATTAAAATAAATATTATATGAACTATTTAATGTGCTCCACGAATTTTATAGACAAATTTGACATGTGAGGAATATATTAAATATTTTTGTTTGAATATATCCTCTGTTTGGATTTTATTAAAATTAAAATAAATGAATAGTGTCAATGCTAACACTATTGTTATTTTAAAAAAATAACATATTATAAAATTGTTTAAAATCACAAAAATATTTAGAAATTATAAATTGAAATTTATATGGTCGAAAATTTAATAAATTATACAGTTATGGACAATTCAAAACACATAAGTAATTATTTTTAACAATTTATAAATTAGAATCTTATTACCACAAATAAAATTAAATAGATTAAATAAGGATAAATAATGTTGATAATGTTTAAAATAAATTCCCAAAATGTCTAAATTTTATTGGTTGTCTATATTACAACCCTATCTCATCTAAGATTCGTATTTGAGTCATTTTGGTGGTTTTAAAGTGGGTTTGGAATTTATTATAAATTAATATTTCTTATAATTCCAAAGTTGCCCCTCTCCTCCCTTATAAAATGGAACCTCCTCCCTCTCATCTTTACACAACTTTGAGCCGTCATGCCCAGCCAACCCCTACCCATTTTCCTTCTCAAATTCTCTAGAAATATTCTAGAGGTCCTGGTCTTCATCAAAGACCAATCTTAGTGCCCTAAAAGGAGGTTTCAAAGAGGCGTGTTGAAGAAGAGGTTATACCCGTTACCAATTCTTTCAAATTTATTTCTTCTTCTTATTATTTAGTTGTTTCATTATTAAGTGATAACATCAGTATCACTCATATACTGATATGTTATTATATATATATGAAACAACCCTATTTCACCTTCTATCCATCCTACGGAAACGAAATCACCGTGCGTGCTTACGTACGGAATATCATCTCCACACTGTGGTGTAATCTATTTTCCACCACCACCATATTGGATGGGTATAATGGTGTAAATAAATAACTATATATGATTATTTTAAAGTGATAATGATTCTTAAATATTATAAAAAAACTTCAATACAATTCCATTGTAAAGACCCGTAAAATTCAAGGGAAATTTTTTCTTAATTCTCTTTCGAATTTTACAAGAACGCGGTTTCTGACGGCACCTGATTCCGAGACCCGGAGTGCCTGGAATAAATTTCCGAAGTTTGGCTCTGGTACGTTCAGTGAACGAACGAGCGGGAATTTCTAACTTTTGATCCGGTTCTCGGAATTGAAATCCGAGAACACCGATGAACTCGCAGCGCCGATTTTCGCTTAAGGAGAACTTTTCCGAGGTTGCGTTTTATGCGGGATGAAAGTTAGTTTTGGGAGAAATTATAAGAAGTTAAATAAAAATGTGGAAACACTTTTTATTTTAACTTGTTGGTTATTTTCTCCCAAAGGGAGTTAGAGGTGGGACCCACATCTACTTAACCTCCCTTTGGAGGATTAAGTGTGGTGGGGCCCACACGAAGCATAACTCTTCACCTTTTTTTTAAACTCCCTTAAACTCCTCTTTTAATGAACATGACAACTTGGTTAATTAATGGAGTTGAGTTGTTTGAATTTCAAACCTTTGAAATTCAAATTGATAATTGTGTGAATAAAATAAGCCTTAGATTATTTTATTTGGGTTGGTCTCCTTATCCATCTTGAGAGGTTTTGAAGAATTCTCTCCTTCTTCTTCAGACTTTGGCGAAGAACGCGAAGAACATTCGGACTTCGACGAAGAACGCCACGTTCTCGGGAATCGCCTTCCGCGACGCCATACCCGCGACACCAACGACGTCTCCTTCCACGTCATCTCTTCCGCGATGGTTTCCCGTGATGAAATCACCGTCAAAGAGCTTCGAATCCTCGCTTCACGACATCGATGTCCTTTTTCTATGACGCCGACCACCACGACGCTTGTCTTCCGCGGGTCGTTGACGAACATCATTCTTGAAACTGAGGTAGGGGTTTGTTGTTTTTTATTTATTTATTCTCGTTCTTGGTTCTAGCATGAAAATCTTGAGAATAAATGATTATGTGCAATCGTCTAACGAGAGGGGGGGGGGGTGGACCGCACAAACACGGTCGGACCCCCCTCCTTTGTTCTAGAATGTTTCTTGCGGATGAAACGTGATGGAGTGGTGCCATCGCACCACGCAGATATCATTCGACAATTATTGTGTGGCGCCGTCGCGCCACGCCGTGGAAAGATTATCATGAACGCGACGCCATCGCGCCGCGTCGAAGGAAACCGAAGGCGCCGCGGCCTGAGTGGGGCCGCGGCGGAGGGGCGCGGTGCCGTCGCACCGCGCCGGACGATGAAGGCCGTGGCCGGTTCCGGGCCGCGGCGGAATGTGATGACCGGCGGCCAGCCGGGCCGCTGGTGTCGGATGACGGAAGAGGACCGGCCCTTGCCGGTCCTGTTGAGAAGAAGACGGCCGGCCAAGTCGGGCCGGCTAGAATGGTGAAAACCGGTGATATTAAATTCCCCCGGGCTGCTTCTTTGGCCCCCCATGAAGGGAGGGGGCCACGGTTACAAAGGGGGGGCAGCGCCCCCCCGTTTTCTCGAAGGTAGGCCCCCCACGTGAAGGGGGGGAGCGTTTTTTTTTCCAAGGCGCGGCATCCAGCCGCGCCGCCAGCTGAGGAAGGGCGGGGGCCTTGCCCCCCGCACGTGGCACCCGAGCGGCGCCCTGACCGCACCGCCGCGCCGGACCGTGCCGTCGCGCCGGGCCGACCCAGGGGGGGTCGGGCCGGGTCGGCCCGGACCCGGACCCCCCGTTTTCGAATCGACTTTGGTCTTTTGCCCATAACTTGAGTTACAGACCTCTGTTTGACAAACCGTCAGCAGAGATGCGATCCTTGGATCAAGACAGTCGTTTCGTTATATCAGACGCAAGGTTTGGGAATACTTTGAGTTCGGCCGGGTTGGTTCGTACACGAAACCAACCGGGCCCTCGGAGCGGAAACGCTCATATCTTGAGCTACAGACGTCCGATTGACATGACGTCAGATTTGTTGAGTTACTCTTAGTGAGAATGATCTTTTGGAATACTCCGCCTGAGGTTTGGACGTAGGTGGAGTACGGTCGGGTTGGTTTTTCCTTAAAAACCAACCAGGCCCCTAGGACGAAAAAGCCAATAACTCTCAGACCGGGCGTCTGATTGACGCGTCGTCTGTTACGTTGAGTTCTTGTTGGCGATACGGAACATTTGGATACATCAACTCTGGACTTTGTGACAGTTGATGTATCATCCTCTCAATTCGTGGAGTGGACCCTCCCGAACGAGCTTGCTGTGTGCGGGAACCCTAGTGCTGGCTGTGACTGCTACTGTGACGACGATTGTGCAAGGATCCTCAGTGGACTGCGACGATGAAGACAGCTGGTCTTGTATCCTATGGGGGTCCTAGCAGTGCTGGTCTTGTATCCTGTATGGGTCCCAGCTTAAATGATTCAATACTGGTCTTGTATCCTATGTGGGTCCCAGTATAGATGAATCGATTAAGACAGTTGGTCGTGTATCCTATGTGGGTCCTAACTGTGCTGGTCTCTTATCCTATGTGGGTCCCAGCTTAAATGATTCAATACTGGACTTGTATCCTATGTGGGTCCCAGTATAGATGAATCAATGAAGACAGTTGGTCTTGTATCCTATGTGGGTCCTAGCTTTGCTGGTCTTGTATCCTATGTGGGTCCCAGCTTAGATGATTCAATACTTGTTTTGTATCCTATGTGGGTCCCAGTATAGATGAATCGATGAAGACAGCTGGTCTTGTATCCTATGTGGGTCCCAGCATAGATGATTCAGTATCTATGTCTGATCATCTCTTTCACCTTATCGATGATGTATACCTGCGTGAGCTGAATCCTGTTGCTTTCCTGTGTGGATTGTGTTGTGCTATCCTGTGTGGATTTCGTTTTGATTTCCTGTGTGGAATACGTATACTTTCCTGTGTGGACTGAGTTGTACTTGGGCTCGGAGGTTGGAGCGTATTTGGAATTGATGACTTAGGTATATGTATGGGCATATACCTAAGCTGTGTCGGTTGTTACTTCGTGATTGTATCTTTCCTTTGTGGTTTATCCTTTGTGGATTTTGGGAGACCTTCAGGGGTCTCAGGGTCCCTACTGAGTAGCTTATACTCACCCCTGCATGGGCTATGCCCGCACTACGTTGTGTTGGTTGCAGACGACGGACAGCGTTGAACGTAGTTGAGGCTTGCTGAGCAGGACGGTACCAGGAGGTGGACCACTGTGCGAGATGTGCTCGGAGAGGACGGCGGGACCCGAGGAGCAGTGGAGCTATCTGTACCCACCCTTCAGGTGGGATTTCCAGTGGACAGCTCGATGTAGCGGCTTTTACTTTATAGTTGTTGTTTTCCCTTTCGAGTTGTACTTTACTTTCAGTTTGGGTTTGTATACTGGCCCATTTACTTTTCCGCACTTTCAGTTGTTCTCTGTTTTCACTTAGTGTTTACTTTTCCGCTTGCTTACTCTGTGGAGCTTGTTTACTTTACAAAGGCAATGCCTTCCCTTTTTACCGGAATTTACGCCTTGGTGCTAGTCGCCAGCCCCTGGCCTATGGAAGGCGGGCTTGGGGTAGTCACGGCACGGGCCCCGAGGGTGGGTCCTGACAAATTGGTATCAGAGGAGTTCGGTTCTACCGCGAACTCTGATCTTTTCTATGTGAAGCAATAATGTTTAGCGTATTGAGTGTGGTTATCAGTCCAGGGAGTCCAGTGTTGGTGCGGCGGTCGACATATCCGTACACCAGGACCCTGACTACTGATTTCTGACTTAATGCACGAAAACATTGATTGCGTGTGTGTTACAAAGTTTTCTTTATGATTACTTTATATCAGCTCACCAGGTATACTGTTCTGAACGTGGCACACCTGTTTCCTTTTCAGGATGGCCCCACGATGGAAGCCAGCTAGGGTTCCGAGAGTCGAGCATGACGACAGCCCACCGAGCGACGAGGCCTCGGTGCAGGGCCCTTTGTCAGCAGTGGCACCGGCGGTAGCTCTACCCGCCGAGCCACCGATGCTTCCAGCACCAGCCGCGGACGATGCACGTCGCCTTGGAGCTCGACACGAGTTCCAGCGCCAGCGACCGCCTAGGTTCCGTGGGGAGACGGACCCCCAGGCAGCAGAGGACTGGCTGGAGGCAGTGGTACGAGTTTTTAGGCTAGTGAGGACACCTGCAGACTTCATGGTGATCCTCGCTGCGAGACTACTGCACGCAGCAGTGGGCCGATGGTGGAGATTGATGCTCCAGGTGCACGATGAGGCATCTCTACTTTGGACAGACTTCGAGAGCCTCTTCCGCTCGGCGTTCTTCCCAGCCACCCTTCGTGCGGTGCGTATCCAAGAGCTTCTTCAGCTGCGGGAGGGCAACATGACAGTAGCCCAGTACTCGGCGAGATTTACTTATCTCTCGTGCTACTCCACAGATATGGTACGGGACCCGTTCTTCCGAGCCCGGACCTTCGAGCAGGGACTGAGGCATGAGATCAGGGCTTCGATGATCTCCCTCAACATTCCGACCCAGGCAGAGGTGTTGGAGAGATCCCTTCTAGTGGAAAGTTTTCTCGCCGAGCAGGCTCTAGTGACAGGGCCCTCCGCAGGATGGCCCGTAGCAGGGTCTTCTACAGTTGGCAGTAGAGAAGTGATGCAGAGGTCCAAACGGGCCAGACCATCATATGGGCAGACACTGGATGAAGATTTGGTTGTGCGGGGCACACGAAGGAGAGCCAGCTACACGAGGGGCAGACATTGCTACGCATGTGGCGGGCAAGGTCACATGGCTCGAGACTGCCCAACTCGTCCTACAGATGAGCAACAGGTGGTAGAGGGACCTCCCAGACAGAGGTTCGTCCATGGAGGACCGCAGAGTGCAGGCGGACGAGGCAGAGGAGTCAGCCGAGCAGCAGATGGTGGGCGACACTTCTAGGTGTTGCCACCACCACCACCAGGAGGTCCGCCCTTACTGCAGGGAGTTAGTGGACATGGGAGAGCTCAGCTTCAGGCAGCTGAGGCCTTCGATCATGGAGCTCTGGGAGCAAATGGATAGGAGCAGAACTAGTGGATACGTCTTTTGTACTTCTAGTTCCTTGTTTCTATTGTGTAGCGTCTTTGTATTATGAGCTGCAATAATAAAAGACGCATACCTTTGTGATGTTTTCATTCCTGTCCTCTTTTGTGTTGTTTCTAAGAGGTTCCAGTTTTGACTGTTGACTTGACCCTCACTTATGAGACATCTACTGGAGGAGACCCAGTTATCACACACTGAAGCCGACAGTGTGACTCAACCCTTGGAGACAAGAGTAACGGTTGGATCTCTTGGTAGTAGTGTCGAGGCCTTACGACGTCATCCTTGGTATGGATTAGTATCATCCATGTCAGGATTGACTGTATTAGGCAAAGAACGTGGTTCATCCAAGGGATGAGACCAGATTTCTCTTAATCGGCAAAGAAGAAATCATAGCAGCTCTTGTGGGACCAGAGGTGGTTCAGGCCACGACAGAGAAGGTCCAGGTCATCCAGGAGCAGATGAGGACAGCTCAGAGCCGGAAGAAGTCATACGCTAACAGGAGGCGGAGGCCACTAGAGTTCAAGGATGGTGACCACGTCTTCTTGAGGGTCTCACCTCAACGTAGTATACGGAGATTTGGCCGAGGCGGCAAGTTATCTTCGCGCTTCATCGGACCCTTCCAGGTCCTCAGAAGGATTGGCGAGGTGGCTTATCGCCTGGCTCTACCACCTCAGTTGCACCGGGTGCACGACGTCTTCCACGTGTCTCAGCTGAGGAGATACGTGCATGACCCGACGCACGTCATTGACCATGGAGAGCTTGAGGTTGACGATGGGGTGACTTTTACGGAAGTTCTAGTGGAGATAGAGGATTGACAGGAGTGGGTCCTACGTGGACGGTCGATTCCTCTAGTGCACATCAGATGGCAGCACGGGAATCTCCAGGAGAGCACTTGGGAGAGGGAGGCTCAGATGCGTTCTCAGTACCCTCATTTGTTTCCCTAGTTTTTTGATGTATCATTACGGGGACATAATGCCCTGAGGTGGGAGTAATGTAAAGAACCATAAAATTCAAGGGAAATTTTTTCTTAATTTTCTTTGGAATTTTACAAGAACGCGGTTTCTAACGGCACCTGATTCCGATACCCGGAGTCCCTAGAATAAATTTCCGAAGTTTGGCTCGGGTACGTTCAGTGAACGAACGAGCGGGAATTTCTAACTTTTGATCCGGTGCTCGGAATTGAAATCTGAGGACACCGATAAACTCGCAGCGCCGATTTTCTCTTAAGGAGACCTTTTTCAAGGTTGCGTTTTATACGGGATGAAAGGTAGTTTTGGGAGAAATTATAAGAAGTTAAATAAAAATGTGGAAACACTTTTTATTTTAACTTGTTGGTTATTTTCTCCCAAAGGGAGTTAGAGGTGGGACCCACATCCACTTAACCTCCCTTGGGAGGATTAAGTGTGGTGGGGCCCACACGAAGCATAACTCTTCACCTTTTTTTTAAACTCCCTTAAACTCCTCTTTTAATGAACATGACAACTTGGTTAATTAATGGAGTTGAGTTGTTTGAATTTCAAACCTTTGAAATTCAAATTGATAATTGTGTGAATAAAATAAGCCTTAGATTATTTTATTTGGGTTGTCTCCTTAGCCATCTTTAGAGGTTTCGAAGAATTCTCTCCTTCTTCTTCAGACTTTGGCGAAGAACGCGAAGAACATTCGGACTTCGACGAACAACGCCACGTTCTCGGGAACTGTCTTCCGCAACGCCATACCTGCAACACCGACGACGTCTCCTTCTGCGTCATCTCTTCCGCGACAGTTTCCCGCGACGAAATCGCCGTCAAAGAGCTTCAAATCCTCGCTTCACGACATCGACGTCCTTTTTCCGTTACGCCGACCACCGCGACGCTTGTCTTCCGCAGGTCGTTGACGAACATCGTTCTTGAAACCGAGGTAGGGGTTTGTTGTTGTTTATTTATTTATTATCGTTCTTGGTTATAGCATGACAATCATGAGAATAAATGATTATGTGCTATCATCTAACGAGAGGGGGGGGGGAGGACCGCACAAACACGGCCAAACCCCCCTCCTTTGTTCTTGAATGTTTCTTGCAGATGAAACGTGATGGCGTGGTGCCATCGCACCACGCAGATATCATTCGATAATTATTGCGCGGCGTCGTCGCGCCGCGCCGTGGAAAGATTATCATGAACGCGACGCCGTCGCGCTGCGTCGAAGGAAACCGAAGGCACCGCGGCCGGAGTGGGGCCGCGGCGGAGGGGCGCGGTGTCGTCGCACCGCGCCGGACGACGAAGGCCGCGGCCGGTTCCGGGCCACGGCGGAATGTGATGACCGGCAGCCAGCCGGGCCGCCGGTGTCGGATGACGGAAGAGGACCGGGCCTTGCCGGTCCTGTTGAGAAGAAGCCGGCCGACCAAGTCGGGCCGGCCGGAATCGTGAAAACCGGGGATATTAAATTCCCCTGGGCTTCTTCTTTGGCCCCCCATGAAGGGAGGGGGCCACAGATACAAAGGGGGGGCAGCGCCCCCCCGTTTTCTCGAAGGGAGGCCCCCCACGTGAAGGGGGGGCGTTTTTTTCCAAGGCACGGCATCCAGCCGCGCCGCCAGCTGAGGAAGGGTGGGGGCCTTTCCCCCCGCACGTGGCACCCGAGCGGCGCCCCGGCAGCGCCGCCGCGCCGGGCCGGGTCGGCCCGGACCCGGACCCCCCGTTTTCGAATCGACTTCGGTCTTTTGCCCATAACATGAGTTATGGACCTCCGTTTGAAAAACCTTCAGCGGCGATGCGATACTTGGATCGAGACGGTCGTTTCGGTATATCGCACTCAAGGTTTCAGAATACTTTGAGTTCGGCCGGGTTTGTTCGTACACGAAACCAACCGGGCCCTCGGAGCAGAAACACTCATATCTTGAGCTACGGACGTCCGATTGACGTGCCGTCAGCTTTTTTGAGTTCCTCTTAGTGAGACGGATCTTTTGGAATACTCTTCCTGAGGTTTGAACGTAGGTGGAGTACGGTCGGGTTGGTTTTTCCTTAAAAACCAACCGGGCCCCTGGGACGAAAAAGCCAATAACTCTCAGACCGGGTGTCCGATTGACGCGCCGTCTATTACGTTGAGTTCTTGTTGGTGATACGGAACTTTTGGATACATCAACTCTGGACATTGTGACAGTTGATGTATCAGCCTCTCGATTCATGGAGTGGACCCTCCCGAACGAGCTTGCTGTGTGCGGGAACCCTAGTGCTGGCTGCGACTGCTACTGTGACGACGATTGTGCAGGGATCCTCAGTGGACTGCGACGATGAAGACAGCTGGTCTTGTATCCTATGTGGGTCCTAGTTGTGCTGGTCTTGTATCCTATGTGGGTCCCAGCTTAAATGATTCAATACTGGTCTTGTATCCTATGTGGGTCCCAGTATAGATGAATCGATGAGGACAGTTGGTCTTGTATCTTATGTGGGTCCTAGCTCTGCTGGTCTCGTATCCTATGTGGGTCCCAGCTTAAATGATTCAATACTAGTCCTGTATCCTATGTGGGTCCCAGTATAGATGAATCAATGAAGATAGTTGGTCTTGTATCCTATGTGGGTCCTAGCTGTGCTGGTCTTGTATCCTATGTGGGTCCCAACCTAGATGATTCAATACTGGTCTTGTATCCTATCTGGGTCCCAGTATAGATGAATCGATAAAGAGAGCTGGTCTTGTATCCTATGTGGGTACCAGCTTAGATGATTCAGTATCTATGTCTGATCATCTCTTTCACCTTATCGATGATGTATACCTGTGTGAGCTGAATCCTATTTCTTTCCTGTGTGGATTGTGTTGTGCTATCCTGTGTGGATTTCATTTTTCTTTCCTGTGTGGAATACGTATACTTTCCTGTGTGGAATGAGTTGTACTTGGGCTTGGAGGTTGGAGCGTATTTGGAATTGATGACTTAGGTATATGTATGGGCATATACCTAAGTTGTGTCGGTTGTTACTTCGTGATTGTATCTTTCCTTTGTGGTTTATCCTTTGTGGATTTTGGGAGACCTTCAGGGGTCTCGGGGTCCCTACTGAGTAGCTTATACTCACCCCTGCACGGGCTATGCCCGTACAACGTTGTGTTAGTTGCAGATGACGGATAGCGTTGAATGTAGTTGAGGCTTGCTGAGCAAGACGGTACCAGGAGGTGGACCACTGGGCGAGACGTGCTCGGAGCGGACGGCGGGACCCGAGGAGAAGTGGAGCTATCTGTACCCACCCTTCAGTTGGGATTTCCAGTGGACAGCTCGGTGTAGCGGCTTTTACTTTACAGTTGTTGTGTTCCCTTTCGAGTTGTACTTTACTTTCAATTTGGGTTTGTATACTGGCCCATTTACTTTTCCGCACTTTTAGTTGTACTCTGTTTTCACTTAGTGTTTACTTTTCCGCTTGCTTACTCTGTGGAGCTTGTTTACTTTACAAATGAAATGCCTTCCCTTTTTACCGGAATTTTCGCCTTGGTGCTAGTCGCCAGCCCCTGGCCTATGGAAGGCGGGCTTGGGGTAGTCACGGCACGGGCCCTGAGGGCGGGTCGTGACATCCATGATCATGGGAATGATATCATCGTTCGTGCGTACATACGGACTACCGTCTGCACGAACGCGACAAGATTAATTTTCCATGATTAACCATTAATGTATGATTATAATGTATATATAATAAATAATAATGAAATATATTACATAATAATGAAAATTAATTTATGAACATATATGTTTCATTTACTTAATTCCATTTAATTTAATAAGGAAATGAAAACAACGTTCATGCGTACGTACGACCTACCATCTCCATGAACGGTGTATTTCTTTCTCTCTATCGATCTATTATGTATATTATGATTACATATTATATAAAAATCATGTTTTTTATTATGGAATTATTTAATCATTATCTATGTAATCATATTAATAATTACAAGTCAAAACACGGATGATAAATGAAAACATTTTACCCAAAACGCTACTTTAACAAGAATTTACAAAAGAACGAGTAATATAAAGTCATAAGTGAACCATATATGATATCATAACAGTGAATATGATTATGTAATATTTAAATGACATTATTTAAATCATTATACAGGAGGTTTGGATACATATGAAGAATATCGTACTTAAGGTAAGGTATAATGTTGCAATGTCAATTGATTTCTGTCTGAGATTTCTTATACGTAAATATTTACTGGGGATATATTTATCATCCATTTCAATGCTTTATAAAAATGTTTTCATGTATGTTTAATTTCCTTTTTACGTATTTTTGAATTCTACTACATGGTATGTAAGGAAACCTTTTTTTACCATACGAGGTACTTTTTGACTTTTCCGGAAAAAGTACGAGAAGAATGTTTTTTTATCTTATACAGCATGAATAGATTTTTACAGTTTTATAACGGCTTATTTTCCTGAAGATTACTCTACAAGATTTCATGACTATTTTAAAAAAATCATTTTATTTTAAAATAGAGTGGTATTTTGTGAAATGAATGTTATTTTCAAGATGAAAGGATATTTTCCTCAAGAATTAATTTATAGTGCTTTATCAAAACCATTTTCCATCTGAGATGAGATTATTTCAAATCTGAATGTTTCAAGTATAATGTCTCTATGATTTATATGGTTTCACTTTTCTTATGATGAAATGTTATCCATCTGTTTTATATGGATTATGTTATAATGAAATGATATTTATGAAACCCAATTTTTTCTTTGGGTTATGATGAATGATTTATGATTGTTTTGTGGAAAACGTAAGAATGATTTAAATATGACATGAGTGGGACCTATATCTCCCTCAAATATATTGGGTAAATATTTATATCTTATGAGATGAACATGGCTGGAACAACAAGTAAATCTGGTTCAGTAATATAGGGCTGGAACGGCAAGTAAACCCTGTTCAGAAAGGGGATTTTTCCACTAAGATGGTTTTGGCAGGAATGCCTTGGCTACTGTGGAAATCATAACATGTGCATAATGGTTTCCACAATTACATGTTTTATTCCCATGCTATTTTATCATTATTGATGTTCCATTATGATCTATTCCTTACGCACTGCCATGTTTTATGTCATTTCTCAAGATCTTGATGTTTAAACATTATGTTCATCTTTTTAAGTTGAAATATATATGGTTTGTTTTATTTTCTCCATGCTTACCCTTACTGAGAATTTCAGATCACCCTTTTTATGTTTACTTTTCCCTAGGATTTAAAGAAATGTTTTATGTATGAAAAAAAAATGGGAAGATCTTTATGGGAAATGTTGAAGATCTTTCACCACGATTAGAAGATTATATTATGAGTTTCCAAAGTCACTAAACTATTATGGTCCTTCTGTGTCTATTTTTGTAATGTATTAATTATTTCTCAAAAGTAATGTAATGTCCATGTACTACATGCTTTGGGTTGCTACACCACCTGTTTAATTTTGATGCCTAACACTAGTTGCCAGCCTGTGGGGATTGGGAACACCCCTCAGGCTATGTCACAGGCCGACTAGGGTGACCGGTTCAGGGTCAACCCGAGTTGGTTCATGAAAAATATGGGTATCATGTATATAATATGATATTTAAAAACATCCAAAGTATTCAGTCCCTTGGGATTTGATGTATTTATTTGTTAAAATGTAATAAAGTAATAAACAAGCTCCACATTTTTGGTTTAATGGAATTACTGTTGGTATCAAAAAATATTTTAAAGTATCATTGGAGGGTAGATTTAAAAAAACTATAATATTGAACAGAACCCTAAGATATGCATTAGGGATATGTATAGAATAACATCCTAGAATTTATGTATGGTAAATATTGTGTGGTCCTTTTGTAAAATACATCTATTTCTAGATTCTATAATTAGGCGTGGTTTGAGAACAGTTGTATCTTGGGAAACAACTCCAAAAAAGTGTTTTAGGCTAGGCAGAGAAGAAATTGCTACCTGAAAACATGCCTTACTATGGACCTGGTTTGAAACACCTAGGGCATACACTTAGGATAATTATCATTTTCTTTAAAAATAATTATCAATGATTTAAAAGTAATTATATCCCCAAAGAAACAATACTTCATGATTATAAGATATAAAATTCTAATATTTATGTTATATGTTGAATCATATTAATAATTAAAAATATTTCATAATAATATGTGCTAATATAGTATATTAAATTATCTAGAAATGATTTATGGAATAATTAATGGCATGAATAATGATGGAAAATATTGAGATTGCGCCATTGAGGAATTAAATGTAATGGGAATTAGAATTGATAATGTTATGAATATATTTGGGAAGAATATTTAGGTAATAAAAAAACTTTTCCCAAATAGAGAAATCTATTCAACAATGAGAATATCTGATTCCCATCATTTAGTGGGACTACTGAACTAATGGTGGAAAATAAATCAATACAATATATAGGGAATATTTTTATATCAATAAGATATTGTGTGAGGGAAAATGACACACCTATAGTGTATTTTCTCAATGGAGATGTTGATCAATGGTGGACCATGATCCAAAATACTAGGGAATAGGAAGAAATAGAATTCATGGAATGAAGGACCTTTAAGAAGACATTATATTATAAACTCATCATGTGTGATCAAAAATTGAGATGAAGATAATGTTATATAATATAAAGAAAAAATAATAATAAGTGAGTATTGCAGATTTGGAAGCTATGTTAACATGGTTACGCATGTATGTTATGGATCACATGTGTAACAAAAAGTGTAATATTGACCAATTATTTGATGTCCATAAACAAAATCTCCAATGGGCGCTGGATTCTCATAATTTTTCAGAATAAGAATAAATAGTTTCATGTGGCATAAAAACATAGAAGAAAATTTTAAGGTCATAGATATTCCAAGTAATCCTAGATAAGAGGAGGAATTTTGAACACCATAAAAAATGTATCAAAATAAAAAGGGAAATAATAATTTTCCCACATGTTATAATTGTAGAAAGAATAACCCTAGGAAATTTTATAAGGGGATATGAGATTTTTATAAGATCATAGATAAGGGTCACCATGATAAATAATGAATATGGAGAAATAAAATGGATAGTATTTTGTGTTACATGTTCAAGAAGTTGGGGAAATATGAAATAAAATTCCCCAAGAATCAAGTGAATGTACCTTCTAATATGCTATGGGGACAAGGGCGAGTATATGTTGTTGAAACAAACAAAGTAGAATGATTAATTTTCCTCTGTGTCTTAGTTTCTTAAATATATTATAAAAGTATTTTATTAATGATGCTCTCATTATAGGATTTATAAAATGTGTAATTATTTTAATACATTACTATTTCATTATGGATTTGAGATCATATGTTGAATTTTTCCAACAAAAGTGATTCAGTGGAAAGATAATCTTTTTATAAAATTAATGTTTGAGGTAAATATAACCCATAATATGTTCCTAATATTATGAAAATGATGTTTGGATAAAGCAATGATTATTATGATCATGTAAATCGAACAAGTGATGAATAACTTATTAGAGAGTAATGATTTATTAGAAATTTGTATTACACTATCAGCGAATGAGTTTAATTTTTTTTCCATTAATAGAGTATATCTGGTAACACATGTTTAATATTTGGAATAATAGGAATGCATATTTTTATGAGGTTTTTTGGTAAATCATGTTATTACCATATTTGTATGTTTTTTATGTGGAAATTAAAATCCACTTCATGTTATTTGATAAGTTAAATTTCGAAATTTAATTACCTTTGTTATAAAGAGTTGTATAATAATATTTTAGAATAGTTATCCATTAATGATATGTTATTTGTTGATCATTGAATTATTTTTAGATTTAAGTGTAATACATCACCATATGATGAAACATGTGATATAAAATGATGTAGAAATATTGAAAGGAACTACCAAAGTATGAGGTTTTGTTTAGGAAATTTATACTTAAATGTTATTATATTATTATAGTGATAAATAATTCTTAAACTATAAAAAAATTGTATTAAAACAAAATTATTTTCCTATTAACAACATTTTTGATGATATAAATAACCTTTTCATAATATTTTTTTTAAGAATTTGTGGTCATAATCTTGTAGTTGAATATTATATCTCATAATCTCTATCAAAACCTGATGGTTATATTTTTCTTCCATGTCTATTTTTAATAATGTTATCCTATTTAAATGCATTGTATTTTGGTGGCCATTACATTTTCATATCCATATTATTAAGAAGAAGTTCTATTAACACTAATTTAAATTTTTATTTTTTAACAATAGTTTATTTTCAAATGTCAACCCATTTATTATAGAGATCGAGGATAAATTGTGAGGATATAATAGATATATAATGGGAAAATGTAACAGCCTAAGGCATTAAAATATTTAATTTTTAGAGAAAGTTAATTAATTTCTATTTCATGATTTCATTATGCAAAGAACCAAGAAAAGATAATATTACACACAATATAATATTATCTTTATCTACAAATAACACTATATTTTTCTTGTATTACACACTTGACTAGATTTCCTCGATTGCTTGCGTAACATGATAGATCATGTTTTACCAAAAAAATAATAGTGTATTAAAAAAATTATTATTTAATATAATAATATATAACATAGACTCTAAATTATTATTTATTAATAGGATTCACTAACTTGTGAAAATATGTACTTGAATTCATTGGTTACCTGTTATTTATAAATGAATCTAGAAAGCCAATGAATATAAAGGGAATGATTTTATAAAGAACAATTATTTTTTGAAAAAAGTGATTTATCTTAATATGTAAAATTAATTAATATTAGTATGTGATTTAAACAAAATTTATATATTTTACATTCTTTAATTTTTTTTTTAATATTCATCCAATTGGATTTATAGGCATAAGACGAGAACATACCAAATAGTACACATAAAAACCAACATTTTTTGACAAGTGGTTTTAACAGCTTTTAATGGATAACATATATAAAATCTAATGTTTAATACTTTTATAAATTTTATGGGTCAAAATAATCCAATTTTTTTTATTAGAGACATAGAAATTAGTTTAGGGTAAATTATTAGTGTTTTTCAATGAAGTTGTTTTTTAAAAAAATAAGAAAAATAATAATTTTTAATTCAACACTACTTTTTCAAAAAATTCATTTGTAAGGTTAAATTATCATTATAATTTTTTTCAATGCTTAATTAGATTAATTTTTTATCTATTTTACCAATTTATATACTTTGAATCAATTTTACATTCAAATTGAATATAAATACATATCATTCTTTTAGATGTTTTACATTAAAAACTTTCATTGTTGTCTTATCTACAAAATAAAAAAAATAATTCATATCAATTATGTGACTGGAATTTAGGAAAATGGATTACATAATTGGTATCACAATAAATTTAATTTATAATAAGGTCCTATTTTTTAACAATAATATTATATAATGTAATTAATATTTATTACTTCGATTAATGAAAAATTAATCATAACCATAGACAAAACCATAATCATTGGTTGATAAATGACTGAAACTTCTCATTTTCTTATTTTTCTGAAGATGTTATTTTTTAAGATTGCGAGAACCGAAATATCAGGGGAACGATAAGCGAGATGGGCTTGTAACCAAACCCAAGTCTAGACCCACCCAAAAGACAATCCAGACAACAATATTCAAAACCAAAATGTTGCATGATGCCACCAGAATGCAGTCATACCACTGAAAAATGTGAAAACCTCAAAACCATCACTCACATTTCCCAGTCTCGAAATGTTGTACCACTACCAAACATGTAACTCCCTTGATGTTGTTCTAGGAGCCAAAGTCGGACCGATGTAGTCAAGGGCATATAGATGGTGATGGATTTATCACATTCAACAAGATGAGAATAACCATGCCAGATGACCTCAATATAACATCCATAACTATGGTTAACAACAAAATCCAAAAATCCATGGGGTCCATTGAACATGACCATATTGGATTTAGGCTTGATGGGTTAGAGTGAAATGGAAAAAAAATACTAGGAGAGGTAGACCATCTGAATCTAGAGAAAGTGAAAAAGTATATTCATACCACAAGGCCACAATCCAACTAGAATAAATCCATGAATAAAATACCGAAGTTAAGAGAAAATGGAATGGGGATACCATATACATTGATCTTTCTGGGGGATACCACCTGTGACCTCAAATCGGGGAACACACAATTGTATTAAAAAATATCATGTGTATCCTTTCCATCTTTTCTAAAAAGGAACTCC
Organism: Viscum album; assembly: GCA_963277665.1. NCBI lineage: Eukaryota > Viridiplantae > Streptophyta > Magnoliopsida > Santalales > Viscaceae > Viscum > Viscum album. The sequence continues at coordinate 1,919,172,264 of OY728125.1, read as the reverse complement.
TCCCTACCACTTTCTCAAACTTCACAAGTTTAATTATCAATACAACCCTCATACCAAATAGCTTCTCTAAATCCCTAATATAAACCTACATTCCTCACCTTGGGTTGAAATATATCAATGGAATCCCTTTGGTGAAAACTAAAATGAGTTACTAAAATAAAAAGGTAACATTTTTTCTCAAGATCATTATATTTTATATTATTCTTTACTAATTTATTTCATATTACTTCATGATTATATAATATAAATGTAACCAAAATTTTTGGAGATTTTATTATTATAATTTTTTACCTAAACTTATGCAAACATCTATCTTATTTATAACAAACTTATAGTTTATGTGTACGAAGAACTACCGTCGCACAAAATGGTGTCATTAATTCTTCCTTATGACATCTTATGGTTAGGAATTATGATGGAAAAAATTTTATTATTTGATAAATATATATGATAATTATTATTTATTTATTAATATATAATTATTTTATAACTCATGCACATATATTTATTCCATTTTGTGTATATATAATAACATTGTTTGTTTATGTGTAGGCTAATGCATCCTCAAAGTGATGTGATTTATTCAACCAATACATGGAACATATAAGGGATAGATTTAAATAAAAATATTTTACGTATAAAAAATCGATTTATATTTAATGAAATAATTACCTTTCTCGAAATATAATATATCAATTTCTTTATTAAACTTTTCACATAGTAAAAAGTGATAACGGTTGTCATGTACGCATGGAATACCGCATCCTCGGTAAGTTTTTATTCCTATTACATAAAAATAATTATATGTATATGTGTATATAATATTAGATACCATAGTATTTTTGATATAATGAAAATAATATATATTAGGGAAACGTTACTCATGTATGCGTACAATATACCTTCTCCATGATTGTAATAATGGTTCATTTTTCTAAACTGTATCCCATTATAAATTTTAAAAGTATAATTTATGTTAATATATGTTTATTATTGAATTATCATTATTTTTGATATCTTCAAATGGTAAACAATTTGGCAATAGTATACCTATCCAAGTCATATTTGTCACATAAACCGAATATGGTCAAAACACCTGATGAAAAAATAATTATTTATTTTTATAAATAAAACAATTTAATAAGTGATGTAAAAGTAATAATAAAAATTATAAATTTTATAATGAATGTAAATAAAAAAACAATCATTTAGGAATATGGGGATAATGGTGACAAGCTAGAATCAAGGTACAGGATTTCATCTCACATTACATTTCATCGAGTCTTATTTGTTGATACACATGAAATCACATTTATATGGTGCATATAATTCAATTTTCCATGATTTATCATGAATATAATTTTTCTCATGATATAATTATTTTAATTTAATGTTATTTCGTTATGGTGGTTATGATTCATATGTTTCAAATGGGTATGTGACACTTTGGGATTTTTAATGATTATTTTCCCCAAGAATGTTTTTAATGATCATTTGATGGTATTTCAATTCAGGATCATCAAAAACCCTTGATGTTACTTATCCTTCACTGGGTAATTATTCATAATTCCATAAACCTTATTCAATGTGACATTTTATGAAAATGTACATTTTTTATTCATTAAATCGATTATTTGGTATATGAGGAATGCTCTGGACTGGAAGGCATGGGTGGTTCCCTATTATAGATAGTACATTGATGCATTGATAATCTCATGAGATGAATCAGTTGGCCAAAAAAATTAGTTTCAACTCTCTGTAGAATAGACAAGTATAATATAGTGGTTTGTGTTCTAGATACATAATATCTAATATTAATGAATTGTGTTCATTTCATTTTTTTTATCCATGAGATTTAGTGTTGACATGTATATGGAAGAATTTAATTTTACATTCATTGATTAAATGGAATGTGTATTTATTTTCTTACATTTTTATATTGACATTTACTTATCTAGTAATTTTAATGTCATGTGTTATTAGTTATTTACCACACCATTTTTATTATTCTTATATTTTCATTATTTCATCTAATTTAAATAACATTAATGATCAATTGGGCTCACCCTTATTATGTTTCATTTCACTAGGTTATGATTAATAAATATTTAATTAATCATTCAATTTTTCATTTAGTTTCATTTTATTATTTATTATGTCTTATTCTCATTTCCCTAATGTAATATGGTATCAAGTATGTAATCTGGATTACTAAAAATCAAAAACTATATAGTCCCATGGGATTGGAATCTTGTATCATTGATAATTTAATAATGCATTACACTAGAGACATGATTCTAGGTTCAGAGATTTATAATATGGATTTTGTAAAATCATTTTTTCTAAGTACACCCTTCCACCCTCAGACTAATGACCAATCTGAATGGATGATTCAAATTCTAATGGATATGTTATTGGACGATAATGTTCATTTTAATAGATTTTAGGAGAATTATACTGATCCCATGGGGTATTACAATAATTATGCATTCCAATAATGAATCACTTTGGATCTTTTTGAAGCATTGAAATAATTTTTATGATTTTCACCATCATGTGTGTAAGATGTGGGAGAGATAATTCTCATAAGACTTACTCTCAAATAAGATACATCTGATTAGGTCCTTTTAACAAATTTTAATTGGTGACCTTAGACTAATAGTAGAATTCATATTCTTTCCATCAATGAGGACCAATGTATTTTAAGGTCAATCATTAGGGTTTTTTATTGGCTGTATCTAATGATGGGGAAATTCCATATCAATAAGTAGGGAAATCTAGTGCCTAGGTCCATTAAGACAATTAACATAGTAGAGATTATTAGTCCAATATGATGATGATTTTCTCTTTAAAAAATATCTATTCCATGAATTACATGTTTCACATGTCACATAATTGGAGATTTCAACAAGATACTTCACATATAATAGATGGTTTTTAATTTATATTGTGGTTTATTCATTCGTTTATAAGATTCTGTTTTTTAAAGTGGACTGTATCTAGAAAAATATTCAATTAAATATCATTCACCTAGTATGAGTGTAGTGAAAATATCGTAATGTTCTATAGGATACAGTGGAGTGAGTGTAGGATATGTGGTCATAGTGGCTCATTTTTTACCAATAAACAATAATTATTATTTGGAGGATGACATTCAGATGGTCATTTATACGTTGGGGGTTATGTAAGATTTTTTATTTTTAATAGTGTATCTATCTTTTCATTTTAGATTGAATGTGTTTTATTTTTTATTTACCATATTAACCATGAAAATGATATATGTTCTTTGATTAAATAATAGTTTCATTTTTTGGAGACTCATAAAATTGAGCTAGAAGAATACAAGAGGTGTTAAGATGTTTGGATGATATGAGGGTGTAACGGTCTACTCGATATATTCCAACAACTAGTCAGTGTGATACATGTATCTTTGTATGGATATTTGGGTCATAGTAGATAACCAGTGACACCCAAAGTCTATCCAGTCAAAATGAATCATACATGAGACTCATTTTTATGGTGTTGGGGTCCCTAGATGGAAATTTCAGGATGTGGATGGATAAATAGTGAATGAAATGTCTTTTTATCACCCAAAAAACATTATAGTATCATATTAACCTTCAATTAAACCATGACATAGAATACATTAGAATTTTTGGATATCCAAGTCTATTAAGGCTCCCATATCAACTTCCATTGGTTATGCAGTGTACTCTTCAATTTTATGATAAACAATGGCATGTAACTCTTATTTATTGTGAAATACTTTTGTTCTCAAAGGATCCAACATTTCCGTACATTATGAGGAATAATATTAAATTTCCATAGGGTATTGTAATTTATCGTGTTGATCTAATACCTAATCTCAATTTCATTATATGTCATTACAAGAGGTCTCTAGTATTAAAAAATACCCAAAATTGTGTTTTCATTATTTTTGTTATGTGAACCGTTTTCTATCATTCTAGCACAATATGCATAAACCATTACTAATTGTTAACTATATGTAATAGATAAATATATATTATTTTACCTCCCCCATACATTTTTGGATCTATTATCATTCAGACGGGAACATGTGATCACCCATGATGTGTTATGACATATGAACCTAGCTGGTAACATGGAATGTGGGAACCCAGATCCTTATATTGAATTGATAATTTTTAATATAATGTCATAAAAACATTAATTTTAATGACATCCAATGGTAATAACATGATAATTATTGTAATGGACTTGATAATAAATTGCATATCTTAAAAGAGGTAAATTATAATTTAATTGGAATTGGCATGAATAGATAATGAAATATAGATATGATGATATAAATTTTTGGTGAAATGGAATCAATAAAAAATATTACTTATTTTTAACGTGGAAATAAAAGTAATTATAATTTTTTTTTGTTTTTACCATGAAAATTTAAATGGTATAAATTGCATGATAATTGGTTATTGGGTGAACTGATCAGTTTTTATTTTGAAACATGTTTTTCATTTTTAGACATTGGTATTATATATGGATTTATATGAATATATTATTTCCATGACCCTTAATTATTTTTAAATCCTAAAGTATTTGCGGGTGGTTATATACATCCTATAGGATAGATTATTGCTAACATGCATCCTAATGGATATATTCATTGTTATATATTGTGCAGGGGAATAAAGAACATTTCTATACCTCATGTGAGAATTATTCATGATATAAATTTCTAGACAGAATAATGAATCTGTACACACAACATGAGATCTATAATCTGATTTAAACACCTCCTGAGGGATAAATTCATGGATACATGGGGCCAAATCAAATGATATATATTTTATCTTGTTCCCACGGATGATATACTTGGTTAATGGATTTCATGGGGGAAATATACACTACAAATTGATTCATGGTATTTCTTATTTAACATTGATAAACCACATGAATAATGCATGATTAATTAATGTTAAGAGAATACACTAACTGATAGAGGATTTCAAAATCATATCATAGCGTGTTTAGATGACCCTAGGTGTCAACTTGTATCTCAAGGATCCATGGGTTATATGATGTTATGCATTAATTTATGAATTGATTCTCATTCTGATAATATTATTTAATACACTATATATTTACACATTATTACATAAAAAATATCGGTGTTGAATTATTGAGTCATACCCACAAAATATTTGGTACTCCATTTAGTACCTAAGAAGATATAATGTATGTATGTGTATTAAGGGAAAGGTTCTATGTAACACCCCGAGCTTCCACGATACGCTTCTCATTCAATAATGCAATAGCTTGCATTGTACGCAACTTCGAGTTCTAAAACACCGCGACTAATCAAAGTAGTCGTTATGAATAGTAATAACCACTTTCTAAAATTATAGAAATTTTATATTTCAAAATGGACTTCATTTTTGGATTCGGAATATCGAAATTACCCTATGTTGAATTTTTGGTATTTTTCTGAGAACTTCTAATTTTTTTATGAATAGTGAAAAATACTTTAAAACAACTTTTTTAATCAAAATAATTTATTGTGATAAATTATACTATTTAGTGGTTTTAAGGTATAATTAGAATATATTTTTACCATTTTATCCAATGGTGGTCATTAGAATTAATTTAACATTGAAATTGGACATAAACAATTGCCAATCTTTTGATATAAATTGTTTCTTAAAAACACGCTATTTGTCGTAACATCGGGAATTAATTATAAAATTAATTAATGAAACTTATATGTTTGGAATTTTGTAAAATAGACATCATTTTTGAATTCGGAATATCAATTATAGCTTAGGGTGAAATTTTGGCCTTGTTCTGAAAAACTTCAATTTTTGATGAATAGTGAAACCACTAAGTGGTAGTTAAATAACTGATTTTTCGTTTAAATGAAATATTACCACTTCTGTGATTTGATTTTCAAAAATCCGACATACATGGTTGTCATTAAGAAGTAAAATGTGGTTCAATAAGATTAAAATAATTTTTGGTGAATAGTAACTTTTAAGTTCTTAATCGCGATTAGAGGTAATTAGTGTAGTTTAAGGTAAAAATAATTTTTTAATAATATGACATGAGCATGACACTTGTCCTACTCCTATTGGATGAGTCATGGCCGACCAAGACAACCCATGGGTCAACTTGGGGACCCCATGGAGCCACTTTAGTTATAAAATGACATAAACACCTTTTATTTAATGTTAAAGTAAAAAATGACACAAACATAAAATGTTTTACTAAAACAATTTTTAAGTGGGGTTACACAAGTCCAAATTTTGATTATAAATATTCATTAGAAAGATAAAAATATTTCCTACATCATAGTATTTTTTTTATAATTTTTAGACATTAAATAAATTATATTATTTATGAAATCATTATGATGCAGCGATGACCTCATTATTTAACGATTTAAATAAAATGAGAAGATAATGCAAAATACAAGGCTTACACTTGTCTAAAGCCTATTGGATGAGGAGCTTTCTAAACCTTATCACCTTAGCCTCGACTTATATAAGTGTGGGACCTTTAGAATCCTAAAAGCATTGTGAAATAATGTAACATTTCAATCTTTCCAAAAGAGCCCCTCCTCTCCTCTTATAAAAGGCCCCCACCTCTACCACCTCATTTACACTTTCAAGCCATTTGGCTCGGCCAACCTCTGCCCAAATACTCTCCCAACTTCCCCCCTTACTCCTAGAAGCCTCACTTTGGGCAGAACTCTTCTCAAGGAAGCCTTTGGATCAAATCAAAAAGAGTTACCCGATTTTGAGGTATTGTCTTCTCTAATGTTGTTTTGTTTTATTTTTCTTCTCCAACCCCCTAAACTCTTTTTATTCATTTCTTTTTTAACAAAACCAGTATCCTCAATATACTAGGATGTTGTTATAAGAATGATTCGAGCTACACTTACACACACCCACATCTAATGGTTAAAGAACATACGGTTTCTGTGGATGGCGAATTTCTGCCTCACGAAACGATGATTGTTCAACACTCATATAACACCTTCAAAGGTAGCCATTAAGATGTCAATATTTTTATATACGATATATATTATGTTTATGTTTTACTTATGATTCTGTATTTCTCATTTATGGCATACTTTATGATTTCCATTATGGGTAAAACGTGATAATTTCATTTTAGGAAGTGTGGACTACCGCCCCCTCAAAGTGATGTGAATCGTTAATGCCATATGTGGGATGTATAAAGGATGGAGTAAATGATATTATATATGATATTATATTGGAACTATATTATACCTTTATATAATTATGATTTCATTACATTAAATACGAAATATAAATGAAAGTAGCGTTCATGCATACGTACGGCTTACCGTCTCCATGAACGGTGCATTTCATTTCTTACCTCTAAATGTTACGTAATATTATGAATGAATGTATATACTGGATATATATGATATATATGATATCTACATCATTAATATAATTCTGGATATAATGGATATTTAACCACATGAACAACTTGTAATTATAAGAAGTTTATTGTTGACTCAAGTACCAAAGATCGACAAAACGACCGTTATTAACTTAAATAATTACATAATGTTCATATCATTGTAATAAGTGATATAATAAGGATAATAAAATTGAAAATGGTTCTTAATAAAGTGTATATTAACTCTAGTTTATTATTCAGGAGGTTAAAGAACGGTTGAGTCAAGTCAGACACGAGTTAAGGGAATTTCTTAACCCAATTTTCATTCTTTGGGTTAATCTCCTACTTTCAAATTATGTCATGATATTATTATGTCCTATATTGTATTTGTACATTATTTATGTGTACTTATAGTGAATACACATTATAGATGTACTTTATTTAAAAAAATGATCTTTTTAAGGACTTCGTCTCAATCCCCTTTCATTGAGGCATATTTGGTTTTATACACAAATTTCTTTTATACGGTGTATAAACCCCTTTGACTTTTATGTTTATTCAAAAGGAATATTTTTTATATGAAGCGTTTTACTAAACGACAAAAGGGAATGTTTTTCTTTCTGTACTTATGCGGCGACAACGACTTCTCTTCCGCTGTGACCATTATTTGAGTTTCGGCTTCCTCTACAAGCCATCATTTTTTTTAATGAAAAATAAATACAATGTTTTAACTTTCTTTTATTTTGGTATTGAAAATGGATTTGAAAGCGTTTTTATTATATCAATGTGTTGTATTGATATCTTGTGATTGAAATGTGAAAATGTTATGTTTCCTTTATGCATGTTTTATGTGATATGATTATGTTATGGTTTAGGATATGTTTAAACCTATTCATATGAGGAATGTATTGGACTTAATAAGTGACGGTTGGAGCCCGCTATAGCTCCTCGATGCATCGGTAGGTCTCATGAGACAACTAGACGTGGAATTGGCTGAGGCCCTTTCCCAATTTGATTTATGGTTTTGGTCGAGGCCTTAATCATTTTAGACGTCTTGGCCGAGGCCTTGACAAAATGTTTCAGAATGTCCGGCATTATACATTCCCTCATTATGAAAGTGGTTATTGATATTTCATGTGATTATTCGACCAGTAGAATATCCATGTGAAGAAGTGAATGGCATTATCTCATTTTAATTTTTCCATATTATGTTTAAGTTCAAGTTTAAAAGGATTTTGTTTTAGTTATACATTGCCTTAAATGCTTATGTTTTCTTATAAAAGCTTCCGCAATATTGTTATCCTTACTGAGCATCTGAGCTCACCCCTTTCAATGTTTTAATATTTTCCAGGATGTGAAGAAGTATTTTATGAATGAACTGCAGGGATTGTCTGAAGAGGATAGAAGTGTGGACTATGGAGACTATGTTATTGTAGTTTTTCACTTTATGATGTAATGTAACGTTTATGAATGTATCTAGTGATTCCAAGGCTACTAAACTAATCGGTCTTTCGAGACTTGATCTTTTGTGATCATGCCAATGTTACGAAGAAATGCACCGGCTCTGGGTAGCTGGGGCCGAGGCGTTACAGTTGGTATCAGAGGCAGTTTAGTACTAACCTTGGAAGCTAGATTTAGATAAACTCTGATTAGAGCACATATCCCGAAGATAGACTTTGAGGATTAGTATAGAAGAACTTCCTAGAATTTTGGTATTGTAGAGATGTTGTGAGTTTTCCGAGAAATACATCCATGTCTGGATACGAGCAGGTAGAGGCGGCTCTGGCACAGATGTACCTAGGGGTAAAACCTGAAAACACCGCTTTGAGCTAGACTCGAACGGGAACTGGTGCACGACAACGGGCCTTGCTGCACTCTTGGTTACGACACTCCCGGGGGATATGCTTTGGATAATTCCCATTTTCTTTACAAACCACTATGAAGGGTTACGAGTATATACTTCCTCAAAGAAAACATTTTTATAATTATGGATTATATCCATAATTAGTTCAATTTATGTTAAGTGTTTTACAAGTATGGAATTATGTATTTTGATTCATAAACTAATCTAGTTTATGCCATTGTTTAGAAATGGCGCCTAGTGGAAGGAATGGAAACCGTATCAATGTACGAAATCCGTGTAGGGATTTCCCTCCTGCTCAAGATAATTATTGTGGATCTGGAGATACAACTGGTGCTGATCAACTTATTACCATACTGGGACAACTCACTCAGGTTATGAATAATAACCTTACTCGTATGGAGCACCCTGATCTGCAACGTGGAGGATCAATGCTAGACCGTTTCATGAGGCAACAACCACCAACCTTAATGGGAGTACGAATCCTATATTAGCTGAGCAATGGATAAATTCCTTAGAGAAAATATTTCATGCCTTGGGGAGTAGTGAAAGTGAGAAGGTTGTCATGACAGTTTACCGCCTCACTGGAGATGCCGATCAGTGGTGGTCGCTGATTCAAAACACAAAGGAAGATGAAGACCTATCAAATATGGAATGGAGGGAGTTCAAAGAGATTTTCTTAGAAAAATACTTTCCTCGTGACCATCGAGCAGATATGGAAAGGCAATTTCTGAGTTTGAGGCAGAAGGAGGATGAGAATGTCGCAAAGTATGAGGCTAACTTTACAAGGTTAGCGAGGCATGCTGCCGATTATATACGTAACCCAAGGAGTAAGATTGATCGTTTCTTTGATGGGTTAAAACCATTTATCCGTCGAGCTTTAGTATCACAATCCTTCTCATCATACGAAGATATTGTCTCGTGTGCTATCAAGACAGAAAAGGAATTCTCTAAGTCTTATGACAACAAAGTAAAGCAAGAGAAGAAGAGAACGGTGGAACAAGAGACAGATAAAGGGAAAAAGGGAAAGAAGGATTTTCCATTATGTGATAATTGTGGGAAGAATCACCCTGGTACTTGCCTAAAAGGAATGGGAGTTTGTTATAAATTTGGAGAAAAGGGTCACCAGGCTCGTGATTGCAAGGGAAAGAAAGAGGCTGTCAAAGTTGAATGCTATAATTGTAGGGAAACAGGGCATTATGCAAATGAATTTCCTAAGCATCAAGGAAACTTACCTCAGAAAAGTCCAAGGGATCAAGGCCAATCTTATGCTGTGACTACAGTTGAAGCAGAATAATTAATGTATTGGTGCTTTTGGACTCAAGGATTATATTCTGGTTATAAGAATAATGTGATATATATATGGATTGTACTACAGTACTTGTTGATTTCAGTAAGGTTTTAATATGATTAAGGTAATCATATTTTTAGTATGTGAAGATAAGAGAAACTTTTCTATGTTTGGGGAATCTGATGTTACAATTGATTTTGGAATTTAGAGACCTTTTAGAGAAAGTCTGGACGAAGGTATTTTGGATAACTATAAAGGTTGGAGTGGATTAAGTTGAACTTTGGATAGTATTGTTTAAGGTTAAAACATTTATGAAGATTATTTTTGGAATAGTATAGTACTATATTTTTAGGAAAAGGACAACCTGCAGGGTGGGGAATAACCCGTCGCGTCGGACAAAGCTGTAGGAATCGAACCCACAACCATAGTGCGACAAACCTTTATTTACTACCACTAGCCTACAGGAAGTCCCTGGTTATTACAAAATAGTTTTACTAATCTAAATGGTATGTGTTAACATTTAGAACCTTATACAATTAGGATAAATAGAATATTTTTGAGTTTCGTTACCATTTGGAGTAAAAGTTGGGTTTGTGGTAAAAATTTATTAACGAATGAAAGTATACATAACAAGTATGTATATTCCCTTACGTTCTTAGTAAATCTCCTAAATAAATTCCTCAACATTATAAAAGGTAACTTAAAACAAAAATGTTGTCGGTTAACTTTTCCAACTGGGGACTCAATGACCGTTTAACCAATCACAAGTTTGTGATTTTCTTGTGGTTAAACATTCTCCTAATCCTGTTTTCTATAACTCTCCATCAGACCTTGATGGTTTGTTTTTCTTCCATATCCATATTTTCATAGAATCCTAGAATGGGCTATATCGGGTGACCTTTGTACTTATCCTGCTTTCTTTTAATGTTATATATTTATTAACCTTATTTCCGATGTGGGTTTTCCTCAAAGTATTTTCTCTTTTCAACCTTTTATTTTCAAATAAAAATTTCAAATTGCGAGGACGCAATTTATTGAAGGAGGGGAGAATGTAACACCCCGATCTTCCACGATACGTTTCTCATTCAATAATGCAATAGCTTGCATTGTACGCAACTTCGAGTTATAAAACACCGCGACTAATCAAAGTAGCCGTTATGAATAGTAATAACAACTTTTAAAAATTATAGAAATTTTATATTTCAAAATGGACTTCATTTTTGGATTCGGAATATCGAAATTACACTATGTTGAATTTTTGGTATTTTTCTGAGAACTTCTAATTTTTTTATGAATAGTGAAAAATACTTTAAAACAAATTTTTTAATCAAAATAATTTATTGTGATAAATTATACTATTTAGTGGTTTTAAGGTATGATTAGAATATATTTTTACCATTTTATCCAATGGTGGTCATTAGAATTAATTTAACATTGAAATTGGACATAAACAATTGCCAATCTTTTGATATAAATTGTTTCTTAAAAACACGCTATTTGTCGTAACAGCGGGAATTAATTATAAAATTAATTAATGCAACATATATGTTTGGAATTTTTTAAAATAGACATCATTTTTGAATTCGTAATATCAATTATAGCTTAGGGTGAAATTTTGGCCTTGTTCTGAAAAACTTCAATTTTTGATGAATAGTGAAACCACTAAGTGGTAGTTAGATAACTGATTTTTCGTTTAAATGAAATATTACCACTTCTGTGATTTTATTTTCAAAAATCCGACATACATGGTTGTCATTAAGAAGTAAAATGTGGTTCAATAAGATTAAAATAATTTTTGGTGAATAGTAACTTTTAAGTTCTTAATCGCGATTAGAGGTAATTAGTGTAGTTTAAGGTAAAAATAATTTTTTAATAATATGATATGAGCATGACACTTGTCCTACTCCTATTGGATGAGTCATGGCCGACCAAGACAACCCATGGGTCAACTTGGGTACCCCATGGAGCCACTTTAGTTAGAAAATGACATAAACACCTTTTATTTAATGTTAAAGTAAAAAATGACACAAACATAAAATGTTTTACTAAAACAATTTTTACGTGGGGTTACACAAGTCCAAATTTTGATTATAAATATTAATTAGAAAGCTAAAAATATTTCCTACATCATAGTATTTTTTTTATAATTTTTTGACATTAAATAAATTATATTATTTATGACATCATTATGATGCAGCGATGACCTCATTATTTAACGATTTAAATAAAATGAGAAGATAATGAAAAATCCAAGGCTTACACTTGTCCAAAGCCTATTGGATGAGGAGATTTCTAAACCTTATCACCTTATCCTAGACTTATATAAGTGTGGGACCTTTAGAATCCGAAAAGCATTGTGAAATAATGTAACATTTCAATCTTTCCAAAAGAGCCCCTCCTCTCCTCTTATAAAAGGCCCCCACCTCTACCACCTAATTTACACTTTCAAGCCATTTGGCTCGGCCAACCTCTTCCCAAATACTCTCCCAACTTCCCCCCTTACTCCTAGAAGCCTCACGTTGGGCAGAACTCTTCTCAAGGAAGCCTTTGGCTCAAATCAAAAAGAGTTACCCGATTTTGAGGTAATGTCTTCTCTAATGTTGTTTTGTTTTATTTTTCTTCTCCAACCCCCTAAACTCTTTTTATTCATTTCTTTTGTAACAAAACCAGTATCCTAAATATACTATGATGTTGTTATAAGAAGGATTCTAGCTACACTTACACACACCCACATCTAATGGTTAAAGAACATACGGTTTCTGTGGATGGCGAATTTCTGCCTCACGAAACGATGATTGTTCAACACTCATATAACACCTTCAAATGTGGCCATTAAGATGTCAATATTTTTATATATGATATATATTATGTTTATGTTTTACTTATGCTTCTGTATTTCTCATTTATGGCATACTTTATGATTTCCATTATGGGTAAAACGCGATAATTTCATTTTATGAAGTGCGGACTACCGCCCCCTCAAAGTGATGTGAATCGTTAATGCCATATGTGGGATGTATAAAGGATGGAGTAAATGATATTATATATGATATTATATTGGAACTATATTATACCTTTATATAATTATGATTTCATTACATTAAATACGAAATATAAATGAAAGTAGCGTTCATGCGTACGTATGGCTTACCGTCTCCATGAACGGTGCATTTCATTTCTTACCTCTAAATGTTACGTAATATTATGAATGAATGTATATACTGGATATATATGATATATTTGATATCTACATCATTAATATAATTCTGGATATAATAGATATTTAACCACATGAACAACTTGTAATTATAAGAATTTTATTGTTGACTCAAGTACCAAAGATCGACAAAACGACCATTATTAACTTAAATAATTACATAATGTTCATATCATTGTAATAAGTGATATAATAAGGATAATAAAATTGAAAATGGTTCTTAATAAGGTGTATATTAACTCTATTTTATTATTCAGGAGGTTAAAGAACGGTTGAGTCAAGTCAGACACGAGGTAAGGGAATTTCTTAACCCAATTTCCATTCTTTGGGTTAATCTCCTACTTTCAAATTATGTCATGATATTATTATGTCCTATATTGTATTTGTACATTATTTATGTGTACTTATAGTGAATACACATTATAGATGTACTTTATTTAAAAAAATGATCTTTTTAAGGACTTCGTCTCAATCCCCTTTCATTGAGGCATATTTGGTTTTATACACAAATTTCTTTTATACGGTGTATAAACCCCTTTGACTTTTATGTTTATTCAAAAGGAATATTTTTTATATGAAGCGTTTTACTAAATGACAAAAGGGAATGTTTTTCTTTCCGTAATTATGCGGCGACAACGACTTCTCTGCCGCCGTGACCATTATTTGAGTTTCGGCTTCCTCTACAAGCCATCATTTTTTTTAATGAAAAATAAATACAAAGTTTTAACTTTCTTTTATTTTGGTATTGAAAATGGTTTTGAAAGCATTTTTATTATATCAATGTGTTGTATTGATATCTTGTGATTGAAATGTGGAAATGTTATGTTTCCTTTATGCATGTTTTATGTGATATGATTATGTTATGGTTTATGATATGTTTAAACCTATTCATATGAGGAATGTATTGGACTTAATAAGTGACGGGTGGAGCCCTCTATAGCTCCTCGATGCATCGGTAGGTCTCATGAGACAACTAGACGTGGAATTGGCCGAGGCCCTTTCCCAATTTGATTTATGGTTTTGGTCGAGGCCTTAATCATTTTAGACGTCTTGGCCGAGGCCTTGACAAAATGTTTCATAATGTCCGGCATTATACATTCCCTCATTATGAAAGTGGTTATTGATATTTCATGTGATTATTCGACCAGTAGAATATCCATGTGAAGAAGTGAATGGCATTATCTCATTTTAATTTTTCCATATTATGTTGAAGTTCATGTTTAAAAGGATTTTGTTTTAGTTATACATTGCCTTAAATGCTTATGTTTTCTTATAAAAGCTTTCGCAATATTGTTATCCTTACTGAGCATCTGAGCTCACCCCTTTCAATGTTTTAATATTTTCCAGGATGTGAAAATTATTTTATGAATGAATTGCAGGGATTGTCCGAAGAGGATAGAAGTGTGGACTATGGAGACTATGTTATTGTAGTTTTTCACTTTATGATGTAATGTAACGTTTATGAATGTATCTAGTGATTCCAAGGCTACTAAACTAATCGGTCTTTCGAGACTTGATCTTTTGTGATCATGCCAATGTTACGAAGTAATGCACCGGCTCTGGGTAGCTGGGGTCGGGGCGTTACATTCTATGTGATTTATTTTTTTGTTAATATGTATTGGTATTGTGGATGGAGAATGGCCATGAATGTTGAAATAGTTTTATTTGTCTCATGGGTCATAATTTTTCAGTTTGGATTTAATATTTTATATTTATGACTTTAGTATGAAATGAGTGATTTAATTTGGATTGATTTGGTTTTTTCTATTTTATACCTTCGATGGTATATTTTCTAATAGATAATATTATTTCTACTTATATTAAAACAAAATTTTAGTAGTCAAAGTAAAACCATTATTGTATTCACACCCACGCTAATAGTCGACAACCTCTAGTATACAGGGAGACACAATTTACTTAACTTAATGACACTGAATCTATCACAGAAGGGTGATTTAGGCCTAGGATATTACAAATTTGATTCTAATCCCATAAAAAATGATGTATATGTTTAATTATTTGGGTAATACATAAAATAAATTGAAAAATAGTAGGTAGTGTGTATTCTAACTTACGTTTTCACCATTTTGGCACCTTCGATTCTTAAAAAAATAATTATGTTTGTTGTGTATTTCTAAAAGTATATTCAATAATATTATATTGTTTAAAAATAAAATACCCATGAATAATTAATGTCTTTAAAATAATCAAATATGTTAATAATAAAATTAACCAATATTCAAACATTATAAGCAGAGAAATTATTTAATTGCTCGTTGCCTCTGATAATTATAAACCTCCCTATAAAATGATTCAACTGATTCATAAAAAATACTAACAGTGAAAATTAGAAACTAATTCATTGAATAATCCCAAGAATAACATAATATAACACAACTATAATTGAAAACATTTTATGTTTAATATAAGGTTCTTTTTTAAAATTATATATCATTGACAGTTAAAAATAATCAATCATGGAAAAATAATTGATTAATCAACTAACTATTACCCATTTAATAAATAATATTACAAGTGAGTATGGGTTTATACATAAAAATATATAATCATCCACCACTTCCTTATATAATAAGTTACCATCATCATAAGTAAAGTTGCTTTTGAACTTTTGTAGTATTGATATATTTTATATTATTTTCTAATATTCCAACATCCACCATTGATAAAAATGTAATTTGATTATCCATATTTAAAACTAAAACATTATAGGTATGATACTATATTAATATTTTAATTTCCTAAAATACATTAGTGGCTTTCCTTTTTTAGAATTCTAAATTAAAATGGTGTTATAGAATTTCATATTTTCAAAAAACCCAACACATAATTGTATATTACTATTAATTAAGAATCCTAGACCTAAAAAAATTTCTTTAACATATTATTTTAGAAAACGAAAACATTAGTTAAATACTATTAACAGATAATTAATAATAATAAATAATTTGAAAATCATAAAATAATTATACGGAATAATAGAAATTTATAAAATAGTGAGTGGGGTATATTATTATTCATTGAATATAAATTAATTATTTACATATACATTTCATAAGATCAAGTATAAATTCATGATTATGACTAAACTATTATTCCATGCATTATATTAAATTCTTAAAATGGAATGTATTCTAGTTTTTATTGTTTAATTTGTTATTTTCATGACAATGTGATCAATGGAAATGAGAATCATGATTAGATTTTTGATTATCTATATTTTTCACAACTATGGTAGGAAAGTCTTGTTATTATTTTCCCCATTAATTTTAGTTCTTAATTTTTCATGTTTCCATAATCAAATTATTTAAATGATATTTTTTATATCATAATGAATAACTATTGGAAGACTAATTACTCAATTATATATAAATTTTTGAATTAGGTGACTGCTGGAAAGAATAAAAAAGATATTTGCATTAAATAGGTTTATTTATAATAATAAATTATCAATTATTATTCCTTGTGGATGTAGATAATATTACTAAAATTAGAATTATTCATTAAAAAAATTGTGGTATTGGATGATAGAATAATAAATAAGTATTAATTTATGCTAATTATTTTTTTCATGTGACAATTTTTACACAATGTTTACAAAAATTGTTCGAAGTATTATTATTCATCTATTGTAAAATTGGTTTCATCTCATGTTTATCCTTCAACAATGAGGAAAGAAAAAGATACATATTTTGGGGATTTTCCGTTCTCTAACCACTATAAAAAAAACTATATTTTTAATCCTTTACAACTTATTTCTATTTTATGGTAAGAGACCTAATATATATTTTAACATTTCATGGGTATCAGGGATTTATACAATATATAAGCCTAAATTGGGGTGTGTTTAAAGAGAACTAATGATGAATAAGATATCTAGTTTGTGCTTCACATGATTATAATGATGGTTATGGTGGAAAACTTAATTCAATGAAAAATAGAAGGGTTTCATTTTCTAGTGAAGTAAGATAACATTTTTGGGTTCCATGGATCGATTAAACTAAAGATACTTGTTCAAACAATCCTTGGTAATTATTATGGAATGGTATATAGAAGGATTATTGGATGATGAAACTAAAATTTCAACAAATGATAAATTTGGGGATATCTGCCAATAAACAAGAAATAAATTCATAGCATCACATGGATTATAGGTGAAATTCAAAAATAACATAGTTATATCCAAAATGGTAAATATAACATGCGGTTTCACATTGTGTGAAACTACATGTAAGATGGGTCACATTTTTTAAGCATGAAGTATTTAATATTTCCTACTAATCCACTAGAATCAAATGATCAGTATACTGATATCAATGTTATATAAATCATGACCAACAGATTTGTAGGTATCCTGGGTACACAAAGATCTACCTTCTTAATGTTACACATCATATACCATAAGTAAATGTTTTGTACATCCATGTGGAATATATCTATGTACTAGAGATACATGCCTATATATAATATGGATTTTCATTTGAATTGTACCAAAAAATGGATATTATTTTCATATTGATCATGACCATAATTGTCATTTCTAAACAAATTCATTATACACACTTTGTAATCCATAAGTATATGTCATCTGCTAGTCATATTCTATTTTCTTCCATACCATGTTTCATGGCTATCATTTGTGGTATATGATTATTAGACTCTATGAAATTTGTATAGTAGAAATAGATATCCCATTGATTATAACCGGTAGAGACTATTGTTGAATTATTTAAGGAAAATATAACTTATCTTATTAGAAACAATAATAGTGTGGGAAAGAAAGGTTTTATGGATAAACATGGTAGATTACCCCCATTCGAATGTTTGGATGGGTTTAGGGACACTTGTGTTGGTTGTGGAGTCGGTAAACCTATAATAGTTTTAAATATCATAATACTCTATGTCATCATTTTTAAATTCATTATAATGCACCATATAAATGTTTATCAATACATTAACTATATCAAACTCAAAATTATTTTAGTTATCATGGTGGAATTTAAGGTAATTATTATAGAGGGATCAATGAAAAAATGAATCATCTCATGAATAAAAATTCTCTAACATCTCACTACTAGGTTAAAAATTATTGATATTTTTATCATTATTCATAGTCCCAAAAATATATTATTTATGTCATAAAAATCTCTATAATAAGTTGATATCATTTAATATAACTCATTAATACTAATTATTAAATAATATATTAATGTTTAAGAATAGAGAAAACATAAAATCATAAAATGGATATTTTAATTAAATATAATATTTATTAATATTTATTTCTGATTAAGAATTCTATGAGTATTTTATCTATATTATTATAATTAAAATTATTTGTCCTACCATTTATGATATTTTAATTTCATTGATTTCAAATTAAATAATTTTTTATAATTATGTGTTACTTATTATCAATTTTTTATGATGTTATATAAATGTTTTCTAGTGTTGATTCATAATGTATCTCTAAATTATTTTTATAAGGACCTAACTTTAAACATAATGTAATCTCGAATTAAGTTAATAATTCACATCGAGGATATTTTCCTATTTATATTTTTATACAATTTTTCCATAACTATTACATTACATATCAATTGTTAAAAAGTATACACTTCTTCTTAGTATCCATTATTTTTATTAAAATAAAAAACTCTTAAAAGAAAACAAGATTTCTTTTCGTGATACAAATCTTGTTCACGTCTTCCTTTATTTTACACTTCCTTATATCCAGTGAAAAATATTTCAAAAACATGGGATGAGAATGAAAATATCAGCAAGGGTTATAAAACAATGAAATAAAACATCATTACATAAATAAATATAAAGAAATCTAAATATACATTTAAATCTTTAACATATCACACAAAATCATGAGATTTATGAATAACACATAAAAATCATAAATCTTAAATGTAACATGTGGTATCCATATTCAACATACATGGTTGATTTCAGAGCTATGTAGGGAGTTAAATTGTAATACCCATCACAGTATATTCCCTTAATATCTTTGGAGAAAAATTATAACCTACCTATGTCACATTACCCAATGCTTTGGAGAGCTATCTTGGGCACACTGACCTTAGGTTTATCATAGAACCACCCATATATGTAAAAAATTTCCAAAAACCATAACATATTCATAACACATAAAACAAACATAAAGGAAGGATAACATTTCTAGATTTCAATGAAAATATATTATTTAAATATATTGAAATAAATAATCCTATATCAAAACCATATTCATTACCAAAATACATTAAATATTATCTGTAATTTAATTTCTTTTAAAACATTACAACTTGCTAAGGAAGACAAATATCAAATAACACTCGTGGTGGAAGAAAGGTCAATGTCATTGTGTACTTTAAAAAGAAGAATTATTTTTTTCGTGTAGTGAAATGTGTAACATCCCGGCCCAGGGTGCCACTCAACGGGTGCCCCAAACTCAGTTCACCACATGACCTCAAGCACATTTCCCCAAACACCAGAGGCTGCCGACTAGCAGCGAGGGCCCAGGTCTGATAATGGTGAAACTATGCCCTCATTTTGTCAAAGTGTAGCACAGCGAAATTTAAATAAAACAAACAACAAACAGCGGAAGCAGTAAACCATACACAACTGAAATAAACTAAATCAGTGGATATAACCAAAATTATATATATAAATGAAGATGCTACATGTTTCAAGTTCTAAAAAAACAGCCAGAACATGTTATATATCAATACAGTTCAACAATATATAAAGTGAAACAAAACAAGCAAAACAGCTTGCAGCAGCATCACGAGCCTAGGCTCGGTCCCATGCCCTCCTACTCCACAGCAATGGTCAAGTACCTGTATAGGGACTCTTGCCCCTATCTACACCTATAGAAATGTAATCTGTTTTGGCCGAAAAGCATGACCCAAACAGGGTGTGAGACGTATATCTCAGTAGGCACCCACCAAATTCCCATGCCCAACTGCGTGTAAGCATGAAATGATAGTGTGCAGTAGTAAAATGCAATAAAATACACAGTACTAAAAAGTAACTAATTACCATTTATATTGCCATTTTATTATTCATTTAATCCATTAAATATTAGAAATCACCACAGTGCATTTCTAAGTAAACAGTTCATGTCCTCAGACAAACAAAACCTTACCCTCAGGTAAGAAGAATCCCACCCGCAGGTATATCCCTCAAGCATAACAGATGTTTCCCTCGGGCGTAGGAAGTGTCGCCCTCAGACATAGAAGTCAAGCCCTCAGGCATGAAAGGTTTCCCTCAAGAGAAATGTTGGAACCAGGTTCTTCAAAGCATGATTTGGTGTATGGTTTGTGTTTGTTGTCAATACTCAGTGGAAGTTCAGGGTGTTTACCAACAAAGCGATCATACTGTTCAAGCAGAAAATAGTAGTGAAGGTGGCACTGTTTCCCAGTGTTTGCCAAATTTTTGGGCCTAAAAATCGGCCAATAAAGTAAAGTGTTTTTGGAAAAGGTACTTGCGTGCCGTGCTCTTGGAGGATAAAAGACTTGTGCTCCATATGTTTTTGAGGATCAGAACATCATAATTTGGCTAAGGAAAGAAGGTCGCGCAAGTGTTGGTTGGGTCGCGCAAGTGAGTTGCGCGACAGAGTTTATTGAAGACAAGACTTGCGCGTCGTCGAGGACTTTCGCGCCGCCGCGCAGGGGGTCCAGTTTGCCTATAAATACTGGACCACCCCTCTTCATTTCGAACGAAGGTCAAGGCCGAGAGATTGTTCGAGCTCTCGTCGCGCAGGTGGTTGAGTCGCGCAGGTGGTTGTTTTGTCGCGCAAGTAGAGCTTGCGCGCCGGTTTTTGGCTGTGCGCCCAAGGTGGTTTGGAAGAGAAAGGAAGTGGACCGCGCAAGTTTGTAGTTGGGGAAGGAAGAGTCGTGCATGTGTGTTGATGACACTTGCGTGCCAGTTTGTACTTGCGCGCCGTAGTGGGACTTGCACGACTGTCTTGGAGAAGCGCGCCTGGTTTTGCTGAAGCCCACCGGCGTGTTTGGAGCTACACGAAAGCCGAGAGACTACTCGGTGCATTCTAGGAAAAGTGATATTCTTCTTCTGGTTAGAATCGGACTTCAGTAGAGCATATACATACAACAAAGGATGCACTCTTATGCAAATGAAGAAGAGACCCTCACGTCTATAAACTGAGTGGGACTTCACCAACGGCAGTGAGCCAGGAGGAGTCAACGGGAGTAACCCGAGGGAAGTAGTGAGCTATCCCTGAAACTTTGTAAAGGCAGTGAGCCTGGGACAGAGCAACTGTACCCGAACTTTTGTAATCTACAGCTAGTGAAGTATAGTGGATTTTGGTACGACCGACAACCTGTCGGCGTATGCTCCTTGGACGTAGCCCTTAGTGGTGAACCAAGTAAAAATGGTTGTGTCTTCTCTGTGCTTGTGAATGTCTTCTTTCTGATCATAATCTTCATACAGGTTCAACAAGTTCCTACCAACGTGGGAACAAGATCCATCACATTAAAAGAAAAAGTGGTCACCCTGATTCACCCCTCCCCTCTCAGGGTGTCCCGGGGTCCTTCAAGTGGTATCAGAGGGTAAAGGTTGCTGGCGTTGAATCTGACCTTCTTCGTCATGGAAAACGCGATCAATGTCAGGGGAGTCCCTCACTTCGATGGAAGCAATTTCCAGATCTGGAAGAACAGAATGAGATCTCATCTAAGATCTCTTGGAATGGAAGTTCTTTTTTCTACTGTTCAAGGAATACATGTCACTGATCCAACAGGTCTGGCTATGACTGAAACAGACAGGAAACTTCTTGATGCAGATGCTAAAGCACAGAATACTCTCACTGCAGCCCTTTCTGATCAGATTTACCTGAAGGTGATGAATTTCACCTCAGCAAAATCTATGTGGGATAAACTTGAGAATATTTATGAAGGTGATAGCAAAGTGAAGGAGGAGAAACTACAAGTGCTACACAATCGGTTTGATGATCTGAAGATGCATCCAGACGAGAATGCAGACTCTTTCTTCAATCGAATTACTGAAGTGGTTGGAGCAATTCGGGGTCTAGGCGAAGAAATAAAAGACATTGATATTGTAAAGAAAATATTAAGAAGACTTCCACCGCTGTATAATGTGAAGGTGTCAGCTCTTGAGGAAAGAGATCTTTCCAAACTTTCTCTAGATGACTTACTGAGTAGTTTGGTAGCGTATGAAATGAGAGTCAAACCAGAAGATTCTACGACTCGGGTGAGCAAGGAAATGGAATTCAAGGCCATGGATAAATTGAAAATCTCAAAGGATAGTAGCGGTGATGATGACGAAGAGAAATAAATTCTTTCTCTCATTGCAAAGAAGTTCCAGAAGGGGAAAGGGAAATTCAAAGGGAAGTTACCTCTCGCATGTTTCCGTTGTGGAAAAGTTGGGCATATTGCTTCTCAGTGCTTGAAGAATATCAATGATGATGAAAGTGAAGATGAAAACTTCAAGAAGCCTCAAAGAAGGTTCTTCAAAAAGGGAGACTTCAAATCTGGTAAGAAAATGCAAAGGAAGAGTTTTGTCTGTGGAGAGGAAGAAGATGACAATGAATTCTGTGATGAAGAAGAACCAGAATTCAAAACTGGGAACCATGCTTCTATGATGGCCACTGTTGAAAAGTCAGAAGATACTGATGGTGAAAAACAACTGATAACTTGTGTAGATCCTGAGGTGCAACTTAAGGATGCAGTTAGTAAGCTTAAGATTAAATGTAAGAGCTGCAATAAGTGGAAATCAATTGTAGAAGAATCAACTGAATATGTTGATCAACTTGAAGCTAAAATTGAATGACTTGAAGAATTTGTGAAGGTACAGTCTAAAATAATTTAAAGCAATGATGATGCAGTTGATCTGAAGCTGAGAATTGAAGAGCAGGCAAAGGTCATCAATGACCTCACATCAAGACTGGATGAAAAATCCAAGACTATTGAGGGTCTTGAGGAGGAAGTAGTTACTCTAAGGAGTAAAATGGAGACAGAATCAGTTCCAAAAGAATCGAGGAAGAAAATACAGTTTGGAAGATTCTCAGATGCAGAATTACTTGCAAGAGCCATGTGTGGTTCAGATGGGGTTGGAAAAGTCTTGAGTGATCAAAGACCTGCTTGCATGGGAAAGAGTGGAATTGGCTGTGAGGCTGAGTCATCAACTGCTGGAAGTGAAAAGATCCAAAATAAAGACAAGATGAAATTTGAACATGATGAAATGTTACCTAGAGTGCTGAAAAATTAACCCTCAATCCAAACTAAAAGGAGACCTGAAAATTATCCTCAAACTTTCAAAAATGGAATACAGTCTTACTATTCTCCCAAGGAAGAATCTATAAGGAGAAATTCAAGTGAGAAGACATTTCCTCTCATGAAGTGTCAGTTCTGTGGCTATCTGGGCCATACCATGTCTTATTGTGAAGAGGCAAGAAGCTATCTGAATGGAGAAGATATAGATGCTCAACAAAGGAGAACAATCTCATATCCTAATTCTCATAGAAGAAATAATTTCTATGGATATTGTTTTTGTTGTTCTAACTTTGGTCATAAGGCCGTTAATTGCAGGCAGAGAAGAGACATAGACACCTCATACCAAAGTTCAAGACAAGTCAAGTCTCGTCAGCAAGACAGTGTTGCTCGTTTAAACAGGTTCTCACCTCTCACAGAAGACTTTGACTATGAAGAACCTGGGTATGCGGAAGAGATAGTTGAAAGGCCATCAGTCCTATATACTCAATCTAATGTCTCATGGAAGGAAAGGAAGAAGATTGAGAAATCGAACCTTGCAGAGGTAGCCCTCAAAGCTACAAAGAACAACAGTACCTGGATTCTGGATAGCGGTTGTTCATCTCATATGACGGGTAATGTCGGCCTACTAACGAATATCATAAAGAATTTTGATGGTACAGTAATATTTGGTAATGATGGGGCTCTGAAAATCAAAGGGAGTGGAAGTACCCAATTAGCTAATGGAGAACTAAAGAAGACTGAAGTCCTTTACATAGATGGCCTACGCCATAATCTCCTTAGCGTTAGTCAACTCTGTGACTCAGGACTTATAGTTACTTTTAATCAGAAAGGCTGCACCATCAAGGGAAAAACCAGAAATTCACTTATGAAAGGATGCATAATAGAAGGAAACTTGTATCAGGTTGATAGTGAAGAAAATGTATGTTACATGACTGTTGAAGAAGAAAACAATTTGTGGAATCGGAGATTGGGACACATCAATCAACAAGACATGGAGAAAATATCAAAATTTAGAATTGTCATGGACATCCCCAACCTGAAGCGTGAGCGTGAAAAATCATGTGATGCTTGTATTCATGGGAAGCTGGTCTGCAGTTCATATCGGCCAAAGAAGAAAAAGGCATCTCACCTTCTTGATCTGATTCATACAGATGTTTGTGGTCCAATAAATGTTTCCGGAACTCATGGAGAAAGGTACTTTGTCCTTTTCATAGATGATTACAGTCGAATGGATGTGTGATGGTCATTCACCGGAAACGACAGGTCCTAGACTGCATGAAAACATATCGGCGAATCGCCGAGAATGATACTGGACGAACAATCAAAGTGTTGCGATCTGACAATGGAGGAGAATACACGTCCATTGAATTTGAAAATTATCTGGAGAAGCATGGGATACAACATGAGGTAGCTGCTGTGACAACTCCACAACAAAATGGAGTTGTTGAACGAAGGAATCGACAGGTGAACAACATGGCACGAACTATGCTGATTGAGAGTCGTATTCCACGACATTACTGGAAAGAGGTTGTTCAAGCTGCAGTGTACATTCAGAATCGAACAGGACTTTATATGGGTGAGACGAAGACACCATATGAATTGTGGCATGGACGGAAGCCTTCTCTAAAATACTTTTGTGTCTTTGGAAGTAAGTGCTTCATCAGGAACAAAGAAGGAAATCAGGGGAAATTTGGTGACAACGCAGATGAAGGAATCTTCCTCGGTTACTCAATGAACAACAAAGCCTACAAATGTTTCAACAATCGTTTGGGAAGGATTGTGGAAAGAAATTATGTTAAGATAATTGAAGAGAAAACCAAAAATGCTTCACGGACGTCATATGCTGATGTGATAGAAAGTCATGAAGAATGTGGACATGAAGAAAATACAAATGCAGAAATAGAGGAAGCTATTCAAAATACTCATCAATCACATAATGATGTTGACTCAGAAGAAGAATCTGAAGAAGAAACTATGGCTGAAGAGAATACTACTGAACCTCGCAGGAGAAATCGAAGAGCTGAGATTGATCCATCCAACATAATTGGGGATAGGAGTGCACCCACTCAAACCAGAAGGATGAGGAATACCACACAATCTTCATTTCTATCAGTTGTAGAGCCATCCTCATTCGAAGAAGCTGCAAAAGATGAATCTTGGGTGAAAGCCATGAATAATGAATTAGATCAGATTGATAAGAATCAGCCATGGGATCTTGTCCAGAGACCCGAAGGTCACAATGTGATTGGTACCAAATGGATCTTCAAAAATAAGTTTGATGAGCATGGAAGTGTTATCAGAAACAAGGCACGACTGGTATGTAAAGGATACTCCCAGATTGAAGGTATTGATGTTGAAGAAACCTTTGCTCCAGTTGCTAGACTGGAATCAATAAGGCTTTTCCTTGCCATGGAACTCCAAAGAGGATATAAAGTATATCAAATGGATGTTAAGACAGCATTCTTGAATGGTGTACTCGAAGAAGAAGTCTACATTGAACAACCGGTGGGGTTTGTCTTGGGTACCGATGAAACGAAGGTCTGCAAACTAAAGAAAGCTCTATATGGTTTAAAGCAGGCACCACGGGCATGGTACTCACGGCTAGATTCATATCTCAAGAAGTTGGAATTCAAAAGAGGAGGAGTTGATCACAATCTCTATGTGAAGAATTCTCCAAAAGATCAATTCATGGTTCTTGTCTACGTTGATGATATCATATTTGGTGGCAGTAGGAAGAAATCCGTGGATGAATTTTCCAACCACATGAAATCAGAATTTAAAATGTCTATGATTGGGGAGCTCACATATTTCTTGGGGCTGCAAGTGATTCAAAAGAAGGAATACACATTCATTTCTCAGGAAAAATATGCAAGAGAGCTGCTGAAGAAGTTCAATATGCAAGACTCCAAACCAATGTCAACTCCGATTGCGGTTGGAACTAAACTTGGAAAGCATGAGGGTGGGAACTCTGTTGATCCCACCATGTACAGGAGGATCATTGGAAGCCTACTGTACCTGACAGCGACAAGTCCAGATATTGTCTTTGCAACATGCCTTGCGGCCCGCTTTCAGAGTAATCCAAAGGAGGAACATATGGAAGCAGTAAAAAGAATCATGAGGTACATTCAAGGTACACATAACTTCGGGTTATTTTTTGCTGCAGGCAGGGATAGTGAATTATCAGCATTTTCTGATGCTGACTGGGCTGGTGATGTCGTAGATAGAAAGTCCACTAGTGGTGGAGCTTTCTATATTGGGCAGAAATGTGTTGGCTGGTTGAGCAAGAAACAAGAAAGTACTTCTCTTAGTACTGCTGAAGCTGAATATATCTCCTCCACAAAAGAATGCACTCAACTTATTTGGATGGAGCAGCAGCTAACAGATATTGGTGATAAGGTGCAGCAACCAATGGTGATTTATTGTGATAACAAAAGTGCAATTGATCTTACGAAGAATCCGGTTCAACATTCTCGTACAAAACATATTGAAATACGGTATCATTTTATCAAAGAAAAGGTTGAACAAGGCGTGATTAAAATGGATCATGTCGGAACTAATGAGAAAGTGGCTGATATCCTAACCAAGCCATTGTCCGCGGCTGTGTTCAAGAAGCATCGGTTGAACCTCGGTGTTCGACCACCTCCTACTGCATAAGGAGGCTCCGGAAGTCCCCTCTCCCCATTTGTGTTAACTGTTTTTATCTGCTTATGGCTGTGATGCAGGTTTATGGGGGAGATACTATCCAGGGGGAGTATGGCTTGAGATGAATGTTGAACAAACTTTTCGGTCTTTGGTTTTATTGTCAATGGGGGAGAAAGGAATAAATTCAAGGCAAGAAATTCTTCTGTGATGAGAAGTGTAAGATTGTGATGAGAAGTTTAATAAGGATAACATCGGGCGTCATGGAGAATTTCAAAACACTAAGACCCAATTCAAGCTTTCTCTCTTGTTTTCTACACCGAGCATTACTCACGTAGACTTAGAGTGTTGGCTGAGTTGATTCTTGCGTTTTGGATTTGCTCATGGTTGGAAATCTACTGAATTTATTCTGATTGCCAACAAACCCAAAGGGGGAGATTGTTGGAACCAGGTTCTTCAAAGCATGATTTGGTGTATGGTTTGTGTTTGTTTTCAATCCTCAGTGGAAGTTCAGGGTGTGTACCAACAAAGCGATCATACCGTTCAAGCAGAAAACAGTAGTGAAGGTGGCATTGTTTCCCAGTGTTTGCCAAATTTTTGGGCCTAAAAATCGGCCAATAAAGTAAAGTGTTTTTGGAAAAGGTACTTGCGCGCCGTGCTCTTGGAGGATAAAAGACTTGCGCGCCATATGTTTTTGAGGATCAGAACATCATAATTTGGCTAAGGAAAGAAGGTCGTGCAAGTGTTGGTTGGGTCGCGCAAGTGAGTTGCGCGACAGAGTTTATTGAAGACAAGACTTGCGCGCCGTCGAGGACTTGTGCGCCGCCGCGCAGGGGGTCCAGTTTGCCTATAAATACTGGACCACCCCTCCTCATTTCGAACGAAGTTCAAGGCCGAGAGATTGTTCGAGCACTCGTCGCGCAGGTGGTTGTTTTGTCGCGCAAGTAGAGCTTGCGCGCCGGTTTTTGGCTGTGCGCCCAAGGTGGTTTGGAAGAGAAAGGAAGTGGACCGCGCAAGTTTGTAGTTGGGGAAGGAAGAGTCGCGCATGTGTGTTGATGACACTTGCGCGCCAGTTTGTACTTGCGCGCCGTAGTGGGACTTGCGCGACTGTCTTGGAGAAGCGCGCCTGGTTTTGCTGAAGCCCACCGGCGTGTTTGGAGCTACACGAAAGCCGATAGACTACTCGGTGCATTCGAGGAAAAGTGATATTCTTCTTCTGGTGAGAATCGGACTTCAGTAGAGCATCTACATACAACAAAGGATGCACTCTTATGCAAATGAAGAGGATACCCTCACGTCTATAAACTGGGTGGGACTTCACCAACGGCAGTGAGCCAGGAGGAGTCAACGGGAGTGACCCGAGGGAAGTAGTGAGCTATCCCTGAACCTTTGTAAAGGCAGTGAGCCTGGGACAGAGCAACTATACCCGAACTTTTGTAATCTACAGCTAGTGAAGCATAGTGGATTTTGGTACGACCGACAACCTGTCGGCGTATGCTCCTTGGACGTATCCCTTAGTGGTGAACCAAGTAAAAATGGCTGTGTCTTCTCTGTGCTTGTGAATGTCTTCTTTCTGATCATAATCTTCATACAGGTTCAACAAGTTCCTACCAACGTGAGAACAAGATCCATCACATTAAAAGAAAAAGTGGTCACCCTGATTCACCCCTCCCCTCTCAGGGTGTCCCGGGGTCCTTCAAGAAATACTACAGCCCTCGGGATAAATAGTGCAGTTCCCTCAGGCTAATCACAACAACACCCTCAGGTTAAACAGGTAACCGGGCCATGCCCAATAGGTAAACAATAAGTAACAACCAATTCCTCTCAAAGAAATTTTATAATTACTACTTTAAAGGCATACCCTTGGCTATCCTGGCCAAACGGCTAAACAGTGAAACACACCCCGGGGTGGTTCCAGATCCAAGCAACGATCCCAACCATCATTTTATTATCACAATTTAACCACCTATGCAATTCAAGGAATTAATATCGAAACAGCCTCAGCCGCCCGACACCCCAACATGGGTTCGTGGCACAAAAACGCACAAAAACGCACGACAGTTGGAAAATAACACAAAGCCACCTACCTTATACGCCAAAGAACGTTATACCTGAACGCTGACTCCAGAAACGCCCAAGAACGGCGTAGATATGATAAAGATTAAAACCCATTCAAACGTAAATAACTTCAGTTAGGAGAGGAATTGGTAATAAAGGCTTAAGGAGGAGAAAAGGGCTTACCCATGCGGTTCCAACGACATCGTCCGAAGCCGAATCAGAGTCCAGATGAACACCCGGTGGATCTTCAAAGGTCCGACTGTCCTCCTTGGCTCCAAAATGGATCAAACTCCTCCTCTGCCAAATGAGGAGGCTACTACCAGTTTGAAGCCGAAGAAAAAAAGTACACAACATTTACTTCTGATTACACGATGTGTACTTATTTCATTTAATTGTTCATTCGACGGCACCACCACACTACTCACCCGTCGACCTGAGTACATGACATGTACTACTGAGTACACGGCGTGTACTATTGCCCAGCTGGCGGAGACTCCACCACCTTACTATTCAATCCTTCTGACTGACTACACAGTGTGTAAGGTACCACTACACAGTGTGTAGTCAGTTCCTACACCCCTCGTCGCTGACATGGATACACGCCCCGTGTACTCATCCCAACACGGCCAAAAGTACACGGCGTGTGGACAAAGTACACGGCGTGTGGACAAAGTACAAAGCGTGTAGTTTCAAAATTTAGCATTTTTTCATTTTCCATATTTTTCTAAAAAACACTTAAGGAAAAAGAAAAAGAAGAAGCCCGTACCTCAAAAATATGAACCGGGTTCTTACAAACTCCCCCATTATAGAAATTCGTCCCTGAATTTCCCTTCCAACGGTGGAGAAGATAAATCTCAGAACAGCTCTAGCCACTGAGCACGTACGTCAGCCTCCTACTCCCAAGTCTCGTCCTACACTCGGCCATGCTGCCATAGCACCCGTATGAGAGGAACTGACTAGGCTCGGAAAACCTTCATGCTCCTGTCAACGATACGGATCGGATGCTCCTCAAAGGACGCATCATGCTGAAGCTCAACATCCTCAGGCTAAAAGGAGTGAGAGGGGTATGAATAGTAGCGATGCAACTGAGACACGTGGAAGACATCGTGCATGGCTCGGTACCGCTGTGGTAACTGCAACCGATATGCAACCAACCCGACTCTCTCCAGAATCTCGAATGGCCCCACATACCTCGGTGAAAGTTTACCTTGTCTCCCGATCCTCTTGTGTCCCAGCCTTGGTGAAACACGTAGAAAAACTTTCTCCCTGACAACGAACTCCAAAGGTCATCTTCGGAGATCAACATAAGACTTCTGAAGAGACTGTGCGGTAGCCATCCGCTTCCGAATCAACTGGACCTGCTCAGATGTCTCCTGCACGAGCTGTGGCCCTAGTAAAGCTATCTCACGTGCCTCTAACCAACACAATGGTGATCGACATGGCCTACCATATAAAGCATCGTATGGTGCCATCTCAATAGTTTCCTGAAAAATATTGTCATATGAAAACTCGACTATGGGTATATTCTTCTCCCAAGAGCCCCCAAAGTCTTGGACGCATGCGCACAGCATGTCCTCTAGAACTTGTATCGTACGCTCTAACTGGCCATCTGTCTGAGGGTGGTATGTTGTGCTCAGAAGAACCTGATTACCCAGTGCCCTCTGAAAACTATGCCTGAATTGAGACGTAAAGCGGGAATCCCTATCTAAAATGATAGAACGAGGGACCCCATGTAGATGTATGATCTCTTGGATATACAGCCTTCCGAGCTCATCCACACCAAAGTTCTCCTTGATCGGACGAAAGTGAGCTACCTTCATGAGTCTGTCCACAACAACCCACATGGCGTCATTGCCACGAGGTGACCTCGACAAACCCGTCACGAAATCCATCGCGACATCATCCCATTTCCACTCTGGAATGGGTAAATACTGTAACAGCCCACCTGGTCTCTGATGCTCTGCCTTCACCTGTTGATAGGTGGAACATCTCGTAACAAACCCAGCTATCTCTCTCTTCATAGCCGACCCCAGTACTGACTCCTCAAGTCTCGGTACATCGTGGAAACCCCAGGATAAACTAGCCAAGCTGAAGCATGGAAATCCCGCATCCTCTCCTCACTTATATCCCTTGGAACCCATACTCATCCATGGAAACGGAAAACCTCATCTTCGCCCATCGTCCAACTAGGAGGAGGGTCCTCACTTGCCACCGACTCCCGTAGAACTAGGTCTTCCAAATCAGATAGCTACCTCATCCTCACTCTATCTAGGAGGGTAGAAGTCACAGATAACGAGGAAAGATAAGTCTGCCCCTGACTATCATGGACCTCCAGATTCATCTCAGAGAACAAAGCCATAAGCTGCCACTCACCACTAGCCTCCTGCACTGCCTGTATCTGAGTCTTCCTGCTCAGTGCATCAGCTACTGCATTACCTTTACCAGGTGTATAGGCAAGCTCCAAATCGAAGGACTGTAGGTACTCGACCCACCTTCTATGCCTTAGATTCGGGTCACGCTGAGTAAAGATGTACTTGGGGATTTTGTGGTCGGTGAAAACCACAAAATGATCCCCCAACAGATAGTGTCTCCAACAGTGCAACACATGAACAACTGCACCCAACTCGAGATCATGCATCGGGTAATTCCTCTCATGTGGCCTCAACTACCAAGACCAGTACGCAACAACTCAGTCGCCCTGCATCAAAACTGCTCCCAGCCCAATCCCTGATGCATCACAGTAAACTATATAGCTCATTCCCTGCTCTGGGAGTATCAGGATCGGTGCTGATGTCAACCTTCCCTTCAGGTCCTGAAAAGTTGTCTCACAAGCTTCTGACCAAACAAACTTCACACCCTTCTTAGTCAGACCTATCAACAGTGCTGATAAGAAGGAGAAGTCTTGTATAAAGCGTCTATAGTAACCAGCCAGCCCTAAGAAACTCTGTATCTAAAACACGTTATTAGGCTGCTCCCAGGAAACTACTGCTCTCACCTTCTCTGGGTCAACTGCAACTCTTGCCTCTGAGATAATGTGACCCAAGAAGTGAATCTGGTCCATCCAAAAGTGGCACTTTGAGAGCTTAGCATAAAGCTGATGCTCTCTTGGTGTACTCAATATGATCCCAAGATGGGTGGCATGGTCTTGTCGAGTGTGAGAGTAAACCAAGATGTCATCCACGAATAATACCACAAACGAATCAAGATACGAATGGAACACACGATTCATCAGAGCCATGAAAACTGCTGGCACGTTCGTCAGTCCGAACGGCATAACCATATACTCATATAGACTATACCTACTCGTGAAAGCTGTGAGAGGTATATCATATGGTCTAACGCGCAGCTGATGATATCAGGATCTCAAGTCAATCTTCGAGAACACTCGTGCTCCACGAAGCTGATCAAACAGATAATCTATCCTCGGCAAGGGATATCGGTTCTTAACTGTCAATTGGTTCAGATTCCGATAATCCACGCAAAGCCTAAGGGTACAATCTGCCTTCATCACAAAAAGGACAGAAGAACCCCAAGGATAAGTACTGGGTCGGATAAAACCCTTCGCCTGTAGCTCCTCAAACTGCCTCTTGTGCTCCTGCAACTCAATCGTGGCCATCCTATAAGGAGGAATGGACACTGGTGCTGCTCCTAGCACTAGCTCGATAGAGAAATACACCTCACGCACCGGAGGTAGACCTGAAAAGTCGTCCGGGAAGACATCCCTGAAATGATAGAAAACTGGAGGGAAATTCATCTGACAAGTCCCATGGTCATCCAGATATAAACTTGCAATCTCGGATGTGAATCCACCTCACCCATGATGCTCTGGTCCAGCTCGACTCGCCTGAACATCTCATTCGCCCTTGTATAGAAACTCTCCGCCCTCTGGTGACGTGAAACACACCCTGCGATGATAGCAGTCTACAAAAGCTCAGAAGGGAACCAACCAGTCCATCCAGAGAATGACGTCATAGCTCGTCATATTCAAGAAATAGAGGTCCCAAAGCAAGTGACACCCACCAACCTGAAGGGGGCACTCCTTGCACTGACGCACACCATCCGTTCTAGTCCTCAACGGAGTGTCTAGCGTTATGATATTAGAAGAAGAAGAAACACCGAGCCCAAGGCTCTCCAAAACGGTTACAGATATGAAACTATGTGTATCACAAGTATCAAGAAGTACTGTAGACAAGACAAAAGCTAGTAGAATAGTACCTATGACTGTAGAAGGTCTGGGAACCTACTCCTGCTGGGTCTGTTGCACTGCATATGTCTGCCCAGTGTCGCGACCCTGCGACACAGCCTGGCTACCCTGAGCTGTCCAGCCCTACTGCCTCTGAGATCCTGGTGTCTGGATACCACGTCCACGAACACCATCTCTGCCTGCACGCCCTGATGTATTCCAGTTCCTAGACTCGTAAGAAGCCACTTGTCCCACTCTCACATGTGGAGTCTGCACAGAACCCCTCTCACTAGCCATCGATGGAAACACCCTGCAAAAGCGCTGCAGATGACCCATCATGCTTCAAGCTCGGCACTCCACTGGGTCTCGTGGACACTGCGGTCTCTTGTGCCCCTCTCCACCACACTAGTAGCACCTGATCGGACCACCTGTAGAAGCTTCCTGGCTGGTACTGCCACCCTGAGAGAAGTCCATCTGTCTCTTCCTCTTACCCGCAGAAATAGTACCAGTAACTGGTGCTGAACCGCCTTGGCCCACACCACTAGATTATCATAGGTTCCTTTCCTGAATCAGTTCCTGGTTCACGATTGCGTGTATAGTAGGCAACCTGAAGACATTCAACAACACTCGGATGTCATACCGAAGACCATCCTAAAAACGTCTGGCTCTCAGCGTCTCATCACCCACCAGCACGGGTGCAAAGCGCTGAAGCTCTGTAACATAATCAGAATAGTTCATCACTGACATAGCACCCTACTGCAGATTCATGAACTCACGAGCTCTATCTACCCTCAGCGTCTCGGGAATGAAGAAGTCATAGAAGACTTCCTGAAAATCTTCCCACGCCATGTCCCTGTGATGCTCTGACTAGGTGGTAACATCCCACCACCTCTTGGAAGAATCACGCAGCTTGTATGTCGCAAGCTTGAACCTCCACCCTGGAGGTGTCTCAAGATGCTCGAAAATAGTCTGCATCAATCCTAGCCAAGACTCCACAGCCTGCGGTCCACAATCCCCTGAAACGTAGGTGGATGTTTCTGCTGGAAGATACGCATCAGCTCGTCCATAGATGTAGCAGCCTGCGGTGCTCCCTGAAAGGTCTGCATAAAGCGTATAAAACCTTCACGGAACTGTGCCTCCATTCCTGTGTCCGGTATAACAGCTGGTGTCGCATCTGGCTCTGCTGGAGGATCAACTGGTATCCCATGGCCTAGCATCTCCGGAGTATAATCGTTGCCACTCTCCTGGCGAACAACTCGCGGTCGTCTCGGCGGCATGACACTACATGGTTAAAAGTACACATCAAATTCAATGTTATCAAGGATGAAATGAAGAAACCACAAAGGGAACAAGAGGAAGAAGGCATCCAAAATTGTCAAAACAAGACTACACGGCGTGTACTATGACTACACAACATGTACTTGACTTCCCTTCCCCTGCCCGGGTCCTTCCAGATGGATAAGCCACACGGCTTCCGTTCAAAAAAACTATACAGCGTGTATAATATCTACACGGCGTGTACGGTGTTATTTTTCCAACTACCCGTGTCGTCTGTGACACGGCCGGCTACTCGTCTTGACACTACACTGTGTGTTACACCCGTATATGGTGTGTACATCACCTCGTTTCCTAGCCATACGGCCAACTCCACTTGGTATTTCCTCGAACAAGACTACACGGAGTGTCCCACAGGTACACAGCATGTTTGAAGTGAGGTGACACCGGCCCGTGTTGTTAGTTACACAGCTGAGTCCCCAGGTCACACTACACGGTGTGTGCATCATTGACACGGCCTGTTCTGTGAAGGATTTCACCGACCCATGTTGTTAGTTACACGGCCAGAATCTGGATCAACACTACACGGTGTGCACAGACCCACACGGCGTGTTTTAACCAAGCCCTTCCCTTCCCTGTTTCTCCTCCAACATGGTTTGTGACACGGGAAGAGACTACACTATGTGTACTCCGGGTACAAAGTGTGTACTCAAAAAGTTCATTTTTCTTCCCGAATAGAAGCACATACAAAGCGTGTATAAAGTACTACATGGCGTGTATACTGGGTTTCCGGATAGTATTCCTCAGAAACTTCCCTGGAACCCAGAAAATACTGAAAAACAACACCTAAGTGTCAAATTCTGACCCATGGGGCCCATACTCACCACGAATCAAAGTTTGACATCTTATATGTGTTATAACCAACAAACAGTCAATGATCAACCAAATTATGGTCAATGGGGGCCCATACTCCCCAAAAACCAATGTTTGATGTCCATTCTATAAACACGCTAAAAAAAACACCATATCACAAGGAAGGTATTTATCAAGAAGATATCACAACATCATGCTTTCTAGAACAACAACTATCAACATGCAAATTCTAATGCACCTACATGGCATGGAAACTATGCATGGCATGTGATATCTAGAATGTGCCTATATGATGCATGAGACGACATACCCTCATCTCATCGGGTTGCAACTAAATATAACCCACATATAAAATATAAACAGCACAAACCACGTGCGTCACCCAATAGTGAAAACATATCAACCGTAAAATTGAAAAATCCAAAGAATGAAAAATACGAGGTAGACTGGCTTTTCCCTGTACACGGGTTAGCTACTCCCGGGAACAACTTATTACCAACTACTGTTCCGTCCTATCCATGACTACGACTCTAAATAGTAAGTCAAAGAAAGGAAACACCCTCTGATACCACATTATAACGTCCCGGCCCCGGGTGCCACTCAACGGGTGCCCCAAACCCGGTTCGCCACGTGACCTCAAGCACATTTCCCCAAATGCCAGAGGCTGCCGACTAGCAGCGAGGGCCCAGGTCTGATAGTGGGTAAATTATTCCCTCATTTTGTCAAAGTGTAGCGTAATGGATTTAAATAAAACATACAACAAACAGTTGAAGCAGTAAACCATACACAACTAAAATAAACTACAGTAGTGGATATAACCAACATTATATATATAAATTATGATGATACATGTTTCATGTTCTAATAAAACATCCAGAACATGTTATAGATCAATACAGTTCAACAATATACAGAGTGCAGCAAACATGCAAAACAACTGGCAGCGGCATCGTGAGCCTAGGCTCGGTCCCATGCCCTCCTACTCCACAGCAATAGTCAAGTACCTGTATAGGGACTCTTTCCACTATCTAGACCTACAGAAACATAATATTTTTGGGATGAAAAGTGTGACCCAAAAAGGGTGTGAGACATATATCTCAGTAGGCACCCACCAAAGGCTCCTGCCCAACTACGTGTAAGCATGCAATGATAGTGTGCAGCAGTAAAATGAAATAAAGTACGTAGTACTTAAAAGTAACAAATTACCAGTTATATTTCCATTCTATTATTCATTTAATCGATTAATTATTAGAAATCACCACAGTGGATTTCTAAGTAAATAGTCCACGTCCTCAGACAAACAAAACCTTACCCTCAAGTAAAAATAATCCCACCCGCAGGTATAGACCTCAGGCGTAACAGAAGTATCCCTCAGGCGTAGGAAGTGTCTCCCTCAGGCACATAAGTCAAGCCCTTAGGCACGAAAGGTTTCCCTCGGGCGAAATACTATAGCCCTCGGCCTAAATAGTGTAGTTCTCTCAGGCTAATCACAACAACGCCCTCAGGCCAAATACAACAACGCCCTCAGGATAAACAGGTAACCGGGCCATGCCCAACATGTAAAAAAGCAATAACAAAAATTCCTCTCATGGAAATTCTACAATTACTACTTTAAAGTCATACCCTTGGGTATCCTGGCCAAACAGATAAACAATGAAACACACCCCGGGGGTGGTTCCAGATCCAAGAAATGATCCCAACCAGCATTTTATTATCACAATTTAATCACCTATGAAATTATATGAATTAATATAGAAACGGACTCAGCCGAACGACACCCAAACATGAGTTCATGGCCAGAAAATGCACAAAAATGCACAAAAATGCAAGGCATTTGGAAACTAACACAAAGCCACCCACCTTATACGCCAACGAACGTTATACCCGAACGCTGACTCTAGAAACGCCCATGAATGGCATATATCTGACGAAGAACAAAACCCATTAAAATGTAAATAACTTCTGTTAGGGGAATAATTGGTAAGAACGGCTTAAGTAGGAGGAAAGGGCTTACCCGTGCGGTTCCAACGAGATCGTCTAAAGCTAAATCGGATTCCAGACGAACACCCGGCGGATCTTCAAAGGTTCGGCCGTTCTCCTTGCCTCAAAAATGGATCAAACACTTCCTCTCCCAATTGAAGAGGCTACTGCCTGTTTGAAGCCGAAAAAACAAAGTACACGGCATGTACTTCTGAGTACACGGCGTGTACTTATTTCATTTAATTGTTCATTCAGCGGCACCACCACACTGTTCACCCGTCGACCTGAGTACACGACATGTACTCCTGAGTACACGGCGTGTACTGTCGCCCAGCTGGCGGCGACTCCACCACATTACTATTAAATCATGCCGACTGACTACACGACGTGTAAGGTACCACTACAGGACGTGTATTCGGTTCCTACACCCCTCATCGCCGACAAGGCTACATGCCCCGTGTACTCATCCCAACATGGCCAAAATTACACGGCATGTGGAAAAAGTACACGGCATTTAGTTTCAAAATTTAATATATTTTTTTCCATTTTCCA
Organism: Viscum album; assembly: GCA_963277665.1. Classification (NCBI taxonomy): domain Eukaryota; kingdom Viridiplantae; phylum Streptophyta; class Magnoliopsida; order Santalales; family Viscaceae; genus Viscum; species Viscum album. The sequence continues at coordinate 1,919,133,648 of OY728125.1, read as the reverse complement.
TATTTATCTCAAAAACACTTAAGGAAAAGGAAAAAGAAGAAATCGTACCTCAAAAATAAGAACCGGGTTCTTACAAAATGATATGATAAAAACGATTCTATTTGATTGAAATGAATAGTAAAATGGGTTTTTACACCATATAAATTAATGTCATGTATAAATCAAAATATTTCTTAATGAAAGGAGATTGAGTCGAAGTCCCTTATCTCATGTCCGACATGAATCGTACATTCTTTAATCTCCTAAAAAATAAACTAAAGTCAATTTATACATTCTTAAGAACACTATTCATGTTCATGATTTATTTTTTATTACTCATTACCATGATATAAACATTACATAAACATTTAAGTTAATAAAGGTTGTTTTGTCGATATCTGGTACTTGAGTCAAAGATGAACTTCTTATAATTAATGTTTTCCATGTTTTCAAAATTTCATTATCTCCAGAATGATATTCATTTATTAGATATCATATATATTATATCTATCATGTATATATATATATTTTTATTTATAATAGTATATAACATTTGGTGATAGAAATAAAATGCACCCTTCATGGAGTTGGTAAGCAGTATGTACGTATGAACGCTACGTTCATTTATATTTTGTATTTAATGGAAATGAAAACATAATGATACATAGGTATATTATAATTACTGTATAATATTATATATAATTTCAGTAACTTCAAACATTATATGGTCCACGTATCGCATGAACAAGTCATATCACATTGAGGGGGAAGTAGTCTACACTTCCTAAAAATGAATTTATCGTATTTACAAATTATGGAAACCATAAAGGTATGATTTAAATTAAAAATAAATAAAAATAGTTACAATATTAATATTATATATATAATATATAAATATAATTCCATCATAATGGACAACCTGAAATGTGGTATGAGATAATTGAACAATCATCATTTCGTGAGGCAGCAGTACCCGGTACATAGAAACAATATTTTCGTATCCATTAGATGGATGTGTGTGTAGGTGTAGTTTGAATACATCTCATAAAAAAAGGAATTATATTGAGTATTCTGATTTTTTATGTAATCAATGGATAAGAAGATCATTATAAGTTAATATGTAAAATAAAAGAATAGAACTTGAGGGAAGTCGTCACCTTTAAATCAGTAAATCCCTTTGGTTTGAACCAAAATGCCTCATTAAATTTCCTTCTTATTAATTTAAGGTATCTAGGAGAAATAGAGGGATATTGGGTGCTTATTGTGGCAGAGTTGTTATGATCCATGGGGAATGAGAGGTGTGTTTAATGGGTTAGATGTGATGACCTTTTATAAAGGAGAGGATGGGCTTTTTTGGAATGCTTGAAAATAATATTTTTTAATAAATATATTTTTGGATTAAAATGGCCAAAAACATATTTAATTAAATCATAAAGTGCATATAAGTCGACAAAAATCATCCAATAATAAGTGTACAGGTTTTGGATATTTTTTTAATCCTTAGCTTTCTTAATTAACACATTGATAACTTATTTTACTTTCACCATGTCCTCTTATATATTAATACTATATGGTTAATATATTTACTATAAAATTACAAAAGACCCAAAATGGATCATTAAGGATATATTTAACAAAATCTATGTAATTTGGCCAAAGTTTAGATTTTATGAATATTTTATCTTTTAAAAATATATTGATTGATTTAAAAACACTTTTATGTCAATTTTAATACTATTCATATCATGGATTTTAAAAAAAATATCCAAACCAAATTTATTCTTCTTAAAATCCCTCAGTAATTCACATATATCATGACCCCAAATCTATAAAATTAGTGTATGGAATATAATGGTTCAAAATATATTTCTTTCAACATTAATAATAACATTTATTTGAATTTTTTATAAATGAATCAATTTCTGCATCACCATTGTGTCATAATTAGAATTATTTAATTAATTTTTCAAAATAATAAATAAAATACCATGATGTATAAATTATTTTTATCATTCTAATGACTATTTATAGTTGAATATTTTAATTATATAACCCAACATTAAAATTATTTTGGCAAAACAATACATGTTTATGATATTTTTATGTTTACTTTATATAAAAAGTTATTAATGACATCATCTTACCCAAATGGCTTTTAGGGGCCAAACTATTATCCCTAGGATTGTCTTGGTTGGAAATTACTCATCCAATATGTTTAGTAAAAATGTTTTTGTAATTTTATATTATTTTAATATCATTTTTACCTTGAATTACCTTATTTACCTTTAACCTTGTTAAATAAAAATCAGAAGATACTATTAAACAGAAATTATTTTCATCTTATTGAACCACATTTTACATAATAATGAAAACCATTTATATTGTATTTATTAAACTCAATTCAATGACGTAGTATAATTTTGTTTAAATGAAAAAGTCGGTTTTTAAGTATTGTGCAGTATTTTATCATTATTCATAAAAAAATGAACGTTTTTTAAAAAATACAAAAAATTATCCAAAGATAATTTTGATATACCGAATTAAAAATTGATTTTTATTTTAAAAAATTAAAAACATATATATTTATTTAATTAAATTAAAATTAATTTATGTTGTTAAACACAAAAGGCATGTTTTTAATAAATAATAACAATCAAAATATTAACAGTTGTTTATGTCCAATTTCAAAGGAAAATTACATCCAATGACCAAAATTGGGTTAAATGGTAAATTTATAACCCAATTAAACTTTAAAACTAATAATATAAACTATAAAACTATATAAATAAATTATATTAAATTTAGTTTTGAATTAAAATGCATTATTATTCACTATTCTATAAATAATTAACTTTATCAGAAAATAAAAAAATTTCATCCAATGTAAATTTTGATATCCCGATTATAAAGAAGATATTTATTTTGTAATATCGGACATATAAAAGTAACCAAAACAAGATTTAAAATGGGTTTTCCATCAAAATATGGTTAATCGACCATTTAAAGGATCTTAGGGTGTTTTAGCTTAAAATTGGATTCAGTCACATTTTAAGCCTCTAACATTTATTGCATAAATGTAAAAACATTTAAAAAACATGTATAATTATATAGTAGTTAGTTATGTTAATTCGATCTAATAAAATGGCAAGACATTAACTACCATTTAAAATAATATTATATTATTATTTTTTAATAGGTCTCTACCTTGAGTGCGACAAGGGATTTTGGAGAAATCCATTATTGTGTGTTAGGTATGCCAATGAACATAGCATCCCCTTTATAGTAAAATTAATTTTTAATTCACAAATATTAATAAATATGAAAATGTATTACTCTTTATTTACCAGGGATGTTACATCCCTCCCACTTTGGGAAATTGTTTCCTCGTAATTTTTATCACTTATCAAATTAGTGGTGGTATTTATCCCTCATATTCCCATTTATCCTTTTCAACCATGTGGGTTTCCCACCAAACCGTTACCTTATGAATATCCACAACACTATTTCTCTTTGGTAAATAATGTGGACTGGTTGATCCTCATAAGAGAGATTCTCTTCCATATGATGTACCTATGGACTCCAAACAAGATATGGATCTAGAATATACATTCACATCATTGAATCATGAAAACAATTGTCTACCTTGGATAGAAATGGAGGCAAAGCCACTCTGTAGGATTCTGATCCAAATTTCATTATGATTTTATAGGGTCCAGTGAACCTTGGAATAAAATTTTCCTTCTTATGAAAACACATCACATTTTTTCCTAGATAGACATTTAGAAAGACATGATCACCTAACTAAAAAGAATGATCCTTCCTCCGGTAATCCACATAAATTTTCTGCCTTCTCTGAGCTGTTCTCATGTGATTTTGAATTAACTAGACTTTTTCTTCCATCACTTCTACCAATTCTGGTCCTATAAACTTCCTTCCACCTATTTCATCCCAAAATATATGTATTTTAGCACTGATTTCCATCCAATGCATTAAATAGAGCCATCTGTATACTGGAATGAAAATTTTTTTTATATGAAAATCAAACAATAAAATATGTTTGTCTCAACTTCCCTAGTAATCCACTGAGAGAGCACGTAGCCTATCATACAATGTCTGAATTGATCGTTCGGAATTCCACTATGATTGAGGTTGAAATATTTACTAAAATTTAATTTAGTTCCCAAAGAAATATTTAGGCATTTCAAAAATTTGAAAGTGAACGTGGGATCACGATCAGAAACAATAGAGAGGGGAACTCCAAGCAACCTGACTATCTCTTAAATATACAAATGAGAAAGTTGATATAGAGGAAACTTATCCCAAATATGAAGGTAATGAGCATATTTATTCAATCAACCAACAATAACCTAGAATGCATTATTATTTTGATTTGTATTTCGTAATCCAAGAATGAAGTCCATGGATATATTTTCTCATTTCCACTCTGGCACAGGTAAAGGATGAAGCACCCATTTCAGTAACTACCACTCTATTTTAACCTATTGAAAAGTCAAACATTTCACAGTAAAGTCAGAAATGACTTTATTCCTTCCTTCCCACCAGTAACACTCCCAATGATCTCTGTACATCTTAGTACTTCCATGATGAACTGAAAATGGAGAAATAAGAGCTTCACATAACAACACATTCGTTAAATATGAATTACAAGTCCCATATAATGTCTTCTCAGTCCTCAAAACACAATCTTTATCAATTTTATATTAAGGTAACATACCCTTCTAAACCAAATCTACATTTTTCTACAACTTACGATATTTTTTATAAACTTTCATAATTTTTGTCTTCTAGGTATGATTTCACTGATTCCTGAAACAAAATAGAAGATTTTCCTTCACCAACAACATCTATTCCAAATGTTATCAAATTATTAATCAAATGATCTTGTTCTAAACATTACATGGTTAAAGTAGAATTACTTTTTAAACTTAAATCCTCAACCAATTTTATTTTGTTCCCTGGATGATAATAGATCATGAAATCATAATCCATTATTAATTCTTACCTTATCTTATGTATCATGGTCAATTTTTTCTGAATGAATATATAATTAAAACTTTTTTGGTTTTTATATATTTCACTTTTTAATCCATTAAGATGATACCTCCTATTTTTTAAACCAAAAACAAAAACAACTAATTCCAAATCATGTGTGGGGTAACTTAACTCATGATGTTTCAACTGACATGAATAATAAGGAATTACAAGATCATTTTGCATTAGGACACAACCATTTCCTTTCAATGATACATCATTGTAGATAAAAAATTCACCATTTTTGGAAGGCAGTTATAAAAATAGAGCATTCACCAATTTTATTTTTAAATTCATGAAAAAAATAATCACATTATTTTTTCCAAATGAACATAAAACTTTTTTGAGTTAAATATGTTATTGGGCAAGATATCCAAAAAAAATCAACAAACCTTAGATAATAACCAAATAAACCAAGAAAACTATAGATATCATTTATATTGGTTGGTATTGATCATTATTCAACAACTTTGGTTTTAGCATGATCAACTACTATGCCATTTTTTCAAACAATGTGACCAAGGAATCAAATTTGGGGTAAAAAAACTCAAACTTGATTAATTTCTCATACAATATCTTTTTTTATGGTTTTCAGGACATCTCATAAATGAATATGATGTTCCTCTTCACTTTTGAAATAATACAATATATCTTCAATGAACACAACCAAAAACTTATCCTGGAACTCATGAAAAATTTTATTAATAAGATCGATGAATACAAAAGGTGTAATGGCTAACCCAAATGGACTAACCAAAAATTCATAATTGCCATATCTAGAACAAAATGTGGTCTTCCAAATATCTGCCTCCTTTAATTTTAACTAATGGTACCCCAACCTCTAGTAATTATTTGAAAAATACTAAGCTCTTTGGATTTGATCAAACAAATAATCGATATGAGGCAAAGGATACTTGATCTTAATAGTGATGTTATTCAATTCTATATAATCAATGAAAATTTTCATTAAACCATCTTTCTTTTTAACAAGAAAGATAGGATCACCCCATAGTGATGTTCTAGGTCGAATGAATCCACTATTTAATAACTTTTTCAAATCCTTCATTAACTCAAAAAGTTAAATTTGAGCTATTCGATAAGGGGGTTTTGAAATTGTCTTATAATAAGGAACTACGTAAACAATAAACTAAACATCTTGATCAGGTATTATACCAGGATACTCATTAATAAAACATCAAGATACTCATTTACCACTAGAACATCTTTAAAAAGAACAGTTAATTTTTATTCAATAATATGTGCAAGGTAACATTCATTTACACCTTTTACTAGTATCTCAACTTCCTAATATGTTATCATAAGTAAGGCTTCATTATTGAACACAAACTGAAATTATTTATGAAAATAAACCTCTTTATCTCTGAACTCAATCATTGCATGACAAAAGGAAAGACAATCCATAAACAAAAAAATATCAAACTATACTAGAGGAAAAACAATATGGTTTGCAGGTAGATTATTTCTACACACAAGGACATCAAGGTTCTTATAATTTCATTTTGTCTCAACATTTCCTCTGGGTGTTTTTACCATTAGTTCAGGATTCATATATTAGGATGCAATTCCCAACTTATGAGAAAATGCCTCAGAAATGAAAGAATGTGTAGACCCTGAATGAAACAAGAAGTTGGAATAATCTGAAAAAATAGTGTACCTGATACTACTTCATTCAATGTCCCAAAATCTACTGAAGTAGTTTCAATGGATTTTACCACCCCTTTTTGCTTGTACTCCTGATTCATTCCCTTATTTGAGCTTTTTTATTGGAAACTCATTTCCATAATGACCCATTTATTTTCACTTACAACATTTTACTGAATTTTGATCATATTTTGTCATACCATTACCTTGATCTTTTTAGTGAAAATATGGGCCTTATGTCCCATTTTACCACATCAGTTGAACTTACAATAATTAAGAAGACATTTAAAATCATGTTTTTTACCACAATATTCATAAACTGTAATATTATGTATCTTACCATCAGACTTCTTTGAAGACTTATTCCATTTGTTCCGCCACGTCTTCCTATAATTCTGTTCCTTGTGGCAGTACGCATGATCAGCGAAAAACTCTATTTCCACATTCTCCGCAAATCTAACATGTTTTTCAAAACATTTGAACTCACGGGAAGCTAAAGAACTTTGATACATTAGATTTAATCCAGATTAAAACTGTTGATTTTAATATCAATATCTTGTATGAAATTTGAAGTATACCTTTCCAATCGAGTGAATTTTGCTTCATAAGCAGCCACTAAGTCATCCTCCTACCTCAGTTCCAAGAATTGTTTTTCTTTTCTAAGACGAACCACCTTAATAAATATATTTCTCAAGAAACATACCTTTGAATTAACCCCAATAAAAGCATCAATATCCTTATGATCCATGATATTTTTATCCATCGACCCCCATTGTTCTAAATCACTTTCAGAACAGTAAACAGAAAGACTAAAAATTTGTTGTTCTATACACCCCATGACGTCAAAAATATTTTCTAGTTATTTAATCCACCAGTCTAGTAAAATAGGGTGATATGGTCCTCTGAATGATGAGGGATGTGGCCTCATGAAATTTTCCACTACTAACATCTTCCTCTATGGTGGATAAGGCTAATCTCATGCATGGATACCACAACTATTTATATCCTAAGTAAATTGTTCCACCACTGCAACAAATTGTTCATATCTGATTCTGACCATCCTAGGTTACTGATATAGAAGGTTTTTTTCCTCATGAGGTTTTCCCATCATAGTTTCCTTGTATATATAGAATAAAACCATTCTGAACACAAAAAATATCTTAGGTGAAGAAACAATGTAATCTGTTAATTCTATTTCATTTCAATCTTACTAAAATTAACTTATGAATATTAATTTATCAACACTCTAACTCCTAAATATATCCAAACTAACCAATAATACCAACTATAAGGACCCTACATTAAACATAATGTAATCTTGAATTACATTAATAATTCACATTAAGGTTCATTTCAGGTTTAGTATTCTAGATAATTTGGCTATAACTATTACATTACATCTCAACTGTTACAAATTATACAATTCTACTTAGTATCCACTTTTTCATTAAATTAAAACTCTTAAAAGTATACAAGAGTTATTGTATTGATAATAATATTATTTAATTCCTCCTTTAACTTATCTTTCCTTATATCATGTGAAAAACATTTCAAAAACAATGTATGAGAATGAAAAGAATAGTAAGGGTTATAAAATAAGGAAAGACAACATTAGTCCATCAATACAAACAATACAATGAAATCATACTTTGTAATCTTTTTCATATCACAAAAAATCAGAAGATTTATGAACAACACATGGAAATCTAAATCATAAAGGTAACTTTTGGCATCCATATCATACATAAATTGTAGCTTTCACTGTTTCATTGTATGTTATGATTGAATACCCATTATAGTATTTTCCGTAAATCTCTTAGGGGAAACGTTAACGTTTACCTCCTTCACATTACCCAATGCATTAGAGAGCTATCTCAGGCTCACCTGCCCTAGGTTTATCACGAAACTACCTGTAAACATAAACAATTCCCAAGAACCATAACATATTCATAATACATAAAATAAATATAAATGAAAGATAAAATTTCCACATTTCAATCATAATATATCATTTAAATATATTGACATAACCAATCCATTATCATAACCATTTTCAATACCAAAATACATGAAATAGTATATGTTATTTAATTTATTTTTAAAATCATTACATCTTGTTAAGGAAGAAAAAATATAAAATAACTCTCACGATGGCAGAAAGGTCATTATCACCGCATAAGTTAAAAAGAAACATTCCCTATTTAGATTAGTAAAATGATACATCGAAAAATATTCCATTTAAATAAAAATTCAAAATTTCAAAGGGGTTTATACACTGTATAAAATAATGTCGTGTATAAATTAAAATATGCCACAATGAAAGGATATTGAGATAATGTGCCTTACCACATGTCTGAATTGAATCATTTTTCTTTAATCTCTATAATAATAAAATTATGTTAATTTCTAGTTCCATGAAAACCTTTTACATATTTATTATTCAATTTATATTAGTCATTACCACATTATAAACATTACACTATTATTTATGTTAATAATGGTCATTTTGTCGATATTTGTTACTTGAGTCAAAAATAAACTTCTTATAATTAATGTTTTCTATGTGGTCAAAAGTCCATAATCTCATGAATAATATCAAGGAATTAGAAATCATATATATCATATAAATTCAGTACATATATGTTTTTATAATAGTACATAATATATGGAGATAAGAAATGAAATGCACCATTCTTGGAGATGGTAAGTCGTACGTACGAATGAACACTACTTTCATTTATATGTAGTATTTAATGGAAATGAAAACATAATGATACATAATTATATAGTAATTACACTATAATATCATATATATTTTCAGTAACTCAATATTTTATACCTTCCACGTATGGAATGAACAAGTCATATCACTTAGAGGGGGTGGTAGTCCACACTTCCTCAAATGAAATCATCATCTTTACCCATTATGAAAACCATAAATATATGATATAAATGAAAAATAAAGAATCATAAAGACAATATAAATAAAATATATATCACATATAAATATAGTTTGAGCTTATTGGGCCCCATTAAAGGAGGTTGGATATAATCGACAATCATCATTTCGTGACACAGCTATTCAACGTACATAGAAACGGTATGTTCATATCAATTAGATGGAAGTGTGTGAAAGTGTAGATTGAATACTTCTCGTAAAAACAACCTATTATATTGAGGATACTGTTTTAGTTTTGTAAACAATGAATAATTAGATCATAGAGAGTGAAGAAATAAAATAAAAGAAGAGAACCTGAGGGAAGTTGTTACCTTTAAATCGGGTAACTCCCTTTGCATTGATCCAAAATGGCTTCTTTGAAGTGCCTTCTGCCTAATTTAAGGATTCAATGAGAAATCTAGTGATATCAGGAGATTTTTGGGGAATATTTTTTATGATCCAAGGGGCTTTAGATTTGTGTTTAATGGATTAGATGTGTTGGCCTTTTATATGGGGGAGACAGGGCTCTTTAGGAATGTTTGAAAATTTTATTTTATTAAAAAATTATTTTTGGTTTCAATAGGCCCAAAACATATTTATTTCAAATATATGGTGCATATTAGTAGAAATAAAATCATCCACTAAGAATTGGATAAGGTTTGGATATTTGTCTAAATCTTAACTTTCTAATTTATCCCTTGGTTACCTTATTTATCTTTTATCATGTACCGTTATATATTCGTACTATATGGTTAATATATTTAAAATAAAATATAAAAAAGAACCAAAATAGACCATTAATGATATTTTTAAAAACATATATGTAATTTGGATGAGTTTTGGATTTTTAGTACTATTTTATCATCTAATAAATATTGATTGATTTAAATTCTCTTTTATGTCAATTTTAATACTATTCATATCATGAATTTTTAGAAAATTGAATCCAAATTGATTCCTTCATAAAGAAATTAATTAATTAAAATATAAAATTTCCCCATAATAAATTAAATTAGTTTATAGAATAAAATGCTTCAGAATAATTTTATTTTAATATTTATTATGTCATTTTTTTGAATCCATTATTAATGAAGCAATTATTGCACCACCATTATGTCATAATTAAATTTATTAATTTTATTTATAAAAAATATAAATAAAATTACATGATATAGTAAATATTTTAATCATTATAAAGACTATTTATATACTAAGATATGAATTATATAATCTCACATTAAAATTGTTTTGGAAAAACAATACATGTTTATGGTGTTTTTTTACTTTAAATAAGAAGTTATTAATGTCATTATCATACCCAAATAGATTTCAAAAGACAATATTATAACACAAGGATTTTCTTGGTTGTCCATTATCATCCAATAAGGTTATAACATGTGTTAAGTTAATTTTATATTATTAAAATATTTTTTTTTACCTTAAGTTACCCTCTTTACATTTAACCGCTGTAGAAAAATCAAATGTAACTATCCGCCAAAAAATATTTTCATCTCATTGAACCACATTTTAATTACTGATTCTGACCATGTATTTTTTATTTTCAAATTCAATTCACATATTCGATAAAATTTTGTTTGAATGAAAAATTCAGTTTTTAACTTTTATGTAGTGTTTTTTCACAATTAATCAAAAATGGAATGTTTTTAGAAATATACGAAAAATTCCCCCAAATAAAATTTTGATGTATTGAATTCAAAAATGATGTCTATTTTACCAAATTAAAAATATATATGTTTCATTAATTAATTTAAAATTAATTTTTGTTGGAAAAAAAAGTGTTTTAAAGAAATTATAACTATCAAAAGACTAACACTTATTTATGTCTAATTTCAATGTGAAATTACTTCTAATGAAAAAAATTAGATTACATGGTTAAAATATAATACTATTAAACTTTAAAACCAATAAAGAGAAAAATCCAACTATATAAATATATTATATTAAAATTTAGTTTTGAAATAAAATGCAGTTTTTTAACTATTCATTAAAAGATTTTCTTTTTCAAAAAAATAAGAAAATTCCATCCAAAGTAAATATTAATGTCCATATTCTAAAGAAGAAATTTATTTTGTTAGATATAACATATAAAACTAAAAAAACTAAATTTAAAAAGGCTTCTCTATCAAAAGGTGGAAAGTCCACTTTTAATGAATATTGGAGAGTTTATGCTTAAAATTGGATCCATTCACAATTTAAGAATTTAAATTTTATTGGATAAATATAATAACATTAAAAAAAATGTATAATAACATTTTAGTTAGTTATATTCATTCATACCAATAAAATATTTAGTAATTTATTACCATTTAAAATAATATTATAATATTATTTTTCAGTATGAATTAGCCTTGTGTGCAACAAGATATTTCAGAGAAACCTATTGTTGTGTGTTGAGTAATCCATCAAAAATAACACCATATTTAGAGTAAAATTAATATTTAAATAACAAATATTAATAACTATGAAAATTTCTTACTCTTTATTTACCTGGGATGTTATAATTTTCTTTTTTTAATTATCTTTAATAAAAATTCATAAATATAAATTTAATCCATATGGTTATCCCTTCTACCAATTTTTCAATTCTCGATATAAATTTTCGTTGATTTACATTACTCTCACATTAGTGTTCTAAAATGAAAGACTCGATTTAATTTTTGACCTCTATTTGGAATTATTGATTGAGGGATTCTAAAGGGAAATATTGATGTTCTACTTGATAGGATTGATTGTTCATGGTGATGGAATTGATGTCTAGATAGTTTTTGACATTCTTACAGTGATAAAGATTATTGTGTCGTTCATTTTATGATGAAAACCCAAATTTTAGATTCATGTGGTGTGAGAAAGAATTCTTAGGAGCGTTGGATATAGTAAATGATGGTTATGGACTAGGAAAAGTGTGTGTCACAAATATGGAATTATTATTTTTATTATATTTTTTAATTCAATGGTCAAAATATTGTAAGATGATAATGTTGATGTGATTTTCCATAAAACATAGCTTGTAGTCTGATGATCACGAAGCATGTATTTTAGTAATTTTCACTGGATAGTGATTATATAAAAAACATAACAATCACAGATAATGTGACACTACATCACATTTGTAACGACCCAATGTTTTTAATGGAAATTAACTTTTTATATTTATGTCATTAAATCACATAATAATGAACTAATAAGTGATAAGTGAATTTTAAACATAATTTTGTCACTTATGTGTTTGGAATTTCAAAAATCCAACATACACGGTTGTGTTCAAGATGTTTTTTAGAGTCTAATAAAAAATAATAATTTTTGGTGAATATTAACCTACCCTAATGAATAATAACACACCATTATGAATAGTGATATACCCTAATGAATATTAACCTTATATATGGTGGTTTAAAAATAATATTCATGTTGGAAGTTTGATATACCTATAGTTTAGAATGAGTTAATGAATGCTTTATTACTGGTTTTGATAATAAATTATTTTTTTATTTAAATCATAAACTAATCATATTTAGAAAATTATTTTTGAAAAATGGCCTTCATTTTTGGATTCAACATTTTAAAAAATCGATGGGGTAAATTTTTGGGATTTTTCTGAAATACATGAATTTTTTATGAATAATGAAATTCCCTAATTTACAAAAATAAGCTAAATAAGCTAATTATAGAGTCATGTGTGATGTTCTGCTGATGTAATCCCACTTTTTTGGGATTGAATTATAAAATTAATATAATTGGTCATGCAAGACTCACTATTCCATGTCTTGTGGGGAAATAATAAACTAATGAATTTTATATTAAGGAAACCCCTCTCTCCTCCACTATAAATACCCTCTCTCCTTACCTCTTTCCATCACACCTCTCAATCCTTGTGACTAGCCAAATTTCTGTCCAAATAACCTCCCAAGCTCCTTCCCCACTTTCAAGGATTTTTAGTCTTTTCAAAAGTCCAAAACCAAAGCCCCTAAGAGGAGATCAAAGGGTAAGAACCCTCTTTTGTTTTCAATTGTTTTGTTTTCATTTTCTTTCTTTCATTATACCCTCTTCCCCTTACCTTATCCAAAAGGAATGAAAGCTCCAGAATCTCATATATTCTGGATGCTAATCATGTTTATGGAAAATTTAAAGCATCATGCTTCCCCTACTCTCCCTCACGTTCTATAATTAAAACATCGCCCGTGATGTGTCAAATTACCAACATCATGGATAATGTGTTTTGAAATTCTTTTATCGTTTTGATTTTGTTCATGAAACCATTTATCTTATGGTTGAAACAGATTATTATATATGTTATATGTCCTATTTAAGGTTATGTAATCCTCATACACTCATGATATAAAACAATAATACAAAACAAGTCAATTATAGGAAAAATCATTAAAATTGATTCAAGTGTTTATCATTAATGATTAATTTAAAGGATCTCTTTCACTCTAATTAACCAAATTAATTTTAACCATGTAACCTACTGGATTTCCACTAATGTTATATAACGTCAATTCATGACAACCACTTTCATCTTAAAATTTATTTAAACCTAAATACAATTGAACTGATCATTAAAACAAATGAAACAAATGGACCCGAACAACATAATTGAACCATGTAATCAATCAAAATGGGTATAAATGAACATAAAAAGGTTATACTTAATATTTTACAATTAGATAAGGTTCTAGAACCATTGATTAACAAACATAATTTGACTATTCAGGTCATTAATATCAAGTGGAGAACACCAACGGACCTAAGGTAATGGATCCTCTCAATTTCACTCTTATTCAATATTGTTCACTAAGCCCCCTCAAGTACTCCTGATACCATGCCGACAATCCGTAAAGAATTCTGCCCGAACCTCTTTTATTCCTTCGAGTTGTTTTATCTAACTTTGTACCAAAATGTTGTTATCTTATCTTTTATTATGAATACTTTATATGTTGTTTACATGTTCCAAGTCTATTTATCAAAAATATTTTATCACTTTCTTTCGGGGATATGCATGATTTTAAGTGATTCTCTCCTCATTACTTCCCGATAAGTGAACCCGTTTTAAGGTAACTTCCCAAATGATTTCCTATTATCAAGTGTACTTTATCCTCTGTTTTAAGTCACCTTTGTCCTTATAAAATCAGTCTTTTTATTATAAAAACACCCTTGGTTTACATCTAGTTTTATAAAAAATATTATGTCGCTTTTCGTTTTAAGAGATATTTGATGTTTTCTTAAACCGCACTAAAATATTTTGACTCAATGATTCAGAAAAAACTATTTTTACATGTTATCACATCAGTTTTTTATCTCTTGTCATGATTTATGTATTTATACATTATTAATTTCTATTTATGATTTAATTCCTTTCTTTCATGGAAGCTTGTATGTTACACCCCTTTTTATTATGCTTCATAACATGATTGTGTGCCCATTTCTTTCCTTCGGTACTCTTATGTTTATATATGATTGAGGTTCTTTATGTGGAAAGAATATACATGAATAAGCTTAGATGGGTGCGCCCAGATAGTTCTCCAATGCTTTGGGTAATGTTAATGTCTCATGAGAAGATTATGGGAAAACGGTCTGGGCGGTTAGCCTTGGCTTGTGCAACTATGGGAAACAAGATTGGAAGTTAGCCTTAACTCATACTAAAGTCTTGTTCAAAGTTGCTTCCACCTCTCTATGAAACTATGTTAATATAATCTCATGCTTATATGATCCCATGATTATTTTATCCCATTTTTATATGTTATGATTCTATATTTTTCATGCTTCCAATATCATTATGTCAAGCCTCCTTACTCATGTGCTTAAATATTATTCTTATGTTCTTTCCCTTACTGGGATTTTTAGCTCATCCCTTTGTTCATGTGTTCCCCAGGGTACCCTATGCAGATGTAAGGGCTCAAAGGATTTTAGGAGATCATTATGAATATTAAATAAAGAAGTGTTTTTTACCCCTGTTTTATGTTATATGCACATAGTCTTCCAAGTCACTAGACTTAATGATCCTTGGCTTGTACTCTGATGATGAATTATGTTTAAAATCATGAAATTTTATGTGTAAAAGTCTAGGGTCACTATAACATTTCATTCCTGTTAGTCTTAATTTCATTAGAATGTTCCAATTATACACATCAAGTTATTAATTGGATTCATATACCATGTGTATTGACAATAATGTCATTTATTTATGGACAAACAACATCGTTTTTATCTAAGGAACATATCAATCTACCCACATAATGTTACATTGGATGTATGATATGTACATTCTATATCCCTTCATGTGGAATGACTAAATGTATTGAAGATATAGTCCTAGATGGACTCAAGAGACTTAAATGTCATTTTACAAAAATTTAGCACATGTTGTATATTCCTTCCACTCACAATTGATACTATTGAAAATCAGAATAAACAAACTATATAAAATAGAATTATATTTAGTGTTCTAGTAATATTAACATGTTGTATAAACTATATCATCATAATGTCTGTTTTGGCAATAATAGTAGTCCATTATTTGTGATTTTTCTATAAAAAATTCAATACTACATTCCATACTATTTGTATAGGTTTTTTCTTTATCATATATTTTAAATTGCATCCTTTAATATCAAGGTAATGATTTTGGTGTAAGGGTGAGACATTTTTTAGAGTCAAGGGGTTTATATTCCACAATAAGATGCACTTGAAAATGGTTTGGGTCCCACATGTGTGTTGTGGAGTAGGATTGCCTCTAATATTTTTATAACATTAATTTTTTTATCATCAAGGTATGGATCATCCACTTTGAAAATGGTTTATAACACTCTCAATAATAATGAGGTTAATGTCAATCATATTACATTAAATTTTATAACACAATATTTGAATATGAATTAAATGGTGTAGGTCCTCTACCAATAAAAATTTGTCAGTTTAGGAACTCCCTGAGAAACATTCTCATAATAATTCATAGTCTCTCATTTTAATAATGGAGATGGAACATCTCCACATTTTTTATTAAGTCATCCATTAATAGTTAGGTACTCAATCAGTAGATGTACAAAAACCTCAACAAGTTATAGTTCCTGCATTACAATTTCAATGATATATAAATAGTGTAAGGAATGGATAGTAATATTTGGGTCATGATCCTTACCTGAAATTGTTATAGGTGGATTTATTCAAGAAAATATATAAATACATGGCCATTTTGATTCCAAATTTTAATGGATTATATCTAGTCCATATACATTTATTTTTATGAATATTATTGGATAATATGTACATTTATGGTTTCTTATAAGATGATATTTCATAGATATGAGCTATATAAATAGTATGGTCTCATTGGCATGGTTATCTTGGGAATGGTGATATTCTATATTTCTACATGGTATAATACTTATTATTTTCCCATCGACAGGTATTTAATATATATAGTCATTTTATCTTGAAATTTTTATTTTATAGAATTATATCAGGTTTGACTATTCAACTTTTATAGGTCTTGTTCACACAGATGTTTTCTCTATGAAATTATTCTGTAGTATTTTGTGACAATTGGGTACCATGAGAATGTAGATCTAGTAGAACTACTGGACTAGTTGGTTGATTACATTGTGTTTATTGATGACGATTAATATAATTTGTTCTGACTCCCCAATCTGTTAAAATATATGTGTTTTTGAATAAATTTAATTTCATTGATAATTGGTGATATACACAACACCATGTTTAAATGAAACATGATACTCAATTAAACTAATATTTAAACATTACCAATTTAACCTTTCCAATAAATCAGTGGTTATGAATATAAATAACTAAATTATGGAAAAAACTAGTTTACAAATGTAAATTTGTTATTTATTAATAATAAATTATAATAAGAGTCATTTGGAAGAGAAAAAAATGTGTTTTAAAATATATTATTTTTTCTAAAAGTCAATCAATTATTTTTCTGTCAATGTGATTTAAATTTTATTTTTAAAACATTTACAAAATCTATTTTAATATATAAACAAACATTTTGAAATCTAAAAGAAAATTAGCATATATATCATTTTTTGTATTTTTCAAAAAATATAATTATTTTTTGAATTGTAAAAAAATACCGACTTTTACATGAAAACTGACTTTTTAATTAAAATATTTATAGTGTTATATTATATATTTATAGGTTTTAAAGTAATATTAGTTCAATTGTATATATATAGATTAATATTATTTTGGAAATTATAATATTTTTAATATTTAATTTTCAAATAAAAACGTAGTAATCTTTTGATAATTTTTCTATTAAAACCTAGTTTTTCATCATGTATGCCAGATAAATTTTTCATTAAATTATACCAATTATATGAATAGAATTTGGATAAATGTATTCAATATTTGGAATCAGTTTAATTTTTAATATCATACATTTATAATATAATTTTCAACTATAATTAATAGTACAAACATAAAAAATTAATTATTGTGATTTAATTAAAAATTGGATTTATCAAGTGTTAATCTAAGAAGATAAAGGATAAATTAACCTAGAAAAAATTCCAAAAATAAATTCCATAGAAATAAATTTACCTTAAAATGTAGGATGAAGAATAATCGAATTTCGATCCTTGTTTCATGTGGAAAATTATGGTACACATTTTTTATTCAATAAATTACTTTTGTGCCACTCATCCCACCTATAAATGGACTCCAAATATTCTCTCATATTCACATATTCATACCCTTATGTATTGGATAATATATTAAAAAATAACTTAAAAAAATATCTACCATAATCTTATAATCCTTATTTTCATCACAAATCCTCCATAGTAAGGAACTTGGTGAGAACAAATAAGGGTTACCCAAAGAAGTTTTAATGTTTTCCAATAAGAATCATTATTTTATTTCATTCCCCACCAGATAAAATTATTATTAATACATAGTGATATAATAAAATCAGTATCATACATATACAAAATTTTTTATTCTATGTACATTATTACTACCATCTCTACTTCAATCAGATGGGTAATGAGATCATCATTCATGTGCATGGAGGACCACTACCTCAAGAACCAGTTACTTTTTTTTCAATTACAAATAATAATGGTAGGGTATGATGATGGATATAATGAAAGTATGTGATATTTATAAAATTATTAGAAAACTGTAGTTTTTATATAATATATACCTTTTTTAATTTCTATTACTTTAGGGATGTGATAATGTCACTCGTGTGTATGGTGGATTACCGCACGATGAAGCGATGCGAATTATCATTCAATAATACATAACATGGACTATTATTAAGATAAATGTAATTAATATATGTTATAAAAATGAATTAATTGTGATATTTGTGATATATTTATCATTCAAAATGAAAATATATAATTTTTTTACACAAAAAAAATTAACGACATAATTTCTGTATGTGTGGACTATCGCCTTCACAAAGAGATTTGAATCTATTTCTATCACATCCCCACATGGATGATATATATTATAATATTATATGAAATGATATGATATTTATTATTTTATTTTAATTTTGGAGTAATGAAATATTTATTTACAATATTTCCACTATTATCACTGCAAAATTGAAACATTATTGATCCGTATATATGACATCCCATCTCAATAATCATAAAAAACTTCATTTAAAAAAATAAATTATTATATTTAAAAGAATTATTGATGAATAAATGTGATAATTATACCATGATTATAATTTTTAGGAGATGTAGCTATATATCTTTCACAAAAACCAGATGATTAATAATAACACATGAATTAGAAAACAAGGTGATTAACAACAGAAATAATGATAACAATGAAATATTATTAACAAATAGGTGGTAAAATATTATTAGTGGAAAATATTTGATATTATGAATATGATAACTTTTTAGGTATAAATTAGTAACATTCATAAAACCATTATACAACAATTTAATTCACTTTCCACTAATGGAATGTGTTAGGTAATGTATTTCCTCTCAATTTACATTCCCTTATGAATTATTTGATATTATGAAACAATTAATTATTATTTGGAGTTTATACTACACATTTTACAATTAATATTATGATTCATTAAAAATTTATGGAATTATATGTTTCACAGTGAATGATCTCTTCTAAAGGGATTTGACTTGAAATTTACCATGTGGTAAAATTTTGGTATAATCTCATGTTATTTTTTATTATTAACATTATCATAAAACAATCACTTTTTCATAATAATTTATCACTGGAAAAAACATTTGTAATAAATATCCATATTTGTCTTTTTTAAAATTATTATTTTATAAACCATATTCCAATTTTACCAGTGCTGTTTAATTTGGGAGTTATTTGATTTTTTATGTAAATATTCATAAATTTTTGTCTTTTACATAATAATGTTATTTTATGACATGTAATACTCATTCAGGAACTAAATAAATTATTTTATCTATGAGAAATTATATAGACTATAGTGCTAGGTAGGGATCAATATAATATATCCCCTAGATGAATCGGTAAGTCACATGAAACAAATATTTTTTTCAAATTAAATAGGGTTCTTGATGTAGTTTTAAAATATCATGAAAATGTATTGAAAGTATAGTTATGAGGATGACTGAGATCATGGAATCCAATAATTAAGCATATTCATCATTTATAATTTAGTCAATATTATTATTCTTAAATTTTTATAATGGTATTATATCTGGATGCATTTCATTGTCATATTATCGATTAAATGGGATGTTTGATCCATTATTTACCTTGACATATTAGATTTTCATTATCAATTATTACAACCAATATTTTAAAACGACATGTGTGATTACTTATTTTTTATTACCTTGTGATTATACAATATCAAATTATGATACCCATGTTATTTATTAAATGGACTGTGTGTTCAATTATTTATCATGCATTGTGGATTATTTTTTGTTGAATAATT
The DNA here is from genome assembly GCA_963277665.1 of Viscum album. Lineage (NCBI taxonomy): Eukaryota > Viridiplantae > Streptophyta > Magnoliopsida > Santalales > Viscaceae > Viscum > Viscum album. The sequence goes on along the minus strand of OY728125.1, from coordinate 1,919,113,057 downwards.
ACAAAATCTATACTACATAACCCATATTGGGAATTTCAGCTCAATGATATTTTGTCTCCCTTAACCAGGATATAAAGAAGATATATTTTAAGGATTTTTCAATGAATCAATAGATTTTATGTGGTTATTTATTATGTTATATTTTCTATTATGAATGTAAAATGGGAATCATTTATATAAAAGTTTATCCCAAACATATAAATTGATCGATGTATAGGGATTTTAACCCATGTATCTATGAAAATGTAACAAATTAAGGAAAATATTATTTTATTTGGGCAAGTTTCATTAGAGTTAGCATCATAGAAGGTTTACCAGAATCCTTTGAAACCATATCTTGGTAAAAATATATTCGGAAATATAATCCTCTGATAAAATATGTCGATAAGTATAGAAGAACATCACATTTTATTTATTGGAATGTGATTTTTTTGGTTTTCTAAGAAATACATAACTTTCTAGATAATACATGTGAACATGGTTATAACATTGAGGTTCCCGGGTGTAATAACTCCCAAAAGGTTATAATGGATTAGTCTCACACATCACCTTGTGTGTGACAACTTGACTCAGTGCACACCGATTTTAACAATAATGGGAGATATGATTTTGTTAAATGGAACTTTCATTAAAACCCAATATGAAGTATTTGAAAATAAATATATTCATAGAGAAAATATTTATATAATTCTGAGATTAAATTTACATAAGTATTAATTTATGATGGGTGTGTAAACATATTTAGAATTATAAATTATGATCTAATGTCCAATGTATTATAACATAAATAACTACATTCTATTGTTTAGGAATGGAACCTGGATAGAATATGGGTATTAATACTCATAGATATTTCCCTGTTAAAGAAGCTAATATAGATTGTATTAGAAATGAGAATATTATGGTTATATTAGGGCTTATTAATCTAGTTATAAAAAATAACATTTCTTTAAAGGAGAAACCTCTCCTAAAGTAATATTCTCATATGATGGATTATATTATGAGATAAATTCACAACCATTTTCTAAGACTACAAATCTAGTGGTTCCCAAGCATTGGATAAGGTCCTTATAGAAGTCATTATTGGTTTTGGGTTAAGCTGGAATGGAGAAGGTTAATTATATATTGTATTTTCTAGAAGTAAATGAAGATAAATGGTGTTAATTGATAAATAATACTATATAATAATAGGAAATCGTAAATATAAAGTGGAATTATTATAAGGGTACATTATTGGAATAATATTTCCACCATGAAAAAAAACCAAGATATTTGAAATCACACTATCATTAATCGAAAGTATGAATAAATTGTTGAGGAGTAGGAATGCACCGTTACAAGGATAGATAGGTTTTATATGTATTAGATAGACAAAATAGATTAATACATTGACCATTTATTTAAAGTTTTTGTTCAAAGACTCTAAAGGGTACGGGTCTATAATGATTTTTTCTATATAATGAATAAGTTTTTTATTCCATCACAATAGAGAATTAATAATACATATATCAATATATTAAAGGTAAATATAGAGAATAATATATCATATAATTACAGATTCAATGGGAATGTTTCAAAGAAGATTATGTTGATGGAGAAATTTCATTCAAGTGATAATAAATGAAAGAAACATCATGGGATGTTCTTAAAGGGAATGGTAGTGTGATACATGTGTGGAGATAAGCTGAATCTAGATAATTAATATGATATGAAGAAAAAATTAAACGTGTTCAAATGGTTTATATATATATATAAGAGAAATTATTTAAACTATTGTCCCATGTTTCAATAAAATCAGTCAAAGAAGAGGCCTATGAGAGAATTGAAAGCTTATGAGATCACTACAACTGAGGTGGAAGTGCCGAATCATTTGATGGCCAATAATTTTTACCCATATTAATATTTATCTAATTATTTATTTTATTATGTATCCTCATAAAATTTTATATATAAATAAATTTTAAATAAAGTTATACATTTCCCTTTTAATTTAAAAATGGATTTTTCAGTCACAACTCACATGGGAAGTCTCAATACAACAATGATGTTTTGTGAATTTCCCATTATAAAAAATAAACGTTATTTTTATAATTACATGGTATACTTCAATATATTCTTTAGTATCGAATGGAATCAAATGTAAGATCAAAAAATTTATTTAAAGATGGAAATCACAATATTTTAGGATGATATTTTATTCATTATGTTTAAACTGTAGGATTCATAATCATTTAAATTTATTTATTTAACCCTTCCTATATAATGATGATGTTATTGGGGAATAATGGAAAACAGAATATAGTGAATGAGAAGTTAATCATAAAATTGTAGATGTACCTATTGTATAAGAAAACATTGATGTATTTTATGTGGAATTTCCTGGATATACTCTATAGCATGACATTTATTTTTATATTGATTTTATTTATAGTTCAGCACCAATATAAAGGTCTTTTTATAGAATGGACAATGTGGAAGTAGTGCATTTAAAGAAAATACTAGAGGGGTGTTGTGATAATTGATTTATTCATGTTAGTGTGTAACCTTGATATCGTCTATTCTCATTATTAAATGAAATTTTTCATCCATGATTCTATTCATTTATTATTGTTAATAAAATACAATTATGAAAAATTAAAATTTTCATCTACCTCACCTTGAATACTTATTTGATCGACTTCACAGAACCCTATTTTTTCAATGATTAACCTTCGTTCTAGGTATCGGAAATTGTCAGTAAATAAGTAAGGAATTGAATAAATAGATTTTCAAATGATGTATAAAATTACGAGTTTAAATTAATACCAATTGGATTGACTAATTAAACCTTTATTTTTATAGATCAAATAAACAATTTATTCACAGAATATCTTGATGAAATTGTTGTGGAATTAAATTATAACATTTTTGTTTATTTTAAATCATATGAGGAATATTAGAATCACTTTTAGAACATTCTTAACACTCTTATTAGAAAATTGTTATAGGTAAATTTAATATGATTCATTCTTGACATCATGAAGTTTCTTTTCTTGGATATATTTCCCACAATTATTGAATCCTAGTTGATCCTATGAAGAAAAAGGACATCAGGGAAATGCCTATACCAATGAACATAAATGTGGTATATAGTTTATTTAGTTTATCATTTTACTATTAGTGATTCATTAATTGTTTTTCTTGATTGGATTACCCATTAACCAAGTATCCAAATAAATGAGTTAATCTTATTTTGAAAAAGGAATGTGATTATTGTTTTTAAGATATAATGAAGATACTTTCCAATGATCTAATTTTGAATATACAATTTCAAATTATTTTTTTATAATATATATAGATGCATCAAAGTAGAGACCATTTTGTATCATCAAAAAATAATAAATTTATTTCATATGTATTAGAAAAATTGAATAGTCATGAACAAAACTATCTGGCCAATTATATTGAGTTTGAAGTTATAATCATTTCATTGAAGATATCGATATTTTACCTCTATGGTTAAAAATAAAAGATATAAATAGAACCTAAAAGCATAAAATACATATTTTCATAGGAATATATTAACATGAGAAACAATATAATGGAATGATATTCTTAAGGATTATTATTTAACCATATAAAACAACCTAGGATAATTAAATACATTAAAAAATTGATTGATAAGGAATTATCATGGAGTTATGACCAATATTAGGATTTAGTGAGATCTTATATTCATGGATCAAGTAAATATGAACATGATAATTATTAAGGTAGGGGAGAAATAACATATTTTTTAAATTAATCTAATAACTTCTTTATTAGAAAATACTAAATATTATCAATATAATGTTGAGGAAACTCAAAAAAAATCAAAGATATGTATGATTGGTAATTATAAGACTTCATTTGTGATGATGGGGTTATGAAATTTGGAAATATATTATGTGTTCCATCTATACCCATCATAAAAATAAAATTTTTAAATGATACCCACAAAAAAATTTCACTATACACCCTGGTAGCATAATAATGTATTGTGTATTGAGGGACCCTTTTGTGGTATTAAATAATGTGGTAAATTAGTGTTTACACATTCATATGATGATTTTATAAACAAGTTAATGATATGGGATAACATCCTTGTTGTTTCATGAATCCTATAACTACTCATGTGTGGAAAGGGGTTGATATTACTATGGAATTTTGTCACATGGCAACCATAACTCCTTGAAATAATTATAAAATACTGGTCATCATTGATCACCTAAAAAATCAAAAAACTTCATCAGTATAATAGGTTGTTTTCCGCTTGATAACCTCATATGATCTATATTAATGATGTTATAATAATTCACAGAACACCAATTTAAAATATATTTTATTAAGATCACCATTTAAAATTGATATTTTGGAAGATTGTTTAGAAATTTCAAGATATTGAGATATATTTGAGCACCTCCAACCATTCTCAAAATAATGAACATGATGAAAGTATTGTCAAAAAAATGGTTAACAGGTTGTGGTATTTCACACATTACATTCAAGGTACGTAGGAATATTTTTCGCATTTGGAAAAGTTTTCCAATAAGAATAGTTTCCATTTAAGTATTCAAAATGTTCCATAAGAAGCATTATATAGAAAGAGACATCGATCTACAAACATTTATGAATTATTTAAAGAAAGGAAACATGTAGAATCATATCATGTTGAATAGAAAAAAATGATAAATTCTATTTTTGCTCACATTAAATAATTTCAATGTTGGAGAAAAAGTTATAGTGATAATACGAGGACTGAATTTTTATTCCAAATGGGAGATACTATACTGTGTAATATAAATCCACAGAAGGCGGTTATAATGTTTGGTAAGATATGTAAACTAAGCTCCAAGTACATTGAATCCTTGTAAATAATTGACTGAATTGGATTTTTCTATTATCATTTATAAATGAAATAAAATATCTCAAAAGGACATGATGTGTTCAGAATAACATTATTAAGAAAGTACATTCAAGAACCAACACATTTACTCACATCTAATGAAATAGAAATGAAAAAATATCTTTTATTCTATGAATTACTAGTCCGGATTCTTGATACTTGTAAAAATTGGGGATGAAAGGGACAATTCCACTAGTAAAGTTATGGTGGAGAAAATTGAAAAATGGTAGAGCAACATGGGAACTAGAAAATATGATGAATAAATATCCTCATCTATTTTGAATATAATATCCATTATATTTTGAGGATTAAATTTTTGTAGGAGATGATCTTGTGACACCATAATTAATTAAAATATATTTATTTCGGAATAAATATAATTTTATCAAATACTTGTTATCCAAACAACACTGGGATTAACCAAAATTTGATACAGTACTGATTATTTTTCCACATTACCATTTTATCATCTTCATTAAATTATATTTTATGAATTGGAAGAACTAAATTTTGAAAACTCTATCATTTATATATGTACATTTTTAATCTATTTATTAGAAATGAATAAAATAATAACTATGATGAAAAATAAGTGTTATTTTAAATCATTATACTTTCTAAACGATGTTATGGTAATTCTTTTTAAAGCATGATGTAAAATTAAAATCCAATTTAAAAAAAATTCTATTTAAAAATAAAATATTTATTTTTTAAATTGGAATAAAATATTATATTATGGAATTTTGTTGGGATTTATTTACAAAGTTTCTTTTTTTGATGAATAGTGAAAAAACTGAATTTCAATTAAAAACTGTATTTTCATTTAAATAATTTTTAATGATAAATAAGGTTTTAAATTTATTTTAAAGTAACAGTATTTATATTATATATTAATGTATCTAATTATCATTTTTAGAATAATTTTTATATTTAATTTTGAATAGAAATATTTTTAAAAAATTTATTATTTCCTCTTTAGAAATAGGTTTTGTCACCATGTTTATTGGATTGATTTGAAATTATATTTTCTCAATTCGATAAAAATATTTTTGAAAACTAGACTCAATATTTTTATTGAAATTATTTTTATTATCTGATATGGCCATCTTAATTTTTGAGAATATTGAATAGTGTAAATAGTAAAAATTTAATTCTACGGTTAAAGTTAAAAATGGATATATTGGGGAGTAAAACTAGATAGACAAGGGATAAATTCACCTAAAATATTTTATAAACTATTTTAGATGTAAATATTTTCACCTTATCAAATATAATTATACATAATAATCAAATTATTATCCTTTATTCGTTTTTAAAAACATGGGTACACGGTTTTCATTACAAAAAATATAACTGTGCCACTCACATCACCTATAAAAGGTCAACGCCTCTCCAGTCTTTATCGCACTTTCACAACCCTTTTTTCATACAATATCTCCCAAAATAACATCCCAAATTCCCTACATTAAATATATAAGCCTTATTTTTGGAATAAATATATACTATTAATTATGTTGTTGGATTCATAATGAGGTTACCTGAAGAAGATGTAATGTTCTTCAATGATAAACATAATTTTATTTCTTTCTCTACCTCCTTTCATTATTATTAAACCATGATTATTTAAAAAATAAAAAAAATCCTTATTTGGGTATTTCTTATGTTAAATTGATTTCAAAAAATCATTTTTTACTTATATTAAATGGGTTATGAAATCATCAATCGTGTTTAAAAAGAACTACCATATCGTGAACCGATGGAATTCATTTTTCCATTACCACCCCCATGGTTGGATATTATTAATGATATAATTCATATATGGGATTTGTATTAAATAGATATATTTATTTAGTAATTATGTCATATATATATTTAAAATACATATCAATTATGAGATATAATTACATCGCTCATGTGTACTACAGACTACCATCTCATTAAGTGATGCAATTCATCTTTCCAAAACACATAACAAGGGAGTTAATGATGATAATTATAATGAATATATGTGATATAAATTAATTATTTTCCATATTCATGATATATTTATCATTATGAAATTAAAATATATAATTTTTTTCTCACATTAGAATATTGATGTCATCGTTGTAGTTTGTGTGGAATACAGCCCCTATGATGCGAGGTTCTCTCTTTTCATCACCATTCCACATAGATGACATATATTAGTATATTTGAAGGATAATATGGTATTTAATAAATTATTATAATTATTTAAAGAAAAAATATTACCTACCCATTTTCCATGATGATCATTGAAAAATGGAAACATCACTCATGCTTATATACGACCTACAATATCCATGTTCATAAATTACATAATTTATCAAAAAACTTTTTAAAAAATATATGTAAATGTATAGTTGAAATATTAATAGGTTAATTATGTAATTATTTTTTTTATTATGGAGGCAATATAACTGTATAATATGAACATGAACTAGAACATTCATAACAGAGCATGATTGAGATAATAAGACAGTCAACACTTGAGAAATTAATGTAATGAATTGTTATTATCAAATGAGTGGTAAAATGTTATAATCTGATCATATAGGATATTATAAATATGATTATGGTTATATTATAAATTAATAACAATCTTTATACAATTATATAGGATTTTAAATGATGTTTAGCAACATAAAAGTTTGAGGTAAGGTATTTCATCTCAATTTTCATTCAATTGGAAATAATATCATATTATTAACCAATTAAATATTATGTCTAGTATATAATTCACCTATGACCGGTAATATAATTATTAATTCATGAATAATGAAATTTTAAGTTTCAAATTGAATCATATGATCAATTGTTTCTCGAATTTAAAATTATAATGTGGTAATTGTTATTGTACAATCTCACTTTTTTTTATTATAAACATTATCTTAAGGAAATCAAATTCTTGTAATAAATTTTCATTATAAATTTAATTTGTATCACATATCCACATTCTTTATAAACATATAATATTTTTTATTAAAAATTATACCATTTTTTAATATGATTTTTAAATTTTAATGATAATTGAATTTTGTGGAAAAAATTGATAAATCGGTATTTTTTTCTCAATAAAGATATTTAAACATAAGTCATTTTGAATAAAGAATTAAATACATTATTATATATATGATGAATTATTTGTAAATACATATACATGTGTATATTTTTATAATACATCCACTCATTTAATTAGTAGTTCTCATAAGATAAATATGTTGGAAAAAATTAGTGGCTTTTATAGGTAGTTTTAAATCATCTTATGTATTGTATGCACAGTAGAAGTATGATGATTCCGATGATCTTGGATCTAATAAATAATAAATTAATTAATTTTTTATTTATTTATTATTATAATACATTACATTTTAGTAATGATATTATTTTTTATACATTTCATTCTCATATTATAGATTAAACCAAATATGATGAGTTATTTACCTTTCACCAATGATTATTCTTTATATAGTTAGAAAACATAGTTAGTTACATGGATAGGGTGTTAATATATTTATCCAAAACTATTTATTAGTCCCAATATTAATATGAAATCAATGTTATTTGTTAAATTTCAATTTTTTAATTTATTTAACTTTCTATATTGATTTAATTATATTGATTTATGATAGATGCTATTATACATAACCCTCAATGAGAATTTCAGATCACCCTAATTTTTTTAAAATCATGTGGATATGAATAAGAGATCATTGAATTAATTTTCAATAATAGAGTTCATTTTATTTATTCATATGTTTTGTGTTATATTCTATTCAAAATATATACTGGGTATCACTTATGTATCTAGTTCCCCAAAACATCTAAACTAATCGTTCATTCATGATTTCACACATCCTATCAATGATAATGTAACCATAATGACACTAGTGATGGGATACTAGAAATGGGGTTGTTACATTGGTTTCTAAGGGAGTGTCTTCAAATAGATTTTTACCATATAGATCTATCATTCACTGTCATATTTTAGTTATTACTAGTGATATTATGTATGTCATATTTACATTCCAATTCACTCCCATGGAAATCATTTTTAGAAATTTTTTATGTTAATATATTTATTATGTAGTTCAGTTATATAAATATTATTTTCTTATGTTGAGTATTTTAGGTTTCATGTCTATTATATGTTGTTATAGGCTACGGCTTCCCATATATCAGGATTCCTTTATGGTTCTATTTCCCATCCCCTATCTTATTAGACATAGAATATGGATGGAACACTCATCACACTACCTAACTAGGTGGGGCCATGGTGGGTTAGTCTTGTTAATCCTCCATAATAATCTACACCTTAATTTGACCACATGTTCTTGATTTATTAACTATTCTGTTCATCTACATTATACATAAAAAAATTAAATACATCCAGATCATCATAATTATTATATAGAATACCTATATTCATATATTACAAATAGACATGGATGAATGAAATGAAATATTCATGGTCATTAAAATTCATATCCTACCAACATATATATTTTTATATATTTTTTCTAACATATGAACATATATTTGAATCTTTATTTGATTAATTAGTTTTCGCCAACATAATGAAACCCATATAAGATTTCAACTCCAAAAAACAAAAAGTATTAATTATCATATCATAATCTGATATGTGAATCATTTATTTGGATATGCATACAAAAATATGCAGTTCCACAACATTGAATAATTATCATTATCATCATATCTTTTTATAATTTACCACATCCAATAATGACATTTCAATTTAAAACAGATAAATATTTTATAAAAATTTTAAACAAAATTATAAATTATTGATATTGAAATTATGGCCATCAAGAAAATTGAATTGTAAAATTTATTTTATAAATGTATTTTACAACTGGTTCACAACCCTAGAATTTATTTCCCCATGGATTTCACATGTGGAAAAAATATTATTTCTCAAATAGGAATCGACACGACATATCAATGTTTTCTTTTAGTTTTGAATATAATGTATGATATTGAAAATATCAATTATAGAGAAAAATAAATAAAAAAATGTTTATATTTCTTGTATAATATATTTTATTCATAGAAACCAAATAGATTTAAATACAATTCATATCGATTTATTTTTTGAAATTTAAGAAAACACCTTTTTTATTTATTATTTATTTCACAAAATAGAAAAATAATTCCCTTATTAATGATAGGTTTGTGAATAAATTTATCAATTCCCTATTACCTTTTCAACGCTTTTAATATTTTTTTAATTTAATAGTTAACTCAATAGGTTTCCTAATGCACAACAATAAGCTTTATGTGAATTGTAATATACTATAAAAATATTATACATAAATTTTTACTATATTAAACAACCCGTATATTTGTAGTACATATAAGAATAAATAAATTATGAAAAAATGTGTAATGTTTTTATATAATAAATTAGATAATAAATAATAAATAATAAGATAATTTTTAGTAATTTTGTTTTCTTTGCTTCAAAAAAATCATCCAAATTGGTGTTTTTTATATTGTTTGTTAATGAATATTATAATTTATTTCTTCCAAATCAATAAATTTAATTTCAAAAAATGGAATAAATTTTTGGATTCATCATATCAGATTTCATTTAGGGCCAATTTTTTAGGTTTTTCAAAATTTATTCATTTTTCAGTGAATAGTGAAAATTCCATTAATTAACATACTATGAATTTTAGGAAATTATTATGATATAAACAATAATTAATAAATTAAGAATCCTTATCATTGAATAATTATATTTTAATTTTATTATAATAAATTTTCTAAAAAAATAATTTGAATATACAGACCTACACATTTTATTTGTGAGAAGAATAGGTATATTATTAAAATCAAAAACCAAGTTTAATTCAATGGATTTTATTTTATAGTTGGAATATTACTTTCAGTTTTTTCTTAATCTAAATGTATAAAAACCTTTATTTCCTAATTATTTGACAAAATTGATTCTATAAACCAACTTTATTACATTAGATTGACCCTATAACTCCATGTATCCTAATTTTTGGTTCCATTGAGCCACTTTAAAATATTGTTATGTTTATATTATTTAATATCTTATGTAATTACATGTGTGCATATTCAAGGTTTTATTAAAGGGAACCTCCTCTAATTTATTTTAAAAAACATTGAAGACTAAATATCATCAATTACCCACCCGAATACCTTAATATCTTCACTTCCCATTTCATAGCTCTATTTTTCTTTTCAAAAAAATATATTTTCATGTTTTATGTAATAATGTAAATGATTTTTCTCAATTAATATGTGTAACACTAAACCGATTACATTTAATTTTATTTCTTCTACCACCTCCTCTAATCCAATGGTGTACTATATAAAATAAGTTTTTTGGTATTATAAAAATTCTAAATTGTTATCTTAAATATAAAAAATTATCTTCCTCTCTTCTATCCTATTGTAAATGATAACATTACTTTTGAATACGTGTGGACTTCCACCTCCATGAGGTTATGCATTTTTATCTGCATAACCATTAACATTATGGGTTATAATAATTGATTTGTGGAATATGAATGCTAATTTTTTATTAATATTGATTTGGAATTTTGATTTTTTATATACTTTTCATTCATCCAATCAATGAAAATGGGTAAACATAACTCTTATATACATATGGTATACCATTCTAGTATGTTTTTGTAATTTATTTTTATCATATCATTATAATATCTGTTTTTATAGTGTATATAATGAATAAATGTGATACTCATAAAATGATTAAAAATATGGATATGATGAAAAAATTAACATTATAACAATGTCACAAATTTATGAAATGAATCACTTCAAAAATAAATAAATAGTAATCAACCAAAAAAATATATTACTAATTTTTTTTATAAATCATTGATAAAACATTGTAATTATATCATATATTTTATGATAAATATGACTATTATTTTTTTAATTCATTAATATTATATCTTTATTTATTATATAAGATTTTGGATTTCATATTAGGTAATATATGACTTGAGGTGTGTGATTTTTGTGACAATATCATATCATTTGGGTGATTGTTATAAAAAAATTCTATTAATGGAAATTATTTACATATTATCCCATAAACCCCATTAATTTTATTATCCTATTTTTTCTCATGGAAACATTTTTTTAGAGTACTATTCTCCCATATTTTTTACTTAATACTATTGAGATATTTTATTTATGATTAATAATTTTTATTTCATCATATTACTTGAATATTTTTCACCATGTCAGTATTATATATTAAATTTTTTATTATTCATGTGTTGTTTATTAAATTAATCTTTAATAATCAATTAATTTTAAATTTTTAATAGAATGTTCTTTTCATTTTATGAATGTGATTTTTTATGAATGTTGTGATGGAAATATTTGATTTAACGTACAACACATGAACACATTTTCTTACAATCATGAAATCTTTTTTATGGGAAGAACACCATAAAATATTCCATGTTTCCACACTGTGAAATATTTTCCTAATATTATAGAAATATTTATATTTAATATATGTATTTAAAATGAAATAGGAATCTTCCTTGAGAAATTTTTTTGGGGATCTTTTATTATAAGGCCCCAGCCTTAAAAATTAATTAATCTTGAGTTACTTCAAGAATACATGTTGAAGATCTTTTCAGGTTTAGAGTTTTAGAGAATTAGAACATAAATCATGCATTACATTCCACATTTAAACAAGGTGGTTACATAAAAGATAGTACTCATTTTTCCCATCAAAGAAAAAATATTTAAAATAAAACATGGATTATTTTTTGACACTTCCTTGACACTATCATCACATCATGTACCGTTCCCTTGACCTATGAAAAACATTTCAAAAACTTGGGATGAGCATAAAAAGCTCAGTAAGGGATATAAAAGTACGAAATGAAAACATTATTTCGTGTATGAAATCATACTTTACTCATAACACATATGAATTTTAACATAACTCATCAAATCATGAATAAATCGCAGAAATCATAAGACATAAAGGTAACTTGAGGCATTCATAACATTCTTACATAGGGAGTAACCCTCATGGCTACGTTTGGAATACCCATCACAGTATATTCCCTAAATCTCTTCAGATAAAGCTTAATGTTTAACCCCTTCGCGTTACCCAATGCATTTGAGAGCTATATCAGGCTCACCCGCCCTTAGTTTATCATTGATCCACCCGTCTTCATAAACAATTCCCAAGAACCATAACATAATCATATCACATAAAACATGCATAAAGGAAACATAACATTTCCACATTTCAATCACAAGATATCAATACAACACATTGATATAATAAAAAAATATAAAAAACATTTTCAATACCAAAATAAAAGACAATTAAAACAGGGTATTTATTTTTCATTAAAAAATGTTATGGCTTGTAGAGGATGCCGAAACTCAGATAATGTTCACGGCGGCGAAGAACTCGTTGTCGCCGCATACGTATGAAAAAAAACATTCCCTTTTGTCATTTAATAAACGATTCGTATAAAATAGATTCTTTTTTGAATAAATGTAAATGTAAAATGGTTTTATACACCGTATAATAGAAAGTTGTGTATAAAACAAAATATTCCTCACTAAAAGGAGATTTAGACAAAGTCACATACCTCGGGTCTGATATGACACGATCATTTGTTAACCTCATAAATAATAAATTTTAGATAATTTTTACTTGCTTAAGAACCTTTTACAAGTTCATTATTCCTTTTATATCACTTATTACCATGTTATGAACACTATGTAATTATTTAAATTAATAACAGCCATTTTGACGATCATTGGTACTTGAGTCAAAATTAAACTCTTCATAATTACAAGTTGTTCAAGTATCCATTACATCCAGAGTTATATTCATGATTTAGGTATCAAATATATCATATATATCCAGTATATACATGAATTTATAATATTACATAACATTTAGAGTTAAGAAATGAAATGCACCGTTCATGGAGACGGTAAGCCGTACGTACGCATGAACGCTACTTTCATTTATATTTCGTATTTTATGGAATGAAATCATAATTATATAAAGGTATATTATAATTCCAGAATAATATCATATATAATATCATTAAATCAATCCTTTATACGTCCCACATATGGAATTAACGAATCAAATCACTTTGAGGGGGCGGTAGTCCCAATTTCCTAAAATAAAGATATCATGTTTACCCATAATGGAAACCATAAAGGTATGCCATAAATGAAAAATACAGAAGATTAAGGGATAAATAAACATATTATATATCATATTTAAGTATAGTGACATCTTAATGGCCACCTTTAAAGGTGTTATAAGAATATTGAACAATCATCGTTTTGTGAGGCAGAAATTCGCCATCCACGGAAACATAATGTTATTTAACCATTAGATGTAGGTGTGTGTAAGTGTAGGTAGAATAATTCTTATAAAAACATATTAGTATATTTAACATACTGTTGTTTTTACAATAGAAATTAATAAAAAGAGTTTAGGGGGTTAGAGAAGCAAAATAATACATAATAACATTAGAGAAGACTTTACCTTTAAATCAGGTAACTCTTCTTGGATTGAACCAAAATTCTTTATTGAAGAGATTTATGCCTAAGGTAAGGATTATAGGATGAATATAGGGATCTATAGAGATAAAATGAGTAGATATTGGCCGAGCCAAAGGCTTCAGAAGTGTGGTAAAGGAGGTAGAGGTGGGGGAATTTTATAAGAGGAGAGGAGGGGTACTCTTGGAATGTTATAAAATATTGCTTTATATTGAAATGTGTTTCGGATTTAATAGGTCCCAAATTGATTTATTTCTAGGATAAAATGATAAGGGTTAGAAATATACTCATACAATAGGTCTTTTACTGGTTTATTTATTAGATTTTACATTATCATTTCATTTTATTTAAATTGTTCATTAATGAGGTAATCGTTGCATCATCATGATGTCAAAAATAATTTAATTTATTTAATGTCCAAAAATTAAAAAAAATACAATGATGTAGGAAATATTGTTATATTTATAATGACTATTTATAATCCAAGAGATAATTTATTTAGACAAAATAAAAAATGTTTTACTCAGGTGATACATTCTTTAGTGATATTCTCCTTTATTAAGAAATAAAAAAGATAATGTGTCACTTTCACGCAAAAGTGATTCCATGGGGTCCCTAAGATTGGCACAAGGCATCCCATGGTCAGAAAAGACACAACCAGTAGCATTAAAACACATGTTGGGGTCATTTTTTATTATTATGATACTATTTTATTATCCTTAACTACCCGATTACTAATTAATCAAGATAATTAAAGATAATTACCGTTGTTATTATTCATAATGTCGAAAAACAAAAGAGTCTTAATTACATAATTTTGACCTTCTGATTCAAAATATGGAATCCATTTTACCAAATTAGAAACATAGAAATTTCAATAATGAATTTTAAAAAATAATTCACGTTGTCAAAACAAATAGTCGGTTTTTTTGAAACAATATCTATGAAACTTTTGGCACTTGTTTATGCCAAATTCCAAAGTGAAATTAATTCTAATGAACACCATTGGATTAAATGGTAAAAATATATTCTATTTAAACTTTAAAATCAATTAAAAAGATAATCTAATCATATAATTAAATTATATGAAAAATAAGTTTTGATGTAAAATGAAGTAATTTTCACTATTCATTAAAAATGAACATTGTCAGAAAAATACCAAAAATTAACCCAAGGTAAATTTCAATGTCCCAATCATAAAGAATAAGTTTATTTTGACAAATATATCTTATAAATGTGTCAAAAGTTTGATTAAAAAATGGTTTTATATCAAAAGTCAATAAAACAATCTTTTAAAAATATTAGTGTATTTCATGCTTAAGATTGGAATTATTCTCGTTTTAAGCCTCTAAAATATTATCTAATGAATAAATAGAAATAGATTAGAATATCTATTATTAATTACTTACTTGGGATGTTACATACATCCCAACTTTTGAAAATTGAATCCCTGTAATTTATTTACTTATCAAATAAGTGGGGGTATTTATCCTGCATTGGATTTTCATATTCCCATGTTGCCTCTTCACTCATGTGGTTTTTCCACAAAACCTTTACTTGATGAATCACCTTATTCCACAACACATGATCCCTATGGTCATGAATCTGGACTGGTTGTTCCTCATAAGATAGATTCTCTTCCAGTTGAACTATATCTGGACTGAAAACATGAGATGGATCTGACATGTACTTCGTTAACATTCAAACATGAACAACATTGTGTACCCAAGATAAACTCGGAGGTAAAGCCACTCGGTAAACAACTGATCCAATTATCTCATAATTTCATTTGGTCCAACGACCCTTTGACTCAACTTTCCTTTCTTACCAAATCGCATCACACTTTTCCATGGTTATACTTTTATAAAAACATGATCACCTACCTCAAAATAGAGATCTTTCCTCATATTGTCTGCATAACTCTTCTGCCTGCTCTGAGATATTCTCATGTGTTTCTGTATCAGCTGAACTTTTTCTGCCAACACTTCTACCAATTCCAGTCCCATCAACTTCATTTCACTAACTTCCCTGATAATTCGTTGAACACGCACGTAGCATATCCTCCAAAGTCTGAATCGTTTGTTCTCACTACCCATCTGATTGAAGATGAAAAGCTGTAGAAAAATCTAATTCATTTCCCAATGGCTTCTGAAGGCCTTTCCAAAAGTTATAAGTGAACCTGGGATCACGATAAGATACAATGGAGAGAGGAACTCAATGTAACCTGACTATCTCTTTAAGATACAGACGGGAAAGTTGATCTACGGAAAAAGTATCTCGTATAGCAAGGAAATAAGAAAATTTAGTCAAGCTATCAACAATAACCCAGATTGCATTATTACCTCGAGGTGTCTTTGGAAATCCCAAAACGAATTCCATAGATATATTATCCCATTTCCACTCTGGTAATGTTAAAGGCTGAACCATCCCTTTTGGTAACTGCCGATCTGCTTTAACATGTTGACAAGTCAAACACTTCACAGTAAAATCAGCAATATCTCTTTTCATTCCGTCCCACCAGTAATACTTTCGAAGATCTCTATACATCTTAGTACTTCCTGGATGAACTGAAAACAGAGAACTATGAGCTTCACATAACAACTCTCTCTTCAAATGTGAATCACAATGCACACACAATCTCTTCCAAAATCTCAAAACACAATCATTATACATGTTGAATTCATGCAACTTACCCTTCTGAACCAGCTCTACCTTTTTCTGCAACTCACTGTCTTGCTTCTGTGCTTGCTTAATTCTATCTGATATAGAAGATTTCCCTGATACCTGAAAAAAAAAACAGAAGCGCATCCTGCACCAACAACTTCTATGCCAGAGTTCATCAAATCCTTAACCAAAGGATCACATTCCAAACGCAACATTGTAAATGAAGCATTACTTTTTCTACTCAAAGCATCTGCCACTTTATTTTCTTTTCCCGGATGGTAATGAATTGTACAATCATAATCATTGATTAATTCTAGCCATATTTTTTGTCTCATGTTCAATTCTCTCTGAGTGAATATATACATTAAACTTTTTTGATCAGTATATATTTCACACTTTACACCATAAAAATGATTCCTCTATATTTTTAATGCGAATACAACAGTAGCTGATTCCAAATCATGTGTAGGGTAATTTACCTCATGAGTTTTCAACTGACATGAAGCATAATAAATTACATGATCATTCTGCATTAGGATGAAAAAAACTCCTTTCAATGAAGCATCACTGTATATAACAAACTCCCCATTCCTGGAAGGTAGTGCCAAAACTGGAGCATTCACCAATCTTCATTTCAGCTCCTAAAAACAATCATCACAATCTTTTTCTGAGATAAACTTAACACCCTTCCGAGTTATCTTAGTCATTGGACTAGATAACCGTGAAAAATTTCTATCAAACCTTCGGTAATAGCCTGCCAAACCAAGGAAGATACGAATCTCAGTTACATTTGTGGGTCTTGTCCATTATTGAATAACCTTTGTTTTTGCAGGATCAACAGTTATCCCGTCTTTAGAAACAATATGACCATGGAAAGAAATTATTTGCAACCAAAACTCATGCTTTCTGAGTTTCCCATACAATTTCTTTTTATTTAAGGCTTTCAAGATAACCATTAAATGAATTTCATGCTCCTCTTTACTTTTAGAAAACACCAAAATATAATCAATGAAAACAACCACAAACTTATCCAAGAAGTCATGGAGAATTATATTCATAAGTTCCATGAATACAGCAGGTGAATTGGTTATCCCAAAAGGAATAACTACAGATTCATAATGGCCATATCTTGTACAAAATGTGGTCTTTAGAACATCTGCTTCCTTTACTTTCAACTGATGGTACCCCGATCTCAGGTTAATCTTTGAAAAATACTGAGCTCCATGGAGCTGATCAAACAAATCATCGATATGAGGAAAAATATATTTGTTCTTAACAGTGATGTTATTCAAGGCTCTATAATCAACGAAAAGTCTCATTGGACCATCTTTCTTTTTAACAAATAAAACAGAAGCACCCCATATTGACGTGCTAGGTCTAATGAAACCTTTCTCTAATAAATTTTTCAATTTCTCCTTTAACTCTAAAAGTTCAATTTGAGCCATTCGAAAAGGGGGTTTTGAAATTGGCTTAGAAATGGGAACTAAGTCAACAGTATATTCAACTTCCTGATCTGGTATTATTCCTAGAAACTCATCAGGAAAAACATCAGGATACTCATTTACCACTGGCACATCATTAATCTGAACAGATCCTTTGTTTTCAACAATATGTGCAAGGTAACATTCATTCCCATCTTTTACACGTTTCTCAGCCTCTTGATATGTTTTCAACTTAAAGGGTTCATTCTTGTACACAAACTGAAAGTCCTTCTGAAAAAAAACTTCTTTAGCTATACAATCAATCATAGCATGGTAAATAAAGAGCCAATCCATACCCAAGATAACTTCAAACTCTACTAGAGGTAAAACAATAAGGTTTTCAAGTAGGTTCTTTCCATGAATAAGTATAGGAAGATTCTAATAAATTATTTTTTCCTTAACATTTCCCCCCCGGTGTTTTTACCAAAAGTTCAGGAGTTATTTCTTGATATGGAATTCCCAATTTACTAGAATGGTTTTCAGAGATGAAAGAATATGTAGACCCTGAATCAAACAAAACACTTGCATAATCTGAAAAAACAAACAAAGTAACTGATACCACTTCATTTGATGGCCCAACATCTGCTGAAGTAGTTGCAAAGGATTTCACCACCCCTTTCTTCTTGTAGTCTTACTGATTCCCATCACTCGAGCTCTTTGTCGGACACTCGTTTTCATAGTGAACCTTCTCATTTCACTTAAAACATTTTAGTAATTGTAAATAAAATTTAGTCTTACCATCACCAAGATCTTTTTCATTGCAATCACGAGCCTTATGTCCCATCTTACCACATCGGTAGCACTTTCCAAATTTCAGAAGACATTCCCCAGCATGCCTTTTACCACATTTCTCACAAACTGGAAACTTAGTTTTCTTACAATCATACCTTTTTGAAGAATTCATCCCTTTCTCCTACCACCTCGGTCTCTTCTTTTGTTGGTTGTTATAGAACACTTGATCATCAGAAAACTGCATTTCCACCTTCTCAGTAAATCGAACAAGCCTTTCATAACTTTTGAACTCACGAGAAGCCAATGCCCTTCGATTTTTTGTGTTTAATACTGAGTAAAAATGATTTATTTTACTATCAATGTCTCAGATAGAATTTGGAGCATACCTTTCCAATCGAGTGAACCTCTCTTCATAAGCAGCCACTGAGTCGTCCTCTTACCCCAATTCCAAGAATTTTTTTCCATCCTAAGTCAAATAGCCTTAGGAATATACTTCTCAAGAAACATACCTTTGAATTCATCCCAATCGAGAGCATCAATCTCATCATCATCCTTGATATTTTTTATGATCGACCACCACTGATCTGCTTTACCCTCCAAACGGTAAATAGCAAGACTAACCTTTTTATTGTCTGAACACCCCATGACATCGAAAATCTTCCCCAGTTATTTAGTCCACCCTTCAGCTAGCATAGGGTCAGATGATCCTCTAAATGACGGGGGATTTTTCCTCATGAAATTTTCCACCACTAACATGTTTCTCTGTAGTCGATCTGGCTGATCTCGTGCATGGATACCACCACTATTTATCGCTTGAGTCAACTGTTCCATTACTGCAACAAACTGTTCAGTTCCAATTACGACCATCTCAGGATGCTGATTCAGAAGGTCATTTCCTTCTGTATGCCTTCCTAGCACTGCTTCCCTGTTTCCTCTGCGGAAAACCATTCTGAACAAACATGTCTTAGATGAAGCAACATGGTAATCTTCAAATGCTATATAATTTTAATTTGACCAGAAAAATATTTTTGGATAATCATTTAATATAATTATAACTCCTAAAGTTATCTAAACCGACCTTTGATACCAAATATAAGGCCCCAACCTTAAACATTACTTAATCTTGATTTATTTCAAGAATAGACGTTGATGATCATTTCAGGTTTAGAGTTTTAGAGAATTAGAACATAAATCATGCATTACATTCCACATTTAAACAAGGTGGTTGCGTAAAAGATAGTAATCATTTTTCCCATCAACGAAAACATATTTAAAATAAATCATGGATTCTTTATTGACACTTCCTTGACACTATCATCACATCATATACCTTTCCCTTTACCTGTGGAAAACATTTCAAAAACATGGGAAGAGCATAAAAAGCACAGTAAGGGATATAAAAGTACGAAATGAAAACATTAGTCCATGTATGAAATCATAATTTACTCATAAAAAATAAGAATTTTAACATTCCTCATCAAATCATGAATAAATCACAGAAATCATAAGATATATAAGTAACATGAGGCATTCATAACATTCTTATGTAGGGATTAACCCTCATGGCTATGTTTGGAATACCCCTCACTGTATATTTCCTAAATCTCTTCGGCGAAACCATAATGTTTAACACATTCTCACTACCCAATGAATTAGAGAGATATATCAGGCTCACCCGCCCTTAGTTAATCACGGAACCACCCGTCTTCATAAACAATGCCCAAGAACCATAACATAATCATATCACATAAAACATGCATAAAGGAAACATAACATTTCCCCATTTCAAACACAAGATATCAATAAAATACATTGATATAATAATAAAAATATCAAAACCATTTTCAATACCAAAATAAGAGAGAAGTAAAATGTGGTATTTATTTTTCATTAAAAAAATGGTTATGGCTTGTAGAGGAAGCCGAAACTCAGATAATGGTCACGGCGGTGGAGAAGTCGTTGTCGCCGCATATGTACGACAAAAAAACATTCCTTTTTTTTATTTAGTAAACGCTTCGTATAAAAAATATTCCTTTTGAATAAATGTAAAATTAAAATGGTTTTATACACCTTATAAAATAAAGTTGTGTATAAAACAAAATATGCCTCACTGAAAGGAGATTGAGACGAAGTCCCATACCACGGGTCCGACTTGACTCGATCATTATTTAACCTCCTGAATAATAAATTTGAGTTAATTTATACTTTCTTAAGAACCTATTTTCATGTTCATTATTCCTTTTATATCACTTATTACCATGTTATGAACACTATTTAATTAATTAAATTAATAACGGTCGTTTTAACGATCATTGGTACTGAGTCAAAAATGAACTCTTTATAATTACAAGTTGTTCAAGTATCACTTATATCTAGAGTTATATTAATGATGTAGATATCATATATATCTTATATATCCATTATATACATGCATTTATAATATTACATAACATTTAGAGGTAAGAAATGAAATGCACCATTCATGGAGACGGTAAGCCGTACGTACGCATGAATGCTACTTTCATTTCTATTTCCTATTTTATGGAATGTAACCATAATGATATAAAGGTATAATATAATTCCAGTATAATATCATATATAATATCATTAAATCTATCCTTTATACATCCCACATATGGAATTAACTAATCAAATCACTTTGAGAGGGCGGTAGTCCACACTTTTTAAAATGAAGATATCACGTTTACCCATAATGGAAACCATAAAGGTATGCCATAAATGAAAAATACAGAAGATTAAAGAAAACATAAACATATTATATATAATATATAATTAAATTGACATATTAATGGCCACCTTTTAATGTGTTATCTGAATATAGAACAATTATCGTTTCGTGAGGCAGAAATTCGCCATCAACAGAAACAGTATGCCATTTAACCATTAGATATAGGTGTGTGTAAGTGTATCTCAAGTAATTAATATAACAACATCCTAGTATATTTAAAATACTGGTGTCATATCAAAATAAATGAACAAAAAGTGTTTAGGAGGTTGGAGAAGCAAAATAAAACAAAATAACATTAGAGAAGACTTTACCTTTAAATCAGGTAACTCTTCTTGGTTTGAACCAAAATGGTTTCTTGAAGAGATTTCTGCCTAAGGTAAGGCTTATAAGATAAAGAGAGGAATGTGGAGAGATAAAATGAGTAGATTTTGTCCGAGCCAATGGCTTGAGAAGTGTGGGTAAGGAGGTAGAGTTGGGAGCCTTTTATAAGAGGAGAGAAGGGGCACTCTTGGAAAATTATAAAATGTTACTTTATACTAAAATGTGTTTCAGATTTAAAAGGTACCACATTGATATATTTCGAGGATAAGGTGAAAAGGGTTCGAAATATACTCATCCAATAGGTCTTTGACAAGTGTAAGTCTTAGATTTTACATTATCTTTTCATTTTATTTAAATCGTTCATTAATGAGGTAATCGTTGCATCATCATGATGTCATAAATAATTTAATTTATTTAATGTCCATAAATTATAAGAAAAAAACTATGATGTAGGAAATATTTTTAGCTTTCCAATTACTTTTTATAATACAATAGATAATTTATGTAGACAAAATTAAATTTTTTTTACTAAGGTGATACATTCTTTTGTGATATTATCCTTTCTTTAAAAATAAAAAGATAAAGTGTCACTTTCACCCAAATGTGATTCAATGGGGTCCCTATGTTTGGCACAAGGCATCCCATGCTCAAACATGACAAAACCAGTAGCATTAGGACACATGTTGGGGTAATTTTTTATTATTATGATATTATTTTATTATCCTTAACTACCCGATTACTAATTAATCAATATAATTAAAGATAATTACTGTCGTTACTATTCATAATGTCCAAAAAAAGAGCCTTAATTAAATAATTTTGAACTTATGATTCCAAATATGGAATAAATTTTACCAAAATACAAACATAGAAATTTCAATAATGAATTTAAAAAAAATAATTCTCATTGTCAAAACAAATAGCGGGTTTTTTTGAAACAATATCTATGAAACGTTTGTCACTTGTTTTTTCCAAATTCCAAAGTGAAATTAATTATAATGAACACAATTGTATTAAATGGTAAAACTATATTCTAATTAAACTTTAAAACCAATTAAAAATATAATCTAACCATATAATTAAATTAGATGAAAAATCAGTTTTGATGTAAAATGCAGTATTTTTCACTATTCATTAAAAAATAAACATTGTCAGAAAAATACCAAAAATTAACCCAAGGTAAATTTCAATGTCCCATTCATAAATAATAAGTTTATTTTGAAAAATATATATTATAAAATTTTCAAAATGTTGATTTAAAAATGGTTTTCCATCAAAAGGCAGTAAAATAATCTTTTAAAAATATTAGTGTATTTCATACTTAAGATTGGATTTATTTTCATTTTAAGCCTCTAAACACCATCTAATTCATAAATAGACATAGATAAGAATATATATTATTCATTAATTACTTGGGATGTTACATTTATGGTATTTTATTCTATGATTACATCCTATGAATTGAATTACTCTCTACATGGGACATGAATCAATGATACCGTAATAATTATTTTCTACTTGTTTGTTAATTATGGTGACCAAATTATGATGAAATGCGTTTTATTTTCATGTGTAAATATATGATGAAATTATAAATGTTTTATGATGTTGTGGAATACATATGAATGTATAATGATTATAGGATGATTGGTTCTTTAATATCCTTATAATATATTGGTTAATGTGATGTTTATATCGCATGAGATGATGTTGATATGAGTAGACATGAAGAAAAATATATTTGTTTAAATTATTATGTGTGAATGTGATTGAATCTATTAATTGTAATGAAAATTTATAATAATGATTTTTAGTGGGTTGTTAATAATTCAAATTGTGAGTATGATATATTTTTACTATGAATTGTAGACTATTCTTAGATAAGACTATAAATAGATATGTTCATTTGATTATGAATTACAATGGTTGTGATGCCACATTCCTATTTAATTTCTACAGAAATATGATTAACAAATAATCAAAATAATTAATAATTCATTTTCATATGACATGGTTATATAGTTTATGATCAAAGAACATGTTAGTATGAAAATTTTATAACAGTAAAATGCTATTGATTATGTTATCATATCATTATGATCATCTTATTTCACTTATGATTGTTATTTACAATTTTTACCCCTACTGAGAATCTATGTTCATAAATATTTAAGTTTAATTTACCAAACGGCATGAAGATTATTTTTATGTATACTATGTTTAATAAGGATTCTATGTTTTAAGAAAAAACTGGGAGACTATGTAGATATATTGTTAACCATTACTTTATGTGTCCATGATTCAATATATTGAAAAATTTATAGTTCTATCAAGGAATGAAATGGTATATATTTAATATTCATCTAAAATGATGATATTTATTGAAGATGTTGAAGTTCGTTTATGATATTTTTTAATTATGTATATAATCTCTAATGAAACTAAACCTTTATGATCCTCAAATGGATATGTATTTTTATTCTTATTTAATATTAATCTAAAATGTTTTAATAGTTATTTTAGTTATTATTGGGTCACCCTAGTTGGTATCAAAGTACATCTTTTTTGGAAATGAATATGCTAATCTTTTTTTTAGAACCCTTGTGATATGCCTATGCATTGGATTAAATAAAATGTTATAGAAAATTAGTGTATATAGTTTTCATAGGAAATACATCCCTATTTTGATACTGGGAAATAGATACGGTTATGGACCAAATTCACCTAGGACTAATAAATCGTAAACGGTTGGATTTTGTATTAACTCGATTTTCGTAGGTATGAGTGGGAATATGGTTGCACACATGGAAGGACACTCCCACATGATGTGATTTTCTTGATTCACATTCTCTATTTAAATAATATGAAAGAAGTTAAAATACTTTTATTATATTATTAAATTCATAAAAAACCAACAATATCGATCTAATATTATCAACTCATAAAATTTCACTTTATGTTAAGTATTTCACAATATTTAAAAGTATACAAAATGATTCATAATATTATGAGATAATTTTATATAATATTTTATATAGAAATGAAAACCAATGGATTAAATGGAAAATTTATGAACACCAGAAATTTCCATATGGATTTCCCTCATGGGAATGTCTATACAAGTAGAGTTGGAAACTATGAGATAAAAAAATAAAATAAAAGTTTTTGACTAATAATCATTTCTATATGGAGAAACTTATTTTCCACTACATGATACACTGATCATGCAATACATAATATATCAGGAATATCCATCAATTAAGGGAAATAATAACTAATAGTTTCATACTAAATTAATTTCTCCCATGAAAATATATTTAACAAATTGGAATGCAATGAAATGGAATTGTTACATAATCAATATTTTTTTAAATAATGATTGTAATAAATAATGTAAATTTAATCAAAATAATACAATGGTTGTGTAATACCCTGAGATTTTATGAAAAATATTCTTTTAATTTCATTAATGTCTTATGTTGTATTCTACACCAAGATTACCTTGCGCTATACACAACACCGTATTATCTTGCAGTATACGCAACACTATTCTTGGATCGTGTTACACACAATTTTGATAATAGTTATTCTATGCAACATTGAGTATATATATATATATATATTCAATGTATAAATTAAATATGGTTGGATTCTGTTATATGAAATAACAAAGGATTCTTTCATAACACGCAACCCTAACTTGGCTTGCATTACACGCAATCACGATCTTTCTCGATAGCGTGTGTTGTACGCAATATCGGGTTTTAATAAACAACGATATATTATTATAATATTGTCATGAACTAGCCGTTATGAATATTATTAACTAAATTTTGAATTTTATAACATTATTATTCATCTTACACATTTTCTAGAACATGGTATAAGAACAAAATAAATTTTTCGGGTAAAATAAGTATTTTTCAAAAAATGCAGTTTTTCCGCGTTTTGATGACGCACCCACATTAAATCTAGTTTTTGACAAGTTTATATGTTCAATTTGACAAAATTAAATTCTTCTTTTGAATCAGGATATAAAAATTTACATTAGATAAAATTTTGATATTTTTCCGATAACTTTCATATTTTAATGAATAGTAAAAACACGCTATATTTTAATTAAAAACAACTTTTTTCATCGTAATATATTATGTGGTTAAATTATAATATTGAATGGTTTTAAAGTATAAATAGAATATATTTTTACCATTTAATATAATGTATGTCATTAGCATTGATTTTACCTTGAATTTGTAGGTTAACACAATTCAATCTTTTGCAATGTTTTAAAGAAAAACCTGTTTTCTTTTGACAACTGGATTAATTTTAATTTAAGTTCTTCATCTTTTGTGTATTGAATTTGTAAAAATGTATTCCATATTTGGAATCATTGGGTCCAAATTATGTTAATAAGCTACTTTTTATTTTTGGGCATTGTGAATAATAACTACAGTAAATTATATTTACTATAGTTAAAGGTAAATCGGGTAATTAAGGGTAAATATAAGATTATAAAATTACTCTAACACTTGTAAAAATCCTATTGGATGGCTAAAAGTAGACTCATATAACCTAAGGGTCGGATTAGATTCATTTTATGGACTTTTTTCCATGAAAATAATTTAATTATTTTTAAAACAAAGAATGTGACAACATGTCACTTTCTTAAATTTTATAAGTATAATAATTTTAATTTAGTGATAAACTTCATGAAACTTCGAAAATGAATAGTCTCCAGAAATATAATACAATTATCTACATCATAGAAATTTATTTAGAATTTTTAGGGATTAAATAATTAACATTTATTATGACACAATGATGATGCAGTAATTGTCTTATTAATGAAATATTGACATAATTGATGTTATAAATGCCCAAATAAATGTAATTTGAGACTTTTTTATGACTTAAATTAATTTTCTAGGTTAATATGACATGTTATAGTTGATATAAGTAACTTGTTTCTAACTTATCATTCTGTTATTAATTTCATAAAAAATCATGTACCAAATAGTGTCAAAATTGACATAAATTAGTTTTTTTTTAAAATATTATATTATTAATTTTTATTGAATTCCTAAAAATCTAGGGTTCGGTAAAATGACTTATATAAGGATATATATATTAATAATAAACAACTTTGGGTTCGTTTGGCTTGATATATTAAGTTTATTAACCTTATAGTGTAAGAAAACAAGAAGACACGGTAAAAGTTAAATTATCTAACTTAAAGTTAAATCTAAATGATAAGGTTAAAATTGATACCTAAACTTGTCTAAATTATATTGTATGAGAGGATTTCGACCCATACCCACCTTATCTTAGAAATATATCAATTTGGAGCTATTTAAAACCGAACATGACTTTATAATAAAATATATTTTTAGTTTTCCCAAAGGTGCCCCTCTCCTCCCTTATAAAAGGGCACCTCCTCCCTCTCCTCCTCACACCAATTTGAGAATTCAAGCTCGGAAAACCCATGAAAAAATCTCTTCTCCACTTCCCCAGTATCATCCTAGAGGTCTTGGTATTCTTCAAAGACCATCCTTAGTTCTTTAAGTGGAGGTTAAGAAAAGGCGCGTCAAAAAGAGGTAATATCCATTACTGATCTTTTTCAATTTCTTTCTTCTTAAACTTCTTCTTCTTTAGTTGTTTCATGATAAAGTAATAAAATCAGTATTTCATATATACTGATATGTTATTATAAATATTAAACAACTCTAATTAACCTTCTATCCATCCTACGGAAAAAGGAAATCATCGCGTGTGCGTACATACGGAATATCGTCTCCACGCCGTGGTGTAATCTATTTTCCGCCACCACCTTAATTGGATGGGTATAATGGTGTAATGAGTAAATATATATTATTATTATAAAGTTATATTGATACTGAAATAGTATACATACACTTCAACACATGTTCACGATCATGAGAATGATATCATCGCTCGTGCGTACGTATGGACTACTGTCTCCACGACGCGATGAGATTCATTCTCCATGTTAACCATTTAAGAATGATTATAAAGTATATATAAGAAATAATAATGAAATATATGACATTATAAAGCTACTGGATTTATTTATATATGTATGTCATCTACTTACTTCCATTCAACACAATAAGGAAAGGAAAACAACTTTCATGCGTACGCACGGACTAGCGTCTCCATGAACGGTGTGTTTCATTTCATTTATCTATCTATTATATATATATATATATACTGAATATATATGATATATAAATCATGTTTTATATTTTGGAAGTAATTAAATCATGATATAAGTAATAATAATGTCAAGAACAACAAGTCCAAACACCTACGATAAATGAAACGATTTTACCCAAAACGCTTTTTTAACATAGAATTTATAAAAGAACGGGTAATATAAAGTCATAAGTGAACCATATATGATATCATAACAATGAATATGGTTCTGTAATAAGTTAATGACATTATTTAAATCATTATACAGGAGGTTCGGACACTTACGAAGCAAATCAGACTTAAGGTAAGGGAAATATCACAATCTCATTTTTATCCGAGATTGTTTATACTTTGGTATTTACTGGGGTGTATTTTATCATCCACATCCATGTTTACTCAATATATAATATTTATATCTTTATACAATAGTTTATATCCAATTTTAACCTTTGGTGAGTTTTTATTAAAAGATATTAAAGGAATCTTCTGTCGTTTTTCGTACGAGGTACTTTTTGACTTTCTGACAAAAGTACGAAGAATATTCTCTTTAACTTTTACGGAATGAATGGATTTTTAAAACATTATTTCCAAGAAGATTCATTTCCATGTTTTCAAGTTTATTTTTAATCAAATTATTTTAATTTATAATTGTACTACATGTTAAGAAAGGAAAAGTGTTTTTGAAGTAGAAAGGATATTTTCCTCAAGAATGGAGTTCAAGTGTTTTATCAAATTATTTTCCATCTAAGATAATACAAGGTTCTGTTTCTATCCCTATTTTTACATTGATTTGATTATGTTATGATTATGTTATGATGGCATGATGTTTAATATTCCCATTTTTATTACATGGGTTATGCTATGATGTATGGTTTATGATTTTGTGGCACACATAAGACTGATTTCATTATGAGATGGGTGGGACCTATATCTCCCTCCAATGCATTGGGTAAAGATTTTATATCTCATGAGATAGACATGGCTGGAATGGTAGGTTATACCAGTTCAGTGAAACAGGACTGAAACGAGGGAGACTCGGTTCAGAAATGGACTTTGTCCACTAAGATAGTCTTGGCAATGAGTCTTGACTAATAATATATGATTCTCTATGATTATGTGTGTATGCCACAAAGTTTCATGTTTTAAGCTATGATTATTGGGATTCCATTTCAATACTATGATTTATCCCATGTTATGAAATTATTCTCTCTTTTGAAGGTTAAGATTTCCAAAATTTTATGTTCTTATAAATATGATGTGATTGATATTTCTTTTGTTTACCCTTACTGAGCATTTGAGCTCACCCTTTTATGTTTTCTTTTCCCCGGGATATAAAGAAAGGTTTTAGGTAATAAAAGGGAAGATCTTTATGGGAGATGTTGAAGATCTTTCACCACGATTAAAAGATTATATTCCGAGTTTCCAAAGACACTAAACTATTACGATCCTTGTGTGTGTGTTTTTGTTATGTACTAAGTATTCCACAAAAGTAATGTAATGTCCATGTACATCAGGCTTCGGGTCTCTACAGGTTGATGAAATAAATGGTATGGTATGGGGAACTTTTATTGTGATATTAATTGAAAAATAAATTCCTCGAGAGCAATGCATTGATTTGGAATGGTAGTTTTATAATTTGTTTCAAGGATAAGAAAACAATATTGCTATATATGAATCAAAATCTACCTGATTAAAAGGGTATGTTGGCGACTATGTTCCATTAATTAAGAGTAAGATTGATTGTATCATTCATGATTTAAATAAAATAACTAATATAATTAATATTTTTATCAAAATTTTATAATATAATGATATGATATCTTCTTCCCTCAATGAAGAGAAAAAATACATGATGTCATATATTTTTTATGGAAATATAGAAAAAATAGAATATTTTGTAACTATGTAATGGAAAATGTTGTAATATGTGAAATTGAAGGAGTTGAATTCCCAAAATTTAATAATTGTGGAAAGAAACACCATGGTATATTCTTTAATGGAATGTGAGTTTTCATCATGTGTGGAGACAATGAACATTACTCACTTGAGTTTCGAGACAATAAATGGGTTATCAATGTGTAGAGTTTCAAATGTTTGGAAATAGATAATTTCAAAAATAAATTTCTCATTTGTTTAGAGGATATATTTAGAAAAAGGATAATTGAGTATGGCCAATATTATTCAATAAATAAAAAATATATTTAAATCCATTGTGTTCTAGTTTCATATAATTTGGAGATAATGAAAATGTTATATTATGCTTCATTCTGTTTCAGAACTACATAATATTTTATATCAACTCATAATATTTAATCATCCCCAAACACTCAATGGTTTTAATTTATAATAAAATAACATGTTTTGAATATTTTTATATTGATAATATGACAAAAAGACTCTAATATTATACAAAATTTTCCATTGTTACAAACATGATTGTTATATCAATTCTTGACATTAAAATAATAATTTTGGGGGGTTAAAATAGATTTGATTATTTAGGAATTAGTAGAGAAATATATATATATATATATATGTTGACTTTGTGGGATTATAAAATAAATTATACTATATTATAAAATTTCATATGGGTGTTTCTATTTATTTTTTAGGTATTCACGTTTTAATTATTTATAAGATGTATTATTGATATTTAATATTATCATACATGTTGTAATAATTTTTTATATTTTAAAAAACATTTCAAAATTTTGTGTATACTGTTATTAATTATACATTAACTTATTATTATTATTTTTCTCTTAGATCATAATCTAGTTGTAATTAGTCATCAATTATAGGAATATGGTGTGTAAGATGATTAAAATAGTCAATAAAAATAATTCCATAATAATTATAAAGAAATCATCTAATTTTTTTTCGGGTTCCCCTATTGATAAAAAATAATCCCTCAAATCATGGAAAATAATTTTGAATTGAATGATTTATCCATTTACCTTGTTTTTTTTTGACTTGATTATTCTTATATATCCTATACAAATTTATGGTTTTATAGTCATTAAAAATTCTCATGATCTGGTTCTATATCGCGCTCTACTATACATTAGATGATATTATTTCAACTACATATCTAAATTTTAAAATCTATATGATATTATCAATACATTGGAACCCTATCATTTTGAATATTCGTTAAAATTTTTGTTCCCCACAAGTCATATTCAATGGCAGTTTAATTATTCATTTGTAAAATGTGGTTTTTCAAAAAAAGTAATTTCATATAATGAATACTTGATTATCGAGAAAAAAAGAAGCGATAAATTTTTTTATGGGTTTGAGAATATTAAAACCATAAAATTTACATTTAATTAATAATTAAATAGATATAATTAAGCACACACAACACTAATTTTTAAGTGAAGTATGATATAATATATAAATATTATTATAATAAATTTAATCAATATATCATAGTTATTAAAAATGTGGTATGAAAATGAATAAAAACATTTGGAAATATATTTATAATGGTTTTATATAATTTATCTTTTAATTCATAATAAATAAGTACTCGATTTTGAGTAAAGATATATTATTATTCAAAAATGAAATTTATTCAAAAATTGGTTTTATTTCATATTGTGATCCAATATTATAAATAACCTCAAATAGATTTAAAAATCATTTTTAAAAAAATTAATATAATTTTTTTCATATGAAATTCAAATGTATCGTACCTTAATTTTTTAGATTCTTCTAAAATTGATGATTTTTTTCTAAATAGTGAAAGTTACAATTTCCAAATTACTACTAATTTTGGGAAATTTTTATTATTTTTTTACAAATTAATAAATATTTGAAAATTTTAAACCCTATATGTGGTACATTGTATAAATAATTTTTTTTAAACAGTATTATGAATTTGGGAACCCAAGATAGTCTTTTGTAAACAGAAGTGATATTTTGGTCAAATTAAAAATTATTTTTGGATTTAATTCATTTAATGGAATGTTTAAAATATTAAATTTGGTTTTTACTTGATTTAAATTTAGAAAAACCATACATGGTTTATTATTTAACCAAAATGTTCATGGAATGAAAAAACCTCTTTATTATCATTGTGAAGTGATTTTTACCCATAAATAAATTATTTTCAAAAAGACTTCTCTAAAAAAAATTTATGTTAATGTTTTAAAAATACAATATTAAGACTATAGATATTGAATCTGATAAAATTAATAATAAATATGCAATCCTCATGAGCATATTTACTTGTATTTTATGTTTAATTTTGGGTAATATAATTATGTTTTCATGGTACAATGTAGAGTTATCCTAGTTATTGTGGTAAATTTGGAATACCATCTCCCAAAAGAGAGGTTTTTTTAATTAATAATTCATATGTTTTTGTTAAAATAAAGTATTAAATTAATATATATTTTATTTATGATATTATTAGATTTTATTTAAATATGAATTGTTATTTACTTAACTTTTGTTCCATCCATCTAAAATTGAAATCATGACTCACGTGTACCTATAGACTACCATCACCATAAATTAAGAAATTAATATTTTATTATTTCCTATATATGATAAGTAATAAAACTGTTTTATAATGATTATATATAGTAAATATTAGATGAGTAACATTTTGGAGTTGTTTGAGCCATTATTAATGTTAAGGGACCAACATTACATTATAGAAACATACATTATAAACATGCATGTTATCTCGTAAACATTGATTTAAATTAAGAATTGTTAACAGTTTGATGATATAAAGTTATATGTAAATCCTATATTATATAATATAAAATATTTTTTCACTAAAATAGATAAATAATAATTTTATATTTATTATATTGGAGGTTCTGAAATGTATGAATCAATAAATGACAAGAGGTAATGGTTATATGTTATAATAATATTTTCTCAGAAATGAATATTCCAAATTTATATTGTAGAAAATTATATTGATAATATCTCTTAATTCCCATCTATCTTTTATCCAATTATTATTCATGTAAATTTAGCGTTAGATTACAATTTTATAATGTTTGTTTTTTAAAATTATCAGGAAAATGTTTTAAAAAAATTATTTATTTCCATAGTGGCCAAGAATCTCATTCTTCTATGTCTATATTATCTTTATAAAAAGGTTTATAATGATTGTTTGTGATACAATGATTTAACAAATTTATTTCTTATAATATTTTACATTCCAAAAAACTAGTTTAAAAATAATCTTCTTGTCCTTTTACGAATGTGGTATTTTAATAAAAGGTGTTAAAAATTATTATTTTAATGTAATCTGAATGAATATATTTTCCTTCCATTATGAATACATTTTAATATAAATATTAATAAAAAATATTTTTTAGTTATTTCCTATGAATGATCTTTCTTAATAATAGTAAAATAATTTGATTTTAAATAATTTATTCTAAGATGAAATGGTTATCTTTCTAATTAAATGTTTCAATGATATTTAATGGTCTTTTCTTATAAGGAAAAATAATTTGAGAATATATGTGGTTTAATTGGAGAAATTATTGAATGATACAATTCTTATTATTTCCCTGGATATTTGATGATTATGATTATAAAATATTTATTAAACATATTTTCATATCATGGTTTAAACTAAGAAAAATTTATAAATATTTTCATGACCTTTTGGAATAAATTCGAATGGATTATGATTATGTGGTGATTGGGTCCGTAAAAGTCCATGAATTGATTGGGAAATAGTGTATTGATATCTCATGTGTTGATAATGTTATGTTTTTACATGATTCCATATATCAGTCCTCACATTTGAACATTTTCTTATCATTTATTCAAGCTATGTAAAATACAAATTTATAAAAACACATTTTTAATAAATGTATTCATATTTTGATTCATGTGTTTGATCACTTTTAGTTATGCTCATAAGATTGTTCCTATAAATGATTGTATATAACTATGTTCGCAAGACTATGAATTATTTCTTTTTATGTTTTCATACACCCATGTTTTGATTATTGAATATTTATTAATAATTTGACATAATAAATTACTCATTCATCAATGTATGTCATTATTTTTGGATTTTGTGATCTATTTTTCTTTTGGTTATGAATATTTTTCATTGAGAACAAAAAAAAATTGAGTAATAATCACATTGTGTTAACCAAATTCTCTTATGATTGATATATATTATTCATACCAATACTGATCACATGGGATCACCCATTATTTTTATTCGTTTATTACTAATGTAAGAATAATGTTTTTATGAAATGTCAATGAAGGGAGTTAGTTTTGAACAACCGCATTTTAGATGATGTATATATTTTATGAAATTATTAGTAATATTTCCATGTTTCTCAATACTCTAAACCTCCATAGTTATGTTGTCGATCTTAATTATATATATGAATGTTTATCTAATATAAAGTTATTTATTTGTTATTTTTAATATATATTAATAAATATGTTCATTATATATGATGTATCATAATATACTAAACAAACAAGGTCCATGTACAAGTATATTTATGATATATATGGAATATTCATCTTAAATTATGTAGTACTTATGTTTTCCCTCCGAATGTCAACTATTTCTTTTTTCATGATAATTTATTTTCGTTAATTCTTGTCCTTATACTTTGATCATGGAACCATCTTCTCTAGAATTTAAATCATGGTATATGTAATATATATTTATTTTATATAAATAAATTTTAATATATTTATAGTCATTTTAAATGTTATATATATGATAATGAATTACCCCATGCATGATGATGATAGGAGGTACATACAAATAAACATTGCCATCACTTTTTTAAATATAGAATGATAAAATGTTAAATAAAAATTCAACTTTCCAAAATAATTATTATACCATATATATAATAAATATGCATTTAATCAAATTTTTTATCCTCTATTTGTGATATGGAAATTAAAAATTAATCACATCGTCCCATAGAGGTGGTGGTAAACTCATACGCACACAAAAAATTATCATTTTAAAATGGATTTTAAGTGTTTGGATAATGGTTTTTACATCATAGTAACAAAAAATAGTTTCTATAAATATACTGATTTCATTATTTTACAATATATAACATATATTAATAGGATTTAGAAGAATAAATAAATTAAATGAGTCCATACAAAAGGATAAACTTTTATTTGGTATGCCTATTTTAAATCCCTTCATAAAGACCATTTGAATGAACATTCAAGAAGTAAAAAACACATAATTCATTGATATGAAATTCTAAAATATAATTATATAAAGGTTTTTCAATATATACAAATCAATGTGGTTTATATAATAGGGAGAATTTTCGTCCTTTTTTATAGGATAGATGGGACACACATAGAATAACTAACATATTAAAAGTAAAATTAATTCATTCTCTGTAAATTTTTTTTCAAAATGGATATGTAATTTTAAAAAAAAATTCAAAATATTCAAATATCATAATAAATTATAATTTTTTGGTTCTTTGTTCTGTATTAAACAATATCATTTTTTGGAACCTACCATTAATTGATTTAATCCATAACTCTGAAGATGTATTTTTTTATCCTATAGTAAAATAAATAAACTCATAAAATAATAATGGGTTCATAAACTTCTAAAGGATTGATTTTGTTTACCATTTCTCAACCAAGTTTTCCTATTAAATTAGTTTTAAAAATTTTAAATAATTTACTAAAATATAATTTTACATAAAATGTTGTTGAGTTTATTTTTTCCAATAACCATTTATTTTAAATTTAACTACATCAAGATTGTTATGGACTAATAATATAAATCTATCAACTATAAACAAAATTTATACTTATCTAAAATTATTATGAAATAATAAATCACCAAAATATTTTTATATATAAAATTTTGTATAGAATTTATTTTATTTTTATATTAAATGAATAAATAATGTATTTTTTTGCCTAAGAATTTAAAATAAATATGTGATTTCTATAAATTATAAATAAGTAACCACTATAGAAATAATTAATAATTTATAAATATAATCATTTCAAATTAAACTTGACATATTTTTACGTATGAAAAAATTATAGATGTCATATTAAATAGATTTATATTTTAGAATTTTTTTCTTTAAAATAATATTACTATGATAAAATTAAATATGACAATAAAATGAAATATTTTTAATTTTGGAATTTTGTGGTCTATTTCATTACATAAAATGTAATAAATCCATGTTTTTTATGATTTTTATTCATTATATCATTTTTAAACTCGATATTACTCATTCTAACATAATGAGGTTAAAAATATTTTCCATGATTTATATTCATAATGAAAAATAAAAAAATAACTATTTTCTGAATTTAAACATCTTTTTTCAAAATACTATTTAAAATTTTCATGATTCAATTTCTAAAATTAGAAGAAGTAAAATATTATATAAATATATAAAATAAAACCAAACCATTTTTTAGACAAATGTGTTTTATATTTTAAAAACTAAGCTATATAAAAATAATGAAATTTTTTTATTAACATTGAATTATTTAGATTATTATACATCGACTTGATTATATTTTACATTATAAAAATATATAATGTGAACATTAAATTGTAGTATTTAATTAAAACAAATGACTTTGTTTGGATAATTAATATTTTTCATTATGAAAGAAATAATAAATAATAACAAATATTCAAAAAAACCCTATGTTAATTATGTTAATTTGAAAAATAATGCACAATTTTTCAAATTCAATGTCTAAAATTAATAAAAACTAATTATAATATACCCCCCAATAAAATGAAATAAAAACATTTTTTCAAAAAATAAGTTTTTTAAGAATTGCATAAAATTAATAAATATTGAGTAATAATAAAATATTAATTGACTAATAAATATCATTTATTTAATATATATATATATATAATATGGTTAATACTATTCATTACCCACACTTAAATAAATATTTTGTAAAATATCACTATTTTTTTCTCAATGTTGTGTGTCGAGAAACTATGGAACACTATAAATTTATTTAATGTAAAATATATTTTAAAATATAATGGAGTTAAATTTTAACCATATAATTTAATTCAACCCACATAATTTTTTTTCATAGTAAATAGTGGTTCTAATTTCTAAAATATTTTTTAAACAACATAGTAAAAGATATAATAAAACATAATCTATATAAGGTGAAAAATCCTATTATAACACAAAATTAGGTACTTATTGAGGGAGAAAATTGGCAGAAAATTAATATATAGACATGGATGAGAGAATTTACATACAATGATTAATATATAGTGATATTGAAAATGATAATGGTATATTTAGTGACCAAAGAAACCATATCCTTGTGTGTGCTGAAAAGAACAACAATTCATCAGAAATGAAGATAAAAGGGTATGAAAATTTATTTCTAGGGAATTTTTCTAATGTTAAGGAATTATTTTTGTATGAAGATATACTGGGATATCCTTCTTATTCAGGATAAAAAACTCTAATTAGATGGTACAACACAGACAACTCACATGATCTTTTTATGCTTTATTTCTTGAAAATTAGAAATCTAATACATGAATAGAAAATAATATTCTAATAAAAATGAAAGGATTATATATAGGTTCATCCTAATTGACATATACATTATCTAATTTTAGGGTACATAAATAAAACTAAATTACTGATCATAAAACCCAATGAGGGAATTAAAAATAGAGATATTTGGCATGTGACCTTTAGGTATAAAATTACAGAATGATCATAAGAACATGAAAATATCATAATTAAATGATCATAAATCATAACATGGAAATGTGGACATAAAATGAAAAAATAATCATTCATAATAATATATGAAATTTTTATCTCTACGGTGTCATAGATAATAATTACAGTGGTTACTCACCAAGGAATAGTAAAATGTGTTGTCTCTAAAGGATAATTATTTTCCCAATGGATTTGATTTCAATCAGGATGCACTGTTTATGTATATGAATTCATGTGAGGAACATCAATCATAGTAATATATTTCTTCAGCATCCTATGTAACATAGTGAATGGGTTTTATATAGAACCATATAGTATACATGAGCTTAAAGGCATAAGAATGGCATCTATTTTTCCTATATAATTGGAAAGTGGGTACCATATTTATAAATATCTAAATCAATAAATTATGTTCATATCTATGTGAATATCCATTGGTATATAAGTGGTTTCAGTATTCAAAATATAAGAAAAATTTCTGTAAAATAAGAAATTCAATGAAACGAGTTTGGCAGTATTATGGTTTACAATATGTATTAAAAAAGGGAATAATAAAAGGAATTAAGGTATCACATCGATAAAAAAAATATTTTTACATTATTGGGATAAATAAAATTTCATTTATTTAATTTGATTCATCATTGATAAGGATTAATTTAAATTTTACATGGATTGCAAAGAAGATGGAAATAATTACCTTACATATAATACCTTTATATTTCATTTACATTCCACCTATAGAAGAATAGAATCATGTTTATTAATACATGGAACCATGAGAAAGTAATTTTGAAATTTTTATTTATTTAGGAATTATAATAAGTTTATTATCCTTCATTATTTCTATTAATAATGGTTAACCATTTTTTATGATATATTCCTTATAATTTTTTATCCTACATTGATTTAATTTTTTATATTAATTTTAAATTATTAATAATTTAGATTAGATCCAAAATAATATATGTAATTATATTTATAAATTTTCA
This sequence comes from Viscum album, assembly GCA_963277665.1. Taxonomy (NCBI): domain Eukaryota; kingdom Viridiplantae; phylum Streptophyta; class Magnoliopsida; order Santalales; family Viscaceae; genus Viscum; species Viscum album. Next base: position 1,919,073,638 of record OY728125.1, on the reverse strand, counting down.
AAATATAAATAATATATCATACTAATTTTTTATGGTGGTGGTAATAAAGGCATTTTTAACATCTTCATGTATGGCTAACCAACATTTATCGGGTCAATGTCAATATAGGATGAAGAGAATTGTGAAATATGAATTCATTTTAAATATGATAATTTCACTAGGTTAAAATAAATAATAAAATTATAACATATTTATAAATTTATATTAGCTGATTTGGGCATGAATTTGAATTGGGAAATAGGGGATGATGAGAGGAATAAGAGAGATAACTAGATGAAAAATTACTCTATTCTCATTGTTTCTTATTTTTTATAACACTAAACCCCCTTTATTTTTTGATTTATATTACTCAAAAACATATATAAGGATTAAAATGGTATTAAGAGAGATGATATAGGAAGCGTTAGTTCATTGTTAAATGAGGGTGGAGTGGAATTCTAAGTGGAGGGTGAGGGGTTATTAGTACATGAGGAGAGAAGTGTTTTTATGATAAGATTTTTAAGAAATTTCTATATCTGAGGTAAAACATAAAATACATATTTTTTTAAAATTGAGAATCATAAATATGTAAAATAAAGCATATTTAATACTTTAGAACACATTATAACCTGAAGTCAATGGTTTGTTAAAAAGAAATGTTGTCAAAAATTGAAAACTGTTATTTTAGGGGATCACTTTTTACATGAAAGTTTAGAGAAATATTTTTTAAATATATAATTTCAATTAAAATGATTATTTAAATTATAAAAGAAGGTTTTTTCATAAATAATTTATTTATATATATATATATTAGTCCATTCATATATCTTGGAAATTTTAATTTAAAATACTCTGTTTACAAAAAACTGTATTTTTACAATTTAACAAAAAAATGAAGAACTGAAGAATTTACCAAAATATATTTCATGAGAATTTTTTCCGTGATGAATCATGAAATAGAATTAATTTTATAATAATAGTATAATATGAAAATTATATTTAATAATTTACATTTTTTACAAAGTTCATTAAAATACTCTTTATTAAAATTGATTTTTTATTTTCATTTAGTTTTTTTAATCATCATGGTTATTTTATTGAACAATGATACTAATATTACCTAAAAAATATTTTTTATGTTAAATTTTAATAGTTTGAGATAAAATTACTATTCCACCAGTCATTTTTCTATTCCCTATGGTACAGTTATTATTCCCATTAGTCAAGTTACTCTCTTATTAGTCACATCACTTTTCCAAAAATCAAATTACTATTCCAATACTAAAATTGAAACATATAGACTAAACTTCAATCCTTCAATAATCATTCACTAAAATTACTCCCATGTTTCTATATTTTTATTTTTTAGGATATCAATTGGTTAACAAATGATTTTTTATATTTTCTATTGTGTTGTTTATGGGGGCTATGATTTTTTCAGATTGGAATTATCCAAATGTTCTCATTATACATTTCTTATTTTATATATTTTATGTTTTATTATTTCTCATTTTCATAGTTTTAGTTAAAAACTATTATATTAATGTTTGCTAATGAAATAATGTGATATTCATTCATATATGTGTAGCATGAGTATAATTATATAGTATAAAACACATTTCTAGTAGAAAAATATTGTTGATAAATTCTAGGTCATTATAGTCTTCTCCTATTTAGAAATTTCATCCAAATATTTAAACATGTATTCTCAATTGTTAAAAAATGAGGGTACATCATTTTCTTCACTTCCACAAGTTCCCCAATAACCTCATCATATTTATGGTCTCGAAACTCAACATTTACAATGTGAAATTTATTATTTTGTTTATGTTTCAAACAAAAGCCTATGATATTCATGAAATTTTAATCATATAATAGAACATTCATGAGTTATACCACCTATGGATTAAGTACATGAGAGTTATATGGTATCTATATTATTATGAGGGATAATTGGAATACATTAGTAAAATTATTGAATGTGAGACTAATGTTCTCTATCGACTGTTCAATGTTCTAGTGCTCTACAGATGTGTATAGTAGTACTTGGGTCGAATCCTCAGTGATGGAAATTTTTAATAGTCAATTGTTTTTAGTAGATTTTATTTTGATTTGGTGGTTTTTTTGCAGAGCATATATGAAATTTATTAATATATGATTTTTGATTTAACAAATTAATAAGGATTGGGGTGAGTTCATTATTGGGGATTTAATATTGTGATGTTATTGAGATTTTCATTACATTGCATTAAATTAATACCCACTTCACAAGATGATTTTGATCATAATTCCCAACAATTAATTCTTTAATTCATGCAGTAACATAAGATAGGGTTCTGATCATTATCATTATATGTTTATGTTACTGTATTTTTATTTTTAACAATCCATGGAATCCATGTATTGAAAAAAATGTCATTAATCCCTGACATATTAACTTCAACATATACAATATTAATTTAAAGAATATTCATTTAGATAAGGCCCTTAATCACTCAATATCCCCATATTATGAATCACCCCAAAGAGAGACTTACTCAGATATTTGGGTGGTTATAAATCAGGTTATAATTTTATAACCATGAATCAATAAGAGAAGAAAAATAAACGGATAAGAAAATAGGGGTGCGCCAAACACACACACACACACACACACACGAAAACAATGACTTTAATTTTAGATACTAAATTTAGATTGAATTTGAAAGAGAATGAAGGGAATGGGATTTAACTTGATTTAAAATATTATAAGAGTATTAATATTTAACAATAGATATTTGATTATATAAAGTGATTATAAAGAAGAAACATTCAATAAAATAGAATTACAAAACAAATTCTTACAAGATTACAACAAAGAAGAACACAAAATTAAATAAAATTGAAGAGAGGCGGAAGGGTATCTCAAGTGAAAACATGAGTTTAGAATGTCCTCCAAAGACATTAGTAGATCCTTGTTCATTACAATTGATCTTCCTTTATTCTGAATTTCTAACCTCTTGCAATGAGGGGTGGGGGAAATATTTATATCCCATTGAAGTGAAGTGTTTGCATTCCAAAACTACCCCTCCAATTTTATCAACAATTTAGTATTTCAGAAAGAAAAATCTAGAGAAATATTATTCTTTAAGGATTTATATATTAATGTTTTTAGTATACTTTAAAATTTTGGAGGCATGTGAACTTATGGAGAAAATACTATATTGGTTTTTATAAAAATGATAAAATATCTATTTCTATTCATACTTTTTGAATGACTGAAATGTGAATGGATTTTTGAATAGTAAAATACCTTTAAATCGGAATTCATTCTACATCAAATTTGGCCACAAATATCCCCCAATTCTCACTAAAAAATCTCATCTCGAATGGGGTTGTACATAAAGAGATAATTCAATTTGGGTGTGCTGATTTTATTTTCTGGACAGAATGGGGGGCTAGATTTAATAGAATCATTTGGGCCCCTTGATATTGTAGTAGGGCACTGAAATTTTTTCTGTGACTCCATGAATTATTACCCGAACATTTAAGGATTATCAAGAAATTTGGACATCTTGATTGAGCCTAGTAATTCAATATTCATAGCCTGTCCAATTTCATCACAAATTCATTGGGCCTTCTGGTGTAGTTCATATGCCCATTGTAATGGAATAAATGTCCAATGATTCCTTCTAAGTAAATATTAAAAATTGAATAAGGAATCCTAAAAAACAATAACCACACAAGTTAGATAAGTATGGTTATTGTTATTATTAAAACATTAAATTGACATGAATATGGATGAATTCAAATAGTGGAAAAAATTATATTTAATATTTAAACATTATTATTTCACTCAAATTATGTAAATTTCATTAAAAATTAGAAGATATAGTAAATAAAATTTTTTGAATAAGTGAATAACATCAACTATTCTACACATAGTCTTTCGGAATGTTATCATGTGAAATAAAAATAAAAATAATTACAAAATCATTTTCACTCACTAAAATATATTAACATTTTTCCCCACTCAAGGGTGGTTATACTATTTGACTCATCCATATTGAATTCCACATCAAATAGTTACCAAAATAATGTTCCAAAAAAACTTTTTTTCAATCTCTAATTTTGAAATGGAAAATGTGGCCACTCAAAACTTACTCCACTCAAGATGATAAATATTTATTTCTGTAGGTTCACACATTCAGCAACAAAAAGTGAAAATCATAGAGTTTGAAAGAGATCTCATATTCTATTCCATATCCTAATGTGCAAAATAATCATGAGGTTTTCTAATGGGGGTTTGTTTATGGCTACAGGATGGTAGGAATTCAGTATTCAAAATAGTAGAAAGAGGGGTAAAACACCAACATGAAAAAATGATGCACAATATTTTGGAAATAAAACATTAAAAGGAATGGAAACACATATTTTTATGGGAACAATTGTGTGAATCCAGAAAAAATTTTAAAGAAACTTTTAAGGGAATGAGAAGATGGAGTATATAAAAAACAAAAAAAAGTCTCCCAATAATATAAGTGGTGATTTATTTTTCATTTATCAAAACTTGAACATGAAGCAGATATCACACTCATCTCTCGACCCATGTTTTATCTCCACATGACACTAATATTAATAGTTATAACAAAACCAAAGGTTGAAAAGAGCCATTTTTGACCCACCCATGACACAACCCATTTTTTTATTTTCTTATTTTTTTATATTTTAACACTTTTCAATAATATTTGACAAATATGTCATAAGAATATATAATATCCCAAAATACACTAAATGACAACCTATCCCCCATACTGAAATGAATGCATTCCCCAAAGCCTATGATAACATCGTGAAATCAGTAAAGGGTACCCATAATTAAATCCATTCACCCCACACTTAAATATCAAAAAATTATGAAATGAAAATCCATGTAGATATTGGGAGGGATAAGGTATAAGGATTGTAATGTGGCTATCAAAAAAAATACTTCCATGGTCTCAAAGGGTCTTTCAAAAGTAGGATTAATGTAAGGATTAAGGGATGATATTGGGATATTGTGATGCTCTTGAGGTTTAGAAAATGCATATATCCTATTATTTTACACTATAGTAGGATATTCAAATCGAAGTCCCATAAACACAAGACTCAAAAATAGGTGTAAAAACATACATTTGGAAAATATGGCCATAGGTGGCCATGGCATGAATGATAATGGTGTTACTCATGATTGGGGAATATGATTTTCTAAATAACAAAATGAACACTCAGTTTTTTTTGACACAAAATTATTCATTCAAATACATAATAAAAACACAATAATTTGAGATGAAACCTTGAATTTTTCTACCCTATAAGGGTAAAAAATATTTAAAGTTGAAGGATAGTAATTATGGCTCTGGATTTGCCATAAGTTTTTATGGGATTTATAATATTGTTTTGCAGGTTTTTCAGTTTTTTTGTTTTTTTATATTTTTTTTATATAGACACACCCGCACAAAATAGAAAGTGTAAATAAAAAGTGTGATGAGAAATGTGGTACAAATTAAAAATATAGGAACAAGAATAAAAGGTAGAGAGAGAGAAAAGGGGAAAGAAGAGAGAATGGGGGAGTAAAACAGAAAGAGGTGGCCCTTGGGTTGGATTTGGTGGGTCACTGTATTAATCTAGTGGTGTGTTAACTATAGAAGTTATGGATTCCGTGGAAGTCGATGTTGTGCCAGGAATGTAAATCCTTTCATGGTTATTCATTAAATGATGTCCATTAACTGTGAATTTCCATTTTGATGAGGTGTATTGGACTTGAACTACACCAAATTATTAAGCATGAGAAACAAAAAAAGTGCCTTCCCAGTTATAACTAAACATAAATGGGTGAAGTCAAAATTGATAAGTTATGAGCATTACATTTTTACCATCATGAAATACCTTACACTAGATTTTTTTGTTATAGAGTGCCTTTTATTTTTCTTTATAGAGATTATAATTCTCAAAAGAATCAAGTTGAATCTCCTCTAGTTTGTCAAATTGAAACAATATTTATTCACCAATTGTTTCAAAATCAAAATTAAAATTTCTCACATCCTAAAATGACTTATGTGGGATTTCAACTAGAAAATGACATGATTTACCAAAAACTAGCCTAAAAGGAGACATCCTAATCGGTGTTTTATATTTAGTTCCATAATCCCAAAGTACTTGAATTTTTTTTAATCTAGTATATTTTGGTGGGTTTTAAAATTCTCCCAAGCACCATTTTCACTTATCTATAAGAATGTTTAGCCATCCCATTTTCTTGTGGGTGATATGCAGTTGATGTTTTATGTAAAACCACATAATTTTTCAAATGATATTCCATGGTTCTATTACAAAAAATATGTTCCTAAGTCAATTTTCAAGGAACATGGTGTGCCAAATTGGTGGAAGATGTGTGACATTAAGAACTCACTAATAGTATGTGAATCATCCTTTCTAGTTGGTTTTCCTTTAACCCACCAAGAAACATAAACAACGACATGAAAAATGTATGACTATTCATTGGAAGGTGGGGAATTGACCAATGAAAAAGATTCCCCAAATAATAAAGATCTTATAGAATATTAAAGGCTTTTGAAGCATTTTATTACATGTGGAAATTGTGCCAATCTTTTGGAAAGTTGGACATGATTGAAAAAACTCATGTGATTCCTTAAAGAATGATGGCCATAAGAATCCAGAGTCTAAGACCTTCTGGGAGTTAATTTTTGGTCTAATATGGACACCACAAGTCATTGAGTGACACAATTATATGATTGTGGAGGGATTATCTTTATCAACACATCTCCTAATGACCTTATCGGTCCTAGTATTCCTTGTTTATTATCATCCCAAAAATATATTTTTGAATAACTTTTCATCTTCATTTTTTTTCATATTAAAAAAATTTAGGATAAATTACACAGACTCTGTAGTTTACAATTGGGGCATACCATGTTATCTTTGGATTGATATATAAATGTTTCTCTATTAGAAATTCATGAACAATGATTTAATAATAAGAATAATTAGAAATTCTACTTAGGTGATCATCAACATGGTTTTCTTTTCTTGGTCTATCTTGTATTTCAAGGTCAAACTCTTGGATAATTAGGATCCATATTATTATCCCGGTTTTTAATAACTTTTATTGAGTAAGTACATTATAGAATAATGGAATTTGAAGATGATGATTTTGGAACCTAAGATATAGGTTCAAAATTTATCTGAGGAAAAAACCACAACAAATAGTTTTTTTCACTAAATGTGTAGTGATATTGAGTTTTATACAACGGTTTTGAGGCATAATAGATGACATGAGGAATATTTTCTCTTCATTGACCATGAACAACCTCAAAGGATCTATCAAAATCATTACACACCAAATCAAAGGGTATGGACCAATCTGAGAGTTGGATTATTGGGGACAATATAAGACAAATTTTGAGGTAAATCAAGGATCTCTTGAAAACATTATAAAAATGTAAAGAGAAATCATTTTAGAGAAAGCGAGTGTGTGATAGGGAAATCCAACTAATGTTGTAGATCTATTTTTGAAAGAAACCATCATGACCAATGAATGAACGAATGTCCCCAATATATGGTGGTTCAAGAAGTGATTGGATCACATCAATTTTGGAAGGATTGACTTCAATAAACTCTTTTGAAACTATTTTCCCGAGAAAAATACCATTTTCAACCATTATGTTACATTTTTATAATTTAACACAGGGTTACACTTGAGACACTTTTGAATAACTAGAGAGAGTGAATACAGGGAAGATTCAAATGACTCGCCATAAATGGTAATTTAATCCATGAAGACATCCATTTAGTGTTCAATGAATTGAGAAAATATACTCTTCATTCCTATTTTGGAATGTTTTAGGATCATTGAAAAGGACAAAAGGCATTCTCGTATATACATACATTCTAAAGGGGCAACTGAAAGTATTATTATATTGGTCCTGAGGTGAAATTGAGATTTTGAAGTAGATTTTGTATCCATCAACAATGCAATAGTGATAATTTCCATATAATAATTCTAGATTATGATAAGGAATGGAAGAGGGTAGAGATATTTTCATGTTCCTATATTCAATTTCCTTAATCGATGCACACACGCCATTTGTTCTTCCCTCAAGTTGTGACTACCTCACCATGTTCATTTGTGAAAACAGTTATCTGACCCTTATTTGGTATAACATGAATTGGACTAACCCATTAAAGATCTAAAATTTTGTATATAATATAAGCATGAAGATGTTTGGTGATCTCATCCCTAACTACCTCATGTATGATTGGATTTAGTCTATTTGTGGTTGTATAATTGGTTTGGATGATTCATCAAGATGGATGTGATGCATGAAAAGGGCATATATGATTCCTGGTATGTCATGTAGGTACCAACCTAAGTAATTTTTGTTTTCCTCTAACACCTAATCATGTTTTGAATCCTCAGTTTCATTATGTGAAGTGGAGATAAGGATAGCTTAAGAGTTATCAGAGAAAATGAATTCATATTTCAGGTGTTCAATAAGAGGATTTAGATCTGTCTCAACATTCATTTACAGGTTAGATAACTCATGAATGGAGTTTGAGATTTTAGTTTCTTTTTATTCATTTTGCTTAATATTTTATGAAACAAAGTATTATAGATCATAGTTGATGTGATATTCAAGAATGTTCTCAAGCACCTCTTGATTAATGGAGACAATGAATCATATATCCACATAAACTTCCCCATTAAGTACTTGGTTAATGAGTATGAAAAATTTATAATCTTCTTTATCATTAGAACATAATGAACATGATTTATTGAGGTTCAATTGACTATCAAATTTTTCCTTTGAAGCATGGATTCAAAATAGAGAGTAATCAACAAATAGGTGTCACATGGATTGTAAAATGTTTGACATGAACAGTTGGTCACCAAATTCTTGGATAAGATAATAAAAGAGAAATAAATCTTGATTATTAATGTATTTAGGAATGGGATTCCTACAATTAGTGGAGATCGAGAAGATTTCATCTCACCTTCCATGTTAAGGATATAAAAATCAATAGGGAAGATATGATCTTTAACACAAACAAGGACATCCTTAATTATACCATCAATACTAGTAGTGATATGATTGGACAATTAAATGCCAACACCCATTGGATGTAGGGGACCTAGACCATGTTTTGAGAAGATGGATTTGTTTATAAAAATAATTGAGGCTCTTATGTCTATGAGTGCATCATTGAAGTTGGAACTTCTAATTTCGAATGGAACCATAAAGGTCCCTGGATCATTGCACATTATGAGAATAGACTTCTAGGTGGAAACATTTTTGAAGGTCAGAAGTTGTATCTTATGGGTACACAATTCCTTAATAAGCATGGCATAATATTGGATTTTTTATGGAATCTACGATGGTAATTTTGACTTTAACAAGTCTAAACATGTAGAGAATATTGGGATCAGGTTTGAAGGACTTCTTTGGCTGAGAAATGTCTTGAGGAAAAGGAATTTGGTTTAATGTGGAATGGATGGAGGTAAGGGAATGAATTTAGATTTTTATTAATGTATCTTTTTTCTTGTCATTTTATAATTCATCATTTAAAGGGGAGTTGAAGGACTCATCATGATACATATCAATTTTCTTTCATGATGTAAGTGAAATTTCTCTTAAATTACCATTGGGGTTGGTTAATGGTTGATCAAGGATTTTGGAATAATTTGATTGTTGTTTCTTGCTATGGTTATATGCATGTTAACCAATTAGAGTTTCAATATCTTTGAGTCTAGAATAGGTGAAGGAGAAATGATCTTCCACTGCAAATTCTGATGGAATCTTTGAAGAGGAGGCCTGTCCTAGATTGGGATTGCATTGATTTTAGTAATTGGTAAAGTGATTTTATTTTTTTGGGAATTGGGAAGGCTCACTATGATAGTGTAATCCATGTGAAGGAAGAGAAAAAATTATTCATTGAGTATGAGGAACAAAAGGGTAATGTTTTTGGAAGTTACCAACACTTTGACCATATTGGAATTGGATTGGGTTTTGAGGAGGGAATTAAGGGGGATAAGAAGTGGGATTTTCATACCTCAAGCCTTGGTTGAAGGTAGAATAGAAGTGCTCATGGTGGAGTTAGATGAAGTTTCAAATGAACTGACCTGATTGTTGTGGTTTGGTGTTCCAATGAGCATATGCTGCATTGAGGTCCATTAGACTAGATGAATCATAGGGATCCTCTTGAAGTTGTGTCCAAGTGTCAATTGGATGAGATGGGGAGGTACAAATTTTCGTGTTCTTGACAGGTCCAGGGAATAATGATTGTGGAGAAGATGAGGTTGGGGCTTTGGAAGCCATATATAATTGTTTAACAAGACCTATAATTTCACCCATCCACTCTGTCATCTTGTTTTTCTATATTGATTGATTATCATGATCTTATTTGACTTGATAATTTGATCGAGTATGGAATTGTAGTGTGTTTTTATCCATGATTCTTATGAGATCTCTTAAAGCTGCATGATTTTTATCTATAACAGTACCGCCAAATGAAAAATCAATGACGGTTATCTACATAGCCAATAACCCCTCATATAAGTATTGCATCAGGTTTTGGATAGGGATTGGGTTGTATGGGTAGGTTTCCACATGATTTTTGATCCTCTCCCAATACTCATGGAGTGATCCATTTGGGAATTGATGGATAAAACTTATTTTGTTACAGATAGATGCAGTAAGAGAAGAAAGAAAAATTTGTCTAAGATGATTTTATTCATGTCATTCCATGTGGTTATGGAACAAGGAGGGATTTAGTAATTCCATGACTTAGTTGTGTCAGCTAGGGAGAAAGGTAATTCTCTGATATTGATTTGTTCATCATAAACCCTGTGAGGATTCATGGTAGAGCACACCACTTCAAACTCTTTAAGATAAAGACATGGATCCTCACCGGCTAGCCAATGTTAATGGTGAAAATGATGAATCAATCCATATTTGAGTTCTAAGTCAGCCTCTATGTTTGGATATTGAATACTAAGGGGTTGGAAATTCATATTATTGGAATCATTTTCTTTATGTATTTGTTCTATAGGACTGGCCATATCAAATTAAATTTGTTAGAAAAGGTATTGATTATCCCAAATGTTACTCCTATGTTGGTGAATAGTTTACTAAATTTCAGGGTCAAATAGATCCAATATATTGTTTAAGATTCTACAATTTATTTAGGGGAATTTTGGATGAAATAAGAAGATTAGTTTTTTTTATTGTTTTTTTGAGAATGTGGGGTTTTCAATGTGTTTTTTTCAAATTTTTATAATTTTCTTTATTTACAGTAGTAAGAAACTAATGAATACTTAATTGCACCATCCACAACAACAAGGCCATTTAAAAGCATGGTCAATTTTCACTTATTAATAATTCAAGGTTCCAGTGCTATGCTAATGTATATAGAAGCACTTAGGTCAAATCCTCGGTGATGATATTTTTAAATTGTCTATTTTATTTATTTTATTTTATTTTTATTGCAGTAATGCTTGTTTGAAGAGTATTAATAAAACTAACTAATGGGTGATGTTTGAAATAAAAAACTGATAATTATTTGGTTAAGTACATTATTGGGTATTTAATCTTATGATATCCTTGAGCTTTTATTTATGTTAAATTTAATTTATAACCAAATCATAATATGACATTGATCGTAATTCCCAAGTGTTAAAGATTTAATCCAAGCTGTAACATAACATATGGTTCTAATAATTTTCATTAACTATTTATGGATGTGTATTTGTGTTTCCAATAATCCATGTAATCCACATACACAACAAAACATGTCATTAATCCATGAAAATTTAACTTCCCCATACACAATATTAATTTAAAGAATATTCATTTATCAAAGGCCTTTAATCACTTAATATCCCAAAATTATGAATCACCCTAATGAGAGATTTACTCATCCAGTTGGGTTGTTAATGATCTCTTAATAATTTTATGAGGAATAATTAAGAAGATAATATTAATAAAGGGATAAGAAAATAGTGGGGTGCCGAACACACCCATGAAAACAATGAAGTTAATGTTAAAAACATAATTTAGACTCAATGAGAATGTTAATGAAGGGAAGGGGATTCAACAGGAATAAATAATTATAAGAGTATTAATATATAATCATACATATTATATTATTACAAGAGATTATGAATATGAAACATTCATTAAAAAATAATTAGAAAACAAAGACTTACAAGATTACAACAAAGAAGAACACAAAATTAAATGAAATCAAAGAGAGGAGGAAGGGTCTCTCAAGTGGAAAAATAAGTTTTGCATGTCCTACTAGGACATTGGTAGATCCTTGGTCATTCCTATTGATCCTCCTATATTATGAATTTCCAACCTATTGAAGGTGATGAGGTGGATGTTTTTATAGCCCATAGAAGTGAAATGTATTCATTGCAAAACTACCACTCCACTTTTTTCCCCAATTTGATAGTTCTAACTGCCGAATCTAGAGAAAAATTCTTCTGAAATGTTGTATATATTAATGTTTTCAGTAGAATATCAAAATTTGGAGGAATTTGGAGTTATGGAGATATTGTTATGGTCATTTTCATAAACAATGTTAAACTATCCATTTCTATCCATGATTTTTTGATGGCCGAAATGTGAATTGATTATTAAATATTTAGATGCCTTCAAATATTAATTATTTCTTCAAAAAAGCCATAAACATATATATTGTACTTCAAACTAGAAAATAAAATCTCGAATTGATGTGTAGATCAAGAGAAACATCAATATTGGTGTGTTGATTTCATTACCCAGATAGAATGGTGGGACAAAATTAATAGAATCATTTGGCCCCCTTTGTATTGGAATTGAGCCCTAAAATTTTTACCCAGGAATCCTTGAATTGATACCCGCACATTGGAGGATAATAATGAAATTTGGGCTTCTGGATTGATCCCAGAAATTCAATATTCATATCTAGTCTAGTTTCATCACAAATTCTTTTGGCCTTCTATAGTAGTTCATATGACCCTTCAAATGGTGGAATTTTCCGATGATTATTTATATGGATATATTGTAAATTTAATAAGGAATAAAAAAAATTAATAACCACACAAATTGAATCATTAGGGTGATAGTTATTATTAAAACATTAAATTGATTTGATTATTGATGAATTGGAATAGTGATCTGAAATTATATTTAATATTTAAAAATTAATGTTTCAAACAAATTACAGACATTTTATTGGAAATCTGTAATTAGAGAAAATAAATAGTTTTTAATAAGTGATTATAATAAATTATCTTTGTTTGTTTAATGTGATTATTGATAATCCATTACTTATATGAGATCTAGATTCTCCAATGGGCTAATATACCTAAGGATAAAAATTTATACACTTCCATGAAAAATAATATCCTCTATAGTGATATTTAATGGAATAATTTTTCTCCATCATCGATATATATGTCCCCGTAAAGAATATTTTGAAATAAATTCTTCCCACTATGAGAAGACTTTATAAGTTTTCTATTAAATTATATATTTTATATTGTCTATTTCATAATATTAGGTCAATGATTATTTTTTCAACATAAATATACCCAAAAAATAGGATTTATACTTACCTTTATATATATATATCCTTATATATAACAATTTGGATAATCAAATAGATGGTTTATTAAATAGAAGAATGAATATTTGAATATATTAATCCCAACCACCCTTTAATTCTATTATAAATGATTTTACCATGTTGAATACTTATAAGGAATTTAAAATTCAACCATTTCTCTCAGTCAAAAACCACTGAAATTGGAACCCCATGGATCCAAATCACATCCTTTACATATATCCTCACTTTTTAATCAATATAGAAATCTTCACGAATCATGAAAAAGTGGAATGTCTTCATGAGTCGATCCAACATAACCGATATTGTATTATTTACATTTTTTCCTTTCAGAGATCACTAACAAAGCCCATGGTGATGTTATTTCATTTCCATGTGGGTATGGGAAATTGTTTAATTATTCATTGGGGAATATGTCTCTATAATATAACTTGATATACACCAAGAAATTTTTGGTGTACTTAATGATGTCCTTCATGATGTTTTCCCATCAAAAGTTCCATTGATGATCACGATACATATTTGTAATTCTAGGTTGGATCGATAAATATGTGTTATATAGATTATACAATAGCTCTTTTTATATATTAGGTGATCAAGTCACTAATAGACTAGATATATCCAAAATTAAATCTTCCTAAACAATATATAATTCATGATGTTTCCCTCTATTTATTCATTCAACTTTTTTTGAATCTCCACATCATCACTTTGCGCTTATTTTTCGTCTCATGGATAGATAGTGGGGAAATAATTTTATCCTGATATGATGTATTCGATGTTATTATGATTTCTATATCTATTCATTACATGGTGATGATGATTGGGTATTTCTATGTCTACATCTTGGATTAAGCATCGGGTTCCTTATATATCAGAGCATCAACTTACTTATTCACCTTTACTAGATAGTAGTGAATAGAGAAATAACATTCATTGAGTATCTCTAAGAATATTCATTGAGGAATGTTGACCTCATTATACATGAATATTTAATTAAAAATAATCTGGTATGTGAATATATAACATTTTTTTCATAATGAAAATATCTCCATATCTTCAAAACAAATATAATTGTAGCTTACTACACATCATTAGTAGGATAGTTTTGTTTAGGAGTATTAAACAGGATAAATTTATAATTAATCACGTTTACATTTTCCTAAGTACACATCAAATTCAACTAAACTAGGAAAATGTGTATATGATAAATCTATCCCAATTGAATGGTAATGTCAGTATAGGTTCACTAACCAACCACTTCACTAGTTCATGGAATATTTCTTCACACCCCTTTTTCCTGGTAAACATTTATCACTTTCAAGATAACATTGTTATTAGATTAGAATGATATGAAAACTTCTTCACATTCGTTCTATATTATCTGGCTAAACCAATGAAACTAGGAATATGGGTTATAGTATAAGGATATTGAAACTCTTCTATGGCTTTTTTGTGGGAACTATCATCAAATATTCTTTCACTATTCATGAATTCAACATTATCTAACTAAAACAAAAATTTATAGCATTTAGCCAAAAATTTATCCTTCCTCATATGTTGTAATGTGTACTTTATATTATTCTCATGGTCCTCATATATGATCATAACCTATCTCTATAGATATATTGAGAACATTTAGTTCTAAGCATCTTCCTAGTCTTGAGTATATCTTGTTTTTTCCCTTGATATGTTTTTTGGGCGATCATAGAGAATTTTGGAAGGATGTAGGGATGTTCATGGTTGGCACATGATTTTTCCCATTAATGAACCCCACCTAGGGAACCATGTGAACCCAGATAAAGTTGATTCTCACCTTTGGCTCTTGGTTTTTCAAATAGTGCTCCATCATTGGAGTAACCATGCACCCTAATATTTGGTATACAGTATTCATACAAGGTTTGGTAAACTATGTGTTCTCTATCAAGAAATAGTTTTTGTGGTCTTAATTAAGATGAATTTTTGTTTTAGAACATAATAAACCCTATAATTCTTCCAAAATTAACCAAATATAGCCTCAATGATTTATCACAAAAATAGAGGATTCCTGATGAATTCCAATTCCTTTTTAACATAGTTTTTGGTTAATCAATATATGGATTAAAGATATGTGCCTCTATATATAAGTGATTCTCATCCCCAATTGTTTCATGGATCTCTTATATAATATTATCTCCCATGGGAGGAACATTTTAATCTACATGTTATGGATCCGGATCATCATTTAGGTAGATTTAATCTTTTTTATAATGGATCTAGGATTAAGAACAAGAACTTGTTCTTTGAAATGTTCTTAATCATTTCACTTCAACTGGGGATTTCCATTGGTAAAAATTTGTTTTTAATTTTGAGGTAGGTGGTATAAATTTAAATTCTCACAGTACTAATTCTAATTTCATATATTCATTTTTATAGTTCAATTGGAACATTGGGAAATTAAATCTTTATTTTAATAATATAGTTGAATAAATAATATATTGAATCATTGAAATTTGACTAATTAATTGATGATTTAATTAATCGATATTTGGTTTTTGTTTTTTTCAATTAATGTGAAATGAATTAATTGACAATGTGTGTTCATGAAATGTTTGACTTAAACATTAAACCCTAACTGGATATATGAATTAGATATTTTTGAATTGTTAGTGTTGAATTGAAAATTTTATTTCATGTGATAAATTATTATGGTATCACGATGTGAGTTAATAGTAAATGGATTAATTTTTATTAATGTTGACTGACATAATATATGTTATATGTGTGTGTTTAACTGATTAATCATGTGCAGGACATGGAATGATGCTTCAAAATTGTATAGTTATATATTTATATACATGTGTGGGACATCAACATCAACTTCAGAAGCCCAAAGTGTTGAATTGACATAAGTGTGTAGGGAACAGACTACTACTTCAATATAGAACATGTGTGATTTTTTGAAAAATGAGTTGCGAGGATGAGTACTACTGAATATGTGTATAGGGTCCTAGGAAAGGTGATCTTGTCCAAAAAATATTTGCAGTGGAATATTGTTCCAATAGGTTTAAATAAACAACCATAAATTATAATCTATTACAACTGTATATTGATACGAGATTTCCCATAGAGATAGTTCATAATTTGATATGGGATGAATAAGGTATTGTGGTTAGGGTGTCCTCATGTACCCATGTGCTTATATAATCTTAATAAATAATAATTAATATTTTATACCTATTTACATTTTATTTTTAATTTATAATCTATAAAAATTAATAAACATTTATTAAATAGATATTGTCCTAGATGTATTTGGTGGTGGCCTATTGATTAGTACTCGCACCATACTCGGCTTTTTAATTTGTACCCTAATAGACTTCTTGTTTTTTGGATAGGATAAGGGTAACAGTTCAATGTTAGAAGCATGATTGGTATGGAGAATATATGATAGAACTATAAATGATTTTGGACAAGCTAGGTAGTATTTATTGTCATTGTTTATTTTAGGTTTCCCATATTTTCACTTAACACGTACTTGCAATAAATATTTCCTACATTGTTTTTGGATATTGCATTTCTTATTTTATTCATCATTTGAAAACGGTTGGTTTGGTTATTTGATATATTAATTTGTTTTTATTACTTATTTCTAAGGATACTCCAATTTTATAAATATGTTATAGTATCACTATGGTTGTGATTATACACTCATTGCTTGTTAGAAATCATTTCTGTAAGGGGAGGCGGGTTAGAGGTCATGTGACAAACTAGCTTAGGGCGTCGGTGTGTGACACCAAGTTTGAGATGTTAAAATGTTTCATAAGAAAGGTGTTATTTTCTTTTTCATGTGACTTGCTATTTGTGAATAGTATATTAGAGAATTGGATGAGTCCAGACTTGATAATCATATCATGCATGGTGGTAGTTAACCAATGCATGTGGGGAAAATACAAGTACCCAAGGTGGGATTGTTTTTATTAATTTCTATTGTGGAAGATGATTATACTTCACCTCAAGTGACTCACTTGATATTTGATGTGCTGACTATTTATGATATTTTATGAATGATTTGACTCATGTCCTAAAATGAAATAGGAGTTGAGTATGTATGAATTAATATAGTCATTCAATATTATTTTTGTGACATGTATCATTTTAGGAATGAATTAGAAAACATGTATTCGGTATGTTCAAGAAATGGATATTTCATCCATGTAAAATTAATGTGAATAGAAATTCATAATATTAATTACATGACATAAAATGATACAAGATGTGAATAAATTGGTTTCTAATGAGAATCATGAAAAATTAGAATGTTTTTACCCTTTTTAACCATGATGAAGATGTATGATAGTCATGGGAAGTGATAGCACCTCAGTTTTGACCATATAGTGGGGAAAATTTGTTATTGACCTAGTATTGATTTTGTGAAACCATATTGTTAAATTATTATATATTGTTTAATGTGACTTAAGATGTGTTTTCCATATTTCAGATATATCACTCCATGATGACGCTTTTTGAGGGAATGAAATGTGGTTATGGTTGGAAATGATCCTCCTATAGTAGAACTTGTGAAACCGATAATGTTGTGTGAGGATATCCAACATAATTTCCATGGGATCCTTTCTCGCTTCATTTAGTTCATGGAAAGTGACCCTAGATTGGTTTTGAAACTCATGTCTGTTCTGACATGGGAGTTTCAGTTGCATCACCCTCCAACATTACTATAGATGGTGGACCTACTATAGCATGGTTATCGATTGAGTATATCTAGACTATACATGAACACATATAAACTCTTTCTAAAAAGAGATTAATGATGTAATTTGATATGTTATGTGTTCAAGAGAATCATTTTTTGGACATCCAAAATTGTGATGGATAGTTGGATTATATAGAGTAAAATAAATTTAAGGATGAGTTCTTGGATAAATTTTACCCTAATATGGCCAGACGAGAGAGGGTTGTCAAGTTTATCTGCTAGGATTAATGAAATATGTCTTCTAAAGACTGTACTTGTCACATTAAATATTTTAATAAAGTTCTTATAATCTTGAATGGAGATGAGTCTATAGTGAAAAAAAAGTAGTTTTAGGATGCAATTAAATGTGAAATTAAGTCCCAGTTGAATACCTTCAGAATGAAGAAATTTTTAGATGTTGTGAATCAAGCTCTCATTTCAATGTGGAAACAAAGAGAGGACTCATTTGGAGGATATGTGGTTTCATGTAGATTATTAGTAGGTAAGACATTCAATATGAGGAAGCATCATTATGAGAATTTTATTTACAGTAGCGTAAATAATACATCATAGAGTGAAGGATTAGTTACATCGTACCAGACTTTAGTGCTTTGCCACCTGTGTAGAAGGATGGGTCACTTTTCTAGATAGTTCCTCATACAAAAATTAGAGTTTTGAGGATGTGTTATAATTGGTAATATATAATGATTTTATAGGATCCTATAGAAAATAGGTAATGATGGAGAAACTATGAAGAATAAGATTGTGGGAGGGGAATCTCCTACATTGTATCTGTTTGAAATTAGAAGTTCTGCAAGCCTTAGAAAAAGTGGTTGTGGACATTCTGCCTCTGGGTAAGAGAACCAATATTAGCAGAGTGGTGAATCATAGTGGACTCAGGCAACATCATGGGGAGGAGGGGTATCCTAGTTACATGCTATTCAGCCTACACTATTGGATAATGAGACGTGACTATCAATATTTGTAGGTACTTTTATTATATATTATATTCTATCTAGTTCCTTATTTAATAATTGTTCCTCTAATTATTTTATATCTATAGAATATGAGAATGTTTTGAGCGTGGTTGTGGAATTCATGACTGGAGTTATGGTGTTCAGTACACCATTAATAGTATAGTTGAGAGACATTTGTAAGTGAAAGAGGCATTCTCTTAATGTTAAAGAGTATTATATTCTTTATGATATTTATATCCTGAATGTGTACAGATTAGACCTAATTATGGGTATGTATTTTTTAGTAGAATAAAAATTCTCCATTGATTGTTACCATCAGAATATTAATTTTCTCTCTCCTAAGGTTGAATAATATATTCGTCGAGGATAACGGGATATCTCGGGGCTACGCAGGGGCAGTTCATCTACAACTAAAGAGATCACCTCTCAGTTTTCTAGTACATTACTTGAAGATATGGGTTGTAATGTTATATTTATTCCCACACATGGTGGATAGGTTACATGATATGTTTCTTGAGGGATTATCAGAGATTCCATATGAGAGGGATGTCGAATTTATAACTATGCTCATGCTTGGTGAAAAGTCATTTTTTATTCCTCCATATATAATTTAACCAATACATATTTAATAACTCATGAAATAATTTCATAAGTTGATGGATAAGGGGTTCATCGAAATGTGTATGTCTCCTTGGGGTTTTCTAATCATGTTTTCAACTAAGGATGATAAGTCTCTACAATTATGTGTTAATTATTGGATGTTTAAATAGATGACTGTGATGAATTAGTATCCTCTTCCATGAATTGATTATATATTTGACCATTGAATAAATTTTCTATATTCTATATTATTGACATGAGATCACTATATCACAAGTTGAGAGTACAACCTTTTGATATAACAATAACAGTTTATCAAGAATGTTTATCCTTTATGAATCCATCTTATTTTTCTTTTTGGTGGATGAAGGCACCATCATTGTTTATGGTCTTAGTGAACATAATTTTTAATCCATACTTGGATTGGGTTATGATTGTGTTTCAGGATGAAATATTGGTGTTCTCTAAGACTCTTGATTACCCTTCCTAACATAATAATGTTAGCATGAGTACATTGAGAGATAATTATCTATATGACCTGATACCTAAGTGTCATTTTTTGATTAATCTGGTACACATTATGGGTCACATCATCATAGTGCAAGGATGGTCAGTGGACCCTGAGAAAGATCATTCACTTTTTTTATGGGGCAACCCATGAATGTTTTCGATATTTTATATATATGGGGTTTGTAGAATGTAATCTGTGGTTCATCCAAGACATTTCAGGTTTGGAGGATCAACATTCATGTCTGAACAAGAAGGGGATAAATGTTTAATGGAAGTAAGGTACAATTCCTTTCAAGAGTTCATGAACCATTTGAAAATGAGAAAAATTAGGATTCTACCCAAGCTAAGTGAGTCATATTAAATGTTTTATGACTCTTATGGGATAGTTCTTGGGGAATATTTGATTCATATATATTTAGTTATCAAATATGAATTTAGGTAGTTGAGGAAACATGAATGGAAATAACCTATGAACTACTATGAATTAGCTCTAGTAATTTATTCCCTTATGTTTTGGTGGCATTATTAGTAGGGTGAGAATTTTATTGTGGCTAAATACCAAGGTAGACTAAATTATATCCTTTCCCAGTGAGATATAAATCTCTAATTGTAGAGATGGGAAGAGTATATACATTAATTTGACATAGACACAGCATATACACCCAAGAAGGTAAATGTTGTGGCTGAAAATTTAAGTTGATGAACATTGAATCAAGTAGTTTAGTAGACTAGTGATATATGGAAGATGATGAATTTATAGGATGATATGCATGATGTGGTTCAAGAGATATTATATTAGATGTCCCTCGATTCAGAATATATGGATTATATAATTTTTAGTTGAATTAGGGACATGGTGTTTGAGGATCCAAAATGAATGTCCTTAGGAGAAATCCCTGAGGATGGGGAGTCACCTTCAGAAAAGTCCATAGATGAGGATGAGATCATATATGTCAGAATTTGTGTTTTTGTGCCTACCAGCTTGCATGTGTAGATAAAATAGGAATTTCATGCCTCAATGTGGGTGGTGAATCTAGGATTGATAAAAATATACCGTGACCTAAAATTATAGTTTTAGTTGTTGGGAATGGAAAAATAGATTGTATTTTTTCTAAAATGATTCTAGAAATTTCAATAGATTATGACTAATTTTTTTAAAGGTTGGGGCTGAAGCCTCAATTTATTATTTAAAGTAATGACATCTTTACACTCGATAGAGGGTGACCCATTATATAGCACGAAGGCCCAAGGCCAAGTGGCCTGAATATAAGGCTCTGAAGCTTATTTTTTTCACAATGTACCCCTTAGTGAATATAGAATATGACTAATAATTAATGACCTGGTAGTTTAATATATAAGTTTCCCATTCTGAATGGGAAGTTGGATAACATTGCTAGGGATTTTTTTGTAGTTCTACGGAGGAAGCATTTGATGAATAATGCAATTTGGGTGATTGTGCACTAGTTGAGTAAGGTAGCATATTCCATTTATATATGGGAGACATTCTCAATAGATCAATTGGGATAATTTTATGTTTGGGAGATACTCTATCTGATCAGGGTTCCAGAGATAATTATTTCATTATGTATCTCATGAAATACATTTTACTTCAAGAACTGTTAGAAGAATTCACTCGATTCATTAGTTTTGATGAGTATGGAATTCAGCAAATATACCAATTGGCATTTGGAAAATACTATATAGATTCATGATAAAATCTGCTGATCTTGTTTCCTAGACTTTTGTGGGTCTTGGGTGAAGCACATAAAATTGTTGGAGTTTTCCTATAACAACTATGATCAATAAACTATTCATATGTCACCATAGGCGGCTCTTTATGATAGGAAATGTAGATCACCTCTCTACTGGATGGAGGTAGGGGAGTTTGAGTTGTTGGGACCAAGTAATTTTCTGGATACATTAGAAAAGGTTTATATATTTCAGATATGTATATATATTGATCATAGTAGATAGTGGTCATATACTAATTGGTGGCAATGACATATCAATTTTTTTAGGGGGAGTGGGTCATTTTTTATTTTAGGTATTTATACTATTAAGTCACCGGAGGATATAGAGACATGGAAACTTGGCACCCTAGTTTGCTACACTATTGGATGTATTTGAGAAAATTGGTTCAGTGGAATAAAAATTGGATCATCCATAGTTGTAATGTGGTATGTTTGATGTTTTTCTCATTTCATAACATCATAGGTATCACTCTAATCTGGCTCATGTGATTGATGTGGTTGATGATGAAATTGATACAAATGTATCCTTTGAAAAGCTCATGGTACGTGTGTTGGGTCAAAATTATAAAGTGTTTCAGGTAAAGGCCATGATGATAGACTCTATATTGTGGGAATATATTCATTTTCAGGTGAAAAACATGGGAGATAAAAATAAACACATGCTATATGTCCCGATTATTTTGACTCATAATCTTAGAGATGATTGGTCTCATATAGTGAGTATGGGGTGTTATAATGCTGGGTGATTATAAGATCCTATCCTTTTTCTAGATATGTCTTGAGAACACCTATAGAAATTATTTTTTTTATTTTTGAGTGTATATTATTTTTTGGTTTTAAATCATTGTTTTAGATAATTTTTGTGAATTTTTGAAGGAATAGTTGATGTGCATGGTTGGATAATAGTTTTCCCAAACAGTGGGCCCCTCCCAGCAAACCGTGTGAACCCAGACAAAGGGGATTCACATGGATGGTGCTTAATTTTTAAAACCATGCATTATATTAATAGTAACCCTACATGACCCCCATCCCCTATAAGAGACACACTGTATGAAATTTCATGCACCCCTATATAGAAAACAGTGAGTTTTTTAAGAAATCCAAAAATTGGTTTGAAAAATACCAAACATTACAGACTTCGCCCTAAATCAATCAATCCCAACCCTAAATGATTATTATAATTTTGGGAGGCTCCCAATTAAAATATGGTCACATATAACCTCTACCAATTTCGAATTAAATCCCATATTGAATATTTTCACTAGTCGTAGTATAATATTATCATATATTATGGTTTCCACCCAATGAATAATATTTCTCGCATTCATAGAAGGAATTTATTCCTCTTTTTTTATGTAGATATATATTTTTGTTTCAATAGATATAAAATGTTAAATATTAGATCTAGGATTCATATATAGATCATTTTAATCAATGTGTTCTTGATCATTCCTCTCTAATTAAGGATTTATATTGGGGAGCACTAAACACTGATTTTGAGGTAGGTGGTCCAAATTAAAAATCTCACGGTATTAGTTCAAATTTAATAAATGAATTAATTTATTTATAATAGAATTTTTTCCAATTTAATATTAATTTGAATTAATTAGATGAATAATTAAATTATGGATACATGGGAATTGGATTAATTATTTGATGACATAATTAATTGAATGTGTGATTGTAAAATTAATAGAAAACTAGGGATCATGTAATGGTTGTAATGACCTTAAAAACCTAATGGGTTAAAGGAATTTATTATTTTTAAATTGTAAATTTTGAATTTCATATATTATTTGATGTGAAAAATTGTGACGGTACCATGATGTGACTTTTCAATAAATGGGATCAAAGCCGATTAATCTTGATTAATGCGATATATATGATTTTATTCATATATCATGTGTGGAAAATGGACTATTTCTTCAAAAATACATAGAGATAAATTAGAATATGTGTGTAGCACATAGAATTCTACATCAAAATAGTTTAGCAATGAGTGGTTATAAGAGTGAGGGGAATGGAATAATGTGTCAAAATTTCAATTGAGAAATTTTTTAATAAATGCGTTAGGGGTTATGTAATAATGATTAAAATATGAACATGTTCATAGACAAGGTGATCAAGGAAAAAAAATGTTGGCATTAGAGTATGGTTCCAATTTTCCATAATATGAGTAAAAGTAAAATGATAATTTATAACCATTTAATATTATATGTGATATCCCTTGGTGATTGTGTAGACTCTTGCACGGGATGAGGTAGGTATTGTGGTTCAGGTGTTCTTGTGGACACTAGGGTTTATGTGGTTTAATTAAAAAGATACTCAGAATGTGACAACTATTTAATTATGCGTTGTATATAATTATTTATACAAACGAATAAATTTTAATTGAATGGATATGTTTTTGACACTATTGGCGTTGTCCTATTAATTATTACTCACACCCTACTCGAAATCTTTGATCGGTACCAGAATAGACTTCATGAGTGCAGTATGGTATTAGGGAAAGAGTCCTTGGTTAGAGGGATAAATATGATAGAGAATTGACGAGGGAACCAAATGTGATTTGGAATCCACATTTGAGTTGAGAGTTCCCTTGTTTATTTTGTGTTTTTTGTATCGATATCTGACACATAGTTGGATTGACATAATTATTATATTTTATTTGGATATTCTCTTTCATTTTTTAATCATCATTTTATACTTGTTTGGTATGGATATCCATCATATAATTAGGTGTTTTTTATTTATTTCCACTACTGTGACTCTTTGAAAAAGAGAGTATGATCTCTCAATGATCAATGTTATTCCCTCATTGGTTGTCATTAGCCTCTGGTGTACGGGGTGGTGCATCATAGGTAATGTGACCATTTTGTGTGGGGCACTAGTACATGGAACCTAAGATGGGATGTTACACCTCATGAAATTTGTAATATATTACTATATTATTAATAAATACCACATATAATATATTAGTTTATTCATTAATGAATTTATTTATCAAATACATATGTATTATAAGAGAATTAGTCATGATGAATAGAAATATAACATAATCATAATACCCAAATCATTTTTAGAAGGCATTGTATAAGATATATTATTTCATCACCCCTAACTAATGATACTATAATCAGAGGCGAATCGTGGAAAATAATTGACACCCATGAAGCAAGTAGAAATATCATTAATACTTTGAAGAAGAAATTTGTTCTGAACTTTTATCTACATATGTTATATATAATTCACTCATATTCACAATGATTCGTCCATATTATTTAAAAATAGAATAGGTTCTCCCTAAAGAGACACACATGGTTATGATTAATCTTTTCCTTAAAAGAGCATGATATTTCTTCATTAATTATTCTAACTACAAAGATAATATTTTATATGGGGTCTTTGATATTGGAATGGATCTAGGAATGTGTTCAATGGATAACCCGACTGATCTATCTAGGGTAGGTCAACGTAACAATTCATGAAATACTTTAATTTATTCATGATTGATGGGGAAATTATATATAATTATACAATTCCTTTATTCATTTTAATCACCAATATTTTTTGTAAAAAGGTTATATGATTTTTTTTCTTGATAGAGATAAAGATGGTATATCACTCATTTGAATGTTACTCTAGGATTTATATTAATGGTAGAAAATTTTCCTTCCATTTTTAGTTTACATTTGAATTACAATTTGAGAGGTACTATATACCTAGAATTGTGTCATGTTACACAATTTGAATGACTAGTAGATTTTGGGATGATATTTTACTTATCAATGATTATAAATGTTATTTTAAATAACATTGATTTTTAAATATTTACTCCAATAGTTTTAAGTATTAATTATACATATAGTAGTTCTTTTATTGATACTATATTAATTATAAACATGTATAAGTTAAAAAACACATAGAAACAAATTCATACAAATTACTTGATAGATTTGAGAGAACAATGATATTACGTACTACCATAATGTTTGGAGCCTCTACATTTTCAATTGTGATTGTAAAATCATGAACATTGTCTCTATTCCAATGCTAAGGTTATTGGTGGATTCCTTCAATTTTCCAATAATTTAAAATTTTCTTTAAAAATTACCCAATCTATCCCAACATAAGGAATTCAATATCAGGTTTACATCTACCATCTCCCCATTTTCATTTTCATTTATATTTTGAGGGTTCACGTAATTATAACAATTCTGAGCAATATATTCATCTCTTCAGCACTAGTATAACATTAAAGTAATAAGAAATAAGTTCCCAAATTATTTATTCCCACATTTGTTTCACATGGTTAGTATTATTTTATCTCCTCTTCTTCTATGAAAAATATTCTTCCTTGCAATTTACTTCATTTATCTCTTCCTTAACATTGACCTATTCGATCACAAAATATCTCCAAAATATAATTAAACAATTACTCCACTCATAACTATGACATAAAATATTTTATGTTCCTCATTTTATACATTCCATCATATATTTTTCATCACCCAACTAATGAACGTATCATACATTCCATTTCAAAATATATAAAATCTCGAGGTGTATCAAGAAAGGATTTTTCTTTTTAATTTTATAACATCCCAAAAATTCAGTTTCCTACTCATATATATTTAATAATTACATTACAATATTTTTCTCACTAAATTGGGAAAATATTTATCAAAAGAATTCTATATAACGCTTTCAATTACATAGCATCAATATCCCTACACAGATTTCTGTGCAAAATCAGTTTCAACCACTGATCAGTATGTCATGCTTAGTAGTCAATTGAAAATGTGGATATATTCAAGTCTGAATTACATAGTACATAAAATATATTATCTATATAGGTAAAATATTGTTTAAAAATTAATTGATCAACAGATTCACTATAATAATGTGGTCATTTACACACGAGGACTCAACTTCAAGTTATTCCAACAGAGAATAATCTGGATGCTTGACATGATTCAGTTTTTTACCCGTAACTCAAAATTATTGATTCACCATGCTCATGATGTTTTCCATAACACATTATATTATTATAGTGTTGTCATCAGTGAATATTCCATTAGATTATTTATATTTTTTGTTCTGGAAATTTCATTCCATTATTCTATAATAAGACAACAACAATGATATAAATGTTACATTTTGTAATATTGTTTTTCAAAATTTAGTTTCAGCCATAAGATTTCATTTATATATTTTTTATTTTTTCAAAAACTTTGAATTAAAGTTAAATATTTTATATAACCTTTATAATGGTTAGAAAAATAATTTGATTAACCAAACATATATATCGGGAGTATTAAACAATGTGTGATGAAAAGACTATTTTCATTCACCATGTGAAATTCCAATCAAAGTAGAATGCTCCCTTTACGTTTTTATTAACCCATGTTATAAATATGGAAAAACCATATCTAATTTTATTATATAGTAATGGATTTCATTTCTTTGAAAACATTATAACAATAATTTAACAAAATTATAGGAATTTTTTTAGATGTATAAGTATACATATATCTCATACAATTTTTTAATATAAATTTCCAAACAACTAAACTATTCTAAAATACATACAATATAATCCTATATTTTCAATACATAAAAATTTAATTACATTGAACCACACATTACAAAACAATAGATTCATTTATTTTTACATCTATAGAAATTATAAAGTTAATACCTGAATAATACATACAATATCCTAAACCACATGAAAGGATTCTTTATAGGTTCATTGTGTGTAAATTTTATTGTATCTCGTATTCTAAGGAAAAATATCAAAAGAATATGGTGTGAATAAAGCATGGTAAGGGAATAAAAAATAGAGATATTTAGAATTAAACCATGAGGAATAAAAATAGGGAATGAAAATAAGGACATGAGGAACTTAGTAATATAAATATCCTCAAACATTACATGGAAATGTGGCCATAACATAAAAAAGATACATTTATAAGTTTGTCACCAAGGTTTCATAAATAATCATTTCAACAGTTATTCAAAAATGTATCATAATATGTTTCCTATCAATAAATTAATTATTTTTACCAATTTATTGGATAAAAAATAGGTAACACCATTCCAATTTATGAATTTATGTGATATACATTGATCGTTGAACCACATTTCATCAATAAAACTTCAAAAATAATTAATGGTGTTCAAATAAAATAATTGACTATACAAGTGAATAATGATATGAATATAACATCATTTTTATTCCATAGATATAAAATTTGGGTTTAATACAAATAAATACCAAAATAAATAAAATATTTTTACATCTAGGTGTATACACATGGTAAATAAAGTGGTTCTATTATTCACAATACAATAAAAATTCATGTAAAGTTGTGAATTCAATAAATTAATTATTCATCATGATGTAATAAAACATTGAATAAGGAAATGGAATAATGAGAATGAACAATTGTCCTAAAATGATAAAACATCATTTGGAAGTAATGGGTCGAAAAAAAATTTATGGATGGAATGTAATTAAACATTTATAACAAAAACTATAATGAGATAATTGAATGGAAAATATTAAGAGGATGATTCCCTTACCCTAAATGTGACACCGTTTTATCTACTCTCCAAATCCTAAATAATATAAATATATTTATTAAAACATGTTAGAAGAATAAAAATATATGTTACCCACACGAAATAAATTTATTTCCTCAACAATTCAGTTTTATATGTCATTATTTTCCATATATAAAATAATTTCCCATCCTTTGATACATTCTTATGGGTTCTCCTTCCCATACTCTTTAAAGGATGATAATTGTTGTTTATTTCATCTATGTCCATTTCTATATTAATTACCATAAAAGTCATCTTCCACTTATATTAAGCATTAAGAAACACATTTATATTTACATATTGACTAATTTATTATGATATTTGAATACTTATAATCATAAATTTTTTATTCTAGTTCCAAAATCATTTAGATTGTCATCAGTAAAATCATTCCATTTTGAATTAAATTTAATATTAATATGACCCTTCAGGTTATAAACATTTTCCAAAAGAAAAATTAATTATTCTAGAAACAATACTCATAGAATTATGTCTTAAATTTCATTTATAAATTGTGTAAACTAGGAAACATATTTTCTAATCAATGAAACCATTGGTTTATCCAAGATAACCCATGGGTTCCATCTATTAGTTGCAGGGGAACACTCAAGAGAGGGTTAATTGTGTTTTCAATTAAAAATCTATATTTAAAATATTTAAATCCTTAAATACAACCATTTATATAAATTTACACATAATAAAACATTTATTTATTTATTTACATCTTTCAAAAAAAAAATCAATATTATGATTAAAACAGGAATAATGAAAATTTAAAAAAACATTTACATTGGAAGTTAATATACATAAAGAAAAAACATCTTATAAAACATTTGATTAAGACAAATATCAATGTAATTTATTCTTAGAAGCCATATAAAAGATACTATTTTTTATATGAAATAGTGAAAAAATCTACCAATAAAAAAGTTAAAATTTAACAAGGGGATAATTTTTAATCCAAAAAAATAATCCTTTCAAAATTAAAGTCTCTCACTATAATGATTTTATATATGATAAACTGATCCATAGACATGATTATCTTTTAAAAATAAGTATTCTTAAAAAGTATAGCTATATAATAAATCATCTACCATATTTATTCATGGAATTCAATACCTCACGGTTGCATTGGACATCTTCCATAGTTTTCTGATGGAGCGTAATTGAAAATATTTGAAACTCAGTTCCTCTTACTCTCTATTTTACTATATGATATTGTTTTTTATAGATGAATAATGTAAAATTTAAAAATTCTCAAAAGATAAACTAAAACAAAAAGAAAATAGATTAATTAACATGATAGTGTGATTCAACTCAATGTAATCAATTTGTTTGTAAATATTCTTTTAATTAATCCTTTAAAATATTCAATGATGTTTTCATAGATGTGCCGGAAAACATATAATTCTTGTATTCCATGAAATAAATTTTGTTCTTAATCAGTATGTTTGTTCATGTTTCTTGACAAACATTTGTATCTCTATTTCTCTATGTATCATTATATATATTTCTATCACTTTATGTCTATGTATTTGTGAATGAATTTTTTTTATGAATCTATTTCACTCTAGCTAATACAATTATCCATTTTTTATTATTATATTATTAGAAGATAACTCATACTAATTGGAATATTAAAAAATATAGACTAAAATATATTACATATATGGAGTTTTTTATGATAATAATTTCAAAATGGATATGCCTTTTAATTTCACTAAATTCATTAATCTTGATCATGGAGGACATAAATTTGAATGTAATTTAAAATTCTATCAGTAGAAAGAAATGGGGGGGTTTCACTTCTAGCAGAATATTTTTTGATAGTTTCATTATATTCAAGTTGTAGTTATAGATTATAATAGTAACATCCTGGTGATAGATTACTGTTGGTAGAATCATTTGACAGTAGTAGTAGCATCTAATGGTAGCTTCCTTAATGTGGTACCACAACACATCAGTGGAAAAATAACTTGGTGGTAGAAGTATTATGAAGTGGCTATAAATCCACTCAATGAAAAAATAATCTAGTGATAGATCCATGTTGTTTATTATTTTCACTAATGGTATATTAGTGAAATAATTTAGCATGGTGGGTAGTAGTGTTCATAGATTAGTTGATTAAAATGGTAGTTGAAATACATGTCCAATTTTATTATCTTTTACTAAAAATAAATTTCTATTATAACACCTAAAACCTAATATTAACAAAATAAAAATGATTTCATTTCATTAAAAAGGATGTGTATTTATTAATCCAATAATCTCTTTTTTTGTGATATGAAATCTTGAATTTTATAAATATAATAAACATAGTAATTGATGAATAAAATTAAAAATGTTTATTTCATAGTACAATCCCTTATGTAATACATATATATTCATGATTAATGACATATAATAATATATATTCCACACATTTAGTCCCACTTTTGGGGTAGTAGATATATTATAAATAATAACTAATTTAAAATGTGTCATAATTATGAATAAAAAAGCATAATATCATTAATAAGTAATAGATATATAATATATTTTGAACGGGAATTCAAATAAATTCAATCCCTGTCAAATAATAGTTTGAGTTTGATGATGTCTCATTATCCTTTATAGAATTTGGATGCACTAGGTCCTTTCCATAACATACAATGGGTGGAGTATGAGGTACTAGAGTCCAAAAACAATATAAAATGAAATTATCCTAATATGAATAATTTCTTCCATAGGTGTAAGTCCAAAATGAGTAACAAAAATGAATATTTATTAAATGTTTATTGATAAGGGTGAAAAAAGAGATCCATTAATGCTAATGGATTGAGGTGCAATAAAAGTTGTGCGAGTAGTGTAGAGAAGTAGCTCAATCATGTCAAAAAATAGATAATAACCCTATAAACATGATCCATGGCTATGAAATTTTATGCCTTATATTCCATAAATAGCATATGGAGAGGTGAAAAGAGTCCTCAACTAATTAAATTCTATTTTAATTTCCATATTAATAAGAGTTGTCCTCAATCCATGGACATAAAATTTGAATTATGTTCATTCTTGGTAAAAATACAATATATATATTACAAAATGGATTTAGTTATTTATCACTCATAAGTTAGGTTCATTAAATAATTCTATAAAATGATTGTAAATGTTATCACTTTGGGGTTTTCTCAAAAAAAGTAACATTCTGTAAAGAATTAGATAAATCACTAAACACCGCATTCAACTTGTAACAACCCAAAAATTCATTATTAAAATTTCTTCTTGGTCTATTGAAATGACTTTTTATGGTCATGTAAGAATATATGCAATTATTTTTTTATTTTTTCAATTTTAAAAAACCATTAAAAATTTTGACTGTTTCTAATATAGCCATTGAACAGTGATCACATGAATAGTATAAATATACGCCTTTAACAAATCCAATTTACACAGCCAAATGAAGTAATGGCCTCATCCCATTGACTTTCCCTATATGAATCCCATTTTTCGGAACATGGAAAGGAGGTGTCGTCATTGGGCTTCAATTTGGACTATGCCCAAGCCGAGCATGAATACATTAATCATGAGAAGAACCTCATATAGAAGATGTGTATGTTGATAGAGATTACCAGTCAAGCGATGTTATCCGAGCCCCCCCCCCCACAAGAGTATATCACCATCACGCTCCTTACCCTACCATCTTATGAGGTTGTTTTAAGGGGTTATGTAACAAGACCCTAGCATTTTGATTATATACATTAAATTTCAATATAATAAAGAATACACTTTCTTTTTATTATTACATTGTAAATAGTTTTTAATGAAAAAATAGTATTTCTTAGTTAATATTCAACTAAAGAACCTAATTTAATAAATTCATGGATTTTTAAATTAAATAATATTTTAATAAAATATTATTATTACTAAATTTCTTTTTATAAACTATAACTAATTGTTATTTTTATTCAGGGTTGAAATCTAATTTTCTCAAAACCCATGATTTTCGATAAATGTTTGATTTTATATTGAAAGATAAAATTGAAATATTTATATAATTATTTGGATAAAATGAATATTAATTTTTCAATCAGGATGTCAAAATTATCCATGGGTGATTTTTTTATAATTTTCTGAGATTGTCAAATATTTGTGTAAAAATTAAATACCGTTTAAATATATAAAGTGTTTATAACATCATAATCACCCAATATTGATGTAATAAAATAATATAAAAATTATTTTCGACAAATACATGTTTTCCATTAATATAATTTGATTTTAGGTTTGATAGATTAATTTTATAAAGGTATAATGGACCCAGAAGACATAATAATCATTTTAGCTTTTTAAATTTATTTCCTTGAGAGTGTGACTCATCTCAACAAAAGAACCACTATTATTTTAAGAAGTTCATACATAGGCCTTATAAAATATTGTTTTACACTCCCCATTGAAAAAAACTAGGTCAAAAACCATGATCTGGTATGTGGTTTTGATTTTATTAATGTGTGTTGTCCCAATTATAAATAATAAAAAATTCCCTCTCTTTTCCTATATAACCATAACCATGATCCCAATTTATCTTATATCAATGAATTTTGAGTTCATTCAACCTTTTCCATAATCTTTCCAGAATCCTACCAAGGTACTTCATGCTCCTAAGAAGCCTCTCTCAAGCCACTCCCAAGCCGTTGGGATCACACTTCCACGTATGAGATTCATTATTTACAAATTTTATCCTAGTTTATTAACATCGTTACGATCTTTTATTTTCAATTATATATATTTGATATAATTTATAACCTCCCCTATATTTTAGTATTTATGTTTGAATAATTGGAGACCCCTTTCTCTCTCATCAGTACCTTCTATGTAAACCTGTTACCATGATGAAATTCCGTAAGGAATTTCTCTCTCTTCATTTACGTTCAAGAAATTATTTTGAATTACGAATCTCAAATCCATTAAATATGTTGGGAAATGTATCCATATTACCCCCATTAATTCCCATTTCATGTATATATTTTGAGACACCCCTTTCTCTCTCATCAACCATTTTTATGAATTCTTACGTCGCGCCATTCACTGCCAAAATTACATCGTTTTTTCAAACCAATATCATTGGGTAGTTAATACCATTCCCATTTCATTATCATGGGTATTTAAAATTATTAACATTTACTTATTGATTAAAAATATTCATGTATGTATTCCACATCCCTCTATCATGGAAAAAATGATCATTAATGATTCCATGTTGTATGATCCATGTGGAACACTTATGCATAAAATGAAATGTTCAAGAAGGGTGCGCCCTGATAGCACTCAAATAGATTGGGTAAAGTATTGTATCATGATACAGAATATGAAATGGGTGTTTACACATTCTAATTCTAGTTAAACTAGGGTTTAATCATGATTTATGTGCAATGAGGTTTTACTCAGGATTCATGTGCAATGAGCATTGGCTCACACTAATTCCATGTTAATTATTGTTTCCACATTTCCATGTTATGATAATCATTCTATACAATGCCTTTATGTCCATGTTTTTTATTCATAATTGAGATTCCTATTTACTAACATGTATTGTATTATTCAATTTTTTCCTTTTTTAATCCCTTACTGGGATTTATAGAACACCTTATTCATATCTATGTCCTCATCTTATCCCATGCAGTGATAAGTATGATGGAATGTGGTGGTCATGTAAAAAATGTTTTCAATAAGATGTTGTGTTTTATGTTTTATGTTCTTATGTAATGGTCCTAAGACTCCAAGACACTATAAATATCTATCTTCTATGTTGTATAAAGTGATATTTTTCTATAATAATTCATGTTATGTATGTAATAAAATGAAGGGTTGTTATAGTTGATATTAGAGGATAAGTTTAGATATTTTGGAGATTAGGATTAAAAAACCCTAGTGAATACGTAGAGACTAGACCAAGTATAATATAAAAAATCACAGAGTTTCCATTGGTATTGAGTAAGTAGTTTATCAAGAAAATAAATCTCTATCTGGATACGAGCATGTAAAGGTGACTCTGGAACAGATGTACGTAGGAGTAAAAACACCGACATGGAGTTTCAGGCATGTCCGAGGATATCAGGGTACACAAAAATTGGCCTTGCTACACTCTTTATTTTGACACTCTTGGGGGATATGATTTGGTAAATTAACATGATTTATAAAAACCATTATTAATGGAATTTTAAAAAATTCCACTTAGAATAAATTTTAGAAATTGCATCATGGATAACATAGATTGAAGCATATAGATTCAAAATTTAAGATAATAAAATTAATTTATTAGTCATAATTTTTTTCTTTTTGATTACCCTTTATGTTTTACCCCTAACATTCCTTTTATTCCATCAAATGGCCATTAATAGGAGGACTTAGGATAACAACCATTGTGAAGAAATATGTGATGACTATACTAATGATATCCCCAATACGATGGGAGTGGGAATCACGAAATTTTCCATGATAATATCTTAGTTAACTCATGAACTGAATAGAAACATGGGTCAATAGGAATGTCCAAACCCACCCCACCCTACCCCCCCCCCCAGAAAAAATATCAAGCCGCTATCAAGAGCTTAATGAGAAAAAAGATTCATAATTTTAATGTATCATATGATCCCTCTATCGCCGAACAATTAATCAACTCTATTGAAAGGATCTTTTCCATCCTTCATTATTCTGAACAAGAGAAGGTTCTCTTGGTAAATTATCATATGGAGGGTGAAGCTAATAAATGGTGTATATTGATCAAAATATGAAGCCTAAGGAGGAAAACGAGGTGTTTGAATGGAAGGATATTCAGAAAATGTTTTTTGATAAATATTTTACTCGCACCCTCTAGCATAAGATGGAAAGGGACTTCCATACCCTCATGAAAAAAAGAAGATGAACCCATTGGAGCAGATGGGGAAAACATCACAAGGATTGCACGATATGCCTCAGGCTTTTTCTTTACACCTGAATACAAGGTTGAACACTTATTTGTTGGGATAAAACCTAGCCTGTGGAATGCCCTGTTGATCTGTGGCTTCGACAACTATAAGTAAATTGTCTGATGTGCCCTCAAGGTCAGAAATCGAGATTGCTGAATGTCAAAGTTTTCATTGGGATAAGAAGCGTAAGGAGTACATTAATTCTAGAAGTATGATAGATAAATCCAATGGTTCTAAGAAGATCTATCACCCCACATTCCAATGGTTAGGAAAGAAGCTCCCTGGAAATTGTTTGAAGAGGACGAGGGAATGCTTTATGTGTAGAAGAAAAGGGAACCTGACCATTATTTTCCATCAAGAAAAACCCACAGTTGCGAAATAGGAGAGGAACACTCCGTTAAATCTTTAATGAGTTGTTCATTGATTCAACTGCAAGGAACTAGGTCCCCTTTCAAATCAGTTTCATAATCTAAGGGTTTTCGGTGATAACTAACAACCTCCAATGCAGAAAGGGAGAGCTTTTGCCATCACTACCGCTGAAGTGAAACCCGACAACGAAGTAGTTATAGGTACACTAGTTATTCAGTAAATAATATTGAACTCACATTTTTATTCTTGTTTTACATATTTTTTTATATCTTGAATGTTTAGTAGAAAAATCCCAACACCACCACAAATCATTGAAGTAAAGATGTTTGTGAGTATGAAAATGGGAAAATCAATGCATCCCATGAATTTAACTCCTCCCCTGTCATAATATTTGGATTGTACATCCATTGGTGGAATTTGATGCAATTCTCAACATTAATTGACTTTCCTTATATTAATCCAACATAAAGGGCCGTAAGAGTGAAATCACTCAACATGTGGAGAATCGACTCCCAATTATGTACAAGTGAAAGGAGGTGGTTGAATCTTAATTATTTCCATAAACTCAATCATGGATATTAATTACCAATGATAAAAACTATATGGATCAAATGATTGAATCCTTGGCGGAAACAATCCTTGAAGACCTACCTATTGTAAGGGAAATTGCGGAAGTGTTTCCCGAAAAATTTCCTGCTATCCCTCCTAGAAGAGATGTTGAATTCTCAATTGACCTTATAACTATGGAGTTTCCAATATCGAAGACTCTATTTAGAATGTATTATATGGATCGTGATAGGATGGAGAAACAACTACAAGCTAATCATGATATAAGGATTATGTGCCCAAGTGGTTCACCATGGGGTGCACCTGTCCTCTTTGACAAGAAGAAGGATTGGTCAATGCACCATTGCAATTAATATCATGAGATCAATAAAATCATGATAATTTACAAGTACCCTCTACCACGAATTGATGAATTGTTTGATCAGCTGTTTAGAGCACAATATTTCTCCATGGTGGACTTGTGGTCGGGATATTATTAAGTAAGGGAGAAGAACGAAGATATCCCCAAGACTGCTTTTTGTATGAGATATAGCCACTATAAATTCATATTAATGTCGTTCAGACTCACTAATACTCAAGTAATATTCATAGAATTGATGAATATAGTATTTATAGATTACCTTGAAAAATTTGTGGTTATGTTTAATGATGATATTCATATATACTCCAAAACCTAGGAGGATCATGAGAAGTATCTATGAACTATACTAGAGACCTTGAGAAAGGAGAAGCTCTATTCAATGTACAAAAACTATGAGTTCTGCTTGAACGAGGTCTCATTAAAGGGTCATATCATTACATGAAATGGGATATCAGTTGATTCCTCTAGGATAGCTACAATTGAGGGATGAACGAGGCCAAAATCATTAATATATATATCCGTAGCTTCTTGGGGTTTTCTAGATATTATCGCCGATTTGTCAAAATTTGTCATGATTTTCCAACCCTTATACTATGATAACATGGAAGGGAATAAATTTATCTTGGAGTGATGAATTCGATGAGATCTTCATGGAGTTGAAAATGAGGCTTGTCAATACGACCGTTGAAACATTACCCATAAGTGGAAAACTTTTTGTAGTATTTTGTGATGATTTGAATATGGGCATGGGTTGTGTGTTGATGAAGAATGATAATGTGGTAGCCTATGCCTCAAGGAAGCTGAAGATCATTTAGAAAAACTATCCCACGCATGATCTGGAGTTTGCAGTTGTGATCTTTGCATTGAAAATATGGTCTCATTATCTCTATAGGGAGAAGTGGAGATATATACTGATCATAAGAGCCTCAAATATATATATTCACATAGAAATGTATTAATATTCACCAATGAATATCGATATATCTCATCAAAGATTATGATTACTCAATCCATTAACACCCTGTGAAAGTGAACAAGGTGGCATATTCTCTATGTAGAATGGATCCAGTGATTCTCTCATTGATGAGAATTTAGAAGGATATAATATTCATAAAACTATAGATGATGGACATGGGAATTTTTAGGGGGAAATCATCAATAATTTCTCAAATGATTTCCCAACCATCACTGTTTGATAAAATAAAGGATGAAAAAAGAAAGGATATAGAAAATTTAAAAAGTGTGGAACCTATTGAAAAGGGGAAATCCTTAATGTTTGTGCTTCACAAGGTTGGAATTTTAAGATTTGGGTCATGATTATGTGTACAATCCGATCCAGAGATAAAGAAGGAGATTCTAAATGATGCACATAGCTTAACCTTCTCAATTCACCTGGGGAACACAAATAAGTATCCAGATCTACAAGAAAACATTTGGTTAGACAACATGAAAAGAGAGATCATGGAATATACATAATGATGATGGTATTTCAGCATGTGTAGTATGATAGGAAATAGTCTATAGGGATGATGCAACCACTACCCATACCATCATGGAAGTGGGAACACATTACCATGGACTTTGTCACTGGACTTCCATTGACATCCATAGAAACAATTCTATATGGGTCTTTGTCAGTCATCTTATAAAGACAACTCACTTCATTGTTATTCAAAAGGAATTATCATTAGATCAAATTGTATTTATTTATATCAAATAAGTAGTAAGGCTGCATGGAGTACCACTATTTGTTGTATCTGATCATGATCCGAGATTAACCTCGGTGTTCTGGAAAAGAATCCAACAAGCAATAAGAACTAAACTAAACAACAGTATGACCTATCATCCTAAAACTGATGGCCAATATAAGTGAACTATTCATAAAATGGATTCTATTTTAATATCATGATCTATAGACTTCAATGGATTATGAGACTAACATCTTCTACCAGTTTAATTCTCCTTCAATAATATTTTCCCCTCGAGCATCTTAATGGTACCATATGATAACCTTTATGGGAAAAGGTGAAGAACACCAACGTGTGGGGATGAAGTCCTTGAGCGTAAGATTCTAGGACTTTAAATGGTCAATGAAATGGCGTAGAAGGTGAAAACCATTCAGCATCATATCAAGGCATCCCAAAGTTGACAGAAGAGCTATGAGAATAACCATTGACGAGACCGTGAGCTAAAAGCATGAGACATGGTGTTTTTTTGAATATCTCCATGGAAAAGGTCATGTGGTTTGGATGTAAGTGGAAGATAAGTCGTAGGTACATCGGCCCCTTTGAGATTCTTGATCATGTCGGGGCAATGGACTATCGACTAGAACATCCACCTACTACGACCAAAGTACATGATGTATTTTGTGTATCCTTCTAAAGGAAGTACACATTGGACCCTTCACAAGTACTCTCTTCAGAGGTAGTACATATATAGGTTTATATTTCTAAACAGGAGAAACAAGTGAATGTAAGAACCCAGGTTTTGAGCCAATATGACTTTGAAATTTTTTTGACGTTATTCCATAGCAGGGCATTCACACGGGGAGTGATTCTGAACCACGGTGCAGACAGAATAAAATTTTAAGTGAATTCACACTGGAATTACAAATTAATATAATTACTCCTAAACCGTTCCTCATATGGGAAACCTGAGGGAATTGTTGAGTTTGGAACGTTCCGTTTACCCTAGGAGGGGTGTAGCTTTCGTGGGCGCGACCCTTCTGTGGAAAACGCCACCAGGGGAGTTTTCATAATTTGGTGGCCCTGGGCATGTACAATGTAACTTATGAATAGAGGCTTAGATAAAAATTCCGAGACTTCCGTTGCGCTCAGAACGTGGATTTTACCCTAGGGGCGGCTTAACCCTGACCCTGCTGAATGTTTAGGTACGGGGCCTACCGGTGGGGGGGGTTTAAGTGTCTTCTATTTAAACACACCACCCCCACCCTATTCTCCCCCTTGTTCATCCCCTTGGCACATGTTCTTCTCAACAAGGGAGAACCTCCTTCAAGCCTCCCTCTCCCTATCCAAGGCTGGTGGCGGCTCTGGCGATTCGTTGGTGAAGCGTCGGGCTATACCAAGCGAGGTAGGCTCGTGCATTTTCAATTTTAATTCCCGCAACCCCCTTCAAATGGAATTAATTTCATCTAAATGCTGTTTGATCATTTTTCAAGGCTCATAGTTGTGTAGGTATTGATTTTATCCTCCCAACGATCCTTTCAGATCAAATTTTCGAGTCTTGGGGTGTCCGGGTGGACCAGGGATGTTTTCAGGCTGTTTTCTTCTTTTTCCTGCGATTCCAGGGGTGGTCCGGCAATCAGCGCGGTGGTTCAGAGGGATCCCAGTGGCGGAGGTGGCTCCCAGAAATGGTGGCAACTGCTAGTGGTGGCAGTGGTTTCCGGGACGACGTCATGGTGGCGTCCTCCTCAGTGCGATGGTGGGCTCCCAGCGGCAGGTTCCGTCAGTCCCTAGGTGGAGGTCGTCGGCCGGGTGGGCCGGGGGTCCCGGCACGCGACCCCATGAGGGATATTGAGACCCTCCTTCAGTGGGTCTTTGCATAGACCAGCGATCGGCCATGAGTGCCGATCGGCGTGGGCCAGCTGGACCGGGCTGGTCCCGCCCAAGGGGAATTCGTCCCCCGGACATCACACACCTGTAACTTCCACTACAGGTGTCCATTTTTCATGTCGTCTATGGAATAGGAATCCATGGCTCAAAAAAGTGCTTTTGAGATGTTCTCGGGAAATTTTAATTACCAAGACAGGGGCTCTGTGTCCCATCACGCTCATTAATTACTATAACGGGATTCTTCTTTCAGATGGTGCGGACACATCCGGAGTCCGTTTAAGGCACCGTCAGTGGCGTTGTGACCTACTGTCGAGATGAAGTGGTCTAGGTTGTTTTAGGCATTGAATCTATAGTTGAGGGGTGGGCTCCAGGGGCCATAATTTAATATTTGAGTAGAGTTTTGTGACTTTTTCCTCAGACATCTGTTCGGGGTGAATGAGTAATTATTTTGGCATGTTTTTTCGAGATCATCATGATGGCGTAGTTCGCCCGACCTATTTTGGGGCTGAGTTGTGGGCCCCGCGGGTCATCATATGGGTATAAAGCGTTGTTGAATAACTTTGTCATCGGGAGTCTATTTCCAGCTAGTAAGTAGGCTATCTTGTGTGTTTTTTCCATGAGGATTACAACGGTGTAATATGTTTGGGCATGCGGAGAACCATTCGAGATTTCATTAAATGTGGAAACATGAAAGGGCCTTGGTCGGAGGTTCCTTTGACTCACTATGACCCAATGCATGGTAGTGATGTTAGTGACACCCAGTGATGACATGGGCAATGCGAAATTATCAGACATGTTCTAGGTCTACCCTCCAGCAGGGCTGGGCAGTGGGATACCCGTTGACCTTAGGGTATACACTCAAGTGAGGTTGGGCAGTGGGTTATCCATTGATTTTAGAGTTTATCCTTCAGAAGGGCTGGGTAGTGGGTCACCCGATGACCTTTCGGGGTTTACCGTCTAGTTTGGCTGGGTATTGGGTTACCCGACGAATTCTTTCAGACTCTGCCACTTTTGATGAGGCTATTCAGTGGCTTTTCTCCTTGATTACCAGATCGGGACTCTTGGTGGCATGACTTAGCGATGAGATGGCTTTGATGTGTTGGACTACTGGGCATCAGGGATGGATATCCTTAGAACTATTGGAGACTTTTCCTGGGCTGGGCGTGGAGATGGAGATTCCCTTATGCACTCGTGTGGGTTTCTTGTTGAGGATATATATATATTTATACACCATACATTTTTTCCACTCCATGGGTCCAGATACTCTCTTTCTAGGAGGGGAGAAGACACTTGATTTCCATGTATAACTCCTCCTAGTTGGGACGAGTCTACTTCCTTTCTTTTGTTTGGTTGAGCTGCACTCTCTCTATTGTACTATTACTTTGTTCTGTCTATCTTTTACTGTTTAGTACATCTTTTTTTCTCCCTCGAGCTTTTGGGGCCACCTAATGAGTATCGTTATACTCACCCTTTCTTGGTCTTTCCTTTCACTTGGTGTGCCCTTGCAGACGACGAATAGGTCGATTGAGACTACGGAGGAGCGTTGACGACAGAAGACCTTGGGATTAATTTGGTGTTCATAGTAGGTCTTTCATGTGAGAGACTCACCAGCTATTTACTTTTGTTAACTGTTTTCATGTTGTGGCACTTTTCTAATTGGGCATGTGTTTTCCCCTTTTCTATTTAGCACCTTGTCAACACTTTGATTTTTCATATTTAGAGTTTGATGCATGATTTTGGTTGGGTTATAGTTATTTTTTTATGGTTTCCTTTTTACTCTGCACTTTTGCATTGAGTGGGATGTGTGTGGGTGTGTGTACAGGTACTTAGGTAAATGTCTCCCCAAGATTATTACGCCTCTGGTGCTTGTCTCCATCCCCTGGCCTATAGAGGCAGGCTTGGGGTAGTTGCGGCTCGAGACCAGTAGGGGCGGGTTGTGATAATGTGGTATCAAAGGTGGTTCATTCCTTGGGGAATTGTTCGCATATCCCTAAAATATAATTGTTCTGGATTTTGGGAAATAGTGTCAACGTGACTCGAGAGTAGCTCGCATTCCAGGGAGTCCAGTGATGGTACGGGCGGCCGATGTATCCATTCACAAGGACCCTAATAACATGCTTGTCGACTCAGCATGCTGAGACACTTGTTGGAGGGAACGTTGGAACATGCATCTGGTAGGATTGAGTCTTTCACTATATTTTTTGAATCAGCTCCCATTTCTAATTAATGTTATATATATATATATATATATATATATATATGCTTATCTGATCGTAGTAATCCTTGATAATTTTTAGGATGACCCCACGACAGCAGCCAGCCAGGTTACCCTCTCTGGTTCGTGAGGATGACATGACGAGCGACGAGGCGTCAATTCAGGGACCCTCACGTGATCCGCTTTTACACAGTACATCAGTAGTGGCCCCTCCACCTTGAGATCAGTAGTTAGTACTGGCAGCACATGTCGAGGTTGAGCGCAGGCTGAGTGCCCACCGAGAATTTTAGCATTAGCGACCGCAGATCTTCCATGGAGACTCAGATCCCCATGTAGCGGAAGATTGTCTAGAGTCGGTGGACCGATATTTCATGTTGGTATGGACCCCAGCGGACCAGATGTTAGACCTAAATACCATCCTTTTCCTCGGTATGGTCGGGCGTTGGTGGGGGTTGGTTACGCAGACCGATGACGAGTCGTATCTCATGTGGGATAGCTTCCAGCAGCTCTTTCGGGAGTAGTACTCTCCCTCTTGATTACGATCCGTTCGGATTCTAGAGCTTCTGGAGCTGAAGCAGGGGGTGATCCTGGTGAAGTACTTTTCCTAGTTTACCGATCTGTCATGCTACTCACAGGATATGATCTGCGATAGTTACTTTTGGGTGCAGATGTTTGAGGAGGGTCTACGTAGGGAGATTTGTGCTAGTGTAGTGACCCTGTGCATCCCTACTTATGTTGGGTGATATATAGGGTGCTCTTGATGGAAAGATTCTTGGATGAGGGATGCCATCTGACATGGAAAAGTAGTGGCTTCTTCAGAGGAGAGCCTTTAGTGACAGGCAGGTGGTAGAGAGAAGAGCCCCAGTCGAGGAGGCCTTTCTGTGAGTAGACTCAGGGGCAGGATTTTACACCGTAGTGGTGTCGTGGAGCACCGGGTAGTCAGGAGAGATCTTGTGCTATGCCTATGACGGACAGGGTCACCTAGCACGGTACTGCCTGACCAGGCGTACCGAGCCTCCATGGCAGGCTGTGGGAACAGCGCAGCGGTATAGGCAGCACCGTGACCAGGGATATCCCAGGCGAGGACAAGTTGGTCCTCAGGGAGGTGGCATAGGTAGAGCAGCAGTACGTGGAGTTCTCGGATGGCGTTTCGAGGTCCTTCAACCACCACCACTGAGCCGACCATGGTAGGCTCAGGGAGCTGGCGGTAGGGGCCACGGTAGCTTTAGGACATGGGTGTTTGTGACCCCCCAACACATGAGATGGTTTGAGGTA
The DNA here is from genome assembly GCA_963277665.1 of Viscum album. Taxonomy (NCBI): domain Eukaryota; kingdom Viridiplantae; phylum Streptophyta; class Magnoliopsida; order Santalales; family Viscaceae; genus Viscum; species Viscum album. The sequence goes on along the minus strand of OY728125.1, from coordinate 1,919,029,536 downwards.
CACTTTGTGTTTAATCCACGCTTTCTTCAATACTAGTAGACACAAGCGCCAACCACTCCTTTATATCGCCGTTGTTGGTACGAGAGTTGGATTTTCCATTAGAGGCGCTGACACCTACACTTATCCTCGATGTTTCTACAGGAAGTGCCTCATTAATGACCTTTATCTACACACAGTGCGAACTGTCATTTAGAGGAGGGTGTTTCATGTGGGACTTTCTTGTCATCATGATGGGACCATAGGACGTCATCCTGAGAATGGATTAACATTCTATGGTTCATGCCCAGATCGATTGTCATCATAGATGAGTTAGAGGTGTGTTTTCTGATGGGATGAGGTTCACCATCCTTGGTGAACAAGACCTAGTGGAATAGCAGACATGTACTCTGAGTAGGAGACCATGACCTTTTTCTCACCAGTCAGTTATCATGGCTCTTGGAGCAGTTGATTCTACTGGCACTTGGATCCCTACCATTGTAGAGGACTACATGGAAGTCTTTCTTGAGGATGTCCCAGGACAACCTCTGAGGCGAGAGATTGAGTTCTACATTGACATGCAGTTGGGGACTGCCCCGATATCATGTGAGACTTATCGGATGTTACCCACAGAGCATTGGGAGCAATGAATTTAGCTAGATGACCTTCATGAGAAGGGATTTATCAGGCCTATTGTGTCCACTTGGGCTGTTCCTATTTTGTCTGTGAAAAAGGTAGATAGGATTTTGTGGCATTATGTGGATTATTGTTGCCTGAATCAGGCCATGATAAAGAATAATTACCCTTTTCCGAGGATCGAAAACCTCTTTGACCAGTTGATATATGCGAAGTGGTTCTCCATGATTGATCTTCGATCTAGCTACCACCAGTTGCAGGTTCGTGAGGCTAACATCCCGAAGTTGGCTTTCCTTTGTCGATTTGGGAATTACAAGTTTTTGCTGATTCCCTTTAGCGTGACGAATGCCCCCACCGTTTTCATGGATTTTATAAACTATATATTCCAGCCATACTTGTACTGGTTTTTGGTTGTCTTTATTGATGACATAATCATCTACTCTTTGATGGAGGAGCATCACGCGGAGCATTAAGATGGTCCTAGACTTACTCTGATAGCACCAGCTTTATGAGTAGCTCTCAATGTTTCAGTTCTGGATTCATTAGGTTCACATTCTAAGGCATGTCATAGTAGAGTAGGGATTGGTTGTAGATCCTGAAAATATAGAGGCAGTTCTTGCTTGGGAGCCACCAAATAATGAGTCAGAGGTGCCGAGATTCCTTGTTTTGGCAGGGTACTACAAGAGGATTGTGGATGATTTCTCCAGGATTGCTGCCCCCTTGACATAATTGAGGTAGAAGGGACAACCGTTCACCAGGACTAATCAGTACTATAAGGCCTTCAAGGAGTTGAGACATAGGCTGACTAGTGCTCCAGTGTTAAGGCTGCAAGAGGAGGTATTTGAGTTCATAGTGTACTGCGACGCTTCAAGATCTGGGCTCGAGTGCATGAAAATGCATCAGGGCGTAGTGGTTGTATATGGGTTGAGGTAGTTGAGACCCCATGAGAAGAATTATTCCACTCACGATTTGGAGCTGTTAGCGGTGGTCTTCACCTTAAGGTTATGGAGTCACTACCTTCTGGGTGAGCGTTTTGTGGTCTACTCAAACCACCAGAGCCTCAAGTACATCTTCACTCAAAGGGATTTTAATTTGATGCAGAGACACTAGTTGGAGTTTCTAAAGGACTGTTCTTTTGAGATAGTGTACACTCCAGGAAAGGGAAACGTAGTATCTGATGCATTTAACAAGAATTCCCAGGCTCATCTAGTGTAGGATGATTTAGAGAAGTTGGATTCCCTTCGACTTACCTTTGTGGAATAGGAGGATGTGGATTTTCTGCAGTCGATGGTGTTGACTCCTCTCCTTGAGTGTGTGAGAGAGTCGCAGCTAGGGGATGTCGATAGCAAGGTACTGCGTGATCAGATATCCATGGGAAATACACTTGGTGGGTATTCTTAAGGAGGGAATCACGAGATCCTCTTCCAGGGGTGAGTTGTATTACCAGTGGATATGTGATAGGAGGTGATGCAGGAGTTCCATGCTACTCCCTTGGTTGTACATCCTGGCATGGGGAAAATGTATAGAGACCTTCAGTGGCAGTTTTGGTGGTCTTTCATTAAGCGAAGCGTCGCTGAGTTCATTTCTCAGTGTCTTACCTCTCAGCAGGTGAAGGCAGGGCATCAGGTTCTGGCAGGGTTTTTGTAGCCCCTTGATATCCCGAAGTGGAAGTGGGATGACATATCTATGGACTTCGTTATAGGAATTCATCACACAACGAAGTTCCATGATTCTATTTGGGTGATAGTGGACCGACTCACGAAGTTAGCGCACTTCTTTGACATCTAGGAGCAGAGCTCGGTTGAGAGCCATGGGAATCTGTATGTTCAGGAGATCTTCCACCTTAATTGAGTACCCTCGACGATCATCTCTGACCGTGACGCGCGGTTTATGTCACGGTTGTGGCGAGGTCAGCAAGAGGCATTCGGGACTCAGCTACGGATGAGTACATATTTTCACCCCAAGATGGAGGGGCAGACAGAGCATACTTTCCAGGTGTTCGAGGATATGCTCAGGGCGTGCGTGTTAGTTTTTGGCCTGAGTTGGGAGGATCACCTGCCCTTAGTGGAGTTCACTTACAAAAATAGTTACCACTCTACTACTAACATGGAACCTTTTAACGCCCTCTATGGGAGACACTGCAGGTCATTGTTGTGCTGGACAGAGGTTGGGGAGACCTCCCTCATGGGCCCAGAGTTGACGTAGATGATGACGAAGATGGTTCAGGAATTCATCTGCAGATGTGGATGGATCAAAGAAGATAGAAGTCCTACAAAGATTGTCTTCATAGGCCTTTAGAGTTCGAGCAGAGGGACCATGTCTTTTTTATAGTCTCTCTGTGGCATGGGACATGGAGGTTCGGCTGGGGAGGCAAGCTGTCCCCAAGGTTCATCGGACCCTCGGAGATCATGCGTAGGGTCGGTGAAGTGGCCTACCGTCTTGCTAAACCCCAACTGCTAGAGAGGGTACATGACGTCTTCCAAGTGTCACAGCTATGGAAATACGTGCACAACCCCACACACATTATTAACTAGGGAGAGCTAGAAATCATGGATGGATACACCCTTGCAGATCACCTGGTGGCAGTTGAGGACCTGTAGGAGCTGACACTATGTGGATGGACCATTCCTTTGCTTCGTGTGTTGTGGAAGTACGGTAGATTATAGGAGAGCACCTGGGAACGGGAGAGCCAGATGCGGGCTCATTATTCTGAGTTGATTTTTTCGTTTGTTTTTCAGGGACAAAAAACATGAAGGAGGGAATGACTTAAGAACCCGTGTTTTGAGAATATAAGACTTTGAAATTTTTTTGATGTTATTCCAGAGCAGGGTGTTCAGACAGAGTGTGATTCCGAGCCCCGGTGCGGCCATAATTAATTTTTATGTGAGTTCACACTGGACAGGACAAATAAACAGAATAACTCCTTAACCGTTGGTTGTATGGGAAAACTGAGGGAACTGTTGAGTCTGGAACGTGCCTTTTACCCTAGGAGGGGTGTAACTTTCATGGGCACAACCCTTCTGTGGAAAACGCCACCAGGGGCTTTTTCATAATTTGGCATCCCCAGTCTTGTACTTTGTAAGATCTTAACGGAGGTTCGGATTAAAATTTAGAGACTTCCGTTGTGCTCATAACGTGGATTTTACCCTAATGGAGACATAACCCTGACCCCGCTGAATGTTCAGATACGGGGCCTACGGGCGGGGGGTTTCAGGGTTTTCTATTTAAACACACCACCCCCACCCTCTTCTCCCCCTTGTTCTTCCACTTGGTGCATGTTCTTCCCAACAAGGGAGAACCTCATTCAAGACTCCTTATACCTCTCCAAGGTGGGTGGTGGCTATGGTGGTTCGTTGGTGAATCGTTGGGCAACGCCCAGCGAGGTAGGCTCGTTCATTTTCAATTTTAATTCCTGCAACCTCCTTCAAATGCAATTCGTTTCATAGAAATGGTGTCCGATTTTCAAGAAAATACCATAGATGTTTAGGGCTCGATTTTATCTTCCCGACAATCCTTTTAGATTGAATTTTTGAGTCCTCGGGTGTCCAGGGTTGCCCCATGAATTTTTCCAGCCATTTTCTTCGTTTTCCGGTAATACTAGGGGAAGTCCGACAGTCGCCGCAGCGGTTTGGAGGGCTCCCACCACTGGAGGCGGCTCCTAGCGGTGGTGGTGTCACCTAGTGGTGGCGGCGGTTTCCAGGACGGTGGCACGGTGGTGGGCTCCTTAGCTCGTCGGTGGGCTCCCAGCGGTAAGCGGCAGTAGTCCCCGGGCGGAGGTCGTCGGCCGAGTGGACCAAGGGTCATGGCGCGTGACCCGGTAAGGGAGGTCGAGACCCCCCCTTTGATAGGTCCTGACATGGACCAGTGACTGGCCACAAGGGTCGGTCAGCATAGGTTGGACCGGAGGTCCGTGGCCGAGCCTTGCGGGTGAGCCGTGGGCCTACCCAGGCCGGGTGGACAGGCCAGACCGGGCCGGCCCAGCCCAAGGGGAATTCGTCCCCCAGACATCAGACAACTATAACATCCACTAAGGGTCTTCGTTTTGTGTGCCATCTTTAGAAGTGAAATCCTCAGCTTGAGAAGATGCATTTGAGATGGTCTCAATAAATTTTAATTACCGAGACGGGGGCTTGGTGGCCCGTCACGCTCGTTATGTACTACACCGAGATTCTTCTTTCAGATGGTGAAAACACATCCAGATTTCGTTTAAGGAACCATTAGCAGCGTTGTGACCCTGGTGTTGAGATGACATGGTCCAGGGTGGTTTCAGGCATTGAAGCCATAGTTGAGTCGTGGGCCCCACATGCTGTCTTTTAATCTGTGAGTAGCTTTTTGCGACCTTTTCATCAGAAGTTTGTTTGAGGCGAATGGGTATTGGTTTTTGGCATGTTTTTCCGAGAGCATCGTGATGGTACAGTTCGCCCAACCTATTTTGGGACCTTGTTGTGGGGCCCATGAGACATCGTATGGGCATAAAGCGGTGTTGAATAAGTTTTTTGTCGAGATTCCGTTTCTAGTGAGTAGGTAGTCTATCTCGAAAGTTTTTCCACGAGGATTACAATGACGTAATATGTTGGGCCATACGGAACACCTTTTGAGATCTCATTAAATGTGGAAATATGAAAGGGCATTGGTCGGAGGTTCCTTTGATGCACTCCGACCCAACACACAGTAGCGATTTTAGTGAACCACAATGATGACACGGGCAGTGTGGAGTTATTGGACCAGTTCTGGGTCTACCCTCCAGTAGGGCTAGGCAGTGGGTTGCCCATTGAACTTAGGTTTTACCCTCCAGTGGGGCTATGCAGTGGGTTACCATTTGATTTTAGGGTTCACCCACTTACCGGGCTGGGCAGTGGGTCACATGACAACCTTTTAGGGTTTACCCTCTAGCAGGGCTAGGCAGTGGGTCACCCGATGATCTTTTGGGGTTTACCCTCCTGTTTGGATGGGCAGTGGGATATCCGAAGAGTTATTTTAGACTACACCCCTTTCAACTAGGCTATTCAGTGGATTTTCTCCGTGATTACCGGAGTAGGACTTTTGGTGGTACGACTTTGCGATGAGGCGGCTTTGACGTGTGGGACTGTTGGGTATTAGTGATGGATATACTTAGAACTATTAGCGACATTTCTTGGGCTGAGCATGGAGATATTGATCCCTTATGCACTCGTTCGGGTTTATTGTTGAGGATATATATATATACCTTACTTTTTTTCCCACTCCATGGGTCTAGTTACTCTCCTTATTGGAGGGGCGAAGACACGCGGTGTATGCCACATGCTTTCCGTGTCTAGATCCTCCTGGTTGGGATGAGTCTACTTCCTTTTTTTTTGGGTTGAGTTGTACTCTCTCTATTATACTATTACTTTATTATGTCTATCTTTTACCATTTATTACCTCCTTTGTTTCTCCCTCGAGATTTCGGGGCATCCTACGGAGTATCCTTATACTCACCCCTACATGGGCTCTTCTCGCACATGGTTTTCCCTTGCAGATGACAGATAGGTTGATCGAGACTACAGAGGAGCGTAGAGGAAACATGAGATTGGGATGCGTTCGATGGTCGTAGTAGGTATTTCAGTTGTGATACTCACCAGTGGTTTACTTTAGTTACCTGTTTCCAGGTTGAGGCACTTTTCTATTTGGGCACGTGGTTTTCCCCTTTTTTTTTATCCCCTTGTCAGCACTTTACCTTTTCCTATTTAGAGGTTGAAGTATGAATGTGGTTGGGTTATATTTTTTTGACCTTTGGTTTCCTTTGTACTCCTCACTTTTGCATTGAGTGGGCTGTGTGTGTACAGGTACTAAGGCAAAGGCCTACCTAATATTGTTATGCCTTCAGTGCATATCGCTAGACCCTGGAATATGGATGCGGGACTGGGGTAGTTCTGGCTCGAGACCGGTAGGGTAGGGTCGTGAAAGTGAAGATATTAGATCGTAGAGAAAAAGTTTTATTAAATAAGACAATTCCACTCATCAAGGTGTTATGAAAAAATGCCATATTTGAATAAGCGACGTGGGATTCAAAAGAAGTAATAAAAGAGAGTTTCCCACATCTCATTAACTCTGGGAAAAAAATTGAGGGTGAAATTTCATACGGGAGGGGGGGATATTGTAACGACCCAAAAATTCATTAATGAAAATTCCTCTTAGTCTATTTAAATGTCTTCTTATGGTTATGTAAAAATGTATGCACTTGATTTTTTTTATGTTTTAGATTTTAAAGTACAATTAAGATTTCTGATTTTTGCTAATATTGCCATTGAACATTGATAACATGATTAGTATAAATATAGGGCTTCAACAAATCCAATTTACATAGAAAAAGGATGCGATGGACTCATCCAGTACACTTGCCCTGTATGAAGCCCATTTGTCGGATCTCGGAAAGAAGGTTGTGTCACTATGATTTGATCTTGACCAATCTCATGCAGAGTCTGAATATGTTAAGATTTACCAGAACTACCTACAGGAGAGGTGGAAGTTGATAGAAAATACCACTCGAGAGATGTTATCTAAAACACTTCAAGAGTCTTTTGTCATCACACACCTTACCCAAAGGATATATGTTGGTGAATTAAGTGGTTATGTAACAAGACCCCATCATTATGATTATGTACATTATTTTTGTATATAATAAATAACATATTTTAATTTTATTATTACTTTGTAAATTGTTTTTAATGAAAAAATAATATTTTTTAGTTAATGTCAAACTATGTAATATATTTTGATAAATTAATGGATTTATGAATTAAATATTATTTTAATAAATTATTATTGTTAGTAAATTAATTTTTATTAATTATAAATTATCGTAATTTTTTTTATTGTTTGAAAACTTTTTTTCTCAAAACCCTCGAATTTCTGATAAATGTTGGTTTTTTTAAGTGAAATTTCCAATACTTAAAAAATTATTCAGATAAAATGATTTTTTTTGAATTAGGACATCAAAATTATCCAATGGTGATTTTTTCATAATTTCCTGAGATAGTCAAATTTTTTAGACAAAATTAAATACAGTTTAAAAATATAATGTGTTTTATGACATTATAATGACCCAATAGTGTTGTAATAAAATACTATAAACATAATGTTCAACCAATATGTGTTTTACCATTATAATTATTTTATTTTTGGTTTTTTTGAGTTATTTTACAATGCTTTAGGGGACCCTTCAAGACATATAAAACATATTAGCGTTGTAAATTGATTTCTGTGAGAGTGTGACTCACATCCACATAAGAAACCCTATTATTTTAAGATGTTAAGCCATTGGCCTTATAAAATAATGATTTATGCTCCCCTTTCGAGAAAATCATTGGAAAAACAATGGGATGGATTGTGGTTTTTATTAGTTTAATGTGTAGTGTCCCAATCCTAAATAATAAGTAATTCCCTATCCTCTCCTTTATAGACACACAAAATATCCAACTTTCTCTTCACTCAAAGTATTTGGATTTTGTTCAAACTCTTCTATATTCTCTCTATAATCATCCCAAGGAACCCCAAGTTCCTAATAAGCATCTCTAAATCATCTCCCAAGCCATTGGGATCACGCTTTCAGTTAAGGGATTCCTTCCTTTATCAATTTATCCATGTTTCTTCATATTGTTATTCCCTTTAATTATCAATTATAAATGTTGGGGTATGACTTTGAACCTCCAATATACATTATTTTTTTTGATTTAATGATGAGATATGAATTTCATTCTCATCCGTTCCTTCCATGTATACATGTTACCATGCCAAAATACTTTACGGAATTTCTATCCTCTCATTTATATTCAAGAAATTATTTGTTATTACAAATCTAAAATCCAATAACTATGTTAGGAAATGTGTACATATGACACCCTAAATGACCATTTCATGTATATACGATGAGGCAACCATTTATATATCATCATCCATTTTTATAAATTCTTATTTCATTTCATTACGCTGCCGAAATTACACCGATTTTCTAAGCCAATATCATTGTATAGTGATACAATGCCCGTTTATCTATCAGGGTATTCCCCTTTATAAACATTTATTGATTATAAATATTAATGTGTATATTACACATCCCGTTATCATAAAGTAAAATATGATGAATGATTCCATGTTGTATGATCTGTGTGGAACACTTATGCATGAAATGAAATGATTAAGAAGGGTGCGCCCTGATATCATTCCAATGCATTGGTTAAAGTGTAGTATCATGATATATCACGTGAAATGGATGTTTACTCTTTATAATTGAAATTTAATGAGGGTGTACTCATGATTCATGTGTAATGATCATTTAAACTTCCTCCATGTGGAATGATCCTTGGATTAGACTAATTATTTGTTAAGTGTTGTTGCCGCATTTCCATGTTGCGATAATCATGCTATATTTTTCCTTTATGTTTATGTTATTTTATGAACCATTGATATGCTTATTTCTTAACATATATTTTATTATTCATTTTATTCCTTGTTTACTCCTTAATGGGATTTATAGCTCACCCATTTATTATGTATATCCTTAGGTTATCCCCTACAATGCTATGTAAGAGGGAATGTAGTGGTCATGCAAAGGATGTTTTCAATAAGATGTTGTGTTTTATGTTTTATGTTGTTATGTAATGTTCCTAATATCCAAAGACACTATACCTCTTGATATTCTTTGTTGTATCAAGTGATCGTTTTGTGTAATAATTCATGTGAATTTTGTAATAAAAAGTAGTGTTTTCATACAACTCTTCCATAAAAATGTAACAAATCATCTTAGAATGATTAAATTTAGGGGAAGATAGAGTTGGATATCTATCAGAAGATTCTCTAGGTGTAGATTAAGATTCCATCCTCTAAAAATTGGTAAATATATATATATCATAAATAGTTTCATATCTCCTTCAATGTTGATTAAATTCAAGTCCTCAGTTATATTTTCCTCTTTTTCTCAATTACGTTGTTTTACAACATGATGAAAAGTGTTTTTTATATTAATCACAACCCATGAATACTATCAATGAGATTTAATTTTTTAAAAAAATATTATGTTAAAACAAATAATATTTCATCATGAATTGAGATTTGTATAAAACATTAAATAAATAAATGAATACCATCTCATGTTAGAAAAATGGAGTGATGAGGTTCATAAAGAATTGGATAAAACTTTTATGGACTATGTACTATAGAATCCCACTAATAATTTCCAAAACTAGTTTTTTAGAATAAAATTAATCCAAATGGTTTTCTTCATCAATCAATACAAAAAAATATCCCTTTAGATCCTAATGTAAAATAGGGATGGTAGTTTCAGCATGATCCACTGGACTACCCTTATTGTCATCCATATCATTAATGACACAATCAATATCACCAAATAAACACAAATAAGTGGATGAATATGTTATATCATCGATATAGATTTAGAGTGACTCCTCCCAAATGGATAGTGCATCAATCTAATCACTCACTTAAATTATTATTGCAACATGTGTTACATAAAATTTACCTTCTGAAAAAAAAAATCATCTCACCAACAAAATTCTTATGTAATAGATTTTTTTTAAATCTACTTCTAGACATACCAGACAATAACATATACTAGAAGGCATTTGATTTTTCATCTTCATCATCTCCCATAAAAATAATTTTTTAAATCATTTGACAAAAAAATGTTCTTATAAACACATTTATGTAGATATCACAAATGTTTCACCATTTTAGAAATTAGTTTCTTATTATTCAAATTTTTATTATTCAATAATAACTTTTATTGTAATATATATATATATAGAATTTGTGGTCCATATGCCACATTACAACTCTTAATTACATCAAGGTCACTCCCCATTTCAAAAGTTTTTGAGAAATATGACACTTATATATTACTTCTTCCACATCAACATTAAAACTATTAGCTTCATAAACTCATTCATCAGAAGAATATTCCATGATTGCAACTATCTCTATTCCATAATTGGCCAAATTTATTGGTCTTGATGGATTTTTTAATGGAGTGAACATCTCAAACAACTTATCATTATCTATCATCCACTATTTTATCCAATGAATATATTTGAATAATATTCTCTTAAAAGGGACTTGGTTAATTAAAAAACAATAAAAATGAATTTTTTTCCATTTATTCAGGAACAAGGAAACATTATTCTAAAATTGTAGAAACCATATTTGTGTAGTAAAGATAATTACTAATCATGGAATGCTTTAATACATCTAACATTTTCTCCAAAAAATATTAAAAAATATTAATCTTGTATCATTCCTTCAAAATTAAAAAATATATTATATCTTGATACCTTAAAATTCTAAAGGCCCTATTATTGGGACCAAATATATGCTAGATGAACGAGAATAGAATATAATATTATACATCTAACTCGACCACAACATGTCTTTAAACAGGTGAATTTATATTTTTCTCTAGAAGAGTATGATCAATCCATTTTTTCATAATTTATATGAAAAAGTCCATTGGTAGTCCTCATAGATACCTCTATAGGGAACATTCAGACACTTAGATAACTATATTGAAAAAATCAAACAATAATTTCCATCCACCACTATTCTAATAATATCCTATACTCAATGAAGCAGGTAATGGATAAATATATAGAAATCATGAATCATTATAGATTATAATGGCATATCATTTATTAAATTCAAATATACACATCTTTAGTCTGAAATCATGTTCTATATAGAGAAATTACATAAATATAATTAGGAATAATTTATTTCAATATCATCACCAACATTATGAGTGGCATGGTGGGGAATTTTTAGATTTAATAACATTATCCACTATCATATACAATTCATTGAATGTCGTAATGCATAATGGGAAACAACAGAATGATCAATCACACCATTTTTGAAAAAGATCAGGGGTTTTACATCATAGATGTCCGACTATGAGTTCAGAGGGAACATTAAAGGGTTATAAATAGGTAATGAAAGAGTTAATTCCAAATTTAAATGCTTAGATTTTAATTTCATTCATTTTGGGAATTTTTCATTAAATATAATAAAAAAAGTGATAATAAAAATTTGATGGGAATAATAACTTTACTTAAAGAGATATAAGAGGAAGTATTTGAAATAGAATATTTCCTAATGTTAGATCATTGTGATAGCACAAAACAATAGTGTGAAATAATAACATAACCACAATTACACAAACATGATAGAATCCAAATGGTATAATTCTATGATATCATCCCAATAGTATAAAGGGATCAATATTCCATATCTAAAGTAGATTCTCATTATAACATGGAAATGATACTAACCTACACAAAAATAAATTAAAATCAAAAATAATGAACACGGAAATTTTTTTATTCTATTTTCATATTTGATATAGTATATTCTATCTAAATTTAGCAGCTTTGTAAATATTTCAGAAAGATGTTGTTTAGTATCAGTTAATTAAACATTTAAATAACTTTTTGAAAATGGAATATCAAAAATTAATTTCTTGTAAAAATATAATTGGTCATATTGTGAGATAAGATATTCTAAGAAATAGTTATAGCACTTTTATTATCATAATGTATAGAGAGATGTAAAATAGGTCTCCACAGGCTTTATAATTTTGTTTCATCTATTGTTTAAATGAAAAAACAACTAGTACCTATATACTAAACATGATAATTTGATAATTAAAGATATTTGTGTGTCTTACTACCCTATGAAATTAGAGATTTCCCAAAATATGACATGTTCTCGAAGTTAATATCTATCAAAATTTCAACATAAAAATCCATATCTGTATAACTCAAAAAATAAAATTCTTTTCCCCATGTATAAAACATTACTATGTTGGTTTTAATTTTTAGGAATTCAAAAATCCATTTTTATAGTGATAAAATGTGATTCTTTGGCATTGGATTGAAAATTCTCACACATACACACACTAAATAAGATAACAGGTCAACTTGTAGTAATGTGTATAAAATATCTAATAATACCATTATAAGTGGTTTTCTTGATTCATTTACAAAATATATCATAATATAATATAAATATTATACTAATGGGATTTTCAATTCTATTAATATTATCAATAATTTTTTTTTAAAATATCTTTAGTTTAAATTCTTTGAAATAAATTTATTTTTTATTAAAAAATCAAAGAATGGATTTTATGTAACCCATAAAAACTCATTTTAAATCATTTTTAATATTTTACTACATAATAAATTTTGGATGATTGAATAAAAATATCATCCACGTAGATTTTTATTAATAAATCTCATTTTGAAAATTATTAACAATTTAATATTTTTAAATTATTCTTTGGTAAAATAAATGAAAAATAAATTTTTATCCTGTCATACCATGATCTAGGACCTAAATTTAATGCATATAATTATTATTTTTTAATTTAAACACATGGTTGGAAAAAGTGTGTTTTGAAATATAGGTGGTTGTTCTAATAAAACATCCTTAACTATATAAATATTTAAGAATATAATATTATGATCCATTTCGTATAATTTTTTATCCAAATCCATGGAATAAGAATGAAAAATTTTGATTGATTCTTGTCTGGATAATGGTGCAGTGGATTCCTCATATTAAATACCTTACTCATAACAATACCATTGTGATACTAGTGTTGATTTATTTATAATTATAGTTCGCGATTATTGTTTTTTATTCCAAAACATAAAATTTCCTTCAATGGTATGGTACTTATTGGGCCATTATATTCATTCTTAGAAATTGTTTCTCTCATAATGATTCATTTCTTCTTTCATTTATGTTACCCAGAATTGACCATTTTTTTACATTGTGATGTATATTAGTTCATTCTATGAGTATAAACTGGTATTTTATACATGGATTCTATGAGAGGAAGTATTTTTAGTTCAATTATCTTGGTATCCTTCAATAATATATAAATTATGATCATTAGGAGTCTTAATAGTACCCAAAATTGACATTTATTTAATAATTATTTATATTGGTTGAGGTTCAAAATGTTCCTCTTAACATTTATATTTTTACCTATGTTTCAAAGATTTATCACATTATTTCTAATATAAATATAAATTTGAAACTCTATCTTCAACATTCATAATTTATTTATTTATTTTAATATGGATCTCATTCATAAAATTTAACATGTTCTAATTCTTCCACAATTTTTTCCTTTTTGTAGATAATGTTAATGTCTTATTAGATATTGAATATCCATGTTAAATTTTGTTTCCACTTGTGGATGAAATATTTTCTAAATTATCTATTGTATTGAGTATAAATACTATATATCCAAAACCACTAAAGTATTTAGATTATTTTTAATCCATTCCAAAACTAATATAGGGTTTAGATTATTGCTAGTCTATCATGAATTACATTAATAATATACTGAGTTATATTCATATCCCCTACCAAAAAATTAACAAGTAAATTATACTCATTGATCCTGGTTCGATAATTTTCTTGGTGGCTTAAATTTATTCTTCCTACTACAAATTTTTATACAGGGTCCTAGAAATAATAATGATATTAATATAGTCATATTGTGAACATAATGATTCAAAAAATTATTTTCAAACTCACAACTGTTATCACATCTTATGGTTTTAATTCTATGAACAATATAATATTTTTACATATTTCTCTTACATGTAAAACTGAGATAAATCATAATTTTTTGTAGAAATAATTTATACCAAGGTGTATCAAAAAAATCAAACAATTATAACTTAAACATAATTCATCCTATTTTGTATGAAAAATATAGATGTTCAAATAAACTATTTTTAAATACATCTAGTGGTTGATAAGTTGACACTTCATTATTTAGATTTAATGTGGTTTTATTGTGTTTCCCTTTTTGATACATGTTACAAACAATTTATTTATGAAATTATAGTTTAGGGAGATCGTTGACATAAGGATTCATAGTTTTCTTTTTTTATAATGGAATTTATGGTCTACTATCATATAACAATTCCCAAAAAATTTATAAATGTCTCATAAAATTAAAGTATTTTGTCGTAATATTGAATTGAAATCAAATTTTTAGAATTATCTTTATAAAGATTTGTTAAAACTAGAAAATGTTTGGAATAAAAAATATTTCAAGAATGTTTTTTAAACCAATAATGGTATATATAATCACATAACTATGATATTTTTATAACATTATATTTTAATCCGTCAAAAAATAATATATTAGAGTTGAAAAAATTCGTTAAGATACCAATTTGACTGAGAATAAATATTTTTCCTCGAGAATATTAACAAATAATCATATTTCCATCAAATACATGGATATAGTTCTTGAATATAGATTATTCCATAGTCATGTGTCTAGAATATAGAGTATTTAGATACCATTTGTTTTTATCGGTACTCTTCAAGCAAGTTTCTGATAGTAATGTTTAAATTAGAAATTGCATTGCTTCCTCTAACAACACTAAATACTATCAATTTAAATACTATTTTATATTATCAATAAAATAAAATAAATTTGAGAGCATAATACAAACATTATAAATAATGATTGAATAAAATAAGTGGTATTAAGGAACCTGTACAGATGGAATAGGAACATGACCTTTGGATTAGTAATGTGACCATTAAAAATATTCATTGAGAAAATAGAATAGTATAATTTTCTATGAAATTATAATTTTAATTTACAGATCTTATAAAAGATAATATGATCAAATTATGTCATAGTATATGTGAATAGATGTTTTAAAAATTATAAATTAAGTGTTGGTATTTTTTATAAAATATAAATTCTTATTAACAATTTTATAATTAAAAGAAATATTTTTTTTAAAATAGATAGATATATTAATTTTTTTTAGGATGATTATAAGATAATTTTATGATACCTTATGTAATTTTACAAAGTGTTATAAAATATGTTATAATTTTAAAACACATATTTTTCATATAAATGATGAGATTATTTCAAATAATAAACTTATCATATTTATAAAATTATTTTCTTAAAATGAGGACCATTTTTAATTTATTGACATAAAATAATGGTAAGGGTGTTTTTTTGGTATTTTTCTAAAATAGTTGATTTTTTTGTGAATATTGATATACGATAATTTATTGTATATATTTGTATAAGTTAAAAAATATATTTCTTATGTCAATGATGATGTAAGAACCATAATCTAGAATAATAATTAATTATTTAATATATTTAGTGATAATGTTTAATGTATTCATATTCTTTATCCAAAATAATAGGCTAATAAATAAAATAAAAAAAAATACCCCTCTCCGCCCCTATAAATACCACTCTTCCCCGCTTATTATCCTCACAACTCCAACAACTTAAACATTGTACAAATTTTTCACAATCCCTTTAACATGTTTCACCCAAAATTCCATTATATTTTTTTCTCAAAAAAATTTCAAATCAAATTTATTTAATGAGGTCCTCAAGGAGAGGTATTCTAGAGGGTAAATCCTCTTTGTTTTCTTTTAATTTCATTTAAATTTATTTTATTTTATTATTATCTCTTCAACTCCACTTATCCAAGTTACATGATAACTCTAATATAATATATATACAATAATTGAATTTTTGAAATGGAATATTCTATCATTAAACCTCTTATCATCCCACATTTATTCTAATAAAAAAATCATCATTTAGGACATGTCGATTAACACACCATCATGGATGATGAATTTTATTCTTCTTTAACCACCATCAAGGTTGGTCACCAAATAACTATAATCGCTCATAAGGATTTTAAAATTTATTTAATGACATTTTTTTCAATTTGGAACTAAATTATATAAATAATATTAAAAAATAAAACAAAATAAGTTCGTTGTGATCAAAAACTAAAAACATTATTCCAAACAAGAATCATAAAATATTTATCTAATTATTAATCATCATATCATATAAAAATGATATATAATACTAATTGAAAATTTCATAGATCAATAATATCATATAATTTCAGTTCTATAGAATAATTATCACCTTATATGAACTTCTATACTTATGTGAATGAGTGCTGATCATGAAAACCAAGAAACACACACCCTCAAAATGACAGAATTAATGTCTATAACTAAATGTAATGAAAATTAATGTATATAAATAAATTATAATAAATTAAAATTTATATATATTATATTACGTATTAATTAATTAATTAATCTAATTTCATTAACCATGAAATTAATGTGAATAATGCATTTAGATATATGGTTTGAGGATTCTCAAACATAATTCCATTACTTTGGGTTATTCCTCTTTCATGCCAAATTTATGTCTATGTGTTCATTAATATTCGTAAAATAAAATTTTATTATTTTTCCTTTTTTCTAGGATGTACATGTTTTGAATAAAATTTAATGGAAAATTCAAATATTTTTACAAAAAGATCTCTTCCTTAAAAAACATATTTTACGTATCTGGAGATTGTTTCCTCTTTACTCAAGATTGATGATTCTATACCAACCATGTCGTTGTATTTTTCATCTCATAAAAACTTGGTTTATTCATGAATTCATGATATATTAAAATCTAATGAAGCCTATTTCTTTTCAATGAGTTATTTTATGTCTATGATTGATATATGTTCTTTGTGGTATGCGTTATTATTTAAATGTTTTGATGTGATATGTGAGCCTTGAATTATATCACACTCTAATGAATTAGGTAATTTGACTTAACACTTGAGATAATGTGAAATATTAATGAACATGAAGCTATATTTGTTCAAAATGAACATGATGTTATGATTATCCACATATTTTGTGCTTGAACACAGTTCTATATTTGTACATGACTATTTGTGGTAGTTTACCACTAATACATGATGTTACAATTTTATGAATTTACACATTCTAGACCAATATCTATTTCATCCTATAATTAATGTTTTGTTTAAATCATCCTTTTTCAGGATTTTTATTATTATTCTCAACCATGTTATATTTATTCGTATTTTTATCTATATTTTTACTTAGTATTTATCTCAGTACTTTATTTGATGTATATCATCATGAAATTACTTGTACGGAGGAGAAAAATAGGGCCAATGTGATTCTAAAGTATAAGGAATTAAATAAGGATTATTTCTTATAATGAATGTGTTATGTCTTGTCATAATTTTACCAATACACTAAACCTCTGGATCTTTATTTTTTAACATTATTATAATATGTATCTTTTAAATGATGAAATATTGCTGTTATAAAACTATAGTCCCTATAGTTGGTATTAAAGCATGGTTTAGTAATTTTTTGATTTAGGATTATAGAAAATTAGTGATAATACATTTTATAATACTATGTATATGTAAGAACCCAAGAATCTATATTTTTTAAAAATAAAAAAGGGATCCCACAAGGCATGACATTAGAGTTAATTTCATAATGTATTAACTTATTTACTAATTAATTTTTGACATAAGATTCATTAAAAACTATTCTATTTTATAAAATTTTTGGAACTGAGAGAAGTAAGGCAAATAACCCCTGTTGGGGATAGTTTAGTGATTACCTGAGTGAAATCCTCAGTGCAATGGGACGTGGAGTTAGAAATTTTATAATTATATTTACCTAGCTATCTCAGGCTATTAATAATAACCTTGATAACATGGAACCTCCTCCTTCACCTAATATAAAGAAACTATCTATCATGTCATTTATATGCCAATTACTAACAATGTTTAGTAGATCATTGTAGAGACCCAAAGCTTGACGTACATAGATATTACCATAATTTTTCAGAATACATAATACATAACAAAAATAGACACACAAGGACCGTAATAGTTTAGTGTCTTTGGAAACTTGGAATGTAATCTTCTAATCGTGGTGAAAGATCTTCAACATCTCCCATAAAGATCTTCCACTTTTTGTTTCCTTACCTAAAACCTTTCTTTTAATCCTAGGGGAAAATAAAAGATAAAAAGGGTGAGATCAAATGCTCTATAATGGTAGGCATGGATAAAATAAAACATACCATCCACATTTGAACCTAAAAACATGAACATAATGTTTTAACATCAAAATATTAAGCAACGACTTAAAACATGGAAGTACATAAGGCATAGATCATAATGGAACATAAATAATGATAACATAGCATGGGAATAAAACATGTAATTGTGGCAACCATTAAGCACATGATATGATTTCCATAGTAGCCAAGGCATTGCTTCCAAGACCATCTTAGTGGACAAAGTCCCTTTATGAATCGAGTTCACTCCTCATTCCAGTCCTGTATTACTGAACCGGTTTAACTTTCCATTCCAGCCATGTCTATCTCATGAGATATAAATCATTACCCAATGCATTGGAGGGAGATATAGGTCCCACCCATCTCATAATGAAATCATTCTTACTTGTGCCACAACATAAATATAAATCATTCATCATAACCCAACGAATAAAATGGGTATCATAAACATCATCCCATCATAACATAATCCATATAAAAAAATGTATATCATTTCATAATAAGAACATTGAAACCATTTAAATCATAGATACATTATACTTGAAACATACACATATGAAATAATGTCATCTTTGATGGAAAATGATTTTTGATAAAACACTTGAAATGAATTCTTGAATAAAATATCCTTTCTTCTTAAAAATCAATTACATTTCACAAAAAATCATGCAATTTTAAAAGAAAAGGATTTTGTTGAAAATAGTCATGAAATATTTTGGAGGAATCTTCATGAAAATAAGGCTTTATAAAACCATAAAAATCCTTTCATTCCGTATACGTTAAAAAAACATTCTTCTCGTACTTTTGTCAGAAAAGTCAAAAAAAGTACCTTGTAGGGTAAATAAAAGAAATATTCCTTCCATACCAAGGGGTAAAAGTAAAAATGGGTAAAAATTACTGTAAACATACTTGAATACACTTTTATAAAACATGGACATGGATGATATCAATAACCCTAGTAAATAATTACGAATAAGCAATCTCAGATAAAAATGAGATTTGCAAAATTATCCCTTACCTTAGGTCTGATATGCTTTGTACGTATCCAAACCTCATGTATAATGATTTAAATAATGTCATTGACTTATTACAGAATCATATTCATTTTTACGATATCATATATTGTTCACTTATGACTTTATATTACCCGTTCTTTTGTAAATTCCATGTTAAAGAGCATTTTCGGTAAAATCTTTTCATTTGTCGTCCATGTTTTGACTTGTAATTATTCATATGATTACATAGATCATGATTAATTAATTACAGAATATAAAACATTATTTATATATAATATATATTCAGAATATACATATATATAATAGATCGATAAATGGAAAGAAATACACCGTTCATGGAGACGGTAGGTCGTACGTACACATGAATGTTGTTTTCGTTTCCTCATTGAATTGAATGGAATTAATTGGATGACATACACATATATATATACATAAATCCAGTATCATTATTATGTCATATATTTCATGATTACTTATTATATATACTTTATAATCATTTATGAATGGTTAATCATTGAGAATGAATCTCATCGCATCGTGGAGACGGTATTCCGTACGTACGCACGAGCGATGATATCGTTCCCATGATCGTGGAATTTTATTGGAGTGTATGTATACTAGTACAGAATCAATATCACTTTACAATAATCACATATAGTTATTATTTACACCATTATAACCATCCAAGTAAGGTGGTGGTGGAAAATAGATTACACCATGGCGTGGAGACAGTATTCCGTATGTACGCACGCACGGTGATTTCATTTTCCGTAGGATGGATATATTGTGAAATAGGGTTGTTTCAAACTTATAATAACATATCAGTATATGAGTGATACTGATGTTATTACTTCATAATGGAACAATGTAACACCCCAAGATTCTACGGTACGCTTCTCTTTGAATAATGTGATAGCGTGTGTTGTACGCAACACCAAGTTCTAACACACCATAACTAATCAAACTAGCCGTTATGAATAGTAATACCTACTTTTTGAAATCATATATATTTTATACTTCAAAATGGACTTCATTTTTTGGATTCGGAATATTGAAATTAGCCTAGGGTGAAATTTTGGTACTTTTCGGATAACTTTTATATTTTGATGAATAGTGAAAATTACTAAATTTTAATTAAAAACAACTTTTTTAATCAAAATAATTAATAGTGATAAATTGTGAATTTTAGTGGTTTTAAATTATATTTAGAATATATTTTTACCATTTAATATAATGTTGGTCATTGGACATAATTTTACATTTAAACCGAACATAAACAAGTGTCAATCTTTTTATAGTTATTATCTCTTAAAAACACGCTTTTTGTTTTGATAGCGGGAATTAATTTTAAATTAATTTCTGCCACTTCTGTGTTTTGAATTTAGGAAAATGGATTCCATATTTGGAATCAGGATGTTCAAATTGTGTAAATAGGTAACTTTTATTTTTAGACATTTTGAATAGTTACTGTGGTAAATATTTTATTTACCATGGTTAAAGGGTAAATCCGGTAAATAAGGGTTAAAAATAATATTATAATAATACAAAATTACCCTAAAACGTGTCCTAACCTTATTGGTGGACACATACCCGACCATGAGCATCCTTGGGTCAATTTGGGGACCCCTTGGAGCCACTTGTATGTGGTAGGGACACTTTATATTAACAAAGTTAAAATAAAAATAAAAATGGCATAAGCTTACATCTTTTAGAAGAACAATTTTTACATAGGGTTATACATGTTGGATTTTCGATTATAAATATTCATTAGAAAGCTAAAAAGATTTCCTACATGATGATATTTTATTTATAATTTTTAGACATCAAATAAGTTAAATTATTAATGACACAATAATGATGCAATGTTTACCTCATTAATAAATCATTGAAATAAATAATATTATAATGATTAAAATATTATCTAAAACCTGTCCAATTCTTATTGGTTGATGTTATTTAGAATATTAGTCATCTTATCTTCGACCTCAATGATTTTTCGACCATTATAAACCGAATATAATTATATTATAATGTAATACTTTCACTCTTTCCTAAAGAGCCCCTCCTCTCCCTTATAAAAGGAGACCACTTCTACTCATTCCTCACACCTCTCAAGCCACTTGGATCGTCCAAACTCTGCCCAACTAAGCTCCCCACATCCCTCTCCTCCTCCTTGAAGTTTCCCCTTAGGCAGAAAGCATTTCAACAAGTCCTTTGGTTCCAACCAAAGTGAGTTACCTAAATTAAAGGTAACGATTTCTCTTAAATTATTTTCATTTATTTTGCTTCTTCAACCCCCAAACTCTTTTTATTTCCTTTCTTTTGTAACAACACCAGTATCCTCAATATACTAGGATGTTGTTATAAGAATGATTCAAACTACACATACACACAACTCCATCTAATGGATGATGAACATAATGTTTCTGTGGATGGAAAACTAACGCCTCACGAAACGATGATTGTTCAAATACATCTTACCGCCTCTCATGGTGGCCATTATGATGGAACTGTAATTAAATATGATATTAATGATATATATTTTATATATAAGCTTCTGTAATTCCATTTTATTTCATACCATTATTCGTTTCATGTTGTATATACATACGATAATTTCATTTGAGGAAGTGCGGACTACCGCCCCCTTAAAATGATATGACTCGTTCATACCACACATGGAACGTATAAAGGATGGTGTTAATGAACTTAAGTAACATATATAAAATATTATATTATACTGGAATAGTAATATACCTATGTATCATTTGGATTTGATTCTTTTAAAATAAAAATTAAATGGAAATAGCGTTCGTGCGTACGTACGGACTACCGTCTCCACGAACGCGATGAGATTCATTCTCCATCGTATCCATTCAAGTATAATTATCATTTAATGATTTAAAAATGATGTTTAGGGACTTGATATCATTCTGGATATGAATAATATACAACAAACATGACTTATGTAACAAAACATATAAAGAAAATGAGTAAGTTAACACCCGAAACGACGATAATACTAAGATATTATTATCAAATCAATATTAAAAGATCATATATGATATCATATTAATGTATATGATTCTTGTATAATTTAGTAACAATTATTTCACTATTATACAGGAGGTTAACCTACCCCAACCAAGGAAAAGTACAAGGTAAGGGTTTATTTCACAATCTCTTCATTATCTGAGGTTGTTTATACGTAATAATCTACTGGGATATCTTTATCATACACATCCATGTTTCTTAAAAATGTATTTCAAAACATTTTTACTATTTACAAGAATATGTTTTAAAGTCATTTATACCCTTTTTTGACTTTTTATAAGAGGTTTATAAAGGAATCTTTCCGTCGTTTTCAAAACAAGGTCCTTTTTAACCTTTTCGACAGAATTGAGGTAAGAATGTTTTTTTTAACTTATACGGTGGGTGCGGTTATTTTACGCGGTTATAAAATCTTCAAAGCTTTCCTTACAAGCTTATAAGAATATTTTCAAAGAAAATGTTTTATTTTATATGGATATTAAATGATTTCAAAATAAAAGGAGATATTTCTTTAAAAAGAATTTTGATTTCATCTATGTCAACATCCTTTGATGGATTTTAAGATTATTTGAAGTTGATTTATTATGATACAAAACTTCTATATTGTATTGAAGGTTTTGTGATATGTTTGACTATGGATGAGCTATTTTTATACCATTCATAGTTTATGGTGAAATTATTGACATTTTGTATGCTAGTTTTAATACGAATGTTTATGTTATGTTTAAACCTTTTCATATGGGAATGCATTGGACTTAATAAGTGACGGGTGGAGACCGCTATAGCTCCTCGATGCATCGGTAGGTCTCATGAGACAAACTAGTGTCTTGGCACAAGGCCTTGACAAAATCTTATTTGTAGTCTTGGCACGAGGCCTTGGCTATGTGGTTATGATAGTCTGGCATTATGCATTCCAACATTATGAAAGTGGTTATTGATATTGCATGTGATTATTCGATTAGTAGAATATCCATGTGAATAAGTAAATGGCATTATTTCATTTTACTTTTTCCATACTATGTTGAAGTTCAATTTTAAAAGGCTTTTGTTTTAGTAATTCATTGCCTTAAATGTTTATGATTATTTTGAATGTTCCGCTATATTGTTATCCTTACTGGGCATTTGAGCTCACCCCTTTTCTATGTTTTATTTTTCCCAGGTAGTGAAGAAGTAAATTATGAATGACTTGCAGGGATATTATGAGGGGTTAATAGTGTGGATATGAAGACTTTGTTGTTGTAGTAGTTTTTCACTTTGAAATGTAATGTAAAACTTTATGATTATATCTAGTGTTTCCAAGGATACTAAACCAATCGGTCTTTTGGGATTTGATCTTTCTTGTGATCATGCCAATGTTACGAAGTAATGCACCGACTCTGGGTAGCTGGGGTCGGGGCGTTACAGTTGGTATCAGAGGAAGTTTAGTACAAACCTTGGAAACTAGATTTAGATAAACTCTGATTAGAGCACGTAGACCTAAGATGAACTTTGAGGATTAGTATAGAAGAACTTCCTAGAATTTTGGTATTGTAGAGATTTTGTGAGTTTTCCGAGCAATACATCCCTGTCTGGATACGAGCAGGTAGAGGCGGCTCTGGCACAGATGTACCTAGGGGTAAAACCCGAAAACACCGCTTTGAGCTAGACTCGAACGGGAACTGGTGCACGACAACGGGCCTTGCTGCACTCTTGGTTACGACACTCCCGGGGGATATGCTTAGGATAACTCTCATTTTCTTTACAAATCATTATGAAGGGTTTATGAGTATATACTTCCTCAAAGAAAACATTTTTATGATTATGGATTATATCCATAAATAGTTCAATTTATGTTAAGTGTTTTATAAGTATGGGATTATGTATTTTGATTCATAAACTGATCTAGTTTATGCCATTGTTTAGAAATGGTGCCTAGTGGAAGAAATGGAAACTGTATCAATGCACGCACTCCATGTAGGGATTTCCCTCCTGCTCAAGATAATTATAGTGGGGCTGGTGATGCAACTGGTGCCGATCAGCTAATCACCATACTGGGACAACTTACTCAGGTTATGAATAATAACCTTACCCGTATGGAGCACCCTGATCCGCAGCGTGGAGGATCAATGTTAGATCGATTCATGAGGCAACAACCACCAACGTTCAATGGGAGTACAAATCCCTTAGTAGCTGAGCAATGGATATTTTCCCTAGAGAAAATATTTCAGGCTTTGGGGAGCAGTGAAAGGGAAAAAGTTATCATGGCAGTTTACCGCCTCACTGGAGATGCTGATCAATGGTGGTCATTGATTCAGAACATGAAGGAAGATGATGAAGTATCAAATATGGAATGGATGGAGTTCAAAGATCTGTTTTTAGAAAAATACTTTCCTCGCGACCATCGAGCAGATATGGAAAGACAATTTCTGAGTCTGAGACAAAAGGAGGATGAGAATGTCACAAAGTATGAGGCTAACTTTACAAGGTTAGCGAGGTATGCTGGAGATTATATTCGCAACCCAAGAAGTAAGATTGATCGTTTCTTTGATGGGTTAAAACCATTTCTCCGTCGAGTGTTAGTCTCACAATCCTTTTCATCGTACGAAGACATTGTCTCATGTGCTATCAAGACCGAAAAGGAATTCTCTAAGTCTTATGACTTTAAAGCAAAGCAAGAGAAGAAGAGACCTGCTGATCAATCTGGGAATGGAAATAAGGGGAAGAAAGGAAAGGTTGAATATCCATCTTGTGGTAAATGCGGGAAGAAACACCCCGGTACTTGCTTGAAGGGAATGGGAGTCTCTTACAAGTGTGGTGAAAAAGGCCACCAAGCTCATGATTGCAAGGGGAAGAAGGAAGCTACCAACGTTCAGTGCTACAATTGCAGGGAGATGGGGCATTATGCAAATGCATGTCCTAAGCGTCAGGAGAACTTACCTCAGAAAAGGCCAAGGGATCAAGGCCAGGCTTATGCTATCACTACTGCTGAGGTAGAAGCTCCGAAAGACGTGGTGGCAGGTAATTTAATGGTTTCCTCAAGTTTAGAAAATGCATTATTTGATTTTGGATCATCGCATTGTTTCATATCTTCCCAGTTTGCTAAGAAAATTAGATATTTCCAATTTGATTTAATAAGGGAGTTGTCAGTTAAAACTCCTAAGGGAAGTATCGTTGCAACAAAGTTTTGTGAATCAGTCCCCATTAGAGCACATAAATTTTCTTTATCTGCTGATTTCATCGTCATACCTATGATTGAGTTTGATATAATCCTCGGTATGGACTGGCTTTCGGACTATGATGCGAAGATTTATTATAAGAAGAAAGAGGTTACGATTCTTGATGATAATAATAAAGAGCACCTTATTTTTAGTGCAGAATCGTCACCACCTAATTCTTATTTAGATCCACCCCCAGTAGCTCAACTTAATTCAATTATTGGGGAGGAAGAGAATGAAATAACTGTCGGTGAGGAAAGGAATGTTCAAATAGAGGATGTACCTGTTGTGAAAGAATTTGTAGATGTATTTCTGGAAGATTTACCTGGACATCCTCCAGAACGAGAAGTTGAGTTTTCCATTGATTTGATTCCTGGATCAAGGCCTATATCGAAGACCCCTTATAGAATGGCCACTGTAGAGTTAGTCGAACTAAAGAAACAACTAGAGGAATTGAGTAATAAGGGATTTATTCGCCCTAGTGTTTCTCCATGGGGAGCCCCTGTTCTTTTTGTTAAAAAGAAAGATGGATCTATGAGGTTATGTATCGACTACAGGGAGATCAATGCTATAACGATAAAGAACAAGTATCCCCTACCTCGTATTGATGATTTATTTGACCAACTGCATGGAGATCAATACTTTTCAAAGATTGACCTTCGATCTGGATACCATCAGTTGTGTGTGAAGAAGGAAGACATTCTGAAGACAGCATTTCGAACCAGGTACGGGCATTACGAGTTTACCGTAATGCCGTTTGGATTGACTAATGCACCATCTGTATTCATGGATTTGATGAATAGAGTTTTCAAGGAGTATCTCGATGAATTTGTGGTGGTATTTATTGATGATATCTTGGTATACTCCAAAACCTACGAAGATCATGAAAATCACTTGCGCATTATCTTGAAGACTCTGAGGAGGCATGAATTATATGGGAAGTTTAGCAAGTGTGAATTCTGGCTTCAGGAGATTTCTTTTCTTGGCCATATTGTCTCAAAAGATGGAATCTCTGTTGATCCTTCTAAGACCAAGGCAATCCAAGAATGGCCAGCACCTACGAGTATAACTGAGGTACGTAGTTTTATTGGTCTGGCAGGTTATTATCGACGTTTCGTCCAGAATTTTGCCCGATTGGCTAACCCATTAACGAAGCTCACACGTAAAGGGGTTAAATTTTTTTGGACAAAAGAGTGTGAAGAATGTTTTGAAGAACTGAAGAGAAGATTAGTCAATGCTCCTATATTGACTCTACCATCGGGGAATGATGGGTTCGTTATTTATAGTGATGCATCGAAGAAAGGACTTGGTTGTGTCCTTACGCAGAATGATAGAGTTATTGCCTATGCATCACGACAGTTGAAAATTCATGAACAAAACTATCCTACTCATGATCTTGAGTTAGCAGTTGTGATCTTTGCTTTGAAGATATGGAGGTACTACCTCTATGGTGAAAAATGTGAGATTTATACTGATCACAAGAGTTTGAAGTATATTTTCTCACAAAAAGAACTCAACATGAGGCAAAGGAGATGGCTTGAATTACTCAAGGATTATGATTGTACGATACACTACCACCCGGGGAAGGCAAACAAGGTGGCAGATGCTTTGAGTAGAAAAGACCATGGAGTTTTGAACAATATGAGAATTGAAAGGGATCCAATTTTCATGGATCTAGTGAAGATGGACATGGGAATAACCAGGGAAGGTGAAACATTAATGCTTTTTCAAATGGTTGCCAAACCATCTTTACTAGAAAGGATTAAGAGTTCTCAGACCGATGATGAAGAATTCCAAAAGAAGATTAAAGCTGTGAATGATGGGAGATTGAGAGACTTTGTGTATGAAGATGGAATTTTGAAATTCGGGAAGAGACTTTGTGTTCCCAATATACCTGATCTAAAAAGGGAATTGCAAGATGATGCTCATAGTTCCAATTTCTCTATACACCCTGGGAGCACCAAAATGTATAGAGATTTGAAGGAACATTTTTGGTGGGACAACATGAAGAGGGAGATTGCTGATTTTGTGTCAAGATGTATGGTTTGTCAACAAGTGAAAGCTGGAAGGCAACAGCCTGGAGGAGTCATGCAACCTCTTCCCATACCGGAGTGGAAATGGGACAATGTTACGATGGACTTTGTCATGGGGCTACCAAAGACTCCTAGAAGGAACGATGCAATATGGGTTATTGTTGATCGTCTTACCAAGACAGCACATTTTCTTGCTATAAGAGAAGATCTACCCCTGGAACGTCTAGCAAGACTATATATTAATGAAGTTGTGAGACTTCATGGAGTACCCCTATCAATTATTTCTGATCGTGATCCCCGTTTTACTTCAAGATTCTGGAAAAGTCTTCAGAAATCCCTGGATACTGAACTTCATTTGAGCACTGCTTACCACCCTCAGACAGACGGACAATCAGAACGGACTATTCAAACCTTAGAAGACATGTTGAGATCTTGCTCACTTGACTTTCAGGGTATGTGGGATCAATATTTACCTTTGGTAGAATTTTCCTATAACAATAGCTTCCATTTGAGTATTCAGATGGCACCATATAAAGCGTTATATGGAAAGAGATGTCGTACACCAACCTGTTGGGATGACGTTGGTGAAAGAAAACTTGTAGGCCCAGAACTGGTGGAGGAAACGGTGGAAAAGGTGAAAGTAATCCAAAATCACATCAAAGCAGCTCAAAGTAGGCAGAAGAGCTATGCCGATAATCGAAGGAAGGATTTGGAATTTCAAGTCGGTGATCATGTTTTTCTGAAGGTATCTTCGTGGAAGGGAGTCATACGTTTTGGTAAGAAAGGTAAATTGAGTCCCAGGTACATCGGACCTTTCGAAATTCTAGAACGAATTGGGGTTGTAGCTTACCGATTGGCAATGCCGCCAAGTCTCTCCAAAGTTCACGATGTGTTCCACGTATCTCTATTGAGGAAATACATGCCTGATCCGACGCATGTACTCACCTATGAGGAATTAGAACTGGAACCCGATCTGTCTTATTGCGAAGAGCCCGTCAAGATTCTTGATACTAGAGAACAAGTGCTGAGAAACCGGACGACGCGTCTGGTAAAAGTTTTGTGGAGAAACCATAAGATGGAAGAGGCAACGTGGGAACCCGAGGAACTTATGATGAAGAACCACCCGAGTCTTTTTATATAGTAATACCCTAGAAATTGCGAGGACGGAATTATTTGAAGGAGGGGAGAATGTAACACCCCAAGATTCTACGGTACGCTTCTCTTTGAATAATGTGATAGCGTGTGTTGTACGCAACACCAAGTTCTAACACACCATAACTAATCAAACTAGCTGTTATGAATAGTAATACCTACTTTTTGAAATCATATATATTTTATACTTCAAAATGGACTTCATTTTTTGGATTCGGAATATTGAAATTAGCCTAGGGTGAAATTTTGGTACTTTTTGGATAACTTTTATATTTTGATGAATAGTGAAAATTACTAAATTTTAATTAAAAACAACTTTTTTAATCAAAATAATTAATAGTGATAAATTGTGAATTTGAGTGGTTTTAAAGTATATTTAGAATATATTTTTACCATTTAATATAATTTTGGTCATTGGACATAATTTTACAATTAAACCGAACATAAACAAGTGTCAATCTTTTTATAGTTATTATCTCTTAAAAACACGCTTTTTGTTTTGACAGCGGGAATTAATTTTAAATTAATTTCTGCCACTTCTGTGTTTTGAATTTAGGAAAATGGATTCCATATTTGGAATCAGGATGTTCAAATTGTGTAAATAGGTAACTTTTATTTTTAGACATTTTGAATAGTTACTGTGGTAAATATTTTATTTACCATGGTTAAAGGGTAAATCCGGTAAATAAGGGTTAAAAAATAATATTATAATAATACAAAATTACCCTAAAACGTGTCCTACCCTTATTGGTGGACACATACCCGACCATGAGCATCCTTGGGTCAATTTGGGGACCCCTTGGAGCCACTTGTATGTGGTAGGGACACTTTATATTAACAAAGTTAAAATAAAAATAAAAATGGCATAAGCTTACATCTTTTAGAAGAACAATTTTTACATAGGGTTATACATGTTGGATTTTCGATTATAAATATTCATTAGAAAGCTAAAAAGATTTCCTACATGATGATATTTTATTTATAATTTTTAGACATCAAATAAGTTAAATTATTAATGACACAATAATGATGCAATGTTTACCTCATTAATAAATCATTGAAATAAATAATATTATAATGATTAAAATATTATCTAAAACCTGTCCAATTCTTATTGGTTGATGTTATTTAGAATATTAGTCATCTTATCTTCGACCTCAATGATTTTTGGACCATTATAAACCGAATATAATTATATTATAAAGTAATACTTTCACTCTTTCCTAAAGAGCCCCTCCTCTCCCTTATAAAAGGAGACCACTTCTACTCATTCCTCACACCTCTCAAGCCACTTGGCTCGTCCAAACTCTGCCCAAATAAGCTCCCCACATCCCTCTCCTCCTCCTTGAAGTTTCCCCTTAGGCAGAAAGCATTTCAACAAGTCCTTTGGTTCCAACCAAAGTGAGTTACCTAAATTAAAGGTAACGATTTCTCTTAAATTATTTTCATTTATTTTGCTTCTTCAACCCCCAAACTCTTTTTATTTCCTTTCTTTTTTAACAACACCAGTATCCTAAATATACTAGGATGTTGTTATAAGAATGATTCAAACTACACATACACACAACTCCATCTAATGGATGATGAACATAATGTTTCTGTGGATGGCAAACTAACGCCTCACGAAACGATGATTGTTCAAATACATCTTACCGCCTCTCATGGTGGCCATTATGATGGCACTGTAATTAAATATGATATTAATGATATATATTTTATATATAAGCTTCTGTAATTCCATTTTATTTCATACCATTATTCGTTTCATGTTGTATATACATACGATAATATCATTTGAGGAAGTGCGGACTACCGCCCCCTTAAAATGATATGACTCGTTCATACCACACATGGAACGTATAAAGGATGGTGTTAATGAACTTAAGTAACATATATAAAATATTATATTATACTGGAATAGTAATATACCTATGTATCATTTGGATTCGATTCTTTTAAAATAAAAATTAAATGGAAATAGCGTTCGTGCGTACGTACGGACTACCGTCTCCACGAACGCGATGAGATTCATTCTCCATCGTATCCATTCAAGTATAATTATCATTTAATGATTTAAAAATGATGTTTAAGGACTTGATATCATTCTGGATATGAATAAGATACAACAAACATGACTTATGTAACAAAACATATAAAGAAAATGAGTAAGTTAACACCCGAAACGACGATAATACTAAGATATTATTATCAAATCAATATTAAAAGATCATATATGATATCATATTAATGTATATGATTCTTGTATAATTTAGTAACAATTATTTCACTATTATACAGGAGGTTAACCTACCCCAACCAAGGAAAAGTACAAGGTAAGGGTTTATTTCACAATCTCTTCATTATCTGAGGTTGTTTATACGTAATAATCTACTGGGATATCTTTATCATCCACATCCATGTTTCTTAAAAATGTATTTCAAAACATTTTTACTATTTATAAGAATATGGGTTAAAGTCATTTATACCCTTGTTTGACTTTTTATAAGAGGTTTATAAAAGAATCTTTCCGTCGTTTTCAAAACAAGGTCCTTTTTAACCTTTTCGACAGAATTGAGGTAAGAATGTTTTTTTTAACTTATACGGCGGGTGCGGTTATTTTACGCCGTTATAAAATCTTCAAAGCTTTCCTTACAAGCTTATAAGAATATTTTCAAAGAAAATTTTTTATTTTATATGGATCTTAAATGATTTCAAAATAAAAGGAGATATTTCTTTAAAAAGAATTTTGATTTCATCTATGTCAACATCCTTTGATGGATTTTAAGATTATTTGAAGTTGATTTATTATGATACAAAACTTCTATATTGTATTGAAGGTTTTGTGATATGTTTGACTATGGATGAGCTATTTTTATACCATTCATAGTTTATGGTGAAATTATTGACATTTCGTATGCTAGTTTTAATATGAATGTTTATGTTATGTTTAAACCTTTTCATATGGGAATGCATTGGACTTAATAAGTGACGGGTGGAGCCCGCTATAGCTCCTCGATGCATCGGTAGGTCTCATGATACAAACTAGTGTCTTGGCACAAGGCCTTGACAAAATCTTATTTGTAGTCTTGGCACGAGGCCTTGGCTATGTGGTTATGATAGTCTGGAATTATGCATTCCAACATTATGAAAGTGGTTATTGATATTGCATGTGATTATTCGATTAGTAGAATATCCATGTGAATAAGTAAATGGAATTATTTCATTTTACTTTTGCCATACTATGTTGAAGTTCAATTTTAAAAGGCTTTTGTTTTAGTAATTCATTGCCTTAAATGTTTATGATTATTTTGAATGTTCCGCTATATTGTTATCCTTACTGGGCATTTGAGCTCACCCCTTTTCTATGTTTTATTTTTCCCAGGTAGTGAGGAAGTAAATTATGAATGACTTCCAGGGATATTATGAGGGGTTAATAGTGTGGATATGAAGACTTTGTTGTTGTAGTAGTTTTTCACTTTGAAATGTAATGTAAAACTTTATGATTATATCTAGTGTTTCCAAGGCTACTAAACCAATCGGTCTTTAGGGATTTGATCTTTCTTGTGATCATGCCAATGTTACGAAGTAATGCACCGACTCTGGGTAGCTGGGGTCGGGGTGTTACAAACAACCTAATAAGAAGAAGTGGAAGATGAAATAAAGGTGAAAGAATCGGTAACAGACATTACCTCTTCTTTGAAGTGCCTCTTTGAGACCTCCTCTTAGGGCACTAAAATTGGTCTTTGAAGAACACCAGGACCTATATGATGATTTTAGGGAAGTGGAGAAGAGAATTTGGCAGGGGTTGGCCGATCTTGAAGACTCAAAGTGGTGTGAGGAAGAGAGGGAGGAGGTGCCCTTTTATAAGGGAGGAGAGGGGCACCTTTGGAATAACAAAAAATATTATTTTATTATAAAGTAAAATTCGGTTTTTAATAGATCCAAATTGAAAGATTTCGAAGCTAAGGTGGGTATGGGTCTAAATCCTCTCATCCAATAGAATTTAGTCAAGTTTTGGTATCAATGTTAACCTTATCATTTAGATTTAACTTTAAGTTAGATAATTTAACTTTTACCATCTCTTCTTTTTTTCTTACACTATAAGGTTAATAACCTTACTATATCAAGCCAAAAGAACCCCAAGTTGTTTATTATTAATATATATAACCTTATCTAAGTCATTTTGCCGAACCTTATATTTTTAGGAATAAAATAACAATTAATAATATAGTATTTTGTTTAAAAACAATTTTATGTCAATTTTGACACTATTTGGTAATTGATTTTTGTGAAAATCATAACAGAATGATTAGTTCTAAAAAATTTAATTAAATAAATACTAACATGTCATATTAACCTATAAAATTATTTTAATTCATAAAAAGTCTCAAATTACAATTATTTGGGTATTTATAACATCGATAATGTCAATATTTCATTAATAAGATAATTACTTCATCATCATTGTGTCATAAATAAATTAAATTATTTAATGTATGAAAATTATAAATAAAATACCATTATGTTGGAAATCTTTTTATATTTCTAATGAATATTTATAGTTGAATTTATCTTATGTAGAATTATATATTAAAAATGATTTAGTTATTAAACTTTGATTTTAACTATTTTAACCCTTCTTTAAATAAATTAATGATAAATGTCCTAATCTAATCCAAGTGGGCCTAAATGGTCATATTTTATTCCCAAGGTTGTTTTTGCCGAATTACACTTATCCAATAGAATTAGGACATGTTTTAGGGTAATAATAATATCATTTTTACCCTTAATTACCCTATTTACTTTTAACCGTGGTAAAAAAAGTAAAAAGTTACTATTCACCAAAAATTATTTTCATCTCATTGAACCACATTTTAGTCCTTGATATTAACTGTGTCTCTCGGATTTTTGAAATTCTACTCACAAAAGCGGTAAAATTATCTTTTATGAAAAATTCATTTTTTTTAACTACCACTTAGTGGTTTCACTATTCATCAAAAAATGAAAGTTTCCAGAAAAATACCAAATATTAGGCCTAAGATATATTTGATATTGTAAATTCAAAAATGTTGTTTATTTTACCAAGTTCAAAACAGATCAGTTTCATTAACTAATTTAAAAATAAATTTCCATCGTCAAAACAAATAGCGTGTTTCTAAAAGATAATAACTATCAAAAGATTGACACTTGTTTATGTCTGGTTTAAATGTGAAATTACATCCAATGAACAACATTGTAATAAATTGTAAAAATATATTC
The DNA here is from genome assembly GCA_963277665.1 of Viscum album. Taxonomy (NCBI): domain Eukaryota; kingdom Viridiplantae; phylum Streptophyta; class Magnoliopsida; order Santalales; family Viscaceae; genus Viscum; species Viscum album. The sequence continues at coordinate 1,918,995,239 of OY728125.1, read as the reverse complement.
TAAATATACTTTAAAACCACTCAAATTAATAATTTATCACTATTAATTATTTCGATTAAAAATTTTGTTTTTAATTAAAATTTAGTAATTTTCACAATTCATCAGAATATGAAAGTTATCCTACCAAAATTTCACCCTAAGCTAATTTCGATATTCCAAATCCAAAAATGAAGTCTATTTTGATTGATAAAATTTATAAAATTTCAAAAAGTGGGTATTACTATTCATAACGGCTAGTTCATAATAATATTATAATAATATCTCGTTTAGTGAAACACGGTATTGCGTACTACACACGCTATCGAGGAAGGTCGTGATTGCGTGTAATGAAGCCAAGTTAGGGTTGTGTGTTGTGCAGGACTCCTTTGTTTTAACATACAACACAAGACATCAATAAAATTAAAAAGAATATTTTTTATAAAATCTCGGGGTGTTACATTCTACCCCCCTTAAAATGAATTTCGCCCTCGAAATTCGTCGGGGTTATAAATGGTTTACTACTCGAAAGTTTTTTTAAAAGAAACCCACATCGTAAAAAGGAATACCAAAACCAATCTTTAAAAACTAAATTATGAAACATAATGGCTACCCAAATTAACTATTCACTGGGTTTCCACATAGAAGAACATAGGTGAAAATATGGATATGGAAGAGAAACCTAACCATCATGTTCTGATGGAGAGTGGTAGAGAACATGGCTATGAAAAATCCAACAATCGTGAAGTTATAGATTTTTGATGATCTAAGGTACCATCTGATTCATCGGATATAAGGGAACTAGAACAACATTTTTGGTTTTCAAGATCATTTCCCTAAAGTTGATGAATTAAAAGAAATACTTACATGATTCTGGTTCAATCTCACTATTGTTAGTGAATTGAACAATTTCCACTTCATCCCTTAAATAAATGAAGTTGTATTTGTTATTTGTGATGTGTTAGCAGATCATGTGATAGAATGATGGGTCATTCCATCTGTTTCAAACAAAAGGTTAGCAGAATTTATAAGTCCATCTTATGGTTAGATTAATCGTATATGGTTCCAAAAATGAACTTATACTTCATATATCATACTTCTTAATAAAATAAAACTAGTTTCTACTTACCAGGGACTTCCTGTAGTCCAGTGGTAGGAGATAAAGGCCAGTCGCACTTTGGTTGTGGGTTCGATTCCCACAGCCTTGTCCGATGAGATGGGCTGTCGCCCGTCCTGCAGGTTGTCCTTTTTTTAAAACATTATTACTATAACATCCCATCAATAATATCTAAAAAACTTCCATCCTTAAACAATACTAACTTATTTCCAAAATAATCCATTCCAATCTTTAGGCTTATCCATAATACTGTAGTCCACTCTCATAATATAGTGAAAATGATTACCAAAGATTTAATACCATCGTTGATCCCCATATATCATGAGATATGTCTTGTTGGTCACATTCCAAACATTCGAAGGCCTTAACCATGTATTCTCTTGAAAAATGAATACCCATTGAACCTTAGTGAAAACATGAATGCAGTTAAAAGTTACCACTTTCCACATACCAAAATCCTCAAAATTCTTTATACTCAAACCATGATATCACTTAGTCCTTATATCAATCATTAGCTCATTAATACAATCAAACATCTCCTTATCTTCTTATTCCTTCATTATGCACATATCATCTACTTTACAAAAATAACTAAATAACCTTCCATGGTTACTGGTACCATTCAACATAAAATTTAAAATAATTTTTGGAAAAAAAATAGTATAGCAATCCTTAGATGATTCTTTATTCCATAGTACCATTAACTATACAACATAACTCTCGATAAACATACAATCATTCCACTACCTTCTAAAACAACTGATTGAGCTTCAACACTTCTTTCAGCTCATATATCATTTGTAGTCTCCTCATCATCATCCACATAAATACTACCCATATTACCATGTTGATTCTCTTCAAGAGATTTTCCATTAGGGCATTAGTTTTCATAATGCATGTACATTCCAGATTTAAAACAACTAATCGTTGTTGATGTCGTAGCAATACCATTATCCTTGTCCATGGTATTAACTGAACCTTTTTCTTTGCACTTGCTGGAATTGTGTCCTTCTTTTCCACACCCAAATCATCTTCCAATTCATTTGAAAAAATCTCCCTGATGCCTCTTCCCACATGATTTACATGAGGGAAATTGAACTTTCTTTCCTTTATGATCATCATGAAACTCCATCTTTCTATTATTATCTATGTCGGGAAACTTACCAAAGTTGAGATTATTGATCATATTATGAGATTGCTGATTAGGCATAATAACGATGTTTGGACTTCCAGATCCCATTTCATTTGGTTTCTCATGAAGAATATCATTCCATTATCCATCATATCCTCCAATATTGTGAATCATCTTGTTTCCAGCCATTTTCTAAAACCCAAAAAGAATAGTGTGAGAGGAAAAAATCATTCTAGGGAAAACAAAATAGTAAAGGGGGAGTTCCCTCAATATCTATCATCTTAGGTTAAATTCTAAGATTGTTACCATAGTTCTAGGACTATATCCTATATGTATACTTAACCTTAGGGACATCCCTAGACATACCTTCGAAATATCTTTAGGGATCTCACTAAAGTTTTTGCATCCTAGTTTCCAAAGGTTGACTAAACCTTTCCTCTGATACCAACTGTAGAGACCCGAAGCTTGACATACATAGATATTACCTTACTTTTGCAGAATACATAATACATAACAAAAATAGACACACAAGGATGGTAATAGTTTAGTGTCTTTGGAAACTTGGAACGTAATCTTCTAATTGTGGTGAATGATCTTCAACATCTCCCATAAAGGTCCTCCACTTTTTGTTTCCTTACCTAAAACCTTTCATTTAATCCTGGGGGAAAATAAAACATAAAAAGGGTGAGCTCAAATTCTCAGTAAGGGTAATCATGGATAAAATAAAACATACCATACACATTTGAACCTAAAAACATGAATATAATGTTTAAACATCAAAATCTTGAGCAACGACTTAAAACATGGAAGTACATAAGGCATAGATCATAATGGAACATAAATAATGATAACATATCATGGGAATAAAACATGTAATTATGGAAACCATTAAGCACATGATATGATTTCCATAGTAGCCAAGGCATTGCTGCCAAGACCATCTTAGTAGACAAAGTCCCTTTCTGAATCGAGTTCACTCCTCGTTCCAGTCCTGTATTACTGAACCGGTTTAACTTCTCGTTATAGAAATGTCTATCTCATGAGATATAAATATTTACCCAATGCATTGGAGGGACATATAGGTCCCACCCATCTCATAATGAAATCATTCTTACTTGTGCGACAACATAATCATAAATCATTCATCATAACCCAAAGAATAAAATGGGTATCATAAACATAATCCCATCATAACATAATCCATATAAAAAAATGGATATCATTTTGTCATAAGAACAGTGAAACCATGTAAATCATAGAGACATTATACTTGAAACATACACATATGAAATAATGTCATCTTAGATGGAAAATGATTTTGATAAAACACTTGAAATGAATTCTTGAGGAAAATATCATTTCTTCTTCAAAATCAATTTCTTTTCACAAAACATCATGCAATTTTAAAAGAAAAGAATATTGTTGAAAATAGTCATGAAATCTTTTGGAGGAAGATTCATGAAAATAAGTCTTTATAAAACCGTAAAAATCCTTTCATGCCGTATACGTTAAAAAAACATTCTTCTCGTACTTTTGTCAGAAAAGTCAAAAAAAAGTACCTTATAGGGTATATAAAAGAAAGATTCCTTCCATACCAAGGGGTAAAAGTCAAAATGGGTAAAAATGAATTTAATAATACATGAATAAACTTTTATTAAACATGGACATGGATGATAGCAATAACCACAGTAAATACTTACGAATAAGCAATCTCAGATTAAAATGAGATTTGCAAAATTATCCCTTACCTTAGGTCCGATATGCTTTGTACGTATCCAAAACTCGTGTATAATTATTTAAATAATGTCATTTACTTATTACAGAATCATATTCATTGTTGTGATATCATATATGGTTCACTTATGACTTTATATTACCCGTTCATTTGTAAGTTCCATGTTAAAGAGCGTTCTGGGTAAAATCGTTTCATTTGTTGTCCGTGTTTTGACTTGTAATTATTCATATGATTACATAGATCATGATTACATAATTCCATAATATAAAACATGATTTATATATAATATATATTCATAATATACATATATATAATAGATCTATAAATGGAATGAAATACACTGTTCATGGAGACGATAGGCCGTATGTACGCATGAACGTTGTTTTTGTTTTCTCATTGAATTGAATGGAATTAATTGGATGAAATACACATATAAATACACATAAATCCATTATCATTATTATGTCATATATTTCATGATTACTTATTATATATAATTTATAATCATTTATGAATGGTTAATCATTGAGAATGAATCTCATCGCGTCGTGGAGACGGTATTCCGTACGTACGCAAGAGCGATGATATCATTTCCATGATCGTGGAATTTTATTGAAGTGTATGTATACTAGTACAGAATCAATATCACGTTACAATAACCATATATAGTTATTATTTACACCATTATATCTATCCAAGTAAGGTGGTGGTGGAAAATAGATTACACCACCGCATGGAGACGATATTCCGTACCTACGCACGCGCGGTGATTTCGTTTTCCGTAGGATGGATAGATGGTGAAATAGGGTTGTTTCATACATATAATTACATATCAGTATATGAGTGATACTGATGTTATTACTTCATAATGAAACAACCTAATAAGAAGAAGTGGAAGAAGAAATAAAGGTGAAAGAATCGGTAACGGACATTACCTCTTCTTTGAAGCGCCTCTTTGAGACCTTCTCTTAGGGCACTAAAATTGGTCTTTGAAAATACCAGGACCTCTAGGATGATTCTAGGGAAGTGGAGAAGAGAATTTGGCAGGGTTTGGCCGATCTTGAAGGCTCAAAGTGGTGTGAGGAAGAGAGGGGGGAGGTGCCCTTTTATAAGGGATGAGAGGGTCACCTTTGGAATAACTAAAAATATTATTTTATTATAAAGCCAAATTAGGTTTTTAATAGCTTAAAACTGATATATTTAGAAGATAAAGTGGGGCTGGGTCTAAATCCTCTCATCCAATATAATTTAGACAAGTTTAGGTATCAATCATAACCTTATCATTTAGATTTAACTTTAAGTTAGATAATTTATCTTTTACCATGTCTTCTTGTTTTCTTACACTATAAGGTTAATAAACTTACTATATCAAGCCAAAAGAACCCCAAGTTGTTTATTATTAATATATATAACCGTATCTAAGTCATTTGGCTTATCCTTAGATTTTTAGGAATAAAATAAAAATTAATAATATAGTATTTGTTTTAAAAACAATTTTATGTCAATTTTGACACTATTTGGTAATTGATTTTTGTGAAAATCATATTAGAATGATTAGTTCGAAAAAAATTTATTAAATAAATAATAACATGACATATTGACATATAAAATTATTTTAATTCATAAAAAGTCTCAAATTACATTTATTTGTGTATTTGTAACATCAATTATCTCAATATTTCATTAATAAGATAATTACTGCATCATCATTGTGTCATAAATAAATTAAATTATTTAATGTCTAAAAATTATAAATAAAACACCATTATGTTGGAAATCTTTTTATCTTTATAATGAATATTTATAGTTGAATTTATCTTATGTATAACTCTATATTAAAATTGATTTAGTTATTAAACTTTGATTTTAACTATTTTTACCCTTCTTTAAATAAATTAATGATAAATGTCCTAATCTAATCCAAGTGGGCCTAAATGGTCATATTTTATTCCTAAGGTTGTTTTTGGCCGAATTACACTTATCCAATAGAATTAGGACATGTTTTAGGGTAATAATAATATCATTTTTACCCTTAATTACCCTATTTACTTTTAACCGTGGTAAACAAAAAGTAAAAAGTTACTATTCACCAAAAATTATTTTCATCTCATTGAACCACATTTAGTGCTTGATATTAACCGTGTCTCTCGGATTTTCGAAATTCTACTCACAGAAGCGGTAAAATTATGTTTAATGAAAAATTCAGTTTTTTTAACTACCACTTAGTGGTTTCACTATTCATCAAAAAATGAAAGTTTCGAGAAAAATTCCAAAAATTAGTCCTAAGATATATTTTATATTATGAATTCAAAAATGATGTTTATTTTACCAAATTCAAAACATATCAGTTACATTAACTAATTTAAAAATTAATTTCCGTCGTCAAAACAAATAGCGTGTTTTTGAAAGATAACAACTATCAAAAGATTGACACTTGTTTATGTCTGGTTTAAATGTGAAATTACATCCAATGAACAACATTGTATTAAATTGTAAAAATATATTTTAAATATACTTTAAAAACACTCAAATTAATAATTTATCACTATTAATTATTTCAATTAAAAATGTTGTTTTTAATTAAAATTTAGTAATTTTCACTATTCATCAGAATATGAAAGTTATCCGAAAAGTACCAAAATTTCACCCTAAGATAATTTTGATATTCCGAATCTAAAAACAAAGTCTATTTTGAAAGATAAAATTCATAAAATTTCAAAAAGTGGGTATTACTATTCATGATGGTTAGTTCATAATAATATTATAATAATATCTCGTTTAGTGAAACTCGGTATTGGGTACTACACACGCTATCGATGAAGGTCGTGATTGCGTGTAATGCAGCCAAGTTAGGGTTGTGTGTTGTGAAAGACTCCTTTGTTGTAACGTACAACCCAAGACATCAATAAAATTAAAAATAATATTTCTCATAAAATCTTGGGTTGTTACATTCTACCCCCATTAAAATGAATTTCGCCCTCGAAATTCATCGGGGTTATAAATGGTTTACTACTCGAAAGTTTCTTTAATTGAAACCCACATCGTAAAAAGGAATACCAAAAACAATCTTTTAAATACTAAAGTATGCAACATAACGGTTACCCAAATTAACTATTCACTGGGTTTCCACATAGGAGAACATAGGTGAAAATATGGATATGGAAGAGAAAGCTAACCATCATGTTCTGATGGAGAGTGGTAGAGAACATGGCTATGAAAAAACCAACAATCACAAAGATATAGATTTTTGATGATCTAAGGTACCATCTGATTAATCGGATATAAGGGAACTAGGACAACATTTTTTGTTTTCAGGATCATTTCCCTAAAGTTGATGAATTAACAGAAATACTTACATGATTTTGGTACAATCTCACTGTTTTTCGTGAATTGAACAATTTCCACTTCATCCCTTAAATAAATGAAGTTGAATTTGTTATTTGTGATGTGTTAGCAGATCATGTGATAGAATGATGGGTCATTCCATCTATTTCAAACAAAATGTTAGCAAAAGTTATAAGTCCATCTTGTGGTTAGATTAATCATATATGGTTCCAAAAATGAACTTATACTTCATATATCATACCGCTTAATAAAATAAAACTAGTTTCTACTAACCAGGGACTTCCTGTAGGGCAGTGGTAGGCGATAAAGGCCAGTTGCACTTCAGTTGTGGGTTTGATTCCCACAGACTTGTCTAACGCGATGGGATGTCGCCCGTCCTGCAGGTTTTCCTTTTTCTAAAACTATATTATTATAACATCCCATCAATAATATCAAAAAAACTACTATCCTTAAACAATACTAACTTATGTCCAACATAATCCATTCCAATCTTTAGGCTTATCCATAATACTGTAGTCCACTCTCATAATATAGTGAAAACGATTACTAGAGATTTAATACCATCGTTGATCCCCATATATGATAAGATATGTCTTATTGGTCACATTCCAAACATTCGAAATCCATAACCATGTATTCTCTTGAAAAATGAATACCCATTGAACCTTAGTGAAAACATGAATGCAGTTAAAAGTTAACACTTTCCACATACCAAAATCCTAAGAATTCTATATACTCAAACCATGATATCACTTAGTCCTTATATCAATCATGAGCTAATGAATACAATCAAACAACTCCTTATCTTCTTATTACTTCATTATGTGCATATCATCTACTTTACAAAAATATCTGAATAACATTCCATGGTTACTGGTACCATTGAACATATACTTTCAAATACTTTGAGGAAAACCAATAGTGTAACAATCCTTAGATGATTATTTATTCCATAGTACCATTAACTATACAACATAACTCTCGATAAACGTACAATCATTCCACTACCTTCTAAAACAACTGACTGCGCTTCAACACTTCTTTCAGATCATATATCATTTGTAGTCTCCTCATCATCATCCACATAAATACTACCCATATGACCATGCTAATTCTCTTCATGAGATTTTCCATTAGGGCATTGGTTTGCATAATTCCCATACATTCCACATTTAAAACATCTAATCATTGTTGATGTCGTAGCAGTACCATTATCCTTGTCCACGGTGTTAACTGAACCTTTTCCTTTGCACTTGCTGGCTTTGTGTCCTTATTTTCCACACCCAAATCATCTTCCTATTCCTTTGAAACAATCTCCCTGATGCCTCTTCCCACATTATTTACATGAGGGAAATTTAACTTTCTTTCCTTTATGATCATCATGAAAATCCATCTTTCTCTTATTATCTGAGTCAGGAAACTTACCAAAGTTGAGATTATTGATCGTATTATGAGATTGCTTATTAGGAATAATAATGATGTTTGGACTTCCAGATCCCATTTCATTTGGTTTCTCATGAAGAATATCATTACATTGTCCATCATATCCTCCATTATCGTGAATCATCTTGTTTCCAGCGATTTTCTAAAACCCGAAAAGAATAGTGTGAGAGTCAAAAATCATGCTAGGGAAAACAACTTAGTAAAGGGGGAGTTCCGTAAATATCTAACATCTTAATTTAAATTCTAATATCATTACCATAGTTCTAGGACTATATCCTATACATATACTTAACCTTAGGGACATCCATAGACATACCTTAGAAATATCTCTAGGGATCTCACTAAAGTTTTTGCATCCTAGTTTCCAAAGGTTGACTAAACCTTTCCTCTGATACCAATTGTAGAGACCCAAAGCATTACGTACATAGATATTACCTTACTTTTGAAAAATACATAATACATAAAAAAAATAGACACACAAGGACCATAATAGTTTAGTGTCTTTGGAAACTTGGAACGTAATCTTCTAATCATGGTGAAAGATCTTCAACATCTCCCATAAAGATCTTCCAGTTTTTTGTTTCCTTAACTAAAACCTTTCTTTTAATCCTGGGGGAAAATAAAACATAAAAAGGGTGAGCTCAAATGCTCAGTAAGGGTAATCATGGATAAAATAAAACATACCATACACATTTGAACCTCAAAATATGAACATAATGTTTAAACATCAAAATCTTGAGCAACGACATAAAACATGGAAGTACATAAGGCATAGATCATAATGGAACATAAATAATGATAACATAGCATGGGAATAAAACATGTAATTGTGGAAACCATTAAGCACATGATATGATTTCCATAGTAGCCAAGGCATTGCTGCCAAGACCATCTTAGTGGACAAAGTCCCTTTCTGAATCGAGTTCACTCCTCGTTCCAGTCCTGTATTACTGAACCAGTTTAATTTTCTGTTCCAGTCATGTCTATATCATGAGATATAAATATTTACCCAATGCATTTGAGGGAGATATAGGTCCCAACCATCTCATAATGAAATCATTATTACTTGTGCCACAACATAAACATAAATCATTCATCATAACCCAAGAAATAAAATGGGTATCATAAACATCATCCCATCATAACATAATCCATATAAAAAAATGGATATCATTTCATCATAAGAATAGTGAAACCATGTAAATCATAGAGACATTATACTTTAACCATACAAATATGAAATAATTTCATCTTAGATGGAAAATGATTTTGATAAAACACTTGAAATGAATTCTTGAGGAAAATATCCTTTCTTCTTCAAAATCAATTTCTTTTCACAAAACATCATGCAATTTTAAAAGAAAAATATTTTGTTGAAAATAGTCATGAAATATTTTGGAGGAAGCTTCATGAAAATATGGCTTTATAAAACCGTAAAAATCCTTTCATTCCGTATACGTTAAAAAAACATTTTTCTCATACTTTTGTCAGAAAAGTCAAAAAAAGTACCTTGTAGGGTAAATAAAAGAAAGATTTCTTCCATACCAAGGGGTAAAAGTAAAAATGGTTAAAATTAATTTAAACATACATGAATACACTTTTATAAAACATGGACATGGATGATATCAATAACCCCAGTAAATACTTACAAATAAGCAATCTCAGATAAAAATGAGATTTGAAAAATTATCCCTTACCTTAGGTCCGATATGATTTGTACGTATCCAAACCTCATGTATAATGATTTAAATAATTTCATTGACTTATTACAGAATAATATTCATTGTTATGATATCATATATGGTTCACTTATGACTTTATATTACCCGTTCTTTTGTAAATTCCATGTTAAAGAGTGTTTTGGGTAAAATCGTTTCATTTGTCGTCCGTGTTTTGACTTGTAATTATTCATATGATTACATAGATAATGATTACTAAATTCAAGAATATAAAACATGATTTATATATAATATATATTCAGAATATACATATATATAATAGATCGATAAATGGAAAGAAATACACCATTCATGGAGACGGTAGGCCGTACGTACGCATGAACGTTGTTTTCGTTTCCTCATTGAATTGAATGGAATTAATTGGATGACATACATATATATATATACATAAATAAAGTATCATTATTATGTCATATATTTCATTATTACTTATTATATATACTTTATAATCATTTATGAATGGTTATTCATTGAGAATGAATCTCATCGCGTCGTGGAGATAGTATTCCGTACGTACGCACGATCGATGATATCATTCCCATGATCGTGGAATTTTATTGGAGTGTATATATACTAGTACAGAATCAATATCACTTTACAATAATCATATATAGTTATTATTTACACCATTATACCCATCCAAGTAAGTTGGTGGTGGAAAATAGATTACACCATGGCGTGGAGACGGTATTCCGTACGTACGCACGCACGGTGATTTCATTTTCCGTAGGATGGATAGATGGTGAAATAGGTTTGTTTCATACGTATAATAAAATATCAGTAGATGAGTGATACTGATGTTATTACTTCATAATCAAACAACCTAAGAAGAAGAATTGTAAGAAGAAATAAAGGTGAATGAATCGGTAACGGACATTACCTCTTCTTTGAAGCGCCTCTTTGAGACCTCCTCTTAGGGCACTAAAATTGGTCTTTGAAGAAGACCAAGACCTCTAGGATGATTCTAGGGAATTGGAGAAGATAGTTTTTCAGGGGTTGGCTGATCATGAAGGATCAATGTGGTGTGAGGAAGAGAGGTAGGAGGTGCCCTTTTATAAGGGAGGAGAGGGGCACCTTTGGAATAACTAAAAATATTATTTTATTATAAAGTCAAATTCGGTTTTTAATAGCTCCAAATTGATATATTTCGAAGCTAAGGTGGGGATGGGTCGAAATAATCTCATCCATAAGAATTTAGACAAGTTTAGGTATCAATTTTAACCTTATTATTTAGATTTAACTTTATGTTTGATAATTTAACTTTTATTGTGTCTTCTTGTTTTCTTATACTATAAGGTTAATAAACTTACTATATCAAGCCAAACGAACCCCAAGTTGTTTATTATTAATATATATAACTTTATCTAAGTCATTTGGCCGAGCCTTAGATTTTTAGAAATAAAATAACAATTAATAATATAGTATTTGTTTTAAAAACAATTTTATGTCAATTTTGACACTATTTGGTAATTGATTTTTGTGAAAATCATAAAAGAATTATTAGTTCGAAAAAATTTAATTAAATCAATAATAACATGTCATATTAACATATAAAATTATTTTAATTCATAAAAAGTCTCAAATTACATTTATTTGGGTATTTATAACATCAATTATGTAAATATTTCATTAATAAGATAAGTATTGCATCATCATTGTTTCATAAATAAATTAACTTATTTAATTTCTAAAAATTATAAATAAAATACCATTATATTAGAAATATTTTTAGATTTCTAATGAATATTTATAGTTGAATTCATCTTATTTATAACTCTATATTAAAAATTATTTATTTATTAAAATTTGATTTTAACTATTTTAACCCTTATTTAAATAAATTAATGATAAATGTCCAAATCTAATCCCAATGGGCCTAAATGGTCATATTTTCTTCATAAGGTTGTTTTTGTCAGAATTACACTTATCCAATAGAATTAGTACATGTGTTAGTGTAATAATAATATCATTTTTACCCTTAATTACCCTATTTACTTGTAACCGTGGGAAAAAAAGTAAAAAGTTACTATTCATAAAAAATAATTTTCATCTCATTGAACCACATTTTAGTCCTTGATATTAACCATGTCTCTCGGATTTTCGAAATTCTACTCACAGTTGTGGTAAAATTATGTTTTATGAAAAATTCAGTTTTTTTAACTACCACTTAGTGGTTTCACTATTCATCAAAAAATGAATGTTTCTAGAAAAATACCAAAACTTAGGCCTAAGATATATTTGTTATTATGAATTCAAATATGATGTTTATTTTACCAAATTCAAAACATATCAGTTACATTAACTAATTTAAGAATTAATTCCCATCGTCAAAACAAATAGCGTGTTTTTAAAAGATAATAACTATCAAAAGATTGACACTTGATTATGTCTGGTTTAAATGTAAAATTACATCCAATGAACAACATTGTATTAAATTGTAAAAATATATTCTAAATATACTTTAAAACCACTCAAATTAATAATTTATCACTATTAATTATTTCAATTAAAAAAGTTGTTTTTAATTAAAATTTAGTAATTTTCACTATTCATCAGAATATGAAAGTTATCCGAAAAGTACCAAAATTTCACCCTAAGCTAATTTCGATATTCCAAATCCAAAAATGAAGTCTATTTTGAAAGATAAAATTTATAAAATTTCAAAAAGTGGGTATTACTATTCATAACGGCTAGTTCATAATAATATTATAATAATATCTCGTTTAGTGAAAATCGTTATTGCGTACTACACACACAATCGAGGAAGGTCACGATTGCGTGTAATGCATCCAAGTTAGGGTTGTGTGTTCTGAAAGACTCTTTTGTTGTAACTTACAACACAAGACATCAATAAAATTAAAAATAATATTTCTCATAAAATCTCAGGGCGTTACAATCGTCTAAAACACTAGTCACAGAATAGTGGGCCAACACAATAGAGAAGATCTTTTTTGTGTTTCATTATTCAAATAAAGGAATGGTGACTCTGTCTAGTTATCATTTTGATGGGGTGTCTATTCAATGGTCATAATTTAATAGGAAAATTGGGCCAATGGATGAAATTTTAGTAATGGAGTTGGAATACTTTAACAAAATATTTCATGACATGTATTTCCATCAAACTCTTCATTCAAAGATGGGAAAATAATTCGTAGAGTTGAATGAAATGAAAGGTAAATTTATTTTTAAATCTAATGAAACTTTTTTATGAAATTCAAGGTACACCTATGGGTTTTTTATCAACAATGATAGAAGAATTTAAATAGTCTTCAGTGGTTTTAAACCACTCATTCTAAATTATATAGTATTTAAAGAAATTGGTTGTCATGAAGAGGTTTTTTTATGTGAAATCAATGTGGAGATAGGGTTTGAATAATGTTCCCCAAGATTTGGATAAAACAAACAAAATTTGGAATTTTAAGATAGAGGATATAATGAAAAAGGTGGAATGAAAACTCAACAAAAAACATGACAATATAGTAATAATAATCATAATGGTAATTTCCTAATGAGATAAGAATGTGAATTAGGTGTGGGAGAGAAGTCCACCAATATCATAAAGGTATAAAAGACATGGGGAAGCTCGAAAATGTGGTGGATTAATGGAAAGAAACTCCCATAGTCCAATGCTTGGACCTTATTAAGCAAGGGCACTTTGCAATCTAGGGCTCTAAACCTCTGGTCTTCAATGGAAATCAATGTCAAAAACCAAAAAATCCAAAGGAGAAATGGAAAGATGATACCACCACTATTGAAAATTTGGAAACAAAAAATGATATTTTTATTGGTACACTAGGTATTCATTTATGAATAGTGAACATAATATTTTATTATGATTCAAAAAAATCATCATATCTTCCATGTTTAGTAGAAATATAAAAACACCACCTCAAAATATAGAGGTCAATTTATTATTTAGAATATAAAATGAGGTAATTAATGAGTCCATTCTTTGTAACTTCTTCCCAATTATTATATAGTAATAACCCTCCCAAAAAATATTTTCTTTCATCTTTTGGTCGAGTTTTTTGATATTATGGACACCTATTGGCTATCTTTATACAAATACAACATCAAATGTTGAGAAACTGATGTCAATGTTAACAACCATAGGTATCCTAAAATTATGTACAAGCGTAATGATGAGGATGAATCTTCATCATAATAGTAATCTCATTTTTTGATATTATTTCATTATAAGAAATTATATATAGATCAAATGATTTCAATAAAGAAGAGAATCATGATCGAATAAATTCCCATTGTGAGGGACTAGACTAATGTGTTCTGTGAATAATTTCATGTTCTTCCTAATGTATAAGTGGTTGAGTTTTAAAATGAACATATTCAAATTAATCTATCTATATGAAAGAAAACATATACAACGAACACCATTGTGTTGGACGAACTGATGAAAAAACTACAAGAGAATATGGATAAGTGTTTTATATGCTCTAGCTCTTATCCAGGGGGTTCACAATTCCTCTTCATAATGAATAAATATGGATTGATTCACCTATTCACTTATTAGAGTCTCCTCAACAAAGTCGTGACAAATAGAGTGAATCCACTTATCGAGGCAGAAGTATTATTTATTAGATATATGGGGACAAGAATTTCTCTAATATAGAACTTCAGTCAAGATATCACCAATTAATGGTTATGAAGGAATTTATTCCCAATACTACCTATGGAATGAGTTATGGACACAATGAGTTTATTGTGATTCCATTCAGTCTCACCAAATCTCTAAAAATATTCATGGACTTGATGAATAGATTCTTTAAGGATTACATCAACATATATGTGGTAGTATTTATAAGTTATATTATAATATACTTAAATAGTATTGTGGAACATGATGAATATTTTTTTCTATGCTCATGACTTTTTTAGTGGAGAAATTTTTTAAAATTATAATAATTTTGTGTTTTGGATCCATTTATTATAATTATTGGTGGATTTTATCACCATTAAAGGAATTTCTATTGATGATTCCATGATTAAGTATATCAAAGTATGATCCCTGAAAAAATATGTAATAGAGATCTAGAGTTTCATTGGTCTAGATGGGTGTTACTGGCTTTTTTAGAATTATCATGATTTTTAATCCCTCTATCCATGGTTAATTAGAAGTTAGAAATGGTTTTTTGGACTAGTGAATGTGAAGACTACTTAAAAGAGTTAAGGAAGAGACTTATCACCACACTAGTACTCACACTTCTGAAAAGCGGGGAACTCTTTGTGGTATAAAATGATGCTTTATAAAAATATATTAGGCTGTTTAATGATTCCAAATGATAAAATGATATCATATGCCTCAATGAAATTGTAAATTAATTGGAAAATCTATCCTAGAAATGATTTCGAGTTGGAAACATCGATCTTCACATTGAAAATATGTTGGGATAATATCTATTGGGAGAAGTATGAGATATATAGTGATCATAATATCATCAAATATATATTCACATAGATGAAAAATAATATGCACCAATCAATATGGTTAGAGCTCATCAAGTATTATGACTGTTTATCCCATTATCATCCTGGTAAAAAGAATAATGTTACAGATTCTCTATATAGAAAGGATCCTATAACAAAATCAATAATGATAATTGATAAGTATCCAATCTTCTTAGATTATCAATCGATGAACATTATAATAATTATGGAATGAAAATTATCAATCCATTCTCAAATGATTTATCAACAATATATCTAGAGAAAACAAAGGATTCTTAATGAAATGATGTAGAAATTTAGAAGAAGGTGGAATCTATGAGAAAGGGTAAATCCTCACTGTTAAAAATTGATGGGGAATGAGTTTTAATGTTTTTGTTATGAATATGTGTATGATTCAATACAGAGATAAAGAATGAGATTAGGAGTGAAACACATAGATCAACATTATCTATTCACATAGAGAGTATAGTGATTTATCAAGATCTCTTAGAGAATTATTGGTGGGACAATACGATGAGGGAGATCATGTACTATAAATCAAAGTACCTGGTATGTCATCAAGTGATGGATGAAATAAAATATCTAAGGTAATTATGAATTAATTACCCATACCATCCGATATAAGGGTAAAATCACCATGTACATTGTCACCAGACATAAAAATAAATATCAAGGAAATAATTTTTTAAGGGGTTTTTATGGGCCATTTTACATTTATCACTCAATTTATCATAATTTTAGAAGAAATATCAATCATGAAACTAGAATGAATATAGATTTGAGTAGATACAATGATTCATGGAGTTACGCTATCTATTTTATCTGAATGTGATCCAAGACTCACATATATGTTTTGATAGTGTATGAATCATGATCTAAACATAGAAATGAACATCAGTATGGCTTATGATCTTGAAAATGATGGAAAAAATTAGTAGAAATTTTTAGATATAAGAATAAATGTTAAGATGATGGTCTATGGACTTCAAAAAATGATAAGAATAATATTTATCTCAGGATGAATTCTCTTAACAAAGTAGTTTCCACTTAAGAATTCAAAGAGTTCCATATGAATCCATTTTTTTAGAAAATATGTTGAAAAATAGATTTCTAGGATGATTTTGGTGAACATAAGTCGATGGGGCCTAGAATGTTTAAAAAATGATGGAAAAGGTGATCATATTCTGTTTTAAATCATGAACGTTCAAAGATAATAGAATATCTATGCATATAATGATCGATCAGACCAAGAACTTGTGGCTAGAGACATGGAATTCATCCACATATGTCCAAGGAAGAGGATTATGATATTTGGGAAGAGAGGAAAGATAAATCCTAGTTATATTGTACACTTTGATATTCTCGATCATGTCAGAGCTTTAGAATGTCAACATGCACCTCCTCCTACCATTTATCAAGTACATGACATGTTCTATGTGTCCCATTTGATGAAGTACATACCAAATCCCCCACAATTAATAAATCTAGAGGTGGTATAACTGGATAATGATCAATCTCATAAGGAGAAGCTTGTGAATATTATACACCATATATATTATTTCATACATAAATAAAAAAATCACCTAGTCAATGCACTATCAAATACTTATAAGTACGAAGAGGAAAAATGAGAACCATAAAAAGTGATAAAGGAGAAGTACCAACACGTTTGTCACTATAGCATGTAAAATGAAATTTGAGGGAAAAAATTAATAAGGGGGAAACAATGTAATAACCCATAATTTTACAATGTACATTCCATTATATAGTATAAATCACATAAAATATCATTAATAAAATATTATAAACATTACAAAAGAAGAATAAATGAAATAGTAGGTATTAATGAACCTATACCAATGGCATAAAAACATAACCTTTGGAATAGTACATTGAACATTTGGAATAGAAACTCAGATGATAGAGTAGTGAGCTCATATAGGAATGTATATATAAAATTTTGGAATCTTATAATTTATAATATGAGATAATTATATCATATTATAAGTAAAAAATATTTGTAAAAATTTAAATTTAATGTTGGTATTTTTTATAAAACATATACATTAATTTTCAATTTTGTAATTAATATTATAATTTAATAGGATGATTATTTTCATAAAATATATTATAAATTAATTTTATGATAAATTATAATTATAATAAAATTTGATGATACCTTAATGTATTTTTTCAATGTGTCATAAAATCTGTTATAATTTTAAAACATTTATTTTACAAATATATAGTTATATTATTAAAAAACAAAATTTATCATATTTTGAAAATTATTTTCAAATAATGGAATCCATTTTTTATTTATAGTTATAGAAAAATGCTCTGGTTAATTTTTTGGATTTTTCTAAAGTAGTGGAATTTCGGTGAATAGTGAAATTAG
Source organism: Viscum album (assembly GCA_963277665.1). Classification (NCBI taxonomy): domain Eukaryota; kingdom Viridiplantae; phylum Streptophyta; class Magnoliopsida; order Santalales; family Viscaceae; genus Viscum; species Viscum album. The sequence continues at coordinate 1,918,976,888 of OY728125.1, read as the reverse complement.
GTAATTTACAATATATAATAGTATAAGTTAAAATCCATATTTCACAATTCATGAATTATTTAAGATCTATAATATAGAAACATGTATCATCATTTAATTTATTTATTTATATGTTTCATTTTATTCATTGTCTCAATATATAATAATAATCTAATGAATAAAATAATAAATAAAACACCATTCTCCACACATATAAATTCCACCACTCACCTCCTATTCTCATCATAACTACAAATCCTTGAATATTGTCCAATTTATTACAAGATATAACTTCAATTTTCTATTCTATGTATAATATTCTTTGGTATCATAAAAAATACCATTCACAATTTACCTAAGGATGTCATCAATAAGAATAATTTAATTAGTAAAATCGTATTTTTTTTCTTTTAATTTCTTTTCTATTCTTATTCTCCCCACACCTCCCTTTATCTAATTAACATGAAAACTCTATTAACTTATTTATATTTTAATTTTATCTTATTATTTCTATAATTAATATTCAGTCCTCGTCTCCTCCTCATTTCTTCTAAAAAATAAAATCATCATCCGTGATTTGTTGATCTACCGACATCATGGATGATGAATATTCGTTTTCACTTACCACCTACAAGGAGAGTCATAAACCCATTATAATGTTTGAGAAAAATAGTAAAAAAATTATAAACATTTTATATTTAGAAACTAACTTATATACGTAATATTATTTAATAAAACCAAATGAGTTCATTGTGATATAAAACTGCCAAAATTAATATAAACGATTGTCATTAACTATATATCTAAGGATTGATCCTCATATCATATAAAAAATGATATATAAAACAAATTAAACATCTATATATTCAATAATTAATTAAAACATCAATTTTGGAGAATAATTATAATCTTATATGAACTTCTATACTTGTATACAACAGAACGGATCGTGATGAATAAGAAATAAACACCCTCAAAACCACATAATTGAACTCCATGACTATTTATAATGGAGATAAATGAATATAAAAAAATTATAATAAATAATATATAAGTATAATATATTCTGTATTTACTAATTAATGAATATAATTTTATTACACTCAAATTTAAAGTGAATAAATATTTCATAAATATCGTAAGGGGATTTTGAAACTCATTTCCCTTTATTTGGGTTATTCAACATTCATTCCAAATATTAGTGTGGTTGTTCGTTATTATCAATCAAATATAACTTTAATTAATCATTCTTTTATATCATATATGTTTTTCCAATATGATTTTATGAAAAAATGAAATTTTTTTATTAATGAACTCAACCTTCTAAAGACACATGTATTTCTTCTCTTGATATTATTTTCTCATCACTAAATATTAATTATTAAAATACCATGTATGTTATTCAATTTTTCTTTTGGGAATGACAAGTTTTATTTATGAATGAATGAATAATTAATCTCATTTCATTTCCAGGGATTATTTTTTGTATATGATTGATACACATCCTATATGACATGAATGATTGGGTAAATGTTATGATGTGATAGGTGTGTGTATAATTATATAGCGCTCTAAAAAATTAGGTAATGTGACATAAATAATGAGATAATGTGAAATATGTGTGAACATGATGATTTTTTTTCAATGATGATTGTGTTATGATTTTTCATATATATTTATGAGTGAACATGATTCCAACATTATTCAAATATAAGTGTGTTAATTGACCACTAATACATGATGTTTCATTTATATGCATTTCAACATTTCATGCCTTCATCTAATGCCTCATATAATTATTATGGTGATGAAACCATGGTTATGTTAAGATAATAGTTTTTATGATCTCACATTTTATATTGATTCATGTCCCTATATATACTTTAAGGTGACTTTAGCTCACACCTTTATGTGATGTATATCGTCGAGTAATTATTTATACTATGGTGAAAATGATGATCATTATGAAGCTATATAAGAAGGAACTAAATAATGTTTAATTTTTATTATATAATATCATGTTTGGTTCTAATTTCCTCAAGATAATAATCCTATGGATCCTTGTTTTGTAATATAGTTTTATTATATATTTTTAGAATTATGTAATAGAAATTTAAGAGATGTATGTTCACTATAGTACCCACTTTTTATTGGGTCTATAAATTTTATTAATATAATATTTAGGAATATAATGAGGTTTAATTGGATTCCTATAATAATATATAATTATTATAGAGATGAAAACATTGATAGTTCTATATGAATAGTAATTTTTCTTAAAACTAGAATAACTACAACATGGAATGAATTTGTTCTTATATATCTTTCTCTATCTATGGTCGTAATTAATTTCAATAGTGTATTTTAGAGTGGTTTTCTCACCTAGAATTAAATAATATGTTTTTATACCGCATGTTATGTAACATTCTTGGTAATTATAGAATATATATTTTTCATATTTAATAATAATTTTGAATTTTATAGAATGTTTACATTAAAAAAGATGTTATGTCTAAAAGTGTACCCAACAAACAATAATGGGTTTCCCAAAATCATATATTGCACACAATAATGAATTATAGAGAAAAATAACATATTATAATTATTATTTTATGGTGTGGTCATATCATATCAGTTAGTCTGGAGAGAATGATGGATATTAAATAAATCATTAAAATAAATATTACAGATGTTCATATAATGATTTATTGGTAAAAATTTAATAAAAATAAAAACCAACTGAATATGAAGGATGTGTTTTTATGAAGAACAATATAAGTGATAATAATTGTGTTCATAAAATAATAAAATAACTAATATTTTATTATATTAATAAAATATAAATTAAATTTTTTGTTTAAAATTTATCTTATTTGTTTTCTAGACATTTTATAAGGACAAATTCAATTTTATGAATAATAAGAGTATATTTCAAAAAACCTGTTTTTATAACATTTTGATAGATAAACCATTTTAAATATAGTTTTTCAACATTATATGTTATATTTTGAAGAATAAACTTCTTCATTGTAAATGGGACATCAAAATAAACTTTTCTTGAAATTTGGCAATTTTCCTAATTAAATTCATATTTTAATGAATAGTGAAAAATACTGTATTTTTATTCAAAACATAATTTTAAACTATTATATTTATATTTTTAGATTATAATTTTTCTTGGTTTCAAGGAATAATTAGATTATTTTCTTATTTTTTAACTGAATTTAGTTTACTAGATTATTTTTCAAAATAAAAATAAAACATAAAAAATGTGTGAACTTATCACTTTTTTACTTAAAAAAATGATTTCTTGTTTCATCAACCAGATTAGTGTTAATACTAATTTTACATATTTTGTGAAATGAATTATAAAAAATGACTTATATGGTTATAAGTATTTTGAAAAATTTAGTCAAATAGGATCAAAATAATTTTTGGTGAATAGTAACATTAGTATTTTATTTACCAAGGTTAAAAGTTAACAGGGTAATTAAAGATAAAACTAATATTATAATATTTTAAATTTATCATAAGACTTTTTATAATCTCATTTTATGAGTATTTATCAACCATGACCACATTTGGGATGAAATTGCGACCATTAGAATCCATTTGGGTGTGATTATGACATTTATAACATTTAATTTAAAGTAATTGGAAATATTTCAGAAATATGTCTATTATTAACAAAATAATTCTAATATATATTTTTTCAAGTGATATATTAGACTAAGAATAGTAATTATAAAGAAAAATATATTACCTACATCATGGTAATTTATTTATAATATTTATGATTTAAATAATTAAATTAAATAATGAGAGAAAGATGATCCATTAATAGATATATTAAAGAATGAATAAAATAAAGGATACTAAAAATATTAAAATAAAAATAATATGAAATATTTTATTCCAAACACGAATTTTTTAAAATACATTGACATGTTATAGATGAGTTAATGTATTGTTTTCAATGGAATGTTGTTTTTTTAATGGTAGGTAATGAATAGTTTCAAATTTGACATTATTCATAACAAAAAATATAATTTATCTTATTAAATGATATAAAATTTCTAAAAAATAAATTATTCTACTAAAAATTTTCTCTAGGACAAAATATTTCATTAATGACTCATTTATTGGTTGTTTGGTTTGATTGGTTAAATATTATAACTCTCAATTTATAAACTACTTGATAAAATGGTAAGAGTTAAATGGTGTTAAAAAAACGTTAAGGATTAAAAAAAACATTTATTGTTATTATTTTATGATTATTTTTCTCACCATAAATATCCTAGAATCTATATAAATTATATTTTCCCCATTTGGATGAAAAAATATGATTTATATTAATTTAATACTTTTAATAAATGCAAGGGTGCCCCTCCCATCTCCTATAAAAAGGAACCCATTCATCTCTATTACTCACACTTCCATACACATTTTTCCATTCAATATATGCCCAAATTACATCCAATAATCTCTCCCCACATTATTTATGCCTTATTTTCAGCATACCAACTTCTATATAGGTGTTACGACTTTAAGAAAGGTGGCCATCTGAAGGACATGTAATGTTTTTATTTAAGTATTTATATTTTATTTCTCCTTATACATAATTATAATATTAGTCTACCAATATGAAAAAATAGTTACAATATAAAAAAAATACTGAATTTAAATTATGATAATATCAACTCCTAAATTCATCTCTACTTCCAATAAATGGGAATGTAATTAATCGTTCCTGCATAAGTGTGAACTATCACCTCCCAAAACCGATCTAATTCATTTTTCATAACCGTCTCTCAGGACTCATTATAATAATGGATGTAATGTTAATATTTTATATCCATGACATATTAAACAGTATATGATAATTATATATCAATTAAATCCATACTTTCAATGACCATAAAAATGATAACATCATTCATGTGTACGCGTGAACTGTCACCTCCATGTAGCAATTTGACTCATTTTTATTCATTATATAACTTGTATGATATATATATAAATATATTTAAATGATTATTATTAAATTAATGATGTTATTATCATTTTGTAAATGTAAAATAATACTTAACATATTTCGTTAACGATCAATGAAATATAGAAAACATTACTCATTTATACGTATAGCTTACCATCTCCATGCTTTTAACGTTGCTAATTTTTCACAAAAACACTTCATTGTCTGATTTAATGGTATATTTTATTTATAAAACTGATTATAGTTTCATGAATATTATTTTTGGGAAGATTTAATTTTGACTACATGTAAAATTGAGATCAATCCATGTTCATATTCAACTCAAGTACTGAATATCGACAATGCGTCCGATATTAATTCATATAATTAACTAATTATTATAAGATAGTAATTAATGCTATAAAAGTAATAATTAACATTAAAATGTTTTTAGGAAAGTATAAATTAACCTATTTTTATATAGTATGATTAAAAAGGTACATATATAACCAAACAAACACAAGGTAAGGGACTTCATCTCAATATTTTTTTATTGAGGTCTATTTTTATGTTATACACCACCTTATATTATATGTTGTACAATGAACTGAAATTAATTTTAATTTCAATAAGCTTTTTTCAATATTAATCTTTTTATACTCATCATTTTTCTTTCCTTTAAAAATGGAAACGGAAAGGTTTTTAACATATACGGTGACAATGTCTTTTCTATCGTCGTAATCATTATTTGATACTTAGATTCCTTTATAAACCTAAATGTTATTAAAGTAAAGGAAATCCCTTATTCTATTTTTCGGTGTTTTGGTATTGAATCTTATTTTTTATATAGATTCACTATTTCAATATCATGAAATGATTTCTTATGACTAACATGAAATTTTATGAGTGAAATTTTAATAATTGTAATCTTTTATTGGATATGATTATATAATGGTACCACGACATTTGATGGGTGGTTACATGATAAAACAATTATGGGTGGATATGTGTTAAACCAAAGATGGTTGGTTCTGCAATAAACTAAGGAAGAGTGGTTATGATATAACATCCAATTCACTGGGTATGAAAGTAAGATGTTTGGCTATTTCATTTGTAAAATTGATATGTGTGGATGTTGGTCATGCGGTTATTCCAATTAAATAAAATTATGTCACGAGTAACATTTATATATTATATGTTACTTTATATTTGATTTGTGGTAATATTTTGATTACTAAAAGGGTTATAAATAGGCTTATATTCAAGGAAAATTATTTACTACATCTTAATGGTTAAAATTATAACATTATGATAATTATTCATGGTTTAAATGTTTTATTAAGGATAATAGTATTCATTATATGTGTTCCACTATATGATATTTTTGTGATAATCCCATTTTATTAAATTGTTTTCAATAGGGTATAAATATGGAATACGTCCAGAAGAATGGTGTATTTTTTTTAGAAAATGTAATCATGTTTAGTGAGTTTTATTTTTCAAAAACATAGGCAGTTTGAAGAAGTTTTTCCATTGTAATATTTAGGTTGTGTAATATTTATGGAAAAATTATAAAATGATCTAAACCTAAAAATATCCTCAACGTGAATGAATTTAGAATTATTTACATAGCTCAAGACAATGTAATGTTTACGGTCATGGACTCAGAGTTGGTATTAGAGGATGATTTAAAAAACATTAGATATTTGGGAGCTATTTAAGAATTAATTACATGTTATATATAACCACAATGGTTAGAATAATAGAAAGATTCTTAGTAATTTTTGATAAGTTGAATGAGTTTGAGATAATATGAATACGTATATCATAGTTTTTATCTTTCTAAAAAGATTGTATATGATTAATTTATTGACATACTCACAATAAATATTTCTATTTTAGTAAATGGAAGGATCTAGTAGGAACCAACGTAAATATTGATGTGAAGGAAATGGTGTTGGTTTTTTAAATAAGAAACCTCAAAAAATCAGAACTAAAATTAGAACTATCATGGTTATTATAAACCAACTATTAGATGTCATGATTAACCAATTGATACTTGGTGATTTTTTAATTGCACCATATATGAGAAAAATTAATCCATGTGGATGTTCAGGTCCCAATGCTCATAAAGGTAAGCATATGAATCAACACATGTGTCAAAGATGTGGAAATAAACACCTGTGATTTTTTTTAAAGGGACGGTAAGAGGTTATAGTTGTGTTATTTATCTCATAAAGAAATATCCTTCTAAGGAAAAAGGAAGTTCTCAGTTGACTCTAGGAAGGGGAAAATAGTTCATTCCAAGTTATCAATTGAATGTTTTAAATTCAGAGTGTATGGTGATTATTAAAGTAGATATTCATTAATGAAATTTCAAGAGTGGGATGAAGAAGTGCATACAAAATATATATTTAGCAATACATAAGGACATTGCATTTGAAATTGTGTGTACTTAAAATGACATATTAAATGTATGGATTATTTTTAGAGTCATGTTTTGACCTTATTGAATCATAGGTCATGATTCATGTTTTATTGTAGGAATAAATTTTAATGGAATAATATGGAAAATAATGGTTAAAGGATCCCGAAGAATGATTAAGGAATAAAAAGTTTACATATAAAGGTGACATGTGTTATGGTAGAATGTAGGATAATGTAATTTTTTGAAAAATTATTTATCTTTTGATGATGGAATTACATTTGAATACTTTTTTCTAGTATGTGTAACCTTAATGTTTATTAAGAGAAAATATTATCTCATAAGAAATTATCTCTTCTTATATGGACATAATTACAATGGTATGTATAAATATTAGGTTTTATATGAACATTCAATTTGTGTTAATTATGGGTCATTAAATTATGGGTTTCAAAATGAAATTTATGAGATAAAATTTAAGGATAAAACATGTTATGGTTATTTTTGAGGATTTTATCTCATTTTGGGAATGTTATAAAATATAAAAGCTCATGGAAAGGAAGAACTTCCTGAACTATGACATCCCGTTGAGTTCGACAATGATGTGGAAATTTATCCCATAACCAACGTGTGACATGGAATTATCACCTACCAATAGCCTACGAGATGTCCTTGGTTAATATGACATTTTTTTAAATAAGCTAGTTTATGTAATAAGAATAAGTTGATTTCTGGAATACATGTTTTATCAAATGGATATCCATTGTATATGAAAATTATTTAACATTAAGTGATAATGGTTATTTTCAAATATGTTCACTATTTTGGGAACCATATACTTACAAGTAAAGTATAATAATATGGGATATTATTTTAGGAGTAATGATTGAGTTTTAATTATGAAGAATTGTTTTTTTGGCTTATGGTGATTCGGGTTATTTACTAAAATCGTTAACCTCTATTAGAGAATATGTGATTTTGGAAAATAAATTTTTTTATAAGACATTAATAGTGGTTGAAGATATTTGGAGTCAACTATTATAAATTATCATTCATGATTATTAGATTAAATCCTTCTAATTTTTTGGATTTAATTTTTGTTATAAATTGTTTTAAATATTTTAAGGATATTTTTTAGTTGTCTATGTAGGAAATTGGGTATTACATTAGAATTTTGGTGATTAAAAGTATTTAGTCTTTTTTTATCATTTATTATATTGGAAGAATTATATTATTTTTATCTTATATTTTTTGTTCTGGTTAATTTTTTATGATATGATGATTGACTGTTAGATTTTTTGTATTATGTGAATCTATAAAAGTGTATTTTAGTGTTTCATGGGCGAAAACATTCCTCTTAAATAATCATCATTTTGGGAAAAAAAATATGGGTTTTTGGTTGAATTTTATTAATGGGTGAAACTCTACTACTAAAGAAGATGAATGTCCACAAGTTATTATTAGAAATTGTAAAAGAATTCCAAAATTATATGAAAAATATCATAAAAAACATTTTCCATTTACTCTTACTAATATGAAATCAATGACAATTTAACCCATCAAATGTGTGTGTATTTATTATTGGTAACATTCTCATTATCATGTTTTCAATCACTCTTCATCCGAACATGATGGTTTATTTTTCTTCCATATCCATGTTTTAATATATAAAAATCTAGAATTTGTTATCTAGATTAACCTTTTTACATAATTTTCATTAATTTAACTTTCATTTTTATTGACACTGTTTCTGAGGTGGGATTTCAATGATGTAATTTTGAAATGTAAAATCATAGTTACCGAGCGAAAAATTAAAATTGTGAGGATGAAATTTACAAAATAATGGAATGATGTAACATACCCTGTAATTATATAATAATAATTTTTAATTTTTATTAATAATTATGAATTAGATTGTCATTTTACTTTAAAAAATTTTCTTTGTCTTATAGCATACCCAACATGCAACAATGGGTTTCTCTGAAATATTACATTGCTCATGAGACAAAGTTATGATAGAAAATAATATATTATTAATATTATTATATTATTTTATAGTTATCACATATCTGTTAGACAAGAAATAATGAATTATATTAAATAAATTAAAAAAATGGTTTACATGTGTTAATATAATGATTTATTAGTTAAAAAATTTATGAAAATAGAAAAAATGAATATAAAGGATGTGTTTTAATGAATAAAAATACTTGTGTAAATAATTGTATATAAAATAATAACATAGCTCATTATTATTTCATCAATTAATTAAATATTAAATTTGAGATTTAAAATTATTCTTATTTGTTTTATAGACATGATATAAAAATAAATTCAATTCTATGAATAAACAGAGTTTTTATTTTTTTAAAAATACATTTTTATTTCCTTTTGATGTTGAACCCATTTTTATTATACTTTCTCTTTTATATGTTCAATTTGAAAAAAATAAACTTCTTATTAGATATAGGGTATTCTAAATTTATTTTCCAGCAATTATTGGTATCTTATGGGATTAAATTTATATTTTAATTAATAGTGAAAAATGATTTATTTTAATTTAAAACTGACTTTTTATATAAATTATTTATATTGTTAGATTATAATTTTAAATTGTTTGAAGGTATAAATTGATGAATTTGTTATCATTTAATCTAATTTACTTTGTTGGATGATTTCTCTAATTTAAATATCCATAGAAAAACAATGTGAACTTTTGAAAGTTTTATATAAAAAAATAGTCTCTCGATCGGCCAACATGATTAATGTTGAAAATAATTTAATGACTTATTTTAATTAAACATTAAAAAAAGTAATAAATTTTCGTACTCAGTATAAATTATTTGGTCCAATAGGATCAGTATAATTTTTCTTGAATAGTAATGTTAATATTTTATTTACCATAGTTAAAGGTAAATAAAGTAAATAAAGGTAAAATTAATATTATATTTTTATAAAATTACTCTAACACTTGTATTATTCTCATTGGATGATTTATTATCTATTATTAACATCATTGTGCCGAAATAGTGACCATTGTAAGCCACTTGTGTGCAAATATGTCATTTATGACATTTAATTTAATGTAATGAAAAATAATTCAATAAAATATCTCCTAGTTTGAAGAAAAATTAATATTGAGTTATGTAAGTGATATATTCAACTATAAATAATAATTAGAAATATAAAATTATTACCCATATCATGGTAATCTATTTATAATTTTTAATAATTATATAATTATATAATGTAGTGACACAAAATGACAAAGTTATAGATTTATTAATGAGAGAATCAAATAAATAATTTTAATAATATTAAAATAAATATAATTTGAAATATTGGATGCCATAAAATAATTTTCGAGATGACTTTAACCTGTTATATATGAGTGAAGTTATTTTTTTCTAAATAATCAAGTTGTTATGATTTTATTAAAAAGTTATGTAAAAAAGAGTGTCAAAATTGACCTAATTCGTTACTTAAAAAAATAACTAATTAAAATATTTAAAATATCTATAGAATCCATTATTTGACCAAAAAGTTTAGATATATCCAATAATTTAATTAATGAATCATTCATTGGTCTTTTGTCATTATTTGGTAAATTTTTAGGTCTCAATTTGAAAATTACATATTAAAATTGTATGAGTTAAAAGGGGCTAAAACAAAAAGATAATGATTAAAAAAAATAAGAGTTGTCTAATTCTCATTGGATGAATATATTTAAACATAGACTCGTAATATCATGGAAATAAATGAAGTTTTATCTATTTTGAATATAAATATAATTTATATTAATTTAATACTTATAATATTTCAAGGGTGCCCCTCCCCTCTCCAATAAAAGGAAATCATTCCTCTCTATTAATCAGACATCCAAAAACATTATTTTTTGACAATAATTTCCCAAAGAACATCCTAGAATTCATCCTCGCATTCATAAATCCTTATTTTAGCCACAACACCTTCCTTATAGAAATTATGGTGTTATGAAATGTGCTCATCTGAAATAAAGCTAATGTTTTTATTTGATTATATCTATTTTTTATTCTACTTCATTCAGTTATTTTTTCCACAACATGAAATAATAAATTTATTTTCATCAATACACTAAAATACTATTATGTAATATATTAAACAAAATCCATTTACACTTCCATTAAATGTGAATGGAATTAAGCGTTAATTTGTACACGTGAACAATCACCTTCACAAACTAATCTAATTCATTTTTCATAACCATATCTATTGATTAGTTATAATAATGTAATTCTTATTCTAATTTTACATTTGTGACATATTAAACATTCTATGAATGTAATATACAAATTAAATTAATACATTACAGGTGCATAAAAATGATAATGTAGTTTGTGCGTATGTGTCAACAATCACCACCACGAAACGATGTGACTCATTTTTATTCATTTTATCACTTTTAGAATATATATATGTATATTTATATTTTAAATATTATTTTAATGATTTAATAATCATTATGGAATGATAAAATAATACATAACTTCTATTAAAAATGATCGATCAGAAATGGAAAATGTTATCATGTGAACATATGTCTTACCATCTTCAAGATTATAAAATTCTTCATTTTTCATAAACACATTTCATGGTTTTATTTTAAGTTATAATTTCAATATATATGTGATAATAATTTGATGAATATTATTCTTGATATTATGTACTTATGACCACATGGATTAGTGACATCTAACAATGATCATTTTTGACTCATGTTCCGAATATCGATAAAACATTTAACATGAAATCAAATAATTAAATAATTATTATAACATTATAATTATTGATATAAAAGGAATAATAATGATTAAAAGGTTTTGGATGAAGTATTAATTAACCAATATTTATTATTCAGTAAGAATAAGGAAAATAGGCGATGAATTGAACTTAAGGTAATGTACAAGGTCTCAATCTCATTTCATCGAGGCATTGTTTCTGTTATATACCACGTTATTTTATAAGGTGTATAATTAAACACATTTAATTTTAATTTGATTAGATGGATTTAAAAATGAATATTTTAATACGAATCATTTTAATTTATATTCAAAATTAAAAAAAGAATGTTTTTTGACATATACGAAGAAAATGACTTCTCCTCGACTATAATCATTATTTTATATTTGGCTTCCCCTACAAGACTTAATGTTTTTAAAAGGAAAATAATTCCCTTATTCCATTTTTTGGTATTTTTGTATTTTCTGTGATTTTGAATAGGGAATGACTATTTCAAAATCCTGAAAATATTTCTTGTGATGGAAAATGAAATTTTATGAGTGAAATGATAATAATTGCAATATATTGTGTGATATGATTATATAATGGTTCATTGAAATTTGTTGGGTGGTTACGTGATTGTTTCGTAAGTACTTGAAATGTGATAATCTAGATTTATGAATCCTTGTTTCGTGGTAGTTTCTATTAGAGTTATTCAAGGAACCAGAAACTTCCAAAAGTTATTTATCTAAAGAGGACCTGCATTCCAAAGGTATGTGTTTGTTTATTTTGGAGCATTACGATACATAAGAACATGAATTGGTCAAAAGGATGGGAGGTCAGACTCATAACACCCTTTTGGTGGGAATTATTTTCTATGTCAGGACTCTCTTTGAAATTAAAATATTTTCATGAATCCTTATTAATTCACCATGTATATCATAAGTGTCCCTTGGAATATAAAATCACATATCTAAAATGTGTAAAATATTAGAATTATAAGTATGTATTAGAGGTTTTCCATCAATGTTATCCTATAATATACTAATTAGATATTCTTTTAATCATCATTTATGATGATACTGGTTTTTAAGCCACTCAGTGGGGCACTCTGAAGTTTATTGTCATCCAGAGAGATGAAGGTTTGTTTTGATCTTGTTATCATGCTCATAAAATGAGCTACCTATGTATCCTTATGAAAGGAACCAGAACCCTTGTAGTTCGGTGCCCATTAATGGGACACATCATACATTTTATGGTCATGTAATAAAGACCTCTAAGCGGAAGGGGCTTAGTAGAAACTTAGTGTGGGACTTATGTTGAAGCAGCCTATGGAACATGAAAAGGATATGAGTTTTCAAAGAGGATAAAACCCTATTAGGAATATGAGCCAAAGAGAACATGTTTTATTTGAAGTGTTTGGTTTGAACCTCAAGGAGGCTTCCTATATATCCCATATAGATGGGAATCAAAGTCCACGTAGTTCGATGAATCTCATCGGAGAGTATAGTCCTCTGAGAGAGATGAGTTTGGGCTTACTTCCTGGAAAAGGATGCCTTGGTGATTTGAGGATTGAATTTGGTGCTTGTTTCCTAAGGAGGATGCCCAAATTGGTAGAATTTGGGTTGGATTCCTGAGGAGGATATCCAATGAGCTCAGGCACTAAAAGGGCTTCCTATGTATCCTATTTTGAATATGAATTAGAGTTCTCGTAGTTAATTCCAATGAGTTTTCATTCATATGTTGCAAACATCACATATCTCTAAGACAATGTAAGTCATGCTCGGTATGAGAAACAAGAGGATGTGAACAATTCAACAATGACATTCACACTTCCTAATTTTTTCTCCAAGTTGATGGAAGAGGGTGCTTCGACCACGGAAGAGGGCGGGGCCACGTGCCTTCCCTCTGTTCTATTTAAATTGGATAAGGGTAAAATGTAAGGAATAAGGGGTGAAGGTGAGGAGCTTATACTAGGATGGTTTCCCTGAATTTGATCTTGGTATGGAAGGGAGACTTCTCATATGCTTGAGAAGAATAAAAAGTGGGAAGTGTACCTTATCTACCAGTGACCTGTGGTTCTGGGTCATCTCTAAAAAAAGGAAAAGGTCCAGACCCAAAACTCCCCTCCAAACCAAGAACATCCCAACACTATTCTTGGAAGAAAGAACCATGTGACTGTTGATATATAAATCCAAAAAAATCCCATGAATCCTAACCCTATTGTGGGACAAATGTGGGAAACCTCTAACTGTGGAAATACAAATCCAAATAGGATACAAACTGATGTTCCTTACCCAAAGGGTTGATAAATTTAGAGGTTTTGGTGGATGCTTCAACTTATCCCTTTTTAGATAATGAAAAAAGTAAGGATATATCCTACCATGAAAGGCATTAAAGAAGGATACTTGAGCTTGTTGGGTAGGTACCACATGGATGTATGTTGTGTAGGTATCCTGCACTGCTCAATCACGTAGGTATGTCACGTAAATGTACCACACAGGTGTACTGTGCTGTTATAGCGCCCAGGTATACCACGTAGGTATGAATTGTGACTGAAGAATGTGAACAACATAAAAACATGCATATTCCATTTTATTATCTCTTGTATCAAAGTTTAGAGAACAACCTAAGATAATTTGAGTGATCTAGGAGAAAGATCTACGCAATGAGAGATTGATGGAGTCTTTCAATAAATTTAGTCCTCAAATAGGGAGCCTAAGGGTCCTATTTATAGGCACAGATGGGCCTGGATGAAGAAATTTCGGTCGCACAGATATGCCGTGTAGCTATACCGTGCAGGTGCTCCGCATAGAGGCATCCCAAATCATCTCACGCATAGTTCAGCCACCGAGCTGTTTCACGATTCTCGGCAACAGAGCTTGCTCGCGATGATGGGCCGCGTAGCTCCCTCACAATGATAGGTTGAAGAGATCTCTCGTGAATCATGGTGTGCAGCTCACTCACAATGAATTACCACGCAGCTAGATTGCAAAACATCACCGCAGAGCTCGCTCACAAAGCATGTCCGCTTAACTCACTCGTGAAGTTGCTGGTTGTTAATACATTGCGTAGATCTTGAGAGTATGTGTTGAGATTTCATTTGTACTCTTCGAATATTTTTAAGGAGTGTCAACCCCCCCCCCCCCCTCAGTATTGGATCCAAAATATACAAATAGGGTCAAGTCCTGAGGTGAAAGTCTGGGAAGAAAGATCGGGATGGATTAATGAATAGCACAATTGTGTCGCGCAATCATTTCACGTAGAAATGTCACGTAGGTATGCCGCGTAGCTATGGTGCGCAATTATGACATGTACTTCTTCTATTTCCTATAAATAGGTCTCAACCTTTATCGTTTTTTTATCACTTTCACTTTCTCCAAAATTTAGATCTCTCATTGCGTAGCTTGTTCGTTCAACTGCATCGTGTTATGCTCTCTCGTAATTCTCTTTAAAATTTCTTTAAGGTATGATTATTTACGTGATAGAGCTATTACTAAAAGTTATCATCGATGGAGTTTTTATTTCATATTTGTCCCAAGACTTACGCGACTGACTTTGGAGAAGGTCCTTGTCGAAGGACCTTGTCAAAGGAGCATGTCAAAGGACCTACACGACAAGTGTGCTTTTCCAAATTTCTTACTCTCTTATTTAGAAATCTGATCTTCCATATTGTTCATTCTTCTGCAAGAATGAATGAATCATTTGATGACCCATACAGAGGAATCTATGGCTTTCCAACGTGAAATGATGAGGATCGTCGGGCTAGATTATTATGACAGAGTTGAGAGTACTCTTCCTAGACTATGGAAGGGTCTAATTCGGTACCAGCGCGACATTCCACAAAGTCCTTACATACCTCGGTACGGGCATGGGATTTTGCAATATGCCCATTTTCCATGCATTAAAAAGTACTTTCCAAAGAATTGGATTCTTCAGTATTCCAATGGTAACAACATGAATATTATTGCAAGTGGGTTCCACTACAAGAAGGAACAATCCCTATTAGTTGCATCCTTCATCACAGTGGTTGTACTCTTGATATGAAGGATCATATTGTAGAGAAAAGACAACATTGTTATGATTCAACTTTCCAAGATTCTCAAACAGATCAATCGAATGGTTGGAAAGGAGATTGGGACCTTTGTTCTGGAGGGGGTGTGAAACCTGAGTGGATGTGGGCATTCTAGGTATGTCGATCTTGTGTAGAATTCAGGGAAGAATTATTAGACCATCAAATTTAAGAAGGTTTCTGGATGGGGAAGACATATGTTTACAAAAATGAACTTATTATAGTATTACTGAGCTGATAGAGCCCACAAACAAACTCCTTTCATGTGACGCATGGTGAAGTTGGTATTAGTCTCTGGGATGTTTACCAAATATCTGGGAATCCCATTCTTGGGGAAATGTATGAGGAATTCATCCCGTCTACCTCAACATGGGGTGATGTTACTAGAACACCACTGCTGGTCCATGAATTATTTAAAATATTTAAGAATTTACCCAAGGATAAAAAATATCCTTACTAGAGTGTGGATGGAAGTCTTTTTTGAACCAACAACAGAGAAAGGTCCAATCTGTAGATGTCCTACTATCTGTCCTTTCACCAATAACTGAGCTATTTTAGGCACATATTATCCTAAACTGGAATGAGGTGACTAAAATAACTGGAGTTATAATGTAAAACATGATATAGATGAAAACGTACTCTTAGCTTCCTTCCATGCTATGTGGATAAGTGTTTCTTTTCTTCCAGTTTGTGAATCCGGTAGTGGTGTAAGATTAGGGACTTTTGTAATTGCCACTAAATTGGTAGAAAAGAAGTATATCAGGTTAGAAACCCTTGTGTTGGAAATAAGGTATCATCTCTTGCTTCATTTTTACAATGGGAAGGACCCATTTATAATTGTAGGGCCATTTCATGTGTTGTGGGGCTGGATTGCAACACATTTTTCTTCATACTCCTTATTGAACTGATCCAGAGTTCCAAATGGTCGATTCACCCCATTTTTACTGAATGTTTCTAGTATTAAGCCTCTGAATGTGAGACCCGAAGATGTACTAAAGTTATTGAATGTCTCCTCCAAATTCAACTTCTTTACTTTTGGTAATCCACCAACTGGAACATTTATTGATAATGGTAAAGAATATCATAAGATGACATCTTATATGATGGAATTCAAGGATGGTGTACTATCAACCAGGATTGATGGTGAAATTATCATTGAGGCTTATTTTCCCTATATGTTTTCTCGTCAGTTCAGATGTCTTCAATAGTCAAGCACCTTTCCACCCACATATGTCAGACATGAGAAGCACCCATTGGTAGTGTAATAATTATAGATTCTCACAGCTTTAGAGGTATCCAAATTGTCAACTACATTACCTCCATCAAATGCATCAATCAGATTGGAAGACGGATATGCCAATGATTGGGTTTCTTCATATCCTCAAGGGGCTCTGAAAAAAGGTGTATATTGAGTGGCGGCTACAACGACTGCTACATGTGGAAATCGTGGCATGAAGTCCAAGGCCAAATATGATATAGAAATTTCATAGGTTTTAGAGCCCTTCAGACATCATCGTAATAAGTACACCAGGAAGAACAATGCCAGTGAAAAAAATACCACCAAAGCCATGGTGATCTAGTTTCTGCCATTAAACAGAGATTCATATTCCACCTGTTGAATTTTCTGAGGAAGAAAGGTCTGAAGAAGCTCTTCAATCAGAAGTTGACGAAACTCTTCGATAGTAAAATAGGAAAAGATCGAATTTTGTGCGACCTTAGGCCATTCATTACTGGGAGAGTATAACCCGTGATCTCAGTGATGCCTGGGCATTTCTTCAACAGGGAATTCGAATGCCAGATGTTGGTGGCATCCAAGCACCCTCTAATTGCAATCTGGATAATAACATAGCTGAAGTACAAAATTATATTTCAGAATAAGATACTTTTATATATGCAACTGATGAAAAAATCTCAGCCTCTAAACGAGTATCTCATATGCAAGATTTAGGAGTCCGCGAAGGGGTAATTATCGACTTTGAGGTGAAATGAGATATTTATGTTAATATTGAGAATATATTTCCATTTTTCTTTCATCTAAACTCTTATTTATCATTTGAAATCATTAATCTTGATGAAAATGTATTTCTGCAGCTTGAATGTAGAGAATGAAGATCTATACCTATTCTTGAATCGCCATAGTATATTCTTGCAGGTTCTCCTATTAGTGCAACGAATAATCCTCCCACATCGCTAGAATATTTTCCAGGTGTAAGAATCATGAATTGGGTAGTGGCGATAGATAATCCTCAACCATTACCTCATGTTACCCTACTAAGAGAAGTGTTTTAGTCTCTCTTCATGCATTCGAATAGAAATGAAAAAGATCAATGAGATTTCTTCGAAGAGTTCGCCAAAAGAGTAAGTATTTATAAAATATTCAGGGCGTACAATTTACTCAAGACATTCTGGAACCCATGTTTTATCCCCTTCTAGGATCTATGTCTCTTTCCTCTCTCAAGGGATTAAGATCTGATGCTTCATAACCAGAAAAATAAGTCCCATGGAAAACCCAACTTCATGCTAACATATCAGAACTGTCAAAATATTCAACTATATCCTGGCCCTGTTGAGAGTGAGGAAGGCCGTGGTTAGATAAAATTAATTCCCCAGTGACTTATTTCAAAGGTTCTTGAGAATAATCAATACTGATATTCCTATTTCTTTAGAAGAAAGGACTGAAGATCCAGAAAATCTAAAACCAATGCTGAAATTATCCAAAATCCAAAAATATCTTATGCTGGAAAACCAATTGAAGATTCAGCAGAACAAAATGTCAGCGGAGCAAAATTTTCCATCAACCAACATTTTTTGGATACCATAAAGGGTGAGGATGTTGTAACATTTCAGGACATATACACTGAATTGATGGACACCCTTAATCCAAATATTGATATTCCAGGTTCCATCATGGAGTTTGGAGATTTCCATGAGAAATTTCAAGGAAGTATGTTCTTATTCCTGTATTTTCCATACATAATTTTAATTTAACAAGATTCTTTAAATCAAAATTCACCATATATAGCATTATCTACAAAAAATGTAGGAAAGGATCTTTAGGAATAGGGTGTTCCACTTTATCCTTATACTGGGGTTGAAGAAATACATACAGAGGATTATTCATCACGAGACGTTACAAAGCCTTCAAATGTCATATCTAAACAAATTCAACGAAATCCCCCCCCCTCAAGAAACACCTTCTCAAAACATCAGAGCATAGAATACAGGGGATGAATCAAATCAAGTAGATGACTTATTGTTGGGTAAATATAGTCATCCATTTGAGTTATATTTTGTTTCCTCTATTCAAAACAAATAATGACCTTGATTTATTATTTAGGGTTATCTGCTCCAAGATGAGAGGTTGAACCTTTTACCATCCCATGAGAAGAAGAAAGAAACAATTCTTTAAGAAACGTATTTTCAAAGTACATTTTACCTCATGGTAGTGACTAAGATTCAGATTTAGAGATGCAATATGCTCTTGGCATGGCACATAAGAAGACATGGTAGCAGATCTGGAACATAATTGCTGAAAACCTTTTAGATGAATTATCATCCCTTTTTCCAAAACTCCTAGCATTATTCTGTGTGTTGGGATTTGGTGGGTTTAATTATCAGCCATTCTATAATGCCATAAAATAGACTATCCTCCGAGAGGAGCAGGAGCATAAGATGTGACAAGATTTTGAAAAGGCTAAATGACTCATAAATAATATGGGATTTCAAGATGCAGTGGTTGAGGCGGAGGCCAATCACAACAAGAAATCACTCTAGATTATCCAACAAATCAAAGAAGCCATGAAGGAGTTATTATCTCTTCATCATCAACTAGATGTTGTTCATAACAAGCTTGAGAAACTAAATCAGACATTAGGAGAAACCAAATTGGAGGGGATAACTGCCATTTCAACGGCTGAGGACGCACTTCGTTGGGCAGAGGAGGCTGAAGTTTCTCAATTATTTCAACTTCAACAGGCAACTGATAGAGCATACAAAGCAGTTCAACAAATGAAAATTCATGTTGAATGTTTATTTTAAAACATGAGAGAGAGGCTCCTGTTTTTGGATGGCCCTCCATTTTCACATGAATGAAAGAAATTTTTGTTTCCAATCATATACATTCCTTCATTCTTGTTCTTCTTTCACGATTACAATATGAAAGGTAACTGATGATAAGGATTATAAAAACAATAATGAGGTGCTAAATTTTTTTTATTATGCCGAGGGATTTAAGGAGCATAATTTGATTATTTCTAGGGTTACATGGATAACCGCACAATTTTTTATCTTTTAACTTTTCATTTCTCAATAATACTGAAATCATACAAAAAATGTATATTTAGGGAGTTGGGGCTCGTCTCATGTTCATATCACCCTTTGTGGGTTCTTAATTTGATGAGTTATGAAGTATTTTGTTATTGGCAGTTTAAAGTCATGCTTGATGGACTATAAAAAGGCTAATATTTAAGGTCAAATAGCATTAACCAAATGGATAATAATGACTCAATTTCTAATAATTTTTTTGGAAACATATTACTATATTCATGTATGGAGGGGGAAATTCTAAACTGTGACTTAAGAAATTTTGAATCTGAGGAATGAAATGGGAAAAGAGTTAAAAGGCATTAGAGGAAGTTTCTTCTAAGAATTACGTTACCACTACTTGACTAACCCATTATGGGGGCTGAATTATGCTGGGAAAACTGGGGCATAAGTTTTATAGTAAAATAGTAACATCTTTTGGCTGATAGGTCTGTTATATAGACAACTAATTCAAGGCCACCTAAGAGCACATGCTGCATAGTCGGGAAAAAGAACACACAGAAATTTGACTTTCTATTGCTAAAAGAAGAAGAAAGATTATGGAGATTCAGATTTTCCAAATCATAGAGCTTGGTTAATGGAAAATGGTACCAAAATTTGGAAAGGGTATTTCTAATCAAGATATCCAAAGAATCATATGAGTAATGACTTTTACAATGGTCTGACCCAAATGTAAAGCATATGGTGTCTGTAGTTTTAGGTCATACAACTAGGACCAAAAATGGAAACAATATATAACATGTGGCCAAGGGATTTCAATATTATTTCATAGTGTATTGAGTACATGTTGAGGGAAATGTGTACACCATGGTCTTGAAGACTTTTAGATTGTGAAAAAGATAATGGGACAAGTATACTTGAATGACTGTTTTAAAATAAAGATTCTTGTATATTGTCATTAAAAAATTAAAGGGGACAAAGATATTATAACCATGAACGAAGTAACAATTATTTTACAAACCCGTTATGGAGGTAGTATTATGCAGGGACAACAGGGGCATATGGTTCATATCAAAATAGTGGCATCATTTGACTTATAGGCCTGTTTTGTAGGCAACTTATGCAAGGCCTCCAAAGGGGACACATTGCATATTCAGGAAAAAGAGCTCTAAGATATTGAAAATCATGTAACCAAAAACCGTAAGCAATATTATGAAAATCTGAAAGAAAAATTCATGATTAAGAGTGTGAGATATGGAAGGGGGTAATGCCCAATGTATATGAGAAATATTTGAATCAATATTCACCATAAATGTGATGTTTTTTACATAGATCTAAATCATATGTAAAATGAAAGCTTTCGTTGTTTCCGTTGAATGAATAGGGTAATGTGCAGTTTTAAGTCATGAAGTGGGGACATTATACTATGCAGTTTTAAGTCTTGGAGCGGAGACATTATACTATGCAGTTTTGAGTCTTGCAGTGAATACATTATACTATGCAGTTTTGATTCATGGAGTGAGGACATTATACTATGCTAGTTTGAGTCATGCATTGAGGACACTGATAATCCCATTAGAAATTGCAAACACCCTATTTATATAAAGAATCCATTTATGTAATTCCTATGCCCATGAGATCTATTCTCGGTGTGAGAAACAAGGAGCATTAAGAGTTTCTTTTATAATATAAAGGGTATCCAAGTGAGAAATATGGGTGTTAAATTTCTATGCAGTTTAACGTCATGCGGTAAGGACGAGAATGAACCAATATGAAAGAAAAGACACATTGTAACTGGATTAAGGGATAAAACAAAAATTTCATTACATGTCTTGCTGGATAAATAATCAATTCATGCATAATTATTAAAACATTTCCTATGTAGATTTGATTCTCTTACAAGAAAAAAAGGGGGTTTGTTGTTTTTTTCTCACGGCTGGGCCCAAAATTATAGATTTATGCATCTCTACATATCTCAATAGAAAAAAAAATGAGAATCGATCCATATATAGTTCTTTTGACAATCATTCCTCATGTTAATCAGATTTGGAATAAAAAATGGGGTTTTTAACACATTCGAAGAGAATGGTAAATTGTAAGACATAAAATGGTATATGGACCAAATCATATATCTTAAGGAAAAACTCTATACAAATCTTATTCATATAGAGGAGGAGGAATGAAAATATGTAAATTTTTTTATTGTGGATGGGCCCATAATTGGTGATTCAGGCGTCTCTACGAATATGATTAGAAAATGGGAATCAAGCCATACATATTTCTTGAAACATAGACTTTATGCAGTTGTGACTCTAACATACGAAAGAGAGGGACTCATGAATTTCTAAATAGTAATGATGATGTCAATGAAGCTTGCTCATAGAAGCTTTTAGCATTTTTTAGAGAAAATGTTAAATGGTGTCATGAAGTTTAATGTCATGCGATAAGGATGACAATGCAATGCACATTAACGTCATGCAACAAGGATGTTTATGGTTATTATGTAGTTTAATGTCTTGCATCTAGGAAATGGGGGCTTTGCAGTTTTATGTCCTTCAATAAGGAATGATTATGAAAAACTATACAAAGTATTTCTTCAAAAATATTTCATTGCTTGGGGTTGTGATGAGCTCTCAATCCATTGAGATTTTGGTATATTCTCCATTTGAATAAACCTTATGTATGGAATAAGGTACTTCGCACATTGACTAATGCTTTGGAGGTTTCTTTCCTAGTATCATTGGAGTTCTTAGGACCAATACCAATACTCCTTGAAGGAATGAAAGAAGACAAAATTTCTTACTAAAATCTCACGCAATTATATTCTGATAGACTTCTAGATGATGCAAAGTATGAAATCTTTTCTCATCTAATTGTTCCAACTCATTGTACCATTTCAGATACATTTCATCTGTAGATAATTGATCACAGATTGCAACTCTTAGTGAAGGAAATTGCATTTCTATTGGTAAAACCTCTTCAGTTAAATATAAAAATGAATAAGGAGTTTCTTGGGTGGAGGTAAAAATAGTTGTCTGATAAGCCCATAATGAATTCAAATGTTTATCAGGCTACAATTTCTTATCTTTATCCACCATATTCAAGAGTATATTTGACATGGTTTTATTGAAAGCCTCTATCTGTCCACTGGACACTGCATGATAGTGAAATGAATGGGTGGATTTGATATTATATTCTTGATATAACTTTTTTACTTCATCATAACAAAAATTGGTGCCATTTTCCGTCAAAATAGTGTGAGGGGTGCCGTATCTAGTGATGATATTAGTTTTGACAAAACTAATGTTGTTTTTAGCTCTAAATTCCTTGAGAAGTATTGCCTCATCCCACTTAAAGAATAAATCAAAAGTAGTGAGAATATATTTGAACTACTTCGTCGTGGTTGGAGGATAAGTACCTACTACATTCATTCCCCATAGGGAAAAAGGAAACTAGTATTTAGTTGTATATAGTAAATCTGGGGGTTGATGAATGAAGATTGCATGCACTTGAAAAGGATGAATTTTTTTTGTGAAATATGTACAATCATGTGTCATTGAAGGCCAAAAGTATTCAGGCCTTCGAATCTAATCGGAGTGTCTGTGCCCAGATTGGTGGGAACCAAAAGCTCCTAAATGAAATTCTTTTATGAAAATCACGGTTTCTTCTTAATAAATACATCTAAAGATAATCCCATCAAAGGCCTTCTTATAAATGATCATTCAGTGGTTTGGACCATCATAAAGAGTAAAATTAGCTACTCATCACAGGATCTTCTCCTTCTTATCCCTATTTGGTAAAAGTATCCCATTTGATGATATTCAATGATGGATGTTCTCCATCTCGTGTTATGACAATACAGTTCAAAAATAGGGAATATTTCATTGATTTCTAACCTCATGGTTTGAACAAAAGGTGAAACCATACGGCGATGGGTTATGCTAATAGTTGTCTCATCCTGATTTGGATCTTCCAAGGCTGTAGCTGCATTAGCTAGTGCATCAGCTTGGGCATTTCCTGATCACGGGACATAGGACAATGTTGGATCTGAGGGAAATTAAGCCGGTAATTCTCTGAAGTAATCAAACAAATGTATTAACTCTTCTTTTCTGATAGATTATTCCCAATTGATTTGTTTTATTACCAATTCTGAATCACCTTATACCTATAAATGATCCATTCGCACCTAAAGGTCCAATTCCAGACCTGTGATGATAGCATGATATTCTGCCTCAATGTTGGTTCCACATTCCAATATTAGAAAAGAATAAGGAAATAATTCTTTTTCTGGGGAAATAAGGACTATTCCTAATCCAACCTTGTTGAGTTTATGATTTTCCAGTCTCTTACCTATTGTAATTATTGAAGCACCATCAAAATACATTTCCCATATATGGGAATTATCTTGAATAGAGAAGACCTCTTCACCAGGAAGTTTATTATTAATTGATGTATCCTCCTCAGATGGATGCTCAGCCAGGAAGTCAGCCATGGCTTAACCCTTTATTACATTTTGAGGCACAAACTGGATATCAAACAGGTGCAATATAACCACCCACCGTGCTATACGTCCTATAATCATAGGATGACTGAGGATAAATTTATGTGAGTTGTTACGAGATACCAATTGGACCTCATGATGTTGTAGATAATATCTCAATTTCTGAACTATAATGATTAATGCCAGACAATACTTTTCAATACTTGAATACCAAGTTTTCGCATCAAGCATAGTGAAACTAAGATAGTAAAGGTTTTTTTCCATCCCAGCAACATTCTTTTGGGTGAGGAAGGATCCTAGTGATTGTTCTAAAGCTGTTACATAGAGAATAAGTGGTCTTCTTTCAACAGGAAGCATTAATACTGATGGACTAAAGAGATATTTCTTAAGGGTATCAAATTACTCTTGGAAATCATTGGTCCATTGGTAAGTAACTCCATTATTCATTAATATATTGAAGGGTAAAAATTTTCCTCCCAAATTGGTGATAAAGAGCTGAATAAAGGTCAATTTTCCTTGAGGTACTCTTAATTATTTCAAATTTCGAGGATATCACATACCAAGGAAAGATTTTTTTTCTCAGGATCAACTTCAATACCACGATGGCATACAAAAAAACGAAGGAATTTTCCTAAGTTTACCCTGAATGCACATTTCAAGTGGTTCATATTCAAACCGTGTTGCCAATGTTTACTGACTATGGTTTCCAAATCAGCCAAGTGATTAAAATGTTTTCTAGATTTGACCACCAAATCATCCACATAACATTCCACAAATTTCCCTAAGAAGGGTTTAAAGATATGATACATGGCATGTTGATACGTTGCACCTGCATTTTTCAAACCAAATGGCATTACTCGAGAGAAAAACACACCTTGAGGGGCTCTGAAGGTTGTAGATTTTTCATCCTCTATAGCCATTAGGATTTGATTATACACATAATATACATCCTTGAAGGAAAGTGCTTCATAGCTAGTCGTTTCATCAATTAGAAGTTCTACAATTGGGACTGGAATATCAGCTGTAGGGAAATTTCTGTTAAGATCTCTGAAGTCAATGAAAACTATAATTTGTCCATTCTTCTTTTTCAGAGGGACAATATTATCCACCCATTAAGGATATTGAACTTCTCGGATGATTTTAGTGTTGATCAGATTATCAACTTCAGCTTCAATCATGGAGGCATAAGTTGGGTGTGTTGTTCTTGCAGCTTGCTTGAATCCTTGATATTCTGTTAGAAAACCCAAATGATGAGTGAAAACATCGAGATCAATACCTAACATTTCTGTATAATTCCAACAAAATACATCTCAATTTTTCCTTAAAAATGATGTATACATTTCTTTCTCTTCAAGACTCATGGATGCACGGATTAAAGTGAGTCGTGTATCTTCTTTTGTACCCATATTTATTTCTCTGAGTTTATCCACAGTGGTAGAGATACCCTCTTCAAATGCTGGAAGAGATTGTACTTTAGTTGGGTTGTACACTAGCTCATTTACTTTCATCACTCTTTCCTATACTATTAATTTTTTTATCAATGCTTGTGTTCAAATAGTGTGTGTTACCAGTTTAAAGGCAATGCCTTCCCTTTTATCAGGGTTTCGCCTTTTGGTGCTAGTCGCCAGCCCCTGGCCTATGGAAGGTGGGCTTCGGGTAGTCATGGAAAGGGCCCTGAGGATGGGTCGTGATAATGTAAAAGTATATTTACTTCAATATAAATCACATTTAAAAATATAAACTTGTTTTTGGTCTTTAAAACCATTTATAATTCTAATTATCTTACTTATGTAAAAATTATTGTTGAAAAAAAACGAAAAAGTACCATGTTAGGAAATTATTTTATGACTATAGGTTTGGAAAAATGATTTTATGGTTTGTAAATTATTGTGATTGTATTTTAGTCACAATTTTAATTTAAAAATATTATATTGGAATATAATGTTCGACAAATTATTAGGTCATTATTACATCATTAATGATGAAATTTATGATACACATGTTTCGTGAATTAAGGTATTTTTACAATTCACATGAAAATATTTGTATTTCAAAACAATACAAAAAAACTCATAATTGAACAATATCAACATGATCATTTCCAAAATGTTATTAATTTTATCAAAATAAATTTCTTTAAATTTTATTTTTAAATTTTTAAAATAATAATTATTATTATTACAAAATATAATAAAATAGAGTATATTAATATTATACATACATTTTCATTAACTTTTATAATCCAGATATTTAATATTTGGAATAATAAGAATTATATTTTCTTTCATTACACATTTTTTATATTTTTTATATTATAATTCTTTATTTTGAGGTTAAATTACTATTTAAATAGTAATGTTACAATTCAAGCAGTTAAATTACTATACCAATAGTCATATTATTTATAATAAATATATCTTCACTCTATAATTAATTAATAAAAAGCTTCCTCCCGTGTTTATATAATATAAATTTATAATATGTTGACTGGTTTACAAATATTTGGTTTAATTTCTATAGTGTTGGTCATTAGGGTGATGTATCCAATTGAATGGGGTGATCGATATTTTCCCATTTTAGCATTTATATTTTATAACATTGTCTACTTTTGATGTTTTTAATTTTCAATAGGTTCACATATGACAAATATAATGATAATTATTTATTTAGTGATATCATTCTTGTTTTTTTATGTGTATGTGTATTTTAATCACACATTTAATTATGAAATAGTCATTATTAGAAAATTATGGGTCATTACATTTTACCTAATTCATAAATCCCATTTCAAATGTTTCAAATCATATTATAGGTTGTGAATAGGAGAGGGTACTTTTAATTAATTGTTTCCTCTAGTTCTCAATTCATATCTTTACACTTATGGTTCCACTAAATAACAATGACATGGTGTGTAGTATTATTATGTAATTTGTTTGCAATGGTATAATATCATAATGGTATTCTCTTAACATGAAATTTTATTCTCCAGTTTTACCACCTCTAGATTTCGTACATGTGAGGGGTAATGTATGATAATCATTAGAAGAGATATATGTAACATAACATGAACATTAGCAATATTTGGTTGATGTCAAAGATGTTATACCACTACTATTTTCTGATCAAGGATATAAAATGGTATAATGTATATTGGATTATCATTGACCTTGTTTCCAAACTAGAATAATCTATCCCATGGTGGAATTAGAATAAAAAAATTCATTCCAAATCCAAAATCTATGTCGATTAATCGGTTTTCAACATTTAAATTGTGCAAAATTTGAGGATCATTAAAATTTTATTTTATGGATTTATCCTTCTCGGTCATGTATTGAAAAATATCGTCTCTATGAAGCTTTCATTCCCCAATATCATCACAAAAAATTATTAGTTCTACATATCATCCGGTATAGATCATAATATGGATTCATTTGATTATATGTGAGGAGGAAATTATCATATGAGAACTCTACTAATGGGAGAAGTTGATCCATTTCACCTTTGAGTTTCATTGAGCATGAACACAACATTTCTTCAAGTGTTTGAATTATAAATTTTGATTCTCCATCAATTCGAGGGTGATAGGTCATATTGAAATTAATATCAGTATTCAATGTATGTTGGAGAATACTCCAAAATTTATATCAAGTCATTGGATCATGATTTGAAATAATCAGATGATGTAACCTATAAGACTCATAATTTCATTCAGATACATGATGTATAGGTATTAAACTAAGAAATATTTTCAAATAGATTTTAATTTGGATGTGTTGATGATTCAATACTCCATAACCCAAATATTTAAATATTTCCAATTTATTTAGTCAAGAGACCATTAGAAATATATGTAGGGAAATTCTTCCATTTAAATGTGGGACATGGAAATGGTTTAATTATTTATTTGGAATTTTTTCCTTTCTTTTACATGATGACATGTCAATAACATTGATATATACTCTACAATAACATTCTTTATGTTTTCTCATATAAAATTATCTCAATGATCACAGTACATAATATTACATCTATGATGAACTGTGAATGGTTGTCTATGTGAAATATATAACAATGCTATATTTATATAATACTATGAAAGTATCTATAGATTATTATTTTATAATTATTCATATTCTTGGATAATATGGTCAAATTCAGTATATTATGTAATTATTAAAAAAAATAATTTATTAGGTGGTTATTTATTTTAAAAAATAATTTCCATATTATAAAAATTTAATATGAAAAAACTAATTTTATTATTAAATTCAACATCTCCAACTTTTCACGGATTGAATTTTTTTATAATTTTCTAAAAATGGGAAAAATTTAATGAATATTGAAAAATAATTTCCTTGAGTTCAAAACTAAATTTTCATCTAATTTATTTTTATAATTAGATTAATTATTTTTTTAAAAAAATTATAATCATGTCAATATTTTAAGGGAATATTAAATATAGGCCATGAGAATCATTTGCACATTGAAATTGAACATAAAATCAATGTAAACATCAGGATGTTTTTAATCAGAAAACCAATTTTCTGAATTCTTCAATAGGATTTTTTAAAATTATTTTTTATCATCTCATGTGTTTAGAATTCGGAAATATACACATACACATATGTTATCATTATAATATTTATAATATAATAGGATAAAATTAATTTTTTTAAATATGAATAGAAAATTTCGTAATTATTATTTTTCCATAGGTGGGGGTAAATCAAGTAATTATTGGTAAAAATAATATTATAATATTTATAAAATTATCCTAACACTTATCCAAAATTAATTTGATGAATGTGTTTTAATGAAGAACATAAATGGTTCAACTGTCGGACCAGTTGGATCCACATGGATGAATTTCATCTGTTAATGTTATTCTCTTCAAAGAAAAGTCAATTTATCAAATAAAAGAAGTTTTCTTGACATAGATATAAGTAATCACATAATACATTAACATAAATTATTATTTTGAACCTAATTATATTATTTTCTTGATTGTAATTTAAATTATATTTTTAAATATGAAATAATTAACATTAATATTTTCCCAATTCTAATCTAGTTTTTGAGAAAGAATAAATAAAATCAATAAACATTTTTATTAAAACATTAAAAATTATTAAATGACACATATTTCTACTTAGAAATTTTTTTTAGAAAATTTCCAACCATTATTATGTTTTGATTTTAATTCGGGACACTTTGGATCCACATGAATCACTTTAAGTATATTTAATATTTTCTTTAAAATAATATTATGTTGTTCACACAAAAATTTTATTTTGTATACTATTTTAATATGATGTTGTTCTATGTTGTTTTTTTAACATGAATATTCTATAAAAATATATTAGTATTTTATTTTTCAATATATTTTATTTTTAATTTTTAGGAAATAAATTACTATCGTAATGACTTGGGCAATAATAATGAAGTAATTAATCAATTAATATATAAATAAAATTAATGATAATAAAAATAATAAAATAAATAAAATAAATATAATTTTATATTTTTAATCAAATTCACAAAACAAATTGATTAATATGATATTTCAAAGATTTAATAAATTTTTTTCTAATTTGTAACATTGTATAGATATTTTTAATGTAATTTGATATGAATAGTTTTTAATTTGAATTAATCAATGTTCAAGAATATAATACTTGAAAAAAATATTTAATAAAATCAAAATTACTTAATAAGGAAAAAATAAAAATCTTTGGTAAAAAAATGTGATATCCTACTATTTTAATCATATTGAATTTTGTTATCCCTATATTATACATAATATAATTTTATATATTATGTAATTCCTAAATTACCCCTCAACACTATTAATAAACAAGTCACGTTCCTTTAGATATATTTATCACCATGATCCTTCTTGATCTACTATAATTTACAAAAATTCCTTCTCTTCATTCCTTTCAAAATTATAGTGCTTTTAGTATCACAAAATTAATGCTTCCAAGATCCTTAAGGTGGTTCTCAAGGAGAAATTTTTAAGAGGGAAAACTCATTCTCCACTTTTTCAATTTTCCTCTATCATTCATTTGCCTTCCTCATATCCAATTTTTCTTAATGACTATAGTATTACATATATACTAGAATTGTATTATTTTAAATGCTATATTAATATTTTAATCTATCATTTTAATCTTTTATTCTAAACAATGAAATCATCTTTTGTGGTATGTAAATTAACCACCTTTGTGGATGATGAGTTATCATTTCTTAATACTGCAATCATCAGATGTTTAAATTCTCTATTTTTAAATAATGGCCCAATATGTATATTTTCTCACCTCTAGAGTGTTATATCCATTTTAAAACAAATTTCTCTAACCCCAATATAATATATATACTAGAATTGTATTATGTTAAATAGTATGTAATTCCCCATGTTACCTATATAGATAATTTATGTTTATCTTTGATTTATGGAAATCTCATTCCTTTCACAAGTATGTATATGATATTTTATGGGTGAGAATCCTTTTTTGTAGAAATTATTTCATATACATATAATTATTAAAGGAATTAGTTTTTATTTTATTATTTTTATATATCATACTTATATTTTATGCTCATCCCATGTTTCAAAATGTCTTTATAGGGTTTATGGATGTTTGTGAATATTTTTCATGAAAATATTACATATCATGATTAAAAATAATTGTATTATGTAATAAATGGATACTAGTTTAGTATTTCCAACATGTTATTCTTATGGTATGATATTTATGAATTATTTAATAATTTTCTAAAAAACAAAACCAAAAAGATCTTAGGGAATCTAAAGAAGTGAATTATAAATGAATTTACTATAATAAGTAATGTTTAAGGCCTATTCCTTATATTTGGTACCATAGAATACATTAGATAACTATAGGGGAAATAATGGTGTTAATAGAATACCATAAATAATTTTTACCATATTTTTATATTGAATTGATATAGAATTTGAAGATTAATATTTTTCTTAATCGTTGATATGTCTATTCGGAATGGGATTTCGATTAAGTAACATGGAATATGTAGTTGGAAGGAACCCATAGGATAATATATTTTTAAATCCACACCCCAGAATAGTAGGCATTGGAACTAAGATGTTTGTGTAAGTAATATATTAATTGACATAGGTTATAAACGATGTTGGAATTTATACTATAGAACAATTTGACAAATCAAAATCGAACATGATGATAGGGGAACATTTTAGGCGGCCACACCCTTCTTGATTCACTGTATCTTCTGAACTAGTGGTGGATTAAGGATGTATTAATCACCCTTAAAAGATATTTGATGTTATGGGGAGTTCAGATAACAAAAAAGATAGTCTTTACATTTATCATTTTGAAGGTTAAGTTGAACAATAGTGGCCAATGGTCAAGAAAATGAAGGATAGTTAGGAGAACTATGACTTGTAATTAGATGAATTTAGGAATAGCTTCCTAGAATAAAATATTAATAAGGTGGTCAGATTTAGAATGGAAAATAAATTACATTAATTGAAAAAAAAAAGTAGTAATACTCAATGGTTGTGTATAAAGAAACAATCACTCATTTTTAAAGGTATGATCAAAATTATATTTGATATCTTGATTGTAAAATCAATTATTTTTAACCTGGATTGAAGACAACATAACAAAGGGAATTGACCTCCATTGAATTGAAAATTCCTAAGAAACATATCTGAAGTTCTAAAAGTTTAGAAATGGTGTTTTTGGATGACCACATGTTCTTTGGAATCAATAAAAATAATAGATATAGATATAATGATATGGGTAATAATAAATCAATGAAATATGAAGGTAATAAATACTAGTTTCCATTTTATGGGAAGTGTGGTAAAAATAATGAGGGGGAATTCTATAACAAAACTAGGAATTTTTTTTGATGTGGTATGTTTGGAAATATGTAACTGTATTGTAATGAAAAATATATTAATATTAATTATGACATGAAATATATAAATTCATTTAAATGTTCTATGATTTTTCTTTTGTGATTCCTCGATCCCAGTTACCTAGAGTCGGTGCATTATTACATAACATTGGCATGATAACAAAAGTTCATGTCTCAAAAGACTGATTAGATTAGTAGCCTTAGAAGTAATAGATACATTCTTATGGTTTCAATTAAATCATAAAATGAAAAACTACAACATCATTGTTTCCATAGACCACACTCATATCCCCTCGGACTATCCCTGCAGGCCAGTCATAAAATAATACATCGCATCTTGGGAAAAATAAAACAAAGGGGTGAGCTCAAATGCTCATTAAGGATAATAATATAGAGGAATCTTTCATAAATAATCATAATCATTTATGGAAATGAATAAGACTAAAAAAATCCTTTTAAGATTGAACATCAGCATAATATGGCAATGAAAAAATAAAATAATACCATTTACTTACTCACCTGGTTATTCTACTAGTTGAATAATCACGTGAAATATCAATAGCCACTTTCATAATGATGGAATGAATAATGCCATACATTTATAACCACATAGTAAAGGACTTATTCCAAGACACTAGTTTGTCCCATGAGACCTACCGATTCATCGAGGAGCTATAGCCGGCTCCACCCGTCACTTACTAAGTCCAATACATTTCTCATATGAAAAGGTTTAATAATAACATAAACATTCGTTTTAAAACTAGTATATGAATTATCAATACTTTAACCGTAAACCATGAATGGTATAAAAATAACACATCTATATTCAAACATATCACAAAACCTTCAATATAATATGGAAGTTCTGTATCATAATAAATCAAAATCAAATAAGCATAAAATCCATCAAAGGTTGTTGACATAGATGAAAGAAAATCCCTTTTTAAAGAAATATCTCTTTCTATTTGAAATCATTTAAAATTAATATAATTATAAAGAAAACATTTATTTTGGAAATATTCTTATAAGTTTCTAAGGGAAGCATTGATGATATTATAATGGTAGAAAATAGCCGCACTCATCGTATAAGTTAAAAAAGACATTCTTACCATAATTTTTTCGAAAGGTTATAAAGGACCATGTTTAGAAAATGATGAAATGATTCCTTTATAAATATCTTTTAAAAAGTCAAACAAGTGTATCAATGGATTTAAACTATAGTCTATAAAATATTAGGAATGTTTTGAAATATATTCTTAAGAAACATGGATGTGGATGATAAAGAGGTCCTAGTTGATACTTACTTAAAAACAACCTCAAATAATAAAGAGATTGTGAAATTAATGCTTACCTTGTAATTTTTCTTGGTCAAGGGTAGGTGAAACTCCTGTTTAATGTTTATTTAATTGTTATTAAATTATAAAAGAATCATATACATTAATATTATATAATATATGATCTTTTAACATTGCTTTATTAATAATATCTTAGTATTATCTTCATTTCGGGTGTTAACTGATTTGATTTACTTTATATGATTTGTTATGTAAGTAATGTTTATTAGGGATAGGATGTATCTTATTAATATTAAAAATGATATTAAGTATTTAAAAAATATTTTTAATCATCTAAAGAAAATTAGTCTTGATTGGATACGAAGGAGAATGAATCTCATCGTGTACGTGGAGACTGTAATTTGTTCGTATGCACGAGTGACAATATCATTATTTTGATATTATAATAATATATAATTGGATGGTATATCATATATAAAGAATAATTATCATGTTATATTTATAATTTACATCTTTTACACATCATTATTATACCCTTCCAAATAATAATGTACTGAATAACAATTACACCACGACGTAGAGACGGTAAGCCGTATGCATGCACATATGGTGGCGTTTCATTCAAAGGATGGATAGAATAATGAATATGGTTGTACCATATATATAATAACACCACAGTATATGGAAGATACTGGAGATATTATTTTAAAATCAAAACAACAAAGAAAGAGGAAGTGGAAGAAGAAAGGTACTTGAAAGAGGTGATGAAATATTTACCTCTTCTTCGGGTTCTTCCTTTTTATTTGATCAAAAGGGAAATTTTGGATGGAATTATGACTAAAGGAAGGCCTCTATGATGAATGGATTATTATTGAGAGGATATTTGGGCAGATTTTGGCCGAACCAAATTGATTTTATGGTGTGAAATAGAGATAAGGGGGAGTGCCCATTTGTAATAGGGGTGAGGGGCACCATAGGAAAAGTTAGAAATATTATTTTATAATAAAAACATTATCGGTTTTATAATAAAAACATTATGGGTCGAAAAAAGTTCAACTAATAGGTTTTATACAGGTTTGGGTCACTATATTAACTTTATCATTTAGATTTAAATCTTAGATAAATAGTTTGACATTTACCACGTCTCTTTGTATTTTTATATTATATGGTTAATAAACTTACTATATACTTCCAAGAGAACCCCAAGTGGTTCATTAATGATACACCAATCATTATATAAGTAATTTTTTCGAAACATATATTTTTAGGAATATAATATCAATTAATAATATAATATTAGTTTTAAAAATTCTTTAATGTCAATTTTGATATTTTGGTATATTGTTTTATCTAAATTCAGAAAAGAATTACTATTTCGAAAAAAATCATTTAATTAACCCTAATATGTCATATTAACCTATAAAATTAGTGTAATTCATAAAAAGTCTCAAATTAAATTTATTTGGATATTTATAATATAAATTATTTTAATCTTTCATTAATACGGAAATTACTGCATCATCCTTGGGTTATAAATACATTAAATTATTTAATGTCTAAAAAATATAAATAAAATACCATCATGTAGGAAAACGTATTATCATTCTAATGAATATTTTTCGTTGAATGTATCATATGATTATCCCTACATTAAAAACGTTTTAGTTATTAAACATTGATTTTAAATCTTTTAACTCTTCATTGAGTTAAATAATAATAAATGTCTTAATCTAATCCAAGTGGTCCAAAGAGGTTCATATTGTAATCATAAGGTTATTTTTGGTCATATTATACTTATCCAATAGAATTAGGACATGGGTTATGGTAATAATCTTATCACTTTTACCCTTAAATACCCTATTTACTTTTAACCGTGGTAATAAAAGTAAAAAGTTACTATTCACCAAAAATTATTTAATCTTATTGAACCAAATTTTTCTTACTGATATCAAATGTGTCTCTCATATTTTTTAAATTCCACTCACAAAAGTGGAAAATTTATGTTTTATGTGAATTTTCAAATTCTCCTAGGAGGTGGGTAAAAGACGGTGAAAAGTTTAATAATGTTTTTCTATATGTAAAATTATTATAATCTGACTCAAATGATTTACATTGAACATATAAAGGTATTATGTATCTATTTTGACCTAAAATAAATTTAAATAAAATCAATAATTATTTAAATAAAAATTTGGTTTTAAACTATAACTCAGTTTTTTTCACTATTGATCAAAAATTTAATGTTTTCAAAAAAATAAAAATAAAATTCACCCTAAACTAATTTCAATATTATGAATCCAAAAATTAACTCTATTTTGAATGATAAAATTTCTAAAATTCAAAAAGTGGGTATTACTATTCATAATGGCTAGTTTGATTGGATGTGGTGTGTTAGAACTCGAAGTTGAGTTCAACTCACACTACTGTATTATTCAAAGATAAGCGTACAATGGAAGTTTGGGGTGTTACATTCTCCACTCCTTCAAATAATTTCATCCTCAAAATTTCTATAATATTACTGCATAAAAAGACTCAGGTGGTTCTTCATCATACGTTCCTCAGGTTCCCATGTTGCCTCTTCCATCTTTGTGTTTCTCCATAGAACATTTACCAGACGAGTCATCTGGTTTCTCCGCACTTGTTCTCTTGTATCAAGATCCTTGACAGGCTATTCGCAATAAGACAGATCGGGTTCCAGTTCAAATTCATCATAGTTGAGTAGATGCATTGGGTCAGGCCTGTATTTTCTCTACACTAATACGTGGAACACATCATGAACTTTTGAGAGACTTGGCGGCATTTCCAAACAATAAGCTACAACCCCAATTCGTTCTATAATTTCGAATGGTCTAATGTACCTGGGATATAATTTTCCCTTTGTACTGAAATGTATAACACCCTTCCATGGAGATACGTTCAAGAAAACTTTATCTCTTACCTGAAATTATAAATCCTTCCTTCGATTATCGACATAGCACTTCTGCCTACTTTGAGATGCTTTGATGTGGGTTTGGATTACCTTCACCTTTTCTATCGTTTCCTCGACAAGTTTTGGGCCTACGAGTTTTCTTTTAGCAACATCATCCCAACAAGTTGGCGTGTGACATCTCTTTCCGTATAACGATTTATATGGTGCCATATGAATAATTTAATAGAAGCTACTATTATAGAAAAATACTATCAGAGGTAAATATTGATCCCACATACGTTGAAAGTCAGGTGAGCATGATCTCAACATGTCTTCTAAGGTTTCAATAGTCCATTCTGGATATCCATCAATTTGGGGGTCATAGGCAGTGATCAAATGAAGTTCAGTATCTAGGGATTTATGAAGAATTTTCTAGAATCTTCATGTAAAATAAGGATCACAATCAGAAAAAATCGGTATGGGTACACCATGACGTATCACAACTTCATTCATATATAGTCTTACTAGACGATAAAGTGGTAAACCTTCCCTTGTAGAAAGAAAACGTGCCGACTTGGTAAGAAAATCAACAATGACCCATATTGCATTGTTCCTTCTAGGATCATTGGTAGTCCCATGACAAAGTCCATCGTTATATTATCTCATTTCCAGTCAGGTATGGGAAGAGGTTTCATGACTCCTCCAGGCTGTAGCATTCTAGTTTTCACTTGTTGACAAACTATACATCTTGACACAAAATCAGCAATATCTCTTATCATGTTGTCCCACCAAAAATGTTCATTCAAATCTCTATACATCTTGTTGATACTAGGGTGTATATAGAAAATTGAACTATGAACATCATCCAACAATTCCCTTTTTAGATAAGGTATATCAGGAACACAAAGTCTCTTCCCAAACCTCAAAATTCCATCTTCAAACACAATGTCACTCAATCTCCCATCATTCACAGCATTAATCTTATTTTGAAACTCTTCATCACCGGTCTAAGAACTCTTTATCCTTTATAGTAAAGATGGTGTGGCAACCATTTGACAAATCATTGATGTTTCAACTTCCATGGTTATTCCCATATCTATCTTTACTAGATCCATGTATATAGGATCCTTTTCAACTCTCATCATGTTCAAAACTCAATGATCATTTCTACTCAAAGCATCTGCCTCATTATTTTCCTTCCCCAGGTTGTAGTGTATAGTGCAATAATAATCATTGTGTAGATCAAGACATATCCTTTGCCTAATGTTGAGTTCTTTTTGTGAGAAAATATACATCAAACTCTTGTGGTCCATATATATGTCACATTTTTCACCATAGAGATATTGTCTCCAAATCATCAAATAAATGATTATAGATGATCACTCTGGATCATGAGTAGGATAGTTTTTCTCATAAATTTTTATTTGTTTTGATGCATAGGAAATAACCCTATCATTCGACATAAGGACACAACTGAGTCCTTTATTTGAAACATCACTATAAATAACAAACCCATCATTACCCGATGGCAGAGTAAAGTTAGGATCATTGAATAATCTTCTCTTTTATTGTTCAAAAAATTCTTCACACTCTTTTTTCCAAACAAATTTAACCCCATTTTGTATGAGCATTGTTAATGGGTTATCCCACATGACAAAATTCTAGACAAAACATTGATAATAACACGCTAATCCAATAAAACTATGTAACTTAGTTATACTCATTAGTGCTGGACATTCTTGGATTTCTATGGTCTTATAAGGATCAACGGAGATTCCATCCTTGGAGACAATATGGCCAAGAAAAAAATCTCTAAAATCTGCAATTCATACATGCTAAACTTCTCATATAATTCATGTATTCTTATAGTCTTTAGGATAATGCGCAATTGATTTTATTGATCTTTGTATCTTTTGGATTATACCAAGATATCATCAATAAATACCACTACGAAGTCATTAAGATATTCATTGAAAACATTATTCAGTAGATCCATGAATATAGAGGGTGTATTAGTCAATCCAAAAGGCATTACTGTAAACATGTAATGCCCGTACCTGGATCGAAATGATGTCTTTGGAATGTCTTCCTTCATCACACACAATTGATGATATCCAGATCGAAGGTTAATCATTGAAACAAATTGAGCTCCATGAAGTTGGTCGAATAAATCATCAATGAGAGGTAGGTGATACATGTTCTTTATTATTATAGCATTGATCTCCCGGTAGTCAATGCACAACCTCATAGATCTATATTTCATCTTAATAAAAACGACAGGGGCTCCCCATGGAGAAAAACTAGGGAGAATAAATCCCTTATTAATTAACTATTCTAGTTGTTTCTTTAGTTCCAATAATTCCATAGTGGGAATTCTATAAGGGGTCTTCGATATGGGCTTTGAACCAGAAATTAAATCAAGGGATAACTCAATTTCTCATTCTGGAGGATGTCCAAGTAATTATTCTAGAAACACATCAACATATACATTCAAAATGGGTACATAATCTATGTGAAAATTTCTTTCCTCACACACAATTATTTCATTCTCTTTCTCCCCAATAATTCAATTTAGTTGAGCTACTGAGGGTGGATCTAGATAAGAATTAGGTGGTGATGATTCTGCTCTAAAGATAAGGTGTTCTTTATCATCTTCATCAAAAATACTAACCTCTTTCTTCTTAAAATAAATTTTGCATCATGGTCCAAAAGAAAATCCATTCCGAGGATTATATCAAATTCAGTCATGGGTATGACGATGATATCAGAAGATAAAGAAAATTTATATACTCTAATGAGAACTGATTCACAAAACATTATTGCGATGATACTTCCCTTAGTAATTTTGACTGACAACTCCCTTGTTAAATCAAATTGGAAATATCTAATTTTCTTATCAAATAGGAAGATGTTAAATAATGAGATGATCCAGAATCAAATAAATCATTTACTGAACTTGAGGAAACCATTAAATTACCTTCCACCACATCTTTCGGAGATTCAAACTCAATAGTAGTTATATCATAAGCTTGGCCTTGACCCCTTGGACTTTTCTATGGTATGTTCCCCTAACGATCATGAAATTCATTCGTATAATGCCCCTTTCTCTACAATTGTAGCATTCAACATTGACAACCTCTTTATTCCCCTTTCAATCATGAGTTTGGTGGCCTTTTCACCACACTTGTAACAGACCCCCATTCCCTTTAGGAAATTACCAAGGTGTTTCTTACCACATTTACTGCAGGATGGATATTCAACTTTTCCCTTCTTCCCCTTATTTTCATTTCAGAGTGTTCAACAGATCCATTCTTCTCTTGATTTTCTTTAAATCCGTAAGTCTTAGAGAATTATTTTTCTGTGTTAATAGCACATGAGACAATATCATTGTACGACGAGATAAATTGTGAGACTAATTCTCGATGGAGAAATGGTTTTAACCCATCAAAGAAAAGATCAATATTAATTATTCAGTTACATATATAATCTGCTGTCTTCCTCTCTATCCTTGTATAGTTATCTTCATACTTCATGAAATTCTCATCCTACCTTTGCCTCAGACTCAAAAATTTCCTTTCCATATCTACTAGATGGCCATGAGGAAAGTATTTTTCCAAGAAAATTTCTTTAAACTCCCTCATGTCTATATTTAATACTTCATCATCTTCCATTGTGTTTCGAATCAATGACCATCATTGTTCAGTATCTCCAGTGATGCGGTAAACTTCCATGACAACTTTTTCCATTTCACTACTCCCCAAGGCGTGGAATATTTTCTATAAGGGAATTATCCATTGCTTAACTTCTAGTGGATTTTTACCCCTATTTAATGTTGTTGGTTGTTGCCTCATGAAGTTATCCAATTTTGATCCTCCATGCTGCGGATCATGGTGCTCCATATGGGTAAGGTTATTATTCATAACGTGAGTCAGTAGCCCCAATATAGTGATAAGATGATCAGCCCCAGTTGTATCACAAGATCTACAATAATTATCTTGAGTAGGAGGGAAATACCTACATGGAGTGTGTGCATTGATACGGTTTCAATTACTTCCACTAGGAGCCATTTCTATACAATGGCATAAAATAGATTAGTTTATGAATCAAAATACATAATTCCAAACTTGTAAAACACATAACATAAATTGAACAGTTTTTGGATATAATCCATAATCATAAAAAATTTATTTAATTGAGGAAATATATACTCATAATCTCTTCATAATAGTTTGTAAAGAAAATGAGAATTATCCTAAGAATATCCCCTTGGAGTGTCATAACCAACTGTGCATCAAGGCCCGTTGTCATGCACCAGTTCCCATCCGAGTCTAGCTCAAAGCAGTGTTTTTGGGTGTTACCTATAGGTTCATCTGTTATAGAGCCACCTCTACCTGATCGTATCCAGAAAAGGATGTATTTCATAGAAAACTCACAAAATCTCTACAATACCAAAATTCTAGGAAGTTATTATATACTAATCCTTAAAGTCTATCTTAGGGCTATGTGCTCTAATCAGAGTTTATCTAAATCTAGATTCCACGTTTTGTACAAAACTTTTCTGATACCGACCATAACACCCTGACCCCATTTACCTAGAGTCGGTGCATTATTATATAACATTGGAATGATCACAAAAGATCAAGTCTCAGAAGACTGATTAGTTTTGTAGCCTTGAAAGTACTAGATACATTCATAAGGTATGAATTACATCATAAATTGAAAAACTACAACAACATTTTTTCCATAAACCACACTCATATACCCTGAGACTATCTTTACCGGTCAGACATAAAATATTTCTTCACATCTTGGGAAAAATAAAACAAAGAAATGGGTGAGCTCAGATGCTTAGTAAGGATAACAATATAGTGGATGCTTTCATAAATAATCATAAATGTTTAAGGAAATGTATAAGACTAAAACAAAGTCCTTTTAAACATGAAATTTAGTATAATATGGAAAAGATAAAATAAAATAATGGAATTTACTTACTCACATGGATATTCTACTAGTCAAATAATCACATGAAATATCAATAGACACATTCATAATGATGGAATGCATAATGCTAGACATTCATAACCACATAGTCAAGGCCTTGTGCCAAGACACTAGTTTGTCTCATGAGACCTACCGATGCATCTAGGAGTTATAGTGGGCTCCACCTGTCACTTTCTAAGCCCAATGAATTCCTCATATGAAAAGGATTGAACATAAAATAAACATTCGTATTAAAACTAGCATATGAAATGTCAATACTATAACCATAAACCATGAATGGTATAAAAATAACAAATTCATAGTCAAACATATCACAAAACCTTCAACAAAATATGAATGTTTTGTACCACAATAAATCAACTTCAAATAAGATTAAAATCCATTAACGGTTTTTGACATAGATTAAATCAAATCCCTTTTTATAGAAATATTTCTTTCTATTTTGAAATCATCTAAAATTCCTATAATTATAATGAAACCATTTATTTTGGTAATATTGTTATAAGCTTGTAAGAGATGATTTTATGATTTTATAATGGTGGAAAACAGCCGCACCCGCTGTATAAGTTAAAAAAAGACATTCTTACCTTAATTTTGTCGAAAAGGTTATAATGGACCTTTTTTGGAAAATGAAGAAATGATTCCTTTATAAACATCTAATAAAAATTCACTCAAAGGTATAAATGACTTTAACCCATAGTCTATAAAATAGTACGAATGTCTGGAAATACATATTTAAGAAACATGGATGTGGATGATAAAGAGGTCCCAGTAGATACTTACGTAAAAACAACCTTGGATAATAAAGATATTGTAAAATTAACCCTTACCTTATACATTTCCTTGGTCGAGGGTTGGTTAACATTCTGTATAATGCAGAAATAATTGTTATTAAATTATAAAATAATCATATACATTAACATGATATCATATATGATCTTTTAACTTTGCATTATTTATAATATCTTAGTATTATTATCGTTTCGTGTGCTAACTGATTTGTTTTCTTCTATATGATTTGTTATGTAAGTAATATTTGTTATAGATAGGATGTATCTTATTCATATTCATAATTATATTAAGTATTTAAACATTATTTTTAGTCATCTAATGAAAATTAGTCTTGAATGGATATGAAGGGGAAGCAATCTCATCGCGTTCGTGGATACGGTAATCCGTACGTATGCACGAGCGACTATATCATTCTTCTGATATTAGAATAACATATAATTGAATGGTATATCATATATTCAGAATAATTATCATTTTATATTTATTATTTACATTAATGACAAATCATTATTATACCCATCTAAATAATAATGTATTGAATAACAATTGCACCCCGACGTGGAGACCGTAAGCCGTACGTACACACGTATGATGACAAGTCATTCGAAGGATGGATAGAATAATGAATATGGTTATACCATATTTATAATAAAATCATAGTATATGAAAGATACTAGAGTTATTATTTTATAATGAAAACAACAATGAAAGAGGAAGTGGAATGAGAAAGGAACTTGAAAGAGGTGATGAAATATTTACCTTTTCTTCGGGTTCTTCCTTATGATTTGATCAAAAGGGCTTCTTAGGTTGGATTTTTTGACTAACAGAAGGAATCTAGGATGAATTTAGGACTATTTATATGGTATTTGGGTAGAGGTTGGCCAAATAAAATGAATTTGACAGTGTGAAATAGAGAGAAGGGGGAGTTCCCTTTTATAAGAGGGGTGAGGATCACTTTAGGAAAAACTAAAAATATTATGTCCTAATAAAATAATTTTCGATTTATAAAGGATCTAAAATGGATTATTTAAAGGATATGGTGGGGATGGGTCGAGAACCACTCAACCAATATGTTTTAGACAGGTTTGGTTCAAAATATTAACTTTATCATTTATATTTAACTCTCTGTTAAAAAGTTTGACATTTACCATGTATCTTTGTATTTTTATATTATATGGTTAATAAACTTACTATATATTTCCAAGATATCCCCCCAAGTTGTTCATTAATCATACAACTATAATTTTATAAGTCTTTTGGACTATCCTTAGATATTTATGAATAGAATATCAATTAATAATATAATATTTTTTTAAAAAAGTTTTTTATGTCAATTTTGACACTATTTGGTATTTTGTTTTTTCTAAATTCATAACAACATTATTATTTCGATACAAATTCCTCCAAAAAACCATAATATTTCATGTTAACTAATAAAATTAGTGTAATTCATTAAAATTCTCAAATTAAATTTATTTTTATATTTATAATATCAATTATTTTAATATTTCATTAATACGGTAATTATTGTATCATCATTGCCTCATATATAATATAAATTATATAATGTCTAAAAAATATAAATAAAATACCATTATGTATGAGATACTATTATCTTTTTATTGAATATTTATAGTAGAATTTATCTTTTGTGTAACCCTATATTAAAATTGTTTTAGTTATTAAACTTTAATTCTTACTCTTTTAACTCTTCTTTGAATTAAAAAATAATAAATGTCCTAATCTATTCCATGTAGACCAAAGAGGTTCATATTTTATTTATAAGGTTGTTTGTGGTCGAATTATACTATTCTAAT
This sequence comes from Viscum album, assembly GCA_963277665.1. NCBI lineage: Eukaryota > Viridiplantae > Streptophyta > Magnoliopsida > Santalales > Viscaceae > Viscum > Viscum album. Next base: position 1,918,932,182 of record OY728125.1, on the reverse strand, counting down.
AGAATAAAGACATGTTTTAGGGTAATATTAACACAATTTTTACCCTTAAATAACCTATTTACTTTTAACCGTGGTAAATAAAAGTATAATGTAACTATTCACAGAAAATTATTTTCATCTTATTGAACCACATTTATCTTACTTATATCAACTTTGTCTGTCAGATTTTTTAAATTCCACTCACAGAAGTGGTAAAATTATTATTTATATGAATTTGAAAATTCCCCTTGGTTGTGGGTAAAAGTCTATGAAATGTTCAATAAAATATTTATATATCTAAAATTATTATAAACTCACTCCAAAAAATTACATTAAAATTATATAGGTATTATGTATCTATTTTTACCAAAAATAAATTTAAATAAAATAAATAATTATTTAAATAAAAATTTGGATTTAAACTATAACTCAATGTTTTTCACTACTCATGAAAAATTGAAAGTTTTCTGAAAAATACAAAAACTTCACCCTAAGACAATTTCAATATTTTGAATCCAGAAATGAATTCCATATTGAAAGATAAAATTTATAAAATTAAAAAAGTGGGTATTACAATTCATAACGGCTAGTTTGATTGGATGTGGTGTGTTAGAACTCGAAGTTGCGTACAACACACGCTACTGTATTATTCAAAGAGAAGTGTACTGTGGAAGTTTGGGGTGTCACACATTATGTGAATAATATATCAATTAATGATATGAATGATAGAAAGTATCCAGATTATAATAAGAATGGTGTAGTGAAATCCATGGTGACTACCTCAACAGATGTTGTGTCATACACTGAAGTTGTATCTTGTATTTTATTTTTTTGACCCAGACTTTGCTAGTGTTTAGTTTGATATTGGGTTTCCACATTCAACTATTTCTCATATAATTTCTATTAAATTAAAAATTTCACCACTATTAATTAGACGAGAAAATGTGGTTAAAACATAAGAGAGAATATTACAAAAAAAATGAATTATGAAATTCTTCTTGTTATTTTCTGTGGAAAGACATTACCTACAATTTTTTTCCATTGTAGTGTATTTCATTATTCTAGGTATGGTTTGGAATCATATTTTTCATACTAAGAAGGATTATAGAGAGAAAGATGTTGTTTTTGAGAAATATTTTTAGTTTGTATACAAGAATTAACTCATACCATTGATAACAAATCAAGAAGATGAGAAATTGTTACATGTTTGAAATTAATGTTATCTAGATAATATTGTTGAAAATAGGGAAACTATTCATATAAATGATGTTCCATATCTAATTTAATACCTCAAATGTTTTCCATATGTGTAACCACCTGTTTTACAGGATCTGAAAGTTGAATTTACTATTTACATAGATCCTGATTGTAAGACAATTTAAAAACCCCCTTATTGAACAATTTATGTTTAACTTCTTGAATTTTAAAAAATCATTGCTAGAGTTTCTTGATAATGGTTTCATTTGACCATGAACATCCCCATGGGTTTTTCATTTTTTATTCATTAATAATAATTATAGTTAATGAGACATTCCATCGATTATATAACTCTGAATAAAATTATTTTTAAGAAAAAGTATCCATTTTCCCATATCGATAACTTATTTGATCAAATCTAGGGAGCTTAGTATTTTCCAATTATTGAATAGATATCCAGGTACCATCAGCTAATGGATAAATAGTATGACATCCCCAAAACAACATTCCAAACTATATATAGGCATTATGAGTTTGTTGTTTTACCCTTTGATTTGAATAATTCCCCTACTTTATTGATGGATCCTATGAATAGAATATACTGTGATAAAATTGGTAGGTTTTTTTTTTTTATTGATGATATTTATTTTAATTCCAAAATTTATGTAGATCATTAATAATATTTCCATATTTTCATGAAGGCTCTCAATAAATATATGTTATATAGGAAATTTATAATTTTTTTTCTTTGCAACCAATTTATTTTCATGGTAACATTGTAAATAAGAATGGAAAATAGTTTATACCAACAAAGAAGTGGATGATGAATGTACAAGGACTACAAATGTTATAGAGATTCATAATTTTCATTGATTAGTTATTTAGTAATGCCATTTTTTCAAGAACATTGCACATTTATCTAGACATATAACTATGTTAACAAGAAAAGGGTTATTTTAATGGATAGAATACTGTGATTGTTTTTTGGGAACTAAAGAAGACCATGTTGAATTATAATTTTTGGCCCTACCTCAAAGAAATGGTCAATTTTTTATATAAAATGATGCTTCATTAAAGGAAATTGGTTGTGTTCTGATGAAAAATGATTATGTAATTGTTATGATTCAAGAAAACTAAAACCTCAAGAGTTAAATAATCCCTAACAAGATTTAAAATTTCCAATTGTGGTATTCTATTATTGAATTTATAAGAATCATTTATATAAATATAAATTTGAAATGTATAATGACCATAAATGTCTAAAATATATATTAACCCAGAAGGAATTAAACATGAGGTGGAGAATATAGCTTAAACTAATAACAGATTAATATTGAATGATCAGTTACTATCCTTGAAATGTGAATAGAGTGGGGGATTCCTTGATTTAAAATAATCATGCATCATTAACCATGTAACATTTGGAATAAGACCCCATTTATTAATGATTTTATGAATTTTGGTTTGGTAAGTATTGGTGTAAGAAACTCCTCTATTTTGATCCAGAGTTCAGTGAAGTATTCTCTTCCAGATAAAATTAAGCAAGATTATAAGGAATATGATGGGTTACAAAAAAATTAAGAATTGGTGAAATTTATATTTTTCTAGAATTTTATGATGATAAATATTTCATTTTCAAAATTGTGAAAAAGGTATGTGTTATTTTTTTATACAAATTTAATTAAATAAATCTTAATTTAAGCTCATTGTCCTCTATTTTTAGTTCGTCTTGGCTACAAAAAAATGTACATATTTATTTTGGATTATTTTTGGTGGGATGGAATGAAAACGAATATTACATGGTTTCTCATAAAATTTATGACTTGTAAATATGTTAAAGTGGAGTGAAAATTAAAAAAAGTGATACTTTATCTTTATCTGGTGATAGAGTGGAAATTGAAAAATATATCCATGGACATTCGGTTGGGACAACCGAAAACTTGTCGATGAAACAATGAAATTTGGGTTATTATTTGCCAACTGACTGAATATATTCATTTATTTCCTATTCATGATATTATATATTTGGATCATATTTTGCGAATAAACCACAGAGATATTGTCAGTTTTCATGGATTTTAATTATCTATTGTATCTAACTGGGACCTGATGTTCAGTTCTCATTTTCAGAAAGTCCTTTATAATTCGTTGGGTACATTATTAAATTTCATCATATCTTTTCTTCTACAATATAATAGATATACTAAGAAAAAAATTCAAACACTGGAAGATAATATTTGATAATGTTCAATGGACTATAAGGGAAGATGGGATAAATATATTTCTTTAGTTGAGTTTTCTTATAATAACATATTTCATTCTAGTATACAGATGGCACATTTTGAAGAATAATATGTAAAGTGGTGTAAAACTCTATTATTTTGGGATGATGTTGGAGAAAGGAAGTTGATTGGACTAAAATCAGTATATGATGTGACTGATAATGTGAATTTGATCCAAAAACACCAGGGGATAGATCATAGTCGGCTGAAACGTTCTATAGATAATATGAGGAGATAATTTCATTTCATGGTAGGTGATAATGTTTTTCTTGGAATCTCAACATGAAAAAATGTTATGCTTTTTTTATGAAATGAATTATAAGTCCACCGTTCATTGAAACGTCTGATTTATTGGAGAAATTTGGACAGTAACCAACCAAGTAGCTTTGATTCCCTGTTTATCATTGGTAAAAAGTGTTTTTAAGTTTTGATGTGGAGAAAGTGTGTCCTAGATTAATATCTTGTTTTGAAACTAGAATATGTTCAGCTTGAAGAGAACCTATATTATTAAGATAAACCTATTCATATTATTGATCATCACTTACAGGTATTTCTGAATATGATAATTCACCTGGTTAATTTTTTTTGGTGAAACCACATGTTGAAGAAGCAATAAGTGAATTTGAAAATGCTATGAGGGAAACGTATCCCCACTAATTCAAAAAGTGAATAAAAATTGGGAGGATATAATTTTCATATTTTTTTGAGAATGTAATAACCTAGTTATTTATCGAATGACTTGTTTTTATATTTATTAGTATTATTTAATTAAATAGTTAAATTCATTTAGTTATATAATTCTAAAAAAATAATTTAATATATGTTGATTTATTTAAAAAATTTAATTTTAAAATTGTATAATGTTAATTTGAAAAACCTAGTTTAATTTTTTATTAAAAATTGATAAAATTATATTAATATGAATATTTGAAAATTTTCTTAAAATGTATAATTTTTAAGGAATATTGAAAAATAATGCATTGTAATTTAAACCTAGTTTTTAGTCTAACTTAATTATATCATTAGATTATCTTTAATTTTTTTTAAATATAATAAAATCCTTTTTTATCATTTTATCCAATTTAATTCATTGGAATCAATTTCAAATTAAAATTATATATAAATTTATTTTAACATTAGAACATTTTTACATTGAAAATATGTTTTTTGATTCGTCACCATGATTTATTTTAAATTATTTCTTGTTATTTCTGTGTTTTTATTTTTTAAAAACAGACATAGATCGATATAATCAATTTTTGTACAATCTAAAAAGATCAAAATAAACTTTCGAAAATATGAATAGTAACTTCAGTAAATTTTTTATCCATTGTTAGGGGAAAACCATGTAATTTTAGTGTAAATATAATATTATTAACATCATAAAATTACCCTAGCACTTGTCCTAAATTTACTGTATGATTTTGTTTCATCCAAAATCATCCATGAAACTATTTTAAGACCGTTTTGATTCAATTGGATGATAATAATATATATAAATTTTTTATTTAATGTATAGTCAATTTAATAAATTAATGATGTTTTCTTGACATGTGTATAAGAAAATATTCATAGAAAAATGAATCAAATGATTATTTTTAACCAAATAAATTTATATAAAATATAGAAATTTATTTTTAATCTTTAAAAAATAAATAATTAACATTAATTCATGTACAACGTTTTTATAGTTCTTGTGCAAGAGTTTGGAAAATAAATAAATTTTTTTATTAAAATTATATGAATTATTAATTGACCCAAATCTTAGATATTTTTTCATATAATCTTGTTCTAAATATTGTCATGTTTTTATCCAAATTTGATAATTTTTTGAATAATATGAATAAATTTAATCCCTTCATAATATTTTATTTAAATGTAAATCTTGTTGTTGACATTATAAATATTTTTTTGTATAATATTATAAAATGAGATTTTCTAAAACTCCTTTTTCAACAAGAAGAGTATTTGGAAAAATAAAACAGTTACCTTTTTCATATAGTTTGTTTTTTATTAAGGAATTGATTACTACCCTAATGTATTGGATAATAATTCTGATGTAAATATTTAATTATTGAATAAAAAATTTAAATATATCAAAAATAATAAAATTAATTATATAAAATATAATAAAATAAATATAATTTTCTAATTTTAAACTAATTCATAAATTTAAAAGAATAATATGATATTTATGAGATAAAAATTTGTATTCAATTTTGAAGTATTTGTTTTATATTTTTATATTTATAAATTATAAAAAGTGTTTTATTTGATAAAACGGATTTTTCATGAATATAATATTTAATTAAAATATTTTATAATCACAAAAAAATTACAAGGCCAAACTAGAAAATATTTTGTCATATATTTGGCATCCTATTATTTTTATCCCTTTTTTAATTCATTAACTCTTTATTAGACATAATATGATTTTATACTTTATGTAATTCTAAAATTACCCCTCAACTAGTTTTTAAAAGGAGGAACATTCCTTCACAAATCATCCCCACAATGAGACTTCGTTCTGGAATATACATGGAAAAGGTCCATTATCATCATTAAATTATACATGTTGGTGATTATAGTCTCATAAAAATACCAATTCCATTATCATTAAAAGGTTCTCAATGATAACTTTCAAAGAGGTAAAATTCATTCTTCTACTCTTTTTAATTATTAATTCCCTCTATTGTATTCATTAGATAAAATGTTCCATGATAGATATATTAACATATATATACTGAAATTTTATTATGTTAAATTTTATATTTAACTTTGAATCTCTAATTTTATTCTATTATTCTTAAAACTTAAATCTTCATCTATGGTGTGTAAATTCACATACCTTCGTGGATAATGGGTTATTATTTCATAAAACCATAATCAGGGGAAGTTTAAATTCATTTTTAATTATTTAAAATTACCTATTATATGTATATACACAATTATAGTGTTTTATTTTTGTTTTACAAAAAGAATTATAACAAACCGACCATGCAAACCACAAAAAGAATGCATCAAAACATTGAAAATAAATAAATATTATTAATAAATGGGTGGTAATTTTATAAGAACACCTATTAAAGTATTATAAACATAAGTATAGTTATTAAATATATTAATAACACTCTTTAAACAATTATAAAATTGGTTTGAACAAATTTTAGGTAAGGAAAGCCTGAGGTAAGGGGATTCTTAACCAAATTTCCATTCTTTGGGATAACCTTTTACTTATTTGATATTGTTAAACTATGATTATTTGTGACCTGATTGTTGAATTATATTATCTTTCATAATTTGGTTTTATAATTAATATACATATTCCTTTAATTTTATTTATTCTATCTTCAATGATATGATATTTATAAGGGTATTTTCTATAAGAAAATCCTTTTAATTTATATTTTTATGAAATATAAAAGAATGAATTATATGATGCATTTATTATTGTTATAAATATTTTCTGGTTCTTTGGAAATATTTATGACAAACGGTGGGACGTAAATCACCCTTAAATTAATTGGTTTTGTTTAATTTGGATGATGACCGTATGGTTACTCCAATTCTAACTGTGATGGGTACACCATAAGGTATCCATGAGGATTATAGTTTAAGTTAGTTAGAAAGGTTAGAAATCATAAGGTAGATATGATGGTTAAAATATTAAATAAGAAATTCCACATGTTAAGAATATAGTTTTTATTGTTTTTAATTATTTTATAGAAATATCATTTTTTTTAAAAGTATGTATATGATACATTATGTGTGAGAATTTTTTGTCTGTAGAAATGACTTTACATACTTATAAGTATTTATATACTAATGGTTTTATTGCATATTTTGATATCCCTTGTTGAAATTTTGTTTTCATCACACATTATAAATTTTTTTCACAGGACCTAAGGATGTATTAAAAATAGAATAATGAAAAATAAATTTTGTGATGAATTTTCATGAAAAGATTTCATGTCTTTATTAGAAACTATTATATTAGAAAATAAATGGATACAATGATAATATGAACCACATTATATACATGTTGTTTGATATGTATGAATTATGTTCTAATTTTATGAAATTGTAAACCAAAAATATATAATGGAATGTGATGATGTGAATTCTAAAAGATCTTACTAGTTTATGTAATGTTCATGGTCAAATAATTATATTATATCAAGTAAATAACACACAAAAAGTGTAATTACAACCCAAATGAAACCATCCTCATCGATATTGAACACATAAAAAAATCACTTCCTTTAATTTTTCAACCATCGTTTAAATGTAATGATAATATCTTTATACCTCCTTAATCTTTTGATAGACATATAGTTGAGAAATAATTTGGGAAAGGTAAGATGTATTCCCAATTATTACTATTTCTATATCCTTTTTATCCACGAAGACAAGGTCTTTCACAATCGGAATCATAGACAAATTAGAAGGTTAATTTCAAGTCATGTCATGAGATACCATTTTCTCCACTATAATTTGGTAATAAATTGAGAAATCAGTGTCCTTTATTAGATTTAATCATCATCCTTAATTCATGTTGAGAACATTTTATGTGGAAATATACTTTAGACTCTTATGGTCAGTATATATATCACACTTCTAACTATAGATATAATTCTACCAAATTATCATGGAAGAGATCATAGGTAATAATCATTGATCATTTATATGGTATGTTTTCTCATGGATCCTCAACATTCATGTGGGACATGATATAAAATTATTTTTCAAAATGATAACAAAACCCTTTAACATTATAAAATAATCTTTGAATATAACATAACCTTATCAACTATTTCATAATTTCAGTATGAGAATAGTTTTGTGTCACTTCTTGAGCTCCTCAAATGATTCCTCTCTTTATTATTTCCTTAGATAATTGACAAATTTCCATATCAATTTCGGTAGCATGATAGGAAATCCAAATATATTTATCACTTTGTTTATTGAATACCCTAGTGAGAGATAAAATCTATGGATATAGATGATATTATAGGCCCTTGTCCATTCTCCAGTTTACTTTGTCTCTATAGGGTTTACAAAACTTTTCACTCATCAAATCAAAATCCCAAGAAATGTGACTTATTGAATTCAAGAGTCACATTTACAAAATATATCATATATTTTCTGCTTCTGTAATGATTCTATAAAAATCATTAGATTCTATTCATGTTCCTCTTCTACCTTGGTGTAAATGAGAATTATATTGATAAGAAAACTAAACATTTATTGAGGTATTATCTAAATACAATATTCCTAAAATAAATTTATATTAATGGGGAATTATTAAGTCCAATGTGAAGCAATATGAACTCATAGTGACCATTTCTTATATATAGCATTGTCTTCTAAATAATGTTGTAATTCAACATAAACTGATGATATCTATAATTATGATCCATCATTGAGAAGTAATAATATAATCATAGATGATCAAATAGGTCATCAATACCTGGTAGTGGATATTTTTTATTTATAATGATATAGTTGAGATTTTGGCAATAAATAAACAAAACAATTAATCGATCCTTCTTCTTGAAAAAGAGTTATGGAACATGCCATGGTGATCAACTGTGATGTGTGAAACCTTTATACAAATTCACATTTAGTTTTTTATTTAAATATTCTAGTTTTTTCGAACATACATGACTAATAATTAGAGATAATTGTGACACCAGGTATGACTTCTATTAATAATTCTACCTCATGATCCAATAAGTGACTAGGTAACTAAACATGAAACACATTAATGAAATCCCTAAAAATGATAATTTCATCTAGGATGAAATCTTATTTGACTCAAATAATTAGAAAATGTATATAGAGTGTATTAACACCCACACTATTTATGGATTTTATAAATAAGAATCACGATCAACCTTTCATTTCTAGAGGACCATTGGATATTTTACAATATTAAAAGTGATTTCCATTTTCTAAAAATGTAAGTATGTTTTATATAATGATATCTATTCTAGGGGAAGTACACCCTCAAATTACACCAAGGGAAGAATCAATAGATTCACTGGATGAACCATCTCACATATATAATAGGAGAATAGTCCAACACTTCGGTTTCAGTAATCAAACCACTCAGTTTAATATAGATACCTCTAATTCGTGTTATCAAGGATTCAATTCAATAGTTTCTAGGACACATCCCTAATATAAATAACTTTTTAGAACTATAATGAAACAAAAAAATCCATTGTTGAGTGAATGGGTGTTTTACCTTATAAAAAATAATTTTCACACTCCATTTTAAATTTATCGATGAAATATTCATTCCATATCTCATTTGGTTATGTTGTTTTAAAACATTAAATCCTCTCAAGAAACCATGGTTTATTTAACTATCTCATATAGTACCCTTGTCCTGTATAGTTAAATCACTAAAACATTTAAGGTTAATTAGGATTTTACTTCATTTAATCCATCATGTTTTTTCTTTTCTTTATGATTTCTTAATAATCATGATCATGGTGGACTTATCTAAAATGCATGATGAAATTACCCATCATGGTTGTGGAATTTCTAGGATGATTCTTCCCATAATTTTTACATAAGTGTTATTGTATCCTATTTCCTCTTTTATCATTTTACCACTAGATTTAAATCTTCTTTTTCTCAACCTATACCCATGTACATAGAACAAATATCCAAAATCCATCTCCAGATTGGGATCATATCATATAATGTTTATATAACTCTCATATTCTTGGATAGCTATATTTTTTAAAGGTTTGTTTTAATACAACTAAATATTCTATCTATTTTTATCATTTTTGATAAAAAAATAAAATTCATATCTTCCGTGCCTTTTTGTGTTTTCATCGTATGTATTGATATATTTACATTAAATTTTCTTCATATATATTAATTTTATCATCATCGTTTTTTGAAGATTTTGATTTAGGTTTTTGATAAGAAATATTTAATAAATGCTTTCTCACTCCATGTATTCCCTTTTATCCTTCACCATGGTTTGTTTCATCAAAAACCTCCATTGGTTTTCATCACCATCTAAATATTATTCTAAATGTGTCACATTCTCCTTTTCATATCAATGAAGCATAGAAAAGAACATTTCCATTGAGTTAACCCATAAATCCATGATAAATAGATTGGAAGACCCACTAAATATTAGTTTTCATTGATACATAGAGGTATTAATGGATAGTTTCTCCTAATTAATTGAAGTTTGATATTCTATATGGTTCTGGTTATAATTTATTTCTTTATACAGATAGGTATGAATCCCCATTATTAATTAACATCCACATCCCATGGAATATAGGATTTTTTTTAGACAATCATTGCATTATTCCATGCATGAGTTATTAGCCTAAAGTCACTTGGTGTCCACCATTCTAAAATATTGATTCTTGTATGATTACATATTCCTAGACATCTCCTATGGGGTTTAACTAATTCTTTCTAATCCTAATACCCAAATTAACTAAATAATTACTCTAATTCCTACCATTGAAACCCATATTTTGTAATATTACTATTTATTCATTTTAATTATTGATAATATAAAAGTTGTACCACAAAGGATTGAATGACATAGTATCATGGAAAATTTAAAATGATATATCACTTGAACATAATAAAAAATAATCATTTATTTAATTCTTTATTATATTTGTTTCAAAAATACCATGTTATCCATTTTAAATTTAGTAACATAATTCCACACATCAGGAATTTCGGTGAGATAAAATTCTTATTGGAGAAGGAATAAGTGACAATAATCAATATAAAAATAAGACCACATCATTTATCACTATATCATAATAATATTATTGTAATAATAATAATAATAATAATTGAATCATTTGATAAAGGAATGGAATCTAGGAATTTATTAAAATGAGACATCATGACACAATGGATATATTCGTTCGATAATTTTGAAAAAATCTTGCTTCATGTACATGAATAACATATGTGCATACTAATAACATCATCATTTTGATGACATATATTATTGTGTTCATGCATAATGCACATAATATAATTTGGTAAAACACATTACCCAATTTCTTATAAGATATATAATTCTAGGCCCCCCCATCACATCATATTATATAAATAATCATAAATACCACATAAAATGTTTAATGATAATAATGATGAATTAACCAATGGAAAGAATGAGGTTTCATTATGATCTCATAAATAATTATTTCAGTAATAAACATGGTATTTTAAAATGAATAAGTTAAAACATATTCTATATAAACATCACCATTTTTGAGTGAATAATAAACATCTCACAATGATTAAAAGATATGTTTTTTGGAAAGAAAAGTCTCTCTTGAAAATTTTTATATTTAAAATAAAAATCAATATTGAAAGATGTATATCCTATATTGAAAATTGAATAATAGTTAAATTATATTTATGAAATATTATAGGAATATTCATAACCAATATGTCATGAAATAAGGAAAACCCAAATAAAAGGATTTGTGTTAACAATCCCCTCAATATAAATCTTGATTTATTTCTTCCCTACCAGCCTCCTAAATAATAAAAAATTATTTATTAAAAAAATGATATATAAGTAATATTTTTTATTTTTACTATTATTTATAATTTATAGTCATTCAATTAGATTTATATATTTCCATTTTTAATATTGTGTCATTTTTATATCTTATTATCCTTAAATATTTATCATTTCGCTTTGATTTCTCTAAATTGGTCATGGTAAATTATTAGTAAGTATAAAAAATTATGTTCCATTAAATTAAATAAATTTATTCATAAATATATAAAAAAATAATTATATTTAACCATCCATAATTATGGTAATAACAATTGAATTCTGAAATGCCTTTGATAGTAATTAACTGACTGTTAACAGGAACATTTTCAAAACATGTTGAAAAGAGGTATCAAATATATATATATATATATATTAATTTATTTAAATTAATTTAACATAAATAATTTTTTTAACATTATAACTTGTTAAATTTTAGATGATTTTATATTTACCAATAATGGGGAAATATAGAGAAGAATATGAATATAAAACATACCAATTTCATTGGAGTGTATTTTCTTGTGTGACCTTAGAATTCCTCGATGAATGGAGTTGTATTACTCTAATATTTCACCTATTTTATTATCCATTATGATAAAATATTTGGTTATAAATTTTTATATTTTAACTGAGGTAGGTGTGTCTTTCCAGGGGGCGGAGTAGGGTAATTAAAACATTAGGAGATGGCTATTTTTATAATAAAACATCAAATAAAACACTATATGAAATTTAAAATCATTAATTGTGATATTTTGAAAATTTAATTAATATATAAATATATTATATATATTTTTTACATTAAACCCACATATTATTGGAATTCAACCTCTTTATTATAAAGGAAAGTGTGAAAAGAAAAATTATTTTTCTAAAGGAACATTTTTGACATTTAGTTTTTGAATATTTTTTCTCAATTATTAAATATGTTTATTATAAATTAATTAATAATTTATTAAATTAAATATATTTTGGATAAACCATATGTTTTGGGTATTATGGGGTCATTTTTACATAATGAATGATGTAATTTATGTTATATTGGTTATGTAAAAAACTATATTTTTAATATTTTACTGAATATTTATGTACTAAAGAAAATTACTGAAATAATTAATATTTTAAAATTTGGAAGTGATTATTTCAAAATATATATTTATTTTATAGAAATAAATTTCTATCATATGGATTTTCCAGTTTTAATATATAAATTATTATTTATAGAAAATACAATAAAATATACTTTATTAAAAATATACATTCATTATATTTGATTTTTTCCCTCATGATAATTTTTTTTGGAATTATAATTTTAATATTTATTTTAATTGATGATGTTAAATATGATTTATATGAAATTTGATTATTTAAGGTTAAATAATCATTCCAATGGTCAGATTAATATTCCCAATGATTAAGTTTTTATTCCAAATAGGCAGTTTACTATTCAAATGATCACTTTACCATTCCAATAGTCATATAAAATCTTTTAAATAAAACATCATTACATCATTAATGATTCGCTATAGTTCCTCCAATGTTTATATATTTTTAATTTCTATGGTGTTTACTAGTTTAATAAAATTTTCATTCTTTTTTATTGTATTGGCTATGAGGGTGATGATTTTAAAAAATTGAGGAAACCAATATTTTCCAATTATAGTTATCCTGATTAATATCTTTTTAATTATAATGCTTAGATTATTTTTTTTATATATATATGAAAAATTTATTAATCATTTTTAATTAATAAATGTGCTTTTGGATTCCCTGTTTTCTCTGTACTTAAAATAGTCATACCATAATTTATGAAAAAATAGTCCTTCGAAATGTCTTGTTTATTTCTTATCACATAATGATCTTACCACATAGTACTATTTATAGACATACCCTAATTTAAACATTCTTCTCAACCTACTTCAATGAAAATATTGAAACAATGATCTCATGTGATCAATAAGGTTAAACATGTTTGATATAAATCAATGATCAAATAGAATCATAACCAAATAATTAGGGTATGATATAATCAACATATCATACAATTCTCATAAACAATATTTCATGGATAACAAACACGAGTCATGGAATAAAAAATTATCATTTTAAAAAATATTATTTTTAAGTGTGATAATTTTTTATAAATAATTCAATAATGAAAATTTGACTATATAAGCCTGAAAAAATGCTATAAAAGTGATGAAACATCATAATTATATAAAAAATTTGGTATTTCAATGTTACGTACATGAAACATACCAATATAGTGGATTAGAAATAAACACATATTCACTATATAATAATAGACTAGAATACAAAAAATATAATTATAGTGTATCAGGAAATTGAAAAATTTATCCATAGTTGATTAATAATGTTGATTTATTTCCCACAATTTTTCAAGAACATAAAAATTTTCCCTATAGTGAATAAAAAAAACTTCTATGCTATAATTATCTAATTAGATATAAGGATTTACCCATTATATTATAGGGTTATATAATTCATGTCCCAATATTCACATAATGAAGAGAAAGCATTTTTGTGCCACAATATAATAAAAAATTAATCAAATCATTATAACATAATTAAAGTTAAAAAAATTAATTTCATAAAAATATCATCATTCCATCACAACATAACCCATTGAAATAAATGTGTATCATAGAAATTTTATCATCATAATCCTAACCATAACATGAATAATTAAGTATTGTAATTCTTTATTATATCCCAATTATATCATAATTAACATGAATGATTTTATCATAGATGTAATCCAAACAAAGAAATTACTGTAATATTTATTAAGAAAAATATACTTTTCATTTTTAAATTACACCATTAAAATAAATAAACTTACAAAATACTATGAAAACTTGCTCTTCAATATTAAATGTGTAATATTTAAAAATATTCAACAGTTCATTCATTATTAATTATTATAGTATATTATATTGTTTTTTTAAGATAAAACAATGGTTCTTTCCACATTTTTGTGAAATAGATAAAATACAATGTTTAGAGAAATATAAGATGATATCAATGATTGTGTCAAATAAAAACATGAATGAGAGAAATTATAATTTAGAATTTCATATCATATTATTAAAAAATTATGTTAAACATTTTAATGAATACATAGACATGGGAGAAAAATAGTATTGACCAAAAAGTAAAACATAGACAGTTTTCTATAAATATGTTCCCCATGTACCATGATTACATAAATAAGGGGAAAATGAAAGGAAATAATGTATTATTATAAAATAAATATATTATAATAACAATTAATGTTATATATTATATAATAGATATATAATTTTACAAATTGTTATTCATGTATATTCAATTCAAAATAAAATGGGATTAAGACCTAAATACCTTACAACTTTTGTAAATTTTGAATTAAAATGTTTTGAAATAGAAAAAATATATATGGAAAAGTATATCATCAAAATATTTCTAATAATAATCATAGATGAAATTCATAGAAATTATAAACAATGCATAAAAGAATCAAAAAAATTATATATGGAATGTGACATATAGATAAATAATTGAGAATAAAATAACTTACATCAAATATCCTACTTATATGTACCCACATTTACCTCATGTATAATAAATATATTTTCTTTATAAATTTTTTCCATATCCAAATTCATATATACCAATAAATATATAATATATTTATAATATATTTGGACCAGTTAATTATATTTTGTTTTCAAATCACTCTCCCAAATTAAAACTATATCGTTTTTCCTGTAAGATTTGGATTGGTGGTCTCTATCCTTTTATAATAATCATGGTTACATCATATCCAATATTATAATAGTGATAAAATAACAGTTATATTTATTATATAAACATATATATTGTGATTTATCCTTAAAATGCTGAAATATAAAATGGTATTACGTATTTCACGAAGATGGTTGGCCCTACATACATATGAGAGATACTTTTAAATATTTCTGAATGGGAAAAAATAATGTTTCAAAATAAATCATCTTTAAGGAATCCTTATTACATCATATAATAAAATTATTTTAATTAAATATATCCAAATTACCATCCATGTAAATCATAAAATGATTAATTATACCACATCATCTAATGGTGGAGTTATTTCATACGTATGCATAAGTGACTTTATAACATTCCAAAGGATGAGGTGATATAAAGTTAGATATGAAACTATAGTTACAGAAAAATAAAAATTTATTAAATAGAATCTATAATGTTTAAAACCATCATAATAACCATTGATGAATGATTTTGATAAAAAAGATTTATATCTATATGTGGTGGAACAACCCACACGTAAGCACAATCAATACTGGTATTATCCATTTGATAGAAAATATAGAGAATAATGGTGGTTACCTAATTAATAGAATGTATAATTAAAATTATTTTAATAAATTTATTGTTATATAATTAATAACTCATATTTATTGATTGTAAAATAATACACAAATTGAAATATTTTAAATTATATGATCACATTTAATTTTGAGATACATCCTTTAGATCCATTACAAAGAAACTTATAATGGTCATTTGAGATTACAAAAACCACTAATTCATGGTTAGGGACGTTAAGAATAAAAATAATCTTGTATTGGTTGATATATATGGATCAATGTCTTTTAAATAAAAGATTGATTGATTATACATTCCTAAATGTGGGAAATTACCAAATTTAATAATATAAATTGCAATATAATTATACTATTCTCAAGAAAACCACGATTAATGTAATTTTATGAAATATTTATATATTTAGACTTTGAAAAAAATGATATAAATGTAGTGATAATATAAACATCTAAACATCCCTAATATGTTATATTAATCCCAAAATTTCATTTTACACTAACACAAAGAATATTATCTTTATAATTTATCATATAATTTTAATTATTTTTATAGTACTTTTATAAGAAACATGTTAGTATTGTGTAATAATTTATATGTAATTATTTAATAAATAAAATAAAAAAATATATTCAAAATAAAAATTCATGAATATTTCAAAATAACAATTTCTCAATAAAAATAAATCATTTATATACCTATCAAAAAAATTTATTAATATTAAAAACAAAAATGTGATATATGTTAACATTTAATCAAATTAAATATTATAAAAGTTAAAATCATATATAAATATAAATATGTCGTGATTTCAATATTTGTAATATTATGAAAATATAGACCCGAAAAATTAAATAAATAGAATATTTTAAATAAATTTTATTCCTTATAATATTAGTTTTAACCCTAATTACCCAAATTCTCTTTTTTCAAGATAAAAACATTTTCTATGGTTGATATTCATATTTAACCAAAATAAAAGGAACTAATGTAAAAATTATTTAAAAATTATAATCAAAAATTTTTAAAAATCAAAATTCAATATATTGATGAAGAGTAATTAAAATTAGAATAAAATATCAAAATGTAAAAAAGAATTGAAAATTACTTCTATGTGTATAAATTTTTTTTAAACATCAAGATTGAAAATTAATCTACTGAAATAAATTTTATTATTCACAGCGTGAAAAATGAAAGGATACATTGAGGCCACTAAAAATTTAATCAATATTTTAAAATTCATGAAACAAAAATAATTTTTTTAATAAATTTTATTTATAACTATTCACAAGAAAATAAATTTTTTCAAAAAATATTAAAAAGTCACCATAAGATTATTTTCATATTTTTATTTATAAAATTATATCCTTTCTATAATAAAATTTATAAAATTTCCTTTAAATAATAATAATATTCACTCTATAAAAATAATTTTTGATGAAATATTATTTTGAATAATAAAATTACTTTTTATAAAAATTTACTTCTTATTTCATAATCATTTATCACAACATTTAAATTGAGCATATAGGTTATATATAATTAATAATATTGTTAACCCCATTCATACCCAAAAATGTTATTTCTATGTTATAAAATTAGTAAAAATACTTAATTGAATGATTATACATGATGTTCTATACTGAATGAGATGTTGAACATAATATCTTTTTCAAATATCAGAGTGTTGAAGGTAATCGAAAACCTGCTTTCTCGATTCAACTAAATTCATTGTTATGTATGACATACAAGTTCACTAGAATTTTTGGTATCTCTTGATAAATCCCTAAATCCATTATGGCCATCCATTTTATGTTGATTTCATGCATGTTTCATTGGGGATCATGGTAGATTACTTGGCACATGAACACTAAATATATGTTTTTTATTTCTTACATGGACATTTAATTTTTTTTGAATTAAACTTTAATAAATTTCTAGTCATAATAATTTTGAATAGGTGGTGTAATGCATGGTTTTATTACTGACACCGTATACATTCATCTCTATGATTATATAAATATAAGGATTAAGTATCCATGTAAGGGAATGGGTTCCATGTCAAATAGCAGAGATAAGGAGTAGGTAGTTTAAAGTGAATTTAGGATAGATTATTGATTACTTTCATGTCATTTTCATTATTTATCTTATTCCACAATATAATCTCTCATTTGTAATACATCATTGTGAGCATTGTTCATATTAAATATATAACATGGGAAATTTTTTCTATTATACTATGAATTTGTTTCCTGCAATTTGATATCCTAATTTGTTATAATTTTTTATATTTAATGAAGATGATAGTGATTATTAAGTGTATAATATTCTAACTATACCCATATATCATTTCCTCAATTAATTATTCAATTTAGCATATTGAGTCATACATGTTCAATTATAACATCGCCACTATAATTCTATTCAAAAAATATTGGTTGGAAAGTTGCATGTGTGATATAGTTAGTTTGATGGATCATCATTATAACACTGAATATATTCTATGAATACAGGTTTAGTGAACACTAAAAAGGAAATTTCAAAATAAATTCCAACATGTTATAGGAAGTTAAATAACAAGAAATTTCTAAAACTACCTCACATCCATTCTTTTTTTCTAGTTAATCCAAAATCATTATGATGGGGTAGTTATTATACCCCTTGTATAAATTATTAATATTATATATATTAAGAATCTCCTATTATCAATAAATATGATATATTATATTTTATAATGTGGTAAAAAAGATTATATGAAAATAATATTTGATAAATAATCATAAAAATATGATAAAAAAATGGAAGTGACATTGCAAATCATCATGTAATGGAAAACATAAGAACCACAGAATGATTGATGATTTATTTTTTATAAAATTACTCCTATAGAATGGTGCAGTTATAAAGAATAATAAAAAAATAATATAAATGAATAAAATGTTGTTGATAAAAAACATTATGAAATATTATATAATAAATCTAGTCATCGAATCATCATAAATAACAATATGGGCATTGATGAGATTGTGTGAATAATATAATTCATATCAAACAATTTGTTTTAATTTTTTTATGATACATTCAAATGTTTATGTTTACATTTAATAGTCAATATAAAATATTGTTAAAATTAATTTTTAGAGAATGAGTGTTTGGTGTGTATTATGTTAAATTTAGATTAGGATTAGGGCACATTGATGTGATAATAATGTTATTTTAATAAAACTGGAAATTAAAGGTACAACTATTGTTAAATATATGAATGGTTATCATTAATATGATAAATAATTTTTTAAATGGGAAAAA
The DNA here is from genome assembly GCA_963277665.1 of Viscum album. NCBI lineage: Eukaryota > Viridiplantae > Streptophyta > Magnoliopsida > Santalales > Viscaceae > Viscum > Viscum album. The sequence goes on along the minus strand of OY728125.1, from coordinate 1,918,912,460 downwards.
TATTTTTTATAAAAAATTATATTAAATAGAGGATATTTATATAGTCTATTGCAAGTCTGTTGTCGAATATAGTGGAATATCAACATATAAAACTCATGAAAAATGATGAAAAGGATGATATTTTAAATTATTTAAATTGTCTTTATTCTCTTTTCAGAATTACATGACTCATCATTCATGAATCATGGAATGTGTAATATTATCCCAAAACTTTCATTAGTAGGTTTTCATTCAATCATAAATGTGATCATGCTGATGAAATAGTTAATGATGTTTGAATCCATAAATATAAATAAATTATATAGATTTTTTTTTTAAAATTCACTATAAATAATTAATTTTGGAATAATAAATATTCACATAAGGATAAATGTTATTTATAGTATTACTATTGTGTAGGGATAAGAAATCTTGAAATACTTATCATTATGTAAGCATAAATTATATATATATTTTAAATAACATGTACATATAAATGAACCATGCGAGGTTATCATAATGGGGTCATATTTATGATAAATTAAATGGTATGAATAGTGACCATCAATATAATTTCATCTGAAATGATGATTATGAAAATTATTGAAATTTTATAAATTCATTCATAGATGATCATTAGATTTATAATTCTTATATATAATACACTTATGATTACAACTCTAAAGTACATTCTAATTACAGTTATATTATTTAGGTATTTCTCAACAATCATTACGTGCATGATTGAAAACCTAAGATCTATTAATCTCAAATCATAACTTAATTAATTAAATGAACTTCCCAAACACTTAAAAATTTTCTATATGAACCTAAAACAATAATTAAACATAAATGAAATAATTATCCATTAGAAAATATAAAACAATTTAGATTTAATCTAATCATTCATAACATATAATCCTTATAATATAATCATTAAATATTCCCCCAAGAATCAACAATATCAGTGAACTATAGTAGATATTTTATACCATATTGAATCATCCAATTAACATGATTTTCATTATATCTACTCATTAAATCCAATATTTATAAATTTTCATCAATGTACCCCTATAAGTTATCAAGATGGAGTTTGAAATATATTTTTTACTATAACATTTTAAATCTTATTTCCAAAAACTGTATAAGCTCAACCAATACTGAATAAAGCTTTAATAATAAAGGAGTATTGTAGATTAAAAAGATACAATTCAAATAATTTATAGAATAATCCACACCTCATGATTTTTATTTAATACCACCACATATAGTTTTATATCAATATGTGTTTTTCTCATTATCACTCATATAGATAAAAAATACAATGATAATATCTATTGTGATTCTATAAGATGTCTTCATTTGAAATCATTTACAAAAAAAATTATTAATAAATATAATATCTTGAAAAAAATGGGAATTATGATGCCCTATTTTTTTCATAGAAAAAATTCATTAGGAAAATAACATTAAACCAAGATGGGTTATACAAATATATAAAAGAATATTCTAAAATAAATGTTCTCAACACTATCTATTATAAATATCTATGTTATTCTAAACTCTAATAATTTTTTTGATGATATAAAAAAAAAGTATACTAGAAATATATATCATTTAATATTCTTGAAAATTCTACAATTATTTTTATGCTCTAATCATAATTATTCACATGTTTCTTTTTTTAATATCTAATGCTACAAATTTATTATATGTCAAAAAACTGAAAATAAGGGTCTTATGAGTAACTAAGACACATTATAATCTGGTTATTTAATATTATCCTAAATTATTAGATTCAATATAAAATATTTATTTGACTTATTAACCGTATTTTCTCCCCCACTCTAGGGATTCGATCAGCTATTGTTATTCATATAATGGGAGATACTTAATAGAAACCATGTTTTTCGTTATCCAGAATAAAAAACATCACTATTTCCCTTTAGTTTACTGTTTATTTACATAAATAAAAAACATATAAGAAAAAATAAGGGAATTTTTTTCTTCTACTTTTAAACACTGAGATAAAGAGATACCTATCAACCTAGGATACCATTTTCTATAAAATATATAAGGAATTTTTTTATTTATCATGTTCACAACTCTTAAAGATTGTATAATTATATTTTTCAATTGATAAATATGCATTCATGGTATTGTCTTTAATACTTTGATATGATAGAAAAATTTTGATCCAGATACATTGATTTAGTTCCTCAAAAATTCCACAAAGGTTGGAAATATTTCTATATGACCTTTTATAAAATAAAAAATTTTTCCACACATTTTAATTGAGCACTATGTATTTTTAAATATCAAAGTATGTATATCCTCAAATGAATTCCAATATCAAATATTGGGAAAAATATAATTCATTTCACAATTTAGTATAAATATTATTTCTCTATTAATTTGGTTGATTTCAATTAATTTAATTGATTTTTATTCATTCCACTTTTCTTTACGGGTATTTTGAGTAATTCTTTTTGAATTGGTTTTAATTTTTTGTGATCATTCCATTTCACATAATCGTTTACTTGTGTTGGTAGTTTTTCCATGATATGTTAAAAATTATTATCATATTGTCCACATCTTCCATACACACCATATAAATAATCAAATTCGGTTTGGTTGTATTGATTTTTTGTATATATATTCCTAACATGTCTTCTCAATGAATCAGTACTTTAATTATTTTTAAATATTCATATTTATTCTTTATTATTCATAGAAATCATATTTTATATAACCATAACATGTTTGTCTATCTATACCATCATATACACCAATAAATCCTACTGATATGTGATCATTCAAACTGATTACAAATCAATCCTTAAAACTATTTGGGTTTCCCTCCTCTAATATAATCAACTTTTCATAAACAAGGGTTTTATTCTATGATACTTATTTTAACCGAAATATTGAATTTACACTCATATTTGAATTCTTGGAGAGATTATATTTATATACACTTTTATCAAATTCAAAATTACAGAAAATATATTTAATTTTTGATAGAATTATTTCAAATTCATCTTCCTTATTGGAACCCATAGTTTTAAAAACATGGGAATATTATCATTCAATATATGTAAAATTTAAAATGACTTATTTAATATATATCATCTAATTTGGATATAAAACTCAAAATTAATGTGTATTAACCATCTCTTCTTTATTTGCATCCCCATTTTCAACAAGATCGATCATGATATTCTTTTACTCACACATACTCAGTTTGACTGAATTGATATTACTAATATATTCATCATTATTTCAATTGAATTATCATTCCAGTCATCCATTTTTTACTATTTTGGGAGATTGACTATTATTTAATGAACTATGTGTGATCCTCTTGATAGTATATGCACTCAACATTCAGCTTCAACTAATTTTTTGTACTTTTCTAATAATCATTTCGTAATTAGAGATTGAATTATATATCTATACAAGTAATGTAATGGAATTAATTATTTAATTAGTGATTTTGGGTTTTTCATCCTGAATCTACAATAAATAATTATTTTATTTTAAATGTAGTATAGAAGTGACCACGAGGATGTCTCACTAAGAGGTTGCACACTATATTTTCAAACTGCTACATTGTTAATTCATTTTTGTAAAGGTTAAAACATAAATTCGTGATTTTAAATGAGTTAAACTATGTTAAAATTCAGAATATCTTATTGTAATAATAAATATACATTAGATATTGTAAATTCAAAACAAAACGAACTAAAAAGTGTACCCTAAAGAAGAATGTGATGGACATTCATTGATCTTTGGATGATCTATTTGTCATATTATAAATGAATTATCTAGTTTTGTTCTCAATGTAAACCTAAATACCTTCTGGGATACACATAAATTAACTAAAAATCATATTTAGGCCACAAAATGGGTTTTTATCCTCTTATAAATGTGATCTGATTAACAGAAGAGCTCAGATCTACCAAAACAGATTACATTCACTGTACTAAATGCAAAGACATCACCCAAATAAATTTAATCAAATGGAATAACCAATTTGCATTCATAATATCAATATAAATTTAGAATAACTTATAATAAATTTATTTTTATAATGGAATATATAAAACCAAATAAAAAAATATTTTCAAGGGAAATACCAAGGAATACAGTGAAACTCATCGACTCAAAAGAGAAGTGTCATCATGTCTCTACTGCCCACCACTACATTGATTCTAGACCTGTCATAGTTTATTATCCTCAGTGAAACTCATAATTATATACAATATATTCAACCTAAGAGAACCATCCCTTAATCCAACCATATATTATTATGACGTGAAAATGATACTAGAAAAAGAATGCGGATAGGTAGGGAGTTACCCAGAATGTGTATCAATAAATTTTGCAAGAATATGGACCAATTAGCAACTAAACCATTATCATGAGCATTCATAAATATTTTTAAAATGTGTGTCCTATTTATCACTAAATAATTTCAGAATATTTTGTTAGGTGTGGAAAATATTATGATTTAATTATTAATATGATTTTTTTTCTGAAGTGGCTATTAAACTACTTATAATTTTATAAAAACAATGACCATCATAAAGAACAAATTTAATCCCATTAATAATCATGGTGATGAGGGACAAATTCAGATATCTTTTATAGGTGGAATCATCTCATTTAGAGACATGTGTTCCATATTATGACTCAATTATTGACAGATATTCACTTCTATCAAAAAATTAACTTTAATTTGAATGATTTTTTGGGCCTCAAGAATGCTGATTCAGAACATGATCTGGTTGGAACATTTTCCGACTATAAGAAAATTTATATAAGTAAACTATTTAAATATTTTTATATGAATATAAATGATATTATAATATCAAGAAACTAATGTAAAACTATAAAAATTCCAGAATTGGGGAATTTTTAATATTATTCTCAAAACACTTCAAAATTCCAAAAAATATATTCAATTTAACATTAAATAAAAAATTGGTGGATTGGAATTATTTAAATTAAAATATAATATATTTAAAATGCTATCTCTATTAATTAATCTACAGTTTCCACTTGCACACCCATATATTTGAGCTCTAAAAATAAATTTATGATGAAAATTTAAAACATGTCAATGAAAATATCAAACTCAGAATCAATGAAACCAACTCATCATATATCATAAATAGCATATATTGTAATTTATTCCTTATTTTTATTCATTATATTCAAACTTTATTCATTCCTTCATGCATAAGTATGCATATATCTCCTTTTTTCTTTTTATCAACACTTGATTTTGATTTTGATCCACGTTTTTTTCATTTATATAAATGAAAGGGTCACCATAGGAGTAAAAAATATCTAAATTTAATCCCATGGAATCAAAGAATTTTATCTATCATGGGGACATAATAGGGTTTTTTGAGGTTTTATGGTTGTTTGGACTCAAATGAGAAAACTTTTGAGGCTATATTTGGATGGTATTATCTATTCTTGAAGAAACATTACATGATTCCAGTTATCACTTAAGCATTCCATTCTCCTCTTTCTTCATCAAATATAATAATTTTAATAAAAGTTCAAAATTTTATTCTTGAAAATTAAAAAAATTAAAAATTCATCCACAATTCATAAACAATTTAAAACCAAAATATCAATTTCTTAATCTCTTAAAATGAAAATCTTTATTTTTTTAAGATCTATATAAAGACACATTTCAATATTCTATGAAATATAATGGTGAGAATTGATTTATGTTATGTACATTCATCATCAATAAAATCTCTTAAAAAATTAAATTTAAACCAAAGAAGCATTGAATGATGTGTCACTCCCAAGTCAAATTCCCCCTCCACTTATGTTCAGCTAGATCACACATCTACACTTATACAACAGGTTAGAAAGGGGAAATTGGATTGTAATTTTGCTAACCTAACAGACAGTATAAGGAAACTATAGGATTATAATGATCAAATATCAATTGGATTGTAATTTGGTCATGTTTCCCCTCCACTTATGTTCAGCTAGATCGCACATCTTTACTCAACACTAATGTTTTTATTTAAATAAATAATTTTTTTAAAACACATATTTATTTTCCCAATACTATTTTCAACAGTGAATATGATGTAAATATGTGTATAAAAGACTCACAAGAAGTGAATTTGAACATAAATACACTATCATGTGGCAGGAAATTAAAATATTTAGTTTTTTTCATGAAATTTCACAAATCATTGACTTGATGAAAAGTAATGTTCATCATTAATTTATTTTTACTATAAAGGTAAAAATTGATTCAATAATCATCCTGTGTTTAAATAGTGAAAATGGTCATAATTTAAGCTCGCTAGTTTGTTTAATATTTAAAATAAAACATAAAAATATGAAAAGAAAACACACAAAATATTAATATACCTTATATTATCCCCCCCCCCATATATATTTTTTTACAATTTCTTTATTGATATTTGGGGGTCAAAGTGTGATGTAAAAATCAAGAAGATACAACATTAAAAAAACAATATGAGAGGAATGAAAAAACCTGGTTTTTATTTTGCAGCATTGGACTTGAATAACTTTACAAATAGGGAACATCATTTTTTTATCAATTTTATATTTCACTTCATCTTCATATAAAATACAATTCCACTCAATAGTAATGGGATTTAAATATTCATAGAGATAAATATTTATCAATTTAATAAAAATAATAATTTTTAAAATATAGATCAAAATTTAATAATTATGTATGTGGATTTATAGGATCAATAAATTTTTGGTAGTCAAAAGATAGTGGTATTGAATGTGGTAAGCTTTTGTGATCCTCCATATTCTCTTTAAAAATTGAATATATCTATATTGTATTTTTCATTATCAATATATTCATATAATGGTTCTGAATTTTCCATTTCAAAATGTTGGTATTGAAATGAAATATTATTTTCAATAAATTAATACTAATTATTTCCCAAATTGTTTTGATTTCAAAAAGACTCAGCAGATGGTGAATCAGTTATGATTTCTATCATGAAATTTGAAAAAGAGATCCAAAATTTGTTTTAAACATATCCACACTACTGGAAAACTAACCTTTACCAACGGTTTGGAACCGTTGGTATAGGCCTCTAAACCGTTGGTATAGCCTATACCAACGGTTTGGAGAACTGTAGCCAAGTAAGCCGTTGGGATAGGTCTATACCAACGGTTTTCCAAAAACCGTTGGTATAGACCTATACCAACGGTAATGGAACCGTTGGTATATAAATTCCAAAAATAAAATATCTGCTAGGATTTGATCCCAAGACCCCTCGTTTATAATCGAACGACTTAACCACTAAGCTAACATCACTTTTGTAAATATATTTTCATAAACATATATATGTATTATCATAATTATTTAAAATTTTGATTTATATAATGTTCTCGGTTAGTAGATCTAGAAAAAAATTAAAGAACCTATCCCAACGGTTTTCAAAACCGTTGGGATAGGTTCTAGTGGGTTGTTTATTTTTAAGCCGAAGGTTGAAGTTTTTTGTGATTTTTCCCAAAGGTTCTGTAGAACCGTTGGGAAAGGTCACTCTTTCCCAAGGGTTCACCAAAACTGTTGGGAAAGGGGCTCAAAAACACACCCTTTCCCAACGGTTCACCAAAACCGTTGGGAAAGGGGCTCAAAAACACACCCTTTCCCAACGGTTTTGGAGGACCGTTGGGAAAGGTCACTCTTTCCCAACGGTTCACCAAAACCGTTGGGAAAGGGGATCAAAAACACACCCTTTCCCTATGTTTTTGGTGAACCGTTGGGAAAGGTCACTCTTTCCCAACAGTTCACCAAAACTGTTGGGAAAGAGGATCAAATCTAAGGCTTTCCCAACGGTTTTGTTGAACCGTTGGGAAATGTTAGCTATACCAACGGTTTTTAAAAACCGTTGGTATAGAAGTGTTGGGAAAGATCATCTTTCCAGTAGTGCCACAAGAGTAATATCAAAATGAAAATTTATTAGGATAATATTTTTTATTTCATTAGAATATTTTTTGTATTTCAATTATTTTAATTCCTTTAATGATTTGGAATGAAACTCTATATATTTTCATTATTCTTTAATCATGGAAGCAGGTTGTTGAAACTCTAAATAAAATTTACAGGGTTTGTAAAGATTTTGATTACAGTTGGAATTTTAAAAATTCATCATCACTAGAATCCTCATATTTATTATAATAGGCCAATCATATGAGAATATTCTATGAAGATAAATTTTTTATAACTCAAAACTTGTGGTTATAAGTCCTATGAATTTGAAAAAATTAAAAATAATATAGGAAAACTCCCTATAAACCCTTCCAAATTGACAATATGTTTTTCATGAATCTCTAGTCAATTATTTATCCACTTATAATTAATCATTGTGGTGACTTTGAGGGTGTATCATGAAGATGTTATACGCTATACTGTCAAACTATCTCTTTGATTTTTTTTGTTAATGTGAAAAATAAAATTATGAATTTTAAAGGATTTTAAATATTATAAATAATAGAAAAAATGATTGAGATTGTAAATATACATTATATATTTAAAATTATAATCAAACCGGAGTGAAAATGAAAACATAAGTAATGAAGCAGTAGACAAACTTTTATCTTTTGACACTCCCTTTATCATTAGCAAGATGAATTATCTAATTTTATTTATTATTTTATACCACAATACCATAAGGGATACATCTAAATTACCTAGAAAAATATTGAGTCTTAAAAATGGACGTTGATCATCATATGAATGTGATCTGATTATCTAAATACCTCAAAGAAATGGCTACAGATTAGACTCACTATGCTCAATAGGGAGACCTCACTCAATGAAATTTGAATATAGAGAATAAAAAGTTTACATTCATAATATGAAAAAAAAACCATAATAATTTAGAATAAATTGAGTTCATGAATGAGAGATACCTTCTTCATTCAAGAAAAATAGTATCCAGATAAATAAAATAGAAACAAATGAATATCATAAACTCAAAAGAGAAGTGTCATAAGATATCTTTTTCCCACCACTAATAGAGTAAATCACTTCATGGATTTGTTATATTCAATTTAACTCTTATTTATCAAAAATATATTCACCATCATATAACACTACTTAAATCCCACCATTAATTGAAATTAAATAAATATGAGAATATAAATAAGAAGGGGGTTTCCATAGTGTCATCCAGAAAGAGTATCTTAAAATTTTCAAAAATTTTGACTTATTCCCAACCAAATACTACTATACTATATTAATAAATGTTTTACAAATTTGATTTCTATTTATCCAAAAAATATCAAACAATTTTATAAGTTTATAAAACGTTATGATTTAATTTAAATGGTGATATATTTCAATCTGATGTGACTCTTGAACCTCCTCTAATATCACAAGCACAAATAGCATCATAATGACTAAATATAAATCAAGTATTTATCATAGATATTATTATTCAATTCATATATCTTTTCATTGTGGAATTATCTCATTAAGTCAGTTGTGGGATGAGTATGCCCTCAATTTTTGACGAATATGCAAATTTTCCCCAAAATAATTTTTCCAAATTTGAATTTTTTGTTCCTCCAAATAAAATATTTAGAACAAGATCTACTTCGAAAATATGTGGTCCTTGATAAATGGGTTCCTAAAAAATATTTCTGCAATTTTATTAGAATTGAAAAATATTTTCCAAAAACCAAAAACAGGTGAAAAAAATCAATATTACAAAATTAGGGAATTTTAATAATTATATTCAAAATAATTCCAAATTACAAAAAAAAATTCACATAAAAAGGAAAATTAGTTGGGTATAAATAATTGAAATTTAGAAATTAAATATAATGAAAAATTTATATCTACCAATTATCAACTTGATGTGTTATATGTATCATTTTTTTCATCCAGATATTTTTTTTTATTATATAATACATACTAATTCTTATAAAATTTTGTATGATTTTTTGATTTCTAATCCTCTATCTCTGAGTTAGATTCATAAGCCTTATTACTGGGGTATTTCATGATAATATTTTGATAGAAATATTAATTATAGAACCATATTTATTGATTTTCATTTATTATACTCTAGCTAATCTTGAATATCTTTTAAAGATGAGAAATATTTATTTATGTTTGTATAATTATTATCTGTATCATAATTACTTAATAATAAAACACATTTATCCATGAATTATTATTTATCTGATGTCCTTAAAATCCATTTCCTCATATTATTTCTTCTAGAAACCATTAATATTAACCATATCAAAAAATGTGATAGAATTATTAATATCATCCAATATAAAATCCTCCATATCATCAATGGTTAAAATAATATGATAAAACGTAACAGAGAAATTTCTCCTCATTTTTAAAAATTGTGGAATCACTAAATATCTAAATAATCCCATGAAAATTAATCACAATTTTATTAATTTTAATAAAACATAATTAAATATTTTATTCATTAACAATAACTATTTTTTCAAATATTCCCATATAAACTAATTATTTGGATTCTTTTATATGGATATTTTCCCATAAAATACTCTTCTATTTAATCAATATCACTATTAATTTTCAAGACCCATAATATTTTTTTATTACATTCCTGATAGATTCATCAATGTATTATTTTAGTGTAGTTGGCGTTTTGCTTGGTGGTAAGCACCGCTTAATCCTACATGAAAAATGGGGGTTTAAAACCCATTGGACGCAAGTACTGTAACAGTGGCAGCACTGTAGCAACGGCGGGCCCTGTAGCGGTGGCGGGTACTGTTCGGTACTGTAGAAGTGCAAGTACTATAGCATTACCATTTACATAATGGGCATTGGGCCAAAAAATTTGGCCTACATGCTATGTAATGGGCTAAATGCCCCCCAGGCCTTAGAGCTATGTAATGGGTCTCCCTCTACCTAGTAAAAGTGGTCTTTTCTTTCCTTTAATTATAAATGAGGTGTCCGCCCAACCTTTTAAAAAAAATCAATGTATTATTTTAGTCATTTCAATCATCCAAAAATTTATCCTATCTTAAAAAAGATATAGTTTCACTTATTTATAGGTCTATATAATAACAACATTAACATTGTAACCCTCTCTAAAATGTGATAAAAGGATGGGAAATAACATTGTCCCCCAGGTGTGGTTGTTTATTCCACTAAAAATAGGGGCATCTTGGTAGTTCAATGAATTTTAATTATATAAATGAATCAACCACTTTAGTATTTAAAATGCATCCTCTATTTAATATAAAACTAATTATGTTTCCCCATATTAGATTGACCAAAAAAAAATTGGATGTGAAGAATTTTCATCTAATTTTTCTTTTCCTATTTTGAATTCAATCACTTAGATATATTATCTTTATGATCCATTTAATAAATTTTTCAATCCTCAACTCTTGATTAATAATAAAAATCTAATAAATAACATATTAAATTTAAAATTTTTAAATAGAAATAAATAATACTTAGTGTGACTAGTAAGATCCACCCTATCAACAATCTGTGATTTTTCTATTATATCATTAATTATGAAAACCAATGACCATCAAATTCCAATAAATATAGTTTCAGACTGTGTTATAGATTTAAATAACCAACAAAATGGATGAAGTTATTTTTTAAAATTATTATTATAACTACAAACATACCATTATTATTTAAGAATCCTCAACCCTAATAATTTAGATCTTCTTATATAAAATTAATCCTCTAATATGAATTCTCTTATATAGAATTACATCTATACATCCATGGCTTCATCAGAACATGGTTATCTAGAATGAATATAATTTAATATTTCATATGAAATGTTTCTCCTTTGTATTTCAATTCTTGACCACATAGGTGTTCTTGTTCCAGAAAATCACATATATTTGAACATTGCTTCCCTATTTTAAATATTGAGATATCTATATCACATTTCATTATAATCCTCAAAGATAACATTTTAAATTAAAATTAAAAAAAAGTTATTAGTCTGTATAATTTTTTATATTCACATAGTTCTATATTGATTAATATTTTATATATTAAGAAATATAAAATCTATATTACTTTTTGAATGAATGGTAATCATATCAGTCTAACTCAACATGATATTAAATTTTTAGAATTATCATTTAGTAACACAATGAATTATTCTGATTTTTAATTTAAAAAATTATCTAAATTACATATTTTGGAGAATTTTAATACCATAATATTTAAATAATTTGAATTCTCCACATGTTCGTGGAACTTTTATGTGAGTCCAAGTTATTCCAATGTGGATGTAATTCCTATGTAAATATTTATTCTAATGAGAGGGACAATGTAAATTCTATATAAATTATACATGATTATTTAGTGTGTGGATGAAATAATTTTTTTTGAATCATGGGTAATCAATTATAGAATAAATTTATAGCCAAATATTATCTCGATAATGTGCATTCCCAATGAATTTAACAGAATCTAATGATAGATTTGTGAGAAAACATAAATCTATGGAAAAGAAGGGTCAAATGGATGAAATTCCATCTTTTTGGACAACTTAATGAAATGAAATTTTCAATGATACGCATGGAAATTTATTTGTCAAATTGTATGTCTTCTATAAGAATCCAAATTTCCAAAAGTATTGGAATTATCATTTACTATATAGTCTCTAAGAGGGGCACAATAACATCTCATTTCATATGTTTTTTTTATTTTGGATAAGGTGATGAATAATTTTAGGATTTGAGGTCAATAAGGGATCTGTACAAAATATAGTGGTTACAAATTAATATACCTTTATTTATTAAAATAAAATTATTAAAAACCTACTACATTACGTGGAATAAATTCTAAATGGATCAATATAGAGTGAGTTTGTGATAAATTATGGAGTGAGTACCATACTATTTTCATGAACATAGAATCTAATAAATCATCCCGCAGGTAATATATTTAATTTTATAATGTTTTCTAATTAGTGGAAAGAGGAATTGGATAGTAAAAAAAATTTCAAGGATAGGGTTGTTGTGAATAGAATTCTTTAAATAGACTGTATTGGCTTTATAATTTTTTTACTATTTTAATAGATTCTATATTCTTGATAATTTTCAAAATGACTAAAATATAGTGTCGGTATGATGGTTTATCTATGGAGATAGTATTACACTAGATTTCCATGAATAAAAATATATTATCTTAAAAGATAAATAGTTTAATGAAAATTAGAATGAATTTACGAACATGTCATCAAGTATAGTGTTTCTATGGGATGAGATAAACACTAAGGCATCTAAGTAAAAATTAAAATTAACTAATAATAGAATATATTATATTTCGTTATGAAAATAATTATTTTTTTACAATAATTCTATTTTCGGATAGAAAAATCCTAATATATAATTCAGAGGTTGATTATATGATTATAGTGGGGTTGAGTATATATCAGATTGAGTAGTTGACATTAGAAATTTTCAGTTTTTTTAAAAATAATGAACATAATTCTAAATAGAATATTTTTTTGTTATATCAAAGAGAAATAATTTAAATAATATTGTTCTTTTAATATTTAGAGTATATTTGGGATGTGGTTGAATTATTGGAACGAGTTACTCAAATATTATAACAATTACTATAGATAATCCATTTATTTTATCCAAGAATAATCCGTGTAAATTAATAAAGTGTTTTTTGACATGGAATAGGTTTTCAATAACCAATTTTGGGATGGTTTACGTGATATATGGTCTTTAATAATTTATATATTTCATATGATATGTTATCTATTCTCAAATTCATGGTGTCTAATGAAAATCAAAACATGGAGGAGGTGAATTGGATAAATGGATATATCAATTTTTTAACATATAATTAACATTATACCTAAATATATGATATATTACTGGGGGTTTTTCACATGAAAATTGGAATAGATGTCAACACATAGATATGAACCCATGTTTTCATCACATTCAACAGAAATTCTATAAATTAGATCTCAAAACAAATACAAGTATTGAATTATCCCCACTAAATGTATAGAAAATATATTTCATAAAATTTTAAAATAATTCATTATTTCATGGGGAATTGTTTAATTATCTATAAAAATATAAAAAATTGAATGTTGTTTGGAATATTTTAGAGTGGGATTCATCTTTGATTTATATATTTTTTTAGTCTAAAATAAATCTTATTTAGATATGTAATTACTTATTTCATATATTTTTTGTGGACCTAATATTTTTTATATAGAATTTTTATGGATGTAGTAATGTTAATGATATATTAGTTAATGCATTTTTTTGAGTAATTCATGTGTGGTTTTATATAATACATGGGTTGGAAAAACCAAATGTGTCTTGGAGGAACATCTGTAATCTTTTGTAGTGATGGAAAGTGATATGAAGGATATGATCAAGTTGATTTCGTAAATGACTAAATTAACATTTACTCGATATTTTATTTTATCCTTCTTGATATGAACATGTTTCTATTTATATATCATAAACATCAAAAATAGAAAATTTTAGATGTTGTGATATGGGTTATAAATGAGAGAAGATATTGTGAATCAATAGGTATCGAACTGAGCCATTTGATTTTAGAACATGTGAAGGAAATGGTGGATGGGGTTTGAAAAACAAATTATTCACTAAAATCAACAAGCTAAATCTTTTCAAACCATGTGTTACATATTATTTCCATGTTCAATAATATATTGTCAAATAATATGGGTTGGTAGTGGAACCACTGCTATAGATTAAAAACGTATATAAATTGTTGGAATGGTTTATATGTTTTATATCATTATTTAGTTTAATTTTTATTTTTATAAGAACTTTCAATGAATTTAAGTCTCTTGAAACATTGTGGTTTTATCATTACTTTCAATGTATGTAGTTTATATACCATTTTTTTAGTTTAACTGAAAACTACATAAATTATATGATTTTTTTAGGTTTGTTTCATTTTAATTTTAATCATTTTATATGGTTAATATTGTAGGTAAATGTGTAAATAATTGGTCCAGTCATTTAAGATACCAACTATTGAGTTTTATTATCGACACCATGAATTTTCTACTACAGAAATTCATCATGTTAATTATGATATTAGGTATAAGAACAGATAAAAAATGAATTTATTAACTAAATATTAGCATATAAGACGATATGATCTATGTAATTTAGGAAAAACTAGATTATTAAAATGTCACAATCACATTTAACATGAATTATTATATGTGTCATGTTATAAGTGATATTACTAATACTAATCATAATATGACATCAAAATCTAATATGATTATCATTATTTAGGGATTTCATTGAATACATATAATGTAGTAGTGATTTTCACAGAATCATAAATATTTTATATATGATACATAAATAAAATTGAAATTTTTTAAATCAATAAACAAGAAAATATAAAAAATTTGTACAGTCTAACTGTACTTGATTATCTCTTGATAAAACACACTAATAACATATTTCTTAATCATACTCCAATATACCATTAGTTAAATACTTTAGAAATTATTATAGAATTAATGTTTCTGTTTCATTGTTGATTTTATTAAGATATATGATACATTTTTCTAAGTATAAAATAAACAAAAATTAATATCACCATCATTAATAATCATTCATATAAAAGAAAATTTAACAAGATTTTTTTCAACATGGATGACACCAAAGTTGTTTATTTTATGATCCCACTCTACTACATTCAATGTAATTACTATCTATAAGAATTATTCTTGGGATAACTCATAGATCAAGAATATACATATTAATCTAAAATACAGCATTAGAATTATTTTATGTTATGATACATTGAGTTATTGATATAAATTTTAGAGTTATTAGTTTCATGGATCATTTATATAATATTTCCTTACAATATATTATACACAATTTATCAAAACTGTGATATTTCATCATATTTTTTCATTAGGAAATTATCATTATATTGATAACATATAATTATATAAATGCAACATACAATGTCTAAAACAATTGGTTGGTTTCTATCTATAAAATAATCATACATATCATTTTCATTGAATTTCCATCACTATTGTTTGATTGGTTTCTAGTTCACCAATATAGCACATAAGAAAAATTGAAATAAGTATATATCACAAAAAAATTATTAATCGAATATCCAAATTACAGGGAATCTTACTAATGTGTTTTTGTTCTTCAACGAATAGATTTAATGGTCTCTTTGAATGAATCATTCTAGTTATATTACAATATAACCCAATTATGATATTTAAATGTAAATTTTAGTTATTAATTAAACAATTTATGTTTTCTGAAAAAAAATTATACAAATTATTTAGACAACACCCTATAGATATTTATAAAATGAATTATAACTACCTTGGGATGATTATTTATTAATGAGAAATTATCCAGAAAATATTATTGATTGTAACATTATAAATGAATTTGTTTTTATATATATTCTATTAATATAATATATTTAAAATATAACAATTTTCTCATGACCTTATTTATATAGAAAAAAATCATCCTCCAATATTATAATGTCAGAATAACTGAAAATTTATTATAATGAATATTTCAATAATGAGAAGAAACCACTAAACTATAGATAGATCATTACAGATTGGAAATACTAATATACATTATTAAAACTTCCAATATATTTAAATATACCATATTTACATCATTAAATAATTTATCACCATTGATTACTATTTTTCTATCTAATTAATATATCATAAAATCATAATATGTTATTATAACTAAAATATACCTTATGGTTATTATCATAATAACAATAGAAAATATTTCTTTTGGTGAAATCGTGTATATGTTGAAATCCAATAGCTACTATGAAACCCTTATTAATAATATTTAACATTGATACAAGTATTCTTATGAATGAACCAGTTTCACTTAATGAGTTTCAAACATTCTTGTGTTTCTGTAACACCCCAGGTAAATAAGGAATATGAAATTTTCATATTTATCCATATTTGTGAATAAAATATTAATATTACTTTAAAGGGGACGCTATGCTCGATGGCGTACCCAACACGCAACAACGAGTTTCTTGGGAATCTTACGTTGCACTCTAATAATAAAATAATATTATTTTAAATGGTAGTTAACATGTAGCAGTTGTAATGGCAGGAATGGATATAAATAACTAAAATATAATTATATATGTTCTTAAATATTTTTACATTTATACAATAAAAGATAAAGGCTTAAAATACGGAAAGAATTCAATTTTAGGCGTATATGCCCTAGTTTTCACTAAAGGTTCACTTATCACCTTTTGATGGAGAACCGTCATTAAATATAGTTTTGTTCACTCTTAAACATTCTTTTGGACCAAATAAAACTTTTATTAAGAATCGGGACATCAAAATTTACTTTGTGTAAATTTTTGGTATCTTTCCGATAAAGTTCATTTTTTTAATGAATAGTGTAAAATGTTGTATTTTAATTCAAAACCACTTTTTAATATAATTTATTTATATGATTAGATTATATTTTGAATTGGTTTTAAAGTTAAATTAGAAAATATTTTTACCATTAAATCCAATAGTGGTCGTTGGAATCAATTTCACTTTGAAATCAGACTTAAACTAGTGTCAATCTTTTGATACTTATTGTTTCATAAAACACGCTATTTTTTCATGACAGCGGGAATTAATTATTAAATTAATTAATGTGACTTATATGTTTTAAATTTTGTAAAACGGACTTCATTTTTAAATTCAGAATATCAAATATAGCTTAGGGTGAATTTTTGGGATTTTTCTGAAAAACTTCAATTTTTGATGAATAGTGAAACCACTAAGTGGTACTTATAAAAACTGATTTTCCGTTTAAATGAAATTTAGCCATCATTGTGTTTTGATTTTCAAAAATCTGACATAAATGGTTGTCATTAAGAAGTAAAATGTGGTTCAATGAGATTAAAATAATTTTTTGGTGAATAGTAACTTATTAAGTTTTTAATCGCGATTAGAGGTAATTAGTGTAGTTTAAGGTAAAAATGATATTATAAGAATGTGAAAACACCATGAAACTTGTCCTACACCTATTGGTTGTATCATGTCCGACCAAGACAAGCCATGGGTCAACTTGGGGACCCCATGGATCCACTTTGGTTGGGAAATGACATAAATAACATTTTATTTAATGTAAAAGTAAAATTGACACAAACATGATATGTTTTACTAAACCAATTTTTAAGTGGGGTTATACAAGTCATATTTTTTATTATAAATATTAATTGGAAAGATAAAAAGATTTCCTACATCATAGTATTTTTTTTATAATTTTTAGACATTAAATAAATTAAATTATTTATGACATAATAATGATGCAGTGATGACATCATTATTTGACGATTTAAATAAAATGGAAAGATAATGTAAAATCTATGAACTAAACATGTACAAAACTTATTGGATGAGTGGATTTAGAAGCCTTATCACCTTATACACGAATTATATCAATGTGGGACCTTTTGAAACCGAAACATATTTTCAAATAAAGTAATATTGCTTTACTTTCCAAAAGTATCCCTCCTCTCCTCCTATAAAAGGCCCCCACCTCTACCTCATTTAACACACTCCTCAAGCCTTTGGCTCGGCCAAACCCTGCCCATTTACTCTCTCCACATCCCTCTACTCATCCTAGAGGATTCCCTTTGGGCAGAATCCTTTCAAAGGAATCCTTTAGGCTCAAATCAAAAGGAGTTACACTTTTAAAGGTAATTCATTCTCTCATGTTCATTTGTTTTATTTTGCTTCTCCAACCCCATAAACTCTTTTTATTTACTTATTTTGTAACAACACCAGTATCTTCAATATACTAGGATGTTTTTATAAGATTTTTTTCGAGCTACACTCTCACACAACTACATCAAATGGTTAAAGAACATACGGTTTCCGTGGATGGTGAAATTATGCCTCCCGAAACGATGATTGTTCAATACTCATTTAACACCTTAAAAGGTGGACATTATGATGTAACTATTTTTATATATGATATATAATATGTTTATGTTTTATTTATTCTTCTGTATTTTTCATTTTTTTCTTACCTTTATGGCTTCCATTATGGGTATACGCGATATCTTCATTTAAGGAAGTGCGGACTACCGCCCCCTCAAAGTGATTTGATTCATTAAATACCATATGTGGGATGTATAAAGGATGGAAATATGATATTATATATGATATTATACTGGAATTATAATATACCTTTATATCATTATTATTCCATTCTATAAAATATGAAATAGAAATGAAAGTAGCGTTCATGCGTACGTACGGCTTACCGTCTCCATGAACGGTGCATTTCATTTCTTACCTCTAAATGATTATGTAATGTTATAAATTGATGAATGTACTGTATATATATGACATATATGATATCTACATAATGAATACAATTCTGGATATAATAAACATTTGGCCACACAAACAACATGTAATTGTAAGAAGTCCACTTTCGACTTAAGAACCAAATATCGGCAAAACAAATATTATTAACTTAAATGATTACATAATGTTTATGACATGGTAATAAGTGGTATAAAAGTAATAATGAACTTGAAAAAGGTTCTTAAGGAATTATAAATTAACTCAAGTTTATTATTCAGGAGATTAAAGAACAATCGAGTCAAGTCGGACCCGAGGTAAGGGATCCTACTCCTCTCTTTCTTTTTAAGTACACACTTTTATGTCATTCCTTTTAAAGCTCATATTTCTTGTTATTGGGATGATCTTTTATATTAAAATTACTGTAATTTTTATGTGATGAGAGACCCTATTCTCTGTCATCAATCCATTTTGGATGTTTTGAGTGGCGCCGTTAGGCTGCCGAACTTTCGTAAGAGATCTAACCTCTCTCTTTCTTTTTAAGTACTCTCCTTTATGTCACTTCTTTTAAACTCCTTCTTGTAATGTTGTGGGATGTTCTTTTATATTCCTCTTGCTGTAAATTTTATTGTAATGTGGTGAGATACCCTATTTGATCTCATCAATCCATATCCGGATGTTTTATGTGGCGCCGTTAGGCTGCCGAGTTTTCGTAAGGGATTTTTCATCTCACTTTTATTCACGTGAGATTTATGCTACATTTGCCACAAATTCCATTTAGTGGTGTATGTAATGCCCATTATTATACTCTTTGTGTAATATACTTTCGTTTATGAGTATTTACATCAATGATCTATTGTCTTTTTTTCATGGGGTGTATGTTTTGAAAGATACCCAAGTCGGTAAGGGAACCTTTCACCCTCCTCTTTTTTAAAAGACTTCTTTTATTGGGTCTTTTAATTTACATATTTTTATGTTGGGATATGTTCTCATACATCCTTATTGATGTAAATTTTATGTCCAATTGATGAGATACACTTTTTATCTCTCATCAACTCATTTTGATGTGATGTCGTTAGGCTGTCAAGGGAACTTTTTAACCTAATTTCGATTTCTTTGGGTTCAACTTGTAGTCATTGAATATGTCATCCATTGAATATGTGTGATTGACCTTTTATTTTTTTACACTTAATATCCACTTATATTGGGTGTATATATATTTTTCACACATATATTTGAGATTTATTTTTCCTTAATTTAAGGATACCTTCTTTATAAGGGATTTCTTCAAATTTGACATTTCTATTGAGGGTTCATTGTTGTTATGCACCAATTAACTCTTATATGGTGTATATAATGTCCTTTGGAGTATTATATCATGAATCCTTTTATTCTCATTATATTATAAAGTTCTGGCTAAATGTTATTCCTCGATTATTGTATTCAAGTGTCTCTAATTTTGGTAAAACCCCTTTAACCAAAATATCATTTTAAATGTTTTAATTGTTTGTTCTTATTAATATCCATGTTTTAAAAATGGTTTTAAGGATTTATTTATATGGATATTAATGGTTTAAAATGTTAAAAGATTCAAGGTGGTATGGGACACTTTGATTCAAAAATCTCTTTATTAAATGTTTTAAATGGTTTTGGAAATGGTTTCTTTTTGAATGGATTCATTATTTCAATATCCTAAAATGTTATATTGTGATTGAAATGTGGAAATGTTATGTTTCCTTTATTCATGTTTATGTGATATGATTATGTTATGGTTCTTGGGCATTGTTATGAAGAACGGGTGGTTTCGTGATAAACTAAGGGTGGGTGAGCCCGATATAGCTCTCCAATGCATTGGGTAACGCGAAGGAGTGAAACGTTAAGGTTTCTCCAAAGAGATTTAGGGAATATACTGTGATGGGTATTCCAAACGTAACCAAGAGGGTTACTCCCTACGTAAGAATGTTATGAATGCCTCAAGTTACCTTTATGTCTTATGTTTTCTATGATTTATTCATGGTTTGATGAGGTATGTTAAAGTGCCTATGTTTTATGGGTAAAGTATGATTTCATTCTCATGTATATATGAACTCATGTTTCCTTTCCATATTTTTTTTTGTAACCCTTACTGAGATTTTTATGCTCATCCCAAGTTTTGGAAATGTTTTTCACAGGTCAAGGGAAAGGTACATGATGTGTTGATAGTGTCAAGGATGTGTCAAGAAAGAATCTGTGTTATATTTTAAATATGTTTCCGTTGATGGGAAGAATGAATACTGTCTTTTATGTAACCACTTTGTTTAAATGTGGAATGTAATGCAAGTTTCATGATCTAATTCTCTAAAACTCTAAACCTGAAAAGATCCTCAATGTGTAATCGTGTAATAACTCAAGATTAAGTAAGGTTTAAGGCTGGGGCCTTATAGTTGGTATCAAAGGTCGGTTTAGATAACTTTATAGGTTAGGGTATTCTTTAAGCATAATTGACAATTACCATAATGGTTAGGATTTCAGAAAGAGTCTTAGTTTTAGATAAAGTGAATGAGTAAGTATATATTATTGTCTATCTTACTCATTAGTACATGATGGTTTTGTTGATATACTCACACTGAACTTTTTGGTTTTAGTAAATGGCTGGATCTAGCAGGCAGCAAAGTAACAGTGGATGTGAAGGAAAATGTGACAGTTTTTTGAGCAAGCAACTGAATGATATGGGAGCTGCAATGAGAACTCTTTTGATTATCCTCAACCAACTATCTGGAGTCATGATTGACCACCTAAACCTTGGAGATTTCTCTAAGGCATCATATATGCAAGAAACAAATCCCTACGGAAGTACAGGTAATAATCATAAAGGTAAGTGTGTTCAAAAACCTATGTGTCAAAGATGTGGAAAGAAACACCTAGGAAAATGTTTCAAAGGGACAGAAATATGCTATAGATGTGAAAATGAAGGTCATAAAGCAAGAACCTGCCATGGAAAAAGGAAGCATCCAGTTGACTCAAGGAAAGGGAAAGAAGTTCTTTCTGAGGGATCAATTGAATGTTTTAAATGTGGTGTGCATGGTCATTATGCAAACACATGTCCTATGAAGAAGTTTCGTGAATGGGGTCACCAAGAGCGTACCAATATTCGTTTACCAATACCTAATGCCATTCCGATTGAGGATGAAGAAACTGACAATGACCAATCAAAGGTATGTACTATTTCATGACTATTGTTTTCTTATTTTGGAATCTTAGGATATGATTCATGATTTTGTTTGTAGGAAAGAGGTATTTCGGAATAAGTTGGAAAGGAATGGATAATGGATCATGAAGAATGTTGAATGAGTAATATGTCAACATATAAGGGCTTCAAGAGTTAGGGTGAAATTATTAAGAGTATTAAGTCTCTTTTGATGATGGGGATTACATCAGAGGACTTTTTATATTATGTGTAACCCTGATGTTTAACATAGGCAAATTTTATTCAAGTAATAGTTATCTTTTCTTTTGCGGACATAGTTATAAAGAACCATTTGGGTTTATATGATCCTTACTTTTAAGGTAATTATGGGTTACCACATGTTATGATTGAAGTGAAAGGCATGAGATAAAATTGAGGTTAAATTATGTTATGGTTATTTTTGATGATTTTATCCCTTTTTGGGTAATGATTTGAGAATTATATAGTTTTGGAAAAAGGACAACACGCAGACCGTGTGACAACCTGTCGCGTCGGACAATGCTGCGGGAATCGAACCCACAACCAAAGTGCGACTGGTATTTATCGCCTACCACTGGACTACGTGAAGTCCCTGGTTAGTTTGACTGATTCTTTTTAGTTATATGATTTTATGAATTAAGAGTAAGTTGATTTTGGAGGATATGTGATTAGGATAATTACTTTTCAATGTGAGACTTTAGGAGCAACTGATGTTGTTTGGAGATAAATGTTACAATTTAACTTGGAAGACTATGTGACTAAATCCTTCAAATATTTGGGTTTCAATCTTATATTGCTTTACTTTGAAGAATTTTATGGACAAATTTTTTATCGGATGGTCCTCGTTGAACTTTGGGTTTTGTTGGACAAA
The DNA here is from genome assembly GCA_963277665.1 of Viscum album. Taxonomy (NCBI): domain Eukaryota; kingdom Viridiplantae; phylum Streptophyta; class Magnoliopsida; order Santalales; family Viscaceae; genus Viscum; species Viscum album. Next base: position 1,918,889,020 of record OY728125.1, on the reverse strand, counting down.
TTTTGGAGATTAAGAATAGATTTTCTTTTTATAAGGGGTTATCCTTTTCTGGATTATCTGATCTTGTACTAACCTTTTTGGTTTTGGTTTTGTTTAAAGCCTAAATACATGGGATTTATATAGTTCTCTTTTTGGGATTAGGTGATTCTCTAGAAGTTGATTATAGTACTCTTAATGCGAAAAAGTCTCCCTAAATACTCGTCTTTTGGAAAAAATATGAGTTTGACTAAGGAATCTAGTAAAAGTTGAAAGTCAACATGATAAGTGATTATGCTTCCTTATGAATAAATTCCTCAATAAAAAGTAACTTAATACAAAAATGTTGTCTATTAACTTTTCCTACTGGGTAACCCAACACCATTTAACCCATCAGAAGTTTGTGATTTTCTTATTGTTAACTTTCTCCTAAACATGTTTTCTATCACTCTCCATCAGAACTTGACCCTATGTTTTCTCCTCCATGTCCATATTTTCATACTTGGAATCCTAGTATGGGTTAACTCGGGTGACCTCTGTGCTTATCTTTCTTTATTTTAAAGAGATTGTTTTACCGACTCTTGTTCCGATGTGGGACGTTCAAGGATGTTTCCAAGCGCAATTTTAAAATTGCGAGGACGCAATTCCCAAAAGGGGGGAAGGATGTAACACCCCAGGTAAATAAGGAATATGAAATTTTCATATTTATCCATATTTGTGAATAAAATATTAATATGACTTTAAAGGGGACGCTATGCTCGATGGCGTACCCAACACGCAACAACGAGTTTCTTGGGAATCTTACGTTGCACTCTAATAATAAAATAATATTATTTTAAATGGTAGTTAACATGTAGCCGTTGTAATGGAGGGAATGGATAGAAATAACTAAAATATGATTATATATGTTCTTAAATATTTTTACATTTATACAATAAAAGATAAAGGCTTAAAATACGGAAAGAATTCAATTTTAGGCGTATATGCCCTAGTTTTCACTAAAGGTTCACTTATTACCTTTTGATGGAGAACCGTCATTAAATATAGTTTTGTTCACTCTTAAAAATTCTTTTGGACCAAATAAAACTCTTATTAAGAATCGGGACATCAAAATTTACTTTGTGTAAATTTTTGGTATCTTTCCGATAATGTTCATTTTTTTTAATGAATAGTGTAAAATGTTGTATTTTAATTCAAAACCACTTTTTAATCTAATTTATTTATATTATTAGATTATATTTTGAATTGGTTTTAAAGTGAAATTAGAAAATATTTTTACCATTAAATCCAATAGTGGTCGTTGGAATCAATTTTACTTTGAAATCAGACTTAAACTAGTGTCAATCTTTTGATACTTATTGTTTCATAAAACACGCTATTTGTCATGACAGCGGGAACTAATTATTAAATTAATTAATGTGACTTATATGTTTTTAATTTTTTAAAACGGACTTCATTTTTGAATTCAGAATATCAAATATATCTTAGGGTGAATTTTTGGGATTTTTCTGAAAAACTTCAATTTTTGATGAATAGTGAAACCACTAAGTGGTACTTATAAAAACTGATTTTCCGTTTAAATGAAATTTTGCCATCATTGTGTTTTGATTTTAAAAAATCCGACATACATGGTTGTCATTAATAAGTAAAATGTGGTTCAATGTGATTAAAATAATTTTTTGGTGAATAGTAACTTATTAAGTTTTTAATCGCGATTAGAGGTAATTAGTGTAGTTTAAGGTAAAAATGATATTATAAGAATGTGAAAACACCATGACACTTGTCCTACACCTATTGGTTGTATCATGGCCGACCAAGACAAGACATGGGTCAACTTGGGGACCTCATGGATCCACTTTGGGTGGGAAATGACATAAATAACATTTTATTTAATTTAAAGTAAAATTGACACAAACATGATATGTTTTACTAAAACAATTTTTAAGTGCGGTTATACAAGTCATATTTTTGATTATAAATATTAATTGGAAAGATAAAAAGATTTCCTACATCATAGTATTTTTTTTATAATTTTTAGACATTAAATAAATTAAATTATTTATGACATAATAATGATGCAGCGATGACATCATTATTTGACGATTTAAATAAAATGGAAAGATAATGTAAAATCTATGAACTACACATGTCCAAAACTTATTGGATGAGTTTATTTCGAAGCCTTATCACCTTATCCACGAATTATATCAATTTGGGACCTTTTGAAACCGAAACATATTTTCAAATAAAGTAATATTTCTTTACTTTCCAAAAGTACCCCTCCTCTCCTCTTATAAAAGGCCCCCACCTCTACCTCATTTAACACACTTCTCAAGCCTTTGGCTCGGCCAAACCCTGCCCATTTACTCTCTCCACATCCCTCTCCTCATCCTAGAGGATTACCTTTGGGCATAATCCTTTCAAAGGAATCCTTTAGGCTCAAATCAAAAGGAGTTACACTTTTAAAGGTAATTCATTCTCTCATGTTCATTTGTTTTATTTTGCTTCTCCAACCCCCTAAACTCTTTTTATTTACTTCTTTTGTAACCACACCAGTATATTCAATATACTAGGATGTTTTTATAAGATTTTTTTCGAGCTACACTCTCACACAACTACATCAAATGGTTAAAGAACATACGGTTTCCGTGGATGGTGAAATTCTGCCTCCCGAAACGATGATTGTTCAATACTCATTTAACACCTTAAAAGGTGGCCATTATGATGTCACTATTTTTATATATGATATATAATATGTTTATGTTTTATTTATGCTTCTTTATTTTTCATTTTTGTCTTACCTTTACGGATTCCATTATGGGTATACGCGATATCTTCATTTAAGGAAGTGCGGACTACCGCCCCCTCAAAGTGATTTGATTCGTTAAATACCATATGTGGGATGTATAAAGGATGGAAATATGATATTATATATGATATTATACTGGAATTATAATATACCTTTATATCATTATTATTCCATTCTATAAAATATGAAATAGAAATGAAAGTAGCGTTCATGCGTACGTACGGCTTACCGTCTCCATGAACGATGCATTTCATTTCTTACCTCTAAATGATTATGTAATGTTATAAATGCATGAATGTACTGGATATATATGACATATATGATATCTACATAATGAATACAATTCTGTATATAATAAACATTTGGCCACACGAACAACATGTAATTGTAAGAATTCCACTTTCGACTTAAGAACCAAATATCGGCAAAACTAATATTATTAACTTAAATGATTACATAATGTTTATGACATGGTAATAAGTGGTATAAAAGTAATAATGAACTTGAAAAAGGTTCTTAAGGAATTAGAAATTAACTCAAGTTTATTATTCAGGAGATTAAAGAACGATCGAGTCAAGTCGGACCCGAGGTAAGGGATCATACTCCTCTCTTTCTTTTTAAGTACACACATTTATGTCATTCCTTTTAAAGCTCATATTTCTTGTTATTGGGATGATCCTTTATATTAAAATTACTGTAATTTTTATGTGATGAGAGACCCTATTCTCTCTCATCAATCCATTTTGAAAGTTTTGAGTGGCGCCGTTAGGCTGCCGAACTTTCGTAAGAGATCTAACCTCTCTCTTTCTTTTTAAGTACTCTCCTTTATGTCACTTCTTTTAAACTCCTTCTTGTAATGTTGGGGGATGTTATTTTATATTCCTCTTGCTGTAAATTTTATTTTAATGTGATGAGATACCCTATTTTATCTCATCAATCCATATCCGGAAGTTTTATGTGGCGCCGTTAGGCTGCCGAGTTTTCGTAAGGGATTTTTCATCTCACTTTTATTCCCGTGAGATTTATGCTACATTTTCCACAAATTCCATTGAGTGGTGTATGTAATGCCCATTATTCTACTCTTTGTGTAATATAATTTCTTTTATGAGTATTTACATCAATGATATATTGTCTTTCTTTCATGGGGTGTATGTTTTGAAAGATACCCAAGTCGGTAAGGGAACCTTTCACCCTTCTCTTTTTTAAAAGACTTCTTTTATTGGGTCTTTTAATTTACATATTTTTATGTTGGGATATGTTCTCATACATCCTTATTGATGTAAATTTTATTTCCAAGTTATGAGATAAACTTTTTATCTCTCATCAACTCATTTTGATGTGATGCCGTTAGGCTGTCAAGGGAACTTTTTAACCTAATTTCGATTTCTTTGGGTTCAACTTGTAGTCATTGAATATGTCATCCATTGAATATGTGTGATTGACCTTTTATTTTTTTACACTTAATATCCACTTATATTGGGTGTATATATATTTTTCACACATATATTTGAGATTTATTTGTCCTTAATTTAAGGATACCTTCTTTATAAGGGATTTCATCACATTTGACATTTCTATTGAGGGTTCATTGTTGTTATGCACCAATTCACTCTTATATGGTGTATATACTTCCCTTTGGAGTATTATATCATGAATCCTTTTATTCTCATGATATTATAAACTTCTGACTAAATGTTATTCCTCGATTATTGTATTCAAGTGTCTCTAATTTTGGTAAAACCCCTTTAACCAAAATATCATTTTAAATGTTTTAATTATTTGTTCTTATTAATATCCATGTTTTCAAAATGGTTTTAAGGATTTATTTATATGGATATTAATGGTTTAAAATGTTAAAAGCTTCACGGTGGTATGGGACACTTTGATTCAAAAATCTCTTTATTAAATGTTTTAAATGGTTTTGGAAATGGTTTCTTTTTGAATGGATTCATTATTTCAATATCCTAAAATGTTATATTGTGATTGAAATGTGGAAATGTTATGTTTCCATTATTCATGTTTATGTGATACGATTATGTTATGGTTCTTGGGCATTGTTATGAAGAACGGGTGGTTCCGTGATAAACTAAGGGCGGGTGAGCCCGATATAGCTCTCCAATGCATTGGGTAACGCGAAGGAGTGAAACGTTAAGGTTTCTCCGAAGAGATTTAGGGAATATACTGTGATGGGTATTCCAAACGTAACCAAGAGGGTTAATCCCTACGTAAGAATGTTATGAATGCCTCAAGTTACCTTTATGTCTTATGTTTTCTATGATTTATTCATGGTTTGATGAGGTATGTTAAAGTGCCTATGTTTTATGGGTAAAGTATGATTTCATTCTCATGTATATATGAACTCATGTTTCCTTTCCATATTTTTTTTTTGTAACCCTTACTGAGCTTTTTATGCTCATCCCAAGTTTTTGAAATGTTTTTCACAGGTCAAGGGAAAGGTACATGATGTGATGATAGTGTCAAGGATGTGTCAAGAAAGAATCCGTGTTATATTTTAAATATGTTTCTGTTGATGGAAAGAATGAATACTGTCTTTTATATAACCACTTTGTTTAAATGTGGAATGTAATGCAAGTTTCATGATCTAATTCTCTAAAACTCTAAACCTGAAAAGATCCTCAATGTGCAATCTTGTAATAACTCAAGATTAAGTAAGGTTTAAGGCTGGGGCCTTATAGTTTCAATGATTATCTAATATTTATTTTATTAAATGGACATTGTTTATTATTACATATCTTTTAATTATATATGAATCCATTTCTAAACCAATTAACTAGTATGAAATGATATTTTTTGCAACAGTTTACTATGGTTCATGAAACAAAGTGCATTATAAGAATATTCTAAAATCATGATGTTAACTAAGATATTTTTTTCCCAATTATTATCCATACTGATAGGATAAATTTAATTTAATTAATTTTAAATTTTCTTATTTAACATTATTTATAAAAGAATTTGGAATTACAATTCATTAATAATATTTTTAATATAATAAAAACAATATATAAAATAAATTATTCAGTAGAGGTAATGATGGTTTTAATCCAAAAATCATTTAATTTACATCTAGTTACATTACAACAAATACATGAGAGTTATTATAAATAAACACTCTAATTTAGTTAATAATTAAAAAGTAATTTAATCATCCTACCATGTAATTATAATTCAAATATATTAATATATTTATAATTTTATAATTATAGTACCCAATAAATTTATAGTCCTTCAATTTAACTCATATATATAATTAATTGGGAACACTTATAAAAATATAAAGAATAAATATCATTTATCTTGGATGTTTTTTCAATTAATTATAGAATGAATTGTTAATATCCTATATAAATAATGTAATAAAATTAATTTAAAAAAGAATAATTAATTTAAATTAAATAGAGTAACATTTGTTCTTCAATATAAAAGAACATCTTTTCATATAATGTGAACATATAAAAATAAAATTTCTTGTTTTTAATGGTATATGATAATAGATTTATAAAAATTATAAAAATTCATTCATAATAGAAAAATCAATTATCCCATCAAATAATATAATATCTATTACTCAATTTTAATATCTCAGCTATTTCATCATAAAAGAATTATAAAAATTGATTGTACTTTATTTCTCTAATATAAATATTTGACATTTTTTTGGTTTTTAAAACCGGTGATTAAGTATTAGTAATGATAGTATCTATGATATAAACATATCCCAGTTTATAATTCATTTTTATTTTCTTAATTTATACAATCAAATTGAATGAACTAAATATTTATAAATATTTTTAATATTAATTATCATTGTTTATAGAATATAATATTTTATATCATATGACATGTTCAAATAAATTTCATTAAGAAAATTTAAATTATTAGAGTTGGAAATATATTTTTAATATACATTGGAATACTTGAGAATATTAAATTTATTGACTGTATATAGAAGAACTATAAAACTATAAAAAAATTAAATGAAATTATTACTATGAAATTACTCATTCTGAAAGATTAATGTCATAGAAAAATTTTATATTATTTAAATTATTTTAATATCTAATAAAATATTACAGTAATTACTAGAATTAAATTGGTTATTATCCAATATTGAATTTATATTATGTAAACACCTATAATACAAAATAAATTACAATAATAAGTTTATTGGTTCATGATCTATATTTATACATATATTAAATCAATTATTTTTATTACATTATGAATTAATATTCATTTATGAAATACTATATAAATTCATCAAATAAAACTCTTGGATAACTAGTTGAATAATATTTTTCCTAATATAAATCAATAATATTTATATAACCATGTATTTAACAACTACTATGATTTTTTTAACATTTCATATGAACCATAATATTCACAATAGTGTATCAGTTTCCATTTTTATCTAACACATTCTAAACTATTGATGGTTCAATTAACACGATACTTCTATTTTATCATTCGAGATTCTGATTTTTTTTATTTTGTTTGAATGCATATTTCATATAGAAAAATAATAAAATATTTTTTATTTATCATCACCATGAAAATTATATTCATCAAATATGTATCTCACTTGATTATATTAATTATAATTTATTTTTAAGTATCATAAAAAAACTATTCAACATCATCTATAGATGTAAAACCAATTGATGATGAGGTGGGAAATGTTTTCAAGAAAAGATATATATCATTATAATTATTTAGATTATTGTTTGAAATATATTTTTCGATAAAACTATTGTATATTAATGTATTTATATAGAAATAATTCTAATTTCATAACGTATTTACAAAAGGATTAATTTATCCTTTTTAGTTGTCAATAATTATCTAATAATTAATTATAGAATATGGTCCACGTTATAATTTAATTTTCCTTATCAATACAGTTTCGAACGTAGGGAGATTGTATTAAAATCCAACTAAAATAAATATCCTCAAATATGATAACAAATTTTTTAATCATATTTTCCCCACTAATATGATCTTAAATTTGGATTATATTTTCATTGTCCTTATAATAGTGAGACCCAAAACATTGATCATTTAGGACTCCATTGAATGGTCTAGATAGTTACACCAGTCTTATAACACATGGTTTTTGAGACCCAATATTTATTTAAATATAAAACACCTTCATGAAACATTTTAATTAACCATGGTATGGTCTATAAATGTAGCTTTACATCCAAAATCTATGTCTATATTTATATTATAATTCTATATCATTGATATTATATTTTTATCATAATACAGACTTGTTCAATTATAACCATGAAATTAGCATTTATATCTACAGGATTCAAACTTCTTGTGTTTTACATTATTGATAATTAAATACATACTTACAAAGTAAGGAAATTATATCAATTTTTGATTCATTCCATTCAATTATTTGGTTAAATATTGTTTTATATTCGGCCAAATAATTCTCTCCTATAAATTTAGGATAATTTCAACACTTCATTATTTCAAAAATTATCTTGAAGAACATTCTCAATAAGAATCATCCTATTTTGGTTCTTTATAGTAAACTTTATTCTCTTTTACAATAAATATTTTTGTGTATTTTTTATAATGTATACATGGTTATTTATCCCATGTATTTCAAGGTAACAATAAACTAGTTTCTTTATAAAATAAGTTTTTTATCAGTTCAAAACATTGTAATTTTTTTCCAAGAATCTTTCCAACATACCAATAATAATATAATATAAAACTAAATGCGGTGAAAATGTGGGATATAATTAAAAAAACATAATTATTCAAAAATTATTAACTAATATGACATAATAATTCTTCTCTTTAATTGAAATTATTAAAAAATTTCAACACACATCAATGTGATCCAGCATAAGAATTGACGATAGCATTTGTTATTTAAAATTATAAATATTTTTAATGATCTTCTCTAGTTGGTGTTCATCACACCTATGAGTACTATAATGTGAAACATGGGGGATATTAAACACCGTAAAATATCACTATATATTCAAATTTGTTTCTTATAGGAAAAATATATTAATTCCACATCATGTTATTTTAGTTCTTAAAAAGGAAGAAGATATCATCTCCTCCGGAAAAAAAAAAATTAGATATCATTTCATGTGCTTTTCATGTAAGAAAACTACAGTTTATTTTTACTTAGGATTGAGCACATTTATTATAATAATTATTTTACATACTGAGTAACATAGTTTAATGGAACATAATACTTTATGTTTATGTCTTCGAATTACCATGTCAATTTCATGTATCATATCTCTAACAAAATAATGTATTTTCCAAAGCCCATAATATATATTAATATATAATTTCAAAATCTGAAAATTCCTTCCTTGTTATTCATGATACCAATATCTATATTATTTTTTATCATCATATGTACATTTAATCCAATATTAAATATCCACATTTCTGTTTGAACTGATTCATATATAGAAATATATACAACCAATTCATGGGGAACTATTTTATTTTTTGATATAATTCTTCGACTTCAAATATAGTGCTGAAAGATAATATTTATCATCCATAAAATATGATAGACCAGAATTATCTTATAATGTTGAAAATTTATTTTTCTTTCTCATCTCATTTGATGATTTCTTGAGATGTTTGGTATAATAAAATTTAATTTTATTGACTATATTATTCACAATTATTGCCATGAAATAAATGGTCATGTTTCTACACCATCCACACCAATAATGGTGATCATGGTATGTATTCCTAGAATATTATACTAAATTTAGGGTAATAATTTTCTCCTATGTGTGATAGTACCTATTGATTATGGATTAAATTTTTTCACAATTTCATGTATTTGAATAAAAATAAAAAATTATATTTAGTATATTGATGTGTGTCATTGGTATCGAATTGGTTTTCCTTTTTTTTCTACAAATTATATAATTTTGATTCATACTCTAGTCAATCATCATCTTTAGAGTGGGTACTAGAGAAATTGCATTGATCATTATAGAATTTTGTTTTTAAGAAATTGTAATAGAATGTTATCATTCTAATGTGTCATTTTATTCTCCAAAATAATATTATAATGTTCTACTAGGCCACAAAATCCAAATAACTCCTTCTCACTCACGTATGTAACTGTAATTCCCAATATCATAAAGGGGTTCAAGAGATTCTACAAATCTTACACATTTCTTTACATAATGAAAAGATTGAACTTCTATTCATTGATGAACTCAATAAGATCAATTATTTAGTTTTCCAAATATTTGATATCCCTATATTTTTTCTAATTATTGATCTATAAGTCAATGTATTTCTCAATGTTTTATTTATTTTCTAAATTTATTTTTTCAATTTCTATATTTACCTTAGACTTTTCATCTTTCTAATACTACATATAGAGTTTGGAATCATTAAACTTTCTTTTTTATTTTATTATATATTTTATTTAGATATATATAACTTCAAGTACGTTATTTAATTTGATATTAAGTTCAATTAATTAATTAAAATTAAACATTAATCATCTTAATTATAATATATTTAATTGGAATTGACTACCCCTACGCCCATGAAATTATTTTTCTAGAATTAGAAAACACTTATTTCATCTGCTTAGTTTCTTCAGAATAATCATTTTCATATAAATGTAGGTTCATCAGTTTGAGTAAATTTTGATTATTTTTTCTAACCTATTTCATTATGTGAATTTTTTTAGAATATAATCATATGAATCATCATAATCATAAATATGTTTGGTTAAAAAATTGCTAAAATATGTCTAACCATTCCACAATAAACGATTGTAAGTAGAGATTCCATTTAATATTTCCATTTTTTATTTGTAGATGTCAATTAATTAATTACATAACCTCATCTAATTCATCTTATTCTAGGATATCCCAAATAGTTGTATTCTTTATTTTTTTGAATAATTTCTATTTAGACATCACCTTTTCAAAAACAGTATTATCTTTATTTATGATCATGTATTAAAAAATATTAAAATGTCTTAATTCTAGTGCTTGCTACATTGTATATTTTTCTTTTATTACTATGGAATTTAGAATGATCCAAGGTGGTAGCCTTCTCAATAAATTCTTGATGATCATTACCTTATCAAGGATTTATCTGAGACTCGACATTCCCTCAATATAAAAATTTATCAAATCATATAATAGCTCATTGAGATAATTAGGTTTAAACCTCATTTCCTTAATCATGTTCCATAGATCATGTAGTTTAGTTTCTTTAGATTCTGGAATCCCCTTCATCTATAAATAGAATATTTTACCTTATGGTTTTCGATCACATAAATGATATCACCATAATATATATTATTTTAGATATATATAGGCTTTAATAATTTACTCCTCAAGAGTTGGAATCCAATTAACACTACTATATATCAGTTAAATATCCATTAACAATTTTATTAAATAAATAATACATTGAATATATAAAAACATATATCTCCATTGATTCTAGTTACTATTTTATTTGATTATTCTATAGCAGAAAATTGTTTCTATAAAACATCAGAATCCATCATTTATTAAGAAAATCGATTACTTATAATAAGAGATAATATATGAAATTATCTTCCCATTTATGCTAATACTTTTCCTAAAAAGATAAATATCTAAAGAGGTTGGGTGAATCAAGGTAAAAAATATTAAAACAATGACCACAGGTGATAAAAATTAATTATTAAATAAAACACTCCTCTATGATCAACATGTATAAATGAATAATTATAAATTAAATTATTTTGAGAATAAAGGTATTTTTACTTTTTTTAACCTAACAAGGATACATAATAGACCATTTAATGGAAATTTATACCAATGAAAACCCAGGAATCTCATATTAATTGTAGAAAATGTAAACATTAGTTTTTTTTGCTATAATCCTGTTATTTATAACCATATTTCTCGATCCAATAATTAAAAAATCAAATGGGAAACTTTGATGAATTAAATATTTGGCTACCATATAGGTTTATAATTTTAGGCAATTCAGAAAACAATTATATAAACCACACCGATGCCATCAAATGAATATTTCACCAATTTATCCATGTTTTTATTATTTCAACATAGGCTATCAACATCATCCTTCTGAAATCGTTTATAGAAATAACTCATTCGACCTCATTATTTGTAACATATAGAAATGAAAACCTAATAAGGGTGAGATAAAATACTCAGTTAGTGTAAACATAAGAATTAAAATTTTCTCAACATCAATGATAATAAGAGTGCAAAAAATGACGATATAATCAAAGTGTATGTGTGAATCATAAAGGAACTCATACCCATCAATAATTGGATCATCATATATAGAAACATGGAAAATTTAAGAGTCATCAGCATTAGTAATCATGATAAATGTTATATTTATACAGATAATATGAATCATTATAAACCCATAGAAATAATACATTAACATATTTGTATGTTGGAACATCATCTCATAGAACACTTATAGAACTCTTATGGAATTCGTGAAAATTGTAATAAACATATGTTCCCTATATAATAAAATTATATTGAGAACATTGTCATTACCAAATGAATTCTATCACTCTATGGGTATACCCTTAGTATAAGCTATATTAGGCTTACCTGAAACAATTTGGTCTGACCCATTAATTTTAAGGTCTATAAACTGAATAATTAATAACATACATAGTGAATTAATTTCATTATAAATCATCAAATAAACCTTTATTATTTTTTGAACATGATTACCCTCTAGAAAGGAAATTTATTGTATAAAAATATCTTTGAAACGTGCATGGACCATGGAAATGAAATTGGATTCCCAAGAATCTCATTAATTCAGTATTAAACAAGTTATATGAAATGGATTTTATAATAATCTCTTTGAAACATGGTCAAACCATGGAAATGAATTGTGATCTATAAAAATATCATTCAAAAAAACTAATCCATTCCAAGAAATATGTAAGATGGATTCAATAAAAAATATCCCCATTTGAGGAAAAGTAACAATAAGGGTTATTGTGATTTATGAACAGAAATAATATTAAAATATTAATGATTAAATTTTGAGTAAAATACAATTTTCATTTTTAAAATAAATTTTTTAAACCCTAAATAATTATGAAAATACATTTATTTGAAAATATCCTTTAATTATTATATGAAATATTTAAAAAAATATAATCAAAAATTTATTCAGGGAAATTTTCTACCATATTGGAAAAATCCTTTTGATCCATTTTTTAAAACATTTTTAGAAAAATTATTTTTGTTGGAAAAATTATTTTGGAACGAAAAGATTAATTTTCATAAAAACATTATTTTAAACACATTAGTATATAATAATAGGAAAATTAAGGTTAAATGTATTATAATGACCTAAAAATTTAACTAATAATTCATGAGAATCATTTTTCATTAGATGATGTGATTTAAATATTATATACTTAATCACAAACAATCTCAAAATATAATGAGATTGTATCATAAAACTCTTACCACTATGGTAACAGTGAATCCTAAACCCCATGATAGGTTTACATAAAATGAGACTTATAATACTAAGAGAATAAATAAATTCATGATATTAAATGTAAAAGGGTATTTTATAAATTTTATAAAATAAGATAGTTTTATAACATGACATAAGTATCAATGATAATTTTTATGACAAAAATTGATTACCACTATAGTAACACAAAAAACAAACACCTCGTGAAATATATATACTCAAATGAATTTGTAAATTTCTATAAATTTCTGATTATGAATCATAAATAACATTCATGGTCATTATATTTACCATACAAAAGTTGATTAATATAGAACACATCTCACAGAAATAAATGTGAGATGAGAAAACCCCTTACCACACAATTCATTTTGGTCAAAAATTATTTATCCTCATGTATAATGTCTTTAAACAGGTTAATAAAGTATTATATAACCATATTAATATTTTTAAAATCATATATTATTTTCTTATGACCATTGATGACACATTTTTTTCAATTTGATGTCAATGAAATATTTTAAGTAATAACTTATTTGTTGTCATATATTTTTTGAATTGTTATTTTTTTTCCTCGTACATCAATAACTGTTTCATAATTTGTAGAATTTAAACCATTATATTCATATCATATATAATTAAGATATATTTATTCAGTGTAATCCATAAAATTTAGTTACAAGAAATGAAATACATGGTTCATGGAGAAGGTAGGTTGTATGTACCCCTAAATAAAATTTGATTTCCATATAATTTCAAATATTATAATATTAAATGATATATATTCTATAATTAAAATATAATTTTATGTCTTATATATTACATATTTTAATTAAACCCATCTTTCATGCATTCCATGTAAAGTGTGAAAGAATGACATTTCATCGTAAAGTAGTAGATTTCCATACACATAAATGATTATATCATATTCCCATTGAATGGACAGAATGAGGTTATGTGTTATATAATAATTATTAAAGAATAATAACATCATAAATATCATAAATATCATATATTACAATTATTTTCATCATTATTACAAACATTAGTGGTTGAAATATATAAAATAATGATATCTAATCATGAGGAGGTAATCTGTTGTACGCATGAATGATGCTTTTGTAGAACATTTGAAATAAGTTTGTATGGGTGTAGGTCAGACCATTAAAATAAAAAAAATAACAGTATATTTTGGATAATTAGGGTATTATATAATCATTTGATAACTATAATTTAATGGGTTGTAGGAATAAATAAAATATAAAGTCTCGTTGGCTATTGTTACCACATCATCATGTATATCGTTTTGTTTTGAATCGATTCAATTCCTAGGATTGATTTATTCCCAAAGAAAGGCTTCTAAAATTAAATTAATGAATTTTACATGTTATTAGGGTGGGTCGTTTCTTATGGAAATATATTTATATGTGTGAAGATAGGAGGAGAGTTGTAGTCCTCTTATAAGTGGGTTGAGTGGATAACATGTATAATTTCAAATGAGATAATTCCACCCACATTTTTACATTTACAGTTTCTAAATCATGAAAAAAGTCTATAATATAATTTCTAATATTAAAAAATAGCTGTAAATTTTTTTTCACTTTTTCATTGTCAATGTTCCCCTTATCATTAAATTTTCACCACTATGTAAAATATTTTTACCTTAATCATAGTAATTAATTTTTATGGTTTTCCTTAATATTTTTTTTAAATGGTTGAAACTATTATAAATTATAAAGTAATTTAATTATAAAATTTTTATCCTTTTTTCCAATTTCAAATCACAAAATTATCAAAATTTAATTTAAAATTAGTCCCAGAAACGTGATGTGAAATCATTATTATAAAGTGAAAATGTTTAAAAGGTTGAAATGATTTTATAACCAAATTCATCATAAAAATGATTAAAATAGAATAAGTAGGAATTATAAAGTTATAATTGACCTAATTTTATAATTAAATAAATTTATAATTTAATTTAACATTATAAATTATTTAGTTAAATTTAATTCATATATTATAATTAAGTATATTTCAGAATTCATCAATAAATGAAACTTCTTAGAAAGGTATCAAAAATTCACCATAATATAATTTTGAAATTAATCATTCACAAATGAAGTTTATTTTTTCATATAAAATGTATTAATATGTAGAAAACTATGTTTAAGTTAAGGGTTCCCCCCAAAGATAAAAACCCTCCATATGAAAAATAAATTTTTCTATTCATAAAATATGATTTATAATTATAAAATTTATAGAGAACACATATGATAAATGATAAATATATTATTTAATATATATATATATATATACTGTAGTAATATAATTATGTTATTTTAATTAATTTAATATATTAGGATAAAATAATATTTGGAACATAAAAATAGTTTTTTTATAAAAACATCTCCTTTATATTAAATTGGTTTTTATTTTAAATTATAATTATTTGTGAACCAATTAATTCATTATATAAACATGTGAAAACCATATTTTCAATATTTATTTAATATTATTCATTAAATCCATTCAAACATCTATGTTATCATGATCATGATAAATAATAATATTAATAGTATATTGTTTTCTTGTAAGACTCGACTTTATATGAAACACATAATATCGATAAAAACGTGAGGTTATGTGAAACCAAAGAAAAATATAGTTTTTTGTATAAAACAAGATAAACTATGAAATATGTGTAATTAATATTTTCAAATAATTTATATAAATTTGAATGAAGATATTTCAAAAGAATCATAGAATGCTATAGAATGAACCTATTATAGTAATGCCAACTATTGTTACAAGACTTAGAGATGACCCACTATCCCTCATATTTTAAAACAAATAATACTATTAAATGTCATTTATCTCTATATATCAGTGAATTTTAATGTGATTATCATGTAGTATACTATCTTGATTATCAGTTATGATTTTATTAACACTTCAGTGAATCTTTATTCTCCTCTTAAAAAAATAGATGAAACAAAACATTTTGTTATACTTTTCTTATTTGAGAATGTTTCCATTATGTAAGACCACTTAAATAGAATAAATTATGAGAACATATTATGATTATACATTTTATCTCAATGAAAATCCTTGTTTAATTTTTGAATATTGTGTGACTTCAACACATGATAATATTTTTCTTACCCAGATTGTGTGACTCCTGTAGGTCTTCCAGTGTGTAAAACACCAAGCATGTAACCCCATTTCACTTATGTGAAATATTTTTAAAAAATTAAAATTTCCAAAAACTAATTATGAATTTATACCTATGTGACTTGCGGTACTATGTAAATCCCCTCACATAATCATAAACACATACTCATTTCCAATCACATTTACACTTTCTCTTCACATGAAATCCATTCTCTATATTATTGTTTAGATTAGAAAAATTCTAAAACAATAGCTTCCATAAGATGTTTAAATATATACTTATTGGTATAAACTACCAAATTAACTCATTAAATCATTCCTTATAATATATTCCACCACCTCTTCAAACACATTATTAACCTTATACACTACAAGATATCACCCCTTTCATACACGATTGACCATAATGTCATATAACATATCACTTGAATTATACATTTTCCATTATTAGTGGCATTATAATAATCACATGTAACAGTCAAAGGATGCATTTTTCATTCATATAGTTCATCATTTTCAACTAATCTTGGAAAATCCATTTTCGTTATATCCTTAAGCTCACAAAATTGAAATACTTCCAGTCATTCCTTGATTGTGAAAGTCTATAAGACATTACATCCCTGTACAAAATATATTTATAATATGTCCCACTCTTATAGTCAGTGGATATGATCACATTGTTTTAAGAAACCATATTACTTATCCATTGTATCTATTTTTCACCCATTTACACGATTCATATGGCTTTTTATACTCATTCACTATGTCTTATCCATTATGAAATGCGTGAACTGGATGTTATTTTATGAAATATGTACTCAACTATATACTTTACTATATACAAGCTTCATGTGATTCATTGGTGGTTATTTTCATCGTGTGAAACTTTAAGACATACACATCAAATTTTCTTCTTAGCCAAATCATCTATATACAATGACTACATAATTCCTCCTTTGAAAAATACTAATCATCAAAAATATCTAGACATGAAAAAAAAAGTCACCATTATGTTAGATTTCTAATTTTTTTTAACAATTACGAGATACCTTGTTAGGTGGTGATGGGAAATTATACATATTTCATCATGTATAAAAAAAGCAACACAATTCATGGTTAGATTTTTTTATCCTAATAGAAAACAAAAAGGTGGTTATTTCCTTGATTGAAACTATAATTACATCTCAATGTAAAAAATATACTAATATTAAAATTTTACAACTATTGGGAATTTTCATGGTCAATTTCTACTAAAATAACTAATAAAAATGAAGTATAAAGGTCAGGAACTTATATCACAGTTCATAGAATATTTCATTTGGGACGTTTGTTAACGATTTTATGGATAATACTATCACAAATCCGAAAAAAATTAATGTTTCTATAATTTAATAATACAAAACTAGGTCAAGTATGACTTAAAAAATTTGGTATTTTGGTGTGATGGGATGTGAGGTATAATATCCCCCTTTTTTATAATGGTATATAACTTTATTAAATTCCATTAAAATACAATAATGGAAAATCACCCCCATGTAATAATGTTCTGAAATATCAAAAATAATTTGATCGGGTGGAGATAAGTTCTAGATCACCCCAGCCATGTTTTTCCGACACATGATCTAAAAATGTTCTAATCCCTTTATCTCTTTAATTAACACATTTACAACCTTATCTTTCTCCAAGATAAAAAGTTTAAACCTTGTTTAATATATTAATTATCTATATAAAAAATTATCCTTTTTATAAAATTTATAACAACTTACTATAGATTTGAAATTTTTTTATTATGACTAAATTTCTAAAAATGATATATGTTAAATTTATAATAACCATTATAGAATGTAAAAATTGTTTTGGTAAAAATCATTCCTTATGTTCTAAGATGTCAAGTAAGAGTTCATATATTAAAATCAATATTTTTAAATTTAAAAAGTCTCTAACAAAATAAATATTTTTACAATGAAGGAGGTGTAATGAATTTAAAAGTCACACTTAAATAATTATAGTTTCATAAAATTCATGTTACTTATAAAAATATTATATATCACTATTCAACTAAAAATAAATAAATTTTGGTACATCTAAATAATTATCTCCTTGAATGTTTTCATAATATCAATAAAAACCAAATTTATTATTACCAAACATAAATTATAAAAATTATATATTTAGTTATTTAATTAAAAATCAAAATATATAGAAAAAAACTTTTAGAAGAAAGAATTCATAATTTATCATTATATTTAATAAGGTTCCATACACATTTATATATAATTTAATATTTAAATAATGTTATAAAATATTAATATTTTCAATTTTAATAAAATTTTGAATATGATCAATTTAATTAAAAATGTAACATGTTGTACAATTTATAAATTTGTTATTTGAAATGTATACTTTTTAAAATATTAAATAAATATATGTGAGTGTAATTAAAATAATTAATTATTATTTTTTATCTACTATTGAATATATTGTTCAATAAATTTATAATAGTTTTTGGTTCCTTTTCATTTAGTCATGAATTAGTTTACTGATGTCTGTCACATATGATTTTAAAGAGAATACCATTTTAAAAGGAACTAAAATATCAGGTAGTCACATTTTATTCAACTATATTCCAAATGATATATCATATAATGATTTATTTTATTATATGTACATTGACTGGTTGTCTTTGAGGGATGATGTTTTGTATTTTATTTATAAATGAAACGATGATATGGGTGGATAGTCTCCCTTTTGCAACACCCTATACCACCGTAACTAGTTGGCATCCTCTACTATATTCTATGGTATAACTAAAGACACAATTACTCTTTATCTATGAATTAACATAGTGAGTATCGGAGAAAGTATTAAAAAAAATTTGAAACAAAATTTTGAATAGTTTTGGTCATCAATACAAAAAAAAATTATAGAATAAAACTCACATATGGATAGAAACAATGATATCATGATTCCAATCATACCACTAGATCAAAAATTAAATTCTAAACATTTAATTATTACATGTAAATAATATAAGAAACATACCTAGTTAATAAATTCATTAATAAAAAACTAAATCATATAAGTAAAAAAAAATTTACCTATAAGAAAACATTAATGGTATAAAATCAAGAAAAAATAATATGATTTCATGAAATGTAATGAAAAGAAGACAAAACAAAATCAACGAAAATGAGTCTCATTTGAAGAAAACATGTAATTTTATATCTAAAATTCATTAAAAAATGGATGACATGGAACACCTCAACTATCTATAGTCCTATCATAATACATGAGTATTTCTTACTACAACCATTATTATCAACCAAAGAAGCATTATGGATTTGTAGGATTGTATTTATAACATCATATTTGTGATCAACATTGGAAGAATTCTAATTGGATACATGTAATAGTGACATAATTATAATAACAGATTTATTTTAATTTAATGAAACAGCAGATGTACAATTCTTCTATATATATTTGAATCAACTATTTATTGTGAATAATAAAAAGAATCTATTTTCCCATTTTTATTACACTAGTGATGGACCTCAAATTATACATCACTATAATGTTTTTGATAATTCTTCATTAATGTACGTTGGATTTTTTCACTAGTCTTAAAAGTTTCCAAGTGTTTTAAAATTACCATTAGTTGATTTCAAATAGCTCCATATTTAAAATTTAAAGCTAAAGATCAAGAAATATTTTGAAATTAAATTTTTTTTAGTTGATTCCTAAATAATATTATCTTGGTATATCATTAAATACAGATAATATATTGTAAGAAAAATTAAATTTACAATTTCATCACATAGATCATCCATTGATATAAGTTTTGATGGAGGGATTATAGAATAATGAGAAAAAATGACCCTTATTGTGAACTGATTTCAACTCTTTTATACCAATGAATCATTTTATTTTTCCATTTTTAAATTTAATTGAATACAACTCTATGGAAATCCCTTCATGTAACCTATAAAATCCTTTATCCCTCCAATAAAAACTAATCTTTTAAACAATCAGCTACATTTTTCCATTAATTATGGAAGACACCAATGATGATTTCCAATTGAAAATAGAAAATTTGAATATCAATTGATCAAAAAATAGTTTCAAATGTTTTTGAAATTACAACAACCTTTATATGTATTAATCAATTGTTTTTTAATTTTAACACCTACATCATTATATATTCTTATATATTTCAATTAATAATTACTTTCAATCTCTTTCAATGAGAAAATTATAATAAGCATCCAATGATTTCCAATTATAATGATAGCATTAGAAACCTCATAAACAATCATTTTTTATCGACTCCTCCCCCATTAAATTTATTACCTTTTTGAATTTAAAATTATTTACCTAGGTAGAACAAAAAAACACCTATTGGTGGTGTGTCTAAGATTGTAAAAACTCATAAAATGCTTCTATAATGGAATATATTATGATATTCAATTTGATGTTATCATTGTATTATTATATATAATATAATAACTAGAAACCATGTTGTTCCCCTACCTTAATTAATCAAGAAACTTCTATTAATGTGGTGGCATATTATACCATAATATATATTATTCTTGTTAGTTTACTATTTAATACAAAAATAATTCATCAAAAAATATCCTCATCAGTAAATTTAATTCCTAAAAATATAGTCAATGGGTTTACTTTAAATTTAAAATCAATGGATATTATTATATTTCAACTTTTATATGATCTTTAAAATTCATATTGAAATTTAACATAATCTTATCTACTACATTATGATAATTTAATATCATTGTATTATTAGGAGTTTCATTACTCCCAAATTAAAAAATGGTAATTTCACATCAATTTGTTAAGTGATAGTCATCATACCCATCATGTCATTTTTTCCTCCATTCATAGTTTAAGATCTAATGTCTACGAAAATTTTTCATGGTTTCATAACAAAATATCCACCTTTCGTTATTGAAAACAATACATTATTCACTACCATATATGATTCACCAACTTCATTAGTATAATTTTGAATCATCTATTTGGGTCATTTTAGAATATTCTAATCATCTATAATAATTACATCGAAATCATTAACATCATCTTGATTTATTACTAGATTTTTAATGTAAATAACAATAATTATCCCCATTATTTAAGGATAAAATTTATATCATATTCACCCATTTGAACACTTTTTAGCTTGATAATCACATTGTATTTTTTTAATTCTCTGATCTATATAAAAAATAAATATCACATTTTAATTCATTTTTATCCCATTTAGTAATAATATTTATTTCTATTAAAATAGGGTATCATCAAAAATTAAAACAATTTTTATGTCTCTAAATAACTATATATTTTCTCAATGTTACCATTTTATTGTTTACTAGATGAATAATTTCCTAATTTGTGTTTTCCAAATTTAATTGATAAAATTTATTATATGTATGATTTTAGTTTTCTTTTCATTTGTTACCAAAAGTATTAGAATCTTGTCTGATGAATTATTCATCATCAATGATATAATAGTAGTTTAGAATTAAATAAAATTTCATTATTATGATCAATCCCCTCTTTAATTTACCTAGGTAATCATTTTACTAATCATATTCTATATATCTATAATTATTTTTATGGAGACATAATAAAATATGAATAATGATTGCCTAAATAAAATACATAAAATAATATTTTCTTTTTATTTCTGATTTACATTTTTTATTTCTATGGAGATGAATTTTATTTTTCCACATGATCATAGAATAATAATTACCTTCTGATTTATCCTCAATTGAAACATTTTGTTTTGTTTTTTTCAAAAATATTTATCACATTGAATAAAATAATACTTTTAAATTTTAAATTTCTTTTAAATTTTATTCATTTCATAGTCTAATTTGATTTGATGGCATTTTTCTGTTTATTTAATGAACATCTCTTCCCTTTACTGATCCACAAATAATGAAATTGTGGCATTAAAATTATCTATAATATTTCTCCATAACATTATCGCCATGGTATAATTCTAAATAAATTCTATACTATAAAATTTCAAGATCAAAATTTTAGTCAGACAAACAATGTAAACATTGAATAATTCATTTTCAATCATTTTAAATTCCAAAAAATCAGATTTGAATGATTCTGATCATGATTCCTTGACAGTTTTCACATCATTTATTATATTATTGTTTTTAACTTGTTTTATGTTTTAAAACACATTAAATAGAATAAATACATCCTATAATGGTTTGAATATAATAATTATTAAATTGTATAATTTAATTTTATATTATTTTTATACAATATTTTTTGTTCATTTAACAATGTCAAAATGACAATAACTCATGATGTTATATAGAAACACTTATCCATGAGTTATGAGACCTGTAAATTTCATCCACTATTATTTATGGAATTATTTTCAAAAAAATATGGTCTACCACGCATTTCTTATAATATTTGTCGTTAATATAGAACCCAATAATCGAAACTAGGAAAAAATAATGTATAAATATATAATCTCATGAATATCTAAATCGACATCATTGAATACCCAAAAGAACAGAACACATGAATAGTAAATTTAATATTGAATTTTATATTTTTACCACTTATTAGACCCATGATATTTATTATCAATTACTAAAAGTGAAGTGAAAATGATGTTATAAAAAAATATTACTTATGCCATTTATTTTATTTTTAAGTATTTTTTAAATAAATTAAACCTTAAAATAATGGGTAATATAATATGATAAAATAAAAATGAAAAAGAGAGTCATAAATCGAGTAGATATGTGTTTTATTTATTAGATAATCCTTAGATACTAGTTGTTTGAATCCATTAATCAATTTTATTATCTAATAATCCAATGTAAATACTCTGTTTGGTATCTTAATGACAGGCTTGAACATTTATTTCATGTGTGAACAATATTTGTTTTATCACATTGATCAATATATTGTGTCGACCTTATGTTTCTTTCATTCTGGATCTAGTGTTTACCATTTTAATTGATGTAAGACAATATGCAATATAACTCTACAAATTAATTTGACTAATATTGTTTCTTATGTTACATTATATGACACAAATCACATGAATAATATCATTTCATTACTTAAAAATATCCACAACAATGATATTTAAATGTACAGAATTATATATACCCAATCCAATATAGTTTCAAAATATTTTTTATTGTATGATTTATCCTTCAAAAATTTATCATTCCCGTATTATAAATCAAAATGTAGAGCTACCTAATAAAATAGAGTATTGATCACATTCATCCCATATATCACCTCAACCATATAATGAATGTTTCATTTATATCTAAATGATTTCATTTGGAGTAGCTTCTTATGATGTCTACATCTACAATTACCTGATGAATAATAGTTTCCATTGTGGCTTCATATTCTATGACCTTTAATTATTCATTTAATTTAATAGATCCTTAGAAAGATTCATGCATTTAATCTCCATATTTTTCTATAATATAATGATAAATTAACATGAAATAATAAATGATAAGAACACATGCATTAACAGGTGGGAATGTTTTTTAATTTTTTTTTTGTGAACATGGAATCTCCTTCTTTAAAAATAATGTATTCAAATAATTCACATCCTCAAGATTTTACACTACCTAAAAGTTCTCTTCACTATATGTAATCATAATATTAATGCAGATTACAAGACAAGAAATGAGATTTCACATAATCTAATTCTGGCACATATGATTAAAAGAAGATATGGTTCACAATGTGAAATGGGAATTCACGACATGTAGTTTTGATTATCCATTTTTTTAATGCATTTAATCCTCGCTTAAATCATTTTTTGTAAAATTAGTTACAAACATTACATGACGTGAAAAGTAGTTTAACCTTGTGTAATCATCATGCCCTGTTTTTTTAACACAATTCATCATAGCAAAGATAATCTGACACATTTTTATATTGATATAAAATCTTCATTCACCAAACTACTTCACCAAAAAAACATCCCTTACACCTCTACCTTGGACCAGAACACCACCATGCACTGAATTCTTCGATCAAAGACCTTTGTGCTCCCCTATTTTTATTAGGGGTCTTTTGTTATCAATTTTTGGGATTTTGCATCATTCGAGAAGTTATCTCGCAATATATCTTAGATTTCTAAACCATGATTTTTATGTTATGTAGTTCAGTTATTAATCCTCTTATAGATATATAATTAACGTATTTATCTGGTACCTATTGAGAGATATCAAGAAGAAGGTTTATATCACAAACATGTGGATTTTTTCATCACTTCCTCTACTTTAAAGGAGTCTGATATAAATAATTTTCTATAATGTGTTCTTGATTGATCACACTCAGATTGGAGGTAATTTTTAGAATGAATTATTCACCACCGTTTTAGACATGGGTGGTCTTATTTATAAATTTCATGGTGATAATTTTTTCCCGTATATGCAGTTGGTATCATTGCTAGATTTGTTTAGAAACTAAGTCCTCTAATTGATTTAATTAATATGGTCGATTAGTTAATTTTAAATGTAGTGAAATTGTGGGATTTAGCAATTATAGAATAAGATAATAATTTTTTAGAATAAATTATGGTGGGATTTAGATGATGAGTTTTGTATTTAAATGAGTAATAAGGATAATTTATTAGTGAATTAATTATAAATGTAAATGATTGAGAAATGTGGATATTTAAATTTTGAGTTAATTATTAAGTTTCCATTTTTTTTATTATGAACAATTAAATGGTAAATTAATTATTGATTATGGTGTTTTTGAATGTTTAATTAATTTTTGAGTTAATCAACATGAAAATGAGGTTGGTAATTAATTTTTGAATTAATTAACAGATAATACTAATTAATTTATGAATTAATTAATGAATGGGATTTTAGGTGTTAGACATAGAATTCTACAATGATGGTAGATCTATCTATATTTTTGAGAATTGGGGTGTTATTCAAGATGTACTACATTAATGATAAATAATAATAAATGATATTGTAGGTGATATACATGGTGTTCCACACCAATGATATTTTTTGTCTTGCACATGGCATTGTACACCGAGGATAAATCTGTTTAAAAGTTTTCATTTGAATGTGTGACACAATTGCAAACTCATGTTTTATGTGGTTAATTATGTTTAATTGATTTTGTAATACCTGTTCAATTATGAATTATAATTATTTTATTTATACAACTGTATAAATTTTTTATTGAATTGATTTTTAAAAAATCCATTGGTGGTGACCCACTTAGTCATACTCACACCCAATTCAGGCTACCTGATCGGTACCTGAATAGACATTATTGTTGCATAATATGTGAAAGGAAAAGTCCCTGTATTAAATTGATGATTAGGGGATTGATCATGGGGGAGGGATCCAAATTTGGTCGGGACCCACTGGGGTGTCTTTAGTGTATTTCCTTTCTATTTCATTTTAAACACTTGGGCACTTAATTTTTCTATAAATTTTTCTCTTTCTATTGGATATTCACTACTATAAATATTGCCATTAGCGACCGCCATTGGTGGTCGCTAAAGGGCTTTAGCGGCCGCGCAGCGACCGCCATTGGCGGTCGCTGTTGCCTCGTCGCTAGAGGCCTTTAGCGACCGCCAATGGCGGTCGCTATAGGTGTCCGGCAGGTCGGCCTTCAGCGACCGCTTGGCGATCGCTGAAGGCCCTCTGCCTGGACCCTATAGCGACCGCGGCGCGGTCGCTGAAGGCCCTCTGTCGGGCACCTATAGCGACCGCCATAGGCGGTCGCTATTCTAAAAAAAAAAATTTAAAAAAATTTTTATTGAATTGAATATAAATATATATATATATATATGTGTAAAAATATTCATATATATACTATTAAATACAATATTTTAAATATATATATATATATAATATATTTTAAATGTTTTAATATATATTTAATATATATTTAATATATATATATAATATCAAATCATTGTGCTATAATAATTTAAAAACTTCGATTCAATAAATAATCTCATTTCAGGTCGTTCGGAGCACGTTTGCTCCGAATGGGACCGCCGCACGCCGTTTTGGTGTTTAACAGCGCCGGAAACGCGTTTCCGGCCGCCGCGGTCACACGGCACCTCCGAATGAGGTGTCGTCTGGCCGACCATTTCACAATTCACGCCCCGGATGTTGTCGTACGGTTTCGTGGCATTCGGAGGTCGTTCGGGTGGTTTTGACCCCCCAACGCGCCATTTCAGCACGCGCCGTGCTGCTGAAAACGACACAATCGGACGTGCCGCGCGCACCGCACGTCCGATGGACGTGCGGCCTCCTCCTTCATCTCAGGAATAATATTTCTATCATTCCCGTGCGGTTTCAGGTCGTTCGGAGCACGTTTGCTCCGAATCGGACCGCCGCACGCCGTTTTGGTGTTTAACGGCGCCGGAAACGCGTTTCCGGCCGCCGCGGTCACACAGCACCTCCGAATGAGGTGCCGTCTGGCCGACCATTTCACAATTCACGCCCCGGATGTTGTCGTACGGTTTCGTGGCATTCGGAGGTCGTTCGGGTGGTTTTGACCCCCCAACGCGCCATTTCAGCGCGCGCCGCGCTGCTGAAAACGACACAATCGGACGTGCCGCGCGCACCACATGTCCGATGGACGTGCGGCCTCCTCCTGCATCTCAGGAATAATATTTCTATCGTTCCCGTGCGGTTTCAGGTCGTTCGGAGCACGTTTGCTCCGAATGGGACCGCCGCACGCCGTTTTGGTGTTTAACGGCGCCGGAAACGCGTTTCCGGCCTCCGCGGTCACACGGCACCTCCGAATGAGGTGCCGTCTGGCCGACCATTTCACAATTCACGCCCCGGATGTTGTCGTACGGTTTCGTGGCATTCGGAGGTCGTTCGGGTGGTTTTGACCCCCCAACGTGCCATTTCAGCGCGCGCCGTGCTGCTGAAAACGACACAATCGGACGTGCCGCGCGCACCGCACGTCTGATGGACGTGCGGCCTCCTCTTGCATCTCAGGAATAATATTTTTATCGTTCCCATGCGGTTTCAGGTCGTTTGGAGCACGTTTGCTCCGAATGGGACCGCCGCACGCCGTTTTGGTGTTTAACGGCGCCGGAAACGCGTTTCCGGCCGCCGCGGTCACACGGCACCTCCGAATGAGGTGCCGTCTGGCCGACCATTTCACAATTCATGCCCCGGATGTTTTCGTACGGTTTCGTGGCATTCGGAGGTCGTTCGGGTGGTTTTGACCCCCCAACGCGCCATTTCAGCACGCGCCGCGCTGCTGAAAACGACACAATCGGACGTGCCGCGCGCACCGCACGTCCGATGGATGTGCGGCCTCCTCCTGCATCTCAGGAATAATATTTCTATCGTTCCCGTGCGGTTTCAGGTCGTTCGGAGCAAGTTTGCTCCGAATCGGACCGCCGGACGCCGTTTTGGTGTTTAACGGCGCCGGAAACGCGTTTCCGGCCGCCGCGGTCACATGGCACCTCCGAATGAGGTGCCGTCTGGCCGACCATTTCACAATTCACGCCCCGGATGTTGTCGTACGGTTTCGTGGCATTCGGAGGTCGTTCGGGTGGTTTTGACCCCCCCAACGCGCCATTTCAGCGCGCGCCGCGCTTCTGAAAACGACACAATCGGACGTGCCGCGCGCACCGCATGTCCGATGGACGTACGACCTCCTCCTGCATCTCAGAAATAATATTTCTATCGTTCCCGTGCGGTTTCAGGTCGTTCGGAGCACGTTTGCTCCGAATGGGACCGCCGCACGCCGTTTTGGTGTTTAACGGCGCCGGAAACGCGTTTCCGGCCACCGCGGTCACACGGCACCTCCGAATGAGGTGCCGTCTGGCCGACCATTTCACAATTTACGCCCCGGATGTTGTCGTACGGTTTCGTGGCATTCGGAGGTCGTTCGGGTGGTTTTGACCCTCCAACGCGCCATTTCAGCGCGCGCCGCGCTGCTGAAAACGACACAATCGGACGTGTCGCGCGCACTGCACTTCCGATGGATGTGCGGCCTCCTCCTGCATCTCAGGAATAATATTTCTATCGTTCCGATGCGGTTTCAGGTCGTTCGGAGCACGTTTGCTCCGAATGGGACCGCCGCACGCCGTTTTGGTGTTTAACGGCGCCGGAAACGCGTTTCCAGCCGCCGCGGTCATACGGCACCTCCGAATGAGGTGCCGTCTGGCCGACCATTTCACAATTCACGCCCCGAATGTTGTCGTATGGTTTCGTGGCATTCGGAGGTCGTTCGGGTGGTTTTGACCGCCCAACGCGCCATTTCAGCGCGCGCCGCGCTGCAGAAAACGACACAATCGGACGTGCCGCGCGCACCGCACGTCCGATGGACGTGCGGCCTCCTCCTGCATCTCAGGAATAATATTTCTATCGTTCCCGTGCGGTTTCAGGTCGTTCGGAGCATGTTTGCTCCGAATCGGACTGCCGCACGCCGTTTTGGTGTTTAACGGCGCCAGAAACGCGTTTCCGGCCGCCGCGGTCACACGGCACCTCCGAATGAGGTTCCGTCTGGCCGACCATTTCACAATTCATGCCCCGGATGTTGTCGTACGGTTTCGTGGCATTCGGAGGTCGTTCGGGTGGTTTTGACCCCCCAACGCGCCATTTCAGCGCGCGCTGCGCTGCTGAAAACGACACAATCGGACGTGCTGCGCGCACCGCACGTCCGATGGACGTGCGGCCTCCTCCTGCATCTCAGGAATAATATTTCTATCGTTCCCGTGCGGTTTCAGGTCGTTCGGAAAACGTTTGCTTCGAATTGGACCGCCACACGCCGTTTTGGTGTTTAACGGCACCGGAAACGCGTTTCTGGCCGCCGCGGTCACACGGCACCTCCGAATGAGGTGCCGTCTGGCCGACCATTTCACAATTCACTCCCCGGATGTTGTCGTACGGTTTTGTGGAATTCGGAGGTCGTTCGGGTGGTTTTGACCCCCCAACGCGCCATTTCAGCGCGCGCCGCGCTGCTGAAAACGACACAATCGGACGTGCCGCGCGCACCGCACGTCCGATGGACGTGCGACCTCCTCCTGCATCTCAGGGATAATATTTCTATCGTTCCCGTGCGGTTTCAGGTCGTTCGGAGCACGTTTGCTCCGAATCGGACCGCCGCACGCCGTTTTGGTGTTTAACGGCGAAGGGAAACGCGTTTCCGGCCGCCGTGGTCACACGGCACCTCCGAATGAGGTTCCGTCTGGCCGACCATTTCACAATTCACGCCCCGGATGTTGTCGTACGGTTTCGTGGCATTCGGAGGTCGTTCGGGTGGTTTTGACCCCCTAACGTGCCATTTCAGCGCGCGCCGCGTTGCTGAAAACGACACAATCGGACGTGCCGCATGCACCGCACGTCCGATAGACGTGCGGCCTCCTCCTGCATATCAGGAATAATATTTCTATCGTTCCCGTGCGGTTTCAGGTCGTTCGGAGCACGTTTGCTCCGAATCGGAGCGCCGCACGCCGTTTTGGTGTTTAACGGCGCCGGAAACGCGTTTCCGGCCGCCGCGGTCACACGGCACCTCCGAATGAGGTGCCGTCTGGCCGACCATTTCACAATTCACGCCCCGGATGTTGTCGTACGGTTTCGTGGCATTCGGAGGTCGTTCGGGTGGTTTTGACCCCCCAACGCGCCATTTCAGCGCGCGCCGCGCTGCTGAAAACGACACAATCGGACGTGCCGCGCGCACCGCACGTCCGATGGACGTGCGGCCTCCTCCTGCATCTCAGAAATAATATTTCTATCGTTCTCGTGCGGTTTCAGGTCGTTCAGAGCACGTTTGCTCCGAATCGGACCGCCGCACGCCGTTTTGGTGTTTAACGTCGCCGGAAACGCGTTTCCGGCCGCCGCGGTCACACGGCACCTCCAAATAAGGTGCCGTCTAGCCGACCATTTCACAATTCACGCCCCGGATGTTGTCGTACGGTTTCGTGGAATTCGGAGGTCGTTCGGGTGGTTTTGACCCCCCAACGCGCCATTTCAGCGCGCGCCGCGCTGCTGAAAACGACACAATCGGACGTGCCGCGCGCACCACACGTCCGATGGACGTGCGGCCTTCTCCTGCATCTCAGGAATAATATTTCTATCGTTCCCGTGCGGTTTCAGGTCATTCGGAGCACGTTTGCTCCGAATCGGACCGCCGCACGCCGTTTTGGTGTTTAACGGCGCCGGAAACGCGTTTCCGGCCGCCGCGGTCACACGGCACCTCCGAATGAGGTGTCGTCTGGCCGACCATTTCACAATTCACGCCCCGGATGTTGTCGTACGGTTTCGTGTCATTCGGAGGTCATTCGGGTGGTTTTGACCCCCCAACGCGCCATTTCAGCGCGCGCCGCGCTGCTGAAAACGACACAATCGGACGTGCCGCGCGCACCCGCACGTCCGATGGACGTGCGGCCTCCTCCTGCATCTCAGGAATAATATTTCTATCGTTCTCGTGCGGTTTCAGGTCGTTCGGAGCATGTTTGCTCCGAATTGGACCGCCGCACGCCGTTTTGGTGTTTAACGGCGCCGGAAACGCGTTTCCGGCCGCCGCGGTCACACGGCACCTCCGAATGAGGTGCCGTCTGGCCGACCATTTCACAATTCACGCCCCGGATGTTTTCGTACGGTTTCGTGGCATTCGGAGGTCGTTCGGGTGGTTTTGACCCCCCAACGCGCCATTTCAGCGCGCGCCGCGCTGCTGAAAACGGCACAATCGGACGTGCCGCGCGCACCGCACGTCCGATGGACGTGCCGCGCGCACCGCACGTCCGATGGACGTGCGGCCTCCTCCTGCATCTCAGGAATAATATTTCTATCGTTCCCGTGCGGTTTCAGGTCGTTCAGAGCACGTTTGCTCTGAATGGGACCGCCGCACGCCGTTTTGGTGTTTAACGGCGCCGGAAACGCGTTTCCGGCCGCCGCGGTCACACGGCACCTCTGAATGAGGTGCCGTCTGGCCGACCATTTCACAATTCACGCCCCGGATGTTGTCGTACGGTTTCGTGGATATATGGTGCGTCACGCGTTGCCATCACTGCTACCTCCTTCTGGTGGGCCAGGTGCCTACAACAAATAAACATTATAAATATTTTAATAACAAAAATAATTTAAATTAAATAAATAAATACAGTATATACCTGCGTCGTATGATCCCCTGTACCATCAGCTCGACGCACATATTCCCGCAGTGCTCTAACCTCAGCTGTCAATTGCACATTTGGCTCCTCAGAAGCGCGCAGCCGTGCCTCAAAATCTGACATCTACTGTGTCATATGAGCAACAGCAGGACCGACAACCGCAGCGCGTGACACTACAGAACGAGGAATCCCTGCTCCATAGGTCAAACTATAGTCATGCCCGTCCCGACCAATAATGCGATGAAAGATCTCATCCCGTCGCATGGGAAGTTGTCGCTGGTCCTCTGGAAGATGTTCTAACTCAGCTTCAAATTGATCCTGTGAAATATTTAAATATATATATATATATATGTTAATATATAGATTTATGTAATTATTGGTAAGTACAGACACTTACTATCAATGCTGCAACCTCTGGATCATTGCGATCACGAGTCCTTATCCACACCGACATTTTATCAGTTGCTGCACCTTGCCCTCGCAACTGTATATTAAAAGAATATAAACACAAAACCATATTAATTAATAAATTAAAAAATGAATAATATATACCTCATGTCGGATCTGAGACACGTGACGAGTCCCGAGCCTGTGAGCTGGTCCCTGCAACGCTCGATTCTCCGAATGGCGTGTTGACACC
This sequence comes from Viscum album, assembly GCA_963277665.1. Classification (NCBI taxonomy): domain Eukaryota; kingdom Viridiplantae; phylum Streptophyta; class Magnoliopsida; order Santalales; family Viscaceae; genus Viscum; species Viscum album. The sequence goes on along the minus strand of OY728125.1, from coordinate 1,918,856,731 downwards.
TCCTACATTCAATTCATTCAAATTTCAAACAAATCACATATTCTTGAAAATATATATACAGCAAAAATAATTAATATACAAACCGCAACACCCTCAGTAGACCAATATGCAACCAAGTCACGCCACTGATCCGGGAGGACACCTCTCGGGACTTTTTCCAAAATGTCAAGGGCACCCACATTTGGTACGTAGTGGTCCCTCTTCACTTTGCCTTTATAATCTTTCCATAGCTTACGGCATTTGCTCATACACACGGGCCGAAACTCTTCAGGGCATACTTTCAAATTTTGCTATAATGAAAATAATCAAACATATTAGTATTATTTATAAATAGAAAATAAAGTAAAATTATTTTCTTACCTGAACCTCCCTCCATAGATGATCTAATGTGTCCTGAGGGATAGAAGCCCAATCACGCGTGGTCAATGTAAATCGATGTGGGTCACGTATGATATGACCCAGCTGACGAATAAATGTCGGGGCATTCGGTCCCACGGGATGAAATACCTCATCAAATGAAACATCTGTCGTCGTGTCGGAATTCCATGATAATATGCCACGACCAGGGCCTCTCCTGCGAGAGGAAGAAGTAGCCGAGTCTGATCCTGTTGAAAACAATTTTATATATAAATTGACAAATGTTATATATATATATATATATATGTCAATTACATAAAAATTATAGACAATGACATTCAAACATACCTCGACCCTGAGACGTAGATGACTCAGATGGATGATGTGGATTTTCTGCCTCTTCCCCTGACATGTCTGCAGTCATACAAAATATCAGTAATGAGTCCAAAGTGTTTAAAAGATAAATTGGATTGTTCTTAATAAATCAAACTTGTACAACTGTTAATCAAACAAAAAATGGATTGAATAATTAGTTGTGAATGAATTTTAAAAAATCAGAAAGTTAATCAACCTAAATATTTATGACTGAATTAACTTACAAAAGTGAGGATTAAAACTTATAAGGATTTATAAAATGATTAGATAATTTATGATATCCTAGGACATTCTACTGAATAGCGGGAAAACAATTATACCTTTCATTAAGCATGCAAATCGACCGTTTCTCCTTCAACAGCCGCTCTGACCCAATAAATATCTTCTTCACGTTGAACTACGGTATGTTGATCAAGTTGGTGGTAAATAAACGGAACAGTCTCGGGTTCATCTTCTTCAAATAAAAACACTCCTCGCCGAGACATTTTGACAACAACTTGCCAACTTGGATCCGAAGGCAAAGTAACGAAGAATACTTGTTCCGCTTGTGATGTCAAAATGAAAGGTTCATTCTCAACTCGTTCATTATTTCTGTATAACATATAGTTAAAATTCACCAATGAAAACTGATATTGATCGACTTTACATCCACGCACTGGATCAACCCAATTATACTTTAACAATATGTACTTCAAACCGTGTGTGTATACAACTTCAATGATGTCTATCAATTGACCATAGTAATAACCAGAATCGACAAAGGGACAACCGATGCCACTGTTTTGTGTTGCTCGTTTTTCGTCAACATCTTTAATGCGAAATCGAAAACCATTAGCATCAATAGCTTTATAACGACGAGCCGTTATAGATGGACCCTCAGCCAGTTGGATAAATACTTCAGGTAGCGTGGGGTCCCCTAACTCCCTCAGCTTACAAACCTACATAATTTATAAAAAACAATACTGATATATGCAGAAAGAATTAGTTTAATACTTCACTCATAATGAAAATCAATTTATACATACATAATCCTTGAACCAATCATGAAATGCCGCATAATGAGATTGTTGAATTTGCAACTCAGTCGCACGATGCATCTCTTCTTTTATCTCATTAATGTGTTTCCTGCAAATGATTACGCGATGTTTAAAAGATCAACTTATGCAAAGAAAACATGTAAAAGTTATACAAGCACATTGATAAGATACTTACTACATTAATGGTGCAACTGATGGAGTATTGAACAAGATATATCGATGTGCTTGTATCCACTCGATGTTGTCCATATCAAATGTGGTTCCTTCTCCAACTGGACCATCATGAATCCGAGAGGGCTTATCTAATTTTGTTTCAACATCCGTAAGATATTCTGCACAAAAGGTAGTACACTCATCCATCAAATAACCATTGGCTATTGATGCCTCTGGACGAGCTCTGTTGCGTACAAATCTTTTCAATGTACTCAAATACCGTTCAATAGGATACATCCACCTGAATTGCACTGGACCAGCAGCCATTACTTCATCAGTTAGGTGCACTGTCAAGTGGACCATAACATCGAAAAATGAGGGGGGGAAAAGTTTCTCAAAGTGACAAAGCGTAAGTACAATTCGGTCCTACAAACTTTTTAAATCACTCATTCGTTGATTTCTTAAACAAAGCTGTCTAAAAAAATTACTCATCTCAGTCAAGGGCTGAACAACATTGGGGGATAAACAATCACAAATTGCGATTGGAATCAACTGCTGAAGTAATATGTGATTGTCATGACTTTTCAACCCTTGCAACGTCTTGCTCTTCAGATTCACACACTTTGAAATATTAGAAGAGTAACCATCAGGCACCTTGACCATCTTCAAAATGGAAAGAAATGTCTCTTTCTCCTCTGTAGTCATCGAATACTGTGCAGCAGGCATATATGCCTTGTTTCCCTCAGCTAACTGTAAATGCAACTGTTTCCTTAAACCCATTTCTTCCAAATCACGGCGTGCATTAACATGGTCCTTTGACTTTCCACTGACACCTAAAATGGTCCACAATATGTTATCACAAACATTTTTTTCAATGTGCATGACATCCAAATTATGCCTCAACATGTTAGTTTTCCAATACGGAAGACTATAAAAAATACTTTTCTTTTTCCAATTGTGACTGCGCTGCCTACCCACAGCACGAATATTACGTACTGGAGGAGCCACCAAATCCTGAATTTCATATACCGTGTGGATGTTTTCTTCCTCAATCTGCGATAACATTTCAACTCCTGTCATGATCTTTGGTGATGGGCTGAACTCTCTAGAACCATCAAATGCCACTCTGTCCTTTCTGAACCTGTGCTGGGGAGGGAGAAAACGCCTGTGACCCATGTATGCCCATTTTTTGGAATGTTTAAGCCATACAGATTTTTTACTTTTATTGCAACAAGGGCAAGCAAATTCCCCTTTCGTACTCCAGCCTGATAAATTTGCATAAGCTGGGAAGTCATTGATTGTCCACAATAAAGCTGCATGCAGTTTGAACATTTCATTCATTTCGCAGTCATAAGTCATCACACCATCGCCCCAAAATTCATTCAACTCATCAATCAATGGCTGAAGGTAAACATCAATCTTATCCCCTGGACTTTTTGGTCCATCAATAAGAGTGGAAAGTAATATAAATTGTTGCTTCATACAAAGCCACGGAGGAAGATTATATGGAACCAACACCACGGGCCATGTGCTATGAGTTGCACCAACCATAGACTTGAATGGATTGAAACCATCTGCTGCCAATCCCAATCGGATATTATGAACATATTTAGCAAAGTCGGGATGTCTCTTATCAAAATCCTTCCATGCATGAGAGTCTGCCGGGTGGGTTAACATGTCACTTTCATGAACTCTTTCTGCATGCCATCTCATTAAATTAGAAACTTTAGATGACATAAAAAATCTTTTCAACCTCGGTTTAAGGGGAAAGTAACGCATTTGCTTTACGGAAATCGGTTTCCCCTGTATCACAATCTGACTTTGATGAGTCTTATTTCCCCTGTTCTCTTTCCACCTGGAAGCGCCACAAACCGTACAAATATCCAAATGAGCAGTTTCATTTCTAAACAACATACAGTTGTTTGCACATGCATCTATAGTCTCATATGTAAAACCTAAGTTCTCTGTCAACTTACGAGCATAGTAATACGACTCAGGAATCTTAGCGTCGACAGGAAGAACTTTTTTCAATAAAACCAAAAGCATGTCGAATGATGTGTCTGACCAATTATTCAAAGTCTTCAAATGCAACAACTCCACGATAAACGACAGTTTATTGTAAGAAGTACATCCAGGATATAATTCTGTTTTCGCATCATCAAGTACTTCATAAAACCTCCTCGAATCACGATCTGCACCAGAGCAAAGATTTATCTCACCGGTCTCAAGATTCTGGATGTCAATGCCTTCAGGATCAAACCCACGTACCATTTCAGTAAGCATTTCATGCATTGGATCAGTCATCCTTGCATCAACATCCATCTGAGCTGCATCTGTATTTTGACAACGAACATATTCTTCTCCATGACGAGTCCAACTCTTATAATTTTTCAGAAATCCATTAAAGAAAAGGTGCTCCCTCACAGTATCTCGTGTGAATTGATATCTGTTAGCACATTTTATACATGGACAACTAATATAGTCACTTTCAAATCCTCTCGTGAAGTCAATAAACTGCATAATGCCATTGAAATATTCTCTAGACGTTCGATTTGGAAGATCAATCCAACTCTTATCCATAATAATATCTGTATAACAAACATTTACACAATACTTATTACATTTACATTTTTCAAATCAACTATATTAAAAATAAATATTAACCATTTGTTTATGAACCATTGATAAAATAATAATGTAACTGAAAGCTCATGTTACCTGATTGAGCTACAAACCTGAAAGGGAGGGGAGCCGAAGGCGGTGCTGCGAGGGAGAGGAGGCAGCGAAGGGGAGCCGGAGCCAAAGGCGGTGCGGCAAGGGAGGGGACGGGCGGCGGCGGCGGCGGGGAGCTGGAGGAGAGGAGGCGGTGAGGGGACGGGGGACGGGCAGCGAGGGGGGGGGGTGTCCGGGGTCGGGGGGGGCTGTCCGAGGTGCGGGGAGGGGTGTCCGGGGTGTTGGGGGCCTGTCAGGGGTGCGGGCAGGGGTGTTCGGGGTGCGGGGGTGTCCGGGGTGCGGGGGAGGGGGGCTGTCTGGGGTGCAGGGGGGCTGTCGGGGGTGCGGGGTGGGGTGTCCGGGGTGCGGGGGGCCTGTCCGGGGTGCGGGGGGGCTGTCCGGGTTCGGAGGGGGGGTGTCCGAGGGCGGGGGGGGGGGGGGGGGGGGCTGTCCGGGGTGTGGGGGGGCTGTCCGGGTTCGGAGGGGGTGTTTGAGTGCAGGGGGGCTGTCCGGGGTGCGGGGAGGCGTCCGGGGTGCGGGGGGCAGTCCGGAGTGCGCGGGGGGGGGGGGGGGGGGGCTGTCCGGGGTGCGGGGAGGCGTCCGGGGTGCGGGGGGCGGTCCAGAGTGCGCGGGGGGGTGCTGTCCGGGGTGCGGGGAGGCGTCCGGGGTGCGGGGGGCGGTCCGGAGTGCGCGCCGAGGGCTGTCCGGGGTGCGGGTGCCGTCCGGGGTGGGGGGGGAGGGCCGAGAGGCCGGAGGGCGGCGGCCGGAGGGCGGCGGCCGGAGGCCCGAGGGCGGAGGGCGGCGGCCGGAGGCCGGATGGCAGGCGGCGGGGGAGGCCGGGCGGCGGGGGAGGCCGGGCGGCGGGGGAGGCCGGGCGGCGGGGGAGGGCGGGCGGCGGGGGAGGCCGGGCGGCGGGGGAGGCCGGGCGGCGGGGGAGGCCGGGCGGCGGGGGAGGGGAGGGCGGCGCGAGGGAGGGAGGCGAGGGAGGGAGGGGGTTAGGGCGAGGGAGATTGAGGGAGATCGAGGGCGCGGGGGGGGGGGGGGGGGGGCGCAGAAACCCCCCGAAATTTTTTAGGCAGGTTAGCGACCGCCATTGGCAGTCGCTAATGGTGAGCTATAGCGACCGCCAATGGCGGTCGCCCGAGTCTGGGGGGCTCCAATGCCCCCTTTTCTAGTAGTGATTGTATTCTCATTCTTGGTTATCGTGAGATATTTTTATGTTATTGTTATATATTCTTCCGCTATTATCTATATTTTTAATCTGATAAAAGACGGTATATTATCCCCATTAAATGTCTTACCAAACTCTTTCTTCTAGTCGAAATCCTTTTTTATATAGGGAGGCACAAAAAACTCATGTGGTGGTCTAGCTCGGGCCATCAGTTCAAGTCACCTCAGCCAGTACATTACAATTTTGAATCAAAGGAGTTTTTATTTCTTCATCTTTTGCCTTACTATTTGGGAAATGGTAAATATGTGACTAAGAAGAGTTAGTTATTGGTAAAGAGGTATTTCATGGGAGTTTCAAACCCATGTCTAGGGGAAAACTCTTGTACTCTTGGTGGGTTATTGTTATTTCTGTTATTTGTTATAGTTGAATATTATTTCACCTTGGGTGGCACACTTAATGTGTGATTTGATTATTATTTATAAATATTATGGATTATTGACTGAAGTATCAGAATTTCATGTAAGTTAAATTATCATGCATCATTCTAGGAACATAAGATTATTGATGACATGCATCTGTTTAGGCATGCACTGGAAAATAGGTTATGGGTAGGTTGTTAAACTATTTTTTTTCATTTCAAGTGAAATTTAAATGGTTGCTAACATGAAATTGAAAAATATAGTAAAATTTGGAATGAAAATATTAATTCATTAAATAAATTAGAAACTTTACTATGATAATATTGATACCCTTTTAACCAAGACCTTGGTGTAGAATGGTTATTGGGAGACATAGCACCTTAGTTTTGACCATGTGGAGAAACTTGGGAAAAGGATTGTTGTAGCAATAGTGCATGGTGAGGAAGTCATGGAGAAGTTCTGACAGAACATCACTCTCTTTATACAATGGAGGGAAAGAGACCTAAGGCAGGATATAAGATGAATGTATGAACATATAAGGGAGTTCTAGTTACAACACCTTCCAAATAATGATGGATAGGTGGGATTTTAAGGAGGTGAGTTCTAGATTGGGTCTATCCAAACAATCATTGACCACATATAAACCCTTATTGAGAGGAAGTCAAGAAATCTAAAAAATTGTTGCATGCATAAGAGATTAATTGGTGGTACATTCTAACACATGATGTACAACTAAAGACTATGGAATAGAAGGTCATTGACAAGGACTTATTTGATCCTGTTTACCCATAGAAATTGTGGAATGAGATAGAAGATGATTTCATGTGGTTTATCCAAGGGAATCTATCCATGATGGACTATGATAGATTTTTTATATACTTTCATTATTTCTCTATAGCGTTGGAATGAAAATGAGGCTACATTAGAAAGATGAGTTCAGGATGGGCTAAAATGTAAAATAAATTCTCTAGTGAATATTTTCTGGCTGATGAAGTTTAAATAAGTGGTTAATCAGGCTCTCATTTCCAAGGGGAACCTGAAGGAGGTGTCCCTTGGTGGACAAGTGGTTCATTTTAGCTGGTCAGGTGGAACAAATTTTGAGATAAGGAATCAAAATTATGGGAATGTAATCTAGAGAAGTTGGATGTAGAGTGTCCAATCATGGGGCTTGATTACACAAGATCTTACCCCTTTTCATTTCAACCAGTATGGTAGGCTGAGACACTTTTAGAAACATTTTTCATAACATCAATTACAATATAAATCCTACAACTTGTTGGAACACCTATAGAGGTTCTACAGGAACCCAAGGATGTCATGAACTGATGATTGTTATAGACAAAACCTGATTCTAGGATAATTTTTTTCTACACCATACCATTTTATATGTTGTGGTTATACTGGCCAAGATGGTAGAGTTGTTAGATATGGTACTTTTGGAAAGATAGACCAAATGATTAGAGTACTTAAACTATGGTAATTCATACATTATAATATATAAGATGCAGAGGGAAATTACATTTGATGCATCCTACCCTTGTGGATAGAAAGGATGGGCATCAAGAGTGAGATGCACTATTCTTATAGATTCTAAATTAGCTATTGTATTTTTTGATACTGCCACCTCACATTTCATTAATTCAACTAAACTTGTTAATGATTTGTGTTAGGTGGTGGAGTGTGTTAGGGGGGGTTTGATGATAGATACACTTTTTGAATTATCATCTATATATGTTTGTATGTGAAAGGGATGTTCTCTTGAGACTGGGGAGTACCGTTTTCTATGGGATCTCAATATTCAGGATATGAAAATATTTAATATAATTATGTTTATGGACTCGATTGTAACATATTGATCCCAAATAGGATATTACCATAGTAGAGTTTTGTTTTGGTCTCCTATGGGTGATGTTTACATTCACATGTGAGAGTGGAATATCTAAGAGTTCTGAGTGGGGCCAATTACAATGCAACTGGGAGAGCTCACCACCCATGTTTCTAGTCTATTAGTAGATGATGTTAGTGTTTGGAAATAGGTCGTTCCAGTTGTAGTGGAAGTGTTTTAGGATTTCATCTCTAAGTAATTCTCATAGTTTCCACCTGAGGGTGATGTGGATTTCACTATTGAGCTCATGTCGGGGGGATTAGATGGTTTCTATTCAACCATACTTAATGGAACTGACTAGGCATCACTATATCAAGGTTCACCCGGTGGAGTTAGAGGATAAAGGATTTATACATTATAGTACGTCACCTTAGTAATTTCTTGTATTGTTCCCAATAAAGGATGATGGGAGCATACATTTGTTTGTCGATTACCATAATTTTAATATGATGAGTATGAAGAAGTAATATATTCTTATGTGTATCGATGATGATTTTTAACCATTGAAGGGATCTTGCATGTTCAAAATGATCCAGTTTATGTCCGGGTATCATCAGATGAGTGTAGAAAATTCTGATATGTTAAAGACTGCCTTTAGATGAAGGTGCGACATATATGAATTTTTCATAATTCTATTTGGGGTGAGAAACACACTAGTAATATATATGGACTTGATTAAAATGATATTTCATCCATCCCTAGATAAATTTGTGGTGGTATTTGTGGAGGAAATTTTGGTGTACTCTAAGACTCATTAAGATCTTTCCAAACATCTGGACATCATCTTATGTACATTATGATAGCATCATAAATACACCAAAAAATCTATGTGTCAGTTTTGGATTGACCATGTACACTTCTTAGGGCATATAAACATAGAAGAAGGTGTGTTAAGGGTGTCAAATAAGGCCCAGGTTATGGTTTCATGGGATATTCCCAAGAATTTTTTCAATATTATATGCTTTATAGGATTAGATTTAAATTATTGAGGATTCATAAATGAATTTTTCCATTTCAAAGCACAACATTTAGGTTTTTCCAAGAAGGAAACAATGTTTGAATGATTAGATGTGTGATATTTATTTGTAGGTGTTAAAGAAGTATTTTACATTAACATTGATATTGATCCTACCTAAGTTAGGTGAGTATTACATGGTGTATTGTGGCACCTTTGGGATGGGACATCGAGTTGTGTTGATATAGGGAGATCAATTTGTTACACATGTATATCGGCAGTTGAGGCTATATGAATGGAATAACCCTATGCACGATCCTGAGTTTTCACTTATTGTTTATGATTTGAAGTGTTGGTGTTAATTTCTATTGGGAAAGTAATTTGTTGGTTTTACCAATCAAAAAATTTAATCTATATCTTCTTGTAATTATATTTTTATATTTGGTAGTGGATATGGGTTTTTTATATGGATTCATTTGATTTTGAGCTGGTGTATACACTGAAGAAGGGAAACATTGTGGCTGATGCTTTGAGTTGGAAAAGGTGGACTCAGGATGCTAAAGAATCTAGTACTTAGTGGAAGATGATTACATGGCTAGATGAGGTGCATTTTGTAGTTTATGAGTCAGGAGAAGATGAAACTCATATTAGTTTTGGGGGATTATACTCTTTATTGATGGATTTGAGATAGAGAGTATCTGTATCCAAAGTACATGTCCATGATGGATAGCTTTTTAGGTGGGTGGACACCTTCAGATTGATTTATATATAAGTACGAGATAATCTATGTGAAGAATAGAGTAGTTGTGCTTACAAGCATGTGATAGGATCTAATGCCGTAATTTCATTCCTCAAAGTGGGTAGTATATCTATCTGTTACCCAAATGTATTATGACCTATAGTAATTGTTTTGGTGTCTAAACATGAAAAAGAAGAGAACAAGGTTCATGAAATGATATTTCATCTATTAGTAGGTGATGGGTGGGCTTCAACGACACAGTGGTTTGAACCCTTCACTTAAAATTCTAGATTGGAAGTGGGATGATGTTACTAAGGATTGTTTAGTAGTTATTTTAAAGACACTAATAAAGAATGATGATATATGGGTTATTGTATATGGTCTATCAAATGAATCCCTTTTATTACCAATATGAGAAATCATAATAGTAGAGCAGTTGGTAGAAATGTATGTTCAGCATAAAGTTTATCTGCATGGGGTGTTACAGACAATAGTTTTAGATCATGATTCAAGCTTTACATTACGTGTCTGGAAGGGCTTGTAGAAAGTGCTTGGTATACATGTATTATTGAGTACAAATTTTCACCCATATAAATATTTGAAGTTAGAGTGTATTGTACAGTTTCATGAGGATATTCTACTTGAATGTGTTATGGACTTTGGTGGGTCAATAAAGAAACACATGGATCTAGTAGAGTTCACCAATTACAACAGTTTTTAGGAAACAATACAGATGGAACCATAAGAAGATCTTTATGGTAGTCCATGTAGATCACCATTATGCAAGTTGTGGGTTAGTGATTCTATGTTTTTGGGACCAATCCTCATGCATGATACATCAAGGAAGGTATACCAGATTCAAAAATGTATGGCTAAAGCTCAGATAAGGTAGAAGAAATATTTTGATAGATGGAGATGAACAATATTGTCTATAAAGGGTGATTTTGTTTTCCTTCATCTATCTCACAGGTTGGGTTTCCATAGTATTCAGAGGCAGGGAATGTTGGAATCCAGTTTTTTTCCCTTTTAAGATAGTGGAGAGAATTGTATTAGTGGTGTACCAGTTATCTCTTCTACATAAATATAGTGTTGTGCATGATGTTTTCTAGGTATCAAAACAGTAGCATTATCACTAGGACCCTTCTCATGAGATCGATGTAAATGATGTTGATCTTGATTTAGATATGTCCATTTAGGGGAATATGATACATGTGTTGGATCACATTGAGAACGTTGTATGGAGAATGGCTATGATGATAGTTTATGTTTTGTGGCAACATGGAAGAGTTCGAGAGGAGACATGAGAAAGGGAGGAAAATATGCAGGCACATTATCCCAATCTTCTTGAATTATAATCTCAGATAGGCTAGAGATTGCATCATTAGGGAAAGATATTATAAGGTGGGTAGATTCTATGACCTTGTCCTTTTTAGGTGTTGATATGTTTTTTGGTTAATATGTATTATCCTTATTTAAAATAGGCATCTTGAAATAATTCACAAACTCAAGAGTTTACACCAATTAAATTTAAAGTTCACTTCATTTAATAATACTTTGAATGAAGAGTACACAATGTGAAAAGGGAGTTCACACCATCAAATTCTGACATATATCATTAAAATGAGACACGCTACACGATGTGAATTTGGAATTCATGACCTGTATTTTTGATGATAATTTATTTTTTATGTCTTTCAACCTCCCAGGAAACGTTTCTAGGAAAATCAGTTATAAAAATTACATGATGTAAAGAGGGGATTCACATTTTTTAACTTGTTTCGACATTATGAAACGATTATAACTCATTTTTTATATAAATGGTTCGTGAAAAACACTCCTTCAATAAAAAACCATCCCTTATACCTCTACCTTATACCAGAACACCTCCACGCACCGAATCCATTGATCAAAGATTGATGTGATACCCCATCCTTATTGAAGGTCTAATACTATGAATTTTGTGGAGACTTATTTTATCTAAAACTGATCATGCATTGGTTAAAGGATTTCTGAACATCTATGTTTAAGGTATGTAGTCCAGTTATTAATCTAATTCTAGATCCATTGTTAATAGATTTACATGGTTCCTATTGATAGGTATCCCGAAGATGATTTCTATAAAAGAACATCGGGATTTTGTCCCCTCTTCCTTTTATTTCTAGGAGTCAGGTCTAAATCTTATTCTTCGATGTGTTTTTTATTGATCATGCACAATTCAGTGATAATTGTTGGTGAGTGTTCTTCATCAATTTTCTAGAGGAGTGTGTTCTAATTTTTAAATACCATAGTTATAATTTGTTCTATTATAATTAGTTTGTATAATTGCTAGATTTTTATAGAAATTGAGAACTCAAATTGAATTAATTAATATGATAGATTAGTTAATTGTTGAAGTAGTGAAATTATGGGATTTAGTGAATGTTGAATAATATTACTACTTGTCATAATTATTAATGATGGGATTGAGATGGCCCAGTTGTGTATTTAAATGTGAAATAAAGATAATTAATTGGTGAATTAATTATCAATTTAAATGATTGATAAATTGGGATAATTAATTGTTGAGTAAATTATTATGTTTTCATTTTTTTGATGAACAATAATTAATTTTTTAATTAATTATCAATTGTGGGGATATTGAACAGTTGATTAATTTTTGAGTTTATTAATAAGAAATTAAAATTGTTAATTAATTTTTGAATTGATTAACACACAATACTATTTTTTAAAAAATAAAATAATTAATAATATTTTTGAAGTTAGACATCGAATTGTACACCGATGGAAGATCAGTATAAATTGTTCACAATTGGGGTGTTAGACATAGAATTATACAGCAACAATAAATAATACTAAATGGGATAATCGGTGACAGACATGATGTTATACACCAGTGATATTTTCTATGTTAGACATTAAATTCTACACTAAGGATAGATATGTATAAATTTTTTAATTGAATGTGTGAAACAATTAAAACCTCAGGGTTTGTTTCGTAAACAATGTTTAATTGATAATTTAATTACTATTCAACTATGAATTGTTGTTATTTTATTTATACGACTACATAAACTATTTATTGAATGGAATTTTTTAGACATCATCGGTTATGGCCTACTAAGTTGTACTAACACACTATTTTGGAAACGAGATCTTTAAAAAAATAGAACTTATTTTTGCAAGACATGTTAGGGAAAATGGCCAAGATTTGAATGTGGATTTGGGGCTGGAGCCTGGATAAGTGAACCAGAATTGGTTCAGGACCCGGTTTGGATACATTAGTTTCTTTCCTTATTATTTCATTTTAGACACTTGGGCACTTACATTGGATTGGAATGTTTCCATTTCTGTTGGATATTGTTTTTTATTCTTTTTTGTCCGGATATATTAGTATAGTTATGATTATATATACTTACTCTATTGTTTTTTCTGATGGTATTTTACTCTGATAAAATATGGTATATTCTCCCCATGAAAGAACTTACTGGACCCTCACTGCTATTCAAAATAATTTGGAATATTTGGGGGGCTTGCCTAGGGTCACGTGGTGGTATGGGTCATCAAAACTGATGCATGGAACCCAATCTAGGATGTTTCATAAATAATTCTCATTCTCTTCTATTATCTTATCTATTTCAGGAATTGTGATAAAAACTATTTTTCCTTTATCATGGATCATTATTATCGATACTATAAATTACAACATGGTGTATTCACTCAACTATTATATATATTCTCTCCTATTATTTTACTAATTCTTTTTCATCAAACTAAACTATAATTAACATCTTATTCATCGATGATCATGTTATGAATAAATGTGAAAATAAATCATCATCAACATTCATTAATAACATGTGTCAAGAATGAGTTCATTGAATACATCTAATGTTACAATTATCTATATACTACAATATTTTAATAAAATATATTTTTCATGGAATTGAAAATTGACCATGAATGTAAATATTATATCAAATATATGTCAATATGTATTATCATCTTATATGAACATCATTTGTTTGTAAAAACAGATCTTCAATCTAGAAAAAATCATTATATTTTAATATTCTCAATACATGCAAAGAAAATTCTTTAATTAAGTAATTTAGAATTAAATCTCATAAACTGATGTATTAGTTAATACAAATATATAAAAATTCATATTTTCTATATCATTATTATAAAGATGAAATTAACATTCAATTTTATGGTATTTTGTGTGTATTAGCATTGGTTTTGTGATTTTTCATATGTTGTCTAAATAGAAACCATATACCATGAATTAACCTAATAAAAAAATAACATTCAATAAATGTTTCATGATGGAAATAATAGAATTAGTCATAGTGTAAACGTATTATAATATTATAATATATTATATCATATAGTTTATGTATTTGTCTTAATTTTTTGGTGGCTCTAATATAATTATTTGGAATACAAAATCTTATCCATCACATTGTCATGTCTTATATATAATCAATAAGGACTAATCCAAGAAATATATTTCACCATTTCATAAATAAATGTATCTCCCCCTTTCAATGATGATGATTCCAAACAAAAAGCATCCAATAATCACATGTCCATGGATGATTTGTTTTTAAAACAAAAATAGAATTAACCGTTAATCTTATCCAAATAATGTATTATAGTCATGATAGTATTATTAAATACATAGATAATATAAAAAACATATTACTTTTAGTAAAATTTAAATGATTTATATAATATTAAAAAAATAAATAAATAATTATTATAGTTTTTGGGATATTATCATCAATCCTAATTTTTTAATCAAATCCTCCATTAGTATCCACCAATAACTATAATCACTAATAACTCAATGGGATCCTTTTCCTATAAAACCAATTACATACTCTCATGAAGTTAATATATTGAAAATATAACATGAAAGAAAATATAGAACCTCTAATATGAAAAAAATTGTAGATCTGTTAAGGATGATAAAAACTACACAACACATTCCTGAATATGGAAATATAATATTAAAACATAATTTTTCATCATACCCATATAATGTATATTGTACCCCTTTTATTTAATACTTATATAATTTCTTTAATTTAGTCTCTTTTAGGAAATAAATTTTAATAAAAAAGTAATGGGATTGAAATAAATGGCCTCTAATCATTATAAAGAGAACATAATTCATTAATAATGTTTTATTTCAAAATAAACTTTGTGAAGATATATATGTGTATATTAATATGTTAGGAACATTAATTGGGATTCATTAATATCTATATTATTACGATCTATAAATCTTACACACTATTGGTTACATAAAATCCATTTATTACAAGACCATTCCTAGATATAATTTAGGAACTATACATAACATAGTAATATATAATAATAGTATTATAATATTATTTATTATTATAATTTGAACTTATTAATTTAAAAAATAAAATATTATTTAATTTAACATTATAAACTCAAAAATGTATGATGTTATTTTTTGAAAATTGACAAAAAATAATAATCATAACTAATCATAGTAGTCCAAAAAAACATCATTAACAATTTTTTTTAATACAAATTGATAGTTGTGTAGTTTTCAACTGTCATTAAGCACATTAATAATCATAAATATATACAATTAGTAGAACCACAATATATCAATGAATATAAAGATCAGGTCATCTATCCTTAAATCTTTCGCATGTGCAATCACGAACCCACCCAGATACCCATGTAAAATAATTCTAGACCAGACCCTTACATTCCCCGATGGGATTTCCTGATCCTCATGGATTAATGACTAAAAGATAGAATATTATCAAAAAAATAGGGAATGGTTTTTCTACAAGACAAGACATATAAAATGGATAATCATGTAAAAAAATGATAACCCAAAATTATAGAATACACTACCTAAATATTAATGTACCACTAGAAGAAAGATAAAAACTAAAAATGTAATCATAAAAAGAATGATTTTATAATATAAATCCTAAATAATTCTCAAAATACTTTTAAAAATATGTACCATTGTCCACTGGTTACCTCCATCACTCATGAGTTCTGAAGTTCATTCACATACATCTTCTATATGTGGTTATTTTACATTTGTTGAAAAAGGAATAAAAATATATACAAACACTAGAAGTCAGTGATAGTGTGTGAACTAAATATCCTAGTATGTTATGACAATGTATTATATAATCAATACAATCAAAATTGATCCATTTATGATTATATTTTAAATAAAAAAATTTTAATTACATTTAAATATTTAAAAATAAATAATAATATCTTAATATTTGTAAATAAGATATATTAAAACAAGAGTAAATTAGTATTTTCTATAAAACATTTATATAAAACAACTTCCATGAATAAATAATATATTTCAATCATGTCATATGTAACAAAAAAATCACTATAGTCATATTACCAGATTTATGTTACATCTAGGCTCTTAGATCCTCATATATCTCAATCATAAATCATATTTAAATATGTATACACAGGTCCCTACGCTCTATAAAAGACAACATATCAATCAACATCCCTTCTGGGATCATCATTCATAACTACATTTAGATTGGGTTTTCTCCATTAATCCATTTACAGTAAGTTATATCGCTAGAATATTTTCCATAATCAACCACTCAATACTATGTATCACAAGTTCTTCAGTCCACCAATCAATCATGGATGAATCAATTTTTTTAAATAAATTCACTATTCACAATTCATTTCCCAATTTAACGATAAACATGAAATACCAATTTCAAAAAATTATTTAGTTCTCATCAAATTCATACCATTATAATAATAATTATTTTTATGATAATATTCTTATGCATCAATATCAAATAAAATCAACAAACTATTTATCATTTCATTCCATCATTTTTCTGAAAATATACAAAACCATTTCAATTCCATTAAAATTTATTGATTTCAGTAATTTCAATTCCATTTAATACTCACATATCAAATCATCCCAAATCTTGTTTTATAAATAAACTTATTAAACTTATCTAAAAGATAAAAACATTAAGGTTCTTATGAGTAGGTTAAATCCTTAGGGAACCACCATTTAATAATTACATGATTAAAAAAACATATGAAATAGAAACTAACAATGAAGAATTAATGCGAATAAGATCATGGAACAAATCCTAGAATAAAGATCCCATTAAATGATATATAATCCATAAAAATGTGAGGATTCACTACTCTAAAAATGTATATAATGGTAGTATTAGGGAAAAATAAAATTAAATATAATCCACATACTCTATATGGATAAAAATATTCCATCGACCCTTCAATTGTAAATGGATTTGGAATAAGGATCCACATAATCATTCAAATATCCTAAAAAAACAAGTAAATATATTTGTTATAATTTGTGGTGCTAGTCATTATAAAATTTTGGTATTATAATTTTTAATTAAATTTTTAGTGAATTAAAATACCACATGAAGAGTTCCATTTATTGGACACATGTATAGCATTAATTATGCACCCTAACCATAAATCCTTATTAGGCTTATCAAAATGGTACATAGTTTGTTAAAAGAGTTAAAATATCCATTCAGCAACAATGAAAACCCAATATATCAATAGAGTTTGTGTTTGAAGTTTTAGGCCACACGGTCTAGATAAAAATACCCCCCCATTTAAAGCACCAATACTTTTATCACAAATTTATGGGTTAAACCAATATTTTTATTACCTAATAATGTTCTGACTATACATTATCCCCTAAAATCCCAAAATTTATCAGCTGTACCAAAATAATCCTAATAAATAGTAAAAATAAATATATATTCACAAACGGGTCAAGAAATAACAAAATTAAAGTGATGGGATGTTACATCCTCCACCTTATAAACACATTCAATCCAAAAAAACCATATTTGGATATTATACCACCAAATAGATGAGGGTAATGGTCTCTCATCAGTTTTTCATTCTCCTAATTATTGTGTTAATCAAATCCAGGTAAATAATGCACTAGGAAAAAAGGAATATACATCCCAAGAATAACATTATTTTTTTGAGTAAAAAATTAAAACAAGAATCTCGTTCATAGAAACATTAAGTTCTGTATCAATATCATAATTTAATTGGACATTATATGCATCATAATGATACCATCAAAGCAGAGATACAGAATACATGTTTTGGGTCAATTTCAAATAAATTGTAAAGGCCACATGGTAAGACACATTTATCGCCTACTAAAAAATATCAATCTGTAAAAAAAATATAAACTTAATCATTTCTAGTTATTTGAGATCTTAGTGACCAAAAGTTAAGTGAAGCACACAAAAATAATGGGTCATAATCCAAAAACTCTAAAGGTAAAAACCAATTATTAGAATACGAATTATAACGACTATATACCAAAACCATTATATGATGATATAATAAAATAAACTTCATAGTCTCTTAGAATAATTACAATCCAATCGTGGATGTTTCAACAACCTTTTCCCAACATAGTGGTGATCAACACGTCTTTCCATTAAATCCATTAAAAAGATCTATTGGAATTGATAATTCGTAACTATATTCATAGAAATACTCAACCAATACTAAATCGACATCATATGGTTCACTAAAGATGGTATTAGAATATTATACCATTTTCCCAATGATCTATATAGATCAATATGTCTTTCCATCCATCTGTGGAATATATGTTTTTATCAAAATAATAATGGATCCCATATCGACTTGGAGGTATCTCCGTAAATGTGATGTAAAATTAGGATCTCTATCATATATTGAAATAGATGGAACTCCATGCAGTATAAAATATCTATCAAATATAGGCTTACCTATTTTCCAGTAATGGATGTCACACAAATAAGAATAAATATAGCTGATTTAGTTATTTGAAAGATCATGGAAAATATATAATTCTTCAATTGAGGGATAATCAACAACCTAACCATGAAATCTATATAAATATTGTCTCACTTCTAGGTCATCCAAGCATGGTGATGAAGTAAATATGAAGTTTTATAGTTCATAGACATTATATTTTGATATGTACAGCAATGAGAATCAAATAAATAATTAAATATCCTCATAATTTTCCAACATAATCAACCCCAATTTTCATATAAAATCACAGTGGTATTAGGGTGACCCACCAAATATTATTTTTATAATATACAATTATTTTATTTCTCAAAAGTATATTTATACATAACATGTTTCCAAAAAAATATAAAACCCTCAAATGAGAATAACAAATAACTAATGGTATCCCCACTATAAAAAGATTCCCTAATACCACTAAAATCATCATCAAGATGTTTATCGAGATAAATCATCTTTAGAATATATGAGGTAAACTGAAAGAGTCCCAAAAAACCATAGTCGTATAGTCGTAGACTCTAAAATGCAACATAGAAAATAGGGTCATTATATTTAACTTATTTAATAAGTATTTTTCAACCTCGGTTGGATTTTGTTTCTCAATGTACCAGTAATGAAATTATCTTTAATAGGGTTTTGTTAAATTTTAAAAAAAATCTATATTTAACCATTCCACTATATCTATTAAATGGTCATATATTATTATAATAAGATATCACAAAAACATTTGAGTTTTTAATAAATTAATAAGAAATATCTAAAAATGTACTAAATAAACAATTAATATCATGCATAAGAGATACTTACATAAGATCATCAGTCTATTAGGTTATCTCTTATGGCCCATGATATCTAAAACCATATACTGCAACATGGTCACCATACATAATAATGTAATATAAAATCTAACCATATGTGTCAAAAAAATCAAACTAACCATTAATGAACTCAAAGAGAGTCAAAAATGGTGCAGAACTGAAAATAAATTTCAAATCATCGACAAAAATATGAAATTTTACATCATAGAGGACCAATACTTGCTTATGAGTGAGAGTAGTCATCAGAGAAGATGTATGTGAAAAAATATTTACTGAATATACTACAATAACACTCCAATCAAAATAATCTATGAATATGGGAAACATTATAGGGATAATCCCATGATATAATAACCATACCCATTATTTGGATCAACTAAGATATCAATTTTCTAGACCATGTGTCTAAATTATATCTTATTCAAAATCTATTAATTGTACATCTTAAATAATTAAAAAATATAAAGGATCTCTTAATATTTCATGAAATACTACCAAATTATGAACATGGTATTCATTGGGATATGAATAAACTATCATTTTTACAATGAAACCACTATGAAAGAATCTATATAATCAGGGAATAACATGTTCATTAATTATATAAAAACAAAAAGTGTATTAGTTAAGAAAAATTCTCTAAAAGACACCCATAATTGATATACCAACTCTTGATAGAGGTCTTTTGGGTTTTATATTATATAACTCTCAACTGGTGGTAACTAGAAAAATATTTATCATCAAGAAAAACATCACACCATTAATCTTATTAAACAAATTATCTATTAGTGGAAAATTATACTTATCCATTACTATAACTCGATTGAGATTTTTGTAATCAATACAATGGTGAAGTGTTTTATCATCATTATCTAAAAAAGTATAGTAATCACCCAAGGTGACATAGTCAATCTTATAAATTAATTATCCAAAAATAATAAAATAGTTTATTTAAATATTCTATTCCAACATAAACCATTAATTTAAAAGTAATATTGATGGGATGGGTAACTAGAACAAAATAAAATGATAACCCCACTTACCCTAGTGATAACTATCCAAAAATATTAGAGGGAAACACATCGAAAAAATATATTAAAATTATTGGGAGATCATGACCCAATGATTCATGAACTATGTTGAAAAAATAACTAATATTACCCTACCCAACACTAGAAATTAATGTTTATCTCAACTCCACCTCTTGTCCCATTCCCCCCCAAAAAATTAAAAAACCATAGGGCACCGTAATGGAGGCCTGCTGAAGATAATAGTCATTTTGGGACTTAGGAGAAAATTACAAAATACCTCTCATGAATGACTCTATATTTATCAAGTTGAGAAGTAAATAATATTCTTGAGTTAAATATTTGATGGAGAGAAAATGTCACATATACATTAGAGAACTTACACTCTGTTCATTCTAAGGGGCGTATTAATATCAATCCTATAATATATAAGCACCATATTAATATTCAGAAAATTTATAAAAGTTATTTATATATGTGATTGGGTTGTAGTATGATCCAATTAAATAGTCAATAAATATGAATTTATAGTTACAGTACCTCTAGTGTCACTAGACCCACATCATCTTCCCCTAGATAATCCTCTAGAGGATGGATAAGTATCACTCATGATGCATTTTTCAAGAACCACTTAGTTCTAGACGCATCAGATCACAACATAGTAATTTTAGGTATTGGGGAGAACGTTCTACTGAATAGGGAAATAATTATATGTAATAAACTATATAGGTGGACTATAAGACCTCACAAACATTAGATCTTTTTTTGGAATAAATTGGCTGGATATTTGTTTTTGGATAGTGAAAAAAGACATTGTGACTTGTTTTTATTTTCTCTTCATTAATAAAAATGAATTCAATTTTAATTGTTTTTTTATTGAAAAAAGTTAGTATAATACTCAAAAGATCAGTTTGATTCATGATAATAAAATCTAGTGGTTCCATTTTTCTATTTTGTAAGAATTGATATTTAGACTCATAATGTGTCTAAAAGGATGTTATTGATTGGAATGAGAAGATTTTATAACATCTGAATTTCCCTTATTAAGTTCAACAAGGAATCTAATGGTTCATTAAAAAATTTTATGTTTTTAATACATAAGTAGCATATTAAATTTATGAATCATGATTTTTGAAATAATGGGGGAGAATATGTGTTTGGTTAATATGTTAGATGATTCTCTACCAATCCAAATTTTATCAAAATCATGAAGAAGTAATAATATGAGAATTATTTTTTGGAATTAGAAATTGATTTATGGAAAATTATTGTAATCGTAGTTTATTAGTGTAAGAATCACCAAAAAAATATTTCTAAGGGCTAAGAAGTTTTCATGTTGCTAATGATAAAATATTTTTTTGATGTAATGATCGAATAATCTATTAGAATGGTAATTTTTTTACTATCTTATAAACCAAATAATCCATTATATATAATAGATCTTAATTTTTAGAGTCTTTAGAAAGAAATAAGTCACTAATATCACTGATCAAATAGACTCTATGCACCATCAATCAATTAAACATGGCATTCAGCTTCTATATTAGAGGATTTCCGACACCTTTTCATCAGAAACTTTTTTATGTATCATAATTTTCATAAAAAAGAATGTTTAAATAGAGAAATATTAGTATGTGTGAATTTATGGAACTAATTAATGGGAAGAGATAATGAGGTTGATCGATTAGATGATATTCAATAATGCAATCAATGATTTTCATCAAAGATAGAATTTTATTTTTATTATTTTTTAGTAGGTCAAAGGAAAATGATGTCATGATTTACTACCATGTGGTTTAAGATTCATCAGATAATAAGTGAGGTCAATAAATATGAAGTAATAAAAAACAAATCAATCAGACTCATGTAGATATTTATGAGTCATTTGATGTTGGATGTTATCAGATGTAGGATCATTAGTCCGAGTAATTGTTGAAAAACTAATGAAAAGAATTTTTTTAAGAGAGTTTATGAATAATTTATTAGGGGGTACTTGAATATATATAATTTGAAATGTTTTTTATAAAAAAAATTCTGAATAAATTTTTTTACCTTTTTTATACATGGAGAATTATAGAGAAATATAGAATATCCATGATATTGGGGAAGATAAAGAAAAGAAAGAGTGGTATAAGGAAGTTAAAAAAATATTTTTAGTTGATGTTTGTTGTCATTATGAAGCATAAAAATCTATAACCTTCTATTATCATGTTTTTTAATGTGTTTAAAGAATATTATTGTGATAATTTATTTAATTTTAAAGAGAAACAGTATCTGAATGACCATTTAATTAGACTGGGGAAATATTTTTTAAGGTGAATACAATAGAATTTTATGAGAAGATCTGATATGATTTATAGAAAATTAACTGGAGTTGATAATAATTGATTGAGAAATAGATGAACTAAAAAAGAATTTTAAATAAAATTTACTAGAAATTTTCTTGATAGTGAATGTAAAATTTTATTCTATCCTATAACGAATATAGAACACATATAAATATGAAAAAGTATAACATACTTTATGATGACTGATCCAATATTCAAATTTGTAGAGAGTAAGGGAACTAATTGATTTTTGGATATGGAGGATTACTTCTTGATTATTCTTAACGATGAGTTTCTAAAATAAAAATAATAAGGAACTAGTTATCGGAATAGATCGAGCCATCTCACAAAAAAATTCATGGAACAAAAAATGTGTTATAGAATAGTTTCTGGAAAATTTATACAAAATTATTTATGGAATAATGAATCAGTCTAAGACATATTATGGATCCATTGGAATGAGTTTTCATAAAAATTTTATCGATTTTCTTTCTACTACCTACTGGGTATAAATGTTTTAATTTTTTTTCAGAATTTAAAAATTTGGAAGTTAATGAAGAAGCATAGTAAAACATTTGGGAGAAATTGTTGAAGGATTCTTAACATTTTACCCAAACATATTTTACATTACTAGTTCTTGTAGAACAACATGAACTATTTATTTTCCATAATGGTATTATACTATATGTTTATTTACCTATTTTTGTATCCACACAAAAGGATTGTTTTTGTGGGTTTTTTGGTATTGGATGATTCCACAAAAATTCAAAGGACTAGAAACTTATGATGAGTAGTGAACCTTGTAATCTATCATATCCCTATAGATGTGTGGATGTTCAATTTTTATAAAAGTGATAAATCTTTAACCCAGTAGAAGGGTTTTAAGAAATAATAATACAAAAAATATAAATAAAATATCATTGATTCACCCCTTTACCCTCTCAGTGAGGCATTAATCTTAGTATGGATGTTTAATGTGCTATTAGTGTTAATGAACCCATTTTTTGAACATTTCATATGTTTATGATGACAATTTTTTATGGATAATTTGTTTTATGTGAAAAATAATATGATTGCAATCATATATTGAAATACCTATCATGTTTGGAATGATATAATGTTTCTATATATTATGTTTCATGGGTATGATGATTTGGAAGATTCTAGAGTTTTAATTCCTCTTCATTTGGAAAATGTTTCAAACATACCCACATGTAGATATATGTGTGTGTGTGTGTGTGTGTGTGTGAGTGAGTGTGTGTGTGTGTGTGCATGTGTGTGTGTGTGTGCTTGCGTGTGTATGTGTCTTTAAAGAATCAATAGAATTATTTAATAACTATGAATTACTTACTCTCATAATATTCTAATTTTTTTTCAGAGAGTGAAGGAAGATTACGAATAGTTCCTTTGAATAGATTAAGAGCATTTTTGAAGGAATTAAAAAGGTGAATAATGCCAAATTATAAACCTATAGTATGAAATATTATTACCTAAAAATGTGTGAGTATGAATATATTGTTGACATATTTACAAGGGTTTATGATACTTTTATCACCATAATATGACTTCTTGAGATGATAAAATATTTAATTATTGTTGAAATTATATCAGGAATTATTCATAATAAGTTTAATAATAAATTTTCTTCATTATAAGATGGTCTTCATAAAAACCTATATCAAGAGTACCTTCATAATACATTAATTAATTATGAAATTATATAGAATAATGTGATGATTGGAATATAAAAATATTATTGATATATTTATTTCGAGGATTAAAAGATACATATATTTAATTTGAATTTTAAAGATGAATAAGCTAGTGGTTCAATATCAGAAAAAGTGGTTAGTAATAACCATGATTAATTTTTACCCTTGTTTTCTAATAATGTTAAAAGCGGTACACAAATGTATGAAGGGAAGCTTAATTGAAATTTTGTTAATACAAATACATTAGGAACATCACTTCTAATTTTTATTAAATAAATAATGAGTATAATAGTGAAGAGGATTAAAATTGGAAATAATGATCAAAAAAGAAACATAATGATATGCCCAAATATTACTCCAATAGAAGATATAATTTTTTTCCAAATTCAAAAGGATACTATTTTTTCTTAATGATATTGAAGAGTAAGGCATTGATGTTGAGGAGAAAAAATATCCAGATAATGATGGATTAAATAATTTCACTGTGACAATTAACAATGATGTTTTTTGACGTAGTAGTTATAAATAAGATGACATTGAGTTATAGTTTCACCTGAAGAGAGAATTGAAAGTATTTTTTTGAAAAATTATTATAATTGAAAGAGATACCAAGAATATGAAGATAGAATTTCATATATAAAACAATAAATAATATCATCCTAAAGATAATTCTATGTTATTATGTGATAATGATAATCTGAATATTTCTATTGAAATATAAAATAATTATAAAAAACATCATGAAGTAATGTTAATTGAAATGTGGGAAGAGTTTTAATATGTAAAATAAGTGTTTTCTAATATTGCGTAGGAAATTACATGTTTCGTGAAATATTTGAACATGGATAATTTTTTGGAATATGATAAACTATGAAGATTATAAAAAATTTACATTACAAGGTTTTTAATAATGTTTAAAATGATTCTAATAATATGATTCTTGAAAAAATCAATTTTTTGTTCAAAACACAAAATTTTGAATTGTAGAAGAATATAAATATTCTATTTTTGAAACAAAATTATCTATCATTGCTAATTATAATAATATTTTTATGAAATATATATTGACGCAGAGATGCTTTGGTGATAAAAGAATGAATGGGGGTTAATGACATTCTGATGTGAATGTTATGAAATTTAATGGAATACATGTTCACAATTATAGACAATATGGATGTTACATATGTTGTTAATAAAAATGTGGTTACATATAGTATTATTGATGACTTTTCATGTGAAAAAATATGCATTTCATTAACCAATCACATTATAGTTACCCCATGACTGATAGAAATCCAGTTTTTAGGGGGATCCAATCATATCAAATAATGAAATATAAGAAACAATCTATTAAAGTTGGAAATAGGTTCCACCATTTTTTATCTAATTTATATAGTTGTGAACAACATATACATCTTGAAAATTGGTGTTTTTTATTGGGAAAATAACCTAGTTATAAATATCATTCGAAGACCTATGTGAAGAAAAATTATGGGAGAAAACCATGTTGTTGAAACTACTCTCAAAGCCACAAAAGTGAAAATACTCTGGAATTGGATAGTTATTTTTCTTATCATATGAAAGGAAGTTGGAAATTTTTTAATAAATTTAAGGAACCTAATGAATAAATAGTGACATTTGTAAATGATTAATCTCTTAGAAATAGATCAGTTGGCTCCATTATTATTGGGGAAGAAAATCAAAAATCCATGAAAGCAATTATTTATGTAACGAAACATAACATATTGATTGTGTGATGAATTTGTAATGAATGATATTATTTTTTATATAATATAGGGCTTCTTGTTGAATAGAAAAGAATATGTAAATTTTTTACAAAAAGGATAATATTAAAAAGTGAATTTATTTCATATATGTGATGTTCATAAATCATGTAATATTGGAATGATTAGAGAAAATTAGTTTTTTCATAAAAGAATAGAATGTATTTGTCAATGAAACATGAGGAATATATCAGGGTGATGTAGTGTCCATGGAATCCTTATAATTTATTAAGAAGGGATTTATGTTTCCCAATTATTCAAAAAAGGAAGATTAAAAATATATCAGTTAGAATCATTGGTATTCCGTAAACAAGACCCCTAGAACATATTAATTCAAATATTTGTGGTCCTATATGAAAATAATAAACATTTATAGATAATTAAATCATTTATTTTTTTTATGATATTACTCAAAATACATGTGTTATGTATTTTAAAAATAAATTTTAATCTATAAATATTTTTAAGAGTTATAACATAATATATGACATAAAATGTGGGTATTCTATAAATAATTTGATAAATAATAACATTATTGGATACAAGATTTAATTTTTTAGATTATATCATGAAATAAATAAAATTAGTCTTGAGTTTAACAGACCATTCAAAAAACAAAATATGGTTTTTCTAAAATGAAGAATTGAATTTTAGTTGATATTGGGTGTACAATGATAATCTAATATTGTATTTCTCACTAATTCTAGTGAAAACTTCTAATATAGTTAATTTTTATTCAGAATTGAAGTTTCTATAGGTGATGTTCACATATGAAACTATATTAAATGTTTTATGAAAAAACTCTACAATTGAAACACTTAATAGTTTTTGGATTTCCCCATATCATAATGAACAAAATGAGAAACCTTGAAATTGTTAACCAGATAGGTTAATATAGATCTTTTCATTGATATACTCTATATAGAAGAGAACATATATATTTTAACAAATAGAATGTGATAATATTATACTATATTTATGTAAAAGTTCTTGAAAAGATGAGGGAAACGTTTTAGTAACACGTGTTGATGAGGAAGATGAAGAGGATGAAAGAATGGTTATTAATAATGATGATAATGATTCAAATTTTTTTGATTCTATATAGATTGAAGAATCAGACTCACCTATTTCAAGTTATGAGAATGAACTTCTAATTTATCTTCCAAGGTTTAGGAAACATGATGAATATCAAATCATTATATGTGATAAACATCAATGATTTCAAATAATAATAATATAAAATGTTGTTATACAAACTTATTTTAATTCGAATGTTATGATAAAATAAATTAATGAAGGATTTCAGTATATTTAATGGACTCATTCTATCAAAGGCACATCATATTTTAGAATCTGATAGACCATCATATAATGAATTTATTTTATTTCAAACAAAGATGTTGATTAGATAGGATGTGTTGATGATAGAGTATTAAAATCTGGAGGAGTTTTATTTATAAGGTAAAATTGTATATGTTTTCATACTAATAAAATAATTTAGTTACTACTACTATAATAGAATCTTTGTATGTTGCTACCACTTAAGAATCAACAAAACATATGAGGATAATGATTCAGTTGGAAGACTTACTTTTTAATTTAATTTACCTCATAACTAGA
The DNA here is from genome assembly GCA_963277665.1 of Viscum album. Classification (NCBI taxonomy): domain Eukaryota; kingdom Viridiplantae; phylum Streptophyta; class Magnoliopsida; order Santalales; family Viscaceae; genus Viscum; species Viscum album. The sequence goes on along the minus strand of OY728125.1, from coordinate 1,918,828,762 downwards.
TTTTTAATAATCAAATTTCTATAAACACTAAATTAAATATAGTAGAAAGTTATTTTTAAAAACATATTGATATAAAATATAATATAGTCAATGATAATGTAGAGAATAATGAAATAAATAAATATATTATTCTTATATTTGAACAAGTTGCACACATTTTTACAAAACCCTTACCAAATGTCGATATTTTTAAATGAGGTTGAATATGGGCACCCAACCTATTTCTCTATATGGATGAGTTATATGTTTTTATAATCTATATTATATAGTATTTGGGTAGTGTTTTTTAATGGTGAAAATGATGTTTCATAAATATATACATTGTTATGTGATAAAATCTTTTAAGAAAGCATGTATTTAGGGGGAGTTTTGCATAATCCATGAACTCATTGAGTATGTTTGTGAAAAATTTTAATAGTTTGTTTATGTGTTTATGGGGATATTTTTATATGAAATAGGATGATACATTTGTAGTGTATTAATGTTTCCTGAATATTTTCATAATTCACTACTTCTGGAAATAGTGATTACCTTACAATGATTTTATCTTCCTACATTGATTTCACTCAGATGTTCTTAGAATTGTTTATTAGTCACCCATATATTGAGTTACAATGTCTGGTGATTTATGATCATTGGTTTAATGGAAACCATGGGGTGAGACCGTCAGAACCCAGTTGGCTAGATCATGGTTATTAAATATTGAATAATGTATGTTCTGATTGTTTTATATATTTTTTCATTAGAAAATGAATTTAAGTTTTTTATTATTGATTATTAGTTTTGGAGAGTATATTAATCATAATATCATGCATATTATTGAGAATAAAATACATTAGTTTCTATTTTTTTTAATGGATGGAGGGATTTTGGAGTCATATTATTTCCAGAAACATTATTCTGATCAAAATGAGATGATTTTATGATGTATGAATGTATTAGATATGTTCATATATAAATATTATTAGGATTTTCTATTTTTATGTATTTAATAACAATATTTTCTTGATGAACATGTGATCCATGATTTATGAAAGAAAGGAGGATAATATGTGATTGATACAATATGTCAGACAATTCTATGATAATCCAAATGATCTGAACAACATGATGTACTCACGATGAGAGTGGGAGTTTAAGGAATAATATTTTTTATGAATTCATATTATTATATTTCCATTTAATTAATATAAGTATCACCAATTTTCCAATTTGACAAAATTATGAGATGTTTTAAAGTATCTAAAACAGAAATTCTATTGAAGTGCTAATGGACCAATCTATTGTATTTTCTGATTCATCATAGTCTCTGATTGACAAGAATAACCATTTAAATGGATTTAACATTAGTTAAAGTGATTTAAGAATAAAATAAGTCACCGATGAACCCAAACCATGAAATTTTGTTTGTCACAAATATATCATACCATGCATGCCACAGACCCATGAGAGGAGTTTTAACACTAATCTTTAAGAAAAAGTGTTGGTATGGAAAGTGAAATATGAGGTATAGTTCTATTGGTGGTCGATCAGAATCATGTAATTGTTGGAAATGATGAATGTGATTATCTAAGTAGAGAGACCAATCTGATGATATTAAACAATGTAGTCAACAAATTTCATAAGAGATATAATTCATGAAGAATTGTTTTTTAATGGTTCAAGATAAAAAAGATGTCATGATCTACTACCAAGTGGTCAAGAGTCATCAAACCAGAAGAGATGTTAATACATTATACCTAATAATATTAAAATATATCAGTTGTCTGTAGCCATTGATCATTTATTAGAATATAGAATCCATCTGATTTAATATCATAGATATGTGGAATTGATGAGAAATTGATGAAATTAGAATTATTATGATTATATTTTTTATATGGTGCGATGGTGCTACTATAATTTTCATATGTTTCAATGATGTCTTTGGAAAAATAAATTAATAAATGTTCAGTCTCTGTAATACAATTGTTTTTACATAGATATTCAAAATAACCATCAGTGATAGGAATCTAAATAATAGAAATTTATATATAATAATGTTTCAATAGTCTTTTGAAAATATATTTTTATTGGTATAACAATCAAAATAATATGTATTCAGTTGTCACATGTTTTGAGGTGGGATGATAATATAAGAGTTATCATAAGATTAAACATAATGATAAATAGTATTGGAATGGCCATGATATTAGACTACATGTTTTTCTATATGATCAAATCAGTTTTAGGTTTTTAGATTATTTGGGATGTTTCATGATGAATCCTGAAGAGTTGAAAAGAACATATTTTGTAAAAAATTATGTCAAAATGAATCTTTAAATCATGTACATGGAAATTCAGTTAAATGGGTATGTAATATTTTTTTCCTACCCATATAAATTTTGGAACACCAATCAAAATATGGATATATAATTTATATTATGACAACAATGAAATTGTTCAAGATCAGAGAGAGAATATTGTCAAATATTTCTAGGATAAGGAATTTTCTGAATATATTATTCCTGAGAAAGATATCTTTCTATAATAAGAAGAAGGAAGTGGGTACCTGATCATAACAACCATTAGACTAACATTTTTTGGGATTAAAATATGTGTTTTATTATTCATTTCTATAAAATTTAAATATAATTATTCTCAGAATGAAGAATTAGGGTATGAAATTAGAATGATTCATCTAATAGAGTATTCATAAAACCTCAAAAAATGTATTTTTCTACCTTATACTTGTCAGGAAGGTGAAGAATTCTATTTTGATGAATTACATAAGGGGATTTTATTAATATAAGATAGTGACCTTATGTAAAAAATTGGTGAGGGTTTCATAACTAGTTACACATTAATGTTTTCAATAAATTGTAATAAAATAACCACATGTAATGTTTTTTGTCATAGTGACGCACAAGTGTAAGGGAATTTCGTACATGTTGTATCCACACAAAGGGACTATTTTCTACTTGATTATGAGAAATTTGATTATTTCAAAACAAGGATAATGAATAGATACTCTTATTATGTAGTGAAACTTGTAAATTATTAGGTCCCTTTGGATGTGTGAATGTTTTTTAGTTGAACTAACATTTTTTAACAATAGGTGATGTTTTTTACAATAAAATGAGACCATAAAACAAAAAAATATATCATTGATTATCTGTCACCCCCTCTAAATGGTGATTTGATCATGGTATTTTGTTTTCAAATTGATGTATCAATGTATACTCGTTATGAATTCCCAATCATTATTTATAATAATTTAACCAATGACCCTCTTATTGACACAGTAGGTGGTGAGGCCAATTATTTTGATTGAAAACCTCCATGAAACTCATCATTATTCATCTTTAGTTTGAAGTAAACAATTTTGATGTATACATGGAGAAATAGGAACTCATATCAACCTAAACATTCTTGAAAGGTAAATTTCATCCATTAATACTCTATCTATAACATCAATAAAAGAAGTTTTTTTTTTTGAAATCTTGATATTGTATTTCCTATTGATGACCCATCTCAAATGTTTAGGCATTAAGATTCTTGATCATCCCTATCGTATGAGAAAACATAACAAATTAATAAAAGTGGTTCACATATTGAGTCATGGTCCCATCACCATGATTGAGGGTCTAAAATCTCTATAGATCTATCCAACATCATCGATTATAGATCAAAATGATTTGCAGAAAAAACTCTAATGACATTCCTCTATATTCTCATATTTTTCATCACATTCATAGTATAATTACACTATATTACAATATTCCCTTTTTATCTTGAAGATGTAATATTTCTCCAAAATTCAATTTGTTGTTTCCATGAACTCAAAAAACATCTCAACATTTTTCATCTTATACTCAAAAACATGAGGATTATTTTAGACATATAATGATTTTGGTTATTACTGATGAAACTACATTGCAATATATATTGGTTCATCCCATTGAGGTTTTACAATTAGATCCAGAATTACAATGTGTATAGGTACCTATTATAAAGAATGTATAGCGCTCACTAAAATCTATACGCGATTCTAATCTAATAGGGGATATACTAGGTATGGTTCACTAGAAACATAATTCTATGGACTATTCAAATGTTTCATTGGAAGAATTTTACCAATAAAAATTAATAACCAAAAAAACATCAATAAGGATTATTAGATAAGAAAAACAATAAATAGATTCATGTTTATAAGAATTCACTATAATCTAATCATTTATAGTAATAATAAATTAATTAGAAACATATTTCCCTCATGGAAGCCTTTTCCAAACACCAATGGTAAGTCAATTCCCATTAAAATGATAGGTGGATACAAAATTACTCAAAATAGATATTAATCCCTAAAAATTCTATCTTTTGTCTAGTTTTACATCAAAAATCTATTTACCAAAATTATGGAATGAAGTTCTACCACTATTGATTCCACATTATCCTGAACCAATTTAGATACACATGAAATATAATTCACAGGTGAGACCTGACTTAGTCAAATGTGTGTTCCTTATCCCCATGGGTTGGTGACTAATATCTATCATTATATCAAACACACTATATAGAGAAATTTTCAACAAGAAGAGAGAGAAAAATCACCATATAAAATATAATACAATAGAAAACACAACATCCATAAAAAATATCCCAATCCTTTTTCAATAAGTTTATCGTGGTTCAACCATCACAATCATCACTCCTATGTCTCATAGATTAGGAACACTCACTACCTCTATATAGTGAATTTACCTTAAACAGATATGGTTTAGTATGATCTAAATATGCATGATCAAAAAGATAGTGTGGGAGAAATATGGGATATTAAGGTCTCACCAAGATCTCAATAATAATTTTCAATATAATTAAACCATTAATATAGTAAAATTAAAAAGAACCCATAATGAAATCACTTTTACATATTGAAAATTGTTACAATATCTCAATTAAAGTTGTTGAAAGATAAATCCTAATATTCTTTAATCAATAGTTTATATAGAAAATTATATAAAAAATATATAATAAATAAATTAGTTCTTTCAATAATTTAATCAACAATGAAGTCTATATAAATTAATCACCATGATTATATTACATGAAATATGTTAGTTTTATGCTCTTTGATCATCACACTACTCATTCATCAATTATGGATTTGCATGTGTTCCCAAATCCCTATGAATTTTTTGAAGGTTCTAATAAATCAACATCCTAATGGGTATATTCATGAAAAACTATGTTTAGTTATAGTTTAATAAAAATACACTTCCAACAAGTCATTGTCTCTGAATATCTATTCTAATCACCCACTAACTAATTTGGCTCAAATGTTATATAACAAATCAATACATCATATCAGATCAATTCCTTATTCACATTTAAAATTTAAAATTTCTACATAATAATGTATATTCAATTTAGAAACAAAATGATTGATATTCATCTAATTCATTCATTTCAAATCATATTCCATTATAAACCAGTTTTATCACGATTTAAAATCAAATCATGTATTTAAAGAATTTCCCATTACAGTAAACTGTTTTTTGTCAAAATCTATATAACCATTTCAAATTCATTTATTTTTGGGGTTTTTCAGTATTTATCCCTTTTTAGATCACATATCAAATCATCTAAAATAATATTTTTATTAATACTATGAAAAATAATTTTAATTCCATAGAGAAATTATCAGTTTCGTGTTTTTTGTAAACCCATATGAAACAACCTTCCATGAATCATTAGGTCAAAAACAACATTCAAAACCTAAACCACAATCGATATTAATTATGAATAAGTTCAAGGAATAATACCTCGAATCAAGATTAATAAAAATGAGATACAATCAATAAAAATATCAAGGATTTACCATAATAAAATTGATTGAAATATTTATTATAGCATAAAAACATTAGATAGATGACATATTGAATATTGATAATTATTTTTCATTGGTACTTAAATTCCTAAGGGAGGATTTTTGATGGGTCATAGAATCCTATAATGAGCACCCAAATCCATAGAAATAATTTTGGGTAGAATGTGTATTTTTATTAATCTAAAATGCTTTTCTAGAGATTTTAAATTATATTTCTCTTTAATTAGAACACTAGAAACAAGGTTTCCTATTGTGGTTTTACTATTAATAGTAATTTTTTACCATTACTAATCCTCTATAAATGCTAGATGGTTTTCCTATGTGGTTAACCAAACAGTCCCCTAACCGTGAAACCCCGCCACTATCATTGGATGCATAGTTTAAAGTGTTGGTATATAGAGTTTTTATAGACTATTCCATCCTCTAGTTCATTGATATAAGGTACAAAAAAAATTTACAACCCATATGGTTTTTCTAACTATTCCCCAATCGTCATATGTCCCCCAGATATGCAAAATTTATCAAATTTTGCAAAAAATATACACTAAACTAGAAAAAATAAAATTATTTTCAAAAATAATTTTAAATAATTACATTATGTATTGTAACATGACTATATATATATACATATAAAATATACTTTATCCTATGCATTGATGTTAAAAATGAGATATGAATAATATAAATATCATATAAGTATTCTATTTTTATTAATTTATAAACATACTTGTTGTTATATAAAAATCACTTTTAACTATTTTAGGATTTAAATACATGTATTCATAAATAAATGATGTCCATGTTTCCATAACCCATTAAATGGATGAACACATCTTATATTTCTTAATATAAAATCTTTTATTTATTATACTCATCCCTAATTAATTTATATTATAAAAAACATAACAAGAATTTATATTGGTTTTATCGATTGAAAAAATATTAAAAAATATTAATTTTAAATGTAATATCTAGGGATTTTACAGTAAATACTATCTTTGATTCTATAAAAGATATGTCACTCTGAACATAAATGAACTAATAAATATTTTTATTTAAGTATAAATGTTATAACATATTCATTGAATTAGTGGTTCTAAATTTTATTATGTTAATCATGAAATATATATATATATATATATATATATTAACCAATATAATCATATTGATTAATTCATAGTAAATTAGAACTCAATTTTTAAGTAAAATGATTTTTTCTCCCACATATTATTTCTTTAGAAATATTTATTAATATATTTTTTGATTGAATATTATAATTAATTCCTAAAAATTATTTAAAATGTATTTCATAAAATCTATTTCAATTTTGAAAATTTTATGTTAAATTTATTTTCTAGTTAATTTTTAAATATGTTATGATAATTTTTATTTGTTAATGAATACTAAAAATACTAATTTTTTTTGAAACTACTTGTTATTTTAACGTATTTAACAATTAACCATATATGTGGGGTTAGTTTAAAATTCTATTTTATTTAATATTATCCAACTAAATCCAATTATTTTCTTTAAAAAAAATATAACAAAACTTTTTATAAAAATATTTTTATATAAAAAATTCATTTCTCTAAGAAACTACCTTTCATCATATTTTTAGGTTTACCTAAAAATTAAATTATTCCAACTATTTGAATTGAATAATTAAAAATTGAGTCCACATTCGAAATTTTTATATCCAGATTTTGAGAATAGTATATTTTTTATTATTAAAATTAGTGTTATTAAATTTTTATAATCAAAGTAAGGGTAAACTGAGTAATTAATGTTAAAGAGAATTTCATGAGGACAATAATAAGACTATAAAACTTATATTAATTCCATTGGACACTAAATTGTCATCCATAATCAACAAGTATTATAATATAAGGTAATTTCTCAATTTATCCATTAATATGAGCAATATAATATTTAAGTTAATGATAAAATAAAAAATCATCCTCTCTAGGACTTAATATCAATAATATTTTTTTAGATATAAAATAATTTTATTTGTATATTAATTTAAAATATATATTATTTTATTTTATCAGGGTAATTAATTTATAATATTTATTGATGATATAATTTCCTTAAATACTTATGCAACACTATCAGAGTATTTATAAATTTAATAGAAGAATAAATAAATTATTATAAATACATTAAAAGTAATATTATTTTAATTATTATGTTCCAAAAAATATAAAATAATATATATGTTTTAAATTATAACTTCAAAATTATTTTTTAGTCCTTTCTTTTGCAATGTCTAATTAATTTAATGGTTTAAAAAAATGAAATTAATGATATTCTGAAATAAATAATATATTATAAAATGATTCAAAATTCATAAATATAGTATCTTCATCAATGTTATTGGAATATATTTTACAATATTTACCATTTCCCATTTTTGGTTATTTATTATTTTATAGAAATTACATTCACACATAAATAATAAAATTATTTTTATCACAATGATCAATTAAATAGTTGAAAACAGTTTCTAAAAATGACAACAGTGCTAAAATAATATAGACATTAAAAATGATTATATGGGTTATTGGGTTTTTAATAATCCTAATATTTTCTTTGAATCAAATCTATTTGGAGGAATTTGAACTTCAAATTTATTTTATATTAATTTAATATTTAATGTAATTCTAAGAGATCGACTCCCCTCACATAAAAAATGTATAATTTAGTCCTTTTCATCTATCATAAATTGTATTTTAGATCCAAAATAACTTCCTATATACCTTTCTTTTATACCACTGTATATCATAAAGGACATGGGTGTATATGAAAACCATCCTCCTAGTGTATTTGGTTTAAACCATAAAAGGGATTCCAAAAGATATATATTTCTCTTAACAAAGTGTTTTCATTTTTTTCTTATAACTCATTAGAACTATCATAAGATATTATAAAATATTTTAAATTTTATTTTCCATATATTGATTTATTTTTATATATATTTTATGATCTTTATCAAAATAAACACTGATAAAAAAATGAAATGAAACCATCATTTGGGTTTTTGTGGACTACCACCTCACAATAAGTTCAAATTAATTTATGATCACATCATTTCATAGTTATATATAATTATAGATGTAATGAAAATATTTTATATTGATAAAATATTTATCATTTCAAAAAATTAATATATCATAAATTTCTATAAATTAACTTTTATTGAAAAATGATAATCGTCTCTCTATATACGTGGCAATTGCCACCTCCATGATTCAATGTCAGCTTATTTTCATCATCTCATCACAAGGCTGGTATATATAATTTTATTTAAAAATATAATATGATATTTATCATATAATTATAATTATGGGACTATATAATAACACCTACCTTCATTTTATAATGTTAATTTAAAAATGGAAACATTACACATGTATATATATGACCTAGCATGTCCAATATTGTAAGATAATTAATTTTTCTTCATACTCAATTATTGTTTTTATTAGAAGTATAATTTATGTATGAAATGATATTTATTAAATTATACTGCTCTATATATGGGGGATTAATTACAATATTTACCAAAGCCAACCTATAAAAGCCAATTGAACTTATAAATCGAATAACGTCTAATTTGACTAGTAAATTGAATATAACATTGTGATAAATAATATAAAAGAATAATTAATTATGAAAAATGTTCAAAAAAGTAAATCATTAACATAATTTTATTATTTATGAAGATAATAAACAATAATGACAACTCTGACATGAGGTAAGGTGGACATTACATTGAAAATATCATTTTAATAGTTATCAAGATTTATTTTCAAAATATGTTTCCTTCATATCATTATTTTTGAAATTTTATATGTATTTACATATATATAAATAATTGACTTTATTAATTTAATTAATTTTTTTCCAAAAGAAACCATTTTATAAATTTCAAACATAATATTTTGACATTAATAACAAAAGATTAAATGAATGTTCTATTTCAACATATGCTTTGTTAATATATTTTCCCACTACCATTAACATTATTTGACGATTTTCATACATTAAATTATCTCATGTTTTTATGTATAAAATTTATTTCTTTTTTTTTGAATAAAAATTATTTTTTGAATGAATTTTTTTCAGTCGAATAATGTGTTTTGAGACTGCTTTAAAAGTACTTTTTAAGGTTTTATGATGAAAATGATTAAGAAAAAACTATATTTTTAATTACTTGGTAATTTAGTATTTTATATGATGAATATAAATGACATATATATACTATACTATGTATTAACCTTATATAGGTTTTATGAAGTGAGATCTCAACAAATTACAGGAATGGTGAAAATAATACAACTTAAATAAAGTGTTCCCGAAATCTTATATGATGGGTGATCCCCATTATAGGTATATAATGCATTAAGTAATGTTAATGTCATTAAATTCATGGATAAGGGAGTTAAATTTAGATATTTCTCTAATGGATTAAACTCCCCTCCGGTTATTTATTACTCGAGTTATGAATAAGGTGTTTAGTGTCACCTAAAACCGAATTCTGTTTATATTCTATGAGTTTTGTTTTTATTATATCACCCAAAATTAATTATTCATTTGGAGATATTTGATTTATTATTATAAATGAATAATGTGATAATTTTAACCATTTAAGTGTTTCATGTCTTTCATCGAACTTTTATATTTCTCTAATTTATGTCAATTATTTAGAATTTTGTGCTCATATGATGTTTTAAAATGTTTTTTATTTTGATTAATGATGTGTATGAAAAAAGAAGAGGTAAATATAAATTTCATGAATATTTCAAATGAAAATAAAAAATATTTTATTTTAAAATTTTAATATATTTTAATAATGGATACTGAGAAAATATGTTTGTGTTGTTATATATGATTTTATTATGTTAGAGTTGTGACCTAATTTTCTAAAAATCTATAACAAAAATGAACCTCCAAATGTAATAAAATAAAAAGTTACCATAATATATAATTTATAAAAAAAATTATGTCAGATTTTTATAGTTGGAATTAGTGGAATGGTATATATAATATTATATATTTTTATCATTTTGTGAGAGGTCATCTTTGTATTTATCTATACCTTCATGGGATTATGAGTTTATGGTACACCAAAAGTATGATTACAAAGATAACCATTTCTAAGATAAATATTATGGGATTTGAAATAGATTATGTAAAATTTGTGATTATTAATTGTATTGAGTTATATGTAACCCTTATGTTTATCATTATGTATTATTTGACTAAGATACTTTTATTTATTGCGAAATATATCTAATAGTATCCATAAAATTTAGTGCATTTAATATATTTTTCATTGGGGTAATTGTGGGTTGTTACTTAGGAATAAATACTAAAAAATCATTTGGAAAAATATATGATTTTAAAATGGATTAATAATTATTGAGATCATCTATGTAAATTAGTTTCATATTTTGATGATTATGTCATTAGGGAATATAAATTTTTGGTATGTGACATTAAATATTATTCATGATATTTGGAGATAAATTTCAAATTAATTTATTATTGATATCCTATAAAATCCATAATATTTTTGAATTATAATCTTCATCAATAATATTTTGATGAAGTTTAATAATTTTTTTTGATGATTTATCTATGTTTAATATTTGGTGTTATTTTAAAATCATTACTGTTTAATCGTTTATTTCATCCTGATATAGTTTATTCATGTTGGTAATTATCATAAATTGTGCTAATAATTTTTATTTTGGTTAATGTGTTAAATTTTTGAGAATATATTTTTCTCACTTTTGAGTAATTTCAACCATTAAAAGTTGGTTTTTGTGCTTCGGGAATAAATAACTCATACTAAATACTCATTTATTAGATGAAAACATTGTATTGTCATTGAAATTCATTAAAAAATGTATAAAGTATATTTCCTTATATTAATAGTATATATATTATACTAATTAATCAAAATTATTAAATGTATCTTCAACCAAAAATGATAACATATTAATTTCATTTTTGATGAATCAAAGGAATTTTTTACACCATATTGGTTTATATTATGTTGTACAATAAAATAATAATCATCATACTATTTTTCGTGATTGGTTATCTCTTTCACTACATATTATTGTATGTATATTAAATGTTTTATCATTTTCTATATTTTATCATCCATCTAAATTAATCCTATTTGGAAACATAATATGTGTTATTATAGAAGACCTTTATACTTCCCTATTTTATTTTGAAGAGGAAGCTTTAATCACACTTTTTTTGATGTGGTATTTAAATAATGTTATTTTATAAATTATAAATTTTGATTACATATATCATGATCTAATTGAGAGGATTTAATTCATTTTCGGTGGATAATTTAATTTCCTTATATTTTAGAATAAGGACGTTGTTCGATTGCATACAAGATACATAAATCTCAACTGAAGCAAAACATATAATATTTTATTTATAAATAACATTATCACATATAAATTGCATTTGTGTATATGAATGACAATATAATATAATTAAATATATATAAATATTTTAATAAATACACATTTATTGATTAATTATATCGAAATAATAAATAAATTGTACATTAAGGTCATTTTATTCTTGAAAAATATGGATTCTTCATTAATAATTTCTATTGATTTTTGTGATAAAATATTATACATAATTTTGGAATGAATTAAAAATTATATTTGACAAAAATGATAACCTTTTTTAAATACTCATGTAAAATTTTTTATAATGTGATTTCTTTATAATTTTTCTAAAAAATTATTTTATCAATGAATATAGACAAATAATTTTTTTTATTAAAAAATATATTATTTTACGTTTTTTAAAATGTAAAATTATATTTTATAGTTATTTAAAAATTTTATTTAGTTATTTTTTATTATAAATAATTATATTGTGGCCATTGGATTTAATGTTATACTTGAATTTGGTATGAAACAATTTATACATAAAATGAATATTTATTGAAAAAATATTCATATAGCTTTATAAGATAAATTTTAATTTTAATTCATAAATTTAAATTAATTGAATCCTAAAAAAGGGATTTCATATTTGGTATGATTAGTTTGTTATTTTGTTAAAAATACTATTTTATTTTTCTTCATTACGAATAAAAACCTTAGAATGTTTTTATCCCGATGGAAAGGGTAATTCTGGTAATTCTGGTTAATATAATATGATAAAAATAATATACATACCCATAACCTATATTTATTTCATATTATAAGTATATTTTATCTGTAATCATCTAATATTTTAATTTAATACTTTTTTTTCAACTAGATATAAATTTGACATTAATTATATTTATGTAAATGATAACATCAAAATTATATCTCCCACTAATTTATTAATGATATTTTTTTTGAAATGGATAAAAAAACTTATATTCCAATATAAATGTAAATTCTAAAGGTAAATTATTTATTTTTATCATGGAAACTTATTTGTTATTTTTAGTCATTAAAAATTAATCTTCAAACGATAAACAATGAAAATAGATTTTTATTCAATTAATAAACATAATATAAGAAATATTAAATTGATATAATTGTAATTAATTATTTTGTTCTAAAAATTTTATTGATCAATAAAATAATATAGGAACTTATTAATGACTTATATTAATAATCAACAACTTCCATGATGTTTTCATATCAAAATTAAACGGCTGGTTCTAAAAATGACATAATGATATTTTAAATATATTAATTTTATTAAATGATTTAAAACATATAATATAAAATAATTATGAAATTTATTTTTATATTGTATAGCACATCAAAAAATTTCCATTTATGTTTCTCATTAAAATTTATAGAAACTATCATGCCCTCTAATGTGTTAAAAATCATGTTATTATGATAATCCTCAATAGGCATAACATGGTGATTAAAACTAAATGATATGGGATGAAAAATACTTTATAAATGTACAAAATTTATTATATAATAGTATTTACACTCATAAATAAATTATATTAGATGAATATAAATTTTGACGCTTATTAACTTCATCATTAATTTATATAAATTTAGCAGTGTTAGAAAATCCAAGAGTGGAACTTCATCAATTAAAAAGGGTACCACCTCTCCTATTTTAATTAAATTATATATCTATTTGGATAATAAAATATATGCCAAAGATTGGTTCCCAAAATCCATAACCATTTATAAGACGAATATGTTTTTAAAAAACCATCATATGAAATGTTTTGGATTATTCTTAAAGGGGTTTTACGAAGAAGAGTTATTGTTATTAACCATGTGTTTTCACTAATTTCACCTTGAAACTATTTAAATATTTATAAAACATCATAATTTTATTAAAATAGTATATTAGGCACAATAAAATGATTTTATAATTATTTAATGACTTATTTAAATCTCATGCTCCTTAAAATGGGAAATGAATCCATCGTCCTTGTGTAAGGAGAACTACCACCTTGCGAATCGAAGAAATTCATAGAATTGGATTTGGGCCAAAAAATGGGCCTACGGGTCATGTAATGTGCTAAATTCCCAGTGGGCCTTCGGGATATGTAATGTGTCTCCCTCTACCCAGTTAAAGAGGTCTTTTCTTTTCTTTAATAATAAAATGATGCTTCGGCCCAAACCTTTTAAAAAAAACATACACAAGGCAATGTGATATATAATTTATCACCGCATAAAATGAGTTGTATATATAATTGTATTTAAATAAAAATATTATATTTATGAAATTAGTATATCTCTTTAATGATAATATACTTATTACAATCATTCAATAATTATCATCAAAAAATGGAATAATTACTCCTGGTTATGTACGACATCCTGCCTCCAAGATTATAACATATTTCATGATTAAAAAAGATATGTGGTTGAGTATAAAATTTTAATTTTTGTATAAAATGAGAAATTTTTCATCATTATTATTCATGAGATAGTGTATTAATCACACCATTGACCGTAGTCATATAGTCGAAGTAAATTTGGACATATAGGATTAATATCATTAAAAAATATATATTGAACATAAATTATTAAGATATTGAATATAATATAGTGATAAAGAAAATAAAAGGAATTATAGTTCTGATAATAATGTAAATAAATTAAAAACATCACATTTTTTACCATTAGATAATATAAAAAAATTCTTTGATTAGTCGTACTAAATGTTATTGAGTGTTTATAACAAAATATTTATTTTACATGTTTCCATGATTTATTTTCAATGTATTATTCTACCAAAAACATATTTATAACATTATTTTATGTATATATTTATAAGGATAAATTATTTAAAAACATCATTTTATATATTTTATTCAATTTATTTCAAAAATAAATTTTGTAAATATTTTATACGAGACATTTTTACATTTTTACATACCAAAAATGAAATTTTTTTAGATTAACGTATAATTAATGACTGAATTAACTATTTAAAATAACTATTATTTGATGTTTGGATTAAAAAAATAAATAATAATTTTATAACATAAAAGTAGATATTTATGTATTTTTTGGGTATTTTATTTTTGAATGTTGTTTTTATAATTTAAAATGTGTTATTATATCTAAAATTTTTCATAAAAGTATAATAGTGATTTTGATAGGTTTCTTGATGAGAACAACTATGATGAAAACACTTTCTTTATCATTAGTTAGCTGATAATTATATATTATTAATGGGTAATCCTAGTACATCATATATTTTGGTTGATTTATATATATCATATATAACGGGTTATCCTGATAAAAAATTATGATGTGGGAGAGAGATATAAATTTCATGATAGCTGAGCTTGATACTGATAATCTGACATTTGAGCACCATTATAGATCACTAATTTATTGGATGATTTCAAGAATCCAACATTTTTAAAAGTTGTATGAAACTTATTTTCAATTTTTATTTTACACTTGTATATATATATTGTTCAATCAGGTCTGGGGTTTGTTTAGGAGAATTTTGAATGTTTATTGGTGGTGTTTGGTAATACATAGTTGGTGTAAGGTTTTCCCAAACTGTGTGCCCTACCTGAAAAACAATTAAACCATTGAAAGAGGTGGTTTTTTTGTTTGATTCATAATTTATCAAACTTTATTCCATATTAGAAGTATATGTACTCTCCACTAGTAGAGAAATAGGATTATAGGGTTTGGTCTTCCAAATGATGTTCACCATTCGGAAACCATTCATCTGTGATTTTTAACACCCAAAAAAATATTGAAAAATATCATTAATGTCCCGGAAGTTCCATGTAATTTATTTAATTATATTAAAATTTTTCATTCCTTCTAAATCTAACAGCACGTGATTTTGAGGCCCGGAGTGGCTAAAATGATCTGTCAAAGTTTGGTTGAGTTTTAATTAGCTCGAGTAAGTAGTTTTCCTGAAAAAGTGGAATAACACATAAAAACTAACTGAGATCAGAAATCATAGGGAAACATTGCGTTCAGAATGTAGGGATTACACGAGGTGTGACTTATGTTTAGTAGGCACGAGCCTCCTGTGAGAAAATCCAAAAATGGCATAACAAAAAATAAAATAATTAAATAAATAATTTTATTTTTCAAATGATTATAACTCACAAACAATATCTCATATTGAATATCCAATACCATCACTAAACTAGTGATGGAATTATTTATTTAAGAAGATACTAACATTGGACAGAATGGGCGACCAGTGAAACTTAGTGTTTGGCCGTAAATAAAATAATTAATTGGCAATTATTTTACTATAAAATCCATAACATTTAAACGGTACCTCTGATTGAAAAACTAAGAGTACCATTGGGTTTGTTAGGTCATGTTTCACTTAGTAAGAGCCTAACCTCAACTGATGTGTGTCGATGGTAACTATTATTAAATTTCCAAACCTTATTTCTCATACATTAAGTAAACGCACAAGCGGCGTTTTGTAACTTTTGAACCGGTACATAGAATTGAAATCTGAGGACACTGGTAAACTCACAATGTTGATATTCTCTTAAAGAGACCATCACCCTAACCGTAGTGGGACGAGGGTGGAAGTTAGTTTTTCAGACATTCGTGGGAGAAGAAAAAAAATAAAAAAATAACATTTTATTTATTTAATTTGAAACCACAATTTTGAATGCTTTGTGGTGGGGACCACCCGAACTCCATATTAATGTGGGGGAAATTTTTTTATTCCCCTAGTTAATATTCCATACTCAATTTACTAAATAATCTAACATAACTTGTTAAAATAATAAACATAATTTAATATGTTGCCTCCTCTTTTTCTTTAGTTTGGGGATGTGTTGGAAAAGGAGAATTGGGGAGTGCTTTTGGAGGATCATCTTCACCAATGAAGAACACTCTCTAATGAAGAACGTCCTCTAGAATCTGAGAACAAGGATGATGCTTGACCCTGGATCATAAATATCTTGTTGGAGCACTGAACACCGATGTCAGCATCTCATAGACTTCATCTTCTTCCTTGTGCCACCTCCAACGGACTATCGAGGTAGGGGTTATTTATATATGTTTGAATTTGTTTTATTGATTATTCATATCTTTAATTCACGATGACGATGGCCAAATAAACATGGCCATCATCCCGAACATAAACCATGCTCCTCTTTCTTTTTATTCCTCGTGTGTTCTTCATGAGTTCTTCAACACCTAATATTTACTGGTTCTTGAAATATGGAGTTTTGTTGAGTGAGATATATAGACATGAATCCCCCGAAACAAGGATCAAAAATATACAATCGTTTACAATTTCAGTCTTGGAATGAAGCTGCAATGGATCGTGAAAGGAGACAACCATATATTTATTGACACTAGAAACATGATATTCTATTGAGTATGACATATGGATGTGGAGACCTCGACCCGAGGATCGCGAATATGCGATCATTTTATTTTTTCGGTTTATAAATAAGATTAAGTGGGTCATGAAAGGGGAAATGTGGAGCTGCAATTCTGGCATGTCTTTAGGGTGTAGCTCCTGGCGAGATATGCAGTGCGATAGAGGTTCTAGACGTGTGGAGGTATCATGCGGTTAGGGTTTTAGGAGAAGTCGTGGGCTTGATTTCTTGGTAGAATAGTGCATGAGAATTATGGGGAAAGAAGAGTTAATTGGGGAGAGGAATAGTTTAAAATGTATGAATTAAAAATCTAGTGAAAGTAAAAAAAAGGAAATCATTGGAATAATTGGAAGGCGCAAACATTGTGCATGAATCTCATTGGATATGGGTTATAAGAAAAAAAAAGAATAATAATATAAATAATTTTATTATTATTTTTTGTTGTAAAACCATAATTCATCCGTAACATATCTATACGACCTCAGTTTCATGAAATATCAGTGGTAGTACAACCCTAACATCGAGGTGGAAATTGTGAGTCCAATATTGGATGAAATTATCATGTTTTTGGATCAAGTATCTGAAATTCTTGTAAATTAATACATTTAATATTATTAAATTTCGACCCGCCATAACTCATGCGTGCGATGTCCTATTGACTTGCTGGCTGTGGCGATGTGATCATGTCATTAATACGGTCAATTAAAGTCTAATTTTGTATACTATATTCTGGTTCATGGCTCGGGTCCACGAAACACCCAATAATAATAATAATAATAATAATAATAATAATAATATGGGATCTTTTATCTCACATATCTTCCACATATGGTGTCGGAATGACGAACCACCTGTGACGTTGAGACCCTAAATTTAAGACAGATGTTTCAAGAGAAATATTGGATATTTATGTCGAGGCCGAGGAACAATCCACCTGAGGCCCGATTCATCTTTGTTGCGGTGAAATGAATCTTTTTCACCGGGTATTTGTTTTGGTCAAACTGGTAGTCCATCTCGTGTGTATTTTCCATGTGAATCGTAACAATATGACCCGTTTGGTTATCTGGTTCTATTTAGATTATTGCTGGGTTGGATGGAACATGAATCCTACTGGGGCCTTTGGACTAAAAGGCCAATAACATGTAGATAAAGGTCCAATTGACGCAACGTCTGTTGCGTTGAGACCTATTTTATGTAGCAGTCGTTTGGGATACTTCTTCATGGGACTTCGTGATAGTTGGAGTATCAACATGTGGCTTGAGGAATAGATCCTCATAGAATCAAGGGAGATTAGTGTAGTAACCATGTAGCTGACTGTAATATTAGAAAGTGATCTTATGTGGGTCTGTGCTTTGGGATCCTTCATGGGTCTGTGATTGATGGTCCCACATGGATCCGCTCAAGGAATCCATGCACGACTACTCTAGTATCCTTCATGGGTCTGCAGTACTAGGATCATCTGTGGGTCTGATGATGTACTAGGATCTTGTGTCGTTCTAAAGATGTAATAGGTTCATGTGTTGGGTCTGATGATGTACTAGGATCCTGTGAGGGTCTGATAATTTTGGATCCTATGTGGGTCTGGCTCTTAATAGAGTGAGATGATTCAGTAGTTACATCTAATCATCTTTACTACAGTACCTTAGATATACCTAGTGTGAGCTGATTCCTTACCTTAGTGGTGATACCTTTGTGGAATTATTCTATGTGACATACATGTGTGGTACATTCCTTCATTATTATACCTTGGTGGTATTCTTATGTGTGGCCTACCTGTGTGGGACTTACCTTCGTGGTGACACCTTTGTTGTATTTTTCTATGTGGAGTACTTGTGTGTAACTTTCCTTCATGGTGAAACCATTGTGTTATTCTTATTGTGTGGCCTACCTGTGTGGTACTTTCCTTTGTGGTGATACCTTGGTGGTATTATTCTATGTGGCGTACCTGTGTGGTACTTACCATCATCGTGATGCCTTTGTGGTATTCTTCTGTGTGGCATACCTATGTGGTACTTTCCTTATTGGTGAAACCTTTGTGGTATTCTTCTGTGTGGTGTTACCATTGTGGTACTTGTCTTGTGATGTTACCTTTGTGGTATTCCTACCTTTGTGGAATAGTTTTGCCTTGGGATATGTATTTGGGCCTTGTGTTACCTCATGAATGAGATGGGTTTACTTGATAACTTAGGTATATGTATGGTCATATACCTAAGTAGGTTTGAATTTTTTTTATTCTTTGTGATTTATACTTTGTATATATTGTGATAACTTTGAGGGTCCCAGGGTCCCTACTGAGTATGGCTATACTCAACCCTATATGGGATACGCCCGCACCTTATTGTGTTTCTTGCAGACGACGGACATCGCTGACGGAGGACGAGAGTACCAGGACTAGAGGTATCTCAGAGGTGGACCTTAGACGAGGCATACCACTGAGAATACTCTACGAGCGTTGTACCTACCCTTTATGTAGGATCCTTGGCGGGTGTTCACAGGAGTAGTCCAGTTTACTTGTGCTTACCAGTTTTCTTGTACTTTCTAGTTGGTCTTGTATTCTGACCCCTTTTACATACTGAACACAATCTTTTTACTATTCAATTTACTTGTGTTGTTATCGTTTTGTGTGCTTGGTTTCATGAGTTACATGTTATAAAGGAAATTCCTTACAGTTTTAAGGAATACGCCTTCGGTGCAATTTTCCAGCCCCTGGCCTATGGAAGGCAGGCTTGGGATAGTCATGGCACGGGCCCCATGGGAAAGGTCATGAAAAATTGGAATTAGAGGAGTCAGTTCTACTATAGAACATAGGACTCTAATCTTTTTAACATAAATAGTGTTATGTGTAGTGAGTGTGGTTATTAGTTTAGGTAATACAGTGTTAGTGATGCGGCTGACGTATACATACACCAGGACCCTAACTTCCCATTTCTGACTCAGTCCACAAGAACATTGATTTCATGAGTGTTTTTAAAATTTTTCTTGTGTTTTCTTTGAGTCATCTCACCAGACATAACTTAATGACTGTGGCACACTTGTTCCTTATCAGGATTCCTCTACGTAGACAGCCAGCTAATATTCTTGAGAGAGTACACGATGACAACCCAATGAGAGACGAGGCTCCGGTGCAAGGCCCTCTTACTATGTTGGAACCTTCGGGTGGTGTACCGGCAGAACCACCACCCGTTGAGAAATAGTTACCACCAGCCACACTAGAAAATGCTGCACGCTAACTGAGCATGTTACATGAGTTCCAGTTGCAGAGGCCTCTGAGGTTTTGAGGAGAGACTGGTTCCCACGCGGCTGAGGGCTGCCTGGAGGCAGTTGCTGGAGTTTTCATCCTAGTTGAGACACCAGTAGAGCAGATGGTGATCTTACCTACTAGTATTTTTCAGTGAGTGAACATGCAGATTGTCTACATAGTGATGAGAATTCGGCACATGGACCATTAACCAGGATAGTACCTTCATGTAGTGTGTCAGCTATATCACTACCCGTTGGTCAGCAGTTACAACCGGTGGTATCGGTAAAGGACACATATATGCTTAGTGCCTTACATGTGATTCAACATCAGATACCCCTCAGGTTCCAAGGTGAGCCTGACTCACAGGAAACTAAGGAATGGCTTCAAGAGGTGGGTGAGAGTCCTCTAGAGCTTCTTTACCTTCGGAAGGACAACATGTCAGTAGCTGAGTATTCATCGACGTGTAACGACCATTCCTGGTACTCGATGAATATGTTACGATCAGTGCTTCAGATCTCATACCTCTGAGCAAGGTGTCTTTAGGGACATCTGAGGTAGCAATATTCCTCTATAAATTACTACTTATGTTAGGGTGCTAGAGATAACCTTTTTGGATTAATATTCTTTGGCTGAGCGGATGCAGTCAGTGAATGTTAATAGTGGGAAAGAAGGAAACTCGTGTGAGTCTTAGAGACTTGGTCATGTAGAAATGTTTCTAGAAGAAGAAGTGTTAGGGACAGATGAATCAGTAGGGGTGTAGACGTGGAAGCAGAGCATGGGAAGTAGCATGAGGTGGTGTACATTTATACATGTTACAACCACCCCCCACTGTGGTCCCCTCCAGGATTAGGGAGCTGGATGACAGGGGAAGAGAGTAGCTGCATGCGGTCAAGGATTGAGACCAATGACACTAGGGATAATTTCAGGTATGGTCTTTGTCTACTACAAGCTTCTTTATCAATAGAAATATGTACCAATCATTCCTTCCTTTCAAGAATCTTGTCCAAGGCCAAGAGTTTCTGGTTAAACCATTGACTTGACCATCACGTCTGGACATACCATTGGGATGCGACTTGATAATCACACTTATTCTGATGGTGTGATCTGACCCTTGAGGTGAGAGTTTCGGTTGGAACCGCTTGGTGGCAACATCGAGGCCTTACGGCGTTAGTTTGGGTATGACTGGACTTCCAAAATTCATACTCAAGTTGACTGTATTAGGAAAAAATGTTGTAGTTTATCTACAATGTTGGGATGCCCTTTTGCTTAGTCAGTGAATATGGAAACTCGTGAAGCATGGGATAAAATCTTATATAATAGGGTTCTGTTAATCACTCGTGAGTCAGCCAGCCTCACCCTCGTGGAAGCAGAAGTATTGAGTTATCAGTTCCCAACTGAAGTGGAAAGAGTTCTTCTAGGACTATGACTATGAGATATTATTTACTCCTGGGAAGGGGAACATTGTGGAAGATGCACTTAGAATAAGGTCTTGCCTGCAGCTACTGAGTGAGGTGACAGATCAGTTATCCGCTTTACAGATATCCTTTGTGGATTGAGATATAGCCTCTTTTCATCAGTCTCTTACAGTCACTCCCCCACTCATCAGTGAGTCAGGGAGGCATAGTGTGGGGAAGCTGACTATGAGGCTCGACGTGCTCATATATTCTCAACGCAGGCACCTAATATATTATCTAATGGTGGGGAGCATGTCGTCCTCTTTAGAGGATGTCCATTGGTACTAGTAGCGCTACAGAAGTAAGTGTTGAGTGAGTTCTATATGTCCCCTATGTCGGTACATCCTGGTGTGGTGAAGTTGTATCGAGACCTTTAATGTCAGTACTGGTGGCCAGGGATGAAGAAAGCATTGACAGATTTTGTATCACGATGACTCACTTGTTAGAAAGTGAAAACTTCTCAGAGCCAAAATAAGTCTTATGTGGACAAGAGGAGGGGTATCATGTCTTCTATCAGATCTCACCATGATGAGGTTAGTTGAGATTTAGCCGAGGGTGGAAGTTATCTCCTAGGTATATCGGTCCTTTTTTAATCCTTCGGAGGGTAGTCAAGGTGGAATACTACTTGTCTCTTACACCGCAGTTAGATAGGTTGTGCGATGTCTTCCATGTATCCCAATTGAGGGGATACGTGCATGACCCATCCCACATCACCAACCAGGTTTAGCTAGACATAGACAATGGGGATACTTTTACAGAGGATCCAATGTTGATTGAGGATCGACAGGAGAGAGTCATTCGTGGGCGATCGATACCTTTGGGTCATGTACGATGGAAGTATAGGAACATCCAGGAGAGAACATGAGACTTGGAGGCTAAGATTCATGCTCAGCACCCTCTTTTGGTTGTTTTTTCTTTGTTTTGGCTTTCAAGGAAATAAATCCCTAAGGTGGGGAGAATTTAAGGTTCAAGAAATTCAATTTAAATATCTTTTTTACTGTATGGGAATTTTTTGAGACTGTGAAATCTGACAGCACAGGATTACGAGCCCCCCGAGTGCCCGAAATGATCTGTATAAGTTTGGTTGAGTTTTAATTAGCACGCGTAAGAAGTTTTCATGAAAAAGTGGAATAACATTTAAATGGAAACTCAGATTAAAAATATGAGGGCATTGTTTCATTCAGGATGGCGGGTTTACCCTAGGCATGACTTAATTTTAGTCAGCATGGGCCTCTTGTGAGAAAACCCAAAAATGGAATAACCGTAAATAAAATTATTAAATAAATTATTATATTTTTCAAATTCTTATAACTCAAAAAATGGTAGCTCAGATCGAAAATCTGAGACCACCGCTGAACTCGTGAGGGAATGCTTTATTTATGCAGATACTAACATTGGCCAAAAAAGGCCACTAGTGATAGTTTGTTTTTGGCCGTAAATAAAATAATTAAGTGAAAATTATTTTATTATAAAATCCATAAATTTTAAATGGTAACACAGATTGGAAATCCAAAATTACCATTGGGTTTGTGGGGGTTTTTTTCTCTTGGGTTGATCCTAACCTCAACTGGCGCGGGTCGAGGGTGACTGTTAATAATTTTCTGAACTTTTTTTCCGGTACGTTTAGTAAACGTGCGAGCGTCGTTTTGTAACTTTTGAACTTGTACTCAAAATTGAAATATGAGGACACATTTGAACTGGAAGGACTGATATTCTCTTAAAGAGACCTTTACCCTAAACATAGTGGGTCGAGGGTGGAAGTTAGTTTTTCATATTTTTATGGGAGAAGAAAAAAAATAAAAAAATAACTATTTATTTGTTTAATTTGAAACCAACATTTTGAATACTTGGTAATGGGGACCACCTGAACTCCCAATTAATGTGGTGGAAACCCTTGGTATTCCCTTAGTTAATTTCCAACCACAATTTACTTAATAAGCCTACTTAACTTGTAAAATTAATAAACAAAATTTAATATGTTGGATCCACTTTTTCTTGAGTTTGGGGAAAGAATTTTCAAAGGGATAATTGGAGAGAGATTTTGGAGGATCAATTTCACCAACGAAGAAAACTCTCCAACCAAGAGCATCCTCTAGAAACAGAGAACGAGGATGATGCTTTATCCCACACTAGAAACATCATATGGGAGAAATGAACGTCGACGTCACCATCTCATCGACTTCGTCTTCTTCCTCGCACCACCTCCAACGTACAATCGAGGTAGGGGTTTTTTAAATATGTTTGAATTTGTTTTATTGATTCATCATATCATAAATTCACAACGATGATGGCCAAATGAACATGGACATCGTCCTGCAAAAAAAAATTCTTCTATTTCTTTTTATTTTTCGTGTGTTCTTCATGTGTTCTTCAATGCCTTATATTTATAGGCACTGGAAACACCGATTTTTGCTGAGCAGTATTTATGGACGCGAAGCACTCGATGCAAGGATCACAAATATGAGAATTTTTAATTATTTGAGTATGGAATGAAGCCGCAATGGATCAAGGAAGGAGGTTTCCAAATATTTATTGACACTGGAAATGTAATATTCTATTTAGCGTGACATATGGACGTGGAGTCCTCGACCTGAGGATCAAAAATATACGATCACTTTATTTTTTAGGTTTAGAACGAAGATGCAGTGGGCCGCTGAAGGGGAAATGTGGTGGTGCAATTCTGGCATGTCTTTGGGGCATATATCTAGGAGAGATAGGTGGTGAAATGGCGGTTCAAGACGTGTGAAGGAAGCATGTGGTTAGAGTTGCATTAGAAGCAGTAGGCTTAATTTCATGCTGGAACAGTGTGTGAGAATTGTGGGTAATGAAGAGTTAATTGGGGAGAGTAATGGTTGAAATGAAATGATTTAAAAATCAAGATAAAGTAAAAAAAGGGAGTCATGGGAATAATGGGGAGGTGATACCCTTGGGCGTGAATCTCAATTGAGATGGGTTATAAGGAAAAAATAATAAAATAATAATAATATAAATAATGTTATTAATATTTTTTGTTGTAAAACAAATATTCCTCCGTAACATATCTGTGCAACCTCGGTTTCACGAACTTTCTACGGAAGTACGAACATAACTTTGAGATGGAAATTATGAGTCCAATATTGGATGTATTCTTCGAGTTTCTGGATCATTTAACCCAAATGCTTGTGAATTAATAGATTTAATATTATTATTAAATATTTAACCTGCTATAACTCTTGTGTGCGACGTCCGAATGACTTATTGTTAGTGGAAATATAATCCGATCATTAATATGGTCAATTCAAGTCTAATTTTGGATACTAAATTCTAGTTTGTGGCTCAGCTCCATGAAACACCCTATAATAATAATAATAATAATAATAATAATAATACGGGATCTTGTATCTGACATATCTTCCTCATACGATGCCGTAATGAAGAACCGTCTGTGAAGGTGTGACCATAAAATTAAGAAAGATGTTTCAAGACCACTTTGGGATATTTATTTTGAGGTGAAGGAGTGGGCCCCATGAGTCCCGGCTCGCAGGTGTTGCTCTGAAATGAAACATTTTCACCAGGTATCAGTTTTGGTCAAATGGTTAGTCCATCTCGTGTTTTTTTTCTTGTGAATCGTAAAAATGTGACCCATTTGGTTATCCGATGTCGTTTAGAGTTCAGCCAGGTTGGATCGAACACAAATCCAACCGTGCCCTCATAACTAAAAGGCCAATAACTTGCAGACTGAGCATCTGATTGATTCATTTTATATTGCGTTGATACAACTTTTACCTTGTGGTCCTTTGGGATACATATTCGTGGGTCTTCGTGGAAATTGGAGTATCGACATTTGGAATGAGGAGAAGATCCACCCGGAATCATGCGAGATTAGTCAGGGAACCATGTAGATGACTGTAATATGATAAATGAATCCTATATGGGGCTGTGATTTGGGATCCTTCATGGGAATGTGATTGTGGTTCCCACAAAGATCCGCTCTAGGTATCCATGTGGAACTACTCTAGTATCCATCGTGGGTCTACTGTACTAGGATCTTGTGTGGGTCTTATGATGTACTAGGATATTATGTGGGTCTGAAGATGTACTGGGATCTTGTGTGGGTCTGATGATGTACTAGAATCTTATGAGGGTTTGATAATCTAGGATCTTATGTGTGTTTTCCTTTTAACAATGTAAAATGATTCAGAAGTTACATCTAATCATCTTTACTATTGTACCATAGTTATACCTAGTGGTAGTTGAGTCTTTACCTTCGTGGTGATACCTTTATGGTATTCTTCTAAGTGTAATTCTGGTGTGGTTCTTTCCATCGTGGTGATACCTTGGTGGTATTTCTCTGTGTGGCGTACCTGTGTCATACATACATTCACGGTGATACCTTTGAGGTATTCTTCTATGTGGAGTACATGTGTGGTACTTTCCTTCATGGTGAAACATCTGTGGTATTCTTCTATGTGGCGTACATGTGTGGTAATATCCTTCGTGGTGATACCTCGGTGGTATTCATCTGTGTGGTGTACATGTTTGGTACTAACCTTCTCTGTGATAACATTGTGGTATTCTTCTCTATGGCATACCTATGTGGTATATTCTATCATGGTGAATCCTTTGTTGTATTCTTCTGTGTGGCATTACATTTTTGGTACTTACCATTGTGGTGTTACCTTCATGGTATTCCTTCTTTTGTGGATCAGTTCAACCTTGGGATCAGGATTTGGGCTTTGTGTTTCCTCTTGAATGAGAAGGGAATACATGATAACTTAGGTATATGTATGGGAATATAAAAAAATAGTGTTGAAAGATGTATTTATGCTTTTTTTTTATCCTTTCTGGATGTTGTGAGACCTTTGTGGGTCTCGAGGTCCCTACTGAGTATCGTTATACTCACCCATTCATGGGCTACACACACACCTTGTTGTGTTTGGTGTAGACGATTGAAAGAGTTGACTGAGGATGAGAGTACCAGGACTGGAGGCAGCTCGGTGGTGGATCTTAGATAAGGTGTACCTTAGAGACGACTGTTTGAGATCTGTACCTACCCTTTTTGTCCGATCCTTGGTGGGTGTTCACAGGAGCTGTTCAGTTTACTTATACTATCCAGTTTTCTTGTAATTTCTAGTTGGTCTTGTATTCTGGACACTTTTACTTACTATACACACTTTTTGTAGTATTCAGTTTTCTTATGTTCGAATTGTATTGTGTGCATGGTTGGGTGAGTTATAGGTTATAAAGGCAATACCTTCCTAGTTTTAGGGAATACGCCTTTGGTGCTAGTCGCCAACCCCTAGCTTATGGAAGGTGGGCTTGGGGTAGTCACAACATATGCCATGGGGGACGGGTCGTGACAATATATAACCCATGGAATTAACCCCTAATCACCCCAATTATACGTAAAATCATTCCAACAAATCTTGACGCCTCTGGGAGGATTTTATGGCTTTATATCCTGTGTCGATGATGAATCTTTGACAATATTCACAGATCAACAGCTTTCTCTATAAGAAATATCCTCCCGATTGGTTTCCTTACTATCTCATATCATTCTATCAACATTTAGAGGGATTATATTCACCTGTTATAAATTGATAGATCTATGTTTCGATATATCTTAAACAGTTTTATCTAGTTCGTGGTTTTTGTTCTATATCTCGTTCTTTGTGGTGGAATTGATCATTCAATTTTAATTTGGGGATTTCCATCTTAAGTAACATTCATAATCAATATTGAGGTCGGTTATCTATTTATAAATTTTCATAGACTTCATTGATTTAGATAGTTTTTAATTTTTCTATATCGATTTCCATGTGGGGAAATTGCATCCAAAAATTGAATTTATTAATTAAACTATCATTTTAAAATGAAATGGGATTCCGATTGGAATATAAAATATGTTAAAATTGTGTTGTGTAAATTGGGGGACAATGGGATAATGAAGTTGTTTAATGAATGGGTTAAAGAATGTATTGGTGAACCATAGGTGGTTCAGATGTCATTAAAGTGATGCAATATAAATTTGGCATGATTAATAATTTGGGACTTATGAAAAATTGATAAATGAATTTTCAAATTTATATTCACCTAGAGGGTGTTTTTTTAATATGTTAATCATTTTTGGGGAAGGGGATTCAACTTGAAATACCCATTTCTTATAAACTACATATGTATTCCCATGTTGTTTTTAGGTGTATATATATATATATGATCACAAAGTTGTCAAAAAAGTACTGATTCTCCATATACCAATGGGGTTTAAGGCTGACGATCTAGGCCCCTAGGGTTTAAATGTGATGTTAAAATGAAATGAAAATAATAACCTATATTGGCGTGATATGTTATATACCATAGGGATATTTCATAAATTGTCATTGGGAGAATAAAATATTGATTTTTTGAGTGTCATCATTAAATAGATATATTTATGTGGTTAATTAAAGAATAATTGAATTGGTAAACATATTTTTTTATCCCTCTTACTTTATTCATTATATAATTGTATACACTGTTATCGACTAGATATTGTTTCAGACATTATTTTTAGTGGTCTTCTAATTTTTAATCACACCCTACAAGGGTTTCCTAATCAGTACCTGACTAATCTTCATGTTAATAGGTTAGTATAAGGGAAAATGTAAATATGCTTGATGGATGAGTTTTGGTATATAATAGATACGGGAACAAGATGCGATTTTGGAACCTATTCAGGGTGTTTTCAGTATCCTTCTTCTGGGGTTATCACTGAACACGTGATATTTATAGGTCATTACATAACTAATATTTTAATGATGCTCATTTTTCATTGTTTTTGTTAATTTTTGGTGATATTGGTAGGTATGGATTATAGTAATATTCTGGTTTTTGGTTTCTCTCATTTAGTTACAGTTTACTTTTTTATACTATAGGATTACTCTAATAAAGAGGATATAGTCGCTAATGGTTTTATATAAGACCTTTACACATAGTCATAAGCATCTCGTATATAGGGAGATGAACTTGAGGTCATGTTACTAACAACAATGGGACATCTGTGATGGGAACCATGGGAATGACGTAACAAAGTGGTATCTAGGGGTTTTTTAAATTTTTTTCATTTTTTATTGTTTTTTTGAATGGTAGGCAGGTAAATGTCAAGATAATTTCCTTGGATATGAAATCATTTATGGATGTCGGTAACCAATGTATGGGGGAAAACACAAGTACCTATTGTGAGATTTTTGTTATTAATGTTTATAGCTACAAAGACATGTTATGTCACTATGGGTGTTGTTATTTCATTGTGGTGTTATTATTGATTTGGGGGGTTTTATTCATGTCTTGGTAGGTAATTGTAGTTGTGAATACAATTATCATTTTAGGAGAATAATAATTATTTTAACATGCATCATTTTAGGAATTCACCAAATAGTAGTTGTTGGGATATTTAATTAAATAGGGAATTTTTTAATAATTTTTATAATTTAAAATGAAACAAATCCAAATATGGAATTGAGAAATTAAAAATTATGTGATGTGTGCTAAATTAAATGTAAAATGGTTTTTTAGAAACCTTTAATGTGGATTTTTTTACATTTTTCATCCATAAACAAGATGAGGAGCAGTTGAGGGTAGTGATAGTACCATGGTTTTGACAGTGTGGTGGGGATTGGGGGAATGACTCATTATGAGTTGTTATTTATCCCTCCTGTATAATTTTGATCATATTTATTATTATGTCATAATAATTTTGTGTCTTATTGTATATATATTCCTCCATGACGAATCTTATTGATAAAATGGTTGGAGGACATGTCTTGGAATGTGCCATTAGTGGTGGAACCTAATGTACAAATAATACCAAGTGAATGAGAAGGGGCGTACTTCAATTAAAATTCTTCTTGCTTCTTGTAGATTATGAATAGAGTACTAAGGAGACTTATAATATGTATGCCGGATTAAATGGATGATTTCCAATTGCATCACCCTACAACATTTCCTAAATAGTGTGGAGATGAGGATTTTGGGTTCTAGATTGAGTATATCCCTACGATTCATAACCACTTAGAGACTCTTGATGAGAAGATAGTCAAACCATCTTCTTATATGTAATGTGGTCAAGTGAATCATTATTGAGACCTCAAATTGTTGGATGGAAAGCTATTGAATATGGAGTGGAATAACGTTTTGGAGAATTTCATGGAAAGAAGTTACCATGATACAATAAAGATAGAGAGGGAAGATGAGTTCTTGAGACTAACCTAAGATAGTGTATACATAATGGATTGAGTTGGTTGGTTTAAATATTTGATTTGATTTGTTAAATTATTTACAATAGATTATGAAACTATGGGGAAAAGGTTTCCATATGCGAATAAATGATAGAGTATGTCCCAATTTAATATCTTCATGTTGAAGAATATTTATTAGGTATTGCATTTTTCTCTCATATCGATGGGGAACCAGAAAGAGGAATCTACTAGATGATAGGTGGTTATGGTTAGATGACCAAGAGGTACTTATTATAAGTGTATTAATTATTGCACTGAATAAATCATCCAGGGAAGCACTCAACATCTCATTCCCCCTATGGTTTGTGTCGAGGAACTATAGATACTCTGAGGAAGCACTCAACATCAATTCCACCAGTGTTCTCGCATCATAAAATTATAAAGACTCTCTGGATAATCCCTTACATCAATTATCTCTGTGGTCTACTACACTAGGTTCTCATGGCCCTCTGTAAGTCAAATATGTATAGCGCGTGTAACAGCCAAAGTTAGCCTCAATAACTACTTGGCTAGAATTATACGACATATCACCACATTAGAACTACAATAATACCATCCTACAATACTATGCATGGAAAGTAAACAATAGCCAAAAAGGCACTAGGCCCAATGGTCCTAACACAAAAATCATGCATGAAAAAAATTTATAAAGCATAACAAATAACCCTATTCACATTCAGTATCCTC
Organism: Viscum album; assembly: GCA_963277665.1. Classification (NCBI taxonomy): domain Eukaryota; kingdom Viridiplantae; phylum Streptophyta; class Magnoliopsida; order Santalales; family Viscaceae; genus Viscum; species Viscum album. The sequence goes on along the minus strand of OY728125.1, from coordinate 1,918,797,396 downwards.
TACTCTAGAATATAATAAATGAAATTAAACAATAGAGCTAAAATAGTAAAGAACCAATACCTCGTTCAAGGGTATTGGTATAATTTGCACAAAATATTAAATGACATACATCAGAATTGCACAAACCAACTACCTAGGAATTGGAAGATCAATATACTTCAACCTCGAGGCTTGAATGTATTTTGAACTATGTGGATCTATGAAAATGCACAAAAAGTTCAACCCACGATATCTTGAAAAAGAAGAGGAATCAGAAAACGAAGCTCTAGGAAAATAAAGAGCTTACTGGTGTGGTTCCAACTCAATCAATGACGGTCGATTATGAGAACGGATTTGCGATCAGGGGATCAGGGAAGTCTCAACGTCGTATGGGTGCTCCGGGACATTTTGATTGAGGAAGAAGACACCCCTTTCCATTAGGCACGACCCCAGTCTTTTTTATGGAAAAAACGAAATACACGGCATGTACTTTTGAACTACACGACATGTACTCTCTTTTTCCACACTCCACATTAGGTGGCCTCCACGTCACCCCACACGACCGTGTGTGTGGCCATGACACGACCAGCATATGGTCTTATGCGACAAGGTAGTACACCATGTCTACTCATAAATTACATGACGTGTACTTATTAAATTTCTAGAAAATTCTTTTTTCTCAAAAACACCAAGAAAAGAGAAGAAACGCCATGAAAAATAAAACCATACCTGAAAAGAAATTCCGGGTTCTTAAAATTCCCAAATCATATTAATAGAATATAGAGTTTTATTAAGGTTGAATATATTCTTTTTCTTCACTAACCAATAATAATCCTCCATATGATTATTGGTTCACTATAAATATTGACTCTAATGCATGAAAAATTTCATAGATCTATCATTGTGAAAAAAAAACAAATGGGTGGCTAAAATCATTTATTTGATACACGACTTGAATTTATTGGACCACTATCTTTATAATGTTATAATCAAAAGATTATTTTTTAAATAATTATATGTTTACCATTGTTTGGGGGTCTCAATAGTTGTTTTCAAGTGGAGAATAGTATGAAATAAAATAAAAAAATGGAATAAATGTTGAAAACCAAGGATAAATCATAGTTTACTGTCAAGTCCTATTATTAACGGTAAATCTAAATAAACAAATAAAAAACAATAATATTTATGAATCATGATATTTTTTCACAGCTGACTACCAATGTATCCATCTAATATGAATTAGGAAAACTTTAATAACCATGAAAACATTTTCCACATATCTTCTAAATAAATAAATGGATAATTTCATTTAGTCTAAACACATTCACACAACTAAAATGATTTAAAAAATTTATCTATCTACTTTATCTCAATTTATAAAATATGATAGACCAAAATCATGTAACATTTATAATATTTTTTCAAGGAAAAACATTTTTAACGTTTCATTCTGGAACCCAAGCTAGAAGATATAATGTATTAAAGGGAAATCTTGACCCCCTTATGATAGTTGTCACTAATTTAGAATAAATGTATTAATTTTTGAATGTTTTTATTAAAAAGACATCAATATAAGATAAATGACACCAAAATTAAACTATAAACATCCCATATAAACTATAAATATTCATCTTTAGAAAAAGGAAGACCAACATCAATTTCAAATGGAATGACTAATTTATATTCAAAGTTGTAAAAACTAAAACAATTTACTAAATTTTGGAGGCCCATAATGAATTATTATAAACTTATCCATCTATCTATGACATGATGGTCATGCTCCTATCATGTCACCATTATCAGACAACCATGATCTACTAGAAGGAAAAATTACATCCACAAAGAAATTTATTTCATCAAAACTTATTTGAAATTAAAATTTATATATTAAACCATTGTATGTTTTAATAGTGTTTGAAAAAAATACCACTAATGTATAATAAATAAATTATTTTAAAAAAAATTACAAAAAAATATATGCTAGTTTGAATATTATTTGAATAAATTTTATTTTTTAATTCATTTATAAAGATAAGAATAATAATAAAATTAAAACTCCATATAAAAACATTGGATAAAATTTAAGTTACTAATTATTTCATCTGCCTAATTTTATCATACACCTGGTGATCAAATAATTAATTTTTGTTAACAAGCATGTGTTTCTAGATAGGACCATACTAATGTTCTAGTAGTTACCATATCTGTATAAGAATATGTTTAGATATTGTATTATTTTAGACATAGAATAGTAGGGATACAATTTCTCAATGATAAATGTAATATTCATCCCAATATGGCACTCTTGTAGGCCTTCTGATATCCCCATTTAATTTAATTCAATTTCGACATCATAATAGCATTACTCAAGAATTATATTAGTTTTGTTCCACTACATTTGAATATAATTGGAAAACAAAATTAAATTAACTAAAACATGCTAATATATTTTTTAGAATACCATTATCATGCGTCACATCATTTAAATTAGAGTATAGAAAATTATGTTAAAATATTTAGATAGTTATTGAATAAAAAATCATGTAATAACATACCATTATAAAAAATCATTAAAACAATATTTAATAAAAAATACAAGTAGGAAGACTATATAAAGGTATTAGTAGAAGAAATTTAAAATAATTTCTCACACAATATAATTATAATTAAAAAATACATAGGCCTTCGTGGACATGGGAATATAAAAAACATAGATAATGGTATTAAGATGATTAAAAATTAGAGATGAGATATTCCATGGTGAAATCATTATTAAAGACACTCAAATAAAAAATTAGAACACTACTATGGACATTAAGACTATGGTATTTTTATGGGGGAAATATTCCAATGATTGGTAAGGTGAGAAAAAATGGTTAAGGGTGCTAAATGGATGGATGAAAAAGGTTAGATCTCGATATTAAAACTTTTAGGGAATGATAGATGGGTGAGATGCATAGTTTTCCAATATTCCCCCCATGATTATCACCAATTACCCACCTAAAAATATATATTTTAATTCTACGCATTTATGTTAATCATGTTCCAACTATGTTAAATAGTAAAATCAATGATTGCAGGATATCACATTTTTTCCTCTATTGTTCATATCATTTCATATAACATTAAAACATAAATTATAATAAAAAACTTCAAAATATATTATTAAATGTCTAATAAATGGATCAAAATCAATGATAATGTAATGAAAATTATATCTAAGACTAATATTAGGAATTAAAATGATTTTCATCATTTTAAAATGTATTTCTTTTAATAAACTCATTAATATCTAAATTGTATACAGAAACAGATTAATTTTAATATTTTTATAAGAAAAAAATTATAACACAACCCATAATGGTCCAAAATATATTCATGATGACTCAAATTATATTTCATTAATTTTATCTTTAATAAATAAATTTCCCTCAATTAAAAAAATGAATAAAAATTTAGATAATTAATGTGAGACGTTATTAAACAACCAAGTTATTATTATAATAAAATTCACATAATCACATTATGTGGTAGATTATATTAATTCTCTATTCAAATCTTGAATGAATATATGGTTTATAAATTAGACACTTCATGAAGGTATAAATTGATGGTTGAGTATCGTATAAATTCTTTTTTAAAAAAATAATATTTTTTAGAGGATTAATTTTTTAATAAAACCAAATAGATGACTAAGTAAAGGTTTTATGATGTGATGTAGGATAAGATTTGTCAAAAAACTTTAATTCGAAATCATGAGGCAATTTACCTAATTAATAAAAACATAAATGAAAAAAAAATAATTTCTTTTGAAGATAATTTTTTTTCCAACTTTTTCCATAATTCTAAAATTAATGAATCACCACAATTTTATTATAGTGGTTTTACAGTCCCATTTTATGTACTTAACTAAACCAATAGTTTTTTTACCATTGGAGAAAAATTACAATCACTATTATGTCTTCACCAACCACCAATAATTAAATATTTCTATAATTTAACATAATAAAACCACAAATTTTTTAATATTAAATTTATTTAAAGGTATTAGATTATTAATAAAAAATTTATATAATAAATAACTATGTCTTGGATATCTCAAATAATGTCTATGAAAACTCTATTTTCCTAATCGTAGGAACTGTTAGTATCGAGATTCAATCGAGAACATTTAATTACCCAAAAAAATCAATTGATAATACTATAATTGTTTTACTATTAAAACTAATTTAATAAATAAAAGTTTCCCCATATAGAGATAATAATTTAGTTGATTAGAAAATCATGAATTTTAATGATAATATTTCAGACTAGATAATGTGGAGTTCGACACCTACCATTTTGTCTCTATCCATTCTAAATCCCATGTATTTTCCAAAATCTATAATTCAGATAAATATTATTGATATTTTAATGATCAAAAATGGTAAAAGTCTTTAAACCCATGATTAATGGAATATATTAAAATGATAAATATGGGGTTCATACCCTTCCAATGTGTAATAAAATATAAAAAAAAATATTTACCATTCTTATATTAAGAACATTTGATAGTTTATTTTCTTTTAAAGATGGTTAATAATTATTAATATTAATGAAAAATAAAAAACATGTAGATAGATGTATTTTATATTTAGATACAATTCAACGACACTATTTTTCTTTTATTTCTTTACCTATGATGGTTTTCTATTTCTAATGGTTTATAATAGTTTTTTATGGAACTGGAAAATCCTAATGGTTTTGTATATATAGGGACATACATTCCGAATTCCAATGTTTGTTACATATTTTAACCTCTAATGCTTGAGAATTCAAATTAGTCAAGAGGATGGGAAGTCGGGTTCATCAAACTATTTTGTGGTGAATTATTTCAAACAGCAGGGCTCTCTTATATATATATGATTTTTTTCATAAATACTTCATTAATTCCCATGTTTGATGTCAGTTATCCAACTATCATCAATCAATTATTATCAAGTGAGGAATTGAAAATCATATATATGTATTAAAGGTTCTACATTTAGGGAGTTATATTTATGTATCCTAGGTTCTTCATAGATGGAATACTCTTATATACTAATTAGAGATACATTAGTCTTTATTATGAAGATATTGCTTTTTAGTCACATAGTAGGGTAATATGGAGTATATGGTCATCCAGGTAGACTAATGTCCCTCCAGAGTCTATCGTCTTCTAAGAGATAGAATATTCTTTGATGTTAGGATTAAACCCATAGTTGGGATACCTACGTATCCTCATGAAAGGAATCAAAATATAAATAGTTCATTTCGGATTAATATGACAAATCATTCCTTGTAAGTTCATGTGATATGGACCTAACTGTATAGTTTAATATAATATGGATAAGACATATAGTCATAAGCTTTATAGTTAATGATTGGTGAGATAATTATACTGAAACAACCCTAGGAAATTGAAAGAAATGTGATCTTCAAAGTTGAATTAGACCCTATAATGGGTATGACCCAAATGGATAGTGTTTATTTGGGGTGTTTGGATTGAACTTGAGGGAGGATTCCAATTTATACCATTTATAGGGGAATCAATGAAAACATATCTCGGTATGTCTCGTAGGGGAGTATGGTCTTTTGATAGAAATATTATGTGATGAATTCATGATGTGAATTCCATTGTAATAGGGTCCATGAGGGATATCTATGATCATGGAGATTTGGGGGTCTTTACATGGTGTTTACATCTGAGGAGGATATCAGAGATAAGAGAATTATTATTGTGGCATACTCTTGGGGAGGATCCCTCTTGAGCTAAGGCCCTAAGTAGGCTTCCTATATATACTGCTTATAGAAGGAATCAACGTTCTCATAGTTCAATCATTTAGGTGGATTGTGTGGGTGTCATGATTATCACAACCCTTTAATCACATGTGATTCATGATTTGGGTGAGAAACTAGATGACATCTAAGGTTCAACAAATCACACAATTAGCTATGTCCCCTGATGGAAAAGTGCTCAAGAAAATTGGGTCTTATTCATAAAGAGGTAGTCCATTAGATGATTGGTTTGGGCTTACTCTTAAGGAGGATGCTAATTTTGATATTTTTTTGGGGCTTACTTTAATGGAGGATTCTCATTTTTGGATTTATTAGGGATTAATCATGCAGAGGGTACCCATTTGAGTATTAGTTGGGGATTACTCCTAAATTTTAATATCATTTATTCTGGTTCAACTTGGTATAGGAGTTAGGTGATGATGTTTCATGATTTTTTGTGGAGTAAATCGACTCATGTTACTTGAGTAATACATGAGGAGAATATCAACTCAATACATCGGAATAGAACAAAGAGAAGTATGTAAATTCAAGGAATTTTTTCAGGGAGTGTGGAGGAATATCTGTTATTATGGTATTCTGAGGATGGAATTTACTTTTGTTTAATGTGCATAGAAAAAATATCATCAATCTGACCCGAAAGGTTTGCAGTTTCACTGTTCATTTTTCGTGGGAACCATGAAAAAACTAAAGGGACTATCCCAGAGGGCGGGGACCATATCCCAGCAGAGATCCAGAGAGGGGTTGGGGGAACATATCTGGTGGTATGGACCAAAGGGTTTTTATAGGTGGAACACCTAGATGAGTCATGAAGATGCTACCCCAAGGTGAGTTGCAAATGTTCTCTTCCAAGGTGGGTCATGTAGGTGCTCTGTTGTACACCTCGACCTATCTTTTTTTTATTTTCTAATTTTCCTTGACTTTTAAAATTCTGTTGGGGTCCGGGTTGAGTCCCGGATAAAAACCTTTTGCGTTATGTTAATATGGGTGTGTTCTTCAGCTCATGTCGTGGGATGCATGGGCGATGTGGGATTGCAAAACCCCACGCGACTTTGCCTAGGCATAGGCACGATCTTCCTGCCTTCGAAAAATTAAAATGTGTAAATTTTGTGATTTATTACATTATTTAAATTTTTTTATTGTTTATAATTTTTTAATTACTATTAAAACAGAAATAAATATTTTATCATTTTTATTTATTTATTATGATCATTACTATTATTAACATTGTCATTTTCATTATAATTAAATGTTTCATTAATATTATTATTAAGTATGGAACCATCGTTATAAATGATTTTAACCTTATGTTGTTGTTGTTGTTGTTGATATTATTATCAGGTGTTTCAGGGGTTTCAAATCGGTGCACGACCACCGTACGGTCCGTGGAGACCATTGTGTCCACCCGGGCACCCTTGCGGCATCTTCTGGAGTGGACGGAAGCTACCGCACGGTTTGCACACAACCGCTTGTTACATGTGCATACCATATGGTTGCAGCATTCAAATATATAAATAAAATAAAAATGGCTATTGTTGTTTTGTTATTAAAATTGTTAATATTAAAATTATTTTTTTACCATTTTTTGTTTATTATTAAATTAATCTTGATTATTATGTGTAATAATATTATTATTAATTTTTTTCTTTTTATTTTTTTAATTATTAATAAAATTTATTATTATTATTATTATTGTTATTAATAATATTTTTGTTGCTGTTGTTATTATTATTATTACAATTATAATTATTAAGGGTAATCATTATAATGGATTTGAATGTCAATAATTATTTTTATAAAGAGTTTTTCTAATTGTTTTCATTATTATAATTGTCATATTATTATTATTATTAATTTTATAACTATTATTATTAATACATTTCATTATTTTTATTTGGTTTATTTTATTTTATTTATTTATTTTCTCTCTTTTTTATCTCTTTCTTTTCCTCTCCCCTAACCCTACGCTCTCTCCGTCGTGTTTCTCTCCCTCCCAGTGCGCTAGCCGACTCCGCCTCCTCCTGTCCACCAGTCACGCAGCACCCTCCGCATCCTGCTGAAGCCTTCTCTCTCTCCTTCCAGCCACCTGCTCCTCCTCCAGGCCCTCCTATTACATCAGCCGCAACACCGCACAGTGGCTCCTCTAGATCCCCTTGTCCCCGTGCGCCCCTGCCTGATTCCAGCACTCCGACACCCTGTTTCCACTTCATCCAGCTAGCGACATCGAACCCCTCATGGATCCTCCGCTATTGCACTTTCCCCCACAGCGCCCCTGCCCTCCTATACATTCCCCGTGCAATGCCCCTGCCTGGCACCCCGATACCGCTCCGACCATCTGCTCTCGGCATCACTCCCCTGACCATCCTCCCATAAGGTCGAGCCCTCGTTAGTGCTATCCGACACCTAACATCTGACTGAGCCACTCACTACCACTGTTCATCCGCAACACACAATTCCATCCAAGTTGCGCCCTCTGCCAGTGGACCGCTAATTCTCCATCCGATTGCTTCCCCATTTGGTATTTTTTTTCCTCTTTCATTCGTTGTAAGATGATTCCGTGGTTATGGTTTAATTGTTTGTGCTCAAATCCTTAAATGTTGTTACCAATTTGGGTGTGTTGGGTCAAATTCAGCTTCCCGTGAGTGAGTTTGAGGTGTGCGTGGTGATTTTCAACAGCTATGAGTGTGCATTTTAATTACGCATTAGAGTTGAGGTATGAACCAATTTCACGTAACCTTTAAATTTACATGTTCACTGAATTCTTATTTTCTTGTGTTTTTTCAGTGCTTAAATTTTATTTAATTATTTTAGTATAAGATATAATTAATTAGTTAGTGTAATTTGAGTTTTTAAAATAATTTAGTTGTGTTATATATTTTTCACCCTGTTTATGTGAATTGATGTTGTGTACGCAATTACTTTATTAAACATTTGGTCTGAATTTGATGGGATTTCATGCAAAGGCCAAATTAGTCCTAATGGCCCGTGTTCGTAGTTTAAAGTTTTTAGAATTAATTAAATGATTCTTGAGTAGGTTTCATGAGTTTAAATTCGTGATATAATTTTCAAAAATATTGTTTTAAATTTTTTTTAATTGTTTTATTTAATGATGCGGGTGTTGGAGCCTGGTTTTAAAATGTGTTTAGATACGCATGTTTTTTAATGGTGATTTCTTAGTTTCATATGCTTTTCTCCAGTTTTGCACTCTAGGTTTTTTATTAAAGTGGTATGTTTTCTCTTTAAAAATTTTAGTGAGTTATTTTGGAGTTGCGTGATTTTTTGAAACAATTCATTGTTTTTAAAAGGGTTTAGTAAATAGTGTTGATGGTGCGAGTTGTGTTTTGAAATCATGTCCTGTCCTTGTTCGCGCTGTTTGTTTCTTTCAATTGTTTTAAGTCCATGTTTATGTATCTTTGTTGTTGTGCGTTTATTGTAGCATTTTGGCAGGGTAACCCCACGTTACCACAATCATCGACTTGCATGTGCTTGTGCGCCTATGCGAGGCGTGTCGTGTTGTTGTGTTCCAGCTGCGTGTTGAGGTTGGTCCCCCACTCCTGTCGCCTTTAAATTTAGAATTTATTAATTTCATGTCATTTTAATAATTTTAAGAAATGGGAAATTGTATAATATAATTAATTTTTAATGATTTTTTGGTGTAAAAAGAACTGTTTATTTTATACACGACACATGAAATATTTTCTTGATTAACGAAAACCCAGTAGTGAAAGAATTCCCTTTTGGCCATTAAACATATTTTAAGGAATTTAAAATGTAGTTTTGGTTTATTGATAAATTATTTCTTTTGAAATTTGAATATGTGTTTTTTTTCTCTTGAGAAATGAAGATTTTCTATAAAATTGGTCGGTTAAGGCCCATTTGGAACTTTGATAAAATAAATTATTTTGATAAATCATTCTTTGGGAAAACAAAGTGGTGAACTTATTCTGTTTGATGATTATATGAGATTCTTGTGTGCGATGTTTATGCATTGGAATTGGTTTCTTGTTTGAAATTGTTGACTCATCCCTGTTTATTATACATGTTGACATGGGAACCTGGAATAGTAAGTGAATCTTCTAATAATGAGTGTTGCACTAGTTTAGATTACCCGCTGGCTGGTGGCCCTTAGTAATAATTATAATCTCTTAGGGGATTGGGCCCCTCAGTTAGTCCATGTAATGAAACACCATGCATTAGGGTGTTATCACATCATCAAGAGTAGACAGACCTTCAGGATGAGTCACATGTATAGTACGTTCTAGATTGTTCACGAGCTCCAAAGTTCGAGCCATGTTTTATTTAGTGTTTATTTGTATGTGGCTGATGGTTTAGAGGTCTAGTTGGGTTGTTGGCCCCAATGTGCCACTTTTTTCCCTTTCCCCTAGTGTGTGTTGTGTGTTGTGTGTGGTTTTCCTTTTGACTAACAACTAAAATTTGGATTTCTAAATTGTTCATAAAATGTTTTAAAATGAAAAACCCATGTTTCTTTGAAACACTGAACTTGTTTTTATATTAAAAGGGGAAATGGACTGTTACTTTTTTTAGAAATGAATGTTTTTGTGGAAACCAATAATTTATATAATTTAGTTCAATCCTGAAATTGGTGAATTTTTATTTAAAGGTAGTGTGTTGGGAATAGTTTTTTGGGTGTGCCTATTAAGTTTTAATACTCACGCCTATAGTTTTTTTCTTCTGTTTTTAGTTTTGTTTCAGGTTTGAATCATGATAGTTCATCGTGGGAGAGACTTGGTTATGGTTTAGAGAGTGAAACTCGAGGTCATAAGGAGGTTTGTTCATGGTTGGTTAGTTTGTTGTTGTTAGTCGTTCATTCTTTTCATGTTGTTTATTTACTTCGGTTGTTCTATTTTCTTTCCGCTACATTATTTATTACTATCAGGAGAAATTTTCCCCTATTTTCATCTAGTGATTCCCTAGTGCTTGTCTCCAGCCCGGGAGGATCAGGAACGCCTCTCGGGCCATGTCATAGACTGGCTAGGGTGACCAGTTCAGGGTCGACCCGGGTTGGTTCGTGACAAAATGGTATCAGAGGGAGGTCGGCTCTTAAGCAGACCTTGTTTCTTAATGTGCCCATTGTTATTTGGGATTGTCATGATTTAAGATGTAGAATCTTTGGGACTCGAGGAATAAGGACGTCATGAACTCTTGCTCATTCAGACCCTCGGGTTACCATGGGATGTTCGGGTTATTGGTGTCTTTTGGTTCATTTGAATTGTTTTATGCTGGGAAATGAAATGGAAGCCAGACATGTGACCATCGTGATCTCGCATGGTTTGGAAAACCATGTCGATCTGGGGACATTACCATAGATTTATTTTTATGACGGTGGCGTGACTGGTGTATGGACACCAACCATATGTATGAGTCACCCATCGGCACTAGTTTCTCGTTGTGGTCCGTTTAGGGATTCTTTACTTTTAAGAAATTTTTTGCAAGGTTTTATTTTGGATGTTGTGAAAAGATAAAATTTAAATGTCAATGACCATGTTTTTATTATATTCATTGTTTCCTTGTTCCTTAGTGTTCACCCCCATGACGGTTTGATGGATTCCCAAGGTACAACTTCAGGTAGTGCGCCATTAGAATATCCTCCAGTTGATCAACCTATAGACTATGTTCTGGAATTCCGAAAGTTGAGTCCTCCACTATTTTATGGTCAGGAAGATCCTCTTGAGAAGAGGATTGTTTGAAGAAGATTTAGTAGAAGTTTAGTTTCATTGGGTTGCCTGAGTTGTTAATGGTTTTTTTGGATACCTTTATGCTTTAAGGCCCAACATGGGAATGTTGGAAGTTTGTTTCTTGGAATAAACCATAGAATGTTCTAACAAGGGGGGTTTCATGTCATCATTCTCCCAGTAACACTTCTCTGAGGTGGAAAAGCTAAGGAAGAGGATGAATTTGTTTTCTCTTTAGCAGGGCATTGAATAATTCATATAATTCTATCGAGATTTTATAAACCTAATTCCGTATGACCAATGGTTTATTGCAACTGATCCTAGGAAGGCTCGAAAACTTGAGTCTGGATTCCGACATGATCTACGATCGAAAGTGCAAGAGCTCAACCAAACCACCTTCTCAAATATTGTGGGGGAAGCCTTTTTTACTGAAACAGAGTTAGCAGGAGGACCAGAGGTGGTGGATCCTCACCCGACCTCGGGAAGCAGTGCATATGATGATGATTTGAAGAATAGGAAGTGACATGATGCTGGTGGCTCTAATAGAGGAATCAAGAGGCCTTCAAACCTTTAGCCATCTTCTTTACAATGCTATGTCGTGACCTGTCACCAGTCTGGTAGGTTGGGTCACAAGAGGCCGATGTGCCTGAGTGCTCCGAGACCCAGCCACACCTGTAGACGATGGGGTCACTTGCAGTGTTTCTACTGTGGTGTTTCCATGAAGCGTGCTAAAGCTAGACCTGGCTCATCGAAGGTCACCTCAACCTGCCAATAGGAGGTGGGTGATATTTGGGGATCGGTTTGAGGTTTTCTCTTTGTAACGTTACATGGATATAGTAGTCATCTCTTGTAGCGTTTTGGGGTGTTTGTTTTCCAACAGTTGTAAGAATGGTTGTGGTTGTACCTATTTGAAATGATTATTTTATTTGAAGAGTGTTTTTGAAATTATAATTTGTGTTTTATGTTTGGGAATTTTTGAAGCCAGACTACGGGACATGAGAAACATCAATCATCGGTGCTCCAGCCATATGCCCTAAGTGAAGCAGGAGCATAGTCAGGAGAACCGCATCAGTGAAAAAAATACTGGTTTAATCTCGATAATTGGTGTGTCATAGTTTGTGTTCTTTTGAGGGTTTTACATAGTTGAGGTAGAGGTGATGGTATTTTTGATGTTGGATTGGTTGGGCCCTTCCCTCCCATAACCTTGTGGTCTGGTTTCTAGTCTGTGTAGAAAGATTTCAATTTTAGTTAATCTCATCAATCCTTATTGGAGAGAGACACAACGCGGGTACTGTTGAATTCGGTTTGGCTTGATTCCTATGGTGAGGAGTCGGTTCGGGCCTCCCCTAGTTAGTATTAGAGTTTTGTTTCGGGTTTCGTTTTGGTGGTTCTTAAAGTGTTCAGGTTTTGAGGATAAGTTTCATGACATGGGATTTCGATGTTCATTTTGTCCATTCAACTAGAGGGGCTTAAACTTTTTGGGGTGAGTGTCACTTAAGGAGTTTCATCTTTGGGTCTTGATCTTGACATGGCTTTCCGGGGGTAGAAAGCATTATGGTGGGGAGAATTCTCACACCCTGACCTATCTTTTATTTTATTCTATAATTTTCTTTGACTTTTAAAATTTTATTGGGGTCCGAGTTGAGTCCCGGATGAAAAAACATTGTGTTATGTTAAAAAGGGTGTGTTTTTTAACTATCTTCATGGGACACATAGGTAGAGTGCGATTGTGAAACCCCGTGCTGCTTCGCCCAAGAATCAGCACGATTCGCCTGCCTTAAGAAAAATTAAAATGAGTTATATTTGTGATTTATTGTGTTATTTAAAAATTTATTATTAATAATTTTATCATTATTATTAAAAAGGAAATAAATATTTTATCATTTTATTTATTTATTATGATCATTACTGTTATTACCATTGTTATAGAAATTATCATTAAAATTTTCATTAATATTATTATTAACTATGAAACCAATGATTATAAATGATTTTAACTTTATACTGTTGTTATTATTATTATTATCAGGTGTTGCGGGGGTTTCAAACTGGTGTGCAGGAAACGTACGGTTTGCGGGGGCCATGGTGTCAGCCTGGGCACCCATGCGGTGACTTCTGGAGTGGACGGAAGTTACCGCACAATTCGCGCTCAGCCGCTTGTGACATGCACAGAACATGTAGTTATAGTATTCAAATATGTAAATAAAATAAAAATGGTTATTGTTGTTTTGTTATTAAAATTTTTATTTTTAAAATTTTTATTTTTAACATTTTTGGCTTATTATTTAAGTTATCTTTATTATTATGTGTAATATTATTATTATTATTTTTTCTTATTCATTTTTGTAATTATTAATAAAATTAATTATTATTATTATTGTTGTTGTTTTCATTTTTGTTATTATTATTATTATTATTATTAAGATTATAATTATTACTTGTAAACATTATAATGGATTTGAATGTCAATAATTATTTTTATCAAGAGTGTTGCAAATTGTTATTATTATTATCATTATCATATTATTATCATTATTAATGTCATAGCTATTGTTATTAATATGTTTCATTATTTTTATTTTGTTTTATTTTCATTAATTTATTTTTTCTCACTTTTTTCCCTCTTTCTTTTCCTCTCCCCTAACCCTATGCTCTCTCCCTGTCACGCTTCTCCCCCTCCCAGCGCGCTAGTCGCCTCCACCTTCTCCTGCTCAGCAGCCACGCATCACCCTCTATGACCTGCTGAATCCTCCACTCCCCGCTCTACCACCCCGCACCCAGCAGCGCCTCACGCACCCGACCTCCCTTATCCTTCTAGCCACTGGATCCTCCCCCATTCCCTCATCCTTCCACATCCGCAACACCACACCTCGCCCCCCTCCAGATACCCTTGTCCCAACACCCCCTTCTTGATTTTGTCCCTCCCTCAACCCGATTCCACTTCGTCTAGCAAGCATTAGCGACCCCCCCCAATATCCTTTATTGTTTCCCTTTCCCCACAACACCCCTACCCACCTGTGCACTCCCCACATTACGGCCCTTCCTGAAGCCCTATCACCCATCTGACCATCTGCTCTCAGCACGACCCCTTGACCCACCTCCCATACGGTTGAGCCCTCATCAGTTTTATCCAACCTGGTCATGCACCACCTCCCATCTGACTAAGCCCCTCACATCCACTATTCGGATTCCACACACCCTCCTAGCTGATTCGCGCCCTCTGCAAGTGGACTGCGAACCCCCAGTCTGATAGCCTCCCCATTTGGTAAAAAAATTCCCTCTTGCTTTCGGTGTAAGTTGATTCTTTGGTTAAGTTTTAATTTTTTTGTCAAATCCTTAAATGGTGTTACCAATTTCATTATTTTAGGTCAATTTTAGCTTCCCACCAGTGTGTTTGAGGTGTTCATGGTACGTTGCACTAGTTTTGAGAGTGTGTTTTCATTCCTCATTGGAGATGAGGTATGAAACCTTTGCACGCTACCTTTAAATTTACGTGTTCACTGAGTTCTTGTTTTATTGTGTTTTTTCAGTGATTAAATTTTAATTAATTAGTTTAGTATATGATCTATTTAATTATTTGGTTTAAATTTAGTTTTTTAAATAATTTAATTATGTTAGATATTCTGCACCCTGTTTATGTGAATTGATGTTGTGTGCACAATTACTTTGTTCAAACTTGTGGTCTAAATTTGATGGGTTTTTACTGAAAAGGCCTAATTAGTCTCGTTGGACTGTGTTCGTAGTTTATTGTTTTTTTATTAATTAAATGATGCTTGAGTTTGTTTCATGTGATTAGATCCACGATATTCTTTTCAAAAATATGTTTTTATAATTTTTTTCAATTTTTTATTAAATGATGTGGGTGCTGCGACCCTAGTTTAGAAAATGTGTTTAAGTACACGTGTTTTTTTATGTTGATCTCACCGTGCCATGCGATGTTGTCAGGTTTTGCACTCTAGGTGTTTTATTAAAGTGGTATGTTGGATCGTTAAAATTTTTAGTGAGTTTTTTTTTGCGTAGTGTGGTATTTTGTAAACACTTCATGTTTTTAAAGGGGTTTAGTAAATTGTGTTGATTGTGTGAGTTGTGTTTTGAAATCATGTCAAGGTCGTGTTCATGATGTATGTTTATTTTAATTGTTTTATGTTTGTGTTTATGTACCACTATTGTAGTGCATTTATTGCAGCGCATTCGTGGGGTAACCTTGTGTTACCAGAATCATCGACTTGCACGTGCTTGTGCGCCTATGTAAGGTGTGTCACATTGTTGTGTTTGAGCTGTGAGTTGAGGTAGGTCCCACCACATCACTCACCTTTGAATTCAGAATTTATTAATTTTTGATATTTTATTAATTCTAATAAATGGAAAATAGTATAATATAATTAATTTTTAAGGATGATTTGGTGTAAAAAGAGGTCTTTATTTTATGCACGACACTTAAAATATTTTCCTGATGAACAGACACTCAGTAGTGAAACAATTCTCATTTGTCTTAAACATAAATCAAGGTATTTCAATTGTAGTTCTGGTTTATTGATAATTTATTTTTTTGAAGTGTGAACATGTGTTTTGGTTCTCTTGAGAAATGAGTATTTTCAATAAAATTTTTCAGTTAAGGCCAGTTTGGAAATTAGATAAAATAAAATATTTTGAGAAAACATTCTTTGGGATAACACATGGGTGATCTTGTTGTGTTCAACGATTGTGTGAGATTCTTGAGTGTGCTGTTTGTGCATTGGAATTGTTTGCTTGTTTGAAATTGTTGACTCTCCCATGTTTATTATACGTGTTGACATGGGAACCTGGCATAATAAGTGAATCTTCTGAGAACGATTGATGCACTAGTTTAAATTAAACAATAGCTAGTGGCCCATAGTATGGATGATACTCTGCTAAGTGATTGGACCCCTCGGTTAGGCCAGGTAGTGAAACACCGGGTGTTAGGGAGTTATGATGTCATCGAGAGTAGGCATGACTTCAGGAGTCACATGTATAGTACGTTCCGGATTTTTCACAAGCTCCTAGGTTTGAACCATGTTTTATTTACTATTTATTTGTATGTGGAAGATAGTTGAGATTTCTAGTTCGGTTGTTGGCCCATATGTGCCACTTTTTTCTATTACCCCTAATGTGTGTTGTGTGTTGTGTGTGGTTTTCCTTTTGACTAACAACTAAAATTTAGATTTCTAAATTGTTCGTAAAAATGTTTTAAAATGAAATGCACCTGTTTCTTTCTGACACTAAACTTGTTTTTATATTAAAACGGGAAATGTTATGTTACTTGTTTTATAAATGAAAGTGTCTGTGGAAACCAATATTTTATATAATTTAGCTCAAACCATAAATTGGAGAATTCATTATTTAAAGATAGTGTATTGGGAAATGTTTTTTGGGTGCAAATACTTAGTTTTAAAAGTAACGCCTATGGTGTTTTCTAGTTTTTAGTTTTGTTGCAAGTTTGACTCAAGCATGTTCATCGTGGATGAGACTTGGTTGTGCTTTAGAGAGTGAAACTCGAGGTCACGAGGAGTTTTGGCTACGGTCAGGTTTGTTAGTTGTTGTTGGTTGTTCTTTCTTCTTGTGTTGTTTATTTACTTGGGATGTTCTATTTTCATTCCACTGATTTATTTATTTTTATCGAGAAAAATTGTTCCCTATTGTCCTCTATTGATTCCCTATCACTTGTCGCTAGCCCAGAAGGATCAGAAATACTTCTCAGGCCATGTCACTAATCGTCTCGGGTGATCAGTTCAGGGTCGACCCCGATTGGTTTGTAACATCCACCAAGCTGGGTCACATAGTTGGTTGGCCAATGTGGGTTGTGTAGGTGATCCACTATGGTGGGAAACACAGATTCTTCATCATGGTGGGATGCATAGGTGCTCCACTAAGGTGGGTCATGCAGGTGCTCTGCTGAGGTGCTTCACCCAGCAATGGTCACCCATGTCCTAGGATGGGGACCTATACTTACTGAAGTTAATCCCAGGATGGTCTCCCATATAGTGATGGACTACTTGGGGAACTGATATGTGCAACGAGACCCCTCTTCTGGATTCACTGTTCTAGAGTTCGGTCATCATCTGAACATTTGAGGTGGATCAGTCAATTTATATACCTAGGTGGACCTATGTGGATGGGCCACCACATATGGCCATCATGGATGGCAGGTGTGGTGAAACAGTTTACTTTATAAATTTATCAATCTTATGAGTTCCATAAATTATGATCTTTATGTCCATTTGGAATCCTCAACTAGTCAAATCAACGATCTCAAAGGGATATATACTCCTTGATACGTGTAATACAAAAAATGTTATCGTAATAAATTCAGAAACTGATTTTTAATTCATCGACACCTTTTCATCCTCTGTCTTGGAAATATAAGACTTATTCCTTAAGAGGGGATTCTTTAAACTTTTCCCTCATTGTGTAGAAGTCTCATGGAAAATGATTATATAAAAATTAATTATATGGAAAAGGGTGAAAAACCAATTTTGTGGTGTCAAGAGACACACACCCAAAAAAATGAACAATTAATTTTTAGGAATGGAACTCTCTTGGAAGAACTGTACCCATATACCAAACCACTATACATAGTGAATGAGGTTTTAGTGGTTGTTATTACATAATGTACCTATGATAGGGCTATTGAAATATTATTAGGAATACTTATGCACTGTATATATATATTTGATATGGTATCCTTTATTTTCAATATGATTTTTTTTGGTGATATTGTGAAAAAACATTTCATTTTTTAAACTGATATATCTTTTAGGATATGAATCATATATTAAATAATTCCTCCCCAAAATTAAATTTCATGAATAATATGTCTCCACTACCAATAACCTATTAGGAATACTACACAAGGTTATTGATAAATTCATGTAGGTTATATCCTATTGAATATGGATTGGATTTCGCCTCATAATTAGAACAATATAAAACACCATATTTTTTACTAATGAACATAGCTCATTTGGAATCTCCCCCTATCACATCATATTTCAATTTACCAACCTTGATGAAAATGTAAATATATTTTCCCACAATTCATATTCCTACCACTTCAATTTTTTAGATACATTTGGAATGCGTTTAATTAATTCATTCTTAGAAATGATTGGGACATATAATGAATTTTTTTATTCAATAAGTAGTAAAATAATCATTAGGTCACTAATGGTTGATATAAAATTCATTAAGTAGTGAAATAACCACTGAATCACTAATGGATGATATAAAATTCAATAATTATTAAAATAATCATTGGATATCTAATTTAGTCCATAGAATATTATCATCCCCAAAAACCATAACACATATCTCTCTGAACTACAACATTAATGCATTAAAAAAATTCGCATTTCACTTTAACTATTTGAAATATTTTCTAAACATTTTTTTATAATCATCCAGTGTGCCTCTAAATATAAAAAATGTGTTAATATTTAAATAAAAAGAATAATGAATAAAATCAGAAAAGAATAAATGATAGGGGCATTCTGTTATATACCTTCCATTGAAGGATGAATAATGCCACCTACATGAGAATTGATCATTATAATACTAAGAGACTGTTGAGAAATAATAAAATACCATGATATTTTATCTCATTATTGAATACCACTAAAATTCTTAAAGAAACTTAATAGTTTACCCAACAATGAAAACAAGAATGATGGGGAAGATAAAATATATATGCATAATACAAAGAAACTTTTAGAGACTGATAGGTCTTGTATACACTTAATCATTTTTATAGACTATATATTTTGATAATAAATATTATTATACACATACACAATTGTTTTTGTAACTATAAACTTTTATGTTGATATCATGAACCATTTCATATGAAAATGTAATTTTGAATTATTTTATTTTTATTTTATATAATAATTATTTTTCTTTTGATTCCATCTAGAAAAGGTATGGATTGCACATAACTATTTTATTTTATCAAGAACATTAGAAGAAAACATTCATATGATTAAGGATAAATATAATCAAAATATGAGGGATCGTTTACATTTTGAATGAGATAAAATGTGGTTGCAAAAGAGGCTCATAAGATACATTCAAATATGATATAATCCTTGATAAATCTTTTATGTTTCCACTTATTTAGGTATCTGGATAACCATAATCATGTATATATATAAATCCAACTAATACTATATAACATTATAACTTAGTAGATACTGTAATAGTAAGAATTTCCCACACCTCATATTGTTTTTTGAATTCTATATCTATCAAAACATCAATGCACGAGGAAATCCTATTGATAATGGCATTTTTTAAGTCATGTTTGAGATATCCTAGCTAATTAGGCATCCCACTGTACTATTTAGAAATATTCCTCTTCAACATAGGACATGTATTTTTATGGTCACTAGAGAAGGATCCAACATCTATTTTTTGAGTTGATGTTACAAATAAACTTCTTATTCATTAATGACCTAATTAATGGTGGTAGTGGTCATGTATCCTTATTTAGGTAAATTAATTTAAAATAATTCATGATTATTTATGTACACAACTTATATACTTTCTGGAAGATCTTTTCCTTTAATAGTTTTCTTAATAAAACATTCAACATTCCATAATTCTTATCGAAATTAATCTAGGAGGATAAGATCATGTTCTTAGAATTTGATTCTCTAAGTTGCGTAGTTTTCCAGAGTGGTCCAAACCTGAGGTGACATTTAATTAACATTATAATTTTTTTAATTTTATATAAAATGTGTGTCTATGTAAGAAACCATTATATCATGAAAGAGTCATTTTTTTAACTGAAATTATTGAATCTTGTTTTAATGAAAACATTAATATTTAACCACCCTATATGGCGATTGAAGAAAAAAATTAATATGGGAATATTTCAAAATACCCCTAGTAATGTGAGGCACAAGAATTAAAAAAAAATACATTATACGCTATATATAATCATATCAAGATGACTTCAAATCGTTTCATTTCTTTATCTCTTATTATGACATGATAAATGGAATCTCAAAAAGACTAATTCGATGTAATAAATTGAATCAATGAGGGAAGTAAAATAATTCATAGTAATGTTAGAATATGTGTTTCTACTAATCCTCTCCTCATGGTTAGGTATATTGTTTTATTCCCCTCTAATATACAACGAAAGATCACTTAGGATGAATTTGGACAGATATTATTAATGATATACATAATCCTTTACCCCGCATTTGCGAAACACGATTGAAATTGAAATATATAAGCATGTAGAGGTTACATTTATGGTCAGATATTGGGTGGATTATTTGAAAATATTCATAAGATTTTGGCCCTTCAATAATATTTATATATGAATATTTGAAGGGATATAATTGATAAAATATGTTACATATAGTTTGGATGAAATGGTTTTGAAGTGATTATCATTTTTTATGTCCAAAATACCTCTATAATAGGCATAAATTTCATTTTTTTATACATAACGTATTTAAACATATCAAGAGACGTTTTCCACCTATAATATCATACCAAAATATTAAAAATATTAATTGTTGGAGTTTTAAATGACCGCATTGATAATTTGACATTATTTGGAATCAAATAGTTATTTTAAAAGTATCTTTGAATTAGTTATAATGGTAACATCTACAGATTCTAATGAAGATTCCACTGATCATTTTAACCTTTTTTTTACATTATTAGGATTTTTTTCGATATAATCATCAAAAAAATCAATTATGATGATATTTTTGAAATTTGAGATCAAAATTTTTATAATTCTATAAGGAATAATATATATAAGGATACAATATCGGGTCTATGTTGAAGCACAAAAGGAAGTGTAGGAATCCATTTACCGAGACCAAATATTTGATATTGAAGTTTCACATATATTATACCATCTATTATAATAGACTATAATATAAGGATTCGATTAACTACAGTATGACCAAAGGATCCCATAATCATGATCAAATGATATCTAGATTATATTGTAGAATAATATGTCCTGAATATAGAAAAGTGAGCATTGAATGAAAAAATAGAAAAGGTTGAAAATTGTCGAGTTTCATTAGATCGTATAGGTATAGAAATTTATACAAGAAAGATCATGAAATATATATAAATATATAAATACACTTCCTTTATTTTATATCCATCATAATAAATTCATGAGAGAAAATCCTTATGTGATGTCCAACCCCCTTAAGATGAGATAGAGAGAGGATAATAGGATAAATAATCTTATAAATGATTTATATAATGATATCATACACTATATATATATATATATATATACCTTGTTATATAATCTCTAAAATACAATCCTCTCAAATATCCATGTTGTGAAACCTTGGAAACATCTTTTTTCATTGGAACCATCAAACCTAGAAGATTATTTATGAACATTGGGAAATAATTCCCATAAAAATTAGATAAAGAACTACTTACATGATTTAATTATAATGATTCTTATACAACAAATGTAACTAATCTTCCACTCAGAGAATAATTTGTGAATGAAAATAATATAATAGATATAGCGCCATGTAGATATGATCAATCAAAATTTATTCCAAAATAATCACTAAATAAATAATTTAAAAAATATCTATAGAGAATATCCCATGATAAGTGGTATGGATGGGTTGTGGAGGAGTGGTTGATCTAAAAATCCAATTCACACAACTAATAAAATTTAATTCCACCTATAATGAACATCCATAAGTCATATGAAATTAAAAAATGTCAATTTTCCAAACATTTGATACCTTCATTCCCAATCGTTCTAAAAATCATTTTCAGAAAAACAAATATCCTTAAAGTCTTCTGATTAATAACCAAAAAAACATCCATCATTAAAATATCAAATAATGAAACAAAATGTTGTATGTCTAAAAATAAAAATTGATCAAAAAAATATGTAGAAAATAATGACCAGTGATGGTAAGAAACCAAATTGTTCATTATTAGAAAAAGTCCTAAGATATTAATTCAAAAATATGTAATGGATCATATGTTTCTGAAACCTCTAGAAAAAATGGATTTAGCAACACATATTGAAGATTATTTTTTAGAATAATATATTCCATGATGGGAATGTTGGATGAACTATACCTGAATTATATCATGTCATATGACTTCTCCACCACCACATGATTAATCCCATTATAATGAGAAGAATAGAAAATATGTGGTTTATTTAATTTATTTTCTACTGATGTTGAATGTAAATAAACACCCAGGCCCAAATAGGGGTTGTTCCCACTGGTGTATCTTCATCTAAAAATTATAGATAAGAAATTTACATTAAATAATAATCATGTATGTGTACCTGGGGTTTTTTCTATAAGTTAAACCCTTATATTTTTACATAGAGAACCATATATTGGGGCTTTTATGTTATTAATATTGAGTTCTAACTACTGTATATCAAGTAATATTTTTCTTGATAACACTAATTAGGGGATTCAACAATAATAAAAACCCATATTTAGTATTATAGAACCATATTAGTTTAGGATTTTGTGTATATGAATTGGTATATAACCCATTCATTCATGGAATAACTTTATAAAGTATTTTTAATAAATTTCAAATGAAACATTTTCTATATGATTACAGAAAATTTTAAAAAAGGGTCCTTATATAAAATAGGTTTTTTTATTATTATTTATCTTTTATGAATTTTGTTTCAAACATAAGAATGAAATATTTAGAATGGTTTTCACCTTTATAATCCTCTTTACTATATCAAAATGTATCAATATTATGTAACCTGCCCAAAAGACACGAATGGTTATCTTTTCTATATGTGCTGATGTGCCAAATCCTTACTTTAAAATGTCATTAATCTTATCAAATGTCATTGATTAAACCACATTTTTCATGTGTGGCCCTATTTTAAATATTTTGAAGTTAATGAACCTCTAATATAACAAACAAGATTTATATAGTGTTATCTATAAGTACATTTTCTTTTATTTACATCTTTCTTTACATGCAACACAGAGTATAAACGAACCAAGACTTATTATTATAAAAATATTATATAATGAAACATTATCACGTATCCATTGGATTGTATAATACAAATATGAATTTATAAATTAAGAAAATTTTTGTTTACATATGTATAAAATTAATTCATTAATTTCGAGTTTATTATAATAGAATATAAAATCATTCCAAAGTTATAAGGATATTCTTATAAAAACTATTTTTATGAATTCATTTAATTTTTATCATAATAAATTAAATTTATCATCAATAAAGAATGGTTTTTTAAATTTAATATATAATATAGTTAATAGAATTTTATATCATGTAATGGTTTTTACCCATAAAGGAAATGAATAGAAAACATTAATTTCTTATAATTTATTTCTAAAAAGCAAATTTATTCTTGTTTTGTAAGATTATTAGAAAATTAATTTATAAAATTTATTACATGTTTCTAGTCAACATAATTAATAAAATTTAGTAGTATGAACATAATTTTTAGTTATTATGAATAGTAAAATTTGTTAATATTTTTCAAAATGTTAATGGTAAAATGGGAAAAATGATTAAAATTGGGAATATTTCATTAAAATATGTTTTTAATATTCATGTATCCTATTAGATTTGATTACATCAACCATTCTTATTATTATTTTTTAAAATGGAAACATGGGGTTATTTTCACTTTATTATAAACATTATATTTTTTTATTAAAATCATATGTATAAAATGTAACTCACTTGACTTTAATAACTCTATTGTATTTTATAAGTACAAAATGTGCATTTTTAAATATGAATTAGGTACTATAATAATGGAATTTTCATTAAAAAAATTCATTATATAATAATTACCATGAATAGTCATGAAACTATGACATATTATATGATCATATAATTATAATATAAAATAAATAATATTACAAATATTACAAGTAACACATTGTGAAGGATATTTTGTGTTCCAAAAATTTAATAGATAAATACTACATAAAAGTGATGCTTTATTCTAATTAATTTTTAATTATGTTGTCATTACATTAAAATATTTGTAATATTTACAAATTTGAAATTGATGATATAATATGTTTATTAATATTTTTAAAAATGAATTAATATTCATATGAATCATTTCATTAGCTATATTTCACAAATACTGTTAAGGATATAAATTATTTTCCAATTATGGTTTACATTTTTTTGTTTGATTTTTGACCATTAAAGTGTGTCAAACATTGAAATAATGATAACTATAAAAAGTGTTAATGAAGTGTTAAAACACTGACATGAGGGTTAAAATATAATGTTAACTTTTCTATATATTATTCTATATAAATTTGGATCAACATAAACCAAACAATTGTCACTGATTAATTAAATAAATTATGTAATTCTAAGGGTTCTCCATCACTCACCTATATAATAGAACTTCTTCCGTTCTATTTTTCAAAATTTTGACCTTTATATAACATACCACACCTTCCCAAATACCATCTTAGTTTCCTTACCCATTTCCTGGTGATTCTCATCATTCCAAAAGATCATCCTTTTATGGATAAATGTATAAGACAACAAATGATTCACGATGATGAGGTATAACAATTAACTGAGTATTTTCACTTTTATATATTATTTTACCTCATATAAATTTTTGGGATGAATTCTAAAAATGACTTATTTATTTAAGAATATATAATTTTTAAATGGTAAATTAATATATTTCTAATGTATATAGGTGGGTTACAACCTCATGAAGTGAAACATTTTTTCATTAACACATCACATTTCGAGTTATAATTGTTTTTTTACTGAATAAATATTATTTTTATGATAATATTAATGTTTTTAAATTGTGAATTATTATTTATCTTTATTTTATTCCATCCATAAAAAAAACATAGCTCATTCATATATATGGAATTTCTTCTCTGTTAGGTTATATCATTAATTTTTTATAACCAATTTATATTAAATCTTATAAATATATATATAAAAAATAGATATCATACTCATCAAACTAATCAAAATATATAGATGTGGAAACATTGATCAATGTACATGGACCATGACTTCTAGAAGGAATCATTCATGAAACTTGAAGCACTTATCACCCAAAGTAGTGATGATAATATTGAATTGAAAAATGTGATATAAGATATTATAATTAAATCATATATGGTATGATATTTATTAATATTTTTAAGTAATATATTTATTAAATTAATATAATTTTTATAAATGAGTTTAGAACATAAACAAAGAATGCTAGAACCTGAGGTGTGGGTTTCCCATATAAATATTGTTCTTGTGAGATATATAATACATTCACCAAATCGTATATGTGTATATTATATAAATCCCATGAATGTATTTAATAAGTAATGTAATTAAAGTAATTTTCATTTAAAATATGATAAATGATTCCTACATATATTAGGTTTTTATTCATATATATCTATTTTTATGGGTTTATCATCTCAAATTTTATATGTTTGGAGATATTGTTTTTTCCGTGAGCCTATATTCTTTTACAATGTGTCCACACAGCCTCTTTGATAATTTATTTTATAAAATATAATAATGTTTGTTATATATAATATTTAATTAGATGTTGTTTTTCATGGGGATTTTGATTTAAAATCTTTTAAAGAGGTACATGATTTTTGTTTTAATCAAATTTTAATCATGACAGTTTATGATTAAATTTCCATTAAATAAATTATGAAATATTTATATGATAAAGAACATTATTTTCTTATCCTTTTTTTATTTTATTATTATATAAATTTTAGTACCAGCATTCTTTCCTTGTTACTCAAAACTGTTTTCAAAATATTTTTAAGAAAATGCATCCATGATTCTTCTCATTCTCCCAAAAAACATTTTTATTTCATATCCATGTTTTCAAAATAATATTCATGATTTGAAAATAAAACTTCAATGAATGAAGAAATATATTTTTACATATATTATAAATTTTACAATTTTTTTAAAAATAAATATATTCTCCACTAATAAAAAAACTTTTTAACGAAGGTGTGAACAAAATATTTTCTTAAATAATCATTGCATGAACATAATTATTTAAAATCATGGATGCTCGATGATTTGATTATTTCATTTCATTATTCCATATTTATTATTAATAAAAGAGTTTTGTAATTTTTTTATATTTCCATATTTTAAATTTTTTGTTTCAAAATGAAAACGAAATTATCATAAAAAATATTCTAGTGATATCTTGAATTTATTTTCATATATGTTAACATCGTACGCTATTAATCATGTATTTGTAGGGTTATTATCAAATGATATCACCCATAATCCTTATAAATATGGTTTACTAATATGGTAATGGAGTGATTAGAAAACCCTTTAATTTCCCATGGGTTACTCTATAATTAAATGATGAATGTTTTATGATATTATGACATGTATATATATAGATTTAATTATATAAGATTGTGATTTCATTAAATCCCTTAAATTCAAAGGGTAAATCATATTCATTGTTTGAATGTAAAGCGATATGATATGATGTTCTTTATCCACTGCAAGAAAAAAAAGGATGAGTTTCCCACTTTGATATGTGAAATAGTTGGTGATGCCTTATCAGTTATGACATCGAAAATAGGTTTTTGTCGCTATATCCACTAATATTGAATGGTCATGGTAGATATATATTAAATTTGATATGATGTATATTCGTATGATAGAAATAAACTATTATGAAATGTTTTATGATTATTATTTAAAATTTGGTTTTTGTTTTATTTATGATGATACATCACTCTTATGATTCATGTATTCAAATGTGTTAAATTTCTATTCCATTATTCACATTCTTTTTATCCATGAAAAATTGTGTATTGATATTATATGTTAATCTAATGATTATATAACATTAGGATTATCTTGTTCATTTATATGATCATTGACTGGTATCATCCATGATTACCCTTATTAAGCATCTAAAATTTCTCATTCCTAAGTTTCATTTCTACACGTAATTATTAAATCTATTAAATTGGATATATAAAGAAGGGTATAATGTGTGAGTTTATTTATAATATATTATAGTTAATGTACCCAAATATGTTGATTCATTTTCTATTCATCATGTACACAAAACTGTTATGTTTCTAGGGTACGTAGCATTATTAGTTGTTTTTAACATTAAATTATATGAATTTAAAATTTATATATGGTATTATTATGTAATTTCTGTTGGTATCAAAATAATTGTAGTTTTTTTTTATATTAAAATTAAATAATATTTGTAAAATACTTATGGATATGAAAACACATAAGAGAAAATCAGATGTTATGGTAATGAAATTAATGTGGTTTTCTTTTAAAATGATTCTATTTATAAATACTAAAAATTGTATTAGTTTGAGGAACTGATGCAACTTAGTGTAATAACTATAATAGAGGCATATTGGGTACTAACATGATTTCCACCGGGGAATAATGACTGTATATTACTATAAAACTGGATAGAATCTCTGGTAGTATATTCTTAGGATAATGCACATATTTATTATGGAAAACTCTGATGGTATTGAATAAATAATCACTATTGATGAACATGGGTAAACATAAGGGGTCATATATTGAATATAAGATGTCATTATCTAGAGAACCATTTACTTTTTTAATGATTATGTGATTTATCACCCTCGTTAATATAGAATTATACTTAAACTATATGTTTTGGGTTTACAAAATTCCTGGATCCAAAATAATGTACTCTAATTTTTTTTGATGGATAATGAAATGACTTTTCCCATAAGAAACGTAATGATATGCGAGTTGGAATAAATAATACTTTTATAATTCTAACACAAATTTGTCAATCCATGAATCACGATTGTATTTTGAATGATAAAATAATAAATCAATATACAATTCAATCATTCATAATACATCACCCAAATTATTTCTTTTTAAATTTTGATCTACTAGTTTATAATTGATATATCAGTTCCACTAAAAAATATTGTCAATACTACAATTTTTAGAACATTAATAAAATATCTATTTATTATTTTAATAGAAATGAAATTTACGAATGGAATTATATTATGTATATCATTATAGAGAAAAATATTATTTCAATGTAATAAGATGATTTTAGGATCATATTTTTAGTATATAATTTCATCTTCTTAAATATAAAAAATTGTAGATTAATTACTTTAGAATAAGAAGAATGATGATGAATCCATTGGTACCAATAGGTAAAAAATAACAACTCATGAATTATGTTATTCTTTTTTATTTTTCAACCATGAAATAATACTTTATTTATTTTATTAAATATTAAAACAAGGTCTCTAAAATTATTTATTTGTTAGATATATCATTATCCTTGAATAAACAATTATATATTCTCTCATGGTAGAAATGATAATTTGATATTCCCCTCATTAATATAGTTTTGATAATAAATGGAAGATGGAGCCTCTAGGAAACTCAAAAAAACCACAAAGGAAAAATATATTATAATCCCCTATATTATGGTACTAAGGGAAGAAAAATAAATGGAATATGATGAATGGAACTAGTGTGTTCATTAGTTATGGAAGGGAATTTCAAAAATCTTGAATATTTAAAATAGAAATGAGTCAGCTTGTTAGTACAATAGAGGGGTGGGGGAAACTAACTAATGGACTACCTGGACTCAATGTAATTATATGATTGAACTATGATAATTTTTACAACCATTCCTTGAATACAATGGCTTATAATGATGATATTTGTCAAAACACAATTATTATTAAATACAAATTGAAATATCTTGTGATCGGGAATAATTATGTGGGTTGTGAAAGTGATTTTATGAAAGGTGAATTTATCATTCACTCTAGAATATAAAATGTCTTTATTAATCTAATTATACCCAAAATTTTTTATTTAGTAATTTACTAATCTTATAAAATTACCAACTAAATGATTAATTGTTGAGTTTTTTTTGAAAACCAATATATGTTCGATGGTATAATCTCAATTCACAATTCTGATCTAGTTGGTGTCTTTTAGAATATGCATCCTATAAATCATATGATCTTTCCACTTATTTTATTTTAATTTATTCTACGTATGGATTTTTCTATTTTATATTTAGAATATATAAAATTCCAAGGAAGGGATGATACATTTTATATTACGAATGTACCTTTGATCTTTTATCATTTTCGAGATAAATATGAACTTATTATGTAAGTAATTCAATATTATAGTTCCTAATTCGTACAATTTAATGTTATTTATCTTCAATGGTTGGGGTGAAACACTAAATTAATTATATCCTTATTTTATAGATGTTTTTTATATCTTCCTAGAAGAGTGATATAGTCACCCTTTAAATTGTGAAGTAGAGTTTTCAATGCAAAAATATACCAAAGTTAATCATATTTCCAAAAATCCATATATAAAATAAATGATTCAGTAGTATGAGATGAAAAATAAATAATAATAGAATCTTGAAAAGGGACACATGAAAATGGGAGTGTCACTACCAGTTGAATCAGTTATTTTTAAGAAGAATTGTGGTTAAATGATTCATTTTATTTATTATTGGGAAATTAACAAGGTATCTATTAATAATAGATATCCTCTACCTAGTAATGATGATTTTTTTTCCAATGTCAAGTATTTAAATATTATTCCAGTATTCAATTTTATTATTTATATCATTAATTGAAGGTCAACATATAACATATACCCAATATATTCTTCCATATAAGGTATGTGAATTATTGATTTATACTGATTCTAATGGGACCTACTAATTCTATGGAATCATAAAATATTTAATGAATATAAACATTAATGATTTTCTTAGTCAATTTGTGGCTGTCTTTATAGATTAAATTATTTTAAATTTTAAGATATAGGAAGAGTGTGAAAAAATGGTGGATTTTTATAAAGACCCTTATTAATGAGGGTTTTTATATTAAATTTATGAATTTTGAATTTTTGGTGTAGAAAATTTTATTATTTGGACATGTAATGTCAAATAAGGGTATATTAGTGGATCCTACAATGATGAAAGTTATTTAGTAGTGTCGCAAACCAACCAAATTAATCATGATCCATTGTTTTTATAGGATTTAGGGATACATATATACATAGTGTGAGGGATTTCTCTTGACCATTATATTTAATAACTTTTACGAATCAGAAGGGTGACATGTTAATTTCATTATATTAATGTGAGGTAACATTGAAGGATATAAAAACAAGGTTTGTTAGCATAAATATATATACATGAACTAACCTACAATGTATAAGTGTTTTTTATAATTACTAATGAATCTAAAAATTTATGGGGAGGCATCCTTATATGAAATGATATGGTTATAGAATATACCTATCAAAATTTAAATATAAATTAGAAAATCTACCAAACTCATGTTTTTTAGTTAGAAAAAATAATTATTTTGTTAAGGTTATATAAGAACTATATTTATGGTGAATTATTTGATATATGTGATAATCATAAATTATTTAACTATAAATTCACACAAAATTAATTGAAAATAAACTAGAGAATATGGTAAGATACTGTAATTGATTATCAAAACTCAATATAATTCTACCCAATGATATATAACATTGTAGCTAATGATCTGGGTCAGCATGAATATGCTAGTTTGGAAATGATTATAATTAACTAGTTCCAATGTATTTTTAATTTTAGAATATCAATATTGATGTAATTTTGAAACAATACATATAATCTATATCTTAAATGAATGTACAACCATTCATACATTTGACTTTTTGTTTCATATAGAAGGCATACATTGAGATTCTTAAGAATTTGAGAAATGTAACTAATTTAAATAATTATTCTAGTGGAATGATATTATTTAGGAATCAAATATGTTCATTTTAAATGCAAAATCTAAAGGAGTTATTAGATAAATATAAAAGGCCATCATTCCTAATTAAATATAGATGCAAAAATATTTATTGATCTAAAAACTATTTATGGTTGGATAACATGAAAATATAATTTTAATTTTTTTATCATGATTTCTAGTATGATTTCAATTTAAATATAAGAGACACATGTAAATGATAATGAAAATCCATTACCCATACCCGATTGGTAATGGAAATACATAATTATGGATTTCATCATCAAAATCCAAAAAAATAATGAACGGGAAAATTTATATTCTGATTTGAGTCGATCACCATATAAATTTAATAAAATTATAACAATAAGATAATGTTTCACTCTTCTTCATATTTCCAGAATATAAATTAAATAAGTGATGATACAACATGGATTATATATGTCAATATTATATAATCTGGTTCTAAGATTCATCCTGATCTTCTAGAAAAGAATTTATCATTATATGGATATAGTTTTATGGTTCAAAAATCTATATTATCTACATATATAAGGTCTATCATATAGGTAAATTCGAACCCAAGAGGATTTTTTGTGATCATATTTTATGGATTTTAATGTTGGTTTGGTCCAACAAAATTTTATATTCCATTTTTATTAAAAAATATTTATTTCCTCCTTTATTTTGTTGGATCCTTATGAATCTATATATTAATGGAATTGTTGAACACCAAAATGCTAGGATGATGTTGGAGACTGAAATATATTATGACCCATGAAATCCATGGAAAATATAGATTTCATTTTATCAATTCAATAACACATAAGAGCATCATAGAGTCAATATTAATGTTATACTAATAGTAATTGATGATGGTGAAATGGTATTGCAATGAATGGATCAATAGAATAATCTTATGATAATTTAAACTATGGGAAAGATGATCCCTAGATATATCTGTCACATTGAGATATCAGGTCTAATGGAGATGGTAGTATACCTTCTTGAACATCCCCCGAACCTATCTTAACTTCTTGATATGCTCTCTGTATCTCTCATGATGAATTAAATATGTAATCCTCAACTTTTAAAAAACATGGAGTATATAGAAAAAGATTATTATTTCTATTATAAGGAAACACCAATGATGATTCTGGATTGTGGATATAATGTGCTAGGAAACAAGGCAACTCACATGGATGATTTTTTGTAGAGAATAGTAAAATAGAGAAAGTTGGATGAGAACATGAGGATGTGATAAGGTAGATGAATCATATATATTTTTTATAAAATTCTTAAAATTATTTTTTTTAAATTTATTTAACTATGGTAAAATGGAACACCCTGATATTATACAATATTTTTATCTTTTAAAAAGTTTATTTCTTTGATTGTATGCTTCATACACAACAATCAGTTTAAACAAACACAAATATAATAATAAAATACAATTACATGTTGCAGAAGTTATGACTTAGATGGTTTATTGTTTGGCATTAATATGATTAATTAAATTATTAAATGTTATTTTTTACAAATTAATAAAATGAATTTGTTATTTATAATGTAATTATAATTGAAAATTAAATTATGTTAATGTTAAATATATGTTTTTTTAGAATTTGTTTTTAATTTCTCGAATTTTTTATTATAATAATAAATTAAATTATCGAATAATTATTAATTATTTAAACAAAATTATATATATTACATACTCAATAAAATGTTTTAACTATCATTTATTTTTTATGATGCTTAGAATAATAATAAATCCAATTTCAAGTTTTTTTTACAAAACATTTTTTTCATGTTATTTATATTGATTATAAAATTAATTTATAAAAATAAAATAATTTGATTATTCTTAAATATATTCCTTATATAGAATCATCATAATTATCCTAATTTATCAGGTTAAACATGATTTTTGGCATTATGAATAGTAATATTCTTGAATAATTACAATCATTGTAAGGGTAAAATTGGTCCAACAGTGTTAAAAAAAATTATATATGGAATTATAATTTATCTAACACTTTATCTTATTGTATTATTTGATTAGATACTTTAAATTATTATCCATTATTCAAAAATATGGAAAGATGCTTCCATTTTTTCTTTTTTAGTGAATATTGTCTTATTTTATGAAAAGGGTAAATACAAGATGTCACTCTCTTAAATTTAAAATCATTAATATCATGACTTAAGTATAAAAAAAGATATTTTTAGTCATAAATAAATATTTTAAATATTAAATATTTATTTCTAACACGGTTATTTCTTTAAATTATTTGTGATGAAATTATAACTTTAAATTATTAGGCAACACAGACACAATATTTGTTCATCAAATAGAATAAAAAATTAAATGACACCAAAATTTGTAAAAATAAAAATATTGGTATGATTTATAGTTTTACATGAATTATTTAGTTAAATATGAGATAATAGTGTTTTTTAGACAAATTTAATTCTGTATCAATTATATATTTATTAAATCCAATCACTGTTTGTAGTTCAGATTATGTGTTTAACTGTAACTTATGTTAAAAAAATATTCCCTTAAATGAATTAATACACATTAAAATAGTATATTAAAATAATTTAATGGTATATGGTAATGAATATAAATCATTTTTAACTTATGGTTAAATATTATTTTTATTTTAATGTTATTGATTGTAAAATAGTAATAAACATTGATATCATAAAAATTGTCAATGGGGATAAACAGGGGTTAAAACCATGATATAGGGATTAAAACATCACCATAACAAGTATATATATTTATAAGATTAAATAATTTTTATGTATCAACATATTTTCAATTAAATACATAAATTTGGAATAACGTGTTCGAAAAAAATTAATATAAATGACTTTAAAACTTTATATACATCAAATGGGGTTCATACCCTCACTTATAAATGTGAAAATCTAATCATAGTTTTTAAAAAAATGATTAATACTACTCGATCATCCATATCCAAAAATAATACCATCCAATTTTAATCACCAGTTTCCTAGATTTTATGGTCATTATAAGACACTATACTATCATGGATTATGTTGTATGACAAAGGGGTTTTCTCTGCGAATACTTGTAACTCATAAACTAGTATATTCTATTTTATTTTTTCATATACCACTTATAAATATATAGTATAAATTTTATAATAATAAATTCGAGATATTCAATTTAGTGAATTGTTATTATGATATTTTATTAACAATTATTCTCCTACTTTTCATCAAATAAGAAATGAATGTATCGCTTCTCCGTTGGTGTGGATTACCAACTCCATAAATAGATGTGTTTATTTTTTCATAAAAACATATAATAGTTTTTTATAATGATAAATATATAACATTTATATGACATTATTAATTTTAAAATTTTTCTATAAGTATATATTTTTATTTACCATTCTTCTATTCTATCAATACAAACTGTAATATACTAAATAATGGCTCCTCATATTGATGTCACTTGTTTTCATAAATGATATATATGAGTTGTAGTAAATTTATTATTCATGATTAATAATTATAATTTTTTCATGATTACCATTCTAGGGACGGTGAATCGATGACAGTTTGTCAATGACATGTACTTAATAATCGAAGTATGAATTGAAAAATAAATATTTATCAACCATGATAATGATTTTAATAAAGTATAATTACTAAATGTGTGATGAGATGTTATATGTAAATCATATATCTTATGATCTGTAATATTATTATCCTATAACAATTTTATAATAAACATATATTTATTATATAGGACTATTGAACACAAATGAAGAAAGATGATATTTTGGGGCATGAGTATCTGGTCTCACATTAATTTATATGACATATATTCAATATTGACAAATTGTATCCATTTTCTAGTGTATATAATGAAATGGAATTAATTTATGATTATTTTCACTAATATCATTTTTATTTACACAACCAAGTAAGGGTTTCTATAACATGAGGTTTTTATCAGAGATTACAAATGTTATACATTTTTTCCTCTAAAATTATCTTCTTTGGGACATATATTGTGTTATGAACCTAAATTATTTAATGAGGGGAAAATGCAACCACATATTCATTTTATTTTATATATTTATTTCTGTTATTTAAATTTAATATATAATTTTATGATAATATTTCATGGTTCCTATGATTCAGAAGTTACCAAGGTTTTATGTATTTTTTTAATCAAATTTTAATCTATATTTTTTGTAATTTAATTTTCAATAATGAAATTAAACTATAATTATCTGATAAAACCCTTTTATTATTATACTCTTATTATTTATATATTTTTTATGGTTTAGAAATATCATCCTCTCTTTGGAACTTAAAATGCTTCTAAAAATGTTTTTAAGAAAACCCGACCTTATTTATCCTCTTTTGATTAGAAAAAAGAATCTAATATATCAATTTTTTATAAAATATTTTCAAGATTGTTTTGATAGTTCATCATTAAATATTTAATGTAATTTTTTGTAAATTTCTATCTTTTTACATGATGTTATAAAAACTAATCTTTTCAGTTTTAAAATGATGCACTTTATATTGATGGTGTGAATAAGATATATGTTTTAATTCTTTTTCCTAAATGAAATTTTATATAGTAGTGACCACTAAATGGTTTAACACAAAATTTAAATATCTCTAAGTTCCATTTAAAAAAAAATTATTTCAAAATTATTTTAATTTTTTTGATTTATAATATATTTTTTTAAATTAATAGGTTATTTTTATTAGTAAATATTCATTTGATTTTTTTAACAAAACTATTCTATGATAATATCATGTTGTTTAACTTATTCTTTAATAGAGATATGATCTAATGATATCATCCTAATTTTTCTCTATATTGTTTTTCATTAAGATGAAAAGGTGTTTGTGAAACCATTTCATTTCCCATAGTTACTATATAATGAAATGATAAATGTTATATCATATTTTTGGAGACATATTTTTGGTTTCCATTCTATGATGTGTTTGAATATTAATACCACCATTACATTAGTTAATTAATAATATAACCTAATAAAATTATGGAAATGAGTAAATGTGGTCTATCCACTATGGGAAATAGGTAGTGAATCTCAAACCACAATGATATGGGATACTAGGGGGATTAATGATCCATTATTGTTTTTGAAACATGTATTAATGACTGTTGCTCTATAATCTGATGATCTCATTGGTTAAACGACATAAATATTATGATTTCTATATCTATTTTGGATTAAAGACTATTTAATTTTTTTATATATATTATTATTTGAATATGAGGTCATGATCAATTTGTGTTCATTCGCCAGTCTTATGATCCTTGTATATTGATATGAAAAATCATTTTTCGATGAATCATGTTTATGGTCTATAACAAATTTGGCATGAACATTGTACATTTTAATCCTGATAAAATACTCT
Organism: Viscum album; assembly: GCA_963277665.1. Lineage (NCBI taxonomy): Eukaryota > Viridiplantae > Streptophyta > Magnoliopsida > Santalales > Viscaceae > Viscum > Viscum album. Next base: position 1,918,760,594 of record OY728125.1, on the reverse strand, counting down.
TATTGTTTTATTATCCTGTTATAAGGTCATATATTGATATCTCTCGGGTGTAAAATTATTGAAAATTTGAGATAACAATTTATTATTCTTCATTTTTTGAGTAAATAAATAATAATTTTAGAGATGGTGTGTTTGGAAGATTATAACCTAGAAATATCATTATATGAGATATTGGTGATTTGACCTGAAAATTATTCTATCTATCTAGTCTCTATGTACACAAAACCATTATGGTTTTTGGGTGTTCAAAATAATTTTATTTTTTGAATATTTAAATAAATATATGTAATATTTATGTATGAAATTTTTTGGACACATTATGTATCATTGAATATAGTATACCATCACCATAATCATATATAGGCCAAAATATTTTTCAATAATACATATATATAACATGAATGGTCTCCATATTATAAATATATATATACATCTTAAATTATGTGTAACATAATAATATTGGTGTATATCTTATCATTGTGAACATAAATAATATGTCATATCATAATTCTTATAAGTTGAGAGAATATAGTATGCACACACTTGTGTGGAATTAAACAATATAAATTCTTTTTAATGGAAGAATATTATTCCCTAGATAAATTTAATTAGAATATATAACCAAATAACATTAATTTCTATATGATGATAAGATTCAATGCATTCCATATTATGTTTCTTAAAACAATAAAGATATATTATTCTAAGATATTAAGATACAATTATTAAATGGAATTCAAATTAATGTTATTCCATAAAATATAATATTAATAGATATATTGTAATGCGAAATATTATTCCAATAAACTATACAACAACTATATCAATCTATATGGGGTTTCACTTCAAAAATACAAATACATAATCATTATCTTTATGGAATGATACCAATAATATCAAAAACATTATCATAACACAAAAAAACTACACATAATTCCATTTTAATAGTGTATTTTATATTTTCTACATTAAATCGTCAATGGAATACCTATTTATTAGAGTTCACATAATGGAAATTTTCAACACCTATAAGTCAATGATATCCACAAGGATGGGATTGATAGTGAAGATCATGTGGACTATGATATATGTGCAATGGGAAAACTACAATTTCATTGATGTTGATTCATTGGATAATTATAAAACTACCAATAATGAATACATATATTTTTTTTGATTTTGATTATGTGGACCAGTATATATTTTTATGATTGAGTTAATATGATAAGTTGGTTCAACAATGGATGATTCTTCTTGTTATGATGATTATTAAATGGATCTATAATAATTTTTTTTATAAAAAAATAATTTTTTATAATTAAATTTTATTTATTTTATTTATGATTCATTATAGACACAAGTACATATATGATTACATTACACACACAATAAATGATACTCCTAATAAGGCACATCATTTTTGATCATTATGTTTTTAAATACTATATAATTAAAAGGAATATATATTTAAACAATGGTGAAAACGCATGTCTCCTAATGTAAAAAAATGAAAAAAATATTATTTCCTTCCTTTTCCTTTTTATTTTATCACAAACCCCATGATTTGACATGCATTCATTCCAATCATTCATTAAACTATTATATAAACCTCACATATTCCTATATATTATTTAAAAATGAAAAACATCATGGTATCCTATGTGACTATGTAAGGTCTCATCCTTAAACATTACATAATCTTGAATTAAGTTAATAAATCACATTTAGGATCTTTTTAGGTTTAGAGATTTAGATAATTAGGTCATACATACACATAAAATTTTTATATTAAATGTATTCAATTCTTCTTAGAATCCATTTATTCAAAAAAAAATACTATTAAAAGAATACTTTTCACGTTTATGAAGTAGTATGAGCATAAAAACATAGTATGGGCATAAAAAACTCAATAAGGGATACACAAAAAAGGACAACTATTATTTTTTCAAAACAAAAAGTAAACCATGAATACATTTTCATAAGTATTGATTTTGACCTTTATGAATTAGTAAATACTATTCACTAAATAAAAGCTCACTGATTACCCTTTTGTAAACAAAAGAGTACCACAAAACCCTTAGAAATCACACATAATATATAAAGGTAACTTGGGACATAAACATTCATAAATGGAATAACCATATCAACGGATTCTACACATATCACTAAATTGAATATCCATACTACTGACTTCCATTCCCAATGCATTGGAGGTTACAACGTAACCACACATCCTAGTTTATCACAGCACCACCCATCATTTGGATTATCATGTAACCACCCATTAAATGTCCAATTACCATTATATAATCATAACACATAAAATATTTAAAATATACATATTTCACTAATAACATTTCATTTTCAATCACATGAAATCATTTCAAGATATTGAAATAATCTATCTATTTCAAAAAACCATTTTCAAAACCAAAAAATCCAAGAATAGAATAAAGGGTTTATTTTTAATTTTTAAAATACATTAAATCATATAAAGGAAGGAAAATAATGATTACGGTGGTAGAGAGATCATTGTTGCCACAAATGTTAAAAATTTCATTTTTTCGTTTAGTAAAACACTTCATAGAAAAAATATTCCCTTTGAATAAAATTAAAAGTCAAAGGGAATTTATTTTACAACATATAAAATACATAGGGGACTATTATCAAAACATTTCTCAATGAATGTAGATTGATACGAAGTCCTTTACTAAGACTGTATCATTAGATTAAAGATAAATAAATAACATAATAATGTGTGACTAATATAAATACACCCAATATTAGTGGATAGTAAGTGTACAACTATTAGAGGTCATTCACACAAATTCATAGCAAGACATAATCAAAAATAAGAAGTTGAACCCAAATAATGGAAATTGGGTTAAGAATATCACTTACAGGAAGTCAACAGCCTAATGGCATGGGTTTAAAATTCATAAAAAGAGTTGATTAAAGAGAAAGGGTCTCTCATCACCTGTAAAAAAATGTACGTCATTAAATATATTGAAGAACATATCGGAAAATTATAAAATTTAAATTTAAAATACATAATATAAAATATTTCTGTAACTAAAATAGAAGGGAGAAAGCTTCCCTTATTGATTTGGTAACTTATTAAACATACACCACACGAAAGAAAGATCATACTTTGAAGATATAAATACCCATAAATTAATGTATGTTACATAAAGAATAAAATCATAGGAAGTAAATACACCACAAAAAAAGAAATAGTTATAAGTATTTCATGATTCTCAAGGGAATTAAAATTGAGATGAAAACACCTTACCTCATGTCCGACTTGTCTTGTATGTTTCCTGTTCTTCCTCAAATCGGGTAACTTATTTTAATTTTATCCAATGGGAACTCTAGAATTTCATTCTTCCAAGGGTACGTCTTATATAAAGATATAGCGGTGTTGGGAGATTATTTGGGCAGAGGTTGTATGAGCCAAGGGGGCTTGATAGGTGTGAGGGGGTTATGCCTTTTTATAAGGTGTAGGAGCAGATGTTTATAGAATGTTTGAACATATTATTTTATTATAAACTTAATATTGATTTCATATAGTCTCCAACTCATTTAATTTGAGGTTTTTATTGTTCTAAATCTCCTCATCCAAAGGGTTTTATACAAGTTTAGTGCTTAATATTAACCTTATATTTTAGATTTAAATTTTAGTTAACAAATTTAAATTTTACCATGTCCTCTTGTATATTCATATTATATGGTTAGTATTTTTAGTATATAATTTCAGGAGACACAAAATGGATATCTAATTAAATCTGTAATATTATATATGTCATTTGGTAGAATATTAGATTTATCGGACTATTTTATCATTTATAAAAATAGTATTCATTTTAAAAACTCATTTATATCAATTTATAAACTATTCATATCATGAAATTTAGATAACCAATAACAATTTGATTGTATCGAACAACCTAAATTAATCTAAATATGACAAGTTATAATCATCCATAAAATTAATTTATGATATAAAAAGTTTCAATTTTTTTAATATCTACATTCTCGTTTATTTAAAACATTCATTAATGAGGTAATCATTACCTCATCATTATATCATAAATAATTTTTTTAATTTAATGACTAAAATTTATAAAGAAATACCATGATATTTGAAATTGTTTAATCCTTCTAATATATATTTATAATCGAGAATACCACTTATATAACCCATTATAAAAATTATTTTACTATGACATATATGTTTGTGTTACATTTTCATTAACTTTAAATTAATTTTTATAAAGTTTCATTTTCAATTACATGTGGCTCCATGGGGTCCCAAAATAGACAAAAGGATTTACATGGTCGAAAATGTATCATAAAATAGTACTAGAAAATGTGTTATGACAATTTAATATTTTTATGATGTTATTTTCCCCCTTATTTACCAGATTTACCCTTTATCCACGGTAAATAAAATATTTAATGAATATATTATTCATAATTTCCAAAAAATAAAAGATACTTATTTACATAATTCAGACATCCTAATTCCAAATATGGAATATATTTTTTCAAATTTGAAAAATATAAGTTTCAAAAAATAATTCAAAATTAATTCCCGTTATAAAATAAAAGATCATGTTTTTAATAAATAATAACTATCAAATGATAGACATTTGTTTGTGTCCAATTTATATGTGAATTTATTTCGAATTACCATCATTGGATTAAATGGTAAAAATATATATTCTATTTACACATTAAAATCAATTAATGATATAATATAACTATATAAATAAATTATATTAAAAGGCAATTTTGAATTAAAATGCAGTATTTTTCATTATTCATTAAAAATGATCTATATCCGAAAAATAAAAAAAAATTAACCCAAGGTAAATTTTGATGACCCAATTATAATGAAAAAATTTATTTTGTCAATTGGAAGATATAAAAGTGACAAAAAGAGATTTAAAATGTTTCCTGCATCAAAATGCAGTAAATTGACCTTTTAAAGCTAATTAGAGTATTTCATGCTTAAAATCAAATCCATTTTTATTATAACCATCTAAAATATATTGGATAAAAGTATAAATATTCAAAAAAAATGTGTAATAATATTTTAGTTAGTTATGTTAATTTTTTCCAATACAATGACTAGGTGTTAACATCAATTTACAAAAATAATATTTTTATAATATTATTATGTATAACTGAAATTTGTGTACAACAAAAGATCTCAAAAAATCCCGTTGTTGCGTGTTAATTACACAATTAAAAAATGAGTACAATTTAAAGTATAATTAATATTTAATCCACAAAATATTAATGAATGTAAAAATATAATATTTTTTATTTACATAGGATGTTACATCCTTCCCCCTTTTGGGAATTGTTCATTTCAATTTTAAAATTGGTCTCAGAAAATTCATTGAATGTCCTACATCAGGAAAAGGGTCAAGAAAACTATCACATTAAAAGAAAGAAAGAGAAGTATAAATGTCACCTTATATAACACATGCTATGATTCCATGACAACATGGACATGGAGGAGAAACTAAGTGTCGTGTTTTGATGGAGAGTGATTGAAAACATGATAAGGGGAATTTTAATGACCAGAAAACCCCAAACGTGTAATAGGTTAACCGTTATTTAGTTTCCCATTAGAAAAATTAAATGAAAAACAATTTTTGTATTCTGTTTCATTTAATAAAGTAAGATAATTTATTTATGATGTTGACTAAGGACATAAGGAAATATACTTACTTCTCATGTAGTGTTTCATCCTTTAATATATTTCTATAAAAAACTCATCTTTTCTCAAAACGGTGAGTATTCAAGGCAAATTAGTCACACCTAAAGCTCTCGAATCAACTTCTAGAGAATCACATAAACCAAAGAAGATTAACTATATATTTCCATAGTCATTAGACATTAACCAAAACCAAAAGAGTTGGTATAAGATCATATAATCCCCAAAAATAATAATACATTATAAAAAATACTACTCTTTATCCCCAAAATTCAATAAAAAATACACCAAGTTCATCAAAGACCATTAAATAATAAATTTCCCTTAAAATTCATCAATGTATCCCAAACAATGGTTGAAACCCAAAACTCATAATTATTTAATCACATAGTCTTCTAAAGTAAATCTTAACATTTATCTCCAAATAACATCAACTACTCTTAACATATAATACTGAAAAGTAATTATGAAAATAGCATATTCACTATTATAGGTTAATCATATCCATAATCAATGCAAATAGCTATTTTTTCTCAATAAAAAAATAGATTATTTCAAATCAAAATTTAAACTATTACTACACAAATAAAATCCCATAGTATTCAATTTTAAATAGGCATATGTTGTTAACCAAAAATAGAGAACTTCTTCCAAAATAACATTTATCACTTAATCACCAAATCATTTTCTATACTAAATATATCAATTTGATAAACATAAGTTCCCCAAATAAACTTATTCATTATCCATAAAATCCTTTAAATAAAAACTGTTAGTCATACTAACCAGGGACTTCACCTAGTCCAGTGGAAGGTGATAAATCACAATCGCACATTGGTTGTGGGTTTGATTCCCACAGCTTTGTCTGACACGATGAGTTCTCACATGGTCTACATGCTGTCCATTTTCAAAAACTATATAATTTTATAACATTCCATAAAATGAGATAAATTATTCAATGTAAAGACCTGTAAATTTCAAGGAAATTTTTTTCTTAATTTTCTTAGATTTTTTTCAAGAACGCAGTTTCTGACGGCACGTGATTCCGAGGCCCGGTGTGTCCGGAACCATTTTCTGAAGTTTGGCTCGGGTACGTTCAGTGAACGAACGAGCGGGTTTTTAGAACTTTTGAACCGGTGCTCGGAATCGAATTCTGAGGGCACCGATGGAATCACAGCGCCGATATTTGCTTAGAAACGCCTCTTCCGGAGTTGCGTTTTCTCGGGTGTGGTTTTTAATTTTTGGCATTAAGTGAAAAAAATAAAATAAAGTGGTGCGACAACTTTATTTTATTTCACTTAAAGCCACTTAAGGCTACTTAAAGTGAGTTGAAGCGGATAGGGTCGAACCCAAAATATCCTACCCTCTTGGTAGGATATTTGTGAGGTGGGGCCCGCACGAGCCCCACCGTTTCTTTTCCTCTAGGTAACGCACCCGTGAAAACTCCTCTTTAACGAAAGTAAACTAGTGCGTTTTCTAAAACTCTTAACGCCCCTATTAATTGGACAGTTACGATGTTACCATTAATTCACCGAATTAATGGATCATTTCTTAACTTGTTTTTCAAATTGTTGGCATGTTAATAAAATAAGACCAACGGATGTCTTTTTTGAGGATTGCTCATGAGAGGATTTAGAGAAGACTCCAAGGCTTGAGATCTTCATCCTACTTCACGAAGAACGCGAAGAATCCAAAAGAATGTGAAGAACTCCGACCTTCGACGAAAGGCGATGAAGAACGCCAAACCCTCGGAGATCGACGACACGACGCCGTGTACCGCGACACCGACGATTCTCCTCCCGTGACGTTCTTCTGCGTCAATCTGTCCCCGTGGCAACCTTCGAACAACACCATTTGAGGTAGGGGATTACAGATCTTTTAAATATCCTTTGTGGATTTTATTCTCAACATGGATTTAATTCGTGAAATTAAATCTGTGCGTTTTCTTTAACCCTCGGAGATCGTCGACGCGACGCCGTGTACCGCGACGATGCGACGCCCCTTCCGCGACGCGACGATCCTTCTCTCCCGCGACGATCAATTCCGCGAAGAACTCTTGTTCGACGACTACGATGAGGTATGGGTTTTAATTCTTTAAATCATTGGGATTTATACCTGCGGCGTTGATTAAATAATTGTTGTGTGACTTTTAAAACCACTAACGTGGTGGGTGCGGACTAACGAACAAGTCTGAACCCACCGCTCCTTTTGTTCTTGGTGTGCGAAATGGTGGACGTCGACAAGCAGGCCGCGCCGGCAATGCGGGGTCCTCACAGAGAAGGACGGACCCCGGGAGGACTTTTGGTGAAGATGGCATGGATTTCCCACCACCGGAACTCGTCTGGTGGTCCGCTGAACGACCCGCTGGCGCGCCACGCCGGCACGGCGGCGGAAGGCGGAAGCACCCGACACGCCGCCATGGAGAACCGCTGCGGCTGAATCCGCGGCAGCAGCATAGCGGTCCCGCGACCGCGCGGGACCGGAGGAGCGGGACGCGGCGGCCTGGACGCGTCCGTTGGCAAGGGCGGCCCCACGCGGGGCCGCAACTCTTCTTCACGCGGGGGCAGCGCGCCCCCCGCCCGCGGCTCTGCCGTAACAGCCGAGCTGACCCGCCGGCCGGGCCGGGTCGCGCCCATGCTGAGCCTTGCCACCCCGGCCGGGCCGGGCCGACCCACGGGGGGTTGGGCCGGGTCGGTCCGGGCCCAGGCCCCCCGTTTTCGGACCTTTTCGGTCTTTTGCTCATAACTTGAGCTGCGGGCCTCCGATCGACGCACCGTCAGCAGTGATGCGATCCTTAGATTGAGACGGTCGTTTCGGTTTATCGCACTCAAGGTTTTGGAGTACTTTGGGTTTTTCCGGGTTGGTTCGTACACGAAACCAACAGGGCCCTCTGAGCGGAAACGCTCATATCTTGAGCCCCGGACGTCCGAATGATGTGCCATCGACTTTGTTGTTTTCATCTAAGTGAGAATGATCTTTTGTCTTACTCCGTCCAAGGTTTGGACGCGGTTGGAGTACGGTCGGATTGGTTTTTCCTTAAAAACCAACCAGGCCCCTGGGACGAAAAAGCCAATCACTCTCAGACCGGGTGTCTGATTGACGCGCTGTCTGCGACGTTGAGTTCCTGTTGATGATACAGAACTTTTGGATACATCAACTCTGGACTATGTGTCAGTTGATGTATCAGCCCCTCGGCTCGTGGAGCGAACCCTTCCGAGCGAGCTTGCTGTGTGCGGGAACCCTAGAGATGGCTGCGACTGCGACAACGACGACTGTGCAGAGATCCTCAGTGGATTCAACGGCGACGACTACAGCACTCAGCGATCCTTTGTCTATCAGTGCTACCGATCCTCTATGGGTCCAATCTTTTGTGGGTTAGCGCTCAGCGGTCCTGTGTGGGCCAGCACCTACAGATCCTGTGTGGGTCCGATCTTGTGTGGGTCTTTGCGGGGGTTAGTTACCTATCGATCATGTGTGGGTCAAATCCTTTGTGGGTCATTGCGAGGGTTAGTTACCTATCGATCCTTTGTGGGTCAGATCCTTTGTGGGTCATTGCGGAGGTTAGTACCTATCGATCCTTTGTGGGTCCGACGACTTAGATGAATCAGTGGAAATATCAGGTCATCTTTATCATCATATGAAGAAGTATACCTGTGTGAGCTGAATCCTGTTTTGCTTTCCTTTGTGGATTGTGTGGTGCTATCTTGTGTGGATTTACGTTTTTCTTTTCTATGTGGACTGGGTTGTACTTGGGCTCGGAAGTTGGAGCATACGAGAATTGATGACTTAGGTATATGTATGGGCATATACCTAAGCAGTGTCGGACGATACTTCGTGATTGTATCCTTCCTTTGTGGTTTATCCTTTGTGGATTCTGAGAGACCTTCGGGGGTCTCGGGGTCCATACTGAGTAGCTTATACTCACCCCTGCACGGGCTATGACCACACTACGTTGTGTTGGTTGCAGACGACGGACAACGCTGATCGTGGTTGAGTCTTGCAGAGCAGGACGGTACCTGGAGGTGGACCACTGGGCCGGACGTACTCGGAGCGGTCGGCTGGACCCGAGGAGTAGTGGAGGCTATCTGTACCCACCCTTTAGGTGGGATTTCCAGTGGACAGCTCGACGTTGTGGCTTTAATTTTCAGTTGCTGTTTTCCCTTCCAGTTTTACTTTACTTTCAGTTTGGGCTTGTATACTGGTCCACTTACTTTCTGCACTTACTGTTGTACTCAGTTTTACTTAGTGTTTACTTCAACTGCTTGCTTGCTCTGTGGTGTTTGTGGTTTACTTTACAAATTAAATTCCTTCCCTTTACCGGGATTTTCGCCTTGGTGCTAGTCGCCAGCCCCTGGCCTATGGAAGGCGGGCTTGGGGTAGTCACGGCACGGGCCCCGAGGACGGGTCATGAAAAATTGGTATCAGAGAAGTTCGGTTCTACCACAGAACTTTGGACTCTGATCTTTTCCTATGTGAAGAAATAGTGTTAAGAGTATTAAGTGTGGTCAATCAGTCAAGGGAGTCCAGTGTTGGTGCGGCGACCGACGTATCCGTACACCAGGACCCTGAATTCTGATTTTCGACTTAATGCACGAAAACATTGATTGCATGTTTGTGTTTCAAGTTTTCTTTGTGATTACTTTATGTTAGATCACCAGGTATACTGTTTTGACCGTGGCGCACCTGTTTCTTTTCATGATGGCCCCACGACAGTAGCCAGCTAGGGTTCCGAGAGTTGAGCATGATGACAGCCCGCCGAACGACGAGGCCTCGGTACAAGGCCCTTTGACAGCTGAGGCACCGGCGGTACCTCTACCCGCCGAGCCACCAATGCTTCCAGCCCCAGCCGCTGACGATGCACGTCGCCTTAGTGCACTGCATGAGTTCCAGTGCCAGCGACCACCCAGGTTCCACGGGGAGACGGACCCCCAGGCAGCCGAGGACTGGCTGGAGGCAGTGGTACGAGTTTTCTGGTTAGTGAGGACACTAGCAGACCTCATGGTGATCCTCGCAGCGATCCTACTGCACGCGGCAACGAGCCGATGGTGGAGCTTCATGCTCTAGTTGCACGATGAGTCATCTTTTCTCTGGACAGACTTTGAGGGCCTCTTCCGCTCAGAGTTCGTCCCAGCCACCCTCTGTGCGGTGCGCATCCAGGAGCTTCTTCAGCTGCGACAGGGCAGCTTGACGGTCGCCCAGTACTCGGTGAGATTTACCATTCTCTCGCGCTACTCGACAGACATGGTACGGGACCTGTTCTTCCAGGCCCGGACCTCTGAGCAGGGATTGAGACATGAGATCAGGGCATCGCTGATCTCCCTTAGCATTCCGACTCAGGTAGGAGTACTGGAGCGATCCCTTTTGATCGAGATCTTCCCTGCTGAGCCTTCATCAGCAGCGAGACCTACCGCGGGGCGGCACATAGCAGAGTCTTCTGCAGCAGGCAGTCGACGGATGACTCAGGGGTCCAGGCAAACCAGACCCTCACGCAGACGACCTCAGGACACTGGCTCAGCAGTGCGGGGCACACAGCGTGGAGCCAGTCTTTCGAGAGGCAGGCAGTGCTAAACATGCGGCGGGTAGGGCCACATGGCTCGTGACTGCCAGACCCATCGTGCCGAGGAGCAGCAGACGGTTGAGGGGCCACCCAGGCAGAGGCAGAGGGTCGACCGTGGCGGTCCGCAGGGAGCAGGCGGACGAGGCAGAAGAGCTGGTCGAGCAGTAGGTGGTGGGCGACGCTTTGAGGCTCTACCACCACCACCACCAGGAGGTCCACCCCGGCCACCGGGAGCTGGCGGGCAGAGACAGGAACAGCTCCAGGCACCGGAGGCCTACGACCACGACACCCCGAGATGATTCGAGGTACTATCTATGTCTATTCCACCCTTGCTGCAGTTCTTATAGACACAGGAGCGAGTCACTCTTTCATAGCCGCTGCCCTTGTTCGGAGCTCGGAGATTCCGATAGAGCCATTGGCTCGATCCTTACGGCTAGAGACTTCTACGGGAGCAGACTCGACGATTACGCACTGGTGCTGGTAGTGTGAGCTTAATCTAGGAGGCGAGAGCTTCGGCTGGGATCTTCTTGTAGCAGCATCGAGGCCTTACGATGTCATCTTGGGCATGGATTGGTTATCTACAGTCCATGCTCAGATCGACTGTATTAGGCACAAGGTGCGATGTGTACACAACGACGGGAGCAGGTTCACCTTCACTGGCGAGAAGGAATCCTTCGCTGCACAGGATGGACTCTCGCAGAGGAGAGGACAACCCATCACTCATCAGTTGGCTAGCCTCGTCTTAGGAGCAGTTGACATGCGGAGTCCTAGTTTTCCTGCAGTGGTGGATCAGTATGCGGACGTCTTCCCCGACGACGTTCCAGGGCTACCTCCTCGCAGAGAGGTAGACTTTTATATTGACATGTACCCCGGGACAGCCCTGATGTCAACTCTAGCATATCGGATGACCCCCGCTGAACTTCAAGTGCTACGGGTACAGTTGGAGGACTTGCAGGGCAAGGGATTCATCCGACCCAATGTTTCACCCTGGGCTTCCCCGATATTGTTCGCCAAGAAGGCGGACGAGAGCTTGTGACTTTGTGTCGACTATCGCCGCCTAAACCAGGTGACAGTGAGAAACAAGTATCTGCTACCGAGGATTGATGACCTCTTCGATCAGCTCAAGGGAGCACGGTGGTTCTCGAAGATAGACCTCAGGTCAGGCTTTTATCAGCTCAGAGTTCGGGACGAGGACGTGCAGAAGACGACCATCAAATGTCGGTATGGCCACTATGAGTTCTTGGTTATGCCTTTCGGCGTGACCAACACTCTGGCAGTGTTCATGGGCCTCATGAACATGATCTTTCAGCCATAGCTCGATCGATTTGTCGTGGTCTTCATCGAAGACATTTTGGTTTACTCGACGACTGAGGAGGAGCATGCCTACCACTTATGAGTTGTCCTAGGCACACTCTGAGAGCACCAGCTTTATGGTAATCTCTCGAAGTGTCAGTTCTGGATACGCGAGGTCCACTTCTTGGGGCACGCCAACTCTGAGGCAGGAGTTGTAGTTGATCCTGCGAAGATCGAGGCAGTGCTATCTTGGGAGCCACCCAAGAGCGTGACGGAGGTGCAAAGTTTCTTAGGACTAGCTGGATACTATCGGAGATTTGTGCCAGACTTCTCCAGAGTTGCGGCACCACTCTCATCTTTGACGAAGAAGGGGAAACCCTTTGTGTGGTCAGACAGATGTCAGCAGAGCTTCCAGGAGCTGAGACAGATATTGACCAGCGCCCCTATCTTGAGGTTTCCTGAGAAGGGAGTAGGGTACCTAGTCTACTGCGATGCATCAGGGACCGGGCTCGTATGTGTCTTGATGCAGGAGCGGGCGATGATCGCCTATGGATCACGTTAGTTGAGGCCGCATGAGCAGAACTACGCTACCCATGACCTGGAGTTAGCAGCAGTGGTCTTCGCTCTGAAGACTTGGCGACACTACCTGATGGGCGAGCGCTTTACAGTCTTTTCTGACCATCAGAGTCTCAGGTACATCTTCTCTCAGAAGGACCCGAACCTGAGACAGTGGCGATGGCTCGAGTTCCTCCAAGACTATGACTTTGAGATAGTCTATACTCCTAGGAAGGGGAACGTAGTAGCCGATGCTCTTAGCAGGAGGATGGGCATTCAACTACTTGAGGAGGATACAGAACAACTAGCCGCTTTATGGATATCCTTCTTGGATAGAGATGGAGTATCTTTCCTTCAGTCTCTCACAGTTACCCCTCCACTACTAAAGCGGGTCAGAGAGGCACAGCGTGGGGACGCTGACTGTGAGACGCGGCGTGCACAGATATCCTCAGGTCGGGCACCTGATGGTTTCTCCTTTGGAACAGAGCACAACGTTCTTTTCAGAGGACGTACCTTGGTACCAGTTTCTTTACGGGAGGAGGTGCTGAGAGAGTTTCACACTTCTCCTTTGGCGGTATATCCTAGAGTGGTGAAGATGTACCAGGACCTCAGACGACAACACTGGTGGCGGGGCATGAAGGATGATGTGGTAGAGTTTATTTCACGATGCCTCACCTGCCAGCAGGTGAAGGCAGAGCATCAGGTACCAGCAGACTTGGTACAACCCTTGGAGGTCCCGGAGTGGAAGTGGGACGGGATATCTATGGACTTCGTGACTGGACATCCACGCACTTCCAGAGGTCATGACTCCATTTGGGTGATTGTCGACCGACTCACCAAGTCGGCTCACTTCTTACCCATCAGAGAGCAGGGATCAGTGGAGAGCTTGGGACGTTTCTACGTTCAGGAGATTGTACGGCTTCACGGTGTGCCATCATCTATCATCTCCGATCGAGATGCTTTCTTTACTTCCCGGCTTTGGAAGGGGTTGCAGGAGGCGTTCGAGACGCAACTACGTCTGAGCACCGCCTTTCGCCCTCAGACAGATGGTCAGACGGAGAGGACCATTCAGACTCTCGAGGACATGCTCCGCGCATGTGTCCTCGATTTTGGTCGCAGCTGGGAGGACCACCTACCCTTGGTGGAGTTTGCGTACAACAACAGCTACCACTCCACCATCAGGATTGCACCATACGAGGTGTTGTACGGAAGAACTTGCAGATCTCCTTTGTGCTGGACAGACCCTGGGGAGTCTGCACTTGTGGGACCAGAGATGGTCTGGGCCATGACAGAGAAGGTCCAGGTCATCCAGGAGCGGATGAGGACAGCTCAGAGCCGGAAGATGTTTTATGCTGACAGGAGGCGGAGGCCACTAGAGTTTGAGGATGGCGACCACGTCTTCTTGCGGGTCTCACCTTGATGTGGATTACGGAGATTTGGCCAAGGCGGCAAGTTGTCTCCACACTTCATCGGACCATTCCTGGTTCTCAGTAGGATCGGCGAGGTGGCTTATCGCCTGGCTCTACCTCCTCAGTTGCACCGGGTGCACGATGTCTTCCACGTATCTCAGCTGAGGAGATACGTGCACGACCCGACACATATCATTGACCATGGGGAGTTGGACGTTGATGATGGGCGACTTTTACGGAGGTCCCGGTGGAGATCGAGGATCGACAGGAGTGGGTCCTACGTGGATGGTCGATTCCTCTAGTGTGCATCAGATGGAAGCACGGGAACCTCCAGGAGAGCACTTGGGAGTGGGAGGCTCAGATGCGTGCTCAGTACCCACATTTGTTTCCCTAGTTTATGATGTATCTTTACGGGGACGTAATGCCCTGAGATGGGAGTGATGTAAAGACCCGTAAATTTCAAGGAAATTTTTTTCTTAATTTTCTTTGGAATTTTACAAGAACGCAGTTTCTGACGGCACGTGATTCCGAGGCCCGGTGTGCCCGGAATCATTTTCTGAAGTTTGGCTCGGGTACGTTCAGTGAACGAACGAGCGAGTTTTTCTAACTTTTGAACCGGTGCTCGGATTCGAATTCCGAGGGCACCGATGGAATCGCAACACCGATATTTGCTTAGAAACCCCTTTTCCGGAGTTGCGTTTTCTCGGGTGTGGTTTATAATTTTTGGGGTTAAGTGAAGAAAATAAAATAAAGTGGTGTGACAACTTTATTTTATTTCACTTAAAGCCACTTAAAGCAACTTAAAGCTACTTAAGCTGAGTTGAAGCAGATAGGGTGGAACCCAAAATATCCTACCCTCTTGGTATGATATTTGTGAGGTGGGGCCCGCACGAGCCCCACCGTTTCTTTTCCTCTAACTAACGCACCTACGAAAACTCCTCTTTAACGAAAGTCAACTGGTGCATTTTCTAAAACTCTTAACGCCCCTATTAATTGGGCAGTTAAGACGTTACCATTAATTCACTGAATTAATGGTTCGTTTCTTAACTTTTTTTTTCAAATTGTTGGCATGTTAATAAAATAAGACCAATGCATGTTTTTCTTGAGGATTGCTCGTGAGAGGATTTGGAGAAGACTCCAAGGCTTGAGATCTTCATCCTCCTTCGCGAAGAACGCGAAGAACACGAAGAACGCGAAGAACGTGAAGAACGCGAAGAACGCCGACCTTCGACTAAAGGTGATGAAGAACACCAAACCCTCGGAGATCGACGACACGACGTCGTGTACCGCGACACCGACGATTCTCCTCCCGCGACGTTCTTCTGCGACAATTCATTCCCCGTGGAAACCTTCGAACAACACCGTTTGAGGTAGGGGATTACAGATCTTTTAAATTTCCTTTGTGGATTTTATCCTCAACATGGATTTAATTCATGAAATTAAATCTGTGCATTTTCTTTAACCCTCGGAGATCATCGACGCGACGCCGTGTACCACGACGACGCGACGCCCCTTCCGAGATGCGACGATCCTCTTCTCCCGCGACGATCAATTCCGTGAAGAACTCTCGTTCGACGACTACGACGAGGTAAGGGTTTTAATTCTTTAAATCTTTGTGATTTATACCCGCGGCGTTGATTAAATAATTGTTGTGTGACTTTTAAAACCGCTAACGCGGTGGGTGCGGACTAACGAACAAGTCTAAACCCACTGCTCCTTTCGTTCTTGGTGTGCGAAATGGCGGACATCGACAAAGCAGGCCACGCCGACAACACGGGGTCCTCGCAGTGAAGGACGGACCCCGGGAGGACTTTTGGCGAAGACGACAAGGATTTCCGACCACCGGAACTCGTCCGGTGGTCCGTAGAGCGACCCGCCGGCGCGCCGTGCCGGCACGATGGCGGAAGGCGGCGGTGCCCGGCACGCCACCATGGAGAACCGCTGCGGCTGAAGCCGCGACGACAGCAACGCGGTCCCGCGACCGCGTGGGATCGGAGGAGCGGGACACGGCGGCCTGGCCACGTCCGCTGGCAAGGGCGGACCCACACGGGGCTGCGACTCTTCTTCACGCAGGGGCAGCGCGCCCCCCGCCCGCGGCTCGATTGTAACAGCCGAGCTGACCCGCCGTCCGGGCCGGGTCGACCCGGTTCGGGCCGACCCAGGGGGGTTGGGTCAGGTCGGTCCGGGCCCAGACCCCCCGTTTTCATACGTCTTCGGTCTTTTGCTCATAATTTGAGCTGATGGCCTCCGATCGACGCACCATTAGCGGCGATGCGATCCTTGGATCGAGACGGTCGTTTCGGTATATCGTACTCAAGGTTTCGGAGTACTTTGGGTTTTGCCGGGTTGGTTCGTACACGAAACCAACCAAGCCCTCGGAGCAGAAACGCTCATATCTTGAGCCCGAGACGTCCGAATGACGTGCCATCGACTTTGTTGTTTTTCTCTAAGTGAGACGGATCTTTTGGCTTACTCCGCCCGAGGATTGGACGCGGATGGAGTACGGTCAGATTGGTTTTGTCTTAAAAACCAACCGGGCCCCTGGGACGAAAAAGCCAATAAATCTCAGACCAGGCGTCCGATTGACGTGCCGTCTACGACGTTGAGTTCCTATTGACGATACGGAACTTTTGGATACATCAACTTTGGACTATGTGTCAGTTGATGTATCAGCCCCTCGGCTCTTGGAGCGAACCCTTCCGAGCGAGCTTGCTGTGTGCAGGAACCCTAGAGCTGGCTGTGACTGCGACGATGACGACTGTGCAGAGATCCTCAGTGGATTCGACGACGACGACTACAACACTCAGCGATCCTTTGGGGATCAGTGCTACCGATTCTGTGTGGGTCCGATCCTGTGTGGGTCAGTGCTCAGCGGTCCTGTGTGGGCCAGTGCCTACAGATCCTGTGTGGGTCCGATCCTGTGTGGGTATTTGTGGGGGTTAGTTATCTATCGATCCTGTGTGGGTCAGATCCTTTGTGGGTCATTGCGGGGGTTAGTTACCTATCGATCCTTTGTGGGTAAAATCCTTTGTGGGTCATTGCGGGGGTTAGTACCTATCGATCCTTTGTGGGTCGGATGGCTTAGATGAATTAGTGGAAATATCTGGTCATCTTTATCGTCATATGAAGAAGTATACCTGTGTGTGCTGAATCCTGTTTTGGTTTCCTTTGTGGATTGTGTTGTGCTATCCTGTGTGGATTTATGTTTTTCTTTCCTCTGTGGACTGGGTTGTACTTGGGCTCAGATGTTGAAGCATACGAGAATTGATGACTTAGGCATATATATGGGCATATACCTAAGAAATGTCGGATGATACTTCGTGATTGTATCCTTCTTTTCTGGTTTATCCTTTGTGGATTCTGGGAGACCTTCGGGGGTCTCAGGGTCCCTACTGAGTAGCTTATACTCACCCCGGCACGGGCTATGCCTGCACTACGTTGTGTTGGTTACAGACGACGGACAGCGCTGATCATGGTTGAAGCTTGCGGAGCAGGACGGTAACTGGAGGTGGACCACTGGGCGGGACGTACTCGGAGCGGTCGGCTGGACCCGAGGAGTAGTGGATGCTATCTGTACCCACCCTTCAGGTGGGATTTCCAGTGGACAGCTCGGCGTTGCAGCTTTACTTTTCAGTTGCTGTTTTCCCTTCCTGTTGTACTTTACTTTCAGTTTAGGCTTGTATACTGACCCACTTACTTTCTGCACTTACTGTTGTACTCAGTTTTACTTAGTGTTTACTTATAC
The DNA here is from genome assembly GCA_963277665.1 of Viscum album. Lineage (NCBI taxonomy): Eukaryota > Viridiplantae > Streptophyta > Magnoliopsida > Santalales > Viscaceae > Viscum > Viscum album. The sequence continues at coordinate 1,918,742,307 of OY728125.1, read as the reverse complement.
TGCTTTCTTGCTCTGTGGTGTTTGTGGTTTACTTTACAAAGGCAATGCCTTTCCTTTACTCGGATTTTCGCCTTGGTGCTAGTCACCAGCCCCTGGCCTATGGAAGGCGGGCTTGTGGTAGTCACGGCATGGGCCTCGAGGATGGGTCGTGACATTCAAAACTAACCCTAACATGTTTTAACCACAGATGATATCTCATACCTTACATTTTCATCCCAAAAAGTTATAACCTATAATTGCCTCAAATCCAAGGATCATAAAAACCCAAATTTTTCATTATTACTATATCCACAAAAGAAAAGATAATTCTTCCTTGAATAACATTTTCACATATCAATATTTAGATTTACACATACTAAAAAAATTCATCCAAAGTAATCTCATCATCAAAAGAGCATTAATACTGTTAGGCATGTCATCATCGTAAAATCTAGCATAACTCTTGAATCCCTATATATAGAATTCTTACTCATTAAATGTTCTTAATTATCAATTACCCATTCTTTCCCAACATATTCTGTAATACTTCATTCTTTTCATTCGCCATTGTCAGTTTTCTTATCCTCAAATAGAATGGCATTAGGTATTGGTAAACATATATTTGTACGGTCTTGCTGATCCTATTCACGAACATTCTGTGTAGGACATTTTTTGTATAAAGACCATGCACACCACATTTAAAACATTTATTGATTCCTCTGAAGGAACTTCATTCCCTTTCCTAGAGCCAACTGGACACTTCTTTTTCCATTGAAGGTTTATGCATTATGACATTCATTACCACATCTATATCATCTTCCCATGCCATCTAAGAATTTTCCTAGGTGTTCCTTTCCACATCCTAGAAACATATTTTTATTAATATACTTACCTTATTTATTATTACATAAACATACATTGGGATTTTTTTCTCACATATACGATGCCTTATAAAAATAACCATGGATTAGGTGGTTATTCATGGCTTCAGATAGTTCATTGAGAATAACCACAATAGTTCTAATTGAATCTCTCATTTTATTTTGTTTCTGATTCATAATACTGTCATATGTTTCTTCACATCCATTGTTACTTTTGTGCCTACTAGATCCTGCCATTTACTAATACCAGTAAGATCAGTGTGTGTATATGAGTAAAATCAGAATATAATATCATTTGAGGAGGGTAAAAACAAATATATAATTATTAATGTTATCTTAAACCCATTCAAATTATCTAAAATAACTATGAATATTTATAATATGTGAACCATTAGGGTTATGTCACTTATGCTTAAATAACACCCTAACATCTAAAGTTATCTAAACCGATATCTAATACCAACTATATGGCCCTAAACAGAAACATTAAATATTATTGAATTATGTAAATAATTAACATTGATGATTTTTTAAGGTTTAGAGCTTTAGATAATTAGTTCATAACATATACATTACAATTTTAATATTACATGTAGACACTTCTACTGAGTTTCCATTTTTTCAAAAAAATGAAACATCTCAAAAGAAAAGAAACATGTTTAGTTCCATGTTTTTTTCATCATGTCTTTTCCATGATCCCATCCTTGACCATATTCCACTTTATATACTATGATAAACATTTCAAAAACTAGTCATGAAGATTAAATGATCAGTAACGGATACAAAATGAAGGAGAACTATTAGTTATTCAAAACAGTATGTAAAACATGAATACATTATCATAAGTAAAACTCTTAAAATTTATTGTGTAGTAAATACTCATCGCTGAATAAAATCTCATTTCATACCATTTTATATCCAAAATATTTCCACCAATCCATTAAAAAGCACACATAACATATAATGTTAACTTAGAAAATAAACATACGTAAATGGAATATCCACTTCCACGTGTATCACTAAATGGAATAGCCAAAGTCTAACTTCCATTCCCAATGAATTGGAGGTTATAATGTAACCAACATTCCTAGTTTATCATGGCACCACCCATCTTTTGGTTTGTTACGTAACCACCCGTCAAATGACCAAGTACAATTAAAAAATCATAACACATAAAATATTTCAAAAGGAAACATTTCACAAATAAAATTTCATTTTCAATCAAAAGAAATAATTTCAATACACTAAGATAATAAATATATTTCAAAAACAATTTTCAATTCCAAAACACCCAAAAATAGAATATCGGTTTTTTTATTTTTTAAAAATCAGTATGTCTTATAGAGGAAGAAAAATAATGATTATAGCGGAGGAGAGGTCATTGTCGCCACAAACGTTAAAAAATCCTTTCTTCATTTAGTAAAATGCTTCGTAGAAAAAAGATTCACATTGAACGAAATCAAAAGTCAAATGGGGTTTATTATAAAACATATAAAATAAGAAGGTTTATATTTATCGAAAAACATCTCAATGAAAATAGATTGACAAAAAGTCCCTAAAAATATTGTATCATTAGAGTAAGGATAAATCAATGACATAATTATGTTTGACTAATATAAATAAACCCAATATAAGTGAATATTATGTGTAGTAAAATAATAGTTAATTTACACATATTAATAGCACAACATAATCAATAAGTGGATGTTTAACCCAAATATTAGAAATTGGGTTAAGAAGTACCCTTACAGAAATTCAACAACCTAACGAAATCACATTAAAATTCATAAAATGAGTTGATGAATGTGAAAATATTATCTCATCACATGGACATAAAATGTATATAAATAAGGATATATAATAACATATTTCTACATAATAAAATGAAAATTTAAAATACATAACATAAAATATGACTTTATATAAAAGAGGAGGGAGAAATGTTCCCTTACTGATTTGGTATCATTAGAAACTTACACTACATGAAAGAAAAATCATACAATGAAGATGTAAATATAAATGAATTAATGTATATTACATAACTAATACAATCATCGATAGTACATAAAACACACAAAAAGTCATATTTTCAAATATAGCATTAATCTCATTGTAATAAAAAAGAAGATGAAAGCACCTTACCTGAAGTCCAACTTGTCTTGTATGTTTCCTGGTCTTCCACAAATCGCTAGGTTTCCCACCCGCCATTGTCTTTTTCTCCCCCGTTGGCTATCCTTCCCTTGGCTCTCAGCTCAGCACGTTTGCGATGTCTCCTCTTGTCACGCGGGCTCGTCGACATCCTCAGCATCTTCCATCGTAGCTTTCTCCTCACTCTACCTTCAGATCTGGCTAGTTTCTTGGAGAGTCATGATGATGGTCCAGGGCGCGGGTTATTGGTGCTACGATATGGGGTTTTCATTGCGTTACGAGTTGGCTGTTCAGGTTTTGGGTTGATCTGGTATTCGGGTGTTGTTCTGAAGGTGGCGATGAGTTTTTCTCCAAGTCTCTATTGTCTTGTGTTGGTTGTGATGATGAATCTGATCAGGTATGTGGAATTTTTTAGTTTTTCTTCTTGAGGTGGTGATCTTGGTGATGGTTTGGACCAGATCTTGTTGATAGAGTTTTTCCAACGAGGATTTGTTGCATGTGATTATTGTGTGGTGCTGAATATGGTGTTTTTGTGGTTTCTCAGTCTCTATTTTTCTTGACAGGTGTTCGTCCTATTTTTTATCATAGTGTTCCGGTGATGCATCTATGATGTGATGAGGGTTTCTACCTTGTTGACTTCGATGAAGTGGGTGTTGGGGTGATTTCAAAGGGATGACAGACTGTTTTCCAGTGAAGGGTCACACCGACGATCTAGTTTGATGGCATTGCAGGTTTGGAGGTGATGCATCTGGGTTTAATGGTTTTGGCTGTGGCAGTGAGGTCTAGTTGTTGATCGTCGGTGATTAAGACATCTATTCGGTGATGTAGGGGGTGTGGCTCTAGGTGGTTCACTGAACGAGACACCTCAGTCATCGTGTCTGTGATGATGGGTTTGGTTTTTTATTTTGAAATCTGAATCTTCTGTTGTGATTTTTTTTCTGGTTGGCGGGTTCCATGGCTTCCTTTTTACATTGGATAAGTGTCTTTATGTAAACTGGAAACACATAAACTGGATTTGAGAAAATGAAAAAATGGATTCGAGGCACTATTTATTAAAAAATGAACACTTTCAGAAAAATAAAAAATAATTACCCAATGTAAATTTTTATATCCTAGTTCTAAATAAGAAGTGTGTTTTTTCAAATAGAACATTTAAATATCACAAAAAATAGATTTAAAAGGTGTTATCCCTCAAAAGTCAGTAAATCAACAATTCTAAAATATTACAGTATTTCATGCTTAAAATTTGATTCATTCTATTTTTAAGACTCTAAAATTTGTTGGAAAAAAGAAAAAACATTGAACAAAAATTTTTAATCATATATTAGTTAGTTCTGTTCATTCCATCCAATACAATGGGTAGCTGTTAACATCCATTTAAAATAATAATAATATACTATTTTTTGGTATAACTCAAAGATGTGTGCAACATATGATTTCAAAGAAACATGATTTTTCTTGTTGAGTAGGCTATCGAAAATTTTTTCCTCATTAATGTAAAATTAATATTTAATTCACAAATATTAATAAATATGAAAATGTAATATTATTTAATTACATGGGATGTTACAGGCTATGAATGTTTTTTCAAACCATGGTTTTATTAAATGTCATTATAATATAACATAAATCCTTATCTTTTAGGTATATATCTATACAATAGTTTTACACTCTCTATCATACTCAATTGTTTTAAAATATTTATCACCTTCTAATATGGATGTCAACAATAAGTAGTGATGTATATCATGAGACGAAGGAAAAAATATTTATTTAATAAAAACTATTATAATATGAAATATTCATTTAAACTAGAACTCATGTACATTACTACATCACACCATAATATCATGTAAAAAAATTCATAAATTCATTGATGTATCTAATTAATTTTCACAATGAACATTTCTGGTAATATTTTTATGGGTATCAATAAAAACTAAATGCATCATGAAGGACAAAATACAGTCCTGATGAAATTGTCTTGATATCTTGTCATCTATATATTTAATTTAAATAAAAATAATGTCAATTTGAAAACATGATAGAATTAAACATTAAAAATAAGGTTTAAAATAATTAAACATAGAATGTATAATATATGATCATGATTATTCATTTATGATTCATAATTGATGAATTAATTATTTTATTTGAAAAATATTATCTAATTTATAACCATAATTTATTGGGGGAATTCCATAGTTTCGATAATTCATCTGGGGGTATCATTTTGGCGAAACTAATTTTTTTAATAGAAAATAATAATATTACAATCACCTATTATATAGGAAATAATGAGGGGTTCCCACTATTAATATTTGTTACAATTTCATGTGTCACAATATTGAATGAGATAAAATTATCTCTATCTATATAGAAATATATGATGTTAAGTATATTCACATAGAACAATAAATATACCATATAAGGTAACAAAAAAATCTAATAATTTTTTTTAATGAATGTTCCTTTAGTTCTATAGCTCTAGAAATATTTTTCATCAATTGTATTACTCAGTTTTTACCCCCATTTAATTTTTAAAAAGATGAACCCTTCCTTTATATACACATAGAGGTAAATACCTACATTTCTTATTGTTGGTGAGGAATTATAAAAATAAAATATTTGTTATCTAGCATGATATAATAATCATATTCTGATTGAGTCTCCAATATCCCTCCTCAATGTTTTAACTATCATCACAAATAAAATCTCTCATTAGGGTAATACATAATATGGGACACCACCCTTATAATAACATACCCACCCACTATAGAGGAACTCACTGAAATAAAAAAACAATTTACTATAGTGTTACCATTATAGAAAGGGAAATACAACATGATTGAAGTCCTCTGTATAATACTACACCGACTATTTGTGGGTGATGTTATCCCCCTGATAAATAATGGAAATAAATGTCGTACTTACTAACCAATCGGAGAATACATTTAAAATTATTTTATGTTAATAAAAAAATATTCCATTGAATTAATATGTTGACAAAATTTTAGAGAATTATAGTCATATTTACTTTCCATTTGCAATGGAGAAAATAAAATTATTCATGTTTTTTATTATACTAGTTGTAATAGTATGATTAATCCCTAATACCCATAATAAAGAGTTAGGATTTCATTTATTGGGATTAGAGACAACAATATCGTTTTGAAAATCACAATAATTTCCCAATCATTACAAAAGAGGAATCCAATATGGCTCCTCCATGATTTACAATCAATATAAATATTCCCTATTATAATATTTTTATGAAATAATATTACTCCTTACATTATAAAATACTCATTGATATAATTTTTTATACCAATCATTGCAAGCACAATTAAATTTATAATCATTAATCATCTATAACTTTATTGTACAAATCACTGTCTATCAGCTTGAGATTTTCATTGGAAAAAAAATTCAAGGATATTTAACTATTAACATAGGATTCTATCTAATATAATGTATCTAATACTTATAATAATTTGGTTACACAATAAATATAACAACATTCATTAATAAAAATATTTAAAAATTAATTTCATTTGTTAAGAATATGCATTTATTAAATAGTTATATCCATAAAAATAAAAATCTTGTTAAAGATTATAATAAACTGACGAAGAACACACATTAGTAATAATATACCGTATTTTGCTTAGTGATTCATTCATATAGATTCATAGGGAAAAATTAACCATATAAATTTAGTAAAAACCATTAAAACAATTACAGTACCACTCCAAAAAAACAATTATAATACATAATGAGACACCTAGAAATTTTATTATATTTATAAAAATCATATACACACATCCAACACATTTCCATCTTATCTCCACTAATGTTCACATGTATTGTGGGGCTACGAAACATGGTAATACACAACAAATATATAACTAAAATAAAATTTAATTGATACATATGAATTTACTAAATAATATAGTATCTATGGAAATGAGACATTTAATACAATAAAATTTTTGATCTCTTGAGTGTTGATCATCTCACATTATTTTCTAAGTATTATTCATTTTTCTATTGGATGAAAAAATACCTATGTGTAAAAAAAATATTATAGTGTATCCCTTGAATTATTATATATCACACGAATAATATATTTAAATTTAGATTGATGAAGGGGGTATTATAGTATGCACTACTAAAAATGAACACCAAATAGTGGAGTAAAATGATATAAAAACAATGTCATTGAATTTCAAAATAGTTATAATATTCATTTGAATCTGAGTTTTTAATAAACTATTATCTCCCTCATATAATTAAACACTATGTGGTACAATGAAAATTGACCTCGTCTTTCCAAGGATAAAAAACAAAAAACTCGTTAACAATTTCACCATGGGAATCATCATTATCCAAAAGTATCTAAATCATCCTAAAAAAATTCCTTAGAAGAATCAAGTTGTTTATTTTCAATAGACTTTTCATACCAAGTCATGTGTTTTAAATACAATATATACACATATATTCCTTTCATACGGGACTGATCAATTATAACACAAATATATATCACATAACATCCATAATTTAATCATTATGTTCCATAAATTAACATATTTTAAATTTAAATAGGATTAAAATCAATGGTGATTTGATACACTATTAGAATATTTTACCAAAAAGTAATCATATCTAAACAATATTACTCTCAAATGATACCCATTTATACATAAAACCCTTATTATTCATCTACATATCCTACTAAATGAATCCATGGAAAATTATGATCTTATATGATTAGTACGTGTAAACATGATGGAATGAAATCCTATATCATAAGTTATCGTAAGATGATCATATGGGTTTGATAACATAATCAATTCATAAAAAAATTGATTCAGACCCATAAAATCATAGATCATTAGTAATGATTTGGGTTATATATCATTTGGAACAAAATAATAAATGAGTATATGAATTGTGAAAGCATGTTTTAGTCATCATGATACAAGAAGACATTAAATTTTTTCAAGAATTTGGAGAATGGGTATGAATATAAAATCGATCTTTATAAAAAATATCACTTTATATACTATCATCACATAGTATAAAAATTCTAAAAATGGAATGATATTTTTCACCAATCCTAAAAATGTAATCTCATGAGATATAATAATTTACCTATTGCATTTTATTTCTATAACATAGAACATTATAACTTAATTGAAAAAAAATCCATGGGGTTCATTTGGATTACTCCAAATTATCTACTATATTTTCATATAATTATTTTCCAAATGAATTATAGGGAAATTATATAACAACCATTCAATTAATAATAAACCATATCAATGTGTGTATGTTATAAAATATCATGATAAAATTTATAATCCAATAATGGTTTGTAAAAGATAAGTTATTCAATAAAAATTATATAAGGAATTATCATATTCCATACTATTAATGTAGGTCAATGGTATTATTAGAGAACTTTCATATTGCACTAAATTAGACTTTAATAGAAGAGGAAATATATGAAATATACATTTATAATATTAGTAGAAAATATATTTGTATAGAAAAAGATGAAATATCCTTTTCAATCAATAGACATTATTTTAGAATAATAAAATTTTAAACTGATGATAGTAGACATAAAATTATAAAAACATGAATAAACAAAAAGGATAATAAGAATGGAAAACCACATAGCAGAGTTGTAAAATATTATTATATTAATGATATTAAAAATAATATTCTATTCCCATATTTTTGGATAATATATTTTTAGTAAATAATGACCCATATTGAAAACATTTAAAATGAACCATTTAAAAAACTATATAAAATGTAAAATAGAATATAAAATAACAATAAAAATCACATATTTATAAATATGCATATCAATAAAAAATATCAGTAAAAAAGATGTGTATGATAAAGATTCAATATTTTAATCAATATAAATGGATGTTCCCAATTATGAGAAATATTTTGATTCCATTGTGAAAAAATAGAATTTAAATTATAATATTACATTTAAGCACTAGATATAATTAGAATATAAGTTATATAAATTGGTTATTAGTGTTAAAAAACATAATTCACCCCCTAAAATGAATTTAAAAATATATAATCGTTGTTTTTAATTTAACACTAAAAAGATTTGTGCATTTGAATTTTGTAATAAATACTATTTAAATAGTGATCTGGTAATAAATATATAAATATATTAAATTTCATTATATTTAAGATAAAATAAATTCATTGGTTAATTTATAAAATATATAATATTATATAAGCATTGAATATAGATATATTCCAGAAGAGTATAAAATTCAGATGAGAAACCATTATATATCTATTAAAACTAACATAATAGATAAATAATTTTCAAAAAATTGGTTTATATATTATATTATTACACTAGGAATAAATTTAAATTATTCCTATTGATGAAAAAAAATTATATGTGTGGCCATTTTTAAAATGAGTTTTTTATAAAAGATCGTAACTAAATGAGGATAAGTTATACAAAAACCCTATTACATCATTTAAAATCAATAAATAAAATGAATATACATAGTGGAAAAAGAAATAGACTTTTAAATTAAATGAATGAAACATTAATGATGACCATTAAGGAAAATGTGGAATAAAATACCTCATATAAATGGAAGTGTTTTCGTATTTATAATCATGATTCGATAAATGGAAATTGAGATTAAAAAACCTTACCGTTACACTATACTTCCATGAATGGGATTCATTGTCCTATGTTACAAACATATTGATTTTGATCACTTATATAAAAAATTATTCAAATCTATTACCATATTTAAAATTTAATTTAATTAATTCATTAAACATATATTAATTAGTTATTTTTTATATTCACATTGAATATCGGTAATTTTTACTATTTCTATACATGTTTTATAACAACAAAGTAGATTCTCATTCATTGATACCAATTTATTCATTTACATATTTTTAAATGTAGTAAAATATTATTTTCCAACTATTTAGTAATTCCCATGTTAAATTGATGGGAGGTTTGGTAATTTTTGGAATGAATGGAATTTAACGTGATAAAATAATATATAATTTTGGTAATCCCATGAGTTAAAGTAAAACATTTATTCAATTTGGATTCATTATTCCATATACAAATTCATAAAATATATTAAATTTTAATGTTATATATTACCATTTTTAATTTTTATCATATGCAATATGGTTGAAAATGATGGTGTTGGTATGATATCATTCTTAAAGGTTATGGAATCAACAAAAACATAAACATGATATATAAATATCGATGATTACCATTACACTATTAAAAAATTAAAATTAACCTTTACAGAATCATTATGTTATATTAAATTATTGAACTGTAGAATGATATTTATAAAGACTGGATAAGAGATGATATCTTAATATGATGTTGAATTATTAATAAATTTCGTTGATGAATTCTCACTTTCTTAATAGATGGTTATTCAAAATGAAGAATTTAATCTCATTTCTATTGTCTTTGTTATTACAAAATTTAGTAGAGGCATTATTATAGGGATAATGAATATATATTCAATATGGAACTGAAGGAATACAGTGGTTGGGGTGGGTTAGAAAAGGGGTTCATTTTCATTTGCGTTTTTGAGTGAAATTACTAAAAATATTTATTACATATTTTATATAGTTGTCATTTAAAATGGAAACTTGATAAAAGTGGAAAATTACATATATGGGTCATTCATTCCCATCAAAACCATTTACGAAAAAATATGATATTTTAATTTATTACCCATATATAAAATCATTTTCCTTAATTTTTCATTTTCTATGGTAAATCATTCTTACCTTCGCAACAAATTTTTTGTAGTATCCATTGAAATTTTAATGTTTACCAAATTCATACAATATTATAAAAATTAAAAATCAATATTATTTTATTTAATATATTTTGGTGGAAAAATTCAATTTAGATATTAAATCCCATAAATCATGGGTATATGTTTAAGAAAAAAACATATTTTCAAAAATTTTAATCAAAAACTGGTTGAATTATACTTTTTAATGACATATAATATATAATAGATAATTTTATAATTAAAATTTGATTTTTTTTCAAGAAAAAAATATACTAGTGTTCTTTAATGATAAATATATATATCTTTTTTTATGTTACATTATTGATTATTCATTTAATCATATAAAATAAATTTTTTTAATATAATTTCTTATGATTAGTTATTGGAATGAAAATTAAAATGAATAAATAAATTCTATTATAATAAAGAGTATTATTCCAAAATGAATTATTATCTTATAACTATTTTATAGATAAATTATTATTTTTTAAAATATATTTATATAGTAAATGTTTGTTTTTTGACATTAGAATACCCATTAGGTATATTAACTATACCCTAAGATTTAATAACTAGTATCAAGTTTACTAGTATTATTTCAAATGATAATATACCTAATTATAATAAACATGTTTTAGATACAAAACAACCATTAATTTTTATACATTTTTTGTATATTATCTTTAAAATCTATTCATGTCATTACAATTGTTTTTATGTTCGATTTAGTAAAATTGTTTATCATGTAATTATGATTTATAAAACATTATTGGATCATTTTCAGTAATAGTGATTGATATGGTTGATGTTGATTCATGGGATTTAGTAGTTCTAATGATATTATTACTTTCCTTTTATTTCATATTTTAACTATAATCCTATTAAATTATACAATTATCTATTGTAATTAATACATGGATTCCAGTACTTCTGTTTTACTGTTATTTTATTTGGGAATAAATTATTTTTCATTTGATTATTTTATTGCTGAATTATTTTATATATGTGTTTAATTGTATTAATAGAGTGTCATAAAATATTATTAATAATATATAGATTGTTAAGAAAATATTCTTATACAACAAGTATGTAACACAGATACACTTAAATTAATTTTACCCTTGCAATTTTTTTATCATCCCTTGTAGAAGAAAACAATTCATATTATCTATTATACGGTAATGTCAAAATATAATATTTATAATCTAATATAAACCCTAAAATCCTAGATAACCATTGTAATCCCATATTTTCACCTATAATAGAAATATTCCCAATTACCATTTGATACTTATAACCATAATGATTGTTCTTTAAAACCAAATAATTAATGTAATTTCCATTTAGAGAATATAATTATCTTTATAATATTCTAATAAAAAAATTTAATGATATTTGGAGAACAATATATTTTTTATGTGAATAATCATAGATAAATTTTAAAATAGTGAATAATTTTGTAAAATTATATCAGGTAATATTTTTTCAATCCATAGTCTATCTATCACTCAATTAATTTCATGATTCTGCCTTTATTCCCTTATAAAAACACCGATGGTTTGGTTGAGTAAACATAAATAATAATTTGTGTTCTCAATTATATTATAAGTAACATTGTTTCTAAAATGTCATAGATTATAATAATTTTATCTCAAAATAAAACATTATATGTTCATCCAACTACATATCCTCTTAAAAATAGATTATTTTTGGGTTTATTCTTATTATATTAACATGATAGTCCTAAAAACTAACCAAAAACACCAAACAATTGTTCCTCCAATGACCATACCTGATGTATTTGATGTAAAAAATAAAACCCTTACATATTCTATTTCATAGTAGATGAGGAACATCGATCATTACACAAATAAATTTTTTCTTATTTATATAATTTAATCATTACATATCTCAAAATAATAGAATCAATAATTAAAGGTTATGTTACTATGAAAATTTGATACATAATAATTAAACATTATACAATTACTCAAATATAATATAACTATTATACTCACATGATATCCTTTTTGAAATTTCATACATAACTTTATTATTTATAACCTAAGTAATTGAAACACGACATAGGGTGATCACATATTCTCAATAAGGGTAGAAATGATTGAAAAAATAATATATTCTACATGGGATAAAATGGAAAAGTGTTTTTGAGAAAAAATCAACGTACATGGACATAATATTAAAGATTCAAAATAAATAAAATAAATATTATATGACATGTTTTTTAGATAAATATTTTTGAATAACATTTATCATGACTGGAAAGTGTGTAAAAACCCGATTTAATAATCATGATCCCTGAAAAAATCACATTGACATAAAAATGTGTCATATATATAAAAATAAAAATTCATTATATATATTGATTCTCACATCTATTACCATCATCACATAATTGAATGAATCCTATAGTAAATTTTTTTATTTTACCCTATACTTGAGATGTCATATCATGAGTTTTAATGCATTACATAATTCATTTTAGGGACATAATCAACCCACTAATCAAATAGTGGAAAACGATTTTTTTGGTGTGTGGTTTTACTCACTAATCCATGAAAGTTTAGGAGACTAATCATTTCCCAATTCATTGTAGGGATATAGTGGACTCACAAATAAAATATTAATAAATAACACATATGTGTGAAATTTGACCATTAAAACATTCATAATTCTATTATATTATATGGAAAAATTATTTTTAATAAATATTATATATGGAATCATCATACGTCCCCCAAAGTAACAAGGTAAATGGTATTGTTATAGAATATGTATAAGGACCCAGCCTTAAACATTACTTAATCTTTAGTTACTTCAAGAATACACGTTGAAGATCTTTTCAGGTTTATAGTTTTAGATAATTAGATTATAAAACATGCATTACATTCCACATTTAAAACTGTGGTTACATAAAAGATAGTACTCATTTTCCATCAGCGGAAACATACTTAACTTAAAACATGGATTCTTTCTTGACACTTCATTGACACTATCATCACATCATGTACCTTTCCCTTGACCTGTGAAAAACATTTCAAAAACTTGGGACGATCATAAAAAGCTCAGTAAGGGATATAAAAATATGGAAAGGAAACATGAGTACATGTATACATAAGAATAAATGAAATCATACTCTACTCATAAAACATAAGCACTTTAACATATCTCATCAAATAATGAATAAATCATTGAAATCATAAGACATAAAGGTAACATGAGGCATTCATAACATTCTTACGTAGGGAGTAACCCTCTTGGTTATGTTTGGAATACCCATCACAATATATTCCCTAAATCTATTTGGAGAAACCTTAGCATTTAACTCCTTCGCATTACCCAATGCATTGGAGAGCTATATCGGGCTCACCCGCCCTTAGTTTATCACGGAACCGCCCGTCTTCAGAACAATGCCCAAGAACCATAACATAATCGTATCACATAAAACATGCATAAAGGAAACATAACATTTCCACTTTTCAATCACAAGATATCAATACAACACATTGATATAAAAACATGATGAAAACCATTTTCAATACCAAAATAAAGAAAAGTAAAACATAGTATTTATTTTTCTTTTTTTTAAAAAATGTATGGCTTGTAGAGGAAGCCGAAACTCAAATAATGGTCACGGCGGCGGAGAAGTTATTGTCGCCACATACGTACGACAAAAACATTCCCTTTTGTTGTTTAGTAAAACTCTTAGTGTAAAAAAGTTTCCTTTTTTGATAAATGTAAAAGTCAAAGGGGTTTATACACCGTATAAAAGAAGGTTGTGTATAAAACAAAATATGCCTCAATGAAGGAAGATTGAGACGAAGTCCCATACCTCAGGTCCGACTTGACTCGATCATTCTTTAACCTCTAGAATAATAAACTTGTGTTAATTTATACTTGATTAAGAACCTTTTTCAATTTCATTATTCCTTTTATATCACTTATTACCATGTCGTGAACACTATGTAATTATTTAAGTTAATAACGATCGTTTTAACGATCATTGGTACATGAGTCAAAAATAAACTATTTATAATTACAAGTTGTTCATGCATCCATTATATCCAGAGTTATAATCATAATGTAGATATAATATATATCATATATATCCAGTATATACATGCATTTTTAATATTATATAATGTTTAGAGATAATAAATGAAATGCACCGTTCATGGAGACGGTAAGCCGTACGTACGCATGAACGCTACCTTCATTTCTATTTTGTATTTTATGGAATGGAATCATAATGATATAAATGTATATTATAATTATAGTATAATATCATATATAATATCATTACTTACATCCTTTATACGTCCCACATATGGCATTAACGAATCAAATCACATTGAGGGGGCGGTAGTCCGCACTTCCTAAAATGAAGATTTCGCGTTTACCCATAATGTAAACCATAAAGGTATGCCATAAATGAAAAATACAGAAGCCTAAGTAAAACATAAACATATTATATATCATATATAAATATAGTTTCATATTAATTTCCACCTTTGAAAGTGTTAAAATAATATTGAACAATCATCGTTTCGTGAGGCGGAAATTCACCATCCACGGAAACAATATGTTTTTTAACCATAAGATCTAGGTGTGTGTAAGTGTAGCTCGAATCCTTCTTATAACAACATCATACTATATGAAATATACTGGTGTTGTTACAAAATAAATGAATAAAAAGAGTTTAGGGGGTTGCAGAAGCAAAATAAAACATAAGAACACAAGAGAAGACACTACCTTTAAATCGGGTAACGTTTTTTGATTTTAGCTCAAAGGCTTCCTTGGAAAGACATCTGCACAAAGTGAGGCTTCTATGAGAGATATAGGGATGTAGAGAGACAAAATGGACAGGGGTTGGCCCAGCCAAAAGCTTTGGAAGTGTGGGTAAGGTGGTAGTGGTGGGGGCCTTTTATAAGAGGAGAGGAGGGGCACTCTTGGAATGTTAAGAAATGATACTTTGTTATAAAATGATTTTTGGATAAAAAAGGTCCCAAAATTATAAATTTCGGGGATAAGGTGATAAGGGTTCTAAATCCAAACATCCAATAAGTTTTTGACAAGTCCTGGTCTTATATTTTAAATTCTCTTTTCATTTTATTTAAATCGTTAAATAATGAGGTAATCACTTCATCATCATGGTGTCATAAATAATTCAATTTATTTAATGTCTAAAAATTATAAAGAAAATTTCATGATGTAGAAAACCTTTTTAGATTTCTAATTAATATTTATAGTCAAAAATATGACTTGTATAACACCATTTAAAAATTGTTTTACAAAAACAACACATGTTTGTGACATTTTTATTTTAACATTAAATAAAATGTTTTTAATGTCATTATGCGACCAAAGTGGTTCCATGGGGTCCCCATGTTGACCCATGGATTGTGTTGGTCGGCCATTACACATCCAATAAGGGTAGTATTTGTATCAGGTTCATTTTATATTATTAAAACTTTATTCTTACCTTAAATTACACTAATTACCTCTTATCGCGATTAAAAACTTAAAAGTTACTATTCACCAAAAAATTATTTTAATCCAATTGAAAAACATTTTAGTTCTTAATAATAACCATGTATGTTATATTTTTGAAATTAAAAACATAGAGGTGGTAAAATTTCATTTAAACGATAAATCAGTTTTTAAGTACCACTTAGTGGTTTCACTATTCATCAAAAATTGATGTTTTTCAGAAAAATACCAAAACTTCACCCTAAGCTATATATGATATTCCGAATTAAAAAATGATGTCTATTTTAAAAAATTCAATACATATAAGTTACATGAATTAATTTAATAATTAATTCCCGGTGTCAGAGCAAATAGCGTGTTTTTATGAAACAATAAGTATCAAAAGATTGACACTAGTTTAAGTACAATTTCAATGTGAAATTAATTTCAACGACCACTATTGGATTAAATGGTAAAAATATATTATAATTTAACTTTAAAACCAATTCAAAAGATAATCTAATCATATAAATAAATTAGATTTAAAAGAGGTTTTGAATTAAAATACTACATTTTTCACTATTCATTAAAAAATGAACTTTATCGGAAAAATACCAAAAATTTACCCAAAGTAACTTCCAATGTCCCAATCATAAAGAATAAGTTTATTTTGAGAAATAAAGATTATAAAATTTTCAAAAGTTTGATTTAAAAATGGTTTTCCATCGAAAGGAAGTAAAACAATCTTTTTAAAATATAAGTGTATTCCATGCTTAAGATTGGATTTATTCTCACAGTAATCCTCTAAAACACTATCTAATTCATTAATAGACATAGATAAAAATATCTATTATTCATTTCTTACATGGGATGTTACATCCTTCCCCACTTTAGAAAATTGCGTCCCCGCAATTTATTTACTTATCGAATAAGTGGGGGTATTTAGCCCTCATTGCATTTTTAGATTCCCATGTTGCCTCTTCAATCATGTGGTTTTTTCACAAAACCTTTACCTGATGAATCACCTTATTCCGTAAAACGTGCTCCCTGTGGTCAAGAATCTGGACCAGTTTTTTCTCATAAGATAGGTTCTCTTCCAGCTAAACTACCTCTGGACTCAAAACATGAGATGGATCTGGCATATACTTTCTCAACATCGAAACATGAAAAACATTGTGTACCTAAGATAAACTCAGAGGTGAAGCCACTCGGTATGCAACTGATCCAACTCTCTCTATAATTTCATATGGTCCAATGAACCTTGGACTCATATTTCCTTTCATACCAAATCGCATTACACTTTTCCATGGTGAGACTTTGAGAAAAACATGATCAACTACCTCAAAATAGAGATCCTTCCTCCTGTTGTCCGCATAACTCTTCCGCATACTCTGAGCTGTTCTCATGTGTTTCTGTATCTGCTGAACTTTTTCTGCCAACTCATCTACCAATTCTGGTCCCATCAGCTTCCTTTCACCCACTTCATCCTAGAAAGATGGAGTTTGACACCGCTTCTCATAGAACACCTCAAATAGTGCCATCTGTATACTGGAATGAAAACTGTTATTATATGAAAATTCAACCAAATAAAGATGTTGGTCCCAACTTCCCTGATAATCCATCGAACAAGAACGTAGATATATCCTCCAAAGTCTGAATTGTTCGTTCTGGCTGCCCATCTGATTGAGGATGAAAAGCTATACTAAAATTTAATTCAGTACTTAACGACTTCTGAAGGCCTTTCAAAAAGTTAGAAGTAAACCTGGGATCACGATCAGATACAATGGATATCAGAACTCCATGTAACCTGACTATATCGTTAAGATACAAATGAGAAAGTTTATCTAGGAAAAAATTATCTCATATAGCAAGGAAATGAGCAGATTTAGTCAAGCAATCAACAATAACCCAGATTACATTATTACCTCGAGGTGTCTTCTAAAATCTCACAACGAAGTCCATGGATATATTTTCCCATTTCTACTCTGGCACTGGTAAAGGCTGAATCATCCCTTTCGGTAACTGCCACTCTGCTTTAACCTATTGACAAGTCAAACACTTCACTGTGAAATCAGAAATATCTCTTTTCATTCCATCCCACTAGTAATACTCTTGTAGATCTCTGTACAACTTAGTACTTCCAGGATGAATTGAAAACGGAGAACTATGAGCTTCACATAACAACTATCTCTTCAACTATGAATCACAAGGCACACACAATCTCTTCCCAAATCTAAAAACAAAATCATTTTCAATGTTGAATTCAGGAAAATTACCCTTCTGAACCAGCTTTACCTTTTTCTGCAACTCACTATCTTGCTTCTGTGATTGCTTGATTCTGTATGATAGAGGTGATCTCCCTGATACCTGAAACAAAACATAAGAACTTCCTACACCAAAAACTTCTATTCTAATGTTCGTCAAATCCTTAACCAAAGGATCACATTCTAAACGCAACATTGTTAATGAAGCATTTCTTTTTTGACTCAAAGCTTCATCCACTTTATTTTCTTTTCCTGGATGGTAATGAATTGTACAATCATAATCCTTAATTAATTCCATCCATCTCCTCTATCTCATGTTCAGTTCTTTCTGAGTGAATATATACATTAAACTTTTGTGATCGGTATATATTTCACACTTTACTCCATACAAATGATGCCTCCAAATTTTTAAAGCGAAAACAACAGCAGCTAATTACAAATCATGTGTAGGATAATTTACCTCATGAGTTTTCAATTGAAGTGAAGAATATGCAATTACCTGATCATTCTGCATTATGACACAACTAATTACTTTAAATGAAGCATCACTATAGATAACTAACTCACCATTCCTGGAAGGTAGTTCCAAAACTAGAGCATTCACCAATCTTCTTTTCAATTCCTGAAAACAATCATCACATTCCTTTGTCTAGATAAACTTAACACACTTCCGAGTTAGCATAGTCATTGGACTAGATAACTGTGAAAGATTTCTAAAAAACCTTCAGTAATAGCCTTCCAAACCATGGAATCTAGGAATATTAGTTACATTTGTGGGTCTTGGCCATTCTTCAACAACTTTTGTTTTTGCAGGATCAACAGTTACCCCATCTTTTGAAACAATGTGACCAAGGAAAGAAATTTGTTGCAACCCAAACTCACACTTTCTGAATTTTCCATACAGTTTATTTTCATTTAAGGTGTGCAAGATAACCATTAAATGAATTTCATGCTCCTTTTTACTTTTACAAAACACAAAAATAACATCAGTAACACAACCACCATTTATCACCTGATTCAACTAATCCATCACTGCAGTAAACTGCTCAATTATGATTCTGACCATCTCAGTATGCTGATTTGAAAGGTCATTTCCCTCTGTATGACTTCCTAGCACTGCTTCCCTATTTCCTCTACGGCAAACCATTATGAACAAACATGTCTTAGATGAAGGAACACGGTAATCTTCAAATTCTATATCATTTCAATTTTACCATAAAAAAATATTTTTGGATAATCATTTAATAGAATTCTAACTCCTAAAGTTATATAAACCGACCTCTGATACCAACTATAAGGCCCCAGCCTTAATCATTACTTAATCTTGAGTTACTACAAGAATACACATTGATGATCTTTTCAGGTTTAGAGTTTTAGAGAATTAGATCATAAAACATGCATTACATTCCACATTTAAACAAAGTGGTTACATAAAAGATAGTACTCATTTTTCCCATCAGTGGAAACATATTTAACATAAAACATGGATTATTTCTTGACAATTCATTGACACTATCATCACACCATGTACCTTTCCCTTGACCTGTGAAAAACATTTCAAAAACATGGGATGAGGATAAAAAGGTGAGTAAGGGATTTAAAAATATGGAAATGAAACATGAGTACATGTATACATAAGAATTAATGAAATCATAATCTACTCATAAAACATAATCACTTTAACATACCTCATCAAATCATGAATAAATCATAGAAATCATAATACATAAAGGTAACTTGAGGCATTCATAACATTCTTACGTAGGGAGTAACCCTCTTGGTTATGTTTGGAAAACCCATCATAGTATATTCCATAAATCTCATTAGAGAAACCTTAACGTTTAACTCCTTCATGTTACCCAATGCATTGGAGAGCTATATCGGGCTCACCCGCCCTTAGTTTATCACAGAACCACCCGTCTTCATAACGATGCCCAAGAACCATAACTTAATCGTATCACATAAAACATGCATAAATGAAACACAATGTTTCCACTTTTCAATCACAAGATATAAATACAACACATTGATATAAAAACAATATGAAAACCATTATCAATACCAAAATAAAAGAAAAGTAAAACATGTTAGTTATTTTTGTTTTTTTAAAAAAGGTATGGCTTGTAGAGGAACCCGAAACTCAAATAATTGTCACAGCGGCAGAGAATTCGTTGTCGCTGCATACGTATGAAAAAAATATTCTCTTTTTTCATTTAGTAAAACGCTTTATATAAAAAAGTTTCGTTTTTTGATAAACATAAAATTCAAAGGGGTTTATACACCGTACAAAAGAAGGCTTTGTATAAAACAAAATATGCCTCAATGAAAGGAGATTGAGACGAAGTCCCATACCTCGGGTCCGACTTGACTCGATCGTTCTTTAACCTCCTGAATAATAAATATGAGTTAATTTATACTTTCCTAAGAACCTTTTTCAAGTTCATTATTCCTTTTATATCACTTATTACCATGTCATGAACACTATGTAATTATTTAAGTTAATAACGCTCGTTTTAATGATCATTGGTACTTGAGTCAAAAATAAACTCTGTATAATTACAAGTTTTTCATGTATCCATTATATCCAGAGTTATACTCATGATGTAGATATCATATATATCATATATATCCAGTATCTATATGCATTTATAATATTACATAACGTTCAGAGGTAAGAAATGAAATGCACCGTTCATGGATACGATAAGCCGTACTTACGCATGAACGCTACTTTCATTTCTATTTTGTATGTTATGGAATGGAATCATAAAGATATAAAGGTATATTATAACTCCATTATAATATCATATATAATATCATTAATTAAATCCTTTATACTTCCCACATATGGAATTAATGAATCAAATCACTTTGAGGGGGCGGTAGTCCGCACTTCCTAAAATGAAGATATCACGTTTACCCATAATGGAAACCATAAAGGTATGCCATAAATGAAAAGTACAGAAGCTTAAGTAAAACATAAACATATTATATATCATATATAAATATAGTGTCATCTTAATGGCCACCTTTGAAGGTGTTAAAAGAATATTGAACAATCATCATTTTGTGAGGCAGAAATTCTCCATCCACGGAAACCATATGCTCTTTAACCATTAGATGTAGGTGTGTGTAAGTGTAGCTAGAATCCATCTTATAAAAACATCCTAGTACGTGGAAAATACTGGTTTTGTTACAAAAGAAATGAATTAAAAGAGTTTAGGGGGTTGGAGAAGCAAAATAAAACATAAGAACACAAGAGAAGACACAATATTTAAATCAGGTAACTTTTTTTGATTTGATCTCAAAGGCTTCCTTGGAAAGGCTTCTTCCCATAGTGAGGCTTCTAGGAGTAATAGAGGGATGTGTAGAGACAAAATGGGAAGGGGTTGTCTGATCCAAAGGCTTTGTAAGTGTGGGTAAGGTGGTAGAGGTGGGGGCCTTTTATAAGAGGAGAGGAGGGGCACTCTTGGAAAGTTAAGAAAAGATACTTTGTTATAAAATGGTTTTTGGATAAAAAAGGTCCCACAATTATAAATATCTAGGATAAGGTGATAAGTGTTCTAAATACACACATTCAATAAGTTTTTGACAGGTGCAGGTCTTAGATATTAAATTATCTTTTCATTTTATTTAAATCGTTAAATAATGTGATAATCACTTCATCATCATGGTGTCATAAATAATTCAATTTATTTAATGTATGAAAATTAAAAAAAAACTTTCATGATGTAGGAACTATTTTTAGATTTATAATGAATATTTATAGTCAAAAATATGACTTGTTTAACACCATTTAAAATTTCTTTTAGTAAAACAACCCATGTTTGTGACATTTTTATTTTAACATTAAATAAAAAGTTTTTAATGTCATTTTCCTAAAAAAGTGGCTCCATGGGGTCCCCAAGTTGACACATGGATTTTATTGGTCGGCCATGACACATCCAATAAGGGTAGGATATGTATCAAGTTAATTTAATATTATTAAAACATTATTCTTACCTTAAATTACACTAATTACCTCTAATCGTGATTAAAAACTTAAAAGTTACTTTTCACCAAAAAATTATTTTAATCCCATTGAACCACATTTTACTTATTAATGAAAATCATGTATGTTGGATTTTTGAAATTCAAAACATAGAGGTGGTAAAATTTCATTTAAACAAAAAATCAGTTATTTAAGTACCACTTAGTGGTTTCACTATTCATCAAAAATTGATGTTTTTCAGAAAAATACCAAAACATCACCCTAAGCTATATTTGATATTCTGAATTCAAAAATGATGTATATTTTACAAAATTCAAAACATATAAGTTACATTAATAAATTTAATAATTAATTCCCGCTGTCAGAGCAAATAGCGTGTTTTTATGAAACAATAAGTATCAAAAGATTGACACTAGTTTAAGTCCAATTTCAAAGTGAAATTAATTCCAATGACCACTATTGGATTGAATGGTAAAAATATATTATTATTTAACTTTAAAACTAATTCAAAATATAATATAATCATATAAATAAATTAGATTTAAAAGAGGTTTTGAATCAAAATACAACATTTTTCACTATTCATTAAAAAAATGAACTTTATCAGAAAAATACCAAAAATTTACCCAAAGTAAATTCCAATGTCCCAATAATAAATAATAAGTTTATTTTGACAAATAGAGCTTATCAAATTTTCAAAAGTTTGATTTAAAAATGGTTTTCCATCAAAAGGCAGTAAAACAGTCTTTTAAAAATATTTGTGTATTCCATGCTTAAGATTGAATTTATTCTCATTTTAAGCCTCTAAAACAATATCTAATTCATTAATAGACATAGATAAAAATATCTATTATTAATTACTTACTTGGTATGTTAGAATATGCTTTGTGAACCAAAAGAAAAATTAATAGATGTTGAAATAGATGATAAATATTTTTTTAAGAAAGTTTTTTAAATGTAAATGAAAAAACAGGTACAAAAATTTCAATTTAAAAATTTTATTTTATAAGAAAATATTTTATCAAAACATTTGATGATAAATTACATTAAAAAATTATGAAATTTGGTAGTGGATTCATTTTCTAGATAAAAAATATTGTTGAAAAATGAATTCATGTGATTTTATTAAAAAATATTCATTTAATAAATTTTAATTAAATATTATATCCATTGAAAATGATTGATGAGGAACAAAATTACAAGTATTCCATTCAAATTATTATAAATATTGTAAATATTAATATTAATTTACCATATAAATCATAAATTTATTAATAAGAACACCCATAAAAGAATGAAACTAATATGGACATAGAGGAGAATGATTCCAGATTGAATAAAAGAGAAAATTAATATTAAATATATTAGTAATATTTTTATTTAATTATGGGCCAAAGGGATGTAAAGTGGTATAGTGAAAAGTAAGACACATAAATAACATGCTGAAAATAAAAAAAGATTTTTTAGGGAATGCAAACATTTTTTAAAATTGGAATTTTAACATTGAAAAAAACAATGTTTAAAGTGAGAAAAGGATAAAATCCACAAAAAAATAAGTAATTATTTTTTCTAAAGGCCATAAAATAGACAATGTGAGTTCGATTTAATATTCCTATTAAAAATTTGAAAATATTTTTTAATCCATTACATGGGGAACCATATACATCACATTAAAGATGATAGGTGGGGATGGATTACACATATGTTTTCCCCAAGTATGTACCAATAAAACCCCAACCTTATAAGGATAACTATTTTATCTAACATCAAAATCCATCCACATTTTCTTTATGTTCCATATATTATGGACCCCACCATGATCCATAAACTATACTGGTTTTTAGAGAACCATCTATATAATAGATCAATAATACATGGTGTGTCCCCTTAGTCATCCATATTATTGTTATCTAAGAGTGAAGATAAAATTTGTATCCTTTGTATTGACTATAGATACTAGAATCATGTCACTATTTCATATAATTTTTTTTATTTTCAGAATGAGTATTGGAGATATTTTTATTCCTAATAACAAATCATAGGCTTCAATATTTTATATGTTTGTTTGAGATTTATATTTCCTGAAGATGGGGTTTCATTGTCACTACCCACATTATGAGTAATTTATGATTTCCTTTGTGTAAAAAAAGAACCTAGTTATATAAAATTAGATTATTAATATTATTTTTTCCTCTTTACAGAATGGTTTATGGTATTCATCATTGATGTCATCCTCATTTGTTATATGTTGGATGTTAATTAATGAGACAAAATAAAGATTGTCCTAGACATACATAGTAGGAATTTGAATTACCGAATGTTGTGAAAGTGTTATTTATGTATTATAAAGGTCAAAAAAACGTGATATGTAATCATAGAGTATAGTTTAAATATATAACTAATGAATAATTATTATATTCTATTTATTGATCTTGCCAATAGCATGATTAGTGTAGGGAGTATCCTTAGTTTGACTTGGTATTACCCGATGACAGTGTCAAAATTTTCTTGGATCACGGTACCATTGATTCCATGATATATGAAGTTTAACCATTCAAATTTTCTGATAATTATCATCGATATTCAATTAAGTTGATTTTATTATTCTTTAATGAATCTAGTTATGACAATGTTAATGGATATTTTTTACTGTGAGGTTTCATACAATCCATCTTGTGCTTAGAATTATTTTGTTATGATAATGTAGAAGGTAGAAATTTATTATAAATCTAATACACTACGCACCATGTGAGGTATTATGTGTCAAATATATTTAATATGATAAATATATTTTTTACCATGAATACATTAATTCAACTACTTCTTAGTTACTAGTTTACAATTTTCTAAAAACACTAGTGTCTCTTGAAAACTTTGACCTATAGAGTTCTTATCATAATTAAGAGTTTTTGGATTATGCTCCACATCAATTATGAATAAAAAATAATATATATTTTTTTACATTAATAAGTTCAAAGAATAACTTATTAGTAATATTTTATATCATATTTTATGAGCTTGCTTGGTGTAGTTTTCTTCATTTTCATTGACTATATTGAATGTGTGAAGAGTATCTTATAATCAAATAATGGTTTTGACCCCTCAATTAAAATTTCTATTTTGGCTGGTCCAAAATGAGGATATTTATCATGAATAATTTTGTGAATAATTTTTTTCCTTTGATTATCTGAAGTTTTTTTTAATTCTAGAAAAACATAATCATCTTTTAGGGGAGGAAAATGGTACTTGTTATGGTACATTAGGAGGTTTTAAGTTAATTACATCAATTTCCTTATGAAATGAATCATATAATTTAAATTATGTTCCATGTAATTCATATGTTGATTCTTTAGTAAGGGGATTTATAAGGGTATACCACAGTTTGATTATTGATTCTATACCATCCTACAAGTGAATAAGGATAATTTGTTTCTTATAATTATGTCTCAACCCCTAAAAATTCTACAGTGGAAGTGGGTTGGAATATAGATGGACTATGGGATGGGAATCTGGGTTTTGTGACTAATTACAAGGCCATTTGGGAGATTATATACTAATTTTCCATTCCATCCCACTTCCTTCCATACTGGATTATTATTTCACTCAGAGAATCTGTTTATTATATATTCATCATAATATATATTGCATGAAAATTAAATATTGACTTTCCTTCCATAAAATTCATATATATGTTTTTTGTTTTGTATATTGATATAGTTTTATTTTGAGCTAATTTTTTTTACTATAATAACATTACATGCTAAAAATACTGGTAATGTATTATAAACCATTTATTCCCATGTAGATATACTATGTATTTATAGATTGTTATTTGGATGGATCAAGGATGATCGTTAACACATTGTGAAGTTTTACTACCAAAATATCTATCACTATACCACTGATATAGTTTTATTTATCATCTATAATGGGAAAATATATAGTTTACCCCTATACTAGATTGAGATATGAGAGTCCTCATACATAGGTCCAGATAGACTAATAGTGATTATAGAGATAATACAGATAATTTATTTTTTGATTTGTAATTGTTAGTATTTTTAAATGTCACTTAATGAATAATTATGAAATACATTAGAGTTTGAGGAGGGATAAAATATATTCATGAAGGTATATCTCTAGTAATTTTTTTTTTATTTTTTTTGGATTTTTATTAATCTCTTAAACTAAATGATCTATTCTATATCTTTATAAGCGAATCAGAACATTAATACAACAAAGACTTATATATATTGTTAGACTGGGTGAATTACATCATTCATATGATTCATATGAGGAGGTATGACCATGATCTATTAATTTTTATTATCTAGGTGACCTATAAATAAAATTATAATCCCACATTACATTATACTAGATGGAAATTAACCATCAGAAGGAGGGGGACTTTAACACACAAGGTTTGATATCCTTTTCATGTTCTCTTATTTTTTGTGTCAATTTTATTGATTTTTCTAATATTTGGTATCTATTGGATGGATTTTATGACATTTATTTGGTGTCTATATTTGTTTATATACACTAAAGATAGTAAAATTCAACAATTTTTTTTTATTTTGTAGGGGTATGCACATGTCCCATGGGAACATCAATTTTCAAAATGGGGTTCTTTGTCACAAGATGGATTTGGGAAGGGAAAACTAGTGTTCTAGTTATAGAACATCTGTGAGAGACCTAACCATACTATGTTTAAAATATTTTTGGATTTAAAAAAGTATATTTTATTATCAAAAAATTTATTGTATAAATTTTATAAATATTATAGGTTTTAGTTCATTCAAAGGGATGATGATATGTTTAGTACAACATACCATGGTTCTGGTTTTCAAAAATACATACTTCTTGATTTGTTTGTCATGTCTTGGGGAGGAGTTACTTTCCTAATGTGGTAATATTATATCCTATTTGTAGGGATTGTAATGAATTTTTTTACTGGGGAACTCCTCAATACCCTCTACTCTACACATCCTTCATATTTTTTTGTTCTAGACAATTTCTGTATGATTTTCGGATGTTCATGTAGGTTGTATAGTATTATTATTATATTTGGTTTTTGTTGGTATATAATTAGAGGTATGTGATTTCCTATTCACATATTATCTATAATTTTAAGGATACATGATTTCTAAAATATTTTATTTCTACTGTAAAATGTAATTATCAATTTGGTAGATTTTTTCATTACTCACTGGATTATTATTCAAACAGTGGTTCCATGAAACACCCAAAATTTCATTGATGAATTGATAAAATTATTTTCCAAAATATATATATGTTATTTTTATTTGTGAATATAAAATACAGTTTTTAGGTTGTGATTTTGGAAATTTAATATTCATTTGAGGGACATGGTTGAAGGGATAATTTTGGGTTAAAATTTAATCAAATGAAATGACATTGTTGAATAATGGTCTCGTATCCTGACCAAGGGATATATAATTTGAAATTAATGGTTGTGTGTGTGTGTTAAATGGATAATTAAATTGAATGTTTTATTCTTCTAATAAAAATATTTTTGGGGAAATTAATTTTATAATTATTCTATCCTATATATATTGTACTATTTTAACATCATTCATATTTTTCAAAACTGTGATAATAAAAATCAGTCAAATAGAATTCTTGTTTTTAGTCGCATGTGGGAAATGTCTTATTTTTTTCCCATTTGGGGTGTTATACTCACCCCCTATTTAAGAATTATGGTGTGTTTTTAGATGTTATATCAGTGATAAAAGATTGATAATGGTATTTTATTTTTATAATAGTGAACATATATATAGAAATTATAGATGATGAGGGATGATATTGGAAGTTGGTCATGTTTTAGGATTTTAGTGTGGTGTAATATTACATCATATATCATAATTAATTATAAATTTTTATTTATATTTATTTATTATCACCATTTTTACTCATGATTAATTTTATTATATAATTTGTTTTTAGTTTTATTCATGATTTGTAGAAATGTTTATTTTTTGGTGGTATTTTTCTTTTTTTCTCTATTTGTCTGTATAAAAAGAGTATCACATTACCCTGCATTAATTTTAAACCATTATATTTTTATTTTCATCCTTTTATAAGCATGCAATTTATTCATTGATCTATGGAAAACTTGCTCCTTCAATTATAATAGTAATGCATAGGATATTAGAAATTGTATTAGTTTGGTAAGATCATTAGTTCATGTCGTATGATGAATATAATACATGATAAGAGTTTAAATAAATAATATAAAAAGTCATAACTATCCCATATATACATGAAATTATGATACCTTGGTGGTCGAGGTGTAAAAATTGTTTTTTTTATAAATTGACATGTATTTATCTAATATATGTTGTTTTAGCTATTGTTTGTTTAGTATCAGGAATTAAAAAGGGAGATTCAAATTTGGTATTTCATATCACTTTATTTGCCATTTTTTTGGATATTATTGTTTTAAATGTTATTAAATTATATATGATAGAACCCTGAATAAGGGTAGTAAAATAAATAATTGAATATTATTGATATAGTTATAAATAAAAACTCCACTTGTTCGGAGAATTAGAGGCCAACATGTGAGTAATTTATAGAATATGGTTCATCATATACTATAGATGTGTCCTAATCCGATTCTTGTTTCCACTAATAATGACACTAAATCCATCGCATGAAAAGCCCTGAAGGGTGTTACCTATCCCTAGAGACTGGAACAAGTTCTTGGGTATCAATAAATTTGGTTTGGTAATGATTTATCTGATTATGAAAGTATAAAAAATTAAAAAACAATCAACGATATGAATCTAAAAAATTTATGCCAAAAAATCCTCAACCCCAAGTTGTCTCCACAACACCGCACTATAGGAGGGAACTAACAACCCGAACTGTATTCACCCGGGGATTTTCCTTTACCTATGTCATACATAATCAAGTCTGCTCACACCCAAGTGTTGTAAGTATATTGTGAGTCTAATCCCAATATTATACCATCCAATTATTTCAATG
Organism: Viscum album; assembly: GCA_963277665.1. NCBI lineage: Eukaryota > Viridiplantae > Streptophyta > Magnoliopsida > Santalales > Viscaceae > Viscum > Viscum album. Next base: position 1,918,712,696 of record OY728125.1, on the reverse strand, counting down.
ATTATTCAATACAAGGAGAAAAGTATTCGGTTTTGATATATAAGGAAAAGAAGCGATAAATTCCAAGAAATGAAACATTAAATTGTAAATAGATTTCAAAAAAACATTCATAATGATAACACATTTAAATAATACATGTTAACTATTGTAATTTAGTTCAAAAAAACATTATTTCAAGGGTAAATACCACAAATCCAATGAGCATTAAAACTGGGAACACCCCTAGGCACTAGATTATCTCGGGCCCTATTTACCTCGTACCTCAGTATAAAAATATCCAACATTATGAGTTATGTATTTTTTCCTTCTGTGTAAAAAAGACCCTAATTAAATAAAATTAGCTTATTACTATGATTTTTAACTCTTTATGGAATGGTTTATGGTATTTGTCTATGACGTCATCCTCATTTGTTATGTGTTGGATGTTAATTAAGGAGGCAAAATAAGGATTCTCCTAGACTTACATAGTGGTAATTAGCATTACCGAATTCTTTAAAAGTGTTATTTGTGTATTATATAGGTCAAAATTATGTGATATGTAATCATATAATCTAGTTTAAATATCGATCTAATGAATATTTATGTTATTCTATTTATTGATCCAGGCAATTGCATGATCATGATACAGAGTATCCTTAGGTTGGAAGGGTATCACTAAATGAACGTGTCAAAAATTTTATGGATCATGGTAACATTGATACCATTATTTAGTATGATTAAACATTCAAATGATCTGATAATTCTCGTTAATACTCAATTTAGTTGATTTTATGGTTCTTTAATGCATCTATATATGATAATGTTATAGTATGTTTTTGAGTGTGTGGTGTTATATATTTAAGCTTGTGCTTAGAATGATTTTGTTATGATAATTTAGAATGATGAAAATGAATATATGTTTAATACACTATTATCCATCTAGATGAATTATGTGTCCAATATATTTGATATAATATATATATTTTTTTACCAAGAATACATTGATTGTAATGACCCAAACATTCATTAATGGAAATCCCACTTGATCTAATTAAATGTCTCATTATGTAAAATGTTTTGTGAACTTATTTGGTTTTATGATTTTGATTTTTTAACTTACCATTAGGAAATGTGACCGTTGCTAATATAGTAGTTGAACAGTGACCACATGATTTGTATAAATATAAGACATTAACAAATCTGATTTACTCAGACAAAGGAAGCAGTGACCTCATCTAGTAGACTTTACCCATACGAAGCCCATTTTTTCGGAGCATGGAAAGGAGGAAGTGTCATTGGAATTCACTGTTAACCATGTCCAAGCTGAGATTGATCCATTAAGCTTGAGTGGAACCGACTACGGGAGAATTGGAAGTTAATAGAGATTACCATCCGAGTGATGTTATTCGAGCCACCCCAAGAGTCTGTCACCATCGCAAACCTTACCCTTTGTTCTCATTCGGGTGTTATAAAGGGTTATGTAACAATACCCTAACACTATGAATATGTACATTATTTTTGTATAAGGAATGATCAATCATTTTATTATCGTTACTTTGTAAATAGTTTTTAAAGCACAAATAGTATTTTTATTTAATATTCAACTAAGAAATCTATTTTGATGAATTAATGGATTTTTGAATTAAATAATATTTTAATAAAATATTATTATTATTAAATAACTTTTTATTAAATATTAATGATCATATAATTTTATTAATTCAATTGTAATTTTTCTTATGGTTTGAATGCCATTTTTGTCAAAACCCATGAATTTTTTATAAGTGTCAGTTTTTCTTTAAAAAGTAAAAATTAACATATTTATAAAATTATTTAAATAAAATGAATATTATTTTTGGAATCAAAATGATGAAAATTTCCAATGGTGAATTTTTCATAATTTTCTAAGATAATCAAATTTTTGGGTAAAAATTAATAATCGTTTTAATATATAATGTGTTTTATGCCATCATGATGACCCAATATGGATATAATAAAATAATATAAATGATATTTTCGGCCAATATATGTTTTAGCATAAAAATAATGTGATTTTTGGTTTGTTTTATTTATTATACAGGACTTTAGTGGACCCTCCAAGACTTATAAAACATCTAGTCTTTTTAAATAGTTTTATTTGAGAATGTGACTCACCTTTAAATAAGCACCCTCAATATTTTAAGAAGTTCGGCCATTGGCCATATAAAACATTGTTTACCACTCCCCATTTTTAAAAACCATAGGCAATAATCATGGTATGGATTGTAGTTTTGATTAGATTAATGTGCGGTGTCCCAAACCTAAATATTAAAGAATTCCCAATCCTTTCCTATATAAAACCACCCAATCTCCCACTTCCTCTTCACTCAAAGCCATATTAGTTTGAACCAACCCTTAACCCCTCTCTATTGAATCCTACCAAGTTTCCCCAAGATCCCATGATTCCTCTCTCTAGCCTCTCTTAAGCCTTTGGGATCACACTTCTAAGTAAGGGATTCACTCTTTTCTCATTTTTGTATCAATTTCATTATATTTTTATGCCCTTTTATTTTGAATTATAAATCTTGGGGTATGATTTCACACCTCTCCCATTCCGATTTCTCTAATTTTTAATGATGAGATACCCTTTCTCTATCATTAAATTCCCCTCATATACACTTGTTACCATGCCAAAATTCTGTAAGGAATCTCTCTCTTCTCATTTACATTCAAGCAATTATTTTGTATTGTGAATATAAATTCCATTACAAATGGTGCAACATGTATCTTTATGACCCCCTTACTGTAAATTTCATGTAAATATGATGATACACCCATTTCTCTCTCATCAACCATTTGTATGTATTCCTATGTGACGTCGTTATGCTGTCGAAATTGCACCGTGGTTTTCCAAGCCAATGTCATTGTGTAGTGAATACCATGCCCATTTTCCTATCATGGGTATTAACCATTATGACCATTTACATATTGATTATAGTGTTTCATTTATTAGTTCCAAATTTCTTTTATCGTGTAATAAATGATGAGGTTTAATGAATCCATTTTATATGATCCATTTGGCATATTTATGCATGAAATGAAATGTTTAAGAAGGGTGTGCCATGATAGCGCTCCAATGCATTGGGTAAAGAGTAATATCATGATACGTCAAGTGAATTGAGGTTTTACTCATGATAATTCAAGTGAAATTAGGTTTTACTCATGATCAATGTGCAATGAGCCTTGGATCATGCTAAAATCGTGTTAAATGTTGTTTCCACATTTCCATATTAAAATTATCATGCTTTATCATGCCTTTATGTTACTGTTTCTCTTATACTCCATTGATATGCCTATTTTCTAACATTTACTATATTACTCATGTTATTACATGTTTATTCACTTATTGGGCTTTATAGATCACTCTTTTTCATGCATGTCCTCAGGTTATCTTATGCAATTCTAAGTACGTGGGAATGTAGTGGTCATGTAAATAATGTTTTAAATAAAGATGTTGTATTTCATGTTCTAAGTTGTTATGTAAAGATTCTAAGCCCCATAGGCACTAGACCACTCGATATTCTATGTTTTATAAAGTGATGTTTATGTAATAAATCCTATTTAAGTGTGTAACAAAGAGAAGGGTTGTCATATTGATTCACTTACTTCATGGTGAGTAGTTTTTAATCCTCTCAAACCATTAATGTCTCTTAAAATTTTTGATCGATAGAGTTCTCGGATCAATGAAGAGTTTTTCAAAGATGTTGTACATTTATTATGACTTAAAAATAATATTTATTTATTTATTTTAATAATGTGATTAAATAACATAGTAGGAATATTTTATATCATTTTCTATGAGAATCCTTAGAGTAGTTTTCCTCATTTTTGTTTACTATAATGGATGTGTGAAGAGTACCTTATCTTCAAATGATGTTCTTGAACCATAAATTACAATAACTATTTTAGATAGTCCAAAATGAGGATATTTATCATGAATAATTGTTTGAATCATTTTTTTCATTCGATTCTCATGACATTTTTTTAATTCCAGAAACATGTCATCATCTTTTAGGGACAGAAAATTGTACTTATTATGGTACCATAAGAGGTTTTTAGGTAGCTACATAAGTTTACTTTTGATATGAATCCTGTAATAGAAATTATGTTCCAAGTACTTCATATTTTGTTTTATGGGATGGGGATATTAAAGGGTATACCATATTTTGATTATTTATTCCTTACAATCATACAATTGAATAAAGATCATTGGTTTTTTATAATGTTGTCTCAAACCCTAAAAATTATAGTGGAAGGGGGTTGGAATATCGATTGAATTTGTGATGTGGAAGTTCTGTTTTTTGAATAATTAAAAGGCCATTTGGGAGATTATATACTAATTTTCCATTCCATCCCACTTATTTCCATAATGGATTATTGTTTCAATGAGAACATGTGTTTCTTGAATATTCATGATAACATCTAATGCATGAAGTTAAATTAATTATTTTCTTTCAATATAATTCCTATATATGTTTTTTGTTTTTTATATTGATATAGTTTTATTTTGAGATATATTATTTTATGAGAATATCATTCCATGCTCAAACTACAGGTCAGTTATTCTAAAACTTTTATTTAAATGTAGATATACTAAGCATTTGTAGATTCTTATTTGGATGGATAAGGGATAACCATTAACACTTGATAGAGATTTACTACAACAATATCCATCAAAATACCCTCAATATAGTTTTATTTATCATATATAATGGGAGACCCTATAGTTTACCCCTATAAAATATGGATATATGAGAGTCGTCACACATAGGGTAAGATAGAGTAAAAGTTATTATAGAGATATTAAAGATAAATTATGTTTGGATTTGGAAGTTTTAGTATTTTCAAATGACTCATGATGAATAATTATGAAGGAAATTGGAGTTGAGGAGGGATAAAACATATTCATCAAGGTATATCTCTAGTGGTGATTGTGTATTTTTTGTAGGAATTTTATTAATCTCTTTAACTGAATGATTTATTATATATCTAATGAAGAGAATCAAAACATTCATACTAATTATACTTCTATATATAAATACACTGGGTGAATGACATCATTCATATGAGATACATGAGGATGTATGATCATGATATAATAATGTTTATTACCTAGGTGACCTAGAAATAAAATAATTATCCAACATGACATTATACTAGATTGAAATTAAGCATTATAAGGAGAGGGACTGTAACACCCAAGGTATGAGTTACTTTCCATTTTCACTTTTTTGGGGTGTCAATTATAATGATTTTTCTTATAAGTGGTAAGTATTGGATGGTTTTATGACTATTAGTTGTTTTCTAAGTTTGTTTATATATACTAATGATAGAAAAATTAAATAATTTATGGTATTATTTGGTAGGGGTACGGACATGTCACATGGGAACATCAATTTTCAAAAGGGATTTCTTTGTCACAAGATGGATTTGGGTAGAGAAAACTATAATTCTAGATATGGAACACCTGTATAGAGACCTAATAACACCATATTAAAATGTTTTTTGGATTTTCAAAAGTATAATTTATTATAAAAATTTTTATTGTATAACTTTTTTAAGAATTATAGGTTTTGGTTCATTCAAAGGGATGATGATATGTTCAGTACAACATGCCATGGTTTTGGTTTTCCAAAATATAAACTTCTTGATTTGTTTTCCATGTCTAGGGAAGGATTTACCTTCTGAATGTGGTCCTGTAATATCCTATTGGTATGGATTATAATGATTTTTTTATTACTAGGGAACATTTCAATACCCTCTACTCTTCATATCCTCTATATTTTTTTGTTCTAGATAATTTCAGTGTGATTTTCGGATGATTATTTAGGTTGTAGAGAATTATTATTATATTAGACTATTATTGGTATATAATTAGAGGTAGATGGTTTTAAATTCCCATATTATCAATAATTTTAAGGATACATGATTTCTAAAATATTTTCATTCTACTATCAAATGAAATTATCAATTTAATACTTTTTCTTTCGTTACTCACTAGTTTATTATTCAAACAGTGGTACCAGGAAACAACAAAAATTTCATTGATGAACTGATAAAATTATTTTCCAAAAAATATATAGGTTATTTTTATTTTTGAATATGTAATAATATGGTTAGGTTGAGATTGTGTTAATATTATCTTAAATAGAGGGACATGGTTGAAGGGATAAATTGTTTTCTAAATTTAATAAAATTCATTGACATGGTTGAATAAATATCTCATCTCAGGACCAAGGGATATGTAATTTGACATTAATGGTTGTGTGTGTTCGTGAAAAGGATAATTAAATTTAAAATTTTATTCTCCTAACATAAATATTTTTGTGAAAATTTATTTTACTATTATTTTATCCTATATATATATTGATACTATTTTAACATCATTTATATTTTTCATTATTCTGATAATAAAAATAAATAAAATCGAATTCTTGTTTTTAGTGGCATGTGGGAAATCTCTCATTTGGTTCCCAGCTGGGGTGTTATACTCACCACCTATATAAGAACTATGGTGTGTTTGTAGATGTTTTATCTGCGATACAAGATTGAAAATAGTATTTTATTTTTTCAATAGTGAGCATTTATATAGATATTATAGATTTTGGGGGGTTGATATTGGAAGTTGGTTATGTTTTAGGAGTTTAGAGTGGTGTAATATTAGATCATATAACATAGTTAATTGTAAATTATTACCTATATTTATTCACTATCTCCATTATTACTCAATATTACTTTTCTTTTTATATAAATTGTTTTCAGTTTTACTCATGATTCGTAGAAATGTTCATTTTGTGGTGGTATTTTTATTTTTTTCTCTATGTAACTCTATAGAAAGAGTAACACATTACCCCAAATTAATTTTAAACCACTAACTTTTTATTTAAATCCTTTTATAAGCATGTAATTTATTCATTGGTCCGTAGAAAATTTAGTCCTTCTATTCTTATAGTCATGTATATGATATTAGAAATTGTATTTGTTTGGTAAGTTAATTTTTTCATGTGGTAGGATGAAGATAAGACACGATAAGAGTTGAAATATATAATATAAAAAGTCATAACTATTCCCTCTACAAATGAATTTATGATACATTGGTGGTCGAGGTGTAAAAAGTGTTCTTAAAAAAATCATTACATGTATTAAACTAATAAAAGTGGTTTTAGGTAATGTGTGTTTGGTATCAATAATTAATATGGGAAATTCCAACTGGGTATTTCATATAACTTAATTTTTTTATTTTTGTTTTTTGATATTATTGTTTTTAATGTTATTAAATTATATATGATAGAACCATGACTATGCGTGGTAAAATAAATAACCGAATATTATTGATATTGTTATGAATAGAAATGACACCCATTAAGAGAATGAGAGACTAACATATGCGTAAAGTAGAGAATATGGTTCAACATGTACTGTAGTTATGTCACAAACCGAATATGGTCACAACTAATACCGGCAAAAAATCCATACCTTAACATGTCTCAAATGGTTTTATCTATCCGTAAGGGCTGGAACAAGTGCCTGGGTATCAAAAAAATTTAGTTTGGGAACAATTTACCATAGTATGAAAGCATAAAACATTAAAAACAATCAATAATATGAATCTGAAATTTTCATGCCCAAAAATACTTAACAAAACCAGATCTGAATATATAGTATTAAATAATGTACAAGAGGTCCAAACCTAAAGAGAAATATCTTAAAATTAGCCACAAATACTCCACACGACAAGGGGTCATCAACCCCGAGCTGTCTCCACAACACCATACCATAGGATGGTACTGACTACCCGAACCACCACCACCTAAGGCTTTTCCATTACCTTTATCCACAATAATCTAGTCTACTTACACATAAGGGGTGCATGTAGGATTTTATCCTAATCCCAATAGTATACTAGTCAAATATTCCCAATATTATGCAATACAAGGAGAGAAACATTCAATTTTGGTAAGTAAGGAAAAGCAGCGATAAATTCCATGAAATAAAACTTTCAATTGTAAATAGTTTTCAAAATAAAACATTCAGAATATTTAAAAATTTAAATAAGACATGTTAGCTACTGTAATTTACAGCCAAAAACACCCTATGTCAAGGGTAAATACCACAAATCCAATGATCACCAAAAATGGGAACATCCCTAGCCACTATAATATCTCAGGCCCTCTGTACCTCGTACCTTAGTGTAAAAATATATATGTCCCAATCATTTCCCCTGGACGATCCACTAGTATGGATTATACCCATAACCAAGTGGTTCCCAAACATCATACAACTATTTTAGATAAAGTAGACGTTATCCAAAATGTTAAGTGAAACGAGGAAAAAACCCCTCCGGATCACTAGCATACTAGTACATATTTTCCCTCCTATGTACCCGGGCTTCCCCCATTATTCTCAAAACATTTCAGTATGCTACATAAATCCCTTTTTATTATAAAAACACAATTATTGGTCACATAAAAAAATATAGTAGCTATACACACTTAATACAACTTAAAACACACAACAAAACATTTTTATTTTCATTAAAAAAACATCACAAAACCCAACAATGTTTTTCACACAAAATCCCATTGAACCCCAACTTTGAACACCATGTGCATACTCACATTCACCAAAACAGAATTTTCAGCACCCCAAATTGTTCTATAAACCCATTACATGACTTATATAAATCCCCAATAGGCATAAAATAAAATATCCATGTAAAACAAACAATTTAACACCAAATTAGTACACCAGAATTATTTAAATAAAAAACGTCACCAAAACTAGATTTTGAACCAACAAACAAATGAGATAAACATTAAAAACATGATTTTTAGCCCTAAACCATTTCAATAAAATCATCTAAGTAGTTATAGGTCATTCCCAAATGAACCTATAAAAAAGTTATATGAAAAAACCCCAATTTCACATAAAAATGGAACGTAAACATCATTTGCTTTACAAATACTACAAAAACCAATTTGTGAACAAATAATCAATTGAGATAATCTTTAAATATTATAAACATAGAAAGGTAAGTCACAAGGATTTCATACACATGTAATCACCTACCAAAAGTGTCAAAATCCTCAAATATTTATGCGAAAGTTAAACCGCACCACCTCCGTAGAACGGAGTTAAAATAGACTTAAAACTAGAATTTCATACCATTACACATCAGATAAATCCCTAGCTCTAAACCCTACATTCTAGATATTAGGAATTTAAAGAATAAGGGAAGAAACCCAAAACAAATGGGAGCAAGAAGGAGAACCCACTTACTCGAGGGATATTAATGAAATCACACACAATACACCAGTAGATGAATTTAAAAATAGGAAAAATGAATGTGAGGTTAGAAAAAGGATTTGGATGTCATGTAGGAACTGTAATGGGGAAAATTGTGAGAAATGAATGAGTTATGAAGGAATCAAACTACCTCTTCAAATCTGGTCAATTTGAGAAATCATGAGGATATTTTCCCTAATTCGCGATGGAAATGAGAACCAAAGAGGGAGGAGTGACACTGGGGTCACTCCTAGAGAAGTTTCCTACGTGTGGAAGGTGGAATCATAGAAAAAATTAAAAAATGAATATGTAAATAATTAAACAAAATTTATTTTTAAAACTTGAAATGGGATTTTGGAATGGACTGATACATTAAATAAAACCCAAATCCGCCATTATAATATATTGTTAAATGGTCACAATTAATATGGTGGTCTTAATAGGTCAGGGGAGGCCATTTTGGAATTATTAAGGGTTAAAAATATTGAAAATTAATGAGTTATAAATGAAAATAATTGGTTTTTAAATCTACAAATGGCCTCATGGTTTGGCCCAAATAATAAAAAATCACCCATTCCTCCAAAAATTTATAGGAAACCCCCAAAACAATTCAGAAATTAAATTAAATGAAAATAATTTTACAATAAATCATATATGTGACAATTCTCCCTCCCATGAAATACATTCTACACCAGAAAGTCAACATGAAGCTTTGTTGGAAAACAAGATCATGTACTCTTCTTCAACCCATGAATTTTGTTCCTATGTCTCAAGTGTATCATTCCCATGCTGCCAAAGATCCCAGACCAATGGAATTTGCATTCCCTGAAGCACCTTTTCATTAATGTCCACTATTCATACTGACCAATACAAATAGATAAATTGGTTACTATATCTAACTCCTCTCAATTCAGTGCATGGGATATATTCAGTTTGTATATCTTCAACTATGAGACATAGAACAGTTCATGGATGGATGTCAATAGAGAATGTAAGGTCAACCTGTATGACACCTTTACAATATGCTCTGCGACATCAGCTTTGATTTCTTTCCCAATCAACAATGGACCAAACAAGGGGTCACAATCATGAATACTTTGTCACTCGCAAAAATATATATGTATTGATTCCTCTAGTAAGTATATGATTTATGGTGACTCTGAGATGTTAATAAATGATTCCTAATCAACTTGACCTTCTACGATTTCTCACTTTCCAAACTCAACCACAACAGTGAGGTCTCACCTACTTCATCCCAACATAGGTGTGACCGAGAATTCCGACCATATAATTCCTCAAAAAGAGACACTTGAATCAAGGATTGGTATTTGATGTTATAAGAAAACTAAACCAATCCCAAATGGTTATTCCAGGAAACTCCAATGTACAGAACACATGCATGGATCATGTATTCTGAAATCCAATTCGCTCACTATGTCTGACCATCTGTTTAAGGATGGTATGTAATGCTCATCTTAATCTCAGAACCCAAGAAATTTTGAAGTCCTTCCCAAAAAGAGGAATTGAAACATGGGGGTATCTATCTGAGATGATAGCTGATGGCACACCATGGTGCCTCACCCCCTCCTGAAGATACAAACTGCACAGCTCATCCATGTTAGTTGTATCTTTGATCATAATGAAGGGGGAAGATTTGGTTAGATGATCACTCACCAACCAAATGTCATTATTACCCCTAGGTGAATGAGGCAAGACAACAATGATGTCCTTGGAGACCATGTCCCGCTTCCAGGTAAGAATGAGTAATGACTGGACCAAACCAAAGGGACTTTGATGATCTGCTTTCAACTGATGGCATGTGTAGCATTTCAAAACAATGTTTGAAATGTCTCATCTCATAATAGGCTACAAGAATTGTTGACGAACATCATAATACATCTTGGTGGAACTTAGATGGACAACCCACTCATACTAGTGGCTATTCTACATCACTACCTTATACAACGATAATGGTATTTTTGAACTCTACTTTAGGCACATGATTCCCTCAAGAGACGATGAACAGTCATATGTTATCTCCCCACCATGAAGAAACTTCTTTTACTACTGAAAAAGCTCATCATAAGGTTGTTCACACTGAATCAACTCCAATAGAGGAGTCAACTGAATTCTCTCCAAGAACGCACCGTTAATTTTTTCCCTAGTCTCTACATGAATCTAAGAAAAGAGCACAATCAATGTCCACTCATCACTAGACTTCCTCAAATATTGCACTATAACTCTTCTTCTCAAGGCCTCACCCACCACGTTACCCTTTCCCGGGGTATAGAAAATGTCAAAGTCAAACCCGTGCAAGTACTTGATCCAACAGCACTGCCTCAATTTGAGTTCCATCTCAAAGAAGATATAGGCCAAGCTTATAAAGACCTTAAAAATTCCATGTAATTTTTTTTAATTATTTGGTATTATTAGGAGTCTGTGAAAATTGGCAGCGCATGATTTTGAGGCCCGATGGGGCTAGAATATATATAGGAACTATTTTTATAGTACATTCAGTAAACGTGTGGTTGTAATTTTCTATCTTTTGAACCAGTGTTCAGATAAAAATAAGAGGGCACCGTTGAATCCACATCATTGGGATTCACAGAACTGAAGCATTACTTCAACCGCAGTAGCTCGACATAAAATGTTAAATTTTGACATTACAAAAAATAATAAAATAAATTAAAAAGTTATTTTACTTATTTTTCTTTAGTAGATGAGCAGTGTGTTGTGGACCGGTGACATGTCAAGCTAATTAATGGATTGACTCTATTTTTATTAAAAATTCACCATTGGGGAATTAAGAGGTTAATTCATTAAATGATACTCATTAATTTATCGGTGTGTTACTCACCATTCCCCCACATATTTAAATGAAACTCAGGGTGGGGTTTAGGTAGGGCATATTCTTACGAGGAAACTCTGGAAAATTCTTGTGGCGACATCCACCGACAGAGGACAGAGGCTCAGGCGGAAATGATTCGGGATCGACGAATACTGAGGAATCCATCCAATGTGGATGCTCCTCCTACTGTGGTTGCGACACCTCCATCGAATCTGTAGGTATGGGTTTTTGTTTTTCATATTATAAAATTGCTCCTTCATCGTTATGAATTTATACGAAAAATGTGAATCAACCGAATAATGGGTTGATATGTGGATAATTCTTTAAACATTGGAGGTTGATGATGGGTTACAAGTCGGTAGTTATTTCTAAATTATCTATTTGTTCTTAACACCCCTTGTTAAAACAATAACGTAGAGGGCGTGGGCCAATCAGAATAAGGCCCAGACCCTCTGCCGATTATGTTGTTCTTGTGTTTCCCTTTCCCGACTAGGGAATGTGACAGGAGGGAAGATATAGTGGTCATGTAGTGGCGGTAGTTACCCGAGAGGCTCGTAGGCATATACGGAACCAAGAACAAACCATCACTGCACGTTCGGTGGCCCGCGGAAAGAGCCACTGGTGCGCCATGCCGGCGGTGGCCGGAGGAGGCTTGCGGAAACCAAACCCGGGTGGTGGGAAGGCAGCGCACCTTAACGAACCATAGTGTACAGAAGAGGCCAGCCTGAGCAAGTCACACGTGAAAAGGGTGGAGCCCGTAGACGCCACAAATGGAAGTAGCTATGGCCAGTGGGCCATGGTAAGAGGGGGAGGCCCGGCCCCGCAGGGCACTACGTCAGCTGGAGACTGGTCGGCCACCTGTTCGACCGTTGAAAACGGTGGGGCATCACCCCACCGGCCAGATGAAATGCCCCCACATCTGCGGATCTAGCTGGCGATGTGGTCCTCCTTAATGTAGATCGGTCCAGATGTGGGCCGGATGAATGGGCCAGACCCGCGGCCTAGCGGGCTTACACGGGTGGGTCGATCCACACCCATTGGGCCATGAAAACTATGTCCTAGGATAATAAACTTGTCCGGCCAACCCCGATGGGCTAGAACCATTGATCCGGGCCGCTGCTTAATGGGTCTGAACCGGGGAGGATCAGGTAGACCCTGTAACCCATTGCATCGGGCCGCCCTAACCAAGTCGGACTGGTCCAAGACCCAAACAGCGCCTGAATAAAGAAACACCCATAGCTGACGAAACGAGTGTTCGTTCGACACACCGTCAATGGTGTTGGACCCATTTTGGGAAATCGTCCAATTGGAATATTTTAGTGGGCCCGACCGAGCTAGGTCGTACCGAGGTGTGATCCCCCCTGTTTCACAGAAAGGGGTGTAACTAACAAACTAGGCATCTGATCGACGCTCTGTCTATGGAATAAGGACCCTTGTTACAAAGAGGTCCTTTACAGATACTCTAAGTGAGTTTTATATAGTTTTATGTGTGTCCTGGGTTTGATCAGACTTGAATCTAACAGGGACCTTTTTAAAAAAGCTAATATATCTCATAGTTCGGGTGTATGATCGATGTGCCTTCTATCATGTTGGTACCCCTATTATGGGGTGTTCCATTGGGTATGATTTTTAGAGACTTCATACTGGTTGAAATATGACCAATGGATTGAGTAACATAGACTTCTAGAGATCAGGTATGCTTTGTGAGGGAATCCAGTGGATGGTTGTGGAATGAAAAAGAAGAGAGACCAATACAAATCCGCACCAGAAACTCTAGACTGGGATGATCTAGTTGTATGACTAATCATTCCTAACTCTGTACTAGTGACCAATATGGGTCAACACAAGCAACCAATATGGGTCAGCACCATCGACCAATAAGGGTTAGCATATAGGGACCAATACAGGTCAGCACCAACAACCAATACGGGTCAGCACGAGCGACCAATACGGGTCAGCACCAGCGACTAATATGGGTCAACACCAGTAACCAATATGGGTCAGCATCAAACGACCAATACAGGTCATCATATAGTGACCTAAATGGGTCAGTAGTAGAGTTACTATGGATAAGATGATCTTGCTTTATGACTAGTCATCCTTGTCTTAGTAACCATGAAGTTATACTATTAGAGTGATCTGTCTCTTTTTCTTATTGATTCATGATTTTGATCACAAATTTGATATTACCTATGTGGTATTTCTAGAGATGTTTTCCTTTTTGGATTACTGAGATACATTTAGGGGTCTTGGGGTCCCCTACTAGGATTTTATACTCACCCCTACATGGGCTCCGCCCGCACAAGTGGGTTCTGTGCAGACTACTAACGCTCCAAGGAAGAATTTTGGGGTTTTAAGACATGGTGGATCATGGTGTGATGGGAGTAGTCGAGATTCTATTCTTCGAATTCAAACATATAGCTACTACCCTCTAGGTAGAGCTCTATGGTAGATGCGATAGCTGTTTACTTTCTTTTCAGTCTCTAGGGCTTTATTCTGGCTCATTGTTTCTAATTTACAGTTGTACTTGTGTTTGTACATTACTCTCGTGGTTATACCTTAATTTTTGTTTGGTTTTTAATTCAGTTTACCTTTTTTAGTGTGTAAATATGCTTAATGAAATACCTTCCCTATTCGGGAAAAGCCTTCAGGTGCTAGTCACTAACCCCTGGCTTATCGAAGGCAGACTTGGGGTAGTCACGTTCAGGCCCCATGAGACGGGTCATGAAAAAGTGGTATCAGAGGGAGGTCAATTCCACCAAAAGAACTAAGAGTCTACTTTTAATGAGGAAATGGAGTGAAGTGTCTTGGTTTTTTTTTCAGTATAGGGAGTCTAGTGTTGGTGCGGTGACCAACATATCCACACATTAGGACCCTAAATTCAGTTTTCCAACTTGGTACATGAAAACACTAGTTGATAGTGTTTTGAAAAGTTTTATTGATATTTCATGATTCATATCACTAAGTATAACTTTTGGACTTTAGCACATCTGTTTATTACAGTATTATTCCAAGAAGACAGCCAGCCATGTTTCCGGATAGATATCATGACAGTGGCCCACCGAGCGATGAGGCGTTGGTATAGGGACCACTCACAGTGATGGAACCTTATAGTGGTGTGCCAGCACCACCACCCCCATTGAGTTGGAGATGCTACCAATGGCTCATGCACACGAGCTGAGTGCATTGTATTAGTTCCATAGACAAAGGCCATTGAGGTTTTGAGGTGAGATAGACCCCCAAGACACAGAGGATTGTATTGAGGCAGTTTTGTGGATCTTTCTCTTAGTAGAGACACCCACCGAGCAGATGGCGATCCTGGTCACTAGACTTTTTCCAGGATTGGTAGGAAAATGGTGGATCTCGACTTTACAGGTGCAGGAGGAGACAAACCTCACTTGGCTAGACATTGAGATCATTTTCAGGGATGATTATGAGCCAGCGACACTACACTCTATGCGTATTCAAGAGCTGTTGTATCTACAGTAGGGAAACCAGACTATGGCTCAGTAATCAGAAATATTTAATAACCTCTAATTATACTCCACCAACATTGTATGAGACCCATAATTTAGGGACCAGACCATTGAGTAGGGGATCAGATTATAGACCAGAGTTGCGACTGTTTCTCTCAGCATCTCGATGCAGGCTGGGGTGCTAGAGTGAGCTTTTCAGATGGAGAGATTCCTTTCATTGTAGGCACCAACTATAAGAGCCCCTGCCAAATGACAAGTAGCGGAGTCATATACAAATGGTAGTATAAATATGATGCAAAAGCCTATGTGGGATAGATCTTCCGGAAAGAGACCCTATGACGCAGAGGCAGTGGTAGGAGGCTGAAGAGGTAGAGGGAGACACCACTAAGGCATGATCTGTTTTTCATTATGGGGAAAGGTTCATAGAGCTCATGACTATCTAGCACCCCGAGTGGATGATCGACAGGTAGTGGAGGTTCCACAAAGTCTACAACAACAATAGGAACATTATCGTCATTTAGACAATGGGTGAGGCAGGAGAGAAGGATGTGTAGTGGAAGGTCTTTGGGGTCACCAGTCACAACAACCACCACCCCCAGGAGGTCTACAATGAGCTCATGGAGTGGGTGGAAGGGAAAATACCACATACAAGAAGTAGAGTCTCATGATTATAACATACCTAAGATGATAAGAGGTACAATTTGTATATTCTATCCATTAGCATTGGTGCTTATTGACAGATGTTCTAGAAATTCTTTCCATTTCATGGATATTGTTTTAGACTCTGAGATTATAAATGAGCTTTTAGTAAGACCTTTTCATTGAGAAAATATTACAGGAGTAGGTTCAGTGGTAACACATTGGTGATGACAGTGTTATCTTACTCTCGGAGGAGAGAGTTTTACATGGGATCTTCTAGTAGCGACATTGAAGCCCAAAGACATCATTTTGGGCATGGACTGGGTATCAGCAGTTCTTGCAAAGATTGAATACTTGATATGTACAGTGAGATTTACATGCATAGATAGAGGTAAGTTTTCATTTGTTGGTGAGATGGAAAACAGAGCATCATGAGATGGACTAGTGCACTAGTGGGTGAAGCCGATTACATATCAGCTAGCTTGCATGATCTTTGACATGGGGGATGAGGAAATTCCATAGTTTCCACCGGCAGTGGACTAGTATGAGGACGTCTTTCTAGAATATGTCCTAGGAATACCAACTCGTAGATAGGTAGACTTCTGCATTTACTTTTACCCAGTAATAACACTGATATCTACACTAGCATATCGAATGGCCCCTATAGAGCTCCAAGAGCTGAAGGTATAGTTGGAGGACCTACATAAGAAGGGATTAGTAAGGCCCAATGTTTCTCCATTGACATCCCTGGAGTTGTTTTCGAAGAAGACAGATGGAAGTTTGAGGTAATTGTTGATTTTACGACACCTAAACCAGGTGACTGTGAATAACAAGTATCCTCTCCCAAGGGTTGATGATATTTTTGATAATTTGAAAGAAGTGATGCAATTCTCGAAAATAGACCTCAGATCAGGTTATCATCATCTCAGAGTATAGGGATGAGGACGAACCGATGATAGCCATCAGATGTCAGTATGGCCATTATGAGTTCTTGGTGATGAATTTAGGTGTGACCAACACTACAGTAGTGTTCATGGGGCAGTTGATCATGATAATTCTTCCATACCTCGATCGCTTTGTGTTGGTCTTCATAAATGACATTTTGGTGTACTCAGCATCTAAGGTTGAGCACACTATACATATTAGGATATCTCTGGACACACTCTGGGAGCACCAGTTTTTTGTGAAGATGTCGAAATGTGATATTGTGATACAAATGGTCCAATTATTGGGACACATCATATCAAAGGCTGTAGTGGATGTGGATCCAATGAAGATCAAGGTAGTACTATATTGGGAGCCACCCAAGAGTGTTACTGAGGTGCAGATCTTCCTATGATTAGCAGGCTACTATTGGATGATCGTACCCGATTTCCATAGAGTATCATCACCTATGAATATCTAGATGAATAAAGGGGAAACCCTTCCATTGTTCAAAGACATTCCATTAGATAATTCAACAGTTGAGGTAGAGCTTCACCAACACTCCCATACCGAGGTTTCTGAAGGAGGGAACTGACTATGTGGTTTAATGTGATACATCATGTACCAGACTCGGTTTCATCCAGATTCTGGATGATGAAGTTATTTCTTATATATCATGATAGTTGAGGCCACATTTTTAAAATTATGGAACTCATTACTTGGAGTTGGTAGTTGTAGTCATCACAATGAAGATGTGGGGACACTACTTGATGGTTGAGCCATTCAATTTTTACTCAGACCACCAGAATATAATATATATCTTTACATGGAATGATATGAATCCAAGATAGTAATTTTGGATAGATTTTCTCTATGAATATGATTTTGGGATTGTCTATACTCTTGGGAAGGGGAACTTAGTGGCATATTCACTTAGTCAGAGATCGAGTTTGCATCTACTGGACAAGGCTTCAGAGAAGTTAGCCTCGCATTAAATATCCTATGTGGGAAGAGATGAGACAGGATACCTACAGTTGATGGTAGTTTCCCCTCCACTCCTTTAGCTAGTCAAGGAGTCAGAACTCAAAGATAACATCTAAAAGACTAAATGTGCTCAAATATCTTCAGGTCATGCACGTGATGAATATTCTGAAGTTGGGGAGCACACTATCCTTTTCAGAGGACGTACAGTTATACCAGTGGCACTATGAGAGGAGGTGTTGAGGGAGTTCTATACACCCCCTTGGTAGTACATCCAAGAATAATGAAGATGTATCAGGACCTCAAAGGTCAGTACTCGTGTCTAGGGATAAAGAAAGTAGTGGTAGAGTTTTTTTAGATGCCTCACTTTCAATCAAGTGAAGGCCGAGCACTAGGTACCTACAGGCCTTATCCAACCCATCAAGATACCATAGTGGAAGTGGAAAGGGATATTGATGGGATTCGTGAAGGGGTTACCAAGTGCATCGAAAGGGAACAATACCATCTGGGAGATCGTTGACCGACTCACTATGTCGTCCCAATTCTTTTCTAATCGATAGATGGGTTCAGTAGAGAGATTTTGAAATATATACGTTCAGGAGATCAAGTGATTTCACAGGGTGTCTTCGATGATAGTCTCAAAACCATACACATGCATCACATCCCAGTTGTGGAAAGGATTGCAGGAGGCTTTCGGGACTAAGTTTTTCTTGATCACACATTTTCACCCACATGAAGATAGTCAGACTGAGCAGAACGTACAGACCATTGAGGACATGATTCATGCAAGTGTCCAGGATTATGGTTATAGTTGGGAGGGCCACCTATACATATTGGAGTTTGCGAACAACAATAGCTATAACTACACCATTGGAATGGACCTTTTTGAGGAATTGAATGGATAACCATGCAGATTAACCTTGTGTTGGACAGATCTAGGAGAGCCAGCACTCGTGGGCCAAGAGATGGTACCAACTACCACAGATAAGTTGCAGGTTATCCAAGAGCAGATAAACACTACACATAGGTGATAGAAGTACAATAATGATAGGATATAGATACCACTAGAGTTCTAGGATGGGGACCATGTTTTCTTACAATTCTACACTCGATAGATACTACAAAGATTTGGTCATGGTATAAAACTCTCATCGAGGTTTATCAGAACATTTTTGATACTTAGAAGGATTGGTAAGGTTGCGTACCTCTTGTAACTACCACCGTAGTTGGAGAGGGTGCACGACATCTTCCACGTATCCTAGTAGAGGAGATACATGCATGACCCATATCACGTCATTGACCATGGTGTGCAGGATATTGACGGTTGGGAGCCTTTTTCTGAGTACCTGATGGAGATAGATGATTGATAAGAGTGGATCCATCTTGGGCTGTTGATACCTCTTGTGGGAGTTCTGTGGTAGCATGATAATATCTAGGAGAACACATGGGAGTTACAGGCTCATATGCGTGCCTAGTACCCCTTTCTATTTGTGTTTCCTTTTTTCATTTTGGGGACGTAAATCCCCATGGCAGGGATAATTTAAAGACCCAAAAAATTCCATGTATTTTTTTTAATTATTTGGGATTATTATGAGTCCTTGAAAATTGACGATGCATGATTCCGAGGCTTGGTGTGCCTAGAATTAATTTCTTAACTTTTTTTAAGGTACGTTCATCAATCACATGGGAGATGTTTTCTATCTTTGTAACCAGTGCATGTAATAAAAATATGAGGTCACCATTAGATCCACAGCACCAGTATTTACTTAAGTGAAGCATCACATCAACTGTAGTTGGTCAGGACAAAGTGGTAATTTTTTACTTTACAGAAAATTAATAAAATAACATATCAAGATATTTTATTTCCTTTTCTCCACCATACGAGTAGCGGTGGTGGGGACCAGTGACTTTTCATAACAATTAATGGATTCACTATTTTTTTAACCGCACCATTGGGGAATTAATTAGTTCATTCATTAAATTATCCTCATTAATTCCTCAGTGCGTTTCTCACCATTCCCCTCCTATTTAAATGGATCTCAGGGTGGGGTTTTCGAACGATATCTTCAAGCGATGAAACTCTGGGAAAGTACTGTGGTGACATCCACTGATGGAGGACAGAGGCTCAGTTGGAAATGATCTGAGATCAATGAATATCGATGACTCCATCCAATGTGGATGCTCCTCCTGTCGTGATCGCGACACCTCCAGCGGATTTAGAGTTATTGTTTTGTGTGTTTGTGATATTATAAAATTCCACCATCCCTATTATGGATTTATAAGAAGAATTCAGAACATCCAACCAATAGGTTGACCCATTAATCATTATTTTATCATGGGAGGTTGATGTTGGGTTAAAAGTCGTCAGTTATTTCTAAATTCATTGTTTGTTTTTAACACCCCTAGTTAAAAAGCTATCATAGAGGGTGTATGCCAATCCGAACATGGCCCCGACCCTCTGTCGATCATGTAGTTCACGTGTTACATGTGCTCACTTGGGAAATTTGATGGCAAGGCAAGGATAGTGTTCATGTTGTGGCAGAAATGAGTTGAGAGGCTTTTAGGAACCGACGACACCAAGAATGGACCACCAGAACACGTCTAGTGGTCTGTAAAAAGAACTATTGGTCCGCCATGTGGCGGAGATTGGCGGTGGCCAGAGGAGGCCCATAGAAACTGGCCTCAGGTAGTGGGAAAGAGACATGTCATCATGCATCGTAGTGGCCAGAGCTGGGCCAACCCTTACAAGAACCATGGGCGGCAGCAGCTGTGGCCAGCGACCTGAGGTGGGAGAGGGTAGTGCGGCCCTACGCCATGCCGCATCGTCTAGAGATCAGTCAACCACATGGCTCATCGTTGCACACGGTGGGGTAGAAACCCACCAGCTAGATGAAATGGACCCATGTCTACAGGGCTAGCTTGAGACGTGGTCACCCTTCATGCAGGATGGACCCGTGGCTGAGTGAGCCAGTGCGGGTGGGCAAGGCCCCACCCGGCGGGCCGGGCCAACTGCGACATGAGCCAGCGAACCTGCCCGGCCGACCCCGATGGGTCAGAACATTTGAACCAGGCCAACCCTTAATGAGCTAGACCTAGTCAGAGTCTGGTAGACCCCGGGACCCATTGCTCCGATCAGGCCTGACTGATTCAGACAGGGCCCAGACCCAATCGACCCTCGATTAAAGAATGCCCATTACTAATGGACCGGATGTCCGTTAGACATTCCATCAGTGGGTTAGGGACCCATTTTGGGAAGCGATCTCTTTGGCATATTCTTGTGGGACTGAGTGAGCTAAGCTAGACTAAGATGTGATCACACATGTTTCACTGAAATGGGTGTAACTAACAGATCTGGCATCCAATATACATGCCATTTGGGGCATAAAGACCCTTGTGACAAGAAGATCCTTTGGATATACTCTATGTGAGTTATTATGGAGTTTAATGTGTGAACTGGGTTGGATTAGAGTTGAATCCAACCATGACCATTTTAAAAAGTGCCCATATCACATAGACCTGGTGTCCGATCGACACACCATCTGTCACGTTGGGACCCATATGATGGGGCGGTCCCTAGGGTATTCTTTTTGAGAGACTTCATAATAGTTGAAATATGACTGATGGCATGAGGATTAGAGTCTTCTGATGACCAGTCATGCTTTGTGTGGGGATCTAGTGGCTACATATGACATGAATAAGAAGAAGAAGAGGGACCAATACGGGTCCGCATCAGAAACTCCAAAGTGGGATGATCTAGATGTACGACTAATCATCCATACCTCTATAGCTTCAGTAAAAGTGACCAATACTATTTAGCACCAATTAACAATATTCTTCAGCATATAGTGACAAATACAGGTCAGCACCATGGAAGAATATGGTTTCATACCAACAACCAATACGGGTCAGCACCAGTGACCAATATGGGTCAACACCAGTGACCAATATGGTTCAAAATCTAGCGACCAGTAAGGGTCAACATATAGTGACCTATACGGGTCAGCAGTATAGTTACTATGGATAGGATGATCTGGATTTATGACTAGTCATCTCTATCCCAGTAACCTTGAAGTTATACCATTACAGTGATCCTTCTCTTTTGTTATGATTCATGATTTAGATCATGAGTGTGATATTACCTTTGTGGTATTTCTTGTGTTGTTTTCCCTTTTTGGATAACTGAGAGACCATCAAGGTTCTCAGGTTCCCCTACTGAGTTTTTATACTCACCCCTACATGGTTTATGCCCGTACGTGTGTGTCTGGTGCAGACTACTAACGCTCTAATGCAGAATTTGGGGGTTCAAGACATTGTGGAGTTGGTGAGATGGGATCATTCAAGATCCTCTTCTTTTACTTCAATAATTGATCTACTACCCTCCATGTAGAGCTCCAGGGAAGATGAAACAACTATTTATATTCTTCTCAATTTCTTGTTCTTGTATTTCATACCACTGTTTTCAGTTTACAGTTGTACTTGTGGTTGTAATTTTTTCTTGTGGTTATATCATAATTTTATTGGCTGTTTAATTTAGTTTCCATTTTTGAGTGTGTACATATCTCTATGTCAATTCCTTCCATATTCGGGAAAATCATTCAGGTTCTAGTCACCAACCCCTGGGCTATGGAAGGCTGGCTTGGGGTAGTCATGTTCAGGTCTCGTGGGACAGGTCGTGACAAAGATTTTGTGATCAGTATAGAAAAAAAACATCACCCCAATGTGATAGTGATGTCAAGTCTTCAAATTGTGCATCATAGATTGAAATTCAATGTCATGGATCTGGTAATTTTTTTCATGTGGTTAGAGTTGGTGAGATCCATATGCCACCACGTGATTATCCTGTATAAGCACACACCCATGACCCATACCTTAAGCATTGAAATACACCACATACACCTTTCCATCCTCTAGAAAAATTAGAATGGGGGTGGTAGTCAACCATCTCGTAAAGTACTCAATTGATGTATAAAATTCTGGGCCCCATACAAACTTCACCCCTTTTCTGGTGAGTCTGGTCATCTATGAATAAATCCGAGAGAAATCCCGAACAAATCATCTGTAATAACCAATCAGGGAAAGGAAACTCTGGATCTCAAACACATTCGTCGGTTTCCCCCATGAAATAACTGTACTGATCTTCTCTTGGTCCACTGAAACCCACTGTTATGAATTCAAAATCCCCATAAATTTCACTTCCCTAATCCAGATGGTGAATTTGGACATCTTTTCATAAAGGTTATTCTCTCACAAGGTTCCCAAAACTATCCTCATGTGATTTTTTTATTCCTCCTTAGATCCATATTATACTATAATGTCATACACGAACACTAAAACAATAGAATGGAGATATATATGGAACTCCCTATTCATGAGTTCCATAAAGACCATTGACGCATTGGTCAATATGAATGGAAATACTATTTAATTGAAGTGGTCATACCTGATTCAGAAGGCTGTCTTTGGGATATCTTCCTCCCTCGCCCAAAGTTGACGATATCCCGACAGTAGTCGATTTATGAGAACCAATTTTCCCCATTAAACTTATTGAACAAATCATTTGTATTGGGAAAAGGTCAATTTTTTTTAATTGTTACCTTATTCATCTTCTATTTTTCAATTCACAACTACCGGTATCTATTAGCCTTTTTCACGAACAACGCAGGAGGGGACAAAGGAGAGACACTCAGGTGAATGAATCCTTTGAATTCTATGTCGTACACTTGTATCTTCAATTCCCTTATCTAGTTGGTGGACATACGATATGAGGGAAGAGATATCAGTTTTGTTCTTGGAGCCAGATCAATCAAGAATTCCACATCCCACTCTAGGGGAAAACATGAATAATCATCTGGGGATACATCCAAAAAATCCTTTACCACAACAGGTAGTGTACATTTAGGGGAATGACCATTGTCCCCTAGCACGAGTGATGAAAACTGGAAGATAATTCTTTCCAACTCTGGGAGTGGAGGTCATGTGCGACCCGACCGAGGATCCCATTCTCCATGAAAAACCTGACGACTCCCATCATGTTTCATGAAACTTACTCACCGCATATAGAAATCGATGAGTTATTGGAAGTTTATTATCCAATCCATGCCAAGTATTATGTCAAATACTTCAATATCTATGACCAAGAGGTCTAACTCCATCTCAACCCCTGACACGAAAAGTTCCCATAAAGGGTACACAAAACCCGGCTCCTTATTTCCTCTCAGCGTCACAAACTCCATTGAAAAAGACAACAACTCGGATGGAAAATTCCTTCTGTAAAAAAAAAACGGACAGAAATGAATGAAATTGGGGTACCAAAATCAATAAGTGAACTAGCTATAGAAGATGTGATCATAATGGTACCTCAAACAATCAAAGATCCCTCCTCTGATCCTGCTGAGGCCTGATCCACCATATGGAGATGGCTGGTCTTTGCCTAAGGAAGACTGCTTGTTTGTGGATGTTCTTGGAACTAGCTCTACCCAGAATATGACCCAGAACTACCATTATGGACTCTAAATGATATCCCTTTGTCCTTGATGTATTGGACTGAGATGGCCCTCCTCTTGAAGCCACCGACCCTACAATACTCAAAAGTGGATGTTCCACCCAGCAAAAGAGATGAATGTTACCCATACCTCTAAATTGGTAACAGGGTTTTAGAGGAAGTGGTCATGCTGGTCGGATGTGCCCCAACATCCCACACTAGTGGCACATTACTAATCTCAAATTAGAATCCCTGGATGAAAACTTCCTTGAAGAGCGGACTGAACTACCACCTTCCTTCTTAACATGTTTCTTCACCTTCCTTTTTTTCTATAAAGAGCTTCCACTACCCACTACTGATACTGACCTATAGAAACCAGACCTACCTTTTTTGTCAATCATTACCATGCATGCCTAATCAACCACAACAACATAGGTCCTCAAGTTAAATAAGAAAACCACGGAGTATATCTCTAGACTCCATCCTTTCTCAACCCTTTGGTCCTTTACTTGTTCATTTGAGAAAATTTCTGGAGCATAAAGAACCATCTTAGTGAAACTTTTGGTCCACACATTCACAGAATTATTCCACTAAACAAGGTCCATGAAATCTCAAGACCTGGAATATTCCAAGACCTCAGGAAAGTACTGTTCATTAAAGATATCCTTGAAATATCCCCACTGCATATGCCCATTCTTCCTAGTCTAAATTTTTGACTCCCACCACTTGTGGCTAGGAACCTCCAACAAAATGGTGTCACATTTTATCCAGAGATCCTTGGGTGTATACAAGAACTCAAACATGCGCTCGATCTTCTCAATACATTCCTCTGCTTCCTGGGGTTCTATTCTACTCCAGAATGTAGGACTCTAGTTTTTCATAAACTCTTGAGAATTATCTTTTCTAGGACTCATCTCTTCTGCCTTAATAGAAATTCTAATAGGAGGTGGTCCTTGTCCAAGAGCTTGGACAACATGAACCAAATCCTTGACTAGCCTCTGATCAATCAGTGTGGGAGAACTCTCTCTGGATTCCTCACGTGGGTGTGTGGGAGGTTTTTGGGGAGGCACGTTGCTAAAAAATGTAACAGTCATAAAACAATATTCAATTCCAAAAATTCTGAAAATTTTAATCAAATACATCTAATATAAATAATCTAAACACATTAAAGTAATAAAAGAAACAACTACTCAACCCCCACCCAATGTCCACAAGTGGTCTACAGCCCACACGTCTCACCTAAAAGTGAAGTCAACCATAGAATTCCACAATCCCATAGTAGGTCATGTTCTACCACTAGAGGTGTAGTCTAGGTAACCTACTTATAACCGAAACCCTGAGCCCCAACAGTCCTAGCTCTTGTATATCGCAACTCATCCCAAAAAAGTAATATAACTCAAAAACATTGTCCTCAATTGATACGATTTTTTCACAAACCAAATATGGTATCCCTTAATATCAGCACCATATCCAACCCATGACAAGTCCCTAATGGTGTTCCCTATCCCCACGGTCTGGCACAAGGTCCCATCTATCAAAAAATTTTGTTTGGGAATGATTTACCTAGGTATAAAAGGATAAAACCTTAAAAACAATTAATAATATGAATCTGAATTATTTTCCCAAATAAGCCTGAACATAAACAGGATATGAATACATGGTTTTAAATAAATTAAAAGAGGTAAAAAAAATATAAATATCATAAAATCATACAGAATGACTCTACATAACAAGTGGACAACAACCACGAGCTGTCTCCACAACACCACACCATTGGAGGGGACTAACAACTCGTACTGCCCTCATCCAATTTTTGTCCTTTACCTGTGTCAATCATAATCATGTATACTAACACCAAATGGGTGTAACTTGGCTGTGGTACTAATAAAAATAGGATAACACTCAAATATTCCAAGGAGTATGAAATACAAGGTAAAAATCATGTATTATTGATATGTAAGGAAAAATGATAATAAATTCCTAGAAATGAAACTTTCAATTGTAAACAGTTTCCAAAACAAAACATTC
Source organism: Viscum album (assembly GCA_963277665.1). NCBI lineage: Eukaryota > Viridiplantae > Streptophyta > Magnoliopsida > Santalales > Viscaceae > Viscum > Viscum album. The sequence goes on along the minus strand of OY728125.1, from coordinate 1,918,686,016 downwards.
CGAATGTTAACACTTTTTAATAAGAAACAATATCTAAATTAATTTACATCAATACACACCACATTATAAGGGTAAATAAAAAAAATCCAATGAGCACCAAAACTGGTAACACCCCTAGGCACTAGATAGTGTTATGCCCTATATACCTCGTACCTCGGTGTAAAAATATCAATGTCACGTCTGTTCCCATGAATGATCCACTAGTAGGGAAAATAATCATAACCTATTAGTCACCAAAAATTATCCACATAGTTTAGTTATAGTTTTCATTAGGCAAAATGCTACGTGAAACAGGGACAAAACCCATCCGGATCACTAGCGTACTAGTACATGTCTACCCTCCTAGGTACCTGGGCATCCCCTTTTGTGCTCAAACAATTTCAACATGATACATACTTCCATTTTCATACAAAAACACCACTAAAGGTCATATATAAACAATATAGTAGCTATATATACTTTATACCAGATATAACACAAAACAAATCATTTTGATTTTCAATTAATCAACTTCACAAAATCCAACAATATTTTGCACACAAAAATCCCTTTGAAACCCCACATTGAACACCATGTCCATAATAACATTCACCAACAAACATTTCAACACCCAAAATATTTTTATAAACCCATTAAATGAGCTATAGAACAGCCCCAATAGGCATAACATAGAATATCCATGTAAAACACCCAATTTAACACAAAATTGGTTCCCAAAAATCATTTACATAACAAATGTCACCGAAACCGGATTTCACAGAAAAAACCAAAAGATATGAAAATTAAATACATGATATTCATCCCTAAAATATTTAATATAATTAACTATGTATTTATATTGCAGCACCAAATGAACCAATAAATTGTTTCTATGAAAAAACCCCAATTTCACATAAAAATGGCACTTAATATTCATTTTCTTTACAAATACCACTAAAACCCATTTTGGAACCAATAATAAAATGTAATAAACATGAAAATATTATAAACATAGAAATATAAGTCACAAGATTTTCATAAACACGAAATCACATACCAAATGTGTCAAAAACCTCAAAACATTGTGTGAATGTTCAACTGCACCACCTCTTCCCCACAAATGAATTAAAATAAACCTAAACAAAACACTCATACCATCAAAACACAAGATCAAACCCCATTTTCTAAAACCTAATTTATGGTCATTATGAACTACAAGAATAATGGAATAAATCTTCAGAAAAGGAGAGCAATAAGGAAGGAAACTCACTTACATGAGGGATCTTGAAGAAATCCCAAACAATACACTAGTATCCAAATTCACAAACAACAAAAAATGGAATTATGGGTTGAAAAATGATGAGTGCGTGATGTAGGAACATTAATGGGGGAAAATATTTAGCAAAAAATTAGTTGTGATGGAAACAAATTACATCTTCAAATCTAAATGATTTGAGATATCTTGAGATTATTTTCCCTAACTCGTAATGGAAATGAACTCTAGAGAGGGAGAAGATCAGATGGGGTCACACCGAGGGATTTTTTCTTCTTGTGTGAGGTGGAATTATGGAAAAAGTGAAAAAATAAATATTTTTTTAAATAAAAAAATTCTGTTTTAAAACTGGAAATGGGCTTCCAAGATGGCCCAATTCTGTAAATAAAAACCCAACTCCAACATGAATATAGATTCTTAAAGGGTCCAAATTAGTATGGTGGTGTTGATAGGTCAAGGGATGCCATTTTAAAAGTGTAATGGGTGAAAATATTGAAAAATAAATAAATTATAAAAGAAACAAAATTGGTTTTTGAATCTATAAATGTGATTAAAATTTGGCCAAAATCAGGAAAACTCACCCATTCCTCCCAAAATGAATGGGAAACCCCCCAAAAAAAGCATGAAGTAATATTAAATGAAACATACGATTAAAATAAGTCATGTATGTGAGAATTTGAACCAAAATCTAGTATAGGGTATTATAGAAAATTACTACTTAGTTGCAAAGGGTCCTCATTATGTGGAAAATCATTTAATAAATACCTCATTTGTTTTTTATAATGTAGAATACACTAATTTGTTAGGGAAATTATAGACCTATGAAAGAAGAAGTATTGATGGGAAAGATGAGTTTTTATATATTTCATGATATTCTTACTGAGGTGAAGGTAAATATAGAAATATATATGCTTGATGAAGTAGTTATGTAATATGGGGATATTAATATTCATGTGAAGTTGGATCTAGGCCTTAATTATAAAGGCTTTTAGGAGTTGATCAACATAATGTTTCATCCCCACCCATTCATATAAGTGAACATGATATTCCTATAAAATTTATCATAATAAAGTATGTTAGTGACTGAATATATTTTTAGTTTCACCGTCCTAGTTCTCCATAGTCTGGAGGTAGCATCTAGTATCAGTAAGAAGGAATGTATATTCTAGGTAGGATTTCATCCTTTTATAATTAATCAATTAGTCGTATTTCACATTATAGGTAATTTACATTAATTAAATCAATTGAATTTAATTCTGGGGATGATATATAGAATCCAAGATTAGGGGACAAATTAGCCATCCATTTGTCTATGAGAATTCCAGTGTGAAGAAGTTGAGAAAATTGGAGAGTTATTCCCATGGTAGTGAGGCACTAGGGAATTAGTCTACCAGACAAATCTCTTATCAATCATGTTGCATCAATGTACCAATTTTAATTTAGTGTGGATCTCTTCATCCTCAGAAGGACTTTTTATCACTACAATAATATTTTTACAAATAAGAAACATCATTTAATATTTCATAAATTAATGATCTCAATCAGAATAGATGGATCAAGCCAACCTCACATATCTCATTCTCAATCGCTATTCCCTCATAAAAATTGGTCTTCGCATCATATTCAAATTAACTAAGATGAATGTATGCAGGTCAATATTTTCCAACTAATTCCACATCAAGGGTGTAAGGACTATTCCATGGGAACTAATAAATATATATATATATATATATATAGGTTTTAATAAGAATTAATGACCGATAAACTAGTCCCATAGACCATGTGAGATATTATTCATATGATGTCATCAACATTAACATCTTTCATGATAGTGATAAATCATAATATTTTATATATTATCATATTTTTAATCATGTGGGAATTCATATAGAAAATACATTCACATTTTTATAATAATGAAAAATTTTGGTAAGAGAGAATGTAGATGAATCAACTACCCATCTTGTACCATTACCATTGATGTAGTTCATTTTTTCTCAGAGTATACAATCTTGGAAGTCAAAATTTAATATTTAATCCTTAGAGTGTATTTTTTAATGGAATTAAAATATTATAATTAATTTTAATTATCATAATATAATAGTCAAGTCCCCAGATATAGAAATAAACTTATTCTAAGTTGATTAGGATATGAATGATAGAAAAGAAAGACCATTAATTATAGTAGATGGAATTGTTTCATGTCATCAAGAGGTAATGAATAAGTGCGACACATGTGAAGCTAAAAATAAGTATATTTATACAATAGTGAATTAACACATGGATTCATTTCAAAATGATTTCATTGGTTTACCCAATTAATGGGAAATAAAATATTTTATCAAGATACTTCTAAGAAAAATCCACCTATGAAATCAATCTTATAGAAAGGATCCGTAATATATACATGTATTAGTTGTCAAGAAATAATAATTGTGAAGTAATTTCTTCATTATACCAAGTATATAAAATTTAACTTCCCCAGTTATATTCCTAAAGAACACTACATGATATTTCCCTTTTTTATATAGATGAATATCTGTTGGTAAAAGAATATTTTCTGTTGGAAATGCGTTTTATCAACACCTGCCCTTGTCAGTAAATTGTTGGTAAAAACTATGTAACTAAATTTTATTGTGATAGATAAAATTATTTTGTTGAAATTATAATAATACCAAAAAATAATATATATGATGTTTAAAAGGCTTAGCAACAAATTAATATGACTAATATATATGTTCATAATATTACTAACATTTTTAAACAACACCAACAATTAATATTTATTTTTAAATTATATTTTAAATGTTAATATTCCAATATTAGTTGTTAAAAATTTATATTATATTTATCAATATAATATTATATATAATATTAATAAATTTATTATACAATAATTAGAATATTATCTTATATAAAACACTAATAAAATAAAATTTTATTTGAAAAAACTCATTCAAATATAATTTAAATAAATATTCAAAGATATTGAAAATCAAGAAGCTCCAAGAAACATATTACATACATGTATAAAATTGTTCAAATACTAAGAGACATTACATGGAACTCGATGAAATGTTCTCTACAGTATATTTCTAACAATAATAAGATTTCATTATCTTGGAATCCCAGTCACTTTACATGATCTATCATCTTCTATAGTGGATTGGAACATGCAAAACATCACTATTATCACATAGATTATAGTAGACCACCTTTATATGCTTGAGAAAACACATTCACCCACTCCCCTCTACTTTATACATGCACCACCATAAGCAACATCCTGATCACATAAAAATAACATTAGGTAAATAGTTTTTATTTAAACTCATGATATAAAAATAATAGTGCATGACATCAAAATATCACCCAGTGACCACAAAAACCCTTAGATTATCCCTCAAGACTATAAAAACCATTAGATTATCCCTCCAAGAAGGAGATTATTTGATGATGCATAATGGATTTACACACGAGTAGTGAAAACACCTTTAAAACCTAAGAAAAATCTATAAAATCCTATGAAAAACACTTTTAATAATCATTAAGTAAAATAAGTATGTGCAGCTAAATTCCCAACAACTTCTCAAGATTGAAATTGATTGATTAGTTTTTACTTGATATATTTTTTCATTCATCTTCAATGCACCAAAACCTTATGCATACCAACCACCTTCAAGTGAAGACTATTTCATCCAAGGTTTGTCAAGCCACGCCCTGTGGTATTGCTTTTCTAATACCAAATTATATCATAGAATTATAATAGATCCTAACTCCATGAGCATAATATACATGAGTTCCCTTGTGATCATTGAATACACTTCATAGAGATTCAGCACTTTAATCAAACTCATGTGGTGGATTACCTGTTCCCTGTATAAAAGTTAGTTTAGAATTCCATTTAAGCATGTGTATAACCCAGTTGAAAAGCAACACTACTCATTTTTTTAACAAAAAATACATTAAAATGACAAGTTTAGAATCACAATATGTATTCTCCATATAGAATAAGCATGAAAGATAACAATTTCTAAAAAATCTAGTTACCACACTTAAATAACTAAATAATATATTATATATTTGCAGTGTTTTCTTTCCTAGGATGTCCACAAATGAAAATCAATGGTAATGTGATTCTATAGACATCAGTGGATAATAAGCTTAGTCACCCATCATGATGATCATCATATTGAATTTGATGCTGCTTTATGTTTATGATCCTTCAACTCCCATACCAAGTTAAGTGAGATCACAGTCAAGTGCCTTGAGTGAAATCTCATGATTCAATTAGAAGCTCAACAAAGATGAAGGTACCATTGAAGAATTACTACATAAAATACCATTATTCCAAGCATCCCTTCAACCTAATAGAATTATGTTAAATCTACCATATATGTGATTGAAATATCTTTGGATCATGTAAGAAAGTACAAAGGGATTGATATATAAAATCCGAAAGTGCATAATAAAATCAAGTAGTGAATAATAAACTCAGAGACGATATAACACAAATGAAGGTATATTATTTTAGAACACATATATTGTGAAAATTGAAATATGTATACTCGCAATGGAAACAGGAACATCACAATGTAATAAAGAACACTCACATGTTCACAAAGTGTTCTTACACAAAAGGTAGAAAAATAACTTTCATTGGTAGCAGGAACACTCTCTTCATGTTCCTCCATTATAGAAGAGAAGTCCCAAGGATATAATTCTTCACCAGTATCTATTGAAAACACCACAATAAAAGTAATAAATAGAAAACAAAAAAATTTAAAAATGTAAATAAATTTACAAAACAATATATACAACAAATATTTGTGATTTGAAATATGAAAACTCTTCTTTTCTAGTTCTTTTCCTCATCTTTAATTATCAGGGTTCCTGCATTAGCAAGTGGTGATTCTCCCCTAGAATTGAGTTGAAATATAATCGATTCTCCACGCCCCAATTCTGTGATTCTCATCCCTAGGCTTTATCATTGCATCGGGTCTCCTATCATTTCTTTGTATTATGAGTACAATGAGATTATATTTCTTTTTCATCGAAGTTCCTCTAGTGATACAAGATCTCGCATATGGGGGGTAGTTTTCATCTGAATCATTCTATGGCCTAAAATGTTTCCCTCTACTAGAAGATTTCCTTCATTGGATTTCATTACAACCTTCTTGTCCTAAATAGCACTTATCTACTGCATCGTCGTGACTGCAATAAAGGATCTGAACCATCTTTATCCTCGATCATCTCATTCTTGAATTAATCTAACATTTTTCATCTTAGAAGTCGGCTTAAGTGATGATCTTCTGTTGTCATCGTCGAAATTCCCTAATTCATGGTTGTGAGTGGTCGATCATGGTGAATGATGCTCATTCTCTAGTGGTTGGAGATTTGGGAGGTTTCAGAAGACACTGATGGTGAATGTAGGGGAAGGGAATATGGTAATGGTTAATTAGGATTAGGGTTTTCGGGAAAAATTTTAGAAGCTTGGATGAGATTTCTCAATAATAAACAATTTTATATTATATATTTAATTTATTTTCATAAAAATGTATAAATATTCTTAAATTATATATATTATAATTCCATATATATAATTTTTTTTCAAAAATTAATTCTTTGATATTAAATTTTTAATAAATATTTTCTATTTTATAAAATAATAATTATTGTTGAATATTATATTCTAATATTTTATCAAAATGTAAAATATTTATTAATAATTAAAATTATTAATAATAGATCCATTTATTGGTAAAACAATTGTAACATTACTATAATAATACAACATATATTATTTTTAGTAAAAGATATATTAGTATAAGACAATAAATATCTACCTAAATATATGTTGGTAAGAATATTATTGGTACATGGAATTAATATTATTGTTTTATAATAAAAAAATTACAATATGTGAATATCAATTTCTAATTACATATATTTTAATAATGTTTATTTTTTATCTATTAACATGTTTTGATTCATTATGTTTATTAATTTTTAATATCATAATTATTAATTTTTTTTATAAAAAACTTATTTTAATTTTTATTAACTAAAAAACATTGTAAAATATATACAGTATCAATGAGATATTATTATTAAAACATCTCAAAATGAATTTTTACTTTGGTCATAAAAATAATAATCTATATAAAAATATTGGTTTCCCTTAATGTGATATTATCATTTAATGTATTATTTTAACCAATTTTATTGATGATTATTGATTTTTTTAGAAAAGTTCATTTTAATAAAAGATTCAAGTGTTGGTAACAAACTGTTGGCATTAATATGATAAAAAAATAAATTTAACTATTGTAAAAAGATTTTTTGGTGTTAAAATATCAATACCAAGAAATATATCCATTCGTAAAAAGAATTGATGGTATTTAAAAACAATACCAATAAACCCTAACATCTATTGGAATTACTAATTTTTACGAATAGATATATTATTTGTCGATAAATTTCTGTTGGTATAAGTCATTTTCATGGTAGTGAAAGGGAGACCATTATCTACATTTTTTTTTCTGATTATCATAAAAAATAATATCACTATCAAGAACCCATATCAACTACTATAAATCAATGATTTTTTAAAAATTTATTAGAGCCATGGTGTTTTTTATGATTGATATATGATTATCATATCATAAAATAAATGTAAGAAAAGAGGATATTTGATTAAATTATTTCTATTATGAAAGGTATATTATGAATAAATTTAATATCCCTTTGTTATAGTAAATTTACATATAGATTTCTTTAACATGATTAATAGAATATGCCCCACATATAATGATTTATTGAACATGATATTATTTATTATAATTTGGTTTAATGTTAACGAATGCATGAAAATGACGATCTTTTGGATATTGTATAGAGAAATTTTTTAAATCATTGAATATAGGATAAATTTTATAGGTTTAAATTCTAGATATAGATGTATGTTTCCTCATTCATTCCATTTCTAAAGACAAAATATGAAATTTCCCTATAAATATTGAAGTAGTAATTTCATAGAATCTACCTATCAATTTAATTGAATAATATCATTTCTTATGATTAACTTTCTATAATAGTTTTTGTTGAGATTTATGTTGGATTTATTCTCCCAAAACTACATTAATGATAATGGTAATTGCATTATATTATAACGATAATTTCAAAATATATTTCAGGATATTAATTTAATTATCACAGAAGATAATCTCCGCGTCCAACTAAAATTAGGCCAAGATATGGTTTTATATTATATTTCATTTATATCATATTTTTTCCCTAATAGAATGTGATGATATTCTCGAATTTAGATAAACATTCTTTTTAACACTTCAAATTAAATATCCCTTTCACAACCTAGAATTATATAAAATGGTGCATCCATTAAAAATGGGGAGAAAATCTATCTTTGTGTAAAAATTCACAATCATTAATGATCTTCAAATTATGAAACATACCTTTACTCAGAGAGACTTGAACATGAGGAAACATGTTTGGATGGATTATTTCATGTTGTTTGACTTATACATTGGGTATAGACCTTGGAAAAATAATTTTGTTCAGGACTTGTTGAGATTGAAGTCTTAAAATGATATTTTCATAGTGTATTATGAACAATAAGATTTAATGCCATTTATTTTTGACATGAATAAAATTTTTGAATATCAATTCTAGAATGAATTTTTTCATCAATCACTCTAGTATTGTATTAAATATATTATTTAATGATGTATTTAAGAATAGAACCAGATGGAACCAGCAGAACGTTAATCCAAAATGATCGTGAGGCCATGGATTATTTTATTGATGTTGACAAGTCAATATTTCATTTCCATAACTAATTTTTTTTATTTTATGCTTGTGAGGAACATATTATTTTAGTGTATCATAATAAAAAACGGAATATTCACCAAGGAACTCTAAAAATGTACATGGAAATGAAAACTATTATTGGATGGTAAGGTATGAAAATTAAAATTGTTGATCAGGATAATAAATTTATCACTTTACCACTTATAGTGTATTATTATCAATTTAAATCACATTTTTGATAATATATTCCAATACATACACATTAAGGGGATAATATTTCTAGGGAAATTCACATTGGGATACCACAAATGCATAAAAAATGTGATTGTATTTTATTTATTGCATATCATTTTAAAATGATGGAAAAAATTCTAAAAATACAAGACTAAAAAATTATAAGGGATCTAGAAAAGTAATATATTTAGGAAGGGGTTTTGATTCATTGTGCATCGACCTGAATTTTATATAACAATGACCTACATTATACCACATGTTTTTAGAACACATTACAATAGGATCCCATAACTGAGTCGATGATGAATATTGTATATAATATTAACATAGAGTTTTTGTTTGAATGTATGATTTATGCATTGAAACATAAGATTATAAATTCAATAATGTACTTTGGTGTTTTATATAAATATCATAAGAAATTATTGGAGTAATTGAACAATAATTATTATAAAAAAATGGTACATATGTCTCTTTTCGAGGTATTATATTTTCATCCTTATGAATAACCATGTTATTGGATGGAAATGATAAAAACATCAATTATTGTGAAATTTCTTATTTAGGAGACTAATTAAATTATTAAAATTATCATGAAAAAAATGTATATGGCCCTAAGATAATAGGAGTAATATAATCATCAACATCATCTCCCATTATATTTTGATGTATGTTACAATATATTTCTTATTTTATTCCAAAAAATGGTTCATCATCACTTAAGAATGTAATGAAATCATATTCCTTTATATGTGATACCATTTAGATACTAAAATATATATAAAAAATTATATATTGCTTAAATTTACCATCACTATTTTTTTCCTATAATTCTTTCAATGTATCCCAATAAATGAAGGTCCAATTAGATTATAGTCATGTGATTTTTGAGGGTCATGTTACTCTATATCTAGATACAGATATATTTTTAATTTATTCATATTATTGAATTAATATATTTTTTTCATAGAAAAAACATATCTATAGTTTTATTTTTGTGGAAACATAGTGATAGTGAATAAAATACATGATAGGTAGAGATAAATACAATTGAACAATTAATTTTAAATTCCTATAAAACAACTAACCTCTATCTTTCTCAGGATGGAGGGATTGATGGTTTATTGATTATTACAACTGTAATTTGAGGTAATTTTTATGATATATAAATTTTATTTAAAACCACTTAATATTATAGGGTATTAGATATTTTGGTGGGTTTATCAAACTATTGATTAGGGATTGTGTGAATTGAGGAACACCATATTTATAAAATCTCCATTAATGAGGTTGTGGTTCTCTAGGAGTTTACATGTGTACCTTGAAAAATGACTAGGGGAGGTTGTTATTTCTTTGGATTATTATGGGGGGACATCTAGGTCATGGTTTTTAAAAATACAAAATGGTCTTCAATGGTGAAAAAAATTAAGGTAACAATTATTAAACAATTCAAAATTCCCAATTCATATTTGTATTCTTAACTAAAGATAAATTTTAAATGATTCCAGTTGTTATTTTTTAGGAGTAATTTTATTGTGTTTTATACCATTAATCTCACCATTTCCATCCATTAATCATCCCCCCATTAGGGTATTCTATCTAACTCTTTTATGGATTTTTTCATGAATTTAGAGGCTATATAGGATGATTCATATGTTTGGTTTCACGTAGATAAATGTTTTAGGTATGTGGTTTTTCTAAATTAATCATTCACAATATATTAAAGGATATATTTTTTCAAAAAAAATTTATTTCTTCAATGAAATGAATGTGACAATTTGAATCTCTACTTTTTATTTTAACTCACTATTTGGATCCATAATTATTTGTTGTGGTTAATTAAAACTTGGTGGTTAGTGAATTGATTAAATGTTTTTCATAATTATGTAACTTTTTATAATTGTAGACATTGAATAATATGGTTTGTGTGTGGTCATTTGTAATGGAAAATGTATGAAGGGATATGATAAAAAGGATAGTTTGGAAAACATATATTAACTGTGTGACAACCAAGTGAGGATAGATCTATACTACCATTTTAGGAAGATGGAATTCATATTTAATGGGGATGTGTGTATGAACATGTAACAGATAATCTAAGATATTTAAAAACACCAATTTCTACCACATATCAAAAAATTATTTTTTCTGAATTTATGTTTAATTCATTTCATGTTATATATATATATATATTTAAACTCCTAAACTCCATTGATATTTTTATAACTAATACAAACACATTATCCTAACCTTATACTAATTGTTTGTTGAATATTATAAATGTCTCATTGGGTTTTCCTACTATATTATTATAGTTATCCCCAATATATATAAATTGGTGTGAATGTATGTAATTTATTTCTATGATACATGAATTGGAATGGAATAATATTTTACTAATGTTTTTTATTTATATAGATATCATGGATTGTAGAGATGAATCTTGTGATTTGTTCATGATGTTGGATTGTAGATTAGTTTCACCTTAGTGCATGAGTCTTGATTTATTTTGGTTTCATAGATAGTTTTTATTATTTCTTCTGTTTGATTTATTATTCATCTTATTATACATTTAAATTTTAGTTTAACTCTTGCATGATTATTTTATATTTCGTTGTCCTGTATGTTTTGTGGTAGTTTTTATGTGTTTATAAATGTGTGAAAAAATGTTAAAATAGACTCCCACTTTTTTAATAGACCCTCAGAATTGTATTTCCAAAAATTATTGTATGGGGAAGGTTAGATATTTTCTATGGAACCATATCTTTTACAATTCCAATTCTCAAGGATTTTCTTTTACAATAAAATTTGTTGATAATATTTTCCATTGGTTAACTTCTTTTATAGCATTAGAAGCTAAATCTGATCTCATTGGAGTGTAAAATATTGATGTTGATTCCACTACCTTGCCTCTATAATACACAAACACACACACACACACACACACACACACACATATATATTTTTATGTATATATGTTTTTCGTGGAAAATTTCTTTTATAATACATAGATTTGATAAAAATTGGTTTTTTTGAAAAACAATTTAAATAATATTCTGCATGCTAAATAGCATATTTTGGGTGATGAATTGGATTTTTGGGTCATATAAACCTTGATATTATATATATATATATATTATCCATCATGTTTTCTTTTTATATGACCTAATATCTTCATATGGTGGGATTATATGTGGAATTTAAAGAAGTGGTTGAGTTTAGTACCCTATTTTCACAAGAGTCGTGACATAAATTCTATCCACATTTTCCCCCACCACAGTACATAATGAAGGGTGGATTAAATAAATTAAATAAATATTTATTTAAAATTTATTAGTTAATTATCAGATATTGAGTCACATTATTCAAACCTATCATATGAAAATATAAATTGGTTATATATTTATAATTGATTGATTTGAGAGTACCCATTGGAGATATTTCCACTCAGGATCATGGAACCTGAGGAAAAATAATGATCCTTAGTATAAAATTTTAAACAATTGAATGAATCAATGATTAATAAATTGTGAATAAACAATTGTGGTAGTTTACAATTATTTTTTATTTTATCTATTTCCAAATATATGATTATACTGTTCCATTATTTTTTACCATATCCAAATAATTTTCTTAACCCAATCAATATATATATATCTTTATTTTTTATAGGATTATTTGATCAAAAAAATGAAATGTTCATCCTTTTTCCTTTCTTTTTCTTAACTATGTTTTTGTAATGGATCATGACTACTTGCAGATTTATTCCCTTGTTTTTTAATGAATTTTCCCCGAATATGCAACATGATTTAATTTTTTAACCATGATTTATCATATGTTTTGAAATGTTATTAGTTTATTTAAAACATAAAATAATATATAATTATATTTTGTGTATTATGATCAATCATTTGATAAATAATGCCTTGTAGCGTCACTAGGTGGTGGAAAATGAATGAAACTGTGGAAAATTTAATATTTATAAGAGTATATATATATATGGGTAGAAATATGATTTCATGATGATTCAACTTTATGGTTATCATTATACATGAATAAAGATCCAGTGCTGTGTCATCAATTAATAATATCATTAATGAAGATCTTGGTCTGATTTAGGATGAGTTCGGTGAGTGTGTTGAAGATATTGTAGATGGAGATGAATTGGGTTAGAAGAGGATGAATATAGGGTTATTTTTTTGTATGATTTTTTTGTTTATTATATAGATTATGTGAGTAGGGTTTTCGTCTAATATAAATTTAAAATTCTATCTGTACTACTCAAATTTTTTGTGACCAATTAATTTATTCCAACAATTTATATGGATATAGTTAATATACTAATTTTATCTTATTATTCACGGGTTCTCAGTCAAACATGGTTTTTGATACAGTAGTTGTCCATCCTAAAATCCATTTTTCATAAAATGAGATGTTGTATTTTAAAACAATATATGAGATAAAACATTAGTATCCATGAGTGGGTATTTATATTTATCAATGGTTATCATGTTCCCACAATATTGCGTAATTCTATAAGTGATATTGGTATTGGATTTCCCCATACTAACACATTACTGTCATGGAATGATATCAAGTTTATTTTTATTTATAGGATTAATGCTCTAACACATACACTTGGAAATGGTTTATATAAATATGGAGTTAGTACTCTCCCATAAATGAGTTAAAACACACATTAAGACCTCCGCTCGTTCTAATACATCAATGATCCTTACATATGCAATGGAATGGAATGGGTTTCCAACTAAATTTATCACTTTTTTATAGTATTGTTGATTTTGGGTGGTTCATCTACACTTTATAGTTAATGTGTTATATAAAAATAATTTTATAATGATTTAGATATCCTCCCTCACCTTAGATTATCTATTAAAAATTTATGATATCGTCATTTAATTCCTCCATTATTTATGTTACTTGACTAGGAGATATTTGATCTCTTATAATGTTTTTGGAGACTTCTTATAGGTTTTTATACAATATATATGAAACTATTTTCTCTATGAGGTACATATACTTTTTGTTGTCAATGTGTTCTTCATTTTAGACCTATTATGGATAAATACAGAGTTCATGATTGTTTCCGGGGTGACTGGGGCTTGTTCAAAGCATTGAAATCCATCTAGTGGAAACAATGATTGGGAATAACTATTAGTATAAACTATATAAGCTGGTTTGTATGGACTACCTAACCATGAAAGGATATAAAATAGTGCTTTAGGAGGCCGTTCCATTTGAGGAATTCATAACGCCTAAGCAACATTCTCACGCAATGTACCTACTATTTTTATCCTAGTGTGCTACACAATTTATGCATGTTAAGTGAAACGATTAACCTAAAACCATGTGGGGTCCCTCCTTAGGTAGTGGGAGGCATATGGTCAGCATACATTTTTCCCAACTATGTGGCAAGTTCATGTGACTATGTATTTTTTGGGTAAAATTTAAATTACTCACTTAAAGATCAAATTAACTCATCTCCATATTATTTCTATCATTCTAGCATATAGAGGCCTCTGTTATATCCTATAAGAATATATAAATCCCATTTTTATAGTTTATTTCAAATCTAATTATTCTATATTTAGTTGGGCTTATATTGATGTCATTTGATTCCTCGATGTAAGATCTTCATTCTTTAGGCTATGTTTATCATTTTTCATTCCCTTGGTGATAAATTTTTTTTATGTATAATCATATGCTAAAATTTTAAGACAATGATATATTAATAGGTTTTCCTCTAATAAAATATAAAAAAGGGCTTGAAATAGATGATGTTAGTCCTATTGTCTTATGGTATGTGGTCTGTGACTCATCCCTCATGTATAACAATTTTAAAAACTATCATCATTATGTCCCTGACGATTTCATCAGATGTTTCATATTAAATTATTTTTAAATGAAAATAATCATCATAAATTTATTATAGATCACCTTATATAATAAATCATTATTCATTGGATTTTATTACCTCAACTCCATTAAATCGATGTATTGTGCACCATTATTTATTCTTTTAATTGGTTGTTAAAAATCTATCTTCCACCATTTTATTGTGCTATCACATGAAACATATATGTGAAGTGTGATTATATAATCATTGTATCCTTGATTTATAAATGGATAGAAAATTTATGGTTTCAACATAAAACTTCTAAGGTATGTTCCCCACATAATTAATTAAATTTTTAAAATTTTAAATGGAATGTACATTGATATGTCATAGGTCCTAGTAAATTAAAAATAAATGGTATAGGTTTCATGTCCTTATCCAAAAATTTCATTATTATAAAAGTTAAATTAATTAACATAATGAATTATTATTGAATTGAGATAATAAGTGGTTTCATGTAATATTTATCATTGTCACTTCGTCCTGAAGGTAATAAAATTAACCAATTGACATAATAAAAGGTGTGTGTATTATATAGAATAATTTAACCATTGATATAAGTATAGATTTACTATTGAATATGGGAATTTTCAACATTATTGGATTGGTCACACTTAATCTAGTTGTGGATTCCTGACTGATTTCCATGATCACTAATAGTATGCAATTCCAATTCAATGATCCATTTTTTCAGGGATATATCCACCTTGGAATAAGGTCTTTGTCTTCATGAGGGTGTCCGAAATGATGTTGTACTATCCATTCACTATCTTCTAAAAACTAGGATTCCTTGGGTACACTCCATAGATACAGAATTAATTCTTCGGACAAGTGGTGTTTTGGATTCACCCCATTTGGGACTAGATAAGAATATACCATTTTACATTGAATTAGTTCCTTAAACTCAATTTGAACTATTATTTATTAATTTATTCATTGATTCCACTTGGATTAAAGTCATATCCATTAAAAGTTGGGTTTATGCTAATATTGAGTAGGGTCATCCCATATGATCAACGATGCATTGGTTATTACCTTTGACCATATTTAATTATTACCATCATCAATGATGGCCTAGTTATTACAATAGATACTCTATTACTAAAATAGTTTATATAGTATTCCATATCAATACCTTTTATCAATATACATCACATATAATTAACTATTATATCATTAATTAATCGATTATAGGTTTAGACATGTGCTTAGGATAAAGTAGGAATTGGGGTATTCACAATACTATAATTTTTATACATTCATGTTTATACTTGAACAAAGTTTAATTTTATACACACATACTAGATCGTATAGATGATATTGGTGGTGGCCTATTGAGATTACGCTTACACCATATCCAGGCCACAGATGGTACCCAGGGAGATTATATATATATATATATATATATATATATATATTCAGGTATTGATAAGGTGAATTGTACAAAATTTCACTTCCAATAATGATTACTTTCATAGCATATAGCCCAGTAGAAAATGAATGGGTAAGAGATTAGGATGCAATTATTTTTTCTTATTTTTTATTCTTTAGTATAACTTGTAATTTATTTTTCTATGTAAACCAATTTTTTATCATTCTGGTGAAATTAAATACATTATCCTCATTTTTTATATGTTATTGTCCATATTTTGAGTATTATAATTTTTTTCATAGATGTGTATACCATCATTCCGCAATGGCCTGTTATAAGACCTTCTATTATAGTAACTTCTTCTACTGAGTTATTTATTTTTACATTCGCTTCTGCTAGATATATATTTACCAATATTTTTTGTTCTCCACTCTAATAAGAAGGAATATTATTCCCACTATCACACCTAAGTCACTCAATTATATTCGACCACATCTTTATTTTAGAGAGGTGTGCGTAAGAACAAGTGGCCCACTAGGCTCAAGGAAACATTGAGTGGAAACCAAGCCTAGATGTCACCAAGTGGAATCATAGGGTTTTTTCATATAATTTGTCTTATTTTTAAAGAATATTAATAGGATATTAAGAACATATTCAAAAATGGATATGATCCATTCCTAGGAGAATCAAACCTGTAATCAAGGTAAATTACGTGATCCCCCAAATGAGGATCATTGTTCTATATTTTTCTTATTACAATTAATATTTTGTCACCATTGGGTGAATCAGAAGCTATGTGATGGTTATTATTATTAATTATATAATTTCAGATTTTCTTTTTGTCTGTATCCTAATGAGATCAGGGAAAGGAACAATTAATCATTCATCATTATGGGAACCATGAAATCACATTCCATATATATTCCATGCCATATAGGTTCATTTCACAGACTAAAATTCCCCTTTTTCATGTGATTATTGAGTGATATATGGTTTTTATATTTATTCTATTATTACAAAAAAATTATAAAGGGTAAGATATTAGTAATTTATTGTGTAACCCTCAATCTAATTTTTTCTGTATAGGTTTATCGTGGATTCTTAAATGGAAGGTTTTTCCCTTGACATCAATATACCTATAGTTATATGTGTTTCTCTTCAGCAACAAATGAGTGATAAACAGTTCCAATTTAGGTGGTTTATGATCCCTAATGGATTGGAATGTGTACTTTACATTGTTTATCTATCCTATATTTCATGTTACATTCTGAGTCAAAATGTGGAAATGGTTATATACATGTTTAATGTGTGGCGATTTCATCGTTAAGGTGTATGACCCCTTATCTATGGGAACATAAATCCTTTTTACTCAATCCATGTTATATGTATATAATAAAATAGTAAATTTAAATTTTAATCATTATTTATAAAAAATGGTTTCTAAAAAATTAAGATAAAATTTAATTTGACCCTTCATCTATTATAACCCATTTAAATTAAACTGGATAACATACCAACACTATGGAATTCTAGGAAGGTAATTGTGGTATTCCTTGGGTAGTGTGACCTTAACTTATGATCAGAATCATATAGTTCTTATATCTAATTTAAAATATATTTTTTGGATCCATGTTCATTGAATTTCCAAATCTATGACACTATGAAGTCTACGTGTTGTTTTACAGAAGGGTGGTGATGACCTTGCTCAGACGATGGTCGGCTCTAATCCCTTGGTCCTATCGCTAGGAGTATAAAATTGAGGAACCACTTCTTATAAATGAATTGGGAACTGACACTCATATATGATGGAATTTATAATATTTGATACAGTCTATTCAGGGTATTTCACAACCTACACCTATGATGGTTGTTTTAATAGGCGAGTTCTAGAAGTAACATCCTTCCATTTTTTACGGGATGGTCATAAACGTGATACTGAATCTTGGATGAGGGGAACTAATTATGTAATGAAGAATCTAAATATTCCAACAATGAGTGGTTTCATACATTATAATTATATTCCACATGATTACACCAAGGCCTGGTGGGAGGCGACTATATGGGTCGGTTATCACGAGGGCATGGTCTGTGCGGACTTGTAGAATGGATTCATTGATTACATATTTCCTCATATGTTTAAATCTTATTGAGAAATAAATGTCATGACCCTTTAGAATCATGGTGTGTCCATTATTTACTATTATTCAACTTTTACTATGTTTCATCACTTTTCATCACATCTATATTTGCGATTAGATTTCACTTTATAATAATTTATGGATGGTCTCATGTATTCCATTTGTAATCATGTGAATATATTTCTCCTTCATACCGTTTTTTCAATCATTACTTAGAAACTTATCAGAAATTAATCCCCAAGTTTTGGTTAAAGTACCAAGCATATATGTATATGTATGATTTATAAAAGTTGTTATTTTGATATCTGGAAGCATTTCCCTGATGATTCTTATCAGAGAAGAGGTGGACAGGGAATCCACAATGGAAAATCGGTTGTATTCAATCAGTGTGGAAGGTAGGGTCATCTATAATCCTAGAGAGATAGAGACCCTCCACTGTGTCATTCTTATGGCTATGTAGATAATTTTAATATATTATTTTGGAATATTCAAAATGATTTGAGTTGAAGAGTATCTACACCATTTGCACTTTTAGGGGAAAGATCAGTTTCACCACATTAGGTGGGGAGTTAGATTTTGACCTATAGGACTAGATGAGGTGATGGTCATAGATATAGTAGATATACTTCTAATTATCAGTGCTAAAAGATAATACCAATATGGGGTTTTTCGAAAATAGAACGTGTTTGTGGATCATTCCATTTTCATACATTGGAGTCGATACCCTAGAGTTAGAGTGCTGGACCATCTACAATACGAGATACAATTATAGTGACATCAACAATTGTATCCATTTTATTAGATACATGTTCCTGACATTCAATTATCTCATTATTGACCATGTATTTTCAAGGCAAGGAAATGCAATATTACAATCGTGTAAAAACCCTAGATACACCATTTGGATTATGGTCATCAGGAATACACCAATGTGTGTACTTTCTGCTTGATTTAGAAAGTTGACCCTTCTTATGGGTCCTCTTTATCCTCAAGATTAAAGGCATTGATGCCTTCATAGTGATTAAAAATATGGTACATTACAATGATAATGTTGGATGATATCTCCCTATGTTATATTTTACGCCAGAGTACATTAGTAATTATCAATACAAGGGCAAGTGTAATGTTCTGGCTAGTTGATTTGGACTAGAGCATCATGGGCTAGGTGGAGTGACCACCTATATTTCTAGTCCATTCATGGAGTTATTGGGATAACATGTTGTATATTTTACTCCAATATTCGATCATTTCATTGACATGTTCGTTGATGATTTTTATATATTACTCTTGAGATATAAATATGGTTTACTATTGGGATTGTTCCATTAAAATCACTATTGTCCATTACACCATACATGATGAAACCTAGTGTGTTCCATGAGTTAAAGAATAATTTTATGGATCTGGAGTCCAAATGATATATCAGAACTAGTACTTACTATTGAGGTTCACTAATTATTTTAACTAATAAGCCGAATTGAATGATCAGGCTATGAATGGATTAATAACAGAGGAACATGCCTATAGTTAAGAATAAGTATCCACTACCTTGAATAGATAATATTTTTTATCTCTGAGGAACCAACATATTCACTAAGATATAAATGATATTGAGTTATCATTAATTGTGAGTCATACCTTCAAAAATACCATGAACATCATTTACTATAATGTATGTTCCTTTTTAGTATATTGTTATTCCTTTCGGCCTTACGAATGCTATTACCATTTTCATGGATGTGACAAATAGAGTTTTCCACCACTATCTGGATTCCCTTTTTCATGTCTATGTGGATGAAATATTGTTGTATTCATGCACTCATATAGACCATTGTAAACATAATGAAATATGTTTGAATACATTGAAATATCATTAGCTTTGTACCATATTTTTTAGATTCACTTCAATATTAACAAAATTATCTTCTTGAATCATATTATCTCAGAACCAGTAGTATATTTTTACTTAGCGATGTTGAGTAATGTGGTTTATTAGAAAAATACAATGAATATTATATATATATATTGCAAAGGGGATGGATGGATAGTACAGTCATTTCATATAGTAATTTTACATCCTTACTAATCTGCTTACTTATCATACCAAGAAGGTATTGAACTTCATATTATCAAAAAACTTATAAGAAATCCTTTTAGGAGATGGTTGTGAGGTTTACCACGACACATATTCTGATTCTTCTAGGGCCCAGTATTGACTATATAGTGTTATGAGATGCATAAATAATTTGACTAGGAGTAGTGATGATGTCCTGGGATAGATTCATTAAATATAGATCTCAGAAGTTGAGGCCTCATGAGGGGAAATACCCATCACATTACACTAAGCTAGTAGGTTTTTAGAATGGGTTACCATACTATAAAAACAACATAATGGGTGATTTATTATGGTGCATTCGGACCATAGGAGCCTCATATATATCATTAGTTAAAATGAATTTAATCTTAGACATTGAAGATGAGATAAAAAACATCATAGTATGCCAATATTAATGTAAATTGAAATGTTATAGTAGAATACTTGATTCCAAAAAAACAATCCCATTTCTTATAGGAAGATAATAATGAATGAAAATTCTTGGCCGTATTTTATGAGATTCATCTGGAACATCATGGAATTCATTCTAAGTTATATCTTTTATCTTTTATTGTTAAGTATTCCCTTATAGATAGGGTAAAGAGCATGTACTTTTGAGATCTGGAAGGATTAGTTATGTAGGATTGTATCTCTAGTGACGACCCACATCTATATTGTTTAATTATTGGAGACAACACCATCCATATACATGGTCATGTATGAGTTCCTATAGATATTATAGATGAACTAGTGTGAAACCACCATGCTTCTTAATGGGAAGTTCATCACAGAATACCCAATATGTATCAAGATATGTGACACCAGTATTATTGGCTTATGATGGAATTTCAGATAGCATATTTTATCGCTAGGTGATCTAGTTGTCAGGAGGTGAAGGCAGAGTACTAGTAACATGTTATCCTCTTATAGTCATTACCCATCCAAAAATTGAAAAGTTGAGTTGTTGCTTTAGATTTTGTACTCAGATTAACTAGGTTTCCTCATGTTAATAGAATAGCTTGGATAGTTTTGGATCGACTAACAATGGTATCGAACATCCTTCAAATATGGATGAGTTTATTAGTTGATGAGATTAGAAAGATGTATGTCTGTGATATCATTAGACTTCATAGTGCCCCTCTTACTATTTTATTAAATTGTGATTCTCATTTCACATCGAGGTTCTAGCCCCGATTACAATTATATATGGGTATAAATGTACTTATGAGCACATATTTTCACCCTATAACTGATGGAATGTATGAATGGATGATACAACTGTTAGAGGACATTCTTAGTGTGTGAATTCTTGATTTTTGTGGTTAATGGGAGATGAATTTCCCTATAATTGAGTTGTCCTAAAAGAATATATAATAAGATATGGTTTAGATGAATTCATATGTGGACATTTTTGGCATGACATCCTATTCACCCCTAAGTTACGAGAGGAAGCATTACAATATAATTGGAATTATTATGAGACATCGATGTAGGTTCATCATATCAGAAAGAATATGCATTCTCCTCAGTACAAAAATAAATCTTGTTACAATCCCCATTGATTCCCTCTGGAGTTTGAGGAATGGATCATTTTCTCCTAAAAGTATAACCTATGCTTGTTCATGGATTGATATGGTTGTAATGGAAGTTATCTACTCAATTTTTAGTCCCTTTCAGATTCTATATAGAGTTAAACAGGTAGCATATTGGTTGATACAACCTCATAGGTACCATTCCATGCATGATATTTTCCTTGTTTCATAGCTTTTCTATTATCAGGTTGAGCCATCTCAAAATATTTATCACAATAATCCTAAAAAAGGAATTTATTTTCTATTATGTTGTACCCTATATAAATCATTGGCCGAAGAAAAAGAAGAATTGTGAGGCTTATTTGTACCTTTATCATTAGTTCTATGGTATCACAGATGTGTACTGGATGATAACTAGGAGTGGGATGCAAGTGTATGTTCTTAATTTCGATATATTTTCTCAAAAATTATTCCACCATTTTAGGTGAACTAGATAATGATTTCCTTCAAGGGTGGAAGACACTATGAAACCGACATTTCTATGAATAATGGATCCTTTAAATTGGGGTCTTTGTCTTTGTTTTGGACATGTTATGTATTCATAGTAAGTTGAAAACCATTTTAGGAGTTACTGGGGCTTGTTTGGATTTTAGAAACAAGTAATGTTATGAGTATGTTACAGCCACAATGTTAGTAGAATATTTACAATCAGTTCTTCATGTTTTCCCTAACTATGAGAGGGAAAAACCAATGGATTCCATAGGCTACATGATTTAAAAAAACTGTGAATCCTGAGGTGCACACCTATGATGGGGGTTACATTTTTTACTAGATCATACAGGATGGTATACAAAAAGTTAGTCAAACTGTGTTTATGTATCCATACAGGGTCTTTTTATAGATATGGGAGGGGCATGTTTGCTGAAAGGTTTGGCTAAACATGCATCCAAATCCTGTGACCTTGTAATTTTTAGATAAAATTATGATCTTTACTATAAAAATATGATTAAATCAGATCCCACTTATTTCTATCATTCTAGTTGAAAACGACCTCCCATAACTCCATTAAGAAGCTCCAAAATCCCTTTTTATATGTTATTTGATATCTCATTCCTAAAAAGTATGATTGAGATTGCGTCGGTCTTATATGATTACTCTAGTTAAGAGATTCCTTCCATAGTCTCGGTTCATTGTTCATATTTCCCTAAATGCTGACATTTTCCTAGAGGCTCATATGCCCTTTTTGGAGTTCATTGATCAATTCTTCCATATTCTTACGATTCATGCAAAACTAGAGGCCGATACAAGATTATGAGAGTGTTATTGACTCGAGGATGGTGGTCTATGAATCATCCCTTAGGTAACATTTTTTATAAACTAACTTCATCGTATGCACTCCAATTTCCTGACACATTAACTATTAAATTCATATTATATGCTTATAATCATCATCATGGAATTATAGAGGGAAATATATACATAATCATTATTTATTGGTGGTTATGACCTCAATACCATCAACCCCAAGTAGGGTTCTTTTATATATATGTTGATAATGTTTTTTTAAAACTGTATGTGCCAGGATTCAGGTTTTCTGTCACATGGACTTTCTATGGTAAGTTTTCTTATATAATGAATGGATTTATTATGGATAATTGGATAACACATGTATCATTTGAATTTGAAAATTAATTTTTGAGGACATACATAATTAAATATCCTTTTAAATGTGAAGTGGAATGTATATTGATATACCACATGACCTTGTTATGTATAACTAAATGTTATGGGTTTCAGACCCTTAGTTCACCTTTTCATGATATGGAATGGTAATGAAGTGAACCTAATTATTTAATATTTAGTAAAAGTGATAAATGGTTTCATATCCTACTTCCCTTTATCATATATTATGAAATGAAATGGAGTAAATATATTGAATTAATAAAAGGAATGATTATTATATGACCTAATTTAAGTAATGATATATGTATAAGATTCCTATTTATTATGGATCTTTTTTTGATATATAGGTGTGGTAAAACATGGGACATCCTAGGAATACCAAAGTAATTATTTGAGAACCCATATAAAACCATTTTGATATATGGAGTGGGCAGTAAGTGATATTCCAGCCACATAACATAGTCTTTATATTCTATACACTGACTGGAATGAAACTATAAGATCCATTCACTATAATAGGGATATTATGATGCCTTCGATACTCTCCTTGGATCTATCTCGATTTCTTCATAGACATGGAACTCCTGGTTCACCCAAGGTGGCCTATTCAAGTTTATCTTATTTTATAGTAGATGATATACTTAGAAATTGTTATAACTATTAAAATGGAATGACATGGGGGATTCCCCGTGGATTACAGTCAAACACCCTATGGCTAGACCTCATGTCATTATTGAGTTGACTCGACCCCCATGGTCATGAATGCATTGTTTATTACCATGGAAACTCTTTCATTTTTAACATCATAATGGATTCATTTGATATAAAAATGGATCCTATATTACTATTATCTATATTATAGGATTCCTTTCTCATATATTGGGACCCCTTACATAATATATTATAAAATTTAACAAACTTGATTAAATATTTATTTGTTCATACACTAGATGTGGGAGAAGTAGGTATAAAGTTTTTTTCTTTATTGTACCCTATTTACATCCATATATATACCATTTTAATTATTCAGTTTATACTGACACACTAGATGGTATAAAATTCATTGGTGTTGAGATACTGATATTTATCTCACACCTTATCTGGGATGATGATGGTACCAATGAATATTATATATATGATTTTTCTATACATGTAAGTGTCCACCATTAGACACATGACATTTCTTTCATTCTTAGGAGGAGATTTTTCATAGATAAATGTGCATGATACCAGGATGGATGTATATTTTTTAACATCATTTTGATTATTTAGTATATCATGTAATACACAATTCCATCTATAACTATTTTATAAATGTATACATACATGAAATAAATTACAATAATTTTTAAATGATATTATTCATATTTATTTTTATTATCGTATAATGCTTGGATGTTTATACCATGCTTCCTCTCTGGTGGGTCACTCATCACGTTATTATATTATATGGTTCCACAGAGTTATTCATTTAGGAAATGAACCTACTAATTAATTTTTTTATCTATGTCCAATGAACCCCACTCTGACATGAGGGAATAGTCTCTAGACAAGAACACCCTAGGCATTTTCTTCTAGTCAACTGCTACTAGCGTAAGGGGATGTTTGATTGATTCCATTTATCCTATTAGGATTAGAGAACCTCTAAGGGGATCTTGGATTTGGGATGTCACATTATAACTCATATATTAACTTATTTCCCTGATTTTTCATGTCATATAAATATAAAATTTAGTATGGTTGGGATATTGAATTTCTAAACACCAATGTTTCTTAAAAAATATGGTTTTAATACTAACCTAGTCGGGGAATGAACATGAAAAAATATATTGGGACCATTATTTTAAAAGATTCATTTAAATTTTCTCCTTTTAATGGGTATATATTTTATCATTATAAAAATATATATATGTTTTATAGTAAAAATAATGGTCCTAAAAATGTTAAATAAATTTATTACAAGTATCCATTAATATCAATTATATGTTGAATTATTATAGGGCATATAGTGCTTCATGTTGATTTGAGATACATTAGGTTAATGCTGATCATTTTATAGTTATACCCACATAGGTGTAGTTACTAGATTCATACTCCTTGTAGGGGTACATTTGGTGAAAAACTCAATCTAATACCGTCCAAGAGGGATCTGATGGGTCAATACCATTAACTAGAAGAGGTTACTATGACTGACAAGACCATACCTAAATTAATATATTTAAATATACCAAAATATGTGAAGATGATTCAATATCCAAAACGATGGATTTTCTAAAAAACTAACTCTATCTCTATTTATTTTTGAAATACAAATTAATTATCAAGGATATGAAATTATTGTCTAATGTCAAAACCAAATCTCTAGGAAATACAACTATAAGACTATATTTTAGGGGAATATTCACAGTTATATTAAAATTAGAGATATACCAAATATAATTTAGCTTGTATATTTAATCACATGATATTTCCATGAGATTTGATGTAATCTCTAAAAATTAATTTTATAAATAATATGTTTTAGATAATCATGGTGCATAAATAATTTGAGTATTCTAAAAAGAGGAAACAATTTCATCTTTATTATATTTTTGGGCATCAACCCTCAACATTACTATAATAATTTTCATATATATATATCAATATATATTACATAAAGGGAAAATATAACATAGGTACATATCCTTTAATAACTATTATTTTGTTAAAATTAAGTACTGTACAAAATAAATTAATTTTAAAAAATGATAATCATTGATCAATATTTTTTTTGGAAAATAGTAAGGATTAATATTAGGTATTCCTACATTTCAATTATGTTTTATATTCTAGAAACTTTCCATAGGGAAATGTTTTACATATATATATATATGTATTTTTATGAATTTATACAAAAAATAAAATATTTAATTCAATAATAACATAAATTTCCACTCACCTATCAATGTATATGTAGGAAAATTTTACATCAACATTTAAAATATCATTAAAATTGGTTTATATATAATAAAATTATGATATTGGAAAACTAATAAATTTAAATTAGGAATCATGAATTTTTATGAGCATATATACGAAGGAAACACTATTTGATATGTTTATGAGATTGATATAGTGTTTCATATAAATGATATCCTACCCACACCATATAAAATTATTTATTTATTTATAATACACTATTCTGATTATCTATATTTCAAAATATATTTGGTATCTATAATAAGATGTGGTTAAAAGAATATGATAATATCTAGTTCCATAAAAAATATAGTACTCATAATTTTAACATGATTGATTCCCTCTAATGATTTGATTAAGGGAAACCGCTTGCAGTATAATAGATCACAATTATTATAGTGAATAAAAAAATGCAACATAAATGAGAGGGAATATATAATTTATTAATTTTCCATTATGATTCACTGTACTCTCTAATATTTATATATCTATAGTGTATTTTTCCACATAAATATATAGTAATAATCAACCATATGATCTTTGGAAAACTTTACTCTATAACTTGACTCACCTAATTGAATTGCAATAATATAAATTACATATCACTAATGAAATATATTATAAAATCTATATGGCCAATAGTCCTTTCAATAATGTATAAAATTTTAGGTTTCATTCACCACGATTACAAGGTATTAAACTATATCACACAACATTTAATATTAGAGTCCAACATAAGCCTAGAGTCATTTATGGGTTAAATTATTTTCTTATAAATGTCATATTTTCATATTACTTATCTGTAATACACATTAAAAAACCTAGTACATTACAATCCACATAAGTGTGTATAAAATGGATTTATAGATACCGATTTATATTAAAAATTATTTTATTATGTTCATCATTCAATTTTGTTTTCCATAATTCATGATATACATCCCGTTTAATTTTTTATCTCTTTTTTCATATCACAGTTCTATATTTATCTATATTTAAAATTTTAATTAAAATATTATCATTCATACAATGTTTATTCCTATATAGAACCACATGAGTTATGATATACTAATAATAAATTATAAAATAATTAATTTAGAGGATTATATATAAGTTATAATAAAAAATAAGGATTCATTTAAAACAACATGCACTTTGACTCATGATTTCATTGGATATAGAGTAATTCTTAATCCTCCTGTCAATGTTCTAAAAAAATCATCGAATTTTTCCCATATTTTTACCAATGAATTTTATTTATCACTATATCTATATGGTTTACAATTTTTCTGCTCAAAATATGGTTCCATTTAATCTTTATATAATTTTATACACAATACAATTTTTACCACATAAACAATATGTATCTGATATAGTCAATATGAGATAGGTAGTGATGCCTAATACTTTATTATCATGAGTACCATAATTAATTCATTACGTCACTTCAATAAGTGTATATTAAAATTTTATATGATTTCACATACCATAGGAATATAGATCACATGAAATTTTAATGTTATAGGATGTTGTTAGATTGATTAATTTATATAAAACAATTATACACATCATATTTTTTCAATTTCATACTTGTTTTATATTATGAATCTATTTTCATAACTTAATATGGATTAATCACTAATTTTGTGACATAATATATAAAAACATTTTGTTTGATACTCTTTTTACCATGATAATTTATGATAGCTAGATCTATACCCGACAACTTATGGTTTCCTCCCTTATTTCACTAAACATTTTGGACATTGTGTCTTTATAAATTATGATTCATGTACCAATTGAATTTTATCAATTTCAATTACATATCAGGTAGACATCACATGATTCATCATGTGGTTAATAGACTCTGAAAATGTATCACTATCTTCTTATTATAAATAAGCTCTATTTCAAACAAATATGAACTATGAAATATCTTTATCCAACCCAACATGAATAAATAACATAAAACTACTTTGGTATAAGCTTAAAGACCTCAATATATCAGACAATACTTCTTATTTATATCCATGACCTCTAAAATTAAAATTATAATTATGGAAAATATTTATGGTATTAAATTGTTACAATTTATTTTTATTATCTCCAATAACCTATTCTATTAGATATTATATTTAAATCCTTATTATGACCATAACTGGTGATAGACTATCATAGTATAAGAATAAAAACATTGGACAATGTAATGAAATATTGTTAATTTAGAATGTTAGTAACTATAGTTAAATGTATTTTTCTAAATTTACAAATTAAAAATTTATGATGAAACATAAAAAAATTTAACATAAAAACCCCATTTATATAACCCTATAAAAATTAAAGGGATCTATCAATATGAATTTTAAAATATTGAAAAGGTAAATTAAATGATGAAATGAACTATATATATTTTACATTTGGAGTAATCACATGTTCTTATGAAATGTTAATCTATAATTTCTATATCTATTAATATAAATTAAACATAGATATAATCAATATTTTAATTATAGTATTATTAGTAGAATGCTATATTTTAAAAAAGTATCAAATTGGGGATATACCCAATTTTGATGGGATTTACCAATTCATTCATATTTCATATTGTTATAATAATTGTATATAAATACATAAAATAAAAATATACATTATCAACATGTGAATAATCTATTCATCATTTGGTTTTATGTTGACTAAACATATACTAATATGAACCAATTAGCATGAGTTGTATTCCCTTAACGATTTTTGTTGTATATGTTTTAAATCAAAAGAACTAAAAAAAATAAAAAGTGATTTCATTCATTTCTATATTAATGACTTCAAATGTGGTCCTAAAAAAAATCTAGTAATTATTTAATCTTTATAATGATTCTTGAATTAAATAAAATTTCTAAATAATATTTTGTGTAGTAGTTATAAGAATAATCACATAATCTTATCGAATGATAGTATATGCTATTTATATATTTATAATTTTCCAAGGATCATGTGATTTATACCTCTTCCAAATCATTACAAATTGAAATAATCAAAAAGAGTTGTAATTTGTTTTTATTCAAATATATGGTAATGTATTATAAATATCGATAAATAAAGGGATTAACCCAACTTTTAATCAAATTAATTCCCTCATTATTTGTGGAAATGAATTTTCATTTTAATTAATATTGTTCATATATAGATAATATGTCATTTAATAATGTTACACCGTGAAAATATATTCTATCAACGGTGGGATTATGATATTTATTTCAAAAACATCGTTAGAATTTTCAATTCCATAAAACTAATGTAATATATCTAATAATTGAGTCTCCCAATTTAAATCCATATTTTTATAAAAACCCAATGATATAGGGAAATTTAAAGGATGGATGGATAATGAGTAACCATCAAAGGAATCTATACCAAGAATAACTTATTCACAATTATCCTCATATCTAAGGAAAACTGTAACACCCCAAGATTTCATAGTGTGTTAGTTCTTCAAAATAATTCAATAACTTTAACTACAGGCAACACAAAGTTCAAGCACACCATGACTTACCAAACAAGCCGTTCAAAAGAGGTTATGAATAGTATTAGATAAATTTTAATGTTTATATAATCCTTATAATTTTAGAATCCATATTATGAGTTTCTTAGATATAATGCAAGAACAAATTCATTTTCAGTATTGCACTTTTATCAACTTTAATAGTGAACCCTTCTTAAATACTATGTTTTAAACTTTTTGACTAAATGGGGACATCAAAAATTTAAAATGAAACATCCCAAGCTTCTACGGTACGCTTCCCTTCGAATAATGCGATAGCGTGTGTTGTACGCAACACCGAGTTCTAACACACCGTAACCAATCAAACTAGCCGTTATGAATAGTAATACCTACTTTTTGAAATTATATATATTTTATATTTTAATATGGACTTCATTTTTGGATTCGGAATATCTAATTTAGTCTAAGGTGAAATTTTGGTACTTTTCGGATAACTTTCATATTTTGATGAATAGTGAAAATTACTAAATTTTAATTAAAAACAACTTTTTTAATCAAAATAATTAATAGTGATAAATTATGAATTTTAGTAGTTTTAAAGTATATTTAGAATATATTTTTACCATTTAATATAATGTTGGTCATTGGACATAATTTTACAATTAAACCGAACATAAACAAGTGTCAATCTTTTGATAGTTATTACCTCTTAAAAACACGCTTTTTGTTTTGACAACGGGAATTAATTTTAAATTACTTTCTGCCACTTCTGTGTTTTGAATTTAGAAAAATGTATTCCATATTTGGAATCAGGATGTCCAAATTGTTTAAATAGGTAACTTTTATTTGTAGACATTTTGAATAATTACTGTGGTAAATATTTTATTTACCATGGTTAAGGGTAAATCCGGTAAATAAGGGTTAAAAAATAATATTATAATAATACAAAATTACCCTAAAACGTGTCCTAACCTTATTGGTGGACACATACCCGACCATGAGCATACTTGGGTAAATTTGGGGACCCCTTGGAGCCACTTGTATGTGGTAGGGACACTTTATATTAATAAAGTTAAAATAAAAATAAAAATGGCATAAGCTTACATCGTTTAGAAGAACAACTTTTACATAGGGTTATACATGTTGGATTTTCGATTATAAATATTAATTAGAAAGCTAAAACGATTTCCTACATAATGATATTTTATTTATAATTTTTAGACATTAAATAAGTTATTTTATTTATGACACAATGATGATGCGGTAATTACTATAATAGTGAACAATTAAAATAATTGATATTATAATTACCAAAATAAATATAATATGAAACTTTTAATGAATTAAACTAATTTTATAGGATAATATGATATATTAGGATTGATTGTATTGACTTTTTTCGAAGTAATCAATCTGTTATGAGTTTCAAAAAAATCAACTATTGAATAGTGTCAAAATTGACATAAAAGAGTTCTTAAAACAAATATTATATTATTAATTGATATTAAATTCCTAAAAATATAAGGTTCGGCCAAGAGACTTATATCATGATAGGTTAATCATTAATGGACCATTTGGGGGTCTCTTGGATGTATATATTAAGTTTATTAACCATATTATATAAAACTAAAAAGAGACATTGTAAAAGTGAAACTAATTAACTTAGAGTTAATACTTAAAGATAAGGTTAATATAAGTACCCAAAGCTGTCTAACTTCTATTGGTTGAGTTGTTTTCGACCTATCCCCACCTTAACATTTAAATAATCAACTTTGGAGCCATTAGAAACCGAATATGAATTTATTATAAATTAATATTTCTAGCTTTTCCAAAGGTGCCCCTCACCCCTCTTATAAAAGGGCACTCCTCCTTCTCATTTCTTCACACCTCTAAAGCCTTTTGGTTCGGCCAAACTCTGCCCAAATACTCTCCCAACATCCCTCACTACAACCTAGAGGACTTAGTTTGATCAGAAAGCCAACCTAAGGAGCCCTTTTGATCAAATCAAAAGGAAGAACCCGAAGAAGAGGTAATGATTTCACCACCCTTTTCTAAGTTCATTTCTTCTTCCACTTCTTCTTCCTTTGTTCTTACCATTATAAAATAATAACTCCAGTATCTCACATATACTGTGATGTTATTATAAGTATGGTACAACCATATTCAGTATTCTATCCACCCTTTGAATAACATGTCACCATACGTGCGTACGTACGGCTTACCGTCTCCACGTCGTGGTGTAATTGTTATTCAATATAATATTATTTGGATGGGTATAATAATGATGTGTAACTCATGTAAATAATAAATATAACATGTTAATGATTCTGTATATATGATATACCATTCATTTATATATTATTTTAATATCAAAAGAATGATATTGTCGCTCGTGCGTACGTACGGACTACCGTCTCCACGAACGCGATGAGATTCATTCTCCATCGTAACCATTCAAGTATAATTATCATTTGATGATTTAAAAATGATTTTTAAGGACTAGATATCATTATGGATATGAATAAGATACAACAACCATGGCTTATGTAACAAAACATATAAATAAAATGATTAAGTTAACACCCGAAACGACGATAATTCTAAGATATTATTAACAAATCAATGTTAAAAGATCATATATGATATCATATTAATATATATGATTCTTGTATAATTTAATAACAATTATTTTACCATTATACAGGAGGTTAACCTACCCCAACAAAGGAAAAGTACAAGGTAAGGGTTTACTTTACAACCTCTTCATTATCCAAGGTTGTTTATACGTAATAATCTACTGGGATCTCTTTATCATCCACATCCATGTTTCTTAAAAATGCATTTCAAAACATTTTTACTATTTACTAGAATATGAGTTAAAGTCATTTATACCCTTTTTGACTTTTCAAAGTGGTTTATAAAGGAATCTTTTGGTCGTTTTCAAAACAAGGTCCTTTTTAACCTTTTCGACAGAATTAAGGTAAGAATGTTTTTTTAACTTATACGGCAGGTGCAGTTATTTTCCACCGTTATAAAATCGTCGAAGATTTCCTTACAAGCTTGTTAGAATATTTTCAAAGAAAAGGTTTCTTTTATATTTATGTGATTTTTAAATGATTTCAAAAGAGAGATATTTCCCTCAAATATATGAAAATCCAGTGTAAATGTATACGTATTTAACGCAAGCTTAAAAATGTTTTCAGAAAACCTGACTCTTGAGTTTGGTAGACAGGAAGGGATTGGGAGTGGACCCATCATGGCCTGTAATTAATCGAGAAGTCTCAGAATTAGTTATTTTGTTTTCAGAAGCTTGCATATTGCTTTCAGAAAAACACTGGAGTATATTTTATCAATTTTAAACATAAGTATCTTCTAAAAAAAATTGCATCGGTAGGTCTCATGAGACAAACTAGTGTCTTGGCACAAGGCCTTGAA
Source organism: Viscum album (assembly GCA_963277665.1). Classification (NCBI taxonomy): domain Eukaryota; kingdom Viridiplantae; phylum Streptophyta; class Magnoliopsida; order Santalales; family Viscaceae; genus Viscum; species Viscum album. The sequence continues at coordinate 1,918,652,071 of OY728125.1, read as the reverse complement.
AAAATCTTATTTGTAGTCTTGGCACGAGGCCTTGGATATGTGGTTATGATAGTCTGGAATTATGCATTCCAACATTATGAAAGTGGTTATTGATTTTGCATGTGATTATTCGATTAGTAGAATATCCATGTGAATAAGTAAAAGGAATTATTTCATTTTACTTTTGCCATACTATGTTGAAGTTCATGTTTAAAAGGATTTTGTTTTAGTAATTCATTGCCTTAAATGTTTATGCTTATTTTGAATGTTCCGCTATATTGTTATCCTTACTGGGCATTTGAGCTCACCCCTATTCTATGTTTTATTTTTCCCAGGTAGTGAAGAAGTAAATTATGATTGACTTGCAGGGATATTATGAGGGGTTAATAGTGTGGATATGAAGACTTTGTTGTTGTAGTAGTTTTTCACTTTGAAATGTAATGTAAAACTTTATGAATATATCTAGCGTTTCCAAGGCTACTAAACCAATCGGTCTTTCGAGATTTGATCTTTCTTGTGATCATGCCAATGTTACGAAGTAATGCACCGACTCTGGGTAGCTGGGGTCGGGGCGTTACAGTTGGTATCAGAGGACGTTTAGTACAAACCTTGGAAGCTAGATTTAGATAAACTCTGATTAGAGCACGTAGACCTAAGATGAGCTGTGAGGATTAGTGTAGAAGAACTTCCTAGAATTTTGGTATTGTAGAGATTTTGTGAGTTTTCCGAGCAATACATCCCCGTCTGGATACGAGCAGGTAGAGGCGGCTCTGGCACAGATGTACCTAGGGGTAAAACCCGAAAACACCGCTTTGAGCTAGACTCGAACGGGAACTGGTGCACGACAACGGGCCTTGCTGCACTCTTGGTTACGACACTCCCGGGGGATATGCTTAGGATAATTCTCATTTTCTTTACAAACCATTATGAAGGGTTTATGAGTATATACTTCCTCAAAGAAAACATTTTTATGATTATGGATTATATCCATAAATAGTTCAATTTATGTTAAGTGTATTATAAGTATGGGATTATGTATTTTGATTCATAAACTGATCTAGTGTATTCCATTGTTTAGAAATGGCGCCCAGTAGAAGGAATGAGAACTCCAGAAATGCACATGATCCAAAGAGAAGGAAGGATCATATCTTTCATGGTCTTAAGCTAGAATTTATAAGAGAAATAGTCTCCCATGTATTATCATCATATGAAGAAATAATATCACGTGTTGATAAGATAAGTAAAGAGTTTACTGAGTCCTATGGCTTTGAAGGGAATCAAGAGAAGAAAAGGATGGAAGAAAGAAAGATGGATAAAGGGAAAAGGGAAAAGAAGAATTTTCCCATATGTGGTAACTGTGGAAAGAAACACCCTGGAACTTGCCTGAAAGGAATGGGAGTTTGTTATAAGTGTGGAGGAAAAGGGCACAAAGTACGTGACTGCAAGGGTAAGAAAATGGTTTTAAATGTACAATGCTTCATTTGCAAGGAGTTTGGACACTACGCGAACCTATGTCCCAGTCATCAGACTATGCCGCAAATGATGTTATTGGATAATAATCAAGTTATGATACTACCACAGATGAAGAGGAATGATTAGAGTTCTTATGTTGATTATGTCAATTGAGTGTTGTATCAACAATGTACTTGTTACAATAATCATGGAGTATATAAGGATTGTACTGCAGTACTATTTCATTAAGGACTTGAGATTGCGTGGAACAAAGAAAAGTGACTCAATAGCAGGATAAATTTTTGGAAAATATATGGTTGAGAGAATATAGTTCTGATACTGAGGAAGTTATTTTAGAATAATACATGATTGATTTGGATAAATTATATTGGATATTATTGACTACCTTGAAGCTGATTAATGATTTTTATATTCCATCATTGTTGGGTTTTAAAACATTTTTGGATTAATGAAGTATATCCAGCATTCTATATGGAATAAGGGAACATGAATGTAATCAATAAGGAATATGGTAATACATGATGAAGGTATTCATATGCTATTACGGGGTAAAAAGGATCTATATTATGTTTAACTTCCTTATAAATGTTGGACTGTGAGTTTGGATAGTTCTAGTTTGGATTATTTTGGATTTCCATAAAAGGACAACCCGGAGGTCGGGCGGCAACCCGTCGCGTCCGGCAAGGCTGCGAGACTTGAACCCGCAACCAAAGGGCGACAAGGGTGTATCACCTACCACTGGCCCACGAGATGTCCTGGATTAAATAATGTAGTTTTTATTAAAAGATTTTTTAGATGAATTATAATTCGTTTATTTTGGAACCCTATACAAATAGTGTAAATATAATTTTTTTACACTCTATTATCTTTTAGAGTGAAAGATGAGTATGTGGTAGAAATTTATTAATGGATAAAACTCTAATTATAAAGTAAGTATATCTCTATATGATCTTAGCCAATCTCATAAAAAATTCCTCAATATTAAGAAAAGCAAATTAGAACAAAAATGTTTTCCTAGATGGTACCTTAAATCATCACTAATTTATGGCTTTGGGATTGTTGGCCTTTTCATAGCCATGTTCTCTACCACTCTCCATCAGGTAATTGATGGTTAGATTTTTCTTCCATATCCATATTTTACTACATGGAACCCTAGTATGTGTTATTTTCAGTAATCTTCATACTTTCGACTCTTTATTTTAAATAGAGGCCTCATTAATTCATTTTTCGATGTGGGATTTCAACTAAGATATTTTGAAACGTCAAAAATGTGTTATCCTAATACCCTATGTTTTGTTGAACCGATGGTATTTCAAATCATCATAGATTGATGAATTTAAGGACCTCAATTTTATACTTAATTGTAATTGATGACCTCAATTACTACCTATAAATATTTATGTTTTTCCTCCAATTATATGTCTCAAATTGCCACCAATGTTCTCCTAATCGAGATCATAATTTGGTGGTGACCCTTTCATTTCTCTTTTCCTCATATTAAGACTAAATTTTATTAACCCAATTTCCGATGTGGGGTTTCCCACAAATATATTATATATTTTCAACCTTTTATTTTCGAAGAACAATTTCAAATTGCGAGGACGCAATTTATTGAAGGAGGGGAGAATGTAACACCCCAAGATTTCATAGTGTGTTAGTTCTTCAAAATAATTCAATAACTTTCACTACAGGCAACACAAAGTTCAAGAACACCATGACTTACCAAACAAGCCGTTCAAAAGAGGTTATGAATAGTATTAGATAAATTTTAATGTTTATATAATCCTTATAATTTTAGAATCCATATTATGAGTTTCTTAGATATAATGCAAGAACAAATTCATTTTCAGTATTGCACTTTTATCAACTTTAATAGTGAACCCTTTTTAAATACTATGTTTTAAACTTTTTGACTAAATGGGGACATCAAAAATTTAAAATGAAACATCCCAATCTTCTACGGTACGCTTCCCTTCGAATAATGCGATAGCGTGTGTTGTACGCAACACCGAGTTCTAACACACCGTAACCAATCAAACAAGCCGTTATGAATAGTAATACCTAATTTTTGAAATTATATATATTTTATATTTTAATATGGACTTAATTTTTGGATTCGGAATATCGAATTTAGTCTAAGGTGAAATTTTGGTACTTTTCGGATAACTTTCATATTTTGATGAAGAGTGAAAATTACTAAATTTTAATTAAAAACAACTTTTTTAATCAAAATAATTAATAGTGATAAATTATGAATTTTAGTAGTTTTAAAGTATATTTAGAATATATTTTTACCATTTAATATAATGTTGGTCATTGGACATAATTTTACAATTAAACCGAACATAAACAAGTGTCAATCTTTTGATAGTTATTACCTCTTAAAAACACGCTTTTTGTTTTGACAGCGGGAATTAATTTTAAATTAATTTCTGCCACTTCTGTGTTTTGAATTTAGAAAAATGGATTCCATATTAGGAATCAGGATGTCCAAATTGTGTAAATAGGTAACTTTTATTTTTAGACATTTTGAATAATTACTGTGGTAAATATTTTATTTACCATGGTTAAGGGTAAATCCGGTAAATAAGGGTTAAAAAATAATATTATAATAATACAAAATTACCCTAAAACGTGTCCTAACCTTATTGGTGGACACATACCCGACCATGAGCATCCTTGGGTCAATTTGGGGACCCCTTGGAGCCACTTGTATGTGGTAGGGACACTTTATATTAATAAAGTTAAAATAAAAATAAAAATGGCATAAGCTTACATCTTTTAGAAGAACAACTTTTACATAGGGTTATACATGTTGGATTTTCGATTATAATTATTAATTAGAAAGCTAAAACGATTTACTACATAATGATATTTTATTTATAATTTTTAGACATTAAATAAGTTATTTTATTTATGACACAATGATGATGCGGTAATTACTATAATAGTGAAAAATTAAAATAATTGATATTATAATTACCGAAATAAATATAATATGAAACTTTTAATGAATTAAACTAATTTTATAGGATAATATGATATATTAGGATTGATTTTATTGACTTTTTTAGAATTAATCAATCTGTTATGAGTTTCAAAAAAATCAACTATTGAATAGTGTCAAAATTGACATAAAAGAGATCTTAAAAAAAATATTATTTTATTAATTGATATTAAATTCCTAAAAATCTAAGGTTCGGCCAAGAGACTTATATCATGATAGGTTAATCATTAATGGACCACTTGGGGGTCTCTTGGATGTATATAGTAAGTTTATTAACCATATTATATAAAACTACAAAGAGACATTGTAAAAGTGAAACTAATTAACTTAGAGTTAATACTTAAAGATAAGGTTAATATAAGTACCCAAACCTGTCTAACTTCTATTGGTTGAGTTGTTTTTGACCTATCCCCACCTTAAAATTTAAATAATCAACTTTGGATCCATTAGAAACCGAATATGAATTTATTATAAATTAATATTTCTAGCTTTTCCAAAGGTGCCCCTCACCCCTCTTATAAAAGGGCACTCCTCCTTCTCATTTCTTCACACCTATAAAGCATTTTGGTTCGGCCAAACTCTGCCCAAATACTCTCCCAACATCCCTCACTACAACCTAGAGGCCTTAGTTGGATCCGAAAGCCAACCTAAGGAGCCCTTTTGATCAAATCAAAAGGAAGAACCCGGAGAAGAGGTAATGATTTCACCACCCTTTTCTAAGTTCATTTCTTCTTCCACTTCTTATTCCTTTGTTCTTACCATTCTAAAATAATAACTCCAGTATCTCACATATACTGTGATGTTATTATAAGTATGGTACAACCATATTCAGTATTCTATCCACCCTTTGAATAACATGTCACCATACGTGCGTACGTACGGCTTACCGTCTCCACGTCGTGGTGTAATTGTTATTCAATATAATATTATTTGGATGGGTATAATAATGATGTGTAACTCATGTAAATAATAAATATAACATGTTAATGATTCTGTATATATGATATACCATTCATTTATATATTATTTTAATATCAAAAGAATGATATTGTCGCTCGTGCGTACGTACGGACTACCGTCTCCACGAACGCGATGAAATTCATTCTCCATCGTAACCATTCAAGTATAATTATCATTTGATGATTTAAAAATGATTTTTAAGGACTAGATATCATTCTGGATATGAATAAGATACAACAACCATGGCTTATGTAACAAAACATATAAATAAAATGAGTAAGTTAACACCCGAAACGACGATAATTCTAAGATATTATTAACAAATCAATGTTAAAAGATCATATATGATATCATATTAATATATATGATTCTTGTATAATTTAATAACAATTATTTCACCATTATACAGGAGGTTAACCTACCCCAACAAAGGAAAAGTACAAGGTAAGGGTTTACTTTACAACCTCTTCATTATCCAAGGTTGTTTATACGTAATAATCTACTGGGATCTCTTTATCATCCACATCCATGTTTCTTAAAAATGCATTTCAAAACATTTTTACTATTTACTAGAATATGAGTTAAAGTCATTTATACCCTTTTTGACTTTTAAAAGTGGTTTATAAAGGAATATTTCGGTCGTTTTCAAAACAAGGTCCTTTTTAACCTTTTCGACAGAATTAAGGTAAGAATGTTTTTTTAACTTATACGGCGGGTGCAGTTATTTTCCACCGTTATAAAATCGTCGAAGCTTTCCTTACAAGCTTGTTAGAATATTTTCAAAGAAAAGGTTTATTTTATATTTATGTGATTTTTAAATGATTTCAAAAGAGAGATATTTCCCTCAAATATATGAAAATCCAGTGTAAATGTATACGTATTTAACGCAAGCTTAAAAATGTTTTCAGAAAACCTGACTCTTGAGTTTGGTAGATAGGAAGGGATTGGGAGTGGACCCATCATGGCCTGTAATTAATCGAGAAGTCTCAGAATTAGTTATTTTGTTTTCAGAAGCTTGCATATTGCTTTCAGAAAAACACTGGAGTATATTTTATCAATTTTAAACATAAGTATCTTCTAAAAAAAATTGCATCGGTAGGTCTCATGAGACAAACTAGTGTCTTGGCACAAGGCCTTGACAAAATCTTATTTGTAGTCTTGGCACGAGGTCTTGGCTATGTGGTTATGATATTCTGGCATTATGAATTCCAACATTATGAAAGTGGTTATTGATTTTGCATGTGATTATTCGATTAGTAGAATATCCATGTGAATAAGTAAAAGGCATTATTTCATTTTACTTTTGCCATACTATGTTGAAGTTCATGTTTAAAAGGCTTTTGTTTTAGTAATTCATTGCCTTAAATGTTTATGCTTATTTTGAATGTTCCGCTATATTGTTATCCTTACTGGGCATTTGAGCTCACCCCTTTTCTATGTTTTATTTTTCCCAGGTAGTGAAGAAGTAAATTATGATTGACTTGCAGGGATATTATGAGGGGTTAATAGTGTGGATATGAAGACTTTGTTGTTGTAGTAGTTTTTCACTTTGAAATGTAATGTAAAACTTTATGAATATATCTAGTGTTTCCAAGGCTACTAAACCAATCGGTCTTTTGAGATTTGATCTTTCTTGTGATCATGCCAATGTTACGAAGTAATGCACCGACTCTGGGTAGCTGGGGTAGGGGCGTTACAGTTGGTATCAGAGGAAGTTTAGTACAAACCTTGGAAGTTAGATTTAGATAAACTATGATTAGAGCACGTAGACCTAAGATGAGCTTTGAGGATTAGTGTAGAAGAACTTCCTAGAATTTTGGTATTGTAGAAATTTTGTGAGTTTTCCGAGCAATACATCCCTGTCTGGATACGAGCAGGTAGAGGCGGCTCTGGCACAGATGTACCTAGGGGTAAAACCCGAAAACACCGCTTTGAGCTAGACTCGAACGGGAACTGGTGCACGACAACGGACCTTGCTGCACTCTTGGTTACGACACTCCCGGGGGATATGATTAGGATAATTCTCATTTTCTTTACAAACCATTATGAAGGGTTTATGAGTATATACTTCCTCAAAGAAAACATTTTTATGATTATGGATTATATCCATAAATAGTTCAATTTATGTTAAGTGTATTATAAGTATGGTATTATGTATTTTGATTCATAAAATGATCTAGTGTATTCCATTGTTTAGAAATGGCGCCCAGTAGAAGGAATGAGAACTCCAGAAATGCACATGATCCAAAGAGAAGGAAGGATCATATCTTTCATGGTCTTAAGCTAGAATTTATAAGAGAAATAGTCTCCCATGTATTATCATCATATGAAGAAATAATATCATGTGTTGATAAGATAAGTAAAGAGTTTACTGAGTCCTATGGCTTTGAAGGGAATCAAGAGAAGAAAAGGATGGAAGAAAGAAAGATGGATAAAGGGAAAAGGGAAAAGAAGAATTTTCCCATATGTGGTAACTGTGGAAAGAAACACCCTGGAACTTGCCTGAAAGGAATGGGAGTTTGTTATAAGTGTGGAGGAAAAGGGCACAAAGTACGTGAATGGAAGGGTAAGAAAATGGTTTTAAATGTACAATGTTTCATTTGCAAGTAGTTTGGACACTACGCGAACCTATGTCCCAGTCATCAGACTATGCCGCAAATGATGTTATTGGATAATAATCAAGTTATGATACTACCACAGATGAAGAGGAATGATTAGAGTTCTTATGTTGATTATGTCAATTGAGTGTTGTATCAACAATGTACTTGTTACAATAATCATGGAGTATATAAGGATTGTACTGCAGTACTATTTCATTAAGGACTTGAGATTGTGTGGAACAAAGAAAAGTGACTCAATTTCAGGATAAATTTTTGGAAAATATATGGTTGAGAGAATATAGTTCTGATACTGAGGAAGTTATTTTAGAATAATACATGATTGATTTGGATAAATTATATTGGATATTATTGACTACCTTGAAGCTGATTAATGATTTTTATATTCCATCATTGTTGGGTTTTAAAACATTTTTGGATTAATGAAGTATATCCAGCATTCTATATGGAATAAGGGAACATGAATGTAATCAATAAGGAATATGGTAATACATGATGAAGGTATTCATATGCTATTACGGGGTAAAAAGGATCTATATTATGTTTAACTTCCTTATAAATGTTGGACTGTGAATTTGGATAGAAGTATTTTGGATAGTTCTAGTTTGGATTATTTTGGATTTCCATAAAAGGACAACCCGGAGGTCGGGCGGCAACCCGTCGCGTCCGGCAAGGCTGCGAGACTTGAACCCGCAACCAAAGGGCGACAAGGGTGTATCACCTACCACTGGCCCACGAGATGTCCTGGATTAAATAATGTAGTTTTTATTAAAAGATTTTTTAGATGAATTATAATTCGTTTATTTTGGAACCCTATACAAATAGTGTAAATAGAATTTTTTTTACACTATTATCTTTTAGAGTGAAAGATGAGTATGTGGTAGAAATTTATTAATGGATAAAACTCTAATTATAAAGTAAGTATATCTCTATATGATCTTATCCAATCTCATAAAAAATTCCTCAATATTAAGAAAAGCAAATTAGAACAAAAATGTTTTCCTAGAAGGTACCTTAAATCATCACTAATTTATGGCTTTGGGATTGTTGGCCTTTTCATAGCCATGTTCTCTACCACTCTCCATCAGGTAATTGATGGTTAGATTTTTCTTCCATATCCATATTTTACTACATGGAACCCTAGTATGTGTTATTTTCGGTAATCTTCATACTTTCGACTCTTTATTTTAAATAGAGGCCTCATTAATTCATTTTTCGATGTGGGATTTCAACTAAGATATTTTGAAACGTCAAAAATGTGTTATCCTAATACCCTATGTTTTGTTGAACCGATGGTATTTCAAATCATCATAGATTGATGAATTTAAGGACCTCAATTTTATACTTGTTTGTAATTGATGACCTCAATTACTACCTATAAATATTTACGTTTTTCCTCCAATTATATGTCTCAAATTGCCACCAATGTTCTCCTAATCGAGATCATAATTTGGTGGTGACCCTTTCATTTCTCTTTTCCTCATATTAAGACTAAATTTTAGTAACCCAATTTCCGATGTGGGGTTTCCCACAAATATATTATATATTTTCAACCTTTTATTTTCGAAGAACAATTTCAAATTGCGAGGACGCAATTTATTGAAGGAGGGGAGAATGTAACACCCCAAGATTTCATAGTGTGTTAGTTCTTCAAAATAATTCAATAACTTTCACTACAGGCAACACAAAGTTCAAGCACACCATGACTTACCAAACAAGCCGTTCAAAAGAGGTTATGAATAGTATTAGATAAATTTTAATGTTTATATAATCCTTATAATTTTAGAATCCATATTATGAGTTTCTTAGATATAATGCAAGAACAAATTCATTTTCAGTATTGCACTTTTATCAACTTTAATAGTGAACCCTTTTTAAATACTATGTTTTAAACTTTTGGACTAAATGGGGACATCAAAAATTTAAAATGAAACATCCCAAGCTTCTACGGTACGCTTCCCTTCGAATAATGCGATAGCGTGTGTTGTACGCAACACCGAGTTCTAACACACCGTAACCAATCAAACTAGCCGTTATGAATAGTAATACCTAATTTTTGAAATTATATATATTTTATATTTTAATATGGACTTAATTTTTGGATTCGGAATATCGAATTTAGTCTAATGTGAAATTTTGGTACTTTTCGGATAACTTTCATATTTTGATGAATAGTGAAAATTACTAAATTTTAATTAAAAACAACTTTTTTAATCAAAATAATTAATAGTGATAAATTATGAATTTTAGTAGTTTTAAAGTATATTTAGAATATATTTTTACCATTTAATATAATTTTGGTCATTGGACATAATTTTACAATTAAACCGAACATAAACAAGTGTCAATCTTTTGATAGTTATTACCTCTTAAAAACACGCTTTTTGTTTTGACAGCGGGAATTAATTTTAAATTAATTTCTGCCACTTCTGTGTTTTGAATTTAGAAAAATGGATTCCATATTTGGAATCAGGATGTCCAAATTGTGTAAATAGGTAACTTTTATTTTTAGACATTTTGAATAATTACTGTGGTAAATATTTTATTTACCATGGTTAAGGGTAAATCCGGTAAATAAGGGTTAAAAAATAATATTATAATAATACAAAATTACCCTAAAACATGTCCTAACCTTATTGGTGGACACATACCCGACCATGATCATCCTTGGGTCAATTTGGGGACCCCTTGGAGCCACTTGTATGTGGTAGGGACACTTTATATTAATAAAGTTAAAATAAAAATAAAAATGGCATAAGCTTACATCTTTTAGAAGAACAACTTTTACATAGGGTTATACATGTTGGATTTTCGATTATAAATATTAATTAGAAAGATAAAAAGATTTCATACATAATGATATTTTATTTATAATTTTTAGACATTAAATAAGTTATTTTATTTATGACACAATGATGATGCGGTAATTACTATAATAGTGAAAAATTAAAATAATTGATATTATAATTACCAAAATAAATATAATTAGAAACTTTTAATGAATTAAACTAATTTTATAGGATAATATGATATATTAGGATTGATTGGATTGACTTTGTTCGAAGTAATCGATCTGTTATGAGTTTCAAAAAAATCAACTATTGAATAGTGTCAAAATTGACATAAAAGAGTTCTTAAAACAAATATTATATTATTAATTGATATTAAATTCCTAAAAATCTAAGGTTCGGCCAAGAGACTTATATCATGATAGGTTAATCATTAATGGACCACTTGGGGGTAGATTGGATGTATATAGTAAGTTTATTAACCATATTATATAAAACTACAAAGAGACATTGTAAAAGTGAAACTAATTAACTTAGAGTTAATACTTAAAGATAAGGTTAATATAAGTACCCAAACCTGTCTAACTTCTATTCGTTGAGTTGTTTTAGACCTATCCCCACCTTAACATTTAAATAATCAACTTTGGAGCCATTAGAAACCGAATATGAATTTATTATAAATTAATATTTCTAGCTTTTATCAAAGGTGCCCCTCACCCCTCTTATAAAAGGGCACTCCTCCTTCTCATTTCTTCACACCTCTAAAGCCTTTTGGTTCGGCCAAACTCTGCCCAAATACTCCCCCAACATCCCTCACTACAACCTAGAGGCCTTAGTTTGATCAGAAAGCCAACCTAAGGAGCCCTTTTGATCAAATCAAAAGGAAGAACCCGAAGAAGAGGTAATGATTTCACCACCCTTTTCTAAGTTCATTTCTTCTTCCACTTCTTCTTCCTTTGTTCTTACCATTCTAAAATAATAACTCCAGTATCTCACATATACTGTGATGTTATTATAAGTATGGTACAACCATATTCAGTATTCTATCCACCCTTTGAATAACATGTCACCATACGTGCGTACGTACGGCTTACCATCTCCACGTCGTGGTGTAATTGTTATTCAATATAATATTATTTGGATGGGTATAATAATGATGTGTAAATCATGTAAATAATAAATATAACATGTTAATGATTCTGTATATATGATATACCATTCATTTATATATTATTTTAATATCAAAAGAATGATATTGTCGCTCGTGCGTACGTACGGACTACCGTCTCCACGAACGCGATGAGATTCATTCTCCATCGTAACCATTCAAGTATAATTATCATTTGATGATTTAAAAATGATTTTTAAGGACTAGATATCATTCTAGATATGAATAAGATACAACAACCATGGCTTATGTAACAAAACATATAAATAAAATGAGTAAGTTAACACCCGAAACGATGATAATTCTAAGATATTATTAACAAATCAATGTTAAAAGATCATATATGATATCATATTAATATATATGATTCTTGTATAATTTAATAACAATTATTTCACCATTATACAGGAGGTTAACCTACCCCAACAAAGGAAAAGTACAAGGTAAGGGTTTACTTTACAACCTCTTCATTATCCAAGGTTGTTTATACGTAATAATCTACTGGGATCTCTTTATCATCCATATCCATGTTTCTTAAAAATGCATTTCAAAACATTTTTACTATTTACTAGAATATGAGTTAAAGTCATTTATACCCTTTTTGACTTTTAAAAGTGGTTTATAAAGGAATCTTTCGGTCGTTTTCAAAACAAGGTCCTTTTTAACCTTTTCGACAGAATTAAGGTAAGAATGTTTTTTTTAACTTATACGGCGGGTGCAGTTATTTTCCACCGTTATAAAATCGTCGAAGCTTTCCTTACAAGCTTGTTAGAATATTTTCAAAGAAAAGGTTTCTTTTATATTTATGTGATTTTTAAATGATTTCAAAAGAGAGATATTTCCCTCAAATATATGAAAATCCAGTGTAAATGTATACGTATTTAACGCAAGCTTAAAAATGTTTTCAGAAAACCTGACTCTTGAGTTTGGTAGACAGGAAGGGATTGGGAGTGGACCCATCATGGCCTGTAATTAATCGAGAAGTCTCAGAATTAGTTATTTTGTTTTCAGAAGCTTGCATATTGCTTTCAGAAAAACACTGGAGTATATTTTATCAATTTTAAACATAAGTATCTTCTAAAAAAAATTGCATCGGTAGGTCTCATGAGACAAACTAGTGTCTTGGCACAAGGCCTTGACAAAATCTTATTTGTAGTCTTGGCACGAGGCCTTGGCTATGTGGTTATGATAGTCTGGCATTATGCATTCCAACATTATGAAAGTGGTTATTGATTTTGCATGTGATTATTCGATTAGTAGAATATCCATGTGAATAAGTAAAAGGAATTATTTCATTTTACTTTTGCCATACTATGTTGAAGTTCATGTTTAAAAGGCTTTTGTTTTAGTAATTCATTGCCTTAAATGTTTATGCTTATTTTGAATGTTCCGCTATATTGTTATCCTTACTGGGCATTTGAGCTCACCCCTTTTCTATGTTTTATTTTTCCCAGGTAGTGAAGAAGTAAATTATGATTGACTTGAAGGGATATTATGAGGGGTTAATAGTGTGGATATGAAGACTTTGTTGTTGTAGTAGTTTTTCACTTTGAAATGTAATGTAAAACTTTATGAATATATCTAGTGTTTCCAAGGCTACTAAACCAATCGGTCTTTCGAGATTTGATCTTTCTTGTGATCATGCCAATGTTACGAAGTAATGCACCGACTCTGGGTAGCTGGGGTCGGGGCGTTACAGTTGGTATCAGAGAAAGTTTAGTACAAACCTTGGAAGCTAGATTTAGATAAACTCTGATTAGAGCACATAGACCTAAGATGAGCTTTGAGGATTAGTGTAGAAGAACTTCCCAGAATTTTGGTATTGTAGAGATTTTGTGAGTTTTCCGAGAAATACATCCCTGTCTGGATACGAGCAGGTAGAGGCGGCTCTGGCACAGATGTACCTAGGGGTAAAACCCGAAAACACCGCTTTGAGCTAGACTCGAACGGGAACTGGTGCACGACAACGGGCCTTGCTGCACCTTTGGTTACGACACTCCCGGGGGATATGCTTAGGATAATTCTCATTTTCTTTACAAACCATTATGAAGGGTTTATGAGTATATACTTCCTCAAAAAAAACATTTTTATGATTATGGATTATATCCATAAATAGTTCAATTTATGTTAAGTGTATTATAAGTATGGGATTATGTATTTTGATTCATAAACTGATCTAGTGTATTCCATTGTTTAGAAATGGCGCCCAGTAGAAGGAATGAGAACTCCAGAAATGCACATGATCCAAAGAGAAGGAAGGATCATATCTTTCATGGTCTTAAGCTAGAATTTATAAGAGAAATAGTCTCCCATGTATTATCATCATATGAAGAAATAATATCATGTGTTGATAAGATAAGTAAAGAGTTTACTGAGTCCTATGGCTTTGAAGGGAATCAAGAGAAGAAAAGGATGGAAGAAAGAAAGATGGATAAAGGGAAAAGGGAAAAGAAGAATTTTCCCATATGTGGTAACTGTGGAAAGAAACACCCTGGAACTTGCGTGAAAGGAATGGGAGTTTGTTATAAGTGTGGAGGAAAAGGGCACAAAGTACGTGACTGCAAGGGTAAGAAAATGGTTTTAAATGTACAATGCTTCATTTGTAAGGAGTTTGGACACTACGCGAACCTATGTCCCAGTCATCAGACTATGCCGCAAATGATGTTATTGGATAATAATCAAGTTATGATACTACCACAGATGAAGAGGAATGATTAGAGTTCTTATGTTGATTATGTCAATTGAGTGTTGTATCAACAATGTACTTGTTACAATAATCATGGAGTATATAAGGATTGTACTGCAGTACTATTTCATTAAGGACTTGAGATTGTGTGGAACAAAGAAAAGTGACTCAATAGCAGGATAAATTTTTGGAAAATATATGGTTGAGAGAATATAGTTCTGATACTGAGGAAGTTATTTTAGAATAATACATGATTGATTTGGATAAATTATATTGGATATTATTGACTACCTTGAAGCTGATTAATGATTTTTATATTCCATCATTGTTGGGTTTTAAAACATTTTTGGATTAATGAAGTATATCCAGCATTCTATATGGAATAAGGGAACATGAATGTAATCAATAAGGAATATGGTAATACATGATGAAGGTATTCATATGCTATTACGGGGTAAAAAGGATCTATATTATGTTTAACTTCCTTATAAATGTTGGACTGTGAGTTTGGATAGAAGTATTTTGGATAGTTCTAGTTTGGATTATTTTGGATTTCCATAAAAGGACAACCCGGAGGTCGGGCGGCAACCCGTCGCGTCCGGCAATGCTGTGAGACTTGAACCCGCAACCAAAGGGCGACAAGGGTGTATCACCTACCACTGGCCCACGAGATGTCCTGGATTAAATAATGTAGTTTTTATTAAAATATTTTTTAGATGAATTATAATTCGTTTATTTTGGAACCCTATACAAATAGTGTAAATAGAATTTTTTTTACACTCTATTATCTTTTAGAGTGAAAGATGAGTATGTGGTAGAAATTTATTAATGGATAAAACTCTAATTATAAAGTAAGTATATCTCTATATGATCTTAGCCAATCTCACAAAAAATTCCTCAATATTAAGAAAAGCAAATTAGAACAAAAATGTTTTCCTAGATGGTACCTTAAATCATCACTAATTTATGGCTTTGGGATTGTTGGCCTTTTCATAGCCATGTTCTCTACCACTCTCCATCAGGTAATTGATGGTTAGATTTTTCTTCCATATCCATATTTTACTACATGGAACCCTAGTATGTGTTATTTTCGGTAATCTTCATACTTTCGACTCTTTATTTTAAATAGAGTCCTCATTAATTCATTTTTCGATGTGGGATTTCAACTAAGATATTTTGAAACGTCAAAAATGTGTTATCCTAATACCCTATGTTTTGTTGAACCGATGGTATTTCAAATCATCATAGATTGATGAATTTAAGGACCTCAATTTTATACTTGTTTGTAATTGATGACCTCAATTACTACCTATAAATATTTACGTTTTTCCTCCAATTATATGTCTCAAATTGCCACCAATGTTCTCCTAATCGAGATCACAATTTGGTGGTGACCCTTTCATTTCTCTTTTCCTCATATTAAGACTAAATTTTAGTAACCCAATTTCCGATGTGGGGTTTCCCACAAATATATTATATATTTTCAACCTTTTATTTTCGAAGAACAATTTCAAATTGCGAGGACGCAATTTATTGAAGGAGGGGAGAATGTAACACCCCAAGATTTCATAGTGTGTTAGTTCTTCAAAATAATTCAATAACTTTCACTACATGCAACACAAAGTTCAAGCACACCATGACTTACCAAACAAGCCGTTCAAAAGAGGTTATGAATAGTATTAGATAAATTTTAATGTTTATATAATCCTTATAATTTTAGAATCCATATTATGAGTTTCTTAGATATAATGCAAGAACAAATTCATTTTCAGTATTGCACTTTTATCAACTTTAATAGTGAACCCTTTTTAAATACTATGTTTTAAACTTTTTGACTAAATGGGGACATCAAAAATTTAAAATGAAACATCCCAAGCTTCTACGGTACGCTTCCCTTCGAATAATGCGATAGCGTGTGTTGTACGCAACACCGAGTTCTAACACACCGTAACCAATCAAACTAGCCGTTATGAATAGTAATACCTACTTTTTGAAATTATATATATTTTATATTTTAATATGGACTTAATTTTTGGATTCGGAATATCGAATTTAGTCTAAGGTGAAATTTTGGTACTTTTCGGATAACTTTCATATTTTGATGAATAGTGAAAATTACTAAATTTTAATTAAAAACAACTTTTTTAATCAAAATAATTAATAGTGATAAATTATGAATTTTAGTAGTTTTAAAGTATATTTAGAATATATTTTTACCATTTAATATAATTTTGGTCATTGGACATAATTTTACAATTAAACCGAACATAAACAAGTGTCAATCTTTTGATAGTTATTACCTCTTAAAAACACGCTTTTTGTTTTGACAGTGGGAATTAATTTTAAATTAATTTCTGCCACTTCTGTGTTTTGAATTTAGAAAAATGGATTCCATATTTGGAATCAGGATGTCCAAATTGTGTAAATAGGTAACTTTTATTTTTAGACATTTTGAATAATTACTGTGGTAAATATTTTATTTACCATGGTTAAGGGTAAATCCGGTAAATAAGGGTTAAAAATAATATTATAATAATAATAAATTACCCTAAAACGTGTCCTAACCTTATTGGTGGACACATACCCGACCATGAGCATCCTTGGGTCAATTTGGGGACCCCTTGGAGCCACTTGTATGTGGTAGGGACACTTTATATTAATAAAGTTAAAATAAAAATAAAAATGGCATAAGCTTACATCTTTTAGAAGAACAACTTTTACATAGGGTTATACATGTTGGATTTTTGATTATAAATATTAATTAGAAAGCTAAAACGATTTCCTACATAATGATATTTTATTTATAATTTTTAGACATTAAATAAGTTATTTTATTTATGACACAATGATGATGCGGTAATTACTATAATAGTAAAAAATTAAAATAATTGATATTATAATTACCAAAATAAATATAATATGAAACTTTTAATGAATTAAACTAATTTTATAGGATAATATGATATATTACGATTGATTGTATTGACTTTGTTCGAAGTAATCAATCTGTTATTAGTTTCAAAAAAATCAACTATTGAATAGTGTCAAAATTGACATAAAAGAGTTCTTAAAAAAAATATTATATTATTAATTGATATTAAATTCTTAAAAATCTAAGGTTCGGCCAATAGACTTATATCATGATAGGTTAATCATTAATGGACAACTTGGGGGTCGCTTGGATGTATATAGTATGTTTATTAACCATATTATATAAAACTACAAAGAGACATTGTAAAAGTGAAACTAATTAACTTAGAGTTAATACTTAAATATAAGGTTAATATAAGTACCCAAACCTGTCTAACTTCTATTGGTTGAGTTGTTTTCAACCTATCACCACCTTAAAATTTAAATAATCAACTTTGGAGCCATTAGAAACCGAATATTAATTTATTATAAATTAATATTTCTAGCTTTTCCAAAGGTGCCCCTCACCCCTCTTATAAAAGGGCACTCCTCCTTCTCATTTCTTCACACCTCTAAAGCCTTTTGGATCGGCCAAACTCTGCCCAGATACTCTCCCAACATCCCTCACTACAACCTAGAGGCCTTATTTTGATCAGAAAGCCAACCTAAGGAGCCCTTTTGATCAAATCAAAAGGAAGAACCCGAAGAAGAGGTAATGATTTCACCACCCTTTTCTAAGTTCATTTCTTCTTCCACTTCTTCTTCCTTTGTTCTTACCATTCTAAAATAATAACTCCAGTATCTCACATATACTTTGATGTTATTATAAGTATGGTACAACCATATTCAGTATTCTATCCACCCTTTGAATAACATGTCACCATACGTGCATACGGACGGCTTACCGTCTCCACGTCGTGGTGTAATTGTTATTCAATATAATATTATTTGGATGGGTATAATAATGATGTGTAACTCATGTAAATAATAAATATAACATGTTAATGATTCTGTATATATGATATACCATTCATTTATATATTATTTTAATATCAAAAGAATGATATTGTCGCTCGTGCGTAAGTACGGACTACCGTCTCCACGAACGCGATGAGATTCATTCTCCATCGTAACCATTCAAGTATAATTATCATTTGATGATTTAAAAATGATTTTTAAGGACTAGATATCATTCTGGATATGAATAAGATACAACAACCATGGCTTATGTAACAAAACATATAAATAAAATGAGTAAGTTAACACCCGAAACAACGATAATTCTAAGATATTATTAACAAATCAATGTTAAAAGATCATATATGATATCATATTAATATATATGATTCTTGTATAATTTAATAACAATTATTTCACCATTATACAGGAGGTTAACCTACCCCAACAAAGGAAAAGTACAAGGTAAGGGTTTACTTTACAACCTCTTCATTATCCAAGGTTGTTTATACGTAATAATCTACTGGGATCTCTTTATCATCCACATCCATGTTTCTTAAAAATGCATTTCAAAACATTTTTACTATTTACTAGAATATGAGTTAAAGTCATTTATACCCTTTTTGACTTTTAAAAGTGGTTTATAAAAGAATCTTTCGGTCGTTTTCAAAACAAGGTCCTTTTTAACCTTTTCGACAGAATTAAGGTAAGAATGTTTTTTTTAACTTATACGGCGGGTGCAGTTATTTTCCACCGTTATAAAATCGTCGAAGCTTTCCTTACAAGCTTGTTAGAATATTTTCAAAGAAAAGGTTTCTTTTATATTTATGTGATTTTTAAATGATTTCAAAAGAGAGATATTTCCCTCAAATATATGAAAATCCAGTGTAAATGTATACGTATTTAACGCAAGCTTAAAAATGTTTTCAGAAAACCTGACTCTTGAGTTTGGTAGACAGGAAGGGATTGGGAGTGGACCCATCATGGCCTGTAATTAATCGAGAAGTCTCAGAATTAGTTATTTTGTTTTCAGAAGCTTGCATATTGCTTTCAGAAAAACACTGGAGTATATTTTATCAATTTTAAACATAAGTATCTTCTAAAAAAAATTGCATCGGTAGGTCTCATGAGACAAACTAGTGTCTTGGCACAAGGCCTTGAAAAAATCTTATTTGTAGTCTTGGAACGAGGCCTTGGCTATGTGGTTATGATAGTCTGGCATTATGCATTCCAACATTATGAAAGTGGTTATTGATTTTGCATGTGATTATTCGATTAGTAGAATATCCATGTGAATAAGTAAATGGCATTATTTCATTTTACTTTTGCCATACTATGTTGACGTTCATGTTTAAAAGGCTTTTGTTTTAGTAATTCATTGACTTAAATGTTTATGCTTATTTTGAATGTTCCGCTATATTGTTATCCTTACTGGGCATTTGAGCTCACCCCTTTTCTATGTTTTATTTTTCCCAGGTAGTGAAGAAGTAAATTATGATTGACTTGCAGGGATATTATGAGGGGTTAATAGTGTGGATATGAAGACTTTGTTGTTGTAGTAGTTTTTCACTTTGAAATGTAATGTAAAACTTTATGAATATATCTAGTGTTTCCAAGGCTACTAAACCAATCGGTCTTTCGAGATTTGATCTTTCTTGTGATCATGCCAATGTTACGAAGTAATGCACCGACTCTGGGTAGCTGGGGTCGGGGCGTTACAAAAACCTATATAATTGGATAAATGGGTATGTATAAATGACTATTCAATATCCATAATTGTATTATTTTAAACATATCAAAAAATAATTTCTTATATTATATCATACACTAATACCATTTAAATGGGGAAGGTATAAGATCACCTGGCTGGTCAATAATAATAAATAATATATATCATAGAGAATGATGAATTAATGTCTCCATCATTTTAAAAATAAATATAACACTTATTTAACTTATTAAACACATATAAATGTAAACATATTAAAAATCTATTATATTGACACCTTGGTTCATTATGTTGATTATTTTAGTTTAAACATGATGTCACTCTCTAATATCATATCTTTTTACATTAAATTCAATAATGAGACAGTATATATATATATATATATATATATATGATATTTTATAAATAAAGTATTATTCATGATCGTATTTATATTATATCCTCTCTACAGTGACGACATATGATAAAAATAATGGTTCAATATATAACATAATGTTTGACTATAAAAATTACAATATATTTATAAACTAAAATAATTAAGTGGTAGACATAAAGCCTAAATGACTTGTTTTAATTTTTTCCAATATAATGATTTCCACTTCCACACATATAAAAACATTATCATTCCATCTAACATATTATATTATCAAAATTCAATGGAATTAAATATATGTTATGTCTTATACTAATGAGAGTAAATAAATTACTATGATTGGTAATTGCTAGTTAATCGATGTTATTTTCCAAGATTCAAAATTAAAATGTCAGATGAAAAATTATACCTGGGAGGTTTTTTAAATATAACTATCCCATAAACATTATAATATGTTCCTATAATTCTATCAATGAAATATCTACTGAAGTTTCCTATAACATATCATTCACGATGATGTGTTAATCAGTACTTCATTGAATAAAATGGTGATTCATCACAAAAAATCCTTGAATGGTAAATATTTTAGTAATATGAATAAATTTTATAAACCATTGATGAATAAGAGATTATATAATTAGTTGTTTCTATATTATACATTCATTCAAAAAAAATTTGTAATTTTTTTAGAATTATTGGTGTTCATATTGATGTCACAATCAATAATTATTAAAAATTAGGACACTACCACATTCTGAGAAGTATGATGTTTTTCTAAATTATATGGGGAAATATACACATTTTTATTTTGTAAAGTGAGACCCTTTAATTCACATGACATTTTATTGTTGTTGGAATGAAATAACTGTTAGAAAATTGATTTATTCAACCATTAATGAAAATATTAAATCAAATACAATGTTTAAACAAATTAACAGTCGTAGTTATACAAATTTTATCTACCATTTTCATCCAATGTTTAGAACATGAGTTAATAAAAATTATTTTCTCCTAAGAAAATAATTTAGAATCATGATGAATACTAAATTAATTATCTTGAAATGTATGATAAAACACCCACTTTCTCCAATAATGATACTATAGTTAAAGTGATTTTATTATTTATTGGAATTTCATTATTCCTTATATCATGTTCATATAAATAATTAATAATTAAATATATAATTTGATTTCAATAAATTTATGTCCAATTATATGAATATATAATTTTAAAAGAATCACTATAAGATCCATGAATCAATCTAATGACAGTATAATTATAATTATTTCAATTAATAGTTTATGAAAGAGTAAATTTTCTTCTATTATCATTATTAATAATTTCTTCCACCTTTTCAACAATTTTACAAAATATTTAGAATACATATAACTATAAATAGAAAAATAATTAAAATATTAATATAATGTTTCCAACTATTAACTTCTAATGGTATTATGATTCCCATTGTTATATTTAAATATTAAAACTAAAAATAATATTTTCATTATAGATATGGTCTTAATTAGAGATATTAATAATTATTTCATAGTTACGAAAATTTTTACTCAATTAACATATGATTTTTAAAAAAATTAGTGATTTTACAATATATATTGGAGTATCCAAATGAGTTTTTTTGGAATTATAAATTTTTATATTTTATACCGATTATTCAATCCCTCTACTATAATGGCCTCGATATAGTCATTGGAGGACTCAACCACCATACATAAAACCTATTGGTTTGGGAAAATTTTATAAAATTAGAATTTTTTAAATGAAATGAAAAATATATATACCTGGAAAAATTATAAATATATTTAGATCCAATATGAAATCCCAAATACCCATATAATTTTAGATAAAATAACTTATTCAATTACAATATTACATTATAATTCAATTTTGTATGTCATGGATGATTATCAATGGTCATTTTTCCAATGAATTGAGCTATAATTTTCACCATTGTTTTGGATCAATGATTATGTTCTTACTAGGTAAAATATATTTCAAACTGGGTCCCCTAAATCAATATATAATTAAGTAATATTTGTAGTTTCTCTTCCATTCAATTTTATTGAAGTTATAAAACAATTGAATTATAATTATAAACAAGACACAAATTTCATTCCCTGGAATGTTTACATTACTTACTGACATATATCAGCTATATTCATTGATAAAGATAAATTTTACCTCTAAAAAAACACAGAAATTATTATTGAATTCTTATTCATCCTTATTTTCTGTGGCCATATAATGCATGATTCAAATAACGTAGATGAAATTTGTGTCCTATTAATAAATTGTTAATATAAATTCATATATCAATTATATATGTCAATTTACCTTATAATTAATTTCCCAATACTATATATATATGATCATTGAAATATAAAAATTATATAATGTGTAAACCACACTATATTGATTATAAGTTGACATCAACTATAATTACAATTGATAAGATTCACCATATTTCTTGGATATATAAAATATTTTAATATATATGGAGTTGAAGTCATGAGACTTATTTTTTATTTAATTTGGACGGCTGATATTATTGTCGATAAAAACCCATGAACTCTTCATTCAGTGTGAAATAAAATTATAAGAATTTCAATGTAGTATAATAATTAAATACACACTCATTCTACAAAATACCACCTTGATATAAATTATAGATAATATTCTAGAATTTATATTTATTAATGATAAACATGTGTTATGTGGATTTATATCTATAAATTTGTTTTCATACTATTTTCATAATATTCATTTATTTGAAAATCATTTTCAAAATGATGTATAGATCTATTTGAAATATAAAATGAGAAAATTTATTGAAAACGTTATGATTAAAATGAGACACCTATTAAGTAGATGAATTATAATGACATAATTGTTTTTATTATACATTTACTGATTCATTAAATAAAAAGATATATCATTGAATTATAATTCATTCTGAAACTATTTTACATCAATAGGGTTTTGGTAAAAATGATAAGTCATTATGGTTTTGAGGGCTAAGAAAATAATTTTTTTATTCAATATAAAATACAATAGATTTAAATTTATTAATTTTTTAACCAATTATATTTGATATAATATGGTGAAATAAAAAACAAAAAATTAATCTAAAATACATGTGATTGAAAATAAAAAAATACCTAAAAAATTTATACTAATAGTAAATAATAAAAAATATAAAAATAAATATGGTGGCTAATATAGATTTCTTGTTTAACCTACGCAATGTGGATGCTCTCAAAGGACCTAAGTGTAATTATTTTATTTTATGTCTGTATAAATTCACATATCTAAATCATTCAAGTATCACTACATTATTTTGGGGAAATAATGAGCATACATTTTCTTATACTTCAACTTTAGTGTCCCCTATTTACATGTTGTGACCCTATTTTTTTATTATTACATGACATTTTACCATCATAAAAACATAAAAGAACAAAAATATATCAATATTTTTCAATATAATACTATCATTATAATTATTATGTGATATAAATTTTATACACTATTTATACAGAATAAAAATGTAACAAATATCCTAACATGATGACAAAGAATAATTTTGGAGTGTGTTGATTTTAGAATGAATTATCCTTAAAATACATACCAAACTAAACTAGTTATTATATATGAAGCCCTAGTGAAAATAAATGATGAGAATATAGTATAAAGTATTTACATTACCATTTTTGGAAGAAATGTCATGAGTCATAAATATGTTAAGGAATTTATATGGCTCTTAGTGAGATGTTATTTTCAAGTTTATATATAAAATGATGATATCCAATAAGTTGTCACAAAATAAAAATAATTGGTTATATAAATAATTTTTTTTATGATAACATGTTTCTATTTGTTGTTATTATTACCTTGTAATAATAATTAAAATATTAAACATACATATTTGTATCACTAAATATGTATGTTCAAGAAATGTTTTCAAATACATATCCTCACAATATTCTCATTAAATTAAAATGAATAAAATGTTTTTTGTTATATATATATGATATAATATTATATATGACAATGAAAAAATTTGATTTTATGAATTTTCATTCCATGTATCTATTTTCTATATCAAGATATTTTAACAAAATGAACATTGATTTATGAAGGTCTATACATTCATGAACAAAATTAACCCCAAAATTTGTTTTGTTCTCATCTATGATTCCATTATAAACATAATGTAACCCTTATTGATAATTTCATTTCAAAAGATTAATCATAATAATTATATTACAACTTTTCAATGTTCATAAATATTACCACCATGCATTAATTTTTTAAATACCAGTAAATTTTCATTCTGTATATCATCTGTGGTTGAATGTAAAACAAATTATTCTTATTCAAGGACATGAGAAAAAATCTAGAGACATTTTTTTAATAACCATTAATGATCTAGTAAATTTTTTCTAGAACTACATGGATTATATTTATAATACATATCATAATACTATTTTTTATATATGCTTTCTGTATCACTAAAAACAATATCATAAATCATTTTTCCTAGATTATGGAAAATTATATTTTATGCTTCTTGGTATATATCTAAATAGTTAGTATTGATTTTTGGATGATTTTGATCTGCACATGTCACGACCCGTCCCATGGGACCTGTGTAGTGACTACCACAAACCCTCCTTCCATAGGCCAGGGGCTGCCAACTTGCACCGAAGGCGTATTCCCTAAAACTAGGAATGCATTGCCTTTATAACATGTATCACACACAACCATGCATAGATAAAGATACGAACTCAAGTAAACTGAATAGTAAACAGAGTGAGTATAGTAAGTAAAAGGGTATAGAATACAATCCCAACTCTAATGTACAAAGAAAACTAGAAAGTAAAAGACGACTGATAGGTGAAAATCAGCTCCTGGATTGTCCACCACAAATCCTACCTGAAGGGTAGGGACATCTCACGAACAGCCATCCCTGCGGTTCGCCTCATCTAACATCCACACATGAGCTACCTCTTTTTCGGGTACACTCGTCCTTAGTCAGTGTTGTCTGTCATCTCCACCAAACACAACAGGGTGCGGGCATATCCCATGTAGGTGTGAGTATAACGATACTCAGTAGGGACCCCAAGACCCTCAATGTATCACATAATCCACCAATTATAAACCACACATCATGGAATCAATTGACAACCATACCTAGTTTTATGCACATACATATACCTAATCTATCATGTAAACCCATCTAAATCATGAGGAAAAAAACAGAGTCCGACTCAAAATCCCAAAGATCAACTGTTCCACAGAGGAAGTAATACCACATAGGTAAGTACCAAACATGTACGCCACACTGTTGAATACCACCGAGGTATTACCATAAAGGAAAGTACCACATAGGTATTCCACACAGAAGAATACCACCAAGGTATTACCACAAAGGAAAGTACCAAACAGGTACAGAATCACCTCACACAAGGTATAACTTATGTAAAAAAGTAAAAATGATTAGTCGTAAATTTAGATCATCTTATTCTATCAAGAGGATATGTTGCTGACCCACATAGGATCGCTCAGTGCTGACCCACAAATGATCAAAGGGTGCTGACCTACACAGGATCGCTTGGTTCTAACCCACATCGGATCGTTCGGTGCTCACACACACATGATCACTCGGTGCTGACAGAAACAGGATCGCTCGGTACTGACCCAGATAGGATTGCTCAGTGCTGACCCACACAAGATCCTAGTTTGTCCCCTGTATAGTGTCAGACCCACACAGGGTCCTAGTACGTCATCATAGTACATCGTCCGACCCACACAAGATCCTTATACATCTCTAGTAAGTCATTAAACCCACAAAATATCCTTGTACATATCTAGTATGTGGTCATACCAACACAAGATCATGATACATCTCCACATCCAGCTACTGGGTTCCCTCACTAATCTTGCATGACTCCGGGATGGTCAGCTCCTCAAGACACTAGTCAATACTCCAACTACCATAAAGTCCAATGATGAAGTATCACAAAGGACCTCCAAGCCATATGGGTCTCAACGCAACAGACGACGCATCAATGGGATGGTCGGTCTGTGAGTTAATAGCCTTTTAGTGCTGAGAGTCCAGATGGATTCCGTCTCTTTCTAACTCGACCGCATCCCAACATTATCCAAATATCAAGATTAGTATACCAAATTGACCATCTCGCTCAATTGTTTTTTCAGATTCAAACAGTTTGTCAACGGAAGTCCAATGCCAATGTTAGGGCCAAAATAGCATAAATGGGACGAAGTGGGTCCAGGTCCAGTCTGACCTGGTCGGACTGACCCAGCCTGGGCTGACTCGGTTTGGGTCGACTTGGCACAAACTGGGTAGTCTGTCCAGGAATCCTGGTATGGGCGGCGCAGAGGTCTCGGGGGCCTCGAAGGTCACGGGAGTCTCGGGGGCCGCGGGGGCCGCCAAGGCCGCGGGAGTCGTGGGGGCCGCAAAGGCCATGAGTGATGCGGGGGTCACGGTGGCCAAGGGCGTCAAATGATACAGAGGCAGCGGAGGTGTAGAGGCAGCGGGGGACATGGGGTGGTGGAGGCCACGGGGGCCGCGGAGGTTGTGGAAGCTGCGGGGGCCGTAGGCCGTGCAGAGGGCAGTGAGGCGGCGAGGCTACATGGCAGAAAAGTCGTGGGGCACTGCTGAGGCTGTGGGGCGACGAGGAGCCAAGGGTTCATCGCCTTCATCATGGCTGATGATGTTCCAGCTGCCACATTCATTCACTATCATAGCACAAAGCTGCCTTCTTCCATGGTGAAGAACACACCATTCAAGAAGAAAGGTGGAGGGGCTGGGTAGGGTTTAATTGGCCCGCACCCTCTACATTACAGCAGTAGCAAGAGGCTCAAAAAAATCTTGAATGAAGAACGTTAAACTCTACAATCTCCCACAATGATTATTCTTAAACCCCCAAAAGAAATCATCTGCGGATTAACTATTTAGAGAGTCGATCCACATTAATTGTTTTAGAAGGGAAGAACATGGGAATATATAATCATACACAAGTAATCCCCTACCTCAGATTATTTTCTGACGGATTTCATGAGGAAAGAGATGGAGTCATTGGGGATAGACGGACGTCGGTGATGTTGTCGTTTCCTAAATTGTCGGTTCATTGTAATTGAGGACGTTCCTCGTCGGCGTGAAAGTTTTTCATTGGGGAGCATTCTCATTATTGTAGAATGTGTTTTTCTTTGGGGAGTATGTTCTTTGTTTGATAATGTGTTCTTCGTTGGAGAGAATAATACTCCAAAATCTCTCCACTTTCCAATCCATTCTCCTAATTCCACCCCAAAAATGAAATAGACAACATAATAGAATATGTTGATCTATTTAGTTTGATGGAATTATTTCAAAATGGCTTAAGTAATTAAATGATGAGTTGGTATAATTAATCAAGTGGTGGAACAATTAATGTGGGGGATGTTCATGAGGCTTCCCCACATTTAAGAGGGGAGTTCAAGGGGGTTATAGTCTTGGGTGGTCCCCACCACCATAACCCATGTGGTAGGAATTTCTAAAATAAAAATGTTAGACATTTTTATTTTATTTAATTATTTCACGAAAAGAACAAAACGTATTCTGCACTATCTAACCAATTTGGTCGAGGTGAAGGTCCTCTTAAGTGAATACCGGCACTACGAGTTCAAAGGTGTCCTCATATTTCAATTCCAAGCACTGGTTCAAATGTTAGAAAATCCTACTCGTACCTTTACTAAAGATACCTGAAAATAAGTTCAGAAATTCATTTCGGGAAGACTGGGAATCAGAATCATGTGGTTTCAATTTTCTCAGACTCATAAATTTCCCATATATTTAAAAAAATTACATGGAAATTATGGTTCATTACATTCTCCCCACCTCAGGTCTTTGCGTCCACATAAGCCACAACTCAAACTAAGGGAACAAGTGGGGGTACTGAGAAGGCATCTAAGCCTCCTACTCCCATGTGCTCTCTTGGAGGATCCTGTGCTGATAGTGAACGCGCACCAGAGGTATCGACTTCCCATGAAGGACTCGCTCAGGTCGATCCTCAATATCCACCTGAGCCTTTAAAAATGTCTCCCCATAGTCGATGTCCATCTTGTTGTGGTCGATGATGTGAGAAGGGTCCTGCATGTATCTCCTCAACTGTGATACGTGGAAGATGTCGTGCACCCAGTGCAACTGAGATGGATGTTCTAAGATGTAAGACACCTCACCAACTCTGTTGATGAACTGGAAGGGTCCAATGAACCTTGGAGATAACTTGCCGCCTCGGCCAAATCTCTGCAAACCTCATCGTGGTGAGACCCGTATAAAGATGTGGTCACCATCCTAGAACTACAGAGGTCTTAATCTCCTATCGGCATCAGACTTCTGCCTACTCTTTGCAGTCTTTATCCCCTCATTGATGATATGAACTTTCTATGTTGTAGCCCATACCGTCTCTAGTCCCACGAGTGCGGAATCCCCTGGGTTAGTCTAGCACAAAGGTGATCTTCAAGGTCACCCATAAAATGCCTCAAATGGTCTCATCTCAATGGTGGAATGATAGATTTTTTTGTATGAAAACTCCACCAAAGTCAAGTGATCCTCCTAGCTGCGACCTAAGACGTGGACGCAAGCACACAACCTGTCCTCAAGGGTCTGAATGGTCTACTCAGACTGGCCATCCGTCTGAGGATAGAAGGCGGTGTTCAAACGAAACTGCATCCTGAATTCCTCCTATAGACCCTTCCATAGCGAGGAAGTAAAACATGCATCACAATCGGAGACAATTGTCTAGGGTACCCCATGTAGCCGCAAAATCTACTGCATAAAGAGGCATCCAAATCTCTCTACTAAACCATGCTCTCTGATCGGTACGAAGTGGACCGACATGAGGAGACAGTCGACAATCTCCCAAATTGAGTCATGTTCCCTGGATGTACGTGGATGTCCTGTTAAGAAGTCCATGGATATCCCATGCCACTTCTACTCTGGGACAGCCAAAGGCTGAACCAAACCTGTAGGTACATGATGCTCTGCCTTCACTTACTGAAAAATGAGGCACCGAGAGACAAACTCTACAACTGCTTTCATCATTCCTGGCAACTTGTGCTATCATCGGAGATCCTACTACATTTTAGCTACTCCTAGATGTACCACTAGAGGGTAAGTGTGGAACTCCCTCAACACTACCTCTTGACGTGACAATGGTACCATGGTATGTCCTCGGAAAATGATGACGTACTCCCCACCTTCATAAAATCCATCAGGTGCATATCCTATGGATATCTGAGCACATCGAGCCTCGCAGTCATCGCCCCCATGTTGTGCCTCCCGGACTCACTGATGAAGTGGGGGAGTGACTGTAAGAGATTAAAGAAAAGTTGCTCCATCACAATCCACAAAGGATATCCGCAAAGTGGACAACCGCTCTGTCGCCTCACCTAGAAGTTGTATACCATAACTCTTACTGAGTGCATCTACTACAATGTTCCAATTTCAAAGAGTAATGACTATCTCTAAGTCATAGTCCTGGAGAAACTCAATCCAACATAGTTATATCAGTTTCAGGTCATTCTTAGAGAATATATACCTGAGACTCTTGTGATATGAGTATACTATAAAACATTCGACCAACAGATAATGTTTCCATATCTTCAAGGTGAAGTCCACTACTACTAACACCAGGTCATGGGTAGAATAGTTCATCTCATGTTGTTTCAGCTGTTTAGAACCATATGCCATCACTGCTCACTCTTGCATCAGGAAACATCTGAGCCTGGTCCCTAATGCGTCACATTAGACTACGTACCGTATGCCGTCTTCTGAAAGCCTCAAGATGGGGGCACTATTCAGCCTCTGCCTCATCTCCTAAAAACTCCGCTGGCATCTCTACGACCTCATAAAGTGTTACCTCTTCTTCTTCAATGCTAATAGTGGTTCTGTAACTCTAGAGAAATATGGAACAGATCTCTAGTAGTACCCAACCAAACCAGAAGTCCCTCTCTCTACGGGGGTAATCCTAGAAACAACTTTAGAAAATATTTCCCCATGCGCTTCCACTTATATTTGGAACTGAAAACTCAAAACTCCTACTACCACAAGGGTATGTTTGGCCAACTGAAGAGTGATTGGATGCACCCTCATATGCATGATTTTATCATGTGCTGCTCAGGTTTTCATTTTTCTTTGCCACCAAGGAAAACACCATTCCAACATTGTAGAGAAACCACAACCTTTTTTCCTAATACAATCAATTTGAGTATTAACTGTGGATGTCCAATCCATACCCAAACTAACGTCGTAAGGCGTCGACGCTTCGACCACGAGGATTCAACCGAAACTCTGGCCTCAAGGGTTATATCACACCATCAACTTAAGTGTGATTATCGAGTCTCCTCCCAATGGTATCTCCATACAAGAGGGTGAAGTCAACGGTTTAACTGGAAACTCTAGGTATTGGACAAGATTAATTCAAGGAAGAAATGATTAGTGCCTATGTATATTGATACAGAAACTGGTATTAGACACAGACTGTACATCAAATCACTCCTAGAGAATTTCTGTCATACTCCTTAACTTCATGCACCTACTCCCTTCATTTGTCCTCCAGCTCCCTGAGCCTGGTGGGAATCACCGAGGGGTGGTGGATTTAACCTGTGAAAATGTACACCACCTCATTCTGCAATACGAGATCTACTTACACATCTACAGCCCCGCATATTCATCTATCCTGAACACTTCCTCTTCCTGAGACATTTTACACACCCAAGTCTCTAAGACAGGCGTCAGTTTCCTACTTTACCACTACAAACATTCACTGGCTACATCCACTCAGCCAATGAACATCCCCCACAAAGGTTCTCTCTAGAATCCTAACATAAGTAGGAATTCATAGAGGGACAGTGCTGGATCAGATGTACCCAAAAACACCTATCTTGGCGGTCCGATCCCTGATTCACTGCTTGTACTATATTCATCGAGTACCTAATATAGTCGGCACAACTTAATGAATACTCTGTTACCAACATGTCATCCTTCCAAAGTTGTAGAATATCATGGGATCTCTCATCCACCTACTCATGCCAGTCCTCATCCACTTATGGGACGGGCTCACCTCGTAACCTAAGGGGTATCAGATACTGAAACTCGCGTAAGGCACTAAGCCTATATGTGTCATTTATTGGTACTGCATTTTGTAAATGCTGACCAAGGGGTAGTGATATAGCTGACACACTACCTGAAGGTACTATCTTGGGTAATGTTCCATGTACCGAAGCCTCATCACTATACGGACCATCCTTATGGTCACTCACTGAAAAATACTAGTAGCTAAGATCACCATATTCTCTACTAGTGTCTCAAATAGGCGGAAAACTCTAGAATCTGCCTCCATCCAGCACTCAACATTGTGGGAACCAATATCACCTCGAAACCTTGGAGGACTCTACTACTGGAACTGGGGAAATGCGCTTTGTTGGAATACACCATCCACCAGTGTGACTGGTGGTATCTACTGCCCAACGGGTGGTGGTGCTACTGGTTCACAACCCGAAGGTTCCAACATAGTAAGATGGACCTCCCCCGAATCCTCATCTATCGGTGGACCATCCTCATGTATTCTCTTAGGAATTATAGCTAGCTGTCTATAGAGGGGTATCCTAATAAGGAACAGGTGCACCAAGATCATTAAGTTATACCTGGTAAGCTGAATCATGAAAAGACAAGAAAACTTTTTAAAACACACATGCAATGAGTGTTTTTGTGCACTAAATCAGAAATCCAAAATCAGCGTCCTGGTATATGGATATGTCGGCCACCACACCAACACTAGATTCCCTGAACTGATAATCACACTCACTAAACATAACAATATTGCAATTAAAAATATCTGTGTCCAATGTTATATGGTATAATCGACTCCTCTGAAACCAATTTGTCATGACCCATCTCCCGGGGTCCATACAGTGAATTCCCCAAGCCCACCTTCCATAGGCCAGGGGCTTCCGACTAGCACCGAAGGTGTAATACCTAAAACTAGTAAGGCATTGCCTTTATAACCAGTTACACACACAAACATGCACACGGAATGATACAAACTCAAGTGAACTGAATAGTAAACAGAGTGAGTACAGTAAGTAAAAGGGGCCAGAATTCATGCCCAAATGGAAAGTACAAGAAAAAATAGAAATTAAAAGATGGCTGATAGGTGAAAAGCAGCTCCGGGATCATCCACCATGAATCCTACCTAAAGGGTATGTACAATTCAAAAACGGCCGTCTCTGTGGTTCTCCTCGTCTAACATCCACCTCCGAGCTACCACCAGTCCTGGTACTCTCATCCTTAGTAAGCGTTGTATTTTTTCTTCAACAAAAAAATAGGGTGAAGGTATAGCCCGTGCAGGGGTGAGTATAATGATACTCATTGGGGACCGTGAAACCCTCAAGATGTCAAAAAAGTACACCAAGGATAAACCACACAGCATGGAATCAACTGAAAACCCTAGTTAGGTATATTCCCATACATATACCTAAGTTCTAATGTAATCCCATCTCAATTATAAGGAAAACACAATGTCCAACACAAAATCCAAAATATCAACTATTCTAGAAATGAAGGAATACTACTTAGGTAAGTAATACATAGGTTTTCCACACAGAAGAATACCACCATGGAATTACCACAACAGAAATTACCACACATGTACACCACATAAAAGAATACCACCAAGGTATTACCACAAAGGAAAGTAGAACATAGGTATATAATCATCTCACACCAAGTATAAATTAAGTACAAAAGTCCAAATGATTATTCATAATGTTAGATCATCTTATTCTGTCAAGAGGCTCTACTTCTGACCCACACAGGATCACATGGGGATGACCCACATAGGATCTCAAGGTGCTGAACCACAGAGGATTGCTCGATTCTTACCCACACAGAATCGCTTGGTGCTTACCCACACATGATCACTGGATGCTAACCCACACATGATTGCTATGTGTTGACCCACACAGGATCGCTTGGTGTTGACCCACAAAAGATATATTGGGGCTGATAGCCATAGGATCGCTAGGTACTGACCCGGACATGATCGCTCAGTGCTGACCCACACACAATCCTAGAACATCTCCAGTACGTCGTCAGACCCACACATGATCCTATTACATCTTCACAGTACGTCGTTATACCCACACAAGTTACAAGTACATCTCCAGTACATTGTCAGACCCATACAGGGTCCTAGTATATCTGTAGTACATAGTCAAACCTACCCAGGATCCAAGTTCATCTCCAAATCCACCTACAAGGTTCCCACACTAAGCTCACATGTCTCCAAGAGTATCCGCTCCACAAGACACTGTTCGATACTTCAACTTCTACTAACTCCTAGGAAGAATTATCAAAAAGGACTGCCACACCATAGGGGTATCAACTCAACAGACGATGCATCAATTGGATGCCCTATCTGTGAGTTATTAGTCTTTTAGTCGTTAGGGCACAATTGGATTCGTTCTCATTCCAACCCGGCCGTATCCAAACATTATCCAAGTATCATGTGGGGGTATACCAAAGGCACTGTATCACAACAGGGTTTTTGACGCCATAGATGGTTAGTCAAATGGATTTCTGGTACCAATGTTATGGCTAGTAGAATGTAAATGGGTCAAAGTGGGTCTGGGTCCGATCCTACCTTGTCAGACCAACCCGACCCGACCTGGTTTGGGTCATCCTGGCCCAAACCGCTGTGTCCGGCCTGGCCCGCATTGGGCGGTCCGGCCCAGTGGCCGAGCCTTGGCTGCATGGGGAAACACGGAGGATTTTGGGGCCACAAAGGCCGCGGGAGCCGCGTGGGCCATGAAGGTTACAGGGGTTGTGGGGGTCGCGGGGGCCGTGAAGACTGCGAATGCCGTAGGGGTCATTGTGGTTGCGGGGAGGTGGGGGCTGCAGAGTCTGCGTTGTTGTGGAGGTCACATGCATCATGGGGCGTTGGAGGACGTGGGGGCCACCGAGACCACGAAATCTGTGGGGGTCGCGGAGTGCAAGGCCTCAGGGCGACGTAGAGGGCCGCGAGGTGGAGAGGCCACGAGGTGGCATGGAGGGCTGCTTGACGGATATGACTTGGGGAGACATAGAGGCCGTGAGATGGCGAGGAGCCACAGTGCCATCGCCTTTGTCGCAGCAGGAGATGTGTCAGCCTCCACATCCGTTCGTCTCCATAGCACAAAGATGACTTCTTCCATCATGAAGAATACACCATTAAAGAAGAACAACAGAGTGGTCAGGCCATGTTTATTTGGCCCGAACACTTCGTGTTATAGCGGTAGAAATCATCTAAAAAAAATCGTGAATGAGAACTTAATACTCTACAACCTCCTGCAATGATTATTCTCGAGACCACAATGGAAATCACCTGCATATTAACTAGTTAGAGAGTTGATCCACTTTCTTTGTTTTAGAAGGGAAGAACATGGTAATATATAATCATACACAATTAAACCCCTACCTTGTATATTTTTCGATGGAAGTCACGAGGAAAGAGGCGAAGTCGTTGGGAGATAGATGGACGTCGGTGACGTCGGTGTTTCCTCAATCGTCGATTCATTGTCATTGAAGAAATTAATCGTCAGTGTGAGAATTCTATATTGGGGATTGCGTTCTTTTTTAGAGAACACATTCTTCGTTGGGGAGCGCTTTCTTCTTTGGAGAAAACATTCTTCATTTGAGAGAATAATCCCCCAAAAGATATCTTCTTGCCAATCCTTTCTCCCAATTCCACCCCAAAAATGAAATAGCCAACATAATTGAATATGATTATCTATTTAGTTTGTTGGAATAATTTCCAATTTTCATAATTAATTAATTGAAGTGTTGGTATTATTAATCAAGGGGGTGGCACAATTAATGTGGGGGAAGATCAAGAGGCTGCCCCACATTTAAGAGGGGAGTTCAAGGGGTTGTATTCTTTGGTGGTACACACCACCATAACCCATGTAGGATGGTTTTATAAAATAAATATGCTAGAGTTTTTTATTTTATTTAATTATTTTACAAAAAAATAGAAATTATCATTCACTCTCGACCCACTGCAGTCGAGGTGAAGGTCCCCTTAAGTGATTACCGGCATTGCATGTTCAACGGTGCCCTCAGAATTCAATTCCAAGCATCAGTTCAAAAGTTATAAAATCCCACTCCTACGTTTACTTTATGTACCTTAAAAAAAGTTCAAAAATTCATTTTGGGCACACCAGGCCTCATAATCATGCACCATAGATTTTCACGGACTCATAAAATTCCTATATATTTTAAAAAAAATGACATGCACATTCTGGGTATTTACAACATATTTCATAAAACTAAATTGTAAAACACTAATATAATGAATCCCAAAAATACTATAAAAATAAAAAACAAGTATTAAATTTATTTAATCTATAAGCATCATTTTTAGTTGATTATTGTGGTTTCATACACATACATAATCAAATTTAATGTTATGAAATTCTTATGTGGATTAAATTTTTAGGTCTCATTTCTTATTAATGAATGTAAATCCCATGTTATATGGATTATTACTCTATATCAACCTTTAAAATGCCACATATTTTTATTGAAATTATCAATATTTTTGGGAAAATTATTTTAGAATTATTTAAAAATAATAATTAAAATATATATTCTAAAACCTACAAAAAAATATAAATATAACATAAATACTAATTCTCTTCTATATGGATTAATATTTTTTATTAAATATTATTATTAATATTTCTATGATGGGAACAATAATGACCTAAAATTTTATTAATGAAAATTTACATATTTTAATTATGTTCAATAGTATAAATAATATAAACATCACATATATGACACAATAAAAACATTATAAATTAATAATGAATGAAATAAGCGGTATTTTTAAAAGTTGATGAATCTATACCAATGGAATAGTAACATTAAATTTTTTATAGTAATGTGTCCCTTATGAATGATAAACTAGAAAATAAAATATGATCCTCATCTAGGAAAGCATAAATAAAATGTATCCATATTATAACTGAAAATGTGCAATCAATATATAATATCATGCAAAAATAAATGGTTTTGTAATTATTAATTAAGTATTGATATTTTTATAAAATATATGTGTTTATTTTAAATTTGTAAATTAATATAATGTTTTAAAAATATTTATTTACAGAAATTGTATTCATAAATTAATATTCTGTTGTATTATGATTGTAAGAAAATTTTTTAGACATTAATTATATTTTCAAAGAGTTATAAAATCATTTATAATTTTATAAATTGGTATTTTCCATGTAAATTATGATTTTAATTAAAAATTAAATTTCACATATTTAGAAAATTATTTTCATAGAATGAAGTAATTTTTTTAAATATAAATATACAAAAAATTTATGGTTTCTTTTTGGTATTTTTTAAAAAATAGATGTATTTCTTATGAATAGAGAAATATGGTGATTTCTCTTATATATACATTATAAGTTAAACATATTATTCCATGATTGATCACTAATTTAAGAACCATATGGTCAAACTACCCTTAATTATTGGGATAAATATATTGATAATTATCATACAAATTATAGTATTGTGGAAAAATAATAAACTAATCAATAATATATTGAGAAAACACCACTTCCATCCCCTATAAATATCAACCCTCACCACCTCTTCTACTCACACCTATAGAGATTAATAATTATCAAATTTATAATAAAATAAATTCCAATGTACCTCATTTATGTCTAGGATAATTTGGTCTCAAAAAAGGACAAAAACAATCTCTATAAGGATGTTATCAAGAATAAGGATTCAAAAGGAAAAATCATCTTTCTGTTCATTCATATTCTTTTCACATTATTTTCTATTCTTATTCTCTTTTCTGATCCCTCATTAAAATGGAATGATAACTATATTACCTTACATATATTATAATATTACTATGATAATGGAATAATATATCACCACATCTTTCTACTCTTCCTTTTTATTAAAAATAAAAAAATCATAGGTGATGTGTTAGTTTATCATATTTAAGGATGAAAATGTTTCCAATTTCTATTCCCTACTTCAAGAATACTCATAAAACAATTTTTATGGCAAAAAGATATTATTACATATACTTTACATCCTTTTTTATGTTTTGGAACTATTTTAGGTATATTATATTAATTAATTAAACATAACTAGTTCGTGATAGTCGAAAGACAAAAAAATAATAAAATCAATTATCTCTAACATTTCATCTAATGATTCATAATCATCCCAAATTACCAAATGAAATATATGACCATTTAATAATATGGGTTTTAATTAATAATATATAACTTCAATTTTAGAAAACAATTCTCATTTTACATGATTTTGCATAAATGTATACAAGTAAATAATCATAAAAACCAAGGAAACGAATGATTCCAAATGAACAAAATATATATTATAACACATAAAAATAGAATTAAATTAATATAATAAATTTAAAAAAGTGTCTTAATTATTTATTTAATGTAATTAGTATTATTAAACATGAGATATAGGCCAGGAGTAGAACACTTTTAGACATAAGGTGAGGAGTTGTACCTGAACCTCCTTTTTTTCTTTAGGGTTACTCTTTGTCTCCCTTTAACCCAATGTAATGAATAAATATTTTTGTGTAATTAATATAAATTATATTGTATTTTCCCAAATCATTTATATGTATGATATCATCATTTTTAGATTTGGATGTTCATGTTTTAAAAAGGTTCTCCTCTCTGTTCTTCTTGAAAATTAATCCCGGTTAAAGGGAACTTCCCATTTTCATAACAATTTTTTTGATAAATATAGAAATTATATTAATCCACCATTATTTTATTATAATAAATAATTTCATCACCAAAAACATAATTTTATTAATTTTTGGTTTTACGAAACGAAATATTCATTCTCTGATTTAAATGATCTTTATTATTTTCCTTAAACCAAACTAAACTTTTTCATTTTTAATTCCTATAAAACACTTTTTTATTTGTATTAACATAAATTTGACATAAATTAACATTATATATCACTATATTACCTTACAAATTTCCATGTTTAATCTAAATCTATTATCTCATGAAAGACTTTATGATATTACCATTTTATGCCTTTTTAAATGATTATTATAACTAATTCATTCTATGGGTAACCCTTATACTTTATTATTAATGTGGTACACAAATGGATGAAAAATTTATTAGGAGTTAAACTAGATAGGGCTCTAATAAATTGGGTAATGTTTTGTACATCATGTTGGGAAAGTGATGGAACATGAATCCTTTATGATACATTGTCCACAAAGTGATATTATCATTGTAATTTTCCTTGAATCATGTTTATGTCATGTAATATGATGTTTCCACATTTCAATGATGTCATGGTTGTGTATTAACATATTATACATGTTATTATTCATTATTATTATTTATTTTCCAATCATTTATTTCATCATGTTATTCATTATAACCCATATATTATGTTTTATTCCTGTGCTTATTCCCTTACTAGGTTTTGTAGCTTATCCTATTTTTTCTAGTATTCCTAAAGTTAACCTATACAGATTTAAGTGATAAATGTAATTTAGATGAACATTATGGATATTAAATAGAATTGTTTGACTGTTTTTTTCATTTTTCTTAATTAGGTAATTAATATTCTAAAGAAACTAGAATTTATGGACCTTGTCTTGTAATTTATGGTTAATTGTGATTAAAAATTTGTAATAATAGGTGTAAAAGGATACGACCATTATAGTTATTATCATAGAATGGTAAAGATATTTTTATAGATTAGAACTATATCAATTTAATAATAATCATTGGGATAATTACATCACCATGTATAACCTATACTGGAATTTAGGGAATCAAAATTTAGGATATACTTTTCATTTACATGATTTTCCTTCTATGTTCAATATTTTCCATTAATTAGAATACCATCTAAGAATTCAGGCCCTGTAATTGTACATTAATTTTTATATTTAATGTCTCAAAATATAATAACTGCTTCAAAAAATTAATCTGATCGAAAATATGAACATTTCCCTAATGAAATGAAAATTTTTATGGAAACATGTGCTCTAAACATTATGACAGTACATTCCCAGTTGGATCATGTTTTGAATAATAACATGAATAATATTG
Source organism: Viscum album (assembly GCA_963277665.1). NCBI lineage: Eukaryota > Viridiplantae > Streptophyta > Magnoliopsida > Santalales > Viscaceae > Viscum > Viscum album. The sequence continues at coordinate 1,918,612,197 of OY728125.1, read as the reverse complement.
AACTCCCTCTTTCTCTTAATAAATATAAAATTGAAATTGAATCCTTTATGTAGAAAATTCATCCCAATATTAGTATATCTTTTGAATCCCTCCTCATAGAACAGTAGACAAACTCCATTGAGAATATATTCTTTATCATATGGTGCTAAAAGAAGGGATGATTTTGCTAGTAGTTTTTCATTTTTACTGGGAATTAGGCCGGCTATGGACACTAATAAATAAGAAAATGTACATGGATGAAATTAATTCCACGGAATGGGAGGATTTCATGAAAATAGTTTTTAATAAATATTTTCCCTCAACCATCCATCTTAATATGAAAGGGACTTCCCCAGACTAAATAAAGATAAAGATGTGTCTTTTGGGGCATATGAGGAAACCATCACAAGTCTAGCATGATACACCTCTTACATTTTCATGAATATATAATGTAAGATGGATTGATTCTTTATTAGACTAAAGATATGGCTATGAAAATTATTTGTGATTTTTGGCTTTGATAGTTTTGAAGCGATTTTCTGTTGTTCCCTTATAGTTAAAATATAGATCGTATACTCTCAATATAAGTTATTTGACTAGTGATTAAAGAAAATATTAGATTTTAATATGGCTTGGTTAATAGATAAATACCATGATGGAATGAAGACCCAACTTACCACATGTCAAAATTGATGGGAGAAGAATCTTGGAAACTATATAAGGGGAACCAAGACATGATTCAAATGCAGAAAGGAAGGGCATATAGAAAATAAATACTAACAGGAAATGAATAATCACACTAATTTGGAAGAATAAGGGGAAGTTTTTGATCAACACTCAAACTATATTGTAGTGTTACAACTACAACGAACATGGTAATTAAGCAAACCATTACCCTATGAGAAGGGATGTTGGAGGAAATCAACAACAACCAACACCTAGGAAGAAAATAATGATATATTTTATCAATACCTATAAGGTGGAGCTCCATAGTGTTATGGTGATAAGTACAGTGGTTATTAATATTAGATTAATGATTGTACTATTTTATTCTACTTCTAAGAATTAATTCTTTTCATGAATGTTGAGTAGATATATTCAAACACCTCCCCAAAATATAGTTTTTAGGTAATCTATTAGAACAAAAAATGGGGAAATTATTGTATCAAAAGTTTATAACTCCTCCCTCATTAATTTATAGGGGAAAATGATCATAGAAATTATTTCCTTATATCCCTTGGGGGAGTTCATTAATGTATTGGGCATATATTGGCTATATTTATATTAATCCTACATCTACTATTGGGAATGGGAAACCATACATCACATCACGATACATACTATAACTAAATACAAGTGTAATGAGGATTATGAATATTATTTAGAATCATTGCCTCAATAGATGATATTATGGACTTCTGAGAAAGAAAATATTTCCCACATTATTTAAGAAAAGGATAGAATCGTGGTCGAAGACATGCCCATTTTAAGGGACTACATCGATGTGTTCCCTGAAGAGATTATTGTATTTCATTAACATTGAGAGTTTGATTTATTAATTGATGTTATTCTAATATATCTCTATATATTGAATACACCTTATATAGTGGCCACCATTATGCTGGAATAACTCACGAAGCGGTTAAGGAGATTCTTTATAAGGGCTTTATTTGCTTCAGTGGTTAACCATGGGGTGCACTATTCCTATTTTTTATTGAAGAAGGGTAGACCAATTCACCAATGTATTTATTATAAGGAGTTTAATAAAATCATGATAACAAAATAATATCCTCTACCATAGATAGATAACTTATTCGATATTATATTTGTGTCCATGTACTTCTCTGAGGATGACCTTCATTCATGATATCAACAATTAAATGTGAAGAAGGAATATATTCTGAAGGATGCCTTTTGAACCCGGTGTGAACAGTATGATTTCATAGAGACTCTCTTTATATTCACTAATGATTCATAATTTTTAATGTATTTAATAAATGGAGTATTTTGATATTGCCAATATAAAATTTAAATACTTTATTGACGATATTATGATATACTTGATGAGAAACGAGGAACACGATGAGTAGTTGAATACTATAGTGAACATACAGTGAAGGGAAGAAATTTTTGAAAAGTACAAAAAATATGATTTTGGATGGAGGAAGTTTCATTACATGGGAATGTTATCACCAAAAAAGAAATATCATTTGTTTCTTATATGATAAAGGAAATCAAAGTGTGTCCTGGGCCAAGATATTCGTGAGGGATCTACAGCTTCTTTATTCTATCTAGAAAATAACGATGATTTATAAGGAACATACCTATACTTATGAACACACTAACCAAGCTTAATCAAAACGGAGTGATGTTTTATAGATTGTTGAATGTTAATATTGCAGTAAATATTTTAAAAAGACGCTAATAACTATAGTAGTACTCATGGTACCGTCAAGTGGATAAAAAAATTTTGTATACAATGATGCTTAAAATAATGTATTAGGTGAATAGTAATTCAAAAAGATATATTAATAGGATATAACTCTAGGTAGTTTAAAATTCTTGTTAAAAAATATCATACACCTAATCTGTAGTTGCTATTTTTGATCTTTTCATTGAAAATATTGCAAAATTATATCTATAGGGAGATGATTGAGATATATATTGATCATAAGAGACTAAAATATGTATTCAAATAGGAGGATATTAATATGAGCTAGTATAGGTGGTTAGAGATCATTATATATTTAATCTTCTCAATCCAATACTATCTTGATAATGAAAATAAGATGGAATATGTTCTATTTAGAAATGATTCAAAATCATTTTCAATGATAAGAATTGAGAAGGTTCCAATATTATTATACATAAGATGTATGGACATTAGAATTTTTAAATATGTAACATTATAAATCCTTTCTCAATATATTTCTATAACATCCCTCATGGAGAAGAAAATGATGCTCAGAGAAATGATTTGGGAATTCAGAAAAAGATTGTAGGTATCAGAAATAGGAAATACTTAGAGTTCCAAATATAAGAGGAATGAGTCATGATATTTGGGTCACAACTATGTGTACCATCCAATCCATATGTGAAGAAAGATATTCTGAATAAATAACACAGCTCAATCTTATATATTAACTCTGGGAGTATAAATATTTTTCAATATCTCTGACAACACTATTGGTGGGACAACATGGAAAAGGATATCATTGAATATACCTAAAATTTCATAGTTTATCAAAAAGTGAAGGCTGAAATGAAAATATTATAAGTGAATGATGCAAAAATTATCCAAACCAATTTAGAAATTGGAAAATATCATCATGGAATTTATCACTACACATCCGAAGACATACCCTGAAAATAATTCTATAGGAGTTGTTGTGGATCATCACACAAAAAAACATCACTTTATTGAAATTTGGGAGGACTTCTCCTTAGATAAACCTAAAAAGATATATGTCCTAGATGTGGTAAAATTTTATGGTATATCATAGTTGATTATATTTTATCAAGATCTAAGATTCACCTCCATGTTATTGAAGGGTGTACAATATTCTATAAACATAGAGTTGAACTTCATTATGGAATATAATCCTTAATCTGATGTCCAGTCTGAGTGGACTATTCAAACACTAGAAGTCATGTTTGTATGGTGTTCTGTAAACTTCATAGGTTGACGAGACTAGAAACTATCTCGAGTCATATTCTTCTACATCAATTGTTTTCACTCAAGCATCTAAATGGATCCATATTAATCCATTTATGGGAAAAGATGAAAAACACTGGTATTTGGGGATGTAGTTGTTGAACATATGATTATAGGGCAAGAAATACTAAAATAAATGGTAGAAAAGTTAAAAATCATTCAGTAGAATATCTAGGAAAATTAATGTTGAGAGAAGAGTTATACAATAAAACATCGATGAGACTTGGATTTTACGGTTGATGATATGGTATTCCTCCGCATATCTATATGGAAGAGGATCATGAGATATAGGAAGAAATTAAAGATAAGTCCCAGGTACATTGGGCCCTTTGAGATTATTTATCTTATCAAATCATTGTCTTATATACTAGCACTTCAACTGACCATGTCTCACATATATGATGTATTCTACATATCTCTCATGAGGAAGTAGAAAATAGGACCCCTTAGATGTTTTAAATTTAGAGGTGGTATATCGGGTGAATGATCTCTCTTACGGTGAGATGACAGTAAAGATCATGGATCACATAGATAATGTTATACACAACAAGACAACTCCCCTAGTAAAAGTTATATGAAGTAACAATAACGTTGAAGAGGATATAATGGATATAAATGAAGGGATGAAATATAAGTACCCTCACATTTTTCACCATAGTTTGTGAAGTAAAATTTTGAGGGAGATATTTCATAAGGATGGGATGGAATGTAATGAGCCAAAATTTTATCAATGAAAATCACCTTATTATAATTATGTTATATAGTATAAAAACATAAAAATCACATAGAGAAAAAATGAAACAATTATAAATGACAAATGAGTGAAATAATCAGTATTTCTATAAGATAATGAACTTATACAAATGGAATATTAATATGACCTTAGAATGACAATCTGACCCTTATGAATAATAAACTGGGTAATAATATAGTAATATAAACAATGAATGTATAAATAAGATTTATCCTTATTATAAATGGAAATATTATATAATTATATCATAGTATAAGTAAATAAATTATGTAAAAAATTAGTGAGTCTTTATTTTTTTTATAAATCCAAACTGATTATTTTAAATTTTATAAGTAAAATAATTTTTTAGAAGATAATATATTTCTATAAAACGTATTCATAAATAAATATTTATTAATATTATTATTATAATGTAATTTTCTATGACCATACTTAATATTTAAATGTTCTATAAAATCAGTTGAAAATTTAATGTCGGTATTTTCCAAGTGAAATATGATTTAAATTAAAAAGTTATATTTCCCTTATATAGAAAATTAGTTTCAAAAATTTGAGTCAATTTATGAATTATACACATCATAAAATGTTAAGGATTAATTTCAATGTTTTTTTAAAAAATAGTTGATTTTTGTGAATAGTAAAATACAGTTATTTACTATATATATACATTATATGTTAAATAAATAATTACTTGAGTAATAATTGATGTGAGACGTATAATATAGTACTACAATTATTTTTTATAATATATTTAGTGATTATACACAAAATATTCCCTATCCTGATGAAAAATAATAAAATAATGAATAAAATAATGAGAAAACACCTCTCTCTCCTCCCATATAAATACCACCCCTCAACACCTATACTCATCAATCCTCTAGAGCATTAATTCATTTCCAATTTATGCTCAAATAACTTAAAAATCCCTGATCCCATGTACATGATCTGTTGGTATCAACAATTTAATAAAACTAACCCCCCTTAGGTTGTTCTCAAGAAGAAGGATTTAATAGGTAAAATAATTTTTCTTTTCTTTCAATTTCTTTTCATGTGCTATTATTTTATTATTATCTTACCACCTCACCTCATCCAATGTTTATGACAACTACAGTACCAAACATAAACTATAATTCTATTATGTTAATGTAATAATCAATCATAATTTCTATACACACTTATTTTTTACAAAAATGAAAACATCGTTCATGGTGTGTTAAATTATGACAATCAAGGATATCAAAAATTTCAATTTCTATTCCCCCATTCAATGATGCTCATAAAACCATTTTTATGGATAAAACATAGTATAATATTTGTATTACAGTATATTAAATGTTATTTAACCATTTTATATATGTAATATTAATTAAAAAAATAAAACTAGATCATGATGATCGAAAAACAGCCAAAATAATCAAAAATTATTACCATTAATGTCATATCTAATGATTCAAAATCATCTAAAATTACCAAATGTCTTATATGACCAAATAATATTTTTTATGTTCAATAATAGAATATAACTTCCATTATGTATAACCATTTTCATTATACATGATTTTCCATACATATATATAAGTAACTGATCATGAAAACCAAGGATACAATTGCTCTCAAATGATGAAATTGTATATTATAACTCATAAAAAGAGCCATAAATAGACATAATAAAATAATAATAAATTAAATAAATGCATTAATGGTTATTAATTGTTTAATTAATGGATTATATTTTATTATCCAAGACATTAAGGTAATTTAAAGAAGACTTTTGGATATGAAATAACATATTCTACACAAACCTCTATATTTTCCTTTGAGTTATTCTTCATTTATATTTACCCCAATGTAATGCTTCATTATTATTTTTTCATTTATATATTTTTGGTTTATATGTTCCAAACTCTTGTATATAGATCATATCATCCTTAATTTATCGGTATATTATTGTTTAAAAAAGTTTCCCTTCTCATTTCTTCCCAAAAAGCAAGCCCAATTAAAGAAAACATACTATTTTTTACTCGTATTCATGTGCACTCCATAATTTGTATTAAGGAACGATTTTTTCTAAATTAACCCATTTAATCATAAAAAAACTAGCTCTAATAATTTCGTGATTTATTAAATAAAATATTCTTTTTTAACTTTTAACAAACTTTAATATTTTCCTTCAACGACGGTAATTTTTTTTCATTTTTAATGTCTCTTAAACACTCTTTTTACATGTCTATACTTCAGAAATACAACCCTTATCATGATCTATGCCTATTTTACCTTACGAATGTCCATGTATGATTTTAATCCATTCATTCATGTACATTATTATGATATTATGTTTCTATGCCTGGTGACATGATTATGATTCCCGATTCTTTCTAGGGGTAACCCTTATGCATGATTCATCATGTGGAACAGAAATGCATGAACATGTTATGATGGGTTTGGCCCGATATCACTCTAATGAATTGGGTAAGGATTACTCTCTTGATATTTTATGTTGGTATAGGGATTGAACTTGATTCCATTATGGGGATTTTTCCACCATGTGATATTGTGTATGAAGTTATCATTGACTAATGTTTATGTCATGTTATATGATGTTTCCACATTCCTATAATGTGATGTTTGAATGTTAACATGTTATAAAAGTTATTATTCTTTATTTATATTTATTTTACATTCCTTTCTTTCATCATTTAATTCCTTTTAACCAATGTTCTATGTTTTATTCCTATGCTTATACCCTTACTGGTTTTTTAGATCTTCCCTTTTGTTCATTAATTTAGAGGTTAACTTATGCATTTTTAAGAGATCAATGGAAGTTATGAACTCATTATAAAGAGTAAAAAATATGTTTCAATTTTTTTTCATGTTTTTAAATTATGTAACTAATATTCCAAAGATAATATAATTTTAAATCCATGGATTTCAATTGATGGTTAATTATGCATAAAATAATTTAATAATATGTGCAAAAGGATTGGAAAATTATAGGAACCATCCAAAAAAGTAATAATTTATGAAATATATATCGATGATTTTTCTAGTGAAGAGCTACTGGAATAAAATTTATATTTATTTTAAGTGTAATTTTCCTTACTACTGATGATATTATTATCAATAGATAAATAGTATGTCTAACTATATAATGGATTTTTTTAATATTTTAAAGAAAGGGATAAGTGAGACGAAATTATCAGGATCACTCTAACTCTAATAAGATTTAAATAACAAAACCATTTCAAGATAAACTTGTTTCCACATCCAACCGTAGAACCACATATGAAATATTATATTTTAGTTCACTAAATCCCTCATTAGAAATAACATGCATGTGATATGGAAAATGTTAATCATCAATGAAAATTCTATTAAGGTATGTCTATTCCCACATCTATTCTTCTAAAGAATGAATCCATGAATTGCTTCCAAAAGGATTGATGCATGGGATTCATATAGGGAAAATATAAATAAACATAAAACCTCAGTACTATGTCAATACTAGTGTGTAAAATCCTTAAAATAAATTTTTACTATAGGTTCAGAAATCCTATTTTCTTCCCATCCATCTCTTGACCACACCTTCTTTGTCATATTTTCCTTCAATTCCATGGTCTCTACACAGTCAAATATTTAGAAAATAGATGAAATATACAATTACTTAACTTCCTCAAGGATAATAGTTTCATAAATTTACTATGATCCTTCTACGTAATATTTCTATAAAGACCCACATGTAATTTTAATTCTAGCATAATAATATTTTTATTATAAATATTCATGAGATCCCTAAAATAATATATTCTATATTAATGGGAAATTGAATCTTAATAATTTTTTCATCAATTGTATCCCTATTTTGGTAAAGGAATATAAGAGTCACATCAATAATGTATCTTGATGATAATGAGTTCCATTCATATTGAAGTACCAATGACCTATATTTTAACAATATAATTCATAATTATTCAGGATATTTTTATATATAATTTTTTTCTATATAAAACTTCCTCCCAATGAATCATACATATCAGTGGTATTATTTTTATAAATTGTTGAACATTTTGTAATCATCTAAAAAAATTCACCTAGTTCATATTTTATTATTAACCATAAAGGATCATTAAATAATAATTATTATGCTTTAACCCATTAGATAAGATCAATTACCAATTCATAGTCTACAAAAATGCATATAAATTATTTTTAAATGGTGTTTATTCTGTAGATTACAATTTTATAAATTTAGACCTATATGAATGGCCATAAAAGGTAAACCATTTTCCTTCCCATAGTTCTATGAAAGGAATGATATTATTCTTTCAATTATTGTGTCAAAAAATTTTCAATTACATTATTCAAGAATGAAAAATCATATTCCTCTTGTAATTAGTTTAAAATTTAATAATATCAACTTATCCATTAATATCAAAAAATATTTTTTAAATAATATTTTAATGGATTTTCTAAACACATATATAAGCCTGATTAAATATTTTAATCAATAAAGGTTATCATAAATTCTTTATAGGAACTAAATTTTTTCATTTTTAAACTACATATTTATAAATTTTATTAATTATTAATTATTATAACTATATATATATTAGATAACTAATAATAAAAATATTTTTATGTTTTTATTAAATTCAATATTTTTCAATGATCACACTTAAAAAATATAAGTATTAATCATAATATTAAATGATTAGTTGAAAAATATTAAATATGTAATATTTTTATAAACTATAAAATTAATCATTTTTAACTGATGATAATTCTTCCCATATTCATTTTTTCAAAATTAAAACAAGATATGTGAAAACAATATATATATATATATATATATATATATATATAGAAAGGAAAAATCTATAAATGATAAAAATTTAGAATAGTTTGAAAAAATATTTACTATTGAATTTAAATTAATAAATAAATATATTATATTATGAGACAACCTTTAAATGTAATTTTTTTAAATTCAATTAAAAATTAATATTGCACTTTATTTTAAGAAAAAAAATCATGTGTCTTTTTAACTTGATGAGGTGTTATTGATTTTCAATCAATTTATCCAAGAACCACATCCAAGGGAAACCTCCAACCTATATTAATAAATTTTTTATTATGATTTGGGAAGCTTTATTGTAATATACTACACAATCATATAACTAGTCCTTGAAATATAAATAGTTATTGTAATTGAAACTAAATATATCATAAAAAACATAATTTAGGCACTAAAAAATTAATATAATTTTTATGGGATTGACACCGCATGTACTAAAACCATGATTAGATGTTATATTTTGTTATAAGAGACTCATCATTGTATTAAAAAATTGAGTCCCCCACCCTAGAATAAAGTAATTATGATTTTACCAACATGGAATATGTTTATAACAAAATACATCTAAATTTTATGGATATTACTATGATACAGAGGTGGGATCACTATAATCCCTTTGTTCCTCAGTTCCATATAACCCTAAATTCATGAAAAAATTAAAAAGGAAGATTACCTACGTTCATTTAGGTTCAGTCTCCTAAGAAGACTACCCAAAGATGGGAATAAAAAATATCAACTTAGGGTCACATCATCATTCCTGAACTAATATCAAAAAAAATATCATTATATCATAATAATTATTCAGATAATTATTTATTTTTATATCATATCAAAGACTCAAGAATCAATTAATGGATACTTGGTAATATACAGGGATGATTCATCAACTCATTATTAAAATAATTATGGAGGTGTATCACATAAAAATTAATTCTTTATCCATTGATATACAACATATAATGTTCACCTCTAAGGTCAACCTAGAGATGAAATAGTACTTCAATGTATATTGTGTTCATTCATTGATAAATAATTAATTATTAATGGATGTTTACTTCATTAATCTTATCAATAACATCTTATATATAATTAATTAGTACGCCACTATAATGGTCATTCCTTTTGAAATGATAATTAAAAAAAACATAGTACAATATTGTAATATTCTTTTCATGATGATCCTTTACATGAAAATAACGATTTTACCATTACATTTTTCTATATAGAGATATAAATTCTTATTATATTAGGGTTACTCCAAATTATTCATATCATATATTTTCTATAAAATAAAAATTACTTATTCACCAAGGATGTTATTCCAAATAAAATCTATAATAATACTCATTTAATGTTCTAACCCTATGGTTCCCACAAAAAAATTCCTTCATTTTAATCATCAACAATTCTCAACATTGAACTTATCTCTATAGATCAAAAATCCATCATAAATGATGTTATTACCAAAATATCTCTCTATAAAGTTAAAACCCTATAGTAATTAGTTATTCATGATAGAGATATTCCTATTATATGGGAAAAATCCATTTACGTCTTCATTATGTTAAAATAGCTCTCAGACATGGTGATCTGTCCAATATTGTAAATTTTGATTTAAACATCCATTGGTATTTTCTATATGGTGATATCTAATTATGTATCCATTAGAATATTCAATATGAAATAATTTTCCCAGTGATACTCTCATATTATGAGAGACTTCTAAAGACTATGATAGAGTCATAAAACACTTTAACAATAATTTGTAGTTTATATAAACATTAAATGGGATCATAATGGAAATAATTATTATAGTTGATCTAAAAACTACATTTAATAGGATTCCCCAAAAAATATCCAAATTGACTCTATTTAACCTCATAATTTCACAATAATTAAAACCATAATATAAGTTTACTTTTTTGATAGCGAAGATTCTGTTATCATATAGATTTTTTTACTGATCGAACCCTGAAATAAGATTCATACCCCTTCCATTTTATAGTATGTTACTCATGAGGTCTCTATATTGAATTATAAATGAATATTTATATTAATATTTTTATTACATATAAACGGTTTAATTATATAGACCATACTTTTGAATGATTTAAAATTTTAAAAAATAAAGAATATGAAAAGAAAATCGAAACTGTCAATGAAACTATTTTGGTGGAATAGAAACCCTATTTTATTACATAGTTTTTTTATTATGATTCATTCCTTTGTAACCTTATGAATCCTAATTAAATATTCATGTAAGATTAACTCATTGTTTTTATTACTATTTTTATTGAATTTAATGAATTTTATATTGCACAACTTATATTGTAACAAGATAATAATTTTTTGTGTTCTATAGTCTGATCAATTTATATCATTTTTCATTAATTAGGTACAAAAAATATAACAATCTAAATTCATTTAACAATAATATTTTTTAATTTTGATTAATGCGTTTAATTTGTTTAAAAAAAATTATTATTGACTTGGATAATTTACCTTCAAATTAGACCTCATATCAGAAATTGAAAAATATAATTATTATAAATTCATATAATGAGATAAATTTTAACATATATCATATAAATGACACCTCAATTCAGATAAATTATATAATATAATAAAAAATGGTGATAAAAGAAATCAATGATGGAAAACTATCTTTAGGGAGTACCAAACATGTAATGAAATAAATATTTTTAATCCTGAAATCAACACTAATATCATCAATTGGTTAGAAATATATATATATATCACTAGTTAAATATATAATAAATGTTTGTATATTCATTGGTAAATGAATCTCAGCATTTATCTTTTAAGAAATCCCATTCATTTAGAACAAGTTATATGGGGTTAAAATCAAATTCTCTTTTGAATAATAAACCATGAACATATTATCATTACATCCCAAAAGTTAATTTGGGTTATTAAATAAATTAAAAAAAGGTTTTAAATCTATGAAATCCATTCAAATGTTGAAATATAATATTCATTATATAAAAAAATTAATATACTAATAGTAACTTATGACCCCCAATTTTATTGATTAAGATGATGTTATGGTTCTTTGTCATAGAAGTGTTTTCTTAAAAATAATCTCTAACGACCAAACAAATATTTCAATCAACACACGGGTAATTACTATGATAAAAATCTATAATACTTTTGATATTTTACTCTAATTTTTTTTATGATGGAGTACAAACCAAGAATAATATTTGATCCATAAATTTTGGATTTACTTATCAAAATATTATAAATTCCACTTTGTACAAATATAATAAGGAAAAATGATAACAATTTTTTTTCATCATCAAACCAAAAAAAAAAATATTCAAACATATTTTATTAACAAATAAATTTCCATATTCAGAGATAAAATACAAATTTATATTAAAATAAATCATTTGTTCTTATAGGGAAATATACTTGTAAAAAATTAATTCATTACTAATGATAAGCCCCTCATAGATAGATATTTTTTACAAGAAGTGAATTTGTTTAAAATAAAATAATAAAAAAAAGTGTGGCATACCCTAATAAGTATTAAAAAATCAATAAATTATATTCCATTTTAAAACTAATTGTTTCAACTATTAGATTATAATTAATCTCAATATTGTTATTGATATTTTTTGTTGTCAATAACAAGGAATCTTACATCACAATATCAAATATTAGATATAATTTAAAATATATTAATGTGTATTGATGATCATTATATATTTCATAGCTTATAAGAACCCTTATTTTAAATTATAATAATTCAATTCACATATTATTGACATTAAAAATATTATTTTCTTATAAATTTATAACACATGAGATCTGGGAAAATTTCTCACTCGTTTTTCACAATATTGTAACTCAATTTTGGGAAAACCATAAATAAAAGATTCATCCATGCTCAAATTTTTTGTTAATTCTATATGATAATGAATATTTATATTATATATAATTCATATAGTAGATACTATGAATAGATTACACAATATTCTCCAATTCATAATTTATAATTTTGTTCAATTATGGGGGAATTATAATTTAATTTCTCAAAATTTATATAAAGTCACATTGAGTTATTTGCAAACATCATTTCTAGTATAGTGATTCTGATTTATTCCTAATAGAAAGAAATAATAAATAGATATTATTATATACTTATGTATTTTAGAGAATACATACATTGTTTAAAATTCTCATTAAAGAATAATAATATGCTGATTTCAAATAGTTTGTATTAATAGTGTTATTTATATAGGATTACATCAGGTAAATATAAACATTTTTTATAAACAAAAAATTCAACATTACATAAGTCTTGTAAAATTCTGGTATTAAGTATCAGTTTCAAATTAATATTAGTCAATGATATTGAATTAATGGTAGTAATATTTTATATTATTCCAAAATTGTATAATTAATAAGAAATATTCACATACTAGAATATGAATACACTAATTAAGATGAATGGGGAAATGATTTATATTATTAAAAAAGAATGTGTTATTTATACAACTTCCAAAATGATTGTGTTCATTGTTATATCATCTCATCTCAAGATAATAATTAAATTATATTACAAGTATCAAAAACTCTAAAAATCTAGATGTAATAAAAATCAGAATATTCTATATTGACATTAAATATTATTTGTAGAGACCCGTATCTTGACGTACATTGACATTACATTACTTTTGCGGAATACTTAGTACATTACAAAAACACACACACAAGGACCGTAATAGTTTAGTGTCTTTGGAAACTCGGACTATAATCTTCTAATCGTGGTGAAAGATCTTCAACATCTCCCATAAAGATCTTCTTCTTTTTTTTTATTTACCTAAAACCTTTCTTTATATCCTGGGGAAAAGAAAACATAAAAGGGTGAGCTCAAATGCTCAGTAAGGGTAAACAAAAGAAATATTAATCACATCATATTCATAAGAACATAACATTTTGGAAATCATAACCTGCAAAAGAGAGCATAATTTCATAAAATGGGATAAATCATGGTAGTGAAATGTAATCACAATAATCATAACTTAAAACATGAAACTTTGTGGCATTCACACATAATCATAGAGAATCATTTCTTGTTAGTCAAGACTCATTGACAAGACTATCTTAGTGGACAAAGTCCCTTTCTGAATCGAGTAACCCTCGTTTCAGTCCTGTTTCACTGAACCGGTATAACCTACCATTCCAGCCATGTCTATCTCATGAGATATAAAATCTTTACCCAATGCATTGGAGGGAGATATAGGTCCCACCCATCTTATAATGAATCCTTTCTTATGTGTGCCACATAATCATAAATCATACATCATCGCATAACCCATGTAATAAAAATGGGATTCTTAAACAACATGACATCATAAAACAATTCATATAAGATAAAGGAATTCATAAAAATATTTCCATCAAAACAAAATCAAATCCATGTAATAATAGGGATAAAAACAGAACCCTTTATTATCTTAGATGGAAAATAATTTTGATAAAATACTTGAACTTCATTCTTGAGGAAAATATCTTCAAAAACATTTTTCCTTTCATAACATGTCATAAAACTTTAAAATAAAAGAAGTTGATTAAAAATAAACTCGAAAAATTTCAAAGGAAGCTTCTTGGAAATAATGTTTTAAAAATCCATTCATGCCGTATAAGTTAAAAAAAAACATTCTTCGTACTTTTGTCGGAAAAGTCAAAAAGTACCTCGTACGAAAAACGACAAAAGATTCCTTTCATACATATTACTAAAAACTCACCGAAGGGTAAAAATGGATTTAAACAATTTTAGGTGGATGGAAATAATATTACATATTGATGAAACATGGATGTGGATGATAAAATACACCCCAGTAAATACTTACGAATAAACAATCTCGGATAAAAATGAGATTGTGATATTTCCCTTACCTTAGGTCCGACTTACTTTGTAAGTGTCCAAACCTCCTGTATAATGACTTAAATCATGTTATTTACTTATTACAGAATCATATTCATTGTTATGATATCATATATGGTTCACTTATGACATTATATTACCCGTTCTTTTGTAAATTCCATGTTAAAGAAGCATTTTGGGTAAAATCGTTTCATTTATCGTAGGTGTTTTGACTTGTTGTTCTTGACATCATTTTTACTTATATCATGATTTACTTACTTCCAGAATATAAAATATGATTTATATATCATATATATTCATTATATATATATATATAATAGGTAGATAAATAAAATGAAAAACACCGTTCATGGAGACGGTAGTCCGTACATACGCATGAACGCTGTTTTCGTTTCTTTATTGTCTTGAAATGGAAGTAAGTAGATGACATAAATATGTATATATATACATAAATCCAGTAGCTTTATAATGTCATATATTTCATTATTATTTCTTATATATACTTTATAATCATTCTTAAATGGTTAACATGGAGAATGAATCTCATCGCGTCGTGGAGACGGTAGTCCGTACGTACGCACGAGCGATGATATCATTTCTATAAATATTGAATTGAATTAGAGTGGATTATAAAATAAATCAGAATCAATATTATGTTTTAATAACTATGTATAGTTATTCTTTACACCATTATACCCATCCATGTAAGGTGGTGGTGGAAAATAGATTACACCACGGCGTGGAGACGGTATTCCGTACGTACGCACGCACGGTGATTTCTTTTTTCCTTAGGATGGATAGATGGTGAAATAGGGTTGTTTCATACTTATAATAACATATCAGTATATTAGTGATACTGATGTTATTACTTCATAATGAAACAACCTAAGAAGAATAAATGGAAGAAGAAATAAAGATGAAAGAATTGGTAACGGTAATTACCTCTTCTTTGAAGCGCCTTTTGGAGACCTCCTCTTAGGGAACTAAAATTGGTCTTTGAGGAAGACCATAACCTCTAGGATGTTGATAGGGAAGTGGAGAAGAGATTTTGGCAGGGGTTGGCCGAGCTTGAGTGCTCAAATTGGTGTGAGGAGGAGGGGGAGGAGGTGTCCTTTTATAAGGGAGGAGAGGGGCACCTTAGGAATATCTCAAAATATTATTTTATATTAAAGTCAAAATCGGTTTATAATGGTTCCAAAGGGACTTATTTCGAAGCTAAAGTGGGGATGGGTCGAAATCCTATCAACCAATAGGATTTAGACAAGTTTAGGGTATTATTTTAACCTTATCAATTTGATTTAACTCTAAGTTAAATAATTTAACTTTTACCGTGTCTTTTTGTTTTCTTTCACTATATGGTTAATACACTTACTATAAAATGCCAAAAGATCCCCAAATTGTTTATTATTAATATATATATCCTTATCTAAGTCATTTGGCCGAACATTAGATTTTTAGGAAAAAAATAACAATTAATAATATAATATTTGATTTAAAAACTATTTTGTGTCAATTTTGAAACTATTTGATATATGATTTTTGTGAAAGTCATAACAGAATTATATGTTCGAACCAAGTTGATTAAATCAACAATAATATATCATAGTAACCTAGAAAATTAGTGGAATTCATAAAAAGTTTAAAATTATATTTATTTTGGTGTTTATAACATCAATTATGTCAATATTTCATTAATAAGATAATTACTGCATCATCATTGTGTCATATATAAATTAAATTATTTGATGTCTAAAAATTACAAATAAAATACCATCATGTAGTAAATCTTTTTAGCTTTCTAATGAATATTTACTATTTAATTTATCTTATGTATAACCCCATATTAAAAATGATTTACTTATTAAACTTTGATTTTAACTATTTTAACCCTTCTTTAAATAAATTAATAATAAATGTCCTAATCTAATCCAAGTGGGCCTAAATGGTCATATTTTATTCCTAAGTTTGTTTCTGGTCGAAATACACTTGTCCAATAGGATTAGGACATGTGTTAGGGTAATATTAATATCATATTTACCCTTAGATACCCTATTTACTATTAACCGTGGTAAAAAAAAGTAAAAAGTTACTATTCACCAAAAATTATTTTCATCTCATTGAACCACATTTTACTTACTGACATCAACCGTGTCTCTCGGATTTTTGAAATTCCATTCACAGAAGCGGTAAAATTAAGATTTATGAAGAAATTAATTTTTTTAACTACCACTTAGTAGTTTCACTATTCATCAAAAATTGATGTTTTTCAGAACAATGCCAAAATTTCATCCTAAGCTATATTTCATATTCCGAATTCAAAAATGAAGTCTATTTTACCAAATTCATATCATAGAATTTTCATTAATTAATTTTATAATTAAATCCCGCTGTTAAAACAAATAGCGTGTTTTTAAGAAACAATATCTATCAAAAGATTGACACTTGATTATGTCTGGTTTAAATGTGAAATTACATCCAATGACCAACATTGTATTAAATTGTAAAAATATATTCTAAATATACTTTAAAACCACTCAAATTAATAATTTACCACTATTAATTATTTCGATTAAAAAAGTTGTTTTTAATTATAATTTAGTAATTTTCACTATTCATCAGAATATGAAAGTTATCCGAAAAGTACCAAAATTTCACCTTAGGCTAAATTCGATACTCCGAATCCAAAAATGAAGTTCATTTTGAAAAATAAGATTTACAGAGTTTTAAAAAGTGGTTATTACTATTCATAACGGCTAGTTTTAATAATATTTTAATAGCATATCGTTGTTTAGTGAAACTCGGTATTGCGTATTACACACGCTATCGAGGAAGGTCGTGATTGCGTGTAATACAAGGAAAGTCAAGGATGTGTGTTGTGCAAGCTTATTTTGGTGTAGCGTACAACACAAGACATTAAAAATAATATTTTTTCATAAAATCTCGGGGTGTTACATTCTACCCCCCTTAAAATGAATTTCGCCCTCGAAATTCATCGGGGTTATAAATGGTTTACTATTCAAAAGTTTCTTTAATAGAAACCCACATCGTAAAAAGGAATACCAAAACTTGGCTTTAAAAAACTAAAGTATGAAATGTAATGATTACCCAAATAAACTAATCACTGGGTTTCCACATAGGTGAAAATATGGATATGAAAGAGAAATCTAACCATCATGTTCTGATGGAGAGTGGTAGAGAACATGGCTATGGAAAAGCCAGTAATCACAAATCCATAGATTTGTGATGTTATAAGGTACCATCTGATTCATCAGGTATAAGATCACTAGGACAACATTTTTGGTTTTCAAGATCATTTCCCTAAAGTTGAAAATTTGAATTAGAATAAATACTTACTTTATTTTGGTACAATCTCACTGTTGTTCGTGCCTTGAACAATTTCCACTTCATCTCTTAAATAAATGAAGTTGAATTTGTTATTCGTGAAGTGTTAGCAGATCATGTGATAGAATGACTTTTCATTCCATCTGTCTCAAACAAAAGGTTAGCAAAAGTTATTAAATATACATAAGTCATTCTATAGTGAGATTAATCATATATGGTTCCTAAAATGGACTTATACTTCAAATATCATACTGCTTAATATAATAAAACTAGTTTCTACTAAACATGGACTTCCTGTAGGCCAGTGGTAGGCGATAAAGGCCAGTCGCACTTCGGTTGTGGGTTCGATTCCCACAGCCTTGTCCGAAGCGATGGGCTGTCGCCCGTCCTGCAGGTTGTCCTTTTTATAAAACTATATTACTATAACATCCCATCAATAATATCGAAAAAACTTATATCCTTAAACAATACTAACTTATGTCCAACATAATCCATTCCAATCTTTAGGCTTATCCATAATACTGCAGTCCATTCTCATAACATAGTGAAAACGATTACCATAGATTTAATACCATCGTTGATCCCCATATATCATAAGATATATCTTGTTGGTCACATTCCAAACATTCAAAGGCCTTAATCTTGTACTCTCTTGAATACCCATTGAACCTTAGTGAAAACTTGAATGCAGTTAAAAGTTAACACTTTTCACATACCGAAATCCTCAAAATTCTATATACTCAAACCATGATATCACTTAGTCCTTATATCAATCATGAGCTCATGAATACTATCAAACATTTAATTTTCTCCTTATCCCTTCATTATGCGCATATCATCTACATTCCAAAAATATCTGAATAACCTTTCATGGATACTGGTAACATTAATCATACACTTTCAAAACACAAGGAAAGACAACAGTGTAACAATTCATAGATGTCTCTTTATTCCAAAATTACATATGATAAACATGTAATCATTCCACTACATTCTCAAACCATTGACCGAGCTTCAAAAATTCTTTCATCTCACATATCATTTGTAGTCTCTTCATCATCATCCACATAAATACTACCCATATGACCATACTTATTCTCTTCATGAGTCTTTCCCTTAGGGAATTTGTTTGCATAATGCCCATACATTCCACATTTAAAACACTTAACCATTTTTGATGTCGTAGCAATACCATTATCCTCATCCATGGTGTTAACCGACCCTTTTCCTTTGCACTTACTTGCTTTGTGTCCTTCTTTTCCACACCCAAAGCATCTTCCAGTTCCCTTGAAACATTCTCCTTGATGCCTCTTCCCACATGATTTACATAGGGGAAATTGAACTTTCTTTCCTCTATGATCATCATGGAACTCCATCTTTCTCTTATTAGTCGAGTCAGGAAACTTACCAAATTTTACTTTATTGATCATGTTGTGAGATTGCTGATTCGGCATAATAATGATGTTTGGACATCCAAATCCCATTTCATTTGGTTTCTCATGAAGAATATCATTCCATTGTCCATCATATCCTCCATTATTGTGAATCATCTTGTTTCCAGCCATTTTCTAAAACCCAAACAGAATAGTGTTAGATGCAAAAATCATAATAAAGGGGGAGTAACTTAAATATCTATCATCTTTGGTTTAATCTAATATCGTTACCATAGTTCTAGGACTATATCCTATACGAATACTTATCCTTAGGGGCATCCCTAGACATACCTTAGAAATATCTCTAGGGATCTCACTAACGTTTTCGCATCCTAGTTTCCAAAGTTTGACTAAACCTTTCCTCTGATACCAACTGTAGAGACCCGTATCTTGACGTACATTGACATTACATTACTTTTGCGGAATACTTAGTACATTACAAAAACACACACACAAGGACCGTAATAGTTTAGTGTCTTTGGAAACTCGGACTATAATCTTCTAATCGTGGTGAAAGATCTTCAACATCTCCCATAAAGATCTTCTTCTTTTTTTTATTTACCTAAAACCTTTCTTTATATCCTGGGGAAAAGAAAACATAAAAGGGTGAGCTCAAATGCTCAGTAAGGGTAAACAAAAGAAATATCAATCACATCATATTCATAAGAACATAACATTTTGGAAATCATAACCTGCAAAAGAGAGCATAATTTCATAACATGGGATAAATCATGGTAGTGAAATGTAATCACAATAATCATAACTTAAAACATGAAACTTTGTGGCATTCACACATAATCATAGAGAATCATTTCTTGTTAGTCAAGACTCATTGCCAAGACTATCTTAGTGGACAAAGTCCCTTTCTGAATCGAGTAACCCTCGTTTCAGTCCTGTTTCACTGAACCGGTATAACCTACCATTCCAGCCATGTCTATCTCATGAGATATAAAATCTTTACCCAATGCATTGGAGGGAGATATAGGTCCCACCCATCTTATAATGAATCCTTTCTTATGTGTGCCACATAATCATAAATCATACATCATCGCATAACCCATGTAATAAAAATGGGATTCTTAAACAAAATGACATCATAAAACAATTCATATAAGATAAAGGAATTCATTAAAATATTTCCATGAAAACAAAATCAAATCCATGTAATAATAGGGATAAAAACAGAACCCTTTTATTATCTTAGATGGAAAATAATTTTGATAAAATACTTGAACTTCATTCTTGAGGAAAATATCTTCAAAAACATTTTTCCTTTCATAACATGTCATAAAACTTTAAAATAAAAGAATTTGATTAAAAATAAACTTGAAAACTTTTAAAGGAAGCTTCTTGGAAATAATGTTTTAAAAATCCATTCATTCCGTATAAGTTAAAAAAAAACATTCTTCGTACTTTTGTCGGAAAAGTCAAAAAGTACCTCGTACGAAAAACGAAAAAAGATTCCTTTCATACATATTACTAAAAACTCACCGAAGGGTAAAAATGGATTTAAACAATTTTAGGTGGATGTAAATAATATTAAATATTGATGAAACATGGATGTGGATGATAAAATACACCCCAGTAAATACTTACGAATAAACAATCTCGGATAAAAATGAGATTGTGATATTTCCCTTACCTTAGGTCCGACTTGCTTTGTAAGTGTCCAAACCTCCTGTATAATGATTTAAATCATGTTATTGACTTATTAAAGAATCATATTCATTGTTATGATATCATATATGGTTCACTTATGACATTATATTACCCGTTCTTTTGTAAATTCCATGTTAAAGAAGCATTTTGGGTAAAATCGTTTCATTTATCGTAGGTGTTTTGACTTGTTGTTCTTGACATAATTTTTACTTATATCACGATTTACTTACTTCCAGAATATAAAATATGATTTATATATCATATATATTCAGTATATATATATATATATAATAGGTAGATAAATAAAATGAAAAACACCGTTCATGGAGACGGTAGTCCGTACGTACGCATGAACGCTGTTTTCCTTTCCTTATTGTCTTGAAATGGAAGTAAGTAGATGACATAAATATGTATATATATACATAAATACAGTAGCTTTATAATGTCATATATTTCATTATTATTTCTTATATATACTTTATAATCATTCTTAAATGGTTAACATGGAGAATGAATCTCATCGCGTCGTGGAGACGGTAGTCCGTACGTACGCATGAGCGATGATATCATTTCTATAAATATTGAATTGAATTGGAGTAGATTATAAAATATATCAGAATCAATATGTTGTTTTAATAACTATGTATAGTTATTCTTTACACCATTATACCCATCCATGTAAGGTGGTGGTGGAAAATAGATTACACCATGGCGTGGAGACGGTATTCCGTACGTACGCACGCACGGTGATTTCTTTTTTCCTTAGGATGGATAGATGGTGAAATAGGGTTGTTTCATACTTATAATAACATATCAGTATATGAGTGATGCTGATGTTATTACTTCATAATGAAACAACCTAAGAAGAAGAAATGGAAGAAGAAATAAAGATGAAAGAATTGGTAACGGTAATTACCTCTTCTTTGAAGCGCCTTTTGGAGACCTCCTCTTAGGGAACTAAAATTGGTCTTTGAGGAAGACCAGAACCTCTAGGATGTTGATAGGGAAGTGGAGAAGAGATTTTGGCAGGGGTTGGCCGAGCTTGAGTGCTCAAATTGGTGTGAGGAGGAGGGGGAGGAGTTGTCCTTTTATAAGGGAGGAGAGGGGCACCTTAGGAATATCTCAAAATATTATTTTATATTAAAGTCAAAATCGGTTTATAATGGTTAAAAAGGGTCTTATTTCGAAGCTAAAGTGGGGATGGGTCGAAATCCTATCAACCAATAGGATTTAGACAAGTTTAGGGTATTATTTTAACCTTATCAATTTGATTTATCTCTAAGTTAAATAATTTAACTTTTACCGTGTCTTTTTGTTTTCTTTCACTATATGGTTAATACACTTACTATAAAATGCCAAAAGAACCCCAAATTGTTTATTATTAATATATATATCCTTATCTAAGTCATTTGGCCGAACATTAAATTTTTAAAAAAAAAATAACAATTAATAATATAATATTTGATTTAAAAACTATTTTGTGTCAATTTTGAAACTATTTGATATATGATTTTTGTGAAAGTCATAACAGAATTATATGTTCGAACCAAGTTGATTAAATCAACACTAATATATCATAGTAACCTATAAAATTAGTGGAATTCATAAAAAGTTTCAAATTATATTTATTTTGGTGTTTATAACATCAATTATGTCAATATTTCATTAATAAGATAATTACTGCATCATCATTGTGTCATAAATAAATTAAATTATTTGATGTCTAAAAATTACAAATAAAATACCATCATGTAGTAAATCTTTTTAGCTTTCTAATGAATATTTACAATTGAATTTATCTTATGTATAACCCCATATTAAAAATGATTTACTTATTAAACTTTGATTTTAACTATTTTAACCCTTCTTTAAATAAATTAATAATAAATGTCCTAATCTAATCCAAGTGGGCCTAAATGGTCATATTTTATTCCTAAGTTTGTTTTTGGTCGAAATACACTTTTCCATTAGGATTAGGACATGTGTTAGGGTAATATTAATATCATATTTACCCTTAGATACCCTATTTACTATTAACCGTGGTAAAAAAAAAGTAAAAAGTTACTATTCACCAAAAATTATTTTCATCTCATTGATCCACATTTTACTTACTGAAATCAACCGTGTCTCTAGGATTTTTGAAATTCCATTCACAGAAGCGGTAAAATTAAGATTTATGAAGAAATTAATTTTTTTAACTACCACTTAGTAGTTTCACTATTCATCAAAAATTGATGTTTTTCAGAACAATGCCAAAATTTCATCCTAAGCTATATTTCATATTCCGAATTCAAAAATGAAGTCTATTTTACCAAATTCATATCATAGAATTTTCATTAATTAATTTTATAATTAAATCCCGTTGTTAAAACAAATAGCGTGTTTTTAAGAAACAATATCTATCAAAAGATTGACACTTAATTATGTCTGGTTTAAATGTGAAATTACATCCAATGACCAACATTGTATTAAATTGTAAAAATATATTCTAAATATACTTTAAAACCACTCAAATTAATAATTTACCACTATTAATTATTTCGATTAAAAAAGTTGTTTTTAATTATAATTTAGTAATTTTCACTATTCTTCAGAATATGAAAGTTATCCGAAAAGTACCAAAATTTCAACTTAGGCTAAATTTGATACTCCGAATCCAAAAATGAAGTTCATTTTGAAAAATAAGATTTACAGAGTTTTAAAAAGTGGTTATTACTATTCATAACGGCTAGTTTTAATAATATTTTAATAGCATATCGTTGTTTAGTGAAACTCGGTATTGCGTATTACACACGCTATCGAGGAAGGTCGTGATTGCGTGTAATGCAAGGAAAGTCAAGGATGTGTGTTGTGCAAGCTTCTTTTGGTGTAGCGTACAACACAAGACATTAAAAATAATATTTTTTCATAAAATCTCGGGGTGTTACATTATTTCATAGAATAATAAAATTAACTATATATATATATTATTAGAAAATACAGATAATAACAGAATAATCGGTTTTGAAGAACTATGTGACATTTAATTTTTTATTTTTAAATTCTCTATTATGAAATATATGATTTATGGGAGGTATCAAACTATAAAACAAGGAATTATTATGATTCTAGGAATGAATATTTATTGAATCATGTGAATTCCCTAAAAAATATCACTAAATAAAAATATCATAATTCATGTTCCCTATGTATCATTGAAAACAAAATATTTTTCTTTTCAACCTATTAAGATCGATTGAAATTTATAGCACTAAAATTAAGAACATAAATACGATCCCCTATAATCCCAAAAAAAATATTCACATTCTTATATATTTTATTCCAAATAAATCGGAGTACAGAAACCATGATTGTAAATTAAATCCTGTTCGAATAGATAATATCATTTAATAAATATAACCTCATTAAAAAAATACATGTATTCAATTCAGGATTATTATACTAAATTATAATCTATGTAGGTTTGTTATTTAAATTTTATTAGTAGTTTAATAGATGACTATGCAAGATAAAAATAATTAATTAATGAAAATTTGATAAACAGGTTGTGCTAAAATTGTGTGAAAATAAATTCAATATTACAATAATAAGAGATATTAAGATCTTTTACCCTATAATATTCACCTTATACTATTTTTTTTAGAATGTTTATTGGTATAAAATTAATTCATTAGTAACCTAAAAAAATTACATCATTTATGTATCTTGGTTTTCAATAATTAAAAAATATATAAAAACTAGTAAAATGATTTTCACATACATGTCATCCTGGAAATCAATTCCATAATATCATGATAAGGTACATAAAATAATAAACATATTACTTATAACAGTGTATATTATTTTGAAAATTAATTCTATTATTCTAGAATGACTATTTATCATGTATGCCATTTTTCTATGTAAAAGTCTCAAATACAAACATGTTGCACATTTACTAAACTATTTAATCTATATTAAAAATATGGCCATAGTTTAAACAAATTATTTTTTTAAATGTATTACTAAATGAATTATAATTATTTAATTTATAAACAAATTTTTGGAAACACTGATATAAGTGAACATTAAATCCATATATATATTTATTTATTTATTCATCAGTGATGAATAAGTTGGTCCTGATCTGTTGGTAAAATTTTTAGTACTCAACAACATTTTTCATTAAAAAAAATGTTAGTGTAATAAATAAGCTAAATTCAAAACTCTCGTTATTTTGTGTTCTATTAATATTATTTAT
Source organism: Viscum album (assembly GCA_963277665.1). Classification (NCBI taxonomy): domain Eukaryota; kingdom Viridiplantae; phylum Streptophyta; class Magnoliopsida; order Santalales; family Viscaceae; genus Viscum; species Viscum album. The sequence goes on along the minus strand of OY728125.1, from coordinate 1,918,586,303 downwards.
TTAAAAATTACCATGATGCATATATATTTTATTTCAATATATAAATAGAAATTATATAACATTAGATGATTATAGTGACAAAAATATTAATAAACATAGGTTCCACTTCTAAAAAAATTTAAATTATATTCTGTGTTGTAAATATTATATGTGGATTTTTGACTCACACTATACAATATAAAGGAATCATTACTATTTTTTACAAGTATAAATAGTTAATTTTTTTCATATGAAAAAGTTAAATGATAACATTGGATACTCTTCCAGATTCATTTATGTTGAAATTAATCCCAATTATAAACATTGTTTGTTGTATCATATTTTAAAAAAAATGAAAACATTTTTATAAATAGAGTTACATGGTTTATTTATAATCCGGGATACTTTTATATTCGTGATTGAGTTCTATAAGTACAAGGTGTAATTTTATAATAATTACATGTTGAAGTTAAAGTGGATTTTTTTCTATATAATTATTGTCACGACCCCCTCCCCACAAAGTGTACCCCTCCTGGGCCGACAATGTGAAAAGGGAGATAATGACCCCCGAGTCTCGCCTCCAGTAGGCCCCGGGTTGGCGACTAGCACCGAGGGTATAATACACACACAAATGGGAGGCATTACCCTCTAAGAGAACACATGCAGAAGAGGGAGATATAATAGACTCCAACCAACTCCAACTCATAACTGAAATGTAAAAGAAACCCAAGTACATATATGAAATGTCATGCAAAAGTACTACAACTGGAAGGGAAAACTAAAATTACCCAAATGAAAGTAAAACGGCAGCGACCACAAGCCCGAACAGCTCCTCCTCCAACCACAAGCTAGTAGTAACAAGCTTGATCTCCAACCTGCTCCAAGTGACCTGAAAAACAGTTTATATATACATAGGGTGAGTATAACAGTATACTCAGTAGGATCCTCCCCATGCCTCTCGTGCAAAAGTAAAGAAAGCATGCTAAAGCCCAGTGAACAACAAGTGAAACTAACTCGTCACCTAAACAGGTATATTATGTTCCCAACCTCACCATGGATACTCTCACCAAGTAACGCATACAAGAATATAGCATATAATAAAGAATATCAAGGGTACCCCGCTACTACTTCCCCACTGGTTTTCCGCTTTGCCCCAACGACATACGTTCTGTGCATCTCTCTCCAAAGGCTTGCCCGTATCAACATGGGTCAAGCTCCCCAATCTGCACCTCGTGCACCACAAAGGCTTGCCCGCAGACACCTGGGCTATGCTCCACACAATCCTCACTACCAAAAGTAACCAGGTAGTTTCCGGGAGCCACCACAGCTCGCATAACGTGTATCATACGTCGGGTATTATACCTCAAGCCATTACAGCCCATACACCGAGTAAGGATCCTCAAGCCATCACAGCCTATACACGTTACACCTATAGTAGTCCATAGGATACTATATCCAGAATATGTGTGTGTGAAATAACCAGAAGCCATTACAGCCCTCTACACACATATATGGGTAAAACTAACCACTGTGCCTACCAGCACTAAGATCTACCAAGAGAAGAGAGCGGGGCCAAAGGGGGTAGTCAGCCATTCAACCTCCCATCAGAATGTTGGGGAAAACACCCCCCCAGGGCTCAGAATCCCCGGGGTGTCAGTTTCCCTTACCGACAGGGTGGAGTAGCATATAGAAACACAAAAAGTACAGAATATATAAGTAACTCACATCCACACTATGGCCAATACCTAGTCTTAGATACAACTGCAGCTAACGTCTCTCAGACTCCAGGCTGCTACTTCTAAGACTAGGTATCCTATAAGCACACAGCCAACTGAAGAGCTTTATTAGATTACTCCATTCTCATTTATCAGTTACACTGTACATTAATTAATTCTTTAAACATTAATTAAGAATGAATAATTCCACATTAAACTGAAATGGCATCACTTTCAAAAACAACTGCTCCTTTTTAAGATTCACATCACCTTTAAATTCCAGCATCTCCATCCCCATGGATTTTCACCATTTAATCAAACATTCCTTACAGAATTACTTTTCCACATTCCCAGGCATTCTATAAAAACATCCTATGCTTCTAAACACAAAGGAGGCTCAACACGGTGAGTAGATATACTACCCGTCGAGTCTTTTCCGCCTATAGAAAGAGCATAGACCCATCCTTCATCGAGAGGCTAAACACGGAAAGCACGTGGCATACCCCGCGTGTCTTCTCCTCCTTCGGAAAGAGGGTAAGCAAGACCAGCTGCCTTGAGCAGTGGGGAAAAGTAAAGCAGATAAGCAACCAAACCAAACCACCAACATCAAACCATCACATTCATCTCATACCATCACCCTTGGTGTCCTCCCCGACACCCATATGCATAAACCGATGCATCTCGCCACACTGGGCGTCATCCGCTGCCACAACCACAATTCTCCATGCCTCCACATATCAAAATAGCCATCCAGGCTCACATCACAGCACAAGCAGCAGTAAAACAAACATCAAAAAGTGGGCTCTCGGACCTTTAACAAACAAGAGGGTAACTCAGAACCCTTTTAGAAATTCCCACATAATCTGTTCTCTAATCCATATTGAATTAACAGATTTGTTATTCATAGGTTCCAATCATGGATACTTAATAAGTAAGCTATCACAATTAAATAACCATGCTTACATCCCTAATTTGATTATCCTCAAATTAGAACAACTACAACAACGACAATAACCAGATTAATTTACATGCCTCTATCTTTAGCCAATTAATTAACAATTATTTTCGGCTTTACGTTCATTATCAATTTCTATCATGAACGAACAACAAATCAAAGAAAACATAGATATCACTATATCTAGGAAAACATAAGGCAAACCGTTATCACGGTATAAAGCAACAGCATGTGGTCAACCAAATCTTTTAATCCCGTTCAAGTATTTAATTAGGTCAATTTCATTGTGATCCAAAGGAATAAATCATGCTAATTCTACGATTGCACATATATAATTAGAGAAGCCATGAATCCCCTACCTCGAAGGGTTCTTGACGTCCTTTATCCACACAACAGGTCATGATCCTCCCCTCGTGACAACTGCATCCACCGGAGGATGCTTATATCGAAGATTGATCGACACGGCTCGGTTGCATCCAACCGAGCGGAACTGATCCTAGGAGTAAAGGTTGATTGAGGAACTCCTATAGAATGGATTGAAAGGTTCTAGCGCCTCTTAGTCGAGAACAAAGGGAAATAACAAGGAAGAATGATATCTCGTCCCTTTTTAAGATTTAAATGGGGCGACGGTTTAAGATCCGGTTAATTCTCCATTAAAAACGGATCGCATTAACCCACACGGTTTGACCAAGTAAAACATTCCAAGCCTTAGGAATAATTAATAAAGGATTTATGGCATTTGAAACGGCCTTAAGAGCCCTTAAAATAAGGCTTTAAATGTATTTTACGTCAAAGGAAACGTAAAAAGGGGCAAAACTGTAGGAGTCTGGAAACACTGTTCACCCACCGTTACTGTACATGAAACTGATCTGTCACACCGATCTGTGAAACTGATCTGTCACACCGATCTGTGAAACTGATCTATGAAACTGATCTGTCACACCGATCTGTGAAACTGATCTGTGAAACTGATCTGTCACACCGATCTGTGAAACTGATCTGTGAAACTGATCTGTCACACCGATCTGTGAAACTGATCTGTGAAACTGATCTTTCACACCGATCTCTGAAACTGATCTGTGACACTGATCTGTCTCACCGATCTGTGAAACTGATCTGTCTCACCGATCTGTGAAACTGATCTGTGAAACTGATCTGTCACACCGATCTGTGAAACTGATCTGTCTCACCGATCTGTGAAACTGATCTGTCTCACCGATCTGTGAAACTGATCTGTCTCACCGATCTGTGAAACTGATCTGTCTCACCGATCTGTGAAACTGATCTGTGAAACCGATCTGTCTCACCGATCTGTGAAACTGATCTGTGAAACTGATCTGTCTCACCGATCTGTGAAACCGATCTGTCTCACCGATCTGTGAAACTGATCTGTCTCACCGATCTGTGAAACCGATCTGTCTCACCGATCTGTGAAACTGATCTGTCTCACCAATCTGTTACAGTTCATAAAACTGGAAACACTGTTCACAGAACCGGAAAATTGGCAAAGTATTGGGGATAAGTCCCCTTGACCTCCCGGAACACCTCCAATACCAACATTTCACAAAGTAATGGACCGGAGAGGTCCGAGACATTACATTAGATACCTCTCAAAACATTCTCGTCCTCAAGAATTAAAAACCAACCCAGAAGAAAAGAGGGGTCCGAACAACCACCCCATAAGATACCTCTCAGGGGAAAACCAACACGAGTTGTTCAAAATCTGGAACAAAACCACGACATCCAAGAACAAACAACCCATAAAAACAATTCAAACATAACATCACATTAAAGGTACATAAATAAAACATGAAAGGTCCAACCACAGAGAAAACATCATTACATGAAAGGAGTTAAACATTAAACAACTCTGGGTACTGAGCACGTATCTGTGACTCACGCTCCCAGGTACTCTCCTCCATGCCGCCGTGTCGCCACAAGACACGAACTAAAGGAATAGAACGCCCACACAACACCTTCTCCTTGTGGTCTTGGATCTCCAAAGGTCTCTCCTCGAAGGTTGCATCATCATCAATATCGATCTCTCCCCAATCGATAACATGAGATTCATCATGAAGATAACGACGGAGCTGTGATAAATGGAAAACATCATGTATCCGACTCATCTGAGGGGGAAGTGCTACTCGATACGCCACATCTCCAACACGAGCTAACACCTCGAAAGGCCCAACAAAACGGGGAGAAAGCTTACTTCCGCGACCAAACCTTCGCTGCCCACGACGGGGAGTCACCTTCAGAAACACATGATCCCCAAAAATAAACTCTAACGGTCTCCTTCTTTGATCAGCATATGATTTCTGACGATCCTGTGCTGTCTTTATCCTCTCACAAATCACCTGAACCATCTCTGTTGTATTCTGCACTAGTTCTGGTCCGAGAATTGCTGACTCTCCGACCCCAGTCCAGCACAACGGAGAACGGAATGACCGGCCATACAAGGCTTCAAACGGCGCCATGCCGATGGTAGAGTGAAAACTATTATTGTAAGCGAACTCTACCAAGGGTAAGTGCTTCACCCATGAACCTCCAAAATCAAGAACACAAGAGCGCAACATGTCTTCAAGAGTCTGGATGGTTCGCTCTGTCTGACCATCCGTTTGAGGATGAAAAGCAGTGCTAAGGCATAGTTGAGAGCCAAAAGCGTGCTGGAGACCTCTCCACACCCTAGAGGTAAAACGAGGATCTCGATCAGAAATGATCGTCTTAGGAACTCCGTGAAGCCTCACCACCTCCTCCAGATACTGCCTCGATAAAACCTCCACTGAGCTCGGCTCCTTGATTGCTATGAAGTGGGCCGATTTAGTTAAACGATCCACTACCACCCATATAGCATCATGTCCTCCCGGAGCTCGAGGTAAACCTGTAACAATGTCCATTGAGATGTCCTCCCACTTCCACTGAGGAATCTCTAAGTGCTGGAGAAGACCACCAGGAACACGGTGTTCGGCCTTCACCTTCTGGCAGACTAAACATCGAGACACACACTCTGATACCACTCTGTCACGACCCCCTCCCCACAAAGTGTACCCCTCCTGGGCTGGCAATGTGAAAAGGGAGATAATGACCCCCGAGTCCCGCCTCTAGCAGGCCCCGGGTTGGCGACTAGCACCGAGGGTATAATACACACACAAATGGGAGGCATTACCCTCTAAGAGAACACATGCAGAAGAGAGAGATAGAATAGACTCCAACCAACTCCAACTCATAACTGAAATGTAAAAGAAACCCAAGTACATATATGAAATGTCATGCAAAAGTACTACAACTGAAAGGGAAAACCAAAAGTACCCAAAAGAAAGTAAAACGGCAGCGACCACAAGCCCGGACAGCTCCTCCTCCAACCACAAGCTAGTAGTAACCAGCTTAATCTCCAACCTGCTCCAAGTGACCTGAAAAACAGTTTATATATACATAGGGTGAGTATAACAGTATACTCAGTAGGATCCTCCCCATGCCTCTCGTGCAAAAGTAAAGAAATCATGCTAAAGCCCAGTGAACAACAAGTGAAACTAACTCGTCACCTAAACAGGTATATTATGTTCCCAACATCACCATGGCTACTCTCACCAAGTAACGCATACAAGAATATAGCATATAATAAATAATATCAAGGGTACCCTGCTACTACTTCCCCACTGGTTTTCCGCTTTTCCCCAACGACATACGTCCTGTGCATCTCTCTCCAAAGGCTTGCCCGTATCAACATGGGTCAAGCTCCCCAATCTGCACCTCGTGCACCACAAAGGCTTGCCCGTAGACACCTGGGCTATGCTCCACACAATCCTCACAACCAAAAGTAACCAGGTAGTTTCCGGGAGCCACCACAGCTCGCATAACGTGTATCATACGTCGGGTATTATACCTCAAGCCATTACAGCCCAAACACCGAGTAAGGATCCTCAAGCCATCACAGCCTATACACGTTACACCTATAGTAGTCCATAGGATACTATATCCAGAATATATGTGTGTGAAATAACCACAAGCCATTACAGCCCTCTATACACATATATGGGTAAAACTAACCACTGGGCCTACCAGCACTAAGATCTACCAAGAGAAGAGAGCGGGGCCAACGGGGGTAGTCAGCCATTCAACCTCCCATCAGAATGTTGGGGAAAACACCCCCCAGGGCTCAGAATCCTTGGGGTGTCAGTTGCCCTTACCGACAGGGTGGAGTAGCGTATAGAAACACAAAAAGTACAGAATATATAAGTAACTCACATCCACACTATGGGAATTACCTAGTCTTAGATACAACTGCAGCTAACGTCTCTCAGACTCCAGGCTGCTACTTCTAAGACTAGGTATCCTATAAGCACACAACCAATTGAAGAGCTTTATTAGATTACTCCATTCTCATTTATCAGTTACACTGTACATTAATTAATTCTTTAAACATTAATTAAGAATGAATAATTCCACATTAAACTGAAATGGCATCACTTTCAAAAACAACTGCTCCTTTTTAAGATTCACATCACCTTTAAATTCCAGCATCTCCATCCCCATGGATTTTCACCATTTAATCAAACATTCCTTACAGAATTACTTTTCCACATTCCCAGGCATTCTAGAAAAACATCCTATGCTTCTAAACACAAAGGAGGCTCAACACGGTGAGTAGATATACTACCCGTCGAGTCTTTACCGCCTATAGAAAGAGAATAGACCCATCCTTCATCGAGAGGCTAAACACGGAAAGCACGTGGCATACCCCGCGTGTCTTCGCCTCCTTCGGAAAGAGGGTAAGCAAGACCAGCTGCCTTGAGCAGTGGGGAAAAGTAAAGCAGATAAGCAACCAAACCAAACCACCAACATCAAACCATCACATTCATCTCATACCATCACCCTTGTTGTCCTCCCCGACACCCATATGCATAAACCGATGCATCTCGCCACACTAGGCGTCATCCGCTGCCACAACCACAATTCTCCATGCCTCCACATATCACAACAGCCATCCAGGCTCACATCACAGCACAAGCAGCAGAAAAACAAACATCACAAAGTGGGATCTCGGCCCTTTAACAAACAAGAGGGTAACTCAGAACCCTTTTAGAAATTCCCACATAATCTGTTCTCTAATCCATATTGAATTAACAGATTTGTTATTCATAGGTTCCAATCATGGATACCTAATAAGTAAGCTATCACAATTAAATAACCATGCTTACTTCCCTAATTTGATTATCCTCAAATTAGAACAACTACAACAACGACAATAACCAGATTAATTTACATGCCTCTATCTTTAGCCAATTAATTAACAATTATTTTCGGCTTTACGTTCATTATCAATTTCTATCATGAACGAACAACAAATCAAAGAAAACATAGATATCACTATATCTAGGAAAACATAAGGCAAACCGTTATCACGGTATAAAGCAACAGCACGCGATCAACCAAATCTTTTAATCCGGTTCAAGTATTTAATTAGGTAAATTTCATTGTGATCCAAAGGAATAAATCATGCTAATTCTACGATTTCACATATATAATTAGAGAAGCCATGAATCCCCTACCTCGAAGGGTTCTTGACGTCCTTTATCCACACAACAGGTCACGATCCTCCCCTCGTGACAACTACATCCACCGGAGGATGCTTATATCGAAGATTGATCGACACGGCTCGGTTGCATCCAACAGAGTGGAACTGATCCTAGGAGTAAAGGTTGATTGAAGAACTCCTATAGAAAGGATTGAAAGGTTCTAGCGCCTCTTAGTCGAGAACAAAGGGAAAGAACAAGGAAGAATGATATCTCGTCCCTTTTTAAGATTTAAATGGGGCGACAGTTTAAGATCCGGTTAATTCTCCATTAAAAACGGATCACATTAACCCACGCAGTTTGACCAAGTGAAACATTCCAAGCCTTAGGAATAATTAATAAAGGATTTATGGCATTTGAAACGGCCTTAAGAGCCCTTAAAATAAGGCTTTAAATGTATTTTACGTCAAAGGAAACGTAAAAAGGGGCAAAACTGTAGGAGTCTGGAAACACTGTTCACCCACCGTTACTGTACATGAAACTGATCTGTCACACCGATCTGTGAAACTGATCTGTGAAACTGATCTGTCACACTGATCTGTGAAACTGATCTGTGAAACTGATCTGTCACACCGATCTGTGAAACTGATCTGTGAAACTGATCTGTCACACCGATCTGTCAAACTGATCTGTCAAACCGATCTGTGAAACTGATCTGTCACACCGATCTGTGAAACTGATCTGTCACACTGATCTGTGAAACTGATATGTCTCACCGATCTGTGAAACTGATCTGTCTCACCGATCTGTGAAACTGATCTGTGAAACTGATCTGTCTCACCGATCTGTGAAACTGATCTGTCTCACCGATCTGTGAAACTGATCTGTCTCACCGATCTGTGACACTGATCTGTCTCACCGATCTGTGAAACTGATCTGTGAAACCGATCTGTCTCACCGATCTGTGAAACTGATCTTTGAAACCGATCTGTCTCACCGATCTGTGAAACCGATCTGTCTCACCGATCTGTGAAACGGATCTGTCTCACCGATCTGTGAAACCGATCTGTCTCACCGATCTGTGAAACTGATCTGTCTCACCGATCTGTGAAACTGATCTGTCTCACCGATCTGTTACTGTTCATAAAACTGGAAACACTGTTCACAGAACCGGAAAATTGGCAAAGTGTTGGGGATAAGTCCCCTTGACCACTCGGAACACCTCCAATACCAACATTTCACAATGTAATGGACCTGAGAGGTCCGGGCCATTACAATTATAATAATGACACGTTCTATATATATTGTGTAGGAGATGAAAGTAATATCTCTACTGTTTCAAAATTATGTTTATCTTCTAAAAAGAACTATTTCATGATGATTTTTAATTTTTAATTTTTGTTTTTTATCGATCTGATATTTATTTTTACCACAATTATTTTTTCATAAAGGAAGTGTTATTGTATACAAAAATATTTTTAATGAATGTGAGAGTCTATAAAAGGAAAAAAACATGATAATATTTATTTAGGGATAATAATTCCATAATATTTATAAAGAGGATGTAAAAATAAAATTAATGACATAAGTATAATGGATTTATGTTAATGTTATGTTTTTATGATGTTTTGAGTTAATTATACGTGGTGGTGATGTCCGTGAGATGATTTTTGTTATGGTGGATCATTTCCAAAATATGTTTTTTATTTTGAATTTTATAATGTGTGTCGAAAAGATAAACTTTTTTTCATTTTTTCTAAGGAACATAATTTTTTGGATATATGTAGTAGAATATAAAAGAAATACATGAACATAATAATAATCATTGTAGACATCATATTCTTTGGATATTTATAGAAAAATATAAATGGTATTACATTATAAGGGTTATGAAATCATTGAAATATTGATTATAATTATTTATAATGTTACTGTTAACATCATAAATATGATTTCAAATATCTTATGGATGTTTATTAAAAATAATTATTATTACTTTGTTCTCATTCTGATTTTCTTGATGATTATAATTTTTTTAGGGAATCTATTTGTTGTTGACAATATGTATTCTTAGGGTTCACTAAATTTATAATGTAATACAAAATTCTTCGTAAGATACAAGAAAATTATAATTTTCATTACATTATGAAACATTTGAAAAATTTGTGGATAAATACATTAATGAATATTAATTTAGTTTAGATTAACATTTCATTTTCATGGATGACTTATGTGTCATAATTATACTGATAATTATGTCTCGAGAAATTTGATCTTTATGTTCTGGGAAGAAATAATGAAAAAAAATTAAATGTGTAAAACTATATCATGGTGTATCATATAAAGATGATACTTCAACCTAAGAATAATTATTCAAAAAAAATATCTTTTCAGAGAGGATTACACCATTTTATAAGGAGCCATGATCATAGAATTGATAATGAATGATATACATTAAGTTGTTAAATCATTAATATACAAGGGTTGTGGATTTTTTAAGTTATAAAGAAAATCCCCAATACATTTATTTTTATTCTTGAACTAAAATATTTTTTTTATGATAATAATATGATTACATATTATTTCATAATGATAAATAAAAAAATATTTTTTTAAATTAAAAAAACAAAATGACTAATGTCATGAAAAATTTGTTGTCATAATTTTATATAGAATTGAAATACAAATAAATTTAATGAAATTTCACATGATATAAAATAAATATAATATAATATGAATAAAATTTTTACCTATGATATTCATCACATAACTGTTTTGTGTTTCTTAAAAAAAATTCCCAAGATCGATCGAATACTTATATCACTGAACAATTTATGAATTCATGTAAAGGCATGTACTCCAATATTTAAAGTGATTATTAGCATAAATTTAAAAACACAAATATGTGGACAGACTCAAAATCTTCCCAAAAAATTATTATCTAGTATGATATATCATGAGATCCATATAGTAAATATAATAAACTATATGGTCAAAATAAGAGAATATGTGTACCATTAATTTTGATATATACATATAGTCTAGAAGATTCTAACCCTATAGGTAGTCCTTATTATTGTTACAGTTTGAGGAAAATAGTAAATCCACGATATCCTATAAATAAAACAGTCAATTTTATTGATCTAATAGATGATGTTATAGCATACAACATGGGATCCTATAATTGATGGTACATCGAATGATTTTACATGGTTGATCCGAATATTACAGGTCAAAGGACATACACATCCCATATTTATTCTACATAGTTAATAAAGAGCATATTGTATGATAATATAATCATAAAATACTAGGGATTTTTTATCCATATTTGAGGTCAACCTCATTAAGAAATCCTAGTGTCCTTCATTTAAGTATTTTCTTTAGTTATATACAAGAAAACAAATTTATGGCCAATATTTAGTGAGGAAAACTCATTCATTAATAAAGGGATAGAGAAATTTATGGTTATAAAATATAAAATATAATAATTCATCTAATAATTATTATCCCCTATTAGGGTATATAATACTAAATAATAACCCTGACAAATTTTTATTGGACACATAGGTCACAATACTAACAATATTATCCAAAACAATATGTATATTTTCTGTTTCAAATTTTCCCATTGTGATGTCTTTATGAGGAATATATTTAAAGAATTATATGAGTTCCATATACATAAAACTATCATAATGATGTTCTCTATGTTATTAAATAATATTAATAAAATATATTAAAAAAATTTATAAATTCATCAGCAATGAACCAAGGGAAAATGACTCACTACGAGTTGATAGTTTCAATGTTATAGTTTACCTATTTTTATCTATTAATAATATATATTATAATTGTACTATTGATAAGAATATGTACCAATTAACTAAATATATTGAATAATATATATCCACATGTTGAAATCCGTATGATGATATATTTTCCACGGAAGAAAAAAACATTGTTGATTAATTCCCTAGCAAGAAGATTGAAAAATATTTTATAATATAATATTTTAAAAAATCATAGAATCAAGCCTAACTAAAATAAAAAAATTTCTTTCTAAAGAATCATGTTCAAGTGGTTCGGAATATATTAATAAATAATCATTTGATAAATTATTTGATGATTAACATTTTTATTTGATGAAAACCCTAGAGATGATTCTAAGAGATGTAACTACATTTACTTTTGTCTCATCCCTAATGATGGAAGTGGATATTTCCCATGTGAGTAAATATTTTTAAAATTTAAATAATGACATAGAACAAAGTGAGTTGATTAGTATAAATATATTTAAACAATTATGAATACTCAATTTCATAAATGAGGATATTGAATAAAAATATCCTTTTTTTTGTGAATGTGTTTTTGAATGTAGTCTACAATATTGAATAATAAAATGATATTATTTATGAATGGACCCATAAAATTGATGATATAATTATTTTAAATGATTTTCTAGATGGAATTAAAGAAAATATGAATAAATTTTTTTTATTTTAATTATTTAAATAAACAAAATGGGTTAATATCAATATAATAATCATATAATGAATTTTATTCATAAAATGTTGTTAGTAAATGAGACAAAAATTTATTTAATATTGAATATCTTAAATTTTTAATTTAACAATAATATCTAAATGATATAAAATATGATTCCTCTCAGTAATCTAAACAAATATTTTTTTCTACACATACATCAATCGAGGTTTATCATGGAAATAAATCTCTCATTGGTGGAATTTATACCATTAGATTTTCTAATGATTAATTATTAATGGAATTAATAAAAACATTTACCATCCACACTAAAAATATATTTCATAGAAATTATATATTTTATGTTCATTAAAATTATCAATTCGATACACATAAAATGGAGGTGTAAAAGAGATGAGGAACCGACTACTATATAAATAACAGACTAAAGTAATTATAGTATATTTTACCCATTCTAAGACATATAAAAGAATGAAATTTTTAAAAATTAATCAGTAGTAAATTTAAGAATATTTTTATATTAGAAATGAAATTAATTATATTATTATCCTTTTCTTGGGTATAAGGATACTGATTTTAGTCATATTATATCATCCATTGTAAATTAATGAAATCCAACATTAAAGGTTATAATCTCAGAAATTAATAAATAGAGATGGAAATGCGATAACAAACACTATTCCCTATCTAGGTTTGGATGAATTATAGAGTTATTTGGGTTTTTAACAAAAGTGATCATTAGGTTTAAAAATTATTGAAATTTTCAAAAAATATATAATAATTATTATAAAATAATTTAAAATAATATATTAACATTTAATAGAATTATGAAAGAATATACATCCATAGGTAATAAAAAATGAAAAAAGTTTTTAAAAATAGTCCTATTAAAATAATAAAGTATTAATCAGTAAAAAAGTGATCTTTCATTTTGGGGTGAAATAGACATGCAATGTAAATTTATTAAACAAAATTTGAGTTTTTTTATAGTTATAAATATATTAGATTACTATAAATAATCAACTCAATATAAGTAAAAGGAATCTGGTATACCATGAAAAATTATAGTGAATCCATGGGGATAAACCAATGAGGCTGAATATATACTGATAAAAAAATTGTTATTTAGAATTCATGTCTACTAAATAAAATATTAATTGATGACAATTTATTAAAAACAGTTGATAATGGGGATGATGTAAATTGAATATATGAGGTAGTATTTTAAAAAATTTCCCACAAAATAATTACAAAATAATTTTTAACGGGAAAAATGGAAGGTGTAAAAATATTATATTTAATTATTTATTCCATATTTCTCACTCCTGAATAAATGTTGGAGGAGATGAAGTATGTTCTGGAATATATATTTTTCTAATATATTATTAAAATAATATAATTAAATGATATAAAATTGATAACATTGTGAAAAAGGATTTTTTTCTCATATATAAGAGAAATTTGGAAAACAAAATTGCAAGTATGATGAATATTATATTATAAAAAGAAAAAGTAAACTCAAATTATAGTTATTAGTAGATAATTATAAATAATTATATCAATAATAAGGTGATGAGTCCCACTTTATTCTGTTATGATTTTTATAATATTATTATTCATTTATTGTTAGGAATTCACAGTTTTGTTATTTCATAAAAAGAAAACAATGAAAAAATAGATATTGATAAAACTAAATTGTAGTTTTCATATTTCACCATCATATTTGGATCCATCATTTGGTGTTATAAATATTTTCCATGGTATAGTATATAAATCTAAATTTCTTGAGGATAATGATTATCTCACTAAATTGTAGTTAAATTTATAAGACTTTATTGCCTCAAATTTTTCATCATAATGTTTTAATTCCATAATACTTTTGTAAAATTCATTTATGTAGTAAATATTAATATCCATACATTCATGTTAATTAATTCATATAGATAGGTTTTAACTAGGATAATATAACATATCCAAAAAGTGGAAGTCATGAATTATATAGGATATTTGAAGGATAATTATTGAAACAAAATAAACTAGTTATTTTGAATATTTTTAATCATTGTGTTAAGATGAGTGAAGGAATATCATGTTGACAATAGTCACATTAAAAATCCATTATGCAATTTTATAATGGAAATTTATTAAACAGTTTTCAATATTTCTTGAAACTATTGATCATTCAATGAAGAATAAAAAATTATATATTAGTTTTTATTATATTTCATTTTTTGTGGATAGTATTGGTTTCTATATTAGACCATAATCCCTTTTATATAAAGGATCATCTAGACATTGATTGAAACAATTGATTGTAAATTTATTTTATAATGATTTATTATAATAATTTCTTTATAAAAAATATTTATTATCAATAATATATGGATAATTAAATTAGATACCTAAATAAGGATGGTGAGAAATAAAAAATGATATGTTACCGAGCAAATTGTATAAAATATTATATTTTCATTTTATTAATGAATTTATTATGAAAATATATAATGGGGGTGAGAATTGAAACCGATTTTTATTGATTATTATTATTTTAAAAAACTAATAAATCATCATGAGTCCTACTTATAAAATTTAAACATGTAATGAAAAATAATAACATGTGAGTTTATTTGAGGGCCAATATATATTGAAGATTGTCATGTTAGAGTTTTGAAGAAATTGTGTAATTATGTTCAATGATATGAATACTTATTGAGGAATTTTTAATAATGCATTATCTTTAAAATAAAATGTTTTTATTGATTATGTATAAATAGTGGTGAGTTTCTATATTTGTTACAAAATATAAACTCTCATCGAATACTATTATAGACCTATTCACATAAAAAATATATTAATTGAAGAATGATTTTTAGTGTTTCAAAAAATATAAGTTTAGGAATATTTTTTAAATGATTTTTTTTCACAATAATGGTACTTGTATGGTTAATTTTGTAGAATTATTATTATTTTTATCATTTATGATGTGTGAGAAAATGGGAAATACAAGTTATTATTTGTAATCTTAATATACTTTTTATGGGTCATCAAGATGTTGAAACCCAGAAAAAAATGATACCTTCCTGAGGATCATTGAAATCATTATAATTTTCGTTTTTATATCCTTATAGGTTAAATATCAACTTGAAAAAAATAATAACCAACATCATAATGTTTTTATATATTTTGTTGATATTCATGTTGAGTTCGAGGCATGTTCTAGGATTTTTCACATTTATTAATATTATTATCTCATATTGATATAATTCATAGTTTTGATGAATTTTGAAATATTTCTATTGTATATTATGATATAAATATAAACATTATATATTTAATGATGTATAATAATTTATGAACATTTTGAGAAAAAAATATTATAAATATGAGAGACTAAATTATGATGATATTGTGATTATAATAAATCTCATACACATCATAATTATTTTAGTTATTATAATTAAAGTGTTTTGTTGATGAATAAATAGAATGTTTTATGGATACCATTATGAACTATAAAACTACATCCTCAACTATCTACACTAAGAAGAAATTGCAACACTATTCTTTAAAATAAATACATATTTTTAGAATGATATTTATTTTTATATGAGGATACATATGTGATAATGAAGGATTCCAATTCATACATTATATAATTAATAAACATAACGTGAGTCACCATATAAATTTACTCCTTGGTCATGTTCTATAAAACATAAACAATTACAAATAAACATTCATACCATGTGAGTTGATTTTGGGTAAAACTGAATAAATTTTAAATTTTTATTATATCTCATAATAATAATGTATATATCAATAAAATATTGGTTTAGTTTATTTGTGGAATGGTTATATAGGTGACTTTTTTTAAAAACATATGTGAACATTTCTCCACAAACTAAACATAAAATAATTCTTTCAAATGTTCTCATTGGGTACACTTATCTTTATAAAATGGGGAAAATCATAAGGAGGTGTTAAGCATAGATTATTTATACATTCAATTAAAATAGATAATCCTCAGTGGTCATAAGTGGTCATATGATTAATATATTTGTATAATATTAATAAATAATAATTTAATACCAAACATATAATAGAAAAAATATAATTTTAATGAAAAAAATTTAAGAATCGAAATATTATTGAAAAATTAGTCAATAATCATGATCCTAGGGGGTGTAACATTAGGATTCCATTGAAATCGCAAACAATTATTTGTATATGGAACTCTAAATTCATCAAACACATCATCAATTACCACTATTACGAGAAACTTGAACATAATCATGAATACATTTCTTATCACATATAAACATTAATCCAATTCATTGGAGGGAGGTAAAAGAACAAAAAACATATCTCATCCACATTAACATTTTCTACATCAAATCATTCATTATTAATATCCTAAATAACACATGGTAGGATAAAATTATTTCATTCATCACATATAGAAGAACCAAGGGAACGAAAAATGGGATCCATTTATCACATCATAAAGAACCAATGGAAATAAAAAGGATTTTAATTACTTTTTAAATTTATTTTTCATGATGAAATATTTCATAATTCAATCAATAATTATGACATGATATACCCATTAAAAAATTGGTATCCATTAAAATTTAATAAATTTAGATTTAAATAATATATAATTATGATAATAAATAAATTTTTTATTTACAGAACATATAATAAGGTAATATTTTAAGTTTAATAATTTTTTATACAAATCTATATTTTTAATATATTCAAACATAAATTAAGAAAATTAATTAATGTTGGGTTATCACGTAGGAAAAGGAATTATAATAACACTTATACATATTTACAATATGATATTACGTAATAAAAAAGAGTTATTTTATTAGTTCATTGATTAAAAATATTATACGAAACATAATTTTGATGACATAAATTGAAAAATTTCGTTGATCATATATAATATTTGTTAAATTATGGAAAATTTGTTAAAAAAATTAAATTTTTGTTTTAAAAAACATCATATAAATAACGATTTTTCATTAATGTTTTATAATAATTTTAAAATATTATTTTTATTATTCTATGGTTAGTATATTTTATATTATATTTAATGATATTTTACATTTAATGGTCCAAATAAAATTAAAAAGGCTTCAGAATGATATTTTCACACTCAAATGCTAAAAAAACATTTTTTATAAAAAATCACCTATAATTTAGATATTCAATTTTTTTTATAAAACCTAGACGAAATTTAATAAATTTTTAAAATATCATCTTTAATTTTATTTCTGATTTTAGTGATATCTAAAAAACATGGAGTCGATGGAAAAGATATTAGAATAAAAAGAAATTTGGATTCTTTATAATTAAAAAATCATTAATGTAAAACCACACTATTTTAAAATATTATAAGAAACTAACTTCAAAAACATTTAAACAAAATAAATATATGGATTTTGGAAGCAAAATAAAATTTTTATGATATTGGATCAAAAATCATAAAAAGTACACTGATGTTTTATAACATTTGAACAACCAAGATTTTTAAAATGGGTTTTGGAAAAGAAAAATAATTTATTTAGTAACATTTAATTCAAACCCCATGAATGATAAATATGAGAAGAGTGACATAAAATTACCTAATAAGAAACAATTTATGATATATCAAAACAAATATTTCATATGTACACCATATAAACTTAAATTATAGAATAATAAGAGGTTTATCTTGAAGAATAGAATGTTATACCATGGGTCCCTTTTATATATAATATTCATTGAGGAATGAAACTTTTAATAAGTGTTTATATGGGATAATTTTATACCCATAGTAATTATGTAATAAAAATAATGATAATTATATATGAGGACGAAAAATTCATTCTACGCACTATAGAGTTCAATATGAAAGCGTTCAAAAGAGTGGATGAAAATATTGTTAGGAAAAACCAATAAAACATCTATGTTTTTTTAGTTCAATCACAAATATATAAAAATAATTGAAGTGTACATTCATTGTCATGAGATATTATATCATTTTTGATAAAAAAATGTAAATCTATGATTATAAACAACAATACAAAGAAAACAATGTTTATAATTTGAAATATGTTTCAAGGGGTGAAATCGAGACATGAAACTTTTAGCTTTTCCTAGAACAGTCTACAGCCACCTAAAACATCATAAATATTAAAATTTAGTAAATTATATAGCTTAAAATGTTCTATATTATTATATAATTCGTTTAACATGGATCATGTATTACCATACTCTTTTTATTTATCAATAATTTTTTCCTTGTTTTGTGGGGAAATGTAATCAATGTTACCTTATTCTAAGAATATTAGTGATCAAATATGATATTATATAAATTACATTAATTTTAATATAACAATTATATAAAAATTAAATTGTAATTTTTAACTCATTAAATTATAATAACATTTTCATTTAATTTCTCATAGTTATCCAAGATATGATTAACATCCTAATTAATATTAGTGGTTATACTAACCAAAACATGAACAAAACGTAATTTGATAGATTAGTATGGTAAAAATATTTTTTTTATCATAAAAATATCATTATAAGATAACCATAATTATATTATTTATATATATTTAAATAAATCCAACCATATTCTAGGTTATTTTAATAATGTATGAAAATCATATTGAAAATTGGAAAACATATATTTATGGAGGGTGTAGCACACTAAACACATTATATAAATAATTTTTAATTTCTAAGTTGTTGGAATTGAATAAATATGATTTATTAAATAATTATAATAACACTTTTATATAAAAATTTTTTATAGATATTTATATTAATATTTGTATTGTAGGTTTTGGATAGAATGATTTAGTTTAAATGGTTAATTATTAACTAGTACTCGCATTGAGTTATATATAAAAGGAAATTTTTATTATGAGAAATGAAAATAGAAAAAGGAAATAGGAAAAAAATATAGAAACACGTCATGAAGCCTGATATTGATAGAGTCTGAGGAAATCCACATGCATTTTTAAAACACATTCCATGGGAAGATATCGAAAATTAGAAAACCCATAAGCCTATTATGATGATTTCATTTGGATGCGAGTAGATTTACCAACACATTACCCTATTTCCATGTATGAACAACCATCATGTTCAATAGATGTAAAAATTTACAAGTCTAAATTAGGTAAATAATATTCCTAGGACACTCCATCCAACATATCTATTCATTAACAAAAATAGGAGAACCAAATTCCACTTTTGATAAAATTATTCAACAAGACTTTCATAATTTGATATATTGAACTAATTCTAAGTATTCTTCTTCAGCTAAAGATACCTTACTAAAGATGCTGAAAAATAAATGATGATAGAACCTTGAATTTCATGAAAAAATAACACACCATACAAAATTTCTTGTAGAAAAGAATCTTATGTATTGAGCTTGAGACCACACCCCAGTGTTTTACATCTAACACATGCACCAATGTCCCTTACCCATTGAGAAACATCCCCCGATGAACTTCTTAGACAATTCTTTAGGTGCAACATCATAAGAAGAGAAATTTCTTTAAATTGCTTGACTACAGATTTGATAATGTCCTAAAATTTGAACATGTTGTATGGAAAATATATCTTAATACACTATTGTAAAACAAAATTTCATTACTCTCACTTATTCAGAAAAATTATTTCAAAAACAATATAACACTCTTTTTTCTAAAAAAGATATATGAATAATGACTCTAAGAAATATAGATAATAACCATCCATTGAGCTTTCACTTATAGTAGTGAATGGTAAACCTATAACCATAAACTATAGAAAATAATCACATTCACTATAGTGGAATAAATAATAAATTGGTCATGGTTTGGCAATAATATGAACCTTTAACCTTGAGGTTAGAGGAATAATAATTCTCTATAATTTATCATATGTCAGGGTGGAGATATTTGAAATCTCTAATGTAGAAAACTATATATGTGTGAGATATGTTTTCCCAATATCTTTTAACTCAAACAATCCATAATTGAAGAGAAGTGAAAATAATATTAAAAAAGGACATATAATTTTTCTAGAAGGATAAGAAATAACGAAGTCCTGATTATGATCATCTTAAAATAAATACTTTATGACACGTTCATTTTATCATCATTGAGCATTTCATTTCTAAACTAGAGGTGGGAAAAAAATTGACAATGGCTGATGTCTAGAATTGGATAGCCATGAAAGAATAAAACTGATCCCACCCAATTATGTTTCCCTAAATAAATGTCTACATGCTCAGCTATCCACTTGGAATTATACATAATTGGAGAAAAAGTCTCTTTATTGAGATCCAGAGGAGGGAACAATAATTTATATTATCCCAATCATAAGGATAGTACTCATCTTTACATTAGATAAATGAATATAATATATACACCATAGAAATATCCTCCTAGATCTATTTATACTTAAAATACAAAATACTAACTTCAATACCACTAAGACTGATACCCATAATTTAGAAATACTTATATGATATTGATAATTTATGTAATGATGATTCCCATATTGATGAAAATATAAAAGTAAACATTTAATAATACTTATAATGTTCATGATCATTTCCTTAGGATAACTCCAGACTGATAAAACATGAATTGGAATTGAAGTTAAAACATTACTAAATAGAGTATTATTTCCCCAAAAAGATTGTAAATGACTTTTCTATCTCCATATCCTTTCCAAAATCTTTTTATAAATTCCATCATAGTAATTCATTATAACACTCTTGTTATATAAATGTACATCAGATAATCCAGT
Source organism: Viscum album (assembly GCA_963277665.1). Lineage (NCBI taxonomy): Eukaryota > Viridiplantae > Streptophyta > Magnoliopsida > Santalales > Viscaceae > Viscum > Viscum album. The sequence continues at coordinate 1,918,564,827 of OY728125.1, read as the reverse complement.
GGAATTATTTAACAAAAAAAACAATTCCTCTCTTTAATTATCTTGGATCACCGTGATGATTTCTTGTTGGAGATAAAAACTCCAATATATTGACATTTACACATTTTATAGATTTATCAAAATAATAATTCTGATTCAAATTAAACTTAATGATTATATTTTAAATTTTCATTGGAAAAAATATATCATATCATCCTCAAAAGAATATGATAAATACTAGCAAAACCATAACTCCTTTTAAAAATATGAGTAAATGATTAAAAAAACCCTTATTAATGTTCCTAATGAGGAAAACCTAGGATTGAATGAAAAGGATTATAGAAATAAGATCACCCTATCACAACACCCTCAAGGATTGGAATATTCCAAATCTCTACCACATAATTCAAATTGAGAACCATGGGATTGAGAAGAACCTAATGAAAAGATCATAGACCCATTAATAATACCCACACTTCTTAATTATCAAATTGAAACTTATATGGATTGATAATTTTAAAATGAAAGGGATATGATAACATTTTTAGACCATATAATTTAAATAATTAATTGAAAATCCATAATATGAAATTTGGATAGAGTTACAGGTACATATTTATAGTAATGTGTTACATTGAGAGAGTGAATTTGATCCTATATTATATGTAACAAAAAAATAATCTTTTGTGAATACCTATAATTTTTTAATAATTTAGTAGATAAATTTAATGTTCAATTCTTATAAATGTACAAAATAAAGGATTTTTTGCTGTAATCAGGTATAGAAAGCTTCCAAATCACTTTTTTCACATGTTTTAAATATATTTTAGTCCTTTTAAATGATATTTTATATATTTTATTATATTTATTTTTATCTTTCTAACTAGTTCTTATCCTTGTAGTTTATATTATATTACAAAATCTAGTGAATCTGTTATGGAAAATAATTCATCTTATTAAAGTAAATTAATACCCTATATAGTTATATTATATATATAAATTATAGGGAACTAACTTAAAAATTAAAACATAAATTATAAAAAAATATGGTTTGTAGAAAAAAATGATTTTATTAGTATGCATTATTAATATCATTTACTATTAATTATAAACAGAGTGAGTGATAATATAATTTTATATATTTGTCAAAATAATATTATTTATATTATATAAAATTTATAATTTTAATTTATTAGATTAAAATAAAATAATACTAATATAAATATTCGTTGTAAATAACCATTTACAACTATCATAAACATTAATATTAATCATATTAAACATAATTCTCTACGATCAAATGATATTGGGAATTACATAATATTATCATGTTGAAAAAATTATGATATCATGTATTCGGATTAAATTCTAATAAGTGATGTAAATAAATTTTAAATATATATGGATTAAAATTACTTTTTAGAGAAAAATATTACATATGTTTCCAAAACATTAGAAAATTGTTTTACATCATTTAAATAATATAGTTAAATTTTTTATCATAAATAATATATATGTATATATAATTATAGAAAATTGGGGTTCTATAATGTTTACGTCATATAATTGTTGATTTTAGAAAAAATAGTATTTTTAACTATTCACAAAAAATGAATTTGTTTATAAACATATTTGAAATTAAATATAAGATTATTTTTACATTATAAATTCCAAAATGAATTTATTTTTATCAAATTAAATTAAAAAATTTGTATATTTATTTTATTATATAAATACTATATTTGAATAGAAACAAAACTTTTTGATTGATGAACATTTGTAAAATTATGTGTTTTTTAATATCAAACATCATCAATCTATAATCTAAATAATACGGAGAGATTAGTTAATTACTGTAATCTAAAATATATTTTAATAATTTTTAAAATTTCATGAATATAATCTTTTATAGTGGATTGTATTATATGTAAACAAATTATTTAATAAGAAATATATTTTAATATTAATTAATTATATTTTATATATATGAATTTGGATTTTATTAGTGTCCCTTCATTTAATAGTGGTTTCAATATTCTTTTGTGTTTCATAATAACAAAAAGTAAATATGGAATGAAGTAAATTTTGTGGTGTAGAATTTATCTAGTGTTACATGTGACACATTTTTTGATGATAATAAAAATTTAATGGATCTATAATCTCATTCCATCAAATTCATCACCTATAAATGTAACACCCTGTTATTTTAATATATGATTTCCTTTAAATAATTAAATGTGTATCGTATCTCACTCTACATTTTACACTAACCTAATATAAAAATGTATATAATTAGTTCATTAATATATAGTTATTAATTTAGATGGTATTATTAGTATTGAAAACATTATAAAATATGGTTATAATGAAAATATAGTATAATTTTATTACAAATAAAATTCAAAAGGAATTCTTAAAAGAACAAAGATTATTAACTTATTCTTAAAAAGTAATATTTTTATAACTGCTTTTTATTTCAATAAAACAAATTATCATCAATTAATAATAATACATATAGTCAATTTGACAAATATATTATAGAAAAACTTATTTCTAATTTATAGCAATTAAGAATAAATTATAGTTATGATTTTAAAAGATTGTTTTCTAATATGAGTTTCCCCCTTTATTTTATTGATTTTATTTTAAAATTAAAACTATAATTATATATATTTATTTTTTTACTGTGAAACTCATATATGGAATTATAATAATTATATATTATTGATTTGTTCTTTTGGGATTTATCTGAACTAAATTATTTTAGTTGAATAGTTAAAAATAATATTTTTACAAATAATAAGGATTTGATGATATTATTAGAAAATAAGTATAAATTAAAAACAAAAGAATCATTTTTATGAGATAAAATAAATATTTTATATGAAAATTTAAAAGTCTATGGATAATTATTTTTATATATATAAGGTTATTAGATATTTTAGATCATAAAATTTATTTTATCAATGATATTTTCAATATATTATAAATTTTTTAAAAATAAATTTTTATTAATTGAATCAAATAAAATGGATTTCAAATTTAGAATCAATTTTTATAAATTATCTAATAATGAAAAATATTATTTTAGGATTAATGATTATGTTACCTTTATTAAAAACTAGTCAGTGTGTTAAAAGATAAAATAATAAAAGTTATAATTTAGGGATTGAAGGGATTGAAACATGATAAAAAATGTCTAGTATATATTTAATGAGGTTTTCATCCAAATTATCTTTTTATCCTATAATTATAGTATAATTTTAGAAAAATGATTTGTTTATAAATCTTCTCCCTTTATATTAAGATGGAATAGTTACAATAATATTTTGTCCTCAATTATAAAATCTGCATCTCACCACAAATTCCTTGAACTCTTAAAATTTTTGTTCCAATATAAAGCCTAACAATTTTTTCATCCCCTAAAAACCCCTTTAAATCTATTTATACATTTATCAGATGTTATTTTCCTATACAATATAATTCCATGGGATCATACAAGGTAAAATTAATGTTCTCAATATAATTAATCCATTTTAAATAACATCTTTCTCTATTGTTTCACATTTCACCATTAAATTTTCCAATAACCATATAATTAAATAATTATTTTTAGGCATAGAATTTTATTATTATATAGGATTAATCATTTCTCCTTTTCTCAATTTTCAATAGAAAAAAATGTATATGTCGATCATAGGTTGTTCATACCAAAACTTTCATGAATACAAAATGTTTTATTTTACTTCACTGCCTAACATGGACAGTCATAAATGGAGAAACAAATAAATAATTATCATATTTATATGATTATTTGGGGAAAAAAATAATAAAATATATAAATCCTTTATACTATTTTAAGGAAAATTAATATTTTATCCATATGTATGTGTAGACTAATTCCTCTATATATTGATTTATTTTCATTTTTCACTAAAATATTACCTCATATGTTAATATGTTAGGATTATTTAAATGAAAAATATAATTTTTATTTTATAATTATTTATTTATTATTTAAAAAACATTAATACATATCTAATAAGATCAATCACATATTATCACTAATTTAATCAATTTAAAAACTAAACTATGATGAAAATGATCTCTTTTTTCTATGAAAGGACTTTATAAAATATTATTCTCTTTTTAGTTATTTCCAATTTTAATATATCAAACTAATAAAAACTAAATAACATTGATATGATTTCAGTATAATGGTAATTCAATTAACACAACTAATAATAACCCATTAACCATGATAGGTTCATATTTGGGTTGGTTTAAACACCAACATGAATAATGTTATTAATTTATATCATGGGTAACTATTATAGAATATTTATTATTTAATTATGATATAAATGTGTAAATAATGTTTTATTTTTTATTTTTCTATTTTTGTAAACATATTTATCATTTTAGTTATGAAATAACCCTTCATTTATTGTATATAATTAAAATAATATCATCAATAATTATATATTCATGTGTCCTAAAAAACTAACATGGAATGAATTCATATATTTATAGACTATTTTGAAGTATGGTATATTATTTAATAGTGATTTACTTCATAAAAAAATAGATACAATCACATATTTTATGAATCCAGTTCTATGTGATCGACATTACTCACACATGGTGTTGAAAATACATAAATACCGGATAATATATAATTATATATTTATATATATTTATTATATATAATGAGTATAAATGTATACTATAATGAATATGTTTATTCGGTGTCTTTAAAATGAAATTAATTTAATTATTCATGAAATTTGGTGATATTAAAAAATGAATCATAATTGATTTTACAATTTTGATAACAAAATATACTCTTTGGGACTTCTTTTATGTTATGACACTAACTTAATTTATATGGTGTATATATAACCAATTTAAAAAAATTTATATTGAATTACCAATTATTCATTATACTAGATGTTTAATTACAATACCTATATTTCATGTAGTTTTTATTAATATGATTCTCTAGCCATATAGGTTTTCTTGGTTAGAATTATTATTCATTGAGACATGATAAATATTTTACACAATGTTCCATTTGTTTGGTGTTATATTAAATTAACATCCCACAAATGGAATATGAATTATTTATTTTCATTCCATTTGATTTATTATCAAAATGATGTTCCCTTATTCTGGTTTCTTTTTATTTTATTTTATTCCAATATGTATTGACTTTTGGAAACTCAAAATTCCTTCATTAAATTACTATAATTCATTGATACTTATTTCATTTAATTTGGTTAAATTTTCCACACAAGTCATTGACTAAATGAAAAATATTATTTTGTGTAGATCATATAAACTACATGTATTTTTGTATGAATGGTGTTGAACTACAGAGAAAGACATAGTGATTTTTCAAAACAAATTAATCCAAAAACCATAAAAAAAGAAACAAAAAAAACTAAATGAAAATAGCGACGTGGATACTGAAATGAATGTATATAATGGTTCATGGAGAGTGCAGTCAGACAAATTAAGAGATATTAATAATAGAGTTATGTAAAATAGACCATAATAGATTGAATAAAATGTCACTGTCTTTGAACAATACCATTTATAAAGGTTCTCTCGTTTTGTGAAGTGGAATGATACATATAAGTGTTTTTAGATAAGTCACCCTCACTAGTGATATCTTTTGGTAATACATATTTATAGAATTAACCAATAAAGTTATACTTCGTTATATAGAATACGTTACCACAACCTTTTCCAATTAGTACTTCAGCTATGGTTTCTAAGGAAAAAAGGATACTCTACCCCTCACTTATCAATGATTCTGGTAGAGTAAAAACATGATCATGAGGAATATAAAATTAAATAACTAAAATGAAAACCTTATCCATATTATGGTTTATATAGTTTCATGAAAAAAAGAATTCATATTAATTTAATATATATAATACCACCCTCTAATAATACATATATGTTCATAACAAAATAATGGGTTAAAATAAACATCATTAAAAATATCACAGTATAGAAAAAATAGAGAATGAAATAGAAGAAGAAGTAATCCTTCTTCAATGATATTCTCCTTCTCTAAAGACCTGCTAATAATCGGTTTATTTTCCTATGCTTAGCTGAATGGGGTCGACTGGAAGATGGTTGATTAGGAGACGAAAATATTTGGAGGAATGATCAATAGAATGGAATGAATGGTTTTTGGAAGTCCTCATAACCCCATTCTCAATGTGGTTATATCTCCCAAATTTGTCTTTTGGAATGTGAATGATAAGAATGATAAATTTGTTCCCTATCTTTATAACTTTTGGAATTTTCTGATCTATATCATGAGCATCCATCACAACATGTTAATTTCTTTGATGGCTGCCACATAGATATTTCATAGTTCCCCTTACACCTCACTAGTGAGTGTAATAGATCCACTTAATAGAATGATAGTTCACAACATGAACCATAATTCTTCACCTATACAATGATATAAATAGAAAAAATAAATAAATAAATTTATAAAAATAATTATTATTTTAAGAAAATTATATTTTTGATTTTAAACAAAAAAATTACATAAAATTAATATATTAAAATAAAAAAATATATAATTAAAATTAATATTATAAAAATAGTTCATTTAATTATTTATTTATAAAAACAAATAAATTAATAAAAATAATTATAACTAATAAAAATTAAAAATTAATATTTATTTAAATATTTGTTAAATTTTTATTAATACATTTGTTTTTATTAAATATATATATGATTATATTATTATTATTATTAACAATGTTATTATTATATATATTATATTATATATTATAAATTTTAAAAAGGATATGGTGGGGGGTTCGGTGAGATGAGGGAATGTGGGGGCAAAGGGGTGTCGAGGGTGTGGTGGGGGTGAGCGTACAGGGTAAAGTGCTGGTAGGGGCAGCAACTGTGGAGGTCTTTAGTGAGTAGGTGCAAGTGGATCTCGGCATTGGTATAGGGGGACGAAGAAGATGTTGGAGGCATATGAAATTTATCATGGTAATTTTGCTTCAATAGCAAGTCCGGCTGAGTTAAAGGAGGGGATTTGGTACCATGAGTTTATAGTAGTCGGACAAGGGATTGACTACATTACAGCTGTGATTATTAGTGGCATATGACTCAGGTTCAGTAGATTGTGTGGGAATTTCAACAGTGTTTTTGATTATTTAATATGATCTTATTCAAATCTAGATTGAATTTTTGGGTTATTTTGTTAAAAAATTTGGGGTTTATTTTCTATCATCATTGAGTTTACTTCTAAAATTAATCAATTGATTTATCTACCATGATTTGTTGAATTTATTCTTGGGTGTTATTGCTGTTGATTTTGGTGAAAGTAAAAATAGAGAAGAATGTGGGTGATGCATATGGGAGGATGTCAGTGACAATAAATGGAGAATAGTGAGATGGTAGGATGAGAGTCTGGTAGTATATCAGGATGAAATGGTGATTGAGAGACAATGTTGGTGTAGAGTAGTTAGTGGAGAGCAGTGAATGATAAAAGATGATAAAAGAACATGTAGACATGAATTTTTAATATGTATATATTTAATTTTTCAATAACATTATGGAAAAAAATTATAACATTCATTTTGTTTCATTTTAAAATCATAACATTACTTTTTCTTAATTATTTTTATATATATTTTATGATTAATTTTGGAAATTTATACAGAAATAGATTACATGAATATTATTATAATAACTGGTGAATTGAAAATATAATTAATGATTTTAATTATTCTTGAAAAAAGTAAAATATTCACTATGTAATATGTTAAAGTAATTTTATTAGGTATCAAATTATACTATTTATAAAAAAACTATTTTGTAGAATATGTTAAATTTATTTCTACACAAACTAATGATCATATATAAATACAGTCATATTACATAGGGAATATTGTAAATTGTGTAATTAGATTATTTTCTCTATCAATTAATTTAAAATAATTTTCAATATAGTTGATGTATTAAAATGAATGAATTAGATAAAAAATTTGTAGAGAATAATAATTTCATGTGAATGATATTAGATGAATAAAGAACATGTATACATGAATTTTTAATCATTAGTATTGAAAACAATCGGCCGAGTGAATTGTAATGACAATATATGTAATTTTTATTTGATTCCAATATATTTTATGACGGATAGGTGAAAGTTTTTTTATTTTAATATATATGGATGAAGTAAAAAATATGAGAATTTTAGAGTGCCAATTAATATTTATCTGATGTAGTTGAATGTTCCCATCCAATGGATTAATTATATGTTATGCTGTGAATACTTCATATGTATAGATAAATTAACCTCCATCATGGAAAAATATTACTTCTACTAATTATTTTCAATGGATGTGTGTCACTATCCTCAGAAAATAGTTGATGTTTTTATTAGATTATAATCGAGGTCTATTCCCAGATAAGATAAACCATGTTTAGAAGGAGACTTGTTTTTTCTTATATAAAACATGTTCATGTTATGATGTTAGTAGAAAGAGTCCCATAGTTTTTTATATTATATGATATATTATATCTTTACCATATAATTGAATAATATGGTAATTTTTTATTTATTATTATGAATTCGTTAAATTTTGAATTTGGTTGAGGATGTTTTAATAATGTAAAAAAGATTTAGTTTTGTTGATTGATTGGATTGATAAAGTATATATATCAATGAATGAAAAATTAATAACTAATGTTTTTTTCTATCTAGATGTTTTTTTCCCTAAATAAATATATTTTATCCTTAATGAATTAAATATAATAATTATAGAGATGATAAAAAGATATAAGATAATTACAACTTCTTGATCGAATAGGTGTTGTATAAAACAAAAATTATATTTAAGATGAGATTATAACAATAGAAGTATCTAAGAAGACATTATTAAATGAAGAAAATGATAATTTTGGACTGAAGAAGGTGTTTATGGATATATTATTGAACATTTAATTCTATATAGTTCCTCCAATGGCCCGAAGGCCTTTATTTTTTTATTGATTTTGATAATCCACCTTTCAAGGGGTGAGTTGGAACCCTTACAAGGCCCATAGGTGTAAGTATTACATGGCCCGTATGACTTAGAGGAATTCATTGCCCGTAGGCATAAAACATTATATACAACCCAAAATATCTACTTGGAACTGCTCCTCCCCAGCATCTTCATCGTGAAATCAGCTCTCCACCTTCGCATGGCTGTTTGGCTAGGCATTTCCGTGCATGCACAGGCTTGTCCCGATGGCTGGTGCCATACCCTCTCATTCTTGCAATCTGTTTATCTTCTGCTGTGGTGCAAGCTCCTTGCTCATCCTCCTTGTAGAGATCATTCCTTATAGGTGGTCTAGTTTGTATCTTCACTTAAGGTGGCCTGGAGGCCTTGAGGTGGCCCAAAGGCCTTACTGACCCGAAGGCCTGGGTGGCCTGAAGGCCTTACAGGACTAAGGGACCCAATAGGTGGCCCAAAGGCCCAAACAGGGGCATATTTCCGGTTGCTACTGTGCCAAACAGTTCCTGCTATAGTTCCCACAACAGTACCTACTACAGTACTGCACAGTTCCTAATACAGTACCTGCTACAGTACTTGCTACAGTACTACTACAGTTCTTGCTACATTTACTACTACAGTTCTGCTACAGTAACCCAGAAATTCTGCCTCCGCCTAGATTTGAACCCTGGTCACTTGGATGCACTTACAGAGTCCTTACCAATCGAGCTAAGGCTTATGTTCTAATTCTATATAGTTGAGTTTTAAATTTTAACCCACTATTTTTTATCAATGGATGATCTAGTGAGTTGAAAACATCACTTTATCTAATATTGATCTATCTTTTTATGTGGGAATTTTTTTGGTATGTGTTTATGGATGGGGTTCATAGACCACTTATTTATGGAGTTTTGTGTATAGAGCTATAATAAATAACAAAAATATATGTTCTTAGTCGATATATAATGTTATATTGAATATACTTGTGTATATTGATGGTGGTTTTGGTATGTTGAAGACATCCACATTACCAGAGCATAATATCTCTTGAATATTTTCTATTTCTAGGTATGATATCATATATTGATTGACTTGAGAACATCTTCGTATTTTAACTCATCATAAATCATTATTATGATAAAAAATTTGTGTTAATTTGTGTTTGTTAAACATATATGAGGCCCCCTTCTTTCTATGATGTGGAATTTTGGGTTTTTTCATTAATTGTTAGTCGATATGATGAATTGGTTTCCTCTTCATTGACATATCTCAAATAATGTTCTGATGATATACTATGTGAAGTATGTTATTATATAACTACGCTTATTGGTAGATAACATACATGTTTCAATCATTTAAATCATATATTTTGTGAGTTAAAAATGATTTAGGAATCCATAACTTATGAAGTATTTTTCTATTGGTTCATGATGTGATTCAGGATTTCATAATTTGATTAATATTATAGTACCTTTTCAAAAATATTAATTAATGAAGTTCCATGTCTTTTTTTACATTCATGTACATCTTTTGATAATAAAATAATTTTATGTTGGCATAGATCGTCTGGACATGCTTTGTAGTTATCTCATATGTGGGTTGGTAGCAATTGAAACCAATATTTGATTTTTGATTCTGTGGGTATTATTATGTATCTATTTATTCATTTTTTATTTGGTCTTATGTATTTAGTTTTCCTACTAATTATTGTGATTTAATACTATTTGTATCAATTTTTTCACAATCATATTTTTTTTGCATACCATCTCTTTAGAGGTATTGTTCTTTTTTCATGCAAAATGAATACATTCGTGATATGTTTATTCAAAAGAAAAATTTTATTCGCATCATTTGAGAGTGATGTTTTATGAACATAACATATGGTATATTCATGATGGCCTTGAGACAAAAAATGTGGTTCAAATATTGGGGGTCCGACAACCTTGTGGCCTTACCCAAAGAAATGACATGATATGATGGCCACAACTCCTAACATATGACATATAATGTATATGAAAAAATAATATCCCAACATGAGATTATCATTTTAGACTATTGGGATATATGTTCACATTCAATGTTTTTATATCATGGTAATTTATTACATAATTAGGATTATCCTTTTGGTACTAAATCATGGAATATAAGGATGTGTCGTGTGCTATATTACTTAGCACAATAGTTCATGTAATATTTTTTTTTTCATTCTTTCAATTTTACTATATCATTAAATACACTAATTATTCACGAGGAATATTTTTAATCATTAGTTGGAGGTGTCCTATAATGTTTTAATACACACACAATACACTTTCTTCTTGATTCATATAAGGACATAATTAACCTGGTTCTAAGTAAGGTAAAGGGGTCCATAATAGCTATTTGAGATGTTGAGTGGGGAGGTAGTGGGGATAATGGATTTTTCATTAAATTATTTCTCAAAAAATTCTCAATTTTTATTTTAATACATTACAGAATCATTTTTATATTCCAAAATGGAATACCTTTTTCACTATTTAATTGACATGGTTTACATTAATTATTACATTAGACTACTTAGTCTTCCACTTAATATTTTAATTGATATATTTATTTTTATTTATGATCAATATATATGATTAATATGGGTATTATCTCTAAAAATATACCTTTGAGACCCTAAATACTTCTTACCAACCCCTTCTATACATGGAGGCATGTTCAAGGTGTCGTGGACCTCCAGCTCGGATCTGGTAGATCGGTTCGGGGCATTAATAAATGGTACCAAATCTACATTTTCCTTAATTTTGCTTTTTTTTGAACCGTTGACATGGAATGAAAGAGATATGTTGTTTTTAATTTAGTTTGATGAGTATTTTAATACCCTAATTTCATTAATAATAATATTTTAACCCTTCATCACAAGATTCTTTCACAATGCCTAAGAATTTATTTTTTTATTATTGTAAAACACATATTGAATGAAAAACACTATGTATTTAATTTTATAATAGAAGATAAAAAAATTATCAGTGTAAAAACATGAAGACACATAGTAATACTGTACTTTTTTGGATCATACATGATAAGGAAAAAAATAACATGATAAGCATTTCTATTAAATAGAAACCAATGAACATTGGGATATTAAATTTGTATGAACATAGAGAATGTTATGAATAGATTTATATATTGGTGTATTTATATGAATCAAGATGATATTTTTTCAATTTACCCATTAATAAATATGATAGTTGGTCAATATGACCAGGGGATATTATTAACATTGGTCAATATGATTGTTTAACATTATGTTTTTGGTAGCATAATTACTAAATATATACTTTTAGGATTATTCTATATTGAGTGTGATGATGAATTTTAATTATCATACATTGGAAAAAAATATGTCTTCGAAAAGTAGGAATATTCATTATGAACTTCATTTTTCATAATATATAAAGGAGTAATCATCTTTGGGGTTCTCCATTGAACAATCCAACAAAAAACCTCATCAATTAATGTTATATGGTAACCGTCTATGGTAGAAGTTTAATTTAGTGGAGATCACTACTGAATTTGTACTGGCTGAATTTCCCCAGTAATATACCATCATTTACACAATATACTTATGTAATATTTTGGTGTTATTATAGGTTATATATCTAGGTATTGAGTAATGCTTTAATTTAAATTATTTATGATATTAAAAGGGTTTAAAATTGTAAAAAAAAATTATATTTCCCATTCAAACGTAAGAGGTATAATGTTTGTAAATTGATAATTAAATTTATTAAATTTATTTTTTGGAATTAGGATGAAAATATAATCCATGGAGGGAAATTTTAATGTTACTTTTTACAATTGAAAAATAAATAAATATTTTTTGAATACGGTAAAATTAGTTAAATAAAAAATATATGGAATCATATTTATGTATGAATGATCAATATATTACAAGGATTTCTTATTTGACAATTTTGGAACAAAACACTAGAGTCTGGAATGAAGGTAGTATTATAGCACAATGATTATAGTGGAGAAAAAAGGTTAGTGGAATAATAAATTATTCAATGAAATTCCACTCAATACTAATATAAAAAACCCACACCCTCATCTCATTACAACACAATGAATATTTATTTACAACTTAATTTATCTCTTATAGATTTTCTAACCTAGTAATCCCTTCATTCATAAAGTGTTTTTTGGATGAATTGTCATGTTCTGTTCTTTGAAGCTCTAGAGATGTTAAGGTTATTTTCTATATTAATTTCATATGTTAATTTCCATATTTTCAATAATTTTAAAATTTCAATTTATTATTATTCCATGATATTAATACATGTTATTATCTACCTAATATACTACTTTCATGGAATCATTACAAAAACCCCATATTATACCATTTTTATAACCAATTACTATGTTTTAGTAAGGTATGACTTTCACTCTCACAAAAATTCCTAATTACATTACTATTTTAATATTCTTTTTAACCAATATCTTATTATACTAATATTGTGTTTATTTTATTTTATATTCCATTCATAGAACATTTAAACAATTTGAACCCTTTTTCACTCATACTTTTCTTTATTTATTAGAGAATACTATGTATAAACTTCTTCATAGACATATAAAACGTATTATTCATTTATTTATAGAGTGATATATTTTCTAATAAAATATATCCATCTAGATAAAATATTATTGGAGTTTATTTTGGATCAAATTCATTGATCGTTGATTTCCCAAAAAATGGTTGGTCGAGTATATTTTAGTCATCATCTTGTTCCACAGTGAGTGGTCCCTCATTGTGCACTTAGATTAACACTCTTGGTGGATATATGATCGATAATATTCATAATATTTATAAATAATAACATAGAATTTAAATGGTGTTTTATAATTTATGTGTTTAATTTGACTCATACAATTTCAAGTAAAATTTCCTAAACACATAAAATATCCTTAATATTTACAAGTACATGTTAGTTATGACATAAAATAAATCAATTGTTGTTGGTACTGTATAAAAACTAGGATCCCTTAATTATTCATTTTATGTGTTGATGGAATTCAACTTTGAATTATTATTAACTAAATGAAGGGGGAAATCAATTTAAGAACTGTGTAATCTTTTTTTCATACAGTAATATCATTTATGATAAGATACATTAGTAAAATCATAAAAAAAAATTCTTAGTCATTCACCCATGAACAGTATTCCATTTATAGTCTATATTCACTTGGTATGTGATATAATTCACTATACTTTCATTCCATGGGTGGGTAAAATAATTATATAGACCTTGAGTGCACCAATTTGTCTCATGGGACAACTAAAATACGGTAATGTGATCATACTTAGCCTTTATGAATAATGTCTTTACATAGGTCCTTTATGATGTTCTTATGATGTCTGGTAAACATTAATTCCATATTTCATAATTTCTTATGATCTATTAGATAATATATTTCTCCTTCTTCCACGTATTACACTTAAATGTTCATTATTATTGATTAATTTATACTAATAATCATTTATAAGTCATATATATCTTTTATTATGATCTAATATACTTTTTTCATTATGAATTTAATCTCACCACCACTACATAGTAGACTCATTTCACCAATTAATGTAGTGGAATAATATGATTTAATAAGGAAAATTTTTTGGAATAAATATTAGTAATTTTAATATAAAATGTTTCATTGTAATGTATCTCATATCCTGTGGACTATTAAAACATTATCCATGTAATGAAATATCACAAAATATGTTTAGCATTTAGAAAAAAACCAACCAACTCTGGGAAAAGGGTGTTGGAGGAATTATAGTTTTTATATAGAATGGTTTAGAAGAAACCATAGTAACTATGACTGTGAACACGTTGGTAGGGAACATATATTTTAAAATTAGAAAAAAAATATTATTATTTTTATAGAATTGTTTATATAATATACAATTTATTTCATATAAAAATGTTTATAAATTAAGAGATAAAATTCATTTTATATAAATGAAACTTCTAGATGGATTGGAAACAAGGCCATCAACCTTTCATAATTTGATGACTCTTGAGATATTAAGGAAAATTGATTAAATATTAATGATGACTTTTGTTTACTATTCTAGGATAATTGTATGGGGTAATGAATAATAACCCCTTCCTCATAGAGAATCCAATTTACCATAAAACTTAATAAACTGCATAGAATAATTTTTAAGTAAATGACCACCAAATTTTATAATCCCACTAATCATATTAAGAAACAAAAATGGAAAAAGCTTATAGAGAATAAATTTTTGGTGTTACTGTTCATTGAGTGGTAGAAAATCATTATATATTTATATAATTGTATATTTGATACTAATAAATAGTGGTATATAATTCCAAATAATAAGTAATAATGTGATATTAATAACATGTATGTCGGTGTCGAAAATCATGATAATAGAATATATGGAAAATGTATTGGCTAGATTGAAGCAAATTTGGATTCAAATGAACTCAAATTCATTAAGAATCTATTTCCCAAATCTCTATCATTGATATTATCTGCCTATATGGGTCTGACGAGCACCACAGCTGATCTTCCATGACTATGCCTCCATGATTCTGATGAGCACTATGACCAAACATCTGTGACAGTTCCTCTGACCGTCTAATGATCACCATGACCGTACATATGTGACCATTCCTCTACAAGTTCTATGAGAACCATGAATACGAATTTCATTAATGGTCCCTCTGTGATTCAATCATGGATTTCCACTTCACAATATCCTTTTTTCATCATGGTGATCCCCACGAGCACCATGGAACCCAATTTCATATAAATATCTAGTTCAAACCCCATCATTAGCATTTTTACCTGACCACCCATCTTTAGATTTCCCATTTTGAAAATCTCATCAGCACTATGAACCTGAGAGAAAAAACGGATCGCCCAAGATACATTATAATTGTGAGTCAGGCTTTCCTTTGTTCATCATGGACACTACTTAGGGTAGTGATTCCCTTCATGAAGGCCTCCATCCTTCACAAAGGAGTTATCCCATTTTGTTTGGTCAAGGCTCTATTGAGTGTCAATCCATCTTAGATAACCCTCCTAATAATGATCTCCATGTTGAGGAAAGCCCATTTTATATAAAAGAATTTTCTTTAATAAGAACATTTCCATCATGAAACACTTCTCCTTTATAAAGAACGTTTTTTAGGGAATCTTCTCTTTGTGAACCCACTGGCTTCACGAAATCCTTTACTATGTGGCCCTCTATGCATGGGGGAAGGGATTTCATGGTTCCTCATGTGGTGTATCATGATGTGTTCCTCTACCAAATGATTCTTGAAATATGAAATCTAATATCTAATTCTTCGTTCTATTGCTACGTTAATGAAGACTTTGCAAGTAAACATTGCTCCACCCCACCCCTTTCTCACATTTCTGGTTCTTTCCCTTCCCCAGGTGTGGGTCTATGTCAAATATGTATGTATTGTGGGTGAGGAGTGAGCCCCTCTCCATCCGAGCTTTAGGAATTTATACTACCAAACACAAACATCTTATGCCCATGACGTTAAATTGTGCTTTTCATATTCATGGACGGAATGACAATGCTAGAAATAGGATGGACACCAAATCCTTATCTCTCTCTCCCATTGGTATTTTATTCTAGGGTAACCTTGAGAGACTTCACATATTCCCTAACACACCTTGATAGGGTGCTTTGTGTACAAATAACATGGAATTAGATCCTCCTTGTATAGTAGGACACCCTCTTCGGGCATCCATTTTAGAGTAAGCCCCAATATCCAGCTCCATAGGTTTCTAACCATGAATAAGCCCCACACCATTCTTCAGTAACACATATTCTGCATTTTTAATGGATTTTCCACTACTACCCCTTTCTTCTTACACCAAGCCTATCATACGTGGTCTTAGAGGTTAGTAGTGACCGTGACACCTTTCTCATGGGATGAAATCCATGAATTATCCCCAAACATCCTAACTACCTAGGTTTTGATCCATATTTATTACACGGGGTGCATTGGATTCCTCATTTAGTTTCCATCCTATCCAATAGAAAAAATACTGTTCTCCCTCCAAGGGACATACTCTCGTGATATTATATCATCTTTTTTTTGGATGACATCCCCCACATAAGCCTTAATAAGGCGTTCTGATCCATTCACCTTTGTTTCTTTGATGCACATGCACCACACCGAATTCTTGGGATGTTTTTCAAGCGTAATCCCTAGCGCACCCATTGAGAACAATGTGGGATTTGATTCCCTACCAACTGGGATACATAGGAATCCCCCTTGTGGTTCAATCCCAACATTGTAATCTTCAAATCATATCAATATCTTCCAATCTATTTAACTTCATCACATGATACATTTCCATACTGACATACCGAAGCTGCCACATCCCTATGAGATCATGTCATCCACATCATTTATTATCCTAGCAGTATCAGTGAAGCTAACTATACATTAGCCCCACACAATCCATATTGACCCAACCTAGAGTGTCCCTCTTGCGAGGGGAAGATATCCATGTGTATTCCAAGAAAAAAAACTTAAAAATGTGTGGGTTTGGATCCCTATCTTTTATAAATGGTACATATGTCATCTCTATGTGGTTCAATCTCAGCCGATGGTAAAACATTTTGTCCCCCTCATTGTGGTCCACCTTCTCTAATCCACCCTGAGTGGTATTTGGATCATCTATTATGGTGTTCAGTATTTCCCTTTTGGGACATACCACTCTAAGTCCGTCCTCTTTGGGATTTATAATCCATCCATTTGGTAAACATTATATGTGCTCCCTTCTATAGATATTCCCATGTAATCCACCTTCATATGTGTTTTGATCTATCTGATCGGTCTATGCTATATGATAAACCTATAGAAAACCCTGTGTTAAACATGCGATGACGAGGAAAACCATAGAATACATGCCTCTAGAATAAGATACACAATGATCAATGTTGGATGGATCAGGTTTCTACACCCTTGAGAATCCATCTTAGGATGAAGAATAAAGGTTCTCCATTGTTCTAGCATCTATACATGCTCAGTGATTCCCAATATGACTATTTATTTGAATGAAGGATTCTTCCCTATCTAAACACCATGGAACTTCCAGAAAAAAAGTGTAATTAAGTAGTTTCCATAATGAAATGTTTTCATGAATGAGGTTCACGAACAAAATCTTAATCTATAAGAGAGACATATACAATGGGAAAAAATTTGAGTATGAATCGATTGAAGGATTAATCCACATCCCATAATTCTATTTCGATTAAGGGGAGAACATCATCAAATAAGTGATAAATTTTATCCACCTTTGGAACAATGAAATGCTCATAAATAGTTTGGCGTGTACAGCTCTAAGTGGACAATGAAATAGGCATTCCTCATTAGAAAGTATCAAGAACAGAAATGGTGAACCTTATGTTAATAATGTTTCTTTCAACCATGGGGAACGACCATGTAGGTGATGAGATTAAGGACATTACTCTAGAACAGCTAGCGTCAGGCCACCAATAGAAATGTTGAACCCCCTGTGAACTATATTCCTCAGCATGGGATAAGTAACACATGAGACATAAAAAGATGTTCATGTCACTAGACCATGATATATGAATCTAGGTCTGACCAAAAAAATAGTGTGCTTGAAATGAAACTCATTAGAATTTTGGGTAGTTTATCATTGGGAATTATAGAATGTGAAATCATCTATGTGGTATCCCTCTCCATTCATCAAATATTTGATGAATATGGGTCATTATGTGTATATTTTCTTGTATCCATATTGAGAACTGACTCTTCATGCATTATAGGATCACATCTAGATGAAAAAAATCACCCCCACCCATCGATGTAGGGGTAGTAGGAGATTCAATGTGGAAATCACACATGAACCCACTACTTCCATGACTACATCCATTAACATGACTAATTGGTTCCCATGACCCATATCACAATTCAAAATTGTCTAGAGAAGGGTGATAGACACCCTTATTCATTGATATGATCCTAATGGGGTCATTCCAATAAGGCACATGGCTAGAAATGATTTGTAGGATTCGGTGCCACATCATCACTGATGCCCCCAAGGGACTCATAAGGAGACAATACTCCCCTCTCCCACATTAAACTAATTCATGAGTCTACCTCTAGATTGATAATGTGACTCAAACTCCTATGTTGTTGATGTAAGGTATATCAGAGTCATCGTGAACATAAAAACTACACAGGATCTACCAAGAAGGGCTCCCACCTGACAACCTCAGTGCTACCATCTGGTCCCTTAGGCTAAAGAAAAGGTGTTCTACAACCCTATCCTATCATCCTCGATCTAGATAACCTGAATCTTGTATTGTGACTATGTTTATGGAGATTAAACTTAGGGAGAACCATTTTCAATAGCTCAGGTGGACCATCCCACCACAGACATATACTAAAAGTTCCCTGCTACTAGAGTGTGGTAGCACTCCAATAAAATATCGGGATCAAGACCTCAGCCACACCATCCATAGGATGGAATGTCTCTTTTGGTCACCGATATAATCAGAAACCATTATGTTCTGACTTATGATGATGAGACCTACAAAGTTCCTCCCCATATTATCACCTACTAAAGTGGATCTCATCTCCACTATTTCACTCGACAGGGAGGTCCTCCCCATGCCACTAGAATATGTCCAAGTGGAGTACCTCACCTTCTTATTGATTTCAATCATGGAGGACCTCCCACTACCTATGATTCTGTATATGGGTGTTCTCTCGATGTATCATAACATCAACATGAAGGTTCTCCTCGCTTTACCCGTAGATTAAGTGAAAGTATTCCACGTAGCTACATCAACCAGAGAAAAGGTCCACCTTGATCGAGCTCCCATCAGAATGGAGGTCCACCCAAAGTTCTCAATAGCATTAGTGTAGGTCCTCTTCACTCCAGTGACCATAAAATTAGAGGGCATACCTTATTCATCGACAGACATAGAGGTCCTCACCATATTGAGTTCTATCATCACAAAGTACCTCTTCATGATACCTCTTCCAACATACATGGAGGCCCTCCCCATGTTCTTGTCATCTCTTGTGCTTATCCTCACCACTCCAACACTCCAAAACATGAAGATCCTCCCTGTGCATCCATATGTAGACACTGATGTCCTCCCTGTGTTCCACATGAAATATTCTCTAGGTGTTCCTCACACCCGGGGTCATCAATGTAAAGGTCACCACACTTCAATTACAACCGATGTGAAGGACCTCATCATGTCATGACTGGATCAAGAAGAGATTGTCCCACTCCCGCAATAACCCACATGAAGATCCTCCTTGTGAAAAAGATTTATGTTTTTCTCATGAATTTTTCCAGGGAAGATGGTTGAACTGTCACCACCAAAGGAATAATTCCATGATGTGCCAGATTTTCAGGAATCATGTATGCTCCCATTATTCTAAAGATGCGTGGGACAGACTTATGGACCCTTCACCCATATCCTCTACATCATAGTATGAAATATTAATCATCATGTTTGTTTATTCATTTTGGAAGATTATATGCACTAGATCCCTGAATCCCATTGCAGGTACATGGAAGTGGAAGAAAATTTGGCTCTCTTTCAGAATCTCTCCATGCAGTCGTCTCTACTACCTCCAAACTCATTATCTACCTCATTATGAGATAATATTTAGTTAGTCTAGGTCATGATATGTGGCGATCACTTTACAAATTTTCCACTAACTGTCGCTACCCTTGAACATGATGCAGCGGAAAATAATCCATCCTACAGGGACATGGTGATGTAGTTGTTATAATATCATAAAAATGATACAGTAAGTGGATGCCAATCAAATTAGATAGTATTTTCCCTATCAACTAATACACCACTATAACAGTCGACATATGTTTCATTGTAGTTTCTAATCCACCTCAAATAGATGAATGTAGAAACCAAGAGTCAGAATCCACTTCTAATGATAGGTTATTTTTGGACACTCTAGCCATTGATCAGTTGTTTGGGATGTTTTGGCCAATCACAACTCCTGACATTGACATTATTGGGTTAGTCACCCAGGATGAGGATCTCTTCTTTCTCCAGACCATCTGGGCAACACATTTCCTCATCTAGAACAATTTGTTGTCTTTTCCAATGATCCATCAACATTACGATGACATTGGAAAATAATATCACATGGTTGAGTTACCATCGCTTCTCATGGATCAGCACCCCACATCACCCAGCTACATCCAAACCCTTCATCAATGTTTCATATAGAGGTTTAATGTGCTCCATAGATTTTTTGAGTAAGTGTACCCACACGTGAAGGTTTTTTTCTAGGGAAGTATGTTTTCTCTACTTTATTCCAATCATGTGATAGTCATATCATTCTAGTGATATCGGGAATGTACCTCCGAGTGTAGTCATGTGGAATATTGATGAGTTCATCACACATAAGTAGAGAGTTTACGATGTAGGTTTCAATAAGAGGACCCACTCCTTGGGGAAACAAAACATCTGTTGGACCACCCAGGTATTGTCACCCACCAGTAGAGGCATATGTTTGGCATTGCGGATCCTTCTAAGTCATTTCCCTTAGTTTGAGACCCAATAAGGGTAAAGGACTTTCCAGGACCTCTAATCCCTTTGAATCTTGTATTTCTATTCACAAGACTGAGGTCCATCCTATTAAGAAAACCATGATTTAACAATATGTCGAATAAATGAGGCACTTCAACGAGATCCTTGTTGGGAGCACCCAGACTACGGTGACCCAATATAATATTGTACCTTATCCCCTAGGGAATCAAGGGAATCTACAAGACCATTTTCAAATATTTCTGGTCAACATTGAAAATCTTGTGTCTCCTAATAGGGTAGATATAAATGCCTATGGAAAGCGACTATAGTTTTTATCATCAAATCTGCCTGAATTACATGATAATCATCCTCGAGACCTGACTCAGGTTATTCCCCCTAAAGCCTCTCATTTCATTTCTCCAGTAGTCCTACCAATCAATATATGATCCATTGATACATCCTTCTATGTTAATGAACCAAGAAATTCATTGGTTGTCAGAGATCCTCACTAGTAAAAAAATCTTCACCAGGAAGACCTAATGAATGCTCTCATCAACCACCTAGAGGCCATTAAAATGTGATTGGTTGCAATCTAACTAGATTTAATTTCACTTCCAGTATGGTTTTTTGATATGTCAACACCCATAGAATTTGATAATATTATATTATCCTCATTTAATGGGATGGGAGATCAACAACAACACATATCCCACTTTATTTATTTGCAAGAAATGAACCAAGATCTGGTGTTTTGTGTAGACATTGGATGTCCCTGGATTGTTTGGGAGAGCCTATTATTAATTTAGTCCCTAACTGATTGGGAAGAAATTCACATGCAGATTATTTATAATTTCATCTCCATTACATGAAAGACAAGTATTTCCAACCTCTTCATGTGAACACATTATCCAAATGAGAAAGTAACATACTTTTTCACTATTTGGAGGAGCCCCACATATTCAGACGACATGCCACTAACTCAAGAACAATTTTTGACAATGTGAATAGGTAATGTTAAGACTGAATTGGTTCCCTCCCTCAACACTTATAATTTCCCCGTTTCATTTGGGGATTTATCTGTAAAGGCTCACCTTCTAGAGGGAGACTTTTACTAGGCTAATAAAGTGTGCATATTGCCTCTTATAGCTCCTTCCTGAAAACATTCCAAGGCTATGACTGCTGTTGTTTTACAGATAGATCCCCCAAGGATTCTAGGATTTTTAACACCTCCTCTGTAGCCTCACCATGGGAATTAGCCTCAAAACAAGCCTAAGGCTCCGTATTTCTAGGAAAAAAATCTGTTGACAACACCCCATCATGCATATATTCCTATCTAAGGAAATAAAGCTCTGATTCCTTATTATTGTAGGGACCCTTGAGTTCCTATACCATATAGAAAAAACAAAACATACTCAATTAAGAAGATTTGGTATTGGTTATTTATGTATTGCCTTGGGAAAAGGGATTATAAATCTTTTAGAATGCATGAGATTTGAGGAGTCTGATCACATTGATCTACTAAACAACTTCCCATATCAATGGTTCCTTTGACACAACATCGAGTGATGATAAATATATTCAAGGATTTTACCGAGGACCAATATTGTTAATAATATCTTTTGGTTGGGACGGACCATGGTATAGGTAGAATGCATTTATAAAAATATATACAGTGAAGGAGAATATGAATTGATGTAGGCATCCAACTGTGGGACACAAAATTATCATGATTGGCTTGATCGTAGAGAAGATTCTCATGCACAAGGTATCTTCCATGCTCATTTGAGTCGGCATGATAATCATAAAGTTTCCTTGTCTCTACTTTTTCTGCTTCAACATCCACCACTCATCCTTATACATCATAATAGAGTTAGTGATGATGTCTTAAAATAATTTATAGTTCCCAGTATGTGATGGACCCATATGTTACCCTCAATGATTTAATTCCCCCAGATATGGGAGTCGGCCCCAGAATTCACCCAGAATTGGGGGATTACTCATGTGATTATTAGGAGTATTCTTTTACGAAGGTTGTCAAAATAGTTTACCCCTACATTTTTACTAGTAATGAGGAACATTGAGAATATTCTCCTGATATTCCATGTTGATTCTACTGTCAATGAGCCCATGGATATGTGAATCATCTGAGTTGACATGCTAGTGCATCCAGCCAAGCCATACATGTTACAAATAACAGGAATCATGTTTAGTGCAGAACCCAGTAGGTATAGAACTCTCATCTCATCCTATTGAAATCACATCATCCACCAATCATTCTACTCAACTGGGAAAATTCCCCTTGACTATGTCATCCTAAGCCACTTCCAGTTGTGGCCAAACCTCATCCAACTAATAGTTAGCTAGAAGTAATTCTGTATGGTTCATCTAGTGAGGAATGATATATTCCCCTATCCCGCTACAATCCACCAGTTTGACCAGCGATGCCCTTCATACCTAGAGTTAGAGAGAAACATATTCTTATATGAAATGTGGATCTAACATGGAAGTATGATGTGCTCAATAATAATTCCATCATTCCTATAAGGATATCGATTCTCGACACCCACTTCTTATTAGAATAATTGTGTGAAGCCCATGTAGTGGATTTAAGAGTAACACTCCGATTTTATATAGAGGTATCAGATACAGAATCCTCCCATTTTTGAGAAATCATGTAGAAAAAAGGCAAGGAAATTATCCCATTTTCAAGAGAATATTAAGGTTATATTATTAAGGGGAATATTCACCTATTTTACATCATAGGCTATCTCAATGGTCTGTAAATATACCATTTTCTCATTGATAATGGTCCAAGGATTAATAGAATCATGACCCAAATGCTCAAAAAGTTAGTACAAACTAAAGAATATCTGTGTCCCTCTAACCAGATTATTGAGGGTTATGACAGGATCGAGTAGAGGCAGTGCGGTATGATTCAACAAAAGGACTAGTTCAGAGGCTTTATCACTAGAATTGTATTCATGGTCATCTCATAGTACACTACTTATAATGAACTAATGGGTAAATGATGGATCTATCTACATGTAGTATTTCCCTCTTCATATCATTAATTCCTCAAGTACACCCACAATGATCAGGTGGTCATACTGCATTATGACGCATCACCTTTTTAATCTTGTAAATCCCACTACTTATATATCTACTATCACAATTGGAAAGAAAAAATGGATTCAGACCAATGTGGTTGAGCACACTGATATTATAATTGACCCCTAAATATACATGGATATTTCTTTCATCCTCCTAATTCATTGGTTGGAGGCCATGACGCCAGACATGGGACATTGCTTCATCATATTTGCGATGATAGGGATACATGTTACCATGTACATGAAACATCATGTGATTACCTAAAACATTGATACATTATTGGATAGAGTTATACTAGAGCCTATTACCCATATATGGTATCAGGATGTTCGCCTCGTGGCTACAGAAGTACACCATACATTCTTATTACTCTAATCTAGGGTAAGTTGACATATACTAACTCTCCAACACAACTTTGAAACCATCAAGTGTGGTCCCCATGATCAAAGGATAGATGAAATCGGGATGAATGCTTTTTTACATGGTTTCAATAGTATAGGTGTCTCTTTTTAATGTTTCCCCACCACTAAACCTGGTAGAATCATTCCTCTAGGTTTAGTAAACTCTAATGTATGGACTCTTCTTGATGATCCTCTCACCACATATGATGAATTAGATTTAAAATATTTTCATCCCACATTATAAGGGAGAATCCCCTCCACCATTTATGAGTTGTTATAGGTGAATATTGGTTCTATGATTGATTTGATACTAACAGTAATCATTAAATCCATGCTTGTAGAATAAAATGAGTAGTATGTGGAATTCCAAAAGAAACATTATGTTGTTCTTTCCTAGAGTTATGATAATATTCCCGGGTTAGACCCTTAGTTCCCCATCCATCGTCTCAGCCTCCCAGTGATATAGTGCGGGTTTAATCATATTACCAAGAAGATTCACATGTCTATTAGTTCTATGGTTGAGACTGAATATGGTAAGATCATCCGGGAAAAAATATTCATTGATGTTATATACCCTATATGGTTAGCCAAACCCTTTCCTATCAAGAGGAAGAATAGATAGATTAGAGTCTTCATTGAATTATGAGATCTCAACCACCACTGACTAAATGATTATTTCCCCCTTCTATAGATGGAGTTTCTTATTGATGCTACCATTGTATTCTAGGATCTCTCATTCATTGATGGGTATTATAGGTATAATTCTATCTGAATGGTATCCCATGATGAGAAATTTACTTATTTCAAAGCATATCATAGTACCTTCCATTATCAGGTAATGCCTTTATGTTTGAAGAATGTAAGATCCATATTGAATCCTTTAATGAACTGCATATTCAAACAAATTTATTGTACTATAGTGGAATTCTAAATGGAACATTTGGTTCTGAAATCCTTCTAGTGTTAGGTCCATCTCATGAAACCTTGTAAAATGTTTCGGCTTCTTCTACTCGCATTTTCTGAAGATAAATCCCTAGAAAAGATATTTTGGTGTTACCTCAAGGAAGTACCCATGTTTATTTGTTAGATATAGAGGCATTGGGATCGGCACAAAAAAGTTAAATTCTATATGTATGATTCCTCTAATGAGAAACCTATGAGGGCTCCGGGGCATTCAAGGCCACTTAGCCTTAATACACTAATTAATTATGAATTTGGATGGAAATTGTAATATCTTTTCTAGACACATGAAGAAATATTTTATTTACAATTGGGATGAAGAGTGTCAATATACCTTTGAGGATATCATGTAGTATCTATTACAACCTCCAATTCTGATACCACTAGTATTGAAAAGATTATTATCATTTACGTGATCTCCCTTGAATGATCCCCTGATGCCCTTTTGTCATAGAATAAAAAAAGGAATGGACAATAGTTTATAATATCTTAGTCACTTTCTCATTGAAATAGAGACAAGAAATTTATCTATCAAGAATAACATCTTTTTGCTAGTTTTTATAGTGCAGAACTTGTGGAATTATTTGTAGCATCATGAGATATAGCTCGTGTCCCACATGGATCTGCTAAAGTATATTTTAAAACACCCTATGTTGATAGTCTATATAAATCAATGGTAAAATATACTCAAGTAGTTTTCCATTATGTTCATTCATGCCGAAGGCCATCATGGATCAGGCACTGGAAGCCTTTCTAGACACACATTTAGCCCCTAGAGAGTGGTCCTTGGACCTTGATTTTTTAGATGAGTCCATTCTCTTAATATATAAGGCTGCGTCGTTGGTAGATTAATTTTATATAACCTCCCATATTCCCACATACATGAAGGGTGAATGATCCATGACTCAATATAGTAGGTCTAGGGATTGTATTCAACACTCTTACATAGGCTGTTTTCCTCAATTTGTTCTTAATGTCAAAAGGGTTCACTAATAATGAGGCAGAGTATCAGGCTCTCCTATCTCGTTTCAAGATGGACCTAGAGATTTATTTTCCCCACCTACATGTGAAGAGGGACTCTGAGCTAGTCATCATGTATATCAATGGTGACTATATCTTCATGAATCCCAAGATCATTCCCCTGCAAGAATGCACTTATTAGCTGATGGCCCAGTTCTATTCTCATGATGAGGTTACTCATGTTCCATAGACTTAGAATTTCTAATTTTTTGCCCGAGATGTTCTATCTGATTCTCTCACATAGCATGATGAAGAAGATCTAGATATTCTTGTGGTACATCGAAGGGTCATCAGCCATATCAATTTGAATGATGATGAATTCCCATACATAATCTATCACATGGACAATACTTCCACATCAGGCCCTCCATATCCCCTTACCATAGAAGAAGAAACCTCTTGTTCAAAAATCATTAATCTAAGTACCTCCAACAAGAAAATATCCCAACAAATAGTGTTAAGCATGAGTAATTTCATCGATGTGCAGTGCAATTCACCCTCCAGATCATACCTAGCCTTTAGAAGATCCTCCAAAAATGTTGGTATGATGGTATTAACCTCCACTGTATTCAAGTAGATGAGATTCCCATGTTTATGCAAGTTGTTCACGAAGTCTCCTATAGTTCTCATCAGGTAGGTATGAAACCCTCTGACCAGATTGTATGGTTGGGATACATTTTATACACTATGGTGCACGACTGTATGGAGTTTTCCAAGAGGTTTAAAATGTGATTGATTCATGAAAACTATGTTCACAGACCATTGGAACATCTCCAAACTACAAATTACACATAGCCCTTTACAGTCTTCGAACCAGATGTCGTGGAGACATACCCACCAGCAATAGATCGCCAATGCAAGTTCATTATGACTGTAATAGATATATTTTCAAAGTGTGTAGAGTATATTCCTCTCAAGGAAGTTATATCCCATTCTATTGTTGATTTCATGATCCCCATGTGCATTCACTGATTTAGAGTCTTCCATGTTGATCTCACTAAAAATGAAACCAAATTCTGGAAAGGTGAGCTAATGAAATGGCATGCCAAGAAAAATATTAGGTCCAATCAAACATCACTCGATCATTCTAAAAAAATGAACAAGATTCAATAATACCCTCTATAACATTTTTAAAAAGTTTATGGGCCAATACAACAAAAGTTGGATTGAAAATATCCCAATACAATCTAGGAATATTGGATGATGAATCATAATTCAACACAGGTGACTCCATATTTCATTTTGTATGAATTTATGGTAGTCATACACATTTAAATTTAGTTTCCATCACTTTATATAGGTATTTATGATCAGCAGACGATAGAAAATTTAGAAGAAGTTTGTATGGCCAAACTGAAAACCCATGACGAGAATAGGCATCAGGCCATGCATAATCTGAAGAGGCACCAAAAAAATATAACTAGACCTCTCAATAATAGATATTTCCTATTCTCCATCATTTTGGGTGACACAGTTGTGGATCCTATTGTGATGATAAATCCTAGCAGGAAACATCCAAAGTAGGACCCCAAATGTGAAGGACCATAAATTATTCCCAAATTCAATCCCAATGGTGCATAATAATTTTTCACTATGGATAGCGAGAAACATACTCCACCAAAAAAATTATATGTTCTTCAATAAGTAAACTATAAGAGTGAGTTTATTTTTTCATTCGACCTGCAAGATAATAATCTGAACAACATTTCCATATTTTCTGAGTGTAATGGACATAAAATAAAATCCTCTTCATCTAAGATGTAGAGCCTTAAACAACTATGAACCACCATACATGAAACATAATGTTAAATTTTTCTTTGTTTTTATATAAAATTATAAACTACATAATCCAAATAAAATTTAATTATTTCATCTTGATCATCATCTTTGATGATAAACTTGAAACACTTCACTTATGGTCTACACTCAATGAACTTAAACTAATATCTCCTTCATCCTTACCACTTGAATTTAAACTTCATGGAACTCAATAAATATGTGTGGAATTATTACCATATTTTATTGGATATGTAGTGATGTCCATATGCATCATCTTTGGGCCCATCAAAATACTCTCCCAAACACTTTTTCCCCATCCCCTAGGATGTTAAAATATGTGTGAGTTCACCACAAAAATGTGTGGTGTGGTGTGTAAATCCATGGTACCACCATTATTAGTTGACATCAGGGAACCACACTACACAACTATATGTTAAGAGGTTTATAAAATGGTCTGATTTCTATAACCTTAAACTAAGATCCCTTTTATCTGAGCAATATGATGTGAAATTATGTGGCCCCTTTTTTCATGGAATTAAACTGAAATATCCTACCTGTAATATGTTAAACTACATAGCATTAATGATCCTTTCTATAAGATCATAAAATTAAATTTACCCTTTGTCTCACATAGTGCTAAAATATCCCATAACACATGGAATTTAACTAATGCATGTCTTCATTGCAAGATGGTAATCTACACTGCACTCTGAGGTCCTCATCTAATGGGGCATCATTTTTCACACTGGTCACTCATTGTGCAATTTTCATAACACTTTTTGGCTTGATTCCCATAATTATGGGATATATAGGAATTCCCAATCTTTTATTCTTCATGACCAACTATAGTTTCATCCTTTCTAACCCTCGACATGAGATCTCTCTTGGGAGTGTGTGGTGTGGTGTAGATTTTCATGGTCCCCATTCACATCAATTTTATTATTCAACACCCTGTGAATCTTCTTTGGAATAACTCTTCCCAATGTTTTAGTCACATGATAATAAACATCTTCACGACTATCATCCTTAATGTATGATGTTAAACAACATGAAAATCAAGAAATGTGGAGGGATTGGTTTTTATCCTCAAGGGATATGTAAGAACACATGGACATTTATTCTTTGGGTCCAGCACATGGTTCTTTAAACATCTTTTATACCTCTTTGTCCTTGTTATATGGAATTGATTTGTTAATATTCCATATCAAAGATCCCTCTCGAGGATTATTTCCTAAGAAGGGGTTTTGGATCCCTCTACTTAATACACCTTATTAGCGTGCTCAGATGTGTTGTGATGTAGAACCAAGAGTATTGAATTATTTATGGTCATTCATTCATTGCATCTCAAACCTTCACATGTCCCATTATTTTAGTCTTCATCATCATTCTTGTATAATGTTACCAACATAAATCATGGTGTTTTGAAACTATGGAACCCATTATTTTATTGGACAATTCCCTAGAGGGAATTGGATAATATTTTGAGACTGGACCCATGCTTTGAATATGGTTAGCAGTCAAGCCCCATTTTTCTATCCCTAACCCTGGTGACATGATTTGGATTTTCTGTTTCAAAATATGGCCAGTGGTTATTTTCTATCCACATGCAACCACCATTGTGTCCCAAATATTTTATGGAATTATTCACAACCATTCCAATGTCTTTATTTTCTAGAGGAACTTCAATAACCATGGTATTACCACCTTGTGCACCTTTGTGGTTTGAGAAGACTGATTGGTGTCATTAGAACACCTTTGACCTTACACTCCAGTCCACTAATTTGTTTCTACCCAAGTCATAGAAATCGTCTCATCCAATTTTTTTCCGTAGTGAGCATGGATCACGTGGGATTAGGAGCCATGGTGGGGTTTTTACCCGCATCGAAGAATCACACCACCCTATCTACATAACACTATGACCATTAAAATAGGAATTTATGTCCCTAACACATGATGTTAAATTGGGTATCTATATATAAGCCTTATGACATCGAACTATGTGATGGGTTTTCATGAGAAATGTGTGGTTTTGTGTGGATCTGTTTGTTCATCATCCAAATTGGGTTAATTATAGTGACACACTACATGTTACGATTTTTAATGATTCATCGTATGGTCTGATCCCTAGGACCCTAAATTAAGATCCCCAATGTCTATTTCACACGAAGATAAAATAATTAATATCCCTCTTCTTTATCATATGATGATAAAATATTCATTATACCTCCACGATTCATGATGATAAACTAATCATCACTACGATGTGTTCACTTGAGAGGACATTTACCTTTGGTGTTGGCCATATACAATGCCACCTATCATAACTTTGTGTGGATTTATTACCATCCTTATTGGATACATAGAGACACCCAGAAATCTCATCCCCGGACCCAACCAGAGGTTTTCAGACTAACCCCTTCAGCCCTTTTTTCCAGGATATCATTTTTGATTGTGTGGTGTTGTGGGATCTCTTTGGTCCCCATTCACGTTGGGTATCCTCATGGAACCACACTTTACATATACCCCTTAGCTGTTTTTAAATCTATGACATCATCTATGGTTTTTAGTGTCCTAGATTCATGAAAATATAATTAATTACCAAAAAAAATATTCTTATTTGAGAGAATATCATCCCTACCTTCTTATTTCGAACAATCCATATTCTATTCCACCATATAGAACTATGTGTTCATTGATTCCCATCATGATATGAATTTAGTGATGCCCATTCATCCTATGGACAATCCCACCTATAGAATTTTAAATACACACATTAATCCTATTTGTATTGGGTTACCCTCTGAGATTATGTTATTTAGTGTGAGACTTCCTTGGTCTTAATTCATGTCAAATTATTTTCCACACCACAAACATCTATTTAGAGATTTTTTGTCCTAGTCTAATGACGATAAATAGTATGATGCCTTCGTCCTTACCCCTTGACATCAAACTACATAGATACAACAATTTACACTATTTTCAATGCCCTACCAATAAATTCCTTCCTGAAGAGAATATTTAATTCCTCTAATATAAGTTTCACACCTACATGATCGAATGGATGGATGTATGAATCATGGGGGGTTAGATTTCACAAGGACATTCCCCCAATCGATTTCCATGCTTCACGTGAATCTTTATCCACTTCCCCATCATCATTCACATTTGAAGGTGTCCCTTGATGAAATGGAATCATGCCAAATTTCATCACCTACCATTTTAGGCCAATGCCCTGAACGACTTTAGATGAAACATGGAGTTCTGTCCTCTTGTCTTGAAATTATTCAGCGTTCAGTCCTCATTTGTCCATCTTGATACTCGATAACACGATATGGATGTTGTTTATCGAATAAAGACAATATTTATCCTCCATATTTACACTACCATCATTTTTTTATTGATATTGGGTGAAAAAATTCATATTTTTTACCTCCCTATGTTCTGGTGGATCCCCAACACCCCTGTTGTTGTCCTTTCATGCATATGTGCACATTGAGTGGGACTGTCAGTATGGTTGGGACTTTACCACATGACATTTCCTTCTCTTCTTTGTGTATTAACATATGATGAAGAAATAATAACAACACTACTTGTTTCGCTCAACAAACATGAATCACATGGTCTTAGGAGTAATGATAGGGTTTGTACCCACATAAATTAGCCACACAACCCTCTGGTCACAATTTTATAATCATAAATTAATATTCTCTTCATAGTTATCCAAGGAATGTGGTGTTTGGTTTCTAGATCTCCTTTGTATTCTTTCACATCAGATTGAATCATGGTTCCACACTACATATAGTATACGGGGAACCTCATTTACTCTAATTTTCTAGTTGCATTACCATAAATTTTGTGATGTTATCGTCCTAGTCGCACGACATTAAAAGGGAATGGGTCGGTCCTATCACATGACATGTGAAATTATCACTATAAATGCCTAAGGAAGTATTCCATATCATTTTTTGTAATGGATTTAGATGGAATCTCTATTGGAATTGTTTTTCAACTATGCTATCTCTTTAGACCTAAACATAGATTTATTCATGTGGTGGTGCCAGAACATTCTATCATGGTCTAGCTGCCAGTAAATATATATTAACAAAAGAAAAAAAATATCTATGGAATATTTTATATGTGATTGGGCCATAACTACACCTGCATTGTGAACTATGGGTGTCTTTATTCCCATCCCTATTGGATACAAAGGTAGTCTGGATCAACTATCTTAGGTCTAGCTGGAGTGTTATTGTCCCTTTTCTTGTCGAGTAATTTTTATCCTTACCACACGATGTTAAATCATCCAGAATTTCAGAACCATGTATGGATTGATTCTCATCCATATATTATACATTTTGATACCATGACATATTGTCAATGGGCTCATACACATATTCTATTGTCCATGATCTCTGACCATAAACTATGTGTAGTTCATCATAAGAAATACATGTGACACATGGGCTCTTTTGGCCCTCATTCACATCAGTATTTACCTCTTGTGTGCCACATGTGTACCCAAGGGATGATAAATTTTCATTCATGTCCAAGGAACATGATGTTAAACTATTTTCACTCATCCTTTCATATCTGTATTGTGGAGTTGGGCCTTCATGGCCTCATTTAAATCAATATTGTGATAAAACCACACTAAATATCCACTTGAGATACCCTATATGGTATGAAATATACAAAATTATACTAAGAACCCAAAATCATGAACTCATATGATAAATTACAACTATACCCTAAGCGTGCTTAGGATTCCCTATGATAATTGTGGGATTCTTTTTCCTTCTCACGATATATGATTTTCCCTACCAGTGTTGGTGTCCAACTACATTGTACTCAATAAAAATTTATAGATTGATTCTCATCATTATAGTATACATAGTGAATCTGGGACATTATGTATCAATCCCACCCGTATGATCATTAAACATTTTCATCCCTTTGTAATTTATCCACTTTAAGGTGTGTATGAAACACATTATCATTTTAGGTCTCATTTACATCTATTTATTTCACCCATGTAATGTTTAAATACCATAAGACTATGCATATCCCAGTAGTCTAAGAAACATGACATTAAAATATTCCCCTTAGTTCATGTAATATTTCCTTAATATGTTTTCATTCCTTGGACTGAATTTAAATCATTGATCTTCTCATCCCACACAATGATTCATTCATGGTTTGAATATTCATCATTCTTCAATTCTAAATGGACCCCCTAATGGTGATGGTATCCTTCCATCATTGGAACACTTCCCATATTGGTCCAATGCCCTAATGGATCATTTTTAGTATGTTGTGAGTCATGTGTTCCCAACATGGTCACCAATTGATCCCAAATTTGATCTCCACATAATTTTATAATATAGTTATAGTATATATGTTTCTAACATTGTCAACAATCATCCTTTTCAAATTGTTTTGTATTGTATTGGGATACCATCATTCATGTCACCCTCTATGTGTGATACCACATGAAGTGTAAAAACCATGTACCATTCCTTGTTTCTTATATCAGGAATTGATCATATAAGAATAAGTGTTTTGGTATGGTGGGTATCGATATTGATGACCCACACAAGTGGTATTTAGTCCAAAATTTATGACTTTAAACTAATAACCCCATAGATAATGTGTGGTGGGATTTAAGAAAATTTGGTCTTCATTCATGTTGGGGTTTCCCCTACAAAATCATACATATTATCATCCCATATTTTCCGTGGTATATTTGAGATGCACAAGACTCCTTTTACTCACTCACATCAGGTTCATATCCTCCGTTAAATGAAAATATTCATGGAATAAACATCATAGTCTGTCTAAAATGATATTAAACTGTTGACTATGGTCATGGTAGTACAACCATAAACTATGTAAAAAAATCCCAATCACATTACTTTAAACTATGGGATGTCCTATTTAGATGACATTAAACTAATCCATATATCATCCTCACCATATTATGTTAAAATATGCATTCATTATATGTACTTGCCGATGTGAAACTACAAAGCATCTCATCCTCTCACTTGAGGGGTTATCTCCCACAATACAATTCATTTAACACATTGTTTTCATCTATATTATTGGCTTGGTATCTGAGAGGACACTACCACTAGAAGATAATATTTATATTTGTTTGGACATAAGCTCATATGCCAATTTTCTCTAATTCTTGGTCGTGTAATTGAAGGAATGATTAATGAATTATGAATATTCTATCAATCCAATTCCATTCTTTACATCCCCATAATTTGGATTATCATCCTCTTTCATGTCTGAAGGGACCGAAAATTGTTTGTTTATGCCTCTATGGCTTAAATGCAGCAATAGGACATCACGCTAAAATATTCAGATAACATTTTGAGGTTGGTCCCGCGTTTTGAATAAGAGAAGTGGTTCTCCCTCATTTGATTGTATTCATTTCAATATAACATTATGAATACTATTTTTTTAATATGGTCAGTTGCTATCTCTTAACACCATGAAACCATCTCCTTCAGTCTTAATTTTGAGTTTTGTCATTCAAACTTCTCATTTCCCCATTGTTCAGATTGATTCCAATGCCCCTGGTGTTATGTTGTTCAAGCACTACAAGATGTGGGGAAAGGTGAGTTGGTTGTTCGGAGAGTCATATTCTACAATAACAATCATTATCATCCTGAATACTATGGGTTTTCAACAAAACATTAGACCTTGAGTATTTGATGATTTGATTTCACTTTTATACAAACTTAATGGTTATGTAGTTGTCCCTTGTTTCTCACATATGGCATGAAACACGTCTTATAAGGGATTGATCATTAGTTACTTCACAAATATAATTGAGGTGCAACAATTAATAAAAGTAATAAATTTTTTCATGAAGGAATTTTAATCAGGAGAGAAGGAAGGAAAATTACGTTTCATACATTGGGCCAAAACATGTCCCTCATTGATCGTCTCCTTAAATGGAACACTAGAACACTACCTTAAACTCTGTGCCGGATGCACACACCTAGTAGCTCCAAGCCCACTCCTCCATGAAATTTCCACCCTAGTGCATTACCCAACCATCCTTTCACCCCATATTTGGGTTCCTAGGACTTAACATGATGGTTTTTTGTAAGGTGGTGGGCATGTTTCTCTCTCTGACAGACTTCTATAGATGCTTTTGGGATAATTTTAATGGTTGTTAATAATGACAGAAGTATTCTTCATCCTAATTATCAAATCTGTATCCCTATAGCACTAATACTATCCCAGTGTGCTCTTAATTTAATAGGTCATAACTTCTCTGGTTGCCTCTAGGATGAATACATCAACTCACAATCTAAATCCACACAACGAAAACCTTTTTCATAGCAGGTAGTATTTCTGGGTATCTGAAAGCAATTCCACTAGATTTGTTTGATTATAATGACTCGGAACATACTCCCTAATTAGAATATTTTTCTTCATTGCTTCCCTCTAGGTTGATTAAGGATGAACCTCTTGAAATGCTTCTTGTGTAGTCATCTTACCTAGATTTATAAATTTTTTTGAGTTGGTATTTAGAGTTTGGTCAAGAAGCATAATCACAAAACTATGTTTTGCATAGCATCTCTATGATAGGTGTGCATTGAAAAGGAGTAGTGGTTCGTGATTCTTGGTTTTCAATAAATAATTCACAGGGAAATAGACCATAGGACCCAATTTTAAAACCTTCATTTGTGGGGCAGATCACTTCGTGAAAGGAGATCTTTACATAAATCATTTGTGTAGATACAGTATGGAAAATTTTCCCCTACTACACTGTTTATAGGTGATGGTCGATCGAACATTGTAGTGACCATAGCTAAACTGATATTCACAAATACCTTATCCTACCAAAGCTTTATAGCGAATCATGGCATCATGCCTCATGAGTCTACTTCATGATCACATGAGGTTTCTTTTTAATGGTGAAGTAACCTCAGAATCCGACCCTAATTTTCCCTCAACTCACATTTTTCAGGTGGGGGGGCATATGTTGTTGCCAAATATCATGATAAGTGAATACATAGATAAAGAAATTTTTGGATCAATGCTAATTCAATCTCAATAAACTCAAATTCATCTAGGAGTATATTTTGCGAAGCTCCTTCATGTAGATTTCATACCTTTATGAGTTTGATGATAATAGTGACCGAGTGCCCATGACAGTCCCTTCACAAGTCCAATGGGTAATACAACCAAACTTTTGTGATTGTTCCACCATGAGTCTGATGAAAACCATGGACAATCATTTGAGATATTGACTCCTTGAGTCTGACGAGCACCTTGACTGTGAACATCATTTGAATCCCCTTTGTTGTTCATCAGGGCCCTACCACTTCGTTGGGTCATTTATTCATTATGGTGAGCCCCATGATCAACCAAAAACCATGTTTTCTATAAATAGATTGCACAAATCCACTTATAAGAATGCTTACCCGGACATTTATCCTTCCCATCTCTCATTTCACAAAGCTCCTGAACACCACAAACCATAGTGAAAAATGGATCGCCCAAAGTACTTGAGCATCATGATCTATGATTTCCATTGTTCTTCGTGGACCATGATTATGTTAGGGACTCAATTCATTGAGAAAATTATCCTTGATGAAGAAGGGATCCCATTTGGGTTTCTTGAGGCTCCTCTAAGCATTAATACTTAATTAATCACTCTAAAAATAATGACCCATAAGCTAAAGTGATTCCACGCTCTGTGAGGGCGTTTTATCTATGGAGAACCATTCCTTCTCTAAGAAACATTTCTTCATGAAGAACAACATCTTCAAAAAGATCATCTCGTTGAGCCCCTTGGACTTGAGAACTCCTTCCCCATGTTTCCTTACATGCTTGTGTGGTGTTATTTCATGGTTCCTCGTGTACTGTCTCATGATGCTTTACTCTACATAATGACTATTCACATAGGCACACTAATAGATATTTTTTCTTTTCATAGATACACCAATGAGGACCCCTTGAGTTACAAATCCCCTACCCAACTCCTTTCTAGAATTTTTGGTGCTTTCCAATCCCCATGTGTGGGTTGGTACCCATGATTTATGTACTAGGGGTGATGAGAGAGTCCTCTCTATTCATGTTTCATGACATCAAAGGGCCAAGAACCAACTTCCAAAGAAAAAGATATTAAATTGTTGTTAACTAATTTATGGAAACACATGGAATTACTAAAAGATAATGGGAATTTAATCCCCCTCACTATCCCTATACCATTGGGATTTCTCACAATTTGTGCCTCATTCAGTCTCCATGTAAGACTCATCACACATTGATAGGGTTATACGTGTACGAATGTAATGAGATGATTATTTACGGGAATGTGATCCTCCTTATAAAAAAGACATCCTATTAATGAATCCATCATATAGTAAGCTCAAATATCCATCTTCTAGGGCCGTTATCCTTGTATAATCCCCACACCATTCCTCATATATGTATATTTCACAACATGACCATTTTGTCCACAAAATCCTCTTATTTTTCACATAGAACATTACTCACAAGGTCTTAGATGTGATCAATGACCATGAAATTTTCCACCTGGGTAGATAGACATATGTAATACCTAATCTACTGAACTAGGTGAGTTTTGATCCCTGTCTCAAGCACTATGTATGTGGATTCCACTATGTGATTAAATCCCAAACAATGTAAAACTATCTCTATCTATCCTAGATACGTACCCTCATGATGTGATATCAACCATTTTTTGGGACACATCCATTCAACCGACCATACTAAGGCATTCCGATCCATTCACCTTGGAATCTTTATTGTGTAAGCCCCACAACACATGTTTGGGAAACCATTTCAAGTGTAAACCCCAATGAACCCCTTCCAAACTACTTGTAATTTTATTTCCAGTAAGCTATTATATGTAGGAAGCCTAATTCAAGTTCAAGACCTACATAAAAATTTTTACATCGGTTTATTTTCATACACTCTATTCCACTTATTTATATACACCATTTCTATATCGATCCTTACACAGGACACTACATCCTTTGAGATCATGTCATCTACATCATCACTTCTCCTAGAATAATCCCAAAATTTATCAGTGAATAATCCCTAGACATTCCATATTCATTCATCCAATAGTGTCCCTATTGTAAAGGGTATTTATCCATTTTATGCCCTCAAACAACCCCTTAAAACTACATGATTTTTTATCCTTTCCTTCTATACAGGGTGCATAGGACACCACCTAAAAGGATCAATCCCAGTCAATGGTAAACCTATTTTTCTGTATCATTGGGTTCAACCTTCTCTGATCCACCCTTGGTGGTTTATGAATCATCCATCCTAGTGTGAAATATTTCACTTTTTGTGACACACCATCTCAGGCCTATCTTCCATGGGGGTTCTGTTCCATCCATCCTATAAACATTATAGGTTCTCTCTCCTTGGAATACCCAAATCTAATTCACCTTTATCAGTTTTCTGGTAAATAAAATCCATCTCCGCCAAATGTTAAACTCATGAACTACCTCCTATTCGACATCGGACGATGAGGAAAACATTAGAGTACCTACCTCTATTATATGATATATCTCAATTTATGTGGTATTCGTTAGGTTTTTGTGCCATTATAAATCCCTCTTAAGAGGAGGAACACAAAATCTCCAATGCTCTAGTTTCAAGACATGATTAATGATGCCTAATAGGGAAACTTACCTAACCGAAGGCATCTTCCCTGTCTATAACTATTGTAATATCTATACAGAAGAAGAATAATTAACCAACATCCATAGAGAGATTCCACAGGGACTCTGGTTCATGAATAATTTCATAATCTATAATGGAGACCAAGATTAGGTGATAAATTCTAAGAAGAAATCCTTGAATGGAAGAAACAACATCCCATCATACCATTGAGATAATGGCGGAGATATATATAATTAATTGATGAATATTTCACACCTTTGGAAAGTGAGAATGCCAGGAAAAAGTGTGGCCTGCCTCACTCACAGTGAACGATGACAATGGAACACCCCGACAGAATGCATAAAAAAATGTAGTTACATGGATTCGAGGGTATTTTTAAAGAAAAAATATGTTCCTTGATAGAAACTTATAGATATGTATACTCTATTATAGAACCATTGTGAAAAGGATGAAGAGACAGTGCCTCAGTATGAGGAAAAAATTATAGGGTTATCAATGTAAGTTATATATTATCTGTGAATCATAAAAGGAATGATTATCACTTCATTAATTATTTAAAGACATATCTCTAAATATCCTTGGTATCTACAAATATATCAATATATAAGGAAATATTAACAATATCAATTTAGATGAAAAATTAGTCATCCAAGTCACTTTTTTATAAAGGTAAATTTCATGAATAATATGAAAACTAATAACCATGTGGAATTAGAGGATGAGAATGAAATGAAATGAATAGATTCATTCCCTACATGTAATTTATATGGTAAAAATACTTATGAATTTTTTAAGGGTATTTGGTGTGTATAATTAATGTAATGTGAAAGGACACAAGGCTCATGAGATACCAGAAATGAGTAAAGAAACAAACATACAATGCATCAACTATAAGTACATGTGAAATTAAATTAATTAATTCCATATGCTATAAAGGTATAATACATAGTTGGTTATTATTATAAGAGCTGATATCTGTTTTATCCAAACCTTTGCATGTTTCCAAAATTAGTGCTTCTCAGAGGATGTGTGGAGTATGTCTAGAATATCTGGATACTAAAAACATTATTGGGGTGAATACACATCATGTAATGTTTTTATTCTAGTTAATTAATGTTCCCATATTTTTAACATTTATTCATGTTATACAACATAGAAGGTTATGTTTGAGGCTTAAATAAATATAGGAAACATGTTTTTAAGTAGAACTTAAACCTCAACATTTACATAATGTATAAATGGTTATACACTCTATAAATATCATATACATTATGTTAATAAAACCTATATTGGATCAATGGTTTCTTAAAAATTGTGATTAAAATCATTTTCAAGAATCTAGTAGTTTCTCCATTCAGGTTTTTGAGAATCCTTCAACCAAGGATTGATTATTTCTTCCATCTTTGATCAATGGTGATCTGTAGTGTTCCAAGTTGTGTTTTCCTATATTTTCTAGTGAGTGCTTGGGTTTGTTCACATCACCTCCCATTTATTCTCACAATTATATGATGTATTATATATGTTGCTTCTAAATTTTTTTATATTGGGTTTTCTAGTTCATTTCTATTGATGTATCCTGATATGGATGTTTTCCTGTGGTAGAGTCGATCAGATGTTTTTAACATAGTTTATTATCGTAAAAAGAACATTGACATCTTTTACGATTGTAAATTTTTTTAATACTATATTTATTTATGTTCAAACATAAATTGATCATTATATAGCCCTTTGGACGTAAATTAAATTTACCATACTATTATTTAGATCTGACTACTGAATTTTATTAGTGATATGATGTTCACGATGTTATTTCATGATATCATGATAGTATTATGCCTCTTGTTTTCTGAGATAATGTGATATCAATGTTATGATTTGTTAGAATTTTTTTTTGGGAGTAGAATGTTTTAATTTATAAATATCCAAAATATATAATTAATATATAATTAATTGGATTTAGAATAATCAAAGAATGGTCATGTTTGTAATCAATTAGATTATTCAATTTATGATAAGCAAATTAATGTAATACAAAACTATAATTTGAATTTATATTCCATTTGATTAATGAAATTGTTAAATATTTTGGATCATGTTAATTATTATAGATATTAATTATATATGTATGCTATTTGATAATGTCACTTCTTTAGTTTTGTCGGAACGTGAATAAATACTAAAATCATGGTTTCCATTCGATGGATTGTTATAACTCGATGTATTGAGTTGAACATAGTTAGAAACTTTTAAGAATGAATTGGTTGACTAATAATGGAATAAGAGATGGTTTTTTATGAATATAATGTTTTATGGCCTTAGTTTCCCATATTCTAGAGAAGGTTTTATTATTCTTTTGAGAGTCGTGGGAGATATTTTTCATGAGAAGGATAAATACCTCATTTTAAGGGAGGATTATCCCTATTTTTTGATTTTTTGTTATTTATTTTTGGTGATGTGACTTGGATACAAACCTTGCTGTGTTATCCTAATACATCTCATCCTATGATGTATGATTTTTGTAGGGGAAGAGTGGATGTTATGCGATTCTTGTAAGGACCTGACCCTAGTTGCTTGGAGGGGGTGCCTTATTTTTTAAATTTTTATGTAGATAAGGAATATGAATCCAAAAGGATCAAGTAGTTTTTTAGATTTTGAAATAATATACATGCATAATTTCAACATTAAAACATGAAATGAAATACAACATATATGTTCTGTTGGGAACATCCAAAAATATAATTTTATCCTTACAGGTAAATCATAATAAACTTATTCATGTCTTAATAAAGTGAATCATAAGAAAGGGATGATCTCAAATGCTCAGTAAGGGTATGAAATATATCAGAATCTATAATAAACATAATCATTAGGCATGGTGAATAACTATAAGCACATTACTTTAAAAATAATATTGAACACATTATGGTAGGAATAAAAATTGAATATATAATTCCATAACAAAACATATTCATGGTTATTCTTCCAGTTAAATAAACACATGAACTATCAACAATATTTTCACAATTATGGAATTCATACTTTAGGACATCATTTCCATACCATCAAGTACTTGTGCTATGACCAAAAATATCCATTTTTCATGGACTCGTGTGAACACCACAGTTTGTCTCATGATACATCCCAATGCATCGAGGGGTTATAGAGGGCCCCAAAAAAACACTTAAAAAGTCCAATGAATTCCTAATATGAACATGGATAAACAAAAATAACATATACAACCATATTTAAAATAATATGTGAAATGTAAATATCTTTCCTGGAATATTAGCCATAAACACTAACCATTCAGAGCAAATTGGTGAATGATTTTAATATAGCACATACAAAGTCAAAATGATCATTAACCATTAAATTAAATATGGTATATGATATCATAAAATATTAATCCAAATAATAAATAAGAATCAACAACAGTTTTGAAATAGATGAATATACTCTTATAAAATCATTGAGTAATTCTTGAGATAAATAGTCTTTTACATTGAAAAGAATAGTTCTTTGGAAAATATATTTTTATAATATCCGAAGTGAGGTAAGATAATATTTTCATAATAAATTTATATATTTTATAAATATAATGGTTTCCAAAAACAAATTATATAGTTTACTTAAAAATAAGTAAGAATTGGAGAAATCCCCTTGAATTGGGCTGGTATTAGGACAAATTCTTTTAAATATCCTTTTAAAATATATAACCTCGTAAATTAATGTAGTATGATTGTTTGAAGAAATATATATAACATTATCAAAAAATAAATTATGATTAAATATGAATAAAAAATAATTTAATTGAGGTATGTAGATTATAAGAGTAACACGGATGGAGGTGGAGGTTCGGGTATAAAACCATTGCCTTATGTCCGAATGTTGTTATCTGGACCATATGGTATACGAATATGATATTTGACTCATTAATAACATAATTAAGAAGATATAAGACACCTATTTAGTATATCATACTTTTTTAGTTGATTTATGTCCTTATTTTTAAATTAAAATATTGAATTTTGTCATTATTTTGTGTTTATTTTCTTGATTTTCATAATTAGGTCACTTATTATAAGTAATGGAGTTCATGTGGAATTGATGTAAATCTACAGAATTCAATTTAAATATTATTTATTAACATAGATATGTGTTAATTTTCAATTCTATCATTTGGTTTCATATAATTATGATGAATCATTAGATTAAATATTAATTAAAAGCACTTTGATTATTTTAGTATTATTTTGATTATTATGAACTAGTTTTGTCATATGATTTAATATTATGTAAATATACTGGTCCATTAGTATTAAAAAGGTTATAATACGTATATTATACCCTAGATCAACCATAAAAATGGTTTCATGACTAGTATATTAGGGTATGTTGAAGAACAAATCATCGTTGTCCATGAAGGTTGTATATTGGCACCTCACAGAAGATGATCTTTTTATAAAATACAAGAGAGGAAGAGAGTAAGGATATTGATGATGGTTCTTCCATTAAAATCATATATTTACACTATATATATTATACAAGAGTTATCATTGTCATTTGGACAGAGGAGGTTAGGAGAGGATAACAATAGAAAGGAACATGAAATGAAATTGAAGGAAATAGAATGTGAATTTACCTATTTAATCTGCCTCCTTGTGAATAACTTTAAGGGAAGATTTTTTTTATTATGGAAAGACCAAGATCTCATACCCATGGGGAGTGACTAGGGATGATTATTTGGGAAGAACATTGATGACCATCAAGTCTTAGATGATTTAAGATAAGAGGGAGTGATGGGGGTTTTTCATAATGGATTATAGGAGGGGTTTTCCATTATTTTACACATTATGTTATTATTTTTTCAAAGACAACCAATGGTACAGATTATTATGACCATTAATAATAATATGTGCATGTGAGTTCTAACCATTTGTGCTTAAATCATCCA
The DNA here is from genome assembly GCA_963277665.1 of Viscum album. Lineage (NCBI taxonomy): Eukaryota > Viridiplantae > Streptophyta > Magnoliopsida > Santalales > Viscaceae > Viscum > Viscum album. The sequence continues at coordinate 1,918,520,313 of OY728125.1, read as the reverse complement.
TGATTTAAGGAATAGTGAGTTTAACTGATAATGTATATATACGGTAAATTACAATATTTTACTATTCATAAAAAATTCAACTATATCATAAAGTTTCTAAAAATTTACCCTTACCACTTTTCGATATGTTGAATTAAAAAATGAAATCAATTTTTTAAATTTAATTTTATAAATATTATTAATTTTATTATTAAATAAAACCGTTATTTATTTGAAAAATAATAATTCTAAGACAATAATTTGTTTACATCACTTTGAAAAAATAATCAAGATCTCATTATCTTATAACCATATGAAAATAAAATAATAATTTATTTACTGTTCCTAAGGGTTATATTACAATTTATATTACTATTAATAAGTGTATGTTTCTGTTCAACAAAAATTATTTTTGTCTTATCAAAATCTAAATATTTTAGTGAATGCAACTGTGTATGTTAGTTTTTAGAAATTCGAATCACAGAGGTGGGAAAATTATGTTTGGCTATGTTTTAACAAAGTGGTGTTTTGTAGAGGCTTGTTGTTTCATGAATTATATATTAAATTTATGTTCTGAAATATTTTGGTGTTATATTTTCTTCTCCTTGCCAAAAATTCAACCTCTAAATTACTAGAATGTTACCTCACAAAACAATTTTCCTAGTTCATCATTATATGCTCCTCAGCCTCCCATGTCGCCTCTTTGATTTTAAGATTTTTTCAAAGTTTCTATACCAGTTAGGTTTTCTAATTCTTCTTCAAATTTTCTATAGTTTCCAGAATTTGGATAGGCTCTTCATTGTTATATATGTCTGCTTCCAATTCCATACCTTCAAGAGTGCGGAAATGCATTTGGTCTGGAATTTACATTCTTAGAAATGAGACATGGTACACATTTAGTACTTTATATAGTCTAGGTGGCCTAGCCAAATGATATTCAACAGCTCTAATTCTATCCATAATTTCAAAAGGGAAAATGTACATAGGTCTTAGTTTCCCTTTTGTTCCAAACCTTATAACACCATTCCATGGAGATAATTTTAAGATAACATGATCTCCAACTTGAAACACCAAATATTTCCATTGACTAACATCATAGCTTTTTGACTTCATTGATCTTCTTTTATATGACATTGAAAAGTCTTTACCTTTTTGTTGTTTCCTTGAAAATTTCTAGGCCCACAAGCTTCCTTTCTCCAACTTCATCTCAAAAAGTTGTTGTATAAAATCTCTTTCCATAAAATGCATCATATGGTAAAATTTGAATACTTCAATGGAAATTATTATTATAGGAAAACTCCACTAAAGGTAAATATTGATCCCAAATACCTTGAAAATAAAGTGAACATGATCTAAATATGTCCTCTAAGGTTGGGATCGTCCTTTTTTGATTTACCATCATATTGAGGATGATAATAATCACTCAAACGAAGCTCAGAATCTAATGTTTTCTAAAAACTTTTCTATAATTTCAATTTAAATTGAGTATCATGATCAGACACTATTGAAATAGGTGCTCTATAAAGACATAGAATTTCATTGATATAAATTTTTTCCAGTCACTCTAGTGGAAAATCCTCTCTTATAGCAAGGAAATGTCCAGATTTTCATTGTAGATCCACAACTACCCATATTACACCATTTTTGGTTTGTGTTTCAGGTAATTCAGTGTTAAATTCCATGGTGATGTTATTCTATTTCAATGAATGAATATGTAGAGGTTAGATGACTCCTCTAGGATGTTGTTGTTCATCCTTTACTTATTTATAACCTAAACATCTGGATAAATAATCAGAAATTTCCCTCTTCATGTTATTCGACCAAGAATTTTATTTAAAATCTATATACATTTTAGTGCTACCTGAAACTATAGAGTAATTCGAGCTATTAGCAACATCCAATAACTCCCTTTTCAACTTGGGTAGAGAGGGAACACATATACTCTTCCCAAATTTAATAATTCCATCTTCACACATGAAGTCATCCAAATTCCCATCTTTCACAACATTAATTTTCTTATAAAGATTATAATCATTAGACTATAATGCATTAATTATTTCTAATAAATCAGTTGGGAAACCATTTGAAAAAGTAGTGATATTTCACCTTCTTTGATAATTTACATATCCATCCTCAATAGATCCATTTATAAAGGATACCTTTCAATCATTATTTTGTTGAGAACTCCATGATCCTTCCTGCTCAACTCATCAGGAAACTTTTTTTCCTTTCCTAGGTTGCAGTATATTGTATAATCATTATCCATTTGTGTTTCGAGCCATAACCTTTTCCCCATGTTTAGTTCTTTATATGATAAGATATACTTCAGACTCTTGTGATCAATATATATCTCACAAATTTCACCATAGAGATAGTTTCTCTATATTTTAGAGAAAAGATCACAATAGAAAACTCCATATCATGAATTGGAAAGTTTTATTTAGGAATTTTAAATTATCTTGATGCATATGTAATAACTATATCATTATGCTTAATGAAATAACCAATTCCTTTCATTTCGGCATCACTATAGAATAAAAAACCATTATTCCCTGGTGGTAGGGTTATGATGGGATAATTCACTAATCATCTCTTCAATTATTTGAAACATTCATCGTATTATTTTGTCCATACGAACTTAACCCCTTTACGTGTAAGCATAGTCATTGGGTTGGATAAAAAATAGAATTTCTAAATGAAACTCTGATAATAACCTGCTAAACTAATAAAACTAGATACCTTAGTTATGTTCATTAGAGCAATACCTTATTGGAAAAACATTATCATTATAGGATCAACAAATATTTTATCATTATAGACAATATGGCCAATAAATTAAATTGATTGAGCCAAAAGGAATTATAAAAACCTTCAACTTCATAGGGTGGATTAGTTAGTCCAAAAGGCATTAATGTAAACTCTTAATTCACATACCCAGTTTGAAATGATGTTTTTGGAATGTCTTCAATCCTCACAAGAAACTGTTGATATCTAGATTAAATGTCAGTCTTAGAAAAATATTTATCTTCGTGAAGATGATGAAATAAATCTTCAATTAAAGGAAGAGGATACTTTTTCATAGTTTTATAGCATTGATCTTCTTGTTGTTAATGAGAATCCTCAGAGATCCATCCTTATTCTTAATGAAAATAATATAGGATCCCCATAGGGAAACACTAGGTTGAATAAATACATAATCACTCAATTCCTATTGTTTTTTCTTCAGTTACACTAATTACACAGTGGAAATTCAATAAGTATTCTTTGATATGGGCCTTGAATTTGAAATTAAGTCAATAGAAAACTCAATTTCCCTCTCTGGAGGATGTCTAGGCAAATCATTTGGAAAGAAGTCAACATATTCTTGATCTATACGTAAGTCCTCTCTTTGAACATACTTTTCCTTGCCCATTTTTATTTCATTCCCTTTCTCCCCAATAATTGAATTTAATTGATCTATTGGGGTGGATATAGTTGAGAATCATATGGTGATGTTTCCTCAATAAAGATAAGGGATTCCACATCATCCTAAAAAATGGTAACCTCCTTTATTTTGAAAAAAATTACTCATCATTATTCATAATAAAATACATTATGAGGATTATATCAAATTCAATCATGGGTATGAAAATATAATAAGCAGATAAATAATATTTATATGTCATAATGGGGACAGACTAACAAAACTTTGTTGCAATGCTACTTCCCTTAAGAGTTTTGATTAAAAAATGTCTTGTTAAATCAATTTGTAAATATCTAATTTTCATGGAAATCTGGGTTGATATGAAAGCGTGTGATGAACTAGAATCAAATAAATCACTGTCCATGTTCAAGGAAATGATTACATTATCTTCCAACAAATCATTAGAAACTTCAAACTTCACATTTCTGACTGCATAAGCTTAGCCTTGATCCCATGGCCTTCTATAGAAAATGTGTCCCTAACACTTATGACATCCATGTACTTAATGTCCCATTTTCCAAAAAATTTATCACTGAACATCAGTAGATTATTTCTTCCACTTACAATCTCGATATAGGTGGCCTTTTTCTCCACACATGTAAAAGACTATCATTCTCTTTAGGGATGTTCCATGGTGTTTATTCCAACAATCATTACTAGATGAAAGGGAAACTCCTCCGTTATTCCCTAATTCATTAATTTCTTTTCCAGAGTTTCTGATATCCCTCTTCTTCTCCTTTTTTACATTAATTTCATAAGACATAGAAAATTCCTTTTTCGTCTTGATAGCACTTGATAATATATCTTCATATGATGAGAACCATTGGGAAACTAGTGCCCTTTAGAGGGATGGTTTTAAACTATAAAAGAATCAATGAATATGTATCCTTGTATTAGGTGTGTAGTATGTGATATGTCATGATAACCTTAGAATTTAGCTTCATAGTTTGTAATATTTTCCACCTCCTTCTACCTCATATTCGATAATTTCCTTTCTATATCTACTCATTGTTCACAGGGAAATATTTTTCTAGGAATATTTACATAAAATACCTTCATTCCACCCCATATATTTATTCATTCTTATTTGTGTTTTTGATTAACGACCACCATAGATACATATCTCTAGATACAAGATAAAATTAAAAGAAAACATTCTCTCTTTTATTACATCCCAAAGTGAGAAATATCATATCTATGGAACTTATCCACTGCTCAAATACAAATGATTTTTTAGTATCATTGAATGATTGAGGCAGTTCTCACATAAAGTGATCCAACATAGCTCTTCCATATTGTGGATCAGGATGCTCTATATGGGTAAGGTTATTACTCATAAGCATAGTCAGTTTTCTATGTATAGTTGTAAGTTTCTCAAAACCGGTCATAGCTTCAGAGCCAATATCATTATCATGTATTAGTGGAAAATTCCTACATGGGATACGCATGTTCATGAGGTATCTATTCATTCAACTAGGTGCCATTTCTAAACAATGGCATATAATATATTAGGATATGAGTCATAATGTATAATCTCAATGTAGAACAATACTTTGCATAAATTGAAATTCTATACATAACTAATATCATAATCATAAAAATGGTTTCTTTGAAGAAAAATTTACATTTATATCATTCATAATGGATTGTAATAAAAATGTGAATTATTATAATCATATCCCCAGATGTTTCAAACAAGGTTCACAGTGAGGCCCATTGTCATGTATCAAGATACCCCAGGTCATGCCCACAATTACTTGTAAGTGTTTTCACTCCTCGGTACATCTTTTCCAAAACAATGTCCACTTGTAGTATCCATACATGGATGTATTTCCTAGGAATATCCACATAATATATTCCTTACGAAAATTTCTAGAATTTTCTTGTGTGATTTATCCTCATAGAATATCGTAGAGGGTTTTTTCCTAATCCACATTATCTAAATCTATTTTCCATTTTTTCTACTAAATTTCCATTGATTCGAACTATAACGACCCGACCCCAATTACCCTGAGCCAGTGCATTATTTTATTAATGTTTCATACAAAAAATGTAATATATATCCCATAGAACCATGTAGTTTTATATATTTGGAAGAAATATACACACATAAGTTCAATATTACAACTTGAAATGAAATATAACCTATATGTTTTCTTTGTAACATCCTCAAATATTAGTTTATCCTTGTCGGTCAATCATAATAAACATCTCCATGTCCTCAAAAAATGAAACATAAGAAAAAAGTGAGATCAAACACTCATTAAGGGTAATAAATACATCAGAATATATAAAAAAGATAAATATTAGGCATTTAGGATAACTAAAAACACATGACATTAAAAATAACCGTGAACACGTTATGATAGGAATACCATATGAATAAATATGCCATAATAAAACCTAATCATGGTTATTATACTAGTTGAATAAACACAGGAACTATAAATATTACATTTTTAATGAGGTAATACATAATGAGAGACATCATAATCATATCGTCATGGCCTCGTGTCGAGACCATAAATATCCATTTTTTCCAGGACTTGTGTGAAGACCATAGTTTGTCTCATGAGACCTACCAAGGAACCATGGGGCTACAGTGGGCTCCAACTGACAAATACAAAGTCCAATTCATTCCTCTTATGAATTTGGATAAACATAAAAAACATATACATCCATATTGAAACTAATATATGAAATTTAAATAACATTCCTTGAACATTAAGCATAAACACTAACCATTCAGAGTAAATTGTTGAATGGCTTAAAGATTGAAATCCGCAGTCAAAATAATAATTATCCATTGAATATAGTATCATAGATGATATCAAAAAATATTAATCCCAATAATATATAATAAGTAACAAGACTGTTGAAATAGATGATGATACTCATATAATATCACTGAGTAATTCTTGAGAAAAACACTATTACTTTGAAAGGATGAGTTATTTTGGAAACTTTTTTGTATTAAAATAGAAATTAAGTAATATTGTATTTTCATAAAAAAATGAGATATTTAATTAAGAAATTTTTTTCCAAAAAAAAATTATAGATTTACCTTGATAATAGGTATGAATTTGTGAAATTCCCTTCAATCGGGCATGTATTATAAGGAGAATTTTTGAAAGATATTTTTAAAACATATAACTCCCCATAAGAGAAATAAGGATTTAGGTATGAAAAAATTTATAGAAAATTATAACAGAATATATGACTAGTACATATGAATTAATATCAACTTAATTAAGGTAAGTATAGAATAATAGTAACCCGAATGAAAGTTGAGGTTTGGGTAGAAAACACTTACCTTAAGTCTGAAAGTTATGATATTGACATTATATTCCTTCAACATGAAATTAGAAAAATTAATACCTTAATTATGAACTTATTATAAATTTAATTTTTTTATAAAACTTATTTTTAGTTCATTTGGGTCCTTATTGATAAATTATAATATTGAATTCTATCATTCTAGAGTGTTTGTTTTCTAGATTTTAATAATAGGGTCATTTGTTTTTATGTAATGGAGTTCATGTGGAAGGGATGTAAATCTCCATAATTTAATTTAAATATTATTTATGAACATTTATGTGTGTTAAATTTCACTTATATCATTTGGATACATGGAATGGGGATGAATCATTCGATTAAATATTAATGATAACCACTTTGACTATTTTAGAGGTTTTTTATTATTATTGACTAGTTTGGTCATATGAATTAATATTACGTAAATATATTGGTTATTGAATATTAAATAGGTTATTATACGTATATTATATCCATATTCAACCATAAAAATTGTTTCATTACTATTACTAAAAGGGATATTGAATAATGAAACTTCGTTATCCATGAAGGTTGTAAATTTTCACCTCATAAATGATGATTTCGTTTATAAAATAAAAGAGAGGGAGTAAGGATATTGATGATGATTATTCTATTTAGATGAAATAATTCCAATATATAGGTGATAATGGGGTTATCATGTTCATTTGAAAAGTTTTGGATACGATAGGATTATAATAGAATGGAACTTGAATTGAAATTGAAAGAAATATAATGCGAGTTTACCACTAGAATATTCCTCCTTGATAATCTCTTTAAAGGAAAGGGTTTTTGTCTTTTATAAAGACCAAGAGATCCTGGAAGTGAGGAGTGACTAGGGAGAGGTATTTGGTCAGAAAATTGAAAAGCTTTATGGATTATATGAGTGAATAGATAAGGGGTGTTGGTATAGGGGGGGAGAGGAGGGTTTTCCCATTGTTTTTCACATTTTGTTATAATTTCTCCAATGACAACCAATAGTATTGATTCTTGTAAAAAAGAATATTAATATGTCATGAGAGTTTAAAAAAGTGTTCTTACATCGTACATGATGCTAGGAATAGTGAATTTACCTGATAATGTATATATAAAGTAAATTACCATATTTTACTATTCATAAAAAATTTAGTATTTCAGAAAAATTCCTAAAATTCACCCTATACATTTATTGATGTGTAGAATTCAAAATCAAACTCCATTTTGAGAATAATTTTATAAATATGATTAATTTAAAATTTAAATATAACCATTATTTATTAAAAAATTTTATTTTCAGACAAAATTTGTTTATATCACTTTGAAAAATTAATCCACATCTCATTATCTATTAAACTTATGAAAATAAAATAATAAATAATTAAATATTCATAAGGGTCATATTACTATTCATATATCTATTAATAAGGGTATGTTAATATTCAAAAAATTTAAGTTTGTCTTATCAGACTCTAAATATCTTATTGAATGCAACCATGTATGTCAGTTTTTCCAAATTCAAATCACAGAAGTAGAAAAATTATGTTATATTTGGCCATAAAAATGTTTTTATTGGTAGAGACGTTATATTTCATGCATTAAACATTATATTTATGATCTTAAATATTAGGTTGTTACAATTTTGTTATGGATGAGCCACATATGGTTAACAAGATATGTTGGAATGAAGTTCTAGATGACATGGCCTCAGTTGAAGCCTGGTATGGTAAGATGAATCATATTATGAATGCGGGTTTCAAGGATGGCACTAGAGGTGATCAAAAATTGAAAATTAAAATTTATATAGTGATGTATTATTGAGAGATTGTATTCTCTCATATAGTTCTATTTAAGGACCAAGGACGAGTATCTAGTTTTATCATTATCCTATTCCCCACAACACGAGGAAGTTAGTTGTTCACGGTTGCATGATTCCTATTGGTGATATCCTTGTATGGTATTCTTAGAGTTTTATAACATTGAATAATTATTATAATGATATAAATAATTTACCCCTGGGTTTTTTTATAATGGAATGGAAATTCCTAAAAATGTTAATTCATGAAAAAATGGATGTGGTTTGATTATTCATGGTTGTCATGGGCATTACTCGATTAATTAATTTAACGTAATGTAATGAAATGTGGTAAAATTTTAATGGTCATTTAAATTATTATTAATTAAAAATTTAATGTGTAGAAATGGTTTTAAAATGAATGAAGTAATTAATATAGCTATTTTTAATTCTTTTATGATTCTGATATATTTGGCCTTAGCAATGGAAGTCAGGACTCTAGGTGACATTAGTTGTTGTTGAGTAAATTAATTGGTTATGAACAGAGTGTGTATTTGAGGTATATTTTTACATGTATGTATGTGTATTTATATTCTAACCAAAACCATGTCAATATGGGTAAGTGACACTCAGTGGACTTGGGGTGGGGTGTTTCCCCAACATTCTGATTTGTGGATAAAGGGATGAATACCCCCTCTAGCCCCAATCTCTCATCTTGGTAGTTAGTTATGCCGGTATGTGTTGGGGTTAATTTCACATATATTTGTTTAGAGGGATTTCATGGATTTTGGTTGTAATGTCTCGTTTTTTGAACAAGATAAAAAAGAAAGGGAAATTGATTTTTTTAGCGGGGCCTGCTTGTTTTAAAATAGAGCGTGAAAAAAATCTCTGAGAGTTGACATTGCAAAGTGGGTTTTTAATTTCATAAAATAAATTTAATATATTAAAGTTAAAATGAAAAATAAAATAAATTTAAATATAGATGGTAAATAAAAATTAATGTTTTAATGATAGTAATAAATTATACTTTATTTAATTTCATTTTTTATTCTTATGTGTATTATTACATTTATTATTATTTTTATTATTATGTTTATTTTTATATTTTCTAGTTTAGTTTTCTATTTTTTATAGACCCACGTTGGGTATCCACCTTCATATAACATGCTCCCCCTCCCCTGGTAACCATAGGCACGTGACCAACATCTCCCTCCTCTCCTCAATGGTCATGACATCCATTGAGCTCCCTCTATTAGACACCTATGGTAAAACCATCCATAGTTGTGACTCCCTATATTGAAACCGTAGGCGAAACCCCTAGAGGAATGATGCATCCTATAGTGTGTGACCCCCCCACACTTCATTGAGATCCCTCTCTGTCTATCGGTTCAACACGAATCCTTCGTGATTTTTCTCAAAATCTTCAAGGTAATGCTTTATCCCTTGTTCTCATAGATCGCTTTGGATGATTTTGGCATATCCATCACCCTAGCCCATTTTCCCGAACCCCTAGGATAGTGTTTTATTTAGGGATTTCTTTTTCTTCTAGTCTTAGGGTATATGAATTTCCTCTCAGGATCTTGTTCATTCATATTGCGGAATCTTCCAATGAAGTCGAATCCATTTGGGATGTTTCAGTTCACCATCGCCATCTAAGGTATGGTATTTTCATGATTCTTAAGATTTCAACATCTAAATTAGGGTCTTTAATTTTTTTTGGTTCTTGGTAATTTATTTGTGGTGAGTTGGAACTTACCAAATTAATTTTGGGTCGTTTGATGATTTTTGATGCCTAGATTTTTCCCAAGGATGTTTTGATCATCGTTGGAAATCCACACACACATATATCTATGTATATATAATATATATATAAATATATATCTTCTCTGCATGTATTACCTTATGGTTCGTGAAATATGTTCACTGGGTTAAAGGGATATATATATTTATATGAAGGTATGTGTGTGTGTGTAGAGAAATTTCGACTTGTCGCTGAAAAATCAATCAAGTGTAGAATGTTAAATTGGATCTTATTATGAGGTTGGGTCACTTTTCATTCACTTTTAATTATATTAATGGGTTAATTAATTTTATATGTCACCATTATTGTATTTTAAAATAATGCAGTATGTTTTTTAGATTAATTTTTTCCTTTTTTAATGTTTTTGATATAATTAAATAAGATAAATGATTATTTGATAATAAATGAAATGGTTTTATAATAAAATTATTTTTTGAGGTGTGAAACCTTCAATCTCAAAATGTAGTGATATAATTTTAGGCATTCCGTTATTAATATATTGGTGTCACTTTATTCTTTAGACTATAATTGTTAAAAATAATACTTGTACATGGCCCTTCAGTGTTATTTCTGAATGGAATTCATTACGTGAAAAATTATAGTTGATCTAAGACATCTTGTAAGTGTATGGGTTGATATATAATTAGAATTTATAGTGTATTGAATCTACCATCTTCCCTTCACATTGTCACTTATTTCATGTCTCACATTTGTGTCACTCGATGAAACCTTCCAGTGATGCCTTATCACCACATAATACATATTTTGGTCTATTCTATCATGTTGTCGTGACCTTAACTCTTGTTGAACCCCAATCAGGGTGTTCACCTTGCCTCATGGCCACCCCTTTGGTGTGCCTAGACTAAATGGCATTTTCTTCTTATGCATTATGTTATAAATGTGACGTGATGGTTTCAATTGAATTCCATGATTGAACAAGATTATTAGCCTATATCATTTAATGCCATCTATAACCTATAGTTCTATGCTTGTTTATTACTCATGATTTTTTTATTCTATTTCTCATGAATTTACCTAATTATTATTCCCTGTTTTAGTGGATTGATCTTCATTCTATGATTTTTCTTCTATGATATTTAAATTATATAATTTTCATGTAATTTGTATGTTCTTACATTTGTGCTAAATTACCTATTCAATGTTGGTGGTTTGGATTGTTTTACTTGATAACATGAATAGATGGTGGCTCAAAATGATTGTATGACAACAAGATTTATGTATATGATTTCTAGGTAATATATGTATTGATATTTTCCTTGTATTCTTCTTTGAATACCGTGGTTCTCTTGATATGGGCTGGGTGAGAACATGGGTTCTGTATTAAGAGATCATGAATCATCCCATGTTCATGATTGGTTATACCAAAACATACAGCGGAATCAATGTCTTAGGATTTTCAAAATGAGGGTTTCCCTTGGATTTCTATATACTGATGCATGATACTTGTTCCCTAAGGGACAATCGGGGATGGACCCAATGGAAAAGTGGCTACACCAAGCCTCAGGTTATACTTGGACCCATATGTGTAATACATGGATTGGACTTATTAGAACCCATGCCTCAATAGATACATGTTATTTTATATGAATTCTACCGATGCGCTCAATGGTATTGGATAAATTGAATGATGTACTGTAGATCTACCTTCTAAAATTGCTCAAATTCCAACTAATGATTTAATTAAATTGCATTGAATGACATCTTGGGTTAAATAACTTACTTTATTATTGTTGAATCTATATATATTAGTTCATGAAGTTGTGAATTATCTCTCTTGTTTGTTTGAAGACTTATGTGACGACATGGGAATTAGACCCCATGCCTTGGAAAAAGCTTTAGAGTAAACCTTAATGAATTTCCTTGTTACTTTTTGGCATTGGTACACATATTATGATTCCACATGTACCTTCATATAAATTCTGAATTACACCAAAGTAGGTGGTTTCTGAAGGGTGTCTGTTTTGGAACTAAGACTAGTTTCTATTACTAACTTGTTATCACTCACTATTTATTTTACGTGTCACACTTATTAATCAATATTCCATTTTTTGGATTGTGATAGACACTAGTGGTGTCATTCAACATAGATTTATATCTCACACCCTACATGGGTCCCCATTGCACTAGGGTACCTGAGTATACCTTTCTTGTTAACAGGACAAGAAACTATGATTCATTGGTTACACTAGGTTGTCTGTACATGGATTTTAGGAGAAAATGACTGAGCAGGAGCATATGATTTTTATATAGAACGCCCTTGTACCTTTTCCTTATTTTCATTATTCATGGTCTGTATTGTAAGTCAAGCATTAATTTTTACTAATTTCAGTTATGCATCATCACAATGAAATGAATTCATCTATTTTATAATGTGTAATTTTACACTTTTATTAAATTGTTGATTAACATCGTCTTATGCTTTCTCAATTATTGATTATTGTTTCTGTTATTCTCTGTTTTTTATGATTATGTTATCTATTATGTACTGATAATACTTGTGTATTCTCAGATCTACAAGGGAATAGTCTCCCCATGGTCACACCCTAGGCCCTCACTACCCGATGGAAGCCTCTATCATTCAGGGAGATGTGCTTGAGTTCATGTGACCCACTAGTCTGACCATCATCTTAGAGGTGATTTGGGTCAGTACATTACAAATTGGTATCAAATGTGGTTATTTTTCTTTGTCTTACATTTTTGGGTTTGTAAATAGGAGACTACGAATGTGTCAGTGCTTAGTAAATAGTTTTTCCAGGTAGTGATCACCCCATGTACATAAAATGTCCTTGTGTCCATGGAAAAGAATTTATATTTATTCCTCTAAATATTACAGTTGATATAAATTTAGATCGTGAGATTTGTGTAATTTCAACTGCTTAGGATTTATGGGTTTTATGGAAATTTACCCTTTACCTTGTTAAATAATGATGTAACATAGAATACATAATATTAGGAATATGTAAATTCACATTCCATTCATACTTCCATGCCATGTATTTTTATTTATGCTTTTTTAGATATATGATTGAGTTAATTGAATTCCATGCCATGACTTGTATTTATTTATCATGCTTGTTAGATAGTATGTTTTGGTGATATATTTTTCATGCTTGCATGTTGTTATACTACCTATTTTCTATCATGTTTTCCTTGAATAATTATTTTGTGCTTATTAGTATTTCTCTATGATTAAAATATCATGCTTTAATGATTTAAATATATTTCTCTCCGTTATCTTCTTTTAGTGACATGCTAAATTAATTGGTATGTAATTCTTTTCTTTACATAAAATCTTATGGTTTCAACTAAACGGGATCCATGTGCCACCTATATAGTGAATAGTCACTTTCAAAATTAGTATATGGAAACTCATACAACTGGACTTTTGAACATGTACATGTTGTATTATGAAATGGGGTTAAATGAAAAGGGCATTGAAATGGAACCTGTAGTGGTGTCCTCTGTTTAGTACCCTCGTGTAAGGGTATTTTAAGTTTATATTTGATTTTCTTAGGGATAGAACCATAAATTTATTTTTTAGACTTTATTCTCCTTATAAATGGCCTTAATGATAGGATCATGAGACAAGTGACATTCGTAGGTGGGGACCTGATATGGGTCGATGCTTTCTTCTTTCGTATGTGGCTAGCTCATGGTAGGTAGCACCCTTTTAATTTAAATTCATTAATAATTCCATGATTCATCTATCATTTGGTGTCATTTGAGTACTATCGTACCTAGTATGCCTCTTACATTCTAAATGAACCCCTTGTTCGAATAATTAGTCATGATATCATTGACTTCTGTTTTGGGATTGATCTTTGAGCAGTGCTCATTTTCAACAGTTTAGACATGGCTCAGTCATGGTTAGATGGTTCATAGGTTATTCAACCCTCTCTTCTCCATGGTGATGGATGAATTGATACGTCTTCCTCCTATATAAAATTAACCCTGTTTATGTATCACCTTGGTTAGTATGAATTCACGTACGCAGTTCCAACGAGTGCTTAATGTTTTTACCAACTGGATGAGTTCAGTGTAATAATTAAGCATTATGTGGTCAAATATGTAATTGGTCATCTCCATTGTAGAGTGGCATGTGCATTAAAAGAATCATTCTTTTCCTAATACTCTGGATGAATTCCAAATACTTGGGTGTTTTGACATGCCAGAATATTAGGTTGGGTTTTCATGCCAATTATTTATATGTTTGCCTTCATGGAGATATTAACCAAGTGTGCTTTTGTGGGACAAGTATATCTATTCTTTTTTTATGATTAGAACGCACCTACGGTGGGGGATGTCAGGAAGGTTATGTTAAATACATTTTTTTCTTTGTAGAATGAACACAACCAAAGAGGACCACTTGATAATGGTCAAGATAGCTTAAATTTCACGAGGTTAGTAAACATTAAATCATGTTAGTGATTTTTATATACACGATGTTGGTGTGGTTAGAGGAGTATGAAATGGTTGATTTATGCCACTCTCGAATCATTCAATGCTCTGATATGGATGTCTTGGACTTATACTAATGTCTCTATAATAAACATGGAGTTTTTAATACCATACGTAATATCCTTATAGACATTTCTTTCCATTCTGAGGTTATCCCAGACTATTTGGTCTCACTGATGCTTAAATCGTGGAACATAACCATAAGTCATATGTAGGCTTCTATGGACTTGTTCAGGGTGAATAAAAAATAAATTTAAATAAGACATAAATGTTTAGTTTGTAAAAATGGTGGTCGTCTAAGACAAGAATCTTATAAAATAACCAGACAAAGTGGCATGACTAGTTTTCTCTAATGTTAAATGGAGAAATCAGTTAAATTCCATTTCTGGCACATCATCAGGTGAGATGAGTATGGTTTGTGTTTTATAGTTATTTTCCTGAAAAGTTTTCTTGAATAGGGGTTTGGGTTCGATGTGTAATCAACCATTTTATATGTTTTGGAAATCACATGAGAAGAATCTTAGTAATGCATTCAGGCATGTATTTGTAGGTAGTTCTTATAGTGGAAGGTGTCGATAGTCATAATTTTACCAGTTATAATGTTAATGTCTATAGTGGAATGAAACATTGAAAATATATTTAATGATATAATGACATTGTTGTGTCTCTAGATAAATAGGCCTAGATATTTGTCGTCTCTATGATTCCGTTGAAAAATGAGAAATGGAAAATATCTAAATATATTTTTTTCTGCTTTCCTAATAAATATTTGAATGTGTGATAGGCATTTGGAGATGCAACATTACCTTTTTTATGAGACTTCAAGACCCTTTAGATAGGGTGAGGGTTACTTTGTTCCTGAATTCTTCTAAGGGATGAGATGTTTTACGGTGGGAAGGTTATAACATCGCTTGTTTTTTCATTAGTTGGGAAGACTTGTTTTAAAACCAAGCATCAGAATCTTTTTATCTCAGAGAGAGAATGATGTGACTAGTTTTTTTAGTTAATGAAATTAAATTGATTAAAATAAAGTTAAAATGGGAAATAAATTAAATGTAAATCAAATGGAAAAATAATAAGGAATGTTTTAATGATAATAGTAATTTAATATTTAATTGAATTACATTGTTATTATTATGAGTATTATTACTTCTATAATTAATATTTTGTTTATATTTTTTTATTAGCATAGACTGTTTTATTATAGACCCACAATGGGTTTCCTACTTCATCCATCACGTACCCCCTCCCCTAGTAAACCTAGGTGCATGACTAGCACCTCCCTCTTATAATCCATGGCATTGATCTCCTTCAAGACCCCTTCGTCAGACCCCTACGGTGCAACCCTCCTTGGTCACAAATCTCTGTAGCTAACTCCATGGATGAATCCCATTTAGGAATGAAACACTTTGTATTGCATGACTTATCCTTATTCATGATCACTTTCCATTTGTTAGTTCGATGCGATTCCTTCATGATTTTTCTCTAAATCTCCAATGTAAAGCTTTCTCCTTTTTTTCTTATAAATATCTTAGGCCAAATTTGGCCACTACGTTTCCCTATACTATTTAGCTGAAACCCTATGTTTTGTTTTAATTATGTTTTTTGTGGTTTCTTGTAACAATTGCATCCTTGTGAAAGCAAAACCACCCCGCCTTAACATGGCCGTCGGGTCCTGGACCGCCATGTACCACTAGTTTCCCCGCAAATATGAAGTCCCCACCCAGGGGCCCACCCATGTGCTTGAATGGGTCATCTAACTAATGACTATCTCTAGAGTCCAAAACATTTCTTTTCCAGTGTGTTTTTCCCTTAATCACACACACCCTGGGAAGCATTCCACAAGGTCACTTATCCTGATCACTACTCCAATCCATCAACATTTAACTGTAGAGTTCTAATCAGGTAGGCTCCCAAAAAGTGCCCCTTATTGATATGAGTTATATGATTTATTAATTTAACCTTTTATCATTTGGGGGTGTTACAATACCCCCTCCCTTTAGAGCAAAACGTCCTAATTGTGGGCCTTACATCTCAACCCAGGCAATGCACCAGACTTAAGGATGGGTGCGACCTCTGATACCAAATGGAATAACTGGGTCTCGATGATATCACAACCCCCCCCAACATGGTCGTCAGGTCCTGGCCCACCAGGTACCACCAATTTCCCCGCATACACTTGGACCCCACCTAGGGGCCAACCCATGTTCCTGACTAGGTCCACGTGATAGCACAACCACCCCGCCTTAACATGGTCATCGGGTCCTAGCCAACTAGGTACCACCAGTTGCCCCACAGACATGTGGTCCCTACCTAGGGGCCCACCCATGTGCTTGAACGGGTCATCTGACTATATCTCCACTGACCAACACATGTCATTTCTAGTGTCTTTTTCCCTCACTCACACACACCCTGAAAAACTTCCCAAAAGGTCACCCATCATAATCACTACTCCAAGACAAGCATGCTTAACTCTGGAGTTCTAATTAGGAAGACTCCCAAAAAAGAAGGTTCACCTTGTAGACATTAGTTATATCATTTTTTCATTTAACCCATTATCATTTGGGTGTGTTACATTTCTTCTGATTTTAGTGTATATGAATGTCCTCTTAGGTCTTATTCATTCATATTGATGCAACTGACATAGAAGATGAAGCCCTTTGAGATGTTTCAGTTCATTGTCATCATCTAAGGTGAGGAATTTTTCATGTTTCTTCGTTTTTCACAATCCATGTTAGGGAATTTAATTATATTAAATTTTGTGGAATTTTATTTGAGTTGCGTTTGTCCTTTCCACATTAATTTTTGGACCTTTGATGATTTTTTAGGCCTATATTTTTCTCTTGGATGTTTTGTTCAGCTTTGGAGATCCTCACATGCTTGTATCTAGTTATTTATATAATATATATATACCCCCTGAACGTATCCCCTCATGCAATGGGGAATACATGCATTGGGTTAAAGGATATATATATATATACATATATCTATGTGTGTGTGTGATGTTATGTGTGTGTGTGGAGTAGTTCATATTGATCACTAATAAATTGGTTAAGTTCCAAAGGATTCATTAGTTATTCTTTTGAGGTAGGTTCCCTTTCAATGGCCCTTTCATTTTTGTAATTCATTAATTAGTTTCTTATCACACAATTCATAGTTATTAAATTTATGTTGTACAGTTTTTAGATTAAATGTTTCCTTGGTTAAATTTTTTAACATATTAAATTTGATAAATGACTGTTTGATATGAAAAGTCATTATTTTATAATAAAATCCCTTTGTTTAAGTGTAATTCCTTAAATTAAAAAATGCAGTGATAGTATTTTCTGGTTTCCTTCCTTAATTCATTGCTTTCTCTTTATGATTGAGATTATAATTCTTAAATGGAATTCTTGTACATGACCATTTTTTGTTATTTCTAAATGACATTGATTCCTTAAAAATTATAGAGGGACCATGAAACCTCCTATGTGCATGCCTCAAAATTTATTTAGAATTCTTAGTGTAGGAAGTCTACCCTCTTCCCATTACATCGTATATTATGTCATTTCACTCATTTTTTCTACTCACTACAACCTTCTGGTGTTACCTTGTCATTTCTTATTAGAATTTTTGTTTGTTATATCATTCTGTTGTGTCCCTCACTTATGGTGAAACCTGTATGGGGTGCTCTCCTTACCTCTTGGACACCCCCTTTGGGGTGACTAGCCTAAATGGGATTTTTTATTAATTCATTATGTTATAAATGTAATTTAATGGTTTTAATTAAATTCCATGGTCAATAAAGTTTGTTAGATTTTACCATTTAATTTCATTTATAACCTATGGTTTGAGGCATGTTGATGCCATGTGATTTTGATTATATTCTATTCCTCGTGTATGTTCCTAATTTTTATTTCTTATTTTAGTGGCTTGATCTACATTATATGCTTGTTCACATGGGATATTAAAATGATAACATTTTCATGTAATTTTATTGTGCTTACTTTTATGTTAGATTCTTTATGCAATGTTGATGGGTTGGATTGTTTTACTTGATAGATCAAAGAGATTTTTTCTCCCAGTGCTAGTCTGACATAATTATTTATGTAAATGATTTCCATGTGATGTATTTTTTATGATTTCCCTATAATGAGATTTGGATAGTATGGTTCACATGATATGTTTTGGTTAGAACACAGGTTTTGTATTAAGGATTCATGGATCAACACCTATGATTGGGTGGTTATGACATAGTGGTCCGGTGAAGTAATCACTTAGGATTTTCCATATGAAGGTTTACCTAAACATTTTATATACTCATGAGTGACATTGGTTTCCTATGGGAAAATGTAGGATTGAACCATTGGCTAAGTGGCTACACCAAGCCATGGGTGATACTCGGCCCCTTATGAGAGATACCTGAGATGGACTCATGATAAACCATTCCTCATGAAATACATGGTCATTAAGAAGATTTCTATGGATGGTCTTGGTGGTATTAAATTAATTTAAGAATGAATCATAATGATATCATTGGGATGAACAGAGACTCCAACTCTTGATTTGATTAAATTACATTGAATGAATGCATGGGTTAAATTTCCTGTGTTATACATATTTCGTCTATTTATATTAAAGAATGCACTTGTGACTTTTCTCTCTTGTATATTATCATACTTATGTAAAAAAATTGGCATTATACTCAAAGCCTAAGGAAATCCTTTGGGGTGCACCTCAATGATTTACCTTTTTAATTTTGGAACTGGTATAGATATTGTACTTTCACTAGCACCTTCTTCTAAATTCTGGCTTATGACGACATGGGAGGTAGGGAAGGGTGTCCGTTTAGGGACCCAAACCAATTTTCTCTTACAAAATTTTTATCACTAAAAATTTATTTTATATAGAACACTTATTAATTAATATTTAATTGTCATGATTGGATTAGACAACAGTGGTGTCGGCCTATTGAGATTTATATCTCACACCTTACCCAGGCCTCCAATTCACTGGGGCACCTAAGTAAAGATTTTTTGTTGGTAGGATTATGGACCATGATATATTGAATATGTTGTGTTGTTTGTACCGTGATGTTAAGAGGAAAGGATTGATATAGAGCTCAGTATTCTCATTGAGATCTCTCTTACGGATTTTTTTGTCCTTTCTTTATTCATGATCTTTATTGCAAGTAATCAGGTATTGTTTACTGATTTTATTTAAGTATCACTACCATGACATGAATTCATATGTTGAGGTCATTTTACCAACTGGTCTAGCCAACATATTAGTGGTGATTTAGGTCGGGATGTTATATTGTACATTTCACACACATGTATAACCGGATACAATATCCACAATATTATTATAGGTATGATGTGTATAGGCTATGATTTCTTGAGGTAATTACGTAGATGATGGGATATAATGGCTTGGCGTATAATACCCAATATTTTATATATTTCATACACGCTATTGTGGATCCCATAAAATACATGGATTATGTGTGTGAGTGTGTGTGTTTGTGTTTGTCTGTTATAGTATAGTGTGGTTATGTGATTCGAAAGCATCTCATTGTGATTATTTTCCCATGTTTCATCAGACATGATTAATTTTGGAGAGTGATTATTAGGATGTGTGACTCTTGGGAAGAGGGGAAAACTAGTTGGTATGACATAATAGGGTAACCGTGATGTTTTCTTAACTATATTATAGTCTCTAATGTATGTGATAGTTGGTAGATTATTCCCTTATATGGATAGGAACATTGTATTCCTATTTAGGTGATGAGTTAGTTTCACTACTATTCGATGTGATTTAGTATGATCTATTTATGAATTGTAATTTATGATCCATAGATTATATTATATAGAATATTATTCAACTCACATTAGAAGTATAAAAACAATTTTAAGGTTAGTTATAGTGGGTTGGAGATCATTTTTGGATTAGGAATCCACGGTTTTGTGGGAGTTATTTGGGATTTTTTTCAACTTTAGTGTGTAACATTTTGTGTACTTGTAATATCCATTCCATTTGGTTGACTGCTATAGGAAATTGAATTCTATCACATAGTTTTTAAGTTATATATATGTATAAGAAGGTATTGGTTTTTTTATACTTCTTATCTATCTTTTCTACATATTTTCCATAGAGAGTAATGAATCCCATATGCCTGTATATTATAAAATCTATGTAGATACCAAACTTATTCAAACTGGAGGGTAGACTCAATTAATCTCTATCTCTCTCCCCAAATTATCATATCTTTGTGTGGAGAGGGTCATGAAAGATGGGTGTCTGGTTGAGGGATGGGATGGAATTTGGAGTTAGGAATAGGTGAGGTTATAGGGTTTGTTAGGGAAACAATGTAAGATATGTTTAGTATGTTATGTAATCATGGTAGGACAATTATGACATGGTTTCTTGGGCCCCCCTATAATATAATTCATAGACCTTTAAGTTAACCGAGCATACAAAATAATGTCATATAGGTTACAGGGTAGAGACCTATAAAAGGATCATTAATCATTTTTTTGGGATCACGAGTTATAAATCGGTTGACCTTGGGATATGATAAATCATTATATAAGATAATAAAGTATTTAATTATTAAATCATAAATATACTATATTACATGTTTATGAGTACTATGATGATTTTTCATTTTTTAGGCATGGGTACTTCTTAACGTCCTCATTAGGTTCACACCAATGATGTTCAGTAGCATGTTTCAATATATTAGGAAATCATAGAGGTTATATATGATTAATCTTTTAGGATGAAACTCCTAGAGTTTAGGTTATAGTGTCTAAATAATCATGAGGCATCTGTTTTAAATTTTGTTATTTATGACTAATTAGAGGGTGATGAGAAAACATTTTGTTAGATACATGATTTAAAGGAGAACTAGGATTCATTGTATATCATGGTGTTCTGTGGATTATCAAGGATGTGGTGGTTCTTGTTCCTAAGGGATCACTAGGAGTCAAAAGTATCATGGGTGATCATACAAGATGAGTACAATGAAGAGTTTCATTATTTTACCAAGATGGCATCCTTCCAGAAGGAGATGATTCCCCTTCAGTAGGATATCTCTAGCATGAAAGGGATTAGGATCCATTTTAGGACCTTTATGTGATATTATTAAGATAAATTTCAAGATTTGGAGTCACTGGAAAGGAATTTATCGGACATTTCTATCTAGAGATAAAAAAAATTCACCTAGTTTATGGGGATGATGTTCCATGATGTACTAGATTTAGGAGATATAGTAGATATGATGTCTTCTATAAAAAGGTCTTCAAGAGAGGGGAGTCATCGGGATTCCGAAGGAAATATTTTTGTGGTCTGGGGTTCTCAGTTTCATAGACAGAAGATATTTTTCATAGCTAGGGTTCGGTGCCATGATTCATCGTATCATTTTTTAAGGGAAGGTGGGTCATAGAAATATTATATAGGATAATATTCTTGTTTTTTGTAGAGTTTAAGGAAATAATAGGATAGAGTGCCTAACGTTTCAGAGCATTTAGTATTTTCCAAGTGTTTTACATCAGGATTTAATATTTAGGCAGTTTTAGCTGAGGAAGTAGCAGCAAGGTGCTCAAATTTGTGATTAATAGAGAGGGGATAAGGGAGGTATATGATATCCCTAAGACCCCCATCATTCTATGTGAGTAGAAAGATGGTGCAGTGGTGGTCTCCAAAAGCATCATAGAGTCCATGGATTATATTTTGGTCTGATGATTACTTATCCTTTCCAGCATCGGGTGGGACAAATATCATTTGAGTTACCGTTTGGTTGTTTTCTATGTGCTATCATTCATTTATTCAGGGGTGAAACACTCCTTTATATCTTATTCCATTTCACATGAGTTTATATGTTTTTTAAATATCATTAATGTACCCTTGATGTCGAATACACCTTGGAGATCAAGTTAATTTGTATTTTTTATATAGATATTATGATTTATTGTCTGGTAAGGAACACTCTTGGGGAGGATTTTTATATTTATTAATATATTCATATGACATTATCTTCATCAAGGATTGGTTTTATTCAATAAATGATATCCTTGATTTAATCAGAAGGTAGGTTCTACTCTATAATGTTGATTGAGATTCGACAATGATTTTTTGGTGAATGAGACACTCAAATAGATTAAAGCATCGTTTCCCCCTTATCATATTTGGTGGTTAATTTGATGTTGATCTCTTTAGAGTTTCAGCAGTCAGTGTTTCATTGGGTTGTGGAAGATTCCATAATTTCTATCTAAATAACGTTTTGGAATTACCCCATTGACAAGAGATCATGTTTGGGATAGAGATATGGAATGGAATGCCTCCAATATCCATGTATCTATATATTATAGGTCCTTCTGATTTGGGAGGTATTCGAGTATAAATCAATGATTTGTTTTTCTAAGGTTTCATTTGGAAGAGTGTGTCACCATGGGTTGTGCGAGTTTTGTTCCCAAAGAAGTATGGTGGGATGTTTTAGATTTATATCAAATATAATCATTTGAAACAAGTGAATGTGAATAAATGTTATCAACATCCATAGGTTGATGAATTATTTGATCAGTTGGAATGACCTATTTGGTTGTCTAGGATGTATTTATGATGAGTTTATCATCATATTCGGGTGGCAGATAAGGATATCCAGAATACTACAACCTCTTTTCTTCATGGACATTTTTTCCATTATGATGTTGTTAGGTGTGATAAATGATCCAAGTATATTAATGGGGATGATAAAATATGCGTTCTTATGTTTCTCGAATATTTTTGTGGTGGTTTTGTTTGATTACATTCAAATGTAATTTGTACTGGAAGAGGATCATATAGAGAATCTGCATGCCATTTTGGTATTTGTTCACTATGAGAATCTATTTGGGTTGTTGATGAAGTTTTTCTAGTGTATTTTTTGGTCTTTTTCATTGGGGCCTGAGGTATCCCAAAAGGTAGAACATGCATATACCTCTAATACTGAAGTGGTTATGTCTTCTGAGGATCCTAAGAGAGTGGTGGAGGTCTGTAGTTTCCATGGGGATGTAGGATATTAGATTATGTTCTCAGACAATTTATCATAAATTATAAATCTTATAATATTAATTAAATAAAATTATCTAGTGTTCTTTTGAACTGAATAGTGTTATCCATCTTCTAATTACCTGATTTTAAAGTTAGTCATCACTATAGTTCTTTGTTTTCCTAGAGAAGAATATCTTTTTTGAGATTTTCTATGATGCTTAACATTAGGGATTAGGGTGTGTTCTGATGTAGAATATATTAGTTTTTTCTTATGGGTCTTATATTCCACATTCCCATTAGTCTAACTATGCCTCCCAGGATCTTTAGTAGGTGGAATATGTTATTTGTTTGTTATTTTGGATATATTATATCATTGATGAGCATTGTATGGTTTCTAATGAACATAATATCCTTAGGTATGTTTTATCAAAGTGTGGCATGGATATTATTAAGCATTAGTGGATTTAATTATTTTAGAATTATAAATTTGAGATGTAATATATTCTAGGAAAGGAATTTATTGGGTCATTGCACTAAGTAGGATGTCATGTTGTGATGCGGCATGTGAATCCAGAGATTCTTGGAGAGAAATAGATGAAATCTCAACTATAAATATTGATATATGTGTTGTTTGAGGAATATTATTTCCTTTATAGATGATAGTAAAGTCTTCTATTGTTAATCATGTGTAGGAGTCCTAATGGGGGGATACTATGATGGAGGTATGGAGAGGCAGTGTTTTTTTGGTGATCCCCCTAATGGTTGGTTTGAGGATAGATAAAATGTGGCATCTTTATAGGGAAATATTTTGTCCTTTTAGTGATGCATGTAATGGGTTTTCAGGAGATAAATAGTTATCCATTATTATACGATCCAAGAATTACAATGATGTAAAAATATTTTATGGTATAATTTTGGTGGCCTGGGTTGAAGCACGCATTCATAGATTTTGTTTCTCGAGGTCTAATCTTCCAGAAGGTGAAGGTCATGGATTGAGCTCTTAGTGGTTTTATAAATAATTTAAGTGATCCAAAAAGGAAGGTTTAACAATTCTCATGGAAATTATTTATTATTTTAACTCACTCTCGAGGAGTATATGATTCTATATACAGGATAGTGGATCATTTTACAAAGGCATCCCAGAATATAATGATCAAGGATTCGATATCATTGATGATTTTGTCAAAGTATTATCTAGAGGAGGTGTCTCAACACCAAAGAGTCCTATGGATGATCATTTCTAATTAAGATTCTCGTTTTATCACTTGGGTATGGATAAGATTGAAGTCTTTTTTTTGTTACTAGTTATTCATTAGCGCTGCAATTCATCAGTAGATGAATTGTAAGATGGAGAAAAATATCTTTAATCATGATGAAATATTACACTCTTATGTCCATGATATTGGAGTTCTTTCCATTATAATATTCATTTGGCTGATTTTATACAATAATATATTCCTCAACACAATTTTTATGTAACCGTTAGAATAATTTTATGGTTAGCCCCTCCATTCACTATTGTGATGGACTGGTGTCTAAGGGGATGCAATTATCAAGATAGAACTGGAATAGAATATGATAGAGATGTTTTGAGTATTTATTGGGTGGATTTAATTATTGAATTATCATAATAAATATTATGTTTATTATAGGATGATACCTTTATAGTTAGATTTTATATATCATGTGTTACTGAAGGTGCCTCTTTATCATTGGAAGTTATGGTTTTTTCATAGAAGTAATATTTCTCCATTGATTGTTTGGGCTTTAGAGGAGTTAGATCATGTTGTATATATGGAATAAAGAATAGAACTTCCCCTAAAGATGAACCTGATAATTTTGTTTTCATGTATCACAATTCCATTATTATATTCATGATGACACACATGTCACTGATTAGGGATATATCGATGTTGAAAACGATACGACCATCAAGTGGTTTCATATAAAGATTGAGTAAAATCATGAAAAGGGGTTATTATTTCCTTATATTCTATTCTTTCATGAATTATGATATTAATATGGTTTGGGGGAGAGTATATGTGAACTTTAGACGTAGATGATTACTTATTACCCTGAGTATATTAATGAATAGTTCTAATCTCGTAACATTTTCCACTTCTATTTTTAGATCGTTCATTCATATAAGATGTATTTTATTATTTATATCAGTTCATTTCTTCTATTTTGAAATAAATCTCTCATGTTATAGTGTTTATTATCTTTTGGTTGTTTTTTCATTGTTTTTACCTGGTTCCTCTTACAATGTGGTCGATCTCCTATGGTGGGGAAATATTTGAGACTTATCATGTTGGAGTGGCTATATGGATGACCCATTGTTTCCCTCTTTTTTGGACTTGAATTATCAATGATGAGTATTTTCTGAGACATATATAAAATAAGTTCAAATATTCAATTAGTCTATCCCCTTGCCTGTTTCTAATTTCGGTAGATCGTAGAGGAGGCTAGGAGGATGTCTAGAGGTTTTAGATTCTAAAAATCTTGGAGAATGATGAATAGACAACATGTACAGAAAGAACATTGTGCATGTGAGGTCCATGAATTTTATTGTATATTTCATTGTATTATACATGGAATGTAATGAATTATGATTAAATAACAAAATGAAACATGTATTATTTGAAAATTGATGCCCATCATTTACATGATGTTTTAATTATTTACACTTTATGTAAATATCCTATTCAAAATTTTAATAAAAGGTTTATCAGATCATGTGTTTCTCAAACACTACTCTTCCACTAATTTTCTAGATTTTATAGACTCCTCCAATTTCGGTTTTGAGATCCCTTCAATCAGGGATCGATTCAATTCATCTGTCATCAATCTGTGGTGATTTGTGGTCATCTAAGGTGTATTATTCCAGGTTATTCTAGAATGTTATTCATATTTGATCTTATTTACATATATAAATTCTATCATTGATCTAAAGTTGGATATCCATTGGTTCTAATGGGATTTTATCCGTTGTTTTTAGTTTTTTTCAACATCCTTACGTAGATGTAGTTCTTGCAGAGGAGGTTATAAGTGATATATATCATGATCTGTGGTCATATAAGGTGTTGGAATACTTTCTTATGAGTATTTTTTATGTTTTATGGCCAAGTTTCATTTTTTATATAAATTCCATTCCCCAATTCTTGAGGTTTATAGATTTTCTCAGTTGTATGACTCCTCATTACAGTACCTTATGATTTTTCTCACGATTTCTTTGATATCGAATAATTCATAAAATGAAATTAATAATGGTTTATCCCATGTGGTTAGATGAAATTAAAATGAATATTATTATTATATGTCAACTCTTTGTAAACTACTGACATGGTTTTGTTGTGTCTAGATGGAATATACCTTAAAATATTTCTTAATCTAATGATGTGTAACTAGGTGTGGGAAAATTTTAATGTTTATTTAATGGAAAATAGATTAGTTAAAGTGAATAAATTTTTTAAAATTGAAAGAAAAAAATTAATGTAACTTTTTTATATGTGTGTCTTCTTATAGGATATCTAGTCTTATCAGTGAAAGTTGGGAGTCAAATGGATGTTAACATAATTTTATTTTACTACTATGTTATGACAATATTTGTTTTTGTGATCTATATTATATCATGTATGTTATAATATTTAATATGGGACCCAACCTTGTTAGTTTTGTATAATGACACCAATTAGACATTAGTAGGGTATTTTCCCCAACATCCCCAGGGGAGGATGTATGTTAGACTACCCCCTCTATCCCCAGTCTATTGTCTTGGTAGTTAAATGTTATAGTATGAATGAAAACTATTTTATGATATTTTGGTTTAGTGTGTTTTTGAGGATTATGTCTATTTCAAACTCATGTATTACAAGATATAGTATCCAGATGATTATGTTAGGTATGAAAAGTATAGGTTAGGATGAATTGAGGTGCGTACTTGGTGTATGGGATGTAATGGATTGAGGTATAATATTCGATGTTTTTCATTATGATTAAGAATAACATTGTTATATTTTTCATGAGATGCACTATGGATTATCTAGATGAGTATACTGTAAGGATCACCCTATATGTATATAAATAGTTTTTAGGTTTGTGGGAGTATGTTATATATTGGGATGGATATTGCTTGATTTTGTTTTTCCAGGAGTTGTTCCATCTTCTAGTTCATAACATCTTTACCATTTTTCGGTTCCTTATATTTTATGTTTCACTAGTTTTAGTACACTATGAAATTTCATGTGTGAACTTTTTTTCTATTATTTCTATGTCTTAGTAGGTGTTTGTTATTTTATCTTTCTTATCTCCCTTTCCTGCATGTATTTCATAGAGTGTAGTGCCTCCCATTTTCATTTTTATAATACTGTATGTTCTAGTCACCAACCCAAAGCCTATTGTAGGTGGGGATTTGGTAGTCACCATATCTCCAACCTCATTGGGGTTTTTATTGTGTGGATAGTTTCACGACACCTATGGATAAATGTCCATAAATTTCAATAACAATAGATGAATTCGATGATCCATGTGATGTGATAATAGGAACATTATTTATAAAATAAATGTTTGATAATATATTAGTTGTATAAGGATATAAGAATTAAAATATATATCTGTTTTTTTAATCATTTATAATCACCCAATCTAATCTGTTGATTGAGTTATTAGTTAGAAAACTAAGTGGAATGTTTATTTCAATAATGGATCACCAAGAAGATCAAATTAGGATGCTTTGGTTTTCTGTCATTAGAAATATAATCAGCATTCCAGTTTTTTATTTTTATTTAATCATTGGATGGATTAGATCTCAAATTACAAATAAATAATTTATTATATAGAAATTGAGGTTATTACTTTTGAGGCATGTATAGAAATAGTATTATCAAGGAAAGATGTTATTACCAGACTCATATTTTAATACACCCCTAGTTGCTAAAAATAATTAAATTCATTGGTTTTATATGGAATAATTAAAATATATGTGGGATAATGTTATTCTAATAATATATCAGTTACCATGTGTGAAATAATAAATTATTGAAATTTTAAATGAATTATGTTGATTATCCATGAATTTAGAAGGTTAATTCTACCTTGATCTCAACCAAAATATTAGAATAAAATTTAATCCACCATATATGATGGCTCCAATAGAATTAGTTGTGTTCAAGAGGAAAATAAAGGACAAATTTAATAAAGGGTTCACTCAACCATGTATTTCACTATGGGGAGAACCTAATATTTTAGTAAATAATAATGATAGGAAAATGAGATGATGCATCTCTTACAGGTAAGTAAATAGAAAAAGTATTAATGAAATATATCCAAGTCATCATATTAATGATCTCTATAAAAAAATTTAAATATATAGTTATTTTTGAAAATTAACATTCTTTCTGTCTAAAATATATTAAATGTTAATTAGGAGTATAATCCAGTGAAAGATTTACATATGAATTAAGATGATTATGAGTTAAGTAATGTCATTTAGAAAAAATAAAATTCCCCAAAAACGTTTATAAATGTAGTTATTAGTGAATACAATGACTACAATTATATATTTTCTATGTAATTTATTTATGAGATTCATATATATTCTTATAGTTTTGTAGAAGATGACATTTATTTTCAAATTTATCATGAGTTGTTGATAAAATTAGAGTTATAGGGGAAATTAAGTAAATGTGAATTTCGGATTTAACAAGATTCATTTTAGGTTCATATTGTGTCCATGGATTGTATATATGTCTTCCCATAAATGAATACATCTTTTATGGAATAGAGATGTCCCAAAAACACTACATATGTATGAAGTTATCTGGGTTTTTTCAATACTATGATTTTGGATTGTAAAATTTGACCTATTGGAAAATCTTTTAAATAAAATGAAATGATAGGGGGTTAATATAACATGTATAAATTAAAATTAATATAATTTGGGATAATTAATTTTTATATAAATTAATTCACCTTTATTTAATATTCTATATAGAAAATAAAACATTTTTATCTATAATGATGTGTAAATGACATATAATTGAAGTGTCTTAATGAAACATTATACAGATGTTTCATTTACATTAGAATAGTTTAAACCCCATTATGTTAAATTTATGATTCATCGATTAAATTTTTGACAATAATATTTTCATAAATTATATTGAGAAATTAAATCTTTTAAAAAACTATGATTTATACGTAGAACAAAATATTGTGAAATATATCTTTACTCAAAAAAGATATTCATATGTATAAATATTGATTTTTGAACTATTCAAGGATTATAAAGGTTTTATATAATACCATATAGGGAAATACAATAATATGGATGATTCATAGAGTATAAAAAATAATAAAAAGTATATATTTTTAGAGTAAAGAAAGCTTTATTTCTCATATAACTATTTAGTTTGGATATGTAAACTATAATAGAAGACAATTCATCATTCATATCCCATGTAATTTCCATTATATCATATTATAGAAGATTAATAAAGATTAACATGGTGTTAATTCCCATAAAAATAATGATTAAAGTTGTCAAAATTGGAAATTAAAAGAAATAAACCTTGGTGATGATGGATTTTTATGATTTCGAAAGAGGTAATGTGATTCATCAGTAGTAGAGATAAATAAGGACCTATTTGATAAGGATCAAAAGTCAAACTTCTTCATACATCAAGTCATTACTGATATATATTTGTAATCTTGATAGAACTTTTGGTTGTAAAATATAAATAGGGAAATATAAAATTATATATAATTATGTTTATTATTGTAGTTGTTGAAAAATTAACATAAAATTCACAAAGAAGATATGAACAATATACCTATATAAGATTTAATGTGGGTAATTTTATTATGGATATCATTATAGGGATTTATAAGACATATATGAGTTATAATTCTATGTTCATAATTATTGATTAAATCACAAGTTCACCATGTATCTATTCAATTCGATTAGGTTTTTTAAATTATCATCTTACATAGATATAAAAATAATTGCTGTTGTGAGACATTATAGCGTAACCCTATCAATATTCACTAATTGTGAACCTATGATCACATCAATATTTTTGGGAATTATCTAAAAGGATTTAGGTATATTTCATAATAATAGAATGAATTAACACGCACAAATATATAGATTTTATTAATAGAATGTAATTTCCTATAATGATATCATAAGGTAATGATATCATAACATTCATGGAATTTTGGATCAATATTTTTCTCCTGTGTAATTTTTCTACAATATTAGTTACTACTCTACCATTAAGATGGAGATATATGACACCTGCAATGGGAAGAGATGTAGAATAATGATGTGTTATGATGATATCATAGAATATAATATTTTTTGAATAAAACATATGGTAGAGAAAATCTCGAAGCGAATATCCATCGAGATGTATATCATGACAGTCCAATGTAGACATAAAAAATATATTAACAATTAAAAGAATGATTATTATTTGAAATTTGGAGACTATATATTCACAAATCCATCTCCATTGAAATGGGATATAATATTTTGAAATAATGGTTGGGTGTATCTAAGATAAATTAGTCCATTTGAAATATTGGATTTGATAGTAGTAGTGGAATATTTTTTGGAGATTCAACCAATGCAATACCAAGTTAATAATGCCTTATATATCTCACTTATATGGATTTATATGATAGAAACATACCACTATATAAAAGTATATCTCTTTTTATAGAGATATAATTATCATATAATAAATAGATGAGCTATTTTATTGATACATGGGAACGATTACTAGTAAAGTCAATAACTCAACTGGAGAAGGTTATTCAGAAAAATCATCATCACGAAGAATAAAAATGGGGGAGAGAGTTATATTATAAGGGATTATCCACATTTTTATATATTTCTTTATAATTATTAATTGTAAATTTTTATAAGGGGTAAATGTATCTCCCATGATCTTGTATACTAATAAACCTATCATCACAATATATTTTTATGGTGTACACATTATTATTTTATCACAATTATAAAACACATAATAATATAATAATTTATTTATTTATTTATATTATAACATAAGATAAACCAATTTTATAAAGCTTGAGACAATTTGTGAAAATTATGTAATTATATCTTTTTAGGTATCACACATGAAAGGTGAAAATAAATTAAGAGATACATTACTTTTAATATAATAACCGAAAAAATTGGGATAAACATGGTATAAGAACATTAATGTTCTTATGAAGGTTATTAGATTATTATGTATATATAACAATCCATATAATCATTGGTTAAAATATCTATCTATGTTATTATAGTTGGTCAATAAAGAAAATGATAATTATTACATATGATAAATACGATTTTATCGAATTATAACTATTGGTGGTATAATGATTAATAATAGAATGTTAGGATGATTCATTATAAATGATCATAATGAATTTTATTATAATATATGGGAAAAAATATGGTTTCTACAAGTATGGACATCACTTATGAAGTTCATTTTTTAGACCTTGGGATGGTCGAAGCATCACTGTGGGTTTTCCTTGACCAATCCCTATGTTATGTGGGAGAATAACCATCAAAGAAAAAGATCAAGATTGTAGATATAAACACTCAAAAATTGTTGGAAAAAATTCCCAATGAATGTCCCACCATTTCACACCAAACCCCTAGGGAATATACTTGGGCAACTATGAGTTATATATATCTATGGATTCATTTTACTTTTAATCAAGAATAATTGTGAAATTAAAAGAAATATTATAATTACGATTAATTTTTTTGTACATCTCAACGTAATATTAATTTTTTAATCAACGTATTTATAGATTTAATTTGTTAAATGGATTAGATATATGGAATAATAATTTTGAAATTCAAAAAGGGGTAAAATTTGATATTTGTAGATTAAAATAAATAAATATGAAAATAATCATGGAATATTATAAAATAATAAGAACACAACTTATGTGAACTTATATTTAAGTAATCAAAAATCATTTAATAAATATTTATTCTATTTCACTAATTTGTTGTTAACACTATAGAGGACATTTATGGGATGTAGTAGGGAACAATTATTATAGTATAGAACTGAACTAAATTGGAATAATGATTTTTTGAAAATTATTCAATGAAAATATACTAATCACTCCTTTAAATAACTAACACAAATCACCTTACCCCAAAATGAATTCATGTTTACCTATTAATTTTTATATTATCTATTTTCTCACATATCTCTCACTTCATTCATGGAGATAACTTTTTCATTACTAGTAGTCTTGAAATACCTAATGATCTAGGGATGTAAAGGATTATACTAATCTATCATCATTTCATATTTAAATTTCATTATTTGAAATATATTTTAAATTTTCATTTTATATGATTAAATTAAATGGATCGATGTTATACACTTATCATGTATCTATATTCATGGTAATATTCGAAACAATGATTAAATTATACACTTATAATAAAATGTTATTGTTCTAATTATGTTTTTAATTTTCTATATTTACAAATCCTATTTATATTATCACTATGCTATCCATTTTTATACACAATTTATTATCCCATTTTTTTATTTTACTTTTTTTCTTTATTAATACATTATAACCATGTGATCATTTATTTCATTGACATTATTCTTAATTTTTAATCCCTTACTATGACTAAACATCTTCATTTCTATATAAATCATATATGTTTTGTAGCTACAATTTATGTTATTTTACAATAAACAATAAACCTATTTGGATACTAATAGTGGATGAGGATCGGTATGAGACTTATAGAGGTGTAATAACCGAAAAAATAATTTTAAAGGTATATCCAAGTCATCATCCTAGTGCTCAGTGAGTGCGTCATTACTACACACATGGTGTGACACTTCTAGTATATATGTCATGGATAATTTTCATAAACAATATAAACCCAAAAATTAAATTTATATAGTGGTGTATACTGTTTGTGTTTCATTGGTTTCCTACAGATCTAAATAACAATTCCTTCTCACATCTAAAATCCATTTTCATATTGAGTAATTGCTATCTATAGATTCATTAAAATCACATGGTGTGAGTAATCTTTCAAACATAAGAGTCTTGATTTATTCCTTACA
Organism: Viscum album; assembly: GCA_963277665.1. Taxonomy (NCBI): domain Eukaryota; kingdom Viridiplantae; phylum Streptophyta; class Magnoliopsida; order Santalales; family Viscaceae; genus Viscum; species Viscum album. Next base: position 1,918,486,339 of record OY728125.1, on the reverse strand, counting down.
TGTGTTGAGGGAATTTCCTTAGACATTATTAATGATTCATTAACTGGTAAAATCTAATTATTACACATATATAATATTTTTTTATTTAATGGAATATAATTTCTGATAAGTTCCATTATCCAAACATGTCATGTGTTTCTATGTTATTAACCCTCAATAATTATTCCATGTATCAATTATATACATTTTGTATTTGATAAAATGAATTGATGTTTTATGTGACCGGAGGAATCCGTAATTATATACCCCTTGTTATATTGGTAGGTATCATAGGGAATGTATTAATAGATAATGGGATTGTCCTTACCCATTATGAGTAATTTCATAAAATAAGGCTTGATGATATATTTATAACGTCTGATATCATATAATTCCATCAATTAGAAATTTTTTTAACACTTTTCATTCTGCATTTCTAATTAAATAGTGGATTACCCTTTTTCATTCATTATTCTAGAATTTATTTTACACGTTATGCTTCTTATGAAATATTTAACTTTTATTATCAATTTTTTATGTCTTCTATTAATGATAATCTAATCCCACAAAATTTACCTACATTTTATTTACATCAAGGTAATCAAGTGTAATAAAATCATAGAAAAGGTATATTATTGTTAACAATGGATTAGAAATTTTATGTTGTAATGTATTAATTTAGTGTATTTAGTGTACCAATTACTACATAACCTTGAATCATAGAAAATAATATCATATAGTTTATTTGACATGTGTTAAATAACCCACCAACTCTGTGAAACTATTGTTGGGTTCATTAAAATGTCAATGTTTCTATCAATATCATGTCTAAAGGATCTTGGGGAAACCATTAAAAGGGTTTATATTATAGTTTTCTGGTCTTTGTGTGTGTTCATGAATCATGAGAATGAACATGGGATAACAAGTCACATATATATATATACGATTTGTGATGATTTAATGTTTTATGAATATATTTATAACAAATTTTTTTATTAAAATTTTAATTGATAAAAAGATATTAAATATTTTTACGTATTTATAAGGGTATTTTCATTTTAGTTTGGATGAAAAAATTTACACAATATTTATTTCCATGTGAAAATTATGATCCATGATATATAATATGACAAATATTAATTATGAGGCTCATAGATGATTATTAATGTGGAATGTAATCTAAAAAATAAAAAATTATAATTTAATGTTTAGAATCACCAAAATAAAAACTGAAAATCAATACAAATTTAGGATGATAGAATGAGTGGATGAAATAAAATTCTTATAGGTGATACATGTATATTCCTAGTGTGACACCGTATGTCATTACAATGCACATTCTAAGGGTATTTAAAAACATCTGTTTTTATGTCAAACATTATTAAGGAACACATATAATTATTCCATAACCCCTAGAGTTGACATCAAAATATTCATTTTGAAAATTTATGTAATTTTTAACATCACAAGGGTCCATTTTGACAAATAAATTTCGTACTATGGATGTTTTACAAGGAAATACAGTTCAGATATCTAGGAAATGATGATTCATTATAAAGAATCATTCCCTATGCCCATTAAAAATTTTATTGTAGTATATTAATTTCATTACTTTTCTAACCCTTTTATGGATTTCATGTGTGGTAATTTTCATTATGTTTTTGTAACATAAATGAAATTATATTTATTTAACAAGGAAACTAAATTCGAATAAAAATTACATTTTCTGGGTTTTTCATTCATGTATTTTTTTATCTCTTCCACTTTCATTTAATAACACATGTACAATGTATTGCTTTATTTTTTTCTTTTCATTGTTGTGAATTAAATTAAGGGTCATTTTACCAATTTCCATTGGGATACTTGAATTGTATAATTAAGAATGGTTTCATGTAACTTTTATTATTATTATTATTTTCAGTACATAGATATAAGAAATATTGCGTATTTAGATCATGAGTTTCTGTCACGAACCAACATGAGACAACCCTGAACCAGTCACCCTAGCCGGCCTACAACATGGCCCGAGGGGCGTTCTCGATCCCCACAGGCTGGAAACTAGTGTCGGGCATCAAAACCAAAAAAAGGGAATTATTTGGCCCAATGAAAAGTAAATAAATCATCGGAAAAAAGTAGAATAACACAAGGTGAATAAATTACTTAGAAAAGTAATAACAACCAACAACAACAACAAACCTGACAACGGCCAAAACTCCTCGCAACTCCGAGAGTCGCTCACAAGTCCAAAAACAACTCTCACCAAAGGTGAGCAAGCTCACGTCAAACCTGAAACAAAACTAAAAATAGGGAAAACATTATAGGCGTGAGTATTAAAACACAGTAGGCTAGCCCGATATATATTCCCAATGCACTACCATTAAAATAAAAGAAACACCATTTCTTGTTTGAACTGCAATTTATAAAAGTAAATTTTTCTACATGTTACTCAAAAAAAGTACGAGTCATTGACCATATTAATTTCTCAAAAACCCAAGGCATTCATTTAGTGAGACATTTGAATTTTTCAAAGAGGAAGTGATGTTTACATTTTCAATTTTCACAAAAATTATAAAAAACATTTCCTTTAAAATATTTTTCATAAAAAACTTTAAAACCTCACATTACATTATAGTAAAAACACTACACATGAAAACGCTACAGTAGTTACACAGTAAGGTCAATGAAAAGAAAATATATACAAGTACCATATTCATCACAGAAAGTAACTAAAATACAATAAACGAGGGTGAACCTAGGAGATCAAGAATAAACTAGAAGACACCAATATATGAGAAATCATCTTCGTTGACATGTCACACATGAGGAAATCAAAATTCCCAATATGCTCAACAATCCTCTTTCAGACAGGCCGAGGGAAAATCCCATAATAATAAACTGAAATATATCCACCTAATATGGGCCACTGGACAATACCATATCCTACCAGTGCAACAATAATTATTATAATATTCTCTCAATATTCCAAATTACCATGTCTTAAGTATTTAGGAATGTGGGTGAGCCAACCGATGCCAACCGAGCATCCAATCACATATATATTTATATATAAAGTACAACAAGAATCACCCCAAGCCACTCCATGGGACAACCTCTTGCCTTTAAAATACTCGAGTACTCGGGAGCCTCTAAGTGCGGCCTCCCAAAAAGTAAATTGAAACCAATAAAGGAGAGATGTCCTAGGAGGGTTTTTATCAAAACATTTTCATCATTTTCCCTAAAGATCCAAACGGGCATTAAATAAATTTCTCAATCACCCCTTTAAAAAGAACCAAAACGCTTGTTCAATCTTGAGAAGAAATCATTTATCATTAAAACTAGAACTATAATAGAAATTTCATAAATTATGTTTAAAATCAAAACTGACATTCTTTCACTACTGGGTGTCCATTCGTCATAAAAATATTTCAAGTGTCATGTATAAAATATACGGCCATTTTTAGACCAAATATTCACATAAAAATTAATTTTATAATATTAAAATTAATATTTTTTTATTATCTCATATTTATTAAAATTCATAAAATATTTATTTTGAATAAATAGTGTGCGCAAATAGCATGAAATAATGTAACTTAAATTTTTAAAATCAATACAATGGGAACCTACCTCGACTCGCAGCTCGAACGCGACAACGTGACAACGCGACACACCTCACACAGGTGCACAAGCACGCACAAACCGATGATCGTGGTAATGCGGGGTAACCCTACCAATGCGCTGCGACCACAAAGATAAATAAAATACATGATCATGAACTTAAAACAATCCATACAAACAAACAACGCAAAATATCTAGCTCATTTTGTTTTTGAAAATATCACATCAAAACAATTATCAAATCAAAACCAAACTCTATATTACAATCCAATCATGACTTTTAGACACACCAAACACTTTTCAAACATCATACACACCACATGATTTAAGAAAGAAACCATTTGAATAACTTATAAAACATCTGAAAATGGTGAAACAAAGGTTCACATCAAAACATAATCAGTTTCACATAAGAAAACACTTTAAAATACAACAGAAAACATCATCACAGCAAAACATGACTCCCACCTAACAACCAACCCATAAAACATTTTTTAAAATAACGTACCCATTTGTAGACACAAAATAACGCTGCTTTCCATTATAAATTATGCTTCCAACACTTAAAAATGTTCACCACCTTAAAAATATAATACACACCCAATAAACAATTTATTAAACACTTATATAAAATAACCAAAACAAAACCAAAATAAAAAACACACCATTTCAAATAGAAAATACAATTTCTTCACACACGCATGCAAAAACATTTATAAAGCACATTTCAAACCTTCCAATAACTCTTAAAACCCACTTAGTTGAAATATTACATCACGAAAAACTTAAAACATAAAAATTTCATTCACAAGGAGTCCATTCTCAATCAATGAGCACCCAAAAAACTTTAAAACATATAAGACACATCAAAATAAAAACAAAGAACACACTTATAGATTTAAACACACTTGAAATCATCAAAGAATATTGACCAAATTATTTTGCAGAGGCACGAATCAAGTTAATTAATTTATTAAAAACATGAAATAATTATATGGACTAATTAATAAATTAAATAAATAAATTAAAAAAGAAACATGATTAATCAGATAAAACTTACATGCAAAACCACCTACCTTGGTGTAGGAAGAATATCGCAAGACAATGCAATGCTCCCCGCTGTATGATGCTTGCACCGCAAGAAGACCAAGGAGACTCTTAAAACGAATCACCGGATAATTGAATCATTATAAAATATAACTAAAACTAAAACCTATCCACAACATTAAAAATATTGAAGAAAACACAACTATATTACTCTACACCTAAAGCGATAGGTTCAAGAGGTTGATCGGTTGCGGTGGAGGGTGACAAAAGCAGAATCGCACTGACTAGAACATCACTAGAAAGAGGTGCATCCCGAAAACCAAAATGATGGATAAGCACTAGGAAGAGGAGCCTGTATGGGTGGAGATTCAGCCGGAGCATGCAAGGAAGTCGTCAGACTCGGTGTGGCTGGGCGGTGAAAACCCGGCGTGAGGGTGAGGTCAGCGCGACAAGGGAGGGTCGCGAGGAGGGACCGGTGTAGGGGAGAGCGGCTGGGTGAGGTCTGGGCAAGCTCAGAGGCAGCGGTGAGGGGCAGTGTGTGGTAGGAGCTATAGGATCTTGATGGTGGAGGGAGGCGGAAAACAGGAGGAGTTCGAGATGAAGGAGGCTGAGGTGTAGAGGAAGTAGTGGGGGGGGGGGCATGCCTTAGGAGTAGCTGGGGGAATAGGGGGTACCGCACGAGGAGAAAGAGGGGGAGTGCATTGGGTATCTGGGGTTTTATTTTCATACAATTACCTTAATAAAAATAATTTTTGTAATAATAAGATAATAATAATAATAATTAAACTAGAATTATAATATTAATAATGATACAAATAATAATAACAAAAATATCAATAATATAGATAATAATAATAAAATTTATATAACCATAAAACTAATAATAATAATAATAATAATAATGAAATTAATAATAACAATATGAATAATAATAATAAAAATTTAAAAACCCTATTAAGAAAATATTTTACTTGTTTTAAACATTTCTCTACTATACAACTCACGTGCCGCCATGCACATGGTTGGGAGAACTATGCTTGAACCATGCCACCCGGCACTAATCAAATATAGGGTTAAGATGCGTTATTGCCACATAGTTTTATAACTCTTGCGCAGGTCATACATCAATGAGATCAGGGTGTGAGTTTTTCAATTAAGAGAAATTTATTAATATAGACTCTATTCTGATGATCAACTAAATTTTTATTTGTAATTTCTTACTTTCTTACTGTTACAAAAGTATTAAGAATTATGTGAAACCGCATTATATTTTTCTCCTCTTATATTCACCAAAAATCTTCACTCTTGTATGATTAAATTTATTTCATGAAAATAATTTTTTTATATATGTATTTATTATTAAAGTAATTATAATTATCAATTTCATCGTCATGTGATAAAAATCATCATCAAAATATAATATACTATATAATTGTGTAGATAGTGAATTGGAGTTATTACTTTATTAATTAAAAATTTTGGAATCCCTATTTTAACTAATGAAATCATTGGGAAGTACCCATTTTTTCACCTTTTCGTAGGAAATGTGTGGAGATTGTTATTAATTTAATGATTTAGTTAAAGTAATTTGTATTCTATTTCTGTTTCCTAATATTATTATATATTTTACTTTTTTTCTTCTACTCTGAATACTTATTTATGGTAGTTATTATTAGATTATGGTTTATTTTTATTGATAAAGAAAATTAACTGTACTTATGGGGGATATTGCACATCATGTTGATGAGATTAGAAGGATTAAGATTCAAATATAAATATTCTAACCACCATATAATATAACAAATAGATGATACTTGTATACCTAGAATCATAATTTTTAATTTCAAGTCAAGAGTATGAATCATCTTTTGGAAGGAGGAGGTATGTTTCACCTCTGAAGCAAAAATTATTTATTCAGAAGATTCCATTAACACTATAGGTTTGAACGAGGATGATAAGGAAGAGACCTCACCTATGGAATTTTTATTACAACTAATTGAAAGTTTTGGATAATAGCCTATGAAATAATCAATTTGAGATGATAATATTGATCCCTCTTTTAAATAGATTTTTTAGAATATATAAGAATATTATATGAATAGGAATAAGTACTTTTGGAAATCTGTATTGACAATATTGTTATTAAAAATTAAAAATATATAGAAAATGAAGAATATGAGGAGTTAGAAGCATAACATTAATATCATTATAGTTGTACAAAATATATAGAAAATAAAATTAATTAGTGTTATTATAAAAAATATAGAGGTATTATTAGTTCCTCCTACATGGATTCAAACTATATAGATTTTGGTTACCCCTTCAAAAATATATTCCATTTTTAAATAAGATAATATGAGATAATTTGAATGCAAGGAAAATTTAAAATTGATTTATACTAAGAAGATTATCTCTATATTATATTCTCATTTACTAAGATATGAATGGCCGATCATAATTACTATAATAAAAAGAAGTATATTCTGGGTGGTTGCCTATGTTTTTTTACTCTTTAGGACTTTAGCTATATTTTTTCTATATGATTTAATTTTATATTTGTAATTTATATTTAACCTCCCCATATTATATTAAAAATTAATGAATGGAACTTATTATTTTATTATTTTTATTATTTTTTTGGTCGTAAGTGAATGTATAAGGGAAAAAATTAATTAAAAAATTACATAAAAACATACAATTAAATCTACCATTCTTAAATAGAATAAAATCAATTACAATTTTGATGATAATTATTTTTTTATTATTTTATTATAATTGATGATATATATTCTTATTTAACATTGGTATTGATAATTCATTCCCCACAGTTTAGTTATCCTTGATTGATTAATCATGGAGATAAACACTGTTAAGGATAGAAATCATACAACATTAAAATTTCTTTTAGAATAATTTCAATGATAAACATGGGGTATTGAATTAGTTATAATAATCATAATGAGTTTGATTTAATGAATCAAAATCTGTTATATTGGTTATTTCTCTATAAACATAATTTTACTGATATTTTCCATTCATGGAAAATATATGATTTGTATGCGTTAATTTTTTCTGTAATTAATTTACATGATTTATTATTATAATAATATTTTTTCATTCATGATAAATATTTTAGGCCTAATTTCGCAAATTATTATATTTAGTATCTTTCATGAGATACTTGAGAATGTTTTCTTCTTGAATTTGCTCTATATATTATAAAAGATATAAATTTTAAAACTAACATTTTCAATGATTGATTCATGTTTTTTATTATCATATCCAATGATATGCATTTAAATTAATAATTATCATGTAAAAATAAGTTATGAATTTTATAATTTGGGAATATAAATTATAAAATCTATATTTATCCATTACAAACCTACATTATGTGTTTTTCATGATTATCATAATAATTATTGTGGGGGAGATAGTTATGTTAATGGAGAGATATTTATGACGAACCAAATATTTGTGGGGTTTTTTCCATGGGATATTGGTAACTTTCCCATTTATTAATTAATTGTAAAAAATTTCAAAACCTCTTATCATAAATATGGATGACAGTATTAAAGTTTATAAATTTTTTTAGGGTCAAAATTCTGCATTTACTGGACTATTTATTTTTATCAATTTCTATAGGGTGGTGGATGTTAGATTTTTCTAAACTCTAATTTTAAAAAACACAGAAAATAATGTGGTGGTTTTATTATTCATGGTGAATAATTTCTTTTTTACACGATATTAAACTTTGAAAAATAAGTAAAATTACATTATCAATATTGGAAATTTACATTAATATTTTAATGATTATCATGAAAAATGAATTAGCGATTCGACTAATTTTGTGATTTAAATGATTGAAATAATTTACCCACACACCTTTATTCCTTAGTGTCAGTTTTACCAAATGGGTATTCTCTTATGAATGTTTGTGATTTCTATGTCTATGGGTGGATAAAGTAGACTCATTTCATGATTAGATTGAGATCATGATTTGATTGGGGAGGAGAACTCTATCTACATTTGAGGCATTTACTATGATTGAAAAAAATATAAACCCAAGGTGAATAGAAAATGTAATGCATATTTAAAATGAATTAAAAATATATTAATTGAATTTTGTATGTAATTTTAAAATTTAATGAAGAAAATTAAAATACACTACTGAATTGTTTCATTGAAAGATGAGTAGTCTGTGAAATTTTCATATGTGACACATTATTGTTTAAATTCCTATTTAACCACATGAATTATTTGATATTTTATTTATATAATATTAATTGAGAGACATTTTTAATTTATTGATAGATAATTATTATTGACGATAATTTGATTATGAATGGCAGGATATCATGTCTACATTTCATTCATATATTAGAAAATGTACATTTTAATTATATAGTTCATTATTAAAAATATAATTAATAGTTTATACATTTGTAGAAGACTATTGAATTAAACTAGGATTAATAAAATATAATAATTTGGATTTCAGGATTAAAATTATCCTCTGTGATAGAAAATATATCATGACTTGATTATGAGGATCTAAATTGATGATTCATGTGGAAATTGAGAAAAAAAAATTGTAAATTACTATTAAATGTGCGAGTCAAATATTAATGATTTAAAAAATAATGGAAATTCATGATGATTGGGGTGGATAATGAATAGTTCCCATGATGATTCATGAATACTCATGGTGTGATTACAAAGGTCATATCATGACACATGCTTCTAAGATATAGAAATATAATATTTTTTTCATCATTTTCTAGGTCCTATAAAAAAATCCCAATAATAATAAAAGTTATCATTATTGGAATTATTCAACATTTTTAGGGAATCTAACCTATCATATGAATCCATTTTCTCCTATAAAATCAATTCATGGTTTGATCTATATTGAATTGGAGATCAATGTCCTAGGTTATGGTGACTCACTATATATATTCCATCACTCACCCTACTCCACATTTTCTTTTGGTAATTTCTTATTATTTTTTTTCTAACCATATCATGGGTAGAATGAGGTTGTTATTTACACTATGTATATATCATTTCAATGATGGGGAATTGATGTGATAAATAATTTATTTCATTGTTTTTAAATTCATTTGTTTTCTCAAATATCTTCTTCTACCATTACTTAATACACGACCATTTTAATATATGTGGGTGAGATAAATACTTTAAATGAATTAACTATAATATATTTTATACTATAACCATTGGGATAATTACATTTTATGTAGAAAAATATATTTTGGTCAACTTTAATTTGAGTATTTAGAGTATATACCCACTAGAAAAAGAGTTTCTACAGAATGAGATTGTGTTCCAAGACTGTGGGATTCACATAGAATCACTTTTAAACACCAAATAACTAAATATTCATTATTTTATTCTTTATTACTCTTTTATCTAATTTTAAAAGTACATGATAATTTTTCTTATTTTAACCTACCACTGATATCCCATTTTTCAATCAATTTTTCATTTATTTTTTTTGAAATGATTTATTTTGAATTAATCTATGTTATTTACATAGTTTTATTAGTTTTCACATATTTATGAATTAAGAGACATCAAAATGAATCAATGAAAATTTAGCAGACTAAATGATAATTTCTAGACATCGAGAAATATCATTCCACAACACATAGATAGAAGGAATAGAACTAGAACATTGATAATTATGATGTAGATATATTCTAATATGATAATGAATAATAATTTTAATTTCTTATTCAAATAATAATCATTTAATGAAATGGTTTTATTTTAGGAATAAATTGTTGGACACAAAAATGAGGTGTTAGAATCTTGGAATTAATGGTTCACACCATTATCCAAAATTAAAATCACGAATACTTGAATTGTAAAAGTGTAAGGGGGAGCTATAAAATATTAATACATGAGGCGGAAATGAAATTTTTGTTGTTTAAAACACATTTCAATCCCAGAAACATGGGGAATGTAATCTTCCAATTCATATTTTAGGAGCTTATGATAATGATCCATAATAAAAATCCTATAGACTTTTGGGATTGACCTGTGGAAATATAATGGTATCATTTATAGAATTTACGTAATCTCTATGCTTGAAACATAGACTATAAATTCAGAATTATATTTATGAAGAAAATATTTATAGGAGAAAGGATGTATACCATTAGGAGGCTACCACTGGGGTTTCGACAATAGAATATTTACATAGATTTTTTTCATTCATTTTTTCTATTTTTTAATTTATTATTTTATTATTTAAAATTTATTTCGAGTCATTCCTCATCAATCAATTTTTATTGGTCTCTCTAAAATGGGTTATGATTTAATTATAATCAGGGATCACTCGAAGATGAATTTCAAATTCACATAGTGGAGAGACTAATTGGTCATTGTCAGTGTGTAATTTTTTTTCTATTTTTTCCCTACATGATGAATTATTTTACTCTATTAATATGGTTTTTGGAATCATTATTATTATATTTTTCATTAAATCTATGAATAAGTATGTTTATTAGATGATGAAATAGAGAAAATTAATGCTCATATATTCCCAAACACTAAATTAGATAATTAAAACACAATTACAATGTAATATTAATAAATATTATTTTTATTAATTCTTATATCAATTAAGAATTCATATTCTTGTGTATAATTTTTCTTTTGAACTTTTATCTTATAAATAAAATAGATTGATTTCATTTCTAATTGATACAATAACTTAAAAATTTTGACTAGAATTTCTATTTAGTAAAATATCTCATTGAAACTAAATTCATTATCTTAAATTTTTCTCACTCTTATTTTTTATGAATTTAATTTATATTATTTTTAAATTAATTAGTATAGTTAATAAAAATTGTGTTTCATAATTTTAGTTTATGATTTGTTATTATAATTCCCTTCACATTATGGGATATACCCCACATATCTGGTATTTTATAAATCTAATGATATTGTAGTTGAGAAATATATAAATTTATAATTATATTTATATATAGTCTTTAATGACCTTATGTGGACATAAAAATGTCTCATGCCATTTCTAAGAAGTAGTCACACATTTTAAACAACTATAGAGCAATTATATTTGTTAAATACTTTTCATATCTTTACATTGCTTATAAAGAATTATATTGACATTTTGGAAATATTTTATATATCATTTACATTAAAATTATAGATTTAAAATTATATTTTAAATTTAATATTATTGAATAAATTTGGATATTTAGGAAATTAATTGATGATATTATTTTCCTTCTTAATGTCGATTCCTAGAATAATTCATTGAGTAAACTAATTATTGATGTTCTTTCTATGACCATATTTACATAGTTTACATTATTATTTCCAACAAGGGTCTAAAAAATTTACCATATTCCATTAAAAATATTTTTCATGAGTGATTGTAAGGGAATATAAAAATATCAAAACATACATTAGTATCTTATCAATTCAATGGTTAAAAAATTAATTTTAAAAACAATGAGGTTATTTTACTGTTGATTCCATTTCTATTAGGACACTTCTTTTCATTAACCCATTTTGTAGAAAGATGACATCATTCACTAAAGAGTGAATCTTTTTTATTAGAAAATAAAAATTATAACAAACAGTTAAATTTTTTGATATTTACACTTATCCATCTGGAATAACCCCAAATAAATTAGAATAATTTGAAAAGTATCCATGTTATTCATGAATCACATCATTAAAGGAATAGTCACATCATGGGGTTTTTAAGATATGATTTCATTGAATATATAAGAAACTAGGAGAAAAAACAAGGTGAAAGAATATTTGTAGAAAGGGTTCATGCTTAAATCTAGTGAAGATTGGAAAAACCATAGGGGACTGTGAAATTAGTTATTGTAGGTGCATATTATTTTTTTCCTATTTATTTCTTCAATACAAAAATATTTTTTCCAATTATTTTCGTTATTTGATTCATTCTTATATTTTTTGTTATTAAATCAAAAATCCATTTCTTTTAGAATCAGATAAATCCTATCATTAATATGGTTTTTGATTCCCAACCACAAAATTATATTATTTTTATCCAATTTTAAAATGATATTATTGAATAATTTTCTATTCTATTCCGATTTCTGTTAATAAATTATATTATAGAATAGATTTATTATGATTAAAATTTTATTATATCAATAAAATTTATTTATTTCCTTGTTAATTGATAAGAATATTTTTCATGACTAGTTATTTTTTATATTTTTTAAAACCTCAAATAGAAATCTATTCATCTCTCATTTAAATTTATTCTCAAAATTTTTCGATACATGTGAGTTTTTAGTTTAATAGGTTAATTTATTAAATGAAAATTAAATACCTTAAATTTGATTAATAATTGGAATTGTGTTTCCCTTACTTCAATGGGGTAGATTACACACTTCCAATATCTTATTTGATTGTATTATGTGTGTAAAATAGAACGATCAATTTATAATTTGGTTCTTTTTGAGGATTTAACAATGTAATTATGACCTACCACCTTCCATGTGGACGAAAAATCATGATTAATCATCAAGATATATTTTGTAAAATAAATTCTTTAAATAATGACATAACTATTTAAGTAATTATAATTATAAAAAATTTTATCATATTATTTGATTGAAAATATTAATATCCTATATAACGTAATTATAGATTTTTTTTAATTTTCATTTTTTGATTAAAAAATTAAATTCTATAACCCCATTAAAATAAATGATGCTTCTGTTTTGTACTATTTTTTCTTTATTGTTTTTCTTTACATTAATATCTTAAATTATGATATCTAATCAGGATAGAACAGTATTCAAAGTTCATTGATATATATGTTTTCTCTACTGGTGTGATATATATGTTTTGAATAGAATTATTTTAGCATTATGATTCTAGTAGGTTGATTATTTATATTATTATGAATATATTTAGGAACAGAGAAACTTCTTGTTATCACTTAGTGTAAATAGTATTTTTATTAATGAATTTATTTCATTAAATGTTATTTTTTCATTTTAGAAATAATTCATAGAAAATATACTTAAACGAACCTATTTGGATTGATATTCTTGTTCCACCAAAACATATTCATGTTCATTAACAAGATCATGCTTCCTCACATTCTCATTTAGTTAAGGAATCATAGGAACTCTAACTCATATATTTTTCATATTATAATTCCTTATAAAAGATTAGTACAATGTAAAATGGTTGAATATGATTTTGAGTTCAAACTCCAAGAACAAAAATCCAATGAAAGAAAATATAGGATAATGGTATTTTTAATAATTATTTTTCATTATTTGGTAGATTTAAACCTTCTTGAGATATCGAATGACTAATGGGTCACACTTGTGACATTTATGATTTAGGGACCTACCGATATATGGTGGGGATTCATGAAAAAAGTATCCAGATATGAGGATATTTTGTTAAAGGTTATTAGTAAACTATTCATTGGGAAATTAATTATGGAAGCATTAATTCTAGATCATTCATTGTAATTTATGGAACATTATTAGGGCTACAATATAGATTCTAAAAAATATGATTATTTTACTAAACTGTTTCAATTATTGCCGCTCATGGTGAAATTCATTTAATAAACGGAAAGTAATATTCTCATTGGTGAACATCATGATGTTATATGGTAGGATAGGAGTTTCAATAAAACAAATTGCCTGAAGATTCATTAAAAAGTTTGTGACTCTTGAGAAATTACTATTAGAGGATCAATTTGTTGGTCTTCTTCCAACAATCATTACTCTAGTGGGTTGACCAAATATTACATTTGTACATTTCTCTAATACATTCCAGAAGACAAACACATAGGGTTTTTAGTGGTTTACTGTAAATAATTTTGAGTACTCTATATCTTTCTTATTCTCCATAGTAATATTTCAACATTTATTAAACTATGGGAAGTTTAAAAACTATAATATGTTTTATACAACACCCTATATATTGTCTTTTCATTGTGTGATGATGGGAAATCTATAGTATTTTTTCTCTTGAGAATAGTGTTCATGATTATGTAATTTTCTAGGAAATACTTAATCTATATCCTAGAAATACATATAATATTTGTAGTGACTTTCTTAGATATATATGACTCATGTGAATCATGAACTATATGGTGAAGGTCATGAATCTATGGTTGATTAGTGCATACAATGTATTTTCCCCAAATAGATGGCAGTTAGACACTATATACTATTCAAGTTATATAATCGATCTCTTTAATATTTTTTAATTCAAGGTTTTATTCCAGTTATTCTAATTCATTTATATACGAATATATTTTTATTAAACTAGAACAATCAGTCATGTGATCTTCTAAGTCTCTTTCCCTTGATACAACTGGGGTGAATAATTTCTTCCATATTTTGTTATTCCAATAGTTTCATATAGTCTATAATGGTCATATAATATATGGGATTTCTAGATTCTCAAGATGATTATATTCAGTTTGTTTCTTTTACAAGAATAGAAAAAAATATAGACCACTTTGATTGCTATCAATGACTTGTAACATTAAAATTATCCATGAATAAGAATCTTTTTATAACTATTTAGTGGTATTTTGAAGAAGGTTTGGTTGGTCTATACATAAGCCATCAAGGAATTTTTATAGCACATAGTGCAGGCTTACCAATTTTAATGTGATCATTGGTAGCACACTTTCCCATTCCACAAATTATTGATATATATTATGATTTCTTCCCAGATGACACACCATATCATACCCTTAATAAAGTAGTTGATTTAGAGGTAGAACTCATGCTAGATAAGCAACCCATTTTAATACACATTATTTTATGGAAGCCATTATGTTATGTATCTCAACGTACAACTCAAACACATAAAATATAACGTTTTATCAAGTTAATCTGTTTAGTATGTGGTGGAACTATTTTTTCACCATGAATGAGGATGATATTATTATAAACAATATTGATTAGTGAATGAAAAATCTGGTGAGTGTAATAAATAGATGCCAATTTACCAAGAATTATGATCAATTTCATTGGTTTCAAGATTACATATGGTTCCCCAATATTGATATTCGATTCAAATTTAAACAGTTTTGGGTTAAAGAGAAATACATTCATAATATGGTATTTAAAAGTATGTATGGGATTTATGAGTACATAGTGATGTAGTTTGGTATGATGATTTGGATGGAGGTGTTCATGGCTCCCATGAAAAAACTCATCCACCCAAACCGTAACTCATTTATCTTGGTTTTCATTGATGATATCATCATTTATAAACCATCCCTAGGGTACCATGTTAGAAATATCGAGATACTTCTGTGAACAATTCATACACATCATATTTATGCCAAGATATAAAAATTTTACTTCTGGGGTTTAAGGATTGTGATTATTAGTGAATTTGGTTTCTAAGACACGAATATCAACAGTCTAAGAAAAATAAGTGGAATTTTTTTGTTGAATGTTACATCAGAGGATTTTTTAAAACAATTTCATTGTGTAATTAGAGGTTTTAATATTGTATGTCGTCCAATTATTAGTAAAAATGACTATTCTATTGATGAGTGGGTGGATTTTCATGTGTTGAACCTATGTAAGGAATATTTTCCTAATTTTAAGATGTTGAAGAATACAACCCAAATAGTGATTTTTCCTAATCCTAGTAATGTGTTATATATAAATTATGATAAGTTATGGGTTGTTTAATGTGATATATTGATGTATATGAGTTGGGTAGTAGCTTATGTATATCACACCTAATGCACGCTTCCAGATTTAGTGCATAAAAATGATGTGTAATTATTTTATATAAAAGAAATTGAAATAATACACAACATTGTATACATGTCATGACATTTTTTTGGTCTATGTTCTATAGAATTGGAGATGAAAATGAATATCTTCATAGTTTAATGAATATAAAATAAAACATCGACTCCACTGCACAAGTACTAACTCCTTAAGAGAAGTATTCTTTTATATAATATCTAAAATACCTCTGAAAAATTATTTTAAAACATGTTGTGAGAATTAAATTTCAAAATTAGGGTAATAAAAACAACTGAAAAACTTTTATTAAATTTAATAAAAACTCTTTATATAAAATATTACTATTTGATATTGTCACAACCTGTCCCTTTTTGGGGATTGAGTCATAACTACCCCAAGCATGCCACTATAGTCTAGGGGGTGCTGACTAGTGTTGAAGTCATAACTAACATTGAGTGGACTTTTCCTAAGAACCTCTATGCACACACGCAACATACTCAATGTGAATATTGTAGAGGGAAAATAAAACAAGATACAAAACCATTATATATAAACCACATACATGAATCAACATCTCAATAGTACAACTATAAAAAAGTAAATAGGAATTGGAAATGGGAACAAAACACTCCCAACCCGAAAAATGCCACAACTGAAAACATGTGGAAAAATAAAACAGCTGGGTGAGCCCTGTTCCTGATTCCCAAGTCACGAACACCACACGTAATATAAACACCTTGTATTCCCATCCCTTCTAAAGTCACAATAATCTTATTTACGTCTCCAAGGGAACAACATGTGTTGGAATCTCCCAAGAAGGGGTGAGTATAAAAATACTATGTAGAACACCTTGAAGGAATAAGGGACCAGTAAGAGAGGTACTGAAGAGGGGTGAAATAGATTGAACAATGTATAGTAAATGTGTACAGTAATGGAGTGCATCTCAACCCAACAAAAGTGTTAAGTATGTTCGCCCAAACACAAGGAGCTACAAACAGTAGGAACATTGCTTGTAATAAAGTATTAACTGCCTAGATTAAGAGATTATACTCACCCATCCATGAGAATCTAGACACAAAAAGCAAATGGAATATCTCATGCATCATCAGATCTCATTAAAGAAGAGTACTCAAAACCCAAGGAGTGGGTTCTTGAAAAAAGATATATATATATATATATATATATATATATTCTTAGTCAACAAAGTTAAAAAGAGAGAGTAAGAGGATATCCATCTCACACTATATCCCTAAAAAGGGAGTAGACAACAGTTCCAAACATAACCAACATCGATACCCAACACCCTACATGTCTGTCCTGAACTACAAGTCAAAGGGGATCAATAACCACAACATGATATTATCTGCTCTGGGCAGATCTCTGTTGCCTTTATGTTTTTTGATATGTCACAAGGATACTTCTTAGTGGGAAAATCAACCCTCTTACTTGAGAGTCCAAAGTTACATAAAAGAACATATCATCACTCTACCACATAGTTGAGAGATCGTGTCACAAGGTTGAGGACTCAGGCCAATCTCAGCTGGAGGGTTCGAAACTAATGTCTTTGAGGACCCATCCCAAGACCCGCTATGTAAGAACCCAAATCATTGTTTTTATTTATGGCTTGCCTTTTTCTGGACTTTTTGAGAAAAATGATGTTTCTGGAAATTTTTTAAGTACACGCCATGTACTTTCTGAGTACACACCATGTACTCTTTTTTCGCTCAAAGTTGTGTGCTGGCCGTGTCTGGGACACACAAACGGTGTGTAGGGGTGACGCAGAGGCTGATTTTGGAGGAGTATGGAAAGAACTAGTACACACCGTGTACTCTAAATGTACACGCCGTATAACATCATTTTTTATTAATTGGACTGGGGTCGCGCCTGATCGCCATAAAAGTATTCTTCAAGGTTTGGTTCGACCAAGAGACGTCGTACAACCGTGAAACATCTTCAGATTCCGAAGCCTCCAACTGTTGGCCGATTCGACCACCATCGATTGCGTTGGAACCGCAGCGGTGAGTTCTTCATTCTTCTTGAGTTTTATTCCTTGATTCTTCCTACATCTCACGTTATCATGGTTTGACCATTTTGGATGTTTTCTTAGATCTAAGATGTGTAAGGGAGAATCAGTCATCGTGGTTCAAGTATATCGATCATCGAGAATCTATGTAGGTGGTTTGTGCCATACCGTTCCATGTCTTTGTGTTTTATGTGAAAATCCCACCAATACCCGTGAACAGGGTATTGCATGTTTACCTTATTCTCCTTGTTTTTTTCATGCCTTTCATGTATGCTTGTGTTGAGGTAATTTATACATGTTATAGGATAATTTGTTGTGCTTGGATGTTTTTCCCATGCTTTTCTCTGTTTACGACCTTTGGGTCTTGTTAGCCTTTGGCCGTTATGACTATTGCCAAGACATGTGACAATAGGATGGAGTGTTTTTCATTACATGCTTGTTGACTTGTAGACTGTTAGAAAAGTATCTCTATAGGTGTAATTTGGTTAGTCAAGTAGCTCTGTAGGTGTACTTTGGCCTTATACCATTATCATACACTAATTGGAACGGGGCTGTGAGAAACTGGTGCTATAGACTATAAGGGATAGATTGAGTGAGCTTCCCATAGAGTCTTTGCCATTATAGACTATAGGATGGTAGATCGAGTGAGCTTCATCAATGAGTCTTAGACATTATTGTCCACAAGGGATAGACCGAGCGAGCTTCCCAGAGTGCCTTCAGATTTTATAGATTATAGGAGGATAGACCGAGTGAGCTTCCTCAGAGAATTTTAACTTGTCTTATTTCTCTTTAGGAACCTTCACAGGCTATAGAAGGAATTGACCGAGTGAAATTTCTAAGAGATTATGTGGTATACCTGAGGCTATAGGAGGAATTTACCAAGATATGATCTTCAGAGAGTCTCTAGACCATGGGGCTAAGAGGGTTAGACCGTGTGATCTTCCTCCAAGAGTCCCTGACTACCCTAGACTATAAGGGGAATTGACCGAGTGAGCTTCCCCATAGAGTCTCATGAATTCGTATGTCCAAGCCAGAGGGGTTAGGCTGAGTGAAATTCCCACAGGGTTCTGGTACTTCTTGGTTAGGACCAGAGGGGATGATTGCAGGTTCTTCCCAGAGGGTTTCCTATTTTTGTTAACTATTTTTCATTACTGCTGTTGTTGTTGTGGTTGATTACTATTGTGTATCATCCTGCTTCACTGCTTACTATTTACTACCTACTACTTGTTGTTGTTGTTTACTATTTATTATACTTTTACCTTCCATATACTCACTTACTGTTTGGAACAGATTTTTGGGTGGTTGCCTACTGGGATTTTATCTCACACCCTGTTTGGGCCATGATTTTGGGCCTAAGCCAACTATGTTGTTGCCAGTATAGACAAGCGAAAGTTCCCTTCGACTTCTGGAACTTGATTGCTTGGATCAGTAGAGCATGGGACCAAGCATTGTCTTGTGATGCTAAGGAGCTATTTACTTTACTGTTGTACTTGTTTTGGTACTGTGGTGTTTTCAACATATGACTTGTTTTGATGCTTTCCTAGATTTGTATCTCGCATCATTCCATATATACATATGTGCTCGAGTTTGTTGATTTAGACTTCTGCTGTTTATTATTTTTGGTTATTCACTGTTTCCGCTATTGCATGTTTATCTATTTCCATTGTGTACTCTTCCAATGAGGGCATAGTTTCTCCACTATCACAACAAAGTCCCTCGCTACTAGTCAGCAGCCTCTGGTGTTTGGGGAAATGCGCTTGAGGCCATGTGACCAACCGGGTATGGGGCGCCTTTGGGTGGCTTCCAGAACCGGGACGCTACAAAGTTGTATCAAAGGAGTTCTTTTATTTTGATTTACTGTTTGGAGACTTTAGTTGGGGATATTATGGATTCAGTAATTGGTAATAAGATGTTCCTGGGAGTAGCAAACCCATGTACCGGGAAAGGCCATACTACCTTGTTTATTGCAATTTTCTGGTATTGAGATTTTACTGTTGATTTGATTTCAACTAGAGTGATTCACATGCCTTGTGCTATTATTATTTTGATATTACGGTTCTATTTCCGTCGCAACCCGATGATATGAGGGTATTCCATATCATGCATCATACATGTACTTTTTGGAAATCACATTCCATGCATTATTTCCATGCCATCTAGGGTGCATTATCAATTTCATGTTGTTGTTATATACTCCATGTAGATTATGTATGCTTTTTTGATAGATGCATGATAGAATCCTAGCTGTTGTGATAGTGAAATTGATTGTGTTGTACATTGCATAAATGAACGCCAAATTTAGATTCTTGAGGTGTTATGGTCCCTCTTGAATCTGATGTTGGTGGATCATGATCTATTTTTCTCATGTACATGACTGTAGGAGATTTCAAGATTTGATTCGTGGGAAGTATTGGCCCTCAAAGATTGGAATTTGGCACCTCTTTTCCTTGTTTTCAGTGTTTTTGGGATTCTCTGCATTTTCTGAGCTACTACCCAGAAAAAAATAGAATACACGACATGTACGTTCTGGATACACGTCGTGTAGTTTTCAGGCCGTGTCACTGACCGTGTGAGCAGAAACACAGTGTCGTAAAAATAACTTGAAGAACATGCCATGTACGGTAGGTGATCACTGTGTAGTTTAGAGCCGTGTACCCGGCCGTGTCACTAACAACACAGGCCGGGGAAGCTTGAGTAGAACATGCCGTGTTGTTAAATAAAACACCGTGTAGTTTTGTCCCAGGTAACCGACCATGTCACGAACAACACGTGTCAGTGTTATCTTCTCCTATACACGCCCTGTTTTTTTGGAACACACAGTTTAAGGGCAGCCCTGTAGATGACCGTGTAACTAATAATACGAGGCACCGAGACAGTGTCTAGTACATGTCGTGTCCCTAGGGAACATGCCATGTACTCTGGGGTTAGTTGGACCGTGTGGGTTAGCCGCTTAAGGAGACTCGGGCATGGGTTTAGAGTTCAAGTACATGCCGTGTGTGGGAACAACATGTCGTGTAGTTGGAGGTGTTACACGACTAGTAGTGGCGGGAGTACATGCCCATGTTAATGGCTAAAAGTACATGACATGTATTTTTTTATACACACTATGTAGTCATGTATTGTAAAACTTGATAATTTCATCCCATTTTCTCATCTTATACACATGTGTTTACATTCTTGGTTATCCAGATATTTTCTTCATAGAGGCTAGTGGGATCTCCATATGGGTAGAGCTAGACCCGAGCGTCATGGGCTTGGGGAAGTTACAACCCAGATTGCTAGTCATTATTTGGATGACCAGGGGACTTCACAGTTTGACTTTCCCCTAGTGGCGGATCGTTGCAGGGATGTCCTTCTAGAGGACTTTTCGGGTTTTCCTCTGGAGCGTGTTGTATACTTCTCGATTGATCTCGTGACAGGAGTGGCACCGGTGTCCATTCCTCCTTATAGGATGGCTACACCTGAGTTTCAGGAGCTCAAGAAGGATTTGGAAGAGTTGCAGGCAAAAGGTTTCATCCGACCCAGTATTTCTCCTTGGGGTTCGCCTGTCCTATTTGCGAAGAGGGCAGACCATACCCTTAGGCACTGTGTGGATTATTGGAAGCTAAACCAGTTGACGGTCAAGAACCGATATCCCTTGACAAGGATATATGACCTCTCTGATCAGCTTCTAGGAGACCGAGTGTTCTCGAAGATTACCATGAGGTCCGGTTATCATCAATTGCGCGTTAGACCATCAGATATACCACTTACGGCCTTTAGGAGCAAGTATGGTATGTATGAGTATACAGTCATGTCATTCGGTCTCACGAACGCGCCTGTAGTTTTCATTGTACTGATGAACCGAGTGTTCCATCCGTACATGGACTATTTCGTCGTGGTCTTCGTGGACGATATCTTGGTGGACTCTCACACTCGACAAGACCATTCCACACATATTGAGATCGTTCTATGTACACTGAGAGAGCATCAGATGTACGCTAAACTCTCGAAATACCACTTTTGGATGGACCCGATTCACTTCTTAGGTCACGTTATCTCAGAGACAGGAGTTTCAGTGGAACTAGAGAAGGTGAGAGCTGTAGTTTTCTGGGAGCAGCCAAAGAATGTTTTTGAGGTGCAGAGTTTCCTAGGGATGGCTGGATACTACAAACGCTTAATTCAGGACTTTTCATTCCTAGCAGCACCGTTGAATTGTATGACCAAGAAGGGGGAAAATATTTTATGGTCAGATTCTTGTGAGTCCTCCTTTCAAGAGCTTAGTTGGAGGTTGATGTCAGCACCGATACTAGTCTTTCCAGATCCAGGCAAGAGCTACACTATTTATTATGATACTTCAGGTATCGGGCTGGGCGCAGTGCTTATGCATGGAGATAGAGTTATTGCGTACGGGTATCGGATGTTCAGGCCACACAAGAGGAATTACCCTACACACGATCTAGAGTTTGCTGCGGTTGTTCATGCCTTACTCTTTTGGAGACACTACCTTTTGGGAGGGAACTTTTTGGTTTTCACCGACCGAAAGAGTCTCAAGTATATCTTCACTCAGCGGGATCTGAATCTGAGACATCTTAGGTGGGTGGAGTATATTCATTCATTTGACTTTGAGCTCGCCTACATGCTGGGAAAGGCCAACGCAGTGGTGGATTCTTTGAACATGAATACTTAGAGTCAGGTAGTTCCTGAGGCTAGTAATGAGTGAAAGATTATGGCTCTGTTCTCTGAGATGCAATTTGAAGTGCACGATAGGCAGGGACAGACTGTCCTATCTTTTATAGTTGTTACCTCAACACTTCTTTATCAGGTACGAATGAGGCAGCTATCAGATTCAGAGGCCCTAGTCCTGCGGGGGACTGTGTCAGAAGGGGACCCTCTTCCTGGATGGAAAGTGAATGAGGATGAGATCTTGTGTTTCCAGAGACGCATATGGGTGCCAACAAACATACATGAGGAACTGATGCGGGATTTTCATTCCTCAGTTTGGGAAGTTCATCTTGGCTTCACCAAGATGTATCGTGACCTACACTGCTAGTACTGTTGGCCAGGTATGAAGAATGATGTTGTTTGTTTTGTTATGAGATGTTCTACTTGTCAGTAGGTGAATGCAGAGCATCAGTGACCAGCATGGATTTTACATCAGTTACCCATTCCTTAGTGGAAGTGGAACGATGTCGCGATGGACATTATGACAGGGTTGTCAAGGTCGCCTCGGGTAAACGATGTTGCATGGGTTGTCGTCGACAGTCTTACGAAGGTTTCACACTTCATACCGATCAAGGAGACCTTCAGGGCTGATGATCTGGGATGGTTGCACATCTGATAGATTGTACATCTACATTGAGTTCCACACTCCATTTTTTCAGATTGGGATGCGTGTTTTACATCTCGGTTCTGGCAGGGACTTCAGAAGGATTTGGGAACACAGGTACATTTGAGTACAACATATCATCCCCAGACAGATGGCCAGTCCGAGCGCACGATCCAGGAACTTGAGGATATGCTCCGAGAATGCATTCTAGACTTTGGAAGCTCATTGGAAAAGCATATACCTCTGTTGGAGTTCGCCTACAACAACTATTTACAGGTGACCATTCAGATGGCACCTTATGAGGCTTTGTACGGTAGGCCATGTCGATCACCCTTATACTGGCTGGAGGCAGGAGAGGTAGCTTTATTGGGACCTCGTCTTGTTCAGAAGAACTCAGAGTAGATAGAGTTGATTCAGAAGAGGATGGATATAGCACAGTCTCGACAGAAGGCTTATGCTGATCAGCGGAGATGATGTCTGGAGATCGATGTTGGAGATCCGGTTTTCATGTGTGTCGCACTGAGGTTGGGACACAAGAGGATTCAGAGACAGGGTAAACTTTCACCGTGATACGTTGGGCTGTTTGAGGTGTTGGAGAGAGTTGGTCTGGTTGCCTATCGGTTGCAGTTACCTAAGAGGTATCGGCCCATGCACGACATCTTCCACATCTCTCAGCTCCAACATTACTTTTCAGACCCATCACATGTCTTTCAACCCGAGGAGGTTGAGCTCGAAGTGGATTCATCGTTTGAGGAGCATCCCATCTGGATTGGAGATCATATTATGATGTTCTCTGTGGGCAGTCTGTTCCTTTAGTATGGGTGCTTTGGCAGCATGGGTGAGTACATGACGAGACCTGGGAGAGGGAGGCCGTTGTACGATCGCAGTTTTCGAAGCTGTTCGGGGTTACTTCTTCTAAGCCTCGCAAGGGAAATTTGGGGATGAATTTAATTAAGGGGGGATGTTTGTAAGAACTCGGATCTTCGTTTTTAGGTATGTATTTCCTTTTTCTAAATATTTTTAGGAAAATTATGTTTTTGGAAAATTTTGAAGTACATGCCGTGTACATTCAGAGTACACGCCGTGTACTCTATTCCCGCTCGAAGCCGTGGGCTGGCCGTGTCTGGGCCACACACACAGTGTGTAGGGGTGACGTGGAGGCCGATTTTGGTGGATTACGGAAATACCTAGTACACACAGTGTACCCTAAAAGTACACTCTGTGTACTTTCTTCTTTTTATTAATTGGACCGGGGGTGCTCCTGATCTCCATAAACGTCTTCTTCTAGGTCTGGTTCGAATGAGAGACATTGTACGGCCGCGAAACTTCTCTATATTCCCGATCCTCCATCTGTTGGATGATTCGACCACCATCTATTGCATTGGAACTGCAGCGGTGAGTTCTTCCTTCTTTTTGAGTTTCATTCCTTGATTTTTCCTCTTTTTGAAGTTATTGTGGTTTCAGAATTTTGGATATTTTCTCAGATCTACGACGTTAAAGTGAGAATCAGTCATCGTGGTTCAAGTATATCGTTCTCCTAGGATCGAGGTAGGTGGTTTGTGCCTTGCCGTTCAATGTCTTTGAATTTTATGTGAAAATTCCACCAATACCCGTGAATGGCGTATTGCATGTTTACCTTTTTACCCTTATTTTTTCCTGCCTTGCTTGTATGCTTGTTTAGAGGTAATTTAGTCATGTTAAATGATAATTTTTTGTGATTGTATTTTTTTCCCACGATTTGATCTGTTTACGATCTTTGGGTCTTGTTAGCCTTTGGCTGTTATGACTGTTTCCATGCCTTGTTTCAATAGGATGGAGTGTTTTGCATTACATTCTTTTTTCCGTGTAGATAGTTATCGAAGTAGATATAAAGGTGTACTTTTTTAGCCAAGTATCTCTGTAGGTGTACTTTGGACTTATAGAATTATCATGCACTGACTAGCATAGGGCTGTGAGAAGCTGGTGCTATAGACTATAAGGGATAGAATGAGTGAGCTTCTCGGAGAGTCCTTGACATTATAGAATACAAGAGGGTAGAGAGAGTGATCTTACTTAGTAAGTCTTAGACATTATAGGCCACAGGGGATAGACCGAGTGAGCTTTCCAGAGTGCCTTCAGATTTCATAGACTATAGAAGGGTAGATCGAGTAAGATTACTCAGAGAGTCTTGCCTTGTTTGATTTCTCTTTAAGAACCTTCCCAGGCTAGAGAAGGAATTGACCAAGTGAGATTCCTCAGAGAGTCTATGGTCTACCTGAGGCTATATGAGAAATTGACCGAGATAGCTTTCGCAGAGAGTCTCTATACTTTAGGGATAAGGGTGTTACACCGCGTGATCTTCCTCAGAGATTCACTAACTACCCTAGACTATAAGGGGAATTGACCGAGTGAGCTTCCCTAGAGAGTCTCATAATTTTGTATGACCAAGCCAAAGGAGTTAGGCTGAGTGCACTGCCTAGAGGGTTGTGGTGCTTCTTGGTTAGGACCAAAGGAGATGGATGTGGGTACTTTCCAAAAGGTTTCCTATTTGTGTTAGCTATTTTGCATTACTGCTGCAATTTTTGTGGTTTATTACTATTATGTATCATCCTGATTCACTACTTAATATTTACTTCTTACTACTTTCTATTGCTATTTACTACTTATTGTACTTTTACCTACCATATACTCACTGAATGGTAGCCACAGATCTCCAGGTGGTTACCTACTGTGATTTTATCTCACACCTTGTTTGGGACATGATTTTTGTCCCAAGAAGGCAATGTTGTTTCAGGTTTAGACAAGGGCTAGTGACCTTCTACTTCTAGAACATGATTGCTTGGAGCAGGAGAGCATGGGACTAGGCTTTGTCTTGCAATGCTGAGAAGCTGTTTATTTTCTTTTTTACTTGTTTTGGTATTTTGGTGTTTTCAGCATTGTGACTTGTTTGGATGCTTTCCTAGAGGTGTAACTTGCATCATTCCATATATACATATGTTTTCCAGTTTGTTGATTTAGTCTTCTGTTGTTTATTATTGTTGGTTATTCATTGTTTCTGCTATTGCATGTTTTTCTATTTCCACTGTGTACTCTTCCAATGAGGGAATAACTTCCCCACTATCACACCCAAGGCCCTCGCTGCTAGTCGGCAGCCTCTGGCATTTGGGGAAAAGCACTTGAGTCCATTTGACCAACCGGGTACAGGGCGCCTTTGGGTGGCTTCCGGAACCAGGACATTACACGCTAGAGCATTCCACTTAGAAAAGACCGAGGACCCATGTCTACACCAAATGTAGGGTTCCAGTATAGTCTCATTAAGCACCCATCCACATCTCTATTGGAGGGTTCAACATAGAAAAGATCGTCGACCCATGCCCATCCTAACATTAGGGTTCCACTGTAGTGCCATTGAGGATCCATACCTAGCCTCGCTGGAGGGTTCCACTCATTAATAATCAAGGAATCATTCCCATCATGGCTAGAGGGTTCCAATCTAGTCTCGTTAAGGATGTATCCACAGCTCAGTTGGATTGTTCCACTCAGAAAAGATCAATGACCCTTACCCAGCCCAACATGAGTTAATCCCAATACTACTCTAGCCATCCATGCTGGATGGTACCTCTTTGAAAAGAATCATGGGGCATTGGAAATCCACGTTGGATGGTATCACTTAGGAAAACAGTACTGCAGTCATCAAATGTCACTCTCAATAAGAGTAACACCTGGAATATCTTGCATCATAACTCAGAATACACTATAGAGGGAAGCATTGGATTTTACATGAAAACATACTCAGGGTAGGCTACTAACAGGGGAAAATTCATGTCCAAAAGAAGAGGAAATGAGATATATAAGAATTCAAAAAGTATTACATAGTGCCTGTGGGGCCCACACATAGTGTGTTCTCGCCTGGTCTCCTAGCCACTTACCTATCCATTCTAAGATTCTAAACCGCAATTAAGCACCCCTATGCATGTCAGTGTAATCCCAGAGTACACAATATGCATAAGTAATAGGTTAACGAGCGCATGATGCTCATCGTTGATACGAAGGGTGGAGAATTTGTTTTGTTGACATGCCTCCTCAAACAATCCCATAACATTTGATCATATCGTATTATACATCTTCTCCACTATCACAAGAGTCACGGTTGACCCATGCTGGGTGTTCACTTCAAACACATCAAAAGGGTATTCAACTGATATTCTGTAATGTTTCCATGTTTAAAGATATCATGAATAAGTATTCTCACATACAAATAGATCACTCTATTGTGACCCTTGTATAATGAATGACATGATATACCATTAATTCACTGCAAAATGAACATTTGATGGAAAAGTTATAAGTCGTGCACTTTTCTTGAAGGATTCCCCATGGGGCCCATGCCTTAGTCCCAAAATAAATTATATGGATCACATCATTGTGTTACTCTTGAAAAAACACATGAAATAAACTACTAATTCATCCAAAATAGAGAACTGGTGAGAAAACTATTTTTCACCACAACACGTGCGTACAGGGCCTGGTGGGGCCCACACATCAACTTAGGTTAAACACATAAAATTAGTCAGAAATATTACGAGTGAACACTAGGGTAACACCAGATATGATATTGTGTAAATAAAACTTTGTATGTTGGTGCTACATCCAAATTAAGGATCTGTGAAAAATATTATTTAAAATTTATTATTGATAAAGCGAGCGTTTTGCACCACCATCCTTCATACATGAAAATTTAAATTTACCAAAACCACCAAAAATGGGCTGTATCGACTCAAGGATTATGTTTCGATAGATGGAATGTTTTTAGGAGGAACACATCAATAGATACAACCATTTAAAAGGGATTGGACCAAACTGGGCCCGTGTGGCCCAAACATCCCGGACCCCCTCCCCTTGTGCCAGCAGCCCCTACCAGCTGAGTCCAGACTTCCGGCCTGCAGCCTAGCATTGGGTCCAGCATATTCTTCCATGGACCAACCTTCCCATGTGGATCGCGTCTCACTTGCATGGCCCGTGACCCTCCTTCCGACAACGACTGGCCTTCATGGATGGTCCTCCCCTACTCTCGCGTCAAAGTGGAAGATGTGTGTTTCGCAGGTCCTCATTATTTTTTGGTCACTCTCTTATCCCCCCCAGTATCTCTAACAAAATTTTCCACCTTCCAAATACTACCAGCCACCTAGGCCGACCTCAGACCCCTTCATGATCTGCCCTCACGACACCAACAGTCGTCCCCCAGCTGGCCCCACTCACCGCCCCAGCCTGCTCTATGGCATGCCGCCCCCTTAGGATATCATCGGTCACTTCCATAGGTTCTTAATTGGAGGCCCCATTCATGAGCCACCACAACCATACCAGGTTTTTGAATATTATTTTCTATCTGGTTTCATAAATCTCGGGTCACAAACTTCATAACCAGTGGCCTCTCTCAACAATCCTTTGAAGTTTTGAATTTCCCAAAATTAAACATCGATAAACCCAATGAATCGGAGAAAACATGATGAAAAAATTGATTTTCAGTGCGCATTTATGGACATTTTAGTGCATCCATCAACACTGATATTCTAAATTATTAAACCAAGGTGAAATGAATGCTTTCCAATTAAAACTAGAATTGGTAATTAAAATTAGAATAAATCCTACCTTGTGTGATCTGTTTATCACTTTCACTGCATTCGTTGTGATTCTGTTTTGATCCGCTAAGGATTTGGTGTAGATCACTCCACGCTCTGAGGAATAACAGATGAATAATGGTTGGGATAGAGGGATAGAGACAGAAAGGGAAGAGATAGAGGAATAGGGCTAACCTTAATCCGTAAATCTTATACTTCTATTTATAAAAGCCCTTCTCAGTGAAGAAATCTGAATTTCCCGCACTGCCTATTTTGTGTCACTCTATAAAACAAACTCCATTATATTCATAATGAATGTTTAATATTTCCAATCTGAGTCCCCATTAGAAATTTTTTTATTCGAAATAAAATAATTAAATTTGATTTTTTATTTACGATTTTTCCCCTAACTGACTTTTCACACATAAGGCCCTTACAGACAATGTTTATACCCCACCTTGGGTAAGAAACAAGTTCTAGTCTCCATTGTCACATCAGATATTTAATCTATGCTACTGTTTAATAGATATCCCTTTTATGACACGTGAATAGTATAAAAACACATAATATTTTTATATAATTTATTCCGATAACACCGGGCCTCGGAATTGGACGACGTCTCAGCGATTATATCTAGAAATATATGTAGGAATATTCAAAATTTTTAATATGAAAAAACTATGTTTCAGAATAATTACCTCCTTCAATATTTTTCTCCCCAAATAAGAAAATTAGGGAAAAAAACTTGTGGTACTGAGCCCAAACCTAGCTCTCCCACCCGATGGAGACTCTTGAATGTTACTATGCTAGAAAATCACATGAAAAAAAGGGATAGTTTATCCTCATAAGGCCTTTTCATATCGATGATGTGTGTTGGAACATGAATACACCTCATCAACCACATCGCGTGGGTCAAATCATGTGCTTACTACAACTATTAGGGTTAGGGAAAGGCGATAGTCAACCTCAACTTCTATTTTCATGGTCCCGATTGGACTGAAGAAACTCAAGGGATATTTTAATTCCTATGAAAAATCTCTAAATCCATCATCGTGACTGGAAACAATATTTTTCCATTGAAAAATTAACATGATTTTCTCTTTCAAAATATCAATCTAGTGAAATACCCAATGATATCTGGTCATGCATGGTTTCACATTTGATACCTCACAGCTGAGACTCTTATACACGCTCATGAAGTGAAGGAGTAAACACCATCAACTAAAAAAATTGTACCTTAATGCTCAACTAGGGTTATCTTCAGGGAAAAAAACTACTCTAAAACTTCCCACACTAAGAGAGCCTTGGACATCCTGCTAAGGCTTCTACTACAACGTTTCCCTTTTTCTAGAGTATAGACTATCTAGATGTCATTGTCGTAAAAGAATATAAACCAGCATCATTTCCTCACATTCTAGTCTCTCTGGGTGAATAGATACCTAATAATTTGGTGGCATGATAAATCCACAAAGCACTCTCCCAAAATGTATCATCACCATATTATCAAGGAAAAGACTAGCATTTCCGACACCAAATATAGTCTTAGATTGTAATATTCATAGGATCTCAATCACCTCAACCTATACCTGATAATGGTTATATCAAGAATTTACATTGAGAATGGAAGTTTCCAAAGAAGGGAAGGTTATTAAACTCATACAACCACAATAGGATCGACACGGAAAGAATGTGGCATACCTCGCACGTCTTTTCCCCTCATTGAAGGAGTGAAATACTAAAAATAGGCACTCTGATGATTCCCAAATTTTCATTCCTAGAAATAGGGGGTTGATAAAAAATACATCAATGGAAATTCTAGGTTCTGCTATAATGCACCCCTGGACAACCTCACCCTGAATGCACAAGTCATTGGAACTATTCTGCCACACCTCGATACTTTTTGATTTGGGCGGAATTGACTCACACTCACAGTTTTTCCCATGTAAAAAAATGTGTCTCGGTTGGGGAAGGATGCCTCTTACTCGAGAATTAGTAGCTACGTGGAACAATATAGACATAGGGTTACACAACCACACCACGTCACCCTAGTAAAACCACAAACAAAGAGGAAGGATAGATGAGTAATTGACACAACACCTATAATGTTCTAGAAAAAAAAGTAGAACCGACACAGGGTGTAACCTTTATCATATCATGATATGTAGGATAATAAACATCCAAGGTTTGTGGTGGTCTATGGACCCATCTAATTTCTTCCCAAGAATGACGTGGACCACTTGGTGGTGGTGGGAAGACCTCATAACGTCGTTCCTCACCTCCATACTATCTTTATCCTTTCCTAGAACAACCTCCCTAGGGACCTACTTGACCACAGTGTTGTATCTACTATGGTGGTCCACCCACTACCTTCCTATGATTCATAGCATGTTTGATTAGGTAGTCTCATGTCATGTGACATTTATTATCACAAGTATAGAATTATCCATCCCCAAGACATTCCCACACTCTCTAATTCCTTAGTCCCATATGATTGTTTGTCTGAGACCGATTATGGGGAGAACTACTACGTTGAGATATTATCAGCTGACTTCTACTAGCTGCATCAGACATCTCATCTCTCTTGCACTTACTACCACAACCATGTGTATTATGTCCCTCTGAAATAATGTTCTCTATCAATATCTCCTTCTCTAGTACCCCGACATAGGTGGGGATTTACAAGGGTACTATTATAGCATAAATCAATCAAAATGGACCCTTCTCAAACCTCCATTCTTCGATGTATCTGTTAGGGATAATGTCCAATAGTAGCATTCATAGTATGTGAACCTAGTAACATACTCAGTAATAGTCATCCCTCCATACTAAAACTAGAGGAATTCTTGAAGTCAAACTGATCACAAGTAGGAGGGGTAGAACTCCTCAGGAAATAGATATGGGAATTCATCCTATGAGAGTATCATCTCATCGTGTATCTGTTTAAAAAAACTCCACCAACACTGAACTGCTTCATAGAAAATGGTGGTTACCAAAGCCACAATCTAATCTGTCAGTGTATGTGAAATCCTGAAGAGGCAGACCACCGACTCTAGCGAGTCCTCTAATGTATGAGGTTTTGGATCACTACGGAACATCATCTGTCTTTGTCACTAGAACTAGTGATGTGCACTCATCTTGTTCACATACATAGCATTATCTGCTAGGGATTTATACTGCTCAGTAAGAGGTAGTAATTTTACCTACCCACCTGGAGAAATGGGTTTTCATGTTCAGTCATGAACTAAGTCCTCATTTCTCATATGGTTATCATCAATAACCAGATCTAGTGTTTGGGTTGGATATCATCATGGAGAAATTCTAAATGTTATCAAGGAGTACTACAGTTAGGTGATAATATATATATATATATATATATATTAATGGGGATCTAAATCAATAAGGACAGTCAAAGACTCAATCCCATTGGATGCATGTACCATTGTTACCTATAATGAGTGTTTTATGGTGCCAATTCATCAAGCAGGTAATCAGGTTTCTGGTGAATGGATACATCGGCAGCTCATACCATCACTGGACTCCCTAGCCTAAGAGACACTCTGGAGAAACATCAACATGGATTCCCTAAACCCAACCAATAACTTTTTAAAAAAACATCTGAATAACATCCCAATGGTCAAACCACCTACGATACAACTTTATCATGACCCAACTGATGCCAGGGATTGGGTCGCAACTACCTCAATCCCACCTCTACATGCAAGGGGTGGCTACCAGCATTGTAGGCACAAAAAAAACAGGATACCTTTTCCTATGTACTTGTATGCACACATGCATACAACTAAGTGAAAATAGTGCATAAGTTAAAGAATACAAGATAAAAAATTTCTATATATAAACCAAATACATGCATCGACCTTTAAACAGAACATGTACAAAAAATTAAACTAAAAAGTGAATGGGAAAAAACACACACCCAATAAGAAATTTTCCACAACCTTGAAATAGGTAGAAATGTAAAACAGATAGGAGAGCCCCTCTCTTAGATCCCATGTCACGACCACTACACGCATTACAATAACCTTGTATCCATAGCTCATTTGATGTCATGATCAACCTGTACATGGTCTATAAGGGCACACCATGTGTGGTAGATCCCAAAAAGGGGTGATTATAAAAATACTCAGTATGAGCCCCCTAAGGAACAAGTGAGTTGTGAGTGAGGTACTGAAGAGGGAGCAGTAGGTTGAACATGTTATAGTAAAATAATGTCGTAATGGAGAGCATCTTAACCCAAAAAAGGTGAGAAATAAGATCATCCAAAAACAAGGAGATATAAATACTGATAATATGAACTTCTATTTGATTCTTCACTACCTATATTAGCTATGTAAACATCCCCAACCACAAGATTCTAGCTATGGAAAGCATGTGGCATACCCCGTGTGTCTTCGGCTCTCCTGGAAAAAGTGTAAGAAAAACAAAAGGAGTGGGTACTGGAAACAAGATATATATATACTAATTCAAAGAAACCAAATTTATAGAGTAAGGTGATATACATATAATGGCTCATACAAATAAATGGAGTAGAAAATAGTTCTAGAATTAACCACCATTGACGCTCAGCATCCCCCACGTCTACAATGAACTACAAGTCAAAGGGTCTCAGTCACCACACATTGATACTATTCAATTTTTGTGGGTCTATATCACTCACATGATTTTATGTCTCATCACAAGGACAAATCTTGGTGGGAAAAGATCACCTCTTCCTTGAGATTCTGAAGGAAGATCAATGGACATCTCATCATTGAGCTGCATAGTTGAGAGATCATGTCTCAAGGTCAATGACCAAGGCCCATCCCGATTGGAGGGTTCTACTATCATGTCATCGAGGACCCATCGCCAGCCCAGCTGGAGGGTTACACTCAGATATTTTCGAGGACACATGCCCTGCCCGTCTAGAGGGATCTACTCAAAAATGATTGAGGACCCATACCCAACCAGACTGAAGGGTTCCACCCTAGTGTCTTAGAGGATCTATCCCTGTCATGGATGGAGGGTTAAACTCAGAAAGGATCAATAATCCATGCCCCCTAGTTGTAGGGTTCCATTATAGACTATTCAGTGACCCATCCCCATCAAGACTAGAGGGTTAAACTTAGAAAAGATTTAGGATCCATGCCCATCCCCACTAGAGGTAAGCCCAAAACTACTGTAGCCATCCATGTTGGATGGCACCTATCAGAAAAGTTTTGAGGAGCACTGGTCATCCCTGCTAGATGGTATCTCTTGTAAAAACACTGATGTAGTCATTGGGGGTCTCCCAGATTTGCGTCACACTTGGAACATCTCACATCATAACACAGAAGCCACTATGGAGGGCATCATAGTGTTATACAGAAAAAACACTAAAATTAGGCCACTTGCTTCTAAAAATTTGAGTCCAAAAGAAATAGATACAATATATAGATGAATTATTAATTTATTACATGGTCTGTGTTGGGAATACACGTCACATTTCCTTACCTCATCACATGGCCATGTACCTAGCCATTCTAGGGTTCTAATATGCCATTAATCTCCCCTAAGAATTTTAGTGTACTCCTAGAGTACACAACATGCCTATTCAATTAGCTAACAAGTTCACAATGATTATTATTAATACTAAGTTAAAAGACATAATTTTACTAACATTCCTCCTCAAACATCCCCATTACATTTGAATGTATCTCTTTATACATCTTCTCCACACACCCAAGATTCGAGGTTGACACAAGCCATGGGTTCTCTTCCAACACATTAATAAGATCTTAGAATGATATTCCATCCCATTTCAATATTTACTAAGATCATGGTTAAGGCATAATACACCCCAAAAAATCACACCATTGGGATCCTTGAGAAAATACTCACATGATCGACCATTTATTCTCCCCCTACGGACATCCATTGGAAAAGTCATAGGTTACCTCACTGCGCTCTAAGGGCATACCATGGGGCCCATCCCCCAGTCCCAAAAACAATTATACATATCAATCCATTGGGGTATACTAAAAAAAACAAGAAGTGGACTAGTCATTCATCCAAAATGGAGAATTGCTGAAATATATTCATTTCATCACAACTTGTCTGTACCAAGCCTCATGGTGACCACACCTCTGCTTCTGTTAAACACCTGAATGTAGTCATAAAAAGTACGCCTAATCTCCAGCGTCATCGTAACTATGAAGGAACATAAATATTACTTTGGATACATTTTCAACGTTTGAAGAAAGGAAACGTGAGGAATAATAATTAAACAATAATGTTGATAAAGCGAGTGTTTTGTTCCACATGCCTTCAGGATTGAAAATTTATAATTTCCAAAACCACATCAATTGGTCTGACAGAACTCAAGGGTCATGTTTATCCAAACATCAAATAAATCGTAGACCCACATCAAAAGATATGAGCATTTAATTTTTTTTTGCCCAAAATGGGCTGGTGTGGCCAAAACTGGCAAGACCCCCTCATACCGGGCCAGCCCGCCCCCCGGCTATCCCAGTCCAGATTGCTAGCCCATAACAAAGCCATGGCTCCAACCCATTTTACCATGGATGTCCCCACCAGTGTCGCCCACATCCCACCATCCAATACTAACTGAACCTCATGGCCAGTCGTCCCTTGATCCCGTGTCAACACAAAAGACCAGCATTTCACAGGTACTCGTCCCCTCGTTGATCAGTCATAGGTTAGTCTTCAGTCATTCATTGATCACCCCAACGTTCTTGCTTCCAATTTCTCAAATTACACCACTCTGATTGCCACCTTAGTAATCCTGCAACAAATTTTCCTCATGACCTTAAGTGCTGACCCCCAAACCGGTCCCACTCATAGCACATGCCTAATCTCTGACCTACCACCACCATGGTCCACAACTGACCTCTGTTAGTGGTTCTTCTGTAGTGGCCCCTTTTTTGGGACACCGAGACCACACTCGGGGTCCAAAAAATATTTTGTACCCAGTATTGGGAATCATGGGATGATATATTCATAGTCATGGGCTTCTCTCAACAATATATAGTAGTTTTGACACTCCCATAATTAAATGATGATACTAACGAATAATGGGAAAATAACATGACACACAGAAGTTATTTTAGTAACGATTGATGGTCGTATTAGTGCAGACATCAACGATGATATACAAAATGAAAAAAGTGAGTATTAATGAAGTATTTTAAATTAAAATATTGAATCAGAACATAAAAGTAGAAGAAATCCCATGTTGTTTGGTATGTTAATTTCTGTATATGTGTTTGTTGCGTTTCTGCTATGACGTGTCGCGAATTGGGTGAGATCTTCCATTGATCCGATGAAATATGGATGAAGAATGGTTTGGAGGGTAATAGGGAGAGGATATAGAGTATATGGGATAATCCTAATCCATAACACTTAAACATATATTTGTATATTCCCCACACGACCTGAAAATTTGAAATTCCAACGCCCCATATTTTATGTCATGCATAAAAAATACACGAACTTATGAACTTAGTGGAATTATCATATTTCCATTATGATTCCCCATTTGATTGTTATTTGATTTAGTGTTCGAGATAAAATAATTAAATTTAATTATTTTATTTTTTATTTTTTTCATTGGTGACTTTTCTCACAGAAGTCTTGCACAGACAAAGGTTATACCCCACATCGGGTAAACAACATGTTTCACATTCAGCCACGACCTCGTATTTTTTATCTAAGCTATCTTTTATTAGATATCCATTTTCTAACATGTTCATAGTTTTAAAAAAACTTAATATTTATATATATATTTTTCTGGCACACCGGGCCTCAAAATTTCACACTATCTCAGCTCTTAGATCTCGAAGTATATGTAGGAATATTCCAAAGACTTATAGGAAAAACTGTTTCCCTATCGATATATTAATTGTTTTAAAAAAATACATATTTTTGAATGTTCATATCAAAAATAATTCATTTTAAACACTAGTATTTCTCCATTGAAATCATTTTGAATATATTAATTTCATTATGGGTTGTTTGGATACCAGGAAGTTCCAATGAAAACCCCTATGGTCGCAAGCAATATCACTAGTGGAAAATTATTCCACGAGGTTATGGGTTCACTCCCCATTCCATACTCTTCCACATGATACCCAAGTGCTAGTTAGAATTTTATGAAACTTTTTTAATGTTCCACCTTTCTCATTCTAAATCCCATAATTTTTTTAAAAGCACACATAAATAATTTTCATAAATGAAAATAATTTTATTTTCGCAAACTATGATAAATCATTTTTTCATAAATTTTGTAGGAAAAATTCCTTTTTTAGAACATAAAAATCATAGATAAATAAATTAAAATTACTTAAATACACCCGTAAAAACTTCTATAATTAAAAAATTTCTTTTAATTATTTTTTAAATAATTAATACAACGCGTATGAGCATAAAACCATGTCTTATTAAAATTTAAACTAGTATATGTAATATGAATTCATGATATGTCATTTTCTAAGATGATGTACATATCATACATTGAAAATTTCATCCTTAATTTTATATGCACATTTCACACTTGAAATGTATGTTTTAATTATTTAAATCATACAATAAAAAACATCAAATGATGATAAATTATTTCTATTGTAGTGGTGTAAAATAATAATCTTTCTCAAATGTAATATAAAAATAATGATTTGAATAAAATAAAATCCCATATATAATTAAAAATAGAACAATAAAAATAAATTATATTTTATTTTTTATAAAATAATATAAAAATAAATTTTTTTAAAACCACACAGAAGAGTTTCTGAATGTAATTAATAATTTCCTATAAAAGTAATATAGGTCAAAATAAAACTCATTATTATCATCATAACTAAATTTGAAATTATAACTTCAAAATTAAATAATTTGATATTAATACCATACAAATAAATATACCTCATTTGATAATTAAATAATGAGGAGTATTCATACAAATAAAATTTGGAAGAATGAAAATATTTGAAAATAAAGTTAAATAATCACTTAGAAAATTATAAAAAAATATTAAATGTGTAACGCCCCGACCCCAGATACCCAGAGTCGGTGCATTACTTCGTAACATTGGCATGATCACAAAAGATCAAGTCTCGAAAGACCGATTAGTTTAGTAGCCTTGGAAACACTAGATACATTTTTAAACGTTACATTACATCATAAAGTGAAAAACTACAATAACAAAGTCTCCATAGTCCACACTCATATCCTCTTCTGACAATCCCTACAGGTCATTCATAAAATACTTTTTCACATCCTGGAAAATATTAAAACATTGAAAGGGGTGAGCTCAGATGCTCATTAAGGATAACAATATTGCGGAAGTTTTCATAAATAAACATAAAAATTTAAGGCAATGTATAACTAAAACAAAAGCCTTTTAAACTTGAACATCAACATAATATGGAAAAATTAAAATGGGATAATGCCATTCACTTATTCACATGGATATTCTAGTGGACAAATAATCACATGAAATATCAATAACCACTTTCATAATGAGGGAATGTATAATGCCAGACATTCTGAAACATTTTTTCAAGGCCTCGGCCAAGACGACTAAAATGATTAAGGCCTCGGCCAAAACCATAAATCAAATTGGGAAAGGGCCTAGACCAATTCCACGTCTAGTTGTCTCATGAGACCTACCGATACATCGAGGATCTATAGCGGGCTCCACCCGTCACTTATTAAGTCCAATACATTCCTCATATGAATAGGTTTAAACACATAATAAACCATAACATAATCGTATCACATAAAACATGCATAATGGAAACATAATATTTCCACATTTCAATCACAAGATATCAATACAACACATTGATATAATAAAAACGCTTTCAAAACTATTTTCAATACCAAAATAAAAGAAAGTTAAAACTTTGTATTTATTTTTCATTAAAAAAAATGATGGCTTGTAGAGGAAGCCGAAACTCAAATAATGGTCACGGCGGCGGAGAAGTCATTGTCGCAGCATAAGTATAGAAATAAAAACATTCCCTTTTGTCGTTTAGCAAAACGCTTCGTATAAAAAAGATTCCTTTTGAATAAACGTAAAATTCAAAGGGGTTTATACACCGTATAAAAGAAAGTTGTGTATAAAACCAAATATGCCTCAATGAAAGGGGATTGAGAAGAAGTCCTTAAAAAGATCATTTTTTTAAATAAAGTACTTCAATAATGTGTATTCACTATAGGTACACATAAAGAAAGTAAAAATACAAAATAGGACATAATAATATCATGACATAATTTGAAAGTAGGAGATTAAACCAAAGAATAGAAATTGGGTTAAGAAGTTCCCTTACAAATAAAATAGATCTATTATGTGTATTCACTATAGATACACATAAAGAAAGTGAAAATACAAAATAATACATAATAATATCATGACATAATTTGAAAGTAGGAGATTAACCCAAAGAATTGAAGTTGGGTTAAGAAGTTCCCTTACCTTGCATCTTGTCCTGACTCGACCGTTCTTTAACCTCCTGAATAATAAACTAGAGTTAATTTATATTTACTTAAGAACCTTTTTCATGTTCATTATTCCTTTTATATCCCTTATTACCATGTTATGAACATTATTTAATTATTTAAGTTAATAACGGTCGTTTTGTCGATCTTTAGTACTTGAGTCAAAAAATAAACTTCTTATAATTACAAGTTTTTCATGTGGTAAAATATCCATTATATCCAGAATTATATTCATTATGTAGATATTATATATATCATATATATACAGTATATACATTCATTCATAATGTCACGTAACATTTAGAGGTAAGAAATGAAATGCACCGTTCATGGAGACGGTAAGCCGTACGTACGCATGAACGCTACTTTCATTTATATTTCGTATTTAATGGAATGAAATAATAATGATATAAATTTATAATATAATTACAGTATAATATAGTATATAATACCATTTAATCCATCCTTTATACATCCCACATATGGCATTAACGATTCAAATCACTTTGAGGGGGCGGTAGTCCGCACTTCCTAAAATGAAATTATCGCGTTTTACCCATAATGGAAATCATAAAGTATGACATAAATGAGAAATACAGAAGCATAAGTAAAACATAAACACATTATATATCATATATAAATATAGTGACATCTTAATGGACACCATTATAGGTGTTAAAAGAATTTTAACAATCATCGTTTCGTGAGGCAGTATTTCGCCACCCACAGAAACAGTATGTTCTTTAACCATTAGATGAAGGTGTGTGTAAGTGTAAACCAAATCCTTATCATAACAACATCCTAGTATATTGTAGATACTGGTGTTGTTACAAAATAAAGGAATGAAAAGAGTTTAAGGGGTTGGAGAAGCAAAATAAAACAAAACAACATTAGAGAAGACATTACCTAAAAAATTGGGTAACTCTTTTTGATTTGAGCCAAAGGCTTCCTTGGGAAGAGTTCTGCCCAAAGTGAGGCTTCTAGGAGTAAGAGGGGGAAGTTGGCAGAGTATTTGGGAAGAGGTTGGACGAGCCAAATGGCTTGAAAGTGTAAATGAGGTGGGAGAGGTGGGGGCCTTTTATAAGAGGAGAGGAGGGGCTCTTTTGGAAAGATTGAAATGTTACATTATTATACAATTATTTTCGGATTATAAAGGTCCCACACTTATATAATTCGTGGATAAGGTGATAAGGGTTCGAACTCTACCCATCCAATAGTATTTTAACAACTGTGAGCCTTGGATTTTACATTATCTTTTCATTTTATTAAAATCGTTAAATAATGAGGTCATCACTGCATCATCATGATGTCATAAATAATTTAATTTATTTAATGTCTAAAAATTATAAAAAAAATACTATGATGTAGGAAATCTTTTTAGATTTATAATGAATATTTATAG
This sequence comes from Viscum album, assembly GCA_963277665.1. Classification (NCBI taxonomy): domain Eukaryota; kingdom Viridiplantae; phylum Streptophyta; class Magnoliopsida; order Santalales; family Viscaceae; genus Viscum; species Viscum album. The sequence goes on along the minus strand of OY728125.1, from coordinate 1,918,445,079 downwards.
CCAAAATTTGTACTTGTGTAACCCCACTTAAAAACTGTTTTAGTAAACCAACTCATGTTTGTGTCAATTTAATTTTAACATTAAATAAATATATATTAATGTCATTTTCCAACCAATGTGGCTCCATGGTGTCCCCAAGTTGACCCATGGGTTGTATTGGTCGGCCATGACTCATCCAATAGGAGTAGGACAAGTTTCAAGCTCATCTCATATTATTAAAACATTATTTTTACCTTAAACTACACTAATTACCTCTAATCACGATTAAGAACTTAAAAGTTACTATTCACCAAAAAATTATTTTAATCTCATTCAACCACATTTTACTTCTTAATGACAACCATGTATGTCGGATATTTGAAAATCAAATCACAGAAGTGGTAATATTTCATTTAAACAAAAAATCAGTTATTTAACTACCACTTAGTGGTTTCACTATTCATCAAAAATTGAATTTTTTCAGAACAATGCCAAAATTTCACCATAAGATATAATTGATATTCCGAATTCAAAAATGATGTCTATTTTAAAAAATTCCAAACATATAAGTTTCATTAATTAATTTTATAATTAATTCTCGCTATCACAACAATAGCGTGTTTTTAAGAAACAATTTATATCAAAAGATTGGCAATTGTTTATGTCCAATTTCAATGTTAAATTAATTCTAATGACCACCATTGGATAAAATGGTAAAAATATATTCTAATTATACTTTAAAACCACTAAATAGAATAATTTATCACTATAAATTATTTTGATTAAAAAAGTTGTTTCTAAGTAATTTTCACTATTCATAAAAATTTGGAAGTTCTCAGAAAATTACAAAAAATTCAACATAGGCTAATTTCAATATTAGGAATACAAAAATGAAGTCCATTTTGAAATATAAAATTTCTATAAATTTAAAAAGTGGTTATCACTATTCATAATGGCTACTTTGATTATTCGCGGTGTTTTAGAACTCGAAGTTGCGTACAATGCAAGCTACTGCATTATTGAATAAGAAGCGTATCATGGAAGCTCATGGTGTTACATTCTCCCCTCCTTCAATAAATTGCATCCTCGCAATTTGAAATTTTTCTTTGAAAATAAAAGGTTGAAAAGAGAAAATACCTTTGAGGAAAACCCACATCGGAAATAAGATTAATAAAATTTTTCCTTAATAAGAGGGAAAGGGAAATGAAAAAGTCACCACCCAATTATGATATCGATTAGGAGAACATTGGTGGCAATTAGAGACATATAATTGGAGGAAAAACGCAAATATTTGTAGGGAGTGATTGAGGTCATCAATCACAATCAACTGTCAAATTGAGGGCCTCAAAGCCTTCAATCTATGTTGATTTAAAATATCTTCAGTTCAACAAGACATAAGGTATTAGGATAACACATTTTTTTGTTTTAATATCCCTTTACTAAAGTTTAAGAATTAATTTATTCATTGAATAAGAGATAGGTATATATATATTTAGGCTTGACAATTAGAGTTTCAACCTTCAACTCATCTTTCACTCAAAAAGATAATAGAACTCAAAAATATTATATTTATCCTAATTGTATAAGGTTCCAAATGTTAACACATAACATTTAGATTAGTAAAATTATTTTTTAATAACCAGGGACTTCCTGTAGGCTAGTGGTAGGAAATAAAGGCCTGTCGCACTATGATTGTGGGTTCGATTCCTGCAGCTTTGTCCGACGCGACGGGTTATGCCCCACCCTGCAGGTTGTCCTTTTCCTAAAACTATAGTATCATAATATTCCAAAAATAACCTTAAAAATAGTATCCAATGTAAAATATAATCCATTCCAACCTTTATAGTTATCCAAAATACCTCCGTCTAGACTTTCTCTAAAAGGTCTCTAAATTCCAAAATCAATTGTAACATCAGATTCCCCAAACAAAGAAAAGTTTCTCTTATTGTTACATACTAAAAATATGATTACCTTAATCATATTACCTTAATCAAAAAGTACTGCAGTACAATCTTTATATATATCACATTATTCTTATAACCAGAATATAATCCATGAGTCCAAAAGCACAAATACATTAATTATTCCGCTTCAACTGTAGTCACAACATAAGATTGGCATTGATCCCTTGGCCTTTTCTGAGGTAAGTTTCCTTGACGCTTAGGACATTCATTTGCATAATGCCCCATTTCCCTACAATTGTAACATTCAACTTTGACAGCCTCTTTCTTTCCCTTGCAATCACAAGCCTGGTGACCCTTTTCTCCACATTTATAACAAACTCCCATTCCTTTTAGGCACGTACCAGGGTGATTCTTCCCACAATTATCACATAATGGAAAATCCTTCTTTCCCTTTTTCCGTTTATCTGTCTCTTGTTCCCCCGTTCTCTTCTTCTCTTGCTTTACTTTGTTTTCATAAGACTTAGAGAATTCCTTTTCTGTCTTGATAGAACACGAGACAATATCTTCGTATGATGAGAAGGATTGTGATACTAAAGCTCGACGGAGAAATGGTTTTAACCCATCAAAGAAATGATCAATCTTACTCCTTGGGTTACGTATATAATCGACAGCATGCCTTGCTAACCTTGTAAAGTTAGCCTCATACTTTGCGACATTCTCATCCTCCTTCTGCCTCAAACTCAGAAATTGCCTTTCCATATCTGCTCGATGGTTACAAGGAAAGTATTTTTCTAAGAAAAGCTCTTTGAACTCCCTCCATTCCATATTCGATACGTCATCATCTTCCTTTGTGTTTTGAATCAATGACCACCATTGATCAGCATCTCCAGTGAGGCGGTAAACTGCCATGATAACTTTTTCCCTTTCACTGCTCCCCAAAGCCTGAAATATTTTCTCTAGGGAATTTATCCATTTCTCGGCTACTAAAAGATTTGTACTCCCATTGAACGTTGGTGTTTGTTGCCTCATGGACCGATCTAACATTGATCCTCTACGCTGTGGATCAGGGTTCTCCATACGGGTAAGGTTATTATTCATAACCTGAGTAAGTTGTCCCAGTATGGTGATTAGCTGATCGGCACCAGTTTCATCACCAGCTCCACAATAATTATCTTGAGCAGGAGGGAAATACCTACACGGAGTTCGTGCATTGATACGGTTTCCATTCCTTCGACTAGGCGCCATTTATATACAATGGCATAAACTAGATTAGTTTATGAATCAAAATACATAATTCTATACTTATAAAATACTTAACATAATTTGAACTATTTATGGATATAATCCATAATCATAAAAAGGTTTTCATTGAGGAAGTATATACTCATAACCGTTCATAGTGGTTTGTAAAGAAAACGAGAATTATCCTAAGCATATCCCTTGGGAGTGTCGTAACCAAGAGTGCAGCAGGGCCCGTTGTCGTGCACCAGTTCTCGTTCGAGTCTAGCTCAAAGCGGTGTTTTTGGGTTTTACCCCTAGGTACATTTGTGCCAAAGCCGCCTCTACCTGCTCGTATCCAGACAGGGATGTATTGCTCGGAAAACTCACAAAATCTCTATAATACCACAATTCTAGGAAGTTCTTCTATACTAATCCTCAAAGTTCATCTTAGGTCTACGTGCTCTAATAAGATTTTATCTAAATCTAGCTTCCAAGGTTTGTACTAAACTTCCTCTGATACCAACTGTAACGCCCCGACCCCAGCTACCCAGAGTCGGTGCATTACTTCGTAACATTGGCATGATCACAAAAGATCAAGTCTCGAAAGACCGATTAGTTTAGTAGCCTTGGAAACAATAGATACATTTGTAAACGTTACATTACATCATAAAGTGAAAAACTACAATAACAAAGTCTCCATAGTCCACACTCATATCCTCTTATGACAATCCCTATAGGTCATTCATAAAATACTTCTTCACATCCTGGAAAATATTAAAACATTGAAAGGGGTGAGCTCAGATGCTCAGTAAGGATAACAATATTGCAGAAGCTTTCATAAATAAACATAAAAATTTAAGGCAATGTATAACTAAAACAAAAGCCTTTTAAACTTGAACATCAACATAATATGGCAAAAGTAAAATGGGATAATGCCATTCACTTATTCACATGGATATTCTACTGGACGAATAATCACATGAAATATCAATAACCACTTTCATAATGAGGGAATGTATAATGCCAGACATTCTGAAACATTTTGTCAAGGCCTCGGCCAAGACGTCTAAAATGATTAAGGCCTCGGCCAAAACCATAAATCATATTGGGAAAGGGCCTCGGCCAATTCCACGTCTAGTTGTCTCATGAGACCTACCGATGCATCGAGGAGCTATAGCGGGCTCCACCTGTCACTTATTAAGTCCAATACATTCCTCATATGAATAGGTTTAAACACATCATAAACCATAACATAATCGTATCACATAAAACATGCATAAAGGAAACATAACATTTCCACATTTCAATCACAAGATATCAATACAACACATTGATATAATAAAAACGCTTTCAAAACCATTTTCAATACCAAAATAATAGAAAGTTAAAACTTTGTATTTATTTTTCATTAAAAAAAATGATGGCTTGTAGAGGAAGCCGAAACTCAAATAATGGTCACGGCGGCGGAGAAGTAATTGTCACCGCATAAGTACGGAAAGAAAAACATTCCCTTTTGTCGTTGAAAAAAACGCTTCGTATAAAAAATATTCCTTTTGAATAAACGTAAAAGTCAAAGGGGTTTATACACCGTATAAATGAAAGTTGTGTATAAAACCAAATATGCCTCAATGAAAGGGGATTGAGACGAAGTCCTTAAAAAGATCATTTTTTAGATAAAGTACTTCTATAATGTGTATTCACTATAGGCACACATAAAGAAAGTAAAAATACAAAATAGGACATAATAATATCATGACATAATTTGAAAGTAGGAGATTAACCCAAAGAATAGAAATTGGGTTAAGAAGTTCCCTTACAAATAAAATAGATCTATTATGTGTATTCACTATAGATACACATAAAGAAAGTGAAAATACAAAATAATACATAATAATATCATGACATAATTTGAAAGTAGGAGATTAACCCAAAGAATTGAAGTTGGGTTAAGAAGTTCCCTTACCTTGCGTCTTGTCCTGACTCGACCGTTCTTTAACCTCCTGAATAATAAACTAGAGTTAATTTATATTTATGTAAGAACCTTTTTCATGTTCATTATTCCTTTTATATCCTTTATTACCATGTTATGAACATTATTTAATTATTTAAGTTAATAACGGTCGTTTTGTCGATCTTTGGTACTTGAGTCAAAAAATAAACTTCTTATAATTACAAGTTGTTCATGTGGTGAAATATCCATTATATCCAGAATTATATTCAGGATGTAGATATCATATATATCATATATATACAGTATATACATTCATTCATAATGTCACGTAACATTTAGAGGTAAGAAATGAAACACACCGTTCATGGAGACGGTAAGCCGTACGTACGCATGAACGCTACTTTCATTTCTATTTCGTATTTAATGGAATGAAATCATAATGATATAAATTTATAATATAATTAAAGTATAATATAGTGTATAATACCATTTAATCCATCCTTTATACATCCCACATATGGCATTAACGATTCAAATCACTTTGAGGGGGCGGTAGTCCACACTTCCTAAAATGAAATTATCGCGTTTTACCCATAATGGAAATCATAAAGTATGCCATAAATGAGAAATACAGAAGCATAAGTAAAACATAAACACATTATATATCATATATAAATATAGTGACATATTAATGGCCACCATTATAGGTGTTAAAATAATTTGAACAATCATCGTTTCGTGAGGCAGTATTTTGCCACCCACAGAAACAGTATGTTCTTTAACCATTAGACGAAGGTGTGTGTAAGTGTAAACCAAATACTTATCATAACAACATACTAGTATATTTTAGATACTGGTGTTGTTACAAAAGAAAGGAATGAAAAGAGTTTAAGGGGTTGGAGAAGCAAAATAAAACAAAACAACATTAGAGAAGACATTATCTAAAAAATTGGGTAACTCTTTTTGATTTGAGCCAAAGGCTTCCTTGGAAAGAGTTCTGCCCAAAGTGAGGCTTCTAGGAGTATGAGGGGGAATTTGGGAGAGTATTTGGGCAGAGGTTTGCCGAGACAAATGGCTTGAAAGTGTAAATGAGGTGGGAGAGGTGGGGGCCTTTTATAAGAGGAGAGGAGGGGCTCTTTTGGAAAGATTGAAATGTTACATTATTATACAATTCTTTTCGGATTCTAAAGGTCCCACACTTTTATAATTCGTGGATAAGGTGATAAGGGTTCGAAATCTACCCATACAATAGTCTTTGGACAAGTGTAAGCCTTGTATTTTACATTATATTTTCATTTTATTAAAATCGTTAAATAATGAGGTCATCGCTGCATCATAATGATGTCATAAATAATTTAATTTATTTAATGTCTAAAAATTATAGAAAAAATACTATGATTTAGGAAATTTTTTTAGATTTCTAATTAATATTTATAGTCAAAATATGGACTTGTGTAACCTGACTTAAAAACTATTTTAGTAAAACAACTCATGTTTGTGTCAATTTAATTTTAACATTAAATAAATATATATTAATGTCATTTTCCAACCAAAGTGGCTCCATGGGGTCCCCAAGTTGACCCATGGGTTGTCTTGGTCGTCCATGACTCATCCAATAGGATTATAACAAGTGTCAAGCTCATCTCACATTATTAAAACATTATTTTTACCTTAAACTACACTAATTACCTCTAATCGCGATTAAGAACTTAAAAGTTACTATTCACCAAAAAATTATTTTAATCTCATTGAACCACATTTCACTTCTTAATGACAACCATGTATGTCGGATTTTTGAAAATCAATTCACAGAAGTGGTAATATATCATTTAAACGAAAAATCAGTTATTTAACTACCACTTAGTGGTTTCACTATTCATCAAAAATTGAAGTTTTTCAGAACAATGCCAAAATTTCACCCTAAGATATAATTGATATTCCGAATTCAAAAATGATTTCTATTTTAAAAAACTACAAACATATAAGTTTCATTAATTAATTTTATAATTAATTCTCGCTATCACAACAATAGCGTGTTTTTAAGAAACAATTTATATCAAAAGATTGACAATTGTTTATGTCCAATTTCAATGTTAAATTAATTCTAATGACCACCATTGGATAAAATGGTAAAAATATATTCTAATTATACTTTAAAACCACTAAATTGTATAATTTATCACTATAAATTATTTTTATTAAAAAAGTTGTTTCTAAGTAATTTTCACTATTCATAAAAATTTGGAAGTTCTCAGAAAATTACAAAAAATTCAACATAGGCTAATTTCAATTTTAGGAATACAAAAATGAAGTCCATTTTGAAATATAAAATTTCTATAAATTTAAAAAGTGGTTATTACTATTCATAACGGCTACTTTGATTATTCGCGGTGTTTTAGAACTCGAAGTTGCGTACAATGCAAGCTATTGCATTATTGAATGAGAAGCGTATCATGGAAGCTCGTGGTGTTACAAAATGTAATGAACAGTTTTTAAAAAACAAAACAAATAAAAAATTTTAAAAATAGAAAAAAAATTTCCATGAAAAAATTAATATGCACATGTATTTTTCTTGAGTTTGATCAAATTCCCTTTCATCCTCTCATGGTTGTCTATATCCCTCGAACAAGAAGGAAAGGGACTTGAAAAACATGTCTCCAACACTCCTATGACAACATGCCTCTCCCACCATGCACATATATATATTTTAAAAAGAATGTATATATTTAAGGAACTGTTATAAAAACTACTCAACAAAACCTACATTTATAATTTTTTATGCCTACCGCTATAACTTAATTCGAACCAAACAATGTTTTTAGTTGCAATTTGATGGATAAACAAAATAGAAAAATTCTACCAGTAATCCCCTTTTCTACTTGATGTTGTTAGAATAAATAATTAATTTTAATGTCTACAAAGATCATTGGTAGAAGAATCAACAAAAATCAATGATTTCAATTTTGAATAAAGACATAAAGCCACAATTGTTGAAAAAATTGTTCCCAATTAATACATATATTTATCTACATTATACCTTGATAATAATATTGAGAAGGGATTCATTTTCCCCAATTCCTTTGAGCAGTAGGGCTTCACCCTCCTCATGATGCAATTATTTCAACCTCTGGATTTTCAGCCTCCTCTCCTCTACTCCTCCCATGGCCATGTGGTTCATTGTTTATGCCCATCGTATTAGTGAAGGCGTGATGGTGTGTGGGGATTATAGTGGTCATGGCTCGGCGTCGACACCCCTTGACTTAGTATAGGCGTGTTTCGGTTCATCCATCTTCGTTTTCTCGGGAAAGGCGTGGGGGTCCTAGAGGGTCTCGACAACTGAGGGATTTGGCCTGGTGGGTGATGGAATTGGATCTTTTGGGAGAAGTCCTTTCCATTGGTGAATACACCTTGATGTCACATCCTAGTCTGGCGTGGGTGGGAAAAGGTGTTCTGATATTTTTTGGACTATCTTGGAACCGGCCCCGGAGTGTCACAACTTGGAGAGAGACTTCTTGGTCTTGGATCTTGGTAGTCTTGCACTTCTCATGCAGGTCGGAACTTGGTGATTTCTACCTTTATGTTGATTGTGTTTCTGTTTGGATATCTTGATGTGCAACGGCTGGATCATTTATTTGTATGTTCACTACCATTTATTATTGTTTTCATACACTGGATTTTGGTGAGGGTGTGCCAGTGGCCCCGTTCTGAGCGTATCCATGCCCAGTGAGGCATTTCTAGTTCAGAGCAGCCAGAACCCATTTATCGGTGATGTCCTCTTATTGTGGGGTTGGACATCTAGTCCTAATTGATGATGTTATGGTGTTATATTTTTTGGATTGTCTTCCAGTTGCTATGGGGACTAAAGTGGTGGGTGAGAGTTTTCAGGAGTGTGGCCAGGTTCATCCTGGTTGATGAATTAGTTGGGGCTATCTCATGAAGTTCATTGTGGTGGTGTTATTTTTTTCCATCATGTTATCATCTTATGCCCTGATGGTTCATAGTTTGAGGAACTGAAACTTTTATCATAGATGGGTTTCTCTAGATGAGGTTCAGATAAGTGTATTTTCTTCAGTTCATTACTACACAGATTTAGATGTTTGAGAGAGTATGACTTTTCTATCGGTATGAGTCTCATGTATTCATGCACAAGACAACTTTTTTAGCAGCTCTGAGTAGAAAGAATATTTTTTAATGTTTTTTATAATGAGTATGGGATCTTCCACATAGGCTCCAATGTGTTGTTTTGTCTTGAACACTTGTACCGTGGTGGTTTGGTTGTTTTAAGTCATATATGTCATGGTGGGTTCTCCTTCAACCCTTAAAATGGGTGTTATTCTTTAATAAAAAATTAATTTTCAGTCAGTAATTAGAAACGATATGTTCAAATGTGTAGGAACATGACTAGGTAGTAAAGTCAGAAACCAAAAAACCAAATAACAACCTAAATGTAGATCTAAAAAAATCATAGAATATGGGGGACATCGATGTCCAAGAAGGACATCCCAAACATGAACCCTATATCCACATTTGATAATGTATTTTGTCAATCGAGTCTTAGTGTTCGATGAAACTATACTCCTCAATTGACCTTCTTGATACTCAGAATGGCCTTCAGACCATATTTGATATCAAGCCACGAATTCTCAATGCCTTGAATCCAAAATACTCAATTGAATCTATCTTCTTGAAGATGAGACTCTAATCACATCCATTAACTCCCATTTGAATTCAACCACAAAAAAGTAGAAATGGCTTGAATTTCGAAAAAACCCTTCTAACACCTCATTTCAGAAATGTATTAATGTGCCTCTCCCTCTTAACCTCATATCTGATTATCTTTATTACAGGGTTTTATCATTTTTCATTTAATCGATTATTATGATTATTATTATTATTATCATATTTAATATAAAGTCCTTAACAAAATTTGTATTCATATTAATTATTAAACATAAATCAAGTATTTATATTAAACCATTATTTGATAATAATAATTGTTAGTTGTTTTTTGTTAATTTAGGTATAATAAATCATTACCCATAATAAAATATATCACTTAAATTTTTAATATTCAATATAATACTCATATGTATTTTTTTATAATTATCACAATATCATTTATCTATTTTAAAAAACAAGTTATTTTTAATTATTATAATATAAATATAATTAATTTTATGGGTTTTAATCTTTAGTCTATTTATATATACAATTATATAATTTTTATTATAAATATTTTATAAAACTAACTATAAGAGTTAGTTAATAAAATTGATTTTTATAAAATGATGTAATTTTAAGTACAAATTATTTTTATTTTAATTAATAAGTTATAATTCATTAGTTTTATTAAAAAAATTGTTTTATATTAGTTCATGTTAGTGATTTTATAAATTAATTAGATTAAAAAATATTAAAACATATATTAATTATTAACCGTCAGTAAAAATTTTTTTAATAATTTTTTATAATAAATTAATATTCATTTACATTTTTTATTTTTTATGATTTATAGAATTGAATTATTGTTCAATTAAAATGATAATAATACATTAAATAATTATTTTTATTAAAACTCGGGATGTTACATCCCCCACCTAAATGAATTGTTCACTTACAATTCTATTTTCTCACATAAATAAATTCAGATTATTCATCTTTAGAAATAAGAAAAACTAATATATCTAAGAAAACATAATTATTGAATGAAAATTCTGTCACATAATTTTTTGCATCAAAATAATATGTATAATCTATAATTTTTTTTTAATTTTCCCTTTGATAAAAATTATAACACCCTGAATCTGTGATTTGAGATTCATTACATAAAAATGGTGTGTAATTTTATTTTATCAAAAAAATGAAACAATATACATCACTTTATACATTATAATAACTAATATATTGTAGGTTTTGGAGAATTAAAGAATAATAAAAAAAATTTAGAGATGAAAAAAATGAAATAAAATATCTTCTACACTGCACATGTGCTAACTCTATAAGAGAAGTCGTCCGTCTAAGAATATATATGATACTAGTGAAAATTAAATTTAAAAAATGGGATGATTGTTACATTTCAGAGTAAGGGTTTTTAAAACTTATTTAAGCATTTTAATAAAACTCATAAATATTAATTTTATCAAATATAAATTTATGACACCTAAAAACATTTTCAAATGAAAATAATTATGTTAGAAATTTCTTTCAAAAAACGTTCCTTGAAAAAACATGTATTTATCCTTCAAAATAGTTTTGAATATATTCATTTCAATATGGAATACATTGATATGGGGAAGATTCGATAAATACCATATGTATACAAGAAATAGCATTGGTAGAATTGTGTTCAATGAGGTCATGGTTTCACTCCCCATTCCTCATTCGCCTGCCTGATACCCAATTACTGGATAAAATTTTATGAATTTTATTAAGGACCCAAATTTGTCAATCAAAATCAATTAAAAAATTTCAAAACATACATAAATTTTGTTCTTATATGAAAATAATTTTATTTCCTCAAACATTGCACTATCACTTTATCAAAAAGTTTTTTTTGAGATATCCATATTTTTTAAACTGAAAAATATTGATAAATATGTGTAAATTACATAAGCACACTCTTAAAAACATTCATGATTAAATAATTACTTTTAATTAATTGTTTTAAAATATTTTTTCTTTTAAATACATTTTAAAATATACATGAGCATAAAATAGAGTCTTATCAAAATTTAATTTAGTGCATGTAATATGAATGAATGATATTTCATGAGTTAAGATGATGGTCATATCATTGATTGAAAATGTCATGCCTGATTTTATATGTACTTTTCACACATGACCTGAAATTTTTAATTATGTAAAACATACTATAAATACTAAACATCAAATTATGATAAATTATATCTATCGTAGTGGCTTCAAATAATAAATTTTCTTAATTAAAATCTAATCATAAATATTTTTTATAAAATAAAATTCTATATAGAAATAAAAAATGTGAAATAAAAATCAAGGATATTTTATTGATTTATATCATGGTTTAAAATTAGAAATTCATAAAAGAAATATAAAACACATTATAAAATTAATGATAATTTTTAATTAAAAGTAGTAGGGGTCCATATAAATCTTATACTTATCATCATAACTAAATATGAAAATTTATTTTCAAAATAAAATAATTTGATATTAATATCACATAAATAAATATATCATGTATGATAATTAAATAAATATGACAATCGTGAAAAATAAATATTTAAAGAATGAACATATTTTAAAATAATGTTCATCAATCCCTCAATAAATTTTATAAATAAAACCTATTAAATGTAATGTTCTGTTTTGAATTAATAGAACACATAAACATTATAAAACACATAAAAATAAATTTCCTTTTATATTTTTTATGAATTTTTATTTTTCTTTGGTATGATAACTTTCTCTGGTTTTCTCTCATGGTCATTCATACTCCTATAACAAAAAGGCAAGAAACTAAAAAAACATGGCTACGAAACTCCTTTAACAACATGTCTCTTCACATAGGTAGAGATATATATATATATATACTAATAGTTATTTACAGATTTAATGAACGACCATTAATACTACCTAGAAAAACAGAAAACTATAATTTTTTAAGCCTGCATCTATAACATATCTTGAAGTAATTTATTATTTTTTTCTTCAATTTCATTCATAAACAAATGATAAAAATTAGAAAAGTTATTCCCTTTTCTACAGTATTTTTTCAGAGGAAAAAAACTAATATTAGTCGCCATAATGATCATTGGTAGAAGTAGAAGCACAAATAAATGATTTTGGTAAATAATTAAAACCTCAACAGATACTCATGAAAAAATGAATCTAAATTAACAAATACATCAAACAACATCTTCTCACAAGAAATGTTTTGTTTGAATGGGAGAAAAAATGACCAAGGAGTATAGTCAAAGAACAAGGATTAAAAGCACAACCTACTTTAATATCTAAAAAATCAGAGAAGAGAAGGGAATCGTTGTTAAATAAAAAATTCATTCCATACTCGAACTACATTGGATCTAATCATTTAGTAGTCTGATCTCGGTGCTCGACAAAACCAGACTCCTCACTTGACCTTCTCCCTATTCATGATGGGCATCAGACCTGATTCAATCTTGAACCATGATTACTTTTAGCCTCAATCAGCCTCGACTACATAATGCTTGGGTGAAGCCCTATTATCAAAGATGAAACCCTAATCACAGCTTCTTGGTACCCACCAGCTTCGACAACGGGGAACACAGTTATCAAAAAAAAAAGTATAACTTCTATTTTCTCAAATGTATTAATTCTCCCATAACTTTTATCCTCATATGTGATTATCTCTTTTATTTATTTATGAGTTTATATAAATTTTCTTTTAATCAGTTATTATATTTTTTCTTTTAATCACCAGTTGTTGTAATACACCCCCATTCCGGTGAGGTCGGCTCCTAGAGATCTGAGGAAGGTGGGTTGAAGGTGTCTGGGCTACTGGATGAAAAAACGGTGTCCTCGGCTGCTTGGTCTCACTTAGCTGGGGATGCCCCTCACGCATCTAGGGATGCTGTTGGGGATGTATCTCACGTGGCTGACCATGATACGAAGGATTCTATGAGGATTCCCATTGTTCATGGTCATCTCTCTTTTGTGGATGTAATGAGGCAATCTACACCAAATCAGAAAATGAATTATCAGTAAAGGAAGATTCTTCGAACGGGCTCTTTGGCGCATGTTGAGGGCTACCCTGGTGTGATTTTTGAAAGATTGGCATTGGGTGAGAACTCATTGATTTCTTTTATTGTCCTTCCTAAAGGTGTGATTCCTTGGAAATGTGATAATTTATTCCATATATTTTCAATGTTGTGGGGCATTGATAATTGGAAATGTGTCTCCCTTGGACGGGGACACTTTCACTGCTTGTTTCCATCAGCTAATGTGAATCTTAAGGCTTAGAGTGTTGGTTCCATGTTATTAAAGCTGGGGCGGATTCATCAACATGAATGGTCACCAGACGTCAATGTCTTTAATTCTAAAAATTTCTTCGCTCAGGTATGGGTGCGTCTTCGTGGGCTTAATTGGGTCCTTTGGCATCCAGAGATCTTGCATGATATTAGAACGGAAATTGGAACACCCATCCATCATGATAAGAAAACGACAGATGTTAAGTATGGGCACTTTGCTAGAATACTAGTGGAAGTCGATCATAGATCTACTCTCATTGACAAGATATCACTTTTTATTCCCTCTGATCAAAATTTTATTGATGTTGAATAAGAAAGAAAACCTCTATTTTTCACTAAATGCATGGCTGTGGGACACTCTTTGGAGTTGTGTCTCAAAAACATCACTTGTAAGGAGTGGGGAATGTGAGGACACTCCTCTAATCATTGCTGACAAAAGGTGAATTTGAAGGATCCATCCCCGCCAGATCATGTCAATAGGGACAGTTACCCTCCTAGGAAGTTAGCTGATGTACTGACTCTTAGGAATGACATAGAGTTGATAATTGATGATACTCCGCCTAGATCGTATAGTGGCCCTACTACTCATGAGGTTGTCATTTCGGAGATTCTGATTCCCACTCCTTCTTTGAAGAAGAATGTTTTTACACAATAGAATGTACAAAAGGAGTCTTCTTTGTCTCCTAAACGGGGGACAATTTTTTTTGAAAGGAAGGAAAGGGATGATGACTTCCTTCTCGGAAATGGGGAGCCATTCCCCTCCATGTTTGGGGATATCCATGTTGAGGCTAAGATAAGTGATATGGATTAGACTAAAGCCTCATACAGTGAGACATTTTGAGAAGAAAAGAAGAGAGTCTCTGATAGTCAGGGTGTCATGACTGCCCCGGTTATAAGTAAACCAAGGAAAGACTACTCTGTAGTTCTGAAGACGGTGACCACTAGGTCATCTTCTTTTATGGATAAATAGAATCTATCTATGGAGAAACTAGAGCGAAGGAAGGTATATAACAAGCTTCTCAAACAATATGAGCCGTAGTTAGAGTGGGAATCGGATGATGTTGATGACATGACCAGGTATGGGTGTGGTGATTATGACTATTATGACATGTAATATCGCTCTCACATCATCTATATTGTCTATGCATTCTTCTTTTTATTAATAAAATTGGTGGTCCAAGCATGCTTGGATATGACTTTTTTAGTATAAAAATCTAACTACAATAATTATTTAATAAAATTGATTTATATAAAAATAATTATATATAAGTCTAATTCATTTATATTTTTAATGATAAATGAAATTTCTTAATATTAATTATTAAAACAAATTTTTTATGTTATTTCATCTTAATGATTTTAACAATTAATGAAATTAGATTATATGAAATCATATTTGACCTATTTTGAGTAAGTAAAAATATAATTTAATATATTTTTGTAACAAAATAATATTCATTTATAAATTTCATTCATTATTATTTATAACATGGAATTATTGTTTAATTATAATTCTAATATGAAAATAAATATTTATTTTTATTAAATCTTGGGATGTTACATTATGGGTCACCTTAGCTATACCCCATGAGTGAAACTATCTTATATTTGACTTGAAACATACAACAGTTTTCCCAGATTTAAAGTGTCCATGAAACACTCTCATTATTGATAGATTTATTAAATACAAGGATAAAAAAATTTATCTTTTATATATTGTCATTATGGGATTTGAATTTGATGGGTATATTCTTAGTATAGAGCATGTAGATTCACAATATTGATATAATCTATGAACTAGGTCATGATAATGTTGTTGATGAATTTCATAGCCATTTAATGAATGTAGCTTATGAGCATGGTTAATGGACATCTGTGGAATAATGGAACATGATAACATTTTTTGATGATTAAGGATGGATGCTTTGGAGGGATTGGGAAGGCTAGAATGTTCCACATTAGTGACCACGTCTTCCATACTTGAATGGGTAAAGTATAATTATTAACGTGACCCAAAATATATTGTGATGAACCAATAGATAGTAGTTGTCTTTTCAATACATTGGTGGTCATTTTATGGTGATGATGTAATAATATTACATGCTAGGGTGGTATTATATTATTATATTAATTAATAGATAATAATAAATTAGCAGGACACATTATTTTCATTTAATCCCAATTTAATAATGATGAACCATGTCTTTAGGTGGTAGTTACAATGGCTACAGATGAAGAAGGATATTGATGGAAACCATTTTCAATGACATAACATCTATAGGGAAATGCTCAACAACCAATTTATAGGTGGTTTAATATAACCAATTCCAATGGATATCAGTTAGTGGGATGATGTTATGATGGAAATTGGTATGGGGTTTCCTATAACCACACAGATTGGTAATTCTCATTCACTATTTATATATTATATCACTATAATGAATTAATTTTATTCATTATGAGAGACAAAATCCATGTATGGCTTGGGAATGATGTATGTCCATGATATTGTTATATTTCATTGAGTTAGCTTAAGAATTTTCCTTCATAGAGAAACATGTTTTACACCACATTTGGTATAATTTTTCAAAAGACCATAGGGAATCACCTGAGATTTGTCATAATGTATAGTCCCTAA
Organism: Viscum album; assembly: GCA_963277665.1. NCBI lineage: Eukaryota > Viridiplantae > Streptophyta > Magnoliopsida > Santalales > Viscaceae > Viscum > Viscum album. Next base: position 1,918,428,399 of record OY728125.1, on the reverse strand, counting down.
AAAGATGGATAGACAAAGTAGACAATTCAGATTCTAGAGGAATTTTTCTAGGCCTGAATTTCTGATTTCATAGGATCTTATGGAGATCATATAGAAATGTTTGAGTTTGTGTACAACAATATTTTCAAATATTTAATTCATAAGACACATTATGAGTGTTTTTATTGAATCCTATATCGTTCACCTCATTTTTATGAGATGTGATGGGGGAAATACTTGTATGTACTTTCACAACAGAGGTTTCCTCTAAAATAGTGCCTAGATTCATAATAGGTTGTTCATATGTCATATTTGGTAGATATCATAATTGAAACATTAGAGGAGACCATTTTAGTTTTATAATACTTGATAGGGTTTTTCTAGGAGTGAATCCCCAACGAGTCCACCGATGTATTAGAATAAAAGGTGAGAGAGCTATGTGATATGTGAGACTATTTGAGATTACTAACCAAAATGAAATAGTGGAACACTATCGAGATACTCATACTTTTTTTCTTATGAAGGCATTATTTATTTCATGGGTATCATCTCTATAGGTTTATACTTGATCGTACATGTTCTAACGACTTCACGGATGATGATTTGGAGCATGATGCATCATATTTGGAACACCTAGTGTAGAGTGTAGACAAAAGGGAGAAAGTCCTAAAAGGGTAGATGGTATGACTATTCTTGATTCTATGGAACCATGGATTTATCTTATATGATATATGGTAGTGGTGGAAATTATCTTTGGCTCAATGACTTTAGTAGATGAAGAAGTGTCATTAAATGTAAATGTTAAGGAAGAGAAGTTGTGAAAGGGGTATAATTGTAACATTTCTTATTAAATCAATCTTGGTGGTGTTTTTTGTTTATTCCGTTCTTCATTTATATTTTTGTTCATCTCTATAATGGTAGTTTTTATGGTTTATTTTTTTATAAAATTGGAACTTGAATTAATGTATAGAATCTTAGTTGATGCAAGGTAGGGTATCTTCCATAAACTACCATCAGATTGGTGGTGGGAGTCCACCAACCATCAGGTGGTGTTACAATGGGTCTATAGAAAACTGCAAAAACCACCATCTCAAAGGTGGTATTGGTTGAATTTAGGATTCTCTTCATTTCCCACATGTTAGATGGAATTGTCACCACCATTCCTGTATGGACCACCATCTTCTAGGTAGAACTTGGACCACTGTTCATTAAATGCACCATATAAATTTTTAATTTCACTCAATCTTCCCTTTCTTTGGTGCCCTAATGTTTACATAAACCCCCTATTTAAATATATATACCATCTTCCTTTACTTTTGATCTCTATCAATAATATTAACTTATCTTTTTGACTTTATAAAAAATATTATAATGCCATAATGACATGCTTTCTCTATATCCAAATTGATTTCATCTTCTTCCTTTTGAGATATGAGTGGATCTATGATGGTTCTATGTATTCTATGTGGTTTCATGTGTGATTTGGTTCATCTTAAATAGATCTATGTTGAATATGTCATGTTGAAGCTGTCTATAAATCAAATATTGACCTATAATCAACTACATTCATCTTACAAGTATTTGTCTATATATCTTCTTCCTAGAGCTCATCATAATGGAGGATTGATGATAAAAATACAATCCATTGGAAAAAATATATTCCAAATCGATATCTAATTTTCGTTAGATGATAATTCAGTATATTGATGGTGGATTCCACATATTGGTGACATCCCATAGATTGTATCTAGATCTCCCATATACCATGGTTATTTCGAAATAAGTTATAATAGATCAATAATCTAGAAACTGTCTTCATCATGGATCTCTTATTGGATATATATTGTATAGAATGATTTAAATTTACTAAATTTGAGTTTCTATAATATATTTGATGTGTAATTCATGAATTTTTATTTAGTAGATTATGGTTCTTTTGAATTATCACCATATTATTCGACATATTCTATAACTAGTTCTGTTGATTTACTTTGAGAGTTATGTTATTCCCGAACTAAAAAACATGGATTGGAATCTCCTTGGATGAATTCTCTATACAAGTTTTATAATGAACATAAACTCTAAATAGACATCATTTACATGTAAACTATTTTTTTGGTTTCCATTGTGATTTGAGATTCTATCCATTAATGAATATTGGATTAAATCTTCAACATGATTAAGGTATAATGTCCATTACCATTAAGGGACCCTTTATAATAATGTTTATTTGATATGATATTTTTTGAAATATATTTTTTGATCATTATTGACAATGTTCTATTTTATTTAGATATTTATTCCTTGAGACCCATATTACATGATTTATTCCGTGATTATTTTTATTTATATTTTTAGACATGTTTGAATTGGATCACATGTACCTTCATGTTCATACTGAATCTAATGAGGAATTTTTATATTATGCCTCATATTATATAACCCATTATGTGTAGTAACCATGAATTGGGATGTATTTTTGTTGTTAATCATAATAGGGGGATCATTCTAATGTGATTATCTTTTAGAGAGTGACAGTGAACGATATATGATGATGCTGAAAATGGACCCAAATATAGGGTTGTAGAAAGATTTCCTTGAGGCTAGGCCTGTGGTTATGACTTTAGCAGTGGTATGACCTTCTTTCCTAACCAAATTCCTAAACATGATACTGTGGACCTGGCTGCTGACCTACAATAGATGGAGTATAGGACAGACTTATATATATATAATAATACAATTTTTGAATTCTATGTGGCATCTTCAAAAATCATATTCCTTTCTTATACTCACCACTGAAATCCATTATATTATCATGTTGATGTTGAGGTAAGGGGTTATGTTCACATATTGTGATATCTTGGATAGCACATGATTTTTTCGAATATCAATCCAAATTATTTCATTAGAATTTAATATATAAAGGAATGAACATATTAAACATGTTCACACATGTTATCGATGTACTGATCATGTCTTATTCATTTTCATTACTCACACCTGATACATTAATACCAATTCATATGAGGACATCATGATTTTGGATCTTGGTAAGAGAAGGGCACCCATAATATATAACTATGAAATAGATCATGTAGATGGAAGTGATAAAATTTTATCCTAGAGAGTATTTACACATTGTTTATCTATTTATCTTATTTCACCATCCATACTCTATTCTGTATTTCCACATCAGGATCCATGTTTATTTATATCTATGAAATGGGTTCTATTATTTGACATAATGATACATAGTCTCCATCATGATATTATCATTGTTATATTTATTTATATTTATTCTATATGGATTTAATTAATTTACTTATAGTCTCTCCATATATAAAATTCATACCCTTATTGCTAGTATGAATCATCTTTCATATGAGGCGACACTCATGATGTCTTCTGAGTCTCAAGATCAGACATAGTCTTTTGAGTCAGAGTTTTATAATATACTCTAATATATTCCACCACTTCTTATCTCATTCTAATTAACACTAATAATAATTCTAAAAACGAATTAATAAATTTATATTATAATAGATGCATTGTTTTTAGGGTTGTTTTTATCTATTTTCATGTTTATACAACAAATATGTTCTATTATAATAATTTTATGTTTTTTGAACCAGATTAAAACCATTAAATACTAACCCATCTTGTAAAACATAATAATTTGTCACAAAAATGGATTATGGAATTAATTTTCGATAGACTAGTCATTATTGTGAAGTAATAAGTCAAATAGATTTCATATAGCCACCCATTTTCTACTTTATTGATTAGGTTGTTCACTATAGGATTCTATTTGAGATGTCACAACTGTAGATGAAATAGAATAATATTGTTAATGTGATCAGGAATACGTAATAAAGAATCATTTACAATATCTCCCACTAGTATACTCTTATCCTAAACTACTAGGACTTTAGCCCCTCTTGGGGGACTAATAAGAGGTCTTTAACAAACACTCTAGAGAAGAATTAACTATAAGAAACAAATATTTTATATCTTAAAGAACACATATTGTCTCAAAAGTCAAATTTAATTATAATGACAGTGCATATTATTATTAAGATTTTATAAATAAAAATTCATAACATCTCCCTTTTTTCCAGAACCAAACTCTAGTATTTAAATTTTATAAAATACTAGGGGATTAATTGTTTTTCCTTGGTCCTCTCTCCCTAGTAGAGTAAACATTGGTAAACAGATATTTTCTATCATAATGAACACCAAGGTCCTGTGAACAAAATCTTTATATTAATAACCTATGAAATGGAAATTAATTTAGAGTCCCAACCATTATTCTTATTAAATATGATGTAAATATATGCATTCAAACTCAACTAAAAAACATTCAAATTTTACAGGGTGGCCCAAAATGATCATTCTATATACAAATATATGAAAATATGGGTTGATTAAGAGTAATTAACCTATGATCAACTTATAGGAATTGACTAAATGAATTAGTATTATGGTGGCATAGATATGGGTTCTCTAAGTGAAAAATAAGGGTTCAGTGTTGAACTCAAATCATTAATGTGGATGGGTTATTGTTATTGTAATGGTAGAATGATCATTTTTTTAAATTTGATCTAGAAACCCAATGTAGATTTTTTATATATTTACCATGGTGATTCCATACATTCTTCTTCAACAATGACAACTATGATATATAGTGTTACAAGAGTCTCTACGATATATAAATTCATTAAACCTCATTCCCCATGAATATACTTGTCAAATTAATGAATGGGTGTCATACATCGGATAAACCATGAATCTATGTCCTTATCGATTAATAATAAATTATCTAGATGATCTTGTATAGATATTTGGACCACTGGTATGAAATGAAGAATCCTAATGACTATAGATGAAGAATAAATGATGGGGATTTATGTAAGTATCTTTATTGATATGAATGAAAAAAAATTCCTATACTTATTCCAAGAATAAAAAATTACAACAAAAAAACTCATATGGTTTGTTCGCTGCTCCATAAGAGGGGGAGGGGAAATTGCCTTTAACACCACCATTCAGGGTTTAAATTAATAAATAAACACCTCAAACAAAAAATACCAGTCTTAAAAAATAATATTATTTATGTAACTCCTATGGTAACTTTAAATATTATTATAATAGAATAAAATGCATTTACAATAAATATATTTAACAATTTTTTAAATTTTTCAATTAATTCTGAAATGATTTATATAATTATCAATGTCCCAAATTGATATTACTCATTATAAGGGTATATGATAAAGTAAATATTTATTTAAAAATGTTATCTCATGATAATATTTTTCTCTCATGAGTAGTGATATCATAATATTCCTTCCATAAATATATATAACAATAAATAGAAATGTTTTTATTTTTCCATATTACTAGAATTTAAGGATTTAATTTATTGGTATATCTCATTTTAATTATCAAATAGACAAAATACCCAAATATTCGAACAACATAGCATTCAGGGACTTCCAAACATAATGTAGGAAAAATGATTCTGTTTTCAGAATTATTGACTAAATAATATCATGTTATGTAATAATCAACTGAATGGTTCTATTACAATTTTTAAAATACAAGAATACGATATGACATGCTATGGAAAATTATATCTAGAAATAAGTAACTATGGTGATATAAAATATATAAATATATATATATTGAAATATATGATTTCAATGGGAACATCATATTCCATAATTCAAGGATTTTTAAATTCTTATATGATTAATGATATGGGTATATTAATATGTTTAAAATACAAAATGCATTAAAAAATAATGATATATTAATAATGTTTTGGTAAAAATCAATTTTTAAATAGGAAATAAAATTAAATAAATAATAAAAAATAAATCCCATTATATGGTAATTCCCTCATGGGTATGATAGATAGAACACATATATTTTCTAAAGGGGTGTTCCATCAATAATAATTATATAATTAAAAAATATATAAAATCATTTTATAGAAATATTTTTATTATAATGATATGATAATATCACCTCTCCTTTTTTAGTGAGAATTAGAATTTATATTTAGAATAATGTGATAGAAAATTTAGCTCCCCTAAACCACTTTTTTCATTTTTGGAATGCAAACACATTTATGGTTTAGTGGGAACCCCACAACATACACCTTAACAAAATAAAAAAAGTTGAAAACATCACCAATACAAAAAAAAATTACCTTCAAATCGAAAATATAAATCGAAAATAGAAGAAATCATCATCACCAAAAACTGAATGTCACCACGAGCTGCACACCATATGCACCCATAACCATCATCGTTATCCACAACCCATTGCTGGTGAGGAATCAGTTGAAGAAATCTAGTATCACTATAAAAAAGCCACAAATAAACTGAAATACTTATACCAAATACCACCATCACCATAGTGAACAAACAAATCAACATCAGAGAACCGTATCCATCAAGAATCATTATCAGTAGGAATCAACAACAAAAACTGGAATCGACTACAACATCATGAGTGAAAAGTAGACCCACACAACTCAGACCAACATGAACACTAACTTCAAGTTTACACCTCTTAAAAGGATATGTAGACATCAAAAATCACCATTCCAAAACCTAAAAAAAAATCGCACCAGACCAACCAATCTTGGCATAAAAAATGTGAGGAAAGGGTATATTTTTGATTGGGGTGGCCATAACATTGAGTGGTGACCTTCAACTGGACAATAGAAAACTTTCTTCATAACCACCAATAGAAACATAGAGACCATCAATAAGATATAATATAAATAGATGAAAATGTTTGAATAACCACTGAGAAGGGAAAATAACTAGTATAAAACTTCATTGATGAGGATGGATCTCCATACCACAAAAGGCCATTAAATTAAAATGGAAATCGATGCGGTAGAAAACACCAAATAGAACAGATAGTCAATATCCAATGAATCCCACAAAAACATACCAAGCCATTGGAAACACCTTTATTCTTATTGTAGAAGATTTATAAACCAATCTACTGGGTATCAATTGCAGTGGAGGTCGAATATTCCATCAAGGAAGTTCCACTAATAAGTGTTGTGAAGAAAAACCCAAACCACTAGAAAACATTTGTGATAAACCATGTTTGTTTTTTATCATAATGATTCAGGTTATAATGGAGGGGCTGTAGTGGACATGGGCTACAAACAACAGGTAACATCCATTAAAACCAAAATCATTTACATATTCCCACAAATGATATATATTATCAAAATATGTAATATAACATGAATTGCTTCCAATAATACTAGTCTTTTATGTTTCTATCAATTTTGTGGATGATATTTTTTATGATTTAAAAAATTTAGTGGAATATTAGATACAATATAAAATATTTTGGGGGTGTTTATTTGTAAAAACTCATCAATTTAGAAGTTTTATGTTTTTTATGACTCTTGTAACAAATAGAATAATGAAATATTAATCATATATAAGTGATAAATTGTGAAATTTTTAAAGAAAATTTGATATATAATATTTTTCCAATATGGTAAATTCAAGGATATGGGCTTGACTATCTTTATCAATAAGGTGAAACTAATATTTAGTTTATGTCAGTCCATTGATAAGTATGTCATAGAAAATGGATAGGTAATGAATTTATTGATGAAATAATATTTTCATGCTAATGTGGATGTATGATATTGTTATTGTTAGTTGATGTTATAATGTGTTTTTATGAACAATATTCATTGTAGAGGGAAATGGATTTGACATTTCGTTGATTAATACTATTAAATTTTATTGAATATAATTAGAAATATATTTTGTTTAGAACATATGTTTATGATTCATGGGGTTGTAGAAAACATGATCTCAACTTCGTGACACAAATATAAGACATATAATATTATATATATATAGTATGAAATTAAAAATTTCCAAACATGTTAACTAAAAATATATATATTGAGAATATAATTACATAAATATTGTCTTGTAGAATATAATAATATAATATACTTATAGGTTCAATTTTTCAAAAATTATATATGTTAATGAATACCAAATTGGTTTAGTACAAAAATAAAATTTCAATGGATTATATGACATCAATATTGGAAAATAAATTTTTTATTACTAGTAAGATTAATAGCATAATTAAAATATCTTCTCACCAATAAAAAGGAATATTTAAAATAGAACATATCATTTCAAATTACATTTTATCAAATAATTTATATATTTATATATTTTATTTTTTGTATTTGGTTCCCTTATTGATGAATTATCTAAATGATCATTATTAACGGAAAACAATATTGTCCCTAAATAGTGGAAAATATTTTATAGTTATTTTTTGAATTATTTTTTCTATACATAAAATTTAACTAGGAAAAATGTATTAAATAAATATATATGTATTTTAGTGATTAGATTTAGAGAATAGGGATGGGTATAGAAAACAAATATTACATTTTAAAAGATAAATGAAAAAAATAACATAGTGGAATGAAGAATGTCAAAGGATAAAATGAAACAAAAATAATAATTATACACCATTATTGGTGGGTGTAATTATTAAAATTCATATTATATATATTTTTTTTGTAAATTGATTAATTAAAAACATGTTTCACAAACCCACTTAGATACCTTGGTAACCTAATAAATGAGCCTTCCCTAATATAGACTTAACAGCCCTCCTGATCCCCATGGTTTGAAAACTATCCCCTAGCATCATACAACATGCAAGTGGGAATGATTTTTCCGCAAAACATAGTATAAGAAAGATAATCCAATCAATATGAATACAAAAGAAACACAACTATGAGTACTGTACAAGAAGTCAAAAGGCATTAAATCCCAATGTACTATACTCCATGTACCAAAACATGGAAAATCTAACCAGGTCCCTAAGGATGAAACTCACCACATCTAATTTTCAACCACTTGATACACCTCTAAGATAACATTTCCACTTACATAAACCTAGAAATATATAATCTAAAAACACCCAAAGGAACAAATAGGTTGTGAGCTAAAAATCCAAATATTTTGTAACCAAGGAGTTCGTAACAGATACTAATAACATATTAACCAAGGAATTCTTCAAATTTTAGTGTAAATGTTTTGGAATATTACATCATAATTTGACAAATCATAATATTATGTTCAAATTATAGAAAATATATTATGAAAAGTCTATCATGTGATGAAATATTTCCAAAACAATGGATTTAGTAAAAATATTACATAATTTTGAATATGTAAATTCTTAAGGAATGTATATCAGTTTCAAAAAATTGGAATAATATTATATCTCAAATATTAATAAAAACCAAGAAACATGATAATCTTCCAAATATGTAGGAATGTTCTTTATTATAAGGACCCACATTATATATGTGATCATGATAATATGTGTGTACACACATCCCTCTGACATTAGTCAAAGGAGACTCTTCACCATCCCATCGGGGATGCAACCTGTTGGATGTATGTTTGGGAATTTTGTATAATCATATTGTGTGTCCAAATAACTCACAAACTACATAGGGCATGAATGTTCTCTCATAAAACCAATGATTAAAAATATATTTTAACACTTCTTAAAATAAAATTAAATCAAATTGACCCATTTTAAATTCAAATTCTCCTTTTAAAAAATGAAACATCATTTCAATCAAAACATGTTTTTTTACCAAGATAAAACAACTAGGTTCATATCAATTCATTTAAAATCCATTTTCATATGTTGGAAATCAATTCAAAACCAATTCTTTCATTTTAACAATTGTTTTTTTCAATTCAATTTAACAAAATGACTGAAATATTTATATCAAATAAAAAAATTTAAACTAAATATTTTAAATCAACCTTCCATAAAAACACCCCAAATCAATGGAATTGGTGGTTTACCCAATTTTCATGCCTAACCATATCATTTCTCCATGTTTAGTAGATTTGGTATTAATTAAATAAATTGAACAAAATTTTTAGAAATTGAACTTAAATAAACAATATAAATAAGTCAAATAATTCATGTTTAGTCAATTTATCCAAACAAAATAGAACCTCCTACCACTTTACTGAAACTCAACACTCGCAAAGGAACCCATTAACAATAAATATGGGGTATAAGACCTTAAAACCAAATGTAGTGACAATATAAAACATCTTGAATAATAGATCAGTTAATTTTTGGTTGATTTAACTAGATCCCAATGTAGTAGAATGATTGAAAGATGAAAAATGGAGGTGAAATATTACCTGGGAATCACATCCACCAATGAAATAATGATCAAATGTCAAATGAGATGATCCTGAAGGGTTGAAGAGCATCAAAATTTACCAAGGATGGATTTGGGTCAATATGAGTGAAATTGGGGAGGATTCAACAAATTTATATTAGCCAAATAACCTATTTTAAAATCACATTCGGGGTATTACATGATGTGTGAAACAATTTCACGTTGTGAAATGGTTAATATCTAAAACCACCGAAAAACACCTAACCTCAAATTATAAAATGGGGATCTTTATTAAAAGTGATATTTAATTCACTCACTACGTGTAAAGAATCATCACATCGTATATCCTTAATAGCGTTAATACTTGCATGACTCATATCTAGAAACCCTTACACATCATGTATCCTATTTAAATGTTATGAAACCCTCCTACAACTTATCAAAATATCTGGTTAAATATAATAGTCCATCAAATATCTAACATTACCATTATAGTTATCCTCCCAATTATTTTTCAAAATTACCCTATCAATGAAAAGGAAAATTGATGACATCGTTATAAACGTATCATATCGGTAATGGGGTGGAACATCATACACACTATATATACATTCTACCCCCATAAAGGCTATAAAGTTTCATCCATGGCAAAAATATGAAGTCATTACTCTCTTAGTAGTTCCTCTCATTACTACATCTCATAATTATCTGAACCATGATTCCATAGCTCTTGAACCAATTTTAACATCACTCCATGAAACACCTTGGTCTCAGAATCGACTATCCTGATTGAATCCTCAGTCAATGAAAAATTAGGATCAATCTCAATATCATTCCAGCTCAAAAAATGAGATGGATCAGAGAGATACTTTCTCAGTTGTGATACATGGAATACATTATGTATCGACACCAGTTATAGTATAGGTTCTATACAATATTCATCTTCCCCCACCTTCTCAATGATATTAAAAGGTCAAAAAATATTAGGATAATGTTTCCATTTCTTATAAATACTTTTATGGTGAAACCAAGTTGAATATTTCAAGGAATCATATTCACCAACATATAATTCCAATGGTCTATAGAGATGATCAACATAATAATTTTATTGGCTCTTGGTTTTCAACATTATTTAAATAAATAATTAAATCATTGATGGAATCTACTGCACAAAACATGGTCCAACCATGTAACATTCCCCAATTATAGAAAAAAAACATAGATTTACAAGGACAACCATACAAGGCATCAAAAGGATCCATTATGATTGTGGATTGGTTACTATTGTTGTAAGAAAACCCATACAACCCAAATGATCATCCCAATCCCCATCGAAGTCAAGAAAACATGCGTGGAGAATATCTTCTCTAATAAGTATAGATCTCCCTATTCGGACATCTGACTATGGATGGTAGGACATGTTCTAAAGAACCTGAGATCCTTGTGCCTCCTTAATGATAGACTAAAAGAAAGATGTGAATTGATGACCCTACCTAATACTATCATAGATAGAAATCCATGAAACCAATCAATCTATTTCATATAGAGATTTCACAACTCTTAAACTTTGGATATTTCAGGTATGTGTATGAAGTGAGATGACTTGGTCAGACAGTCAATCAAAACCAATATTGCATTATTCTTTCTCTAAGTATTATCTAACCCATCCATAAAGACCATACTTATTTCATATGACTTCTATGATGGGACTATAAGTGTATGGAATAAAATTGAAAGTTTTTTATGCTCGAACCTAACCTTTTGGAATTTATAATAGTGGGAAACAACCTCAGGAATTCCCCATTTATTTCATCGCCACCAGAACTACCACTACTTATCATAGAACATTGTAGTGGTTTTTGGGTGAACAACCCACATGAGATTATGATAGTACCACATCACATCCTTTCTTCCTTATAACGACAATATGATGCGATATCGATAGGCTAGAAGAACCCATTTAGATAACTTCCACTAGGAATCTATCTCCCCATCATAAATAGAGTCTCTACTAAAATCAAATTCATCAGGAATATATTAATTCTGAATAATCATCACAATAAGAGTGGATGAAAACTAAATTTTGGCTAAAAAATGTTCAGCCACTTTATCTTGAACTCCAATATTCAAATATGAAATGAGACCATCAAATTCTAATATTCCGAAGATTAATTCACTGTCTGAGTTGGATGTTTCCTACTTAATGCAAATATAATGAAATTTTATTTCCATAGTGTATAAGAAATTTTAATGTTGAAATATTTCCTGTACTCCACCCAATTCTAGTGGGGTAGATATAAATATTATTATAGGAGATATAACTCAATATTTTTTGTTCTGAATACATAGTAAAATTTTATCCATAAATGTAATTTCAGAAACTCTTAAGATAAAGTATAAAATGATCATTTTGAATGTTATGGGTAGGATAATTCTTTTTAGGTGGCTTAAGATGATTAGATCAATAAGAAACTACATGATCACCCTACATTAAAACGTAGCACAAAACTAATCTTGATGCATTAAAGAAGACCACATATCCCAAAACATCCTCTAGAAGAGTCAACACTGGTGGAGTAGTGCAAAGTAGATTCAACTCAAAAAAAGAAGTATGACATTTTTCCATTTAGAAACACTTCACCACTTTCTATGTTAGAGCATTAATCATAGAATCTATATTAATTAAGTCCTTAAAAAATTAGATATAATATCTAGCAGTGCTTGAGATTCTCCAAATCCTGAAAATATTTTGTTGTTACTCATAAGACATAATTTCCTTAACCTTCCCAGGATCAAATGATATACCCTATTCAGGCACCATGTGTCCCAAGAATTTCACTTCATGAATCATGAAATCACACCTTGAAAGATTGGTATAATGTATGTAATTTTTTAGAAAACATAAATCTATTCTCATATGATGTATATGATCCTCATTAGTCTTGGTGTAAATGATAATTTCACCCAAGAAGACTACCACAAAGTTATCCAAATATTTATGTAATGTCATGTTCATCAATTCCATGAAAACTGGAGTAGAATTTTTAGGACCAAAGGGTTTAACGTGGTACTTGTAATGGTCATAGCTACTCTGAAAGGTAGTATTCTGAACATCTAATGGAAGAAGATACTTTTTATTTTCATGAACTCGATTGTGCTTTATGTAATCAACACATAAATGAAGAGAAACATTATTCTTAGTGAATATAACTAGTTCTGCCCATGGTGATACACTTAGGCATATAAAGCCTTTCTCAAGAAGGAATTCCAATTAGAAGACCAGTTCTTTCATTTCAGCTGAAGCCATATTGTAAGAGCGAATAGAAACTTGTTGAGTAGTAATAATTATACTTTTATAAAACATGACTTGACTTACTTATGTGAAATAAACGAAATAAAAATTAAATATGTCTAAAAACACAACGTAAACGGGAGGGTGATTGCCTCTTAAAGATTCCCCCTCCAGATCAAAATAAAACACGGATATTACCTTTCATAACTCTGAATATAATGAAAATGTCCAAATAAACCACAAGACCCATTCTCTTTTAAAGAAAAGAGACACACCAAAGGGTGTAGTAAGGTTGTCCCAATGAAGATAAAAATAAATTGGGAATTTATTGGCAATGATATAGTCCATTTTTTAAATTACATAGAGGTTTCATGTTGTGGGCATGAAAATTACAAGACAGTTTTACATCTGAAATAAAATATACAAAAGAAAGCCAATAATGACCCTTCTCTCTCTCAATACCAAGGTTTTAGTGACTTCCATTGAAAAAGATAAAATATCTATAGGATTATTTTGAAATTTAAATATTTTGGTTGAAATAAAAGAAATAGACGAGCCTGTATCAAATAGAGTAGTCACTAATGACGAAGAAATTATAATGGTACATATCACAGTTAATTGACTCGTATCTAAATCCTATTAAGACACCTCTAGTGTGTGAAGAATCTTCATTCTGGATATATATAGATACAACCCTTTTATACTTGAATCATCAAATTTCCCCATAGTTTTAAGAGGATCCAAAGATGTGGTTCTATTGTGTATGGTATAAATGATATGGGATAATCTCTATAAGTTTCCTAAATATCCTCAAGTGCTATAGTTCTTGGATGTCTCGGTGAAATACCTCATAGAGTGTCTTTGATTTCCACACTGATATCAAGTCAAAGAAATTCCTCTTGGAGGTATAGGAGGTACGTAATGACCCTTTCTTTGAAAACTATCATGATATTCACGACACATCTTATTTACCATGAAACAACTAACACTACCAGTTGATGAAAAAAGACACTCCCATCAACATTAAAATCCCAACCAAGTCCATATCAACTATCATTAAACTTTTCAATACATCAATATAAGTGGTCAAAATTAACAAGAAATCATGAGAAGGGATATTTGATCTAAGTCCTAACTTAAGTCTTTGATCATTCATTCTCTCATTAGATACAATCTCAGGCAAAGACTGCACCAGCTCAGTAAAGAAATTTCGATACATAGTCATGGTTTTATATGTCTACTCAATCAAGAAAAAACCTATAGCATTTTATAACACCATTGAACTTGGATAATAATGTTCAGTAAAAACAACCTTGATGTCTTTCCATTTTATGAACTCTAATTACATTGATTTCACTATTGTGTCCCACCATATCTTGCTCAATATTTATATTACAAAGGTGGCACATCTCACCTTGATCTCGTATGGTGTATCTAATGACTTAAAAAACATTATATCCTACCCAAAAATTCCTCATAATGATGTAGACCAGTGTCCATTTTGAAAACCGGTTTCTTATGGTGATGGAACTCTTGAGAATGACGTTTAGGAACATCCCCCTGAGGATCTATGGATGGATACCAAATTGTGACTGGAGGTGGTGCATGTCCCAGAGCTTGGAAAGTCTCCCCAATCTCATCAACTAGACTTGGGTCCACTAAAGGATTCAGTCACTGCAATTTAGAAGTATCTTTTCCCTAGTTCTGATTCACACATCTTTTTCATGGAATGAGGCTACACAACATTAACACTTAAATTGAGTAAAAAGAAAAATTAATCCCAACATATATAACCAAAATATATTTTAATTTCACTCTTTCCAAATTAAAATAGGTGAATGACTATAACTAATCCATAATATTCCATTCCCTAACCACCCATTGTAACTTATGTTCATTATGGTGATGATGGCCAAGAAATCAACTGTAACTACCTATTATGTCCAAAAAAACATCAAAATTAATACTAACTTCCAGACAAAATATCAACGAACTACTTTGATAATAAATTGCCACAAATTTTCCTAGGTACACTAGTAACCATATAACTGATTCAACCTAGACATAGCTCAAAGGGTGTTTTCATTCCCCATTGTTCATCGATTAGCACACGGTGTTATTAAACATGAAACAATATATTAATTTTCCACAAATATAGTGGAATATTGAAATGGAATTCAATATCAATACCAAATAAAAACTTCTATGAGTAATATACCAAAAGTGAAAAAGGAATTAATGCCCATAGAAACGCAACCCAAGTACCAAAATAGTGAAAATAAACCAATATACCTATGGGCACAATTCACCACATCCAAAGTTCAATTAATGGATCCACCTCTAGGAGAAAATATCCCCTTACTTGACCCAAGCAAGGCATAATCTAAAATCTCCTGATGAAAGAAAGGGTGTGAGATAAAAATAATGGTAGAGTATCACTAATGAATTCATAATAGATACCAATATGTGATTATAGAAAGAAATTATTTCAATTTAAATGTAAATAGGTTTGTAATTTTAATGAATATTTAAACAAATCATGATATATATTAGAAATAATGGAATATTCATTATGAAAATGATCTATATGTTATAAAATATTTCTAAACTAATGGATTAAATAAAATAATTACATAAAATAGTTTATGAAAATTATGAAGTCATGTAAACCTATTTCAAAACATTGGTATACATTTATATCTCAAATATAAATAAAATGTGAGAAACCTGGTCATCTTAAAAATATGTATGAAAGTTCCAATCTATAGTAATCCCCACTCTCTAATTTATAATGAAAATACGTGTATTCAAAATTCTCTTTTACACTCATCAAAGGTGACTTTTCACCATCCCATCAGGTTTGTGTCCGGGTTCATTTATGTTTTATAATGTTTTATAAGCATAGTGTGTTTCCAAATAACTCACATACTACATAAGGATTTCATGTGATCTTAAAAAATCAATGGTGTGAAATTTATTTTATTACATATGAAAATATAATTAAATCTCATCCCCCCATTTCAAATTCCAATTGACCTTATAAAATCCAAAATGGGGTTTTAGTAAAAACATTCCTTTTACCAAGGCAAAACTAATAGATTTCTATAAAAACATTTTAAATCCATATTCATAATTTCGAAAAAAATTCATACCAGATTCCATAAAATTTAAAAATTATATTACAAAATAAAATTCAAAATTTAAATTTAAATTTTTTCTAATAAATTTAAAATACGAATTATACAATTTAACTCAATTAATTTTCATAAATACACCCCAAATAAATTTAATTGGGTGTTTCCCCAATTTTCATTCAAAAACTATTTAAAATATCTCAATTTAATTGAATTATGTTTTATCAAATCAATTGAAATAATATTTGATATGTTTAATTTAAATCGGCAATTGAAATAATTCATGAAGTTTAAGGTTAATCAATTTGGGCCAATAGAACGAAACCCCCTTCGCCTTTCGTGAATCTAAACACTCTTAATGGAACTCATTAATGGGAACAATGGTGTATAATAAAAATAAATAAAACCTTGAGATAATATCCCATATCATGGAACATAGATCCATAAATTTCAGGATTATCTGTCGATATCCCAAAGTAGTAGAAAATAGATAGATGAAGACTGAGGGAGAAAGCTTACATGGGAATCACATCACCAATGTAAGAAGTATAAAACACTGAACATGAGGATCCAGAATTGCTGTAGAGCTTCAAGATTCTCTAGGGAAGGCAATGGTTCAAGAGGAGTGAAATTGGGGAGGAACCAAAATAAATAAATCTACCGTGCTACTAGTTTAAAACAGTATTTGGGGAATTACCTGGCATGTAATACAATTAAACATCATGAAATGGTTAATATCTAAAAGTACTGAAAAACACATCACCTCGAACTAAAAACTTGTTATCTGAATTAAAATCTAAAATTTAATTCACTCACGATGTGTAAAGACTAATCACATCATGTACCCTTTATAGAATGAATACTTTTATGACTTTTATCTTACAACTCTTACACGTTGTAAAACCATGTTACAAAACGTGTAACCCTCCTATAGCTAGCAGAAAGAGGTGGTTAATATTAATAGTCAATAAAATCATCGACTCCCTATTATAGGTATCCTCCTAAATCAACCATAACACTACTTGGTTATCGAAAAAGAAAAACGATGAAAATATTATAGACATACCTGTCATATCAGTAACGGGATGTTACCATATGTGTAAGGGAACTATTCTTATAGATGAAAGGTTTTTTTTCATGGAAAATATAATGATTGTGATTAGCGAATCTAGTAAAACCACAAGAGTTTTATAATTATTAATAAAATGGATATTAAATTATTTTTAAACCATAATAAAACTATTTATTCTATATAGTTTATTAATTTGTTTTCAAATAAGGTTTTACATGTTAAGGGAAATTTATTTTATATAGTTTTGGAATAATAACATTATGAGTGAATTATATGTAAAACATATTTAATTTAATTCTATAAATCCACCTAATATCATATCTATTTAGAAAGAAAATTATATCTTATAAAATGATTCATTAAAATGGAATTACATCACATATAACATTTCATTAGATAACTACATGATTTAAAATATATTTTATTAATTTATTAAAAAAATTAAAATTTAATGTAGTAAATTAAAATTAATTAATCTGTTGCAAATCCTTTTTTGACATAATGTGTCATAAAGATAATGATGATAAAAAAATTCATTATTAATGAAATAAATTATTGGTATGTGATCAATATTTTTTTTGAAATATAATTATTTGAGGGATAATTATATGTGAATCATTTTTGAGGTTTTGGGTGATGTCGCTATGAAAATATATAATTTAATAACTTGATAAAATTAAAATTTCATAGCTATATTATAATTGGTTATAAATATTTGATGATCACCTTGTATTGATTTTATGAAATGAGTATATACATGTAACGTTATTATAAAATAAAATTAAAAAATTGATTATTCACAAATGAATATTAATTATTAACATAAAAAAAATAAAAAAAGTACAAATGAAAATTTATTTAATTTAGTTCTAAATTAATATTTACTTCTTTAAAACTATAGATTTTAATAGCACAATTTATTTATTTGTTTAATAATTGAATTTTATTTAATGATTTATTTTAATAATAAGGATTATAAATATATCTCTTTTTATGATTTTTTTTGAAAATTATTAATGTTGTTAACGAAAATAGTTATGGTAGGAATTTATTTTTTATATTTTATGAGGTAAATTTGATGAGAAAATTATTTAATAATTTTATTTATCATTTTAATAAATTAAAACATAAGTTTTTAACTAATAATTTTTTTAGAAATATAATTTTGAAACTATATAAAATTAAATTTACAAACTTATATGATAATGGGTAAATAATGAGGCTTTATATTCTATAGAAAAAATATTCATACATGATAACTAGATATATAATCTCAAGTAATTATACATATTCAACTCCCTAACAATGAAACTAAATTATAAATTTTGAGACTCTATCCAAACCAACATGTTAATTAAGTTATATGAAAATATGTACAATAGAGTACGATAATTTTATATAGGAATTCATAATATCAATTTATGTAATCTAAATCAATAATGATATATTTACAACCCTCACCCCTTGATTCATGGAATTAATCCTAATAAATTTTATATAAATTACTATAAAAAAATAAATAAAAAAATTATTTGACATAGCACCTCTACATTGATGAGTCATAATAAATAAAAAAAACTCCATTATCATCTACTAATCACATTCTTAAAAAAACCTCATTAAACAATATTTTAAAAAATTATTATGAAATGAATTTCTCATTAATGGGTTAAATTAAACATAAAATAAAAATATTTTAGAAAGTCAACACATATCCCCAATAAAAAAACATAACATAATGAGTAATAATATATTACAATATATATATATATATAGAAAAAATTAATCACTAAAAATATAACACTTCAACATTATTCATACATGAATGAATATTACCAAAAATAAATAATTCTTTCCTTAATGTTTATTTTCATAGTAGTGTAGGGTTTGTGGTTACTGTAGTACATTAGTAATATATAAAAGGGATGAAATCATAAATTATAGAATTTTCTAGTTGTATTGAAAAATTATACGCATAATTGAATATCCAATTAAAATTGATAACATAAAATAAAACAAATAATATTATTTTATAACACAACTATTCCATTTTTAATATCCCTATATATCAATAATATTAGATTTCATTGAATCACGGGGAAGGGAAATATAATAAATGCGTGATATTAGATGTTCTATAAGGGAATGTGTAAAATGGAAGCTATCACAAACTCCGAAGGAATGACAAAAATGGTACGGTAATTAAATAAAAAAACATTTTAACTAAAAAATAATTGGAACTTATCGATTATTATTTCATGAATAAGTAATTATCAAAACAATCTCATATAAATTATCACAATATCTTGAATCATATCAATGGATATCATACTTAATCAGATAATCAAATGGACATCAACAACTAGTATTATAATAAGGGTCTGCATAATATCAGACATCAAAAACATTCTCTTAGGTCCTTGTGTAAATATATGTTAAATAAATTGGTTATGTATCATCCAAATACCCAAAATAGTTTGTCTTATGAGACTTACAAATGAATCGAGGTGTTATATTGTTTCCCACTAACCACTTACTATTTTCAATGCATTCCTAATATTATTGTGTATAATCATAATAATATAACAAATACTGTTTAAAAATAAGAATAAAATTTTATTATTTTCCCCAATAAGAATATAATTTTCAACATTCAGATTTAAAACATTAATAATAATTATTAAAATTTTAAGAAATCAATAATCTTAACCATAAACCATCTGAAAAACCATTTATAAAGATATCATAATATTACGCCCTCTGTTAAATTATCACAAACCATATAAAAGAATAATTAGGATGGTATCATTAAAACAATTCTATACAGATGTAAAATAAGTGATTTTATTGTTAATGAATAAAAAGATGGTCAAAATTTCATTTATAACTATCATGAGAAAAATACCAATTTCACTATGAAAATCACATTGAAAAATACTAAAAGTTTCAATTATATTATGAAAAATCTAATATTAAAACGAATCGTGGATAAATTTAATGGAACCTTTAATAAAATGAGTTTTCATGTGGGAAAGAATGTCCATTCACTTTGAGTATGTTAAAGGAATTATTACATTCATATTATTGGTAAAAAGTGGATAAAAACCATATTTGGATAAAGACAAAAATATTACATTGAAACAATTTTTTAAAAAGTAAAACATGTGTAAAAATTACTTTTACCAGTCATATAATAATTATAAAATATTATTTCAATGTTTTTTTTGAAAATATTTGAATATGCAGAATGGATATTCAAACAAAGACACATTTGAAGCCGATTTCCCATAAAATTTTTTTTAGGTATCTTTAGTTCTTAAAAATAAGAGATTGGAAGGAATATTTTTAATTTACATAAATATCATTATAAGAGGATAACATATTGTATTTATAATAGTTAGTTTAATTAATTCTTCCAGATGAGACATTAATGGAAACAACCACGAATAATAATGAGATTTTGAAGTAAACCCATTAGATATTGGTTACTTGTAAATAATAATCCCCTCAAAACAAATATAATAAAAATAAATATTATGTACCATGAATAAGAATATATTAAATATATTACATATAAAATGTATATATCTTATAGTAGAAAATAAATAAGTGGTGAATTTTACATATGTCTCATGGAAGAAAAAGTGAGATGAAGAACATGCACCTTAGGTCAGATTTATTTTTTAGATGTTCTCATCTACTATATAATATATATATATAATATAAATTTATTATAAAATTAAAATCATATATATTTTACCAAATATGATAACTTTTTATCACATTTTTAATAAAAATTCTTTACTAAAAGCACTAGTCTTGGTGAAAAATGCTTTGTTTTCATCTATATTTTGATTAATTCGTTTTAGTTTATGAAAATTGTTCTTAGTTAAATTCTATATAAAATATTCAAAATGATATAAATATCTTATATTTTCATTATATATTCATTTAAAGGTATCCATATATTTTATATTGAAAGATGAATTTATCAATTCATAGAGATGGTTGGTCGGACATATGGATGACTGTAGTTTCAATTTTTTAATAGATAAAATGAAAAAAAGTAAAGAATATGTCACATTTTTTGAATAATTATAATATCATATATATCTTTTATATTAATTAAATATATTATCAATACCATCCATTTAAAATGAAAATGAAAATTTTATCACGTTTCTACTTAATGGACATAGTCTATAAGTTCGCATGAGATACATTATCATTTTCCAACAGATAGGAAGGTCAAAATTTAAATCATATATTATACATATAAAAGTAAAATTTTATAATAATTAATATATATATACTAAAAAAATAATTATATCAATCCATCAGAGAAATATGTGAAAAAAAATTACATTAGTTTTGTGGAAATAGTTTTCCATATAAACGTTCAACTATTTTATTTCCCATTTGATGGTAGAGGATGTAGATTTAGGATATACCATTTACAAAATAATGTCTTACTATTTGTAATATAATTTTATTCTTATTTCATTATGTTTTATTATTATTTTTGGATGAGTTATTGAAGGTAATAATACAAGGATATATTATTAAGAACTATACATATTATTTAGAAAACCAAATTAGGTTCATACCTAAAGCCTTCTAAGAATGTTTTTAAAAAAACATGAACTCTAGGTGTATGATAAATGTTTTTTATATGAGGTACATATTATTATTATTATTTTTAAACTCTTTTTAATTTATCTCTTTGTCTTATTCCCAAAAGTTGTGTTGTGATTTGGTTGGCCTATTTTGGAATGATGTTCTAGGAGGGTTATGGACAGGATGGAGGCCAATGAAACTATGTTTAATTAATGTACATGATGTAAACTAATTACACAACATGAAATGGTATGGGAAAGAATAATCATGATTTTTTAGGGTTTTCATGGGCGTGACCATGATCATTTATATGATGTGTAAACCATTTACCCGTCATTTAAATACCACATGATTGTTTTTAAAATTTATTCATGGATTCTCATACCTATATAATCCCTCAACACTTCCCTCACACAAAATATTTCTTGTTGATTCTAATATAGGTATACTGTTTTTCTATATTATCCAAACTCTATTTCTTCTATTGTCATTATCATTTGATCTAAAACAGTGATTCCCTGGATTCTCCTTTTTTATTTTCCATTTTCCTTCATATTGAAAATGTTATTTTTGTGAAAGATAATATTTCTTAATTCAAGAATTTTTTACTATTTATTATTCTTTTGTTTGAACAAATCAAATTTTGATAGAAGATTATTATTCTACAATAAAAAAATTATAGTTTTACTATACTATGTCCCTAATGGCTTGGTGTTTTACAATTAATATTTTCATATTCCCACTGACATAACATTTTATAATTTCTCCAAAAAATTAATTAAATGTTTATGGATAATTATATGGAACATTTTTTGTTTCTCCTTACATACCATTTTATTGATGTAGGTTCTTTAACCTAAACATAGGCCACCCATTGGATGTGACCTTGCAAGTTCCCTATGTTATGCCACCATTATCATTATGGGTGACCTCACTATTAATATTTAGTTCCTTGAAAAATTTAATTTCAATTGAATGAACTCTTAGTAGATGGTTAAGCCTCTTTGCTTGGTGATTACTTGATGTTTAATATAGTTGATTGTGTATACAGATTCTATTGAAATTATTGAAATTATTTTGAGGAAGTCATGTAATTATAATATTAGTAATATTATTATTGAAATGATATTTTGAAATAATTGTGGTAATTGATTCCTTAGATAATCTCCCTGAAAAAAATCCATAGAATTCCCAAGAAAAAATCTACTCCTTGGATCTTCATTATAATAGTGGATTACTTTGACCTATTTTCTTTATGTATCCTGATTCCCTAAGATTCCATTGACCTTGCTACGCCATGGATCATGTATACCAAGGCTCACCTTGGAAATGGCTTGTTAAATTTCTCTTAGACCCCACCCATGTATTTAAAGGGATTTTATTTAGATGGTCATGGGACTCGATCTGGATTCATTGGTCTTCTATATCATGTATCAATGCCTTCATGTCCTAAAATATTTTATTACCTGGCCCAAAATTTATTTATGGAACTTCATTATACAGTGAGGCCATTTTGGATATTATATAAATGATTATATATCCTGGTCGTGATATAGGTTATGCACCAGATTACATGGTTTTTTCATTGTAGATTTTTGATATGATAACAAATAAAAATACTATGGATATTGGTTTACTATTATTGACTAAATAAAATCTCTTATTTATTTATTTTTATTATATCCCTTCTTATGGTAGCTTTAAATTTTCATATGGGTATCATTATTATAATGTATTGTTTCACTAGAATTATATAACTTTACATTTAGTACTTCTATATCGGTGATATATTACGGACATTTTTTGTTTATATCACATAGACTAAATTGTTTATTGATGTCACTGGTGGTGGCCTATGTAGTGTTATCTGACACCGTGTTTAGGTTATTCATGGGTGCCTGTATATACTTCTTGGATGTTGTTATGGACTAGGGAAACCAACCACTTTACTATTCATTATTATTTTTATTTCTTTTAAGAATGAGATAACAGGACCGATCTAGGCTCCTGATTCTAGATGGGATATCACTTTTTGATATTTTGATACATGTATTGTATTAGATGATTTTATACATGATTTTTTATTTGTAAACATATTACATGATACATCTTTATATATATGATATTACATCCCGTGTAATTTATTTATTGCTTTCTTGGATTCTTAATTTCTTTTTGGTTGATACACTACTTTCCCTAATTATTTTTAATATTATTCCAATGTGTCACACACTAACATTAGTACATAGTCTCCCCATGGACACACTCTAAGGCCTTTATACTAGTCAAATACCTCTTGTGTATGAGTAGTCCTGTTTGAGGCCATTTGACCCTTATTCTCTAGGAACCATTTATTGTAACCCAGGCATGGATGATAAAATATTTTATGAGAGATATTTCTTTTTTTAAATTATTATTTAGTGTAAAAATATATTTATTAGTAAGAGATTTTAATATGGCACCAAGATTTCCGGTGAGTAACTAACCCCCATATAAGAAAAATATACATAGTCTGAAATAGAACTAGTTTATTTGGATTTTTATTGTTGTTATTGATTTGATTCTACTATTTGTTGATGCACATTCATTTTTATATTTATTACAAGTATGTATTATACAATTTTGTAATGATATGAGGGTATATATATCATGGATAATTTTAGGTTGTTGATAGGATTCACATGCCAAGCCATATAGGACTCATCACATTACTACATTACGTTGTGATATGTTACATTTGTGTTATATTTTTTTATCCTTCTAGTGTTCTTATGGGTAATTAAAAAACATAGTTTTTTCTTGTTGAGTTAATTCCATATCCTAAAAAACTTTTTTCTATTTAGGATACCATAGACACCCTAATAAATTAACTTTGGAACATTAATTCATGAAACATTTGTCACATGTACTAGAAAACTTTTGTTCATGAGGTGTATAGGCCCTAGGGGATCAAAATTAGCGAACCATTGGATTCAAAATTTTAAAAAGGATAGATAAAACAGTATGAATTGATATTAAATTTGAATTTTTGAAACATAGAACTTAACCACGACTCATCTATTGATTTGGAAGTAGACGATGTCTCTAGTAATTTTTATGACTTCTTTTATTATATAGTTTTTGATTAATGAGATGAAATAGGTTTGTCACAAGAATATAAAATGGTGTCAACAAATCTAGTTTTTTATTTATAATATATTCACTCGTTCAACATTATATGGAGTTTTATTGGTATTGTAGATACATACCACCATTATAACCACTAGTCGTACACCACGAGAGTGTTGATGACCATTCTATAATGTTTATGGGACAAGGGATACAAATGGATCATCATGTACTGCCAAATAAGGCACAAGTTGTACTACTTGATATGTATTTTGAAGCATAGTACCATAAAAGTTTCCTTCATTTCATGTTTATTGTTCGGGTAACAATGTTACCTACCACGTATATGGTAGAGATTATATGGTTATTAGTGCACCAACAAACTCCCATGTTTTTAAGGGATTTCATTCAACATGATGTGGATCTATAGAATGAGAATAATTTTTATCATTGTGAATTTGAATTCCTAATAGGTGAGTGGAGAAAATAAATTATATGATTTAGGGAGTGATTGAAAAATGGTGTGATATTTTGAAATAGGTAGGAACACTAAGAGATATAGTTTAGAGGGACTTATAATCCAAGTTTTATGAATATTTTTTTCAGAGACCCTAATAGATAAATGGGACTCAGAATTTATGCATCTCGAGTAGGTCATGATGAATATTATGTACAATTCTACACAATTTATAGAGCTTCAATATTTTTCACCAATTTATCTTACTGATGAGATAACAAGGGTGCGATGCTTTGAGGAATGTATTAGACATGTCACACAATCTTATGTTAAATAGTTCAGGTTGTAGACTATAATAATGATAATAAATCAATAATTTATTACTATGTCAAACCAAAGGGAAGATGGTCATGAAACGCATTGAAGGGTATTCTATCAAACTATTATATCTCATTCTAGTGGAATGAATAGCCATTTTGAGGATTCTCATGAGGGTAGTACTAGCCATTATTTTAGTTCTATTTTCATTATTTTCATTCATTAGTGTGGAATATGGGGAATGTTTAGGAATAATTATGATGGAACCATTCATATGATAATCATGTTTTGGGATGGGCCGCATATATATTTTTATAGGACCTTTCCTCTAGAAATCAATGAATGGTGATAGACTAATAGTCTAGGTTTTGTAATGGGATTCACAGCTCGGTGACAGGATGAGTGCTGGATTAGTGATGGTATTTCAGTCCAAGGTGGTGTTCATGAACGTAACATCCAAGCACAAGTTGTACCATTATAGAATAGTGGGCCTACTTTGGGTAGCGAGGTTGTTTTATAGGGATGTGGTTCATTCCATATATATTCTAAAGAGCCTACTCCTAAAGAGAAGAGTTATAGTATATCTATGGTCAGAGGTATAATCATAATACCCTCTATATTAGTATAATCTCTTTTTTATATAGGTTCATCACATAGTTTCATATATGTACTTATTATAGACATCCTTAGGTTCACTTTTATGTTTTTATATGGTTTGATGAATTCATATACACAGTTGGGAAATATAACAGAGGAAATATTCCAATGTATGGTTTTTCCCTTGAAATATGTTGTTTCACTTCATATGGGATCTATTTTTCTTCAAGACGACAGGGTTTGACAACATAATTAGGATAAATTGGATATTTTATTATGTGTCGAATTTAAATTGATATATTTAGAGGGTGACTATCACATCACCATAGGGGGGAGTTTTAATTATAAAAGGTTAATTGGATTTCCAGACCAGCTAAGATGGACCACAACATTGTGGGATGGTAGTGATGATTTTCCATATCGCTAGTTTGTATATAGATGATTAAGGATCACATTAAGAATATTTCCCTCCAGTGGTTGATCATTTATGGGATGCTTTATTGGATGAATATTATGGGGTTCCATCAGAGAGTATAGTGGATTTATTCACTTTTCTAGGGGCTGGGAGATGAACCGATATCTTTTTCGCCTTACATGATGGCTAAGATGGAGTTAGTGGATCCCAAGAGGAAGCTAGAGTAGTTGGAGGAAAGGGTGTTTACATGAATCATTAATTATCTATGGGGTTCTCCATTCATTATTTAAAATTTTATGATGGTATCCTTATCCTATGTTAATATTTTCATAAATTGGACCAGTTCACAGTTAGGAACAGGTATCCTAGGCCATGGATAAATGAACTCATCAACTAGCTAGGAGGAGAAAGGTTTTTCTTGTTTATTTTCATGAGTTTAGGTTATCACAAGGTGAGTGTTAGACTAGTTAAAAACCTCATACATAATTTCTCAGTTGGTATAGTAAATTTTAGTATCTTGTTATGATTTTCAATCTCACAAATGCTTCAGATGTTTTCATAGAGATTATCAAATAAACATTCCATCATTATTTGTATTCAGTTGGGGTAGTATTCGTGGAAAATATATTGATGTATTCTCATTATATACATGACCATCCCAATCATCTTGTGATCATATTGAATTAACCGATAGAGAATGTATTATATGAATATCTCACAATGATCAACTTTGGGATAGATAAAATTAAATTTTTTGGTCATTTTATCTCTGACACTGGAGTACCAATTGTCATAGAAAACGATATAGTTGAATTTTATGGGAAGAATCATAATAATTTCAGGGAAATATTGATATTATTAACAATATATAGTTATTATAGTCATTTAATATGGGACGCATCACACTTAGAAGTTCATTTTTCATGTTTGTCTAAGAAGCGTGTGATATTTTTATGCACATACACCCATTAGACATCCTCTTAGGAGTTGAAATGGAGCCATACTCCAGTGCCAATCATGATTCATATGGATCTAGGAAGATGCTACATTATGTATTATGATAAATAATGTATCAGGATAGGAACATTTATGATGTATTGGTATAGAGTCATGGCATATGTTTCTTGTTAGCTAATGACATATGAGATTAATTTCAGACAATAAATTTTCATTTGTCTGAAGTTGTTCAATATTTGTTTTCATGGAAATATTTTTTATAGGGTTGATATTTTTTAGTGTTCAAAGACCACAAAATTGTAAACTATATATATATACAACGTGATCTGAATTTGAGGTAGTAATGGTGGGTCGAGTACCTTCAGTACTTGAATTTTTTTTATATTTCTTGTAAGTGAAAGGTTATTTTTGATGAACTATGAAATAAAATATAGATATAAGTTGTTCTGGGGTCCAGTATAAAGTGGACGATTAATGATTTGTTTTAAGATATGCCCATGGAGGTTAAAGATAGTCATCGAAAGTCATTTATCTCTATTGTAGTAACTTCCAGTCAACTTGAAAGAGTGATGATTAGACAATTATTAGTTGATGAGGGCCTTGTCCCATAAGCGAGCATGGTAAGTGAGGAATGACCCATTATTTAGAATTTATGTGCGGATGAAATTATAGATATTCATAGTTACATGTTTCTTCCAACACATATGTGTGAGGAAATAATGTCAGAGTTTCATTCCACAAATTGGGTAGTGAATCCAAATGTTAACAAGATATTCAGTGATATATTTCACAAGTACTGGTGGAATGGGATGAAATGAGAGTTTATGGTTTTATTATGAGTTGTTCCACCTATCATTAGTTGAAGGAAGAATACTATAGATCGACTGTGATTTCATAGAAGCTACACATTATGGGGTGGAAATGGGAAGATGTCATGATGGATTTCATGACTAGATGGTCGTGGTACTAATAAGGTTGTGATAATGTTTGTGTAGAAATTATCAAGATTATTATGGTTGAAATTTTATTACAGTTTAGGGAGAAATTATTGTAGATGATATTACGTGGTCATATATCCATGTGATTTTTTGAATATACAATGTTTCTCAGACCATTTTATCATATACATATTCCCCATTTATATCTTGTTTTTAGTAATGTTTTATGGTACTTTTTTGACAATTTTGAGGTTTTAATCATGAAATACCACCCGTATACTTATGGATAGCCAGAGTGCACTATAATGGTTCTTAAGGATATTCTACAGTCATAGATTCAAGATTTTGGGGGCTCTTGAGAGATTAACATATCGTTGTTTGAGATCACATTAATGTTAGCTATTAAGAATCTATACAAATAGAATATTATGGCGAATTTGATGGTAAAAATTTACGATCTACCATGTGATGGATAAAGGAAGTATATTTTGTGTTTCCTTGACCTCATATTATTTAGAATACATCAGATGAGTTTAGTTTATTTAGAAACAAATTTGTACTGCACTATTAATATAGAAATATTATGCAGATCTCTATCAGAATCTTATTGAGTTAGATGTAGAGGATCATGTCTATTTAAATATCTCACTGACGGTGTAGAAATGATGTATTAGAAGATGTGGTATGTTTTAAACTTGATATATCATGTCATTTTAGATTCTATTGGGATTCAATTTTGTATCCAACCGATTGAAGAGACATCATAGGTACAAATTCATTCATAGTGTCTTCCATGTATCTTTGTAGTGCCATCATCACTTATACCTATCTCATAATATATAGACATATGAGGTTGAGTTGTAGGTTGATGTTTTATGTTAGGATAATTTTATATGTGTTGTTGAAATTACAATAATTGTTCCCTTAGGCTAGTCAGTTTCTCTAGTACATCTGTTATAGAATCAGTATATTTTACTAGATGATACATCAATGCAGGAGGCTAATGTACTTTCATAGGGGTTGGAGTTATTATCAGGTGATCCTTAACCACTCTAGGAATCTCAATTCAAGGACTAATTTATTTATGGGTGTAATGTTGTAATATCATGGGTTTCTTATGAGGTACAAATTCTTTTGTTTCTGTTGAACTCTTATTTTTGTTTTCTATTTGTCATAAACCTAATAGTTGGGTCGTGGGATGGTTTTATTTTTTTGGAATGTAAGGGGAAGGTGGGTTGTATTCTGACAACAAGGCAATTGTAGAACATGTAATTAGAGTACAATATTTATACTCTTTACATGATTTGGAATTCCATTGAAAGGCCAATTCAGGATGCATAAAATGTATTTAATAGGGCAGACCCTGAGTTTTACATGATTACTGAATCATTTGTATATTTTTAAAATACCTATGAACAATTTATAAAAAATAGGTCTAGCCTCTTATTTCTATATAATAACTCATGCCTCCCTTCTCTCATGAGAAGTACCACCATTTGATCCTAAATATAGTATTTGGTGTTTCATCATGATCTGAACTCAATATCATCCACCTTCGGTCTCATTAGATCCACATCAATGAGTCCTTCATTCAAATTATTCCATTAATTTTTTTTCATTATATCCATGGAGATATGTTGGTAAAAGTTAATATTCCCAATTTCCCATCTTTTCATCCATTTTTCAGTTTTCAAGTGATCTATACCAAATTAGTGGCTAGTATTAACAGAATGATCTATTAAGAAAATATTGTAGGCGACCTATACCTTTTCCCTTATGACATGTTTTATATAGCCATATTTTCATTATGTCATTTTTTATAATTTCTGATGTTCCCTTTGAAACTAATTAAATGCTTAATGTAAATAAAATGAAACTTATTAGGTTGTCCTTAAAGTAACATGTAATGGTATCAGGTCATTTAGCCTCAACCTATTCAACCAATGAGTTTTACCCTCACTCCATCCCTATGTTATACCACCCCACATGGTGTGTGTGATTTCATGATTTATGTTTGGAGCCTTCAATATTTGGATTTTAATTAAATTAATTTTTAAGAGAGGGTTGTGTCGCCTTTCCATGTGAATTCCTTATGTTTTATTATATTGATTTTTTATGTGTATTTTAGAAAAATTGTGCAATTTATTTGTAAGAACCTAGTTTATGTCAATATATATAAATTTTTTAGTAAAATAAGGTTATTTAATGATAAAGATAGTGGATACATCGGATGAGCTCCATGGATCATGACTATACATGACACTATGGATCTGTCCCATTTTTAATGATTATGGTAGTGTGTTCTATTGACCTGTATACTCCTTGGGTCATGAATCTATAGGATTCCATGGGACTTGATACCCATTGGATCTATCTTGTTTAGGAATGCATGGAACATTGTCTATTAACAAGCTCCACCGACCCCACTAAAGTCACTACCAAGTTTGAATCAATACTTTCCTAGGACTCGATGTTAGTTCATTGTTCCTCTATACATTGGTTTTGATCCTTCATTTTCTGACAACGTTTTCTACACGATGTAACCATTGTGGATGACTTTAGATTATACGTCATGGTCAAGAAGGATATTGTATACTAGATTAGATGTCCTGGTTTTGTTATATTTCATACAAATAATTTCATGGTTTGGCCATTGTTCAATTTTAATATACACATAGATAACCCTATAATAGGTATTAGTTTAATGTTTTTGACTGGATAATATTTCTTGTTTATTTATTTTTACAGCTACCATTGTTATGGTAGCTTGATTTTTTTTCAAGGATCCTATTTTGGATGGATTTTTCCACTAAACTTTTTTCGCATATCCTTCAATACTTTTATATATGTGATATATTTTACACTATATTATTTATATAACATAGACATTATTTATTATAGAAATCATTGATGGTGGCATGTTGAGTGTCCTCTCACACCCGATTTAAGAAATTATTTAGTATAAGGATATAATTCTTTTATTGGGGTAAGGACTATGTAATGTGCCCACTGTATCATGATTGATTTAGATGCTCCTAGGAGTAGGAGAGTTTGAGAATGTTTTACGATCTTGATTCTTGTTTGAATACTAATTTTTAGTCTTTTTGGTATTTTGGTTCATGTAATGTAATGGATTATTCTATATAGGTTTTCGTACTCAGTATATTAATGACAATACACCTCCTTTTATATATGATTTTACCTCTATCATTGAGTATATATTTTTATCATGGACCATTATCTTTTTATCATTGATTAAATAATTATAATAAATACTATTAATATTATACCACTATGTTATAGACTAAAATGTGGGAATATTTTTCCCTTTAGAAACACCCTAGTCCCTCACTACTTGTTGGCGGTCATTGGTGTTTGAGGATACATGATTTGGGCCAAGTTACCCACCGGCTGGGGGAAATACATAGTGGAATATAGATCATGATCTTACACTAGGTCATCAAGAGGTTTTCAAGGAAATTATTTTTGTAGGTCTTAGAAAATTCATATGGCATTATTTGAGTGAAAAAGAGAGGTGGGGATTCCCATTTTAATGATTCAGAGAGAATACACATGTAATTTATGAGGAGAACATATTATTACCAATATTTTCCTAGGAAACATAGATAAGAAAATCTCATTTTTGATCCATTGGTGATAAAATGTCGAAATATAGTCATTAAATTTTAGTTGTACTTTTTAATGGTTCATTTTTTTTCAATATGATATTAGTTTTACTCCTGGTAAACTTGTTTTAATGTCAACTATTGTAAATAATTTTTATTTATTTTATAATTAATTATATAAAATATTAAGTTGAACTACTTGTATAATATTAATGATGATTATTAATAATATTAAATCAATAATAAAAAATTCAAATCATCTATCTGGAATATTTTATTTTAAAATTAAACCTTTTTATGTAAAGAGAAAATGGTTTATTAGGTGTTCAGTTTACAAATGTACATAATCATTTTATATTAAAATTGAACATATAATTTATTCCAAAGAAAAACATTGATTTATTAATAACGTAATCCATCTATTTTTTTAATATAAAATCAATGTCTTACTAGTAAACTCTTTAAATAAAAAGGCATGTTTTAATAAAAATCAACAGGATTAACTATTCATCGACAAAATAATCTTTTTTTAAATATACAAAATCATTATAAAATAAATTTTACACTATAATTATAAATATAGACTTTTTTTCCACAATAGTTTTTAAAATTATTGAAATTTTTTGTATAATATGTTCACAGAATTCAGAGAAGTCATTTTTAGGAAAATACATTTTTTGAAAAATATATTTTCCCTTTCAAATGTTCGTTATTTTTATTTCTAATACATAGGTGACTAATAAATTTATTTATACAAGAGTAAACCTTATGATCACCATAATTTAGTTATTCATTTTTTCCTTCTAATTTAAGGACTTTTTAATAAAATTAATATTTAAATATTATATTAATATAGTAATTAATGATTGGTGGTGCATGTCTTATATAATATCAAACTAAATGTTGTTTTTAAATCACATTGTTTACTATATAACCCCCATTAATAAATTATTTACTCAGAATTTGAACATTGTATCACAAATAAAATGTTCATTATTGGAAACATACCTATCTTCAAATTCCACATCATTGTAAGGGATATTGAAACATTTTGTTGATAAGAGGGAACACATAATAAAATGGTAATCTGGAATTACATGTTACTAGGTTTTTGATGTTATAGAACATTGGTGGGAAATAAAAATTCATATATGATAGGATAAACTAACTACTATGGTTAAATTCAACATGATAAGATATACGGTTAAGATAATCATAATAATCACAAATCCATAAGAGTATGATATTATGATTAGAATTGATAAATTTTATGGGCATTTAATTTATTCAATTCACATGCCCAAAAGTTGGTGCTGTTATTAGTATGGACATCATGATAGACTCCGAATAAGAGGATGATATTAGATCTCATGAACTCAATGATGGATTGATCCTTGATATCATTTACTATAAAATCCTCTTCCCATATAGATAATAATTCGTTAGTGGTCAGGATGAACATTCACTGGAAAGCTGTTATCGGTGGATATGGTCCCACGACATCAAGCCCCCAGAACGCAAAGGAAAAAGAGTATTTTGTAGTATGGAGAGTCTCTGGATGCCAATACACAAAATAATCATGGATATGACGTGTGTGGAACCTATTGAAAAACTCTACATTTTCATAGATCATGGAGGTCCAGAAATATCCCAACCTTTGGATATAATGAGAGAATTTTGGCCTGGCCTAATCAAATCTGGAGGAAACAGAATGAACATCATTGATGACTAGGGAAATATAATTTATTTTAATGTATGTGAGGATAACACCATCAAACCCACATTTTTAGAGGGTATGTTCAAAACTGCAACCACTGTGGAGGGTGAACTGAACTACAGGCAGATGGAATCGTTAACTTTTGGCTCAGTCTGATGGGAGATTAACGCACTTAAGATACTTGGTAATGGGAGGTCTCTAACTAGGGGATCCTTGAATTACTATGGAAGTGGGAATTGGGGGTCCTGATGTAGATTAACATGTGGTGAGATGAATTAACTTCTAGCTATCTCAAGAATATGGGGTAACAGTATCAAAGAATCGTCGATGGGCCACACAGATAATAATGTCATCCTTGTCAGGCTCTACAAGAGAGGAGGCAGGTCTGGCCAAGGATTCTGAATGATAGTTCTATGGATGAGGAATATGAGTGATCTTTTGTGGAGAATGGAATTGGGCCATTAGTTGGTGAGTGATCATTAGAAAAGGTGTGGGCACTGGCTTCTTAATAATAGTTACCATTGTCTGTTTTATGAATATAACAGAATCCCCCTTCACATGCAGTTTAAGAACATCAATCTCAAGGGACAACACGAGGCTAGTGATGAGAGCCCAATACTCCAATTCTTAGTTGGTGTAGCCTTCTAACAACATGATAGAATAGGGAAAGACATTATGTTCATGTATGATGAAGACAATACGAATGAATACCCTATTGAGTCTAAGATTATTGGGTCTTTTACCAGTAGGGATTCGAGAAGCGCCATTAATGTGCATCAACCAACATGGTATGGATTTCTCCATTGATATGATTTCATCATCATGGAAAACAAAATAATGAGAATTATCATTAGGGGATGGATGGGTGGCTAGAAATTATGCCAGTGCCTTCCCCATGATAACCTTATGGGGCACAAAATTGATTTCAAATAACTGAAGGATAACTGCCCACTGATATATAATTTTTGTAAACAAGGGATGATTAAATATGTACATTAGTGGATCCACTAGGGACACAAACTTAATCTCATGGTGCAATATGTAATGTGACAATATCTGCACTGCGAATTCCAACACAAGGAATCTCTTGTCGATAAAAGAAAATCTTGTATCTTTATAAAGGAGCATACATATGTGACAATATTAAATATTTTCTATCCCTTAATTGTTCTTCTGGGTGAGGAGGGTGCTGAGAGATCATTCCAGGGTAGTCACATAAAGGAAAATTAGCTTTCCAGAGTCATGTGGCATCAGAACTGAAGTTCGTAGTACATACTTCTATATTTCCTCAAAATCAGTTTGGAACTCACCATACCCCTGATAATTGATACCTTTCCTCATGAGCTTGGAAATGGGATTACACTTGTAAGATAGATATGAGATTAATAATTGTATGTAGGATATGTGTAATTAAAAACCATTGAGTTCCCAAGGGTTTCTTAGAGGATTCATCTAACTGATATACCATATCTTCCCTGGTCAATCTCAATGCCTCTATTTCTAAATATGATGCTGAGAAACATATGGTGGTGAACCTGATGGGAAATTTCAAAGGTTTCATATTAAGATGATGGGACAAAAGGAATAAACACATATTCTCA
Organism: Viscum album; assembly: GCA_963277665.1. Lineage (NCBI taxonomy): Eukaryota > Viridiplantae > Streptophyta > Magnoliopsida > Santalales > Viscaceae > Viscum > Viscum album. The sequence goes on along the minus strand of OY728125.1, from coordinate 1,918,392,331 downwards.
AGATCCTTGAGATGTTCCTATCATTTGCGATTTTTGACCACCAGTTCATCCATGTATCATTCCACTAATGTCCAGAGGATTGAATTGAATATGTGGTGCATAACACACTGATAGGTGGATCCGAAATTATTTATACTTAAAGGAATTAACTGATAGAAGAAGTTACCTTGTGTATCTCTATATATGGTTGATGCGTTGTCTTCGGGGGCCATTCATATTTGATTATACGAAAAATACACATCCACCAAGGAGAGATCATGGAATCTAGTGGTAGCATCGATCAATAGCTCTGTCGCGGGGAGGGGAAAATCATCTCTCTGAATGTGACAATTGAGATTCCAAAAGATGATATATACTCTCATATATCTGTTCTTGTTCTTAATGGTAACTATTTTTTAACCGTTTGGGGTTTTGGACCTCCTTGATGAAGTTGTCTTTATTGATATTTTCAACCTCAGCCTCAACCATGGCACTGTAAGAAGGTTGCATCTTTATTACAGGATATTTGAAATCATGATAATTTAATTGGAGACCGAGATGGTGGCCAGTAACCTGAGTATGTAGCACTAGAATCTCATTATAGATCTAGGAAAATACATCACAATACTGCCTTAGGAAATCAATTTACTGTTTTTCTTCATCTGCATTCATGGCTGCACTGATCAGTGTTTGTTTTAGATCTAACTCGGTAATAAGATTCACCTCTACCAACTAATCAATGTTGGTGGAGAAACCTTCCTCAAATGTAAGAGGGGGATATCCCAAATCCTCTTCCTCATCCATAGTGGGAGGATCATTGGCACGTGGCCAATATTCTATATTGGATGATCCTAACAGAATGTTGGTGCTAGCTGTAGTGGTTGTGGAAACCTCATCGTGGAACTCCTAAACTGCTGAAACCATGGAAATGAAAGCTATTGATCCGATTCCACCAAGACTTCAAACCAATGATCCATGTTTGGTAATATCAAATAAATAGTTTCAGGTCTTGTTGATCATTTTTATCCATGCTTGGAGAAATAAGCATGTATGACGTATTATCATTTCCATGGGACGAACATCCCGATACCTCACAGGTGTAAGGGGCAATGGGATTACCCGGGCCTTATTTTTGAAGGAGTATAGAGTGATATTGTTGAAATCCTCATGTTAGGGAATGATCTTTCTCTTGGTCCTATAGATGAAAAATCACTTCACTATGTCTAGGGTTGTGGCTTCCAACCAGTGAATTGGGAAAATGTAGTTATCATCCATGCCTGCCTAGAGGTCAGCCACAAAAATAGTATTCTAATCATAATTAGAATGAATCTATATAGATATTCTCTTATATTAGTAAAAATATAGGTAAAATACTTCACATGTGAAAATGAGTGATGTTTTACCCTGGAGTATTCCCACATGACGATTGAGGGAGAGTTTAAGGCATTGGTGATATGAGAATGAAATTGTATCATGAAGATGGTGATTAGGTCTACCCATTAATGCATTTTAAGTAGTTTCCTATGAGACAACCATAAAATACCTGTTGGAAAATATTCCTTAAAACTAGGTATCCAATTATATCATTCTAACTAGTGTCTACATATTCATATCATGACCTTGAATCTTCATGTTAGAGGGACTCAGATCTATTTTAGATAGCCCCATGTTGTGGAGAGTCTCGGTTGGGTTGAGAAGGATCCTGGAGCATGTATTGGTAAGAAAATGGATAATCTCCATGCCATTAAACTGTCCAGTGATGTAAAATGGGTGTATATTCCCTTTTATATAAGAACCTTCAACTTCTCCTTAGAAAAAAATATTGTCTTGAAACTCTTAAGGTTAGACTACCTTAGCATGGAAGTCTTTTGTGGTTGTGACCATCATTTCAAACTGGAGGGGGATTAGTAAAGCCTTTGCCAAGGCTTCACAGATATCTATAGATATGAGGATTGAGATAACTATTATGACACTTTTGATAATTATCGCAAGGGTCTTGAGCACATCTTACTTCCACGAAAGGCGCACACACATTCCAATAGGATGTTGCTCAGCTGTAGGAGGAATAACGAGTGTTATTGGTTTGAATGACATATTCGGACTGGTGTTGGGAATGTCCCACTGCTTACTAGTAGAACCGCATAAAGTGACTACCATCTGATATCCAGATGACTTAGATCCATCCAAAATGTAATGTTATAGATCATCACATGGTCATGGTGGCTCTTCCTAATCAAGCAGTACAAACGGCAGTGGAGGTGAATCTGATGAGACTAGATGAGAAGGTTTTTCATGCTAATCTTTGCGATGGGCATGATTTCTAGTCTCAGTGGTGTTCATATCTTGGCTAGATTCACTAGCCAATGTGTTCTGATGATTCACATACCCACAACTTCATCGATGCTGGCGTCGATCGGGGAATTTGGGAGGGTTTGCATGACACTCTTATTCATTAGGAACCATGTAAGGGTACACAAATTAGACGATATTAATCGATACATACTACTGGTTGTCACTTCTAAAATCTTCTATTATATGAAATAATTCAGGGGAATCCCCATCTAAAGGAGAAGAAAGTATTTGAATGTATAGGACAGATTTGGCACATGCAGAGGGCTTCGTTTTCCCTTGTGTCATTGGTCCTTACTCCCTTGATAAGACTATGATGGAGATGTTGATGTAGAGGTAGTAGTCAGAGGTATAATAGATACTTATGAAGTATAGAGATTATATAAATGTGAACTTATAAAACCATGGGAATGTGAAACTTCCTTGGAGTTATCCAACTGTAATACAATAGAGAACCACCGATAGAAACCAGCTTCCATTCACCCTCGTTATCACTATTAGGCTTCACAAACAGACATGCAACCTATGTCAGGGCTAGACCCAATCTGACTATGTTGTTATCAATCTATTCTTGGAGCCATTATTTAAACACATAACACTTTTGAGGGAGTTACCATAGAACCAGTGATAGGGGAAATTATTGGGGTGATCAGTGAGATCCACCTCTTCAGGCCTCTTGATTTTTGGAAACCACATGATTCACGGGTCTATGGCACTCCCGAAATAACTGAGAAATTGATCCACATTAAATGAGTTGATCATTTTACTCTAATCCCGGAAAGAAGATCTAGGAGCCTAGTCCCGAGAAGGGGATTGCATATCCTGGAAATATGGTGGAACCTAGTTATCACACCTAGGCGGCGGCGGTGCACTAATTGGGGGTGCCCGCCAATTCTGAGGTGGATGCTACTATGTCAGAGGCAACTCCTATGATGTTAGGCTTTAACAAGGCTATAGAGGTGTCTCCACCAGTAACAATTCCAGCTTCATGAGTTCCTCTATTTGTGAAACAGTAGTGGACTCAACCATGGAAGATCTTCTTGCAGGAGCTACGGGAGGCAACAAACTTGTCTGCATGGCCTACTATAAAGCTTCTTTTAAACATTTATTTTTGTATAAAATTCAAGAAACCCAACCTGGATGTTCTATATGATGATATAAGGTACTAGTTTAGTCTTCAAATTCCCTATGAATGTCGTTAGTATCTATTTCGAAGTCAGAAGAATATCGGGTGAATATGTGAGTCCCTTCCACCTAGAAACAAAGTCTGTGACGTGCTCATCTGGTCTTTGTTTTTACTTGAAGAGATTGGTGATACTAGTATTCTGTGTGGTGGAACTAAAATGGCAGAGAAACTACATATGATTATCCTCAAAACCAGGTATTGAACAAATGGGTAACTATATGTACCAGACAAATGTGAGCCCTTCTAGAGTTTTTAGAAAACATTAGACCATAATAGCATCATACTGTGTTGGAGTACACAACATGTATCCACACCGTGATATATTGTTCTCTAGTTGCTGTAATAGATCACTAGTCTCCTAGAAATGGGATAAGGTAGAATTTCTAAAACATGAGGGTGATGGAATATCATCCACCTATTCCTGATATGGTTTCCCATTAGGAAGGATTTCCACCTATTGAGTTTATATAGCCTCGATGTGGGTAATAAGAGAAGCCATGAGATCATCCTGGAAAGGGTTCCTATTGTGAGTAAGGAACCTTACCTCCAATGTGGTTCCAGGCACTTGAATGTGATATGAAGGTCTAGCGGCTCACGGAACGATTTATTGAATTACCCAAGGAGCTAGGGGTGTTATCTATGGGTCCCCTGGGGGAATCTTAGGAACGTCCAGTAGAGCCTTCTGAGTGGTATATGGAACCTAAACCATGTCCTAAGGTAGGTCTTCATGATTCTTAGGGGGATTTGGTGATGCATATTGCAATCTATTTCTATAAACACGGGCCTCTTCCATGTTTAGATAGTAAGTGTTGTCGATTTCACCTAAAGACAAAATATCGGGAGTAAGCAGTACCGAACCCTGGACCTGCTTGCTTGGTCAATGATTACCACAATCGACCCATCGTTTTATGTCACACTCGATGAGGAGGTCATCAACAATATTTTTATGTTCATCAAGCTTCTTTCATAATTCCAACATTTTAGGATCATCATACGTCTTATGCACCGAGCCTAATGGTTCATGGGGTTTGACGGTCCCAACATGATCTTTACCCTTTCTAAGGTCCTGGACGAGAGGCAATAAATTGGAAGGTACATTAAAGCCAACCAATGTTATTTTTTGGCGAGTATGGACACCTTTAGGGTATTCTGGGTGTTGTACAGCTCCAATGTACTATTGATCCTCCCCAGACCCGGTGTCAGTTCCCCCTTCTAGGTATATCATAGGAATGAACATTTTCATCATTATGATTCTTGAAGGAATATCTTCTATATCATCGGGTAAACTCGGTTGAAGCGGGATTGGACTGAAATGACGATTGGGTACTACACCAGACCATGTATCTGAACATGTGGGGAAGCCTCATTAATAACCCTATAGTGAACTGTACCGCTCTAAATGAATCATTTCTAGAGGGTTCGATGATGACTGGGTGATGCCGGGTGTTGTGGAATGGGAAGTGAGACCAACTCGACTAGGCGACACTTCTGGCCAATGTCATTGAAGTGGTATTGAAATTTTAGGTATGCTAACCATCGATGAGGGAGATGAAAATGCATAATCCCTAAGGTCCGGCTGAAGCACAAAACAGTGTCCTTAGTGAGGGTCTTCAGAAAGTTGATGTTTTCTGTTTAATGCGACTATAACATTTTTGGGAAATGTTTTTCTATGAGAATGTCCCACAAAATTATCGGGTCAGACTTGGGATCCAGCCCTTGATTGACCCATTAATCTACTGGGGGAGGATGAGAGACCATTAATGGCATTTATGTAGACTGTTGCAGTGGTAGGATGGTCTGTAGAGAGTAAAACGCATGACCTAACAAACCGTTGTACCTTAGGCTACTTCCTGTGGACTGTTCTGACTGTACCACCGCATCCCCATAATAAGGGATATTAAATACTTCCTCTTGTATAGAGGTAGTAGTTGTTGGTGGTGGTTCAGGCTATTGATTTCCATATATCATTCACATGAACAATTCTCTTTGACCCCTTATCGAGGTGGAGAATGATCTGAGTGATCACAGGGAGGATTATACAGCATGACCCTAGAAAGGTTCCAAATCATACTTCCCTTGTATGTATCCATAGATGGATTTAATGATCAGGTGGATCTCTATTTCTAAGATGATTAGGATGTTATGACTAGTTCCTACCCCGGTCCCTATGACAATGCATTAGGGTGATGATTTCGTCATCGAATCACACTCCGCCTCAGTGTCTGAAAAGAATACAGGTTTGATTGTGATCTGAGGTTTCTTAGGGTTCTTCTTCTTGTGGAAATGACCAGACATCATTCCATGGGATGCTTATTTGGGGAAAGGAATATATCCTATATAATAACGAACTCCGCTCAGAGAATCTAGGGTGTGGGGATTTCCAGGGAATATGCGAACGGAAAACATGGAGTACTTCCAAGAGTTAGAGTGTTTGAGAAGGGATGGCCTTCGCGTCGCTCGTCTCTAGTAGCTTTGGTATGAGGAGGTTTATCATATCACCATAATGGATATGGTAATGACCTTCATAATGAATATTTTTAAATTAGGTAGGGCCTTTACAAGAGTTGGTGAGATCACATGAAGGACCTCCATGTTGGTAAGTGATATGAAAATGTTCATCCTTTCATTGATAACCTGATAAAAATTGAAAATATTCATACCTGAGACCAAGGGAGTGGGTTTGAACTTCAGAATAAGTGTTAATAAGTTGGGGAGTACCACATCTTTTTCTGATAATGGTATGGAGAGGACCTCTATACTTAATGTCATCATCATTGGTTGGCCAACGATAGCTGTCACAAGAACTAGTGACCAGATTCAACTCATCCTATGCATGGGGTGGTTGGTGCCTCACTCCAGGATGTGCATGGAATATCTCTTTCTTAGGAATAGTGAAGTTCCCATGATTTGTAACCAAAATGGGGGCCCATGACATGCATCCGTGGTGGCTAGAGCCACTGGAGCTGTGGAAGATGATTCCATCTAGCAGGAATCCTTCTCCAGTCTGTACCCAGCGTTGATGTCAAGTAAACCAAAATAGAGCTGGTTGTGCATGGGTGTGAAACACCGACTCTACGGCCTATAAAATTGGATCGTAGGAGTGACATGGCCTAGTGGAATCCCTCCATGGTGGATCCCAAGATTAATTCACGATCAGAGGGACTCCAACATCCTTACATACTCAGTATAAGGGAGTGAGTTTTTAACACTTTGGGGAGAGGCTTCGAAAGATATTATAGACTGGAGTTGGTAGCAGTTTCTCCATATTCATCCCTTGGGGGTAGTAATGACGATGAGGCATAAAATCCAATAAATATTACCATTATATGTACAAGGTCAGAAGATGTAATTTCATACGAGATTTTAGTAGCTATGGTTGTTGAAGTTATCAACGAAGATGTAATTTCATACGGGATTCCCAAATTTGAATTTTCCCTACCCCTGCATCTGTGTGTGGGAGGTGATTTGTTTTCTAAAACTGTATCTTGGGTCCTTCAAAGTAGTAATACTCAGAAATCATCAAAGATAGTATCAAAGAAATATACAGTTCCCCAACACCATTCAGTCATCCATGGCTAGATTAAAGATCCATGATGACAACGTCATAGACCAGGATTCCCAATGATTATATACCAAAATAGTAGTGAGTTTCAAACTAGGACCACTATATTCTTGGTCGGAATTTATGTCAAAATGATGGATCCAGTAAAATCTTAATCTGTTGATGCATTGAATACTAAGAATCCCCATATTGAGTAGAATAATTTCACATTGGGTATACCATTCAATTTTCATATTATTTAACCAGTGTGTGCATTTCCTATGAGGATGCACTGATTTTTTACCTCTATTACCTCTTTCCAAAGGAGGATGACATTCATCCATTCTTTAGATATGTTTTATCCATGATCGAAACAGGATGATGGAATTTGTCTTTTTTGCTTTATGGGATTTATCCTCAAAATTCATTTTTTATTCTAGGTCTCCCATATAGATTAAGATGTAGTTCATGAAACTATTCCCAATTACATATCATTATGGGCGATGGTTAATTAAACTAGTTCTATAAAGACATTCTAGTGGTGTTAATTCAGGGAAGCAACTTTAATTCTAGGGAGTAGTCACATTGGGCATCATTGGCGTGTCTAGATGCTAGAACATTGGTACACCTAGATTTTCCTTTCCTTTTTATAGGTCTTCGCGATGGAATATAATCCTTATTCATTCTACAAAGAATGTGGGGAATTATATACTAGAGGCACGTATATATGGTTTTCATCATTTTATCAAATTTATCATCAAGCATACCACGGGTTTAACGGCTTGTAGAGACAAATAAAACTAATTAAAACAACTGATGTGATAGGATCAGATGGGTATATCCCCAGGAAAGATAACCTAGAAATTTATCATATGAATTGGTAAGAACACCGCAAAAAGGGGTGGACCTAGGGTGGTGTGTCTCAATAAGGGAAGATGTCACTTGGAGAAGGATGATCTAAACACCACTGAGGGAAAATCAGAAATGATTATGGGTCCAGACAAAGAAGACACCAAGGCATTCCATTGACATGGTTTGAACCTCAAAGAATATTTCTAAATACAATGTTTGGAAGACATGGATCAAAAATAAAATAATTCATATGGGTATTTTGGGGCTTACATGTGTTGTTTACCCTTTAAAAAAGGGGAAATAATGGTTAGATGATAACGATGTGCGAGGGATAAGCATGGTAAGCTACCCGAGTGCTTCTAGAAGTAGTTATGAATTAGATGGAATGTTCTCACTGAGATGTGGCAGCCCAGCTAAGAATCAAGATGGGTAATGTATTATTTGAATGGAGTATGTGAGATTAAAGAAGTCGAACCAACATGAAGATGATCATGTTGGGATTGAACATCAGGGATTTTTCATATAGATTTTTGGGGAAGGGAATCAATGTTCACATATTTATAGAAATGGAGAGATTAGTCACATTATAATGTAGCTTGTGATAATAGAAGTGTGGATGGGTACCAAAAGTAAGTAGAAACCCCCCCCTGAGTTAGGGATCGATCTTCCTGAAAAACAATGACATAATAGAGAGAATAGGATGAGACATGGATGGTGGTACTGATTCCTGGGGAGACTTCTTACGTATCCCCTTGGTCAGGAATCAAAGGCCAAATAGTTCAAGAATGCAGAATATAATAGAGGTGTATACAGAGGGAAAAAAACCAAATTCATGTTTGGGGCTTTTGCGTAGTTATCTACCCATCATAGGAGGGTCACTCTAGGTTGGAGGATTATGAATTTAGTATGGGATGCACTCACTGATACATCTCAAGAATTGGTCTGAAACCAATAAGGGGCAGACTAATGAGGTGGGTCCTAATAAACGGGACACCACATTTTACCATTGTTTGTGGTTGAACCTCAGTGAGGCTTCCTACGTACCTCGACTAGGAGAAAAGGATCAAACCCCACGTATTTAAAAAATATATAGTTTAATGTCATGAGGGATGAAAGGGGAATACAGTATAACGTCATGCAAGATGAGGGTGAAATGACATGAAATGGTCATGACTGATAGTTGATGGTCTTGAACCTCAGAGAGGATTACCATATACCTTGATTTATAAGGGAAAGGATCAACGTCCACGTAGTTTATTTGATAAAGTAATTGGTCTTATACATGGTTAGAATCCCATACACATTTCATGATCGATGCTTACTCTAAGACCACATGATTCACAGTCAGTTTGAGAAATAAGAGGTAGCATCAGGCATGCCTATCCTTTTACAAAAGCTGCCTCTATAAGGAATGGAGTAGGTTTTATGGGTAGTTAGCAACCCAAAGAAAAAATATGGATACCAAAAATGGAGTACCCTGTCAAGGAGTTTCAGGGATTACACAGCAGCTGCATGAGATTCACATGGAGAAAAAGTGAAACATGAGAGGAGATGTGAGAGTGTTGTGGTGCACATCTCCTTTGGGGTCCCCACAGGCGTGTCACTCATGCGATGATAAATGTTCAATTTCATGTGTTGTGGATGTGGTTTCTTGGTAGTTTAACATCCTACAACTCAGATTATAAAGATTCCAGCCTCACCCCTAAGACATACATGACTATTGCACTGTAACCCTTTCTGAAGGGAAGACACCCGCAATACTTTATGGATACATGGTTGTGGATTTATCAATTGAGGGGTCCACATTAGCATAGATATTCAAATAAGAAATATCCATTAGTGTTACTATGGAAAAAAGCACGAGGCAAAGCTACACAACATAAACCATCACCTAAGGGATGTTAAAATGACATTGTACAGGCCTAGAGGGATGCACAGAAGATGGGGTTGTGAAGCAAGAGGCCTCACAAAGAGTGGGTTTTCAGATCACAGGGCTTCGTAGAACATAGGGTCACATAGAGGGTATAGCCTTTTTAAATGTAGAGACCTTCTCAAAGCATAGTGACTCAGCCTAATAATAGAGTTCACATGTTTCTAGAAGGTGCTTCAAGGATCTTGGGTGCTTCACGATGTCCCAAGTACCCAAAAGGGTCTCCTTCTATTGTGATAGACAATAGGATTCATGAGGGGAATCTCGTTTTAAAGATGGGTTAATTTTGAAAAAATTGAAAAGTGTTTCATAATTCTAAAGTACCTCCAATGATTCATTTTTTCCAATTGGTTTTTAGAGCAATGAATGCTTCAGGATTTGAGAATTCGTAACATGAATGGTTGGTGTCTTGATTTTTTGGTGTAGGGGAAAGCCCTGTATTTATAGGTTCTAGGGGGGTGGAATGATTCTATGATGGAATTCATCAAAGAAACTTATGCTATTCCATCAGAGGAATATTGATTTATGTTTCTCAGAGTCACGAAGTCGACCGCTATCCCCTCCAAGGTGTAGAGGCTTCCTTCATTCCCTCTGCGGTTTCCATAGAGGGATTCGTCTATTTCAAAGGACTCATAGAGGTGACTGTACTTCTATCCATGGTGTAGAGACTTCCATCAATTTCACTAAACTTGTAGAGGTGACCATCTATTTTTATCTACAGTGTTTGTAGAGACAACCTAGATCATTGTGCCGGCCACATTGATGGTGGAATTTTTAAAGTTTCATCACAATGCAGCCCTTATGGAACTATATTTCAGTATCCTTTGATTATTTCTTCCATGTCCTTGATTCTGGAACCAACAATGGGAAAGAGTATGTCAAATTGTAATTTCACAATTATAATAACATCTAATAATATTTATGATGATGAACATATTATTCTTGGTTATATATAAATTATTTAGAGGATGTAATGAAGAGAAAAAGAAATAAAGCGATCCGTTAAGGTGGTTACCTATTATTAACAACAACTCCTTCAGATATCCCCTAATGGATTTAGGGTTTTCCAACTAGAAATATTATAACGTGTAGAATATTTACATAGTTTTTTCTAAGATAATTTTTTGAGGATAGTTGAGATTGAAGGCTTCATATATTGTGAGGAATTGAGAGAGTAGGTTCTATTTTTTATGATATGGGAGGGGATCTCTTGAAATATATTAATAAAATAAAATATTATAAGAATATCCTTTAGAAAAATACTTTATAATTATCATTAATTCAAATATATGGTAGCATGTGGTTGAAATTTAACCAACCAAATTTTTTACAGGTCTATATTCTATTTTAAACCTTATAATATGGTTTAAACCCTTCATTAACCTATTTTATAACTAAACATGGAAACATATTTTTATCTTAAAGGTTATAATTTTACATATATGAAAAAATTGATCTAATAAATGCATATGTATTAAAATTTTCTACCATTTATTATCTAATTTTTCCTTATTTAATGTGTTTATAAATTTTAAATTATTTAATAAAATATTTTTTTAATAAAATATCCTTATTGAAACTTTTGTAAATTTTCGTTACTTTATCTTTAATTACCTAATAACACATATAGATAAAAACAATTATATTAACACATCCCTAAAATTTCATGGTCATATATAAAATTCATTGATTACTTTATATATATCATATATTGTAATAATATTAATATTTTAAATCTCATTTATTTGATTTTCACAATAATTGAATAATTATTCGCGCAACATTGTATAAGAATTTAAGTTCATTGTATCATTAATAAAGAAATAATGAAATATTTAGGATGAATATAAATATGTTATATTTCAAAATAATATTAATTTAGTTACATATTAAGTTGATTGAATAATATTAAAAAAATTATATTTATTAAAAAAAATAGGTAGACATGTTTGAAATTTAATGAAATAAAATACTATAAATTCCATAATCACATCAAAATGGAAATAAAATAACACATTATAGAATAATGGATTCATATAGATGAAATGAACTCATAATATAAAATTGAGGAATCTTTTATCATTACATTATTTTAAATTTCATTTATATCATGTTTTAATTACAAGATTTACTATTTAATGTGGTAATAGAAATTACTAAGGTTATATTCAAATTGAACAAGAATATATGTTACCTAATTACTAAAATTACAACTCCTAATTATATATATATAAAATACTTTTTTAAACATTCAAAATAAGGAATTTAAAAAAATAAATTTAATAGTATCTTATAACAATGCAACTAAAAATAGATTTCCAAAAAAATTCCCTTCTCAAATATAAAATTTATTTTTGATTTTTTTATTCATTAAGGCCATGTAAGAAAAATTATTTAAATTTCATGTAGTAATAATATTTTTAAACTAATAGAAAAATAATTTTTCTTTATATATTTTTTAAAATAAAATACAGTTTTTAATAAAAATCAAAAGTTTTCATTACTCATTTAAAAATGAACCTATTCAGAAAAATATAAAAATTAATCATATGATAATTTTAAAATTATGATTTATTTGTTTTAAATATTTTAAGTAAAATTTCATAATCCTATAATATATTATTTTCTCAAAAAAATTAATAAAATTCATTTTCAAATGAAATATATTTGTAATGAATAAATTAACTTATCTAAAAGTCATGTTATCATTGTCAAAAAAATTAATTAATATATTTGAAAATAGTAGGACCATTATTTGTATAATAAATTAGTTACTATGACTAATTCTAGTCAATTTAATGACTATAATATAATGTTCACAAAATATTTCAATAATGGTTTGTAATTTAATGAAACTCGATGTTCTATGTAATGAAAGTAATCAATGTTAAAAAATTTATTTACAGAAAAATATTCCATTGACATTTATGGGTGTTTAATTATATCCCCAATAAAATTACTTCTCTTTTGAAATTAATAAATTATATAAAATCAGATCAGGATACTTCTACCTCCTCACATCCTGAGGTTTTCTGTAGCTTCCCTATATTGGTGGTTTCAGGAAAAAAACACATTAACTTGATTAGTGATCTTGTTTTGTAGAACATTATCTCTACTGTTCAAAATTTAAAAATGCTATTGATCATAAGAAATATATTTATCAAATGGTTCTACATATGGTTTTAGTTGATTATAAAGATTAGGTATATACTTCCTCATTGTGATAAATAGAACACATCATAAACAATAGATATATTTAGTTGAAGATTATATCAATAAACTAACTTCCTGAAATGATCAATAATTAAAAAAACCCAATATAAATAGTGATTAATTATACCTTATTTCCAAATAGAGTCACTATCTTACTTGAAGATGTTTATAGGAATTCTTTGTTATAGAGTTCCCAATCTAGATATTTTTAATGATTTGTAGAATAATTAATTTTCCACTCTGATCTTATCATATGTGTTGTAGAATGGATCTACCCTTCTCTTCCATTTAATCATCTATATCAGGTCGCAATAGCATTCTTTATCCGCCATCATTCTAGAATGATGAATTTTTTATCTATTGATTATAGGAACCACTATATGAATTCTTCTCAATGTTGGAGTGAATGTAATTATTTCATGAAAAATATACCAAAAGAAAGTGTTTATTAAAAAAATTAAAATACACAAATCTAGATCCGAACATGTCTTATAGAGTTTGAATAATCCTAAACGTATAACTATATATTTGGTGAATATTATAAGTGAATAAAAATTATTCTGTATCTATACAATACTGACGAATTTTTCAAAAACTAAAAGTAAACATTGAAACATTATTAGATACAATAGAAAGTGTCACTTGTTTAAATCATGCCACTTCATTTATATATATTCTCGATATAGGATCAATAGAAAAATATTCTATTATTGAAATTAAGTCATCAAAATATGTAAGTCAATTGACTATATCCCATATAGAATTATGTCATTTAGATGTATTGGGGACTCCACTAACAAATTCGATTGTGATGATTTCCTATTTTGATTCATCAATTGTTAATGGTTTTAACATACCGAAAGAATTATTCCTCATAGGATTATCTTGATGAAAAATAGATCACTATAAAACACACTTTTTAATATCTCTTGTGATTCCTTCCAATAATAAAAAATCATTCTTGTATCTATACATCCTTTTACTACCATGAAGATTAAAGAATATTGAACTGTGAGCCTCAAAAAACAAATACATCATCAAATCTATAATTTTAGAAACAAATACATCGCTCCAGAATCTTATTATTCAATAATTATTATTATTTTAATTATGAAAATGTCATAATATTTTTTTTACCTTTACATGTTATTTTTATTCATCTTTAATCCATACATTTATAGGTGGTTGAGCATTATTTTAATCCGGATAATATTTCTCCCCTTCCATTATAATTTCTTGGTCCATCCTTATAAATCCATTTATATTGGATCTTCTAAGAACATTATCATATATGTAAGGTAGTATGATAAATTTAGTAAAAATATTTTCAACCTAGTTCTCTTTCCCATGTTTGTAATTTATTGAAAAATCATAGTATTTAATCTTCTCCAACCATCTTCTTTAGTGCATGTTAATCTATTTTTTAGTAAATTTATAATTTAATTTTTTTATTGTTATATATGTCACAACATTCCCAAAAAAGTTAATTTCTCAATTACATTAATGGGAAAATTATCACATTTTACTATGAATCATGATTTGGGTATTTTTTCTCATGGAACATAAAATATCTTGGGACATATGTTATCACCGTATCATTTTTCACAAGGACACATCCTAGTCCCTTCATTGATTCCTCACTATAGATAAAAAAAATTCAATAGTATATGATATTGTGAGAAACATTGCACTATCCAGGATTCCTTTTAGACACTTGATATTATCTTTTCATTACTTTATCTAAATGATTTTAACTACGTTATATGTTAACATGGCTTGTGGATTAGATAACCATGAGAAATATATCACAAAATTTCAATAATATCAATCCTACCAAAGAAAACTACATATTTGAGAAACTATGGTTGGAATAATCCATTTATATAAAACATTTTTCTTCTAATGATCTACTGTTATACCATCAATCATGATTATATTACCCAACGATAAAACAGTTTTAATAAAAAAATTCCCACTTGGTAAATTTCTCATAAATAGTATCCTTACACAATGTCTTTTGTGACCATACTCAATTGATATTCTTTCTATTCCTTTATATTTTAATATATAATAATATAATCATTAAATACTACCATAAAAACATAACAAGAGAGTATCTAAAGACTATACATTAATTCCAAGAAGATTTCATATTTTTTAGTAAGTCCAAAAGGCATCACTACAAAATTATAATGTTCATACATTGTATGGAATGACATCATAGGCATATCCGCTTTCTTGAATCTTAATAGTTGATATCAAGATATATGATAAATCTTGAAAAGTTATTGAGAATAATATAATTAATCAACAATGTCATTAATACATTATATACAATACTTTTTCTTGATTGTGATCTTGTTCTGTTCTCAATAATAAATACAGAGTCTCATAGATCTCTCTTTCTTCATATCAAACATAATTGGTGAACCCCATGTTGATGTACTAGGGTATATAAATATACATTCATGATTATCTAGGAGTTTCTTCTATAATTCTTACACCATAATTTGGTTCATTCTTTAAGGAGTCTTTGAAATGCGAATAGAACCAGGTGTGAGTTCTATTGAAAACTGAACATAATGATTTGATGGAAGACTCGACAATTCCTTTGGAAATACATCACCAAAATCACTTAAAAGTGTTATATCTTAAATGCTGATTTTTTCACCCATTTTGTCTAGGTTACATTTATTAATAAATATTAAACCCAATAAGATGAAAATAAATTTGAATTATATGTTCACATTCATCATTGCATCAATAAATAAAAATTAATTCATTAAAAATGTGAAATTTGGTTTCTCATCCTAAAATATTGATATGAGAACCATATAAAGATATAAAATCTATGTTAAGATTCACAGTTAATTAAAAAAATGGTGTATCCCAATATTTAAAGGAAAATAATTCTCCAAAACATTAATTATACAATAAATCTAGATATATGATCTGAACATTGTTCCATTATGAATTATCATTTCTTACACAACATCTAATTATTTAGGTGATACAGTGATACTATTTGGAAATTATTTATAAATAATGGATCAGGTGGATCTAAAATGAAATAATCCAATATATGTTATATAGTGTATGATAAGTGTACATTTCACCAAATTATTCTGGTAACCTACATCTACAGTCTTGATTGAATGTTATTTCCCAGTTCTATTAGGGTTAATAAGTTATTGAAAGTTATCATAAAAAAACATCATATATGTTTACTAGTTATAATAATCCCCATTATCATATAATTCTATGAATTTGAGAATGTGTGGTTCATTAGATGGGGTCTTCTTTTACAACATTGCATTCAATGGACTATTCATCAACTTTTGACATTCATGGGATTATAACCCGACATAAAAAATTTAAACCACCTACTAGTTACCTTAAAATGCATCTCATGATGATTATTTCCATTATTATGGCATTAAAATTAATATTATTTCTTTCCAACATGTGATTTAATTTATTTTTCAATATACTCAATCGCTATATTCATATCAATACCACAACACTGGTTGGAGTATCTTATTTTATCTTCTAATTTGTGTGAAGATATAAATATATAATCATAGTTGTTTATGTATTTTATTTGTAATACCTTTTAGAGACTTGGTTTTAGGACACTAAATAATCAATCAGTTTTACTTTTATGCATGATATTTATACCATAGGTGTACATTGAAAACCATATAAAATTTCATTATATGTACAAATGGATTAATCATCCATTTTCTTCATTTTACGAAATTCATTCGCAATATTTATATATAGAATATGATAAAAGTAATTATTGAATAATATTACATTAAACATATTCCATTTCATGGGTTTAATTAATTCCACTTGACTTGTGTTCTTGATAATATCCTACCATTGATACACTTTTCCTTCTATATGATAAATATCATGGACATCATTTTCATATCTCTAGCTTTGAATAACAAAAATACTTTCTCAATGGTGTTAATCTATCAATGAAAATATATTGGATGATAAGATCTATTAAAATATGTTTTTTTCTTCATGAATTACTAAAATGTATGTTGTTTCTTCTATTGATCATGTTCAAAATCAACAATATTTATAGCCTAAAAATGTTGTGTGAGCCTTGAATAATTATTATAAATTATAGATCCCATAATATTTTGTTTCACTAGTTGACAATGATTACATTTCCTATCACATTCATCATTAAAATTATTACTTTCAATTATATTCGTTTCCTAAAACAATAAAATATTATATGATTTATAATAATCATATTTGACAATATCATTATTCTGACATATCATTTTTATAGTGCCTAAATCCTGGCATCATATTCAATGAAACAATATGTTTCACAATGTTTTTCCATGATTATTACCAGAAAAAATTATTTTATGATATTAATACTTTTTTTCAAAAAATATTTATAAATATATTATCCAATGATTGAATAATCCTTCTTCTGATACAAACCATAAGGGATCAGTGTTTTTATTCCAAAATTTTACATCTATATTTAGGAATCCTCAATATATAACAATAATACCCCAGTAAAAACAACAGAGGATTATAGTATTTAAATAATTATTGTAATATCTTCTTATTTAATAAAATATAATCAACATATCCAACAATGATAATCAGTTATGATAGTAATTATATGAATACCTGACTAAAATGGTTCTTCATAACATAGGGAAATGTTACAAAAGAAAAAGGGGAATCTTAGATTAACAATATGGGTAATCATTGTGGATATCAATCAATGATCATATGTAAGATTAATATAATAATAAATGTATAATATTTTTATTATAATATACAATGTTCACACCCAACCAAATAATGTACATTAACATGAGTTGTGGAATAAAACATAATAATTACTAAATAGATGAAACATAAGATTGAAAATTCATCATAATTAAATTATAATACATATGTGCCCATCATTGATGTGTGTGGAACAATGATAATTTTGAAGACTATTTCTTATATTAATGTTTATTTCCAAGACCAACATATTAAACATAAATACATATTTCCCATAATAGATTATTCACATTGAATTGTTCCCCATAAATGATCTAGAAAATATACATATTTATGATAAAAATATCATGAGATATAATACATTACAAAATTAATTGGTTGGATAAATAGGTCCCACACATAATATAAAAAAAATTCTACATTTGTGTTACATGGATAATAAAACATTAAACATATAAAAACCCATGACATGAAATAAGATTTAAAAACATTTATACTTTCATAGATAACATAAAACATACAAAGGAAGAATAAAAATTGTGTCCATCATTCATATCCTTAGGAAAGTATAAATAAAATTTATGTATTTTATCTTAAAATGAAAATTATTTTTAAATAACACATGAATTAATTCTTGACGAAAATAACTTTCCAATTTTAATATCACTTCATTTTCGAAAAAGGTTGTTCAATTATAAATTAATTTTTTTATTGAAAAAAATTTAAATATTTTATAGCTATATTCATATAATTGAGGATCCATATTGGTAGGAAACCTTGTCAGCCTGCATAAATTAAAAATTATTCCTTAATTATTATTCTTCCGGAAACGATACAATATACTCAATTTAGAAAATAAAAATTACTTCCAACCCATATTTTATAAATAGAGCAAGGGTAAATTAGATTTTAAAAAATATTTGGAAAATAAAAAAACAAATCCATTGTGATATTTTTTTAAAACATTGACATTGAAAATAAATATTCTATAGAAGAGACTCAAAAAAATATCGGATAGTTAAGAGATTTTGAGATAAATCCTTATTACTATTCTCACATTACTTCATTCACATTTAATACTCATATATAATAAATATGGATTTATTATAAATGTATTACATAATAATATTCATTTCTATAATAAAAATATTTATAACATCTTATACCCCTTTTATTAATAATATTTCATCAAAATCATACTTCTGTGTGATAACAACTTTGTTTTCCAATCAGGTTTTAGTTCAGTTGTCCTACTCCATATAATTTTGTCATGTTACCTCTATTTAAATAATAACAACAATACAATAAACAAAATATACATTAACCATATACATATTTATTGTCATTAATAAATTTTAGAGACATAAAAATGAAGGACAACGTTCAGGTAGATAGTAGGCCCTATGTTTGTATGATCATTGGTTCAATTTTGTGACTGATGGAATTGAAATAATATTAAATAATTAATAATTAATTAATTATTATTATAAAATATATATCATATATATTATTAAAATGTATCATTATTTCAATAAATGTGAAATATAAATGAATTAAAAATATTAGTGTATCGTGGATGTGGTAGTCCACATATATGCATGAACAATGAAATCATTTCCCAAGGGATTAGACGGAATGAATATATAAAAGATATTATCTTTAAAAAATTTAATTATGCCTTAAATATAATATATTAACATTAAATCCATCATAATTATCATCCATAAAATATATTTATGATAAATTAATTATATCATTATGTGGCGATGGTAAGCCGTACGTTCACATAAGTGAGAGTTTCACTTCTTGTTTGATTGGAATGAGTCTGTATAATATATTAGTCATAATCATAATGACATTTTATAAATTTTTATAAAATAAAATTATTATTTTATCTTCAATATAAAAAATTTATTGGAGACAAAGAAAGTAAAAAATGTGATCTATGTATGCGATTACAACTTCTTCCAAATGAATCCTTCATATCTTGTCTAAGGGACATAAGGATGGTCTTTGGGGAAGACTAAAACATATATAATGTGTCTAGGGAAGTTGAGAAATTTAATTTTTATAGCATAGTGGTGTTATAAGGATACATGTAGGTAATGACCTGAGATAGTCAATGTCCTTTCATATGATAGGGGATGGGTACTCGAGGAGTTTCATAAATAAATTAAATATAATAATACTGTTACATAGAAAATACTTCCAGATATTATTACAATATAATATTGGGTACATTATAGTTTACAGATCATCAAAAAATATAATTTTTGGTTTTATGTTCTATTTAAAAAATTACCATTTGGTCAAAACCCTAAATTGACATATTTTAACATTAAAATTTATAACATAATTTTCATTTTTAAAATGATAAAATTTTATATATTTTGAAACCATTGACTCATAAATGATTATTGGATGAAATATTATGTGATATAGCATCAACATTGAAGTTATTTTATAATTTTATGATTTTTAAATAATTTAATAATATATTATTTTCATAAAATATCATTATTGACAATTTTTATCATTTAATTTTATAATTTTTTTAATATTTTTTATATAATGTATTTCATTTTTCAATTAATTGAATAATTACAGTATCCGCATTATCTAGTCATTTAAATTAATTATTTATTATGAAACAAATAACAATTTCATTATATTTATTAATATATATGTTTCATATATCAAAATTATATTTATAATTCAACAGATCTCTAGATATCCCAATATTAAAAATAGTATAATTATTAAAAATAATAGTGTGATGTGATAGACTTTTTGTGAAATAAAATATAATGAAGATCATAAACTCACCCAAATGTCTATAAAACACCATGTGAATGAATATTTAATTTATATGGAGGAATATTAATTAATAAAATAAAAATAATACATGTCTTATGGTTATTTTATAATCCTTATCAATTTATTTTTTCACATTAATTACATGACTTACCTTTTCTCATGGAAAAATACTAATGTTACTGTTCATATGTACCAAAAATAAAACTGAACTGTTTAAAAAACATGTATATATTAATTATAAATGTGGAATGAATTTATAAAAATTTTAAAAAAATATCAAATAAAGAAATCTATTTAAATTTAGAACACAAAAACATAATTTTAAAAAAATTCAAACAAATTACCTTATTAAATATCATAGCTATTTATGATACATTGAAGTATAAAATCTATTTGAAATCCCATAATTTAAATAATATATATCAAATTATATTTTAACACTAATATAAAACCTAACATTAATTTATAAATAATTTAATATAAAATACAGTTTTTAATAAAAGTCTTTTATTTTTACATTTCATTGATGAATGATAATTTTCATTAAAATATAAAAATTTCATTATAATTTAATTTTTATATGGTTATTTCAAAACAAAATTTATATTTATCAAATAAATTTTATATAATTTATATAAATTATTTATATTATTTTTTGACAAAAATTACTAATAATCATTTTTAAGTAAGAGTTATTTTGGAATAACAAAAAAGCATTACTAGAAATAATGTTCTTATTTAGAAAAAAATAATTAATAAATTATAGATTATTAGGAATATTGTATATTTCATAAATTGTTTATTCTGATCCATTCCTAAAAATTTATTGACTAAGAGTTATTGAAAACATAGTATTTTTTATAATTTTTCATGACTCAACAAAACATGATATTGTGTTGAACAAAATCTTTCAAAGAAATAAAATTATTTAAAGAAAAATATTTCATTCATTTCATATTGGTTTATAGTCCACACATATGCATAAGAGATGTCATAATTTACAGTGGATTGCAATGTGAAAATGTATATATGATATTATAATTGCATAAGTTCAGTTATTTCATAAATATAATATATATATATACCTTAAATCCATCATTATATCTAGATGTGAGAGGTAGTGATAGAAAACTAATTCCACTAGTTTATGAGGGTATTGTTCACGCTACACATGATCAATTTCTTATTTTCACATTTTATAGGGTATGCGATGGATACATGTTATCCAATTAACATGATAACATCATATAATATATAAAATATTCATGTTATTATTTCATATTATTATTATTATTATTATATTTTAATTAGTAGATGAATGAAATAAAATGAATATTAGTGGATACGAATTACAACTATTCTTCATAAAATATTTTTAGGATTATACCTAAAGCCATTAAATAATGATTTTCTGATTAAACTAGGGAATCTTGGTCATTAAGAATAATGTATGGAAGTTATGTGAGAATTTATTTTCTGAACTCATATGGGTTGGATGTGTAAATAAGATATGATATGGGGTTCCTTTTTATAAGTGGTAGAGAGTACACAATAGGAAATTTTGAAAAAACTAAAATTTACCAATGTTTTACTAAAGTCTGTATGCTTAAACAAAGCTCATTAGAGAGCCATATATGATTAATGTTATAAATAAATCCATCAAATAAATATTATAAATAGTTTTATTTTATTCTATTACTTATCATCTTACTGTATCCCCTGGTAAACGTTTTTTAACATTGACTATGATAATTTAATTTTTCAATTTTTTACTAATCATCATCCATGAACATTATGTTTTATATATTATATAATATTAAATATAAATTTTAAATATAAGGAATCTAGTTTACCATATTCAATTTATTGAAGTAATGGAATTTAAATTAAATTTAATCATGAATATATGACCAAATTTTTTTCTAAAGATAGTATTTTCATAATTGAAAAAAGTTTTTATGTCCAACGTGAATATATAACTGATTAAAAGGATATATAAAGGATAATTAATACTATAATTTAAGTAATAATACATTTAATTCGATTTTAAATGAAATTTGAACTCTAAAATTATTTAAAAGGAAAGGACTTATTGAATAAATATTTTTTTTCTATATTCATAAATAATTACACTTTTTAGAAAAAAATCACACAAATTTAATTTTTGAATAAAAAATTCAGAAATAAAATTCTTTATAATGAATATATTTTCTGAAAAGTTTTAATCAAATTTACTATAACTGTGGAAAATACAGTGAAACATTTTTTTTCAAACGTATAATTTTTTCTAAAAAATCGTTTCTTTTTCATTGAAATTATTATTTTTTATTTCTAGGAAATTTAAAAGATATAAATTTATTTATTTCATTAAAAATAGTTCACTTTTCATGAATTATTTTTTCATATTGGAACAGAAAAATATAATGGTTAGGATATAACGGTATTATTTAAATGATATATTTTATTGTTCATTAAAGCTCAGTGGTGTTTCTCATATACGTTATCGAACATAATGTTCTTTTATGATGTCTTGGGGTGTTACATGTTACATATTTACTATCATAAGATAAATAATTTCTCAATGTCTCATAAAGATAATTTATAACTATCAAAAACACATATCCAAAAATAAAAATAAAAATAAAATCCCAATCCATAAATGGAATGTAATAATCTGTCAAAATCAAAACGGGTACACTAATCACATTATCCATTATTCATAGAATTTATACATGGGGAAACACTGAATATAAAATTATATGATAAATATTTAGTTTAACTCATGAAGGGTTTTATAATAATGAAAAACGATCAATAAAGATTTTATAATACATCAGAAATCATAGAAAACTACACACCGAAGAAACCTTCATGTGAGAAACTCATGGAACATATTTTTTATTAATTTTTACAAAAATGTAAATAAAAAGTATAGATATATCTCATTGTAAGTACTTATTATTCATCTTAAAAAATCCCTTAAATAATTATATATATAATTTATTATCATTTAATATCCTTAAAACTATAATCAAATTATTAACTCATTACTTTTTCCAAAAATAAAAATAAATGGTATTAATAAAAAATTAAACGAATATGAATTACAAATAAATTTTAAAAAAATTAATATTTTAGAAACCATATATATATATAAATACCTAATAAAAATAAATCAAATTTGTTTTCTATACACAATATATAAACCCTCTGGCGGTGAATCATGTTATTATCAACAAATATAAACTTTCAAATTATCTTTTTAAATATTTTTCATAACATACATGTCTACATTGATGATAATATGTGGGTGTTATGATCTAAAATAAAACTCATGTAATATTACATTCTTCAACCACATAGGTTTATGTCTAAGGAGTATATTTTTTCAATTTTATGGAGAAATAAACAAAAATAAAACAACTTATTCATATATTTTAAAACTGGACTAATTGTACGTCTATATATAAAAATCTCAAAATTATATATTAAATTGTTGATATCCTCAATAGAAATAAATAAATTTGGATAGATATAAATTATATTCAATTAATATTATATGAAAAAATATTGAACTATATTTATCAAAATCAATGAACAACATCCACATAAAAAAAATACCATAATGATTTTCTTGGATGGTAAACTCCCTGAATTATCTTCTATTATTCCTTTGATCCCTATATTGGCCTATATTAGACATAATAATTCTCCATTGAGATCTTAATTATTTAAGAACATATATCATAATGTTTTTTTATTTACACCAAAATCATCTTTATAAATTTATCATTTTTTCATTTAGTATTATACTAAAATTCATCTACTTATGATATTAAAAATTATTAAAAATTATTTTATTAAATAATCTGATATTTATTATTTACATTAAAAAACTAATTTTGGGGAATTTACCAAAAAATATATTTTCAATTAAATAGATTATACATCATGTAACCAACCAAAAGAGATATTAATATTATTTAAAAAAATGTATTTAGACCCTTTAATTTAGTTTGTGAGGTATCCCCAAAAGATTTATCAAATCATAATATCATATTATGAACTAGAAAATTACAAAACATTTACATCCTTTTTGTGAAGTATTAGTGTTTCACATGAATTATATTGTTGAAAAATATCCAATTTACTTTTTAATCCACAATAATATTAAATTTTTACATTCCAATAGGTTACAATTCTCCAATTATATAATATTTTTTCAATCATGATTAATTAATATCGTAACATTATAGTTCATAAAACTAACCAGAATAATTCAAAAATACATTAGTTATTCAGGTTATTCCACTCTCTTAATTATACAAGGTTCTTATTCACTTATGCCAGATAATCCTAATAAATTTTTAAATAATAGAAAAACCCATGAAATCATTACATATCATTTTCATGATTCTTATTGACGATTATTCAATAGAATTATCATAAAGCACAACTCAAAAAATGAATATGATAAATTTTCTCTAGGACTCTCTCCTAATATGTGAGTTTACAATACTCTTCTATCTTAATTGAACTCTATTAAAATTAATAATTATGTAATGTAGAACACAATGAATAGTGTAATCAATAATTCAATCATCATCAACTCTATGATCAAATGAATCATAAATTTCCTTATAAAAAAATGTGTATTTTATTTTATCTATGAAAATTTTAATTATATACATTCATATATCTATAAATAACTTATAAAAATACTATAATTCCAAAAAATGACACATCTTTATATTTTTAAATCTAAAACAACAATCAATTAAATCCCATTATTTTTTAATTTTCATACTCTCCACAAATTTTTCTATAAAAAATAATTCCATTTTAAATATAATAGAGACACATAAAAAAATCATTCAGAATATATACCATTGAAATGTCTATGTAATATCTATAATGATATCGTCACAGGATCCCCATTATTTAAATTTTTTAAAACACAACCAAAACAATTTGGCACTCTTTGATCATAAGGTGCTAGTGACTAACACCACATATCTTTGAGTGATGTTTGTGAGACATTTACCCATAATGGATATGAAAAATAATATTAATAAGGTATTTTATTATGAATAAAAGTTTTACTAAATGATAAATAAATAAA
The DNA here is from genome assembly GCA_963277665.1 of Viscum album. Classification (NCBI taxonomy): domain Eukaryota; kingdom Viridiplantae; phylum Streptophyta; class Magnoliopsida; order Santalales; family Viscaceae; genus Viscum; species Viscum album. Next base: position 1,918,366,569 of record OY728125.1, on the reverse strand, counting down.
ATTATATTAATTTTAAAAATTAATTGAATTTCACTTGAATGTTGGGAATTATTCCGATCATTATCTTCAATCAATAGTACCTTCACTGTGTGGAACAAGATCCACTATTACATCATGATGACTAAAAATTAAACGAAAATATTGAATGGACATTTTGTGTACATATAGTATGTGAGAATAACATACTCATAATGAAACCACAATAATTATAAATAAAAAAATATCAATTTTTCTTATGAATACAATAGTTACACTCTTTTAGATAAACAAGACACAACATTTATAACAAAAAATTTGGATAAAATGAATAAAAATAATTTACATTATATTCACATCCTAATAAATATGATTATAGATCATTAGTTCTTGTATATATTATACATACATCAATCATGATTCTTTAATCTTAGATCCACCAGTTAGAGGAACTACGTTTCACAGGAAAAATATATCTGTGTGTGGGTGAACCAGTCATTCCATTTATGATAATTTAGTTAAAGATATGAAATTTGGCCTTCCATTTTTCATTCTAATAATTTTTGTTTAATAAATTCTAATGATTAATAAACCACCATTACAATCAAATTATTTACTACTTTTTGGTGTACCTTGGAATCTTAATAAAAATTCATATTATTATCATGGAAATAATTACATATTAATTATATTTATCAAACATAATAATTATATTTTAGAGTATATAAGATGTTATTAAATATAAAAAACAAGATATAATATGATTCATGTACATGAATATTGTTATTAGATACAATTTCCATGATATATAATTAATTACATTACATTAATTTAGCCTCTAAATATAAAATCTATTTTTTAAATCAAGATATAATCATGAATTTGTAATTATTATGATAAACAAATTGATATAAAATCATATATCCAATTATAATATAACATGTAAATTATTACATAATATACTTTTTAGGTCATCATGGAAAATAGAAAAGAAAAAATTTAATCAATATAAAAATGATTTTCTATAATGAAATATTTAATATTCTAATCAAAAGCCAAAAAACATAGAAAAATATGTGAGAAATTACATGACCAATTTTTTTCTGAACATATTATTTAACCAATCCATTTCAATTCGACAATTAATAAAATTTCATTTCATCTATGCAAAATTATTCTCTTGTCCTAGGGATTACTATAGTTCCTAGATGTAAATTTCCATCAGGTAATGTTGTGGGGAAATAATTTTTGAATCATTAACTAAAAATAACAAGAATAATATATCCATATAATTTCAATGATGGTCTGTTGAATAAGGATTGATGTATAAATGATATACATTTTTTTTGTTAACACCAATCCTTAATTGACAATGTATTTTATGATGAAAATTACTATGATATATTATTAATTAATATATCTCATTATCCTTTAGTGATATATCATTTTAAAAACTCATAAAATTTCAGTTTATTTAATTGATTACCTTATGTTCATTAACAGATATGTTATTACAAAAATTATAGGGTTTTTTAAATTCATTTAAAATATGTGATAATGTTTTCATAATCTTATTTTTCCAAAAATCAACAATTTATTATAATATTTAGAAAAAAATTTCTAAAGATTGTTTGCTATTCATTAATTTCATGTGGTTCTATTGAATTCCTTATGAAATGTATAGCCTCAAAATTATTGTTTAAACCATTTCTCAAATGGAATACAATTATATAAAAATTTAATAATATAAATTATCAATATATAATTTGATTAAAATAATTTTCTTGGTTATTTTGATTGACACAGAATAGTTGGGGTGTTATACTAGTACTTTTCCATTTTTTTAAATTTATATAATTTTTTTGGTATTATATTTTTATTATTGTTTGCACATGAAACATAATCATTGATTAAATTTTCCACCATTTTATAGTTTTTTGAAAATGTTAGAGGGGAAACTTTTCCATTAACCTTACCCAAGAAATTTTCAATAACTTTTTATTCATTTATAACATACTATGAATGATTATAACATGTCTTACATTAGATCACCTAAGTTATAATGGAATATGTGTGTGATTTTTATGACATGGGTGTTGGTATACCTGATTTTCATCATTTTGAGAAACCATACGAGTGATCATGCACTACTACAAAAACGGCCTATATCAGCACTAAAAAAGGGCTTTAATAGCGCTAAAAATCACTGTAAATCTCATCGCTAATTTAGGGGGTGTCCCTTTTATCAGTACTTCGAAAAGCACTGATAAAGGCCCCTTTTATCAACGCTAAAAAAATCACTGATAAAAAACCCCTTTATCAGCGCTTTTTTTAGCGCTGATAAAAAGTTCCTTTATTAGCACTTTTAAAAAGCACTGATAAATGTCAAAAGAATTAAAATATATATATATATATAATATGGAGGGACTGCTTTTATAGACACTTCACACCCCCTTTATCAGCCCTAGGAAGTCTCCCGTGTGTTGCCCTTCCCGTGCATCCTCATACGCGCGCACACCCTTCGCTTCCATCCAAACTCGAACCTGGGACCTCCCCCCTTTCGCTGCTACACCTTTACCACTATGCCATTTCATTTTGTTCTCTATTTAGTGATATATCTATACAAATATAGTTATATTTATTCATATATTGATTCATATATTGATATAGATTCATATTAATATAAATATATTTATTCATATATTTGTATATATATATATATATATTAATTCGTATATTTATATATTTATATATATATATATTTAGTTATAAATTTTAATACATATATTTATTTGAATATTAATATATACATATAAGAATATTTTTAAATACATTTACGAAAAAATATGTTTTTTATGTGTGTTTATAAATAAATAAATACATGCATACATACATTGATATATATAACACACATACATATATATATACAACACACAGACACACACAGAGACACACACACACAAACACATTTATATTTAATAATAAATACATATATATATATATATATGTATTTGAAATGCCATAGAATGTACATATAAGATTGGTTTTAAATGAATTTATGAAAAAAATATGTTTTTGATGTGTGTTTATAAGAATGTAAATCAATAAATACATATATACATATATACAACACACAGACACACAGATAGACACCCACACACACACATGCATATATATATTTACGAATAAATACATATATATGTGTATTTGAAAAGACATAAAATGTTGAAACGACCATTACATATAATATAGAATTCCGTATCAATTCCACAACCATTCAAGTCAAATAAAATGAAACGATCTTCGATATAATATGTGGTACATGCCTAACAGACATCCGGATCAAAAGTTATACTTGTTTGAATGTTAAAAAATCGGGGTATCCCGACTAAAAACTCAGTTTTGGAGGCCTTCTGGGCCTTTTTTGGGCTCAAAAATTGTGACAGAGGATTTTCCTCATTCATTATCACGTTGAGCTCATCGCAGGCTTCGATTTGATATGTTGTAGAGCTCAAGTGGACACCCGGATCAAATGTTTTGGCCGTTTGAAGTTTGAGTTACATTTTCAACGTATTTTAGATCTTTTATTAATTGTTTTGATTTTTTGTGTCTTCAATTTTTTATTAAATAATTTTTTATTGATAATAATTAGAAAATTATTGATTAATAAATTTTTTTTATAATATTTTGAATCCATTTTCACTAAATTTTTAATATATTAAATGTAATAGTATATTTATATGTATCTATAAAATATTTAAAATATATATATTGTATTTATATCAATATAAATATACTTATATAACAAAATATTATTTTTCATGAAAGTATTTTTTTTGAAACTCAACATTTATCAGCGCTCGGAAAAATCGCTTATAAAACCCCCCTTTATCAGCGCTGATAAAGGGGTAGTGCTTCCCTTTCCAGTTTTTGGCGTAGTAGTGCCCTAGTTCTATGGTGATTTAAATATTTGTTTAAAATGGTTGGAATACAATTTAACTATTATATAATGACATAATGTAAGGTTTGTTATATTATAAACATTTATGACATGGTCTTATCATGACCCGTCCCCCAGGGCCCGTATCATGACTACCCCAAGCCCGCCTTCCATAGGCCAGGGGATGGCGACTAGCACCAAAGGCGTAACATGCTAAAAACTGGGAAGGCATTGCCTTTATAAAATGTAAAAACACACAACCAGAGAACAAGTGGAAGAAAACACTAATTAATGCAATATAACAAGGGAGATGAAAGTAAAAAAGGGGCCGGAAATATAAGCCCAACAGAAAGGTACAAATACAACTGAAAGTAAAGTACAACTGAAAACACAACAGCTGAATGGTGAAGCAGCTCTTGGATCGTCCTCTGGGTTCCTACCTGTAGGGTAGGTACAGATGGCCACCTCAGCTCTCCACATCCGTATGTCACCTCCGGGTACCGTTTCGTCATGAAGTCCACCTCCAGGTACCGTCCAGCTCTACAAGCCTCAACCACGACCACTGCTGTTCGCCATCTGCAACCAATACAATGAGATGTGGGAATAGCCCGTGCAGGGGTGAGTATAAAAATGCTCAGTAGGGACCCCGAGACCCTCAAGGTCTCACTAAATCCATCAAGGATAAACCACAAAGATTGATCTCAATAGGTAACCTTTACTTAGGTATATGCCCATACATATACATAATTTATCAAGTAACACATCTCAATCATGAGGAAAACACAAAGGTAATTGACTCAGCTCAAACTAGGATTTTCATTATTGAAACCACAACTACTGGAGAACTCCTCCTCTGTCGAGTAAAGTGGCCCTGTCACTACTCTGAGGCACTACTCACTAACCTTAGACTGCTGAGGTACTACTCCTGTCGAGTACCGCGGGTCTGCTACCAAATATCGGGCGCTCCGTCCATTGTGGGTCTGCCGCCAAAAACCGGGCGCTCCCCACTAATAGCCAACAGAGGTACTCCTCCTATCGAGTACCGCAAGTCTGCTGGAAACTACCAGGCACTCCATCCTCCATGGGTCTGCCGCCAAATATTGGGCGCTCTATCTACTGGGCTAATCGAATCACTCTGAGTCGAATCGGTCAATCAATCGTCAGGTCTACAGCTACTAGGTCTCTGTACTCCGTATGCTCGTCTCCGGGAGGGTCCGCTCCACGAGCTACTGGTCATTACTTCCAAGTGTCAAAATGTCTCACGTAGAAGTAACACAGTGGACCACCTCGTCACAGGGGTATAAAACCAACAGACGGTGCGTCAATCGGATGCCCAATCTCTGAGTTATTATATTTTTAGTCCCAAGCGCACGGTTGGTTTCGTGTACACACCAACCTTACCATATCTCAACTATACCACGAACTCCCATGGGGTATACTCAAAGGGACATCTATGCTCCAAGAGTACCGGTGCCGCTGACGGTTCATCAAACAGACGTCCTCTACCAAAGATATGGCCTAAGAAGGTAATGGGCCAGTACTAAGCCCGGGTCCGGTCCGACCCGGTCAGACCAACTTGGCCTAACCCAAACTGGGATGACCTGGTCTGGGTTGACCCGGTCAGACTCGCTGGGTCTGACCTGACCCATCGGGTGAGTCAGCCCGCAATGTTTTGACCCGGTCCCCTGCGCCCGACCCATCGGACCGCGAGGGCGGTTCGACCCGATATTCGCCATGTAGGCGACTCGGTAACTCGACCCGGGAGAATGGGCCAGTTCGACCAACGACCCCGTAGGGGCGTCGCGAGCTGGTTCAGTAGGCCGGTGACCGGGAGGCCAGCGGGCGGACCACGCGGGGTGCAGGTGGGCTGGCTGGGATCCGGGCTAGCCATTGGTGCACCGGTCAGGGAGCGGGTGCGCCAGGCAGGGTGTCGAATGCCAGGCAGCGTGCAGGGGCACACTGAGTAGTGTGGCAGGGCACCGCGGGGGCACTAGGGTGCGCTGGGCAGGCCGTCGACAGGGGCATCGGGAGTGCCGGGCAGGCCGACAGCAAGGGCGCGGGGCACCGGGCTGGCTGGGCAGTATGCCGGGGGGGGGGGGGGGGGGGGCATCGGGCTGCGACCGGGGGGCGCCGGGCTGCGCCGGCAGAGCGCCAAGGTGCGCCGGTAGGGCGTCGCGGGTGCGTCGTGGGTGTGCCGGTAGGGCGCCGTGGGGGCGCCGATGTGCGCTGGGTAGGCCACCTGCACAAGAGCCGGGGGCACCGGGCAGGCCGCCGGTAGGGGCGCGGGGCGTGGGGCTGGCCGGGCTGCGCCTGCAGGGCGCCGGGGGGCGCCGGCAGGGGCGCAGGGCACTGGGTGTGCGCTAGGGAGCCGTGGGAGCGGTGTAGTTCACGGAGGTCGCTGGTAGAATGACCTTTCTTCACTGCCTTCGCCGTCATCCCCTCATTGCCATGCCTTCGTGGAGTCATCACAAAAAGAAAAATGGATGGGTCAGGCCATGTTGGTTTTTCCCAGACCCTCTGCATTTAGGGTGGTAGCAATAGGTTCTCACAAGTATGAAGCACAAAAACAAGCGTTCTTCGTTTTGAGAGAAAGGAAGAACATGGGAAAAGTTCATACATTAAATAAAATAAAACCCTACCTCTTGCTCATCGCTCGTTGGTGGAGTCGTAGAAGGAATAAGATGAAGGCCATTGTTCATCGTGTCCGCCACACGTCCCCAATTCTGAGCTGTGTCAGTTCGTTGACGATGTTGCGGGGGATAGGTGTCTAGGGAAGGAAGGTCGAAGAAGATTCACGTGGAAGATCGTCGTGGGCATTCATCACATTCTTTGTTGTAGAGGACAAGATTTCCCCAAGTGTTGGGCATCGCGATACACTACCAGTGCTTCGTTGCTTGGTGAATCCATCCCAAAACATTCTCCCAAGTTCCCTATATATAGGATAAGGGGAGAGGTATGTAACCATCATGGAATTTATGACGGTTCATTTATTTGGAACCTTCCTAAATTCCAACGATGGAGTTAGTTAATTTAAAAAGCGGTTCAGGCGAATTAAATTGCATTAGCGCAATTAATAGGTGCGTTGGCACAACTTATGAGGGGAGGATGCCAAAAAGTTTCCCCCACATAGCCTGCATCAAAACATATGACACAAATTAATTTTATGTTGACACATAAAATTAATTGACAACAATTAATTTTACGTCAACCCATAAAATTAACTGACAACAACTAATTTTACGTCAACTCATAAAATTAATTGAGAGAAATTAATTTTACATCGACACATAAAATTAACTGACAACAATTAACTGTACATCGACCCATAAAATTAATTGAGTGCAATTAATTTTATGTCAACACATAAAATTAATTGATGGGGGGGGGGGTTGAGAGGTTTCCTCTCCCTCCCCACTAAATGGGAGGTTAGGGTGTGGCGGTCCCACATCCAACTCCCAAGGGGAGGTTTTAACTAACTCACTCAACACATGGAAACATAAAAAAATGAAATGAAGTGTTGTACTTTATTTTAAAATTTTAAGCTTCCATGTGTTGAGTGAGTTAGTTAAAACCTCCCCTTGGGAGTTGGAGGTGGGACCGCCACACCCTAACCTCCCATTTAGCGGGGAGGGAGAGTAAAACTCTTAACCCCCTATCAATTAATTTTATTTGTCGACGTAAAATTAATTGCACTCAATTAATTTTATAGGTCGACATAAAATTAATAGATGTCAGTTATTTTTATGTGTCGATGTAAAATTAATTGCTCTCAATTAATTTTGTGAGTAGACATAAAATTAATTATTGTCAGTTAATTTTATGGGTGGACGTAAAATTAATTGTTGTCATTTAATTTTATGTGTCTACATAAAATTAATTCGTGTCATATGTTTTTACACAGGCTATGTTGGGGAAACCTCTTGGCATCATCCCCTCTTAAGTTGTGTCAATGCACCTATTAATTCTGAAAAAGCAATTAAATTCGCCTGACCCCCTTTTTAAATTAAGTAACCGCATCGTTGGAATTTAGGAAGGTTGAAAACAAATGAACCGTCAAAAATTCAATTATGGTTACATACCTCTCCCCCTCTCCAATATATAGGGATATTGGGAGAAGATTTTGGGATGGCCTCACCAAGAGACGAAGCGCTGGTAAAGTATTGTGACGCCCAACACATGGTGAAATATTATCCTCTAAAACAAAGAACGCGGAGAACGCCAGCGAAAATCTTCCCCTTGAATCTTCTTCGACCTTCCTTCCCCAGACACCTATCCTCTACAACATCATCAACTAACTGACACAGCTCGGAATTGGGGACGTGTGATGGACACAATGAATGATGGTCTTCATCATCTTCCTTTCGCGACTCCGCCAACGAGTGACGAGAAAGAGGTAGGAGTTTTATTTTATTTAAAGTATGAACCTTTACCATGTTCTTCATTTCTATCAAAATGAAGAATGGTGGTCGTTGTGCTCTATACAGCGAGAACCTATTGCTACGACCCTAAACGCGGAGGTTCCGAACCAAACCAACATGGCCCGACCCCTCCGTTGTTCTTTTTTTGATGACTCCATGACGGCTTGACAATGAGGTGATGACAACCAAGGAGGTAAACAATGGTCGTGCTACTAGTGACATCTGTGATCTGCACTACCCTCACGGCTCCCTAGCCCACACCCGGCGCCCCGCGCCCCTACAGGCGCACTGCAGGGACACCCACGGTGCACCAACGGCGCACCCTCGGCGCCCTACTACCCCCCCCCCCCCCTCAGCGCTCTGCCGACGCAGCCTGGCACCCCCCGGCGTGCTTCCCAGCTAGCCCCACACCCTGCAACCTTGCCGGCGGCCAGCTGGGTGCCCCCGACGCCCCTGCCGGTGGCCTGCCCGGTGCCCCCGGTGCCCCTGCGGCGCCCCCCCCCCGGCGCACCCGCGATGCCCGGCCGGCGCACCGCCGCGCCCTACTGGCGCTACACGGTGCCCCCCAGTGCCCCGCCGGCACAGCCCGACGCCCCCCGGCGTGTGGCCCAGCCAGCCCGGCACCCCGCACCCTTGTCGACGGCCTGCCTGGCTGCCCCAGCACCCCTGTCGGCGGCCTTTCCAGCGCACCTCGGCGCCCCCACGGTGCCCGGAGACACTACTCGGTGCGCCCCAATGCGCTGCCCGATATTTAGCACCCTTCCCGGTGCACCCACGCCCTACCCGATGCACCCGCGGCCAGCCTGGAGACCAGCCCGCCCGCCCGCGCCTCACGCGGTCTGCCCGCTGGCCTCCTGGTCACTGTCTTGCTGAACCGGCCCGGGAGGCCACCGTGATGTAGCTGGTCGAACCGACCCAGTCTCTCGAGCCGAGTTACAGAGCCGCCTACATGGGGACTATCGGGAAGAACTGCCCTCGCGGTCCGCTAGGCCAGGCCCAGTGAACAGGGGTCAAAACATTTCAGGCTGACTCGCCCAATGGTTTGGGTCAGACCCAGCGAGTCAGATCGGGTCAACCAAGACCAGGTCGGCCCAGTTTCGGTTAAGCTGAGTGAGTCTGACCGGGTCGGACTGGACCGAGGTTCAGTAACGGCCCATTACCTACTTGGGCCATATCTCTGGCACCAGACGTCCCTTTGTCGAACCGTCAATGGAGGCGGTACTCTTGGATCATAGCCGACCCTTTGAGTATACCCCATGTGAGTTCAGGGTATAATTGAGATACAATCGGGTTGGTTCGTACACAAAACCAACCAGGCCCTTGGGAAAAAATGGTAATAACTCACAAACTAGGCATCTGATTAACGCACTGTCTGTTGTGTTGAGAACGCTATGACGAGGAGGTCCATTGTGTTACTTCTACGTGAGACTTCGTGAAACTTGATGTAATGACCAGTAGCTCAATAGCAGACCCTCTAGGAGATGAGCGTACAGAGTGCAGAGACCTAGTAGTTGTAGACCTGGCGACTGCTTGACCGATTCGACTCGGAGTGATTCGATTAGCCCAGTGGACGGAGCACCCGGTATTTGGCGGCAGGCCCATGATGGTCGGAGCGCCTGGTAGTTGGCAGTAGACCCGCGATACTCGATAGGAGGAGTACCTATGTATGCTATTAGGAGGGAGCACCTGATATTTGGTGGTAGACCCACATCGGACGGAGCGCCCGGTGTTTGGCAGCAGACTCACAGTACTCGACAGGAGGAGTACCTCAGCAGTCTAAGGTTAGTGAGTAGTGCCTCAGAGTAATGATAGGGCCACTGTACTCGACAAGGGAGGAGTTTTCCAGTAGTTGTGGTTTCGATAATTAAAATCCTGGTTTGAGCTAAGTCAATGACATTTGTGTTTTCCTCATGATTGATATGGGTTACTTGATAACTTATATATATGTATGAGCATATACCTAGGTAAATGTTATCTGTTGAGATATTTATTTTTGGTTTATCCTTGTTGGATTTAGTGAGACCTTGAGGGTCTCGGGGTCTCTACTGAGTATTGTTATACTCACACCTGAAAGGGTTATGCCCGCACCTCATTGTGTTGGTTGAACACGAAGGACAACACTGGTCGTGGTTGAGGCTTGTGGAGCTAGAAGGTACCCGGAGATGGATTTAACGATGAGATGGTACCCAGAGGTGACAGACAGAGGTGGAGAGATGAGGTGTCCATCTGTACCTACCCTACAAGTATAAACCTGGAGGATGATCCAGGAGTTGCTTCACCATTCAGTTGTTGTCTTTTCAGTTGTACTTTACTTTTAGTTATATTTGTACCTTTCTGTTGGGCTTCTATTTCTGGCCCCTTTGTACTATCATCACACTTGTTATATTTCTTTACATAGTGTTTTCTTCCGCTTGTTCTCTAATTGTGTGTGTTTATGTTTTATAAAGGCATTGCCTTCACAGGTTTTGAAAGTTATGCCTTTGGTGGTAGTCGCCAGCCTTTGGCTTATGGAAGGCGGGCTTGGGATAGTCACGATACGGGTCCTGGGGGACTGCGGTGTCAAATTGGTATCACAAGAGTCAGTTCTACCACAAAACATAGGATTCTGATATTTTCTTTTCTTTTAACCAATAGGTTTAAGCTTACTGAGTGTAGTTTTCAATTCAGGGAGTCCAGTGTTGGTGCGGCGGCAGATGTATCTATACACCAGGACCCTGACATCTTATTTCTGACTCAGTGCACAGAAAAACTAATTGTGTGTGTGTTTCCAAAATTTTTCTTTAAGTCATCTCAAACCCGGTCAGCTCACTAGGTATAGTCTTTTGACCATGTCGCATCTGCTTCTTTCAGGATGCCTCCCTACAGACGTCCAACTAGAGCCCCGAGATTTGTACGTACTTATAGCCTGCTGAGCGATGAGGCCTCAGTATGGGGCCCTCTTCAAGTTAAGGCACCACCAGAGGCACCATCGGTACTACCACCCATTGGGTCACCGATGAAACCCGCCTCAAAAGCTGGCGATGCAAGCCGCTTGAGTGCGCTGCACGAGTTCCAGCGCCAGAGGCCACCCAGGTTCTGGGGAGAGATGGACCCACAAGAGGATGAGGATTGGCTGGAGGCTGTGGTTAGAGTTTTCAGGCTAGGAGTTACACCAACAGATTTCATGGTGATCCTTGCTGCCAGCCTCCTTCAGGAAGCATCATATAGATGGTGGAGCATGATGCTCCAGATGCATGATGATGCATCAATTATGTGGGAAGACTTCGAGAGCCTGTCCTTGGTGGTGTTTGTACCATCCACCCTTCAAGCGGTGCAGATACAAGAGATACTTCAACTACAGCAGGGAAGTATGAGTGTAGCTCAGTACTTATCAAGGATCACAGACCTCTCGTGCTACTACACTGATATGGTATGAGACCTGTTCTTCGGGTCCCGGACCTTCGAGCAGGGACTCAGGAGAGAGATCAGAGATTCAGTTATCTCCCAAAATATTCCGACACAGACGGGAGTGTTGGAGTGAGCACTTCTAGTGGAGAGTTTCCCTGTTGAGCAGTCTCCAGTAGCAGGACCCACCACTAGTCTACTGGCAGTGGAGTCTTTTGCAGCTGGCAGTACACAGCCGACACAGGGGCCCAAGAGGACCTGACCAACCGGTGGCCGACTGCACGACTCAGGTTCAGTTGTGCTGGGAAACCTGAGTGGGGACAAAGCCAGTCCTACCAGGAGTGGGTAGGGTTACTTTTGTGGTGGGCTTGGTCACATGGCACGTGACTATCCATCCCTCCATGCAGACAATTAGCAGATAGATGAAGGACCTCCAAGGAAGAGGAAGAGGTTTGATCAAGGCGGACCGCAAGGAGAAGAAGACCGTGGAAGAGGAGCTGGCCTTGCCACTGGCAGTGGATGACGCTTCGAGGTGTTTCCACCACCGCCACCAAGAGGACCACCCTGACCACAGGGAGCAAGTGGACATGGGACAATACAACTTCTGGCAGCTGAAGCATATGACTATGGAGCTCCAAAAGTAGGCGGACAAGAGCTGGTCCATTTCCAGGCATGGTGGCCTCTGTTCTTTGTGCTTCTAGTTTCCTTGATGTTTTTATTTGTGGTTGTTGTGTGTCTTTGTACTTGAGGTTCAGTAATAAAAGATACCTATCCTTGTGACGTTTTCTTTCCTTTCCTTTTGTGTGGTTGATACTGAGAGGTTCTGGTTAAAACTGTTGACTAGACACTCACTTTCGAGATTCCTACTAGAGGAGACCCAGTGATCACACACTAATGCCGACAGTGTGACTCAACCCTTGGAGGCGAGAGTGATGGTTGGATCTCTTGGTAGTAGCGTTGAGGCCTTACGATGTCATCCAAGACATGAATTGTACTGTTCATGTCAGTATTGACTGTATTAGGTGAAGAACAAGGTTCATCCAGAGGATGAGACGAGATTTCTCTTTTTTGGCAAAGGATAAATCTAAGAAGCTCTTGTAAGACCAGATATGGTGAAGGCTATGATGGAGAAGTTGCAGATCATCCATGAGCGGATGAAGACTTCATAGAGCAGACATAAGTCCTTTGCTGATAGGAGATGGATACCACTGGAGTTTGAGGATGGTGACAACGTTTTCTTATGGGTCTCACCTCAATGTGGACTATGAAGATTTTCCGGGGTGGAAAGATATCTCTGCAGTTCATCTGGAACTTCCACCTCGATTACACCGGGTGTATGATGTCTTCCACGTATCTCAACTGAGGAGGTATGTGCATGACCCGACCCACATCATCGGTCACGGGGAGCTAGACATCGACGACGGGGCGACCTTCATGGAGGTTCTGGTGGAGATCGAGGAATGAAATGATCGGGTCCTTTGTGGACGGTTTATTTCTCTAGTGCGCGTTCGTTGGTAACATGGGAACCTCTAGGAGAGAACTTGGGAGCGGGGGTCTCAGATGCCTACTTGGTAACTCTTTTAGTTTCTCTGGTTTGTTTTGTAGCTTTACGGGGACGTAACTCCCTGAGGTGGGAGTAATGTAAAGTCCAGTAAATTTCAAGGAATTGTTTTTCTTAAATTCACTGTAATTTTATGAGTACGTAGTTTTTGATGACTGCTTGACCGATTCGACTCGGAGTGATTCTATTAGCCTAGTGGACGGAGTGCCCAATATTTTGCAGTAGACCCACGATGGATGGAGCACCTAGTAGTTGGAAGCAGACCCGCGTTACTCGATAGGAGGAGTACCTCTGTAGGCTATTAGGGTGGAGTTCCCGGTATTTGGCGGCAGACCCACCGTGGATGGAGCACCCGATATTTGGCAGCAGACCCGCGGTACTCAACAGGAGGAGTACCTCAGTAGTCTGAGGATAGTGAGTAGCGCCTTAGAGTCATGACAGGGCAACTGTACTCGACAGAGGAGGAGTTCTCCAGTAGTTGTGGTTTTGATAATGAAAATCCTGGTTTGAACTGAGTCGATGACCTTTGTGTTTTCCTCGTGATTGAGATGGGTTACTTGATAACTTATGTATATTTATGGGAATATACCTAAGTAAAGGTTATCTATTGAGGTATTTCTTTGTGGTTTATCCTTGTTGGATTTAGTGAGACCTTGAGGGTCTTGGGGTCCCTACTGAGTATTGTTATTCTCACCCCTGCACTGGCTACACCCATACCTCATTGTGTTGGTTGCAGACGACGGACATCACTGTTCGTGGTTGAGGCTTGTAGAGATGGACAGTACCTAGAGGTGGACTTCACGATGAGATGGTAACCAGAGGTGACAGATGGACGTGGAGAGCTGAGGTGGCCATCTGTACGTACCGTATAGGTCGGAACCCAGAGGACGATCCAGGATCTGCCTCACCATTCAACTGTTTTCTTTTCAATTGTACTTTACATTGAGTTGTATTTTTACCTTTCTGTTGGGCTTGTATTTTCGGATCCTTGGTACTTTCAGCACACTTGTAATATTTCTTTACATAGTGTTTTCTTCCGCTTGTTATCTAGTTGTGTGTGTTTACATTTTATAAATGCAATTCCTTCCCAGTTTTTAGGGAGTTACGCCTTTGGTGCTAGTCTCCAACCCCTGTTCTATTGAAGGCGGGCATTGGGTAGTGACGATACCGGCCCCGGGGGATGGGTTGTGATAGTTTTCTAAAATGTGGGATATTACCTTGTGAAATTCAATATTTTATTTAAAAAGGTGAAATTAAATTTTCTCTCCTTTAACATTATTGACTTTTCCTCATCGTCCTTCTTTATTATCTTAACATATTAGTGTTCCAAAATCGATATATATCCCTTCTATCATTATTTTTTGTAATCATGTTCTTCTTTAATGAAACAAGATGAAGTAAAACTCTCATTTCTCATTATTTCTAATTCATCATATCCCATATTGTATTATTTAATGGTTTACATCCTCATGGGATCCCTGGATGTTTCCATGTCATAGATAGGGTTTGGTTTGGGTTTTATTCAATATAATTTGTTGATAAAATTCTTAGATTGTGTTTTCATAAGGGGTTTAGAATTCACCATTGAGGGAAATGTATTTTGACATAGATCTTTTAGTCCAGTGTAAGTTTTTATAAAGAATTTCATTTAAATTCTAAGTTACATGATAATTGAAAGAATTAAATGAGTTATTTTGATATAATAAAGCTATGTTGAATATTTATTGTTGGTAATAAAAATGATACATGGAATTGAAAACTAGATATAATTATGTTTAATGGATTCTCATCGATTTTAAATAATAGATATACTAAAAATTATATTAATATTACATAAGGGTATCATTTAATATTAATTGGATGATTTAGGTTATTTGACCCTGTTTGGGTACTAAAATAGGTTGAAATAATGGGTTCATGGAAAATTTTTTTATTTATAATATTATTATGATTCTTAATATGGTAAGAATAAAAAGAGTTATGGTTGTCAAAAAAATTATAGAAATCCAACCAAGAGTTGATTTCAACATGGGTGTTTGAAAAAAAATAATGGGATGTACGAAATATGATTTTAGATGGTTTTATATGTTTATAATGAAGCTTTTAATTCCAATAAAATTTCAATTAATTCCACATTTTCAAAATTTGAAAATTTTGGTTCAAATATGTAATAAACTTGTTTAATTTTCATTATTTGTAATGATTAATATAAATTGTGTACCCCAACTGCAGATATGGTTTAATATTTTTACATAATACAAGACTATTTATAGAAATTTGTGTTATTTAATGTGAGGGTGTTTGTGGAATGTTATGGGATTTATTTATTTTGTTTTACTTTTAAAAAAGTGGTGATTATTAGATTTCAGGTTTATTCACCCTAGTTTGATATAACATGGTAACCTTTATAACTAATATAATTTCGATATGAATGTTTGACTAGTGTCGTGGGTGGTCAATAGTTAGTTCCCAAGGTGAGTTACATATTCATATGGAATGATGTTTAGTCAATGAAATAACTAAGATCTTCGATGGATGTCTCTATTTCTTATAGGGGGACCTAAATAGGAGTGAATTTAGGAGGGTTGGCTATGTACAATACATTTTAGTACCTAGATTGTCTCCATCACACATTTATCCTATTATGAATAAAATAAAAAAAATTCATGTATATTGTTTACTTCCAGATGTCATGCTTGATTTCATGGTTTGTTTTAAATATTTTTTAGTTTTTATTCTTTGTAGATGGTCATTCAGCATACTCATTTCTCTATATATATGAGTTATTTGTAAATTTTTTATTAAATTCATACAAAAATGTTTCATTAAAACATAATTTAAAAAAAATAATATCATCATTATGAATATATATTTATGAAAGTAGTTTTTAATAGTTATATTTTATTTCCTATTTTTTTAATTTGAGGACAAATCTTTTTCCCATTGCATTAAATTAGTTTTATAATGTGATTGTAGGTTTTTTTATAAATAACAGAACTCAAATTAAAAAAAATATTATTATAGGATATTTGGTTTCATCTTTCTATATAGGGAAATTCTATTTTATTTAGTAATATTTGTGACTAGAATTAATGAAATGTCTTATGAATGAAAATGACTAAAAAATATTGGTTAAATCCAATTGTGTTTGTTTTTATAACACCTTACATACACCAATATCTATATACTACTATCATTTTTAGGTCCATATTTTCTTGTCTTCAATGAGATTGGTTCTTTCTGGTGATTTTATGTTTGAATTTTGGTCATTGGTTTGAATTGAGATGAGTATACATTGGTCCCTATGTTAATCTTAATAGTAGTTAAGTTTTCATCAATTATTAATATTGGTATTATTTTTATCCTATCATCCATGTGTTTATATTATTTCTTGTAAAAATTATATATGTATGTTATGAGTATATTTTTTATTATTTTATATACATGTTTCTATTTCATTAATAATTTTATTTGGTATAATTTCGTCATTTATCTATGATATGTATATTATTTTGGCGTAGAAAAAACATTGCCCCAGGATAATGTTATCTTTTTTAAAAGGATGATTTTTGTGGTTAAAATTTATATTATGGTGAAACCATTCCCATGTACTCATTATTGAGACACAAGTACTAGTGTCCATCTTGTGGGGATTGAGAAAAACCTGTAGGGCTGTTGACGTGCCCTGTTTGGGTATATTCTTTGTTATCTTGGCCTAATACATTATAAATTTTTTAAGATACAAGGTTTTTACAATGCATATGTTCTTGAGGATTAGTATTGTTATTATAAATGATTTTTATTATATATGTAAGGTCTCACATCTGTAGAGATAAGTGAATGATGAGTGTTAGGATCTCTTTCTCTCTATAAGTACTGTTTTCCATGGGTTGCCTAAGTTTAATTATAACCTTTATATTTATTTTTATTTTTTTTCTAGAGTATTATTGACATAAATTTTGGTATTTTAAATTCCATTGAACATACTATTGATATTATGGGTACCTATAATATTTTGGGACGAAAATAGCAGAATAACCTTATATACATGGTTATCTTAAATAGCCTAGAAAAAAACATTGGGAGCCCTTTTTGGTGGGTTTGTAATCTAATATAAAAGTTGTTTTATGATAGTAATACGGTCCACCAACCCTTGAAACCAAACTATGTGTATATTTTCCATTCGGTTAGATATATTGGTTTGGTCCCCATGCCTTTCAAATCAAACTCAATTGTTTGTACCATGGGAGTGAGGATAATTAGGGATTTATTATGTTTACTGTTTGTTAATGGTTTATTTTTTTATTGATGTTGTATTCTTTATTATTATTGAACATATATTAATGTTTTTATTTTTTTGGGAAAATATTTTCTTACATCAACATGAATGTTTTGATTAATGTAAAATAATTTATAATATATTAGTTTTCATCTCTTATATTATTCATAAATAGTATTTTAAATTTAATTTTTTTTAATGTGTATTTGTTTTCAAAACCAATTGATTAAATTTCAATATATGATTAACATAGTTTAAATTGAAATATTTTCAAAGACGTCAATTTCATTATAATGTTTGGAAATAAAATTTTAATATGGATGAAATATTAAATAATGAGATTTTATGTCTCTATAATGGAATTAATTGATTTTTTTGGAAATGAATGGGAAATTGTTGAATAATAAGTGTTTATTTTTTAAAAATGTATCTTTATTATATAATTTATATGTTGTTGTGATTTGGGTTCAAGGAACCATTTTAAAATGTGTTAGTTTAAAATAAATGAATTTTTTCATAGTTTTTTACCTTTAGAGAAAAATATCAAATGTTATTTGGGTTTATTTTTTATTCATGTGTTCCTTGAATGGTGATTATAAAACTAACTATAATATGGTATTAATTAATAAATGTAACAGTTTAAATTTGTTTGGATTAGTCCTTTTACCATGTACTTGAATGTTTTTTTTCTTTTTTTAATTGGAATATTCGTTATTTTATAAAATTTGAATCAATTAGTTGAGTGTTACCTAATTCTTTGTTGTTATTCAAAAAAAACATTAAAATATATTTTAATTCAATTTCCTTGGATCAGATATATGTTGAATCCTCTTGGTTTTTGTTCTATATTTTGGGTGGTCAAATCCACTCAGACATTTAATAGAGTGGTGGATCCTAGATAAATTATTTTTATAATTATGTTTCGATTCAAATTACAATGTGGTTTTTTATTTGTCTATTTTATTTTTTGATTTTTACTCATTAGGTATAGAGTGAGATGCGGTTTTGATAATAATTTAAATGGGAAATTTTTTTATATGTTTTTTGGTTCCTCGAAGATGGTATTTTTTATAGTGTCTATGATTATATAATTAAATCTGATCAGGTTATTATAATTTTTTAGTTTTATAAGATTGTGTTTCATAGTCATGGAAAAGGATGACCTTATTTGTGTCGATCATGTTCCTAGGATAGGTGTTTCCCCAATTGAGATTTTACATTATATGGTGTTATTTTAGAAATGTTTGGGTTTATATTAAGATAGTGACCCTGTCATTTAGTCATAGATCACCACTATGATATTATTTTGTTACTCAAGGTTGTAGAGTATTTAAATTATTTTTGATAAATTTCCTTTACTGAGCTATACATTTCCCATTATGGCTATAAGGGATGTGATAGATTTAGGTAGAATTGTTTTGGGACTGTACAAATGTCCTCTTGTTTTAAGACATGTTGATGGATCTGGGGTTATACTTTCATTGGGTATATAGTCTAGATTCATTTAATCTTATAGTGTTTTGGTAAAAAATATTGTTTGCATTGGGATTATCATTAATTTGGGGGTTCTTATTGGTGTTTCTTATTTTTTCAATGTTTCTTATATTTCAAATCATTTTAAAATAATTAAAAATGGTGGGGAGTCCTTTTTTATTTCTTAATATATCATAAACCCTTATGATGTGGTGATTTATTATTTCATTCTACTTATAGTGATTATATTATGATATTGTGTCGAATTTTTATTTTTATGTAATATTAAATTTACATGGTGATCTACACTATTTGTAGATCACGTTTGATTTTTTCAGTCCTCTAGCCTTTGAGAATATTTTTTTGGTTCTAATATTTTTAAAATGACACTTTTTCAATGAAATATATGGTGGAAAAATGATTCATGGTGGTGGGAATTATAACAACTCTTTTCAATATTTTTATATAGTTTAAAATATTGTAGGCTATTTTTTTGATATTCTAGGTCTAAAACATTATATTTTTGGGAATGTTTCCTATGTTTCATTATTCGGGAACACATTTAATAGAGAAACATGTGAGTAACCCTATATAATGAATTTTAAGATTCATATATTCTTAAATGGTTTATGATGCATTTGTAGAAAACGTTTTGGATGAATCTATTTGGGTTACACTTGAAAATGGGTGAAAAATATTGTACATTAGGTGTTATCAAATGACTTCGGTATAATGAAGGGAAACTATGAGAGTAAACATTTTTTATTAATGCTATGATTTTATGAGGTATTTTTCATAGTTGGAATAGAGTTCTTAATAAGTGAATCTTATTCAAAAGTTATGTTTTCTTTTCTAAAGTATTCCTCATAGTTGGTGCATGGTTTACCAATATATGCTACCAAAGCATGTGGTATTTTAGTTTTTTTTAAAAATGGAATTTTTTTTATATCTTTTGATATTGTGTTCTTTTACCACTATTACCTTCTCCTTGCATTATTATCCTTGTGTGCGTGAAGAGGATTACCTCTTATATGACCTTCACAAATGTTTTACACTCCATATTATATTTCCCAAGGGATATCAAACATAAACCACCTTTTCAATTTTTTCCATTCCATCATATAACATTTTAAATTCCTTCTTATTTAAGACTCCAAATGAAAAATACATTGTTATCCATACAAGGATATGGGTCTTATGTGTGTTTTATTATCAGTCACTTTTTCTAGGGCTTGTAAAGGGTGTGTTTTCATTCTGGTGGTCATTCACCATTAAATGTAACATTATTCTTCTTGGATATACATATCAAGAGTAATTTTATTTTATGGTTTCCATTATTTTTTATGTTATTTAATTACTTATGGTTTTAAATTCCTCATTTTACTAAATTAATTCTATATTTGATAGTTATTATGGGTTTAATTTTTTTTACTGAGATGACCACTTTCCATAATGATGTGAAATGGTTTTAATTATATTTTCAATGATTTTCGTTAATTTCAAGTCTAATTAATGTAATTTAAAGGATTATATAAATGAAATTTTAATTATTTGGGTAATTTACCAAGATTTTTATTGAATTTAGTAAAAATATATTTTACATTAAATTATCTAAAATAAATAAAGTTAATATTTTGAGGATTTTTTTTGAATTGAATGATTCTTTATCTAAATTTTTTATTGGAAAACTTCCATGAATTAGTATCAATACATTTCATATAATTTGTTTAAATGATATTTGAATTACGATTCAATGTTGTTTTAGATATTGATATTTTTTTCATTGAACTCTTATGAGATTTGGATGAATTTATAGTTTCGATCTTTTAAGGGTGTTTTAAAAAATATTTCTATCCCCATAATGATCCCCATTATTAATATTTATTGATGTAAAATGTTGAACCTAATAGAGGTTATTATTTATTTAGTACATATTTATAATGGCTATACTTATTAAATGGGGAATATTTTTTTGGGGGTGTTAGAGGTCGCATATTTTATTTATTAATAATGTTTCATTAAGGATAAAGTGATTATTTATTCAATTTTATCAGTTCTATATTGATAGATAATTGGAAAATTTGCAACTAATAGAGTTTCTAAATTTATTTTATACTAGAGTGGTTTTTACTCCCTTGCTAATTTACAAGGACATTAAAACCCTTATTGGGATATTATTTATGCTCAGTGACATAAATAGGAGTTAGAGGGGATAATTCAATTTTTCTTAGTGGGAATATATGGAACTAGATGGAGTAGACTAGTTCAAGAAACAATTATGTTTGATCCTTCTATGTGTTGGATGATGTATTGATTAAATTTGTTTTGGGAATCATTGTCCATCTCTTAAAATAATTTTTTTACAAATTATAAGCCATAAATTTTTTATACATTATTGATATTCATATATCATACATGGGATATTTTTTATTCCATTAATTGGTATAAAATTTTATTCAAATCAATTTAAATTTTCTTATGAAATGATGTTTTTAAATGAATATTAAATTTGTGTTATGAAAAGAGATATGGTAAAATTTTTAAGGTGGTATTGTTTTTTCCTCATTCAAACAGTTTAAGAGAAATTTTTATCTTAATGATTTCAATGTGTTTTATAATGATGTATTAGGACCATTCATTTATTATTTAATGAGGGGTTTTGTTTTTTAAAAGTTTTTTGGAATAATATTTTTTTTAATCATGTGAGTATATAGGAAAAATTCATTCATTATATTTAAAACCATAATAAATGATAATATGTTTGAAATTAAATAGAGAAATATCTTATGTAAAATCATTATGTGAATATTTTAATCACCTTCTATATAAAAAAATCGATTTATATTTCTCTCATCTCTCATTTGAGGTGCCTGGTTTTCATTATTAAATTTCTTTGATTCATTATATTTTTCTTGGTATGGATTATTGTTGATTTTTATTTATTTTGGTGAGTGAACTTCGGTCCCAAGTTAATAATTTATATAATTTTAATATAGTTTTTTTCTATGGATTTTTTTATGGGTCTCTTCAGAAAATTATTTTAATTGATTTTTTTCACTATATATGTAATTTTATAGAATATTTTTTTTTATTTTTGTACTTCTATTTAGTTATTATTTAATTATATAGTTACTCTTATTTTTACATTTATTTATTCTTTACAAATTTACTTGTGTCTTGAATATAAAATTTCATGATGGTTCATTCTGAATTTCAGTTTAGGATCCTATATGGGATACTCATTTATCTGAGGGTGAAACCATTCCTATAGCAAATTTAATTTGTCCTAGAATATTGGTTTTATCCCATGGTGATTTGGAATTCCATTTAGGCCATATTATATACTGGGATGGTATGTAATTTGGATATTTTATCCCTATCTATTACATGTAATGTAAACTAGAATTGTAAATTTCTTTGTTAGAGGATTTTCAAATACTTTTATTTATATTCAATTCATGAAGCCACAATCAATGATTAATTATAGTAAATAAATTTTAATGTATGAGAATATGGGTTTAGAATCCCTCAATTGGTACTTTATGAATATCTCATATCATATGTATTATTATATATATTAGTGATAATAAAATATTACAGTATAAGAATTAATATAAATTTATTTACAAAAAAAAATTAAAAATTCATTTTAAATTATAATAAAAAAATTTCAATCAAGCTTGCATGAGATAAATCATATAAAACTCTTAATTTTATATATTAAAGAACATTAAAATTGTCAGGTTTCATACATCTAAAAATTAGATTAAATGAAATTTATTTATTTTCCCACATAATGGAAAATAAGTAAAAATGAAAATACTACGGATATGAATGTTGTTAGGAACCACCTTTGTTGAAATGGACTCAATGATTCCCCATATTTACACCAATGGAAATATAATAAACGTAATTAATCTCTTAAAACAATTGAAAAAATATTTATCATTATTTATATATTTTAACAATCCAAATATACATATAAAAAACTGAATCTTATATAAAATCCGGGTATAATGTTACAATAATAATAATATTCACTAATATTATCTAATAATAAATTAAAATTGAATAAATGCACAAGGAAATAATCAATTAAATAATTGTAACATTAATAAAATAATTTCTCAGTGAAAACTTCCAAGAAAAAAATAAACCACAAAAATTATCGCTTATGTGTTATTTTTCCCATGAAATTGGATAAAACTGAATTATAATGGGGTTTACTTTTAATTTTAAAAAATACAATATCATAGAACCCATTAATATAAAGGGAATAAAGAATAAAATAAATAATTAATGATTGAGTGGGAAATAATCATAAAAAGATGAATGTTATCATTTAATTGGTATAATAACCACATGAAATTACCACAAATCAAGAGGAATCAAATTGTAGAATATTAACGTTAGGAGGAACCTCTTGGTATTTACCAATTAATATTGGATAAATGATTTTTAAGGGGTTATTTTATTTAGAGTTGTTAAGGGGCAAAATATCATATTAAATTAAAAACATGAAGAGCTTCCTGGAATATAAAATGGTACCACCTGGTCCCTGAAGGAAACCCAAAGTCCCCACACCTCTATATTGTTCAATAGTTACCCAAATAGAATCCATCATGTTATTGGTTCCCCTATAACACTATAAAAACACATGGTTACACCTTCTATGGTAAAAACCAAAGAAATATAACAATACCTCAATACACATAAAACAATACATTCAATTTTAACCAATAACATTTACAATTAATAAAATAATTTCAAAAACAAAAAACATCCCATTATCAAGAATAAAAAATTTAATTTTTCCCACAATATATTAATTAAATTTCCATAAAATGTGATAATGAAAGTTTGGATCATTATAAAATCCCCTCCATATAACTTTTAATCGCCAAGATACAACTTCCATCAATAATTCGTTATCCCATAATGTTTAATCAATATTTATTACTCATATGACATTTAATATAAACACAAATTGATCATTAGATTCTCAATGTGTTTACTCTATGTATCATATAACCACATAAATAAATAATTAATTAGACAAAAATTTTAATTCCATAATATATATTGTATCTAAGGTAATAATATTTTATGATTGTGAAATACCATTACTAATGAAAACCAATGTATTCAATGAATTATGTTGGATGTAAGATATTATCCAACCACTATAAACTAACATTAACTAAAACATTATCACATCTAACCCATTATTAGGTGAAAAAATTCCATAACTCAAAATATACTTTAAATTATAGTGTTTTATAGTATATAACATAGTTAGGGATTTTAATATTTTTCCTCAGCCTATTGTAGTCAATGAAAACTATTTTTTTAAAAAATTAGTTAACCCAATGAAATAAAAATAATATTTCAAAAATATTTATGATGCACTTTATTTAATGAATAAATAAATAGTAGGATCTCAATATTGAAACCAAAATTTAAATTATATAAAATTTATAAATATAATAATTTAATTGAAATTAATTATTAGGAAAAGGGTTAATATTTGTAATTATGAAAATAATATCATTATAATCAAATTATCACCCTTGTGAGAAATTAACTTTATCTCTTTATTTATTAATTTTATATATATAAGATTTTTTATTTATAAATGAAAACATATCAATATGTGGCATTATAATAAAATATTCCATATGACCATACACCACAATAAGAAGAAGATATATAATAGTGGCCCACACTTATAGGCTTTATAAATAAGATTGGTAACTGTATGTGATGAAAAAAAAGAAAGAATTATTTAATCAATTATAACACATACTGAAGAAATAATATAACACTATATTAAAAATATGTAAAGGAATGTTTTTACTATTAAAATCATCAAAAATAAAAATTATATATTAATAAATAAATAATTTCATGATCTACTATAAATTCACCTACAATATTAGATATATAATTTGAATGATTCCTTATAATTTTTTTGAAAAATTAATGAATTACTTATGAAATAATTCTAGTAAACAATTTAAAAAAAACAAGAAACTAACATAATTATGTTATATTATCTCGATTAAAATATTCTTCATATTATTGATATAAACATAAAAATAATATTATTATTATATCACCAATATATATATTATCAGTAATAATCAAGTTAGTTAAATTATCTATGTGGTTCTAGGTACTATATAAACAATAAAAGTGAAGCACACGATATATAATACATCCTCACTTTGCCTACATAATAAAATCTATAAGCAATGCCAAACTTCTAGATAGGATTTATCCTCATTAATAGATATGAAACCATATTTATTCCTACATACCTATAATAGAGGTTTATGAACTAATACCATGTAAAAATTGGTTATTCCCATTAAACTATATGGATATTCATAGTATCAGAAACACTCTCAATAATGCAAATCATAATATAATTTTATGGGTTACGTGTCAAGTCACGATTATCACATATCTAAAATATTTTTGATATTAAATAGTATTCTTTATCTATGTGAAAAATGATATAAATAATATTCACATATGATAATCTACTGTAATAGTGACATGATTTTCCAATTGGTATTTCACCAGAATTATATATGTCCCCGAGGAGGACTCTTTGGTCATTAATGTTTAAAACTAGAAAACATGGTCTCATAGAATTGTTTTCCTTTTATTTAACCTTTTGGTATTATTCAAAAAATTAATAATATATTACAAAATATATATAATTCCATATGATTTAAACATATATATATATATAAAATTACCAAATACAATAAAGTAAACATAAAAAAAAATTCTAATTTCCATACATAATATCCAATCTTTTTTTCCAAAACTGAGAGGAATATTACAAAAAATATACTGAAAATATGAAATGTGAATGTAAATTTTATAAATCTAATACTATATATATACACCACTAAAGTTAAATATGAAATTAATAGTCTGTTATATTAAAAAAACACAGTTTGAGAAACACATATTAAGTCAAAATATACAATGATTCAATCCCATAAGTTATACTATTTTCTATATGAATTAGATCACTAAACTAATTTACCTAAATTTTAAAAATAAATTTTAACAAAAAATTTATATTATATTATTTTATGTAGGAATAGATTAAAAAATATAACATTATTTAATTGCATACAATGGCACAATATATATAAAAATTACTGCATCAAACCATGTTATCATATCTGAGAAAAAATTTTCAGGGAGACCACATTTCCATTTTGAGCTAATAAATAATTAGTGTGATAAAAAAATCTTGTTATAGTTTATACATAATCATATTTATTAGAATCAATAATGTTTATTTTACCTTTCTATTATGAGATATAGGAAAGTCTTATAATTGAGTTGCAACATTGAACACCCATCCAATTACATGGTTATATGGAATAACACATTATATAACTCGGAACCATTTCTAACATGCCTTTCACATGAATTATAAAATTTAAACACCAATTCCAAAGAGGATTAAAAAAAATATATTTTATTATGTTTCATTTTATTTTAAAAATTTATTTTAAACTGAACTACAGTTATGGAACATTTAACATCATTTGATATAATGATCATGATTACTAATATATACTTCAATATAATATTAATACCAAAAATAAAATATTGTTTTCCAGTAATGACATAGTAAACATTTTTAAATCATGGAATTTAAACATGCAGTTCCAACCATAAAATATTTTTTCAAATTAGGTAAAATTTTCCTATAGACAATCATGGTATAGATCACTACATGTTTTAATTAAATTTATTATGAATTTTACATTCCATGACTATAAAATGGAAGTTAAAAACCAATAAAACATTAAACAACATTATTTTAACAATATTTATTCAAAACTAACAACTAACATGTTCATGGAGTAAACCATTTCCCATACCATAGTGATACATATCAATTACATCACCAAATTGGAACACTCTTTTTTTTGTTACATGTATTTCATTGATGTAAATTTATTTCTTATAATGGTAAGGGGAATTTTTTTTCAAAACCTATAATAATGAATTTTTTTTATTAAAAACAAAATTAGTTTGTATGGTTATACAATAATTAATAATAGAATAGGGAGGACTATTTTTACACCAATTCTATAACACAGAACTTGCCATTAATGACTGATTTTTATATTTTAAACCATTAATAAGTGATATTACAAAATCATCACAATTATTCATAATTATTGAAAAAACTGTTTACATTGAACATTACTAATATTTTATTTGATTGAGTGAAAACTAATTCCATAGAAAAATGTTTATAAAAATATAGTTTTTACCAAATAAGTATTATTTAGTTATCTATATTTTTTGCAATTAATTTAAACGAAAAATCCCAGAATTATCATCAAGATAAATTAAAAATATTTTATTATTTAAATCGGGTTCAATGGACATGCTTATTTTTCATTAAAATCATACAGAATATGATATTTTCCTTTTAGTATTTAAAACTATTTATAATGGAATTATATTATTATTATTATTTATAAGGTAAATAATATTCATCCAAAAAAATCTAATCTTAAGAATGGCTTATTAATATTTAAGAAGTGATTTATTGTTTCTGTATGAAATAAGTAATTATATTTTTTGGTTAAGAGTAAATGAGAAATATTTTTATTTGTTTCAAATTAATATATAAATTAAAAATAATTTATTCTTATTTTGATTAATAAAGTATCAATATTGTGGTAAAGTGTCTATATAATTTCATTTACATCCTATTGATATTAAATATTTATGCTAATTCATATTCATAAAAAATTATTATTTATGTATATATATATACATACATTAATAAAAGAAATGAACTAAGAACTAAAATTTAAAAATAATGAGATAAAAATATAAAATAAATTTCACAAACACTTTAAGAAACACTATTTATTTATTATTTAAAAAAATAAACAACTAATTATTTTATTAATTGTAAATTATATTATATATTTAATTTTTATTTTAAAACTATTGGTAGATAATTAAAAAATAAAAATATTTTGAAAGGCCAAATTAGTCACTACCACCATCTAGAATATAACTTTAATAAGTACCGTTGGGTACTCCAATGAAATCCAATAATCCAATAAAAAATATCCAAATTAAATTCACTAATTATTTTAAAATTAGTAAATATTTAACTAAAATACGTATAGAAATTTATACTAGCACCAGAAAAAAACATACTACATAATGAAATGTATTTATGAAATAAATTAAGGTACTGAAGAGAAGAATAATGAAGTCGGATTATAAAATTATTTTTATGAGGAAAACAATTATTCACATTAGATTAAGAGGTATTGAATAAGATAATATTAAGGAAAATAAGTTATTTTAGGCAAGATCCCATTTTTCATAGATAAATTATTTCTACATGAAATGGAAATGGGTTATAAGTGGGGTTAATGGGAAATGGAACAGAACCATAAAAGAAAATAACTGTATGGAATACCAAATAACCACTGAACTTTTTAGCCCTTAGAATTAATTTTATGAATCTAATAAACTTGTTGGGACTATGAAAAATAAATTTTTCCCAAAAAATTGTTCATAATGAGGAATTTTGTGACTACATGAACAAAATTGTATCCATTATAATTATTGTTGATTCCTTGAAAAAATTGATCTAACTTTAAAAAAAACTTTTTTTTTTTGAATGATACATTTTTTAGTGAAAATAAATTCTCGGGGTATGAAATATTTTTATTATAATATAAAAAACTAAAACTATGAGGATGTGTGGTGTGATAAAGGTAAAAACGTCATATATTTTAGTGTAATGAAATCTTTAAACACCTTTTTGAAATATTAATTCCTTGAGAAAAATAACTAATAGTTGGTTTCATGAATATAGTAATAAAAATATCATCTTTAATTTTGATTTAATTCTATATTGGATATCTCGAAAAATTTAGAATATCATCAATGTAATTAGAATAAAATAAATCATGGTGAAAACAATTATTAAAAAAAGATCCTATAAAATTAATTTCAATATTATTATAATACATATTTCATATATTATGCATGAGATCCT
Source organism: Viscum album (assembly GCA_963277665.1). Classification (NCBI taxonomy): domain Eukaryota; kingdom Viridiplantae; phylum Streptophyta; class Magnoliopsida; order Santalales; family Viscaceae; genus Viscum; species Viscum album. The sequence goes on along the minus strand of OY728125.1, from coordinate 1,918,337,463 downwards.
TATAAATTCTAAAATTTTTATATTTTGGCAGGACCATCTCCTCTATGAATTTATAGACAACACTATATAACATGTCACTATCAAGGTCAACTAGAATTTTATTTATTTCATCTGTATAATTTTTACATCATATTAGTAGATAAGGAATGAAAAAATCATTATAACACTATTTCCTCCTTAAATAATATCAATATAGATAGGTTTATTATAGTATTTCAATATAGTCATAAATAAGATGGAAAATAATTGTGGCCGACACGATTAAAATAAATCCATGGGAGATTTCATAATACTTTCATCTGAAAAAAAATTATTGACCAAAATTTCAATTATAATATGTTTACATGGTGTTAATGAAGAAACATAAGTGATATAATTTATATTAGAATATAATTCTATCTAGGAAAATAGAAATACTTCCCTCCATTCTCAACATAAAATATAAACAACTTGATGAGATCCCTCTCATATCACTATGCTATGAATCGTAAATATATTCAATGAGCTATTTGAGATAAAAATGTATATTGAACACTATTTTCTTGAATAATTGTATGATGAAAATTTCTCCCATCATTTACAAATATAAAGGATCCTTGAAGTGGGTCTGTTAGATGATGATTCAGTTTCATGAGAATGATGAGAAATTTTTTTAAGGTTGTGGGATTGGAATTAGGTATAATTTTATGTTTTCATAAGGGGGAATGTTTATTAAAAATATATATGATTCTTGTGTATTTTTTATCTCTAGTGAGGTTAATTTATCACACCCTTATGTGGTATCCCAGTTATTCAATTTTCCTGAATGTCCTAGATAGAGAATAATAGTGCAGAAAAATTCATTAAAGCATATTGAATCATTTTTTTGAAACATCATGAGATCTATCCGAGGCCTGTAGAACAGTATGTTGGAAATTATACTAGATGTTAAGGATATTTTAGAGGCTACCAAGACACACAATCATGAAAAATCCTCAATCCTAGATTCATTTTTCAGATCATTGTTTTAGAAACATATGATTTGGTGAAATAAAATGTCATTACTGATATCCTATTTATTTAATTGAGGAGAATATAAAATAATTTTATATTTCATGGTTCTTACCCTAATTACTATTGAGAGAAAAATGAATTCATTTAGGAAATTTTATCAGAACAACTAATAAAACATCCCATATAATAGGCTCACCATCACACTCAATAAATGTCGTTTTATGTTCTCAGGTCCCATTATTTCTGAGAACAACATTGTTTCATAAATTTTAAGAACATCCAAGGAACATTGGAATGGATTATGAGATGATAAATGATCTTTATTTAATGATTTCTGGTTTCAAAAACATATCTAAAATTCATATAGATAAGGGCTATGATATGATAGAATAGGGGATCATTTAGAAGACTGTTGAATATTTTTATTAGTCTATTTAGTAATTTTCTTTATACTTCATTTATCATATAAGGTTCAAAAGCCCTCTATGGTGAATATGTTTTTGTTTTTTATTATTAATTAGTGGATTTTTTCCATAGTGACACCCATTAATTATATATCTTGATTCACATTTATGATTTATTTAGTAGAAAACATGATTTAGTTTTCCTGAATAGACTCATTCATCTATATAGAGAGATTTATTGGTTTAATATAATATCAAATCAATTAGTTGTAGCTGAATTTATCTTCTTAAGAAATGGCCTGAAAATATCTATACTCAACATCAAAAGGATTGTTAATTCCAATATTTAGATGATTTTTCAACACATAAACAACAAAAAATGAAATGTATTCATCTCAAAAATATTATACTAACTAGTTCAATAAGGTCAATGAGGGAAATAACAACATTAAAAAAATACTATTCCCTATGAAATATCATTTTACCCTCATTCAAATGGTTAGATTTTAGTTCTATAATTTAATAGAAGATAAAAAAATCATCTGAATTTTGTTAATTTAGAAGGGATATTTCATTTTTTTGGGGTGAATTTTTTTCAAGTAAACAGAATGTTTTATTTTATACTAATAAAAATCCTCCACAATTTAAAATTATGATTAATATTATAAATTAATAATGAATTTTCCATTAAAAATTTCATTTCATATTATCACCAATATGGGCTCCACCATTAGACCATCTAGCCTATACATTCCAAACATGTTTTTGTGGGTGTAATTAATCTAACAAACATATCTGAAAATTCAACATGATTTCATAAAAATGTAGATTAAGATGAAGTAATGGGAAACATTCTTTAGTCTATGTCCATCAACATGAAGCATGGGTCTACTCATATTTTTTTGGTATGATGATTCATTCGGATCTTATCTGTAGTGTGGAATATAAGATTATATTATAGTTATTTATGAAATGACAAACTATATGTTCTGAAATTAAATTTTTTTCATATGGATAGAAAACTATTGTCTTATTCCTCCTAACATACATATTTTCCTTTCTTCATACCATATATTTTTATAGGTGATAACCATCCCTTGCCTATTGAAATTATACTACAATGATATGTTTAATCAAATTTATATTTGAATTACAAATTTTAATGAACCTAATCACTACATATTCAAGAAATCACCTTTAGGTTCCTTTACATGTGGTTACTTTTGGAAGATAATTCATGACTCGTGATGTGTTGATCCCATGATAAGTAACATTTGGTGACTGATTTTAGTCACTATATTAATTTTTACATTTTAGAACCTAAAACATTATGCACTCCCTAGAGATTTCAGTTTCTAAAGGAATTCATTCCACCATCCACTACATTTTTCAGTTTCATGAAATTAAATTCCTAGCCATTGTTTTATGTATTTTTAGAAGGTTATTAGTTCTACATCATATAAATTTTTTAAGGTTTAATATTACACTGATTATATTGGATATATCTTCTTTCCATGTTTAAATGATTACGAAAATATTTTTATGTAATCAAGGCAGAAGACATTAATTTACATACGGTTATTTGGTTTTATAGGGAACCAAGAATATAGTAATTTATAAATTATTCTCTCTATAATTATGTACCTCAAATCAAGTATACATTAGTGGATCCATTCAAAAATCATTCTATACCGAGTGGAAAATATAATAAGTGTGGTCAACATCCACATCCCCTCCATTATTTATGTAAGAAACAGTTAATCCAAAGTTCCTTTGGGGCTTGGGATTATTCTCATTGTCGAAAAAAATTCTATGATCAAAATTTATAGATATTTCATTCAAGGTTACATGAATATACGAGTTCTAGTTTGGGATAGGGATGAATTAATTTTTATGGATTTCTCATCCTTCTTCAGAGTGAAAACATTAATTAAAATGGATACCCAATCCTTGCATGCAGATCTAAGAATTTATTCATCTTATAATATCTTTGTATCTATAGTCTTATCAGAAACATCCATGATTTAAAATTATCTATATGGACTCTATCCCTATAATTAGACAATCACATACACCACTAAAAAATTATGGATTATACTATCCTTAAAAATTTAAATCCCACATACCTGATGATATAGGAATAAATTGATGAAAAATTTATCTCAAATAGCTTCCATGAAATTGATTTGATGTTTTTTTGGCATATATAAAATCCTGAGATTTTGTGAATTGTTTTTCTAATTAATATAACATTTGTCATATTTTTCATTTCACACAACACTATAGATAGTTTATTTTATATTGATGAACTATGTTTTGATTTCACTATATGCAACAAAAAGATAATTATGAACTACATAAAAAACAAATATTATATTATTCTACATGTAAAACTGTTGTTTTCATTCATTATGTAGAACAATAACTTTCCTTGATGTATTTTATAACACACAAGACAATGTTTTAATGAACAATATTATATAATTTAAATGATATAAATTAATATAATAAGATATAACATAGTGGTTAAATTAAAAGATATGAATAGTTTCTTCTAATTTATGAATATATATGGTTTATACAAATAAAATATAAATTCATAGTTTAATAATTATTTGGAGATGAATATCAAAATAGGCTGAATATAAAGAAAAATTTTATTATTGTTATAGAAACAAACTGTTTTTACCTATTAAATTAAATTAATTAAAATTAGTGACTGATATTAATGTAATATATATGATATATGAAAAAAATATTTATATTAATTGAGGATATTTTATAGAAATGAGATAATATAAAACCTAAAATTATGCTTAAACCCCAATATTTTTATTAATGTATTTTTACCATCTTTTAAAGGAGAACCTATTTTGAATCCAATTTTTTGAACTTTTATAGATTTTATATGTAAAAATAAACATTATATTTTAAATAAGAACATAAGAATTATTTTAGTGTATGTTTTTGATATTTATTCTCTTAAATTTTTTATTTTACTGAATATAGAAAAATAATGAACTTCAGTTCAAAACTTCTTTTTCATGTAATTTATTTATATAGTAAAATTAGATTTTTTAATTGTTTAAAAATTAAATTAGAAAAAATTATTATCATAAAAATAATAATTTGGTGATTGATATCAATTTCACTATGATATTGGTTATAAAAACATAGAAAACATTTGAAATTTTTTTCTTTCAAAATATATATTATCGACCCGAGTGTGGGATTAATTTTAAATTAATTTATATCAACTATATAATTGAAATTTAGAATAATAGATTAAATATTTGGAAAAATTATAATTAATAATCTATAAAATAGTAAAATTATTTTTTTACCAATATGATTATGGAATGTATTTAAAATTAATTACATTGATCAAGGTAAAATTAATCTCAACCAAGGATTAAACCACAATGTTAAGACCTAAAATGACCAAGACACATTTTGAAGAGCCATTTTTTGGACATATTTTGACCCCATATTCCCTTGGATATATTGTTTTCTATTATTCGATCCACATTACATGTGTAAAATGAGCATTTCATTCATTTTTTAAAATATCACAAGAGTGTCACTCCTCCATTACAAAAAGCCTCTTATACTCCACGTCTTTAATCCTCTAAAACCAGTTAGGATTGGAAAATATCAAACAAAATATACTCCAAATTGTACTACCTTCATTATAGATTCCTCTCTATGGGCGGAAATAAATCTAGGGAGGCCTTTTGGTAAAAACCAAAATGAGTTACCTAATTAAGAGGAAATGTATTCTCTCGACATCAATCCTTTTAATTTTATTATCCACCACTCTAAATTCATTATTGCATGATCATATAAAAATTTATATTAAATATAATATAATGTTTTCATTTTAATTTATTAACAAAAAATTACTCACACCCCCATCTAATGGGTAACAAATATACGGTTTATGTGTACGACGAACTATTGTCTCATAAAATGATGATTTTTTATTTTTGCTTACCTCCTCTCGTGGGGGGAATTTTTGTAAAGACCCGAATCTTGACTTACATGGAAATTACATTACTTTTTCAGAATACTTAGTACATAACAAAAACACACACACAAGGATCGTAATAGTTTAGTGTCTTTGGAAACTCGGAATGTAATCATCTAATCGTGGTGAAAGATCTTCAATATCTCCCATAAAGATCTTCCTTTTTTTACCTAAAACCTTTCTTTATATCCTGTGGAAAAGAAAACATAAAAGGGTGAGCTCAAATGCTCAGTAAGGGTAAGAAAAAGAAACATCAATCACATCATATTCATAAGAACATAACTTTTGGAAATCTTAACCTGCAAAAGAGAGCATAATTTCATATCATGGGATAAATCATAGTAGTGAAATGAAATCCCAATAAGCATAACATAAAACATGAAACTTTGGGGCATACACACATAATCATATAGAATCATTTCTTGTTAGCCAAGACTCATTGCCAAGACTATCTTAGTGGACAAAGTCCCTTTCTAAACCGAGTCACCCTCGTTCCAGTCCTGTTTCACTGAACCGGTATAACCTACCATTCCAGCCATGTCTATCTCATGAGATATAAAATCATTACCCAATGAATTGGAGGGAGATATAGGTCCCACCCTTCTTATAATGAATCCTTTCTTATGTGTGCCACATAATCATAAATCATACACCATCGCATAACACATGTAACAAAAATGGGATTCTTGAAACATCATGACATCATAAAACAAATCATATAAGGTAAATGACTTCATAAAAATAATTCCCTAAGAACATAATCAAATCAATGTAATAATAGGGATAAAAACAGAACCCTTTATTATCTTATATGGAAAATAATTTCGATAAAACACTTGAACTCCATTCTTGAGGAAAATATCCTTTCTTCTTCAAAAACATTTTCCTTTCTTAACATGTCATAAAATTTTAAACTAAAAGAAGTTTATTAAAAATAAACTTGAAAACTTGTAAAGGAAGCTTCTTGGAAATAATTTTTTAAAAATCCATTCATGTCGTATAAGTTAAAAAAACATTCTTCTCGTACTTTTGTCAGAAAGTCAAAAAGTACCTTGTACGAAAAAAAACGACAAAAGTTTCCTTTCATATCCTTTACTAAAAACTCACCGATGGGTAAAATTGGATTTAAACAATTGTAGGTGGATGGAAATAAAATTACATATTGAAGAAACATGGATGTGGATGATAAAATACACCCCAGTAAATACCAAAGTATAAACAATCTCGGATAAAAAATGAGATTGTGATATTTCCCTTACCTTAGGTCCGACTTGCTTTGTACATGTCTGAACCTCCTGTATAATGCTTTAAATCATGTTATTTACTTATTCCAGAATCATATTATATCATATATGGTCCACTTATGACTTTATATTACCCGTTCTTTTGTAAATTCATGTTAAAGAAGCGTTTTGGGTAAAATCGTTTCATTTATCGTAGGTGTTTGGACTTGTTGTTATTGACATTATTATTACTTATATCATGATTTACTTACTTCCAGAATATAAACTATGATTTATATATCATATATATTCAGTATATATATATATAATAGATAGATAAACGAAATGAAACACATCGTTCATGGAGACGGTAGTCCGTACGTACGCATGAACGCTGCTTTCCTTTCCTTATTATCTTGAATGGAAGTAAGTAGTTGACATATATATATATATACATAAATCCAGTAGATTTAACATGTCATATATTCCATTATTATTCATTATATATACTTTATAATCATTCTTAAATGGTTAACACGGAGAATGAATCTCATCGCGTCATGGAGACGGTAGTCCGTACGTACGCACGAGCGATGATATCGTTCTCATGATCGTGAACATGTGTTGAAGTGTATGTATACTATTTAAGTATAAATATAACATTATTATAATTATATATAGTTACTCATTACACCATTATACCCATCCAATTAAGGTGGTGGCGGAAAATAGATTACACCACGGCGTGGAGACGGTATTCCGTACGTATGCACGCGCGGTGATTTCCTTTTTCCGTAGGATGGATTGAAGGTGAAATAGGGTTGTTTCATACTTATAATAACATATCAGTATATGAGTGATAATGATGTTATTAATTCATAATGAAACAACCTAAGAAGAATAAGTGGAATAAGAAATAAAGATGAAAGAATCGGTAACAGACATTACCTCTTCTTTGAAGTGCTTCTTTGAGACCTCCTTTTAAGGCACTAAAATGGGTCATTGAAGAAGACCAGAACCTCTAGGATGTTTCTAGGGAAGTGGAGAAGAGAATTTGGCAGGGGTTTTCCGAGCTTGAAGGCTCAATGTTGTGTGATGAAGAGAGGGAGGAGGTGCCCTTTTATAAGGGAGGAGAGGGGCACCTTAGGAAAATCTCAAAATATTATTTTATATTAATGTCAAATTTGGTTTATAATGGTTACAAAGGGTCTTATTTCGAAGATAAAGTTGGGATGGGTTGAAATCCTCTAATCCAATAGGATTTAGACAAGTTTAGGTTATTATTTTACCCTTATCAATTAGATTTAACTCTGAGTTAAATAATTTAACTTTTACCGTGTCTTTTTGTTTTCTTACACTATATGGTTAATAAACTTACTATATCAAGCCAAACGAACCCCAAGTTGTTTATTATTAATATATCTATCCTTATCTAAGTAATTTGGCTGATCCTTCGATTTTTAAGAATTAAATAACAATTATGAATATAATATTTGTTTTAAAAACTAATTTATGTAAATTTTGATACTATTTGGTACATGATTTTTATGAAATTTTTAACATAATGATAAGTTCGAACCAAGTTACTTAAATCAACAATAACATGTCATATTAACCTAGAAAATTAGTGTAAGTCATCAAAAGTCTCAAATTACATTTATTTGGGCATTTATAATATCAATTATGTTAATATTTTCTTAAAAAGGTAATTACTGCATTATCGTTGTGTCATAAATAAAATAAATTATTTAAAGTATACAAATTACAAATAAAATACCATTATGTAGGAAATCGTTTTAGCTTTCTAATGAATATTTATAGTTGAAATTATATTATGTATAACCTTATATTAAAAATGTTTTAGTAAATAAACATTGATTTTAACTCTTTTAACTCTTCTTTGAATTAAATAATAATAAATGTCCTAATCTAATCCAAGTGGGCCTAAATGATAATATTTTACACTTAAGGTTGTTTTTGGTCGAGATAAACGTGTCCAATAGGATTAGTACATGTGTTAGGGTAACATTAATATCATTTTTACCCTTAATTACCCTATTTACTTTTAACCGTGGTAAATAAAAGTAAAAAGTTACTATTCACCAAAAATTATTTTCATCTCATTGAACCACATTTTACTTACTGACATCAACCGTGTCTCTCGGATTTTTGAAATTCCATTCACAGTAGCGGTAAAATTAAGATTTATGAAAAAATTAATTTTTTTAACTACCACTTAGTAGTTTCACTATTCATCAAAAATTGAAGTTTTTCAGAAAAAAGCCAAAATTTCACCCTAAGCTATAATTGATATTCCGAATTCAAAAATGATTTCTATTTTACAAAATTCCCAACATATAAGTTGCATTAATTAATTTTATAATTAATTTCTGTTGTCACAACAAATAGCGTGTTTTTAAGAGATAATAACTATCAAAATATTAACACTTGTTTATGTCTGCTGTAAATGTAAAATTACATCCAATAACCAACATTGTATTGAATTGTAAAAATATATTCTAAATATACTTTAAAACCACTCAAATTAATAATTTATCACTATTAATTTTTTTGATTAAAAAAGTGGTTTTTAATTAAAATTTAGTAATTTTCACCATTCATCAGAAAATGAAAGTTATCCGAAAAGTACCAAAATTTCACCCTAATCTAAATTTGATATTAAGAATCCAAAAATGAATTCCATTTTGAAAAAAAAAAATTTAAAAATTTAAAAAAGTGGTTATTACTATTCATAACGGCTAGTTTTAATAATATTTTAATAGCATATCGTTGTTTAGTGAAACTCGTTTTTGCGTACTACACATGCTATCGAGGAAGGTCGCGATTGCGTGTAATGCAAGGCAAGTCAAGGATGCGTGTTGTGCAAGCTCTTTTTGGTGTAGCGTATAACACAAGACATTAATGAAATTAAAAAGAATATTTTTCATAAAATCTCGGGGTGTTAAATTCTACCCCCCTTAAAATGAATTTCGCCCTCAAAATTCGTTGGGGTTATAAATGGTTTACTATTCGAAAGTTTCATTAATCGAAAACCACATCGTAAAAAGGAATACCAAAACCAATTTTTTTTAAAAAAAAGTATGAAACGTAACGGTTACCCAAATAAACTAATCACTGGGTTTCCACATAGGTGAAAATATGGATATGGAAGAAAAATCTAACCATCATGTTCTGATAGAGAGTGGTAGAGAACATGGCTATGGAAAATCCAACAATCACAAATCTATAAATTTGTGACGATCTAAGGTACCATCTGATTAATCGGATATAAGAGCACTATGACAACATTTTTAGTTTTCAAGATTGTTTCCCTAAAGTTGAAGAATTTGAATTAGAATAAATACTTATTTTATTTTGGTACAATCTCACTGTTGTTCGTGCCTTGAACAATTTCCACTTCATCTCTTAAATAAATGAAGTTGAATTTGTTATTCGTGAAGTGTTACCAAATCATGTGATAGAATGACGTGTCATTAAATCTATCTCAAACAAAAGGTTAGCCAAAATTATATACATAAGTCGATCTATAGTGAGATTAATCATATATAGTTCCTAAAATGGACTTATACTTCATATATCATACTGCTTAATATAATGAAACTAGTTTCTACTAAACAGGGACTCCCTGTAGGCCAGTGGTAGGCGATAAAGGCCAGTCGCACTTCAGTTGTGGGTTCGATTCTTACAGCCTTGTCCGACGCGATGGGCTGTCGCCCGTCCTGCAGGTTGTCCTTTTTCTAAAACTATATTACTATAACATCCCATCAATAATATCGAAAAAAACTTCTATCCTTAAACAATACTAACTTATGTCCAACATAATCCATTCCAATATTTAGGTTTATCCATAATACTGCAGTCCACTCTCATAACATAGTGAAAATGATTACCAGAGATTTAATACCATCATTGATCCCCATATATCATAAGATATGTTTTGTTGGTCACATTCCAAACATTCAAAGTCCATAATCATGTATTCTCTTGAATACCTTAGTGAAAACATGAATGCAGTTAAAAGTTAACACCTTCCACATACCAAAATCCTCAAAATTCTATATACTCAAACCATGATATCACTTAGTCCTTATATCAATCATGAGCTCATGAATACTGTTAAACATTTCATTTTCTCGTTTTCCCTTCATTATGCGCATATCATCTTATTTCCAAAAAATATCTCAATCACTTTGAATAGAACATTAGAACAACACATAAATATTCCAATACATTATGATACCACGTTATTTTGGAATCCCATTACATAAAAACTTAATCATTCCACCACATCGTTTTGATATTCAACTTCGCCAATAGTGATCGCATGTGACTTCCCTTTGTCCTTTGCTTTCAGTGGTTTCTCATGTTGGTCATCACTAACCCTTGGATTAGAGAATTTATTAGCATAATGCCCCATTTCCTTGCACTTGAAGCATTGAAGTGTTGGTGGTGCGTTCTCTGCAGTGTTTGCTTTATTCACATCATTAGAATCCCTTTTTCCATTACTTCGACACTCAGCTGCTCGTTGAACTTCTTTACCACACTTAAAACATTTTCTAGTCCCTTTAAGAAAATATCCACCATGCTTTTTTCCACACTTTGTGCATAAGGAAACATTAATCTTCTTTCCACCATTATTCTGAGATTTCTCCTTGAACTCCATCTTTCGTTTCTTTTCAAAACCATGAGATGGATATGTAACACCAACTTCCATTTCTACCTTGATAGCACAACGCACAATTTCTTCATAGCTACTGAAGTCTCTTATTGCTAATGCCCTTCAAAGACTTGGTTTTAAGCCACTGAAAAATCGATCAACTTAACTTTCAGGTTGGATGATAATGCCAGATGCATACCTTGCAAGTCTTGTAAAATTTGATTCGTATATACCAACAGATTCATCATCCTTTTGCTTTAGTTCAAGAAACTCCTTCTCTATCATTGTTCGAAGAATACGAGGGAAGTACTTTCTGAAAAACAAGTTCTTGAACTCTTCGCATTCCATGGACTCAATTTCATCTCTTGGCCTCGTATTCTTGATAAGATTCCATCATTGATCACCTTCACCTTCCAAACGATATACTGCTAAGATGACTTTATCATGTTCAGAACATTGAAGAACTGAAAATATCTTTTCAGTGGTACTGATCCATTGTTCAGCAACAAGTGGATCGGAAGTCCCACTGAAAGAAGGTGGACGTTTCTTCATGAAGGACTCAATAGAATACTGTTCCTTTCTCTTCTCATTTGGAATTCCAGAATGATTCATAGCTTGTGTAAGGATAACAATAAGATTTTTCACTCCATCTCCCATAACATTTGTTTGTTCAGGAGGACAATCATTGCATTTTCCATTGCATTGATCAACATGGTTCCTTCGGGTTCCAGCCATCGTCTAAATCCCAAAAAGAATAGTGTGAGAGGCAAAAATCATGCTAGGGAAAACAACATAATAAAGGGGGAGTACCTTCAATATCTAACCTCTTAGGTTTAATTCTATGATCGTTAGCATAGTTCTAGTACTATAACCTATACGTATACTTAACCTTAGGGACATCCCTAGACATACCGTAGAAATATCTCTAGGGATCTCACTAACGTTTTCGCATCCTAGTTTCCAAAGGTTGACTAAACCTTTCCTATGATACCAACTGTAAAGACCCGAAGTCTGACTTACATGGACATTACATTACTTTTTCAGAATACTTAGTACATAACAAAAACACACACACAAGGATCGTAATAGTTTAGTGTCTTTGGAAACTCGGAACGTAATCTTCTAATCGTGGTGAAAGATTTTCAATATCTCCCATAAATATCTTACCTTTTTTTTACCTAAAAACTTTATTCATATCCTGGGGAAAAGAAAACATAAAAGGGTGAGCTCAAATGCTCAGTAAGGGTAAGCAAAAGAAAATTCAATCACATCATATTCATAAGAACATAACTTTTGGAAATCTTAACCTACAAAAGAGAGCATAATTTCATATCGTGGGATAAATAATAGTAGTGAAATGAAATCCCAATAAGCATAACTTAAAACATGAAACTTTGTTGCATACACACATAATCATAGAGAATCATTTCTTGTTAGTCAAGACTCATTGCCAAGACTATCTTAGTGGACAAAGTCCCTTTCTGAACCGAGTCACCCTCGTTTCAGTCCTGTTTCACTGAACCGGTATAACCTACCATTCCAGCCATGTCTATCTCATGAGATATAAAATCTTTACCCAATGCATTGGAAGGAGATATAGGTCCCACCCATCTTATAATGAATCCTTTCTTATGTGTTCCACATAATCATAAATCATACATCATCGCATAACACATGTAACAAAAATGGGATTCTTGAAACATCATGACATCATAAAACAAATCATATAAGGTAAATGACTTCATAAAAATAATTCCCTCAAAACATATTCAAATCAATGTAATAATAGAGATAAAAACAGAACCCTTTATTATCTTAGATGGAAAATAATTTTGATAAAACACTTGAACTCCATTCTTGAGGAAAATATCCTTTCTTCTTCAAAAACATTTTCCTTTCTTAACATGTCATACAATTTTAAACTAAAAGAAGTTTATTAAAAATAAACTTGAAAACTTGTAAAGGAAGCTTCTTGGAAATAATTTTTTAAAAATTCATTCATGTCGTATAAGTTAAAAAAACATTCTTCTCGTACTTTTGTCGGAAAGTCAAAAAGTACCTTGTACGAAAAAAAACGACAAAAGATTCCTTTCATATCCTTTACTAAAAACTCACCGAAGGGTAAAATTTGATTTAAACAATTGTAGGTGGATGGAAATAAAATTACATATTGAAGAAACATTGATGTGGATGATAAAATACACCCCAGTAAATACCAAAGTATAAACAATCTCGGATAAAAAATGAGATTGTGATATTTCCCTTACCTTAGGTCCGACTTGCTTTGTACGTGTCCAAACCTCCTGTATAATGATTTAAATCATGTTATTGACTTATTCCATAATCACATTATATCATATATGGTCCACTTATGACTTTATATTACCCGTTCTTTTGTAAATTCATGTTAAAGAAGCGCTTTGGGTAAAATCGTTTCATTTATCGTAGGTGTTTGGACTTGTTGTTCTTGACATTATTATTACTTATATCATGATTTACTTACTTCCAGAATATAAAGTATGATTTATATATCATATATATTCATTATATATATATATATAATAGATAGATAAACGAAATGAAACACACCGTTCATGGAGACGGTAGTCCGTACGTACGCATGAACGCTGCTTTCCTTTCCTTATTATCTTGAATGGAAGTAAGTAGTTGACATATATATATACATAAATCCAGTAGATTTACCATGTAATATATTCCATTATTATTCATTATATATAATTTATAATCATTCTTAAATGGTTAACATGGATAATGAATCTCATCGTGTCGTGGAGACGGTAGTCCGTACGTACGCACGAGCGATGATATCATTCTCATGATCGTGAACTTGTGTTGAAGTGTATGTATACTATTTCAGTATAAATATCACTTTATAATAATCATATATAGTTACTCATTACACCATTATACCCATCCAATTAAGGTGGTGGCAGAAAATAGATTACACCGAGGCGTGGAGACAGTATTCCGTACGTACGCACGCGCGGTGATTTCCTTTTTCCGTAGGATGGATAGAAGGTGAAATAGGGTTGTTTCATACTTATAATAACATATCAGTATATTAGTGATACTGATGTTATTACTTAATAATTAAACAACCTAATAAGAATAAGTGGAAGAAGAAATAAAGATGAAAGAATCAGTAACGGACATTACCTCTTCTTTGAAGTGCTTCTTTGAGACCTCCTTTTAGGGCACTAAAATGGGTCTTTGAAGAAGAACAGAACCTCTAGGATGTTTCTAGGGAAGTGGAGAATAGAATTTGGCAGGGGTTGGCCGATCTTGAAGGCTCAAAGTTGTGTGATGAAGAGAGGGAGGAGGTGCCTTTTTATAAGGGAGGAGAGGGGAACCTTAAGAAAATCTCAAAATATTATTTTATATTAATGTAAAATTCGGTTTATAATGGTTCCAAAGGGTCTTATTTCGAAGATAAAGTGGGGATGGGTCGAAATCCTCTCATCCAATAGGATTTAGACAAGTTTAGGTTATTATTTTACCTTTATCAATTAGATTTAACTCTAAGTTAAATAATTTAACTTTTACCGTGTCTTTTTGTTTTCTTACACTATATGGTTAATCAACATACTATATCAAGCTAAACGAACCCCAAGTTGTATATTATTAATATATCTATCCTTATCTAAGTCATTTGGATGAACCTTAGATTTTTAAGAATTAAATAACAATTAATAATATAATATTTGTTTTAAAAACTAATTTATGTCAATTTTGACACTATTTGGTACATGATTTTTATGAAACGTCTAACAGAATGATAAGTTCGAAACAAGTTACTTAAATCAACAATAACATGTCATATTAACCTAGAAAATTAGTGTTAGTCATAAAAAGTCTCAAATTGCATTTATTTGTGCATTTATAACATCAATTATGTTAATACTTTCTTAAAAAGGTAATTACTGCATTATCGTTGTGTCATAAATAAAATAAATTATTTAAAGTATAAAAATTACAAATAAAATACCATTATGTAGGAAATAGTTTTATCTTTCTAATGAATATTTATAGTCTAAATTATATTATGTATAACCGTATATTAAAAATGTTTTAGTAAATAAACATTGATTTTAACTCTTTTAACTCTACTTTGAATTAAATAATAATAAATGTCCTAATCTAATCCATGTGGGCCTAAATGATAATATTTTACACTTAAGGTTGTTTTTGGTCGAGATACACTTATCCAATAGGATTAGGACATGTGTTAGGGTAATATTAATATCATTTTTACCCTTAATTACCCTATTTACTTTTAACCGTGGTAAATAAAAGTAAAAAGTTACTATTCACCAAAAATTATTTTCATCTCATTGAACCACATTTTACTTACTGACATCAACCGTGTCTCTTGGATTTTTGAAATTCCATTCACAGAAGCGGTAAAATTAAGATTTATGAAAAAATTAATTTTTTTTAACTATGACTAAGTAGTTTCACTATTCATCAAAAATTGAAGTTTTTCAGAAAAATGCCAAAATTTCACCCTAAGCTATAATTGATATTCCGAATTCAATAATGATTTCTATTTTACGAAATTCCCAACATATAAGTTGCATTACTTAATTTTATAATTATTTTCTGCTGTCACAACAAATAGCGTGTTTTTAAGAGATAATAACTATCAAAATATTAACACTTGTTTATGTCTGGTGTAAATGTGAAATTACATCCAATAACCAACATTGTATTGAATTGTAAAAATATATTATAAATATACTTTAAAACCACACAAATTAATAATTTATCACTATTAATTATTTCGATT
This sequence comes from Viscum album, assembly GCA_963277665.1. Classification (NCBI taxonomy): domain Eukaryota; kingdom Viridiplantae; phylum Streptophyta; class Magnoliopsida; order Santalales; family Viscaceae; genus Viscum; species Viscum album. Next base: position 1,918,321,331 of record OY728125.1, on the reverse strand, counting down.
AAAAAAAAAATTTTAATTAAAAGTTAGTAATTTTCACTATTCATCAGAAAATGAAAGTTATCCGAAAAGTACCAAAATTTCACCCTAAGCTAATTTCGATATTACGAATCCAAAAATGAATTCCATTTTGAAAAAATAAAATTTAAAAAAATTTCAAAAATTGGTTATTACTATTCATAACGGCTAGTTTTAATAATATTTTAATAGCATAACATTGTTTAGTGAAACTCTTTATTGCGTACTAAACATGCTATCGAGGAAGGTCGTGATTGCGTGTAATGCAAGGCAAGTCAAGGATGTGTGTTGTGCAAGTTCTTTTTGGTGTAGCGTATAACACAAGACATTAATGAAATTAAAAAGAATATTTTTCATAAAATCTCGGGGTGTTACAATTTTTATGGAAAATATATTTATATATGTTATAATTTATATTTATTATGTATTTTTTATTCTATAATAATTTTACAAAAGAAATCATTATACTTTCAATTTGATGAAAATATGATAATTTCTCTTGATAATGTTAGGACTATTTCTCACTCAAAGCGATGTGATTCGTTCACACACTACATAGAATGTATTAATGATAGTTTGTGTGAAATTATATGATATAAATGACATAATAATGATAAATTAATAATGGTATATATATATACACACACACATACATATATTATTTACCTACTTTTTTTCAATATGAAAATAAACACGGAAACATCATTCATGAATAAAGATGACTTACCTTCTCCATGAATAGTTTAATCCATTTACTACTTCTGTATTATATACATTATTATTACATAAATATATTTAATATAAATTATATTTATATTATTATATTAATTCTAGATATCCTGGTATAAGTATAAGGAGAAAATATATAAAAATTAAGACACATTCGAAGAATCATGAAAATATTATCCGAAGTGAATCTTTAATATAGGATTGGTAACAAGTGGATAATATAAGTTTGTAATAAAACCGTATATGGTATATATTTAATAATATTGTTATCTAAATTAATTATAGAAAAATTATTATATTTTATACATCTTGTTCTATTGAGTACAATGATTCTCAAGACACAAAGTAAGGGAATTTAATCACACTTTTTATTTTGATGAGATACATGCATTATTCACAACCCATTTAATATGTGTGGTGTGTATAAAACCCATGGATGAATTATATTGTTCCTATAATTAAAATATTGATTTTTTGAATATCCATTTTATGTTATTTCTATCATGGGATTTATGTTTGCAAAGATACCAAATCAGTAAAGTAGTGTTTTCCAATTTTCATTCGTTGAGAAAAAAAGAATGTTATGCAGATATATTTTCCCATGAGGTGTATATAATAACATTGAAATGTTATATAATAAACCATCTAATTTTAAAGATATTTTATGCTTCACGTAATTTAATTTTTTTACACGGTGAGTATGGTTTAAATTTACAAATTAGTAAGAGTTTATAGAAACCGTCTCATCGCTTTTTTAGATTTTTTATGTTTTTTTACCTGGATGAAATATTATAATAAATATCATTAAAAATATGGTTAATTTTAGTCTCCTACGGTTATCCATTATAAATTCATGTATTTGATACATTTTTTCACACTTTGGTACATAATATAGTTAGGAATGTGTTTTTAAGAAAGCGTGCATTTTCCCAATATCCTGTCAGAAATATATATTCCTTTAAAATCATCTTCTCTAAAAAGGGATTCCATGATTATTCTACTAATATAATATGACCATTAAAATGAAATTTTACATTTTTATTTTTATCATTTCTATCAAAAGAATATTCCTGTATTTTTCCTAATGATGCATTTTTCAACTTTTTACCATGTAAAACGAATGTGCTTTATACCTTCTACAAAATATACGAATTTACCATTGTCAATTATTGGACGATATAATTTCTTATTGAAGAGTTAAATGGTCAGAAAATCTTTTTAAAAGATACATTTAGATAAATCAAATTTATAATATTTTATATAGATTTGTTTTCATTAAATATTTTCAAGATCCTTTTATAAGATTCCAAGTAAAATTGTTATAAATATGTTTTAAATATTATCGAATGATTTTTCATGTAAAATTGATTTCAAAAATGTTTTTAAGATGCTTTTAAATGTTTTTAAGGAAATTTTTTTAAAATATAATCAATATTATTTAATATTTTTTCATTGAAAATTTATTACAAAACAATTTCAATCTCCCTATACATGTTTTATAAAACAAAGGATTTTAAGAATTTCTTTATATTATTTGAAGTTTATTTAAAAAAAATGTTTTAAAAATGATTTATGTTTTAAAGATCCTATTATAAGTAAGAAATGTTATCTTCCTCATTAAATGATTTCAAAATATATTTCTATGTGATTTTCCATCTAATATGACATATGTTTATGTTTCTCTTGTCCTTAGATTAAATGATAAAATGTTTTCTATTAAAATTACTTATTTAATGGTTTATGTTTTGATGGAATTATGCTTACAACACCCATTTATCCTTTACACGTTATATTCTATTGAAACCAGCTTCTTTTCACTTGTTATGATTTTGATGAAATTATTATGAAAACCATATAATCCCATAATTTAAGATAGGATCACATGATCATATCACCCATTCAATTTAATGGGCTATGATATGAATATTTCTGATTTTTGGAACACGTCTGTATGATTTTTTTATGATATAGGTGGGACCCATATCTCCCTCCAATGCATTGGGAAATGATAAATGTTTTATGAGCTCAGTGGTTTCAAAGGAGGGAATCCCAAGCCCGAAACAAGAAGGTATATAAGAGGACATCCCGAGAACAAAACAACGTGTTAAATAAGAGGACATACCATTCCCAAGACAAGTGGGTACATGAGAGGTCATCCCAATCCTGAAGTAGGTACACCTGTGATTAATCAAACCTTAACATGTTACAAATGCCTTGGTAGTCCTGCTTGACATAGGGATTTTATAAGCTTACGTGTCGTTCATAAATCCATGGTTTATTCTAATGTTATGATTCCATAGAATAAGTTCATTATTTTCTTACGATTCATTTCTTATGAACTACTAATATTGATGAAATTATAAATTTTTATTATCTTATATATTCAGTGTATTATCTTCTATTTTCGTTATCATATTCTCTTAGACTTATGTGTAATGAACCGTAAAATTCAAGGAAATTTTTTTCTTAATTTTCTTTGGCATTTTACAAGAACGCAGTTTCTGACGGCACCTAATTCCGAGGCCCGGTGTGCTCGGAATCATTTTCTGAAGTTTGGCTCGGGTACGTTCAGTGAACGAACGAGCGGGTTTTTATAACTTTTGAACCTGTGCTCGGAATCGAATTCCGAGGGCACTGATGGAATCGCAGCGCCGGTATTTTCTTAGAAACGCCTTTTCCGGAGTTGTGTTTGCTTGGGTGTGGTTTTTAATTTTTGGGGTTAAGTTAAGAAATAAAATAAAAGTGGTGCGACACTTTATTGTATTTCACTTAAAGCCACTTAAAGCCACTTAATCCAGGATAAGCGGATAGGTGGGACCCACGATATCCTACCCTCTGGGTAGGATATTTGTGAGGTGGGACCGCATGAGCCCCACCGTTTCTTTTCCTCTAAGTAACGCACCCGCGAAAACCTCTTTTAAATAAAGTCAACTATGTGTTTATTTGAGTTAAGAAATGCCTCATTTATTGGGCAGTTAAGTAGTTACCATTAATTCATCGAATTAATGGTTTGTTTCTTAACATTGAATTTCAAATCGTTGGCATTGGAATAAAATAAGACCAACACGTGTTTACTTGAGGGTTGCTTGTTGAGAGGAATTGGAGGAAGCTCTAAGTCTTGATGATCTTCATTCTCCCCCGTGAAGAACGCGAAGAACACGAAGAACGCGAAGAACGCCGGCCTCCGACGAAGGGCGATGAAGAACGCCGGACCCTCGGAGATCGACGATGCCGACGATCCTCTCCTTCCGTGACGTTCCTTCCTCACGACAATCTTCGATCAACAACCGATTGAAATAGGGGGTTGCAGTTCTTTTAATTTATTTGTGAATTTTATCCTCAACATGGGTTTAAATGGTGTAATAAAATCTATGTTTTTTAACCCTCGGAGATCGTCAACGCGACGCCGTGTACCGCGACGACAGCGACACCCCTTCCGCGACGCGACGATCCTATTCTTCTGCGAATGTCAATTCCATGACGAACTCACATTCGACGACAAAGTTGAGGTAGGGGTTGTTTCATTTATATCATTGTGATTTATGCCCGCAGCATTTGATTAAATTTTTTGTTGTGAGACTTTTAAAAACCGCTAATAATGTGGGTGTGGACCAACGAACAAGTCCGAACCTACCTCCATTTTCGTTCATTGTGTGCGGAACGGCAGACGACGACAAAACAAGCCGCACGGGCGATGTGAGGTCCTCACAGTGAAGTACGGGCCCCAGGAGGGCCATTGGGGAAGACGACGCGCCACACCGGCATGGCGGCGCCAGCGGCAGGGGGCGGCGGCGCCCGGCGCACCGCCGTGAGGAGCCGCCAAGGCTTCAGCCGTGGCGGCATGACGCGGTCCTGCGACCGCATCAGACCGAAGGGGGACGGGACGCGGCAGCCAGCCACGTCCACTGGCAAGGGCAGCCCCACGCGGGGCCGTGGATCACTCAAGGGGGCGGTGCCCCCCTTGCACACTGTTCGGCCATTACGGCTGAGCCGCCTGGCGACCGGGCCGCTCCCGCGCCTGCCGGGTCGGACCCGGACCCGGGTCGGGTCAGCCCGGTTCGGGCCGCCCCAAGGGGGTTGGGTCGGGTCGTTCCGGACCCATACCCCCCGTTTTCGGACCTCTTCGGTCTTTTTCCCATATCTTGAGATATAGACCTCCGATCTACGCACCATTAGTGGATATGTGATCCTTGGATCGAGACAATCATTTCGACATATCACACTCATGGTTTCAGAGAACATTGGGTTTGGCCGGGTTGGTTCGTACACGAAACCAACCGGGCCCTCGGAGCGGAAACGCTCATAACTTGAGCTCCGGACGTCCGATTGACGTGCCGTCCACTTTGATTGATTTACCTAAGTGAGACGGATCTTTTGGCTTACCTCGCCCGAGGTTTGGATGCAGATGGAGTATGGTCGGGTTGTTTTTGACTTAAAAACCAACCGGGCCCCTGGGACGAAAAAGCCAATAACTCTAAGACCGGGCATCCGATTGACGCGTCGTCTGCGACGTTGATTTTCTGTTGGTTATATGGTACTTTTGGATACATCAACTATGGACTATTTTTCAGTTGATGTTTCAGCCTCTCGGTACATGGAGCGGACCCTCCCGAACGAGCTTGCTGTGTGCTGGAACCCTAGAGCTGGTTGCGACTGCGACTACGACGACGACTGTGCAGATATCCTCAGTGGATTCGACGGCGACGACTACAGCACTCAGCGATCCTACGTGGATCAGTGTTATCGATCCTGTGTGGGTCAGATACTTTGTGGGTCATTGCGGGGGTTAGTAGCTATCGATCCTTTTTGGGTCTGACGGCTTAGAGGAATCAGTGGCAATATCTGATCATCTCTATTGTCATACGAAAACTATACCTATTTGAGATGAATCGTGATTTTATTTCCTTTGTGGATTGTGTTGTGCTATCCTGTGTGGATTTATGTTTTTCTTTCCTGTGTGGATTGGGTTGTACATGGGCTCAGATGTTGGAGCCGAACGAGAATTGATGACTTAGGTATATGTATGGGAATATACCTAAGCAGTGTCAGATGTTACTTCGTGATTGTATCTTTCCATTGTGGATTATCCTTTGTGGATTCTGGGAGACCTTAGGGGGTCTCGGGGTCCCTACTGAGTAGCTTATACTCACCCGTGCACGGGCTATGCCCGCACTACGTTGTGTTGGTTGCAGACGACAGATAGCGCTGATCGTGGTTGAGGCTTGCGGAGCAGGACGATACCTGGAGGTGGACCACTGGGTGGGACGTACTCGGAGCGGTCGACTAGACCCTAGGAGTAGTGGAGGCTATATGTACCCACCCTTCAAGAGGGATTTCCAGTGGATGGCTCGACGTTGCGGCTCTACTTTTAGTTGATGTTTTCCCTTTCCAGTTGTACTTTACTTTTAGTTTGGGTTTGTATTCTGGCCCACTTACTTTTCCGCACATACTGTTGTACTCAGTCTTTACATAGTGTTTACTTCTACTGCTTGCTTGATAAGTGGTGTTTGTTTACTTTACAAAGGCAATTCTTTCCATTTTTACCGGGATTTACGCCTTGGTGCTAGTCGCCAGCCCCTGGCCTATGGAAGGCGGGCTTGGGGTAGTCACGACATGGGCCCCGAGGATAGGTCGTGACAAATTTGTATCAGAGGAGTTCAGTTCTACCGCAGAACATGGGACTTTGATCTTTTTCTAGGTGATGCAGTAGTGTTAATCGTATTGGGTGTGGTTATCAGTCCAGGGAGTCCAGTGTTAGTGCGGCGGCCGACGTATCCGTACACTAGGACCCTGACTTCTGGTTTCCGACTTAATGCACGAAAACATTGATTGCATGTGTGTTTCATGTTTTATTTGTGATTAATTTATGTCAGCTCACCAGGTATACTATTTTACCGTGTCACACCTTTTTCTTTTCAGGATGGTCCCACGACAGTAGCCAGCTAGGGTTCCGAGAGTTGTGCGTAATGACAGCCCACCAAGCGACGAGGCCTCGGTACAGGGCCCTTTGACAGCTGAGGCACCAGCGTTACCTCTACCCGCCGAGCCACCGATGCTTCCAGCCCCAGCCGCTGACGATGCATGTCACCTAAGTGCACTGCACGAGTTCTAGTGCCAGAGACCGCCCAGGTTCCACGGGGAGACGGACCCCCAGGCAGTCGAGGACTGGCTGGAGGCAGTTGTACGAGTTTTTAGGTTTGTGAGGACACCAACAGACCTCATGGTGATCCTCGTAGCGAGCCTATTGCAAGCGGCAGTGGGCCGATGGTGGAGCTTGATGCTCCAGGTGCACGATGAGGCATCTCTTCTCTGGATGGAATTTGAGAGACTCTTCCACTCAGAGTTCATCTCATCCACCCTCCGTGCGGTGCGCATCCAAGAGCCTCTTCAGCTGCGGCAGGGCAGCTTGACGGCCGCCCAGTACTCGGCGAGATTTACCGATCTCTTGTGCTACTCGATAGACATTGTACGGGACCCATTATTCTGGGCCCGGACCTTTGAGCATGGATTGAGGCATGAGATCAGTGCATCACTGATCTCCCTCAGCATTCTGAATCAGGCAGGAGTACTGGAGCGAGCCCTTTTGATTGAGAGATTCCTTGCTGAGACTTCTTCAGCAGCGAGACCTACCGCAGGGCGACAAGTAGCAAAGCCTTCTACAGCAGGCAGTCAACGTATGACTCATGGGTCCAGGCATACCAGACCCTTAGGAAGGCAACCTCAGGACACTGGCTCAGCAGTGCGGGGCACACAGCGCGGAGCTATTCTTTCGAGAGGAAGACAGTGCTACACATGCGGCGGGCAGGGTCACATGGCTCGTGACTGCCCGACCCACCGTGTCGAGGAGTAGCAGACGGTTGAGGGGCCACCCAGGAAGAGGCAGAGGGTCGACCGTGGCGGTCTGCATGGAGAAGGCGGACGAGGCGGAGGAGCTGGCCGAGCAGCAGGTGGTGGGCGATGCTTTGAGGCTCTTCCACCACCACCACATGGAGGTCCACCCCGACCATAGGGAGCTGGCGGGCAGAGACATGCACAACTTCAGGAAGCGGAGGCCTACGACCATGGCACGCCCGAGATGATTCGAGGTACTATATGTGTCTATTCCACCCTTGCTGCAGTTCTTATAGACACAGGAGTGAGTCATTCTTTCATAGCCTCTTCCCTTGTTCGGAGCTCAGAGATTCCGACAGAGCCATTGGCTCGATCCTTATAGCTAGAGACTCCTACGAGAGAAGACTCGACGATTAAACACTGGTTTCGGCAGTGTTAATTTACTCTAGGATGCGAGAGCTTAGGATGGGATCTTCTTGTGGTGGATTTGAGGCCTTACGACGTCATCTTGGGCATGGATTGGTTATCTACAGTCCATGCTCAGATTGACTGTATTAGGCGTAAGGTGCGATGTGTACGCACCGACAGGAGCAGGTTCACCTTCACCGGCGAGAAGGGAGCCTTCGCAGCACAGGATGGACATCCGCAGAGGAGAGGACAGCCCATCACTCATCAGTTGTCTAGCCTCATCCTAGGAGCAGTTGACGCGTGGAGTCCTAGTTTTCCTACAGTGGTGGATCAGTATGTAGACGTCTTCCCCGGCGACGTTCCAGGACTAACTCCTCGCAGAGAGGTAGACTTTTATATTGACCTGTACCCCGGGACAACCCCGATATTGAATCCAGCATATCGGATGGCCCCGCTGAGCTTCGAGTGCTAGGGGTACAGTTGGAGGACTTGCAGGGAAAGGGATTCATCCGACCCAGTGTTTCACCCTGGGCTTCCCCGATATTGTTCGCAAAGAAGGTGGATGGGAGCTTGTGCCTTTGTGTCAACTATCGTCACCTGAAGCAGGTGACAGTGAGGAACAAGTATCCGCTACTGAGGATTGATGACCTCTTCAATCATCTCAAGGGAGCATGGTGGTTCTCAAAGATAGACCTCAGGTCAGGATATCATCAGCTCAGAGTTCGGGATGTGGACGTGCAGAACACGACCTTCAGATGTCGGTATGACCACTATGAGTTCTTGGTTATGCCATTCGGTGTAACCAATTCTTCAGCAGTGTTCTTGGGCCTCATGAACAGGATCTTTCCACCATACCTCGATCATTTTGGCGTTGTCTGCATCGATGACATTTTGATATACTCAACTACTGAGGAGGAGCACGCCTACAACTTAAGGGTTGTCCTAGACACACTCCGAGAGCACCATCTTTATGGAAAGCTCTCGAAGTGTCAGTTCTGGATACGTGAGGTCCACTTCTTGGGGCACGTCATCTCTGAGGCGGGAGTTGCAGTGGATCCTGCGAAGATCGAGGCGGTGCTAGCTTGGGAGCCACCTAGGAGAGTGACGGAGGTGCGGAGTTTCTTAGGACTAGCTGGATACTACCGGATATTTGTGCCAGACTTATCTAGAGTTGCGGCACGACTCTCATCATTGAAGAATAAGGGGAAACCCTTTGTGTGGTCAGAAAGATGTCAGCAGAGCTTCCAGGAGCTGAGACAGAGATTGAACAGCGCACCTTTCTTGAGGTTGCCGAAGGAGGGGATAGGGTACGTAGTCTACAACGATGCATCAGGGACCGGACCTGGATGTGTCTTGATGCAGGAGAGGGCAATGATCACCTATGGATAACATCAGTTGAGGCCGCATGAGCAGAACTACTCCACCCATGACCTAGAGTTAGTAGCAGTGGTCTTCGATCTGAAGACATGGCAGCACTACCTGATGGGCGATCCCTTTACAGTATTTTCTGACCATCATAGTCTTAGGTACATCTTCTCTCATAAGGACTTGAAGCTGAGACAACGACTATTTCTTGAGTTCCTCCAGGACTATGACTTTGAGATAGTCTACACTCTTGTAATGGGTAACATGGTAGACGATGCTCTCAGGAGGAGGACGGGCATTCAGCTACTTGAGGAGGCGACATAGCAGCTAGCCGCTTTGCAGATATCCTTTGTGGATAGAGATGGAGCAGCCTTCCTTCAGTCTCTCACAGTCACCCCTCCACTACTGCAGCGGGTCAGAGAGGCACAGCATGGGGACGCTGACTGTGAGATGCGGCGTACGTAGATATCCTCAGGACAGGCACCTGATGGTTTCTCCTTTGGAGCAGAGCACAATGTCCTTTTCAGAGGACGTACCATGGTACCAGTTGCATTACGAGAGGAGGTGCTGAGAGAGTTTCACACATCTCCTTTGGTGGTACATCCTGGAGTGGCGAAGATGTACCAGGATCTTAGATGATAGCACTGGTGGGCAGGCATGAAGAAGGTTGTGGCAGAGTTCGTTTCTTGATGCCTCACCTGCCATTAGGTGAAGGCAGAGCATCAGGTTCTAGTAGGCTTGGTACATCCCTTGGAGGTCCCGGAGTGGATGTGGGATGGAATATCTATGGACTTCGTGACTAGACTTCCATGCACTTCTAGAGGTCACGACTCCATTGGGGTGATTGTCGACCGACTCACCAAGTCGGCTCACTTCTTACCCATTAGAGAGAAGGGATCAGTGGAGAGCATGTGACGTCTCTACATTCAAGAGATTGTACGACTTCATGGTGTTCCACCATCTATCGTCTCCGATCGAGATGCACGCTTTACTTCCCGGCTTTGGAAGGGGTTGTAGGAGGCATTCAGGATGTAGCTACGTCTGAGCACCGCCTTTCACCGTTAGACGGATGGTCAGATGGAGAGGACCATACAGACTCTCGAGGACATGCTCCGCGCATGTTTCCTCGACTTTGGTCGCAGCTGGGAGGACCACCTACCCTTGGTGGAGTTTGCGTACAACAATAGATACCACTCCACCATCGGGATGGCACCATATGAGGCATTGTACGACCGACCTTGCAGATCTCCATTGTGCTGGACAGACCCTGGGGAGTTAGCACATATGGGACCGGAGATGGTCTAGGCCACGACAGAGAAGGTGCAGATCATCCACAAGCGGATGAGGACTACTCAGAGCTAGAAGAAGTCCTATGCTGACAGGAGGCGGAGGCCACTAGAGTTTGAGGATGGCGACCAAGTCTTCTTGCGTGTCTCACCTCGACGTGGATTATGGAGATTTGGCCGAGGCGGCAAGTTGTCTCCACGCTTCATCGGACCATTCCAGGTCCCCAGCAGGATTGGCAAGGTGGCCTATCGCCTGGATCTACCACCTCAGTTGCACTGGGTGCACGTCGTCTTCCACATATCTCAGTTGAGGAGATACGTGCATGACCCGATGCATATCATTGACCATGGGGAGATGGATGTTGATAAATGAGAGACTTTTGCAGAGGTCCCGTTGGAGATCGTGGATCGAAAGGAGTGGGTCCTACGTGGATGGTCGATTCCTCTGGTGCGCATCAGATGGCAGCATGGGAACCTCCACGAGAGCACTTGGGAGTGGGAGGCTCAGATGCGTGCTCAGTTCCCACATTTTTTTCCGTATATTATGATGTATTTTTACGGGGTCGTAAAGCCCTGAGGTGGGAGTGATGTAAAGACCCGTAAAATTCAAGGAATTTTTTTTCTTAATTTTCTTTGGAATTTTACAAGAACGCAGTTTCTAAGGGAACCTGATTCGGAGGCCCGGTGTTCCCGAAATCATTTTCTGAAGTTTGGCTCGGGTACGTTCAGTGAATGAACGAGCGGTTTTTTCTAACTTTTGAACCGGTGCTCGAAATCGAATTCTGAGGGCACCGACGGAATCGAAGCGCCGATATTTTCTTAGAAACGCCTTTTCCGGAGATGCGTTTTCTCGGGTGCGGTTTTTAATTTTTGGGGTTAAGTTAAGAAATAAAATAAAAGTGTTGCGACACTTTATTTCATTTCACTTAAAGCCACATAAAGCCACTTTATCCAGGTTAAGTGGATAAGGTGGGACACACTATATCCTACCCTCTTGGTAGGATATTTGTGAGGTGGGGCCCGCACGAGCCCCACCGTTTCTTTTCCTCTAAGTAACACACCCGCGAAAACCTCTTTTAAATAAATTCAATCGTGCGTCTATATGAGTTAAGAAACACCTCAATTACTGGGAAGTTAAGTTGTTACCATTAATTCATCGAATTAATGGATCGTTTCTTAACATTGAATTTCAAATCGCTGGAATGAGAATAAAATAAGACAAACACGTGTTTACTTGAGGATTTCTTGTTGAGAGGAATTGGAGGAAGCTCTAAATCTTGAAGATCTTCATTATCCCTCGCGAAGAACGTGAAGAACGCGAAGAACGCGAAGAACGCCGGCCTCCGACGAAGGGCAACGAAGAACGTCGGACCCTCGTAGATCGACGACATCGACGATCCTCTCCTTACGCGATGTTTCTTCAGCGATGTTCTTTACCCGTGACAATCTTTGATCAACAACCGGTTGAGGTATGGGGTTGCGGTTCTTTTAATTTCTTTCTGAATTTTATCCTCAACATGGGTTTAAATGGTGCAATTAAATCTGTGTGTTTTAACCCTCGGAGATCGTCGAAGCGACGTCGTGTACCGCGACGACAGCGACACCCCTTCTGCGACGCGACGATACTCTTCTTCCGCGATGGTCAATTCCGAGATGAACTCACGTTCGACGACAACGTTGAGGTAGGGGTTGTTTCATATAAATCTTTGTGATTTATACCCGCAGCGTTTGATTAATTTTTTTGTTGTGAGACTTTTAAAAACGGCTAACGTTGTGGCTGAGGACCAAAAAATATGTCCGAACCCACCGCCCTTTTCGTTCTTGGTGTGCGGAACGGCGGACGATGACAAGACAAGCCGCACATGCGATGTGAGGTCCTCGCAGTGAAGGATGGGCCCCGAGAGGGCCATTGGCAAAGACGACGCGTTTTTACGACCACCGGAACTCGTCCTGTGGTCCGTGGAGCAGCCCGTCGGTGCGCCACACCGGCATGGCGGCGACAGGACGTGGTCCCGCGACTGCGTAGGACCGGAGGGGGATGAGATGCAGCAGCCAGCCGCGTCCGCTGGCAAGGGCGGCCCCACGCGGGGCCGCGGATCACTGAATGGGGCGGCGCCCCCTTGCGCACCGCTCGACCGTTACGGCCGAGCCGCCTGGCGACCGGGCCGCGCCCGCCCCAGCCCGGCCGGGTCGTGCCCAGGCTGGGTCGTGCCGCGCCGGCCGGGTCGGACCTGGACCAGGGTCGGGTCGACCCAGGGGGGGGGGGGGGGTTGGCCCGGGTCGGTCTGGGCCCAGACCCCCCGTTTTCGGACCACTTCGGTCTTTTGCCTATATCTTGAGCTACAGACCTCCGATCGATGAACCGTCAGCGGCGATGTGATACTTGGATTGAGAAGGTCTTTTCGAAATATCTCACTCAAGATTTTGGATAACTTTGGGTTCGCCCGGGTTGGTGCGTACACGAAATCAATCGGGCCCTAGGAGTGGAAACACTCATAACATGAGCTCCGAACGTCCGATTGACGTGCCTTCGACATTGATGGATTCCTATAAGTGAGACGGATCTTTTGTATTACTCCTCCCGAGGTTTGGACAAAGGTGGAGTACGGTCAGATTGGTTTTGACTTAAAAACCAACTGGGCCCCTGGGACGAAAAAGCCAATAACTCTCAAACCGGGCATCCGATTGACGCGCCATTTGCGACATTGAGTTCCTGTTGGCGATACAGAACTCTTGGATACATCAACTCTGGACTATGTGTTAGTTGATGTAGCAGCCTCTCGGCATGTGAGGAGGACCCTCCTGAACGAGTTTGCTATGTGCGGGAACCCTAGAGCTGGCTGCGACTGCGACTACAATGACGACTGTGCAGAGATCCTCAGTGGATTTGATGGCGACGACTACAACACTCATCGATCCTACGTGGATCAGTGATATCGATCATGTGTGGGTTAGATCCTTTGTGGGTCATTGTGGGGGATAGTTACCTATCGACCCTGTGTGAGTCAGATCCTTTGTGGGTCATTGCGGGGGTTGGTACTTATCGATCCTTTGTGGGTCCGATGGCTTAGATGAATCAGTGGCAATATCTGATCATCTCTATCGTCATAAGAAGAAGTATACCTGTGAAAGCTGAATCCTGTTTTGCTTTCCCTTGTGGATTGTGTTGTGTTATCCTATGTGGATTTACGTTTTTCTTTCCTGTGTGGACTGGGTTGTAATTGGGCTCAGATGTTGGATCCAAATGAGAATTGATGACTTAGGTATATGTATGGGCATATACCTAAGCAGTGTTAGATGATATTTCTTGATTGTATCTTTCCTTTGTGGATTATCCTTTGTGGATTCTGGGAGACCTTTGGCGGTCTTGGGGTCCCTACTGAGTAGATTATACTCACCCCTGCACGGGTTATGCCCACACTACGTTGTGTTGGTTGCAGACGACAGACAACGCTGATCGTGGTTGAGGCTTGTAGAACATGACGGTACCTGGAGGTGGACCACTGGGTGGGACATACTCGGAGCGGTCGGCTGGACCCGAGGAGCAGTGGAGGCTATCTGTACCAACCCTTCAAGTGAGATTTCCAGTGGACGCCTCGACGTTGCGGCTCTACTTTTAGTTGTTGTTTTCCCTTTCCTATTGTACTTTACTTTGAGTTAGGGTTTGTATTCTGGCGCAGTTACTTTTCTGCACTTACTGTTGTACTCAATTTTTACTTAGTGTTTACTTCTACTGCTTGCATGCTCTGTGGTGTTTATTTAATTTAAAAAGGAAATGCCTTCCCTTTCTACCGGGATTTACGCCTTGGTGCTAGTCGCCAGCCCCTGGCCTATGGTAGGCGGGCTTGGGGTAGTCACGACATGAGCCCCGAGGACGGGTCGTGAAAAATTGGTATTAGAGGAGTTCGGTTCTACCTCAAAACTTGTGACTCTTATCTTTTTCTATGTGAAGAAATAATGTTAAGTATATTGGGTGTGGTTTTCAGTCCAGAGAGTCCATTGTTGGTGCGGTGGCCGACGTATCCGTACACCAGGATCCTGACTTCTGGTTTCTGACTTAATGCACGAAAACTTTGATTTCATGTTTGATTAAAGTTTTCTTTATGAATAATTTATGTCAGCTCACCATGTATACTGTTTGACCGTGGTGCACCTGTTTCTTTTCAGGATGGCCCCACGACGGCAGCCAGCTAGGTTTCTGAGAGTTGTGCATGACGACAGCCCAGCGAGCGACGAGGCCTCGGTACAGGGCCCTTTGACAGCTGAGGCACCGGCGGTACCTCTACCTGCCGAGCCACCGATGCTTCCATCCCCAGCCGCTGATGATGCACATCACCTTAGTGCACTGCATGAGTTCCAGTGCAAGCGACCACCCAGGTTCCACGGGGAGATGGACCCCCAGGTAGCCAAAGACTGGCGGGAGGCAGTTGTACGAGTTTTCAGGTTAGTGAGGACACCAGCATACCTCATGGTGATCCTCACCATGAGCCTACTCCACGTGGAAGCGGGCCGTTGGTGGAGCTTGATGATTCAGGTGCACGATGAGGCATCTCCTCTCTGGACAGACATTGAGATCCTCTTCCGCTCGGTGTTCATCCTAGACACCCTACGTGCGGTATGCATCCAGCAGCTTCTTCAGCTACGGCATGACAGCTTGACGGTCGCCCAGTACTCGACGAGATTTACCGATCTCTCGCGCTACTCGACAGACATGGTACATGACCCATTCTTCCGGGCTCGGACCCTTGAGTAGGGAATGAGGCATGAGATCAGGGCATCACTGATCTCCCTCAGCATTCAGAATCATTAAGGAGTACTGGAGCGAGCCCTTTTGATCGAGAGCTTCATTTCTGAGCCTTCTTCAGCAGCGAGACCTACCGTAGGGCGGCACGTAGCTGAGTCTTCTGCAGCAGGCAGTCAACGGATGACTAATGGGTCTAGGAAGACCAGACCCTCAGGCAGGTCACCACAGGACACTGGCTCAGTAGTGTGGGGAACACAGCACCGAGCCAGTCTTTCGAGAGGCAGACAGTGCTACACATGCGGCGGGCAGGGTCACATGGCTCGTGACTGCTCGACCCACTGTGCCGAGGAGAAGCATATGGTTGAGGGGCCACCCAGGCAGAGGAAGAGGGTCGACCGCGGCGGTCCGCAGGGAGCAGGCAGACGAGGCAGAGGTGCTGGATGAGCTACAGGTGTTGGGCAACGCTTTGAGGCTCTACCACCACCACCACCAGGAGGTCCACCCCGGCCACATGGAGCTGGCGGGCAGAGACAGGAACAGCTTCAGGAAGCGGAGGCCTATGACCACGACGCGCCCGAGATTATTTGAGGTACTATCTATGTTTATTCCACCCTTACTGCAGTTCTTATAGACATAGGAGCGAGTCATTCGTTCATAGCCTCTGCCCTTGTTCGGAGCTCAAAGATTCCGACAGAGTCGTTGGCTCGATCATTACGGCTAGAGACTTCTACGGGAGCAGACTCGACGATTACGCACTGGTGCCGGCAGTGTGAGCATACTCTAGGAGGCGAGAGATTCAGCTGGGATCTTCTTGTAGCAGCGTCGAGGTCTTACGACACCAAGTAGGAGCAGTTGACACGCGGAGTCCTAGTTTTCCTGTAGTGGTGGATCAGTATGCATATTTCTTCGCCGACGACGTTCCAGGACTACCTTCTCGCAGAGAGGTCGACATTTATATTGACATGTACCTCGGGATAGCCCCGATATCAACTCCAGCATATCGGATGGCCCCCGCTGAGCTTCGAGAGCTACGGGTACAGTTGGAGGACTTGCGGGGCAAGGGATTTATCCGACCCAGTGTTTCACCCTGGGCTTCCCTGATATTGTTCGCCAAGAAGGCGGACGGGATCTTGCGACTTTGTGTCGACTATTGTCGCCTGAACCAGGTGACAGGGAAGAACAAGTATCCACTACCGAGGATTGATGACCTCTTCGATCAGCTCAATGGAGCACGATGGTTCTCAAAGATAGACCTCAGTTCAGGCTATCATCAGCTCAGTGTTCGGGATGGGGACGTGCAGAAGACGACCTTCAGATATCAGTATGGCCACTATGAGTTCTTGGTTATGCCATTCGGCGTAACCAATACACCGGCATTGTTCATGGTCCTCATGAACAGGATCTTTCAGCCATACCCTGATTGTTTTTTCATGGTCTTCATCGACGACATTTTGATATACACGAAGACTGAGGAGGAGCACGCCTACCACTTACGTGTTGTCCTAGACACACTCCGAGAGCACCAGCTTTATGGAATGCTCTCGAAGTGTCAGTTCTAGATACGCGAGGTCCACTTCTTGGGGAAAGTCATCTCTGAGGCGGGAGTTGCAGTGGATCCTACGAAGATCGAGGCAGTGCTAGCTTGGGATCCACCCAGGAGCATGACAGAGGTGTGGAGTTTCTTCAGACTAGTTGGATACTACCAGAGATTTGTGCCAGTCTTCTCCAGAGTTGCGGCACCACTCTTAGCATTGAAGAAGAAGGGGAATCCCATTCTTTGGTCAGACAGATGTCACCAGAGCTTCCAGAAGCTGAGACAGAGATTGACTAGCGCACCTATCTTGAGGTTGCCAGAGGAGGGGATAGGGTACATAGTCCACATCGATGCATCAGGGACTAGACTCGGTTGTGTCCTGATGCAGGAGAGGTAAATGATCGCCTATGTATCATGTTAGTTGAGGCCACATGAGTAGAACTATGCCACCCATGACCTGGAGTTAGCAGCAGTGGTCTTCGCTCTGAAGGCATGGTGATAGTACCTGATGGGTGAGCGCTTTATGGTATTTTCTAACCATGAGAGTCTCAGGTACATCTTCTCTCAAAAGGAATTGAACCTGAGACAACGACGATGGATCGAGTTCCTCCAGGACTATGACTTTAAGATAGTCTATACTCCTGGAAAGGGGAACGTGGTAGCCAATGCTCTCAGCAGGAGGACGGACATTCAACTACTTGAGGAGGCAGCATAGCAGCTAGCCGCTTTGCAGATATACTTCGTGGATAGAGATGGAGAAGCCTTCCTCCAGTTTCTCATAGTCACCCCTACCCTACTATAGTGGGTTAGAGAGGCACAACGTGGGGACACCGACTGTGAGACGCGACGTGCACAGATATCCTCAAGACAGGCACCTCATGGTTTCTCCTTTGGAGCAGAGCACGACGTCCTTTTCAGAGGACGTACCTTGGTACCAATTTCTTTACGGGAGGAGGTGCTGAGGGAGTTTCACACTTCTCCTTTGGCGGTACATCCTGGTGTGGCAAAGATGTACCAGGATCTCAGACGATAGCACTGGTGGTCGGGCATGAAGAAGGATGTGGCAAAGTTCGTTTCTCGATGCCTCACCTTACAGCTGGTGAAGGCAGAGCATCAGGTACCAGCAGGCTTGGTACATCCCTTGGAGGTCCCAGAGTGGAAGTGGGATGGAATATCTATGGACTTCGTGACTGGACTTCCACGCACTTCCAGAGGTCACGACTCCGTTTGGGTGATTGTCGACCGACTCACCAAGTCGGCTCACTTCTTACCCATCAGAGAGAAGGGCTCAGTGGAGAGCTTGGGACGTCTCTATGTTCTGGAGATTGTACGGCTTCACAGTGTGCCATCATCTATCATCTCTGATCGAGATGCTCTCTTTACTTCCCGGCTTTGGAAGGGGTTGTAGGAGGTGTTTGGGACGCAGCTACGTTTAGGCACCTCCTTTCACCCTCAGACGGATGGTCAGACGGAGAGGACCATACTGACTCTCGAGGACATGCTCCATGCATGTTTTCATGATTTTGGTCGTAGCTGGGAGGACCACCTACCCTTGGTGGAGTTTGCATACAACAATAGCTACCACTACATCATCGATATGACACCATACGAGGCATTGTACGACCGACCTTGCATATCACCTTTGTGCTGGACAGACCCTGGGGAGTCAGCACTTGTGGGACCAGAGATGGTCCAGGCCATGACAAAAAAGGTCCAGATCATCCAAGAGTGGATGAGGACTGCTCAGAGCCGGCAGAAGTCCTATTCTGACAGGAGGTGGAGGCCACTAGAGTTTGAGGATGGCGACCACGTCTTCTTGCATGTCTCACCTCTACGTGGATTACGGAGATTTGGCCGAGGTGGAAAGATGTCTGTACACTTCATCGGACCATTCCAGGTCGTCAGCAGGATTGTCAAGGTGGCCTATCGCCTGGCTCTACCACCTCAGTTGCACCGGGTGCATGACGTCTTCCACGTATCTCAGCTGAGGAGATACGTGCACGACCCGACACATATCATTGACCATGGGGAGCTGGATGTTGATGAAGGGGAGACTTTTGCGGAGGTCCCGGTGGAGATCGAGGATCGATAGGAGCGGGTCCTACGTGGACGGTCGATTACTCTGGTTCACATCAGATGGCTGCACGGGAACCGCCCGGAGAGCACTTGGGAGCGGGAGGCTCAGATGCGTGCTCAGTACCCACATTTGTTTCCCTAGTTTATGATGTATCTTTATGGGGACATAAATTCCGGAGGTGGGAGTGATGAAAATTCCCTTAAAATTCAAGTAATTTTTTTTCTTAATTTTCATTGAAATTTTACAAGAACGGAGTTTTTGACTGTGTAACGCCCCGACCCTAGTTACGCAGAGTCGGTGCATTATTACATAACATTGGCATGATCACAAGAAAGATCAAATCTCGAAAGACCGATTGGTTTATTAGCCTTGGAAACAATTGATATATTCATGTGTTTTACATTACATCATAAAATGAAATACTACTATAACAACATAATGTATCCATAATTCACACTCATATCCCAACTTAATATCCCTGCAGGTCATTCATAATTTACTTCTTCACTTCCTGGGAAAAATAAAACATAGAAAAGGGGTGAGCTCAAATTCCCAGTAAGGATAACAATATATCAGAACATTCAAAATAAGCCTAAACATTTAAGGCAATGCATTACTAAAACAAAAGCCTTTTAAACATGAACTTCAACATAGTATGGCAAAAGTAAAATGAATTAATGCCATTTACTTATTCACATGGATATTCTACTAATCGAATAATCACATGCAAAATCAATAACCACTTTCATAATGATGGAATGCATAATGCTAAACTTTAATTTCTTTTCAAGGCCTCGTCCCAAGACCTTGGGGCTAACTGTAACTGGAACCCAACCCGGAGTGCCTCTAATAACCGGACACCAACCCGGAGTGCCTCTAATAACCGGACACCAACCCGGAGTGCCTCTAATAACCGGAGACCAAACCAGAGGGCTTACTTTTACCAGTCCCTAACCTGGAGGGCTTACTTTTACCAGTCCCCAACATGGAGGGATTACTTTAACCAGTCCCCAACCTGGAACATACTTGTCCAACACATTCATATGAAGTAAAGGTTGAAATATAACATAAACATTCTTATTGGAACTAGCGTAAGAAATGTCAATACTTTACTCATAAACCATGAATGCTACATAAATGATACATCTACAGTCAAACATATCACAAAACTTCATTACAATATGAAAGTTTTATATCATAATAAATCAACTTCAAATAATCTTAAAATCCATCAAAGGATGTTGACATAGATGAAAATGTTTTTTAAAAATTATTGAGAGAAATATACCATTTTCATGAAAACATTTTATGTTACACAATTTAGAAAGTAAGGCATTTAAATACATTTTTGAATGAAAGTGTCCCATACCACTTTGAAACTTTTGAATGGAATCAACAATTTTAAAAAACATTCATTTTCATATAAATAAATCCTTACAAACCATTTTGAAAACATGGACATAAATGAGAATGATTTAGAAGAATAAATATTTAAAACATTTAAAATGATGTTTTAGTAAAAGTTCCCTTAGAAATAATCCCTTTGAAAACTCTTTTATGAAATATGGACATGGATAGTAAATATGTCCCTGTAGATACTTATGTAAAAACAACCTCGGATATTAAAGAGATTGTGAAGTAAACCCTTATCAATTTGGTAACTTATGAAACATACAACCCATGAAAGAGGTATCATACAATGAAAATGTAAATACACATAAGGTAAAGTGTATTACACAAAGAATACATTTATGGGCAGTACATACACCACACAAAAGATAATAGTGGAAATATGGCATGAATCTCACGGAAATAAAGAGTGAGATGAAAACCCCTTACCACGTTAATCAACTGAGTCGTATGGTCAAAAGTTAATAACCACCAAATTATTTACAGAATAACATGAATATAAAGATAATCATGATAATATATATCAAATTCCAGTACACAATACACCACTTTCAATAATTTAGTGGCGAATAATGGAAATCTCACAGAATTGAATGTGAGATAAGAAGATCCCTTACCTTGTACTTTTACTTGGTTGGGGTAGTTTAACCTCCTGTATAATATTGAAATAATTGTTATTAAATTATACAAGATTCATATATATTAATATGATATCATATATGATCTTTTAACTTTGCTTTGTTAATAATGTCTTAGTATTATCGTTGTTTCGGGTGTTAACTTACTCATTTTATTTTATATGTTTTATTACGTAAGCCATGTTTGTAATGGATAGGTTGTATATTATTCATATCCAGAATGATATCAAGTCCTTAAACATCATTTTTAAATCAGAAAATGATAATTATACTTGAATGGATATGATGGAGAATGAATCTCATCGCGTTCGTGGAGACGGTAGTCCGTACGTACGCACGAGCGACAATATCATTCTTTTGATATTAAAATAATATATAAATGGATGGTATATCATATATACAGAATCATTACCATGTTATTTTTGTTATTTACATGAGTTACACATCATTATTATACCCATCCAAATAATATTATATTGAATAACAATTACACCACGACGTGGAGACGGTAAGCCGTACGTACGCACGTATGGTGACATGTTATTCAAAGGGTGGATAGAATACTGAATATGGTTGTACCATATTTATAATAACATCACAGTATATATATGATACTGGAGTTATTATTTTATAATGGTAACAAAAAAGGAAGAATAAGTGGAAGAAGAAATGAACTTGGAAAAGGGTGGTGAAATCATTACCTCTTCTTTGGTTTCTTCCTTTTGATTTGATCAAAAGGGCTCCTTAGGTTGGCTTTCTGATCAAACTAATCCCTCTAGGTTGTAGTTAGGGATGTTGGGAGAGTATTAGGGCAGAGTGTGGTCGAACCAAAAGGCTTTCAAGGTGTGATGAAATGAGAAGGATGAGTGCCCTTTTATAAGAGGGGTGAGGGGCACCTTTGGAAAATCTAGAAATATTAATTTATAATAAATTATTATTCGGTTTCTAATGGATACAAAGTAGATTATCTAAATTTTAAGGTGGGGATGGGTCGAAAACCACTCAACCAATAGAATTTAGACAGGTTTGGGTACTTATATTAACCTTATCTTTAAGTATTAACTCTAAGTTAATTAGTTTCACTTTTACAATGTCTCTTTGTATTTTTATATAATATGGTTAATAAACTTACTATATACATCCAAGCGACCCTCAAGTGGTCCATTAATGATGAACCTATCATGATTTAAGTCTCTTGGACGAAACTTAGATTTTTAGGAATTTAATATCAATTAATAATATAATATTTGTTTTAAGAACTCTTTTATGTCAATTTTGACACTATTCAATAGTTGATTTTTGTGAAACTCATAACAGATTTATTACTTCCAAAAAAGTCAATTAAATCAATACTAATATATCATATTATCCTAGAAAATTAGTTTAAATAATTAAAAGTTTCATATTATATTTATTTGGCTATTTATAATATCAATTATTTTGATTTTTCACTATTATATTAATTACTGCATCATAATTGTGTCATAAATAAATTAACTTATTTAATGTCTAAAAATTATAAATAAAATATCATTATGTAGGAAAGCTTTTTATCTTTCTAATTAATATTTATAATCTAAAATCCAACATATATAACCTTATGTAAAAATTGTATTTCTAAAAGATATATGCTTGTGTCATTTTTGTATTCATTTTAACTTAATTAAAATAAAGTGTCCTTATCACCTAAAAGTGGCACCATGGGGTCCCAAAATCGACCCAAAGATGCCTATGGTCGAACATGTATCAACCAATAAGTCTAGGGAACGTTTTAGGGTAATTTAGTATTATTATAATATTATTGTTTAACCCTTATTTACCGGATTTACCCTTAACCATGGTAAATAAAATATTTACCACAATAATTATTCAAAATGTATAAAAATAAAAGTTACCTATTTACACAATTTGAACATCATGATTCCAAATATGGAATCCATTTTCCTAAATTCAAAACACAGAAGTGGCAGAAATTAATTTTAAATTAATTCTCGCTGTCAAAACAAAAAGCGTGTTTTTAAGAGATAATAACTATCAAAAGATTGACACTTGTTTATGTTCGGTTTAATTGTAAAATTATGTCCAATGACCAAAATTATATTAAATGGTAAAAATATATTCTAAATATACTTTAAAACTACTAAAATTCACAATTTATCACTATTAATTATTTTGATTAATAAAGTTGTTTTTAATTAAAATTTAGTAATTTTCACTATTCATCAAAATATGAAAGTTATCCGAAAAGTACCAAAATTTCACCTTAGGCTAAATTAGATATTCCTAATCCAAAAATGAAGTCCATTTTGAAATATAAAATATATATAATTTTAAAAAGTAGGTATTACTATTCATAACGGCTAGTTTGATTGGTTGTTAGAACTCGGTGTTGCGTACAACACACGCTATTGTATTATTCAAAGGAAAGCGTACCATGGAAGCTTGAGATGTTTCATTTTAAATTTTTTGATGTCCCCATTTAGTCAAAAAGCTTAAAATATTGTATTTAAAAAGGGTTCACTATTAAAAGTTGATAAAAGTGCAATACTGAAAATGAATTTGTTCTTGAATTATATCTAAGAAACTCATAATATGGATTCTAAAATTATAAGGATTATATAAAGTTTAAAATTTAGATAATACTATTCATAACCTCTTTTGAATGGCTTTATTTTTGTAAGTCATAGTGTGATTGAACTCGGTGTTGCGTATAGTGCAAGTTATTGAATTATTTTGAAGAAATAACACACTATGAAATCTTGGGGTGTTACATTCTCCCCTCCTTCAATAAATTGCGTCCTTGCAATTTGAAATTGTTCTTTGAAAATAAAAGGTTGAAAATAGAAAATATATTTGTGGGAAAACCCACATCAGAAATTGGGTTACTAAAATTTAGTCTTAATATGAGGAAAAGAGAAATGAAAGGGTCACCACCAAATTATGATCTCGATTAGGAGAACATTGGTGGCAATTAGAGACATATAATTGGGGAAAGAACGTAAATATTTATAGGTAGTGATTGAGTTCATCAATCACAAACAAGTATAAAATTGAGGTCCTTAAACTCATCAATCTATGATGATTTGAAATACCATCGGTTCAACAACACATCTGGTATTGGGATAACACATTTTTGACGTTTCAAAATATCTTAGTTGAAATCCCACATCGAAAAATGAATTAATTAGGCCTCTATTTAAAATAAAAGTGGAAAGTATGAAGATTACCGAAAATAACACATACTAGGGTTCCATGTAGGAAAATATGGATATGGAAGAAAAATCTAACCATCAATTCTCTGATGGAGAGTGGTAGAGAACATGGCTATGAAAAGGCCAACAATCCCAAAGCCATAAATTAGTGATGATTTAAGGTACCATCTAGGACAATTTTTTTTTCTAAGTTCCTTTTCTTAATGTTGAGGAATTTATTTATGAGATTGGCTAAGATCATAAGGAGATATACTTACTTTATAATTAGAGTTTTATCTATTAATAAATTTCTACCACAAACTCAACTTTCACTCTAAAAGATAATAGAACGTAAAAAATTCTATTTACAATATTCGTATAGGGTTCCAAAATAAACGAATTTATAATTCATCTACAAGATCTTTTAATAAAAACTACATTATTTAATCCAGGACATCTCGTGGGCCAGTGGTAGGTGATACACCCTTGTCTCCCTTCGGTTGCGGGTTCAAGTCTCGCAGCCTTGCCGGACGCGACAGGTTGCCACCCGACCTCCGGGTTGTCCTTTTATGGAAATCAAAAATAATCCAAATTAGAACTATCCAAAATACTTCTGTCCAAACTCATAGTCCAACATTTATAAGGAAGGTAAACATAATGTAGATCCTTTTTACCCCGTAATAGCATATGAATACCTTCATCATGTATTCTTTTAATACACTGAAACATCCTAAATTACCATATTCCTTATTGATTACATTCATGCTCCCTTATTCCATATAGAATGCTGGATATACTTCATCAATCGAAAAATGTTTTAAACCCCAACAATGATGGAATATACAAATCATTAATCAGTTTCATGGTAGTCATGAATATCCAATACAATTTATCCAAAGCAATCATGTATTATTCCAGAATCACTACCTCGGTATCAGAACTATATTATGGTTTATCATTCTCTCAACCATATATTTTCCAAAAATTTATCCTGCTATTGAGTCTCTTTTCTTTGTTCCACACAATCTCAAGTCCTTAATGAAATAGTACTGCAGTACAATCATTATATACTCCATAATTATTATAACAAGTACATTGTTGATACAACACTCAATTGACATAATAAACATAAGAACTCTAATCATTCCTCTTCATCTGTGGTAGTATCATAACTTGATTATTATCCAATAACATCATTTGCGGCATAGTCTGATGACTGGGACATAGGTTCGCGTAGTGTCCAAACTCCTTGCAAATGAAGCATTGTACATTTGAAACCATTTTCTTACCCTTGCAGTCACGTACGTTGTGCCCTTTTCCTTCACACTTATAACAAACTCCCATTCCTTTCAGGCAAGTTCCAGGGTGTTTCTTTCCACATTTACCACATATGGGAAATTTTTTTCCCTCTTCCCTTTATCCATCTTTCTCTCTTCCATCCTTTTCTTCTCTTGCTTCCCTTCAAATCCATAGGACTTAGTAAACTATTTACTTATCTTATCAACACATGATATTATTTCTTCATATGATGATAATACATGGGAGACAATTTCTCTTATAAATTCCAGCTTAAGACCATGAAAGATATGATCCTTCCTTCTCATTGGATCATGTGCATTTATGGAGTTCTCATTCCTTCTACTGGGCGCCATTTCTAAATAATGGCATACACTAGATCAGTTTATGAATCAAAATACATAATCTCATACTTATAAAACACTTAACATAAATTGAACTATTTATGGATATAATCCATAATCATAAAAATGTCTCATTTTAGGATGTATATACTCATAAACCCTTCATAATGGTTTGTAAAGAAAATGAGAATTATCCTAAGCATATCCCCTGGGAGTGTCGTAACTAAGAGTGCAGCAAGGCCCGTTGTCGTGCACTAGTTCCCATTCGAGTCTAGCTCAAAGCGGTGTTTTCAGGTTTTACCCCTAGGTACATCTGTGCCAGAGCCGCCTCTACCTGCTCGTATCCAGACAGGGATGTATTGCTCGGAAAACTCACAAAATCTCTACAATACCAAAATTCTAGGAAGTTCTTCTATACTAATCCTCAAAGTTCATCTTAGGTCTACGTGCTCTAATCAGAGTTTATCTAAATATAGCTTCCAAGGTTTGTACTAAACATCCTCTGATACCAACTGTAACACCCCGAACCTAGTTACCCAGAGTCGGTGCATTATTACATAACATTGGCATGATCACAAGAAAGATCAAATCTCGAAAGACCGATTGGTTTAGTAGCCTTGGAAACACTAGATATATTCATAAGTTTTACATTACATCATAAAATGAAATACTACTACAACAACATAATGTATCCATAATTCACACTCATATCCCCACTTAATATCCCTGCAGGTCATTCATAATTTACTTCTTCACTTCCTGGAAAAAATAAAACATAGAAAAGGGGTGAGCTCAAATGCCCAGTAAGGATAACAATATAGCAGAACATTCAAAATAAGCCTAAACATTTAATGAAATGCATTACTAAAACAAAAGCCTTTTAAACTTGAACTTCAACGTAGTATGGCAAAAGTAAAATGAATTAATGCCATTTACTTATTCACATGGATATTCTACTAATCGAATAATCACATGAAAAATCAATAACCACTTTCATAATGATGGAATGCATAATGCTAAACTTTAATTTCTTTTCAAGGCCTCGTCCTAAGACCTTGGGGCTAACTGTAACCGGAACCCAACCCGGAGTGCCTCTAATAACCGGACACCAACCCGGAGTGCCTCTAATAACCGGACACCAACCCGGAGTGCCTCTAATAACCGGAGACCAAACCGGAGGGCTTACTTTTACCAGTCCCTAACCTGGAGGGCTTACTTTTACCAGTCCCCAACCTGGAGGGCTTACTTTAACCAGTCCCCAACCTGGAACATACTTGTCCAACACATTCATATGAAGTAAAGGTTGAAATATAACATAAACATTCTTATTGGAACTAGCGTACGAAATGACAATAATTTACTCATAAACCATAAATGCTATATAAATGACACATCTACAGTCAAACATATCACAAAACTTCATTACAATATAGAAGTTTTATATCATAATAAATCAACTTCAAATAATCTTAAAATCCATCAAAGGATATTGACATAGATGAAAATGTTTTTTAAAAGTTATTGAGATAAATATCCCTTTTTCATGAAAACATTTTATGTTACAAAATTTAGAAAGTAAGGCATTTAAATACATTTTTGAATCAAAGTGTCCCATACCACTTTGAAACTTTTGAATGGAATCAACACTTTTAAAAAACATTCATTTTCATATAAATAAATCCGTACAAACCATTTTGAAAACATGGACATAAATGAGAATGATTTAGAAGAATAAATATTTAAAACATTTAAAATGATGTTTTAGTAAAAGTTCCCTTAGAAATAATCCCTTTGAAAACTCTTTTATGAAATAGGGACATGGATAGTAAATATGTCCCTGTAGATAATTACGTAAAAAAAACCTCGGATATTAAAGAGATTGGGAAGTAAACCCTTATCAATTTGGTAACTTATGAAAAATACAACCCATGAAAGAGGTATCATACAATGAAAATGTAAATACACATAAGGTAAAGTGTATTACACAAAGAATACAATTATGGGCAGTACATACACCACACAAAAGATAATAGTGGAAATATGGCATGAATCTCACGGAAATAAAGAGTGAGATGAAAACCCCTTACCACATTAATCAACTGAGTCGTATTGTCAAAATTTAATAACCACCAATTTATTTACAGAATAACATGAATATAAAGATAATCATGATAATATATATCATATTACAGTACACAATACACCACTTTCAATAATTTAGTGGCGAATAATGGAAATCTCACAGAATTGAATGTGAGATAAGAAGATCCCTTACCTTGTACTTTTACTTGGTTGGGGTAGGTTAACCTCCTGTATAATATTGAAATAATTGTTATTAAATTATACAAGAATCATATATATTAATATGATATCATATATGATCTTTTAACTTTGCTTTGTTAATAATGTCTTAGTATTATCGTTGTTTCGGGTGTTAACTTACTCATTTTATTTTATATGTTTTATTACGTAAGCCATGTTTGTAATGAATAGGTTGTATATTATTCATATCCAGAATGATATCAAGTCCTTAAACATCATTTTTAAATCAGAAAATGATAATTATACTTGAATGGATATGATGGAGAATGAATCTCATCGCGTTCGTGGAGACGGTAGTCCGTACGTACGCACGAGCGACAATATCATTCTTTTGATATTAAAATAATATATAAATGGATGGTATATCATATATACAGAATCATTAACATGTTATATTTATTATTTACATGAGTTACACATCATTATTATACCCATCCAAATAATATTATATTGAATAACAATTACACCACGACGTGGAGACGGTAAGTCGTACGTACGCACGTATGGTGACATGTTATTCAAAGGGTGGATAGAATACTGAATATGGTTGTACCATATTTATAATAACATCACAGTATATATATGATACTGGAGTTATTATTTTATAATGGTAACAACAAAGGAAGAAGAATTAGAAGAAGAAATGAACATGGAAAAGGGTGGTGAAATCATTACCTCTTCTTTGGTTTCTTCCTTTTGATTTGATCAAAAGGGCTCCTTAGGTTGGATTTATGATCAAACTATGGCCTATAGGTTGTATTGAGGGATGTTGGGAGAGTATTTTGGCAGATTTTGGCCTAATCAAAAGGCTTTGAAGGTGTGAAGAAATGATAAGGATGAGTGCCCTTTTATAAGAGGGGTGAGGGGCACCTTTGGAAAAGTTAGAAATATTAATTTATAATAAATTCTTATTCGGTTTCTAATGGCTCCAAAGTTGATTATTTAAATTTTAAGGTGGGGATGGGTCGAAAAACACTCAACCAATAGAATTTATACAGGTTTGGGTACTTATATTAACCTTATCTTTAAGTATTAACTCTAAGTTAATTAGTTTCACTTTTACAATGTCTCTTATTATTTTTATATAATATGGTTAATAAACTTACTATATACATCCAAGAGACCCTCAAGTGGTCCATTAATGATTAACCTATCATGATATAAGTTTCTTGGCCGAACGTTAGATTTTTAGGAATTTAATATCAATTAATAATATAATATTTCTTTTAAGAACTCTTTTATGTCAATTTTGACACTATTCAATAGTTGATTTTTGTGAAACTCATAACAGATTTATTACTTCGAAAAAAGTCAATAAAATCAATCCTAATATATCATATTATCCTAGAAAATTAGTTTAATTCATTAAAAGTTTCATATTATATTTATTTGGGTATTTATAATATCAATTATTTTGATTTGTCACTATTATATTAATTACTGCATCATCATTGTGTCATAAATAAATTAAATTATTTAATGTCTAAAAATTATAAATAAAATATCATTATGTAGTAAATCGTTTTATCTTTCTAATTAATATTTATAATCTAAAATCCAACATATATAGATTTATGTAAAAATTGTTTTTCTAAAAGATATATGCTTGTGTCATTTTTGAATTCATTTTAACTTAATTAAAATAAAGTGTCCTTATCACCTACAAGTGGCACCATGGGGTCCCAAAATCGACCCAAATATTCCAATGGTCGCACATGTATCAACCAATAAGGCTAGGGCACGTTTTAGGGTAATTTAGTATTATTATAATATTATTTTTTAACCCTTATTTACCAGATTTACCTTTAACCATGGTAAATAAAATATTTACCACAGTAATTATTCAAAATGTCTAAAAATAAAAGTTACCTATTTACACAATTTGAACATCCTGATTCCAAATATGGAATCCATTTTCCTAAATTCAAAACACAGAAGTGGCAGAAATTAATTTAAAATTAATTCCCGCTGTCAAAACAAAAAGCGTGTTTTTAAGAGATAATAACTATCAAAAGATTGACACTTGTTTATGTTCGGTTTAATTGTAAAATTATGTCCAATGACCAAAATTATATTAAATGGTAAAAATATATTCTAAATATACTTTAAAACTACTAAAATTCACAATTTATAACTGTTAATTATTTTTATTAACAAAGTTGTTTTTAATTAAAATTTAGTAATTTTCACTATTCATCAAAATATGAAAGTTATCCAAAAAGTACAAAAATTTCACCTTAGGCTAAATTAGATATTCCAAATCCAAAAATGAAGTCCATTTTGAAATATAAAATATATATAATTTTAAAAAGTAGGTATTACTATTCATAACGGCTAGTTTGATTGGTTGTTAGAACTCAGTGGTGCGTACAATACACGCTATTGTATTATTCAAAGGAAAGCGTACCGTGGAAGCTTGAGATGTTTCATTTTAAATTTTTTGATGTCCCCATTTAGTCAAAAAGCTTAAAATATTGTATTTTAAAAGGGTTCACTATTAAAATTTGATAAAAGTGCAGTACTGAAAATGAATTTGTTCTTGCATTTTATCTAAGAAACTCATAATATGGATTCTAAAATTATAAGGATTATATAAAGTTTAAAATTTAGATAATACTATTCATAACCTCTTTTGAATGGATTTTTTTTTGTAATTCATGGTGTGATTGAACTCGGTGTTGCGTGTAGTGCAAGTTATTGAATTATTTTGAAGAAATAACACACTATGAAATCTTGGGGTGTTACAGACTGCACCTGATTCCGAGGCCCGGTGTGCCCAGAATCATTTTCTGAAGTTTGGCTCGGGTGTGTTCAGTGAACGAACGAGTGAGTTTTTCTAACTTTTATACCAGTGCTCAGAATAGAATTCCGAGGGTACCGATGGAATCACAATCCCGATATTTCCTTAGAAACGCCTTTTCCGGAGTTGCGTTTGCTCGGGTGTGGTTTTTAATTTTTGGGGTTAAGTTAAGAAATAAAATAAAAGTGGTGCGACACTTTATTTTATTTCACTAAAATCCACTTAAAGCCGGTTAAGCTAGGTTAAGCAGATAAGGTGGGACCCACGATATCCTACTCTCTTTGTAGGATATTTGTGAGGTGGGGCCCGCATGAGCCCCACCGTTTCTTTTCCTCTAAGTAACGCACTCGCGAAAACCTCTTTTAAATAAAGTCAACCATGTGTTTATTTGAGTTAAGAAACACCTCATTTATTGGGAAGTTAAGTGGTACCATTAATTCATCTAATTAATGGTTCGTTTCTTAACTTTGAATTTCAAATCGTTGGCATGGGAATAAAATCAGACCAACACGTGTTTACTTGAGGGTTTCTTGTTGAGAGGAATTGGAGGAAGCTCTAAGTCTTGAAGATCTTCATTATACATCGTGAAGAATGAGAAGAACGCGAAGAACGCTAGCCTCCGACGAAGGGCGACGAAGAACGCCGGACCCTCGGAGATCGATGACGCTGACGATCCTCTCCTTCCGCGACGTTTCTTCTGTGACTTTCCTTCCCCGCGACAATCTTCGATCAACAACCGATTGAGGTAGGGGGTTGCAGTTATTTTAATTTCTTTGTGAATTTTATCCTCAACTTGGGTTTAAATGGTGCAATTAAATATGTGTGTTTTAACCCTCGGAGATCATCGATGCGACACCGTGTGCCGCGACGACAGCGACACCCCTTACGCGACGTGATGATCCTCTTCTTCCACGACTGTCAATTCCGCGACGAACTCACTTTCAACGACAACGTTGAGGTAGGGGTTGTTTCATTTAAATCTTTTTGATTTATACCCGCGGCGTTTGATTAAATTTATTGTTGTGAGACTTTTAAAAACCGCTAACGTTGTGGGTGCGGACCAACGAACAAGTCCGAACCCACCGCCCTTTTGTTCTTGGTGTGCGGAACGACAGACGACGACAAAACAAGCCGCACGGGCGATGTGAGGTCCCCACAGTGAAGGACGGGCCCCGGGAGGGCCATTGGCGAAGACAATGCATTTTTATGACCAACGTAACTTGTCCGGTGGTCCGCGGAGCAGCCCGCCAGCGCCGGCGGCAGGTGGCGGTGGCGCCCGGCGCGCCGCCGGGAGGACCCACCGCGACTTTAGCCACGGCGGCAGGACACGGTCCCTCGACTGCGCGGGACTGGAGGGGGATGGTACACGGCATCCAGCCGCGTCCGCTGGCAAGAGTGGCCCCACGCGGGGCCGCAGATCACTCAAGCCCCCCCCCCCCTTGCGCACTGCTCGGCCGTTACGGCCGAGCCGCTTGGCGACCGGGCCGCGCCCGCGCTGGCTGGGCCGGGTTGCGCTTAGGTGGGGCGGGGCCATGCAGGCCGGGCTGGGCTGTGCCGACCGGGTTTGACCCGGACCCGGGTCGGGTCGACCCAGTTCGGGCCTACCCCGGGGGGATTGGGTGGGGTCGGTCCGGGCCCAGACCCCCCATTTTCGGACATCTTCGGACTTTTAGCCATATCTTGAGTTTCGGACCTCCGATTGACGCACCATCAGCGACGATGGGATCCTTGGATTGAGACGGTCATTTCAACATATCGCACTCAAGGTTTTAGAGAACTTTGGGTTCGGCCGGGTTGGTTCGTACACGAAACCAATCGGGCCCTCAGAGTAGAAACACTCATAACTTGAGCTCCGGACGTCCGATTGACGTGTCTTCGACATTGATGGATTCCTCTAAGTGAGAAGGATATTTTGGATTACTCTACCATTGGTTTGGACACAGGTGGAGTACATTCGGGTTGGTTTTGACTAAAAAACCAACCGGGGCCCTGGGACGAAAAAGCCAATAACTCTCAGACCGGGCGTCTGATTGACGCGCCGTCTGCGACATTGAGTTCTTGTTGGTGATACGGAACATTTGGATACATCAACTCTGGACTATGTGTCATTTGATGTATCAGCCTCTCGTCACGTGGAGTGGACCATTCTGAACGAGCTTGCTGTGTGCGGGAACCCTAGAGCTGGATGCGACTGCGACTACGACGACGACTGTGCAGAGATCCTCAGTGGATTCGACGACGACGACTACAACACTCAGCGATCCTACATGGATTAGTGTTATCGATCCTGTGTGGGTCAGATACTTTGTGGGTCATTGCCGGGGTTAGTACCTATCAATCCTTTGTGGGTCCGACGGCTTAGATGAATCAGTGGAAATATCTGATCATCTCTATCGTCATACGAAGATGTATACCTGTGTGAGCTGAATCCTGTTTTTCTTTCCTTTGTGGATTGTGTTGTGCTATCCTGTGTGGATTTATGTTTTGCTTTCTTGTGTGGAATGGGTTTTACTTGGGCTCGTATGTTGGAGCCGAACGAGAATTGATGACTTAGGTATATGTATGGGCATATACCTAAGCAGTGTCGGATGTTACTTCGTGATTGTATCTTTCCTTTGTGGATTATACTTTTTGGATTCTGGGAGACCTTTGGGGGTTTAGAGGACCCTACTGAGTAGATTATACTCAGCCCTTCACGGGATATGTCCGCACTACGTTGTGTTGGTTGCAGATGACGGACAGCGCTGGACATGGTTGAGGCTTGGGGAGCAGGACGGTACCCGGAGGTGGACCACTGGGCGGGACGTACTCGGAGCGGTTGGCTAGACCCGAGGATCAGTGGAGGCTATCTGTACCCACCCTTTAGGTGGTATTTCTAGTGGACGGCTCGACGCTGTGGCTCTACTTTTAGTTGCTGTTTTCCCTTTTCCAGTTGTACTTCACTTTCAGTTTGGGTTTGTATTCTGGCCCACTTACTTTTCCACACTTACTGTTGTACTCCATTTTTACTTAGTGTTTACTTCTACTGCATGTTTGCTCTTCAGTGTTTGTTTACTTTACAAAGGCAATGCCTTCCCTCTTTACCGGGATTTGCACCTTGGTGCTAGTTGCCATCCCCTGGCCTATGGAAGGCGGGCTTGGGGTATTCACGACACGGGCCTCGAGGATGGGTCGTGCCATTATGCTTATAATTATGATTATGTGTCTCCCTTGTTTACCTTTAATGAGCATCTGAGACAACCCCTTTTATGTTTCCTTCTACTAGGTTATGAGAATATTTTTTATGATTTATGTGTCTAAGAATGGTACTAGTCATGAAGATCCTAGAGGTAGATGATGTATCTCTTTTTTTGTACCAATGATTATGTTTCTGTGTTTCCAAAGGCATTATACTTGTGTGGTCAATGGGTATTTTTTTCTATAATGTTTTAAGTATATGGAAATTTTATTTAATGTTAATTTACATGAATAATGGGTTGTTATAGTTGGTTTCAAAGAAAAGGTTTACTTAAACATTGAAAACTAGGATGAGAATAATTCAGAGAGTTTCCTATGAATATTTATAAGAATACGTCTAGGGATGTCTCTAAGGATTAGTATGAGGATGAGTAGATGATTAAGAAAATATCGTAAAATTTTGGTAAAGGGTAGAGTGAGTGGTGTGCATGAAATAAATCACTATTTGGATACTACAAGTGCGTGTTTCTCTAGAATATATTTCCACACGGATAACAACTCAGATAGGATGTTTCAGGCCTAACTCGGGTAAATCTGGTAAATGATAATGAGCATTTTTTCACACCTAGTTTGATACTCCTAGGGGATATTCTTTGGGAATTCACAAAATCTTTACAAACTATAATAAGGAATTAGATAGAGGATGACTATTAATACCCTAGTATAAACCTATCGTTTCATAGATTAATGAAGCCGGATCCAAGATTTAGGCATCTTAAAAGCAATTTTTCAGGATTATATGGTATCCCAATATGATAAATGGTTCTCAGGCTATGAATTATGGTTTTAGTCAATGGAGAGAACTATATGTAACATGGATAACATTTTATATTTCATGTGGGAAATGTATGAGCATTATACAAATCGATTTTCCGAGAGTAAATCTCATAATGAGAAGCCTGAAGGTGGTAAATGTAATGGTTACACTATTAAAGTTAATGAGACCCCAAACAACATGTGAAAGGTATGATTAATCATTGGATGAATTATTATATTGTGGTAAAAGAACCATAAGACATAATTCATATTTATTAGTCTAGGAAAAATGTATTACGAAAAAACTTGATGAAGCCTGAGTAATGGTTTAATAAAATTGTTAGATGAATGATGTATTTATGTTTTGGAATTTAGAAATTATGTTATATGAATCATGAAATATATAATTACTTTCAGTATAAGTATTATTTATGGTTTTAAAAGGACATATTGAATGGAAATGAATGC
Organism: Viscum album; assembly: GCA_963277665.1. Taxonomy (NCBI): domain Eukaryota; kingdom Viridiplantae; phylum Streptophyta; class Magnoliopsida; order Santalales; family Viscaceae; genus Viscum; species Viscum album. The sequence goes on along the minus strand of OY728125.1, from coordinate 1,918,285,880 downwards.
ATAGATAAATGATTTCATGGAAATAAGATATTTTGATTAATGGAAGGAGACCCTTTATTAATGCCTTATGTTGAGAAAATAATGTTTTGATAAAGATATGATGGATATGAATATGTAAATTTGACGGTACAGATTACCCTATAACTGATTATTGAAAACATATTCGATTCCATCAAGGAAGAAGTTTAAAACATATTTTATTTAAATAATATATCTATTTATAATAGGAATAAGGAAGAATGCGTGTTATCCAAAATGATTTTTGGTAATTAATGTTATCACCATGTTTCAAGGTAATATTCTATAAGGGTATTCACATGTTTGGAATGTAACAACAAAGTGGTACTTTTTTATATATGTGGGTATCAATGTTAAACTTATTTCTTGAATTTATTTCTAATGTTTTGGTTTTTAAAATTTTTAAAAGGGTTATAAGGTTACAAATTTGTGTACCATTTAAGTTAAACATTGTATTAAGTATTAATGCATTAATTTGCTATTGAAAACCATATCTAAAAGGCTATTTAGTTACTATACTTATTTCAAGGAAGTCAAGATTATGTATTTTTAAAATTATATTACCATGGTTTAGAATATGAAATCATGTATGTTGGTTAAAAACCAATAAATTCCATTAAGGCCACAGATATTGAACCCATTATCAATGGAAAATTAGGGTTTCACACATTCCACATGCCTACATGATGTACATGGGAATTTGAACTTATTTTTGTAGAATAATTATTAATGATGATCTAGTAGTGTCGGGTTTTAGGTTTATAGATTACTAAATTTATCATATTTATTTTCATGAAAACTGAGATTTAAATATTCATACATTTTTATTCTTATATGGTCCTTAAGAACTTCTAAAAGTTAATTTTAGCTCTCAGTAATCAAAGTTGATTTCTAGAAATACATTTCATGCAGTAATATATGAATTATCAATATGTAAAATCACATCTAATGAATGAATTTTTTTTTATAGAAATATATAATGCAAGTATATTTCCATATATTCATGTTCTATAGAATAATCACTCAGTGAGAGGATAATTATAAGAGGAAAATGTGTTGTCCTATTACAATAATTTTTTTGAACTAATTTCTTTTGAAGACATCACATATTTATGATATTGAGAACCTAAAATTTTTATTGATCATAGACTTGTTTGTGACTGATGAACATAATCATTCCATAAAAATATTTATGATTTTCCACCATTTCCAATAATCACTCCCAACCTATGTTTTATTATGTGGAAACCATGTTATATGTTACATTGGGAAATTGTTATGGTTCCAACATTCCCTTTTAGATTAAATTTTTTGTATCCATTTTTGAAATATATGATTATATGATTGAAAATATCTTGAATTAAACCATTTCATACACAAATAAATTTTGAGGAGAAAAATCATTTTAAGGGGGGAATAATGTTACACCTAGAGATTTTTTGAATTATTTTTTTAATATGTTTATAATTTTTGATATTTTTCTTTTAACACAACACTACAGATGATATATTTTATATTAAAGAACCATGTTTTCTTGTGTTATACACAGCACCATGTTAATAATTCAATACACACATCATTAAATTTAACATACTATAAACATAAAATTGAGGATATATTTCATTATCTTAAATAATGACTTTCCTCGATGGCTTGCACAACATACAAGACCGAGTTATAATAATAAACTATATATCATTAAAATGATATTACATAATAAAATAAGGTATAACCTTGCTATTAAAATAGAGATTATGAATAGTATTAATTAATTTATGACCATAGTTTAAAGAAAAATAGGATGATTTCATAGTTTACCAATTTATTAAAAATTAATATGAAAACCAATTGAATTTAAAAAAATATTAGCTTTATTATTATGGTCAAAAAGATGTTTTTTCTTAATAATTTGAAGTAATTGAAATTAGTTACTGATATTAATTTAATTTATAAGTAAAATATTCAATAAAATAATTTTATTATTGATCTAATAGATTATATATAGTTAAGATAAGAGAAAATCCATTTTTATTCTTTACCCCCCAAATTTTTATTTAAGCATTTTTACCAAATTTTAATGATGAACCCATTTTAAATAGAATTTTTAGAAATATTATTGATTTAATATGTCAAAATAAACTTCAAATTTGAAATAATAACAAAATAATTTGGTTTGGGTAAATTTTTTTATTTTTTTCTCTGATGTTTTATATTTTAATTAATAGTGAAAAATATTGAATTTCAATTCAGAATTTATTTTCATATAATTAAATTATAAGGATAAATTATATTTTAATTTTTATTCAAAAGTTTAATTAGACAATATTTTTATCAAATAATACAATTTATTTTATTGAGATAATGTTTAATTTCACCTTAGTTATAAAAACATAGAAAACTTTTGAATGTTTTTACTTTAAAAAAATTATTTATCCACCCGACATTAAGATTAATTTTTAATTAATGTTAGATAGTTATTTTATTCGAATTATGAAAAATGTATTCCATATTTAGAATTAAGGTAATTTATAATCACTAATAATTTCAACATATATTTTATCCAAAGTGATTAATGAATGTAATTATAATTAATTACATCTATTAAACTAAAATTATGCTTAAGTAAGAACTAAAAATTAAATTTAATACCCAAAAAGAACTAAAAACATGTCTAAGAGGCATTGGATGGAAATATTTAGAACATATATGTAGAGACCCGTAGCTCGACGTACATGGACATTAAATTACTTTTTTAGAATAAATAATACATGAAAAAATAGACGCCCAAATATCGTATTAGTTTAGTGTCTTTGGAAACTTGGAACGTAATCTTCTAATAATGGGGAATGATCTTCAACATCTCCCAAAAAGATCTTCCCCTTTTGATTTTCTTACATAAAACTTTTATATATATCCTGGGGAAGAGAAATCATAAATACGGTAAGCTAAAATGCTCAGTAAGGGTAAACATAGAGAACATAAAACAATCCATAAACATTTGAGTGAAAAAACTTGAACATAAAATTTAAACATCAAAATATTGAGCAAGGACATAAATCATGGAAGGACGTAAGGCGTATATCACAATGGAAAATCAATCATGATAAAATAGAATAGGAAAAAACATTTAATTGTGGAAAACCATTAAGCACATGATATGATTTATATAGTAGCCAAGGCATTGCTGCTAAGACCATCTTAGTGGACAAAGTCCCATTTTGAATCGAGTTCCCTCCTCATTCCAGTCCTGTACCACTGAACCGGATTAACTTACCATTCCATCCATGTCTATCTCATGAGATATAAATATTTAACCTATGCATTAGAGGGAGATATAGGTTCCACCCATCTCATAATGAAATCAGTCTTACTTGTGGAAAAACATAAATATAAACCATTCATCATAACCCAACGAATAAAAATGAGTTTCATAAACATCATCCCATCATAACATAATCCATATAAATCAAATGGATATCATTTCATCATAAGAAATTTGAAACCATGTAAATCATAGAGACATTATTATAGAAACATACACATATGAAATAATTTCATCTTAACTGGAAAATGGTTTTGATAAAACACTTGAAATAAATTCTTGAGGAAAATATTATTTCTTCTTCAAAATAATTTTCTTTTCACAAAATGCCATTAAATTTTATAAGAAAATTCTTCTGTTGAAAATAATAATTAAATAATTTAAAGGAAGCTTTATGTAAATATGGTGTTATGAAACTGTAAAAATCCGTTCATTCTGTATAAGTTTAAAGAAACATACTCCTCATACATTTTCCAGAAAAGTCAAAAAAAGTTCATCGTATGGTAAAAAAAGAAGGATTCGTTCCATAACATGTGGTAAAAGTCAAAATGGGTAAAAAGGACATTAAACATACATGATTTTTTTAGAAAACATGGACATGGATGATAACAATAACCCCAGTATATACATACGAATAACAATCTTAGATAAGAACGAGATTGGAATAGTTATCCCTTACCTTATGTCTGATATGCTTTGTATGTATCCGAAACTCTTTTATAATGATTTAAATAATGTTATTTAATTTTTACAGAGTCATATTAATTGTTATGATATCATATATGGTTCACATATGACTTTATATTACCCGTTCTTTTGTAAATTCAATGATAAAGCAGTATTTTGGTAAAATCGTTTCATTTATCGTATGTGTTTCGATTTGTTGTTCTTGATATTCATACTTATATCCTGATTTAGTTATTTCCAGAATTTTAAAACCTGATTTATATATTATATATTTTCAGAATATTCATATATATAATAGATCGATTAATGGAAAGAAATACACTGTTCATGGGGACGGTAGGACGTACGTATGCACGAATGTTGTTTTTTGTTTCCTTATTGAATTGAGTAGAATTAAGTAGATGACATACATATATATATACATAAAAATAGTAGAATTATTATGTCATATATTTCATGATTACTTATTATATATACTTTATAATCATTCTTGAATTGTTAAATGGAAAATGAATCTCATCACGTCGTGGAGACTGTAATCCGTATGTACACACAAGCGATGTTATCATTCCCATATTTATTGAATGTTATTGGAGTGGATGATATAATATCATAGAATCATTATGATTTTATAATAATTAAATATAGTTATTCTTTACACCATTATACCCATCCATGTAAGGTGGTGGTGGAAAACTGATTACACGACGACGTGGAGACGATATTCTGTTCGTACGCACGCGCGGTGATTTTGTTTTCCATAGGATGGATCGAAGGTGAAATAGGGTTGTTTCATATTTATAATTACATATCAGTATATAAGTAATACTGATGTTATTACTTTATAATGAAACAACTAAATAATAGTAAGTAGAAGAAGAACAAAACTTGAAAGAGTCGGTAGTAGAGATTACCTCTTCCTCGACGCACCTCCTTTAAACTTTTTCTTAGGGCACTAGAGTTGGTCTTTTGAGAAGACTAGAAACTCTATGATGTAACTAGAGAGGATGGGAAAGGTAATTTTTAGGGTTTTTCCATGATTCAAGGCTCAAAAGGGTGTGAAGAGAAGAGGGAAGGGGTGCCCTTTTTAAAAGGGAGGAGAGGGGCACCTTTGAAAAAACTTAAAATATTATTTTATAATAATGTCGTATTGGGTTTATAATAGCTCCAAATTGATTTATTTAGATGATAAAGTAAGGATGGGTTGAAATACTCTCAACCAATAGGTTTTAGACAAGTTTATGTTAATATTTTAACCTTAAAATTTAGATTTAACTCTAAGTTAAATAATTTAACTTTTACCGCGTCTTCTTGTTTTCTTACACTGTATGGTTAATAAACTTATTATAACAAGTCAAATGAACCCCAAGTGGTTCATTATTAATATATATAACCTTATCTATGTCATTTGTACGATCCTTAGATTTTTGAGAATTTAATAACAATTAATAATTTAATATTTGGTTTAAAAACTATTTTATGTTAATTTTGACAATATTTGGTAATTGATTTTTGTGAAAATCATAAAAGCATGATCAGTTCGAAAAAAGTTAAATAAATAAATACTAACATGTCATATTAACCTAAAAATTTAGTTTAATTCATCAAAGTCTCAAATTACATTTATTTGGGTATTTATAACATCAATTATGTTAATATCTCATTAATAATGTAATTACTGCATCATCATTATGTCATAATGAAATTAAATTATTTAATGTCTAAAATTTGTAAATAAAATATGATTATGTAGGAAATATTGTTTTCTTTATAATAAATATTTATAGTCGAATTTATCTTATTTATAACCCTATATTAAAAATTATTTACTTATTAAACGTTGATTTTATCTTTTTTAACCCATCTTTAAATAAATTAATAATAAATGTCCTTATCTAATACAACTGGACCTAAATGGTCATATTTTATTCCTAAGGATTTTTTAGTTGAATTAAACTTATCCAATAGAATTAGGGATTTTTTATGGTAATAATAATATCATGTTTACCCTTAATTTCCCTATTTACATTTAAACATGGTAAATAAAAGTAAAAAGTCACTATTCACCAAATATTATTTTTTTCCTTATTGAATCACATTTTACTCCCTGATATTAACCATGTCACTCTGATTTTCAAAATTCCACTCACATTAATGGTAAAATTATGTTTTATGTAATTTTGCAAAAAGCTCCTAGGAGGTAGGTAAAAGACGGTGAAGAGTTCAATAAAATTTTTATAAATCAAAAATTGTTATAAAATTACTCCAATTAATTACATTGAACTTATATAGGTATTATGTATCAAATTTTACCTAAAATATATTTTAAAAAATCAAATAATTATTTAAATAAAGAGTTGGTTTTTAAACAGTAACCTAGTGTTTTCACTATTCATCAACAATTGGAAGTTTTCTGAAAAATTCCAAAAATTCACCCTAGGATAATTTCGATATTTTGAGTCCAAAAATAACGTCCATTTTGAAAGATAAAATTTATAAAATTTCAAAAATTTGGTATTAATATTCATAATGGCTTGTTCATAGTAATATTATAATATTATCTCATTTAGTGAAACTCGGTATTGCATACAACACACACTCTTGTGGAAGATCGCGATTGCGTGTAATGCAAGCCAAGAAAGGGTTGCATAAAGTGCAAGATTCATTTGTTGATGCGTATAATAAAATCCAACCATATTTCATTTATACATTTAATATATATATATACACTCAATGTTACGTAGAATAAATTTTATCCAAAAAACATGAAATTGTGTGTAGCACAATCCATGATTAGTGTTGCATATACTATAAGCTAATATGGTGTTCCGTACAGTGGAAGATAATCTTGGTGTAGAGTATAACCGAAGATATGAAAGAAATAAAAAATATATATCTTATAAAATCTTGGGGTGTTACATTCTACCTCCCTTAAAATGAATTTCACCCTCGAAATTAGTTGGGGTTATAAATCGTTTACTACTTGAAAGTTTCTTTAATATAAACCCACATCCTGAAAAGGAATACTAAAGATTAATTTTAAATACTAATGTATGAAACGTAATGGTTACCCAAATTAACTCATCACTGGGTATCCACATAGAAGAACATAGGTGAAAATATGGATATGGAAGAGAAACCTAACCATCATGTTCTGATAGAGAGTTGTAGAGAAAATGTCTATGAAAAAGCCAACAATCACAAAACCATAAATTTGTGATGATTTATTGTACCATCTGATTCATCGGATATAAGGACACTAGGAGAGCATTTTTGGTTTTCAATATCATTTACCTAACGTCAAAGAATTTGAATGAGAAGAAATACATACTTCATTTCAGTATAATCTCACCATTGTTCATGCCTTGAACAATTTCCACTTCATCTCATAAAGAAGTGAAGTCAAATTTGTCTTCCATGAAGTGTTAGCAGATCATGCGATAGAATGATGGGTCATTCCATCTGTCTCAAACAAAAGGTTAACAAAAGTTATCAAATATGCATTAGTCTATCTATAGTGAGGTTAATCTTATATGATTCCAATAATGGACTTATACTTTATCAATCATACCGCTTAATATAATACAATTAGTTTCTACTAACCAGGGACTTCTTGTAGGCCAGTGGTAGGTGATAAAGGCAAGTCTCACTTTGGTTGTGTGTTCAATTCCCACAACCTTGTCCAACCTGACGGGTTGTCGCCCGTCCTGCAGGTTTTCCTTTTTCTAAAACTTTACTATTATAACATTCCAAGAATAATAGCTAAATTTATAGACTTAAGATGTCTAACTTAATCCATTCCAATCTTTAAGATTATCCAAAATACTTCTGTCCAATCTCATAGTATAAAGAAAACTATTACTAGAGAGGTCATATACCAAGCATGTGAATACCATCATTTATCTCCCATATATCATATGATATATATTTTTGGTCATATTCCAAACTTGTTAATACCTTAATCATGTATTCTTTTGAAACATGAATTACCATATAACCTTAGCGAAAACATGAATGCAGTCAAAAGTTAACTCATTCCATATACCAAAATCCCAAAATTTCTATATACTCAAACCATGATATCACTTTGTCCTTATATCAGTCATGAGCTCATGAATACTATCAAAATTTCATTTTATCTTTACCCCCTCATTATGCGCATATCATATTCCTTCCAAAAATATCTGAATAACCATTCATGGTTAGCAGTACAATTCAACATATACTTTCAAATACTTTAGAAAAAACAATAGTGTAACAATCCTTAGATGTTTCTTTATTCCATAGTACTATTAAATTACCCATACAACATAACTCTTGATAAACATACTATCATTCCACTACCTTCTTAAACCATTAACCAAGATTCAACACTTCTTTTATCTCATATATCATTTGTAGTCTCCTCATTATCATCCACATAAATACTACCCATATGACCATGCAGATTCACTTCATGAGATTTTCTCTTAGGTCATTGGTTTTCATAATTCCCATACATTCCACATTTAAAAAATTTATTCATTTTCGATGTCGTAGAAATACCATTATCCTTATACATGGTGTTAACTGAACCTTTTCCTTTGCTTTTACAGGATTTGTGTCCTTATTTTCCTCACCCAATTCATCTTCCAGTTCCTTTGAAACATTCTCCTTAATCCCTCTTCCCATATGATTTACATGAGAGAAATTGAAATTTGTTTTCTCTATGTTCATCATGAAACTCCATCTTTATCTTATTATCTAATTCAGGAAACATACCAAATTTGAAATTATAGATCATATTATTTGATTGTTTAATAGTGATAATAATGATATGTGGTCTTCCAGATCCAATTTCATTTGGTTGCTCAAGAAGAATATCATTCAATTTTCTATCATATCCTCCATTATCGTGAATCTTCCAGTTCCCACCATTTTCTAAAACCCAAAAAGAATATTGTGAGAGGAAAAAATAATTCTAGGGAAAAAACTTAATAAAGGGGGATTACCGTCAATATCTAACATCTTAGGTTAAATTATAAGATCATTACAATAATTCTAGGACTATAACCTATACATATACTTATCCTTAGGGAAATCCCTAGACATACCTTAGAAATATCTCTAGGGATTTCACTAAAGTTTTCGCATCCTCATTTCCAAAGGTTTACTAAACCTTCGCTCGGATACCAACTGTAGAAACCCATAGCTTGACATACATGGACATTAAATGACTTTTTCGGAATACCTAATACATGACAAAAACAAACACCCAAAGACCGTATTAGTTTAGTGTCTTTTGAAGCTCTGAACGTAATCTTCTAATCATAGTGAATGATCTACAACATCTCCCACAAAGATCTTCCCCTTTTGTTTTTCATACCTAAAACCTTTCTTTATATCCTGGGAAAAATAAAACATAAAAAGGGTGATCTCAAATTTTCAGTAAGGGTAAACATAGTGAACATGAAACAATCCATAAACATTTGAATGCAAAAACTTGAACATAAAATCTAAACATCAAAATCTTGAGCAAAGACATAAATCTTGAAAGTACGTGAGGCATATATCATAAAGGAAAATCAATCATGATAAAGTAGCATGGGAATAAAACATGTAATTGTGGAAAACCATTAAGCACATGATATGATTTCTAGAGTAGCCAAGGCATTGCTACCCAGACCATCTTAGTGGAAAAAGTCCCTTTCTGAATCGACTTCAATCCTCGTTCCAGTGATGTATCACTGAACCTGATTAACTTACCCTTCCATCCATGTCTATCTCAGAAGATATAAATCTTTACCCAATGAATTGGATGGAGATATAGGTCCCACCTATATCACAATGAAATCATTCTTACTTGTGCCACAACATAAACATAAACCATTCATCATAACCCAACGAATAAAAATAGGTTATATAAACATCATCCCATCATAACATAATCCATATAAAACAAATTGATATCATTTCATCATAAGAAAAGTTAAACCATGTAAATCATAGAGTCATTGTACTTGAAACATACACAGATGAAATAATTTCATCTTAGATGGAAAATGGTTTTGATAAAACACATGAAATAAATTCTTGAGGAAAATATCCTTTCTTCATCAAAATCATTTTCATTTCGCAATATTCCATTAAATTTTAAACGAAAAGTATTTTTTTGAAAATCATCATGAAATAATTTAAAGGAAGCTTTATTTAAATAAGGTGTTATGAAACCGTAAAAATCCGTTCATGCCGTATAAGTTAAAAAAACATTCTCCTTATACTTTTTCCAGAAAAGTCAAAAAAGTTCCTCGTATGGTAAACAAAATAATGATTCCTTCTATAACATGTGATAAAAGTCAAAATGGGTAAAAAGGACATTAAACATACATGAAAACATTTTTAGAAACTTGGACATGGAAGATAAAAATAACCCTAGTAAATAATTATGAATAACAATCTTGGATAAGAAAGAGATTGGAATAGTTATCCATTACCTTATATCTTATATGCTTTCTTATGTATCCAAACCTCCTGTATAATGATTTAAATAATGTCATTGACTTATTATAGAATCATATTAATTGTTATGATATGATATATGGTTCACTGATGGCTTTATATTACCCGCTCATATGTAAATTCCGTGTTAAAGCAGCGCTTTGGTAAAATCGTTTCATTTATCATACGCGTTTCGACTTGTTGTTCTTGATATCATTACTTATATCCTGATTTAGATAATTCCAGAATGTAAAACAATACTTATATGAAATATTTATTCAGAATATACATATATATAATATATTGATAAATGGAAATAAATACACCATTCATGGAGACGGTAGGTCGTACGTACACATGAACGCTATTTTTCGTTTCCTTATTTAATTGAATAGAATTAAGTAGATGGCATACATATACATATACATATATATAAATCCAGTAGCATTATTATTTCATATATTTCATGATTACTTATTATATATAATCTATAATCATTCTTGAATTGTTAAATGGAAAATGAATCTAATCGCGTCGTGGAGACGACAATCTCTACGTACGCATGAGCGATGATATGATTCCCATATTTATTGAATGGTATTGGAGTGGATGATATAATATCATAGAATCAGTATTATGTTATAATAATTATATATAGTTATTCATTACACCATTATACCCATCCAAGTAAGGTGGTGGTGGAAAAACTGATTACACCACGGCGTGGAGACAGTATTCCGTTCGTACACACGCATGGTGATTTCATTTTACATAGGATGGATAGAAGGTGAAATAGGGTTGTTTAAAATTTATAATAACATATTAGTATATAAGTAATACTTATTTCAATACTTTATAGTGAAATAACTAAATGATAGGATGTAGAAGAAGAATGAAACTTGAAAGAGTCGGTAGAAGAGATTACCTCTTCCTCGACACACCTCCTTTAAACTTCTTCTTAGGGAACTAGAGTTGGATTTTTGAGAAGACCAAGACCTCTATGATGTAACTAGAGAGTTTGATAAGAGTAATTGTCAGGGGTTTTCTGATCTTCAAGGCTAAAAAGGTTGTGAAGAGTAGAGGGAATGGGTTCTCTTTTTATAAGGGAGTAGAGGGGAACCTTTGGAAAAACATAAAATATTATTTTATAATAAAGTCATATTCGGTTTATAATAGCTCAAAATTGATTTATTTCGAAGCTAAAGTGGGGATGGGTGGAACTCATCTCAACCAATAGGTTTTAGACATGTTTAGGTTACTATTTTAACCTTATCTTTTAAATTTTACTCTAAGTTAAATAATTTATCTTTTACTGTGTCTTCGTTTTTTCTTACACTATATGGTTAATAAACATACTATAACAAGCCAAACGAACCCCAAGTGGTTCATTATGAATATATAAAAACTTATCTAAGTCATTGGGTAGAACCTTATATTTTTAAGAATACAATAACAGTTAATAATATAATATTTGTTTTAAAAACTGTTTTATGTCAATTTGACACTATTTGGTAATTGATTTTTGTGAAAATGATTACAGCATGATCAGTTCAAACTATTTTAATTAAATAAATAATAACATGTCATATTAACCTATGAAATTTGTGGAATTCATTAAAGTCTCAAATTACATTTATTTGGGTATTTTTATGATCATTTCTGTTAATATTTCATTAATAAGGTAATTACTACATCTTCATTATGTCATAAATTAGATTAAATTATTTAATGTATAAAAAATTTAAATAAAATACCATTATGTAGGAAATATTTTTATCTTTCCTATTAATATTTATAGTCGAATTTATCTTATGTATAACCCTATATTAAAAATGACTTAGTTATTAAAGATTGATTTTAACTATTTTAACCCTTCTTTAAATAAATTAATAATAAATGTCGTAATCTAATCCATGTGGACCTAAATGGTCATATTTTATTCCTAAGGTTGTTTTTTGTTGAATTACACATATTCAATATAATTAGGACATTTTTTAGGCTAATAATAATATCATTTTTAAACATAATTACCCTATTTACTTTTTATCGTGGTAAGTAAAAGTAAAAAGATACAATTCACCAAATATTATTTTTATCTTACTGAACCACATTTTACTCCCTGATATTAACCGTGTCTCTCGGATTTTCGAAATTCCACTCATATAAGCGGTAAAATTATGTTTTATGTATGTTTGCAAAAAGCTCATAGGAGGTAGGTAAAAGACAGTGAAAGGTTCAACAAAATTTTTATATATACAAAATTATTATAAAATTACTCCAATTAATTACATTGAACATATATAGGTATTATGTATCAAATTTTACCTAAGATATATTTAAATAAAATAAATAATTTTTTAAACAAAAAGTATGTTTTTAAATAGTAACCCTGTGTTTTCACAATTCATTAAAAATTGAATGTTTTCAAAAAAATACCAAAAAATAACCCTAAGTTAATTTCGATATTCTGAATCCAAAAATGAAGTCCATTTTGAAAGATAAAATTTATAAAATTTTAAAAATTGGGTATTACTTTTTATAACGGCTAGTTCATAACAATATTATAATAATATCTCGTTTAGTGAAACTCGGTGTTGAATACAACATGCGCTATCGTGGAAAGTCGTGATTGCGTGTAATGCAAGCCAAGTCAGAGTTGTGCGTAGTGCAGGATTCCTTTGTTGTTGTGTATAACATAATCCAACCATATTTCATTTGTACATTTAATATATATATATATATATATATATATATACACACTAAATGTTACGTAGAATAACATATAACAAACAAACTTGAGATTTTGTGTAACACGATCCAAAATTAGTGTTGCGTATACTGCAAGCTAATACAGTGTTGCGTATAGCGGATGATAATCTTGGTGTAGAGTATAACTGAAGATATGAAAGAAATTAAAAATAATATATCTTATAAAATATGGGGGTGTTACTATATACTCACATATCTAAAATATGGTCTATTATTGGATCCAAATTTTATGTAAAAATTGTGTATTGAATTCCACTGTCAAAATATTAAAAGTGTCATCCCATATCCACTATAAAAGGACTCCTCTCATCCACCGTTTTACACCTTTATAACCACTTAGGCAAGGGAAATTTTTGATAAAATATCATACCAAAAATCCATCCATCCTACTAGAATCTTCTCCATCAGTAAAAAAAATCCAAATAATATTTTTGACATATACTAAAAAGAGTATCCCGATTAAGTGGTAACATCTTCTCACAAGATTCTGTATTTTATTTTGTTTCTCCACCCCCAAAATTATCTTTATTCCATGATTTTATAAAAAAAAATATATTCAATATTAAATGATGTTTCTATGTGATATATTCAACCTACACATACAGAAACCTCCATATAATGTTTAACAAACATATTTTTTATGTGTATAATGAACTAAGGCCACACAAAATGATAATTGTTCATTTTAGGTTACCACCTATCATAGTTGAAATTATGATGGAAAATATATTTATATATTTTATATATTATATTTATTATGTCTTTGGGATTATATAATCCTTTTAAAAGACATTTACTTGTTCTTTAAACTTGGTTTAAATATGATAATTTCGTCTGAGGAAGTGTGGACTACCACCCCCACAAAGCGACGTGATTCATTCAAAAACTACCTTGAATGTTTTAATGATAGGTTCAGTGAACTTATATGACACATATGATATAATCATGCTAGTGGAATAATGATATATATATAATCATATTTCATTTAACTTCTTTCTTTCAATAGAATAATAAACATAGAAACGATGTTCATGTGTACATATGACTTACTATCTCTATGAATGGTGTATTCCATTTCATACTAATATATTCTATATATTATTATAACACACAAGTAATAAATATAAATGATATTTATATAATTATATAGATTCTCTAAATCATGATATATTTATAATGCAAACTATATAACAAATTAAGACACCTGCGGATAACAAATCGTATATTATCCAAAGTGAATCCTTAGCATAGGATAGCTACCAAAATAGTAATTTGTGGTCATAATCAAACCATATATTGAATTAGATATAATAATATGCTTCTTTAAAAGATTTATAATAAATTTTTATTCATTATATAGGTGTTTTGAATGAGTAAGATGATATTCAAGACACAAGGTAATGAAATTTTATCTTAATTTTTATTTCTGTGAGATACATGCTTTATTCACCCACCATTACATTGGTGTGGCATCAATAATTACCATGGATGTATTCAATTATTTTTATATATATAATTATCTGTATTTAGATATATATTTAATGATATTTTATTCATTGGATTTATGTTTCAAATGTTATCAAATTGGTAAATATATTTTGTCTCAATTTAGCTATTTTGAGACACATACCATGTATTGCGCATATATTTATCCATGAGGTGATTATAATAAAATGAAAATGTTATGTAATTAATATCCTTCCATTAATGATATTTTAATCATCATTTAATTCCATTTTTTTACTTGGGGATTATTGTTCATATTTACACATGGGTAAGAGTTGATTGAAATAATCTCACTATTTTTTGAAATTGATTAGATTTAAAATTCTATTGATGAAATATTATGATCCATATCTTAATAAATCTCATTAATTTTATTCCCCTCTCATAAATAAGTATATATTCATGAATTTATTCTATTTTTTTCAGTCTTTAGTACATGATATAGTTTAGAATATGTTTTTAATAATTCCCGACATTACCCTATCTTCAGTCGGAAATCTATATTATTTCAAACCCATGTTTTCTAAAATAGGGTTTCCAAGAATATTTTACTAATATTTTTTGATAATTAAAATAAATGTTTCCCATTCTATCTTTATAAATTTTTTTTTGTAGTAATATTTTTTTTCACTTTCTAAATGATGCATTTTGTAGCCTTTTTAAAATGCAAATGGAATGTTATTTTTACCTCATAAGAAATATATGGATTTTCCCACCATTAATACAGTGAATATTTATTTTCATATTTAAATGATTAATTTTTAATAAAATTTTTTAATGTTTATTTTCAATGAAATTGTTTTAAAATGTTTTTCAATATTATTTTATATGGTTTCAATTAAAAAAAATTCAAAAATGTTTTCAAGAACCTTTTATACATTCTCGTGGAAAACTATTTTCAAACTATTATCAGGATTATTTTAGAAATTTTCAAGATATATTTTTTTAAAGAAAAATATCAAACTCCTTATATATATTTTCAATGAAAATTTATTGAAACATTTTTTCAATATTCGTTAATATTTTTTCCATGATAATTTTTTTCAAAACATTTTCATGTTCTCTTTATATGTTTTCAAAGAAAAAATTTCCCAAACGTTTTTCAAAGATTTATTTATAATATTTAATGATTATTATCATGAATATGATTTTAAAAATATTATTATGTTTAAAGAGACTTTTTCAATTATAAATGGTTATTTTCTTCCTAAATTGTTTTCAAAATATCATTTCATGTTATTTCCCATATAAGATGACATCTATTGAAGTTACTAATGCCCTTCTAATAAATGATCCAATTTTAACAATCATATTAATTTTTGAATGGTTTTTGATTTTATTGAATGGTGCTTATGACAACCATTTCACTTCCACAAGTAATATTTTTTTGATGTATGCTTATTTTCAGGGTTATTAATTTATTAAATGATTATGAAAACAATATTCTTATGTAGTTTAATATATGATTAAATGTTTATGAACCAAATTTCATTTCATGGGTTAGGATATAATTATTTTTTATTTTATGGAAAATGTATGTATGATTTCATTATGAGATGGGTGATACATATATCTATCTCAAATGCATTGGGAAACGATAAATGTTTTATGATCTCAAAGTGTAGGTGGGAGGGTATCCCAAGCCTGAGGTAAGAGTGTATATAGGGGGAAATCCTCTGCCTGAGACCAGAGGGTACATGGGAGGGAATCCCAAGCCTGGATTAGGTAAATAGGTGATTAGCCCTATACTATCAAGTTTCAAAGTCATTAACAGGACACTATGACATAGATAATTAATATATTTATATGACTACCAGAATTACATGTTTTCTTGATATGTTATGCTTTCAAGGATTATGGTCTTTATTATAATGCCCCAGCCTTAAGCATTACTTAATCTTGAGTTATTACAAGATTACACATTGAGGATCTTTTCAGGTTTAGTGTTTTACATAATTAGATCAGAAATCATGCATGACATTCCACATTTAAACAAAGTGGTTACGTAAAAGATAGTATTCATATTTTTCCCATCAACAGAAACAAATTTAAAACAAAACATGGATTCTTTCAGGACACTTCCTTGACCCTATCATCACATCATGTACCTTTCCCTTGACCTATGAAAAACATTTCAAAAACATGGGATGAGCATAAAAAGATCAGTAAGGGATATAAATGCACGAAATTAAAACATTAGTCCATGTATGAAATCATACATTACCCATAAAACATAAGAATTTTAACACAACTAATCAAATAATGAATAAATCATAGAAATCATAATACATAAAGGTAACTTGAGGCATTCATAACATTCTTACATAGGGAGTAACCCTCACGGTTATGTTTGGAATACCCATCGTAGTATATTCCATAAATCTCTTTGGAGAAGCCTTAATGTTTAACCCCTTCACGTTAACCAATGTATTGGAGAGCTATATCGGGCTCACCCATCTTTAGTTTATCACGGAACCACCCGTCTTCATAACAATTCCCAAGGACCATAACATAATCGTATCACATAAAAAATGCATAAAGGAAACATAACATTTCCACATTTCAATCACAAGATATCAATACAAAAAATTGATATAATAAAAACATTATGAAAACCATTTTCAATACCAAAATATAAGAAAAGTAAAACATGGTATTTATTTTCCATTAAAAAAAGGTTATGGCTTGTAGAAGAATCCGAAACTTAAATAAGGGTCACGGCGGCGGAGAAGTCACTGTTGCCGCATACGTACGACAAATAAAAACATTCCCTTATGTCATTTAGTAAATTATTAGTATAAAAAATATTCCTTTTGAATAAATGTAAAAGTCAAAGGGGTTTATACATCATATAAAAGAATGTTGTGTATAAAACAAAATATGCCTCAATGAAAGGAGATTGAGACGAAGTCCCTTACCTCGGGTCCGACTTGACTTGATCGTTCATTAACCTCCTGAATAATAAAATTGAGTTAATTTTTACTTTCTTAAGAACCTTTTCAAGTTCATTATTCCTTTTTATATCACTTATTACCATATTATGAACACTATGTAATTATTTAAGTTAATAATGATCGTTTTGTCGATCATTGGTACTTGAGTCAAAAATAAACTCTTTATAATTACAAGTTGTTCATGTATTCATTATATCCAGAGTTATATTCATGATGTTGATATCATATATATCATATATATCCAGTATATACATTCATTTATAATGTTACATAACATTTAGAGGTAAGAAATGAAATGAACCGTTCATGGAGACGGTAAGCCGTACGTACGCATGCACGCTACTTTCATTTCTATTTCGTATTTTATGGAATTGAATTATAATGATATAAAGGTATATGATTATTCCAGTATAATATCATATATAATATCATTAACTCCATCCTTTATACGTCCCACATATGGCATTAACGAATCAAATCACCTTGAGGGGGCGGTATTCCGCACTTCCTAAAATGCAGATATCACATTTACCCATATTGGAAACCATAAAGGTATGCCATAAATGAAAAATACAGAAGCTTAAGGAAAACATAAACATTTTATATATCAAATATAAATCTACTTACATCTTAATGGCCACCTTTCAAGGTGTTATATAAATATTGAACAATCATCGTTTTGTGAGGGAAAATTCGCCATCCACGGAAACAGTATGCTCATTAACCATTAGATGTAGGTGTGTGTAAGTGTAGATAGAAAACTTCTTATAAAAACATCCTAGTATATTGAAGATACTGTTTTTATTACATAATAAATGAATAAAAATATTTTAGGGGGTTGGAGAAGCAAAATTAAACAAAAGAACATTAGAGAAGACTTTAGCTTTAAATATGGTAACTCTTCTTGGTTTGAACAAAAATGGTTTCTTGAAGAGCATTGTGCCTAGGTTAAGGCTTCTAGAATTAAGAGAGGGATGTGGAGAGATAACATGACTAGGGCTTGGATGAGCCAAAGGCTTGAGAAGTGTGGGTATGGAGGTAGAGGTGGGGCCCTTTTATAAGAGGATAGGAGGGTCACTCTTGGAAAGGTATAAAATGTTACTTTATTTTCAAATGAGTTTCGGATTTTAAAGGTCCCATATTTATTTATTTAGAAGATAAGGTGATAAGGGTTTGAAATATACTCATCCAATAGGACATTTACAAGTGTAAGTTCTAGATTTTACATTATATTTTTATTTTATTTAAATCGTTCATTAATGAGGTAATCGCTGGATCATCATGATGTCATAAATAATTTAATTTATTTAATTTCTAAAAATTAAAAAAAAATAATATGATGTATTAAATCTTGTTATATTTCCATTGACTATTTATACTCCAAAAGATCATTTATTTAGACAAAATTAAAAATGTTTTACTCAGGTGAGACATTCTTTTGTTATATTTAACTTTCTTTAAAAATAAAATGATAAAAAGTCATTATCACACAAAAGTGATTCCATGGGGTCCCCAAGTATGGCACAAGGCATCCCATGATCGGCCATGACACAACCCGTAGAATTTGGACACATGTTGGGATCATTTTTTATTAATATTATATTAATTGTTTATCCTTAACTACCCGATTACTAATTAATCAAGATAATTAACGATAATTACCGTCATTACTATTCACAAAGTCCAAAAAAAAAGAGTCTTGATTAAATAATTTGGACCTTCTGATTAAAAATATTTAATCCATTTTAACAAATTCCAAACACAGAAAATTCAATAATTAATTTAAATATAATTCTCTTTGTCAAAACAAATAGCGAGTTTTTTTTGAAACAATATCTATGAAACGTTTTGCACTTATTTATGCCGAATTCCAAAGTGAAATTAATCCCAATGACCACCATTGGATTACATGGTAAAAATATATTCTATTTACACATAAAAATATTAAAAATATAATCTAACCATATAATTAAATTAGATGGAAATGCAGTTTTGATGTAAAATGCAGTATTTTTCACTATTCATTAAAAAATGATCATTGTCATAAAAATACAAAAACTTGATCCAAAGTAAATTTCAATGTCCCAATAATAAATAATAAGTTTATTTTGACAAATAGAGATTATAAAATTTTCAAATGTTTTATTTAATAATGGTTTTCCACCAAAAGGCAGTAAAACAATCTTTTAAAAATATTAGTGTATTTCATGCTTAAGATTGGATTTATTCTCGTTTTAAGCCTCTAAAACACTATCTAATTCATAAATATACATAGATTAGAATATCCATTATTCATTACTTACATGGGATGTTACATCCTTCCCCCCTATAGAAAATTGTGTCCCAGCAATTTATTTACTTATCAAATAAGTGGGGGTATTTAGCCCTCATTGCATTTTCAGATTCACATGTTGCCTCTTCACTCATGTGGTTTTTCAACAAAACCTTTACATGAGGAATTACCTTATTCCACAACACTTGCTCCATGTGGTAATGAATATGGACTGGTTGTTCCTCATAATTTAGATTCTCTTCCAGCTGAACTACCTCTGGACTCAAAACATGAGATAGATCTGGCATGTACATCATTAACCTTGAAACATGAAAAAAATTGTGTACCTGAGATAAACTTGGAGGTAAAGCTACTCGGTATTCAACTGATCCAACTATATCCATAATTTCATATGGTCCAATGAACCTTGGACTCAACTTTCCTTTCTTACCAAATCATATCATACTTTTCCATGGTGAGACATTGAGGAAGACATCATCATCTACCTCAAAAGTGAGATCCTTACTCTTGTTGTATACATGACTCTTCTGCCTACTCTGAGCTATTCTCACGTGTCTCTGTATCAGCTGAACTTTTCCTTCCAACTCTTCTACCAATTCTGGTCCCATCAAATTCCTTTCACCCACTTTATCCCAGAAAGCTGGAGTTCGACACCGCTTCCCATATAATGCCTCAAATGGTGCAATCTGTATACTGGAATGAAAACTGTTATTATAAGAAAACTCAACCAAAGAAAGATGTTGGTCCCAACTCCCCTAATAATCCATCGAAAAAGCACGTAGAATATCCTCCAAAGTCTGAATCATTATTTTTTATTTCCCATCTAATTGAGGATGAAAATCTATACTAAAATTTAATTCAGTACCCAAGGACTTTTGAAGGCCTTTCCAAAATTTAAATGTGAACCTGGGATCACGGTTAGATACAATGGAGAGAGGAACTACATGTAACCTGGATGTCTCTTTAAGATACAAACGGTAAATTTGATCTAGGGAAAATGTATCACATATAGTAAATATGTGAGTAGATTTAGTCAAGAGATCAACAATAACCCAGATTGCATTATTACCTCAAGGTGTCATCCGCAATCCCACAATGAAGTCCATGGATATATTCTCCCATTTCCCCTGTGGCACTGGTAAATGATGAAGGATCCCTTTTGGTAACTTCTGCTCTTCTTTAACCTATTGAAAAGTCAAACACTTCACAGTAAAATCAACAATGTCTCTTTTTATTCCATCCCACCAGTAGTACTACCGAAGATCTCTATACATCTTAGTACTACCTGGATGAACTGAAAACAGAGAACTATGAGCTTCACATAACAACTCTATCTTCAACTGTGAATCACACGCCACTCACAATATCTTCCCAAATCTCAAAACACAATCATTATCAATGTATAATTCATGCAACTTACCCTTCTGAACCAGCTATACCTTTTTTTGTAATTCACTGTCTTGCTTCTGTGCTTGCTTAATTCTGTCTGATATAGAAGATTTCACTGATACCTGAAACAAAACAGAAGAACATCCTGCACCAACAACTTCTATGCCAAAGTTCATCAAATCCTTAACCAAATGATCAAATTCCAAATGCAACATTGTTAATGAAGCATTACTTTTTCGACTCAAAGCATCAGCCACTTTATTTGTTTTTCTCGGATGGTAATGAATTGTACAATCATAATCCTTGATTTATTCCAGCCATCTCCTCTGTCTCATGTTTAGTTCTTTTTCAGTGAATATATACTTTAAAATTTTGTTATCGGTATATATTTCACACTTTAATCCATACAAATGATGCCTCTAAATTTTTAAAACGAAAAAAACAGCAGCTAATTCCAAATCATGTGTAGTGTAATTTACCTCATGTGTTTTAAACTTTCATGAAGCATAAGAAATTACCTGAGCATTCTGCATTAGGACGCAACCAAGTCCTTTAAATGAAGCATCACTCTAGATAACAAACACACCATTCCTGGAAGGTAGTGCCAAAACAGGAGCATTCACCAATATTCTTTTCAATTCCTGAAAACAATCATCACATTCATTTTTCCAGTGAAACTTAACACCCTTTCGAGTTAGCTTAGTCATTGGACTAGATTACTATGAAAAATTTCTAACAAACCTTCAGTAATAGCCATCCAAACCAAGGAAGCTACAAATCTCAGTTACATTTGTGGGTCTTGGCCATTCTTCAATAACCTTTGTTTTTTTAGGATCAACAGTTATCTCATCTTTAGAAACAATGTGACCAAGGAAAGAAATTTGTTGCAACCAAAACTCACATTTGCTGAATTTCCCATATTATTTCTTTTCTCTTAAGGTTTGAAAAATAACCCTTAAATTTCTTTCATGCTCCTCTTTACTATTAGAAAACACCAAAATATCATCAATGAAAACAACCACAAACTTATCCAAGAACTCATGGAAAATTCTATTCATAAGGTCCATGAATACAGTAAGTGCATTGGTTAGCCCAAAAGGTATTACTACAAATTCATAATGGCCATATCTTGTACAAAATGCGGTCTTCGGAATATCAGCTTCCTTTACCTTCAACTGATGGTACCCCGATCTCAGGTCAATCTTTGAAAAAAACCGAGCTCCCTAGAGATGATCAAACAAATCATCGATATGAGGAAAAGGATATTTGTTTTTAATAGTGATGTTATTCAAGGATCTATAATCAATGCAAAGTCTCATTTAACTATATTTATTTTTAACAAATAAAACAGGATCACCCCATGGTGATGTTCTAGGTCGAATGAAACCTTTATCTAATAAATCGTGCAATTGCTCCTTCAACTCTAAAAGTTTAATTTGAGCCATTCAATAAGGGGGTTTTGAAATTGGCTTAGCATCAGGAACTAAGTCAACGGTAAATTAAACTTCCTGATATGGTATTATTCCAGGCAACTCATCAGTAAAAACATATGGATACTCAATTACCACTGGCACATCATTAATCTGAACAGTTACCTTTTTTCAACAACATGTTCAAGGTAACAATCATTTCCATGTTTTAGAAGTTTCTCTGCCTCTTGATATGTTATCAATAGTAAGGGTTCATTCTTGTACACAAACTGAAAGTCTTTCTGAAAAAAAACTTCTTTTGCTCTACAGTCAATCTTATCATGGTAAATAGAGAGCCAATCCGTACCCAAGATAACATCAAACTCTACTAGAGGTAAAACAATAAGGTTTGTAAGTAGGTTCTTTCCACGGATAAGGATAGGAATATTCTTATTAATTCTTTTTGGCTCAACATTTCCCCCAGGTGTTTTTGACCACAAGTTTAGGAGTCATTTCTTGAGATGGTATTCCCATTTTACTAGAAACGTTTTCAGAGATGAAAGAATGTGTAGACCCCGAATCAAACAACACACTGGCATAATATGAAAAAAACAAATTACCTGATACCACTTCATTTGATGGCCCAACATCTACTGAAGTAGTTGAAAAGGATTTCACTGCCCCTTTATTCTTGTAGTCTAACTGCTTCCCATCACTCGAACTCATTTTCGGACACTCGTTTGTATAGTGACCCATCTCATTACACATAAAACATTTCACTAACTATAAATCAAATTTGGTCTTACCATCACCCTGATCTCTTTCAGTGAAATCACGAGCCTTCTATCCCATCTTACAGCATCAGTAGCACTTTCCAGAATTCAGAAGACATTCCCCTGCATGCCTTTTACCACTTTTATCACAAACTAGAAACCTATTTTTCTTACTATCAAACATTTTTGAAGAATTATTTCCTTTCTCCTTCCACCTCGGTCTCTTCTTCTACTGGTTGTTATAGAACACTTGATCATCGGAAAACTCCATTTCCACCTTCTCAGCACATCAAATAAGATTTTCATAAATTTTTAACTCACAAGAAGCTAAAGCCCTTAGATATTTTGGCTTTAATCTTGAGTAAAATTGATTGATTTTACTATCAAGGTCTCAGATAAAATTTGGAGCATACCTTTCCAATCGAGTGAACCTCTCCTCATAAGCATCCAATGAGTCATCCTCATGCATCAATTCCAAGAATTATTTTCCCATTCTAAGTCGAACAGCCTTAGGAAAATACTTCTCAAGAAACATACCTTTGAATTCATCCCAGACGAGAGCATCAATCTCATCAGCGTCCCTGATATTTTTAACCATCAACCACCACTGATCTGCTTCCCCCTCCAAACGGTAAATAGAAAGACTAACCTTTTGATTTTCTGAACCCCCCATGACATCGAAAATATTCTCCAGTGCTTTAATCCACCCTTCTGCTAGCACAGGGTCAGATGATCCTCTGAATCATGGGGGATGTTTCCTCATGAAATGTTCCACCACTGACATATTCCTCTGCGGTTGATCTGGATGATCTCGTGCATGGATACCACCACCATTTATCGCTTGAGTCAACTACGCCATCACTACAACAAACTGTTCAGTTCCAATTCTGACCATCTCAGGATGCTGATTCAGAAGGTCATTTCCTTCTTTATGCCTTCCTTGCACCTGCTTCCCTGTTTCCGGTACGGAAAACCATTCTAAACAAACATGTCTTAGATGAAGCAACATGGTAATCTTCAAATGCAATATCATTTCAATTTGAACATAAAAAAATATTTTTGGATAATCATTTAACTGAATTATAACTCTTAAATTTATCTAAACTTACCTTTGATACCAACTATAAGGCCCCAACCTTAATCATTACTTAATCTTGATTTATTACAAGATTACACATTGAGGATCTTTTCAGGTTTAGAGTTTTAGATAATTAGATCATAAATCATGCATTACATTCCACATTTATACAAAGTGGTTACATAAAATATTGTATTCATTTTTTCCCATCAAAGGAAACATATTTAAAACAAAACATGGATTCTTTCATGACACTTCCTTGACCCTATCATCACATCATGTACCTTTCCCTTGACCTGTGAAAAACATTTCAAAAACTAGGGATGAGCATTAAAAGCTCAGTAAGGGATATAAAAGTACGAAATGAAAACATTAGTCCATATATGAAATCATAATTTACTAATAAAACAAAAGTATTTTAACAGACATCATCAAATCATGAATAAATCTTAGAAATCATAAGACATAAAGGTAACTTGAGGCATTCATAACATTATTACATAGGGAGTAACCCTCATGGTTACATTTGGAATACCCATCACAGTATATTCCCTAAATCTCTTCAAATAAACCTTAATGTTTAACCCCTTCATGTTACCCAATGCATTAGAGAGCTATATCGGGGCTCACCCGCCCTTAGTTTATCACGGAACCACCCGTCTTCATTACAATTTCCAAGAACCATAACATAATCATCACATAAAACATGTATAATGGAAACATAACATTTCCACATTTCAATCACAAGATATCAACAGAACACATGGATATAATAAAAAAAATTTGAAAACTATTTTCAATACCAAAATAAAATAAAATTAAAACATGGTATTTATTTTCCATTAAAAAAGGTTATGGCTTATAGAGGAATCCGAAACTTAAATAGTGGTCACAACGGCGGAGAAGTCATTGTCGCCGCATACGTACGACAAATAAAAACATTAGCTTTTGTCTTTTAGTAAATGCTTCGTATAAAAAATATTCCTTTTGAATAAAATTAAAAGTCAAAGGGGTTTATACACCGTATAAAAGTAAGTTGTGTATAAAACAAAATATGCCTCAATGAAAGGAGATTGAGACGAAGTCCCTTACCTTGGGTCCGACTTGACATGATCATTATTTAACCTCCTGAATAATAAAAATGAGTTAATTTCTACTTGCTTACGAACCATTTTCAAGTTCATTATTCCTTTTTATATCAATTATTACCATATTATGAACACTATGTAATTATTTATGTTAACAATGGTCATTTTGTCGATCATTGGTACTTGAGTCAAAAATAAACTCATTATAATTACAAATTGTTCATGTATCTAATATATCCAGAGTTATATTCATGATTTAGATATCATATATATCATCTATATCCAGTATATACATTCATTTATAATATTACATAACATTTAGAGGTAAGAAATGAAATGCACCGTTCATGGAGATGGTAAGCCGTACGTACGCATGAACGCTACTTTCATTTATATTTTGGATTTTATGGAATGAAATAATAATGATATAAAGGTATATTATAATTAAAGTATAATATCATATATAATATAATTAACTCCATACTTTATACGTCCCACATATGGCATTAACGAATCAAATCACTTTGAGGGGGCGGTAGGCCGCAGTTCCTAAAAGGAAGATATCACATTTACCCATAATGGAAACCATAAAGGTATGCCATAAATGAAAAATACAAAAGCATAAGGAAAACATAAACATATTATATATCATATATAAATATAGTGACATCTTAATGGCCACCTTTTAAGGTGTTATAAGAATATTGAACGATCATCGTTTCGTGAGGCAGAAATTCTCCATCCACGGAAACAGTATGCTCATTAACCATTATATGGAGGTGTTTGTAAGTGTAGCTCAAATAATTATTATAAAAACATCCTAGTATATTTAATATACTGGTTTTGTTACATAATAAATTATTAAAAAGATTTTAGCGGGTTGGAGAAGCAAAATAAAACAAAAGAACATTAGAGAAGACTTTACCTTTAAATCGGGTAACTCTTCTTGGTTTGAACCAAAATGGTTTCTTGATGAGCTTTCTTCCAAATTTAAGGTTTCTAGGATTAAGAGAGGGATGTGGAGAGGTAAAATGATCAGGGCATGGTGTTGCCAAAGGCTTGAGAAGGGTGGGTAAGGAGGTAGGGGTGGGGGCCTTTTATAAGAGGAGAGGAGGGGCACTCTTGGAAAGGTATAAAATGTTACATTATTTTCAAATGAGTTTCAGATTTTAAAGATCCAAAATTGATGTATTTAGAGGATAAGGTGATGATGGTTCGAAATATACTCATACAATAGGTCTTTAACAATTTTATTTCTTATATTTTATATTATATTTTCATTTTATTTAAATCGTTCATTAATGAGGTAATCGCTGCATCATCATGATGTCATAAATAATTTATTTTATTTAATGTCTAAAAATTATAAATAAAATATTATGATGTAGGAAATATTTTTAAAATTTTAATTACTATTTTTATTCTAATAGATCATTTATGTAGGAAAAATTGAAAATGTTTTACTCCGGTGATAATTATTTGTTATATTTAACTTTCTTTAAAAATAAAAAGATAAAAAGTCATTATCACAGAAAAGTGATTCCATGGGGTCCCCAAGTTTGGCACAAGGCATCCCATGGTCTTCCATGACAAAACCAGTAGAATTAGGACACATGTTGGGGTCATTTGGTATTATTATGATATTATTTTATTATCCTTAACTACCCGATTACTAATTAATCAAGATAATTAACGATAATTACCGTCGTTACTATTCACAAAGTCCAAAAAACAAAAGAGTGTTGATTACATAATTTGGACCTTCTGATTCAAAATATGCAATCCATTTTACCAAATTACAAACACAGAAATTGATATAATTTATTTCAATATAATTCCCGTTGTCAAAACAAATAGCAGGGTTTTTTTGAAACAATATATATGAAGGGTTTGGCAGTTTTTATGCCAAATTCCAAAGTGAAATTAAACCCAATGACAAAAATTGAATTAAATGATAAAAATATATTCTATTTAAACTTTAAAAACAATTAAAAAAATAATCTAACCATATAATTAAATTAGATGAATATGCAGTTTTGATGTAAAATGCAGTATTTTTCACTATTAATTAAAAAATGAACATTCTCAGAAAAATACCAAAAATTTATCCAAAGTAAATTTCAATGTACTAATCATAAATAATAAGTTTTTTTTACAAATAAATCTTATAAAATTGTCAAAATTTTGATCTAAAAATATTTTTCCACCAAAGGGCAGGAGAACAATCTTTTAAAAATATTAGTGTATTACATGCTTAAGATTGGATTTATTCTCGTTTTAAGCCTCTAAAAGACTATCTAATTCATAAATAGACATAAATAAGAATATATATTATTCATTAATTACTTGGGATGTTATATTTATTTCCTAATGATTCATGTTTTATGAACTTCCAAACTTTATTCCATGATACATGTTTATGATCATTTATATGCGGGGTATGATCATATATTTTTATGATCATGTTATCATACACTTATGATCATGATTATTCTTATGTATCTCAATGGTCTATAATTAATATCATATATGCTCATCCCTTTTTAAAATTTCTTCCCACAGGTCATGAAGATATGTATTATATTTGATGTATCAATGTAGTGTTCAAGTCAAGAAGAACCTAGTGGGGCATGATGCAGCTCATTTATGTACCAATGTTATTGATTCCATGTTTCCAAAGGCACTAGAATATTATGGTCATGTATATATATTTGTATAATTTTTTCATTATTTTGAAATTGTAATGTAATGTTAATGTATGTCATTAAAGGGTTGGTATTTTATAGGATCTTTACCTATAGAATTTAAAAATAGTAATCAATAGAATGAACTTTTCCTCCATAATATTAGGCCCCTAAATACATTATCTCTCTCCATAATTCTAATTTGTTCATTTTTATTCTTTTTTAACCATAAAAAAAAATTCAATTTTCAGTTAAATATGTTCTTAGACAATCCATTATCATTAAATTATAATATCAATGTTTTATGATAGTATAGGGGTTTTAGATTGGGATTATTTTCTAAAGAATGATGTTATAACACATAGAAGGTTTTTTTCAAAGAATAAGACTAAAATACCTTGATACATGGGAATGTTAGAGCCCTCTATATCTTTATTCTACTAAATGAAATTTATGCTACCTGAGTTTTAGTAAAAAATATTTTGAGGAAACATATTATCCTATCATGATTCCTTCCGTGTCTTAGATTGATGGTGGTTGACATGTTCACATCTATGATAACAATCCATTTATATAACACGTGGAAGAAAAATATAATAAGAAATATAGTGGTGGAAATTCAATTTTATAGTACATTTTGTGATACTACATTCATTTTTTCATCTATGACATTATATTAAAAAAATTTAATTTATAAAATTATATTTTAAATGATGTGGTTATGTGATAATCCCAAAACCAATGATTAATAATTTTACTCAACAATCAACTAGATGTTCTATATATTGATAGTTAATCTTGTAATATTTTTTAACATTATACATCAATATTTTGTAATCATAAAAAATATAAATTATTATAAAGAATAAAAAATAAATACAAGTTGTATCATGTGATGGTCTAATATTCATCTATTCTAATCAATTTAATGATGAGAAAGTGATATTTTTTATTACCCATATACCACATAAATTATGTAAATAAATATTTCTTTACCTTTTTTAGGTTTCATAAAAATAAATACATACCCTAGAACAACCTATTGTCTAATAATGTGGATCTATATATCATCATTGAACAACATATTTTTATGAAAACAATGAACCAACCCATTCATAATTATGGATATAATATCCAATGATAAAAGGCTATTAGATGGCCAGGACTACCATTATCTGTATAGTATACTCCAAGATGAATGATGGTAGAAAAAATCCTCTCGAAATTAAATGTAAAGGCTTTAAATGTTACCAATATATCAATTTTCAATTGGCGGTGGTAGAAAACACTATATAGGACTATAATATTAATGATCAAAATAATAAATTACCTAATTAATAAGGAAAATAATAAAATAACTCCTAAAAACCAAAAAAGGATAATTGAACTTCTTCTTATATCAACATTCAAGAGGAACATAATGATGCATACATCATATATGATTACTATTTAATAAAAAATTATTAGGTTCTACAGATTAAATTATGTACTTTCTATTTACCAAAATGATATTATGTAATAGTGTACATAATAATAAGGTACATAGAGGAAATAACACACTTTTCATGAAACAAGTGTTCATCGAGTAAAAAGACAAACATATTTCAAGATCACACCTCATTTCCACTTATTTCTCATTACTCTATTTAATAAATTCCATGTCTAAAAAATCCAACGTTGAAGATTCATCCATGTCACAACATTGTGTTTAAGAAAATGGTTGTTGTATCCATCAAGGACTATTTAATTCAATGTTTTTAATACAAAAAATCGTTTTTCAATAGTTTTCCTATGAGAATGATGAATATATGTATAATAGCATGTATCATAATTTTAGACAACAATTTACATTGCTCAAAGGTTTACTTCCCAATCTATATCATAGTGTTTTTTATAGACAAAAAGAATGGTTTTTAATAACCAATAATTATCAATATATATTATATGAAAAAAAATATATGAATGACTCTAGTAGATATATATTGCACGAAATTCAAGGAACACATATGTGTTTACTTTTATTATGTGATTGTAATTGGGATAAAAAATATCCCAACCACTTATCAATGAAAATTAATCTAATCATCAATAATATTCTTGGTATGAATTTGTATTTCTCTTTGAATGATATAGTGCTAATGTCCTGATAATAGTTTGATAAATTAACGAACCAAATATAGAATTATATAGTGTATGATAAAAAAATACACCACAAAGCTAATTAAATATAACATTTTTGTTAACATTGGGAAGTTCTACTAATTATCAATCATTAACTGAATCATTCAAGATTACTCTGAAAATACTAGATCCATTTGTGGTGTTCTACCACCTCAAATCCTCCACGAGTTGATATTCCTTCAGGATATCCCCACTAAACCTATTTAATGACAATCATTGTCAATACCATACGAAAATGACATACCTTAACTATATTAATGAATAATTATTAATCCGTTCAATTTGAAGAATAAAAATTCAATATACACTAGTTAGCCTAAATAATTGTCTCCATAATATTTTAGTGTCAATTATTCATATATAAAACAATCATCATGTTCCTTGAAAATGGTAGGGTTTTCTCTTTTAGAAGTATTATTATATAACAATAATGAAGGAAAACACATCATTTCTCCCTATGTTTCTCAATTAAATTGTTTGACAGAAAATATAGAATAATATAATAGAGTTATCACACCTTTAGTGGTATGGTGCCTTAGAATCAATACTACAAAAAACATAATTCATTTTACCTACATACCCACATTATTCTACTGATATGTATATGAAATTAAAAAATTCTTATTGGGTGTCTGAAAAAAAGATATGTAGTTCAAAAATATTTTAAAATATGGTTCTCATTATGAAATTAATCTAAGGAGAATGTGATTATAAATTTAATTATGACTTATCCTTAAATATATTAATTGCCTCTATATGTACAGTTTAATGATGAAGATATTTTCTCAATTGAAATAGTTTCAATAACTATGGTTATGTACCATGATTTAATATTAGAAAATATTAGAAAATTGAATAACAAATAAACATAAATTAAATATTTCATTCATTTGTATTATGATTACATCACATAAAACATTACTCATTTGATACTCATTCAACCACTATTGGGGCAACACCAGAAACTTGCAATAAAACGATTAATTTAATATTACTTTAAAAATTTCAATATAATTACTAACTATTCATGGAAATATGATAATATATTATCAGTATGTTATGAATAAATTCTATGAAAAATATTCCAATATGAGAAAAAAGATGAATTTACCCTTAATCATGTATATAAACTAATAATATTTTTTTATGGATCGTAAAATTACATATAACCCATGGATACAAAATAAACCTACATACGCATTTGATAACTTTTTAAATTCCTCCAATAATAGGATATGAGTTAAATATCAAAATTATTAATGCAGAAAATGATAGTAATTACATTCTCAATTGATGGAGTCAAATGGGTGATATATATTTATAGTAATTGATATAAATTACAATATGTACCTCCCTTTCAATACAGTAAACAAATAATTTAGATGTTCTCAAACATTTAACAACATATAATATACGGCCTTATTACATGATTGGACTAAAAAATAATAGATATAGAGATTATATGTGTACATTATGCTCAATGATTGTCTATGATCATCCAAATTTATTTATAGGATATTATTAAATGGAATCCTATTAATTTTATTTGATGGAGGGGAAATCCCTAATTTCATAAAAAAATTCCAAATTAGGAAAATTTTCTTCGACAAACATGGTCCATACTCACTCATATTATCTGATAGATTAGTTAATTATTTTCCTAAAAAATGATAGACATTCTCGACTTCACAAATAAGGTTCACACATTCCATGTTTATAATAATTTTATCCATAAAACCCCATACTATATTCATTCCACAATTAAATACTAATCATTTTCAGTATGGGTATTATATGTTATGGTAATTAATATTTTAATTGATGTCAAAATCATATTAATATCCTAAATAGAACCTAATTATTCTTTATAAAATCTAATATTTTATCCCTAATATTTTTTTGATAATTTATGTTATTGTATTTTTGTGTTCTCTATTATTATTGGATTTTGCGTTCCTCATTTATCCTCATAAATAATTTCATCAATATTTCCCCACATTTTCTTAAAAAAATATGAAAATTAAATAGTTAATCCAATAATTCATCCTACCAACTTATTTCAGAAAATGTATAGATTTAGTAATTCAATCATACCATAAAATACATCCTTTAATAGATGGTATATAATGATAAAAAGTCATTGTCATATAAGATCTATGATGCATTGTGAATATCTCATGACTACAAGGACTCACAAATTTGAGTCTCTATTTGACATAGTTTATCAGATGGTTTCGGTCATTTAGATAATGGGTTAATTTTTATCACATAGATCTTCAATATATGACATTTTAGTGGATGAATAATATCAAAAATTAAAAATTATTTATTTGGAAGGACGTAATGTGAGGAGAGTATAATTCCTCCATATTTTTGGTATTACATTAAAATATAATGGCATGAGAATCCAAAAAATGGATAAATGTTAATTATTAATTAAAAGTGAAATTACATTATATTTACTATTTCCAATTACCGTCATATTAAATAATCCAAAACTAAAAGATAATTTGAATTTACATTCCATCATACTAAATTTCTATGTGAATAGATAATATTATTTATCCAATAAAGAAATAAATGTATAATCCCATATTATATTTTAATGTTACAAATGAAAATATCTCACGAATCACTATATAGAAAAAATTGCATTTTATAAGTTTATAAACTAAATCACACAAATTTAAATATCAAAAGACTATCAAAAAGTTGACATAAAAATCAATGTTTAATTTCATAACAGATGAAGACATTTGGTTTATCCCACCAGACCATAAAAATATTTAGAGTGATATTTATTACATTATTTCATCTCCTTCTGTATGAGTATAATCTACTTGGGAACTATGATTCGAATGAGTCCAAATTAATAAAAAATAATTCATCATCAACCATATAAATAAAAATTGAAACCTAAGAATATTTAATTATTATATTTGTTAACCTGTATTTAGGTATCATGAACAATGGTGTTTATTGTTGATCATTACTAGATAAGCATATGTAATAGTTGATTATGAAAAGGATTATTATTTTCCATTATTTTTTCCTATGTCGTTCATCCATTGAAACATTTATTTTATATTTTATAATATTTTTATCCTAATTAACTATGTTAGATTATTCTCAATATAATTTACATTATTCTGTATGAAAATATTTTCATTATAGTTTTATTTATTTATCTAGAATGGTTATATGCATTGTTTTCTCTCAATATCATTAGATAAGGGCTCTATGAATGTGTCAAACAACATTATTAGCAGTCAACTACCACTTTTTATTCTTGAGTAACCATTGGGGGTATACATGACTTCACTACTTTCTCATGTCAAACCCAGGTGGATTATTTTATATAACATATAGATTAGATTAATTTTTTTGTAGAGGTATAATTTATAGAAGAATTTTCCCTAAGGGTTTTTATTTATTATTCTTGTAAAATATTATTTATATATAAGATTCTAGTAATCAAAAAACAAAATTTAGATAATGTATGTTCTAGATAAGGATTTCTAATAGAAGAACACCAGTATCCAAATTAATAATATGAGAAATTAAAACACTATTTTAGGGATGTAGTTATGGTTGTTTTTTTGCATGTAATTGTTTGTGACTTTTTAATTTAATAATGTGATAACTAAAATAGTATTTTTGTTAAATGAAAATATTTAATAATTCTCATGGAACCATATTTGTTTAATCTAAATCAAAACTCTGTTATGTATATAATAATAATATAAATAAATTATCATTTTGGGAATTTCGTCAGTTATACTTCATTATAAATGTTATTATGTCTTATCCATGGAAATTTTATCATTATAAATCTAGAAATATATAATGGATATGAGTTTCCATGAGTTCTTTGTGTATGAATGGGTAAATGTACTCCTTTATAGATTTATATATGATAATGTTGCGGTCTACTGACATTCTATAATTAGACTTTACTAGTATATTAATTAATAATAATCTAGGAATGTCTCCCACAGATGATGGGTTGGTTTAGGAAGACCACATAGGATAGGGGATTATGTCTTCCATTATAGGAAGGATGAAATTTCTTAATGATAGGGTAATGAGACAATCATTGTTATGGTCTAAATTATATCTATAATGGTATTGATCTTATATTATTAGAGTAGGTTCTACCCTAGTGACAAGGGTGTGAGTCCTCCATATATTTATTTTTAACTCTCTACAATGATAATAATATCACCCTAGGTGTCATGGGTCTGACAATATGACACATTGATTATGGGGGTTTTATATAGGATATAATGATTTAATACATAAGATTATTTTACTAGGGTTTCTATTTTCATATTAATATTATATATATATATATTATTAATTATATAACTGTATTAATATTCATTCTAGTAATGTGTGTCTATGATAATAGAGAATGACTTGATGGTTTCCCCCCATTTTGAATGAATCCATCTTTATTGATTATCTGGTCTGATTCTTGATTTGATATTTATGGAAAATAATTATCTGTGACATTTAAATATAAATATATATTATTTATAGAATTTTTATACTAATATTCCTACTATAATCATGGTTTTTATGGTTGTTGGATGATAAGATATCAGTGGTAATAAATTTATTGAATATTTTAGATCACATAGATTTTATTTGATGTTTTTTATGATAGATATGATATCTCTGATGTAAATTATTTACCTTTTTTATTTTTTACTTTTCTATTTATTTTTTAGGGTTACCAATATTTTTTATAGAGAGATGATATTACTATAAGTGTTCATTGATTCATTAAAATTTAAGGA
The DNA here is from genome assembly GCA_963277665.1 of Viscum album. Lineage (NCBI taxonomy): Eukaryota > Viridiplantae > Streptophyta > Magnoliopsida > Santalales > Viscaceae > Viscum > Viscum album. The sequence goes on along the minus strand of OY728125.1, from coordinate 1,918,250,450 downwards.
TTTTTTTTCAAACATTAGATGATGTTCCATTGTGTTATATGTTGTGATATCATGAATGATGATCCAAACTGAGTTTATCAAAATTGGTCTTAGGTTTATTAATATTTTATATAATTAGGTAGATATTATTATCTATTGTGTGAAAAAAATTACTACATTGTGGGAGATATAATACATGTTATTAAATATGATTTATGATAAAACGTTTTATTATGTGACGGATGAATAAAAAGGATTGTGATACAAAGGTCAAGGTCATAGTAAATGATTTTACCTATTGGGTTTCCCTTATATCTGATGTAGAATTATTAAGTTTATCTACATGTGTTTATAATATTCATATTATATTTTTATAGAATGGGTCCCCAAAGATTCTATGACTAGTTTCATGGTAGTTTCATATGGTTTGAAAATTTATATTTTTGTATATGTAAGCATTACGAAGAATATAAAATTACAAAAAATATATAACTCTTAGTTTGTGTTGATTAATTTGATATGATAATAACATAGACAAGAATTATTGGTAGATTATGTAATATAAGGGAATATTTATAAGGTAATATTAACATGATTTTCTTTTGAAGATTGTGGTGATTTATTATGGTCTAATACTATAGAATGATATATTTCGAATATATTTTTTCGAATATTGTATATTTGGTTTATAATGAAAAATACGGTACACATAACTCCCTTTCCAAAAAAACCATTGATTAAAAACTTATAACAGTGGATGTTTATGTTTTGGGGTTATGAATTTTTCTCTATGAAAATGAATAATATAAGGATGGTAAATACATTAAGTTATGGAACATGAAATGGTTTGCATAACATTAAATCAAAATGAGTCATAGAAATACAATTATGTGAGTAAAAGAACTTCTGTATTGGTTCATAAAGTATGTCTCAAAAAATGGATTTAAAATTTAAATATAAGAAAAGAGTATTTCATTCATGTCTCTTGAGTCCCTAGTGGATTTTACTATTGGTGTTGGTGTTCTAAAACCGAAAATTTTTAATTTGGATTACATATATATTTTAATAAGTAAAAATTTATATAGATATTTTTTATATATAAATCAAATATTTTCATGAATTTAATGTCATTATGTCTTAAGGTATCTTCCTATTAAAAGGGAATAGGTGTTCCCCTCTATGTTGAGATCCTCATAATGCCATCATGAAAGTGTTAAACCTATAATAGTGATCACATAAAAATCTATGATAGGGATTGTAGAAACCTAGGCATTATTAGAACAAATCAGTTTCATGTGTTCTAAATAATCATTATTATGACATTATAGAGACAAATGCATTATAAGAATATTAATTATATTTTCAGCCAAAATGAAAAAAGATATACTTCCAACAGAAATTGGGTTATATTAATTATATGGTATTATATGAAACCATGATTTTACCATTATATAATATTTAATAAAAATAAGATCACATTTTAATTATTATTTTCAAAAATATCTTCAGGTGAATTTTTAAAAAAATTTCTACAAATGATTTATTTTTCTATGAATAGTGAAAAATTGTTTTTATCAAAAAGATTATATTAATTTTAAGTAATTACAAAATAATATTATATTTTTTGATCATTTATAAAATGTAATTTTATAATTTTGATTTAAAATGATATAATTATGGTTTTGGAAATTTCTTTTATACTTGAATTTAGTATGTCATAATTATTTTTAGAAAATATATATTTCTAAAGATTGATTAATCATTGGGTTTTCCAATATTAATAATTTTATGTTAAATTATAGCACATTTGTTCTTGGAAATTTGAGAAATTGGTACCTTATTTGGTTTAATGGGTTCAAATTTTTTAGATATTATCTTTTCTTTTTGTTTAATATGACAGTAACTTTAGAAATTTTTGTTTCAAATATAATGGGTAAATCGGGTAATTTATGTAAAAATTAATATTATAAGGTCTACAAAATGAACCAAATTATTTCTTTAATATTTTTATATAATTAAATTTAATTTATCATAAAATAAATTCTGATTTATTGAATTTTTTTTCTATTTGGATATTATTATAACTTTTTTAAAATTTTATTTAATAAAAACTCTAAAAGGCAAAACTTTTTTTAATAAATATAATATTTGAAACATATAGGTGATTCAAATATATGCATAGTATTAATACTTATTTATAAATATAAATTATTTATTGTTATTATGTTAATTTATTTTTCATTTTCAGTGAGAGAAAAATTAACTTAAATTCATACAAAATACTAATATAATAATTATTCAATTAATGGAGAAATAAAAAAGTTATATTTAAAATATTAAATGTTGCATCATCTAAAAGAATTAATATGATCCAATAATTGTTTAGAAAATTATAATAGGGATATTATATTGGATATATTATTATTACATCATTATCATTATGTTACAAAAAAATCAATGTAATTGGATAGTTCTCAAATTGAAATAGTTGATATTACATGAAGATAATATTTATTGTATTATAAAAAATTTCTAAAAAAATGAATTTTTCAAATATATTTTTATATGGTTAATTACTCAAAGAATGATATATTTCTAGGTTTTTATCATTTTCTAGTTATATTATAAATCATTATGTGTATAAAAATTCAATATTATTATAATAACCAAAACAGATAACAAAGGGTTATTTCAAAAAATTAAGGGAAAAACATATTCAAAACCTACATAATTTTTATTTTATATTTTTATTTTGAAAGAAATTAATCATATATTCAAATTAAATTAATTTTCAACCATTTTATTTTGAAAATTGACTTATATTAACTTAGTCCTTTGAGAAATTACAAGAGTTCCCCTTCCTCTCTTAAAAATGAGAATCTATTATTCCCTTTAAATAACACATAAATAAACATTGGATTTATTATTCCCTTAAAAAATACATTCCTAGATTACATCCACTGATATATAGGTTATTTTAGTCCAGATGGTATCCGTATAGGGATTAAGGTGTTAATCAATGGAGACTTTCCCAAAATAGAGTATACTTTTTAACCACATATTTCATATTTCTTTCATCTTAGACATCCATAATGTCTTATATAAAAATTATTATATATTAAAACATGTGTCTCTAATATACATATGATTTTTTAGGTAAATGGAAAAACCAATATCCATCCCCCCCTTATAATATTTAGAAATAAAATCATAATTCAAGTGTACGGTGGACTACCACCCCAAAAACCGATGTAACTCATATTCCATCACCATTTATCTTGGATTTTTATATCAGATATATATATATATATATATATATATTATAATAATCATGAAATATTTTTCATTATTGTAATATTAGATATAATTTACATTCTAAAATTTATATTCTCTAATAAATGTTAACTTTGTTTTCACATATGAGTGGACTACCACCTCGACAAAGAGATGAGATATAATTTCCATCACCTCATAACATTGGTTATATATATGTATTATTGTATAATTTATAGTCTATGTATTAAATTATTATAATTATTTAAAGAATCAAATATATATAAATAACTTCCATAGTGATCAATGAAATTTTGAATTTCCAATCATGTGTCTGTATGGAAAAAGGTCATTATGATTGAAATATATTACATTTTTCATAACCATAATTCATAATTTGATTAAAATATATAAATACTATATAAAAAATATAATTATTCCATCATTATTATTATGTATATGATGAAATAAAGAAAGTTTTTATCATACTTTACATTCCAAAGTCATTTTGGACTTTTGTACTGAATATCCCCAATACATTCATACTGAAGAAAATTCATAATGCAATTAAATATAATATGGTTATAATTAAAAATGATGTTATTTGTTTTACAATGATCCTTATGAATGTAAATATTTTATTTAATTTTTTTATTCTTGATAATAAAGAACCTTTATGACAAGTCATACTCAAGGTAAGGGACACACTTTTTTAAAATCATCTTTTATTATATCCCAAAAAAATATTTTCATTTAATATATATAATTTTAAAAACCAGGAAATATTTATATATTTATTATTGAGTTTACAATGAAAAATTGTGTTTATATTGAATTTTGTTGAATGGTTTTCAAAATAAGTCTTTTTTAGTATTTTATTAAAATAATTTTTAAATAGACAAATGGTTTTCTACTTTTAAAAGAATATGGTGACAAAGAAATTTCCGTCAACCTTAACAGATTTCTAATTTTTATATTCATGTATAAGAACTCATTTTCCCATCAAATAAATACCTTTGTTACTTATATTGTAGAAATTTTATAAAAAAATTAAAATGGAAGGTATATTTGAGTACGTGGAAATGTTTTATTAGGGGTAAAAATAATGCTTCTAGGGTACACTATTTTATTTATTGTGTTATGGTTCATTGAAATTGATTATTATGATAGGTGGTTACATTATTAACGAAATTTTTATGATAAAATTATAACTTTAAATTCATTATTTAATTGGATGGAAAAAACCAAATTGGTTTCTCCCAAAAGAATTTTGCAATATATTTCTATTATTATAGAAAGTATAACCATTATGGTTATTTCAATTGTAAATGCAATGGTAACTCCTAGTATAATGGAGATGGATATTATATGTTTAAGTAATAATCATTTAAAAATGATAAATCATGATACCATCATATTTTTCTATTTTTTAAATGGGTTTTTTTGAAATTGTATTATTTCAAAAAGTAAATTAATGTATATGAAACACCATATGGTTTGAAAGTATAACTTGGTGAAAAAATTATTATGAACTTTCCATTATTTTATGGATATGTTATGAGTAATATTTTTCCATTATTATTTACCATGAATTCCAATATGAAAATAAATAGTAAATAAATTTTAATTTTTGTGTAAGAAATTTTTGTTTATTGGGTTTTTTATTTGAAAACAGGAAATAAATTTATAAGTATTCAAGGAATAACTATCCCTTTATTTAATTTCATGTAATTTACTATGGTTTTTTTGATTATCCAAAATTTGAGAACAAAATAAATGGAAATTATGTATTGGTAAACGAATATAATAGGTCATATTAATAGTTATTAATATTTTTCAAATAATGAAATCATGTTATACATACAAAATTATATTTTGAAAAAAATATAGTATGTACATGTGTCTTATATCTAATATATTTAATTATTATGTATTTTTATGACCTAAATATATAATACTATTAACCAAAAATATATCTCATGGAAAATCATCTGGAATCTACTCTAAAAACCATAGAATAACTATTGTTAAAGGATAAATCCTTATACATGGTTTCATATCATGGTTCTAATAATATTAGAGGTTAAGATAATGTTAATAGAATACCCTTAAATAATTTTAATTTATAGTTATTCTGAAATGATATATCATTTTATGATTACCATATTTCATCATCTAAAAATCTCTATACAAAATTGTTCTATAAGAAGGGAATAAGGATGATGATGTAGGAAGGTGCTAAAGGGATGATATCCTTCTGAGACAACAACCTAGAATAGGAGGAAAATTAATAATGTAGTTTTTCAATGTTTTGACTCACTTCAATCAGGATATAATAATTGGTGGAAGCCAATCCTAATATCAGTATGATTGACCACAATGGAACATGTCTGCCATGGAACATTTTATGACGAGAAGCCCTCCTAAAATAACAAGATCATTTGAACCAGTTCTATAATACAAGTGTTAACACATCCAGATGACATCATTTATTCCCCTGAGAGATTATTAGATTATAAATTTATATCCCAAACTACACTTAAAAACAAGGGTTTAGTAGGTATAAATCTATGGTTGAACCAATTGATACATTTGGTTTGAAAATCAACTTAGTGGTAAGAAACTATAGGTAGATATTTTTTGTGTTAACTATCCTTGGATTCAATTTTCTAAACTAGGTATTTCAATTTTATGTTAAATTTAAATAATGGGTTAAAGGTGAGTTTTAGTTCATAGGGAAAGGATTATCATATATCTAACATGTTATAGACTTATGACATAGGTATAAATGTAGTGGAAAAGACACCAAATTATCTTGGTCCACCAATGTGATCAACTAATACCGGAAAATACTTTATTACCTAGGGTTGATGAAAAGTTGTATGGGGTTCTTGGAATCTAGTAGGAAGGAATCACATGCTATTGTTCTTATCATAATAACCTTTAACACGGTCATGGTTTTAAAAAATTTCACCATCATTGATCTGGGTAGTTGTAAAATAATTATATTTACAACTGTTTTTAAAATCGTAACTATACATAGGGTTAACCAGTTATGATTTTAGTTATTAATTATGTTTCAACTACCCTTATACATAACCCCTCAATCTACGATGATTATCCTCTCATGATATAATTTATAGAAACCATGTTAATACATGGAATCATTTTTTCATAATAAATAAAATACACAATGAAGGGAAACCATCAATAGAAAATGTATAATAGAAATTGATAGAAAATTTTAAAGAATAATAATTGAAAAAACTTATGATAGATGATGTTTAATGGAAAACATGAGTGAAATAATAGTGTAAGTAAAATAACAATCATGAAATCTGTCTTTAAATCAAAAGAGGCAACAAAAAATGCTTCAAAAAATATATGACGAAGTAGAGAATGAAAGTAGTGAATATGGATAAAAAAATGTTGAATTAACAAAGAATGAAATAAATGTGTTTGGTAATTATGGTGCATTGAATATGTGATGTAAATTTATAGGTCTCGAACATTTCATGATGTATAAATGATTCATGTCAATAACATGATTTTGGTGGCTTATCCATTGGGGACTTTGTCGCATGTAATGGTCTTTAACTATATGTAATTCATATCTTCCACTGAATCCAAATATTTAGGATGATTGAATATTTTATGGCTTCAATATTCATGTATAGTTATATTTCAGACATTACATGTTGTGTAATGAGTTCACATAGTGCATTCCATCATATTGGGAAATAAATATTTCTTGAGGATTAATATAGATATATTTTATATACTTAGTTCGCTATTTTTATTTGGGATTCATGAGCTATCCATTAGCTTATAGGTACCCTGATCAATTAACACCCATGCTTCATTTTACATTCACATTGTGTAAAAAAAAGATTTATGCCTTTTTTTCTATATTTTATTATTTGAGACATCAATTTCTAATTCATATAATGAAAAACAAAACCCTATTACATTAAAAATAATAATTTAAACATAATAAAATGTTTCCCATATATGTATATAAATTCTTCTAATCAATTTATCCCTACCATGAACAATTTCTTATCCCCAGATAATAATTATCTCATTATAGAATCCAAATCAAACAATCCTTAAGTAGGAATCAGACATTACAACTTGAAAAAAAAACTATGTGTAAAGGGAAAATGTATATCTTCCAAAGTCAGTAATATTTAGAAAATATTGAATGAATCATAGTATTGTTATTTATTTATATTATTATTACTTTAATTAAAATATCATAACTTTTCCTTAGAATCAATTCATTTTTTATAATTTACCTCACAATGAATTATCTCTCATCAGAAAATATATAATGTAATTTGAATAACTCTCTTAAATGGAATAAATTTTCCTAACTATATTCTTGAATTTCATATTAAATGTCAACATTAGAAATAAAAATACGAAATCAATCATGAGGACTGTAGAAAATAAGGATCTTATTTCCCTGAGAATGAGTGAATGTGGAAAGGTGATAAAAATAAATCTCAAAATTAGGGTAGGCTCTGTAGTCTATCAAATGATAAATTTGAAGCGTTTCACGATGTAAATACACATTGAAAAATGTTTCCATGATCCAAGTAGCTTAATTTGGGTCCTAGAATATCTCAAGATTATATCATGATTGTATTAGGTTCCTCTGTTTTTTCCTTTTAATTAATTTTCAAAATTCATGTCTACCACATGTGTTTAATCTATTACCTAACCGCATAAGATCCGTCAAAAGCATCATCCGTATATTAAATGGGTATTCCTTACATTACTAATATATAAACCACATATATGTATTGTAACATCCCATGTAATTAATGAATAATAGATATTATTATCTATGTCTATTTATGAATTAGATAGTCTTTTAGATGCTTAAAATGAGAATAAATCCAATCTTAAGCATGGAATGCACTAATATTTTTAAAAGATTATTTTACTTCATTTTGATGGAAAACCATTTTTAAATCAAACTTTTGACAATTTTATAAGATCTATTTTTCAAAATAAACATATTATTAATTATTGGGACATTGAAATTTACCTTGGGTTAATCTTTGGTATTTTTCTGACAATGTTCATTTTTTTAATGAATAGTGAAAAATACTGCATTTTGCATCAAAATTTCTTTTTCATATAATATAATTATATGGGTAGATTATCTTTTTAATTGTTCTTAAAGTGTAGTTAGAATAGTTTTTTAGAATTAAATCCAATGGTGGTCATTGGGATTAATTTCACTTTGGAATTGGGCATAAACAAGTGCCAAACTTTTCATAGATATTGTTTCTAAAAAACCCGCTATTTGTTTTGACAGTGGGAATTATTTTTAAATTAATTATTTCAATTCCAATGATTGGAATTTGGTAAAATGTATTCCATATTTGGAATCATAAGGTCCAAATTATGTAATCAAGAATCTTTTTTTTGGACATTATGAATAGTAACGACAGTAATTATCTTTAATTATCTTGATTAATTAGCAATCGGGTAGTTAAGGATAAAAAAAAAACATAATAATAAAAAATGACCACAAAATGTGTCCTAATTCTACAGGTTGTGTCATGGCCTACCATGGGATGCCTTGTGCCAAACTTGGGGACCCTATGGAATCCCTTTTGTGTGATAATGACTTTTTATATTTTTATTTTTAAAGAACGTTAAATATAACAAAGAATGTATCACCTGAGTAAAACATTTTTAATTATTTCTCCATAAATTATCTATTGTAAAATAAATAGTCATTGGAAATAAAAATAAAATTTCCTACATCATAGTAGTTTTTTTATAATTTTTTGGCATTAAATAAATTAAATTATATCTGACATCATGATGATGCAGCGATTACCTCATTAATGAACGATAGAAATAAAATGAAAAGATATTGTAAAATATAATACTTACACTTTTCAAAGACCTGTTTGATAAGATTATTTCTATCCCTTATCACCTTATCTTCTAAATAAATTAATGTCGGACCTTTAAAATCCCAAACTCATTTGGAAATAAAGTAACCTTTTATACCGTTCCAAGAGTGCCCCTCCTCTACTCTTATAAAAGGCCCCCACCTCTACCTCCTTACCCACACTTCTCAAGCAATTGGATCGGAGAATATCTGATCATTTTATCTATCCACATCCCTCTCTTCATCCTAGAAGCCTTATCTTAGGCAGAAATCTCTTCAAGGGGCCCTTTTGGTTCTAACCAAGAGGAGTTACGCGATTTAAAGGTAAAGACTTCTCTAATGTTCATTTGTTTTATTTTACTTCTCCAACCCCCTAAACTCTTTTTATTCATTTATTTTGTAAAAAAACGAGTATGTTCAATATACTAGGATGTTTTTATAAGAATTATTCTAGATACACCTACACACACCTATATCTAATGGTTAAAGAACATACTGTTTCGGTGGATGGAGAATTTCAACGTCACGAAACGATGATTGTTCAATATTCTTATAACACTTTCAAAGGTGGCCATTAAGATGCCACTATATTTATATATGATATATAATAGGTTTATTTTTTCCTTAATCTTCTATATTTTTCATTTATGTCATACCATTATGGCTTCCATTATGGGTATACGCGATATCTTTATTTTAGGAAGTGCGGACTACCTCCCCCTCAAAGTGATTTGATTCGTTAATGCCATATTTGGGGCGTATAAAGGATGGAGTTAATGATATAATATATGACATTATACTGGAATTATAATATACCTTTATTTCATTATTATTCCATTCCATAAAATATGAAATAGAAATGAAAGTAGCGTTCATGCGTACGTACGACTTACCATCTCCATGAACTGTGCATTTCATTTCTTACCTCTAAATGTTATGTAATATTATAAATGCATGTATATAATGGATATATATGATTTATATGATATCTACATCATGAATATAACTCTGGATATAATTGATACATGAAAAACTTGTAATTATAAAGAGTTTATTTTTGACTCAAGTACCAATGATCGTTAAAACGACCGTTATTAACTTAAATAATTACATAGTGTTCATGACATGGTAAAAAGTGATATAAAAGGAATAATGAACATGAAAAAGGTTATTAAGCAAGTATAAATTAACTCAAGTTTATTATTTATGATATTAAAGAACGATCGAGTCAAGTCGGACTCGAGGTAAGGGACTTCATCTCAATCTCCTTTCATTGAGGCATATATTTTTTTATACACAACATTATTTTATACGGTATATAAAACCCTTTGACTTTTACGTTTATTCAAAAGGAATTTTTTATACGAAGCGTTTACTAAATGACAAAAGGGAATGTTTTTTTGTCCTACGTATGCGGCGACAATGTCTTCTCAGCCGCCGTGACCATTATTTGAGTTTCGGCTTCCTCTACAAGCCATATCGTTTTTTAATGAAAAATAAATACCATGTTTTACTTTTCTTTTATTTTGGTATTGAAAATGGTTTTCATAATGTTATTATATCAATGTGTTGTATTGATATCTTGTGATTGAAAAGTCAAAATGTTATGTTTCCTTTATGAATGTTTTATGTGATACCATTATGTTTTAGTTCTTGGGAATTGTTATGAAGACGGGTGGTTCCGTGATAAACTATGGGCGGGTGAGCCCGATATAGCTCTACAATGCATTGGGTAACGCTAAGGGGTTAAACGTTAAGGTTTCTCCGAAGAGATTTAGGGAATATATTGTGATGAGTATTCCAAACGTAACCATGAGGGTTACTCCCTAGGTAAGAATGTTATGAATGCCTAATGTTACCTTTATGACTTATGATTTCTATGATTTATTCATGATTTGATGAGGTATGTTAAAATTATTATGTTTTACGAGTAATGTATGATTTCATACATGGACTAATGTTTTCATTTCATACTTTTATATCCCTTACTGAGATTTTTATGCTCATCCCATTTTTTTGAAATGTTTTTCATAGGTCAAGGGAAAGGTAAATGATATGATGATAGGTTCAAGGAAGTGTAATGAAAGAAACCATGTTTTGTTTTAAATATGTTTCCATTGATGGGAAAAAAATGAATACTATCTTTTTTGTAACCACTTTGTTTAAATGTGGAATGTAATTAATGATTTATGATCTAATTCTCTAAAACTCTAAACCTGAAAATATCCTCAATTTGTAATCTTGTAATAACTCAAGATTAAGTAATGTTTACGGCTGGGGCCTTATAGTTGGTATCAGAGGTCGGTTTAGATAGATTTAGGGGTTAGAATTCTATTAAATGATTACCCAAAAATAATTTTTTATGGTAAAATTTAAATGATATAGAATTTGAAGATTACCATGTTGCTTCATCTAAGACATGTTTATTCAGAATGGTTTTCCACAGAGGAAACAAGGAAGCAGTGCTAAGAAGGCATACAGAAGGAAATGAACTTCCGAATCAGCATCCTGAGATGGTCGAGATTGGAACTGAATAGTTTGTTGCAGTGATGGCGTAGTGGACTCAAGCGATAAATGGTGGTGGTATCCATGCACGAGATCAGCCAGATCAACCACAGTGGAACATGTCAGTGGTGGAACATTTCATGAGGAAACATCCCCCATCATTTAGAGGATCATCTAACCCTGTGCTAGATGAAGGGTGGATTAAAGCAATGGAGAATATTTTCGATGTCATGGGGTGTTTAGACTATCAAAAGGTTAGTCTTCCTATTTACCGTTTGGAGGGTGAAGCAAATCAGTGGTGGTCGATGGTTAAAAATATCTGACACTCGAATGAGATTGATGCTCTCGACTGGGATGAATTCAAAGGTATGTTTCTTGAGAATCATTTTCCTAAGGCAGTTCGACTTAGGATGGAAAAACAATTATTGGAATTGAGGCAAGAGGGCGACTCAGTGGCTGCTTATGAGAAGAGGTTCACTCGATTGGCAAGGTATGCTCCAAATTTTATCCGAGACCTTGATAGTAAAATCAATCATGTTTACTCAGGATTAAATCCAAAATATCGAAGGGCGTTAGCTTCTCGTGAGTTCAAAAGTTATGAAAAGATTGTTCGATGTGCTGAGATGGTGGAAATGGAGTTTTCCGATGATCAAGTGTTCTATAACAACCAGCAGAAAAAGAGACCGAGGTGGTAGGAGAAACAAAAGAATTATTTAAAAAGGTCTGACGTTAAGAAAACTGGGTTTCCAGTTTGTGATAATTGTGGTAAAAGGCATGCTGGGTAATGGCTTATGAATTCTGGAAAGTGCTACTGATGTGGTAAGATGGGACATAAGGCTTGTGATTGCACTGAAAGAGATCAGGGTGACGGTAAGACCAAATTTTATTTACAGTTAGTGAAATGTTTTAAGTGCAATGAGATGGGTCAATATGAAAACGAGTGTCCGAAAAAGATATTGAGTGATGGGAAGTAGTTAGACTACAAGCAGAAAGGGGTGGTGAAATCCTTTGCAACTACTTCAGTAGATGTTGGGCCATCAAATGAAGTGGTATCAGGTACTTTGTTTTTTTTTTCAGATTATGCTAGTGTGTTGTTTGATTTAGGGTCTACACATTCTTTCATCTCTGAAAACTTTTCTAGTAAAATGGGCATACCATCTCAAGAAATGACTAATGAACTTGTGGTAAAAACACCTGGGGAAATGTTGAGGCAAAAAGAATTTATAAGAACCTTCTTATCCTTATTCGTGGAAAGAACCTATTTGCAAACCTTATTGTTTTACCTCTAGTAGAGTTTGATGTTATCCTATGTATGGATTGGCTCTCTATTTACCATGCTAAGATTGAGTGTAGAGGTAAAGAAGTTTCTTTTCAGAAAGACTTTTAGTTTGTGTACAAGAATGAACCCTTACTATTGATAACATATCAAGGGGCTGGGAAACTTGTAAAATATGGGAATGAATGTTACCTTGTACATATTGTTGAAAATAAGGGGGAACTGTTCAGATTAATGATGTGCCAGTTGTAAATAAGTATATTGATGTTTTTCCAGATGAGTTTCCTGGAATAATACTAGATCGAGAAGTTGAATTTACCATTGACATATTTCCTGATGCTAATCCAATTTCAAAACCCCCTTATCGAATTGCTCAAATTAAACTATTAGAGTTGAAGGAGGAATTGCAAGATTTATTAGAAAAAGGTTTCATTCGACCAAGCACATCACCATGGGTTACTCCTATTTTATTTGTTAAAAAGTAATATGGTTCAATGAGACTTTGCATTAATTATAGAGCCTTGAATAACATAACTCTTAAAAAAAATATCCTTTGCCTCATATCAATGATTTGTTTGATCGGCTCCAGGGAGATCAGTTTTTTTCAAAGATTGACCTGAGTTCGGGGTACCATCAGTTGAAGGTAAAGGAAGCTGATATTCTGAAGACCGAGTTTCGTACAAGATATGGCCATTATGAATTTGTAGTTATGCCTTTTGGGCTAACCAATGCACCTGCTATATTCATGGACCTTACGAATTGAATTTTCCATGAGCTCTTGGAAAAAGCCCACATCGCACCGTAATGAAGATCCGAGGGTCTCTTCACCACCGAACAGAATGACCACACTAGACATGGCAAAATCCCTAATTGATCATTGGAGAAAAGGTGGACCCAAAGAATGTAGGTGTATGAATGCATCCACGAAGGGGCACCGCGCCGCCGAGCGAAGCCCTATCCGAAGAGGCAGGAATCGACCGAATCCGGATAGCGACGATGCCAAAGGAGCCACCAAACCACCACCGCACTAGAGGGACACCACCAAAACCACATAGAAAGAGGAGGATAATCAATTAAATTTATAATCAATTTTCATTATCAAATATATGATTTAATTAATGGATATGGATTTATGAATATTACCACAATAAATAATATAAAATACCAAGTATACCAAATATGTAAAAATTATATAAAGCTTAAAAAAATGAAATATCTATGATAATGATATGGATATTTAGGATAATTTTTCATTCTAATGAAAAATGATTTCAACAATTTTAATGTTTAATGATAAAGTTAACAATCACAAGAGGAATTGAGGTTTTTTCATAAATTTTACCACTTGGTAATTTTAAATTCAAAAACTTTAGAAAATTATAGTTATAATTGGAATATATAATACCATGAAGGATAAATATATCATTATATTCCATGTTATAGGATAGATATATACACCATATAAATGTGAATTGGTGTATAAAAAATAAGCCTCAATGAATAGACATTGAGACGAAATACCTTAAAACTAGTGTAACATTTTCATTGAGATCCCCATGAAAGAATAAAACTAAATTGAAAATTATAATATATTTTAATTAATGCAATTTATATTTTAACATGTCATAGGGAATTCCATATACCACATAAAATAAATGAGTTGTGAATATGGAATAATTACTGTAGAAATAAATGTGAGAATATAAATCCAATAAAAAATTTTATAACATTTGAATCAAAATCCATTGAAATTAATAATCATAAATTGAAAAATTTAAATACAATAAACCTAAAATAATTAATGAACTATTATATAAAAATATGTAATTGGTGAATATGACATTTATCTTAAAGATGTAGAAATTGAGTTGATAAATCTTACTTTACGCTCTAATTTGGTTGATTTCCCTTAAACACATGTACAATATTTTAAAGAATTTTATTAAATTATAAAATAACCATAATAATATATATAATATAATATATTTGGCCTTCTAATAATATCTTATTACCCATTTTTAATAATATTTTATTATTTTCACTATTTCAGATGTTAATTTCATAGTTTTTCTAATATTTGTTGGCTTTGTAATTTTTCACTCATCTTGTGTAGATCATGATTTTATTATCTAAAAAATTTAAATCATTATTTAAATATAATATATATTCCTTATATATTAATTTATAGTAATCCATAATATTTAGTGATAGGAGATGAATTTCACCATTCATGGTGAATATGGGCCAAATGTACCCTCAGACATTGCTATAATTTTATTATCATATTTAATGAATGAAAAGTAGATGACATATTTATATTATAATTAAAGTATAATTTTTGATTAATATATATCACATAGTTTTATTAATTCCAACCTCAATAAATTTCGTGTAAATAGAGAATTAGTTACATTGTATTGGGGAGGCATAAGTCCACATGTGCACAAATAATATTATCATTTTACAACAAAAAATGATCCATGATGTTATGTGTCATAAAATAGTTAATTTTTTTAAAAATATCATAATTGTAATATATAAACTATAAATAGATCATTATTTTTAATCCTAACTGGCTCTAATGGAGGAATGAATGTCATTATTTCTTAAATTAGTATTCTGTCGTACACATGGATGATGATTGTGTCTCCCATTTGATGGATCTGTTCAATGTTTTAGGTTGTAACCAAGATATAATCAAATCATAGTATAATTAATATACCTAAGTTATTATATAAAAAATATATAATAATAATTGATGTGGCGGAGAAATAAATAATAAAAAATAGCTCATTGATGAATGTTGCCTCTTCTTCAGGTAACTCCATTTGGATTTTACTAATGTGTTCTATGGGTTTATTTACTCACAAATTGAAGATTATTTTATTACGGTAAGGATTATGGTATCATATTTGGGATGGTTTTGGATAAGGAAAATGGCTTGATAGGTGTAATAAAGTTTGAGGAATGAGTTCTATTTTATAGTAGAGGAGGAGGGACATTCTTGTAAATACAAAAAGGTTGAAACCAATGTGAGGTATCCCACAAATTACACCCATATAGTAATAATACAATTTAAATAAAAGACGATTAATTTTATAATTATTTATATAAAATTGTTTTTATATATGTATCTAATCTATTTTCCCCTTATGATTAATATTTACCCACTATATAATCTCATTTTCACCTTAATAATTAATAATAATTTAAATTTCATTCACTAATATTTTTGGTAAATAAAGTTGTATAACATAATATAAATTATATATTAAGCATGTTACAATTATAGAATCTATTATTAAAATATAAAATAACAGAAGTGGCAGACATTAATTTAAACATAATCCCATAGACGGAACGTGAATGTGGGTTATTTATGTGAAACTTTTCAAAATTTGACTATGTTTTTATATCCATATTCAATATAAATTTGATCCCAATGGAATAAATTGGATTAATAGATATAAAATTGATATAATGAAACTATACAATAAATTAAATATATAATTTATCCTTATATATTATTTTGATTATAAATCAGTGGTTAATTAATATTAAGTATTCCTCAATATTAATCAAAAAGTGAAACATCCGAAAAAATACCAAAAGCTCAAACTAAAATAGTTTTTACATTATTATTTCATAAAAATATGTTTATTATAACATTTAATTTTTTTAATATTTTCTATTTTTAGTTTAAAAATAGTTGTGCCATTAAAAGTTATAAAAACTAACTTTAGAAAAATATATCATCTATCCCAGAAATTTTATTTTTTCTTATAATATTAAAATAAATCCTATAGGATGAATGTAAAGAATATTGATATATAATATTTAAATTTAATTAATAACAATCATAAATAGTAATAAATTTCACATTGTAGGATCAGGCACAATTGTCGCATAATAATAGATTCAATAAAAACATTCCCTTTTATATTCAATTGATTCTAATTTTTGTTTCTAATTAATTACTAACGAATGAATTCAACTATATATTTTCATATTTTGGTTAATCATTTTCATAACCAACAATTTAACTTCTTGGTGATAATATTTATAATAAAATTTAATAATAAAATTATTTGAAAAAACTCGGTTCAATGTGTAATGCAAGCTATAAAGGAACTTGGTATTGTGGGTGACATAAGAAAACATAGTTATAGATGTACAGTATGGTAATATCAATGTTCTATGTAGAATATAATTAACTTATTTATATATATAAAGAAATTTAAAAATGTAATTAAATTTATTCTGAATGAAAAAAATTCATAATCTCTTATAGGGAAACATCTTCCATTTATTTTAATGGGTGTAATGGGTTTCTAGGTTTAAAAGATAATTTCATTGAAAAATTCCATATATTTTAGTGGAAATAGGGAATTTTAATACTGTATAGATATTAAATATCAATAAATACTCCCCCAAACAAGAAATTATATAGTTTATAAACTTATCTAAATAGAATCATAGGATTGATATCAATATAAGTATAAATAAATATGAAATGGCTAATTTTATATTTTAAATTATGGACTTGAGATCACCCTATACTTAGTCGTGCTAGTGGGAAACCTATTGGATTGTTCATGGAAAATTTTCAACCTATAAATATTATTAAAATGAAAATAAATTCACTAGATACACCATTAGAGTATAGGGGTTAACTAACATGGAATTCGAAAAATAACATTCTTATAGAGTAAATGAGATGGGAATGAGAGTCTTAAGTTAAGTTAATAAGTGAATACATGGATTTTAGGAATGAACTATGAAAAAAATGAAATAATATTAAAAAAATTATACTAATAAAATAAATGAAATATTGAAAACAATAATTTGTGTTTCCTCCCAAAAAGTGCTTCTAATAATATTATCCACCAGATGGTTGTAAAATGGAATCACTCCATGTGATCCATCATCTCAGAAGTCCACTATCTCAGGAAGGAGCTATAGGAGGTATCACCAAGATCAAGGGGGAACCTGGTGGGGATAATTACCTTAGTAATTTATCTTGTATGAGGCTTATGATGTATGAATAATTATCATGATCATTATGGATAATTATCCAATTGATGATGGATCTATATCTGGAGCTCCTCAAGATGACTTTGTATGTCATCTGAATCCTTATCCATCAGTTTTTAGAGAACAGATGATGGCCTAAGAGGATGAAAAATGACCAATGTGGATGTAAAAGAGATAAAAATGGATAAATTAAACCATAAGTGGAATAAAATAAGAAAACCACAATGTGAGGCGAAAAACTATATCTCATTGAAATATAATAAACAATACATCAGTAAATATTAGATACAGGTGGTTCAAAAATCAAAACCATGATAGATTTTTATAAAAGAGTATAATCATGTAATGTCTAATATATTAATTTGGGTATGTTTTCTTTTAATTTACCTCCATCTTTGTGTTAGCCTTTTTTTAAGGAGCCTAGTGACTGGGACTCATGGATGGTTGATTAGTTTATGATGAGAAGGTGTATGGAGAGTTGAAATACAGATTCATGGATAATACACATCATGTATTTAAATTACCAGTGTGTAAAAAATACATGATGTGTATTTGGATGGCTAGAATCCAGTAATAATGTGTAGGGGTTTTTCTCCTATGAATAAATACAAAACATTATATAATGTTTAATTAATTTACAGTCATTATAAATATTAGGGTTGTTTTGAAAATATAGGGACAAGCCTTTTATTTATGACTAAGGACTATTTCCTCTTACAACTAATTTCATGTGAGATAACCCCTCCAATGTCTAACATTGTTTCATCTACTCCTGCATTATCGTAGCTCAATTTTTTTCACCATCAATCAGGTTGTATCCACAACTGAATTATCTCCACTTCTCAAATGTCTATAAACTAATTATGTTTCAGTACATTGTATGATATGGTTCATTTTATAAACCCTTTTGTTAGGGTTTTCACCAGTATTAAATTTACTCCCATTCTATCTCAATTCAAGGGATAACACATGACAAGGAGTGAAATTTGATCATATAGTTGGTGTTGTTGTTTCTTTTAATCATGTTTAGTTTCATTTATATCATCCAATGTTGTGTTGTGAGACATAATTTGTTTATTTAAACATCTAAATTATTTAAAAAATTAAATTCAATGGTTTCCATTCCAAATATAGTTATATCTAGCTACAAATAAACTCATTAGTTATTCTCCATGATGTGATACACCCCTAAGGGTGTTCCCTTCATTAAAGCCCTAATTTTAATTAACTATACATTCATTAAGAACCATTTTAGATATGTATTCCCTTGTAATAAATACATATTGAAATGTGATATTAATTGAGAAAGATGTTTGTACATGTGTTCATCCCCATGATTATGACATAATATAATTAATGGAATTAATTTAATTGGATGACATAATTAAAAAAATTTATAGGTGAAATTCCAGGAAATATGAATAGAATTCGTATTTCTATTCAATACATTCCTAACATTGTGAGGGTGATAAAACATATTCTATTTATGGATTTCCTCAGAAGGGCTTATTGTGCTCTATAATTCATGTTTTTAATGAATTACATATATGTTGTGAGTGATACTATGTATTCCTTGGATGATATCACCATGTATATTCTTTACCTCCATGTGAGTGATACTAGTTTCCAAGGGTAGACATTGTAGATGGGCTCAGTGGATAGATGGTCATTCAAAGACAATTGTGATACTCTTTACCCTATGTGAGATATCGGGGATACTCTTAGACTATTGTCCTTACACCATGATGTAGTGACAAAAAGGATTATATTTATAAATCTCCTAGGACAGACTCTTATATAGTAGAGTATTTATTGTTCTCCGATAATGATACATGGGTTCTTTGATATTTTAATCTATGGATTTGTGTATGATTATGCTTATCTAAATTAATGATATTCCTCTTGATATATATTCTGAAATGTCAATTCAATTAATTTAAAGGCGTTTCGAAAAAGTGAAACCACATGTTTTGGAGCAGTCAATATATTAATACATTTTATACAATTTCTTGAAGTACATTATATCATAATTTATCAAGTTACATTAGTTCAAGGACATTTGACCTATGATAATATAGGTTTAGATGGTTGGGTATCACATGAGGAACCAAATCCGTTGTATTTATTTATATATATAATTCCTTCCATTAATTATTATTGTCACTCTAAAATTTTCATATTAAATAACTGGAATGATCTTGAAATTTTTGGTGGTGGAATACAGAGTATATATCACACCCTTCATGGGCCACACTTGGTACGCATGAAAACATTATGATTATAGGTGTAGATAATGTAATGAATATAGATTCTGATGATTGAAATTATTTACTAGGATGGAGTACATTGGAAGATAACTTATGTTATTATAATTGTGGTACTTGTAGAAGATTTTTGGGTATTTTGATTTTTTTATCTTGTGGTATATGAATTCTTCTATATATCATGTGATATTATTTTTTTATAGTAACACGAAATGATCATCATTATTTTTTATCTATTTTTTTTCTAATAATCCACATACTTATTTTTTTATTTTGGATGGATATTTATGTTGTTTCATGATAATCAATTAATGTACTGTTATCATTTATTACTTACTGATGTGATATACAATAACTTATGAAGGCATAGTCTCCCCATGGACACACCCCAGGACCGGGTTGTTATTTTAAATTCTCTGGCCTATGGGGAGGCAGAGATGAGGTCACATGCACAAATATATCAGTCCATTGTTTAGTGGCTTCCATGGAGGGGCACTAAAAATTGTTATGAGAGACTTATTCCATTGTTAATAACATTTTGGCCATAGAAAGGAGACTAGTGTGTATCAAAATTTTGCAATGGGCATGTTCCTAGGAGTATCTGACCCATATATAGGAAAAACCAAAATTACCTGGAATGGGTTATTTTTCATCTATTTTTTTCATGTTATAATGGAATTGATTTCATTGTTGGGTGAAATACATATATTGTGATATTAATATTTTTGATATATTATATTTTAAGGATTTAATTTTTTCTTTTTCCTGGTATTACAATGAGGTATATAATAATGTATGATTATAGGAAATATTTGACATAAATATCATTCATTATGGAATTCCATATTTATATTTCCTTATTCATGGCATGTATTTTTTGTTCTTATTGTATTTTCCATGATTATTATATATTGAAATATTCTAAAATTTGTATAAGGTATAACAAAATTGGATTAAATAATGTTTTTACATCAATTTAAATATGTTTTCCTACATATATTTATTATGGTTCATTAATTAACCATAATATGATATGGTTGAGACAAGAACTAATAGTTCTATATGATGACATATTAGTGGATCAAATTAATGATTGGAAATTATAATTTATGAAGTGAGTACATCCATATATTGGGAATGGTATTTCATTGAATCAAATCAAATTTCAAGACCTATGAAAACCTTATATTAGAAGTAATGTTTATGTCACGATTACATGGAACACCAATTTAGATATATAAATAGTATGATAATTTATAGGTTGGGACTAGTGACACATTTAACTAGAATTATATATATATCTCTATAATTTATAATAACCCTTAATAAATTAAAGTATTAAAATTAAATGGATTCTGCTAAATGGGGATTCAAATTAAAAATTAAATTAATTTCCCCTATAATCCTTTAAATTAGAACTCTATATAATTAAAACTCTATTTTATTGTGTGAGACCATGAATCTAACTAGACCATAACATAGGGAAGTAAGATATTTAACCTATGATATGTCACAACATTTTCATCACCAAGACATGGATTAAAGAGTATGCAGTGATGTATGACACATTTAGAGGAAAAGAGCAACCATTTAATTCTTTATTTGTTTTATATTTATAATAAAATTTTTCAGATGTGTGATATTTTAAATATTAGAGTTATGACGCATCTATGACCTAGTTATATAAATAAATATGGTCTTGAATCCCATTCTATAGAGGTGGTGTCCCTAGAGCCATCGTTATTACCTCATATAGTACCAACAGAGGTTACTCTTATTGATCCGCCACAGGGAACTGATTCTCAATTCTATGATATAATTTTCAGCATTATGAACTATATATAGGGGCTCCATGACCTACCACTAATATTGAAAAACTGATGTAGTAATTCAAACAATCAAATTCCCCACCTTCTTAGGGGCTGTCATTACATATGATACTGATCCATTACTAGATTTTTTGTTGTTAATATTTGAACATTTAAGGACACATCCAGAGTGTAGGTTTAATAACACTACTTATGTTATATGTGAATTTATTAAATATCAAGGGGATTTAATTACCCATTATGTAATTCATTATGGCATGGTCTTGGAAGGCTTCTACACTACCTTTTAGGACTATTTTCCCCAAGACACTATGGGACGGTTGTGCTTGATATTTTATATACTAATAGTTGGGTTTCATGTTAGGGATGGAAGATTCAGATCATTTCACTGAGTACAAGTGTGACACACACTAATAAATATATCCCCTAATAGATGTTTTGATGATTTTATTTTGTATTCCATGCGATCAAAGGTGAAAATCTTACGTCTAACCCACATTTATTAAATATTGATCCAAGCACTTATCGCATAGTAAAACCTGAGGGATTGTGGAAGTATAACCTATGGTGGTGCAGTTTCTAGGTAGGGAGATGGTTCATCTGGCCATAGGAAATGTTGGTTTGGGGCACACTGGGGAACATCCAACCAGATGACTTGAACCAAAAACTATGAGTAGTGTCACTAGTATTGAAAGGCAGTGCATAAAAATTCATATTGTATGAGGAACCTAATTGAGTACCAATATTGCAGTATGATGGGTAACCATTGGGGTTTCTACAAAAATATTTCTCAAGTATCTATTGAAAAGGTATATGTGATGATATTTCTTTCAGGAACTATATCAATAGCTCCACATCAGATAGGATTTGACCTACTATCGGCATATTAGGATGAGTATGCTGTCATTTTCAAGGCATTCAGACCTCATTGGTTCATCTTCATTTGATAGGATAATACCAGGTTTAACATGATGAACCTCAGGTACATGTATCAGTTCATGAATATGAATTATTCATACACCTAAGGAGCAGTTTATATAGACTTCGATAATTTTTTATTCTATTATAATAGCATTCTTCTATATATATTCTTTATTTGATTCATTTTCATCATATTCTGACATATATGTAGATTTGTTTTTAAGTTATATGACATGAAATGAGGTAATTCTATGCTATTATTACTGGTAACACACTTTTAGGGTTCTAATCAGAGAGTATATTCTAGTTCATGGTGTTTCCCTTTGAAATGGGTGGTTATTTTTTCTTAAGGAAATTATTTTACCTCAAGATGAATGGATTCAACATCATTATCATTATGGACTATGTATTTCCATATTAAGCCAATGATAATTGAAATTTACCAATGGTGACTTTTATAAAACTCAAATGAAGTCATTATATTCATAGGGTGGAATGGGATATCTGGGCGAGTCAAGCTAGGACCAAGCACAATGTCGTTGGCATAGAGGTAACCCAGATGTATAACCACTTTATGAATTATTAGGGTTGTTTTTCATATAATTATCTCTTGTTGAATATTATTTCATGAATTTTATACCCCATGATTTTTTGGTAGACCTCTTATGAGATAAGTGAAATTCCCATTAAACTTGTTCAAGGTGTGGCCTAGTGTCCATTCCTCCCTATAAGATGCTAAATACTATGATACTAAACCTAGAGATATATCTTGGAAACTTATGGGAAAATGTTTTATATGACCCATTACCTCTCTAGGGGGTTCTCCAATCATTTTCAACCGGAAGGAAGATAGTTCTCTCAGGATATGTATGTATTACTGAAGGGTGAGACAACTCACAACAATGAATCAGTATTCAATTCCGTGTATACAAGACCTCTCTGACCATCTCTGAGGAGTGAATGTTTTCTCTATGATTGATTTATTATTAGGTTACATTAATATATATGTTAGATAGTAATACATTTTACATAAAGATATTGTGAGTAGCTATGGATTGTTTGATTACCTAGTTATTTTTTTCAGTCTCATTAAGGCCCCAACAATTATCATGGATTTGATGAATTGGGATTTACATCCATACCTATATTTCTATTTCATAGTATTTATAGAAGAAATAATGTTGTATAACTTCTCTAGAAAGTATCATTTTATCCATATCCCGATCATGCTGAATACACTTATAGATAACCATCTATATCTGGTGCTAAATAAGTTCCAATTCAATATATATAAGGTTAAATTCCCGTGTAATATTATTTAAAATTAATGTGAATCTATTGACCAAGATAAGGTGACAATAATATCTTCAAGGGATCATAAAAGTAATTTCATTGACATACATATATTCTTGGGGATGGATGCCTGTTAGAGACGATTATATCAGAATTCCCAAAACTATGAGTACCTCTTACATGATTGATTAAAATGGTGTTTATTTTTTATATTTAGACACTTGTGCGATAGTCTGTTAAGATTATAAAAGGGGACGTAAATGAATATTTATGAAGATTCTTCTATAGCTGGGTATATGTAATAATTTTTATGGTAATGCATTGAAAATCATTTTGGGAGTAGTTTTGATGGAAGAAGATGAAGTTATGGAAAACTGATACTGGAAACTGAGACTATAGATGAAGAATTGCTTTATGCATGACCTCATATTATAAGTCACGGTTGAATTATTATGTTATTGGATACATTATTTTTTTGGTTGTGTTTATTTGTGTGTTATGTTCACAAAAGTCTCAATTACATATACACAAAATGTGACCTAAATCTATGTAAGTAGAGTTGTGAATAATACCTTGTATTTTTTTTAACATTAAAAATGCATATTCAACCGAATAGGGTAATGCAAGGGACGATTAATTAATCCAAAAATCTCAGATATAGGCTATCCTAGTGGTCATTAGTGAGTTATAGTTGATGGATATGTTTTCTTAGATGCAACAATTGGTTAATGAATATTATTGGAAATATGTTTTAGTAGTTCCTAAAATGACATAATTCCTTAAGGAGATTCTACATATAAGGAATCTAAAAAGATTACTAGGGAATCATACCGAGAGAGAGTGTATCATATGATAAACTGCTCCCTAGTTGGTTTATTGATGTCAATGATACCCTACACTTCCATTAGCATGTATGAAATTCTATGTTGATATATAGAAAGTGTGATGAGGTAATATCTTGCCCCTATTTTGGGAGTTCACCCTGGTCATACAAAGATGTACCCTGAAATAAATTTCATATAATAGTGACTAGATATGAAAATATATATTACAGGTTTCGTCTCCAAGTGTTCCACATATCATCAGGTAAGGATAGAGAACCTAGAACTTACAGGAATTACATATCCCCTATCTATTCCTTAGTATAAGTGGGATTGAGTCACTATGGATTTTATAATATTCCTTATGATATCTCTTTAATGAATAAATGTAATATGGGTGATCACTGATATGATTTCCATGGTCAAACACATCCTAACTATCCAAGAGATATTATCAGTTTATAATATTGTGAGTCTTTATATTTGGGAGGTTGTGTTCCTTAATTGTGTTCCTCATTTTATATTATCAAACTAATGTGTGTATTTTAAAAAAAACTTCTATAAGTGGTGTTATGAATACCTAGGTTCAATGGTGATCTTGAGTATATTGTATCACACTCAGAAGAACAGACAGTCTGAGAAAACAATTTTTTGTTATAGGAATTGATTTGGGAAAGTGTCCTTTATTTTGGAGGCTCATGGGAAAAACATATAACTCTGATTGATTTTTCCAAAAATAACATCTTTAAAGAACTTATTTTGATGTATCCATATGTTACCCAATATGGTAGGTCAAACCATTCACAACTATTTTGGTTAAAAGAAGGTGATGTATCATATCTTGGTCCTCATCTCGTGCTAGAGACATCATAGAAAGTACAAGTTATTTTAAAACATATGCTATTGGTCGGTCCACGTATAAGTATTATACTAATCATCATCATTAACCTCTACAATTCATGGTTGTATGATGGTTTTTTCATTATGTTTCTCAAAAAACGGGTCATTGAAGTATTTATATATATTAGATTATATCGCCTCATTATCATTGTCCCTTCGAGATCATGGAGAGAGTTAGGCCAATAACCTATCAGTTTTATCTCCCTAAGTGGTTTTGTAAAATGTATTATGTTCTAAAAATATTGAATATTTGACATTATGATTATAAATTGTATTACTGAGTTTATCTTGAGGATATTGATATATAATAAGATGCTTCCTTTGATGAGGATTTGATGCATATTTGTTATTAGAGCACAAAGGATCTTCGAGGCTCTTTAGTTCCCATAGTTCATGATATTTGGGAGCACGACCATGTATGATATGGGAACATAGATAGAGTGGATAATATACATGATCAATGGAAGAAATATTTCTTATGATATTATTTAATATCCTCGAAAGAGAAACACAAGGATGTGTTTTTAAGGAGGAAATGTAGTTACGATTCTAAATTTCAATGAGGTTTGTTTTCTATTAATATTCATTAAACCATACATTGAGTTTCGATTTTCACATTGACCGTAGTGAAAATGTATCTAGGAAGGTTGGTTAGATTATGAGGAGAAGGGGGCCAGAGACCTAGAACCTTCTTGCAGATAGAATATGTGGAATGTATTTAAATACATGGCATGAAGTAAATACACCATGTTTATTGTGTTGTCCAAACTCTATTCATGACATGTAGATTGTTTTTTCCTTAAGAGTAAATCCTTAGGATTACAAGTTATGTAATGAATTTAAAAACCATGTAAATTATAGGGTATTTTAAAAAAGAGGGAAGAGCCTTCTATTTATTACATGAGCTCATTACCTCCTCCTAGAAGTTCTACATGACAGACCCCCTATTATGGCTAACAGTAGTTATTATGCTACTACTTCTAATGATTTTTGTTTATTCATCATTGGTATCAATGGATAAAAATGGTAAGATCTATTATCCCCTTCCTCCCAAAATTTATATTCAAATCTATTGGGATATTTTTGTAGTATATTATATGTTCTATTTTCATGGTTTTTTCTTGTGTTTCCATTTTCTCCAATTTTATCACAATTCAAGGGCCAAAACAGAATGATGTGAGAGCTATATACCTATGGTAGGTGATCTCAATACACTCCCCAAAATTTTATTTCATTTATATAATTTTTCATTTTTCTATAGGAAAAACATTTCCAGTGACAATTCTAAAATGTTTAATAAATTAATTTAAATGGTTTAACATATTCTATACGGTCCTAGCAAGTCAAAAACTGGCCCATTGGTTGGTCTCATTAATGTGAGACACATAAAAGGGTGTTCTATTACATAAAAAAAATTCCCTTAACCATATATTTTATATGCAACATCTTTTGTGTGCTTTTATCTGGTAATGAATATATATTGGAATGTGAAATTATTTGAGAGATTATTTTAGCCACATGTTAGGCCCCATTCTAATTCCATACTATAAATGATGGAATTAAATGGTTTTCCAACTTTTTTTAATTTTTTTAACATATGATACATTATAAATGAATTAAATTAGGATTTCTAATCTATACATCTACTCCAAATCAAGGGAGACATAGTGGATTCAATTAATGGATCTCCTTAGAGAAGCTCATCAGGCTCAATAATTTATCTTTGTAAATGAGTTATATACATATTTGGGGATATATAATATATGAATTGGATGGGACCCCCCTGAATTTTATGTACCCCCTGTGTTAATTTCATTGTTTTTCTTAGGGAGGCATTCTTGATGGGGTTGGTGGCTAAATGCTTCTACTATGCTACCCGTGATACTCAGTTCCCAATGTGAGATATATAGAATAGACTTAGAGAGATTACTTTACAGAATGTCGGGGGTGATACAAGGTATTATAATTATGTATTTCCTTGTATATAGTCATTAATAATTGATTATTTTATTATGATCATAGTTTGATACATTTGTTTCTTGACATGGTTATCCTTGCATGGGCCATGGGTACTGCTAATTTAAATTAACGGGATTATTTTTTATATGAATTCAAAAAGTTAATTCATTCTATTAAAGGAAATTTACAAAATGAAAAATAACTTTCTTGGTAATGGTCTATATCATTTTAAAATATTTATAATTTCCTAATGTACCTTATATCATACATGAGTAGGATACCATTATTTAGAGACATCTTGACTAGAAAGAAGTAGGTTGGGTAAGATGGGTATTTCATATGGAACCCAATCCAATATATATATATTTATTTATCCAATGGGTTAAATTTTCTTATTATTGTCAAATTTAATATTTTATATGCACTGACTGGATTGATCTAGACAACATTATTGGTTTACTATTGAGTGTAACTCGATCCTTTTTTGGGCCACCCTTGGTACACAATATGACTTCCCGATTGACTATGTAGATAAAGGGAATCATCCATCTTCTGATACATGAATTTCTCTTCATGGTTGGAGTATTTAAGAATAAGATCATGCCTATTCTCAGGATTCTTTTTGTATGAGATTTAGGATTTTTGTATTCTGTTATGAATTTGATTTATTTATTTTACCTTTTATCCATTGTTATCATTTTTATAACTATGTGAAATTATAATCTGTATATTGTATTTATTTATTTCTCAGCTTCCTCCAATTTATAAATAATTTTGAATTTTTTCTACTTCTTTTTATCACTTCTTCCACTGTTGTCATTTATTATTTACCTTTTTTCTCAACTTTATATCATTAGGGAATAGTCTCCCCATGGAAAAACATTACACCCTCACGTCTAGTCTACATCCTCTAATTCTTGTTGAGGTGAGCTAGATGTCATGTGGGAAAACCCCTTGAGGCATATTCCATTGGCTTCAGTGGTAGAACACTAAAACATAAGGTAAATTCTACACAACATGTTCACGGAGACCAGTATCTACATCAATTGATCCGACCTATTGAGTGGAGGTCCAGATGATCTCATTCATATGGATATCTTTAATGGAGGTGGGGACGGGATGGTCAACCACTATGACAGGGTTCATAGTGATTGTTGTAGACTCATTCAATGAAAGAGGAGGTGATGTGTCGAACAATAATGAGGTTGTATGGATAAAATTTTCTATAATATGGGGAACCTCATATGAATATATGAGGGTTATCCCTTTCCCGATAGACCCTAATACTCATGATACTCTTTCTAACTAGTAGGGTTAGTTATAGTTTGTATTGGTAGACTGGTGTGCAATGTGAGGTGGGATTAAAAGATGAAGTGGGTCCTATGATAAGCGGTGGATGGGGAGGAGTAGGGGGTGGTGTTTGTGTGGGGGTTGTGAAAATGAGTATTCCCTGAAAGGAACATAAAGGCATAGTATAATCAGAAACCTATTTTCTTGATGATACTGGATAATAGAGCATAGGTATGATAATAC
Organism: Viscum album; assembly: GCA_963277665.1. Classification (NCBI taxonomy): domain Eukaryota; kingdom Viridiplantae; phylum Streptophyta; class Magnoliopsida; order Santalales; family Viscaceae; genus Viscum; species Viscum album. The sequence continues at coordinate 1,918,220,946 of OY728125.1, read as the reverse complement.
CGGTGAGGCGATTGCTAATGTGGTAGGTGGGGATGTTATGGTGGAAGGAGGTTGTGAACTAGTGGATGTAGATGGTAAAAATAGAGTGGAGGTGGAAGAGGTTTATGGAGTGGTATTTGGGGTTGATGAATCTACTAGGATGTGAGGATAAGGTGTGGTTGAATGGAATTGGTCATCTATGTACTCTAGTGAACATAATTAGATCCCCTATTTTCCTAAACATCCCCATTTTGTGGAGAATGAAGTTGTCAATGGGATACATATTTCCAAGTGATAACAGAGGTTGGGCTATGTCAAATGCACCAATATGGGTTGTCAGTTGGGTGATGAAATATCCCCCTCTGATGGAACATCTAGCTTAATATAACAAGGTTGTTGTAGTGTAATGAAAAATACATGTCAATGTTGATGGTTGGGTTGCCCATGGAAAAAGAGAAAATGAGTACCCTAATCTAGTTGATGATCCTATGATCAATCCCTCTAGAAAACCAAGCATGTGATAAAGCCTAGAGAAAATTCTGGTATGTAGTCCCCCATATTTGCGTTCTCACTACCAAGAGAGGGTGATTGAATCTATGATAATGTTGAGAAAAAATAGACAACACCCAGTCGCATCCTCCTTTGTAAGTTTGTGTCTCCTCACCATGTATGTGGGGGAGGTGAAATACTTCATGGTGTATATACCGATTTTAAAAATAATTTATCTGAGGGATATCTCTCAAGGAATAACACCTCATCTAATTGTGAGTTGATCCACATCAGGATTAATATGTATTGAACTCAATGAGTATCTCTTGGAAGCTCTCTTCATCCACATGGGTGATGGTGAAGAGGGGAAACTATTCTAGAGACTCAAGGAACTCCTTGTACACATGAATTTGATAGAGAACCGAAAGGCCCAAGGAATTTTTGGGCTTCAATGGTATGCAATACAAGTCTAATAAGAATAAATGATGATCTAGTGATGAAAATATTTTAAGGGATTAAGTTTCGTGGTACAAAAACATGTTAGGATGAGCTGGATGATTCCTTAGACTAATAGAATTCTATCAGGGTGGCCGAATTAGATGAAAATGGAATGGGATAATACTCTCTAGAATTATAGATGGTGATATAGCCTCATTCATGGGAAGTAGAGTGTAATCACCCTATGTCACTTGTATGATGTACTCCATCATATAAAAAATAATGTTATCAGAAATAGGAGTATACTTGTGGGTGTTTACAGATTAATAGGGGAAAATTATATGGATACCATTCATCAGAGGGGGGTGGTGTTCAGAGTAGGGAACAATAGGGGAGAGGTATCGGGAGGGCATGAATAAATTTCACTTGGTATTTTGTTTTCCTTATTAAGTATTTCACATCATATATGTCTTAACATATGTAAAAATGTCTTGGTTTTTATTTTATTAGGACCTAACACATATACATCATGTATTTATTTTACACTGAGTGATTTGTTTTACAATTATTAGTTTAATATTTATAAAAATGACTCTAAAATAACTCATTTATTGTTAGAACACACTAATTTATAATTTAACCTAACATGGGTTACCTCCAAATCATCACATTTTTTATTTTATAGAGTTATAAATGCTTCCATTTAAATGTTTCTAAATGTGTAGAAACAGTACATGTTGAATGGTTCTCGAAGAAATATTGGATAAAATATGGGATAAAATTCCCTATTAGTGGTGTTGTTATATTCATGGTCATTTATAATTGTATCCATTTTCAAAATGACTAATATTTTTTGGGCCTCCCATAATCATTATGTGTTCAAACTTATTTTCAAGAAGTAAGATGGATTGATAATTCATTAAATTAATGATTTTGTTAGTATCCTTTTCCGCATTGAACATAACTTCTTCTTCTTCACCCCCATAAAATTATATTTACTGGGTAAAATCAATCAATACGTTCAAATAATTGTGAAATGTTCTTTCTATAATTGAGGGGCCATTTTCCTCTTCCTACATATCCAGTATGAGGAAATCTGTAGAGAATATTATTTTTTAAAATTTTACTAAAACATCCTTGAGCAGTCATTGAGGGTGTTTAACTAAATTTTCAGCATATAATAGTGACACTATAGTTTGTTTGAGAAATAAAATCCTAAAATTATATAAGACACTATTAGGCATGATTTTAAAAATTTTCACTATGGTCACAAAATGATATTTAAAAATTATATGTCCTTATTATGCATGGAATTGAGAAACTTATTGGGTCTCAATTTTTTTGGGGGATTCAGCTGATCATTTTTATTTTATTATTTCATTATTTATTAGACAATTAGGACTCAATTTTATTTTTTTATATAATTTCTTTAAGGGATCTTTCAAATACAGGTAATGGAGAAACTACATTTAAAAATAATTTTTTTTTTAACATCTCATGATTTTCTTAATATTATCCCTTTTTCATATATAGTTTCAACCATTCATGAGAGTGAATATTTAGATTTTATATTGGTATAAAGAAATATACAATTTCATTATAAGGGAAACTATTTACAAAAACTTTTTAATTTTATCATATTTCCAAGTATCCCACATGACCAACTTAATCTTATTAAATTATTTATTTTTTATAATCTAATCATGGATTCTCAAAGACCAATACATTTAAACACCTACAAATTTTAACATTATCATCCTCCCATGGATTAGTCTCAGTGTTTTTGGGAAATTTAACCGAAAATCTAACAGATGTTGTATTAGAAATTATCCCCTATTGATGTTCAGGGTATGTGTGGGATTCCATTAAATTTTGTATTTTAGTCACATGCTTAATGATCATTTGATAGTATTTATTCATGAATGATATTATATGGGTTTTTATATTGTACTTAATGGGTTGTGATTGTTTTGGTCTCATTAGTGGATCTTTTCAAAAATACTATTATCGTGTAGGTGGAAAAATATGAGCTCTCAGTAAAAGATGATTGAGTTGGTTTTGGAGATTAGGAGATTTACATTGATGTGAAAACTGGGGTGGTCCTTGATTTATTGGTTGTTTTTGACCAATACTCTATTGATAATAATTATGATCTGGTTGTTATGGATGATGATCCTACATTAACGTGTTATATTGTCTCTGTAACTATCTAGGATGTTGGTAATACTAGTGTTATCCATTATAATTAACATAAATACAATATTATATCTGGGATTACTATATTCATGCTATGTAGTTATAATAATTGTGATGACATCCACACACATCAAAATAATAAATCTCTTTGATAAGAGAAGAAGGGGAGGAGGTTAAGAAGAACATAGAAATGATTATATCTCCATGGTAAGGGTATTTACTGGGGTATCAGTCGTGTAGTATCCTTCACTAAATGGATTCCACATCGAGGAATTCCTCTTTGTCATTTTATTATATTGGAAATTTTTGGAATTTCATCTAACAATGCTCTTCAATCTTCATGTGTCTTTTATAAGAGAATTCCTTTAGTGGAGGAATCCACAAAAGTGCGAGTAGAAAGTTGGTGTCACGAGTATAAGGGTTTTAATTAAATCCACTGATGGATTCCATGTGGTGGGAACATGATGGTTTCATCCTTAAATATATCTCAATAATTCCATGTTGATTCTCTATATTCTATGTTAATGTTTTGATTTTCATTTCATTGTTTAATGGTTTTGATCTAAGGTAAGTAAATATCCTGAAATTTGTTTTCAACTACATCCATAATATTGATTTACTCGAGATATCATGTTGTATGCCAGTCCATGCCCTTATCATGAAAGTAAAAAGGGAAACAAACCATAGTCTTATGGCACAACATTATAACATATCTTTGAAAAAAGTATCTAAAAACTCAAGAGAATAAGAAATATTCTCACGGGGTATTCCCAATAATTTGACTAAATTTTACCATTTATAGAACATATGAATCATTTAATGATAAATTTCAAATGTGTGTGCTGTAATTGATCAGTTCATAATTATAGGAATAGACCTACTAATATATGGAATGTCATAGTCTGTTATGGTGTGAAAATGGTGCACTGGTCATACACCTTGATTTTTATATGGTGCATATTTGAGGTTTGTATGGTTTGACAGTGCAAGATGTTTTTTATCATTAATTATAAAATGGTAGTGTGCAGCTAAAGTTCAACTGATCTTGGGATCGACCTGATGAATTTCCTAATATTCAGTCCTCTATGAGGTGGTTAGAGAGGCATTACACAAGCAATATATGAGAAGAAGCATATTAATGTTTTATTCCATGACTGAAAACATCGTTAAAATAATAGAGGAAGGAATAATGAATAAATGGGAATCAGTGAGGTAATACAAGGCTCATCCAAAGGACAATATTCTTAGTCACAACCATCTTTGGAAAGAAAGAAATGTTTTGAAGAATCTATAAGTCATTGTTGATTCCTCTAGTCATTGATGATACTATAAATTTATATCACAAACTACACATGAATATTGAGGTATAGTAAGTGTCAGTCTGTGGCCTACCCCACAAATGTATCTTGCTATAATATAAACCTATTGATAATAAACTATCAGTAAGGATTCCAAATCTTCACTGTAATTGGTTTGAATTTTATAATAAAATAAATTTTTTGTTTAATTTATATTTTGATGAATAGTTAGGGGAAATTTCATGGACTAATAAAATAATAATACAATATATAACCTAGGATAGACCTATGTCATAGGTTGTAATGTATTAAAAAAATAAAAAAATTGATATTTGTCTAACCAATTAGGTTAACATAACTTTTAAAATACTAATTGGTATTTAGTAGGTGAAAACAAAAACAAAATAATCTTGGCTTCGAGAATAATGAATTAAATTCATCTCGTCCTAGAAATATCAACTACCTCTAGGTAATGGTACATCCATTTTCACCTCTAACAGTCATTGCATTTATAAATTAATGAGATTGAAAATTATTTTAAAACTAGTTACTAGTCATAAGGTTACACAATTTTCATTTTAGATATTAATTAAACTCAATCCCCATAAAAAATGGACCCCTAACCCTTTGAGTATTACCCAATAATGATGAAATTAATAAAAAGTATAGAAATGATGGAAACATTATTTTATTAATAACTATAAAACTCAAAGAAATGTTTTCAATAGTTTAATATTTATGAAATAATTTAAATACTAACATAGACAATGAATTAATGTAGTAAACATTAGTAATAGATGTTTAATGGAAAATGAGTTTGAAATTGTAACATCAAAAAATTAATAGACGAAAATGAGTATTTAATTCTATAACAGTAATAATAGAATCCTTGAAAATATAAAAGAAAGAAGTAGATATAGATGATAATAAAAAACAAAAAATTGGAAATAATGAAATATTAAATGAAAAGTGTCTAGGGAATCAGCTGTATGGTGCTTTCATTATATATTTATAGATAATGAACATTTCAAGACATATACATAAATAATATCATGAAGATTAATTAAGTGAATTATGTGTCATGGAATTCGTGTCATGCAATGGTATTTCACTCCATGTACATGATATCCAAAAAATTCAATGAATATTATTCATCTTAATAGAGTTTAAATATTTTATCTTCATAGTAAATTATGATTTGAACATTTTATTTTTTATCGAATACCGGAAATTAATAAAATAAAATGTTGAAATTGAATATTTCAAAACGTATAATCTTGATAAAATTAAGGTACATAATTCATTCCATGTATATGGAATTCCCCTATTGTCCCTTATATCATCATTACTCTTCTCAAGGAGTATATGTCATTTATTTTAAATTAATGATGTTTATTGAAGATATATTCCATTTTTCCATTATTTTTCTTTGGAATATTGAATTCCATGTTCCTACAAAAACAAACCAAAACATCGTGCAATATCGAATAAAATTTGATTAATCCTTAATTACATTTATTCCAAATTTGTATATAAATTCATTTTTTTGGATTTATTATATACCTATAAATGATATAAAATTTCATTGGATTTCCAGATCATTGAATGGTATGGCTTTCAATTATCGATTTTGATGGTCAAGAAAATCACTGATGTAAAACAGAGAAGAATATAAATGAATGTGATGTGATTTTCATCATGTAATCATATGGTTTTATGAATATATTCCTTAATAAATTTTCAGAAAATGAATTATTGATATGATGGAAAAAATTATTGATTTTAGGGAAAATTATGATTATACAGTGGTCATTTACGAAGAAAAATCCTCAAATTAGCAAGGCACCCAGCTAACTTTTTCCATTTTATTTATTGTGAGATTAACTAATTTTAATCATGATTTAACCAAATATATTAATGTGAATCATATTTCAATGAATTAAAAAAATAAAATCATGTATGATGTGGAGAGAAGGTGTAAAATTTGATTTATGATGTGTATGTGAGCTTTTTCAAAGAAAAAATAATTGGTATATATGGCATGAAAAGGGTAAGAATGAATAAAAGAAACATGATGGTATGAAAATTAGGTTTATAGTTTGTGAGATTATTGGTAAATTGAAATGTTAAGAATTAGTTGTTATTTTTATTATGTTATTTTATGGTGACATGATAGGGAATGTGGCATATAATTTCCTGGAAGAATATCATCAAAGTGGTATGACCAATTCTGTTAAATTGATATTAACTATTCTATATATATTGAGATGGGTTCTTATGGACATGATTATTTAATTAAAACAAAATTATAGAAGTACCGAGACTATATGATGAATGGTTTGGTGAAATCATTTCCAACCATTTCATTTGATTTTGCGAAATAATGAATAGTATTACCAGGTACACTACTTGGTTAATCTGTTTATTGTAATGTATTGTATGATTTAGTGGCTACACATACTATAATTTCAAATAAATTTTATTCTAAATTAGAAATTACACCTCTTGTAATGAATCCATTACATGTTTATAATATTATTTAGGGACTTATTTTGGTAATAATATATTATATAAATATTTAAATCATTTTTATGGAATGATATTACAAGATATCCTTGATTTCTTTATTCTTGTAGAGTTTGATGTTATTTTTCATTCGAATTGCACTTATTTTTACTATACTATGATAGATTATTGATATATAGATGTTTATTTGCATTAAAAAGTTTATATATATATGAATATATTAATACCATTGATAATATATCATGTATCTGAAAAACAAAAATAATATAAAAATGAAAGTAATCCTATAAATATCTTGAAGAGTAAGAAAAATGAAAATATTAATTATGTTCTACAAGTATCATAATATTTGGATGTTTTTTCATATGAGTTTCCTATTCTTATACCTAACTACGATGTTGAATTTACTGATTTTTTTTTTCATAATATATGCCAATTTCATACCCCCCTTATGGAATGGCTTAAGTAATCTTATGGAATTCAAACATCCATTTCAAGAGTTTCTTTTAAAAGTATTTATTCCACATAGAACATCACTAATGGGGCTTCTACAACATAATTTATAAATTTAAATATGACTCCATTATTATTTTCATTTATTATAGATCATTGAGAAACACTACAATTATGAATATGTATTTATTGCCTCATATTGATGATTTTTATTATCCAGCTCCATGGAGCTAAGTGTTTTTCAATAGTTGAAATCTCATTTGGGTACAATCAACTAATGGTGAAGAAATATTACATTTAAAACATACTGATTCAAATAATATATGGGAATTATTATTTCTTGGTTATTCCTTTTGGGTTAATAAATTCTCTATTAATATTTAGGGACCATATTAATAGGTCATTGAAAAATTAATTGGATAAGTTTTCAGTTTTTTTATTGATGGTTTCATGATTTATTCAATAAATTATGTGGTCTAAAAAACATTGATGTATTATTCTACACAACCTAAACAAAAATAATTTATATGGAAAATTTTTTATATATGATTTTTGGTTACAAAAAATTTCATTCATTGGATACATCATTAAGGAAAAAGGCATTATATTTGACACCTCTAAAACTAGTGTATTAGGTGAATGTCTAAGAACTACTAATAAAACTATGATTTTTTGTTTTATACTGTCATTATGAAATTAGAAGTTGTTTATAGTAGAAAATTAAAAATTTTGGAGCCAACATACTATGTTAACATTAAAAGGATATAAATTCCACTAGGAAATATAATGTGAAGAATTTTATAAGAAAAAAAATGTGAATGCTTTAGTGTTTTCTATTACCTCTTCAAAAGTTGAAGTTATAATATTAATATACTCTTTATAAAATGGATCGTGTTGTGTCCTGATATAGAATAATTAGATAATTTTTTATGCTTTAGAAAAACTAAAAACTATTTAGTTAAATTATCCCTCACATGATCATAAATTATATTCTATGATTTTTTCTTAAAAAAATTGGAGACATAATCATATAGATCCAATATTTAAATATATAGTGATCATAAAATTTTAATGTATATATTCACAGAGAAGTACATGAACATTAAAAAGAGGAGATTATGGGAATTGATAAATGAATATGACTAAATAATTCATTATCATCTAAATAACAAAATCAAAGTATCTAATTAATTGAGTTGAAAATTTTATTGTGAACTAACCATGTATAATATAGAAAATAACCCTTTGGTAATTGATTTTATTAATTTTTTCACAGAATTTATGGTTAAAGGAACATACTCACTTTTTAGGTGTAATTATAATATTATCTATAAAAAATATTGATGCAATATTTGAAGTAATCAAATATTTTACAGGAAATTGAATGATTCGTTAATAAGGGTATGTTTCATGAATTTAACATTGATAATATTGTGTTGCAAAATTTGTAAATATATTACTTTTACTTTAAAATTCTAATTTTAAGAGAGTGTTTTTGAGTGATTCTCATTATTCCCCAATTATTGGTCATCCAAGTAGTATTAAGATATGAAATGAACTATATAATAATTATAAGTGGGATTGAATTTAAAGATATATTTTTGAAATTATAAACAAATTTTTGACTTTTTAATACAAAAAAATAATGAAAATTACAAGCGGGGTTTCCTAAGACTTATTATATGTGAGAGTGGATATGGGAAATATAAATATATTGATTTTGTGGTGGTCTTACACAAAATATTACCAATTGATAAATTTTATTTAAGGTAAAGTCATGGTCAGAGACCAAGACCCACTTTCTTAAAAAAAGAGATCAGTTACATGAAGCATAATGATGGTATGTTATTAGAATCTCTTTCAAAGTTAGGGAGAAGGTCAACTGACAAAGTATCACTCCATGCCATTGCATGGTTGATTTTTTTGTTGGGAAGGCCATCCACCACCATGTTTTCTTCACGATACGTATATGTGGAAATGTATTTGATTTCAAGAAGATAATTGTGGTAGTTTAACAAGCGTGTAGTAAGAGGCCAGGCAAGGTGGATCACCCCATTCCAAATAGCATGCACCATAGTCATAGAGTCAATTTAAATCCAAATGTTGTTCCATCCTTTAGGCATGAAAAAATAATGGCCTGAATCACTGCCATCATTTCTGCTTCAAGAGAAGTGGAATTTCCACAGCTCCCAAAGAAGCATCTATGAGATCATCTGAGAGAGTCTGTGAAAATAGACCTACATCCAACAAGACCCGAGTTTCTTATAGAAGATCCATCTACGTTTATCTTGATGAATCTAGGAATCGGTGATTTCCAAAAAAACTGAAGAGATTGCTTCTTATTATTATATATGCCATCGATTTTGATTCGTCGAAGAATCACAAAGTCCCCAACAGAATTATCGCAGTGGGCTTTCTGAAGTAGGTATGCTTCACTAATGGAAACTAGAATCCTCCTTCGACCTGCATTAATATTAAATGAGTAATTTTTGTGAATAATTGTATTTTTATCATACCAGATCACATGTAGAAGCTCAACAACATGGAAAATGAAGAGGTTATTGATTTTCAGTGAAGAGTCAACATCTACACAAGGTTTTTGATGATTGAAATTAGAGTTAGAGGATAACCATCTATAGTCAAACAGTTCAGTAACATAATTCCAAAGAGAATAGGTTATAGAACATGTCAAAAAAAGATAGTTGGTTCCCTCCCTGTTTTGATGGAATAATTTACATTTAGAGCATAGTTGGACACCAAAGGACTGAAGACAAACCAGTGTTGGAATACGTTTATAGCCAATGCGCCAAACAAGGTTAAGCCTTGATGGTTTAATCCATGACCTTTGAAAAAACATCATCCATGAAAAAATGGGGTCAGATCTAGTGAAATAATGGTTATAGATGTTTTTTGAATCAAAAATAATGTTGTGATTAGGCTCCCAAGTAAGGAAATCATCCCCATTTACAAAGGTGTAGTTGACAACAACGTGCATACGATGACCATGGATATTATATGGGCTAGAGGGAATTAGATATTTTATGTTGAGGTTGATGTTTCTTAAGGGCCATTTGGAGATAAAATGGAAATAAGGGGGTGAAAATCCTATTTTCAAGCAATAAATTCATTGTGGAATTAGAACTAACCATCCATCTAGAGCTATGCATGATATCAACAAAGGTACTTATAATGGATGGACAGAGGTAATAAATGAGATACCTAGACTGACATTTTTTATGTTTTTTCAGAAATATGTTATGAATAATGGCCATGGAGTCAGATTTATTATTGATCAACCTCTAGGTGGGATTTGATTGAAGAGCCTCATTAATGAGTATGAGATTTTTAATGCCAAGACCACCTCTTTAAAGAGGATTTTAGCAGGTCGACCAAGGGGCTGTAACATGATTTACTTCAAAAATACTTCCATTCGAATCAATGTATTTGATTTAGCCATTATCTATCTTGATAATACTATTAGTACATCTATATATCAACAGGGAGTAAACCATTTTTGAGATAATTGTGGATTTCACGAGGAATATCATGCCATCTATGGTGAGGGATTTCCCTTTCTAGGAGGTCAGTTGATTGGTGACTTGATCCACAAAATAATATAAATACATAGATTTAGGCCTACCCCCAAAAAGGAGGGGACTCTTAGATAGGTAAATGGGGTGGATCCCTTTTTGATGCCAAGACATTCAATGATAGAACTTTTTCTAGTAGGAGGGATGGTTTTCCAAAAAAAGACAATATATTTACTCCAACTAATAGATTGACCAGATACCTCTTCATAGTGAGATGGGGCCTTTTGAGGTTGTGGATATTTTTTCTACCCCTATTAAGGAACAGAATAATGTCATCAGCTTAAAGGAGATGGGTCGGAACAGCTAGATTTCATGCAGCTTGTATGGGTTTGAGCTTGAATTTTTGAACAAGGGAATAAAGAAGCCTTCTAATGTAGTCACCCACAATGGAAAAGAGAATAGAATAAAGAGGGTCACCTTAACGCTCCCCTTTTTATAATTTTAAGTATCCATTAGTACAACCATCAATAAATATAGAGATAAAAACCGAGTTGAAAAGGGATTTTATCCTACCAAAGAATGTATCATTGAAACCAAAATGCATAAGGACGTTGAATATGAAGATCCAATCGATAGTTTCAAAGGATTTTTTTATATCAAGATTTATTGCAATATTCCATCCTCTGGACTTTTAATTCAGAGAGTTAATGCAATCCGAGGTAGTGCAAATGCAATCTTGAATGGATCTGCCCTTGATGGAACAAAAAATATTCCAGTATATGATATTGTTACATAGAGGATAAGGCATGTTAGAAAGGATCTTGGTAATTATTTTATAGAGAGATTTAATGTGGGAAATAGGGCGAAATATGTATAGCTCAGATGCATTAGCCACATTAAGGACAAGAGTCAGGAATTGAGCATTTTGGCCATGGGTTTGGACTACATTTTAAAAAAAGTGTCAAACTAGCTTGAAAACATCAATGTGGACTGCATCCCAATGTTGTTGAAAGAAACCATTATTGAATTCATCAGGCCCTAGACCACTATCAAAGTTATGGCTGAAGAAAATATATTTTATTTTTTGATCCATTTGGGTGCTTAAAAGAAAGAGATTATCATGTTCATTGATAAAAATTGGAATGATCCCAGGGAGGATATCATTATTATTATTTGGGCCACTGTATGTATTGTGAATGTAGGAGACCACATTATTGCAAATGGATTCTTCTGAGTCAAAGAGAGTATCATTGTCTTTAAGAAAGGATAAAGGATGATAGATTTTCCTAACTATCTGATGGGAATAGTAAAATTTATTTTTTATATCAATATCAGAGAGGCATTTAGTTTTTAAAATCTATTTAGAGTGATTTATTTGTGGATCAGGAGAAAGTTAAGTTTCATAGGGATGTTCAGCTCATTCTGAGGGTCTAAGGAAAAATCAGCTCAAGTTGATTTGTTTTGAAAGTATCAAGAGAGGTTATGTTGTTATCCATTTGAATATATTTATCCATAAAAGAACCATTAATGTAATTTTTTAGGTGCTTTAGCTTAGTAGAAGAAGAAAAAAAATTTGATTGATGATTCATAAACTTCCAACTATTTTGTATGAGATGAGAGAACTCCAAATTCACAGACCATGCATTATTTAATTTGAAAGGAATGCGAGGTTTTTGTCTTATGGATAGGAAACTAACAAGGATGAGATGGTGATCCGAGTCTAGATTTGGTAAGGTGATCCTGGAAATGTTGTCCCAAACATCCAAATATGACACATTTACGAAGGCCCTATCAAGTTTACTAGAAACAACTCTATTGTAGTATCTTCTGTACTAGGTGTATTTGGCCCTTAAGAGGTTGATTTCAATCAAATTACAGGTTTCAATCGAGGCTCTAAATTCTATAGTAGAGATTAAAGAGTGAGGGGCTCCAAGCTTATCACTAGGGGAAATAATGGAATAAAATTAACCATTTATTAACAATGTCTCCAGGATAGAGAAAGCTATGTTTGAGAGGCCTTGCCAAAGGGGTCGATGATATTGGTATCTATTCTTGGAATAGACCAAGGTAAAAAATTAATGCATTTTATTGAAAGTAAATTAATAAGTAATCATTTGATCAAAAATATTGTAAATAGTAACATCTCAAAGTGAGGTGTGGAAAACACCAAAGGGAGTCAATAACATTGTTATTCTTACAGGAATCAAGGAAATTATAAACAAAATATGATAAATGAATATAATTCAATGAGTAATTAGTTTTAGGTTCAGTGATAGAATATTTTTATGGTTTATGGGGCAACAAAATACTTTTTAGGAAAAATAGAGTATCAGTGTTAGCTATGCCTTGACAGTTCCAAAAAACAAAATCCATTAAGACCTGTTTTATAAAAGGGAGTTCCCATTTTTCTTCTTAGATCCACTCAATCCATTGTTCCTATTTGATCTTATAATATTTAAAGAGGTGACATAAGGAGTCTTGTGGTCCTGATTACTCATAAAAGGATAAGAGAATATGTTAGTATAATTTGTTAATAAAAAAGATTTTATAGTGCCATAGGATTTATGTGTCGAAGAAGTGTTCACAGGGCCACCATCAACTTTAATTAAACAGCCCATGATCTGAGATGTAATAGACAGAACATGCGAGGCATGTTTTTCTATTGTCTTAACAAATTCATTGGATGAGGTTTTCGAGTTTATTCCATCCAAATTGAGATTCAAATGATTGATAGTGACCGAATTAGTAATCTGTTATCTGCTTACTGTCATGTGTTGATTATGTATTGGAAGTAAAATATTAGAAGTGATCAAACTTGTTTTGTTCTCCTGGTCTACTCAAGTAGGAATATGTACATCATTCTTGATAGGTTCAAAACAATTATCCCTTCCATCCCAAGGTGTAGGAAGTGCATCTGTAGTAACTGAGTCCATTGGCATGGGGACCTTTTCAAACTGGAGTTTCGAGGAAGGACCAGCAGGTGCAGGCTACAACTGGAAATCTGTCCCATCGGGCCAGGGACATCATGAATATCCCCATTAGAAGGGTGATCAAAGATATATAGTACTAAATTCTCAATGTCCTCTAAAATTCAGAGATCAATATCATCATTTTCCTCCTCTGCCACTTGGTCTGCCCAGGTAACACACGATCACTCAATGTATCTGCAAGAAAAATTGTTATCTGTTTTGGTAAAAATGGTTGATAATTCCATTTTTCATTGAACAATTTTAAATACAAGAGAAATTTATATCATTTATTTCTTATAATTCTTGTCAAAATGTTTATAAAATTTCTACAATTTCATTAATATTTTATGTTAGTAATATATTTTCCATAAAAATATCACGATTTTATCCATGAGGTGATTTAGATGGAAGATATCCTTTCCTATAATTAGTAGGTTTTTTAGATTATCAACTATAGAGAGAATGTATTTTCTGAACATGTAAATTAACCTGTTTAAGAATTTTTGAAAGAAAAATTGGTTAAGGAATCAATATATGAGTCTCAAAATATTATGAGGGTATGGTATCCCAACATTATCAACCATTGAATAAAATATTGAGGTTGCAATGTCTAAAAGTGAAGAATAATTCCAAAACCCAATTAATGTTATAATAAGTCATTTTAAGGTCATATAAAAATTCATTATATAGATATTTTATTCTTATATTTTGTATAATATTTCAAATTAATTTTTCTTTTAAAAGAAACAAAATAATTATTTCATTCCTTAATAGGTTTTCAAGATTGATAAGTTTTTATTTAAACTCTTTTCTTCCCAATTATATAATTTTAATTTGAAAATACATGAATCATTTTTGAATTTATCATTATATAGTTATTTTTTTATGATATTTTTGGAATTTGATGAAATGATTAAATTTTCAATAAACTGTTAAAAATGATTATTTTAACTAAAAACCAAAATTATATTATAAATAATTTTAAACTAATAATAATGTATGGATTATTTTAAAAATTAATTTGTTATATTTTATTGATAAATTTCCAATTAATATTTTTGACATACATTTCAAACTAGAATTTTGTTTAATATCATTTTATACATAAAAAGTACATTTTTGGGAAATTGTTTTTTGTTCCATCTTGCCGAAATAATTTGAAACTAAATTAATTAACTTATGTGTTTCAAATTATTAAAAATTAATCAATTATTTATAATCACATGTTAAATGTTTTTTTATTTTTCCTTTTATTTCTGGTCAATATAGATATTTTTCTTTTAATTTTTGATATAAAAGTAAAGGATAAATTGGGTAATTATTGTTAAAAATAACATAACACGACCCATAAAATTTCTATAAAACTTACAATTATTTCATTAAATTTAATTTTTTTAATCACCCATTATTATATTATAGTGGAATATTTTTCATGTCATTACAACCGTTGAAATATATTGTTTTTAAAAAGTCAAAAATGTCACACACTTGTTTTTCATAAATATAATACCTGTGTCATATTTATTCCTAGATGATAAGTTTTTTATAAATATTACTTGGAATTTATAACTTTAACCATTATAATACTAATATATTTTAAATGATTATTTTAATAATTTCATTAAATACTAACACAACACTTACAGAATAATTACTC
Source organism: Viscum album (assembly GCA_963277665.1). Taxonomy (NCBI): domain Eukaryota; kingdom Viridiplantae; phylum Streptophyta; class Magnoliopsida; order Santalales; family Viscaceae; genus Viscum; species Viscum album. The sequence continues at coordinate 1,918,205,411 of OY728125.1, read as the reverse complement.
AATTAATTGAACAATTAAATAAATGATATTAAAAATGGTAGATTCAATATAATATGAAATAAATAATGTGATACATGATTTTTTTAGACGAATATAACATTTTTGGGTTATGGTAATTGATTATATTAAAATAACATTATTTTATTGGTTAAAAAAATGTCATTGTTAATGAGTATTTCTAAACATGTAAATATTTGAATTTTATAAAAATAATAATTTATTAAATGATATAAAATATGTAAATATATTATACTCTCTAATTAATTTTTATATTGTTTATTATGTCAAATTATTTAAATTTATAACACATTTCAATTTTGTTGTTACATTATTAACACATGCTATTTATAAAATATTACTATTGTTGAAATTGTTATAATGGCTAGTGGAGGCTTAAGAAAACAAGGATAAAGTTTTAGTCAAAATAAAATATAATTATAATTTTATGGCATGATTTAAATTGACACATGCACTATAATATAAATAAATATATTTTGATCCAGTTTTTAACTGAATAATAATTTATAACAATTTTAAATTTTTTGAAATTCCAAGAGTACCCCTCCCCTCTCTTATAAAATAAAAACTCTTCATCCCATTAGAACACATATAAAAACCCATTTAATTTGGATATAACTGAAATATCCCACTTACAATAATCATACCCTCCATATATATATATATATATATGCCTTTTTTAGGCACAATACCAATCACAGATGGTTTAAGGTTTTAATCAAAGGATACTTTACAAAGTAATGATATGGTTTTAAGACACATTTTTTTAATTCCTTCATCAATCTCCTTTAAAAATGAAAACATAATTAATATATAATATTTAAAGTATGTTACATATATAGATGTGTTTTTATTTAAAATTTACAACCTCTATCAACCTCCTATTCCATAATATGATAAATAAAACTATGATTTGTGTGTACGGAGGACTACAGCTTCGTGAATTGATATAATTTATATTCCATAATAATCCCTCATGGATGGTTATAATGATAGAATTAATATATATAAATTATGTTAATTCATATTTATAAATTAGAAATGATAATATATAATCGTTTCTCTAAAATTTCCATTCACTGAAAAAAGATTATGTTTTTCATGCATTTGTGAGGATTAGAACCTCCTTGAGGTGATGTGATTGGGTTTTCATCAACAAAAAACATGTATGATATTTATAAGTATAATTATATAAATAATATTACATTTATGATATTATTATCACTATATGAATATAAAATGAAACTTTTTATCATTTTATACTGGTTGTTGAGGAATGTAATCGTTAATCATGCAATGTAAAACCTACTGTCTCCATGATTGTACTGTATTTCAGTTTTCATTACCATATTTAAGAAAATGTGTTAAAAGTATAATGATTACATGATAAACGAAAATTATTCCAACACTATTAATATATATAATATGATATAATGTTCTGTGTGACCATAGTCAACCTACAAATGTCACATTTCAATTATGTACAGAATATCATCAATACATCTTCTATAAAAATAAATGATTTATTAATTTTTTATAACATGGAAATAAGTGATATTAAAGGAATAAAAACATTAAATTGTTAATAATAATGTAAATAATTAACCACTTTTTGATATTGAGGATCATAAAAAATATAGTTGACGAGACAGACTGATGGGAAGATTAGTTATTTTTTAAAAATCTTTTTTTAATGTTTCCCTTCAAAATTACCTTTTCTACTATATAAAATTTTAAAAAACATTTTAATTGAAGTATTTATTTTGATATACGTGATTCATAATGTACCCTTCTTTTTTATTTTTAATTTATTTCATGGTTTTTGGAATCGAATATTTTATATAATATATTATGGTTTATTAATTAAACAAAAAATTGAATGTTATATTTTATGATATATGATTAGAATGATCATTACTACCCCCATAATTGTTATTTGATTTTTGGATTCCTCTAAAATAATTTATGATCTCAGAAAATATTAAATCTAATTTTTTATGTTTTTAAATTTTTAAAATAGTGTTTAAAATGGAGTGAATATTTCAATATCTAAATTTTTTTCTTTTGGTGCAAAGAATGTTTTTACAGTGTAAGATTATTTGTATTTTTTAAGGTTCATGGAATTTTTTTATGATGATATGTGCGTCCATTATAATCAACGGGTGTCTGTGGCCATTTTAGATATCAAATTAATTGGTTAATGGAAAAAATATTAAATTGGTTTTTCTTAAGAGATTAAGGGTATATACTACGATTGTTATTCCAAGTATAATGGTGATTGTTATATCTAGTGTAACTATGAAGGTGTATCCATTTATATCCATAGTGGATGTTAACTTTTTAGGTTTTCTAATATGAAATATATTCTGCTCGTTACCAAATTGAATAATCTATTATTGTTTTCATTATTATAGTAATAAATTCATTTCACATGGAAAATAAATTTATATTCTTCATCACAGTGTTGAAATGTATAACTTCTTCAAAATAAAGTCATTATTTTGTTTTTAATGAGTTCAAAGAAACCATATGAGTTGTATTTTACATTTATTTGTACATATGATATTTTTTATGTAATTAATTTTTAATAGAATGTTATTTATTACATATAAAATTCTTTTTGAGTCTAATTATTATATTGAAAAAAGAATAAATTATAAGTATTTACAAACTATAATTTTATTTTATTATTTATGTCCCTTATTATGATATTTTTATCATCCAATGTGTTATAAATTTTATCACTAGGAATATGGATGCCAAAGGGAATTTAATAAGTCAATAAAAAAATTTCACATCATTTATCATGAAAAAAATCATGTATTACATTATAAATTATATACATTCAATAAATAAATATATATTAGAAGTGTTCTTTTATAATATATGTGATTATTATGTACGTGTTATTATATACAACTATAAAAATATAAACATAAATTATCTATGAGGATAAAAGGATTTAAAATTAATTCTAATAAAACACGAATAAATAATACTTAAGTTCATGTCCTCATATTCCACATATCATGTTGACTTTTTGGTGATATTTATCATATGAATATGAGAAATCTTCTAATATTGCATTAAATTTCTAATATCCATGATGATATATTATGAGAATTGAACCACCACTAGGAACTCTTCATGTTTAGGTTTCTTAAATATTATTATATTAGAGAAGTTTTAATGGTTCTTAGACAATAATATTATGATTATTGAATTTAATTACTTAGGAACATAGTTGTATTATTGAAAACCCTGATTTCAGAGGTCATGGTGATTTTGGGTACTTTGGATGTGTATCAAATGACGTATTATTAATGAATTAATCAAGGAATGATTTTCATAGTCTATATTAACTGGTTGATATATACTATCACTTCGATTCAAATAGAATTCCCACATTAATTTCCATTATCATGGTGTGACAGATAGTATATTTCATATATTTATGGAATGACATATCAGCGATATACATATCTGAAATAACGATAAAACATTCTTGATCAGATATTGTTAAAAATGGATAATATTACATAGAAAAACCTCATGTGTGGTTGTAAATGTTGTGATATTAAATTCATTCTCTTTAGTCCCTTGACACATTTCTAGACTGAAATCAAAAATTTATATAACAATATTATTTATAATGAGAAATAATACAATAGTATCATAAACTATGTGTTTATATTTATCAATATTATAGTATGTTTGAATTTAATTTTTATAAAAAATAAAATTATAATATGAGAAGAATAATTTCATTCATGATATGTTGATCATAAAAGTAATATTAATGATGAATTAATAGATATTTATTTTCAAAACATTGAACAAAATATCTATTCAGGTATTTATAAAACGATGATGAAAAATATCCATCCATGATTTTCCCTGATGATATGTATATTAATATTCAAGATGGTAAAATAATATTTATCATTGTTCATATTACATCAAAACATGGAATGAAAATATTTTTTAGTAATATTTATAGGGTTAGATAGGATTGTGACATTATATTAAGGGAACTTATACAATTAATTTAATTACAAACACTAACCCAAGAAAAATAAGTAGACCTATTATAATTTCATAGATAGGTTAATCAAGAATAATTTTACACAATATATTGATCTATAAAATTATCATACTCCCTCTAATGTCATTTAAATAATGAGATTATCAAGATAACTTCCATAAGAACAAATAATGGTGAATATATCTAGATGAATAGTTAAAAAGGTTCAATCAACGGTGGACCTACTAAGTGACTCATTGTTTTCATTTAGATATCAATGCATTACACATGGATACCAAATAAATCCAATTTTCACTTGCATCCTATGAGAAAAATAAATTATTACAGTAAAATTATTCATATGATCGTCCTCATATATAAAACAATATCTTAGAAAATGTGTATTTATTCATAAAAATAATTTATATGAATTATACATGCATCATTATAAAATATTCTCTTTTTTGGGGAACTTATTGTCTATATTTGATCTGAAAACAATATTATCCCTGATTTTCCCATTATCATATTATAAGAATTATCCAACACGTATGATATTTCTGGCATTGGGATTAACCACAATAAGCTTTCATGGTATGCATGAAATAATCAATTCAAATCATTCCATTCATTTCAAAATTATAATTATTTATTTTAATTTTGATCATTTCAAAATTAAATTTTAATATTCAATTTAGGTTTTAATTCATTCATGATTTTTATAAAAATAACACCCTTACACACTGATTATATTCTTCATTTGAAAAGGATATAATCATGCATTATAGTTCATATTATAATAGATACATGCCGCATATAACAAATACAACATATGTAGACTAGATATGGTGGTACAATATATTTTTTGGGTAAATATATTATTTTTTTGGACACACCATTTAGTCCATGAATTTTCAATATGGAAGACATGGGGATAAACTACGTCATGTAATTAACACACTATGTGTATTTAATACATTTTGTATACAAAAGAGAAACCATAAAACTAAAATTAGATTTCATTTATCCATGATACATGTAGTATACCTCACAAATGTTTACAATAAGTATATTTCATGTCTCTAGGAATTAACTATGTACATTCATAAAAGATAGGTTCATGCTGTATAGATTTCTTGCACACATTTTTTACATTTGCTAATTACTTAAAAGTATTAAATTTTTTAATTTCTGTTTAAAAATTGTTGAATCAAGTTCTGTGGGTTATTATTTTGACATCACATTTTGAATTTTATGTTTTATATTATTTAAATGTTTAATTAATTCATATTAAATTTTTAGACAATTAATTATTTGTGGGTATTGTATACTAAGTAAAAAATAAAATAAATTGTGAATTATACATAATTTTCTTGAGTTTCTTTTGTCATTAAATTTTTCATAAGTGGGTTGTAATTATTTTTGATTTCATTTACATAATATGTATTATGAGTGAAATATTTAAAATTAATCTATCCATAGTAGTTCTGATTGTTCATTTATATGATTCTTACAAGTACAAATCTATGTACTATATTATTCAATATTCAATAAAATTATATTATTTATATTATTTAATATCCTTGTGAATGGGAGTTTCAAGACAATTTCATAAAATAAAATAATATGATTTTATAGATTAATAAGATAAGAAATTGAATTTATTTATACAGTATTTATCTTAATAAGGATCAAATAAAATTTAATACTTATTGGTTATTTTAAAGGCATAATTAATTCACAATTATGACTAATAATGAGATTATCCAGACATAAGTATGTCATGGATTAATTTAATTTAATTTACTATATAGATTTTGAAATTATATATTATTAAATTAAATATCATGGAATGAATTTAAACCATACCTATTTTATAATGTTAGAGCTACATTTCAATGTATGTTTGATGTAATTACCATTTACCAATATTTTATTTCATCTAACCATCATGTGAATAATTAATCATATGTAATAATAATATTATTTCATAGATTCATGGATTTGGTTAAATACTTAGTTGAGGTGGAGTCTTTTGAAGACAGAATGAAAATAATACTAACCTTGGAGATACGTAGGTGTAATGGTGGGATGCTAGAGCTCATTCCAATAGTGACATAAGGATTTTTATAACTAGGTCCATAGGTTTATTTATAATCCTATCAAAAAACCTACTGTTAGATCGGATCATGAATGTTTTATTTAGTTATTTATTTATTTATTCCATATACATAATTAATTTTATTAATGGAAGACAATTATCACATCAATAGATGAAGAAATATGGAATGATGGAATTAAAATAAATGTATTATGAATAATGTTTTTCATAGCATGGATAAAAATTATGAAAAATACACTTAATATTCAGAAGTCATGTAAATGATAATACCAAATAAATTTATTGATAATAAAAATATAACTCACATAAAATTTTTGTTATAAATTCTTCCATCATCTCAATTAATATGATCCCATGGTTACATTTTTTGTTATCTTCCATCATTGGATGTTTTAAATATTAGGAAGTTTTAACTAATATTATGTGTCATTAAATAATAGAATATTTATTAGGATTAATATCCTTTATACTCTAATATATATATAGGGGATTTTTGGGGGAATGTTTCTATGGATTTTTGGTTTGTGGAGTTGACTCAACAGTAAACGGGTCCTCTGGTTTGATGTTTTAATGAATTACTACCATAAAAAATTCTTCTAATTTATATTGAATCCATATGAACTATAATAAGTGAAATTAATATCATTTTCACTTGGATTTCAACAATTATGGGACATTTTAATTTCAAAACTGGGATCATTTATACTGGATAAAATATTGTGAGACATAATATAACTAAAATTCATTATTTTTTCAAATATTATCTATAAAAAGTAAATTTAAAATAATTTTCACTTTCATAATTTTATAATAATGGAAAATTAATCAATTAAATAATCCATGTTATCAATATTTGAGAAATAACATCTCCATAGAGGAAATAACATCTCTAAATTATTTAAAATCTAATGGGATGGTTTGTGACATGAATGGAAATATTATCTGTGAGAATCCTCACAAAAGTTTCCATCAGAATATATTAAAATTTATTATGGGTTCTCTGTATATGATAAAAAAATGAGTAACATGGTCTATGTTTAGTATTTATTGATTTATTACAAGTTGAGTGAACTTATGAAGATACATGAAATCATGAATGACTATTTCATAATGAATAATCTATATAGTTTATACCAGAATAGAGAATGATCAGAATATATTGAATTATCAATGGTTTTATATCAGAGTAATCTTACAGATGTTTCTCCAATTATACCTCATATAGTTAGAAATATATAATTCAATGATGTCCTAAAGGTTCTAGGATTTTACATTATTGAGGAATTGTTCACTGATCTCATTCTTGAGTCATTTCTTTAGACCTTCTACAGTACCATTATTAATTTCAAAATGAAAAATTTTTATAAGTCTCAAAAATATATTCTCAATATTATTTTGCAAGATTTTAAGGACATGAATCATGAAAATCAATCTATACATATGGCCATGAGAAGGTATGTACATTTTATAACTACCTAACTATAGTATCTTAGAATCAATGTATTCTTTATTACATTGGACTAGATATAAAGGGACATGTTGTGAATGAACATCAGTTTAATAGTTTTGGAGATACATATACATACATGATATCCATCTTAAAATTTGAATATAGAATAAAACATAATACATAAAAATGAAAATAAACTACATCCTTTAAATATCATTCCAATATTTTATCCTCATATCATGGGTAAAGGAAACAAAATATGTGTAAGATCCAATGCTCAGTAATTTTATATAATTAATATTCCGTCAGGAATAAATAAGAATAATAAACATAGAAATGTAAATTTCTAAAAACACATAATATTTAAATAACATGACTACCATGATATGATATAAGCATAGTTAATACAGATAGGTAACTAATTGAAAAGACACACAATTTAATAAATAACATATATCGAAATGCATCAATAAATAATATAATTGTGAATATATCATGAATATTAATAATAACTATATTTTAGATAACAAAAATTATTAATTATTGGACTTTATGATCTCAGAAATCATGATACCTCTATCATCATGATAATTCATGAAGAATGTTTAGTATTACTGATTAAAAACCATTCCTATTTAGCCAACTAAAGTTTTTCCTGAGTCATACTGATTCATCGATGGCCTATCTATGAATAAACCCCACCCATATTTTCATTTCAAAAAAAATCTATAAATAAAAAATAATAGATTTAATTTATGAATAACATATGTTATCATAAAATATCAATATTGACTAAAGGAAATATGTTTATCAATAGTTTCCCAGTTAATAAAATAACATTCAACGTAAATTCCATTTGTAAAAATTGTAATTGTTTAAAAAATATTCATATTCATTATAATATTATATGGATATTTATGATAAATTTATTATCAATCAAAAAATGTTCCCAATAAAGTTACTATTTCAGGAAAAAGTAAATAATCATAAAAAACAATATATTGTACGGTAAAATTTACTAAATGGTAATTTTCTTGTTCAATAACCATGAAGGAAGCAATTAAAATGAAAAAAATAATTTTACATGAAAAACCGGTTACTTATTATACTAAATTTAAAATGAAAATTTTATAAATATTCAAAAAATAGGGGAATAACATTACAAAATACCTCAATGTAGATAAATTGGGATGATTCCCCTTACATCATGCATCCCTTTAGTTTAATGCACATTATCAACCTGTATAATTGTTATATTCAGGTTATTAATTTATAACATAACCATAATCATATTTATAAAATCATATATTATCCTTTTATAAAATTTTACAACATATTTGTTAATAATAATAGATTATATAATTTATTTTTCATTTAGTTACCTTGTTTTCCAATGCGTGTTTCGTAGTGAATACTCCAGTCCATGTATATAATAAATAATAAAATTATATCCATAATTAAAATAATTGTAAAAATAATATATTTACACATTGAATACATTATTATAACCACTCTTGAATGTTGTATAGGGAAATAAATTCCATCGCTTTGTAGACACGGTTGGAAAATGTGCATAAAATGAGAGACATTTTCATTCCCATACCTGGTGAAAGATTAATGAATTGGGTGATATATTATTATAAAAAATTAATATCATATAATATATATCACATATATTATTTTATATTATACTAATGACATTCCATGTAAATAATAATTGAGAAGATGAATACATCGCTTCGTATGACGATAGTCCACCATACACATGATGGTCATTATCATATGTGAAATGAAATGGAACATAACATGGTATAGGTAATATTAAAATTTCATAACTATAATAGTTTCATTAATATCATATGCTTGTTTTAAATACATTATTAAATCTATCCTTGAAAGGGGTGATTGAAAACCGACTACATCGGTTCGTGAGGGGGAAATCCTTTGTACCCACGATCGATGATTTCGTTTTCCATTTGATAGAAGTGGTGAAATATAATTATCATTACATAAATATAAGATCAATCAATTTTATATTATATACTTGTGTTGTTATATATGAATTGTTATTAAATAAATTAAATTGGAGAAATAATAAATAAAATAAAAGATTATTTGTAAAGATAATTACCTATATTAAGAGAAACCACATTTGGAACCCCTATAAAGGACCATTAGGATGGAATTTTAAGAGGAAAAAATATCTAAAATGTTATTATTTATTATTTTTAGATAACTATTCATGGTTTGGTATAGATAAATTATCATGAGAGGTGTGAATAAAAGTAGAGAGGGGGTTCCCTTTTATATGAGGGGAAAGGGAAACTCCATGAAAATTACATGGAAATTTCTAAAATTTATCCAAAATTATAAAGTAGTTAATAATAAAAAAGAATTAAAATAGACCTACAATAGAATATTTTATGTATTACATACAAATATGCAAATAAAATAATATTTTCAAAAGTTTTTAGGTAATTGTTTACCCTTATCATCTTTATTTAACCTCGGTAAACCCATTCACATTTTTGTAAAAATAATACTGAATTAATTATATTATATAAATTATTATATATCTTAATACGTAATGGTTGTTTCCAATTTCCAAACTCATAAGTATAAAATATCAATGAAAAATAAATCTTATAGATTTGATGAGAATTCAGGTTTTAAAGAGAAAGTGTTAAAAAATACAATGTTTTTATATCAAAACTACGAATGGAATTGATTCCAATTAACTAAATTGGATTGATATATATATATATATATATATTTGTACTCATTTTACATTAAATAAAATATAAAATATAATTTATATTTAAAATAATTAACAGAAAAATATAATTTTTAGAAAAAGTTATTTATTTTCATTATTCATCAAAAAATGAAACATTTTATAAAAATAAATAAAATTATCTCTTAGAGAGTTTTGATATTATGATTTAAAAAAAGAAATTTTTTTTATCAATTAAATTTTAAAAAATTCAAATAATAATAATAATAATTTTTTTTCTTGGTACGCTACTAACCCACCTTTTAGATAAAAACTGTTTTTCAAAATACATTTATTTTTCTATCATAATAATATAATTTTATTTATTATAAATTGATTATATTTAATATATTTTATAACTGAATAAAACTATTTATTTTTCTAATATATTTTATATTATTCATACGATACAATTGGATGAATATGTTACAATGGTTGTGTTTAAGTGATATTGTTATAGAGTGTCACATTTCATTTAATGTTTCTGTTTCATGATTCTATTGATATCAATAAAATAAAATTTATTATAACATAAATATATTATAATGTCTTGTGGTATTACATTATTCCCTCCTAAAAAAATTAATCCAAGAAATTTCATTGATATTACCTTTTAATGTGATGTTAGTAGTTCTTCTGGATAATATAATATGGATCCCACATTATTTCCTTCGTTTTATTATTTATCCAAAGTAACATTATTAGTAATGTTTTTGAATTCCAAATAACTTGATATCTAGTATCTATATTTTGTATGGGTTCTATATATTAGGATATATTACGTTCAAATTGTATTTTATCATTGGTGAGAATATGAACTGGGTATGGAATGTACTTATTTAACAATGATATATGGAACACATTATGTGATTTTGAGTGATTTTTAATCATTTACATATAATAAGGAGAAACAATAATAATTTCAATAATTTCAAATTGTTGAATATACATGGGTGTTAGATTCCATTTCGAACAAACTATGTAACACTCTTATATGGATATACTTTCATGAAAAAATGTTACCCCACTTGGAATTCCAAATCATTCCTATGACTATGATCACATATATTTTGTCTATATTGATCTACATTAATATGATCTATAATATAATTTATCATTATTATTTTTTGTTTAAATTTTTTTTTGCCAATGAGTATACATTTACAATATTAATCCCAATAAGTTAGTGTTAAACATGTCCTTCTATATATTGCTTCATACGATTCAATTTGAATAATTGAAATGAAACTATTATTATTGTAATAATATTCCAAAGGAAAAAATAAATACCACATACCTTGACATTCATGTGAGAATGAACTCAATATTTTTTCCATTTACATAATAGTCCTTTACGACTTCCCATTAGATCGAGGAATGTAGAATGAGAACAAATGAAACTCAGTGTTAAGAACTATTTGATGAAACATCCATAATTTTGATGTAAAATAGGGATCAGAATCAGACACAATTTAAAGAGGAGTTCCTTTAATACTTAAAACATCATTAATATTGATTCATTCAAGGATCTAAAGGTTTTATCATCTCATATAATGAATAAATTCTTATTTTTTTGTTGGTGATCATCAATATCCCATATTTCATTATTTTTTCTAGATTTAATTTGAATTATTAGGGAAAATAACACAGAAAAATTCATCCCATTAATACAATGGAATAGAAAGTGGTTAAATGAATCCACTAGGATTCTATCACATAACTTTCAATTATAGAAAACCGAATCTTCTAAACATATAATACAAAATTTATAACTTCATGTTATCCCACAAAAAATGTTCACTCAAATTAAAATTAAATTTTGTTCTATCAAGTTATATAATGAAATTTGGTCTAAAAATAGAATATAAAAATTCATTTTTTATATTTTCTGTAGAAATAAAAAATAATTTCATTTCAAATCTCAAAAACACCATCTTCATAATTTAAGTCTTTTAATATCCCATCATTTATACAGTTAATTTTCTTCTCAATGTTTATAATCATATTAAGAATAGTTTTTCCTTTTTAATAATTATTTCTTCTAAATAATTTGAATAATGATTATTGTATCCCCTTCACAAATAATTATAATATACATATTTACTATATCCATGAAAATATTATCTCTCTCAATACTTATTTCAGTCAATACTGCATGAACATTCCTAGTCAATGTATCTTTATCCATTTTTTACTCGCATGGGTGTATGCTTCTCTAGAATTCATAGTCCTTGAGTATCTCAGGACATTTCCATAGGATCATATTTATTTCATTTAATAAAAATATTTTTTTTGTAAAACAGTTGATATCTCAAATCATTCACAATATAGATAATTTCTCAATATCTTTAAAGAAAATATTAGATCTTCCAATACCATATAATTGTTTAGGTAATTTTTTTCATGAGCCCTCAATTACAGTGATCTGTATAAAACAAATTATCAATATTTAGTAGTACATAACCATGTAGCTTATTTAATTCATCATCATATATCAGAAAACCATCAATTATATAAGGTTGGGAAAAAATTTGAGAATTGAACAATATAATCTTTATTTTGTCAAAAAATTATTCACCTTTTTCTTCAATGAAATATAACCCCTTTAAATGTAATCATCATTAATGAAATATGTAATCAGGATAAGTTATTATTTAATCACTGATAGTGACTTTCCAATACAATTAAACTACATATTCCCATTGTATTTTATTTTGTTAAAAATTCTGAATGCATTTATCTTTATAGGATCAAGTGAGATTCCATCCATGGAGAAAATATTTAAATTAAAATGACTTATTAAATATAAATTATAGTAACTAAATTTTATATTTAACTCGATCCTTATATGAGTCTCAAGAATGATTCACAAATAATTCTAATAATCCTTACAACCATTATAATAAAAAAATATCATCATTTAATACTTCAAAAATATATTAAATACATTCCTTATATAATTTGATCATTTTATCCATATAATTGGAGTTTCATTATTTAATGCTAATTGAGTAACTATAAACTCATAATATATATACCTTGTTCAAAAATGTTTCTTCAGAATGTATTCGTTATTTATTCACAATTGATTATACCCATAAATGACGTCAATGTTTGTAAAATATTATAATAGCGACCCTATAATTTAACACGTAACATTACATAGTTTTAAGCATAATAATACATCAATGTGTATTCCAAATATCATAAATTATAACGACTTGGAAGACTAGGTACATAATTAAACACTATAAAAATAACTATTTATTTAAAATCCATATTGAGCTCCTATATTCCATTGTGATCATGCATCTACATAGAATAACCATAGGATAACATGAACAAAGGGATTATCTGAAATCCCTGTAAAGAAAATCCATAAGAAACAAGCATTCGCACATGGGCTAGAAGGCATTACGTGATGATATAAAAACACATGTAACATATGGAATCATTACATATAAACAGGTGACCATTTAAATATGGAATCATAGAAATGTGGGAGAAACATAAAAAATTAATTTTATATGATTCAGGGCTAACTGACAAGACAATTTCCCATAGTAGCATAATCCAATTCTAACCACCAAGACAGTTGCACATAGTAGCACAACCCAAGGCTAACCACCAACACCATCACATATAACTTCTCATGAGACTCATATTTAACCAATGAATTAGAGCACTATATAGGTGTATCCATATTACATTTCATGAATATTTATTCCACATAAATAATCATACATAATCAATCTTACATAAACATATGAGTTACCCGTGGAAATAATTGAGTACCACAATCATTACATAAAGAATAACCAATGGTTGTATCATGAAAGTGTCCATGAATAAAGGAATTATAAAATACATGGATCTTCATAAGGTAAAATAGTCTTATATCATGGTATGTGATTTGAAATATAATTGAAAAAATTTAAGAAATGTATTTGAGAAATTTTAGTATTAAATAATTTTTGTGCGGTTTTAAGGAAAATACTATAGAGATTTTAAAATAGAAAAGAAAACTATAATTTATATAAAACCAAAACTAAACCATGAATTTTTTAATAATAAAAAAAAACGATTTTATGAATATAATGTTGGCTTAATATAGAGGATAGAGTTCACTTTAAAATGGGTAAAAAATTTGAAAGTTCTCTTAAAACGGGTTTGCTTGTTGGGATGTATTGATGAGGGATTCACATAAAAGCATATATAACCCCAAAAGTGAATGAAAGATGGATCTTGAAATGTGATTTGGAGAATATTAAATTCATGTATATGTTTTACATAGAAATAATAGAAAACTTCATTAGGGTAAAAAGAAAGATAGAGCAACTAGAAGGGGTAAAGTCAATTCAGGTAGAATTCCTTACAGATTATCGGCATGGTATCAGGTGTACTTAAGAGGGATTCATGAGGGAGAAAAGGATTTATCATTTTTTATAAATAATCATGATAGTTTTTAAGAGGTTCGTAATAATACCCCATCACTAATAATTACACATAAAAGGAAAAATCATAGGGAAAAATCTTGAATAAAAGTGAAATGGAGAGAATCCCTTACCTTAAGTCCATTGGTGTTCTCTACATGTTATTAATTACCTAAATAAACAAATTAGTATTAGTAATTAATAAATCCACAACCTATTATATATTTATAATATTTCGTATAATATTTTTATGTTCATATGTAATAATTTTTATTGGTTATGATGTTCAGTTTCATTGTTTGGGTCTATTGGCTTACTCGGTTTTATTGATCAGTTCACTTATAATCATGATTAGATAAACATGTATGATGACAGAGTTTGTCCAGATTTGAAGTTATATTTTATTATTGAACATAAATATTGTTACATTTTTGAAAACTTTATTTTGTTACTTTAGGTGAGGTTGAATCATTTAATAAAACATTAGTGAAAACCATTTAGATTAATTTGTGTTTTTTGACCAGAAAGACATATTTTATTTTATAAACCAAAACCATGAGTACAAAAGGATTCCAGAAAAAAATGTATAAACATATATTATGGTCTGGTTTAACCATAAAAATGGTTTCATGACTATAATTAAATATGGTAACTAAAATTGACAACCCATCTTCCTTGATTGTGCTAAATTAACACATCTCAAACAATGTTTTCATTTATTTCAAATAAAATATGGGTAAAGGAGAGAAGATAATGAATTATCCCATTAGTATAATATCATTCCAGTACATGTATGTTACTAGAGTTATTGTAAAATTTGGGTTAAGGTATTTGATGAATGAAAAAATAAAAAAGAGAACTTAAAAGAAATAAATGAATTAGAAAGAGGAATTTACCTCTTCAGTTTTCCTCTTTTGAGATCCTCTTAAGGGGATATGATTTGGTATTTTAAATTGACTAGGGGTTGTTGGATGTGGGGAAGTAGCTTGGTAAGAGATTTTTGAATAATCTTTTCAAGTAAAAACTCTTGAGAGTATAGAATAGAAGAGATAAGGATTGGTGGTATGTATAGTGGATGGGAGGATGGTTTTCATAATATTATAATCAATAGTATGTTATTTTCCCATAAGATAAGAAATAGTGATGATTCCACGACAAATAATAGTCATAAGTTTATGTGAGTTATATATTTGGGTTCTTACATCACTTGTGAGGTTAGGAATAGTGGATTTAAATTACAATGTATTTATATAGTAAATTAATGTATTTTATTATTCACAAAAAATTCAAGTGTTTCTAAAAAATCTGAAAAAATAACCCTACCCGTTTATCGATGCGTAGAATTAAAAATTGTAATACATGATTCAATAATAATTTTCTAAATATGATTAATTTAATATTTAATTAAAATCATAATTTATTATAAAAAAAAGTTTTAAAACATTTATTTACTTATTCCAAAATATATGTACATCATACATTCACTTGAATCCTATTTATTTACTATCATATGTAAGGTTACTATTAAATAATACATATCACAATTCATAAGAGAAACATTACTATTTATAAGGGTATATAACTATTCAAGAAATTTTTTATTGTCTTATCAGACTCCAAAGATCTTAATGATCGCAACTTTGAATGATTGATTTTTAAAATTAAAAAAAAGTGACGAACTTATGTTCAAAGGTAACATAGAACTTAATAGTTCATTATGTTTTGATTTCATGTGATTATAGGACATAATTATTAGAAGATAATTTCCATTGAAAACATTGGGTCGTTACATTCTTCCCCACTTAAGCAATTTCACCCTCAGAACTTCATTTTACATTCTAACCAAAAAATAGGTGTTATTACTTTTACTTCATTCCCTATTCTACTTCCCATGTTGGATTTCATACTTGTGGTTCCACAACAGTACATTGACTAGTTGAGTAGTCTGTTTATGTAGAACTGTATCTCTACAATCCAAGATCTTCGCTGGCTGCTCCTCGTAAGAAAGATCATCCTACAACTGTACCGCCTTTGAAGAGAGTACATTTGAAGGATTTGGTGTGTACTTATGTAAGAGGGATACATGAAATACATCATCTAATTTGGAAATTGTAGGTGTAAGTTCTAGTCAATAGTCCGCAACCCCGACATGATCAAGAATCTCAAAGGGGCCGATGTACCTAGGAAATAACATCCCTTTATTTCCAAACCTCATGACCTTCTTCCATGGAGATATGTGAAGAAATACCTTTCCTCTAACATTAAAATCAATGTCTCATCGATGATTGTCTGCATGACTCTTCTATAAACATTGGGATGCCTTGATATGTTGTTTAATGGTCTTCACCTTCTCCACCATTTCATCGACAATTTGAGGTCCTAACATCTTGCATTCACCAACTTCATCCTGACACGTCAGTCTTATTCACCTTTTCCTATACATGGATTCATATGGTTCCATTTAGATGCTCAAGTGAAAACTGTTTTTGTATGATAATTCAACCAGTGGATGATTTTGGTCCCATCCATCATTGAATTCCATAGAACATGCTCTTAAAATTTCATCAAGTGTATGAACAATCTATATAGATTGGCCATAAGTTTGAGGATGATGGGCCATATTAATGTTCAGTTCAGTTCTTAGAACATGTTAGAGACATTTCCAGAACACCAATGTGAATCTTGGATCTCTATTGAATACAATAAATAGTGGTAATCAATGCAGCCTTACCACCTCATTGATAAATATTTGTACATGTTTACCCAATGAGAAGTCCTATAGAATCACAATAAAGCGATCTGTCATTGTATGTCGATCCACAATGAACCATATATAATTGTTTCCTCTAGATGTCCTTGTTAATCTAGTGAAAAAGTCTATGGTGATGTACTCCCACTTCCATATCTGTATGGGTAGTGGTTGAATCTTCCCCTTATAATTTTTCCTCTTATTATTCATTTTCTAACATACTGAGCACATTGATGTATATTCAACAGTCTCCCTTTTCATATAGTCCCACAAATAGATTTCCTAGAGAGCTAGATACATAATTGTTCTCCCTAGATGAATAGAGAAGGTCGATCTATGTTTGTCATTCATAAGCTCCTTCTTTATCTCTAGATCAGATGGTACACATAATCTTGATCCATACCTTAAAAATTCTTCCTCATCAATCTTGAATCTTGAGGACTTATAATTTCTGATTAATTCCACCTTTTTCAGAATTTCCACTTATTTTCTTTGAGAATCATTTATTTTATACATGATGGATGGTTGAGATATCATTTGAGAATGGATTGATGATATTCCTCACTTAATGAATCCCATGTATATCTTATAAAAATCTATGAATATCAGATCCTTTTATGTTCTCATAATTGATAATGATTCATGATCCTTTCTATAAAAAGCATATTTCATTATGTTTTCTTTACTGGGATGGTACTGGATTGAGTAGTGATAATCTTTGATGAGATATTTCCATCTTTTTTGGTTCATATGAAGCTATTTTTGTGTGAATATGTGCTCGACACTTTTGTAGTCAGTATATATCTCACAATTCTCTCCATAGAGATAATTCTGCTAGATTTTCAATGCAAAGATCACAATCACAAACTACAGATCATGTGTAAGATAGTTTTTCTCATGGATTTTCAGCTTCCTTGAGGCGTAGGCTATCACATTATCATTTTTCATTAGTACATACCATAATAACATCTTTGAAGAATCATTTTACACCACAATGAGTTCTCCACTAGATGGGAGTGTGAGTACTAGCACAGTTGTTATCCTCCTTTTGCACTCGTTAAAGAAATAATCACATTCTTGAGTCTAGACAAGCTTTTCTACCATATGTTTCATCTTGGTCATTGATAATGATAATTGTTAAAAGTTCATCACAAATCCTCGATAATACCTAGCTAGACCCAGAAATATGTGGATCTCTAACACAAATGTGGGCCTGGGACTCTCTATAATTCTTTTTGTCTTAGAAGGGTCCAAAAATATACATTTTATGGTGATTTCATGAACCAAGAATGAAACTTCTTCCATATAGAACACACATTTACCATACTTTTCATACAACTACTCCCTTCAAAATGTTTTTTACACAATATTCTATTTCTCATCATGTTCCTCCTTTCTCTTGAAGTATATCACAATATAGTAAATTATGAACTTAACATATTTTCCTAGGTAACCTCCAGAACATATTCATTAAATCCATTGAATGTTTTGGATTATTAGTGAGTACATAGGGCATCAATATGAAGTCATAGTTTCAATACCTCATTCGAAATGAAGTCTTTCGAATATCATCCTTCCTCACCATTTATTTGTGATATCTCCACTGAAGGTCCACCTTTGAGAAATAACTGGCCCAGGAAGTTGACCAAACAAGTCATCTTTATATGTCATAGGATACTTGTTCTTTAATGTAATTTTATTGAGGTCACAAAAATCAATGCAGAGGTGCATTGATCATACATTCTTCTTGACAAAGAGGACTGGAGAACCAACAGTGAAGAACTTGAGTATATAAAACCCTTCTCTAGATTCTCAGGAAACTACTTCTTTAGATCCTCTAGCTCTATGGTGGTAATTCTATTTGGTGTCTTTGATATAGGCATAGATCCCGGAATATGTTCAATTGAGAACTCAACCTCTCAATCATGAGGAATACTAGACAAATCTCTTGAGAATACTTCAGTGTAATACCTCACGATGGGAATTCATTCAAGCATGATTCTCTCCTTTGTCCGAATCATTTGAGCAATATATGCTTTCTCATAAGTGATTAATATCCACACTTGAGGCAATGATTCTAAAAGATATTGAACTTACTCCTTACACTTGTAAATAATTGGAGGATGCATTGGGACGTTATGAGTGATATACCTTTCTTAATAGTTGATTTTGGAATTGTATAAATATAGCCAATTTATACCCAATATAGCATCTAACTCCTCTAAATTATGTATGATAAAATTTTCATGGAGATTGAGCCCACAAATGTAAAACTGGGAGAAGTTATAAACCATTAACACAATGATTTCCCCATTCACTATTTTCATAGATGAATTTTCCTCCAAATTTGTAGGTGGTGTTTGAATAGTTTAACTAAACATTCAGGATATGAATGAATGCATAGAAAAAGAATCAAATAGTATGTTTTTAATTGTCAAATAAATAACTAAAATACCATTCAGCACATCATTTTCTGGTTCCATGTCATTAGTTGTGATAGAATATGACCTTCCTTGTTTCCTTCAATTTTGATATTGATTTACTCTGACAACACTTGGCTCATGCAAGTTGTTTTCATAATGTCCATTCACCTTGTAGTTGTAACACAACACCACTAGTTGGGCGTTGATCAGATCCTTCCATTCATCTTCCACCTCACAAGGATTTTTCATATCCATTCGGCAGTTCTTGTCCAGATGTCCTAGGTTTCTAAATTTGAATAATTTCTTGGTTCCCTTTAGACACTTCCCAGGATTATTATTCCCAGAACTTTTATGTGTTGGATCTTTGGGCTTTTTTCCATCATGGGATTTTTTTTGAACCAACCATTTTGTTGTCAATTTTTTTTCTTATTATCAGTGGGCTTATGAGACCACTGAGAGTCTCCAATCTCCCTTTCAACCATGAGGGAACAACTGAAAATCTCCTCTTAACTCTCAAACTCCATATCGCCAACACCATTAGTATACTCATTATTATACCACTAAAGAGGTGATCCACCTTTCATTCAGTGTTCATGAATAAGAAATAGGCATACCTTGAAATCCCTATAATTTTTTCTTCATATGCTCTTACGGAATCATCATCCCTTTCTATGTGTCCGAGGAACACTCCTTCCATCTTCAGACGGACGATTCAAGGAAAATATTTATTGAGAAATAGCCTCCGGAATACCTCCCAACCTATGGAATCAATCACCTATTGGGAATTTGTATTCATGATTAAGTTACACCAAAGAATATTTTCTTCTTCAAAATGATAGACCACCTATACAACATTCTATTCTTCTGAGCATTGGAGGATGGATAATAACATTTCAATAGAGTTAATCTAATATTTTGTGAGGAGGGGATCAAAAGATCCACTAAATATGGGAGGCCTTTACCGCATGATGGATTCTTTGGAAACATGCTCTTTTCATAGGGGAGGATGGTGTTCCACATTATTCATGATATTATTCATAAGTTGGGATAGAAGATCAAGTACTGTTAGGATGTTTTGATCACACATTCAGATTATATCTGGCATACCATTTGGGAAATATAAATATTTCTTATCATATTTATTTTTGGAACGTGTTATTCTATTTCCCGCCATTAACTAGTAAAAAGAATGTACAATTAGAGGTATTTAATACTGAGCTATTTAAAATATTATAGAAACTTTGAACATAAATGGATAAACATGTAAAGGATAATTATATCCTAATGTGAAATTCCTAAGGAATAAATCATGGTTGACAGTGATCTATTAAATTATTATGATATTTTTTTATTCCATAAATAATGTCTTGTAATAATACCATGAATTTACCAAAGAATATCCCCTGATAGTGTCAACTAAGAGTGCATCAAGGCTCGTTTTCATGTACCAGGATACCCCGAGTCCAGTCTAAAACTCCATTTCAGTGTTTTCCCTCCTTGGTACATCTATTTCAGTTCCACCACTACCTATTTGTATCTAGAAAAGGATTTATTTTCATGATAAACCACTTACTATATACTTACCAATGTTTGGGGATATTTTCTTATACTTCTTCTCATCCTTAAGGTTCTCACTAAGGTGTTGTATTCCTAATCTCCAAATATAACAAGACCATCCTATGATACCAACCACAGTGACCCTATCCATTTACACATAGCATTACATGATTTTAAGAATAATTATACATCATTGTTCTTGAAAATGATTATATAGTCTAGTATATTGGAAGCCTAGGTATATAATCAAACATTAAAAAAACAACTCTTAATTTTAACACTATAAGGATATCATATCTTCCATTATGATCCGACACATAAATAGGATAACATTGGGATAACATGAACATTGCGATGAAAAGAATTCTCAGTACGAAATAAACCTTATAAACAAATCATTAGCACATGGTTTAGAAGTCATGTCATGATGATAAAAAAATGAATATAAGATATAGAATCATAAAATATAAACAGGGGATCATTTAAACATTGAATCATTGAAATGTGGTGGAAACATAAAACATGAATTTCGTTTGAGTTA
The DNA here is from genome assembly GCA_963277665.1 of Viscum album. Classification (NCBI taxonomy): domain Eukaryota; kingdom Viridiplantae; phylum Streptophyta; class Magnoliopsida; order Santalales; family Viscaceae; genus Viscum; species Viscum album. The sequence continues at coordinate 1,918,183,321 of OY728125.1, read as the reverse complement.
AGGCTAACTTCCAATACCTTTTTCTAAAGTATCCCAAGCTATAGCTAACCTCCAAGCCCATTTCACATATTAGCACAAACCAAGGCTAACTTCCAAGACCGTCGCACATAACATCTAATGAGACTCAACTTGACCCAATGAATCAATGATATATCTGGGCACACCCATCTTACATTTCATGAATATTGGTTCCATATAATGAATCTTACATTAACATAATGGTTACCCATAGAATGAATTGGGTACCCCAATCAAAACATAAAGCATAATCAACGGGTTTATCATTAATGTGTCCATGAAGAAAGGATATAGAATATACATGGATGTTCATACTATAAAATAGTAATATAAAATGTTATGTGATGTCAAATATAAGTGAAAACATATAAGAAATGCATTTGAGAAATTTTATCATGAAATCATTTTTTGCGGTTTTCAGGAAAATACTATAGAGATTTTAAAATAGAAAAGAAAAAAATAATTTAAATAAAACCCTATGTGATCAAAGATGGTTTTTCTAATAAAATAATTGATTTTATAAAGACAAAACTGGCTTAAAATAGAGTATATATTGCACTTCAAATTGGGTAAAAATTTATGAAGTTCCCTTTTAACATGTTGTCCTTGTAGTAACTATCGAGGTTGGATTCACTTAAAAGAATGTATATCCCCAAAAGAGAATGAGGGATGAATCTTGAAACATGTGTTCAGAGAATATAAATAGAATTTTGAATTTATACATAAAAAATAAATAATACCTCAATTTTGGTAGAATGAAAGATATAGCATCCTGAAGTAATAAAGGTGTTTCAGGTAGAATTCCTTACGAATTATCGACATGGTATCAGGTGAACTTAATAGGGCTTCATGAGGGAGAAACTTATTACTCATCATTTATAAATTATGAGGATAGTGTGGGGAAGGTGCATAATAATACCCATCACTATAAATGACACATAATATGGCATGACATAGCGAACAATATTGAATAAAAGTGAAATGGAGAGGAACCCATACCTTAAGTCCGTTGGTGTTCTCCACTTGTTATTAATGACCAGAATAAACATAATAGGTTTATAATTAATACTTCCAGAACCTATTATATATGTATAATGTCTAATATTATATTTTTATGTTCATTAATATCCATTTTTATTGGTTAAGTGGTTCAATTTCATTGTTTGGGTCCGTTTGGTCACTTGGATTTTATGATCGGTTCTCAAATATTCCTGTTCGGATAGACATGTATGATGAAAGTGGTTACCCATAATTGGTGTTATATTTTATTATTTAACATCTATATGTTTAAATGGTTAAAATATTTATTTTGTTTCCTTATATGATGTAGAATCATTTTATAAAACATTAGTGGCATCCATTGGGGTTAGTTGGTGTTTTTTACCACAAAGAACACATTTTGTTTTATAAACCAAAACCACATGTAAAAAAGGATTAAAGAACCAAATATGAGGAATAAAAACATATATTATGGTCTGGTGCGACCATGAAAATGGTTTCATGGCCATAATTGGAGATGGTAATGGAAATTGATAACCCATCATCATTGATTGTAATAAATTAACACATCTCAAATGAAGTTTTCATTTATTTCAAATAAAACATGGTGAACAGAGAGAATAATGATTTATCCCTTTATAATTATATAATTAAATTATATTTATGTTACTAGAGTTATCATACCATTTGGGGTAATGGTGGTTTGGAAAATAATAATAATAAAAATTCATAAAATAAATAAAATAATTACAAAGAAGAATTTACCACTTGTGCTTACCTCATTAGAGAGCCTTCGAAGGGGAGAGGACATGGTATTCTGAAAAGCCTAGTGGATGTTGGATGTGGGGAAGGATCATAGGAAGATATATGGGAAAAATATTTTCATGGCACATGGCTTGAGAGGAGTTAAGAGAAGAGGCAAGGATGGGTGGTATTTATTGTGGAGGGGAGGAGGGTTTTCAAAATATTATAATCATTAGTTTATTATTTTCCCATAAGACAATAAAAAGTGATTATTACAAGAACAGGAATATTAATATGTTCATGTGCGTTATATATTTGGATTATTACATCACCAATAATGTCAGTAATTGTGTATTTAATTTTTAATGTATATATATGGTAAATTAATGTATTTTACTATTCACAAAAAATTCATGTATTTATGAAAAATCGAAAAATTTCACCATAACCATTTAATGATGTGTAGAATCCAAAAATGAAATCCATTATTCAAATATAATTTTATAAATATGATTAATTTATCAATTAATTTAGATCAAAATTTATTCTAAAAATAGTTTTAAAACATTAATTTTATTATTCCAAAATACAGGTACATTATAATTTAACATGAATCCTAATTATATAAAATCATCATCAAGGTTACTATTAATTAGGTTATATAACATTTTATAAAGGTAAAATTACTATTCATAATGGTAAGTTACTATTAACCAAAAAATAATTTTGTCTTATCGAACTCCAAACATCTTGCTGATCACAACCGTTAATGTTAGATTTTCAATATTCAAATCACAAGATTGAAAAACATATGTTTAATGGTCACATAAAACATAGTAGTTCATTATGTTGTGATTTCATGTAATTATATGACATAATTATGTGAATTAAATTTCCATTGTAAAATTTGGGTTGTTACGATTAGTCTCTATGATGTTGATCTAATATGTCATCAATGGGCAACATAGGGTACTTGTTATTTATTATTATTTAATTGATATTCCTATAGCCAATACAAACCCTCATGGATATATAATTATACTTAACTAATATAACATGGGTTCCCCATTGTGAAACACAAGGGATCATAAATCCCTTATCAAAAAATGCTCAAGTATTTTCTTGAGATCCAATAAATGATCGTGTCCTTTCTATATAGATTCATTGATATTGGTCTTGTATATGGTATTAAATAAATTGGAAACTGAATGTCATGTTTTGGTGGATTTGAATGTAATTCCTAAATAATTAAAACATTATATTCCTATAAAATAGGTAAATATTAAATTGTATTTTTACCTTCTACATCTTTAGTTTTTTTTAATTTTTTCCCTAATAATATCATTCAATAGAGCTGGTGTGGAAGATCTAGATATGACATAGATAATGATGTATCGAGTCTAAATAAAATTAATTATATAACTTCATCATGAATCAAAATTTCCTTCCTCTTGAAATAAAATTTTATAAAATTTTGATATACAATCCATACCATGGATTATATCTAATTCATAAATATTTATGATATTAATATCTAAAAATAATGCACATTTATATATCATAATGGAGTTTTCCTATCAAAACCTTGTTTTAGTGATACATTTCCTTAGAGATTTGACCGAGAAAACCTTTCATAAATTAAATGGGAAATATCTAATTTAATAGTAAAATAGGGTCGATATAAAATATTTTCAATATTCTCAATCAAATGAAGAATTACAAAAAAAATTAGTCTAGGATTAATGCACAGTCCAATGCATCATTTAGTACATAAACCTTAGTTGTAGTGATATCATGATCTTGGCCTTCTCCCCCAGCCTATTCTATGGTGGAATTACTCAATTAATGAGGAATTTGTTTTTATTGTAACGATATCCATATTATTGAGACACTAAATTCTAGTGTTTACATTTATTCCATTGAATTATTTTTCATAGTGACCCTTATCTCAATACTTATAAAAGACTACAAATTCCTTCATGCATTTCATATGGTGATTCTTTCTATAGTTTTTGGAATATGTAAATCTACGTGTTATATTATACTACTCTGAAGAATTTTATTATTCATGGTTTGTTTATTACGTATTATTCTCATTATTTACATTTTATATGAATGATATAGAGAATATCATATCTATTTTGATGGCACATAAAACAATTTCATCAAATAATGAACAATTTTGAGTGAACAATTCGAATTATATTCTTGTATTAATCTCTTCAAATAAGTTCTCAGTCCTTAAATTTTTATTTCATATGTAAACAATAGAAAAACTATAAACCCCTTTAAAAGAAGAATCATAATAGACAACACATTATTCATCATTTTACATTAAGCTGAGGAACATTCTATTCATGTAAATTTCATTCTCAAGAGGGATGTATTTTTTGTTGAATGGCTCATTTAATGATTTCCATTTCATGATTTATATTTCCTTTTCCTCTTAAGTATTCATGATGATCATGTACCATTAATTAACATCTCCTTTGATGAAATACACTAAAATTTTATAATTTTCATTTTCATTGAATTCAATGGAAATAAATATCATATCCAGAGTATTAATTAATTGCTCAACTACCGTTAAATTAATATTACCACAAAATTATAAGGAATTATATATCATAATGAAATACAAAAAAGGATAATCTCATTATAGAATAAGATTATATATCTATTAAAGTTATGTTCTCATATCCTGGTAAAAATTCCCAAATATTTATTTCATTTTATTAGTTATAATTCCAATTGTATTGGATACCTCTATTGGGAAATATTAATATTGCACATGAGTATTGGTACCCTTCACCTATCCTCGAGCCATTTTTAAACAACGACACATACTCGACTAGCTAATAAAATTATGAATTTTAAATCATAATGTATAATCCCAAATATAGTGTAACACTTAAAATAAACTTCAATTTATACATTGATAATATAAAAATCATAAACATGGCTTTAGTATGGATATGATTATTTTCATATCTTTTATAACGGTTTTTAAAGACAATGTGATTTATCCTAAGTTTATAGCCCAAGAGTATAATATTTATAGCAGATTAATGCCTCTTCTTATGTACTTGGTGAAAATATCTCCAAGAACAATGCCAACATTTCAGAGTTATTTCGCCTACGTAACAATGTACCAATACTCCATCCACATATAGTATCCAAACATTGAAATGTTTCTATAATAAACCATATATTATCATCCTTACATAAAATAGGATATTCTTATATACATATAACCAAATTATATCACAGGTTTATGTTCATTAATCTATGTTATCCGTAATCTATTTTCCAATATTTCTAATAAACTTTCAATAATTCCCACTATAATGGCCCTGTCTCGGTAACCCATGGATGATGTATACGTTATTACATTGGAATATATGAGAAAGGTAAAATTCTAAAGGACCTGTCAGTTTAGTAGTTTTAGAGAACCACGTTCCTACATGAAACCATTTTTACAATGGGAATATAGAATAAAACATAACACATAGAAAAATTAAATGAACTGTATCACTGAAAACTCATTCCAAGAATTCTTGTTCATTTCATGAGGAAAGAAATAAAAATATGGTTGAGATCAAATTATAATTATGGTTTATGTATAAAATGATATATCATGAGCCAAAAATCATAATAAGATTGGAAATTTAAATAAATGAACACAAATCCTATTTAAATTACTTGACTATCATGACAAGATATAGGGAAATTAGTATGTCATGGTAATTAACTAAAAACTCATTACATTTAATCATTTATCTAGAATTAAATGTTTGAACAGATAATATCATAGAGAAGAAATCCTGGATGATAAAAAAAACTAAATTATCAGTTATATAAATACTAAATTATTATACTTTATGATCTCAATAATTATGTTAGCTCTACCTTCCAAAGATTTCCACTTGAAATATTAACACCACTATATAAAAACCATTCTGATTTGGATAAATAATTTATCTCTAAATACATGTCGATGAATTGAGATTCCATATTTAACCAAACCTCACACTTATCTTAATCAAAAAATTATTCTTGTTATTTAAATTAATCTGCTGAATTTATCATCAATTTTCCATATCATCAAAAATAATTATTCTATAAATGATAAATATTTATTGATATTTCCCCATAAAATAAAATGAATTTTAAAATAAATAGCCTATATATAAATGTAATACAGTAAAAAATAATATTATTCATCATCAAAGAATAGGGTTATTTATGAAAAAATTAATTTATAAGAAAAATTTATCATGATAAAGTGACTGTTTCAGGATAATGTTAACAATCAAAAAATAATGTGATATTTTATAATAACATTTAACACCTTGTAATTTTTATCTCAAATCCCCATGAATGAAATAATTAAAATTAAAATATTAAATAATAATTTATATAAATTATTCATGATATTACACGTAAATGGGAATTATAAACACTTTATAGTAAAAGTTAGTTTAACAACAATATTATATACTTCTATACAGAGAAATTAAGACAAATCCCCCTACCTAATTCATTCCTTTAGTTGAGAATTATTTTCCACTTGTAAATTATTATTAATAATGTTTTTAATTTATACCATAATAATACTCATATTTTTAAAATCATATATGATACTCCTATAAGAACATACGACAATTTTTAGTAATATTCCATTATTTTTATTATTTTGGGAGTTAATTTCCATATTATATCTTGCATGTTATGTAATGAATGTTCTATTCTTTCATTATATAATATAAGTAATTCATATCCAAAGTCAATTTAATGGTATATTTATCATATTTAAAATGTTTCTACATAATTAAAAACACTATAAAAATGTGGTCATGGAAAATGAATCTAATCCTTTTATTTGTATGGTAGGTCATATGTTCAAACAAACAACAATATCATTATATAAATGGATGAAAGATAAAGGAAATAATTGATATATTAATTTTATAGAATCAACATAATATAATATATATCACATATAATAATTAATTTTACTCTTATTACTTTATATTTGAAGCCAATATGAATAAAAAATCATGTTTCTTTGTGAGGAGGAAGTCCTCCGTGCACACAAGATTCATTATTGTATTTGAAAATGAATGGAATATAATATGGTATATGTGATAGTAAATAAAATAAGTATAATAATTTCCAAAATATTATATGTATTAGTAAATTTGAATATGGTTTTTGGGGATTTAATTTCATCTGACATTCATGATTTAAAGAGGGAATTTTATTTGTAAATAAGTTAGGGGTGGAGTTTCTAATTATAAGTGAGGAGGGGCCTCCTTGAAGTTTTATAAAAACAATCCATTTGGGTAATTTCATTCACATGAAACAAAAATAAAAATTACAATATGTTAGAGATTAGGAAGAATATGGTGGAATAATTTCAAGAAAATAATATTTTTAAATAATAAAAGGTCATTTTAACAATTGTATTCTTAGCTAAACACACTGGTAAACCTAGTTTTACTTTAAGTATTGTAATTATATTTTTTTGTTTTCACAATTAATTTAGGGAAAAAAATTTCATTAACATATTATATAATATAAATTATTATTATTTCAAATATAGAATATATTTTTCTAAATTATTTACACATTATTGGAAATTTTTATTCAATACTAATCCTGTAGAAATAATTAGAATGCGAGGTTTCAAATAGAATAACTATGAAATTTAGAATGTTGTTATACAAATATTAATTACAATATTGGTTCCAATATTTTTTTGTTAATATATACATATTTTTACAAATTATAAATTATATAGAATTTAAAATATAATTTTACACAATAAAATTTTTAATTGAAAATCTGATTTTAAATAATTTTTAACTATTTAATAAAAATATAATACATTTCAGAGAAAATGGAAATATTACGTCTAAAATAATTTTTAAAATTTGAATTAAAAATTTATTTTTATCTTATAGAATATGTTTTCTAAAGGTGTTAAAAATTGATTTTGTTGTTTTGTGTATGAAGCCTATCTAAATCAAATTTAAAAAAAATTAGAAAATATTTATTTTTTAATAAAATAATTCTTATTTTTTATAATCCAGAGATATGAAAATAATTAATTCAATAAATATATAATCCATATAATTTTTATTATTTATTATGAATTATGAAACCTACCAATTTAATGTCTAGTGTGTAATGAAAATGTATATATTTTATTTAAATAGAGTGCTGCATTTTGAAGTAGTTGTTGTCTGTATAAAATATTATAAATGAAATTAAATTTATTCAAAATAAAAATATTTAATATCTTGGGGTGTTAAATTATTACCTTTAAAAAATATGCCCTGAACCGTCCCCCATGGATCATACTGTGACTACCCCAATCACACATTTCATAGGTCAGGGGCTGGCGACAAGCACCGAGAAGGAATATCCCAAAAAGGGAAGGCATTTGTCTTAAAACCTATACAAAATCACAATGTTAAAACTACGCAATGTGAAAAAAAGTAAACTAGAAATGTCACTAATACAATTACTGATAGTAAAATACAAATTGAAAGTATAAAGGGCCCAGACTACATGGCCAAAACCACAAAAAATTTACAACTTTCACAGTCTATCTGCTCGAGACCACACCTGAAGGGTAGGTGAGGTGTATATGTCTATACCCATAGAAGTAGTCGCATCTGTTCCATCTCACTAATCACCTCCTATTTCTGGACCACTAAGGTCTCCGACGATGTGTATGTATGTCTTGTATCATTGAGCACCACCTGGTCCCAAACCAACATGATCCTTATGGAAGCATCTCTCTGTCTCGTCTCACTGAGCACCACCGTGTCCCAAACCACCAAGGTCTTCATTGATGTGTCGATCACCTGCATGGGACATGACATGTGTGGGTGAATCATGTGTAGCTGTGAGTAACACATTACTTTGTAGAGACGCAAAACCAAAAAAAGGACCATGATGTAAGACCACACATAAATACCACAATGTAAAGACAGCTCACACTAGGTATCACTCCAAGTAGAGAAAGTTAGATATTCAATCATAATACTGAACAACATGGAATAATAATTTACTCATCCCTAATGAGTACTGGGGGTTTTCTGGGTCATGGAGAGCCACACCCCACCATGGATCTTCTAAGTGACATAGAACCACTCCCCTATAGGTCATCATAGTTTGTCCACATAGGGCCACTTATAGATGGTAACATTGAACACGTTGGATGGCATAGGTACTCATCGCTAATGAGTACAATGGTTCTTCTAGGTTATACAGTGTATCTCCCCACCAAGGTTCTTCTGGGTCACATAGATATGATCCCTGTAGGTTTCCTACATGCAGTGCGCTTGATTCCAGCAGAATCCACTTCTCAATACATTCGTGGAATTTAAACTTCTATGAAATATTTCTTATATCATGACAAAATAACATCCTTTTCGTGAGGGTTTCAACACTGTAATTGTACAGTCAATTGGAATCCTGGTCTGAAAGACCTTGGTGTTTTAGAAAACATGGGTTCGTTGTGTCCAGGCCCAGTATGAACCTGACTAACCAAGTATGGGGGTCCCGTATGAATTGACCATATTTGTCTAACCAAACATGATTCAGTTGGATATGGGTTGGCCTGATATGGCCTCGATACAGTTCCTAGCCTGTTGGGCCTGGCATTTTGGGCCATGTTGGACCCGGCCCAATTCGGTTGTGGGTCTAGCCCGCCAGGTCGCCCAGTGACCCAGTTTCCTCTAGCCTGGACAACAACATGTGAGCCAGTTTTTTCCTAGCCTGAGCTGTCCAATGCCCTAATTATTCTCATTCACCTAACCCATATCATCTAACTAGCTCTTTCCTAGAATAAGACACCCAACATCCTGGCCCGCATGGCAGACTAGTTCTTCACCAGCCCAAATTTCTACTGGGCATCTGTTGGGTGATGCATGAAGTCGGCTAAGGGTGACCACCTCCACTCCACATATGGTACTAGAGGGACCACATTCCAGATTCATGTCTTGACCCTCAATAGGTGAGCAGCTCATCCAATGTGGCATCAAATCAGCACATCCTTCATACGTCGGTCCTCTCACATGGACCGAATTTGTTGCGGGTTGATCCTTCCACTGCAACTCTTCTTTAGATACAACTCCGACATGGCTAGGAATCCATGTTTTCCATCTACATGGAAAGCTTGCCGATTCCTCTTCCAGTGTGGCGTGCTTCTAGCACCCCCCACCCGGAATGTCAATGCGATCAGGGGGTCGCATCCGGTTGCCACTGCTGGGTACCACGACCTGGTGTCTCTATTGTCATTGGTGCTGGGTTTCAGGGCATGGTTCCATGGCCAAGGGTAACTATTTCAATCTCTCTCTAGTTCCGCTACTTCAAATGTGCTGCCATCCGTTATGCCATGAAGAACTAGGATAAAGAGATGGAGGGATCACAAAGAACACACAAATGAACAATTGGACTTTGTTTTTGTTGGTCCATATTTGTTCATGTTAGCTGGACCACGACATATAAACTATAAATCACAAATATATAATCCTAATATCAACCCAAAATTGTGTTTACTAACCCCACAAGTAAAATCCATCCACGTATCTTCTTGTTAGAGAGTTGATCAATGTTTTTCATTTAGAGGGGAACAGTGGGGAATACAATTCATTAATAATTTAAACCCACACATCGTAAAGGATATTACATGATGATGATTATTCGTCTTCATCTGTCAACCTTAGATTTGGATTCTCCCTCTAAGGGTATCATATCCAATTTCTAATTCACTGGTGTTCGTTGTTGGAGAGTTTTCCATTAGAGAATTTGAGGGATTTTCAAGATTCAAATCTAATATCTAATTATTATTATCCCATTAAATGGGGAAAATGTGCCAATTTTTTTTTGTTATGTTGAGTCATTGCTCTCATGTTGTTTTATTTATGATATATAATTTATGTTACTTTTCATTGAAACATTTCTATGCGTTTTTATTTATGGAATGAAATAGCGGGATCGTCGCTGCGTTGCCATGAATCAATTTTGAATAAAATAAACATTTTATGTTGATTTTATTTTTCCATAAAATTCATGAATTTTTTTCCTTAAACTGTATCAGTTGAGGTTAAGTCATTATTACGGAGATCATCTAATTATGGACTCAACAATGTTATAATATTTTTAATATGAGTTACTATTTGTGAGTTATGAGGATTTGAAAATAAATTAACATTTATTTAAATTATCTTATTTGTGGTTATGTCCCAAAAAATGAATATTCATAGCTGGCCTAGTCCAGATGATATTAGGATTCACCTAAGGGAATAATACACATAAGGAATTGTCTCAAAATCATCATTATGAGACTATCATAGATGGGACTCCATGGAGTCAAACTATTTCCGACCTGTAGAGGTGTCCGATGATCTCTAATAATCCTTTTTCTCGAATTCGTATGATGTGGGCTGACTTGGTGAGCAAGTATATAATCACCCTGATGGTATCATTCCCCCTAAACGTACGTGGTAAGAATGTCACTTTGTTCATCAATATCCTATACCACTTCAACTCCGGTACCTCAAGGGGTTGTGTCAAACCTGCTAGAACTGGGTGCACTTCCTTCACTTGTTGACATGTGGGGAATCTCGAGATAACCCCAGCCAATTCCTTCTTCATCCATGGCCTCTATTAGTGACATCATAGGTCCTAGTATATCTTCGCCACACTTTGATTTACATCCAATGGGGATTTATGGAACCCCCTCAACACCTCCTCCCACAACTCCACTAGAACAATAGTGAGTCCTCTGAAAATGATAAAATTATACCCACCATTCAAATATCCATCGATTTCATGCCTTGTGTAAATATGGGAATGTGTACCCTCGCAACGAGAATATTTGAGTTGTGCCTCCCTGACTTGTTATAAGAGTGGAGGGGAAACTATCACCGACTGAAGAAAATCTACCTCATATTTAACCAGAAATAATATCTGAAGCAAGGCCAACATCTCTGAGGCCTCATTCTGTAGTTCTGAACTCAATCTCTTGATGATTTCATATTTAACCATGTTCCCCTTCCCACGAGTATATAAAATCTCTAATTCATTGTCTTGGAGTAACTGTAGCCAATATCACTATCTCAAATTCAGATCATTTGAGAAAATATAAACCTCATACTCTTGTGGTTAGAGTAGAGGATTAATCATTCACCCATAAAGTAGTTTCTCAAAATCATCATTATGAATACTAACACTGCCAACTCAAGGTCATGGGTCTCATAGTTTGGCTTAGGCGGACTCAACTGTCGTGAGACATAATCAATCACTACTTTCCCCTAAATTAGGACATAACCAATCCCACTTCCATTTTTTTAAAATACACCACATACTCGGCGCCCTCCTTATCCAACCTTATGATAGAAGGACTTTTCAAGATCTTACTCAACTACTAAAAGCTCTTCCAATATCCTTATGCCCACACATAGTGTTTCCCCTTCTTTTTCAATTCCATCATGGGTGGTACCACTCTGGAGAATTCGGGTACAATCCTCTAATATTACCATGCCAACCTAAGGAAACTCCTCACCTTGGTAACACTATTGGGTGGTTCCCATGAAATAACCACATTGATAGTAACTAGATCTATTGAAACTACAGCCTTTGAGCTGACATTTTCCAGGATAGAGACCTTTTTTATCTACAACTCAGTCTTTGAGAGATTTCCGAAAATATGGTTCTCTCAAAGTGTGTCCAAAAAAATCCTCAGTTGTATTGTTTGCTCCTCCTCGGATACTGAATACACTAATATGTCATCAATGAAGACTAATAAAAACCAGTCTATGTTTGGTTGTAAGATCATGTTCATTAGTCTCATGAACACTACTGGGAATTTATTCACACCAAGGACATCATTAAGTACTCGTATTGGTTATAGCGACATATAGAAGCCATCATCAAGATGTCCTCATACTGTACATGATGGTGGTTATATCATGATCATAGGACTATCTTAAAGAATCATCTAACTACATTAAGCTAATCTAAGAGGTCATCAATCCTTAGTAAATGACACTTGTTCATCCTAATCACCTAGTTTAGGTTCTGAAAGTCCACATGTAGACTAAAGATTTTGTCTAACTTATTGTTGAACAACACTAGGGCTGACAACGGTGAAATGTTTGGCCTCAAGAACCCATTCCTCTGCAAATCCTCTAAATGTACCCTTATCTCCCAAATCTCTGAAATAATCCATTCGATGTGTAAGTGAAGATATCAGTGCCATCCCAAGAGATAGATCAATGTAGATGTATACCCCTCTTTGAGGACATAGTCATGGAACAACTTTCGGAAAGGCTTCCCCATACTCTTCCACAACTGTAGGGAACTGAAAACCCAAAACATATACTGCTACATGTGTTAGGAGGTTCACTTGGTACCCCCCCCCTAAACTATCCTACATCTTCCGGATACTTATGTGTACCACATTAGGGTGGTGGTTTTAACATGGTGAAATTTATTCCACCTCCTGCTACTCTTCCAGCTCCCCTGTCACGCCTTCCGCCCTGCGGAAGGCTCATGACTAGAACTGCCATCTAGTTATGTTTTGTACTCAATACGTAAAATAAATAGATCACTACATCCAAACAATCCTCAGTGACCTTAATATATATATCTCTCTCTTTATCCTAGGTGGTCAACGTCGTCAGAACACATGTAAGTCCTTGATCCTATATGTGTCCTCTACCGGTAGCGCCGGTAGTAACTGATGGCCAACGAGTGGTGGTATCATTGGGAAACTACCCAAAGGTTAAATCTTGAGCTATAGTAAATATAAAAAAGCCTAATCACTCTTTGGACTATCCTCGTTGTCACACATTGGAATCATGGCTAGTTAATTGCATGGAGGCATCATGAAAGTTAATCAGGATGAAGCATGTTCAATTGATTATACCTGGTGAGCCGATTCTGACTCAAAAAGATCATGGATAAACACTCAAAGATGTATGAAACCAGTGTTCTCATGTAGTAGGTCAGAAAATAGAATTCAGGGTCTTGTTGTATGGATATATTAAACACTGCACCAATACATGACTCCCTGGCTCGAAAGTAGAACCCGGAACACATAACAATGTAACCCTATAAAAATTTACATAGCCTTAGTTATTTTGATAGAATTGACCTCCTTTGATACCACTTTTTCATGAACCATCCCCCATGGCCTGTACAATGATTAAACCAAGCCTTAATTCTATAGGCCAGGGGCAGGCGACTAGCACTGAGTAGTAATTTTCCAAAAAAAGTGAATGAAATTTACCATAAAACTAGTATACACCCACAAATCTCAAACTGTGGAAAGTAAACACAAAGTAAAACACAACTGTCACCAAGAAAAATACCAAGTGTACCTTACAAAATAAATGTAAAAAAAGAGTAATAATACAATACCATATCCAAAAAGGAATGCACAACTTCCACAGTCTGTCCCCTCGAGTCCCCACCTGAAGAGTAGGTGAAGTGTAGTTGCCTGTATGTATAGAAGTTCACCTATCCTTCTCGTCTCACTGAGAACCACCTCATCCCGGACCACCATGGTCTCTTTCAGAGCATTTTTCCATCCTGTATCACTAAGAACCACATGGTCCCGGACCTCTAAGGCCTCTGTCAAAGCATTTTTCTATCCCCTCTCACTAACAACCACTGGTCCCGAACCACCATGTTCTCCATGGAAGCATTTTTCCATCCCATCTCAAAAAGAAACACCTTGTCCCAAACCACCAAGGTCACTATCTATGAGTCGATCACCTGCATGGAACACTACATGTATGGGAGAAGCCGATTCTTGTGTGATTAACACAATACTCAGTAGGGACCCCAAACCACAAAGAAAGTATCACAAATTATGACAACATAGAAATACCAAAAAGAAATGATAGCTCATACTAGGTATAAATCAATGTATCGAAACTTATATTTTCAGTCATAACAATGAACACCTTGTACTGATGAGGTAATCATTCATGATGAGTATCGTGGTTCTGCTGGATCATACGGAGTTTCTCCCCAAGGTGGGTCTACCGATTCGCATAGAGCCCCCCCACTTATGGCATCATAGCTAGTCCCCACAAGGATTCTTATAGATGGTAAGACTGAACACCTTGTGTAAGGCCCAAACTATAAACATTACATAAACATGAATTAAGATAATAATTAAAATTGAAGATATTTTATGTTTTATTACTTTATATAATTAGGTTACAACATATACATAAAAATTTGAATATTACATGTAAACATTTCTACCCAGTATCCATTTTTTTCAAAAAATAAAAACTCTGAAACGAAAAGAAACATGTTTTCCTCCATGTTTTTATAATCATGCCATTTCCTTGATCCCATTCCTAACTCTATTCCACTTTATGTCTTATGATTAACATTTCAGAAACATGGGATTAGCATAAAAAGCGTAGTAAGGGATACCGAAAGAAGGAAAACTGTTAGTTTTTAAAAACAAAATGTATTCCATGAAAACATTATAATAAGTAATAATTTTCACCATTATTAAGTAGTAAATACTCTTCACTAAATAAAATCTCATTGCTTAATTTTTTGTAACAAAAATATTACCATAAAACCAATAGAAATAACCCATAACATATAAAGGTAACACGAGGCATAAACATACTTAAGTGGAATAACCATATGGTCTACTTCCACACATATTACTAAATGGAATATCCATATGAAAAAATTAAATACAAATGAATTCAAGGATATAACATAACCACCCATCCTAGTTTACAATGGAACCACCCATTATTTGGTTTAACACGCAACCACCTCTCAAATGTCCAAGTACCATTATAAAATTAAAACACATAAAATATTTCAAATACAAACATTTCACTAATAACATTTCATTTGAAATCATAAGAATTAATTTCATGATATTGAAATAATAAATCTATTTAAAAAATAATTTTCAATACAAAATCACCCAAAATCATAATAAGGGGTTTCTTTTTCATTTTTCAAAAACATTAAGGCTTATAAAGGAATCCAAATAACGATTATGGTGGTAGAGATGTCATTTTCACCGCAAACGTTAAAAATATTCCTTCTATCATTTAGTAAAAAACATCATAAATAAAACATTCCCTTTGAATGAAAATTAAAGTCAATGTGTTTTATTTTACACCATTATAAAATAAGTAGATGTATATTATCAAAACATGCCTCAATGAAAAGATATTTATCCAAAATCCATTACAAATATTGTACCATTAGATTAAGGATAAATCAATGGAATAATTATGTGTGAAAAATATAAATACACCCAATTTATTTAGATATTAAGTGGAAAACAATAATTGGTCATTAAAAAATATTCATCGTAAGACACAATCAAGTAGAATATGTTTAACCCAATGAATCAAAATTTGGTTAAGTAGTTCCCTTATAGAAATTGGACAGTCTAACGATGTCACATTAAAATCTAGAAAATGAGTTGATGGAAGAGAAACGAGTCTCTAATCACATACACATAAAATTTACAACAATAATGATATATAATAACATATCCCAAAATAAGAAAATGTATATTTAAAATACATAACATAAAATATTACTTTAACTAAAGGAGGAGGGTGAATGATTCTCTTACCGATTTGGTACCTTATGAAACATAAACCCCATGGAAGAAAGATCATAAAATAAATATGTAAATACCCATAAATTAAATTATATTACATAAAGAATAGAATAACAGGATGTACATAGGAAACACAAAATTAAATAGTTTCAAATATTTCATGAATCTCATGGGAATAAAAAGTTTGTTAAAAACCCTGTACCTCATGTCTGATTATTCATGTATGATTCTTGTTCTTCATGAATAAATAAATAATTTAATTTATAATTTATTAATAAATTTTTCTATTTTATTATTACTTTTGTATCAACTTTTAGATTTATATAAAAATTAGTAAATTATTTGAGTTTATATCAGACATTTTGTCGATGTTCGGAACATGTGTCAAAAACGAACATCTTATAGTTACAAAATGTCCAGGTGATAAAAATTAAATTATCTACTGAATTATATTCATTATTAAGATATCATATATGTCACATATATCTAGTATATATGTTTTTATAATACTCCTTATCATTTGGATTTATTAAAATCAAATGCACCGATCATGGAGACGATAAGCCGTACGTACGCATGAATGCAAATTTAATTTCATTTTTTTTAAACCAAATTATACATAGGTATATTATTATCAAATTATTTTATAATATTTTATATATGTTACATATGTTCATTAACATCATCATTCATTTACTCCATGCATGGTATGAGTGAGTCATATCACTTTGAGGAGGTGGTATTCCGCACTTCCTCAAATAAAATTATCGTATTTATACAACAGGAATAAATTAATGGTATGTTATAAATGAGAATTACAGAAAAATAGAGATAAAAAAATATCATAAATATAATATATAATGATAGTTCCATCACAATTTCCCCCATAAGAGGTGGTAGGATAAGATTGAACTATCATCATTTCATGAGGCAGTAGTTCAACGTCCACAGAAATAGTATATTCTATACCCATTAGGTGGGGGTGTGTGTAAGTGTAGTTAGAATCCTTATCATAAAAAAACTTATAATATTTATTATTCTTTTGTTTTTATTTAAACCTATAATAATAAGATAATAGGGGTTGGAGAAGGAAAATAAAAGAAAATAACTTCAGAGAAGACGTTACCTCAAATCTGGTAACTTCTTTTGATTTGAGCCAAATAGCTCTCCTGAATTGCCTTATATATATGGTAAGTCTTCTATGAAGAATTAATATATTTTGGGAGATTATTCGGGTATATTTTGGGCAAGACAAAGGTGATTTAGTGGTGTGAGTAATTTTTATAGATGATGGATTTTTATTAGAGGGAGGAGGGGCTCTTTATGAATGATTGAAAATATTAATTTTTTATAAACTGAATTTCAATTTAAAATTTCAACAACTTATTTAATTTTAATATATGGTGATTATATTTATAAATACACTCATAAAATGGTTTTTAGGCTTGTTTGTGACATAAAATTAACCTTATCGTCTATCATTAACCTTTAGTTAACTAATTTAACTTCTACCAAGTCCTCTTGTATATTCATACTATATGGTTAATATATTTACATTAATCTGTAAAAAGACAAAAAAAATGAATCATTAATACAAATTTTAAGATATTATATATCATTTGGATGAATCTTATATTTTTAGTTCTATTTTATCAATTATTATAATTGTATTTATTTTGAAAACTAATTTTTGTCAATTTATAAACTATTCATATAATGACTTTTAAAAAACCAATAAAAACACGATTCTTTCAAAAAAACTTATTAATCAAAATATAACAAGTTATAATCATCCATAAAATTCGTGTATGGTATAAAAGGTTACAAAATAAATTTTGTTTAATATTTATAATCTCATTTATTTAATAACACTCATTGATGAAGTAATCATTACATCATCATTGTGTCATAAATAAATTTATATTATTAATGTATAAAAATTATAAATCAAATACCATGATGTATTAAATCTTCTTGTATTTCTATTGAATATTTATAGTTGAATATATCAATTATATAACCCATTATAATAATTGTTTTACTAAGAGATATATGTTTATGTTACATTTTCCTTAACTCTAAATTAATTATTATAAAGTCTCATTTTCCATTACAAGTATCTCCATGGGGTCCCAAAACCAACCAAAGGTTTCCCATGGTCTAACATGTATCATAAAATAAGGTTAGGAAATGTTTTAGGGTAATTTAATTTTATTATAATTTTATTTTTTACCCTTATATTCTAGATTTACCCTTTAACCATGATAAATAAAATATTCACTAAAATTATTATTCATAATTTATAAAAATAAAAGTTACCTATTTACCAATTTTTTTCCATCATATTCCAAAATATGAGTTGATTTTTCTATATTCAAAACACAAACTTTTTAGAAATTAATTAAAAATTACTTCTAGTTGTCAAATCCCAAAACGTGTTTTTTAGAAATAATAACTATCAAAATATTGACATTATTTTATGTTCAATTTCTATGTGAAATTACATATAATTACAAAAATTGTATTAAATGGTAAAAATATAATCTTATTAAACATAAAAACCAATTAAAAATGAAATCTTATCATATAAATAAATTAGATTAAAATGCAGAAATTTCCAATATTCAATAAAAATGAACATTATTAGAAAAATACCAAAATTTCCTCCAAATGTCCCAATTTTTTTAAAAAAATTATTTTGTAAAATAGAACATATAAAAGATAAAAAAAACTAGTTTTAAAAAGGGTTCTTTATCAAAAGTTAGTAAATCGCCCTTTCAAAAAATATTAGAGTATTTTTCCTTAAAATTGGATTTAGTGACATTTTAAGCCTTTAAATTTTATTGGATAAAGGAAAAGGAATTTAACAAAAATGTTTAATCATAATTTGGTTAGTTATGTTCATTACCTCTAATAAAATCTCTAGTCATTAACTACCATTTAAAATAATTAAATTTTTAATTTTTTCAGTATGACTCATCATTGTGTGCAACATTAGACTTCAAAATAATCCATTGTTCTATGTCGAGTATGCCATCGAACATAGAATACTCATTAAAGTATAATTAATATTTAATTCATAAATCTTAATAAATATGAAATTTCCATATTCAATAATTTCCTAGGATGTTACATCCCTCCCTCCTTTTGGGAATTGCATCCTCAATATTTTAAAATTGGGCTTAGAAATTTCATTGAAAGTCCCACATTGGAAAAAGAGTAAAAAACTATAATTTTAAAAGAAATAAAGATAAATACAAGGGTCACTCACGATAACCCATACTAGGATTCCTAGAAAACATTGATATAGAGTAGAAAATAAGTCTCCAGCTCTGAAAGAGAGTGATAAAAAACACGATCACGAGAATGTTAACAATAAGAAAACCACACACTTGTGATTGGTTGAATGGTTATTGGTTTCCCAGTATGAAAAGTAAATAAAAAACCATTTTTGTTTTATGTTAAATTTCAAAAATTTGAAGATATTTATTAATGATATTGACAAAGATCATTCAGAAATATACATACCTTTCAAGTAGAGTTTCATCCTTTAATAAATTTCTACCACAAACTCATATTTTCTTCATATGATGAGTATTTATGATGATATGGTCACACCTGAAGTTATAAAATCGTCTTCTAGAGAATCAAATAATCCATAAAGGTTGAAATATATATTTCTCTTATCTTTAGACAATAAACAAAACCAAAATGGTTATTACGAGATAAGATAATACCCAAAAGGATAATTTTTTATATAATGAAATACTACTATTAATCTATAAAATTGAACAAAGAGTTCCAAAAGATCATCAAAGACCTTTCAATACACAATTTTTATTAAAAGTATTAAATATAATCCAAATTGAGTTTGAATCCCAAAATTCATATGGATTTAATAAAATTGTCTTAAATAATAAATCATAAAATTTATCTCCAAATTACATCAATTAATCATACTGTCATTTACTGAAAAGTAATTAACCTAATCACATATTCACTATGATAGGTTAATCATATACATAAATAACACAAGTTTCTATAAGTAAAAAATAAAAACCTAGATTCTTCTAAAATAAAATATGAACCATTATTCCACAAAAGAAATACCATAGTATTATATTTTCCCTAGGCATATATTGTTTCTCCAAATGAGAGAACTTCCTCAAAACTAACATTTATCCACTAATCACCAAATCATTTTTCTATACCAAGGATATACATTTGAAAAAGATAAGCTCCAAAAATTAACTTATTCTAGATCTATAAAATCATTTGGCTGAAATGAATAATTCATACTAACCAGGGACTTCACATAGACTAGTGGTAGGTGATAAATACTAATCGAAATTTGGTTGCGGGTTTGAATCCCATAGCTTTATCCAACGTGACAGGTTGTCACACAGTCTCTGTGTTGTCTTTTTTCAAAAACTATATAATTTTATATAATTCCCTAAAATGAGATAAATTCATCAAAAATAACCACAACATATTTTAACCACAAATGTTATCCAATACCTTCCATTTACATCCTAAAAAGTAATAATATGTAATTACAACAAATTCAATGATCATATAAACAAAAATGGTTCTTTATAACTATATCTACAAAATAAAATATAATTATTACTTGAATAAAATTTTTACATATCAACCTTCAGGGTTAAACACACTAAAAAATTCCTTCCTAAGTAGTCCCATCATCAAAATAACCTTATTACTTTTAGGAATTTCATCATCCAAAAATCTACCATAACTCTTGAATCCATTATATATAGACATTGTACTCATTATACGTTATTCAAGATCCATTAACCATTCATTTATAAATTATTCTATAATAATTATTTCTTACAAAAAAATTCATGAATCATATCCTATGATTAAATAATATAAAAACAATAGATTAGAAAATAATCCTTACACATCATTTGTCATTTTTAGTTTCCCCATCCGTAATTGGAATGCCATTAGGTATTGGTAAAAATATATTTGAACAGTCTTGATGATCCCATTCCCAGACCTTCTGTTAAGACTTCTATTTGTAGAATGTCCATGCCCACCACATTTAAATCATTAAATAGATCCCTAAAAAAGAACTTCTTTCCCTTTCCGGGAGTCAATTGGTCACTACTTTTTTCCATGGAA
This sequence comes from Viscum album, assembly GCA_963277665.1. Classification (NCBI taxonomy): domain Eukaryota; kingdom Viridiplantae; phylum Streptophyta; class Magnoliopsida; order Santalales; family Viscaceae; genus Viscum; species Viscum album. Next base: position 1,918,161,768 of record OY728125.1, on the reverse strand, counting down.
GGTTCTTGATTTATGACTTTAATTACCACATCTACAGATTCTTCCTGCCCCTTTGAAGCATTTTATATGTGTCTCATTCCAAATCATTGACACATTTATTTTTGAATTTACTTACCTTTATTATTATTACCTGAACTTCTATTGGGATTTTTTCTTACAAATATGATGCCTTATAAAAATCAACAATTAATAGGTTGTAAATCATGAATCCAAGTTGTTTTTTGTGAATAACCATAAGATTTCTCATTTCATCTCCCATTTGATTTGATTGCATAATCAGAAAACTGTCACAGTTTTCTTCACATCCATTATCACTTGGGTGTCTGCTAGATCCATCAATTTATTAAACTAGAAAGGTTAGTGTAAGTATATTAGTAAAATGATGTTTTACATTATTATGAGGAGGGTAAACACTATGATATACTAATTCATTCTATATTAATCTCATTATATATATCTAAAATAATGACGAATCTTTCTAAAATTCTAATCATTATGGTTATGTCACTAATGGTTAAATAACACCCTGCCCTATAAAGTTATCTAAACCGACCACTGATACCAACTCTAAGGCCCCAACCATAAACATTAAATAATATTTAATTAATTTGATAATTAAAATTGAGGATATTTTTAGTTTTAGAGCTTTACATAATTAGGTCATAACATATACATAACAATTTGAATAGTACATGTTGACACATCTAATCAGTGTCCATTTTTTTCATTATAAAAACTCTTAAAAGAAAATAATCATGTTTAGCTTCAAGTTTATTCATCATGAAATTTCATTGATCCCTTACTTGACCCTATTATACTTTAAATCATTTGATTAACATTTTAAAAACATAGGATGAGCATAGAAGGCTCAGTAAGAGATAGGGAGTGAAGGAAAACTGTATGTTTTTTCAAAAGAACAAGTAAACCAAGAACAATTTATCATAAGTAATACTTTTCACATTTATGAAATATTAAATACTCTTCACTGAATAAAATATCATTTTTTAACCAAAATATTACCATATAACCCAGAGAAACAACACATAACATATAAAGGTAATTTGGGACATAATCACACATAAATGGAATAACCAAACAGTCAATTTCCATGCATATCACTAAATGGATTAGCCATATTGCTGATCCATACCCAATGAATTGGAGGTTATAACATAACCACCCGTCCTAGTCTATAATGACACCACCTATCACATGGTTTATCATATAGCCACCATTCAAATGTTCAGGTGACTTTATAATATCATAACACATAAAATATTCAAATATAAACATTTCCATAAAATAATTTCATTTGCAATTAAAAGAAATATTTTCATGATATTGAAATAATTAATCCATTTATAAAACCATTTTCAATACCAAAACTTCCAAAAACAAAATAAGGGTATTCTTTTTCATTTTTAAAAAACATTAAGGCAAATACAGGAAGTCAGATAATAATTACAACAGAAGAGAGGTCATTTTCACCATAAACGTTAAAATAAATTCATTTTATAATTTATTAAAATTCTTCATAAAAAAGTTTCCCTTTTCATGAAAATAAAATTAAATGGTTTTTATTTTACACCATTGAAAAAAAGGAGGTTTGTATTATCAAAACATGCCTCAATGAAAGAATATTGAGATAAAATCCCATACAAAGATTGTACGATTTGATTAAGTATAAATCAATGACATAAAAATGTGTAAAAATATAAATATACCCAATATAAGTGGATATTAAGTGTAAAACAATCATAGGTCATTCACACATATTCATCCCGTGACATAATCATGTAATATATGTTTAACCCAATGAATTGAAATTTGGTTAAGACGTTCCCTTACAAAAATTCGACAGTCTAACAACGTCACATTAAAATTTAGAAAAAGATTTAATGAAATTGAAAAGGGTCTCTCATCAAATGGACATAAAATTTAAAGAAATAAGGATATAGAAGAACATATCCCAACATAAGAAAATTTAAATTTAAAAGACATAACATAAAAGGTGTCTTTTACAAAAATAAGGGCATGAAAGGGTCCCTTACAGATTAGGTAGCTTATGAAACATAAACCACATGAAAAAAGAATCATACAATGAAGATTTAAATATTAATAAATTAAATTATATTACATAAATAATAAAACAATTGGAGAATCATATTCCACACAAAAGAAAATAGTTCCAAATGTAGCATGAATATCATTGGCAGAAAAAGTGAGATGAAAACCCATTACCTCATGTCTGACATGTCTTGTATGTTTCTTTTTCATCATAAAAATAAACATAAGTGAATTTATAATTTCATAATAAACTTTTTAAATTTTATTATTACTTTTATATAACATATTACCTTGCTATAATAATTAGTTAATTATTTGAGTTCATTTATGACATTTTGTTGATGTGTGGAACTTGAGTAAAAAATGAGCTTGTTATAATTACAAAATGTCCTTGTGGTAAGAATTAAATTATCTCTAGAATGATATTAATAATTAATATATAATATATTTCATATATATCCACTATATATGTATTTATAATAGTATATATCATTTGTATATATGAAAATGAAATGCACCGTTAATGGAGATGGTAAGTCATATGTACGCATGAACGCTACTTTCATTACATTTTTTCCATTTTTAAAGGAAGAAAAACCAATTTATACATAATTATATAATTTTTACTATATAATATAATATTTAATATATTTTACATATGTTTATTAACATCATCCTTTATATATTCCATGTATGGTATGAATGAATCATTTCACTTTGAGGGGGCGGTAGTCCACACTTCCACAAATGAAATTATCATATTTATACAACATGAAACCCATAAAATTATGTTATACATTAGAATTTCAGAAGAATAGAGATAAAATAAAAATATTATATATCTTATATAATTACAGTTTCATCATAATATACACTATCAGAGGTGGTTTGAGAAGATTGAATAATCATCATTTCGTGAGGTAGTAGTTCACCTTCCACAAAACAGTATGTTTTATAACCATTATTTGGAGGTGTGTATATGTGTAGTTCAAATAAATCTTATAAAAAACCTACTATATTTAGTATAATGGTTTTGTTTTGTTATCAAATAATAATAAGATCATAGGGAGTGGAAAAAAAATAAACAAAATGAACTTAATAGAAGACGTTACCTCAAATCGGGTAACTTCTTTTGATTTTAGTCAAAGGGCTCTATAGAATTTCCATATTCCTAATGTATGGATTATAGGATCCGAAGAGGTATGTTTGGAGATTATTTGGGGAGATTTTGGATGAGACAAGGGTGCTTTAGAGGTGAGAGTAACCGTTAGAGGTGATGGATTTTTATAAGGGGGGAGGGGCTCTTTAGGAAAGTTATAAAATAATAATTTATTATAAACTGAATTTCAATTAAAAAAGTTCCCCAATTCATTCAATTAGAATATAATGTGATAATTGTTATAAATACTGTCAGAAAATGGGTTTTAGACAATTTTAGAGTATAAAATTAACCTTATCTTTTAGTATTAACCTTTAGTTAATTGATTTAACTTTTACCATGTCCTCTTGTATATATTCATACTATATGGTTAATATATTAACAATAAAATTATAAGCTACCGAAATTAAATTTTTAATGAACTTTTTAACAATATATATGTCATTTGGACGAATCATATATTTTTAGTACATTTTTATCATTTAATAAAATAGTATTCATTTTAAAAACCCATTTATGTCAACTTATAAACTATTAATATCAATACTTTTAAAAAACCTATAACAACATTATTCATTCAAAAAATATACATTAATAAAAAGATAAAAAGTTATAATCATCCATAAAATTAGTGGATGGCCTAAAAATATTCAACATAAAATTATTTTAATATTTATATTCTAATTTATTAAAAACATTCATTAATGAGGTAATCATTACATCATCGTTGTGTCATATATAAATTTAATTATATGATCTCTAAAAATTATAAATAAAATACCATGATTTATGACATATTTTTATAATTCTAATTGATATATATAGTTGAAACTATCACTTATATAACCCATTATAATTTTTTTACTGCGAGATATATGTTTATATTACATTTTCCTTAAATTTAAATTAATTTTATAATATTTCATTTTAACTTACAAGTTGCTCAATGGGGTCCCAAAATTGACCAAAGGAATCCCATGATCGTACATGTATCAGAAAAAAGATTTTGGATACGTGTTAGGGTAATTTAATATTTTTTTTAAATTTTATTTTTTACCCTTAGTTACCAGATTTTCCCTTTATCAATGGTAAAAAAAATATTTACCGATGTTAATATTCATAATTTTCAAAACAAAAAGTTTCCAATTTAAAAAATTTAGACCTCCTAATTCTAAATATGGAATCCATTTTTACAAATTCAAAACACATAAGTTTCAGAAATTATTTTAAAATTAATTCTCAATGTCAAAACCAAAAAATAGTGTTTTTAAGAAATAATAACTATGAAAAGATTGACATTTTTTTACGTCCAATATCGAGGTAAAATTACTTGAAATGACAAAAATAGGATTAAATGGTAATAATATATTCTAATAACACTTTAAAACTAATTAAAAAGATATTCTAACCATATAAATAAATTATATTTAAAGGTAGTTTTGAATAAAAATGCAGTATTTGTCACTATTCATTAAGAAATTGAACATTATCAGAAAAGTACGATAATTTTATCCAATGTAAAGATTTATGTTCCTATTATAAAGAATAATTTTATTTGGTCAAATATAAAATATATAAGTCACAAAAAATACATTTAAAAAGTGTTCGCCATCAAAAGGAGGTAAATCGACCTTTTAAAGAATATTAGAGTATATTTGCTTAAAATATCGTTCATTTACATTATAAGCCTCAAATTTATATTGGATAAAGGTAAATAAAATTAAAACACATGTTTTATCATAATATGTTAGTTCATTTCATTCCTTACAATAAAACCAAAAATCCATAAATACCATCAAAAATAATTATATTATTATTTTTTTCAGTATGACTCAAAATTTTGTGCAACATAAGTCATCGGAGAAACCCATTGTTGCGTGTCAGGTATTCCATGAAACATAAAATAATATTTAATGAAAAAATAATTTTTAATTCCCAGATGAAAAAAAATGAAAATGTCAAATAATTTACTTACCTGGGATGATACATCTTGAACTACTAAGCTACTAATCCCTAATTAGTATTGTGAGTCTGGTGGGTTACATAGAGTTGATCCCATCATGGGTTTGTTGGGTCACAAAGAGTTTCTCCCTACATAGACCATCATAGTTGGTCCAGACTGGGCTGATTATAGCTAATCAATAGAGGGACACTTATAACAGGTTCACATAGATATACTTGTAGAAGGTTTACACAAAGCTGCTTGTAGCAGGTTCACACCGAGATTCCTGTAGCTGGTCCAAATAGGGATGTATATAATCTAGGAATGTAGGGTCACCTATACATTATTTTCAACTATCTTTGGTTCTCAACTAGATGGTGGGTTCCCACATGTAGTGTGCTTGATTCCTATAGAATCTATTCCTGACGGCATTCGTCGAATATCATCTTCCATGAAAGCCCCCTCAGAGAATACCAAGAGAACCACATCGTTGAGAGGGTTACAAATCTACAAATAGTGCATCAATAAAATGCCCGATCTAAATGATATTGGTGTATTAGTAAATAGGGGTCGGTTCTGTCTAGGCTCGGTCCGTCCTAGTGGGACAGACCTGACCAACCTGGTATGAGTGACCCGTATGAGCCGACCCATTTTGGACAACCCGACCCAATTAAAGTGGGTATGTGTTGACCCGGTCTGGCCTGGAAGCCGATCCAAGCTCAATAGTCCTTGTAGGACATAGCTTGGTTCATTTGTGAGTTTATCCCACTGGGTCGCCTAGTGACCTAGTTTCATCTAGTATGTCCTGCAACTTCTGGGCCAGTTCATTCCTAGATTGGGTCACCTAGCAGCACGGTTCATTGCACCGACCTATCCCTCATGTTGGGATAGTTTTCCCCTTCAAAGATGCTTGCTGAGAATCCGTTTCATGATGCACGCAACTGGCTGGGGCCATCGGCCTCCCCACTGAATGTTGTCCCATGGGGACAACATGCCAACTCCACATCGTGGCCTACAACAGGTGGTTCGTTCCTCTAACGCTGCTATCGAGCGGATCCTCCCTCCTACACGATTCCACCCACACAGATTGACTCTATTGTAGGTCAATCCTATGAACACGGTCTGCAGACTGTGTCTATATTCCGCGTATGCCTCTTATGCGGCCGGGTGGCTGCATGCACCTCTGATGCGGGCGGATGGCCGTGTGTGCCACTGATGTGACTATGGGGTCGCATCCCCTACCGACAACCACCAGTATCCATGCCGGCAGCTCATATTGTTGTCGTAGTGCACTGCTAGCACACTTCCATCCTCTTGTCATCGTGGTTAGGGTTTCATGACTAGTTTCTGTCACCACGACCGAGTGTTGTGTCCTTGTGCTGCTACTGTGGTTGGGTGCAGCTACCGTGGGTGGGTGCTACTAAAGGAGTTGGTTTCCACGGTATAGTGCCTCTGTTGCGGCCTTTTTTCATGGTCTCTCCAGTGCATCTTCGCCCGATGCACTTTCATCCATTACGCAAAAAAAAACGGAGATATAAAAGGATTGGATCATAAAGAACACCCTAATGAACAATCGACCTATGTTTGTGTTGTTCCTGATTTGTTCATATTAGTGGGATCATGATGTATTAATTATAAATCACAAATATTTAATCCCAATATCAACCTATAATTATATTTTTCAGCCACAAAATTCAAATACATCCCCATATCAACTTGTTAGAGAGTTTATCCTATTTCATCATTTATAGGGGCGAGTAGGGAAAATAATTAATTAATAATTTAAACCCCTACCCGAGAAAAGAGATTTCTCGGGGATGATAATTCATCATCGTCTGTAAATATCCAATTACAATTATCTATCCAAGGGTATCATTGCCACTTTTTGATTCAGCATCTTTCATTGTTAGAGAGTTTTCCTTCAGAGACTCGGAGGTATTTTCAAGTTCCAAATATGATCTATAATTCATGTTATCCAATTTAATGGGGAAAACTCGCCTCATTGTTTCTGTTATGCAGTGTAAAAACCAATACACTAATTCATTTTTTGAAACATTATATTGATTACCTTGTGTTGCATAATCATTTCATAGTTCAAATTATTGAAAAAAACAGTGGGCTCATCGCTGCATTTCGGCAAAACAATTTCGAATAAAATAAACTTTTAATGTTTATTTTATTTTTCCATGAAACGTCCAAAACATAACTTTTCTCATAGACCCACACCAGTCAAGGTTAAATCCTTATTAAAGAGAACATATCATTATGAACTCAATAGTGGTCTTAGATTTTTAATCTATGTAACTTTTTGTAACTTACGAGGATTCGAAAATAAAAAAACTTTTCTTTAAATTATTTTATTTACAGTTAAGTACTGTAAAACTAATTTCATAGCCTGCCTATGCTGACTGATGTTAGGCTTAACCTAAGAGAATCATACACTCATTAACACAATGGTAATATCATATTGATAATCTAAGTTACCATTTTTGAGTTATAATGATTTAAAAATAAATGTAATTTGTTCAAATATTTTATTTACGGCAAAAAAACTACACTCCATTATTGACCCACGCTAACCAAAGTTAGGCTCTTCCTAAAGAAAACATACCCTCATGTGCTCAACGATGGTATCATATTTTCAATCTGAGTCACTATTCATGAGTTATAATGATTTCAAAATAATAAATTAATTCTATTGAATTATATTATTTTGAGTCATTCCATTATTGAGTTTTCTCACTATAGGACTGTGCCGACTAATATTATTTCGTGCCTACAATAAAATTGACATTATGAACGCAATGATTCCCTCATATTTCCCATTTGGGAACCCATTTTAGAGTTATTCAAATTTTCCAAAAAACCACTCACAATCTCTATTTAAAGTATATAATTTTTCGAGGATTCTTTCTGAGAACTTTGGGCCTTAGAATCACATGCCATCATAGTAAATGGTCTCAAAATAATCCCATTTATTCTTTTTAAAAAATCACGGAATTTTGGGGTATTACAAAATATCCATCTAAATTTAATTTATATTTCCTTTTATTCAAGGGATTCTATCTATTCTTAATAATATCCTCTAGATCCCACTTTTCTTACTCAATTTTGTGATTTCACCAGAGTAACATTACCTGTCAATTTTTATGATTTATTATCACCCTATCTCTAGTATAATAAATCTAGCTGAATTCATCACAATACTATAGATCATGTTCCAATTAACATTCATCAGATACGAGTACATGTGATAGGTCAGGAATATACTTATTTAAAAAATATTTATGGAAAACATCATGTATTTTATAGATATTTTGAGGCATTTCTAAATGATAGAAAAAAATAAAATTATTTGAAGAATTTAAAAGGTTTTGATATAGTTTGAGATTATTATACCATTCATAACAAACCTTATAACACCATTCCATGAAGATAAATTCAATAAAATATGATCTCCCACTTTGAATTCCAAATCATTCCTCTAATTTTCATCATATCCCTTTTTACTACATTGAGATTCATTTATGTCATCCTGAATAAACTTGTTTTTCTTAATATTATATCTTCAAAAATTTATGGGCCAATGATTTTCATTTCATCACCGTCATCCAAACAAGTTAAATTATGACATCTCTTTCCATATAATTCTTTGTATGGATCCATTTGAATACATGAATAGAAATTAGTATTACAAGGAAACTTTACCAAATAAAATTTATGATTCAACATTCCATTAATGTCATGTGATAATAAAAAAATGTTTTTTGTTGCCTATATTTTTCCTTCAGTCATTCCATTAGTGTTAGGCTGGTATGATGTTCTCAAATGAATCCCAACATCAAGATATATTTGAATAATATTTAGTAGTGTTTTGAAAAGGTAGATAGTAATTTCATTCCATTTACACATATAAATACGAATTGGTTACATAAATCACATAGAATTTTATATACTAGAAATCAATTTTTGGGAAGAAAAAGTTTTAGATAAATTGTCATTGATTCCTCACTTCACATTATACCATAAAAAATGTTCTCTCTAATTACTATATTTCTTTTTTCTACTAGGGTATGTAAATAAATTAGAGTTATGAGAACTATATACTAATTAACTTTTCATATAAGGAATATAAGGAAGACATAATATCATTTCAGAATTCTGAACACTATATTTAGAAACAGGGTCTATTAATTTCCCATGATCCATATCATTAATTTTAATGTGAAACTTCCCATTGTCAGATTAAAAACATTTGTGAATTTTCTAATAATGTTGGTTTTGTAATAATTTCAAAAATAGGTACTATTTCCCCTTACATAATTTTTACAATATCTATCTTCACTATATCTATGAACATATGATATCTCTCAATCCCCATTTGGGTAATAACTCCATGATAATTCAATTAAATTCATCACCAACATTATTTACATTACTTATGGTGTAGTGTATTGATCAATAGTTATCCTTGAAAATATCATGCCATATCTTTTATCTCATATTGTTTTAATTCTATTAAAATAATTAATTTATGTGATTACGATCCATGTATATCTCACATACTCCACCATAGAGATAATTCATCTATATCTTCAAAGAAAATATTACAACATCAAATAGAAGATCATCGTTTAAATAGATATACTCATTTTCCATTATTCATATGCTATATAATTATCATTTTTCATTAAAAATCCATAAAGTCACGTATTATATGCATCACTATATATCATAAAACCATCATTTCCAGATTGTAGAGTCTAAATCAGATCAGTAACCAATCTAATCTTTAGTTCATCCAAAAATTCTTCACATTCCATCTTCAAAACAACCATTACCCTATTATAGATATTCTTTCTAATGGGTAATCTCATTATGTGAAATTATGAATAACCCACTAATAGAAACCATCAATATGAATGAAATTATGTAACTTCGTTATTTTCATTGGTATATGTCATTATCTAACTCCCTTTTTCTTCACAAGATCAAATGAAATTTCATACATGGAGAGAATATAGACAAAATAAAAAAGTTCATTAACCAATAAATCACACTTATTTAATATCCAATGTAACTATTTCCTTGTAAGACTCAAGAATGATCCTTATGTTATTATCATGGTCCTCATTGATTTTATAACACAAAAAATATCATCTATGAATACATCCAGAAAATCCTCAAGATATTCCTTTAATACTCGCTTGATTTTATATATTATACATTTTTTTTGATTTAGTCAATCCAAATAGAATTAAAATAAACTCATAATGTCCATACCTCATTCAAAAAAATTTCTTTGTAATTTCATCCTTCATTACTCACAATTGATGATACCCAGAATAAATGTAAATCATTAAAAAAATTCATCATCATGATGTCACAAAATATTTCATTATTGTGAGGTATATGGATATTTTTTTATAATAATAGTAGTGATATACATATAACCATTTCACAGACTCATGGATCCATATTTCTTTTTAATGAAGATAATTGTGACTCCCTATGTGGAAAAACATTGGGAAAATCCATTATCACCCAATTCCTATAGTTTTTTATTAAAATAAACTAATTTCAGAGTGTCCATCCTATAGGGAGTCTCTGATATTTTTCTTTGATCTGTTAGAAATATATGTAAAACTCACTATCTTGATATGGGGTATGTCGATGTAATTATTCCAAAAATAAATCAATGTATTCATTTATAATTGGTCCATCCTCCTCTTTAATATTACCTTCTCAATCCAAATATTTTGTTTTCTTTTCATCACCATGAATCTTACTCATAAAAGATAATGGAGGTGAATATATATATATTTGAATCATATGATAGTTATGCCTCTACTCTAAATATAATAAATTAGATTTCATCCAAATAAAATAAAATTTTATTATTTTATTATTTTTTTGCATTATATTTTTAACTAAATTCCTTACAAAATATTGTACATCATTTAACCACTGAATGATAATAATGTCATAAAATAAAGGATATTTATGTGACATAATTAGGATATCTAGACGTCTCTTTATCATAGTGAGACATCCCCAAAGAGTATTGATTGAAAAATCATTTATTATATTAAAAAGGTTATGTGTAATTTTCTTGGAACATTCGGTATATATAAAGGATTGATGGTATCCAAAATAAAAAAAAAATGGTTGTATTTTAATAAATGATTAAATTACCTTCTACAACATCATTGGATAATTCCTCAGCTATAGTGATAACATAATATTGGACATATCAAATTTTCCACTTCTGTATTATATTCCTTTAACACTACGGTCATTTTTTAACATAGTGCCTTATATACTAGAATTCAAAAAACTAAATATAAATATTTTTTATCTCCCTGTTCCATTATTCCCTTGGTGACACTTATCTTAAATCTTATAGAAAACTCTAAATACCTTCAACAATTTACCTCGGTGGTTCTTTAAAATATTTCTTAAAGATATAAATCGATTTTTTATCTACTTTTTATTTCATGTATACACATTTTTGTGGTGATTAAATGACCTATTATTCTATTTATTTCCAATTAAAATTAATTATTTAGTTTATTAATTCTATATCTCGATGGAACATTAATGTATTTTAGGATTTGATGGAAATTGTTGATATACCAGTACCCTTCATAGACATGTCTAAATTCATTCAATGAGGTTGTCAAACATTAGTTTTGTGTGGAATATGTAACTATTGGAATAACTAGATAAACGTGTAAAGGTATCTTCATACTCAACAGAAAATTCTTCTTCATTTTTTTTAATATGAGGAAATTTATCCTCATTACATTGTTTTTGTCACGAGGGAAATATTTTTCAATGAATGCCTCTTTATAAGAATCCCATTCCAGTGGTTATATTTCTTCTCACTCCCTACTATTCTAGATTAATGAAAATAATTGATATGGATAAATTTTTATAAAATGCACAATAAGTGTAAACCTTTCCTTTTCACTACATCCCATGGTCATAAATATATTCTACAAAGACCTAATGAATTCCTCAATTTCCATGTCTACTTGTTGTATCTATTCTGAGATGTATTGAAAGAAAAATCTAAATAATATCTTCCTTACACAAACATTAGGATGTTATTCTATACATATATTAAAATTTTACCATATGGTTATGTTATCTAATATATATTTGAGATAAAATTGTTCTAATTGGTTCTTCTAAACCTTAATACCAACTATAACAAACCTAACCCTAGTAACTTTGATCTGGTGTAGGCATAATTACATTGGCATATATATAAATGATTAAATGCTAAATATTCAACCATTTCAATAGTTTAGGAGAACTACATACATACATGTAACCAATTTGATATTTGAAATATTCTATAAAACACAAATAATAAAAAAGTAAAATTAGACGCATACTTGAAAACTCATTCCCATAAATCTTCTTCACATCCGAGGGAAAGTGAATAAAATATTGGTGATATCAAATGATAAATAAGGGTTATATATAGTTGATGAAATTATGAATTAATAATCATAATCAACATGGATATATAAATAATCAAACATAAATTCTATTTAAATAGCATGACTATCATAATAATATATGGAAAAATTAATATAGAAAGACAAATAATTGAATACAAAATCATATTAATTAGTAAATGAAAATGAAATGCATCCAGATATAATATTATAGCTAATATATAATAAATAATAATAAAAAAATAATTATTAATTAAGGAAATACTTAATTATTGGAAATCATGGTCTTATAAATCACGATATCGCTACCTCCATGATCATTTTCAAGACACATTAAATCTAATGGGTAAAAAAATCTAATTTGGAAAACTAATTTTTCTGATGAAACCTATGGATGTAATGCGGGTCTATCTATAAATGGTCCCCATCCTAGAATGCATGTCAAAATCATTCTATATATATTGAATGATTTATATAATTTTTAAACTATTCTCATCATCAACATATATCCATGTTGAGAAAAAGATACATATTTATCAATATTTACCTAGTAAATCAAATGAAATTAAAAGGTAAAATATATTGAAAAATATTATACAAATTAATATATAATAATTTTCAAAAAATAGTAATAACGATTTCTAATAAAAATTTAATTTCTAATGAAAAATGATCCTATGAAAGTGATTGTTTCAAGAGAATTTTAACAATCACAAAACAAATTCCAAATGTACAATATAATTTGTTTTTGATCAAATCCTCATGGATGAAATAATTCACATTAAATCAAAAAATAAATTTATTTATTATCTATAAATGAAATTACATTTAAAATGTGTAGTAAATAAACCACATAACATAAATGATGTGTATAACATTAAAATAAGACTCAAGGTAGATAGATTGAGATGAATCCCCTTACAACATGATTTCCATTTTTGAATGTGATTCTTCCATGATTAAAATATTTTCATGTATGTTATTAACTTAAACCATAACCATACTCATATTTCCGATATCATATATGGTTTCATTATAACATTTTACAAGAATTTTTAATAACATTCCATTATTTTTATTATTTTTTTGAATTAATTCCCCTATTTTCACATGCATGTATTATAAAAAATGTTCTCAATATTATTTAATGGATATAATTATTCTATAACAAAAATTATAATTATTGAATTAACAACGTATTTACATAGTAGGTGTAGCATCATGTGTTGTGATCCACTTTCTTGTTCACTGAGCTAGTTTGTTATATGACCCATAGCGCACCCCTTGTATTCAAGAGGATATTATCTATCATTGAGATTCAAATATATCAAATAGTGAGACTATACGTAATTATAATATAAAGAAAATAGAACAAATCCCTATAGAAAAAAAATTATTAAATAATCAATAAATGAAAAATAACAAGTATCAGATGAAGAAACATTGAAATAGTGAATGTGACTAGAAAATAGATATATAGTCATGTCACACCATATAATCATCATGTGTGAAATGAAAAGCAAAAAATAAATAAAAAAATCCATGAAATTACGAAAATCATGGCAAGTTGCCTCATCCATGCTTCATATTGAATCCCAATCCATCCATCTAACATAGGGCTCATGTCCATGTCTTTTCATGTAAATATTATATCTATTTGGGTAACAAACGGTAGGCTCTGTAGGGTTTGAGTACAAATCGGTAGGCCACCGACAACTTAATATCAATAAATATCAAGTCTACAACTGTGTATAAATTTTTATAAAGAATATATGTTACAAAATGGTGAATGTAAATTCGTTTATCATGTTTTATTCTTTATTTTACTACATTTTATTTAGGTTTATAATGACAACCAATCCAGTCATGCTTTCTTTATCCAATGTGAGATTCTAAACCATGAACCATATGAATTTTACATTATATTCTTTCATTGTAATTCCTTAATCAATTTAATTACATTTTCATTTTAGTACCATATAGCTTCATTTTAGGTACCATTATCACATATAAAAGAAGCATCAGTCTATTATCATTATCTAGGGTACATATATTTTCATTCTAGCACCAAAATCATGAGTAAATAAAAAAACTCAGTATAACACCAAAATCATTGGTACTTTGTGCATTAGTATATTACCAATTCTAATGCATTTTTAGGGGCCTAAAGTAGCAGTCTTGTGCACCTTGGGAACATGGAACATCAATCCATCACTCTATAAACATTTTTCACATATAAATATGTATATATATATATCATAAGTCAACATTAATAACCAATTTTTAAAGAATTATCAAAATTATATACGATTTACATTATCAATCATAACCATAATTCCTTACATTCCACGTAATTATCAACATGATAAATTCCCAATTTAATAAATCATTATATTACACATCAATTATCTCATAGCACATTAAAATTATCAGTATAATTCAAACATCCCTCTAAAACTTATTAACAATACATTTAATAAGGTTTTAGTTCAATTCCATAAACCCACTATTTGCAATTTTAAAATTTATTATCATGATTTCAGTAATAATTTTCACCCCCATGGGTTTCCATGAACCCCAAACTTGTAGTCTCAAATTTATTCAAAGGATCTATGCAGGGCCTCTAAATCTATCTGAATTAAATTTAATTTTTTAATTTAAAAGCAATTTCACAATATTTAAACACAACATTGGAATTACATACATAATGAATGAATCATGATTATGGGAAATTTCATGTAGACCACATACCATAATATATTTGATTAATTGTAAACAACCATATCTATTAATTTGAGGCAGAATAGAAGATATTGAATAAAAACACAACAATACTCATGGTATGGTTTTGGAAATATATTCATTAAATAGATAGAAACATAAAACATCACTATTCCCCTCAAGCAATATAGATCTATCTGCAATAGATTAGTTAAATGGTTCTAAAAAATATAATCGAAGGAAATTTGGTAACAACATGAACGAACATAGACATTATAGAGAATTTATATCTCAAACATTCAATTAATTTCTTGAAACTATGACATATATCATAGGGAATCACCTCTTGAGCCTTGGTAGAAAAAATAATTTGATATTTAGAATGAAAGACTAATTAGAATGTCTTTTGAGTTCTAATTCATATTAGATCCATGAATTTCATAACACTAAATATACTTCACTTGATTATAGAATATAATTATCCTAATTGTTCTTTAATCGGTCATGATTCTTTGTATCAATCCAACCCTTCGAACTATTGGATTTCATAGATAGATAAGCATGTATCAAATATGTTGTTACCCTTAGTTAATAAATTCATGGTTTCCCCAAAGCACCCACACTGTTTTAAAAAATGACGTACCAAATGTACTCTTTCACTGGTCTCACTGTATTTCAACTATTGTTTTCTTAGAAGAGGTTACAAGGTTTTCTAAAAGAATGTTCCAATATATCACCATCCACCCCAAAACATCCAAAACTAACCTGAAAACACCATAGATATGAAAAAACAAAGATATTAAAAAAACATAAAATGTCCATAAAAACGTGTAAAATACATCTAAATAGAGGTTGGTATCTTAGAATAAATTCATTATTAAGACAACTCTTTATTTTTTCGAAATGAAATTTAACCACATCGATTTTGGAGATTTAAGGTTGTGCAGACGCATGAGTGATGATATCATTGCTTAGACTGGTGAAAGGGTTTGAAAGTAGGTGATATTTTATTTCATCATAATTAGTAAAATATCATATATATCATATATATTCACTAATTTTATCATTAAATAATTTAATGAAAATAATATTTTAAAACTAAATAACAATGCTTCATCAGGCTGTAGTCTTCATTACACACAAGTAACATTATCATATTTCAAAAGGAATTTAATATAATAAATTATATGTGATGTTAAAATTACATATTTTTTATAATATCAGAAAAATCATATACATATTTTAAATTCATTATCATATCGAACCTTGGATATTGGTGATGGAAAATGAACTATATCAGTCTGTGACACTGTAGTCTTCTATACAAATGATAAATTATTTCATTTCCCACTTAATTGAAGTGGAGATGGATACCTTTTACTATGTCAAGCTAATAATATATTAGTATATGAGAGATACTAGTGTTATTATATTTTCTGTATTAATAATTTAATAAATGTATAAAAAAGAACAAATTAAGTGAATGCGCTTTGTTATGATAATTACCTTCTCTTATAGAATCCTACATTCTATAACCTACTATGGATAATTAAGATAGTATTTTGGAGAGAAAATATATCTATAATTTCATTAACGATGGTGTAGAGAGACTTCTGTAGGGTTTTTACAAAAAAAGGTGGCTTGGGATGTGTGAGAATGTCTGGTGGGGAGTTCCCGTTTATAAGTGGGGAAAGGGGACCTATTTGGAAATTACTATAAAATTTCTCAAAACAATCTAAAATGATGAAGTGTTTCAAATTAAAAAAGCATCCAACTGACCCTATATTAAAACATGGAATGTATATATTATAAATATAAATAGAAATTAATATTTTTACATAATGGAAGTTCATTTTTATGATTATGGTTTGTTGAATAACCCTTTAGTAAACATATTTTCAACATACCATTGTAATTATTTTTTTACTATTTCACAATTCAATTTGGTAAAGCATTTTTTTAATTTATTATTTAAGAAAAATTATTCCAATTCAAAATATAGAATCAATTTTTTTTGAAATTATATACAAAAAGTGTAAAATTTTAATTAATCATTAATCACGCCGACATGACAAGAAAGTAGGGGTTCAAATAGAATGTGTTTTGAACATTCTGACGTTTTATTCATCATTGTTAAATTGATTCCAATGAAATAAATTGGATTAATACATTTCAAATATAAATAATATTACAATAAATGAAGTTTAAAATATAATTTAAATTTCAAAATAACTCAACTGAAAATAAATTTTGTTAAGTAAAAATAAATATTTTTCACAATTAATCTAATAAATGATACATTTAGAAAAATACCAAAAAAAACTTGACCAAAATATGGGTATAATAATTTAAAATTTTAATTTTACTTTATTAAATATATTTTCCAATATTATGTAAAATTAATTTAATAAAATCTATGTGAAATGATGCTAAACATACTTTTAGAAAAATAATTTTTTTTATATTTCTTTTACTTTAAAATGATCATATTTTATTTTTTAAAAATGTTTGTAAAGTTTATTTATTTTATATAACTATAAACCATATATTATTTGTAATTTTGTTTTATTTTCATTCAGACCATTTAATTTTATTAATATGTTACAATGTTAATTGTTAAATAATATTTTAACAGAGTATCTTGTTTCATTTAAAAACAATGTTTCATGGATCAAAAGCTATAGATGAAATAAAATAAATTATTAAAAATATGTTATAATGTATCTAGGTGTTACAAAATATAAATGTTATAATTCAAAATATTCTTTTCAAAACCAATCTATGAAGATAAATAACATAGTGGAAACAATACAACAATATGGTATATATTATTCATGTGGGAAAAATGTCTAATAGAATACAAAACTGAACATCGGATAGGATGAAAGAGGATGATTCCATTTCAATTTTTATCAAATAAAATTTATATATTTCAAAAAATTTGGGAATTAAATAAAATATATGTGTCTCAAATATGATTTCAAATATCAGATCCATTAAGATCTTGGAATATTTATCACAGTTAGGTAGATCTATGGGCATCCAATATAGCCAGACCTATTAAAATGATTATTGGGGACCGGCACCTCATGTTGGAAAAAATAATGTTTTCAGTCTTAACAAATTTTATTATGTGATTTCATTTACATAATAATAAATATATTCATCTATATAAGATAAAAATAGATTTATTTTTAAAATTTTTATTTTTTTGACAAAATTAAAAGTAGGATTAAATGGTGTTCTTCTATAAAGATACCATATGGTATGTTACGTCATATTTAAATGATGATATATATTTTATATATTACACTAACAAAAAAATAATCCTTTAAAATGAATATAATTCCCATTATGCATACCAAAAAAAATATGGAATCACATGATTGGTCATGTAAATGAAAAAACATTTATTGTATTATAAAATAATGGATATTTATATTCTTTTTAAATACTATAAATTGGTGTATTTAATTAATATATATAGTAATTAATGGCCAATAATTTATTTAATGTAAAAGGAGAGAGGGACACTAATCTCATTGTGCTGGTTTGTATTGATCTGTATATACTATTTGTAGTTGATTGAAGGTTGAGTACTCATACATCATAACATATATTTTTTATTTCATTAGTTATGGATATAACTATATGATGAGGTAAAATTAAGTTTATTTTGAGAGATTCATGGAAAATAAAAGTTATATAGATAACATTATTTGTAAAACAAATAGGAAACTCTATATGGTGGATAATATCATAAACATAGATTTTTTTGGTTATTAATAGGTGTTTATGATTTTATTCCTACTCATTAATACTTTTAAAATACAAATAATTGTCGAAGTTAATGGCCTAACCACATCTTCTTAGTCATGATGAGATCATTTATTACCCATGTGAGTATTCCCTTATCCTTTTGGGGATACATATTAATGACAGTAGTACACATTGTAAACTATGTTCCAACTAATGTAAATAATAATATTCCATATATATTTTGGTTTTTATATAAACCTCCATTTTAAAAAGGATGAGTGTGGGTATGTGAATAATTTATAATGTTTAGTTGTGGAAAATATCATACAAATCCAAGCACAATGTGTATCACTATTGAAGATTCAATGGAAATAAGAGGATACTACCTATATAAATGATCATATAGAAAATTTGTTGAAAATGGTCCCAAATTCTATGAGATGGATCATATATTTATGAAATTTTGTGGAACAGATATATACATCAATGAATTCTAGACTGAAGATGAAAATAATTTTGTACAGGAATAAATTACACAAATCTCTATATAAGAGAACACTTAATAGACACAATTACTCATTGGATTACTAGATAAATTATATAATATGAAATCTATAGTTTCTTAGTACATGAGTATAGTGACTTGTTTTTAGTTTAAAATAATAGTCATATAGCTAATAGGGACGCAGTTAGTGTCATTGATGTTTTTAAATTGTAAGAAACATTAAATTTTTAAATGAATTTTGTCACATTCTAGGTCAGGATTCCATCCAACCTAAAATAGGACTCATCTTGTGGAATGGACCAAGATCCATTCTGGATCTCTATAGGTAAGAAATTGTTCTTGGGAATCTAGTAAAACCTTTGGGAATGGTTTATCCCCGGAATTGATACTCCAAAAAACCCATAAGTATCACATATCACATCGTAACCAACACTCATAAAAAAATATGTTAATGGATAACAATAAAACATGAGTTTAAAATTTAATATTTACAAAAAATCCAAAACAAAAATAGGCGAGGGGACTAAGGATCCTACAAGCCTCCATGATTTATTTTGGCCAACTCCCTTATTCTATCA
Source organism: Viscum album (assembly GCA_963277665.1). Taxonomy (NCBI): domain Eukaryota; kingdom Viridiplantae; phylum Streptophyta; class Magnoliopsida; order Santalales; family Viscaceae; genus Viscum; species Viscum album. The sequence goes on along the minus strand of OY728125.1, from coordinate 1,918,141,568 downwards.
CCATGAATCCTTGTACAAAAAAAACTACTAGCACATAGAACCATAATCACCACCATGTGGAGCCTTCCCTTACCTGAATCAAACATCAGATGGTCTACATATACTATTGGTTTTATGTGGGTTGTGATCTAAATTTTCCATTAGGATACCAAGAAAATAGATTCAATATAATTATATTATATGAAAAATTAATAGTATTGTTTTTAGAAAAGTAAATTCAAAATTTAAATAAAACAATCATTGAGTTAAAAGAGGAAATAAATGAAACAAAAAAGATGAATGATTGGAATAGCATGAGTGGAATGATAAATCCATATAGAAATATGTATAGAGGGGTCCTAGGATCCTTTTACTCATGTTGTTCACCTATAATATATTTGAAGGACCTTATCAAGCCACCGATTCCCATCAAATGAATTTTACATAGATATTATAGGAAATCTTTTTTGGGAGACATGTCATTAGCCCTGCCGACTCACTTATCATTATTGAACTAGTTTTCAAACATATATACGTATTGTCCCCATATTCTCTACTAAAATCACTAGACCACATGACATCACCTCTTACAGAATATTATTATCAATAAAAAATGACATAACTAAAAACCCATATGTATATGAAAATAATTATCAGACATTTAACACATGCCAAAACACATGAAAAAATATATTATTCACCACCCATGCACTATATAAAACCCTTATATAATCAAAATTATGAATTAAAAATCATTATTCAATGTCAGTACATGAAACCACCTCCCACTATCTTGTAAAAAACATAAATAAATGTTTCAACCCACAATAAAGCAATTGTAAAACCTATAAAGACATGAATTCAAATACCATCAAGATCCAACATAATGAACAAATATTACGCAATTTAGGTTAACTTATCCACTATAAAATATAGAACTCATGAAAGTATAATGGTAGAACCATAATGAAGGGATAAGATAAGAGAGTAGGATCTTATTTGAAGATTCTTTAATAATCAATGAGAAAATACCCAAATAACATATCCCAAGGGAGGTGGGAAGAAGTTGGAGAAAAACCAAGGACTATGGATTTTGAATGGGGAGAAAAAAATTGGTAATTTGTGTTCAAAATTTTTAAGGTTAAATACTGTAATTTCAAACATTTCCAGGTTCTGGAAGGTTATATAGTATCAACTTATAGTATAATAGATGATGATCCAACTATGTAGAACCCATATCCAAGAGGAAATATGGACATATGGTCTCACTAGATATGTTACATTCCCATAATCCTAGTCTCATACCTTATACAATACCACATTTCTAAGAATGTTGTTAGTTCTTGAGGGATGCTTGCTTGTTTGATATGTCATTTTACATTGATGGTGTCCCTATCCATGGGACATGGATTGCAATTGGATGGAACACAGTTGCTACTAACCATGTGTCAAATGTGCTCCTCCTTCATTATGGACCAAAAAATAACACTTTTTTATAAATATAATAATCCACCCAGGTAATAATTGAATGGAAAAAATATAAAATACCTAATAATGATTCTAAATATGTGAAATTTCTCACCACCCTAAAAACTGCCCACCCTGGGAACATAAAAAAATGTATTTTCAGAGAATAAATTTGGATATAGACAATAAATCCAATAATTTTTCTCCAATGTCTCATTCTATTCAATGATGTGTTACTAATGAATCTAAACAAAATGCGTGGATTTCCATTAATGCAGTCTCACTTAGGAATCCACAATCCATATTGATTGCTCAATACTAGAAACATAAAATTCCTTCTCTAACTCTTCCCATTTTAGAATATGAGACGAGTCCTAGTTATACATGTCCAATTGAGGTACATGGAACACATAATCGAATGATGTAAGATTGTTCCTTAAATAAAAAATATATTCCACATTAACACCATTTTATTAATATTAAATGGTCTGAAAACCTCGTAGGTAACATCCCCTTTATACTAGGAAAATAGTGAGCCATGTGAGGTTCCACACATATAAGAACTCAATCACCAACTGAGAATTTTATGTCTTGGAGATATGGATTAATATATGAGTTATGGTGGTTATATTTTATCAACAACCCCTGCATGATGAATCAAAATTTATTTGATGTCTCTTTCCCAGGGCTTGATCCCAAAAAAGGTGTCTTGTCCACTTTTATCCTATATAAGGGTGAACGTCTAGGCTATCTGTAAAGAAATTCAATGGGTGATATTATTATAGAGGGATGTAAAATATTATTAAACTACAATTCCAATAATCATGAATGGTTATCTCATGAAGCCTTAAAATAAAACATAGATACACAGAGAATGTATTAGAAAATTTAATTTTCCCACTTCATTACACCATCTCTTTTAGGATCATTTTTCAAGAAAAGTTTGAAATGTGATCCCAATTACTTTTGATGTTCATCCTAGAACAGAGAAGTAAAATGGGGGTCTATATCTGAAATGATATCTAAAAAATAGAATAATAGTTCATGATTTCCATAACATACAACCGATCTAACTCTACCACCAATTTTGAATCCCTAATAAAAATAAAATGGGATAATTTCTTCATGAAATCAATTAACACACAAATAACATTCATTCCATGGGGTGTACATGTAAACTCAATGATGGAATACATTGATACCTTGTCTCTATTATAGGTTCGAATTGGGTTTGGATGAAGGAAACCTAAGGGACATTGGTGCTCAACATTAATGAGATGAAATTCATTGAAACAAGATACAAATTAATCTATACACGTGTCATTCTAAGAAACTAGAACCCTTTTTCACATTTTACTACATATTTTTGGTCCTAAGATTAATGTTCCACTAAGGATAGTGTTTCTCCTACTTCACCACCATCTACAATGAAAACAGAACCACAAATAGATCCTCAAAAAAATTGATTCCTTCAGGAGTTAATGACCATTCAATGGTAAAATTTCCACAATTTAGAAGATAAATAAAACACTGAAACATGTCATAATTTGGTTGTTTATCTAGGATTAATTATTGAATATGGGTATTCAACAAAAATTCTTTCTAATAATGTATCTACACTATGCTCCTTAATTTCTGGTTGATCCGGGAAAAAATCCTCCTAAACATACACTCATCGTGATAGTACTTTAGAAATTTCACTAGTAATATCCTTCTTAGGAAAATTGCTACAACATTCCCTTTTCCAAAGTAACAAACAAAGTAAATGTAAAACCCGTGAAGATACTGAACCCATTAACACAAACTTGGATTCAAATCACTTTTCAAGAAAATATATACATTGTTCTAATCGTCTGAGTAAACTAGGAATTTCTACTTTATGGGATATTAAAGCAACATTTTCAAAACAAAATTACTAACACTTGTTCCAAATCATGGTATGGGTAGTTTATATCTTATAGTTAGTGTTGGAAATAATCATATTCCACTACATGGTTTTCTTACATTAACACCCACCAAAGGCCTATACCTAAATCATTATAGTAGACAATGTATCCCCTTGTAGATTATAGTAAAATTAATGTAGGGTTTTGTTAAACCATCTCCTAATATCCTCAAAAGAATCTTTACATTGTGAACTGCATTAAATATTCACCCATTTTCAATTATGTGTGGTAATTATAAAATAAATTAGAGAGAAATCATTAGAAACCCACATGTATTTTCCGTTATTACCCAAAAAATGCAAGACCCTGATGACATTCTTTAGTTACTCCCATGATATCACCACAATGATTTTTTCAGTGTAAACTAAATACCTATTCTATAAGATTTCATAGATTAGAAATTTAACATATTGAAACCAAAAGGTTCACTAAGGGATCTAAGAAAATAAATAGTGGTCCCAAATTGTAAAAAACACAATCCCCAAGTATATCCCATGATCTTCCTCAGTCTTAAAATAAACTAGGATGGTATCAAAAAACACAATGAATTAATATTCAAGGTAATGATGGAACACTTGGTTCTTATGTTCCATTAAAAACATCCAAAAGATCTATAAACCCAGATGAAATGACCAAACACTCAATGTTTTTATACATTTTTTTGAATTATATTATAGGAATTTCAACCTATATAACCCTAACTAGATGATAACTACAATTCATTTCAATCTAGAAGAACCACCTTTCCCCTTTGAGCTGATAAAAAAAGTCATTATTAAGGGTCAACCTGTACTTATTCATTTTGATGACATATTTAAACTTCTAGTAATTGATTCACATCCAAAGGGATCCATCATCATTTTTATAAAAAAAAATGGCGGTGCTATGAGATATAACTGGGTGAATGAATCCTTTATATTAAAAATCATCTAGTTTTAATATTAATTCCCCAACTCAATGGGGACCATTTAATATGATGGTAGAAATATCATCTTTATTCCAAGTGCCAAATTAATGTATAAATCCACATCCCATTCAGAAGGTAAACCTAAAAATCATATGGAAAACCTCTGGAAACTAATATACTAAAGGGGGAAACGCATCCTCATAAACTAGAAAATCATCCTCCTACATAAAAAAATAAACCTATAAAGTATGACTTCTTAGCATTAGAATAGGATCTCCATCTCACCCTGTTATGGGATACCATTCACCTCGAATGACCTATGTACTCTCATTAGGTGCTAGAAAAGATTCCTGATAATTAAAATAATCAATGTCCACCTAGTAATGATCCACCAAATACCTACCAAATATCACATCAAAGTGGTATATTTATAAAACTAGGAAGTCCCATTAGATTTTTACTTGAGATTGAGTGAGAGCACATGATAAATATCTAAAACTGATATGTATCTTGTTACCATGAGGTGTTACAAAATCTATGGTATACAGAATAATCACAATTTTTAATTTTACTAGTTTAATATGATTAGATGAAATTAACGAATTTTAAGAACCCATTTCAAAAAATAGTGATAGATATGGATGATACAAAAAAACATTTCTTGAATTGTTAGAGGTTATGAATCTAATTCCATATGAGCCTGATCAATTACATGAATGTTCTTAATATCTACTGATGATTGTGGTTGATTACTAATCAGTGGCTATACCATATGATGAATCTATACATAATAAGAACCTTCATTTATACCACACCGTATAGACTGAGAATCCCTAGACATTGATTCTCCAAACTCAGTAATGTTTTCTCAATTCATTGTGGAGCATGCACTACTATGATTTTTCATGACTCTATAAAAGAACCACTGCATGGGAAAAATGTCATCTCTCTAATGGAGGGTTAAATGTTGAACTAGAAACAGTAACAACACATGGACCAATATTCCATGAATAGTCTTTATACTATACATCGAACCTAGAGGAGGAGTAAAACTAAATCCTGCAAATCCATTGACAACCTCCAGCCCTTCACATTGTGTGTTGGCTAGACACCCCACTCACAAAAAAAAATCCCCGACCTGATAGTCTTATCCCATGTAAGTATACTATTTAGAATATCATTACCCAAATAAAGGGTGAAACCTCCCCTGATTCTATTATTCATTAAACCATGTCGAGATACCAGAAAAATAGACACCTGACCCATACCATGGAATTTTTTAGAGAGAATTATCAATCCCAACTTGTAGGAAACTATATTTTAGGCATTGAGTAACACCTTTGGAAAAAATTATCCCATGTATTCTTACTCCAAAAAATCCACAAGAATCACATGTCACATCAAAACCAACACTCACAATACTAGTGATTAGTGGATAACACTACAACGTCATTTAAACATTTAATATTTATATCAAAAAACAAGAACAACCAAAATTGGGAGGGGGGAAAGTATTCTAAAAGGCCTCGTGATATTTTTAGTTCAATACACTCATGTCATCACCAATAACAATTTCATAAAATAACCAACTTTCATATAGAACCACCATCACCACCACAGTGATCTCTTCCAATTCGTGAATAAAATATCATATGGTCTACATACACCTTAGGGTATATGAATGGTGTGATAGTATATTCCCAATTTGATAATACTAAATGTGATTCCATTCAATGAAATTATATGACCAATTTACTTGATATTTTTTTGGAAATGAATTATACAATTTAAATAAATCCGGGATTGAGAAAAAATAGGAAATAAAAGTTATAAAAGTTGAACGATATTCATTTCATGAGAACCGTGGGAATTAACTTATGATGAAACTTTATAGGGGTTCGATGATCCTCATTCTCTTATTCATAAAAAATCATAGACATGAAGGTTATACTCAAGTGACCAATCCACATCACATTAATTTTAGTTAGGGTTGTTGCATAATCTGGTTAGAGAGACCTAGCCTCATCCCATCTGACTCAAGTAATATCGAAGACCAATTATATACATCTATATTCCTAGGGTTCCCATGTTGTATATTAAAATCACTACATGAGATGAAGTCACCACTTACACAATCACTATCTCAATATAAAAATTAACTCATGATAATAAAACATAGGCAAAGGATAATTAGTATAAAACATTTAACACATGCCAAGGACCATGTAAAACCCCAATTTTACTTCCCATGAACTTTATAAAAACCATTCTCAAACTAAATAACGATATATAAAAATTTCATACTATATGAAGACATGGATCCTCATATATATTTCTTAGAATCATCCAAAATCATTGTTGAAACCAGAAATTCACCAAGATTCAACCCTATAGAGGCAAGATCACACCAAAAATATTATTGTACAACTAAAATAAAAAAATATTGATATATATATTTAGGGCAATTAGTCTGCTGAAATAGATTCATATAATGAAATGATAATGAGATAACCAAAAAGTTGAGAAAGTGAAGGAGGATATTAATTTATGATTCAGTAATGATCCAATCCAAAACACCATAATATATTTTCCTGGTGGAAAAGGACATAAGAGGGAGGAAATCATACGGATGGGGAGTTAAAATGGGAGTTAAATGGTTGATTTTTCTTAAAATATAGGAGGAGAAGAATTATAATTTCACTGATTTTAATTTTTTAAAAGGATATATGGTTTTGAAAAGCTATGTCCCATACTATGAGCCAACCATGTGGCATCTCTATCCAAGATGAAAGCCGATCGCATGGTTTTCCTCATCGGGGGAAACCCATGAACAAAGCTTTTATCAAGGGAGATAACCACTGTCCTAGTCACATGTTTATCCCTATATGTCGATATACTTGTGCATAAGGTTGTGGGTCCTAAATAGATCCACTATCTAGAGAGTATAGTTTTTTCATGGCTAGATCATGGTTTCTACTAATTGTGAGGCACCAGGAATCCTCCTCTCTATTGACACACAACTTCCAAATTTTCTAAAATACTTCTAGTTAATCCTTATAATAATGTTATGATAAAATGTAAAACAGAAAATAGCTCAAAACGACACAATGGAAATGAAATATTCAATGCACTAAAACCATGTTTGTATTTTTGTAAACCATATAGTGGATAAAAATATCATTGGGTATAAATGAGTATTTAAGAAGAAACTGGAAACTATAGGTAGTTCAGAACCTGTAATGTATTAATGGCTACAAAAGGGTTTATATTGAATCATAGAAAACACTATATTGAAACATTTTCACTAGTTTCAATGAAAAAGTCCATGAGACCAGTACTTTTTATAGTGGTATACAATTTCTATGAATTTTTTTAAAATTAATGTGAAAACCAAAATCCATAATGGTATCTTTATGGAGGATTAAATTATGAAACAACCAAAAAGTTTTTTTGACTCTAATGGATTAATAAACGATATGCAAATGTCAATGTTTTATTAATAGATATAATAATGTATCTCGGTCATGCAATAATTTATTTTTTTATACCATAACAAAATTTGGTTTAAAAAAAACAAATGTATTAACTTATTTTATATGGGGTTTAGTGGGATTATAGTAATTTTCATAATTGTTTATGTGGTTGAAATACTACTTATTTGAATTACGATACCATTATTATATTCTTTTACTGTTTATCTACATATATTCTTCTATATTATGGAAATATGAAAAGAATCATATATTTTTGGGAACATGATCCATCATGATATATCATAGAGGTTTCTTGATCTATGTCAATGTACATATATTTACATCATACTGATGAGCTACTGTATATAAAAATACATGATAGGGTTTTTTTCACGCTTGTTGAAGTCATTATTCTATGAAAATATTTCATCACACACATGAATGAATTTATTGTAGGAGAATGATTATATAATCATATGTGACTGGGTAGGTCATTTATGTTATGTATATAGTAGGATATATGGTTCCTATTCCTTATGTTTTTTATAAAGATATCAAGATTACCCATGCGAACACCATTGAATTGAAATGAAGACTACAATTAAGTATCTAAGAAAAATTATGGAATTATTACTCTTTTATATAGTAGATGAGGAAATTTCCATTAGAGGAAATACAAAATATTTTTCCAAAAAATATTTAGTCAATATAAAAAAACATTTGGGGTGTATCATCACACTCAATAGAGGGTTTTTGAGCTAAATGAGTTCAATGAAATCTATGGTCACATATTCTATAGTTGATTCCATGTATATTGTATTTTTTAGTAGATATATAATTATTTTTTGATACCAAAAATCATCTATGATCTCAACATCATACATATCAGTGTACACACTATCTCAATATATTGAGACAATAATACAAAAATTGCTCTTGTAAATATTATATGGTCACATTTTAGGAAAAAGTAAATACTTATAATATATTATATCATGAGGGACATTTATTGGGTGGGATAATTCAAAGTGATTATAGAATAAATGGATGTATACATGGTTCCCCCCTTAACATACAACTAAACACAAATGAAAGATGATCTTCATGTGAGTTTAAGGAAACATAAATTATGTGGTTGTTTTCTATACTACATGTGAGAGTCTATTTCAGTTAATGTTCTACAACTAACTATTTACAGTTGATATTGGCTATATATTATACGAAGTAAATATTAATTTAATCATATTATTATGTATAATTCATAGTTCTACATGAACTGATGTAATAATTTTTTGTAGTATTTTAACCTTAAAGGGATATCATAGTTCACCACTATAATGGAAAGATTACAGTTCTAGGATGATATTATTAAACCCAATTATACGTTTGGATGACAATTTATAATATGAGACATATAATGTTTATTTATAGGTAAGATTACTCATATGAATATAATACAATTTTTCATGATGTTTTCTCATGGTAATCTCCATGATAAGAGAATACATGAATAGATATGCCATTAGGAAATCAGTATGCCTATGATTCATCAAATATTATTTTCTTATAGTGTGTGTAATTTTCCTTAAAATATATGACTGTTATTTACATATTTAGTAATTAATTTTCTTATATTTATTTCAATAAACCATGAAAATAACATTTCATGTAGAAGTCGGGTATGTTTTCTCATCAACAATGATGTGTAACTAAAAAATATATCAAGGATAGATTTTAACATTCATATTAATAGATATTGATTTATTATCACATTGATTGAAATATTTTAATAGATTAAAAATTTATAGATATGGTATAACAACAAGTTTATATTATATTGTAAAAAAACTGATCAGTCCTATAGGTTGACGACACAAGTGAAAAATATTCTATTTATAATATTGCAAAAAATGGATTATATTACATAGAAATCACTATAGTGTGGGTGTCGATGTTGGAATGTTAACTTTTATCTCTTGGGTTTAATGATCTGTTGTATTAATTTAATGTTAGAAATTATCTAATCCTACCTATTTATAATTATAATTAAGTTTATATGGTCACAACTAATTATTTCTGCTGATTTAAATTATCTTTGAAATTTTTATTTGGAATAAATATTATTCTAAATATTGAGGAATAATTTTATTCATCATTTATAACAAAAATATATATATTTTTGAATATATAATAAATAGTTATCATCTAGGAAGTGAATGGAAAAATACATTATGAAATATTATTTAATTAAATTGTTATTTGGTTATTCGATAAATGTTTAGGAGAATGAGTGGGATAATATTAAATCCACTGCGATATATTAATTTTCAAGTCTAATTTTTTTAATCATTGTGATAGTTTACACATATAGTGGAATAAAAATAATATAAATTCTTTAGTACATAGAATATGGTCAGACATAGGATGACTCTTTAATAGAGGAACATGTTAAATTAATTAAATTAAAAACCTTAACTCTAAATATATAAATAGACCAATTATAATTTCTAAAAGTGGTTAATAATGAATCATTGTGCATAATGAATTTTTCTCTATAATTATCTTCATCCATATTAAATCGTCACAATAATAAGCTGATTATGGGAGATATTTCGAGACCAAATGTAGGTGATGTGATCAAGATGAACAGTGAAAGATAGTAAATTGATTATGGAATAACCATGTTCTTCTTCAATGTTATTCATAGATTATTGGAGAACATGTAGTTCACCACATTTGGTATTCTAATATTGGATATTATTAGTGAAATGATATATTTATTAAAAGGGTTTTAAATAATTAATATCTACTATGTTGAAATATCTGAGGAATGAAGAATTTATTCTTCATAATAAATTAATTTAGTTATGAATTAAACATGGAAATGATCTAACCTTGCCTTCAGTGAAATTAATGTATATATTTAATTTCAAAAATATCATTGTTCATGACATTGACATCTTGTAAAATATGTGAATGATACATTAAATATGACATTTCCTAGGTCATGATCATCCATGATACGTGCATCCACAATTCCTAGGTCCTTCATTTACTACAATGTAAGTAATGAAAAATAATCTAAAGGTGAGTCTTTTTTTAACATGGGATTGATTATGGAGATTAATTGTTTATTATATAATATTTTTCATAAATTAAAGATGAATCATTTCAAAGTGGTGAGAATGAAGAGACATTTCATATCATATATATATAAATATATATATATATATAAAGTTATGTCATAATAAATAATTTAGATCCATGAGTCCCATGAAGTTATTATTCTAATTATACTCTTATTAATGACCATAAAAATTTTATATAAGTTTTTTGATTAAATTTGGGGTTATTTTTATAGAATTTACCTAATGTTTAATGTTTAAGGTGTTATCGAAAACTTATCCAATTTACAAATTATACTTTCACTTGTGATAATTTTTATATGGATATATCACCTTATATAATCATCCAATGGAAAACCAATAATCATAGATTCACTTAGGATGGGGGATTAAACATCAGACAAATTTTTTTCCTATTTTTTGTAATAGAACACACCATTACTAGGATTGTAAAACAAATTAATTATATCCATAACTAAATACTATTCATTCATCTCTATATTATATTGTTTTGGTTGATTGATATTTCACCTCAAAACACCAATTAGGTGAGATAAATATAACATTTCAGAATTATAGGCCTTTTATTGATTAATCACTATTGGACACTAGAAGATCTGTGGATCTAAAATTAAAATTATAATACAATCGATCATTATGTATTCATATTTTTTATTTAATATTTATTCAAAGACGTTAATATTATTTAAAATATTTATTACATTTTTTTTCTCAATAATTGATGATCGTGTCTAAAAAATTCACTATATTTAAATATTTTTTATCCATTATTTCATTATCAATGCAATAGAATAATCATGAAGACATGGAATATGGGTATGTAATGGCTCGGCACAAATCCCTTATCCTATACCTCAAGTTCTATGACACTTGGCATCCCACAAGACTAGAGGGACAAAAATCCCATGTTATATCTGATTAAGAAAACTCGCACGCTATTGTGTGAATGGTTACAAATGTCATATGTTTCCCAACAGAAGGTTTACAAAAGAACCTCTCTGTTCAACAAACCTTGATAATATTCCACATTGAATACAAAAAGGTCCAAAAAAATTGGTTTATTGTTTACTTTTTGGTAATTATTCACAAATTTTTTTTCCTTTGTCATTATTGGGAATTGAGATACATTATCCTGAGTTATTTTTCATATAAAGAATAATTGTTTTTAAATATAATTACCAAATTATTTTCATAAAAAAATATTTCGGTTGTTCATAGATTTGTTTTTTTGATAATAGTTGGATTATAAGATAGTATATGAAATTATTTTGTCGTGTACTCCATTATAGAGGTTCTGACGACTGGGCACTAACCCCCTTCAATTTTAAGGAATTTCATGTGTCCTAAAAATTATGAATTTTAATGGTAAGTCTATTAGTCCTAATATCTAAAAATGTTTGAGGATTCACATAATAAAATTCATTATGGTGGAAGTCATTCATGATGTCAGAACATACCAATATTTTTTCTATATTATTTTATCATGAATTCAGTTTAGTTATCAATTTTTTATAAGAAACATATCCTCTCTATAGATTATTAATTTATAATTTTAAATCATTTTTCTATAATTTTAATGGAAATGGAAATTTATTATGATATAATTCATGCAAGGTATTAAATCTTCTAACAAAACATTTTTCATTCATATGTGTAACCTTACGACCAAAGTACAAAAAATTAGGATATTTGCAATAAGTATGACTACCCTTCATTGATAAAATATAATTATAAAAATTAAATATATCAATAGGGGAAAATAAATAAATAATAAATAAATATTCATGACAAGGAAATATTTAGGATTATATAAAATAATAAGGATAATGAATTTATATATAAAACTTATTCTAGTGATAACAGCTAAAAAGGGAAAATTCATTATGAATCATCTATTAAATAAAATCAGAACAATTCCTTACACATAAAAATTGAAGGAACAACTAATTTTGTATGTCTATATATATATATAAATAAAATTATACCATTAAAAGTAAATGTGTTTCAAATATGTTAATTTAATGAATGGATATTAAAATTTTGGTCGTTTTATATAATGTTGTTGGTCAAATATCCAATAGGTATACATAATTTAGGTATACTTAAAATAATATAAGTCAATATGAAATAAAAATAAGATATTAAAATATTATTAATATATATATATATAATTTAAATATAAATATAAATATTATAAAAAACATGTTACAATACATATATGAAATAAAAATAAAAATATAATGATTCTTGGAGTAGAAAAATAATATTTTATGATTTAAATAATATGCTTTAAAGGAATTTGTTAAAGGGTATTGATTAAAAAAATAATATTTCTTTTTTGAAAGAATTATATTGTTATGTATTGAATATTTCATTTGAAAATATATAATTAATAACTTTTATAATAATATTTTTAAAAAAAAAATTGATTGTTTTTATGAAATAATATCAATAACATTTATTAATTAAAAGAAATCCATTAAAAGAAGTATATATTTTATTTTATTATTTTCAATTTAATTTAATTTTATAAATTTTATAATTTTAATTAGATAAAAAATAATTCCATTTTTTGACTTGTGGTGTTTAAATAAACATATCATGAAATGTTGATAGTTTTTTATAAGAATAATTTTTAGGTGAACAATACAACATTAGGATATTGTTTATTTTATATGATTATGATTATATTATAATGATAAATAAAATTAAAAATGATAATTATTGAGAAAATATATATTATATAATTGATATTTTTTATTATGATAGTATACAACTCTATATTTAATTTTTCAAACCATAAGTAATATTTTTTTAAAAAAAATTCTAATTAATTATAAATCAATTCTATTTAAATCAATGTTAAAAAAAATTTGAACTCGAATAATAAAAAAATATTTTATTATTTTCATTAATCACGATAAAATTATGTAATTTTTTGAATTTATTTACACGAAACATATTATGTTTCCAAGGTAAATCTTTTTTCTAATGAAATATTGTTCAGTTTTTAAATAAAGATATATTCCTAAATATTATATATTTTGGAATAATTATATGTATCTACTGTAAGGAAAGTCACCAATTTGAAGTTAAAAAATATATAAATATTAATTAACAATATAATAAATATTATTCTATATTAAATAAGAATAAGAATACATACAAAATAAAGTGAATATTTTCCTACACACAGAGTTTTTCATCACATTATATAGTTAAATTTAAAATTTATTTTTATTATAATTATCTAATGAATTAGGTTTAGTTGATAAAAAATTCAGATTCATGACATCAAAATTGGATAAGTTGGATCATATTATATTTTTTCAATAAAATAATTCCCTTGATTAATTTTTAATCATGATTAACAAGTGAATAAATGGGACAATAATTTTCCTTTGATAAATAACATTTAAATGGTCAGTTTCAATTTCAATTTATACTTTTTATGTAAGAAAGTCATTCCAAAATGTGTTACATAATATTTGTACACATAATTCAACATAATCACCAGCATCGCCTAACAATCTTATGCTTCCATTCATACTCACTAAAAAACATTAGTTTTCTCTGAAAAGACCCCAAATTCTAAACAATAATAAGAACTCAATACCACCAATTATCTATTTCCACTAGAGCTTAATTTCCTCAATCCTGATGTTCCATTCCCATCCCCCGATATGGACCTCCCAATTCATTTCAATGGATTTTAATATCCATCCTATTATTTATGAATCTACTAAACAATGTATGGGTTTTCCTCATCCTCCTTCTTATTCAAATATTTCTTTTGAATAATTCCTTATGATTTCCATATTTTTATACATCCATGTGTTCATTATCAATCCATCATTTACCAAATGATCCAATATTAGTGATATATTTGTTGTCTATCTAATTAAATAACATAATAGTCTATTTTATATTGGAATCATGCTATTGAAATCCCTCTTTAACCATATCCTTCCTCCTATCAATTCAATCATTAGATTTTTTATATGCCTCTTTCATTTCATGTGGTTTTTCAACCACAAGATGACAATTAATAAATTACCATCTAGATGACTTCCTCCTAATGATACAAATAGACACTCTCTATCTATCTCTCTCTCCCTTACTAGTCTATTTTCATAATTTTTTTGTTTAGTTATCATGCTTTCAAAATCCCTCAATTATTTTTTTTATGTTATTATTATTTTATTTGGGGTTCATGTCTTAAATTTTTAATTCCTTGAGAGATTATTTGTTTGACACAATATTTTTATATTTTTTGTAGAAATACTACCCATTTATGTTTTTTAAAATGATTCCATTAAATATATTAATGATCATCGTTATATTCCAAGTTCAATCTCTCAAAAGGTGTTGACTCCAAAATTACAAAATCTAAATGGGGTTTTCCAAAAAAAATTCATTCCACTTAGATTATTTATGTTTCACACCTTGTTTTTTATTTTATGGTGTATTTAATACCAATGAAAATTTCTACACCATATGTTTTTTATTCATGTGAAATCGATCCAAAATAGTTTATTTTCATCAAATTAAATGTGACATAATTTTTACTCATGTTTCAAGTCTTTTTGGGTTCATTATTATTTTTCATTTGGTAATGATGTTTCATCTGGGAATTTTATTGTGTTCATAAATTATAATATTTTATTATATGGAATTACCAATTCCTATATTCTAAATTTATGTTTTAATAAAATAGGAATCATTCAAATTGTGGGTTTCTAACAATGGTATATTAAAACTATTAAAAATATTCATTTACTATAATTGTAAAACAATATATCATTGGATAAGAATTTCTTATATAATAATATATATCATTATAAAGTATCAATTAATGGAAATTATTTTTAAATGAAGAATCCTTCAAAATATTTCAGATAAATTTTTTTTAAATTAACTTTTGAATGGGCCCATAACAGTGTCTTTTTTTATAATGTTAAAAATGTTTATAATGAATAATTTTTTATCTGACCTTGTGTAAAAAAATATTACATCCTCTATTTTACTATTAAATGAAACTTTATCTACTCATATTAGTGGTTTAAAAAATGATAATATTTTTATTCTAGTTTAAAAAAAAAATTGTTTTAAAATCCCTTTAACGATCGAGGATATTTATTATTTATAAAGAGATTCTTCTAAAACTCCAAAAAAATATTTTTCTTCATATTATTCATTTTACCTATATAAATATTATATTTCATCCTGAGTATTATTAAAATTTAACAATCCTTCTTTTTTATCAAGATTACTTTTGTAATTTAGTTTTTTTTAATAAAATTATTTGTCACGACCTTTTTCATTCTTATACAACAACAATTAATAGAAATAACATTTCGTGGAATAAATATTATATTTGAAAACAATATATTTCCTTAAATATATTTAATTTTGTTCACCTAAATTCAAATGATCAAATAATTATGTAAATATTATATTATTTATATATGACATTTATATATGATTTTTATATCATATTATTTATATTCTTGATTGAATTTTATTTACCTAGAAGAAGTTTGAAAATATTTAGATACCTATTTATTTTCCATTGGATTACATGTTGGTTGTTTAATTCCATGGTTATATTTTTAAATTATATTGATAACATTTTCATTCCATGGGTTCATTATATGATAATTGAAATATTTTCAAGTGGCACTCATAATTAAGGGTAATGATGTATGGGGTCATATATCATCATCAAATTAATTAGGTAAGAATTAAAATCTCATTACATAAGTATTCATGAGTTTTTTTAGCTTCTCATAGGTTTAGTAATTGATGGTGTGGATCATGAAACCAATGTTCATTATACTAATTTATATTATATATTTTAAATATGTTACTCCCATTTATGTTACATCAATTTATTTTTTTATATGCTCATGGATCATGGTTCATGAATCATTATTCTTCCCTCTTTTTAATTTTATATTATTCTTTTTAGGTCATAAACCATGATTTATAATTTATTAGTCATTGGGTTTTAATTATATTATACTTCTTCATTATATCTACATGACAATCTAATATTCACTAATAATAATGAATTTTTACCTCTTATCCTTAATATTAATGATATTAATAGGTCACCCGGTTATTATACATTAATTCCCCCATGTTATTAAGAAATGTATTATATAAAATGTATATAGAAGGGTATATTATAATAATTTTTCAGGATTGTTGGGAACCTTTTATAGACAAATAAGTTTATTTATATAGTTTAGAAATGGCTACAATTTGAAAAATAAATGGGTTTTTTTAGTTTATGTTTTCTTCTTAATTAAATAAAAAGACTAATCCTAAATATATATATATATATATAGTTTATTATATTGAAATATTTTATTTATGTCATCTAATTGTATGTTCGCGTATGTAACACCCCTACCCCAGAAGCCCATAGTCTGTGCATTATTACTTATCATTTATATGATCACAATATATCAAGTATCAAAAGACAAATTAGTTTAGTATCCTTGGTGTAAGAACCTGGATCGTCGTTTCAGGTATGCCTTTCCTTTTTCTTGAGTTTTTATGAAAAATGGAGTTTCTGGAAAATTTTGAAGTACACGAAATGTACTATCTGAGTACACGCCATGTACTCATCTCCCGCTCGATGCCGTGTGTTGGTCGTGCCCGGGCCACACACACGGTGTGTAGGGGTGACATGGAGGCTGATTTTGGTAGAGTACGGAAAAACCCACTACACGCCATGTACATTAAAAATACACTCCGTGTACTTTTCTTTTCTTTTTTAATAAATGGACCGGGGTCGCGCCTAATCGTGATAATCATGTTCTTCTAGGTCTGGTTCACCTGAGAGCGACCCGTATGGCCTGATCTTTTCCAGTCCCCTGCTTCTCTATTCGTTCTCCAATTCGAGCACGGTCGATTGCATTGGAAGCGCAGCGGTGATTTCATCCTTCTACTTGAGCCTTGGTTTCCAATTCGTTCTCTTTCTCAAGTTATCTAAGGTTGAACGTTTTGTGTGTTTCCTCAGATCTATGACGTTCTAGGGGGAATTAGCCGTCGTGGTTCAAGTATATCGATATCATGGGATAGAGGTAGGATGTTTGTGCCTTACCATTAAAAGTCTCTAAGTATTATGTATGAATTTTCACCGATACCCATGAACGGGGTGTTACATGTTTACCTTTTTCCCTTGTTGATTTACTGCCTTGCCTGTATTTTTGTGTAGAGGTAATTTTCCATGTTAGAGGATAAATTTTTGTGCTTGGATGTATTTACCTTGCTTCGTTCGGTTACGACCTTTGGGTATTGTTTGCCTTTGGCTGTTGCACCAGTTTCATACCTTGTGGTTATAGCTTGAAGTGAAACTCATGATATGCTTGTTTCCTTGTAGACCATTCAGCTAAGTAGCTCTATATGTGTACTTTGGTTAGCCAAGTATCTATATAGGTGTACTTTGTCCTTATAGGATTATTATGCACTGACTAGCACGAGGGTGAGAGAACCTGGTGCAATAGACTATAAGGGATAGACCGAGTGAGCTTCCCAGAGAGTCTTAGATATTACAGACTACAGAGGGGATCGACCGAGTGAGCTCCCAGAGAGTCTTGGATTTTATAGACTACAGGAGGGTAGACCGAGTGATCTTCGTCAGAGAGTCTTACCTTGTTTGAATCTCTTTAGGAACCTTCCCAGGCCAGAGCAAGAATTGACCGAGTGAGCTGCCTCAGAGATTCTATGGTATACCTGAGTCTATAGGAGTAATTGACCGAGATAGCTTCCTTAGAGAGTTTCTAGACCTTGGGGATAATAGGTTTTGGCCACGTGATCTTCCTAAAGAGATTCCCTGACTACCCTAGACTATAATAGGAATTGACTGAGTGAGGTTCCCTAGAGTGTCTCATAAATTCAAATGACCAAGCCAGAGGGGTTAGGCTGAGTGAACTGCCGAGAGGGTTGTGGTACTTCTTGGATAGGACCAGAGGGGATGGATGAAAGTACTTCCTAGAGGGTTTATGGTTTATTAGCTATTTGTTTCACTGCTTTTGATTCATTGTGGATTGATTGATGCTATGTATCATCCTGTTTTACCGATTACTGTTTACTACCTACTGCTTGCTGTTGTTGTTTACTACTTAATGTACTTTTACCTACCATATACTCACTGACTGTTAAGCCCAGATCTTCAGGTGAATTCCTACTAAGATTTTTTCTCACACCCTATTTGGTCCATGCTTTTGGGCCCAGGCAGACAATGTTGTTCAGGTATAGAAAAGGGCAAGCACCCTTTGACTTCTCGAACTTCATTTCTTGGAGGAGGAGAGGATGGGACCAAGCTTTGGCTTGCGATGATGAGGAACTGTTTACTTTTCTTTTGTACTTGTTTTAGTACTATATTGTTTCCAGCATTGTGAATTGTTTGGATGATTTCCTAGTTATTTATCATGCATAATTTCATATATATACATTTGTGCTCCAGTTTGTTGGTTTAATCTTCTGCTATTATATTGTTGGCTATTACTGATTCTGCTATTTCATGTTTACATTTCTTTTGTTGTGTACTCTACCAATGAGGGAATAGATTCCCCAGTATTACACCCAAGGACCTAGCTACTAGTCGGCATCCTCTAGCATTTGGGGAAATGTTCTTGAGGCCATTTGACCAACTGGGTACGGGGCGCCTCTGGGTGGCTTCCGGAACCTGGACGTTACAAAGTGGAATCAGAGGAATTCTTTTATCTTGGATTATTATTTGGAGACGTTTGTCAGGGATAGGACAGATTCGGTACTTGGTAATAAGTTGTGCCCCGGAGTAGCTAACCCATGTACAGGGAAAATCCATACTACCTCATTTATTGCAGTTTTCTGGTTTTGAGATTTTACAGTTGATATGATTTCACCTAGAGTGATTCACATGTTTTGTATTGTTATTGTTTTGATATTATGGTTCCATTTCTATCACAAACCGATGAGATTAGGGTATTCCATCTCATGCATCCTATAGGCACTTGTTGAAATCACATTCCATGTATTCTTTCCATGTCATTTAGAGTGCATTAGAGATTTCATGCTGTTGTGATAGACGTTGTGTAGATTATGCATGTTGTTGTGATAGATGTTTGATTGAATCTTTGTTGCATGTTAGAGAATTGTTTGTATTATAATTATTTAAATTAATTCCAAATTTTTATTCTTTGTGTGTTATAGGTCCTCTTGAATCGGAAATTGGTGGATCATGATCTTGTTTTCTCTTGTACATGACTATAGGGGATTCCAAGCTTTGATTCGTGGGGAGTATGGGCCCTCACGGATCAGATTTTGGCACCACTATGCTTTGTTTTCCGTGTTTCTGGGCTTCAGTGCAGTTTCTGAGCTACTACACAGAAAATTTCAGAATACACAGCGTGTACTTTCTGGTTACACGCTGCGTAGTTTTTAGGCCATTTTACTAACTGTGTGTAGGAACACAGTGTTGTAAAAATAACATCAGGATCATGCCGTGTACGGTATGTACACGCCATGTAGTGCAGAGCCCTGTACTTGGTTGTGTCACTAACAACATGGGTCGGGGAATTTCGATTAGAACACGCCATTTTGTAAAGGAACACTCCGTGTAGTTCTATCCAGGCACCCGACCATGTCACGGACAACACGGGTCGGCGTGACCTTTTCTTAGACACGTCGTGTTGCTTTTGGAACACGCTGTGTAGTCTTGCCCAGGTACCCGGATGTGTCACGAACAACATGGGACAGTGTCAACCTCTCCTATACACGCCGTGTTTGTTTGGAACATGCCATGTAAGGGCCAGCCGTGTAGACAACCGTGTAACTAACAACACGGGCCGCCGATTCAGTGTCTTGTACATGCCGTGTCCCTGGAGAATACGCCGTGCAGTCTGAGGTTAGTTTGAATCGTGTGAGATAGCCATGTAAGGAGACTCGGGCAGGGGAATAGTTTTCAAGTACACGCCGTGTAGTTTTAGGTGTTACATGACCTGTAGGGCAGGGGTACATGCCCAGGTCAGTGGTCTAAGAAGACACGACATGTAGTTCTTATACACACCGTGTAGTCGTGATTTGTAAACTTGTTCGTTTTTCTTCCCCGGTTCCTGTTTTGAACTCTTTTGTTCTCTATCCTCGTTTTTCTTATCTAAGGTATACTTTTTATCCTTCAGAGCTATGCCTCTAAGATGTCCTCCGGTTGTACGTCTGTCATCAGGCAGTGATCAGACGCCATATATGGCTGATCAGGGGCTTCCATCCAATCCTCTAGTCGAGCCAGCCTTGGCACCGGCTGTCATACTAGTTGTAGGAGTTGATGTGCAGTTCAGGGAGGAATTCCTGAGGATGATGCAGACCTTCCAGGGATCGTTGCCCCCTACCCAGTCGATGGCTGAGTTGACGCAGGATTTCGAGCAATAACATCCTCCTACTTTTTCAGGGGATGGAGGAACCTAGGCTGTAGAGTTGTGGATAGAGGCCACACTGACCATATTTGAGAACATAGAGATCCCTCTGTAAAAAAGGGTAAAGCTTGATACTTATATGGTCCGAGACACCGCCAAGAGGTGGTGGGAGGTGCTCTCATAGTTAGGGAGTCAGCAAGATATGTCTTGGGACAAGTTTAGACGCACCTTCTATGACTAATTCTATCCAGAGACTTTGAGGGACGATCGAGCCTAGGATTTTATGAGCCTGCAGCATGGTACTCTCTCTATTATGGAGTACTCATCTCATTTCACTAAGCTGCATCATTTCACAGCGACCCTAACAGGTGATGAGTTGTTCCTTGCTAGGAAGATTGAGGGTGATCTCAGGCCGGAGATCAATTCCTAGGTGAATATCATCTATTTGACTTCGATATCCTCCATCGTCGATCAGGCGATGATCACAGAGTGCAATCTGAGCGATTCTGGAGCAGTGAACTAGGGAAGTTAAGATATCCAGAGCTGGTGTTCCACCTACGGAGAGTATGAAGCTTCGTAGTGAGTCTTCTCAAGGAGATCGAGGTTTGCGGGATGTGTCTTCTGGCAGCCAGG
Source organism: Viscum album (assembly GCA_963277665.1). Classification (NCBI taxonomy): domain Eukaryota; kingdom Viridiplantae; phylum Streptophyta; class Magnoliopsida; order Santalales; family Viscaceae; genus Viscum; species Viscum album. Next base: position 1,918,119,611 of record OY728125.1, on the reverse strand, counting down.
TTGTATGATACCAGTACGGTAGGAGTGGGAATACTATGCCCCAATTCCAGAGGGATCTGATGGAGTGCCAGTATTGCAGCAAGATGGGCCATCTTAAGCGTTTCTTTCACATCTTTTCACCATTAGCTTGTGGTAGGGGTTCCTCTATGACCCCACATTCTGGATATGCTTCACCAGTTTCCCTCCAGTCAAGGGACTAGAGTTCTTCCGGCCATTCAGGCCGAGGTGAAGGTCGCAGCCGTGGTGGTCAGTCACCATGTCATCAGCGACAGGATAGTGGATCAGCTCATAGTGGTCAGCCAGGGGCGCAGGGCCACGGTTTAGGACAATATTTCACCATGGAGCTGACCTATTAGGAGCAGGATCCATACCCTTCTTTATTTTGAAGTACGATCTTAGTAGCCTCATTTTTATCTTCAGTTATTTTCGATACTGGTGGTTCCCATAGCTTTATCTCTGTTGTTGTCATGGAGAGCCATGGGATATGTATCTTTCCTCTGCTGACTTGATTACTCATGACACACCATTGGGAACGAGGACATCTAGCGTACGTCAGTGCAGAGAGTTCCCTCTTGAGGTTTTAGGGTGTCATTTCTTATGGGACCTCTATTTCCTAGGGATGACGGTCTAGGACGTCATTCTTGGGATAGACTGGTTAATTCCTTTCCAAGATATCGTCGATTGCTACCACTGTAGGGTGAGTTTTATATCACCAAAGGGCGGATCATTCCTTAATATAGCCGAGTGGTATGTCTAAGCAGGTAGAGCCGTATCAGAGCATCATGGGTTAGGGGATTTTACAGCACAGATTTCCAGCCTTTATCTTGATGACCAGGGGACATTACAGTTAGACTTTCCTCTAGTGATGGATAGTTTTAGGGATGTATTCCTAGAAGAATTTTCAAGTTTACCTCTACATCATGAGGTAGAATTCTCGATATAGATCGTTCTAGGAGCAGCACCGGTGTCCTTTCTACCTTATAGGATTGATACACCTGAGTTTCAGGAGCTCAAGAAGCAGTTGGAGGAGTTGCAGGCAAAGGGTTTCATCCGACCCAGTACCTCTCCTTGGGGTTCACCTGTCCTATTTGCGAAGAAGGAAGATGGTACCCTTCGGCTTTGTGTGGTTTATCGGAAGCTCTACCAGTTGATGGTCAAGAACTGATATACCTTGCCGAGGATCGATGAACTCTTTGATCAACTTCGAGGAGCCCAGGTGTTCTCGAAGATCGACTTGAGGTCTGGTTATCATCAGTTGGGAATTAGACCATCAGATATACCTCTACCAACTTTCATGAGCAGATATGATCTTTAGGAGTATACAGTCTTGTCGTTCGGTCTTACAAACACGCCTGCAGTCTACATGGAACTAATGAACTGAGTGTTCCATCCGTAATTGGACTCCTTTTTCGTTGTCTTTGTGGACGATATCTTGGTGTACTCTCACACTCGACACGACCAGGCCACACATCTTGAGAATGTTCTGAGTACACTCAGAGAGAATTGGCTGTATGTTAAACTCTCAAAGTTCCACTTTTGGATGGATCAGATTCACTTCTTGGATCACATCATCTCAGAGGCTGGATTATCTGTGGACCAAGAGAAACTGGGAGCTGTAGTTTCCTGGGAGAAAACAAAGAACGTTTTTTAGGTGTGGAGTTTTCTAGGGCTGGTCAGATACTACAGACGCTTCATTCAAGACTTCTCATGCCTAGCAGCACCGTTGACAGGTCTGACCAAGAAGGGGGAAATGTTTTTATGGTCAGATTCCTGTGAGTGAGCCTTTCATGAGCTAAAAGGGAGGTTGATGTCAGCACCGATACTAGTATTTCCAGAGACGGGAAAGGGCTATAATGTTTTCTGTGATGATTCAGAAATCAGGCTAGGAGTTGTGCTCATGCAGGGAGATGGAGTCGTTGCGTACAGGTCTCGGCAGTTGAGGCCACATGAGAGGAATTACAATACGCACGATCTGGAGTAGGCAGCAGTTCGTCATGCCTTACGCTGTTGGAGACACTATCTTCTAGGAGAGCACTTTGTGGTTCTCACTGACCTCAAGAGTCTCAAGTATATATTCACTTAGTGTGATCTAAATCCGAGACCGCACATGTGTGTTGTGTATCTTCATTCCTTTGACATTGAGCTCGACTATACGCCGGGAAAGGGCAATGTAGTGGAAAATACATTGAGAAGAAGAACTCAGATTCAGGAAGTTCAGGAAGCCAGTATTGAGTGGAAGCTTATGACTCTATTCTATGAGATTCACCTGGAGGTGCACGATAGGCAGGGATATGATTTCCTTTCATTTTTGGCTATTACCTCTACACTTATTGATTGGGTACGAATGAGGCAGCTATCATATTCAGAGGCATTAGTCATGTGGGAGAGTTTGTTAGGAGGGGACCCTCTTCCTGGATGGACAGTGGGGAAGGATGAGATCTTTCATTTCTAGGGATGTGTATGGGTGCCAGCAGACATATGTGAGGAGCTGATGCGGGATTTCAATTCCTCAGTTTGGGCAGTTCATCCTAGCATCACCAAGATGTATCGGGATCTTCATCACCAGTACTGGTGGCCAGGTATGAAGGGAGATGTTGCTGGTTTTGTCATGAGATGTTCTACTTGTCAGCAGGTGAAATCATAACACCAGTGACCAGGAGGGCTTTTAAAGCAGTTACCCATTCCGGAGTGGAAGTGGATCGATGTCGCGATGAACTTTGTGACCGGGTTTCCAAGGTCACATCGGGGAAGTGATACTATTTCGGTCGTTATCGACAGGCTTACGAAGGTTTAACACTTCTTATCGATCAAGGAAAGCTTCAGTGTTGATGATCTAGGACGACTGTACATCTGAGAGATTGTACATCTACATGGAGTCCCACACTCCATTGTTTCAGACCGGGATGCACGCTTTACCTCTCGGTTCTGGAAAGGACTTCAGAAGGCTTTGGGTACACATGTACTTTTGAGTACAACATACCATCCCCAGACTAATGGCCAGTCCTAGTGCATGATCTATGTGCTTGAGGATATGCTCCGAGCTTGCATTCTAGACTTCAGCGGTTCTTGGGAGAAGAATATACCTCTTGTGGAGATCACTTAAAAAACATTTATTAAGAGACCATTCAGATGGAACCATACGAGGCTCTGTATGGTAGGCCATGCCGATCACCCTTATGCTGGCTAAGGGCAGGAGAGGCAGCTTTTCTAACACCCCGTCTTGTTTAGGAGACCTCAGAGAAGATAGAGTTGATTCGGAAGAGGGTGGATACAAATCATTCTCGACAAAAGTCTTCTGCTGATTAGCAAAGATGACCTCTAGAGTTTGAGGTCAGAGATCAAGTTTTCCTGCGTGTCACACCAAGGTTGGGACACAAGAGGATACGGAGACACGGTAAGCTTTCACCACGGTATGTTGGGCCATTTGAGGTATTGGAGAGAGTTGGGCCGGTTGCCTATGGGTTGAAACTACCCAAGAGGGACCGGGATAAGCAAGACGTCTTCCACATCTCTCAGCTCTGATGTTACTTTTCAGACCCGTCTCATATCTTTCAGCCTGAGGAGGTTGAGCTCGAAGCAGACGTGTCGTTTGAATAGCATCCTATCCGGATTGTCGATCACAGGGAATAGGTTCTCCGAGGCTGGTCTGTTCCATTGGTACGAGTGCTATGACAGCACGGGCGAGCACAGGATGAGACATGGGAGAGGGAGGCCGAGGTTCGATCGCAGTGGTCAGAACTATTCGAGGATCCTTCTTATACACCCATCTAAGGAAATTTGGGGACTAATTTCTTTAAGGGGGAATTTTGTAAGAACCCGGATCTTCGTTTCAGGTATGTCTTTCCTTTTTCTGGATTTTTTAAGAAAAATGGAGTTTCTGGAAAATTTTGAAGTACACGCCGTGTAATTTCTGAGTAGACGCTGTGTACTCTTCTCCGGCTCGAATCCGTGTGCTAGCCGTTCCCGGGCCACACACACGGTGTGTAGGGGTGATGTGGAGGCTGATTTTGGTGGTGTATGGAAAAACCCACTACATTCCATGTTCTTTAAAAATAGAAGTCGTGTAATTTTATTTTTTTCACTAAATGGACCGGGGTCGCGCCTACTTGCAATAATCTTCTTCTTCTAGGTCTGGTTCGTTAGAGAGCGACCCATACGACCAGATCTTCTCCAAGCCCCCACTACTCCATCTGTTCTCCGATTCGAGCATGGTCAATTGAGTTGGAAGAACAGCTGTGAGTTCTTCCTTCTGCTTGAGCCTTGTTTTCCAATTCTTCCGCTTTCTCATGTTTTTTACAGTTGAACATTTTGTGTGTTTCCTCAGATCTACGACATTCTAGGGGGAATTATCTATCGTGCATCAAGTATATCGATCTCCTAGGATCGAGGTAGGTGGTTTGTGCCTTACTGTTCAATGTCTCTGAGTTTTATGTGAGAATTTTCACTGATACCTATGAATGGGGTGTTGCGTGTATACCTTTTTTCCCTTGTTGATTTCTTTCCTTTCCTATATGTTTGTCTAGAGGTAATGTGCCATGTTAGAGGATAAATTTTTGTGTTTGGATGTATTTTCCTTTCTTCGTTCTGTTATGACCTTTGGCTCTTGAATGCCTGTGGCTGTTGCACCAGTTTGATGCCTTGCGAGTATAGTTTGAAGTGAAACTCATGATATCCTTGTTGCCTTAAAGACCGTTTAGCTATGTAGCCCTATAGGTGTACTTTGGTTACCCAAGTAGCTATATAGGTTTACATTGGACTTATAGCATTATTATACACTAACTGGCACGGGGCCGAGAGAACCTTGTGCTATAGACTATAAGGGATAGACCGAGTGAGCATCATAGAGAGTCTTAGATATTACAGACTATAGAGGGGATGGACCGAGTGAGCTCCCAGAGAGTCTTGGATTTTATAGAATATAGGAGGGTAGACCGAGTGAGCTTCCTCATAGAGTCTTACCTTGTTTGAATCTCTTTAAGAACCTTACCAGGTTAGATGAGGAATTGACCGAGTGACCTTACTTAGAGAGTCTGTGGTATACCTGAGTCTATAGGATAAATTGACCGAGATAGCTTTCTCATAGAGTCTCTAGACCTTGGGGCTAATAGGGTTAGACCATGTGATCTTCCTCAAGAGAGTCCCTGACTACCCTAGACTGTAAGGGGAATTGACTGAGTGAGCTTCCCTAGAGAGTCTCATAAATTCTAATGACCAAGCCATAGGGGTTAGGCTGAGTGCACTGTCCCATGGGTTGTGGTACTTCTGGGATAGGACCAGAGGGGATGGCTGTGAGTACTTCTATAGGGTTTGATGTTTAATAGATGTTTGTTTCACTGCTATTGATTGGTTTTGGATTGATTTCTTCTATGTATAATCCTATTTTACCGCTTACTGTTTACTGTCTACTAGTTGCTGTCGCTGTTTACTGCTTATTGTACTTTTACATGACATATACTCACTGACTGTTAGGCACAGATCTTCGGGATAATTCCTACTTGGATTTTATCTCACACCCTATTTGGGCCATGCTTTTGGGACCAATTAGACTATGTTGTTGCAGGTATAGACAAGGGAAAGCGCCATTCAACTTCTGGTACTTGATTTCTTGGAGTAGGAGAGCATGAGACCAAGCTTTGGCTTGTGTTTCTAAGGATCTGTTTACATTTCTTTTGTACTTGTTTTATTACTATAGTGTTTCCATCATTGTGACTTGTTTGGATGCATTCCTAGTTATATATCATGGATCATTTCATATATACATATGTGCTCCAGTTTGTTGGTTTAGTCTTCCGCTGTTATATTTATGGAAATTACTGCTTCCGTTATTGCATGTTTACTTTTCATCCACTGTGTACTCTTCCAATGAGGGCATAGTTTCCCCACTATCACACCCATGGCCCTCACTAATAGTCATCACCCTCTGTCATTTGGGGAAATGTGCTTGAGGCCATGTGACCAACTAGGTACGGGGTGCCTCTTGGTGGCTTCCAGAACCTGGACGTTACACTTGAAATTTATAGATACAATCACGTGCTTTACATTAAATCATAAAATGGAAATCTACAACAACATTGTTTCCAAGGAAAAAACTGAGATCCCATAAACTATCCCTATAGGTATGTCATAATATACATCTTCATATCCTGGAAAAAATAAAACATAGAAAGGGATGAGCTCAAATGCTCAATAAGGATAACAATATAGTAGAAACTTTCGTAAATACACATATACATTTAAGGCAACGTATAAAACTAAAACAAAAGCCTTTTCAAAATAAACTTCATCATAATATGGAAAATATAAATATAAATAATTCCATTTACATACTGACATTGATATTATACTAGTCGAATTATCACATGCAATATCAATAGCCACTTTCATAAAGATGGAATGAATAATGGCAGACATTCATAACCACATAGTCATGTACTTGTGCCAAGAATAAAAATAATATTTTTTCAAAGTCTTGTACAAGACACTAGTTTGTCTCATGAGACCTACTAATGCATCAAGGAGCTATAGCGGGCTCCACCCATCACATACTAAGTCCAATACATTCCTCATATGAAAAGGTTTAAACACAACATAAACATTCGTATTAAATCTAGCATACAAAATGAAAAAAATTTATCCATAAACCATGAATGGTATAAAGTAACACATCTATAGTCAAACATATCACAAAACCTTCAATAAAATATGGATGTTTTGTATCATAATAAATCAACTTCAAATAAACATACAACTCATCAAAGGATGTTGACATTAATGAAATCCAAACTTTTTTAGAGAAATATAAAATTATATTCTGAAATCAATTAAGAGTCACATAATTATAATAAAAAATTTATTTTGAAAATATTTTTGTAAGATTATAAGGGAATCTTCGGTGATGTTATAATGGCATAAAATAGCTGCACCCGCAGTATAAGTTAAAAAAATATTCATACCTTAATTTTGTCAAAAAGGTAATAAAGTACCTTGTTTGGAAAACAACGAAATGATTCCATCCAAAACATATAATGTCAAATAATGGTATAAATGAATTTACCCCATTTTCTAGTAAAACATATTATGAAATACATTTTTATGAAACCTGGATGTGGATGATAAAGAGGGCCTAGTAGGTACTTACGTAAAAACAACCTCTGATAATAAAGAGATTGTGAAATTAACCTCTACCTTGTACTTTTCCCTGATAGAGGAAAAGTTAACCTCCTGAATAATGGTTAAATAATTTTTATTAAATTATAAAAAATAATATAAATTAAAATGATATCATATATGTTCTTTTAATATTTCATTGGTAATAATATTTTAGTATTATCATCATTTCAGATGATAAATGATTCATTTTCCTTTATATGTTTTTTTATGTAAGTAATGTTTGTTATGGATAGGATTTATATTATTAATATTCATAATTATATTAGTTCTTCAAAACTTATTTTTAATCTTCTAATAAATATGAGTCTTAAATGGATACGATGGAGAATTAATCTCATCGTGTTCGTGGAGACGGTAATCCGTACGTACGCACAAGAGACAATATCATTCTTTTGAAATTTAAATGATATATAATTGGACGGTATATCATATATACAGAATAATTTTCATGTTATATTTATTATTTACATTAATTACACATCTTTATTATACCCATTCAAATAATAATGTATTGAATAACAATTACACCACGACATGGAGACGGTAAGCCGTACATATGCACATATGGTGACATGTCATTCAATGGATGGATAGAATAATGAATATGGTTCTACCATATTTATAATAACATTAAATTATATATAAGATTCTAGATTTATTATTTTATAATGGAAACAACAAAGAAAGAGGAAGTGGATGAAGAAAAAACAAGAAAGAGGTGGTGAGGTATTAACTCTTCTTTGGGTTATTCTTTTTTATTTGATCAAATGGGATCCTTAAGTTGGATTTATAACTAAATTAAGGCCTCTATGAAAAAGGGAGGACATTTTAGAGGTTATTTGGGCAGGTCTTGGACGATCTAAATGGCTATGAAGGTGAGAATTAGAGAGAAGGGGGAGTTCCCTTTTATAAGAGGGGTGAAGGTCGCCTTATGAAAAGATAGAAATATTATTTTATAATAAAATAATTTTTGGTTTCTAAAAGATCCAAAATGAATTATTTAAAGGTTAAGGTGGGTATGGGTCAAAAAAAACTAATCCAATAGGTTTTAGACAGGTTTGGGTCACTATATTAACATTACCTTTAGATTTAAATCTTATTTAAATAGTTTGACATTTACCATGTCTCTTTGTATTTTTATAATATATAGTTAATAGACATACAATAAACTTCCAAGAGAAACCCAAGTGGTTAATTAATGATTCAATTATCATTATATATGTATTTTTTCATAACCTTATATTTTTAGAAATAGAATATCAATTAATAATATAATATTTTTTAAAAAACAATTTTATGTCAATTTTGAAACTATTTGGTATTTTTCCTTTTCTAAATTCATAACCGCATTATTACTTCAAAACAATCCATCTTACCTACCATATAATGTCATATTAACATAGAAAATTATTTGAATTCATAAAAAGTCTCAAATTACATTTATTTAGATATTTATAATATCAATTATTTTAATTTTTCATTAATTAGGTAATTATTGCATCATCATTCTGTTATAAAAAATTTAAATTATTTATTGTCTAAAAAATATAAATAAAATACAATTATGTAGGAAATATATTTATATTTATATTTAATATTTATAATTGAATTTATCTTATGGGTAACCCTATATTAGAAATGGTTTAGTTATTAAACATTGAATTTAACACTTTTAACTCTTCTTTGAATTAAATAATAATAAATGTCCTAATCTAATCCAAGTGGACCTAAAAAATCATTTTTTATTCCTAAGGATATTTTTGGTTGAATTAAACTTATAAAATAGAATTAAGACATGTGTTAGGATAATAATGATATAAATTTTACACTTAATTACCCTATTTATTTTTAACAGTGTTAAATAAAAATAAAAAGTTACTATTCACCAAAAATTATTTTCATCTTATTAAACCACATTTGACATAATGATAACAATTGTGTCTAAATTTTGTTTAATTCAAATAATAGAAGTGGTAAAATTATGTTTTATGTAAAATTTCAAATGCTCCTAGGAGGTGGGTAGAAGACAGTAAAAATTTAAAGAAAATTTATAATTATATAAAATTATTATAAACCCAATCCAATGAATTAAATTGGATATATATATGTATTATGTATCTATTTTTACCTAAAATAAATGTAAATAAAATAAATAATTATTTAAATAAAAATTTGGTTTTAAACAATAACTCATTGTTTTTCACTATTCATCAAAAATTGAATGTTTTCAGAAAAATATCAAAAATTCACCCTAAGGTAATTTTGATATTACAAATCCAAAAATGAAGTCCATTTTGGAAGATAAAATTTATAAAATTTTAAAAAGTGGGTATTACTATTCATAATAGCTAGTTTGATTGGTTGTGGTGCGTTAGAACTCGAAGTTGCATATGACACATGCTATTGTATTATTCAAAGAGAAACATACCGTGGAGGATTGGGGTGTTACATCATATATTGGATGCTATAGATGGCCTCAATTTATTGTTTAGATAATTTCATGTATTTGGATGATAAATTTTGTTTATGATATCATATCAATGGATGAAAAGTAAATGATAATTGTAATTTCAATGGAATGGATTACTCATTAGGTTATTTGGTGTCAAATTTTGGGAATATGGATATAAAAATTTAGAAAAAAAATAAAGAATGCTAGACGGACAAGACTGAGTATAGGATAACAACTTGAAATTTTGTTAAAGTATGGCTTCTATAGATTTACCCAAAATAAATCCATGTATAGTAACTACAAGTGGGTGAAATATTTTGAAATGATGAACCAATGGGAAAAAACACCAAAAAAGAATGATTGGGTGTAAACTAAATCATCACCAAATTTATAACAATGAGATATAACTAAACACATAGTTTGAATCATCTGATGGATATTATTAGGTCATTAATAATCTATTTAAAAAATATTATATTGGATTTATGTACTATTTAATTTAAGTGATTATGTAATGAAGAAAGGGGTAAGACAAGTTAATGTGACCAAGGTAGAACTTATATTGTAATAGGATTAATCTAGTATTACCTAGTTAAAATAAATTTACCATAGGTTGAAATAAATTTTTCATTAGGAAATACATAATATAATTGATCTTCTTTGTTAATATTGTAATAACACAGATCTCCCCATGCCATTCCATTGTGAAAATCTAATTTTGAGGTGTTCTGGGACCTATCAGTGGCTCATATCAAGAGTTTTCCAAAATTTCAAATTTTTCCATCGACATGTCAGTGCATCGGCATGTTAGTGTGTTGGCATGTCAGTGCATCAGTGAGTTAGTGGAGTTGGCATCGGTGGGTTAGGGGAGTCAACCTTGGTGAGTAAGGGGCATCGATATTGGTGAGTCGTTGGCTTGAATATCCATAGTTCGAGGTGTCAGTAGCTCAGTGTTGGTGGCTCAACATCAGTAAGTCGGGTGTTGGCATGTTGAGGCCTCAGTAGCTCAGTGTTGGTAGGTCGAGACTTCAGTAGCTCGGCATCGGTGGCTCAACATTGGTAGGTCAGGGTGTCGGGAGGTCAGGGTAATAGTAGATCATCATACGTAGGTCATGGAATCAGTTACTCACTCATCTGGGTTTTAGCATCAGTGACCCATCCATCGGTTACTCATTTCCAGTTTTTCCAAATTTTGTTAGTTTTGTACATGTTATGTGTTTTCCTGTATTTAATGTTAATATACTAACTCAAAAACATATTTTGTTCTATCTCCATCGTTTCCAAGTGGAATTATTAAAACTCAATTAATTTCAACAAGTGAAACAACAATGATGTGTGGTCAATCCACAATTGAACTTTTAATTACTTCAAAATAGTCTTCGAAATTTTAGGATCTGGCCTCTTCTTAATCTGATATACTCTCTTCCATCTTCTTTTTCATTTTTATTGATGCGCCTAGAGACGTCCTCTCGAGATGATTCATGCACCAGTGCTAGAGCCTTTTCTGTTCATCCTTAGACTACATCCTGGATGTCGCGCCATCCCTTATTCTTGGAGCACGAAGGAACATTGATCCTTGATCATACAGGTAGGGATTTTATTATGGTTATATTTAATTTTGCATCATATGGGTGGGTATATTAATGGTTCCTTATGAGGAAAGGCTAGATAATATTCTCAAAATGAGAATTAAAAAAAGATTTTATATGATCAAAAGATAATTCATGAAAATAAAATAATTGGAAGGGTGTAGTTTGATGTTGGTCACCTATTTTATTCGGTTATATTAGATTATTTTATGGTTATATTGGCTTTATTACTTCTAAAAATCATGGTCGTTGGTGGTCTTTTCTTATGCACTGGTGGTGATCTGTATCATTGTAATGTTTCGATGTAAAAATGTAATATGGAATATGATTAATCACGTACACTGGTTAAATAAAGAGACACCCCAGGATCAATCTTGTTCTATGATCACCCCAATTATATTCATGTGGAAATTAAAGAACCCAAGTCTCTTAAATTTTATAATTCTGTGTTTGATGGTTGTGGTTATGTGTTCTGTGTTCTGGTTTGGGTTCTGTGGGCATAAAATGTGGGATGGTACAGGGGGTGTGTTGGTGTATTAGTCCATGAGATTTATTGATTTTAGAATGGATGAATTTTAGAAAAATGAACTGCCTTTATGTTTTGTTGTGTTCGCAAAGAGACATTTAGCAGTGGGACTGTGGTATGGTTATGGACTCGTTATGCAGTGGGACTACAATGGCAATTTTTTTGGGCAGCTGGTCTACAAAGCTGGGTTGTGAGAGAAGTAATGAGTTGAATCACTTTGAATAATGATAGTTGGTTGGATTTTAATGGGTATATGCATTGGGAATTCATGTTATGTTTTGTGTAGAAGTGTAGTGGGACTGCAAGTCTAGTTATGTGTTGATGTGCTGTGGGACTACAAGTCTTGTTTTGTGTTGTTGTGCAGTGGGACTGCAGTATGGATTTGTTCAATTCTGGGTACGATTACAGTTTTTAGTTTCCCAGTAGTGACAGAATAAAATAATTTTAATCCCCATAAATAAATAAACGGATGTTGAACCAAAATGGTTGTTTGGGTTATGCTTGGAATTTGTTTTTATATGGTTATTCATATAGGGGTAGAAGAAAATGAGGTACTGGTGTGGGATTGTTTTATATTCATGTGAATTCTGTAGGTTTGGTTTGACTATTTGTTTGAAAATATATATAGATTAAATTTCCTTGGGATTTATATACACACCACACCCTTATTGAGAACTATGTGCTAAACGTCTCCATTTCATAGGGGATGGTCTCTTTCCCATCATCTTGGTGGAAGGATGGATGATCAGTTATTGATTATCTTCCTCACACCCTCTTCTAGATCATGATGGTTGGGAATATTCGGGCAGGCTATAATGAAACAAGGCTTACTATAGATTTAGATTCATCAGGAAATAGTCTATTTCGGATAAAGGGATTAGGTGTTTGAGATCCAGGTATATTTTCCAAAGTATCATCGAGATGAGGTCCATGTGTCTTCAAGAGTGGTCTACGGTTGTTGAGGCTGAATTTTCTTCAGGCATGGTAGTAGTTATTGTGGCCCAGGTGTCTATGGGTGAGGTTGTGTGCGGTCAAAGGCCTAGGTGTATGCGGGTACATTTCGGTAATGGGACTATGTGTTGAAATATTGGCAGTTTCAAGATGTTAGATTGTTAGTAATAAGTAGTTAACGATTGGGAAAGTGGTGTGGGGAACCCAATGTCGATGTGTATATATTATTACATTACATGACTTGTGTTACATTGGTGAGTGTGGCTTAGTGATTTTGGGCTGGTTAGTATTAATTGGTAGGTTCTTGAGGTTCTTCTATTTTCTCAGAGGGGAATTAGTATGTTCCCTCACTTGTACACGAGCAGATTTAGATTCCCTTCAAAGTATACTTGTATGATCAACCAATGTATATAAAACTGTTTTCAGGTTTCTTGGAGGACATTGATGAACATTCTGGATATTAATATCTCAGGAATTGGGATAGTTGTTTTCGCTTCTTAGTTTCTTTCCTTTGGTGCATCACTGAGAGTTTTTTCTTACTTTGTATCAATTTTATATTTGAACATTCATGTGGGAATGGATTCATGGATTTACATTTCCATTTAGTGTTTGGTGTTGTCGGTATTTTCCATCTTATCTCCCGATAATATTATATAAAAATTTTAATTCCTTCCATTTATCTCAGATTCTATACCCTTGGTGCTAGTCTCCACTCCGGAGCTACTGATTGCGTGACTTGTTTGTCATTGTATCTTCTTCATCTTGATAAATGAAAGGCCATGGAACTATTCTATCCATTACCTCATCTTGGAGAAATAGGTTCATGAAAGAATGGTATCAAAGGTGATGGCAGAGAGATATGATGGAGTTTGAGGTTAATCATAGTGAGGATTACTTGGGATGGTAGGGAAACAATGTTAAGAAATCGTGGTGTGTGAAGTAAGCCAGGGAAGACTGTCTAGGACAAGGGAGTTCTCGGTCCCCTATGATCCAATACATGGACCCCAGACCTATTGAATGACCATGTGAGGCTATAATTATTTTTGGGTAGTGAGACTAGGAATGGTACATGCTTCATAATGACTTGAATTCTTGTGTGTGTTTGGTGATTTTGGAATTTAAAATAAATAAATAGTTCAAAAAAATTAAATTTTAGTACTTGATCATATAAATTCCTTGTTTATATTTTCATATATGGCACCCAGACATCATCCACGAGTGGTACAAGCAGTCGAGGCCAAACATGTTGATCTGGATGTTTAGGGGTGGTCCGATCGAGAGGATGAGGATGACCAGTGGAAGATGAAACTTTGTGCATTCCAGCAGAAGACCATGGTAAAGTACAAGGGAAGCATCTTATACATGGAGATGGAGAGATAGATTAAGGATTTTGTGATTTCATTCAGCCTAATATGGGATCTAATAGAGTAATTGGTTCCTTTTCTAGTGATCCATTTGAGAGGATCGACAGGTCAAGGGTGGACGCATTACCTTGGAGAGGGGAAAGAGACTGATGTCTCATTGACGGACATTGAGAAGGATTTCTGCACGGAATTTCTTTCTTCCACGTTAATGTCTGAGAAGAGGCAGGAGATGATATCCCTTCAGCAGGGGAGTATTTTGGTAAGGGATTTGGGGATCAAGTTCAAGGATCTCCTTCATTTGTCTTCGAATCTATTTATGGATGAGGAGTCTCTGGAAAGATGCTTGGAGAAGGCACTCTTACCTTCTCTTCATTATGTAGTTACTCCAATCACTCTACCAGTGTACATGATGGTTCAAAAGAATACTAAAGTAGTTTATATGATTCACACACTAGGAGGTATTCCATGAGAGGGGAGCCAAACAAGTATTTCAATAGATAAGGCCATTAGTAGCAGGTTTCCGGCGTTAGGGCCTTCCAAGTTTCATCTAGTGGGGAGTAAGACTCAGCAGTTCCAGTTCGGATCTCCCTGTCCTCTCCCTTTCTCCACTGGCTTAGGAAGAGGTTATTATATGTGGTAGTTGTGTTCATATTCAGAATCAGTTCCCTTTTACTGTGTATTATAGTGGGGGTGGGATGTTTTATTGCTCACCTCAGCAATGGTATTTTCCAGCCATTCCATTCCTGCAGTAGGGGAAACAAGATCCCGCTCCACTAAGGGTGTATGGTGTCGAAGGTCACTGACCAGAGGGCACTCTTCAAGGACCTAGAACAAGGTGTCGTTGAGGAGGTGGTCGATAGCCGATGGCAAGAGGGTTCGAGCATGGTTTGTTGCATTCTACAAAGGCATCAGTTCTAGTGGGGCCTGAAGTTGTTCAATGTATGATTTGTCTGTTTAGTACTCTTTCGGATGCCTTGTTTTATTCAATAGATTGTCACTCATTTTTTCACCCATTCTAGCCCATGACATGGGCATAGACATAGATATAATTTATATGCTCTGGGTGTTGAGTATTCTAATTTGAGGTTAGACCATCATGTTTGATGATTTTCGAGGATATAGACTGATGTTAGGGCCGCATCAGTCTAGTAAAGATCTTCATTCTTCTAACAATGAAACCATATGATGTCATCATAGGCATGGACTAGCTGTTTTACATGCACGCTGTTATTAAATACAGTTAATGAATGTTCATGTTCAAATATATGGGTGGCCATCATGTAGATTTTGCTGGTAAGTGGCGTTTCTAGAAGAGTTTCCAGCTTGTGGAGCCCCATCATTCGTTTTAGACAAATTTTCTGTGTAATCAGCAACCTCATAGATGGTGGAAGCTCAGTGAATTATCAGTGAGTTCCAAGAAATCTTGTTATAGTAGGTTGTAACTTGATCCCTTTTACATGATGTTGAGTTCATGAAATACTTACAACCCAGTGCCCGTCTGATTTTTATGGATCCCTATCGTACAATGCCTTCTGATTTACGGGATTTGCAGATTTAGGGTGATGACCTAATGAAGATGTGTTTTATCTGTCCAAGTGTGTCACCATGGGGTGCTCCAGTCATATTTGGATGGATGGAAGATTGTGGTCTAAATATGTGCATAGACTAACAGAGACTGAATCAGCTGACAATCAAGATCCATTACCCCCTCTCAAGGATTGATGGCCTTTTTTACAATTTCAATAGAGCAGGTTGGTTCTCTATGATCAACCTGTGGTCTGGATATCACTAGTTTATGGTGATGGAGGGTGACATCGTGAAAACGTTTTTCAGGTGTAGGTAGAGTCCCTTTGAGTTCATGGTAATGTCATTTTTCATTATGAACACACCTTCTCTATTCAGGGATCTCATGAACTCTATTTTCCATGAGTATCTGTACCAATTCATGGTTATAATCATCATGGACATCCTAATATACTGAAGATCAAAGGAGGATCATGTTGAGCATCTATGGACAGTTTTTGAGGTCCTCCAACGACACCAGCTCTACTGTATGTTGTCCAAGTGCAAGTTCGGGACAAGAGAGGTGCACCTCCTTGGACACGTGGTGTCCCTACAGTGAAGATAAGTGGACCCATCGAAGGTCGATGTTTTTTTATTGGAACCACCCAATAATGTGGCAGTGGGTTATAGTTTCCTATGTTATAAAGTTAATTAATGGAGGTTCATACTCGACTTCTCTGGATTTGTAACACCCTTGAAGGCATTGACCAGAGAGGACTAGAATTTTGTATAGATTGAATACATCCAAAAGGATTTATGTTACATAAAATGAAATCAGGTTAGTTCCCCGATGTTGAGGTTTTCAGAAAAAGGTTTTATATTAGAGGTGATTAGTGATGGTTTTGGGCTAGGTTTGGTATGTGTGCAGATACAACAGTTAGGAGTAATCTTTTATGGGTTTAGGAAGTTACATCCTCATGAAAATAACTATACCACCCATGAACTGGAACATTTTGTGATCATGTTCGCACTGAATTTTTGGTGGATTTACCTCAACAAGGAACTAATTTTGGTCTTTACGGATCACAAAAGCATGAGGGATATCTTACCCTAGTGGGACTTGAACTTGCGGTTGGAGAGGAGGATATAGTTCCTTTAGGACTAGAACATATAAATATCCTACAACATAGGAAAGGGGAATTTTGGTGGCTGATTCCATGAGAAGGAAGTCAATGAAGGATTAAGTTCTAATGACTAGAGAATCATGGTAGGTAATGGAGGAGTTGGATTCTTTGCATCTGGGCATGAGAGTGGAGGACAATGGAGGAAATAAATTTAATATGACAATACAGTCTTCCTTGGTACGATTGATGGAAGAGTCTCACTAGGGAGACTCAACGGATGAAGTGATGCATGACCGCGTTAGATAAGGTCAAACTCTAGAGGTATGATCAGAGGATAGTTGGAATCATTTGTTTTTATGAGGTAATCATCTTGTCCAGGTGGCGATGCATGTGAAATTTCTCGGTGAGTTCAATAACTCGCCCCTAGAAGTACTTCCAAAAGACAGCAATATTTAATGGGGATTGAATGGTTAGTTTTGGTGGCTCAGAGTAAATCATGTAGTGGTAGAGTTTGTGTCAAGGAGCCTAGTATGTCATCAGGTGAAGGATGAACACCATGTTCCCCATAGTCTATTGAATATCTTAGATGTTAATGAGTGGAAGTGGGATGATGTATCAATGGATTTCATCAAATAACTACCCATGTCTAAGGGAGGTTGTGATGATATTTGATTTCTGTTGGATCAATTGAAAAAAATCAACTCACATATTAGTGGTTATGGAGTCGATCAAAATGGATGAATTATCACAAATGTACGAATGTTAAGTCGTACAGATACATGGAGTTTCAAGACACATCATTTTTTTATCGGTTGACACACATTTCTTTTTATGTCATGAGGGTATTTCAAAATGATTTTTGCACTAAGTTATACCTCCATACTACTTTCCACCCTTATACAGATGGGCAGACAGATAGGAACATCCATTCATTTGAGGATATACTCCAGGCATGTGTTCTGGGCTTTGGGGGATCATGGGTACAACACTTTTCCCTGGTGGTGTTTTCCTACAATAATAGATATCACTCTACCATTATCATGGAACTTTTTGAATCATTGTATGTATGATTGTGTCATTCACCCACCCATGTGCTGGATAGAGGATGGGGAGACATGTGTTATTTTCCTAGAGGTGGTGTAGAGAATGAAAAATAAGTTTTATCTTGTGTATTAAATGATAAAGGTATCTTGGGACTGATAGAATTCATATGTTGATCATAGGAGGAGACCATTGGAGTTCTAGGTTGGGGACCAGGTTTTTATAATGGTCTCCCCTCATTGGGGACATATGAGGTTTGGAAATAAGATTAAGCTAACTCTTATGTTCATCATACCTTTCTAGGTGTTGGGAAGAGTTGGCGAGGTGGTGTATCAGCTGAAGTTACCACCATGGTAGGAGAGGAACCACAACTTCTTTCATGTCTCTTATCTCCATCCGTATCTAAATGATAACTCCCACTTCCTAGACTAGGGAGAGTTGGGTATTGAGGATTATGTGAAATTTGTTGAGAGACCAGTGAGAATATATGAATTTAATGGTAGGGTGCTTCATTTACAGACCATTCATTTGGTTCATGTTTTATGGAAGCAAGGTGACCTCAAGAAGATTACCTGAGAGTATGAGGCAAAGATGAGTTCCCAATTCCCAGATATGTTCAGAGTTTTTCTCTTTTATTTTATTTATTCCTTGATTGTGATATAATGTTTGGCCTCGCTTTATGGATGATAATTTGTTTCCTTGTTCTATGATTTTGTGAGAAAATTCATTACTATCGGTGGGGAGAACATAGTCCCTAATCAATATGCATTAATTTGGATGTTATTAACACCATGTGGGTGAGTCAGTGTTTCCCAAATTAGATATTATCTTGACATAGATAAAGGAGCGCCCTAATCCATGTGTCTAAATATTGTGACTTTTGGTGTTAGTGTGGTTACCTGACAGACTAGAGTAGGATTGTTTCTATAGTTTTTCAAGAGATATATGTGAAGGGGGTGTCATTGGATGTTGAGGTTTTCACTCCAGTTTATAACAATATAGGGTGTTTTACTCTTGAGTGGTATCATAAGGGATGGTTGTTCAGACCTCTTTCATTTCTGGATAGTTTTGAAATTCTTGGAGATGAGAATAGTTTGAGAGGTATTCGAGGTAATATCATGGATCACCAAAAGTCCTTCCATTGTGAAAATATAGTGTTGAGGTGTTCTGGGATATGGTAGTGTCTCACTTTGAGAGCCTTCCAAAATTTCCAGTTTTTTCATCAGTATGTTACTATGTCAGAATGTTAGTGCATCAATGATTCAGCGGCATTAGCATCCGTGAGTCAAGAGCATCGACATTGGTGAATCAAGGGAATCGAAATTGGTGAATCAAGTTCATTAGAATTGGGGAGTCAAAGGAATCAGTTTTGGAAGTTTGAAGAATCAGTATATCATCTTTAGTGGCTCAGTGTCGGAAGGATAGTTCATCGGTAGGTCGAGGCGTAGGTAGCTCAATGTCGGTAGGTTGAGGCATCGATAGCTCAACATCGATGGCTTAGTATTTGTAGGTCAGAGAGTTGGTAGGTCAAGGCATCAGTAGCTCAACATCGGTTGGCTGAGGAATCAATATCTCACCTTTTGATGGCTCAGCGTCGGTGAATCACCCATCAGTGACTCATTTAATGTTTTTTGTAATTTTTCTAGTTTCACCCCTATTACGTTTTTCCTCCATTTAAATTTAATCTATCAAATCATAACCATCCTTTGGTATATCTCCACCATTTCTGAGGGGAATTAATAAATCGCAATTAATTCCATCATGTTAAAACAGTAAGCCTCATGTAAAATCCATGATCCGAATTTTAATTACATCGAGATGGACTCCTAGATTTTAGGATCTGGCCGCTTCTTAAGTTGATATGCTCTATTAGTTATTAATTTTTGTTTCTCTTGATGCACCTTGAATATTCTTCCCAAGAAGATTTGTGTGCTCGTGGTAGAGCCATTTCCACTCTTCCTTGTAGTTCTTCCTACAATACACTCCATCACATATTCTTGGCGCAAGAAGGAACTAAGATCCTAGATCATCTAGGTAGGGATTTTATTTTTATTATTTTTAATTGTGCATTATGCGGGGTTGGTATATTAGTGGTTCCTTGTGATGACTGACTGGATACTATTCTTAAAATGATGATTAAACGAAGATTTAAAATGATCAAATGATAACTATCAAATATAAAACAATAGAATGGGTGTGGTTTATTATTGGTATCCTATTTTATTTTGTTATATTTTATTCTTTTATGGTTTTGTGGCTGTATAATTTTGGGAAATCACGGTCGTTGGTGGTCATTTCTTGTCAACTGGGGGTGATATGTTTTTTTGTGATTTTCTGATGTATATATGTAACATGATATTTGATTTATCACATACACTCAGTTAAATAAAGAGATTCCCCATGATAAAAGTTGTTCTGTGATCATCCATGTTATATTCAAGTGGAAATTAAAGAACCCATATCAACTAAAATTGAAAATGATTGGTTTGATGGTTGTGGTTATGTGTTGTGTGTTCTAGTCTGGGTTATCTAGTCTTGGGATGTGGGGTAGTATAGGTGGTGTCAGTGTCCCCATTTGAGATATTGACTAATTTTTGAAATGATGATCTTATAGGTAACTGAACTGCCTTTATGTTGCATTGTGGTCATGAAGCGATATCGAGTAGTGGGAGTGTAGTATGTTTATGGACTCATTATATAGTGAGACTTCATTGGGGATTTTTTTAGGAAGCAGTTCTTTAGGGATGGTTTGTGATATAATGAATGGGTGGAATCACTATCAGGAAGGATAGTTGGAAGGATTTGTATTAGGATATGCAGTGGGACTACAGGTCTATTTGTGTATGGATTTGTAGTGGTATTTAAATTCTTGTATCATGTTGATGTGTAGTGGGTCTAAAATTCTAGTTTTGTGTTTTTGTGCAACGGGACAATAGTTTTGTTTTTTTCATTGCTTGGTATGGTTATGTTTATCAGTTTTCTGGTAGTGAAATAGTAATTTTCTGTGAATCCCCTTAAATAAATAAAAGGATGTTAACCAAAAAGGGGGATGGGTTTATGCTTGGAAGTGGTTGTCATATAGTTGTGAATATAGGGGTAGTGGGAAAAGGAGTTAGATTATGGGATT
This sequence comes from Viscum album, assembly GCA_963277665.1. Lineage (NCBI taxonomy): Eukaryota > Viridiplantae > Streptophyta > Magnoliopsida > Santalales > Viscaceae > Viscum > Viscum album. The sequence goes on along the minus strand of OY728125.1, from coordinate 1,918,098,764 downwards.
GTTGAATATTTGTGTCAAACCAATAGGTTGGGGATGAGTGTTTGATTACCAATATATATATATATATTAGTTCCTTGTGATTTCTATACGCACTGAACCCATGTTGAGCACTATGTGCTGAACACATCCATTTCATGGGGGAGGGTGTCTTTCAAAACATCATTATAGGAGGATGGATGACAGGATACTGATTTTCAACATCACACCCACTTCTGGATCATGCCACTCAGGCATATTAGGTGGGTCTGTAATGGATCGAGGCTTACCATAGCCCTTGATTCTTGGGGAAAGGGTTTTTTTGGACAAGGGGCTCATTAGTTTGATGTCAATGTATGTTTTACAACTTATCTTTGGGATGATTCCCTGGTGTCATCAATTGTGGTGTGTGGTTGTTGAATCCTTGGTTTCTTTGGGCGTGTTGGTGGTTGTTGTAGACCTGGTGTCTGGTAGCGTGGTTGTGTGCTGTTTGAGTCCTAGGTGTGTGCAGGTATGTTTCAGCAATAGGATTGTGTGTGGGAAGAGTGTTAACGTCATGAATTTTGATCATTAAGAATGATGAGTTAACAAGTTGGAAAGTGGTGTGGGGTACCCAATGTCGATTTGCTGATATTATTGATTTACATGACTTGAGTTACATGGGTTAGTGTGCCTTGGTTAGCTTGGGCTAGTTAGTATTCCTTAGTACGTGCTTGAGGTTCTATTATTTTCTCATAGGGGCATTAGCAGGTTCCCTAACATTTTCACGAGTAGCTCTAGTTTCCTTATAGAGTATAATTATATGAACATCCAATGTATATAATACTATTTTTAGGTTTATAGGAGGACTTTGAGGATCGTGCTGGACATTACTATCTTGGGTAACAAGATATTTGTTTTCGTTGATTAGTTTCCTTTCATTTGGTACATCAATGGGAGGTATGTCTTACTTTGTATCAATTTTAATTTTGAAAATACATATTTGAATTGATTCTTGGCATTAATTTTACCTTTAGTCTTTGGTGTTGTTGGGATTTACCATCTTATCTCTTGATCTTATTCTATAAAAGGGTAATGCCTTCCATTTATGTGAGATTCTACTTCTTAGGTGCTAGTCACCTCTATGGGGCCTACTAATGGTGGTATTAGGGGGTCATTATCGGTCTTTCATCTCAAGGAAGGAAGGCCATGACACTTTTTTGTCCCTCCCATCATCTGGGAGAAGGTGGTTTCTGACACATATACATTGATTCATTAGAATATCATCATAACTATTTTGTAATTTTTTATTTACTTGAAATAGGACATTGAAAATGAAGTTAAAAAAGGTATCTATCAAAAAACCACTATTTTATATAAGAAGATATGGTTGAATAAATAAATGGCCGACTATAATATTATATTAATTTTTTGATAGAAAAGGTGAGATTCCTAATCTTATATATGGTATAGGTGAAAATATAATAATAAAAATAAATAATCACAGCTATCTTCATTAGATAGTAATATTTAATGATTGTATTATGGTATGTTTTTTATGTAATGTGGGTTTTGTGAAAATTTTAAGGATTATTATTAAGAGTTTTTATATAATAATTTTGAAAAATTTGTAACATGGAATCAATAACAAAGAAATGTGATTTTCTGACAATGTTATATTTTGGGGGATATCTATTGAAGAAAACATGATTGAGGATTTGGTAGATTATGGGATAAATATATGAATTATTTAGACATATTAAAGGGTTGATTAATTTTTAGAATAAGTTTGTTAGATAGTATTATAATTGATTATTCAATAAAAGGAAAGACATTATATTTTTTATTTAAATTTATAATTTTTTTGGATTATGGAATACATTGGATTGTTCTTGACCTTTTGAAATAGGTGTTATTACATTTATCGACCAAAAATTAGAATTAAATTTTGTAGGAATTTATAATCGCAATATTTTTTAATGTCTTGAAGATTAAAATATTTTTGGATTGGTATGTTATTGAGAATATATAATTTTATTGTTCACATAATAGGGTACATAATTATCTGTATTATCCATTTCATTTATGAAAAAATAACTAACATAGTTCAAACTATTATGTAATGAAGATTTAATACTAGAATTAAAATAAAATATTATGTATATGTTATGAATTCCCTCACCTTCCATCATTAGTTGGGAATAATTATCATTATGAGGACATAATTTATTTAATGCGGGATAAAGTAACACCACATGTTTTTTAGTATGAACATTATTTTTATTTACTATTTGTTAATAATTATAAAACAATTACATATTTATTTAATGGAATTGATATTTATAAAGAAATAAGTCATACAATATATAAAATCTACTAACCACACAATAATCATTATTAGATGAATTTTCATAATAAATTAAAATAAAACTAATATTTCCACACTAGAGATTATTACACATTGCAGATAGACTACATAAATTAAAATTGAATAAAATAATTGGAGAACTAAAATAAATTATTAATTAATCCACGACTATGAAATATCTTAGATCATCACCAACCATGAGGATTAACAAAAGGGAAAAAGATTAATGATCATTATCATGATTAATTGAAAAATCTTTATGAAAAATTTATAATATGGAACCATTAATATGTTTTATAAAGTGAGATTAAAATGAACAAAGGTTTTAGTAAGTATATATATATATATATATATATTATATCTCATTTTTATGGTTATGGTCATTGAAAATATAGTCAATGATAATACGGATGTTGGTCATATGTTCAACGGGTATACTGATGTCATGTATTACTAAAATAATATAACTCACTGTTAACCAAAAATAATAAAATAAAGTATTATAAATACCTTTATTTATTAATTACATATAAATATTATTATTATTATTAGAATATGGGGTTATGTATTTGGAAAATTTAAATAATGATTTGCATATCAATTGAGTAGTATAATTATATTTTAGAATATTAATAATAAATTGTAATGTTATTTATTAAGTCATATTTAGTTTAAAATTAAGATTTTATTTTTCAAGTTGCATATTTATTATTATTTTTTAAAATTATATCCTAATATATTTGATTAATCACTTTTAAAATATTATTACATGTGAATTGAAATATAAACATTTTTTTAAATTACAAATAGATGAGAAGTAATATTTTAAAATATAAACATTTAATATCTTTATTTTTTAAATTAAATATAGGATCAATACATATTTTAATTTTTTAAGAGATAAATTTATAAATTTTGGAACATAAAAACGAGTTAAAAAAATTCATTTTTGGATTTATAATTTTAAAAAAGTCACATGAATATTTTTATTTCTAAAAAAATGACATTTATATTATTATTGAAATATATAGATATTAATAATTTTATTCCATTATTAGTTTAAAATTATGAAATTAAAATTTATGGAATCATTTTTATAAATGTATAATCATTTTATAAATAGTTTCATCTAGATTTTATTTACTATCCTATATATAATATTTTAAAAATTAAGAAAAAAATTTCTCAAAAAAATAATACATCATTGATTAATTTAATTTAATTTAATTTTACCAACATATATTAATTGAATCAAAAAATAATCCAAATATTTATAATCATAAAAAAAATATTAATTAATTTAATGAATTTATTTTTCGAAGTATTATTATGCATGGAATGTAAATATTAATTATCACAATAAAATGGTTAATTTTTTCATGAATGATTCCTACAAAAATATTAATTTTTATTAAATTAAATGATTCTATATTAAATGTAGACCTTGTTATTGTGTTTAAGAATATATAGAAACAAATTTATATTCATATAAAGACCCCTACCCATGTAGCATGTAGTTGGTGTATTCGTTATTACATAAGAACTAGATATAAGTGATCGGTTCTTAAATATCAAAAAAGTTTATTAGTCTTCATAAAATACATATAAATATGATTCCAATATTTTATTTTTAAAAAAAATTAAAAGAATAATCCTTTTTCTCAAAATTTTAGTCTTACATATATCATTTCATTACATATCATTCATAGTACACTTCAGCGATTCATGAGAAAGGAAAAAAAATTGTGTGAGATCAAATTCTCAATAAGGGTTATGTGTAGTATAAGATAACACAAATAAATAAGAATAATGAATACAGAAAGGAATATAACTGAATACACAAGACATTTAGATAATTTAACTACCATGATTACATAATGAATAGTCAACATGTAAACGTACACAACTGAACAAATATTCCATTATAATAATAACATTACTATCATGAATATATAAGAAAAAATCAATATGGTAAGGTTAATTATATAACAAACATTTCATTTAATAAATAAATTTTCTATTGTGAATAGATAAGTAATAATAAATATGTAATGGTAAATAAGATAAAAAAAAGACTATTTAATAAATTATTGAGAATTAAATACATCCAGAGATAATATCATTATGAATCATTTATAATAATAAAATAAAATTCCAAATAAAATAAATGATTAATTATTGGATGTCATGATGTGGGGAATCATGATACCTCTACTATCAATACCATTCCAGAGGGTGTTTTATCTTATGGGTAAAAATCTTTTAAATGATAGAATGCAGATTCAACTCATGAGACTGTAAATGAATCAAGGGACTATATTATTACGGGAGCCAACCTTCAATGAATTTCCAAAAAATCATCATATATAAAATAATCAATTACATCCATGAACAATGTGCATTGTCATAAAATATTAATATATGGAAAAGAATGAAGATTTATCCATATTTCTCCATATTAAGTGATAAATTTAAATATATGTCACCCTATGTATATATGATATATAGTTGAAGAAATAAATGTATTCATGATAAATAATATTTATATTTTGGAGAAAATTTAATGTACAATTATAAAAAGAATTTAAATATATCAAGGGAATGATATTGACTAATAATTGAATAAATAAAAAGAATAACATCACTTTTCTTGATAAAAATTATCCTAAACCATCCATATAATTAATAAGGATTCTATTAATAAAATATATGTTGAGTGAATTATAATTAAAAAAAATATTTTTTGTTTAAAATGAATACTAATATTATAAAATTTTCCTTTATAGCATTCTTGAGGAAAATAACATTTTGACATTGAAAATATTTCAACATTTAAAAGGTAAAAAATTAAATATATTTTTAATTTAAAATAATCTTATAATTTGTTAATGTAATATTTAATAACTTGAGTAGTCATGAAATCCTAAAATTTATTGGGTGTTGTACACATTATAAAAAATATTCCTTTCATATTTTCAATAAAATACAAAAGGGCATTGATTGGAAAACAACATAAAGATTCATTTCAAAACATTTTGTAAAAATTAAAAAATTGGTAAAAATTTTACTAATTAATCATTTTGATAATCATAACAACATTGATAAGATTTTTATAAAACATGGTTTCTAAGAAATAAAAATTTATCTTTGGTTAATGATATGAATTCAAATTTTATTAAAAACTTTTCTTCAATAATTTTGAGTAATAATCAGTTAAAAATTAGTACTTTTAATTTAATAAATAATGAATAAAAACTGGAGTATAAAATTAAACTCTTTTAGTAGAAAATGAAGAAATTATTTTATTCTATGGAAATTCATGAATAAACAATCCAAATTAAAATTATTTTTTGAAATAAATGTATATAAAGATCATAGAATTGAAATGTGAATTGGTTATTGAATCAATTAAGTGGATCAAATTTAAATACACATATAAAATTATATAAAACATCATAGATTAAAACTTCAATACCAAGAGAATAATATTATTTAAAATACTATTAATATTTCAAATAACCTACTAAAAATAAATTGAGTTATGAAATTAATTACCATTGGGTAATTTTCATTTTAAATCCCATTGAATAAAATAATTATAATTGATACATAAAATACCTTGAATTAATATTGAATAATTATATTTCGTATCAATTTGGATTCATATACACCACATAAAACAAATTTGTTGCATAACATTATAGTATTTCTCAATGAATGGAAATTGAGATGTATTACCATGTATTACACTTCATTTGGGTTGAACGTGCATTAACACCCGATATAACGAATTAAATCATGTAATTTATTAATACAATAAAGATAATCATATTATATCATATGAGATATTGTTACAAAATAAAATTACCTATTCATTAAAAGTATTTCACTATTTAAATTGTTTTGGGTGTTAATTACCTTGTTTTCTCATGTGTGTATTAGCATGCAAGTTCAGGTTCATTTACGTATTATATAGTTCCTCAATTCCTATAATTATATTAATTTTAAAAATATAATTTTTTCCATTATAATTTTTTTATAATAATTTTTAAATTTGATCATAGGGAATGGATGACATCGCTTCATAGAGAAGGTCTGTCATACAAACACACGGGTCACATTACCATATTCATAATGGATTAAATGGTATGGTGGTGGGTGATATATTAATTTACAAAAATAAATATAATTACATATATATCATATTTATTTAATAAATATTTTCTTCCCAATATCCACTAATTTACTATTTTAAAAACAAATCACATCACTTTGTGAGTTAGTAGTCTTCCATACAGACGAGAGACATTATCGTATTTTAAATATAATGGATAATAAGACTATATGTAACATCCCAAGTATGTAATTAATTATATATTTTTATATATATGTCTATTTATGAATTATATCAATTTTTAGAGGCCTAAAATGAGAATTAATCCAATCTTAAGAAAAGAATACTCTAATAGTATTAAAAGATTGTTTTACCGCCTTTTGATGGCACGCCATTTTTAAATATAACATTTTACAATTTTATAACCTCTATTTATAAAAATAAACTAATTATTTAGAATTGGGACATTGAAATTTACATTGGATAATTTTTTTGTATTTTTCTTACAATGTTCATTTTTAATGAATATTGATAAATACTGCATTTTACTTCAAAACTGCCTTTTATCTAATTTAATTATATTGTTATATTATATTTTTAATTGGTTTTTAAATGTAATTAAAATATATTTTTACAATTTAATTCAATCGTGGTCATTATAATTAATTTCATTTATTAATTAGACATAAACAGTTGTCAATCTTTTGATGGATATTGTTTCTTAAAGACATGCTATTTGTTTTGACAATGGGAATTATTTTTAAATTAATTAATTCAATTTATGTGTTTTGAATTTGGTAAAATGGATTACATATTTTGAATTAGAAGGTCCAGATTATATAATTAAGACCTTTTTTCTTTTAAACATTATGAATAGTAATAATAGTAATTATCATTAATTAGGGTGATTAATTAGTAATCGGGTAGTTAAGGGAAATAAAATAATATCATTATAATATAAAATGACCCCAAAATGTTTCCAAATCCTTTTTTTGAGTCATGGCCGACCATTTCAAGCTTTTTACCGAACTTGAGGCCCCATGGAGTCACATGGGTGTAATAGTGACTATTATGAAATTATTTTTAAAAAGAAGAGAAATATTACAAAGATTTGTATATCCTAAGTAAATCAATTTTAATTCTATTTACATAAATGATATCTTAGTATATAATAATTCAGTGGAAATCTAAAAATATTTCCTACATCATGGTATTTTTTTATAATTTTTTGACATTAAATAAATTTATTTATTTATGACACCATGATTATGTAGCGATTACCTCATTAAAGAACAATTTAAATAAAATGAAAAGATATTGTAAAATATATGATTTAAACTTGTATAAAATCTATTATATTTGTTTATTTCTAACCCTTATCACCTTATCCGGAAAATATATCATTTTGGGACCTTTAAAATCCGAAAACCATTTTATAATAAAGTAACAATTCAAGACATTCCATAAGTGACCCTCCTCCCTCTTATAAAAGGCCCCCACTTTTACCTCCTTACCCACACCTCTCAGGACCTTGGATCATCCATCCTCTACTCATATTATCTCTCCACATCCCACTATTACTCCTAGATGCCTCACTATGGGCAGAAGTCTTCCCAAGGAAGCATTTGGCTCAAATCAAAAAGAGTTACCCTTTTTCGAGGTAATGTCTTCTCTCGAGTTTCTTCCTTTTATATTCCTTATTAACTCACCAATATCATCATATTATTTTATCCCATAATAACTACAGTATCCTAAATATACTAGGATGTTGTTATGATATGGATTCTACCTACACTCACACACACCTCCGTCTAATGGTTAAAGAACATACTGTTTCTGTGGGTGGTGAATTACTGCCTCACAAAACAATGATTGTTCAATCTTCTTTTAACACCTTTGAGGGGCGCCATTATGATGGAACTATATTTATATATGATATATATTATATTTATATCTTCTCTATGCTTCTATATTTTATATTTAAAACATACCTTTATTCGTTGCATGTTGTGAAAATGTGTTAATTTCATATGAGGATGTGTGGACTACCACCCCCTCAAGTGATTTGACTCGTTCGTGACAAATATGGAATTTATAAATAATGTAATTAATGAACTTTTGTTACCTATATAACATATATATTATAATTGAATTATAATATATATATTTCTCATTTAGTTTTAATTCCTTTAATATGACAAAGAAATGAATGTAGCGTTCATGCGTTCGTATGACCTACCATCTCCATGAACAGTGAATTTCATTTTTTATCCCCAAATGTAATGGAATAGTATAAAATTAATATATACTGGATATATATGATAATTAAAAAATTAATACCAATCTAGAAATGATGTACTTATAACTACATGGGAAATTATTTTCAAACAAGTTCATTTTTTACTCATGTACCGAAGATCGAAAAAACGTATGATATGAACTCACATAATTAACTAATTATTATAACATGATAATATGAAATATTAATTTAATAATACAATTTAAATGAATTACTTAATTTATTATAAATTGACCTATGTTTCTTATTCCGGAATATAAATAACGAACGATAACAAGTCGGAGTTAAGGTAAGGGACTTCTTCTCAATCTCCTATCGTTGAGGCAAATTTCAATTTATATACAAACTTATTTTAGTAGTAGTATAATAAAACCTTTTGACTTTTAGTTTCAATAAAAATGAATCTTTTTACAGGAATTGTTTTACTAAATGAAAAAAGGAATGTTTTTATCTTACATATGCGGTGATAATGACTTCTCCACCGCCATGACCATTATTTGATGTTCAGATTACTCTACAAGCCAAAAAAATTTTTAAATGAAAAATAAATACAATGTTTTACTTATCATTTATTTTGGTATTGAAAATGTTTTTGATATGGTTTTGATTATATCAATGTGTTGTATTGATATCTTATGATAGAAATGTGGAAATGTTATGTTTCCTTTATGCATGTTTTATGTGATATGAATATGTTATGGTTCATGGGAATTATTTTTTAAGTTAGGTGGTTATATGATAAACTAAGGGTGAGTGATCCCGAGATAGTTCTCCAATGTATTGGGTAATGCTAAGGAGTTAAATGCTAAGGTTTCTTCGAATAGATTTAGAGAATATATTGTGAGGGGTATTCCAAATGTAACCATGAAGGTTAATGCCTATATAAGATTGTTATGAATGCCTCAAGTTACCTTTATGTCTTATTATTTCAATGAGTTATTCATAAATCTTATTATTTCATGAGTTATGTTAAAGTTATTATGTTTTATGAGTAAGGTATGATTTCAATGATTCTTATATATAAATGGACTAATGTTTTCTTTCTGTTGTTTTATTTCCTGTAATGAGATTTTTATTCTCAACCCATGTTTTTGAAATGTTTTCCCTAGGTCAAGGGAAAATTGCATGATGTTATGATAGTGTTGAGGAAGTCTCAAGAATGAAACCATGTTTTATCTTAAATATGTTTCCTTTGGTGGAAAAAATGAATAATGTCTTTGATGTAACCACCTTGTTTAATTGTAGAATGTAATGCATGATTTATGATCTAATTATCTAAAACCTTAAACCTGAAAAGATCCTCAATATGAATTCTTGAAATAACCCAAGATTATGTAATGTTTAAGGGTAGGTCATTATAGTTGGTATTAGAGGTCAGTTTAGATAACATTAAGAGTTATAATTCTATTAAATGATTATCCAAAAATATATTTTTTACACATTATGGTCAAATTTAAATGATATCAATTTTGAATATTACCATGATACTTCATCTAATATATGTTTGTTCATAATGGGTATCCATAGAGGAAAGAAATAAGTAGTTCTAGGAAGGCATAGAGAAGGAAATGACCATCCAAATCAGAATCCTATGATGGTCGGAATTGGAACTGAACGGTTTGTTATTGTAATGGCATAGTTGAATCAAGCGATAAATGGTGGTGGTATCCATGCCTAATATCATCCATATCAACTGCCGAAGAATATGTCAGTGGTGGAACATTTCATCAGGCAACATCTCCCATCATTCAGAGGATCATCTGACCCTGTACTAGCTGAAGGGTGGATTAAAACATTGGAGAAGATTTTTGATGTCATGGGGTGTTCAGAAAATCAAAAGGTCTGTCTTGCTCTTTACTGTTTCGAGGGTGAAGCAGATCAGTGGTGGTCAATGTTTAAAAATATCAGGTACACTGATGATATTGATGCTCTTGACTGGGATGAATTAAAAGGTATGATTCTTGAAAAATATTTTTCTAAGACAGTTCGACATAGAATGGAAAAACAATTCTTGTAATTGAGGAAAGAGGATGACTAAGTAGATTATTATGAAGACAAGTTCACTCGATTGGCAAGGTATGCTCCAAATTTTATCAGAGACCTTGATAGTAAATTCAATCATTTTTACTTAGGATTAAAGGTAAAATATTGAAGGGCATTAGCTTTTCATGAGTTCAAAAATTATGAAAAGCCTGTTCGATGTGCTGAGAAGGTGGAAATGGAGTATTCCATTGAGCAATTGTTCTATAAAAACCAACAAAAGAAGAGACTGAGGTGGTATGAGAAATGGAAGAGTCCTTCAAAAAGGTTTGATGGTAAGAAAATTATGTTTGCAGTTTGTGATAAATGTGGTAAAAATCATGCTGGGGAATATCTTTTGAATTCTGGAAAGTGCTTCTGATGTGTAAGATGGGACATAAGGCTCGTTATTGCACATGAAAATATCTGGGTAATGGTAAGACCAAATTTTATTTACAGTTAGTGAAATTTTTCATGTGCAATGAAATGGGTCATTATGAAACCAAGTGTTCGAAAAAGAAATCGAATGATAGGAATCATTTAGACTACAAGAAGAAAGGTGTGGTGAAATCCTTTGAAACTACTTCAGCAGATGTTGGGATATTAAACAAACTGGTATCATGTAGTTTTTTTTTCAGATTATGCCACTGTGTTGTTTGATTCGGGGTCTACACATTCTTTCATCTCTGAATGATTTTCTATTAAATTGGTAATTCCATCTCAAGAAATGACTCTTAAACTTGTGGTAAAAACACCAGGGGGATATGTTGAGGAAAAAAGAATTTATAATAATCTTCGTATACTTATCCGTGGAAATAATCTACTTTCAATCCTTATTGTTTTACCTCTAGTAGAGTTTGATGTTATCCTTTGTACGGATTGGCACTCTGTTTACCATGAAAACAATGACTATAGAGATAAATAAGTTTATTTTTAGAAATACTTTCAGTTTGTGTACAAGAATGTACCCTTACTGTTGATAACAGATCAAGAGGCAGTGAAAATTGTAAAATATGGAAATGAATGTTACCTAGCACATATTGTTGAAAACAAAGGAACCATTTAGATTAATGATGTGGAAGTGGTAAATGATTATCCAGATGTTTTTCCTGATGAGTTTCCTGGAATAATACCAGATCGGGAAGTTGAATTTACTGTTGACTTACTTCATGATGCTAAGCCAATTTCGAAAACCCCCATATCGAATGGCTCAAATTGAAATTTTAGATTTGAAGGATAAATTTCAAGAGTTATTAGAGAAAGGTTTCATTTGACCTAGCACATCACCATGGGGTGATAATGACTTATTTGTTAAAAAGAAAGATGGTTCAATGAGACTTTTTCATTGATTATAGAGCCTTGAATAACATCATTGTTATGAAAAAATATCCATTTCCAAATATCTATGATTTTTTTTATCAGCTCTAGGGACCTCAGTATTTTTCAAAGATTAACTTGAGATCGGGGTACCACCAGTTAAAGGTAAAGGAAGAAGATATTCCGAAGACCTAGTTTCGTACAAGATATGGCCATTATGAATTTTTAGTTTTTCCTTTTGGGTTATCCAATTCATATGGTATCTTCATGGACGAATATGAATAGAATTTTCCATGAGATCTTGGATATGTTTTGGATGTTTTCAATGACGATATTTTGGTGTTTTCAAAAATTAAAGAGTATGAACGTATTTTAATGGTTATTTTTCAAACCATAAAAGAAAATAAATTGAATCAGAAATTCATAAACTGTGAGTTTTGGTTGCAAGAAATCTCTTTCCTTGGTCACATTGTTTCTAAAGATGGAATAACTATTGATCCTAGAAAAACAAAGGTTGTTAAAGAATGGACAAGACCCCAAATATAATTGAGATTCATAGTTTTCTTGGTTTGGCAGGCTATTACCGAAGGTTTGTTAAAAATTTTGCATGGTCTTCCATCCCATTGACTAAGATAACTCAGAAGGGTGTAAAGTTTATCTGGAAAAAAGAATGTGATGATTGCTTTCAGGAATTGAATAGAATATTGGTGAATGCTAAAGTATTGGAACTACATTCCAGGAATGGTGAGTTCGTTATCTACAGTGATGCTTCATTGAAAGGACTTGGTTGCGTCCCAATGCAGAATGATTAGGTAAATTCCTATGCTTCACATCAATTGAAAACTCATGTGATAAATTACCGTACACATTATTTGGAATTAGCTGTTGTGGTTTTCGCATTAAAAATTTGGAGGCATCATTTGAATGGTCTAAAGTGTGAAACATATACTGATAACAAAAGTTTAATGTATATATTCACTCTGAAATAATTGAACATGAGACAGAGGATATGGATAGAATTAATCAAGGATTATGATTTGCACAATTCCCTACCACCCAGGAAAAGAAAATAAAGTGGCAGATGCTTTGAGTTGAAAAGGTAATGCTTTATTAACCATGTTACATTTGGAACATGATCCTTTGGTTAAGGATTTGATGAATTTTTTCTTAGAAGATGTTGTTTCAGGAAATTCTCTTGTTTTGTTTCAGGTATTAGTGAAATATTCTCTATCAGACAAAATTAAGCAAGCACAGAAGCAAGACAGTGAGTTCCAGAAAAAGGTAGAGCTGGTTCAGAAGGTTATGTTACCTGAATTCATAATTGATAATGATTGTGTTTTGAGATTTGGGAAGAGATTGTGTGTGTCTTGTGATTCACATTTAAAGAGAGAGTTTTTATGGTAAGCTCATAGTTATCTATTTTTAGTTCATCCTGGGAGTACTAAGTTGTATAGTGATTTTCAGGAGTATTACTGGTGGAATGGAATGAAAAGAGATATTACTAACTTTACTGTGAAGTGTTTGACTTGTCAACAGGTTAAAGGAGAGTGGAAGTTACCAAAAGGGATGCTTAATCTTTAACAAGATCCAGAGTGGAAATGGGAGAATATATCAATGGACTTCGTTATGGGATTACTGAAGACACCTTGGGGTAATAATGAAATCTGGGTTATTATTGATCGCTTGACTAAATTTGCTCATTTCCTTGCTATACGAGATAATTTTTCCCAAGATCAACTTTCTCGATTGCATCTTAAAGATATATTTAGGTTACATAGAGTTTCCCTCTCCATTGTATCTGATCGTGATCCCAGGTTCACTTCTAACTTTTGGAAAGGCCTTCAAAAGATGTTGGGTACTGAATTAGGTTTTAGTACAGCTTTTCAACATCAATCATATGGGCAGTCAGAATGATCAATTCAGAATTTGGAGGATATCATATGTGTTTGTTCTATGGATTATCTCGGAAGTTGGGACCAATATCTTTCATTGGTTGAGTTTTCTTATAAAAACAATTTTCATTCTAGTGTACAGATGGCACCATTTGAGGCATTATATGGGAAGCAGTGTCGAACTCCAGTTTTTGGGATGAAGTAGGTGAAAGGAAGATGATGGGACCAGAATTGGTATACGAGATGGAAGAAAAAATTCAGCTAATAAAGATTCACCTGAGAACAACTCAGAACAGGAAGAAAAGTTATGCGGACAACATGAGGAAGGATCTCTCTTTTTATGTAGGTGATCACGTATTCTCAAGGTTTCACTATATAAAAGTTTGATTTGATTAGGTAAGAAAGGAAAGCTGATTCAAAGGTTCATTGGAACATATGAAATTATAGAGTGAGTTGGATCAGTTGTATACCAAGTGGTTTTACCTCTGAGTTTATCTGAAGTACATAATGTTCTTCATATTTTAATGTTAAGGAAGTACAAGCCAGATCCATCTAATGTTTTGAGTCTAGAGGTCGTTCAGTTGGAAGAGTATATATCTTTTGAGGAAAAACCGGTCTAGATTCTTGACCATAGGGAGTAAGTGTTGCGGAATAAGGTGATTCATCGTGTAAAGTTTCTATGGAAAAACCATTTAGTTGAAGAGTCAACATGGGAATCTGAAATGCGATGAGGGATAAATACCCCCACTTATTCAATAAATAAATAAATTGCGGGGACACAATTTCATATAGGCAAGAAGGATGTAACATAACATATAAGTAAGGAATAATATATTTTTTTATTTATGTCTATTTATGAATTAGATAGTGTTTTAGAAGCTTAAAATGAGAATAAATCCAATCTTAAGCATAGAATACTCTAATATTCTTAAAATATTATTTTACCGCCTTTTGATGGAAAACCATTTTTAAATCTAACTTTTGATAATTTTATAAGTACTATTTTTCAAAATAAACTTTTTCTTTAGAATTGGGACATTTAAATTTACTTAGGAATTTTTTTTTGTATTTTTCTGATAATGTCATTTTTTTAATTAATAGTGAAAAATACTGCATTTTACTTCAAAACGTCTTTTTCATTTAGATTATTTATATGGTTATATTATATTCTAAATTGGGTTTAATGTGTAATTATAATATATTTTTTCCATTTAAATCAATGGTAATCATTATAATTAATTTCTCTTTGAAATTGGACGTAAATAATTGTCAATATTTTTATATATATTGTTTCTTAAAAACACGCTATTTGTTTTGACAACAGGAATTATTTTTAAATTAATTACAGCAATTTCTGTCTTTATAATTTAGTAAAATGGATTCCATATTGGGAATCAGAAGGTCCAATTTATTTAATTATGACCTTTTTTCCTTTGGACATTATGAATAGTAACAACGGTAATTATCTTTAATTATCGTCATTAATTAGTAATTCGGTAGTTAAGGGTAATAAAATAATATCATAATAACAAAAAATGACCCCAAAATGTTTCCAAATTCTTTTTTTGAGTCATGGCCGACCATGGGAGGATTTTTACCGAACTTGAGGGCCCATGGAGTCACATGGGTGAAATAGTGATTTTTTTTACGTTATATTTAAAAAGAACTGAAATATAACAAAGGTTAGTATATCCTAAGTAAAACAACTTTAATTTTGTATTCATAAATGTTATCTTGGACTATAAATATTAATTGGAAATATATAATTATTTCCTATATCATGGTATTTTTTTATTATTTTTACACATTAAATAAATAAATTTATTTGTGACACCATGATGATGGAGTGATTACCTCATTAATGAACGATTTAAATAAAATGAAACGATAAGGTAAAATATATGACTTCATCTTATAGAAAATATATTTAATGGTTTATTTCAAAACCTTATCACCTTATCCTCAAAATATATCATTTTGGGACCTTTAAAATTTGAAAATCATTTTATAATAAAGTAACATTTCAAGACATTCCAAAAGTGACCCTCCTCCCTCTTATAAAAGACCCCCAACTCTATCCCCTTACCCACACCTCTCAAGACCTTGTCTCATCCACTATCTACTAATATTATCTCTCTATATACCTCTCTTACTTATATAAGCCTCACTTTGGGAAGAAGTCTTCCCAAGGAAGCCTTTGGCTCAAATCAAAAAGAGTTACCCGATTTAGAGGTAATGTCTTCTCTCGAGTTTCTTCCTTTTATTTTCATTCTTCACTCCCCAATATATTCTTATTATTTGATCTTATAATAACACCTGTATCCTCAATATACTATGATGTCTTTATGATAATTATTCTACCTACAATCACACACACCTCTGTCTAATGGTTAAAGAACATACTGTTTCTGTGGGTGGCGAATTACTACCTCACAAAACGATGATTGTTCAATATTCTTTTAACAACTTTCATGGGGGCCATTATGAGGAACTATATTTATATATGATATATATTATATTTATTTCTTCTGTATGATTATTTATTTTATATTTGAAACATTCCTTTATGCTTTTCATGTTGTGAAAATGCGATATTTTCATATGAGGATGTGTGGACTACCGCCCCCTCATGTGATGTGACTCGTTCATGGAAAACATGGAATTTATAAATAATGTTATTTATGAACTTATTTTACCTATATAACATATATATTATATGGGAATTATAATATGTATATGTATCATTTATATTTAATTCCATTAATATGAAAATGAAATGAAAGTAGCGTTCATGCGTACGTACGGCCTACCGTCTCCATGAACGGTGCATTTCATTTTTTATCTCCAAATGTTATGTAATAGAATGAAATGAATATATACTTGATATATATGATATTTAAATCATTAATACCATTCTGGAGATAATGTAATTATAACTCCATGGGAAATTCTTTTCAAACAAGTTCATTTTTGACTCAAGTACCGAACATCGACAAAACATATGATATGAACTTACATAATTAAATTATTATTATAACATTATAATATGTGATATCAATTGACTAATAAACTTTAAATTAAGTCCTTAAGAAATTATAAATTTAGCTAAATTTATTATTCCGAAATTTAAAAAACGAACAAGAAGAGGTCGGACTTGAGGTAAGGGACTTCGTCTCAATCTCCTTTCGTTGAGGCATACTTCAATTTATATATGACCTTGTTTTATTACTTGTATAATAAACCATTGGGACCTTTAATTTAATTCATAATGAATCTTTTTACATGAAGCATTTTACTAAATGACAAAAGGAATGTTTTTTTCTTACGTATGTGGCGACAATGACTTCTCCACCATTGTGACCATTATTTGAGTTTCGGCTTCCTTTACAATCCAAAACTTCATTAAAATGAAAAATAAATACCATGTTTTAATTTTCGTTTATTTTGGTATTGAAAATCGTTTTGATAAAGTTTTTATTATATCAATGTGTTTTATTGATATCTTGTGATTGAAATGTGGAAATTTTATGTTTCATTTATGCATGTTTTATGTGATACGATTATGTTATGGTTCTTGGGCATTTTTTATGAAGTTTGGTGGTTTCGTGATAAACTAAGGGTGGGTGAGCCTAAGATAGCTCTCCAATTCATTGGGTAACTCGAATGAGTTAAATGATAAGGATTATCTGAAGAGATTTATGGAATATACTGTTATGGGTATTCGAAACGTAACCATGAGGGTTACTCCTTATATAAGAATGTTAGGAATGTGTCAAGTTAACTTTATGTCTTATGATTTCTATGAGTTCTTCATAAATATGATTATTTCATGATGTATGTTATGGTGCTTATGTTTTAAGAGTAAAGTATGATTTCTTTGATTCTTATGTATACGTGGACTAATGTTTTATTTCTGTATTTTTATATCCCTTACTGAGCTTTTTATGTTCATCCCATGTTTTTGAAATGGTTTTCCCTGGCCAAGGGAAATGTACATGATGTGATGATAGTGTCGAGGAAGTGTCAAGAAAGAAACCATGTTTTATTTTAAATATGTTTCCTTTGGTGGAAAAAATGAAATTTGTATTTGATATAACCACCTTTTTTAAATATTGAATGTAATACATGTTTTATGATCTACTTTTCTAAAACTCTAAACCTGAAAAGTTCCTCATTTTGAATTATTGAAATAACCCAAGATTAAATAATCTTTATGGTTGTGGCCTTATACTATATATGTGGTATTTAAATTATATAAGTACAATAATATCATAAATATCATATAAATTAGTTAAATCCATCATTAAATTAATCCTATAATTTTGGTGGTTGAAAAGAAATTACATCATTTCTTTAGGTTGTAGTCTGTTGTACACATGATCTACAGTATCGATTCCTATTTGATGAAAGATGAGATGAATATAAGTCATTCCATTAAAATAATAACATATACATATATATATGATAGTTATTATATTATATATTAATTGTAAAATTTTATTTAATTTAGGTGGTAGAGAAATAAAATAAAAAAGATTCATTTAGAAAATTACCTCTTCTTTAGAAAACTTCTTTACGTTTGAAACAAAATCCTTTCAATGATGTAATTACAAAAAAAATAACTCTAATATGATGGTAGGGTAATAATTAGGTGATTGGTGATGGTATATTCTGATCCAAATGGATTCGGATGTGTAAAGTGGGAGGAGAGGGGTGGCCTTTTATAAAAGGAGGAGATCACACACATAGATGTTATGAAATGATTCAATTACACCCACCATTATATCGTTATAAAATAATACAAAATTGGTCATTTTCAGACACTAAATTCTATAATGTTGATATATTTCTACCAAATTCCTTTTGAAAAACATTTAGGTCATTTTATTCCTTATCATCTTAGTTTTAACCCTCGATAAACCCCTTTTTACATTAACCATAGAGATTAATTTTTACAAGTTTGAGTATTAATTATGGTCAAAATTTATGTTATAATTTTTTTAAAATTTAAATTTTTACCATTTAACTTCTAAATAGAAATTTTCAAACACAATTCCTTGAAGTGGAAGGAAAAAATTATAAATTATACTTATAGAGGTGACAAAAAAGAGCGAATCCAAATAGAAACATCTCATAAGTATAAATGGGATTAATATCAATATATAACATGAAATTTATTAGAATGTACTAGTTTATATAAATTAAAATATAATTTAAAAAATTTACATTAAATAAAATTTAAGGTAAAATTAAAACTATTAAATTTTTTAAATAAAATCATTGTTTTCAATACATATCATAATTTCCCACCATTCATTGAAGAATTACATTTTTAAATAAATCCAACAAAAATTAGACTTAGATAATTTTAGAATTTTTTTTAAAAAAATATCTAATTTTATAAAATAAAAATTCAAAACATGGAAAAAATATTTTTAAATTATTTAAGAAAATCATGATGAAACCTTTCTAGAAGAAAAAATTTATGAAACCCATACTTTTTTAAAATGATTTTTATTTTATTTCTAATAAATAGATAACAAAATTTTTCATATTATAATTAGTAATAATAATATATAAAATTATAAAATCTTTTTATATTAGAATACTGAATTTTGGTCCATTTTCGTTCGGGGTTCCATGTTCCACAAGTTTTTATCAATGCAAATAATTTCAAGGAAATAAATTTTGTCGATTATTTAATTTCATTATTTTACATCGCTTATGTTGTCGATTTTTTTTAATTTTTTTTTAATTTTAGAATCTTGCATTCTCACCAACTTAAAAAAATATCACCCTAAAAATTTGATCTTGATATGTAGAAATAATGGTTTTATTAATTGAGAATTCCTTTTTTAAAAACCAACAACGTAAAAAGATTAAATACAACACAATTTTTATATGAGAGAAGGGGGGTACAATGGTCATATGGTGTAAATATAACTATGTTTCTATTTAAGATAACATTGATGGAATTTGAATTTATATAGATGATTGAAAATAATAAATAATTATAAATAGTTACATAAATCATTGTTCATAATAATGTGAACTACCAATGGATGGTTAAAGTCCTCAAAATATTAACTTTTTGGTGATCTAAAAAACCTTTTAATTTATAGGATATAAATCTACTAATATGTAATTTTCTCTGTTTTTATTTAATATTATTGAGGAATTATTTTACTGGCTATGAATATAAAAAAATATAATTAATTTTTATCATAATATTTCATGGTAATAATTTCAACCTATGGTTGTTCCATGATTAATTTCTAGTTCATTACTTCATACCCTTCATTCCAACACATTAAAAAATTTCTTATTATATTGAAGAATATTATTGGGTGTCTTTGCCAATAATTCTTAAAAAAAGGAGACTGATTCTTCTTTTTTCGGTGATCTCTAACACTGGAGATCTTGAGGAAATCAGTCATTCTCTTCTTTTTTTAGTCAATATGTAGGTTATGGTAAAGGTTTTTAATCATGTTTTAGGATAACTAATTATCAATAAAAATGATATCATTACATCACGTGATCACTATAATATTTTTTATCATCATCACCAGATTGTCTTTCATATTCAATTTTAACATGATTCCTTCAGTTTCCCACAATTGAATAAAAACAAAAAAGCATAGTCTGAGAAGAAAAATTAAATGATGGAAAACCATATAATCATTTAGAGGATGTCTAAATTAGGATGTGATGTTATAAATCTAGGACATATTAGGGTTAATCAATGTCATTTATTATCGACATCTATTAAGATAATTAATGAATATTTTTAATAAAAATAATAAATATTAATCCATATCCCTCGTTAGTGTCAAACCAAGGGTGCAGTATGTCCTGTTGTCATTACTAGGTGATGCTCAAGTCAACTGTGACTCACCCTTTTTGGAAATATTAAACTTAGTAAAAATTTTCTATAATTTCAAGCACTTGAAGTATCCTGAAAGGGCAGTATTCTAATAAATAACCATATAAAATATACCATAACAAAATATTATGATGTTATTCTCTATTTATACTCAAATTCTATGAAATGGTTATGTTTCAATATCTATATTTTCCACAATATAATTCACTAGGTTTATACAATGTTTATATGATACCATTTGTAATGACCCCAGACCTAGTTTCTCTGAGTATTTGTCTTCTTCATTATGTTTTATCTAGGTACATGTGTATTCTTCCTGAACGACTAAAAAGTTTAATTGAATTGGTATACTAGATACATACCTAATTCCCATTATAAATTTAAATTCAAATATTACAACACAAATTTTTGACAATGTTATTATTCCCTCAAATATGTCATTTAATATAATTCTTTATAATCTTACTAGATACATGGGAAATTAAAAAAACAAGGGTTATCTCAAATGCTCTATAGTTGTTAATTATAATAAATTCTATCATGAATCAGTATGAATAATTAGGATGGAAAGATAAATAACTAAACACATAAACTATTTAACTAATTTCAGTATTATGATAAGATAAGGAATAATCAAAATGGAATGGAAAACTACTAAACAAAATTTATATTTATTCAATAACTTTTATATCATGAATAGATCAGGAATAATCAATATTTAAGGGTAAACAACTGAACACATAAGTCATTTAATAAATAACAAGACAATCATGAATAAATATATAATAATAAATATGGAATGGTAAATAAATAAATAAACATTACGTTTAATCAATTTATAGGAATGAAATGCATCTATAGATAACATCCTTATGTTAATTTCATTGATATTAATGAAGAAAGTATTTATGAAAGAAACACATAAATATGAGACATCATTACCTTAGGAATTATGATACCTCTACTATCCAGACCATTCAATTGAAATAAAAATCTATGGCTGAAAGTCAATTTAATTTTAGCTGATTGATTTGCCTCATGGGACCAATGATGCATCAACGTGCTATATAATTACAATCCCACCCAATGTTAAATTTCCAAATCATTCCTAACATATTGAATAATAAATTAAATTTTTGAATAATGTGTCTTGACATTAAATATATATATTTGAAAAATAATATGGATTTATGAGTATTTACAAAAATAAAAAAATAAATTTCAATATATAACAATATATATAGAGACAATATATAGTATAATCAATAAAATATTTTCTTAAAAAATTATGGATATTCATGGCATATTTAATTTCAAATGATCTTATGGTAGTGAATATTTCAAGGTAATGTTAACGACAAAAAAATGATTAATGAAAGTGAATCTCAATACTATAATTAGTAAAAATGTTCATAAACTATTTATAAAACAAATAAGGAGGTACAAATACAATGTGTCCAGGGATGTTTTTATAAAAAATAAATGATTGTTACAATTGATTAATATAAACACCAAAAAAAACTTCATTATAATCATTTTTGATGAAACTATCCTTTTAACTTTGAAATATTTTTAATACTAAAAGATAAAAAAAATTGTAAATTTTTTTCATCAAAAATTTCGTTAAATATATAAATAATGTTTTAAATAATTGAGTTTTCATGATTGATAGAAATTCTATATGTGTCCTATACATTAAAATAATGACTCCTTTCACATTTTAAAATAATATAAAAGAAAAATTATTGAGAAAAGACAAAAAGGTTCCATTAATGATTTAAAAAAATTTTAACATAGGATAAAATTTATTCAATATTTTTTGGTTAATTTTGATACCATTTTTTAATTTGTTTTTGAAAACATGGTTTTTAATAAGGAATGATTTTTTGATCAAAGGGAAAAACAAGGTTAGTTTTTATTTACAAAATTTAATATATAATGTTAAGAAAAAAGAGTGTAAAATAGTTCTATTACATGAAAAAATAATAAATTGCTAAAGGAGAATAAAATTATAGGGCATTATTATCCAATGATCAAATAATTTCCTTCAACGGATAATCAATCATAAAAAATTCTGATTAAAATGCGATTACGAAATGATCCCATACAAAGATCATAACATTGAATTGATAATTAAGAAATGATTATATAATGAGTATAAAATGTAAAATAAATATAAAAAATTGATATAAAAATAAATATTTTAAAATTTCAATGGACATAAAATTATATAATAAAAAATATACCTAAGATCTAATATATGATAATGAAAAAATGAGATAGGAACTTCATTACACCATGATAATTTTCAAGTCAAGTCCCCTTGAACGAAATAATTCAAATTTAAACATAAAATCACATGAATTAATAAGAATTATGATAATACATGTTAAAGGTGTGGTATACAAACCATATTAAAGAATCTATGTGAATAGTGTTTCAAAATTTCTTAATGAATCGAAAATAAGATGAAGTCCCTTACCATATGATTCTTTTGGGTTGAGCATGCCTTAAAATCATGTATAATGATTTTTATCTTGTAATAAATTTATTGTCGAAACATATTCATATAATATAATATATAATCCTATTGTACCATCCAATCACAATTTTAAATAATATTTAATTGTTTTCATTATCACTCGTGTTATTTTCTTTGTATTCTCATACATGTTTTTATTAGAGTTGCAGCTCATTAATGTATTACATAGATTAATCACAAATATAATGGTATAAAATTTTTAAATATCATTTATGTTAATTATATAAAATTTTATAATCCTTCTATATATTTTAATATAGATAATGGATCACATCGCTTCATGGTGATAGTGGGTTGTACATAAGCATGAGTATCAAATGATTTCTTTAATAGAGGATATGGTTAGGAGGTGGGTGATATATTCATTTTTAAAAAATTATATAGTGTAATATTTTTATCAAATATTCACTAAATTTATCCTCATTAACATTCATGTAATGTGTGAGAGAAAAATTAATTTCATCACTTCATGAAGCAGTAGTATGTTGTAAACATGAGCGACGTTATCAAATTTTAAAAGTAATGTTAAATAAGATTGTATATACGAAATTAAAAATTGATATGTATTATAATATAATAAATATCATATTTATTATGTTAAATCCATCATTATATCCTTCAATTAATGGTTTTTATGGAAAAAATTACATTAGTTCACGTAGAAGCAATCCGTTTTAATAATGCTCAATATTATTTAATAAGAATTTTCTGACGAGGACATACATATAGTTAAAACCCATAAAAAACTAAATTTTATGTATATTTATGATACTATTTATTTTAAAAAAACCATGTTTTAATAATATTATATGGATATGGAAGAAAAAATAGAATAATAGTGATAG
Organism: Viscum album; assembly: GCA_963277665.1. Taxonomy (NCBI): domain Eukaryota; kingdom Viridiplantae; phylum Streptophyta; class Magnoliopsida; order Santalales; family Viscaceae; genus Viscum; species Viscum album. The sequence continues at coordinate 1,918,074,530 of OY728125.1, read as the reverse complement.
TTTAAGAAAATTACTTATTCTTTGGAAATATTATATAGGTTTTCAGAAAAATATTTCCTATGTAGGATGTTCTTATGGGACTATGTATTTTATATGGGCATGTTTTTTTCACATAAAACTTCATTGTATTTTTTGATTATGGGAGAAGGGTGGGTGGCGATTTGTAAGTAGGGGATAGGAAATACATGGAATTTCTAAAAGAATCTACTAGAACAAAATTTTAATAAATAATAACTCTAAGAAATGTAAAATTATAGAACATTATGGGATATATTGTCAAAATATGGACATAATTCGTTTTTTGGAAAATATTTTGGTCATTTTTTAACTCGTATAATCTTAGTTTATGTTCATAGTAAACCAAGTTTTACCTTAACCTCAGATACAAATATTTACCGTTTTCATTATTCTTTATGGTGAATAATTATGTTAGTCGTGTTAGATAATTTAAATTATAATTTTTACAAATATATAATCCTTTTTTACAAATTAATTTCAAAAAATGTTAATTATCAAATACAAAATTATACACAAAGATGTGATGAAAAAGGGTGTTTCCAAAAAGAAATTTTTTATAAGAACAAAAGGTTTTAACATAAAAATTAAAATGAAATTGATTATAAAGACATAAGTTAGGTAAATAGTAATATAAATTAACTAATTATACATTAAAATAATTTAAACTATAATTATTCATTTGAAATTATATAAATAAAAATATAATTTTCAATAAATATCAATATTTTTCATTATTAATAAAAATTGATTATTTTTTGAAAATTATTAAAAATATAGAATAAAATTATTTTTATGTTATGTTATATATAATATGATTATTTTTTAAAAAATTAAATATGGTAAAAATAAATTTTACATTATTTTTGGTAAGGGGCGACAAAACCATTTTTCAGAAATATGCATTTAAAAAATATTATTATTATTCTAAATGATTAGTTTTTATTACTAATCAATCGATAACACTTAATTTAATATTTTAGATAGTATAATTAATTAAATATTATTTATTGTAAATTTTATAATGGTATACTATATTATCGTTCATTTTGACACGAGGTTTTGTGTTCCACATTCTATTAAAGTGATTTAATTTAAACAAACATGTTTTACGATTAGTTTAAGATTTCTTTTGTGAGTCACATATGTTTCTGAATACAATGAAATTATTTTATAGTTTGAGTGTTTTGTAACTAATTTAATAGGTAATTAGTTTTAAATAGTATTAAAATCTCTTTATGATTCAACAACAACGTTTTTCTTCAGAAATAGTTTTCGACGCATTATATGATTAAAATTAAAATTATTACTTTCATAACTATAAATTGAATTGGGATAACCACAACCCATATTCAGATTCATCACATTTTAATTGAGTATATATTTTCTGCTTATTTTTTATTAAAAAAATAATTATATTGATTAATATTTAATCTATATAAATAAGGGTAAAATAGATAAATAAAGCATGCCAAATTTTTTATAATTAAAATGTCAATTGAACCTTTTATAAATCATCATTAGGTATTTATATAAAACCCACAAGTATCAAAAAATATTTCACATCCTAATTAACCTAAATATAAATACTTACCAAACACCAATGTGATTCCATTCTTACCCATTACCTAAATATTTCTTTCCATAAAAAACTCTTCCTCTTGCCTATAAAAGGAGTACCCCCACCAATTATATAATCTATATCCATACTAACAGAAATGGTAAAAAATAAACCTTACATGTATTTTTTAGAATATGTACCAAGAATTCCATATGTTCTATGTAGTCCTCTCATGCTATATGAATCCACTCTTGAATGTAAGGGATTACCCCTATCGCTTTTGATTCTAGTTCTTTTTAATAAAGCCAATTGATTTTATATGAAAATTACTTCATGTGGGTATAATCAACCCTATATTTTCCATATGATTAAATATTAAATATAGATGAATATTTTATTCATTAAATCATTTTCATAATATATTTTATATATTCATCATGCTACCAAAATGATTCTGGGATTATCTATATCCTCTTTTAAATCCCTAAACTCCCTTTCTTATAAATGTTTTTATATATAATTTGGAATTAAAATTTTCCATACTATTCCATTACTAACAAAATGATTTATCATTGAAAGACTTTATATTTCTATATCATTAAACCAATTTCATAATGATTTTCTATAATAGTAATACTTATATAGTCACTGTCAGATTGTTTATTTCATCATTTCATATTGTAATGGTATTAGTGTATCATTTTCTATTCGACGGGTCTAGTTTTATATTTTGAACTATAATATCATTATATAGTTCACTAAATCCCTCGTTTCATTTATATTTGAATATTTATTCCATTTCAAATGTTTTTAATGGCTATTTAATGATCTTCCTTCAGATATCCTTATATTCATATATTATTAATTCCGTATGTGTTTATCGATAACATTTATAATTCAGAGTATTATAATATGTATTTCATCAATATAACATTAAATATTTTATTAATCCCCACATTGTCCATTTTTTGATAGTTATTAACCCTTAGTAACTTGAGAAATTTATTCTCATCATGAAATAGAACTTATTTGATAATGTTTTGTCTTATATAATAATTGTCTCATTTTTAAGAATAAATGCCATTATTATTAATAAATTATTTCAACCATGTCCATAATTCTCTACCGTCCAGTTTTATCTTATCCTTTTGGGAAATCTAATATTTATTATTTTTTATGATACTCATAATTCTATTTACCTCATTTGATGTGAAAAATTTAGTACTCCATTTATGATGTAGATTTTGAAACAATGTTATCTCAAAATATAAAAAAATAAATCATAAATAAATACTAAAATTACATCCCACTACACTATTTTTCTATTACCATTTTGTATTTTCATGGAACTATTATTGAAACTTTTTTTTCAAATTTAAATGTTCTAAATGTTTTAAATTAAACATTTATAAAATAACTTTTGAATGTGACCCATAATATTTTTTGATAATATTTAAAAAATAATACAATGAATATTTTATGTTTTACATCATTGTGAACTCAATAACCAGTATTTTTTATATAAACAATTTCCACTAAATATTCATGATTTCGAAGTGAAATTATTTTATCTCATATATATATATATATATATAATTTCCCTTCAATTTCATTCAAATGATCAGGGACATTTCTTAATTCAAAAGAGGTTTTTCTAAAACCCAATAAGGTGGTTCTAATATAAATAATTAATCAGGGATACATTTTCTTTTTCTATTTACAGATAATATTCAAATATTAACATCTTTTTTATTTCTTTATATTTCATATATAATGTTCCTTTACATAAATGATATTATCTACCACTAATATTGTCCTTCTTAACCATACACTATGGATCAGATAACATTTATTCCTAGACATTTTCTTTGTAAACACTCTATTTTCCATTCCTTTTTTCCATGAGTTTTCACCAAGATTTCATTCATAGGATATTATGAAAATTATTTTATTTTTCATATACCCACTATCTATATGGTTTAAATATCATATTATTTTTATCCAATTTGATTGATATTTACATTGAATGTTACTAAATATAATTGGATTCCCATTTATTTTCTATGGGTTGATCTTTTTTATTATTACCATAAGTGAATCCATTTGAAAAATATATAAACCCCATATAATTTAAAGGTTTTATTTTTTATTTGATAATTGAATTATTTTCATGTGGAACTTATAATAATTGATTATTATGTGTGGGGTCCTATATCACCCATGAATTGTTTTGATAAGAGTTAATATCCCATGAGATTGATATTCAAGAGTAATTTTTAATTTCTCATAAGCATGGGAACTAATGAAGTTGATTATAATATTTATTTATCATATACTAATGTATGATCAATATTTGATTTTTTTTAGATTCGAGGTTATTATAATAACTCTATTAAGCTCTCATGCCATATTTTAATTGACTAGTGTTTCTAAATTGCTTTGGTTTATGTATTATGCTATCCTATGTCATATTTTATAATATATTATCTATACATTATTTTTTAAAAACATTAATGTGCATCTTGAATATACCCATAAGTTCATCATATTTTCACTAATGATATTTGATTATTTTTTCTTATATTTACCCTTACTAAGAATATAAGCTCTCCCCTCACATATGATTCCATTAGAAATGTTTATGAACAAATTTAATAATTATTATGTGTCTATAATGGAATCATATGGAAATAATTTGAAGGAGATGTTGATGAATTTTTTGGGATTAGCATTGATCATATTTTGTTCAAATATCTATTAGTTAAAAATGTCCTCAATTTTTAAGTTATTGTTTTGTCCTAAATCTCTATAAACAATAAATCTAAATTGTCATCAGAATGTTTTTAATGAGATAATTACATTTTTTCATATAATTAGAAACTCACATCTATAGGATATTACAATCTTTCTTTTAACATATTGTACTTTATGGATTTCTTGTTTTGATATAGCATGTAATTTTATTATTTTGTTCATCTACTATATGATCTTCTACAATTTAGATCATCTAATCACTCATATTATTATTTTTATTCTTACATCACTCTAATTATTATCTCTTACCAGGAGCATAAAATCTACACAAATCAAATATTTTAGTGAAAACATTTCCTTATTTATATATGTTTTGAATAGATTGTCTTACAAACAATAGTGAACTAAAATAAAAATTTAGTTACATTACATATTTTTTTTAAATAAACTAATATAATATTTCTCTATAAGTTTCCACAATATGGGAAATATATAAAATGAATTAAATAAATTATCACTTTATTATTGAAGATACACAGTTTTAATAGTCAGTTTCTATTTAATAAGTGTCTTAATACGAAGCAATAAATTTTTATTACCTTTTAATATATTATTTTATCAATTGGATTCCATATTTATAACAATTTTGTTAGAATTATCTAAAAATTCATATTTCATTATTAGTTATAAAAATACTATTTCTAATATTAAACATATTTATATTAATAATTGTTAAACTGGGTTTTCAAGTATTTATATTATTAATATTGTGTAGTTGTTTTACATTCAATTTATATTAATTTATTTTATATAATTAAGTTTAATTATAATTTAAACACAAAAATAATTATATTCACAAAATTTTCATTTTTAACCTCCTATTAATAATATTAAAAAATATATAATGGATAGAAGATCACTATTCCACAAAAAGGATTTCATTATATATAATATTTTATTTGAAGAGGATATATTATCTTATATAATAAATAAAATTATACTAAAATAGTATTAAATTTAATTTTAGTAAACCAACATTTTGTATGATGGGTTATTAATTTTTAATAAAACAGAATAACATAATTTAAAACTATTTTATAATTTAAAAACAAATGGTAATATTTAAGAATTATGTGGTAAAAGGTCTGAATCATGTTTTTAACATGTTAGAAATTTATTTTAGGGGGTTTTTTGTTCTTTTATCACCCTATATTTCATTATTTTTCAATTTTTTAAACTTTTTACATTTAATTGTTTAATTAAATTATTTGAAAATAATGGTTTTTTACAAACTGTTCCATTCCTTAAATTGTAAAGGTGGATTTATTCAACCATATTAGATTTTCATAAAAACAAACAAATTATCCTGAAAATCATCCCAATCTCCCTTCTTATATGATCTATATAATACAAATATTCATTAGTAACCATAATTTATCCCAATCCCTTCATTTACATTGTGAAATTCAAGAGATGACTTGAATTTCATATAGAGATTATTATGTAATACATTACATGTTTCTTATGATCAATTTAATGCTGAATATATAATAACCTAATTTATATAATTACATGAGTTACATTATTATAATTAAGTGATTTTATATAACTATAATTTTTTTATTATGTTCCAAACCAACATAGTGAACAAAATATTGTTGATCATCTGTTTCTGTAGACAACAGCCTCCATAAAGGGGAATCATATATTTTTCATTATAGCCTCTATTTAATAGTTATAAAGATGTAATATTATGAAAAAAATATGAAATATATAATATAATTACAATAATTAAGAGATAAATTATAATGTATCCTTAATTCCTCTCCTTTATTGGGAAATGAAAATAGTAAATCTGTGTTGGGCGTACTACAACTTCTATAATGAAATATTTCTCATTTTTTATTATGTTTCTTACATATAAGTTAAACTAAGATAAATATTATTCCACTCATAAAAAACATAAATAATAATTATTCTATTCTAAAAATTTTATAATATTGAAAAATGAACTACTCTAATAACAATAATTATCCATTAATTAGAGTAGGTTTATATTTTTTTCGGTTGAACCACCAATATGGATAGTTCTATAAAATGATATCATATATGAATATGAGATCATAAATTGTGATATTATTATAATTTAATTATATAATAATGATTTATTATAATGTTAATTTTACTATTTAACATATTATTACAAAACCAAACTTAATATTTTTTTTAAATTTTTTCCCCAATTATGTTTTTTCAAAAAGTTTCTATATCCCTCAATAAATTATAATATCACATTATAAATAATTTTCAATGGTATATTCCAACACCTCTAATGATCTATTAATAATTATTTTCAAATTAATTTATGGGAATTAGTATTTTCCAAATAAATTATACATGAAATAATAAAAAAAACTACAAAACTATGGTAACAAAATGAAATAGTTAAAAAATATTTTATATAAATATTAATAACTGAATTAATTAAGACGAAATATAAATTAATAGTATTATTATATAGTTAATTAATATATTTATTATTATTATATGGGATGTTTAATTTTGATCAATGAATATGGAATTCAAATTAATGGGATAAATGAATAAATTTCTGATTCCCTTAGTCATTTTCTTTCTTACATTAATATAATTTTCATGTTCTATTTGATCCATCCATTCGTAAATTTTATTTGTTATTAAAAAAATTTCATTATATTTTTTTTATAAATATTAAAAATTCTATTATCTAGTAAATATGACCATCAAATTACATTATAGAATGAAAATGTTTTATTAAAATACATTTCCAATACCACTAAGTAGTAGAGTTTTATATAGTTATATGTAAATTTTACTTTCCAAAACTTCTTTTTTTATAAATTTGAAATTATAAATTTTTCTTATTTACAATGTCAATACTTATTTTGAATTTATAAATAAATTCCCTCATAATAAACTCTTTTGATACCTTTTATTCTTCTCTTATCATAATAATTTATTTATGGGGAAATATTAGAAAGGGGTAAGGTCATATATCTAATAAGGGTAAACATAAGAGATAACAGTTAGTGATAATAATGATCCATGAGAAAAACATTTAGCTATAAACATGATAGAAATGTAATATCTTCTTAAAAATTCATAGATAATAAATCTGAGAATAGTATAATAATAATTTAAGAAAATGAAACATACCAATTAAAAATAAGTGTACCTGAGAAATGTGGCCCATATTTAGGAATATAAATCATAACATAATTAATTATGTTTCACATCATATTTCCTTTATATTTTCAAGATTCCCTCATAATTTTCCACTTTTGTATTGGGATTTACTAATCCATTTATAGTAACAAATCAAGTATCACTAATTGTTTTCCATTTTATATCAGGCATCACTACTCATTTCATTATTATCTCATGAGTTATAAGGCTTTACCCAAATCATTAGAATGTTTTTATGGGACAACACTCACTTAAATATTATATATAAATAAATGTTCCACAAAATACTTTTTAACTTCAAATTAATAAAATCTTTATAATAACAATGGGATTCATAAATCCTCCTAAAGAAGTTCATTCACCTTAATAATGTGTAAAGAACCCATGGAGAAAAAATAAACACCATTAAACACATCATATGGAAACAATTGAAAATAAATGGGTCTCATATCCTCTTCAAATGGATATAAAAAATGAAATCATTTTTTATTTAACCAATAATATTAACATGATAAACCCATGAAGTATAGATGTGTAAAAAATTAAATCATGTAACATTCTCTATAAATAAAAACTAATAAATATAATTAAGAGTATGATATTTACAACATATAGAAAAAGTTTATATAGATACAAAATTAATTTTATAAAATCTATCATTGTTTGGATTATATAATAACACCACACAATCAATATACTAAAATAATATATATTTATAGAGGAATGTAATGAGAAAACAATTATGGCTAGACACATAAACTGATTAGGAAAATGAAAGGCAATGATCAACCATATCTTTTAATTATGAGGACATTATATAATATATCTTGTTAATGATGCTGGATGATCATATTTAAAAAATATCTGATATATGGTAAAATATGTTTCAAAAGACAATGATTATATTGAACCAAAAATTACATACAAAAATATTTCATCATTATATTTGAATATTAATTATATATCATTAAGATCAATTCCTAGAGCATAATGGTTTAGATTCAATGGAATGTTGGATACTTAAAATTTCCATTAATAATATATATATAATATATTCCACTAAATTAGTAAAAACTAGAACTATTATTAAATAAATATTAAATAAAAAAATTCTTCATATCATGGGAAAAACAAACATAACAATTTATGAGATAATATTCTCATTTAGGAGAAGCATGAGATACATCAGTTAATGATTAATACAAATAATAATGTGAGAATAAGGGTACGAGAACATGACCATAACAATATAAAATCATACCGAACATTTAAAAGAACATAATAATGAGTCATGTAGTAAGGATTTACTTTATAAGATATAAATAATAATGGAATAATAATTTATGATCTATGAGAAAATATTATTAGCATATGATCATTTAATAAAAGTGTATCATAAATTTTGGAATAATAATAATCATAGAAATCATATTTCATGGATCTCCCACAAACCCATTATTTTGTAGTTTGAAAAATTCATTATATAAAATTTTATCGGGCTAATTCAAACATCATACTAGGAGTGAAATCTATATATTTTACTCTCTCATCATTATCTAATTAATTATAGGGATATGTTTTTAATCCCAAGACTTACTATGTTGTACTCTTAATAATACCTTATATTTAATAAGAATATATGATGTTATTATTGGTTGTGTTCAGTGTTTTTTAATAAAAAAATGATATTATCTGATAACTCACATAAATCCATGTAAGATGATTTCATTGTTAAAAATAAAGAATTTTTACAATGATATAATATATTACGTAGATGTAAAAAAATTATTCTTGAAAGAAGATTCATGGAAAATTAATGAATCATAGAATAATTGGGGACTATTATATGGAGACAATGCACATATTTTTGTCATGTTATTCGATAAAGTTACAAAAAATTCCATTATCATAGTATGATTTTTTGATGGTCAAGGTGTATTTGTGGTATTTATGTGGAAAGAAACCTAAGGAAAATGGTCTTCATTGTTCCCATGGTGAAATACTATTTTTTTCATGAGAAAAATTCTTGTAAATATATTCAATGTGTTTCAAATGGTGTTCCTTGTACCCACATATATAAAAATGGAAATCACATTTTGTCAGTGGTAATGGGTGATGAAAACAATGATTATAGGGAGCTCATTCTTGAAAAAATCGGGTTTGTTTGGGAGACCAAGATCATGGTATATAAATTATTGGTAAGTAGTTAGGATAGTATAAAAAAGATATATATATTCTGTGCATATAGTGGATGAAATGTTAAAGAAACAAATTCCATCTATATTACACCTTCTTGTGGTGCAATAGTTAATTGGGATTTTAATTTAGTTGTGAAATATTTTTATGTTGTTTCATCATTTACAACTCATAAGATCTCTATATTGACCAACGAAGTGATTTTTTAATTCATAATTGGTATCTAGAAGAATGAAAAATATATTGTGACACAAATCGATGTGTGAGTAGTTGGTTTGGTAGGAAGAAAATTATTTTTTTGAATTCGAATATGAGAATTTTGAATTGGATCTTTTTCATATTTATTTCTAGTATGAAATGTATGGAATGTGTGAAGGAAGAATGTAAAGTTAATAAAAATAAGAATAATATGAAAAGGGGGAATAAAAAATAACAGGGGGACAAAAGAGAAGAGTAAGGGGCTGTGAAAATTGAAATAGTGTGAAGTGATCATGTTGTTTTTTATATGTTTAGGAAAAAGAAAGATATCCCCACTACATTAGTAATCAAAGGATATGTGTGGAAGTATTTCATTCGGTTTATATAAACAGCTTTATTATTGTAATAGTATAGTAATTGATGTCATAGTATAGAAAAATGTAAATATTTGAGTTCATGGATAAACATTTGTGTTGTAGATTTATGCTAAAACTAGTTGGTAGTGTGATCTAAACGAAATATGGACCATTCTAAATATAATTTATATCATTTTTTAGGTGAAAATTGTAAATATACTTTTCAAAATTTTTTGTGTGTGTCAGATAGAAATCCGGATAATATCTAATGGGTTATGGTGACTATTTCACCAAGAAGAATAATATGAAATTGGATCAGAAATTCACCCTCCCACAATAATGTGATTCCTCATATATCCTAGACATGACCTTTAATATGGTGTGAATTAAATTTTCCACCAAATTGGTGATTTTATTTTTGGATTTTACTTAATTAATTTCATTCTATTTGATGTTACTTCAGCAAATTTTATGTGCATTTCTTAGAATATCAAAATTTTTGTTTATAACATATAGATTGAAACATTTTATTGTAAAAACATTAAATATGGTTTAAATTGATTATTAAATACATGATGTGAGTTATTTATTTTGTTTTATAAATGAAAACTAATTGTTTTATTCCATAGACTATTGGTGATGTTATTACAAAATTAGATAAGATTAATTTGGAAAAAAAATTATAATGGATGTGATTCATTAATCCCACATTCAAAGTGATTTTTTCAATTTAAAATAACTCAAGACTATAAAAATAACTACGGATAAACATAAAAATATCATTAAATGAATGGATTGTTTAAATAGTTCTAAATTGTAGTTTTGGAGAATTAAGTATAAAGATATCCAAAATCATGATGATAAAACTATTTATAGTTTATTCACTAGGGTGAAAAATGATGTGATTTGAATCTGATGACATTATGAGTTATTGGAAGATTCATATATTGATGATAATATTTATTGTATCTTAACCTATATATTAGAACCTACTGTCATGAGTTTCAATGAAAATGGTCATGGTGATAGTTATTTTGATGTTATTTTTAATTTGTTATTATATTATAAAATAATAAAATCCAGTTATATAATGAAAAATGTGGAAGATTAAAATGAAATAATTTTTAAGTGTGGAAGGAATGAAAAGATGAGAAATAATGGTTAACCTGAAAAAAAATATTGTTAATTTAATTTAAATTTTTATTTGGACTAAAGGATTTATGAAATGATTTCTCTATTATCTGTAAAATATAATATGGGAGGGAATGTTTAAAGCTAATGCTACACTAAAATTCATTACATCTGGATTATTTTTTTATTTTTCAAAAAATCAACGTAAGCTAGAATAATATGAATTGAGTAATTATTAAAAAGAATAAAAAAAGAAAACTACATAAATTGATATCAGAAAATATCGAAAACCGATTGATTTATTCTGAATGGAATAGAAATAATTTCTAAAAATATAATTTGGGAATTTTTTTTATCTTTTTTTGAAATGAGATATTGATATGATAGTGACAAGGAGATATGAATGTCATTGGATACTGAAGAAAAAATTCATATTTGTAAGGTGGATCAAGAATATTTCACTATGAAAATCCATATTGACATTATATAAAATGAAGAAACTGTGATGGAATACATGATCACACTATAAATAATTGAATGTATCCAAATTATTTCAAAATAAAAAAAAATAAAAAAAAATGAGATAGATAGTAAATATATATTTACAAAGGAAAATAAAAAGAGTCATGATGATTTTAAAGTGATAAATATTTTTATTTACATTTATAGTAATCTTAAATTCATTTTGGGAGACTCTTATAAGGATAAGGATGTTTCTTAGTGATCATTTACGTCAAAACATTACTAAAAAAATAGGGGATTTTATGAAATGTTGACCCAATGTTATAATTTCATTTTAAAAAATTTACGAATGTTTAAAGAATTATTATTTTTAATACGACTAATAGAAATTATTTCCTCTGGTAACATATAATGATGGAAATGACTATATAAAATAATTATAAAAGAAACAAATTAGGAATATTGGGTTTTTATAATAATCAAGTGATTTTCAATATTTAATAAATTTTAAGAGGGTCTATATTGATAAAAACAATAATAATATGTGACTGAAAAGTGGATAAGAATAAATTATATATATATATAATAACAACTCAAGATTTCACACAAATACTGGTTTTGAAAACTTATCCCTGAGTAATGTTGGGAATAAATTAGAATGTAGTTTTTTATGTTGTAGAGAAATTAATGTGTTTAAATTAAATTATGTTGTTTAGCATTAGTTTTAACTCATTGGATGTGTTGAGAACATTTAAAGGATGTTTTTTATTAATATCTAATATAATTATGAGGATAAATGGTTTTAAAGATAGATATTATGTTGATTTCACCCCATCAAATGAAGAATAATGTAATGATCATTTGATAGATTCACATTAAAAATAAAAAGGATATTTCAACCATTGGATTATATTTATGTACTACATGAGAATCCAGATTATATTCAAACCGTGTGTCTTGTAATGTTATAAGAATAAATTATCTCATGATTAATTCATTATAATTATCATATTAATAAGTATATATTAAATGAGAACGATCTAGTTTTTTATATTTCCAACAAATCAACTAGAAGAGAATGTTAATGGATTTTACATAATGGTAATTCTTCACATATGAAAGGGGATATAAATTCCTCATAAATGCTTAAAAATGTAATGATTCCATGATTTCTTTGGGAAATTATGGGTCACTAAAACTAAATGGTGATGGTTTAGTATTAAGTATTAATGATAAATTGAATTCTAGGAGAAAATTGGTTTTTAATGATAGAAAAAAATCATATTAGTGTGACTAGTTATGTGATGAAGATGATTATTTATATTTCTAAAATGATTTAATTTTTTATAGTTTTTGAAATATGGATGTATATTAATAATATGATAGGTAATAATATGTAATTTTTAGATTTATTATTTTTTTACATTAATTTTATTTTTGAATGATTGAAGAAAATTAATTATATCATCGAAGACATAATCATCCAATCCATAATAATAAGTTAAATAATATGAGTTTATATGATATTTATTATATTTATATTTTGTATAAAAAATGGAATTGGATTTTTTAACTTTTCAAAAGTTAATTATTTTTAATAAATTACAAAATAGGGTAGGAATACAGAATACACATCCTTGGGAGCTGATTCACAATAAAACTTATTAGCCCATGATGAAGAAATAATTTATTTCTTAAGTATATTATTTCAATTATTTATGAATTTATTAATATTTTTTATTATATTTATGAATCAAAAATATGATGCTCTAAAAATTTATAAGATCTTCAAGACATTTAGAGAGAAAAAGTGTAGTTTCACTTTTAAAAGGATTCAAATAGATAATGTTGTTGAGTATAATAATAGATGATTTTAATACCAACATGAATGACATGTTATTTAATGTGAAATACATTCACCGTACACTCCAGGAAAACATGAGTCTGAATTAATGAATATAATCTCTATGCAGGTTGGTTGAACTATGTTATTATAGAAGGGAACAACTCATTATTTTTGGATACGTGATATTTGAGTAGTGGTTCATATTCAAAATAATTTTATTTATAATTTAATTTATAATATTACATCACATGATATCTATTACCTAAAATATCATATAATTATGTACCTAAGATTGTTGGTACCCACAAAATTTTCAATTTTGATAGTGAATATATGGTGAATTTTACAATAAGAGTTTTTATGGTATCATTCAATGTTAACGAACAAATGGTAGAGGATTTCATTGTTTTAGAAATGTTATGGGAATAAATATTGAGTTTATTTATTTAAATTTTATCAAACATATAATTAAATTAAACTCACTAGAATAATAATTCTATAAATTTGATGATTATAAGTCTATTTCTATGAAATAACAATGAGATGATTTATAATATAGATATAATTCCTAATAATTAATTTTTTTTGAATATTATTTAAAAAATTTATGTCATAAAGAAAAATATATTCTCAAAATAAAAGGATGAAAAGTAAATTTTGTAACACTCCTGATTTCATAGTACGTGATGTGGTCAAAGAAATTCAACAACTTGAACTACACGGAACACCGAGTTTGAGTGCACCATGACATACCAATGTAGTTGTTTAAAAAGAATTTATGAATAGTATTAATTGAATTTTTAATTTTATATACTCTATATAATTTCATAATCTATATTATGTGTTTTTTAGACATAATATAAGTACAAATTCCTTTTTATCAGATAAAAAAGTATTTTTAAAAATATTCAATTTTATCACCTTTTAATGGTTAGCCTTTTTTAAAACTAAAATTTGACACTTTTATATATTATGTTTAATGAAATTAAATTATTAATTACAATTGGGATATAAAAATTTAGTTTGGATAATGTTTTTGTACTTTTTTGATAACTTTCCAATTTTGATGAATAGTGAAAATTACAAAATTTTAATTAAAAACAGCTTGTTTAATTCAAATAATTCATAGAGTTAAATTTTTAATTTTAGTGGTTTTTATGTATAAATAGAGTATATTTATATCATTTAATATAATTTAGGTCAATTGATGTAATTTCACATTTTAACTGGACATAAACAAGTGTTAATCTTTTGATAGTTATTATTTCATAAAAAAACTCTTTTTGTTTTGACAACGAGAATTAATTTTTAATTAATTTCCGCCACTTCTGTGTTTTGAATTTCATAAAATTTATTCCATATTTGGAATAAGTAGGTCCAAATTTTGTAAAAAGATATATTTTATTTTTATACATTATGAATATTTAATTCAATAAATATTTTATTTTCCATGGTTAAAGGGTAAATCTGGTAAATAAGGGTAGAAAAATATTATTATAATAACTTTAAATTTACCTAACATCTTTCCTATTCATATTTGTTAATACATGTCCAACCATGGCCATCCATGGGTCGATTTTGGGACCATCTGGTGCCACATGAGAATGATAATGACACGTTATATTAATTAATTTAAATTAAAGGCAAAAATGACATAAACATATATCATTTAGTAAAAAATATATTACAAGGTGTTGTGTACGTTATATTTTAAACTATAAATATTAATTAGAAAGATAAAAATATTTTCTAAATAATGGTATTTTATTAATAATTTTTAGACATTAAATAATTTAATTTATTTATGACACAATGATGATGTAGTAATTACCTTATTAGTGAAAGAATCAAATAAATGGTATTATAAATATAAACATAAATATACTTTCAAAGGTTTTATAACATCCACGATTTTTTTAGGTGAATATGAAATGTTAGGATTGATTCAATATATATTTTTCTAACTTATCATGTTGTGATTACTCACAAAATCAAAATACAAAATAGTGTCAAGATTGACATAAATGATTTTTTGAAACAAATATTATATTAATAAATTTTATAATATTCCTAAAAATATAAAGTTCCAAAAAAGGGATTTAATAATATTATATATGTCATTAATGAACCAATTTTGGTTCTCTTGGAAGTTTAGAGTAAGTTTATTTACCATATTTTTTAAGAATAAAAGAATACGTGATAAAGGTTACAATATTTAACTAAGAGTTAAATATAAAATATACAGTTAATATGGTGACCTAAACCTATCTAAACCCTATTGGATCAATGGTTTTAGACCCTTATTCAACTTATTGTAGAAATAAATTATTTTTAAGACATTGGAAACCGGAAATGATTTTATTATAAAATAATATTTCATGTTTTTTCCTAAAGTGACCCTCACTTCTCCTATAAAATGGTACTTCCCCTTATCGCAAATTTCCACCTCAAAATCCATTTGTTTCAACCAAAAAATGGTAAAAAGTCCTCCAAAATTCCCTTAAATAAACCTAGAGGCCATTCATTGATCATAAATCCAACCTAAGGAACCATTTTGATCAACTCAAAAGGAAACACCCGAAGAAAATGTAATAATTTCACCACCCTCTATAATGTTCTTTTCTTCATCCACTTCCTATTTATGTGTTGTTTCCATAAAAAAATAATAACTCTAGTAAGTCCAACATTATACGATGTTATTATAAATATGATAAAACCATATTAATTATTATACCCATCCTATAAATGACATATTCACCATATGTGCGTATGTACGACTTACTATCTCCACATCACGATGTAGTTTGAAATTCAAACACTTCATTATTTGGATGGGTATAATAATGAGTATAAAGTTTGTAAATAATAAATATAACATGTTAATGATTCTTTATATATTATATACCATCAAATTACATACAATTTCACTATCAGTATATTGATATTTTCTCTCATGAATACATACAGATTACCGTATCCACGACGCGATGAGAACCATTTCCATATTCACCATTCAACAATAATTATAAAAATATAAAATATAAATAAGTATGTAATATATGAAATAATAATGATACATAATAAGTATAAATATATATATGTACTTAAATATATCTTTTTCACTTACATGCATTCAATACGATATGAAAACAAAAACATCATTTATGCGTACTTATGGATTACAGTCTCAATAAATGGTGATTCCATTTAATATATATATCTATTATACATATTTATATTCTATATATATATGATATATAAATCATGTGTTATGTAAAGACCCGTAAACTTCAAGGAAACTTTTTTCTTAATTTTCTTTGGGATTTTACAAGAACGCAGTTTCTGACAGCACTTGATTCTGAGGCCCGGTGTGCCCAGAATTTCTAACCAAAGTTTAGCTCGGGTACGTTCAGTGAACGAACGAGAGGGAATTTCTAACTTTTGAACTGGTGCTCGGAATCCAATTCCGAGGGCACTGATGGTTTTGCAGCGCTGATAATTGCTTAGGAACACCTTTTGCGGAGTTGCGTTTTCATGAGAGAAGTTGATAAAAATTGTGGAAGTTAAAATAAAAATTTAACTACAATTTTTATTTTTACTCTAAGTGGATTAAGGTTTGGGTTGAAGTTGGGGAAAACCACCCAACTTCCATTTGGAGGTTATGAAGGTGGTGGGGCCCACACCAACCCTACCTCTTCACCTTCCCTAACCTTTCTATAACCCTTCATTAATTTTGATAACTTAAGTTATTAAATTTGTGAGTTTAATTTGAATGTTTAAAATTCAAATGCTTTAGTCTTGTTAATAAAATAAGTAAGGGGCTTATTTTTTTTGAGACTTGTTGCCTTGAGAGCTTTGGGAGAAAATATAAGGGATACTTGAGTTTCTTCATCCTCTTCGTTGAAGAACACGAAGAACGTGAAGAACGCGAAGAACGCCGGATTCCTCGGAGGTCGACGTCTCCTTCCGCGACGTCTCCTTCTGCGGCGCCTCTTCCGGAGATGGTTATCTCCGCGACAAATCCTCACCCAACTTTCGACGAAGTAGGGGTTTGTTTAATTTTTGTTCGTGATTACTACCTTTACGTTCTTCATGAAATATGACCAATTTCTATCGATTAACGAGAGGGGGCCGGACTGCACAAACACAGTCGACCCTCCTCCCTTATAAATGTTGTTGATTCTAATGTGGATTGGAACGAGAATGGTGTGGTGCCATCGCACCACGCGGGATCATACAGCAAAGAATGCATGGCACCGTCGTGCCGCGCTGTCAAATCAAACAAGGATATGACGTCGTTGCGCCGCGTCGGAGAAACCCGAAGACACCACGGCCGGAGCGGGGCCGCGACGGAGGGGCGTGGCATCGTCGCGCCGCACCGGACGAACCAAGCCATCAGCCGGATCTGGGCTGCGGCAGAGCAGGGTGACCGTCGGCCGGTTCCGGGCCGCCGGCGTTAGAGCAGGGGGGACTGGCCATCGCCGGTCTATGGTGGCAGAAGCCGGCCGGCCAGAGCGGTCCGACCGGACAAGGGAAGGCCGGAGGATACGAACCCCCCGGCGGCCAGCTCAAGTGGCCCCCCATAATGGGGGTCGCGGTTACAAAGCTAGGGGGTAGGTTCCCCCCCCCCCCCTCAACGGCTTGGCAGTTTGGCCGAGCGCCTGGCCAACGCGCCCAGCGCGCTGCGCCCAAGAGGGCCGGAACTGGACCCAGTTCGGGTCAACCCGGTTCTGGCCGACCCTGAGGGTATCAGGCCGGGTCGGACAGGGCCTGAACCCCTTAATACCGAATCTCTTCCGGTCGGATGCCCATAACGTGTACTACGGGCCTCCGATCGACGCACCGTCAGTTGATATGTGATCCATGGATTGAGATGGTCTTTTCGGTATATCTCACTCAAGGTTTCAAAATACTTTGGGTCTGGCCGAGTTGGTTCGTACACGAAACCAGCCGGGCCCTCGGAGCGGAAACGCTCGTAACATGAGCTCCAGACGCCCGATTGACGTGACGTCGACTTTGTAGGATTCCTATAAGTCATACAGATCTTTTGGATTACTCTACCCGAGGTTTTGGATGCAGGTGAAGTACGGTCGGGTTGGTTTTGACTTAAAAACCAACCGGGCCCCTAGGACAAAAATGCCAATAACTCTCAGACTGGGTGTCTGATTGACGCGCCGTCTGTGACGTTGAGTTCCTGTTTTTGATACGGAACTTTTAGATACATCAAATTCGGACATTGTGTCAATTTACGTATCAGCCTCTCATCTCGTGGAGCGGACCCTCCCGAACGAGCTTGTTGTGTGCGGGAATCCTAGAACTAGTTGTGTTTGCGACTGTGACGACGACGACGACTGTTCAGAGATCCTCAGTGGATTCGACGGCGACGACTACAACACTCAGCGATCCTATGTGGATCAGTGCTACCGATCCTTTGTGGGTCTGATCCTGTGTGGGTCAGCGCTCAGCGATTCTGTTTGAGCCAGCGCCTACATATCTAGTGTGGGCCCGATCCTGTGTGGGTCTTTGCGGGGGTTAGTTACCTATCGATCCTTTATGGGTCAGATCCTTTGTGGGTCATTGCGGGGGTTAGTACCTATCAATACTTTGTGGATCTGATGGCTTAGATGAATCAGTGGATATTATTTATCATATCTATCATCATACGAAGAAGTATACCTGTGTGAGTTGAATCTTGTTTTACTTTCCTTTGTGGATTGTGTTGTGCTATCCTGTGTGGATTATGTTTTGCTTTCCTATGTGGACTGGGTTGTACTTGGGCTCAGATATTGGAGCCGAAAGAGAATTGATGACTTAGGTATATGTATGTGCATATACCTAAGCAGTGTCGGATGTTACTTCGTGATTTACCTTTCCTTTGTGCTTTATCTTTTGTGGATTCTGGGAGACCACCGGGGGTCTCGAGGTCCCTACTGAGTAGCTTATACCCACCCCTGCACGGGCTATTCTCACACTACGTTGTGTTGGTTGTAGACGACGGACAACGCTGATCATGGTTGAGGCTTGTGGAGCAGGACGGTACCTGGAGGTGGACCACTGGGTGGGACGTACTAGGAGTGGACGGCTGTACCCTAGGAGTTGTGGAGGCCATCTATACCCACCCTTTAGGTGGGACTTACAGTGGACGGATCGATGCTGCGGCTTTACTTTTCAGTTGTCGTTTTCTCTTTCCAGTTGTACATTACTTTCAGTTTGGGTTTGTATACTGGCCAACTTACTTTTCCGCACTTACTGTTGTACTCAGTTTTTTACTTAGTGTTTATTTCTACTGCTTTCTTCCTCTGTGGTGTTTGTTTATTTTACAAATTCAATGCCTTACCTTTTTACCGGGAATTACGCATTGGTGCTAGTCACCAGCCCCTGGCCTATGGAAGGCGGGCTTGGGGTAGTCACGACACGGGCCCTGGGGACGGTTCGTGGCAAATTGGTATCAGAGGATTTCGGTTCTACCATAGATCTTGGGACTCTGATCTTTTTGTTTGTGATGAAATAGTGTTAAGCGTATTGGGTGTGGTTATCAATCCAGGGAGTCCAGTGTTAGTGCGGCGGCCGACCTATCCGTACATCAAGACCCTGACTTCTGACTTCCGACTTAATGCACGAAAACATTGATTGCATGTGTGATTCATGTTTTCTTTGTGATTACTTTGTTTCAGCTCACCAGGTATACTGTTCTGACCATGGTGCACCTGTTTCCTTTTCAGGATGGCCCCACGATGGCAGCCAGCTAGGGTTCCGAGAGTTGAGCGTGATGATAGCCCACCGAGCGACGAGGCCTCTATATAGGGCCCTTTGACAGCTGAGGCACCGGCGGTACCTTTACCCGCCGAGCCACCGATGCTACCAGCCCCAGCCACTGATGATGCACGTCGCCTTAGTGCACTGCACGAGTTTCAGCGCCAGTGACCTCCCAGGTTCCACGGGGAGACATACCCCCCAGGCAGCCGAGGATTGGCGGGAGGCAGTGGTATTGGTTTTCAGGTTAGTGAGGACACCAGCAGACCTCATGGTGATCCTCGCAGCGAGCCTACCCCATGCGGAAGCAAGCCGATGGTGGAGATTGATGCTCCTGGTGCATGATGAGACATCTCTCCTCTAGACGAAATTTGAGAGCCACTTCCGCTCAGAGTTCGTCCCAGCCACCCTCAGTGCGGTACGCATCCAAGAGCTTTTACAGCTGCGGCAGGGCAGCTTGACGGTCGTCTAGTACTCGGTGAGATTTACCGATCTCTCGTGCTACTCGTCAGACATGGTACGGGACCCATTCATCCAGGCCCAGACCTTTGAGTAGGGATTGATACATGAGATCATGGCATCGCTGATCTCTATCAGCATTCCGACCCATACAGAAGTACTGGAGAGAGACCTTTTGATTGATAGCTTTCTTGCTGAGCCTTCATCAGCGCCGAGACCCATCGTAGGGCAGCACGTAACGGATTCTTCTGCAACAGGAAGTCGACGGATGGCTCATGGGTCCAGGCAGACCAGACCCTCAGGACGACGACCTCAGGACACTGGCTCAGCAGTGTGGGGCACACAGCACGGAGCCAGTCATTCAAGAGGCAGGTAGTGCTACTCATGCGGAGGGCAGGGCCACATGGATCGTGACTTCCCGACCCGCCGTACCGAGGAGCAGCAGATGGTTGAGGGACCACCCAGGTAGAGGCAAAGGGTCGACCGTGGAAGTCCGCATGGAGCAGGTGGACGAGGCAGTGGAGTTGGCCAAGCAGCAGGTGGTGGCCGACGCTTTGAGGCCCTACCACCACCACCACCAGGAGGTCCACCCCGACCAAAGGGAGCTGGCGGGCAGAGACAGGCACAGCTCCAGGCAGCGAAGGCCTACAACCAAGGTGCGCCCGAGATGGTTCGAGGTACTATCTATGTCTATTACACCCATTCTTTAGATCTTATAGACAAAGGAGCGAGTCACTCTTTCATAGCTGCTGCCCTTGTTCGAAGCTCATAGATTCTAATAGAGACGTTGGCTCGATCCTTACGGCTAGAGACTCCTACGGGAGCAGACTCAACGATTACGCACCGGTGCCAGCAGTGTGAGCTTACTCTAGGGGGCGAGAGATTCAGCTGGGATCTTCTTGTAGCTGCGTCAAGGCCTTACGACGTCATCATGGGCATGGATTGGTTATCTACGGTCCGTGATCAGATTGACTGTATTAGGTGAAAGGTGCGATGTGTACGCACCGACGGGAGCAGGTTCACCTTCATCGTCAAGAAGTGAGCCTTTGAAGCATAGGATGGACTCTCGCAGAGGAGGGGACATCCCATCACCCATCAGTTGGCTAGCCTCATCCTAGGAGTGGTTGACGTGCGGATTCCTAGTTTTCCTGTAGTGGTGGATCAGTATGCGAACGTTTTTCCCGTCGACAACCCAGGGATACCTCCTCATAGAGAGGTAGAATTTTATATTGACCTGTACCCTGGGACATCCCCGATATCGACTCCAGTGTATCGGATGGCCCCCACTGAGCTTCGAGAGCTACGGGTACAGTTGGAGGACTTGCAGGGCAATGGTTTCATCCGACCCAGTGTTTCACCGTAGGCTTCCCTGATGTTTTTCTCCAAGAAGGTGGATGGGAGCTTGCGACTTTGTGTCGACTATCATCACTTGAACCAGGTGACAATGAGGAACGAGTATCCGCTATCGAGTATTGATGACCTCTTCGATCAGCTCAAGGGAGCACGGTGGTTCTCGAAGATAGACCTCAGGTCAGGCTATCATCAGCTCAGAGTTCGAGACGAGGACGTGCAGAAGACGCCTTCAGGTGTCGGTATGGCCAATATGAGTTCTTGTTTATGCCATTCGGTGTAGCCAATTATCTAGCAATGTTCATGGCCCTCATGAACAGTATATTTCAGCCATACCTCGATCGATTTTTCATGGTCTTCTTCGACGACATTTTGATTTACTCGACGACTGAGAAGGAGCATGGCTACCACTTGTGGGTTGTACTAGAGACACTCTGAGAGAACCCGCTTTATGGAAAGATCTCGAAGATTCAGTTCTGGATACGTGAGGTCCACTTTTTGGGACACTTCATCTCTAAGTCCGGAGTTACGGTAGATCCTGCGAAGATCGAGGAAATGCTAGCTTTGGAGCCACCCAGGAGCGTGACTGATGTGCAGAGTTTCTTGGGACTAGATGGATACTATCGGAGATTTGTGTTAGACTTCTCCAGAGTTTCGACACCACTATCATCTTTGACGGAGAAGGGGAAACCCTTTGTATGGTCAGACAGATGTCAGCAGAGCTTCCAGGAGCTGAGACAGAGATTGACCAGCGCACCTATCTTGAGATTGCCTGAGGAAGGAGTAGGGTACGTAGTCTACTGCGATGCATCAGGGACCGGATATGGATGTTTCCTGATGCAGGAGCGGGCGGTGATCGCCTATGGATCACGTCAATTGAGGTCACATGAGCAGAACTACGCTACCCATGTCCTGGAGTTAGCAGCAGTGGTCTTCTCTCTAAAGACATGGCGACACTACCTGATGGGTGAGTGCTTTACAGTATTTTCTGACCATCAGAGTCTCAGGTACATCTTCTCTCAGAAGGACCTGAACCTGAGATAGCGGCGATGACCCGAGTTCCTCTAGGACTATGACTTTGAGATAGTTTATACTCTTGGGAAGGGGAACGTAGTAGCCTATGCTCTCAGTAGGAGGACGGGAATTCAGCTACTTGAGGAGGCGACAGAGCAGCTAGCTGCTTTGCAGATATCCTTCGTGGATAGAGATGGGGCTGCCTTCCTTCAGTCTCTCACAGTCACTCCTATACTACTATAGTGGGTTAGAGAGGCACAGCATGGGGACGCTGACTGTGAGACGCGGCATGCGCATATATCCTTAGGATATGCATCTGATGGTTTCTCTATTGGAGCAGAGCACGACGTCTTTTTTAGAGGATGTACCTTGGTACTATTTGCATTACAGAGGGAGGTGATGAGAGAGTTTCACACTTCTCCCTTGGCGGTACATCCCGGAGTGGAGAAGATGTACTAGGACCTCAGACGACAACACTGGTGGCCGAGCATGAAGAAGGTTGTGGCAGAGTTTGTTTCTTGATGCCTCACCGACCAGCAGGTGAAGGCAGAGCATCAGGTACCAGGAGGCTTGGTACAGCCCTTGGAGGTCCCGAAGTGGAAGTGGGACGACATATCTATGGAATTCGTGACTGGACTTCCACGCACTTCCAGAAGCCACAAATCCATTTGGGTGATTGTCGACCGACTCACCAAGTCGGCTCACTTCTTACCCATCAGAGAGGACTGCTCAGTGGAGAGCTTGGGACATCTCTACGTTCAGGAGATTGTACGGCTCCATGGTGTGCCATCATCTATCGTCTCCGATCGAGATGCTCGCATTACTTCCCGGCTTTGGAAGGGGTTGCAGGAGGCGTTCAGGACGCAACTACGTTTGATCACCGCCTCTCACCCTCAGACAAATGGTCAGATGGAGAGGACCATTCGGACTCTTGACGACATGCTCCGATCATGTGTTCTCGACTTTGGTCACAGCTGAGAGGACCACCTACCCTTTGTGGAGTTTGCGTACAACAACAGCTACCACTCCGCCATCGGGATGGAACCATACGAGGCATTGTAAGTCCGACCTTGCAGATCTCCTTTGTGTTGGACAGACCCTAGGGAGTCAGCACTTGTGGGACCGGAGATGGTCCAGGCCACGACAGAGAAGGCCCAGGTCATCCAGGAGCGGATGAGGACAGCTCAGAGTCGGCAAAATTCCTATGCTGACAGGAGGCAGAGACCACTAGAGTTTGAGGATGGCGACCACGTCTTCTTGCGCGTCTCACCTCGACGTGGATTACGGAGATTTGGCCAAGGTGGCAAGTTTTCTTTACACTTCATCAGACCGTTCCAGGTCCTCAGCAGGATTGGCGAGGTAGCTTATCGCCTGGCTCTACCACCTCATTTGCACCGGGTGCACGACGTCTTCCACGTATCACAGCTGAGGAGATACATGCACGACCCGATGCATATAATTAACCATGGGGAGCTGGAAGTTGATGATGGGGCGACTTTTGCGGAGGTCCCGGTGGAGATCGAGGATCGACAGGAGCTGGTCCCACATTTGTTTCCATATCTTGTAATGTATCTTTACGAGGACGTAAATCCCTGATGTGGGAGTAATGTAAAGACCCATAAAATTCAAGGAAATTTTTTTCTTAATTTTCTTTGGGGTTTTACAAGAACGCAGTTTCTGACAGCACTTGATTCTGAGGCCCGGTGTGCCCGGAATTTCTAACCGAAGTTTATCTCGGGTACGTTACGTGAACGAACGAGCGGGAATTTCTAACATTTGAACTGGTGCTCGAAATCGAATTCTGAGGGCACTGATGGTTTTGCAGCACCGGTAATTTCTTAGGAACTCCTTTTTCGGAGTTGTGTTTTCACGAGAGAAGTTGATAAAAAATGTGGAAGTTAAAATAAAAATTTAACTACAATTTTTATTTTTACTCTAAGTGGATTAAGATTTGGGTGGAAGTTGGGGAAAACCACCCAACTTCCATTTGGAGGTTATGAAGGTGGTGGGACCCACACAAACCCTACCACTTCACCTTCCCTAACCTTCCATAACCCTTCATTAATTTTGATAACTTAAGTTATTAAATTTGTGAGTTAAATTTGAATGTTTAAAATTCAAATACTTTAGTCATGTTAATAAAATATGTAAGGGACTTAATTTTTTTTTTTGGAGTCTTGTTGCCTTGAGAGAATTGGGAGAAAAGATAAGGGAGACTTGAGTTTCTTCATCCTCTTCGTCGATGAACACAAAGAACACGAAGAACTTGAAAACGCCGGATTCCTCGGAGGTGGACGTCTCCTTCCGCGACGCCTCATCCCGCGATGGTTATCTCCGTGATGAATCCTCACCCAACATTCGACGAGTTGGGGGTTTGTTTAATTTTTGTTCGTGATTACTACCTTGACGTTCTTCATGAATTATGACCAATTGATATCGATTAACGAGAGGGGTCCGGACCGCACAAACATGGTCGACCCTCCTCCCTTATCTATGTTGTTGATTCTAATGTGGATTGCAACGGGAATGGCGTGGTGCCGTCACACCGCGCGGGACCGTGCGGCGCTGTCGTGCGGTGCCGTGAAATCAAACAAGGACGCGATGCCGTCGCGCCGCGTCGATGAAACCCAAAGACACTGTGGCCAGAGCGGGGCTGCGGCGGAGGGGCGCGGCGTAGCCGCACCGCACCAGACGAACCAAGGCCACGGCCGGTTCCGGGCCGCGGCGGAGTAGGGTGACCAGCCGCCGGTTTCGGGCCGCCGGAGTCGGAGCAGGGGGGACCGGCCATCGCCGGTCTGTGGCGGCAGAAGCCGGCCAGCCAGAGAAGGCCGACCGGACATGGAATGTCCGGGTGTTACGAACCCCCGACAGCCAGCTCAAGAAGCCGCCCATAATGGGGGTTGTAGTTACAAAGCCAGGGGGAGCCCCCCCCCCCCCCTCAACGGCTCGGCCGTTTGGCCGAGCGCCTGGCCAGCACGCCGCGCCCAAACCGGGCCGGCTGCTTGGACGGTCCGCCAGGCCGGGCCACGCCCAAGCAGGCCGGACGTAGACCCAGTTCTGGTCGACCTGGTTCAGGCCGACCCTGAGGGTATCGGGTCGGGTCAGACCGGGCCCGAACCCCTTAATACGGAATCTCTTCCAGTCGGACCCCCATAACATGTGTTACGGGCCTCCGATAGACGCACCGTCTGTTGTGATGTGATCCTTGGATCGAGGTGGTCTTTTCAGTATATCACACTCAAGGTTTCAGAATACTTTGGGTTCGGCCGAGTTGGTTCGTACATGAAACCAACCGGTCCCTCAGAACAGAAATGCTCGTAACTTGAGCACCGGACGCCCGATTGACATGCCGTCGACTTTGTAGTATTCCTCTATTTGAGACAGATCTTTTCTCTTACTCCGCTTGAGGTTTGGACGCAGGTGCAGTACGGTCAGGTTGGTTTTGACTTAAAAACCAACGGGGCCCCTGGGAGGAAAATGCCAATAACTCTCAGACCGGGCGTCCGATTGACGCGCAGTCTGCGACGTTGAGTTCCTGTAGTTGATATGGAACTTTTGGATACATCAACTCAGGACATTGTGTCAGTTGACGTATCAGACTCTCGGCTCATGGAGAAGACCCTCCCGAACGAGCTTGCTATGTACATGAACCCAAGAACTGGCTGCGTTTGCGACTGTGATGATGTCGACGACTCTTCAGAGATCCTAAGTGGATTCGACAACGATGACTACATCACTCATCGATCCTATGTGGATCAGTGCTACCAATCCTGTGTGGGTCCGATCCTGTGTGGGTCAGCACTCAGCGGTTCTGTGTGAGCCAGCACCTACAGATCCTGTATGGGTCCGATCCTGTGTGGGTCTTTGTGGGGGTTAGTTACCTATCAATCCTTTGTGGGTTAGATCCTTTGTGGGTCATTGCGGGAGTTAGTACCTATCAATCCTTTGTAGGTCCGACGACTTAGATGAATCAGTGGATATAACGGATCATCTATATCATCATACGAAGAAGTATACCTGTGTGAGTTGAATCCTATTTTACTTTCCTTTGTGGATTGTGTTGTGCTATCCTGTGTGGATTACGGTTTTCATTCCTATGTGGACTGGGTTGTACTTGGTATTGGATATTGGATCCGAACGAGAATTGATGACTTAGGTATATGTACGGGCATATACCTAATCAGTGTCCGATGTTACTTCCTGATTTACCTTTCCTTTGTGGTTTATCCTTTGTGGATTCTGGGAGACCTTTAGGGGTCTCGAGGTGCCTACTGAGTTGCTTATACTCACTCCTGCATGGGCTATGCCCGCACTACGTTGTGTTGGTTGTAGACGACGTACAAAGCTGATCGTGGTTGATGCTTGCGGAGCAAGATGGTACCTGCAGGTGGACCACTGGGCGGGATGTACTCGGAGTGGACAGTTGGACCCTAGGAGTTGTGGAGGCCATCTATACCCACCCTTCAGGTGGGACTTCCAGTGGACAGCTCAATGCTGCGGCTTTACTTTTTAGTTGTTGTTTTCACTTTCCATTTGTACTTTAATTTCAGTTTGGGTTTGTATACTGGCCCACTTAGTTTTCCGCACTTACTATTGTACTCGGTTTTTTACTTAGTGTTTACTTCTACTGCTTACTTGCTCTGTGGTGTTTGTTTATTTTACAAAGGTAATGCCTTCCATTTTTACTGGGAATTACGCCTTGGTGCTAGTCGCCATCCCCTGGCCTATGGAAGGCGGGCTTGGGGTAGTCACGACACGAGCCCCGAGGACAGATCGTGACCTGTTATATTATTTAATAATTTAAATCATGATCTAAATTATATGATCAAGAATAACAGGTTAAAACAGTTACGATAAAGAAAGCGATTATTTCCTGAAATGTTAATTTGACATGGAAATAATTATTACATGGGTAGTAGAATGTCATAAATGAATCATATATGATATAATAAATATGAATATTGTTATGGTATAATTTAATAACATACATTGGTCATTGTATAAGAGGTTAAACTTACCCTCTACCAAAGAAAAGTGAAATGTAAGGGTTAATTTCACAATATCATTATTATCTGAGGTTGTTTTTATATAAGTATATACTTGGACATTTTTATTATCCATGTCCGTGTTTTATAATTTTTTTTTCAAAGGTGTTCTTTTTAAGGGTATTTAATACTAAAACAACATTTTAAATGTTTAAATGATTTTTTCTTCTAAACCATTCTCTTTAATGTCCATGTTATCAAAATGGTTTTAAGGAATTATGTATATGGACATGAATGTTTTAAAAATTCTAATTCCTTTAGAAGAAATTATAGTGGTATGGGAAAATTTTATCCAAAACTATCTTTTAAATGACTTCCTTTATAAAATATGTGACTTTTGAATGATTTCATGAAAATGATTATTTTTCTCAATTATTTTTACTAATCATTTTCAACTATGTAAACATACTTTGTGGGTATTATTCTTGATTGAGGTTGATTTATTATGATACAAATATTGCATATTGTATTGAATCTTTTGTGTTATATTTAATTGTGGATGTTTTATTTTTATACCATTCATGGTTTAGGGTTAATTTATTAAAAATTCATATTATAGTTTTAATACTAATGTTTATGTTTTGTTTTAACCTTCTCAAATGAGAAATGAATTGGACATAGTAAGTGATGTGTGGAGCCCGTTATAGCTCCTCGATGCATCAGTAGGTATCATGATACAATTAGATGTGGAATTGGCTTAGGTCATTTCTAATTTGATATATGGTTTTGGCCGAGGCCTTATTTATTTTTAGATGTCTTGGTTGAGGCCTTGACAAAATATTTCAGAATTTCCGTCATTATACATTCACTCATTATAAAGATAATATTTATCGTTCATGTGGTTGATCGACTAGTAGAATACTCGTGATTATGTTTTA
This sequence comes from Viscum album, assembly GCA_963277665.1. Taxonomy (NCBI): domain Eukaryota; kingdom Viridiplantae; phylum Streptophyta; class Magnoliopsida; order Santalales; family Viscaceae; genus Viscum; species Viscum album. The sequence goes on along the minus strand of OY728125.1, from coordinate 1,918,045,287 downwards.
TTAGGGAATTATTTACTCAGGTCATATTCTTTCCATAAAGTATTCATGTTTATTATTTTAAAGGAATTTGTTTTCAATTATTCACCATGCCTAATGTTAATGTTATCTTCTGCTGTATTTCTTACTTTTACTGAGCATTTAAGCACACCGATTTGTTATGTTTCATTTTCCCAAGACATTAAAAAGTTATTTATGAGTGACATGTAGGCATATCTAGGAGGCATTGATGTTTCTAATTGAATAAATTAGTGTTGTATTCTTTTCAACTTGTAATGTTGAACTCATGTATGTATCTTGTTTCCAAGAATACTAAACTGATCATCCCTTCAGGACATGATTCCTTGTAGTCATGCCAGTGTATTAAAATAATTCATCGACCTTGGGTAACTAGGGTTGGGACATTATAGTTGGTATCAGATGATGTTTAGTAGATACCTTGGAAACTAGATTTAGAAAAAATATGATTAGAACACATTACACTAAGATATACTTTGAGGATTAGTATAAATTAACTTCCTAGAATTTTGGTAATGTAGAGATTTTGTGAATTTTTCAAGAAATACATCCCTATATGGATACAATAAGGTAAAGGCAGCTCTAGAATAGATGTACCTAGGAGTGAAAACTTTAACAAGGATTTTTGGTATTAACCCAGGGTATCCTGGTACATGACAATGGGCCTTGTGGAAATTCTGTTTATGACACACCTGAGAGATATGCTTAAGATAATTCACATTTTATTTACAAGCCATTATGAATGATTTAGGAGTAAAAATTTCCTCGAAGAAAACATTTTACAGTTATAGATTATATGCATAATATTTTCGATTTGCGTTTGGTATTTTACATGTATGGAATTATGCATTGGGATTCATAAAGTAACATGGTATATGCCATTGTTTAGAAATGGTGCCTAATTGAAGGAATGCGAACTCCAACAACACTCATGATCCAAAGTTTAAGAATTATCATATCATTCATGGTATTAAGACAACATTTAGAATGGAAAAAACCTCCCATATATTATCATCATATGAAGAAATAGTATCATGTGTTAATATGATAAGTAAAGAATTATCTGAGTCGTATGGCTTTGAAGGATGCCAGAGAAGACAAGAATGGTAGAGAGAAAGATTGATAAATGTAATAAGGGAAAGAAGGATTTTCCAATATGTGATAAGTGTGGAAAAAATCACCTTGTTAAATGCTTGAAGGGAATGGGATTGTTTTATATGTGTGGAGAAAAAGGACACTAAGTATGTGATTGTAAGGGTAAGAAAAATGTGTCAAAGGTACAATGCTTAATCTACAAGGAGTTGGGACACTACATGAATCAATGTACAAATAATTAGAGTATACCCCAAATGATTCTATTAGATAATAATCTCGTTATGATACTACCAATGATAAAGAGGAATGATTATATTTCTTATGTTGTTATTAATTTATTGTGTCATTTGAGTATTGTATAAATGATATACATGTTATAAGGATTATAGAGTATATAAGGATTGTACTGCTGTACTATTTCATTATTCATTTGAGAATAAATAGTTTTAAAAAATGTAACTCAATAGACAATTAAATTATTTTTGGAAAAAACATTTTTGAAATAATGATAATCTTTAATAGGGTTTTGATACTAAGGTAGTGATTTTGGAAGAAGATATGAATGATTTTGATATTCGATATTCTTGAATACTTTGAAATTAATTAATAATTTTTTATTCCATTGTTGTTGGAGTTTACAACATTTTTGGAGTTTCTAGTCTAAACTACACATAATTTTTAGTTGACTGTCTCCAACACTAGGATGCTCTCCTCCTCTCGGTAATGACGGAAGACCACGTACCGACCCCTCCTCTCTTAGTGGGGAAGGGAGATTAATTTCCCTTTGGGAGAGAAGGGACAACATTTCTTCCTTTATCCAACCCTAATTTTCTCCCCCCATTCTGGAAAGCTGCTTTAAGCCATAATGTTTCGGATATCATTGATGGTCTCCCTAATATCTATATTTAGAACTCTAAATTTTCTGAAACCTCTTCCCTTTTAAACCTCATGTTGGTTGCTTGCTTCAAGTTGAGAATACATTCAGTTGATGTGTTTGATAGGTTGAACTTCAAATCATGGGATCTCTAGGGAAGGGAGATTGTCAGCTTTCTTGACAGTCGCCACATGATGATACTATTTGAATCAGAAGCAGACCTCATCATGGCTTGGATGAGCACTCCGCATAATGTCAATGTCTCCTGGTTAATCCTCTTCCGATGTTCAATTAAAATCCATATGAATCGATGTTCCCCATATACTTCGATTTGGGTATGTTTTCCCAATCTTCCATTATCGTTCCATAATTATTCTATTATTCACATGATAGGTAATCTCGTATGTAGATTTTTGTGCTCGGATAGATGCACTGAATCTGTTTTCCACCTGATCAATCCAAAGTTATGTGTAGAAATAGATACATCTCTAATGCCTTTGGATAATGTATGGATTACCATTGGTGAGGATTATAGGTGCAAAAAACGGGTCATCTACGAGAGCTGGATAGATTTCTGCTCCTCATGTGGTCGTTTAGGTCATGATTTGGAGGTATGTTTTGAGGGTCTTCCACTTCAGGACATCCCTTATCAGGGAATACAGTCTACAGATAGGAAGGAGTCTAGTGTGAAAGGTAAATCTCATGAATTTAGAGTTAAAACTAGCCAGACACAGATGAAAATCGTTGGAGGCAGTGGTATGGAATTTCAGTCCTAATGGTTGGTGGAGAAGGAACAATAGAAAGTTGACTGTAACAGGTTAGTCGAGGTTACTCATGGGTCAGAATTAGGGAAGAACGCTATGGATTCCCAGGATGAATTGGTAGAACCATCCAGACCTAAGGGAGGCTCACTGTAGATGGATGAGGTGCATGTTTTGACCCAGGTGGTGGGGAGTAAGGACACATTGAAGAATGAGCTAGGCGGTGTAGTGGACACTATTTTTGAGGCTACTGGTGGGAATAGTGGTGGATCTTATAGGGTAATGCAAGGTAAAATAGAGGTAATGAGGCCATTTGATGGGGAATTCTCCCAGGATAAGGATGCTCAGAGTGATGGTAGGCAAGGAGTGAGTGATACCCATGTGGCAGGTGCTGAAGAGGATCTTAGAAGAGCATCTTCTGGGGATATGGTCAGAGGCAGTGGGGACATACAGAAGGCGAGGCAGGGGACCTCAATGGATGTGAAGGTCCATAATCCAGCTATTAAGGAAGGGATTTATTTTTCAAGGAACCAATATGCTATCGAGGTGATGAATAACATTGATGACCTTGGTACAATTGGGGACGGTATTGACAGGACCATTGAAGGCAGTGGGATTACTTATGCTGGAGAAATCTGCCCGAGGAGTAATATAAGTAACATGGGGAGGAAGGGTAAGAGGGACTACTCATCCTTGCTCCTCCCTTGAAGACTCGGTCAGTAAAAAAGAAAATGGACAAGAAGGTGGAAAGCAAGGCCATGGGCCGGAAATCACCTGGACAACCTGAACATTCCTTGGATCTGCTTCTATTTTTAGAGGATGAGGTGTTAGATCATGTGTTTTTCCTCAATGACTCAGAAGAGGAAGCGGCCAAGATGGTGGGTCAAGACATTGGAATGAATCTAAGTGAGGATCAATATTCTTGGGTAGACAAACAGGACACAATACTAGTTGAGGGTATCAATAAGGGGTTGACCATACATGAAGAGTATATAGATGTATTGGATAAACTAACATCTTCATAGGAGGTTATTTTATGTGATGAGCCACACACTTAGGTAACATCTATTTCCTGGAAGTTTTTTGGGGATATGAATTCTGGAAAAATTATATTTTTCTTTAATGATACTGCCTTAAACTTCTCTATTTAATACTTGGTTTCCCACTCTCACATTCCTTATTCTTGTGATGAGGCATACTCTTAGTTTGTGCTACTAGAGGGGTTTTGATGTTTTTTTCTACTTGTTAAATGGTTCTACTTCAGATGGGGTTCAGAGTATAAGTTCGCCACTTCTGCATTGCACTTGGAGTGGAAAACTGAGAGGGTATGGCCTGGCCATCGGTTCTGGTCCCGTGCATCCATGCACGAGACTAGTTGGTGAGTACTCTTGCTTGGTGGGGGCTTAACCATGAGATAGATGTTGGGGTGAGGCGGGACATGTTTTATAAGGGTTCTTTTAAGTTGTTTTTTGTTTTTTTTGGACTCGGTGGTTATCAATTTTCCATTAAAAGTGATTCAATAATAAAATTAAAAAATAATATTCACTCAGTCCAACATTTTTGGATATAAGGAGTATATCAGGTATTCTATAAGAAATAAAAAAGTATAAACCTATTCAAATATGGTTTTCGGGGAATTCAGTTTATTACAATTTCTAATGAGAATACACGATGAAGGTATTCACATGTTTGTTAAGTGATATTTCTTATTAATTTTGGCCTGTGAATTTGGACATAAGTATTTTGGATAAGTTTAAAGGTTGGAATGGATCAATTTAAACAAGGGATAATATTTATTATACTTAAAACACTTCTTATGATTAATTTTGGATTGTTATAAAAGGACAACCCATAGGTTGGGTGACAACCCATCGCGTCCGGCAAGGCCGCGAGACTGGAACCCAAAATTGAAGGGAGACAAGGGTTGATCACCCACAATTGGCATACATGATTTACTGGTTTGTATAATGTAGTTTTTAAAAACATTTCTAGCTGATAAATTATAAATTCATTTTTTGGAACCATATACGATTATGATAAATATAATATTTTTGAATTCTATTATATTTTGTAGTGATAGATGAGTTTGTGATCGGAATTAGTTGATGGATGAAAATATACTTGTCAAGTATATATATATATATATATTCTCTTATTCTATGAATAAAATAATTCTTAAACATTAGGGAAGGGATCATAAAACCAAAAATGGGTTATCCTTAAATGTTATTTTTTGTTGAATCGACGATATTTTACATCATCTTAGATTGATGGTTATGAGGACCTCAACTTTACACTTGTTTTTAATTTTTGATCTCAATCACTCCCAATAAATATTTAAGGTTTTCCTCCAATTATGTGTCTCCAATTTCTTCCAATGTTCTCATAGTTGAGATCATAATAGGGTGGTTACTTTTTTATTTCCCTTCCCTCTTATTCAGACTAAATTTTATTAACCTGATTTCTGATGTGGGTATTCCACAAAGGAATTTTTCTATTTATAACCATTTATTTTTGAAGAACAATTTCAAACTACTAGTAAACAATTTATTTAAAGAGGGGATAATGTAACAACCCATGATTTCATTGTACCTAAATTATTGGAAAAAATCATGTCACTAAATGTGTTTTCACCACTTGAAATCATTATTTCAAGATTATAATAATACCAAGAGATAACATATATATTGGTTAAAAATTTTATCAATAATTTCAAATGAATTTTTTTTCTATTAGTAATAACATTACCAACATATAATATCTATTTATGAATTACATTTGAATAAAAAATTCGAAAAATATTTCTATTGTAATGTGATATTATATTTTTTAATGTATCATATATAAAAAATCTATTATAATTATTAATGAGAAGATAACATTGACACATGTTCAAATTAATAATAATAATAATAATAGAATTTAATAAAAAATTAATCAATATAAATTCCATCCCCCCCACAGGATATGTCACCCACCACACCAACCCACATCCACCCCCATGCCAATATCCCATTCATTCCAGAAGAATCTCATCCATGACACACAAGTTACCATCATGCACTAGTAGCCCATCACTTCCCCAAAACTAGTGATCCAACAACAACATATTCCTGGGAGTGTGCCAACATCAAACAATAGATGCACAAAATGGGGCCAGTGATCATAATATAACCATCAATACATTCCCCATGATAAGAAATGGATTATTCTTCACCAGAGCATTTGTAATAATAGCATAATAAATTAATAAAAAAGCATGATAAATGTTAAAATCGAAAGTTTGTGTTCTATATCCAAAACCATATTTCCAATCTACCTGAATAACAAATAAATGATTATAAAATCATTTTGACATCTAAAAACCATTTAAAAAGAAAGATATATCAATGAGTAAATAGATAACCATAATTTATCGAAATCATTAAACTAACCTCAGGTTCTCCATTAATAGTTTTCATGAACATCGATGATCATGAACATACTTTACAATTTATCTTATCCAACAACAGATTTTATTATTTTACATTATATAATTTAGGGGATGAACTGGGGGAATGGTTGAAACTGGTTGTGTCTCTAGCCAAGCATACCATCATCATTAGTGGCGAATAGGAGCATGTACTTCCCTATAAGTTGAGTAACATTTAAGTATCATATTGGGAATGTATTTAAAAAAACAAAAACAACATTTTCCTACAATTCTCTTTTTAGGAAACTTCCCAAAATAAGCCTTTTCATTTAAGGGTCTTGCTATGCTGACGTCCTTCCAAGATGATATGGTCTGAGTAGTCATTCCCAAACATGTCATTCTCAATGAGTATAGTCCTATACATTAAGTAACCATCATATAGTTTCTATGATATGATCAAATAATTCTGCACATTTATGATTCAATATCAAATACACAAAATATTTCCATGGAGATAATCTTATATTGATTAGATTACAGATAGCTATAAAAACAAGACTTGAATCAAAATTAGTTAAAAAAAACTTCATAGAATATAGAAACAATCTAGGGAAAATTTATTTTTCTACTAAAAAATTTATGTAATAATTGTGAAACTGTTCAGTTGGGTTTATGGTCATAAAATGGAGAGTCATTCAATCCTTATTATCAATTTTCTGCATACAATTTGTAGCACTTAATATCAATCAGACTTTCATATTAATTCCATGAAATGAAATGTAATAAAATTATACAATTTAGAAGAACCTACATATTATAGAAGGATAAGTCCAGCTACATGAACTGCAATATAGAATTATGTAAGGAATGTTCACAAAGGTGACAATAAATCCTTCCCCATTAATATACGTATTACTTCTTACATGGTATAATAGTCACATAACATAATTTTCAAAGCTGAAATGTAAAAAAGAAAAAACTTATATATGATCAATTCTATTTTCAATAAAATTTTCCAGTATACCTTTTATAAAAAATTGTAAATCCTTCATCCAAATCAGTTGATCATCTTAATGAATTACCAATAAAAGAACAATGCCAACATTCAACCAGGTTATTTTTTCCTATTATTTTTTTCAGTGAATTTATAAAAAGAAGTGTAATTCTAACAAATTAATAATAATAATAATAATAATAAATAAAACATCATCTTTGATATTTTGTACAACTATCACATTATGAACAATATGAAAAAGAATATATAACAAAAGTAAAATAATAAATATGCATAATTAATTTATGAAATTATCCAAAATAAAATGGAAATAAGTAGAATTGAAAACTAATAATCTTGTAAAACAATTATTTTTAATAAAGAAATTACAAATTTGGTCGAACCAAACATGAAATAGAGAAATAAAGAGTAATCAAAAATTCCGATGAAATTAACTTCATTAAGCTTCCAACTATTCCTTAGAGATTATCTCAATATATACTATAATCATAAATTTTCGTTCAATATAGCAAGTGTTTCATCTATTAAATCTGGAAAATATAATTTTCTGACACAAACAACAATTTAAATCATTAATATCACCAATATAAATACATAATATAATAAATTTGTTATATAAATTATACCACTAATATATAAACTGTAGAAATATTCTTAGAATCAATGCATAATTATGCAATTTCGATGAATGCTACCTCAAAAAGAATAATTTTCACATGTAAAATGTTCATAATTACATATAAACCATAACTTAATAGTGTAAAAAAACTGAAATTTCATAATATATAATTATTATAAATAATTTTAAAAAATCATTGATACCATCCCCTTCAATATATCAATTTACCTCAGGAAAATTAATATCAATATTTATCCTAGGAATTAATTTCAGGATGATCTGTATAAAAGAACAACACAAGAGTATCCAAAGAATAAATATTGGAAATATATGAGGTAGTGACGTAGGGAAACCTAGTCTTCTCTAGACATCCTCGACCCCTTTTTATCCTAGTAGCTTGATCATATCAATGGATCATCCTAGGGAAGGACCTCCCACATGCTAGTGGAGTCGGTGTCCAATATAGTACCATCACTAGGGTAGGTATCCACAAGAAGAAATAAAGATGAATATCTTGTGCATAATGCTTGGTGGGTACTTAATTTCCATCCTGAAATCCACCCATTAATGTTTAAACCACTTTTAAATGCCATTAATAGTCAGAAAATACAAAATTTTTGGAAAACATAGAATATACTTCTTTAAATATTTCATCGATCACATCATGAGTAAGATATTATTTCTGATTATTAAAATATGTTTTAGAGGGTATTTTTTAGAAAATATATTTGATAACATACTTACCATATTTCGTTATCTAGAGAAGCGGAGGGATTATGTTCACTAGAGGTATCATAACTATCAAAATAAAAGTCATTCTATCTCAACGCCCCTTTTCCAAGACAACCACTTATAATTCATGACGGAATTTTTTATTTCATATATATACTTCAGGTAACAAAGGATAAAATATATAATGTTTATTAACTATTTTTTTGTTGAATATTCCACTAACATCCCACAAAAATAATCCAAAGCTGCTTCTTGGCGTACATCATCCCAAACAGTATTAACAATTTGTGTAGTTTCAACTGAATAAGTGAGTAATATGAAAAATTAATTAGGAGAAGGATCCAGTTATGAATAATAAATTCACCATGAGAATATAATAAAGAACTATTTGATAAATCTAGGATTGATTCATCAGGTAGTAATAAGAAATAATCATCAAGTTTTGATATGGATTATCCAGATGTAGTTGTGGTATAAAATAAATGGTCTGTTGGTTTGTACTGCACTAACCTATTCTTTTATGTGGTATAAAATTTTTAATTAGAGAAAATATTAATGAAACCTAGATCATAGAATCAAATTAGTGTTGGTGAATTTTTAAGGTGTCATATTTCATAGATTGTTATCTATTTGGGGGTAATCATTACATCATGGTATCAGTATGAATGATTTAAAATATTTCTTGTATAGTCACCTACATTGTCTAAATGTGATACCCTTGGATACTTAATTATTATGAGAAACGATATATTTGGGGTTTCAATAAGAACCCTATTTTTAGGTAGTTGTTTGAAACAGAAAATTATTCAACAAAAGTGGAATTTTGAGGGTTTATATTTGATTTCATGTGATTGTAAAAAAATTTCTACATGGAACCACAATGTAGTGTTTTTTCATCTTGTCATTGTTTCAACTCAACCCATGTCATGGATTGATCTTTAGATACCCTAATCCCATCATCATAATCTAGGGGTGGTGAAAAGTGACTAAGGTAAAACAACTAGGTGATGCATTTTCCTATGTACTTGTACAAACACAAAGCCAACTCAGTGAAAAAGTGGAGTGGGAAAGAAGTAAAATATGAAAACTGTTGTAAATAAACAAAAAAATCATTTACCACTAAAAAAATATTAGTACAATAATGTAAACAAAAATGAACAATGAAAAAATTAAATTCCCTAAAAGTAATAATGTCTCGACCTGACAATAAACTAGGAAAGTAAAGTAACTGAGAAATCCCTACTATATGAACCCAAACTATGACAACTACATAGTGTCTATGCACCTACATCTCTAAGATCCCTAGAATCATGATCAAACAATACGGTCATCTCTATAAAGAAACAAACATGTGGGTAAATCACATGTAGGTGTTGTTATAAACAAACCCAATATGGAAACTGAAAAAAGGGCGGGAGCAATATGAGATACGGTAGGAATGTAAAGTGGTAGACAGAGTAATTTACTATAAAATAGTACAACTCGACCTGATAAGAGAGGAAGATAAGCACATCCAAACTAAAAGGGCAATACATTTTGAAAATTTGAACTTCTCATAGAGTCTTTATTACCCATAGTAGTATAATATACCCATCCAACTATGAGAAGATATACATGAAATGAATAGGTCATACCCAAAAAATCTTCACCTCTTATAGAAGGAGATTAACCAAAACATAGGGATTAGGTGCTGAAATAGTGTATATATATATATATAATCAGTCAATAAAAACCAAACAAGAGAGTAAGGGGATCTTCATCTCATAGATCAATCCAAGAAAATAGTTTCCAATAATCCTAGAAGTAACCACCATTGATTCGCATCATCCCCTATGTTTTCCCTCAACTTCAAGTCAAAGGGTCTCAAACATCACACCTTGATACTATCCCCTTTGGGTGAGTCTATCTTGTTCGCACTATTTTAGGTCATGCCACAAAGATGTGTGTTGGTGGGTGAATCTCCCTTATTACTCTTGATTCCAACGTAATGTTAATGTAAATATCATCACTAATCCACATAATCTAAAGTTAGTCTTAGAGACAAATTCACATGCCCAACTTAGTTGGAGGGTGCCAATCTAGTGTCATCAAGGACCAATGTGAAGCCAGGGTATAGGGTGCCAATTAAAATAGGATGGGAACCAATGCCTAGCCCAGCTATAGAATTTCACTCAGAATTTGTTGAAGACCCATACCCATCCTAGTTGGAGGGTCCCACTCTAGTATCATTGAGGACTCATTCCATATCTCTAAAGGGATCCACTGGGAATAGGTTCAGGTCCCACAGACAACCTTGTTGTAGGGAGCCACTAGGTTATCCCATATGTCATCTCATGATCACTACTACTGTCGAACACCACCTAATGTTGCATCATGCTCATAACACCTCTAATCATAAATCAAATATTGGAACTTTATTCACCATCACATTCTATACTAAAACTCATGTAGGATAGGTTATTCATTCACCCCTAATAGAAATTTGATGAAAAAATTGAATATCAGTTAATTAAACTCGAAAAGAGTCTTGTGTGGCACACAAATAAATCCCAATATAAAATATATTGAACAAAACATTGATATCATCATGAAAAAACACACAGTATCGACTATTCATCCATTCGAAATGGATACCCGGTGAAGAAGATGTGTTTCACCAAAACATGTATGCGAATCTGGATTCATGAGGTCTGAATCTCTGAATTGGTTAAAACACCTTAATGTAGTCCTTAAAATCCCACCAATGTTCCAGGGTCATGAATCCTCTAATAGTGTTTTAATCAGATGTCCCATGTATATTCTAGGTTCGATACACAAAACCCAAATTATTATGATTATTATTATTATTGTTAAACTCTGGTGTTTCATGCAATTGATCCATGGAATCAAGTCATAAAATTCATTAAACAATCTAAAATTATCCATCTCAATGAGAGGAATGTGTGGTCGTAGATACAACTTCAATCAAACACCTAGATTAGGAGATATGTCCATTTGATGATGTATTGAACAACACAAACCGGTCTTCGGTTTGGCCGAACTGCTCCACCTGGTCTACCCAACTCTGGATAGCCTTATCTGATTCGTCGACAACTGGCCAAGCCATATAGCCTAGATCAATACTGACACCAGCCTAAATCATGGCTGGGTCACTGCCCTATATCAAAGCAACTGGCCAAACTCTACAATATTTAAAGGTGGTTGCCACCTAGCCCGCTCCACGCCACACCGCTCAGCTAACCAGCTAAGTCACATGGATCTCCCAAGTTGTGTCTCTACCAATGCTATGTGGCCCACCGTATAATGGTGATACTAAATCCCTGTCAATAGCTAGCATTTTGGTGGCGGTCTGATGGTCCCTTCTGCAAACCACCAGTATCCATATATTTTCCAATCACTAATCCATAAACAGATCGGGGAATCTAGAAATAAGGGCTTCAGTATGTCAGCCTCGGCACATCTATCCTCTATCAATTTTTCATGTTCAAAAGTAGATGGTGAATATCCATGAAGAATGAATGAATAAAAGTTGATATATGGGATTTTGACATAGATTTATCATCGTGTTCAGGCGGTCTTCGACGATTTATGAACAAAATAATGAATTTATGTCTCAAGGTAATTATTTAGAATTTTAAATCTGTATAAATAACAAAATCAAAAGAAATCCTTCATGGATTCGATTTGTAGTTGTTTATGTCATGTCACTTTTGCTGCCACTATGATCCTCTAAGGTTTCGTCGAGTAAATATCCTCAATACAAAAAATAATGGATGATAGTGGGTGAGATAGTGAGAGAGAGGATTAGTAGATAGAGAAGGAATTATAACTACCCATAATCCTAGATTCCCAAACCTCTATTTATAGAGGTACGACATGGCACAATTTCTGAATTTCATATGCGTCCCCATTTTATTCCATACATAGGTAAAACACCCCCACTTCAAACTTAATGGTGATCTCGTATTTCCAATCCAAGTCTACATTTGATATTTATTTGATATAAATCCGGGGGTAATATAAATATGTTTAATTATTTTATCTAGGATTTCTCCCTTGGGAGTATTTTTCCATTGATGTCTTGTGTCAAAAAAAGTTATGCCTTTATTAGGGTAACCTCCATGTTCCAGACTCAATTGTGTCCTTAAATATCCTATCAGAGGTTCCATTTATGAATTATCTAGTTTTATTCATGTGCATAGTATAAAATATGCTTAATATTTTTTTAAAATTAATTTCGAGCACTCAAGGCCTAATAATATCATGTCGTCTTGGCACATAGATATGATAATATATATAGAAATATTTCAAAATTTAAAAGGAAAATACCTAGTGTCTACATCATTTCCTCTTTCAATATTTTCACCGATAAAAAGGAAATCTAGTTAAAAAAACAGGATACTGATATGTAATTGGTCTCTCCATTTCCCAATAATTCGCTTTCACTTTTCCATGTTTCCACAACATACGAACCAAAGGGATGGCCTGTTCAAAAAATGTTTTCTCCTGTTGATCCTCAATCATCACTGGGTACTCTGCAAAGGTGGCTCTATTTTAAATTTCTGGCTCTTCCAAGTCGATTCCATGCATAGGATCTTGTACGCATCCCCTCACCTATGGGACCTAAATGATGTCTTGAACTCATTCTATATGTGGGGTTATGGAATGTCAGTAGTTAACCTCAAAATACCACTTCATTATCTAAAATAGAACAATGAACCTTGGGGATCACATAACTCTCTAGTCGATGCTTTACATTCCATGTCATGGGAAGACTCTCAATAATATGTGGCCCTCGAGCTAAAACTCCAAGGGAATATGATGGCGGTCTGTATACAATTTCTATCTGATTTGGGATGTCTTCATTCATTCACAGATGACCTAAATTTTCTCCATCGTCACTCGCACCAACTATGTGACATGAGTGATAACTCCCTAAACCTTGTCCAACGTAGATGTGACCTACAAGGTCTCATGTATAGGACCTCAAAATGTGTCATACTGATGGTTGTGTGGTAGATGCAATTTTATGAAAATTATTCCTTGTATAGGTGATCCTACAATCTCGGAATGAAATCTTAAACGCAAGACCTCAGTATATCTTTCAACACCTAGATACTGCCCTTTGTCTGCCCATCGATTTAGGGGTAAAAGGTCGTACTCATCAAAAACCATATGTTAATGGTCTCCAGCAGGTCAATCCATAATCATGATGTAAACCACACATCATGATCAGAGACAATCATCGAGGGTACATCATGATGAAATATGATCTCCCATAGGTACAACATCCCCAAACAGTCCACCATTCTGGGCTACCTGATAGCATGGAAATGTGTTGACACAGTGAGTCGGTCCACTATCACCTAGATGGTGTCACGTATCATCACCATTTATGGAAGACCTATGATGAAGTCCCTGGATATGCTATTCCATTTTCAGTCTGTGATGTTGAGAGTATGTAACAAACCCGCCCAATCATGATTCTTATCCTTCATCTAATGATAGGTGATGCGTTATTAGATAGACTAAAGTATTCATAGTCTTAATTAGAACCTCCAAAACTACAATTTTTTATCCTTGAAATTCTTCCACACACAATGATATATTGGTGAGGGAGATGTATGGAACTCCTACATCACCTACTCTCGCATCATGGCTTGAACCACTATTCTCCTCGAGAATAACGTCACATGATTCACTACTTCAGAATTCCCATCAGGTGCATCACCTATGGATATATGATCACATATAACTCTACAGTTGATATCTCTTAGTTTGGACTCACTCACACATTCATGAATAAAAGGATTCAGCACCAGCTACTAAAGGAAGACCATACCCTCCTTCTCAACTAGGGTCAGTTGCAAGGAAGCTTACTATAATGCGGCTTCCTGTACTAAGAATTCTTGGGACAAGATACTAAGGGAATTTTCTACAATGTCTCACTTCCCCACAATACATATTATTAAGAAGTATTAGTCATTCAAGAACACTATCCAGCACCGCTGTCTCAGATTCAAATCTCTCTAGGTAAATATGTACATGAGGCTCTGGGGGTCAGAGTAAACCATAAAAAACTATCCAGGAAGATAGTGTCTCCACATACTCATGGAAAATACCAACACTGGGATCTCTATGTAACTAGTCACATGTTTCATCTCATGGGGTCTCAACTACCTTGACCTGTATGTGATGACTACATGACATTGCATTAAGACACAACAAAACCCTGCTCCTGAGGTATCACAATACACTATAAACTCATCATCCTCCTATGGTAATCTCAGGACTGGAGCGATCTTAAACCACTTCCTCAACTATTAAAAGGTCTTTTGATACCATTTAGACTATGTAAATAGATTTATATTTTTAATATGAGTAGTTATAGGGGTTGTGTTCCTACATGAGTCTATCATAAATCACTTACAGTACCCTATTAGACCATAAATCATCTCACCAATGATGTTTCCTTGTTTGGATAATAATGAATAACAACTTAGAACTTCATGGTATCTATTGATAAACCCTCTATAGATATGACATTCCCCAGAAAGAGATCCATATTATCCATAACATTAACTATGGTATATTTCTGTAAAGTTGGTGATCTCAAAGAAAATCAATAACCATCCTCAACTACTTGGTGTCATCATCCTTCTTCATGTATTAATTGAATATTTCATTGATAAAGACAAAATAACTGGTCAATGTATGGTATAAAGAACCGATTCAAAAAATCCATTAAAAAAGTGGGGGAATTTGTCACACTGAATATCATCCCTAGGAACTCATAATGACTGTAGGGATAAATAATGGACAACATAAGAATATCAACCACATTAACATATTTCTGGTGGTAGATTGATCTGATAATGGTTCTAAAGAACCATCTTGCACCTCATAAAAGGTCTAAGGGGTATTAAATCCAAGAAAGGGGTACTTTTGCTTTATTATGGCCTCATTCATGTGACAATAATCCACACAAAGCCTCAACCACTCATCTACCTTCTTCATGAACAAGAATGGGGCCACCTAAGGGGACACACCGGTTCTGATAAGACCCTTCACATGATGGTCCTCTAACTTTAATCATACTCTCGAAGCTCCTTGGGAACCACCAATATTCCACACATGACATTAGCACGGTCCTTGGTTGAACATCAATGAAAAACACCAACTCCTACATCAAAGGAAGTCCCAAAATATATTTGGGAAAGACATCCATGTAATCCTCTACAACTAATTGAACCTAGATATCGAAAGACTCTTCTACACCAAGGGTCATTCTTGCAAACTGATGGGTTAAATGTTTTAGTTCCTTTCTTATAGCACATTCCTATCCTACTATGAGGTATCATACACCAATAAAGGTTAACCACATACCATCAGTGTGTAGGCACTTGACTAGCCTATGGTTAGATACAATCAAGGCTTGAACCATGTATTGAAAATCCATGCCAAAGATGATGTCACACAGTTCCATCATGATGACCAGTAGGTCCCACATGAATCATTCTCATTCAAAATATAGCTCACACTTCTGGAACATAAAATACACAGAAGAATTTCTTCCCTTAGGAACCTCGAGAGAAATCCACTATGTTTTCACCTTTACTGTGACCACCAACAACCATACAAGAAGTAATGGTATAATGAAGTGAGTGGTTCATGTGTCTATTAGTACCGATGAAATAGTAGAATAAACACATTTTTTACCTTGGATCATCATTTGTATGAAAGGATCATGGACACCCATGGCCTACAATTGTCTGTAACCCATGCTGCCAGCTCCCTGAACCTGAATTGGGCCGCATGATGGTGATGGTGTGAGGATATCATAGCATCGTTCCCCACCTCCATTCCCCCATACTCCTATAGCAACAAAACCTCCTTATGGGCCACCTCTTCCATACCTCGAGGATCCTTTGTCACGAAGCTTCCTCTTTCGTAGTGGTCTAACTACAAATTGATGGGGATACTCACATCCATGGTTGAGTAGACTTGTGTCATGTATCCTCTCCCATCAAACGTAAGGCAGATTAATTCTCCGAAATGACATGATTCTCTGCATGGACCTCGTGCTAGATGACCACGTGGTTGAGTCTGATCTTGGGTAGGTCTCATGCGCCACAGTCCTATCGAATGACATATATCAACTTCCATAGAAGTATATACACTAAAGAGACCACTGTCAATATGAGCCAACTGGATTTCTTATGAGACAATGCTCTTTGTACCAATCACCCACTCCAGCACCCTGGTGTAGGTGGGGATGCACATGGGAACCATGCTCAAACTGATATCTTAGCAGATTCCAAGATTGAAATTTTTTTCCTGGAAGAGAATATCACAAATCATTTCTACAGAGAGCTGAGTTGGGTCTCCAATCATGGATGAGTACTCTACTACTGTTATCCCTCTCTATACAAGATCCAGAAGCCCCAGAATCCTTATAGGGAGTAAGCATAAGTGGAAGTACTCCTCACTAAAAAGCAACTAGAACTCATCCCATGAGAGTTATGACTCATCGTACATCAACGTAATTAAACTCCACTAGTGACCAGCTATTCCATGGAAAATAATGGATTCCAAATACACCATCTTATCTGTTGGTACCTGTATAATCTTGAAGAGGCAAACCATGGACTCTATCTAGTCTTATACTTGTGGAGTGTTTAACTCACCACAAAACATTAGCGGCCTCTAGCACTAGAACTCATATAGTGCACACATAATATGCTAATCCATAGCCTACACTTCCAGAAATATCTTATACTTCATCGGTGGAGGTGCTGGTACTAGCCCACCTTTTGGATGGGGATTTCATGATGGGCCCTAAATTGAGGCCTCATCGTTCACAAGGTCATCTTCAGGAACTGTAGTGTATATCCTTACTTCCTGGCATCATGGAATAATTTTAAACGTTATTAATGAATACTATGGTCTAGTGAGAATATATATATATATATAAATATATGTATATATATATATATAAATACAACAACAAAAAATGAATATTACTCAAAATGGACAATCAAAGACTAAATCCTATATGATTCGTGTACCAATGTTCCCTACAACAAATGTCTCAGCATTCTATGTTGACAAGTAGGTAATCAGGGTCCTGGTGAATGGATATTTCATCCAATACACAAAAACTAGAATTATTGGACTGAGATCCCCTCTCGAGACACATCAACATTGTTTCCCAAAACCCATCCATGATATTTTCAGGAAAACGTCTTAAGAACATCCCAAGGGCCGAACCACCTATGATGCCACTTTTTCATGAAGTAACCCATGTAGAGGATCGAACCGTAACTACCCCAAGCCTCCCTCTATAGGCCAGGGGTGGTGACATTTACCGAAGGCACAACAACTCAGGGAGGAAATTCCTTATGTACATATACACACACATAGCCAACTTGATGGAAAAGTGAAAAGGGATGCAAGTAAAAGATGAAACCTGCTATAAGTAAATGAAAACATGCATGGACCATGAAAAAAATATGAGTATATTAATATAAAATGAAAAGAAAAAGGAAAAAATACATGCCCCATCGTTAATTATATCCCAAACTAGAATAATAATCGGAAAGTATAGTAATCGAGAAATACCTACTTTGAGAACCAAGACTACAACCACAACATGCAGTACAAACACCTTTACCCCTAATCTCCCTAAAGTCACAATCATACCTATCTTTCATCTAAAAAAAGCATGATATGTGTGGGAAAATACCATATATGGGTGAGTGTAAACATACTAATTAGGACTCCCCGATATAAAGTGGGAGCAGTAAAAGAGATTGTAGGAAATGAAAGCACTAGATAGAAAAATGTATTGTAAAATAGTGCAGCTCGACCTAACAAGAGGGAGATAAGCCTCAACATACACAACTATATAGAATTGGTTATATTATGAACTTCTCATAATGTATTCACTATATATATTAGGATATTATACTCATCTAACCATTAGAAGTCAGACCCAGAAAGCACATGGCATACCACCCCCATCTTCACCTCTACTAGAAGGAGGGTAAACAAAACCCACATAATGGGTACTAAAATAGGATATATATATATATATACATATTATTATTAGTCAAAGAAAACCAAATGAGACAGTGTGGAGATCACAATCTCATAGCTTATCCCAGGAAAAGAGTCTCCAATACTTCCAAAAGTTATCACCATTGATTCTGTGTATCCCTCACATCTTAACTGAAGTACACGTCAAAGGGGATCAAAACACATAACCTCGATACAATCCCATTTGGGTGGGTTTCTATCTCCCACAAAAATTTAGTTCTTGTCGCAATGATACTTCTCATTGGGGAAGGGTCCCCTATTAATCATGAGTCCAAATTAATGTTAAATTATGTCTCTTCACTAATCCCTATAGTCCAGAGGTCATCTATAGTTTAGGTCTCATGACCAACCTGACTAGAAGGTAAAACTCTAGTTTCATCGATGACCTATACCCTTTCCGACTAGAGGGTGCCGCTCAGAATTGGTTGAGGAACCATCCCTGACCCAACAGGAGGGTGCTAGTCAGAATAGGTTGAGGACCAATTCCATGCCTTGTTTGAAGGTACCACTCTTGTGTCATTGAGGACCCATACACAGCCTATCTAGAGGGTGCCACTTGAAATTGGTTGAGGACCCCTACCTAGAACAGCTTGATTGTGCCAATATTAAGTCCCTGATGTCATCACATAATCACCTCTATCTTCTAATACCACTATGTGATGTTTTATTCTTGTAACACCTCACATCATAAATCAAAATTCAGAACATAGGTCACTATCATGTGCTACACAAAATATCTCAAATGATAGGCTCTTCACACACCCCAAATAGTAATTCGATGAAAAAATATTATAACTCTATATTATAATTCAAAAGAATCTACTGGGTCCCACATATTGATCGCAAAAAAATTATATGGATCGAAAAATTTTGAGCCTTAGGAAAAAACAAGGATTCGTCTATTTATTCATTCGAATTGGATACCGAGTGATGAAGCTAAATTTCACGACAATGAGCATGAATCAGGTTCCATGTGATCTGCACCATGACGTCAGTTTAAACACATGAATGCAGTATTGAAATGTCTTTCCATGTTAGAGGGTCACACCACCGCTGACGACAAATTAGTCAAATTTCACATACAAACATGTCATCTGATACAGGAAAGCCCAAAATAATAATAATTAAACATTATTATTATACAAAGGTGTTTCATGAATCCTTCCAAGACACAATGTTTTCAAATTCTTGAGAAATTCTAAAAGGATCTTCATCGATGAGAGGAATATGTTTCTACAGATGGTGCATCAATCAGATGCACATATTAGTAGATATGTACATTTGAAGTTGTCCTTCCCCAACCCAATCTAGTCTATCCTAGTCTGGCCGAACCATTTCGCATGGGCCTGACCACTCTAGCTGGCCCGGTCTGATTCACTATAATGTGGCCTTACTGTACATCTCGGCTCGCTACAAAAACAGACTTGACCCGTGGATAGATGCTTCCACTTGTATATGTGGCTGATCGACTGCCACACCTTTCAGAAGTAGTCTCCACCTAGTTTGTGTCACAGGACACCCCTTGGCCGACTAGTCATTCCACACACCTCTATCATATCATGGCGCAACTGGTAGCTACCATGCTAGAAACGTTTCATAGTTTCTGTCCATAGACCATCAGACACAATCATTCACCCAAGTGTGAATATGTTAGAATATCTGGGACTCATTCAATGAAGGCCTTACTACGCAAGAAACTGTTCAACATTCTGTCGTCGATTTATCGTGCCCAAAAGTAGATTGTGGATATCTATTAAGAATGGACAAAGAATATTTTAAATATGGGTGTTAAACATAGACCCATCTCTATTTTCTTTCATACATTGATGATTTATTAAGGTAGTGATAAATTTAATGCTCATGGAAATTATTTTACATTTAAATGATGAATCAGAAAAAAAAGTATAAGAAATCCTTCCACGATTCAGTCAACTGTTACTAAAGAAACATCTGTTATGCTCCCTCTATGACCCAAAAAGATTTCATTGACGAAATCACCTGATTCGAGATATAATGGATGAGAGATATGGAGAGAGATAGATTCATAGTAGAGATATAAGGGAATATGTTTAACTATAATCCCAGATTCCCAAAATTCTATTTATAAGAGTCTCTATTGGTGAAGAATCTGAATCTACCATACCTTCTCATTTTTTGGTGTTCATAGGTAAAACTCCCAATTTCAAACACAATTGTTTTCTGTGATTTTTAATCAGAGTCCTCACTTGAGATTTTTTTGATAAAACATAATGGAAAAAATAATTATGTTTAACTAATTAATTTATTATTTTCTCCTGGGTGGATTTTCCACAAAAGTTGCACCCGAAAAAGTTATGTCATTCCTATGGTAAACACTATATTCCAGGGTCAAATTTTTCCTTAGATTTATGATTGGATATTCTATTTAAGATTTATCCCATTTCATTCATATTCATAGTATAAAATAATGTTAATAATTTTATAAAATTATGTCCAGGAACACCGGGCCTCAGAATTGCACTTCGTCTCAGCTGTTAGCTCTAGAAATATTTATAGAAATATTTATAATTCATAAGAGTCAAAAACTAGTTCTCTTCAATCATTAAGTACTTTTTAAATCATCAGGTTTGGGTGATGATGAGGATAAGGAGGTTGTGTTTTTACTTGTGACAAACAGACATAGGTACCCAATGGTGATGTACTAGGTACCAGGTGAAGATGTGTAATGTGTTGACATTATTTCCTAACCACTAGTTCATGATAGACTTATATAAATGTGTTGGGATTTGTGTATATTATAACTATATTAGGTTTCATAGTGTCAAACATTCATGCTTACATGATTTTTCCTTTAATATAAATCATTAGATTGATTTACTCCTAGATATTTATCATATTGGGATTTTTTTTTTGATGAATTGATCATGAAAATTGGGTCTTTTAATCATAAAATGACCATATGTTACCAATAGTCTATCATCTAATACTTACTCAATATTCCATTAAGAAAAATCCACATGGTGAATTTTAGTGTTTTATGCATCTATGAAATAATTATATAATTTGTTAAAAATTAATTAATTAAGTCTATAATTTATTTTTGTGATTTTTTTATAACATAAATTATTCATATATAATGTTTTTTAGCAAGGGTCATATGGTGATCATTTATGGGAATTTAATTAAATATTGATAACTCTATTTATATGTCTATAATTCTGCTGCATTATATTTAACTACAAGTGATTTATCACATGTTATTAAATTTAAATGCATGATAATGACATAATATTGATCCAAGGTGGGTTTCATTTTCTGTGCTATGATGAGTTTTGTAAATTTGGATAATAGGTGTTCCTTTGATATTGGAATGTTGATTATGAATACACTAAGCATAATTTATCCTATGTGAATATAATTGATATATTAATACTACCAGGACAAAATCTCAAGTTACCAGGATAACTCCGAAGATAGGGTGTAAGATATTTAACTAGATCATTTTGGAAGGTGTTAACATGATAGTGGATAATTATTGATAAATATAGTGATTTTTATACTATGAGTGGTTACCTTTCTGAAGGACTATGAATAATTTAGGGGGTTTATGGGTGGATTAGAATGATTGAGAATGTGGATGTTTCTGTCTAGATTATATTATAGTAATTTCCACCTAGTGATTTATAAATCTATTATTATTAGAGTATTGGATGATTTCCCACAGAGAAGTATGGGTAAGTTACCATTTGGGAGAGACATGGGAGATGGTTAAGAGATTCATAAATAAATAAGCAGTGGTCATATAGGATTATAAGGGATGATCTAATGATGATTGAATATCAAATTATTTAGTGATGATAGGTAAATGGGTCAACTATAAAACATGGGAATTTTGGTTTATAGAAAATGAGTTTACACAATTAGAAAATTGAACTCCTAATGGTAGAGATAATCCAAGGTTGACCAAGACTACTAAGGGTATCAGTTATAATGATATTTATTATTTGTAATTTTTTTTTATACATGGGATACGAGAGGTGCACATTTGGATATCAAATACATGAGTTGTGATGGGAAATTAGTTTAAATCTATGATTGTTAAGGTTTTCCCATGTGATTACATGTGTTTTAAGAACCCCTGATGAATTTATAACTCTATCATAGACCATAAAGTTAGTGACCAAACCAATGATTTTGTCCATACATATTATTCTACAAGACTTTTTACATGAAAATATTTACTTGGTTTATAAAACATTGGGACTATTATATGCATAAATTCATCTAATATAGATTAGTCCACTCAACTAATATCATAATGATTTTTTTTCAGATAAATCCTCGATTTATGTTCCCAACCAGATGGATAAAAATACCTCATTTATGTATATCAATACACCAACCAGACCTATGAAGTGTTATCTATGATTCTAGAAAACTCACACTCACATAAGTATACTATATAAAATACTCAAACCTGAGTTAACTTAACATGTTATGACTAGTCCAAACCCATCATAATCCTCAAACTATATCCGTAGATCATAAACGATCTAATCCTACTAAAATTATCCTTACATATTTCTATGGTAAAATTGATTTCTTAATTACATATAGTTTCCAATAGAAAGGAATGTCTCAAATGTAACAATTTTATGTAACATGTATTATATAAATTATCATTATTAGGTTAAATTAAGTACAAATCTATTTAAATATTATTTTAATAAGTAGTAATTAATTTTTTTGATATTATAATTTTTCAAAACCATACGATTTCCATTTTTTAGGACTTCTAAAAACATAGATCACTCATTTTATATATAATTATATTATGTTATTTATGTACCCAAAAATTTGTTATTATTGATATCCCAAACCAATGGGCCTGAGAGTTTTATCAATTTTGTCACTAATTGAAGGTTGGAAAAAATATATCTAAAAATAAAATTTAGACAGAACAAAAATAATTGATTTTTTGTTGTAATTTTTTTACAATAACCCAAAAATTGAATCAAAAAACAAACCCAAAAATAAATTACATGAAAATATATATCCAAATAGAAAGAAACAATAATCAATGAACATTTATTTCAAATTTATATTATTTTAGAATGATTTGAAGAATCTGACTTTTGGTGAGAAAAAATGGAAATAAAACGAATAAAAACTGTTTAGAAGAAAAGTGATTTACATTATAATGGGATTTTTTTAACTAGATTGTCCCATTTTATAGATAAAATTATTTCATAAAAATGTGAAGGATATGTGTCAATCTATCAACATGTGAATATAATTAGTTCCTAAAATAACCTATTTTCATTTAAGGAATCATGCACATTGTCTGTAAAAATAAATTGCAACCAGAGAGAGAATGATTTATTGATAAACCCAACCAACCCCTAAAGATATCCATTTCTAGTTTACAAGATCTGAGAAAACCTTATTATGATAATAATAACTATCAATGAATGTGGAAGAGGCCGATAATCTGATGAAAATGGAGAATAATAACATGGAAGACTACTAATTCAACACCATTTTCCCTGGTCGTTATTTCTTCTACTTCGGTACATGTGGGGGTCAATCAGCTAGATAGTATTTCCTTGCCCAATGATTCACTTATTTAGGATTATGGTGGGGGTGGATTGGGAACATTGGGTGGGAAGAGGGTTTTGAGGAGGAGATTGGCTGGTGAATGATCAGAAAGGGGGTAATGGAAGTTAGATTTTTAGAATAATAATATATTTTTTGAATTATGGGAGTAATATTTTTTCTATATAAAAAATTATTATTTTATATTAATTTTATTCATTCATCCAAAATGATTCGAGAATTTACTTTTAATTAATTTTTATTGATTAATATTTTTGAAATATTATAATTAAATAACTTTTTATATGATGGATATTTTATTCCCCACAAATAATGTTGAATAAACTTATAATTTACTGAATTTGTAGGATGGAAAGTTTTAAATAATATAATTGAGAAATTCAGAAAATTATCGACAGTATATATATATATATATATATTTGTTTATATTAATTTCAAAAATATTTTTTTATTATATATACATTAATTAATTTTTTATGTATATTTTATTCCTGATCAATGATGAGTTGGTTTTATGTAATTAATAAATATTTATTCTTATTTTTGTATAACTATTATTATTATTTTTTAAAAATTTATTACTATATATTTTTTTAATTTTGTATACTGTTTTTTGGTTATAATAATTAATAATAATAGATTTATCTGTTGAAAATATATTTGTTGGTGTCAATATGATAAAAGAATATATTTATTTACTTGAAAAATGTATAGGTATTAAATTGTTAATATCAAAAAATCTATTTATTTTAAAAAAAGATTATTTTATTGTATAAATAAAACAAAAAAAAATATATGTTGGAATTTCATGTTTATATCAAAAAAATTTATATTTTGAATAAAATTTATGATTGAATAGTTCACATTTTTTGTGATAGAATGATGCAATATCATTTCTATAAAAAAACCAGATAAGAATGTACTAGCATCGTGATTTCAATATAGTAAATGAATCAAAAGTGAAAAAATTACGATAATACTATATATAATAGCATGAAGTTCCATATTATTTTCCTACACTTCAACCCTCTCGTGATCTATGTATCTCAAGTATAAATAATTGTGTGCTTTAACATTTATGTACTAGCATCAACATAATCTACCTGGGTACCATCAACAGCCCAGGTATGGTGTGAGATAATTTTAGTAATATACCACCAACAGGGTCTACAATAGTCCAATTAGTGTATATACTATGTCGGTATGAAAATAATAATTCTATGTGGTAATAAAAGCTATAAAGAGTTAGAACAAGTTCCTTAAGGACACCTAGATGAAATTACCTGCATCTACCTATACTGGATGATCTCTGAAAAATTAACCATGTGTATAGAAATATATAGTCTATATACATAGTCACATCTATAGAAAAAATTATTGATATTGATAATATCCCTGACTCGAGTCATAAATCAATCATCCATGTGATGTAACATTAGCTTCACAATTGTTAAGGAATGGAAATTCGAATTATCATAAAAATAATGGAATCCATTCCTAGTATCATTATATTATGGGTTTCCTATGTTTTTATATTATATTCATAGGGGTATTAAAGCCAATATCATAACAATAGAATCATCATGATGGTATCATAATAAAATGGCCTCCATGATTGAATTACAACAATAGGGACTAAATTCCAGAATCATATTATTATGGTCTTTATTCCCATTTCATTCCAATAGGGTTTCCATGACCATATACCATAAAAAATAGTGGTCATTGTGCCCATTCATCATAACCCATACGGGTGGACATTCCCACATATCATAATAATATAATGGACACCATGACCATATATAAAAATAGAAGGATTCACTTTATTCCCCCATATAACAATTAAAATTGGGATACCTTTCCCGTGTAACATAATGAACTGGGGTTGTTGAGACCATTATAATAATAGTGATAAGAAGTCAAAGGCAATAACACGAGACAATATTTAGTCCATAATTAGATATAATTTTCCATTGAAAAGGTTTTAACCATATTCCTATTTAATTAGGTAACATTTTCATACCACATACTTCTATTTGATTTAAGAATGATTTATAAGTACTCAATCCATGATACACCGCAATAGATTTCAATATCACTTATGATTTAAAAATGTATAACTCCACCGAGAAAATATAGATATGGTTTCCCATTTATATATTTATAATTACAATGAATGTTTCATCTTTAAACCTAATGGTATGGAAATAATTTAAGGTAGCCTAAGAGAGTAATTACATTCTCAATTAATTAAACCAATTGAAAAAATATAGAATTTAGGGGAAATGCAAAGCGAAATCAGTGTCCAAAACAATGGAAAGTGATATAACATAACACAACCTTGGGGGATAAATACTAAAGAAATATAAAATTGATGCATAGGATAAATTATCTTGTATCGACCTTTGGTTTGGTCCAAATTAGATGAAAATATAAAAATACATGAAAACCTTGAAAATAGGGCATATTATGTTTCTCCTAAATTAATATATTTTGAGGAAGAAAAATGATTAATGGAAAATATAAATATAGAACGTTGTAGTGAACTTAAAAAAGGACGATCATAAGTCAAATCTTAGTCCAAAAAATTAGATGGGACTAAATCCTTGAAAAAGATGTTAGGGAACACATCAAGGTAAAAATTGGAGGTCTTGTCCACTGGATGAAGGAAATAAAAAAAGTGTTGTCAATATCATAATCCATGAGTTAAAATGCTAATTTACAATAAAAATGGGGTTGCATGGTTTGGTCACACGATTGGCCAATTTGTGTCCCTACCATAGTCCAATCACTTCCTCAAGAACTAACCTGCATGATTTATTCACACAGATTGGGAAACCACGTGCAAACTTTGTGATTTTCCTATGATAAAAATTTAAATTCAAAAGCATAAGCATTATTCTTTGGTAATAAGGTTAGGTCAAAACATTTGTCACACTATTTCCATTTAGATTCCCTATACAGTTACGAGAAGGCGTGTGGATTGGGTTGAATAATTTCAACTAACCATGCAGCCGAGTTCTTTCTTCCATCATCTAGGGTTTTGATATCTTAAAATACCTTATATTCCCTCATTACATTCATTGCCTCACTATCCATCGATATCAGGTCAAAACCAAATAATTTTAATGAAATTTATAGGATATATTCCTCATAGAAAACTAATGTTCTTATAGTATTCCCCCCATAATGGTATTCCTCCTTGAGTTACCCTTACATAGGCAGTATACTATCATAAAATAATAACTCTAATCACTAAGAATGGGTATTAGCCTCTAAATAGAGCATCATATCCTATAATTGTTTGTTCTCCCATGTCACCCTTAGAAAAGGGAAAGATCAGATTCAAAAATACTTTTTCATCAAATAAATAATGTGATTAGGATAATAATAAAAATGTGAATCAACATTTATTTCAATATCTTCAGAACTAAAAGAAAGTGACATGATGGCATGATAATGTGGAATTTGTGAAACATGGAAGACATTGTCAATTATAGGGTACCGCTGATCAACTATTAACCAATAGACTAACAACTTGAATATTTCTATGATCTCAAAAGTTCTTTCAATGAAATGTGAACTCATTGATTGGATTTGTATGCATCTATTCCTAAGGCTAGGTGTTACCTAGAATGAATAATGATCCCCAAAAATGACCTCTAGAGGTCATTGATCGTGATAGACCTAATATATCAATTTACTGTGATTTGTCGAAATGCACTTTCTATCCAACAGAACCTCCTACACAGTATCCAATATGAGATGATGAACTAGTGGCGCTACCTCCCGACCCTTAACATGAACATAGTATAACTGTATAGTCTACCCCAAAAATCCTCATAGAGTTCCATATGAATTGATAACATATAGCTATTATTATATGTGAACTCAAAGCTATATATATTATTTCCACACAAACAAGTGAAATCAAGACTGCATTCTCATTGTATGTCTTCTAAAACTTGTATAGTCCATTATGATTGGATATTGGTCGAATGACGAAATGATGTTATTAGAAGGACATGTGTACCGAAATCAATCTCCAACCCCTTATAAAACCATGATGTGAAATACTAATCCAAATTAGAAATAATATTATAAGGGAACCATTCTAACCATATATTATCATGAACATACAGTATTCCTAGCTCACCAACTAAGAATGTATCACAGGTAGGATGTAAGTGGGATACATTCATTCGTTGATCCATGACTATAAAATTATGTTGCTACATTGATGGGAGCTTGGTAAGTGAAGAAAAATATTTATCATAACATCTTGAAATTTCTATTTTGGGACCATCAATAGATGTAAGAAGCAAGAAGGTCGTGGATATTCTTCCTTCACCTATATATATGTGGAACACCTAGTGAATAAAAATAAAATCAGATGGTTCATCTCTATATTTCAATATAGGTAATTTATATCATGATATATATTAGAGATACACATGTATACATACCAATAATAATCATGAGACTCTCACATCAATTTCACTCTCATATCATTCAGGACCAAGATATTCCCATGTACCTATACTATGTTTCTCTATCAATTGGACAATTCAAAGGAGGTTCCTCAACAAAAATACCCTCTCATAGGACCAATAAATTAGTTTCTGAAAACCAACCCATCATCACTCTCTTTAGATGTGATGATTTTACTGATAGAAATGTAGGTACGGTCTATCCTTGAATCTCCAAAAACATTATCATTATCTTGCAAAATAGGGTCATAAGTCTGCACTAGTTACTGGCCTTCTACACCACCTATTTTTGTGTCCTTCTACATGGATTATTGATAATAGAAATTATATTCCAAGGAATATAATAAAACTCAAATTCAAAAAACTAAATTAATTCAAACCACCTTATTTTTATATGGATAAATTCATTCAATGTCAAAATATTCTTTAGAATTATTCGGTCAATAAACACCACAAGGATCTCTACCCTCAGGTAATGCCTCTAACAATACAAGGTGTGTACAATAGTTTCTAACTCAATATCTTGTTTTAGATAATTATTCTCATGATACCTCAAATTTTATGATCCATAGGTAGTGATTCTATATTCCTATATATTCACTACTCCAAGATTGTTTCATGATACATTGAAATACATTGTATCTCTTATTCCTCGATCTAGAAGAATCATGATTGGAGCTGAAGTTACTCTACCTATTATATATTGAAAAGATTTCTCATAAGATTTTAACCATATAATCATCATACCAATATTAGTCAATCTCTTAATTGGGGACATGTAGTTTGAGAATTCCTCTAGGAAACTCCAATAATAACTAGCTAGCCCCATGAAATAGTATATATTAAACACATTATTGTGCTTCTCCTAGGTAACTGTATCACTCACCTTATCTGGTTCAACTAATAATTTTTCCTTATATATAATATGACATAGGAATTGAACCTTGTTGATATATAAGTTGAATTTACTAAGTATAGAATATATATAGATCTCTCTCAATGTATTCTGAATTATCTCAAGAATGTTTTCATGGTATCTACATGTAAAAAAACAACATGATGTCATCTAAGAAGACCTAGATAAGGAATCTAGAAAGTGGTTGAAAATACTATTCATCAATGAAAGGAAAAATTTAGGTGGATTTATGAGACATAATAGAATAACCAGAAAAGCATAAAAGTTATACCAACAAAGAAAATTCCTAGGTGGAAAATCTAAAGGTCTTGAACAAACATAGTGATAAACTAATATCAAATCAGTCTTCAATAAAACCCGCACTCTTATTCATTGGTCCAATTTATCCTCTATATGCGGTAAGGGATACATGTTCTATATATTAAAATTATACAATTTATGGTTATCTACACAAATCTTGAGGGTTCAATCCATTATTTTTGAGATAAGGACATGTAAACCCTAGGGAGAAGTATTAGTCCATATACAACCCTTGTCCTGTAAATCCTCTATCTTCATCTTGAACTCCTAAAACTCATTTGTTTCTTTCCGATAAGGTGGACTGGATGGTAGTGTATCTCTAGGAAGTATCTTGACAGTAAAATCCTCCTTATCTCTTAGGAGGTAGTTTGGAATTTTTTTGGGAAAAACATTACTAATAAAATCAACTACATGAGGTGATTCATTTTGATGTAATAACTAATCATCAATATAAAAGAAAGTAAATTGGGCGGTTACACCACCTAGAAGAACTTTCAATGGTCTAGATCAACTATCCTAGACATCCCACATATCATTGTGAGTATTTGTACTACCCTCTAAGGATGTGGACGACACCCTCTAGTGATAAAAATACACATAGGTGTGATATGTTACCAAACAATCCATCCCAATAATGACATAAAATCCTTTCATCTCATGGATAAATAGGTCCCATAAAAATATATCACTTCCAGCCTCACAGGGGAACTCCTTTCACTATCAAATGATCTCTGATCCTAAACCCTATGGGGTTTCATGTTTTATAATGGCCAAATTAGTATAAAATATGATGCCTACAAAATTATAAAATATCCATAGAGACTATGGTGTGAGAATCATCCCTTCCAAACAAAGAATACAAAATAGTAAAGGATACAATAATAATACCTCAAATTCTTGATCACCTAGTATCATCCTCAATTAGTATATGTTATACTATTTATATATGTCCTGATCAATGACTCGGTTCAAGAAAATTGCTACCCTAAGTATCTCATCCTTGCTGGCGTTGTATGTTTTAGGTCTGGGTACCTTGGCCCTGACCTCCTTCTATGAATGTACAATAGGTATTATCCAATATAACTTCTTATTTAGGTTTTCCTGATTCTGATCATGAAGGTGGAGCTAATATGAATCATTTAACACTATGAATAGATGGGAAGGTCCTACAAGAACACTGAGTATGTTACAACCTTCCATAACCATATCACTCAAAAGTTGTAACACCCCAAGCTTCTTCGGTACGCTTCTCTTTGAATAATGCGATAGCGTGTGTTGTACGCAACACCGAGTTCTAACAACCAATCAAACTAACCGTTATGAATAGTAATAACTAATTTTTGAAATTATATATATTTTATATTTCAAAATGGACTTCATTTTTGTATTCGGAATATCGAATTTATCCTAAGGTGAAATTTTGGTACATTTCGGATAACTTTCATATTTTGATGAATAGTGAAAATTACTAAATTTTTAATAAAAACAACTTTTTTAATCAAAATAATTAATAGTGATAAATTATGAATTTGAGTGGTTTTAAAGTATATTTAGAATATATTTTTACCATTTAATATAATGTTGGTCATTGGACATAATTTTACAATTAAACCGAACATAAACAAGTGTCAATCTTATGATAGTTATTATCTCTTAAAAACACGCTTTTTGTTTTGACAGCGGGAATTAATTTTAAATTAATTTCTGCCACTTCTGTGTTTTGAATTTAGGAAAATGGATTCCATATTTGGAATCAGGATTTTCAAATTGTGTAAATAGGTAACTTTTATTTTTAGACATTTTGAATAATTACTGCGGTAAATATTTTATTTACCATGGTTAAGGGTAAATCCGGTAAATAAGGGTTAAAAAAATAATATTATAATAATATTAATTACCCTAAAACGTGTCTTAACCCTATTGGTTGATACATGGACGACCATGGGCATCTTTGGGTCGATTCTGGGACCCCATGGATCCACTTGTAAGTGATAATGACACTTTATTTTAATTAAGTTAAAATGAATACAAAAATGACACAAGAATATATCTTTTAGAAAAACAATTGTTACATATGGTTATATATGTTGGATGTTAGATTATAAATATTCATTAGAAATATAAAACGAGTTCCTACATAATGATATTTTATTTATAATTTTTAGACATTAAATAATTTATTTTATTTATGACACAATGATGATGCAGTAATTACTATAATAGTGAAAAATTAAAATAATTGATATTATAAATACCCAAATAAATATAATATGAAACTTTTAATGAATTAAACTAATTTTCTAGGATAATATGATATATCAGGATTGATTTAATTAACTTTTTTCGAAGTAATCAATCTGTTATGAGTTTCACAAAAATCAACTATTGAATAGTGTCAAAATTGACATAAAAGAGTTCTTAAAACAAATATTATATTATTAATTGATATTAAATTCCTAAAAATATAAAGTTCGGCCAAGATAC
Organism: Viscum album; assembly: GCA_963277665.1. Taxonomy (NCBI): domain Eukaryota; kingdom Viridiplantae; phylum Streptophyta; class Magnoliopsida; order Santalales; family Viscaceae; genus Viscum; species Viscum album. The sequence continues at coordinate 1,918,012,881 of OY728125.1, read as the reverse complement.
TTATATCATGATAGTTTCATCATTAAGGGACCATTTCGGGGTCGCTTGGATGTATATAGTATGTTTATTAACCATATTATATACAAATACAAAGAGACATGGTAAAAGTGAAACTAATTAACTTAGAGTTAATACTTAAAGATAAGGTTAATATAAGTACCCCAACCTATCTAAATTCTATTGGTTGAGTTGTTTTAGACCCATACCCACCTTAACCTTTGAATAGTAAACTTTGGAGCCATTGGAAACCGATTATGAATTTATTATAAATTAATATTTCTAGCTTTTCCAAAGGTGCCCCTCACCCCTCTTATAAAAGGGCACTCCTCCTTCTCATTTCTTCACACCTTCCAAGCCTTTTGGTTCGGCCAAAATCTGCCCAAATACTCTCCTATCATCCCTCACTACAACTTAGAGGCCTTAGTTTGATCAGAAAGCCAACCTAAGGAGCCCTTTTGATCAAATCAAAAGGAAGAACCCGAAGAAGAGGTAATGTTTTCACCACCCCTTTTCAAGTTCCTTTCTTCTTCCACTTCTTCTTTTTTTGTTCTTACCATTCTAAAATAATAACTCCAGTATCTTAAATATACTGTGATGATAAATATGTTACAACCATATTCAGTATTCTATCCACCCTTTGAATAACATGTCACCATACGTGCGTACGTACGACTTACCGTCTCCACGTCGTGGTGTAATTGTTATTCAATATATTATTATTTGGATGGGTATAATAATGATGTGTAACTCATTTAAATATTAAATATAACATGTTAATGATTCTGTATATATGATATACCATCCATTTATATATTATTTTAATATTAAAAGAGTGATATTTTCGCTCGTGCGTACGTACAGACTACCGTCTCCACGAACGCGATGAGATTCATTCTCCATCGTATCCATTCAGGTATAATTATCATTTGATGATTTAAAAATTATGTTTAAGGACTTGATATCCTTCTGGATATGAATAAGATACAACAAACATGGCTTATGTAACAAAACATATAAAAGAAAATGAGTAAGTTAACACCCGAAACGACGATAATTCTAAGATATTATTAACAAATCAATGTTAAAAGATCATATATGATATCATATTAATATATATGATTCTTGTATAATTTAATAACAATTATTTCACCATTATACAGGATGTTAACCTACCCCAACCAAGACAAAGTACAAGGTAAGGGATTTTCTTATCTCACTTTCAATTCCGTGAGATTTCCATTTTTCGCCACTAAATTATTGAAAGTGGTGTATTGTGTACTGCCATTTGATATATATTCATGATTCTATTTATATTCATGTTATTCTGTAAATCATTTGGTGGTTATTAACTTTTGTCCATACGACTCAGTTGATTAACGTGGTAAGGGGTTTTCATCTCACTCTTTATTCCTGTGAGATTCATGCCATATTGCTACCATTACCTTTTGTGTGGTGTATGTACTGCCCATAATTATATTCTTTGTGTAATACACTTTAATTTATGTATATTTACATATTCATTGTATGATACCTCTTTCATGGGTTGTATGTTTCATAAGTTACCAAATTGGTAAGGGTTATTTCACAATCTCTTCATTATCCGAGGTTGTTTATACGTAAAAATCTACTGGGATTTCTTTATCATCCACATCCATGTTTCTTCGAAATGTATTTCAAAACATATTCATTATTTACAAGAATATGGGTTAAAGTAATTTATACCCTTGTTTGACTTTTTATAAGAAGTTTATAATGGAATCTTTCCGTCGTTTTCAAAACAAGGTCCTTTTTAACCTTTTCGACAGAATTAAGGTAAGAATGTTTTTTAACTTATACGACGGGTGCGTTTATTTTCCGCCATTATAAAATCTGAGAAGCTTCCCTTAAAATCATATAAGGATATTTTCAAAGTAAATGTTTTCTTTTATAATTATGTGACTTTTAAATGATTTCAAAAAAAGAGATATTTCTCTCAAAAATATGAAAATCCAGTGCAAATGTATATGTATTTAACACAAGCTTAAAATTGTTTTCAGAAAACCTGACTCTTGAGTGTGGTAGATAGGAAGGGATTGGGAGTGGACCCATCATGGCCTATAATTAGTCGAGCAGTCTCAGAATTAGTTATTTTGTTTTCAGAAGCTTGCATAATGATTTCATAAAAACACTGGAGTACTTTTTAGAAATTTTAAACATAAGTATCTTCTAAAAATATTACATCGGTAGGTCTCATGAGACAAACTAGTGTCTTGGCACAAGGCCTTGACAAAATCTTATTTGTAGTCTTGGCATGAGGCCTTGACTATCTGGTTATGATAGTCTGGCATTATGCATTCCATCATTATGAAAGTGGTTATTGATTTTGTATGTGATTATTCGATTAGTAGAATAACCATGTGAATAAGTAAATGGAATTATTTCATTTTATTTATGCCATACTATGTTAAATGTTCAAGTTTAGAAGGTTTTTGTTTTAGTTATACATTGCCTTAAATGTTTATTCTTATTTATGAAAGTTTCCGCTATATTGTTATCCTTACTGGGCATTTGAGCTCACCCCTTTTCTATGTTTTATTTTCCCAGGAGGTGACGAAGTAAATTATGAATGACCTTCAGGGATATTATGTGGGGATATGAGTGTGGATTATGGAGACATTATGTTGTTGTAGTAGTTTTTCATTTTATGATGTAATGTAAAACTTATGAATATATCTAGTGTTTCCAAGGCTACTAAACCAATCGGTTTTTCGAGATTTGATCTTTCTTGTGATCATGACAATGTTATGTAATAATGCACCGACTCTCGGTAACTAGGGTCGGGGCGTTACAGTTGGTATCAGAGGAAGTTTAGTACAAACCTTGGAAACTAGATTTAGATAAACTCTGATTAGAGAACATAGACCGAAGATGAACTTTGAGGATTAGTATAGAAGAACTTCCTAGAATTTTGGTATTGTAGAGATTTTGTGAGTTTTCCGATCAATACATCCCTGTCTAGATACGAGCAGGTAGAGGCGGCTCTGGCACAGATGTACCTAGGCGTAAAACCCGAAAACACCGCTTTGAGCTAGACTCGAATGGGAACTGGTGCACGACAACGGGCCTTGCAGCACTCTTGGTTACGACACTCCCAGGGGATATGCTTAGGATAACTCTCATTTTCTTTATAAATCATTATGAAGGGTTTATGAGTATATACTTCCTCAAGGAAAACATTTTTATGATTATGGATTATATCCATAAATAGTTCAATTTATGTTAAGTGTTTTATAAGTATGGGATTATGTATTTTGATTCATAAACTGATCTAGTGTATTCCATTGTTTAGAAATGGCGCCCAGTAGAAGGAATGAGAACTCCAGAAATGCACATGATCAAAAGAGAAGGAAGGATCATATCTTTCATGGTCTTAAGCTAGAATTTATAAGAGAAATAGTCTCCCATGTATTATCATCATATGAAGAAATAATATCATGTGTTGATAAGATAAGTAAAGAGTTTACTGAGTCCTATGGATTTGAAGGGAAGCAAGAGAAGAAAAGGATAGAAGAGAGAAAGATGGATAAAGGGAAGAGGGAAAATAAGAATTTTCCCATATGTGGTAATTGTGGAAAGAAACACCCTAGAACTTGCCTGAAAGGAATGGGAGTTTATTATATGTGTGGAGGAAAAGGGCACAAAGTACGTGACTGCAAGGGTAATAAAATGGTTTCAAATGTACAATGCTTCATTTGCAAGGTGTTTGGACACTACGTGAACCTATGTCCCAGCCATCAGACTATGCCGCAAATGATGTTATTGGATAATAATCAAGTTATGATACTACCACAGATGAATAGGAATGATTAGAGTTCTTATGTTGATTATGTCAATTGAGTGTTGTATCAACAATGTACTTGTTATAATAATTATGGAGTATATAAGGATTGTACTGCAGTACTATTTCATTAAGGACTTGAGATTGTGTGGAACAAAGAAAAGTGACTCAATAGCAGGATAAATTTTTGGAAAATATATGGTTGAGAGAATGATAAATCAAAATATAGTTCTGATACTAAGGTAGTGATTTTGGAATAATATGTGATTGTTTTGGATAAATTACATTGGATATTCTTGACTACCTTGGAACTGATTAATGATTTGTATATTCCATCATTGTTGGGGTTTAAAACATTTTTGGATTGATGAAGTATATCCAGCATTCTATATAGAATAAGGGAGCATGAATGTAATCAATAAGTAATATGGTAATTCAGGATGTTTCAGTGTATTAAAAGAATACATGATGAAGGTATTCATATGCTATTACGGGGTAAAAAGGATCTATATTATGTTTACCTTCCTTATAAATGTTGGATTGTGAGTTTGGACAGAAGTATTTTGGATAGTTCTAGTTTGGATTATTTTGGATTTCCATAAAAGGACAACCCGGAGGTCGGGCGACAACCCGTCGCGTCCGGCAAGGCCGCAAGACTTGAACCCGCAACCGAAGGGCGACAAGGGTGTATCACCTACCACTGGCCCACGAGATGTCCTGGATTAAATAATCTATTTTTTTTAAAAGATCTAGTATATGAATTATAAATTAATTTATTTTGGAACCCTGTACGAATAGTAGAAATAGAAAAAAAAATTACGTTCTATTATCTTTTAGAGAGAAAGATGAGTTTGTGGTAGAAATTTATTAATGGATAAAACTCTAATTATAATGTAAGTATATCTCCTTATGATCTTAGCCAATCTCATAAATAAATTCCTCAACATTAATAAAAGGAACTTAGAACAAAAATGTTGTCCTAGATGGTACCTTAAATCATCACTAATTTATGGCTTTGGGATTGTTGGATTTTTCATAGCCATGTTCTCTACCACTCTCCATCAGATAATTGATGGTTATATTTCTCTTCCATATCCATATTTTCCTACATGGAACCCTAGTATGTGTTATTTTCGGTAATCTTCATACTTTCCACTCTTTATTTTAAATAGAGGCCTCATTAATTCATTTTTCGATGTGGGATTTCAACTAAGATATTTTGAAACGTCAAAAATGTGTTATCCTAATACCCTATGTTTTGTTGAACCGATGGTATTTCAAATCATCATAGATTGATAAGATTAAGGACCTCAATTTTATAATTGTTTGTGATTCATGACCTCAATCACTACCTATAAATATTTACGTTTTTCATCCAATTATATGTCTCTAATTTCCACCAATGTTCTCCTAATCGAGATCATAATTTGGTGGTGACCATTTCATTTCTCTTTTCCTCATATTAAGAATAAATTTTAGTAACCCAATTTCCGATGTGGGTTTTCCCACAAAGATATTTTTTATTTTCAACCTTTTATTTTCGAAGAACAATTTCAAATTGCGAGAACTCAATTATTTTAAGGAGGGGAGAATGTAACACCCCAAGCTTCTTCAGTACGCTTCTCTTTGAATAATGCGATAGCGTGTGTTGTACGCAACACCGAGTTCTAACAACCAATCAAACTAGCCGTTATGAATAGTAATACCTAATTTTTGAAATTATATATATTTTATATTTCAAAATGGACTTCATTTTTGGATTCAGAATATCGAATTTATCCTAAGGTGAAATTTTGGTACATTTCAGATAACTTTCATATTTTGATGAATAATGAAAATTACTAAATTTTAATTAAAAACAACTTTTTTAATCAAAATAATTAATAGTGATAAATTATGAATTTGAGTAGTTTTAAAGTATATTTAGAATATATTTTTACCATTTAATATAATGTTGGTCATTGGACATAATTTTACAATTAAACTGAACATAAACAAGTGTCAATCTTTTGATAGTTATTATCTCTTAAAAACACGCTTTTGGTTTTGACTGCGGGAATTAATTTTAAATTAATTTCTGCCACTTCTATGTTTTGAATTTAGTAAAATGGATTCCATATTTGGAATCTGGATGTTCAAATTGTGTAAATAGGTAACTTTTATTTTTAGACATTTTGAATAATTATTGCGGTAAATATTTTATTTACCATGGTTATGGGTAAATCCGGTAAATAGGGGTTAAACAAATAATATTATAATAATATTAAATTACCCTAAAACGTGTCTTAACCCTATTGGTTGATACATGGTCGACCATGGGCATCTTTGGGTCGATTTTGGGACCCCATGGATCCACTTGTAAGTGATAATGACACATTATTTTAATTAAGTTAAAATGAATACAAAAATGACACAAGAATATATCTTTTAGCAAAACAATTGTTAAATATGGTTATATATGATGGATGTTAGATTATAAATATTCATTAGAAAGATAAAACGAGTTCCTACATAATGATATTTTATTTATAATTTTTAGACATTAAATAATTTATTTTATTTATGACACAATGATGATGCAGTAATTACTATAATAGTGAAAAATTAAAATAATTGATATTATAAATACCCAAATAAATATAATATTAAAATTTTAATGAATTAAACTGATTTTCTAGGATAATATGATATATTAGGATTGATTTAATTGACTTTTTTCTAAGTAATCAATCTGTTATGAGTTTCACAAAAATCAACTATTGAATAGTGTCAAAATTGACATAAAAGAGTTCTTAAAACAAATATTATATTATTAATTGATATTAAATTCCTAAAAATCTAAGGTTCGGCCAAGAGACTTATATCATTATAGGTTCATCATTAATGGACCAGTTGGGGGTCTCTTAGATGTATATAGTAAGTTTATTAACCATATTATATAAAAATACAAAGAGACATGGAAAAAGTGAAACTAATTAACTTAGAGTTAATACTTAAAGATAAGGTTAATATAAGTACCCCAACCAGTCTAAATTCTACTAGTTGAGTTGTTTTAGACCCATACCTACCTTAACCTTTTAATAGTAAACTTTTGAGCCATTGGAAACCGATTATTAATTTATTATAAATTAATATTTCTAGCTTTTCCAAAGGTGCCCCTCACCCCTCTTATAAAAGGGCACTCCTCCTTCTCATTTATTCACACATTCCAAGCCTTTTCTTTCTGCCAAACTCTGACCAAATACTCTCCCACCATCCCTCACTACAACTTAGAGGCCTTAGTTTGATCAGAAATCCAACCTAAGGAGACATTTTGATCAAATCAAAAGAAAGAACCCGAAGAAGAGGTAATGTTTTCACCACCCCTTTTCAAGTTCCTTTCTTCTTCCACTTCTTCTTTCTTTGTTCTTACCATTCTAAAATAATAACTCCAGTATCTTAAATATACTGTGATGATAAATATGGTACAACCATATTCAGTATTCTATCCACCCTTTGAATAACATGTCACCATACGTGCGTGCGTACGACTTACCGTCTCCACGTCGTGGTGTAATTGTTCTTCAATATATTATTATTTGGATGGGTATAATAATGATGTGTAACTCATGTAAATAATAAATATAACATGTTAATGATTTTGTATATATGATATACCATCCATTTATATATTATTTTAATATAAAAAGAATGATATTTTCACTCGTGCGCACGTACGGACTACCGTCTCCACGAACGCGATGAGATTCATTCTCCATCGTATCCATTCAGGTATAATTATAATTTGATGATTTAAAAATGATGTTTAAGGACTTGATATCATTCTGGATATGAATAAGATACAACAAACATGGCTTATGTAACAAAACATATAAACTAAAATGAGTAAGTTAACACCTGAAACGACGATAATTCTAAGATATTATTAACAAATCAATGTTAAAAGATCATATATGATATCATATTAATATATATGATTCTTTTATAATTTAATAAAAATTATTTCAACATTATACAGGATGTGAACCTACCCCAACCAAGGAAAAGTACAAGGTAAGGGATTTTCTTATCTCACTTTCAATTCCGTGAGATTTCCATTTTTCGCCACTAAATTATTGAAAGTGGTGTATTGTGTACTGCCATTTGATATATATTCATGATTCTATTTATATTCATGTTATTCTGTAAATAATTTGGTGGTTATTAACTTTTGGCCATATGACTCAGTTGATTAACGTGGTAAGGGGTTTTCATCTCACTCCTTATTCCTGTGAGATTCATGCCATATTGCTACCATTACCTTTTGTGTGGTGTATGTACTGCCCATAATTATATTCTTTGTGTAATACACTTTAATTTATGTGTATTTACATATTCATTGTATGATACCTCTTTCATGGGTTGTATGTTTCATAAGTTACCAAATTGGTAAGGGTTATTTCACAATCTCTTCATTATCCGAGGTTGTTTATACGTAAAAATCTACTGGGATTTCTTTATCATCCACATCCATGTTTCTTAGAAATGTATTTCAAAACATATTTATTATTTACAAGAATATGGGTTAAAGTCATTTATACCCTTGTTTAACTTTTTATAAGAAGTTTATAAAGGAATCTTTCCGTCGTTTTCAAAATAAGGTCCTTTTTAACCTTTTCGACAAAATTAAAGTAAGAATGTTTTTTTAACTTATACGACAGGTGCGGTTATTTTCTGCCATTATAAAATCTTAGAAGCTTCCCTTAAAAGCTTATAAGGATATTTTCAAATTAAATGTTTTCTTTTATAATTATGTGACTTTTAAATGATTTCAAAAAAAGAGATATTTCTCTCAAAAATATGAAAATCCAGTGCAAATGTATACGTATTTAACACAAGCTTCAAAATGTTTTCAGAAAACCTGACTCTCGAGTGTGGTAGATAGGAAGGGATTGGGAGTGGACCCATCATGGCCTATAATTAGTCGAGCAGTCTCAGAATTAGTTATTTTGTTTTCAGAAGCATGCATAATGATTTCATAAAAACACTGGAGTACTTTTTAGCAATTTTAAACATAAGTATCTTCTAAAAATATTACATCGGTAGGTCTCAGGAGACAAACTAGTGTCTTGGCACAAGGCCTTGACAAAATCTTATTTGTAGTCTTGGCACGAGGCCTTGACTATGTGGTTATGATAGTCTGGCATTATGCATTCCATCATTATGAAAGTGGTTATTGATTTTGCATGTGATTATTCGATTAGTAGAATAACCATTTTAATAAGTAAATGACATTATTTCATTTTATTTATGCCATACTATGTTAAATGTTCAAGTTTAAAAGGCTTTTGTTTTAGTTATACATTGCCTTAAATGTTTATTCTTATTTATGAAAGTTTCCGCTATATTGTTATCCTTACTGGGCATTTGAGCTCACCTCTTTTCTATGTTTTATTTTCCCAGGACGTGATGAAGTAAATTATGAATGACCTTCAGGGATATTATGTTGGGATATTAGTGTGGATTATGGAGACATTATGTTGTTGTAGTAGTTTTTCATTTTATGATGTAATGTAAAACTTATGAATATATCTAGTGTTTCCAGGGCTACTAAACCAATCGGTCTTTCGAGATTTGATCTTTCTTGTGATCATGCCAATGTTATGTACTAATGCACCGACTCTCGGTAACTAGGGTTGGGGCGTTACAAAAGGGACTTTGGGACATAATGAATTCTTATTATCAAGCACCCCACAATAGTGAAAAATCAAATAACAGTCAGTGAGTGTCACCCATATGCCACTATAAATGTATACAGTCTCAAAGCATCACTTCTAACCACAATTTGTACCATTATTACAACATGGCTCTCAACCAACCTGTATTGTAAATTATTCCCCCCTCAGTTTCCAATCCCTGATGGGAGTTTGGTCCACTATATCATACATGGTTTTCAATATGAATACTTTTACGTGATATCTAATTATATGGATAATCCCATCCATAAATCATATTTCTTTTAAGGGATTATTATTAGTATATAATGGAACAATTCAATGACAATATATAAATTGTGTTGGATAGTTAATATCATACATATAACCCCACTATAGGTTCCTTAACGACCTTTAACAATCAGACCTTGCAGTATCATTTAATAATTATTCGTAGAAGGTAGATTGGGAATACCTTCAAATAACTTCCTAATACTAACCTTCCAGATTCTGAATATCCTAATAGTATTTTGAATACCAATGAAGTATATAAGTGGAAAATATAACTCTACTATTGGGTGGTGTCATAAGAACCTCACCAATAGATAAAACTATATCAAGCCATTGTCTCTATCGAATGGGGCCACCATCCCCTAAAAAGTAAGTAGGTACAGCTGCTAAATCCCCCATGTAAGCTCTTCTAAAAGGAAAAGGTTGTGAATATCCCTATGTATCCTTTATAAGATGTATGAAATCCCCAATAAAATTGACTTTATATCCCACGTCATGGATAATAGGTGGTTTCATAGGTCACACTACTTGAGGTATCAATTGTGGCTTCAGACCCACCACCTCCAAGGCATAGTAATAACTACCCACCTAGTGAACGACTAGAAGATGTGATGGTTTAATATCAATGATATGAAAAAATGCCATGGATAGAACCTTTATGTAAAAATATCATATATATATATATATATGAATTTGATAGGTACAATCCTTCCTATATAATAACCACACACATCTGTCTTCCCTAGGAGCTAGGTTTGGGTGATGTGAACAATAATATAGAACACTAGATACCCTCTAAATAGACCAATATTATGTATAGGTCTGGGTCAAGATCTATTTTTCATTGTAAGGGTCCCGATATATAGAGTTCCAGTCAAAACATTTAGATGAAAACCACTTTATATTGGAATTATCATCCCTATATAATAGTGACCATTTTATTTTATAATTCAATTTCATTTAATTTCATTCTAACATATATAAGAATTTTCCTTAAAAGGTTTAACAATAATGATCACCACTTCCAACACATAGGGACCCATACACCTTGTAATTTTATATGATTCTTATACATAATAATTACAACTCACTAATGATATTCATACTTGAAATGTTTTCAAAATACCCTTTACATGGAAATAAACTATAATAAAAAGCTACACTACATGAATTTGGAAAGTTTACATGTCATGTAATAATACATTTCATATAAATCCTATAAGGTTTCTAAAATGATTCAGGATAAAAGATTCCATGCTACACAGTGACAAAAATAAAGCATAATCATCAATAATTAGAACAACAATCCCACATAATGTATATCACCAAATGGTGGAATCCAATAAAATCTAATAAGAACAGCGTGGAACAAAATGTCTGAACCCAACTAATTAGTAATTTCCCTATTCCTGGGTTGGATACTCATCGGGAAACTCATTTCCAAGTTCAATCACATTCATAGTCTCCTATCTAATATTACTGAATGGTGAGAGACAATAATATATCATCCTTTCATACAACATTGTGACTTATGGAACCCGATTCCACTGAAAGGTGCCCTGATAATTTGGGCCACAAGGCCCCAACCACACCTCTCTGTTTTCTACATACATAAGGCTAGAAGTGATCATCTAAGGTCGCAAAATCGGGAGATTATACCATTTTGATGAGAATGGAACATTAGTGAAATGATGAGATAAATAGTTGAATCGTCATAAATTAATCAAAGTAAAATATAAATTATCTGAATGTAATAAATAAAAAATAGCATCAAAACAGAATCATATATTGAATGATGAAATTTCAAGTATCTAAAAAAGTAGGCAGGTAGGCATTGTTGCTGGAATGTAATGCAGTATAGGTAAAAAAGGAAAAAATAAAAAAAACTATCTCCAATATTGTCATGATACATAGCTCAAACTTGTTATTTCCCACTCTGATGCTATCATAAACTAATGTTTCAATAACTATACACTTTCCCCTACCCCAACCTGTATCCACATAATCTTTCTGGGTTCTATTGAAATCCCGAATATGGTGTGAGATAAACACAGTAGGACACCAACAATAGTTTCTACAAATATACAGTTAGTCCATATACTTGAAAATATATATGTAAAAATTTCATGAAGTATCAAAATATGTAAAGGGTTGGCTCTAGTTCTTGGGGAATTTTAGGTTGACATTATCTCCTTCAACCTATGTTATATTATCAATGAATAAGTAACACTATATATAAACAATTATGGAATTTATAGTTAGTGATATCTACAACCATATATATGGATATAGATACAATCATGTACTTAAGTTATAAAATAGGATCCCAAGGGTTATAATAGGAGTCTCACAAGGTTAAAGGGACACCACAGTTGGTATAATGGGAATAAAGGACTTCATGAAACGTATCATAACTGTAAGAGTTTTTATCCCCATATATCATATTCATAAAGTTCACCTTGTCCATATAATAACAATAGTTTCTCCATGTCAACATCATAATAATAGTGTATCCATGCCCATATAATAATAATATTCCACTATGCATAAATAATATCAGTACTGTCTCCAAGCCTGTATCATACTAGAGGGCTCTTCGTTCATATATCATACCACTAGGGTATATATGTCCATGTACCATAACTTATAAGGGTCACCATGCCAATATATCATAACACATAAGAGTTCACATACCCACATATCATAATAGTAGAATGTATGACATTACCATATATAATAATAGTCGTAGGGACTTCGTGCACATGTATAATAATTGAAATGGGGATATTATGTTTTTATAAAATAAAGCATAGTATCCATTGTTCTCATTTTCATAATATTGGTAATCTATAGACCTATTTATTATGAGACAATAAGAAATTCATAATAAAATAGAATTTCTCATTACAAAGGTTGTAATCATTTTCTTATTTAATTAAGTGTTCTGGTCATACCACTCACTTCTATTATATTAATTATCAATTGATAAGTTTGAAATGAAATAGATTTTCCATGTATTTTTGGGAAATTGTATAGATTATTTTTTGGACCAGGCATTGGGAAAATGCACGATTTTGATGCCCAATATTACCAGAATTGATGATTGAAATATATTAAATATATTAAATATCAAAAATTGTGATGCCCCGACCCAAGTTTCCCAGAGTCGGTACATTATTACATAACATTGACATGATCACAAAAGATCACATCTCGAAAGACCGATTAGTTTAGTAGCCTTGGAATAAGTAGATATATTCATAATATTTTACATTACATCATAAAGTAAAAAAACTACAACAACATCTTGTCTTTATATACCCTCATACTATTCCTATAGGTCATTCATAAATTACTTCTTCACATCCTGGGAAAAATTAATCATTTAAAGGGGTGAGCTCAGATGCTCAGTAAGGATAACAATATAGCATAAAATTTCATAAATAAGCATAAACATTTAAGGTAATGTATAACTAAAACAAAAGCCTTTTAAACATGAACTTCAACATAACATGGAAAAAGAAAAATAAAATAATGCAATTTACTTATTCACATGGACAGTCTACTAGTTGAATAATCACATGCAATATCAATAACCACTTTCATAATGATGGAATTCATAATGCCAGACTATAATAACCACATAGCCAAGGCCTCGTGGCAAGACTACAAATAATATTTTGTCAAGGCCTTATGCCAAGACACTAGTTTGTCTCATGAGACCTACCATTGTAACAAATAGCTATAGCGGGCTCCAACCATCACAAATTAAGTCCAATACATTCCTCATATGAAAAGGTTTAAACATAACATTAATTTTCGTATTAGAACTAGCACACGAAATGTCAATACATTCTCCATAAAACATGAATAGTATAAAAATAACACATCCATAGTCAAACATATCACAAAACCTTCAATACAATATGGATGTTTCAAATCACAATAAATCAACTTCAAATAAACTTAAAATCCATCAATGGATGTTGACATAGATGAAATCAAAACTATTTGAGAGAAATATCTCTTTTGATGAAATCATTTGAAAGTCACACAATTATAAAATAAAAAATTTACTTTGAGAATTTTCATATAATAATGTAAGGGAAGATTCAACAATTTTATAATGGCAAAAAGTTGTCGCAACCGCCATATAAGTTAAAAATGACATTCTTACCTTAATTCTGTCGAAAAGGATAAAAAGGACCTTGTTTGGAAAATGACAGAAATATTCCATTATGAACTTCATATAAAAAGTAAACAAGGGTATAAATGACTTTATCCCATAGACATTAAAATATTAAGAATGATTTGAATTAAATTTTTAAGAAACATGGATGTGGATGATAAAGTGGTTCCAGTTAGATAATTACGTATAAACAACCCCAGATAATGAAGAGAGTGTGAAATAAACCCTTACCTTGTACTTTTCGTTAGTTGATTGTAGGTTAAACTCTTGTATAACAGTTAAATATTTGTTATTAAATTATACAAGAATCATATACATTAATATGATACAATATATGACCTTGTAACATTGATTTGTTGATAATATCTTAGTATTATCGTTGTCTCAGGTATTAACTTACTCGTTTTCTTGTATATGTTTTGTTATGTAAGCTGTGTTTGTTATGGATAGGTTGTGTATTATTCATATCCAGAATGATATCAAGTCCTTAGACGTTATTTTTTATCATTAAATTAGAATTAGACTTGAATGGATACGATGGAGAATGAATCTCATCGCGTTTATGGAGACGGTATTCCGTACGTACGCACGAGTGACAATATCATTCATTTGATATTAAAATAATATATTATTGGATGGTATATCATATATATAGAATCATTATCATGTTATATTTATTATTTACATAAATTACACATCATTATTATACTTATCCAAATAATAATGTTTTGAATTACAATTACTCCATGACGTGGTGACGGTAATCCGTACGTACGCACGTATGGTAACATGTCATTCAAAGGATGGACTGAATACTGAAAATTGTTGTACCATATTTATAATAACATCAAAGTATTTATAAGAAACTGGATTTATTATTTTTTAATGGGAAAAACAAAGAAAGAATAAGTGTAAGAAGAAAGAAACTTGAAAGAGGGTGGTGAAAACATTACCTCTTCTTCGGGTTCTTCATTTTTATTTGATCAAAAGGGCTCCTTAGGTTGGATTCCTGATCAAAATAATGCCTATAGGTTGAAGTGAGAGAATTTTAGAGAGTATTTGGGCATGGTTTGGTAGATCCAAAAGGCTTTGAATGTGTGTATTAGTGAGAAGTGGGAGTGCCCTTTTATAAGAGGGGTGAGGGGCACATTTAGAAAAGCTAGAAATATTATTTTATAATAAATTCATAATTAGTTTCTAATGTCTCCAAAGTGAATTATTTAAATTTTAAGGTGGGTATGGGTCTAGAACCATGCCAATAATAATGTTTAGATAGGTTTGGTCACTAAATTAACCTTATCTTTTAGTTTTAACTCTTAGATAATTAGTTTGGCATTTACCATGTCACTTTGTATTTTTATATTATATAGTTAATAAACTTACTATATACAACCAAGAGACCCCCAAGTGGTCCATTAATGATACACCTATCATTATATAAGTCCTTTGGATGAACCTTAGATTTTTAGGAATATAAAATAAATTAATAATATAATATTTGTTTTAAAAACTCTTTTTTGTCAATTTTGACAGTATTCGGTATTTTGTTTTTGATAATTTTATAACAGCATTATTACTTCGAAAAAAATTTATATAACCAATATTAATATTTCATATTAACCTATAAAATTAGTGGAATTCATAAAATGTCTCAAATTACATTTATTATGGTATTTATAAAATCAATTTTTTTTATATTTTATTAAGTGGGTAATTACTGCATCACCATTGTGTCATAAATAAATTAAAATAATTTAAAGTCTAAAAATTATAAATAAAATACCATTATGTCGAAAATAGTTTTAGATTTCAAATGAATATTTACAATCGAATTTATCTTGTGTATAAACCTATATTAAAAATGTTTTATTTATTAAACTTTTATTTTAACTCTTTTAACTCTTCTTTTAATTAAATAATAATTAATGTCCTAATCTACTCAAAGTGGACCTAAATGATAATATTTTATTCCTAAGGTTGTTTTTAGTTGATATACACTTGTCCAAGAGAATTAGGACATGTGTTAGAGTAATATTAATATCATTTTTACCCTTAATTAACCTATTTACTTTTAACCGTGGTAAATAAAAGTAAAAATATACTATTCACCAATGTTATTTTCATCTAATTGAACCACATTTTACTCAATGATATTAACCATGTCTCTCAGATTTTATAAATTCCACTCACATAAGTGGTAAAATTGTGTTTTATGTGAATTTCCAAATTCTCATAGGAGGTGGGTAAAATACGGTGAAAAGTTCAATAAAATTTTTATATATCTAAAATTATTCTAAACTAACACCAATGAATTACATTAAACATATATAGGTATTATATATCTATTTTGACCTTAATTAAATCTAAATAAAATAAATACATATTTAAATAAAGAATTGTTTTTAAACTATAACTCAGTGTTTTTTCACTATTCATCAAAAATTGAAAGTTTCCAGAAAACTGCAAAAATTTCACCCTAGCCTAATTTTGATATTCTGAATCAAAAAATAAATTCCATTTTGAAAGATAAAATTTATAAAATTTCAAAAAGTGGGTATTACTATTCATAATGGCTAGTTTGATTGGTTGTGGTGTGTGAGTTAGAACTCGATGATGCGTACAACACACTCTACGATATTATTCAAAGGGAAGCGTACCGTGGAAGCTTGGGGTGTTACATTCTCAGCTCCTTCAAATAATTTCGTCCTTAAAATTTCTAGAATACTACTGCATGAAATGACTTAGGTGGTTCTTCATCATAAGTTTCTCTGGTTCCCATGTTGCCTCTTCCATCTATTGGTTTCTCCAAAAAACATTTACCAGAAAAGTCGTCCGATTTCTCAGTACTTGTTCTCTCGTATCAAGAAACCTTACTGGCTCTTCCCAATAAGACAGATCGAGTTCCTGTTCAAATTCCTCATAGGTGATTACATGCGTTGCGTCAGGCATGTATTTCCCCAATAGTGATTTGTGGAACACATCGTGAACTTTGGAGAGACTTGGATGAATTGCCAAACGGTAATCTACAGCCCCAATTCTTTATATAATTTCAAAAGGTCATATTCACCTAGGACTCAATTTACCCTTCTTACCAAAATTTATAACTCCCTTCCATGGAGATACCTTCAAAAAAACATGATCTCCTACCTAAAATTCCAAATCATTCAGTCAGTTATCGGTATAGCGTTTCAGCCTACTTTGAGCTGCTTTAATGTGGGTTTGGATTACCTTTACCTTTGACATTGTTTCCTCCAACAGTTCTGGGCCTACAAGTTTTCTTTCACCAACTTCATCACAACATGTTGGTGTGCGACATCTCCTTTCGTATAAAGCTTCATATGGTGCCATCTGAATACTCGAATGTAAGCTATTGTTATAGAAAAATTCTACCAGAGGTAAATATTGATTCCACATACCCTGAAAGATAAGTGAGAAAGATCTCAACATGTCTTCTAAGGTTTGAATAGTCTGTTATGATTTTCCATCTATTTGAGGGTGGTAGGCAGTGATCAAATGAAGTTCAGTATCTAGGGAATTCTGAATACTTTTCCAGAATTTTAAGTAAAACGGGGATCACGATCAGAAACAATCAATAGGGTTACTTCATGAAGTCTCACAACTTCATTAATATATAGTCTTTCTAGACATTACAGTGTTTGGTCTTATCTTATTGCAAGAAAATGTGGTGACTTGGTAAGATGATCAACAATAACCCATATTGCATTGTTCCTTATAGGAGTCTTTGGTAGCCCCATGAAAAAGACCATCGTAATATTGTCCCATTTCTACTTCGATATGGGAAGAGGTCGCATGACTCTTCTAGGCTATTGCCTTCCAGCTTTCACTTGTTGAAAAACCAAACATATTGACACAAAATCAAAAATCTCCCTCTTCATGTTGTCCCACCAAAAATGTTCCTTCACATCTCTATACATTTTGGTGCTCCCAGGGTGTATAGAGAAATTAGAACTATGGGCATCATATAACAATTCCCTTTTCAGATCAGGAATATCGAGAACACAATGTTTCATCCAAAATTTCAAAATTCCATCTTCATACAAAAAGTCTTTCAATGTCCCATAATTCACATCTTTAATCTTCTTTTGAAACTATTCATCACCGATCTGAGAACTCTTTATCCTTTCTAGAAAATATTGTTTGGAAACCATTTGAAAAAGTATCGATGTTTCACCTTCCATGGTAATTCCCATATCCATCTTCACTACATCCCTGAAAATAGGATCCCTTTAAAATCTCATCATGTTCAAAACTCCATGATCTTTTCTGCTCAATGCATCTTCCAGCTTATTTTCCTTCCTCAAGTGGTAGTGTATCGTGCAATCATAATACTTGAGTAGTTCAAGCCATCTCCTTTGCCTCATGTTGAGTTCTTTCTATGAGAAAATATAATTCAAACTCTAGTGATCAGTATAAATCTAGCAATTTTCACCATAGAGATAATGTCTCCATATATTCAAAGTAATTATTACAGAAGATAACTCATGATCATGAGTAGGGTAGTTTTTCTCATGAAATTTTAGCTATCGTGAGGCATAGGCAATAACCCTATCATTCTGCATAAAGGCACAACGAAGTCCTTTCATTGATGCATCACTATAAATAGCAAACCTATCATTCCCTGATTGGTAGTGTCAATATAGGATCATTGACCAATATTCTCTTCAGTTCATTGAATCATTCTTCACACACTTTTGTCCATACAAATTTAACCCCATTACGTGTGATCTTTGTTAATGGGTTAGCAAATCGGGAAAAGTTCTGGACGAAACATCAATAATAACATGCTAAACCAATAAAACTACATACCTCGGTTATACTCGTTGGTGCTAGACATTCTTGGATAGCTCTTGTCATTGAAGTATCAACAGAGATTCCATACATAGAGACAATATGGCCAAAAAAGATCTCATGAAGCCAGAATTCACACTTGCTAAACTTCCCATATAATTCATGTCTTCTAAGAGTCTTCAGGATAATGCGAAAGTGATTTTCATGATCTTTGTATAATTTGGAGTATACAAAGATATCATCAATAAATACCACCACAAAATCATTAGGATATTAATTGAAATCTCTATTCATTAGATCCATGAATACTGAGGGTGCATTAGTCAATCCATAAGGAATTACTTTAAACTCGTAATGCCCATACTTGGTTCAAAATGTTGTCTTCAGAATGTATTCCTTCTTTAGACACAACTGATGGTATCTAGATCAATGGTCAATCACTGAAAAGTGTTGAGCTCCATGCAGTTGGTCAAATAAATCATTAATTCCAGGTAGGGGATACTTTTTCTTTATTGTAATCACATTGATTTCACTGTAGTTGATACATAACCTCATAGATTCATCTTTCTTTTTAACAAAAAGAATAGGGGCTCCCCATGGAGAAACACTAGGGAAAATAAATCCTTAATTTCTCAATTCCTCTAGTTGTTTCTTTATTTCAACTAATTCTAAAGTGACCATTCTATAATGGGTATTCGATATTGGTCTTGATCTAGGAATTAACTCAATGGAAAACTCAACTTCTCATTCTAGATGATGTCCAGGTAAATCTTCCGGAAACACATCTATATATTCATTCACAACAGGTACATCCTCTATTTGAACATTCCTTTCCTCACCCATAGTTATTTCATTATCTTCCTCCCCAATAATTAAATTTATTTGAGCTATTGGGGGTGGATCTAGATAAGAATTAGGTGGTGACGATTCTACTCTAAAGATAAGGTGTTCCTTATCATCATCATCATCATAAATCGTAACCTCCTTATTCTTACAATAAATCTTCACATCATGGTCTGAAACCCAATCCATACCAAGGATTATATCAAACTCAATCATAGGTATGATGATGAGATCAGCGGATAAAGAACATTTATTTGCTCTAAGGGAGACTGATTCACAAAACATTATTGCAATGATACTTCCCTTAGGAGTTTCAACTGACAACTCCCTTGTTAAATCAAATTGGAAATATACAATTTTCTTAACAAACTCGGAAGATTGGAAACAATCCGATGATCCAGAATCAAATAATGCATTTGATAAACTTGATGAAACCATTAAATTACCGGCCACCACGTCTTTTAGTGCTTCTACCTCAGTAGTAGTGATAGAGTAATCTTGGCCTTGATCCCTTGGACTTTTCTGAGGTCAGTTCCCCTGACCCTTAAGACATTAATTTTCATAATTTCCCATCTCGCTGCAGTTGTAGCATTGAACATTGGTAGCTCCTTTCTTCCCCTTACATTCACGATCTTGGTGGACTTTTTCACCACACATGTAACAGACTCCCATTCCATTCAAGAAATTACCAGGGTGTTCCTTACCACATTTACTACAGGATGGATATTCAACATTTCCATTATTCCACTTGTTTCCATTCCTAGAGTGATCAGTGATCTATTCTTCTCTTGCTTTGCTTTAAAATTATGAGACATAGAGAATTATTTTTCTGTCTTGATATCACACGAGACAATATCTTCATACAACGAGAAGGATTGTGACAATAATGCTCGACGAAGAAATGGTTTTAACCCATCAAATAAATGATCAATATTACTTCTTTGGTTACATATATAATCTCCACCATACCTTCCTAACCTTGTAAAGTTAGCCTCATACTTTGCGACATTCTCATCCTCCTTTTGTCTCAGACTCAGAAATTTCCTTTCCATATATGCTCGATGGTCACGAGGAAATTATTTTTCTAGGAAAACCTCTTTGAACTCCCTCCATTCCATATTTGATACTTCATCATCTTCCTTTGTGTTTTGAATCAATGACCACCATTGATCAGCATCTCCAGTGAGGAGATAAACTACCATGACAACTTTTTCCCTTTCACTACTCCCCAAAGCCTGCAATATTTTCTCTAGGGAACATATCCATTGCTCAGATACTAATGGATTTTTAATCCCATTTAATTTTGGTGGTTTCTGCCTCATGAAGTGATAGAACATTTATCCTCCACACTGTGGATCAGGGTGCTCCATACGGGTAAGGTTATTATTCATAACCTCGGTGAGTTGTCCCAGTATGGTGGTTAGCTGATCAGCACTAGTTGCATCACCCGCTCCACTATAATTATCTTGACCCGGAGGGAAATCCCTACATGGAGTGTGTATATTGATATGGTTTCCATTTCTTCCAATAGGCTCCATTTATAAACAATGGTATAAACTAGATCAGCTTATGAATCAAAATACATAATTCCATACTTGTAAAACACTTAACATAAATTGAACTATTTATGTATATAATCCATAATAATAAAAATGTTTTCTTTGATGAAGTATATAATCATAAACCATTAATAATGGTTTGTAATGAAATTGAGAATTATCCTAAGCATATCACCCGGGAGTGTCGTAAACAAGATTGCAGCAAGTCCCGTTGTCGTGCACCAGTTCCCATTCGAGTCTAGCTCAAAGTGGTGTTTTCAAGTTTTACCCCTAGGTACATCTGTTCCAGAGCTGCCTCTACCTACTTGTATCCAGACAGGGATGTATCTCTCAGAAAACTCAAAAAATTTCTACAATACCAAAATTCTAGGAAGTTCTTCTATACTAATCCTCAATGTCTATCTTAGGTCTATATTCTCAAATCAGATTTTACCTAAATCTAGCTTCCATGGTTTATACTAAACATCCTCTAATACAAACTGCAATACCCTGACCCCAGTTACCTAGAGTCGGTGTCTTATTACCTAACATTGGCATGATCAAAAAAGATCAACTCTTGAATGACTGAATAGTTTAGTAGCCTTGGAATCACTAGATATATCCATAATGTTTTACATTACATCATAAAGTAAAAAAAAGAAAACATCTTCTCTTCATATCCCCTCATAATATTCCAACATTTCATTCATAATTTCCTTCTTCAGATCCGGGGAAAAGTTAAACATTTAAAAGGGTGAGCTCAGACGCTGAGTAAAGATAACAATATGGAAGAAACCTTCATAAATAATCATAAACATTTAAGGAAATGTATAACTAAAACAAAAGCCTTTTAAACATGAACTTCAGCATTATATGGAAAAAATAAAATGAAATAACTCCATTTACTTATTCAAATGGATATTCTACTATTCGTATAATCACATGCAATATCAATAACCACTTTCATAATGACGGAATGCATAATGCCATACTATCATAACCACATAGCCAAGGCCTCGTGCCAACACTACAAATAAGATTTTGTCAAGGCCTTATGCCAAGACACTAGTTTGTCTCATCAGACCTACCAATGCATCGAAGAGCTATATCGGGCTCCACCCGTCACTTGTTAAGTCCAATACATTTCTAATATGAACAGGTTAAAATATAACATTAATATTCATATTAAAACGAGCATACGAAATGTCAATACTTTCTCCATAAACCATGAATCATATAAAAATAACACATCCATAGTCAATCATATAACAAAAACTTCAATAAAATATTGATGTTTTGTATCATAATAAATGAACTTCAAACAATCTTAAAACCCATCAATGGATGTTGACATAGATGAAATCAAAACTATTTGAGAGAAATATATCTTTTTTGAAATCATTTGAAATCCACATAATTATAAAATAAAAAATTTACTTTGGAAATTATCTTATAATCTTGTAAGGGAAGCTTCGATGATTTTATAATGGTGTAAAATAGTCCCACCCGCCATATAAGTTAAAAAGACATTATTACCTTAATTCTGTCGAAAAGGTTAAAAAGGACCTTGTTTGGAAAATGACAGAAATATTCCATTATAAACATCTTATATAAAGTCAAAAAGGGTATAAATGACTTTATCCCATTGTATTTAAAATATTAGTAATGTTTTGAAATACATTTTTAAGAAGCATGGATGTGGATGATAAAGATGTCCCAGTAGATAATTACGTATAAACATCCTCGGATAACGAACAGATTTTAAAATAAACCCTTAACTGGTACTTTTCCTTGGTTGATGGTAGGTTAAACTCCTATATAATTGTGAAATAATTGTTATTAAATTATACAATAATCATATACATTAATATGATATCATATATGATCTTTTAACATTGATTTGTTGATAATATATTAGTATTATCGTTGTTTCGGGTGTTAACTTACTCGTTTTATTTTATATGTTTTGTTATATAAGCCGTGTTTGTTATGGATAGGTTGTATCTTATTCATATCTAGAATGATATCAATTCCTTAAACATTAGTTTTAATCATTAAATGAGAATTATTCTTTAATCGATACGATGGGGAATGAATCTCATCGCGTTCGTGGAGACGGTAGTCCGTACGTACGCACGAGCGACAATATCATTCTTTGGATATTAAAATAATATATAATTTGATGGTACATAATAAATACAGAATCATAATCATGTGATATTCATTATTTACATGAATTACACATCATTATTATACCCATCCAAATAATAACGTTTTGAATAACAATTACACCATGACGTGGAGACGGTAAGCCGTACGTACGCACATATAGTGACATGTCATTCAATAGATGGATAGAATACTGAATATGGTTGTACCATATTTATAATAACATCACAGTAAATATAAGATATTGGAGTTATTATTTTATAATGGGAAAAGCAAATAAAGAAGAAGTGCAAGAAGAAAGGAACTTGAAAGAGGGTGGTGAAAACAATACCTCTTCTTCATGTTCTTCCTTTTGATTTGATCAAAAAGGAATCCTTAGATTGGAATTCTTGTAAAGGCCCCTAAATTTCAAGGAAATTTTTTTCTTATATTCTTTGTGATTTTATGAGTATGCATTTTCTGACACTGCGTAATTCTGAGGCCCGGTGTGCCCCGAATCAATTTCTGATGTTTAGCTTGGGTACGTTCAGTGAACGAACGAGGGGGTTTTTTTCTAACTTTTGAACCGGTGCTTGGAATCGAAATCTGAGGGCACCGATGAAACCACAACAATGGTAATTGCTTAAGAAAAACTTTTTCTAGAGTTGTGTTTGTTTGAGAAGAGTTGTTTAAAAAGTGGATTAAGTGTAATGTGAAATATAAATGTGATACAATTTTTATTTCACATCAATGTAGTTTAATCCAATGTGTGGGAGTTAGAGTGGTACACACATGATCCTAAACTCCTCTTGATAGGATATTAGTGAGGTGGGGCCCACACGAGCCCCACCCCTTCAAATTCCCTAACTCTTATAAACCTTCCTTTTTTTAAATGTTGTGGCTACCCCTCTTCCACATAATGTGGCCAACATAACACTCCATTAAACATGACAACTCAAGATTAGTTAAGAGAGTTAAAGATTATAATGTTTTGAGATGTTGGCATAAGTAAATAAATTAAGGAAAAGCCTTATTTTATTTTTGGTTTGGTTATTGCTGTAGGAAGAAAATGAGAGAGCTCATGTGTTTTTCTTTTTAAGAGCTTCAACCACTCACTAAGAACAACACTCTTAATCGAAGAACACCCTCACCGCAAGAAGAGATCGATGTGACATTCCTTCTCCTCACCGCTACCGGTGTGTGACGTCATCCCCTCCTTGGGCGCACGCCAACGCCGTCATCGAAACCACCCCCACGATGCTAGACTCGGCGAATTTCTTCGAGGTAAGGGTGTGTTTTTATTTGATAAATATTGTTTTTCCTTCCATGTTGATGTTTCTCTCTAAACCCTTTTGCTATCGAACTAATGCGGACGGAATCAGACCAAACTAACACAGTCCGATTCCTCCACCATTCTTGTTGTATAAATTACTCTAACCGTTCTTGAGCAGAGAATCAAGGGAACTTTCCAGAGCCGATCGGAGGCCCGAAAACATTGGAAACGGCCTCGAAACATTAGGACAACCTAGGAACGGGAGTTTTTTAGCAAACTGATCATCGGAACAAAGGACAGACGCCTAGAGAGGTGTTCTAACCAGAGGAGTCGATTCTGTAAAATTACAGAATACATGGCGTTTACTTCCAGAGCACACGCCGTGTAGTACAAGCGTTCAGCGGAAGAAGTAACAGATAGAAATACACATCCATGGGCATGGCATTTAATAACTTCTTTGAAATGAAAAAGTGACTTCAAGAGTATTGGCCTATTATCCGGGAGATACACGGTCACGGGAAGAACCACACGGCCATGAGGCACGGCGTGTACTACCACCACCATGGTAGAAGTGGCTTCACGAGGCTCATTGTGTAATCTTTGTGATACATGGACACGGGCAGAATCACACGACCAAGACGCACGGCATGTTCTACCATCACCTTGGAAGAATCGGCTTCGCGATGACTCTACTTGTATTCTGGGAATACACAGACAAAAGGTGGAGTACATGGGCAGGTACTCCACCGCACGGCTAGGCATGGCCAGCTTACATGGATCCATGTCTAGAAGTTTGGACATGGCGTGTAACCATACCACATGCCATGCACTTACTTTTTACACGAACATCCCTTCGACACGGGCTGTGGTATACGAACAGTAACCGTAGACTGAAGACACGACGTGTAACAATACCACACGCCATGTACTTACCTTTCTGCATGACTAGCCTCATGACACGGGCCGTTTCACATGGGCAGTACCCGGTGTCTTATGACACGGCGTGTATCTCTTACCTACACGCTGTGTACTTTATGAAAACGGCTTGGTTGTCTTGTTCTCCGTGACTTGGGCACGTTTTTATTGATTTTTCCCTATGATGTTGGACAGAACGTTGGGATAAATCATCTCTGGTCTTCGTGACGGTTGATGTATCCACCCCTTTGACTCGAGGAGTGGATCCTCCCGGAATCGAGTATGCTGTGTGTGGGATCCCTAGAGCTGGCTGCGACTGTGATAATGATGACCACTATACATGGATTATACGTGGGTTCGGAAGCGAGGACGACTGTATGGATCCTCTGTGGGTTCGGCAGTGATGACGACTATACTTGGATCCTACGTGGGTTCGGCAGTAATGGTTACTATACTAGGATCTTACATGGGTTCGGTAGCGACGACTTCTGTACATGGATTCTATGTTGGTTTGACAGGGGAGACGATACAGAGGCTACATCTATCATCTCCATCCCTCTTCGTGAGTAGTATACTTGGGTGATCTGAGTCTTGAATTTCAATCATTATCTTAGATATGTTTTATCTTGTGCCTTCCTGTGTGGATTGGGTTGCGCTTTCTTGTGTGGATTGGGTAGTACTTTCTTGTGTGGAATGGGTTGAACATGGGATCGTGTATTGGAGTAGTACTGGAATTGATGACTTAGGTATATGTATGGGCTTAAACGTATGTTTAGTTGGTTGATACTTTGTGGTTTATCCTTCGTGGATTCTGGGAGTCCTTCGGGAGTCTCGTGGTCCGTATTGAGTATTGTATACTCATCCATGCACGGGTTATGCCCGCACTACGTTTTATTGGATGCAGACGATAGATAGTGCTGATCGAGGTGGTCTCTCGTGGAACTGGTCAATACCAGGAGGAGGATCACTGGACGAGACGTACATAGAGCAGACGGCTGGAGCCGAGGAGCTAAGGAGACTATATGTACCCACCCTTTAGGTGGGATTTCCAGTGGACGGTTCGGTGTTGCTGCATTACCTTTCTGTTGTTGTACTTTATTTTTAGTTGTACTTTACTTTTAGTTGGGTTGGTATTCTGGCCCATTTACTTTCCATCACTTACTTTTGTAATCAGTTTACATAGTGTTTACTTCAGTATTGCGTACTCTGTGGTGTTTTGTTTCTTATTTAAGGGCAATGCCTTCCCCTTTATCGGGATTTATTCCATTGGTGCTAGTCGCCAGCCCCTGGCCTATGTAAGGGGGGCTTGGGGTAGTCATGTCACGTGCCCAGAGGACGGGTCGTGAAATATTGGTATCAGAGGAGTCGGTTCTACCGTATAACTCAGGACTCTGATAATTTCTTCTTTGAGAAGAAATAGTGTTTAGGGTATTGAGTATGGCTATCAGTCAAGGGAGTCTAGTGTTGGTGTGGTGGCTGATGTAGCCATACACCAGGACCCCGACTTCTAATTTCGGACTCAATACACGAAAACATTGATTGCATGTGTGTTTCAAAAGTTTTTGTTGTAATTACTTTGTGTCCGATCACCAGGTATAATGTATTGACCGTTGCACACATGTCTCTTTTCAGGATGGCCCCACGACGGTAGCCAGTTAGGGTTCCGAGCTTTGTGTGAGAAGGCAGCCCACCAATTGATGATGCCTCGGCGTAGGGCCCCATTATAGCGGAGGAACCGGCAGTACCTCTACCCGCCGAGCCACCGATGCCACCAGCCCCAGCAGCTGAGAGTGCACGCCGCCTTAGTGAACAACACAAGTTTCAACATCAGAGACCACCCAGGTTCCTCGGATAGACGGACCCTCAGGCAGCTGAGGATTGGATGGAGGCTGTCGTACGAGTCTTCAGGTTGGTAGGGACACCAACAGACCTCATGGTGATCCTTGTAGTGAGTCTCTTACACACGGCAGCAGGTAGATGGTGGAGCCTGATGCTCCAGGTGCACGACGAGGCATATATTCTTTGGACGGACTTTGAGGGCCTCTTCCGCTCAGATATCGTTCCATCCACCCACCATGCGGTGCACATCCAGGAGTTACTACAACTGCGGCAGGGCATCATGACAGTAGCCCAGTACTCAGTGAGATTTACCGATCTCTCTCGCTACTCCACAGACATGGTACGGGACCCATTCTTCCGGGCCCGGACCTTTGAGTAGGGACTGAGGCATGAGATCAGGGCATCAATGACCTCCCTCAATATTCCAACACAGGCAGAAGTACTAGAGCTATCCTTTATTGTAGAGAGCTTTCTTGTTGAGCCTACACCAGCAGTGAAACCTACCCCAGGGCGGTACGTAGCGGAGTCTTCTGCAGCTAGCAGTCGGCGGATGTCACAAGGGTCCAAGAGGACCAGACCATCAGGGGGACGACCTAGGGATACTGGCTCAGCGGTGTGGGGTGCACATAGTAGAGACAATCATATGAGAGGCATACAATGTTATGCATGCGGCAGGTAGGGCCACATGGTTGATGACTGCCCGACCCTCCATGCAGACGAGCAGCAGACGGTTGAGGGACCACCCAGGCAGAGGAAAAGGTTCGACCGTGGCGGTCCGCAGGGAGCAGGCGGACGAGACAGAGAAGCTGGCCGAGCAGTGGGTGGTGGGCGATGCTTTGAGGCTCTACTACCACCACCACCAGGAGGTCCACCCCAACCACATCGAGCTGGCAGACAGAGGCAGGCTCAGCTTTAGGCAGCGGAGGCCTACGACCACGGCGCACCTGATATGATTCGAGGTACTATCTGTGACTACTCCACCCTTGCTGCAGTTCTTATAGACACAGGAGCAAGTCATTATTTTATTGTGGCTGCCCTTGTTTGGAGATCGGAGATTTCGACGGAGCCGTTGGCTCGAGCCTTATGGCTAGAGACCCCTATGGGAGTAGACTCGACGATTACGCACTGGTGATGGCAGTGTGAGCTTACTCTAGGAGGAAATAGCTTTGGCTGGGATCTTCTTATAGCGGCGTCAAGGCCTTACGACATCATCTTGGGAATGGATTGGTTATCTACTGTCCATGCTCAGATTGACTGTATTAGGCACATGGTGCGATGTGTTCGCACAGATGGGAGTAGGTTCTCCTTCACCGGCGAGAAGGGAGCCTTTGCATCATAGGATGGACTCACACAGAAGAGAGGACAACCAATCACTCATCAGTTTTCTAGCCTCATCCTAGGAGCGGTGGATGTGTGCAGTCCAAGTTTTCCTGTTGTGGTGGATCAGTACACGGACATTTTTCCTGACGACGTTCTAGGACTACCTCCTCGCAGAGAGGTAGACTTATATATAGACATGTACCCCAGGACAGTCCCGATATCTACTCCAGCATATCGGATGACTCCCACTGAGCTTCGAGAGCTATGGGTACATCTGGAGGACTTGCAGGGCAAGGGATTCATCTGACCCAGTGTTTCACCCTGGGCTTCCCCGATTTTGTTCACTAAGAAGGATGATGAGAGCTTGCGACTATGTGTCGATTATTTTCGATTAAACTAGGTGACCATGAAGAACAAGTATCCGCTACCGAGGATTGACGACCTCTTCGATCAGCTCAAGGGAGCATGATGGTTCTTGAAGATAGACCTTAGGTCAGGTTATCATCAGCTCAGAGTTCGAGATGAGGATGTACAAAAGGCGTTTTTTAGGTGTCGGTATGGCCACTATGAGTTCTTGGTTATGACTTTCAGCATAACCAATGCTCCAGAATTGTTCACGAGTCTCATGAAAAGGATCTTCCAGCCTTACATTGATCGATTATTTGTATTATTCATCGATGACATACTGATTTACTCGACTACTGGGGAGGAGCATGCCTACCACTTGCGGATTGTACTGGACACACTTCGAGAGAACCATCTTTATGGTAAGCTCTGGAAGTGTCAGTTGTGGATATGGGAGGTCCAATTCTTGGAGCACTCCATCTCTGAGGCGGGAGTTGTGGTGGATCCTGTAAATATCAAGGCAGTGCTAGCTTGGGAGCTACCAGGAACATGACAGAGGTGCAGAGTTTCCTAGGTCTGGCTTGGTACTATCGGATATTTGTGCCAAACTTCTCCAGAGTTGCAGCACCACTTTCAGCTTTGAAGAAGAAGGGGAAACCCTTCGTGAGTTCAGATGGATGTTAGCAGAGCATCCTGGAGATGAGATAGAGATTGACCTGTGCACCCATCTTGAGGCTACCAGAGGACGGAGTTGGGTACGTAGTCTACTGCGATGCATCAGGGACCAGACTCGTGTGTGTCCTGATGCAGGAACAGGCAGTGATCTCTTATGTATCACAATAGTTGAGACAGAACAAGCAGAACTACGCTACCCATGACTTGGAGTTAGCAGCAGTGGTCTTCGCTCTGATGATGTGGCAGAACTATCCAATGGGAGAGAACTTTATAGTCTACTCAAACCACCAGAGTCTCAGGTACATCTTCTCGCAGAAGGTCCTAAAACTGAGACAGTGGTGATGGCTCGAGTTACTCTAGGTCTATGACATTGAGATAGTCTATACTCCTGGAAAGGCGAACTTAGTAGCTGATGCTCTCAGTAGGAGGTTGTCCATCCAGCTACTTGGAGCGGTGACAGAGCAGTTAGCCGGTTTACAGATATCCTTTGTGGATAGAGATGGAGTATTCATTCTTCAGTCACTCACAGTCAATCCTCCACTAAATCAACATGTTAGAGAGGAACAATGAGGGGACATTGACTGTAAGATGCGGCGTGCACAGATTTCCACCGGATAGGCACCTGATTGATTTTCTGTAGGAGGAGAGCATGACATCCTTTTCAGAGGACGTACCATGGTACCAGATACAATACAGGAGGAGGTTCTGAGAGAGTTTCATACATCCCCTTTGGTGGTACATCCAGGGGGTAGCGAAGCTGTACCAGGACCTCAGACTACAGCACTAGTGACCGGGTATGAAGAAGGTTGTGGCAGAGTTCGTTTCTCGATGCCTCAACTGTCAGCAGATGAAGGCAGAGCACCGAGTACCAGCAGTCTTGGTACAACCCTTGGAGTTCCCATAGTGGATTTGGAATGTGATTTCTTGGATTTCGTGACTAGACATCCACGTACATTTAGAGAACAAAACTCCATTTGGGATATCGTCTACTGACTCACCAAGTCGGTCCACTAGATATGCATCAGAGAGAAGATCTCATTGGAGAGCTTGGGATGCCTCTATGTTCAGGAGATCATACTAATTCATGGTGTTCCATCATCTATCATCTCTGTTCATGGTTCTTTCTTTACTTCTAGGCTTTGGAAGGAGTTGCAGGAGGCATTCGGGGTGCAGCTACGCCTAAGCACCACTTTTCACCCTCAGACGGATGGTCAGACTGAGAGGACCATTCAGACTCTTGAGGACATGCTCTGTGCATGTGTCCTCATCTTTGGTCGCAGCTGGGGGGAAAAACTACCCATGGTGGAGTTTGCGTACAACAACAGCCACCACTCCACCATCGGGATGGCACCATAAGAGGAATTGTATGACCGACCTTGCAGATAACCTCTATGCTGGATAGACCCTGGGGAGTCAGCACTTGTGGGACCAGAGATGGTATAGGGAATGACAGAGAAGGTCCAGGTCATCCAGGAGCGTATGAGGATAGCTTAGAGCCGACATAAGTCTTATGCTGACAGGAGGCGGAGACCACTAGAGTTAGAGGATGGCGACCGCGTTTTCTTACTGGTCTCACCTCGACGTGGATTATGGAG
Organism: Viscum album; assembly: GCA_963277665.1. NCBI lineage: Eukaryota > Viridiplantae > Streptophyta > Magnoliopsida > Santalales > Viscaceae > Viscum > Viscum album. The sequence continues at coordinate 1,917,981,591 of OY728125.1, read as the reverse complement.
ATTTGGCCCGGGCGGTAAGTTATCTCCACGCTTCATCGGACCATTTCAGGTTCTCAGTGGGATAGGCGAGGTGTCTTATCGCATGGCACTTCAACCTCAGTAGCACCGGGTGCATGACGTCTTTCATGTATCTCATCTGAGAAGATACATGCACGAATCGATGCATATCATCGACCATGGATAGCCCGACATCAATGAAAGGGAGACTTTGACGGAGGTTCTAGTGGAGATATAATATTGATAGGAGCAGGTCCTACAAGGATGGTCGATTCCTCTAGTGTGCATCAGGTGGCAGCACGAGAACCTCCAAGAGAGCACTTGGGAGTGGGAGGCTCATATGCATGCATAGTACCCTCATTTGTTTCCCATGTTTGTGATGTATCATTACAGGGACGTAAAGCCGTGAGGTAGAAGTAATGTAAAGACCCTTAAATTTCAAGGAAATTTTTTTCTTAAATTCTTTGGTATTTTAAAAATATGTATTTTCTGACGACGCCTGATTCCGAGCCCTGATGTGCCAGGATTCAATTTACGATGTTTAGCTCGGGTACATTCAGTGAACAAACGACCTGATTTTTTTTCTTACTTTTCAACCGGTGCTTGGAATTGAAATCCGAGGCCACCGATAAAACTGTAGCGTGGGTAATTACTTAAGAAGGCCTTTTTCTAGAGTTTCATTTGCTCGAGAAGAGTTGTTTAAAAAGTGGATTAAGTGTAAGTTGAAATATAATTGTGATACAAATTTTATTTCACATCTAAGTAGTTTAATCCCATGTGTGTGTGTTAGAGTGGGACACACTTGATCCTAAACTCCTCTTGATAGGATATTAGTGATGTGGGGCCCACATGACCCCCACCCCTTCAAATTCCCTAAATCCTCTAAACCTCCCTCGTTTTAAATGTTTTGGTTACACCTCTTCCACAATAATGTTGCCAACTTAACACTCCATTAATTTTGACAACTCAATATTAATAAAGAGAGTTAAAGTTTTTAATGTTTTTAATTGTTTGTATAAGTAAATAAAATAAGGCAAAGACTTAATTTATTTTTTGTTTTGGTTTTTTCTGTGGGAAGAAAAGGAGAGAGCTCTTGTGTTGTTCTTTTGAAAAGCTTCAACCTCCCGAGAAGAACAACACTCTTTATCGAAGAACGTTGTCACCAAAAGAAGAGATCGACATGCATTTCCTTCCCCTCACCACTGACGGTGTGTGACGACATCCCCTCTTTGGGTGCATGACAACGCCGTCATCGAAACCACCCCCACAACGAAATCCTTTGCGAATTTATTTGAACTAGGGGTGTGGTTTGATTTGGGAAATATTGGTTTTCCTTCCATGCTGATGTTTCTCTCTAAACCATTTTTCTATCGAACTAATGCAGAAGGAATATGACCAAACTAACATGGTCTGATTACTCCATCGTTCTTGTTGTATGGTGTACTCTAACTGTTCTTGAGCGGAGAATCAAGGCAAGTTTTCGGAGCAGATCAGAGGCCCGAAAACATCGGAAACTGCCTCGGAACATCGGGCTGACCTTGGAGTGAGAGTTTTGTATTAAAAGGATCATCAGAACAAAGGACGGACGCCTCGGGATGCGTTCTGGCCAGAGACGTCGATTCTGGAAAATTCTAGAATACACGGCATGTCCTTACAAAACACACGCCGTGTAGTACAAGCATTCAGCAGTAGAAGTAACGAACAGAAATACACGACCATGGGCATGGAGGGTAATATATTATTTGAAAGGTAGAAGTGTCTTCAAGAGGCTCGGCGTGTAATTCAGGAGATACATGGACACAGGTAGAACCACACGGCCATGAGACATGTCATGTACCACCACCACCATGGCAGAAGTGGCTTCACGAGGCTCGGCGTGTAATCTGGTTGTTACATGGACATGGGTAGAATCACATGGCCAAGAGGCACGGCGTGTTCTACCTTCACCTTGGAACAAGCGGCTTCTTGATGACTCGGCGTGTATTCCGAGAATACACAGACATGGGGTGGAGTACAAGGGGCAGGCACTCCACCGCATGGCCAGGCAGGGCCACCAGCGCACACGGAGCCAACTCCAGAAGTTTGTACATGGCGTGTAACCGTACCACATGCCGTGTGCTTACTTTTTACACGAAGAGCACTTAGACATGGGTTGTGGTACACAGACTGTAACTGTGGACTAAAGACCTAGCGTGTAACAGTACCACACGTCGTGTACTTACCTTTCTACATGACTAGCCCCATGACATGGGCCGTTTCACATGGGCAGTACCCGGTGTCTAATGACACAGCGTGTATTTCTTTCCTACACACTATATACTTTAGGAAAATGGCTTGGTTGTCTTGTTCTCCATTACTTGGGACCGTTTTTCTTTGTTTTACCCTATGAATTTATACAGAATGTTGGGATACATCATCTCTGGTATTTTGACGGTTAATGTATCCACCCCTTTCACTCGAGGTGTGAACCCTCTCAGAATCGAGTATGCTGTGTGCGGGAACCCTAAAGCTGGCTGTGACTGTGACGACGGTGACGAATGTACCTGGATAGTATGTGGGTTCTGTAGCGATGGTTACTGTACTAGGATCCTACATGGTTTCGGCAGTGATGACTTCTGTACTTGGATCCTACGTGGGTTCGGCAGCGGAGATGATATAGAGGCTACATCTATCATCTCCATCCCTCTTCGTGAGTAGTATACTTGTGTGAGATGAATCTTGAATTTCAATAATTATCTTTGATATGTTTGATCTTGCACATTCTTATGTGGATTGGGTTGTGCATTCCTATGTGGATTGAGTTGTACTTTCATGTGTGGATTGGGTTGAACATGGGCTCGTGTATTGGAGCAGTACTGGAATTGATGACTTAGGTATATGTATGGGAATATACCTAAGTTGAGTTTGTTGATACTTCATGATTGTAACTTTACATTGTGGTTTATCCTTCGCGGATTCTGGGAGACCTTTGGGAGTCTCATGGTCCCTACTAGCTATCGTATACTCACCACTACACGGGTTATGCCCTCACTACGTTGTGTTGGATGCAGACGATGGACAACGTTGATCGAGGTGGTGACTCGAGGAACTGGTCGGTAGTAGGAGTTGGATCACTGGACGAGACGTACATGGAGTGGACGGATTGAGCCAAGGAGCTGAGTATACTATCTGTACCCACCCTTCAGGTAGGATTTCCCGTGGACAGCTTGATGTTGCTGCTTTACCTTTCTACTACTGTATTTTCTTTTTAGTTGTACTTTATTTTCAGTTTGGTTTGTATTCTGGCCAATTTACATTCTAGCACATACTTTTGTACTCAATTTACATAGTGTTTACTTTAGATTTACATACTCTGTGCTTTCTGTTTTTTTATTTAAATGCAGTGCCTTCCCTTTTATCGGGATTTACGCCTTTCGTGCTAGTTGTCAGCCCCTGGCCTATGGAAGGTGGGTTTGGGGTAGTCACGACATGGGCCCCGAGGATGGGTTGTGATATTTTTTTATCAAAATAATGCCTCTATGTTGAAGTGAGGGAAGTTGAGAGAGTATTTGAGCAGGGTTGGCCGATCCAAAAGGCTTTGAATGTTTGAATTAGTGAGAAGGGGGAGTGCCCTTTTATAAGAGGGGTGAGGGGCACCTTTGAAAAAGCTTGAAATATTATTTTATAATAAATTTATATTCGGTTTCTAATGGCTCCAAAGTGGATTATTTAGAGGATAAGGTGGGGTGGGTTTAAAACCACTCAAAAAGTGGTTTTAGACAGGTTTGGGTCACTAAATTAACCTTATCTTTTAGTTTTAACTATTAGTTAATTAATTTGACATTTACCATGTAACTATGTATTTTTATATTATATAGTTAATAAGCATAATATATACATCCAATAGACCCCCCAAGTGGTCCATTAATGATACACCTATCATGATACAAGTCATTTGGCCGATCCTTACATTTTTATGAATAGAATATAAATTAATAATATAATATATTTTTTAAAAACCCTTTTATGTAAATTTTGACACTACTGGGTATTTGTTTTTAATAATTTTATAACAGAACTATTACTTAGAAAAAAAAATTTATAACCAATTATTATATGTCATATTAACCTATAAAATTATTGGAATTCATAAAATGTCTAAAATTACATTTATTTTTATATTTATTATATCAATTATTTTAATATTTAAATAATTGGATAATTTCTCCATCACCATTGTTTCATAAATAAATTAAATTATTTAATTTCTAAAAATTATAAATAAAATACCATTATGTAGGAAATCATTTTGTCTTTCTAATTAATATTTACAATCGAATTTATCTTGTGAATAACTCTATATTAAAAATGTATTAGTTATTAAACATTGATTTTAACTCTTTTAACTCTTCATTGAATTAAATAATAATTAATGTCTTAATCTAATCCATGTGGACATAAATGGTAATAATATTTTTCCTAAGGCTGTTTTTTGTCGAGATAAAATTTCCCAATAGAATTAGGACATGTGTTAGGATAATATTAATATCTTTTTTACCCATAATTACCCTATTTAACTTTAACCGTGGTAAATAAAAGTAAAAAGTTACTATTCACCAAAACAATTTCTCATTGAACAACATTTTACACATTTATATTAACCATGTCTCTTGGATTTTAGAAATTCCTTTCACAGAAGAAGTAAAATTATGTTTTATGTGAATTTCCAAATTCTCCTAGGAGGTGGGTAAATAACGGTGAAAAGTTCAATAAAATTTTTATATATCTAAAAGTATTCTAAACTAACTTCAATGAATTACATTGAAAATATATAGGTATTATGTATCTATTTTGACCTTAATTATATTTAAATAAAATAAATAATTATTTAAATAAAAGTTCAGTTTTAAACTATAACTCGGTGTTTTTTCACTATTCATCAAAAATTGAAAGTTTTAAGAAAAATACCAAAATTTCACCCTAAGCTAATTTCGATATTCCGAATCCAAAAATGAAGTCCATTGTGAATGATAAAATTTATAAAATTTCAAAAAATGGGTATTACTATTCATAACAACTAGTTTGATTGGTTGTGGTGTGTGTGTTAGAACTCAAAGTTGCGTACAACGCATGCTACTGTATTATTCAAAGGGAAGGGTACTGTGGAATATTGGGGTGTTACAGAATTTTTCATTTTTCTTGAGAAAGGGGAATAAATTCTAAAATGGTCCCCCTATCTGATATGTGAGGACACTATTGAGTTTAGAATTGTATTTTTACACGAAGAATAATATAACACGTGTATATGGTGATTATATTTTAAAAAGACGTCATGGGAGTGAAAATTTATAAAATTACTAAATAAATTATTTAATTTATTTTTCGTTGATACATCGACTGAGAATTATCTATATAAAATGATATAAAAAATCTAGGTTTATCCACCTATCCCTAGAGCCGTTAGATAGCCATTACAGCCATTGGAGGAGATCTCAAGGCCAATGGTGACCTTATCCAAGATCAACAACATGTCTGAGGAGAATTCAAATTATATCACAAATGAGTATAGTTCAACTATTTTATTCATCAATTATATATCCAAATTGAAGTACAAAATTGATTTTATTGGATTCTTTACCCGATCATAATTTCAATAAAGAATGTGAATTAATAGACCAACAGATTGATTCCCAGATCAGCCATCCTGTGGTATGGGATTTATTATAGTGATAGTTTTTGAAAGAAATTATTTTGGATAAAATTGTAACCACATAATTTTTTATTCTATTGAAAATGAATTTAGGTTGACACAAACATTGACTAAGGTATGTTCGTCAGGTTTGTTATTGTTATTTTCTACCATTTTCTTCATTAATTCCTTGTGTTATTTTTTGAATCTTTGTTACAAATTTACTTATTAAATTTTCCTTGGGGACCCATTTCATGGTGACAAAATTCGTTATTAATGATCTGGGATCATAATGATGAAGCAGAGGTGCAATAGTGGTTGATGTGAGTGGATCAGACATTATTGGAAACCCATGATTTGAGAAGGGAGTGTGAACAACAGTGGGATGAATGTAATGTATTTTTTGAATAGATTCAAATTCAATATTCCATTAAATATCCATGGTGATGTTCCCCCAAGGAAGATCCTCGATTTTTGGCTAGAAAATAGACAATATGCATTGTGACAGTAGTAAAGGTGCACACAAATGGAATAATAAGGGTTTGTTGGAAAATAAATATCCACCTGGATTTTAATCTATTATTACACCTCATGTGGGCCCTTACTAGCGATGATAGTATTTCATGAGATATTCAAGAGTCACAAATTGTAAAAACCTATCACAATGTGTGGGACCTCTCGCCAGTGGCTCGATGTGTACCTTCACGGGTACATATACATGGGTGGGAGTACACATGTGTGGACTTGCTGAGTACTCCCAAATCATATCATCATGAACAATGAGCATGTGATTATATGTGTACTTTAACATAAGAAGAGTATATGGTAAACCTACATGTCATGTACTATTACATGGACACATGGATGACACACTGTAAATTTACAAAAGTAGCACCTTGGGTCAATGAACATGACGTGTAACCCTTATACACACCATGCAATTTTTTAAGGATGTATTGAATCCATATTCATCAGTATCATGGAAAAGATTCATTATGTTATGTTTCCCATAACCATTACCTAAGTTTTAGTATGGAATCCCATCCTACTACTATAAAATAAACCTATTAAATAGAACTTCTTGGATATATTTTTTGAGGCTTGGAGTGAGATTCCATATTCCTCTTGGAACCATAGGTGGAGTTCTTTGTATATTCATGTTGAAAAATATGGAGGCGTCGATCGTTTTCATATAAAGATAATATATATGTAGTTATTGGTATACCCCATGTCTATAGGATTGATCCTCATATGACTTTCATATCTCACTGATCTCCATAGTGTACTTCAAATGGTGAGACCCGGAGTGAATTACCTCTCAGATGAACATCATCAGTGTTTTCAAACCCAGAAGCATGTTCTCATGGATAGGGTCTTTATTAAAACATCAATCATGAATCCTATGTTGTATTTATGGTTGTGACATACCTTTTGTATTGTGTTTCATTGTTGATTATATCCAGATATCATTTTTTATATGTCTTGTGGACATATACCTATGTATATCTAATAACATTCTTTTGTTGTCTGATTTTAGGATTTGAGGTATCCTATTGAGTATTGTCATACTCACCGAGGCATGGTATTTTCCAACACCTGTCGTGTTTCTAAAATTTATTGGCCTTTTGATAGAGTCCGAGATGGATGGTAATTAGTTGGGGTTTAGTGGGATTGGATAGACCGAGGAGTGTTACTATGGCTTGTTGAAAACAATCCAAGTATTACATTTAGGTAGGTCTAGTTTTCAGACTCATTGTGGTGGGATTGTATTTGGAACTATTTAATTTCCTTTACTTCCTAACATATTGTAGTTATGGAATTTATATGTATTATTGCATTTGTCTTCAGTTGTTTTTTCATTTTAGTAGTGTATTGTCTTAGAGATGTGTGTCTGTGTAATTATTATGGCTATGACCCCCCATTTTATTGATAATGCTATGCAATGCTCATCACCATCCCCTAGCCTATTGGATCCAGTCTTGGGGAGTTAGGTATGGGCCCCATTGGGATGATTCATAAAAAAGTGGTACCAGTGAACTCAGTTCTACCATAGGGTTGAAGTCTGTGAGTTTGGTTTGGGAAAAAACTGTTAAGTCTTTCAAGTTTGGCATTTAGGATAAGGAATCTAGTGTTGGTTTTGAGGATGATTTATCCATACACCACGAATCTGATCTCCTTAATTTTGAGTCAATAAATGATAACAATAACTATAAGGAAAATGGTACATGCATCATATAGAAATGGGTTGTGGATTCCCTACCTTTTTTGAGTTTGCTCTCCTGATATACCCACTGATTTTGGTGCAACATGATTATATTCATGATTCCTCCATGATATAATCCATCTAAGATTCAATATCTTGATATTAAGAATTATATCCTTGGTGATGAGGAATTAATGCATGGACCAGTTCCATATATTTTACCTCTAGGTAGTGCACCATATATACCAATGTATGTAGAGAATAACATGGTACGCTTAGTACTAGTGGATAGGGTTTTGAGGTTGAGCTCAAATCACAAGTTTTAGTGTTTGATACACCTCATGTTATGAGGTGTTCTCAAACCACAAGTGGTCGACGAATATCTTGAGGTTTTCACCTATGTTTATTTGGGTGATAACAATAGTGGATCAGATGTTAGTCAATGTGGAAAACATTCTCCATGGATTTGTAGAATGGTGGTGAGGGTTAGAGACCCAATCATTAGATGAGAATACTCTACTATGTTTACAATTTCAGTTATTTTTTATAGAGGAGTTTTATATAGCTACATGGAGGGTTATTCATATTCAGTGGCTTCTGCATCTTTAGCAGACCATCACGATAGTAGCTAAGTATTTATCGATATTTACCAACCTATCTAATTACTCGATGGATATGGTTTGATACTAATTCTTTAGGGATATGACCATTGAGAATGGTATGAATAGATAAATCTAATATATATTTATTCCTCTATGAATTATTACGTATTCCGAGGTGATAGAGACATCCTTGGTAGTTGGCAGTTCATGGATGAGGATATACAATATGAAGATTCTGGTGGTAGGAATACATGAGATGAGATCTTGAGCATAGGGAGCCGACGTCAATCCCAGTGACTTGGATACAAGGGAAGATTCATGTGGAGGGGAAATTTTGAAGGATATATGGTTCAAGGGTAAGGGGTTTGGTCCAGTCATCCAGATTAGAGGTGGCGATACTCATGTTATTATAGGGTACACATTTAATTATATTGTTCAACCCACTACGTAGCTGATAGAGAGACCATGGATGGACCATCAAGGAAGAGTCACTAATAGTATCAGGTAGGTTTTTAAGGTGTAATACATGGAATATAATCTCAGAGATTATTATATGGTGGTAGATAATTAGACTATTTACTACCACCCCCCTTAGGTGGTCCACACATGGATCATACAGCTAGAGGACATGGTTTGGGAAAACATTAAGCGGTCAAGAATTACGCCCCATAGGCTCTGGGAATTATTCAAGCTATGATATGTGAGTTTTATACATTATTTTAAATACTTATAGATATAGTGAAAGTCATTATATTTCTTCCAAATATTCTTAAATACATAAAAATTCTAGTTGATCCCTTGGGTAGACCATTGTACTTTGAGAATCCGACGATAGTTGACTTTGTGATCACTCACTTGATCCAACAGTGTGACCAGAATCTTGGAGGTGAGAGTTTTTGTTGGTGTATCTTTTTAATATTATTTTATACATATGATGTCATCTTATGCATGGACCAAATATCTATAGTTCATTCATAGATTTACTATTTCATGTGAATGGTGTGGTGTGTCCTCAGTGAAAAACCTTGGTTATCATATTTCATTGAAAATGTATTACAAAAATAATGGAATTGAATCATGTATTGGATAGTGCATCCCAAGACACACCAGTTGGCTATCACGATCCTCAGAGTAGTGGATGTTAGGTGTTTCCATTTCGATGATGTGGTGGACGAGTATGAGGCTGTGTCCCCTAAGAATGTTCCAGGCTTACATCCCCACTGAGTGATATGATACTACATTGATCTATACCCTATGGTGGAATTGGTATATGTTATAGCATATGGAATGCATCCCATAGAGCTTTTCTGCATTATGGTCTAGTTGAAAGACTTTTATAGGAATGGATTTGTTAGACACAATGTTTCACTATAGAACGTCCTAGTTATGTTCCCCAAGAAAAAGGGTAGAAGCTAGAGGTTATCTTTTAACTACTGGATCATGAACTAGGTGACTGTGAATAACAAGTATCTACTACTAATTATTGATAACAAATTTGATTTGTTAAAGGGGTCATGAAGGTTATCAAAGATTGACGTCATGTCATTATGTCACCAGTTGCGAGTATAGGATGAGGATATACTGAAGAAAACTTTTATATGTCTCTATGTTCACTAAGAGTACTTGGATGTTCCCTTTTGAATAATGAATTACCTAGTAGTGTTAATGGGACTCATGAGTTGTATCTTTCATTCTTTCTTATCCCAGACCGTGTTATCCTTCATTGACAATATCCCTATGTACTCAGTGTCGATTGAGGTGCACATGAGACAGGTGATCATGGTTCTAGGAATACACTAAAAAATATCTTTATTTAATTCTCTCAATGGTTTAGTTCTGGATTTTAGGATTATACTTCGTAGGACACATTATCTTTGTATATAGAGTTTCAGTGGACATGGAAAATGATGAGGTAGTTTTATATTTGAATCCACCCAATAAAGTGATATTGGTGAAGAGATTACTTGGTTTGGATGGTTATTACAAGATATCAATATATGATATCTCAAGGATATCATCACATATTAATTCTCTAATCAAAAAATTTGAATCCTTTCATATGGATTAAATAGTTCTAGAGAAATTTTGATAGTTGAGGTAGAAATTGATGAGTTCTCCAATCGTGAGATTGCCAGAGGAGGGTGATGAGTATGTAGATATTTTTGATGTATCAAGAACATGGACTATATTTCTTATGATTCATAGGTGAGTTCTGACTACCTATGTTTCATGCCCTTCTAGAATTCGTTAGATGAACTAAGAAACCCAAAATCTTGAGTTCGTTGCAGTAGTCTTCACACTAAAGATGCAATGACATTAGCTAATAGAAGACTAGTTTATCATCTTTTATGATTTCAAGAGTATCATTTATATCTTTTCTCAAAATAATTTTAACATGATATTGAGGGTATGAATAGTGTTATTCCATGATCGTGAATTTTAAATTTTTCACACTCCTTGGTAGGGGATCATGGTAGTAGATTCTCTTTGCATGTGATCTTATTCATATTTGTTTAATGAGTTGTCGAAGCAGTTGTCTTTATTGTAGATATCCATAAAATATTAAGATAGAGAAACACACCTCCTATCTATTTTTTTCAACCCTATTCGTTTATAGGTAATTAGTGAGGTAAAAATTGGATATGTCTACTGTGAGACCCTAGGAACTCAGATATCCAATAGACATGCTCAAAATGGATTTTTTTAACGGGAGGAGCATGTCATTCTTTTTATAGGATGCAATGTGATTCAAATATTATTTCATGAGGTTTTTATAAGATATTATTATGCATCTAATTTAAAATTACATATATTTTTTGGAAATGAAATATGAGGAACAATTCATCAATTTTGTTGGCTAGACGCGAAGAAAGGAGTTACATAGTTTGTCTCTCACATCATTACTTATCATAATGTGAAAGCTAAGAACTGTTTTCCAGAAATTTTATCTCAACCTATAGTTGTGAAAATGTGGATGTGGGAATGTATATCCATGATATTTGTGATAGGATAACTATGTTTGTTTAGGGGTCATGATTCCATCTTGGTGATTTCAGACCAACTCACCAAGTTGGCCCATTTATTAGCGCATTGGGAGTAAATTTTAGTACAAATTTTGAGATTACTCTACCTGTAGGATATACTCCAACTCCATGGGGTTCTATAATTGATCATTTAATTCCATGATGGTCGATTCACATCCTTGTTATGGAAGGGATTACAATAGGTTTTTGGGACTCAATTATTCTTGATCACAATGATTCACCACCAAATAGTTAGCTAGACTAAGAAGAAAATTTATCTATTGGAGGACATGTTGTGAGATTTCATTTTATACATTGTAAAATTATTGGAGGAACACCTAGAATTTGTGTAGTTTTCCTATAAAAATTCCTACAATTACACCATTGGAATGGTTCAATTTGCAGATTTGTACGGGTGACCCTGTAGGTAACCACTTTGTGGGACTGAGCCAGGAGAGTGGGCAATCATGTGTCCAGAGTTAGTGGGAGACACTACATAGAATATTCCAATCATTAAAGATTGGATGAAGACTAATCTAAGTTGTTAGAATAATTATGATGATAGATAAAGATGTCCTTTGGAGTTTTAAGAGTGATACTTTATGTTCTAATGGGTTTCACCGTGATGTAGATTATAGAGTTTTTACCAAGGTTGAAAGGTATCTCAACAACTCACTACCCCCTTTATAGATACTACATGTAATGAGAATTGTTTCTTACTGATTAGATCTACCTATGCAGTTATATCAGGTATACAAAATCTTCCATCTGTTGTATTATATTATGTACTTGCATGCCCCATATAATGTTATTGAATGTGGAGAGCTAGGCATTGCCAATTGTTCTATATTTGATGAGTACTTCATAGGGATGGAGGATTATCAATGGATAATTATCTATGGGTGAGTGATTCATTTGGTGTGTGTATGGTGGTAGTATGATAATATCTAGGGGATCACATGGGAGTGGGAGGCTTAGATTCATGATATGTGTGATCATCTCTTTGTGTATCCATTGTTTTGGATTTTTTAGATTTAAAGACCCTAGTTGGGGAGAATATAATGAATCATATTTTCAATGTAGTATTTTTGGATATTGTATTTATTATTTTTGAAACTATTAAGTGAGACAATGAGTGATTCTAAGACTTTTTATGCCTGAATACAATTTTTAAATATAATAAATATATTAAATATCGGGTGCTTGATGTTTTCCTGAAACAGTGGAATAACCTCTAAATGGATGTCAGTATCAGAAATATAAGACACTGTTGTGTTTATATTGTTCTTATTACTCTTTAAATGACATAAGCAATGTATCAAAGAGTCATTTGTGGAGTATTCATCACTGGAGTTGAAAATAATAAAATAATTAAGCAAATTAAGTTATTTATTTTTCATTGATGTAGTTATAGGAAATTCATTATGTATAACATTATATGAAATTCAAAGGTTATCCATTACTCTTAATTCCATTGGATTGCCATTAGAGCAATTGGAGGAGATCTCATTGGTGAAATATGACCATATCAAGATCGAAGATTGGTACAAGGTTAATACCAAGGATCCCACTAATGATAACAATGAAACACCATTCCTTATCATTCATTGATGAAAATCATGGTAGGATGTTTGTTTTGACTAGATAATTTCCATATTCTTGATTTCTACAATGAACATGAATAAATTGACAAAACATTTATTCATGGACAGATCTTCTTAAGGGATGTGATTTATAGCATGGTTATTTATTAGGAGAATTTCTTTGTGGAGAAATTAATATATCTTCATGTTTAATTATAATTGAAATTAATTGAGGTCAGCAGGAACATTGGATGTGGTCAATTCATTTGGTTTGTTCTTGTAATTTTGTCACCATTCACTTGTACATCTAAAGTGTTCCTAATTAAACCAATGGTTGGGAATTTTCCAATGAAATCAATTATTTTTCACCCATTTATTCCATAAATGATTATATATTGAAGATCTAGGATCAATATGATTATATAGAGAAATTATAGTGGTAATAATGAGCGCAATTTACCAAATAAAAACCCCCTATTTGAGTGGGGATGCAGAAAATGATGGGATGTACAAGATTTGTTTTATTAATGGATTAAAAGACCATTTTTTGGAGAATATCCATGGAAAGATTCACCTGAGTTAGATCCTGGATTTTCAGTAATGTCGGAGTCAAAATACAAGGCCCTGGAGGTTTAGAAGCCCACAAATGTAATAATGATTATTTCTAGGGAAAACCCTTTCTACAAATCATGTAGTCCAATATTATATGGTGGGTGGGTCCTTCCATGATCTGGATAATGTTTCCTAAGATAGTGATGGATCACATGGATGGTTTCCATGTCACATGCCATGTGACCTCTACTTGGTTTCTTAGTGGGTACCTAGAAGGATACACAGACACAGGTCGCAGTACATAGTAATGGAAATTACATGTACTGCCATACACACATGTATTGAACATAGTACATGGGAAATGTAGTGTTATGGTACACAAGGAAGAGTACCCAAAAATCTAAAATGTCGTGTACTATTACACAGACATGATAATGATACACGAGTCTTTCGAACAAGCAGGAATCAGGGTCAAGGGACACAAAGTGTTACTCTTCTACACACTGTGTACTTTATAAAAGATGTTTTGGATCCCTTTTACTTTGTATCTTTAAAATGATTCATCTATGTGTGTTCCCCATATTCACACTCTAAGGTTTAGTATGTAGTCTCTTCCTACTACTATAAAAAAGATCACATCCCAAGAAATTATTGGTTGGAGTTTTTGGAATCCTTCTGTGAGGCTAGGAGTGAGATCCACTATTCATATTGATGCCCTAGGTGGTGTTCTTTGTAACTCCATGACCAACAATACACAATAATTGATCCTTTACATAGTTTGTTAATCTAAATTGAGTTGTTCTTATACCATATAGCGATGGGGGTGATCTTCATGTGTGTATCATATATCTTCAGACTTTAGATTGTACTTATATTAGAGAGACTCAACAAGTGTTACATATCAGATGGATCTCATCAGTGTTATCATACATTGTCTTGTGTTCTCCTTGATGGGGTTTTTATATATCTTTCGATTTAGAATCCAATGAGATCTTTATGGTTGTGGATTACCATTATGGTTGTGTTTTTTTGTTGAGTATATAAGGATTTCATTATTATATGTTCTGTAGACATATACATTTGTAGATCTAATAATATTATATTGTTTTATTATTTTTGTTTATGTGGTGTCCTAATGGGTATGTTTATGTTCACCCATTGAAGTCACAATCCAGAATGTGTCATGTCTTGTGCTAATTATCATACATTTTATGGATTCCTAAAAGAAACACATCTAGACGATGCTCTGTGAGGTGGGATAAATAAAGGTCTGTTCCTGGGGATTTTTGACAGAATTATGTAGTATTACTTTCATGTTTGGATTTCATTCATACTCTTTGTGGTCGGAATTTATTTGGACCAATTTAATTCTCTTTATAACTTTTTGTACTATGGTTTTTGGATTTATATGTATGCATGCATGGTTGTTCAGTATTCTTTACATTTCAGTATAGTATAATCCTTGAGATGTGTGAGTGTAATATATGTTAGGCTAAGGCATTGCATGTCAGTGATATGCCTACTCATCGCTAGTCCCAAACCCATGACATAATAAAGGTGTTCATGGGGAGTCATGACATGTGACCCACTGGGGTGAGTCATTATAATGTGTTCTAGACATGATACACTATAAAAATTATCAATTTCTTTTATGATATCACAAATTTTAAGTCATCCCAAACCATGTAGAAGACATTTTTTCCATTGGGAACATTATAATAATTATTAAAATTTAATTAGCGTGCCTCCAGAGGTGGAAATAATTGAAGGGGACATAAGTGATTTATTAGGTTCTTAATTACAGAACACAATTGAAGGAAGATTCAATTTAAGGGAAAACATGGTAAAATTTTCATGTGGTACAACTAAAAATAATATAAAGAAACAAATTGTATATTATTATCCATTGTTTTATTATATATTGTTAGAAAATGAAAATATACTGAAATGCCTAAAAATTGGATATACGATACTACACCTACATATCCCCATCAAGGGGACGAAAATAATGAATTGTACAAGATGAATGGAGAACTCAGTAGCACACATCCAATGAGGTGTTTAGAAGATGAATAAGATTCTCGATGATGAAACAGTGTGAACTACGGGAAGGAGAGTAATGGGATCTCATCAATGAGAAATGTAGGGTTCATGTCTACTGGAATAAGTAAATAATGAAGGGGAGTTAAAATCTGATGTCATAATATAAAAAAATGGAAATTTACAACATCTAAACTAGTTCGTAAGGATCAGTAGGATGGTTGGACAAACTATGTGCCATATTTTTCTCAAGAACATCTTTAAGAGGGAGAATTCATGGTTCATTCTAAGGTTTTAGGAAATTGTGTGAAAACTATGTGATTTCCCTCTTCTTAAAATTGTAGTGCCTCCACATAGGGATTCTACCTACGTCATGCGGCTAGGTAAAACATTAAATCCCACTAATACCAATTCAAAATCGTTCAAAAAGATAAAGAAAACTATGGGGAATGGGTGTCATTGTTTCTAAAGTTCCTATAACCCAGAACATGCATCCATCAGTCACGGTTCTAATCTCCGAAAAAGCCAATGAAACCCTTGTATCCCTCAAATCCTCTATATTTATCTATATTAGGTCAAACCCAAAAAAATGAATTAAATCTAAAAGGACCCATACCTCATATAAAATTATTATTCTTAAAAATTGAATATTGAAGGTCATTATTTAAAAAGAACCATATAACTAGGTGAAATAGATTTATGCTAAGAATGATCCTTACGGATAATATTGTTCATGAATAAAAAATACATTGAAAATAGGTTTATGTTGTAAAAATATAAATCCACTTAATAGAAGTTTAAAAATAAATCATAATAAATTATTATTATATATTTTACCTATATTATATGAAATTTGTTCAGGAATAATAATTTTAACTCCATAAATTAGTATTAGGTTAAAAATCACCTTGAAACTGGAGGGGCATTTAAAAAATTTCCATGAATGAGATAGATTTAAATTTATTTTAATTTACCCTTAATAAATGGTATTTTAAGGTATAATATTTCAAATAAGCTGCATAAATACTATATAAATGGAATTGTGTGCATAATACAAATTAATTCACTAAGAGGGAAATTGGAGATGAAAACCCTTCCAATGATACAAATTTTTTCTGCATATTCACCAACTATCAAAAATAATTAATGAAAGTTCATTAGTTACATATCCATGGAACATTATTCATAACTAAAGCCAGTTATACTCCCAATTTTGTGTCTTTCCTTACATTTATATGTTATTTACTTTTTACCAATTTCTAAGCATCTCATATTTATAATTTTAATTGTTTATAAAAAAAATTTATAAGTTGTGATAGAATTTTTTCATTTAAAAATTTTCATTTTCTAAAAAATCAATAATATTTATATAAGGGTTATTTTATACTGATATATTATATTTAAATATCATTTAATTATTTCATTAAATGTTATCCTAGGAGATGAAATCAACAACACTAATTTTTTCATAATTTATGTCCTATAATGTTTTTTTTCTTAACTAATAAGTTAAATATTGATGTATCCATTATATAGGAATAATAAATTGTTAATATGTTTATATAATGTTAATTTAGTAATTATGTTTTCATAATCATCCATGATATACTATCTTAGAATTTTTCATATATATGTCCAAACATACCAAAACATGAGCATAAAATAAATATTTGATGTTTACGAGTCGATTCAGTTACAATATCATTATAATAGTAGAATAATGGTATAATTTTATTATTATTTGCTTGATATATCATAATTATGAATATTTTTTGTAATAACTAATTTATACATTACAAATTAATATAATAAAAATATGTTTTCCTCTTTGTTCTATTTTTTAAGATGATTAATTTTATAACAATTGATTATCATTCATACCATTTAGTGGATATTAAATTTTAATTACAAAAAAAATATAAATTGTAATAAAAAATTACCCTTTAATCACATTCTTATTTTATTCTCAAAATATTGTAATGAATAATTATCTCCTTTATTTGTAGGGGCGGTAATAAACACACACACATGATTCACATTTCCACTTTTTAATTAAAAATGTGAAATTTTATTAATTATAATTCCATCATTGTGTTAGGTTATAAAAATTATATGAATAATTATTTAATCATTTTATGAAGGTGTAATGAAATTTTGAAATGATTTATTGCACCAAATAAAATAGAAAGATAATAAAAGGTTTTAAAAAATTAACTCACTTCTTGGATTTTCTCTATTTTAAACAGGTTAATCCGTTGAGAAATGATTTTATGATAATGATAAGATGTATCAAACATGGATATTAACTTTTAGCAATGGTTTTTGAAGATTTTGTGCTAAACCTAGGTGGTTTTGTGTCAGATGTATGTGATTAGAAGAGAGACCCTTTCTATGTGAAATGGGATGTCATTTTTTTAATACCTAAAACGTTTCAATAATGGGATGATACTATTGAGATATTTTGATATAAAATTGTAAAATAATGGATATGGGATGAAAATGTTTTACATAATACTCAATCACCCATTCCCCCACTTGTTTTGAAATTTTTTAACTCCATACCATTATATTTGTAAATTGTACCATTTTAGACATTAACATGGTAAATATAATTTTACTAAGGCAAAATATCCATTAATCCAAAAAATGAAACTAAACTATTGAAATAATTTTCAACCACTACTTACAAATTTTATATCCATATTATTTTCTTAAATTACATAATTTGATTAAAATTATTTTTTAAATACTAAATCTATCATGTATTAAAAACATTTATCAGAAAAATTTCACAAAGCTTAAAAAAAGATAATTATAGGATTTTAAACCAAGTTAAATATATTAAAATTTATTGTGCATCTTATAAATTGAAAATTTTTATATGAAAATGCTATTTATACATTTTATGATCTTACTTAATGTCTAATAATTCTCTAAATGGATCTATATTTTTGAAAACTATATATGGTGCTCTTCACTATAAAAACAATTAATCTAGTATAAATTCCAAAAAACTATCCTAAGATAATATTAAAATAATTAGTTCAGAGACAAATTTATTTTATCAATTTCTAATTAAAAATTTACAAATTTTCGTTTAATTGAAAATGGATATATAAAGGAAAAATACTTTTGTTAAATATTATCCTTTTAAAAAAAATCAATTTTTTCTACCGTTATTTCATATAGATTTAAAAATAATTGAATATTGATATACTATAATTTAAATATAATTATATACTATTGTAATTGAATTTTAATAATATTATTTAAAAATATCAAATAAAAATACAATACCACTTGATAAATGTTTTTTCAGGAGGATTCCACTGAGATATTAAGCAATGAGAATAGTTATATATATATTTGACAAATTATCGTCCTTTCAATATAGTGATGATTTCATTAATCATGTAATTATAATATTTTAATGTTTTTTGTTGTTTGTTTTTGGGTTTATTTTTTTGTTATAGCACCCATAGCTTGACATACACAGATATTACATCATTTTAGATTAATATTCAGTAGATTAAATTTATAAATTCGTAGGGATTATAATAGTTTAGTTTCCTTGGAAACATGGAAGCATAATCTTATATATTGGTGAAAGATCTTCAAAATCTCCCATAAAGATCTACACCCTTGTTACTTTAAACTAAAAACATTATTCATAACAAAGAAAAAAGTAACATAAGAAATGGGTGATCTAAAATTCTTAGTAAGTTTTAACAAGGGAGGCATGCAATCAAAATCATAAGAATACAGGTATGAGAACATGATCGTTAAAATAAAAGAACAGACCCTATATATCAAAGAAAATATACAAGAATCATGGAATATGGCATTATATTAGACTATATGTATGAATATTCAATCTCATGATATATAAAACAATACCCAATGCATTGAAGTGAGATATTTGTCCCACCCATCACAAAATGAAATCATTCATACATGTTCCAAAAGAACATAAATTTACATATAAATAACCATAAAATGAAATTGGAATCATAAACAAATAAAAATATCATAACCTATGGAAAACAATGGTTTTATAATCATTTAATCATAAGCATAACTTGTGAAATGGAAATCGGTTTCAAAAGCATAAAACCTGTGGAAGATAAACAGGATTCATAATCATCATTCAATCAAAACATTAACCATTAAATGAAATATTTTGAATATTAACATTGAATAATTTACCTATAATGAAATTAGTAACATCAATGGACATCATATTAGCTGGGAAACATTTTTGAATGATCTTTTAAAAACATTTCTTGGGTATAATATCCTTTTTCTACACAATTTTTATAACATAAACCTTTTGAAAACCTTTTTCATGAATGTATCATTAAAAACATATAACAGAATATTTGAAAATAATAAAACAATGTTAAAATCTTTTATTCATTGAAAATGATCTAAAAGGATATTTTTATATCATTTTTAAAGAACATTTGAAATTAGTTTTGAAAACATGGTCTTTGAATACAATAGATTTCCAAAAAAGAGTGTGATGGTCAAATTTCACTAAAAACATTGTCTTAATGACCAAAGGGTGGAAATGGTACTAAAATTGAGTATGTAATTAATAAATATAGTATAAATAAACTCATGAATATTCTAGAGATATTTCATCAAAGGAAGCATAACATAAATAATCTCGAATGAAAAATTAGGTTGTCTCAATAAACTGTTATAACTTGGTAACATTGGGTAATATATTCCATATATGAAAATGAAATTAAGTTAAGATTACAATATCATGTAATGAAGTATATTCCTGATATAACATGTCAAATGGAAGTATATATACTTCAAAAAATAGTTTAGGCGCATAACCAAACATGAGTCTCAAAGAAGGAAGACTGAGACAAAACATTTTACAGATTTGGTACTTTTTGAAACCTAAAACTCGTAAAAGAAGGATCATAAAATGGAAAATTTAATAACAATAATTTTAAGTATACGGTATATATTATACAATAAGGGTTAGTATATAATCCACAAAAAATAAACAGTGGTGAACATAACATGTATCTCACGACAATTAAAAGTGAGATTAAATCCCCATTCCTTCATTCTGATACTCTTTGTACATGAGCGAACATCTTGTATAATGGTATTTAATATATTATTAAATTTTAAAATAATCATAAAAATATTTATGATATCATATAACATTCATTTATAACTTTATATTACCCATTTATTAATAAAATCTCTGTTGAATTAATATTTTCGGTAATAATCACTTTCTTTATCCTACGTGTTTTGACATATTATTATTGAGGGTATTTCATAAACATTTATTCAATTACATCAAAAATGAACAAAATTATTTATATATAATTTATATTTAGGATATAAAAATATACAATAGATAGATATATAAAAAGGAATAGACAATTCATGTAGACGGTCGATCGTATGTATACATGAATGTTGTTTCTGTTTTCTTATTGTGTTGAATGGAAGTATGTAAATGAAATATATGTATATATATATATTATACAAGTAATATTATTATGTAATTTATTTTATAATTATTCATAATATATATATTTTTATAATAATTCTTGAATGGTGAACGTGGAAGATGAATCTCATCACGTCGGGGAGACAGTAAGTCCTACGTACACACGAGCAATGATATCATTTCCTTAATGATTAAATGATATGTATTTATATGGAATATAAATATTAAATATAAAATATCATGTTTTATTTATTATTTAAATCCTTTTTATTCGTTTTTATACCCATATTAACAATGTGTATAAGAAAAACAGTTTACACCACGACATTGAGATGGTAAGCCATAAGTACGGTCGTATGGTTATATTATTTTTCATTGCATGGTAAAAAGGTGGAGTATGGGTGTCCCAAAATTATAATAAAATATAAACATGTATAAGGTAGTAGATTAAGTATTTTAGTATGTAAAAAATAGAGAAAGTGGAAGTATAAGACAAAAGTAATTTTGAAAGAGGTGAAAAAACAATTACCTATTTTCGGGTATCCTCTTTTGATTTTCACAAAAGAACTCCATAAGTTGGATTTATGACCAATTTGTGGCCAATAAGATGAATTTTGGGATTTTAGGAGAAAAATTGGGTAGGTATTGGCTGACTCGGAGGGAATTTGATGTTTTAATTAAGGAGAAGGAAATGTTACCATCTATAAGAGATGTGGGGGGAGCTATTGAAAGATCATAAAATATTAATTTATCATAAATTGATTTTTCAGATTATAATTTTCAAATACTCATTTATATAAAATCTAAGATTCTTTTGGGACTTATCCCCATAATTAAATAAAAATTAGATATGTTTTGAATATTTTTATCCATCACCCTTTTTGTTTAACACTTATTTTATCATTTTAATGTAACCATGATATCACATTATTTACAATTTCTATCTTATTGCAATTAACATAACATGTCAAAAGACCATTAAATGTTTCATTAATGACATATTAGGTCTTATCCTAACCACTTGTTTGAGTATTATATTTTTAGGGAATTTATAACATTTGATAAACTATTTTATATTTAATGTTACGAATTTTGTAAATTTTTGACATTATTCATACTTGACATTTTTTAAAATTCATAACAAATTGATTACAAATAAAAAATGAATTTAATGAATAAAAAATGTTTATATTCACCGATATAATTTTTTATGACAAAAATTATGTCAAATACTATTTATTTTAATATTTATAATATCATTTATCTCAATCTTTTATTAATGAAGAAATCAGTGCATCATCATTGTCTCATAAATAAATTTATTTATATAATGAATAAAAATTATAAATAAAATACCATGATGTATGATTTTTTTAGGATTTATAATTACTCTTTATAGTCAATGTGATTTATTATATTACCCAATATTAATATTGATTTATTAAAATGATAAATTTTTATGTTATATATCAAATAAATTTAAATTAATTATAATAAAATGTCATTATCAAACAAAAGTGGATACCAAATGACAATATTACATCCGAATTAATTTCTTGGACTTCCATAACTTATCCAATAAATTGAGTACAATTTTTAGAAGTTTTATTTTATTATAATATAAATTTTACCTTTAATTAACCTATTTACTTATCACATTGGTAAAAAAATTCAAAAGTTAATATTCAGTAAAAAATTAGTTTGATCCTATTAGAACACATTTTTCATCCTGATTACAGTCATTTAGGTCATATTTTTGAAATTTAATTCCCAGAAGTGGTAAAATTACGTTTAATTATAATTTCCAATGGTGCCTATGATGTGGGTAAAAGAGACGTTCAAAAGGTTAATAAAATATTAAATATCTAATCCTATTTCAAAAATGACACCAATGACTTAAATTTTACTAATATATGTATTATATATCTATTTTACATTAAAAATATATTTAAATTAGAATAATTATTAAAATGAAAATTTCTTTTTTTTATCTACGATGTAGTGTTTTTCACTATTCATCATAAATTAAATGTTTTCATACAAACACAAAAAGTCACCCTCATCTATTTTTGATATTCAAAATTCAAAAATTTAGTTTATTTTATTAAAATAAATTCCTATATGTTTCTAAATTTAGATTTATTAGAATTATAATAAAAATAGTTTATTTGAGAAAATGATATTTTTAAACATAGGACTTTACCAAAAATCATACATTTTATTTATAAAAATAAATTATAAACAATATTTTATAAGTGGTTATTACTATTAATATAAATAATTTTATTTTTCAAGGTAATAGTTATCTTATTTAAATAATTAAAATAGTAAAGTGTTGCATTGGATAAACTCGGTGTTGCGTGTAACAAAAGCCAAGTTGGTATTGTGGGTAGTGAATGATTCCCATAGTCCAAACATAGTGAAATTGTATAATAAAAAATATATATATTTAGTGTTACATGATGAAAAAATATCAAAAGATAAAATAAATTTGAAAGAAATCCACAAAATCTCGGGGTGTTACACTATACCTCCCTTAAAATAAATTTTTCTCTCAAAATTCGTCTAGGTAATAAATTTTTAATACATGAAAGTATATTTCATAGAAACCAAAATCAAAAAAAGGAATAAAAATATTTATTTTAAAAATAAATGCTATAAACATAATGGTGACCCAATGTTACACATCACTGGGTTTCCACATAGGTGTGAATTGGTGGGAAGTGAAAACATGGATATTGAAGAGAAATTAAACTTTAATGATCTAATAGAGATTGATAGAGATCACGGTTATAAAAAATTTAACATTCACAAAGTCATAAATATGTGATAATAGAATGGTCCATATGATTCATTTGATAAGGATGTTCTATGATATCAATTTTTTCAAGATCCTTTCTACAAAGTTGCAGAATTTTTTATGTGTTGAAATACATACTTGAATTTTATACACTCTCATTGTTTGTCATTCCTTGAAATTTATTCACATAATCTCTTATTCGATGAAATTAAGTTCAACTTGTCATTACATATGTGTTAGTTGATCATGATATCGCTATATTTAATGATAGTTCATTCCATCTATCTTTACAATAAAAAAATGGTTAGCATTAATTATAAAATATATATAAATCTAAATATGCTGATATAATACATTAACATCAAAAACTTGTTTTATGTTTAACTAAAACATTCCATAAATGGATAATCCCAAAATCCTTCCTAAATCCTGAAATCCCAAACATTATAATTAATTCCACTAATTCAACTTGACATTTATCTCACATATCCGTATCCATACAAAATTATAAGAACATAAAGAACATATAAAGGGATACCTTTCCTTAGTCATTATATCACATTGTCATTAAATCACTTCACTAGTCCAACATAAACTCATAAATACTTAGTGAAAACATAATTATAACAATCCTTGTAATTTTCATCCTTTATAACTTTTTAATCCAAATATATAATACATTGATTATTCCGCAACATACTTATTCCATTAACTAGGCTACCTCATCCAATTACACAATAATTATTTCTCTTCACATTTCATCCTTCTTCACACCATCATTAGTACTGTTACAATTACATTTACCACTCTTGAAGTTTCCTTCATGAAAATTCCTCTTGGTACATTGAGTTTCATAATCAACATTTACTCCACACTTAAAACATTTAACCTTCGATGATAACTTATGGAATCTTATATTCTCATTTATTTCATTAACAAAACTCTTCATTTTTATCCTCCATGAACATTCATTGTGTCCTTCCTTTCCACAGTCAATAAATCTTCTCCTTCCTCTAAAAATTTCACTTTGGTAATTTTATCAAAATTTCTAACAAAAAAAAAAGAACCTGAATCATCTATCCTCCATGGTCTCCATTTCCGAAAATCTCAGCAAACTCCTTCTTTATTTTCTAGTGTGAGTCTGAGAGTTGGGTAAGGAAAATGTTTTTGGTCATGTTCCATGAAAACTGATTGTGTATGATCACAACATACTTCACTCTAGTAATTATACCATTTTATATCTCTTCAATATATTGTACATCATACTCAATAATAATCTAGTTTATTATAGTTCCATCCATTATTTCAAAAAAATATGAATTGAGTAAGCATTGATTATCCTAGAAAAGAATCTTATTATAATGAAAATATATTATATGATTTCTAAATAATGACACCATTCCTAAAATATAACTCCTCATTTTTATCCTATATTATTAATAACTAAAAACAATTTAAATCCTTCATGATGGTTTGTGATGAGTTGGTAAATTCCTAAAGCATATCCCCTGGGAGTGTTAATCCAGGTGTGCATCAAGGCTCGTTGTCATGTACCAAATTACCCCGAGTCAGGTCCAGAACATCTTTTTATAGTTATTACTCTTAGGTACAAAAGTTCTAGATTCACATCCACTTGTAGTATTCATAAAGGGATGTATTTCATGAAAACTACTCACTTTATACTTTACCAAACTTCCAGAACATTTTTCTAATGGTTTACTCACCCTTATAGTTATCCTTATACATGTCCTTAGGGTTATCGTTATGGTTTTCTCATCCTAGTTTCAAGTTGTAAACTAAAATATTAGTTTGATACCAACTATAGCAACCTAGTATTAAAATATATGTATATTACATCATTTTGAATGAATATTCAGTACATTACAATAATACATTCCTGAGGAATATAGTAACATAATATCCTTGGAAACATGGAAACAAAATCTTTTATCTTGGTGAAGGATCTATATCATCTCCCACGAAGATCTCCACCTTCAGTACATCAACCAAAAAAATTCTTCATAAAATATGGTAAGGAAACATAAGAAAGGGGTTATCTCAAATTCCCAGTAAGGATAAACAAAGGAGACATGTAATCATAATGATAGGAATATGGGTATGAGAAAGTGATTATAGAAATATAAAAACATACCCTGCATATCAATGATCATATACATGAATCATGGAATAAATCTTTTATGTTCATAAGATATGAATAAAAAATAAATTAAAGCATATAATCCATTTAATCATATCATAGGAGTACAAAATTAAATTATGGAAATCACATAAGAATAATATTATTTCTATAGTATCCAAGGAATTGTTTACAAGAAAATCATAGTAGTCATAGATAATCCTCATTGCCATATTAGTAGAATGCGTTCACTCCTCATACTATAGAAGCAGTCATGGTTCGCTGCCATGGAAATCTTATTAGTCAAGGTTCATTCCCAAGAACATCTTAGTATCATGATTTCACTTCTCATACCATCATAATCTATAACACAAGATATAAAACATTACCCAATGAATTGGATGGAGATATAGGTCCCACCTATCACATAATGAAATCATACATACATATACCACAAGATCATAAATAAATATATCAAAACACATGAAATGAAATGGGTAACATTATAATGTAAACATATCATAACCTATGAAAAGAGACAGGTTTCATAATAATTTCATCATAAGAATTTCCTATATAAGATATATGGGTTTCAAAATCATATAACATTTAAAAGAGAAAAAGGATTTATAAACTTCATGCCTTCAAAAATAGAATCAATTCAGATAAATATTTTGAATCGAAACATTGAATAATTTCCGTATAAATGAATAATTAACACCAATGGATATTGTCATTTTTGGGAAGTAATTCTGAATGATCTTTTAAAAAATATTCTTGTGGAAAATATCTTTTCTTATTTAAAAAACTTTTTATAACTTAAAACCAATTGGAAACAGTTTTTCTTTAAAGTAGAATTGAAAATTTATAAAGGAATATTTGAAAATAATGAAACATTTTTAAAATCCTTTTTTCCATCAAAATGATCATCAAAGATATTTTGAAAACATTTTTTAAAACACTTATGAATTTTTTTTTGAAAACATGGTCATTGAATATAATAGATTTCCTACAGAAGATAAGATGGCCATATTATACTAAAAACATTTTTGTAAGTATGAAAGAGTGGAAAACGGTAATAAAAATTGATGATGTCATGAATAAACTGAGGATATGGAAACACATGAATATTCTTGAGAGATTTCATCAAGGTAATCTTAACATAAGTAATCTCTAAAAACGATGAGATGGTATTAATAAACTCTTATAACATGGTACTTTTGGGTCCTACACTCCATGAAAGAAAATAAAATTAAACGAATCTAAAAATATCATGAAAAGAATTATATTAATTATATAATATGTAAAATTTAATTATATATAATTCTAAAACGAATTTAGGTGCATAAAAAATAGGAGTCTCAAAGAATGGAAATTGAGACAAAACATTTTACAGATTTTTTATCATTTAAAACATAAACCTCATGAAAGAAAGATCATAAAATGGAAAAGTTAATACCTATAAATTTAAGTATATAGTATATGGAATAAGGTAATGGTCAGTTAATACAGTACTAAAAATAAAATATTAGAGAACATAACATGCATCTCAGGACAATTAAAAGAGAGATGAAGTCCCCTTACATTAGGTTAGATACTATTCGTACATGTCAAAAACTTTTGTAAAAAGTTTTTAAACTTATTAATAACATCTAAAATAATAATAAAAAAAATAATATTTGTGATATCATATATGATTCGTTTATAACATTATATTACCCATTTATAAATTATTTCTATGTTAAAGCAACTTTTCGGGTAATAATCTCTTTCTATATCGTATGTGTTTTGACTTATTATTCTTGTGAGTATTAATTTAACAATGATTTTATTTATTCCTATATTCATAAAATGATTTATATATCATATATATTCAGGATATAAATATATATATAATAGATAGATATATATAAGTAAATACTCTATTCATGGAGACGGTAGGTCGTATGTACGCATGGATGTTGGCTCTATTCTCTTATCGTATTGAGTGGAACTAAGTAAATGAATTAAATATATATATATATATCTATATATTATTAAATTATTATTATTATGTCATTTATCTCATAATTACTCATAATTTATATATTTTTATAGTCATTCTTGAATGGTAAACGTGGAAGATGAATATCATAGCGTCATGGAGACAGTAAGTTTTACGTATGTATTAGTGAAGGAATAATTTCCTTAATGATTAAAAGGTATTGATTTGGATAGAATATTATTTTTATAGAAAATATATAATGTTATATTTACGATTTACAACCATTATATTCATCTTTATACCCGTATAAATAATGTATATATGAAAAATAGTTTACACCACAACGTGGATACAATAACATGTACGTACACACACATCTCGATATTATTTTTCACAGGATTGATAAAAAGTGGAATATGGTTGTAATATAATTATAATAGAATCTAACCATTTAGAAGGTACTATATTTATTATTTTATAATGTAGACAAAAGATGAATAGGAAGTAGATGACGAAAATAACATTGAAAGAGGTGATAAAACAATTAATTATTTTCGGGTATCCCCTATTGATTTTCACTAAAGGATTCCTTAGGTTGTATTTCTGACCTAGGTGTGTCCAATATTATTAAGTGAGGTAATTCAAGAGTATCATTGGACAGGGTTTTCCCGATAAATTTTTATTTTTATGATTGAATTAATGATAATGGTAAGTGACCTTGTATAAGAGTAGTGAGGTGTACTTTTGAAAGATATTAAAATATTAATTTTTTATAAATTGATTTTTCGATTTATAATATTCCCAAACACATTTATTTCAAATATATGATTATTTTGGGAAATATAATAATCATAAATTAGTATCAGAAATGTTTTGAATATATTTTATTCCTTATTTTTTTGGTTTAACCCTTACTTTACCCTTTTTAATCTTACCATGATATCATGTTATTTAGACTTTATGTGTTAATGTAATTACCATAACATATAAATTTCAATAAATAGTTTAATTAAAGAAATTTTCGGACTTATCCTAATCACTTGGACTAATATTATATTTTATGTGATTTTATATCATATAATAAACTATTTTATATTTAATGTTATGAATTATGTTAATTTTTGGTAATATTCATAGTTGAATTTTTAAATAAATCATAAAAACATGATTACTTCAAAACAATATACATAAAATAAATACTAACATGTTAAATTCATATTGAAATTTTTTTTATAACATAAATTATTTTAAATGCTAATAATTTTTATATTTATAATGTCATTTGTTGGAATCTTTTTTAATGAAGAAATCATTGCATCTTCATTGTGTCATAAATAAATTTATTTATATAATGTCTAAAAATTATAAATAAAAAAACATGTTATATGAAATATGTTTAGATTTTTAATTATTATTTATATTTAACGAGATCAATTATATAACCCCATATTAAAATTGTTTTATTAAAAAGACACATCTTTATGTTATATTTCTCTTCACTCTAAACTAATAATTATAACATGTCATTATCACACCCATGTGGCTCCCATATGCCAAAATTACATCCTAGTTGTTATAGTGGTCACCCATAACTAATCCAATTGGTTTAGTACATGTTTTAGGGTAGTTTTAAATTATTATAATATTAATATTACAATTTATTACCATATTTACCGTAAATCATGTTAAATTAATTCAAAAGATTGTAATCACCAAAAAATTATTTTGATCTAATTAGACCAAATTTCTCACCCTGATTACAAACATTTATGTAAAATTATTGAAATTAAATTTATATATGTAATAAAATTACGTTTAATGCCAATTTACAAAGGTGCCTAGTAGGTGGTTAAAAGAGACGTTCAAAAGTTCAATAATATTTTATATATTTAATTATATTATAAAAATTACTCCAATGACTTACATTGGAGTAATATATGTATTATGTGTCTATATTTAGTTTTGAAATTAATTTAACTTAAAATAATTATTTAAAGGAAATGTTTTGTTTTTTATCTATGATGCATTGTTTTGCAATATTCATAAAAAATTGTATGTTTTCAGAAATATAGCAAAAATTCAACCTATGCTAATTTTTATATTCTGAATTATAAAAGGATGTTTATTTTAAAAAACAAAATTTCTAAATGTGTCGGAAATTAGGTTTATTTCAAGGACATTAAAACTGGTTCATTTGAGAAAATGATATTTTTAATCATGGAAGGACTTTACAAAAAATCATATATATTTTTATCAATATGATTTATTTAAATAAATTAGTTATAAAAAATATTTGAAAAGTAGTAATTATTATTCATAATACAATTTTAACGGGTAGGTTATAATTATATTATTTAAATAATTAAAATATTAATGTGTTACTTTATAGAATCATGGAGTTTTGTATAAAGAAATCAAAGTGAGTGTTGTGTGTAGTACAAGACTCCCATTATCCAAACATATTTCAAATATATAATAAAAAATCTATTTTCATTTTATCATGAATGTAAAAATATCAAAATATTATATTCATTCTGAAAAAAACTCCTCAAAAGCTTGGGGCGTTACAAGTGTCACATAATATATTGATTATAATATTAATTTAGAGGGCCTAAATTCTCAAGTTAGTACCATAATAACTTCTATGATATAGTTTTTGAAAAAAATAAACAGATAGAATTGGTAATAAAAACATAATTTCTTTTAAATGAATCATTTCTTCCACGTCCTTTAATATATAAATTTTTTTCTTTACTGATATCAAAATATGTTTTATTATTAACAATCCCAATGTTTACAATGAAAATTTTTATAAAATGAGCGTATTTCATAATTTATAGGATGTTTTTTATTAAAAATTCTTGAAAACAAAATAAATTCATTTATTTCCATTATTTATAATATTTTATTTATTAGATTTATTTTTTGTTACATTTTAATGATCCTTCATGTTCAACTCTTCATATTAATATTAAAAAACCAACCATTTCCTTTTTCAAAATTATTTTTGATTATAATTTTTACATCAGTTTTTAAAAGATATGCATGATACACCTCCAAAACTATCATCTCCCCCCAATAGTTAGTGTGAATACTATGTTGGATGGGTTATTTTGTGTCTATGAAAATACCTGTGGATATGAGAGATTGAAAATTATGAGGAGTTTGTCTGATGTTCCCTCAAAGTTAAAAGGACAATCAATGAATAATAAGGGGTTCATTGCTCGGGTGATATGAAGAAGATGACACATTATTCTTCTGATATTATTGTGTAGAAATATAATTTGAGAAATTTCAATATTATAATTTTCAATAGTATGGGAAGAATAATCCATTGTATTAATTAAAGTGAGAATGAAGTTTATTTTTGTGTGGGAAAGATGGAAACCTTGCTAATTAATTTATATTGGGGAATCCTACAAATTATGATGGAAAAAGGAAATGATATAGTAAATTGTTATCCTATTGTCTATTATTTCATTTACATAGAATAAGGAACATTATGAAATAATGAAGAAATAAATGGTAAATATATGATAACAAGCAACACCATACATTAATGATTTTGTAGTTATGATGAGAATATTAATTCACATCTATTGAGGAGGATCCTAAAAATTATGTGGTAATAGGTACACTACATATTACTTTGTGTATAGTGAATATATAGCTTGATTTTGGTTATAATAAATTTTTAATTTCATTTATGTTTAGTAGAACTATTCAAAAACCACATAAAATATGTATGTTGGGTAATCAATGAGGATGAGAAATTGGTAAATTTTTACATCCTATGCATATAACACATCCCCTTCCATAATTTGTGCATTGTTTTCCCCATAAATCATCATTATACACAAAATAGTATAATTTATTTTTATTATAGGCATGGGATGTATTTCCTTTTTGAGCCATCATAAATTTAAAATACAAGGATATCACTATCCATATTTAAAATTCCCATCTAATACTAAAATCATAAAGGTGGTTGATGAATCACAATTTCTTCATCATCTCAAGCATGGATATTAGAGAATTTTGAAGAATTGTATCTGGATCAAATGATTCATATGATGTGAAATATCATCCATGATGATAGTGACATTATAATGTAATAAACTAATGTTTATCCAAATTGATTTCTTATTCTTAATCCTAGTATGGAGACTGATTTTTCAAAAAAACAAGTAATAAAATCAATTGAAATATCCAAGATCCCGTATGGAATTTCCACTATAAGAGATGGAAAATAAATAAAAATTGATTCTGGGTAATGGTTTTACACACCCACGTGCATCACCATTAGGCTCACTTGACCTATTGGTTATGTAGAAGGATGGGTCAATGAAAATATCCACTGATTATCATTAACTCAACGAGATCATGATAATCAACAAGTCTTCCATATAATTATGAAATTTTGATAATATATGTGGATCAAAATACTGAAAAAATGTGAATATTTATTTAGGATATTATCATGTTAATGTGATGAATGTGGATATGCCTAAGACATCTTTATGAATAGGTATGGGAATTATGAGTTCATAATGATTCCACTCATACTCACTAATACTCCATCTATCTTCGTGGAATTAATGAATAGAATATTCAGATATTACCTAACAAATTTAGTATTTAATGATGATATTGTTATCTAATCCAGTGGAATGTAATTATATAAGTAGGATTTGAATTCATTAATAATGGCCTTGAGGAAAGAAATAATTAATGAAATGTATAATTTCGTTATGGTATTGTTATATCATGTTAAATTCATATGGCATAATATAAATTTAAAATGATTGACATGGATCCATCAAAATAAATGGTAAATAATGTATTTCCCAATTTAATAAATAATATGGAAATTTTGAGATTACAAAGATTATCTGTTACATTCAAAGTCCTATGAGAAAATTCCCATCATCGTCAAGACAACTAACCAATATAACTATAATGTGTGACATGTTTTCATTATAGATCAATGTGAAGATATAATTATATTCTGAAAAAGACTCTAATCACTACACCTGCACTCAAATTACCCACTATCAGGGAATTATTTGTGATATAAAGCAGTGTGTCTAACAATTGGTAGAATATTTCTTCCAAAAATTTAATATTAATGAATAGAAAAATTCATCACATGATCTAGAATTGGCTACAGTGAACTTCACATAGACGATTTAGTTACAATATCTCATTTGATAGAAGTTTTATATACAAATAGATAATTAAACCCTAATGTATATATTAAAATAGAACGATATCAACATGATCTATTGATTATGGTTAGAGATGATAAAGGAGTACGATTTTTCAATCAATTCCAATACTAGGAAGGTTAACATTGTAGAAATTTCTCTATGTAGAATTGATCTCGAAACCATATCTATATAGAGGATTTCTAGGGATAAAATATTTATGTAAAAGAATATAATAGACCTCATAAAAATAAAAGCTAACATCACCTTACCTTGTAAGAATAAGTTCTCAACCATTAATTATTTAGATAATCAAGGAATCATAGAACTGAAATGATGGGCTACATAAAATGGTAGAAAATATTATGAATTTAGTATTTTATATTGATAGGGGAATATAATTTTTAAGTGTGATATGGGTCCAATAAAAATGTTAGCAAAAAATGGAAAATTTGGATGATGAACAAAGCTCATCCTTATATAATCATATAAAAATGACTAATATGTATATTGATATAATGAAAAACATATGCTGGGGTAAGTTGAATAGGATTATTGGACGAATTGTATCTCAATTCATGGTATGTGAAAAATTAATGAAGATTTATCTCATCATCATACCTCCATAATATCCATAAGATAAGTGGTGATACCTCATAGAGTTTCACTCTACATTGTATTTAATCATGATATGTGGATTACCTCCACTATGGGAAAAGTGGGTATTTGTGACGGGTCAATTGCGATGGGAATATATACTGTCGCAAAAGGTCCCACAAAATACGTATTTGCGATGTGAGTCTTTTCCCGTCGCAAATATTAGGTTAATTATGACTGGAATAGCCAACCCTTCACAATAGGTTTGGCGTGGTTTGCACGCCAAAATGTGGGAAGGGTATTTGTGATGGGGACACAACCACGTCGCAAAAGTTCGGAGGCGGTAAATACCACTTGCGACGCGCAAAGACGCCCGTCGTAAATCCAATGTCGGCAGGTGTGTATTTGTGACGGGACTCGTTCCAAATACCCTTTTAACCACCAAATGTAATTAATGTGGGCCAGAGTATTTGCGACGGGCCTGTCGCAAAAGCCCGACGGTGGTAAATACCATTTGCGACGGGAAATGCTGCCCGTCGCAAATAGTATGTCGGTAGGTGGTATTTGCGACAGGACTCGTCACAAATTCCCTTTTAACTGCCGATTGTAATTAATGCGGGCGAGGGTATTTGTGACCAGAAACCCATTGCAAATAACCCCGTCACAACTAATCTAACCTATATATACCCCCACCCGTTTTTTTTCAAATCACTCTAATCTTCCTCTATCTCTCTCTTCATTCTCTAGTTTTAAGGGAATTTTTTTTTACTTAATGTTTTTTATACGAGAGCATTTGGAAGTCGCCAATACCTTCAAAAAATCAAAGTTTAAGGTATTTTTATTTTATTTATTTATATTTATTTTATTTATTTATATTAATTTTAATTGTTCTTTATTGGTTGTAATTGAATTAGATTTAATTTGATTTTTTATTATATTTATTTTTTGTAGGAAATTGATTTTGTTAGTGATAATTATAAATAATTATTGTTAATTTGCAATAATTAGATATTATTATAGATAATTCATAGAATTTAGTCATAATTACGAATACTTAGTAACAATTAGATATAATTAGTAATAATTAGATATAATTACATATAATTATTAATAATTAGATTTAATTAGATATAATTAGATATAATTAGTAAGAATTAGTAACAAATGGATATAATTAGTAATAATTAGATATAATTAGTAATAATTAGATATAATTAGTAATAATTAGATATAATTAATTATAATTAGATATAATTAGTAAAAATTATATATAATTAGTAATAATTAGTAATAATTAGATATAATTAGTAATAATTAGTAATAATTAGATATAATTAGATATAATTAGTAATAATTTGATATAGTTAGTAATAATAAGATATAATTGGAAATAATTAGATATAATTAGTAATAATTACATCTAATTAGTAATAATTAGATATAATTTGTAATAATTTGTAATAATTTGTAATAATTAGTAAATATTATTAAAAATTAGTAATAATTAGTAATAATTAGTAATAATTAGTAATAATTAGTAATAATTAGTAATAATATGTAATAATTAGTAATAATTAGAAATAATTAGTAAAAATTAGTAATAATTAGTAATAATTAGAATTAATTATTAATAATTAGTAATAATTAGTAATAATTAGTAATAATTAGAAATAATTAGTAATAATTAGTAATAATTTGTAATAAATAGTAATAATTAGTAATAATTAGTAATAAATAGGAATAATTAGAAATAATTAGTAATAATTAGCAATAATTAGTAATAATTAGTAATAATTAATAACAATTATTAATATTTAGTAATAATTAGATATAATTAGATATAATTAGATATAATTAGTAATAATTATGCAATGTATTGTGCTACTTAAAGAGACTTGAGGGATTGGTGGAGCATAATAAAAACAAAATAATTGGAAAATCAGTTTTCTCAAACTGAATGTGATTCCGATGATGTGGAAGGAATTGAAATTTTCAAGAGACTTCTCAAAATTCCTCTGATTCACAAATATACGTGAATATAGATGATAAAACCCAACAATTAAGGATCGATGTTGATAAAGATGTTAATAATGTTACAAATGAATTTTAAAAGACAAGAGATGCTGAAATTGATACTCATATGGATATTGATGATGTAGAAGAGGAAGATAAATACATTGACATTGATTGCTATGGAGAAGAGGATGAAGATGAACATTGACACAGTTAAATGCTGTTTATAATAATAACAAATATATATCAATATATAATAGTTATTTTCAACTATCTGCTAACAACAATCATTTTGTGTTTCAAATGGACCCTGATTTATATCGCGAGTAGCAGGAGGCTGACCTATTGTTCGATGAGGGTGATTTTGGATCATCTGACCCCCAGCCTACTGGCGGTTCAGGGGGTACGCGGAGGGGGCGTGATCTTCCACAACAGATGATTCCTGACCCTATCCCCGAGTGATGTCCACATCTTGGTTTCGATCCACACGCACAGAGGTATGGTTACCTATTTATTTTAGTTAGCTTTCATTAATTTATTTTTATATATACTAATTGTTTGATTATTTATTCCTTTTTCACAGTTTTACGCATGTAGCTATTGGACAGAGGAGCGCTATCTTGCGCAATTATTTTTCTCAGCCATGGATCACATGGGAACAAATTCCCGTTGATGTGTGACGCCACATGTTCCATCATTGGCTGGTACGCAAATAAATGATATTTATTTTTCAATTTATTGTATTAATAACATGATATTATAAATTATTTGTAGGGTTTATGGTATCCTATCGATGATAGCATGCACAACGATATCCACACGACATGGAATGTTTCTAGGCATGACCGTTTCCGTCAGTTTTTGCACAGTTTTAGAAGGACACCCCTTAAGAAAGAAGGAGTGACAAAATTTGATGAGTCATGTAGAGCTCACCAACCAGAGTACATTTCATCACACATTTGGGATAGATTATGTTTACACTTGTTCGGTGGTGGATTTCAGAGGAGTTCTTCAGTGGGACGACAGAACCGGGGGAGACAGGAGGTGACGCATCGAGCTGGTAGCCGTACATTAAGTTCCCAAAGAGAGCATTTGGTAATTATATTTTTTAAATATTTTATATAACATTAAATACAAACAGTTTATTTTATATTTATGTCGGAAGTCGAGCATCCCAATATTACAGAGTTCGACATTTATCAGAGGATGTAAAGTAATGCAGCAACTTGAGAGATTAGAGGTGATCACCAGCGTCATATTGTGGTTATTATTATTTTTTCAGTTTCAAAATTAACTACATGTAATATTTTTACAATTTTAATTTTAAATTGAAATTGAAGGAGTCATATGAGGCTGCGACCTCCACTACGGGAAAAATCACTATTTGCGAAAGGAAAAATTCCCTTCACAAATAACCCGTCTAGGAAGCTATTTGGGATGAAAAAAATTCACTGTCGCAAATAACCAATTATTTGAGATGGGTTTTCATCTCCCATCGCAAATAGTTTGGCATGACTTGCATGCCAAACCGCGTGAATATTATTTCCGACTGGGAGATGTCTCCCGTCGGAGATAGTTTGGTGTGACATGCGTGCCAAACCGCCCGGTTAATAAGTTTTTGGGAAGGGATGTCATCCCGTCGCAAAAAGACCGTCAGCAGGAAATATTTGCGACGGGTCCCGTCGCAAATAACCATTTAATCGCTTACTGTAATTAATGTAGGCGAGGGTATTTGCGACGGGACCCGTCACAAATACCTCCATTTGCGACGGGAAACTCGTCGCTAATAACCCCGTCGCAACTAATCTAACCTATATATACCCCCATCCATTTTTCCCAAATCATTCAAATCTTGCTCTATCACTCTTTTCTTTCTTCAGTTTCAAAGAAAATATTTCTTTTAGTTGAAATTTTTTATATGAGAGCAATCAGAGGGTGTCAATATCTTCAGAATATCAAAGTTGAAGGTATTTATATTTTGTTTTTTTATATTTATTTAATTTTTTATGTTAATTTTAATTGTTTTTTATTAGTTGTAATTTAATAAGATTTCAATTGATTTTTATTCATATTTATTTTTTCTGAGATATTGATATTGTTAGTGATAATTATAAATAATTAGTCATAATTAATATTAATTAGATATAATTAGATATAATTAGTAATAAATAGATATTATTAGAAATATATAGATATAATTAGCAATAAATAGATATAATTAGCAATAAATAGATATAATTAGCAATAAATATATATAATTGGAAATAAATAGATATAACTAGCAACAAGTAGATATAATTAGCAATAAACAGATGTAATTATCAATAAATAGATATAATTTGTAATAAATAGATATAAATAGATATAATTATTAATAAATAGATATAATTAATAATAAATAGATATAATTAGTAATACTTAGATATAATTAGTAAAAGTTATATATAATTGGTAATAGTTAGATATAATTAGAAATAGTTAGATATAAATAGTAATAAATAGTTATAATTTGTAATAGTTAGTAATAATTAGTAATAAATAGTAATAATTAGTAATAATTAATAATAATTAATAATAATTAGTAATAATTAATAATAATAATTATAAATTAGTAATAATTAATAATAATTTGTAATAATCAGTAATAATTAGTAATAATTAGATATAATTAGATATAATTAGATATAATTAGTAATAATTAGTTATAATTAGTAATAATTAGTAATAATTAGTAATAAATAGTAATAATTAGGAATAATTAGTAATAATTAGCAAATAATTAGCTATAATTAGCTACAATTAGCTATAATTAGAAATAATTAGCTATAATTAGGAATAATTAGCTATAATTAGGAATAAGTAGCTATAATTAGGAATAATTCACTATAATTAGGAATAATTTGTAATAATTAGTAATAATTAGTAATAATTAGTAATAATTAGTAATAATTAGTAATAATTAGCTATAAATATCTTTAATTAGGAATAATTAGCTATAATTAGCTATAATTAGGAACAATTAGATATAATTAGGAATCATTAGTTATAATTAGTAATAATTTTCTATAATTAGTAATAATTAGCTATAATTAGCTATAATTAGATATAATTAGCTATATTTAGCTATAATAAGCTATAATTAGCTATAATTATTATTAATTAGCTATAATTAGTAATAATTAGTAATAATTAGTAATAATTAGTAATAAATAGTAATAATTAGATATAATTTGTAATATATAGTAATATATAGTAATAATTATTAATAATTAGTAATAAATAGATATAATTACTAATAAATAGATATAATTAGCAATAATTATTAATAATTAAAAATAATTAGTAATAATTAGTAATAAATAGTAATAAATAGATATAATTAGTAATAAATGGATATAATTAGTAATAAATAGTAATAATTACCAATAATAAACAATAATTAGAAATAATTAGAAATAATTAGAAATAATTAGTGATAATTACCAATAATTAGAAATAATTAGCAATAATTAGAAAGAATAACAATAATTTGAAATAATTTGAAATAAAAAAATTATGTTATCAATATTTTAAGAAAACAATATTAATACTATTAAAATAATATAAAATTTATAAAATATTAAAATTGTCAATATTCGCAAGAGGCATTTCTCTATTCTTAACATGTTCAAATCTCAAAGGGTCGCCAATTTTCAGGCCATGCGCAATAAAAATTTTTTGTCATCCATGTCCAATGTAAACTCTGCTGAGGATGCATTATATCCTGGTTTCAAGGTAAGAAAATTAGAAGAGATTGCAAAATTTATTGTTATTAAATCAGATAATGCAATGTCAAACAACTGTTTTGATCAGATTTTTTTGGGTTAAAACACTGTTACCTAATGGAAATGTGTTTCCTTCAAATTACTATTAGAGCAAGAGGATGATTTGAAATCTGGGCCTTAGTTATCGGAAGATTCATGCATGTCCAAATGATTTTATCTTACATTTTGGAGAAAATGAATCATTGGATAGTTGTCCCACATGTGGAAAATCGAGCTATAAAGATGATCAACCAGGGAAGTCTAGATCGATTCCAATAAAACAGTCGAGATATTTCCCCTTCAAACCCAGGTTGCAGTGTTTATTTATGTCTCAGAACACAGTGTCAATGATGCCATGGCACAAAACCAAGATTTTAACTGATAAAAGTTTGAATAATCCATCTGATTGTGATTCATTGAAACATTTTGACCGTCTGCATCTGTCTTTTTCTATAGAAGCTTGAAAAGTGTTATTTGGTCTTTCTACTGACAGTTTCTGTCTATTTGGTTTTTATGGTAGTCTTTATTCATGTTGGACTGTCGTTATAACACCATACAATTTTCCTCCAAGGATGTTAATGAATGAGCCTTATAAATTTTTGACTCTATTAATCCCAGGACATCCGAAAAAGAATATTGATGTTTATTTGAAACCATTGATTATTGAGTTACATTTATTGTGGAGTGATGGTGTTAATACATATGATGTTTCTACGAAAAAAAATTTCTTATTAAAAGCTGCATTGATGTGGACGATTAGTGACTTTCTGGCATATGGAATGTTATCTAGTTGGGGTACACATGGTTCGAAATCAGGTCATTATTGAATGAATGAAAACAAATGCTTTATGCTCATCAATAAAAAAACCTTGCTATTTTGATTTTCACTGTAGATTTCTTCCAACCAATCATCCTTTTCGGAGGAACAAATCAAATTTCAGAAAAGGTACAATTGAAAGGGATTAACCTCAAAATATGATCTCAGGTACAAAGTTAAAATCATTTTTATTTTCATTACCCCCCGTCACATTTGGTCCAATAGTAAACCAACAGAAAATTCATGGATTTGGGAAAATACATAATTGGATAAAATGGAGCATTTTTTGGGATCTTGCATATTGGTCTGATTTGTTGGTCCACCACATGTTGGTTGTTATCCATATTGAGAAGAACTATTTTGATAATTTATTTCATACAGTTTTGGATACACCAGTTAAGACCAAAGATACTATAAAGGCACGATTGGATCTTGGCCAAATTTGCAGGCGACCAGAACCTGAACTATTTGAAAATGTCAGATCACAGAGGTTAATGAAGCCAAAAGCAGGTTATACACTATCCAAATAGATTCTCTCATTATTTTGTCAGTGGATTGCATATTTGATACTTCTATATGGCTATGCTTCCAATTTGGGCAGATGTGTTATGAATGGTTATATTACTGTATTAAAAGGACATGGTTGTCATGTAATAATGGAAAGAATTATGCCAATTAGATTTAGAGGTTTTTTGAATTCTATGATTTGGAATTCGATAAAAGTCATATAATATTTTTTTCGATACATTTGTGTTGCGACAACAGACTATGATGCACTAAGCAAACTGGAAGAAGATGTTGTTGTAATTATATGTAAACTAGAAAAAATCTTTTCGCCTGCTTTCTTTGACTCAATAAAACATCTAATATTACATTTTCCACATGATGCTAAATGTGGAGGTCCATTATAGTTTCCATGAATGTACCCATTCGAGATATGCATGTATAAATTGAAGAAATAAATATGTAACAAATCCTCAATTGAAGGCTCAATTGATGAAGTTTATTTGCTAGAGGAAATTTCTTTTTTCTACTCTCATTATTTTGTATCTCAATATCCCTCAAAACACAATCACATGGGATGGAACTGGGGTAATGTTAATGAAGAAATTTACAATCAATTAACAGTTTTTAATCACCCAAATCATGGTTTCGGTGGAGTTCATGAATGATGGATTTCGGATGATGAACATCAAAGTGCTCATACATACGTTCTGCTCAACTATGAAGAAATGGCATCATTTGTCATGTGAGTGCTTAAATCACTTATTCTATAATTTATATTACAGTACTTAGACATATTTTATTTGTAGGATATATGATAATCATAGCAAGAAATAACTTCCACAAATTACAAAAGCTTCTCTTGAAGAACTCAGAGAAAAAAAATATCTCAATGGTTTCAAAAACTGGTAACATAAATTATTGATGGTTTAATATCAATTCTGTTTATTATTAATTATATTGATAATTTTTGTAAAGTTTATTTGGTGTCTCAATATGCTGATAAAATTGATAAGAGATGGTGTATATTGAGTAAACCACCCTCCGAAATGGTTAAATCTTATAATGAAATTGTTTTTAATGGTTTTCAATTTCATACACATGCATATGGGGAATAAAAAACAATTAATAGTGGAGTTTGCTTGAGAGGATATAATCATAGAGAAAATGAAGTTAAATTTTATGGAATTTTGGATAAAATTATTGAGTTGTGTTATCTAGGACATAATTACATAACAATGTTTAAATGAAGGTGTTTGGATACTGAGAGAGGCTTACGTGTTCATCCAACTCATGGAATCGTTGATATTAAATATAAAAGTCTTCTTGTAGTAAATGAACAATTTTTACTCTCTCAACAGGCAAATCAATTTTATTATGCAAAGTACTGTGCTACTTCAAGAGACTTGAGAGATTGGTGGAGCATAATAGAAATGAAATCTTCGGTAATTTAGTTTACTCAAAATTAATGTGGTTCCGCCGAAGAGGAAGGAATTGAAATTTTTCAAGAGAGTGATCAAAGTCCATCTAATTCCCAAAGAGACATGAATATCGATGATGACAACCCACAGTTAAGGATCGGTGATGATGAAGATGTTAATGATGTTACAAATGAATTTGAACTAACATGAGATGCTGAAACTGAAACTCATATGGATATTCATGATGCTGAGAAGGAAGATGAATACATTGACATTGACAGCTATGGAGAATAGGATGAAGGTGAACATTGAAATAGTTAAATACTGATTATAATCATAACTAATATATATATGTATATATTAGTTATTTTCAAGTATCTGCTAACAATAATAATTTTCCATCTCATATTGACCCAGAGCTATTTCTCGAGTTGCAGGAGGTTGACCTACCATTGGATGAGGGGGATTTTTGATCATCTAACCCCCAGCCTACTGTCGGTTCAGGGGGTACGTGGAGGGGGCATGGTCTTGCATAACTAATGACTCTGGACCATATCCTCGAGCGATGTCCACATCTTGGTTTTGATCCATGCACACGGAGTTATGGTAACCTGTATATTTTAGTTATATTTTATTTATTTATTTATATATATACGAATTGTTTGATTATTTATTCATTTTTCACAGTTTTGCGCATGTAGCTATTGGACAAGGGGGCAATATCTTGTGGAATTATTTTTCTTAGCCATGGATCACATGGGAACAGATTCCCATTGAAGTGTGACGCAACATGTTCCATTATTGGCAGGTACGTAAATAAATAATATTTATTTTGAAATTTATTTTATTAATAAAATTATATTACTAATTATTTGTAGGGTTAATAGTATCCAATCGATGTTATAATGCACGAGGTTATCCATTCATCATGACAGGTTTCTATGTGTGATCATTTATATTAGTTTTTGCACAATTTGAGAAGGACAAACATTAAGAAAGCAAGGGTGACAGAATTTGATGTGTCATGTAGAGCCCACCAACCAGAGTACAATTCATCTCACATTTGGGATGGATTTTTTTTACACTGTTTGGGTGGTGTATTTTAGAGGAGATCTTCGGTGGGACGACAGAACCAGGGGAGACAGGAGGTGACGCATCGAGATGGTAGCCATACATTTAGTTCACATAGAGAGCATCTGGTTAGTATATTTTTTAAATATTTTATATATCTTTAAATATAAACATTTTATTATATATTTATGTAGATAGTTGAGTATCCTGATATTACGTAGATCGGCGTTTATCAAAGGATGTATAGTGATACAGCCAGTAGAGAGAT
Source organism: Viscum album (assembly GCA_963277665.1). Taxonomy (NCBI): domain Eukaryota; kingdom Viridiplantae; phylum Streptophyta; class Magnoliopsida; order Santalales; family Viscaceae; genus Viscum; species Viscum album. Next base: position 1,917,937,816 of record OY728125.1, on the reverse strand, counting down.
TAGAGGTGATCTCCAGCGTTAGATTGTGGTTAGTATTATTTTTCTAGTTTGACAATTAACTGCATATAATATTTTCACAATTTTTATTTTAAATAGGAATTGAAGGAGTCATATGAGGCTGAGACCTCTCAGAAACAGGATGAGGGTCAGGATGATATGACTGAGTAGACCAGTGCTCACCATTTCGATGAGGCAGCATGGATGCAGGTGACTCAGTATGGATTTGAGAAGAGTAGAGTAGTTGGTATCAGCTCTCATTTGACTCATGGTACTTATTATGGTACTACTGCAATGTCGGCATCCAGCTTGAGAGAAGCTCATAGAAATGAATCATCTTCTGGCTCACAGTATTAGGAGCAGTTGCGAATTCAGGCTGAGCTTATAGAGACTTTGAAGAAGCAGCAAGAAGATATGTGTCGGCAGCAGCAGCATCAGGAGCAGCATTACGAGGAGCAGATGCGTCGATGGCGGGAGCCACATCAGCAACAACAACACAAGGATGAGACACATCAATGGAAGCTGCAGCATCACGAGCAGATGGAGTAAATGTGTCGTCTAACTCATAGTTTAGGGATGGAGTATCCTCCACCACCTCCTTTAGCTCCTCTACCTCCTCTAGAAGATGACCCCCCCCCCCGTGATTTTTTTATGCTACAAACATTTGACTTTAACATTGTAATATGAAATATTTACATTTTCATTCCTTTTTATCAGTGTAAATATTACATAATTTAATTTTTTATATTTTATTATACATTATATTTTTTGCGAATATTGATAATTTTAATATTTTTTATTTTTTTATTTTTTTAATAATAGTAATATTATTTTTTCAGTAATCATTATTTTATTAAATTTTATTTTTTAAAAAATATAATTTATTATTTGTGAAGGGACAGTTTGCAACGGGGTCTCGTCACAAAAAGTCTAACTAAATATTTTTTAAAACATATTTGTGGTGGGACTACTAGCCGGTCGAAAATACTTTGTTGCGATGAACCCATCGGAGAAAGTTATATATATATAGTTTTTGTGATGGTCCCACTGCAAAAACATTTATGTATATATAATACATATAATTTGAGGATTAATTGTGACGACAATGTTTCCCGTCACAAAGAAGATTTTTTGTGACGGGCCCATCGCAAATAATTGTATTTGCGACAGCATTATCTACTATGGGCTATTTGTGACGGGGCCCCATCGATAAATCCTATTTGTGATGAGATCCTGTCATAAATAGGCCGTTGAAATTACCCATAATTCTTGATGTGCTCTCACATACAGGAAGAGGGTCAGGACGAGATGATGGAGCAGACTCGTGCTCACTATTTTGATGAGGTGGCATGGATGCAGGTGACTTTGTATGGCTTTGAGAAGGGCCGAGTAGTTGGTATCAGCTCTCATTTGACTCCTGGTACTTATTATGGAACTGCTACGATTTCGGCGTCCAGCTTGAGAGGAGCTCATGGAGAGACATCATCTACTCGCTCACAGTATTAGGAGCAGTTGTGAACTCAAGCTGAGCTTATAGAGACTTTGTCGATGCAGCATGAAGAGATTTTTCAGTGGCAGCAGCTATAGGAGCAGCATCACGAGGAGGAGGTAAGTCTATTGGAGTAGTGGCGGCAGTAGGAGTCACACAAGTAGAAAGAGTACATGTGCCGTCTGACTAATAGTTTAGGGATAGAGTTTCCACCAACTCCTCCAAACTACCCCCCAATAATTTGTTTTTTATGTTAAAAACATTTGAATTCATGTTTTGAAATAATATGAACTATTTTTAGTTTCTGTCTTTTATATTGGTGAAAATATTTCAAAATTTATTTTTATTTTAATATTTAATTTTTTTATTATTAGTATAATATTTTTTAATATTTGTTTATTTTACTAATAATAAAAATATTTTATGATTTTTTTTGAAAATATTGAAACGTTTAATAATTTTTTATTATTTTATTATTTTAATAATATTAATATTTTTTTGTTCATAATTTTATTAAATATTTTTTTAGTATTATATTTTTTAATGTTTGTTTATTTTACTAATAATAATAATATTTTTTATTTTTCTATTATTTTTATAATAATAATATAATTTTTTCATTAATAATAATTTTATAATTATTTATAATTATTACTAGTATTTGTGACAGGGTCTTTTGCGATGGGACCCTATCACACATAAGTGAAATATATTTTTTTATGATTAGTATTTGCGATTGGAAAACGGGTCCATCACAATTAGTATTTGAGATGGGCCCATCGAAAAAGGTTTATGGGTATATAATGTATATAATCAGAAGGCTATTTGCGACGGGTATGTTCTCTGTCGCAAAAACGAATTGCGACGGGCCCGTCGCAAAAAATATCTGATGCGACACCATTTTCTGCTACAGGCTATTTGCGATAGGGACCTATCGCAAAATCCAATTTGAGACGGAATCCCCTTCAAATATCCCATTACACATAACAAGAAATTCATTAGTTCCCAATGTTTTATAAATTCCATCAGTAAGTATTGGAAGTGCAGCTAAGTTTTAGTACACTTTATCACCCCGATATGAATGTTCAGTATGGGAGAACATTTCAAACTATATAATATATGTTGATATCATTTCTAATTGATTTCCATGGAGTTTGGGATCTACATATTCCCCTAGAAGAGTTTTTTTATAAATATTTTTTATCATTTTAATATTCAAATAGAACATTATGAGGATCTGTATGAAAAGTTTTTTCAGACTCTAATATGTATATATAAATTTGTAGTGTGAATGATAATGTGACCTGACATTTTCTAATTGATGAAATATAATGTTTAAACCATTCAACATCATAATAAATATTCCCAATGATGAATGAAAATTTATGATTCGAATCATTGATGTGATCTAGTGTTCTAGGTCATAGATAAATTCATCTTTTTTATTCAATCATTATAAGGACCCAGCCATAAGACATTACATAATCATGAATTAAATGAATAATTCACATAGAGTATCTTTTCAGGTTTAGAATTTTAGAGAATTAGGATATAACTATTACATCTCAAAAGATCACAAAGTAGACACTTCTACTATGTTTCCATAAAATAAAAACTCATAAAAATAAACATGCCTAGTTCCATTTTTTAGATTGCATGTCTTTCCTTCATCACATCCTTGACACTATTCATCTTTATGCCATATGGAAAACATTTTAATAACCTGGGATGAGCATAAATAGCCCATTAAAGGATACATAAAGAAGGAAAACTATTACTTTTTCAAAACAACAAGTAAACCATGAGTACTTTATCAAAGTATTACTTTTCACCTTTAAAAATTAGTAAATACTCTTCACTGAATAAAATATCATTACCTATCATTTGTAACCAAAAGATTACCAGAAACCCATATAAAGAACACATAACATATATAGGTAACTTTGTACATAAACATACTTAAATGGAATAACCATACGGTCGACTTCCACACATGTCGTTACATGGAATAGCCATACAAGCTACTTTTATACCCAATACATTTGAGGTTGTAACGTAACGACCCATCCTGGTATTCGCGGCACCACCCATCATATGGTTTATCACGCAACCACCTGTCAAATTTCCAAGTACCATTATAAAATCATAACACATAAAACAATTATAAAGGAAAGAAAAAATTTTCACATTTCAAGCACAATATATAACTTAAATATATTGACATAAAAAATACATTATCAAAACCATTTTTAATATAAAAATACATAAATGAGTATATGGTATTTATTTACTTTTAAAAACATCACGTCTTATTGAGGATGCCAAAGATCATATATTACTCACGGCGTCAGAAAGGTCGCTGTCACCATGTACGTTAAAAAGAAACATAATTTTTGTCATTTAATAAAATTCTTCATATAAAAGAAAGATTCTTCTGAATAAAAAAAAGTAAAAGGTGTTTATATAGCGTACAAAATAATGTCATGTATAAGAAAAAAATATGCCTCAATGAAAGGAGATTGAGATGAAGTCCCTTACAAAGATAGTATCCTTAGATTAAGGATAAATCAATTAGATAATTTATGTGTGACAAATATAAATAAACCTAATATAAGTGGATATTAAGTGTAAAACAATCATAGTCATTCAAAAATATTCATAGCATTACATATTCAAGGAGTAAAAGTTTAACCCAAAGGATTGAAATTGAGTTACGAAGTTCCCTTTCAAGAATTCGACAGCCTAACGACGTCACCTTAAAATTCATAAAATGAGTTGATGAGACAGAAAATGGTTACCTCAAAACATAGACATAAAATTTACCTCAATAAGGATATTGAAGAACATATCCCATCATAAGAATATGTAAATTAAAAGACATAACATAAAGAAGTCTTTTTTAAATAGAGGAGGGTGAAATGTTCCCTTACCGACTTGAGTAACTTTCAAAAAGTACACCCCATGAAAGAAGGACTATTAAACATTGATGTAAATACTAATAAACGAAATTATATTAAAAATACTGTAGAATAATGGGTAGTACATACACCACTCAACTAAAATGGTGGAAAATGTAGCATAAATCTCACGAGAATAAAAGTGAGATGAAAAATCCCTTATGAAAACTCAACAGCCTAAGAGCGCCACATAAAACATCCAAAAATGGAATTATGATATCAAATAGAGTATCTCATAATATGAACATAAAAATTACAGAATTAGGAATATAAAATAACATCCCAAAACATAAGAAATATGTGCTTAAAATAAATGACATAAAAGAGAGTACTTAAAAAGAAGAGAGAGGTAAGATCCCTTACGAAAATTCAGCTGCCTAACAGCGCCACTTAAAACTTTCAAAAATGGTTTGCTGAGATCAAATAGGGTCTCAAAAAATATGAACATAGAAATTAAAGTATTAGGGATATAAAATAACATCCCCAAACATAATAATTATAAGCATAAAATAAACGACATAAAAGATATTACTTAAAAAGATGAGAGAGGTAGGATCCCTTATGAAAATCCGGCAGCCTAACAACACCACTTAAAACTTCCAAAAATGGTTTGATGAGATAAAATATAGTCTGTCATCATATGAACATAAACATTAAAGTAATAGGGATATAAAAGAAAATCCCCAAACATAATAATGATGAGCTTAAAAGAAATGACATAACAGAGAGTACTTAAAAAGAAAGATAGAGGTAGGATCCCTAACCTCAAGTCCGACTTGTCTTGTTCGTTTCTTTATATTCCTAAATAATAAACATTGGTAAATTTATAATTTATTAAGGACCTCCATTAAAAATTATTATTCAGTTCATATTTCATATTATAATGTCATAATAATTGGTTGATAATGTGAGTTCATATCAGTCATTTTTGTCGATGTTCGGTACATGAGTAAAAATTGAACTTGTTGGAAAAGAATTTTCCATGTTGTTATAAGTAATTAATCTCCAGAATTGTATTAATGATTTAAATATCATATATATACAGTATATATTCATTTTATACGATTCCATAACATTTGGAGATAAAAAGAAATGAAATGCACTGTTCATGGAGACTGTAGGCCGTACGTACACATGAATGCTACTTTCATTTCTTTGGCACATTAAAGGAATTAAAACTAGATGAGATATATATATATATTTATATAATATAATTCCTGCATAATATATATGTTATATTGGTCACATATTTTCATCAATTTCCTGCTTTATACATTCCATTTATTTCATGAACAAGTCACATCACTTGAGGGGGCGGTAGTCCACACTTCCTCAAATGAAATTATCCCATTTTCACAACATGAAAAGCATAAAGGTATGTAATAAATATAATATACAAAAGAATAGAGAAGAAATAAATATAATATATATCATAAATAAATATAGTTCCGTCATAATGGCCACCATGAGAGGTGGTAGGAGAAGATAGAACAATCATCGTTTTATGAGGCAGTAATTCGCCATCCACGGAAACGGTATGTTTTTTAACAATTAGATAGAGGTGTGTGTAAGTTTAGATCTAATAAATATCATAAAAACCTCTTATCATATTTAAGATACTGGTTTTGTTACAAAATAATGGAATAAAAAGAGTTTATGTGGTTGGAGAAGAAAAATAAAACAAAAGAACATAAGGGAGGACATTACCATTAAATCGGGTAACTCTTTTTGATTTGAGCTCAAAGGCTTCCTTGGAAAGATTTCTGCCAAAAGTGAGGCTTCTATGAGTAATATAGGGATGTGGAGAGACAATATGATAAGAATATGGATGATCCACGGGCTTTAGAGGTGTGGTTAAGGAGGTAGAATTAGGGGCCTTTTATAAGAGGGAGGAGGGGCACTCTTGGAAAGTCTTGAAAACATACATTATTATAAACTGATTTTCAGATATTAGAGGTCCAAAAATTATATATATCTAGGATAAGGTGATAATATTTCTAAATCCACCCTTCCAATAGGTTTTTGACAAATGTATGGCTTATATTTTACATTATCTTTTCATTTTATTTAAACTGTTCATTAATGAGGTAATCGCTGCATCATCATGGTGTCATAAATAAATTAATTTACATAATGTCTAAAAATTATAAAAAAATTCTATGATTTAGGAAATACTTTTATCTTTCCAATAAATATTTATAGTCAAAAATATGACTTGTATAACCCCATGTAAAAACTGTTTTAATAAAACAATACATGTTTCTGACATTTTTATTTTAACTTTAAATAAAAATTTATTAATGACATTTTCTTAACCATCTGGCTCCATGGGGTCCCCAAGATTACCCATTGATTTTCTTGGTGGGCCATGAATCATCCAATAATTTTAGGACATGTTTCAAGGTCTTTTCATATTATTATAACATTATCTTTACCTTAAATTACACTAATTATCTTTAATCGTGATTAATAAAACTTAAAAGTTACTATTCACCAAAAAATACTTTCATCCCACTAAACCACATTTTACACCTTAATAACAACCATGTATGTAAGAGTTTTGAAATTCAAATCACAGAGGTGTTAAAATTTCATTTAAACGAAAAATCAGTTTTTTAACTACCACTTAGTGGATTCACTATTCATCAAAAATTGATGTTTTTCAGAAAAATACCAAAAATTCACCCTAAGCTATATTTGATATACCAAATTAAAAAATGATGTCTATTTTAAAAAATTCAAATCATATATGTTGCATTAATCAATTTAATTATTAAATCACGTTGTCAAAACAAATAGCCTGCTTTTAAGAAACACAATATATCAAAAGATTGACACTAGTTTAAGTCCAATTTCAAAGTGAAATTAATTCCAATGACCAAAATTGGATTAAATGGTAAAAATATATTCTAATTGAACATTAAAACCAATTCAAAAGATAATATAAACATATAAATAAATTAGATTAAAAGGATGTTTTCAATTAAAATACAACATTTTACACTATTCATTAAAAAAGAACTTTATCGGAAAAATACCAAAAATTTATACAAAGTAAATTTTGATGTCCCAATTCTAAAAATAATTTTATTTTTTCAAATATAACAAATAATATTGTCAATAAGTGTATTTAAAAGGGTTTCACCATCAAAAGGCGGTTAATCGACCTTTTAAAGAATATTAGAATATTTACGCTATAATTTGGATTCATTCGCATTTTAAGCATCTGACATTTATTGAATAAATGTAAAAATATTTTACAAGCATATATAATCACTTTTTAGTTAGTTCTGTTCATTCTCTCTATTACATCGGCTATAATTTTACTACCATTTACAATAATATTATTATATTATTAGTGTGCATTGTATGATTTCTATGAAACACGTTGTTGCGTATTGGGTACGCCATAGAACATAGAATCCCCTTTTGAAATAAAAATTAATATTTAATTCACAAATATTAATAAATATGAAAAATTGATATTCTTTATTTACCTGGGGTGTTACATCCATCCCCCCTTTTCGGAATTCCATCCTCACAATTCTAAAATTGTTCATGGAAACTTCATTGAAAGCCCCACATCGGAAAAAGAGTAAATTAAACTGCCACTCTAAAAGAATTAAAGGGAAGTACAATGGTCGCCCGAGTTAACCCATACTAGGATTCCATGAAAACGTGGATATAGAGGAGAAAAAAATGTTCATGTTCTGATGGAGAGTGATAGAAAACATGGTTAAGAGAGAGTTAACCCCAAGAAAATCACAAAATTATGATGGGTTAAACGGTATTTGATTCCTTAGTAAGATAAGTTAATAGATAACATTTTTATTTTAAGTTATATTTAAAAGAGGAATTTATTTATAATATTAACTAAATAATAAGGAAACATACTCACTTGACATGTAGACTTTCACCTTTTACTATATTTCTAACTCAAACTCATATTTTCTCCAAATGATGAGTATTTTAGGATGACTTATTCATATTAAGAGCACTATAATTGACTTTTAGAGAATCACCAAACCCATAAAATATGAACTATATATTTCCCATGTAATTAATCCATAACCAACACCCAAATTTGTTTTAACAAGATCAGATAATCCACAAAAGGATAATCCTTCATAAAAAATAAAATCTATTCTTAATCTCCAAAAATTTTCCAACAAAACCCAAAGTTCAACGAAGACCATTCAATAAACAATGTGTCTATAAAATTATTCAAATTAATCCAAATTAAGATTAAAACCCAAATATTTGAAGGATTTAATCACATAGTCTCCCAAGGAAAAAATTAACATTTATCTCAAAATAACATCAATTACTCTTAAATTCTCATATTAAAAAGTAATTATCTTAATCACATATCCTCCATGATAGGTTAATCATTTCCATAGATAACCAAAAATCGAGATACTCTTTATTTAAAAAATCATCTAACAAAAAATAATTAGTCAAAATAACCAGGGACTTCACGTAGTCTAGTGGTAGGCGATAAATACCAGTCTCACTTTGGTTGTGGGTTCGATTCCCACATCTTTGTGCAATGTGACAAGTTGTCACACTGTCTGTGTGTTGTCCTTTTTACAAAACTATATAATTCTCAAAACATTCCCCAAAAAGAGATAAAATCATCAAAATTAACCATAACATAATTTAACCTCAATTTTACCCCATGACATTCATTTTCCATCATAACATATAATAACCCATAATTACCTCAAAAGTAAGGATCATATAAATCCTAATGGTTACCTTTATAAATATTACCTGAACTTCCACATCAAGTTTTTTATATTGTAAATGATTCATTATAGAACTCACCAATGTTCAAGTGGTTAATCATGCCTCCTGATGGTTGGTTTAGAATAACCACGAGATTTCTCATTGAATCCCTCATTTCATCCAGTCACTTAATCAGAGAACCACCACAGTTTCCTTCAAACCAGTTGTCACTTTGGTGCCTGTTAGATCCATCCATTTACTAAACCAAAAAGTTCAGTGTGAGTATATCATTATAATAATCATATAATACTATGATATAATTATTCATGTTATCTTAAACTCACTCACTTTATCTAAAACGATTACCCTTTCTGAAATCCTAACCATTATAGTAGTATCACTAGTGCTTAAAGGATACCCTATCCACTAAAGATATATAAAAAACTCTTATAGCAACTATAAGGACCTGGCCTTAAAACATTACATAATCCTGAATTAAATGAATAATTCACATAGAGGATCTTTTCAGGTTTAGAGTTTTAGAGAATTAGGACATAACTATTACATCTCAAAATATCACAAAGTAGACACTTCTACTAAGTTTCCATAAAATAAAAACTCTTAAAAAGAAACATGTCTAGTTCCATGTTTTATTTAGCATGTCATTCCTTGATCCAATCTTTGATCCTATTCATCATTAAGTCCTATGGAAAACATTTCAAAAACATGGGATGAGCATAAAAATCCTAGTATGGGATACATAAAGAAGGAAAATTGTTAGTTTTTAAAAACAACAAGTAAACCATGAATACTTTATAAAAGTAATAATATTAACCTTTAAGAAGTAGTAAATACTCTTCACTGAATAAAAGATCATTACTTATCCTTTGTAACCAAAATATTACCATAAACCCATATAAAGAACACATAACATATAAAGGTAACTTCGGACATAAACATACTAAAATGGAATAACCATACGGTCGACTTCCACACATGTCACTACATGGAATATCCATTCGGCTGACTTCCATACCCAATGAATTGGAGGATATAATGTAACTACCCATCCTAGTATTCACGACACCACCCATCATATGATATATCAGGTAACCACCCGTCAAATGTCCAAGTACAATTATAAAATCATAACACATAAAACAATTATAAAGGAAAGAAAACATTTCCACATTTCAAGCCCAATATATCGCTTAAATATATTGACATAACAAATCCATTATCATAACAATTTTCAATACCAAAATACATAAAAGTGTATAATCTATTTATTTACTTTTAAAAACATTACGGCTTGTTGAGGAAGCCAAAGATCAAATAATACGGGCGGCGGAAAGGTCGTTGTCACTGTGTACGTTAAAAAGAAACATACATTTCGTCGTTTAGTAAAATGATTCTTATAAAAAAAGACTATTTTTGAATAAAAGTAAAATTCAAAGGTGTTTATACATAGTATAAATCAATGTCTTGTTTTAGACCAAAATATGCCTCAATGAAAGGAGATTGAGATGAAGTCCCTTACAAAGACAGTATCCTTAGATTAAGGATAAATCAATTAAATAATTTATGTGTGAAAATATAAATACACCCATTATAAGTGGATATTAAGTGTAAAACAATCAGATTCATTCACACATATTCATATCGTGACATATTAAAGGAGTACAAGTTTATCCCAATGGATTGAAATTGAGTTAAGAAGTTCCCTTGCAATAATTCTACAGCCTAACGACGTTACTTTAAAATTCATAAAATGAGTTTATGAGAGAGTAAAAAGGTACCTAATCACTTGGACATAAAATTTACATCAATAAAAATATATAAGAACATATCCCAATATAAGAAGTTGAAAATTAAAAGACATAACATAAATAAGTCTTTTTAAAAATAGGAAGGTGAAATGTTCTCTTACCGACTTGGGTAACTTTCGAAACATACACCCATGAAAGAAGGACTATAAAACATTGATTTAAATACTCATAAACGGATGTATATTAAAAAATAGTAGAATAATGTGATTTAAATACACCAATCAAAAGAAATGGTGGAAAATATTGCATAAATATCACATGAATAAATGTGAGATGAAAAATCCCTTATGAAAACTCGGCAGCCTAGCGGCACCACATAAAACTTCCAAAAATGGATTTATGAGATCAAATAGGGTCTCTAATTATATGAAAATAAAAATTACAGAATTAGGAATATAAAATAACATACCCAAACATAATAAATATGAGCTTAAAATAAATTACTTAAAATAGAGTTCTTAAAAAGAAGATAGAGGTAGGATCCCTTACGAAAATTTGGCAGCCTAACGACGCCACTTAAAACTTCCAAAAATGGTTAGATGAGATCAAATAGGGTTTCTAATAATATGAGAACAAAAATTACAGTAATAGGGATATAAAAAAACATCCCAAAACATAATAAATATGTGCTTAAATGAAATTACATAAAAGAGAGTACTTAAAAAGAAGAGAGAGGTAGGATCCCATACGAAAATTCGGCAGCCTAACGGCGCCACTTAAAACATCCAAAAATGGTTTGATAAGATCAAATAGGGAATCTCATCATATTAACATAAAAATTACAGTAAGAGAGATATAAAATAAAATCCCCAAACATAATAAAGATTAGCTTAATAGAAATGACATAAAAGAGAGTACTTAAAAAGAAAGAGAGAGGTAGGATCCCTTACCTCAAGTCCGACTTGTCTTATTCGTTTCTTTATATTCCAGAATAATAAACATTGCTAAATTTATAATTGCATAAGTACAAACTTTAAACATTATTTTTCAGTTAATATCACATATTATAATGTGATAATAATTTTTTAATAATGTGAGTTCATATCAGACGCTTTTGTCGATGTTTGGTACATGAGTAAAAATTGAACTTGTTGGAAAAACATTTTCCATGTAGTTTTAAGTACATCATCTCCAGAATATTATAAATGATTTAAATATCATATATATCCAGTGTATATTCATTTCAAACTATTACATAACATTTGGAGATAAAAGGAAATGAAATGCACCGTTCATGGAGACGGTAGGCCGTACGTACACATGAATGCTATTTTCATTTCTTTGGCAGATTAATGGAATTAAAACTAGATAAGATATATATATATATATATATATATATATTAATTCTAGTATAATATATATGTTATATAGTTCACATAAGTTCATCTATTTAATTATTTATACATTCCATGTATTGAATGAACGAGTCACATCACTTGAGGGGGCACTAGTCCACGCTTCCTCAAATGCAATTATTGCATTTTCACAACAAGCAAAGCATAAAGTTATGTATTAACTATAAAATACAGAAGAATAGAGAGGAAATAAATATACTATATATCATAAATAAATATAGTTCCATCATAATGGAAACCATGAGACGTGGTAGGAGAAGATAGAACAATCATCGTTTCGTGAGGCAGTAATTCTCCATCCACAGAAACAGTATGTTCATTAACAATTAGACGGAGGTTTGTGTAATTGTAGCTCGAATACATCTCATTAAAACATCCTATTATATTAAAGATACTAGTTTTGTTACAAAAGAAAGTTATAAAAAGAGTTTAGTTGGTTAGAAGAGAAAAATAACACAAAAGAACATAAGGGAGGACATTACCTTTAAATCAGGTAACTCTTTTTGATTTGACCTCAAAGGTTTTCTTGAAAGACTTCTGCCCAAATGAGGCTTCTAAAATTAATAGAGGGATGTGGATAGACAATATGTGCAGTGGTTGGACGATCCTAGGGCTTGAGAGGTTTGGGTAAGGAGGTAGAGGTGGGGGCCTTTTATAAGAGGGAGGAGGGGCACTCATGGAATGTCTTGAAAACATACTTTATTATAAAATGATTTTTGGATATTAAAGGTCCCACAATTATATATTTCTAGGATAAGGTGACAAGGTTTCGAAATCCACCCATCCAATAGGTTTTTAACAAGTGTATGTATTTGATTTTACATTATCTATTCATTTTATTTAAATCGTTCATTAATGTGGTAATCGTTGCATCATCATGGTGTCATAAATAAATTAATTTATTTAATGTCTAAAAATTATAAAAAAACTAATATAATGTAGGAAATCTTATTATATTTCCAATGTCTATTTACAGTCAAAAATATGACTTGAATAACCCCGTGTAAAAATTGTTTTAGTAAAACAATACAAGTTTTTGACATTTTTATATTAACTTTAAATAAAAAGTTATTAATGTCATTTTCTTACCCAAGTGGCTCCATGGGGTCCCCAAGTTTACCCATGAATTTTCTTGGTTGGACATGACTCATCAAATAAGGGTAGGAATTGTGTCAAGGGCATTTCATATTATTATAACATTTTCTTTATCATAAATTTCACTAATTACCATCAATCGCGATTAATAAAACTTAAAAGTTACTATTCAACAAAAAATTATTTTCATCCCATTGAACCACATTTTACATCCTAATGACAAAAATGTATGTAATATTTTTGAAATTCAAATCACAGAGGTGGTAAATTTTCATTTAAATGAAAAATCAGTTTTTTAACTACCACTTAGTGGTTTCACGATTCATCCAAAATTGAAGTTTTTCAGAAAAACACCAAAAATTCACCCTAAACAATATTTGATATTTCTAATTCAATTATCATGTCTATTTTAAAAAATTCAAAACATATTTTTTGCATTAATAAATTTAATAATTAATTCGCGTTGTCAAAACAAATAGCATGCTTTTAAGAAACAAAATATATCAAAAGATTGACACTAGTTTATGTTCAATTTCAAAGTAAAATTAATTAAAATGACCACCATTGGATTAAATAGTAAAAATATATTCTAATTTCACATTAAAATAAATTCAAAATATAATCTAATCATATAAATAAATTAGATTAAAATGAGGTTTTTAATTAAAATACATAATTTTACACTATTCATTAAAAAAAGAACTTTATCGAAGAAATACCAAAAAAAAATTACAAAGTAAATTTTGATGTCCTGATTCAAAAAAGAATTTTATTTTGTCAAATATAACATATAAAATTGTCAAAAATTGGATTTAAAATGGGTTCCCCATCAAAAGGCACTCAATCTACCTTTAAATGAATATTAGAATATTTACGCCTAAAATTGGATTCATTCACATTTTAAGAATCTAACATTTATTGAATAAAGGTAAAAATATTTTCCAAGAATATATAATCACATTTGGTTAGTTATGTTCATTCCCACCATTACATCGGCTAGTATTGTACTACAATTAACAATAATATTATTATATTATTAGTGTGCGTCGTAAGATTTCAAAGAAACTCGTTGTTGCGTATTGGGTTCACCATCGAACATAGCATCCCATTTTGAAGTAAAAATTAATATTTAATTCACACATATTAATAAATATGAAAATGTGATATTCTTTATTTTCCTGGGGTGTTATAATCATGGATTAATTTCATGAGGTTTTGGAAGAGGGGAAATCTATATCTTGAATATATCACCCCCTTTGAGATCCTTGATAATAACAATGTTTGGGCCTAGAGACTAGTAGTCGCACCTAACCCATCTCAACTGAATGATGTGTTCCATGTGTCCTTCATGGTTAAGTATATACTAAACCCATCACATTTACTAAATATATAGTTTGTACAATTTTATTATAATTTTTTGTATAATTATCATCCAGTAAAAATTTTATATTTTACGTAAATATTCTCCCCCTTTGTAAATATTCTCCCCCTTTGTAAATATTCTCCCCCTTTGTAAATATTCTCCCCCTTTGTGATTTACAAAAAGAAAGGAGTATTCTCGAATTGTCTGAAAGGATTAGTAAAGTAAAACAAGACAATTGGATAAAAGAGAGAATTATAAGAGTTATTACAACACAAAGTTTCAAAAGAAACAAATACAACAATCATTTCTCTCTTTCCTTCTCCTTCTTTATCAGCTCATGAAGCACGGCTTTCATCTTCTTGATCTCCTTCTTGTCTTCAGAAATTGATTCACCTTGAGTTTTGAGAAGCTCCTGTTGATCCGCAAAAATCTGATCCTGATTTCTGATGGTCTCCTCTTGAACTCTGATTACCTCTTCAAGGGTATCAATTCTGCTTTGCAAAGTTTTGTTGTCCTTCGACAATTCAGAATTTTGTTTCTTCAGAAACACCATTTCATCTTTGAAAGATGAAACCTTCGAAACTTCTGATTGGAAAACATTCATCCTTTCTTGCAAGTCTTTTACTGAAGGAACATCGGTTCTTTGAGAAGATAAAAGATTCAGCCTTTCAACCGTTTCTTTATCAAGCTTATTGAAAGCAATTGCAAGATCATTTGAAAGTCTCCTTATATCTTCAATAGCAACTTCATGGTCATTGATTGAGCTCTCTGTTTTGTACGACCACTTAGTCATCTTATTACATGCCTTCCTGTGAACAACTGAGCTTTCAGAAAGAACTTTCAAATCGGCTTCTACAGACAAGACTTTCTTCCTTAACTCTTTCACGGATCCAAACTTCTTTCTCTGATTTTCAGTAATAAAGTCAATCTTTCCTTCCAGCCTTGGAAAATAAGGAATAGTTTTCTCCATTCTCCTCAAAACATGAACAATGTAATCACTCTTTTTGAGAGAGATTGTGTGCTCTGAATCAGTATCATCATCGTACGATGCTAGTTGATACGATCTGCTCGATTCAACAACAGGCTGTTTGCCTTTCGCCTTTTCTTTCTGGTTTCTTTCTTCTTCTACTCTTCACTGATGACAACAATTTTATCAGTCTGAGAAGATTGAGCATCTTCCTTTTCTTTGGATGACATCCTGTCCGGTGACCTTTCCTGATCGGCATGAGAAGTTTGTTGAACACCTTCGCTCAGCTTTTGAACCGATTCCTCTCTACCTTTCTTAGAGCTTTGAAGAAATTCTAAAAGAAAATCTCCTTCTTCTTCTTCCACTTCTTCCATCACTTGTTTCCCTTTCTCTTTCTCAGACTGACTTTGTACGATGGGCTCTTGATGTACTTCCATTGTTAATTGAGCACTTGCATCTTCAACAGCTTTCAAGACTTTAGAAATATCAAAGTCCTGAGCCTTTCTTTTCAACAGAGTCTTCTTTTTCTTTTCAGCTTGAAGGGTTTCTTCTACCCTTATCCTTTCTGCAAAGGCTTCAGCAGGGTCAAGTCCAAACTTTGGATCACCCTCTTTTCTCTGTTCCTTGTCCTTTCTCCACTTTGCCACAACTTCTTTACTATACTTCGGCTTCTTCTTCGGCTTTGAACTAGTCTGTGGATCAGACTTTCGAGTAACACCGGCCGATTGATTATCCTTGGCTGGCATCGGTGCCGATTGATTTTCAGGCACTTCAGCTTCTACATCTCTGACAAAAAGTTTTGAATTTGAATCAAAACAAACATTCAGCTTTTTCATCGTACTCTTATTAATCAAAGATGGCCATAAATCCATAGGTTCTCCTTTCAAAGGAATATTACAGAACTTCATACTCTCAAGAATGAATTTTGTGAGGATGGCCGGATACATTATTATCTGGGATTTAATCCCTCCTTTCTTGACATTCTTGATTGTTTCAAAGATATATCCCATGAGATTTACCTTTCTCATATTCACGAGGTAGTCAAGCATAAAGACATCAGAGACTTTAAGGGTTTCTCTATCCCCTTTCCTTGGAACAAGGAAACCTTTCATCCATAGAGTGACAAACCTATTGTCTGGTGAAAGATGATAAACTTTCCTCTTTCCCTCATTAACAACAAACAAAGACTTTTCAGCATTTTCTCTATTAAAAGTACCAACTTCCTCTGGAAGTTTGTGAGATGGACAGAATGCATCACCTTCTATAGAAACATTTAGAAAATGCGCCGCTTGTTTCACAGACATAGATAACTTCCTATCGTACACAGCGAAGTTAATATTCATATCCTTGTCAAAAGAAACGGTTTTGTAGAATTGACACACTTCGTCAAACAGAACTGGATCTTGAGTATCAGGCTTTTCCACACAGAGATGTTCCCATCCTTGAAACAAAATAATCCTCTTGATTGTAGAATCGTACGCATCAAAGAATTCTCGTGATACTAACCTTTCTCTGTGAAAGTCTTTCTCTGTAAAGGTCTTTGAAGACATATCAGCGGGAGTGTTGGCAGAAGATTGAGACATAAAGATGATGCCGATTGGGAAGATCGTACGATTGATTATAGCCGGTTGAGCAGAGCTTCGCCTCAATTCTTGGATAAACGATGTGGGTTTGGGAAGGGGAGGGGGTATTTATAGGCAATAAAGAGATGACTGTTGATCTTCTACGGTCAGGATTAAAGAAAAATAGATCAACGGTTAGAAATAAAAGAATAAAAAAAAATGAAAAAGAATACCTGTCGAAGATCGTAAGGTGATTGCTGGTTTTGGTATGAATCAAAAGTAAACACAATCGTAAGAAGGAAAAAAAACATGAGCCGATGGAAAAAAAAAAATCATTACTATGATCGGACCATTCGATGGAAAATAGTTGTTATCATTAACCAACAGTACGAAGGAAAACAATCTCAATACTATCATCGGTCGAGAAAAAAAAACGAATGATACGATGGAAAAGAATTTTAATACTATCATCGGTCGATACAAAAAAAATCAAATGATACGATGGAAAAGAATTTGAATACTATCATCGTTCGATTCAAAGATTATTGAATGGTACGATGGAAAAGAATTTCAATACTATCATCGGTCGATTCAAAAATTATTTGAATGGTACGATGGAAAAGAATTTCAATACTATCATCGGTCGATTCAAAAATTATTTGAATGGTACGATGGAAAAGAATTTGAAAACGATAAACAGAAAAATTGAAATAGTCAATACGATAAACAGAAAAACTGAAATGGTCAATACGATAAACAGAAAAACTGAAATGGTCAATACGATAAACAGGAAAAGAAACATATAAAAAGAGAGTAAATATTAAAAATTCAGAAACATAGACATAAAGAAATGTCCTCCCCCTTTCTACGAGGAGTTTCTTACTATTAGGAGAGATGTAAAACAGGAAGTAGATATGAATGATTATTTTAATGTAATCATTCCTAGCTTCTGTTTTATAAATTCAAATCTATCGGAAGGTAAGGGTTTTGTAAAAATGTCAGCAAGTTGTTCTTGTGTTCCGATGAATTGTAAAACAATATCTCCTTTTTGTGTGTGATCCCTAAGAAAGTGATGCCTAACATCTATGTGTTTAGCACGAGAGTGATGTGCTGGGTTTTTACTAAGAGCTATGGCACTTGTATTATCACAAAGAATTTGAGTTTTGGAGAAACTCAAACCATAGTCAGTGAGTGTGTGCTGCATCCACAATACTTGAGCACAGCAACTTCCAGCTGCTACATATTCAGCTTCAGCAGTGGAGAGTGCTACCGAGTGTTGTTTCTTGCAGGACCAAGAAACCAAAGAATCTCCTAAGAAATGACATGTTCCAGATGTACTTTTTCTATCCATTCTACAACCACCAAAGTCAGCATCTGAAAAACTTTTTAAAACAAATTCATTTCCAGAAGAGTAAAAAAGTCCTAAATCCATAGTGTCTTTTAAATACCGAAAGATTCTCTTTACGGCTTTTAAGTGAGACTCTTTTGGATTAGATTGATATCTTGCACATAAGCATACAGAAAACATCAAGTCGGGTCGACTAGCTGTCAAGTATAGCAAACTCCCTATCATACCTCTAAAAATTGTTTGATCTACTGGTTTCCCAGTTTCATCAAGATCAAGAGTATTTGAGGTACTAATTGGGGTGCTAATACTTTTAGTTTTGTCAAATCCATACTTTTTGAGTAAGTCTTTAATATACTTATGTTGAGATATATAAGTTCCTTCTGGTTTTTGAGAAATTTGAAAACCTAGAAAGAATGTTAACTCACCCATCATACTCATTTCAAACTCAGATTTCATTAAATTTGCAAAAGAATCGGTTAAAGATTTCTGAGTTGATCCAAATATGATGTCATCAACATAGATTTGGACAACCAAAACATTTTTGTTTTCCATTTTGATAAAAAGAGTTGGATCAGCTGTACCTTTTCTATAATTGTTTTGTAAAAGAAATCCTGTAAGTCTATCATACCATGCTCTAGGAGCTTGTTTAAGACCATATAGAGCCTTGGTAAGTTTAAAAACATGATCAGGATGTTTTGGATCTTGAAAACCAGGAGGTTGTTCAACAAAAACTTCTTCTTGAACAAAACCATTTAAAAAAGCACATTTGACATCCATTTGAAATAGTTTGAAATTGAAATATGCTGCGAAGGCTAATAGAATTCGAATAGATTCAAGTCTAGCTACAGGAGCATATGTTTCCTCATAGTCTATTCCCTCTTGTTGATTATAGCCTTTAGCAACAAGTCTTGCTTTATTCCTTACAATGATTCCATTTTCATCACACTTGTTTCTGAAAACCCATTTTACACCAATTACAGTTGTTTCTTTAGGTCTTTCAACTAAAGTCCAGACTTGATTCCTTTCAAATTCATTTAGTTCATCCTGCATAGCTTTGATCCAATCATCATCACCTAAGGCCTCACTTGGACTTTTAGGTTCAAATTGGGAAAGAAAAGCAAGATGTTCTATTTCATTTCTTAAGGAATTTCTGGTCCTTACAGGTTGATTTATATCACCAATGATGTTATCACTGGGATGATTCCTAAGAAACAATTGATTTGGGTTTTGTAAAACCTGTTCATCAACATATGGTAGAAAATCTTCTGTGGTAAATGTTTCAGAAATACTTTCTTGAACATTTTCCTTATCAGAATGTTCTTCTAATATAGGTTGATAAATATTTTTGGAAAACACATCCGAGGATGTAGGATTGGGTTGGTTGAAAACAAAAGGGTTAGTTTCATCAAATTTTACATGTACTGTTTCTTCAACAGTACAAGTGTTTTTATTGAAAACTCTATAAGCCTTAGAGGTTGTGGAATAGCCTAGAAAGATTCCTTCATCAGATTTTGGTGCAAATTTGTGTAGATTGTCTTTTGTGTTCAGAATGAATACTTTGCATCCAAAAACTTTGAAGTAAGAAACTTTAGGTTTTCGGCCAGTCCATAACTCATAAGGAGTTTTATTAAGAAAAGGTCTAGTTAAAACACGATTTATAGTATAACAGGCAGTACTAACAGCTTCAGCCCAAAAGTGCTTAGCAATTGAGTATTCACTCAACATGGTTCGAGTCATTTCCTGAAGAATACGATTTCTTCTTTCAACAACCCCATTTTGCTGAGGAGTTCTTGGTGCTGAGAAATTGTGAGTAATACCTTTCTTACTACAAAAAGTTTCAAAATCTGAATTTTGAAATTCACCACCATGATCACTATGAATAGTTATCAATGGTAGGTTTTTCTCATTTTTAACTTGGGCTCTAAAAGTTTTGAAATATAAAAAGGCTTCAGATTTCTTTGTGAGAAAATAGACCCATGTAAATCTAGTAAAGTCATCAACTAAAACAAATACATAGTATTTGCCTCCAATGCTTCCAGATTGTGAAGGACCAAACAAATCCATATGCACAAGCTGTAAAGCATTAGAAGTTGAAACTTCATTAATTGATTTAAAGCTAGTTTTATGTTGCTTGCCATATTGACAAGGATCACAGACTTTTGAAGAATCATATCTAAGATCCGGTAGTCCTTTTACAAGTCCTTTCTTTGAGAGTTTTCTTAGGTTTCTCAAATTACAGTGTCCTAGTCTCCTATGCCATAGCCATGATTGGTCTTCTATTACACTTAAGCAAGGTAAGTTTTGGTTCCTAAGGTCTTCTAAGTTAATAGTGTAAACATTCTCTTGCCTATGGGCAGATAGAATGAATTCATCCTTGGAATTGTGAACTAGACACTTATCATTTCTAAAATTCACAAGGTAACCTTCATCACATAATTGACTTATGCTGATGAGATTGTGCCTAAGACCTTTTACAAATAAAACATTTGAAATAAGAACTTTTCCAAGAAAAACAATATTACCTATACCAACAATCTTTCCTTGAGCATTATCTCCGAAGGTAACCTTTCCACCTTTTGTTTTGATAACCTTTTCAAAGAAATCTTTGTTTCCAGTCATATGTCGAGAACAACCACTATCCATGTACCAAATGTTCTTATTGGTACACTTCTGATTTTCCTGAAAAAGAAACAATTAGATTTTCGGAATCCAAACTTGTTTGGATCCAGAAGGGTTAGATAAAAGAATTTTAGGAATCCACATTTGTTTTGCAAAATGAGCTTTATGAAATCCTAAGGATTGAGTTTTGTTAAGAGAACAATCTCTTCTCCAATGTCCACCACATTGACACTTGGAACAGAAAATGGTTTTTTGAGGAACAAAATAGTTATTACTAAAAACAGGTTTGGAATAAGTATAACCAAGACCAGAACGATTTCTCAATGGTCTAATTTGAGAATACATCCTATCAAAGTTTTCTTTTCCATGAGTAAAGTTCGACAAACACTTTTTCAAGGATAAAATCTCTGACTTTAGTTTTAAAACCAAATTCTTGTTTTCTAAAACATTTGAATTTGAACTAGAGTTAGATTCTAAAATGTTTTTCTTTGAAATAGCAGTTTCAAGATCCTTAGAAAGTTTATCCTTTTCAGATTTGACTTTCTCAAGGGTTTTCAGAATACTTTCAAAATCAGAAGTTTTCCCATCAAGATCTTTAGAAAGATCTGATACCTCTTTAGTCAAAACAGAAATTCTAGAATTTGCTTTTTCGAATCTCTTTTTAAGTTTAGAATTTTCATTTTCAAGTAACTTAGCAAATCTAGAAACTTCTTCAAAAGAAGGTAATGTATCATCTTCTGATGATGAGGGTTCATCATTTGAAGATTCATAATATCTATTATCAACACAATTTGCATTTAAAGAGACATTTGTAACAGCTTCAGCACTATGTACCTTAGCCATGAGACAATGATCTTCAATTGGTAGTCTGGCTAGAAGTCCAATATTCCTTTGTCCTGAGGTCTCATATTCTGAAGAATCATCTGAGGAATCACTACCACTTGCACTCCATGTATCGTTAGCTTTCAAGACCTTCTTTGTCTTATAAAACTTTTTCTTGTTTCTTTCAGAGTGTTTCTCCTTTCTATCTTTCCTCTTTAGTAATGGACAATCAGGTCTTATCTGTCCTGCTTTCTTGCACTCATAACAAGTTACCTCAGAATCTTTCCTATCTTTCCTGTCTTTCTTTTTGAATCTATATTGAAAATCTTTCTTTCCAACAATCTTGTTCATCCTCCGAGCAAGATTAGCTAACTCATTATCTGAAAGATTATATTCACTTGAATCAGATACAACTTTCTTGGATTTAGACCTCGTAACCCTTTCAGGTGTTTTGGCTTTAGATGCAAAAGCTACACTTCCATTCCCATTCTTCTTCTTATTGAAATCAGCATCTCTCTTCATTCTTGTCTCATGCTGTAGAAGAGTTCCAAAGAGTTCATCAAGAGTAATCTGGGAAACTTTTCTATTTTCATCAATAGCTGTTCTTTTTGACTCCCATTCATTTGGCATGATATCTATAATCTTGTCAACAAGAGCTTCATCATCAAGACCCTTTTCTCCCATAGATTGTAAGCTGTTGACAATTGTCATAAACCTCTGTTGCACTTTACATACTGGCTCTCCATAAGGAAAAACAAAACCATGATACTCTGCTCGAAGCATTGCTCTCCTTGTTTCTATAACTTTGGATGTACCAAAATGAGTGACTTCTAATTTCTTCCAAATACAGTTGGCTGCTTCACATGAAGATATCTGACTATATATATTCCTGGTCATAGAGCATAATAAAGTATTGCGTACCTTGTAATTCAGTTGATATTCTTGCTTCTCTTGATTGGTAAAAGTACTAACTTCTTTGTCAGGTATTTTGTAACCTCCAGTAAGCATAATAAAATTGTCTACACCAGTATTGATGACGAAAGTCTTCATACGATCTCTCCAATATTCGTAATCATTCCCATCAAAGATTGGTGGTCTAGAAGGATTCAGATTATCTATTGATCCGATATTCATTCCTGCCATCTATAACAAAAACAACTTTTCCACTCCACACGTTAGTGTAGTAAGTATTTAAGATAAGAAATAGAGCTAGTAATACAAATCAGTGGAAAACCTCCTCTGATACCAATTGTTGGATCGAATAGTAGATATAAAAGTCTATTAGATGGAACAATACAAGAGGGGGGGTGAATTGTAGGTTTAAAAACTTTGAGTTTTAGTAACAAAGAGATTAGTTTAAATGAACTTAAACTAATACAAATACAAACACCCACAATTGTATTGAAAGTAAAAGGTAAGATGTATTGTAATACTATTGTAAAGTAAAACAATTGTATTCAAGATGAACACAATAATCAGAGTAATACAAATATGATTGATTCTACCTTAAAGCGTATAGAACCAATTGATACAATATGTAATAGAACAATTGTAATTGAAACAATTACAATTGAATATGTAAAAGAAGAAAGGAAACAATACAATCCCTTTCTAAAACAAACAGCGGAAATGTAAAAGTAATACAATTCTTTTAACCCAAAGAGAAGGGTTATCCTTTCACCTAGGATAAAAGGTCTGTCTCACCAACACCTTGGTGAGCCCTCGATACGATTATCGGCACGTCTGTCTGCCTATCCCTGGCAGCCCTCGATACGATGATCGGCTCGTCTGTCTGCCTATCCCCGGCAGCCCTCGATACGATGATCGGCTCGTCTGTCTGCCTATCCCCGGCAGCCCTCGATTTTGTAGGTAATCGGCACCTCTGTCTTTCAATCACTTGAAAGCCCTCGATACGATGATCGGACGCACAAAGCTTGATGAGAGAAGTCAGAGTCTCTCTCTCTAGAATCTTCGTAGTTCACAATCTCTTTATTCAATCTCTTTGCTCATCGTTGTCTTCTCAGCTTCAAATGACCTCCTATTTATAGGCCTCGGGTTCCAACGGTCATATTGCCTCCAACGGTCATCTTGAAACAGAAAGCACGACATCGTTTTGATTAGTATATAACTAACTCAACGACATCGTTTTGTTAGGACAAGAGATATATAGAAAAGTAAAACATGAGTATGATTCATATGCAGAGAGAGTATTTTTGACAAAGTACCAAAACAAATAATGATTATCTGAATAGTAGTTAGTACGATACGATCGACAGAGTCAGTACGATACGTTTGACAGAGTCAGTACGATACGTTTGACAGAGTCAGTACGATACGTTTTGGTCGATACGATCAACATCGTACGATACGATAAACATAATAAAAGACAATTTGTTATTTTACAAACATATGATATAATACATTCGAGATTTCCAAAACAAGACAGAATATATTTGTGATTTCCAAAACACGATGTAAAAGCCAAAAGGGGACTTTTGACTTAACATGAAACACATTTATAAAAGAATTCAAAGGATATATAATCACTGGTATTTTACCTAGACCAATACAAATATGAGATTCAGTAAATAAGGTATGATTGAGACCATTTATGGAAAAAATGTTTGGATCAGATTAAGGGAAACTAAACTGATAGGGAGAGTGAATCACTCAAGGATGAGTTTTTACCACATTAATATTTTATCCCTTTGTTATACCTCTATAAAATATTCAGTGAATGGTTATGTATTAAACTTCACCTATGGTAATCAAGAATAAAAAAATAATGGTAAATAAAAAATAACACTTGGATTTTAAGAGTTTCTCCTCTTGTGTGGATGACTGTGTACTCAATGTACAATGTTTATTATCCCATACATACACAGATTTATATTTATTGTCATGTATTGAATGAACAAGAGTATGAATATTAATTCACTCTCCTAGAATGAGTAAGGGGAAATAAATTCATGAACATTTAATCCCATGGTTATAGGATATCATCGTATCCCTATTGTCGTGATTAACAATATAGAATAAGTATTCTTCAGTAAGAAAAAATCCCTTATTAGATTCCTCAAAAATTATTAATCAAATATGTATATTCAACATACTAATAATAATGTGTGCCTCAAATATTTAGTATTAAAAAATTCATCATCACCTTTTATTTATTCATTCTTAATGATATAAATATTTTATAGACCAGTATACAGAAGATATATTTCAAGCCCAATTGAGAATCATTTGAAAAAAACTAGTTCAGTAATACTTCATATACTATTAATCTTTAATGGAAAAACTTTTATATCATATCTATTATCATCTTTGTAATTATTGTTTGTGAATAATTTTATTTTTTTGTTTCTTATTTCATAAATTTTTATAATTCAAAGTCAATTATATTGACTTTTTCATGGAATATTTATCCGTAACTTTTATTCATGTACATAATATATTCAAGCATGTTCATGCAGTGCATACATTGTGTAACTATTCAAAATAGTGTAGTTTTTTTCATTGTACATGTTCCTCACCAATTTAAAGACAATATGATAGAATATTTTAAATTCCTTTCAATACAAAAGATGAATAGAGAATCACTAAAATATTTATATGTTAACAATTCTATTAAGATTATTCTTCTTCTTTGTGAAATAAATGATCATCTTAATATCCCTATTTTTCATTTTAATAGATACCTATGGAAACTCATTCATGTTCATGTTCCCAAAATATATGTAAGTATCATAATTATAAAAAATACATTTTAAAAATACATTTAGATAGCGTTTCTTCTTCTTGTAACTGCATTTATTAGTGAAAAAGCCTAGTGTAAGTGGAAACCATCTCATTCATCACTTGCAAAATGATGTAAGCATTTCAATCATCATAAAACATTGTGTGGATATAATTTATTTTTCAAAGTGAACAATGTATCATGGGTCTTCTTCATGTCGGAGGACGAATGAAGATGTCATCTAGATAATCTATTTTTATAAACACAAAATCTAAATATAATTTATCAAGAGGTTGTGTCCTCAGTAACTCATTATTTATAGACATGATTCTCCTTCAGTGGATCCAATATTTAATTTGAATATAAGTAAAACGACACAATTAAAATTCTAGAGAATAACTCAATATTTATAATAATTTAAGGCTTATACCTTATCATTGGTTGATACTAAAATTCACATTGTCCCTTATTTCATGAGCATGACTTGTTTTGGGTTGAAAAAAATCACATTAATGTGAAATAAATAAAATTTCATAAATTTAAATAATTATGATGTCAATTCCAAGATATATATATATTTTTTAATCCTCGAGAGTATCATGTTCTTCATATAATTGAATGAATACCTGATGAGGTCAGGTTTGTGGAATTAGATGATCAAGCATGTCATATTACCATTGGTTTGGTTAGTGGATGTGGTCTTCAACTATATGAATCTCAATTACTACTTCCTACCAGATGAAGTATTCTAATACAATAGCCCATGACGTCTCATGTGAAAATAAGAAAAATGAAACTATCCAACTACAGTTATAAAAATGAACAGAAAGCCCATTTTCAATCTATATAATTTTATAAGAGGAATAGTGTGTGTGTATATGTCATGCTTCTATCCCTTATCATTTTTCCTTTATTCCATTGGTTTCATAACAAAAAATCATGTGTCACCATCATTTGGAATTATTTGTGAGGTAGTGACCTATAAAAAACCATGCACTACCACCAAAATGTGCCACACCACACCCTTTCACCACTCACATGAACATATGATAATTTTCACCCATGGGTACTTATTCTATTCCTTTAACTCTTTTGTATGTGCATCAATGTTATAACCCTATTAGGTTCACACAATTCCATTATAGGATGGTCTGGTTGACCTGAATTCCCACCATACTAGTGCTTCAAATTTTATTTGGTGCCCTATGATGGAGATTCATTTTTAATAAATCACCAATTAATATGAATTGAATTACTACCCCATATACACCTTCAACTAATTTTCAGAATATCATTTAATATATTTATACATTAATAATGGGATTGATAGTATCCTTTGAAAAAACAATATTATTATGAACATAAACTTTCATGCTAATTAATATAATCAAGGAACACCGTTGGATAGATCATGATCATCTTCATCATAGTACACAATGTGAATTTCCACTCTTTTTCTTTGAAAACTCACATAACATCTCAATAATACTCACTCAAAACCAATAAATCAAGATTTTGTTATACCCTTCCCACATTAGTACCCTCTTAAGGTTCTCTCATGCTCTTATGAAGCTCCTCTAATGTTTTTAGAATTTTCATCATAAGGAAACCAGTCCACTGCTTCTTCTTTTTATTCAAGAAAATTATTTATATTATTTTCATTTTATTTCCAATTTCTAATGATTGGATATATATTTACACATCCCACTTTCTATATTAATGATTAATGAGTTCTTATATAACTATTTTATTATCATTATAACCTTCAACTAATCTTTATGTGCCCCCATTTCGATTCCAAATTATCTTGTGATTTTCTATGAAAACCCATTGTCTATTGAAAATCCCTCTATCTTTCTAATCAATGGTATTCACTATGATGTCAATTTACTCCTTTTATTGTTGAATTACATATATGTAATAAAGACTATTAATCATTTTATTAAATGTTATTGAAGACATTCGTCTATTGAATTATCTATGTGGCACACTTATGCATGTACATGATATGAATACAATGGGTGGGAACATAACAAAAAATCCATATAATTCAATAGATAGTGTTTTTATCTCATGAGAGGACATGTATGTTTCTTGATAATCTATCCAAAGAACAATTTTTTATGAATTCCTAGTAGTTAACCTTAAAATATTATTTTTTATAACTTGTTTTATAATTTTTGGTCATGTATATATTTCTATGTTGTTGCCATCATATATCCATATTTGATGGCCAGAATTGTGATTCTCACCCCTTTTATTTCAACACGATATGCCCCCAAACAAACATGTATTTCATTTATAGTGTAATTCATTTATTATTACCTTAGTATAATTTTAAGATAACCCCTCTCTTATGTATGTCTTCAGGTTATCCTGTGTAGTTGTAGAAGATCAATGGAATTATAATATCATGTTATATAGTTTAAAATAATGTTTTTGTATCTGTGATTCAATTAATTTTACATTGTACATATCATCCAAAAAAATTGTGCCTCTGAATCATATAGGATTTTTTTAGAGGTTCGTTTATGTAATAAATCTGGATTCAAGGTGTATTAAAATATGGTTTACCATATATAATGTGGGAATGAAATATTTTTAAAATAATTAGGCATCATTTTATGTTTTTATGATGAATAGTGCCATATTTAACTCACATAGAAGAAAATATATTTTGGATCATAATATCACTGTATATTTTTGAAATAAATGAATGTGGTGGTGTTTAATATAAGTTCAACAGAACTTGTTCCATTTTTATAAAGGCGTGTGTTATGTACATGATAATAGTAAAATAAAATCAATGATCAACCCATTTTTTTATTACATGTAAATTAATTATGGTGGTGGTCAAGAAATATAAATTGGGACCATTGCGTGATAAAGAATCATTGGTTTTTGATGGGTTACAAAGAATGTCAAATATTATCTATGCTTGAACAGTGATAATTATTTTTTATTCCCATAGGTGAGGAGTGTGGTATTTCATACTATGATATGGAAATAGAGCCTATGAGTTTGGATCCCCAGTCTGATAAGAAGGGGTGTTGTGTGGAGAACTCTAGAAGACTATTGAACTTGATTATGATGGTATTAGCAGAGTGGTGGGGTAATAAATATCATTATTAGAGGTAATATGCTTTATAGTGTCCCTTGTGTAAGAAGGTCATATATAAAAATAATGTTTAATGGTGTTTATGTTGTCTAAAAGGTTATACTTTTACTTTAGTTTCATAGGATATTTCTTTGTTAATTTATTTGTTTCTATTTTGGTAAATATTAGTGAGTCTATTAGTTAGTGGGTTGGGGGGTCAGTTATACCACATGTAAAAATTCATCAAGGATATAACATGTTATGGTTTTACTATTAATACTTACTAATCAAGTAATAAATTATTTTTTATCGGTTATATCTTTATGATGGTTTGGTATATTAAATAATTCACCATTATGGTGTGTGATGAACATGAGAGAAAGATGATTTTTTGTTGGAATCGGCCGAGCTATAGTGGGTTGGGTGGAAAGGCTATGTATTGTTGAAACTAGATGCGCCCCATAGTATGAATATATTCAGTTTTGGTAATGTTATCATGTTGAATAAGTGTTACTACATCTCATGACTATATGTGTTTGAAATATAATGAGTAATTTTCTTGATTACGAGCTGGTAGTAATGATGTTTTGATAGGGCACGTAAAGAGCGGTGTGTAAGGGATCAAAACCATTTGGTAAAGGATATTTTTTGAATGAGTTCATATAATTGTTCATTTTGTGTCGATAAATGAGACATACCCATGTTTGGGTATTAGTAATAGGTAATCATGTGTGAACTAGTAGTGCAGACTAGAGGAAAAAGTGAAACACTATTAGGTTTACTTTTCTCGGAGATAATATAGGTTGATTTAATTATTTAAACAACATTTCGGAAATAATTTTTTTATTAAATAATTATTTCAAACATAATTCATATGATGAACCATGATTCATGATATGATTAATATAGTGAAGCAAAATTCATTGTCTAAATGATGTGGTGAAACATTATAAAGGCTTCATTTGTGGAATAAAATTTGAGGAAATAAAAGATGTTTTGGCCATTTTTATTGTGTTTTTGGAGCCCAACATGTGGGGTAAACAATGAGAATAATAATTTGGAGTAACATGTTTCATTTCATGAAATCCCTTTCTTATTGTGGAATAAAATGGGGGAATGGATATGGGGAAAGGTGAAACCACTTATTCAATTGATTGGTTTTCATGTACATCTATGAGAGTCAATATAACTATAGGAAATGATATTTAAGACAAGAGGAATTTTGATGGTCAGAGACTCCTAGGGGTTCTTCTTCGAGAAATTATCCTTTTGATTTGGATTTCTTATCACCCCTTGAATTTTGATTTGTGTTATAAGTTATTGTTTATGGAATAGATATGTGTACCATGGTTGTATTTTTGAAATTTATGGTTTTAGGGTTACTTGGGGATGAGTTTCAGGGGGTTAGACCATCATGTAGAATAAACAATTTCCATGGTATATATTTACAAAGTGAATGATGGTATCATTTTATGAATGTGTCAATCTATGCTATAAGGGGTTTTTTTCAACTATATTAATTATTTGATCCCCTATAGGCACTGTGATCTTCACATGGACTGTTATTTTAAGTGTTTAAAAATAAATACCTCCCTTTATATCCAAACCCAAATCCCCATATGAGATTTTATTCCATGTAAAATTAATATTTTATGATTTTCAACCTTTTATCCAGGTTATATCATATATTGTTGTCTTTTTACTAGTAGTGGACTCCTCATAACAATGGTTAACCTCACAAAGTCACTATATCTAAAATTTATTAATTTTTTTTATTTTTCACTTAATTAAACCCTAATATTTTCATATAAGGGATGATTTATCATACCAGTAAAGAATAATTTTGTTCAAGGAGATATTTTTTATGACTTAGCTTCGCCTCCCATAAGGTAGGATGTTCTTATTATGATTTGAAATTAATATGGAATTATATGACATTCTTTGTATGTGTGTGTGTGGTGCTATGTGCACTATATTTTATACAAAGTATTTGGATGAGGTTTATATTAGAATACGATATACACTAGGTACGTGTATAATTTATGTGAAATGAAATTGATGATTATAACCCTTTAATTAGATATGTTGATCAGGTGGTCTTTATGGGTAAATGAGTATGGAATGTATTGTTTGGGCCCAATTGAGGATAGTATTTTTGGGATGAATAATGTAGGGATTCGAGTAGTGGATCCCCTAGCTTGTGATTCTTGAAAATATTGAATTAGATCCGTATACATGTATTTATTTTTGGGATGACCTATTTGGTATATTTTTCCACCTATACTATTGTTTGGGCTCAGGAATATCTAGAATGTCATAAAAAATAGATTAGGGGCTTGGGGTTCTTTTCTATAACATATACTAGATTTTAATGAATGTCATTTTTGTTTTTATGTGATGAAGCAAGATAAACATGGGATATATGGATTATAAAAATTTGTGATATTATGATGACAATTACTGAGATGGTTTGGTCTCATTGTGATGATGATGGTCATCTTGTTTGTGCACCCAGTTCAGTTGTATGTTTATGAGATTCCCTCTCTTGTTTTCGGTGTGTGTGATTATTATTGAATATTTCATGATTTGATATACCTAATGCTCATGGGGATGGGTTAGTGTGTTTTACTGGACCTCCTCTATGCATACTAGGATGGTTTTTTTGATGATTAGTCAACCCATGATTATGTAGGGATGTGACAATGTGTAGACATAATATCCCCAAAGTATGGGGATATAGGTTGTTGTGACTTGATTGTGATCACATTGAAAATTTATAAATTCATTGATGTACTAGATATGACCTACCTAAGTGTATATGGATTTTTATGTTGCTTTATAAGGTTATGACTATGTGAAAAGGTGTAGGTTTTGTTTTTTTTCAGTTTTATGTTTTATATAGAATTTATTTATATATTTGAAATAAAAAGGGTAGGGTCTGGGTTTGTAAAATACTGGTTAACTCAAACTATGGGTTCTATGTTTATTGAAGTATTTTTTTTCCACTATATACATATTTAAAGGACTATTTCAAATATTTTATTAATGAATATTTGGCACTCTATTGGGTTTATAATCATACAATATGGGGAATCTCTAATCAATTGTAGACAAATTATGATTAGAAATTCATATGTGATAAAATGATCTTCTTAGGGATGTTCTATAGGTGGTGCATGTTGGTTGAGTTGATTTCAATAAAAACTCTGATATCCATTAAATGCATTCCAAATTATTAATTTTTATAATTTATTATTGTATATACATCTTCCATATGATTGGACCGTTCTTATTAAATGATGCACTAGAAAGTGTGTTCCATTTTCATATATCTTGGGATGTTATGTTTAATTTAATCTTATATATTCATTCACTCATAATTCAATTTTTATTCAAAAATCGATGAAATAGAGGGTGGTATAAAGGGATGATTACTTAATTAATCTCCACCAAAAACATGGTTATAATATTGTGGTAAAGAACCCATACAATTAAAAATAATGAGTTAATCACTAATATCACATTTACTATCTAGGGTGTTAATTTCTATGATTCACACCATCTAAGTGTGAGATACCTCTATTCCATGTCTAATGAAGAGTTTTCATTTCCTAATGAGGTTCATAATATACCACAAAACAATGGATAAATCCTAAAAAATGTAAATGTTTAGCATGAAATCCGTTTTCTACAATCCAATATCGACATAATATGAACTACATAGAGAGGTTCCACTATAAAGAGATCCATTCTATGCACAAATAGAATTCACCTCATCAATAATGATTTTAAAATAAAAAACTAATCCTTCATCATTCAAAATAAGCACCCCACCTTATCACACAATCAATAATGAACCCTTAATCATTGAGATTTATACAAGAATTTGTTGGATTCCACTTAATAAAACTCCCTTAGAAATCCTTCTAACACTACTAAATTTTATCTAAACATCATAGTATTATCACCATAGTATTAGCAGTGGTATATCCACTTCAAAAGAGAACACCATGGTATGCCCCTAGGGAAAATAAATATACCAGGATAATGTAAAGAGAATAATGACTTTCTTTCCACCAATTATTACCATCCTAGAAAAGAACATAACGCACCAATGAATACACTATAGTTCATTATTTGATTTTGTTTCATCGTTTCTCCACCCCCACAAACCAGGTTCTGATGAACTTTTCAGTAGAGCCTCCATAATGACAATTCGTTATTGCTAGCTGATGGGGAATGATATTAACCATATCCAATATCCCACAAATAACAAATGATAGGACCTCAATATTTTATACACCATAGCACACAAGCATCACGAGTCCTGGTGGATACCCATCATTTAGATATTATTATCTCTCAAAATTTCCTTGACCTGAATTTTAATGAAAAAGTAATCAAATTTATTGATATATTGTTATACCATAAACTACTCACCCACTCTTTAGTATCATACATTAGATTCATAAAAGGTACAGAACCCAACATACATAAATTACCCAAGTATGAATCTATGAAAACTCACTAATCAGGTTCATCAACCAGATGGATAATACCATGCATGGTCATTTTAACTACATTGAGAATGGAATTCCTAATTTATGGTTGAATACTAGCTTGAATGAAAGATATATCCATGACATGGAATATAGGGAGGAAAATAGTGTGTTCAATGTCCTAGTCCTCCCATAACCAAATACATCCACTTTAATAATCCATTACGTATTAACTTTTAATGTCTCAAATCTTATATTAATGTGTCACATAAATATAAAAATCCTTCCAGTTCTCTCCTCCGAGCCTCCTCAATTCACCCCATATATTTTATCCATGAACACTCACAATAGGTACTTCCTTTAAATAATGTTCCATTCATGTTTTTAATTCATTATTTTCATGGTGTACATCACAATTTTCAAACGTATACACCCTTCAGATATCATCATCACAATTATATTCCAAGTAGTCTGATAGATTTTCCACTCTGATTGGTTATCATAGATGAATTCATTCATTATTTTCAGAATTTTTGAAATAGTGCCTTTTGGTTCCTTGATAACAAAAAAAAGATGGAAAGGAATGGAAATAATAATACTATTTACCTATTTAATTCTCCCCCCAAATAAGAGAATGTGAATCCTCAAATTACATACATGATCTCATATTTGGTTGATTATTCTCTAAAAATATTTTTTTTCCCAATTCGAGATAGGAACTATTAAATACTATATTGAAGACATTTCCCTTGTATGCCCAGATACTCGCACTACTACAAATCTGAGCTATATCCACAGACCAATATCCACGGTTTTATAGGTCCATGGCTATATCTTTTATACTGCCACTGTTAATTATTTCATCTGTGGCTAAATCCAGCAGCCCCGTTTTTTTCCCAAACCCATCGGGCTCCTTCTCCTCCCCCCCACGATTCCTCCTCCTAACCACGCCCTCCCCCTCCATGACGCCTCCACGCCGACGCCTCCTCCGCACCGCGCCCTCCTTACCGCACCCTCCTCGCCGCGCCCTCCTCGCCGCACCCTCCCCCTCGTCGCGCCCTCCTCCCCGACGCCTCCTCGTCGTGCCCTCCTCCCCGATGCCTCCTCGCCGACGCCACCTCCGCGCCGCGCCCTCCTCGCCGCGCCTTCCTCACCGTGCCCTCCGTGCCGCGTCCTCCTCTCCATGGTGTCATTGAGCATTACTCGGTTATGGAACTGAAGAATATGGATGAGGGTGGTCCCAAGAATCCCTCCGTTTTATCATTTTCAGCAAGCGGAAATGTATCGGAATAGGTTTAAGGGAGTGAGTCCACATTCATGAAGTGTTCTATAGAAGTGGGAGGTATTGTGATGGATAACCATTTTGATCTTTTTTCATATGATGAAATAGTCCATAATTTTGAACAATACCTAGTTAGAACTATTGGAGAGGAGCAGGTCCCTGAAAATTGGTCATGTGATGAATGTTCTTTCCACTTTTTAGGTGATTTAGAGGGCGAGGTTCAGGATTAAATGTATCCATGTATGAGAAGAGTAAGATTGGGAGGGTCAACTAGAATGATAAAAGGTATTACTCATATTTTTCTCTACCAATGGTGACTAGGTCTATAAATATGTCAAAGGACAAATAGAAGGAATGTCACCCACCTCTCCAAGGTGTTCTTTTAGTAGTGGGATATTCCTGATAATCCTTTCAAAATTCTTGTGAAATCATAATATGATGAACCAATTAATGATACCCGTTCCTTTACTTTGAAAAATTATAAATTTGAGGATTTTTGTTTTGATAAGAGGTTGGAGGAGGTTGAATAAATCACTTCTAACTTAGAAACACTCCTAGGATCACCGTTTTTTCTTTAAAAAGAGAAAGATGACCAAATTAATGACGTTTTTTATTTAATTGAACAAGCTTTTCTTTTATATTATTGTGATTTTTTTGTGTATGATTTTGATTTCTCTTCTCCATATGTATGTTGTGTATATTCAAGTGAACTTCATGATTTACTAGAGGTACATGAGAAGGTTATTAATACACCTGATGAGAAACTTTTGAAACTCAAAAAATCTAATTGTAATTCAAAGTTTGGGAGTGGTTGAAGAGAAAGAGGATATTTTGAAGTTGCGCACTAATGAAAAAGTGGATATTGATACATATGTGGTTTTTAATAATAAATTTATATACGATATTAAATCGGATGAAAAATCACATACAAGAATTGAATTTCTACTATTTATGCACATCACTCCTCAAGTTGAAGAAGAGGGAATATTCCCACTTTCCCCCACTTTCCACTACTCCTTGGATGTTATAACATCAAAGTGGTGAAATTAAAATTATATGAAAATGGGGTGTTAAAAAACTATTTGAGTTGATTACTATAGCTAGAAAGAGGATTTTATGCTAGTTATTAAGTAAGAAGACACATCCTCCATCTAATTGGGGTTGAATCAATGATTTTTCAACTGTGAGAAATCTAAATATAAAACCCCTTGGGGGATAAACCCAATATTATCTTGTTACTTTTTTTAGTTTTTTTTATTTGACCTTCTTTAATAATGTTTTTTTGATTTAGGTCTTTTTCTGTAGGAAGTTAGGTGGGTCACTTCACATGGCATCCCATTTTGAGTAACTTCTTTCACTCTAAGAAAATTTTCAGGTTGTTTCCTTCCACCCTTAAATTTTTAAGAGATTAAATTCTTATTATATACTTCAAATTAAGTGTGAGGTAAGGGTACACAATTTTTTTCTAATCCTAAATTTTATAATTCTAAATCATTGTTTAAACATTCCTTTTTATTGATTTTTATTAAAACAATTATGTTATTCACATAGAATATGTGAATGTACGTTATAATTTCTATTTTATTAGTACATTGGTGAGCATAATTTCACATCCTATTGAAGTATAGATTCAACTATTTTTATAGATCTAGAGAAGTTATATTTCATAGTAACTTTGAACCAATCTACCTTAGTTTGTACTCTAGTTTTGTTCGGTTTTGAACTTTAAATTTTATAAATTAATATATATGTTTACACTTATAGGAGATGAAATTTTGGAAACCAAAGGTATTTATTCAACAAGAAAATAAGGGAAACGTTTTCCAATGATCTCAAATGAATAGAGCATCTACACCATGGGAGTAATAGTTTAAATTATGTGATTTTTATACTTCAACTTGAAAATTCACTTCTTTTTTTAGTTGAAATAAATGGTTGGAAGTTGCCTTTTAATAAATTTTGTATGCTGAAATCATTTGGTTAAATCTGTTGGTTGTTTCTTCCTTTTTTACTACCTTTTTGTATTGAAATTCTGGTGTGTATGCTTATTTTAATGTTTTACTAAAAATCATTTTTAAACTTCAAATGTTAGCATGCATCTACATTAAAATCCATGAATATGTGTTGAAGTTGTTAATATAGTAACCAGTGGGTATCATTCATGCATTTTGTGTGATAGTTTGAACTCTATGTTCTTCATTTCTATTGTTTTTAATATATTAGTTATATGCTTTGTTTGTAATTAGATAAAAATATTTTTTATTGTTACAAATTGATGCATATATCTAATTAATAATTTCTACCATATGATGAGGTGGTTGGTGTTGGTTCAAATGCGGGCATGTTGGCATGCAACCACAAGAAAGGGGGAACATCCATTCTTGGTAATGGGAATCTATGTGAACTTCACTTCTCAGTTATTGGTTTTGATTAGAGTCATATTAACATATTATTTTGTTCCCATGTAGTTTTACAAACATAAAATAAAAATTTAATCATAGTTTTATGGTTCCAATTCTAAAATCTTTTTTATGAGCTGAATTCTACGGTACTCAATTGTTCTGGTCGATATGATTGTATCACCTTATTTCTTCCATAAACCTTTTGCAGTTTGATGAAGATAGGGTTCAACTGGTGATGAAATTTTTGAAGCTCTAATTTCTAATAGTTGAACTTTTCAGAACAAAACATTTTCCTCTCAAGTAAGATTTGATTTGTGGTTCTTGCATTTACTATTTTTGCAGGATACATATTTGTATTCAGGCACATAAACACAAATATATTTCTTATCAATTTTTTATTCTCTACATAATTACTTCTGATTTATTTTGATCTTTTTTTCTTTATTTCCTGTAGGTAAAATATAGGCTTAGGGTGACAAAGAAATATGCACCCAAAGTACTCTTAAGGCACCGTTTTGTATGATCGTAACATTTTGGTAAGTTCATTTATTTCTTTTCACCATACTACATCATGTATGTTGAGAGGGGTCTTTGATTTGTGGTTCTTGCATCATATATTTTGGTCTTTTGTTATATTTGTTGAAAATAGTCATTTTATGTATTGAAGTGTTTTTGATAATATCTTCGGGATGTATTGAAGTATGATAGGGGGCTGGGTGGAGTGGGGCAGGGGGCAGGGTGGAGGGGTGCATGGGGGGCAGGATGAAGGGGGGTAGGGGGCAGGGGGGCAGAGGGCAGGGGGAAGGGGTAGGGGGGAGGGTGGATGGGGCAGGGGGAAGGGAGGGTACAGGGGGGTGTAGGGGGTGTTGTGCAGGCTAAGGGGTGGGTGGAGGGGGGCAGGGGGCAGGGGGGTAGCGTGCAGAATGGAGGGGGCCAGGGGCGAGGGGGGAGGGGGGCAGGGGGTAGGGGCAGTTTCTCCATACCATTACTCCAATTATTTTTCTTGTTCTTTAATTTTGGGTCACTACCCATGACTTTATCATACATGTATTTAGCTTTTGGATATTCATCTTCATTTACCATATTGGAGGTGATGATAACCTTCTAACTGATTGAATTTTCCTCATCATCATCATACCATAATACACGACTTAAGTGTGTAAATTTATCCATATACTATCTTGGATAAGATTGTGACTCTATGGAGGCCTTATTCTTATTAATCATTGCAGCAGGTAATTTCGTGAAACCCCATACTGATCATTATTTTTAGTAGGTAAGAGATTCTGCTGCAACTTATTTTTATGATCCTTGGGTGTACTCATATTCAGTGAACCTGGTGAGGTTTCCTTCCTGGATTGTTCTTAGATATCTATGTATGAAACATGCATGAGGGGTCCCTAAGAATGTGTCATCATCAATTAATGATAGGTAGGAACCTGCAAGAATTTTATCCCATTTTTCACCACTTGAGAACCATGAGATGCAATCAGGTTAGGTAAATCATCCTAAAAGCAACACCTCTATGTAGGCATGCCATCAAATGTTGCCTCATTTGAAGTACTCTCTTCAAGACCAGCTACATTTGTATAGAGGTCCACATTGACTTTCTGCCTAATTTTCCCATTCGTGAGTATTTACATTAGGCTTTCCTACAATGTTGCAAATACCTACAGTCCCTTGGATCTTTACAAAACATCAGGGAAAGGTGCCCCCAAAATACATGCCCCTCGAACTAGATGTTCTATCCAATGTTTATCTCTCTATCAGAAAGTGGTACATTGTCCTCATTCATGGATCTTTTTGGGGGTGGGCCCTCTAGAGTAAATACAACACACTGACAATAATCAATGTTTCTTTCATTAGAAGGACCATCCTAAAGTGATGTTGAAGTGATTAAGTCTATAGTTTTCCCAGTATCCTTCTACACTGATATAACCCCTATCTTATATACATTATAAGGGACACTAGTGTATTTTCTCTCCATGTCATAGATTGGAATATTCATCTTACAATTCCAACTTTCATAGTTAGAGACATCATTCCCCTTAATATTGTAAAATGAATACTCCTTGTCCCTATTACATTCTGGAGAATGATGGAAAAAACATATAATTCATGTAGAACTGTGGTTTCCTTTCGTATTGTATCAGAAAGTCTATACATTCATCTAGATAGTTAAGACTACTTCTTCTAGAATCATTATATACATGTCCACATTCACATGGGTTTTCACATAGTGTCCAAACCTTGGGTTATCGGTATGTATATCCAACGAAAATGAGTTCCCCACGACTGAGAAAATTTCCCAAAAAATGTGTGAGTACCAATAGAGCTATACAGGCAGGGGGAGGGGTGTCCGGCAGGGGGAGGGGTGTCCGGCAGGGGGAGGGGTGTCCGGAAGGGGGGAGGGGTGTCCGGTAGGGGGGATGGGCTGTCCAGGCAGGGGGAGGGGTGTCCCGCCGGGGGAGGGGTGTCCAGTAGGGGGGAGGGGTGTCCAGGCTGGGGGAGGGGCTGTCCAGCAGGGGGAGGGCTGTCCAACAGGGGGGAGGGTTGTCCAGAAGGGGGGAGGGGTGTCCGGCAGGGGGGAGGGGTGTCCGGCAGGGGGGATGGGCTGTCCAGGTAGAGGGAGGGGTGTCCAGGAGGGGGAGGGGTGTCCAGCATGGGGAGGGGTGTCCAGCTGGGGGGAGGGGTGTCCAGGCAGGGGGAGGGGCTATCCAGAAGGGGGGAGGGGTGTCCAGGCAGGGGGAGGGGCTGTCTAGTAGGGGGGAGGGCTGTCCAACAGGGGGGAGGGGTGGCCAGCAAGAGGGGAGGGGTGTCCGGCAGGGGGGAGGGGTGTCCGGTAGGGGGCCCAGGCTGTCCAGTATGGGGGCGGGGCTGTCCAGCAGGGGGGAGGGTTGTCCAGCAGGGGGGAGGGATGTCTAGTAGGGGGGAT
Source organism: Viscum album (assembly GCA_963277665.1). Lineage (NCBI taxonomy): Eukaryota > Viridiplantae > Streptophyta > Magnoliopsida > Santalales > Viscaceae > Viscum > Viscum album. Next base: position 1,917,897,731 of record OY728125.1, on the reverse strand, counting down.
GTCCAGCAGCGGGAGGGCTGTCTAGCAGGGGGAGGGGTGTCCAGTAGGGGGGAGGGGTGTCCATGCAGGGGGCGAGGATGTCCAGTAGGGGGGCCGGCTGTCCGGCAGGGGGGCGAGCTGTCAGGCAGGGGGGCGGGCTGTCAGGTAGGGGGACGGGCTATCTGGAAGGGGGAGGGGTGTCCGGCAGGGGGGAGGGGTGTCCAACAGGGGGGAGGGGTTGTCCAGCAGGGGGAGGGGCTGTCCGGTAGTGGGAGGGCTGTCCAGCAGATGGGAGGGCTATCCAGCAGGGGGAGGGATGTCCAGCAAGGGGGGAGGGCTGTCCAGTAGGGGAGGGGTGTCCAGCAGGGAGAGGGGTGTCCAGGGGTCCCACAGTACCAGTAATGTCAGATTACATGTTATGTAACCTGTGATTTTCCTGATCCCAAGGGGTATTCCTCTAGGTATTCCTACACATTTCTAGATCTCCAAACCTCACCGAATTAGGTATATCAGGGGTCACCCAATCCTCTAGTCATCACAGATTATCATTCATTTCTTTAAATTTTCTGAGAAAACATCCTCTCATGACATCCATATCATCCTATATGAAATTAAGTGGAAGATGTTGCCCCGCGGATGTCGCTGGACTGATCCAACACGTTGTGGTCACGCTGTGGTCACGCCGCAGTCACGCCATGGTCATGCCGCGGTCACGCCGTGGTCACGCTGCGGTCATGCCGCGGTCACGCCGCGGTCACGCTGCGGTCACACCGTAATCACGCCGCGTTCACGCCGCAGTCACTCCGCGGTCACGCCGCGATCACGCCGCGGTCACGCCGTGATTTGGCCCTACTCCAGGATGACACCCTACGGCAGTTACTCCTCCAGGGCGACACCCCGCGGCGGTCACGCCGCGGTCATGTCGCGGTCACGCCGTGATTTGGACCTACTCTAGGACGACACCCTGCGACGGTTACTCCTCCAAGACGACACCCTGTGGCGGTCACGCCGCAGCCATGTCGCGGTCACTCCGCGGTCACGCCGCGGTCACGCCGCGGTCACGCCGCGGTCACGCCGCGGTGACGCCGCGGTCACGCCGCGGTCACGCCGCGGTGACGCCGCGGTCACGTCGCGCTCACGTCGCGGTCTTACCGCGGCCACGCCGTGATTTGGCCCCACTCCAGGACGACACCCTGCGGCGATTACTCCTCATTAGAGAAACATTGAATGGTTAGCTCTATAATTTTTCATATTTCCTCACTCCTAAACTATATCTCCTCTCAGCGCTGACTCTCATCCATATTTCCTCAAAACGTGTATAGCAGGTGGTACAAAGGATCAATTCAACTGAAAGCATTGGTTTGGAATTGTCTGCCATATTTTATTGTACATGTATCTCATAATATTTGTTCGGTAATTCTTATTTTTCCTCATCCTCTTCACATGTTGTCTGAACCAGATCATCCTCATCCTCTGCACATGTTGTCTAAACCAGATCAGCCTATTGTGATGGAAATTCAATGTCTACTTTTGGCTGTTTTAGATGAAATTACTTCCATAATTCCCTCATCTCATGTAGCACTCATTGGAGGAGGATGATCACTGCAAAGTTGAGTTTTAAAGGCTGTACACAATCTGTTTGATGAAATTCCAAAGAGGCTGTTCTATTCTAAGGGCCTATTTCATGCTGGAGTTCCCACATTTCCCCCCACAAGCTGGCAATGGGAGGTCTGTTTGGGCCTATGAAAACAGGGCTAGTTTGTTATGGACAAAGATGCAACTAGAGACCTGGTTTGCATGAAGAGTTTCCATGAAGGGTCTTCACGGTAGAGGATACTAGCTCTGGTCTGTATTTGGTAGTTGCTTCCATGATGATTCCCACAACCATTTGACTGAATTTCACACCAAAACAAGCCCTGCTAGTGACTGTTTTTCGATGCACTATAAAAATCCCATGGCCAACCCACCAAAATCAAAGCAGCTATTCCAGGGCCATTTCCACTCTCACTAAAAAATACAAACTCAAGCCCTACTGCAATTCCAAGCCCCCACTTCAATTTAGCCACTATGAACTCCTTCTCAGCCCCCCGCCATTTTTCAATCCACATAGACAACCCATCCACAACTTGACCACCAATCAGGCCTACCCACCTCTCAACTTCTAAGCCACCAACCCCACATTTTCCACCAGGCATCCGACTTTAAAACCATTCCAAACCTCACCAAATTCTAACCAATTAAACCAGACCCCTTAAAATTTTAAGCCCTCATCTAAATTCATGTTCCAACTCACTTATTTTAGACCCAATCTACCCTGACACTTCAGAAAAACAAGAGCAGCCTACTTAAAATCCTTTCCAACTTAGTTTCCTTCATGATTTCCCCCATGAGTCCACAGCCTCACCTCAACCAAATTATTAACCACCTGGACACCTGGAAGACACAAGAGGAGAGAGAAGGTTTATAGATATTTTTTCTAATATTTTATTCCATTGGAAGAGAATTTGTTGGATGCTGCCACTTGTAATGAGGTACTTAATTTCCTCTCCCTCTTTCTTCCATTAAATATTAGACAGATCCTACGTAAAAAAATCATTCTCCACCTCCGGGGAAGCAACTCTCAGCTACCGTTCTTCTGTTCTTCTTCCTACTGATGAATAAAATTCCCCAAGTATATTGGGAAAATTTTATTCATTTTTCTTCATTTACCTCTTCTTACTTCCTGTTGATTTCAGCAGCCGGATTCGGTCTTTTAGCAATAGCCCATGACATCCATCCGTTGTATAGGGGGTCCAGTGGGGGGGGGGGTCTGTCCTGGGGTGTCCAGGGTCTGGGGGGGGGGGCTGTCCTATGGGGGTCTGTCCATGGGGTGTCTAGGGGGTCCAGTGGGGGGAGGGGTCTGTCCTGGGGTGTCCAGGGTCTGGGGGGGTCTGTCCTGGGGGGTCTGGGTTTGGGGGGTGGGAGTAGGTTCTGGGGGGTGTCCATGGTCTGGGGGGCTGTCCAGGTTCTGGGGGGGGGGCAGGACTGGTAGGGGTGTCCAGGGTCTGGGGGGGGGGGGGGGGGTCTGTCCTGGGGTGTCCACGGTCAGGGGGCAGGGGGCAGGGGGTAGGGGTAGGGGGTAGGGGCAGGGGTGTTCAGTAGGGGGAGGGGTGTCCAGTAGGGGGAGGGGCTATCCAGGCAGGGGGGAGGGGTGTCCAACATGGGGGAGGGGTGTCCAGGGGGTGGTCCAGGGGTGTCCATGGGTGGTGGTCCAGGGGGAGGGGTGTCTAGCAGTGGTGTCTATTGCAGGTATTCTTTTTTGGGCTTCAACAGATTATGAAAGGAATCGGTGAATGGTCCTTAAACAGATTACGCAAGGACTCGGCGAATGGTTCTTCCACTTCTTCCTCTTCTCCCCCAAACTGTAACTCTCTCTCTATCTCTGTACTGCTTGCTCTCAATACAGAAATTTACCATTGTACCTTCTTCTTTTTTTCTCCTCTCTCAATTTTATTCCTAACAAAATGTGTGTCCTCTGTTTCTATCAACCTTCAGAACACCTTCTATACATCCTCAACTTGTATTCCTTCCACCTACTTCTCAAATAATATGTGCCAAGAAATGTATGTTATGTGTTGTTCTCGGTGGTCTGCAAACTTAGGTTCTGTGAACTGAAATGTATGACATAACATATGTTTGTTCTTATGCTCTGTATAAAAAAAATGATATTTTGTGCTTCTCAATGCACCTCCAAGTCTCCCATTTTTCTTCAAATATCTTCCACAAACATCATTGATCAATAAACATCAAATATAAAGTGGCAGGGGTGTCTAGGGGGTCCAATGGGGGGGGGGGTCTATCCATGGGGTGTCTAGGGGGTCCAGTGGGGGGGGGGGGGTCTGTCCTGGGGTGTCCAGGGTATGGGGGGGTGTCCAGGAAGGGGGGGTGTCCAGGTAGGGGGGAGGGTGTCCGGGAAGGGGGGGTGTGTAGATGGGGGGGGGGGGCAGGGAGGGGGTGTTCTGGTGGGGGGCAAGGGGGGTGGGGTAGGGGGTGTGCTGGGGCAGGGGGAGGGGTGTGTGCAGGTGGGGGGGGGAGGTGCGGGGTAGGGGGCAGGGAGGGGGTGTGCAGGTGGAGGGGTAGGGGGGGTGCTGGGGCATGCGGGGGACTGGTGCAGGGGGGGTGTGTTGGGGGCCTGGGTGCAGGGGGGCAGTGGGGGTGCCGGTGGGGTGGATAGTGGGGGTGCAGTGGGGGGGAGGGGGACCTTGGTACAAGGGGTAGTGAGGGGGCTGGGTGTAGGGGTGGGGGTGGATATAGGGCAGGGTGTAGGGGGGATCGGGGTGGGGCTGGGGGCCTGGGTGCAGGGGGGCAGTGGGGGTGCGGATGAGGGTGGATAGTGGGGGTCCAATGGGGGGGAGGGGGACCTGGGTTCAAGGGGTAGTGAGGGGTCTGGGTGTAGGGGGTGGGGGCTGGATATAGGGCTGGGTGCAGGGGGGATGGGGGGGGGGGGGGGGCTGGGGGCCTGGGTGCATGGGGGTAGTGGGGGTGCAGTGGGGGAGAGGGGACCAATGTGAAAGTGGTAGGGAGGGGGCTGGGTGTAACAGGGTGGGTGCTAGATATAGGGCTGGGTGCGGGGGGGGGGGGGGTGATGGGGGGGGTGGGGGGGGGGGGGGGCTGGGGGCTGGTGTCCTGGGTGGAGGGGGGGCAGTGGGGGTGCGGGTGGGGGTAGATAGTGGGGGTGCAGTGGGGGGGAGGGGGACCTGGGTGCAAAGGGTAGTGAGGGGGCTGGGTGTAGGGGGTGGGGGATGGATATAGGGCTGGGTGCAGGGGGAGTGGGGGGGGGGGGGGGGGGGCTGGGTGCATGTGGTACTGGGGGTGCAGGGGGTGTCAAGGGGGGTGTCCAGGGGTGTCAGGGGGGGGGGGGGTTCCAAGGGGTTCTATCCAGAGGGTAGACTGGTGGTGTGTAAAGGGGTTGTGGATGTGCTAGGTGGGGTCTGTCCAAGGGGGAAGGGAGGAGCTATAAGGGGTCTGTCCAGTGAGGGGGTGTGCAGGTGGGGTGCAGGTTCTGGGGGGGTCTGTGTTTGGTGGGGCAGGTTTTGGGGGGTGTCCATGGTCTGGGGAGGTGTCCAGGTTCTGGGGGGGGGGGGGGGCGGCAGGGTCTGGGGGGGGGGGGGGTCTATCCTGGGGTTGGTTCCAGGGAGGTGTCCAGGGGGTGTCCCGGGGTTTAGGGGGTGTCCAAGGGGTGTGTGCAGGTGGGGGGGGGGTGGTGTCTTGGGGTTAGACTAACTTACTTACATATCATTCTTAAATTTTAGTTCTATATCATGTAGTATAATTATGAGTTCATATTTCCTCATGAACTGAATATTTAGAAGATAAAAAAAATCTGTATATTTTAGTTGGATTACTATAAAAATAAATATTTATTGTAATCATGAATTGAGCATAAGAAAAATTTATGAATTAAACTACTTTTAAAGTTAATTTATTAGGTTTCATTTGTATTGCAACCATGATAACTGAATTAAATTTTGTGGGGGGCAGGGAGGGGGTGTGCTAGGGGGTAAGGGGTGTGCTGGGGCTGGGGGGGCTGGTGCGGGGGGGGGGGGGGGGGTCTGCAAGGCAGTTGGGAGGAGGGAAGGGGGGGTCTGCAGGAGGTGTCTAGGGGGGAGTCTGGGGGGTGTCCAGGGTGTGTCCAGGAGGTGTCCAGGGGGTGTCCAGGGTCTATCCAAGGTGTGTCCAGGGGGTGTCCCAGGTGTGTCCAGGGGATGTCCAGGGGGTGTCTAGGGGGTGTCCAGGGGGGTGCCCAGGGGCGTGTCCAGGGGGTGTCCAGGGGGTATTTTTTATGGATTTGGACACCCTATAGCCACAGTTCTAAACCGTGGCTATAAACATATTGCCACGGTTTTTAACCGTGGCTATAGACATAATGCCACAGTTTTAAACCGTGGCGATATATTCTGTCCGACCTTTAGTATAGCCACGGTTTCAACCGTGGATTTAGGTATAAAGCCAAAAATAATATATATGTAAATGGATGAATAAACAATCCTATGGAAAAATAACACACAACCATTCCATAAAATATTAAGATTTAATCATATAAAAAATGACACCCAACCAGTGAATAAAATTGACAAAAATAGTTTAAAATGTCAGATTAAATGGGAATCTACAGTCCATTCAACTTCTGTTCAAATTAAAAATGTAGAACACAATAATCAAAACATTGTAAAGTAATTGATATCAGTCTACTACCAAAGAAATGATATAAATAATTAAATGTGGATGAAAAATATAAAGAAACCTCATGTTGTTCCGTAAATGAAACAATTTGATCACCTACCCATAAATCACTACTATGAGATCTCCATATATGGGGCTTGGAATCAGAACCCTAAGCGCACTTCAAACTCCCTGAGAATGGATGAGCACTATCCATTTGCAACTGACCTCTCTTGAAATCCTCTAGGTAGAACTCGACTTGATCTCGACCTCTCCCACAAAATCAGCTCGTGATCAGCTTTAACCATTGCCTGAAGTGAAGCCCTCATTTCCCAGCCTGCACGACACTGCTCAGACCCGATGAAACTCTTGAATCCCCTACAACCCAGCATCCTAAATTCAGTTTTTTTATTTACCTTTCATTTCATGTTTTATTGAATTACATTAAATCTATTTAAACTGAAAATTCATATATGATAATATATTTATAAATAATAATCATCATATTCCCAAAAAAACAATTTATAAGTAATAACAATTTTCTCAAAAAATCTCTCTTTTTATAAATATTATTAATCTGATTATCATACCTTTTAATATTATTATTTATTTTGTTCAAAAAAATATACATACTATAATACATAATCATAATTTAATAATAAAATTTTTATAATTATAATAATTTTAAAAAAAATAACCTAATTATAATTTATAACATATAATTTAATACATATACACATATATATATCATATATTGTTGTTGAAATAAAATATTATAAAACCTAAATTATATATGTACAAGAATATAATTATTCTTTTTAAAAGTTTTATTCAATACTATTTTGATAAAAATAAATTCTACTTTACAAAATTAATATCTGATTTTAAAATAGTCTTTTAAAAAAACAAAATAAATACTTTTTTTAATATTAGTGTAAAATAATTTTTATAACTAAAAAGAATAATTATGACTAATTATAAGTGTTATAATTAAATTAATTATGTCACAAAATTTCTATAATTATTTTCTAGAAAGAATTTCTTAAAATATTATTATTAGGTTTTAGTAAAATATTTTTATAATAAAACAATGTTGAGAATTTCTGGGATGTCACATCCCGAGTAAAAATAATTTCACCCTCACAATTCATTTATGATAGGAGATTTTAAATTTCTGTCTTTAGAATAAAAAAACCAGGAATTTTTTACTCTACAACCTAGATGAAAACATATAATCCATGATGCATTCTAGATCATTTTTTAAAATTAATTAAAATACTCCAAGTTCGAGCCACCAAAATCAGAACATTATAAATGCGGTGTATTGTTTTATAAAATATAAACACAAACAATACACAACTTTTATTATATACTAAAAGATTTTACCAGCCTTGGTTTTGGAGAAGTTGATATAAATATTACAACTGTACTAAACAAAACAAAATAGAAGAAAGGAGAATTCCAAACAAGTGGTGACTCCTTAATCAAAACAAATGCCACTGGAAGTACTATTAAACTAGTAGAAATAATGATTAAAATAGGGGGTGTGCATTATATATTCATAATAAGGGGATTTAAAAAATTGATAAATATTTTTTTAAATATAACATTGAAAATACATTTGAAAATACCCATTTCAAAACATTATTTGAAATTACATATGTTTTAAAAATACTATATCAATGTATAAAATACATACGATCAAAATTGATTTAAACCTGTTAATGTGTTTTCCTGAAAAAAAATATTCATGATTTATAAAACACTATTGTGTGGCTGCGTGAAACATTTACGGATGTATTAGGCCAATCTAATTAGTGAATTATGGTATCAATCCCCAATTTCTTTTTATATTTTTTATGATTAAGTACCAGATTTTATGAAAAAAAATTCATCATGATTTACTTATATATACTTTCATTATATTTTTTAATTTTTAAATCATGTTACTGTATTAAAATAAACATTCACACTTATATTTATATATAAATATGTACATACATAAATATGTAAATATTCATTGTATATCACTTTCTAGTTTGGTTAAAAACAATACTCAGACCATAAGCCTTTGTATGTATTGTCCATTCATTACAACATTCATCCATGGGATACCTTTGGTATTCATATATATAATTGATCATAGTTAGTATTTTATATTTTTCACATAAATTAAATATTTAATGAAATAAAACATGTTACAGTTTGAATAAATTATTTTACATCATAAATTTAGAAGAAATATATAAAATTTATATTAAAATCATGAATTTATCATAAATGAAATGGATGTCCATGTCGTGCATAACACTTGGAGATGATTGTATGTGGATTATACATCATTAACATGATGAATTTTTGTATACATATTATCTAGAAACATGACGATATGAAATATATCATTTTAATAAAAAAATTATCCTATATATATATATAATATGAAATTAAATTCCATATTAATAAACTTATGCTTCCTATATATATATTTAAATCATAAAATGTACTTAATCGTTAACTTGAAATTAGGTGGCATGTAATCTAACCCATTCAATAATTCACTCAAACACACAAACAAATATAAATATATATATATATATATATTCATGAATGTATATATATATATATATATATTTCTAAAATAAATATATTATACCCATAAAAATAATTCATACATGAGATTGAAATAAATAAATATGGGGTATGAAAGGAAATACATATATATGTGTTGAGAAAAAAACATAATAATTACCTATATACATAAATCATAAACCAGATTTAGGACATGGAGATGGGATTTGAAAATAATGTTGTAGAATAGTTTCATAAATGAATTCATCCTATAAGTATATATTAAACATCACATCCCAAGTTATAGTTATATACCATAATAAAAATGAATAATTAGACAAAATAAATAATTACAGAATTTAGTAAAAATTATCATGAACCAAAATATGAAAATCTAGTTTGTTTCAACATTAAAAATAAGTTTGATAAAAAAAATGTAATGATTTTTTTAAAAGTTCTTAAATAAAAAAACTCTTACTTGAAATAATAATTGAGACCTTCTTGTGCTACAACATATTTGCATTCATTCTTAGACTGAATAATAATTGTTTTGAAGATTATATTTCCTATGGATTTTATATCAATTTTATTCACTATGAAATTATAATAATATATAGGAAAATGAATGAATCAACTAAACAAATGAAAAAATACACACAACTAGTGCATAAAATACACAGATGTAAATAGATGAAAAATGACACACACCCAATGCATAAAATCGACAAAACCTGTTTAAAATGATAGATGAAATAGATATGTAGTTACCGTTCAACCTCTGTTCTAATTGAAAAATTATAACAAAACAATCAAAACATAAAAAATTAATTGATATTAGTCTACCAATAATGAATGTATAGGAATAATGAAAACTGGATGTGCCAGTGAAAGAAACCCAAAATTAACCCATAAAAGAATCAATTTGGTCACCTAACTACAGATTTGAAAATTTGATAACATATTGAAGATGAAAACATTGTGACCTCTATGAATGGAGATCATAATCACAAACCTCAGCACACTTCGAACACCCCATGTGCAGTCGAACACTATCCATCAGTGACCGACCTCGCTTGAACTCTACTGCGTAGACGTCGACATGGTCTTTACCTCTCATTCAGTGTCACCTTCCAATCAGCTTCAACCCCTTCCTGACATGATGCTCCCAACTGCCAACCTATATGCCTCTACTCGGACCACATGATACCCTTGAAACCTAGAATCACGATTCCCATTTCGTTGATTTACCTTTTATTTCATTTCTTATTTTTTTTATTTACACTATTTAAATTAAAAAGTAATATATCATGATATATTTTTAATTTATAATTAGCATATCCCCAAAAATAAAATTCATAAGTAATAATATTTTTTTTAAAACCATTATTTTAATAGATATTATTAATATTATAATCTAAATATTTAAAATTATTATAATTTTTGTGTAAAAAAATTACATAGTATAAGATATAAGCATAATTTTATAATAACATGATTAAAATCTTAATAATTTTAAAAAAATCACATAATTTTAATTTTGAACATATAATTTCAAACATATACATATATGTATATGATATATTGTTTTGAAAATAAAAATTTATAAAACCAAAAATATAATCTTATTTGAAAATAATTATTCAATTTAAATATTTTATACAATGTCATTTCGATGGAATGAAATTAAATTTTACCAAAAGAATAGTAATTTTTAAAATAATCATTTATCAAAGGAATATAATACTTTTCTTTAAAAGTATTAATTTTAAATTAATTTCAAAACATTAAATAATATGTTTATCAAAATTTAAGTGTTATATATAAATTAATTAAATCAATTAATTTTAATTAAAAATTTCAAATAAAATTTTCTTAAAAATATGATGATTTGATTTTGATAAAATATTTCTATAATAAAAATAAGTTTGGAATTTCTGGGAAGTCCCTTGAATGATCTTCATAATACCCAATTGGCTCAGGGGATAGACCATGATGGGAGATGGATGATGGGCATCCACCTCAGGGATGCATTATATGTATCCTGGTTGATGGGAATTAAATTCCATGTAGTTCAAGAAGGCGGTGTAGAATTGGGTCATACAAAAAGTATGACAACTCTGAGATGTGCCAAGGGATTATGCATGTTTAGAAGACCTTTGTTATAAAGGAACCCTTGGTTGGAGGAGTGTTAGGATGTGTGGGGCTTCTACATGGTTATCTAACCATGTGGATCAGAACACCTCAATGGATGAATTTAGTTGATGTTTCCCAAAAAGGGAAGATGTCACATATGGAAGATAAAACCCTAGAAGGGAGCACTAGGTTTTACCATTATTTTAGATTGAAGCTTGCAGAGGGATCCTACATACCCAAAAGGGGCCAAAAACCAAGTAATTAGGAAACATAAAGGGGTTTCAAGTGTGACTTCATGCAGGATGAAGGTGAAACGACGTGAATTAGTCCAGATAGATGGGTGATGGTGAGTGATGATATTGAACCTTGAAGAGGATTCCTACGTATACCTTTGTCTATGAATCAATGTCCATGTAGTAGGTGCGTGAAGTTTAACGTAATGTGTAAAGACCCGAAAATTATATATAATTGTTTTTAATTATATAAGAATTTTACAAGTCTGTGAAAATTGATGACGCATGATTCCGAGGCCCGGTGTGCCCAGAATGAATTTCTGAATTGTTTTTTGGGTATATTCAGTAAATGTGAGAGTGGGTTTTTGTAACTTTTGAACCGGTGGTCGGAATTGAAATCGGAGGACACCGTTGAAATCACATGGCTGATATTCTCTTAAGGAGACCATTACCTTGACCGCAGTAGGTTGAGGGTGAAAGATAGTATTCACTTGTTCATGGAAATAATAATAAAATAAAATAAAATAAAATTTTATTTTTGTTGAAACCACCCATGTGATTGTTATAGAGGTGGGGACCACAGTGCTTAAAACCTCCAAATTTGAATTATAGTGGGGGGGACAACCCAAACCCCTTTTAATGGGAGAAAACCTCTCAACCCTCCTACTTTAATTATGCAATCAAAATTCATTTAATTGAGCCAATTAATTATGCCAACTCCATTTGTTCCAATTGAATTATAATTTTTTTATTGGCACCTCATTTGGTGGAGAGGATTGGTTGAAATATGAGAAGGGGAGAAATTTTGGAAGATATTCTCCAACGAAGAACACACCCTTCCTCTCCAATGTATAACTTCTCCTCCAAACAAAGAATTCCATCTCCATTAAATAATGTTATTTGGAGCCAAGAAAGAGAAAAAAGCACGAGCCCGACATCAGAGGCGTGTTGTGGAGGCGACGATCATTTTCACCCTCTTCACCTTCATCATTTTCATCTCGCGACACATCAATGAACCCTCAATGTAGGGTTTGATGTTTTGAGTACTCCGTTACCATTTTTGACTTTCATCATACAAGAGTTATTATGTCACTTGCTACCGCCCTAATGCAAAGGGTGCGGGCCAAATGAACATGGCCAGACCTCCCCAGAATTTCTTGATGTTTTTGATGTGTTCCTCCCAATGGAAGAGGACAATGATCGATGTCGGCGCATGGAACCGGTTGGACTTGGATATGACGGTCGGCACACCGCCAGCCGCGATGAAGATGATGGCTCAACCACGCAACCCGATGGAAGAGAACAGTGGCTTGTGCCGCAGCGGAGAAGGGAGGACAGCTGGGCGAGCCGACCGCCAGGGAAGGCCCAGCGCACGACTGCGTGGTGGGGAGAGGATAGCTGGTCATCCACCCAGCCGCAAACGACCGCTGCACCATGACACCCCGCCTCCACACTACCGGCATGCCGCACTGTGTCACCCCTCTGCCCCGACACACCGCGGCGCCCCGCTGCCCTGCTGCCCCACTGCACCCCGGCTTCCCTCCGTGGTGTGGCTACCTCGCTGCACTACTACCGCCCCACCACACGATGGTCGTCCCACTCCACCGTGGCCACCCTACTGCACCATGTCCACCCCGCCACACCGTGGATGCCCCACCTCCCCACGGTTACCCTCCACCATTATTTGAACCCATAATGACTTGTCGGGAGACCAATGATTTGGACGAAAACCCAAGATTCACTTTTAAAAAATTATTAATAGTGTTGGAAACAACTTCTCCAAATATAGGAAAAAAATAATACAATAATTCTTTATCATCCACAGTTAGAGGATCATTGGAAGGATGATATTCCTCTAAGTTAGATGATCCTGATGGAACACTATTTTTGGGCTAAAGAATGATGGAATCCTAATCGGGATACTCATGAACAACGGACACCACAGTGAAAAAATATATCATCCCAGTTTAATATGGTCTTTGACCCCAGGGTCCATGCTTTGTAATAAAAATGTATTAGTGGTACGTCATCTTGATTCAGTTCATCCAGGCATGAAAAAATTGAAAGGTCTGGCATATTTTTATGTACACGGGGTGAAAATAATGATAACTTTTAGGGGTAAAGGGATATAGAATCACTTGAGCCTAATTTTTGAATGAGTACGACTTGATCCTCTAGTATTCCTTGTACCTAGGAACGTACTTCCACCATCTCTCTAAAAAATCATTGTCCCATATTTGGGGTTATGGAATCTAACTAATGAATTATAAAGATGAAAGAATTATCTTAGGCTACCTACCGGTCATCTAAAGGATTAGTGTGCTCAATATCATTGGTATGAACCCACTGTTCATTTCTCTTATAGTAGTCATCAACTATATTGTGGGATTCAAAAGAGGCAAAGGGAGACACATAACCCTAGACCATGAACAATCAACCATTAAGGTGGTACCAATGATTTGGACGAAAACCCTAGATTCACTTTTACCAAATTATTAATAGTGTTGGAAACAACTTCTTCAAATATAGGAACAAAATTATCCAATAATTCTTTATCAACCACAATTAGAGGATCATTAGAAGGATACCATTCCTCTGAGTTAGATGATCCTGATGGAACAGTATTTTTGGACCTAAGAATGATTGAATCCTCATCAGGATACTCATGAACTACAGACACCACAATGAAAAAATCTATCATCCCAGTTTAATCTGGTATTTGACCCCATGTTCCATGCTTTGTAATAACAATGTATTAGTGGTGCGTCATCTTGATTCTGTTCATCCAGGCATGAAAAAATTGAAAGGTGTGGAATATTTTTATGTACATGGGGTGAACATCGTGATAAATTTTAGGGGTAAATATATATAGAATCACTTTAGCCTAATTTTTGTAGGAGTACGACATGATCCTCTAGTATTCCTTGTACCTAGGAACACTCTTCCACCATCTCTCTAAAAAATCATTGTCCCATATTTGGGGTTATGGAATCCAACCGATGAATTATAATGATGAAAGAATTATCTTAGGCTACCTACCGACCATCTAAAGGAGTATTGTTCTCAATATCATTGGTATGAACCCTCTGTTCATTTCTCTTATAGTAGTCCACAACTATATAGTGGGATTCAAAAGAGGCAAAGGGATACACATAACCCTGGACCATGACCAATCGACCATTAAGGGGGTACTTGAGGAATTTGTAATATTATGAGGAAACATATACATACATGTGGATCTAGGTTCTACAAATAAATTCAATCTATGTGGTGTCTTACGAGATGAATGTGAATTGTGAACTAGAAATCAGGCCAATGAACTGGGTCTTCATATTTGATCTTTCCACACCACCATTATTATTTTTGGCTATAATCTTTAATCATTGGGTTTTAGGACTACATATCTACTTCATACATCCCTATATTTCGAAGATTTCTCGTCCTGATAAGATTTATCCAGAAACTTGTGTTGATAAGATAACAAAAAACATTCATTCCATTCAACTAGATTGTAGTGAATAGTATATGATTGTGTCCCTATATGGGAGAACCGACCTATTCCCCTAAGAAATAGATGATTCCCTGACATTCTTATCACTCAAAATCCCCTACATAGAAGAAATCTATAGCTACCACCGCTACATCAATCTATAGGGGGAATTTCAAATACTCTAGAAGAGATTCATACGTATATTCTAACAAGAAAAGATCTTTGATGATTGAGAGATTTGTAGGAATGTTATAAGGGTTCTTGAGCACCTTATAATTCCTTGATAGATGCACATTCTTGTTGGAAGGGAGTGTCTCTATGGAACGAAGAATGACGGACGGTGCTGGTTGAGCTGGCAGATACTAACTGGTGCTGGGGATATCCCACTGCATATTAGCTAAATCGCACCAAATGGAAACTAGCTAGGAATCAGATGAATGATGTTGGGCCCTGATTTGACACAACTGATCATGGAATAATCGTTGTGTCTCTACATAATTGAGTAACATTAATGGTGGAGGGAGTAAACATGATGAGATAGGGGAAGAAGGCAACACGTGTTGATATTTTCATTTAGAATGTTTTATAGTATTAGAAGCATTAATTTCATGGATGGAAGCACTGGCCTATGTATTCTGATGGTTCACTTATCCATGACTATGATAAAGATGACACTAACTGGGAACATTATAAGGAATAGCCTACAAATCCTCGTTTTTGGGAACAATGAAAGAGTTCACCAGTTCGATGGTATTCACTGTGGCATACTAATGTTCATCCTATGATAAATCTTCCAATACTAGGTGGGTCCTAGGGATAATCCACATCTTTGGAGGAAAAAAGTTATCCAGAGTACGGGAAGGCTTCAACCCTATTGAGGGGAATTTCATTCACTTCTGCTAATAGTGAATGCTCTCTAAAGATGTAGGATGAGATGTAGATGAATATGTGGTAGTGATAGAAATCATAGCAACATCAGAAGGGTAGGGATGTCATAAATGGGAACCGAAAATACCATGATCTCTAGTGACTTCCCCGTAGGACAACCAGTTCTCAAACTTCTAAAACCTGTAAATGGAGACCCACTTCAATTCACCCTCATTTTCATTGTCTGCCTCTACAGAGAGGCACAACACATATGACGGGATATGAACCAACATTACTATATTTTTATCAACCTATCATAGAGCCAATACTTGAACAAAAATCACTGCTTGATAGTATTTCAAAGAAATCAATGATAGGGGAAATAGTTATGGGAAAAAATGAGATCAACCAATTGCGTTGTCCTATATTATGGAAACCTCATGATTCCCTAATCAAAGGACCTCTAAAAAACCTAGGATATGAGCATCCTCAAACAAGTAGGTTTGGTTTTGTTGGTCATGGAAAGGAGATTCAAAATCCTTTTCATAAAAAGGGGACTAAGCCTGTCGATGAGGTGAAACCTAATTATATCTCTTGGGAAGTGGTGGTACACTAGGTAGTGGCTCCTAAAAAATATGAGGTAGGATATGCTAATCATGAGGCTGGGTCTAAGGCGGTGGCCCTCGACAGGGTGGTGGCCATGGGTCTTCATGAAATATCTCTAATGGTCTGGGGTCTCTACTTGTGTGATAAAAACAATCTTGGATTTGGATGATGTTCTTGTAGGGGACATGGGAGGAAACCTTTGTGCTTGTTTGACCTACTATAAGGATTCCTCTATGTACTGATCCTTGCTAGAGAAATAATGAATTCCTTCTAGGAAATTATGTGTGATGAGGGATGGGAACATCTCTATTTTTATGTTCCCCATGCACATAGAAATTAGTTTTTATTGAATCAGCTACATTTTGAGTGAACATTTGAGTCCTTTCAATCAATAAAAAAGTATTCAAATCATTCTTCAAGTTGTTATTTTCAATTGAATAGGTCAGAAATATTTGTCTTTTGATTGGTGGATTTGAACTGATAAAGAAATTTACTCTAATGATCCTCCCATGTAGCTATAAAACCAATGGGTAACTAGATGTACCAAAAAATGTACGCCCTTCTAGTGTTTGTATGAATTACTAGATTTTATTGGCTTCCTACTTCATTGGAGTCCCCTGTAGGGTTCCACATCTAGGCATATTTTTGTCCAGATGTTATAGTGGGTTTCATGTCCTATCGATGGGGGATAAAGTGTGGTTTCTGAAATACAAGTAGGCTTCAATATCATCTACCCATGTAAGATACACATTTTCATCAGGTTGTGTCACCACCGACTGCGTTTTGAGAGCCTCAAGGTGATTAATGATACCGTCCATCAAATCCAGTTGGTAGGGATTTCTGTCTTGGTGATGATCCATAGACACTAGTGCATTGATGGGTTCCTCAACATGATAAGCTGGTTCAACGGCTCATCGAGCGAATGCAAGAAAAAATCAAGGAACTGTTAGAGGAATGTGTTATAGAGTATTTGGGGGAATAACTAGATTAGAAACCTGAGCTACTACTAGAGGATCAACTTGTGGAGATGGGTATTATAGAATATTTTCATGTCTCTTAGGTGGATCTAGCGATGCATACCATTTTCATTTTCCATAAACACCAGAAACTGCCGTATCTAGATGCAAAAAAATCAGGAATAATTGGAGAATCTTTTATGAGGGGAAACAGTGGTTTCCTCTACTACCCTTGTGGGGGGGTGGATGTGATCATACAGAGGATTATCATAATCTAGGCTCCATTATATTTTCTTCTAAGTGAGGATTTTTATCAATGAACTTCTTCTGTTGTATGAGATTTTTAAGTAGTACGCCCTTCTCAGGATCATCATCCATCATCAAGATTAAACCAGATGGCTCATAGGACTTAAGAGTCCCACTGTTTCATTTTCCCCTACTAGGGTCCTGATTGAGAGGAATGACTCAACAGGGTAATTAAGCCCAATAAAGTGTCATCTCTATCCATGGATAATGGAAAGGGGATCTAGAATTTGTCATTCAATTCCAATGGGACAGTTCTCTTCAACACACCTTATCGTAATACCCTTGTTCATAAACTGATTGAGGTCATCCATGTTTACAAAAAATACACGGAGAGGCATATCCTGAACAACACATTATTAGTTTAGTTTTCACTGGATGAGTCTGAAGTGGAGATCTGTGTAATGTCCCAAACCAAAAATCTGTACATTTTGGGATTCATTGACAATAATTTTGTAGAGAACAGTAAATAAATGAGTGAAACATAGTTTCCATATCTGTTGTTAACCCGTAAATGTAGGGGGCTGAGCCATATGAATCACAACTAGCTCAACCATGAAAAACTATAGGCTGAAATCATCATAATTCCCTTGTATACTCAAATAATCTATCAAAATATGATGAAGGAAGAAATTAATTCCATATAAAGTCTGCTAGAAACACATGACTCATCTTAGTTGATTTACTCTGGGATGTTGATGTATGGATTCATGATCAACCAGAACATCTCAGGATACTGGTCCACTACTAGGTTGTCCCAAAACCTCTTACATTTAGGAGTGGGTTCTGGTATCTAGTTTCACCATTACCCTACTAGAGAGGTTGTCGAATGGGTAAGGGAACTGAAGTAGACCGTTACAACAATTGAGTTGTTGGTGGAGAGAATGATGCACGATCTGACAAGATGACACTCCCTGGGCCATCACATTGGGAATAGTTCGAACTACATCATCATATCCCTATTGGACGGAGTGTCGACCACTACCTCTTATATAAAAGAGGTGATCATTATCGGTGGATCAGATTGGTTTGTATCAACTATGATTTCTCGTAATAACTCTATATGATCTCATGTTGTGGTAGAGAATGATTTTGGGGGTCACAGAGAGGACTGAAGCACAAGACCCTATAAAAAGCCAAATCTTCCTCCTACTATATATAACTTCAGAGGGTGCCGAGGATCTGATGCATTTCAATATTCAAGAGGACGAATCTGACATGTCAGGATTCTACCTAGACCATGATATAGAGGATCATGTTGAAGGCTCCACCATCGAGTTGTTTTTAACATTAGAAAATAAAAATAAGATGATATTTAAAAAAACCTGTTGATTTGCAGGATTCTTCCTTTGGTTTTGATGGTTTACCCTCATTCCTCAACAATATTTTCAAAGTTAAATAAGATATTTGACATAGGGAGGACATCTATGTGGGTTGATGATGAATTCAGGAGGGCCTCCTCTTCGGTGATATGGGGTTCGAGGAGGACCTAGAAATATGTCGAATGGAACACATAAAGGACCTCTTTATTTTCTACCCAAAGCATGGGGATAACATCCTTGTTGGGTAGTGCTGGAGTGGGGATGACCTTTGTTAGATCTTATAAAGACATGGGGAGGACCCACATATTCATGGGTGATACAGTGATAAAAACCTTTCCTCTGAATGGTTCTGTCATAGAGAGGGCCCCCACTTGAGATAGTGATGATGCCAGAAGTTCCTTCACATAGATAAATTTAAAAAAAGGGGGAAATATACATAACTAAGACTATGGGCATAGGGAATACCTCCATAAGGGGTGTCATGTAGACGATGAGGACCTCTGGTTGGAATGATGATGATGACATGGGAAGAAAATAATTAATGATTCTGGGAGTGGGGATGACCGCCACTGTGGCTTATGAATGTATGGATATGACCTCTATAGTGAATTTCATTTTCATGGGTTCGCCCACCATGGATGTCGATTGTCTCATTGACCGTATGAGTCAGTCAGGACTACCCGTGCAGTGACTGGGGTCACAATCCTAATCAGGCATAGATGTAAACCTTACTTTTTATAATAGGGATTTGATTGTATGAATTAGTGGTGGAATGGGCCATTAATGTTATGGAAAATTATGTCCTTTGAGGGGTGTCTTCTTTATCCTGTGCCCGATTTTGGGTTAGTTGGAGTAGAGAGGATGGTGTATTGGTGTGGAGCATCTACTCCTCTCTTTGAAGGATCTGATATTGGTGGTGTTGACAGAGCCATGTGGAATATCTCCTCAGTGGATTCTCGGAAGAATTCATCGTAGGGATGACTAGAACATCCCAAACCTAGTTGGTGAAGTGGAGAGAATCAGGGTAATATTCTGAATAGAGGCTCCCAAAATGGTTGAATGTTGGAGTGGGGAGTAGTGGATACCTATGTGGCCCATGGTGTATGTGGGGACAACAAGGCATCAAATTATCCAGTCCTAATGGTCCATATACCACATTGGTATGACCCATACTATTCATACTGTCAGATAAGAGTGTCGATCACCCTTCTCTGGACAAATTCAGATGGTGAGATAGGGCATGGGGGCATGATAGTCGTGGTGGTGGATGATTTTGTGTTGGAGTTTGATTCAAGTAGGATTTCCATATTTATATTACCCCTTTCCCTTTGCATATGGTTGGGAGGTAACTATTTTCATATATCCAGGGTCTTATAAGGTTGGAAGATTCATCTATCAGTATGGATAATAGGAATGTAGTGACTGGTTCCCCAGCGTCGTTCGACCATCCATGAATAGATATAGAGATAAATGCTAACGATGTCACAAACCCAAATTCCCAAGGATTAACTAACCAAAATTCTAGTGGATTTCATACCAAGAACACTACTTTCTTAGTGGTACCAGGCACCATATAGATGGATCCAGTGAAATTATTTTCCACTGATGTCTCAAATGCTACTAATCCCCTTGGTTGAAAGAAAAAATATTAACATTGGGATCAACAATTTTTTTTTCTAATGCATTCTGCCAGGGTTCACTTAATCATGCCGCATTTCAGACACTGGATGACAATTTCTTTATACCCAACAATCCCCCTTTACAATGGTGCGAAAAATCTATCACCTCATTAGTGACATTTTATCCTTATTCAAAACAAGATGATGTTATTTTATTTCCAACATTCGTGGATTTCTCCTCAGAATTTGTCAACTCATCCTGGCCTTCCATTATAATTATGATGTTGTGCATGGAACTCTCCCTGGTGCCATATATTTTTGAATGTTGTTTTATTACACTAATTCCATTATAATGACCCAAATTGTGATGTTAGGGAAGTAACCATCATCTAGTAGGGGAGTCATGTTGGGAATCACTAGCATATATAGATGATGGAACATTGGTACACCTGAATTGTTCCTTATTAGTGGTTTTCTCATGGATGTGAAAGCTCGAGACATCCCACCTTCATTGTAGGGTACATATACAAGAGGAATGTCTCCATGGTTTTCCATATCCTTCCATGTTTAACATGGGGTATGACACAAGATTAATGTCTGGTGGATATGGGTCAAACTGATCAGAACACCAATGAGAGTTCATCTGATAGGTATGTCCCTAAGAGGTGTCACCTTCAAGGGTTACCGTAAGAATGGATTAGAACACCCAATAAAGATAGATCTGGGATGGTGTGTACCAAAAGGGAAGGTTTCACACAGTGAATGATTATTTGTAAATCACAAAGGATGGTATTTTTTCACTATATGACCACTAGTGACATTCTTAGTGATGGAAACATGTGGTAAAAATAGACATCATGATCGTGTCCTAAAATATGTGCCCAAGAGAGATGGTGTGGGACTTATTCATGGTTAAAATACCCTGGAGATGGATATTGGGGCATAATCCAAGAGGGAATCCCAAGAAGGTGGTTCAAGGATTACATATAGATTTTCTAAGGCCCACACGAAGACAAAGCACAGAGGGAGTGAGAAGGCTGACTGAAAATACCGGATGTGAAATGTTACAACTCCCATCCCACTCTGATCCTCTCAGGCCTTCCACGCATGTGGAAACTCATATTTTAACATCATATGTTTGGGAAATGGATGCTTGTTAGTTTAACATTAGATAACTCAGATAATGAAGAACTACTGATCATCTATTGGGCATACATAACTTATAGCAACCCGTACATGGGGAATAGAAAGCACCGACAATGGATGATTTGTGTGATGTGTAGGAGTGTTTAATTGAGTGGCCAACATTAGTATGTCTATAAAAATAAGTAATAGACTTTATCACACCTATGTGAAGATGAATAAGGTAGGATTATGCAACATGAATCACCGCTCAAGGGGCCATAAAATCACTTCATACGAGCATGGAGTGATACACGAGATATGGGCTCATGAAGGAGAAGGCCTTACTAGGAAGGAATTCCCTAGTAACTAGTGCACCATGAATAGGATTATCATTAATAAGGAAAGTGATTTTTGAATCATGGTGAAAAGGGGATCTACAAAGGGAGGACCCTAGCAAATCAAGGTGATGTAACCAAGGCATGGAGTCTACAAGTGTTTGGAGGGTGCCTCATGACGAATGAATGCTCGATGAAGTCATGAGTTTATGAAAGGGACTCTTACCTTCATGATGGATATGAGGTTTCATGAAGGGATTCTTCGATTGATATAGAGGAAAATTGTAATGGAGGGAAATCTAGTTCACAGTGCTCAAATAACATGGGGGTGTATATTCTCCCTCATTCATAGAGTAGAGAGAGATTCACAAAACAAGTGCTCGAAATGTGAATGATCAAGGAAGAAATCAATTTACTTATGGTTGAGTAGCATTATTATAGGTATCTAGAATCACAATTATTTTAGGTTCTCCATGACAGAAAATTCTC
This sequence comes from Viscum album, assembly GCA_963277665.1. Classification (NCBI taxonomy): domain Eukaryota; kingdom Viridiplantae; phylum Streptophyta; class Magnoliopsida; order Santalales; family Viscaceae; genus Viscum; species Viscum album. Next base: position 1,917,875,505 of record OY728125.1, on the reverse strand, counting down.
TTAATAATCATAGGCAGTGCCATCGAACTCATGGAACCTTCCACCACTACCCCATGGTGGTTGCAGTGCCCTTTGGAATCGAGGAGGTGCCCGCCAATATTTTTTGGTGGCTATTGAGGCTTCCATTCATTAAATTCATGTCATTGGTGATTATGAAGGGCATAGATATAGGCTTTTTTGATTCATACACTTTAGTTATTTTTGTGGCTAAATGAGGTGAATGTTTTCCCCAAATGGTTTGATCTACCTTATTTTATTTTGGGACTGAATTTGATTTCCAAAACCCCACCACATTGAATAAATTTTATAGTCATTGAATAAATGATTAAAAATAATATATCCATTCCTCATATGTTCGTTACATCCATGAGATGATAAATAATTAAATTACCAGAAGATATATATCTGAAAAAAAATTTCATAAAAGAGTTTTAAGCACTCCTCCCACAAAATTTCATTTCTCCAAGATGATTTTATCTCTCAATATAGTAAATAAATCAATTACATGTCCAAACCATATTTTCTAGGAGTGAATATGGGTCAGAATGACCTGTCAAAGTCTGGTTAATAAGGTATATGGGTGGTGGATGGATGTCTATTGACTTGTTCATGTTTAAGGTCCAGGGTTAGTTTAACCAAATGCCAAATGAGTGTTCAATGTTTCCTTTTGGATTTTAGGTTCACTGTTTTTTGGAAAGGATGCGATGTTTCATGAACTATAGATATTTCTTGTTCAAAGTTCTATTTCTACTGGTTCTAGCTCGCATGACTTGAGGGTTATTCTATATGGTTTTTAAACCATATAGATGACATGAAAAGCACCACTACCTACTCAAAAACTCACCCCCATAGTTTGATAGTGGATCTGAATAGATTGTTTAAAAAATCATGGGTCATGTAGAAAATAATTTCTAGAGGCTCTATGATGTGAAACGTATCTATAGATGTTTTTCACATCTTGGATGACTTATTACTAACTGTGATCCCTATAAAAAGAGTTTAAAAGGTACTGATTTCACACTAAAATGACTGGTAAATAAAAATATTATTAATCCCTAAATTGATGTTTAATTTCCACCTATAAAAAGAATTTTAATTCCACTAAACAAGAAAATTTATCCCAAAAACTATTTTCAATGTTCATTTAAGTATTAAAAAATCACATGGACATATGTTCATATGAGTCCCACGATCATGATATGTATTTTGTCCTCAAAAAAATTCTTATATAATTAACTCAATATGACCATAAACATCAATAGGTATAAATTCAAATGATTATATAAACTAAATGATTGTTAATTTTGGATGAATAATTATTGAAAATCCTATATCCATTCTTCATGATCCTCCAATCATTGAATTTATTCAACAATGTAAGCTCAATTAAAAACATAAAAATTTTCATTATTAACTAATTGATTATTTAAAACTGAAAATTTCCTTCTTTATTTAAAATAAATTTCCATCCTCATCTTCCAACTCATCACAAACATATGTAGGTTATGAAAATATCTCATAAACACCAATTACAGGTATAACAATTTTATATGTCACACAATCTCATTGACATAGATCATTGAGGAATGATTAATGGTAATAAAAATCATGGGCATTCTTTTTCAAATGACAAATTTATTTTATTAGAGTAATATATGAGCATTAAAGTATTAATGATCATATTTTTAAAAGTATTATCTTGATGAATTGTGAAATTAATTCAAGAACACATGGAATTAAGACCACATAATAAACACCTATTAGGTATCAATAATACCAGTGTTTCATACCCCTTTATCTATTAATCTAATTCCATTTTTATGGATTATTTAATTCAATCTACTGAAAGAAGAAGAAAATTATTAAACACATTGTTTTATGAATGATGATCTAAACGATTTTATTTGAGTATTTAAATTTTTATTGACATGAAAAAATAATATTTATCAATTCAGGCATGTGAGGAATCTCAGAAATGTTCTCCAAAATCCAAAATTATTATTTGATATAAATATGTGATTATAATTCCATCCATTTTTAGACCTTATAAAAACATTAATCCTTAAAAATTTAAAGGAAATGAACAAATGGGGTACCAAAAAAAGGATCCCTACCTCACACTTATAACTGAGCACAGTCCCTCCATGAATATTGTTAGGTAGAGAAGGGTGGGTAAGGAAATGATTGAAATGGTTGGGAGAATGAAATTATTCCCAGAATGAAAAAAATGATAGCACTAGAAAGATTCCCTAGATAACAGTTAAAGAATGGTTGATAGTTGATTTGTGAGAGCTATCTGATCGGAAGAGTGTCTCTACACCAATGTATTCATCATACTGCTATCATTGATAATGAAACTAAAACATTTGTAGTAATTAAAGAATAGTGGAAACATAGGAAAAAATATGATAACACAAGCACACCATGTATGAAAAAAACAAAAAAATAGAAATAATCATGATCAAACATAGTCAGAATGAAGGTAAAGTTGTATGATATTGGAGTTCAAAAAGACAAGTCCTATCTACAGGAGTATTTATTCCAAATGGGTCCTAGAATTTTGTACAGGATTGGATCATCCCATTATAGATCTTTTATGGCCTACTCAAGTTCCATGTCCTCATAAGGAGGTTCTATTGGATAGTATTCTCTTATAAAATATTCCCCAGAGGATCCTTATTGGAGAATGAAATCAATTATATAATAAAGGAATGGGGTTTCTTGGTATGGGTTGGTAATGGTTATGGGTAGGGAGATTATGTAAGCTGATGCCCACTATCTATCATCGAGTATCTTGATCCTACTAGTAAATTTTTTTATGAGTATAGGTAACATTTCCATTATAATTATGGATCATTGGACAAGGTGGATCAATATTTTGGTAAGTGTATTATTTAGAGGAATGTGTTGTATTAATAGAGGTTGTATGACTGGTGGGGTGGTACTGTACATTAGGTGTGGAGGAATGATGAGATGTAATAGTTAGGATTGACATATGGTGAGGCTCAACCCAAGAATACCCTCATAGTCCTATGAAATTAAAACACTATCCACCAAATTCTAGGATGTTAATATGTCTTAATATGGTGATGTCAAATGGTCGAGGCATCATATTCTAGGTGAAGGCTATGTTATTGAACTGAATTCCAAGATGTTTGTCCAAGAGGATGATATAGGGGCCTCCAAAAATGTCTCCCTTTACCTTTGTGAACATGTTAAGGATATATTTGGTGATTTCATGTGTGTGGTTGATGGGTTCAGACGTAATAATATAGTGTAGAAGAAACAAATTACATTGGATTATATTTCATTCATTATCTAACTGAGGCTGAAATTAGTTGTAAGGGCCCTCTTAAGCACATGATATGTGGGACTAATGAAGTTAGAGGAATTAGTAATTTATAGACATAGTATAGGAACATATATATAATAGGGAATAATATTCTATAGTGGTTTTATGGTCACATGACTAGGCTATCTCAACAAAATCATTGTTTTTTATAAAATCTTCATCGTAGCTTATGAAAAATGTAGAAACCTTAACCAACTAAAAACTATATCAGTGATTAAAAAGGGGGGAAACATAGCATATACTCCCAACAAAATTCTCCATTTCATTGTTGGTATAACTCTCTCAACAATAAATATATTCAAAAAGTCTAATTCATGAGTTCGTTATAGTTTCTTTTATTTTCACTGAGTTCTCTAATGAGGTATCCATGGATAATAAGTCTTTGATGTTAGTCTAATATGCTTAGTGATGCAATATAATGAGATGTTAAATAGTGTCATGATATGACCTTGTGAGTGACTATAACTCTGTATCTATTAACCTTCTTTATCTTGAAAATTTTTAGATTAGGGCCCATAAGGTTATCTAAATTGGATGTACAACTACATTTGGAAGATACTATAGAGAGGTTTAGGTGGGTTCCTATAAGAAGATTAAAATATTAAATAGAGAAGGAAAAATTATAAAGTTATAGATATAAAATATAACTTTCATTATGAAATTTCCAAATGTCTTATATAAGGTGAGAAATTTTGGGAAGAAATCAATGAAAATTGGGGTTTTGAAAAACATGTATTTAGAAAAGGGTACATTATGATGGTCATGAATAAATTTGTGTGAAATATAATAGGATCAATAAATTTAAAATCAAATGAAAAATTGAATAGGGGGTGCTGGGAAATATGGGGATACCCTAACCAACGGGATGTTGATGAAATAATGTGGAATAAAAGAGGGAGAAGAAGAAGAAATATACATTTGAGCATTATCTAAAGGAATAAGAGGATGAAATGGAAGAGGAGGCTGAATTAGATGGAATATTAGAGGGGTGTGCACAACTGGGAGGAGGTTGATTCATTATTTGGGGTATTAAAATGAGGCTTCATTTATTTAGGAATGGAAAATCATGTCTTTTTTAACATCGAAACTGTTACTAAATAGGGGTTTCTTAACCATTTGGTAACATTGTTGCAACTATTGGAATTGGATTCTATCTTACATGGTTAATTCACATGAGATTGTTAGTCATCCATGTCATGTGTTCCTGCATCCAAAATTGGTAACTATATTTAATGGTAAATTCACACAATCTTATTAAAAGTGCACAAACCATCCATTAGGTAATGTTATTTTAAAACAAAATTATGAATGCCCATTTTTTAAGTGAAATGTTCCCCATAAATTGAAAAATAAGTTTCTTCAAATATTACAAAAGGCATGTAAAGGTTTCCATAGTTTTTATAAAAATTTTATAATATATATTCATTCATACATCTATCACATTTTTTTAATCATATAACTAAAACACAAAAAAAACACACTATGAAAGATCCCATAAAAAGTAAGGAAACTAATATATATTTTGATAAATTCTTGAAATGTTGGGTTACCTATTGGTTAGTGATATGTTAATGTTTTTGACCTCGATATACATGTTCCTCTTTATCATCTAAATTTAAATGTTTACATAATTCACATAATTTCATCTATTTGAAAATAATGTGTAAGGTGTTGTCATTTTAATATAAACATATTCCCATCAACTCCGGCAACGTCCACTGCACCATGGTAGAATAATTGGCCACTCCAAACAGACACAACTATTGAAAAATCAATTTAAATTTGTGAAATGAAAACCATGATATGTAAAAAATTAATTGATAATCATTTTAGAAAGATTTTATAGATATTAGGAGTCCATGAATTGACTCCATCCTCTCTTTGTAGGGAATAATATTTTCATACCCCACCCATAGGATCTCATCAAGCTTAGATAATTGGTGTTTTCTATTATCCACGGTGGATTTGTAGTCTTATTATAGTTCCTTGACATCCCAAAATTCTTTGGGTTCATGCTTCATTGTTAATTGACTCATATTTCAATGGGATAATGAAAATCGGTACAATACAAACGCAGTTTTGAAGGTTGTCTGGTAAGCCCCTAATGCATCTCCAACAGTTATAGACCAATCATTTCTCGATGAAACACCTTTTTTATACATAATTATTTTGATATCAAAGTTTAATAATTCCTATTTTACAAATGATTGGGTATAGTTGGGATTACCCTTGTTATACTTCACATTCTATTTCATTAGATAATTATTTATCAATATTTTATCAATATCTAGGCCTCTTTCACTAAAGATGACCAGGGGTACACCAAACCTACTATATATTTTCTTATTTAGAAAGGAAATAACATCCCTCCAAATATTTTGAACTGTGGAAGTTGATTCCACTTATTTAAAAACATAGTCAACCCATAATATAAGTTCTTTTTACTATAATATGGTGAAAAAAATAATTAATTCAATCCCCATGCATCAATTAATTCCACATTATGCATGGGTTGTTGCAACATTTCATCTCAACACCCATTATTACCCATTTGTTTCCATATGTCACACCATTTCATAAATGTTCAAAAAACCTTATGCATAATAGGAATAAAAAATATATATTTTAGCAATTCATCATTTGTATGATATATCCCATAATTTCCTCTAGTGTGGGGAGAATTTAAAAACTCCAAAATTCCATTTAATTGAAATTATTGTATACTAAGGGGAATTATTAAATATCAACATTATTAGAGATTATTTGATAATTCCATAAATATTTTCTCACATATGATTGAATTTTTTTTCTAGTAAGAGAGTTCTTGGTGGAGCACTCTCATGTCCATGTAATTTGAAATATCTACAAACTATAGTTTATGTTAAACCATTATTGAAAAATTTTGTTCGACTAGGAACTCCTCCATTATCTCTTTATATTTATATTGTTTTAGTTGAGGTAGCTCAAATTAGGATGGATAATCAAAATTAAAATTATCACTCTTTTTACTATAAAAAATCTCTTAATCAAATTCATATAGAATAAACACTGAAAAAAATCAACTAAGGTTTGTCACCATTCTTGTTCAATAAGTACTTGAGTGTTGAGTGATCCGTACATAAAAAAACTTTGGATAACACCAAATATGTTAAAAATATGTTGAATAAAAAAAATACAAAAAAAATATCCTTTTCCATTGTTTTATAATTAATTTTATTCCATTTAAATGTGCTACGCGCATAGTATATGGGAACAAAAAATACAATCAACACATTTTCCCAAAAAAGAACCCATAACATAATCACTTGCATCACACATGAGATGTAATAACTCATTATAGACCATAATGATCGTAATAATGGATTCCATCAGATTATTATTTAAAAAATGAAATTCCATTATTCATGGATCACAGATCTCAAAAATATCATCCTTATACAAAATACTGGTCTTTGGATGAGTTAATTGTGATTTTAAAAAAAAAACCAATTTTAGAATCCGTTGTGTACAAAAAATATCAGGATTTCATGGAAGGATTTTAGGATTGGATGATAAGATATTACATTGATCTTGGATGTATACAACTCAGCCCCCTTTCAAAAAAAAATTTGGCCCAAAACAATTCCATGTTGAACAATGATGTGACATTTTTTTCGATTCAATAGTAGGGTGGTCTTTAAACCCCATTCTAGGATAAGTTCTTGGTTATTCTAACATATGTAAAATAATTTTCAATATGATGACAAAAAATCCATGAAAAAATCCATGATATCATCCACCATTTCATTTAAAATATTCAACACACATCATTAAAAAGTGGAATGAGGGCTACACATGTCAGAAGAGATGAGACGATAAGAGAATGTTCCATATAGGGATGTGAAGGTTGTTCTCTCCTATTATTTTAGGGATATTGAAATTTTGATATATCAAGAATTACTATATAGAAATAATTATTACTCATTTTCTATCACTATAATACCACCCTTTGGGTAAAAAATTCAAGGTATTCACCAATGGACTGTCTAAATTTGGATTGATGATTCTAGAATATAACATCTTGTTCACTTCCTTTCTCATTGCCTGTTTAATTGGAGGGTTGACCCTTTACATAGGCTCTTTAGATGGGTTTTCACATTCTTTAAAAAGAACCCAATTGGTAAAAATTGTTGGAATGATTTTTTCATGATCTTCCACTATCTAACCAATTGAATGCATCCTTCTATTTAGAACTTAAAAAAATTCATCCTTTGGATTCTTAGTTCGTAATGAATTATTAATGATAGCCAATGTGTATTTTTTCTGAAATATAAAAATTTTAAAAATAATTGGAGAGTCTTTAGTTCTAGTTTTGACGAATTTAGGACTAAGGGATCCAAGTGATTTGTCTTTTATATATCTAGAACATTTGTAACAATATCTCCATACAAATATCATTTTCCAAAACTGGTAACATAGTGTATATGTTCATGATCACATTCATGTAGGAGTTCTATAGTATCCATGTCAATTATCAATAGAGAATATTGCATGTAATGTTATATAAAGTTCAAATAATTCCCCAATATGGAAAAAGTGTACTTGTCTTCATGCTCAAAAAGAGATGTATTATTGATGGTCTTGAGAACATTTTATGTTTCCATTTCATCCCCTACTCCAAAAATTATTTTACCTTGATGGATTTTAAAAAAATGATTTACACTTGCTAATAACGTTCTTCATAAAAGCACTGAGACCTTAGTGTCCTTTATATGTTAAGAATTATAAATTATTCTAGAAGAATTAACTTTTTATCCTCTACCAGTATATATTATAATAGAAATTTGGTTATTTTTTGGAATAGAAATGTATTTGTAGTGGTACCAGGGCATGATTTAATTCATTAAGCCTCATATTCATCATTTCTGTAAAAGGAATCAGATGGACACTAGCTCATATGTTACATAGATCCTTTCTAGTATCAAATGATTTGATTGTGAAAGGGATTGAAAGACATCCTAGATCTTGAAGCATTAGTGGGATTTATTATTGGACCAAAAAAGTTCACTCTTTATTAAGGTGAATTATGCCAAAATCCGGTATATTTTTTTATTGAGATATCTTCATTCATGAAAATTGTATATGTAAGAATTTTTTTAATTCCATTATAAAGAAGATAATAATGTGTAATTATCCAAACACCTCCATAAACATTCTGAATTATTATTCCTACATCCATTTATTCATTCATTCCTTGAATGGATATGATGACACACATGGTTTGATCAAATATTATTACCTATCATGCATAACTAAGATTCATTTAGATGAGTAATTATAAAATGGAGACATCCCTATTTCATATTATTTTTCCATGACTTGGCCGATGTGTCATGTTTCTCAGCTACCCCAGCATTCTTCTTCATTAGCACTGGTTGAGGAAGCTCTTTAATACTTTTTAATGTTACAAAATTATCTTCTGCATGAGGTTTTTTAATATTTATAATAACCCCAAAACAAGTATCTCAAAGACTATACCATACTTTATTAAATTGGAATATACATAATAATAAAATCCCAAATGACCAATCTATTTACCAATCATAGAAGATAGATTACTTATATTAACATTACATTACAATTTTAAAAGAAATGTACAACATAGAAATTCTATAGATAACATCATTATTCTCCTAGCCTGACCCCACATATCAGTCATAATACAAATCTTGGAAACCCTAGGAACATAAAATATATGAATTGGATGAGCTCATATTCTTAGTAAGGGTAATCATTCAGAGGAATCAATCAGGAATAAATAATCATAAACATTATGGAAACATCTATAACTAAAACACAATCCATTTTATCATAATCTTGAGAATAATATGGAAATATTAAATAAAATAATTTCATATCAATAATAAAATGGATAGTATAATAATTAAGTATTAACATGTAATGTCAATTATTTATTTCATAATGGGGGAATGAAATCATAAACATACCTTCAGGGATTTTTCCTAGACACCATACATAAACGTGTGAGACATCAGCCAATACCTAACCTAATATGTCTCATGAGACTTATCAATTACTCAAGGGGCTATTGTGGGCTCTTCATATAACTTACAAAGTCCAATGAATTATTCATATGAAAATATAGAAAACATAAACATTCCCATTGAAAACTCCTCAAAAAAAACATGAATACTTTAACCATAAACCCTGAATTGTGTCAAAATAGATTATCCACAGTAAAAAATATCATAAAAATTGAATAAAATAAGTTATCATAAGATATAATCCTTAATAAAACATAATATTCATCCAAGGATGTTGATATAGATGATATTTTTTTAATAAAATCATTTGATATAACTATATAACAATAACCATTTACTTTGAAATCATTTATTTAAGAGCCAAAATTTTATAAAAGAAAACATTTATTTAAAAACTAGTACTCGCTCATGCGAATGAACGGGGATATAATACAATGTTCTAAAAAAAATTCACTACTCAAATTAAATACGACATTCATTTCTGAATAATTTACACAATAATCAGTTACCTAGTATCAACAATGTAATAACTGACACAGTACTTAGGAAGATACAATATGTACTTAATTAGAATCATTGAAATTATCCACTCCAACTGGTGATTTTTTTAGATTCATAAAAACCTATCTTATCATGTGTATAGTGGTCTTAAATCTGCATCTCCATGAACTGTTTTGGCATCCTAACTATGAATGATGGAATCCTCTAGAAGAGGCACACATTTTTCGTTGGCTTCCCATTACAGATTCTATTATAGACCTGATCCTCATATATGAAATTAAGAAGCTTCATCTCAGAGTATATCTTCAAATTCTAGCTTCAAATATTTATAGAGGGAAGTAAATAAAGCAGGCTATATATAGATGAAATAAGGTATTTCTTTGGGAGCATCATTGTATGGTACTACAACCTGATAGGAAAGTCCATTAGAGGAATAAGGATTCCAGAAAAGCAGTCCAAAAAAACTGAATAATGAATCAAGAGTAAATACATGTATGAGATACTATGAATTAAAACAATGCACGAATTTGGATTATACAAAATTGTTTGAAAATATCTTTCTTTGGGTAAGGATTTTGCAATAAATAAGGATAGATAATTGGAAAGCGGTGGTAGTTATAAAAATTTCATATTTGAATTCATAGAATTTATTTACCTGATTAAAGATTCAATGTATGATAGGGTGTGTGTTAAAAAAGCCATTGAATATAACGAGCTTTATCTCAACATAAATGCAATATGATAGAAAAATTAACTGGGATACTTCAAGTATTCCTGAATTAAATATGTACGGAATCATGGTGTCCCTCCCTACATGATAATTTCAAATGAAATCTTCTTCAAAACCTCTAGATCCCTGCATTGTAAGAGGCATGAAGACATTACTTCTAGTTGAACACTTATAGAACTAGTATTCCCTATAGTAAACTCATAGTCCATGAAAATTTTGTTGAGAAGAAGATCACCCCCAATATGGTTCTCTAGTAGATGGAGACAAGCAAGGGAATCTACTGGTGCCTATAACTCCCAAATGAATTCTACAATAAGAAAAGGATGGATCATAAAAATATTGATATTTAAAATTTATAATAGATATAATACACATATAATATCTCAATTTATCTAAAACATTACATGATGATTTCTTTTCCAGGTATACATCATCATATGGTCCCAGATGATGGCACCATGAGTATGGAATAGGCCACCTGTAGTGATAGTAATTGATAGTAATTATCATAGATGATAGATTCAATGTAAGACAGGGTGCATAGTTACAGAGTAATTTAAAATCAAGAGATTTATCTCAACTACTATGAAATATAATGGGAAATTGATTAGGTATACCTATATGTATACAGGAATTAAATATGTAATGAATGGTGGTGTCTCTGACTATAAGAGAATTTCAAGTGAAATCTGTATCAAATCCTATGGATCCCTATATGTAAATTGGAAGGAATACATTACTACTAGTTAAACACATATAGAACCATTATTCCCTATAGTAAACATAGAGTCCATGGAAATGTAGTTGAAACGATGATCACCACCAATATGAATCTCTAGTAGATGTAGACAAGAAAGGTAATCTACTAGTACCTCTAACTCCCAAATGAATTATACAATAAGAAAAGGATGGATCGTAATAATATTGATATGTACAATTGATAATATAAATAATATAAATATCATTCATCAATTTATATACAACGTTACCTAATGATTTCATTTCCACGTATGCATCGTCATATGGTCCAAGATGATGGCACCATGAGTTTGGAATAGGCCACATGTAGTGATAGTAATTGACAGTAATTATCATTGATGACATAATCAATGTAAGACAGGGGGCACTGTTATATAATCATTGAAAATCAAGAGATTTATCTCAACTGATATGCACTATGATGGTAAACTTAATAGGGATAACTATAAGTGTATAGAAATTAAATATGTAATGAATGTTGGTGTCTCTATCTACATGATAATTGCAAGTGAATTCTGTTTCCAAACCTATGGATTACTGTATGTAAATTGGAAGGAAGACATTACTACTAGTTGAAAACATATATAAACATTATTCCCTATAGTAATCATAGATTCCAAGAAAATGTAGTTGAAAAGATGGTCTCCACCAATATGAATCTCTAGTAGATATAATCAAGCAAGGTAATCTACTGGTACCTCTAACTCCCAAATGAATTATACAATAAGAAAAGGATGGATCGTAAAAATATTGATATATAAAATTGATAATATAAATAATACACATATCATTAATCAATTTATATACAACATTACCTGATTATTTCTTTTCTAGGTATGCATCATCATATGGTCCTAGATGATGGAACCATGAGTTTTTAATAAGAGTGCATAGAATAATGAGGAACCATTTTTATAGTTGAAAAATAAAAAAAATAGAGTAAAAATATATGAATTTTAAAACATTGAGGAATATTTGAATTCATTTACAATTTTGATCACAATAACTGTTATACAAGCACTGAAATAAAAATATAACGATAAATACAAGATAAGGAAGTGGTTTTAATAGATGAAAAAGAAAAGGAATAGAGTAAAATTATATGAATTTTTAAGTTTTGATGAATATTTCAATTCATTTTCAATTTTGATCATAATAACTATTATGCACGCATTGAAATAAAAACATAAATATAAATACAAGATAAGGCAATATTTGTAATAATAAAAATTAGAAATGTAAAAATAAATGAAATAATAATAAATTGAATGAGTAGAGTCATTCACCCATGCTAAGCGTCTTTAACAGAGATCCATCAACAACTTGAGTAGACCACACAACATGAAATTGAATAAAAAAATTAGTTTAAGATACATGGAATATTGATGTAGCATGAGAGTTAATATATCAATTCTCTAAAAAGTTTAAGATGTATATATAATAATTGAATATAAAATATGTAAACACATGTAGTAGTGCATACTTTTTCCAGAAAACAAAAATTTTCTTAATATATCATTGCCATCATCACTGCTTGTCATGAATGGTTTTGCAATGAGATGAATTAATTCCTTGCTTAATGCATGATAATGATTGAATAGAAAAAAAACACATTCCAATGACCCACTTCTCTAAAACACATGATACAATGCTCTAAAATACATGATACTGTGCTCTTAAAAATGATCAAATGATCTAATAAATCACAATATCTTTTGCTCAAACAAATTACATGTTCTACGACCCAAAAAAATGAATGAGCCACTGTTCAGAGAAAAAAAATTCCATTACTCTAAAAAATAATGCGATACTGAAATATAATATGTGATCTAGTACGGAATTAAAATACATGATCAACTACCGTAAAAAAATGATACACTTCTCTAAAAGATGTCATATCAGATTTTTTATAAGTAACTAATAACATTCTGATGTTAAATTCTTGATGACCAATATGAAAAAAATTCATGAAATTAATGGTATTGTTTTACATAGGTTTTTTAGTGATGAGGAGTCACAGTGCTGGAATTAGAGAAAATAAGCCTTGACCTGAGCGTATACACAATCATGCAATATTTTTACTTATAGTTACAGTAATATTTAAAAATAAGTATAGATAATGTTTATGAGTAATAGGGAAGCACTTTAATAAGAAGTCCATAAATATTTATAAAAAATCTATTAAAACACAAAGTATGAGAAATTGGAAAACACTGTAATAATAATTCCAAAAATATCTATGTATGCAAAATAAGAAAAAAAATTCACATAAATAATCCAGAATCAGTTCTGTTTCAAAAACTTGTAAGAAATTATATAGGTTTGGGTGTTATCTAAATGTAGGTGCACCGAACTGATATATCAAATGTATTCATTGTCATGGTATGGGGAACCATCGTGAAATGTCAATGGGGATGACGACATATCCATGACCATTAGTTCCACAGAAAAACATTCCCCAACTCATTTTTTTCTAGGAGAAGAATCCAAATTAAAAATAGAATTTAGTTAGCATCCCCAAAATTCCCAGAAGACCCACCATTACTAAAATAGAAATCATCATCTGAACATAATTACAAGTCACAAATAGTTAAATACTTGATTCACTACAACAATATAAAAATAATAACATAACAAAACATAATTTCAAACATATATCTAGTGAAGGGTTTTGAAGATTATTGTTAAATTGAAGTATTTTATTATAAAACATAAATATTGATTCCCTCAATTTAGTTTTAGGTTATTTTTCAAAACATAGATTGTGATTACCTCTATTTGGTTTATCTTTAGTTGAGAAAATGAGGGAAAGAGAAATATAAAAATAATTATTGCATATGAAATATTAGAGAAATATAAATGAAAATACCATTTACATTATACAATAAAAACTTCACGTTGAACACTAAAACAAAAGAAACATATATTATAAAAAAATCAAAGTAATAGAAATCGGGTTCCTTCATGTAAAACACAAGTATTTAGACTCTCCCAATCCTTCCATTATAATGATTAGAAGGAATTAAAGGAAGTCCCTACACCATGAATGAAACATGACCACTCCTGACCCCATATAGATGATAGAATTCATAAACTAATAGGAAAACCATCTCCCAATGTCAGCTAAAATCCACTGATGTGCATCTTGAAGACACCTCGGTATATCGTAGACTGAAATGGGATGCGCCCATATGCAAGGGTCAGTCATGTGAAAGCTCAGTCCCTGGCCTAATGTTTGATGATTTCCCCAAATCATTCTTCATAATATTTTTAGTATTTCATGAACTACAAATCCATTGCAAGAATTCCCTTGATATCTTTATTTTCAGGTTGAGTCACCTGTAATATATAAATAAAAATAATCAAAATTAATCTTAAAAAATTTAGTGCATTATTAAAAATAATTTTTACACAATTAATAAGGACACCCATTGGTTGATCACCTAAAAATAATGATTTAGTAAACAATATATATTTGAAATATGTCATTGAAGGTACCTATGAAAACAATGTATATTGGCTATTAATCTAAACAAAGCTACCCTAATACATTCATTGAGAAAAAGATGGTGTATTTTTGTTGACTAGAGTGACACATTACAGAACTCTAGCGTGAGATTTAGCTCAAACTCATTACACAACAAAATCACAGTCAAATACTGGTTTTCAATATTCAAATTTGATTTGATTTTGAAAATGAACAAATAAAACCCACCCATTTAAGCACTACTAAAGTACAAGAAATTAAAAAAACATATAAAAGGAATTTTTAAATATCATAAAATAATAAATATAAATTAATAATAATTTATATATTAAAATATCAATATATTGATTAATCTCATTAAATACTTGATGGAACTCACAAGATGCTCAATATAGTTGAATTTATGTCGTTGTATTTTATTAAAATGTCGATCTTAGATACAGATCTACAAATATAATGTCAATCTCGTAGACTGTCCAGTCAAACTCATGAAGAAAGTGATTGTCACTGTATCATTTACTGCTTGAGTTGTAAACAATATAAAATTCTATACATCCTATGTTGTTGAAGAGTTAGTTGGGAAAAAATATCTGTATCAATCCTCGATGAGACATAAATGATACACATCTCGTAACATTCTTCACCATGATTGTAAATTGATGGTATTCATTCCATCAGCCCATGCACAATCATTAATATTTCTGTTCATCGCTATGATGGGATTAGAACAATCAAAGTATGTCTATAAACTCTAAGTCATGACCCATAATTCAACAACATTTCATCATTCTACAGATCCATTGACTTGACATATGAGATGAATATCCCATAATGGAGAAAAAACTCACTCAATCACAACATAATCATACTAAAATAAACCTTTTCAATATACATTGTATTCAATAGGAAAATCATAATAATATAAAAGCATTATAATATTCTATATCATATGTTTTTTGTCCACAAAAATCAATATATAGTGGAGTCAACAGTGACAACATATCACATGCATTCATATGTTGGATGAAATGGAGGTTAAATCTATGATTTTACGACCAATAACCAGCATTCATATAGTGGCTAAATTCAAATGAAAAAGGATGTAGGGTTGGGAGGTAAATTCCACAATTTTAGGAAAACATACCTGTTGTAGAGATCTAGAACATATTAGTGCATGATTCCCTTGATCAATTCATGTGTAGGTTGAGTCACCTACAATATATAACAAAAAATAATCAATATTCATCTTAAATGATGAAGTGTGTAATTAAGACATTATGAGATTATATCGCATAATGGAGACAAAACTTGCTGAATCACAACATAATCATACCAAAACACTACCTTGTCAATATAAATTGAAATCAATAGTGAAAACATAATCGTATTAAAGAATTATAATCATCTGTTTCATATGTTTTTATTTTACAAAAATCAATATACAGTGTAGGGAATCATAAAAATAGATTACCTGTATTCATATGTTGGATGAAAGAGAGGTTAACTCCATGATTTTACGACTAATAACTTGCATTCACATAGTGTGTACCTCCAAATAAAAAAATGATAAATGGTAGTAAGTAGTAATAGTAATCAGACATTCTGAGGGATGTATTGATAATTAGATATATAAAACACATACCCACCAATAAATAATTCTATTATAACTGTATCAGTTACTGATTGTGTTGTAAACCATATTAATATCCATACAACCTATCCCATTGAAGAGTTAGTTGGGAAAAAAATACCTGCATCAATCCCTGCTAAGACATAAATGATACCCATCTCTTAATTTTCTTCTCCATGCTTGTAAATTGAAGGCATTCATTCCATAAACCCATTCAAATTCATTAATATTTCGGTTCATTACTATTCTTAGATGAGAATAATCAAAATATGTCTAGCAACACTTATACATGACCCAAAAATTTACAACTTTGCATCATTCTAGAGATCCATTGACTTGTCATATGACATGAATATCCCATAATGGAGACAAAAATCATTGAATCACAACATAATCATACTAATATACTACCTTGTCAATATACATTGGATTCAATAGTGAAAACATAATCATATAAAAGCATTATAATCATCTATTTCATTTGTTTTTAGTCTATAAAAATCAATATACAGTGGATTCAATAGTGAGAACATATCACATGCATTCATATGTTGGACGAAAGAGAGGTTAAATCCATGATTTTATGACCAATAACCTACATTCATATAGTGTGTAAATGAAAATAAAAAATGATGCATGGTAGGGAGGTTCATTCCACAATTTTAGGAAAATATACCTGTTGTAGACATCTGGGAATTATTAGTGCAGGATTCCCTTGATCTCTTCATGTGCAGGTTGAGTCACCTACAATATATAAATATAAATATTCAATATTCATCTTAAAATATGAAGTGCGTAATTAAAACATTATGAGATGAATATCGCATAATGCAGACAAAACATGCTGAATCTTAATATAATCATACAAAAAAACTACCTTGTCAATATACATTGAAGTCAATTGTGAAATCATAATCATATTAGAGAATTATAATCATCTATTTCATATGTTTTTAGTTTACAAAAATCAATAAACAATGTAGTTAATAGTGAACATAGATTACCTACATTCATATATTGGATGAAAAGAAGGATAACTCCATGATTTAAAGACCATTCATCTGAATTCACAAAGTGTGTACATCCAAATAAAAATTGATGCATGGTAGTAAGTAAAAATAATAATCACTCATTCTGAGTGATCTATTGATAATTAGATATATAAAACACATACCCACCAATAATAGGTTCAACTAATGAGTTGAAAAAATATCCTACAATAGTAAATTCAATCCCATCTAAATGACACATCCATTCAAATCATGATGATATGAGATAAAAATATCAAACATACTAATTATGAGGCATGAACCAATGATCCAAAAATACCAAAAAATAATATAAAGTATATGTTATAAAATATATATTGTAATATAAAATCATTATAATCGTCTATTTCATATGTTTTTAGTCCACAAAAATCATTGTACAATGGACTTAATTGTGAAAAAATCACATGTATTCATATGTTAGATGAAAGAGAGGCTAAATCCATGATTTTATGACCAATAACCTTCATTCATATAGTGCGTAAATGAAAATGAAAAATGATACATCGTAGGGAGGTTAATTCCACAATTTTAGGAAAACATACCTACTGTAGATATATGCAACTTATTAGTGTAGGATTCCCATTATCTCTTCATGTGCAGGGTGAGTCACCTATAATATATATATAAAAATAATCAATATTCATCATAAAAGATGAAGTGTGTAATTAATACATTATGAGATGAATATCCCATAATGGAGACAAAACTCGATAAATCGCAGCATAATCATACTGAAATACTACCATGTCAATATACATTGAAGTAAATAGTGAAAACATAAACATATTACAGAATTATAATCCTATGTTTCCTATTTTTTCCTTCATAAAAATCAATATACAGTGGAGTGAATAGTGAAAATAGATTACTAGCATTCATTTGTTTGATAAAAGAGAGGTTAACTATATGATATTATGACCAATAACCTGCATTCACATATTGGGTACCTCTAAATAAAAAATGATGCATGGTAGTAAGTAGTAATAGTAATCACTCATTCTGAGGGATATATTAATAATTAGATATATAACAAACAAACCCACCAATAATAGGTTCAACTAATGCATGGACACAATATCTTGCAACAATAAATTCAATCCCATCTAAATAACACATCCATTCAAATCATGATGACATGAGAAAAAAATATCTAACATACTAATTATGAGGAGTGCACAAATGATCAATAAATACCTGAAAATACTATAAAACATATGTTATAAAATGAAAATTATAATATAATTCCTGGATTAAGAAACATGATTACAGATATTACCTTCAAAAACAGAATGCTTTACATTTCTTAATGACATTAATGTAAGATATCCTAAAACATTTATGAAATATTATGAATTAAATGATTTAATTTGATGAAAAAATGGAATAAAATAGATGATGAGTAATGTAAAAATATGCATTAATGTATGATGTGATGAACCTTTGATGGAAAATTGGAAAATGAAATGATTATGCTACATGAAACAATGGGATAAAATGAATGATGAGTAGTGAAATATGTTGTACATACAGTTCCAATGCTTCAAGAAATGAGGATAGATCACATTTTGTGCAGATCATGAATAGTATTGTCTCTGAATACTGATTGAGATATGTTAGTAATATATTTGGGCCCCAAAAACAGATCATTGAAATCAGTAATATTTCATTATATATTGGATGGATTATATCAATAGGGTTAAATAAATAGCTTAAAACCGGAGCATTATATAATAGATTAGTTAGGAACGAAAACATACCTGGTGCCGGAGGCGTCAAGAAATGGTTGAATCTGCATCAAGGTTCAATGTCCAAAAGTCATTGAGATATACGAATGAAGAGGAAGAATGATTTTCCAATGAAAGAGGAGGTGTCAGTGAGGTTAAGGATCTTTGAGAATCATTTATGGGTCATCCACCACAGCGGTCGATGATGAAGAAATATTTGGACGATATGCGGATGGTGGAACTAGGTGTAGATGAAAGAAACTAGGAACCCTATGATAAGGTGACCAAACATGAGAATGGGTGGGTAGGGATTGTTTTGTTAGAGGGTGTTCGTAGATAGAGGAGGAGAACTCGGTTAATGATGTAGTAGAAACATGAGGCCGTGTGGGAGGTAGAGGTTGGAAGAGAAGATTTTTAGTGGGAACCCTAGGAGGTAGTGAGAGATATTGTGAGCAGGATCGAAATGGTTTTGAGGGATTGATTAAATGTGTGAGGTGGAGTAGGCGGAGTCAAAGCACCTAATGATGAGGTGGCCAGTGGTGGTGTAGGTGTTGGCAGCGTAGGTGGAGGTGGCGTACGTGGACGTTAATATGGTAGAGTCGGCCACGACGAATGGGATGGAAGAGACAGAGAATGGGAAACCCTAATATGGAGGGAAGAGCTGAGGGAAATGAGGGTATTGGGAACCTGTAGGTGGAGAATCGTGAAATGGGATGGAAGAGGGAAATGTTTTAGGTGACGTGGATGCATATGCCGGTGACACGTTAGCATGAAAGAAGCCTAATTTATAATATAAAATAGATTACTTTGTAATATTGTAAATAAAGCATTAAAAATCAATGTGTCATGATGATGGTAAAATCCACTCATTATATATAAATTAAAAATAAACATTCAGTCCATATTTGTTTTCAAAAATGTCATAAAGTACCATATTTAGAAATTAGAAAAACAATATTCCCTTCAATAAATTCTATAAAAATTAATACATGTGTAAAAGACATAAAACCTTAATTGGATAATAGTAAAAATATTCTTTTAAATATTTTGGAGAAAAAGCAACATTAATGATAAATATTCTCCTTTAGATACATATGTATAAAAAATAAAAAATAGTTATCAGACTGTGAAATTAACCCTTTACATGTACCTTAAATTAGTTTAATGTGTCTTATACTCCTATATAATGTTTTCAAAAATGTTATAAATATATAACAAAGCCATATCTATATTTATGATTTCATATATGATTTTATTATATTTTTTAATAATATTATTCAATAATTACTCTTGTTTGAGGTATTAATTTCTTCATTTTCTTATGCATGTCTTGTCATGAATTTCATGTTTATTATTAATAATATATATATATATTTCATTTAAATAATTATATTCTGTTTATATATATTATATTTATTCATTACATACATTTTTTTTAATAATTCTTGAAATGTTGATGTGGAATATGAATCTCATCACGTCGTGGATACGGTAGGTCATACATATAGACAAGCAGTAACATCATTTACATACTTGTAAAAGGATAAGGAATAGGATGGTAAATTAATTATACAGAATCATTAACATGCCAAATTTATTATATATCCATTATATCTATCATTATTCCCATAAAAATAATTTAGTGATGAAAAATATATTACACCATGGTGTGGAGACAGTAGGTTGTACATTCGCATGCGTGTTGATTTATTTTTTAACGAGTTGGATAAAATGAAAATTATTATTATAACTTTTTGATAATAACATCCCAGAATATATATGATATTGAATTTGTTACTTTATAATTTAAAAAATACATAAATATGATGAAGAATAATAAATAATAATAAAGGAATCAGTAATGATGATTAAATCTTCTTTATAGAACATCCTTTGGATATCATATTAGGGACACTAGGGATGGTATTTTGAGAAATCCATAACCTAAATAGTGTTTTTATGAATTTTTATAAGATAAATGGACATGGTTCAGTGGATATAGACTTCTCAATGTGATTAAATGAGATGATGGAGGAGACTCCTTTTTATAATTGAGGTGAGTATCAATTTTGGAATCCCTAATAATTTTAAATTAATATAAATAAATTTCTAATTAAAAAAGGATAAAAAGTAATTTATTTGTAATAAATGATGATTATTAGTCTATATAATGTCATAATTTTTTTTCTGAAAAATTTGGGTCACATTATTAACCTTATCTTGTGTCTATAACTCTTAGTTAAACCTTTTAATTTTTATGATGACAACATTGATTTTTACTCTTTCAGGGTTAATATAGTTACTATAATATTACAAATGAACCAAAAAGGATCATTGATGAAAATTTAAATATTATTAAAATCATTTTTTTAATTTGGATTTTTTATGAAATTTAAATCATTTAATGAAAAATTAAATATTATAATGAATTATTAATGTCAATATTGATACTATTCATTACATGATTTTCTTAAATATGAATACATAAGATAACTTTTAAAAATATATGTTAATTCATCCTTAATATTACTAGGTCATATTCAAAATTAATTAAGGATGTCAAATATATAAAATTATATTTATTTTAATATTTGTAATATCATTTATATGTTATTTTATCCAATTGAACAATTACTGTATCATTGTTGTGTAATCCTTTAAATAAATTATTTATTTCTACAAAATCAATGATAAATTACCGTGATAAAAAAATTATCTTTCAAATTCCTTTTTATAGACTAATTTATATTTTTTTTAAACCTATAATAAAAATGGTATAATTATTTAAATATGAGTACACCATCATTAACTATTCTTTAAATAAAATATAATAATTGTCATAATCTCACACAAGTGGAATAAAACAGGTTCTAATTTCATACCCTGTATTATTTTGGTCACAAAACAACCATATAATGAAATTATTAAAAATATATATAATTTTATATTATTTATAATATAATTTTTACGATTAATTTTCCTTATTCACCCTTAAATGTGGTAAGAAAATATTACAAAAGTTACTAATCATATGTGAAAAAAATTATATAATTTTCACTTACTGATTCCAAATATGGAAAACATTTTTTAAAATTCAAAATAATGATGTTTTAGTGATCAATTTAAAATTAATAACATTGATGGATTACGAAAAAAAAATTTAAAAGTGAAAATGTTCAAATGATTGAAATGATTTTATATCAAATTTAGTGTGAAATTGATTGCATTGATATTTAATGGATCAACATATAAAAAATAATCAAATTATAATTAAAAACCACTCAATATAATAAATTAACACTATAAATTAATTCGATGAAAAATGTTGTTTTCAATAAATAGTTTTTAATTATCCCTATTCCCCAAAACATGAAACATTATTGAAAATACCTAAAATTAATCCAAAGTAAATTTTTATATTCCTCTTTAAAATATTATTTTTATGTTTTCAAATAAAATATATAAAAGGGTAACTTTTTAAATTTAAAATATATTTTCCATTAAAGGCAGTAAAACTGCATTTAGAGAAAGATATGTTTTTATACATAAAATTGGGGTTGTTTATATATTATACTTATAAAATCTATTGGAATAATATAAAAAATATTTCATTGAATATATAACATATATATTTTATTAATATCATTTAATAATTGTAATTAATTTAATTTATTAAGATAAAATTCCTTTGGGGGCATAAATATAAAAATATTTTTGATATTAAATTGGTTTATATTTTCAATTATAAATAATTTGTGACAAATGGGTTACTATTATATTTTTATAAACCATTTATTTTAATAAGTATGTTAATAATATTTGTAAATTATAATTTAAGTGATACGTTATATTGAAAACATTTAAATAATAATATTTAGTTGTTTGTTTAAACTCGCTGTTGCATGCAATGCGATCTCTCATGGAAATTTAGTTAAAAATAGACAAACCATAAAAATATTGGTTTTTTGTTATATAACATAGAAGTATACTAATTTTCCTCATAGATAGATGATGTTCCAGCTTCATTATTTGTTGTTATAGGATCCTGATGGTCACCTTTTGATTTTTGAAACTTCATTTATATAGTTGTGAGAAAATATATACATCATATACTATAATTTTGAAGGTTGTTACTATTATTCTTCTATTATAGTAATTTTTTCTACTTTTTTGGGGAGAAGATTATACAATATAACTATTGTGATACCCTTTTCATGGATATAATCCTTACTAGTATTGACTTCCTTACTGACTCCTTGTTTACATATTTCGGTATTTTAATAGGCCATGCTCGGGTGGATATTGAGGTCTTTGGAGAGGGTTTTCTTGCGGACACGCCACCCAAAATTTTTATAGTCTTTCTACATATGGTTTTAAAATTGAGGAAATATTTTTAGTCCTAAAATTTTAATAATATATCTAAATTATCCTATAGAGGGGCCAACACATGTCAATGGATATTTTCCCATGATGTGGTTGTCTTCACACCCACTGGAATCAAGATGGTTAATCACTTGAACTATTTATGTTTGTTTTTAAATTCATCGTGTCAATGTTCTTTGATTTTGAATCTAATTGGGATACTAGAATCATGGTAGAATAAAAATTATGAATCCTTTTTTTTTCTATATTCACCCCCTCAGAATGCAATTGGAAGATATTCACCAACATATTGTCCAAAAGATCAAACAATTATTCTAGATGTTTTTTCCTAATAGTTACTCCAATAGCCACATCAACCTTAAACTCTGTATTTATTGTGAAAACCCCATAAAAATTTGGAACATTCATTAAAAATTTTAGGAAATAGAGAGGTAATTTTCTTATATGCTATTTGGAATCTTCCCATGATCTAAACAAGGAATCAGACTCATGTTTCTAGAATTTTTTAATTTCATTCCACAATTTCACCAATATTCTGGGATGAGGTACATTTCCATAAAATCATGACCCAATTCCTTTTGTGTGGGGATGATATGTAGGAAAAGTACCTTGATCTTTTATTTTTCTTTATCCCTATAAGGACATGGAAAAAATTAAACTTGATAGCATCCTATGACACACTATGATAACAGAATGTGTCACAAATTTCTACAAAGATAGATAGATGAGTGTCAGGATATTAAATTAAAAAACCCCAAACTAGAATATATTTTGGATTATATAAAACACGATAATATTGATTTGAAAATGTTGTACTTACACTATAGGTTGAATAATGCTTGTATCAAATCCTTGAATATAATAAAATATGTACTTCATAATAGTCCAATGTGGTGGAATCTATGCCTATAGATGTGGTGACACATATTACATCTCTTATGGAAAGTATTGTATTTTACAAATATAAATATATGGTTTAATCCCTTTTAGAAGATATTTTTTTATTTTTTGCATCCCATAGCCCATTGAAAATGGAGCTAGTAGTTGTTGATGATTTCATGGAATATAGTCCCTCAAAATGGATGTTGGATGAAATATTTGTTAACTATAATCTAAAAACGTTTGCTTTAATTTCCATCAATAGAAAAAAAAATTCAACCAAATTGAAATCACCATATTATTCATCTTCCATATTTTTTATGGGATCATTCTTGATGTTATCTCCTATATTTTTTTATGTCTCCTTTATATTTTTCATTTGAGATCTAGGTCAAAAAATGTATTTCTACTGACTTGATGCTCTTTGGAAGACTGATGTAGCTACTTATGAACCTATTATTCTGAACAACAATAAATAGAAAATAAATCTTAAAAAAATAGTTAATAAACTATAATAGAAATGGGGTTAAAATCATATTTTTTTAGAATTTATGATTTTTGTTTCCACTTTATTAATCTAAAATAAAATGGACATTACAACATTTAAAACCACCCGGTAATGGTTTCTATATTTTCTTTCATTATAGAAAAAGTTTTACATTCAGAGGAAAAAAATGAAATTAACCAACTACATAATGAATTTAATATATATATGTGGTAGATACACAGAGGAAATTAGGATATTTAGTTACATAAGTTCATAGTTAATTAACTAAAGATTTACAGAATTCATATTCACACCATGATGTTTGTAAGAGTTGTTCGAGATATTTTTTTAGTTAACTTCCTAAATTCTTTACAAGTTTACACTGCATAAAAATTTGTACAAAAAATATTCTTAACAATAAATAAGAGAAATTAATCAGAGACATCTATTATTATGAAGATTATCATAAATCGATTTTCCTAATTTATTTTTTTTGTTAATAATATACTATATCTCCTAGATTCAAAATTGATGGAGAGTACTCATTACATTAAGTAACATTTTAGTTTTGAAAAATCAACATAAGATTCCAAAAATTAATTCTTATAATCTATTTAAAACAATCATGGTTAATGAATACAACCAATGGTCTTGTGGTAATTAATCATAACTCATGTAAAGATCCTTGGAGATATAATTTTTTATCTAATATGGAGTGAACATTATAATAAACACAGGGGAATTTTTAGAATTAAAATTGAGAGATATAAAATACAACAAGGTGTAATCAATTAGACATGATACTTCCTTATCCATAAAACCAAAACATTGAAGATATTAGATACTCATTGAATAAATGTGGAAAAAAATCTCATTACCTCTAATGATCATTTCAAATAATAAAGGAGGATGAATTAAAGACACTGAAAGATATATATATATCTTAAAAACGTCCACAACGTGTTTCAATCTCCCTCCCTCCAGGATACATGCATCCTAGATGAGGGTTTCTCCTAAAAATGGTAATAGTATAATTAAATGTATGAATAATAGTGTTTATGAGTGGTTAGGGGTCAAAATTACAGGTTAATGTGCAGTTATAGTGTTTGATAGGAGGTGAGGGGCTCTCTATAGACTGGTGAATAGTAAAGGTACATCATTAGTTGAACCATGCACCATATTTTCTCTCTAATCTATCATTTTAGATTTTAGTTTCATGGTATCTTGTTTGGGACACATGGTCATTTTAATCCACAAAAAGCATTATTCCAATTCTATCTCTACTGGTTCCAGCTTGCACGATTTGAGGGATATCGATCCTACACTATTTGATTAACTGTACGGATAAAGTGAAAATTACCGACTCCTCATCAAAATATCACCTTACACAATTTTCAGCTGGATACGAAAGGTTTTATTAACCATGTGCTAGGCGTGTGTCTGAGTATTCCATGAGGTTCCTCGATGTTCAGGGTTTCCTAGGCTGGAGTGTTGGGTTTTGGTAACATAATATTAACTCTTCAACCTAGAAAAGTGTTCAAATTCTTATGATTTCCCTCTTAAATTTCTAGTTCATTCCATATATTCTTGATCCTTCATTGGATGACTACTTACAACTTATGAAGTCATTAAAATTGTATAAAAATAGGAAAATTGATCTTAATATCAATTTTTTATTTAATTTACGTATATAAATTCGACATGAGCATTAGTGTATCAATTAACAAGGAATTTTATGATATATAATTGAATTGATATTTCATTTCTACATATATGTGATAAATTATTTTAAATGTATTTATCAAATACCAATATAATATTTTTTTAATGAAGATAATTTGTTAAATATTTCATATAATATCATATTTATCATAAAATTGATATATATATATATATAATATTTAATTGGTTTTATTTATTTTAATTCAAGGACAGAAGATGTAGTTTGATAGTTATATGATTAAGAAAAATGATTATGTTCTATTGGAGTTAACTAAAAGAGGGGTTAGATATTATTTTCTTAGACACCTAAATGCCTAATGGATGTATATTTACACTTTTTCTCAAACTAGGACGGTTTTCTCACAATGATAATATTTTAAAATAAAGATGGTGTTTTTTTTAAATATTAAAATTCACAAAATTGAATCATTTTTTAACAACCTAGGTAAATTTAAAATAAATCATTTTCAGATATTATGAATCTTCATTAGTCATATATTATAGTTTTATTTTTATTAATAAAAATATAATGCAATCTATTAAATCTTAAAGGAAATAGTTTTATTAAACACAATTAAAATATGGTTTCATTTAAAATATTAATTTTCGTATTATATAAATTTAATATAAAAATTCAACTTCATTTTTGAATTCTTCATAAATAAATTAGTTTATTGTTAATTATTTATAACTTTTAAAATATAATTTTTTTATAAATATTAAAAAACATAGAGACTGTTAATGAAAAAAATATTTTAAATTATTATATTTAGAATGTCAAATTTTGTTTTGGAATATATATAATGTTTACTTTTTTTTATGATAATGGAAATTTTTATTTTTTTTAAATAATTTTTTTTGAATTTAGTATGAACAAATTATAATTTAAAAATGATATTTTTTTTGGAAAAAATGATTTCTATTGTGTTTTACCAATTAAAATTTAAATTAAATTATGATACATTTTGTTATGAATTTTGAAAAATGGTTTCTATACTTGGAATTAGTTGGTCTGGTTTTCCAAATACGACCCTTTGATTTTTGGATAATATGAATAGTAACCTCAATAAAATTTTGACAATGATAATGGGTAAATCAAGTATTTAATGCTAAATATATAATTATTAAGGCTGTAAAAATTCACTAAAAATGGAATAAATTTTATTTTGTGTTATCATATCATCTATACTCGTCCATGATTTTTTCATTCAATAATTTTTCTATTTTTATGATATTACAACCTGTAAAATATTATATTTGAGGAAAATTCCATAATTAATAAAATATTTTAGTTATTAAATATATTAGTTTTAATATTGAAATTTTTATAGGATGTGTTTTTATATAAATATAATTTCTAATTATAAAAGACATAGTTTAATCATGTAAATTTATTTTAAATAATCAGTAAATAAATAATTAACATAAATTATTACACAACACTAATGTAGTTATCATTCAATTAAAAAAAACAAATGAATGAAAATAAAAATTTTAAAGTTATAATAATTTTATTTAAATAATGTTTTCTATGAATTTTCCAAATGAAAATACCTATTAGGTATATATTGAAATATTTAGTTCAAATTTGAATTTTAATCATGATGTTATTAAAATCAAAGTAGTGAACTGATAGTAAAATTTCGATTAATGTTATTTAATAAATTATATTATATTAAAAAATATAAATAACTAAAAAATTATATTATATTTGATCACATTATGAAGTTATGTTTTTATATATACCATGGTCGATTTATGATCCTTTATACTTTTTATAGTTATTATCTTCACCCTCAAAGTGTAAAAATTTGTTTTGTCTGGGTCAATGTGAAAGTGGATAACGATTGGTTAACCCCAAAAGATATGAATGAAAAAATATTATAAAATATTTTATAATTTATGAAATTCTTTTTTACCCATACTCATCATATATTATAAATATTATTTTTGGGATCCATATTTTATTGATATTTAAAATACATTAATTTAATATTTTTT
Organism: Viscum album; assembly: GCA_963277665.1. Classification (NCBI taxonomy): domain Eukaryota; kingdom Viridiplantae; phylum Streptophyta; class Magnoliopsida; order Santalales; family Viscaceae; genus Viscum; species Viscum album. The sequence continues at coordinate 1,917,846,754 of OY728125.1, read as the reverse complement.
TGGAATTCCAAGAGTGGCCACCCGCTTTCATATAAAAGACGCATATTCATCTTTTTTACATAGTACTAAAAACACCATATTATTCATTAAATATCTTCCCAAATAACTTCATAATATCCCTATATTCATTATAGTGGTCTTGTTTTGGAATACTGTCATTTTTACATGGCTTAAGGTGTTAAGAAAATGTTGTTTTCCAAAGAAGATGTATATTTTATAACTACATGTTTTTGATTTATATAGTCTTCCACCTCTTTAAAAGCTTAATCATCCACAGTACAAAAATAAAACTAATATCTTCAATATAATTATATTTTATTATATTAATATAATGACATATAATCATCCCTTCTTCAGTCAAATTGAAAACAAATCCATCTTTCATGTGTATAGATAACTATCACCACACAAAATGATGTACTTTGTTTTAAATAACCATATCTAATTGATGGATTATAATAATGTAATTAATGGTATTATATGATATTAATGAAACATTTATCATTATTAAAGGATATTATTTCATTTAAATTATTATCTTTCAATCCATATAAAAATGATATCATCTTTCATGCGTACATGTGGACTATCGCCTCCAAAAGCGATGTGATTTGTTTTTCATCACCACATATAATGAATTTATATATAATTATATTTAATGAAATAATATTATATTAATTATTATATGTTCATTATTTAATGGTAAACTAATAATATCATTATTTCTATATTGATAATTGAAAAAGTAAATATTATTCATGTGTATGTATAGACTACCATCTACATGGTTGTAATGTAGTTCAATTTTCATGATCATAATTAATCGTTTTTTTATAAAATATTATTTTAGGAATAAAAATGATAATTATTTAATGATAATTATTTTTATGATGATAGATTAATGAACACTTTTACTATAATCAATCTATAATAGTCATTTTGGAATTATGAATCGAATATCGTCAAAACATATAATGTTAATATAATTGATTAAATAAATTATTATAGCTTGGTAATATAGGAAATAGAATAATTAATAAACATAAATATTTTATGTTCAATTTTTAAATTATTCATGTTTTATTATACATGAAGATATAGAATATATGTGATTAGTCAAACAAAAATTTTATTACATTCTTCTAAAAAACACTTACAAAATTTACTTAAAAATACAATTTTTTATTAATATATATATTATTTTTTAATAAAAATGATTTAAAAAAACGTTTATATTACTCTTATACTATTTTATATTATTATTTTTTCCCATGCTTTACTTTTTCCAAAATGGTTTGGATGAAACTTTTTTTTGAAATGGAACTTTGTTACTTTTTTGAAGAAAACATTGTGAAGAATTGTTTATTTTAAAAATATATTTAATGAAAATATTTCCCCACTATCATGAATAATTTTTTTATTTTATTATTACCCTAAATAAATAAATGGTCTTTTTCAATGAAATTTTTTTCCTTGATAGGTGTGTAGTTCTTCAAAATTAAGGAATTTTTAATGGAATGGTTATTTCCCATATGAATTATTTAATGATTATTAATGGAATATATATATTCACAAGATGAAAAACCACAATAAACATCATTTATGTTTTATCATGAAATTAAATCTCTATTTATATTATTTGTGCAATGTTTCTTGGGAATTGGTTATGTGTATGGGTGGTTTCATTTGAAAATAAGGACAGGTGAGCCCATTGTCGCTCTATAATTAATTTTTTTTATGAAATAGATAAAAAATATGTTTCCCCTATGATATTAAGAGAATATAAATCAATTTTTATTAAAAATATGGGATATAGTTAACATATTAGGTTTCTATAAAGAGATTATGGGAATGTACTTCAACTGTTATTCCATTTACAAATGAGATGGTTATTTAATGTGTAACTATGATGGTTACAACACGTATAAAAATGGTAGTTATTCTATTTTTAAGTATTAATTATATGAATTTGACACCTCAGGTTAATTTCATGATCTATATATGTTTATATGTGTTTTGTTGAAGTAATAATATTTTTCAGTGTAATGTGAAGTATATTTTTGTAAGATTAAAATGTATAACGTTAAAATAAAGTTATTATGAAATTTTCATTATTTAAAATAAACCTTATGAGTTTTATTTTTCATTTAATATTTTTATGAAATTATTTATGAAAATATTTGAGAATGTAATATGATTTTGTGAGTAAAAAATATTTATTTTTAGATGAATGTTTATTTTTAAAATGGAAATGTTATTATGTGTTCATCAACAAATAATTAATATTTTAATTTTAATTTCCCTTACTAAGATTTTATATCTCATTAAACATTTTATAATTTGTTTCATAGGGATTAAAGATGGTTTATTTAATGTAATAATTCCACCAATTGAAATTCATGATAATTTTTTATTTATATAAATTTTTTTCTTAAACGTTTTAAATTATAGAAAAACTGGATACTAATTATAAGTGACAATTTGTTTATATATGTGTATTTTATATAATATTTATGTTCAAAATCTCTAAACCTCTAAACCTAAAATATCATATGGAATTTTACAATGTTTTTTGGTTAAAGTCATGGGAATATTAAAATTTTATGTATGGGTCATTACATTTTCTATAATAGAAAGGTTTAGAAAAATATAAAGGTTATTAAAATTTTAACGTAATACCCATACCTGATTTTAATTTATAGACAATATGAAATGAAATATAATTTTAAAATTACCATGTAACATTATTTATAATATGTATCATAAGAGGGGTTTACCATAGAGGAAAAATGAAATTTTAAGTGGACATATTCTAGGGGGATGATATACTTCCAAATCAGCAACATAGAACGGCTGTAATTTGAATAGATATATTTGTTTTTTTGTCATGGATTAGTTGACACATGCTATAAATGGTTTTGTTATCCATGGTAGAGATCAAAAAAATATTCCAAGAAGGAATATTTTTATAGTGGTACATTTCATGAGGAGTCACACTTCTTTATTTAGTGGATATTTTAACCAAGTAGTAGTAGATGGATGGATTAATGACTAAAAAAATATTTTTTTATGATGGGATATTCAGATTATCAAAAGTTATATATTAATATTTTCTATTTGGATGTTGTATCCCAAAAATGGTGGATGATTGTTATGAAAACTACTGTGAGTGAATTGATTTATGACATATAATGGGATGATTTTATGAATATATTCCATGGGAAATACTTTCTTAAATAAATTCGAAATTTTATGGAAATGGAATTATTTATATTAAAATAAAAGTGGAATATTTAGTGCTTACTTATGATGAAAATTTCAACCAACTGGAAATGTATCTAGCAATTTTTATTAGACCTTGAGAGTAATACATATATATTTTTCATATTATTAAAGTCAAGACATCAAAATGAATTTTCTTACTATGAATTCAAATGTTTAGAGAATCTTTTTTGATCCACCGAGAATGCAGAATTTTATTTTTTCGATGATCATGTGTATTTAATAATCAACTAAATAATTGGTTCATGTGTTCAAAAAAATGATTAATTTCTCAAATAAATCTAACGGTAGGAAATTATATCTTATTTTTTGAGAGTTGTGGTAAAAATAACATGGTATAATGGCTTATAAATTATTTTATGTACTTGTGATGGAGTAATATTAAGCATATGGCTCGTAATTTTGTTGATAGAGATCATGGGTTTGGAAAAGAGAATTTTAGTAAATATATTGTTAATTTTATTAATTTTAATGGGATGTATTATTATAAAAATGAGTGTCTAGAGAAGAACCAGAGTAATGGGAAGAAGCGATACTATAAATAGATAGGTGTGGGTAAATCATTTCCATCCTCTTTATATGATGTTAGAGACATTGAACGAAGAGTCCTCTTTTAAATTTTATGTTTATACCAAATTATTCAAAAATATTTTTTTCTTCTGAGTCCACAAATTCATTCATTTATATGAAAATTTTCCATATATTTGAAATTACCTCCAATGAAATCGATCTATAACATATTTTAAGAACACCTAACTGAAGTATTAATGTAGAAATAAATTATATGAATATTTAATTTTTTGTTTGTTGAAATAATATACCTAAAACCATTTTTTCTTTCCGTAGTAGTGTTTAATTTTATTCTAGGTTAGGATTATCACCATATTTACCATTCTAAGGTAGATTTTAGAGATTAAGATATAGTTTTTCAAAAAGAGTTTCAGTTTTATATAATAAAGAACCCATATCATTGATAACATATAAAGAAAGTGAAAAAATATTCAAATATAGAAGCAAAAGACATCTTATTGAAATTGGTAAGAATAAAAAAACTACATAGATTAATATTATTTTATTAGTAAATGAATACTACGCTGACTTTCCTAATGAGTTACCCAGTGCTTTACCAGATCTAGATGTTGAAATTGTTATAGACATAGTTTCTCATGGAAAGATGATTTCAAAAAAACTTTTTAAATAGAAATAATTAAAATTTATATAATTTAAAAACAATATGAAATATTTTCTTAATAAATATATAATCTATCATAGAATATCACCATGGGGTGATCCTATTATGTTCATAATAAATAAATATGGTTTGATGAGGATTTTCAATGATTATATATAATTGAATAAAATCACTATTAAAAAAGTATCTTTTTATCATATAAAAGATCTTTTTTAAATCACTACATTGATCTACATATTTTTTTTATGGAAGACATAAGGTTCGAGTGATATCATATGAAGGTGAAGGAGAATGAAATTCTGAAAATACTATTTTAGAAAATATATTGGTATTATGAGATTGTGGTTATGTCCCTTGGGTTGACAACTTCCTCAATTGTATTAGAGTATCTTATGAATAAAGACATCCTTAAATATTTATATAATTTGTTGTTTTCTAATTGATGAAATCTTATCCTATTAAAAAATTTACAAGGAAAATGAGAAAGGATTTTTCTAAATGTTCTGAATGATTATTAGTTATTAGAAAAATTCAAAAATTATTATTTTTTGCTAAAAAATATTTCATTCTTTAAAAAAATCGTAAATAAATAATGAAAAAAAATTTATTTTTTCAAAAATAAAGTGATTAATGAATTACCTAGACTTATATATGATACAGAGATTCTTTGTTTTTGGGGGTTAGTTGGATATTACCAATGAATTTTTAAAAATATCTCATGGTTATCCAACCCACGAACTCAATTAAATTGAAAATGTGTTAAAATAATTTATACAAAATAATGTGATGTATATTTTAATAAACCAAAAATAACATTATTGAAAGCACTAGTTTTAGATTTTCTATTTAGGATTGTTTATTTTTTGATGAAAAATGATGCTTCATTGAAGATACTTAGTAATTTCCAAATACATAATTATCTTGTAATTATATATAATTCATGATATCTAAAACCTCATGAGTTAAATTATAAGGCACATGATCTAGAATTATATTATGTTTTTTTTCATAAAAAATGGCCATTTCATTTATAGGGATAAAAGGGAGAAATATATACTCACTATAAAATTTTGAATTAGATATCCCCTTAAAAAATGTTTTTAATGAGATAGTGTAGGTGGCTATAACTAAAAAAGAATTATGACTACATAATTAATTATATTTGTCAAAATATTTACAAATTAGTGTATTATTTGAGTTGAAAAAATAATTATTCATTAAAAATTTTTTGTTTTGAATATCACCCATTGGATAGTGATTTGAAAAAAAATTCTTAGAAGATGTGGATATTGGAAGATCCACTATTTTTTTTAGGTATCGTTTTAATAATCTAATTAAAATTTAAATAAGAAATATCAGTAAGATGATATTAAGTTATAGGAAAATGTAGTGATCTTTATTAAGGGAATGTTTTGTAAATTTAACATTGATAATGTCTATGTTTTGAGATTTTCAAATAATTTATGTGTTCCCTCTCATTTTGTGTTGATTATATAATTTTTGTGTAAAGATCATATTTCAATAATTTTTATTCTTCATGGAATCCCTATGATGTATAATAACCTTCTAGAGCATTAATGGAGATATTTAATGAAAAGATATATTTCTTACATTACAATGAAATATTTGACTTTTCATTACTTTAAAAAATAATGAAAATTATTGAAGTGATTTATTTATCCTTTTTCTATTCTAGAGTGTAAATATAAATATGTACCTATAGATTTCATGGTGTGATTATAAAAAACTCAAGGTAATAGTGTTATTGGTATAATTGTTGAACAATTAACTTAATAATCACATTTTTCCCATTTCAGATACTCCGTATTTAAATATATTTTTTGGAAAATTTCCAAAAGAGAGGGTTAGTTAACATAGTGTTACCATATATACTATATCTAACCATGATCAAATGTTCACTTCAAATTTTTAAAAGTAATTTATATTTCAGTGGGAGATGAATTTATTTCGGTATGGATTTACATAATCATTTTAAGGGAAAATATGAGTAAAAAATTCAACCCTTGGAAGACACGTTACATGGTTGCTCAATTGAATTACATGGATGTTTGGATCCTCATATTAATTTTGATTATTTGTTTATCATAACTGTTTTTATTTCAGTACACAGATTGATCCATTAAAGGCATTATATGAAAATCAATATAAAATAATATCTTGTTTAGATGGTGAAGGTGAAAGAAAGTTTATGGGACTATAATTGGATGTGTAAATATCTTATTATTTGAAGGTAAATTTGTGTTATATGTGGATATCTCATAGTAGACATAAAATTTATGTAAATACTCAGAGAAAATATCTCTATTTAAATGTAAGAGATTGCCTTTTTCTTATAATTTTTCTAAGGAAAAGTGTTATACATTTTAGTAAAATGTGGATGTTAAGTCTATGGTTCATTATAAAATATGCAATCCAGGTGAACATTTTATTAATTTATTTTGGATTTTAATTTCCTCTTATTTTTTACCAAATAAAAAATGTTTTTCATGAATCGAGGTTAAAACATAATGCTCCATATTTATCTCTGTTTTTAATCCCTAAGGTGGTTAAGTTGGAAGAGAATCCTTATAATAAGGAACACCCTATTCAACTTCTCAATCATATAGAGAAATAATTGGGAAATAAGGTAATTCACCATGATAATGTTTTTTGTAAAAACAAAATTATTGAATAAGAAATATGGGATTCTGAAAATTTAATGAGGGAAGTTATCTACACTTGTTAGATATATGTATAAAATTTTAAATTTTTTTATAAAAGTAGGTAACAATGTAACATCGAATATAATGTTAAAATTAATCATTTTAATGTATTATTAATATTTATTAGTTAGATATTTTAAATTTATACTCATTAAAAATATATTATGATATTTTTTAAATAAAAAGGGAAATATATTTGTTAAACTTTTTTGCAATAAGATTTTAACTAAAGAATTATTTTAAAATTATAGAAATATAATATGAAAAAATTAACTTCATTTTTGAATTTAACGATTAAAAATTATCCAACAATGAATTTTTGATATTTTTCGAAAAATATTTATTTTTCAATGGATACTAATAAATTAAAAATTTTAATTAATTTTTTTTCTTCCCAATAATTATAAAAAAGTATTTTGATCAAAAATAAAAAAATTGTTCCTTTTAATATATATTGGTTCACTTAATGTTTTCGAAATATTTTTTTACATTAATTTAGTAAAAAAAACATTTTATAATTAAAAATAATATATTTTTAAACAATATATTTTTGTTATGTTCAAATAGTTTATATTTAATTTACATTCCTCTACTTATGAATGTTGAATATTTAAAAATAGACTCCATATTTGAAATAAATGGGTCCATATTTGTTTAATATGTACCTTTTATTTTTGGTCTATTTGAATATTAAACATTATAATTTTTTTACCAACGGTAAAGTTTTGACCAACTATTTTTTGATAAAAACAAAATTATAAGAACCATAACCCGATCCTAAAATCTTAATTTTTTAATTTATTATTTCTGTTTCATAAATAATCATCCATGATTCAATTATATGTGAATTTTTTTATTTGGATGAGTTGATTAAATTTAAAATATTTTATTTAAATAAAATTAAAAAATATATCATTAATGTTTATATTAAATATAATATTTTTAACAGAATTATAACAAGTGGACATTTTTAGTTAAAAATAGTATTATTAAATGTATAATATTTATCATTATCGGGGTAATTTATTTATTATTTTTATTGATTAAATAATAATCTTAAATAATTACACAATGTTGACATAGTAATTATTCAATTATTCGAATAAATTAACTAATATTAAAAATACTAAATTTAATATAATTTAATGTAAATAATGTTAATGAAAAAAAATTATAAATGAACCTGATATTTTAATCATGTATTAAAATCTTAGTTTCTAATTTTACTTATTAAATTTATTTTTTAAAATTCAATGTAATGAATAGTTCTAAAAATAGACATTAATGATATTTTATATGATATATTTTATTGAAAGAGATGAATTTACAAAAAAGTATTAGATTCATAAAATATAATTGTATTTTTATTATGATATCAATAGTGGTCAATTAATGTAATTTCATTCTATTTATTGTAATTATCTTGACCGTCAATGAGTAAATATGCATTATGTCATGATAAGTTTTAAAGGGATGAATGATGGGTTAAACTGAATGATGAGGGTTCAAAAAATTAAAAACAGGTACACATTTCATTTCATGTGATTATTTATACCCATAAACATCATATATTATATATAAACTAGTATTGATCTATTTTTAAATGAAATATTATTTATATCAATTTAATACTTTAAGGAATTTTGAGAGTTCCCTCCCATGTCTTATATAAGGTAACCTATTATTACCATTAATTTACAATTTAAAAACCATTTGGATCATCCATAACCATTCCAATTACCTTCCAAGATTCAATAACCTCATTATAGAATAATTTTAAAGCATTATACCAACCATACTATGCTTAATTTGTTAAAAAAAATGACATATTCTCAACAATATAAATAGTTATTTACCTCATGTTTATTTTATTTCTTCTTCCACCTCAATGAAATATTTTTGAACCATGATAAAATAATAAAATTGGTATATTAATTATACTTAATATATTATTATGTTAATTACATGACATATATCTATCTCCTCTTCCTTAAATTGTGAAATGAAATAATCATTTGAGTTTGTGTAAAACTACTGCCTCACGAATGACATAATTCATTTTCCATCACCTTCTATAATTGTTGGATTTTAATTATGTAATTAATGTTTAAGTATTCTCTTACTGATATATTTATCATTTATAAAATATAATATATCATTTACATTTTCACTATCTTATTCCCTAAAAATGGAAACAGCATTCTTGCTTATGCGTGGAGTACCACCTCTCTGAAACAAATTGATTCCTTTATCATCAACAAGTCACATGTATAACATAAATAAGTACATTAAAAACATAACATTTTATTTATTATATTTTAATAATTATGAAACAATAAAATAAATCACAACTTATTTCTATAATGAAAATTGAAAAATGGAAATGTTACTCATGAGTTTGTATGGACAACTATCTCCCGGATTGTAATATAGTTCAGTTTTCATAAAAATATTTAGTAGTAATATTTAAATGTAAATTTTTTAATATGATAACTATTCCATGATTATTTTTATATATATGATGAATTAATGACCTATTTGAACATTGTGAACATACCTAAGTCATTTTGGAATAATGAGCAGAATATATTTAAAACATCCTAGCTTAATTTAATTGATTAATTAAATAAATATAGAAAGGTGAGATATAAAATTAAAGGAATAAAAATATTGAAATGTGTATTAATAAATTTTAAATTACCCCAATTATATTATTTAGGAATACAAATAATTTATGTAACGAGCTTGAACCAAGGTAAAGGAAATTCTATGAAAAATATTTTTTTATAGGCTCCCCTAAAACTAATTTTTTTTCAAAATACAAAATACATTCTAAAAATTATTTATAAATGGTTTATATTATTAAAATAAGAATATTTTTATTTATTTATATTGAGTTTTTAATTTTTATAATAATAATGTAATGAAAATTTATCTTCATTTCAAGTGAGGTGTATTGTGACTTTTTCATCAAAAAAATAAAGAATATATTTTTTACTTATATGGAATGAACATCCTTTCATTAATTTAGGAATAATTTTTTCTTTTAATATTCCTTTTTAATTTTAGATCATTATTTTAAATGAAATTATTTTCTTTTATATGTTAATAGTTATTTAAATATATGTGATTTTAAATGGAATGGTTATTTTCTCCATGAATTTTATAACAATATTTAATGGTATTTCAATTCATAAAATAAAAAACCCCTTTATTTAACAAGGAATTTAGGATAAAATGAAATCAATATTTACATTATTTATTTTAGGGTTCCCTATAAGGACCTAGCCTTAATCCCTACTTAATATTATGTTAATACAAGATTACACATTGAGGATCTTTTCAGGTTTAGAGTTTTAGAGAATTAGATAATAAAACTTGCATTATATTCCACACTTAAACAAAGTGGTTACATAAAGATAATATTTATTTTTTCCCATCAATGGAATCATATTTAAAATAAAACATGGATTCTTTCTCGACACTTCCTTGACACTATCATCATATCATGTACCTTTCCCTTGACCTGTGAAAAACATTTCAAAAAAACTTGGGATGAGCATAAAAAGCTCAGCATGGGATATAAAAATATGGAAATGATACATGAGTACATGTACACATAAGAATCAATGAAATCATACTTTACTCATAAAACATAAGCACTTTAGCATACCTCATAAAATCATGAATAAATCATAGAAATCATAAGACATAAAGGTAGTTTGAGGCATTCATAACATTCTTACGTAGGGAGTAACCCTCTTGGTTACGTTTGGAATACCCATCATAGTATATTCCCTAAATCTCTTCAGAGAAACCTTAACGTTTCACTCCTTCACGTTACCCAATGCATTGGAGAGCAATATCGGGCTCACCCGCCCTTAGTTTATCACGGAACCACCCATCTTCATAATAATGCCCAAGAACCACAATATAATCGTATCACATAAAACATGCATAAAGGAAACATAACATTTCCACCTTTCAATCACAAGATATCAATACAAAACATTGATATAAAAACATTATGAAAACCATTTTCAATATCAAAATAAAAGAAAAGTAAAACATGGTATTTATTTTTCTTTTAAAAAGAAGTTATGGCTTGTAGAGGAAGCTGAAACTCAAATAATGGTCACAACGGCGGAGAAGTCGTTGTCGCTGCATACGTATGACAAGAACATTCCCTTTTGTCGTTTAGTAAATGTGTCATATAAAAAGGATTACTTTTGAATAAACGGAAAAGTCAAATGGTGTTATACACTGTATAAAATAAATTTGTGTATAAAACAAAATATGCCTCAATGAATGGAGATTGAGACGAAGTCCCATACAAAGACAATATCCTTGGATTAAGGATAAATCAATTACATAATTATGTTTGACAAATGAATAGACGAAATATAAGTGGATATAAGTGTAAAAAAATCATTGGTTATTCACGCATATTCATAGAATGACATATTCAAGGAGTACAAGTTTATACCAAAGAATCAAATTTGGGTTAAGAAGTTCCCTTGCAAAAATTTGATAGCCTAATGGCATCACTACAAAATTCAGAAAATGAGTTTATGAGAGATAAAAAGGGTATCTCATCACATGGACATAAAATTTAAATCAATAAGGATATATAAGAACATATCCCAACATAATAGTATGTGAATTAAAAGACATAACAAAAGAAGTCTTTTAAAAAGAGGAGGGTGAAAGGTTCCTTTACCGACATGGGTATCTTTCGAGGCTTGCACCTCGTGAAAGTAGGACAATACAACATTGATGTAAATACTCATAAATGAAAGTATATTACACAATGAGTAAAATAATGGGCAGTACATACACCACTTAAAGGAAATTGTGGAAAATGTAGCAAAAATCTCACGGGAATAAAAGTGAGATGAAAAATCCCTTACGAAAACTCGGCAGCCTATCGACGCCACTTAAAACTTCCAAAATGGATTGATGAGAGAAAATATGGTCTCTCATCATATTAACATAAATTTTACAGAAAGAGGAATTTAAAAGAACATCCCCCAACATAACAAAGATGAGCTTAAAAGAACTGACATAAAGGAGAGTGCTTAAAAAGAAAGAGAGAGGTTAGATATTTTATGAAAATTCGGCAGCCTAACGGCACCACTCAAAACTTCCAAAATGGATTGATGAGAGAGAATAGGGTCTCTCACAAGATTAACATAAAAATTACAGTAATAGTAATATAAAATAACATCCCAATAACAATAAATATGAGCTTTAAGAGGAATGACATAAAAGAGTGTACTTAAAAAGAAAGAGAGAGGTTGGATCCCTTACCTCAAGTCCAACTTGTCTTGTTCGTTTCTTTATATTCCTGAATAATAAACATGAGTTAATTTCTACTTCCTTAAGAACTTCTTTCAAGTTCATTATTCCTTTTATATCACTTATTACCATGTCATGAACACTGTGTAATTATTTTAGTTAATAACGGTCGTTTAAACGATATTTGGTACTTGAGTCAAAAATGAACTTGTTTGAAAAATGATTATCCATGTAGTTATAAGTAAATAATTTCCTGAATAGTTTTAATGATTAAAATATCATATATATCCAGTACATATTCATTTTATAATATTCCATATCATTTGGAGATAAAAAACGAAAAGCACCGTTCATGGAGACGGTAGGTCGTACGTACACATGAACGCTACTTTCATTTTTTCTTTGTAATATTAATGGAATTAAAAATAAATGATATATATATATATTATAATTCCAGAATAATATATATGTTATATAGGTAACATATGTTCATTAATTTCATTCTTTATACATTCCATGTATTTCATGTATGAGTCACATCACTTAAGGGGGCGGTAGTCCACACTTCCTCATATGAAATTATCGCATTTACACAACATGAAAAGAATAGAGGTATTGTTTAAATATAAAATAAATAAGTATATAGTAAACAAAAATACCATATATATCGTATATAAAATATATTTACATCATAATGTCCACCTTTAAAGGTGTTAAAAGAATATTGAACAATCATCGTTTCGTGAGGCACACAATCGCCAACCACAGAAACAATATGTTCTTTAACCATCAGACGAAGGTGTTTGAAAGTGTAGCTCGAATCCTTCATATAAAAACATCCTATTATATTTAATATACTGGAGTTGTTACAAAAGAAATGAATAAAAAGAGTTTAGGGGGTTGGTGAATCAAAATAAAACAAAAGGACACAAGTGAAGACATTACCTTAAAATCGGGTAACTCCCGTTGGTTTGAGCTCAAAGGCATCCTTGGGAAGACTTCTGCCCAAAGTTAGGCTTCAAGGAGTTAGATAGGGATGTGGAGTGACAAACTGGGCAGGGGTTGGCCGAGGAAAAGGCTTTGGAAGTGTGGGTAAGAAGGTAGAGGTGGGGGCCTTTTATAAGAGGAGTGGAGGGTCACTCTTGGATAGTAAAGAAATGTTACTTTATTTTAGAATGAGTTTCAGATTTTAATGGTCCTAAATTGATGTGTTTCGAGGATATGGTGATAAGGGTTTGAAATCCACCCATACAAGAAGTTTTGGACATGTGTAGGTCTTATATGTTACATTATCCTTCCATTTTATTTAAATCGTTAAATAATGATGTCATCATTGCATCATCATGATGTCATAAATAATTTAATTTATTTAATGTCTAAAAATTATAAAAAAAATACTATGATGTACGAAATCTTTATAGATTTCCAATGACTATTTATAGTCAAATATATGACTTGTATTACCCCATGTAAAAATTGTTTTAGTAAAACATCTCATGTGTGTGTCATTTTTACATTAAAATTAAATAAAATGGTATTAATGTCATTTTCCAACCAAAGTGGCTACATGGGGTCCCCAAGATGACCCATGGATTTTCTTGGTCGGACATGACACATACAAAGAGGGTAGCACATGTTTCTAGGTCATTTCATTTTATTAAAACATTATTTTTACCTTAAACAACACTAATTACCTCTAATCCCGATTAAAAACTTAATAAGTTACTATTCACCAAAAAATTATTTCAATCCCATTGAACCCCATTTTACTTCATAATGAAAACCATGTATGTCGGATTTTTGAAATTAAGAAAAAAAAGATGCCAAAATATCATTTAAACGGAAAATCAGTTTTTATAAGTACCACTTAGTGGTTTCACTAGTCATCAAAAATTGAAGTTTTTCAGAAAATTACCGAAAATTCAACCTAAGCTATATTTGATATTATGAATTCAAAAATGATGTCTATTTTACAAAATTCAAAACATCTAAGTTGCATTAATTAATTTAATAATTAATTCCTACTGTCAAAACAAATAGCGTGTTTTTATGAACCAACTGTATCAAAAGGTTGACACTAGTTTAAGTCCGATTTCAAAGTGAAATTAATTCCAACGACCACTATTGGATTAAATGGTAAAAATACCAAAAATTTACACAATGAAAATATTGATCTCCCGATTCTAAGGAAGAATTTTATTTTGTCAAATATAACACATAAAATTGTCAAAAAGTGGAATTAAGAGGTGTTCTCCATCAAAAGGCTGTTAATCAACCTTTTAAAGAATATTAGAATGTTTACACTTAAAATGGGATTCATTCGCATTTTTAATCCCCTAAAATTTATTGAAAAAAGCAAAAATATTTGAAAAACATATATAATCATTTTGTAGTGAGTTCTGTTCATTACCGCCATTACAACGGCCAGGCATTAACTACTATTTAAAATAATATTATTTTATTATTAGAGTGCAACGTAAGATTCCCAAGAAACTCGTTGTTGCGTATTGGGTATGCCATCTAGCATAGAGTCCCCTTTAAAGTAATATTAATATTTTATTCACAAATATGGATAAATGTGGAAATTTCATACTCTTTATTTACCTGGGGTGTTACATCCTTCCCCCTTTTGGGAATTGTGTCCTTGCAATTTTAAAATTGAGCTTGGAAACATCCTTGAAATTCCCACATCGGAACAAGAGTCGGTAAAACAATCACATTAAAATAAAGGAAGATAAGTACAGAGGTCACCCGAGTTAACCCATACTAGGATTCCATGTAGGAAAACATGGACATAGAGGAGAAAACACAGGGTCATGTTCCGATGGAGAGTGATAGAAAACATGTTTAGGTGAAAGTTAACCACAAGAAAAATCACAAACTTGTGATGGGTTAAACCGTATTCGATTCCCCAGTAGGAAAAGTTAATAGACAACATTTTTGTTTTAAGTTACTTTTTATTGAGGAATTTATTCATAAGGAAACATAATCACTTATCATGTTGAATTTCATCTTTTATTAGATTCCTTTCACAAACTCATATTTTCTCCAAAAGACGAGTATTTAGGAAGAATTATTCACATTAAGAGTACTATAATCAACTTCTAGAGAATCACCTAATCCACAAAAGAGAACTATATTCTTCCCATGTCTTTAGACTTTAACCAAAACCAAAACCAAAAATATTAGTACACGATCAGATAATCCAGAGAAGGATAACCCTTTATAAAAAGAAAATCTATTCTTAATCTCTAATATTTGGCCAACAAAACCCAAAGTTCAACGAGGACCATTCAATAAACAATTTTTCCATAAAATTATTCAATGTAAACCAAACTAAGATTGAAACCCAAATATTTTAAGGATTTAGTCACATAGTCTTCCATGATAAATCTTAACATTTATCCCCAAACAACATCATTTTCTCATAATGTCTCGTATTGAAAAGTACTTAACCTAATCACATATCCTCCATGATAGGTTAATAAATTTCCATAAATAACCCAAAATCAACTTACTCTTAATTAATAAAATAATATAACTAAAAATAATCAGTCAAACTAACCAGGGACTTCACGTAGTCCAGTGGTAGGCGATAAATACCAGTCACACTTTGGTTGTGGGTTCGATTCCCTCATCTTTGTCCGACGCGACGGGTTGTCACACGATCTGCGTGTTGTCCTTTTTATAAAACTCCAAAAATAACCCTAACATGTTTTAACCTTAATAGTTTCCTTATACCTATTATTTTCATCCAAATTCATTATGATCTCAACATTATATTTCTTGAAGTCTTATTTCACCACCATAAGATAAAATAAAATGATTCCCAAAATGAATAACATCATACCTTGATCATGGAATCCACTCGGTTTCATCGTCATCTTTCTCATGTAGGTATAAGTCCCATGCATTAAAAAATGATTTAGAGATCTTTAAAAATCATTTGATTCCTCCATCCAAATACACCTCATACAACATGGGTCATATGGGTGTTCATAGAAAAACAGTTTTGGAAAATAATCATGTATGACATATAATTCCAAAACATCTGATAAAACATTATTTCTATAAAATAGTCGGACAGAATTTGAGTTGAAACTTTCTATTATTGGTCCTTTTAAAAGACCATAAGTATGTGCTGAGAGATGATATTTTAAAAGAAAATATAAATAGGTTGCACAATGGTCTCCTTCCTCAGCACCATTTTTAAAATCATAATATGCTTCAAATTCTTGTGAAAAGATAAAATATTTGAAAATACCTTGGTTATATTTACCTTTATTTAAAATATGAGAATATTGTGAAAATTTTATTTGTCTAAAAACAACCCATGATCCATGATGATAACGAGGTATAGTGGAGGTGTTTGATATCTCAAACAACTGCTTGCAAGTGAGTTGTATGCTAGAAAAAGTTTCGCAATCATCCGAACATGACTTTGCAATAATTATTGCGAGCATGTCATCAGGAAGAGATAGTAATGTTGTTTGAGATCCATCTCATTCCATTCGTAACCAACTTTACTTGACCTGAAAAAAGTTATAAAACAAGGTTTTAATAGAAATAATAGATATAGGTACTAATCATGTGTCTAACAAAAACTACTAATCCCTAAAGTTGTCTAAACCGACCTTTGATACCAACTATAAGGCCCCAGCCTTAAACCTTACTTAATCTTGAGTTAATACATGATTACACATTGAGGATCTTTTCAGGTTTAGATTTTTAAAGAATTAGATCATAAAACTTCCATTACATTCCACACTTAAACAAAGTGGTTACATAAAGATATTATTCATTTTTTTCCCACCAACGGAAACATATTTAAAATAAAACATGAATTCTTTATTGACACTTCCATGACACTATCATCATATCATGTATCGTTCCCTTGAACTGTGAAAAACATTTCAAAAAAACATGGGATGAGCATAAAAAGTTCAGTAAGGGATATAAAAATATGGAAAGGATACATGAGTACATGTACACATAAGAATCAATGAAATCATACTTTACTCATAAAACATAGGCACTTTGACATAACTCATCAAATCATGAATAAATCATAGAAATCATAAGACATAAAGGTAACTTGAGGCATTCATAACATTCTTACATAGGTAGTAACCCTCTTGGTTACGTTTTGAATACCCATCATAGTATATTCCCTAAATATCTTCAGAGAAACCTTAATGTTTCACTCCTGCACGTTACCCATTGCATTGGAGAGATATATCGGGCTCACCCGCCCTTAGTTTATCACGGAACCACCCGTCTTCATAATAATTCAATGAACCACAACATAATCGTATCACATAAAACATGCATAAAGGAAACATAACATTTCCACCTTTCAATCACAAGACATCAATACAACACATTGATATAAAAACATTATGAAAATCATTTTCAATGCCAAAATAAAAGAAAAGTAAAATATGGTATTTATTTTTCTTTTAAAAAGAAGGTATGGCTTGTAGAGGAAGCCGAAACTCAAATAATGGTCATGGCGGCAGAGAAGTCGTTGTCGCCGCATACGTATGACAAAAACATTCCATTTTTTCGTTTAGTAAACGCTTCGTATAAAAAGAATTCCTTTTGAATAAATGTAAACGTCAAAGGGTTTTATACACCGTATAAAAAAATGTTGTGTATAAAAAAAATATGCCTCAATGAATGGAGATTGAGACGAAGTCCCATACAAAGACGGTATCCTTGGATTAAGGATAAATCAATTACATAATTATGTGTGACAAATGAATACACGAAATATAAGTGGATATTACGTGTAAAACAATCAGAGGTTATTCACACATATTCATAGAATGACATATTCAAGGAGTACAATTTTATCCCAAAGAATCAAATTTGGGTTAAGAAGTTCCTTTGCAAAAATTTGACAGCCTAACGACGTCACTACAAAATTCCGAAAATGAGTTGATGAGAGATAAAAAGGGTATCTCATCACATGGACATAAAATTTAAATCAATAAGGATATATAAGAACATATCCCAACATAATAGTATGTGAATTAAAAGACATAACAAAAGAAGTATTTTAAAAAGAGGATGGTGAAAGGTTCCCTTACCGACATGGGTATCTTTTGAGACATGCACCTCGTGAAAGAAGGACAATACAACCTTGATGTAAATACTCATAGATGAAATTATATTAAAAAATGAGTAAAATAATGGTCAGTACATACACCACTCAATGTAAATTGTAGAAAATGTAGCATAAATCTCATGGGAATAAAAGTGAGATGAAAAATACCTTATGAAAACTCGGCAGCCTAACGACGCCACTTAAAACTTCCAAAATGGATTGATGAGAGAAAATAGGGTCTATCATCATATTAACATAATGTTTACTGAAAAAGGAATATAAAAGAACATCCCCCAACATAACAAAGAGGAACTTAAAAGAAGTGACATAAAGGAGAGTACTTAAAAAGAAAGAGAGAGGTTACATCTCTTACGAAAATTTGGCAGCCTAACAGCGCCACTCAAAACATCAAAAATGGATTGATGAGAGAGAATAGGGTCTCTCATAATATTAAAAAAATTACAGTAAGAGTAATATAAAGGAACATCCAAATAAAAAGAAATATGAGCTTTAAAAGGAATGACATAAAAGAGAGTAATTAAAAAGAAAGAGAGAGGTTGGATCTCTTACCTCAAGTCCAACTTGTCTTGTTCGTTTCTTTATATTCCTGAATAATAAACATGAGTTAATTTATAATTCCTTAAGAACTTTTTTCAAGTTCATTATTACTTTTATATCACTTATTACGATGTCATGAACACTATGTAATTATTTTAGTTAATAACGGTCGTTTAAACAATCATTGGTACTTGAGTCAAAAATGAACTTGTTTGAAAAATGATTGTCCATGTAGTTATACGTAAATAATTTCCCGAATAGTATTAATGATTAAAATATCATATATATCCAATACATATTAATTTTATACTATTCCATATCATTTGGAGATAAAATACGAAAAGCACCTTTTAAGGAGACGGTAGGCCGTACGTACGCATGAACCCTACTTTCATTTTTTCTTTGTCATGTTAATGGAATTAAAAATAAATGATATATATATATATTATAATTTAAGTATAATATATATATATATATATATATTATAATTATAGTATAATATATATGTTATATAGGTCACAAAGGTTCACTAATTTCATTCTTTATACATTCCATGTATTGCATTTACGAGCCACATCACTTTAGGGGGCGGTAGTCCACACTTCCTCATATGAAATTATCAAATTTACACAACATGAAAAGAATAAAGGTATAGTTTAAATATAAAATAAATAATCATATAGTAAACATAAATACCATATATATCATATATAAAATATAGTGACATCATAATGGCCACCTTTAGAGGTGTTAAAATAATATTGAACAATCATCGTTTCGTGAGGCAGAAAATCACGAACCACAGAAATAGTATGTTCTTTAACCATTAGATGAAAGTGTGTGTAAGTGTAGCTCTAATACTTCTTATAAAAACATCCTAGTATATTGAAGATAATGTATTGTTACAAAATAAATGAATAAAAAGAATTTAGGGGGTTGGAGAAGCAAAATAAAACAAAAGGACACAAGTGAAGACATTACCTTAAAATCGGGTAACTCCCTTTGGGTTGAGCTCAAAGGCTTCCTTGGGAAGACTTCTGCCAAAAGTGAGGCTTGAATGAGTTAGAGAGGGATGTGGAGAGACAAAATGGGAAGGTTTTGGCCACGCCAAAGTCTTTGGAAGTGTGGGTAAGGAGGTAGAGGTGGGGACCTTTTATAGGAGGAGGGGAGGGGCACTCTTGAATAGTAAAAATATGTTACTTTATTTTAGAATGAGTTTCAGATTTTAATGCTCTCAAATTGATGTGTTTCGTGGATAAGGTGATAAGGGTTCAAAATACAGTCATCCAATAGATTTTGTACATGTGTAGGTCTTATATTTTACATTATCTTTCCATTTTATTTAAATCGTTAAATAATGAGGTCATCGCTGCATCATCATGATGTCATAAATAATTTATTTTATTTAATGTGTAAAAATTATAAAAAAAATACTATTATGTAGTAAATAATTTTAGCTTTCCAATGACTATTTATAATAAAAAATCTGACATTTATAACCCCATGTAATAAGTTTTTTAGTAAAACATCTCATGTTTGTGTCATTTTTACTTTAACATTAAATAAAAAGGTATTTATGTCATTTTCCAACCAAAGTGGCTCCATGGGGTCCCGAAGATGACCCATGGATTGTCTTGGTCGGCCATGACACATCCAATGAGGGTAGTACATGTGTCTAGGTCATTTAAGTTTATTAAAACATTATTTTTACCTTAAACTACACTAATTACCTCTAATCGCAATTAAAAACGTAATAAGTTACTATTCACCAAAAAATTATTTTATTCCCATTGAAACCCATTTTACTTCTTAATGACAACCATGTATGTAGGATTTTTTAAATTAAAAACACAAAATGGAAAAATTTCATTTAAATGGAAAATCAGTTTTTATAAGTACCACTTAGTGGTTTCACTATTCATAAAAAATTGATGTTTTTCAGAAAATTACCAAAAACATACCCTAAGCTATATTTGATATTATGAATTCAAAAAAGATTTCTATTTTAAAAAATAAAAAACATATAAGATGCATTAATTAATTTAATAATTAATTCCCACTGTCAAAACAAATAGCATGTTTTTATGAAACAAAATGTATCAAAAGATTGACACTAGATTAAGTCTGATTTTAAAGTGAAATTAATTCCAACAAACACTATTGGATTAAATGGTAAAAATATATTCTAATTTAAATTTAAAACAAATTCAAAATATAATCTAATCATATTATTAAATTATATTAAAAAGAGGTTTTGAATTAAAATACAACATTTTTCACTATTCATTAAAAATTGAACTTTTTCGGAAAAATATTAAAATTTACACAAAGTAAATTTTGATGTCCCAATTATAAAGAAGAATTTTATTTTTTCAAATATAACACATAAAATTGTTAAAAGTGGATTTAAAAGAGGTTCTCCATCAAAAGGTGGTTAATCAACCTTTTAAAGAATATTAGAATGTTTATGCTTAAAATTGGATTCATTCGCATTTTTAATCCTCTATCATTTATTGAAAAAAGTAAGAATATTTGACAAACATATATAATCATTTTTTAGTTAGTTATGTTCATTCCCGCCATTACAACGACTATGAATTAACTACTATTTAAAATAATATTATTTTATTATTAGAGTGCAACGTAAGATTCCCAAGAAACTCATTGTTGTGTGTTGGGTACACCATCAAGCATAACATCCCCTTTAAAGTCATATTAATATTTTATTCACAAATATCGATAAATGTTAAAATGTCATACTCTTTATTTACCTGGGGTGTTACATTCTCAATAGTTTTTTGTGAGGATGGGAGGCTCCATTATGAACCATGTCTAGGTGATCTCGTTATAACTCTCTAATGCATTGGTTCAAGGGAATGAGTTAGCAAATTATAATTATCTTAAGAGGAAATTAGAAAACATCTTGATAGATATATTAAATATATGAAATGCGTTTATTGATTTTCTTTCTACAAATCGATTTTGAGAATATAATGTGATGGTAATTCCATTTATAAAAATGATAGTTATTTCAAGGGTTAGTATGATAGTTACTCCAAGTATTACTATCATGGTTGTTCTATGTGTTTGTAAGATTGATATTAAAGTGACTACAGTAGTTACTTATGTGATTTATGATGGATTTATAGGGTTTTATAAAAATATTATGATTTGAAATGGTAAATTAATGTATATGGTACATCAAAATGTTAAAAAGTATAACTATGTGAGAAATATAAAGAGATTTTTTTGTGACTTCATAGAAACTATATAAATTTTATTTTAACATTTAAAATTTAAAATGAAATGTTTTATTAAAATAAATATGTTGAAGAGATTATTATTTGAGTAAAAAAATTTTGAAATTTTTTTCATTGAAGTATGAAAATTTATACATATGTTCATACACTAATAGTTCATTTTTTTCTTTTTTGTACCCTTATGAGATTTATGTGGTCATAACACATTTTAAAATTATTTTCACATGGATTGATAATGGCTAACAAAATGGATGAGTTATTTTTGAATGTCATGAATACTTTCTTGAAAATACACTATGTTTAATTTAAAAAAAATTATAAAATGAGGAAAATAGATACTAATTTTATGTGTCCACAATATGTGTGTGTGTGTGTGTTTATATATGATTTTTTAACTAACTCTATAGTGACATAAAAATAAAAGATCAATTAAAATGTAAGAAATTTAATTAATTTTTATTGTTAATATAATATGAAATTTCTATTGTCAGGACTTTATAGTTCATGGGTTTAATCATCCATTACCAAACGTCGTGTTCAGGGTTCATAAATCCCCACATGATCCAGATTTATGATCCATATATTGGAGTCCTCTGCCAATATCAAGGGGTTAGTGACACAATTTCCTAGTGATTGGGTTATATGGATTCTATAAATTCGATTCTGGAATAGTCACCTATAGTTACTCATGGAAATACAAAGGGCTTACCAGTTACCACATGATGATTATAATTAGTTGGTTAAATAAAATTGGTCTTTATTGGTTGTGTTTTTTTTTATTATTTCAGTATAACTCATACAAATATCAGTTATCTACTACTATATAGTGGTCATAAAATATGTTGTTAGTATATCCAAGTTAGTATTCGAGTATCCAATTCAAGGAAGAAAGTTTCTATAATTCGATATGATATGATTATTACTGTTATATTTTTCATTCAAAACCACTACATGGGAAATCAATTTTAAAGCATCACAAGAGGGTTCTTCTAAGTTCACTATAGTGTGGGAAAAACACTATATTTATGGTTAATTCCTTATAAAAAAGTATTCATGTTATTTGAAATGTTTATATAATAGGGAATGACATTAATTAACACCAAATAGATTTTCTGAATACATCCAAATATAAGACTTGATATTATTGGGAATTGTACCAATGTAAACATTTAAGGTTCCAGTTCATTGAGAATATTGACTTGAAAATGTTATGCATGGAGGGATTTAAAGTGATAATGATGATGAGGTTTAATTTATTTTATTATTAGAAATTCTTGTTGATTAAATATTTAGATAACATTAAATATTCAATGATACTACCAGATAATTCCAAGACGAGTACACCCAAGCTATACTACACCAATTAAATAAATATCCCCACATTAATAGTTTTTTCCACATCACTTATCATACCCAACTTACCATATATATTATTACCCATGAAAAATGTATATACCCATCTCAAAAATTTTCCCAAATCCATCCATGTACCATCCAAATAATTACACGTTTAAATTTCATCACAATAAATAAAAAATACCTTATAACAAACACTAACTATTCAAAATAAAACCAATTTTCAACATTCACACAATAAACCTAAATTAATAAAGGTTATTCATAGAAAAAAAAATTCCAAAACCACATTCACCATCACATATCATAAAAAATTATATTCATAAAATTCGATCTGACTAATAATTGTCCCATTTAAACTCATCCAATAGACATTCTATGATAAAATATTCTATCCAAATATTGATTTTATATAACGTAAAGTTTGATATATCACATGGGGAGATAAGTACGATGTAGGGTATTTAATATTAAGTGTCATAAACAACACAATTAGAGAACTATAGGCTTATTTTGACAAAAATATATATTTAAAATCATCTTTTTTATTATCTTTCAACATGAAACTAAATATTATATAATATAGAATTACCCACCTGGGATACTTATTATAAGTTCATTCATATTTCCCCTAGGATATAAAATACCTAATACATTAGTTTTTTTACTAGTTATAATTATTTAATTTTTTTCTTCTTATGTACTAAATATTTCTTATATCCATTATGTTATAATTGTTATATTTTATTTAATAAGTTTTTACCACGTACAAATTCCTAAAATTATCATTGAGATAATTTTTTGATATAAAAACATGAATATTTCATTTTATTTTATGTCATTTATTTTATTATCTAGTTACTATTAATAAATAAAACTATAAGATATATCCATTAAATGTTCATAAATCACAATAAAATTTATGATTGCAATGATTATCTTTAAACCTTTTCTCTATGATTATAGTAGATGGTTGAAATCAATTATTTAAATATTTTATTGTATCTTAACATTTTATACAGTAATAAACATTAATATTAATAATAAAATAATCCTTTATTTTATAGTTTAATATGAGAGGTAAAATAATAATAATGAAGATCTACAACATTTCATGTTAGTAATGTTAATGATCATTCCAGGGATGGATAACTAGTCATATAAAATAATTAAATATAATTAAAACAAAATTAATTAAGGGTATACTTATTGTCCATTCCTTTTTCTCTCAGATGAATAAAAAAAGTAGTTTAATAATTAGTCATACATTATTATTTTAAATTAAAATAATAAATAAAATATAACGAATATTTTAATTAATTACTTAATTAGCCTTAATATTGGCACCATTATTATTGATACAAGTTATTAGTGTTAGTATAAATAAAAAATTATTTTTTATATTATTTATTCTAAAACAATTATGAAAGTGTAGAGGAATCATAAGCAGTGTAATTTTAGGGGTTTTCATCATTTTTAAAAAAATATTTTCCAAAATGATAAAAAAACTAAAAATATATAATCATATTTTAATTATAATTATCATTCAAAAACTTATGAGAATTCTAAAAATGAGTTTCTTCTCTATAGAATCCCTTATTAACATGAAAATGAGATGCTTTTATTTTGTAAACATTTTTTTGAGCTAGAAATAAAATATTCATGACTGATAGAGTTTTTATTCACTAATGAAATTTGAAATACATGTTATTATATGTATTTTTTATATAGTGACTTAATTTTTATTTTTGAACTAAAATATGTTTAACCAATTTTCATCAAAAAAAATTTACTTATTATTGAAATATTTTAGTGATTGATTATTTTTTGGAAATATAGTCATTTAAAAAATTGGAACATGTTGTTTTAATTATATGGAAAATATAAGTGGGTGAATGTAGATTTGGGAATAATATACACTCCAATGTATTGATCATGATATTTCATTTATTGTTGAATGTTAGAGCAATGTACGTTTCAAAAAAATAATCATCTTAATTTCTAATAATGGTAATAATCATAATAATATTAATAGATTACAAAATAAATTATTGGAATCAAATTTTAAACATAATGAAAAAATCAAGTCATATGAATAAAATTTAAAGACGAAAATATTAACATAATAAAAATAAAATAAATATAGAAGAAATGCTGATTGTTTTTTTATTTTTATTTATAATAAGATGATTTGGGAATTATGAGATCGAGATATAGATTTATAAGAAGAAATCCACTTATCATGGTCTTTTTGAGCAGTGTAAGAAGATTTAAAAAAACTCAAACATATTCCAACATAAAAAACCAGAACCTATAATAGTAAATCATGCTAAATAATATTGTAAACATTCCATGAAATGTGAATTTCTCCTTAATTTAATTATTTCATGATAAAGTTGTTGATCTAGATAGTGGATTATCATGGTTAATTTCTCACAAAACAATTTATTAATGACATTTGAAGATAATGTTGAGTTAAATACATATGAAATTAAGAGTGATATTGATTCATTATATTAGTCATTTTATAAAATTAGATTAAATAAATTTAAAACTAATTTATCATATTTTATAACTATAAAATAAATACCAAAATGTCATTTTAAATGCATTAATATGAAAGAAATATGGAGGGATTTTTATTGAATAGAATATAGTTTATAAGGACCATGTCCTACCCAATAGTTTTTTTTTATAAAGAAATGGAACTTCAATTTTTTTATATGTTGGAATACATTGGTCTTTTTTTCTATTGGGTAATATTTTTCAAAGAAATATTCTCTTTAGCACACCTTATTTTGGTTTTAAAAATTTAGTACTATTTAGTCATGTCTCATATGTTTTTGAAGTAGAATGTGGCACATATGTAGAAGAAAAATTTCAAGAGTGTAAATAAAAAATTGATGATTCCATTATACTTATTCCTGAATCCTAAATTGGTAATGAATTTATATAAAAACAAATAGGTCAATAAGATGAAAATGATGAATACACAATATATTATACATTTAGTAATGATGTTAAAGATAAGGCTACAAATTTTATTTTTATATCCCACTTGAACATCAAATCCCATACTAGAAAAAAAATTTAATGCATACGCATATAAACAACGACCTCCATGTGAAAATCATTAATATTTTTATTGTTTATTGTATGTGGTAGATCCTATAAAATAAGCCAAATTTAACATCATCTTTGGTATTAAAATTGGTACTTTTTGTCTATAAATAGTAAAAAATAAGTTCTATTCAGATGAAAACTCAATTTTTTTCAAATTATCCTTTTATATTAATATTCATTAATAATAAAAATTTTAAAAAATAATTTAATGTTTTTTTATTGAATCATGATATAATATGTCAAATATTTTTGATAAAAAAACCTTACATTATCAACTGCTAAAATTAATTCAATTGTAAATGATTGTTTTTTATTTTATATCATTATAATTATTTCCACTATACATAAAAATACATAGGCAAGAAAAGAAATATTTGATCCCCATAATGAAGAGATAATGGGTGACTTTTATATCACACCTGGCCCGAGTCACATAATTTCGATATTTTATTTACAACTTAGTAATCTGATTTTGTGAGATTAAATCACTATGATCAATTCATAGTAGTCCTAAAAAGATTATTCATTTATTTATATTATTTCATTTGAGTATAAGAAATTATAACATGATTTTATGAAAGTATTCATTCATACATAATATTCTACTTCATTACATAGTGAAATTGAAAATATAAAAAATTGTGTGTTCTTAGATATTTATAAAGAGATAGTGTATAGTGGAAGAGACCATTTTTTAATAATTGAATATGCAATATATTAGTAATAGATAAACTACATATTCCACAGCAGAAAATAAATTAAAATAACATAATCCATGGATGAAAAAAATAAATAAATAAATTGATAGAAAATAAGAAATCATATTATAAATTTGAAAATTATTTTAATGAATAATGTAAACCATAATAAAAAAATCATAGAATCAATGTTATAATTCAACATTCATGACGCGTAAAGATACTGTCATTTTCTGATTTCTAGAATCCTCATGTTTTATTGCTCACAATACTTGTAAATAATGTTTAACCAATATCAAATCATTTTTGAAACTCGTAAACTATGATTGATCTTGTTCTATTATCTTTTATTATATTAATTCTTAAGTATAATTATTTTCTATTATGATTAATTCTTAATATAATTGACTAATATTTTTCTAAGTATGATAAACTGTATGAATCCCCCAGGTTCTAAATTTTGGTAATGTCCCAAACACCGTAACCCAGACATCGTGACTTAGACACCGTAACCCTGACACCATAAACCTACCACTGTAATACAAATATTATGACTCTGACACTATAACTAGTTCAAGATACCCTAAATCCAGATACAATGTTTCCTTGATACAATCTCCAAGATTTTTTAATAAGTCATTGTTCATAATTTTTGACAAAGGACATGACATCGTTACCTGGGACACCATGATCCTGACACCACATATATGCTATCAGTTCTAGATCTCAATACAACTATGGCACCATGACATTGTTCATAATTTTTCTAATGG
Organism: Viscum album; assembly: GCA_963277665.1. Lineage (NCBI taxonomy): Eukaryota > Viridiplantae > Streptophyta > Magnoliopsida > Santalales > Viscaceae > Viscum > Viscum album. Next base: position 1,917,818,382 of record OY728125.1, on the reverse strand, counting down.
TGAAATTTTAATTATTTAATGAAACTGACATAATTAATGTTTCTTTGTATAAATTTCACATGACTGTATGAGGTATGAGGTTTAAAGATCATTATTTATGTCGAACAAACCCATGACATCCAAAAGATAAAATATGGAGAGTTTCACAAGATGTATAAGGAACGATAATTTGAATGCATGAGAGGGCACTACAACACATACACTAAATAACACATGAAGAACACTTATATTCTTAATGACTAAACTATTCTAGATGCAAACATCAAACATTCTCACGGTAGAAACTCTAAGTAGAATATTTTCTACAATGCACAACTCATCGAATTTGAAACTAGATCACCCACCTCACTAAACTATATTTTCACAAGAGGACTCTATATTCACATCAACTACATCCTATGAGTCTAGAGACATATATAACAACACTCATGGAATTTATAATCCTTTTTTATTACTTTTTCTCTGTTGTATATTGTTTTTATTACCTTTTAGTATTGTGTGTTTTTGTATCAAACACACTTTCTTACCTGCATGAAACTTGAAGATATAAGATATATTCACTAAAATTTCATTTTACACTTTTTTTACCAACGTGTAACTATGAAAGATGTCTTTTGTGACTCTGTTTTTTGTTTTCCCAAGAGAATAGTGGAAGAGGTCTTGTGACATGGACAGTCCTGTGTACTATTGTAAACCCCAATCTAGGGTGTAGATCAAATGCTTTTATATACATTGTTTGGTGGCAGGTGATTACAATTTGAACTGGATTGTGTATCATCTTGAGACCAAAACACTTATTTTATTTGTTGTAGGTTTTAATTTAGTTTTTCCGTATTTTAATTTATATTTCAGAAAACTAAATTTTACATTTATAGTTAGTCTTACAAGTAGTTATAACTGCTTTCCATATTAAAATAGTTTCAAAAGTGGTATCAATATCCCATATTGATATTACTTAGAATTAAACAATATTTTGAGAAGCTACCTGAATAGTCAAAATGTTATAATTTTATTACCTTGATTAACTAGCCTGTATTATTTTAAATTGGGAAAATGTTTTAAATTAAATTTTAAACGAAAATATTTATAGGAACTAAATTCACCCCCCACTTGAGTGTCACATACCAACCCAAACCATTCATAGTTGTATCATAAATCAATCTACTGAATTAGATACTATAATATTTTAATCCCCACTTTTCAATATAAAATCCAGGGAATACTATATAGTATTAAAAGTGCATATGAATTACATGGAATGGTGACAGACTTAGGAATATATAACATAATTGATCAAAAAATATTTTTTTATAATATTTTACTATATAAAACCAAGGATTATACATGAATGTGAAAATATTTTCCATAGTAAGGAATAAATAATGATATCTAGGTGAATTTACTTGTGTCATGTGTGGAATAATCTGGGAATCTAAATGTTCAAATAAACACACTTATTATGTGAACGATATTGAATTATAAATAGATGGTAATAGTTATGATTAGAATTATCTATGATTTGTAATGGTTTGATATGAATGAAATTGATAAAAAATAGACTCTATGTTTTTAAATTAATGAATCAAAATTATTAGATATGCATTGAGGATATAAAATTTCTTCATATAGTTACATCATTGTTGGAATAGATTAATTTATAATTTATAATTGTGGAAAAATCAATTTTAATCCATAAGGGACCTAATAAATATTCCACTAACTATATATACATCAACTTTTATATAATGAATCTTGAAATCTATGAATAATGAATCCATAAAAACAAAAATTGATGTCATGAGTCTTTTTTTGATAATAGAGTTTATAGATTTGAAAATTATTTTTTAGGATAATATCATATGAATTAAGCATAATGTGTGTGAAATAAAAACAAATCACATTTTTAGGATATCATAAGGAATTTATATACAATTATTTCATGAAAAAATAAGAATAACAAAATAGATATTAAAAAATAATCCATAATGGTAATGTAAACATGAATTGAATAGAGAGATATAATGACCCTAACAAATCTTGATCTTAATTTACTGCACAAAAAAATAAAATAAACCAAAATATTTATGATTTAATTGAGATAAATGTAATAGATTACATGAGTGAGTTATTAAGTGGAAACATAGAATTTTTATTTTGAGAAATGAGAAGACAGTGTTTGTATTTAAAAGTGCGGTGAGTAGAATTTTAGGGAATGTTGTAAAAATTATTATCATTTTTACATTATATTAATTGTTCCAGTAAACTCCATATATCCCCATTTTCTCAACGAATGATTGAAAATAATGGGTAACAAAGTTATTTTAAATATCACTATACATTGATCATTTTGATTCATGATTACTAATTTTTTTACAATATTTAACATATTTTATAATTTGTTTAACGTATTTTATGATTTTGACAAAATATTATCAAAACTACAACCATTAAATAATTTAAACCACCTAATTACAAATATGTAATCCTATTATTAAAATTAATTTTCTAAATTCATAAATCATAAATTATATATTACTATGATTAACTTAATAAAAATATGTTATTGGAGTAAACATATTCTCAATCATAAAAGAATTTATAATTTATTCATACTTCTCCCATAGATACACAACCCTTCATCACATCAAAATAGGTCATATGGGAAAGGTGTGTATTTTTTTTACTTTCATTAGTTTTTTGAACCAAATTGACCTATATGTTTTTTCTATTAACGTTTACATCTTCAAAGATGATATTCCATAAACATTAATTATTAATTTTCATCTTCTTTCTGGGAAATAGAGAAAAAATGTAATGTTACATACTTTGAAAATATTGATAAGATAACATAATAAGGGATGTTCATAGCGGATTATTACATGGTTTTATTGATATTTATCCCACTATTCTATCCTTATTAGAAAACACTTAAATCAGTCAATAAGGAATCTCTCGGGGTAGATTCTTGAAGAAACTCTTATATGGAACATGGATGATAATATGTTAACCAAAATAAATAAAATAAGTAATAATAACATATTCTCCATTCACTATAATATACATAGTACATTCATACTATATTATCATGAGATTTTAAAATTAAATACTATTTTCAATAGTATACATGATACGCCACATCGAGGTTAATAAAATATTATTATTTAAATTTTATCATTGTAACAAATTATTAGAATAAAAGGTATAATGAGTATTAACAGAATAAAAAAATACACATTTGAATATAATTATTTATTTTACCAATTATTTATAAATTAAAATAACACCCTTCTTAAAAATAAAATTAATTTATTTTTTGAAAAATCATTTTAAAGTTCTACAATTATGCATTATGATAATAAATAAAAATCATTATTCTGAGAATATATTCCTAAAATCTATATATAATATATTCAATTTTTTTCATTAATACAAGGTTTTTCTAAATCATGGTATAAGAAACAAACTCCAATTTTACACATAAAATAAGTATGTTAAAAAAATAGGCAGTTTTACCACCTTTTAATGGCAGACTTGTATTAAAAATAAAAGTAGACATTTTTATTAATTTAATTTGAAAGATTAAAATTATTAACTGAAATATAAATATCCAAATTCAATTTTTTTAAATTTAGGGAATTTTTATGACATGATTTATTTTTTGATGAATGATTCAAAAATATTAAATTTGAATTGAAAATATTTTTTTTTATATTAATAATTAATAGTTTTAAATTATATTTTTTATTGGTTTTAAATATTAATAATAAAAATTTTATATAATTTAATCCAATTCTTTTAATTGGAAAAAATTTCTCATTGAATTAGGATATAAATACATTTCAATCTATTTAAAAAAATTTAATTTAGAAAGATGTATTCTCGTTCCATCAACAGTATTAATTTTAACTTAACTCTATCCACTTATGTGTTTTGAATTTAGAAAAATTTATTCAAAATATTAAATTACAAGGTAAAGAATTTATTTAATATTCCCATTTTATTTTTGGAAATTATTAATAGTAACTTTAGTGATTCTTTTATTTCTTAATTGAATGGAAAATTGGTTAATTAAGGGTAAATTAACATAAAAATTATTATATTATTACCCTAAAATTGTTATAATATTTTTTGATAATTTAATTTTGAGAAAAATCATCATTGGAAATATTTTACGACCACTTGGATTCACATGAATGAAAATAAGTCCTTTACGATATTTTATTTTTATGAAAAGTTAATTATGTCATATATATATTTTAATGACTATAACATTTTTAATATAGGGTTTTTAGAATATATATTAGACTAAAAATAGTATTTAGAAATATTAAATGTTTATTTACATGATGAAAATTTATTTTTAATTGTTAGGAAATAAATAATTACCTTTAAGGATTACAAAATAATGATGTAGTAATTTTTTAATTAATATAAATAACAAATAAATGATATTAAAAATATTAGAATAAATTTGATATGAAATAAATAATTTAATAATTTAATTTTAGAGAATAATTTGACATGTTATTGATGTGTTAGAATCTATTTTCGAATTTATCATTTTTTATTGATTTTGTTTAAAAAATAAAGTAATAAATAGTGTCAAAATTGACATTAATGATATTTAAAAATAATAATATTTTGTTAAAGGATATAAATATTATGAAACTATAAATTTATTCCAAATTATTTGGATAATATTTTAAATTTTATCAAATCTCCAATTAGGATTATTTATTTATTTAATATTTACTAAATTAATCTATAATGAAAAAAATCCAAACTCTCATAGTAATAGTTAAAGTGGATATATAACGAATAAAGTTAAATAATAAGGATTATAAAATTCATCAAAACTAATAAAACTTTCCTTTTATAGGGGTTTTCTCAACCCATAATCATTCTAGATTAAAAATTAATCATTTTTTATTTATTTGGAATATAAAATTAATTTCTATTAATTTAATATTTAGATGAATTTCGAGAGTACCCATCCCCTCTCATATAAAATGGAACATCTTATTCACTATTCATAAAACATAAAACCCTTTTTGTTTCAGACATGTCTACCAAAATTAATTCCAATAATTCATACCCTAATTCTAAAGAAATTATATTTGGTAGTACTTTGTCCTTAGTAGTCATAAGGATTTAATTAAAGTTTATATAATATATTCATGACACATTAATTATTACCAAATTACAATATATTATTTATGTTCATACCTTTTCATTCTTGAAAAAATGATAACATTTTTTGTGTGTACTTGTGAACCATAACCTCTACGAACTGATGTAATTCACTTTTAATCACTATATAACATTAAAAATATACACGAAATAATATGATATATGTGATGTTATAATCAATATCTAATTCTAGAATTATATTAACATTTTTTCAATAATTATCATTTAAAATGGAAATGTTACGCATGTGTGAGTATACCTTACCGTCTCCATGAATGTAACATATTTAATTTTTTATATCCATGTTTAATGTATGGATTTAATATTATAATTTATGTATAAAATTAATTATTATTACATAAATATTATTCTTTATATTATGGAAGAATGACCACTTTTTTAAATAGACATCATACCAAACTCACGTTGGACTAACATATCAAATTTCACCAGAACATCCAACTTGAACTTATAGCATTATGTAATTGTTATATCCTGGTAATAAGTTATATAAAAGGAATTATAGGATTGGAAAATGTTCTAAGGAATATAAATAATTATCTCATGTTTATTAATCATGAATATAAACATTTTATGTGATGAGGCAAACTCAGGGTAACAGACTTTCTCCACATCTACATTCATTGAGGCATATTTTGATGTTATACACATACCATATTTTTTAGGTTTATATAAAAAACCTCTTACTTATAATATCATAAAGATAATTATTATCATGTTATTTATATTTTTTAAAATTTTATACCTTAATGGGGAATATGATTTAAATGTTTACAGTTGTGTGGGAATCCTTGAAAGTTTAAATATTTAATTATAAAATATTTTTATCGATGTAAATAATCATTATATTATTTTTCATATTTATTTATATATATAATTATTATAATGTACATTTTATGTCTATTTTAAATAACATTCAACTATTTTCAAAAATAATCATTTTATGTGTTTTATATGAAATATCTGGCAAATGATAAAAGGAATTTTCACATCTTAACATATAGATGGACAATGAATTTACCTCCAAAATGACTATTTATTAATTTCTACTTACTTATCAAGGTTACATGTTTTATTTTTTAAAAAACTATTTTCTATTCTTTTTTCCATTTTTAGTAAGAACAATTTAAGGAAGTATAATGTTATTTTAATATAAAAGTGTATTTCATATTGTATTTAAATATTTTCTCAATGTTATTTATGATGAATATGATTTATTAATGATATGGTACAAGGTAATTGTAGTTAGTGACACACTATTTTAACTTATATTCATTTATCACATACTTATGGTATTTCAAAATAACCCTTGATTAAATGTCTCAAAAAATCTATGTCTGAATGTTTTATAAAAATAATGTTTTTTAGATGTTTTGAAATTATATTTCTTAAAAAATGCTTTTAAAACATATTTATCTTCCTACACCCATGGAACCCATGTTTTATATTGTTCGTTTTGAAAATGGAATAAAGGGACATTGAAATATCTCTAAATAATTTTTTTAATGCATGGACAATCTATCAATAAGAACAAAATGAAAATGAAGTCAAGTGGACACCATGATCATTGTATAACATTATTTCATCCTGTAATAGTTTTATTAAATCAAAAGGATATTAAATATAAAATATAAAGATATAAAATACATAATGAATTAATAAATTTAGTTAAATATTTGTTGGGATAAAAAATGAGATATATAAGAAATCCATTGCGGTTAAACCATGTAAAGATTATTTTTTGCAATATACATCATTTTTCTGGGTATTTTGTGAGGCTTAAATTGTGCATATAGAATAGAAAGATATTCAGTAAGTATATTTCATTATTTTCATAGGTTTTTAAGGAATTTAATAACTCTATGAAAATTATTTTTAATGAAAAATGTTATTTAATTAATTTTCTTACTGAGAAATCAATAACCTTTTAACACATCATAGATTTATGTATTTGGAATGGCTAAAATTATAATCACCATGTTTTCATACATGGTCCATTAGATCATTATAGTTAGTTTTCTCATCCATGTCTACATTGTCCTATATGTATAATTAGTATGTGTTATCTCAGATGACCTTTTTACTTCAATTTACATTATTTTAAAGTGAAAGTTTTACCGGCCCTTGTTCTATTATGGGATTTCAATAAAGTTATATTAAATGGTAAACCCTATATATAATGATCGACATATAATTAAAAGGACACCGTTTTTTTAATGGGGGTAGAATGTAACATCACACTTTTTAAAAAGTAAATACTCTATTTAATAGTGTACATGATACACCCCACCAAGCATAAATGAACTAATAAATATCATTATTTAAATTTTACTCTTATAACATAACCATTTAAATTGAAGGTGTGAAAAAAATTAACTAATTTAGGAATATATTTACTTTTATCATGTATTTATAATTAATTCTTTTACAAATTAGTTATAAAATAAAAAAACCCTTTTTGAAATTAAAATGAAATTATTTTTCAAAAAACTACTTAAATGTGTACAACTGTATTTATATTAATAAATAAACCAATTAAACTTGTTATATTATATTGATGATAATTATGTATAATATATGAAATATATTGATTAACACTTATCTTGTTTGTTTTTTTAGTACATGATATATGAAAAAATGCAATATTACTCATAAAATGTTGTATTTTTTTGAAACAAATTAGTTTTCCACCTTTTAATGGAACATTTTATTAAATTATACTAAGAGAATTTTATTAATTATTTTTGAAAATATAAATTTATTATTTCAAAAAGCAATATCAAAACTTAATTTGTTATAATTTTGGGTATTTTTTTTGAAAAGATTCATTTTTTGAGGAATAGTGAAAAAATACTGAATTTTAGATGAAAACATATTTTTCATATAAATTATTTATAGTTTTAAATTATAGAATTGACTTGATGTATAGTTTAATTAGATAATTTTAATATCGTTAAATCAAATTTATGTTATTAGAATAACATTCTCATTGAATTAGTATATATATATTTATATATTTTAATATTTTGAACTTTTTCTCTTTGAAAAATCATTTTCTCATTCTTCCAATGAGATAAAATTTAAATTAATTTTAGGCACATATTTGTTTTGAATTTTTAATTTTTTTAAAAAATTTCTAATTATAAGGTCCAAATTTATAAAATGGTCCCATTTTATGTTTTGGATAATTTTAATAGTGACTTTATAATATTTTTATTACCACAGTTAAGGGGATATCAGGTAATTAAGGGTAATAATAATAATAATAATAATAAATAATAATAATAAAATACCCTATCACCTATCCAAATTATATTTTATGAGTTATTTTTCACCAAAATAATACTTCGGCCAAAATTTTAACTTCTAGAGACATAAACATTACATTATGTTCTTTCTAATACAGATTTTTTTTAAAAATTAAATATTTCATACCTAGGTTTTAATAACAATAAATTTTTTTATATGGGGTTACATAAAATATATATTTAACTATATATAGTATTTTAAAATATAAAATTAAAATATTCAGCATATAAATTTATTTTTAAATTTTATAAAATAAATAATTACCTCAGAGTATTGCACTATAACGATGCAATAATCATTTAATTAGTGAAAATATCATATAAATGATATTAAAAACATGGAAATTTTTATTTTTTAAATAATTAATATCTTTCATGCATTTTATGATTAATTTGAAATTATAATAATTTGTTACAATTTGTTTTTTAATTTATCATATTGTTATGATATTTCAAAATTTCATAAAATGAATAGAGTCAAATTTGATATTAATTATATTTTAAATTAAATAATATTTTATTAAATTATATAAAATTAATAAAAATAAAAAATAAATCTAAATGATTTCAATATTTATGTATAGTGGAATTTGGTAAAATACGATATTTAACATATACAAGTTTTATTTTGTCATAAATAATGTATGGCTAATGAAATCCCATGATCTCAAAATTTACATAATTATTTTTATATATATAGTTATATGTTTCAAAATATTCATAGTCAGGTGAAAAAATTATTAACTAATAATTAAAATATTAAAAAAACTCTTATCTCCTCCCATATAAATACCACCCATCACCACCTATTTTCCTCACACCACTAAATCCTTGATGTATTTACAAATTCTACAAAACAATCATCTCAAGTCTCTTCCCCATTTATAGGAGCCTTTTTTCTCTACAAAAGTGAAATCCCATTTTCCTTAATTAGGTTCTCAAAGAGTATAAATTTAATAGGTAATATCCTCTTCCATTCTATTTTAATTTCATTCAACTTTATTTTTTTTTCTTATTCACTCCTCACCTCCCCTTATCCAAGTGAAATGATAACTCAAATATATTTTATATACCACAATTTTATTATATTATTGGAACAACCCATAACCATTTATCTTCCCCTATCCTTTTGTACAAAAAATGAAAACATCATCCATGATGTGTTGATTTATCGTATTCAAGGATGATATGTTTTCAATTTCCTTTTAAGACTTAAATTATTGTCATAAAACCATTTTATGGATTAAAAATATCATTACCTATGTATTTCATCCTATTTAGTGATATATTAAAAATATATATACATAATATTAATTAATAAATCAAAAATAGTTTGTGATTATCAAAAAATGCCAAAATAATCAAAACAGTTCTCATTAACATTTTATCGATTGAATCATATCCAAATATGTAAAAAAATTGATGCATAACATCATTTTACTTTCTATAAGATCATTAATAACATTAAATTTCACTTCTGTTCATGTTTTTCTATTTTTCATTATTTTCTATGCATGTATATAAATAAACCGATCATTAAAAAAATGTTATCAACACTCTCATACAATAAAATTTTATGTAATAACTTATCAAAAAGGCCTTAAATTAAATTAAAAAATTTTTAATAAATAAAATAAAATTATTATTGCTTCTGATTTATTTAATTAATTGATATAATTTGACTATCTTATACATTAAGTGCAAGTCCAGAAGAATTTTGTACATAAGATAATGGATTTTCTCAGAAAAATCATTTCTCTTTAATGTTACATTGTCTCTATTATTAACCCAATTTAATTCTTAATTATTCTTATATACTTCTTCTATATTCTGGGTATATGTTCCCAAAAAATATACCTCACCCTATTCTTCTTTATTTTAATGTAAATACATTTTATAGGTTTTATTCTCAATTCTTCAAGATAATAAATCCCGGCTAAAGTGAATTTCCAATTTCAAACACATTATTAATTACACTCCATAGTTAGTTTTAAGATAGAATTATTTTTTAAAAATTCCACATTTTATCATGAAAAACTAGTTTGGTTAATTTATAGTTTTAAATAAAATATTATTCCTTTTCAATTTTAAATTCCCATTAATATTTACCTTAAACCTCACTTAAATGTATCATTTATAATGTCTCTTAATAATTATTTTTTTCCTTCAGTTAGTAATCACTAATCATGATCTATTACTATCTTCCCATATGAAGGACTGTATATGTTTTAAATACATTCTTTTAAGCACACCACCATGATAAATTCTTGGGGTATTCTTTATGATATGATAGTAATACCAATTTCATTCAATGGTAAACACTTGTGTTTATGTTGGTTTCTACTTGTGGCACAAATATTAATGAACATGTTATGATGGGAACACATTTATAGAGATCCAATGAATTGGGTAATGTTTAGCCGCATGATTCATCGTTTTTAAGTTTTATTGATGGTTAGCCTTGACTCATGCTCCTCCATGTGCAATGTTCTTGTTTGTTAGAATTGAATCCTATTCCTCTATGTGAAATGGTTGATGTTATTAATATTTTCATGACTTATTATATCCCCCCTTTACTTATTTTATATGAAATGTGCATAATTTGTTTGAAATATTAATGTTTTAATATTAAGTATAATATTTGAGCATTTTTAGAAGTAGTCAAATTGAGTCAGTTTAATGTTTTACTTATAACTATCACTATACTGATCCCAATTGTGTGGTTCTTGTTTTGTAGGATTCTACTTTCAATATAAAACATTTCATTAGAAGGCACCATGATCCAATTCTGCCATTTGAAGGGTCATATGGTCCCCACAAACAAGACCAAAGAATCTGTGAAGAAACTGGACTATTCATGAAGATTGATTTACTGGGCTCAATACAGAAGTTCAAAAACCTTAACTCTCCACCATAATTCGGGGGACACTACATGTCATATTGGATAAAAATTTCATGGCCCAGATCCAAGTACAAGGGGCCCAAATAAATCCTTTAATTCCAGCCCAACATTCTGGCCGAGAATTAAAATCAGTATAGTATGCATGACATATCTCTTGATGTAATCATCCAAGAGAGCTGAGATTTTGAATTGTGAAATAGGAGATGTAGGCGGCCGACATTGTTGAAGAAACCATTCGGATTTGAAGGCATATTAATATTCAAAAACCTTTCACATTATGGACTTCAAAAAGACTGGATTGAAATGGACAGTTTAAGTTTGTTTATGCAACCGGCCATTACTTTTTATCCTTACGTCCAAATGACTCAAAATTTTGATAGTAGTCGGACAACATTATTGTATACAACTTTGAATAAGGAGATATTTGAAGATTCGTCTATCTAAATTTCCAAATTGGCGATGCAAGTGGAGGGACAGATTGGGAATGCAAACAGTCCACTCCTTGGGCTATAAATACTCTCCCCTTCTCTCCTTGAGAGGGGTTGGCATTTCAGAAGAGAGGAGATAATATTGGAACGACCAAAGCTTTTCCAAAGGATTGGGAGGACCTTCCATACTCATGTTTACACTTGAAAGACCTTTCCTCCTCTCTTTCATTTCACTTACTTTTGTGTTCTTCATTTTTGTAATCTTGTAATTCTCTTTCTTTGTAATTCTGTTTTAATGCAAGTTACTTCTTCAATATCTCTTATTATCTTCCACCTTCTGTATTTTAATATTAATGTTATTAAAATAGTTTAAATTCAGTTCAATCCCCTTCCCTTCTTTAGCTTCCTCATTCAATCAAAAGTTCGTTTTTAATTATCATCATTGTTCGTGTGTGTGTGTCAACGTACCACTCTTTTCTTATCGCTTTATTTTTCTTCTCTTATTAATTTATAATCATAATCATTATAACCATATTATTAATCACCCAAATGGCTGAGTAAATCTCTCATTGGGGTGAGTTATAATTTAGGTATGTTAAGTGATTGAGAGCTTCTGCTCGATGAATATTCTTTGAATTAACATTGTGTATGTTGGACTTAACATGTCATGGATTAATGACTTGTTTTGTTTAACATGTGGTTTCCATGGATTATTGGAACCATAAATACACAACCATAAATAAGATCTGATTGAGATTATAACCTTAAGTTAAGTTAAGTCTTGGTTTAAAGCCTTAACACTTAAGAATTCAAATCAACATCATCTTGTGACATGGGTGTTAATTTAAATGCAATATAAAGCAAAGCTCGAGGATATCACAAGCTTAACTAACCTAATGATGAACTCACCGAAATCTTTATCAATTTGATAAATCAAACATCATCCATAAATCATTTCAATTAAGCTCTGCAAACAAACCCCCCTAATCAAAATACAATCAACTAAAAACAAACGACTACTACAAAGTATCATCGCCGAGGATTCGACCCGAGTGCTGCTATACACATTAGCAGAGCACCGGAACCTTGAACAGTCGATATGCGACAATCGGCCGCAATTTCAAATGGCGCCGTTGCCGGGGATGGTGCTTTAAGTATTCATTAGTTTCTGCTTATTGTCAAGAAAACACAAAAAAAAAACAAATTTTAAAAAAAAAATTGAAAAAAAACACAAAGAAAAACCCGTCTTCTCATAAAAATAATAAACTGAAAAAATACAAAGAAAAACCCGTCTTCATCTTTCTTCCAAAATCTCTCTGAATGCCCCGTAGCCTTCCAAACAATCCCTCGGATTTGTTTGACCCTGAAATTGAGCGAACACTTCGCCAACTTAGGAGGAACATAAGAGATACTCAAATAATTCAAGAACCAATCCTCATCCAACCAGTTGAAATTGAAATGGCCAATCCTAGGGAACAAACCCTAAAAGAACTCGCTGCCCCTGATATGAATTACCAACCTCTTGGTATTCAATATCCAAACATTGAAGCTGACTTCGAACTCAAATCGGGTTTGATTCATCTTCTACCTCATTTTCACGGGCTAGCCGGTGAGGATCCACATCTTCACCTTAAAGAGTTCCAAGTAGTATGCTCTACCATGAAGCCTCAAGGGGTTTCTGAAGAACAAATCAAGCTTAGAGCTTTCCCCTTTTCCCTAGCGGATTCTGCCAAGTCTTGGCTCTACTACCTCCCACCTGGTTTAATAAACTCATGGGTTGACATGAAGAGACTTTTCCTAGAGAAATTCATTCCTGCTTCTCGAACAGCTTCTATTCGAAAGGAAATAAGCGGCATCCGTCAATTCCCTAATGAATCACTCCATGAGTATTGGGAGAGGTTCAAAAAGATTGTGGCAACTTGTCCACACCATCAAATCCCCGACCAACTCCTGATCCAATACTTCTATGAGGGGTTATTGGCTATGGAGTGAACTCTCATTGATGCCGCAAGTGGCGGTGCTCTTGTTGACAAAACTCATGCAGCTGCAAGAGATCTCATAAGTAACATGGCTGCAAACACGCAGCAATTCCATACTCGAGCACATGCTCAAGTGAAACAAACCCAAGCGAATCAATCCATAGAGCCCAACAAGATGAATGAGTGGATGAGTGAACTTATAGGTCTTGTGCGTCAACTAGCGGTGGCTACCAAAGCCCCAACCTCATCTTCTCCACAGTCACTATTCCCTGGACCTATCAAGAATAGTGGAATCTGCAACTCTCCATCTCATCCGACTGCCACATGTCCACAACTTCAAGATGATCCATCTGATTCATCTAGTCCAATAGAGCTCAATGCGGCATATGCTCAGCGAAACTTCAACCCTCAACAATCAGGTCAGTTTGTTAGAAACTTCAACCAACCCCACTCTGAGCCCTTCTCTTCTACCTTTAACCCACCTCTGAGGTATGGTAATCCCATTTCTCATCCTCCTCAGTTCCCTCATCAAAACCCAAACCAGTTTCAATATAGTCAAGGTGTTGGTAACTTCCAACAACCTTATCCTTTTGTTCCTCAACCCCAAAGGAACAATCCTCCTCCTGGATTCCACTATCCTAATGAGCCTTCCCAATTCCCCACCCAATACAATCGCTTTCCTAAGAACCAAAATCAAGGCCAACCCAATTTGGGACAAGCCTCTTCTTCTAAACAACCATGGGAAAGTGATGTAGAGGATCTTTCTTCCTTCACCCGTTCTAGCCTCAAGAACATTGAAACCCAAATAGGTCAACTTGCATCCCACCTAAGCCAGTAGCAACCATCCAATTCATCCCAACTCCCAGCTCAACCATTACACAACCCTAAGGGTAATGTAAGTGCGATTTCACTTAGATCGGGAAAGCAAATTGCAATGCCCCATGCTGATTGCTCTACCTCCCCTTTCGATGTTGATCTAGAAAATGAAAAGAACAAAAAGCTCGAAAAGGAACTTGAATCCACTCTTTCACCTCCTTCCATTCCTCTAAGGAACCCAATTCCTTTTCCTCAAGCCATCTCCAAGCTTAAGAAGTCCTTTGAACCTGATCCTGAAATGCTTGATATGTTTAGACGTGTTGAAGTGAACATCCCCCTCTTAGATGCCATCAAACAAATCCCTAAGTATGCCAAGTTTCTTAAGGAATTGTGCACCCATAAGAGGCAACTTAGGAACATTGAAAATGTTTCAACCCAACAGTCCATTCCCATGAAGTGAAAAGATCCAGGGACCTTCACGGTTCCATGTCAAATAGGGAGTTCCAACTTTGATGATGCACTCATAGACCTTGGAGCCTCAATAAATGTCATGCCCAAATCCATTTTCTCCAACCTTGGTCTAGGTCCCTTTCACCCAACGGGTATTGTCATTCAATTAGCCAATCGAAGCACTGCCAGTCCTGAGGGGATAATTGAGGATGTTCTTGTTCGGGTCAATGATCTTATCTTCCCAGCTGATTTCTATGTCCTTGACATGGAAGGTGAGACAACTTCTTCTTGATCTCCCTTAATTCTAGGAAGACCATTCCTCATGACTGCGAGAACCAAGATTGATGTCCATTCAGGCATCTTATCCATGGAATTCGGTGACCAACTGGTCAAGTTTAACATTTTCCAAGCCATGCGATACCCATCTGAGGATCACTCTGCATTCTCAATCCATGCTTTTGAGGACCCTTCTAAGATTCAATCGAACCCCAATCCACCATGTTCTTCATGTTCTAATGATAAAGGATCTTGTGAAATCTACACCATGATTAACAAAGTCATAAATGGTGAAGTTGATGTGGACCTCTCATTCATAGACTCCATCAATCTAGAGGAACTTGAAAACTCTCTTGAATCCCACATCAACTCTGATCTCTACTGCTCCACCTTGGACAGTGTTGAGGAAAATGATCCAAACTCATCTGGAATCCCTTCTCCTACTCCTAACTTGTCTAGCTCTCAAATCAAGGCTGAAACTGATCTAAAACCACTTCCTTCACACCTCAAGTATGCATTCCTTTTCCATGATCCCTCCTACCCTGTCATTATCTCTGCTTCACTTTCTGAAACTGAGGAGTCCCAACATGTTCAAGTGTTAGAGGAAAACAAAAATGCCTTAGGCTGGACCCTAGAGGATATTCTAGGAATCAACCATGCCCTTTGTATGCATCACATCCATCTAGAGGAATCATCCAAACCAATTAGGCAACCTCAAAGAAGACTCAATCCACTCATACTTGAGGTAGTTAGGGAAGAGATTACCAAGCTTCTTCAAGTTGGTATTATCTACCCAATTTCTGATAGTGAATGGGTTAGTCCAATTCAAGTCGTTCCTAAGAAGGGTGGGATAACAGTTGTCACAAATGAACATGGAGAAGTAGTTACAACTCGAGTGAAAAACAAATGGCGTGTGTGCATCGATTATCGCAAATTGAATGCTGAAACACGAAAAGATCACTACCCACTTCCTTACCTTGACCAAATGCTTGAGAGATTGGCCGGAAAGTCACACTATTGCTTTCTTGATGGTTACACCGGCTACTTCCAAATTCCAATCGCACCTCAAGACAAAGAAAAGACCACATTCACTTGCCCCTTTGGAACCTATGCCTATAGGCGAATGCCTTTTGGCCTTTGTAATGCTCCTGCAACATTCCAGCGGTGTATGATGAGTATATTTTCTGAATTCATTGAGAATTGCATGGAGGTATTCATGGATGACTTTACCATTTATGGCGAGTCATTTGAATCTTGCTTACATTCACTCTCTTTGGTCCTTCAAAAGTGTGTCAAGTGCAACCTTGTGCTGAATTTTGAAAAATGTCACTTCATGGTTTCAAATGGGATTGGTCTAGGGCACATAATTTCTCAAGAGGGTATCCAAGTTGATCCAGCCAAAATTGAGGTGATCCAATCACTTCCTGAACCCAAATCAGTTCGAGACATTCGGTCCTTCCTTGGTCATGCCGGTTTCTATCGGCGATTCATTCAGAACTTCAGCAAGATTTCCCTCCCACTCACTCGTTTACTTCAAAATGATGTCACATTCAATTTTGATGAGGCTTGCAAGAGAGCCTTCATTGAACTCAAATCTGCTCTCACATCTGCTCCAATAATCCAACCCCCAGATTGGTCCTTACCATTTGAATTGATGTGTGATGCTTCTGATAGGGCCATTCGGGCTGTTCTTGGTCAAAGAAGAGAAAACATTCCTCATGTCATCTTTTATGCCTCAAAAACATTGGATGAAACTCAATCACACTACACTGTGACTGAAAAAGAACTTTTAGCTGTGGTTTTTGCCTTGGATAAATTCCGGCCCTATCTCTTAGGTGCCAAAATCATCATCTTCACGGACCACTCAGCATTAAAGTTCTTACTTAAGAAAAGTGATTCCAAACCAAGGCTAATAAGATGGATTTTAATGCTCCAAGAGTTTGACCTTGTGATAAAAGATAAACCTGGAAAAGAAAACCCTGTGGTTGACCACCTGAGTAGAATTTCTAATTCTTCTCATTCTGAAATAATTGATCCTGAATTTCCAACTGAACACCTCTCATCTCTCACTCCAAAGTTACCATGGTATGCCCCAATTGTCAATTACTTGGTTTCTGGTGTTTTCCCTGAATATTTTTCAAAAGAACCAAAAGAAAAGATGAGAAGTGATTCAAAGCAATATTTTTGGGAAGATAATAAACTTTGGAAAACTGGGGCTGACATGGTAATTAGAAGATGTGTTGATGAAACTGAACAATCCTCCATCTTGGAATTCTGCCACTCAATGCCTGGAGGTGGCCACTTTGGACCACAAAGGACTTCTCAAAAGGTCCTAGATTCTGGATTCTTTTGGCTTTCACTCTTCAAGGACTCACACGAGTTCTGTCAATCATGTCCCACTTGCCAAAAGTTTGGCACAATTTCCAAAAGAAACGAAATGCCTCAAAATCCATTAATCTCTTGCGAGCTTTTCGATGTTTGGGGCATCGATTTCATGGGACCTTTTCCCCCTTCCAATGGATTACCCTACATTCTCCTTGCTGTTGATTATGTTTCTAGGTGGGTCGAGGCCAAACCCACTAGGAAAGATGATGCTCAAACTGTGAGTGAGTTCCTCAAAACCCATATCTTCCATCGATTCGGAACACCACGTGCTTTGATAAGTGACTTAGGAAGTCATTTCTGTAATAGAACCATGGAGTCACTTTTGAAAAAGAATGGGGTTGTACATAAAACATCCACTGCATATCACCCTCAAACAAATGGAATGGCTGAACTTTCTAACAGAGAAGTGAAAAGAGTGCTTGAAAGAATTGTTAAGCCCACAAGAAAAGACTGGTCCGACAGACTTGGTGAAGCACTTTGGGCCTATCGAACAGCCTATAAGACACCCATTGGGATGTCTCCATTTAGGCTAGTTTTTGGTAAAGCCTGTCATTTACCAGTTGAAATCCAACATAAGTCATTTTGGGCTGTCAAAACTTGTAATTTTGATTGTGAAAAATCTGGTGAAGAAAGATTGTGGCAGTTGACTGAATTGGAGGAGCTTCGACTCGATTCGTATGAGAACTCCATTCTATACAAAGAAAAGGCAAAGTCACTCCATGACAAGAACATTCTTCGAAAGGTATTTCATGAAGGTGAAAAGGTAATTCTCTTCAATTCTCGATTTCGACTTCACCCAGGTAAGCTTAATTCTTGTTGGGAAGGTCCTTTTGTTATTACTAACGTTTTCCCATTTGGTGTAGTGCAAGTCCAAGACCCTTCTTCAAAAAGAACATTCACGGTAAATGGACACCGGTTAAAGCATCACCATGAGAGGTCTCACAATCCAGGAACCACGTCGACTTCCATCGAAACCCCATCCACTTCAATAGAACCACCACTGGATGGAGACCCGCCAAATCCAAACCAGGGGGCACCTCTTTCCCTTTAACTCTCTCTCTCCTCAATCTCTCTCCCCTCTCTTCTTATCTCTATTTCTTTTTCTTCCTCTCTCCCTCTCATTTTATTTACAACATTCTTCCACAACCTTTTTTCTATTTTCTCTTTTCTGTGGATCTGTCATTAAAAATAAAAATAATTTAAAAAAAATAATTAAAAACAAATGAAAATTGAAAAAAAGGGGTGTCATAATTACTCATCATCCAATATTGAAATTTTGTCCAACCATTTTGGGGAGTCAAAAGGCTTGTTTTAAACTCAAATATATGTAATTTTTATCTCAAACTTGGGTAAACAATATTGTTTCAATAACAAACATTTTGAATGAACAATTTTTGGTGGAAAATGATTCTCCCCTACCGTGAGGAATAAAATTAGCCTTCATGCCAAGGTCATATATGGCCATTTTTTTCATTGTGTGTCTTCACCACTGATTGTGAGTCTTGAGTTTGTGGACCTTCGAGCTGAATTTCCATCTTTTGGGTGCATTAATATGATAGAGGCATTTTCTAAGCCACATGAGAATCAGAATAGCCAAATAGCCTCCCGTTACCCTTACATTGATCCTACTTTTGAAAGCCCCTTTGAGCCTATAAAAACCATTCTTTTGATAGCCACATTACAAGCCTAATACCTTGTCCCACCCAACATCTTCATGTATTTTCATTGTACAATTTATTGAAATTTAAGTGTGGGGGGAATAGACTTCATTTTTGGGCGTACTTTCATTGATTTCCAATGTGTCATCATATGCATGAGGGCAAGCTTCCATTCAAGTGTGGGGGAGAGGTTTTAATTCTGTGAGCTTTGGGGTGTATATGTGTAATTTTCATTTGTACAAAAGTCATTGAAAAGTGTTCAAAAAAAAATGAAAAAAAATTATATTAAAAAAAATGAAAAAAAAGGAATGGGTTGTGTCTTGGGTGGGTCAAAAATCATTCATCATCAACCTTTGATCGTGTTATAACTACTAAAATTAGTTCCATGAGGAGATCAAGCATGGGTTGGGAGATGATTGTGAGACTTGTTTCAAGCACAACTTTCGAAAAAAAAAGTGCAAAAAAAGAAAAAAAAAGAACACTTGAATCATCTTGTATTGTGTCATTATTGGAAGTCTTCCATGTTGTACATATTCCATCATCTCACCCTATTCCATTTTCTATCTCCCTCACTTTTCATTCATCACACATTCATGCCCTTGTAAATATGTGTTTCTATTTCCTTTCAAATCAAATTTCAAAAAAATGTGCATTGATTTTTCCATGTTGGTGTTTTTAACCCCTCTTTTCCTTTGGACATTATATACCTACCGTCCCATAGCCACTGAAAAACCCCTTAAAATACCTCTTGATTCTTGTACACATTAGATTTGGGAATGGAAGCTGAGAGCTCTTACAAACTCTTGATTTTCACTTTTTTTTGGTGAATGAGTGAACCTCCTAAAATACATTTTTATCATCTTGAGAGGAGTAAGTTTTGAGTGCCTACATTTTCTAATTCGAACCTTGAACATGAAAAAAGGAATTGTTTCTGATGCATTATTATGAACCAAACTTGTGATGGAATTCACTATGGATGAGTGAAATAGTCTAAACCTCCCCTGATTGGAGAAAACAAAATTTTAATATTTGTTGGTGAGTGAAAATGATTTTGTCATGTTTTTATATTTGTTGCACATGAGGACACGCGCAAATCTAAGTGCGGGGGAGTTGATGTTATTAATATTTTCATGACTTATTATATCCCCCCTTTACTTATTTTATATGAAATGTGCATAATTTGTGTGAAATATTAATGTTTTAATATTAAGTATATTATTTGAGCATTTTTAGAAGTAGTCAAATTGAGTCAGTTTAATGTTTTACTTATAACTATCACTATACGGATCCAAATTGTGTGGTTCTTGTTTTGTAGTATTCTCCTTTCAATATAAAACATTTCATTAGAAGGCACCAGGATCCAATTCTGCCATTTGAAGGGTCATATGGTCCTCACAAACAAGACCAAAGAATCTGTGAAGAAACTGGACTATTCATGATGATTGATTTACTGGGCTCAATCCAAGAAGTTACAAAACCTTAAATCTCCACCATAATTCGAAGGACACTACATGTCATATTGGATAAAAATTTCATGGCCCAGATCCAAGTACAAGGGACCAAAATAAATCTTTTAAGTCCAGCCCAACATTCTGGCCGAGAATGAAAATCAGTATAGTATGAATGACATATCTCCTTATGTAATCATCCAAGCGAGCTGAGATTTTTCAGTGTGAAAGAGGAGATGTAGGCGGCCGACTTTGTTGAAGAAACCATTCGTATATGAAGGCATATTAATATTCAAAAACCCTTTCACATTATGGACTTCAAAAAGACTGGATTGAAATGGACAGTTTAAGTTTGTTTATGCAACCGGCCATAACGTTTTATCCTTACGTCCAAATGACTCCAAATTTTGAGAGTAGTCGGCCAACATTATTTTATACAACTTTGAAGAAGGAGATATTTGAATATTCGTCTGTCTAAATTTCCAAATTGGCGACGCAAGTGGAGGGACATATTGGGAATGCAAACAGTCCACTCCTTGGGCTATAAATACTCTCCCCTTCTCTCCTTGAGAGGGGTTGGCATTTCAGAAGAAAGGAGATAATATTGGCACGACCAAAGCTTTTCCAAAGGCTTGGGAGTACCTGACATACTCATGTTTACACTTGAGAGACCTTTCCTCCTCTCTTTCTTTTCACTTACTTTTGTGTTCTTCATTTTTGTAATCTTGTAATTCTCTTTCTTTGTAATTCTGTTTTAATGCAAGTTACTTCTTCAATATCTCTTATTATCTTCCACCTTCTGTATTATAATATTAATGTTCTTAAAATAGTTTAAATTCAGTTCAATCCCATTCCCTTATTTAGCTTCCTCATTCAATCGAAAGTTCGTTTTTAATTATCATCATTGTTCGTGTGTGTGTGTCGACGTACCACTCTTTTCTTATCCCTTTCTTTTTCTTCTCTTATTAATTTATAATCATAATCATTATAACCATATTATTAATCACCCAAATGGCTGAGTAAATCTCTCATTGGGGTGAGTTATAATTTAGGTATGTTAAGTGATTGAGAGCTTCTGCTCGATGAATATTCTTTGAATTAACATTGTGTCTGTTGGACTTAACATGTCATGGATTAATGACTTGTTTTGTTTAACATGTGGTTTCCATGGATTATTGGAACCATAAATACACAACCATAAATAAGATCGGATTGAGATTATAACCTTAAGTTAAGTTAAGTCTTGTTTTATGGCCTTAACACTTAAGAATTCTAATCAACATCATCTTGTGACATGGGTGTTAATTTAAATGCAATATAAAGCAAAGCTCGAGGATATCACAAGCTTAACTAACCTAATGATGAACTCACCCCAATCTTTATCAATTTGGTAAATAAAACATCATCCATAAATCATTTCAATTAATCTCTGCAAACAAACCCCTCTAATCAAAATACAATCAACTAAAAACAAACGACTACTACAAAGTATCATCGCCGAGGATTCGACCCGAGTGCTGCTATACATATTAGCAGAGCACCGGAACCTTGAACGGTCGATAGGCGACAATCGGCCGCAATTTCAATGGTCTTAGAGGATATCCTTGATTAATTCTCATGTCATGTTTAATGTTATTTCTACATTTCTATGATTCCATGATAACATGATCCCATGCTAAATAGGTTATGCATCTGTATTCTTATTCATGTTCCACACATTTTTATGTCATCATGTTATGACCTCTAACACATGTGTTATGATTTATTCTTTTATTTATTCCATTACTAGATATTTATCTCATCTATTTGTTCTTGTATTACCTAGGTTACCCAGTATAGATGTTAGATACCAACGGGAGTTAGGAATTCATTATGTCTTTTAAATAAAATCTATTTTTATTTTGGATTTGTGTCTTTGGTGTCTGGTACCTAATCTTCTTAATCCAAAAGACTTTACAATCCTTTTTTTGTATTTAATTATTAATTATGCATAAAATCATACAATTATATGTGTAAAAGACTATGAAAATCATAGTTGGTATCAAAGTACATTCTAGTTATTTTCGGAGATAATGATTATTAAACTTTAGTAAATACCCTAAGGACATTACCTGACCATGGATAACCTAGATTTAAATATAGATAATCGAAATTTAGGATGTGTTTTGAGTTAAAATATTATCCCTCTATGTTAAATGTATACTTTTATAAATATTCTTATATAAATATTCAACCCCCCTAATTGAAATATCAATTCCAAAGTTAATTTCTAGAAATATAATAACTTGTGCCAATAATCAATGTTATAGGAAATGTGATGATTTACTTAATTGTATACCAAATTTGATGGTATGAGATAAAACAAATTCCCAAAAGTTCTTGATTAACTGGACCAGGTAATGAATAACAAAATTAATGGCATAGAACTCCCTTCTCCTTAGAAAGAGCATGTTGTGGTTGAATCCTTTATACATAAATGGACTCCCATTTTAGTTTATATTCATACCCATTCCTCACATAATAATCAATTATCCCCATTTATTATATATTATCTATACATTATTAATTAGAAGAAAATAAATGTGTATTATTAGTTCATTGTTTACATGGGGAAACTAATCGGTGGTGGACATTGGTCAAAAACAAAAAAATATAATTAGAAAATTAATTCCATTGAATAAGAGGATTTTGGGAAAATAGTTATCAATAAATTGTTTCCTTGAACCCCCCATCTTAATATTGAAAGGGTATTCCTCATATTGAAAATATGGATGATGAGTCTATTTGGGTATATGAGTTATAATTCAAAAGTCTTCAAAGATACTCCTATTTAATTTTCATGAAAAATGAATGCAAGGTGGATCACTTCATTTTTGCACTAAAACTGTCTCTATTAATAGAATTGGTAATTAAAGGCTTTTAAATCTATAAATGGATTTTATATTGTGCTCTTAAGGATGAAATGGAGATAAGAGAATCTCAGGGGTCTCATGGTCCCAATGATAAAAATAAGAAAACTATTTTTAATATGGGATGATGAATAAATAAATCCCTTAATAGAATGAAATACCAGAAGCTGATGTGATAAAATTTCTAAAATATGTATCTTGTAAACTATCTATATTAAAAAATTAAATGATTCAAATGTGGAATAATAGAGAATCTGGATATTAACTATTGAAGGGATATGAAGAACCCCACTATTGTGGAAGAATAATGTAAGTTTTGTATCAACACATATTATATAGTGTGGTGTTTATACTATATGTAACATAGGAATTATGATAACAATTTCCCTAAACCAGGGTTTGTTTGAGGAAATCAATAAAAGAATCAATGCATTCAATGAATGGAATATGCTATCACAACTGGTGAGGTGTAGCCCAATAATTATGTGGTGATATGTACACTGGTTATTCATTCATGAATAGTGTAGTTTCAATTTTATTCTTTTTTTATGGATTTATTCATATCATTCATGTTTAGTATAACTATTAAAATAACACATAGAAACATTGAGGTTGAGTAATCAATGGAAACAATAAATTGGTGAATTATTGAATCCAATGTATATAACTCCTCCTCGGTTAATGTTTTTGGACTGAACATCCCAAAATATATGGTATTACATCCTTTTCAAGATTTTGATGCTCTATTTGGAATGGATTAGATATCTTTATACAAATCCATTGTTAACCATTGGAAAATTATATCACTCTTGTAACACCCCCGAATGATCATGGGTCAAATGACTAAATTATATGACTCCTGTCAACAAGGTGCACCTTTTTTTCGAGAGAATGTCTGATTAGAACTCCACAGTTAAGTGTGCTTGGACTCGAGTAGTGATCAGGATGGGTGACCTTCTAGAATGTTTCCCAGGGTGTGTGCGAGTGAGGACAAAGAACACTAAAAATGAAATGTGTTGGCCTGTGGGGAAAATAATTAGTCATATGACCTGTTTGGGAATGTTGGTGGGCCCTAGGGTGGGGATCATGTGTCTGCAGGGAAACTGGTGGGTGGGGCCAAGTTGTTACATTTGGTATCAGAGGAGGAACCCAGCATTAAGTGAGGTGCACTGCCTAGGTTGAGATGTAGGGCCCACAACGAGGACGTTGTGCTCTAAAGGGGGGGGGGGGGTGATTGTAAAACCCACAAATGATCAAGGTTTAAATGAATAAATGATATGACTCATTTCAACAAGGTGCAACTTCCATTTCAGGAGTCAGTCTGATTAGAAATCCACAGTTATGTGTGCTTGGACTGGAGTAGTGATCAGGATGGGTGACCTTCTGGGATGTTTCTTAGGGTGTGCGTCAGTGAGGACAAAGCACACTGAAAAGGACATGTGTTGGCCCATGGGGACATTCATTTTTGATATGACCTGTTCGGGAATGTGGGTGGGCCCTAGGGTGGGGACCACGTGTCTGCGGGGCAACTGGTGGGCAGGGCCAAGTTGTGACGTTTTGTATCAGAGGAGGAACTCAGCCTTAAGTGTGGTGCACTACCTGGGTTGACATGTATGGCCCACAACAAGGACGTTGTGCTCTAAATAGGGGTGATTGTAACACTCCCGAATGATCAAGGGTTAAATGACTAAATGATATGACTCATGTCAACAACGTGCACCTTTTTTCGAGAGCCTGTCCGATTAGATTCCACAGTTATGTGTGCTTGGATTGGAGTAGTGATCAGGATGGGGGACCTTCTGGGAAGTTTCCCAGGGTGTGTGTGAGTTAGGAAAAGGCACAATGAAAATGACATGTGTTGGCCTGTAGGGACAATGATTAGTCATATGACCTATTTGGGCACATGGGTGGGCCCTCTTGTTACATTTGGTATCAAAGGAGGAACCCAGCCTTAAGTGCGGTGCACTACATGGGTTGAGATTTAGGGCCCACAATGAGGACGTTGTGCTCTAAATGGGGGGGGGGGGTTGATTGTAACTCCCCCGAATAATAAAGGGTTAAATGACTAAATGATATGACTCATGTCAATAAGGTGCACCTTTCTTTTCAGGAGTCTGTCTGATAATAAATCCGCAGTTTAGTGAGCATAGACTGGAGTAGTGATCAGGATGGGTGACCATATTGAAGTTTCCTAGGGTGTGTGCGGGTAAGGACAATGCACACTGATAAGGACATGTGTTGGTTAGTGGGGAAAATTATTTGTCATATGACTTGTTTGGGAACATGGGTGGGCCCTAGGGTGGGGACCACGTGTCTGCGGGGCAACCAGTGGGTGGGGCCCAGTTGTTAGATTTGGTATCAGAGGAGTCCATTATTCTGCAAAAAATATGACTCTGATATTTTTTTTCTGTGATGAAAAAGTGTTATGGGTAACGAGTGTGGTTTTCAGTTCAAGAAGTCCAGTGTTGGTGTGGCATTCGACGTATCCATACACAGGACCCTGACATCTGATTTCCGACATAGTACACCAAAACACTGATTGCATGTGTGTTTTTAAATGATTTCTTTAAGTCAGCTCATACCAGGTCAGCTCACCAGGTATAGTCTTTTTACCGTGTCGCATCTGTTCGGGAGCCTACCCGATTAGAACTCCATTGTTATGTGTGCTTGGACTAGAGTAGTGATCAGGATGGGAGACCTTCTTAGAAGTTTCCTAGGGTGTGTGAGAGTGAGGACAAAGCACAGTGAAAATGACATGTATTGGCTTATGGGGACAATCATTAGTCATATGACCTGTTCGGGCACATTGGTGGGCTCGATTGTTACATTTGGTATCAGAGGAGGAACTCGGCCTTAAGTGTGGTGCACTACCTGGGTTGAGATGTAGGACCCACAATGAGGCCGTTGTGCTCTAAAGTGGGGTGGGTGATTTTAACATCCTCGAATGATAAGGGGTTAAATGAAAAAATGATACGACCCATGTCATCAAGGTGCATCGTTCTTTTCGGGAGTCTGTCCAATTAGAACTCCACAGTTAAGTATTCTTGGACTGGAGTAGTGATCTGGAAGGGTGACCATCTGGGAAGTTTCCGAGGTTTTGTGCGAGTGAGAAAAAAGAACACTGAAAAGGACATGTGTTGGAATGTGGGGTCAATCATTAGTCATATGACCTGTTTGGGCACGTGGGTGGGCCCTAGGGTGGGGACCACGTGTTTGCGGGGAAACTGGTGGGTGGGGCCCAGTTGTTACATTTGGTATAAGAGGAGTCGATTCTACCGCAGAACATAAGACTCTGATATTTCTTTTCTGTGAATCAAAAGTGTTAAGGGTAGCGAGTGTGGTTTTTAGTTCAGCGAGTCCAGTGTTGGTGTGGCAGCCGACGTATCCATACACAGGACCCTGACTACTGATTTCTGACACAGTACATGAAAAAACTGATTGCGTGACTATATTCAAAAGAATTCCTTAAGTTATCTCAAGCCAGGTCAGATCACCAGGTATAGTCTTTTGACCGTGTTGCATCTGTTCAGGATGCCTCCACACAGATAGCTAGTTAGAGTTCTGAGAGAGTACACGATGACAGCCCACCGAGCGACGAGGCTCTGATACAAGGCCCTCTTACTATGTTGTCACATTTGGGTGGTGTTACAGCAGCACGACCACCCGTTGGGTAGCAGATGCCACTAGCTACACTGGTGGATGGTGCACGCCGACTGAGCACGTTGCACGAGTTCCAGTGGAAGAGGCATCTGATGGTACGAGGCATGATAGATTCTTAGGTAGTAGAGGACTGGATAGAGGCGATTACTAGAGTTTTCTAACTAGTTGATACCTAGTATAGAATATTTTGATCTTAGATACTATTCTTTCTCAGTGAGTTCCCATGAGAATGGTCCGGATACTGATGAGGTTTCAGAAATTGGACCGTTTTCCGAGATGGTACCTTCAGGCAGGGTGCCAACTATATCACTGTCTGTTGGTCAGCAGACACTACCGGAAATACCGTTAGAGGACACTTGTATGCTTAGTGCCCTACATGTGTTTTAGCATCAAATACCCCTCATGTACCAAGGCATGCTCGAATCACAAGAGGCTGAGGACTAGCTTGAGGAGGTGGTTGAGAGTTCCCTTTAGCCTGTACAATTTTGGAAGGACGACATGTCGGTAGCTGAGTATGCATCAAGGCATATCGATCGTTCCTGGTACTCGATAAATATGATATGATCAATGCCTCAGAGCTTGGACCTCCGAGTGAGGTGTGTTTTGGGACATCAAAGCCATCACATTTTCCTCTACGCATTGCTACCTATGTTAGGATGCTAGAGGGATCTTTTGCGGTTTAATGATCTTTGGCTGAGCGGATATAATGACTGAATGCTAGGAGTGGAAAAGCAAAAAACAAGCACCAGTCTCTGATACGTGGGAATGTAAACTATTTCGGGAAGAGGAAGTATTAAGGACAGATGAATCTATAGAGAAACAGATGTGGAAGCATATCCAGGAGAGTAGCATGAGGTGGTGTATATTTTGACATGTTACAAGTTCCCCTTTTTGTGGATTCCACCAGGCTCAAGGATCTGGGGGCTGGGAAAGAGACTAACTGCATGTGGTCAAGGAGTGATACCCAATGGCCCTAGGAATGATTTGAGGTATGGACTGTGTCTACTACTAGATGTCGAATCAATAGACACAAGTACCAATCATTCATTCCTTCCACGAATCTTGTCCCAGACATAGAGTTTCCGTTCAAACTGTTGACATGACCCTCACGTCTGAAGATACCTTTGGGAGGTAACTCAATAATCACACATACGCAGATGGTGTGATGTAACCCTTGATGAGAGAGTTTCAGTTGGAACCTCTTGGTGGCAGCGTCGAGGCCTTACGACGTTAGTTTTGGTTTGGACTGGGAAACCACAGTTCATACAGAGAGTGACAGTATTAGGAAAAATGTAGTTGTTTATCTAAGATGTTGGGATGGGGGTTTCCTTGGTCGCCAAAAAGGAAAACCCAAGTAGCACAAGATGGACTCATCCATAAGAGGGTGCAGTCGATCACTCTTGAGTCGACCGGACATACCTTTGTGCCAGACTTCTCCAGAGTTGCGGCACCACTATCAGCCTTGATGAAGAAGGGAAACCCTTAGTGTGGTCGGAGAGATTCCAGCAGAGCTTTCATGTGCTGAGGTAGAGGCTGACTAGTGCCCATGTATTCAGGCTTCCAGAGGAAGGCATAGTGTACGTAGTTTTTTACAATGCATCAGGGACCAAACTCAGATGTGTCCTAATGCAGGAGCGAACAATGATCATGTATGGTTCTTTGCAGTTGAGAGAGCACGAGCTGAACTACACTACCCATGACCTAGAATTAGAAGCAATGGCCTTTGCCTTGGAGTTGTGGCGACACTACCATATGGGTGAACGTTTTATCGTGTACTATAATCACAAGAGTCTCAGGTATATCTTCTCTTAGAAGGACCTGAACCTGAGACAGTGGCGATGGCTCAAGTTCCTCCAGGACAATGAATTCGAGATAGTCCATAATCCAAGTAAGGGAAACATTATAGAATATTTTCTCAGTAGGATACTAGGAATTCAACTTCTAAGAGAGGTGACTGAGCAGCTGGCTGCCTTATAGATATCCTTCATGGATAGGGATGGAGCAGCCTTTCTACAGTCTCTTACAGTTACTCCTCCCCTTCATCAGTGAGTTAGGGAGGCACAGCTTGGAGACTCTGACAGTGAGATGGGGCGTGCTCAGATATCCACAGGGCAGGCACCTAATGTATTTTCTGAAGTTGGGGAGCACGACATCCTTTTCAAGGGATGTACCATGGTACCAGTGGAACTTCAGGAGGACGTGTTTAGAGATTTTCACACTTCCCCTCTAGCAGTACATCCAAGAGTGGTGAATATGTATTAGGACCTTAGACGACAGCACTGGTGGCCAGGTATGAAGAAGGCAGTAGTTGAGTTGGTCTACCGATACCTCACTTTTCAGAAAGTAAAGGCGGAGCATCAGGTACCAACATGCTCGGTTCATCCATTATAAGTCCCAAAGTGGAAGAGGGATGAGATATACATGTACTTTGTGACGGGTCTTCCAGGTATGTCCAGGGGACATGACTCTATTTGGGTGATCGTCAACCGTCTCACCAAGTTGGCCCACTTCATTCTGACCATAGATGGGATGAGCTACCACGGGGAAGGTGAAGGTTATCCAAGAGAAGATGAAGATTGTACAGAGCAGACAAAAATTGTATGCTGACAGGAGATGGAGACCTCTAGAGTTCGAGGATGGAGACCACCTCTTTCTATGGGTCTCATCTCGACGAGGTATACATCTATTTGGCTAAGGAGGAAAGTTATCTCGGAGAATCTTCGGACCTTTTATGATCCTAAACAGAGTTTGCAAGGTGGCATACAACTTAGATCTTCCACCTCAGTCGCACTTGGTACAAGACATTTTCCATGTATCTTAGCTGAGGTGATACGTGAATGACCCTTCCCACATCACTGACCATGTGTAGATGGATATAAATTATAGGGATACTTTCACAGAGGTTCCAATGAAGATTGAGGATTGACAAGAGCGGGTCATTAATGGACAGTTGATACCTATGGTACACATTTCTTGGAAGCACAGAAACCTCGAAGAGATCACATGGGAGAGGGAGGCTCATATGCGTGCTCAGTACCCCCATTTATTCCCTTAATTCTATTTTTAGCTCATGGGGACGCAAAGCCCTAAGGTGGAGAGAATGTAAAGACTCAAAAATTCTGTACAAATTGTTTTCTCATAAATACATGTGAATTTTACGAGTCCGCAGTTTCTGACGGCGCATGATTCCAATGCCCAGTGTGCCCGGAATCAATTTTTGATGTTTTTGTTAAGCTTATGTTAACACACATAAGCAGTATTCCTAAAAAAGTCGAATAAAATATAAAAGGAAACCTGGATCAGAAATCTGAGGGCTCAAATGCGCTCATAATTGCGAGTTTACCCTAGGCACGACTTATGTTTAGTCGGCGCATGCCTCCTCTATGAAATTCCAAAAATAGAATAACCGTAAATAAAATAATTAAATAAATTATTTTATTTTTTAAATGCTTATTACTCACAAACTGTAGCTCGGATTAAAAATATGAGACAACCGCTAAACTCATGATGGAATTCGTTATTTATCCAAATACTAACTTTGGCCGGCGCGGGCCACCACAAGAAGTTAGATTTTGGCCGCAAATTAAATAATTAAGTGACAATTATTTTATTGAAAAATTAATAACATATAAATGGTAACTAATATTGATAATCTGAGAGTACCATTGTCTTTGTTGGGGGTTTTACACCTAGGAAGAGCCTAACCTTGACCGCAGTGAGTCGAGGGTGACTAATAATAATTTTCTGAACATTTTTTCAGGTACGTTCAGTAAACGCGCCAGCGGTGTTTTGTAAATTTTGAAACGGATCTCGGAATTGAATTCCAAGGACACCATTGAACTGCCAGCACTGGTATTCTCTTAAGAGTAGTTTCAACTTGACATCAGTTGGTTGAGGGTGAATGTTAGATTTTGATTTTTTTCTTAGAAATAATAAAATAAAATAAACACCTGTTTTATTTTATTTTATCTGTTATAACCACTCCTTTTGGAGGTTGGAAGTGGGGACCACCACACCTTAACCTCCCATGAGAGGTTATGGTGGTGGGGACCACCCGAACCATAATCTCCCATGAGAGGTTATAGTGGTGGGGACCACCCTGGTTAAAACCCCCTTGAAACCTCCCATTAGTTGGGAGAAACCTCTCAAATACCTCATAAATAAGGGAGATCCACTTGAACACATATGCCATAATTGTGCCAGTGAACATACAATTAATTTTTCCAACACACCGAATCATTTCACCAATGTAAATTAATTGGAATACCCTTTCTAAATTAAGTAATAGTGTCGTTGAAATTTAGGAAGGTTCAAAATAAATGAACCGTCATAAATTCTATTGATCGTTACCTACCTCCCCCCTCTCCTTTATATATGGATCTTGGGAGGACGATTTGTGATGGCTTCACCAAGTGAAGAAGCGCTGGTAAAGTGGTACGATGCCCAACACTTGGAAGATTATGCTCTCCAATGAAGAATTCCCCACCGATGAAGAACGTCGACCTCCTTCGACCTTCTTCCTCGGGACTTATTATGATGCAGGATGTCTGTATCTTCAACTAAAAAGAACCGACACATGATCCCAGAATTGGAGGTGTGTGGCGGACTAGATTAATGTCAACAACATCACCTATTTCCTTCTTGCACCAGCAACGTGAACAGAGCAAGGTAGGGGGTTAATTTTCGTGTTGATATTGTTCCCTTTTCAAAAATTCTCCAAAGGTTATAAAGGGATAGATGTAGAAGTTTTGATGATAATTTTCTACTTATGTTGAGCATTTTGTTATCCTTCTAAACGCGTAGGGTTTGGGCCAACCTCACATGGCCCGACACCCTCTGTCGAATTTTCTTTGTGATGTTCTTCGAGCAGCAACACGACCTGACAAAGAGGCGACGAAGAAGATGATGGTGAATAAGGGACGTGCCACCCGTGGCCTCCGTGAACCGCACCACCAGCCAAGTAGCACCCAACCCGCGCAGCACGCGCTGCTCTGCAGCCCTACAGACGGTGCACTTCTCTCGCCTCACCAGCACACTGCCGGTGACCCTAGCGCACCACCCAGCCCTACCGGCGGCCTTCCTGCAGCATGCGGTGCCCTCCCTCCCTACTCGGTGCCCCCCGCAGTGCCCTGCCACACTGCCCAGCGCCCCCGGCACCATGTCGCGCTGCCCGGTGCACCCCGTGGCGGCCAACCTCCCTACCCGGAGCCACCCTGCACCCTGTCCTGCTTCCTGGCGCGCCCCTGCGCGCTGCCTTGCGCCCCAGCATCCTACCCGGAACCCTCACGGCCTACCCCACAGCCTGCCGCACCTTACCCGTTGCACCTGTGTCCTTCCCGGTGTCCAGCCAGCTTTCTCGCTCCCTACGTGGACTGCCCGGTTGCCTCCTTGCCATCGTCCTCACACTTCGACCCCTGAGGCCCCCCTTGGTGTCTCTGGCTGAACCATCCTGGTTTCACTAGCCGAGTTACCAAGCCGCCTGTGTGGTGACTATCGGGCCGAACCACCCTTGCGGTCCGCTCGACCGGGCCTAGCGGACTGAGTCAAAACATAGCGGGCTAAAACGCCCAATGGGCCGGGTCTGACGCAGTGAGTCTGACCAGTTCGGATCAGAACCATGCCCATTATTGAGGCATTACCTTCTTGGGCCATATATTTGGCACCAGACGTCCATTTTACGAACCGTTAGCGGCGCTGGTTTTTCTTTGAGCATAGTCGTCCCTTTGAGAATACCCCATGGAAATTCGGGGTGTAGTTGAGATGCAGTTAGGTTGGTTCATACAAGAAACCAACCGGGACCCTGGGACTAAAAGGATAATAACTGACAGACCATGCGTCCGATTTGACGTGCCGTCAATTGCGTTGAGACCCCTATGAAGTGGAGGTCATTTGAGATACTTCCATGTGAGACTTCGTGACACATGGAGTATCAACCAGTATCTCGTGGTGTGGATCCTCCCGGAGACGAGAATATAGAGTGCAGAGACCTAGTAGCTGTAAACCTGATGAATTCTTGACCGATTCGACGTGGAGTGATTTGATTAGCCTAGTGGATGGAGCGAACAGTTTGGCTGCAGACCCACAGCGAAAGGAGCACGTGGTAGTTGGCAGCAGACCAGCCGTACTCGATCGGAGGAGTACCTGTGATAGATAGTAGGGGGAGTGCCTGGTTTGGCGGTAGACCCACAGTGGACAGAGCGCCTGGTAGTGGGCAGTAAACCCGCGGTACTCAACAGCAGGAGTACCTCCGAAGTCTAAGGTTAGTGAGAAGTGCCTCAGAGTCGGGACAGGGCCAGTATACTCAACAGAGGAGAAGTTCTCTAGCAGTCATGGTTTCGATAATGAAAATCCTCATTTGAGCTGAGTCATGACCTTTGATTATTCCTCATGATTGAGATGGGTTACTTGATCACATAAGTAAATGTATGGGCATATACCTAAGTAATGGTTATCCGTTGAAATCTTAATTTTTGGTTTATCATTTTTGGATTTTATGAGAACATGAGGGTCTCGGGGCCCCTAATGAGTATCATTATAATCACCCCTACACGGGCTATACCTACACCTTTTTGTGATGGACGCATACGACGGTTAGCGCTGACGGAGGCCTAAAGCGCCAGGACTGGATGATGCCCGGAGGAGGACCATATGACGTATCGGTACATGGTGGAGTCTGAAGGACGAGGAGTGTTGTGGATGCCATATGTACCTACCCATCATGTAGGATCCCCAGAGGAAGATCTAGGAGCTTCTAGACACCTTCCAGCTATTTTTCTTTTAGTTGTACATGTTTTTCCTTTTCCTTGTACTTTACAGTTGGTCTTGTATTTCTGGCTTCTTTTACTTTTCTGTACACTTTTTATTTATCTTTTACTAAGTGTTTGGTTCCGCTTGTACTCTGGTTGTGTGTGTTTATGATTTAAAAAGGCAATTCATTACCAGTTTTAGTGAATTACGCCTTTGGTGCTAGTCGCCAGCCCCTGGACTATGCAAGGCGGGCTTGGGGTAGTCATGATACGGGCCCCAGGGGATGGTT
This sequence comes from Viscum album, assembly GCA_963277665.1. Lineage (NCBI taxonomy): Eukaryota > Viridiplantae > Streptophyta > Magnoliopsida > Santalales > Viscaceae > Viscum > Viscum album. The sequence goes on along the minus strand of OY728125.1, from coordinate 1,917,783,916 downwards.
CAGGAAAACTCTTGACATCATGAAGCACCATCCAATTCTATAAAAGTATAATGAGATGGGTGAATCTCTTTTATAAGCATCATATCAAGTTTAGATATAACTATTTTATGAGAAAGAATCTCTTACTCAAATGATTGAGGTATAAGAACGAATCATGATCTAATACATTAACATTATAAGGGACTACACTCATGTGTTACCTGAAGAATTACCTAGTCTTCCACCTGATCGAGAGGATGAGTTCTAAATTGGATTTATTCTTGATTATCTGTATAAATCAAATAAACATTGTCAAAAAACCAATAATTACTCTTCCAAAAAGTTTGAAAATATTTATGGTATGAAACATTGCTTCATATAATGGATTAGGTTTTGTACTAATGAAAAATAATAAATTGATAGTCTATACATCAAGGAAGGTAAAAATTCATGAGCTAAATAATCCCATGAATGATCTAGAGTTTGTGGTTGTGATCTTTATGTTGAAAATATAGTGGCATTATCTCTATGGGGAGGAGTGTGAGATATATAGTTATCATAAATGCCTCAAACATATATTCACATAAATGGAGCTTAATATGTGACGGTGAAGATGGTTAAATCTCTCTAAGTATTATAAAATTTCATTTCACTAAAATATTTGTAATGAAAAAAGGTGGTAGGTACTCCAAGTATAAAGGATACTATATAATTATAAATGATGAGAATCGAGAAGGATACAAACTTAGTTTTACTTCAAAGGGCAGGCATGGGGATCTTTAATGAACTAAAATCATAAATCCTTTATAACATTATTACTGAAGTGTCCATTATGGGAAAAATAAAGGACATTCAATGAAATGATTTGAAAATTATGAAAAAGGAGTAAGATATCAAAAATAAGAAATTGTCATTGTAAATAATGGGTGAGGAATGGATCATTAGATTTTGGTCATGACTATGTGTACCATCCAATCCAGATATAAAGAAAGATCTTTTGAATGATGCACATAGCTCCATCTTCTCAATTCACTTATAGAGCACAATGATATATCAAGATCTCCAAGAGAGTTATTAGTGGGGTAATTTTTAGAAGGATATAGATGAATATAAATCAATATTCCTGGTATTCAAGTATGTGATTGATGAATGGAAAATTTCTAACTGGAGGATGCAAACATTACTCAAACCAACATGGAAGTGATAATACATCACCAAGGACATTTTCACTGGAATTACAAAGACATCAATAGAAGATAATGTTACATGGGACATTGTGGATTGTCTTTCAAGGAAAACTCACTTTATCACAATATGAGTGGAATAATCACTCAATCATGTTAGATTATTATATATAAGAATAATGGTGAGACTGAATGGAGTACCGCTATCAGTTTTATCTGATCGAGACCATACAAATACCTCTATATTCTGGAAAATCTATAGAATGCTCCAAAAACTAATCTACACATGAGAATGAAATATCATCTTCAAACTAATGTCCAGTCTATGAAGACTTTTCATACACTCGATGATATGTTGAGATTGTGTTCAATGGACATTAATAATGGATTAAACCACCATCTACCTCTAGTTGAGTTCTCTTACAATACTAGTTTCCAATAGAGAATCTAAATGTCTCTATATGAATCCATTTATGGAAAAAATTCATAACACGGATGTGGTTGTAAACAAACAGAATTTCCTTGTAATTTTTTTAATTAAATGGGAATTTTTCGAGTCTGCGAAACTTTACGGAACATGATTCTGAGGCCCAGATTGACTGGAATCATGTTTTTATGTTTTCATCGGGTATATTCAGTGAATGTTTGAGCGGGTTTTTATGACATTTGAACAGGTGCAAGAAATTGAAATCTGAGGGCACCGTTGAACTCACAGTACAAGTATTTTCTTAAAGATACTTTCACCTCGATGGTAGTGGGTCGAGAATAAATGATAGTACTTGGGTTTTTCGTGGAAATAAATAAAAATAAAATGAACTACAATTTATTTTATTTTTGAGCCACCATGTGAAAGTAGGAGGAGGGTTCCACCAAAAATAAACCTCCTTGTGGGAGTTGAAGCGTGAGGACCACCCGACCATAACCTTTCATGAGAGGTTTTAGTGGTGGGGCCCACCCGAACCTAATGTCCCGTGAGATTTTATGGTGGTGGGCACCACCTGGGACCAAACCCCCATTTTAATTGTTGAAAACCTCTCAAAATCCCATTATTAATGATGGAGAGTCTCTCTACTACCCTCCTTTAATGGTGTCAATTTTTCCTCTCTTTTAATTGTGCCAGCCTCATTAATTAATTAAGTGGATCCAACTTAATTAATTCACCCAATTTGATTTCTTATGACAAAAACGTAATATATTTTATAATCTATTATTCTTGTCTACCCTTTTATTCTGTTGGAAAAGGAGGAAGGAGCTTTTGAGAGAAAAACTCTCGCCAATGAAGAACGAAAAATGCATTCCTCCAACGAAGAACCCAGACAACATGAACCTTTTAATTATTCCTTGTGGAACCAACCTATGTGGGACATCTTCGACGAAGAACCCTCCATCCTCATCATTGTCAAAAAACTGATGCATGAGCTCAGGATTGGAGGTGTGCGGTGGACGCGACGAATGACGACAACTCTGTCATCTCCACCGCGACTTCGTCGACAAAAAATAAACAAGGTAGGGAATTTATTTGAATATGATATTATTCATTTAATTATTCCCTTCTAAAAAAAGAATCAGTGTGGATGTTTTTCTTTGCGGGTTGGGAATTGTTTTTGCCAGAATATGTGGGGTGTTAGATTGATTTTTCTACTATCTTCTTTTCCAGTTAATTCTGTGAAATTCATGAATGAATTAATCAACTTGCTACAACCCTAAAGGCCGAGTATGTGTTCCCAGCCAACATGAACTGTCCCCTCCGCCATTCTAGTTTTTGATGTTCTTTAGAATGGTGATGAGGTGACAAGAAGATGAATGTGAAGAAGGCAATGGATGATCTACTTGCGGCCTCCGCTACCCGCGTCGTCCAAAGGTTGCGCCACCCACTGGACGAACCGGCCTCGACCACACCGCACCCTGGTCATGGCACCCTTTCTGCGCCCTCTGACTAACTATACTGACCGAACTGGTCCCAACCACGCTGTCCGCCGGCCAAACCGGCTCTGCCAGCTTGGGCCGAACCAAGACTCCCTCCCGATCGCCCGGGTCTCCCAGCCTAGCTAGCCTCCACTGCCCCGGGCCGAACCGTGGTGCCCTCATGACCGCCCGCGCCCTCCTGGCCTCCCGCGCCTCCCATCAAAACTGGATCCCACCCAAGCTAGCCTTTCGATCCCCCTAGATTAAATGATCCCTCCTGGTGCCCTAGTCGAGCCGGTCTCCATCGCCCCTTGTGACGCCCCGGCTGAGCCGGTCTCCCATGCCCCTCGCGGTGCTTCGGACAAACTAGCACGCTCCCACGCGGAGCCCTCTGGGACGAACCAGCCTCACCATGAACTGCAGCCGGTTCACACTCTCGTAGCCGGACCACGCCCTCCCAACCGGTCCTCCCCCTCTCAGACTTCCACAGCCCCTCGCGGCCGGTTGGGCTAGGCTCAGTGGGTCGGGCCGAACCCTATAGCCTAGCCCGACCAATGGGCCTAGCCAAAACATACAAGTCAGGATGGGTCAATCCGGGTCGACGTGAACTGGGTCGGCTCATACTGGGTTGGGCCGGGTCGGTCCGACTAGGTCGGACCGAACCCAAGCCCACTACGGCATTTTACTTTCTTTTGGCCATATCATAGGCATCGAGCTTCTATTTGAAGAACAATCAGCAGACCATGAAATCATGGTTCATGATGGTACATTTGTGTATACCCCACTAGAGATTGGGATATAGTTGAGTTCCGGTCAGGTAGGATCACGCACGAATCCAACCGGGCTCCCGTGGCTAAAAGGATAACAACTCAAAGACATGGCATCTGATTAACATGTTGTCTCTCGTTGAGACCGCTTTGACATGGTAGACCATTGGGATACTTCTTCATCGGACTTCGTGACAATTAGAGTATCGAACAGTAGCTTGTGGAGTGGATCCTTTCAAAGATGAGAGGACAGAGTGTGGAGACCTAGTAGCTGGATGAGACTTGATGAATGATGACCGATTGACTCGGAGTGACTCGACTAGCCTAGTGGGGAATGCCTGGTTGTGGCGGAAGACCCACGGTGGAGGAGCACCTGATTTTGGTGGTAGAATTGTGGTACTCAACAGGAGAAGTACCTATACATGCTATTAGTGGAAGCGCCTAGTGGTGGTGGTAGTCCCATGATGGGGAGCGCCTTGGTGACCCAGAAGACCCATGGTACTCGACAGAAGGATTATCTCAGCAGTCCAAGGTTAGTGGGAAGCGCCTTGGTGTAGTGGCAATCCCACTTTACTCGATAGAGGAGGAGTTATCTAGCAGCAGTGGTTTTGATAATTTGAATAAAAATCCGGGTTGAGCTGAGTCATTATATTTTATGATTTCCTCATGATTGAGATTGATCACTTTATAACATAGATATATGTATGGGCATATACCTATGTATGGTTATCTGTTGATTTCATACTTAGTGGTTTATACTTGTTAGATTTTGTGAGACCTTGAGGATCTCAGGGTCCCAACTGACTATCTTTATACTCACCCCTGCATGGGATATGCCCACACCTAATTGTGTTGGATGCAGATAATGGACATTGCAGATTAAGGCTGAGAGTAACAGGACTGGACGATACCCGTAGGAGGACCTTACGATGAGTCGGTACATGGAGGATAATGACAGATGTGGAGTGCTGAGGAGGCTATCTGTACGTACCCTTCATGTGGGAACCTCAGGGGAAGATGAAAAGGTAGTTTTTCTTTTCATCATTTGTAGTTATAATTTTCAGTTTCTTGTACTTTACAGTTGGGATTGTATTTCCGTCCCCTTTTACTTGTAGCACACTGTTGTTATACAGTTTTACTTTGTGTTTCATATCCATTTGTGTTCTTTTTTGTTTTTGGTTACAATTTATAATGAAATTCCTTCCCAGTTTTAGGGAATTACGCCTTTGGTGCTAGTCGCCAGCCCCTGGCCTATGGAAGGCCGACTTGGGGTAGTCACGGCACGGGCCCTGGGGGATGGGTCATGAAAAATTAGTATAATAGGATTCAGTTTTACCCCAATACATAAGAATATTATTATTCCTTTCTATGAATAAATAGGGATAAGAGTAGTGAGTGTGGTCTTGAGTTTAGTGAGTCCAGTGTTGGTGTGACGACCGATGTATCCATACACAAGGACCCTGACTTCAGATTTCAGACTCAGTGCATGGAAACACTGATTGTGTGTGTGTTTTAAAAAGTTTTCTTTATGTCAGATCAAACAGGTCAGCTTACCTTATAATTTCTTTTGACCGTGTAACATCTTTTTCTTTCAGGAATCCTCCCCGCGGATGACCAGCTAGAGTCCCGAGAGTTATACGCACAGATAGTCCACCGAGCAATGAGGCCTTAGTGCATGGACCTATTATAACGGTGGCACCAGCAGTACAACTTCCTGTTGGGCAACCGATGCCACCATCCCTAGCAGTAGATGATGCACGCCGCTTGAGCATGTTGCACGAGTTCTAGCGCTAGTGGTCACCTAGGATCAGGGGAGAGATGGACCCATATGCGGCTGAGGATGGGCTGGAGGCGGTGGTGGGATTTTTTTCACTACTATGGACACTAACATAACTCATGGTGATTCTTGCTGCCAACCTTCTATAGGCAGCAGCGGGCAGATTGTGGAGTTTGATTCTCCCAGTTCACGATGAGATATTGCTACTCTAGGCAGAATTCAAGAGCCTGTATTGGGTAGAGTTTGTCTAAATGACTCTTAAAACAGTGCACATACATGAGCTACTTTGCCTGCATTAGGGAAGCATGATTGTAGCACACTACTCAGCGAGGTTCATAGACCTCTCATGCTACTCCTATGATATGGTATGAGACCCATTCATTAGGGACCAGACCTTCGACTAGGGGCTGAGGTGAGATATCAGGGCTTCGGTGGTCTCACTCAACATCCCGACGCATGTAGGCGTGTTTAATAGAGCCCTCCTAATGGAGAGATTCCATGTTGACCAGTCTCCAGCAACGAGATCCACCACTAGTCAACACATAGTGGTGTCTTCTAAAGCTGGCAGCAGACATATGTTACAGAGGTCCAAGAGGACCATACCTACTGGTGGACGACTGCATGCCTGAGGATCCATTGTGTAGGGCACCTGGAGCAGAGAGATACATGCTAGGAACGGGAAGGGTTTTACATGCGGTGGGCTTGGTCACATGGCTCATGACTGTCGGACCCACCATTTTGATGATCATATAACGGTTGAAAGACCAACCAGACAGAGTCATAGATTCCATCGTGGTGGTCCGCAGGGTGTAGCCGAACATGGAAGAGGATCTGGCCGTGCAGCTGGTGGTGGATGACATTTTGAAGTGTTACTGTCACCACCACCAAGAGGTACACCCCGACCACTGGGAGTAGGTGGACATGGGAGAGATGAGTTCTAGCCACCTAATTCCTACGATCACGACACTCTAGAGATGATACAAGGTACAATATGTATCTATTCACCCTTAGTTGCAGTTCTTATAGACACAGGTTCCACTCACTCTTTCATTTCCAATTCCCTCGTTCGGAGCTCTAAGATTATGATGGAGCCATTTCCTTGATCCTTTCGGCTAAAGACTCCTATGGGAGTAGATTTGATGATTACACACTGGTTCCAATAGTGTGAGCATACTCTAGGAGATGAGAGCTTTGGCTGGGATTTCCTGTTAGCGGCGTCGAGGAATTACGACGTCATCTTGGGTATTGACTCGTTAACTATAGACCATGATTATATAGAATGTATTTGGAGCAATTTGAAGTGTGTTCGCATGGATGAGACCTGGTTTACATACAACGGTGAGAAGGGATCTTTTGTAGCACCTGATGGACTTTCCCAAAGGAGAGTGCAGCTGATCACTCATCAGTTGGTTGCCCTTACCCTTAGAGCAGTTTATGTGGAGATTCTGAGCTATCCTGTTGTGGTGGACCAGTATGCAGATGTTTTCCCTAATGATGTCTCAGGTCTACCTCCTCATAGAGTGGTGGACTTTTACATTGACTTGTACCCTAGGACGACACAGATATCTACACCTGCATATCGGATGGCTCCCACTGAGCTTCGTGAGCTGCGAGTATAGCTGGATGACATAGAGGGGAAGAGATTCAACTGGCCTAGTGTTTCATCTTGGGTAGCCCCGATTCTATTTTCCAATAAGGAGGAAGAGAGATTGAGGCTTTGTGTTGACTATCGATGCCTGAACCAGGTGACCGTGAAGAACAAGTTCCCAATCCCGTGGAATGGAACCTCTTTGAGTAGTTAAAGGGAGCACGATAATTCATGAAGGTAGACCTCAGATCAGGCTATCACCGGCTCTGAGTTTGAGACGCGGATGTGGAGAAGACAACCATCAGATGTCGGTACGAACACTATGAGTTCATGGTTATGTTGATTGACATATCCAATGCTCTAAAAGTGTTCATGGGACTCATGAACAAGACCTTTCAGCCAAACCTCAATCGCTTTGTCTTAATCTTCATCGATGATATTCTAATATACACAACTACTGAGGTGGATCATGCCTATCACTTACGGATAGTACTGGACACACTCTGAGTGCACCGACTTTATGGTAAGCCCTTGAAGTGCCAATTCTAGATCCTAGAGGTTCACTTTCTTGGATATTTCATCTTGAAGTCTAGAGTTGTAGTGGATATATAGAATATTGAGGTGGTAGTTTCTTAGGAGCCACCCAAGAGTGTGACGGAGGTACATAGTTTCCTGGGTTTGGATGGATATTACCGAAGATTTGTGACATATTTCTCCAGATTTTCCGCACCACTATCATCCTTGAAGAAGATGGGGAAACCATTTTTCTGGTAGGATAGATGCCAACAGATCTTTCAAGAGCTGAGTAAGAGGATGACTAATGACCCCATCTTGAGGCTTCCATAAGAAGTAGTTGGGTACGTAGTCTACTGTGATGAATCTGGGACTGGACTCGGATGCGTCCTTATGCAAGAGCATGTAGTGATCGCATATGGTTCTCAGCATCTGAGAAAACATGAGCAAAACTACGCTACCCATGACAAAGATTTAGGAGCAGTGGTCCTCGCCTTGAAAATGCGGCGAAACTATCTGATTGGCGAACGTTTTATCACCTACTCTGATCACAAGTGTATCAGGTATATCTTCTCTATGAAGGACCTGAACCTCAGACATCGAAATTGGCTTGAGTTCCTCAATTCTATGACATTGAGATAGTATATTCTCTTAGGAAGGGGAAAATGTTTGCAGATTCACTCAGTAGTAGATCTGGTATTCAACTTCTAGGTGAGTCGAAAGAGCAGTTGGCTGCTTTATAGACATCCTTTGTGGATAGAGATGATGTAGCCTTCCATCAGTCTCTTACAGTCACTCCACCACTTCATCAGAAAGTTAGGGAGATGTAGTGTGGGGACAATGACTGTGAGACACAGAGTGCTTAGATATCCATAGGGCAGACACCTGATGGATTTTCTGAAGGTTGGGAGAATGTCATCCTCTTTAGAGGACGTACTATAGTACTTGTGTCACTTCATGAAGAAGTGTTGAGGGAGTTTCGCACAACCCCTCTATCGGTACATCCAGGAGTGGCGAAGATATACCAGGATCATAGAAAATTGCACTGGTGGCCGAGAATGTATAAATAAGTTGCAGAGTTTGTCTCTCGATGCCTCACTTGTTAGCAAGTGATAGTGGAGAATCAGGTACCTCCATGATTGGTTTAGCCATTAGTGTTCCCAGAGTGGAAGTTGGATAAGATATCCATGAACATCGTGATGTGTCTTCCACATATATCCAGGGGACATGAATCAATTTGGGTGATTGTCAACCGACTCACCAAGTAAGCCCACTTCCTACAGATCACAGATCAGGGTTTAGTAGAGATCTTGGGACACCTCTATGTTCATGTGATTGTGTGGCTACATGGGGTACCCATGACGACTGTCTTCGATCATGAAACATTTTTTACTTCTCAGCATTGGAAGGGGTTGCAGGAAGCTTTCAGGACATCGCTTTGATTGAGCACCGCCATCCATCCTCAGATGGATTTTCATACTAAGCGGACCATCTAGACCCTTGAGGATATATTGTGTGCTTCTGTCCTAGACTTTGTTCGCAGCTGGGAGGCTCACTTTGTAGAAATTTATGTACAACAAAAACTATCACTCAACCATTATGATGGAACCTTTCGAGGAATTTTATGGGCGAACTTTCAGACCACCTTTGTGCTGGACTAACCCAGAGCAGTCAACACTAGTAGGACTAGAGATGATACGGGATACCATAGAGAAGGTGAAGATCAACTAGGAGTGGATGAATACTTCACAGAGTAGGAATAAGTTGAATACTGAAAGGAGACATAGAATTATATTGTTTGAGGATGGAGACCACGTCTTTCTACGTGTCTCACCTCATCAAGGATTATGGAGATTTGGCCAAGGTGGCAAGTTATCTTTGAGATTAAATGGATATTTTCAAGTCCTCAGAAAGGTTGACGAGGTGGCATACTTCTTAGCTCTTACACATCAGTTGCACTGTGTGCATGAAGTCTTCCACGTATCCTAGATGAGCAGATAGGTGCACGACCCTAGCCACATCATCAACCATGGTGAGTTAGACATAGATGATGGGGAGAGTTTTATAGAGGTCCCTATAGTGATTGAGGATCGACAGAAGCAGGTCCTTCATGGACGGTTGATACCTCTGGTGTACATTCGTTGGCATCACAGGAACTTCCAGGAGAGCACATGGGAGAGGGAGGCTCAATTGAATGCTCAGTACCCCCACTTGTTCCCTTCGTATGAGTTGTGTCATATGGGGACATAGAGCCCTGAGGTGGGGAGAATGTAAATCCATGTAATTTCCATGTAATTTTTTTTAATAAATGGGAATTTTACGAGTCTTCAAATCTTTAAGGTGCATGATTATGAGGCCTTTAGTGCCCGAAATGAAGTTATTAAGTTTAGATCAGTTATGTGAATTTATTGTTCATGTGGGTTTTTATAACTTTTGAACCGGTGCTCAGAATTGAAATCTGGGGGCATCGTTGAACTCACAACACCAGTATTCGCTTATGGGGACTTCCACCATGACGAGAGTGGGTCGAGAATAAAATATAGTTTTTGGGTTTTTCATGGAAAATAATAAAAATAAAATGAATTACAATTTATTTTAATTTTGAATGAACATTTGGAAGTTGGAGGTGGGGTCAACAAGAACTAAACCTCCTTATGGGAGTTGAAGTGTGGGGACCACCCGACCATAACCTCCCATGAGAGGATATGGTGGTGGGGCCCACCAGAACCTAACCTCATGCGAGATGTTATAGTGGTGAGGACCACTCGGGAAAACCCCCATTTTAATAGTGTAAAACCTCTCAAATCACCTCATTAATGAGGGAGGGTCTCTATACCATCCTCCTTTAATGGTGTCAACTCTTCCAATATTTTAATTGTGCAAAACTCATGAATTAATTATGTGGAGCCAACATAATTAATTCACCCAATTTGAATTCTTATACAAAAGACCTAGTAGATTTTATAATCTATTATTCTTGGATACCCTTTTCTTTTGTTGGCATAGGAGGAAAGATATTTTGAGTGAAAAACTCTCACCAACGAAGAACGAAGAATGTATTCTTCCAACGAAGAACGTCGACAACGAGCATCTTCAACATCTTCCTTGTGGAAGCAACTGATGTGGGATGTCTTTCATGGATGACCCTACCTCCTCACCATCGTCAATGAACTGATTCAAGAGCTCAGGATTGGAAGTGTGTGGCGGGCGTGACAAACGAAGACAACTCTGTCTTCATCCCCATGACTCCGTTGACGAACAATGAATAGGGTAGGGAATTTATTTGAATATGATATTATTCCTTTAATTATTCCATTATAAAGAGAAGAATCATTGTGGATGTCTTTCCATGAGTGTTGTGAATTGTTTTTATAGGAATATGTGGGGTGTTGGATTTATTTTTCTTCTATATTATTTTCTTATTAATTCTTTGAAATTCAAGGAAGAATTAATCCACTTTCTACCACCCTAAATGCGGAGGTTGCGAGCCCAACCAACATGGCCCAAACCCTCAACTGTTCTTGTTTGTGATGTTATTCAGAATGATGATGAGGTGACGAGATGATGAATATGACGAAGGCAATGGTCATGCTCCCAACAGCCTCCACGACCCGCACAACCCACCAGTCGCGCCGCCCGCCGATTGAACTGGCTGAGCCACACTGTGCCCCGGCCGAACTGGCCTCGGCTGTGCCACACACCGGTCATGCCGCCATAGCTGCGCCCTAGGCCCGACTGAACCGGCCAAACTGGTCCCGACCTCCCCCATCCGCCTGTCGAATCAGCTCTGCCTCCTCAGGACGAACAGCGGAGCCCTCCCGGCCACCCGTGCCCCCCACCTGAACCAGCTCCCAGCTGAGCCGTACTCACGAGCCCCCCTGCTGAACCGTGCCATCACGGGGCCCCGACAGAGACAACCTCATGCACTCCTCATGGCGCCCCTACCAAGCTGACCACCTGCGCCCCTTTTTGTTCTTCGGCCGAACCGGCCAGCGCACCCACGGTGCCCTATGGGCAGAACCGCGGCCGGTCCACACCCTCACGGCCGGTCTACCCCCTCTCGGCTCTCCGCGGCCCCTAGAGGACTGCTGGGCTGGGCACAGCGGGATGGGCCAAACCCAACATGCTGACCCGCCCAATGGCCTAGGCCAGACCCAACAGGTCAAGCCGGTTCGACCCGAACTAGGTCGGCCTGACTGGGTCGGACCGGACCCGGGTCGACTATGACCCTTTACTTTCTTTTGGATATATCTTTGGTATCGAGTGTCCGTTTGACGAACCGTCAGCGGACCTGGTAATCTTGGAGCATGACGCTCCCTTTGAGTATTCCCCACTAGAGTTTGGGGTTTAGCTGAGTTACGGTCAGGTTGGATCGCGCGCGAATCCTATCAGGGCCCAGGGACGAAAAGGATAATAACTCACAGATCGGGCGTCCGATTGACGCACCAATTATTGTGTTGAGACCCATATGATGTTGAAGACCCTTGAGATACTTCTTCATGGGAATTCTTGACAGTTGGTGTGTCAACCATCAATGCGTGGAGCTGATCCTTCCAGAGGCGAGCTGACAGAGTGTGGAGACCTAGTAGATTGATATGACTTGACGACTACTGACCGATTGACTCGGAGTGACTCAATTAGCCTTGTGGTGGGCGGCTGGTTGTGTTGGAAGACCCATGATGGAGGAGTTCCTGGTTTTAGTGGCAGAGTCGTGACACTTGATTGGAGGAGTATCTCTCTAGGCAATTAGGGAGAGCACCTAGTTATGGCGGCATACCCATGGTGGGGAGCGCCTTGGTGATGCAGCAGACCCACTGTACTCGACAAGAGGAGTACCTCAGTGGTATATGGTTAGTAGGAAGTGCCTTGGTGTCACATCAGTCCCACTGTAATCGATAGAGGTAGAGTTCTCCAGTAACCATGGTTTCGATAATGTGAATAAAAATCATGGTTGAGCTGAGTCATTTAATTTTGTGTTTTCCTCATGATTAAGATGAATCACTTGATAACTTAGGTATATGTATGGGCATATTCTTAATTAAGGTTATCTCTTGATTTCATACATTGTGGTTTATCATTGTTGGGTTTTGGGAGACCTTAAGGGTCTCATGGTCCATACTGAGTATCATTTTACTCACCCCTACACGGGCTATTCCCACACCTCATTGTGTGGGATGCAGATGACGGATAGCGCTGATTGAGGCTGAGATTACCAGGACAGGATGGTACCTGGAGGTAGACCTTACTAAGAGTCGGTACAGGGAGGAGACTGACCGAAATGGAGTGCTGAGGAGTCTATATGTACCTACCCTTCAGCTAGGAAACCCGGAGGATGACCCATCGACAGTTTTTCTTTTCTTCAGTTGTACTTGTACCGTTTAGTATCTTATACTTTAGAGTTGGGATTGTATTTCTAGCCCCTTTTAATTTCAACACTCTTTTGTTATATAGTTGTACTTAGTGTTTTCTATCCATTTGTGTGCTCTATTGTGTTTTTTTACAATTTATAAAGGAAATGTCTTCCCAATTTTATGGAATTATGGCATTGTTGCTAGTTTCCAGCACCTGGCCTATAGAAGGTGGGCATAGGGTAGTCATGACACGGGCCTTGAGGGAATGGTTGAGACAGTGGTGGTGTGATTTTAGTGAATATAAGACTCTTTCACCTAAAATGGTCAATGAAATGGTGGAAAATGTAAAAACCATTCAGAAACACCTCAAGATAGCCCAATGTTGATTGAATAGATATACAGAAAATCATCGATTAGACCTGTAGTTTATGGTTAGTGAAATATTATTCCTCCATATATCTCTAGGGAAAAGAATCATACGATTTAGGAATAATGGAAAGCTATTTCCCATATATATCGACCCCTTTTAGTTTCTTGTTCATTTTTGAGATGTGGTATCTCCACTAGAAATTCCAACTACCAATTCTTAAGTACACGATTTATACCATGTATCCCACTTAATGAAGTACATATCAGTTCCCAAATCTGTAATGAATCCAGATGTGGTAGAGTTAGAAAATGATATCACTTACGATGAGTATCCAGTGATGATCTTAGCACTTATGGATAATGTTATACCCAATAAGAATACTCACATGGTAAATGTACTATGGTGGAAACATAAGTACAAAGAGGAATCTAGAAAACCAATGATATTGATGAAGGAGAAGTACCACCACCTATTTTCACCTTATTATGTAAAACAATATTTCATGGGTAAAATTTGATAAGGGGATGAATGTGACGGCCTAGAATTATATCCATGAAATTTCCCTTATCATAATTATTTCATATCATATAAATCACATAAAATCATATAAATTACAAAGAAAAAAATTATAAAAAAATAATTAAATAAATAAGATACTTTTTTCAGAAATTAACGAACCTATAGAAATAGAATTGTAACATGGACATCAGAACATTAATATAAACCTTATGAATAATAAATTTGTAAATATAGTAGTAAACATATAACTTAAATTATAACTTGAATTTAGTAATCGTAAAATAAAAATATGATATAATTATATCATAATATATATAAATTATTATTTTTAAAATAATAAATTAAGTATTCTTATTTTTGGGAAACATAAAAGTCTATTTTAAATTTTTTAATTCATATAATATTTTTAAAGAGAATTTATTTTGATATAATATATTAGTAAGTTAATATTTTGTTTTCCTAGGATTATAATATAAATTTATGGGGCCTTTGTTAATTTTTCAAAGTGTTATAAAATCAGTAATTATTTTAAAATAAATATTTTTCGATTAAATGAAAATTTTGTTTATTATATTTAAAAAAATATTTTCTTAAAATGGAGTCTGTTTTTTTAATTCTACCAGTACAAAATGGTTAGGTATGTTTTTGGGGACTTTTTTGAAAATACATGATTTTTTTTGTGAATAGTGAAATACGGTAACTTATGTTATTTAACAAATACATGAATTATTAAGTGAAAGATGATGTACGGATGATTTAATACTATGATCTCAAACTCAGTATAATTATATTAATTTATTTTTTTATAAGTTTTAAACTATTTATAATCTGGATAAACAATTATATACTAATGAATAAAATAATCAAAAAACACCTCTCTCCACCCCAATAAATACCACCCATCACCACATCTTTTCTTTACACCAATAATGCATTGATTATTATACAAATTTTAACCAAACCTATTACCATGTATCAATACCAAGTCATTAAGATACTGTTCTAATCAAAATACAAAACCCATTTCTTTTATAGAGGCTCTCAAGGAGGAAAAAATCAAGAGTATAAATTCTCTTCTATTCTCTTTTAATTTATTTTATCTTTATTTTATTTTTTTATTCTCTCCTCGCATACCATTATAAAACTGACTTGATATATCTAGAATCATTTATATAATTTAAATTTAATGTGTTAATGGTACAACCCATCATCATTTAACTTTACTAATCCCTTTGTACTAAAAAACAAAACATTATCTGTGATTTGTTGATTTATCACATTCAAAGAAAATGAGTTTTCAAGATATATTGATGCATTAAATGATGGTAATAAAACCATGTTTATAGTTTATAAGGATTATAATATATTTATCAATTCATATTTATTGTTCACGAATAATTATATATATATATATGATTAAATAAGATAACTAGTTTTCAATGATCATAAAACGACAAAATAATACAAATCGTTATAATTTCATTTTTGTATAATGTTTAATCCTAAAATTTAAAAAAATAATTATATATAAGTCCATTTAATATTTTTAGTTTCATTAATAACATATAATTTTATTTTTGGACAACTATTCTCATTTTTCAGGATTTTCTATACATGTAGACATGTAAACAAATAATAAATACTAAGGAAAAAAATTCTCCTAAATGATAATGTTGTATGTTATAACTCATCAAAAATGGAATAAATAAATATAATAAAATTATAATAAATCATATTCACGTATTATGGTTCTTAATAAATTCATTAATGCATTCAATGTAACGATCTGGGACATTAATTGCAAGAGAAGAACAATTTGTAACATAAGATACCAGATTCTCTCCAAACCCTTCATTTCACTGTGGGTTATATTATATCTATATTTAAACCAATTTAATGATTAATTGTTATTATTTACTCCTCAATAATTTTATATGAATGTTTCCAAAATATCTACATAGCTCTATTCTTCATTCCTTGATGGGAAATACATGCCTTATATGTTTCCTTCACAATTACTCACGATAATAAATCCATATTAAGGGGATGTTTCTAATTTCTTAACCATTTTCATGTGGAATCCATAATTTGTTTTAATACTCCATTATTTTTATAAAATACATAATTTTATAATGATATAATATCTTGGTTCATTTATATTTTTATATAAAATAATATTCACCTTCCACTTTACATTCACTTTAATAATTCTAATAAACCACACTAAGGTGTTACATTTCAAATGTACATTAAACATTACATTTCACTTAATTTTTTCATCACATATCATGATATATGTATTTTTACCTTATTAATCTCCATGTATGTTTTAAATAATTTCATTCATGAACACCATTATGATACAGGATTTGGGTGTGCCTTATGATATGATTATGATACCCACTTCATTCAATTGGTAATCCTTATTTTGATGTTTTAGTATTCATGTGGAAAAAATATTCATGAACATGTTATGATTGGTGGACATAATTCATTTTTTAATGTTAATTATCGTAATACATCATTTACTATGGTTTTGGTGGTTAGATTTGACTCATGCTCCTCCGTGTATAATGATCTTGGTCATTAACCTTGACACAAGCTCCTCTATGTGCAATAGTCTTGGCTATTATCCTTGAATCATGCTTAAGTAATATTGTATTATTTTTCAACATTTATATTATTCCATTAATACCTGATTCCGTGTTTTATAATTCATTCTTCCATATGTTTATTGAGGTTACATACCTTTTCATTTAATCATGTCTTGCCTTATAAACCATGTTATATGATTTATTCCTACGTTTATTCATATTATTGTATTTTTTATCATCTATTTGTTCATGTATTCACTAGGATAAAGTTTTCATATTTTAAAGATCAATGAGTTTTTGGATCTCATTATATAGTTTATTAATTTTTTTTCATTTTTATTTCATGTTTTTAGTTTTATGTACCTAATACTCCCAAGAGACCATACATTACAGTCCCTGGTTTATAATTAATGATTAATTATATTTAAAATCATATAATAATATGTGTAAAAGGATAGGGGTATCATACCTACCATAATGGTGTTAAAAATACAGGTGATAAATTTTAAAAAAATCTGAAATGAAGTTGAAATTATCTTATTTTTGAAAGTCTGGTCCTCAAGCTAAAATTTTTCAATGACGGATGAAAAGGTCATAAAATTAATGGAGAATAAGTACTAAACAATATAATTTCAATTATTTATATTAATTTAGATTCATAATCATGTGAATACATTCCCCAATCCATGTTCTAAAGAGCTCGATGGTAATGAACAACCCCTATGATGAATGATAATGGGAAGGACTTTTTTATCACCACATAATACGGAAAGTAGAATTATGTATTAAAAGGTATATACACCATAGATTCTAAAAATAATAATTTCTAATTTTATTATTCATCTAACCACTCATATATATCTAAATTATTTTTATAGGTTTCATTTCCCCACCATAGTGGTTTTTTGTTGAGTTAATAGGGAAAACCCTAATGGTATGTAGATCAAATATATTGTTTATAGCTATTCTCTAATAGTAGTTTGTAGTATTTTTGTTCTCCCTGTAATTGAATTCTATGTAAGTTTTTCATGTATCGGATCCCTATATATAGATCCCATAATATATTTTTAGTATGTAAATTCATATTTCATATTTTGAATGTAGTTATGATCATCTATCAGTGTGAGGATGAATATAAACATAAAATGGAAATTAATTATATATTATTGATCATAATTCCTATTATATAAGAGTATGTATCATATATGGGTTGCAAGAAACTAATAATCTATGATTTTCTTAATATATGACATATTGTTAATTTCTTTCAGGAAGTGTTCCTTTGTCTTACTTTAAAACATGATGTTGATTTTATGAAAAGAACTCATTCATAGTGATACACATATTTCAATGAATCCTTCATGTATGTCTATAAATGAGTTGTAGTAATTAGGGAAGAAGGTTTAAGTGAGTCTATATAAGGGATTCAAATTACCTATAGTGTCACATTGGGGAGGACCTGTTCTTGTGGGTAAGAAGTATTATGATTCAATGCATCAATCCATTTATTATTGGGATCTCAAGAAGATCACTATTAAGATCAGTTATCCTCTACCACATGAAAAACATTATGAATGAGGGATGTGAATTTTTAAGTTATAGTTATTTCAGTACAATTTTATAATTCATATACCTTATTTACTGATTTAGTGAATAGAGTTTATATTCATTATCCTCATTAGTTTTTAGTAGTCATTATTATGATATTCCAATATATTCTATGATTTAATATGATCATGAATATCTTTTTATAATTATGTTGATGAACATGATAAATGAAATGATGTATTTAAAATTTAACATGTGATAAGTTGGGCTATAAAAATGTATTATTTTTTTTCTTTACATAATCTCAAAAGAATATATATAAATGGATCAATCAATGATGGAGTTTTTTTAATATTCACCCATGACAACCAATGTTAATGAGATCATATTTTTTTATTTTTTAATGATTTTTTAAATGATTTATAAATGATTTACCATTTTTATAAAATCCAATAAATATGTTAACATGGAAGGGATCTATGTTCCTTTTAATAGAAGAACATGAGGAAAATTTCACGGAACTGGATTGAATGTTAATCAGTTCACTTTTTCAAACACTATACAATTATTGAGAGGGTTTGTAATTCTTATTGATGCATGAATGGATATATTGAAATGGGGCCTCATAAAAAATTACTTAGTTACATCATATGTGTCATGAAATTAAATATCAATCGAAAAATATTAACCAATTCATTAATAGAAGTTATATATAGTAATTTATTAAATTAAAGATATAGATTATTTATTGATAATGGTGTGATATATATGATGGTAATTAATGTAATATGTTTATATCTGCACTAAAAATATGAATATATTCCATGGAATATAGTTGGGGTTGATTAATGATTATTAATGCTTTGTAATTTACAAACATTTGAGAGAAAACATGATGGATGATACTCTAAGTCAGAATGACAGTGCTAGTTTATCTATGATATGGATTCAAAATGATCAATGAAATTATATTTAAAATGGATTCATCTATAAATATTTATGGAAAGAAGATAAATATTTTCTTGATAAAGTGACTGTTTAACCATATATCGATGTGATGATTAAAGAGGCATAGACGTAGGATGTGGAGCTACATAAGATAGTGAGAAGATTTCATGATTTAAACATTGATTGGGAAAAAATGAAAAGGTTTGGGAACAATGAATTTTTTTAAATATAATTTACTTAAAGAATTATATATTGTATTAAGCTCATAGTTTTTCACTCTCTATTCATCATGGATTTATAAAGATGTATAGATATTTTAAAATATATTTCTAGTGGGTAAATTGGAAGAGTGATATTTTAAACTATGTATCTCGTTTGATGGTATTTTATAATGTTAATCCTGGGAGATAGATCTATAAAAGTATTATTCATTGATTACCTGTACTAGAATGTAAATGGGAAAACATCACATTTTATTTTTCCGTTAGACTCCCTAATATATCTAAAGACCATAATGATCACTGGGTAGTATATGTCAACCTTATGAAGACAACACACTTCATTACTATCAGAGAATATTTTTTCCGTGCTAGATTTGTAACATACACAAGAAAGAAGTGGTATGGTTTTCATGGAGTACCATATTACATTTGTATGTGATATGGATATGAGGATTACCTTAATGATCTGGAATTTTTTTAGAAAGATCATGATTCAGAATTATGTATCATAACTTTTTATCATATTTTAGAAATATTTAGTTTGATATATCCACTTAGAACCTAGTGTATATTTTGAGATCATTTTCTATAGAATTTATGTTTTGTTAGGATCAGTATGTTACTATGATAAACTTTTCTTCAAAAAATAACTTCACTCTAACATTCTGATGGGTCCTTGTGAATCTATACTTGAAAATTAATGTTGAACTATAAGGTTCTAACATTATCTTAGAAAAATAAATAAATCAAGACTTTTGCTGGATCAATATAGGAAAATAACATATTAGCAGTGGTTTGAACCGTATCTATATACTTTGGCAGTAGTTTTAGGAAACTATTGATAAATTGAATGTCATGAAACTTTTAAGAATGGTTATATACGTTTCGTGGAAGTTTAAATTAATCATTTTATATGCCTTAATTTGTGGTAGTTAGGGTTTTTTAGTGGAGGTTTTATAGCCAGTGGATCTCTTTTTTTTGCAGCGGTTATAACCACGGTGAATAAAAAACACCCCCTCACCAGAAAAGTGTGGCTAAAATAATCAAAACCGTCATAAAGTACATGCGTATGGTGGGACACTGTTGGGGCAGTTTTAACCACCGCTACGAGAAAAATATCTATATTTAGCGGTGGCTAAAATCGCCGATAGAAATTTACCAGTTTTATTTAGCGGCGGATAAAACTGCTGCTAAAAGCTGATCTGAAAAAATAGCAGCACTACATCCCTCTGCACCAATGCCCTGAAAAACAAACCATTCTAGGAATACAAATAGTCTAAAAGAATACCTACTAGTCAATATGAAAAGAGATGATTAACTAAGTACAATCAAATTCATCTTTCAGTAATAGAATGCAGATAAAAATATCATATGGCCATTATACCTTAGACCAAATTATAAACAAGAATGAATGTCATATTTCATGAAAACAATGTCAATCCTATGTTCAATCTATTCCATTAATACGAGTTCCAACCCTAACATAACAATTCATATCAACATACACCCCACTTGTAATATATTATTAATTTTGTATGATATTCCAAATATATAGTCATTCTATCATATAAATATTCTTATCATATACATTCATATTATTATCAATTGATATATCTTGTGTTTACCCTTATTGACCATCTGATTTGACACATTCTTTTGTTTCCCTAACCACTATGTTATAAAGTACTACTACCCAACCTATGAATTAGCATGACACGATATATCAATTACACGATAACATAAAAATAATTTGAATTTTTTCCAAAATGAATTCTACGAAAATATGTTCATACATGAATGGACTTATATTCTATAAAAGTGAGTACTAGTAATGTAAAGAGGAGAAATAGTGCATACAGTAGTCATGTCACAATTACACTCTATATAAGTGAAAACTAGTAATGTATACTAGAAAATAAGAACATATATGAATATGTATATTGGAAAATAAATAAAATTAGTAATATATATAGTGAATAAAAAGAGATTTCATGTATAAGAAGAAAGAACATCCTTTAATAATATAAATAAATAACTCACAGAGAACATAAAAAAATAAATTCATGTATGCACTTATGTTACAAATATAATTTTGTGAGATTGTATTATCATTAATTATTCAACATCATTTTGCCTCTACCTCTATTATGAGAACTTAGGAAATGAATTGTTTGGTAACTCTACAAAAGGGATTCCAATGACCAGGTTTAGATTCTATGAGCCTTGTTGCATGCCAATTATTCCAATGTCTTAATTATTCTCCTGATATAATCAAGTAATTCAGTCTATCATAACACCCAAACTATGATACTTGAGTCCAAGGATTTTCACAACACGCAAAAATATAATGGAATGAGAAGCACCTATATCAAAAAAATAGACACTAAAGTGGAAGCTACCAAAATAGTACCTCTCACTATAGAAGGTCCAACACTCTGTTCCTCACATACTAGTCTCACATTATACAATTATACTGATATGTTTCCCTAATATACAGACTAGATACCTTGAACACGCCCTCTATGCTAGTGATTTACGTCCTGTGGCTAGATTCTATGAACATGACCACTACTTCGGACTGATAGATTAGACAAAAAATATCTCCCTTCCTAACATGAAGATGATTTCCCTACTCCTAAATATGGAATTATTGCAGAAAATCATTCACTATATACTATAGGAAAATATCTACATATACAAACCAACTGTTCACATATTTGTCTTACACATCAATAATACAACTACATCTGTTCCGATGATAATCATGTCTTGTCACCCTCTCCACCTCCATCTCCACTTTCTGTTGTCACCTGTAAGAACATTATATTGGAAATAAAATATTGATGCATATTTATATTTAAAACTAAATCCAATAAAAGATTGAAAATTAAATTATTTTGATTATTTTTGATTTACCTGCTCACCACCAGTCGATGCAGTACCACCGGGGGCATATCTACTCATGTGCTGAAATATAACAGTCATCACTTTATGCAAATCAGATATTTGAGCCCCCTAGTCTTGAACTATGGTTTATAGAGAAACAATCTACCTGTGATCATAATTGGGAATGGACTAACTATAATCAGGAGTAGAAGCATCTGGAATCCCTTCTGGCCTACTAAAGAACTCAGATGGTACATGTCCAAAACCCATCCCGAACACTCTACCAGGATGCTTCTTCCCATGAACTTTAGAAACTAGGACATCCTGGGATACTGAGTTGGACTACCCAGGATTGGTATCCCACCACTCTTTAATTTTTAACTATAAATCAAATATCAATATATATTAACACAGTAAAAATTAATAATAAGTTATTATAATAAAAAATTGACATTATACCCAAACTTCTTTTGCAGACTCATTAACAAAACATTCATCTAATTTTTGGAGAACATCTAACCACACTTCATTTTGCGATGCTTCATGCCCTAAACCCTGTGAATGCATTATGAAAAGAAAAATCAACAATTTAATATATTAAACAGATAATATTGTCTTATAAATATTTAAACTAATGAAAATTTTACCAGAGTCGTTTGACTTCTAGACAATCTTTTTGACTCCACAGTGTGAGGGATGACTTGATTAGCCCGGTTTGATGCATTTTGTCTTGAGAGATCATGAGATAAATAAATTTCTATTTTACATTAATGTATTAAATGTCATCTCCTCTCCATACACATTTATAAATGTAAAATGAGGATAATATAATAATTTATATTTCAATACCATCCGCTTCTCATCACGAATGTTTGTCAACAAAGACTTTCCACTGTTCTTTCGACACCCCACTAGGTAGCTTCTCATTAATTTGTTACACGGTTAATGAAGTATCATTGACATTGCACCACAATATCCATTTCAATTCTATGCATTTCTTACCACGGTTTTTCAATGTCCACTTTCGTTCTATCACATCAGCAACTCAAATGTGGAAGAAAATATTCATATAGAAATTAATTTTGAACATATTAGTAACATGAAATTTAATTAAACCATAATGTATTAAAATTAACTTTATTTGGAAAAAAAACTTCATTTTTCCAACTTGGGTCCATATGTCTCTAATAATTATAAGAAATAGGTAGGGAAATGGGCTCCTCTTCCAGTTTTCATAGAATATGTCCAAGTAACCCCACAGTGTCTTCCGTAGGGATCCCAAATGAATCAAATGTCATGAATATCTTCTCGCCATTCACATTCCAAACATCTGAACATTTTATTTTTTTCTCCACGGTATCATTTTTTTCATCTTCAATGAGCAACAAATTAGTATAAACAAAACAAAACAAATTTTTTTATACTAAAACATTTAATTATGACATTGACCCTCCAGTATGCCCATGATGAACTGGAAGAGGCATGATGTCACTCCACTAATGAGGCTCCTGAAGGGAGAGTTGACGAATAAACCTCTAATGGGACACGCACAGAGGGTGTGAGAGATGGTGCATGGGGAGATGGTTCAGGGATGTAGGAAGCTGGTGGCTCAGATGCCGTGGGGAGGGAGACAGATGGATCGTCATCTGTCAGAGTAGCAGATGAAATAGTGTACCATGTAGTCCTTGGAATTCTTATCATTTAATAAAATAAAATAATTTCCAGAATATATATTTCAAAAAAATTATGCAGAATAAAAAATTAAAAATTGATAATAGATTCTCAGTACTAAAAAAAATATATATATAACAATGATAATGAATGACTTCAAAAATGAAATAAAAGATTTATGAATGAATAAATAACTATTAATCAAATAATTTTCCCCTTAAATCATGTTTTTTTCTTACTCCATTAATTTATCAACATCATTCATCCTTGCTAGACTAATATTTTCAATATCATAATGGACAAATAATTCTACTTCTTATTGTTGATGAGATTCAATTTCAGTGGTCAAATCATCAACTTCATCACCCATATCATACAAATATCTTTTTATTACATGAAAAACTAAAAACCACCCAACATCCACAATATTATTCGTATTATATACCATTTTTGTTTGGGATGATAAGATATATGGATCATACAGTTCTTGATCATCAACATCCATCAAGCGAGAGAAGTTCAGAGATGTAAATTGCAAAGAATCTCTTTTAACACCTATGATAATATCGACTCAATTTTATTTGAATAAATCAATAGAAAAATGCATGTTGTTGTTTAATTCAATAATATCAAGCATCTTTCCATAGTTTCCCACTTCAGTAAATGTAAATATACAATTGTTATGTCTTTTCAAACCCACTTCTCGATCGACTGTACAAAATATAATGTCATTCACATGGTAAGAGTCAAACTTTTAACTAGTTTTATAGGACCTCTATAAAGAAACTTCAAATATTATGACAACTCTACATGAGTATTGTTATTAATGATCTAAGAAAGGAAATATAGTTTATTAGATTTATGAAATGTATGTGTCAAACTAATATTCCTATTTATTGCAATATTTCTGAACATATACGTCATGCAAAACATTCTACAAGCTCTTTATTCAAAACATTCATTATATCATTCTTATTTGATTTTTGGTCTCTCATTTGTCTCTTTATTTGTATCCTCAAATTTTCAATAATTAGTTCTAAAATTTCATTATTCAGAAGCACATATTAATGGGCCTGTAATAATTTCAATTTTGTCAGTGTCACATTTGAGGTCCTCCCAACTGATCGGCCAATAGCAGGAAATATTTTTTATTTATGATGTATTTTAGATTTAGTCTATATGTTTTCAACACTCCAAATCGATTAAATCTTGTCTCTATATCATCCATGTATCCAGAACAAAAGTTAAAACACTGCTCATCCAAATGGCCTTCAGTAATAGAGCCTTCTAATTGAGCTTTGTTTCTCACGTATTCTTTCAAATGCCTAATATATCTATGAAATAAAATAATCATAATTATGAATTTATTTAAATTCCAAATATTTTTTACTTAATAGAAAAACATAGAAATAAAATACCACATAATTGGATACATCCATTGATAATGAACGGGGCCTCCTAATTTTGTTTCCTCAACCAAATGCATAGTTAAATGCCTCATTAAAGTAAAAAAACAATGGAGTAAATATCATCTTCATTACACAATGGGTCAATAAAAAAATCTCCTGTAGGATGTAAAGATGAAATGGATGTATAGATTTCTTATAAAATTTCCTGACAAATGTACATAATTGGAGAACAATAGTAGTAACGTTTTCAGGTAATAATGTACTCAATGCCAATAGTAGTAACTGTTGTGAAAAAATATGTGAATTGTGACTTTTCAATCCATGTAACATATGATTATTCAATTAGAAACACCTCAAGATGTTACTAAAATACCCATAAGATACCTTCACATTCGTTAAAATTCTAAGGAATGTATCTTTATCCCGATTTTTCATTGAAAGAATTTCCAGAACATACTTTTAATTTTCAACTGGCCATTGATCGTGTTTTATATTCATTACTTGTATGTCTTTGCAAGAATTGAGATGATCCTTCAACTTTCCATACTCATTAAGTAATTTGAACATCAAATTTCCACATTTATTCTTCTCAATATGCATCACAAAAATATTATTCTTTAACAAATTAAATTACCAATACTGAAGATTGAATAATATACTTTTTTTCTTCCGTTATTGCGTTCTGATTTCACTTGAAAATGAAATTCAGACCCTTTTTTCGCTATCATTCAAATGATGATCCTTCCCAAAATTTGTTACAAAATTTTCAAGTTGTTTCAAATTTTCATAACCAGTTAACAAATTTGGAGGTGGTCTACGATCAATGAAACCATTAAATTTTTATCTGTTCCGCCAAAATCAATGAGATGCATCAAGAAATATTAAATGACATAAGAAGCACCATTTTCTACTATGAGGTAACTGTTTGGGCTCAAAATCAAAGTTACAAATGAGACCAGCCAAACCTATGTATGTGTTCTAACCAGATAAATTCCTATGCCCAGGGAAGTCACTAATGATCCACATTAAAGCAACATGCATATTGAATATTTTTTTAGAATAAGCTTCAAATGTATTAACCCTGTCTCTCCATCAATCCCGCAATTCCTCAATCAAAGGCTAGAAGTATACGTCAATATCATTTCCAGGCATTTGTTTTCCACGAATAATCATTGAAATGATAAGATATATTTGTTGCATACACATCCACAGAGGCAGATTTTAAGGGATCAAAACAACTGGCCAAATGCTATAACTGGTACTCAAATTCTCAATTTGGTTGAATCCATCAGCAGCCAATCCCAATTTAACATTCCTAGAATCAGTAGAGAAAGAAAGATGTAATGAATCAAATGTCTTCCAAGATTGTGAATCTCATGGATGTGTCATTAACCAATCATTGTTATTATCTACAGAATTTCACTTCATGTGTTCGGAGATTTTCGATGAAATGAATAATTTTTTGCAATTGAGGATTAAAAGGAATGTTACACAAAACTTTTGTAGGTGTGTTCCTTTTATTTTCCTACATGAATTTATGCTGATTTAGACTTCCAATATCACCCTTTTATTGCTACCTAGAAGAAGAAATTTTTTTACAATTTTTCCTACTTAAATCCTCTCTCTAATAAAGCATACAATTATTGGGACACACATGTATTTTTGTATATTTCATACCATGAATGTTTACAACTTTTTCATATCATAAAAAGAATCAAGGATTTTTTTTCTTTAGGAAATTCATCATGAATAAATTCCAATATCATGGACATTGCATTATTTGTAATTCCACATAGACAATTGATATGGTACAACTTTAGCAGAAAAGAATGCGTTGAATATTTCAAACACCCACTATACATCTCTTGATTTCCATTGTCAACTAAATAAGGAAACACATTTTCCTCAGTGAATTTTTATCTTACATTTGGAGCCATAGAATCAATAGGACAATTAAAAATATGTTATAATCATGATCATGTTGTGTTATAGTCTCAAAAACATCACTTGTCTCATTTCTATTTGTAGTACCCTCATCCGGTTGTTCTGATATGTTTTGATGTTGATGGTGGTCTCTTACAGTTCCAAATGCATCATTTAAAAGGTTTTTTATTTCATTTTCTATTGTTGAAAATGTTGGGAGGTCATTCTGTAACACCCCGAGATTATATGAAAAAATATTATTTTTAATGTCTTGTGTTGTACGCTACACCAAAAAAAGCTTGCACAACACACATCCTTGACTTTCCTTGCATTACACGCAATCACGACCTTCCTCGATAGCGTGTGTAATACGCAATACCGAGTTTCACTAAACAACGATATGCTATTAAAATATTATTAAAACTAGCCGTTATGAATAGTAATAACCACTTTTTAAAACTCTGTAAATCTTATTTTTCAAAATGAACTTCATTTTTGAATTCGGAGTATCGAATTTAGCCTAAGGTGAAATTTTGGTACTTTTCGGATAACTTTCATATTCTGATGAATAGTGAAAATTACTAAATTATAATTAAAAACAACTTTTTTAATCAAAATAATTAATAGTGGTAAATTATTAATTTGAGTGGTTTTAAAGTATATTTAGAATATATTTTTACAATTTAATACAATGTTGGTCATTGGATGTAATTTCACATTTAAACCAGACATAATCAAGTGTCAATCTTTTGATAGATATTGTTTCTTAAAAACACGCTATTTGTTTTAACAGCGGGATTTAATTATAAAATTAATTAATTCAAATTCTATGATATGAATTTGGTAAAATAGACTTCATTTTTGAATTCGGAATATGAAATATAGCATAGGATGAAATTTTGGCATTGTTCTGAAAAACATCAATTTTTGATGAATAGTGAAACTACTAAGTGGTAGTTAAAAAAATTAATTTCTTCATAAATCTTAATTTTACCGCTTCTGTGAATGGAATTTCAAAAATCCGAGAGACACGGTTGATGTCAGTAAGTAAAATGTGGTTCAATGAGATGAAAATAATTTTTGGTGAGTAGTAACTTTTTACTTTTTTTTACCACGGTTAATAGTAAATAGGGTATCTAAGGGTAAATATGATATTAATATTACCCTAACACATGTCCTAATCCTATTGGACAAGTGTATTTCGACCAAAAACAAACTCAGGAATAAAATATGACCATTTAGGCCCACTTGGATTAGATTAGGACATTTATTATTAATTTATTTAAAGAAGGGTTAAAATAGTTAAAATCAAAGTTTAATAAGTAAATCATTTTTAATATGGGGTTATACATAAGATAAATTCAATTGTAAATATTCATTAGAAATCTAAAAATATTTAATACATGATGGTATTTGATTTGTAATTTTTAGACATCAAATAATTGAATTTATTTATGACACAATGATGATGTAGTAATTATCTTATTAATGAAATATTGACATAATTGATGTTATAAACACCAAAATAAATATAATTTGAAACTTTTTATGAATTCCACTAATTTTCTAGGTTACTATGATATATTAGTGTTGATTTAATCAACTTGGTTCGAACATATAATTCTGTTATGACTTTCACAAAAATCATATATCAAATAGTTTCAAAATTGACACAAAATAGTTTTTAAATCAAATATTATATTATTAATTGTTATTTTTTTCCTAAAAATCTAATGTTCAGCCAAATGACTTAGATAAGGATATATATATTAATAATAAACAATTTGGGGTTCGTTTGGCATTTTATAGTAAGTGTATTAACCATATAGTGAAAGAAAACAAAAAGACACGGTAAAAGTTAAATTATTTAACTTAGAGTTAAATCAAATTGATATGGTTAAAATAATACCCTAAACTTGTCTAAATCCTATTGGTTGATAGGATTTCGACCCATCCCAACTTTAGCTTCGAAATAAGACCCTTTGGAACCATTATAATCCGATTTTTACATTAATATAAAATAATATTTTGAGATATTCCTAAGGTGCCCCTCTCCTCCCTTATAAAAGGACACCTCCTCCCCCTCCTCCTCACACCAATTTGAGCACTCAAGCTCGGCCAACCCCTGCCAGAATCTCTTCTCCACTTCCCTATCAACATCCTAGAGGTTCTGGTCTTCCTCAAAGACCAATTTTAGTTCCCTAAGAGGAGGTCTCCAAAAGGCGCTTCAAAGAAGAGGTAATTACCGTTACCAATTCTTTCATCTTTATTTCTTCTTCCATTTCTTCTTCTTAGGTTGTTTCATTATGAAGTAATAACATCAGTATCACTCATATACTGATATGTTATTATAAATATGAAACAACCCTATTTCACCATCTATCCATCCTAAGGAAAAAGAAATCACCGCGCGTGCGTACGTACGGAATACCGTCTCCACGCCGTGGTGTAATCTATTTTCCACCACCACCTTACATGGATGGGTATAATGGTGTAACGAAGAACTATACATAGTTATTAAAACATCATATTGATTCTGATATATTTTATAATCCACTCCAATTCAATTCAATATTTATAGAAATGGTATCATCGCTCGTGCGTACGTACGGACTACCGTCTCCACGACGCGATGAGATTCATTCTCCATGTTAACCATTTAAGAATGATTATAAAGTATATATAAGAAATAATAATGAAATATATGACATTATAAAGCTACTGGATTTATGTATATATATACATATTTATGTCATCTACTTACTTCCATTTCAAGACAATAAGGAAAGGAAAACAGCATTCATGCGTACGTACGGACTACCGTCTCCATGAACGGTGTTTTTCATTTTATTTATCTACCTATTATATATATATATATACTGAATATATATGATATATAAATCATATTTTATATTCTGCAAGTAAGTAAATCATGATATAAGTAAAAATGATGTCAAGAACAACAAGTCAAAACACCTATGATAAATGAAACGATTTTACCCAAAATGCTTCTTTAACATGGAATTTACAAAAGAACGGGTAATATAATGTCATAAGTGAACCATATATGATATCATAACAATGAATATGATTATGTAATAAGTCAATAACATGATTTAAATCATTATACAGGAGGTTTGGACACTTACAAAGCAAGTCGGACCTAAGGTAAGGGAAATATCACAATCTCATTTTTATCCGAGATTGTTTATTCGTAAGTATTTACTGGGGTGTATTTTATCATCCACATCCATGTTTCATCAATATGTAATATTATTTCCATCCACCTAAAATTGTTTAAATCAATTTTTACCCTTCGGTGAGTTTTTAGTAATATGTATGAAAGGAATCTTTTGTCGTTTTTCGTACGAGGTACTTTTTGACTTTTCCGACAAAAGTACGAAGAATGTTTTTTTTAACTTATACGGCATGAATGGATTTTTAAAACATTATTTCCAAGAAGCTTCCTTTAAAAGTTTTCAAGTTTATTTTTAATCAACTTCTTTTATTTTAAAGTTTTATGACATGTTATGAAAGGAAAAATGTTTTTGAAGATATTTTCCTCAAGAATGAAGTTCAAGTATTTTATCAAAATTATTTTCCATCTAAGATAATAAAAGGGTTCTGTTTTTATCCCTATTATTACATGGATTTGATTTTGTTTTGATGGAAATATTTTTATGAATTCCTTTATCTTATATGAATTGTTTTATGATGTCATGTTGTTTAAGAATCCCATTTTTATTACATGGGTTATGCGATGATGTATGATTTATGATTATGTGGCACACATAAGAAAGGATTCATTATAAGATGGGTGGGACCTATATCTCCCTCCAATGAATTGGGTAAAGATTTTATATCTCATGAGATAGACATGGCTGGAATGGTAGGTAATACCGGTTCAGTGAAACAGGACTGAAACGAGGGTTACTCGATTCAGAAAGGGACTTTGTCCACTAAGATAGTCTTGGCAATGAGTCTTGACTAACAAGAAATGATTCTCTATGATTATGTGTGAATTCCACAAAGTTTCATGTTTTAAGTTATGATTATTGTGATTACATTTCACTACCATGATTTATCCCATGTTATGAAATTATTCTCTCTTTTGCAGGTTATGATTTCCAAAATGTTATGTTCTTATGAATATGATGTGATTGATATTTCTTTTGTTTACCCTTACTGAGCATTTGAGCTCACCCTTTTATGTTTTCTTTTCCCCAGGATATAAAGAAAGGTTTTAGGTAAATAAAAAAAAGAAGAAGATCTTTATGGGAGATGTTTAAGATCTTTCACCACGATTAGAATATTATAGTCCGAGTTTCCAAAGACACTAAACTATTACGGTCCTTGTGTGTGTGTTTTTGTAATGTACTAAGTATTCCACAAAAGTAATGTAATGCCAATGTACGTCAAGATACGGGTCTCTACAGTTGGTATCAGAGGAAAGGTTTAGTCAAACTTTGGAAACTAGGATGCGAAAACGTTAGTGAGATCCCTAGAGATATTTCTAAGGTATGTCTAGGGATGCCCCTAAGGATAAGTATACGTATAGGATATAGTCCTAGAACTATGGTAACGATATTAGATTAAACCAAAGATGATAGATATTTAAGTTACTCCCCCTTTATTATGATTTTTTCATCTAACACTATTCTGTTTGGGTTTTAGAAAATGGCTGGAAACAAGATGATTCACAATAATGGAGGATATGATGGACAATGGAATGATATTCTTCATGAGCAACCAAATGAAATGGGATTTGGATGTCCAAAAATCATTATTATGCCGAATCAGCAATCTCACAACATGATCAATAAAGTAAAATTTGGTAAGTTTCCTGACTCGACTAATAAGAGAAAGATGGAGTTCCATGATGATCATAGAGGAAAGAAAGTTCAATTTCCCCTATGTAAATCATGTGGGAAGAGGCATCAAGGAGAATGTTTCAAGGGAACTGGAAGATGCTTTGGGTGTGGAAAAGAAGGACACAAATCAAGTAAGTGCAAAGGAAAAGGGTCGGTTAACACCATGGATGAGGATAATGGTATTGCTACGACATCAAAAATGGTTAAGTGTTTTAAATGTGGAATGTATGGGCATTATGCAAACAAATTCCCTAAGGGAAAGACTCATGAAGAGAATAAGTATGGTCATATGGGTAGTATTTATGTGGATGATGATGAAGAGACTACAAATGATATGTGAGATGAAATAATTTTTGAAGCTCGGTCAATGGTTTGAGAATGTAGTGGAATGATTACATGTTTATCATGTGTAATTTTGGAATAAAGAGACATCTATGAATTGTTACACTGTTGTCTTTCCTTGTGTTTTGAAAGTGTATGATTAATGTTACCAGTATCCATGAAAGGTTATTCAGATATTTTTGGAATGTAGATGATATGCGCATAATGAAGGGATAAGGAGAAAATTAAATGTTTGATAGTATTCATGAGCTCATGATTGATATAAGGACTAAGTGATATCATGGTTTGAGTATATAGAATTTTGAGGATTTTGGTATGTGAAAAGTGTTAACTTTTAACTGCATTCAAGTTTTCACTAAGGTTCAATGGGTATTCAAGAGAGTACAAGATTAAGGCCTTTGAATGTTTGGAATGTGACCAACAAGATATATCTTATGATATATGGGGATCAACAATGGTATTAAATCTATGGTAATCGTTTTCACTATGTTATGAGAATGGACTGCAGTATTATGGATAAGCCTAAAGATTGGAATGGATTATGTTGGACATAAGTTAGTATTGTTTAAGGATATAAGTTTTTTCGATATTATTGATGGGATGTTATAGTAATATAGTTTTATAAAAAGGACAACCTACAGGACGGGCGACAGCCCATCGCTTCGGACAAGGCTGTGGGAATCGAACCCACAACCGAAGTGCGACTGGCCTTTATCTCCTACTACTGGCCTACAGGAAGTCCCTGTTTAGTAGAAACTAGTTTTATTATATTAAGCAGTATGATATTTGAAGTATAAGTCCATTTTAGGAACCATATATGATTAACCTCACTATAGAATGACTTATGTATATTTAATAACTTTTTCTAACCTTTTGTTTGAGACAGATGGAATGAACAGTCATTCTATCACATGATCTGCTAACACTTCACGAATAACAAATTCAACTTCATTTATTTAAGAGATGAAGTGGAAATTGTTCAAGGCACGAACAACAGTGAGATTGTACCAAAATAAAGTAAGTATTTATTCTAATTCAAATTTTCAACTTTAGGGAAATGATCTTGAAAACCAAAAATGTTGTCCTAGTGATCTTATACCTGATGAATCAGATGGTACCTTATATCATCACAAATCTATGGATTTGTGATTACTGGCTTTTCCATAGCCATGTTCTCTACCACTCTCCATCAGAACATGATGGTTAGATTTCTCTTTCATATCCATATTTTCACCTATGTGGAAACCCAGTGATTAGTTTATTTGGGTAATCGTTACATTTCATACTTTAGTTTTTTAAAGCCAAGTTTTGGTATTCCTTTTTACAATGTGGGTTTCTATTAAAGAAACTTTTGAATAGTAAACCATTTATAACCCCGACGAATTTCGAGGGCGAAATTCATTTTAAGGGGGGTAGAATGTAACACCCCGAGATTTTATGAAAAAATATTATTTTTAATGTCTTGTGTTGTATGCTACACCAAAAGAAGCTTGCACAACACACATCCTTGACTTTCCTTTCATTACACGCAATCACGACCTTCCTCGATAGCGTGTGTAATACGCAAAACCGAGTTTCACTAAACAACGATATGCTATTAAAATATTATTAAAACTAGCCGTTATGAATAGTAATAACCACTTTTTAAAAATCTGTAAATATTATTTTTCAAAATGAACTTCATTTTTGGATTCGGAGTATCGAATTTAGCCTAAGGTGAAATTTTGGTACTTTTCGGATAACTTTCATATTCTGATGAATAGTGAAAATTACTAAATTATAATTAAAAACAACTTTTTTAATCGAAATAATTAATAGTGGTAAATTATTAATTTGAGTGGTTTTAAAGTATATTTAGAATATATTTTTACAATTTAATACAATGTTGGTCATTGGATGTAATTTCACATTTAAACCAGACATAATCAAGTGTCAATCTTTTGATAGATATTGTTTCTTAAAAACACGCTATTTGTTTTAACAACGGGATTTAATTATAAAATTAATTAATGCAAATTCTATGATATGAATTTGGTAAAATAGACTTCATTTTTGAATTCGGAATATGAAATATAGCTTAGGATGAAATTTTGGCATTGTTCTGAAAAACATCAATTTTTGATGAATAGTGAAACTACTAAGTGGTAGTTAAAAAAATTAATTTCTTCATAAATCTTAATTTTACCGCTTCTGTGAATGGAATTTCAAAAATCCGAGAGACACGGTTGATGTTATTAAGTAAAATGTGGTTCAATGAGATGAAAATAATTTTTGGTGAATAGTAACTTTTTACTTTTTTTTACCACGGTTAATAGTAAATAGGGTATCTAAGGGTAAATATGATATTAATATTACCCTAACACATGTCCTAATACTATTGGACAAGTGTATTTCGACCAAAAACAAACTAAGGAATAAAATATGACCATTTAGGCCCACTTGGATTAGATTAGGACATTTATTATTAATTTATTTAAAGAAGGGTTAAAATAGTTAAAATCAAAGTTTAATAAGTAAATCATTTTTAATATGGGGTTATACATAAGATAAATTCAATTGTAAATATTCATTAGAAATCTAAAACGATTTACTACATGAGGGTATTTTATTTGTAATTTTTAGACACCAAATAATTTAATTTATTTATGACACAATGATGATGCAGTAATTATCTTATTAATGAAATATTGACATAATTGATGTTATAAACACCAAAATAAATATAATTTGAAACTTTTGATGAATTCCACTAATTTTCTAGGTTACTATGATATATTAGTGTTGATTTAATCAACTTGGTTCGAACATATAATTCTGTTATGACTTTCACAAAAATCATATATCAAATAGTTTCAAAATTGACACAAAATAGTTTTTAAATCAAATATTATATTAGTAATTGTTATTTTTTTTCTAAAAATCTAATGTTCGGCCAAATGTCTTAGATAAGGATATATATATTAATTATAAACAATTTGGGGTTCGTTTGGCATTTTATAGTAAGTTTATTAACCATATAGTGAAAGAAAACAAAAAGACACGGTAAAAGTTAAATTATTTAACTTAGAGTTAAATCAAATTGATAAGGTTAAAATAATACCCTAAACTTGTCTAAATCCTATTGGTTGATAGGATTTCGACCCATCCCCACTTTAGCTTCGAAATAAGACCCTTTGGAACCATTATAAACCGATTTTGACTTTAATAGAAAATAATATTTTGAGATATTCCTAAGGTGCCCCTCTCCTCCCTTATAAAAGGACACCTCCTCCCCCTCCTCCTCACACCAATTTGAGAACTCAAGCTCGGCCAACCCCTGCCAAAATCTCTTCTCCACTTCCCTATCAACATCCTAGAGGTTCTGGTCTTCCTCAAAGACCAATTTTAGTTCCCTAAGAGGAGGTCTCCAAAAGGCGCTTCAAAGAAGAGGTAATTACCGTTACCAATTCTTTCATATTTATTTCTTCTTCCATTTCTTCTTCTTAGGTTGTTTCATTATGAAGTAATAACATCAGTATCACTCATATAATGATATGTTATTATAAGTATGAAACAACCCTATTTCACCATCTATCCATCCTAAGGAAAAAGAAATCACCGCGCGTGCGTACGTACGGAATACCGTCTCCACGCCGTGGTGTAATCTATTTTCCACCACCACCTTACATGGATGGGTATAATGGTGTAAAGAATAACTATACATAGTTATTAAAACATCATATTGATTCTGATATATTTTATAATCCACTCCAATTCAATTCAAAATTTATAGAAATGATATCATCGCTCGTGCGTACGTACGGACTACCGTCTCCACGACGCGATGAGATTCATTCTCCATGTTAACCATTTAAGAATGATTATAAAGTATATATAAGAAATAATAATGAAATATATGACATTATAAAGCTACTGGATTTATGTATATATATACATATTTATGTCATCTACTTACTTCCATTTCAAGAGAATAAGGAAAGGAAAACAGCGTTCATGCGTACGTACGGACTACCGTCTCCATGAACGGTGTTTTTCATTTTATTTATCTACCTATTATATATATATATACTGAATATATATGATATATAAATCATATTTTATATTCTGGAAGTAAGTAAATCATGATATAAGTAAAAATTATGTCAAGAACAACAAGTCAAAACACCTACGATAAATGAAACGATTTTACCCAAAATGCTTCTTTAACATGGAATTTACAAAAGAACGGGTAATATAATGTCATAAGTGAACCATATATGATATCATAACAATGAATATGATTCTGTAATAAGTCAATAACATGATTTAAATCATTATACAGGAGGTTTGGACACTTACAAAGCAAGTCGGACCTAAGGTAAGGGAAATATCACAATCTCATTTTTATCCGAGATTGTTTATTCGTAAGTATTTACTGGGGTATATTTTATCATCCACATCCATGTTTCATCAATATGTAATATTATTTCCATCCACCTAAAATTGTTTAAATCCATTTTTACCCTTCGGTGAGTTTTTAGTAATATGTATGAAAGGAATCTTTTGTCGTTTTTCGTACGAGGTACTTTTTGACTTTTCCGACAAAAGTACGAAGAATGTTTTTTTTAACTTATACGGCATGAATGGATTTTTAAAACATTATTTCCAAGAAGCTTCCTTTAAAAGTTTTCAAGTTTATTTTTAATCAACTTCTTTTATTTTAAAGTTTTATGACATGTTATGAAAGGAAAAATGTTTTTGAAGATATTTTCCTCAAGAATGAAGTTCAAGTATTTTATCAAAATTATTTTCCATCTAAGATAATAAAAGGGTTCTGTTTTTATCCCTATTATTACATGGATTTGATTTTGTTTTGATGGAAATATTTTTATGAATTCCTTTATCTTATATGAATTGTTTTATGATGTCATGTTGTTTAAGAATCCCATTTTTATTACATGGGTTATGCGATGATGTATGATTTATGATTATGTGGCACACATAAGAAAGGATTCATTATAAGATGGGTGGGACCTATATCTCCCTCCAATTCATTGGGTAAAGATTTTATATCTCATGAGATAGACATGGATGGAATGGTAGGTTATACCGGTTCAGTGAAACAGGACTGAAACGAGGGTTACTCGATTCAGAAAGGGACTTTGTCCACTAAGATAGTCTTGGCAATGAGTCTTGACTAACAAGAAATGATTCTCTATGATTATGTGTGAATGCCACAAAGTTTCATGTTTTAAGTTATGATTATTGTGATTACATTTCACTACCATGATTTATCCCATGTTATGAAATTATGCTCTCTTTTGCAGGTTATGATTTCCAAAATGTTATGTTCTTATGAATATGATGTGATTGATATTTCTTTTGTTTACCCTTACTGAGCATTTGAGCTCACCCTTTTATGTTTTCTTTTCCCCATGATATAAAGAATGGTTTTAGGTAAAAAAAATAAGATCTTTATGGGAGATGTTGAAGATCTTTCACCATGATTAGAAGATTATAGTCCGAGTTTCCAAAGACACTAAACTATTACGGTCCTTGTGTGTGTGTTTTTGTAATGTACTAAGTATTCCGCAAAAGTAATGTAATGTCAATGTACGTCAAGATACGGGTCTCTACACATTCTATGGATTGACATCTGTTCTCAACCATTCCATAACATTCGATTATCCATGCCAAATCCAACACAAATATTTACCAGGGAATTGCTTCGATATTAAATGTTCATATACATTATCTCTCTTTATCCATCTTCTAAATTTATATTTAGGACATTGACATATTATTATCCCATTAATGAATCGATTGGAAATTGAATAATAGAAAAACTCATTCAAACCCTTAATATGTTGAGTTTCATTCTGTACTGATGTGATCCATCTTGTATCCATCTATATCAGAATGTGCCTACACAAAATTAGAGAAATTTAAAACACATAACAATTACTAAACAATGAAAGAGATTCATATATACTAGTTGAAAATTATATAAATATATTACATAAGGTTTTCCTATATCAATACATATGGTAAACCAGCCACTACTGGTTTCATCTAATGTAGTACCACAACAAATGATTGGAATTAAATTGGGAGATTAGGGTGAGTCAATAATGTCCAAACACATTACTCAACTTAAAATAGTTGGAGGTTCCCCTCTCCCAATAAATTAAAAAATTCTAACCATTGTTTGAAGTGGCCCAATATTTAGGGGGAGATGTGAACCATGGGGTTGATGTGATAATAAAGTACATGTTCTTCAGCTAAAGTAAGATCTTATTAATTTCGAAAAATACATGAAATAAGTGATGTAATAATTATTTCAAGTCTCATTTGATATAAAATAGGATCAAAACATGTCATGGATGATCATGACTCAGCATGTGGTGTTAATAAACCACAATTTTTCTTCAAAACATGATCAAGACGTTTCATGATAATGTAAAGTCACTTTTTAAATTCTATAATTACATAAAAAGAGTTTATTATAGAATAAAAAGAGGTTTCCAAGCTTTAACTAAGGGAATAAATGATGTCATATTGAATCTGGTTTAAAACAACGGATATCAAGCTCTGAATTTAGTAGAATTACACCTCTAATAAGGAAGAGGTACCTTCCATACCATCTCGTAATAATGGTTGTAAATCTATTTTTATAAAGGGATAGGGTAGGAAAAAATTTATGTACGGGTATGGATTTTGAAAATTTTTATGGAATATTCCACCTTAGAAAATGTGGATAAGAAAATTATGGAAGTTGTTTTCCCTTAAAAATATAAACAAGTTATAAACAATACCTAATTGTATTATTAAAATGAGATATAAGATGCTCATGGGTTGTGGAACAATGTTGGTGTTGTGAAAAATTCATTTATTGTGAATTAGATTATTGGTATACAATGTTAAAATAAAAAGTATAATGGAATCCATTTCTAAGGGATAGAAATATGGATATGAAGAAGAAACATCCATTGTTTACGAGAACCATGTATACATAAAAAATAATTAGAAATTTTGAAAATGTGTCTGATGAATGAAGAATTAGTATTCATAGGATTGGTCCATGTTCATATGAACCTATATATTAATCGAATAAGAAAATATGGCCACATAAGTTAGTGAATAAATAAAAATCATCCTTAATAAAAAACGGAAGTAATATTTTAAGAAAAAAATATCCTAAGAATATTTCACATAGTGAAGGTAAGAGGCCTTGGAATCTAAATTTGGGATGTTTATGAATGGATCATCATATAAAAGAACTAATTAAAAAGAGGGATGTTAGCAGTATCCATGTTTAATGTTAAAACATTATACCAATGAAAAAACAAACATTTTAGATATATAGATGGATGTTATAAATAATATCTAGAAAATAAAATAAGCACACGAAAAGTACGGTCAAAAAGTAAAATAATAGATTCCACATAAAGATAACATAGTTTAATGTTTATGGTGAAACATGGATGGACACACTCCTATAGATTGTTATAAAATAATACCATATTTCCAACCATGCATATAAATAAAAACTCTTATAATACTATTTTTTAAAGAACCAACATGGGTCCCAAAGGGAATTTATGATCACCATGGGAAAGCGACAAGAACCTGGGTATCAACACACATAACCATGAGAGTTATTTCACACATAAATAACAATACAATATCTCTCATATCTAACTAGATAAATATAATCAATCAGATTACATCATGGATGAAAAATTACATGACCATGAGATATAAATAAACCAATCTAGAAAAATTTGAGATATTATATTTGTCTATAGGATTGAGTTAGATTAAAACCATTGGGTCATTTTGAATTCAGAGTATATAAATAGAAACATTTGAGATTTCATATTCGACCATAGTTGTAAAATTCTCAAAGGGATATCATACATTCACTTATTAAGTGATCCAAAGAGACATATTGGATTTAACCTAACTAATTATTTTGAAGTGGATAAAAGTAAACCGACCTTGTGGATTAGTTATCTGGGGTTTTTCTACCCTTGGGAGAATTTTTCATTCTATAATAATTTCCACTGCTAGAGTTTCCACCTATGCTCATGTGGAAAAAGGTGTTCCCTCAACTAATATTCCCTATAATGTACACCTTTTCTACCATTAAGTTATTCTCAATCTC
Organism: Viscum album; assembly: GCA_963277665.1. Taxonomy (NCBI): domain Eukaryota; kingdom Viridiplantae; phylum Streptophyta; class Magnoliopsida; order Santalales; family Viscaceae; genus Viscum; species Viscum album. The sequence continues at coordinate 1,917,743,404 of OY728125.1, read as the reverse complement.
AATTAAATTTTTGATAAAAAACATGAAAACCTTAGAGTGATTCTTATGTCACAGAACCAACTCAAACACACATGATTTTAGAGATTAACTAGATTCCACATCTAGTACAAAGTGAGGAAGGTATGTAAATAAGGCTCTATATTAAATATCTGAGATATCTCTTTGGTTAAGATAAAAAAAATTTCTTAATACATGAAAGCTATGTAGGTAGAATTTTTTGTTAAAAATTCCTCAAATCCATCCGTGGTAAGGTATTGATCAAACATATCATAGATGACTCAGTCTCACCATTTTCATGACAGTTCGTTGAGTATTCACCCTACTACATTTAATTTAGTCCCATATATAGTTCCAAAAAAATATATCATCCTATTTATCCAACCTAGTGATGAAATTGAATCTTCAGGTCCAACGTCACCCTATAATATTGGAAATATTTTCCTTTGAAATTCCAATGATTGATCTATATAATGTGGTTCCTCATTCCAATTTTTTATTTTCCACTACCCCAAAATATTTCACTATTCTTATGAATAGTTACTAATTTACATATGGTTTAGGTAGAACCAAATTCCTAGAATCACACTCATTATAATTTATAGTTCTTCTAAACAATTGAATTTTTTTTATAACCATAGTCGATGTTATTAAAATCATTACTTAGTCACCACCCAACACATTAGTTATAGGTTTTACAGTGTGAAATAATACACAAGAAAGATCAAAAATGAAAATTTTCAAAGTAACAACCCCTGAAATATCATGTGGATGATGAATTTATGGAGGTATGCCTCATTAATAATGTTGATACAAAATTCTCATTGGATAAACCATGATGATGAGGATAAAACACTCCTAGAAGTGTTTTAAAACACTTTTAATACTCATACCACCTAGGTAACTTGAATATTTGTATAAAGGGTTTATATATACCTTTTTATACCCTATATTTCAAGCCCTAAAACATAATATATCCATACCTAACTTCCTAACCGATAGATCATTCCAGATAAATATAATTTGAAATATCACATCCCCTACCTATCACCATAGATATTATTGGAATGCCACTAACCTTAGGTCCATCCCACAGACACTAATGTTTGGAAATAAACAACTATGGTTATGAATATTACTGGGGGATGATTTACCCATAAAATAAATAACCTTTAGTGGAATAACTCTAATGGTAAAATATAAATATGATGCATGAGAAAGGAAAACCAAACTATAATAATATAAAATAATAATAATAATCAGATATACAATAAACAAACATATCATCAAATAAGTATATAAGACAAAAGACTTACAAAGGTAAAATAGGGATCCAAACATGGAACTACATAAAGCTACAAACAAATACTATCTCTAATATCCTACCTATATCACCAATAACTATAAAATCAAGGTGCTCCTCTATAGAATTAAGAGGTCTTCCCTTTACCTATACCATGTCAAACGTTATATGCATCAAGATACATATGCGGGGTGTGAATATGTACACCCATTAGATAGTCAACCAAAGACTTCCAACACATGATAGTATAATAAAAACAAGTTATTTCATATTTTATATAAAATAAAAGTGAAGATAAAAACTAGTGAATAAGATACATATAACCAGTGAAAAAAAACACTATAGCACACATCAAGATCATGAAATCACACACCCATAAAATACACTAAAAAATCCCCTCTGGGAGCTATTTAACTAACCTAGTGTATCCCGAATCCAATAAGGACCAAATTAATAACCCAAAATCATGATTAGAAACCCATAGATTTGAATCAAGTCATCACTTTGTGGTACAATCTATGTCCTAATTAAACAGAATTGGTATCCAAATCAAAATCAACAAAGGGGAATATATATGAATCCTGAATGAACACTAACCTCATCCAAGACATTTTTATACATAAAAATGGGTTTCATATTTCTATAACCCTATGCACTGAAGGCCCTAAAAAATGGGAAAAAATACCTATGACCTTGAAAACCACTGACGACAGGGGAGGGGAGCCGACCTAGGGTAGGAACTCGATGAGTTCGGGGGAGAAGGAGGCTTCGCAGGTGTTGGGGGAGAAGGGGGTCAGCACCGACGAGCAGCGAGGTCACCGACGACATGAGAGGGGAGAAGAGCTAGGGTTGGGGCTCATCGGGGGAGAATCATCATGGGTGCCGGGGAAGGGGGTCGTCTCGGGTGGAGTGGGGGGGTGTCTCCACGATAAAAAATTAAATGGGCTTCACGGCGATTTTTAAAAAACTGCCGCTAAACCATTTTATAGAAAGGTTTAGTGGTAGTTTTGTAAACCTCCGATAAAAGACCACCAGTAAAGGTGATTTATGTTGTAGTGGATGAGGAAATGGTAGTGAAATTTATTGATAATCAGCAATACATAAAGGATTCTCAGAGATGAATGAAAAATAATACTGACAATCATTGAGGAAATTAACAATTTGATGATAGTTTGAAGTTATTTTTTAATTTTATTTGGAATGATAGTTATGAGGTTAATAAAGAGTAAAATAAAATTAACACTATGTATATTAGTCCATTAGATATTCTTGATTAGGTATGGATAGTATCTTATCAATTGGCACATCCGCTGAAGCAGTCTTAAGATTATGATGTGTTCCCTGAATATGTTCTAAAGTAGAACATCTCTGACCTATCACATATAATTAAAATAGTGGTTTTACAACTGGTGCATGATGATTCATAAAACAATACATATATTAATCATGGATCATATATATAATTCATTATAGAATAAATGTACTTAGTCGGTTAATGTTCAATGGAGTAATAAAAAATTCAATGAAACTAATGGAAAACCTAATGATGTAATGAAATAGATATATCCTAATTTTATTATATTAAATTGATTATTTTTCTGAGGAAATTTCATTTAATGGGGTTACAATATTAAAACATGAGCTTTTATATTTTTCTCTACAATTAAATTTTATTTCTTTCATAGCTTTCTCTACACACAACACTGAGTTTAAAAGAATCATGACTTAATACTAAAATAGTACCTCATAGAAATTGGATATGTGGGTATGAATAAGACTAATTATAGTAAAAATCTTTTTTTACATGTGTATTAACATAATTCCTGGGTTACTAATTAATTCCAAATGAAATAAATAATAATTTGAAAGTAAAATATTTTTTTTAAAAACTATTTTTCGATGAGAAATGGATTTTTATCATAATAAATTATATTAATCATTATTGGTGAATGGTTTTATAGAATTCTATATAATATATATTAAATATAATGTTATAAAATTCGTATAATGTATTCCCTGACATGTAAAAGAAATATATATCCATTTTTATTCTTAAAATGTATTATTATATAATTCAGGTTCCATATCATCTTTTTAAACTATTTTAAATGTAATTACATCAACTTACATAAATTGAATCTATTAAAATTCATTCCATATTTTGAATTTGGAGGGTAAAATATATTAAATGGCCCTGTTTTATGTTTTTCAATATAAATTGTAACCACATTAATATTTTTTCACCCAAATAAGGGTAAAAATGATAAAATGTGGTTAAAGATTTTGGATAATGATATAAAATATCTCTTACTTTTTCCTTTATACTATTTTTTTTCATTTACATAAAAGTCTAAAATATATTGTCACTTAGATCCATATTTATTTGAATATGTCCCTTATATTATTTTAATAAAATGTTAAATACATTATACCACTCACTTTACTTTAATAACTTTAATTTCGTATTGTAGGATAAAATAACATACGTTTATATATAAATGTTTATTTTAAATGTAATGAATTTTTTTGTGATTTTAATTTCTTAATAATTATTATTAATATAATAATTACCTTAAATTCATATGAAATTCCCCCATAATATTTTTCCATTTTATAGAAAACATAATAAACTATTTCAAATATATTAAAAGTGTTTTATTTAGAATGAATTATTGCGTTAAACGAAATTTTTTGATATATAAATTATATTAGGGAATGTTCAATTGTTTTTATTCAAATTCATTTTCTTTTACATTTTTTTAAATATTAAATTAAATTAATTCTATCAAAAGAACTATTAATGATATTTTATGGAATTATTATTATATTATATAATTTAAAAATAATAAAAATATTAAAATATTAATCCGTGGATAATATATTTTTAAAAATTTAATTCATTTTCCAATTATGATCCAATTTTCACATTATAAGTAAAATTATATCCCTTTAATATTAAAAAAAATATTACCACGGTTAAGGTTAAAATTGGTTAACTAGGGGATTCAATAATAATTATAATGTTTAATATGAAACAGAAAACTATAAATATTATTGATGGATGATATTTCAACTTTAACATCATTCTTTTAAATCTATGAAAAATTGAAATCATTTTTCATCAGAATGATGTAATTATATTTTAATATTTTATGAAATTCTAAAAGTTCCCCTCCCCTCACTTATAAAAGTGAACCCATACAATTTCGTGGTTACACATCTTTAAACAATCAAGATTAACTAAAACCAGTCCAACACTCTACTCAACTACCCTAGATACAACTAAGATGTGCTGGTATTCGTTCAATACCATTCCAAGGGTCCTAAAGAAAGGATATAATGGTGGTCTCCATTATAAGAAGTAATCATATTACCTATCATCTCTCAATATGTTTCTTCTTTTAACTAATAAAAACCTATGGTAGTATGAAAAAAATAACTACTTTATGGTTTTAAATGTATTGATTTGTTAATATGATTTGATGAAAACTTATTACGAACTATTTTCCATTATATGTAAAATGAAACTGTAGATCAAGAACATTTGACCTACTTTGTTCACAGAGTGGTGTAATTAATTTTTCATCATAATCATTCATATATTTTCAAAATTATTGATTGAATATTTATATAATGTATTTATATAAAAATTATTATTCTATATTTATAATATATTATAAACCATCTCACATTTCTATATATTGTAAGATTATGACATCACTCGTGCATATTTGTGGAAAACTATATAAAAAATATATAATTTTATATTGATTTCAGAATATTGAGTTATTATTTACCATTATTTTATCTTATCCCATGCAAATTGGAAACAACATTCATGCATACTTATTGCCTACCAACTCTAGGAATGGTGTCATTCAGTTTTCTATAACATCTATTAATGAGTCAATCTATATAAATATATTGAATATATATGAAGTTAATATTATTTTTATGATTCTTATGATGAAGAAACCATGATCAATATAATGATATTGGGTGTTTTGAAGTGAAACATGCATAAAAAAGAAATAAATTACAACTTGGAAGAGTGATTTTCATAAAACGTTCTCTTAAATAGGTTAGTATATTATATAATATAATAATATATTATATGGTATAAATGAATAATTATCAATAATATATTTATAAAAAATCTATATTTATTATAAATGAGATTATAATGAATAAAAAGAAAAGATTATTCTCGAGGTTTAGAATTATTAATCTCACTATTTTTTGGAAGACATATGCAATATTCACCATTAATTTATTTTATGTGGTGTATATACTACAACTCTAACATGTTATATCAAAAAAATTTGTAAATTTATTTTTATTTAGTATTTCATTTGATGTTCCTTAATCATGGCCATTATGATTCAAATTTTATATAAGTGGTAAGGGTTTTATGTTACAGAATCATTGTTTATCATGGTTTTTTATTAATTAGATTATTATAATAACATTAATATCTACAAAAATAATAAAAATAATGAATTATATTATTGTTTTTATATTCATTTAATTTGAATACAAAACTTCTTCTTTTTTCCAATTGGATATTGATATTATTGGGAAAATATTTCAATGAAAAAAATAATTAATTTTTCTTTGGTGGGAATATTTTCATTATATAACAATGTTTTCTAAAATTATTTTCCAAAAGTATTTATATCTTATAATGATTATTTAATTAATTTTGGACATAATATTTTTATTTTTTGAAAATAGATTTAAAGGAATACTTTTTTTTCAAATATGTTACTTTATAAAATATTGAGATAGTGTAAAAGGTCTATTTTATTTTCACATATACAACATTATTCCAATTTAAATGAATCATGAATACAAAATTCTATTAATATTTCATAACATGTTTTAAATTTTCAATTAAAATAATCATCAATGTTTAGTAATTTTTTGGTTTTTTAATGTGTTGTTTAAATTGTGAAAAGTGCATTTTCCTCTAGAAGTATTATAGAGTTATTTTAAATAAATTTTTTCATCATTAATATCATATTTTGATGTTAATTATTCTTTAAATGGTTTATTATCAAATTATACCAACCTTCTACCTTATATATATGTTTTATTATTACAGTACTGAGATGTTTTTGAAATAAATTTATTCTTCATGGGTAATTATATGTTGATATGAATAATTTTTTTGATCTTCTGGCATTAATATTAATGAATTATGATTATGTGATGGTTGGGTTAGTTATATCCCACCCATGAATTGGTAAAAATATATTTTATTTCTCATGAGATGACGATGATGATGAGAATGGACAATATTAGGAAAATATTTGTTCACATATTGATGTGTGTTTATGGTTTCATTCATGAAATTCTCACATGAAAATTCATTATCATTATTGAAAATAGCATTATACATAGTTTAATATGAGCGTATGCTCAATTTTTTGAATATGGTCACAATATTATGTGTCGATGCATTTTATTTTATCACTATTAACAATATTGTTTGTTTTTTTATGATATGACATGGAATTATTATGACTCTTTTATTTTTAAATCTACCTTTAACCCTTATTGATCATGTATCTAATTTTTTTTAAATATTAAGATCTATATTGTTTTGGAAAAATATATTATGTTGAGAACTTGTACATGATTTGTTTTCATAACCATTCGATTATCAGAGCCTTTAATTATTGATATCTCGTATATTTCCCTTTGTAAGAATCTATGTTTATCAATTCTTATGTCTCATTTTTACATGCTATAAATTATGTATCTATAAAAGGTATTTCCAAGAATGATTATATGCTTGAGAACAATTTTTTAGAGTTGCTGAATATATTTTAAGAAATAATATTATTATTTATCTAGGTTACAAATTCACTAAGTCATTTTGGTCATTGTGTATGTACTATTTTTAAATTTATTCAATATTCATCTAAAGTGTCGAAATATTTAAATAATTTTTTCTTGGGTCACTTCAGGTGATTCTTGATATATTTTGATATAGGAAACGTGTCTTGATGCTTGATCCACAAATTTATGTTATTATTGGTATCTAAACTTAAAAATAATAAAGTTTATATGTTTATGATGGTTTTATAATTTTATGACATATTTTAAGGATTATGAATTCAAAATGTGTTTATTGTATGAATTATAGTGATTCTTCACTCTTTTGATACATGTATTTTTATTTGATAATGTTTTATGTCATGTATGATGTTTATCATAAATCAATAAAAGGTTATGAACCCCATAAGGTATGGCAATGATCAGATACCCCTATTATTATATAATACATTTATATAACCATAAATTGATTTTTCCCAAGTATAACAATTAAAATAATCTCATCTCACCCATAGTTTTGTTTCCATTCCCTAGTTTAGGAATAATTTTTAAAAAATGGCTGGTACAGTATGAGAATAACATTACGATAGATGATACCTAATTATTATTTTTATGTGTATAGTCTCCAAGTTCACTAAATTGTTATGATTCTTGGGAATAAAAACGTTTAGATGTTTTGAATATTTATTTAAATAAATTTAAAATTTATGGGTGAATATATTAATTTATAAAAATATTATGTATGGATAATTAGAATATTGGAATAAGTGAGAGTCATATACTCATGATTTTTTCAGAGGGTTCATTAAATATGTCTGTAAGAATACTAAAATTCTAGAAACAATAATTGAAAAATTCAGATCTATCTTAGTTCATTCTCATAAAAGATAATGTTAATTTTTTTACATTCATTGTGGATTCCACAAGAAAATAATTTTTATACATTTCAAAACATAAAATTGATGTGTTTAGAATATTTGATCAATTGAATACTATAATTAAATGCGAAATCAGAGGAAAGAAAAAATGAACTTTTTCAGACAATGCTGGGGAGTTTATATAATGAATATAATGAAATTACTACAAGAATAAAGGTAGTATATATAAATAAAAAATCCAAGGACAATTGAAAAAAAAAATTAGAAGAGAGAATGAATTTTAGGTTGATAGAGGAAAAAGCAAGCAAGTTGTTAAATTAAGTAATACATTTGATGTTTGGGAAGAAAAACTCAGAAAACAAACAGAAATAATTAATATAAGTTCTTCAATATAATATAAAGAACAATTAATAGAATAATTATCATCTAAAATGATTGATTAGGTTTCTCATCACATATATTCCAAAATTTTAGCGTATATGTCTATGTATATAATAGTTGGAGATAAAATATAATAATGATAGTTACCATGATTCCTCATAGTCTATAGAGATGAATACATTGTTTTCTTGGATTTTTGATGATGAAGTGAGAATTTTTTTCATATGTTTAAATCCACTATTGAATTAGAATATATTATGGAAAATCATTATTTTATTGTAAAATAAGATGAGTATAATGATTCAATTTAAATTGATGATGATCTTCATGGGAGTTCCAGAAAATAAAAAATTCTAGAATTTTTATTTACCTTTGAGTTTATTAAAAATACATATATTATAGGTGGACATTAAAAAGTAATATTTAATGTTTAGATGTTCATATGGAAGAATACATACTTTAAAATTCATGAACATAGGAAGCCTGATTAAGTGTTATAGAAGGTGAAGGTTTACAATTTATTTTATGAGAATAAGATAAAAAACAATTTAATTTTTCTATATTTTCATGGTAAAAAAATTATGAAGTGGTACATATAATGAAAAAATTTCATACATATAAGAGATGTTGTAGAAAATTAATTTCTGGAAGAAGTGTCCAATCTACGGGATTATAGAAAGTTGTAGTCAACAATCCATGAAGAGTTCAACACACAACTTGTGAATATCACATTATAGCTAACACAATTACTACTATGAATGATATAACATTTGAACCTGAAGGTAATCTAGTTGAGATATTAGGTTGATTAATCAAATAGTTATAAAAAAGGTTGGTTATGAAAGTGTTATATCAGAAATAACGTATTTACTACTCTGAGTTTTTATTTCACATAGTTGAAAAAACAATGATCCCAAATGTTTTCCATGTGGTATTTTTTAGAATATTTTACCATAAATAAATTTAAATGATTATGTCATTTAATCACTGGTTGTTTTTGGGGAAAACTTATATTATCAAAGTCTTGGATAGGAAGAATATATAAATTTGGGTTTGCTGTGAAAACAAAAAAGGAGTATTTATAGAATTAAATATCCACTATGGTGTTAGAACAAAAATATTGATTTATTCATGGATAATAATGGTTTCACAAGAAGTAACATTAATAATTTTTCTTACTAAAAGTGTTTTAGGGTAAATGAATATATTATATAATTCTTATACATGGATAATATGTTATTGATTTGTTTGATTTTTTAGTTGATATAGAAGTTGAAGGATGAATTTCTAGGAATAATGGTGATGAATAATTTTGTTCATGAATAAATAATGTCGGTACGATGATTGAATGTGATAATAATTTTTTTATTTTATCAATAAAAGAGATACATTAGGAATATTATTATTAAAATTTGAATCAGTGGATTCAAACAAATTTTAGTACCTATCACTAGTCTATTTAAACATAACAAATTATATGAACCATGGATGAAATAATAAATACTATACAAAATTAATGTTAAGTATTCTTCTGCATTCAGAATCATGATGTGTTTTATGTTGTGTAAACATTTGGATCATTCCCACACAGTCTTGGTGGTAATTAGGTTTATACAAAATCATGGGAAGGATTATTTGGAAGCAGTAAATTTATTTATTTTATCAGTCATTTTAATATATTTCACAACTCTTTGTTTAAGTTATATTGATCGCCTACATGGTTTTATATATTTATATTTTGTGGCTCAGTCTAATTCTTAGAGGAATATAATGGGATATGTTTTTAATGAATAATTATTTTTTGGATATTCAAGATACAACCAATAACTACCCTATATATCGTATAATAAAATTATGTTGTTGTGATGTAACATAGGGAAGATATGGTGTAACTGAGTTGTTTTGTTAACTAAATCATATATTTCCAAGATAATGTATTTCTCTACTCTCATAGAAATATTACAGTTTATTTGGATAAGAATATGGTTTTTTCATATATAAACACAATGATATAATGTATCATCACATCTTGAATATGATTGATAATGGTCAATTAGAGTTGTAAACGATAGTTGGGAGTAATAATGAAGACAAAAAAATTTCCGAGACTTTGGGTTCATAAATATTGAGAAAAAAAGACCATGTTATGATTTCAAAAAAGAATGAAGTAGCGAATAATTTTTATAAACCGGAGTGGAAGGATTATTTCCAAATATAATTTGATTTCATGGTTTTTTCATGTAAGTGTAATCTAGTTGGATATTATTGATATTTTTTTAAGTACAATTTTTTTATTGATGATAGAAAATAGAAGGAGTGGTTCTGTGCGACTGAATAACAGACTAAAACGCTATTTAAATAGTGGTCTCAAAATTTTTATGATGAAAAAACTCAATACATAGTGGAAATGTTATTAGATTTTTTTATTCATTCACGTTGCTCATTGGTTACACACTATAAAGTATTCATTTTAAAAATTAAAATCCTTAATGCATCACATATAGATATTGTCCATTCATTCGGAACTACATCAATCAAAACTGTTATTTATTAAATAAATTTACTATAATTGTACATGTAAGTCCCTCTCATTAAAAATTAAATATCCATGTGTTTTTAATATATTTCACATTTGAGTATTTTTTTAATTTATAGTTTTATATAACCACAGAAGAATTTAGCAATGTCAACGATACCTTAAAAAGTGACACTTATACTCAGTATCCATTTTTATTCCACAATATATAACTCTATAAAATAAAACATGATTTATTTTATGAAAATTAATCACAATTATCTCTTTGATCTCAAATTTTTCTCTATCGACCTTTTGACCCTAAGATGTATAATTTTAAAAGGTTGGATTAGAAAAAAATCTATATAAGAGACATACAAATAAAGGAATCCGTTAGTTTAGTAAAAGCATGAAAACTCATAGAATGTTTACCTTTATATTAAATATTATATGATAATATCAATAAAATATATTCATATAAAAAATTAAATATTTTTCTCCAAGAAACTCATTAAAACCCACTACATGATATTAAAACTATTACAGATGACATATATCCTTATATACATAAAACTCTTTCAAAAAACATTCAATACCATTTCGATTAGAATAACATATAAACAAATTCCATTTAAGAAATAATGTGCTTTACCGATGGTATATGCGCCACCCAATGATAAGCTATAATGGGCATACACAATATTATATGGGCCACCCCATGTTATGTTATAATAGCCTTACCCACCACTATCGAGGCCAGCCCATCTTATGCTATAATGAGATTACACGGTGCAATCTAGGAAACCCAATGGACAAGATATATTGACATCACAAATTTTCAATAATTATTAAGTACCATGTCATTAATAAACCACATTCATTATAAATACCTTTAAAAAAACTTTTAATCCTATAAGGGAAATAATTTGGTATAAAAATACCATTTTCATTAAAAACCTATTTTCAAGACTTAAAAATTTCAAATTGATCAAAATAGGGATTTAAATTATGTATAATATGTAATCTTGAAATGTAAGGAAGAAATTATAAAATTTTCACGACGACAAGAAAGTTATTGACATTGTGTACATTAATAATAGAAAATTATTTTGGTCATATTTTAAAATGTTCTATATAATACATGTAAAAATATTCATTTTCATAGTCTTATAATGAAATTAAAATCGAAATAAAAGTTCTTATATAGTCCGTTTATAACCATATAAATAAATATTTAAAATAATTTCAATAATATTGCAATAGAGAGAAATATTTGATGATTAAATTTTTAAACATTCAAGGTGCCCCATACCAATTTTGAAAACTAAATCATAAACCCCATTAAATAAATACATTTAACATCAAATTAAATAACATAGTAATTTAGAAATTAATAATAAGATAAATAAAATTGTTTATATATAAACCTCAAAAAAGAATGTGTTTGTATAACATCAAAATATACCTAAATAAGCGGATTTTTAGATGAAGTCCATTACCATGATTCTGCGTCATCACATATAATATTTATATTCCAAAAATATAAAATTTGGTTAGATATTTAATTTCATGATAAAAATTTTCATGTTTATTATTCTTTTCATATCACTTATTACCAATTTATGACAATTACATGATTACTAGAGATCATAGAAGTCTTTTTTATTAGATTTGATACGTGATTCCAATATGAGTTCATTATGATCTATATAGTAAAACGTTTTGATTATTCCATAAAACATAGAATAATATTAACCATATATTTATCAATTTTATAATAGAATTATACTTTTTACATAATCCCTTAAATATGGATAGGAATAATGAATGAGGATTCAATCATCGAGACAGTAAGTCGTATGTACGCATGAGTGAATTTTCAATTATTTAGTGAACATTATCGAAATAAGGTTAATATAATTTTAAATTTACATAATGATAATTGGATATTATTTATCATATTATTTCTTATTTATTACCCATGTAATATGGTGATGAAAAATGAAACACATCACTTCGTGGAGGTGGTAATCCACATGTAATAACGATTGATGTAATCATTTTTCCATGTCATAAAATTGTAAGAATGTAAATGAAATATTTTATTTTAATAATGATAAAAATTTAAGTAATATAATATATAGAATTTAAATACATCATTGTAACTAGTCTTTAGAGAAAGTGATGGAAAACAAATTACATCGATTCGCGAGGCGGTAGTTCACCATACAGAAAACTATAATTCATTTCCGACTTGATGGAAGTCGATATATATTTATGTGATTATATTAAAATAATAAATTTTATAGATATTTATTATTATATAGTAACTATTTAATAAATTTTTCAGAATATTATAATGAATTTAATGAAAAAATAAAATATAAATACTTTATTAAAAATGATGCCTCTTCCACAAAACTCCTCCTTTTCTGAACACCTTATGACCACTATGGATGATTTCAATCCCAAAATAAGACATATAGAATTTTTGGAAGGATTATATAGGTGGAATTATATAGAAATAGGCTAAAAAATTAGTTATCAAGATATGATGAATAGGGAATAAGTGGTTCCCTTTTATATAAGGTGGCCCCTCCTGGAATTTCTAAACATATTAAATTAATAAAAATTAAATTTAAATTAAGAATTTATCCAATTTGATTTATATTTATGATAATATTATTATGATTATAAATCCCTTAACCCAATTAAATAATTATTTACTCAAAAAAATAATTTTTTTTAATTATAACTGATTTTATAATAGTATGAAAAATTTATTAAGGAATCATAAAATTATCTTATAATATTAAGATAAAAAATATTAAAATATTAATAATTTTATGAACATATAATTAATTTTAATGTATTATATTAATTATAAAACAATAAATAAACTCTTATGATACACAAAATTACTAATAAATAATTTAATTTTTTTAAATAATTCATTTTCTTATATTATGATATAATTATATCATATTTTCATTTATATGATGCCTAAATTTTATTTATAATTTCATTTGTGAGTTAACTATTTAATTCACCAATTTACTATTAATAAGGTTTATATTAATATTCAATGTTTCCAGTGACTATTACATTTTTATAGGATTCATAATTTTTTAAAAAAGACACTTATTTCTTTCATTCTTAATTTATAATGTTTGCTTGTTCTTTGTGTGATTTTATGTGATTTATACTATATGAAATAATAATAAGAAACTAAATTTGAATGATAGAATTATAGTTTTTTATAGTTGGATTTTCATTCCTCTGTGATATTTATCATTTCATTTTCTATAAATAAGAATTTTTATCTTTTATAACTACAACCACATGAATAATTGGACTACAGACTCTCTATTTCTACATTCATTTTTTGAATGATTTCTTAATAATTTCGAAATTTACTTTTTGACAATAAACATGGTAGAATAGGTTTCATTCTATTAATAAATTGATTAATTTTTTTAATAGATTCCATTATAAATAGAGATCCATACCTTGATAGTCAATAAACAATTTCCTTATTCATACTAATGGGGAACATTTATCCTTCATTTGTGTCATTATAACGTCCATTTGAATCTCTATATAAATGGGTTGAAGAAATTATTTTTTAAGAAATACCATATTTACTTCCTTCCATTCCATGGATTTTTTGTAGTTTTCTTTCTACATTTTTCTGATAGTTGTCCACCATTTATTACGTTTTCCTTCTCAGTGATAAACTACAAAGACAACATTCTCATAGACTAAGCATTAATGAAAAATAAAATATTTTCCATCACATAAATCCATTTTTCAGTAACTATTGTATTAAAATATCTATATAATGTATCTGGATGTTGTAAAAAAAAGACTCAATGTCTTGTTTCGCCCTTATTGGCGAATCCATAACCACATTATTATCTTCATTACAATTTTTTTCATAGAGTTATGTGAGAATATACACAAAATATTGCATACAAATCCCAATCCATTTGTTCTCTCTTAAGGAGGGTTGTTTCACTGACCCCCACATTCATTTTTAACAAAATTTATTCATGTAAATTATATTTAATAACAACAAAAACCACAAAATTAAAACATAAATCTAAAATTATTAAAGAGCTTTATCATATAATAATGAAATATCAATCATATGGTGTCTAAATAATGACTTATTATTTTAAAACAATGCAACATTAGGTTTAACATGGGTTATTCATGGTCATTACCAAAAAATTGGGATTTTATCCTATACATATAAATATCTCTAGCATTATCACTAAATTGTTTTAACACTAATATACAATTATTTACTAAAATTATTCATATGATAACAACTTAAGCGACCCAATCATAATAAATATAAATATTTCATCATATTAAATGAATATTAAATAGTTTAGTAATAAAACTCAACCATAAAATAGAAAGAGTTTGTATGTTTATATAATAGATACAAAATATTATTTTTCAATAAAATATTTTCAATATATCCTATAAATATCTTACAATGTAGAATTATTCTTAGTCATCCACTAATTATAACATTATTCATATCCTGTGGAAAGGAAACATAATAAAGTATGATTTAAGAGGCTTATTAAAGGAAAAAAGTGATATATCACTTATAAAGGATAAGATGATGATATGGGTGCGATATAATATTCATTTTATTTTTATTTCAATAAAATATTCAATCATAAAAAACATATAGAATGATGTGAATCAATAGATTTGAAAGGATGAGCCCGTAAGGGGCGAAGCGCTCTAGGGTTTTCCGCCTGCCGCCGCTCTACTCCTTCTTCCCGCACCGGCGCTGCTTCACTACTCATGCTCCGATGGCGGCGACCTCTTCACACGGTGGCAATTTCTGGCTCTGTATTTTCAGTGACCGACGCTCTGCATCCTCGGCGGTGCGATGTCGGACCAGAGGATGAGCTCCGCTCCCACGGTATGAGGGTTTCAGCCTCGAATGGCGTTTGGTGGTTAGGCGTGGCCTCTGCGGGCTTGCTGGATGGCGGCGGTGGGATATGGGATCTTGATCTGGTTTGTGATTGCTTTTCTGTCATTGTTCTGGTGGAGGTTATTTTGCAATTTCTGTTTTTTTGCACATATTGTTCTGTGCTGGATGGATTTCATGATGGCGTTTCAATCCGGCGATGTGGCGAAGGCGTCTCCTGCTTGCTAACTCGCTTGATGTCTATGAAGTTTCTGTGTGTTTATGGATGGAAATGGCTTGGGGTTTATCGGTGTTTGGATTTGAATCTCTATGATGTTTTGGTTTTACTGGTGGTGCAATGGCTTGTTTCTTGATCTCACGGTGCTGCCGGAGGGGGTGTCGCCGGCGACGAACAGTCTGGTTGGTGATGGTGACCTGTTTGGGTCTGAGGCCCGAGGATGCTTGGGAAGATGTGCGGTGATGGCGTGTGGATCGAGGAAAGCAGGATGGTCTTGGATTTAGAAATTTGAATGTGGTTTTTGAAATTTTTGTCGCGGGGATGTTTTGTAATGGGTACCGTCACCCATTAAACCGGCTCGTTTTCTCTTTTTTAATAATATTTGGTCAGAGGGTTTCCCCCTCTGACGGCTTTTCTGGTAAAAAACATATACCAAAAGATTATATATCATTTCATATCTTGAATCTCGGCCAAAGTAGTTCAAAATAGTTAACCAAATCCAATATTCATAATATGGGCATGTAAAATAATCATCAAAAAAATATTATTATTGTAATCATAGATCAATACCGTCATTTCTATGCATAAAATTGTTGTAAATTATATAAAGTGGTCTTACTCACTCATCAAAATGTGAACAAATATTTTTCAATCCATTCCAAAAAATTTCTTATAGGAGTGGCTAGAAATAAATAATAATCTAACATCAATATGTGAACAATTATAATTGAAATCATTTACAATTTTATCATAATATTCTCCAATGTTTTCAATATCTCATTTTTAAGTACATTAGAGGGATATAAAAGACCCGACCATTACATTATCATAATTCCTTAGTATAAATTCAATAATTTTATAAGACGTTCCTTATATCATTGTATTACTACCCATGTAAAACAATCATTTTCATTAGAATATTATAAGACTAATCATAGACCATCCAGAGAAGCATTTGGGATTTTATCATTAGATCATAACACCAAAAATCGTAATTAATATAGATGGATTTTACCATAGATAAAAATATTATTTAAAATATAATTAGAATAATTATTTAGTAAAATAAACAATTCAATTTGAAATTACATATATAAAATAAAAAATATACCAAATATTTTGAAAAAATTTCCATTTCAAAATATTATTGGAAACATGTAGAAGATTATAAGATAATTAAGTGGCCATGATGATGAAAAATTCTATTCATTCCATATATGTTCAAATAAAATTTCCCATTTACAATGTTTGCATAAGTAAAAAAAGCTACCTCATTTGGAAAAATTAAAAACAAACCCTTTAAAAAAATTCAAAAAAAATCTTTAGTATATTTTTTTAATAAATATAATAGTATATTATTAAATACATTCGTTAATCTATTTTTATAAAACACTGATATTGAAGAAATAGATTCTCTGCCAATGATGATAACAAGTATATTTTTATTAAAAACATTTTATCAATCATTTGAAGCACCAAAGTGATATAAATTTTACTATTCCATGAATATTAAATGATTAACTATATAATTTTAATAGAAATGAATTTATTTAGATGTAGGTCATGAAATTTCATCATTATTTACATAATCAAAAACAATTATAATATATATTGAAATTATAACATAAAAAATGACCATATTAATAATATTTTTATAATAATACCAAGGAAATAATAACATTAAGTTAAATGAAAATTGTCATTAAATGAAAAAAATACATGATTTAACATTTTAATGGGATATTCTATTCACCACAAAATAGAAAAAAGTGGTGAAAATTTTATACGCCCACCATAAAACATTTTTGAAGAAAAATAACGTACGTAAAGTATTTTACTTTATCATACTTTTTCAGAACACATTTTAAAAAATATATATTTTATAAATGTATCACACAGATATAATAATTTATATCATTCCATATATGGTTTTATAATAATATTTTATCACATGTTTTTAACAATTCTTATTAAATTCACTATTCCAGGTGATTGCTACTTCTTTTTTTTCACTCATGTTTCAATTAAGAAGTATCTATATTCACAAATTGATCATGGTTCCATTAAAACCATAATTTAAACCACATTATTTATATCCTAAATATTAATTATATATATTCATCCATAAATTATCAATATAGAAAACTGAATTACACTGAAGTCGGTAGGCCTAATTTATGCATTCACGATGCATCCATTTTTAGATAGATTGAAGGAAAAAAGATAAATATAAATTAAATTTTCTATAATAATTATTATATCATATATATATATATATTAATTTTATATATTATTGTTAACATTCCTTCCAAAATAAAATAAAAAATATCAACATCACTTTTTGTATGTGGTAGTCCACACATACATAAGAGGATCATTATTTTTTTCCATTGAATGGAAATATGAGAAGGTAGATAATATATTATAATTCAAAAATAATAATTTTGTAATAAATAAAATATATTAATATTAAATTCTTCATCATATATATCCATGCAATAAAGTGATGAAGAACATATAACATCTATATGTGGAGACAATAAGTCGTACGTTCGCACGACTGATGTTTTCATTTTTCTTTGGATCCAAAAAAGGTTGAAAATGGTTTTCCAATAATCATAATGAAATATTAATGAATTTAGGATACTAAAGTTATTATTATATTTTTAACACTATTGATTTATATGGTTTATAATAAGTAACCAATTGAAAGATGTTGATTAAGATGATTACCTCTTCTTTGGGAGACATCATTTATGTCATTTCTTAAGGAACTATAGAATTGTTTTTAAGAGGAAAATACTTATAATTTGAATCTGGATAATTTTGATATAAAATTTTATATGTTTTAATTTATCTATAAAGATCAATTTAGTGTAGAAAAGTTAAAGGATTTGTTCCCTTTTATTATTAAGGGGATAGGAACTCTTGGAATTAAATAAAAATTTATAATATAATTGACTGATTATCTTTAAAAATGATTCTAAATATCCATTTAATCAAAGAAAAATATATTAATGACCAAATTTCTTCATCCAAAAAAATAAATACCAATTGTATTTTCATTTTTACAGTATCATCTTTATCAAAACATTGTTTAACCATTTTTAACTTAAATGTAATGAATAATTCATCGGTATTAAAGGGTTATAATATTATATAAAATGTAAGGACTCGAACATTATTTTCCATGGTAAAAAATATTTGACTCTTTGTTTTCAATATCATCTTATTTTAAATTTTATTGATTTTTAGAAAATATAATAAAATATTATTATCATAAAATATCAATAATGTTATTTTTGAAAAAAATAGTTAACATCACATTTAAAACAACTTGATAGAAAATTATTTAGAAAATAAAACATTCAGGCTTCCCTAGTCTTCTCAATTTATATCATAATTTAATGGAACACAATAAATCATTCTAATTACATATCATTGAATATTTTTAATATAATTTATATTATATTTCTATTAATTGGAAGATTACTACATCCGAGTTTCTTAAGAATTTAAGGTAATTATTTTAAAAATAATAATTATAAATAAAATAATTCGATTAAAAATCACTTAACATCAAAAATTATAATCAAATATATTATATTTTTAACCTAATAATTAAATTTTAGAGTTATTAAATTCAAATTAGTGTCATTTTGTATATATCCATTTATAAAATAATATAAAATTCCTAATAAAATAAATATTGAAAAAAAAAATTAACCTATATTGTAGTATTGGGTAGAAACAACCAATATAAAACTCCATAATAGTTTAAAAGTATGTTTTCAAAAATATATTAAATCATTATCTCATAGTTTTTCCCAATTTTAACCATTCTCCAGGATGAAAAAATTATACTATTGTTTCAATTCATATTGATAAAAAATAAAGGGGTAAAGCGTAATAAATTTCATCCCCTAATTACAAAGAAGGTTTCATTTTTCTAAATTCAATTTCTATATGTGGTATAAATACATTTTAAAATATCTGTGAAATTTATTTAGAAATGGTTTTAAGAGAAATATATTCTAATGAATTGAAGTAGAAATGTATTATTATATCATGCATAAAAAATATTTCATTATTGATACAATATTATTTTAGATTATGTATTATATAAATTTCATTAAAATATTTCCCCGATAGTGGTTAATATAGTTTAAGAATATAAATACATACCTTTTGAATAAAAATACCATTTCTAGGAAAAACTTATTTCACATTCAACTGATTTTTTATTTTCACTTATAATTTATTGGTATCCAATGATTTTTTTTAAGAAAATTAAACCATAAAATATTTTTAATATATGTTTTAATATTCATACCTACCATTCCAATGGCTAGATAGAAATACTTTCATTATATATCATGTTTTTTGAAACTCTATGTTTCATGTAAATAAAGATATCCAGGAAATCATATTTATTTATAAAGAACTAGATAAAATATTGAGGTGTTTAATCACTAATTCATTCACATATCAGTATGGATTGGGAATCCCAACATATTTCATATACATGGAAAACACATATACTCATTTCCCATAATTATCACATAATATATAAGTCTTTACCAAATGTATTGGATGAAATTAATTTAATGTACCATATTATATTTAAAAAAAATATATTTCACAACAATATAAAAATAATAATCATCAATGCCATAGAAATATATGGTTGGGAAAGAAAAATGTTTCATGAACATATCATCATTATATAATTCCATCATAACATTAAACATGTGAAATTAATGGTTTTTAAACATATCATTTACATAATAAAAATCATATATAGACTTTATAAGGATGATATAATTGGATAATATAACCAATAAATTTAACATGACATCAACAAATGTTATTATAGATGATAATTTCTCTAAAAGAACACTGGAATATTTCTTTTGGATAATCTTATTTTTATTGTAAAATCAAATATCTAAAAAACCATAATATTATGGGACACATTGTGAATGAAAATAAAATTTTAAAACCATATCAGAAGAATCTATTTATTTATCAGCTATGATGGTGGGAAATTAATTTCATGATATAATAATTAAAAGAATACAATTCATTCACAATTCTTTTAAAACTCAAGAACCACTCGTTCAGAAATTTTCTTGAATATAATATTTTTTAAAAATTTAAAAATATTACCAAATATATAAAAATATCCTTTTTAGAATATCCTAATTATAAATAAAACTTTTTTTATAAAAAAATTTAGGTTGGGAATATAAAACAATTTTTTTAACGATAGTGGAAATATAGTTAGCCTTTTGTTAAAAACATTTCTGAAATCATATTAAGTAAGAAAGTGTGAATAATGTTACTTCTAATTGAAAATTAGTATAATAACTAGAGGAGGAAAATGAAATAAATTTACCCAATAAGGATTATATAATTTTCTAATTGTAAATTCAAGCACGAATAATATTGATAAAATGGGATGATAATATGAATTCCATAGAAAATTTGGTAACATTTTAATCTTAATTCCAATTAAAGAATAACATCATATGAAACATTAAATATTTATAATATAATTACATTCATGATATAACATTTCAACGAGTATGTATATACACCTAATAATTATAATACATGTGAATAACGTAGTATATGTCTCAAAGAATAAAATTTTAGGTGATAAACCCTTATAGATTTGGAAATGTATAAATAAAAATGTCATAAAATAGGGAACAATAAATATATTTTTAAATCCCCATTATCATTTGAGAATAAAAATAATAAAATTTAATTAAAATTTTATACACCATACAAAATAATGACCTATAAAATATATAATATCTCTCATAGAAACAAATCTCGGGCAACAATCCCTTACCTATAGTCCCATATTTATATTTTCAAGTTCAACCACCATTAATAATAACTATATATTTATTATAAAAATATTTTAAAATAAAAAAAATATTACTTACTTACAGTATCCTATCACCAATTAATTAATATTATTTTACTAAAATCACTACTCAGGGTGATAACTTCTTAGTTTTTCATGCATGTTCTGGCTCACTATCCCCGATCCTTATACATTGATCATGGTTAAATAATATCCAACCTATTAATCATTTCAAAATTATAATATATAGTCATTATATACACTTTTATAACTATAAATATAAAGTGGTGATGGAATGTTATTTAGATCAATTCATGTGCAAGTTTGTTCATTTATATACATGAGATATGTTTCCATTTTTAGATGGATCAAATAGATGAATGGTAAATAACAATTCACATTTTAATAATTATAATAATTTCATAAATTACATATTTATTGATATAATATATCATTATAATGATAAATGTGGTTTTATAGAAATATTAATACACCACTCTATGGAGGTGGTAATTTACACATATGCGTGACTGATAGTTTCATTTACCATTTGATGGAATGATGGTGAAATATTGTTTTCCAATCATAATAATAATAAAATTTCAGGATATTCATGTTAATAAAGTCTTTATTTTTAAAAAGATACAACATTTTTATTTTAGGTAGAAAAAAGAAATAAAATTGAAGTTACTTAGTTAAGAGTTATACCCCTTTATCAACAATCCTCCTTTGGATTACAACATATGCATTAAAATGATGGTTGTTTAGAAGTTATATAAGTTGTAGCACAATTTGAAAGGAAACTAGGATAGTATTATGGTTGGTTTTATCTAATCTATAAGGCTCATTTTTTTTCATAATGGATTTTATGAGGCTCTATTTTATATGTGAGAGATGGGGAACCCATCGAGTTATATAATTTATTAAACTAATGTAAATTAATTTTCAGGTTCATATAGCTCAAAACTGATAAATTTATTTATATAGGATGAGGATATGTATAAATCATCTAATAAAATTGTATTTATACATGTTTATGTTGTGCTTAATCCTTTTCTCTTTGTTTTAGATCATTATTAAACATTTTAAAAATTAAAATAATATCAATGTGTTATGATATTTGAGGGAAATGAATGTTAATATAAAGGGGAAATTGACCCTTAAGTGGAATATTGGTTATATAATATAAAAAATCACATTCGGTTGGATATATGTAATTTTTTTGTGAATTTAAATTATTTTAGTAATATATTATTTAATATATGATGGAATAAAGATCATTTTCAGGACAATTTAAAATCTTTTAATTTGATGAAAACCTAATTGAAATTTATTTCGAATCCAAGTTTTAAAAAAGATTATATAATATATTTTTAATAAAAATTTTGAGAATCATAATTAATAAATTACCATGGTAAAAAATAATTATTCATTTAGATAAATAGTTATAACAAAACCTAGATACTTCTTATCCTTAAGAAAAAAATTTATAGTTATTAAGGTCAAGATAATATCATTTTAAAATAACACTTTATGAAAAATTACGTAATTATCAAAAGAATAGAAAAATGGAATAATAATTAAATATATTCAATAAATGGAAGCTAATATTTAAACATTACTCATCCATTTGGATAATTTAATGGGTTAAAAAATATAAATCACTTTCTAGGTTTTTTAACCATGTTTTACTTGATTTAATCATACCAAGGTGATAATAATTTACCACACTTAGTATTTGTACTGACTAAACATTATGTTAAATATATTAAATTATATTAATTATATAGAATAAAAATATTTAATGCATTATACAAGATTCAATTTATATATGTGGTAGTAAATAATATTATATAATGTATATAATACATTATGAAATCTATTTTTTTTAAAAAATAGTTTTATGTATAAAACCAGACATATTATTATTTCAAGACAACTAAAAACCATTATATGAATTATAAAAAAATTTATTGAGTATGAAAAATATACATTTATTTTAAATAATTATTTAATAATTATTTATTTAATTTGTTGAGTTAAAACCCCACTATGCGCATAAAAATATTTATTTTGAAACACAACTCTTTAACATTCAAATTATTTGATTTTCAATTCCAAAAAATAATAACCCATTAATTAATTATATAAATGCTTAAAAAATTCTTATTCAAAAAATCTCATTGTTAATATTCATTCGCAAAACTAATATCCAGGTGATTACATTTCTATTAGATATTCATATTTTAATTTTATATGATCATTTTTTTATGCTTAGAAATGCATGTAATGAAAGATATAAATAAAATATAATTTATTTAAGAAAAACTATATCCTAAATTATCAAAATGTTACGTTATAATTCATTATAATAATTTTATCATCATAATATTTCCATGTAGTACAAAAACTGTAGATACTTTTGAATAATCGCATCCTTTGTTTTCCATGTAGCATTCTCTAATTTATGGTTTCACCATAAAACATTAACCATGTGAGTGGTGTTACTTCCAAAAATTTATATATATGTTTAAAAAAATCATAGGTATTTCCTTATAATTTATATAATTTTCAAGAGTTATGATATCTTGGTTCGCTAAATATTAAACATTTATTATGTACTTCCTCATGAGAGATACATGGAACACATAATAAACATTAAAGAGATTCAGTGGATGTACTAGGAAATAAACTTTCATCTTAATGTGATCAATAATCTAAAAGTTAAAGATATGTCTAGGGTTCATCATTCCTTTAATTTCAAATCACACTAACTTCATTCAAGATGTTATTAATTGGAATATCATATCAACAACATTTAACTCCAAATCTCGCCTATGTAAAAAATTTCATTCCACTATATGTTTCTCTTCTATGTTGATAAATGTCTCTAAAATTTTATGTCATTTCCCAAGATTTCATAGGAAACAATTACATTTATCCTCCAACATCATACAAGATGGTTTTGGATCAAACTTCCTACTATAAATGTATTCATAGGGCTCCATCTGTATTCTTTAGTGAATCATACTTTTTCATGAAATTTGACCAGAGAATGTTTTTGATCCCAACAATATTTAAAATCAATAGATCCTGATCTCAAGAAATATTATAGGATTTTAATATACTTCTTAGATGGAATATATATACATGTTGATTATATAAATTATTAACCATTATCTCTAAATCCCTATCCTACTAAATAATTATATATAATTTTACGGTAAACCTAGGATCCCAATTAGATATAGTTAAATGAGGTAATATAGTAAATAATACCACATTATTATTAGATATATTGGAAGTATGGTCTATAGGTAAATCGTGACTGATGGAAATGATGTGAGTTAACATTATAAGGTGGTCTACTTAGCCATGTTTCCATTAGAGGTTTTGGGACTCTGATGATGAAATAAATTGTAATGTTTTACCATTTCCATTTTCATTATAGGTAATGGATATAAGACTTACCAATACATTAAAATCACATACATAACATGTTGAAATACTATGAATTGAGTTAAAAACATACAATACACATTTAAATGTCTTCCCACAAGAAATATTATTTTAGATCTCAATATATATTTATATATCATGGAGGAATATAGAATGATAAACTACGATTTTCAACCAATAAATCCTTATTCAAGACTATTATTGATGAGATACTTTCTCAATTATTAAACCATATCATTCCAACACATTAATGTTTAAATATAGGAATGGTTATCAAAATATTTTTCATTTACACACCTCATGTATATACCCCTTTAATCCTCATCTGGGTATATGTTTGAACATTCAATTAAAAAATATGTGATCTATCATAATTCATTAGGATATAAAATTTTATATTCTTCAAATCCTTAAGTATTGTATATAATTCAATTATTATCATGACCAAAGTATCCTATTTATTCTCACTTAAAGCATCATCCACCATACTCCCCTTCCCATGGTGGTAATTTATATAGAATAAAAAATCATTAATTAGCTCTAAAAATCATGTATTGAGGATGATCATATATTTATATGGGAATATATAATTTATGATTTTATGATATGTATTTATATCAAATCATTAAAAATAAAGATAATTCTATTATGTATTCAGTGAAAATTTTACCAGCGCATTCTCTAAATCATGAATTTGGTAATTTTTGTCGTCTATTTTAAATTTTAATTCAACACAATATATCACCATTTCATTCTAAATGAAGAGTAATTAAAATAACTACATTGATTCATCACTGATGATTACATTCCCTTGTTTACTATGGGGGTAGTTAATGTACATGTATGCTAACCAACCTACTTTCTTGCACCTTTATGTTTTCCTCACATTACTATTTCTAATGTAAAATCACCCCCATTCGAGTCAACATGGATATTAGAGTAGATATCACTAATTAAACCCTCACAATTTACTCTTAGTGACCATAATAGTTAATAGAACTACGTATCTATGTTTCTTATATTGGAATTCTATATTGTTTTATTAATTCATTCTTTGAATGATCCACTAGAAAAACCTTAATTGATATTATATGTACTATGAATGTTAATTTATGTAAAAAAAATCACACTTGGAATATTTATTATACAACAAATCCTCCTTGTGGTCTTTAGAAAAAACCTCAGGAGTTCATGATGATCATCCTTTCAGATAAAATATATAATAACATAATTTATGCAGTTTATCAAAAACGGATTATGTTAATCACTAAATAATCTATTAAATAAATCCATGAATGTTGAAATATAATTTTTAGGTCCAGATGGAACCCCCATAATTACATAATTCTCAAACATGATATGAAAGGTATCATTTTTTATATCATCTTTATTAATAATCAATTGATGAAATCCAGAACCATGTTTATGATTCAAAAAGCATTGATATCTACATAATTGATCAAAAAAATCATTAATATTGGGTATATGATACTTTTTCATGATAGAAATCGTGTTGTGTACTTAAAAATCAATAAAAAGATGAATTGACCAATCATTATTTATAAACAAAAATAATAGTTTCACCCCATAATGTTTCCATCATGTTTATTAATTAGTTTTTTAGATATCCATTTAGTTTATTCTTCTTTACTACAAATCACTTTGGGAGATTCTATATAGAGTAAATAAAATATACATACCTCCAAGTGTGAGTTCTGTTCTAAACTTATCAACACGATACAGATGAAAAATACAAACTCTTACAAAAATGCATAAGAAATGTGAAATATCCATATCCTAAATGATGATTTTATAATAAACCACATAAGACAAACAAACTTTATGGAACGTAATTAAAACCTATAAGATTGAACTAATTTTAATTGTGAGTTTCAATATATCCTCCCAACGATAAATGATCATAGGTTAATTTTAAAAATTATATATGAATCACATTCCATATAAATTTATTTGTTTTCATTTTATTTATAGGTTATCCATGATTATAATAACATCATATTTTAACTAGACAAAGAATCCAAATATTTTTGAGAGCCACATTCCCATAAACATCAATCGGAGAGTAACAACAAACATGAGATGTGTTTATAGAAATATTTGTGTTATCAATGAAAAATAAGAATCTAATCATTAAGATGGTAATGTGGTAAACTTATAAAATTCATTAGAAATAAATTTTTGGGTATATTTAGAATAAAATAATTCATTGGAAACTCTATAGTGGATGATTATTGTATAGTTCAACATGTCATTCTGGTAACCAATATTGGAAGTCACGATCATTTGAAATTTTCATTTTCTTTTGAGATTAAGTGGTTGTTGACACAAATAATCATCATAAACATTTAAATTCATTACATGGTTATCATTATTCCCATAATCCATGAATTTTACGCATTATAGTCAGGTTGGTTTATTACATTTTATTCTCCATTGTTCTATTGAATCAACTGGCCAATTCTTCACATTCCGATATTTTTAAGTGTTATGCACATTCTATCCAAAACTAAAGCACCTCATAACTCAAATCAATTCATTCCCTTCATGTTTATTACAAAATTTATATCATTTAGGTAATTCTTGTTTCATTCCCCTATTATATTTATTCAATATTTTTTGTGTTATCCATTTTTCTTGTCCAACCAAATCTATGGTAATAATAAAAATATCCAATTTACATTTCTACCCAGGTAGAACATTTAATTATTTCATTATAGATACTAAAATATCTTTTAAATAATTCCGTTCTGAGACTTGGCATCATTCATCAACTCCTACAAATCATTTTTTGTTTTCATGAAATTCACATTGAGGAGAAAGTTGCAACTGTACAATAAAATTACACTATTCCAATGTTTTTCTAAGGAACCAAATAAAAAACCAAATATAAAACCAAATAAAAAACCAATAGGCCGCCACAGTACCATTAAAATTACAAATCACAAAACTAATAAAATTTCAAACATAAACTGAATATATTAGTTTTTTCTTCATGTTTGATGATTAAACCAGAACCATAAATTTTATATCATTTAAAATTTTCCTAATTTATACTAATTAATTAATTAGCCTTATACTTAAACTAAGATAATTCCATCATGTTTTTTGTATATAGAATACAGGGAATGTTAATATTGAAAAATATCATATTAATCTCATGCCATTCTAGGATTTTAATTTGATTATCTTGTATCTTATTCTAAATAACATTCCACAATTTATCTATTTCTCATTCCAAATGATAAATATGTAACTTAACATTTCCATGTTTCTAAAATCGGAGAACAAAAAATATTTTCTCAGTGGTATGGATCCATCGCTCAAACATTATTAGATATGAAAACAGAGAAATTAAGATGGATATTCCCTCATAAATTACTTAATATTACGTTTCTATATTCATTGATCTCTTGGAATCATAACAAACAATTATGGACATATTATTCTATGTATTCATAAAAATACGGGTTTTCATTCCTATACTAATAGAATTTTGTTTCTTATGAGAAAAAACCTCTCATATTCCATAAAAGTTTTTAGTCAGTATTATTATTTCTAGTTCCATCCATTAACTAAAATTAAAAATTTCATTTTAAACATCATGATACAATAATCAGACTAATAAACCACTTAATCATGAAACATCATTCAAATTTTATCTTGATTATGACACTATATATTAAATCTGTAACACCTTAAGTTAAAAATTGTATATCCATTTTCATTATATATTCAAATAATATCTAACATTTTGTAATTAATTTATTAATTAACCAAACAATATTACACATGAATGTCTTCAAAGCTGTGTAGTGTTAATATTACTCCTCATGCGATGGTGATGTATGATATAATTTCCAATAATCTCATTTTTTGTTTTTAGACCTTGGTATGTTTGGGATACTACCCCATCCACAATATATTATACATAATGGGATATATTTTCATGGAAACCCATACACCGTTATTTATCATATATTATTATTTCTCATATACATAGGATTATAACCATAGTTTCCAAAAATCATATCTAATCTTAATCACTAATAATAACTAACCCTTATCTAATAAAAACGAATGAAACCCAATAATTTCATAAAAAATATTACATTAATTTAAATGAATATTGAAAAAATATAATAACATTAAACATATGAAAACAATAATGGTTCAGTGTACTTAAAGACTAGTGGCATTAACACCTTATATAGATGAAATGTTCATCAACACTCAAAAATTTATTATTATATTATACCATTATTTTAATAATAGTATGTCATTTCTTAAAAAGTTTTATTTTTGGCTATAAAAATTGTATTACATTAATGGGTATAGTACTGGTAAGAGGTTGATCCATAGTGAGAAGG
Organism: Viscum album; assembly: GCA_963277665.1. NCBI lineage: Eukaryota > Viridiplantae > Streptophyta > Magnoliopsida > Santalales > Viscaceae > Viscum > Viscum album. The sequence goes on along the minus strand of OY728125.1, from coordinate 1,917,713,590 downwards.
AGTTATTTTTGTCATCCTTATCCAATTTTTAAATGATTTAGTAATGTTTATTAAATTTAAAGTCTATTTTATATATGTTTTTATGAAAAAGGGTGATTGGATATTATTTTCATATAAAATTACATAAAGGATAAATAAAAACACGATAAGTTGGTTTTGATGCAAATTTGCAGGGGAATCCTTCAGGGATGTGTATTTTAGATGGTTTTTGTTAAATCAATTTTTTATGAGGTTTTGTTGTTCATAGTAATTGACATATTTGGGATTACTTATGTAACAGAACCCCCTTTGGTTTTGTATGTTTTTTTAAATCAATAGAAGTCAATTTTGATGGTCTGAAAATTGATTTCTCTTAATTTTTATTAATTGCAGCTCTTTTGAATTGGTTAAAACACCTAATGGTCATGGATGTTTTTAACCATAATTCCATAAAGTAACCCTAGAAATCTTGTTATTGGTATGATATGAGATTTATATTGATATTTGAAAAGTGTATAATAAGGAATCATAAGAAAGAAAAGATGAATAATATGATTACAACATCACAATTGATAAATTAAAACATTCATTGGTCCATATCCACCAACACAAAGATAATTTTGATACTCATGGAGTAGTTATTAATTAGTGAAATTTTAGAACATAGACACATCATTTTGAATGCTTTTGAGGGAAGGTTGTCGAGAAGTTAGCATAGAAGCAACTTTCTTTCTCTCTTCTCTCATCTTCTTTATCTATCTTCTTCTCTCCAAGGACATACCCAGTGTGATCTCCCTTCAAATTGAATGAAATATGAATGAATGAATCCCACAACTAAACATGGTGGGGATGTCACCAATTTATATGTTTTAGGAGTACATGGCATGTACCAGAAAGTACATAGTGTGTACTCTTGTCAATGTTATTTTCCATATTTTTCTCTCCCGGTGGGTGATTTAACACGCCATCTCTGACATAGAACATTGCACCTCATGGTAGGTGCTGGTACACTACATTTATCTAAACCATTGAAGACATGTACACTCATTCATTAGACACCAACCACTTCTATAAGGTCTACACATTGTGTAGATGGGTGTATATTGTATATAAAGGTCATCTGAAAACATGGGAATATAGACTTCATACCAGCCACCAATTGTTTCTTGAAGAGGATGCAGGGCGTGTATATGACATACACGATTTGTACAAGATTCTGGTAACTTGATCATGTACTTGGCCTAGCCAATCCATGTTAGGGTTCTGGTATATGGTGTGTATTCTAAAGTACACACCATGTAGTTTGGAATTTTTTATCAACATTCCCCCAATTTGTGTATTTTTCTTGGAATACCTTAAATTCATTATGATTACCAAATTACATCATTTTATCTCCAAAAGAACTTGTATTTACTGAATTAATTTTCAAAAAAACTTGAAAAAATGTACGAAAATGTATACACAAATAAGTCACGTAAAATAACCTATTTAAAACAATTCTTCAAAACCAAATAAATATAAACTTATTAATGGGTGATCTTAGATTCTATGTATCTATAATTATGGGAGATATTAATCAATAGTCATATGTAACCACAAGATAAGGATTATGGTATGTAATCATGGTAAAACAAATAATGTCCATACTCATTGTACCATATATCATAAACATGGGTCATGTAAGAAAACATTATCATAAAAAATACAGAAATCCTAATAGTGAGGAATCATCATAGATCAATCATGAACCACGAGTTCAAATCATAAGTATCTTAACATTCCATTAGAGTATGGCACCATCATAGGCAAAAAAATTATATTAATTATCATGTTTAATAAAATACCATCATATCGTAGTTGATAGGGTATAACAACATGAATTTTATATAATAAATGATCAGGAATCACAAAATGTTTTCTACATCATAGTGGGTCTGGCATCCCAGCATAATTCTTACTGTGGTTCAATCACACATACTTCATTCCAAATATAATCTCATGAGTTTCAATCCTTTATCCAATGAACTAGAAATATTTAATGGACACACTCATCACATAATTAAATACATATATATGTCCCATAATATTAGAAAACATTCTTCATTTCATCAATGAAAAATACATTTAAATAAATATGTTTTGTGAAAATATAATCACCTCATCATTTCATCATTTTAAAATCTTTTCATTCATCAAATTAAAAAATCATCCAATAAATGAATTTTTATTATATCATTTATTCGTATCTATATTAAATCATTTTTATCCTCAATGGTTTTCATCTGAGATGAAACTGTATCTAAAAGATAATTGATGTATTTTTGGAAGAAAATATACTGTTAATTTTGAAACCAATAATTCAATATTTTCCCAAAATATTGTAGATAATATTTTAATTTAAATTAACCATGTAAACATATAAATAATTTTTTAAATTATTGTAAAAAAATGATGTTGGTAAAGTCTAGTCCGGTTATAAACTTTAAAGGGGAACATAGCTTCACACCTTTGTATGTGTAAATAATAAATTTTATAGAAAACATTAAGAAGGATTCGTTTTAATCAATTTTAAGTAATTTAATATATATGGCCTATGAAATTTTTTTCCATTGTCTTAATAATAATGAAAATTTATAAAATAATTTTGTTGAGTAAGGAAATGGATGAAAAGTTTCATCGACCAAAGTGGAAATAAGATTTTTTTACCATTAAAAAAATATACTAATATATTTAAGTATTAAATATAGAAAATTTTTAATAATAAATTAAAATTACATGAATAAAAAAGGAGAAGAAATGAGCAGATTGGTTTTACATATAAGGATTATAAAACATTCTCTATGAAAATTCTATCAATATAATCCTGATTAAAATGGTATTAATTAAAGAACTTGTTTTACCTAGAAACATTCTTTTGAAATATTTAGAGCGAAGGGCATCGAGAAGGTAGCATGTAAGAACCTTTGTTTCTCTCTTCTGTCCTCTTTATTTTCTATCTTCTTCTCTCCTTGGTCGTAACTGGAGTGCTCTCCCTTCAAATGGAAAGAAATCTGAATGAATGAATCCCACTGCATATCTTAGAGGTACTGCCACCAATTTATAGGTTTTAGGAGTACATGGAATGTACAAGAAAGTACATATAGTGCACAGATTTTAATGGAATTTTCTATCTTTTTCTCTTCCGGTGGGTGACATAAAATGCAATCAATGACTTCGAACATGATGCCTCTTTGTTGGTGTTAGTACACGACATATAGTGCCACCATAAATGGTGTTTAATCTCATTCATTGGCCACCAACCACTTATATAAGGTCCGCACTTAGTATAGGCTGGTGTACATGGTGTGTAAAGGTCAGTCAACAACATTGGCATGTAGAATTTCTATCAACCACCTACCAATTCTATAAGAGGATACACAACATGTATATCACATAAATAGTGTTTATGGGATTTTGGTAACTTGGGAATGTACTTGTCTTGGTCAATCTGTGTCGGGGTTATGGTATACGACATGTATTGAAAAGTACAACTCATGTAGTTTGAAATTTTTTATCAACCTTCCCCTGATTAGTGTCTTTGTTATGGAAATACCTAAAAATCATTTTGATCACCGAATAACATCATTTTATCTCCAATGGAACTTGTATCTAGTGAAAACATGTTTAAAAAACTCGATAAATTGTTTGAAATTGTATACACAAACCAGGCACATCAAACTCCCCTACACACTGTCTTTTTCTTGTCCTCAATAAAAATATTAACATGTAATCAATAGTGACCAAATTCAAAAAATGGAAGAATTAGACATTAATTATACTTATAAATACTATAGTTATAGAAAATTTATTGATAATGACATAAAAACATATTTCAATTTCAATGATATTCTAATTATTCATCTTTTATTGTTTTATTATGAATCTTACATTCTCTTTTATGCACATCATTCAAAATTTCTCAATTGCACATGCCACATGATGATTTACCAAAAATGAAAATAATACTCTCATCACTCAAGATCATTATATCGAAGGTTTTCTCAATCATAAGTATATGCACTCTATCCATAGGCTTGCATGGGTTCTCATTCTATACTTTTAGAAATTTAAATCACAAAAATCATGAGGGCCTTCATCAAAGTTCAAATGTTAATGAGGCTAAGGGTGGGTAAGAAATAATATGAAACATATTCTTAGTGGATTGAAAAAGGAGGCTATACTCTTAAACAACAATGCATGATATTAAAAAATTAGATCTCAACAAATATATTTCACCAATCAAGATATCATGAAAATGATATCATCACCATGATAGTCTCTTGAAAAATGTGTCCATTCACCGTCAATAAAGTGCAATAAATTAACTTGGTCCCTCTATTGCATTTTTTTGAGAGAGACCACCAATATTTCAATGTATAGTAGGCTATAAAACCCTTTTTCCTAAATGAACATGTGACAAACTCCCTCACACATAAGATCATGGTTTCTCACCAAAATGTACCGTACAAAAACAAAAATCCCTCTCTATGGCTTAAGTGAATAATGATGAAAAATTATAAAAGAATTAGGGTAGGAAGGGAAAATAGGATAGCAATGTATCTTCCTATAATGATAGATCATGGTTTCTAAGTGTTTTCAAAGAACAGATGTAGGGAAGGTGTCAAGGTCAAATAGGTTGAAAAAAAATCAAATTCCTCAATAATTTTAATGAGTTTAAAAAATATTCATGTTTTAATTAAAAAAAACATGAAAATTCTGGGAGTTATTCATATCCCAAGAATTTCTCAAGAAAGAGTGTATAAGAAATAATATGTAAAAAAGGTTTAAAATACCTCTCAGGATTGAGTAAAAAGATAAAGGGTCAATCATGTCTTGCCATGAAAAAAATGAGCAGTCTAATAAATGAATATAGCAAAGAATTTTAGTCCGAAAATCAACCTTATCAATAATTGTTTTAAAATAATTTATTACATTTAAAAAAAAGCATGTAACTTATATAATTCCAAACTTTCAATTTTTTATTTATAATTATAATTAACCTAAAATTATCCAATGTTTAAAATATTTTATCTTTTAATGATGTATCCAAGATTATTTCAAGGCCAAAATAGATGTATAGGTATAGGGGCTCCCCCTCACTAAATAGGGCACATGGTCCTCTATGTGCCACATAAAGGCAGAGAAGGTGAGGGGGGACCCAAAAGCGGACCAGGATGAGGGGATGTAATGTATGAAGTAAAACTATAATGAAAAATAAGACAATAAAATACTGAAAATAGTACCCCCCTCATGTATAGGTGAAGAAAGTTGAGAAGTGGTGGTGAAGGACAACCCAAAGCGTGTCTGGGCACCTGTGACGGTTAAGGAGAGAGAAAACTGAAATCATACACCACAGAACACATGAATAAAATAGCACAGAAATATATATACAATGGATGAAATGTGAAAAAAAGTCCTGGGGTCGCCTGAGTTGAGGAAACATATTGTACATAGGCATCCATCGGAGAAGGATCAGTAACTATGGAAGCTTGGGTCTTGGAGGATACAATTAAAAGTGAAGCTATAGTAGCTAGAGCCATGGGATTAGGACACAGAATAGAAGTCTTGGTAACTATCTCTGGAATCACTGTAATAGTGGTAGCAGTTGGTCTAGTAGTTTAGTGGATAACTAAATTTGTGGCCAGCATTGGAAATGGTGGTGGAGCTGTGAAAGAATGTCCAGGAGCCAAAGGTGGAGCAGGACATGGGGGTAGTAAAATATTATGATGCTGAATAAGAAGCCCCAACATCTTCTCGAGCTAGACTTGATGAATATCCAGATGAACCAGGTGGTTCTCCACTCTGTCTAGGTGCAGGGTTAAAGAGAAATTGAGTGAGGGTGAAAATGACGGTTGGGAAGTAGAAGGAACAGAAGAAGTAGGAATTATGGAGGAAGAAGGATGGCCAGCAGAAGGTGGTGGGATGGAGAGGGTACATTAGTAGGTGGATGGGGTGGATCCTGAGTAGCGACACCAACAGTAGCAGGTGGGGTAGCACTCTCCCCTATAGGATTAAGGGAATCATTCACAATCCCAAAGCACCCTCCCCGAATATCCACCAACCTCATGCAGATAATCATGAGGAACTCCATATGGTGAGAAGAATCAAAGTGATCATGAGGGAGAGCTGGCTCAAGAACTCTTAAATTGTGCCCCAAATGGATGGAATAGTAACCGTCATTCAGGATTCCATGATGGGAATGGATCATGGAGTAGAACTAGGACGCGACTATACATGGGAGGTCAGGGTAGTCATGTCGGACGATTTAGGTTAGGAGCTCCATGTCCCGTTCAGACACAACACCCATCTACTTGTCCTGTGGGAGAGGACAGCGTTGAATCATCACTGAGAAAATCGAAGAGAAGGGTCAAGGATGAGAGTTCTCTTATGTGATGTAGGAGTATACATGTGGACAAGACCAACAGTCTCCCTTCACATTGTGATAATGTTAGAGCACTCAGGGCAGGTCAAGGTAGAGATGAGAGGTGGGGTAGTATGATGGGGGTAGAAGGTACACCCTCAGACAAACTCAGCAATAGTAAATGAAAATTGTCATCCGCCTAGCTGAAATCAAACTAGACGGCCAGTATCTGTGGGTTTTTTCTAGAATGATGGCATGTCGAACTCGAATGTATTCTTGTACTCCAAAAATAAGTCACGATATGTATGTGTACTATCCTAGAATGTATCGAGAAAGTGAGTATGGGAAATATGATCCTATAAATCCTCCCAGATTCCAAGGTGTTATGGGAATTTTTGGTCATGGTAGCGACCACTCAAATGGATAGTATGGTGAGAAAAACATACCATGCTTTCTATCACAGGATGATCATCTGGAAAAATCAGGTAGGGATGTTGTGGAGGGTGGGGAGTAGCTGGTGCGGGTGGTGGTGGAACAAAGGGGTCCAGATCCGATGGTCCTGGGCCTATGGTAGGATGTGGATATGAGTATACCGGAGCAGGCCTAGAAGGCTAGCTAGTAGAGGATGGAAGGGTTGGCTTGGTCAGGTCCACTGCAGGTCTGGATGATAGCTCTGATGGAAATGAGCTAGAAGAGTTTCAACACTGGAACTCTAGAACTCTGCAGTGTAGGGGATGATTCCAAAGGAGTCGTAGTAGATGGATCCCCAGGAACTCTGGGGTCAGTAGAGGGCTCTAGTAGATGTGGTAGTAGAAGAAGATATAGAGCGGCCAACACTTGGGGCTGGGAGACTAGGATGTCCAATGCAGTCCACTCGTGAGGTCGAAAATGTATTTGAAGGCAAGGAGGCCGCTCAACCTCATCAGTGGAAGCAGTCCACTTCCCATGAGTTGGATCCTGATCCGCCATAACTAGAATAATAAGACAAAAAAATGAACGAAAGAAACAGAAGAATAAGAAGAAGAAAATCTGAGAAAACTAGAAATAATATTGGAAAACAACATATAGATCTAGGGTACACGGGGTGTACAAAAAGTTATGAAGAAACCTGTGTCCCTTATATTGACAAGCCGCAACAGAATGTGTAAGGAAAAATAGAAGCACACGGAGTGTAATAAAGTGACATTGTGTGTACACCGATATGTGTTGCAACCCATATAGACACACCATGTGGGAGAGCTACACGTTGTGTAAGTGAACATTGTGTGTGTGGCGTGTTGTTCATCCACAGAGGGTCCTCCCAAGGGATTGAGGACATTGAATTTCCCGAACAGACACATTGTGTATCAGTACATGGGATGGGAACCATGTCCCGAATAGACACAGCTAGGGCTAGAAGTCTAGGGGAGGCATGCTACATGGTATGAAAAGAATTTACATGGAATGCATCAGCCAAATGTGTAGAACATGCAGTTTGTGGCCATGTACAAAAATCACGCAGTGTGAGTTCTTCACGCATGACGTGTGTTGCACAGGATGCTAAAATGGTGGCTGATCCATGAAATTCCCTAAACGCTATAAAAAAAGAAAATGAAGGGTGTGGAAGGGAATACCTTGACCAAAGATCACAATGCATTAGAATCAGTACAAATAAATAACTTATAAGGTTTATTTGAAAATGGGGAGGTCGAACGACATGTGGGCGACGAAATGGGTGGTGGGGGGGGGGGGGGGGTCACATGACACAGGTTCATGCTGAGTGGGTTGCATTCTTTATAGTCATGGTACAATGTGTGTATTAGTGGACTACATGTCTTGTATCAATAGTTTTTTTTACATTCTATATAGTATAGTTATTATAGTAATCTATAAAATAATTAATATTAATAATTAAAATTAAAATATATATATATAATTATTTACTAAAAAACGATATACACGTAATGTATCAGGAGATACAAACTGTGGGATCTAAAATGAGAAAATGTGAAGTGAAGCCTTTGGTCCGATGCTTGGGGAGAGGTTTGGACCGACGATTGAACATTCTAAATTTAATCCTTCAACCACTGTAGAAAATTTTGTACTACATCACATTTTTATTAATTATATATATTTAATACACATGACATGTAATACACAGGAAAGTGAAAATGCATGTTTTGTGGTTTTAATTTAATGAAATTGGATGAAGTAGAGAGATTTGTCGAGTTCGAACTCCGAACTTTTGGATCTAGGGCCAGGACTCTGCCAATCTTCCAACATCACCCACATGTATTTCTTCACTGTGAAAATATATTTAGTTATTTATTAAAACATGGATCACATGAAATATATCGAAATACATGTCGTGTGATTGTATTAATAGGAAAGGTGATAGAAATGGGACAATTTCCAGTATTTAAACTTGGGTCTTTTGAAACTGGTCTACAACCCTGGACAATCTGTCCATCCCCATCACATGTTTTCATATATATAATCATATTCATATATATTATGAACAATATCAAACTCACCGTTAATGAAAACAAGATGGGGGATTCGAACCGGTGACGAATCCAATAATCCCTTGTTATTTTTCCATTGGAACTGGCATCATATATGTTTAGTATTTAGTTATTCTATAGATTTCTCATATTAAGAATATAAATAAAAAATATTTGTACATGCAATGTGTATAGGTGGTACACATCGTGTGTCATTTGGGGTGCCTCCCAGGAAGGTCCATTGTTTTAGGTCGTTGGATCAACCTACTTACCTCTAATTACCTATGATGCATGGTGGAGAGTGTTCCAACCATGTCTTCCATGTGATGGAGAGTCTTCGACCACTATCTGTTCACCTTGAATGGTTGACCATCATCCTAAGAAATTTATACCACTTCATAGTGGAATACTCATATGAGTCGGAATGGTCCCGACAATCTTGACTTGATCATTCCTGGAAATAATAGAAGACAAGAGTTAAAAATGATTACTTTATCACCAAGTTGGAAATATTTTTTTGAAATCATATGGTCATGGATTTCTCTTGTCTTCTACTTGTATAGCTTGGCATTCACATACGACTCCAATCATATTTCCTCATGTTTTGACAGTTATAACTTACACTTCTCTTCAGATGCCTTTATTTCAAAATTCATGTCCTTGACGACTCAGTAAACATTGTTATCCAACTCAATTGGGTGATGGAATGGCATTCCATAGATGAGGAACAAAATAGACATCCCTAGTGGCATCTTGAAAGCGGTCTGATTTTACCACAAAACATCATCTAGCTTCTTGTACAAGTCATTCCTTGAAGTGTTCACTATTTTCTCAAGAATCTAGTTGACCTCACGGTTGTGGAGCTCCACATTTCTAGTGAACTAGTGATGATATTTTTTCCACATATTAATCTTCACTCGGTACAATGATAGTAATCCTTTCATCAATGTTTTGTCGAAGTGGTTACCACTGTCTTTAATTAGTACACGGGGAATTTCAAACCTGATAAATTTGTATGTCATAAAAAATGCCACAACCAACTTGGTTGTGTTGTGTGTTGTAGCAGCGGATTCCACCCACTTAGAGACGTAGACGATACAGACCATGATATAAGTGTTCCCAAAAGATGAGGGAAATGGCTCTATGAAGTTGATTCCCCAGATGTCATAGATTTTGTCATCTAGAATGGGGTGTTGGGGAATATCAGCTCTGCGCCCCACATTACCTATTCTATGGCATCAGTTGCAACATGAATCCAAGGCTCGGGAATCTCTATGCATGTTGGGCTTGAAAACCCCAGACATCAAGATCATTGCTATAGTACAGTCTGGACCTTGATTTACCCCAACTAGTGTGGCATGGAAGAATTCATGGAATCCATGAATTTTAGTTTCCAGGATACAATGTTGGATCACCCCATCTCCACAGGATCAGAATATTAGTGGATCTTCACAGATGTACCACTTGAAATCAGAGAGAAAACTCTTCCTATACTGGATGTAGAGGTCATGGTGGATGGAACCTATAACCAAAAAATTATCAATTTCCGCATATTAGGGATGAGGTGATGTTGTGACTAAAAGGAGGTGCTCATCAGGGAAATCATACTCGATCTCATAATCTTCCTCCTTCTCCAAATGAGGTAGCTCTAGGTGGGATAGATGATCAGAAAGAACTTTCTTTCCCCCCTTCATGTCTCAGATCTCCATATCAGATTCCTGTAGGAGGAGTACCCATGAAATCAGTCACAGCTTTGTATCTTTTATGTTTAGCAGGTACTTGAGTGTTGCATGGTCAGTATAAAAAATAACATTAGATATCACTAAATATGATTGGAACCTATCAAAATTGAACACTGCTGCTATTATCAGCTTCTCTGTGGTAGTGTAGTTCATCTATGTCTCATTGGACATCCTGCTGGCATAATAGATGGGTCTGAAATTCATTCATGCCACTGGCTAGAGATTTCTCCCACTACGTAGTCAATAGAATCACACATTGCTTAAAATTTCTCCTCACAGTTTGGATCAATCATCACATGAGCTTACACTAGGCCCTGCTTTAGGTGAGAAAAATTTGTGGGGCATGCCTCATCAGACTCAAATATAGCGTCCTTGGTCATATGGTTGGTGAGGGGGTTTTTATTTTTGATAAGTCAATGAAAAAACACATTTAGAAACATGCATGTCCCTTTAAGCATCGAATATATCTGATGAAATTTGGAATATGATGTCGTGAAATGAATTCTATCATTGTTGGGTCCACCACTATCCCCTTTTCTAAGATTATGTAGCTAAGGAAGATGCTACTCTATACCATAAAATGACACTTTTCCCAGTTCAAACCCAGATTAGGGTTCTCACATCATTCTAGTACCATCTCTATGTGCTACAATCAAGCGGTGAATGAGTTTTCATAAATGAAAAAATCATCCAGAAAAAATGACAAGATCAATTCCCCCTTGTTAAGGATGATTCCCTTCATGCATCTCTGGAAATTGGAGGGATCGTTGACATCCCAAAAGACATCCTTTGGTAAGAAAACATACAGTAGGGGCAAGTAAATATGCACTTCTCTTGATCTTATAAGGAAATGGAATTTTGATGGTAGCAAGAATAAATGTTTAGGATGTAGTATAACTCATTCCCCACTATTATCCCTACCATCTGATCCTTGAATGCAAGGGAGAAATTATCATTCCTCAAGTCGTAATTCAACTTCTTGTAGACCACAGAGACTCTTCTAGTCATTGACAGTGCATGTGGGGATGAGCTCATTTGTGTCAATTGAAATCACAGTGATACCCCCTTATTCGGTAATTATTGTATGGAAATCAACCACAGACTATTTGAGATGGTTCAAATGATTCATGGATCCAGCTACTTGATTACCTATTCCATCACAAATTCCTTCCTGGGGAGGTATAGGTGTCACTATAGTTGACGATATGGATTTTCTAATTCTTCATGTAGAACCTTTTGGGTGAAAATGGTAGGGATGTTTCCCTTCATGTATACTACTCTCCACCCAATATCATTCTCTCACCGCATCAAAACCTGTAGAAGCACATCCTACTACTCCTCTAACAGTGCTGCACTAAGTATGTTGGGGAATGTATAGTGGTCTCCCAGGAACCTGAACATTAGAGAAGATGCGAGAGGCTTCAGTTACATTATAGGTTCCTTTAGAATCAATGGAACAAGTGGTTGCACCTCTTTCCTCTATAAAATGTTGGGACTCACATTATTCTTCCAGTACTAGCGACCGTAGCCTTCAAATAATTTTCGGTCCTCTAGTGCTTCATCAACTAGAATGATTGAAAAAACCAAGTCATCTGAGTAGAAAGAACATACTAGATAATCTACTATTCTGCTTAAGTGATCATCCATTTTTTTCACTGCATATCATCCCTCATGCTCTGATAATCATGTTTTCTTGATGACTTTGAATAAATTGTAAGAGACTCTTTCGTCTCCTCCTCTAAAAATCACCTCTGCTGATGAAAGTCGATGAATACCTTCCCAGTGTCCAAGAAATTTATTCCGAAAATGAGAGGAACACCCTGTTCAGCCTCTATGTTGAGGATTATGAAGTCTGTAGGGAAGATTATCCTACCCACCATTACCAAAAAATCCTCCAGTATCCCCATTGGATATTTTCTAGAGCGTCTGTCTAGTTGAAGAGATACTTGTGTTGGATTTATGTTGTTGATCCCTAGCTTCTAAAAAACTCTGAAGGGAAAGAGGTTTACACTGGACCCTAATTCAAATATGAGTTTTTCAAACTCACATGGTCTAATATTGAATGGGATAGTGAAGCTACTTGGATCCTAGTGCATTTTAGTAATTCAATGTTGTATGACAACTCAGCTCTCCTTGATCAGTGCAATGGTGCCTAGATCATCTATGATTCTTCTGTTGGAGAGGATATCTTTCCTGAATTTCGCATACGTGGGAATATGCATCAGTTCATCTGAAAAAGTAATGTTGATGTACAACTTCCTGAAAACTTCCATGATTTTTACAAACTGGAAGTCCAACAATATCTACTTCATCCTCTACAGTATGGGTAAGAATGGATCAAAGGGTTTATAAACCTCTCTTACTTTTCCCTCTGGAGGAGCGTCTTTTGGTGCCCCTTTGGATGAGGATGGGTTTGTAATTGTTTATTCTTCTTTAGCAGGGTTTGTAGGTGGACCTGGCTATGCAGGTTCCATCTATAGTATCTCATTTCTACTCTGTAGTGTCATAGCATGGGCCTCCTCCCTCAAGTTATTCTCAGTGATACCGTGTAGTGTGCCGGGCTACCTCATTATAAGATGGTTTTTCAGCTAGCCTATTTGGTTCTCCAATATTCGAATGGAAGCCTCATGATTCTGGAATCTGGTCTCTCTAATAGATAAAAACATTCTCATGAGATCCTCTAATCGTGAGGTGTTCTCCTTCTAAGGTGGCTATGTAGCAGGTGGAGGTGGTGGCTACCTCGACTAATACGGGTGAGGGTTTTGATTCCCATGCTTCTGGTAAGATCCATGTTGATGCTCATGTTGTCTTGTGTACTAGTTCTGATACTAGGGATGACCGTAGCTAGGAGATCACTGTAGAGGAGGATTCTGCTACTGTTGGCCCCATCCTGGGTTCTGGTGATCACTCCATCCCAGGTTCTGGTAGTGCTGGTACTAGTTCGGACCTTCGTTTTGATCAACAGAGCTCACCTCACTCATTGATGGGCTAGCTGTAGGTCCCATAAATTCTCCAATGATTTGGTTATCACCACATTCACTACACACAATCTGGTTTTCCACATATACTCATGAAGCACCCTTCAGATTTAGCACGTTGTTCTTTTTCAACATAGCGTCCAACTGGGTAGATAACATAATAGTGGAATTGATATTGTGAATACCCCATTTTTGTGTTCCTCGCTCCAAATTCCATTGGATGATATTGGAATATATGTCTTTTAGCAGTTTGAAACGCTCTTCGTGGGACTTCCTCATAACCATACCTCGGGCAGCAGCATCAACCACAAATATTATGTTCCTCTTTAGTCCTCTATAGAAGGTATGTACTTTCATCCATAGTGGGAGTCCATGGTGTGGGAATTTTTGCAACACCTCTTTTAAATACTCACATGACTCGTACAATGACAATGTGTTATGCTACTGGAAGTATTGTATTTCATTCTCCATGGTCACCATTTTCGAGGTTGGGAAATATTTTGACAGGAACATCTCAGATAACTCCTCCAATGTGAGGATATATCACTACAGAAAACCTTTTATCTAGTCTTTATCCTTTTCCCATAGAGAGAAAGGGAAGAGTCAAAGGAAAATGGCATACGAGGGTACTCCATGGTAGCGGAACGTGTCACATACCTCCAGGAAATTGGAGAGATGGGCATTGGGGTCATTGATGGGCAGGCTGCCGAAGTAAACTGTGTTTTCGAACAACTTCATGATAGTAGGTTGTTCTCGAAGTGTTGGGCCTACACCGGTGGGCAGACGATGCCTGTGTTAGCTCCATGAATAGATGGTAAGCCATAGACTATGAGTGTATCGTCTGGAGGTGGCTACTGAGGGAGTGAAGGAGAGATATATTTCTTCTCCTGAGGGGAGAAGTACGGCCCCGAACCTATATGTAGGTATGGATTCCACTCCGGTTAGAACTGTTAGAGTTGTTTCATTCCATGTCCTTGAGAAAGTGGAGCTTGCTGGTTCCGGTTTTCATTTGGGCCAAATTGTTTCCCAACTAATTAGAGAGCTATGGAATCTCCCACATAATTGTGCACCATAGGATTTTTTAGGTTTTTTTTTCATCCATGAGGGTATTTTGTAACCATAAAAGATTATGTTCAATCTATAGGTCAACTAGGATAATCTCTGATGAATCTATGATTTTGGAACAAGTAAGGTAGTTTCAAATACATTTATGAACAACTAAAATAGTAAAAACACCATGTGTAAATAAGAAAGAAGAAATATAAACAAAAATGGGGTTAGAAAAAATATTTTTTGGATTTTTTAATTTATATTTTCACTAAATTTTATATAAACCTGAAAAAAAAATTAACTGACAGCTCCCCGAAAACGGTGCCAAAATTTGGTATGTCGTTTCTGTCGAAGTGTTTTTTTGGATATCCAAATTGTATTACCATAACGAGTATTATACTAGTAAGGGGTTTATCCATAGGTTTAATGAGTTATTTTTTTCTTGATTAACTAATTTGTACTTAATTTAGTGAAGTGTAGTGAATTTAAAGTCGATTTTTTTATGTTTTTATGAAAATGGTCATTGTATATTAATTTCATAGCAAATTACATAAATAATAAAGAAAAAAATGGATGTTGGTTATGATGAAAATTTGGAGGGATATGCATTGGGACTGTGGATTTTAAGAGGTTGTTATTAAATCAATTTTATTACGAGATTGTGTTGTTCATAATAATTCAAATCTAAATGATTACATGTGTAATAGAACCCCCTTTGGTCCAATGTGTTTTTTAAATAAATGGAAGTTAATTTAGTTGGTCCGAAAATTGATTTCTCGGAATTATTATTAATTGAATCACATTTGAGACGGTTAAAACACCCAATAGTCATGGATGTTTGTAACAGAAATTCCTTATAGGATCCCTAGAAATACAGTTTCTGGTCTGATATTGGATTTATTTTGATATTTGAAAAGGTGTTAATAAGAAATTATAAGAGAGAAAATATAAACAATAAGATTACAACATCACGATTGATAAATTACCACATTTATTTGTCCACAACCCCCAACACATAATGAATTGTTCTACCCATGGAGTATATATTAATTAAAAAAATGTTGTAATTGGACTCATCCTTTTGAAGGTTTTGATGTGAAGGTTGTTCGGAAGTTAGCTCAGAAGTACCTTCCTTTCTGTCTGCTCTCGTCTTCTTCCTCTCACTTCTTCTCTCCCAGGACATACTCGGATTTCTCTCCCTTTGAATTGAATGAATTATGAATGAATGAATCCCACTCATGATCACGGAGGTCCTACAACAAATTTATATGGTTTAGGAGTACACAACATTTACGGGAAAGTACATGGTGTGTACTTTGGTGAACAAGATATTCCATCTTTTACTCCGCCAGTGGGAGACCTAACACACCATCTTTGACTTGGAACATGGTTCCTCCTAGAATGTGGCAGTATATGGACTATAGAGTCACCATATACATCCTACGCTCTCATTAATTTTCCACTATCCACTTTTAGAATATCCACACATCTTGTAGACAAGTGTACATGGTGTGTAATGGTCATCCAACAACATGGGCATGTATACTTACTCTAAGCCAATAACCACTTAGAGAAGAGGATGAATAGTGTGTATATGACGTACACAGTGTGTACGAGCTTCTGTTAACTTTGGCATGTATTTGTCTTGGCCAATCTATGTCTGGGTTCTTGTATATGGCATGTATTCGAAAGTACATGCCGTGTACTTTGGAATTTTTGAGGAACAATAACCTAATTTGTGTCTTCATCAGGGAAATACCTGAAAAGAATTATGATAACTGAATTACATCATTTTATCTCCAAAGGAACTTGTATCCAGTGAAAACACAATTTTAATAAAACTCATTAAAATGTAGAAAAATGTATAAACAAATAAGGCACATCTAATAACCTATTTAAAACTGTTCTTAAAAACCTAGAGAATATATACATACTAAATGGTGATCTTAGATGTGATGTATATAAAATTATAGGAGATATTAATCAATGGTCATAACAAAGAATATGATTATGATTATGGTTTGTGATCATGATAAAAACATATAATGTTCATACCTAGTGTACCATAGATCATAAATAGGAATCATGTAATAAAACATTATCATAAAAAACACATGAATCCTACTAGTAAGGTATCATAATAGATCAATCATGAACCATGAGATCAAATCATAATCATTATAAAATTCCATTAGAGTTTGGAACCATCATAGGCATAAAGTCCATATCAATTGTCAAGGTTAACTAATAATATTATCATGTCATAGTTGATCGGGTATCAAAACATGATTCTAATATAATAAATGATGATGAATAACTAAATGTTTTCTATATCATAGTGGGTCTGGAATCCCATTATAATTCTAATAGTGGATCAATCACATAAACATGTTTCCCTTTATTATCTCATGAGATGATAACATTTATCCAATGAAATGGAACGATTAAATAGACCCACTCATCACATAATTAATTCCATATATATATATATATGTGTGTGTGTGTGTCCCATAATATCAATAAAAAATTTATCATTTCATTAAATAATAATCCATGTGAATAAATAAGTTTTGTGAAAATATAATCATCCCATAATTCCATTATATTAAAAGTATGTCTTTCATCATATTCATAAATCATCCATTAAATGAAGGTTTGTTGTATCATTTAATCGTATCCATAGTAAATCATTTGTAACATTAATTGTTTTCATCTTAGATGAAATTGTATCTAAAAGGTATGTGAGGAATTGGTTGATGAAAATACACTTTTCATTTAAAAATAATAATAATCCATAAAACTTCAAAAATATTATAGATAATATTTTAATTTAAATTAACCGTGTAAACATATAAAGTATATTTTAAATTACTGAAAAATCATAATAGTGGTAAATTCATGTTAGGTTATAATCGTTAAAGGTCAAAAAACCTTCACACTTTTGTATATGTAAAGAATAAAGTGTTCAGAAATCATTTAATAAGATTCCATTTTAACCAATTATAAATAATTTAATATGTATGGTATATGAATTTTTTTCCATTACCTTTATAATAATGAATATTTATAAAATAATTTTGATGAGTAAGGATACGAAAGAAAATGTTCCTTGACTAACGTGGAAATATGTTTGGGTTTTTCCCTTAAAACAATATATTTATCATTTTAAGTATTAAAGATAGAAATTTTTTAATAATAAATTTAAATTTTTTGAACAAGAAATGATAAGAAAAGAGTCAATTGGTTTTCCACGTATGGATCATAAAATATTATCAATGAAATTCAATCAATATAATCCTGATTATAATGGTATTACAACCTAAATCCCTTACTTCTACGGAAAATTTTCAATAGAATACCCCATAAACGAATAAATTCAAAAGAAACATTAAATATAATTAATATAATAAAATCCATTAGATTTCATGTCAAATTCATTTTATATAGTCATTAAAAAATTAGGTTCATATCATTAGAAATCTCTCAAAGAAGAAAATTTTAGATGATGAACCATTTTAGGTTTATTTATCTATGAATCAAAATATCCCAAAAGATAGAAACATTTATTCATTGGTAAATATACATAATCTTAGGGTAATAATAATTGAAAATTAATCAAAAATATATACACCATAGAAAAAAAATGTTGTGAACATGTCATGCGTCCGCAAGAAATAAAAATAAGTCCAAAATGCTTCACCTCAGACCCCATCATGATTCATTCATGTTTTATCTAATTGTATTATTATTATATAAGTATTATGTATATATTAAAAATAAAAACTAAAACATTTCATTTCATATATAATTTACATATATAATTGTATCACTCATTTATTAACAAATATTCATTAAAATCGTTATTCTGGGTGATAACTGCTTCATTTTCAAGCACGTTTCGATTTAGTAATCTCAATCCCTATAACCTAATCATGGTTTGATAATCACCATAAACATAATAATTTTATTAAAATAGTAATTAATTATTATATTAAATTTTATAACTATTTATATAAATCAATGAAGAAAAATTAATTTGATCATTTCATGAAGACTAAAGTTTGTGTATATGCATGAGTGGTGATTACATTATTCAATGGATAGAATAAAACTACGTAAATTTAAATTATAATACATGAAATCATAATAATATAATAAAACTTATATATATTATTATAATATGTCATTAAAACTATCAATGTGAAGTGGTAATTAAAAACAAAACACATCTTTTCATATAGGTGGTAATCCAAACATACACATGAGAAATTCCATCATTTCTCATTACATGGAATGTTGTTTAATAACATGTTTTAATCACCATAATTATAATTAAGTAGACTAAATATACTAAATTAATTATTTTTAAATGGATACCATTAATTTTGAAGTGGTAAAATAAGAAATAAAATTTTATGTGCTTAGTTAAGCCTGAAACATATTCATTGAGAATATTACATTAGATTACAACATAGGCCCTGAAAAGACTATATTTTCGGGTTAAAATTGAATATATTAAGTGACAAATAATTATATTATTGTAGTATACTCTTTATTTTATTATAATTATGTCTCTATCTTTTCAGTTATGTGAGTAGTGTAAGATTCATTTTATCCATGAGGGAATGGGCACCCATGGAAATACGTATAGTAGAAAATTAATATAAATAAATGTTTCGGTTAATGTGACACTAATTTGATATGTTTAGAATATATTTTTACAATAATTCTAAATAAACTGATTAAAATATATTTATTTATGTTTATATTTTCTTTTACCCTTATATATTTTTTTAACACCCCATTGACACTTTTGATAATTATCATGATATCAATGTTTTCCCTCTTTATAGGTCATGAACATTTCCATAAATGTAAAATTATACCATAAGTGTAAAATGTAATATATTATTTACCATATCATATTAAATTAGATGAAGATAATATTTTATTTAATTCTAATACATTTACGAAAATATTATTTGACATAAGATATAACTAATGTTATTTTCAAAACTATTCAGAATGAGTTAATTTAAAAAAGACAAGATCAAAATGGTATTTGAATATAAACTTTTAATTAATAAATATAATTTTTTATATATCTAAAATTAATTTGTAACACATTTATTCATCCAAATTTTATTACATTTTATATTTCTGAATTAATTTATTTAATTTTTCTATTTCATGAAAAAATATTCTGTTGGCATCGCAAAGTCATTTAAAAAAATTATTCAATCACTTTAAATTAAAAATAAATCACCTAGATAAATTCAATTTTTTTATTTTAATTAAAAATTTATTACTAATATTAACCATTATTTAACATTATGACAAAATAGTAGATATATTAAATTTAAGAGAGTAATATTTTATATTTTTCATTTTCATAAAATAATATTATGGTCATAATAAAAGAAAAATGGTGTGAAATGTTATATTTTGGAAACATGGAATTTAATTGGATAAACAAAATTTTTAAATAGGTTAATGGAATATTTTTGAGAAATAATAAATCCTTATCCCAATGCTCTAATTGTGATTTACCTGTTTTACCCCAATAGTTGAAATCAATGATAACCAATGTTATTTTTCATAATGACCAAAAAATGTCAAACCTATTAAATTATATTAGTTAGGATGATTAAAAATATGGAATATATATTATATTATTAACTATATATCAATATATACAATAGAAGTACATTTTAAAAAAGGCACACAAATTGTGATGAAAAAAAAATTATATAATTTTTAATCATAAAACTGGATTTATTCATATACCATGATATGAAAAAAAAACATTTGATGAATTTTAAATATATATATATATATATAATATATAATATATAAATTTCATTAAATTATCTCTTAGTTAAATAATTATTTAATTCAATAAGGTTAAAAGACATTAGATGAATAGAAAAATGTTTTCCATAAAACATCTCTTTTAGTTTACAATGATTTTATATTCATTTATAATTAATTGATAACCATTGAATTAATTTTATTACAAGGTAATTGTGTTTTTAAATTCTAATTTGTCATATCTATATCCATAAATCCAATTTATAGGTGATATATTACATATCAAATAAATATATTTTAATAGTATATAACAGTTTATTGAACTCGATGTTGTCTGTGAAGTAATATATCAATGAAATGAAATATATTTAAATTGAAATATATAAAAAAAATATGGGGGAGTTAAAAATATTATTCTATTTAATAAAATGAGCTTATATTTAGAAATTACCCCCTTAAAATGATTATTCCAATGTTATGATCTCATGAAAGATGATGTCCTAAAATTTATATATCCTGCAAACATTATCGTAATATACTAAGACACATATTTTTTTTAAATCTGTCTATGATAGTTAATCTATAACAAATAAAAACTAAAAATTCTACAAAAAATGTTCGAAATCCTTCCTCATCTAGCTGAAAAAGTAATATTAGGTTCATCCAGATACCTAAATCATATGGTAGTTCCTTCTAAAAAATGCTTCTATTAACAGGATACATTAGAACAAAAATTACTATTATATAATTTGACATGAATCCTTTGTAATATCATGCTTTTATGTGGTATTTATTTTTTCAATTTTATTTTAAATGTCATTTTAAAACTAAATGAGAATGATTCACAATCTATGAATGGTTTCAGAATTATTCAGGTCATGTTTAATACTCAATGAACTCATTTTTTGTTGAAACTGGGTGAGGTTAATGGTTGGAATATGGTCAGTAGTAATCATTCATATCAAATGATTGGTACAATAGTTGCTGTCTGTGATTAGTTAAAATGTTCAATGAAGGTTTCATGTCCATGGAAAATGAACAATAAATTATAGTTATATTTAGTATGCTTGGTTCATAGTTACATGAACTATGTTCCCAATCATGAGTGGGGTGAAGGTTTAAAAAAGATTGATTGAAGGGGCCTTTCATGGGTTTTGAAATATTTTTCCTTGATATTCTTTGTAATTACAACATAGGTAGTCTGAATTCATAGTTATTTCAGGGTTTGGACAATTATTTATCTAAACCATGAATACCATAAAAATTTGTATAAATGATGTTTTCCCTTTCCACTTTAAATACTAAAATTCCTTCTTTATCCTATTTTTTCATAGTATACCTCACTGAATAGACATCCCATTATCCTCTCTATATGCTTAAATATTTCACCTATATATAGTTTCCAATACATGTGTCGTTCTACTCATTTGAAAACCCTTAGTAAGACTATGATTCTCTTTCTTCTATCCTTCTTTTATCTCAACATATCAAATTTTATATTCATTTCAACTAATATTTCTTATTTTTAGGGAATTTTTCTATTTATCATCTTTCGATTATTCCACCCTAAATTCGAAAGTGATAATATAGAAGTATTCAAAAACCCTATAAACGCTTTGTGGTCTATATATTTTCCTTAAAAAGTTAGTTTTTATCTGTTTTCCATGTCAAGTTTCACCCTGGGAAATTAGAAAATTGCTCCTAAAATATTGATTTCATAAATTTGAACACCTAAAACCGAAGTTCATTTTTATATATAACCATGATAACTAGATAGAGGTTGAAGAACTCAAACTAAATATACCCATTATGTGGTTTTGATAAAATACCTTAAAGACTTTTTTAATTATGACTAAAATAACATGATGGTTTATTTGGCTTGACCTTGTCAAGTGAGGTGTTTTAATTAGAATTAATGAATTTAGATTTGGTGTGGACCTACCAATGTAAAACTCAATTATGTATAAGTGAATTTATAAGCTGAAAAGGTGACATTCCATAGCATTTTTCATACATTAACAAGTGTTTCATTACATCATTTTTAACATCATTAAAAGACATGATCATCCATACTATATAATTAGAATTCAGGAAATCAAGTTATATACTATATAATTATATGTACCAGTTATAATGAAACGAATTGTGTAATTCAGTTTGAGGTAAATTAAATGTAATATTTTTTATTTCAAATTAATAACCATTATGGTCTCAATTTATTATTCCAACAAAGGGACAAGAATATCTTTATTGTATAACTGGAATTAAGAGCCATGAAAAAACACTTTGTTTGTAAAATAATAATTGTTTTCAAGAATTTAGTAGATTTAATGAAGTTGGTAGTATCATATGTGTGTCCATTGACAATCCTAATACATCATGGGTTGTAAGTCATTTATTTCCTTGTTTTTATTACATAAGAACTACTTTATTATATTCTCAATAATTTAATTAGTTGTAGACACCATTGGTTGTGGCTTACTAAGGACTACACACACC
Source organism: Viscum album (assembly GCA_963277665.1). Taxonomy (NCBI): domain Eukaryota; kingdom Viridiplantae; phylum Streptophyta; class Magnoliopsida; order Santalales; family Viscaceae; genus Viscum; species Viscum album. The sequence continues at coordinate 1,917,690,648 of OY728125.1, read as the reverse complement.
ATATTCAGGTTTCCAATATTTTCTATAATTGATATAAATAATATAAGATGGGAAAGGGGATATAACTCTTTTATAGACACAAAACTCTATGAACATTATTACAACATTTGAGAAGTGGACCAATCTTGTGCTCATGATTATATTGGATATAGATTTATATCTTCTAGAATATTATATTACATCATGTAATCTTAAATGCATGCTTCATGTTTCTCCTATTACTAATTTTTTTATAGAATTATGAAATCATTATTTTTTATGCGAACCTGTTTAACATTCAACATTTTGATACGAACAACAAATGATAAAATTTAAATTTTTTTGTTAGCTGGGCAGACCAGTTTTAAATAAACGGATCATCGAACAATTTTTCCTAGAGTTAGAAGCCCCATAATAGGTGTTCTTTTTATAAGAGGTTTAATTAATAAATTTAAAATTTTAAAATTAAAATGAATTAATTGAAATTAATTAAAAAATGAATGTAATAATAAATTAATATTTTAATGATGACAATAATAATAATATTTTTGTTGTTGTTATTTTTATTAAGACTTATTATTATAATTTTTAGGTGTTTTTTAGGAGAACACCCAAACCGCGTCTCCCCCTCTTCCTCAGGTGAGCCAACATTCCCCCTTGATTGACCCATGTGATCACCCCCATTGGGCCCTCCCTTGCAGTGTGCACCCTCTAAGGTCGAACCTCCTTCCTCGTAAGCTTATTCAGTCAGATCCCCCATATTGAATGAACCACCCTTGGATGATTTCCACATAGCACATGATCCCTCGGCTGAACTTCTATAGGCACGTGATGCCTCACCTCCAACCTCCTCAGATCTCTGGTTTTGGCTGAATTTATCGTCGATTTCTCCTTCATCATCGCAAGGCTGTGAGAAGGCTTCTTTGGGACTCCTTCGTTCATGATCCAGAAAACATCACCAAAAGTGAGGCGGTTTAGTGTGTTTCAATCCATTGTCTTTGACCCAAGGGTGTTGGTTAGCTTCATGTGGTTTGGACTTGATTTGTTTTTCACCGACACCCGAGTGCCTTGGTCCCTGTCAAGTGGTTTTGAGTTTCCAAGTCATGGGTGACTCACCTACATATTCATAGGTATGTATTTATATATATATGTTCCCCTATTACATGTATATTCATGAATTACTGTGTTTATTCATATATAGGGTTAGGTTTTCCTATGTATATTTATAAAAAGTTCATTCATAGGTGAGTGGAGACATGTATTTGCATATACTTGTATATGTAAGGATCCAATTTCACATGCCAATGGATATGTGGGTATGTGCATATGTTATATTTGTCTATGTATGTATGTATGTTAAAGAGTGTCGGACTCATGGGGTAGAAGCATCCTTTAGTTATAAATCTTGAAGAGCTAGAGAGGATAGCTTAGTTCCACGTGAGGTATGAGCGCATGACATTGCCTTTTAATTTAACAGATGCCTCAACTAATATTTATCATAAATTTTTTACTTTAATTTTATTAGTTTTTACATAATGTTGTATGTTTATATTAAATTCATTTTAATGTGAATTGAGTTTTATTTCTGATAAAAGAGTTAAATATGAAAAATAGTGGCTTGACAATAAATTCATGGTTTTATAGTAAAACCCCTCCAACTAAGTTATTCTCTATGAAAAAACTCACTATGATGATTTATGATTCTTTTAGATTCATAGATTACTATATTTTTTAAGTGTTGAATAAGTATTAAAATAAATTTTATATATCACAAGATGAATTGTATAACAAATTAATGACAGGTTTTGTAATAAAACTCCCTCAATAGAGGTGATTTTTTGTCAAGATAAAAATATAGTAGTAGTTTTTTATGCTTGCCATCCTTAATGTCTTATGTATCTTTATGATTAAAATTATTATTGTTAAATTAAATTCTTGTACATGACTCTTATAATCTATTTATAAATGACGTTTCTTCTTTGAAAAATAAGAGAAGACCCAAGGAACCTCTTATGTGTGTGACTCAACTTTTAATTAGGATGACCAGTATCAGGTATCTACCCTCTCGTCTTTACATTGTCGCTTATGTCATGCAGTATATTTTTGTAACTCGCTGAAAAATTCTGTAGATGCCTTGTTATCACTTACTAAATTATCTGGTTTTTTCAACATAGGTGTTGTGGCCTTCTTTTATGGGGAAACTGTTTTGGGGTTTTCATCTTGGCTCTTGGCCAAACCATTTTGGTGTGCCCCACCTAAATTACCTCTTACCATTTTCTTTTAGTTATAAATTTAATGGGATAGTTTTTGTTTAATTCCCTTCTAAAACAATTTGGTTTTCTTGTACTATTTAATGTCAATAATAACCTATCATGGATGAATATTTAGTTCGTATTTGTTTTTTTATAATCTATTGTACATGAAAGTGAAAAATTGTGATTCCCTATTCTAGTGGATTAAACTACATTCTAAACTTATTATCTTCAGACAATGAAGATGTAGATGGTTTTCCATGGGATTTATAAATACCTTAGAGTGATAACGAACACCAAAGGTATTATTGAGGGTAGACTCGTTGGCAATGTGGGTATGGCAATCCTCAGGTGATACTCAACCCCTTATGTGTGATACTGGGATGGGCTCATGGTTAAACCATTCCCTAAGCAATACATGGTATTTTAAAATATTTCCATGGATGTTCTCGGTGGTATTGGGTAATTTGAAGGATTTACCAAAGAGATAACTTCTGGGATGGGCTCGGAATCTGACTCTACAACTCGAACATAATAATGATGATGATGTTGTTTGATTTCCCAGATCATTCTAAATACCTTCTGTGTTATACTATTTATTTAAGGGATTATCAAGGACAGAATGGTTGGAAATGTGGATATTCCAATCCTCAGGTGATACTCGACCCCTTTCAGTTGATATCGTGATGGGATCATGGTATAGCCATGCCCCCAAGTGAAACTTGGTCTATCAAAATATTCCATTGGATGAGATCGGTGGTATTGAGATATTTGAAGGATGTACCGAAGCGATAACTTTTGGTATGGGCTCAGACATTGACTCTAATACTTGAAGATAATGATAACAAAGATGATTTTTGGTTTCCGTCGTGGTTTATAACACCTATTTGATGTCCTATGACACTCTTTGTTGATAAATTTATTAGACCTGAAGTCAAAGAAATATCTTTAGGGTTTTATTTTAGTTTTCCTTTGTTATTATAGCCTTTTTATATATAAATATACACCCTATTTCTTATAGGTACACATTTTAGATTACATTCGTTGGATGAAGAAGGTGGTATGGGAAGGGTTCCCATTTAGGAACCCAAACAATGTTTCTAGTTTTAATTTCTATAAAATAACATTTTTTATATGCAACACTTTTAAATTTTCAATTCATTTTCTAGATTTGGTTAGACACCGGTGGTGTCTGCATACTAAGATTTATATCTCACACCCTACTTGGTCCGCCATTACACCAGGATACCCAAGTATACTTTTCATGTTCGAAGGACTACATATGATGATTGATTTCTTTTGTTTAGTGTTTTATGTCTGGGTGTTAGGAGCAAGGGACCGAGCTGTAGCTCGGGATTCTAAAAAATATTGATCGTGGGGCCTTTCTGGATTTTCAGTATTATTGTATTGGGTTTTCAATCATGTTGTATTGTTTACTGATTTCAGTATATATCATCACTAGGACATGCATTTATCTATTTTATAATTTCTTTTTGGCCACTTTTATTAAATTATTTATATTTTCTTCTACTGCTGTCAAATATTAATTTTCTACTTCTGCTATTGTGTTTTACCTATACATTCTTATTCTGTTTTGCAACTCTATTAAGAGGGTATAGTCTCCCCACTGTCACCTCTAGAGACCATTGCTTCTAGTTAGTAGCCTTTGGAGTACGGGGAGACACGCTTGAGGTCATGTTACCCATCATTCTTTCCACTATCTTAAGGATGAGCCTGGTCGGTATGTTACAAAGTGGTATCGGTGGAGGTTCTTCTCCTTTCTCTTACTACTTTGCGTTGGCAGACAAGAGACTAAGAATGTGTCAGAGCTTTGTTAATAGTCATTCCTAGGACTGATCACCCTGTGTAATATAAATGACCAAGTGACCAGGCCTGGGAATTAATGTTCATGATTTTTGATAGTACAATTGATATGATTTCACCACGAGTGATTGGGTTAATTTCCACTACTTATGAAATTATGTAATTTATGGTGTTTTAACCCTAGCCCATTAAGTCAAGGATGAAACATAACACGCATCATATTAGGTACATATAAATTCACATTCCATGCATAGTGTCATGCCATGCATAATTTCATGTCATGTAGCTGCATTTTAGTTTAAATGTTGATTCAAATTGTCTTCCATGAATTTATGCCATGTATTGTATTTATTTAGCATGATAGCCTGTTTTCATGCTACCTGATTACTAGTATGTTTTCCTTGAATCATTTTTTTTTATCTTTTTCATGTCTTTGTGATTAATGTTCCATGCTCTGGTTTTATAGTTTGCGGCTTAGTGTTAGATTATTGTAGTAAGAAGATATGCCCTTGGGGGCATTAGCGAAGTCTTGTATCTAGTGGTTTTTTTAAAATGGGTACTTGATGTTTATTTTCATCCTTGTAAATGTTTAATCAAAATCTCAATGTAAATGAATATAAAATTCTTGTATATTGAACCTATAGTGGTGTCTTTTTTTAAACCCTCATTTATGGATAATTTATGTTTCTCCCTGAGTTTCCTTGGGATGGAAGTATGGTTTGGGTAGACTATGGATTTTCAAAAAAAAAATTGGATTGACATGGTCATTATGGTCAATAGAGAATTATTTTTTCTCTTTAAAAGTTAAATCCTATGGTGGGAAGTTACTATGACCATTTGTTTAATGAGATGACGACAAGGTTGTGTCTCTAGCCGAACATGTCTCTAGATGAATGTGTTTGGATGTGTTCCATCCTAGTGTTTTAGTTGGAAAACAATATTTGGCCCAAATATTAATGGAATATGCACCTCTTTCCTAGTAAACACATGAACGTGAATTGGTCATTTAGAGATTCAAAACAACATTTTGTATTCGAATTAATGACACTTGTGGATCAGATAATGGTTACATTGTTCCAGAAGGCCTCTTGGAGAGGAGAAGTTCTAAGGTGGGAAGGTTGTAACATTACTTGTTTAGAACAAGACAAAAAATCACTAAATTTAAATTTCTCAGTTAGATGGGTAGGAGTTGTTAAAAAAAATAGAGCTTCGAAACATTTTTCCGAGTGGCGGAACCCCCGAAATGTCTGTTCTTTTCAAAAGAAGTTAAATTAAATAAATTTAAAATATTAAATGAAAAATAATTAATTGAAATTAAACAAAAAATGAAATAAAAATAAATCAATAATTTAGTTTTGATAATAATAATAATAATAATGATAATATTTTTATTATTATTTATAAATTTGACTTTTTTTTTTAATTTGGTTCATTTTTTTAGGAGAAGACCCAAGGAAGGTCTCCCCCTCTTCCTCATGTGAGACCTACCCAACCCTTTCGTGAACCACAATACCAGCCCCTTTGGGCTCCCCCTTAGAGTGTGCACCCTCCATGGTCGGACCTCCTTCCTTACAAGCTTCTTCTGTTGGACCCCCCTTTGGCGCAACCCACCATTGGCCGATTCCCCAATAGCACGTGAGCTCTCATCCACACTCTTATAGGAGCACGATATCTCCCCTCTGGCCTCCTCGGTTTTCCAGTGTTGGATGAATATATCCTCTATTTTTCCTCCATCACTGCAAGGGTGTGAAATGGCTTCCTTGGGACTCCTTGGTTCATGTTCTAGAAACCACTGCTAATGGTGAGGCAGTTCGGTGAGTTTCGGTTTTTCAGCTTTGACCGGAGTTCGTTGGATGGTTTTGTGTGCTTTTGTCTGGATTTGGTTCGTCACCGACACCCGAGTGCTTTAGTCCCTATCAAGTGGGTTTATGTCGCTAAGTCATGGAAGACTCACCTACGCATTCGTAGGTATATATATATATATATATATATATATATATATATATTTGTTCCCCAGTTACACGTATATTCATGCATGATGGTTTTTAAGGTGAATGGGGCTCAATGTGCCTCTATATATATATATATAAAGTGCATGTGTAGGAGATTGAAGACATGTATATTCATATAAGAGTGTATGTAAGGATACCATTGCCCATTCCCATGAATATATGGGTGTGTACATAGGGTTTATGTGACCTTTCATGTTTGTGAATGTGTGTATTCCCAGTGGGGGACTTTCATTCTTTAGTTAGAAAGCTTGATGGGAATGAGTGGATGACTTAGTTTCACTTGATGTAGTATCTAATTATTTTACCTTTTAATTTAATGAATGCATCAATTATTATTTTTAATAAATTTATTATTGTAATTTTATTAGTTTTTACATAATTTAGTAAGTATAGATTAAATTCCTTTTTAACATGAATTGAGTGTGATTTCTGATAGAAGTGTTAAATGTGATAAATGGTGGGATGATAATAAATTCATGGTTTTATGTTAAACCCCTCCCATAGAGGTGCACTGTCTGCAAAAACCGACAGTGATGATTTATGATTATTTTTAGTTTCCTGGATTATTTATTTTTTAGTAATAAACGAGTTTTAAAATAAATGTTATATATCACTAACAGAATTGTTTGGTAATGTAATGACCCATTTCAAATAAATGTTATCCAATTGAGGTGAGATTTATTCAAGATAAATATGTACTAGTAGTATTTTATTCTTTCATGACATAATATATTATGCAAATTTATGCTTGAGATTATAATTTTTTAATGACATTCTTTTACATGAATCATCTTGGTTATTTCAAAATGATGTTTCTCCTTTGAAAAATGATACCATACCCAAGACACCTCCTATGTGTGTAACTCAACATTTAATTAGGATGTCCATTATTGGTTATCTACCCTCTCATCGTTACTTTGTCACTTATGTCATACACATCTTTGTGTAGCTCGCTTCAACCTTATAGTGATGACTTTGTGCTCGTTATGAAAATGTCTGGTTTGTTCAATAGATCCAGTGTGGCCTTCGCTTATGGAAAAATACATTCGGGGTGTTTACCTTGCCTCTGGTCCACCCCTTTAGGGTGTGACCCACCTAAATTCCCTCTTTCTATGTTCTTTAAGTTATAAATTTAATGGGATAGTTTTATTTGAATTACCTTCTTAACCATGTAGGTTTTCTTATAATATATGATGTCACTAATAACCTATCATTGAGGCATGTTTAGACTACATGCTTTTTTACATTGTATTGTACAAGAGTGTTCCAAATTTCAATGCCCATTTTTATTTGATTGACCTGCATTCTAAATCTATTAACTCGAGGCAATAATGATTCTTTTTGGTTTCCATAGATTTTATAAATACATTTGAGTGATATGGGTTCCCAAAGGGATAATCGAGGAAGGTCTCATTGGAAAAGTGGCTATGCCAAGGCTAGGTTGATACTCGATTCATACGGTGTGATACCGAGACAGGCTCATGGTAAAGCCATGCCCTAAGATATATATGGTATTTCAAAAATTTCTATGGATGGGCTCAGTGGTATTGAATAATTTTAAGGATGTACTGAAGCGATACCTTTTGGGATGGGCTCGGACTCCGACTCTACATCTTGAACATATTAATAGTAAAGATACATTAAATTTCCCTAAGCTATATAAATACTTTTGATAGATACCATTTCCCAAAGTTATTATCAAGGAAGGAATCATTGGAAAAGTGTCCCCACCAATCCTCGAGAGATACTTGACCCCTTATATGTGATACCGCGATGGGCTCAGGGTAAATCCATGCCCCAAGTGATACTTTCTCTTTCAAAATATTTCCATGGACGGGCATGGTGGGATCGTGTAATTTGAAGGATGTACTAAAGTGATAACTTTTGGTAAAATCTCACACTTTGAATATAAAACATGAACATAATTATAATAAAGATCATTTTTGGTTTCCCTTGTGGTTTTTACAGCTTTCTGATGGCCTATGACACTATTTGTTTATACATGTATTCGACCCGAAGTCCAAGAACTGGCTTTGGGGTAAGTTTCCTTTTTGTATGCCTTCAGTTTTCTATCCATTTTATATATAAATATACACAATGTTTCATACAGGAAATAATTTTAGATCTCTAGTTTAGGCTAAACTAGGTGGTATGGGAAGGGTGTCCATTTAGTAACCCATACCATGTTTCTAGTTCTAAATGCTATCACACGTCATTATTTTTTAAGGAGCACATTTTAATTTGATATTACTTTAATGTATTGGGTAAGACACTAGTGGTTTTGGCCTATGATATTTATATCTCACACCCTACTTGGGATACCATTGATCTGGGGTTACTGAGTAGACATTTCTTTTTCATAGGACTAAAGAAGATAATTGATTTCTTATGTTGTGTTGTTTTTGTCTAGGAGTTAGGATCAAGAGACCAATCTGGATCTCTGGATGCTGAAGGAGATCGACCGTGGGGATTTTCTATATTTTCTTTATTATTGTACTGGGTTGTCAAACAAGATATTTTTTTTTACTATTTTCAATATGTATAATCACAATGAAATAAATTCAATTGTTTTATAATTTTTTGTTGGCCACTTTTTTTAAATTATTTTTATTGTCTTCAACTACTGCCAAATATATATTGATTCTTCCATTATTTTCTTTAACCTATAATATGTTGTACCATTTTTCAACTCTGATAAGAGGTTATAGACTCCCCACTATCACCTCTCTTGACTCTCACATAAGACAAAATCCTTTAGTGTACGTAGAGATGCACCTGAAGTCATGTTATCCACCGGTTCTTCCACCATCTTAGAGGTGATCTAAGTTGGTACATGACAAACCAGGAATTATTTATGACATTGTACATTCATTTGGGATATTTAATTCCCCTACCCTTTATTGTTATATTTACCCTGGTGATTTTTTATATTTATAATACTGTTTTTATCATCTCTGGGTATGAGATTATATTCTTCCAATCATACTATCATATTATCACACTACTACTCAACACCCTATCACATATGGGGAGGTGTGCTTGAGGCCATATGGCCTACTAGGCCAGGTTACATTTGACTTAAATGTCTCCGGGTTTTCAAAATGTGGATTTTCATTCACTTTTTTCCATTTAATAACTAATTTGGGTTGGTATATTGGAGACTAATATGTTTCATAGTTTTTTATGATCATGTGTTGCGTACTAGATAGCCCACATACATTAAAAATATTTGTTGTCTAAGAATGGTATTTCTATTCTAAATTTTTCATCTTATTATTGTAATAATTTTCACTATTGTGTGACACACAAAACTTGTTCCATTAGTATCATGATGAATTTAATTTTAACCTTTTCATGATATGGAAAGGAACAATTGTTCATGCATTATGATCGGCACCAATGTATTTTTTGTTCATGTAAATTTTATGTTATGTTAACTTATTCCATGAATTTCCTACCTCTTATTATAGATCCTACACTTCTCATTCTATTATTTGACTAGAATTTATTTTTGGGAATAATTAATCATTCACATAACATGTCTACATAAACTGAAATTATGTTTTTTTATATATATTGATGGAAATACCTTAACTAACAAATTATCACATGATTCATCTACAAAATATTAATTAGTAAGGTTGAAAAAATAGTGGATAATATAAAATGGATGGAAATTTATATTTAAAAAACGTTTGAACATCTATAAATTGGGTTAGTGAGTGATATAATTATACCATTAGAGAGGGTTGGTTGATGTTATGTGAAATTCCAACTGAAACTCATAATGTGTGAGACATTATAACATGGGAATGGAAGAAGCATAAAACTGAAAATTGATATATATTTATATATATTGATGCTTGAATACATATATAATAATAAATTTAATGGATGGAACGACCAGTTCAGAGTTAATTCATGCCAAAAAATCTAAAATACCAACTTATGGTATTGAAATTAAGGCGGTCAAAATATTCCCATACAATTTCACCTCTTGAAGGTTATGCGAATGATGCGGCGGTTAATTTTGTTACCTCCATGTAGTTTATATCATATTTTTTGAAGTCACCACTCCTCAAGGATGTTGAGGAAGATACATCCACACATCATATGAAAATTTATAGAATACCCATTCCATAGCGAATGTCATAATCCTTAAAAATACAACTATCTTCTAAAAAATGGATTCCCTCTCCTCCACTGAGAAAACAAATGTGTCCCCAATTCTATCTTTTAGAGGGAAATGGCCATTAAACATCTGAAAAAGTATCTGAATTCATGAAATTATAACCTTCTCATTTAGGAGAGAATATAGATTCTTAGATGTAGCCATATTTCAAGAAACACCCTCCCCTTGGTTCATGTGAACCTTTAACCATGGTATAGATTCCTTTCATGATGGTCCATGGCCTTCACATAAGAAGAAACACCTTTATGGTTATTAGGTTTTCATGTGATAATTATCTTTCCTGAAACCAATCCCATGGGAACAAAGGCTATACTCAAGGGGTAGAGAAACCCTATTTTATAAATTTTTTATCATCATGTGAGACTAGTCCATTTTGAAGCATCTAAACTTTATAAGACCAATTTTATTTTTTAATCCCGTGCCATTTGTAACAACCCAACCTTCATGAAACCCACCCACCATGTCTTTCTATATTTCCTCCTTTTAGCCAAGAAACATTAATGAATGTTTAGTTCCCACAAACCATATACCAATCCATTACTAGTTTATCAACACATTACATCACCAAGTGACTGATATAATCAACCCCTTTTTACTCCCCCTTTCTTCAACCATGACCTAGACTATTACCTCAAATTTTTATCCTAGTCATCAGTACCCTAATGCATCTTTCTCCTCTATATAAGATCCCTAATTTTGGGACCCCAGATTTCAACTCCTCCATAATAGAAATAATTCTATGAACCACCTAGTTTTTTATATATAGTAAGCACATATTCCCCAAATTTGGAATATCCAAGGGATACCACCAACCATTCATGAAAGGTAATACTTAAATTGCATCATTCTCTACTACCTAGAAGTTGTCTCTTAAAACGTATGTCCCACAAGAACTTGATTTTCATGACATAAAACTATGTTTCACCACATCTAAGTTATATGATGTTAAACTACAAGAAATATTCCTCAACTCATGAGGTAAAATTGTATCAAGAATCCCCATGTATGAATTTTATAAGATGTACCCACACCACATTCAACCAGTGATGAATGTTGTATTTTTCAGGTACAATCCTCACAAGATTCCACATAATCCCAGACCATGGGTTAAAACACCAACCTTCAATAACTTACATGATTAATCCCTTCACTATCCAACTCCTCTATGAATAAAAACCCAGCACCTAGGAATCCCATATATGTAATCCCAACATCATCATGTGAAGCATTTATACACCTAGGATGAGACCCAAAATTACCCAACCCACGACCATGTGCAATACACACACCATACCACATAGAATATCCTTATAAAATGTAAGAGTCATTAATTCATGATTTTAAACTCCATGAACTAGTCCCATCACACGAAATTACACAACGGAATCATACTATATCTGATTTGATCCCTATCTCTTAAATATTATATGTAAGACTCCTCTTTGAGGTTCAATCCAAAAATAGGAACATTTTTCATGACCCCCTCCACCCAATGTGTACCCTTCCTGGGCTGGTAATGTGAGAAGAGAGATAATGACCGCCCCGATTCATGCATCAACTAGGTATAGGGATGGCGATTAGTACCAGTGGTATAGTAATCGCACTAATGGGAGGAATTTCCCTCTAAGATGACACATGTGAAATAGATAGATAAGACATACATCAACCAACTCCAATTCAATCATCAATATAATAAAATCATAATTAAATGTATTTAATGACATGAAAAACATCTAAAATTTAAAGGGAAATCATTGAGTACATAAAGAAAGTAAAATTCCAGTGACCATAAAGCCTGAACAGATCCTGTAACCCCAAGCTAGTAGTAACCATACTGATCTCTAACTTGCTCCATGTGACATGAAAAAAAAATTATATAACATAGGTTGAGTATAAAACTATACTCAGTAGAATTCTCCTTGGAGCCTCTCATGGAAAATTAAAGGAATCATGATAATGCACAATGAATCGACAAGTGAATCTAACACATCACCTAACTATATTTACTATGTACCCATCCTCAACAGGGCTACTCTATCTAAGTATCACATACAAGAGTATATAATATAGTAAAGCATATCATGGTTACCATTATACCACTTCCCCAATAGTTTTCTACTTTTCCAAAACACCACATGTCGTAAGCGATCTCTCTCTCCAAAAAGGTTGCCACGAAGACACCATGGTGAGCACCACAGCCTATAACTCATTCAGTACAAGGCTTTCCCTCTGACAGATGGTTGAAGCTCCACACCATCCACACAACCAAAAGTAACTACGTATTTTATATGTGCCACCACCACTCACATAATGTGTATCATATGTCAGGTATAATATATCAAGCCATTATAACCCATACAAAAATTAAGGATCCCCAATCCATCATAGAATATACATGTTACACATATAGTAGTCCATAAGAAACAATATATGGAATATATATGTGTGAATAACCATAATCCATTACATCATTATACATAAATATAGAAGGAAAATAACCATCAGTCCTACCATAAAAATTAACTACTATGAGAAGAGAGTGGGGCCAAATGGTGTTGTCATCCATCCATCATCCCACCAGGGTGTTTGGGAAAACATCCCCATGGCTCAGAATACCTAGGTTTCTAGTTGACCTATACGAAATGGAGGAGTATCATATAAAAACACAAAGAAGTATATAATATAATATATCTCACAACCACACTATGGGAATAACATATTCTTATACTCAACTAAAGCTAACCTCTCTCGGACTCCAAACTGCCACTTTTAAGACTAGGAATACTATAAGTATATAACAATTTAAAGAGATACATTATATTACTTTATCACTTTTTATCAGTTGAAATTTAATTTATTTAATGATTTAATAATTAACTTATCATTATCATTCCACATTTCATTTCATTAGAATCACACCCAATGATCTATGCCCTCAAGGATTGTCCAAACCATGTCAAGAGTTCCTTTATATTGTAATCTCACCATTGCATCCTAGTAAGCACTAAACCCACAGGTTAACATCATTTATGCAATAATTTATTAAAAAACATTATCTCTTTTACATAATTTTTGGTATTCTATAAAAAATAATTCTAATCTTCCAAACACAATGGGGCTCAACAAATTGAGTAGATGAACTACCCATTGAGTCTTTTACAGCTGTAGTTGGAGCGCATGATCAACCATCCTTGAGAAGCTAAACATGGAATGCATGTGGCATAAACTGCATGTCTTCAAATCTTTTGGATAAAGGGTAATCAGGACCATCTGCCACATGAAATGGGGAAAGTAAAGAAGATAAATAAACAATAATCACAAAATTCACATTTATGGTTATCCCCATCTTCAACTGATTCCATCATCCATGGTTTCCTTTATGACACCCATATGCAGAAACTGCAACATCTCTCCACTCTAGGCGTCAAATATTAACACAACCAATAGGCCTCTATAACTCCACATATCACAACATCCATCCAGACTCACATCAAAGAAAAACAGTAGGGAAAAACAATCAAGAAACTAGGATCTTGGACCCATGTAAGGAATTAAACATGTACACATAATGAGAACTAAAAAATCCAAATCATACGGCTATTGGAATTTATATGAAAGTGGTTAACATTGAACTGTACCAAGAAATATCCTATATCAACAACCAGTTCATTAATCCATCTCGAATTAGTTGATTCATTATTAAAAGGTTCCAACTATGGGAAACTTGACCAACAAGATACCATAGCTATCACAAAATAACTAATAATTCTTACTTCTTAATCTGATTATAATCTAATTAAAAAAATAACCACATTCACTTACATTACACTTTATCTTTGGAAAATTATTTTACAATTAATCCCAACATTATGTTCTTTAATAATTTCCATCAAGAACGACATTACAAACAAGAAAAACATAGATATCATGTTATCTATCAAGTCTTGTGGAAATAATATAGAAGAAAAACCAATTCATTAATCATCTTAAAATATTTATTATGTCAATTTCATTTTCATACATTACCTAAATCATTCTTACCATAGAGTTTCATGTGAAGATAATAGAGATGGAATGAATCCCCTACCTGAAATGGTTTCCAAATTTCTTCACATGGGAATGGGCCAACATATTGGATAATGATCACCACTCTTACAACAACTACATCCACCCAAGGACGTCATAGAACAACAACATCATCCAACACCCAATTATGATATGTCAGAAACATGCAGATCAAATTCCATCACATGTCAAGGAAAAATATGAGGAATCATATTTAGCAAACCTAAATAAAAAAGGTAGAATAGACATTATCTAAGACCGTTCGACACTTCCTGGTTGCACTAAATCAAGTGCTGCGTATGAGTAGTCAGAAAAAATACAAGTGTAAACAATACAAGGATGAAAGTTTGATTGCATGACTCTTATGGGAAGTAAAGGTCCGAGCGTCTCATGCTAGGGGAAAATAAATAAGGGAGAACAAGGAGAAGGGTATCTCGACCTCATAAAGATATAAATAGAGCAATTTTTTAGATATGTTTTTGATTTTCCATTAAACGTTGGTCGCATTAAACCATGGGGTTTGACCAATTAAAAGCCTCATGTTTTTTAGAAAATAAAAGATAGGATTTACATCCCTTAAAATAGATTCATACCCACTTATTTATGGCATTCAACTTATTTTAAGTCAAATATATATTTCAAATGGGGGAAAACTATGAAATCAAAAAAAATGGAAATTTGGAAAAGGAAATGACTCAGTGTTCAAGAAACAATGTTCATGAAAATTCTCTAGAAACACTTTTTATGACACTATTGGATGTCTTACTATTCAAAAACACTATTCGTGACTCTGTTCGAAGAATTTGGAAAAGGAAAATTGACTAACAAATATAAAAATACTATTCATGGCTCTGTTATGGAAACTTGGAAAATAAAAATGACTAACCATTCATGAAACATTGTTCATTACACCATTTTTTGGAAATTTGGAAAATAAAAATGACTCACCATTTTGGAAAAAATATTAATAACGCTATTATTGAGACTCCTGAAAATAAAATGACTCGCTATTCTAAAAACCCTATTAAGGACTGCGTTTTAGAAATTTGAAAATGGAAAATGACTCAATGATATGGAAACTCTATTCATGACACTATTCTGGAAATTAGGAAAATGAAAATGACTCACTCTTTTGGAAACACAATTCATAGAATTGGAAATTTGGAAAAATGTTAGGGATAAGTCACCATAACCTCCTAGTACACCTCAATAACCAAATTTCAGAAATGGAATGGACTATATAGGTCTAAACCATTACATCAGATATTTCTGAGAACATTATCATCCTCGAGAGTCTAAAAAACAATGAGAGGAAATAGAAAAAGGGGTCAGAATAAGCACCCATTGAAATACATCTCTAGGATCTCACCAACAACGGAGCTTAACTGCCTAAAAAAGGAACAATCTAATCCACACATAAACTAAAACTATCTCCTAAACACTCTTCCAGAAGAGATACCTATCAAAAGGGATAAATCCACACTAAAACAAATTAAATCCATATCATCATAAGAAAAGGTCTGAAACCTAAAAATGAACATCATTACCAGAAATGAATTAAAAAAAATTGACTAGGGGTATTGACCATGTATCTATGACTCACATTCCCTGGTACACTCCTCCACACCATATTACCATGAAAAGATGAAAACCAAAAATATAGGATTCCCACATAACACCATCGCCTTTCAATATATGATTACTATAGACTGCTCCTCGAAGGTGTCATCATTGACAACATTGATCTCACCCCCAATATATAATGTGAGAGTCATCGTGAAGATATCAATTGATCCAATACACATGAAAAACATCATGTATCCAACTAATCATGGGGGGTATGTTCTACCCAATACCCACAACTCAAACATAGGCCAACACCTTAAAAGGAAAAATTAACGAGGTTAAAGCTTACTCGCACGTCCAAACATTTTCAGCCCACAATGTGGAGCCACCATTAAGAACATATAATCCACAAAATCAATATCCAAAGGTCTCCTCTTATGGTCAGCATATGACTTTTAAAAAATCATGTGATAACTTCATCTACTCACTAATCACCAGAACCATCTCTATCGTATTTTGTACCTGTTCCAGCCTGAGAATTACAAACTCTCTGACCCCAGTCTAGCACAATGAATAATTGATGTTTCAGCCACATGAGACTTTAAATGTTTCTATACATATGGTGGGGTGGAAACTATTTTTGTAATCAAACTCTACCAAGGGCAAATGCTTCATCAATAAACCTTTAAATTCTTAGACATAAGAAAGAAACATTTCGTCAAGAGTCCGGATGGTCTACTCTACCTTACCATCCATATACTGATGAATTTTTTTTGAAGGTATATGTGGGATTAAAATGAATGTGGGAGAACTCTCCACACCGTAGAGTTAAAATGAGGATCTTGATTAGAAATGATTTCCCTTGGGCCTTCATGGAGTGTCACCACCTCCATCAGATACTACCTTGAAAAAACATACACTGATATCGACTCCTTTATCATAATGAAGAGGGATGATCTTGTCAGACGATCTAATACCATCCATAAAGCTTCATATCTTCCTTGAGATTAAGGTAAAACTCTAATAAAATCCATCGTTATTTCCTCCAACATATATTGAGGAACATCTAATGCCGGGAGATTACCACCGGAAACATGGTGCCCAACCATCACCTTCTGGAAGACCAAACATTGCGACACAAAATCTACAACTATAGGCTTCAACCCAGGCCAAGAAAACTATTTAATTGAATCTCGGTACATCTTTTTTATACCAGGATGTAACACTAATGGTTAACTATGGATATCTATGATAACAATCTCATACATCAAAAAAATGGAAAAAATCCATGCCTAAAACAACACCTCATGTTTTTCATCCTCCAAATAACCTTCCGGGGCCTCACTACAATCAAATCGTTCTATCCAAACCTCCAACTCAAGGTCTCCCAACCGGGACTCTTCTACCTGATGTACTAGAGATTATTTCACCATCATATAAAAAATAAATCATTTTCCTCTAACTTCTCCCATATCCAGATGTAATGATGAATATTATTCATTCACTCACGATGAATAACTAGAATTATGCACCTCATCACTATGTGACTTCCTTCTCAACAAATCGGCTAAAACATTATATTTACTAGAATTATATGATATTTTTACATTGTAATTCTGTAATAAATCCATCCACTGATGTTGTCACAAGTTCAAGTCACATTAGGAGAAAACATACCTCAGGCTCTTATGATCTATATAAAAAATAAAGCACTCACAGAAAATGTAGTGTCTCCCCAACTTTAGAGATAAAACTACTGCCTCCAACTCAAAATCATGGTTAGAATAGTTACGTTCATGGGAATGCAACTACCGAAACCAATAATTAAATCATATTTAAATATTTATTATGTCAATCTCATTATTATCCAATGGCCAAATAATGTTAACTATCTTATTTTATGTGAAAATAATAGAGAATAAATTAATCCCCTACCTAAAATGGTTTCCAAATTTCCTTTAACAAGAATATTCTAACACAATGTATCTAGATCACCTCTCTTATAATGATGACACCCCCCCCCCCCCCCCCCGAGGACTCCATAGAACAATAGTATCATCCAATAACCTAGAAAGATACATTAGAAACATGGAGATCACATTCCATCACATGTAGAGGAGAAATAGGTGTAAACAAATTTATGATCCCTGGAGAATAATAGTAGAACATACCTTATTAGAGACTGGTCGACACATCCTGGTTTCACAAAAATAAGGGGTGTGCAGAAATAGTATGAAAAAGTCCAATGGGAAACAATCCAAGGATGAAATTTTGATTGAATGACTCCTATGGGTATAAAAGGTTTGGGAATCTCATGCAAGGTAAAAAAATTAGGATGAATTAGTTGAAGGGCATCTCAGCCTCAAAAAGATATAAACATATCCGTTTTTGAAGAAAGTTTGTATTATTCATTTAAATAAGATTACATTAAACCACATCGTTTGACCAATTAAAAGCCATCATATTTTTAGACAATCAATGATATGATGTATAAACCTTAAAATATCTCAAAACCCTACTTAAATATGAAATTAAAATAATTTGACATCAAAGAATGACATCAAAATGGAAAAATGGGAAATCGATTTTTTTTTGGAAATTTGGAAATGGATTAGGACTCAATATTCTTGAAGCATTATTCATGACACAGTTCTGGAAATTTGGCTTAGGAAAATTGACTCGACATTCTGGAAACTCTATTCATGACACTATTGGATGTCTAATCATTTTGGAACCATTGTTCATGAAATAGATCTGAAAATTTGGTAAAGTAAAATAACTCACCATTCTAGCAACACTATTCATGACACTACTCTAGAAATTTGGAAAAGGGTAATGACTCATCATTTTGGAAACACTATTCATGACACCATTTTGGAAATTTGAAAAGGAAAATGACTCACTGTTCATGAAACACTATTCATGAAACTATTCTAGAATATTGGCAATGGAAAATGACTCACTGTTCTAGAGACACTATTCATGAAACTGTTCGGGAACTATAGAAACAGAAAACGGCTCATTATTATGTTAATACTCTTCATTGACATGAAAATTTGACAATTTGTTGCAGATTATTCACATTGACCTTCTAGAACACCGTAAATAATGGATTTTAGTAAGTAATCATACTAGAGAGGTCGAGGAAATTAAAATGATTCCATATAATCTTCATGGATTCCCCTTATAAAAGGCAAACACCATAGTGTGATCATATCCCCCAAGGAAACACACTTAAATAAACCTACCACTCCCCAATGTAAACATATTCCCCATGGGAACACACTAAAATAAACCTTCCTTTCTATATTGTGAAATCTTTCCCTATGAGGGCACAAATAATCCACATACCACTCTTTAGTGTGAACATATTTCACATGAGAACACCCTAAAATCCCACAACCTATCTATAGTGGGAATATATTTCCCCATATGAACCCAATAGATTCCACTTACCTCTTCTTATATGTAATTAAACATATAATCTACTAAAAATATCTACCCAAAAAAAAAATCATTAGATTACTATAATAGAATGACTCTAATTTCATAATCCACTGTAGCTAATTACAATGTATACAATGTAGAATTCAATTGGTTAAAAAACTAATATTACTCAAAAAATGGGATTACCTCAATTAAATATGATAAAAACATTAAATTATCCGAATATCCCCAATTTCTCTAATTATATAGACATTCCCAATGATACCATGAAATAAATATTTTGGTTGGTGCCGTATTGAGGAAAAAAGAGTATAATTAATTGGTGTCTGCTTCAAGGTGGCATTGGGAACTCGTTTCAAGAACATGACAGAAATATTTGAGGCATTCCTAGACTAGGAGATGAATATCAAGGAGGATTCCATGGAAGGCGGAAACAATATAACATTATCAAAATCTGATCAGGGATCAAATGTCACCAACGATAGTGGCAATAACCAACCACTATTGGAAAGTCAGAATGTGGGGAAAAAGAAGCATGATTTCTAGCCAGAGTGTAAGGAATCAAAAATAGAAAAATGGTGAAATGAATGTGATTTTTTCACCTTAATTAGTGAGTTAAGTAGTAATGTTGTGAACCATCAGATTTGAAGCTTGAATAGATGAAAATATAATGAACTATGCCCCTATAAACAAATTATTTTCCTGGTGTAGAATTTTTATCCTTTATCCAATGTAAAGTGTTAATCATTTTGTTTCCCAAGTCTATGTAATGAATGATGTGGACCCTACCTCCTCCTTATAGAAGGAAAAATTATATTTTTTATTTCTGAGATTCACTTTAATTAGACATTTGATGATTATAAACTCCATATATATCATTAAAATCAATCAATAATAAATGTATGACCACCATCCAATAACATGAATGGGGAATAAGGGCTAATAGTGTGGTAATCCATCGCCAATAAGCGCTTTCCATAGTGAAAACCACTTCTGCAGATACTAGTAGCCTCAAAATATATATATCTTTCCAATATTGACCACATATGGATCATCAATAAGCTTTTTCATCAATATTATCATGATGGGATCACCCAAACTAAGGATATGACCCCACATGACCTAGAAGTGATGAAACAAAGCTACAACCACCTCTCATGGGGGCCACATTAGGATAATCCTTCCAATTAGGATGGAAATATTTATGCGAGCATCTCCCAGTAGTTCTCTCACAGAATCCCACACTATTCTAATGTTTTTGGGGATGTATGGGTCTCACGCGAATTAATCTCCACCCGATCTGCCCAGGATGGCTCCCACTCAGTTACCCCGGTGACGCCATCCAACACCACATGTTAATGAATATTACAATATCACCCATTATATACTATGTAACAGCCCGAGATTTTATGAAAAATATTCTTTTTAATTTTATTAATGTCTTGTGTTGTACGCTACACCAAAAGGAGATTGCACAACACGCATCCTTGACTTGCCTTGCATTACACGCAATCACAACCTTCCTCGATAGCGTGTGTTGTACGCAATACTGAGTTTCACGAAACAACGATATGCTATTAAAATATTATTAAAACTAGCCGTTATGAATAGTAATAACCACTTTTTAAATTTTAGAAATTTTAGCTCTCAAAATGGACTTCATTTTTGGATTCGGAGTATCGAATTTAGCCTAAGGTGAAATTTTGGTACTTTTCGGATAACTTTTATATTCTGATGAATAGTGAAAATTACTAAATTATAATTAAAAACAACTTTTTTAATCGAAATAATTAATAGTGATAAATCATTAATTTGAGTGATTTTAAAGTATATTTATAATATATTTTTACAATTTAATACAATGTTGGTCATTGGATGTAATTTCACATTTATACCAGACATAATCAACTGTCCATCTTTTGATAGATATTGTTTCTTAAAAACACGCTATTTGTTTTAACAGTGAGATTTAATTATAAAATTAATTAATGCAACTTCATTGTTATGAATTTGGTAAAATATATTTCAATTTTTAATTCGGAATATGAAATATATCTTAGGATGAAATTTTGGCATTGTTCTGAAAAACATCAATTTTTGATGAATAGTGAAACTACTAAGTGGTAGTTAAAAAAACTGAATTTTTCATAAAACATAATTTGACCACTTCTGTGAATGGAATTTAAAAAATCCGAGAGACACGGTTGATGTCAGTAAGTAAAATGTGGTTCAATGAGATGAAAATAATTTTTGGTGAATAGTAACTTTTTACTTTTATTTACCACGGTTTAAAGTAAATAGGGTAATTAAGGGTAAGATTGATATTAATATTACCCTAACACATGTCCTCATTCTATTGTACAAGTGTATCTCGACCAAAAACAACCTTAAGTGTAAAATATTATCATTTAGTCCCACTTGGATTAGATTAGGACATTTAATATTATTTTATTTAATGAATAGTTAAAATAGTTAAAATCAAAGTTTAATAACTAAAACATTTTTAATAAGGGGTTATACATAAGATAAATTAGACTATAAATATTCATTACAAATCTAAAAAGATTTCCTACATTATGATATTTTATTTATAATTTTTAGACCTTAAATAAATTAATTTATTTATGACACAACGATGATGCAGTAATTACCCTTTTAAAGAAATATTAACATAATTGATGTTATAAATGCTCAAATGAATGTAATTTGAGACTTGTTATGAATTAAACTAATTTTCTAGGTTACTATGATATATTAGTGTTGATTTAAACAACTTTGTTCGAACATATATTTCTGTTATGACTTTCACAAAAATCATATATCAAATAGTGTCAAAATTGACACAAAATAGTTTTTAAATAAAATATTATATTATTAATTGTTATTTTATTCCTAAAAATCTAAGGATCGGCCAAATGACTTAGATAAGGATATATATATTAATAATAAACAATTTGGGGTTCTTTTGGCATGTTATAGTATGTTTATTAACCATATAGTGAAAGAAAACAAAAAAACACGGTAAAAGTTAAATTATTTAACTTAGAGTTAAATCTAATTGAGAAGGTTAAAATAATACCCTAAACTTGTCTAAATCCTATTGGTTGATAGGATTTCTACCCATACCAACTTTAGCTTCGAAATAAGACCCTTTGGAACCATTATAAACCGATTTTGACTTTAATATAAAATAATATTTTGAGATATTCCTAAGGTGCCCCTCTCCTCCCTTATAAAAGGGTACCTCCTCCCCCTCCTCCTCACACCAATTTTAGAACTCAAGCTCGGCCAACCCCTGCCAAAATCTCTTCTACACTTCCCTAGAAACATCCTAGAGGTCTTGGTCTTCCTCAAAGATCAATTTTAGTGCCCTAAGAGGAGGTCTCAAAGAGGCGCTTCAAAGAAGAGGTAATTACCGTTACCAATTCTTTCATCTTTATTTCTTCTTCCACTTCTTCTTCTTAGGTTGTTTCATTATGAATTAATAACATCAGTATCCCTCATATACTGATATGTTATTATAAGTATGAAACAACCCTATTTCACCATCTATCCATCCTACGGAAAAAGAAATTACCGCGCGTGCGTACGTACGGAATACCGTCTCCACGCCGTGGTGTAATCTATTTTCCACCACCACCTTACATGGATGGGTATAATGGTGTAAAGAATAACTATACATAGTTATTAAAACATCATATTGATTCTGATATATTGTATAATCCACTCTAATTCAATTCAATATTTATGGAAATGATATCATCGCTTGTGCGTACGTACGGACTACCGTCTCCACGACGCGATGAGATTCATTCTCCATGATAACCATGTAAGAATGATTATAAAGTATATATAAGAAATAATAATGAAATATATTACATTATAAATCTACTGGATTTATGTATATATATATATGTATGTCATCTACTTACTTCCATTCAAGACAATAAGGAAAGAAAAACAGCGTTCATGCGTACGTACGGACTACCGTCTCCATGAACGGTGTTTTTCATTTCATTTATCTATCTATTATATATATATATATACTGAATATATATGATATATAAATCATTTTTTATTCTGGAAGTATGTAAATCATGATATAAGTAATAATAATGTCAAGAAAACAAGTCAAAACACCTACGATAAATGAAACGATTTTACCCAAAACGCTTCTTTAACATGGAATTTACAAAAGAACGGGTAATATAATGTCATAAGTGAACCATATATGATATCATAACAATGAATATGATTCTGTAATAAGTCAATGACATTATTTAAATTATTATACAGGAGGTTCGGACACATACGAAGCAAATCGGACCTAAGGTAAGGGAATATATCACACTCTCATTTTATCCGAGATTGTTTAAACTTTGGTATTTACTGGGGTTTATTTTATCATCCACATCCATGTTTCCTAAATATGTAATATTATTTCCATCCACGTACAATTGTTTAAATCCAATTTTACCCTTCGGTGAGTTTTTAGTAAAAGATATGAAAGGAATCTTTTGTCGTTTTTCGTACGAGGTACTTTTTGACTTTTCCGACAAAAATACGAAGAATGTTTTTTTAACTTATACGGCAAGAATGTATTTTTAAAAAAATTATTTCCAAGAAGTTTCCTTTACAAGTTTTCAAGTTTATTTTTAATCAACATCATTTAGTTTAAAATTTAATGACATGTTAAGAAATGAAAAGTGTTTTTGAAGTAGAAAGGATATTTTCCTCAAGAATGGAGTTCAAGTGTTTTATCAAAATTATTTTCCATCTAAGATGATAAAGGGTTCTGTTTTTATCCCTATTATTACATGGATTTGATTATGTTGTGATGGAAATATTTTTATGAATTCCTTTATCTTATATGAATTGTTTTATGATGTCATGTTGTTTAAGAATTCCATTTTTATTACATGGGTTACGCTATGATGTATGGTTTATGATTATGTGGAACACATAAGAAAGGATTCATTATAAGATGGGTGGGACCTATATCTCCCTCCAATGCATTGGTTAAATATTTTATATCTCATGAGATAGACATGGCTGGAATGGTAGGTTATACCGGTTCAGTGAAACAGGACTGAAACGAGGGTTACTCGATTCAGAAAGGGACTCTGTCCACTAAGATAGTCTTGGCAATGAGTCTCGACTAACAAGAAATGATTCTCTATGATTATGTGTGAATGCCACAAAGTTTCATGTTTTATGTTATGATTATTGTGAATACATTTCACTACCATGATTTATCCCATGTTATGAAATTAATCTCTCTTTTGCAGGTTATGATTTCCAAAATGTTATGTTCTTATGAATACGATGTGATTGATATTTCTTTTGTTTACCCTTACTGAGCATTTGAGCTCACCCTTTTATGTTTTCTTTTCCCCAGGATATAAAGAAAGGTTTTAGGTAAAAAAAGGAATATATTTATGGGAGATGTTGAAGATCTTTCACCACGATTAGAAGATTTTATTCCGAGTTTCCAAAGACACTAAACTATTACGATCCTTGTGTGTGTGTTTTTGTTATGTACTAAGTATTCCGCAATAGTAATGTAATGTTCATGTACGTCAAGCTTTGGGTCTCTATATACTAGACATTGTTTAGAACAACTTATATTTACCCCATGGGTAGTCAATAAATATTACCCATCATGAGGCCTCTCATCCATCTCATGTGGAACTTTACAAATGTAACATATCTTACATTTCTATACAATAACATTATGAGGGCCCATATTAATCCACTAGTTGTTGTGGACTCATAAAATTCTTATATATATTAGGTTTACTCTTCCAATCATTGGTACCATAAGAAACAATTATGGGTCATCCAGAGATTATGAATTTCATGGAATTGATCTTTCCATACTACCACCCACTGGTACAAAGGACCACCCCATGTCTAAGAAATTACCTACTCTAATGACCCATCATATTGAAGGATGAACACCAAACACTTTAGTGGATACACTTATTACATAGGTTAAAGTAATAATTTATGAATCATAAGAGACTATCAATAATTGGTACTTGGATGAATGATACACCCTTAGAGGCAGTACCATAAGGAAATTCATTTTGCCCTAAATATTTCTGACACTGAGATAATGGATAACTCATAAAAAGGAATTTTCATCCCTACTACTAGAGTCAAGGGAATAATATCCATAAATGTAGATAACAATAGCTTAATCCAAGATCCAAAAAACCAAAAAATCACACTATAGGTACCTGTAGGTGGAGGATGTTTTATCCTCATCAGAAGGACTTATAGTAACACCTTCCTTACCACCATCATATTCTATCCTCTCAACATTAAAACATGAAGTGGAGAGAAATATATATCATGATTGATTCCCTCAACCAGTGGTGAAAACTATTAAATGTCAAGATGGTGTCCCCTCTCTCTTGTGAAGAATTTATGGACACCCATCCTACATTGACATTATTTTATGGTTAACCTTATAACCAATAGTCATTCCCATATTCAGTGAAATATTGGTTATTTAAAAACCACACCTATCTAAAAACCAATAGTAAATAAGGATTGTTTCATTTCCACAACTACTTTCCAATTAAGTTATAGTTTCGGTTTTTATCGATCAACAAAAGAGCAGTTGCCTACTAAATAAATATTAGGACCTCTGGAGGGTCATGGACGCTAACCAGCTGCCAGTAACATTTTTTCCACCCACAAACATGAACATTTTAATCCTATATTCTATCAATGAGGACTAGGAGTAATTTATTTTCCAAATATTAGGGTGATGTTCAACAACCTTCAGGGTCAACATCTAACCTGAACATGAATCCATGAACATATTGATGCTATCCTCCAATAGTGTAAGAGGGTTAACATCACAATACTTCATATAGTTATGGTCATTGGAGTTAATGTATTCCATAAAAACATCCAACATACCGATGTTAGGATACTCATAGTGCTTTAAGTAGCCTTTGATGTGATGCCTCAATATCTCCAAATAATTGGATTGGGGAAGCATATTTCCCTCCATTTTATCTATATACAATTATTGTAATGGGATAGTCACTATGTCCAAACTATTGAAATATATGGTTCTTTATGAACATAATTAGTGTGAATTTAATCACTATAGACTGTCAAGAAGAATAAAAAAACATGGTGTCCAACACAAGACATGATAGGGGGAACCCACCCCAGGAGGTACCATACCCAGTGGATCTCCTGATAACAACATTCAATAATTAGGAAAGACTATTATTGGGACATATGTGTACCCACAATAATATATTGGCGCATTATTGACCATATGTTAAAATGAGATAGGGACATGTTTATCTCACTAATACATCTATGATTGCATCAGAAAATGATTCAGACATATGGATAACTTCATTACTCGAAGATCATTGGGGGATATAAGATTCACAATAGAACTGAAATATATGAGTATTTATTAGATCATGACAATATCAAATGGGATCTCGACACTCCTGTAGTTAGGCATAAATTCATTCTTGACCAAACACCTAGATTTTATCTTGGATACCTTGCGCATCTGAAACAAGATGAGGTCAATGGTTATAGTATTAGAACAAGATATAATTCACCAACTCCCTTTGAAATGTATAACTATTCACCTCCAAATCACGATCAAACAGCCTCTTATCCCATTGATCCAAATAGAAAACTAGTGACCATAAATAATCCATAATAGGAAATTATAGATTCTCTCACCATTAGCCTTAAGACTCTAGAAATTTGGAAGGTGACAATTACATCTAAGAAAAGTCTATATCTAGCACTAGTAGACCAAAATCACCCAACAATAGATTTTTTAAATCCAAGAATCACACTATTTAATGGGATAGGTGATCCACTACAACATTTGGCCCACTTCACCTCATAGTGTAGCCAAATACTATAGGACCCAAAATAGTAGAAAGATTCCTAGCTCTATTTTTTTTCCAAACTCTAGGGGAACCTATATTAATTTGGTATAAATGTTTCCCTTATGATAAGTTTCTAGAAAGTATGATCCCTATTGTTAATTCCTCTACCGAATCACCTCCCCCATGTTCAAGAACAGTATCATGGATCTCCTAAAATTCATGTAGATGCATGATGAGTGTGTTGTTGATAATATTTCTCTGTATAATTGTTCACATTCTTTATTAACACTAATCATTTGTAGGAATAGGTAATAATGATGTGTGTATATAACATCCAAAATGATTTGGTCCCTACCCATATATCACTAAATTATTTGGCAACATTTAGTGAGTTGGCTAAAAATCTCAATGCGTGGAATCTCTATACACTATATTAGGATATGGTAAATCCATTACCACTTATATATCACATGGGAGGCCTATGAAAATAGAAATATCTATTTTATTTCACACAAAGGTAACTAATCTAGTTCATTTACATGACCCTTTACAAAAAAAACCCTTATAGTCACACCCATGATAATAACAAAATCCTAAAGTATTGGTTCTACACACAAAACCTCATTGAGAGACAATTTCCCTATCCACCCCTTAGGACTAGGAATCCAGAATTATTTTCAAAATATATATAACAAAAATAACTCATTCATGTATCTGAAGGTCATTAGGTTGTTCACATGTTCCATTGAAGAAACTATTCGAAATCATTTAAAATATAAAATTACCTAGGGGGCCGAACATACTGATTTTGAAAAAAAAATATATTTTAAGAAAATATCATTGGAAATACCTAAGAATAATGTTTCATCTTAAATGAATTATTATAAGATCAGTTGGATCCTGGACCAGTAGTATTGTCTGATATCCCAACATTGGTAGTACATGTATCCATTAACCATGATAGTGACATTAATGACTCATGTGAGTGGAATTAGGATCAAACCATGATATAGTTTCTCATCTTTAAGATATTATTTATGCTAATTTGAGTAAAAAAGATCATCCTCTACAAATAATTGCACATATTTCTATTTATTCCTTGTATGCATCGCATAATTCTAGGCCTTGGAAGAGAAGGAGTTGGCAACACAATAGAAATTATTGTCCCCAATCAGATCCCAAGGTATCTGATACTCCTAGGGACATCATGCCTCCAAAATTCATAGATTTTCTTGGATTTTTTCCAATCCGAGAATATTTGATGGATAAATAATAGGAATATAACATTTTGAATTTTTGAGAACTTGTGGACCACAATTTGAATCTAATTGATGAGGGAAGACATGTTACCCCATCAAGAGCACCTATATGATGCCATTAATTAATATGTAACGGAACTCCAACAGATAGAATGGTCATGGTAGTACTACAAACTAGGATTTTTGTTCATCTGAAACCAGAAAGTAGGCCTCACATTGACCTTAATAGAAATTTCTATCCTAAAATGATCCATCATGTACACCACTATAGACGACCATATTTTTAAACCACATTAAATTTTCATGATAGTCATGTGATCAACCACATTTATCCATGGGATAACCTAATCAAACAAGTACCCATCAAGAAAATATTAAAATTAATCTAGATAACCAATAATAATATATATCCATCACTATTTATTCCTCATTGCCTTAGTCAATCGATCCATCTAGTCTCACTGGTAAAAAATGACCCTATGTAAATAAATATATGCCCTTTCTAAGGAAATATGATTTTTAGAAACACCTTTATATCACAATAATGATGCAATATATTTTCAAGGTTATCTTATTTTCAAAAGAGATATGTGATACAGATATCAAATCCATCAAATGCCACCAACAGTTCCAGTCTATGTTAGACTCTTCCATAACCTATTTTGTTGAATAATATACACATTTGAAATTTTTTCCATCATTTCCATTTCTATATAAGATTATGGTGTCACTATTTAAGAGAACAGACACTCATTGTATATCATTAGTCTATCCAATGGTGTGTAAATACAAAAATTCATAGTATATGTTGGATCTGGGATCAAAATAATCTTAACATAAACACTCTTAAAACTAGGGATCACATAAGTGAATTTTACCCCCAATAACATGAATATTATGGGGTATGAAAATACTGAGAAGAAACTATGTGGAAAATTTTGGGTACAGACCCAATCATGTACCTTAGTCAAAAACTCTTAATTTATACTGGTCTAGTAGAATAAATAATATAATTTACTAGTAGTAAGGGTATGGATCCATTTGTGTGTATTGCTCCACTCTTCGTACCGAAAAAACCTAAAATATATACTTATTTTTTTTGTAGTGATAATCTTAGGAGATTCTTCTCTATTAATCTCTTTTGAATACCCCAACTAAGATGATGAGTAGTAAAAAAGGGAAGGTCAATAGCAAAAAATTTATGGTGTATAGAATTTCAGTGATCCCGATGACCAAACAGCCACTTCTAAATATCATTAAGAAGAAAAAAAATAAATCATCATCCTACCAATTAATCTATTTTAACCCCTAAAACATGTCATAGGGAGTTGTTTATAGTCCCCAAGAAGTAGTGGTTATCAAAGATTGACTCTTAATCCTATAATTTATGGTACCTACCATTACCGAAAGGCCCTACCCCTATAAAGAACCTAGAATTTCATCCCATGGACACTAATCCACAATATTTCCACATGTTCTACAATGAATGGATAACAAGATGGTTGTTGATGCATTATAATTTAATTGATGTCAATTATGGAAATTTTAGATAAAAATAGAGTGCAATTGGATCATTATCCTTTATTTTTAGTATCCACATATAAAGAGTCCCATGTTGAAAACTCTTCCCGAATTATATAAAGTTTTTATTTTTTTAGTTGATCTCTAATTCTAGTAGAGTTTAATCTTTCCTATAACCCTCATATCTTTGTATATGAAGAGGATGATGAGGACCCCTTCTTATATTTAATGAGTCTATCTCCATCACTACTGACAAAATGGAATAGGTAAACCCTGGAACTGATGAACATTTGAGGATGGTACTGATTATCATAGCTATATATCTAGAGGAACCAATGATCTTTTTCACCTTCCTAAAATAGAATAGAGATTTGTTATCTTAGAGATATAATGAGATTCCATCCTTCAATATGATGATATATGTCCAACACCTTAGCCTCAAAATGAATCACCATGGTTTCATATAGCCTCACTTTAAAATGTATCCATATCATGGTGTCCTGACTGAGACCGTTGTTATCCTTATAATTAATTGTAAATTTATTATAGATTTCCAATACCCCTAAATGTCAATCCCAAATTGTTCTGTATAGATGGAAAACTAAGAATATATGATTTTACATCGATTTAGTAAACCTTGACCATAATTATTTAAACAATGACGTTCCCTATATAGTAAAAAAATTCTTGATTGATTTTATTCCTAGGTTTAGGTATCACACCATTATGGATGGATACAATGTGTATAATCATATATTTATCGCCCAATAAGATGATCATTCAACTACTTTAATGATGCCCCATGGAAGATTCTACTACTACAAGATTCCTTTCTATTTAAATAATTTTAAAGCTACTCACATGTGGTAAATTCACAATAACATCAATACACAGTTTGGGATGTTAGCAGAGTGTTACATGGATGATTTTGTAGTTAATTGTTATTAACTCCAAGACCATATCAATGATAATGATAACATATTCATCTTACACCATTTCCATCACTTGAAAATGACCTATTTATCATGTGAATAAAAGGATACCTCCATAATGTTTCTCATATATATAAATTTATATAGAGGTATAAATATTTCTACAAATAATATAATTTCTATAAACTATTGACTCGTCAATGTCAAATTTGTGTGATGTGATTACTCCAAGGCATCATAACCTATATTAACTAATTTAATTGAAATGTATTTAGATATTGTAAGACATTTTCAAGGCTCAAAATAAAATTGTATTATGGAAGCCTCCGGTACCCTTTGTGAATAATATGGAATGGCCTCTTGGATACCTTCTATCCCCAAAGAATAATTAGGTTAGGGGAAAATATCATATATAATCTAAGTCATATGAACCAAAACATAGAGACTTGATACTCCACCCATCAATAAGTGTTACCTCACATAACTATTTATAGTATATAATTTGATGCATTAAATGTTGCACCATGATATATAGATGGTTTCAAATTTTGGCCCTCTGAAATACATCTTTAACTACCCCTAATCTATATGGTGATTGGTGTGTTGGGTGGTAATCCTCCAATATATCAACAACTAGTTTTTCCAACAGAAAGATGGAAATAGATAAGATTTATAATATTTCACGGCCACACATCTGACCCCTACGAAACATTCTCAAGATGATGGTTTCCCATATGAATCTATTCTCTATATAAATAAGGTTATGTTTTTTTAGAAGATGAATTTTTATGGTTCCTCCTAGAGCCGACTGGGAGAAGGACGAATAACTCCAAAATCAATAGTTTATGCATGGGGATATTCTTTACCACTGCTACATAGGAAGTATTACTATACTCATTATTCCTATTAGATGAACACCCTAATAAAGATTCAAAGTGTCAGGATCTCGTATTTGTCTTGAGTTAGACCTCAATACTTATTTCCCCTATTTATTTGTGAAGGGAGCCTCTATTATGGTCATTAAAAATTTTATGACTTACTACATCATCGGAATGAAATAACGAGATCCCATATTCTAAGAAAATTGATACGTAATTTTCCAATTCCCTTCAAAACCAAAGGTGAATATTGTTCCTACATCCAGAAAAGGCTGATTTGATGCATTTGAAGGTCCAGATACGTCAATTTTAGAGCACGGACAAGTCGACTTAGTCATTCATTTGGAACAATAGTGGGTCATTACCCCCCACCACTTTTCATGATTTTAACCAAAAGATAAATCATATAGTTTAAAAAACATCTTCACTAGGATACTCAAATACACATGTGATAAAATCAATTACTGATTAGATGACACTCTTAATTGAATATATCTAGATACGAATTCTCCATCCATGATAAGAAGTGATTAATCGAATCCACAGGATTATAGCATAATTTATACATTAGAGTGGACTCAATGATGGTAATCCCCTCATTAGAAGAGGTTTCAATGAAATTATCCTCGATTTCATCTAATGGGATGAGATAACCCCTATTATTTGAGATGTCCACAAAGGATCATGTCGATACCATCATGATGGATTGATGCTCTCTTACCAAATTAAGATTATGGGTTATATTTCACATATCATAGTTCATTACTCTATTGAGTTCCCCAAAATGATTCAATCATTATAAATCCATGACAATTTTGTATACAAACCACTAGATCTTCTCCACAAAACAAAATTCCCTTGGTACTATGTTGTTTGGGGACTCAACATTGTCAGTCCTGACCACCTAGTTCCTACTCAACAGTGTTGGTTCATTCTTAACACACTGTATTATTTCTCAATGTTGGTTGATTTAATTACACTTAATGATGTTAAAATTCAATCTATTATTGAGTTCATGAGATCTTATAGAATTTAATGGATTGGGTTTACTCACACCATTCTCACAGATAATGGAACCAGCTTCCAGGTTTTCGAGTAAATGAATTTGTATGGAAAGTATAAAATAGAGTCTAATCACACATCACACGAACATGTGTATAAGAATTGATATTTAAATGAATTCAAGAAAAAACACATATAAATTCATGGAGGAAATAGTGGTCCAGAAGGAGAAGGTGTTGTCTCGATAAACACCAAAATTCTTATTGGGCCTATTGGATAAAGAATCTATGTTCCACCCTAAAATCTCAATGTTCCATGGTGCATTGAAAATTTGCCATTATACCTATTGAGGTATAGTTTTAAATACCCTTAATCTCTATTTATAAATGAAATACACTATTATGTATAGGAAAATTATATCTAAATGATTTGTAATATATTGAGGAAAATAATATATAAGAATTTTACACCTTAGATAGGAATAAGAAAAGGGTAGTGGGAGTGTACAATAATAAGGTCTGACTGTATGAATTCCTTCAAGATGAAATGGTACTTGATCTCAGAGCACCATTGATACCCAAAAAGGCATCCATGTGATGACCTGTGTGGGAATGACAATACATGATATATAAAGTCATTTACAATTGTGAATACTCTTTAATACCCATTGATAATGATCATATCACACCTCTAATAAATTCAATGTTTCATAAGTTTTACTTCACATGAAAACCATGGTCAATACTAAATGAGTATAATCTATAGAAACATGGTCTATGAATTAGGACTGTATACTATTTTCAACCTCATGGTGAATTCTATATGTCATAAAACCACCATCTTCCTCCATGTTATGATCTATGTGACCATAATCTAGAACCATCATTAGTACAAATTTTATGAAAATAAACAAAATATCTCAATGTCATTAGTAGTGGTGTTAAACTATAGACTATCCCAAAGTGATCAATTTAGGATTCCTCATATGAAAAACCTATGATACAAACAAACTGAAGACATTTTCACAGGATGTTAATCTATAGCGTTACTCTATATGAAAAATATGTTAACCCTTATATGATAGAATGAACCAAAATAATGTGGAATCCTTAGTACATAATGTTAATCCATATCCATAACCCATGTGTCTAATATATTATTACTAATATGATATGTATGATAAAAATATAAACCAATCTCCTCTGTATATGATGTTAAACTATATAATTTTCCTATGTGATAATTTAATAGTCTGTGTCCTCCTGGTCCGTAAAATTGGGTTTTATTTTAGTTAGAAGTGTTTTTAGGATGATCAAATGGATTTTGGAGAGTTTTGGTTTTTAAGGGATATAATTAGGGTGATTAAATGTCATGTAATCAAATTATAAGACATGAATCCCTATTTTAAAGATTGTATTAGAGTTTTCATGATGTTTAGATATTCAACATGGTGTGAAGAAGAGTTTCATAGCATGTAATATTTTGGGATTTGAAATATAAAATAAATCAAAATAAAATAGGTTTTCATAGAAATTAAAACTCTCGGGATTACATGGAAAGAATATTTATTACACTCTATGGAATACCCCTCTTTTGTAGCGTTTTAAACATTTTTCATCCACTCAGGTTATCAAACCCTACAACTTTAGAAATATATTCTCAACCTTAGGAGACACGGTGCCCCCTATAATGTTTTTTGATGTTTCCTTCACCATAGATTAAATCATATTTTCTAGCATTCGATCTATATTGATCTTACATTAATCTAATGTCCATTCGTTCTCCATTCATTTGTTTTCTACTTGTTTGGCCTCTCATTTTATTCCGTTATTCTTTATTTGTAATTGTGGATGTTTAAACCAGATTCTAATATGTTTATATGTTTTCATTGGTATGGTGGCACCACTCATTCCCGAGTAGTTGCAGATTCTATGGGAGGGGAAATCATAGGATTGTTATGTGATCTATTTCCATGAATAGAACCTTGAATCCTTCTTCATAGGTATTTTTTTATTTATTTTACGTTGATTGTGTATCATGTGTGTGGGATATAATCATTTTTCCAATATATTTTATTTTTTTTCAAAACTAATAAATGATAATAATATGGTAAATTAATTGAAAGGGGTATAGGGATCTGATGTACATGCTATCACGGTTATGATATTTCTGTGATGTTGAATAATGATGGTTGAACACCCCACTAAAAATCATGGTCATTGGTGGTCCTTGTTTGTACACTATATAGGTTACAGTTTGGTTGATTCCTGTTGAACAATTTTTTCTGGAATATTTTAAATCACCTACCCTAATATAATAAACAGTTTCTCCATTATTACCTAGTTTATTTGAAAACGCATGAATTAACAAGTGTAATTAAATACCGGATGCATCACTAAATATTGGATTGTGTTACAATTTTGTTAGTGGGGGGATGGTTGTGTTATATTGTGTGGATGTGTGTGAATTATATATGTAATATAATGTGGCTATGTTGTGTTGTGTGGATATGTTCTAGTTTTTTTTGTGGTACGTGTATGATGCACATGTGTGTGTAGTGATTTGGATTAGGTGGTGTGGAGGATGAACTTATTGATGATACATCAACATGACTGTGTAATGTAATAATTGGTTTTGATATTGATTGATTGAGGAATTGATGAGAAGTGTTGTGTAGCATGGCTAGGATCAGGTTGTACAGTGATGTGTTGTTGTGGTGCTTGTTGTGTGTTAAGATTGGTATTTTCCTACATAGTAGTAGAATAAATGAACAAATCACTAGTGAATATATATTGAAACCAGAATCGGTTGTTTTAGTTAACATAATGAATAAATTAGTTGTGAATAAAAGATGTTAATGGTTAATTATATTTTTTTGAAATTGAAAGGTGGTTGTGTCTTGATGTATGGTGTTGTGAATTTTGAGGTAGTAGTAAAAAGTTAGCAGTGTTGTGATATTTTTGATTGTTGATAACCAATAGATTGGTCCTGGGTGTTTGGTGTCATATATGTATATACTTGTATTATACCTTGTGATTTATACATGCACACCACCCTAGTTGAGAAATATATGTCTAACACCCCCATCATCATGGGGGAGGGTGTCTTTCCAAAACATCCTGATGGGAGGATGGATGAAAGGACACCCTCTCTTCCTTAATACCTCTTCTAGGCATTGATATCCCATGATTCTTCGGGACAGTTGTGTGTTGGAAGGACTAGATGTTTACGGGTGAGGTGTTTTTTCCCATGTGACTTTGGGATCAGATGGGTTGTGTTTTCCCATGTGTCTTTTGGAAAAATGAGTTGTGATTTTTCAGGTGTGTTGAATATGGGATGTGATGTGGTAGGTGGTCAAGGTGTCTATGGGTGGGATGTAATTTGGATAATGGCCCATGTAATGGGAAGAGGTTTGGTTGTGGGGCCCAGGTGTTTGTGGGTAGGATGTGATATGTCTCGTTTCCCAGCTGGCGAGATGAGGTGTTATTGTGGGGTCCAAGAATCTGTGGGTAGGATTTGATGTCGCTCATGGCCCAAGTGAAGGGACGAGGTGTTGTTATGTGGACTAGGTGTGTGTGAGCAGGTTTTGATATGGCCCTTTTGGAATAGGTGGGCGTGATAGGATGTCATTCATTAGTTAAGAGTGGATAAACTAGTGGGTAGTTGTGCGGGCCACCAAAATCATCGATGATATTACTATATTACTTTATGTGACATGAGTTTTTTAGTTAGAGTTACTTGGTGAGGATGGAATGTCTAGTATACCTTGTTAGGATTTGTTTGGATCTTTTGTTTTCTAATAGTGGAATTAGTATGCTTCTTTTCACATGTGAATGAGAGTCTTTGGATTTCCTACAGAGTATATCGGCATGCTGACCATACCTAAATAACAAAATCAGGTTTCCAAGAGGATTACCTAGACCATATTGTGTGTTACTTTCTCATGCTTTGGGAAAATTTTTGAGTCAATCCTTTAGCTTTCTTTTGGTAAACACTTTGGATTTATATTTCTCAAGAAAAATTTTTATTTAAACATGCATGTGGGGTTGATTGTGTTTTCTTTATGTATATATAAATATGTATGTATTGTAGTTTTTTTGGGATGAACCATCTTATCCCTTAATCTTGTTTTCCTAAAAATGGAAATACCATCCATTTTGTGATATTGTATACACATTAGGATAATATCCACCTTGGGGCATACTAGAGATGGGACTCAAGTATCATTGTCTCTTTTTCACCATGTCCAGTCATATAGGGGTATCTTTTGAGGGATGGGGTCCTGACATAGTGTTATTAGAGATTATTTCTGAGAGACATGGTTAATTTTTGAGTTGGGAACAATGAGGATTTCATGAGTTTGTATGGAAATGATTTTAAGAAATATTGCTAAGTGACATAGTCTAAGAAATTTCATCAAAGACACAAGGTTATAGGGCCCACCATGATTCGATGCAAGGACTCTAAGCCTACCGAACGACCTTGTGAGGAAAAACAGTTTCATAGATATGACCCTAAGAAACGTGCATGCGTCATAATGACTTGTGTTATTTTCGTTGTTGGGTTATTTGAGAGATATGTAATGAATAAAAATAAATGAGTTAAAATAATGTTAAATAAAATTCCATATTATTCAATATTAGGAATTCATGGATTACCTTTTAGCTATGGCACCCAGTCATCGTCCGCGTGTGGTTTTGGTGGTTGAGGCACGAGAGGCTAATTCAGTTGATCTGTGGAGGGTTGATCTAGTGGAATGAGGATGACCAGGTGTAAGGCTCTGGAGGAATTAACTTTGAGTTTTTTTTTCGACAGGGATTTGACCCGAGTAGCTTCTTTTTTAACCAATTAGTCCTCATGGTTTTTTGTGGGATTGGGGAAGATGTTTTTCATATGTAGAGTCAATGACCATATTTAGAATCAAAATCAAAAAAACATTCAAGCTCAATATTGTGGAGGTGGGATGATTGAGTAATAGTATCAATAGCTATTTCTAGGTAGTCCATTTCCGTAGCAGATATAGCATGCCCATGCCCCACCAAGGGGAGATGGAATAGGTTGGGGTTGACCCCAGGACATCCCTCAGGGACCTTGACCTAGGCATGGTCTTGGAGGCGGTCATCGGTAGAGGGTTATAAGAGTTTTCTGTGGTTAGTGAAACCCAGTAGAGGTAGCAATTAATGTAGGACCAGAGATCATTATAGGTACGATAAGTTTCTTTAGTTTCCATGCTTGATCTTTTTTTGATTCAAGATATTAACACTTCTGTGTTTCACCAGCTCTAAACCATGCTCTTCAACTAGACATAATGAGGATTTTTATTCCTCAATACTTGAGTACTCTAGTCAGATGTTAGACCCCCTTGTTTGATGTGTACCAAGGATGTAGACTGATGATGGGACCACATTTTTCCTAGGGGGATCCTTTTTTGGAACAGATTCATACATACAATGTCATTCTCAACATCAATAGGTGGTATTCTATGCATTCTGTTATTAGATACATTTGGAGGAGAGTTGTTTTGTAAGATGTGGTTGTCCAACCAGTAGTTTTCCTTGGTGAGTAGGGTTGTCAGTTGGGTAGTCGGCGAGTAGTGCATCTTATTTCCTTTTTAGATAAGTTGTAAGTGGAATTAGTATATTTTTGGTTGGTGGAGGTTACCGATGTTTTTTGGTGGAGTTCCTCGATTTTTTTCTGAGGAGGTTGTGACATTACCCCCTCGATATGATATTGAGTTTAGGATAGAACTGAATCCCTATGATTATATGATTTCGATAGATATTATCAGATGGATAATTCTAGGTTTCAGTTTTTGAGGATTTAGATATTTGATTTAATGAATAAAGGATTTATCTGGCCTAGTGTGTCATGTGTGGTTATCTATTGATGTTTGAAATGAAGTTGGATAGTGGTCTAAGGTTGTGAATTGACTACCAAAGGTTTAATAGGGTGACAGTCACGAATTTTTACCATATTTAAAATATATACATTCTTCATGACTAGTGGAGAGGGGGCAGATGGGTTTCTATGATCGATATATTATCAAGATAATACCTAATGAGGGTGAAGAAGATTGATATTCTAAAAAAAACTTTCATGTTCCATTATGTGCTCTGTGAGTTTCTATTCCTGTAGTTATCTTTTACGAACACACCATATGTGTTTATGAGGATTATGAACTCTATTTTTTATCAGTTCCTAGACCAATTCTTCATTATGTTCATCGATGAAATCTTTATCCACTCGAAGTCAGTGGAGGAGCATGTTGAGTATCATAGAACTCTCTTGTAGGTTCATCAACATCACCACCATTGGGGAAATGTTTCCATCTATATATTCTAGACATGAGTGGAATAATTACATTGGAATTTGGTGTCCCTATAGGGTGTTGAAATTGAACCAATCAATGAATTAAGTAGTTTTTTCTTGGGAAGAACTCAATAATAAGGCATAATTTCGTATTTCTCATGGTCTCATAGGAAATTATCAATGGTTTGTACCTAATTTCTCATGGTTTTCTACTTCGTTGATATATCAGACTAGAAAGGAACAAGATTTTGTGTGGAGTGATAAGTTATTGGAATCAATTAGATATATGATGGGGATTTGGGTTAGTACTCTAATGATATTGTTTCCTAAAGAAGGTGTGTTGTTTGAGATGTTTTTTGATGCTTCACTTATGGGTTTGGGATGCATCTTGATGCAGCAATGATCATTAATCTCTTATGGTTCTAGGATGTTATATCCCCATGAGTGTAACTATGCCACCCATGATATGGAGATAGAAATATTCATGTTTTTGTTGAAGTTCCGTGTAAAGACCCGTAAATTTCAAGGAAAATATTTTCTTAAATTTATGGGATTTTCCAAGTATGCAGTTTCTGATGGCACAGGATTCCGAGGTCCGGTGTGCCCAGAATCATTATCCGAAGTTTAGCTCAGGTACGTTTAGTGAAAGAACGAGCAGGTTTTCCTCACTTTTGAACCGGTGCTCAGAATCAAAATCTGAGGGCACTGATGAAACCGCAGCCCCAGTTTTTTCTTAAGAGCACCTTTTCCGAAGGTGTGTATGCTCGAGAAGGGTTGTTAATCTTTGTCTTAAGTTTAAAGTGAAATAAAAATTGTCCTACTAATATTTAATTATTTTTAAGTGGTTAAATCCTAAGGTTGGAAGTTTGGTGGAGCTAACCAACCATGTGAGGGAGTTGTGTGGGACCCACTAAAATCTTAACTCTTGGTAGGATATTAGTGAGGTGGGGCCCACATGAGACCCACCCCTTCAAATTCCCTAAACTTCCTCTTTATGTTGGAAACCCCCCATAAATGTGTAACACACCCACCTCCCCCTCTTTATGACATGTCAACTCTCGCATTTAATTTGGTTGTTAAATGTTGTTCAATTAAGTTAATTAATTGAATGAGATCTTTGGAATTTAAAATTAATGTTGGCATGTGTGTGTGTGAATAAAATAAGACAAAGTCATATTTTATGGTGGGTTGTTTTCGTTGTGTGGAATAGAAGAGAGAACTCTTGCGGTCTGGAAGAAAATCTT
Organism: Viscum album; assembly: GCA_963277665.1. Lineage (NCBI taxonomy): Eukaryota > Viridiplantae > Streptophyta > Magnoliopsida > Santalales > Viscaceae > Viscum > Viscum album. The sequence continues at coordinate 1,917,650,280 of OY728125.1, read as the reverse complement.
CTCCTTAATGAAGAACGCCGAGTCTATGGCAAAGAACTCTGTCACCAGAAGGGGAGATCGCCGTGTCGTCTCCTCTCATCTCCGCGACCGGTGAGTGACGCCTTTTCCGGAGAATGACGATGCGCCACATCCTTCATCGGGCGAGCACCGACAACATTTACGGAGCCTCATTCCGCGGCACGATCTTCCATGATGTCAATTTACCGCGACGATCCTCATTCGATTAATTCTTCGAGGTAGGGGTTTTTCATCATTCAAGAATTATCAATTGACGCTCTTCCTTATTTTTCTTGGATGCATGTTATCGGATTAACGGGAGGGGGTTGTACCACACAAACATGGATGAACCTCCTCCCCTTGGTTGTTGTGTCTTATTGCAGATTATAACGGAGGCAACGCAGTGCCATCGCACCGCGTGGGAAGGAGGAAACTGGGGCTGGAGCAGGCCGTGGCGAAGAAGCGCAACGCCATCGCGCCGTGCTTCTGCCGATGGGCCATGGCCGGGGCGGGCCGCGGCGGAGGGACGGGGCGGAGGGCCACGACGCCATCACGCCGAACCAGTCGGACAAGGTCGCGGCGGTGCAGGGGAGGGGTGGCTGGAACTGCCAGCCGCCGGCGTATGGAACTACAAGCCACCAGCATATGGAAGGTGGGACCCACATGGGTCCAATAGTGGCACACCGGTTGGCCAATTTGGCCAGCCGTTTTCTGATGATCTGGGGGTCGTAACCCCCGACTGGAAAAAAGGAGATCCTCCCATGCGAGGGGCTGTTTCTTCAATCAAGGGGGGTAGTGCCCCCTCCCCCCCCCATATCCCGCTCGGCCGAACGGGCGAGCCGCTGGCCACAAGGGCCGCGCCCGCGTCGGGCCAACTGCCCGCACCGGACCGGACCGCCTGTGCCTGGCCGGGCCCAGCCGGGCCGCTCCCTAATGGGCCTGACCCAGACCCGGGTTGGGTTGCCCCAGTTCGGGCCGACCCAGGGGGTCTCGTGCCGGGTCGGTCCGGGCCCAAAACCCCAAAAATTCAGACAGCCACCTTCAAAGGCCTATAACATTTGCTACAAACCTCCGATTGATGTACCATTAGTTGCGATGTGATCCTCAGATCAAGGTGGTCATTTTAGTTTATTACAATCAAGTTTCGTAACACTTTTCATTCGAACGGGTTGATTCGAACACAAAACCAACCGGGCCCTCTGAGCGGAAACGCTTATAACATGAGCTCCGGACGTCTGATTGATGTACCATTAACTCTGTTGGATTCTTCATAGTGAGACAGTCCCTTTGGCTTACTCCAATCATGTTTGGACATAGTTGGAGTATGGTTGGGTTGCTTTGACTTAAAAACCAATCGGGCCCCTAGAACGAAAAATCCAATAACACTCAAACAGGGCGTTCGATTGACGTGTCGTCTATCGCATGGAGATCCTATAGGAATGAAAAAAAATTGCGATACATAAACTATGGTATACGTGATAGTTGATGTATCAACCCCTTTGCTCTTGGAGCGGACCCTCCCAAAATGAGTGTGCTGTGTACGGGATCCCTAGAGATGGATGCGACTGTGACGACGATGACGATTGTACTGGGATACTCCATGGGTTCGACGAGAACCACTGTACTAGGATCCTCCATGTGTTCGATGAGAAATACCGTACTAGGATCCTCTGTGGGTTCGACGAGGACGACTACAATAATGGGATCCTCCGTGGGTTCGATGAGGATGGCTATTGTACTGGAATCCTCCGTGGGTTCGACTACCATGCTGGGATCCTCCATGGGTTCGATGACGACGATTACTATACATGGTTCCAACTTGGGTTCAGAAGCGACGACTACTAAACCTGGATCCTACATGTGTTCAGCATAAGAGATTATTTAGAGGATACATCTAATCATCTCCACCCCTATTTGTGAGTAGTATACCTGTGTGAGCTATGTATTGACTTTAAATCATTATCCATGACGTGATTGACTTGATATACTGTGTGGATTGGTTTATGCTTTCCGGTGTGGATTGGGCCGTACTTTCCCTTGTGGATTATGTTTTACTTTCTTGAGTGGATTAGATTGTACTAGATCTCATGAGTTGGAGCTGAACTGGATTTGACGACTTCGGTATATATATGGGAATACACGTAAGTAGTGTTGGATGATACTTCGTGATTGTATCTATTCTTTGTGGATTATCCTTTGTGGATTCAGGGACACCATCGGGGGTCTCCTGGTCCCTACTGAGTATCGTAAACTCACCCCTGCACGGACTTCACCCGCACTACGTTGTGTTGGTTGCAGAAGACAGACATCACTGATCGTGTTTGAGGCTTGTAGAGCTGGACAGTCCCCGGATGAGGATCTCATGATGAGTCGGTACCCAGAGGAGGATTTCACGACGAGTCGGTACCCGGAGGAGACGGACGGACGTGGAGTGCTGAGGAGAGATCTGTACATACCCTTCAGGTATGAAGCCGTATGATGATCTAGGAGGGGCTTTCCACCTTTCAGCTGTTGTCCTTGAGTTGTACTTTATTTTCAGCGGTACTTAACCTTTAGTTGGGTTTGTATTCTGGCCCATTTACTTTCCAGCACTTACTTCTGATTCCATTTTACTTAGTGTTTACTTTAGTTTGCGTACTCTGTGGTGTTTGTTTTCTTTTATAAAGGAAATGCCTTCCCTTTTATCGGGATTTACAACTTTGGTGCTAGTCGCCAGCCCCTAGCCTATGGAAGGCGGGCTTGGGGTAGTCATGGCACGGGTCCCGAGGATGGGTCGTGACAAATTGGTATAAGAGGAGTTCGGTTCTACCGCAGAACTCAGGACTCTGATATTTCTTCTATGTGAAGCAATAGTGTTAAGGGTATTGAGTGTGGTTATTAGTCCAGGGAGTCCAGTGTTGGTGCGGCGGCCAATGAATCCGTACACCAGGACCCTGACTTCTGATTTCTGACTCAGTGCACGAAAACACTGATTGCACGTGTGTATAAAAATTTTTCTTTGTGATTACATTGTGTCAGATCACCAGGTATACTGTTTTGACCGTGGAGAACCTGTATCTTTTCGGGATAGCCCCACGATGACAACTATCTAGGGTTCTACAATTTGTGCGAGATGATAGCCCACCGAGTGACGAGGCCTCGGTGCAGGGCCCTATTATAGCAGGGGCACCGGCGGTACCACTACCCACCGAGCCACCGATGCCACCAGCCCCAGCCGCTGAGAGTGCACGCCACCTTAGTGAACTGCACGAGTTTCAGTGTTAGAGACTGCCCATGTTCCCTAGGGAGATAGACCCTCAGCCCAACGAGGATTGGTTGTCGGCTGTTGTATGAGTTTTCAGGTTAGTGGGGACACCAGCTGACCTCATGGTGATCCTTGCAGCGAGTCTCCAGCACGTGGCAACAGGCAGATGGTGGAGCCTGATGCTCCAGGTGCACAACGAGGCATCACATATTTTGACAGACTTCGAGAGGCTCTTCTTCTTGGAGTTCATTCCATCCACCCTCCATGCGGTGCGCATTCAGGAGTTACTACTGCTACGGTTGGGCAGCATGATCGTGGCCCAATACTCGACGAGGTTTACTGATCTCTCGCACTACTCCACAGGTATGGAATGGGACCCATTCATCAGGGTCCAGACCTTCGAGTAGGGACCGAGGAATGAGATTAGGGCTTTGATGTTCTCCCTCAACATTCAGACACAGGTGGGGTGTTGGAGAGAGCCCTTCTAGTGGAGTGTTTTCTCACCGAGCAGTCACCAGTGGTGGGACCCTCCGCAGGATGACCTGTAGTGGAGTCTTCTGTAGCTGGAAGTAGATAGATGACGCAGAGGTCCAAGAGGGAAATACCATTAGATGAGCAATATCAGGATGCAGATTCGATTGTACGGGGCACAAAAAAGAGCACCATCCACACAAGGATCAGGTAGTTCTATGCATGTGGCGGGCATGGTCATATGGATCGAGACTACCTGACTCATCCTGCATATGAGAAACAGGCGGTAGAGGGACCTCCTAGGTAAAGGTTTGACCATGGTGGTCCGCAGGGAGCAGGCGGACGAGGTAGAGGAGCTGGCTGAGTAGCGGGTGGTGGGCGACGCTTTGAGTCCCTACCACCACCACTACCAGGGAGACCACCCCGACCACAGTGAATGGGTGGATATGGGAGGGCTCAGTTTCAGGCAGCTGAGGCTTACGACCATGGAGCTCCGGAAAAAGATGGACATGAGCAGGACTATCTCCAGACATGGAGACTTTTGTTCAAGTTGCTTCTAGCTTTATTGATACTTTGTGTCTTTGTACCTTGGGCTGTAGTAATAAAAGACATTATTCTTGTGACGATTTGTTCTCTGTCATTTTTATGTAGTTGATACTATGAGGTTCCTGTTAAAACTGTTGACTTGAACCTCACTTTGGAGATACCTACTAGAGGATACATAGTGACCACACACTGATGCCGATAGTGTGACTCAACCCTTGAGTGTGAGAGTATCTGTTTGATCTCTTGGTAGTAGCTTCGAGGCCTTACGATGTCATCCTTGGTATGGATTCGTGTCATCCATGTCGGGATTGACTGTATTAGGCAACGACCATGCTTCATCCATGGAATGAGACCGGATTTCTCTTATCGGCAAAGAATAAATCATAACAGCTCTTGTAGGACCAGAGAAGGTTCAAGTCATCCAGGATCAGATGAGGACAACTTAGAGCTGACAGATGTCTTATGCCGACAGGAGGCGGAGACCACTAGAGTTCGAGGATAGTGACCATGTTTTCTTACGGGTCTCACCTCAACGTGGTTTATATAGAATTTCTTGGAGAGACAAGTTATCTCTGTACTTCATTGGACCTTTCTAGGTCCTCAACAGGGTTGGCGAGGTGGTTTACTGCTTGACACATCCATCTCAGTTGCACCAGGTGCACGACGACTTCTACATATCTCAGCTGAGGAGATACGTGTCGTCTGTTGTGTTGAGTTCCTATAGGCATGATCGAACTGTGTGATACATCAACTCTGGACTACGTGACAATTGATGTATCGACCCCTTGGATCGTGGAGTGGACCCTCCTGGAATGAGCCTACTGTGTGAGGGAACCCTAGAGCCGGCTGCGACTACGACGACGATGATGACTATACTGGGATCCTCTGTGGGTTCGAAGAGAACGACTGTATTGGGACCCTCCATGGGTTCGACGATAACTACCATACTGGGATACACTGTGGGTTCGACGAGGATGACTACCATGCTGGGATCCTATGTGGTTTTGAAGAGGATGGCTATTGTACTGGAATCCTCCATGGGTTCGACTACAATTCTGGGATCCTCCTTGGGTTTGACGAATATGATTACTATACTTGGATCCTATGTGGGTTCGGCAGCGACGAATACCAAACATGGAACCTACATGGGTTCGGAAGAGGAGATTATTTAGATGCTACATCTAATCATATTCACCCCTCTTCGTGAGTAGTATACCTATGTGATATAGGTCTTGACTTTTAGTCATTATCCTCGATGTGATTGACTTGATATCCTTTGTGGATTGGTTTATTCGTTCCTGTGTGGATTGGGCCGTACTTTCCTGTGTGGATTAAGTTTTACTTTCCTGAGTGGACTGGATTGTATTAGAGCTCGTGAGTTGGAGCTGAACTGGATTTGATGACTTAGGTATATGTATGGTCATACACCTAAGTAGTGTTGGATGATACATCACGATTGTATCTTTTCTTTTTGGTTATTACATTGTGGATTCATGGAGACCTTTGGGGGTCTCGGGGTCCCTAATGAGTATTGTATACTCAACCCTGCACGGTCTTCGCCCGCACTACGTTGTGTTGGATTCAGACGGTAGACATCACTGATCATGGTTGAGGCTTGTAGAGATGGACAGTACTCGGAGGATGATCTCACGACGAGTCGGTGCACAGAGGCGGATTTCACAAAGAGTCGGTAACCGGAGGAGACTGACGGACGTGGAGTGCTGAGGAGGAGATCTGTACCTACCCTTCAGGTAGGAAACCGGAGGATGATCTAGGACCAGCTTTTCACCTTTCTGCTGTTTTCCTTGAGATGTACTTTACTTTCAGTTGTACTACACCTTTAGTTTTGTTTGTATTCTGGACCATTTACTTTCCAGCACTTACTTCTGTTTTCAGTTTACTTAGTGTTTACTTCATTTTTCGTACTCTATGGTGTTTCTTTTTTTATAAAGGAAATGCCTTCCATTTTATCCATATTTATGCCTTTGGTGCTAGTCTCCAGCCACTGGCCTATGGAAGGCAGGCATGTGGTAGTCAAGCCATGGGTCCCGAGGAAGGGTCGTGACATTCAGGCAGAAATAACTCATTGGTGGGGGGGGGGGTTCTTTTTTGTCTTCAAAAATCAAGAGAGATTGAGGTATAAATTTTCCTTGAGAGATCTGAATATGTGTCAAAGAAGGTGGATGCACATTCTTCAGGACTATGATTTTTATTTCTCCTCCACCTCATGAAGGGGAAATTTAGTGACTACTGTTTTGAGTAGGATGTTGCTCGAGGTGGTTATTTGGGAGTATATAGGATGATTGGAAAGTGAGGAATGAGTTGGAAGCCTTAATATTTAGATTTAATAGTTGAAGGTAGTAGTTGATATTTGTTTCAGAGGATGAGAAAGTCTTATTTGATGTTGAATGTGGTGTATTCTTAGTGGGGAGACTTAAAGGAGAAGGTGTTTCATGTTCATGTTGTCCATAGTGATGCTCTAGACATATGGTTAGATTATTTTCAGAACTAGATGTTGTTCTACACTATGTTGTTTGATTTATTAGCAGTGTGAGATGGTGTCCTTCATGAATTTCCTAGCACACCATTGGTCATATATACCGGAATATATAAAATGTATTGTGTCTAAAGGATGAATTTTGTGCGGCCCAGGATGAAATATGATGTGGTATAGTTTATGTTGAGGTTCTTGGTTTGCCCGTAGGTGAAGGTTGGGTACCATGTTTGTGGTGGTTTTTTTATCCCATGGATTTGCCTAAGTGGAAGATGGATTAAATCTAAATGGATTTAATCATGGTGTTACCCATATCCTAGGTATTCTACGATTCTCTATGGGTAGTAGTGTACTAGCTAACAAAACCAACCCACATGTTAGCATTTAATGAGTCACGTGTAGTGTATGTGTTGGATAAGAGATATGTGGATGAGGTGGTGAGGATTCATGGATTTCCTTGGACTATTGTTCCAAGTAGACAAACATGTTTTACATCATGAATCTGGAGGGTATTGTTGAATTATTTTTGAACTCGGTTACGCCTCAGCACTACCTTCCACCCTCAAATAGATGGGAATATAGAATGGACTATTCAAATTCCTGATGAAATATTGCGAGCATGTTTCTTAGACTTTTGTTGATCTTGTGTGTCAAAATTACCGTTGGTATATTTTTTATACAATATCATATATCTCTATTGAATTTGAATGGTTCCATTTGATTCTTTGTTCATAAAGCTATGTTGTTCACCCTTGTGTGGAATAGACATTAGAGGGACATCAATTCTTAGTATTAAGGTTGTGGGGAGCAAGAAAGAGAAGGTTCAACTCATTTATGGGAGGATCAAAGCAGGTTAAGACCAAAGAAGTCATTTTTCGATCATAGAAGAAGGCCCTTTGAGTTTAAGGTTAGAGGCCATGTGTTCTTGATGGTTTCCACTCAACATGGGAATTAGAGGTTTGGTAGAGGGAGTGAACATTATCTGATGTTTTTTGGACCCTTTGAGGAGTAGGGGCGAGTTGGTGAGGTGGAATAATTAAACAAAACTTTATATTAAAATTGGTCTTGAAGTACATCGAAAAAACCCTCTCAATGAGAGTCAGATATCAAAAATGAAATGATGTACGCGGATCATCTGGTAGAGATCTTGTATGATCAGGAGATGGTGTTACATGGACAGACCATTCCCTTGGTTCACATGCTGTGGAATCATGGTTTCCAAAATGAGAGTACTCAGGAGTAGAAAACACTGATTTGTGACTAGTATCTAGAGTTTTTTTAGTTTTCTCTTAATCTATTTTTTTTAATGTAATTCTTGAACATTGTTTTATGAGATGAGTTATTCCCTATGGGTAGTGTTATGAGAAATGAACTGTGTGATAAAGTCATAACATGTGGAAAGGGGAATACCTAATTCATAATTAAGATTCATTAATTAAGATTCAATTAAAACTATGTGGGTGATACAATTCCACCCAGAGAAGATTGTATCTTGACATGAATTATGCAATCCCCTTATTCGCATATTGGGACTATGTGGTTATTGTGATTATGTGGTGTACCTTTGTTTCATCTGGTAGGATCTATCAGATGAGTTGTTCTTGGATGTTGGGGTTTCCACTCTCGATTATGATCAACATAGCGTGATTTACCATTGAATGTTAGTTTGTTTGGTTGTTATTGGTGTTTCAAGCATTGAATGATCATTGAGAGGTATCCCATGGGGTTGTTTTTCATACCCCTCTTTCACATGTGGTTATTTTTTGATTTTCAAGGGAGATATTAATTTGATATGTATTTAATTTGTTTTTATTTGTCATCATAGTCCACAACTTTTCATATTTTGGTAGTTACATGTGTTTGAAGGAGGCTTAGATGGGGTTTGTAGAGGTTCAGATGCTAAAGGATATATATAGAGTGAATACACATAGTTTAATCATGTTACATGACATGAATCTCTTTTTTAGAGAATCTCTTGGATTTTTCATGATGTAAATATATATTATGATTTGAAGAAGAGTTTCATAGTGTAAAATATTTAAGGGTTTGAAAAATGAAATAAAATCGAAAGGTGACGTGTTATTTGGTGAAATTCGACCTCGAGAGATTATATATGCTCAAAGGTATCTACACATTGTGTAATAACCCCACTTTTATTATTTTTAATCATTTTTCTGGCTTCTAGGGTTATCAAACCCTACAACTGTTGCAATTTCCTATTGATCCTAGGAGACCTCTTGACCCCTCACCAACATTTAGAAGGTTCCTTCACCAATGATTAAATCTTAGCATCTCTCCTACAATCCATACCTATTTGGTATCAATAAAAGGTGAATTATTCCTCTATTATTGTGGTTTCTACCTGTTTTCTATCTATTTTCTTCCTATTTTTCTTAATATGTAATTGATGATGTTATTCCATTCTCAGTATTTTTTTTTCTTCGGTTTTAATTGGTTCATTGGTGCCACTACATCCACTGGTGAATTCATATCTTGTGGGAGGGGTAATCGAAGTACTGTTATGTGATATGTTACCATGTGAGGAACATTCACACATTCAAGGTAGGAAATTTTCATTCATGTATCTTTGATTGTGTATCATGTGAAATGGGATATACTCTTTTTTTTCTTATGGATCATAGTTGTTCCACACTAATCAATGATAAGAACCTAGGAAATTAGTTGAATGGGATAAAGGGATATAATGTGCATGTTTTTTAGTCTCTGATGTTATTATGATGTTTTGAAATATATGGGTTATACAATACACTGAATATCTTGGCTATTTGTGGTGCTTATTTGTTCAGTAAACAAATTTCATGTTGGTTTATTCTTATTAATTACCTTTATATGGAAATTTTTAAATCATGTACACTTGGATAATAAACAGAAACCTCAAGATTACCTAATTTATGTGGAAACCCATGAATTAACAAGGGAAATTAAATAATAGATGCCTCATTAAATTATGAATTATTTTAAGATTTTGTAAGTGGTGTGATGTTTTTGTTGAATGGTGTGGTTGAGTGTGAAGTATAGATGGAATGTGTAATGGGTATGTTGTGATGTGTGGATACACTCTGGTTTGTGTTGTGGCACATTTTTTAAGCATATGTGTGTGATGTTGGTTGGTGTTGGTGGTGTGGTGGATGAAATTGTAGAAGATACATCTACCTAACCATGTAATTTAATCTTAGGATAAGAGTTTGATATAATTTGGAATGTATGATACGTGTTTCAAAGAAGAGTGGAAATTAGGTTGTGTGATGATGTTTTGTTGTGTTTCTTGTTATGTGTTTTTCTTATTATTTTCCCTAATATTAGTTGAATAAATAAACAAATACTTGGTTAATAAATTTTGGAACTGACATGGGTTTTTTTGGTTAGAGGAATGAATAAACGAGATGTTAATAATGAATGGTAATGGTTAATTAATTTGGTTAGAAATTGAATGTAAGTTGTGGCATGATGTGTGATGTTGTGCATTTAAAGGAAATAGTGAAAAGTTGGTAGTGTTGTGAGATGGATCTTTAATTTGAACCCATATGTTGGGAATTATTTTTTGGTATTATGTATATATATACATGAATTTCTTCTTTTGATTTATTTACACACCCCATCCAACTTGAGAAATACATGATGAACGTCACCATCATCATGGGGGAGAGTGTCTTTCATAAACATCTCAGTGGGATGATGCATGGTTGGACACCCCCTCCTTCCTACTCCCTCTTCTAGGTGGTTATATACCAAGATTATTCATGTAGGTTTTTGTTTGTGAGGCGTAGTTGTGTGCGGGAGAGTTGTGCTTTCCTAGGTGTGTTCAGGATGATATGGGTTGTACTTTTTCATTTTTTTTATGATGATAGGAGTTGTGCTTTCCTAGGTGTCTTTGTGATGGGATGTGATGTGGTATGTGGCCTAAGTGTTTGCAGGTGGGTTGTGATGTAGATCACGGCATAGTTAATGTTGTGAGGTGTGGTTGTGGGGACTATGTTTCTACGGGTCAGATGTAATGTGGGTCATGGCCAAGATTATGGAAATAGGTGTGGTTGTGGGGTCCATGTTTCTACGGGTGGGTGTGATGTGGCTCATGTCCCATGTGAGGGGACGAGGTGTGGTTGTTGGTACCAATTGTATGTTGGTGGGATGTGATGTGGATCATGGACCCTGGCATGGTTTGAGGTGTCGTTATGGGTCCCAGGTGTGTGTGGGCGGGTTGTGATATGGTTTTTTTTACGTGGTGGGAGCACGAGGAAGTTTTCAATTAGGAAACAGCTTATAAACCAGTGGAAAGTGGTGTGGGGTACCCAAATCATTGATTTGATAACTGTATTACTTTACATGACTTGAGTTACTTTGTGAACATGACGTGGTGAAGATGTGATGGTTATTATACCTTGTTACGGGCTATTTGGTTATGTTATTTTCTCACAAGGGTATTATTATTCTTCATTTAACATGTTCATGAAAGACTTTGGTTTTCTTACTATCTATATCTATATGCTCACCCTTAATATAGAAAACAATTTTTAGTTTTCCTAGAGGATTATGTGAAATGTGTTGGGAATTACTAGATAAAGCTTTGGGATAGTTGTTGAGTCATTGTGTGAGAATTATATTGGTACATACATTAGTGTTTTTTTGAACAAGTAATGGTGTTATATTAAACAGTCATGGGGGATGAATTTAGGTTTTATTATATATATATGTCTTGGATTTTTTTGGATGAACCATCTTATCTCCAAATCTTGTTTTCCTAAAATTGGAAATGCCTCCCATTTTTGTGGGATGGTAAACCCTTGGATCTAATCGCCATGACGATGCCTACTAAAGATGGGGATTGGGGGGAATTATCTCCCATATTCATTTCAAACCGAAAAGGGATATCTTTGGAGGGATCAGGTCATGAGAGATAACAAGAGATACTATATGATAATCATGGGATGACTAAACTACCTCTCCAAAGGGGATACCACATTTTATGCATTGGTCACTTGCCATAACATAATGTAAATCTATGTGTGGCTTGATTAAAATTCATGATGATATATATGGGGATGTTTGGATCAAATTTCATAGGTTCAACATCATCACAAACCTATTTTTAGGCATCCCCCCAATCCATGCCTCATGTCCTTAAACAAACTACACCAATTTATAGGATTTCCTAGTGTGGTGGAAGACATCCTTGGTTCTTTCATTTATTTTCATAACTCTCATATACTCCCCAAAACATCCTCAATGTACTGAATTTATTTTAGTTCCAATAATTATATCCTTAGACTATGATCATCTGGAACCCTTTGACACATATTCACATAATTTTCGTTACCCCAAATGTTTCAGCAAACCAATTCCCCCATACATTTTCCATCACATCCTCACTCAAGAGGACTTCCCACTACTTTCAATTGTCTCCCACTACAAAATGTTCTCATATACATGGTGCTTGATTCAGTTTCCCGTTATATACATAGAAATGGTCGGATCTCTTATACTGGATTTATCCCACAATTAACGCATTTTTGGTTATTTCCCCCTCGACATCATGAATTATAACATTATATAGTTATCCTTGGTAGTTTTCATTGAATATAGTCCCATTATTCCTTTTTCCTTGTCTGGTTATCACTATTTTATTCCACATATGACTCCTTAATACACCTATCTACTATGGTCCCACATCTATGAACAGAAACAAGAAACATCCATAGTAAAATCTGTATGTCTTTTAAATGAGAAATCCTAATTTCAATATCACGTGATGTTAAACTATATCCACATTCTATGTGGAAAATATATGATTCATAAGATGAAAAATGTAGATGAAAAAAATGCAACTCCTTAGCACATGATATTAAACTATAGCCTTACCAGATGTAAAAAACATTTTAAGCCTAATAAGTAATGTAAGAGAATACCAAAACCCAAATCTATAGAAAATAATGTTAAACTATAGGCTTAACCTACTATCTAATGAATGTGGGAATCGTTATATAATAATATAGAGATTATTTATCATCCTATCGAAGGAGGTTATCACCTTTCCATATTTGGTCACCTAGCATGTCCTCTTCCAAAACTATTTGTATCTCGATTCCAATTCCCATGGGATATTTAGTGATAACTAGATCTCCTATTATAGGTCCAACCCCACTGCCAACATATTTTAAGTTGATTCACTAATAGTTTCATGATTAATCATTTCCTACTATTACACCTAACCAATATTGTTGAGAACAAGATGGGGTGGTCCCGAAAGTTATTGTCCCCTTGGATATTCCCCTTTCCCCTTTCACACATTATGTTGCTCTAAATCGAAAAAATCATCATTAATCTGGATATTAATAGTCCCACTTGTTGTAAAATGTTTTTGGAAACACTATCTGAACTACCAGCCTAGGTACACACCCTAAAGAATATTTAGTGAAATTTTGGTAGGTCTTAGGCTTCGAACATGGCCAACATGTGACCCTCATTTTCACAGACCATTCTCAATTTTCATGGTTGTGGAACCCATGTTTCAGACATTAGAGATAGTGTTACCTACCCATCATTCTCCCCTACATCGATATTGATTTTGTATGTCAAGAATTTCCACCCCCTTCCACCATACTTTTATCTTGATGGAACTTCACCATTTTATTTTTCAATAAGTCATATGCTCATGGATGATGATGAATTATAAAAACAGAAAATTTAAAATTACATAATCATGAGTTATATAAATAATTTAATTTCGTCCACATTAAGGACAATTAATGGTGTAGTGTTTTATAAAATTATGTTATAAACCAATCATTAAAATACATATAATACAAAGTGTACACATCCAATTAGTATCCATTTTTTACATAATAAAAAAAATTTAATAAAAAATTATATATATTAATAGAAATTATTCATGACTTTCAACTTGACATATTTCTTTCCATAAACCATACTTATATCCTATGAAAAATGATTAAAATCATGGCCTGAGCACAAAAATATCAGTATGGAATACACAATGAACGAAATCCATTAGTCTTGTGAAAATATAAAAACTCATATTACATTTATCTTTATCTTCACTGTTATTTGATCATATGAAATAGAATATTTTAACATGAAAATTATAAAAACCATTTCTCAAAAGGAAAACCCTTAAAACCCATAGTGTGCAATTAAAAAAATCTCTCGATAACGTAGAGCATCACATTCAAATTCTATTTTGAACCAATGCCAGCAGTAACTCCATCCTAGTTAAATACATGGGAAAATACATTGGTAACTACCTTCTTCATCACTATTAAGACACATATTATATCCCAGTCATTGGAGATCTATTTGGGAGAACCCATCATTTAATATATAATATGGAAACTTGGATCTATCTAGGTTACCACATCATATTAGATATAAGGAGATCATATATTGAATCATGGTATCTCTCTTAGTATATGTTATAATGGGCTCACCCTATGATATTTGTTTCACAACATCATTTAAGGCATATGTACCATAACCTAAATACAACATTTTTATCCTTTAATTTTTAAAATTCAATTTAATCATGTAAATAATTCACTTCTGGATATCAAAATTTAATTTTCTTTTGAAAACCCATTTTCAACTCCAAAATACAATTATAATTTTAAAAAAATTATTCAATTCAAAAATACCCCAAAAATGAAAAATGATTTTTGAATAAGGAAAAAATGAAATATTGAAATGGAATCCATAGATAAAAATATCTTCACGAAAGACGTAAATTCATTGTCATCATATATCTTACGAGTTTATTTTTTCATTTGTCAAAATGTTCATTATAAAACATTTAAAAAATTCAATTTGAAAAAAATTGAAAAAAAACTATAAAAATAAAATTATAAATATTTTATGTCCATATATAAAATTAAAAAATTATTTTAAAACATGAATATGTAAGTGAAATATGGTTTGAAGAAATAAATTAAAAGATGATTTATTTATATGAGACATCCAATATAACTTTGGATATGTTTAAATTATAAACCCTATGAAAGATTAATATTATGAAAGAACATTATATAGTATAAAAATTTTAAAATTAATGATATATATTTTAATCAAGTCTATATATACCCCTTATGAAATAATATAGTTGTATAAAATCAAGACATGCCTCAATTAAAATAGGTTGAGATAAAGTCTCTTACCTTGAGTCTGGTTCACAACGTATCTATTTACCTTAGTAAGTATTAAAAATATGACAATTATTTAATTAGTTGGGAATATTTTAATATTCATTATTAATTTTATTTCACTTATTAAAAAGTTATATATAACAACTTAACAAATGAAGAGTAAGTTGGACGTTTTGACAATATTCAGCTCAGGTTGCAAAAAATGATTTTTGTAGGGTGACTATGATTAAAGGGATCATTATGTAAACATATCCATACTAATAATCATTAAATAATTTTCATATTTATGGATAAATTATAATTTTAAATCATATTATATTGAGTTTTTATTAAAAATTTACTAATGTTTGGATCATGGAGAAGGTAGGTCTTATATATGAATAAGTAAATTTTCCATTTATCCAATGATCATTATGAAAAATAGTTAAGTTGAATTTATGTTTCCATAATAATAATTATATCATTAGTATAATAATATTTAATTATATACAAATATATATATATATATCATTCCTAGTATTTTTTAATAAAAATATGGAAACAACTCACTTTGAGGGGGCGGTATTCCACATGTCCACGAACGACGATATCACTATTTCAATGTGTTAAAATATAAAGAATGAAATGAAATATTAAACATATATAATGATAAATATTTCATTAAATTTAATAAATATTTTGTTTATATCACACATATTTTTATCCTTAACCGTATTAACTTCCACGTAATGCATAATTGAAAATGAATCAGACCAGTTTACAAGGCAGTAGTCTATCATTCACATGAGCGATGTTATCGTATAACTTGTATATTGTAATATAAAGATTTTATATATGAATTAATGTCTCCAGATTTATACTTTTGTTATAAATAACCATTATAAATTTAATATCCATCATTATTCCTAAAAATGATAGGTGGTAATGTAATGACTAATGACACCATTTTGTGAGGTAGTAGTCTTGCGTACACACCAACGATGATTTCACAACACATTTAATGGAATTGTGTGTTTTTATATGTCATAAAGCATAACACGACAATATATATGTATATTTATTATAATTATGGTATTATATAGTCATGTTATATGAAAAATTTAAGGGGGTGGATAAAGAAATAAAACAAAAAGACATTTTGATAAACGTAACTTATTTTTCATGAAATTCATTATGGTTCGCACCAAAGGTAATACTTAGTTGGATTTAAGAAAAAAGTCAGGCCTCTAGTATGATATGGGGAAAGTGGATGAGTTATTTTGTATGGTATTGTATAATTAAAATGGAATCATAAGTATTAAAAGAGGAGTAAAAGATGATTTATTTGGTAAGTGGGGTGAGCAGAAAACATGTAATATTTTGAAGTAGTGTGTTTCACCCACAGTTTTTCAAGGTAACAAAGAACCAGTAATAAAAAATAATATATCCTATAATAAATTAAATCAATATAATTCCATACAAGGATTATTTACAAGTTTCTAGGATATTTGGTCAATTATGATCAATGTTTAACCACTAAGTAAACTTATCTTAACCATAAACACCATAATTAATTTTCAGCGGTTTCAATAATCACTTTTTATATAAAATTATTTTGGAATTATTAGAAATTATAATTTATATTGATTATTTATATGAAGTAATTGTTTCTAAATTAAGGTTATATGTATCAGAAAGTTTTATTCAATATTAATCAAGAAGACGAGGCATGATTGTGGGATGTTAAGAAGAGTAGTTTTTGGACCAAGTTGATTTTATTTTAACTCTATGAATTATAAAATTTATTATTAAAATAAATTAATAATTAATTATATAGATTATAAATTTTTTATTTGAAACATTCCTCATTAGAAATTATTTTATTTAATTTAATATTTTAAACATTATGAATTTTTTAACTTATTTTAGAAAAACCAGTCTTTAAAACAAAAAAACATATATCGATAACCAATATAATGTTATTAAAATAAAATTATATTTATTAAATATAAATAAATATAAATTTGGTTATCTAAATAAATATTAAATGCATATTGATAATTTAAAATTACTTAATATATAAAAAAGAATTACATTTTTATAAAAATTGTTATTTTCAATATTCAATGGAAAATCAATATTTTACAAAAATCAAAAAATTTCATTGAATATAAATTGGATATTTTATTTCAAAAATTATATTCAATTAGTGATTATGAATTAAAAAATTTAAAAATTTTATTTTAAATAAGTCAATATAATAAAAGAATTTAATTAAAACAATGTAATATTTTAGATTAAAATTTAAACGGTATGTTTATATCTAAAATAACAATCTAATTCATTTTAATAAATATGAAAATTGTTTATTTCATCATTAAATAGGTTGTTATATCCTTACCATTATTATAAATTCAATCCTCATAATTTTTTTACTTATTAAATAAGTTATGATATCTATCCCTCGTAGCATTGTATGATTCCCACATTTCCTCTTCTACCATCCGGTATATCCATAAAACAAGAACCTTGCGAATAAACGTATTCAAAAAAACTAGATCTATAAAATTATGAATCTGAACTAGTGGTTACTTCTAAGAAATATTCTCTTTGAACCTAACTACCTCAGTGATCAGAATATGAGATAAGGATCAAACATAAGCCCATAACATTGAATCATGAAATATGATTTGTACCTATGATAAAATCTAGGGAGAACATACATAGAAGGAAACTAGTCTAGAATTGTCGAGTATTTCATACGGTTTAATGAACCATGGACTCAGATAAAAATTTATACCAAAACACATCAATGTTTTCCAAGTATAAATATTTAGAAATACATGACCGCATACCTAAAAAAATATCATTCCTCCTATTGTCTGCATAGATTTTCTATAATATTTGAGAAACCCTTATATGATACTGAATAAAATGAACCTCGACATCAATTTTTTGTTGCATCTATAATCACATCAACATACGTTCTTGAACATCATACAATTTTTTTTGGTTTAAAACCACTTTCCTTATAGTGACTCAAATGGTTCCATCTGTTTACTAGATTAAAAACTGTTATTATAAGAAAACACAAATAATGAAATATGAAGATCAAAACATTCCTAGAAATCCATAAAATAAGGATGAGGAATAAATTATATTTTATGAATTTTCGTCTCACATTTTCTATCAGATCAAGGATGATATTTTGTAATAAATTATATTTCAGTACCCAATGAATTTTGATGTCTTTTAGAAATATTTGATGTGAACTTGGAAAAACATTCACTGCAAAGGAGAGATGATCTCAATGTAACACAACTATCTCTATTAGATTTTTTTTAGAAATATCGTCTAAATACATTGTATCATAATTGATAATGAAATATGTATTTTTATTTAATAGATCAATAATAACCCAAATCACATTGCTACCTCCTGATGTCCTTGGAAATGTCGTCAAAATCTCCATGGATATATTTTTCCAATTCCAATCATTAATATGAAAATTTTAAAACATACACTTTTGTGACTATCATTATACATTAACATATTATCAAGTCAAACACTTATTGGTAAAGTCAGTAATATAACTTCTCATTCCATTAACCTATTAACAATCCCAACGGTATCTATACATTTTAGTTCAAGATAGATAATTTGAAAATACACAACTATGAGCCTCATTCAACGACTCTTTCCTCGACTGCAAATCACAAGGCACACAATATGTTTTTCCCAATCATAAACAACCTTCTTGATCGTCATTTGAATATGTGATGTTACACCTCTAAATGGATTATACCATTTTCCTACAACGATTGATCCTCTTTTTGATCTATCTTAATTCATTCTATCAAGGATGACTATACTGAATCCTTCAAAAAAATAGAGTATGTACATATTTCCAAAACATCTAGGATGAAATTAATCAAATCACTAAATAAATCATCACATTCCGAACGTAACATTGTTAATGTACAATTTTTTTGCGCCAATCATTTTCAGCATTTTTTCCTTTCCAGGATGATTTTTAATAATAAAATTATAATAACATATTATTTCCTATAATATTATTTATCTCATGACTAATTATTTTAGAGTGAATATATTTTTCAAACTATTCTAATTAGTATAAATTTCACACAATAGACCATACAAATGAGACCTCAAATTTTTTTAAATAAATACCAAAAAAATTAAATTCCAAGTAATGTGTATGGTAATTAGAATAATGAATTTTCAACTGAAGTAAAACCAATAAAATTTATTGATAATTTTTCCTTAGGGAACATCTAATTCATTTCGATGATGAATCACTATAGATGAAAAATTCCCCATTTCTGGAAGGTGGGTCCAAAACTGGTGCATTCAAAATCATATATTAAATTCTTAAGAGAAATATACACATTCTTTTATCGAAGTGAATTAAAATCATTTTTGAATTAACTATATTAGTGGGATAAATAAATACGAAATGTTTTCAACTATCCTTCATTAGTAAACTCTTAAAACAATAAAACTAAAAAAATGTGTTATAGTTGTAAGTCATTAACATTCATCAATAAATTTGTTTTAATAGGTTCTATAGTTATTCTATTAAAAAAATACATCCATGGAATGATATTTGATGCATAGAAATTAACTCTTTCTAAATTTCTCATACCAGTTATGTTTTTCAAAGGTCTATAAAAATTGTTAGGAGTATTCAATTTTCCTCATGAATTTCAGAATATACCAAAATTTTATTAGTAAACACAACCACTAACCTCTCTAATAACTCAATAAAAATTAAATACATATGTTCAATATATACATAATGTTCATTAGATAACCCAAACAGAATAAAAAATTCATAGTGCCCAAATATAGTAAAAAACACAATCCTTCGAATGCCTTATTCATTCACATTCAACTACTATTTCCCTGACATCAGTTAATCCATTGGAAATTATTGAGCTCCCAGGATCTTATCAAACAAATAATTGTTATGAGGAAAAGGATACATGTTCTTAAAATTAATGATATTAAATTCAATATAATCATTTAAAAGTACCAATGAACCATATTTAGATTCAAAAAAACCCCATGATAACCCCATGGTGATTTGTTAGGTCATATGAAACCTTTATTTAATAAATCATACATTTTGTTATTCAATTATTATAGTTTGAATTGATCCATTTGATAAGAGAATTTAAAAAATTATTAGCATCATGAAATAAGTAAACAGTAAACTCAACCTCTATATTATGAAAAAATATATGAAAACCAGATGGAAAAATGTCCATTTATTCATTTAATACGACCACATCAATAATTTGAATATTTTTTTTATTTTGAAAAATATTAGGTAGGTAACATTCAATGGATTATCTATTAAATTTCTCGCCTTTATTCAATGTTATCAAACACATGAATTAAGTGAACAAAACATTCGTAACATTAAAAAAATTATTTTCATGATAAAATGAAATCCAATCCATATCAAGGGTGATATAAAACTCTACTATGATCATATCAACAAAATATTTAGGAAAGTCCATCCCACTGAAAACAATAAGAATATTCCTATAAATCATGGTTTCTTTAATAATTTCTGAGAGAGTTTTAGATAAAAGGTATATCATACATTTCTTTATGTGACATACAAAATTTATATGAAAATGAAATATGAATTGAACAATGTAAAGATCCAAAATAAAACAAGGTATTGGAATACACAAGTAACATACCTATCACCACAACATTTAATGGACCCACATTAATTTTTTTAGTATAAAAAACTTCTATACACCAATTTTTTCCAATTGTGATGATTTCCAACCTTTGAAACTAAATACTCATATGTATTTGTATAATGAACTAACTCATTGAAACTAAGAAACCTAGACATTTATTTCCTATAATTAAAAATCTTATTTTGTTGTTCATGAATATTTTCATTACAGTCATGATCCCTTTAATGAAACTAACCATAATAGAAACACATCCTAGATCCCATCAAACAGTCCTTGAAATGGCATTCCCTATACATGAAACATTTTTGGGTCATAGATCTATACATATTAATTGGGTTTTTCTCCCGTTCCTACCATCTTAACCTTTTTTTATTATCATCATCTTAAAGAACTTACATTTCATTATCCTTAATCTTTACTTTATTATCATAAAAAACCAATTTATCATAAATTATAAATTCCATTAAACCTTATTATATTCATAAAAGCGCTTTTATCCTAGAGAAATATATATTAATTTTTTTCCTTGAATAAAATTTGTCATATACCTTCCCAGTCTTGTGATGTTTTCTTCATATTCAGCTACATAATCTCCACCTTTATGAATAAATTTTAAGAATAGTATTTTATAGGGAGATTAAGATCCGTAAATTAAGATATCACAAGTAAAATATCAATGAATTTTTCCCATTCCATGTAATCAAGATCATCATTTTCTTTTTTTTCTTAACAATGTACCAACAATGATCAACTTCACCTTCAAAATGAAAAAAGGAAATAGTTTCCTTTTGACGTTCTGAATATCACATGTCACCAAATATATTCCCCAATGTACTAATTAATTATTTTGTTACCATGGGTTGAGAAGATCGAATGAATTAATGTGAATTTATCTCAGGAAATTACCAAAAACACATATTTCATTAATGGTAAATCACATTCTTATATTTCATTGATACCACCACAATTTATAGCTTGTTTCAACTAAGTCTTCTTTGAAGAAAATAGTTTTGTTTGTATTGAATCTATATCAGGTTGATTATTTGGAAGGATATTTTAATCTATGTGCCCTCGAACTATATATTTCATGTTTCCTCTATGGAAAACCATTTGGAAAAGACATTGTTTTGATGAAGAAAAATGTGATTATTAAAATTATATATCATTTTAACATAACAGTAATGTAAAATCATTCAATATAATTTTATTGATATTATCCCAACAACTAAATATATCTAATCCTTACATCTGATACCAACTATAAGTACCCAGCCTTACTAATTACATAATCTAAAATTTAGGTTAACAATTTAGTTTCTATAACTTTGAGGATCTTTTCAGGTTTATGTTTTTATATATTTATGTCATAACTCATACATTAAAAAACCATATAAAACAAAGTTATAAATTATGATTATTATCCATTTTTTCTATTATATAAATCATTGTTAATAAAACATGATATATTTTAGTAGAATAAATTAATTGGTTTTAAATGTTTGATGAGGGAAAAAAAGATCGTTAAGGTATAAACAAATAATGAAAAATTTTAGTCCTATGAAAACATAAAAACTCAAATAATTTTTCCTTTATTTTAAATTTTCATTAAGAATATAAAGTAATAAATTTTCACATCAACAACACAAACTTAATTTTCACAAAGAAATCCATTGAAACCAATTATAAGAAATTAAAAACCCTTGTCAGTAACATAATGCATTATATTCATAACCAATTTTAAACCCGTGTCTTAATTTATTAGATCCTAGTTTGACCATAGAAAATCACATTGGTTATTAACACTTAAATTCTTATTATGTTAAATAAAATTACCCATTTAGTTATTTTATTAATTGGTCACACACATCGTTTAACCTATAATAGGCTCTCTTAGTGTTATCTAGGCTGCCCCATCGTATAATCTATAACAGGCTCACATGGTTCCTTCTAGGCCACCCTATCATATAATTCTATAGAAATAAACCTAAATACTTTATTTTCTTATTTTTCCTTTAAAAAGCAGGCTTATACTCATAAAAAATTAACTTATGGATATCAAAATACCATTTTCCTTTTTGAAACAACCTATAAATAAGAAAATACCTTTTCATTTAGAAAACTATTTTCACTACGAATGTACTCCAAAAATAGAAAGGGTAAATTTAATTAAAGGGAGAATAAAAATTATCAAAGGAACCCAGAAATATCAAAATGGTCACGGTGTCTAAAATGTTTTTGTTTCTATGTAAGATAATATTACATTTTTTTCATTTGTCAAAATGTCCCATATAAAATACCGTAAAATATCCCTTTAGAAAACCCAAGAATGTAAAGTATATAATTTATATTATAAATATTTTATGACCATATTAAAACATATTTTAAAACATTTTAAAAACATTAACATGAAGGATAAATAGATTTTGAAAGAATACATTTAAGGGGGATTTATGAAGATGCAAATTCCTATATCACTTTTAAAATAGTTAAATCAGAATCCCCATGAAAGAATACAATTTAAAAAATTAAATACCATTATAATTTTTAAATTATTTTTATTTAATGTTTAATGGAATGTATAAAAACCTTATAAAATAATATATGTGTATATAGTGACGATATTCTTCAATAAAAGGTGATTGAGAAAATATCCCCTTCCTTGAGTCTGATCGGTCACTTCGGTCATTATATTTCATAACAATAAACCTATGTTTATTATTTAAATTAATTGGATAAAAAATAATAATTAGTATTACCATATTTATTTCATCAATAATGTATGTACTATTACCTGATCAACTACTATTAAATCGTATGTTTTTACCATATTCTGTTTACCTTTCAAAGGAAACTTTGGAATGTCAACTATTATCAAAGTGGTCAATTTTTAAATATACCGAGAGTAATAATCAATAAGTAATCATTATATTTATATAGAATTTATAATTTTAAAAATAATTATGAATCTTGATTATGAAAAATGAATAAAATGATAGGATCATAAAGTTGGTAGGGTATTCACACGTACGAGTAATGTTTCTATTTATCTAATGATCATGATGGAGAGAATGTAAGTAAAATATATCATTATAGAAATATCATTATATCATAAAAACTGTAATATTTAATTATATATACTAATATATGTATATATATATATCATTGTTTTATTTTTAATGATAAAAGTGATTCACATCACTTTGAGTAGGTGGTATTCCACACCTCTATGAATGACATTATCACATTTTTAGGGACTGAAAATATAAGAAATAAAATTATATATTATAATAATAAAATTACAAATATGTCATTAATATCATAAATCTATAATTAATATCACATATATTTATTATCATTTCCCTTATTGCCATTGAAAAAACGGATTGCTGAATAAGAATCACATCGCTTTGTGAGGGAGAAGACCACCATAAACATGAGAAACACTATTTCGTCACATATATAATGGAGTATATAAAAGATATATATGATACAATGACTCAAGATGTATAATTACGTTATAAATATCATTTATAAACATTATATCCATTATTATTACAATCCTCTTGAGGTGGTAATACGAAATCGAACATCATTGGTTTGTGAGGTGGTAGTTCACCATATACACAAGGGATGATTATGTATCCCATTTGTGGAAGTTTTAATTTGTGTAGTTATTACCCTTAATATAATTACATATCAATATATTATTGTATTTATGTTATTATATAATCATGTTATAAGAAACTTTAAGGTGTTAGAGAATAATGTAAAAGAAAAATGTTCATTGATGAACATTATATCTTTTTCAGGTAACTCAATTTAGTTTTCCACAAATGCATTACATAATTGGATTTCTACCAAAATTATTGATTATAAGATTATATAAATGAAATGGACATTTTATTTTTTAATGGATTGTCTATGAAATTTTGGTAGAGATGTGCTAAGAGAGCAGTAGAGTGGTATGCCTATTATAAGTGTAGTGTGTAGAGAAATTGTTAATTTTTTTAAGAGTGAATTACACCAACATTTTTTCAATGTAACCATGACCCAATAATACAAAATACTAAAAACTAGAAGCTATAAGGTCAACATATGTCTGCAAAACAAGTTTTGTAAATGTTTCAAGTTCATTATGAACCATAATAATAATGTTTTATAACTATCTAAACTTCACATTACCTTATTCGCTGTAATAAATTATTCTTTTGTTCACTAATAATTTGGTCAAAATTAAAGATGTACTTTTTAGAAATATAAATAATACTTATATGTAAATTATTAAACAAAATTTTTTTGGACAGTCTAAGTTTTTTTTAGTTCTCTAAATAACAGTTATTGTAGGAATTTAGTGAGGTTCACGGTTGGTGGACAATTAGTTTATCAATGGTTTGAACATAACAAGTTTATCAATGTTCTTAATATTGTCAGGGGAGGATTGTATGGATAATTATGACACACATGCTGTTATGTATTTTTAAAACTTTTCAACTAGCCATGTTAGGGGTTCCACCATAGTCAGTGGGTGTGAATGGTTTCTTCCTGGATTTTCCAATAGTGCACACCTTCAAAAGTTGTGAAATGAATATTTTACCTAAATTAGCATTAAATAATCCCAACATATTCCTCCTCATTTTTTATATTAGACTTAATTTAGGAGATATAATACTATCATCTTCCTCTAATTTTATATTCTTCTTCTAAATTTCTTCTAATTTAGATATTTTGCATCACTTTGGATCATTCTTTGTAGGACTATGATTCCTATTTCATTTTGCTCAATTTTTATATCACCATATTGAGTTCTATATTCATTCTAGAAAATATGAACTATTTTTAGAGTGTTTATATATTTACTTGTCTTCTACAACTATATCCTGAATTAATGTTTTATTTAAATAAATGAGATTTATTTATTTCTATGGTACGTGGATTATAACATTTCCATAAATGTTTTAGTGTTGATTTTTTTTCAACATTTCACCACAGACTAGACTTTCCGACTGTTGTTCCCAAAATATTAATTACTATAAATTGAACACTGATACCTTAACTTTAGTTTGATCTGCGACCATGATAATAGGTTGGAAGATAAAAATTTCTTGTTGAATCATCCCTTTGGGTGAGTTTGATTAAATTTATTGATTAATTAATTTTTTATTATAACCAATAAATCACAACGTTGTGTTTAGATTGTCTTTATTCAGTGGTGTTTTTTAATTTAGATGTTGTATAGACCCACACATGTACCACATTGTTACATATACATCAACTATTAATTTAAAATAGTAAAATACTTTAGCTTTGTTCACACATTGACATGGATTTGATTAAATCAGGAATACCATCATTAATGTACATAATGCTACATTATATATAATTTGAATTATAGACATTAAATTTAATAATATTTATTTATAAATAGTATAGATAATGGTCCATATCATTTAATTAAATTTACTATAAATGGAGTCCCTTATTGTTCATTTAGAATTAATAAACATAATGATTGTTATTTTTTATTCAAACGAAGGGATATGATGATTCTTTTTTACAATATAAATTAGGGGAATAGATTGTTTTATTTATTTATAAAATAATAATGTTTTGTTAAAAAAAATTATGTTATTCTTAGCTAGGTAGTATCAGAAAAAATTTCCAGTTATTAATCTGAACAAAAATGTTTTTTCTTTAGTATATTTATTTTATATTTAAACTCACATAAAAATAGATTTATTATATACCAAAAAATAGGATTAATTATAGTAATTTTTATTATTGTAAAAAATATATTTACTCAAACAATATTTTGACCACTATTTGCTACCGAAACATACTTCATTGATGTGTGATTGGAAAATTTAGAACACCCTATTATGGATTCTTGCCTCTATTTAATATATTTTATAATAAGAGAGATGGACCTATAATGATCTCATGACTCCATTGGAGATATATTTTTATTTTATTTTTAAATTTATTAAATGAACGTGTACTCATGTATGACTACTTTATTCTTCCTTTACTCATCACTTTATATAGCATCCTAAAATAATTATTTTTTACATAATGTTTGGTATTATTTATGAATGTGTACTTTTGTTTAGGATATTTATATCGTATTCCCTCTAATATTATGTTTCTTTCTCTATTTTTTAATATTCATATCATTATTATACTCTTCTATGATTTTGTGAGTATATTGTTCCAACCATACCATCACAGACCCTCACTGTTCTTCTGTAACCTCTCACGTGCATGGTTGAATTCTAAATAAAATCAAGCCAACTAGGTATGGATACATATGATGGATACATGTTTATCATATAAAATTATTTTTATTATATATTATTGAATTAATTTTAAAAATCTATAATCTAATATTTTATATGACTAGAAACACATTGATGTTTAATTACACTACTCCTTAATGGAACAGTTATTTCTCCAATAAATGTCCTTCCAAATGTATCCTTCTTATCATGAATATCATTATAGATATCACCATTATTTATATAATGAAGAAAATAGGCATGGTTCTATAGGAATCGGCTACATTCTTCTCCCATGATTTTCTCTCCGACTTTATTTTATTCCTCCAATAATTTGAGAATCTACTTCCTTCTACAATAATTACAACAAAATGATAAGATAAAATATCTTTATATTGAAGACCCTCATTAAGAATCATGTTCATAAAATAAGTGAAAACATAATAATTCTTTCTACATGAACTAGTCATACATAGAATCATGCATATAATGGGTTTTGAAGAGATAATTATATAATATTTTTCAAAAAAAACATCTTCAAATTTTACCTACCAAACCCCATATGGGACTAGATTAAATCCAAATCAATAAAGAGGTCTAGTATAGATATTACATCCATGAATTTCATTATAAGTAACCTCTACATCAAGACCGCATTATTTATCTCTAGTAGATTCTGAAACATGTCTACAAGGGATTTCATCAACTATAACTAGGTATTATTCTATAATGTGTTTTATGACACATTCCAAAATTATGATATCATTATCAGAAAATGAATTATCAGGTCAGGATATTCCAATTCACCTTTACCAATTCTTATTACATGTCCCCCTATAATGGAAACATCATATCATTCGTAATGATATAGTATTCCATCTATATTTTATATAATTTAAAGTATGTTCATTATAATTTTTTTATCAAAAGCATCTGATATTCCAACATCATCCATACAAGATTTATGAATCACAATAGAATTAAAAAAACATTTTAACAAGAAAATGATACATGATGTATCATGATAAACCATTTTACCCATGTAAACCATGATCAAATAATAGTTTTTGATACTTCCCCCATTAAAATATTTTCAAAAAATCAACATAAAAATCCAATGAATAGTCAGCTATTAGAAATATATTATTAAAGGTACTATCAGAGAATTAGTATTAAAATCCAGGGATGATAAAATGTTCACTAGAATAACCAAAAAATGTTATAAAAATTTAAATCTGTTTTACATAATCACACTGAAAACATTCATCTAATGAATTTAAATGAATGTACGAATAAATAATTAGGTTTTTTGAGGATCCAAATAAATATTCTAGGATAATGGGATAATCACTACAACAGTATATATCTAGAAAAAAAATTTCAAAACTTTTAACTAATGAGTCTTGCATATTACTAAAATATTCAATCATAATTTTTCTATTTTTTGGGTTCAATCGTGATGGTAAATATTCCTTTACCCTCAATTTATAGGTAGTGACTAGTAGTTATCACCTTTCATATATCTAAAAGAAATGAATGAGCCTATATGTTTCTTTATTCACTTTTTCATTATCATGTTTCCATATTTAATATGACCACCAGCTCTATAGGATCACCAACTTCCAGAAATTGAATTCAATAACCAATACCTTTATGATGTACTAAGAGAACTTCTAGAACTAGTCCATCTATTACAGAGAACCTAAGAAGAGTCCCCTTATCTATAATCGTCTTTATAGAACCTCTTATTTGAAATGGTTAAGATTAAATGTCACATATACTAATTCATTAAACTAATGTTCTTCCAGAATAACTCCTTCATGGAAACTGACATTGATGAACTACGGAAGACGATATAGAATCTCAACATTCATTTCCCTATTTATCAATTATCTCTCATAATTACCATTAATAAAAAATTATAACAATTATATATTTATTTTTATATAAAAACCCATAATAATTCCAAACAAATGTATTTCCAAACTAGTATGTAACATCTGCATTAACACATAGTTCCTTTTAATTCAGTTAGTATTTTCCCTAAATAATACATCACATTTTTAGTTATCAGTATATAGTGATTCTATATTTTTTTTACAATACATGAAATACATTGGATTATTATTGTAGAATTGGAAGGAGAAGAATTATATATTCTACTTGAATTATATATTATTTAATTTTTATTATTCATAGTTAGAGAGTAATAAATAAATTTATATATTTTATTTTTAGAAAACCATTTATTATAAAATTATGAAATTTAATATTTAAATTTTCAATGCTTTTAATTCTCCCTGTTTTAGTAATTTTTCCTTAAATATTTAAAATTAATGTATTAAAAAATATGGATGAAAAAATATCATTATATCCTTAAGTTATTATATTACATAATCTTTTGAGTTATTCCTCTAAAGTAGAATCAACAATCAAGGTTTATAATTTTATAACACTTTCTCTCTCATATATGTAATTTGAATTGGTTTTGTGTTATGTGAAAACTATGGGTGTAACTAGAAATGATAAATCTTATAAACATAAGAATGGAATTAAATATACTTACACTAGTGTTATATATAAAAAACATATTGAATTTTGGAAAGGTTTGGTAGCACAGATAAATGATATCCATTTCTCTTATTCTCACAATTAATTCAATTGTACAATTATACCTTGAACATAACTTCCCATTCTTTTTAAATTCCGTTACCCATTTCTATTGAGATATACTTATGAATAAAAAACCCTCTAAATATGATTGAAAATCATTACACCAGTTATTAAGATATTTTTCTTAAATTCTTCCAATATGATATGATTCAAGATATATCTTACCTTTTAAGATTTCATTTCAACAAAATATTGGCGAAATATGTTCTTTTATCAAAATTAATCATTATTTATTTGTGTATGAAATATATATACATATATATTTATGAATTCATAAGGTTACATATATATTCTATAATGTTACAATTTTTTTTTTAAAAAACTTTACTAAAAGTAAATATTGATCCCAACATCATTGTAATTCAAGATTCCATGACCTTATCATTTCTTATAATGATTGGATGGTTCTTTCAAATTTTCTATATTTTTTATGTTGATAGAATACTATAAGTTAGAAATATATATTAAAATACTTCTAGATATTCCACTAAATTTTTTAGGTTATCATTACATCATAATTATGAACTATTTATAGTGTAGTTTGATGCAATCTCACAGCATTTATGTACAACCTACCAAAACGATATCGGGAAAAATATTCTAAAATTTCTAGAAAATTTATGAACAATGATAGGTTATATAAATTGAATCATATAAAATTATTCCCCTATTATTTATTAGGTAGAGAAACGATGAAATTCATTTTAATATTACCACACATCAACTCTATTATATTTTATGTTGGCACAACTAGTTTTGAAATTTTCTTCCACCCATATCTTATTAGAATACATTGAATATTCCATTGTAGTCTTAACTCTCTCACATTATATTTTGGGAGTGTAAATTCAATAAGATATCCATATATATCATTATAATTCATGGTGTTTTAGATTTTTTTGATCACAGATCCTCAGCAAATATATCTTTTATTACCTCTAGTAATAATGGTACAAATAAACTCTTACTAGACCATAAAAATCAATCGTAAGAAAAATAAAACATTGAATATTTCTAATTTCTCTCATAATTTATCATATTTCCTAGGTACTCATCATCATATTAATATTTATTAATCCAATATTATATTTATGATTATAAAACTACATATAATAACTATGAGGTTTGAAATATCAGGATTCAAATCCACCACTCTATTAATATTCATTGGAACCCATCCTTGACAATTACTTTATTCATTTATATATTTAAAAAAACATTTTAAAAGTTAAAATATATCATAAATACCATTTTAATAATATCTCATTTACTGAAGAAATATTATCTTACATATTGTTTTCCATATTAATTTTACCCCTAATGTTTTATAAAGGATAACATTTTCTATTTTTTATTAAATGTTTTATCAAATAAAAAATTATATCCTTTAAAACCAGGGAAACTATGTATGTTGATAATTTTTAGAGTCTTGTATATTCCTTAATAACTTTTTCATAAAATGATAAATAGTTATACCGTCCTTGGATGTAATATAGAAAAAACAATTAACCTCTTACTATCAAAAATATAATTTATATAGTTTCCTATTTTACTCATTTTTTAATAGAGCCTTAATAAAAAAATTTAAATACATTTCTTGCAACTCATATCACATAGATCATATAATTATAAAATCAATAAATACCACAAAAAAATATCATTATAATTAATTATTTAAATTTTCATCAAATATAAAAATATAAAGGGTGTATTTTTTTAACCAAAAATGAATTAGTAAGAACTCTTAATGAACATACCTCATAACAATAGAATTTTTTTTAAATATCCCATCTCATATATTCTACTTGATAATTACATAAATTAATATGACTCATTGAGAAGTGTTGATACACTTTTTGTGGATCAAATAGGTCGTCAATGTATAGAAATGGACAACTATTCATTATATCAATTCAATTGACTTCTAAATAATCAATGAAAAATGACATCAAATCATTCATATTAATCATATATAAAATAGGTTCTACACATTGTGAAACACTTAAATGAATGAAATCATAATCATATAAGTATTTATGTTTAATATTTGAATCAAGTATCACTATCTAATTAATTTTATATTGTGTATCCAAAATGGGTATCTCATTAAGGATAATATCAATAGAGAGATTATGTATTTAATCATTAATAAATAATTGTAACTCATCATGATGTAAATAATTAAAGTCTCTTACAATGTGAATGTTTTTAACCCTCATTACAACCATCTCCTTTATTGATTACATATCTTTCAAATTTTACACATAGAATTTAATTAATAGAGGGTATTATTGGAAGTTATGTATAATATTCAAGTAATAATATCTACTTTTGATAAACTAATTTCAAGAATTAATATAAAAAAATAACTTCATTTTGAATATAATAAATTATATATTAATATTTCCTTAGCCAATAAATCACCCAAATTACATTAAAACCTATCCTCTGTATTCTTACTATAATTGAAACTGAAAAATAGCTAAAATTTCTAATTTTGACACTCTAGTGCATTTTTGTTACAATTAGAGTGCCACTGAGTGTTTTAACTATTTAAAAATTGTTAATGTGTTTGGGGGTGATTAAATGTTATTTGAAAAAATGTATTATAGAAAATATTTCATAGATCCAAAATAAAATTATTAATTAGATAAAATTAAATTTATAATAAAATTAACATATATAGAATAATTTAGAGCTTCAAATTACTCATTTATCTACCTAAAATATAAACCATGATCTATAATCCTCTTCTAGAGTGGACTCCCTTGGACCATGCGGTATTGATTAAATTAATATATCTATATACTTAGAATAAACAACCTAACATTGATAATTTATCTCATTCCACTTAACTCATGACTCTGATGAATATTATCTTTATATTATAAACATAAATCCAAAACACTTATGTTGGACCATGAGTATTTTTTTCCAAAATTTAGTTTATATAAGGAACTCCACTCTTCTAATATTTTCCATTATAGTACCTCTTCCCATATAGAGAATTTTTATACTATTCATATGAGGTTATACATTGTAAATAAATGATTAATAAAACTTATTTTATTTCATGATATCACTCATTACTATATCTTCATCTTTTAAAAATGATTCAGAGTTTAATGATCATTGATATCATAGTTTGGTAACATCAAAGTGTAAATCAATCAAGATTTGATGGTGGTATTGGTAAACTCAACATTGATTTATAGTGTTGTAAAACTGGCCTCATACTCAAACCAAATGAGTTATTCCTTTCATATATTTTAATACTATCATTATATTTATAAATTTCCTTGAATGGAAAATACTTTTTAATAAAATTTAGCTAGAATGCATTCCAGACTATGTTTTATATCCCCTCTACCGTATTTATATTTTTTTACTCTAGAGAAACCCTTAGTCAACATATCCTATTAAAATATAAACGTCAATGATTAAAATTTTCTTCTCAGTACACTCAAATTGTACAATACCATCTATATATACATTTTCACTGCTATATCACCATTGGATCAGTCGACCAACTGAATTATAGATCTTGTTTCATAAAAAATAGATATAAACAAGATTATCATTAATTAAGGAAAACTAATTTATCTACATTTAAATGTTTATTATTAATAGCATAATTTAATTTCAATAAATATTATTTATTTATTCATCACTAGAATTAAATCAATTATAATAGTTATTCTAAAAAATGCACACTTTCAACGATCATTGTCTCGATTTTCCTTCATTTTAGAATACACCATTTTCAAATAAATGGAACAAAACTAGTAGTAATATCGTAAGATAATTATATATCATATTTTCATAAATTTTGATCATATTTTTTTTATAACTCTAAAATTAATAATCTAATGAGTTTTTTAATGGTCAAAACAATGTTCTCTTCCTATATTCTGCTAAATATAATTCAAAAGGATTCAAATATACCATGATCTAATACGAAATGTAAGGCCTCCAACCCCAGTTACCCAAAGATGAAGGATTATTTATAAGATAATAATAATATTACATGAGGTTATAACCCCTATATAATGGTTTATTATTTCTCAAAATATTAGATGAATAACATTTACATACATCTTGAATACAACATGATTCAAGAACAAATTTTTATTGTTCAACATATATATATATATATGTATATATTAATATAGTAATATATGATATTAAAAATCATTGAATGGGTACTGATAAAAAAAAAGAAAAGTTGATCTAAGATATTATATAAAGGATAGCATCGAGAACAGTCTAAAATTGCATATTGATGACTTAATAAATACATTCAGAATAGATTAAAGAATTATTGTATACGAATGAATAAAAAAAAGAAAAAAATACATGATAAAAGATGAATTATTTTCTTACGTGGATTGAATTAAATTAGTTTGTAATTTTTGGAATGAATGGAATGTATAATGAAAATCATCGTAGACATATTATCATGTATTTTTCAAGAAACTCATAAATAATCAAAATATGGGATCTTATTACTCTTTTAATAATGTCTAATGTGATTTACCATTACACTAATGGGATATATAATTATAATCCCCACTCATCACATAAAAATAAAATGAAAAAAATATTATAATAAATTTTAATTTGAAATTTATGGAATCAGGTTAAACATAGAATTATTTGACATAATTTCTCAATGAAACTCCCCCAAAAAATTTATAATTTATAACAAAGGATTGAATGGGAAGGTAAATAAATTTTTATACTTATTAAACTAATAAAAATTTCATTATTATTTCAATTTAGTTAAGAAACAAATTACTATGGATCCACATTGTTAAAATAATTAACCATATCATGTAAAGCATATATTAATGTAGTTATCAGGAACATAATTTTATTATTATTATCAATGATTTTTTAAAATTTAACACATATATTTTCAATGGTAAGAGACCATAAGGAATTTTGATAATTATAAAAAATATTTTTGTGTTAGATAAACACTAATGGATTGATGTTATAGTTGTAATTTTTCCAAAAGGAAAGATGTATATAATAGAATTCATTGATAACATAGGGGTTCTTATACATAATAGAAGTTTTATCCTCTCTAAAATCGATAGAGGCTTGACTAGCTACATCATTGACATATTTCTATAGAAAAGAACATTTTTATTGAATCAATGCATGAAAAATACCACAAATACAAGCCATACATATTGAATTGGATAATGTAGTATATAGTTATAGAAATTTTCAACCATGGAAATGAGCTAGTCCAAATACCATGGTACACAAATCCTCGAGCTGGTGTTGATATGGCCTGAATGGCATTCATGATTCCCCTGGGTTAGAGAATGGCCCCTTGCATCATATCAATACAATGATAGATTTTATTACCATTGAAAATGAATGATAAATGATACTAGTAGGTATATAAAACACCTAAAGTGAAAGGAAAATAATCAAATAGGTAAAAAATAATAAAATACTTCATCATAAAAATGATCCACAGTAGCCAAGAAAGGCTTATGACACCCATGTATTATGAGTAACACATTTCAGAAAAATCTAAGTGGTTCTTTCCATTTTCATCGACCTATGATCATATAATCTACAAACATCAGAAGTAAAAGGTAAGTTATGAGTTGAACATCCTAGTAGACTCCCAGAATGTGTTCAAAAATAAATAAATTAAAAATAAACCATTTTTGAATTTTAATTTAAAAAAATCAAGGAATGCAATTAAAATATTATAAACAAAAAATTCATTCAAACAAAAAGATTTATGATATATCAAAAACATATTAAATGAAAATTTTATAAAAATTATTTTTATAAAATAGTATGTATGAATAAAATATTTCTAAAAATAGTGGAATGTAATAAATATAATCAAAATAAAGAACCATACACATAATCCCTATGTTATATTAGTTACAGGAAAAAGAATCCTATCACTTCTCAGTCATTATCACAACTCAAGAAAGGCCATCACACAATAAAAAACACACCAATATGAGTATTATTATTGAAAATAAATCTACATCCCATTAGGGTATCCTTCATGGAATACTTTAGGGACCTTGTTTTAGTTATTATTGTTATCATCAATAAATTACTATGAATTATGAGTCCTAGTCTACATGTTACAAATCACATGATAACTACCCAGTATCACATGTTTTTTGCATAATAAATCAATAATGGGAAAATATATCATTTCATGTCATTTAGTCATTCACAATTTAATCGTCCAATTTCATTTCCAAAATACCTTTTCATTTCAAAATCAAATAATATGGTTTGATTATACTAATTCATTTTAAAAAAATAATTCATTTTATTCCATTTTATCATGAATTTATATAAAATCATTTCATTAAATAAAATTTAAAATTTAATCATTCTTTATATAAAATTACACAAAAATATCAGTACTATTATAATTAGTTTCTTTCACAATTACCTTCCCTCTTTAAATCAAACACCAAATAATCTTAAAAATGGGGTTTTTAATCAACTCAACAATCATTTAAATTAAATCAGGGAATTAGGGTTCCAATGGAAAGGTAATTAATTATTGAACCACCAAACATTAGTTATATCATCATAATGAAAAAAAAATAACCAATGGGATCCAAAAATTTAAAAATAAGAGGTAGGAGATCTCATATACATATATAAAATCAAGATATATAAGAAAAGAGATTATATCCATGAATAAAATAAATATCTATCACTATTTAGGGGTAGGGGAAGTGTATATCAAAAGATACTACATATTATTACATTTAATCAACATAATCTGATCAATCCATACCATTAGTTCGTTGATCATCCACAATAATGGGTTCGTGGAGCCAAAATCTCCATTAGTGAGCTTCAAAAGTTCAAGTAATTGAAATAAGAAAAAATGTAGGTGTTTAACTAATTAAAATGGGTGTGATGTTATTTTATTTAAAAATATGATGGAATTAAAATCATTATGCACATTTTACTAAACTGCATGAAAGGTCTATATTAACCATGCAACCTGACCATGTGACCCACATAAACATATTGTTGTGGTGCATGTTTTTTCCTCATAGTAAATATAACCATGTATCGACCATTAGAATCATCACTTTCCTAGGTTTCATGGTTTGGAGAGGTGGTCACACAATTTGTAAAAAACAACTTCCCCCTTTTAGTAGATGCACATATAGTGTAAAATTTTCATTGTCCAACTGCATAATTTAACTTAACTATTTTACAACAGTACAAGGATTTTAAAAATGTAAAATGTTTCCAAATTCCACCCTCAAAACTTCATACTAGGTCCATTCCATACATGATAAAAATATATCTTTAATCACCGTATTTATGGTAATAGAATTTTACAAACACCGCCCAAAATAACTTTATTTCCACAAAAAAATTATCAAGAATATTCCATGTCAATGTGATGATGCAATTAATATCACACTATACCTTAATGATATAATTTATCATGTGAAATAGAATTTTATTAAGATATCATATGGACCAAATTAATAATCATTATATGAAGAAACTTTGTCTATAAATCAATAATCTTGACCAGATTCTCCGCCAAAGATAAATTTGGTTCCTAATAATGTTCATTCTATCTCAAGATATGATAATGGATAGAAAGATATATTCTAAGCTATGATACCTGAAAAATATTTTTGATAAAAATTAACTATGCTGTATGTTCTAAATGATAAGCCACTTTCGGCACATGATCAACAACCGCAAAAGAACCCACAAACCCCGACATAAGATTCACCAATTTTCCACGATCTCATTGGCCCAGGTGTGGTTAAAATTTTAAGAACATCTTAGTAACCACCAAAAAACACCAACGATCAATTTTCAAAAGATTCATAGATTTAATACATACTCTATGCCATCACCATTCTCTTATATGATTCAATATAATAATTGTTGTCATCTCTTGGAACAAACTCAGTACAACTATTGATGTTTCAACAACCCCCATCAAACAAAGTATATATACACAAGTGAAAATGATAAATTTACACAAAATAATATATTCTATTAGTATAATGGTAAGTATTGACATAGAAAAAAATCAACCAGTTCCCAATGATTATCACATTCTCTAACAATGTTATGAAAACAAGTGTGTTACATGACCTCAAGAATTTGTATAACTTATTTTATTAAGAATTATTTCTAAAAATTGTATTTACTTCTCAAATATACCAATAATCCAATATCCACCTAAAGGACTTTAAAAAAATTTATATAAAATAGGGATCCCTGTCAGAATCTATATTAGTAGGATATGCATAAAAATAGACAATCTCTTTCATATAGATTCTTCTGATGTCCTTAACATTGGATGTATCTTGAATCAATATAAATTGATTGAATTAGATAATATTATTAATCAAAACAAATAAAAATTTCTTCCATCCTAATTTATGTATCAAACTAATAAAAAATTCCATTTAAATCACGTCCAACATCCAATTTTGCATGTGATACAGATAAAAAATACAAAGGTCTCTAGTTCTCGACATAGAATTCTTGGAAATTATACTAATGAAAAACAATTTTAATGATGTATTTTCTCATACATTGAAACCATAATCATTATAACATATCATAGAAAATATTTTTGGTTCATGGATTCACCACCCACTAAAATGTTTTTAAATCCACCATCATGGCCATCACCATAGGTAAAGGTATAATATACAGTTTCTAGAAACATAGGATATTGTGAGATGATAAATAACACTCCCCAAAGGTATACCCCCAGAAATATAGTCCCTAAATATATATAATACATCATATAGAATAGAATATATAAGAATAAGATTATGAATACTAGACGAATATACAAATATTTTCCTAACAAACTCAGTCACATCCACTCAATATCTTAAATGAAATTGATAAAATAGAAACATGAGATTCCATTATTCTTATTATCATTTCACGTCATGGGTTTTATGATTCATAGTCAATGCATAATTAATGAAACTCCTCTTTTTTTTGTATAAATAATGTTTAAATCAAAATTCAATAGGTAGACCACCCAAATCCCTTATCATTGATTGAGATATTTTTTTGAGAAGATATAACTCATTTTTGTGGTTGTAATAAATGGTAAACCATTCTATGAAAGTGTCATATCTATAAATTTTAATAGATGAATCATAAATTCATGATTAAAATAATATGTGGTATAATTCTTCCCATGTGGCCTATGATATCTAGAACGATAGGTTATCATGTGATCACCTTCATAAGAACACATCCAATACTTGAATTGGATGTGTCACAAAAGAATAAATATTCCTTGCTAACCATAATAGAGAAAAAAGTTGAGAGGAAGTCAAAATATATTTCAAATCATCAAAATTACTATGAATATTAAAATCCCACATGAACATCACTAAATTCTATGTGAGAAAGATCATTGGAGAAGCTAACTTCAAGGAATGTTTAATCAAACTGTGGAAATATCCCTTCATTCCCAAGATTCTCAATATCTCAAAAATATATATAGTTATTTTCAGAACATAAAACCCTTCACCTTCTTATGAATATATTAGATATAATGCTCCAAGACTAGTTCTCCAAAGAACTTCTCTTCATGAATCCAGATATTACATTTCAAAATCATTATGTAATGTTTTTTATCTCTTGATATTTCTTGAACTTCTCTCAGATTATTCACATCATCCTAATATATTTTAGAGTAATCCAATATATATTTACTTAACCTATACAATATTAATCAAGAAATAATTTTGTTATTTTTATGTCAATTATGCAATTGAACTAAATCATGAAATATGGGTTTGATAAATAATATACATTACGATCATAGAGACGGTAGACCATATATATGCATGGATAACGTTCCCATTTTCCAATGATAATTATAGAAGGTATGTAAGTAATATATTATCATTACCAAAGGATCATAATGTCTTTTATACCAAATTATTTTTTTAAATATACTTATATATATCATTTGTGTGTTATAGTGATCATCATCAATGGTAAATCTTTATATACACTAGAAGAGTGGTCCAACATACATGGATTGATGAAAAACACAAGACCAAAGGCGGTCTGAAGTAATAGAGGCTAAGAGTGTCACCTCTAATCATGTTAACTCCTTCATGATTAAAAATAAGGTTTCATGGAAACCAAGTGACACTAATACCATGATCCACTAGAACCAAAGATGAAAAGTTTTCATCCACCCTATTTCCCTCCAAACATGTATGGGATACCTCAGTATTTTTCTCATGAAGACATTTTCATATCCTAATTATGTAGATGATTGGCCATGGAGTGGTACCACTATCTTACATAGATTCGAGAATGATCTTGGAATCGGTCTCATCCTGAGAAAGAACCATGTTCTCTTGCACACATAATTACAGAACTCTAAGGAATGCTTTTGCTTCTGCTTGTATTGATTATCCCATGCCATAATATGCAGAGAAATAAAGAAGGAAATTTACCTTGTTATCCCAAACAACTACTCCTCCATAGATATCCCCTTCCATGCACGAACCGTCAACATTAAGACTGAAGCCATAAACTGGGGTGTTCCACCGCACCCAATGACCATAAACACCACCATTACCATTAGTATTTTGTGGTGTACTGCCTTGTAAACATCTTAATGAAGGAGCCTCATGCTAGTTGTTGATTCCACTAACCATATCCACGAGCAGGGATTTTGTTCTAACATTGATAGCTCTACCAGAGATGAGAATTCCTACATACCTAGACTTATTTATGGCCTACCAGATGCACCAAAAATAAGCATTCAGGATTATCACCCTAGCAGTTCTTTCAACAGTGGTGAGGTTAGTGCCATAGAACCAATCATCCAGAAAGGCTACCTCCAGAAAATTCATACAATGCGGCATTAGAACCACTCCAAAAAAAACCCCCATACTTCCTGTGGCCATTAAATATCAAATAATATGTGGATCAAATTCTCCCCTAGATGAAAAGTGAAACAATGGAACTTAGTGGAAAGATTCACCCCCAACTACTTGATATTTTCGTCCATAGAAACTGCCTGGTACCTTATTCTCTAGTTTAAAAACATATACATCGTCGATATTCTGTTGCATCATACAAAATTATTCCACCAATCAGTTTTCTCTTTATGTATAATAGTTAAGTGAAAATTCCGTTGGGTGAAGAGTCCTTAAGATGATGAAGAAAACACACAATAATCCGGATCTGAGTTGTTTCTAATTAGATCAAACACTGCTTTCCGTTCTTCTTCTAAAACCACATGAAGAAATTTTGGATTCATGTTGGACATATTGAATGTAATCTAAGGAACTGGGCATCTTGTGAAAAATATCATGGAACCCGACCAATTATGATTCCAAAATAGAACATTTCCCTCACCCAAAAACCACCGAGAGTGCTGGATAAGGACCTAAACTAGGGGTAATAATATAGAACAAAAAGGAGAAACATGTGCCCTCACATTCTCATTACTCCCCTTTCCAATTAAATACATAAACTTACCCCACATTGTACATTCTTCAACCATATCCCAATCATGTTTCGCTTGCATGCAGTGAATTGTATATGAAAGGTTCCTCACATTGATTCCTCCTTCAATGATCGGTTCTTCCATCCTCTTCCAAGAAATCCAGTGGTGGTTTTCTTCAAAAAATGCATCCCAAATAAAACTAGCTAAAATTATTTCAATGGCCACGATGACCCCCTTCAGTACCTTGATGGATAAAAGTGCATGGATCGGTATATTGGAGAGGACACTATTAACCAGAGCAATACATCCCCCAAAGGAAATGATTTTTTTTCTAATTGAGCACCTAGTTCGTCATTTTATTTACAATGAGATCAAAATCATTGATTCATGTTTTCCGAGGAGAAATCGGTGTGCCTAAATTCTATAAGGGAAAGGACCCCTTTTGCATGTCCAGCTCACTCCACAAGAGGGAAATCCATCATGACACACATTTGATAGAGAGGTATATAGTTCTATTAGTTTTTTTGATCACCTAGAAACTC
The DNA here is from genome assembly GCA_963277665.1 of Viscum album. Lineage (NCBI taxonomy): Eukaryota > Viridiplantae > Streptophyta > Magnoliopsida > Santalales > Viscaceae > Viscum > Viscum album. The sequence goes on along the minus strand of OY728125.1, from coordinate 1,917,608,653 downwards.
TTGGAGAAGTATTCATCCAAAACATTGAGAATACCATGAACTGATCGTCTATTAGCATTATTGAAAATCATGGAGTCATCCGTAAACATGAGATGAGAAATTTTGGGTAGATTATTTTTCCTACGAAATGGAAGGATTTCCCTTGAAAGAACCTTACTTTAGTGGAAACAACTAAGCATGTCATCCATGATAATGACTATTGTTGGGGAAAGGGGATCACCTTTCCTGAGCCCCTGAGTGGCCTTGAAAATACTGTGTGACATACCCAAAAATAGAAACTGCCAACCATGGATAACTCATGCATCTAAACAGAAGATCAGTATCCCAGGCCAAGAAGCCCATAATAGAGAAGACCCTATTGATAAAAACACATTCAATTCTATCATATTCCTTGTGCATGTTCAATTTGATAACCATGTTGGAACCATGCTTTTTGAGATTAATATCTCTATTCATCTCATGCACCAATTCTATGACACCTTGAATCTACCACCCTTTCCCAAAACCATGATGATCTAGAAAAATCCACCGTAGAGTATGTTTGGAGAGCCTCGAATTGATGATGGTGGAAAAAACCTTATATGAAAAGTTTCACATAGCCACCGGCCTATAATGGGATATGGAGGATGGAACTTTGATCTTAGGAAAAAGAACCAGAGTAGTAGCACTTGTAAAATAGGGAAGAGTGCCACCGTGGAAGAAGTCTTGAATGGCCATGACTAAATCCGCCTTCACCACCTCCGATGGTCCCCTGTAAAAAGAGCCCGGAAATCCATCAGATATCAGGGCACTGCCCGGGATAACACTAAGAATAGCCTCGAACACCTATTCCTCTTTAGGTATGACCTTAATGGAATCATTATACTCACTAGATACTTGTCTTGGGATCACCTTGAACAGATCAGAAGATTCTATGAGGTAACCATTCTCCATGGCCTATCTAGGACCTACAAGTAGGTTCTGGAAGAAAGACAGAGCACTACTACCAAAAACATCCCTGTCATTTGAGTATGATCCATCCTCCAACCTGAAGTTTGGTTTTAACTTCCAAATTCTATCTTTAATTCATGAATGAAAAACGTTTGTGTTCTTATATCCTTCTCAAAGCCATTTCACCCAAGAGTTTTCCCTTGTAACACATTCCTATTTAATAATATGTTCAGCAAGTGAAAGTAGTGTTTTCATGTTTGACAACACTTCAAAAATCACGTCATCATATACATCCTCTATACTACACTCTAGACATTCCACTTCCTATTTGATGTAGTTCATTCCCCTTTTACTAGGAGGAATTACTTTCTCCCATGAATGAAGTTTTAGTTTGAGGCACCTTAATTTGTTTTGAAAAGAAACTGAGGAATGTCCCTGAACCGGTTTGTTCCAGACATTACTCTCAATTTGGTAGAAACCAGGTATATTGGCCCACTAATCCAAGAACCTGAAATAGTTTCTCATCTACTTCCTTACATTCAAAGAAACAAGCAAGGGAGAATGATCAGACACACCGTGTAATAGATGATAGACCTTATCCTTAGAGTACTTTTCAATAACATGTGGATTTGACAAGCATCAGATGAGATGAATCCAACACAGTCTACTGCCTTTTGGTTATTACACAATGTGAAATGGTCTCCAAAGTATCCAAAGTCCATATGACCCTTACCCACCATGAACTGGGAGATATCGAGGCTGGCGCCATGAGGGAAGGAACCCCTGACGTGCTTCTCTGTTGGATCAGAAATGATATTGAAATAACAACTAACAAACCAGGGAGAGTCTTCCGGATCAGACGTGATGATCTTGAACCACAGTACATGTCTCCTTTGAACATCGCAACTCCCATACACCAAAGAGCAGAAAAAAGTATCATCACTACTGGAGGCCTTTACCATGATAAATTGATCCCCAAATTTTACCATATCAACACCAATCTCCTTCCCCCCAAAAATCCATATGATATGATTATCAGGTTCAGCATGCATGGTCGCTTGAATGTTGATTTTGTGCATGAAAGAATTGATCTTTGCAGATATCTATTTGTGCTCCAAAATAGTAGTGATTCCAACCTTATGTTTCTTAATCTCAGTGGCTAAGAAGTCAGTTTTAAACAGAGTCTGAATGCCACAAGAATTCCAGAATAGAATGGGAGTCATTGAAATAGGTGTAGCCTAGATTTGGCCCTAGGAAATCTGTTCATCAATATACATGAAGGTGAATCCTCTTTCACCCATTTACTCTGGGCTCTCATGCATACTCTATTACCTTCCAAAGAATAAGTTACATCCGAGGGGGATGAAATCAATGGCATCCTACTATACATGCCTTTACTTTTGCATTGGGGGGTTGGGATGTTAGTATCCAATTGGACATCTGAGCTTCCAGGTAAAATACTCACACAGTCAGGTTTTCAAACGTAGACTGGTTGTGTTAAATGAAGCCCTGATGAAGCATTAGCATACTAGGTTATTTTCCGGGCATGGTACCTGGAAGGAGGAATAATGGCCAGCGAACCAAGAGCTATAACCTCTCTATTTTTTCCTGTATTATAGTTGATGTGTGTTAAACTTGATACTGAAATAACACAAGTCCTCTGACCTAAACATTCATAGAACAATTTCAAGATACTATCTCACCACCAAACATTGGAAAGAGACTGAATGGGAATAAGGGGACTAGATGATGAGGAGACCCAGGAAGAGAAGATTGAAACTGAATGCAACAATGCCAAAGCCAAACATGCTGAACTTAACACACTACCATTTCCATTAACTACATCTAGAGAGGTATCCGGATTGGTCCAAACCTCATCATTCATAAGGGATTCTTCCCCATGAAGGTTTGTAGAAAATATTCCATCCAAATTATTTAGAAGAGTATGTTACTTCCTCCATCTGCCTCTGCGGCGATTCCAAAATATTTGAGTTGAGTGCCCCTAAGGAGAACTAGAGAAACAAAACAAGGGAAAGACCAGGTAAACAATGTACTGAATCTATTCTAGGGAACCATTCACATTTAGTTTGATACATTCTAGTAGTGGCCAAGACAGATCTAACTCCACACAGATCTGTGTTTCAGATGAAACTACGCCATTATTTATTCTGTCGTCTGCACATAGAAAACCTCTAATCGAATCCCTGATAGCTCTAATAAGAGAATCATTGAAAAAAGGAAGTGGTAAATCTGGTAGTGAAATCCAAACAGTAGACCAAGAAACTCCCTCACACAATGGGATGTGAGAGACCATCCAATAAGACTGAAGTTCCATCAACCCATGAACCTAGGGGCTCTACACCATGCTTGAATAAAATCATGCTCTGACGAGAAAGAGAAGAAAAAAGAGTTCTTGTAGAGAGGGGATGTTTTCACAAAATCCACAAGGCCCCATGAATTCATAAATCTCTTGAAATCCAAAAGAGGAGGTCGGTAATAATCGAAATGTGCTGCTAAGGTCCATTTTAGACATTCAACTAACTCCTTTTAGATCTCAGGGGGGAAACTCCATAGTTAGATAATTACCTTCTCTGGATACCATCGAAAAGAACGGCCTAGTCTCGGAACATGGAGCCTGTGAAACCACAAGAGGGGACTGAAAAAGCACCTCCTTGAAAGAATAAACAGCATCGCAACCACGCGGAGTAGAATCACCAAAACATTGGTGAAAAGACGGAACGGTAATCCTAGAGGATCCACCATCTGGGAGTGCAACAGTCGAAAAAAATTGAAAACCTCTGGGTGTGTGGGGAGTGTTCTCCAGAACCAAAAAATGGGAAGCCATCATCCCACCATGTGTGGTATAGTTTTGAAAGTAAACTCACATCATTTAATAAAGGGGGTAGTCCACACATACATGAATGACATTATCATATTTCATTGAGTGAAATTATAATAAATAAAATAATATATATTATCATTTCAATGTTACTAATATTTAATGAATATCATAATTATTTCATGTATATCACATATAATCAGTATCTTTATCTTTATTTCCTTCCAAGTAAATCATTTGTGATAGATGAATCACATCACATTGTGAGGCGGTAGTCTGCCATTTATATGAGCTGCATTATCCTATCTCTTATGGAATGGAATGTAAAAAAGTAATATATTATATTTTTACTCAATATGTGTGATTATGTTTTAAATATCATATGTATATATAATTTATATCCATCATCATACCCAACCACGATAGGTGGTAACATAAAAAATAACAAGATTGGTTTGTCAGTCGGTAATCTACCTTACACAATAATGATGATTTTGAAGCACATTTTATAGAAGTGTGGGTGGTTTTAGGTCAATCCATTAATATTAATAAAATAGTATAGAGAAGATAATGATGATATTATAGTATCATGTTTTAATAATAATTATTTGAGATGGAGAACAAAATAAAATAAAAACACACATTAAAGAACATTACATCTTTTTCATGTATCATCCTTATATTTCCACTAAAGTCTTCATATGTTGGATTTAAACCAAAAGTAAGGATTCTAGGATGAGAGGAGAGAATTTGGGAAGTGATTTTGTCAGGACATGGCCAATACAAATAGGTTCTAATGTTTTAATAAACAATGAGGGGTTGTCCTTTTATTAGTGAGGCGGGAGACACACTTTTTAATTTTTTGCAATGATTCGATCATACCCTAGTTTTTATAATTTCAAAAGAAAAAAAATGGGAAATTATCAACCCTAAAAGAGTTATTGAGGAAATAATTAAATAATATTTTCCTTTAACAAGTTTGTTAATAATTTATAACCTTATATTCTATATTTAACACTTGGTAAATCATTTTTACCTTAATAGCGGTATTTATTTTTTTATTGATTTCAATATTCATTTTTGTCAAAATTTATGTTTAAATTAATAAAAATTGTAAATTTGAATTATTAATAAAATTGAATAAATTTTTCTTAATTTAATCCACATAAGTGGAAAAATAAATTAAAACTAATCTCATCGATTATATAATAATGTGAGTTTTTAAAGTGAAAATGTTCAAAGGTATACAATGTTTTTATGTCAAAATTAAAGATAAAAATTTCCCAATGAATTAAATTGGATTAATAGATATGAAATTTTACTATTTTTACATATAAATGGTTAAAAGTATAATTTATTAATGAATATTATTTAAATGAAAAGGTAGTATTCAATTATAATTCATTATTCTTCATAATTTATAAAAAATATAACATTTTAAAAAAATCTAAAAAATACACAATAATAAAATTTTGATATTTTTATTTTAAAAATGGAATTTTTAAAATTAATATGGTTTCAAATGTAATAAAATTTAATTTTAAATTGGGTTTTCAAATCATGACAAAAACATCCACTATAAAAAAGTACACTTTTTATAAGACATTTATTTTTCATCTAAATGATTATTAATTGATTTATAATAAATAGATAACAATAATTTGTATAATATATTTTTTACTATTCTTAACCTCTAAACCAATGTCTATTTTATATTTGTCGCATTTACATAAAATGTTAACAGAGTATTCTTGTTCAAAACTGATGTAAAGGGCATCACTAGATATACACATTTTTTCATGTAACTCAACCTATACATTGTGTTACATTTATTTCAAGATATTTAATAGATTAATTTTATTTTAATAAAAATATATAAGAATTTATTATAATGTTATTTTCATTTCTATGCTTGCTGTTTCCTATCATACACTCTATTGAATATTATGATCATATTTTCAAATCTTGGGGTCTTACTTTCTTCCCATGTAAATAAATCATATCATTGTAATATAATCCTGATCACAATAGTCAAGGGTTTTCTATTTGAAAATAAAATTTCTGGAATCTCAAAATGTTAAAATGTTTAATAATATATCCCATTGACAAATATAAAGGGATGTGAAAATGTCATCTAGAATACCACTAACAATGTATCCAAAATAAAAGAACATATGTGAGATGTGAAAACATTAACATAAAATAATAAAATAACACCCAAATACTAATTGTGAGTGATATATAAAATTAATCACAATAAAGTGGATGATCTAGAAATGGTTAACAACCACAAATCCCTAAAGCATATAGGTGTTAAAATGTTCTGGGAGATCATAAAAAATGATTATAAAATGATAAATGTTTTTTTCAAAATGACATTCCTCGACTTTGGGAATTGTTTTTATTCTACAATGAGATCATATTAAACATTACTTACTTGATATAGATCTATTTCAAAGGAAATATATCATATTTGGTTTCTCATTGATCTTTCATCACTTCATTTCTAATTGTTGAAAATTAATATCAAATAATGAATTTTTTATTCTTAAAGATATAAAAATAAATTTTAACATATCGTAACATCCATAACATAATGATAAGTCATTACTTTGATATAAAATTATTATTATAAATAAATGGATAGTATTGGATATCTAATATGAATAAATCTTGTTTTGGTACATTAATCATTAAAACCTCTTCCAATGATCAACTTAAACCATTTCATAAATGGTTTAACATTTAACCTTTACAAATAATTAAGATCCATAACAATAGAATGAATTTCACTATTTTCCCAAAATTATCTTATAAGTTATTCTCAATAAACATGAATTAGGTGTTTATCTTTATATACCAATCATTTAAAAAATTTCCTTTTGTATTATTCCGAAACATGGTAATAAACAAAATTACTATAAGAACATAATAAAACCATTAATACTTACTTATTTCGTAAGTGAAAAATGATTATTAGATATATTATCTAAATCCAAAAATTATATTAACTCCATAAATGAAAGAGTAAACCAAATTTTCAACAAAAAAAAATTATCAGTTCCATGGTAGTCTGTACTATCCAATTACATTTATCCATATCAATATTCTCATTGTCCTAAAATCATTATCTCACAACAATAACATATTAAGGACACTATATCATTCAATCATTTTTTTTCCATGAAGATCAACATATCATTAAATAACTTTTCATAGTACCATTAACCACATGACTTAGAACCATTTATGAAATAACAATACACTAAAATAATTATACATTTCATAATTCCTGTAACTATAATATCATCAATTAATTTTTCTTAAAACACATTTCGAATATCCAAACAATCAATAAATTTAATAATTATACTTTAGTAATATCAATAGAAGTTTCTTGACCAAGATCCATTACTTTATTCTATGGGTTATTACCTTGATTCGTGGGATATTAATTTTTATTATTCCCATATCTTCAATGTGGAAGCATTATACATTTTAATTTTATTTAATTACTTAGAAATCATGATATTGGTGTCATTTTTCTCCTAATATATAGCAAACACCCATTCCCTCCTAGAAATTACCAGGGTGTTTCTTTCCATAGTTAACACATATGGGATGACACTTCATTACCCTATAATAGTTATACATTGTTTGTGTACCATACACCTATTCTCTTTCAACCCTTATAAGACATAATGCATAAATAATTTATTGTCATTTTTATGGTATATAAAAATATTTCATCATATGATTAAATTTTCTAGAAACAAGAACCCTTTAGAGAGTTGGAATAAGAACCTCATAGAAATGGAAAATATTATACTCCATGTAACATATTTAATCTATATAATAATTAGATAACCACATAATTGTATCTTCATACTCTTTAACACCATCTTATTCATTTTACATTATGTGATGTAACTTTCCCATCATATCCTTTTTTACCCATGATAGAAATATTTTAGAAATAATGTCTCCATAAAATCATTGTATTCCATGATTTATATTACCTCTTCCTACATTGTATTATAGATCAACAACCTCCATTGATAAAAATATCCTTTAATAAAATACACTAAATATTAGACTTCTCATTTTTCCAGCATCATAATGAAATAAATATCTTCTCTAAGGACATAATCCATTTCTTGGATACCACTGTATTATTAGTATAACCAAATAAAGGAAAAATATGTCATATAAATCTATCCAGTATATGAGATTTTTATTGTAGAATAGGTTGATCCATTTGGTAATGTATGTTTTTCTTAACCTAACTATGCTTCCCTAATATAGCATTAATTATCTCAGTTCTAAAACTAATTCTGTAAGATTTCACTACATGTCAGTCTATACACTGGTCATGAGTATTTATACTCATCATCCATACATTTTCTATTTCTAAACAATTTAATATATAAAATTAGGTAATAAAATTAAGAACATTAAATAACTATTTATATTTCTACATATAATTTGAAAATTTACATAAATTTTTTTTTTGAAGATGGTGGCATGAATTGGTTTCCCAATTCATGCCCCAAAAGGAATTTATTAAAAAATAAGAGAAGCATTATGGACTCGAGGTGTAAATGGCTTACACCAGCAGGGAATAAAAGAGACAACATATAAAGAAGTCAAGACAAACCAGCAACAATATGCAGCAATCCAAGATCAAAACCAGCCCTCGTCATCAAAAAATACGGAAATTGTGGGTTTCACCACCACTGCTTGGCACATCTTGGTTGTAGCCCACCAATAAATGCCTTGTGATTTATCCCCACAGGCCCTGGATGGGCATGAATGCCTTCTCCAGCCTTGGGTAATATCACCCGGTGTCCTGCTTGTCCAGTCAGCTGCTTCATGAGGCTGAAAAAGTGGTGTTGGGAAGCAAGTTGATGTCTACCCCTTGGTAGGCATCTGGCCTTCTCCTTCCTTGAGAAGCATATATCACAAAAGAATCTCCACTCTTCTTGTGTGAATGAGATCGCTGATATCAGCAACCGAGTATGATCCAGGGCCCCAAGGGAAGAACCACTGGCAGAGTCTTCAGCAAGAGATGGGACTCCTACGGCAGATGATACAGGGGGGCCTCCAGGTGTTCAAACCCGCGGAAACATCCAGCATGAGATGCCAAAAACCAAAAGCAGGCAGGCAAAGCAGCATAGACTTACAAATCAGGCAGATAGAAGCAGAATCATAACTGGAAAACAACATCATATGGCTCAAGGAAATAAAAAAAAGCTGGGGATTCAGCCAGCAGCATTTTAGTGGCATGCAAACAGAGAGGCTGCAGCTGGGGAAGTCTAGAAGAGAGAGCCATCCCGGCATACATAAATTATTATTTATTCATTGTTAATCTAAAAATAATAAACATTATTTCATTAGGGATATCATTATTTTTATATCCTTTATAATGCATTCTAAAGAAAATGTTAATTTTTCTAAGAATATCCACTAGGAGTGTCAAATTAGGTTCATGGTAAAGCACATCTTATTACACCAGGTGACGATCTGTCCTTTCTCAATGTCTGGGTTTCATTATTATTACCCATAGGTACCACCATATTGTATCCACATCTACTTTTAGTATGTAGATAGAGATGTATTGATAAGAAGATCTACATAATCTCATTCATACAAAAAAATTAATATAATCTTACAAAAATTTATTAAATTTCTATAATATGGTTATTTTTTAAAATAATTATAATTTACCTTAATATGGTTCCCAAGGATTCTATTAAAATTCATATGAAACATAATTTAATGACCCTAAATCTAGTTTTCCAAAGCTAGTGTGTGATAAATAAATTTGGTAGAGATAAAATGGGTCAAATCATAAAGGACTAATCATTAAACTAGATTTGGAGAACCAGATATAGACATTATACCCTTTTCACATTTTGGAAACGAATATAAAACATAATACAAAAAATATGATATAAATTTAATCCTTTGATAACTCATACAAATATCACATATTCATATCCATGGGAAATGGAAAAAATAAGGGTCAGCACAAATTTTTCAGAATGTTTATGAATAGTCGATGAATTCTTGGATCAGAAAATAATAATCAGTACATAAATGTAAATTTTATAACACTAATACCATTTAAATATGTTCATCACATGATAGATAAAGAATAATCAATAAGAAAAGGTAAATAATTGAAAACAAATTCATTTTAATGAATAATATGAGAATTAATTTCTTCATGAAAAATAACATTCTGAAAATGAAATAGATAAATAAAATATTATTGAATAAAATTCTTATTTAGTGGATTCCATGATCTCATGCTTTATGATTTCTCTACTTTCAAGTCATTTTAAAAGAAATTTTAAACACTACATGTAGAAACCCGTTTATTTTGAAAATAATATTTAGTCTCATTAGACATACTAATTCATCAAGGGAATATATTTTACTATGAAACATCCATCACTATAATTCCAAATAATTCATCATACATATAATAATAAATTTAGAACATGAATCATTATTAATTATCATTAAATATTTGAACATATTAAAAGATACAAATTTATCATTTTTTCCTAAATTAATCAAATAACATTCAAAGTAAATTTTATATGTAAAATTGGTATAAAGTTTAGGAAATAACAATATCCATAAACAAAAATTATATATTTTTAAGATAAATTTAATTTCCAATGAAAATTAATTAGAATAAAGTTATTTTTCAAGAGAATGATCACAAAATAATGTGATATTTCATAATAACTTTACCACTTGGTAATTTTCAAGTCAAATAATCTTAGATTAAATGATTAAAATTCACATATAAAAACCCATTAATTATGAATTAATCAACATGTTAAATTTCAAAGGGGAATTATATACACCACATTAAACTGAATTGGTGCATAATAATAATTAAGTCTTAATGAAAGGTAAATTCTGATGAAATACCATACATCACACATTCCAATTGTTGAATGGTCTCTAACCTCAGGTATAATTTTTTTATGAATGATATTAATTTATAAATGAACCATACTAATATTTAGAATATCATATATGATCCTATTAAAAATTTTACCACCCATTTGTTAAAAATAAATCATTAATTTCATTGTTTAGTGTTCAATCGCCTTGTTTTTTTATTCATTTTGTCATCAATTTTATCATTTCTATAAATATTATATAGTTAATTAATGTATAGAATAATAATAATGAAAAATTGTTATCATATTTATACATAAAATATTCTTATAAAAAATCATGGAATGTGGTTTTTCAGAAATGATGTAAGTTATGATCATTGAGATGGTAGGTTGTACATATGCTTGGGTAACATTCCAATTTTCAAATGATCAATATTAAAAGAAGGTATATAATATAATATATTTATATAATTATAATAATTTTAAATAAACTATATTTTTATTTAAAAATACATATACATATCATTTAAGTGGTGTGGTGATGAAAATATTTTCACATGATATCATGAACGCGGCAGTACACATGTACACGAACGATGCAATCAACTTTCATTGTGTGAAAGGATAAAAAATAAAATGTTATATATTATATTTTCAGAATTTAAATTATGTCATGAATATCATAATTACATCATTTATATTACATATTATCATTATATGTACCCTTATCACATTTCATGTAAAGAGATAGAGAAAGACGAATCAGGTCACTTCATGAGACGGATGTGTGTCATACACATAGAAGATGATGTAGTATCTCACTTAGAATAGAATGAAAAAGGTATAAATGATATAATGAATATAGAGTTATACTTATTAAATAAAAATCATATAAATATAGGCACATAATTATACATAATTAAGTGAGATTTTAATGAAAAAATGAACGACACTAGTTCATGATGTTATAGTCTACCACACATTAAAATGATTGTTTTGTAACCCAATTAATGGAATTTGTAGTGGTTTAGGTCATTAAATTATTATATAAACATTAAATTATATTTAATATACAGAAGTTATTATATAATAATGGTTTATATTTAATTCATCAAGGAGGGTGAATAAATGTAATAAGGATGCTTGTTGAATAACATTAACTCTTTCTCTGGTATCCTCCTTAGGTTTTCACTAAGACCTACCTATGTTGGTGTTATGCACTGAATAAGTATTATTGGATTAGATATGTAATTTTGAATGTTATTTGGGAATTTATTGGTATATCTAATCTGGTTTGATGGTGTTAATAATGGAGGAGAGGCGGTGGCCTTTTATAAGTGAGGGGAGTGGCATACATTTAATTTATTAAAACAATTCAATAATAAACATTTTCATCAATAAAGATTCCAAAATGAGATATTATGGAGAATATAATATATATGGTAGAATTATATACATTAAATAGGTTTTAGAAATTTTTTTATATCATTTTCACCCTTCTATTCTTAGTTTAATACCCAGGTAAATCAATTTTACCCTTTTTAATGACAAACAATGTTTTCCGCATTTACTATTTATTTTTCACAAAAATTAAATTTAACATATTATAAATTTTATAAAAATAATTATTCCAAATATAGAATCCATCTTTCAAAATTATACCTATATATGTGGAATGATAATTTAAAATTAACCTCATGGATATGATGAGAAATCTTGTTTTTAAAGAAAAAATATTAAAAACCTTCGATAGTTTTAATATCAAAATTTAATATGAAATGTATTTAAATGAAATAAATTTGAATAATGTGTATAAAAATATAATAATTATACTTTAGTAAAATTTAAAAATATAATTTATTATTAATTATTATTTAAATGAAAATTCAATTTTCAATTAAAATTTCTTATTTTTCATAATTCTTCAAAAATAAAACTTATCTTAAAAATCCCAAAAATTCATCCTTTACTAATTTGGAAATTATGATTATTAAAACCAATTTTTAATTTGAAAAAATAATTTTTAAATGTTATATAAATGAAAATATTATATAATTTTTGTTAATAACTATTAAAACATCACATAAATAAATTCTTTTTTTTAGAAAAAATTTATTTTTCATTTAAATGATTTGAATTTCATTTATAATAAATAAGTAACCATAATTTTACTAATATATTTATTTCTATTAAAAACCATAGACATAATATCACATTTATAGTTGTCAAATTTAAATAATATTTTAATAATTTATTTTTATTTAAATGTCATGTTGTGTGCACGACAAGATATACACAGTTTTTAATGTAATGCATGCTAAACAATGTATTGTGTGCAATTAAAACTATCTTAGAGATTTAATTTATCTTAAAATATATATAACAAGTTCTTGGTTTATTATATTCCCTTTCGTACTGGTTTTTTGGGGTTATACACACTATTAATTTTTATGTTCATATTATAGAATCTTGGGGCATTGCAATTTTCCACTTCACTAATTACAATCCTCAGGATATAACTTCTAAATGTGGCCTATGTTCTAATGAAAGATATAGATATTGGATCCCTCATTGTAAACCCCTTTATAATTACTAAACAATCCTTAGTTTAATAAATATATATGGTCTCTTATAGGAACCACATGTGGTCTAGATGCCACCGGATGTCTCGGACACTATGAGACACATTAGTTATATGTCTTCCTTAAATGTAATTATTTTTACTACCAATGGGAGAAATGGGAACTCCCATCAACCAAATATTTTTAGCCAGTACATGTTCAACTAATAATTATTTATCCATGTCATGCTCATAAAAGGTTAATTTTAGTGTAAATTCTTGAGATCGAATATCAGGTCGAAGAAATGTATCAGATTATTGATCACCTAGCTTCCCATATATAACTCCCACGAGAGAAAACAAATCATGATTAGAATAAATATTATCATTCTATTCCAAATTCCTATCAGGTTTCTAGAGTTGGGTAGTCTCAATAATTTCACTAATACTATGGATTATAGATATAATTGATAACTGAAAATAACTCTAGATTCTTTATATCAAAGCATTTATATTCCTCCACTATGACTATTGAATAACACAGTCTCCAAAAAATCTATTCCTGTGTGATGATTAAACATTAATCATTAATCTAATATGGTGTTTCCATGAATTTAAAAATAAGAAAAATTTTTTACAACCAATGATTAGCCTCTTGATGACCATAATAGACATGGAAAGTTGTTGGATTATAGTGATGAATCTATTGAACAAGATCTATCAGTTCATCACATAGTGATTCCGCTTTAGTATATTTAACATGAATATGTTCATATACTTTTCCTATAGCCTAAATGTCACACCACACGTTGTCATCATGATTTTGGGTCCATATAAGGAATCTCCCATTATGATTCACCAATGATTCAACTTATGGAGTATTCAAATTTCTTCTTAGAGGAATGATGCTACAATCCATGAATTGAAAAAACTGAATCATTATTATGGTTAGACAAATCATCAACACAAAAATGAATTATAGGAATGAAAATTCCATTAAATAGAATTCAATATTGGAAATGGTATTGAATTTCATCTAATTAATCCCCAAGAACACTTTTACCAAACACCAATGGTGAATTTCAGAACATAATGATGAGATATAGCTAAGTAATCACTCTTAACTAAATATTAAGTTCCAAAACCATACCATTTACCTATAAGTGAAAAACAAAACATTACACCGAAATCAATGAATAATGAGCAACCATTACATTTAATACCACTTTGTTATAAAGTATCCTGAATACCATGACACAATAATATCCGAGAAAATGCTCACATGACCTAAAGGGAATTCCCATTCCACATTGGATGTATTAGATTACTTGAAATAATATCAATATCCTAGGGGAATGACTTTACCACAAAATAGTGGAAGATATAAAACACATGTCAGTATTTCAACACCCCATAAGTGGAAATTACAGGAATCAAACTGGTAAAACAATACCCAAACATTATATCCTGAAATAATTGAAAAACTTATATGAACGACTCCAAACCCCCTTGTATAATGTTAAACGCATCCCCTCTAGTCACCTCCATCGCTATAAGACCCATGAAACACATACAACCTCAACCTCCACGTGGAACTTCCCCTTTTCATAGACGAAGAGTTAGATCTCTACATAGTCAAAAAAGAAAAGGTAGTGTGTCAAATAAATATCCAAGTATGATATCACCAAGTTACCTATATTTGATTAAATAATAATAATGATTTTATGAATTCTATTTAAATTTAATACAAAATAAATTTAATTAATAAAAAAAATATCATTTCAAAGAAAAATAATATAGAAATAACAATATAGTATGAAATGAACATTTTATATAATAATTTAAATAAAATATTTGTAATTAAAATACCTATTCTATAAAAAATTGAAGGTAATCAAGTTTGACAGAAAATGCACCATGATCATAATCACTGGATTTCTAGTAATCGGATCATAACACATCTAAATCATCACCATGGATCAAGATAGGTGTGCATAATCAAGTAAACTCACCAAAAGGGTATCCATTATTTGAAATCAATCTACACACCATTATGATACAAATCCTGGCATATCTTACTGATCATGATCCAATTTGTGTTGTAATTGTAAATACCATTTTAGTTAGATAGATTCCTAGTATGATTTTCCAGAATCACCCACTAAATACCCATTCTCACAAGTGTTTCCAGCAATAAATCATACAATCATGGTAAAGTCAATAATTTTAATGATTTTAATCATTTATAGTTAAATTTTGACATTTCTGTTTCAACATGTATTTTCATTTAAAAAACGAGATCTAAGATTTTAGTTAAATTCATTCCTTTTAAAAAAGACAAATATAATGATATTTTCTCATGAATGAATACCAAATCATTCCATCCAATCAATTGTCAAATTTAGGACAACATTTTCCCCAATATCCACCGAAAAATTTAAATTCCTTTGAAATTGGTGCTTATTCAAAATTACAATTTCTTTTTAAATCAGATAGCATATAATATCAAAATTGGTGTTATTAATCAATTAAAAACTTATTTAAAATATATCAAGAATTTATGATTTTAGTTTAATGTTAAATAATTATAGAACAACCTACCATTAATGATGTGATAAAAACAAAGAACACATGTAGTGGGATCTACTAATTAATTAATAATGTGTAAGTGAATAAAAAGTCAGACCAATAATCAAGATCCTTCAAAATTTAGTTTAGATCTAACAATAACATGATGATTAATAACTCTCTATGGATAACAGAAGAGGAGGCTTAAAAAAACTACATTAGATGTAATTTACTCTTTATAATGAGATCAAATGCAATCAAAAATGATTTAATCCACTTAAATAAGGGGTTATAGGATCCATAATTGATTCATAATAAACAATAAAGCAGAAAGAATCATATTAAGTCCAAATAGGGCATTTTTAGGGTTATTATTGGGAACTAAAGATTTTTTATAAAAAAATTTGGGGATTTAAATATAGTTTGAATGTATTATTATATGGTATATACTATTAATATCAATTGTTCACACTAACTCTACATCCCTACTACACTTTTTGATAGTGGGAATGATTTTTCCACATGGATAAACTAACCGTGATCCAACCATGAAAACCCTCACTATCAAGGGTTTCGTGGTTTGGATGGTTGGATAAATAGTATTGACAAGATGTTCACCCCCATACACTAAATCAAAATGGGATGCATGATTTACTTGGACAAACAATGTAGACTTCCATACCACTTCGCCAATTATGAATAACCCAAAAAAGGTAAAAAATTACCATTTTTCATTAAAACACATGTGAAAATCCCCAAAAAAAATACAATCAGAATTATATTAGAGAAGGATCTAAAATAATGTAATGGGATGTTATAACCATAACAATGGTTAATTAGAGGAGTGTACTATTAGAGAAATGGGGCCTAACATGGATATGATATTACAAGGAATATATTTATAATTATATCCGAAAAATATTCAATTGTGGTATTTTATATTCTAAATGACATAAAAAAATTTAAAATTGAATTTAAAAGATAGAAAAAATGAACCTTTCCTCTCTTGAGTATCATAGCCAATATCAAGACATTATAACAAAAAAAACACTACATGGTTGAAGATAGGGATATCTGAGGGAATACTTGATTGAGATAATATGAGATAACATAGTATTTTGTGTGGGGGAATTGAGATTTGTGTTTTGATATTTATTTATGGGGTTAGTGTAATTTCATCGAGTAAAAGATTGAATATTTGGTTTTCCCATTATCTTAAGTGCTCTGCTACTCACCATAAGGTGTGTTTTTACTCCATAATTATCTAATATAATGAGTCGTTCAAATCATTTTCATGGATAAATACCATCCATGAGTTTATTGGGATTACATATATTTTATTTCATGTTGATCAAATACCACCATATTTTACCATTTTTAACAAATTTTAATATTTTTACAAAAAAATCAAATATCACCAATCATATAATATTATCAACCTAATTTGAAATATAAAATATATTTTATCAAATTAATTGAAACATTTAATATATTTTTTAAGGAAAACTGAGACCATTCCATGAAAATAATGATCCCTTTTTTAGAAAAACAAACATACAAAAGTCTGAAGGTAGGAGATTTACAGAAAATCCTTATAGAAAAAGGAAAAAGATCACCTGGAACATGATCAACAAAATAAAAATAATTACCATTAACCCATTTGTTAGAAATCCCATGTGACAACACATTTTATTATCTATAATAGAATTTACAATTTAACAGAACATAACAAAAACATATATAACCCTATATGACACCATTATAAGGCACAATAGTAAAAATTATAATATTTTTACTTTCATTTGGATATTTTCAAAATACAATCCAGGTTAAGATTTCCAATTACTTAAATTTATACTATAAAATACTAACCTCAAACCTTATTTGTTAATGTTTAATGTGGGCATGGGTAGAGGGAACCCTAATGATGAAACCTTATTACCATGGCTGAATAAATAGTATTCCTATGTGAAGATATATCTTTTATAGTATATGGTTTCTCCCATCAATGTTAATTATCTACTTTTATTGACCATAATGTACACTAATTCTAATTGTAAATTAATAATGATTGGGTCACTAATTTTTATAACACTCATCGGTTATAATTCCCAATAGTTATATAATAGAAATATTTAATCTTATATCAATAAAATATAAATATACAAATCAAATCCGTAATACTTCTCATTTTTAGTTCATTATTTAAATTTATTTTGTGGATTAAATTTTTTTAAATCACATGTTATACACATGGTTTTAATTAGAGAATAAAAACTATTAGTTTTATATATTATAAATGAATTATTTATCTTTTACATTATCCATTCATAGTTATAATGGTATTAGTAATTATATCTCATTGATTTGTAATACATTGTTTGTAACAAACTATGCATAATATTAATATTTTTCTCATGTAATACAACCTTAAAATATTTATATAATTCTTATGGGTGATTATTTATAATTTTTTTATTAATAATATTTTTTTTCTATTTCTCCTTATATTTAAACGAAATTGTTTTAGTTAATTACTAAAATAATATATTAACACGTGTTATCCATGCATCTAAAATATCAACTGGTAATATTATTCTATATTAAATCATTAAATTTTCCAAACATTATTTAATATTCTAAAATTAATTTTATCTTATATATTAATTATAAATTATAATTAGAATATTCCATATAAGGGGGTTCTTGAGTTTATGGGATAAATTTTCATTTTATTTCCACTTTTATTATAATGATTATCGAGATAAAATAAAGAATCACTATATTGTTTTATCACTAGTCTATAGTATAAAAATATTGAAATAATAATTCAAAATTCATATTTATTTTATTTTATGAACATTCCCTAATTTTAATGTTAGAATTAATGGATTTCTGATTACCTTGGAAGAACTATGATTTCATCACATATTAAATCCTATATAACATAATCAAATGGTTTTTATATCTACTAAAATATTCTTCCAATTCGTTATTTGTTGAAAAATTTAGTAAATAATACAATAAAAAAATTATTTTTTTCTACTATAATATATTAATAAAAATTAAAACATAAGAAAAATTAAATATGGAAATTGATTTCTAAAAAAATAAAACTATCATTCATTTAAAGACTTATATTACATTTTAAAATTATTTTAATACTCTAAAATGAAATTAATAAAATTTTAGGTTTCCAAATTTTTATGATTTTCTCTTTAATAACATTATTCTTTACTACATACCATAACTTTATTTAAATCCAATATTTTGTAGAAGTGATTTCTAGAACCTTCGTGGGTACATGTTTTTTGTATGTGAACAATTATAATAGCCATTTCCAAAATTAATAGAGTATGATGTGTTGAAATTAAATATAATTTACTATTTTTTGAGAACCAATTTTTATTAATTTTTTTATCATGTTCGTTTCTCTATAACTATTGTCATAGTGACCCTAGATTAACATTTTTGGATCCATTATGTAAACTAAAATCACATATTTCCAACACATTTAAGAAAGATAAATTTCTATAGTGAGAGATGATGGTTTTTTGGTGAAGTTTAATAGGTTGAACGATATCCGAAAACTAATTTCATTTTTTCATTATATTATATAGTTGGAACTAGATGAAAAATATTTTAGAGTATTAGATCATAGGTTTTTTCAAATTCATTTTCATATTAATTTATATTAATAATTTAATAAACTTGATAATATTTCTATTTTTAATGAATTATTTTTAATATAATTTTGTACCATCATTTTCATGATGTATAAAAATTATATTCTCTATATCAATAAAATAACGTTTTTTAATATTGGAAAATTATTTATAGTTTTCTAGTAACTAGTATACAGGTATTGGTTATCTTCCACTGTTTATCAAAAAACCTAAAAATATTATCTCTTTCATTAAATAATTCTTTTATGATCTCTTAATATAGAGAGTCATGTAGATGATTATTATATAACTTCCTTATAATCCTTATTGAATGAATTCTATTTTGTCTTGATAATGTCCTCTTAAGGTAATATGTTATGAAAAAAAAATTATTTCACCCTAAAAATTTCATATGTTGTGTTATATACATAGTATTCGGAAATTAGATATTGTATAGATGCCCTAAAATAACACCTTGACAATACATGGACCTCATGTGTAATAAAAATAATATTATTATTATGATATAATTCATGAGAAGACTCATTGAAACTTAAATTTAATTTTTAGATAAATTATAAGATAGTTTTCAAAAGAATATTAAATAAAATTTGTCATTCTCGTCTTGTCAATTAATGTATCCCGTCAATCCTCTTTTTCATTTAACAAACCATTAATAATAATAAAAAGTTAAAAAAATATCATAATATTATTCATTCAATAAATAACTAAATATTAAACCTACTAACTGTTGAATAGATATATATTTTATATTAATATAATTTATAATAAAAAATAAAATATTAGGTGATAAAATAATACTAGAAAAAACCCCAAAATAATTATAATTTCTCAATATATAGAATAATATTTTTTCTAATATTAAATTATAATTCACCATGACTGAGATCATAGATAATATTTGAATTTTACCATCTTGGTATCATTCTTATTATAATTAGGTTGTCTTTCCTGATGTCTAATACTAATATCTTGAAACACACCGAAGAACCCTTAATGGGTAATGTTAATGTCATAATGACAACAACCTTAGATAAATGATTACTATGAAATATCATCCTTTTTTCCTAATATCTCATCAAACATGTGTCATTCCATTGTTATCAAACATTATGATTTGATATCATTTTTTGAATATCATAAATGAAATGACTGATAAACCTCTTTTGGAATGGAATTAATTACATTAAAATGTACTGATATATTATATTTCTATATTCAAAGGGACATGTCCATTCCTGACCTCTCCAATATATTCCATATCACTTATGATTTACCCAACATATGCTACTTCACCATGATCATATGTCACCATTTTTTACATCAATACATAAAAGTACATGATTTTTTTAATAATTTTAACAACAATATCAATTATAATGTCCAATAAATGTATACGTAGATTGGTGTATCTAATGAAATATATATGATATGAAAATCATATTTGCATGTATATCCTCATAACATCCCATATATAATAATATCAAGTTACAATTATATTTAAAATAATCCCCAACCACTTACTAGAATAATTCACATTATAGAAATTTTAAATTTATGTCCCTTCATATATATTTCATTAAACCATATATCCTTTCTGAGAATATTTTCATATCACATCAAGGTTCTCATTTTATTTTGCAACTACTATTACATTTTAATGTAAAAGACAAACCATGATGTTAGTAAATTAATACTATATACAAGATAACATATCATGATATGTAACATTTATAAATATTAAAAAAGTATAATACATAGGTAATAGAATTTAAAATACTAATTGGTTCTAGGGAAACAACTCTAATAAACTCCCAATTTCTCTAGACCAAACTACAGTCCACTTTAAGATAAAAATTTATCACATTATATCCATTCTAATACTTAGATAAATATTTATTCAATTTATATTCAAAATTTTATAAATTATAAAATTTAAAAAATGTTTCTTCATACCACTATGAAAACAATTGAGGGGTTGATAATAATAAGGTATGACAATCTTTATCTAATGTGAAATTAAATTCTTGGTTAGGACCATCACTGACATATTATAACAACACATTGTAATCAAATATTTTTTTCCAAGAACCATAATAGCATTATAGAAAGAGTTTAATATCAATAATATATATTAAAAAATATCTTATGATGAAATGAAATCAGGATTTTCTATAGAATTGAAGACAGCTTGTTGTAGTGAGCTCTTCTATCTCACAAATCCTCAATTAAAGAAGCACACATTTTCAAGAATATGATTTTAGATAATTTTGGGCTATCTAGAAACTATCATATATATTTACTCTAATCCCTATTTGACCTTAAAATACATTGAAATAAAATATATCCATACTACATTTTATATTGTTTAGAATAGTCTTTACAAAAGAATAGTTATATTCTTTTCGATGTTCTTGATTTCTACAAACCATGAAAATGGAATATGAAACATCATGATTAGTATATATATTTTAATAAATTAAATATAAAATCACTAATATGTATAAAATTTTGATCATATTCTCTCTCTTCTATTGTGGGTAGGTATATATTTTCATAGTGATTTGTATACTATCATTAAATATTCCAAACTGATTCTCATTATTTCTGTATTAAAGTATATTCCCTAAAATAGACTAAGAATACTCCTAAATATGTCATGGATGATGTTTATCAATACAATATAAGTCTCCTCACCTAATTATTATATTTATAATGATTTATTCAACCATTTTATATCTGATTTATAACTCATATCGTGTTTCCCATCAATAACATATCATTAACATATTCTACTAAGAGATGAATACACTACCACTAATCCACAACTATATACAAGGCTCAAATTTATCATTTATAAATATTAAAATTATTGATTGTTCAATATAATAATTCCATGACCTGGGAATAATCATAATCAAATAAAAAATCTTTTTATTATTCATAACTTATAAAAATCATTGGGATTCCCAAGACCATTTGGTTTTGTAATGAATAAGTATTCCATAAGATTATTATTATAGAAGACATTCTGAAAATGAATTTTATAAATCTCATCATAATGTCATTCTACAATGACTTATATAATTATTATCAATTTTAGAATAGTCACTATTTAGCGTGATTATCAATATTTCATATCTTCACCTTCCATAAACATTTTAGCGACAAAAATTCGTCTTTGTGTAATAACTTTTTTGAATATTTCCATTTTCCTCATGAATATTCAATTTTACCATATATTATTTATAACTATAAGGCCCCAGCCTTAAACCTTACTTAATATTTAATTAAATGAATAATTCACATTGAGGATCTTTTCAGGTTTAGAGTTTTAGATAATTAGAACATAACTATTACATCTTAAAAGATTACAAAGTAGACACTTCTACTAAGTCTCCATAAAATAAAAACTCTTAAAAAAAAGATGTCTAGATTCCATGTTTTATATAGCATGAAATTCCCTTGATCCCATCCTTGACCTTATTCCACTTTAAGTCCTGTGAAAAACATTTCGAAAAACTTGGGGTGAGCATAAAAAGCTCAGTAAGGGATACAAAAAGAATGAAAACTGTTAGTTTTTCAAACATCAAGTAAACCATGTATACTATATCAAAGTAATACCTTCACCTTCATGAAGTAGTAAAAAAATATTTACTGAATAAAGTATCATTACTTACCTTTTTGTAACCAAAGAATTACCATAAAACCCATATAAAGAACACATTGAATATATAAAGGTAACTTGGGACATAAACATACTTAAGTGGAATAACCATACGGTTGACTTCCACACATATCACTTAATGGAATAGCCATATGGCCAATTTCCATACATACTTAATGGAATAGCCATACGGCCGACTTCCATATCCAATGCATTGGAGGTTATAACGTAACCACCCGTCCTGGTATTCACGGCACCACCCGTCATAAAATGTCCAAGTACCAGTATAAAATCATAAAACACAAAACCAATATAAAGGAATGATAACATTTCCACATATCAATCACAATATATCATAAATATATTGAAATAATAGAATCCTTTTTCAAAACCATTTTCAATACCAAAATACATAAAAGAGTATATGGTATTTATTTTATTCTAAAAACATTACGGCTTGTTGAGAAAGCCAAAGATCAAATAATACTCGCGGCGGCGGAAAAGGTTGTTGTCACCGTGTACGTTAAAAAAAATTCCTTTTTGTCTTTTAGTAAAATGCTGTATATAAAAAGATTCCTTTTCTATAAAAGTAAAAGTCAAAGGAGTATATACACCATATAAAAGAAAGTTGTGTATAAAACGAAATATGCCTCAATGAAAGGAGATTGATACGAAGTCCCTTACCTTGGGTCCGACTTGACTCGATCGTTCTTTAACGTCCTGAATAATAAACATGAGTTAATTTATACTTGATTAAGAACCTTTTTAAAGTTCATTATTCTTTTTATATCACTTATTTCCATGTTATAAACATTATGTAACCATTTATGTTAATAATGTTTGTTTTGTCAATATTTGGTTCTTAAGTCGAAAGTCGACTTCTTACAATTACATGTTGTTCATGTGGTCGAAAGTTCTTTATATCCAGAATGAAATTCCCGATTTGGATATAATATGTATCATATATATCCAGAATATACATGTATTTATAATATTACATAATCATTTAGAGGTAAGAAATGAAATGCACCGTTCATGG
The DNA here is from genome assembly GCA_963277665.1 of Viscum album. Lineage (NCBI taxonomy): Eukaryota > Viridiplantae > Streptophyta > Magnoliopsida > Santalales > Viscaceae > Viscum > Viscum album. The sequence continues at coordinate 1,917,584,441 of OY728125.1, read as the reverse complement.
AGACGGTAAGCCGTACGTGCGCATGAACGCTACTTTCATTTCTTTGTCATATTAGTGGAATTAATACTAAATGAGAGGTATGTATATTTTAATTCCAGAATTATATTCATCATTTAGATATATCATTAATTATATATATACATTATATACATGTAATTTTAATAGTACATTACATTTGGGGATAAGAAATGAAATGCACCGTTCATGGAGACGGTAAGCCGTACGTACGCATGAACGCTACTTTCATTTCTATCTCATACTTTAATGGAAAGAAATAATAATGATATAGAGGTATATTATAATTCCAGTATAACATCATATATAATAACTTTAAATCCATCCTTTACACATCCCACATATGGCATTAACGAATCACATCACTTTTAGGGGGCGGTAGTCCGCACTTCCTTAAATGAAGATATCGTGTTTACCCATAATGGAAACCACAAAGGTATGCCAAAAATGAAAAATACAGAAGCTTAAAGAAAACATAAACATATTATATATCATATATAAAAATAGTGACATCATAATGGCCACCCTTGAAGGTGTTAAATGAGTATTGAACAATCACCGTTTCAGGAGGCAGAATTTCGCCATCCACGGAAACCATATGTTATTTAACCATTTGATGTAGTTGTGTGAGAGTTTAGCTCAAATAAATATTATAACAACATCCTAGTATATTGAAGATACTGGTGTTGTTACAAAAAAGTAAATAAAAAGAGTTTAGAGGGTTGGAGAAGCAAAATAAAACAAATGAACAAGAGAGAATGAATTACCTTTAAAAGTGTAACTCCCTTTTGATTTGAGCCTAAAGGCTTCCTTTGAAAGGATTCTGCCCAAAGGGAATCCTCTAGGATTAGGAGAGGGACGTGGAGAGAGTAATTGGTCAGGGGTTGGCCGAGCCAAAGGCTTGAGAAGTGTGTGAAATGGGGTAGAGGTGGGGGCCTTTTATAAGAGGAGAGGAGGGGCACTTTTGGAATGTAAAGAAATATTACTTTATTTGAAAATGTGTTTCGGTTTTAAAAGGTCCCACATTGATATAATTCGTGGATAAGGTGATAAGGGTTAGAAATCCACGCATCCAATAAGTTTTGGACATGTGTAGTTCATAGATTTTACATTATCTTTCCATTTTATTTAAATCGTCAAATAATGATGTCATCGCTGCATCATTATTATGTCATAAATAATTTAATTTATTTAATGTCTAAAAATTATAAAACAAATACTATGATGTATGAAATCTTTTTAGATTTCTAATGACTATTTATAATCAAAATTGGGACTTGTATAACCCTACTCAAAAATTATTTTAGTAAAACAATTTATGTTAGTGTCATTTTCACTTTAACATTAAATAAAAATATATTAATGTCATTTTCCAACTAAAGTGGCTCCATGGGGTCCTCAAGTTGGCCGATGGCTTGTCTTGGTCGGCCATGACTCACCCAATAGGTGTAGGACATGTTTCATGGTGTTTTCACATTCTTATAATATCATTTTTACCTTAAATTATACTAATTACCTCTAATCGCGATTAATGAAAAAAAGTTACTATTCACCAAAAAATTATTTTAATCTCCTTGAACCACATTTTACTTCTTAATGACAACCATGTATGTCGGATTTTCAAAATTCAATACACATTAGTGGTAAACTTTCATTTAACTGAAAAATCAGTTTGCTTGATTACCACTTAGTGGTTTCACTATTCATCAAAAATTGAAGTTTTTCAGAAAATTACCAAAAACTCACCCTAAGCTATATTTGATATTCCGAATTCTAAAATGAAGTCTGTTTTACTAAATTCAAAACATATTAATCACATTAATTAATTTAATAATTAATTCCCACTGTCAGAGCAAATAGCGTGTTTTTATAAAATAATAAGTATCAAAATATTGACACTAGTTTAAGTCTGATTTCAAAGTGAAATTAATTCCAACAACCACTATTGGATTTAATGGTAAAAATATTTTCTAATTTCACTTTAAAACCAATTCAAAAGATAATCTAATTATATAAATAAATTATATTAAAAAGAGGTTTTGAATTAAAATACAACATTTTACACAATTCCTTAAAAAATGAACTTTATCCAAAAAATACCAAAAATATACAGAAAGTAAAATTTAATGTCCCGATTCTAAAGAAGAGTTTTATTTGGTCCAAAATAATGTATAAAAGTGATCAAAACTATATTTAATGACGGTTCACCATTAAAAGGTGATAAGTGAACCTTTAGTGAAAATTAGAGTATATATGCCCTAAAATTGAACTCTTTCCGTATTTTAAGCCTTTATCTTTTATTGGGTAAATGTATAAACATTTAAAAACATATCTAATCATATTTTAGTTATTTCTATCCATTCCCGCCAGTACAATGGCTACTTGTTAACTAACATTTAAAATAATATTATTTTATTACTAGTGTGCTACGTAAGTTTCAAGAAACTCATCGTTGCGTATCGGGTACGCTATCGAACATAGCAACCCCTTTAAAATAAAATTAATATTTAATTCGTAAATATTAATAAATATGAAAATTATTTATTCTTTATTTACCTGGGATGTTACATCCTTCCCCCCTTTTGGGAATTGTGTCCTCGCAATTTTATTCACTTATCAAAATAAGTGGGGGTATTTATCCCTCATAGCATTTTCAGATTCCCACGTTGCCTCTTAAATCACATGGGTTTTCCACAAAACCTTTACCTGATGAATCACCATATTCCGTAGCACTTGCTGCCTGTGGTCAAGAATCTGGACCGGTTGTTCCTCATAAGATAGGTTCTCTTCTAGCTAAACTACCTCTGGACTCAAAACATGAGATGGATCTGGCATATACTTTCTCAACATCGAAACGTGAAAAACATTGTGTACCTGAGATAAACTCGGAGGTAAAGCCACTCGGTATGCAACTGATCCAACTCTTTCTAGAATTTCGTATGGTCCAACCAACCATGGCCTCAACTTTCCTTTCTTACCAAATCTCATCACACTTTTCCAAGGAGAAACCTTGAGAAAAACATGATCACCTACCTCGAAAGATAGATCCTTCCTCCGATTATCCGCATTACTCTTCTGCCTGCTCTGAGCTGTTCTCATGTGCTTCTGAATCAGCTGAACTTTTTCTGCCAACTCTTCTACCAATTCTCGTCCAATCAACTTCCTTTCACCAACTTCATCCCAGAAAGCTGGAGTTCGACACCGCTTCCCATATAATGCCTAAAATGGTGCCATCTGTATACTGGAATGAAAACTGTTATTATAAGAAAACTCAACCAAAGAAATATGTTGGTCCCAACTTCCCTGATAATCCATAGAACAAGCTCGTAGCATATCCTCCAATGTCTGGATTGTTCGTTCTGACTGCCCATCTGATTGAGGATTAAAAGTTGTACTAAAATTTAATTCAGTACCGAACGACTTCTGAAGGCCTTTCCAAAATTTAAAAGTAAACCTGGGATCACGATCTGATACAATGGAGAGAGGAACTCCATGTAACCTGACTATCTCTTTAAGATACATACGGGAAAGTTGATCAAGAGAGAAAGTATCTCGTATAGAAAGGAAATGAGCAGATTTGGTCAAGCGATCAACAATAACCCAGATTGCATTATTACCTCGAGATGTCCTCGGTAATCCCACAACAAAGTCCATGGATATGTTTTCCCATTACCACTCTGGCACTGGTAAAGGCTGAAGCATCCCTGCCGCTCTGCTTTAACCTGTTGACATGTCAAACACTTCACAGTAAAATCAGAAATGTCTCTTTTCATTCCATCCCACCAGTAATACTCCCGCAGATCTCTATACATCTTAGTACTACCAGGATGAACTGAAAACAGGGAACTATGAGCCTCACATAACAACTCATTCTTCAACTGTGAATCACAAGGCACACATATCCTCTTCACAAACCTCAAAACACAAACACAAACTTATCCAAGAACTCATGGAAAATTTTATTCATAAGGTCCATGAATACAGCAGGTGCATTAGTTAACCCAAAAGGCATAACTACAAATTCATAATGGCCATATCTAGTACGGAACGCAGTCTTCGGAACGTATGCTTCTTTTACTTTCAACTGATGGTACCCCGACCTCAAGTCAATCTTTGAAAAATACTGAGCTCCCTGGAGCTGATACCACTTCATTCGATGGCCCAACATCTGCTGAAGTTGTTGCAAAGGATTTTACCACCCCTTTCTGCTTGTAGTCTGTCTGCATTCTCCCAGTTGAGTTCTTCGTTGGACACTCGTTTGCATAATGACCCATTTCATTACACTTAAAACATCTTACCGTTGGATTTTCATTTCCTGCTTGATCATCTTCCTTACACTTACGAGCAATATGACCAGACTTACCACACCAAAAGCACTTACCAGACTTGGATAAACATTCTCCAGGATGCATTTTACCACACTTCTCACAGGATGGATATTTGGTTTTCTTACCTCCTTGCTACTTTGATGAATTCTTGCCATTTGCCTTCCAACTAGATCTCTTATTCTGTTGTTTTTCATAGAACACTTGATCATCGGCAAACTCCATTTCTACCTTCTCCGCACATCGAACAAGTTTTTCATAACTTTTGAATTCACGAGAAGCTAAAGCCCTTCGATACTTTGGCTTTAACCCTGAGTAAAAACGGTTTATTTTACTATCAAGATCTCGTATAAAGTTTGGAGCATACCTTGCCAATCGAGTGACCTTTTCTTCATAAGCAGCCACTGAATCATCCTCCTACCTCATTTCTAGGAACTGTTTTTCCATCCTAAGACGAACCACCTTAGGAAAATATTTCTCAAGAAACATACCTTTGAATTCTTCCCAGTGAAGATCCTCAATCTCATCACTATCCCTTATATTTTTCACCATTGACCACCACTGATCAGCTTCACCTTCAAAACGATAAACAGCAAGACTAACCTTTTGATGTTCTGAACACCCCATGACATCAAAAATCTTCTCCAGTTCTTTAATCCACCCTTCAGCTTGCACAGGGTCAGATGATCCTCTGAATGATGGGGGATGTTGCCTCATGAAATGTTCCACCACTGACATGTTCCTCTGCGGTTGATCTGGCTGATCTCGTGCATGGATACCACCACCATTTATATCCTGAGTCAACTGTGCCATCACTGCAACAAACTGTTCAGTTCCGATTCCGACCATCTCAGGTTGCTGATTTGGAAGGTTATCTTTCTCCTGATGTCGTCCCAACATAGCTGCTTTGTTTCCTCTGTGGAAAACCATTCTGAACACAGAAATATCTTAGGCGAAGCAACATGGTAATCCGTAAATGCTATATCATTTCAATCATATCATAAATTAACTTATAATTTAACAATTTTCTAACTCCTAAAGTTGTCTAAACCGACCTCTGATACCAACTATAAGGCCCCAGCCTTAAACCTTACTTAATATTGAATTAAATGAATAATTCAAATTGAAGATCTTTTCAGGTTTAGAGTTTTTGTGAATTAGAACACAACTATTACATCTTAAAAGATTACAAAGTAGACACTTCTACTAAGTCTCCATAAAATAAAAACTCTTAAAAAGAAAGATGTCTAGATTCCATGTTTTAGATAGCATGAAATTCCCTTGATCCCATCCTTGACCTTATTCCACTTTAAGTCCTGTGAAAAACATTTCGAAAAACTTGGGGTGAGCATAAAAAAGCTCAGTAAGGGATACAAAACGAATGAAAACTGTTAGTGTTTCAAACATCAAGTAAACCATGTATACTATATCAAAGTAATACCTTCACCTTCATGAAGAAGTAAAAAAACTCTTCACTGAATAAAGTATCATTACATACCTTTTTGTAACCAAAGGATTACCATTAAACCCATATAAATAACACATAGAATATATAAAGGTAACTTGGGACATAAACATACTTAAGTGGAATAACCATACGGTTGACTTCCACACATATCACTTAATGGAATAGCCATACGGCCAATTTCCATACATACTTAATGGAATATCCATACGGCCGACTTCCATACCCAATGCATTGGAGGTTATAACATAACCACCCGTCTTGGTATTCACGGCGCCACCCGTCATAAAATTTCCAAGTACCAGTATAAAATCATAAAACACAAAACCAATATAAAAGAATGATAACATTTCCACATTTCAATCACAATATATCATAAATATATTGACATAATAGAATCCTTTTTCAAAACTATTTTCAATACCAAAATACATAAAAGAGTATATGGTATTTATTTTATTCTAAAAACATTACGGCTTGTTGAGAAAGCCAACGATCAAATAATACTCGCGGCGGTGGAAAAGGTCGTTGTCACCACGTACGTTAAAAAAACATTCCTTTTTTTCGTTTAGTAAAACGCTCCGTATAAAAATATTCCTTTTCTATAAAATTAAAAGTCAAAGGAGTTTATACACCGTATAAAATAAAGTTGTGTATAAAACGAAATATGCCTCAATGAAAGGAGATTGAGACGAAGTCCCTTACCTTGGGTCCGACTTGACTTGATCGTTCTTTAACGTCCTGAATAATAAACATGAGTTAATTTATACTTGATTAAGAACCTTTTTAAAGTTCATTATTCTTTTTATATCACTTATTTCCATGTTATAAACATTATGTAACCATTTAAGTTAATAATGTTTATTTTGTCAATATTTGGTTCTTAAGTCGAAAGTCGACTTCATACAATTACATGTTGTTCATGTGGTCAAAAGTTCTTTATATCCAGAATGAAATTCCCGATTTGGATATAATATGTATCATATATATCCAGCATATACATGTATTTATAATATTATATAATCATTTAGAGGTAAGAAATGAAATGCACTGTTCATGGAGACGGTAAGCCGTACGTACGCATGAACGCTACTTTCATTTCTTTGTCATATTAGTGGAATTAAATCTAAATGAGAGGTATGTGTATTTTAATTCCAGAATTATATTCATCATTTAGATATATCATTAATTATATATATACATTATATACATGTAATTTTAATAGTACATTACATTTGGGGATAAGAAATGAAATGCACCGTTCATGGAGACGGTAAGCCGTACGTACGCATGAACGCTACATTCATTTCTATCTCATAATTTAATGGAAAGAAATAATAATGATATAGAGGTATATTATAATTCCAGTATAACATCATATATAATAACTTTAAATCCATCCTTTACACGTCCCACATATGGCATTAACGAATCACATCACTTTTAGGGGGCGGTAGTCCGCACTTCCTTAAATGAAGATATCGTGTTTACCCATAATGGAAACCATAAAGGTATGCCAAAAATGAAAAATACAGAAGCTTAAAGAAAACATAAACATATTATATATCATATATAAAAATAGTTACATCATAATGGCCACCCTTGAAGGTGTTAAATGAGTATTGAACAATCATCATTTCGGGAGGCAGAATTTTGCCATCCACGGAAACCGTATGTTCTTTAACCATTTGATGTAGTTGTGTGAGAGTTTAGCTCAAATAAATATTATAACAACATCCTAGTATATTGAAGATACTGGTTTTGTTACAAAAGAAGTAAATAAAAAGAGTTTAGAGGGTTGGAGAAGCAAAATAAAACAAATGAACAAGAGAGAATGAATTATCTTTAAAAGTGTAACTCCCTTTTGATTTGAGCCTAAAGGCTTCCATTGAAAGAATTATGCCCAAATGTAATCCTCTAGGATGAGGAGAGGGATGTGGAGAGAGTAATTGGGCAGGGGTTGACCGAGCCAAAGGCTTGAGAAGTGTGTGAAATGGGGTAGAGGTGGGGGCCTTTTATAAGAGGAGAGGAGGGGCACTTTTGGAAAGTAAAGAAATATTACTTTATTTGAAAATGTGTTTCGGTTTTAAAAGGTCCCACATTGATATAATTCGTGTATAAGGTTATAAGGGTTCGAAATCCACCCATCCAATAAGTTTTTTACATGTGTAGTTCATAGATTTTACATTATCTTTCCATTTTATTTAAATCGTCAAATAATGATGTCATCGCTGCATCATTATTATGTCATAAATAATTTAATTTATTTAATGTTTAAAAATTATAAAAAAAATACTATGATGTAGGAAATCGTTTTAGCTTTCCCATGATTATTTATAATCAAAATTTGGACTTGTATAACCCTATTCAAAAATTATTGTAGTAAAACAATTTATGTTAGTGTCATTTTCACTTTAACATTAAATAAAAATATATTAATGTCATTTTCCAACTAAAGTGGCTCCATGGGGTCCCCAAGTTGGCCCATGGCTTGTCTTGGTCGGCCATGACTCACCCAATAGGTGTAGGACAAGTTTCATGGTGTTTTCACATTCTTATAATATCATTTTTACCTTAAATTACACTAATTACCTCTAATCGCGATTAATGAAAAAAAGTTACTATTCACCAAAAAATTATTTTAATCTCATTGAACCACATTTTACTTCTTAATGACAACCATGTATGTCGGATTTTCAAAATTCAATACACATTAGTGGTAAACTTTCATTTAACTGAAAAATCAGTTTGCTTGATTACCACTTAGTGGTTTCACTATTCATCAAAAATTGAAGTTTTTCAGAAAATTACCAAAAATTCACCCTAAGCTATATTTGATATTCCGAATTCAAAAATGAAGTCCGTTTTACAAAATTCAAAACATATTAATCACATTCATTAATTTAATAATTAATTCCCGCTGTCATAGAAAATAGCGTGTTTTTATAAAACAATAAGTATCAAAAGATTGACACTAGTTTAAGTCTGATTTCAAAGTGAAATTAATTCCAACAACCACTATTGGATTTAATGGTAAAAATATTTTCTAATTTCTCTTTAAAACCAATTCAAAAGATAATCTAATTATATAAATAAATTATATTAAAAAGAGGTTTTGAATTAAAATACAACATTTTACACTATTCATTAAAAAATGAACTTTATCCAAAAAATACCAAAAATTTACACAAAGTAAAATTTAATGTCCCAATTCTAAAGAAGAGTTTTATTTGGTCCAAAAGAATGTATAAAAGTGATCAAAACTATATTTAATTACGGTTCACCATTAAAAGGTGATAAGTGAACCTTTAGTGAAAATTAGAGTATATATGCCCTAAAATTGAACTCTTTCCATATTTTAAGCCTTTATCTTTTATTGGGTAAATGTATAAACATTTGAAAACATATCTAATCATATTTTAGTTATTTATATCCATTCCCACCAGTACAACGGCTACTTGTTAACTAACATTTAAAATAATATTATTTTATTACTAGTGTGCTACGTAAGTTTCAAAGAAACTCATCGTTGCGTATCGGGTACGCTATCGAACATAGCAACCCCTTTAAAATAAAATTAATATTTAATTCGTAAATATTAATAAATATGAAAATTCTTTATTCTTTATTTACCTGGGATGTTACAATAACCATTGGAGGATTATAAAAAAATTCATTGTTTTGGTATATTCTATACACTTTACAATTCACCACAAAAAACATTTGAGAGTCTTTATGGGTTTTTAGTAGACTTTAATTATTATATATTAATAATGAGTGGCCATTATCAATCACTAGAAAATTATTTTTCTATGTTTCTATAAATTAACATATGATTTTATATAGTTATTATGTCTATAGAAAAATGAATATTATAGCGATTTTTGGTATTTGGTCCATTGATAACTCTTATGTATTCTGAAGATTGACCCCATTAATGAAGAACATTATCCCACATTCTCATTTTTAGAAGATATCCCTCTCAAAAAACATTTCTCATCTATCCACTATTAAATTTTTATCTAAGCGTTCATATAAATGATATCCACTTGTTTCCTTATGGTACTTTATAAATATATTATTATTGGATGTGGTTTCATGTTTATTTAAAAAAGTGGCTTAATAAAATGCTCCATACCACATTCTATCCTGGACAACCCAGTCAACTATGATTCGAACTGGACCATGGAATGACCCAAAATAATTCCCAATATCCAATAGTTTAGGACTATAAATTGAAAAACTGAAAATAAATAGAGGGAATGATTTTCCCATCTAGAAATATGATACATGCTATATATATCATATATGAAAATTTGAATTAGAATTTTCTATAAATAAAATTGTCATAACAGAAAAATTCAACGAAAGTTAGTGAGATAAACCAAAGGTATGTGTTCAAAATGTTCTAAAATAAAGAACATTAAATTGAACTAAAACTAAAATAAGTGGATATTTTATCATTTTAGAGAAATATTCATCACATTACAGAAATTAATGTCTAAAGAATATAATAGTTTAGTGTCATTGTAAACATAGAAGAAAATATGAAAATTCTGTGAAATATCATCAACATATCCCTTAAATAAAATCTATTTTAGTAGTCCACCTAAAAAAGAATTATTTATAACCTGGGGAAATGAACCATAAGATAGAGATGATCTCAAATGATTATTAAGTGAATATGAGGGAAATAAATAAGCATAACATTAACATAAGTCTATGATAACATGGACTTAATATTTATAGATCACACCCATCATTAACTAGTAAAAATCACGAGACATGGCATAAATATTGGTAGTTTATAAGACAAGAATTATTTAATACTAATAAATATTAACTATGTGAGGCTATCAATGTAATATGACATAGAATGTATGGAAGAAACATAAACATGTGACATCATTCTCTAAAAGTCAAGGCTCATTACCAAAAACATATAATGGACTTTATAGGCCCTACACCTATAGTGTGGGAGACACCACAATCTCCAGTTACAGTTCATTCCTTATAAAGGATTAGGTTTACCCATATTCACATAACGTATCATGTTTCCTCATTTTTTTCATATTGTATCTTGTTTCCAAATATTATTTTAGTGAATCATGTTTCCCCAAATATCCATTCTTTATTGGTTTTCCCCATCTTCATATAGTGAATCAGATTTCCTACTATTCGTATAGTGGATTAGGACTCCCCATATTCCAATAGAGGATTAGTTTTCCCCATCTATATATAGTGGATCTGGACCAATATATTTCCGATTGTGGATTAGGATGCACCTGTTTCACAATTTAGATCAATTCTGTCAATTGTTTCACATTATTATCTCAGGAGATATAAATCGTTACCCAATTCATTTGAGGTATATATGGGACTCTCGTCACATAGTAATATCATTAATACATGTTCCACAAGACAATAAAACATTCATTATGTCATGACCCATAAAAAAAGATGGGTTTCATAAATATCATATCATATCACATGAAATGAAATGGGTATCATAAAAATTTCAGCATAGAAATACCAATGAAAATGAGATAGGCATCATAATTATTTCATAAATTCTTATCCCATGATAAGAAGTAGGATTCAAAAACATATAACCCCTAGAATGTAAATTTTTTCCATAAAAATCATCTCATCCAAACATAAACCATTCGCGAAAGAATATGTATGATATTATAGGATCATATACCTAGTAAAACATAAACTACAAAAAAACTTGTCATCTTATATGGAGAATGATTTTGAAAAATCGCAAAAAAAAATTATTTAGTAAAATATCCTTACATGGAAATTAATTTTCATGAAACCATTTCAAAAATCCTTTTCTCATAAATAAATATTTAGAATTTCATTGAAAACATTTCATGAAGAAAATATCATTTCCTCTATTAAAAATTATTTTTAAATCATAAATAATTTAGAAAAAAAATTCTTTTAAAATGTATTTAAGAACATATAATGTAATATGAAAATAATTGAAATAATTTTATTTGAAAATAAAAATTTAAAAATATATAAATTAAGCTTTGAAAATTATTTAAAATGAGTTTTAAACAAAAAAAATTGAAAACATTTTTCATCGAAATTGGATTTGAAAATATATAAAGGAATATTGAAATCGTTGAAATCATTTTATTTGAATATATCATTTTTAAAACATATAATATAAGCTTTAAAAATCATTTAATACTATTTTTAAGGATATAAAATTTGTGAATATATATTTATATGAAAACCAATTGGAAATCAACAAATATCAAGAATATTTGGAATAAAATAATTTAAAAATAACATTATTAACATAAAATGGAATAATTGAGGAAATGACATTCATGCGATTAGGAATGTCTGTACAAGCCAAAAATTTATTTTTCTCAATAAATGATTAGAATATTTCCATAATCAGAACATGATAAAAAGATTTATTTTAAATCTATTTTAAAAAGAAGTAAAATATTAGTAAAAATTCATTCAAATTTAATACGAAAGTATTAAAATATTTTTAAAAAAAATTATAAAACATGTTTTTGAAAGAACATCGGATTCTGACAACAATTATAAATAATGTGGGGTTTTCACAAAAACATTTTTTTAATTATATTAAGTACCAAAGAGTGTATAATGGTATTAATACATAATGATTTCCACTATAACTATAGTAGTAGAAAGTCAATGTGTTTTCTTAAGAAATTGATCATAATAATTCATCAACTTAAGAAAAATGATAAAAAAATCTTGACAATTGATGAGACAATGGCTATAAAATGTTTCCACTTTGGTAATATTGAATAATAATCCCTATTAAATGATAAAATTAAATGGGGAATAAAATATCATGAAAATAATTATGTTCATTATATAACATGTCAATGGGAAATATATACATACGATATAACATTATATGTGCTTAAAATGGCAGGTATCTCAAAGAATGAAAATTTAGACAATATTGTTGTACCGATTTGATTATTTTTATTCCATAAACCCCAAGAAAGAATGATCATAAAATGGATATGTAAATACTAATAAATTTAATTATATGAATAATATAATAAATTCATGATAAATATATATCACATATAAAAAATAAGAGGTCAATATGGCTTTTTTCTAATGGAAAATAAAAGAGATATGATAAACCCTTTATCTTAAGACTCGAATTTCATCGTAGACATTAAAACCACATTTATAATAAATTTAATATTATTATAAATATAAAAAATATTATTTTTATCATATATAATACCTTATATGATTTCTTTGTGACTTTATATTACCCATTTAATAACAACTCCATGCTAATATTACGATTAAAGTAATGTCTTCTTTGTTTTTTTTGTTTTAGTTTTGGATTTTTATTCCCGATCTTGTTATACGTATCTTGACATAATTATTTCTACAATTTAATTCATTTATAATTTTCATATATATTCAGTATATATATATTTTTAATAATCTATAAAATATATAAAAAGTAAAAGGAATACATCGTTGATGGAGATGGTAGGTCTTACCTGTGAATGAACATTATTTCAGTTTAATTATCTTTTTTAAAGAAAGTAATTATGTGAATATATGTTTTTGTGTGTATATATTATCATTAAAATATGATTATTATTATATCATATATATCATATATTTTTACTATACTAATCTATAATTTATTCTACGTAAAGTGTGAACAAATAACATCACATTGAGAAGCCCATAGTACACACGACTAAGAATGATGTCATCATATTTACCGAAAATAGAAAGACTGAAGGTATGTTTTATATAATAAAAAATAATTTTAAATAAATAATAAATATAATATATTTAACAAAATTATATCATAATTCCTTACCAAGATAGGTGTAAAAGGAAAAACAAACAACAATGTTTCATGAGGTTGTACTTGTTCGTACAAAGAATGGTATGTTTGTTACTGATTAGATGGATGTGTGTGTAAGTGAATGTAGTACCCATATAAATTTAAAATATATTTATATTAAGTAAAATAAGGTTATTATTTAGTCATGAAATATTAATATTTTATGGGGTGGATAATAGAAATAAAATAAATGAGCCTGAGGTAGGATGATACGTCTTCGTTTGGATACTTCTACTAGTTTACAATGAAGAGATTTATTGGTTGGATTTAATCCCAAATAAAGGATTGTAGAATGAATTTATAGTTTTTTGAAGATTATTGTTGTAGATTTTGTTCGATCCAAATGGATAGATATGTGTCAATAAATTGAAGGGGTGAGTTCATTTTTATAGTGTAGGAGGAGTGGCATTCATGTATATTTTGGGAAATAGAATTTCAACCATGTTTATTCTATGACATATGGATTAAATAATGGTCTAAATACTATAAAAGTTTTTTAAGGGTCTAAATATTGACCGAATATAGCTTTTTGACATGTTTCTATGTTATTTTGACAATTGAGTTTAAGGTTTAGTCTTTTATAAAGTTAATTTTTCTCTTAATCATTATAATTAATTTTAATCACATTCTTTAATATTATGGTAAAAAAAATAAATTTATCTTATTATAAATTATAAATTACTCTAATTTAAAATTTTGGAACAATTTTTCTAAATTATTATTACATAAGTGTCAGAAATTAATTTAAATTTAATCCCGCATACGGGACAACAAATAGGGTTTTTCATTTGAGAAGTTGAAAAGTCTCCAATGTTTTTTATTTTCAATTTTAATGTGAAATTTATTCAAATGGAATAAATTGATTTATTTATATAAAATAGATATAAAAATCTTTTTAAATAATAAAATATATAATTTATCCCTATAAATATATTATAAAAAAATCATTCTTGAATTAAGATTCCATAATTTTCACTATTCACCCCAAAAATAATCTTCACGGAGAAATTCCAAAAAACAGCCCAAACTAATTTTTATGTTCATATTAAAAACATGAGTTTTATTTGGACATATAAAAGTTATTAATGTTCCAAAAAATTTGTTTAAAATGGGTTCTCTAATAAAATGTGGTAATACTATCCTTAGGAAAATAAAGGGTTTTATGTGTAAAATTTATTTTTTTACCTTATACCAATAAAATATATTAAATTACTCTTAAATGTTTTATAGAATATATAACATATATATTTCATTAATATTATTAAATTATTATATTTAATTTAATTTATTAAGACAACATGCCTTTGAGAGTATTAAAATATTTTATTTATAATTAATGAGTTTTTACTTTCATTTCAAATTAATTGGTATCCATTGAATTGATAATATATTTTTATTACGAATATATATTCATAATCCGGTTAATAATTTTTATAACCACTAATTTTATGGCTAAATAATGTCTTATTATACTAAATAATATTTTATTTTTAATATATTATTGATTTGTAAAACTCTATCTTGTGTGTAATGCAAGACATCATAGGGACATAGTATTGTGTACAAAACAATCTAGACATTGTGTTTAATGTACGGAAAGAAAATATAAGTGTTTTATATAGAAAAATATTTACATTTTGTTTCATATAATTCAATCCAAATTTAGTTATTTAATATTAAAAAATCTATATTCTGTGTTTTCTGAAATGAAAAATATTGAAAGGATTATATCAATTTAAAAATATGTATTTCTTAAAACCTCCAAGTGTTACATTTTACCACACAAAAAAAAATTATTTCTCGCTAAAAATCATTCGGGTTATCAGTGGTTTAGTTCTTGAATGTTATTTTCATAGAATAACACATCATAAAAATGAAAACCAAAACATCCCTGAAAATGGAATGTTGGAAGAATAATGATAACCTAAAGTAAAACATAAATACGTTTCCACATAAGATAAAATAAGTGGGATGTAAAAACATTGTCATAAAAGATAAATAACACTAAAAAATTATAGTGTAGATTTATGGAGAACATGTTTAGGTGAAAGTTAACGGTCTAAAAGAGTTAAATATATAATGTTCTAAGAGGCCATTTAATTCATCATTGATTATGGTACTCTGATATCATTATAGATTTTTTATTCCATTCCCTTTAATTGATGAACATTGAAAAAACATTATTCTTACTTGATTTCATTCCATTCCATATACACAATCTCCCCCTTCGATTGTGCATTTATTAATTTCTACTACATCCCATTCTCCATGGAATGATGTTGAATTTTTAATTCCTAAAACAGTACAATATCATGACATCTATAAATATATTGATAAGAAATTCCAAATATGATTCTTTATCACAAAAAAATAGTTTGAATGGGTTATCTAATATGTATAAATCCCCATGTGGTGAGATAAAACATTAATCTCACAAACATCATTTGAGGTTTAACTTATAAATTAAATTAATGGTTAACCATATAAAACTTATAGACGATAAAAATCCAAAAAATTAGAAAAAATTTAATAAAATTCTTAATATTGATAACCTATATATCTCAAATTATCACATTGTTTTCAAATTACAAACTAGGGAATACCCTCATCATAAATTCTCTTGACACATTGTAATATCCTAAATTATTGTAAATATAGTTGGAACAAATTCATGCTTCCTTATTCTAAATATTACTACACATATATACATTAAATCCATGAATTTATAAACGATATATATGATAACATATATTTTTTTGAAAAACAATTCTCTTTCATTTTTTGAGGTTATAAATACTATCTAATTTTCTTTATCCAAATCCAGCTCCCCTTTATCTATGAAAAACACAATTATGTCCACATCTTGATCGCATTAAGGGTTAGCTTACCTTAATTAAAAATATCACATTTAAATTAACTAATTTTTTTCTTCATCACCATTCAAAATTTTATTTTATAACCTTTTTGAAAAAAATTATAAATAATATACTTATATATTACATGATTGATATAACTTGATCAATTAATCTAAAAAATACACTACAATTATTTATCTTTATTCTTAAACCATTAATCATGCTTCGTAAACTTATTTATTTGTGACCAATGTCCTAGAATAAGAAATATGAATCATGTTTAAGGTTAATAAACCCAAATATAAAAAATTTACTTATGTTTAATGTATTCAATACTTTTGAAAAATCTCAATCCCTTCACTTGTCATTTGCAAAATATTTACCTTTAAAAGTATATCTAACATTTTTAACGCCTTCCATATTTTATTCATAGAATATCAAGATATGAAATATATTTTTATAAGTCCCATAAATTCAACATATAAAACAATAAATTATAATCCTGTTTTTTTAGTTCATATTATTTACTAATACTAGAATGTATTGTGTGAGAAACTCTTTTCATATCAGAAAACAACATAAAAATTTACATATAGGATTCCTAAATCATGAAACCTTCTTCTTTAATAAATAATAAATTATATTTATTATTGTTTATTCATAGTAATATTCTATTTGAATCCTTAATAATGGATTATAATGAGTGTGTGAATTTCTAAAGCATGTCTCATGGGAGTGTTAAGCTAGGTGTGCAGTAAGGCCCATTGTTGTACACCAGTTCCCAATCCAGTTAAGCTCAATATTGTTTTTTTGGTTTTTACACATATATACATATGGTTAGATCCATATACAATTATGGTATCCCAATAGAGATGTATTTCTATGAAATCACTCACATTATCCTTAAGAAAATTCTGCTACATTTTCCTAAACATTAAATCATCTTTAAAGACATTCTTAGGCACATCATTATAAATTTCAATATAGATCTCACTATTGTTTTTTCATTCTAGTTTCCAAATGATGAATAATAATTTCCTCTGATACTATCCAAAATGATCCATTATTAACATACATGTATATTACCTCATTTTCAATAAATATTCAACACATTACAAAAATAAATTTCAGAGGACACTAATATTTTAGTGTTATTTAGAACGTGGAAACAAATATTCTAACTCGATGATTGATTTTATTCATATCCATTAAATATGTTACTATTTTTTAATCATACTTAGAACCATTATTCATTTACTAGGGAAAGGTAACATAAAAAATAGATGAGTTTGAATGTTCTGAAAGGGTAAATAAAATAAATATGTAAGCCTGACATAAAAATAGGTGTATGAGAACATGAGAAAAACAATTGAAGAGAATACATACATAAAAATATCATAATCACGAGATATGGCATGAATATTGGTAGATTATAATACATGAATCATATGATAATCAAGAATATTGGCCATGCGAACATATAGAAGTCATAAGACAAATAATTTTTGGGACATACATAAACATGTGAAATCATTCCTTATAAGTCAATGATTGTTGCCAAAAAAATATTAGGAGACAACATGTGGATTACACTTACTAGACCGGACACCACACTATCCCCAATCACAGTCCTTTTTATATAAAGGATTTGGTTTCCTCATCATTCAATAGTGGATCAAGTTTCCTCTTTTTCTAATAGTGGATCGAGTTTCCCTAACTTCTTATAGTGGATCGGTTTTCTCCATATTACCATAGTGGATCAGGTTTTCCCAAATTCCCACAGTATATTAGGTTTCACCATCTTCCTATAGTGTATGTGGAAACACATGTTTCCCATTTTGGATCAGGATACATTAGTTAACAATTTTTTATCAAGATCTAAATATTATTTAACATCATTATCACATGATATATAACTATGTACCTAACCTATTAAAGGGTGATATAGGCCCCACCCATCACTTATTAAAATCAAACATATGTGTTTCATAAGAAAAAATCCTTCATAATATCAGGACCGATAAAAATAGATGGATTTCAAAAATAGAATATCATAACCCATGAAATCAAATGGTTATACTAAAAATTTAATCATATCACTACCTATGGAAAAGGGTTATATCTCATAATCATTTCATCAAATCGTATCCCATGAAAAGAAGTGGTTTACAGAATAATATAACAAGTAGAAGAGAAATGGAGATCATTTAAATTATTCGATAAAAACATAAACCATTAAAGAAAGAATATGAATGGTATTCTTGGAACATATCAATATTAAACTATAAATTATAAGAAGTTATTTCATATTATATGGAGAATTATTTTTAATGATCGCATGGGAAATTTCTAATGGAAAACAACCGTTCTTTGAAAATCATTTTCATAAAACCATTTCAAAAATCTTTTTCTTATAACGAATTATTGAAAATATAATTTAAATATTTTATTAGGAAAATAATATTTCCTCTCTGAGAATCACAGTTAAAAATATAACTAATTTTGCGAATATTTTTCTTCAAAAATGTATTTAAAAAATTATGAAGGATTATTGAAATCATTGATATTTTCTTCATTGAAAATTATCTTTTCAAAACATATAAAGGAACCTTGAAAATTATTTAAAACAATTTTTAAACATAAAACATTTTTTAAACACATTTTAATTGAAATTTTCTTCTAAAAACTATAAAGGAAGCATGAAATAATTTAAATCATTTTCAGCGAAAATAAACTTTTGAAAAAATATACAGGATATTTTTATAACCATTTAAAAATATTTTTAAACATAATTTTTTTAAAAAAAAATCGTCTTGGAAAAAAAATTTAAATTATAAAACTATATAGAATACACTACAAAAACTTCATCAATTAATATCCTTGTAAATATACAAATGACTATTCAATGAAATGGCGGTGTTGTTAAGGTAAGTCTACACATGTGAAACATTCCTTTTGAAACATAAAAGTTCTGAAAACTACCTTGATCAGAAAAATGAAAGAAGATTCATTTTATTTTTTTCTCAAGGTAATACATGGGTAATAAATTCCTTTAAACTTAATAGGATAATACTAATGAAAATTAAAACATTATTATAAAACATGGTTCTAAATGAACACATATTTCTTACCTAAATAAAAAAAAGTCCGATTAAAAAAAATAATTATCTTAAGGAAAAAACATGGATAAAATATAATTAATACACGAAGAAATAAAAGATAACTATTTTAGAATAAAATTCATTAGTATTATTTTTAGTTTGATCTTAATATTTCATCAATTGAAGCATAATCATAATTAATCTCGATAAAGGATGAGATTGAAGAAATAAAGGATTACCACTTTGGTAAAATAGAATCATAATCAACATGAAATAATATTATTAAAAAAATAACATAAAAGAATTATATTCATGTTATAACATGTTAATGGGAATTATATATACCCCATTAAAATATATAGGTTCATTATATGGAATGTATCTTAAAGATGGAAAATTGAGACAAAATTTAATTATATATTAGTTAAATTTATAGATATAAATACCATGAATTAAGTAACATAAAATAGAAAAGTAAATACCTATAAATTTATTTATATTAATATTTTAATGCATTCATCGGTAGAATATACCACGTATATAAAAATTGGGGGTGAATATGGCATGTGTAACATGGAAAATGAAAGTGATTTGAGAGAACCCTTATCATAAGTCTTGGATTTCTTCAAACACATTTAATCCACAAAAATAATAAAAATTAATTTCTTATAAATCATTCATAAAAACTTATTATTAAATATAATTCCATATATTATTAGTTTTTGACTTAATATAACCTTTTTGTTAACATCTTCATGTTAATAATTTATTTTGGGTATTATCTGCTTTCTTTTTCATATATGTTTATGATTATTATTCTTGATAATATTTCATATATCGTGATTTACTTATTTAAATAATTTAATGAATGATATAATTATAATATATATTTAGTATATATTTATTTATAATAACCTATAAAATATTGAACTATGTATTGCAATACATTTTTCATGGAGATGGTTGGCCTTACGTAGTCCTGAGCATTGTTTTTGAGTAATTATAATGTTGTAAGAATGAAATTGAATGATATATATGTATAAAGATTTAAATATATTCATTATCAAAAAAATATATTTATTATAATTCATATAAATTAACTAAAATCATCCTTAATATGTTTTATGTGATGTGTTAATAAATCGGATCACTTTTAGGAGTTAGTAGTCCACACATCCATATATGAAGTTATTATATTTACACAAAATGGAAATAATGGAGTTATGTTTTTTTAATAATTTCATAAGCTATAATAAATCATATCTATCATGCCTATTATATAAATTTATTTTTTCCACCATAATTCCCAACCGTGAGTGGTGGTAAATAAAAATTGAACAACATTTTTTCGTTAGGCGGTAGTTCTTTGTACGCAATAATGATAAGTTCATTAGCCATTAGATTGAATTGTCTGTTATTGAATGAAAACCCCTTATAATAATAACCGATTAATTTATTTATGATAAATATTTTATTATGTAACCATTTAATAATAAAATTTGAGTGGTGGATTATGAATATTAACAAAGGAACTTCAGGAAAGATGTTACCTCTTCATTGGGTAACTTTTCATGGTTTGAACCAAAAGTAATATTTGGTTGGATTTAATCCCAGAGGTCAGATTATATGATTAAGGGATGAATTTTGGAATCATATCTTAGTAGATTTTGGGTGATCCAAAAGGATTAAAAGGTGTGAAAAAGTGGGAGGGTGAGTTCCTTTTTATATTTGATTAGCTGTGTCATTCTTGTAAATTATAGAAAATAAGATTCTAGCCATATTTTATAAATGAAATGTCGGCCCAATAATATTAAAAATGTGATAAAATGGGTAATAATATATATATATATATATATGTCCATGAAATATCTTTTTTACTAGTTCCAAGGTCATTGTATACCTCAATATTAATGGTTATTTCTTTGTTAAGATAATTTTCCTCCAAATCACTATAATTAATTTCAATCACTTTTAGTAATATTTTTCTAAAAAAATCGTTAACTAATTAGAAATTATAAATTATTATGATTCAAAATATTGAATCAATTTTTCTAAATTCCATTCGCATAAGTTCTGTAAATTAATTTAAATTTAATCTCGTAGATAGGACGAAAAAGCTAGTTTTTGAAGTATAAAATTATGTTTTTATATTCAATTTCAATGTGAAATTGATTAAAATTTCATAAATTGTATTAATAAGTATAAAATTTATATAATTAAAACTTAAACCCAATCAAAAATATAATTTATCCTTATAAATAAATTAAATGAAAATGTTGTTTTGAATTAATATTCAGTATTTTTTTCACTATTAATAAATTAATGAAACATCACAGAAAATTTCCAAAACATCAATATAATATAATTTGGATATACCTCATACAAAAATTATGTTTATTTTCAAATAGAAATTTTATATTTTTTCAGAATATTATATTTAAAATAGGTTCTCCAACAAAAGGTTATAAAACTATCTTCATAAAAAAAATATTTTTAAAGGCGTAAAATTTGAATTGTTATTATCTTGTACCTAAATAATATAATTGATGAATTTAAAAAATATTTGATTGAATAAAATATATATATATATATATTTCAATAATATAATTCTATAGTTTTAATTTATTTAATTTATTATGACAACATGGCTTTAGAAGAATAAAAATATTTCCTTTTTAGTCAATTGGTTTATATTTTCAATTCTAATTAATTTAAAACCAATGAATCCAAATTATATTTATTTGTCCATATATTTTTAAATGTTTTTAAATAATATATAAAAACACTAATTTTATGTCGATTTTATAAATTATGGTACTAAATAATAAAGTTTTATTAAAATAATTCTAATTTATATAAGATGGTCTTGTGTGTAACACGTGTTATCAATGGGAGGGAGTATTGTGTGTAATATAAGATAAATATAGATTTTAATATGCCACAATATAATCCATGTATTTTATGCAGTATGATATTTAATTGGGGTTTCATATAATTCAATCCAATGTTCATTCTTTCATGTAACAAAAGATATATTTAGTGTTGTGTGAAATGAAAAATATGAAAAGGATTAAATTATTTTGAAAAAATTATTTGAAAAAATATAGATGTTTTATAAACACCAACATCTATCCCTGGATGTTCTATGTTATATAAGAAAAACATCCCAGCATTTGACCACCAATATCCCATTTCTAGCTAATGAAAATTATCATTGTCACATTATGATACCATTCCCTTTCCTCAATTCTATAGAATATAGTCTACGCACCCCCGAGGTAGTGAATAAGTTTCGATCTAAACTGGCCCAATAGGTTACCACCTAGGTGTACCATATCAGGTCACTATAAAATAATCCCAATATTATTAAATTTAAAATTAAACATTACATGATAAGTGGTAAACTTATTTTATAATAAAATCATGCTAAAAATTCCATATATTTTTAAAAATTTGTAATGATATATAATATAATTTAAATTAAAATATTTCATTATATATTTACATTTATTAAATCATGTATAAAACCATTTAAAATAAAAAAATCCATGTCATGATGTTAATAACACCTATTATATTAAGGATAATTCAGGATGAAACACTCATATAGTAATCACAATCAACGACTAGTGAACTCTCATGTCCTTGGAGCCAATACATATATAAAAAGGGACTAAGTAGCACCAAATAATGTGAATCCCTTCTAATTTTATGATAATGTCCCAAGAACTAATGTGACAATAATCTATTAATTGAGGAGCCACCTAGAAAGTAACCCCCTATACAATTTTATTTGAATAGTCCAAATAATAAACTATCCATCAAGGTACCCACTGTACCCATATAAGACATATATAAAATAAATTTTAAATGGAATAGAACATTTCATATAAAAAATGATATTTATACAAATAATTAGTTGGAAATCCATTTAATATTACATTTTATAATGATATGAAAAAACCATTATTTTTTCAAAAAATATAGGGAATCAATTTTTTCTCAAAAAAACATTATAAACATGCAAGAAAATTAATTTAAGAATAAAAAAAAATTTAAAAACCCATTTATAAAACAAAATTATTTCATGGTTCATAAAAAATATGCTACATATAGATCCACCTAAATTGTCCCTTCATTTCACAGCACCCACAAAATGATCCATGCACGAAAAGGAAAAGAAATAAAACAAATAATGATATGAGTCCATAAAAATTTCCATATCATGGAATCATGTTTCAAAAAGACAAAGGGTCAACATAGAAGATAGATCATCACAAACCTCAATGATTGAACATATCTCACCAAAATAAACTAGAGAACCAAACTATGGATGAAAAACACATCAGGAATCATGAAGTGATCGTAGAGGGATCAAAATGTTCAATGGACCCCAAAAAATAATTATATACCCACTATCAAATAAAGTATTAATATTGAAAATAAACATTAATGATAGATAATTGACCAAACATATTTATTTGTTGAAAAATATTAAAATTAAGATTAAAACACCAAGATAAAATGTTCAAAGTTTGTAATATTTCCATGGGATATCCTCTCCGAGGGAACTGGAAAGATCTAGTTTTAGAAAGGGATATTATGGGTTAATAAATTTTGTTTCTAGAATTTAATTGTTTTTTGGACTCTTATTTTCCAGGCCCACCGAAACAAATTTGTAACTAGATGGCTACAACAAGCTACGTGGCGGCCACTACAATTATGTATTGGTCATGGTGTATCCTACAAAATGAAATGTTGGAGGAGAAACCATTCAGGGTTCAATCTGAACCCACCTGTGAGCTGGTAGCTGCCCACTAGCTGACCAGTGTACCACAATAGTCATAGATCTTCCCAAAACATTATAAATACCCTTGGATCTCTTCTGACACAACTCTTAACTGAATTAAGCCTATTAATCAAAAAAATTAATATACCTACTTCTGATATGATATAATTTATATCCCTAGACATATATGTCTAAAAAACTTATTTCCTTTAAAACCATTTTCATGAACCGTCCTTAGGGCCCGTACCGTGACTACCCCAAGCCTGCCATCCATGTGCCAGGGGCCGACAACTAGCACCAAAGGCTTAAATCCCTATGCTGGGAAGGCATTGCCTTTATAAATTCTATGCACACACAATCAGAGTACAACTAGATGCAAAAAATAAGTAAAAATTGTATATAAAAATAGACTGTTGAAAGTATAGGGGGCTAAAAATACAATACCGACAATAAATTACAAGAAAACGGAAAATTACAAGAAAAATTGAAGACAAGTAAAACAGCTACTAGGATATCCTCCGGGGTTCCTACCCGATGGGTAGGTACAGAAGACCCCCACAGCAATCTCGTCCGTCTTTCAGCTCCGTGTACCATAACACCCATCGGTCCACCTCTGGGTACCTTCCAGCCCAATTACTCCCTACCTCAGTCAGTGTTGTCTGTCGTCTGCGACCAACACAATGAGGCGAGGGAATAGCCCGTGAATGGGTGAGTATAACGATACTCGGTAAGGGCCCCCAATAATCTCAAGGTCTCAGAAAATATAACAAGGATAAACCACTAAGTATGTATTTAGCGGATAACCATTACATAGGTATATGCCCATACATATACCTAATATATCTAGTAAACCATCTCAATCATGGGGAAAACACATAAGTCTCTGACTCATCTCAAACTAGGATTTTATTCTCGTGGGTTGTATCAAGTAACAACCCCAGTCACACTGTCAGAACCTCATCTGATTGTGTACTTCTCCTCTATCGAGTATTGCGGTCCTGCCACATCACACAGAGGTGATTCCAACTATCCTAGATTGATGTGGTACTCCTCTTGTTGAGTACCGTGGATATTCTATGCTCACACAGAGGTGCTCCCCACTGTGGGTCTGCTGCGCGCACATAGAGGCACTCCTGCTCATAGCCAGCTGAGGTACTCTTCCTCTATCGAGTACCATGGGTCTGCTACTTCACATAGTGGCTCTCCCCACTATGGGAATGCGGTGTCACATAGAGACGCTCCCTACTGGACAAGTCAAAACACTCTAAGTCGAAAGGTCAGTAGTTGTCAGGTCTCAACCATCTACTAAGTCTCCGTACTCCACTCGCTCGTCTCCGAGAGGATCTGCACCAGGAACTAAAGGTCGATTCTCCAACTATAACGAGACAGAAAGTAAAATTATTTCATTAGTATGCCACGTCATAGGGGTATCAATGCAACAGACGGCATGTCAATCAGACACACGGTCTGTGAGTTATTGGCATTTCCATTCTGAGGGCCTGGTAAGATTTTAGGTTCAAACCAACCCGACCGTACCCCAACTGTGTCAAAAATTCAATTGGGATATTCTAAAAGAACCTTCTCACTCTAATATTTCTGCGCCATAGACGGTTCATCAATCAGAAACACGTAGCCCATGTTATGGTCAAAAAGATGTATTGGGTGAAATGTGGGTCTGGGTCTGGTCCAGCCTCGTTGGACTGACTCGACCCAACCCGGTCTGGACCGACTCCACCCGGGTCCAGATTCGGACTGGTGTCCAACCCGGTTCGTGGGTCCGACCTGACTCAGCCCACGACGGGTGGCCCAGACCGTGGGTGGCGCAGCCAACGTGGCTGGGGAGCAGCCTGCCAGCCGAAGCTAGTAGGTGGTGGTGCCCTGTGGGACCCACCCTAGCCAACTGAAGGGGGTAGGACAACATCCCTTCCTCGTCTCCCTGTAACAGTACCAGTGTGTGGCACCAGTTTTTTCACCGTGCTACCCCCAGGGTCTCGCCTGGTGCGCTCCCCACCGAAGGTCGGCAAAGCCGGCCGTCCCTATTCATCCGCTGCAGCCCGCCTGGCCATGGATTCCCTTCTGCGCGGTGCAACAGCGCAACACCCCACTTTCCAACCGCCAGGGCCCTCTTGGTCATGGCCCTTTGACCCGCGCTGTGTGATAGAGCCACACGCCTCTAGCGTTTATCCGACCACATTGCTCTGTCGCAGACCGCGCTGCCTGCGGCCCGGTTCTCCAAGAGGCACGATGACGGTGCACCCCTCCGGCGGCCCTTGCGCCGCTAGTTTTCTTCGCGGTCGGCCCGTTTCTGACCTCCATTGCTCCTCCACCATCTTCAAAAAGCGAAGAAAAAACATAGGGGGGTGGGCCATGATTGTTTGGACCGCACCCTCCATGTTAAGATGGTAGAAATCGTCCACAAAGAGAACAACTATTAATGAAGAACAAAGAGTAAAACTCATTCATAAAAAAATCCCTACCTCATTTGTTGATCGTAACGATGTTTCAGAAAGCGAACATCGGTTCATCATTCGCTGCTTTTCTCATGCATTGCATATATCAAGCTCAAGCTTCAGAAAGTGTCTGGGGGTAGAAGACTGAGGAAGAAGCATCACCGACGTTCGTCGAATTCTTCGTTGGGAGGATACTTCTCTAAGGATTCTCTCAATCCTTCCCTCCTCTGCCAAACTCCACCAAATGAATATTGCCATCCAAAAATAATGGGTTAAGCTAAACAATTATTAAATTGTTGGTAAAAATATTCATAATATTTGAAATTAATTAAATAATACTCCATTAATCAATTTATGTGTTTTGGCACATTTATGAGCAATGTTCAAGGGTTTCCCCCACTTATGGAGAGTTCAAGGGGTTTAAAGCCTTTATGGTCCCCACCTCTTTAATTTCTAAGAGATGATTAGACCTCGGGTGGTCCCCACCACCATATCCCATCATGAGAGGTTATGGTGTGGTGTCCCCCACCTCTAACTTCCTCTTGGTGGATTTAACCACAAATTAAATAAAAATAAGCTAACACTTATTTTTATTTAACATGTTTTAAAAAACATAAAAACTAACTTTCATTCTCGTATGACTACCGTTGAGGATAAAGTCCTCTTAAGAAAATATCGGCACTACGAGTTCAACAGTGCCCTTAGATATCAATTCTGAGAACTGTTCAAAGGTTATAAAATCCCGCTCGCACATTTACTAAACGTACCCGAAAAAAAACATCAGAAATTGATTTCAGGTACACCGGGCCTCAGAATCAAGCGCCGTAAATTTTTGCAGACTCGTAAAATTCCCTTGTATTTATGAAAACAAATTCCACAGAATTTATGGGTCTTTACATTCTCCCCAACTCATGTCTATATGTCCCCATAATATAAAACTCAAACAATGGGATCTAATGGGGGTACTAAGCAGGCATCTGAACCTCCTGCTCCCATGTGCTCTCCTGGAGGTTCATGTGCTTCCAGTAAACGTGCACTAGAGGTATCGACTGTCCATATAAGACATGCACATGTCAATCCTTGATCCCTACTGGGACCTCCGTTAAAGTCTCCCCATCATCAATTTCCATCTATCCATGGTCGATGATGTGGGAAGGGTCGTGCATGTATCTCCTCAGCTGAGATATGTGGAAGACGTCATGGACCCGGTGCAACTGAGGTGGAAGAGCTAAGTGGTAATCCATCTCGCCTAATCTGTTGAGGACCTAGAAAAGTATGATTAATTACAAAGATAACTTGCTGCCTCTGCCAAATATTTGTAGACCTCATCGAGATGAGACCCGTAAGAAGACATGGTCTCTATCCTTGAACTCCATAGTTCTTCGTCTCCTGTCAGAATACGACTTTTGCCTACTCCGTGTAGTCTTCATCTTCTCTTGGATGATCTGCACCTTCTTCTTGGTATCCCGTACCATCTCTGGTCCGACTAGTTCTGTCTCCCCTGGGTCTATCCAGCACAGTGGTGATCTTCAATATCGACCACACAAGGCCTCAAAGAATGGCGTACCGATGTTGGAGAGATAGCTATTGTTCTAGGCCAACTCTACCAACTGTATGTTATCCTACCAACTACGACCAATGTCGAGGAGACAGGCATGGAGAAAGTCCTCGAGGGTCTGAATGGTCCGCCCAGTCTGACCATCCGTCTGAGGATGGAAGTTGGTGCTCATGCGATGCTATGTCCAAAAATCCTCCTGCAACCACTTACAGAGTTGGGAAGTAAACCATGTGTCATGGTCGGAAACAATAGAAGAAGGTAATGCATGAAAATACACAATATCCTGCACATAGAGGTGTCCAAAGCTCTCCACTGATCCCTGGACTATGATATATAGGAATTTTTCTAACTTGGTGAGTCGGTCAAGGATCACCCATATCGAATCGTGACTTCTGTATGTATATGGAAGACCCATCACGAAGTCCATCAATATCCCTTCCCACTTCCACTCTGGGACCTCTATGGGTTGTACCAAGCCTGTTGGTACCTGGTGCTCCCCCTTCACATGATTCCAAGTGAGGTATCTTGAGACAAACTCAGCTACTTCCATCTTCATACCTGTCCACTAATGCTGTCGTCAGAGATCCCAGTACATCTTTTCCACTCTTGGATGTACCGCTAGAGGGGAAGTGTGGAACTCCCTCAAAACATCCTCTGGATGTGCTACTGGTATCATTGTATGTCCTATAAAGAGTACGATATGGTCCCTACCTTCAAAAAGTCCATCAGGTTCTTTCCCTGTGGATATCTGAGCACATCGTGTCTCACAGTCATTGTCCCCATGCTGTGCCTCACTGACTCACTGAAGAAGTGGGGGAGTGACTGTAATAGAATATAGATAGGCTGCTCCATCTTTATCCACAAAGGATATCTATATGCCAGGAAACTGCACTCCCGCCTCTCCTTGTAGTTGTATACCAGATCTCTTACTGATTTATTCCGCAACAATGTTCCCCTTCCCATGAGTATATACTATCTCGAAGTCATAGTCCTGGAGGAACATGAGCCATCGCCGATATCTATGGATTATGTCTTTCTGAGGGACGATATACTTGAGACTCTTGCGATTAGAGTACATGGTAAAACGTTCGCCCATAAGATAGTGTTTCCACATCTTCAAGGTGATGACCACTATGGCTAATTCTAGGTCATGGGTGGAGTAGTTCTGCTCATGTTGTCTCAGCTGCCTAGAACCATATGCGATCAATGCCGGCTCCTGCATCAGGACACACCCAAGTCTGGTCCCTGATGCGTCTTAGTAAAACACATACCCTACACCTTCCTCTAGAAGCCTCAAGATGTGGGGAACTTGTCAGCCTCTGTCTCGGCTCTTGAAGGCTCTGCTAGCATCTCTCCAACCACACGAATGGTTTCCCCTTTATCTTCAAGGATGATAGTGGTGCAGTAACCACTAGAGAAGCCTGAAAAAAATCTTCGATAGTATCTAGCCAAACCCAAGTAACTCTGTAAATCCTTCACACTCTTGGGTGGCTCCCAAGAAAGTACCACCTCAGTATTTGCTATATCTTCCGCAACTCCAGCCTCTGAGATAAAATGTCCCAAGAAGTGAACCTCTCAAATCCAAAACGGGCAGTTCGAGAGCTTACCATAAATTTTCTTCTCTTGGAGTGTGTCCAATACTACCTGAAAATTGTAAACATGCTCTTCCTCAGTAGTCGTGTAGATAAAAATGTCATCGATGAAGACTATGACAAAGCGATCAAGGTATGGATGGACGATCTTGTTCATGAGTCCAATTTAAATAGCCGGTTCATTGGTTATGTCGAACGGGATAACCAATCACTTATAGTGTCTATACATGCATTTGAAGGTCGTCTTCTATACATCCTAATTTTTTACTCTGAGCTGGAGATATCCTGATCGAAGATCTATCTTCGAGAACCAACGTGCTCCCTTCAGCTGATCAAAGAGGTCATCAATCCTCAAGAGTGGGTAATTATTCTTTACGGTCACCTTGTTTAGGTGATGGTAATCATCACAAAGCCTCATGATTCCATCCGCCTTCTTGGCGAACAGAATTGGGGTTGCCCTAGGAGAAACACTAGGCTGAATGAATCCCTTCCACTGTAAGTCCTCTAGCTATACCTGAAGCTCTCGAAGCTCCATGGGATCCATCCAATATGATGGAGTAGATATCGGTGTCATCCCTGTGTACATGTTAATGTAGAAGCCCACCTCTCTACCAGGAGGTAGTCCTAGAACATCATCTTGGAAAATATCCGCGTACTGGTCTACCACTACAGGATAATTCGAACTCTCCACATTAACTACTCTAAGGGGAAATAAATCCAACTGATAAGTGGTTGGATACACCCTCCTTCGAGTATGTTCATTTTGTGCAATAAATGTTCCCATCTCTCTGGTGAATGTAAACCTCGTCCTATCCATGTGGATACATCACACTTTTCTCCTAATATAGTGAATGTGAGCATGGACCGTAGATAACCAGTCCATACACAAGATGACATCATAAGGCCTCGATACTGCTACGAGGGGATCCCAACTGAAGCTCTCACCTCCTAGAGTAAGCTCACACTGCCAACAACAGTGCTTAATCGTTGAGTCTGCTCCCGCAGGAGTGTCTATCCATAAGGATCGATCCAACGACTCTGTCAGAATCTCTGAACTCTGAACGAGGGCAGTGGAACTGAAAGATTGACCGGATACTATGTCTATAAGAACTACAACTAAGGTGGGGTAGACGCAGATCATACCTCGAATCATCTCCGGAGTGTTGTGGTTGTATGCCTCAGCTTCTTGAAACTGAGCTCTCCCCAGTCCACCTGCTCCCTGCGGTCAGGGTGGACCTCCTGGTGGTGGTAGTGGTTGCACCTCTTAACGTTTTCCACCACCAGCTTCACGAAAATATCATCTGCCACATCCTCCTGCTCCCTATAGACTACCTCAATAAATCCTCTACCTCTACCTGAGAGGTCCCTCAATTGTATTTTGATCATCTGAACTGCTGGTCAGACAGTTGTGAGTCATGTCACCCTGCCCACCACATGAGTAACAATGTCATCTCTTGGAAGGTATGGCACTGCCTAGGGTGCCCCAAAAAAACTAATCTTGTGTCATGAGGTCACCCACCCATGGGTCTGGTCCACATGGACCTATGCGTCATCTATCTACTACTAGCTGCAAAAGACTCCACTACGTGTCGACGAGTAGTGGGTCTCACTGCTGGTGACTGGTCAGCAATGAAACTCTCTACTAGAAGGGCTCTCTCTATCACCCCCGCCTGTTTCGGGATGCTAAGGGAGATCATCGATGCCCTGATCTATCATATTATACCCTTATTGAATGTCTGGGCCCTCAATAATGGGTCTCATACCATATCTGTGGAGTAGTGTGAGAGGTCAATGAAACTCGTTATGTACTGTGCTACTGTCATGTTGCCCTGCTGGTGATGAAGTTGCTACTTTATCCGCACCGTACGAAGGGTGGCTTGTACAAACTCCACATGGAACAGGCTCTTGAAGTCTGACCATAAAAGCACTACCTCCTCATGGACCTAGAGCATCAGGCTCCACCATCTGTCTGCTGCTGTCTTAAGGAGGCTAGAAGCAAGGATCACCAGGAAGTCTCCTGGTGTCCCTACTAGCCTGAAGACTCTCACCATAGCCTCCGTCCAATCCTCAGCCGCCTGTGGGTCCACCTTTCCCAGGAACATGGGTGGCCACTGGCATTGGAACACATGCAATGCACTCAAGCGGGGTGCATCGTCTGCTGCTGGGGATGGTGGCATCGGTGGCACAATAAGAAGTGGTACCATTGGTACCTCTACTGGTAAAGGGCCCTGCACCAAGGCCTAATAGGTCAGTGGGATGTCAGAGCGTACGAATATTGAGGCTCTACGGGGATGCATCCTAAAATAAATAGATGCGACACAGTCAAAAGATTACACATGGTGAGGTGACCTTGTTGAGATGACTTAATAAAAATTTTAAAGATAACCACACAATTATTGTTATCATGCACTAAGTCAGAAATCAGAAGTCAGGGTCCTAGTGTATGGATACGATGGTTTCCCACACCAACACATGACTACCTAAACTGAAAACCACACTTAGTACCCTTAACACAATTGGTTCATATAAATTAATTATTAGAATTCTATGTTCTGTGGTAGAACCAACTCCTCTGATACTAATTTTTCATGACCCGTCCTTGTGGCCCATTCCATGATAACCCCAGGCCCACCTTCCATAGGCCATGGGCTGGCGACTAGCACTAAAGGCATAAATCCCTAAGTTGGTAAGGAATTACCTTTAGAAAATCTAAGCACACACAATCAGAGTACAACTGGAAGAAAACACTAAGTAAAAACTGTATACAAAAAGGGAGTGCTGAATTTAAAGAGGGCCAGAAATACAAGCCCAACAGTAATGTACAAGAAAATGGAAAAGTACACATACAACTAAAGGCATGTAAAACAGCTAATGGGTCTTCCTCTGGGGTTCCCACCTGAAGGGTAGGTACAGATGGCCTCCACAACACTCTCGTCCGTTCATCAGCTCTGTGTACCGTCACACCGAGTGGTCCACCTTCGGGTACCATCCAGTCCTACTACTCTCTGCCTCAGTTTGCGCTTTCCGTCGTTTGCAACCAACACAACGAGATGTGGGTATAGCCCGTGCAAGGGTGAGTATAACGATACTCAGTTGGGACCCTGAGACCCTCAATGTCTCACAAAATCTTACAAGGATAAACCACTATGTATGGATTAAATGGATAACCATTAGATAGGAATTTTACCATATATATAACTATGTTATCTAGTAACCCATCTCTATCATGAGGAAAACACAAAAATCTTTGATGTTTCTCAAACCAGGATTTTATTCTATGGTGTAGTATCAAGTAACAACCCCTGTCACACTATCGAAACCTCGGTTGATGTTGTACTCCTCCTCTATCGAGTACTATGGGCCTTCCACATCACACAGAGGCACTTCCCAGTATCTTGGACTGATGTGTTACTCCTCCTGTTGAGTACCGCGGATCTTCTATGCTCACACAGAGGCGCTCCCCACTGTGGGTCTACCGAGCTCACAAATAGGCGCTCCCCCTCGTAGCTTTCTCAGGTACTCCTCCTCTATCGAGTATCGTGGATCTGCTACATCACACAAAGGTGCTCCCAACTATCGGTCTGCTACGACACACAGAGGCGCTCCCCATTGGACTAGTCAAAACACTCCGAGTCGAAAGTTCAGTAGTCGTCATATCTCATCCATCTACTAGGTATCCGTACTCCGCTCGCTCGTCTCTAGGAGGATCTGATCCACGAACTATAGGTCTATTCTCTAACTCTCAAGAAGTCCCAAGAAAAATTATCTCAATGATCCGCCTCATCATAGGGGTCTCAACGCAACAGACGATGCGTCAATCGGACGCCCGGTCTGTGAATTATGGGCATTTCCATTCCGGGGGCCCGGTTGGATTTAAAGTTCAAACCATCCCGACCATTCCCCAACTGTGTCCAAACCACATGTGGGGTATGGAAAAAGAACTGTATCGTTCTATGAATTCTGTCGATGCAGACTACTCATCGATCAGACACACGTAACCCATGTTGTGGGCGAAAAGGTGTATTGGGTCAAACTTGGGTCTGGGTCCGGTCCTATTCAGTCGGACCAACCCGGCCTGACCTGGCCTCAGCTGACCTAACCCGGGTCTGGATCCGAACCAGGGTCCGACCCAATCCGCAGGTCCAGTCTGCTCTGTCGGAAACGACCCGGCCTACCGAAACTCGCCCGGCCTATGGCGGGCGGCTGCGTGGCTAGGATGCAGCCCGCCAGGTGAAACGAGTGGATGGCGGTGCCCGCCCTAGGCGAGCGATGTGGGGAGGAAAGTTCCCCTCATCTCCCTATAATGTAACTGGTGCGTGGCACCAGTTCATTCGTTGCTGGACCCCCAGGGTCCCACCTGGTGCACTCCCTACCAACAGATGGTCGTACCTGTCCATCGGCTGAGGCCTGCCTAGCAGCGGCTTCCCTTCTGCGCGACGCGATGGCACCATACCCCACCATCTGAACACCACATCCCTTCCAACTGCATGGCACGATGGAGTCGTGCCCCTCCGGCGGTTGTTCATCCACCTTGCTCTGCCACGTCCCGCGCTGGCCGTGGCCCGTTTCTCCATGCGTTGAAACGGCGTGGCTCCCCTCCGGCGTTCCTGTGGACCTTGTGCTGCCAGTTTTCTTCGTGGGCTGCACATTTCCGACTGTCGTTGATCCACCGTCATCTTCAAAAAAGAGAAGAATAATTTGAGGGGGCTCGGGCGGTTCTTGTTTGGCATGCGCCCTCTGTGTTAGGTTGGTAGCAATCAGGCACAAAGAGCGCAACTAATAACGAAGAATGGACGGTAAAACTCAACCATAAAACAACACCTACCTCGTTTTTCAATCGTGATGATGTTGTGGAAAGAAAACTTCGGTTCATCAATCACAGCGTTCATCACGCACTCCCACTTTCACACACGTGCATTAGAAAGTGTCCCGGGTAGAAGACTGAGGATGAATCATCATCGGCATTCTTCCCAATCTCTTTTAAGAGGAATATTCTCTAAGGATTCTCCCAAGCCTCCTCTCTTCTTGCAAGATCCACCAAATGAATATTTCCAACCACAAATAATAGGTTAAGCTAACCCATTATTAAATTGTTTGTCAAAAATATTTCAAATTAATTAATTAATGTTCCATTAATTAATTTGTGTGGTTTGGAACATTTATGTGGGAAGTTAAAGGGTTTCCCCCACTTATGGAGAGTTCAAGGGGTTTAAATCGTGTGTGGTCCCCACATCTTTAATTGATAAGAGATGTTTAGACCACGAGTGGGCCCCACTACCATAACCACTAATAGGAGGTTATGGTGTGGTGGCGCCACCTATAACCTCCTCGTTGAGGTTTTTACCACCAAATATATAAAAATAAGCTAACACTTATTTTTATTTAACTTTTTTTAAAAAACCCAAAAACATTCTTTCAATCTCGTCTGACTGTCATCGAGGTGATAGTCCTCTTAAGCGAATATCGGCACTGCGAGTTCAATGATTCCCTCAGATTTCAATTCCAAGCACCGGTTCATAATTTATAAAATCTCACTCCCATGTTATTTGAATGTACGTGAAAAAAACTTCATAAATTGTTTGTGGGCACACCGGGCCTTGGAATCAAGCGCCGTAAATTTTCACGAACATGTAAAATTCCCATGTATTTAAGAATAAATTTTCCACGGTATTTCTGGGTCTTTATATCCATATCTCATAAGGGATTCCATTTTCTACTTTTGTGGAACATTATTTAGTATTTTTTCTACACAATGTATATAATATTTCTAAAATGAAAATAAATGAACAAATGACTGATCATCACTTCCAATATTCACAAAAAGGTATGGTAAACCCACATGATAGAAACATAAAAATTGTTGTGTATGAGGAGACGTGGGTTGAGATTTAATCTCAAAATCCCTTATATAATGGATGAAATATTGGTTAAAATACACCTTACCAAAATTTAATAATATATTATTGATCTTTTTTCCAAGATGATTCTCTAGAAAATTCATTTATTCCTTAAATTTATTAAAAACCCATACTTATACGAAAATAATATACACAATATATATCTTCTAAATTAAATGGTAAATTTTATGGAGTAAGATTATTCTCCCTAATAATGAACTAGAAGAGTTCCTCACCAATCTCAATGAACAATGTGTCACATTCACCATTCCCATTTAATAGAAATTAGGTTTATTTTACATTAATAATGTACCCATAGGTTTTTTGTTACATTTTGTTTACATGTCCTTTTTTCATTGTAAATTTAATTAATAAACAATGATGAATTGAGAGGTTTATTGAGGTATCCTCCAATTAGAAAAAATTTCTACAAACCATCCAAAAGTGGAAATAGATAATTATAATTTTTCTATAAATGTAAAAAAATTGTATAGAATCAAGCTTAAAACCCCATATTTTATCATAGGATAGAAAGAGATGATCATCATGCCCATGAAAAGTAAAAATGAAAAGAGCCCTTTATTTAATTGGTTGACTGGATGCTGCTATAATGAATAAAGATCTAACAAGATTGATTTTTGTAATAGAAAACACAACTAAATTTGGGGATCCCACTCAAGAAGTATAATTATTTTTTCCTACTCTAATGAATGGTAAACAAATCCAAGATTATGGTTGATATGGATAGAGTTGGAACATGGTTTATTAATGGGTATCCTCAGCCAAGATTGATAAAATATAAATGAAATAATATTATATGAGTATTTAATATTTTTCAACACTTCATAAACTCATTATAATGAGTTGGAAATTATTTTAATAATTTTAATAATCATTTATAGAACATTTGACATTATTTTAAGTGGTTTTACTATTACTTGAATTAATTATATTTCAAATTAAATACTACTGTAAAAATAAACATTTTGGAGTTTAAAAAAATATGTTTCCTAAGAATATGTATTTTACTATAGATTGTATAACATCACTTCAAAGAAAGGGATATAGGAACATAACATAAATAATTAAATTTTCTCTATTTCTGATAATGTGAGGCATATATAATATAATAAAAAAATATTTCCTAATTATAACACTTATAAATAAGTCTTAAAACTTTCAATATGACCTAGAATAATTTTAAAACATTTATCTTACACGAATTAAGGTTTTTCAAAACTGATTGTTAGTTTCTATCATAAGACTTTTATAATATAAGACTCTAAAGTACCCAATGTAAAGCATTGGTTGACCATAAATATTTAACAATTAGTGGGGTTTTTTAAATATAATGGATTAAAATTATTCTTCTTAGAGGAATGTCAAGATTTGATTAAAGGAATTCTGATTGTAATTCAATGGATCCCCAACACCAGGATTCAATACATTGTAAGATTTTGTTCGTAAAACTGGATTAAAATTCATGATTCCATATTTTGAATGTGATGATGATTTAATCATTTTGGATGATTCAATATCTATATATTCCTTGAATAAATATCACGAAACCTGTAAAAATTTGGGATCCAAACATTTCTAGATATGGGATAAAATATTAATCCATATGAATGGATGAGAAATTATTGATAAAAATAGAAGATTATAGAATTATTTAATTATAAAGGAACAAAAATATAATGATGATGAATCTGTAATTTAAAACTCAAAATTCCATGAAGAATATAAAATCCATGATAAAGGGATGGAATGAGAGTTATTAAATAAGATCAACTTGATATATGTATTATGTTTTTTAAAATTAAATTAATGAGTTTTCAAGAATTATTTGGAAAATTAACCATATAAACTTGAAGAATCTATTTATCATATTATATATCAATTTTATTTTAGGCTATTTGTGTTTTAATGCATAACTAGGATTTAAGTCTAGGATTTTTTTTCATAACATTATAAATTAGAATACTTCGATAATTAATTATTCTTGTAAGGTGAATTATTTTCTAAACCGTATCTATATTTCGAGTACTACTAATAGAGATGAAAGATTTCTATGTGTATTTCTTATATAATGATAATGGGATTATGAGGAATATCTTACTATAGATATTTTATAATGTTATTCTGGACCCATCAAAAAAATAAAATTTATTTGAAGACAAGAATGTATTGAGTATAACCTTAGAAGAAGAATGTGTGCACCAAATAACATTAAAAATGGTTATGTTTATTCAATTTTGTTTTCTTTTTCTAGGTGTCTATTTTTTAAATATGTATTATGTTTATAGAAAACTATAAATAAGTGTTGTAATTAATACGGATACATATGTATGTTATTTGAAGACAATAAGATAGGGAATAAAATGGAAAATCAATTTATGATCATGCCTCTTATAGAGATTGAATGAAAAAATTGAGAATCATAAAGAATTTAATATATTAAAGAAGATAGATTGGTATCCATTATATGTAATAGTAAAAAAGAATAATATTATTAAATACTACCCATAATTCATTATAATATCAATTTGAGATATATAAAGTCATGATAAAACCATGTGTGTTGATTCAACATTTCATTGATATTGATCTATATGTAGTGACTGGGATGTAAATCATTCAATAATACTTGTTTGAATTTAAAGAAGTTGATTCTAAGAATAAAGAGGTATATAATATGTATTCAAATAAATTGTTATGTTGTTAAATGATATAAATCTATGCAGTAACTAGAAATAAACTCTTGTAAATCTGTTTTGATGTCCTAGAACTTGTGTGGCATAAGGTATAGAAGAATACAACCATTCTACTCAATGAAAATAGTAAGAAGCTTTAGAAGACGTCGAGTGGGTAAATTGAAGAAAAATTACTATGAGAAGTTGGAAAGTGGATTCTGAAACTCCAGTTATGTGATGATTAGTGTAAATTTTTTTCTGGATATTAGGTGTATATAACCTTATCCTTCAATTCAATGAACGTTATTATTGTTGAGAATCCTTGCCTTGGGTGATTAACCAATCAAGGAAAGGGGAATGCATATATACCAAACATTGTAAAGTAATTTATGTTTACTTTCACTTATTTATTTTATATTTATTTGATGATATGTGAAAAAATATAGATAATATCATGAAAGAATAATTCTATGCAGTTTAGACAAAATTGTGATAAATTCTTAATATTTTTAGTGGCCACTAATTCACCCCACAAATCCCATTGGTCCACCCTTCTCCAGTGGACCTTAATTGGTATAAAATTTATGGGGAACTTTTTAGAATTTAAAAATTAATTTTGGACCTGATAACATTTAAAATGATAATCAAATCATGAATTTATTCTATACTTGTATGAAATTAGATACGTAATTCTCATTCAGGACAGAAGAAAAACATGATGAAAAGAGAAAAAGGTGTGTAAAAAAATATAAATGATATAAAATTAAATTCCATCAGTTGTAGGTAATTTTAATTTCAAGTTTCTAGAAATTTAATTTTCAGATTTTAATTTCTATATTGATTCATGTTCATATTTTATAGAATAAATGGAATTTTGAGACATCATAATAGAAGAATAATTTTCCTCACAAATTTCAAATAATTTTAGGTAGGATAATATTTTGGTTTTTTTCTATATGAAAAAATCAATTAAATATAATATTTTAAATAATATATATAGGCTTTACCTAATTTAATTGAATATTCATTAGTTAAACAAGTTCAAAGATGATATTCTCTTAAAAACATGAAAAAGTCGATGAAGAATATTTTACACTTTATAATGAGTGTGTTTCTATAATTATTGATGTATTATAAAAAGAAATTTATTAGAAATATGTTATTATGGGTTATTAGGAATTTTTGGTGAGGTCTTTGGTGGATGAGAAGTGCATCCACGACAATAAGTACACTAACTATGAGTTTGTGTTATAGATATTGAATGAATCAAAAACAGTACCATCCAAACACGTTGTGATGTGATTCCACTAAAACATTTGATGTAATTTATACCCAAATGGAGGATCAAAATGGTTTCTATATGATTTTGGGATCATTTATAGTTCTATCCACAAATATATAAGTTAAACTGGTTTCCAATAGTTTAAAAAAGGAGTCTTTTAATAAATCATGATGTTTTGGATGTGTTATAAAAAAGAAATATTTTTTTATGAATTTGGAATATAAATTTTTTTAAAATTCCCATATAGAGTCATCAAAGGATGTTGGTATGTCTTAAGAAAAATTATACACAATTATCCCAAATTATTAGGTTTTAAGTTCAATGATAGCAAGCTTGTCATGTTGGAAACAGCCACACACATGAAATGACATGAAACATTTTGATTGGAATGTGTTTTTTCTATTAGTGATTATGGAATATGGTTAGTTATTACATGAAAACTGTAATATTATATAGATATTATTGAGAATTTAAATTAAGGTTTAATGGATGAGGAGATAATAAAATCTGATATAGTGAGGAAAAAATAACGTAATACGATGAATATTATTCTAAAAAATATATTTTATGAAGTAAATATTTTTTGTGATATATGAAGATGAGGTGTCCAAAAATATGGTGGAGACTAGTAAAATAATTTTAGGTACCATAGAATTATATAAAAGTTAAGAGAACTACTATAGAATTATATATGAGTTATGAAAAATATTATTTCCTCATTGTCCTAAAAATCTATGAATGCAAATTGACCCATGAAGTAATTGAAAAAGAGAAAAAAAGGTCCAAACCACCAAATATAAGTGATTATACTATGGTAATAGTACCAACAATATGGGCCATTATGAAAAAAACATGAATAATAATAAATATGGAATATATATGAAGAAGGTAAATAAATCTATTATATAGAGAGATTATAGTACAAGATTGGTAGTTAACCCTCGATGAGATTTTATAGTGAACAATCATATGAAGGGTAAGAAAAATGACAATAAATATTGGACTGTTATGTGAAATAATTATAGTAATATTAGTTTTAGGTGTATGAAATTGTTTCCTCAAAAATAAATGTTAATCGAGAACAAAGGGATAATTTAAATGAGGTAAAGAGAAGAAATTATTTTCAAAGGCAATAAGTCCACAAATGAAGAGAAGAATTCCATAGTACCTGAAGATAAAAATTTCGTAAAATAAAAGGGTTTCATCATGAACAACACTATAACTAATGTTTATGGGTTGGAAGAAAATTTTAATCACCCCTAATAAATATGAAGAGATATTGAGGACCCAAATTATTATCTTATCAAACTTTTGTGCTAGAATTTTTGGGAATTTATGTTAATGATGTATTGATTGAATCTATTGTTGGATAGATTTATAAATATGATATTTTTTTGATATTAATGTATTTCTTAAAAATATATAAATATGGATATATTTGATGAAAATATAATAATAATATATAAACTTATTATCCCATTATTTTCTATATGTATATAAATTTTTTATCAAGGTGTGATTATATAACTATGTGGGGAAGTCCTGTCGCAGGAAAAAGTTTTATATATCAGTTAAATTTACAATAGGTTCCAAAATATTCCCAAAATTATATATACTAAAACCAAAAATATGTAAAATAGAGACTGGTTTCACAATTGAAAATGTGTAGATATTTTTTGTCTAAACATTTCACTCTTATTTTCTAAAAATGTTTAGATCACGTAGATTTAAAGTGTATCTATTGTTGGATCACTGTTTTGAGAAATGACATTCAATGTTCAATTCAAATTATTCAAGTTTTTTCTATTTTCCTAAAATCACTAGAAATAGTTGAGTAGTTATTATTTTTAAAATCATATATCAACATAAATTTTATTATATTTTCAAATGTAAGGGAAATTATATGTATTGAATATGTTTTCAAAACCTACATATTTTATTATTCAAAGGATATGAAATTTAAGAGGAACTTCCCAATATTATTTAATTTGTACAACTTTAAAACAAAAATTAGAATCAATTATCCAGTGGCATCTCATTTCAAGTGGAATTTAATATACTTTTATGATAACTAGTTGAAATTTTTTTAAATCCTCTCAAATAATGACCATATAAATTCAAGTATGGTTAAGTTTCACTAAAATTTAATGGGGAGAATAATTTAAAACCCTATGAATCCATTCATAAATTATGTGTAATGATTAAATTTGTTTATTGGATTAAAATTGTATTAATAACCATCCAATGGGGTGGATGGAACTTCCCTAAGGTTGATAATTCTATTTTATTACCTATTCATACTATCATTATCAATGTCATTGTACATAGGTGATGAGGTTTGTGAAGGGTTATATTCTCCACCCATTAATGATGATGAAATTTTTCTTATACAGTATGTGTAAATGATCATGATTATTATCCACTATTATTTAATTACTAAGAAAATAGCACTTTATATGACCAAAACATATATCAAATGAATTAATGTGGTTATATTCATACTCATGATATGTGAAGAATTTAATGTGTAGGGTCTTCAATATATTTAGTGGAAGCTACTAATGCTTATAGAGATTTCGCAAGAAAACTTTAGGTATTAGAAAACCAATTTGAAAGAGTATAATCTTTTAAAGGTGTAATAATAATGTTTTTTGTAGTAAAAAATAGTTATAATAATTCAAGTTTATTTCAATTGTTAATACATATATGATAGGATTTATTTAAGAATATATTGACTATATTTATAAGAAATAATAAATGAATTAGTATTATCTGAGTATTTAGTATTCTAAAATACCTCATAAATTAATTCTAAGGTTGTTTAAGGAATATTATTTATTCCAATATTTATTTGTAGGAGTTTTGAGATTATTTAAATAAGATGGAGTAGTCATAGAAGAAACTAGAAGTCATTTTGAAGATCTATTTAGAATTATCTATTTTTGAGTTCATAATAAATTAGATTTTTCCTAGAAAATAGACATTTCCAACTATCTGTATGAATTTATTATAATCATAATAATTCTAGTTATAAATTTAAGGAATTTATGTCTACTAAAGTTATATAATTTGATGATATTATGTCTTCAGTCACAACATTAGCATTAATTATAAGACAAAAACATTTGTATTTGACCGAAATGTATGCATTTTCTGAAACATGTGACTTATATGTTACATAGAGTCATCCATTGGAATAAAAGCTGAATGTAACCATCATTATATTTTATGAGCTAAAGGTTATGATTTCTATATTATAAATCAATATCTGAGTATAAATATTCTCTACGTGATGGTTATTTTAAATTTTAGTTGGTAAAAAAATTATCGAGATCATCACATGAAGATTCATCATAATGATTTCAAAGTATAATTATATGAATAAAAAATCCTAATAAATAAAAACACATAAAACATTTTGTTTCTATTTGATGAAAATTGTGATTCTATATTATGAATATGAAGAAGATAAAATCACTTGTGATGATACAACAACTATTAATACATGGTATAAATATTTAAAAACTAGAGTTGGTTATGATCCAAAAATAAGATTAAATATTATTCAATCATAATCCATGGACTTTGATGACTTAATATTGCTAAAAATATTAGTTTCCTAAAATATTAAATTATGAAGAAATTCAATCTTATGAAAATATATTTTTATTTTTTAGTTTAGAATATCATTCTGATTATAGAATCCATGATGTAAACTAGTTTTTAGAGACAATAATGAACATCCACCTTATACATTATTTTATTTTGAAAATGAATTTCAAGAGTTTTTAGTAATAGTGAAAATGAAGTACCTTTAAAACATGAATCATAAATTTATCATATCTTACATCAAATTGATTTGATGTTTATTGATTTCCCATGATGATCTAATATGGAATTTGAGGAATTATTTTATGTCTTAAGAAATTATATGAAATCCCAATTTCATGAATCCAGAAATGTTCAATGTCTTATCAGTTTGTAGTTAACTATATATTCAACATGATGATTTGATATACAGGGTGCTTTAGATGCTTTTGAGAATAAGAAGTCATTCCTTTTACAGATACATTCTGATAATTTTTTGGAATAGATTTTTATATAATAACAATTTAATGTGGGTTATGTGGGTAAAACATATTTAGAATAAAACTTTGTGAATGGGTTTTATAGAAAGATATTATTTTTATTCCATTATGAATCTTTTTACTACGAGGGTACTTTTATTGATAGGTTTTCAAACTATATAACATATTAAATAGTGGTTTTAAAATATTATAGAGACATATGAACCTGATTTTATGATATTATTGGGGACAATATATATAAAATAAATATATTAATGTGATTTTTATTTTGTTTGATATAGAAAAGGATAATATGAGGGAATTTAAGCTCTATATTAAGATCAACAAGTATCCACAGCGTGTTATATAAAAGAAGATAAATTAGGATAATCTGAGAATAATTATAAATCTTTTTTTGATAACAATGATTGTTATGCAACTAGTTGAATGGATTAGAAATATCTAAAAAGTTGATTTGTAAGAACTTACCATGTTACGAAGTATTCAAGATTCCTTTCCTGATTTTGAATGTTTTTTTTGTGTGAAGATTCAGAATTATATTATAGAATGCGATATATACTTAATTTTAATAGATATATAATTTTTCTGGAGGATATAGAATTCGTCTATATTTCATATTAATAAAACTTCTTGACCTCATGGTTTCCATGTAATACACAATGCGACTCCATGACTATAATTA
The DNA here is from genome assembly GCA_963277665.1 of Viscum album. Classification (NCBI taxonomy): domain Eukaryota; kingdom Viridiplantae; phylum Streptophyta; class Magnoliopsida; order Santalales; family Viscaceae; genus Viscum; species Viscum album. The sequence goes on along the minus strand of OY728125.1, from coordinate 1,917,539,761 downwards.
TAGGTTATTGAAAACCCTTATTAGTATGATGTCAAGTGAATTCCTATCATACAATATAAAGAGGTAAGTGGGACTCTTTAGAAGAGAATGTTAGTGTGACTCTAGTATGATTTTTATGTGTTTAACACACTCCATTGTAATTAAAATATATTGATTATAGGAATGAATTCATTATTGGGGTTTATAATAAATCATGTCAAGGAGTGTGTATACATATTAGAACCATATAAAAATATGTGTGTTCTTGGTACATTCATTAATTATATTATGATTGAGGATATCAAGCATATAAAGTATTTGAATGAGTTTGAATAATTCAAAGAACATAAATTCAAAATAAACAATATTCATAAATGTTTTATGTGACCTCTAATTCACACCACCCCTATTAGTGGTCCATAATTCTTCTAAGAACATCACTTTCTATAAATCGTGACCTATACCCAGGGTTTTTTCAAAATAAATCTAAAAATTTGTCTTAATATATCACTCTAAAATGAATCTTATTTACAAGTACATGATTGTTTTTCGATAACTGGGTGTGAAATACATCACATGCACTTGATTCATTATTGATTTCCAAGACATATAGAAATTCCCTTATTAATATTTTACATTCCATAATGTTATTTATCTTAAAAAATTGGTGGATATAATTTCTAAAAATTAATATAAACCCATATATATCTATAAAGGTCATTAATAAAAAAATGGGCATATGCTGAATGTAAAAGAAATTTATCGAAACTAGAGTTAAATTAATCAATGAAGGAATATAATATTCTCAAATAGCTAGTGACACTAATTTTACATCATTTTCTTCTCGAATATAATCATCATCACTGGGAACCTACTATAATCTACTGTATTATTGTATATTTATATAAATATGATACTATAACCTATATCTACTCAATATTTTTTAACAAAAATTTTACATTCCATAGAATACTAACCTAAGAAATATATTGATTCATTATTTAGGAATATTTATTCATCCAATGTCCCTTATTATTACATAGAAACAAATATCATCTTGTTCAATATCCCACACCTTGATCCTCGTCTACTTGGTCAAGTATTAAAAAAGTGAATTAGGTTTGGTTTTCTTTTTGGGGACTTTTATAATTCCCTGAAACTTGTTCTTTATAAGGACTGAATGTTTGTTTTTTATTAATTCCATTACCGGTCTATCAAATTAGTGCCACAAAATCATAGATAGTCCTCCCTATATTTAATATATTATAAATCATAGTATATGTTGAGTATGTATGATGTATGGAGGAAATCATCAGGTCTATAGACAGTTCATTTCATAGAACAAAACCCAAAACTACCAAACGATCTATATATCCAATAATCTAAATAATTTTAGGACCTGTAAGAGCACTTTCTCCGAGCAGGCACATAAATATATAATTGGATTTTTCAAACCGATTTTCTCTTTCTTTATCCCAATATAAATTACAAATAAGGGACAATATGGCATTTTCATCCATGTTTTTGTAAAACTTTTGATGATCGGTGGTCATGGATGATATCATTAGTTCCTACAAATCTTAGGATATATCTATTTAGTTATAATGTCATTATTCTCCTCCCTACTTAAATTTATTGAAGGATCATTATGAACTACAAATTGTATCATGTACAAATTCTATTGTTTTTGTAGTTAAATTTATAACTTCTTGTAACACCCATAGAATATCACCGAGGTTAAAGGATTCTATTTCTAAAATATTTATGAAAAAGATATTTTCAAGGTCATATGAAATTCTATTTTAAAAAAAATATTTTTTAACATTTTATTGAATAAAAAAATGATGCAATAAATTGGATTTTATTAGTATGTGATTATTTTTCAAATATATTATTAAAACACACAAATGGATATGAAATGTCCTTCCATACATGTATTTATGCTGAATGGATCCACATTTCCCTTCTCATAACCAGAACAAGGGTCTGGTTAAATTATTTTAAGGTATATAGTATATAAGTTTGTTTTTTTGAAAATAACATTAACTAGAAGTGCCTTGATATATTGGGAGAAATACAAAATTATGAAAATAAAAATGGTATTTCATACAAACCTGTGACTCATATACACAAATTATTTTAAGTTAAACTACACTGGATTCTAAATTGTTCAATTAAACCCAATGTTTCTATTATAATTCATCAATAAATAAACGTTTCCTAACAAGGGCTTCCCCAAATCATTAATATATGTTGTCATTTTAAATCTCGTAATGTAAATATAATCCAACAAAACAATTATTGAGTTATTTTTAATATTATGCATAAATATTTATTATTTTATTTTTAACATTATTTTTTTTAATATAGTAAATATTATAAATAATCAATTACCTATGTTTAATAAAATAATTTCTACAAAACTTAATAATTTCATTTTATCTAAAAAAATTATATCATGATATATTTATGTCGCCTTGTTTAATACTCTAATAATAATTAATTGAATAGATAAATAAACTTTTACATTATATATAAAATAAATTTGTATCATTATAAAGAAATTTTATTACTAGAAATTTTATTTACTAGATGATAAACTGAGGATTAACTCTTTAGAGCTAACACGTTGCTATATAATTGCCTCTATATATTATGTTCTTCCTTTCACAAATATATCTCTAATGTTAGTTTCACCTTAGCTATGTCTATAACTATCTCCTATCATCTATATCTATATATGATACAAATGTATACCGAATCATATGTGAGGAAAACCAGTGGATTTTAGTATATAATATAGGCCATAGAAAAATAGGATCCTACATAATGTCGTGTAAATAATAATTCAAAGATAATTAAATTTTATTTATTAATTTTTTTTCACAAACAGAATTCAATAAAATTATTAAATTAAGTATAAACACAAGTCATACATAAATTTTTCATGTTCATAATCATCTGTAGAGTAAAAAAATTCACATTTAGACTCACTAGAATTAATTTAGTTGTGTTTATATGATGACATTTCTTTCAATTTATAAGTTATTTATCTTATTAATTAATTAATTCACTTATCTTGATTATCCAACCAAACCTTCATTGAAATTTCCACCAACTATAATTTTAAATAAATTATATAAAATAATTATAATTTAAAAGAAATTAAGTACACAATGTGTACTGGCGATGGTATGGGGCATATCCCTATACATCTATATAAAATTGATTATGGTGTTTATCTTTTAGACAAAATGTATCATCATATGAAATGGTGTGTATTTATCATTTTTACATTTATTATCAGTTACCATAGACATACATAGGATTTATGCCTATACCATGTGTCTAGAAATACATGGTGTATTATTCCATGAGTCAATCCACATAGTCTGTATGGTGTTAATGATTATGCATCATTCCTTGAATTTACATGGTCTACAATACTAGAAATTCCCATGAAGTAAGGTCCATGCATGATAACTAAACATGTCTTTAGTACTCAAACTATTGTAAATATTAAATAAGTTTTATTTAATATCAATCAAATACCACTAAAAACCATTTTTCGGTTTGTCCTTTAGAAAAAAAATTTCCCACAACCTGTACTACTAGCTACACATCATGTAGTTTTGTTTTCCTTAAATAGTTTAACAGCATGTTTACTGTAATATTAAAACTATATTAACATTTTTATGTGTGCTTTGATCCAAATTACATGGAATTTACATCCAAATAAAGGATGTTTGATTCATTCTAATATAGCCAGAATACACACATAATTATTTGTTGTTTGTTTATCTCATTCTATTAAATAATACATAGTGTGTATATCCCTTTTCTTCCGATTGTTGTTCATATCTTTGTGTCATTAACACCCTAAAATATTCATATATATAATAAAATAACATGTTGAATTGTGTTTTATATACACAACGCCAAAATAAAGTATTTAATAATATATTAAATTGAAAGAAAAATTCCAATAATAAATGAACATATAATGTGAAAACATATAAATTAAAACTCATGGATGAATCCTATCAAATATGGTTAAGAACACTGATTGTTTTAAGGGGGCTTTTTATATATAAATTGTATTCTTTATATTTTATATTTTTATTTTATGTCATTTTAATATTCTTTTAGTTAAATTGTAAATAAATAAACTCCCTTTTTTATATAAAATTTTAAAAATGAGAATAGGGTGAATTTTTTAATATTTCTTAAATTATGTATTTTTTGTGTTAAAAGTAAAAAAAAATTATATATGAAAACAATTGTCACTTTTATTGAATAATTAAAAAAAAGAATTAATTAAACTATTTTGAACCCATTATTAAAAAAAAATTATATTTAATAAGTAAAATGATTAATTTGAAATGTAATATTACCTTATAAATATATGCTTCAGTTTTTTGATATTTATGTAATTTTTTATTCAATTTATAACTATTTTTGATTCACCCAATTTAATCAGATATTTGAAATATAATTTCATGTTTTGGTTTGGTATAATATTAATAAAAGTATAATTGTACTATATTTATGTAAAAATTAATTCTTATCATTTCTTTAAATAAAATATTTTGAAATGGATTACATATTTTTAATCATCATAATTTTTGTTCAATAAGTCACATTTTATTTTCTATTCATAATAAAAATTTACCGAGTTAAAAAAAATATTACCCTAGAAAGGGTAAAAAGGGTTCAAAGGAGTTATACTAAGATATAAGAATCAAAATAGAACATTTACATTTTTTAACATGATTAATTGAGTGTATTTAGAAATTTATATATTTTTATCTTCTAAATTAAACTACATAGGAGACATATTCCAAGGTGAAAATATTAATTATATTTAAATGCTATTAATATTTAAAAAAGTGTCACTCCCCTCTCTAATAAAAGGGAATAACACCTCCATACTCCTCTATCAACATGGATCAACATATTTTGAAAAATACCGTCACAAAATTTTTTAAAAATTACCTATCACATCTTATAGGCTATGTGTTAACTTAATTATCCATACTTAAAATATTAATGTATAATCCAATGAAAGATATCCACAAGAAGTTCCCAATATATTTTATGAGTCATTATTAGTGATTATTGTTGTCCAAGGATAATGTAATAGTTGATTTTGGAAGAATACCTAACCATAATTGTATTATTTATTAATTTGGTGGGATGTATTATAAACCATTTTAAGGGTATTAATTTTTGGAATAATTTATATTTAATTTTGTGTGATATTATCAATGTTTTGAAATTTCATTTATTATTCCATCAGATAATGTTTTATTAATTATATTTTGTTATGTTATTAATTTTTTGTTTAAGTAAAATTTTAAGGAAAGGATAAATATATTCTCATCAATTTGGTAGATCATACGATACATTAAATGACAATTTCAGTTATTTAGAAAGGAAAAAATTCATCATGATTATTTTTCAATTAAAATATGACATAAAAAATAGAAGAAAAATTATTCCAAACAAAAGAAAATGGAAATATGTTTATTTGGGAATTGAATTAAATCATGTAACTATGATACTAAATATTCGGTATATATCAATGGTCAACTAATTCCATAACCAAGAGTAGGGTAATGATAAATCTGTAGAGACTTTTATGGAATATTTTACTCATAAATATATCTATAATTCTTTAAAATCATTCCTTATTAAAATTATAATAATGTTAAATGAATTTTTTAATAGATATATAGTAAATGGTAAATCTCTTATTCCTAACATGGGTATAAGAGTACATTTAAAAATTAAATTTAATCAATTTACATTGAAAGGTATTTTTTAACACTTATGTATATTTATCATTTTTTCCTCATTTCTTCTCATTTTACTCTAATTTAAGGATCCATTTTAGGGTACCTTCTTAAATTAATAGTTTTTGGCATCTTATTCCCTCCTATGGATTTGATTTTAAAAATTCAAAAAATTATATTCCATTAGAACAGAGGTAATGATTTCATATATAGAATTTCATTTAGTGTGGAAAACCTAGCACCGTGAGATTTTAGTATGATTTAAATTTAAATATCTTGATGAATAGAATGTGACCAATACAAAACACAACTAAAAACGTAATAATATATAAATATTAATGTAATACGTCATTAAATTGTTAATATACATAATAAATACAAAAATGTTTATTCTATTTAGCAAACAATATCAAAATATGTTTATAATGATTAAAAAATAGATGTCAGATTTTTTCATAAAATTGGGTTTTCATTAAAAAATAATATTCATTTAAAAGATAACTCTATGAATTATAGAGAATTAATTTCACAAAAATAAATTAATGTTTTAATTCATCATATAAATTTTTTCTCTTGTTGATTTTTTTCTAATTTTTTCTAAAATGGTATATTTGTTAGTGAATATTGAAAAAGACTAATTTTACCAATATTATCACTATTATATCGTTATAATCGTATAAAAACCACATAAAAAATTATTAATTAATTTTAATATATATATAAAAATAAAATCTTCTATTTAAACATATAATTATGAACATTTCATTCTATGTTTTACCTTTTGGAAGCCTATGTAATGTTTTTATAAAAATATTTTTTGATACCTTTAAATCAAGTATTCTCTATGATACTTTTGGTTTTATTGATCATTAAAAGTCAAGTAGGTATCAATTTATTTAAAAAATTAAAATAATTCCTTGAAATAATATCATTATAGATTATTTTTTAGCATATTCATTTTTTTTATAAATAAGTGATCACTATAAAAATTGTTCTTTATATTATTAATTATACTTATTTAAATTTTAATTTTTACAAAATATATAGTTTGAATTTTTTTAAATTGATTCAAAATTAATTTTTATCATATACTAATTATGTAATAATTTTCATTTCATTTATTAGTTCTGATGAATAATTACATAGGTCAAGAGATTGTTACCACCATAAGGGTTCAAAGGGTTATCAAGGGATACACATAGAGATATTGTTTAAAATATAATTAAATAATTAAAAAATTTACAATTTTAATATCTTTAATAAATATGTAATATTATATTTTAAATTATTTTAAATTTGATTACTTTACATTACAATGAAATTTATTATGTTTATAAGTTTTTAAAATTTACAAGTGTCACTCCACTTTCTTATAAAAGGTACCATGTTCTCCTCATTAATCTATACATTTTTATCACCCTATCTCAAAACATTAAAACCCAAATATCATTCCAAAATATCTCCCCATGTTCTCTAAGTCCTTTTCCCCGAAAAAAACTCTTTCCATATTAAGGTGAAATCAAAAGGATGATATCAAATGAGGAGGTATATGTCTTAACTGTATTATTTCAGGATTATATCTTCTTATAATTCTATCAACCATACACTAAAAATAATGATATAATTAAATTAATATATTTAAAATTAATATATATTTTTTATATATTTGGATTAACTAAATTCTACTTTCATTCAATCAAATGTATGATAAAAATGTTTCTTTCATGTAAAGGAAGAATACTTCTTACACTCAGTGATGTATTATGATTTTTATCACCACGTCACATGGATAGTTATAAATATGAATTTAATATATATATATATATATATACTATATTAATATGATTTTATAAGGACTTTATGAGTTTTTTGAATATTACAATCTCTTATAATGAAATAACAAGTTTCTAGAATAATGTGAAAAATGAAAATTCAATGAAAAAGGCATAGTTATTATTATATAAAGGTTCTATAACATAATTATATAAATCTATGATCCTAAAAAGGTATTGGGTATGATAGTGACGCATTATAATTTAATTATATTTGAATTTTCTAATTTTTTGGTCACTTATATTGGTATCAAAGCTGGTTTGTTACAAAGAATGTTTTTTGCACTTAATTAGGGTGTACAGATCTGGGTTATTTCAGTGTCCATCAAATGGAAGTCATTATGTTGTGTGCATTAATTATATATAATTTAATATGAATATAAGGATTTTATGATTACAAAGGGGACCAACCATGTGATGTTACATAGAATATACATTTATTACAAACCATGTACCCATCTCATGTCGCAAACATACATTCAATCAATACGTGATATTTAATAATTCCACATGCCTCCCACAACAAAAGATGAAATTGTTATTGTAAATATTCATGGTAGGGATAACCAGAGTTAGATGATTTGAATATTTTTTTAAATGATATGTATATTAGTCCTATAATCATTATACTAGGAACCAGAGTGTTGAATATTATTTCTTTCATTATATGATTCTAGATTTTCAAAATTCATATAAATATGTATGAGGATAATATATTCAATTTTTAAAAAAACTAGAAAAATAAAAATAAAAATAAAATATTTAATAGATAAAAAAATAATAATTAATTAAAAGTTTTCATTTGAACAATTTTATACATCTTAAAATGATTTGGGGAACATTAAAAGAAGATGAACTCATTAAAAACAATTGTTTTTTTATTTTCCTTTAAATTAAAATTTCCTAACAGAAAAAAACCAAACATTGATTTTTTAGGTAGGTGATATTTTCACGAATAATTTATAATTAATTTATAATAAGAAGTAACGTGGAATTATAATTCATCTTTAATAAGGAATTTGGTTGACCTTATTATCATAACATCATTGTGGTGAAAAGTTAAAATATAATTGCTCTAGCAGTGTCAACACATTCACTATGATTCTCAAAATTTTCTTAGTGTAATCCTAGGAACTATAGTGAAGGTATTGGTTTTATTCATTAATTCAAAAACAATCACAACAAGATTCCTTTTTTCTTTATCGATTCTATCCAGTTATCCATATCGTGAGTGGGTGTAGTATTATCATTATAAAACATTTTAGATGATTATTTAAATAATTCTATTTGGTCTTGTGATATATCTATTGAGATAATTTGTTGTGGAAAATATTTCACATCACCCTAAAAATAATATTATATTTCAAATAAATAAATAAATGAAAAATTCACTAATTTATGAATAAATATTTATTTAATATTATACACCTATATTTTTAAAACTAAAATAACTAATGATTGAATTAATATGATCAATTTCACCAATATATTTTTTTATTCCTTATACCATAGAAAAATATTATCCTAATATTAAATACAAAGAGAGAATACTTGATATTCATAATATACATACTATGTAACAATCGTGACCTCTTTCTGAGTTTTATTAAATTGACATTTCTCATGATTAAGATAATAATCTAGAAGGTAACAACCTAGAAAAGGGAATACCATTGGTAGTGGTATCCTTTTTACACCTGTACTAGATAAAAGTAATCAAATCCAGTGTGATCAACTAATATAGTCATTTTTTAAAAAATGAATATATTTGGGAATATCCCATTATATAAAACAACATTAAATACCCCATAATATTTTATTTGAGAACATTATTATTACCTATATAATTCCTCTTCATATAAACGATGGTATACTTACTAGTATCATAGGTATAAGAAACAAAATTAAAAGGTGTTCTTAGGTGATTATTAATGGAATGATTATAGTGTAAGGTTTTATCGAATAAACGAGTCATAAATAAAATTACCAGAATAAATCATGATCAAATAATTCCACATAAAATAATAACTTGATATTAAACATATCCATTGATTACATAACCATTGTAATTATTGGGTAAGACCTTTAAAGAATTCGAAGACTGTATCATCTAATTATACATACTTATGAATCAAAGGAATATTTAATTTCTTTCCATGCACATCACTTATAAATTCCAAATCGTTGATAATAATAATAAATAAAACCTGATCAATATTCATTAATAAAAACACTATCCATATTAGATGAACAACAACATGGAATTTCAACACATTCCCAAATAAAAATTATAATAATCGACCCAAAAAAATATAGTGTATTGTATAATTAGATTATATTCTCATTAAATAATATGTATAATAAAACGATACTGGATTAGAAGACAATTCTTTTAAAAGTGTAATTGGTACATTGTTTAAGGAAAATATAATAATTAATTTGAAATCAATTATTTAAAATAAAAAAGTTCAAAAATATTTGTGAATTTTTTTTGTATAAAACCATTGAAAATATTATAGTATGTTTCTTTTAAAATAATATTCATTAGAAATATATAATTTGTTCATATAGTAAGTGTTAAAAAATATATTCTGATTACGACTTCAGTAAAAAGATTCTTATTCATAAAATGACTAGAATATAAAATGTAAACCAATTTATAATTAGTTACAATTGAGTAAATTATAAATTAATCATTCATGAGAGGTTATGAGAAACTTTTGAAATAAAATATGCACATTGATGAAAATGGATTCATGGTAAATAAAAAACTATTGGTTTTACAGTAAAATTTTGATTTGGTATTTTCACTGTCAAATATGGTAAAGTGGAACTAATATTCTTCAAACATAGAAATAAAAATATGAAAATATTATTTATGTGGTATAAGTTATAAATATAATTATATTTCACCATTAGAAATATAAACATATGCAATCCGTAAAGTGGATAAAATTTTTAAATCAACCCTTACCTTAGGTCTAACTATCATTGTATATTATTTTATACTCAATTATAATAAATATAAATTAATTATAATTATATAAATGAATCATATATATACTAATAATTTCATAAATGATCTTCTTATATCATTTTAATACCCAATTTTAATAATACATTATTATACTCATCATTTCCATGTGTGTACTGTTTCATTATTCCGGTCAGTTTTTCTTCATTAATTTTGGTCCTTGTTCCATTTTCATGGTTCCATTACCTATGGAATGTGAATAATAATATAATGATCATACATATTCGTTATATAAATTTATAATTATCCATGAAATAAATACCTAAAAACAAACCCTATCGATTTATAAAGGTTTCCACATATACAAATGAGTAATGTGGTCAATTATTAACGAGTTGAAGGGAAAGAACATAAATGATATATTATATTTAAATAATATTAGCTATTTCATTAATATAATATATATTTTTAATTTCCATATTTATAAAAACCCATTTATTATGGTGGTTAAAAAATAATTACACCACAATCTGGAGACGGTATGTCATATGATTTCATGAGTGATTTTATCAATTTTCATAGGATGGAAAGAAGATGAGTATGGGTTCTTCCACCAAAATAATAACATTTCATTATATAGATGATTAATTTGTTTTCATATGTTAATTTTCATAGAATATTATAATGTTGTATAATAAAAAATAAACAAAAATCACTCGATTAAAATTTATACATCTTCATTGGAAAACCACCTTTGGCTTACACAATTAGACATCGTAGTTTATCCTTGTATGAAAACAGAGCCTCTTAGTCATTGGGTGCAAGGATGTGAAGTGATTATGGAAAGGATATTTCATAAAAATTGGATCAGTATGTGTTAATAAGACAGAAAAAGTGGTTCTCTTTTATAAATGAGACAAAGTATATACAAGGAATTACATAAATAAATTTAATAAAATAACAAAATTTTCATTTGAATGTGCCTTAATATTGTAAAACAATATAATATTATAATTTAAAGGTATAAATAGTAGTAGTAATTAAATTTTACAGTTTTTTATGTTGTATTTCTACCCTGTTCACTTACCTTACCCCATAGGTAAGCCTATTTTAAAACAAACACTGGTAACAAATTTTTAATGTTTGTACTATTAATTATAAATGTAATGACCCGTAAATTTCAAGGAAATTTTTTTTTCTTAATTTTCTTTGGATTTTACAAGAACGCAGTTTCTGACGGCACCTGATTCCGAGGCCCGGTGTGCCCAGAATCATTTTCTGATGTTTGGCTCGGGTACGTTCAGTGAACGGATGAGCGAGTTTTTCTAACTTTTGAACCGGTGCCCGGAATCGAATTCTGAGGGCACCGATGAACTCGCAGCGCCGGTATTCGCTTAGAAACGCCTCTTCCAGAGTTGCGTTTTCTCGGGTGTGGTTTTTAATTTTTGGGCTTAAAGTTACGAAATAAAATAATTTTACGACAACTTTATTTTATTTCACATAAGCCACATGGAAGCCACTTGAAGCCACTTAAAAGCGGCTTAAACTGATTTGAACCGGATAGGGTACTTTCCAGAAATATCCTACCCTCTTGGTAGGATATTTGTGAGGTGGGGCCCGCACGAGTCCCGCCATTTTTTTCGCTATGTAACGCACCCGCGAAAACCCGTCATTATGAAAGTCAACTGACGCGTTTTCTTAAATTCTTAACAGAACATTTAATTGGGCGGTTTATTTCATAAATTAAATGAGCTGTTTCTTTCGTTGAATTAAATCTACGAATTACTGGTTCGTTTCTTATCTTTTGAAATTCAAATGTTTAGTTGTGTAAATAAAATAAGGCATAAGCTTATTTTATTTTGGGTTTGTCTCCTTTCCCACCTTGAGATATTTTGAGAAGCTCTCTCCATCTTCTTCAACCTTGACGAAGAAAACGAAGAACACTTAAGCTCCGACGAAGAACGCCGCTTCTCTTCTTCATAGCCGGTGTGTTTTCGAAGATTGACGACACCGCTTCTTAGATCTTCATCACGTGTCAACGAAAGGAGATGCCATTTCCTCCTCGGACTATCTCCGTCAGCTTACGAAGCTTCTCCAGCGACGTACCTCTTCGGACGCACCTCGACGTCAACGGAAACGACGTTCGATTTCCGTGACGCCCGACCTCCGCGACGCTAGTCTTCCGCGGCTTGATTGGCGTGCTCCGCACTTGAATCCGAGGTATGGGATTGTTGATATTTTATTTATTTATTTTCCATTCTTGATTCTAGAATGTCGAACTTCGAGGATAAATGATTCAATGTTTTTGTCTAACGAGAGGGGGGTCCGGACCACACCAGCATGGACGAACCCCCCCCCCCCTCCTATGTTCATAATTGTTTCCTTGCGGATGGAACGGGATGGCGTGGTGTCGTCACACCATGTGGGAATTGCACGGCAATTATTGGTGGCGTCGCCGCGCCGCGCCGTGGAAAGAAATCCAAGAACGCGACGCCGTCGCGTCGCGTCGAAGAAAGTCAAAGGCGCCACGGCCGGAGTGGGGCCATGGCGGAGGGAAGCGATGTCGTCGCATCGCGCCGGACGGCATAGGCCGCAGCCGGTTCCGGGCCGCGGCGGAGCAAGATGACCGGCGGCCGGCACCGGGCCACCGTTGTCGGCGAAGGAAGGACCGGCTTTCGCCGGTCCTTGCTGGCGAAACCGGCCGGCCAGTGCGTGCCGGCCAGACAGTGGAGACCGGGGGAATTAATTTCCCCCGGCCGGGTCTCAAAAGCAGCCCCAATTAAGGGGTCGCGGTTCTCAAAGGGGGCCTTTGCCCCCGCGCACGGCACCCGAACGACTTCCAGGTCCCGCCGTCGTGCCGTTCCGCACCGCCGCGCCGCCGGCCGGGCCGGGTTTTCCGAGCCGGGCCGGGTCGTCGGGCCGGGTCGTCGGGTCGGGTCGACCCGGTTCGGCCGACCCAGGGGGGTCGGGCCGGGTCAGCCCGGGCCCAGACCCCCCAGTTTCGGACCACTTTCGGTCAAATGCACGTATCTTGGGCTACGGGCCTCCAAACGACTCGCCGTCAGCGGCAACACGATCCTTGGATTGAGACGGTCGTTTCGGTATACTATACTCAAGGTGCACCTTCCTTTTCGGGAGCCTACGTGGTTAAAACTCCATAGTTAAGCGTGCTTGGCCTAGAGTAGTGATCAGGATGGGTGACCTCCTGGAAAGTTTCACAGGATGGGTGTGAGACGGAAAGGCCAATAACTAACAGACCGGGCGTCCGATTGACGTGCCGTCTGTTGCGTTGAGTTCCTGTTGACGATACGGAACTTTTGGCATCCTCCACCCGAGAATTGGATGCATATGGATAGTGGTCGGGTTGGAACGCACCGAAATCCAACCGGGCTCCAGGAACGGAAAAGCTGATATCTTTCAGACCAGACGTCCGTTTGACGCACCGTCAGCGGCGTTGGTGATCACGTTGAGTAACGGTCCCTATGAGTATACCCTATGGGAGTTCGGGGTATAGTTGAGATACGGCCGGGTTGGTTCACTCACGAAACCAACCGGGCCCCTGGGATGAAAATGCTAATAACTCACAGATCGGGCGTCCGATTGACGCGCCGTGTGTTGCGTTGAGACCCCTATGATGAGGCGGTCCTTTGAGATACTTCTTCGTGGGACTTTGAGATACTTGGAGTATCGACTTGTAGCACGTGGAGAGGACCCTCCCGGAGACGATCGTACGGAGACCGTGTAGCCGGCAGAGACCAGAAGACTGCTTTTACGATTCGATTCGGAGTGACTTACGTAGCCCAGTGGGGAGCACTACTTTGTGAGGTGGAAGACCCACAACGGAGGAGCACTACTATCTGAGGTGGCATACACGCGGTACTTTATAGGAGGAGTACCTCTATAGGCTATGAGGGGGGAGCACTACTGTGTTTGAGTGGCAGACCCCGGCGGGAAGCACTACTGTGTGAGGTGGCAGGCCCGCGGTACTCGACAGGAGGAGTACCTCAGCATTATTAGGTTAGTGATCAGTACCTCGGAGTCGTGACAGGACCACTGTACACTCCAGAGATGGAGCTCTTCAGCAGTTACGGTTTCGATAAATGAAAATCCTAGTTTGATCTGAGACTTTTGACCTTTGTGTTTACCTTATGATTGGGATGGGTCACTTGATAACTTAGGTATATGTATGGGCATATACATGGGTAGTGGTTATCTATTTATTTCATAATCCTTGTGTTTCCTAATGATTGAGATTGGTTACTTGATAACTTAGGTATATGTATGGGCATATATCTAAGTAGAGGTTATCTATTGAGATCTTCTTGTGGTTATCCTTGTTGGTTTAGTGAGACCTTGAGGGTCTCGGGGTCCCTACTGAGTATCGTTATACTCACCCCTGCACGGGCTATGCCCGCACCTCGTTGTGTTGGTTGCAGACGACGGGCAGTGCTGACGGTGGCTGAGTGTTCGAGGACGAGTCGGTACCCGGAGGTGGACTACACGACGAGTCAGTACCCGGAGGTGGACTACGCGACGAGACGACTCAGAGAGGAGGTTGACGGACGAGAGCGTGGAGGAGGCTATCTGTACCTACCCTTCAGGTAGGATCCGTGGTGGACGACCAGGAGCTGGGCTATCTGTACCTACCCTTCAGGTAGGACCCAAGGAGGACGACCCAGGAGCTGCTTCCCTCTTCAAGCTGTTTGTCTTTTTTTCAGTTGTAGTTGTACTTTCTTTTGGGATTGTATTCTGGCCCATTTACTATTCATCCTTTCTTTTGTACTTAGTGTTTTGTTTCCTCTTGTACTCTGTGGTGCTTGTTTTTTTATAAAGGCAATGCCTTCCAAGTTATCGGGATTTTACGCCTTTGGTGATAGTCGCTAGCCCCTGGCCTATGGAAGGCAGGCTTGGGGTAGTCACGGCACGGGCCCTGAGGACCAGTCGTGACAAATTTGTATCAGAGGAGTTCGGTTATACCGCAGAACTTATAACTCTGGTGTTTCTTTTTGTGAAGTAGTAGTGTTAAGAGTACCGAGTGTGGTTTTCAGTTCAGGGAATCCAGTGTTGGTGCGGGCGGCCGATGTATCCATACACTAGGACCCTGACACCTGATTTCCGACTTTGTGCACGAAAACACTGATTGCGTGTGTGTTTTCCAGAAGTTTTATTTAAATGTCATCTCAAACCAGGTCAGCTCACCAGGTATAATCGTTTGACCGTGTCACGTTGTTTCTTTTAGGATGACTTTTCACGAACGACCAGCTAGAGCCCAGAGGGATGTGAATACTGACAGCCTACCGAGCGATGAGGCTTCAGTACAGGTCCCTCTTGTAGTTGAGGCACCAGCGGAGGTACCAGCGGTACTACCATACGTTGGGCCACCGATGCTGCCAACCCCTGCAATAGGCGATGCACGGAACTTGAGTGCGCTGCACGAGTACCAGTGCCAGAGGCCACCCAGGTTCCGGGGAGAGACGGACCCGTAGGCAGCTGAGGATTGGCTGGAGGCTGTGGTGGGAGTCTTCAGGCTAGTGGGGACGCCAGCAGACTTCATGATGATATTTGCTGCCAGCCTTCTTCAGGCAGCAGCAGGCATGTGGTGGATCCACTTGTTCCAGTTTTTCGATAGGGTGGCCTTCTCATGGGAAGACTTCGAGACCTTCTTCAGGGTGGAGTTTTTGCCAGTAGCTCTACACCCCGAGCGTGTTTAGGAGCTGTTGCCTTTGCCGCGTGTTTTTCGATCAGTAGCCGAGTCATCTGTGGGCAGTAGACAGATGATGTAGAGGTCCAGGAGGACCAGACCAGACCAGCAGTTGGGCGATCTCGGGTTTTTGGACCGGTGGTGCGGGGCACCCGGGGTGGGGTCAGAGCCAGGCGTGCCAGAAGCAGACTGTGTTACCCATGCGGTGGAAAGGGGCTCCTGGCACGTGACTGTCCGACTCCTACTACATTTGATCCACAGGCTTTGGAGGAGCCACCGAGGCAGAGGCAGCGACGAGTGCTTGAGAAACAACCGAGCAGTGGACAAGGCAGTAGTGCTCCTGAAGCAGGTGGACAGGAACAGAACTAGTGGATATGTCTCTTGTACTTCTAGTTCCATGTTGATGTTGTTTTTGTGTCTTTGTACCATGAGCTGTAATAAAATAAAGTCACTTATATTGTGACGTTTGCTTTCCTGTCCTCTTTTGTGATGTTACTGAGTGGTCCTGGTTAAGACTATTGACTTGACCCTCAATTTCGAGATTCCTACTGGAGGAGACCCAGTGTCCCCACACTGATGCCGACAGTGTGACTCGACCTTTGGAGGAGAGATTGACATTTGGATCTCTCAGTAGTTACGTCGAGGCCTTACGACGTCATCCATGTCATGAATGCATCCTTCATGTCAGGATTGACTGTATTAGGCAATGGTCGTGGTTCATCCATGGGGGATGATACCGAGTTTCTCTTTTTGGCAAAGGAGAAATTTTAGCAACTCTTCCAGATCTTATTCAAAGGGGTGTAGATCACCCAGGAGCGGATGAAGACTGCACAATGCAGTAAGAAACAGGAAACCAGTGCCAGTCTTAGAGACTCGGGCGTGTTAAATGTTTCAAGAAGAGGAAGCTTTAAGGAGAGATGAGTCTGCGAAGCGGTAGACGTGGAGGCAGATCTAGGAGAGCATCATGAGGTGGTGTACATCTTAACATGCTGCAACCACCCGCCTTAGTTATCCCTATCAAGTTCAGGGAGCTAGAGGGCGGAGGAAGAGTGCGGCTGCATGCGGTCAAGGAGTGTGACCCAATGGCTATAAAAACGATTCAAGGGACAGTCTGTGTCCACTACTAGCTGCTGTAGTAACAGACGTCGATATGAATCATTCTTCGCTTTCAAAAATATTTTCCCAGACCTAGAGTTTCCGGTAATCCGTGGACTTGACCCTCACGTCTGGAGATACCTTGGGAGGAGACTCGAAAATCACACTTACGCCGACGGTGTGGTCAGACCCTCGAGGCAAGAGTTTCGGTTGGAATCTTTTGGTGGTAGCATCGAGGCCTTACGACATTGGATTGAGTATGGACTGGGCAATCACAGTTCATACACAAATTGACAGTATTAGGCAAAAAGGTTGTAGTTTAACTACGACATCGGGATGGGTTTTCCTTGGTCGGCGAAAAAGGAAACCCCAGGCAGCGAAGGGTAACTCTTGCACAGGAGGGTGTGACCGATCACTTTTGAGTCGGTCAACCTTAACCTCGTAGCAGTAATCGTTTTTGAGTTTCAGATCTAACAGAAAATTGAGACCTCGGGAGTTCGAGGATGACGACCATGTCTTCTTATGGGTCTCAGCTCGACGAGGTTTACGGAGATGTGGCCAGGGAGGCAAGTTATCTCCGAGGTTCAACGGACCTTTCTAGGTCCTCAGCTGGGTAGGCGAGGTGCTTTAACACTCGGCCCATCCACTTTAGTTGCACTAGGTGCACGACGTTTTCCACGTATCCCAACCGAGGAGATACGTGCTCGACCCTCCGCATATCATCGACCATGAGGAGCTGGACGGTGGCGATGAGGTGACTTCTACAGAGGTTCCTGTGGGGATCGAGGATCGACAGGAGTGGATCCTAGGAGGACGGTCGATTCCTCTTGTGCACTTTCTTTGGCAGCACGGGAACCTCTAGATGAGAACATGAGAGCGGAAGGCTCATATGCGTGCTCAGTACCGCCTTTGTTTCCCTAAGTTTGTGGTGAAGCTTTACGGGGACGTAAAGCCCTGTGGTGGGAGTAATGTAAAGACCCGTAAATTCCAAGGAAATTTTTTTTCTTATTTTTCTATGGAATTTTACAGGAACGCAGTTTCTGACAGTACCGGATTCCGAGGCCCGGTGTGCCCAGAATCATTTTCCGAAGTTTGGCTCGGGTACGTTCAGTGAACAGACGAGTGGGTTTTTCTAACTTTTGAACCGGTGCCCGGAATCGAATTCTGAGGGCACCGATGAAATCGCAGCACCAGTATTCGCTTAGAAACGCCTCTTCCGGAGTTGCGTTTGCACGGGTGTGGTTTTTAATTTTTAGTCTTAAGGTTACGAAATAAAATAATTTTACGATAACTTTATTTTATTTCACTTAAGCCACATGGAAGCCACTTGAAGCCACTTAAAAGCGGCTTAAACTGAGTTGAACCAGATAGGGTACTATCCAGAAATATCCTACCCTCTTGGTAGGATATTTGTGAGGTGGGGCCCGCACGAGCCCCGCCATTTCATTCCGCTAAGTAACACACCTGCAAAAACCCGTCATTATGAAAGTCAACTGACGCGTTTTCTTAAATTCTTAACAGACCATTTAATTGGGTGGTTTATTTCGTAAATTAAATGAGCTGTTTCTTTCGTTGAATTAAATCTACGAATTAATGGTTCGTTTCTTATCTTATGAAATTCAAATGTTTAGTTATGTAAATAAAATAAGGCTTAAGCTTATTTTATTTTGGGTTGGTCTCCTTTTCCACCTTGAGAGATTTTGAGAAGCTCTCTCCATCTTCTTTAACCTTGACGAAGAAGACGAAGAACACTTAAGCTCCGACGAAGAACGCAGCTTCTCTTCTTCTAGCCGGTGTGTTTTCGAAGATCGACGACGCCGCTTCTTCGATCTTCTTCCCGTGTCAATGAAAGGAGACGCCATTTCCTCCTCGGACTATCTCCGTCAGCTTATGAAGCTTCTCCAGCGACGTACCTCTTCGGACGCACCTCGACGTCAACGGAAACGACATTCGATTTCCGCGACGCCCGACCTCCGCGACGCTAGTCTTCCACGGCTTGATTGGCGTGCTCTGCACTTGAATCCGAGGTAGGGGATTGTTGATATTTTATTTATTTATTTTCCATTCTTGATTCTAGAATGTCGAACTTCGAGGATAAAGGATTAAATGTTATTGTCTAACGAGAGGGGGGTCCGGACCGCACCAACACGGCCGAACCCCCCCTCCTATGTTCATAATTGTTTCTTTGCGGATGGAATGGGATGGCGTGGTGTCGTCGCATCACGCGGGAATCGCACGGAAATTATTGCGCGACGCCATCGCGCCGCGCTGTGGAAAGAAATCCAAGAATGTGATGTCGTCACATCGCGTCGAAGAAAGTCAAAGGCACTGCGGCCGGAGCGGGGCCGCGCCGGAGGGAAGCGATGCTGTAGCATCGCGCTGGACGGCATAGGTCGTGGCTGGTTCCGGGCCGCGGTGGAGCAAGATGACCGGCGGCCGGCAACGGGCCGCCGTTGTCGACAAAGGAAGGACCGGCCGTCGTCGGTCCTTGCTGGCGAAACCGGCTGGCCAGTGCGGGCCGGCCGGACAGTGGAGACCTGGGGAATTAATTTCCCCTGGCCGGGTCTCAAAAGCGACCCCAATTAAGGGGTCGCAGTTCTCAAAGGGGGGCTTTGCCCCCCACGAGCGGCACCCGAACATCGCCCAGGTCGCGCCTCCGTGCCGGTCCGCGCCGCCGCGCCGGACCGCACCGCCGCACCTGCCTGCGCCGCCGGCCGGGCCGGGTTTTCCGAGCCGGGCCGGGTCGTCTGGCCGGGTCGCCGCCCGGGGCGGGTCGACCCGGTTCGGCCATCCTAGGGGGGTCGAGCCGGGCCCAGACCCCCCAGTTTCGGACCACTTTCGGTCAAATGCCTGTATCTTGGCCTACGGGCCTCCAAACGACTCGCCGTCAGCGGCAACACAATCCTTGATTTGAGACGGTCGTTTCAGTATACTATACTCAAGGTGCACCTTCCTTTTCGGGAGCCTACGTGGTTAAAACTCCATAGTTAAGCGTGCTTGGCCTAGAGTAGTGATGAGGATGGGTGACCTCCTGGGAAGTTTCCCCAGGTGGGTGTGAGACGGAAAGGCCAATAACTAACAGAACGGGCGTCCGATTGACGCGCCGTCTGTTGCGTTGAGTTCCTGTTGACGACACGAAACTTTTGAAATCCTCCGCCCAAGAATTGGATGCAGATGGATAGTGGCCGGGTTGGATCGCACCGAAATCCAACCGGGCCCCTGGAACGGAAAAGTTGATATCTTTAAGACCAGACGTCCGTTTGACGAACCGTCAGCTGCGTTGGTGATCACGTTGAGTAGCGGTCCCTATGAGTATTCCCTATGGGAGTTCGGGGTACTTTTGAGATACGGCCGGGCTGGTTCACTCACGAAACCAACCGGGCCCCTGGGACGAAAAGGCTAATAACTCACAGACTGGGCGTCCGATTGACGCGTCGTCTGTTGCGTTGAGACCCCTATGAAGAGGCGGTCCTTTGAAATACTTCTTCGTGGGACTTTGAGATACTTGGAATATCCACTTGTAGCTCGTGGAGCAGACCCTCCCGGAGACGAGCGTACGGAGTACGGAGACCGTGTAGCCGGAAGATACCTGAAGACTGCTTGTCCGATTCGATTCGGAGTGACTTACGTAGCCTAGTGGGGAGAACTACATTGTGAGGTGGCAGACCCACAACGGAGGATCACTACTATGTGAGGTGGCAGACCCGCGGTACTTGACTGGAGGAGTACCTCTGTAGGCTATGAGGGGGGAGCACTACTGTGTTTGAGTGGCAGATCCCGGCGAGGAGAACTACTGTGTGAGGTGGCAGACCCGCGGTACTCGACAGGAGGAGTACCTCAGCAGTCTTAGGTTAGTGAGCAGTACCTCAGAGTCGTGATAGGACCACTGTACACTCCAGAGACGGAGCTCTTCAGCAGTTATGATTTCGATAAATGAAAATCCTGGTTTGAGCTGAGACTTTTGACCTTTGTGTTTACCTCATGATTGGGATGGGTCACTTGATAACTTAGGTATATGTATGGGCATATACCTGGGTAGTGGTTATCCGTTGATTTCATAATCCTTGTGTTTCCTCATGATTGAGATGGGTTACTTGATAACTTAGGTATATGTATGGGCATATATCTAAGTAGAGATTATCTGTTGAGATCTTTTTGTGGTTATCCTTGTTGGTTTAGTGAGACCTTGAGGGTCTTGGGGTCCCTACTGAGTATCGTTATACTCACCCCTGCACGGGCTATGCCCGCACCTCGTTGTGTTGGTTGCAGACGACGGGCAGTGCTGACGAAGGCTGAGTGTTCGAGGACGAGTCGGTACTCGGAGTTGGACTACACGACGAGTCAGTACCCGGAGGTGGACTACGCGACGAGACGACTCACAGAGGAGGTTGACGGATGAGAGCGTGGAGGAGGCTATCTGTAACTACCCTTCAGGTAGGATCCATGGTGGACGACCAGGAGCTGCGCTATCTATACCTACCCTTCAGGTAGGACCCGAGGAGGACGACCCAGGAGCTGCTTCCCTCTTCATGCTGTTTGTCTTTTTGTTCAGTTGTAGTTGTACTTTCTTTTGGATTTGTATTCCGGCCCATTTACTTTTCAGCCTTTCTTTTGTACTTAGTGTTTTGTTTCCGCATGTACTCTGTGGTGCTTGTTTTCTATTATAAAGGCAATGCCTTCCCAGTTATCGGGATTTTACGCCTTTGGTGCTAGTCGCCAGCCCCTGGCCTATAGAAGGCGGGCTTGGGGTAGTCCCGGCACGGGCCCCGAGGACGGGTCATGACAATAAAAAAAATTTTGTTGCACATACTATTAATTTTTTTATTATGACCATAAATAATAAATCAATTGAAAAATAGACCATTTTTATATGTGGATGAAATAAATATTATAATAAGTATTCAAAATCAATGAAACCGATTTTTTGGAAATTAAGTACTTTATGCGTAAAATTTATTTGAATGAAAAATAATGTATAATATAAATCCAAAAAGAAGTAATTGGATTATATTGAATAATAAGGGATTTATTTTTTCCTTAAAGCCAAACCAAAAACTAATATTTCCATGAAATTATAATTTTGGTAGAAACTAATTAAAAATATTTTTTATTTAGAAAAAAATATTACTTAGATTTATTAAATGTTAAAAATAAATTTAGATAGTAAAAATTAAATTATTATATGAATTTGATTACATATTAAATATATATATGTACAATAAAAATTATTAATTTTTTTATGTTATTCATATATCATAATAAATTCATAAAATTTACAGCTTTATCAAAATTGATATTTTTCATTAATAATCTAAAAATGAACAATTTATGAAAAATCTCAAAAAATAGCCATAAGCTAGTTTTGAAATTATGAATTTCAAAATGTAATTATTTTTCATGAATTGATTTTTAAAATTTTGATTCTTTATATTCTAATCACATTATTAAACAAATTTTTATGTATTGACTTATTATTTCTCAAAAACAATATTACTATAATAGACGAATGGGTGGTACAATTTTCCCTCCTTCAAAACATTCACTACTGAAATTTTTATAATGTCTCCTCATGGAATGATTTTGGATTATCTCCATCATAACTTCTTATAGATCCCATGTTACCTCTTTGGTCCAATGATTTCTATAATGTACCATTACTATCCAAGTAATCTAATTCCTTTACAAATATTCACTAGTTTCTTGAATATATATAATCACTTTATAGTAAAATAAATTTAGTTATGATTATATTTATAAAAATATTTTTACATGAATTGGATATATCATTTACTTATTAAATGAAGTGATATCTAATGAATCATGAACTATAGAAATTTCTAGTTACATTTCTAAATGGAAATCTACCTCTCCAAAAAAAATTATATTTTCAAAATCCCTTTATATACCTATGAAATTGTATTACATTATTTCCAAACAAAATAACACCTTCCCATGGCGATATTTTCATGAAAACATGACTCATTAAATGAAATTAAAAATAATTATTTTGGTTATATTTATTTCTCTTTTTCTTTCATTGAGATACCTTATAGTGATTCGTAATTGAGATTTCATTTATTCCTGTATCCCTAATGATATTTTTTACTACATGGATAATTTTGGAAAATTATTCAAAATAAGTTGGACTGAATCATATCATACAATAAAAAAAATTATATCATTCCATTTTAATTACTTTTTGAAGCTATTATTATATTAAAATATCACCAATGAAAAATAAAATCCAAACATACTATGAAAATAAAGTTATGATGATAATAATATGTATTATAATGTCTAAATTATCTATTCAAATTACTTGTTGATATGAGTTTTAGAGGTGGTTAATGAACATATCTAATTTCTAAGAGCCATATGACGACACTTACAGGATTTTGAAATAAAATATCAAACATAATCTATTTTAATTGACTGTGTTTTACCATGATATCTCATAAAATCATTAATATTCAATCATTTATGGTGATCCCGAGAAATATATTCCATTTTAGAGATTAAATGTGTTGACTTGGTAAGGACGTAAATTATAACACATATGGGATCATTAATTCTATGAATCATTAAAAATTACGAGGCAACTTTTTTCATTATAATATCCTTATTTTTTTTCATTCAATTTATGATACCGTGAATAAAGATGAATCATTTTAAAATATTTATCTCTCTGAAGTATATCAAACAATTCATTAATATGATTAAATGGATACATTTTATTCATGTACGAGGTATTTATTTTTCTATAATTAATTCACAACCTCAATGTATCATCCTTGTTTTATAAGTATATAGTTGGTTCTCCCCAAGGTTAAACACTTTGTCATGTGAATACTTTATCAAGAAACTCATGTAGTTTTTTCATTAACTCCACAATATTAACTATGTAAAATTTGTGGGAAGTTTTATATATAATTTTTTTATCATGAATAAGTTCAATAAAAACTCAACTTCATATTCAAGTGGATGTTTGGGTATTTCCTCAGGAAACACACTAATATATTCTATTATTATACATGAATCTTCAATCCTAGGATTACATTTAATTTAAATAGGTAGGTTATACTCATCTTAACCAACAATTTCAATATTTATGGATAAAGGGTTTGGATTTAGTAATTATTCATATGAATTAGTCTACATTATAATGATAATTAATTCCATGTCATCATTTAAAATATTATCTCATTCTCTTGGAAATAACATTATAAATTATACAATGATAGAAAATTCATTCAAAGGATTGTATGAAAGACTACCATAGGTAAAATAATCCAAAAAAATTAATAGGTAAATTCATTAATCTTAAAGTGGATGGAATGATATATCATTATTTAAAAATATTGACACTTGGTGTCTTGATTGGTAACACCTTTCTTAGAGAACTTGTTAAATTTTTTATTTTTAATCAAATTTTTTTAAATAAAAGATTTGTGAAAACACAATTGAAGAATGAATTATCTACCATTTAAATTTTAATCAATGTTCCTAACCCCGCAAATATAGTAACATAAACTTCAGATGTAGTAATTTAATAATCTTTCACCTATCCCCTTATTTATTTTTAGAATAAGTTCTTTAGATGTGTCAGGAATTGGTTGGAATAGATCCCCATATCCTTACATTTAAATCATATTATTTTGATGGTTTTCCTTTACCCATGCATTCAAGATAATTATGTATATTCTCTCCACAAATTAAGAAAAAAACATGTTCCCTTCATTAATTACCCAATGAGTTTCCACAAAAAAGATTGACATATTTAAAATTATTCCTTCTCTTTTTCCCAATATCCATTTTTTCATAATGTTCTTACACATTCAAATTTTTAATTGTTTTCAATCAATGTCATAAGACAATGAGAAATTTTTCCCATTCTTGATAGAAATTTATATTATATCCTCATATGATGAGAATTTTTGGGAGAATATATACCTTTAAGGGACATGATGTATCCCATCAATGAAATGGTCAATATTAATCTTTAGATTATGTTCATAGTACAGAATATAACTTTTTATCCCTGTAAAGTTGGCTTCTAACATAGAAACATTTTTCCACTTTCATTAGAAGACTAATTAAGAATTTTCCATCCAAATTCACTCATTGTTCAAAAGGAAAATAATTTTTAATGAAATATTCCTTAAAGTACTTATAATCAATTATCCTCATTTCCACCGCAACCTTAGTATTTTGAATCAATGAACACTATTGACCTAAATCCCCCATGAGACGATAAAAATCCATAATAACCTCCTCTGTTTCAATACATCATACATCAAGAAATTTCATCCCTGATAAAATTATTATTTTTTCAAAAACTAATAGATTTCAATTTCTATTATGTAATAGCGGTTTTTATGAGAAAAAATGGTATGAAATTTTTACACTTTATAAAGAGTCAGTAGGATCCATTACATAAACAAAATTATTGGTCCTAACATGGGTCATCTGACACAATATGACTATAATTATTCCATATCTAGCATTATTTCCAGATTCATAATCATACCCATTATGAAAATACCTACATATAAATAAGATGCATAAAACCATTCATGATATCATGGAAAAATTAAACCTTTGAAATTATGGGTTTAGATTAACAGTAAGTTATAAAAGTGATGTCAATATGAAATGAGCATATGGGTATGATAACATTGGTATGAAAAATAAAAACCAAAAACTATATATAAATGATCAAAATAACCATTCATTGAATAAATAATTTAAATTCAAAAGAAATTAATCATAAGGAATCAATGTATATAATCCACAAGATCCTATGTGTACGATATGGGGTTAGGAATATAAATATTTATAAGTAACATTAATCCAAGGCTATATACTAATAAATTCATAACTTGTTAGTCTTGGTCTAACCACCCATATACGCACTTCAGGCTAGTGATATCATCCTTTTTACCCACTTTTCATGCATGCAATAACCTCTAATGTACCTTCTAATATCATTGAACATTAATGTTTAACAAGATTCTTTAGATAGATATAGGTCCCATCTATCCTTGGTTGTATCACGAAAACTATCATTTTTTATTTCATAACCATTGTTAAATAATAAAAAACATAAAAAATATATAACGTTAAAAACATTCATAATATTAAAAGGCATAAAAAGAAATGGATTTTATAATTATTGGATAACCAGTTGAAAAGGAAGGGTTTTTATAATCATTTGTTCATTTCCTCGTAGAATAACCTATGGAAAAACAATTGGGTTTTATAAAAATTTTATCATGTAATTACCTATATAAGAAATGCAAGACTCATAATTATATTTTCATCATAAATATAAAATATAAAAAATAATAATAATGGTATCCTACAATCATATCTATAATAAATAATAAGTTATATCATAGGATGTCATCGTAGATGGAAAATTATTTTTAAATATCACATGGAACATTTCCAGAGGATAATAGCATTTCCCCTTAAAAAAAACATCTACATACACAAAAAAATCACAATAATTTA
The DNA here is from genome assembly GCA_963277665.1 of Viscum album. Lineage (NCBI taxonomy): Eukaryota > Viridiplantae > Streptophyta > Magnoliopsida > Santalales > Viscaceae > Viscum > Viscum album. Next base: position 1,917,512,872 of record OY728125.1, on the reverse strand, counting down.
CTATATAAATAAAATTATAAAATTATAATTCATGTTTTAATTCAATTATTGGTAATTATAGTGGAATGAACCATTCATTCCGTATATTTTAAAAAAAATATTCTATTAAAATTTAATATAAAAGTGAAACATGTCTCATTTGGAAAACAACATGAGGATTCTAAACAAAAAATATTGTAAAAATAAAAACACGAGTAAAAACTGACATTGATAAATTATTTAAAGATTGAAAATTACATTTTTTTTAAAACATTATTAGAAAAATAATGATATAAAAAATGGTTTTTTTCAATAAATATAAATGAAGATGATTTTTCTTAAAATAAATCCTTTAACCTCTTGAGCACATAAAGAGAGTAAAATGAAAAAAAACCATTTATTATTATAAAATAAACATTAGTTAAATCATTTCATGAGACTCTTTAGATATGGGTCATATTATTTTATCATTATAATAATAACACAAACAAATCTCGATAAATAATGATACCATTTCATAAATCCATAACCACCATGGTAACATTGATTTGTAAGCCTTATACAAGAATAAAATTAAATAAAACAAAATATGTCACCAAAAAAAGATATTCATGATATGAAATTTAAAATAAAAATTCTATACATCACATAAATGATGATAGTTGCATAACACAACTTGTTTCTCAAATAAGATACATTGAGATTATAAGTCCATACTGAGTTGAAAATATTGATTCATAAACCCCATCAAAGAGATATCATAAAATAAATTTGTAAATAAAATTATTACTTTTAGGAATATTCATAAAAAAATATTCATTAGATGTATATATATATATATATACGAAATAAAAGAAACCAGTGGGTAATTTGACTTCTGTGTCTAGGAAGTAAAAAGTGATATGGAAATACCTTACCAATTTAGTAATATTATCAATTATAAGAATTGATGAAAAATTAAATTAAATTGAACATTAAATATAATTAAAATAAGGATATTCCAGGAATAAAATTTCAAATTTTAATTACATACACCACATAAAATAAATGATTAATTCATTTTCATACATCTCCATAAAATTAGATTGATTATAAATTCTTTAATGAATTCCCAACATCCTTCATTAAAATTATCACATAATTTTTAAAAAAATATAAATTTAATATAAATAAATTATATAACCATACTTATATATTTAATACCATATATTATTTACTTATAACCTTTTATTAACTTTTTATTATCAATTCCATGTAAAATCAATTTTTTATTAAGAACAACATTGTTCTTAATGTATGTTTTTATTTTATATTTTTGGTCCTCTTAATGTTTTTAATGAATCTTTAATATAATGAATTTTAACCAAAAAAAATATTTTAGATATTAATTTTATATTTGTTAATAGTTATTCATAATATTTAGTGATAAATAATTCAATACTCCATTCATGGAGATGGTAGGTTGTCGATATTAATTGATAATGCATCCATTTTCTTGATGTATTTAATTAGAGAAAGAAAAATAATATATTAAATTTTTAGAATAATTATTATTTCATATATATAACATATATTCATTAAATTTACCATAATTACCATTTATATAATGAGCTAGTTAAAAATGAATGACATTACTTCTTGTGGTGGTAGTTTTCCCCACAAACGACTGATTTCATTATATACCCATATAAATAAAATTAAGAAGCTATGTGTGGTATAATAACTGAAGAAGTATAATTTTATTAAAAATATAATATATTATTATTTAATAATTAATTATTACCATCTATGTAAAAAAAATGAAAAACTCATCAAATCAGTTCGTGAGGTGGTAGTCTTCCGTAAACACGAGTGACATTATTATTTTCCAAAATGTTTAGATATAAGAACATAGATGTAGTATTGTAATGAAATATGTATAATAATATAATAAATATAATATATAGATAAAAAATTAATAATTTCATCCATTTTTTAGAGGTTTTTAAGGAAAATTAATAGCATCAGTTCATGATGTGGTAGACGTCATTTCACAGTAATGATGATTTCATGTCCAATTTCTTGAAAATGGAGATAATTTTAGGCCACTACCTTAAAATAAAACATAGCATCATAATTAATTTTTTTAAGGATATTATATCATAATATTTTAATAATAATATATATAGTTTTAGGGATAAATAAAATAAAATTATTGGTTACTGACATTACATATTTTTCAAACAACTATTTTTTACACAAAATAGATTTATATATTGGACTTATGAAAAATTTTATAGATTATTATATGATTTAAAAAAATATATAAATTTATTTTGGTAGTTATTTACTTAAAAATTTATCTTTGGGAGTGTGAATATGAGAAGATAGTCGGTGGCCTTTTATAAGTTAGTTGAGTGACACATATGTAATATTTTAAATAAAATTTTCACTAAAGTTTTTGACATAAAACAGGGCTCCCAAATGGAACATCACCAAGAAATAGATTTTATATAGAAACTTTCCCATAAAATGGGTTTTGGAAAATATTATATGTCATTTTATCACCTAAATATTTACATTATCCAACTGGTAAAACCATTTTTTCTGTAACTATGGTAATTAATTTTTACAATTTTTACAATTCATCATTGTAAAAAATTAATTTTACCACAAAATATAAAAATAATTATTATAATTCCAAATATAGAATCTATTTTCCCTTTTTTACATTCACGTATTTGTAAAATTATAATTTAAAATTAATATATTAGGTGCGATGAGAAAGAGGTTTTCTAAAGAATTTTTTTTGAAAAGTTTAAAAGTTTATGTATCAAAATTTAATATTAAATTTATTCCAATGACTTAATTTTTAATAATACATGTATAATTGTTCTAGTTTATCTTTTAAAAATATATATCAAAGTTTTTATGTTTTTAAATGAATTAAATGATTTTACGAAAGATAATTAAAACTATTATTTTACACTATTCATCAAAAAAATTATATTCTAAAAATTATCATATATTAACCCCATGATACTTATAAAATGATGAAATAAAATTTGGAATTTATTTTTTATAATAATTTTTATAAAATAAGAAAATTTAAAATAAGTAGGAAAAGGCTGACAAAACTACTTTTAAGAAAAATAGGATTTTGAAGAGTAAAATTTGATTGATTCTTATATCTTATCCATAAAAATATTAATGTTAAAAAATTAATATATATATATATATATATATTATATCAATTTAATTCAAATAATTGATCAAAAATAATTTTTTTAATTTATTAATATAATACATGATTGTTTTGTTAAAAAAATAAACAAAAATTCTTTTATTTTATATTTGTTTTTTTGTCATTTCAAATAATTTTTTTACCAAATAATTAATTTTATGTTAATTTTTAAACAATATGTATTCGTAAATAATTTATTCAAATTCATACCCTTTATTACAATGTCGATATGATAAATATTTTTAATAATGATATTATTTTAATAGTACGTCATGTTTCATTTAAAGTCAGTTTCGTCTATAATACAAGCTAAGCATGCTGTTGTTTATAAAATAAAAAATATAATAAATTTAATTTAATTTAAAATATATATTTCAAAAAATATCATGCTGTTATAGGTATAAGGGACAAGAAATTAAAACACTATGTTAAAATTTATTCCTATTCATCAAAAAAACCCAAATTTTGCATGCACCATAACCCTTCAAGAAAAATCCCATGATGATACCTCATACATTTGGTCATAAAATGGGACATTATTAATGAAATTATTTTTTTCATGTTCAAGATATGTTTCTTGATAAATGTGATGAAAATAGGATAATATATTCCCATTTATAATTGAGGTAAAGGAGACACTTAAAATTAGTTAAAATATGTTTGAAATATAAAATCATTTTAGAAAATCATTCCTCTAAATTGCTGGAGAATAGAATATGTAATGGTTAAGGTAAAAATAAAACCATAAAATTATGTTTAGAAAATATTATGTCGAATTTTAACACATTTATCTTTCATGAACTACCCTCGGTAAAATAGTTTTAACTATAACTATATTACCAATATATTTATGTTTTTTATTTTAATTATTAAAAAAAATATGGTTAATATGGAAACTCATATTAATTATTATAATCAATATTATTGATTAAAATAATAAATGTTATGTTCATTTAAGTGAAAAAAATTAGTATCAATATAAATGCAAAAAGAAACTCAATGAAGAGAGTTTATATAAAAATAAATGATTCAAGCATACGAATGATTTTATAGAAATTTAAAGTATAATGTAGATTGCAAAAGAATTAATAAAATTTGAATAATTAAAATGGAGACATAATTTTATTCAAAAAAACCAAAAACAAAATTAACCATGTCAATACATGGTTAAAATAAAATATTAAAAATAAGATTTTCATTAGCAAAATACATTACTTAAATATAAAAATGTCATGTACATATTTCTAATTTTAACATTATATTTCTATATGAAATTTATAAAATCTTAACTATAATTTTTTTTTATAATGAAAATATTTTATATTCATTAATGTAATTCTTATAGAATAGTAATTTTATAATATTTATGTTTTTTATGAACATATTATTTTTCTCTATTCACCAAAAAATCAACTATTTTTTAAAAATTCAAAAATTTACCCTAAGATAATTATGAAATGCCCAATTCAAAATTGTAATCCATTTTATCAAATTCAATATATTAAATTTTGGAAATTTGCTTTCAATCACTTTAATGAATAAATCCAGGTGCTTTGTGCAACTATTTCTTTTGAAATAAATTCTTACAGTAATTCAAGATCATGTTTTACATTTAACAACATCAAGGTACTTATATGAAAATATGTTATTGTAGAAATTATTTAAACCTTATATAAATTAATATTATATAATAAAATATACCTATCTTGATATCTAATCATGTGTGTTGTAAACTCATTTCATAAACCTATATGATGTAATATCATTTTTTTGACACTCATAGATGAAATCACTGATAAATAAAATCGGTCATGAAATTAATCAAATAATTCCATTTAAATAATGGGGCTAAAAATAATCTATTTTTTTTATTGAAAAATTATTCCTTTTCCCATTCAATTATTTTCATCAATTATGATTCCCCAAACATATTACACTTCATTAAAAATGTATGTCATCTATGTCATCAATGAAAAATCAATGTTTTCAATTCATGATATTCATCAATAATATTTTCAAGTAACTTCTATGAAATAATACTTTTGTAATAACCTGACCCTCCAGTGCCTACTTATCGAGTGGTATTCCTATAATGAAACCCCATTCTATTATCCACGACATGACACACCAAGGCCCACTTGTCTAGTGGTATGTCAAGAATGACACCACATGCCTACCTCTAATTACCCTAGTGCTAGCGACTAGATTTTAGTAGTCATATCAAACACATTATAGGATTTCCCATAAAGTTTATGTATTAACTAACATATCCCCATTATCCAACATAAATCATAAAATATAAATAATTCATAGTAGTAATTCACGAATAATAAATATCCCAAAACAGAGCACATAAATAATTATATAAAAGTAAAAAATAGTTAATGAGAAGACCTCAAAAATAAAAATAGTGCAACCACTATGAAAATGGGATTTCTATCAACATGAAAGCTTTGGTAAATAATCATGGTCTATTTTGCATCACTAATCTCCACCTTACCATGGTCCTCCTAATGACCAATCAAAATTATTCTTGTATGTATAAGGAACTAAATGTGCAAGAAGATCCCTTGATGTGGGTAAAATTATTTCCTTTAGGATACCCTGTTATCAACAAACAAAAATCATCAAATATGTAGAGTTTTTATATACCACAATGATAAGGTAATAAATAATATTAGCTAGATATCCCATAGGTAGTATCAATGTTCAATGGTGAGGTCATGTCCACACCGCCAAACAAATATTCTACTAGATGATCAATGGTAACCTTATTCTAATAAAATTCACCCATCATGTATTTCTATTATAATAAAAAACATATAAGATCCTAGACTATTTAGTTACATCCAAAAAGAGTCATGTTAGAATGTATATGTATTTTATGAGGTACTCTCTAGACCATAATACACCTCACCAAAAGAAAATAGATATCAATACATGGAAATGGTATCATCCCCGATGCATATGGGGGATACATAACCATGTCTTGGAAATCCCACTATGATGGGGTTCACATGACCTAGATGTTAGAAACTGAACACCTTACCCAACCTGTAGAACTATGATAGGGTATCACACATTAGGCCACACCGATGAATACATGAATTCATCTATAACTAACCCATGATAGGATCATTCATATAATTTTTAATAAGGAATACTTTACTATAAAATATTAAGGATGGATCAAGGTAAATCACACAGACTAACATAGTTCAAGGAAAATCACCCCAGCTCATAATATATTTGCTCTATGAAGATAAAAGGATCTAACTTGACTTACAAGGTGTACATTGTTTATCACCTAGGGTACATTGTGTGTCTCGCTTTTGCAGTCTCTAAAAATTTCCTTTCATATGACCTTGAATGCATTTCTCCAAATATATTTCCCCATATTATGATATGTGCAATATATGGGTCCTATGCTACATAACATTTGTTATCTTCCCCTTCCCATACACTTTCCAATGTACATGTTATGTACCCCGTCACATGGTACATGTACGGTAATAATAATTATTGGCAGTGTACTCCTTGTACATGCTGATATTGATGAATAAGTCTCACATTTCATGTGGTTATACCACATAAATGTGATATTAAACACTCTATATAAACCCTCATAGAAAAGATATGGGCCTACATGAAGTGTTTTCTTGTAAGATAGATATTGTGTTTTTCAACTATTCACAGTAAATCCAATTTGTTGAATGCCTCTCACCCATACCTATAACTTCTTTAATTATATTATGATTGTTGACTAAAATTATAGATATTGGTTTAATGAAATTGAAAGGATTTAATTTGATATATTATAGTAACCTTTTATAGTTAAATTCCACCAGACTTTTTTGATAATGTCTTGTACATAAAAACCCATGTATTTGAAAAATGTTGATCCACCATGGATGTTTTTAATCATCATTGACAATCCTTTATTTTAAAACACCATTTTCTCCATGCCACAATAGATATTTAAAAATATCAACTATCACACCTAGAATTATGGTCTGGTATAAACTCTAATCACCAGTAAAATGAAACATATATGATGAATGAAGAACGGAGGGATAAATCTACCAAACACAAAATTGAAGATGAATGTTTTTTATTTTTCATTCAACTATATTATTTAGAATAATATGTACAAGGTCTGATTATGAAAAAGAAAACAGAAAAACATAGTCATTAATTCATTATTCTAGTAATAGAAAAATACAACATAAATTCAAAAATATTGATCTACAAATTAATTTCAGTTGAATTTTTCCACGTTCATCATGGGAGAAAACTAAAAGGAAAAAATCCAATAAAAAATAAAATCCCCTACTTATAGTTTGGATTGATCATTAATAAATTAATAATTGACATTGATGTCATTTATGTTATCCACTGTAATCTTCATTTCCTCCACCAAACCCCACATTCATTCATTGTAGATATTTTATCGTAATATCACCAACCAACATGTTCCCTACTAGATATCTCTATCAATATCCTCATTTAATCTAGGTTTATAAAGTCCTAGAAAATTTCTCAATATAAAATTAAATAGAAAATAAATTAGGGTTAGAAAATTAAATTGTCACTAAATTAATTAAATATTTTAATTCATTTAATTTTCCCACAATTCTACCCTAACAAAAAACCTTATAAAAAACATTATTATGTCATTCTTGTGGTTACACCCACATTTCAGATTTAATGGATATATGAGGATTCCTATATGAGACACAATTTGGGATCTATTCGTCTATTTGTTCAAAATAATTTTCAATTGACATAATTACATAAATATTTATAATATGTCATCAAAAAGCATCCATGGTCTCCTAAATTCCATATTGACTGTATTCCTTACTGTGAAAATATTATTTGAAATATCACAATTTATAAAATAATATCTTAGAAACAAAAATATCTCAAACGTGATAAAAATGTTTTATGATAAGTGGAGTCTTACTTAGAGAGGTGTGGAAAATGATCTCCCATTTGGGAGCTCCACTTCATTAATATATCATAGAGGTTCACAAGCTATCGAAAAACATGCACCAAGGGAAACACTCTCCATTGATGGATCTTATATATCTAATTCATTAAACACCACCAGTAACCCCAATGAGGTAAATCCATCCTCTATGTCCAGATCACCCATATAAATAATGGTTGACAGGTCATATACAAATCACCTCATCTGTAACACATTGAATACATCATGAACCTGATCAAACTATGGTTATAAGGATAAACAGTAAGCCACCACACCAACCTTTTGAAGTGCCTAAAAAGGATTTTGAATCTTCGATAAATCATTCCACCTAAGAAAACTCTCCATAGTCCTCCCCAATTTTAGACCTATAGGAGATCATTTAATCACTTATTAAACTAGAAAGGACTTTATCACCAGTCCACATAGGATTTATGAAGCCTATGGGCAGTCCGCAATAAATCTAGGTTAAACATCACTTGACCTATCCTTTATCACAACATCTATGGTCCCATTGGTGTTATCCTCATATCTCTAAACGATATAGTGGTGACATCTATTGCCTTTAGTATAAATCCACAAATAGTCTCACACAGATGGTAGATTGGTAACTATCGGTACATGAAATTTATTTATGGGTATATGAACCCATCATCTATTTACAAAAAAATATAAACAGGAATAATAGCCCATATAATATGAATGGTATACTATTTATGGTTGTATTTCAGGGTTCTAATACCATCTTCAACAATAATTTAGTCCCAAATAGTCATATAAAGATCCCAACAAACATGAAATGAAAATTGTATCATAGCATTCAATTATAATATAGTAAATTACAAGGATTCATATTGTCTCAATAATGAAAAAGTATCCCACAATCCATAATATAATATCAACTATTTGAGATAGACAGTGGATCAATATGGAGAGTTAGTATATGATCACCTAGATAGTGTTGTTACCTATCGTTGATCATGGAAGTATCATCAAAAAATCCATTAAGATATTTTCTCATTCCTAGTTTAATCACAACAGATATACCTTCACCTATTGGTATTTTAGTTATCAAGAAGTATCGTTCAGAACACTTTATTATATAAATGGTCACCAAAACTAATTCTAATGGATCCTAGTACATCCTCATATCTCTTGAATGTACCAGTAAAGGGGATGAATGGAATACTCTCAGCACCCCCTCTCATAGTGTGACTGATACTAATTTTTATCCTTGAACTTATATGGCTTTCCCCCACCATTAGAATATATATTAAGAGCATATAATGTGGATAGCTGGTTAAAAAGGATCTCATAATCAATACATAAAAGATTTTCCTTCCGAGAATACTGAAAAAGAGGTGGGGGAACAACCTGTCACTTGAGGTATGATTCACCATCCTTGAAAAAAATGGTACACTATATTGTGTTCAACTACAATGTTTCCTATGTAAAAAACTCTAAATAGAAATCATTGTTGTGAGAATCCACTAACATGTTCCCCTTCGTTAAAGATATAGACCTGTTGAAATTCTACCCATCACCTCAACCTTATCTTAAAAACATTATTTAAAAATATATACTTCAGTTATATATGGTTATAAATGATTATAAATAACTCTCCCATATAATCATGACTCTATGACTTCATAGAGAAAAATAATTATTCAAGATCCATGTTCAAGGTCACGAAACACTATATATGGGGTATAAGCTTGTAGTACCCCGAAGAATCCATGGAGGATTATTTATCTAAATATATTCAAACTCATATCTGGAGACAACAAATCTCCCAACATACTAAACACCCTATTCTAGAAGTATCAAGATTGGGAGGCTCATAAATTCATACCATAGATCTTAAAAAGCCAACAGACAAATATATATCCACATGAAAAGATTACAATATTGGGTTAAATAAATCATTGGATCCCTATTCCTATATAAATATAGAGTGGTGTTATCAAAATATCTTGTTCCCCCAAGTAATATTCACCATAGCCACACACTTGGTTATATCCAAAGATATAAATTCTTGAACCCTTGTTTGGTCCACTGCTACTCCCTCTTATAAGATGACATGTACCATGAAGTTGTACTTTTGAATCCATATCTAACTCTTCGATAACTTCCCATAAATATGAACCTCTCTGAGTAATTCCCATTAAATTATAAAATCTCTTCCATTCCTTAAAACTGATGTTGAGTGCATGTGGTTGTCATCTATTAAGGTCATCCTGAACCGGTCTATGAATGGATGAATGATATTGTTCACTAGTTCCATGAATATTTTATTGGGAGTTTTTCATGCCAAATAGAATCACCAAAAACTCGAATATTATGATATCCTGACTTGAGGAATAACCTTATGAACTACTATGACCCATATAAATCATTCAAGAGATTATTGATTCTAAAAATTTGATATTTACTCTAGATATTCACCTAGTTTAGGAGATGATAATTCAAAAATAAACTCAAGATCCCATCCACCCCATGGTGAAAAAACTAGGCTTCCTAGAAAAATATAATGGGTCTAGTAATTAACTTAATTTATGGACTCCCTAACTATACCTTCATCTCTTATATCTTTGTGAAGGTTAACTAATATTATTTCATATCTATTACTGTCATCCCTGTGTGTTGGTTTTATGAAACAATTTATATTTAGATGGGTTGGTTATCTAGAAACGTCCTCGGTGATGATTTTGCAATAATCCTCTATCTCCATAAGAAATGATATCTAATATCATCAACTAATCAAAGGTTTATACAATAAAACTAAATAGGAGTTGATTTTATCCACCTATATATGATATTATTTAGCTCATCCCAAGGTTACAACTCAAAAACTGATGAAAAAAACATCCCACCTACCTAGGTACATTCAATCCCTTAATATAAATATTCATACGGGATTTGGGGAGCAGTTAATTAGTCTATAAAAAGAAAAAATATATTTGGATCTCACGACCATCGTAGAAATATCCCATGAAATTGTTTCTCTTATGGGAGTTAGGCCACACACTCAGTTGAAGTATGTGATATATGAATCTCAACTAGTAGGAGCCATCAAAATCAAGGATCCAGGTCAAGGGCTCATTTAAAAAAAATATTTATCAAACTAATGATGTGATTAGGAAACAAATTCATGAGAATTTGTACTAAAACTATTGTTTAATCAAATAATACATATGTTGTACATCAAATCACATCTGGAGCCTCTTAGTTACAAAACTCAATTTAATGAAGTTATCCTTAACCATTCCAAAATTTTCATCATAACCATGGTTAAATATTACACCATAGTGTGTTTAAAAAAGTTATAAAAAATGAAATTAATGAAAATAATATGTTATAATATGATAAAGTCTTTTTTGGGTAGTATTAACTCATCCAAATCGCTTCAAAATGCATCACAAGATAACATGTCATTGTGGGGAAGTGTGTATATTATTCACAATAAAAAATAAAAAAAATATCCATTTCTTGGGCCCACTAATTACCTATTCATCCCAAAATTAGTCTCACTCCTAGTACCACTATCATGAGGGGTCTTATCAAGGACGAATACTAATTCCAAAAACATGAGAAATTCATCTACTTTCTAGGGGTATAGATATCCTTGAAACCTATGGTCTCTCAATCACAAAAAAATAATTCCCACTCAGTATAGGTCCTTCATATACAAGTAATATTGGCACTATATGTTATTTAAAATGATGGGGAACATCCACCTGATCCATCATACGTTTTTCAATATGCTTCTTAATTGGTTGAGGCACTACTCTTTATCCACATGAATGAACCGACTCCTAAACAGGTCTCTATATTAAATCCTCATTTCAATGTAGATCTTAATTTCAATACATATATATAATCTTATTTAGTAGTCATATGGGTAAAATCAAAAGGTTTCCTAGATTGAATATAGTCAAACTAGAATATCAGACTAGCCAAATCAATAATAACAACAAATCCACAACTCATTCTTATATGAAGAATGTGTAGGATTTTTCACTATAACCAGTGCCTATATTTTCCAAACCAACATGATTGCTATAAATTTCATGTAAAATAGATACGTTTTTTTACATGATCAACAATTTACCTTGCTTGTGATCTGAATTACAAATACTATAATACATTTTTCCTAGTTCCCAAACCAAAACATCATATATGTACTATCACAAAACTATGGAACTAATATTTCTTCTTCTGATAATAATATATCAACGCCCAGCCCACTAGGTCCTATATGGATGTTTCTAAGACAAGAATGCACCGTAGTCCAAAATAAAATATGTTAAGGGTTTGAGACCGGTGTCGAGAAAGCATATCAGACACGTTATAGGCCTTAGCCGAGATTACCTATACCGACATAAACTTCTTCACACGACTATATGAACATGAAGAGATAAAAATTTCATTAAATAAAATATTACATAAAATATAACCCATATTATATTAAATAAATAAGTATAACCAAATAAAAAATATCTAAATATATGACTACCAAAACAACAAATATGTATAACATACTAACAAAAGGGGATGACAATCAAGATGAAAGCTCCTATAATATTATATAATCAAGCTAGGATAACTATTATCCTCCTAATCCTGGTCTTCCTTGGTATGTAAATAAATTAATTCCCTATATATTATATATGACATGTTTTGGTAGAGCCCATATAGGGGTGAGTATAAAAATACCATGTTGGACACCCCGAAATAACCAAACACAAAGCATTAAAGGGAGAGTCTTCAAAATTTCAAAAATCCAAGGGAATAAAATAGATAATATTTATATGTTAACTTAGGACTCAATGTCTCGTGCTGATTCCCTAACCCCACCCCAAACATTGGATTATTCTAGAGGCTAAAAGTTAACATTCATTCAAGATAACCTAATAATCACTTCCCACTAAGATAATAAAACTAATTTAATAGCTTACACTCATTTGGTCATTCAATGAAAAGGAACATAGAAACATGGATGGATTATATAAAATATAACATTGATCACACTACACCATACCAAAATATAGATTATTTGGATACACCGATATGGGATCAATAAAATTGCATATGGGGGAAACTGAACCCTATCCAAGACAACACAATAGGATGGGGATCACATGCCCTGTATTTTAGAATTGGGATACCTCACCCAGCCTTTGGAATAATTATATATGATTACATTGTGGAAAACATATAATGATACGTAACTCTATCCATAACTAACCTAAATAAGGGATCACCTTTCTAATGTTCGGAATGGAATACGCTATTCTACCCTCTCATGGGTAGACCAAGGGAATGATCCCCCACTAATTATTTTTGGAGAACTCACCTGATATTATACTTCAATCAAACTGAGTGGATAATGTATAGTAAATTTTTTAGATGGACTATAATACATTTCTACTTTGCTACACTGTGTGTCTTATAATATCTAGAACTTCAATTTTCCTGCATCCTCACAAGAAAATTCTTTTTATAGATATACATTATTCTATTATGATACATTGTGTCTAGGGGTCGTATTGGGATTCAACAGGTCTTTTGTTCCCATGGAATACACATTATGAAGTACATGAGGTGTCCGTCATCACACATGGTCGATGGTGTCACATGGATGTAACACCCCGAGATTTTATGAAAAATATTTTTTTTAATTTTATTAATGTCTTGTGTTATACGCTACAAAAAAAGGAGCTTTCACAACACACATCACTAACCTGGCTTGAATTACACGCAATCACAACATTCCACGATAGCGTGTGTTGTACGCAACACCAAGTTTCTCTAAACAACGATATGCTATTAAAATATTATTAAAACTAGACGTTATGAATAGTAATAACCACTTTTTGAAATTTTGTAATTTCTATTTTTCAAAATGGACTTCAGTTTTGGATTCGGAATATCAAAATTAGCTTAGGGTGAAATTTTGGTGATTTTTGAATAACTTTCATATTTTGATGAATAGAGAATATTACTAAATTTTAATTAAAAACAACGTTTTCAATCGAAATAATTAATAGTGATAAATTATTAATTTGAGTGGTTTTAAAGTATATTTAGAATATATTTTTACAATTTAATACAATATTGGTCATTGGATGTAATTTCACATTTAAACAAGTTATAAAAAGTGTCAATCTATTGATAGTTATTATCTCTTAAAAACACGCCTTTTGTTTTGACGACGGGAATTAATTTTTAAATTAATTATGAAACTGATATGTTTTGAATTTGGTAAAATAGAAATCATTTTTGAGTTCATAATCTCAAATATAGCTTAGGCCTAATTTTTGGTATTTTTCTGAAAACATTCAATTTTTGATGAATAGTGAAACCACTAAGTGGTAGTTAAAAAAACTGATTTTTTCATAAAACTTAATTATACCGCTTCTGTGAGTGGAATTTCGAAAATCCGAGATACACGGTTAATATCAAGGTCTAAAATGTGGTTCAATGAGATGAAAATAATTTTTTGTGAATAGTAACTTTTTACTTTTTTTTACCACGGTTAAAAGTAAATATGGTAATTAAGGGTAAAAATATTATTATTATTACCCTAACACATGTCCTAATTATATTGGATAAGTGTAATTCGACCAAAAACAACCTTAGAAATATAATATGACCATTTAGGCCCACTTGGATTAGATTAGGACATTTATTATTCATTTATTTAAAGAATGGTTAAAATAGTTAAAATCAATGTTTAATAAGTAAATCATTTTTAATATGGGGTTATACATCAGATAAATTAGACTATAAACATTCATTAGAAAGATAAAAAGATTTCCTACATAATGGTATTTTATTTTTAATTTTTAGACATTAAATAAGTTAATTTATTTATGACACAACGATGATGCAGTAATTATCTTATTAATGAAATATTGACATAATTGATGTTATAAATACCCAAATAAATATAATTTGAGACTTTTTATGACTTACACTAATTTTTTAGGTCAATATGACATTTTAGTGTTGATTTAAGTAACTTTTTTCTAACGTATCATTCTGTTATAAATTTCATAAAAATCATGTCCCAAATAGTGTCAAAATTGACATAAATTTGTTTTTAAAACAAATATTATATTATTAATTGTTATTTTATTCCTAAAAATCTAAGGTTCAGCCAAATGACCTAGATAAGGACATATATATTAATAATAAACAACTTGGGGTTCGTTTGGCTTCTTATAGTAAGTTTATTAACCTTATAGTATAAGAAAACAAGAAGACACGGTAAAAGTAAAATTATCTAACTTAAAGTTAAATATAAATGATAAGGTTAAAATAGGAACCTAAACTTGTCTAAATCCTATTGGATGATATTATTTCGACCCTTCCCCACTTTACCTTCTAAATAAGACCCTTTGGAACCATTATAAACCGATTTTGACTTTAATATAAAATAATATTTTGAGATATTCCTAAGGTGCCCCTCTCCTCCCTTATAAAAGGGCACCTCCACCCCCTCCTCCTCACACCAATTTGAGCACTCAAGCTCGCCCAACCCCTGCCAAAATCCCTTCTCCACTTCCCTAGAATAATCCTAGAGGTCCTGGTCTTCTTCAAAGACCAATCTGAGTTCCCTAAGTGGAGGATTCAAAGAGGCGTTTAAAAGAAGAGGAGCTTCGGACACGTACAAAGAAAATCATACCTAAGGTAAGGGAAATATCACAATATCATTTTTATCCGAGATTGTTTATACTTTGAAATTTACTGGGGTGTATTTTATCATCCACATCCATGTTTCCTTGATATGTAATATTATTTACATCCTCCTACAATTGTTTAAATCCAATTTTACCCTTCGGTGAGTTTTTAGTAAAAGATATGAAAGGAATCATTTGTCATTTTTCGTATAAGGTACTTTTTGACTTTTTCGACAAAAGTACGAAGAATGTTTTTTTAACTTATACTAAATGAATGGATTTTTAAAACATTATTTCCAAGAAGCATCCTTTACAAGTTTTAAAGTTTATTTTTAATCAACTTCTCTTAGTTTAATGTTGTATGACATGTTAAGAAAGGAAAAATGTTTTTGAAAAAGAAAGGATATTTTCCTCAAGAATGGAGTTGAAGTGTTTTATCAAAAATTTTTTCCATCTATGATAATAAATAGTTCTGTTTTTATCCCTATTATTACATGGATTTGATTATGTTGTGATGGAAATATTTTTTATGAATTCCTTTATATTATATGAATTTTTTTATGACGTCATGATGTTTAAGATTCCCATTTGTATTACTTGGGTTATGCAATGATATATGATTTATGATGTTGTGGCACACATAAGAATGGTATCATTATGAGATGGGTGGGACCTATATCTCCCTCCAATGCATTGGGTAAAGATTTTATATCTCATGAGATAGACATGGCGGGAACGGTAGGTTATACCGGTTCAGTGAAACAGGACTGAAATGAGGGTGACTCGGTTCAGAAAGGGACTTTGTCCACTAAGATAGTCTTGGCAATGAGTCTTGACTAACAAGAAATGATTCTCTATGATTATGTGTGTATGCCACAAAGTTTCATGTTTTATGTTATGATTATTGGGATTACATTTCACTACTATGATTTATCCCATGTTATGAAATTATGCTCTCTTTTGTAGGTTATGTTTTCCAAAATGTTACATTCTTATGAAAATGATGTGATTGATAATTCTTTTGTTTACCCTTACTGAGAATTTGAGCTCACCCTTTTATGTTTTCTTTTCCCCAGGATATAAAGAAAGGTTTTAGGTTTAGAAAAAAAAATGAAGATCTTTCTGGGAGATGTTGAAGATCTTTCACCAGGATTTGAAGATTATATTCTGAGTTTCAAAAGACACTAAATTATTACGATCCTTGTGTGTGTGTTTTTGTTATGTTCTAAGTATTCAGAAAAAGTAATGTAATTTCCATGTACGTCAAGATACGGTTTTCTACAGTTGGTATCAGAGGAAAGGTTTAGTCAACCTTTGGAAACTAGGATGCGAGAACTTTAGTGAGATCCCTAGAGATATTTCTAAGGTGTGTCTAGGGATGTCTCTAAGGTTAAGTATACGTATAGGTTATAGTACTATAATTACGCTAACGATAATAGAATTAAACCTAAGATGTTAGATATTGAAGGTACTCCCCCTTTATTATGTTGTTTTCCGTAGCATGATTTTTTCCTCTCACACTATTCTTTTTGGGTTTTAGACGATGGCTGGAACCCGAAGTAACCTGGTTGATCAATGCAATGGACAATGCAATGATTTCCCTCCTAAACAAACAAATGTTATGGGAGATGGAGTGAAAAATCTTATTGCTATACTTACACAAGCTATGAATCATTCTGGACTTCCAAATGAGCAGAGAAGGGAACAATATTCTATTGAGTCCTTCATGAGGCAACCTCCACATTATTTCAGTGGGACTTCTGATCCACTTGTTGATGAACAATGGATCAGTACCACTGAAAAGATATTTTAAGTTCTTCAATGTTCTGAACATGATAAATTCATCTTAGCAGTATATCATTTGGAAAGTGATGCTGATCAATGGTGGAATCTTATCAAGAATACGAGGGAAAGAGATGAAATTGAGTCCATGGAATGGGACGAGTTCAAGAACTTGTTTTTCAGTAAGTACTTCCCTCGTATTCTTCGAACAAAGATGGAAAAGGAGTTTCTTGAGCTGAAGCAGAAGGATGATGAATCTGTTGGTATATACGAAGCGAATTTTACAAGACTTGCAAGGTATGCATCTGGCATTATCATCCAACCTGAAAGTAAAGTAGATCGATTTTTCAGTGGCTTAAAACCAAGTCTTCGAAGGGCATTAGGTATAAGAGACTTCAGTAGCTATGAAGAAATTGTGTGTTGTGCTATCAAGGTAGAAATGGAAGTTGGTGTTACATATCCATCTCATGGTTTTGAAAAGAAACAAAAGATGGAGTTCAAGGAGAAATCTCAGAATAATGGTGAAAAGAAGATGAATGTTTCCTTATTCTCAAAGTGTGGAAAGAAGCATGGTGGAGATTGTCTTAAAAAGACTAGAAAAAGTTTTAAGTGTGGAAAAGAAGGTCATCAAGCAGCTAGGTGTCGAGGTAATGGAAAAAGGGTTTCTAATGATGTGAATAAAGCAAACACTATAGAGAACGCACCACCAACACTTCAATGCTTCAAGTGCAAGGAAATGGGGCATTATGCTAATAAATGCCCTAATCCAAGGGTTAGTGATGATCAACATGAGAAACCACTTAAGGCAAAGGAAAAAGGGAAGTCACATGCGATCACTATTGGCGATGTTGAAAATGACAACGACGTAGTGGAATGATAAAGTGTTTATGTAATGGGATTCCAAAATAATGTTGTATCATGGAGTATTGGAATATTTATGTATTGGCCTAATGTGGTATTCAAAGTGATTGAGATATTTTTGGAAATAAGATGATATGCGCATAATGAAGGTAAAACGATAAAATGAAATGTTTAACAGTATTCATGAGCTCATGATTGATATAAGGACTAAGTGATATCATGGTTTGATTATAAAGAATTTTGAGGATTTTGGTATGTGGAAAGTGTTAATGTTTAACTACATTAATGTTTTCACTATGGTTCAATGGGTATTCATTCTTCAAGAGAATACATGATTAAGGTATTCACATGTTTTTCATTTGACCAGCAAGATATATCTTATGATATATGTGGGATAAATGATGGCATTCACGTAATTGTTATGTGACATTTCAAGTAATCATTTTCATTATACTATGAGCCTGGACCGAAGTATTTTAGATAAGACTATAGATTAGAATGGATTATGTTAGACATAAGTTAGGATAAAACGTTTTTCGATATTATTGATGGGATGTTATAGTAATATAGCTTTAGAAAAAGGAAAACCTGCAGGACGGGCGACAGCCCATCGCGTCGGACAAGGCTGTGGGAATCGAACCCACAACCGATGTGCGACTGGCCTTTATCGCCTACCACTGGCCTACATGAAGTCCCTATTTAGTAGAAACTAGTTTTATTATATTAAGCAGTATGATATATGAAGTATAAGTCCATTTTAGGAACCATATATGATTAATCTCACTATAGAATGACTTATGTATATTTAATAACTTTTGCTAACCTTTTGTTTGAGACAGATGGAATGACCCGTCATTCTATCACATGATCTGCTAACACTTCACGAATAAAAAATTCAACTTCATTTATTTAAGAGATGAAGTTGAAATTGTTCAAGGCACGAACAACAGTGAGATTGTTCCAAAATAAAGTAAGTATTTATTCTAATTCAAATTCTTCAACATTAGGGAAACGATCTTGAAAACCAAAAATGATGTCCTAGTGCTCTTATATCTGATTAATCAGATGGTACCTTAGATCGTCACAAATTTATGGATTTGTGATTGTTGGCTTTTCCATAGCCATGTTCTCTAACACTCTGCATCAGAACATGATGGTTAGATTTCTCTTCCATATCCATATTTTCACCTATGTGGAAACCCAGTGATTAGTTTATTTGGGTAACCGTTACATTTCATACTTTTGTTTTTAAAGATTGGTTTTGGTATTCCTTTTTACGATGTGGGTTTCGATTAAATAAACTTTCTAATAGTAAACCATTTATAACCCCGACGAATTTCGAGGGCAAAATTCATTTTAAGGGGGGTAGAATGTAACACCCCGAGATTTTATGAAAAGTATTCTTTTTAATTTTATTAACGACTTGTGTTATACGCTACACCAAAAGTAGCTTTCACAACACACATCACTAACCTGGCTTGAATTACACGCAATCTCGACCTTCCACGATAGCGTGTGTGGTACGCAACACCAAGTTTCGCTAAACAACGATATGCTTTTAAAATATTATTAAAACTAGACGTTATGAATAGTAATAACCACTTTTTGAACTTTTTTAAATTCTATTTTTCAAAATGGACTTCAGTTTTGGATTCGGAATATCGAAATTAGCTTAGGGTGAAATTTTGGTGATTTTCGGATAACTTTCATATTTTGATGAATAGTGAAAATTACTAAATTTTAATTAAAAACAACTTTTTCATTCGAAATAATTAATAGTGATAAATTATAAATTTGAGTGGTTTTAAATTATATTTAGAATATATTTTTACAATTTAATACAATGTTGGTCATTGGATGTAATTTCACATTTAAACCAGTTATAAAAAGTGTCAATCTTTTGATAGTTATTATCTCTTAAAAACACGCCTTTTGTTTTGACGACGGGAATTAATTTTTAAATTAATTAATGCAACTGATATGTTTTGAATTTGGTAAAATAGAAATCATTTTTGAGTTCATAATATCAAATATTTCTTAGGCCTAATTTTTGGTATTTTTCTGAAAACTTTCAATTTTTGATGAATAGTGAAACCACTAGGTGGTAGTTAAAAAAACTGAATTTTTCATAAAACATAATTTTACCGCTTCTGTGAGTGGAATTTCGAAAATCCGAGAGACACGGTTAATATCAAGGACTAAAATGTGGTTCAATGAGATGAAAATAATTTTTGGTGAATAGTAACTTTTTACTTTTTTTACCACGGTTAAAAGTAAATTGGGTAATTAAAGGTAAAAATATTATTATTATTACCCTAACACATGTCCTAATTATATTGGATAAGTGTAATTCGACCAAAAAAAACCTTAGGAATAAAATATGACCATTTAGGCCCTCTTGGATTAGATTAGGACATTTATTATTAATTTATTTAAAGAATGGTTAAAATAGTTAAAATCAATGTTTAATAAGTAAATAATTTTTAATATGGGGTTATACATACAATAAATTCGACTATAAATATTCATTAGAAAGATAATAAGATTTCCTACATAATGGTATTTTATTTGTAATTTTTAGACATTAAATAATTTAATTTATTTATGAAACAACAATGATGCAGTAATTATCTTATTAATGAAATATTGACATAATTGATGTTATAAATACCCAAATAAATATAATTTGAGACTTTTTATGACTTACACTAATTTTTTAGGTTAATATGACATGTTAGTGTTGATTTAAGTAAATTTTTTCTAACTTATCATTCTGTTATGAATTTCATAAAAAACATGTACCAAATAGTGTCAAAATTGACATAAATTTGTTTTTAAAACAAATATTATATTATTAATTGTTATTTTATTCCTAAAATTCTATGGTTAGGCCAAATGACCTAGATAAGGTTATATATATTAATAATAAACAACTTTGGGTTCTTTTGGCTTCTTATAGTAAGTTTATTAACCTTATAGTGTAAGAAAACAAGAAGACACGGTAAAAGTAAAATTATATAACTTAATGTTAAATATAAACGATATGGTTAAAATAGGAACCTAAACTTGTCTAAATCCTATTGGTTGATAGGATTTCGACCCATCCCCACTTTAACTTATAAATAAGACCCTTTGGAACCATTATAAACCGATTTTGACATTAATATAAAATAATATTTTGAGATATTCCTAAGGTGCCCCTCTCCTCCCTTATAAAAGGGCACATCCTCCCCCTCCTCCTCACACCAATTTGAGCACTCAATCTCGGCCAACCCCTACCAAAATCCCTTCTCCACTTCCCTTGAATAATCCTAGAGGTCTTGGTCTTCTTCAAAGACCAATCTTAGTTCCCTAAGTGGAGGATTCAAAGAGGCGTTTAAAAGAAGAGGAGCTTCGGACACGTACAAAGAAAATCAGGCCTAAGGTAAGGGAAATATCACAATCTCATTTTTATCCGAGATTGTTTATACTTTGAAATTTACTATGGTGTATTTTATCATCTACATCCATGTTTCCTTGATATGTAATATTATTTACATCCTCCTACAATTGTTTAAATACAATTTTACCCTTCGGTGAGTTTTTAGTAAAAGATATGAAAGGAATATTTTGTCGTTTTTTGTATAAGGTACTTTTTGACTTTTCCGACAAAAGCACGAAGAATGTTTTTTTAACTTATACTACCTGAATGGATTTTTAAAACATTATTTCCAAGAAGCATCCTTTACAACTTTTCAAGTTTATTTTTAATCAACTTCTCTTAGTTTAATGTTGTATGACATGTTAAGAAAGGAAAAATGTTTTTGAAAAAGAAAGGATATTTTCCTCAAGAATGGAGTTGAAGTGTTTTATCAAAATTATTTTCCATCTAAGAAAATAAATAGTTCTTTTTTTATCCCTATTATTACATGGATTTGATTATGTTGTGATGGAAATATTTTTTATGAATTCCTTTATATTATATGAATTGTTTTATGATGTCATGATGTTTAAGATTCCCATTTGTATTACTTGGGTTATGCAATGATGTATGATTTATGATTTTGTGGAACACATAAGAATGGTATCATTATGAGATGGGTGGGACCTATATCTCCCTCCAATGCATTGGGTAAAGATTTTATATCTAATGAGATAGACATGGCGGGAACGGTAGGTTATACCGGTTCAGTGAAACAGGACTGAAACGAGGGTGACTCGGTTCAGAAAGAGACTTTGTCCACTAAGATAGTCTTGACAATGAGTCTTGACTAACAAGAAATGATTCTCTATGATTATGTGTGTATGCCACAAATTTTCATGTTTTATGTTATGATTATTGGGATTACATTTCACTACTATGATTTATCCCATGTTATGAAATTATGCTCTCTTTTGCAGGTTAAGTTTTCCAAAATGTTACGTTCTTTTGAAAATGATGTGATTGATATTTCTTTTGTTTACCCTTACTAAGAATTTGAGCTCACGCTTTTATGTTTTCTTTTCCCCAGGATATAAAGAAAGGTTTTAGGTTTAGAAAAAAAAGAAGATCTTTATGGGAGATGTTGAAGATCTTTCACCACGATTTGAAGATTATATTCTGAGTTTCCAAAGACACTAAACTATTAAGATCCTTGTGTGTGTGTTTTTGTTATGTTCTAAGTATTCAGAAAAAGTAATGTAATATCCATGTACGTCAAGATACGGTTCTCTACAGTTGGTATCAGAGGAAAGGTTTAGTCAACCTTTGGAAACTAGGATGCGAGAACTTTAGTGAGATCCCTATAGATATTTCTAAGGTGTGTCTAGTGATGTCTCTAAGGTTAAGTATACGTATAGGTTATAGTACTATAATTACGCTAACGATAATAGAATTAAACCTAAGATGTTATATATTGAAGGTACTCCCCCTTTATTATGTTTTTTTCCCTAGCATTATTTTTGCCTCTCACACTATTCTTTTTGGGTTTTAGAAGATGGCTGGAACCCGAAGGAACCGTGTTGATCAATGCAATGGACAATGCAATGATTGCCCTCCTGAACAAAAAAATGTTATGGGAGATGGAGTGCAAAATCTTATTGCTATACTTACACAAGCTATGAATCATTCTGGACTTCCAAATGAGTAGAGAAGGGAACAATATTCTATTGAGTCCTTCATGAGCCAACCTCCACCTTCTTTCAGTGGGACTTCTGATCCACTTGTTGATGAACAATGGATCAGTACCACTGAAAAGATATTTTAAGTTCTTCAATGTTCTGAACATGATAAAGTCATCTTAGCAGTATATCATTTGGAAAGTGAAGCTGATCAATGGTGGAATCTTATCAAGAATACGAGGCCAAGAGATGAAATTGAGTCCATGGAATGGGACGAGTTCAAGAAATTGTTTTTCAGTAAGTACTTCCCTCGTATTCTTCGAACAAAGATGGAAAAGGAGTTTCTTGAGCTAAATCAGAAGGATGATGAATCTGTTGGTATATATGAAGCGAATTTTACAAGACTTTCAAGGTATGCATCTGGCATTATCATCCAACCTGAAAGTAAATATGATCGATTTTTCAGTGGCTTAAAACCAAGTATTCGAAGGGCATTAGCTATAAGAGACTTCAGTAGCTATGAAGAAATTGTGCGTTGTGCTATCAAGGTAGAAATGGAAGTTGGTGTTACATATCCATCTCATGGTTTTTACAAGAAACGAAAGATGGAGTTCAAGGAGAAATCTCAGAATAATGGTGAAAAGAAGATGAATGTTTCCTTATGCTCAAAGTGTGGAAAGAAGCATGGTGGAGATTGTCTTAAAGGGACTAGAAAACGTTTTAAGTGTGGAAAAGAAGGTCATCGAGCAGATGAGTGTCGAGGTAATGGAAAAAGGGTTTCTAATGATGTGAATAAAGCAAACACTGCAGAGAACGCACCACCAACACTTCAATGCTTCAAGTGCAAGGAAATGGGTCATTATGCTAATAAATGCCCTAATCCAAGGGTTAGTGATGATCAACATGAGCAACCACTTAAGGAAAAGGACAAATGGAAGTCACATGCGATCACTATTGGCGATGTTGAAAATGACAATGATGTGGTGGAATGATTAAGTTTTTATGTAATGGGATTCCAAAATAATGTTGTATCATGGAGTATTGGAATATTTATGTATTGGTCTAATGTGGTATTCAAAGTGATTGAGATATTTTTGGAAATAAGATGATATGCGCATAATGAAGGTAAAACGATAAAATGAAATGTTTAACAGTATTCATGAGCTCATGATTGATATAAGGACTAAGTGATATCATGGTTTGATTATAAATAATTTTGAGGATTTCGGTATGTGGAAAGTGTTAATGTTTAACTACATTAATGTTTTCACTATGGTTCAATGGGTATTAATTCTTCAAGAGAATACATGATTAAGGTATTCACATGTTTTTCATTTGACCAGCAAGATATATCTTATGATATATGTGGGATAAATGATGGCATTCACATAATTGTTCTGTGACATTTCAAGTAATCATTTTCTTTATACTATGAGCTTGGACCGAAGTATTTTATATAAGACTAAAGATTAGAATGGATTATGTTAGACATAAGTTAGGATAAAACGTTTTTCGATATTATTTATGGGATGTTATAGTAATATAGCTTTAGAAAAAGGACAACCTGCAGGACGGGCGACAGCCCATCGCGTCGGACAAGGCTGTGGGAATCGAACCCACAACCGATGTGCGACTGGCCTTTATCACCTACCACTAGCCTACATGAAGTCCCTATTTAGTAGAAACTAGTTTTATTATATTAAGCAGTATGATATATGAAGTATAAGTCCATTTTAGGAACCATATATGATTAATCTCACTATAGAATGACTTATGTATATTTAATAACTTTTGCTAACCTTTTGTTTGAGACAGATGGAATGACCCGTCATTCTATCACATGATCTGCTAACACTTCACGAATAAAAAATTCAACTTCATTTATTTAAGAGATGAAGTGGAAATTGTTCAAGGCACGAACAACAGTGAGATTTTATCAAAATAAAGTAAGTATTTATTCTAATTCAAATTCTTCAACTTTAGGGAAACGATGTTGAAAACCAAAAATGATGTCCTAGTGCTCTTATATCTGATTATTCAGATGGTACCTTAGATCGTCACAAATTTTTGGATTTGTGATTGTTGGCTTTTCCATAGCCATGTTCTCTAACACTCTCCATCAGAACATGATGGTTAGATTTATCTTCCATATCCATATTTTCACCTATGTGGAAACCCAGTGATTAGTTTATTTGGGTAACAGTTACGTTTCATACTTTCGTTTTTAAAGTTTGGTTTTGGTATTCCTTTTTACGATGTGGGTTTCGATTAAATAAACTTTCGAATAGTAATCCATTTATAACCCCGACAAATTTCGAGGGCGAAATTCATTTTAAGGGGGGTAGAATGTAACACGCCGAGATTTTATGAAAAATATTATTTTTAATTTTATTAATGTATTGTGTTATACGCTACACCAAAAGGAGCTTTCATGACACACACCACTAACCTGGATTGAATTACACGCAATCACGACCTTCCACGATAGCGTGTGTTGTACGCAACACCATGTTTCGCTAAACAACGATATGCTATTAAAATATTACTAAAACTAGACGTTATGAATAGTAATAACCACTTTTTGAAATTTTGTAATTTCTATTTTTCAAAATGGACTTCAGTTTTGGATTCGGAATATCGAAATTAGCTTAGGGTGAAATTTTGGTGATTTTCGGATAACTTTTATATTTTGATGAATAGTGAAAATTACTAAATTTTAATTAAAAACAACTTTTTCAATCGAAATAATTAATAGTGATAAATTATTAATTAGAGTGGTTTTAAAGTATATTTAGAATATATTTTTACAATTTAATACAATGTTGGTCATTGGATGTAATTTCACATTTAAACCTGTTATAAAAAGTGTCAATCTTTTGATAGTTATTATCTCTTAAAAACACGCCTTTTGTTTTGACGACGGGGATTAATTTTTAAATTAATTAATGCAACTGATATGTTTTGAATTTGGTAAAATAGAAATCATTTTTGAGTTTATAATATCAAATATAGCTTAGGCCTAATTTTTGGTATTTTTCTGAAAACTTTCAATTTTTGATGAATAGTGAAACCACTAAGTGGTAGTTAAAAAACTGAATTTTTCATAAAACATAATTTTACCGCTTCTGTGAGTGGAATTTTGAAAATCCGAGAGACACGGTTAATATCAAGGACTAAAATGTGGTTCAATGAGATGAAAATAATTTTTGGTGAATAGTAACTTTTTACTTTTTTTTACCACGGTTAAAAGTAAATAGGGTAATTAAGGGTAAAAATATTATTATTATTACCCTAACACATGTCCTAAGTATATTGGATAAGTGTAATTCGACCAAAAACAACCTTAGGAATAAAATAGGACCATTTAGGCCCACTTGGATTAGATTAGGACATTTATTATTAATTTATTTAAAGAATGGTTAAAATAGTTAAAATCAAAGTTTAATAAGTAAATCATTTTTAATATGGGGTTATACATAAGATAAATTCGACTATAAATATTCATTAGAAAGATAAAAATATTTCCTACATAATGGTATTTTATTTGTAATTTTTAGACATTAAATAATGTAATTTATTTATGACACAACGATGATGCAGTAATTATCTTATTAATGAAATATTGACATAATTGATGTTATAAATACCCAAATAAATATAATTTGAGACTTTTTATGACTTACACTAATTTTTTAGGTTAATATGACATTTTAGTGTTGATTTAAGTAACTTTTTTCTAACTTATCATTCTTTTATGAATTTCATAAAAATCATGTACCAAATAGTGTCAAAATTGACATAAATTAGTTTTTAAAACAAATATTATATTATTAATTGTTATTTTATTCTTAAAAATCTATGGTTCGGCCAAATGACCTAGATAAGGTTATATATATTAATAATAAACATCTTTCGGTTCGTTTGGCTTCTTATAGTAAGTTTATTAACCTTATAGTGTAAGAAAACAAGAAGACACGGTAAAAGTAAAATTATATAACTTAAAGTTAAATATAAATGATAAGGCTAAAATAGGAACCTAAACTTGTCTAAATCCTATTTGTTGATAGGATTTAGACCCATCCCCACTTTACCTTCTAAATAAGACCCTTTGGAACCATTATAAACTGATTTTGACTTTAATATAAAATAATATTTTGAGATATTCCTAAGGTGCCCCTCTCCTCCCTTATGAAAGGTCACCTCCTCCCCCTCCTCCTCACACCAATTTGAGCACTCAAGATCTGCCAACCCCTACCAAAATCCCTTCTCCCCTTCCCTAGAGTAATCCTAGAGGTCCTAGTCTTCTTCAAAGACCAATCTTAGTTCCCTAAGTGGAGGATTCAAAGAGGCGTTTAAAAGAAGAGGAGCTTCGGACACGTACAAAGAAAATCAGACCTAAGGTAAGGGAAATATCACAATCTCATTTTTATCCGAGATTGTTTATACTTTGAAATTTACTGGGGTGTATTTTATCATCCACATCCATCTTTCCTCGATATTTAATATTATTTACATCCTCCTACAATTGTTTAAATCCAATTTTACCCTTCGGTGAGTTTTTAGTAAAAGATATGAAAGGAATCTTTTGTCGTTTTTCGTATAAGGTACTTTTTGACTTTTCCGACAAAAGTACGAAGAATGTTTTTTTAACTTATACTAAATGAATGGATTTTTAAAACATTATTTTCAAGAAGCATCCTTTACAAGTTTTCATGTTTATTTTTAATCAAATTCTCTTAGTTTAAAGTTGTATGACATGTTAAGAAAGGAAAAATGTTTTTGAAAAAGAAAGGACATTTTCCTCAAGAATGGAGTTGAAGTGTTTTATCAAAATTATTTTCCATCTAAGATAATAAATAGTTCTGTTTTTTATCCCTATTATTACATGTATTTGATTATGTGGTGATGGAAATATTTTTTATGAATTCCTTTATATTATATGAATTGTTTTATGATGTCATGATGTTTAAGATTCCCATTTGTATTACTTGGGTTATGCAATGATGTATGATTTATGATTTTGTGGCACACATAATAATGGTATCATTATGAGATGTGTGGGACCTATATCTCCCTCCAATGCATTGGGTAAAGATTTTATATCTCATGAGATAGACATGGCTGGAACGGTAGGTTATACCGGTTCAGTGAAACAGGACTGAAACAAGGGTGACTCGGTTCAGAAAGGGACTTTGTCCACTAAGATAGTCTTGGCAATGAGTCTTGACTAAGAAGAAATTATTCTCTATGATTATGTGTGTATGCCACAAAGTCTCATGTTTTATGTTATGATTATTGGGATTACATTTCACTACTATGATTTATCCCATGTTATGAAATTATGCTCTCTTTTGCAGGTTAAGTTTTCCAAAATGTTACATTCTTATGAAAATGATGTGATTGATATTTCTTTTGTTTACCCTTACTGATCATTTGAGCTCACCCTTTTATGTTTTCTTTTCCCCAGGATATAAAGAAAGGTTTTAGGTTCAGAAAAAAAAAGAAGATCTTTATGGGAGATGTTGAAGATCTTTCACCACGATTTGAAGATTATATTCTGAGTTTCCAAAGACACTAAACTATTACGATCCTTGTGTGTGTGTTTTTGTTATGTTCTAAGTATTCAGAAAATGTAATGTAATTTCCATGTATGTAAAGATACGGTTCTCTACAATGGATATCTAACAAGATACTCTAGCTACATACCATGTTGGATGGATGACGTTCACATGGTATTTGTCCCTTACATCGTGTGACAAATATCACTCACTGCATGAACCCTGTCCACAATATTGAGGCGTCCACATGATGTGTGTTCTTCCAATATATACACATTTTATATAAATTTTCCATATGAAATCATGTTTATTTCTCACTTATTACCCATTCTACTTCCACCATCGATTCTCTAATGATTTTCACCCCAAATTTAGATACACGGTTCACTAATCCCACAATCACAGAAGTGGATAGATTCTAGACACCATTTAATTTTAAAATTACTCATCACCAATCTATCAATGTTCATTATGTAAAATCACATATTGTCAAAAATGGTTTATCCCTCTTTTGTGTAACGACTAAGTGTTTATTATATGTTTTTGTTTATTATATAATTGTGTTTAGTATTATATTTAATAATATTATACACATAAGAAATATTATGAATCTATAAAAACATATTCTCATTAATATGGATCATTAAATTAGTCTTCCATAAAATAAATTAAAATATGAAAAATTACAAGTAGATAGAATATAAATAATGAAAATGTAAAATGGGAAAATATGGATTGCCCCAATCTACAAGGATCACCCCCATGGACAAAACAATAGAAACAATGAAAATTACAAGTAAACAAATAAAATTATTAGAAAATTATAATATATAACATTGGGAGGAATTATAGTTAATATTTATTGAAATAATGGATTTGTATATATATGAGGTAATGTGGCCATTTGAATACTAATTTGTCTATTAAAATTGTAACTTAGTAGTTAAAAATAATAATATTGTCATTGGAAATAGTAACATGACTATTGGAATATTAATTTTACCTCAAAACAATTATGATATAAATCTTATTTATCATTATTAATCTATGTAAATATAAATACTCTAATAATAAGAAAACAATATGCTGAATAAAACTCAATAAATATATAAGATGATTTTAAATAATATTTTTAAAAATATATTTGAAACAAAATCATAGTTTTTATATTAAATATTAAAAATTATTGTTATAGAAATTTATTTTGATGAAATAAATATAATATTTTTAATAATAATATCATTTTTTTTCTAAGTGTGATTTTATTATAATTTTCCTAAATAATTCATTTTTGGGTGCCTAGTAAAAATACAGTTTTTCATATAACCGATGTATCTTAAATTACATTATTCATGATGTAAAAATGACATAATACTTTTTAGAACATGATTTTTGTAAGTTATATATTTATTTTTATAAATAATTAGTTAATATAAAATGAACATAAATTTCAAATGTAAAAAACATTTTCCAGAATCAAATGTTAAATTTGGTCCCTTAAAATAACAATTTTCATTTCATTCAAGATTCCTTTTTAATAAACTATTAAATTCTAATTATATTGTGTTTTAAACCCTTAAAACCTATATATTATATTTATATATGATTTCTATTGTAAAAAAATTACTATTACACGTTTTACCTTTAATATATTATTTTATTTAATATCTCATTATGAAAATACGCCTCTCCTTATATATAAATACAACTAGTACCTACCCTTGCAAAACCCCCATACATTACATTAATGAGACTAAAACTTTTATTAAATCTTCTTATCATTCCCCTTAGAATACTTAGGATTGTTATTAAGTAATACAATGCCAAAAATTAATGGAGTTTTAATGTCATAAATGAGAAACAACACCGAGGAAAATGTATGTTTCGAACCACTATACTTTTATTTTTCTTATCATTATTTTATTTCAACACATTATAAAAAATTATTTAGGATTTCAAATTTATATTACTTATTTAAACCTACTTTATGTGTCATATTTATGACATATATAAATTTCAAAATTCTTTTTCCCGCTATTTTGATTATGTCCCCTCAATCGTCAGTTAACCACATATGGGAGCATTTCAATGTCAATGCTTATAACCACCATCTTCTAACTATATATGAATAATATATAATACATAAATACATAATTACAAGTATTATATTCTTATTGAGTTAATTATACTTATTTATAAATTAATTTTAATTAAAATAGTGAAATTGAATCAAAATAGGAAAAATTAATGAAAACATGATATAAAGAAATATAGTTTAACATAAATTATTATAGAATACAATAAAATAATTATTATTTATAAATAGTGGAACAAATTAAAATTTTTCACTTCGGTAAATTTTTTAATAATATTATGATTATTATTAAAGAGGTATAAAAGCAAAACAAATATAGTGGAATTTATTGTATGGGGATTCTCGAACCCAATTCCCTTATTTGGGTTATATTATCATAAATTGTATGAATGTTATTATTAGGATCTTAAAATTTCCATTCCCTTTTATTTAAGGGATATATTTGTTCATTGGTTTTATCGGGGAACACAAAAGAAACCAGTATGATGTGTATTTTAATATAATTATCATCAAAACAATTGAACAAGTTATATATGATGATATAATCCCCAATAGTGGTATGAGGATCTCTTGTGAATAAAATAGTTCCTGAAAAAAATTGAACACATACCTTGATCAAAATGACGATCCCTCAATTGAAAATATTCATCAGTAATTTTTTGACTGAAATATCTGATATTGATCCCCTCTATGTCATCAACACATGCTCCTTGAATCCTTTCTCTCACCATTCATTGAAATTCATGTGATAGAATGGAGCTCTGAAGAACCCTTTGGCGTTCTGATGATCTCAAAAATCCTATAATTATGATCCATCAAAAGCATTCTTGCATCAGTAGACAGTGTTATACATTATCTCTCTAAAAAGAATGAGGGTAGAGAATCTATCATTCCATTGGAATGACCAACGTAACGAATGAGATCATCTCTCATGTTTATATAGTGGGATGTTATAAAGAATAAGATGGGTTCCCAGATCTCAGAATAATGATTCCTACAAAATAAGCAATAAATAAAAAATTATTATGAACTAAACTATATCATAAATATCATTTATATTTTATCACATACTTTTAAAATTAATAAAATATATAATTTTATAAAATAAATTCATTGAAATAAACTCATAATTCCCACTAATATTAAAGGAACATGGAATATTTAACTAATAATCGTTCATATAATTGTATTCCTTCTATTTACACACACCTTAAATAAATTCATCCCATCTGCTCATAAAGTGAATAATAAATAATTTATTTTTGAATGATAAAAATATACAACTATTAGTCCTAGTTTTAGGGATCACCATGTCTTATATAGCTATTCCCCAGAAAAGGGTGGATTATTGAATATGATATCCTGTGTTAACCATTAAGACCCTATCTTGATAGAATTGAATAGTATTAATAGATTGTGGGAACATTTTAGAAACCCATCAAGGACCCATAATTTATATGAAAAATAATAATTGAAACCAACATATGTAAACGCATAGTGTAATATAATATATGTTTATTTTGATATCTTGTAAAATTGGATTCACAATTATGTCATTATCCTTTTGGGGTTTTTATCTAAATTGTTGTATTTACCTCTTCTTACCTTGACCAAGGATTTATGAAGGTATTATCATCACGATCAACCAGTACCAAGATACTACATCCTCAAATTTGAATAGAAAAATTCTATCAGGACCATTCAACCAATTCCATACTACCAATGACACTCCCAACACAGGTTACCTGTCCACAATTTTACTATCATGGTTTCTTACATGCAGCAATGTACATGATCATGTGGAAAACATTAACAATGTTATCAAGTTAGGGGAACAATACTCGTGTCTATGTATAGAAATATCAAATAATACCTTAAACATGTGGTGTTCTTATTGGTGGGTTTTTCCTCATAATCTGACTTACCAGAGTAACAATGTGTGATCTTCTTTAGAAGATGTACAAACTCTTATGATACCTAACCACTCGATAGTCAGACGTCTACTATTTCCTCCAAGTATGTTGTATCTAGACCATAATAATTTTCTCATATTAATAACATAGTATCTCAAGGTTATCATTATATCATAGGATCTACTATAACCTTTTGATATGAAAATTAATATATGGATTATATCATTTTAAATAATAATAAAAAATGTCTACATTTTATTGGTATGTGTATATAATGCATAACATATTATAATCTTGGAATGCTAATGGAAAAGTACTATATAGTTTGGTCTAGGTCACCAACATTTATATCACTCCCACCAATTATAGATCCATCTTAATAACATTCATTGTTAGCTCTCACATTATTATGATCGTGTATTTTCTGAGTTGTGGATTTAGATTCTAGGTTTTCCATGACTCTACTGTGTGACTATTCTACTATTTGTGACATCTTCTCCTTGAGTAAAACTCTTCAATATATGGAAAACTAATGTTTATTCCTTTTCCAATTATTATATCATGATATATTGTCTAGTAAGAATATCAAAATTTATATTATGATAATAATTTACATACTAAATGTGAATCCATGAATCGAAAAAATCGTTTCATATTAAAAACTACTTGTTAGCCACCTCAGATGCTATAACTTACTCATTATTTATAAATATGTTTACAAATGTAAATATTGAGTTTTTAGCACTCATTACCTTATCGTAACTGTGATATTATATCACATTTATCTATGAAATACTCGTTTGTGTCCCCTAAAAAACTAGTATGCCTTACTCACCTCGTACCATGTATATATCCTTTTTGTTTTCTCTAGTACTATTGGACAGTTATGAATTCTTCACATGCATTACTCAAAGGTATAAATTATATTTTCTTGAATTTATCTATATGTTGGAAATATCATAATTTATACCTATTGGTGATTGATCCATTATACAATACTATGGAATTCAACACAATACATTAATATAATATTATTTCTTATAAGTTTCTTCATAGAGAGATTTATACCATGTGACATGGGGAAAAATTCTTTCTCAAATTGTTATAACTTCTATTTTTCGACACGATCCCAATATATGTATGATTTACTAGGTCTACACAACCATTATATTTTCCTCAATAGATCATATTCTAGTTATATTTGGAATCAAAATTAACTAAATCTATATAGTTATTATTTTTTTGAGACATAACTAACAATTAGACGAAGAGTTCTTTTCAATATGTTACCAAACATATTTCAGTTGGAATGTTATGTCTCTAACACTATCTTATTATAGGACCATGGAGTTGATTCATTCCAAATTAATATTTTGTAATCTTGTTTCATACATTAATCCTAAACAATATTTCAAAAACCATTACCCTTTATTTTTATTCTTTAATATTTCCATCCCTTTCTAGTTGTCTTATTTAGACACCTTCATTGTTTAGTGGTCTTGAAATAAAATCCTCAATAATATGATAATTTAAAATATTTATAAAAAGTAAAATTTAATGGATTTACCCATAAGGACATGCCATTAACAATCAATATTTACTATTACAATTCTTGTACCATCCATGTATCATATCACTTAAATAAAACCCATAGTATTCAAAATAAGAACCCCATAATATTTGATACATGGAATACATTATTGAATTTTATATATTCTATTGAATCATAGATAATTTACATATTCTTCTTAATTGTAGGATTTATTATTTACAATGAATAATTTATCATCGTTGATGATGAATATAAATCCATTACCATGGTTTTATCCATCCTATAGAGTTTTCTTCTTTAGAACATTGATTTTCTATATGATGGTGTTTAATTTATTCCTATGTCTACCACTTGTGATTCTCATGCATTGACTAAACCTAATTAAATTTATCTCTTAGTTTCTCAAATATAGATATCCACCCATTCTTATAAATTTATCCTATAACTTCAATATAAACATTCTATTATACGTATTTTAATAATCTATTAATAAAATATTAAGGTGATTACTATATATGAAAAATTATGACATTATTTATAAAAATTGGTTTTTATCCCCCAACAAACTTATTTCATGTAACCACATGTTCTTGTGGACAAGAAATCCAATTTTTATTATAGTTTTAAAATGGTTATGGTTAAACATTTTTATTTTCAAATACTGTCCCAAAATATATATTTTTATCTGCAATGCATAAGTTTAATATTGATTTTTATCTTACATACATCATTACTGTAATGTGTATATTGAAATTTGAATTTAGGAATTACGATATTCGATATTTTCTTGATCAGTGTTAATATCTAATCATCATCATTTAACTTCCTTATTATTAACATTTCCCTAATGTGGATAAGGTAATGGCGGTTTAAGAATTACTTAATGCTTAATTATATTGATTGATGAATGCTTGGTTCATCTATTAATTGGATTTACAGCCTAAAGTATCTCATATATTCAAACCATGAATATATCATACATCACATTTACATTTCATAAACACTTAATTGGACCAAATAAAACATACATACCACAATATTACCCTTGTAATATTCTGCTCTCTCTAGTTGAGATAATTTTAAAATAATTATGGAATAATGTTATTTATAAAGGATTCTTTGTCCAAAAAAATAAGTATATACATATATAACATATATGGTGATAAAATCCACTGATTCTAAAACAATAAACGGTGTAGACCTGATTTAAATTTTTAGTTTCAAATTATAAAGTATTATCATGATACAAATTCGTATTTTGATGCCAAATTTTATAAACATTGAGTATTTCTAAGGATTCATTCATTAATGAACTCTTGATTAAATTTCTAATAACACAAACAACATTAATTCATAAACTGGAATAATGTCTCCTTTTATCCAAATGCAAATTCAGAGAATTTATTTGTTACACCAAATACAATTTCTACTATAATCAATAAAATTGACAATATTGAAGTTTTGTGAATTTTACCACAAACTTAGGAACCACCAATTATAATATTTTTAGAGAAGATTCCTTAATTTGTATAATGTTTATATAGTTAATTCATTACTTCATTTTGATACACATTTGTAATAATAAAATTGAATTTAATTTCCAAGAATTTTAATGAATCTATAATTATAATTAATAAATATACCTACAGAATAAGTGTTTAATTTTTTTAAATTTATATCATTTCCATTAGAATTCTATAGATTTATTCCATGACGTGTGAATCAATTAACCTCATGTATTATAACATTACTCTTTTCATTGAATGATATTGATAATGTCTCTTTTTCTTCTCTCTTGAAACTCTCCATCTCATTTTAGTTAAACATGGTCACCATATGAATTAAATATTAAACAGTCATTAAGTTCTTATTTTTTTAGCGAACAAATCATAAAAGTTAAATAATTTTTTTATCAAAATAGTTCTTTTTGTATTCATAAACAAAACTAGAGTAATTGGCTGAAAATTATATGTGAATGGGATTCATTTAATTATTGAAATCTATCATCCAATATACACATATCTAGTTTAGTCATCACAATTTCACATCCATGTTTTACTTTCTCTTCAAAATATTATTATAAATGCTACAACATATAAAATCATTTATGTACTGAGGATGAATCCATAAATCATATCCGATATTGAGGATATAATTATTACATATAAATATTACGAATAATAAATGATTCTCAGAAACTCCTATATATATGATCACTTCTTTAGGTGTATTAACATGTATTAGAGACATGGGTACCTTGATTTTCAGATGCCAAATTTATTTTTACAAGAACATGTACTATTTCTAGAAATTCTTGTTACGTTTTCCATTTACATTTACAAGGAATATCATTGTGTGTATTAATGTATTGTGTTTTATTTTATACAAAAAATTAATCTAAAAGATTATATATTAATATTGATTCATGATTTAAACACTATTGATTAATCAGATAACCATTAATTGTATCCACTAATTTTATGAAAGTCTATAATCCTTGAGTACTATAACATGGATACTATATGAAGGGATTATTCATGTAGAAATGATCATTATAACACCCATCATAATCTACATTATATGGATAATCCACTGTCCAACGAGTTCATGGTAGGAATTCGACTGGCCAACCGCATTAACACCCATATCTTTGATATGTTGTGTGTATTCACAGCATATAAATTCATATATATGATTTAATCTATTCTTGAAACTAAATTTTATGACTGTTAGCTATGGATACTCCTTTACCACCAGCTTCAGTTAAGATAACCCATCATTCTCATATGATCTCCCCAATTGTAGGAGGCACGCTCAACTATCGTTAATCAAGATCCCCAAACACCTGGTTCATTTCAAATAGAAAAGATGGAATTCATATATGACATTTTGTTTTATTGAGGGGTTTTCATATTTTTATTAATGAATAAAATCCATTTCTATAATTATTCTCATACTGTGATATTACACTCACAACTGAACATTAAAATAAAAACATTTAATACCAATTTAGACATTATTTTTGTTTATTATTTTATATGTTTATTCTATCATGTAAATGAAAAAATTAATAAATAAATGCATAAATAAAATAAAATATCCAACCAGACATTAAAATCCAATATTAATAGATCCATTTAAACTTAGTTGATCAACCCTGACCTACAGAAATCATATATCAGTTGTGTCTTGACTCGTGATGTATCTCACACCCATCCAATGTCAACTACCCATCTAGATTTCTCCTCAACATTGAATAGACTGCATCTCCCACCATCCTTATCATTATATAAATATAATTTCATAAAGGTGAGGTTTCTTAGGATTAGGAAATATAGGTAATGTGATTTTAGATGGGCATGGAGACCCTTAAACATGGTGAATAAAAATTATATTTCCCTAAAATTCCATAAAAATAACTAATTATATAAAATTATCTCATGTAATTTAATAATTAATTAAATAAATAATCCATATAGACATAGGTTTCTAAATCCCTAAAAGAGGTTAGTGGGTAAAATAATTATGTGATAAAATTAGATTTAAATAATTTAAATTATGAAGAATATTAAATAACTTAAATGAATTAAATTTGAAAAAAAATTATTTAATTCTCATTTGGACCTATTATTACATTAATTTTTTTCCAAATATTACATAAATTAATTAATTCAATTTAATATCTAAGATAAATTAATTTTATATCTGAGTATTAAAATATTATATTTTTAACTACAAATTAATATTTTAACTAATTTATTATAATATTAATATTAAATTATTTATGATTAAATTGGGCCCTGAAACCCTAACCCCTTCTCATTGTGAGAGGCTAACTCCGCACATTGATTGTTTTTGGGAAATTAAAATATTGTTGGTGAATGTTCTATTTTTTGGCCTTGCCTTCTAGAAATTGATATTTTTTCATCTACAGTGAATCTTCATTAAATGGAATTGTTTCTGTCCTGATTTAGAATTACTTAGAAATTTCTTATCCTTCATTTCTGTTGAATCCTCTTTATTCAGATTATCTTTCTCTTGATTTGAAATTAGATTATAATGCCTTTTCAACAAAAATTTGGGGGCATCATTTGAATATAGTATAGTGTACAAAATATACAAATAATAAATGTTTAAAGTATATATTCACTTATAAATAATTGAACATGAGACATGAATGATGGGTGGAACTGATCATGGATTATGATTGCATGATTCGTTACCATCATAGAAAAGAAAAAAATGTGGTCGATGATTTTAGTTGAAAAAGTAATTATATATTAACCATGATATGTATCGATTTCTAACCCTTTGGTTAATGATTTGAGGAATTTATTCTTGATGTTGTGGATATAGGCATAACATCTCTTTTGTTTCATGTTCATTACATTATATTCTCTAAAAGAATTAAGAGAGCTCAAAAGGATGATCAATATTTGACGGAAAATGTATAATATAATTAGAACTATATGTTTTCGGATTTTAATATTGTTTGAAAAGGTGTCTTAAAATTTGGAAAATGTTAATTTTTTCCTTTTGGTTACCATTTGGGGAAATAGTTGTTGACTGATTCTCATATTTCTCTATTTTTCAGTCATCTGGGAAGCACTAGGATGCATAGAGATCTTCAAAAGTATTACTATTGGGATAGAATGTAGAGATATAATTATGAATTTACTATAATTTTTTGATTCATCAAATGGTTAATGTATAATAATATTTACTATAGGGTATCCCTCAACCATTCATAATGGATTAGCAGAATTTGGAAAATATATCTATGGATTTCGTGATGGGATTTCAATGGATATTTGGAGGTAACAATATAATTTTTTTATTTATCATAAATTAAATAAATATTAACATTTATATCATATTATAGATATAATATTTTTTGTATTACAATTATATGCATTACTAAAAATAGATATTCATGTTACATGAAGTGACTCTCTTTGCTATATTATATCATGATCTTAGTTTAACATTCAATTTTTTGAAAGGATGTAACAATTAATTTGGTAATTAATTAAATTACAAAACAACATTTCATCCTCAATCTGATAGATAGTATGATTGGGGGATTCATACCATTGAAGATATTATTTGTTCATGTTCAGTGTATTGTTATGAAATATTGGATAAACATCATTATTTGTATGAGATTTTTTTAATAACATTTTCTATTCTATTATACACACAGAACCATTTGTTGCAGTATATTGGATATTGTGTAAAACACACGATTTTTGTGATGAAGTAGGAGAAAGAAAGTGGATAGTACTATAGTTCATATATTAAAGGATATGGGAGGTGCATTTTAATTGAAAACATATTTGGATAACTCAAAGAATAAATAAATATTGTTCATACAACTGGAGGAAATATTTTTCTTTCAAGGTAGTTTATTATGTCTTTCTCATAGTTTCTCTATGAAATAATGTAATTTATTTAGGTAAGAAGGGTATAATGATTCCATAGATTATTAGATCATATGAAAATCAGGAGAAATTTGGATCATTTCCTAGAAAGTGATATTCTCTAGAGATTATCTTAGGTACACATCATGTTTTTTGTTTCAATGTTAAGACAATATTTTCCAGATTCATCTCATGTTTTGATGCTCGAAGTAGTTTAGTTAGAAAATTTTCATTTTTATGAGGAATAAATAGTTCATATTATTACCCATAGAGAGAAATTTAGGTGGAATAAGTTGATTCATCAGTTTATGTTTATATGGGAAAACAATATGGTAGAATATGAAATATGAGAATCTCAAAATGCTATGAGGGAATGATATACCCACTTGTTTGGTAAGTGAATAAAATTATGAGGATAAAATTTCTAAAATGATTAATTATGTAGAAACCCAGGAAATTAAATAATAAATCATTTTCATATTTTCAATATTAATTAAATATTTAAATTAGTTATAAATATAATTTTTAATTTTTAATTAAAACATTAAATTGTTTTAAGGAAACACTCTTATGATAATGTTTTATATAAAATAATATGTTTTGAATTTATGAATATTAATTTTATAAGATTAAAATTATTTTTTAAATTATAATATAAAAATTTACATTGGGATAATTTTTTGGATTTATCAAAAATTATTTATTCTTCATTGAATAGTAAAAAATACAAATTTCTTTAAAACGTCATTTCTTTTAATAAATTGAGTAATAGAAAATACCTTTATGTTTTTAAAAAATTTAAAAGTTACCAAGTATTATTTAGTTATATTTAATACACTAAACACCATTTTAATCTATGCTACATTGGTTTTTAATATAAGTTTGTCTTTTGGTTTAAATAAGTGTTTTTCTAAAAATTATTTTAAATTTAGTAATGATTCACATTTATTATTAATTAAAATAATCCCTAATGGGGAATTTTTTAGATGAAATTTTTATACTATATCTTTTTAAATATTAATTCGTTTTTATATAATTATTATTATTACTAATAGAGTTAATTTAAAATCTTTTTTTTATAAAAATAATCTCTTCTAAAAACCTGATGTCTCACCATGTCTATATGATTATTATTAAATTTAATTTTTGCACTTCTGTGATTTGAATATGGAAATTTTTTTTAAATATTTTTAATAATAATTATTAATAATTTCTAATTAGGTCACCATAAAGTTTTTTATTAATTTTATTCGAGAATTTTTTAAAAATTATTTATTATGATAAAGGTAAAAATAGATTCACTAAGAGGGTAAACTATAATATTAACAAAACAAATGACCTAGAAGCATATCCAACATCCATTTTAAGGTTATATTCAGAACAAATAACTTATAGGATACAAGTTTGAAAATTATTTGATCCTGGTTACATGATCAAAAACATAAGTGTAATTCACTCTTTACAAAATTTACATGTTTTCCACTCACCCAAATTCTAAAAGGCGTCCACCTATCCTCTCCTATTCAAATATTCAAAATATAATTGTTTTTTAAATAAAAGTTCAAATAACTCATATAAATACCCCCTTTAATACCATATTACTTAAATTGGGTAGAAATCAAACCAAGGAAGGCCTTTGGGATAAACCTAAAGAGTTACCCGGAGAAGAGGTAATATTCATCAATGTGTGATTTAGTTTTACTTTTTTCACCACTCCTATAAATTATTCATAAAACATGGTTATATAATAATTTAATTATCCTAAATATACTAATATTTTTATTTTTAATGTTAATAACTATAAAAACTCGCACTTCTATCAAATGGGTTACTAAATCATAATTCGTATATATGGCATACTACTACCTCACAAACTAATGACGCTCATTTTTCCATTACCATATATCAAGTATGGGAATAATGATGTATCTAATGTTTATATATGTTATTAATAACATAATAATACATATAATTTCATTATATTATATATACCATTTTTATATTCCAATGCATAAGTGAAGTGATAATGTCACCCATGAGGATGAAGGATTACTGCATCGCAAAGTGATTCTCATTTGTTTTCAGTAAACAGTTATGTGAATAGTAAGAAAACAATTATAATTAAAATTTTTAATTTTAATTAAATATTTATTATACTCATGACATTTTTATAATTTTTAATAATATTATATCCTTTTCTTACTTCTCTTTTCACTCACCGAAAATGTGATAACCTTTTTTATAACCATATAAAAAATTGAAATATATAAGTATATATGATTAGATATCATATTATTTATAATATAATTATAATTATGTAAATATTAATTTGACATACCTTCTTTCAATAATAATCATAGGAAAAATGGAAACGTTACTCATGCATGCCTTCGGACTATTGTCACCATGATTGTATCATTAGTTGTTTTTTCATAAAAATATTTCATAAATAGTTTTAAAAGTATAATTGATGTATAATTATTATTATTAAATATTTATTATAATTCTTGAAATGTTTTAATATTTTTCTCATTTACCATAGTCGACCTACCAAAGTCATTTTTGACACATAAACTAAATATGGTCAAAACATGTGAATTAATAATAATTTATTATGTAATATTATATAACTTGTTAATAAATTAAATAAAAGTACTAATAAACATGAAATATTTACACATGAAATTAAATAATTAACATAGTTCCATTATTTTTGAAGATAAAGACACAAGTGGTGAATCAAACTCAAGGTAAGAGACTTTGTTTCAATTTCCTTTTTGAGGAATATTTTGATGTTATGAAACTATATTAATTTAATATGTGTTTATAAATCCCTTATACATGTCATATAAATAAATCATATATTCTCATGGTATTTAAATTTTTAATTATTTATAATCTTCCATGTGGTTGTGATTCAGGTTCTATTCCATGTGATAACGGAATTTTATTTTATTTTTCAATCCTATTTTAATGATTTTTCTTAAAAAAGTATTTCTAATACATGTCCAAGTTTTTAAAATTACTTTCTAAAATGATTCATTTTAGCATAAAATATTTATAGATTCTATTTTATACTATATTTTCATTATTTTTCAAAAGGATTATTTTTACATGTTTTATACGAAACATTTATAAAAATGAGAAAATGGATTCTTAAATTACAAGTTGATATTGAACTTTCCACCACTATGAACATTATGAGATTCATATATTCCATTTCTATATTTCAAGAATAATTGAATTAAAAACCCATTTCCCTTTTTTGGTTACTATGTTGCTTAAAATTGTTTTTCAAAATAAAAGTGTATTTTTTGATTGAAAATGGTTTTTAAAAGAAAAATGAGTTTTTATTTGAAAAAGAAATTTATTTATTAATTTAACTATTTTTGAACATATTTTAATATTTAAATGTGAAATCATAACAGTGCTTTATTCATGATATGTTACATGATATTTATGTGATGTGGGCGACCAGATAAAGTCAGGTGAGCCAATTTTATCTTATAAGATAGGGTGGCCCAGATAGAATCAGGTGATCTAATTATATTTATATGACTGGGATACCCTAATTGGGTTTGAAAAGCTTGATATAGCTTATATTATTTGGGGGACCATATAGTGTCATGTGATCCAATTATGTCTTAAACAATGGTTTCATCCAAAT
Organism: Viscum album; assembly: GCA_963277665.1. Taxonomy (NCBI): domain Eukaryota; kingdom Viridiplantae; phylum Streptophyta; class Magnoliopsida; order Santalales; family Viscaceae; genus Viscum; species Viscum album. Next base: position 1,917,469,068 of record OY728125.1, on the reverse strand, counting down.
AGAACTCCAATTAATTGGGTAATGTTCCTTATCTTAATAAGAAAGAAAGAGGGACTTACCAAAGGTTCACCGATGAATTTAATTGGACTCTTGTTACTCTAAAGCACATTTAAAATGGATGATGAATGTGATTTTCTATGTTTCTATGAAGGGTTTTTAATTTCATTCTAGGGGTTGTAATGATTTTCATTAAAAAATGTGTCTTTGTGTTTTTATATGATTTTTTTTTTCTTTTATTATTCCCCAAGAGAATTAAAGATATTTTGAAATTTTATACAAGTTTACATGTTTTCGCAGGACTAAAGAATTTTCTTGATTGTGTTTAACTTACTATGATTTTTTTATCATCCCAAATTTTTAAATTTCTTTTCATGTTCTTAGGATGGGTAACGGAATGAAAGAGTTCATGTGGAATATCATGAATATTTAACATTAAATTAGATAATATTTATTTTTTATGTTTTACATTTTAGAAAAAATGGATACCAATTGAATGAATAAAATTATGTTATATGTTTTGGAAATTTATGAGTTATGAACTAATTGTCTAAAACTAAATACCTGAAAATATACTCAATGTTAATGAATGTAAATTCATAACAAAAACTCAATATTATATAAATTTTAGAGTTGGTTATTTACTGAATCATTGGCCACATAAAATCATAATAATGAACTATGAATGGAGGGAGAAACCCATAAAAAATTGATGAATAATGTTGGCCATTGTTCATTCGACCCGCATCGATGGAAATTCATGAATAATGAATGATTACAAAAAACTCAAAAAAAAATCACAAATTCTTTATTCATGGATAATAAATATATAATGTAAATTTATCAATAATTATCTTTAAATAATTTATGATTATTATATTAATATTGTTCATGAAAAAATAATTAATGCATAAATTTTAAAAAAAATAAAATTCCCTACCTTGAATTTTGATCATAAAATTATACAGAACAAATCCACATAAACTCCATTTATGAGATCTACCATGGTAATTTTTGGATCCACAAAACCCTTTGTTTGTTTATTCTTTGTCTTCAATCCCGAGATTAACATAAAACATGATCCTTACTCCATATCACTCTCTCTAACCCCTAATTTCCTTCTGTTTTATAAGGCTAACCCTATGTAATTTTCCAAATATGTGATAAATAGGTAATCTGTTATGGGAAGAAAATTAAATCATTTTAAAAATAATAAATTATTTTAATCCATTTAATTCCCCTAGAACTACACTTTAATAAATAACCAAATGAATAAAAAGATTATATCTTTCCAATGGTAAAATCCACATTCCAAATTCACTGGTGGTATTGGTTTTCCCATCGAATACACCATTCAATATTTCCTCAATTATTTCTAGAAATCAATTCTTGTGGGGAAAAATAAATTTATTTTCTTAACAGATCGACACTATGACACTATAGACCTTGAAATTTTCCTCCAACAATATATAATTCTCTAAAAATATTATTTGAGATTTTCCAAAATGTAAAACTAAAAATTCTGACATGCTACAATTTTAATGTTGTTTTTTTAATTTTTATCATGAGTTAAAAAATTTCTTGAATAAATCCCGCATTAATAGAATAATTTTAATTTTATTTATTTAAAATTGTTGCTAAAACTGTTTTTTGTGTCAGATAATATAACACTGAATGTTCAAATTTCAAATGAATATATATTTTTAGGAAAATCCAGTGTTAGGTTTTTTAAAAATACATTGAAATATCATTTAAGTGTTGATTTGAATGAAAATTGAATATTAAATATGAATATTGATGTTAGAAAATATGAAAAACAATTTTTAATGTCCAAAATATTTATTTATACAATAGTACACTCATCATTAAATTTCACGGAAACTAAATTTTAATGTCACATTCAACATTAGATGTTTTTTAAAATATTTTTTATTTTCCTTTCAATGTCGATTTTCAAAACAAGTAAAGTCCTAGAATAATTAATTTTCTAAAAAAATTTAGTAAAAAATAACATAAGACCACACCGAGAATAAATTATAGAAGCATAAAATAGAAAAAAATTAATAAAGATTAGAAAAAAATAAAAAAAAATGTTAAATTTAATATGACAACATTTAATAAAATAAAAAAAACACTTATATAAATCTTTTAGATATCAGTCTGTTAATTAATCCAATAAATAAAATATTCTATAAAAAATCATATTTGGATTTTATATTTATTCTTATAGGAAGAAATATCCTCAAAAACCTAAAAGAATTGGGAATTAAAAATTCTACTTATTGGTTTAAACAGAAGAGTTGTAATTAATTTATAGTTTCTAAATTCAATCATCATTATAATACTGATAAAATCATAACTGAATCATAAAACACTACAACCGCATTCAATACATCTTTTATGATGTTTACACTATGGTTATGGAAATCACAAGAAAAATAAAAAATAATATATATATATATATATAAGAATAAAAATTTATTAACTAATATAAATTTTACCTTCCTACACATTAACATATTATAATTTTTTAGATTATTTTTCAAAAAGTAAATCTTGATAAAAAAATTATTAACCTATATTTTTATATTAATTACTATAAAGATATAAAAATTAAAATATTAAAAAACTAATAGAGTATAATACAAATTATAAATTCCAAAGTTGCATAATGATTTTACAAATTCAACCAACTTAATAGAATAAAAATATGTTACACATTAATGATTCAAGAATATAGTTGACATCCAATATCTAATAAAATATAAAAATTGCCACATTATTTACATTATAGTGGATATTATTTCATAATTATATAGGTTTTCATACCTATTACGAAATGGAATAAATAAACACTTAATCTACATATTTTTTTAATATTTTACGAAAAATTCATATTGCTTACTCTCGAGTCATTATCTTGATATTACACATATATTGAATCATATTCTAGATCAAAAAAAATAAAAATAGATGTTATCAGGATTTAGATGAAATGTTTGTACAGATAAATTGTTATAACTATAGTGAAATAAGTTAATATTGGTTATGTTTCTATAAATTAATGAATATTTATATTTATATTTACTTATAAAGAAATATAATATATTATTTTTATAAATATCTCTTCCCTATTACCAAAAAACAATAAATATTTTTTTAAAAAAAAATTAGTTTATCTTATCTCTTAAAAGTTAATGAAGACATCAAAAATGAAAAATTCAAAACCAACATAAAATAATTCATAATTAGTTTATTAACAAATAAAAAACATGTGATGTTTCTAGAGGTACTGGTTCGAGAAACAATATTTATTTTAAATGTATTCCTTTCATTTATATCCCTTCGACGATTAAAGTTGTCTCATTTTAGAATCCATTATTTAATATTGAGGGAAACTGTAGTTCTTCCCTCTCACTGGTGATGCTCTAATCGATGTTAGAGAAAGATTCCCCTATCCCACTAATAGGGGAGGAAGGTCGGTACCTATCCTCTCCCATTATGTGTAAATGTTCTTTTATCTCACTTTCAGACCCCGATTTTAACCCTATATTCCCATCATTCTTTCTATTTATAATGGTTCATGATTTAAATTATGATTGACTAATCTTTTTTATTTAAATTAGAGTTCAAATAGGTTTTGTGACTTCTACATCCATCCCTGGTTTCTATTTTTAGGTATGAATGAAGATTAGTGGATGATTTTTACATGATTTTTTTAGAATATGGGGGTTACAAGAATGCTTGATTTTTTGTCTCTATGAAAAACTTCATAAGATGATTCGATTCGCCACTTTTGAAGATATGATTTTTTTCATGGTCATGTTTCCCTAAAATATATATATATATATATATATATATATATAGTTTCAACATTTTTTAATGGTTATATGATTTTTTATTTGATATTAGATAGCCCTATCACCACGATATGGGTAATATTTAACAACTCTCACTGTTGTTTTAAAATCACTCAATTTTATGTATACATGGAAATTTTGTTGGACATTTCATGTTCCCAAATATTAGAAAAATCATTGTGATTCATCCTATGCATACACGTATATGTGATGGAGATGATTATTGAAGGACACCGATGGAGTGTTTTTTATTACTGTTGGACCCGAATCTAGCATCAAATAGGATAGGGTATTCGATTTTTTAGTTGATCATTTCTTGTTGTGTAGACATCTTGTTCACCATGACTCGTTTTTCCATGGATTCATACACGAAGGATTCAAACTTCTAATAGGGATATATTATAGAATTTTTCATGATATTGATCAGAAGAGGTGTAATGGGGTTAGTTATTATAATCATATTCATAAATATGCATGGAGTTAAAATGTTCTGAAGATTATAGATATGTTTTATCTATTGAAGTGTGAATTATTGGATCATAAGTAAAATTTACATGAAATGTATGATCCATGGGGTTGAGGTGGTTCGATTTTTTGAGTCCTTGTGCATCATCCTAAGCCTTTTATCTCATATTGAGGCTATGTTACATGGTATATAACCTGATCAGGAGTTACCAGTTCAAGATACTATTGAGGAAAAATTTTATGTAGTATTGATCAGAACTGCTCATAGTATCTTACAACAGTTGGTATGGTGGGTTAATTTATTGAAACCAGTAGGCCAATTCAAAGGTATAATGAGGCGCATATAAAAACATTTAAAAAATTAGAATGGATGGAAACAGAGGGTTCGACCTAAGGCATGGGACTTCCCTCCATAGGTGGGTATATAAATTCATAGGTAGTGGAAATTTGGGGATAAATCTGATGAGAAAATTGATTGTTATTTTTTAGAGTATAATCCATGACGAAGTCGTAAAAAATGGTCTTAATGATCAAGGAAGAAGAAGGAGTGGAAGAATAGTTTTTTTATGGAGTTACATTTTTAATAAAGGGAAGAAAAAAGGCACAAAGAACATTAATATCTACCAAATCCAATGGAGACCATGTCTTCTAAAAAATATACTAAAAGATATGGATTGTGTTCTTATTGGTAGTCATATTTGAAATGTAACTATGATTTACTAGATCCTGATAATGGTGAGGAAATTATCAATAAAGAAGCCACAAAAAATGGTTTCTTGAATAGTTAGCTTTAGGAGATAAGAACAGAAGATGAAATAAATGGTAAAACATTGGAGTTACTTATTCACTAGGGTGAATAAATGGTAGTGGAGGCTCTTTTGGTTAATGCCACACTAGAGGAGGTTGATAGGATGATGGAAATGCTAATACTTTTGGATTATAATTTTGAGCAGCACTCATGGATTAAAAAGAATGATATTATATATATAAAAGGATCCAATTAATTTAAGATCCATATAATAGAGAAAATTAAATCTTGTAAAAATATGGATTAACACATTGAAGACCATATAATGGACAATCCAGAAACTCGAGTAACCATTATATCTTGGAAAATATGTTGTTAGAATGATTCCAATATACTTTAGTTATTTTTCATTGATTTCTTAATATCTTATTATTCATGTATTCAGGGTTGAACCCATTTAGTTTCTCACTTTTCCTTAAAATATTTTTTTATAATAAGAAATCTAATTCTCAATCTGATCCCTTTATTGATATAATGGGATTGTTTTGGATTCCTTATATATCTAGATTCATTTCTAGGGTTTACCCATCATCATATATCAAATTTTGTGATCTCCACATCTATTTATTTTAGGTTTATTCTTTGTTAATTTATATAAGAATAGGTGATTACTCTAAATTATCTCTTTAATTGATAATTCTATCTGTAGAAGATTGTTTCCTAGTATATTGTTGTGGAATTATATATTGTTATAGTCCAATCAGTACAAGTTTTATTTGAGACTCAAATATTGATCTATTATTACAATAATACAATGCTTTATTCCAAAACATAAAACAATACCAAAATTCCTTTAAAAAGATTATTTTTCTTCATTATAAACCATGATATCCCAAATTTCTAGAACTAGGGATATATTTTTTAATCATTTTCTACAACTAGTTAAAATTACTTAAGTATAATCTCCTCATATATTTGTTTCATATCCCTATGTGTGTAATGGTGAAAGTATTTCCATTTTTTTCTTGTACTTTTTTATATTTTTTAAACAATTTAATTACTATTAAAACATATTTAGAATAATCGTTATTTTTTAATGTGGCTGGTATCTTTTTTAGAGTGTTTATAATAAAATATTTTTATATGGTTTTTGACTCATATTTTCTCTTGTATGACTATATTTTGAGACTATATTCTCATAAAATAGTTATGTGGTATCTTTTTCTTATTTGTAATTTCGGAAATTATAGCTTGTGCAGGTCATTGATTCCTCATAATTACTATATGTATAAGACACTTTATGTTGATGGAATTTATTATATCCTTAATTAAACTAATTCTTTTATCACATTGTTTCCATATCTTCTCAACTTTATTATCACAAAGCTTATACCTTTCCACAAATTATTTTTTAATCTCATTTTATATTTATCCATGACATCAAATTTTAAATTCATGACATTCAAAATATATTTCTGAGAACCTTGAGGTGCAAGGATTAATTCTTCAAGAATAATATCAATAAATTATTTCAAAAATATAGTTAATTATAAAATTCCCTAAATCCAAGAAAACATATTTCTTTGAATGTTAGACTATTTATTTATTTTCTTTAAAACAATTTGTGTGATAATATCACTTTATAAATTTTTTCACACTGAATTTATTATTTTTTCAAACTTTTCCCTCTATCTTTACATATCATGACAGTGTTCCTTGAAAAAATAAATTATATATATAACCAAAAAAATAATGAAAATACTTCATATGCAATTAAATGTGAGAGTGGATGTCTTTTTTAATTTTATGGACCTTCTTTCTTTATGTTTTTTATATATTGAGACAACATCATCAAAATGGAAGTAATTAATAATTTTTTTCAAATTCAATCCAAATATTACTTCTATCATAATATTTATAAACCATCTATATTGAAATATTAATTAGCTTATTTTTTGATGATTATTTTCTATATCTTTAATTCATGTTCCAAATATTCAATTTAGATTCAATTGGAGGGGAATCATTGTTATCCATCAAATACAATAAATTAGTTTATTTAAATCAAAAAATGATTTTATTATAATAAATGATAATAAAAAATTATATACAATGCTAGGATACCTGGTTTTCACTGATAAATATTTAAATTCCTAATTTTCATCTATAGTCACTAATGGGGGATGAACTAGAGTACCAAAAATTTTATTGAGTTTTACCTGTATTTATTTTTTCATTATATATATAGAACCTCTACCTTAGTTAAGAGTTGTGGATTTATTATTATGCTCTATTCCCTCAAATAAAAATAAATTTTGAAATTAATAAAGACACTATCAAATATTTTTCTAATGTTTCGGAAATATTATTTTTTTTCGTTGAATAATTATTTGAGTCATGTATTTTCATATCACTATAATGTCTAGTATTTGAAATTTTAATTCAATCCTGGAAAATGTATTAGTAAGGTATCAACTACTTCACTTATAATTTAATTGTTTATATATGAACCAATGACTCTTCAATTGACCTCATAAAATTACTATAAAATAACTCATTTTTATTCTATTTTCATTTAAGAAACTAGAATAAGATGTCCTTCCTTGTGAAACACCTTTTTTAGTAACATAATAATACAATTACAGATGAATTGAAAATTATTTTTTCTATATACTCAAATTAATTGGGTTTCTTAATCATGATATATTATTTATGCTCTAAGTGTCTCAATACATGTAATACAGTAATGGAAGGATCATTAATCTCATATTATTCACAATCTACTTCTATAGTGTGATAATATCATAGAAATTATCTTAATCATCATTTATAAATATGTAAAAAAATCAATAACAGGTTTTGATTATCCATGGTAATACAAATTTGAACATCCAAATTTTTTCAATATTTAATTCTTCTTAAATTATACATGATCTTATATATCATTAATATATTTATTTTAAATCTAAATATTATTTCACTACATGAAAAAAAAAAGATTATCCTTATAATTGAATTGATAAATATTCATTCAAATTTATTAAAATCCATAGTCAACATTTTTAGATCCACTTATAAAAGACACTTGAATTTTATCATCAAATTAAATGTAAATATTTTGAATCCCTCATGGAAATATTAATTTTCTTAGAAACATTCAACATTGGCATGAAAACATACATAAGTGGATCAGATAATTATTTAGGATGTCAACCATTAAATCATGCTACATCCTCATCCGAAGTCACCTTATTTTAATATTTTCTCCCATTAGTCAATCTTACGCACATTGTCTATTATTTCATCAGGAATATCCATTAATTATAGTTCTTATATATAATTTATTTTACATACTTTCACAAATAATCAAAAAATATCTTTATATTATGTATTATCTCCTAGTGTTTTGGCCTACTTCTTGGATGATTTTAGTCTTCTCACATTCAAGTGAATTTTTCTTATATTCATGTCATTCATAATAGATGCATCATTGATATTTTTCATATAAACATCATGTCATCAACTTGTGTGGTAAGTCACAATGATGTCACATCATTTAATTACACACAAAACTCATATACTAAATAGTGCCTCTAAAATATATGATGACATGAAAAAATAATAAAAACTACCACTTATATTTTAATATTGATGAGGTTATTTCTGATTATTTTTTTGGGGCGTGCTACCTAGCATGTCCTCATGATGCTGGTGTGCATTGTTACCCTTCTTTTTAACGGCGATCGACATTAATAACATTCAATGATGATGTCTTCTCCTTGATCAATATTGGATGATGGTATATTAGTTCTTCATTCCATGGATTCCTCATTGGAACTCGTCACCTAGTATCATTTTTCCTAATTGATTAAGACATGTTCATAAAACTCATTCCTGATGCCATATCTTTGTGGATAATGAATAAATATGCTCATCCTGTCTTAAAATTATATATTGTCTTGAGAGAGAGGAATCCTTCAGTAAGGAAAGTATTCAGTTGCAAATAACTTCTATATTTGGATACTAGGAACAATGTATTCCTGTATTCTTCTTCATCGTATATAATTTCATGGAGGCATATTTCACATGGAACCTGAGGTATCCTGTATTAATCATGAGGTATATGTTTTCCAAGGAATGTATTATAAATAATTCACCTAGAGAATCCAATGTTTAGTATCCAGTAGCTGATATTGCAGGCTTATATTTTGAAATACTTCCACCATAGGAATCCCACATTAGAATGGGGTACCATCATTAGATGGGTTGCGAGTTTAAAATTTTGCAGAGGCAATGATAAGGCTGATCAGACACCCATTGAAGGATGATTAGGGAAGTACACCCCTAGGGGTGGAATACCATGGTTTACCATTAGTTGGGTCAGAAAATAACATAGATTTGTGTCTATGGTTTGACACCCTATAGACATGGATGACTGGTATTCTATGTGGAGGAAGATCATGATGGTTTATCACTGTGAGGGAGTACATAAAAGGTTTTCTTATTGATTGATCATAATTTCTATTGAGGAGGATATAGGAGTTGTGTCCCATAAATGTGATATGCCACATTTAGAATCCTTATAAGAACACCACTGAATTTAGGTCAGGGAAATACACCCCTAGGATGGGAAACACCAAAGTTTTCCATCGGTTGGGATTGAAACTTAGAGAGGTGTCCTATATACCCTATTTAAAAGACATCGATAAAAACCCATGTAGTTTAATGTATGGTATAGGGATTATGCACAGAATCATTCCATTATATGAGTATTTATCTTTGTTGTATTGTATAGGTCTTACACATGGGATCTTCCTAGGTGTGTTAAGTACCATTTATGTAGTGGGTGGGGATTTCCCATAGGAGCGACCAGGTATACGGAATGATCTCACTTGGATGTGGTGTCCAGTGTAAAAACGAGGATAGATGTGGATGGATTTGATGAATTGGAAAGAGTGGGTAAACTGTATTGTTGGGTTTGGACTTTATATAGTCCTCTGACATATCCTAGTTAGTTGGTAATCCAAACTCACATAGTTTAGAAAGGGACATTGGGGCTTACACCTATAAAAGAGTCTTGTAAATGTTGGGAAAATGGTCGGGGCTTATGAATGGGAGATGTAATGAGGGGACATGCTATGATTTTGGATTACACCCTAAGGATAAGTCCCTTTCGATGAGAATATTTTGGTCTTACATATAGAAGTGTCCCATCGAAATAGAGGTTTCATGACATGGTCCCTACTAACCTATAAGCCCATGTGAGTCATGCTCAGTATGAGAAACAAGAGTAAACAGTAGACTCGATGGTCATGTCATGAAGTATTCACCAATGAATGATGGTATGAATATAAAATGTGGAATATTCTCAAGATGTATTTCATTTCCTGTTAGGAGAATCTAATTATGTGTGAGGAAGATCCCATTCCTTGTTACTCATACACAGAGATTTCGATCAAGGGTGTGTGGGGATTACACATAGATGTTTCTTATGGTATAATGTTCATCCCATGGTGGTGTTTGACATTATTCACAAATTAAGAACTTATTATTTACTCTATTAACTTATTTTCAATTAAAATTTCATAATTGGTGTGAAATACTCATGTTTTAATATTAAATGTAAGTTTTGAGCATTATTTGAATTAATAAAATCGATTATGTTTACTATATTAATTAAAAATCTCACCCTAATTATCAAAATTTCTTGATTATTAATTTTTTATGTTTCTTTACTCAAATTCTAAAATTTCATTAAAAGGGGCCATTGGCCAAGTCGTCCATTTGGAGGATCATATGGTCCATACAAGAAGACACATAAAAAATCTTTGAAGAAACTGTACCACCCATGCTGATTTAGTAACTGGTCTAAATCCAGAAGTCCAAATTTTATGAAACTCCACCATATATTCGCGATTATAGAAAATAATTATGGATAAAAAAAATTAATGTCCAACTATAACAATAAGGGGGCATATGATGATTCTACTTCCATGCCACTATTCTGGCTTGGAATTAAAATCCAGACACCAGTCATTACTTTTCTCATGATCTACTCATCAAATTAAGATAGAATTTTTCATTGTGAATGATATGATTTGTTTGGTCATCTCGTTAGAAGAAATTATTTTTATTTGAGGGCATATTCATATTCAAAAATCTATTCACATTTCATACTTCAAAAAACTATAGATAGAAATGGGAAGATTACAATGGTTTCTTAAAACTGACATAACTTTGGATACATAAGTCCAAAAGCCACCAAATTTTCATAGTAGGAAGAAGAAATTCATATATACAACTTTTAATAATTCTATATTTCATGTTTTAGTTTTTTCGATGTCCAAATCGTCGAGAAAAGTGGAGGGGTTGTTTTGGAATGTAAATAGTACGCCTCTGTTGGGTATATATACATCCCCATATTCATCATTCAAGGGGTTAGAATTTTAGAATGTAGGAGCCTACATTGGCACGACCAAGGTATTAAAAAATTATTTAGAGGAATATCCATACTCAATTTTTTACTTTAGAGACCCTTCCTCCTTTCATTGTTTTCATTTACTTTTGTGTTCCATTTCTTTATAATTGTTAAGGTTGTTTTCAATTTCAATTGAATTTTAATGAAAGTTTATTCTTCATATTGTGTATTAATCATCCACCCTATATTCTTAAATATTAATTCTACTGAAATATTAGAAATCACATTGAAATATCTCCCCTTATTTTTCATCCTCATTCAATTGAAAGCTTATTTTTAATTCTCATCATTGTACTTGTGTGAGTGTTCGATGCATAATTGTTTTCTTGTCCCTTTATTTTTTTTGTATTTATAATTAATCACCATGAACACAAATCCCTAGATTAATAAGTATATTAATGGATGATAAAATCAACCATTGGGGTGATTCATTGTGTAGGAATGTTAAGTGATTGAGATAATGTTCTTGATCAATATTCTTCAAATTAACATTGTGTATGTGGGACATAACATGTCATGTATTAATGACTTGTTTTGTTTAACATGTGGTTTCCATATATTATTTGTACCATAAATATACTTCCATTAAAATGTACTAATTTATATAAGAACGCTAGGTTAATTTAAGGATGGTATTAATGTATTAAAACATAGGAATTCGAATCATCATCATCTTGTAAAGTGGGTGTAAATTTAATAAAATATAAAGAAATCCTCAAGGATATCAAAAGCTTAACACACTAATCACGAACACATCTCAATCCTTATGAAATTGTTAAATCATACACCAACAATTAATCACTTCAAATATGTTCGGAAAATCCCCCCCCCCCACAATCAAAATATAATCAATTAAAAATAATTGACTATTAAAAAGTATCTTTGCCGAGGATTAGACCTCAGGGGTGCTATATAAATTACCTAAAAATATGAACCCTAAACAGTCTATAGGAGACAATTTTTGATAAGTTCAAATTGCACAATTTCTGGGATGGTGTATTAATAGGTCATTCATTTTTTATTATTTTAAAGAAAGAAAAAACCTGGAAAAAAACCCCACCTTCTCATTAAAATCATAAAAGCGAAAAAAATAAAGACAAAAATGTCTTATTCTTTCTTAAAAAATCACTCTGAATTCCCCCTTAGCCTCCCAAACAATCCATCATGTTTTTTTGACCCATAAATTGAGTGAACACTTTTAAAACATAGAAGGACCATTAGGGATAATCCAAACCTTTTCCAAACAATTGAATTTGATATGGATATTCCTAGGGAACAAACCCTTAGTGAACTTGTTGCCCCTGTTATAAATTACCAACCCATTGGAATTCAATATCCAAACATAAAGGATGACTTTGAACTCCAATCACGTATGATTAATCTTCAACCTCATTTCCACTGGCTATCCAATAAGGATTCACATATCCATCGTAAAACGTTCAAAGTGGTGTAATCTACCATAAATACTCAATGGGTTTCTGTGGAACAAATCAATCATTGAGCATTCATTTTTCCTTGGATAACTCCACCAAGTTATGGCTCTACTTCCTCCCTTAAGGTTCCATAAACTCGTGGATTAATGTGAAGTGACTATTCATAGAAAAATTATTTCCAACTTCTCATACTTCTTCCATCTGAAAAGAAAATTATTGGTATCCGTAAATTCCGTAATGAATCACTCCATGTTTATTGAGAGAGGATAAAAATGTTTGTGGAAACCTACCCACACCACCAAATCCTTGACCAACTCTTGAACAATAATTCTTTGAGGGGATATTGGAAATATAGAGAAGCCTCATTGATGCCTCATGTGGTGGTGGTCTTGTTGATAAAACTCATACAACTACAAGATATTTCATAATAAACATGGGAGAAAACACACAGAAAATCCATACTCAAGAATATACTCATGTCAAACAAGCCAATTATATTCAATCAATAGATCTGAAAAAGATGACAGAGTGCATGAGTGAATGTACATGTCTTATGTGACAACTAGTTATGACATCCAAATCCCCAACCTCTTCTTATCCACAATCTATGTTTCCCTGACCTATCAAGAACTTTGGAATTTATAGCTCCCCATCTCATCCAACTAACACATGTCCACAACTTCAATAGGATACCTCATATTCATCCAGACCAATGGAGCTCAATGCATCATATTCCCAGAGGAACACCAACCCCCAACAATCAGGTCCATCCATTAGAAACTTCAACAAGCCACAGTTTGATCCCTTATCTTCTACCATAAACTAAGGTATGAGTTATGGTAATCCCATTTCTCACCCCCCTCAATTCCATCCTCAATTTTCAATCCTATTCCTATATGATCAAACTATTGGTGACTTCCAAAATCCTTACCCTTTTGTTCCTAAACATTAAAAGATCAATCCTCATCTTCCTCCTGTTGGATTCCACTATCCTAGTGAGCCTTCCCTATTCCCAAACCAATCCAATATCTTTCCCAAGAACCAAAATCACAGTAATCCAAATCTATGACAAGTCTTTTATTCCATGAAACCATGGGAATGTGTAGTAGAAGATCATAACTCCTTATCCTATTCTAGCCTTAAAAATATTGAAACCCATATTGGTAAACTTGCATCCCATCTGATCTAGAAACAATAATTAGTTTCTTCCAAACTCCCATCTAAACCGTTACCTGACCCCAAGGGTAATGTAAGTGCAATTGCACTTAGATTAGGAATGGAAATTTCTATGCCTCATGATGTTTCCTTTAACTCCCCTTTAAATTTTTACCTAGAAATTGATATAAAAAAATAAAACTTGAAAATGATTATGAATACGTTACCTCACCTCCTTCCATTCCACTTAAGAACCCAATTCATTTTCTGCAAGTTGTTTCTAAGCCAAAGAAGTCCATTGAACCAGATCCTGAGATGCTCGACATGTTTAGGAATTTTGAAGGAAATTTCCCCTCTTATAATCCATCAAAAAAATACCCAAGAATAAAATGTTTCTCAAGGAATTATGAACCTATAATAGACAACATAGGACCATCGAGAATGTTTTGAACCAAGAGTCCAAACCCATAAATGCAAATATCCTTCGACTATTACGGTTCCATGAAAAATTAGAGGTTCCATCTTTTATGATGAAATCATAGTCCAAGGAGACTAAATTAATTACATTCCCAAATACATCTTCTCGAACGTTAGTCTTGGTACTTTACATCCAATGGGTGCTGTCATTCAATTGGTCAATCCAATCTCTGCTAGTCCTGATGATGTAATCGAGGATGTCCTTGTTCGTGTGAATGATCTAATCTTACCTGCGTATTTATGTGTCCTTTACATGGATGGTGGGATGAACTCTTCTCAATCTCCCTTAATTATAGGAAGACCATTCCTAATGACAATGATAACAAATATTGATGTCCATTAAGAAATCTTATCCATGGAATTTGGTAACCATGTAGTCATGTTCAACATTGTCCAAGCCATTCAATACCCATCTAAAGATCACTCTGTATTCTCAATACCTGCTTCTGAGGACACTTTTGAGAGTCAATTGAAACCCATTCCATCATTTTAAGCATCTTATAAGGAGAGAGGGTCTTGTGAAATATTCACCATGATAAACCAAATCATAAATGGTGATGTTGATGTGGACAATTAATTTATAGAATCCATCAATCTAGATGAACCTGAAAACACTTTTTAATCCCATGTCAACTATGATCTCTATTGCTCGACCATGAAAATTATTATGGAAACTGAATCTAAAGAAACTGAACTCCCTTCCTCTATTCCTAAGTTATCTAACACACAAATGAAAGATGATATTTATCTGAAACCTCTTCCTAAACACGTGAACTATGCATTCCTTTTCCATGATCTCTCTTATCCTATCATTATCTCTGCTTCACTTATCAAAACTAAGGATTCCAAACATGTTCATATGTTATAAGAAAACACAAAGGCATTAGGTTAGACCCTAGATGAAACACCAGGAATCAACTCTAAACTTTTCATGCATCACATCCACCTTGAAAAATCATCCAACCAAATTATACAACAACAAAAAAGTCTCAATCCACTCATACTTGAGGTAGTTAGGGAAGATATTACAATGCTTCATTAAGATGGTATTATATACGCAATTTCTAATATTGAATGCGTTATTCCAATTCAAGTTTTACCTAAGAAGGGTGGGAAAAATGTTGTCACAAATGAACATGAGGAGGTAGTCACAACTTGAGTGAAAAAAAATAGAGTGTGTGCATAGACAATAGGAAAATTAATTTTGAAATAATAAAAGGTCACTACCCACATCCATTCCATTATCAAATTCTAGGATAATTAGCTTGAAATTCACACTATTACTTTATTTATGGATATAATGGATACATCCAAATTCCAATCGCAACTCATGACTATGAAAAGACTAATTTAACTTTCCCCTTTAGAAAATATTCATATAATAGAATTCTTTTTGGCCTTTTCAATAATTATGCAACATTCAAGAGGTGTATGATGAGAATATTTTCTGAATTTGTTGAACACTACATGGATGTATTCATGGATGACTTTACCATTAATGTTGACTCATTTAAATATTTCTTGAATTCACTATCTCTAGTATATAAAATGTATGTCAATTGTGAAATTGTTTTAAATTTTGAAAAAGGAACATCACGGTTGCAAATGGGACAGTTCTAGGGAACATAGTTTCAAAAATGATATTGAAGTTGATCCCACCAAAACTGAAGTGATCCAATCACTTCCTAACACCACTTCTATTCAATAAATCAATTCATTCCTTGTTTATTCCAGTTTCATTCATATATTCATCAATAACTTTATTTGTATTCCCCTCCCACTCACTGAATTGCTCCAAAAATTAGTCACATTCCATTTTTATGTGGTTTTCAAGAGATCATTCATTGAACACAAAAATTTTCATATATATTCCCTGATAATCCAACCCCTAGATTGGTTCTTACCCTCTCATTTTATGTGTGATGATTCTTCTAGAGATGTTGGGGGTTGTTCTTAGTCAAATAAGAGAAAATATTCCCTATTTCATCTATTATGCCTATAAAAATTAGATGAAATTCAATCTCAATACATTCTCACTGAAATGGTAGTTTTTGTAGTGGTTTCTTCCTTATATAAATTCGGGGCCTATATATTTGGTTCCAAAATCATCATCTTCACATACCATTGTGCTATAATGTTCTTTGTCAAGAATGGTGATTCCAAACCGAGGTTAATGAGATATATCTTAATGTGCAAAGAGATTGACCTTAAAATCAAACATGGACTAAAAAAATAAAACTTTTTGGATGATCACTTTAGTATAATTTCTTATTATTCTCATTCATAAACCATTGATCCTGAATTCCCAACTGAGCACCTTTCTTCTCTCACTCCAAAGTTACCATGGTATAACCCAATTTTAAATGACTTTTTTGTTTGTATTTTTTATGAAATATTTTCAAAAGAAAAAAAATGAATATGAAAATTGATACAAAATTTGATTTTGGGGATGATAATAATATTTGGAAAACTGGGACTGACATGGTAATTATGAGTTGTGATGATGAAGATGAACATTCCTCCATCTAATAATTTTGTCTCTAACTTCCCAGAGGTGGCCACATTGGACCACAAAAACCTCACTATATGTCCAAGACTCTATATTCCTCTAGACATCACTCT
This sequence comes from Viscum album, assembly GCA_963277665.1. Taxonomy (NCBI): domain Eukaryota; kingdom Viridiplantae; phylum Streptophyta; class Magnoliopsida; order Santalales; family Viscaceae; genus Viscum; species Viscum album. The sequence goes on along the minus strand of OY728125.1, from coordinate 1,917,451,833 downwards.
TCAAGGAAACCCATGTGTTTGGTCAATCATATCCCACTTGCAAAAAAAATTTCCCAATTTCAAAGTGAAATGAAATTCCCCGAAAGCTGTTAATTTTCGGTGAGATAATTGATTTTTGGGGAATCGGTTTTATGGGACCAATTACCCTTATAATGGATTCTCATACATTCTTCTTGTGGTCAATTATGTTTCTAGGTGGGTAGAGGCACAACCCACTAAAAAGGATGATTCACATAGTGTCAATGAGTTCGTAAATACCCACATCATCCATAAATTTAGAACTCCTCGTGCCTTAATCAGTTACTTATGATCCCATTTTTATAATAATACAATGGAATCTCATTTGAAAAAAATGGTGTTGTACATAAAACATCAACTTCATATCACTTCCCAACAATTGGAATGGATGAACATTCTAATATATAATTCAAAAGAGTTCATGATAGAATTGTTAAGCCCATAAGGAAGGACTGTACTGAGAGACTTTGTGAACAACTTTGGGCTTTTCGAACCCCTATAAAACACCCATTGGGATGTCTCCTTTTAGGATTGTTTTTGGTAAATCATGTCATTTTCTAGTTGAAATTTAACATAAGTCCTTTTGGGCTATGAAAACTTGTAATTTTAATTTCTAAAAATCTAATGAATAAATATTTTTGCAATTGGGAGAACTAGAGAAGCTTAGACATGATTCATATGAGAATTTTAATCTCTACAATGAAAAATCCAAGGAACATCATGACCAACAAATCTTACGAAAGGTATTTCATGATGATGAAAATGAAATGCTCTTAAATTATTTATTTTGACGTCACCTAGGTAAGATTAATTCTCATTGGGAATGTCCTTTATTGTTTCTCATTTTTACCCATTTGGTGCAGTGTAAGTCCAAGACCCCTCATCAAAAAGGACATTCAAAATTAATGGACATCATTTAAAGAATCATCATGAGAGGACGCACAATCCTAGAACAACATCAAATTCCACTGGATCCACAGCTTCTATAATAAACACACCCCTATATGGATACAGGGACCCACAAAATCCCAACCAGTGGCACCTCTTTCCATTTAACTCTCTCTCTCTCTCTCTTCCTCTCCCTACATATTTCTTCTTCTTCCTCTCTCTTTCATTTTTTACCACATTATTCCTAAAACACTTTATATTACTTATTCTCTTTTGTTTGTGTTTATATTTTAAAAACACTAAAAAACAAAAACAAAATTGCAAAAATAAACAAAAAGAGTTATACTTACTCACCATCCAGGACTGAAAATCTGTCCAACCATTTTGGAAATTCAAAAAAAAAAGTTTTCATCTAAGAAATTTTGTATTTTTCTCATAAATTTGGATAAATAATTTCGTGTCATATTTATTAAATTTTGAATACTCAGATTTAGATTTGGAAGATGATTGTACCCCAACCATGAGGAAAATCAATAGTTATTATGCCAAGGTCACCTATGGCCAACTTTTCAAAATTTGGGTTTTCCCCCCATATTTTGAATCTCTATTTTGTGGTCCTTCAAGATGAATTCCATAATTTTTTGTGCCTCAATATGATAGAAGCATTTTTTGAACCTCATGAGACTCACAATTGCCAAACAACCTCCCATTACCCTTACATTAATCCAACATTAGAAAGCCCCTATGATTATTTGGAAACATATTCTTTAATAGCCAAATTATGATCTCAATACCTTATCCCAACCACCATACACATGGATTTACATTGCATTATTTATTGAAATTTATGTGTGGGGGGAATGGATTTCAATTTGGGTGCCATTTTATTGGTTTTAAATGTGTTATCATATTCATGAGGGAAAAAATCCATTTTAGTATGGGGAGTGGTTGTCATTTAGTGAGTTTTGGGAATGTATATATCCTTATGACATATTGCTAAAATTTTATTAAAAAGTGTTCAAAAAAATAAAAACAATTGAAAAAAATTTGAAAAAAATAATGGGTTGTGACTTGGGTGGGTAAAAAATCCCTCTTCCAAATCCTTTGATTTTATTATATCTGTTACAATTAGTGTTGTGATGAGATCAAACATGTGTTGGGAGACGAGTGTCAGATCTGTTTCAAAATCAACTATAGAAAAATAAAAAAATGAACACTTGTTTCATTAGGATATGTTGGTGTTTTGTAAATATTTCATCTTCTCATTCCCTTAATATATTCTTCCACTTTTGTGTCTTGATCCACATAATTATTCCTTTGTAAATATGTGTTTCTATTTATTTCCATGTTTTATTTCAAAAATATCATGCATTTCTTTTTCCATGTGGGTGTTTACCCCTATTTCTACTCTTTTGAATACTTAATTCCTATCATCCCATAGCCACATAAAAACCCCTTTATAAGACCACTTGATTCTTCTAAATTGTAGGATATTTAATGGAAGCATAGAGCTCTTTAAAAATCTATCATTTTTACTTTTAGTTGGTGAATGAGTGATCTTCCAGAAATAAATTTTTATCATCTTGAGAATAGTATGTTTCGAATGCCCACATTTTCCATTTATAAATTTCATCATGAAAATATATTTATTTTTGGAACATTTTTTATGTTATAATTTGAAGTGGAATTCTATATGTATGATTGAAATATTCTAAACCTCCCATGAGTAGGGACAACAAAATTTTAATATTTGATGGTGAGTGAAAATGATTTTTAATGATTTTTATATTTTTTTCACATGAGTACATGGAAAGGCCTGAGTAAGGGGGGTTGATGTTATTAACTTATTCAGAATTTTTTATTTACTCACTTTTCTAATTTTCATTGCAAATTTTATAATTACTGTGAAATAATGATGTTTTAATATTAAATGAAATTTTTATCATTATTTAAAGTAATCAAATTGAGTAAGTTTACTATTATAATAATAACTCTCGATCTACTTATAAAAATTGCCTGATTCATAATTTTTAGGGTTTTTAATCAAACTCCAACATTTCATTGGAAGGGACCTTTGTCTAAATCCTCCATTTTGATGGTCATATGTTCCAGATAAGAAGCCCTAAATAATCTGTGAAGAATCTGGACTCGCTCTAATGATTGACCTAATGGTCTAAATCCCAAAGACCAAATTTTATAAAACTCCACCATATTATATTTATTTTCCAAAATAATCATGGATAAAAAGTTGAATGTCCAAATAAAAAAACACGAGTCACAACCGATGCTTTTATGTCCATCCCACCATTCTGGTCGGGAATTAAAATTAGGATATTATTCATGACCTTTATCCTGATCTACTAATTAAATAAATCTAGGATATTTTATTGTAAAATATATGTTATGGGTTTCCATATTTTTATAAGAAATTATTTTTATTTGAGGGAATATTATTATTACAAAAACCATTCTATTTTAGGCTTTGTAAAAGTGTAGAATTAAATGGATAGATTATAATTTTATATTAAAACCACCATAAATTTGGATCATTAAGTCCAATGGATTCCAAATTCTAAGAGTATATAGAATAAATTCATATCTACAACTTTGAAGTAGATGATAATTCATGATTCAGATGTCTGGATGTCCAAATCATTGATCCATGTGGAGGGGTAGTTTTGGAATGAAAACAGTCCACCTCCTTCGGCTATATATACACCCCACTCTTATCCATTCAATCTTTTGGAATTTCATAATATATGATCATAAATTTTCATAATAAAGGAATTTCCAGAGGCTTGGGAGGAACATTCATAATCATGTTATCACATGAGAGACTCTTTCTTTTCACTTTGTTTTCATTTACTTTTTTGTTCCTTTCATTTTTAATTATGTATGTTGTTTTCAATTTCGTTTGTATTGAATGCATGTTTTTTTCATATTATGTTTTAATCATCCACCCTCTATTATTAAATATTAATTCTCTTAAAATATTTGAAATAAATTTGAAATCCATTCCCTTATTTTTCTTCCTTATTTAATAGAATGTTTGTTTTAATTCTCATCATTGTTCTTGTCTGTATGTTTGATGAACATAACTTTTCTTATCCTATTATTTTCATTCTATTTATAATTATTCACCGTAAAAAAATATTACTGTATTAATAACTATATTAATGTCTAATTAAATATACCATTGGGTGAGTCAAAATTTAGGGACATTACATGAATGAGAGTATTTTCTCTATGAATATTCGTTAAATCAACATTGTGTATATTGGACGTAACATGTCATGGATTAATGACTTGTTCTGTTTAACGTGTGGTTTCCAAGGATTATTGGAACCATAAACAAACTACCATCAACATGTAAGGATTTATATTAGATCCCTATGTTATTTTAACACTTGGATTAAATCCTTAACACTTAGTAATTCTAATCAACGTCATCTTGTGAAGTGGGTGTTAATTTAATGCAATATAACAAAAATCTAGAGGATATCAAAATATTAACTCCCTAACAATGAATTCACCCAAATATTTATCAAATTTTTAAATCAAACTACAACCATTAGTCACTTTATCTAAGCTCTACAACCCCCCCCCCCCATCAAAATACAATCAATTAAGAATAATTTACTATTAAAAAGTATCATCATTATGGAATCGATTCAAGGGATGCTATACACATTAATGGAGCATCGGCACCTTGAACGGCCGATAGGCGACAATCAGATGCACATTCAGTGTCCTATAATATCCACACATAGGAAATCCTATGTGCATTTCATGGGGTTATAATATAATTTAACATCATGTGATGAGGATGTTGGTGGTAGGGAGTTTTAGGTCATGCTGTAGAGATGTGGGGTACTCACTCTTAACCCCATATAGTTACATAATTATCGCTCATAAACCTCTTGGAGGGGAATGAATTTAGTAATTTCAGGTTGGAATAGTGTGGAGGAGTGGTTATTCACGAATTCCATGTTACTGTTCATGTGCTGATAAGTAATGTGGATTACCATACCTATGATGAGAATAAAAAAGTAATGAAATACATGCACAATTGGAATTGGGGTTCAATAGTGAGGGACCCTCAAATTATTGCATGCAATACTAGAGGTATTGATGCACAAGGTTTGAAAAAGTCTTGAGGTTTTCATGAAAGAGGTTCTCAAACAAGGTGCTATGAATCAAGAGTCGCACAAGGATCATCATAGAGGGGGTTTGTGCCAGAAAAGGTGCTTGCACACAGGTCTAGGTTTATGCACAACATTGGAGTGTTGAGTGAAAAGTAATGGTTGTGAATAATAGGGTTCCTTGGATGCATCCAACATACATAGAAATCGGTTTGGTGAGTATTAAAAAACTATTGGTCCATGAAACCAAGAACCCATAGTGAACCTATCATGCAAGATCTCTACCTAGGGTATTCCATGCCTTTCGATAAATTGAGGATGATAGGTCTAATGTACAAAATAGTTGAAGTCTGAATTCAGAAATATCTCCCAAAAAAATTGGGTGAACTTCAAAATATATATGAATCCTTTTGTGATGGAATGTACGATTTAGGTTATAAAAAGAGGACTTTCGCCCAGCTGTGACCCTTCCTCATGGGAGATGGGCACGCAAGGTTTGGTGTGAAGTAGCATTGGGTGCTCAATTGTTTTTGGTATGGCTTCATGTATTCCATGTAGCACAAAAATATTATGTGAACCTTAGTAAGAAAGTTATATTAGCCTCCATAGAAGGGAAAATATAATGTTTCATTGGGCATTCAATAGTCTTGCGTGTGAATTTCTATCTTCCGTGCACACCTCGAAATTTGTGTGTGTGTTCTATGTCTTTACTATAATGTTTAATTTAGTCAAATGGTGGACATGGTTTACCTAGAGATTCCAATTTCTAGATTCATGATGAATTAATCATCAACAAGTTCCGTCCCCAGAATCTAGGTAGAAATGTTACCAGAAGGAACAGTTCCATGGGAAATGCTGAAGGGATAGTTCGACTCCAATGAATGTGCTCAAAACTCATCTATGGAACGCAAACCCCCTTACAGACACATTGAAAACTTGTTCCAAAAATATAAATAAGAGGAGGGGCCCCTGCATATAGAAAATTGACATTCGAAACAATACAAAATATACTATCACAAATATAATTTCAATATTTCTATGAGAAAAACAGTTCATCATCCACTTCTTACTCATAGCTTTAACTTCTTGTGTGATTCATTCATTGTGAGAAATCATCATTCTGTGTGACTTCTTCCTAATCTTTCATTCAACATCACATATTACATTTTGGACATAAAAAAACATGTAATTACTCCATATAACTCTGAGATCCATTTGAAATGATCAACCAATAAGATAATGCTCTGATCAAAGGTGTTTTCACCATTCAAAGAACTGAAATGACCAAGAACCCTCAGAGTAAGGCTGTAAGGGTTGTGTCAGAAAACTAGATGATGATAGAAATACTAATATGATAATATAAGGACTACCCATGAGTGATTATCTCCCCATGTGAATCTTTGTATACTTGTATGAAGTGACCATTACAGCTTTTGTTATTGAATGACTATAGTCATGGTTCACACATAAAGTTGAGCTCATGTGCTTCATCAACAATGATCATGGCCATGTATCCAAGGAAAAAAGAGACATGTTATTCTAAAAATATAATGGCAGGTCCATGATGGAAATAGGGGATGATCTAGAGGAGGAGGAATTCCACGTCCATTAGGCTACCACTTTCCAAAGTAGCATGAGAGATAAAATCCATTGCTACAACAGGGGCATGGATTTGCAATCACGAAGAAATTTCACCAGTGAGTGGTGTAAATGTACATGTAGCACATCATGTTCTAGAATAATGTGTTGGATATTAACAACATCAGTCTATATGAAGCATTCTAGACATCACAGTTCCACTTTTACTATCTGTATGAGCTGGAGAAGGAGCACTATATCTGCTGGTCCTTCGACATGAAAACATTTTAACTCCACCATAGATAAATTAGAATTAGAGTGTGGTATATCCACTGAATTGGATATATTCTACTAAAGTTATTCTATTGTGATTAATTCATTCCATAATAAAATACCTTGGTTGATAGTGAGAATAATATTTTTTTGATGCAACATATCCTGGAAGTGGGGAAGGGGAAGTTGAAAATCACACCCAACTCTCAAAGGGATATCATGTTCCATGAATGGTTTTACTTATTTCCCGATAAGGATCCAATGGTGATGATTTTTTGTTAATGGTAATAGATTTAATCCCATCGAAGTGGTGGCTGGTATGTTCTTATAGGTTTATTCTAGAGAAAGGACAGTACCCGAAGTGGGCGTACAACATGGTGGGAGGATAAGACCTATTGGTTCACTATATTTATTTACTTTCCACATTTATGAGTGGGTGGTTGATAATGATAAGGGATTTGAGGATGGATATCCACATAAGATCACAAGTGATAGCAGTAATTCTGGGAGCTAGAAGTAGGATCAACCAAGGAGTACCCATACTGGCCAGAAACTACAACACATCAAGTGGAAAGATTCATAACAGAATCTATGGACTCTTTCAGTCCCATCAAGGCTAAATTTCCATGCATCTCAAAGTATATGAGTTTATTAATTCTATATAGCATTCAAATGAAGGTCTTCAGCCATCACTTATGAACATAATTGGAGTCCCTATAATGAAACACGATGATGTCAGGATAAGACTTCATATGAGAAACCATGGGAACATCAACATACACAACGTTGAAACTCTAGTTTATCCATTTATGGGAAAATTACAAGGTTAATTGGAGTATAAGGAGTGCCTACAGAGCTTCGGGGGTGGAGTGTCGTGGGACAGTATCGACAACAAGAACATTTGGGAGTCTTACACACCATCCCAATTTTCCATTCAATGAAAATGAATTCAATGGATTGTCAATTTATTATACACGTGGTTTTATGAGGAGTAGAAACCCTATATCCCTCACCAAATGTGGTTTATGATAGCTATTGTGGGATCTAGTGAAACCATTATGCTTATGTAGATCAATAATTATAAGGGCATGCTGACAAAAAATACTATGAACTGAGTAGAAGTGTATCCAGAGGCGATCATGTGGAAATGAATTCAGACACTTGAGACATTATGTGAGAAGTAAGAGAACTGGGGACGTAGGTAGGAAGTTGCCAAAGGGGTGATCTAGACTTCAAGGGTGACTCAAAATGGAACCATGATAGCCGGGACATCACATGGTGTGGGTTTATGGCTACCTCTTAGAGGGGACTAGTCTCAGAAGTGACCCCATGGAATGGGAAAATAGGCCCCTGGAATATAATTGGGGTATCTTTTACCAGCACTCCCCAAAATTGTCTTTCCTTACTTTTTTTATTCATTGAGGATGTTACGACAATCGATCTCACCTGATGACCTATAACTGAATTTGAAGCCGAATGGGATTGAACTTCTTGACGTTGGGTGCATCCAATTTTCAAACATGGTGATATTCCTTTGGAGAAAGGTGTACCTAACATCCATGGATTTCTATTTAGTGCTCAAAAGACTGCATGCCCCAAGAGTGGACGAGGATGGGGTATTTGTGGGATCCCTATTAATGGCCACTCATATTATTATAGTGCTGGTTGTCCACGATGGTCTGACCTCAACAACATTTGAGCAGGAGTTTTCAGCTATGGGTGATGACACTGGTAGGACTGAACTCAAGGCTGGCGAGGGTAAGTATTCTAAAGAAGATTCTAGTGAGGACATTCATCACCATGACCTGGATCCCCGTCTTTCATAGTGGATTATGGAGGAGAACACTTCTCCTAAAATTCGTTCTTCTATTTCATAGTATAAGCCCACAGATCTTGATGAGTTGGATGAAATGGATCCTGATGTTTCCAAAGAGAATCACATAATTTAGCGCATGGCATGTAAATGCATTCATGGCATCATTGATCAGACTATGGAACCACTTCCTGTGGGATAGATGGGGTCATTCCACTGTTGGTTATGCAATATGTGAGTTTGGGAGGGGGAGATGATCCATTCCTTCACATGATAATCCCTGATTACCTTTCCAATATATGAGTGAGGGGAGACAACATCTAGACATCGTCTGGAAATCAGAGAAGTACGAAAGAAAATGCAAGCTTTAAGAAGTCAACAAAGAGATTCTGAATTTGGAGAAGCAAGAGAGTAAGTGTGTTTCCTTCTTCATGCCTCAATTGAAAATAATAAATAAAATAGGGGCTCAACTCTAGGAGGTTGAGAATGAAGTGAAGAAAGACTACGGGAAAATAGATATTTATGATGGGTTATTTGTGACGGGTAAAGGGCATTCCGCAGTGGATTACCCCTTCGCAAATAACCATTAATTACGACGGGGTCTTAGAGACCTTTGTAAAAGGTTTGTCACATAATGCTTTCCAAACTGCGGGTAAGGCTATTTGCGACGGGTTTTGATTCTAGTCGCAAATAGTCAGTGGCTATTTTTTGTATTTGCGATGGGCTACCTTCCCAGTCCTAAATACATTGTCGGTAAGTGGTATTTGTGACGGGGCCCATCGAAAATACCATTTTAATGGCCCAAAATAAAAAATGCGGGTAGAGGTATTTGCAACAGGCCTCGTCACAAATAATCTCGTCGTAAATACTCTAACCAATATATACCCCTATCAGTTTTTTCTCTGATTTCACTCTTTACTCAACTTCTCTCTCTATCTCTTCTAAAAAAATTTCATGTGAAATTTTTTATAGTTTGAACTTTCATATGAAAGCATTATTTGGGACTTCAATACATCGAAAGCTTTAGTTTCAATGTATTTATCTATTTTTTATATTGTTAACTAAATTTATTTTATTTTTTATTTTTTATTTTTTTCTCTTAATTACATGTAAATTAATTAAATTATAATTAGATATTTGTTTTTTTGTATTTAGTTTTTAAAATACTTATATCTTAGTTTAAATTAGGAATAAATTCTAATAATTAGTAATAATTAGTATTAATTAGTAATAAATTTTAATAAATTGTAATAAATAGTTATAAATAGTAATAAATAGTAATAAATATTAATAAATTGAAATAATTTGGAATAATTATTAAAAATTATTAATAATTTTTAATAATTAGAAATAAATTGTAATAATTATTAATAAATTATAATAATTAGTAATAATTAGTAATAAATTTTAATAAATTTTATTAATTTGTAATAATTTGTAATATATTTTTATAATTAGTAATATTTAATAATAATTAGATATAAATTGTAATAATGGATAATAATTACTAATAATTACATTAAAAGTTATTAATTAAAAAAAATGGTAATAATTACTTACAAATTTCAAGAATTAGAAATAGATTGTAATAATTAGCAATCAATTTTATTAATTAGTAATAAATTTTAAGAATTAGAAATACATTTTAATAATTAGTAATAAATTTTAATAATTAGTAATAAATTTTAATATATAATAATAGTTTGTAAGAATTAGTAATAAATTGAAATAAATTGTAATAAATTGGAATATATGGCAATGCACTGAAATAAACTGGAATAAATAGTAATAAATAGGAATAATGAGTAGTAATTAGTAATAATTAGTAATAATTAGTTATAATTAGTTATAATTAGTAATAAATAGTAATAAATAGTAATAATTAGTAATAATTAGTAATAATTTGTAAAAATTAGTATGAATTAGTAATAAATATTAATAAATAGTAGTAAATAGTGATAATTATTAATAAATAGTAATAGACAGTAATACATAGTAATAGATAGTAATGGATTGTAATAATTAGAAATAATGGTGAGTAATTAGTAATAAAAATTAATAAATAGTTATAATTAGTAATAATTAGTAGTAATTTGTAATAATTTTTAATAAATATTAATAAATAGTAATAATTAGTTATAATTAGTAACAAATTATAATAAATAGTAATAAATAGTAATAAAAAGTAATAAATTGTAATAATTTGTAATAATTTTTAATAAATATGAGTAAATTTAAATAAATAATAATAAATAGAAATAAATATTAATAAATATTAATAATTACTAATAATTACAAATAATTAGTAATAATTTATTATAATTATTATTAAATAGTAATAAATTCCAATGAATAGTAATGAATATTAATAAATAATAATAAATAGTAATCATTAGTAATAATTAGTAAAAATTAATCATAATAAGTAATAATTAGTTATAATTTGTACTAAATTGTATGAAATAGTAATAAATTATAATTAATTGTAATAAATTTTAATAAATTTTAATAAACTATAATAAAATGTAATAAATTGTAATAAATAATAATAAATAGTAATAAATAGTAACAATTAGTAATAATTATATATAATTAGTAATCATTAGTAACAATTAGTAATAATTAGAATTAATTAGTAATAAATTGTAATAAATTATAATAAAATGAAATAATTACCATTAAATAAAAATAAATAGAAATAAATAGAAATAATTAGAAATAATTAATAATAATTAGGAATAATTACAAATAATTTGAAATAATTAGCTATAAGTAGAAATAATTATAATAAATTTGTAACAATTAGAAATACATAGCAATAAATTATTATAAATTGTAATAAATTGTAATAAATTGTAATAAATTTTAATAAATTTTAATATATTATATTAAAATATAATAAACTATATTAAAATATAAATTGATATAAATTTTAATATATAGAAATAAATTGTAATAAAATGAAATAAATTGTTATAAATTGAAATAAATTGTTTTAAATAGGAATTAATCATAATAAATGGAAATAGGTCATAATAAATCTTAATGAATTGTAATAAATCATAATAGTTAGTAATAATTAGTAATAATTTTTAAGAAATGGTAATAATTTGTAATAATTATTAATAAAATAGAATGTTTTTAACAATTTGTAATATATAGTAATGAATTAGTAATGACTTAGTAATAAATTGTAATAAATTTCCAATCAATTTTAATAATTTTAATAATTTGGAATAATTTGTAATTATTTGGAATATTTTGGAATATTTTGGAATAGTTAGGAATGATTATGAATAATTAGGAATAATTATGAATAATTATGAATAATTTGGAATAATTTGGAATGATTAGGAATAATTAATAATTATTAATAAATTACTTGGTATAAATCATAATAAATTCGTATACAATGGTAAACTAACAGAATTTTTAGTGGATTGGTAACATTCCTTTTGATCGATGTCACATCTCCTTACAACATTCTTCCACTGAAATCAATATGAAAAATATACTTAAACATATATTAGAGCAGATTTTTCATAGTGATTTAAGTTAGAGAAACTTTCAAGGAGGTGATCTTTTAGACAAAAGAGACTCTTTTCGTGATGACTCATCTCATTGTAACTTTTTACGATTGAAATGACTTAGAATAGTCTACTCCGACTCATGAATATTCATTTCTTTATACACAAGGGGATGAATATTAGTGTGAAGAGGCGTCCCTAATCTCTGTCCTCATGCATCAAAAAATGGATATTCGTATGGCAGAGTTGATTTTTCAATGTTCTTTTAGTCATAGATAGTTGTAAGGGGATGAGTCGTCATGCAAAAGAGCTTCCACAAATCAGTTGGAAATTTTTCTATAGGTAATTAATAATAATTTGTAAAATGTACCTAAAATTAATAACAATTAGTTGTAATTAGTATAAAGATTTTTAAATTAGTGTATATTAGTATAACAGCTTAAAAATAGTATACATAACTATAAAATAATATAAGTTATTATAAATTTATAGAAAAGATAATTTAATTTTATTCTCATTTTTGGATATTGTTTATAATATATATAATTATAAAAAATAACTAAATATTTAATATTTTTTAGAAAAATATGGAATGTGGAAGTAGACAAATTTCATTATTAGATAGTCATGTTTGGATAATTCAACACAGGAATCCAAAAAGTTGTAGTTTGAATCCTATATATATTGAGGATGTTCAAGATTTCTTATCACTTGCATCATCGAAACCAAAATTTGTTTGAGAAGCGACAATTGTGTGAACATGTAAAAAATGTTTTCTCAGTACATATGAAACATTTGAAAATGTTGGATTTCAATTTTTTCATTTTTTCCACCATGTTATGTGTTTTGGTGTGAATATGGTGAAAGAAGTTCCTGAGAAAACATTAATATTTGGTTCCTGATCCAACATAGTTTCAAAATTTATTACATGATGTGGCATCTCCGTCTGTTAAACAAACTAAAACTCATGATGATATTGATTTAACACCTAAGTAAGAACCATATCATTTAAATGAGTTTTTGATGTCTGCTAAGGATACCTTATATCCCAGTTGCAAGATAAGAAAGTTTGAAACTGTTGCTAAATTTATGGCCATTAAATCATATAATGGAATGACAATAGTGCTTTTCATCAAATATTTTCTTTGTTAAAAACACTACTACATGAAGCATCTATTTTTCTTCAACATTCTATGATAGAGAGAGGTTGGTTCATAATCTGGGTCTTATTTATCAAAAGATTCATGCATGTTCAAATGACTGCATATTATATTATGGTGAAAATGAGTTGTTGGACAGTTGTCCTATATGTGGGAAATCAATGAATATTTAAGATCAACTAGGGAACTCTATACTTCTTTCTATAAAACAATTGAGATATTTCCTACTCATAACCAGATTATAGCATTTATTTACATCTCAAAACATAGCATCATTGATGTCTTGGAAAAACTCAACATTTCAACCAGTAAAAGCATAAATCATCCCTCCGATGGTTATTTAGGGAAACTTTGTGACCAAGTGAATCTATTGTTTTCATTAGAAGCCCAAAATGTGTCATGGGTTCGTTGTATTGACGGTTTTGGTCTGTTTAGTTTTTACATTATACAGTATTCATGTTGGCGTGTCATTAAAACTTTTTATAATTTTCCACCATGGATTTGATAAAGGAATCATATATATTTTTCACTATAATAATTATATGTCATCCAAAAAAGAATATATATGTTTATTTTAATACATTGACTGATGAGTAAAATTAACTGTGGATTAATGGTGTCAGTACATATGATGTTGCTGGGAAACAATGTTTACTACCAAAATCATGCATTGATGTATAAAATTATTGACTTCCCATCATATGGCATGTTATCTTTTTGGGGTACACATGTTCAAGAATAATTTATGTACAATATGAGAGATAGAAATCATTTATGTTCATCAACAGAAAAAAACCTATTTTTTCAACTGTCATCACAGATTTCTCCCAGTTGATCATCATTTTCAAAGGAAAAAATATCATTTCAGAAAAGGAATAGTTGAAAAAATATGGTCCTCCAAAATTTATCTCAGGTACAGAGTTAAAATCAATTGTCTCTTCATTACCTCCCATCACATATTGACCAACAATAGAACGACTGAAAATTTATGGGTTTAGAAAAGAGTAAAATTGCATAAAAGGGAGCATTTTTTTGGATTTTCCATTTTGGTCTGATTTGTTAGTCCATCACCTATTTGAAGTGATGCATATTGAGAATAAATTCTTTGGTAATATATTTCATACTTTATTGGATACACCAGGTAAGACCAAAGATAATGTTAAGGAACAATTAGACCTTGCCCAAATTTATAAGAAACCAGAACATGAACTGTTTGAAAATATCACATCATTTAATTTCATGAAACCAAAAGAATATTATACACCTTCTAAAGATATTCATTTATTATTTTGTCAGTGGATTTGATATTTGAGAATTTGAGATGGTTATGCTTCCAATTTGGACAGATGTGTTAAAAATGGTCATATTATGAGATTAAAAAGTCATTATAGTCTTTTATTAATAGAAATACTTCTTCCAATTGAATTAAAACGTTTCTTAAATATTATTATATTTGATGCACTAACAGACAGATCAAATATTCCATGAGACATTTGTCCTAGACAATAGACTATAATGCCACAATCGAACAGAAAGAAGATTTCATTTTAATTTTATTTATACATGAAAAAAACTTCCCATCATTTTTTTATTCAACGGATCATTTTATATTAAATATTCTACATAAAAAAATGTGGAGTTCTGGTTTAGTTCTGATGGATGTACCCATTTGAGAGATTCATGCTGGAATTAAAAAAAGTATCAAATCATTAGGTGAGGTCTCAATTGTTGTACCCTATTTGCCGGAGGAAATTTACTTTTTTTTTCTCTCATTACTTTAAATATGAATATCCCTCAAAACCCAACCGCATGAGCCATAATGAGGGAAATTTTGAGGATGACATAATTGATCAATTATCAGTTTCCAATCAACCCGAACATGGATTTGGTGGATTTCCTGAATGATGTCTTTCTGATGATGAACATCACAGAGCTCATAGATATATTCAGTTTAACAGTGATGAAATGACACCATTCATACTATGATTTATCCTATCACTTATTCTATAATTTTAATAATAGTTCATTAATATTATTTTATTTTTTATGTTATATGATAATCATATCAAGAAATAGTTTCCACAAATTACCGTAGATACTCTTGATGAACATCTTCAAAAAAAAATTCATACTGGTTTCCAAAACTTGGAACATAAATTATTTTTTATTTTACATAAAAAAATAAATTTAATAATTGTTATGGTTATAAATGTTTTACCACTTTTCAAGTATCTCAATATGATGATAAAATTGATAATCAATTGCCTGTATTGAGTAACCCACCCTAAAAATGGCTAAATATTATATTGCATATGTGGTGAATGGATATTGATTTCATACATGTGATATAGAGAATAAAAAAACAATTAATAGTGTTGTTTTCTTGAGAGGATCCCATAATAGAGAAACTGAAGTTGAATTTTATGGAAAGCTAGAAGAAATCATTGAAGTGTGTTATCTAGGGAAATATTCCTTAATTATGTTTAAATGTCAGTGGTTGGATACTGAGAGAGGCCTAATTGTTCATAAGATCCATGAAATTGTTGATATTAAATATAAAATTATTCTTGAATTAAATGAACCATTTTTATTTGATCATTAGGAACATCAGTGTTATTATGAATATTAATATGATAATTCAGGGGAGTTGGGTGATTGGTGGAGCATAATAAAAAAAATCTCAAGATAATTAATTTACTAAAAGTGAATGTGGTTCCATGGAATGGAAAGGAATTAAACTTTTTCAAGAGACTATTCTCAATCCATATTTTACATGAATATACATGAATATACATGAATCAAATTGATGACACCCCACAGTTAAGGGTCAATGGTGATGATGATGTTAATGATGTGACAACTTAATTTGAAATGGAAAGAGATGGTGAAATCGAAACTAATATGAAAATTTATGATGTTTAGGTAGAAGATGAAGACATTGACATCGATAACTATAAAGATAATAATGAATATGAACATTGACAAAGTAAAATGCTGGTTATAATCATATATATATAGTTATTTTAATTTTTTATCTATCAAAAATGATTCCGTGTGTCAGATGGATGATGATCTGTTTCGTATGTTGTAGGAGAGAGATCAACCTTTGGACCAGTAGAAGGTTGGATCGGCCAAATATAAGACTATTGGAAGTTCAGGGGAACCTGAAGGGGGCTTGGTCTTGCCCAACTGATGATTCCCAACCTTATAACCGAGAGACATGCACATCTTAGGTTTGATCCACACATGCAGATGTATGTTTACCTATGAATATAAGTTAGTTTTTATTAATTTATTTATATTCAAATTTTTTATTTAAAAATTATTTTTTCACAACATTAGACATATAATTGTTGGACAAGGGAGCACTATATTACACAATTATTTTTCTAATGAATGGGTGGAAGGGGTTCTGATTCCTGTCGATGTTCAGTAGTGAAAGTTTGAGCATTGGATAGTATGTGATAAAGTAAAATTTATTATGAAATTAATTTAATTAATAACATGATATAATAAATTAGTTTTAGGGTTTATGGTATCCTATTGAGGAGTGAATTCATGTGCCTATTTAGAAGGCATGGCAGGGAGCTATGTGGATGCATTTCCCTCAGGTTTAGCGTAATTTGAAAAGGAATGCAATAGAGAAAGTAAGAGTACAAGATTCTGACGAGGCATTACATATCCACCGACCTGATTATTGTCTATCTTATGTTTGATATGGATTATGTACACACTTGTTGAGTAGCCAGTTTTTGAGTAGATCATCAGCAGGTTGGAAAAATCAGGGGAAACATGAGGTGACACATCATGCAGGAAGTCAATCATTAAATATGCATAGAGAAAATAATGAAATTAAATTTTTTTAAATATTGTATAAATCATTAAAATTAAATGGTTTATTTTGTATTCATATAGGCAGTCGTACAACCCAATTTTGTAGAGTACAACGTTTATAGAAGGATGTACAGTGATCCAACCACTAGTGAGATAAGAGGTGCTCTCCAGCATCATATAGGGGTCAGTATAAGTTTTTTTAGTATTAAAAATAACTAAGAATAATATTTTAACTATATTAATTTTAAATTGCAGTTGAAGGAGTCATATAAGGCTGCGACATCTTAGTATGATTTTGAGATTCAGTCTGAGACTGATGGCCAGACTAGTGCCCCCCAATTTATTATGGAAACAAGGATGTATGAAACCTAGTATGGCTTCGAGAAATACCGAGTGGTTGGTATAAACTCTCGAGTGAACCCTGGGGGTTTTATGGAACCTCTTGATGTCGGTGTCCGGCTCTAGGGGAGCTTGTAGAGATTCATCGTCATCTCATGCCCAATATCAGGAATAGCTGTGTGCTCAAACTAAGGTTATATAGACAATACATTGGGAGTAGGATGAGAAGCATCAATGGAAGTAGTAGCAATGAGAAGAATTTCTAGAATAGCAGTAGAAGAAACCACATCAGCATATGTAAGATGATATGTGTCCATAGTGGTAGGAGTAGGAGCATGAGAAGATAGAGTACATGCGACATAAAACTCACAGTTTATGGATGATGTTCCCTCCACCATCTAATTTTTCTCCTCCAAATGACTCATCCCTGATCCGTGATGTGTTTTTATTTTTTGATGAATCTTTTGAATATTTTGTTTGTAATATTAACTATTTGATGTTTTAAATAGTGTGTGTTTTATATTGAATCGAAAATTTATAGTTATTTATTAATTTAATATTTTAATTATATTTATTATTTCCTTAACAAATATATTTTTATATTTTTGTGAATAATCAGGTTTTTATGATATTAGAAATATTATTATTTCATCAATATTAAAAATATTATTATTATATTAATTAATTATTTCATAATTAATTTCATTTTCTGAATTTTAATATTATTATTTTATTTATATTTATATTATATTATGTTTATTATTTTATAAATAATTTTTTTCAATTAATATTAATATTATGGTTTTTTTATATTCATATTTATTATATGTTTTTTTAATATTTGTGACGGACCTTCGCAAATACTAATTACAATGGTCCATCGCAAAAGCATTTATTTTTTTATATTTTGAGGACAAATTGTGTCTGACCATCGCTATTTATATATATGATAGTCCATCACAATAGAGTAAAAAAGATGGAGGCTATTTGTGACGGGTTGTTGGCCCGTCGCAAATAGCTTCTTAAAAAACACTGACTCTTTTAGAAACGTTCCAGCGACCCGTCAGAAAAACATATTTTTTTAGACGGTCTATCTCAAAAACTAATATTTGCAACACTGTTCTCAACAATGTGTTATTTGAAAAGGTACCCCATCGCAAAAGAGTACTTGTGATGGGGTCCTATCGCCATAATCCAATTTTCCAGTTGAATAGGTAACTACTCAAATTGCCGATGTCGATGTCCAGTTTGGCCAGGCACAGATAAGAGAAGATGAACTTCATCTGGCTGCTAAAAACGGGGAAGCAGAGCTCAAGAGGGGGCAGAAATGTCTAGAGGACACTCACCATAAGTTGGCAGAGTTGAATCCTTCAATCATCAGAGTAGAGTCATGTACGATATTTTTTTCAATAATCATGAGAGGCTCTATTATGTGAATGACCATTTCCATGCGTCAACTTGTTAATTTGATTCTAAACCTGTTGTGTTTATGAAAATATTTCTTTTCCTACAAAAAATATATCATTTTAATAATATTTATGATAAAAATTATGATTGGTACAAAAGATCATTGGTTTCATGTTTGGTTTGAGAAAAAATGACGACCAAAAGATTTTTCACTTTGTATGAGAGTTTCAAATAACCATCAAACTCTCAGGGTCTATTGTTTTTTACAAACAACAAATAGTTTTCGGGCTGAGAGAGATTATCGCTGGAAGATGGGGATCCTTGAGCAATGAACATGCTTCCCCAATGTGTTTTAGTTCATGAATGGAATAATTCCAAGGTTGTTAGATTCAACTCAAAAAAGGGGAATGGGGAGTGTGAGTCATAATAAAAATTATTTGGAATACAAGAAGATTGGAATAATGATATAGGATAACTGATGACCATGTTTTAAACACATCTTCTATACCATTAACCTGAAATGGCGATATTCAAATGAGGTTCAACCACTTCCCATGTAAAAAACACATAAAACAAATCATGAAATTTAATCCATATATTTCAGGAATGTTGGCCTAGGAATGTAGGTGTGCTATTGTGGCATGAGGCAATGGCATTAGGGGGTCCGTTCAGACATGTAAGAGGATGATGATCCAAATAAGGGACATTTGATGCATGGAAGTGGAGTAAATGAATATTCAAATGAATTTCAACAATCTTAGAATTATGCCACCATGGATTAGAGAAGATTGGTGTATGTACGTCACTCTAAACACACATCAAACCCATTCCCATGACAAGTATCATCTCAAATATAGAGTGTCAATAAAAAATAAGAAAATTTGGTAGATGTATAGAATCAGGAAATTACCTTTTTGTTGAGAACCTAGATCATTTAAAGTTTCTTTTCATGAAATTGAGGATGATTGACAGGCAGTATAACAACACACAATTATGATGATTCATGTTACATTTTAACATCATACGACAAAGATGTGTCCTACATATTAATTTCATGTATCTAAAACATTTCACACATTTTAATGTCAAATCACCTAGACCCTATCCAATTGTATAAATACATGTGGCATGGTCTATGGAAATATCTATTTCCATTATATTTGTATGGAATGGAGAAAATAAACATGGAATTAATGGGGGAAAAGGGGTTTATATACCACACATGTATTAGGAAACTAATAGATGTCGATGCGAATAAGGACCATGGGGCCAATGCCGCAACACACATCTCTGATGGAGGTCATATGAAGTATACATTCATGTCTAGACACACACATCAAGTTCATGGTACTAAGGTTTTGCACCAAATTCATTGATACATCCCAAAAAATTCATATGATGTGCGGTGGAGGGAAACAACTGACATGAATGATTTTGTAGAAGGCCCAGTGCCATACCACATTCTTTTAGTTTAGCTCCTAGTTTATCGTCGTAGAATTTTTTCCAGAGATACCTTATATGGATGGACCACATCAGAACCCACACTACCAGATCTCTTAATCCCACTTGATCCATACTCATTTTGGGAAAAATAGAATTGGGTAGGGGGTCTAACAGATGCTTGAAATTGCACATTATGGTTGATACTAATGGTGGAAATCCAACATGACATAAAAGAGTGGAAAGGAGGAAAGTTGAGAATTTAAATGTGTGGATAAAGGGGAGACTGATAAGTAGGGATCTACCATTGACAATGTTCGAAACACATGAACCACAAACCTAAAAATATGGAATGGGTTTAGAAAACATAGGATTAATAGTTGACCAAGTTCAAAACACTTGATTCGATGTTTGTTTCCAAATAACCTTTAGTTCATTGGCCCAACATAGGTGGTGAGACAAAAATTAAACTCATCAATCACCTTTGGGAGACCCTATAGATTTAAAAGGTGATGGGAATCCAATATAATAATTAATAAAATTATGAAACGAGCATATAGTAGAGTGATATTCAAACCATTGAATTGAAAATAGTTTAATTACATGTTTCATGGACTGTGGAAAACTGTTTAACGTCATGTTTCCTGGACTATGGGAAATAGTTTAATGTCATGAATCATGGAATATGGTAAACAATATAAACTCTTGTTTCTTGGACTATGTAAAAAAATATAAATTCATGTTACTTGGATGATAATATCTTAGTTTAAGGTTGTGGAGATCAAACCAAAGGGGTGGTCTATTTAAATTCTTAACATATTAACTACATAAATGCATTCACTTCAAGGTTATATGTATGAAACAAAAGAGGTAAAACTCAATATAAAGGGATCCAAGGAGGATCATGTGCCACATATGCACCTTAATATAGTACTAAATATAGTTTTTTGTTAGGATGTAAATACTTTAACCAAGGTCAAGGGGATAAAAGGTTGATATAATTTTAGTGAGACCCTTATAAAAAATGTTCATTCATCGATACATATCCCATAAAGATGGAAATCATGCCTCTTGTAGTTCTAGAAGGAAATGTGGTAAGAGACCAACACTGATGGGGGAAATACTCTCTAGTGAAGAAACTAGTGAATCCCATGGCTATCGGGAGTCATCCTGAATTTTTTTAGGATGGAATTTTAATTCTAGCTCGTGTTGAGGACATTAAATCATTGTTTATGTTTTTAGAGTTCGAACTATAGTGGGGGGACGTTTCAAATGGGTTTGTGTGGTGTAGTGTCATAAAAATTGACATTAATGAAGTCTGAGGAGGCCCAACACCACATGACACAACTTGGATAATATCTCACATAAAGTATAATGTCGTGATTCTTGGACTCACCGTGAATAGATTATGGTCATGTTTTCTAGAACACCAACACTCAATTTATGGTCATAGAGTTTGGGGAATTGGAAGGACACTATAAAAATGGGTGCGTATAATTTTTTTTCATAATAACCTAGAAGTGAATGATGACTATGTTTTCCCAACACTGCATATACATTCTTGAGGATGATTGTGTAAATTTATGAGTCATGATGGTTGGACTGAGCTGAGGTCTTGGGGCCAAAGGTTTAATAGATTTATCTCTAAACCTATATATGAGAATTTAGGGTGTCACTAATTATCATGTAAGTATGGAAATCAATCCACATGTAGTTATGGAATGCATATTGTTGCGCTATTATGACCCATAAATAGATAGGGTTCATTTTTTTCATTATTTCTTCCTTTTTGGATAGTATGGCATGACCAGTATATAGAATCTAGGAATCACTACATTTCCCATAAGGATGAGAATCAACCCATATATAGTTCTTCAACATCAGATGATTGTTGAAAAATGAAGAAGTTGAAATATTATTAGATTAGTATGTGAAGTGATGTGATGATTACTGTTGTATGACTAGGATGATGGTTGCTACACAGATTAACATCATGAAACTAGGACACCAGTGCTGTGTAGATTATCATCATATGGCTATGATGATTACAACTAAGTGTAACTTCATGTTGCAAGGATGATGTAGGGAAATCATTCCATTGGGTATTTTTATTTAATAATTGCTATAACTGACATAAATAAGATATAATAAATCATTGCTACACACCACACACTCCTTAGGAATTCCTACAAATTGTTTGAAGTCGTGATTCCTGTAATTGATCTTTTAGTTTATGGTCATAGATTTTAGGCCAGGTGCTTAGTTTAACACCATGTGTCAGGGATGATAAAGCTATGTAGTTCAAAGTAATTCAACATGGACTATGTGGGATGAAAATAGTTTAATGTTATAATTCATGAACATATTTCATAGTGTATATGATCTTTTTTCCTAGACCATGGGCTATTAGTTTAGGTTTTTATATTTTTTAATTGGTGATAAGGGTACTTTCGCATATGTGTGCTGTGAGGTGTTATAAAAAACATGAATGAGGGCCAAGAAGTCTCACACCACACAGTATTGTCCATAAGGAATACCAAATATAGTTGTATTTTGTGATTCTTGGATAGTGGCTATGCAGTTTAAAGTCATAAAACTCACATTATAGGAAAAAATATTAACTTCATGTTGTGG
Source organism: Viscum album (assembly GCA_963277665.1). Taxonomy (NCBI): domain Eukaryota; kingdom Viridiplantae; phylum Streptophyta; class Magnoliopsida; order Santalales; family Viscaceae; genus Viscum; species Viscum album. The sequence goes on along the minus strand of OY728125.1, from coordinate 1,917,428,780 downwards.
AGATGTTAAGAAGATCCTTATGATAGGTATTTATAGAGGAAATTATTGTTGGTCATAGGATTGATGCACTTTCCATCCATTATGATAATAGAGTATTCACCATTGGGATATACCTTATGAATGATTTAAGGTCCTTCCCATTTTGGCTCCAACACTAGTGGATTTTTATTGGGTAACATTAGGGTCCTGAGAGACAGAACAGTATCACCCTGTATAAAAAAAACAAAGATAAACATTCTTATTGAATTCTCTAGGTATCTTTTTTTAGTTCCTCTTTACATTATGTGAGGCATGAAGCTTGTCCTCTTCAAGGGATTCTAGAATAGTTAGTCAAGTTTCTACAATTTTTTATGGAGTCTTCTAGTCATATATAGGTTTTCAAAGTGATAGAAATTAGAACTTTATGGGTAGGACTACCTATACTACATACACCATGTAATTTGGAGTCACATGGGTGGAATTTTGGGTCATCGTCTAATAATCGAAGAGAGAATTGGGTAGCTTTTCCGGAAAAATTGCCTTAATCTATCGCACCATTTTCTAAAAAATATTGGAGAGGGTTTCGTTGAACCACTCAATACTTCCATTTTCTTATGCATGCTTGTTAGAAGTATGGTTGTACCAAATGTTGTGCTTGTAAAAAAACTTCGTTATATCATCTTCTTGGATATTGGAGCCATTGTTTATACAAATAGTGTGAGGGAGTTCAAATTGATTGATGATATTGGATCTAGAAAATACAAAAAACGGGTTATGCCTTCACTTCATTAATAGGGATATCCTTTTCACACATAGTGAATTAATCTGTCATGGTAGGAATTAAACATTATTAATGTGCTATTTCTGGTGGATATGTTCCCATGTTATCGAGTCCCCATCCTGAAAATGGCCAAGAGTATATGGTTGTATGAAGCGACTTTGGTCATCGATGTAGAAAGTTAGCATAGATCCAATCTGTGTGGAACATCTTGTGGATCTAAATATAGTCATATACCGTGGTGATCTAGAAGTAGACCAATCATTGAAATAGGTTGGAGAGATAAATTCCATCCTAATGAGAACCTCATGACACAACATGAAATTCCAAAATAATATTCCGAATATAATCTTTCTGGATGAAGTATAGGATAATTCCATCAACCCAACATCTGTATAGAGAATGATCATGGTTAGGTCCAAACTGAATGGTTATCTATGATTCAAACTAATGTATTACCTTGTGTTTGGATTTTTTAGGTAGGAGAATGTCATACTATAGAAACATGACAAAATGGGTTGTTAAATTTAGTTTTTCATCAATTTGGGGAGGCAGGATCTAGAGGTCTTGATATAGAAGCATCAGTGGTTATGTGGATTACCTAATAGCTATCATCATCATCCATGTTTGTGGGTGTGATAACCCTCTAATTCTCTACATGAATTAATATTTATTTCTAGTCATGTTTTGAAAGATATTTAGCTAATATAGAAGGGGTATAGGCTCAAACATAGTTCGACTAGGGAAGATGATTTACCAATAGATGAGAAGGCAACTAATACATTAGTTAGAAAGTAAACTAAAATAGGAGAAAAGGTTTTGTCATCTTAATGGTATAGTCATCATTGATCTTTATGATAACTATATTTGAGTATACCTTCACATTAAAGCATGTAACATCTCGATCAAGAAAATTAATGAGAGCCTAATACTCTATCACATTTTTTGTGCAAACCTTTTAGAGATAGATTGTGTAGTGTATGACAACATGTGTAGGGGTGATGAAGAAGATCTTTACGACTACTCCCTTGATATTGGGATCGTTAAGACTTATTTTGTTTGGGATCTAAAGGGCAGCATCAAAATTAATCTACCAGCACGACACGACCTAATAAACTAAAAGTATATCTTCATCTAGAAAATCAACATCCATATGTGCTTCTTCCGGTGTCATATGGGTGGAGAGAAATTCTACAATTTCTTGAACCTTGATAGCCATATGTGGAGTGAACCTAATGTGAAACTACTAATGAATCACAACCTATTATGCCAAATGGCCAAACAACATTAGTTGAACTAGGATATACTTTAGCAGTTCCACATATGACAATAATGGTATCTTGGGATGATAAAAATAATTCCACATATTCTATACAATGAAAACCAACATGTGGTTGATCTTCTCAAAAAGTGAATATATTGAATCTATATTAGGGACAATGTCACATAGATAGTAAAAAAATTTCTATGTCCCTTCATTGTTTTTTGAGTGAGAAGGGTTTCAAAGTAATGCATTAGGGTGGTCTCAAAAAGGAAAAAATGATTCCCTGAGATAGGTGGCATCAAAATTATAGGATACAACAAATACTACTTTATTTTCTTTGATGTGGTCGGACACTTTTCATACCACTAGTAGGAAACACCTTTTATCTTGATCCTAGAAAATCATTTACACATTCTATAAATATTATTAATGAATTGGGATATGTAGCCTATGCGGCCTTGATGGCCTCAGTAATATTAGAGGTTTCTCATGGGAGTCACCATGATGATGGCCATGATATTCTCTAGGTTGATCTTAATGCCTCTATTTCTAATGTATAATCTGAGAAACATCCCAAAGGTAATCTCAAAATCACATTTCAAGGGGTTCTCTTTCAACTATAGGGATTGGAGGAAACAATACACTTTCTCGACATCTCTGAGATGGTTCTGACACTAAAAATATTTTAACAAAAAACACCCACATCGCATTCATCTAGAATCCAAAGGATCAGTTTGAATTTGTGGTTCATGCCTCATTGATATATGGCCCCTAAATTATTCATACCAAATGGTATTACCATATAATAAAAAGTAAAAGGTGGAAATCTGAATGTGGTATACTCTTAATAATTTGTGGCAACCATTATTTGGTTATATCTTTAGTATATAACCATGGTAGAGATAACATGTAACCTAGTTGTGGCATTGGGAAATAGTTCTATAATTGGATGAAGAAAATCATCTTTCGTACAATGAAAATTGAGGTCCTAGAAGTGGATACGTGCTCTGATAGTTCTGTTTTTCTTTTTCATTGGAGCAATGTTGGAAAGCCACTAGTGGCAGTGATCTTCTTTGATGAAGGTGGTTGTTATGATCTTTTCAACTTCATCATCGAACAAAACATCATGAAAATGGATTATTTTTTCTGGGAGGCTACATAAACCTATGATGACTCTCTAAAATCTCATGAAGGTGGAATGTGACATGAGGTTCTAGACTAGTAATCATTTCCTTCTTCCAAAAAACACTGCATAGTGCGGCTACAAGAAATCAATATACTACTATTTTTCCTCTTCGGGAGTGGTTTCACTGGTCAATATCCACATTGGATAAACATCAACATAATAGTTCACCTCTACTACCTCATTAAAGGTAGTGGACACACCTAATTAAAATATGATAAGGGCATATTCTAGATCCTCATCACCATATATGGTAGGGGATATTGGGAGGAGATGGTTCTTCCAAAACAACTTATTCTGAGGGAAAACTAGTGCCCACTTGAGAAGACGTAGAATCTTTACTAGATGATTCCATCTATATAGCTTCCATGTTGATAGATTTTTTCAATCCAATTCCATTGACTATGGGACCACATGGTCCGTTCTTGATGCCATAGAAATGGTGATGGGTCGGTTGGTCTTGGTTCAACCCATCTCGGAGGAACAAGCACAACTGATGTAAAATTTTATCTATTGGGAGAACATATAGATACATGAAAGGGGTAGGGGGTTTTGGTATCACCTGATCTTGGTCCATGTAAGAGTACAAAGTAATCATTTGACATTTTTTGTTCCTAGGGATATCACTCCCTTTCCCCCTAGAAATGAAAAAGCAATATCCCATGTGTGGCATTATCTCTTCCAACCAGTGAATTTGAAGGAATAATGTTTCATGAAATCCATCCATATTCTAGCCACAATGGGGGTGTAATCGAACACATTGGTATGAAACATCTTTTCCGTTCACTTATTATTATCAGTGTATGTATAACGGTCTTCATTGGAGTCGAAGGGAGACATATCATCTTAGATCATCCCTACTTGACCATTGATGGATTACATGGAACATTGGGAATATGAGGAGAGGAATAATATATGAAAATGGTTCCAAGGCCTACCCATCAACACGTTTTATGTAGTGTTCATTGAGACAACCATGAATTTATTGTTTACTTCCAAACATTAAAATAGGGTCACTAAACTGATCCCACCACATGGCCTCTACTCAATCCTATCATAACCCAAAATCGTAGAGTTAGGGGGAACCATATATTATCTAGTCAATACAAACCAATGAAGCATCCGATATGCGATTAGACTAATCTCAAATCTAGTGTCGACTAGATGGTGATGGGCCTCCATGCCATTGATTTAGATAGTGATGTACAATGGGAAGATGTTCCATTGTATGATAGATACCACATATTCCTTAGAGAATGTGATGATTAATGGTCATTATTCATTCTCATGATCCTTAGAATGGAATTTCTCTAAATCATCTACCTCTACTTCAATCTTTATGAGGATTCTTAAGGAATACGTGAGGGATTCCAGTATCTCTTCTTAAATGTAGAGAGATTTGAGGATTGATATGTTTTCATTAATTCCCTTGAGTTATTTTATCACATCATACCTACATTATAGGTTCACATTTATACTGGAAGGGGTTTGATCATTGGTGGGAGGCATGAAAGGAACTACTATATAAACCAATAGATTCCTCATGGTGTTGGAAACATTTAACAGCTCATTAGACAACTCACCAATAACCAAAACTAGCTGAATGTTGGTGGACTGAGTTTGGAATTCGATGGACATGGATGGTCATGGTGCAGTCAAAATGGTTGTACCTAGTCAATTTGCACAGTCATCAGTGACACAGAGACTTATCGAACAAGATTAATGTATACTACCTGTAGAGAATTTTTTAGAACAAGTTGTCTCTTCCTAGTAACATGCACATACTATCTTGATGTGCTTGCATGAGAATTCAAATGACTGTAATTCCCATAGATTATTCTTTTATGACATCATCTATTACGATTTGGAGAGATTATCCAAAATTCATAATTATTTGGGACCAGTTAGGGGGTCCACCAGTTCAACGGAATTTACAGAGGCATACTCCTAGTCATCATTAGAGGATTATTATGGTGACTAATGGACCTATCTGTAATTCCCTTTTAAAGAGGCATGGAATCAATGAGGGTGTGGTAAGGATTCTCAAATAGTGGGGTACATTGATTTCCCTTGAACAATCAGTTCCTATGATTCAAAAATGTGGAAGGCTTCTATAATGATATAGAAAAATAATCCAAAGAAGGCGCAATGACATCAGGAGCTTTAGGAAAACCAATTCAAGAACCAATGACTCTATGGGTGTTAACAAATGACCGTAAAGACAGCAAGTCATCATAATTTTGAGCCCCATTAATGAAAACCTATTTCCATTCACAAGAACCCACACATTCACTATCATTATTGGTAGTAATTTGTCCCACCTATTTCGGGACATGACCCAGCATGGCCACACCATTATCCACATAGTCCTAAATCCAATCCTTGAAAATTTTGAATTTATTGTAGGTATGTCCAAGGATTCATTATTATGGGTATTGGTTAGGGAAATTAATGTTCTCAATATAATGGGGTTTCTTACACTCTATAATATTTTGAACCACCTATTTTAAATCATTGAAGAAGTAAATAGGTACATATGCATCATTGTAGGAGTTGGTTCATTTTCAATGGGTTTGGAAGTTATATTTGGGGTTTTGACCCTGACAAATAGATAGAACATGAATACGGTAAAAATCAACATTATCTCACATAGGAGGAATTTTTTTATGAGGAGTCTCCTAGAGATTATGCATCAGGTGTTGATGGTCTAGATGAGGCTACTACAATCAGTGAGAATGTGCTTGGTGTGGTTTGGATATCAATAGATATTGTGGATATAGAGCCCTAACATTCACAAAGGTAGTGGTTTCTACCATGGATTCTATACTTGCAAGAGATAGAAGAGTTAATGGATGTGCCCTTATGGCATATTGAAAGGATTCCTCTAGGTACTGAGAAATATCATAAAAATCTTAGAACCCACATGAGAAGTTCTGAATGTTGAAGGTAGGAACCAATTCAGTCTTCAAATTCCCCATGCACATTTTTAGCAGCTTCACTTCAGTTAGTGGCATGGCGAGTGAAAACATGACTCCCTTCCACCTAGTAAAAAATTATGTGACATTACCATATGGATTTTGTTTTCACAAGTAGGGGTTATAAATACATGTATTTGTGTTTGGTGAAGCTCAACTAGTAGAGAAACTGTAGTTAAAGTTCATACCTACCAGCAATGAACCCAATCATTAAGTGGTTCTTTCAAAAATATGTAGGCCCTTCCAAGGACCAAAAAAGTAATTATAACTTGGAGGCATTGTACTTCTTTGGTGTCCCCAACATGGGTCTGACCTTGATATAAAGTGGTAAATATGTTGTAGTGGGTCATTATCCAATTGAAGAGGGTGAAAGTATGATTCATGAAATCAAGGTGTGCTCTGATTTCATCCACAAAAGATGAATAAATATTTTCATCAGGTGGGATATCCACATTATTAATATCTTGGTATTTTGAGGTAAGAAGTGAGGCGTCTCTTAAATCATCATAGTTTGGATTCCTATATTGTTTATGATTCCTAACCACCAGGGCATGATAGGGTCATCAACCATGCAAGCAGGCTTAGTGTTTCATGGAGTGACTTGGGGAGTGGATTGATATAGGCACCAAGGAATGTTATCATGAAACTAAAGAGGATTATGAGACAAATTAATCACTCTATTTCAATCAACTATAGCCTCCACATTTTGGGATTCACTTTATCACTGGGCTCAACGCAGTGTAACTGGACAAAAAGGAACTGTGGCTTCACCTGCTACCCTAGTAGAGGAGGGACATGATCTAGTCAAGGGGAATCATAATCTCGACATATCCCAATAGGGATTTCATTAATGAGCCTATTCGTCTTTAATATATATTTTATAAGGGTGTCCATAGTGGGTTTAACCTTTGTCTTTTTCAATAAATGATGTGGAACTGATTTCTTAAGTTTTAAATATCCTTGTTGAGATTCCTATCAACTAGTAATGATGAGGAGATATCTCTAAGGAAAATATCATTCCTTTGTAGGTTGGTGAGAACACTAGTATAGGGGTTCACATGATACTGCACTATCATAGTGCGAAATTTCTCTTTATCAAATCCTAGTTTGGTGTCTCTATCTATAGGAATAAAGAGTTCATCCATATTCACTATGATAGTAACTAAGGGTGTATCCTCAATATAACTGTGAAAATAGGTTTCTTATAAGATAGAACTAGAGTGGAGAGAATCATACTTCCCCTATACAAGAATCTGCATGTGTAGAGATCCTTCTTCAATGATTCTGTGGAGCACTATGAAGCTCTTAATGCATCTTTTTTGAAGGATTTGAAGGTTTTTAGGAGAATCAGGTTGTTGAGACATGAGGAGTTCTGTCAACTCATCCATGCAGATTTATTAATTTTTGTCATCGAATTGATCTCAACTACATGGATAGTCCAACAGATGATCAGAAAGGTGAGAACACATTCCCTAAATAGGTTATCAAAAGCATGCTCCCATTTCCTTGATAATGGACTTAGGGATGATTGATGTTGGGAACTACATTTGGATAGAACACTACTGATAAATGATCAGTAGATAATGTTTCTCATCGGATTCCTTATTTAGAAGCACATCATGGATCATGGTTGACCCAAGAATTGATTGATGATGAATGAGGAACTATCATCAGCATGTATGTGGATTAGTGTGGTGGTGACCAGGATAGTTTTGGGGGCCCTACGTAAGATGAATGGTCACTATGGGTCAGGTCTTCTCTTAGGGTCAGTTCTAACCACAAAATCATGCCCCTATATGACTGGGTACTCACCCTTACCTCAAGATCAAGGGAAACGACATTCATTGTTGGGTATACTGGATGATTGACATCTATCATACAATATAATAACTCTATTTGATCTCATATATAGGAAAATAATGAATCTGGTAAAGAAAGGGATGACCGCATCATAAGACCCTATTGGGGTGCCAAATCATTATCCTACTATATGTACCTGTGAATGGATTTATGTATTTTCTATATATCACCTCCTAGGATGGATAACATCACCCTACAGAATCCATCCCCAAACACTGATTTAGATGACTAGGGTGAAGGCTACAACGTTGAATAACATTCTGCTTTGAATTATGATAAGTTATCAGGATTGAAAACCAATTGGTGCTTCCCAATGTTCTAACTTCGGTGGATATGGATCCCACTTATACTATAGACTCATACATTTGGGCATAAAGGTTCTTCAACATGGGTAGGACCTCTATGTTGGAGTGTGATGATGTGGGGAGGACATGCTCTTTGATCATTTGGGATGTGAGGAAAACCTATGCATCGGTTTGGTCAGAATGGGTAGGACCTCTTGCATGACCACCGAATGAGTGGGTAGGGACTCCATTCTTGTGGGTTTAAATTCAAGTAGGGGCTTCAAATTGATCAAATAGGACATGGGAGTACCTCTGTGTTGGCTGTTAAATGTGCTGGGAGGACCTCTGCTAAGGATAACTCTAAGATCATGGGGAAATCTTATATGATAAATGTATAAGGACTATGTGGGACCCCCAATATCGATGGATATTGTATTGGGAGGACATCCACGCTAATCATTGATGAGGTATTGAGGACCTCTTTCTTAGTTAGTGATGCAGTAGAGAGGGCCTTCGCTTGATCTGGGAATGGAGAAAGGATGACCTTCATGATGGTGTTCTCTGAAATGATATGGACCTCCATGTCAAGAACCATAATTTTGGGGACAGACTCCATGATATATTATGATGAATATAAGATGGAATCTACCATTTCCAAAACTAGGAACATGGGGAGGACATCTGTGTCGATTTTGAGAGTGGGTAAGGTGTCCTCTTTGGTTGGAGATAGTATAGAGAGGACCATAGTTCTAGATCTCAACATCATGAACTGGTCTGTAATGGCTGTTGACAGTACCAGTAGCTAACTTAGTCAACCCAACCATCATGTGGGGAGGTTAAGGCCTCAATCCCAACTGATAATTTATGGGTCACATATCTACAGAGGTATGTATTTATTATATTTCTCTACGGGTGGAAGAATACACAAGTGATATTGATGATTATAGCCCTAGTTGGACAACCTCCTGATATTTTACTTGACGTTGGCATGGAGAATTTCATGCTAGACCTAGAAGAGTAAGTACTAAGTACACTTACTCCTCAGTCAAGAGTCTTAGTTTCTACTTGATGAAAATAGGCTTGTTGGGAGCCCTCCTAGATGAATCTCTGCTTATAGTCATTAACTAAATGACTTGATAATCCCCTTCCTCCTCTGCATAGGGGAGCGAGTCATGGGATCGACACAGGGAGAGTATCCTGAATTAATTCATTGTTGGAGTAGGGATAAGTTCCTTAATGATGATCCCTTATAGGTGGCAGTGATGGTGAGGTGTAGAAACCTCCAGGTTCTATTGGTCCATATCCCTCATGGTAATGACCCCCTTCTACTCATATATTCAAACGAGGGTCCTTATCACCATCATTAGAATGATCAAAGAGGGTGATACAAGGCATGGGTGTCCTGTATCTATTAGAATGGTTAATATTGTTGGGGAGGTGGTGTTGTGAATGATTTCTGAATTGAAATTTTTCCTACCCCAGCATACGTGGGTATTCAACAATTGATTTCCTGAGAATTGAGTCCTGCAAAGCAGGAGGATTCATCTATTATTATAAATGAAAAGAAATAAATTACCAATTTTAAAGAATAATAAAATCTTCAATTGATGGGGAGAGTTATTTTTAATAACGTTTTCATAGACCATAATTTCCAACGTTTTACTACCCTAATTTATGTGGAGTTCTACATCGGTCCTCCTATTTGATTTTTGGACCATGAATGTGGAGAGATGGATTTGATAACAATATAATATATTGATATCTCAAATGCTACTAGTCCTAATATTTAGGATAATAGTTTCACTCCAGGTTCACCATTTCTAATGGTGGTCTGACATCAGTTTTGTCTGAGTACAATCCTTGATTTGTTGTCCATCATGGCTAATCCCCACAGGGGAATGAAGAGAACATCATGTCAGGTTCTCCATTTGTATATCTGATTCTTTTTATTGTTCATGCTACCTATCATGTCATCATGAGGCTATAATTCATTGTTACCCTACATTTCAGCTTTTTAAAGGTGGGTGGCATTCACTACTTTCATCAGTGATGTATTCTCCATGATCGAAATGGGATGATGGGATGTTGGTTCTTCCTTCAATGTATTCCTCCATGGAACTCATTACCTAGTCTGGGTAACCCTCATAGATTAGTACATGTCCATGAATATCATTCCTGGTGCCATATATTTTTGGACATTGGTAAATTACACTTCCCTTATATGTATGTTCCAAGGGTTCTTAAAAGGGATGAAAACCCATTCCATATAGTAGTCACATTGGGTATCGTTGGTATGTCTAGACATTAGAAACTTTGGTCACTTGAATTCATACTCATAGGATGACACCTCATGGAGGCATCGCAGGTGCGGTTCATAAGGCATCCCATGTCAATCAAGAGCTTTCTAATGCCAAAGTAATATCTTTCAAGGATTTTACCTTGTGAATACCATATTTAGAATGTGGTAACTGACATAGTCAGTGAATATCTTCCAAGGATTTCACCTTAGAAATATCACGTTAGTATGTGATAGCACCACGAGACGGGCCACATGTTTTTCATTTTATAGATATGAGGATGAGGATGATCAAAAAACTCTTGAAGGGGGATTTGGGAGGTACACACCTTAGAGGATACCACCATGGTTTACCATTTGTAGGGTCAGAATCCCACCGTGATGAGGATATAGGGTTTAACACACTATTGAGATAGATGATCAAGAAACCCCATAGAGGCGAATCATGGAGATACTTCCCTATGAGAGAGTACATGAATGGTTAACCGATTGATGGATCAGAATGCTATTGGGGGCTGATTCAAGATGTGTGACCTATAAAGGGAACATTTCACACTATAATGTATGATCATAACAACCATGAGGGTGAATCAATGAGTTACACCACTAGGAGTTTGAACAACATGGTTTACCTGTGGTCAGGAATCATCCTTAGAGAGGTGTCCAATATACCTTACGTAAGATAGGGGTCAATACCATTACAGTTTAATGAATTATATAAGGATTACTCATAGAATCTTTTCTTCAAAATAAGATTGATCTTGGTTGGATTTTGTGGGTCATATGCATGGTTGATTCATGGGTTATTCGTGTAGTAGCAATAGATCAGATTGGGAATACACATGGGAGTGACCTAGGCTGATGGAATGATCTTGCTGAGATGTGGTGGCTTGGAAAAAATCATGATAGATGTTGTTGTACTGGATGTAGTAAAAGGAGTAGGTAGATTCGATTTTGGGGTTTGGAAATCAACGAGGCTTTGAATGTATCCCAGCTATTTGTGAATCAAATACCACATAGATAAGAAATGGTCATTCGGGCTTACACCTATGTAGGATTCCCATAGAAGAGGGTAAATGGTTGTGGCTTATATATGGGAGTTTCCACGAGGGTACATGATGTGATTAGGGATTACAAATTAAAGATATGGAATATTTCAAGGGAAATGTAGGGGATTATGAAAATTTGTAGACCATATAAATGAAGGTTGGATTCCAAATACACTACTAACCTCTAAGCTCACGTGAGTTATACTCGTTGTGATGAACAAGAAGAAGCATAAGACCTAACGGTCGTGTCGCAATAGATGTAAAAATGAGTGATAGTGTTGGGAATACGTATTGAAACATCCTGAGGAGGATTCAATTCATTGTGAGGAGGATCTCATTCCATGTGAGGAAGATTTCATTTCTTTTCACTCGTACATGGTGGTCCCATTAAGGGTGTGTGGGATTTACGCATGGATGTTGCTTATGGTAGAATGTACATACCATGGTGGTGTCCTATGATAGACAAACATGATGAATTCCATTTACATTTCATGGGATGAGACTACAGTTTAATGTCATTTGCTGAGGAAGTTGGTGCTAGGCATTTTTACATCATGTTGGGTGGATGTTTCAGACTCACTCCATACCCATTGAAGCTAAAGAGCTATCAACCGTGGACCTTTGTGAGAGGAATGGATTAAAAAATTATAGGATGGAATTGTGTGTAGGATTATTCATTCCAAAGGTCCATGTTGTCATCCCTATGTAGATAACAGAGGGGGATTAACATACCTATGCTGAAAAGAAACATGTTTGGAAACACATGCAAATGGGCCATATGGGATGGCTTGCGAGGGACCATGAAGTTGTTACATGCAATCCTAGAATGATTAATGTGAGATATGTGTGCATGGAATAATGGTTACGCATAAGAGGGGATTGGAAATCATTAATTAACATATTGTTAAACCATGGTGTATTAAAGAGGTGGTGTGTTCAAGACAGGGTGCTTGTGTGCAGGGCCATGCATGTGCACAACTTTGTAGTGTTGCACACAAGGTCAAGGTTGCAGTAAATAGGGTCTCTAATGAGAACCAGACCTAGAATAAAAGTTGATGGTTGAGGATTACACAACTATGCAGCCCATGCATGGGAGGGCCCATAGGGAACTTGTCGTGCATGAACTCTACCATGAGAATTCCATACCATTCACAATGTCATGGAAGATGGGTCTTACACACAGTAGTGTGGTGGTTCGACTTCTAGAAGATCGCCAAGAAGAATGGGGTTGCCATAAATATATATAAAATCCTTTAATGATGGTGCAAAAAATTCTAGTTGTAAAAGAAAAATTCCATGAAGTGATGCTCCTTAATTATGACAGATAAGCGTACAAGGCTTAGTTTGACATTGAATTGGGCACGCAAGAGTTTGCCTTGTGGATTCAACAATAATGAAGAACCCAAACATCTTCTGATCACCTACATTAGAAAATTTTTGTGGACAACATAGAAGCGGTGTTTATGGTTTCATTTTTAGAGAAAATTCTTTCTTGTGGATTTATATGATTCACACACACCTTAAAACCTGGTCATGCCTTCCTTGGATTTCCTGGAATGTTCTGTCGAGTTAGGTAGAATATATGGTTTTCCAAGAGATGGAAATTTGTGGCTTCATGTGGAATTCAGTTCCAAGAGTGGAATATAAGTTCAATTAAATCCCTTATTATCAACCCATGATACAGGTCTAATTTTCCCACCAAATTATGGTTCTGTTCCTAATCACCACCCCATGTTCTCCTTGGGATAGTACCATCCCACACATTCATTGATAAGTGTTTTCATCACTGGATTTTATTTAAGCTTTCATATCTATATTTTAAAGTTATATTCTTTGTCATTGTGTGATTTAGAGATGGTTATTTTTTTGGAATTCATTCCATAAGAAAAAAAGTACAGTGAAATCAACAACAAACTCATATGAACTGAAATACATTTTATTAGATATAAAACAGGAAAATACAATAAAACAGTCTCATATATTCCATTACCCATTCATATAATTTTTATATAGCCTTTTAAAAATGTTACTTATTATACCCAATATTAAATCATTAGATGCTTGTAACAGTCCCTTATCATAACCAAAACTCAAATTAAATTTATAAAAAACTCATAGAAAATATATATATTTCATTTTATAATTCCCATATATATATATGCCAAAAATAATCTTGAATTTGATTTTAGTCACAAAAAATCATCTTTAAAGCACTTCCAACTATTCAACCTAAACATATATTTTAAAAAGGTAACATTTATCATACATTCGACTCTATATAACTCAATAAAAGTAATATTTTTTCAACATTTATTTTCATTCATTTCGATGGATCATTAATAATATAATGGTAGCAACTAAAATTACATACATCCCTGAAAAGGATTCATTAATCATTTTCGTAAAAACGTTTTTGTCAAACTCCACAAAATGAGAAAATTCAAAATCCCTTCTAGGATATTAATAATAAATATATAATTACATTATCTTTATAATCAAGACAATAATTCATACTAATACAAATATAACATTTTATGTGGTCTCTACAATGGATAATGTTTCAAGTGAATTTTTTTATATAAAAAATATACTGTGTCATTAAATAAATGATTCTTTTTTATTCTTTGGACGGATATATGTGCTTTTATATGTAATTGATTATTTTTAGGCAATTATCTAGGGTTGGGTCATTGTTTGTATTATCATAATGAATCATGGAGTATTTTGAGTATCTCTAATGAAATTTTCATTGAAGAACGAGATTGTCATCTTCAATTATTGATATTAGTTTTTGTATATAAGTGATATTAATTATAATATTTTTATACCAAATAATTATTTATATTTCATTTTTTTCTAAATTATATTTATATAGTTTATGGGGGTATTTTTTTTGGGTTTTCAATTTGATAGGATGGTTAATTCAGTCTTCATGAAGTTCCTTTCAATAAGAGAAAAATTATAAACATGAAATTTTTTATCTTCTCATGAATGTAAAATTCACATTTTGTCAAATATTGATTAAACTATATATATTTTTATTTAAGTGGAAAAAAATCCCAGATATGTTTTATGTTTAATTATTGAATGTTTCTATAAATGAAAAAAAATTATTTTGATGGTGAATTTTTGGGCTATAAACAATTATCCTAACCGTACATTTTTTAAAATTTCAATTTAATTAATTTCTTCATGTTTTAGTTATATTTATCTAAACTATGAATGAACCTTTTATATTTTGGGAGAACATCAGTTGTCACATTAATTTGATTTTTCACATAACCGAAATGATATATAACAAAAAAATTTGTATATACCCACATAAAATTGTTTATAATGGATATTATATTTTAATTTAGTTCAAAAATAATTTTTAAGGACATAAATATTTTACCAATCATAAATTTTTAGTTTAAAAAATCGTTTCAAAAAATTTATTTATATATATATAGTCATAAAAAATTAAAAATTATATTTTTTATAAATTAAATATATTAATTTATTTTTTAATGAATTTTCATTTGTGAAATAGAATTTTTAAGATGTTTATTTCATTATTCAATTTTTAATGTTTTGAAATAAAAATTAAGATTCATATAATTGAACTTATATTTTAAATAGAAGTATTTTTTAAAACATCTTTTGGTATCATTATGTTACAACTATTATTTTTATAACTATTTTAAAATGTGTTGTCGACCATTTGAAATCTAAATAACTTATTTTAAAAAATTATTTTTAATTACAATGTGATTCATTTTAATTTTGAATTGTTTTTTGGTTTTATTTTAATTCCCATTATTAGGATGAGTCCATCTGGTTAATTATCAAATGTTTAGAGTATGCTTTTTGTAGAGGGAATATTTTGTAACCTATTGATGTATTATAATATGATAGTGTTTCTCTTAATGGTAAAGTGTTTTTAGATAATATTTTATTGTCTATGATAAATATACTAAGTTATATCTATAATTAAATTTATTATCAATGAAAATTTTTATAGTGGGTAGATTTTTAAAAACTATTTTTCCTAAAAAACATTAATATTTTAATCATTAATATAGTTTTTATGTGTATAAACTAAAAATGGGTAATAGGTTTAACATAATAATTTTTAAATATTTTTCAAAGGATTTACATGCGGCTATATTTTAAATGATTGAAAATTTTATGGGTTAAATAATAACACCTCTATTTAAAATTAATTGCATGATTTAGTTTTGGTTTAGTTCAATAATCATAGAGTTGTGATGATGGATTGAAAATGTCTTATTGTTTCCTTAGGATGGATTCATAGTAGTTTGGAGGGTGATAGAAGTTAACTAATATATACTCAAGTAGTGAAAAATATTTTAAAAAATGCATAGGTGATAAATCTTAAGTGCATTTTCAACCAAAAAATAAATTTTTATAGATATATATAGTTGGTAATTCATGAATAAGGCATTGTTTCGGGGAAACCCATTCACAAACAATAATTTTATTCAAAATAAACCACATAGTATTAATTTAATTAATATTTAGTCATTTATTAAACAATTGTTTCACAATAATATATATATATATATATATATTGAGAATTTTTTGGGGACTTTAAAGAATTTACTTACACCTATTCCACATAGATCAAAGGTAAATATTTCGAATGGTTCATTTGACTTATATTTTGTTATTGTTTTATTCACCATTTATTTTTTTCTTTATATTGGACTTTTCTTCAATGGTTTATCCATACAATAGATTAACCATTTACCATTTCATGGATTTTTAGGATGGCTAAAGGATAATATGATAGTGTTTTCACACTCTTTTGGAAGAATCATTCAATATAGATATTTTATTTTTCTAGGATAATCTAATTACCTATTATCAATAGATATTTATATAGGGAATGATTATGGAAGGGATATGAGATAAGTGTTGTCTTTCATTTTGAATTTATTACTAAATCATTCACTAATATGTTTTCATTAAAGACTCACTAGACATGTTATTAATTTTATAAAAATATGTTTCTTATGTTCAATGTGGTTTACTTTTTTTGGGTTTTTATGATATAATATTACTATTTGGATGGTAATATTTAAAACATTTTGTTTATCAAAAATTGATTAATTTTTATAATTTTTTCATTCATGGTATTTTGAATAAAATTAATAGTTTGGGTTATCATTGTACAATTTTATGAGATGTTATCTAAATCCTATAAAAATATTATTGTGTTGAATATTGGTTAATTAGGTGTCATAGGTTATCATACACATGAGAAAATAATTCTCGTGATTTTATAGTGTCCTCATCAATTAAATGCGGGTTTTCTCAATTTCAATTCCCACAATTATTTTTGGTCCCCATCATGGAGGAAGGGAAAAACACTAATTAGGTTTTATCCTTTTTAGGTTGGAAAAATCCTAATATATGGATTTTTTGATGTTATAACAACATTTCATTCTTTGAGGTTGGTTGGATATGACTCTAATAATGATTTAAGACACGCATTATACAAAAATAATTTGTCACATATATGTTCCCTTATGTTTTTTATAATGATTTTGTTAGATTGTGTTTATTATTTTGGTATAAATTAGAATATGTGAAATCAATATTTTTCTGAAATTCTTGGAGTGAGTAAAATACATTAGTTAATGAAATTTTTTTCAATAAAATAAATCTTCACTTTCAAAAGATATTAGTCCAAGTAAATTAAAAATTGAATAGTGTTTGTGATATTTTTATCCTAGTTTGGGGTTTCCCTTCTGATCTTAGTAGTTTTTATTAAAATTTGGGCATGTGATCATGAATTTTATACATGTATCTAAATATTGACTGGTTTATAAAACATGGTATGTATTATGAGTAATTTAAGAGAATTATATTGTTTTTTATATACACATCATACATATGAACCACATCTCACTTCCTTAAAGTGGTTTTTTAATTTTTTTTATGTTTATTTAATGGAACGCTACTTTAGATGAAGATACATATATGTTTATTAATAAATAATTGTGGAATAAGTGTCAAATTTCTATGTTTTAAAATAGTGTTTTCATGTTTATCTTATTGTATGGTGAATACATTTTTTGTTATTGGGGTTTTATTATATTTTAGTTTTTTCCTAAATATATATATTATTATGGGTCCTTTTATACCATTTTATTTATGGTTTTGTGCCAATCATTGGTATGGAGGAAAATTGTCTCCTAATAGTAATATCAAATCCATTGATACTAGTTTTATACCAATTTATATCAAGGGACTGGTCTAGGGTCATATAATGTTTATTTTCATCATCAATGTCACATTATAATAAATATCGTTGGTTAGGGAATCACATTGTCAATGTACTATTTTAATAAATATTCACTATATTAATTTTATTATAGTTACATATTCTTTTATCTAACATTATATACTTAATTATTGAATACCATTCGTATTTCAAGTGTTCTATAATTTTTATCATAAAAAATATAAAACCAAGTCAATAAAATCCATAAATATAAATTATAATGAAACACTTACCATGACTTCCTTGATTGTACTCTTCCCATTAGTATGTCAAAACTAAAAAATCAAAATACTTATTTCCACAATTATGATCAACGGTTATTTGTTCACCCCATATTTTAAACAAGAGTTAAAACTATAAAATTATCAAATATAAAATGATTCCATGAATATATATATTTTGGTCCTTTAGTGCCATTTCACATTTATATTACTAAGGTAAGAATGAAAATGGTATATGGTTATAGATTCATTTTCTCATAACAACTAGTTTTCATATTAAAAATAATACATTCTAGATATCAGATATAAATAAAAATAATTACACACATATAATCATAAAATATATCATTGAATAAAATTATCAATAATTAGTATATAATTCAAAATTAAAAAACACAATTATTAATAATGTTATTGAAACTAGATTATGTTCATACATTTTGTAAAATAATATTGTTATAGTAATATTCATATTCTAAAAAGAATTAGTGAATCACGTATATTTACCTATAAATAAAATAAAGATCCAATCCGAGCATAATAATAAACTTCACACTTTATCAAATATATATTCTTTTCCATTATCATTTATTTTTACATATATTATTTATAATATATAAAATATAATACCAAGAATTAAAAATAAGTAAGATTTCTTTTTATAACATGAATATATAAATTTAAGACTCCATTTTTTATACCATATTTGTTCATTTAATCTAGAAAATTTTACGCCCAATGGCCAATCCTATTTTAGTGAATACATTTTTCATAATTTGATACATAAATGTTTAAATTAAATGACTAAAAAATCTATTATAAAATTATAATTGTAATAACCATAAATTTATATTAATTTCATTCAGTTTTTATTATTTTATCCATATACGTTTTAATATAGTGATATCATATAATATCTAATCAATAATCCTCAATATATTGTGAAAATAAAGAAATTATTTATAAAATGTAATTTAAATCATAATGATGATATAAAAACCAATATTTGGGAATTATTGTAATATAGTACCCATATAATAAATTATAATATAAATATCCCATCAACCCAAAATAATTTATCAACCATGTAAAATTATTTATGACTGTGGAGGTTCAAGATCCCTCACATGTATTAAATTGAGTATGTGTGTCTGATTCCTCATATACCATATACCATTTCAATATTTTAGAGAGATAATTTATGTTTTTAATCATATTGAACACTTACATTAGTTTATTATTGTTTTTTCATCCCAAATATAATGTTAGTAACAATATAGTTAAAATATATTATGTTTATTCCTTTAATTTTACATAAGAATCATAATTCAATTCATTAACTAAAAATTATTATTTTTGTTTAGGAAGGGGTTTATCAAAAATATATTTCATGTTATAAATTTATATGATGAATATAAAGTGAATCTATTAATATAGGATGTTTATTTTATCAATTTTGATTACTAATATTAGCCAAATAAGGTTCTTTAATTTTTTTTCTTATCATTTATAATAAAAATTATAAATTAATTTTTCATTAATATAATGTCAATTTGTGATTTAATATAATAGATTATTCTAATTTAATTGAATATATATTTTTTCATAATGTTTTTAACCCAATTATTTTAAATTTTTCATGAATTTTACATCTATAGTGTATTTGATTGAATAAAATAAAATTTGTTTCATTATTTCATTTTTAATAATGGAACCTCTCTAGTGATGTGAAGATTCTAATTTTTCAATAATTTATTATTTTAAATTATAAAAATTATGTTTTTTGTATTAATTATACGGGATTATAAATATTTTATTTTCATTACTCTTAATTGTTTGTATTTTTATATAAAATACACATCACTGTGGAATTTTTTAGTGAAATATAATTTTTAATTTAATTTCTATAAATTAATATTTTTTTACCATGAAGTACATATGTTTTTTTATAAACAAGGAATTAAAATATATATAATAAAATTTATGTTTTTATAAAAAAATATGTTATAGGAAACATAGTTATTGAATATGGAGATAAAATGATTCCCTAGATCTCATTTTTTTAATATGTCTTATAAAATATTTTAATAAAAAAATTGAGATATCTAAAAATATTAATTGTTCTATATGTTTATTATTACAGGGACACATGAGGTGGTGGGTTGGGTATATGTTTAAAAACAATGATTATAGATTTTTATAGGTTAATGAAATGGTTTCTCGAGGTCATCTCTTAATCACACAATCTCCCCAAAGATGCATTGAACTGATTTTTATCAAACTATTTTAGTTTTCTAACTACAATGATTTGTAAAAAATGAAAAGATATTTTTTTTATCATACATATTAAAAATAATTAGTCGTTACTCATGGATTTATTAAACTATTACATATTGATGGGTTCAATTTGGGGATATCACAACTTGTTCTATAATGTATATCATCTTTTAGGATTTAATTTCTATTATTAAGGAGTTAGTGAAATTTTTTTCCAATTATTAGGTTAGTGGATTTCTAAATACTCTATGATGAAATTATCATGTAGGGTAGATAATTTAAAAAATTATAGGATAATTACATCCCACTAGGTGAAGAGAAATATTTTCTTGATGATAATGGGTCATCGTTGATTTGTATTGCAATTTATTAGTTTGAGGAACAATAATGTGTGGTATACATTACTAAATAGAATATATAAACTATGTTATAGGTCCTTCTATGGAATTATATAGGAATATGATTCTCATAATATAATTTTTATATAAAAATGTGGTTGTCTCTCTATGGAGTGTTGTGTTCATACTAAATTAGTTGAAATAAGCTAGGAGGACCAGCAAGAGTGTGATACATAGTTCACTATAATGTGGTGATAAAACTGAATGTATGGAGGAGTAAAGATGAGAGTCCATTCATGTTCTTTAGATGAATCATATAGAATGGAAACATAATGATGGGGTTCTTGGATATTTTCTAATTTCATCCAAAGAGACTATAAGATATTAATGGGGGTTGTTCCAATGTTTCTATTGAATTATGGATTTTATAGAGAAGATGTGATGATTGATGTTAGGAGAGAAGGGATGTCACGTGATAATAAAGATAATGTTTCTATGATTGGATTGATGGATATACATGTTTATTTTTAATTAAGAGTTTATTTTGGTGTCATCGCTACTACTATACAGTACCAGATACACAAAATCCTTTATACACTCCACTTATTCAACTAAAATCACATCATTAAAAGTTTATTAACTATTTCCCAATAAAATCAGCCTTATTTCTAAATTAAAGCATTCCAATTAACTATAAGAACACCAAAAACGTTTTTCTAATATTTTTTGAAATTTATCCCAATAGTTTTAATTCACGATTTATTCATAGTTATCTTGAAAATACCAATGAAACTATAATAAATACTCCTAAAGCCTTTTACACCATTAAAAAAATTATTTTGATGAACCCATCCTAGATACCCCTCAAATCCGTACCTAATCCAAATTGTCACATACACGAAGAGATTTTTTGATCCCCAGAGGATAGCTACAAGACCACGAGCATCAAAAACAAACATAGGGAGAAGTTTCCCCCATCCAATAGATGAATACATGATATATATATATACATGTATGTAACAAACAATGGAAGATTAAAATTGTAAGAACCTTCTTCTTATTTTTGTTGTACAGGTTTCTTCCGTTCTCTTTTCCTTAAGTGTTTTTGAGAAAATAAGGAAAACGGGGGAAAATCCTAAATTTTGGGACTACACGCCATGTACTTTTTCACACACCGTGTACTTTGGACATGTGGGATGAGTACACAGTGTGTGTAGCCTTGTGGCGACTAAGGGTGTAAAGACCGACTACACGCCGTTTAGTGGTCCTTCACACGCCGTGTAGTCAGTCGGAAGTCGAAACAGTAAGGCGGTGGGAGTAGCTTCCAGTTGGGTGATAGTACACACCGTGTAGTCGGGAATACACGTCGTGTACTCAAGTAGATGGATGTACAGTTTGGCGGTGCCGCCGGAGGAACAGTTAAATGAGGGGAGTACACGCCGTGTAATTTTTTTCGCTTAAAATGGGTAGTATCCATCCTTGTTCATAGTGAAGGCTTAGAACCTGACCGGAGCATGGGAGGGGATGGCCGAGCCTTTGAGGATCTCCAGATCGAGCTTCGGGAATGTGTTTCCACCTCGGACGATCTCGTTGGAACCGTGCGGGTAAGCCCTCTCATCTCCTGGCGTAGATCATGCCAATTCTTCCACTAGTTGAAGTTAGTTAGGTTTAAGCGAGTTTTCTATCACTTCATATCTACCTCGTTCTGGGACGATTCGTGGAACGTCATTTGAGTATACTGATCAAGGGCGTTTAAGGTAGGTGGCTTGGTGTTTAAATTCCAACTGTTGTGTGTTTTTGTGTACAGTTGAGATACGCGCCCATGAATGGGGTGTCGTATGGCTGAGGCCTTATTGAATTAAATACCTAGAATTGTTTAGGTAATTTAAATGTGATAATAAATTGGTGTTTTAGATCGCTGATTGGATCTAGGACCACCCTGGTGGTGCGTTCCTCTATTTATCCATTTGGCCAGGATACCAGAGGGTATGCCACGTTTATTTTGTGCATTAATAATTCCTCGAGAGGAATTGTATGTGAATTTCTTGTTTATATGTTGGGCATGTCCCGTTTACATGCTTATCCTGAGGGAAATTATTTACTTAGCCTGAGGGAAGTGTTACATTTATCCTAAGGGCAGTGGTTATTTCGGTCCGAGGGATACTTTTTTCGTGCCTGAGGGCGATAGACTCTATGCCTGAGGGCGACACTTCGTACGCCTAAGGGAAATATCTGTTATGCCCGAGGGCAATATTCTGATTACATAAGGGTAAGAGTTTGTGTGTCTGAGGACACTGACTGTTTACACAGAAATTCATTGTTGTGGTTTCCTTATAATGAACCATTAAATGAATAATGAAATGGAAATACAACTGATAAAGTTTGTTATTTTTAGTACTACATAGTTTATTGCATTTTACTACTGCACACTGTTGTTGCATATTTTCGGATAGTTGGGCATAGGCCGTCGGTGGGTGCCTGCTGGGATTTATTTCTCACACCCTGTTTGGTTCATTTTGTCGACCCAAACAGATTATGTTTCTACATGTGTGGATAAGGGCAAGGGGCCCTATATAGGTACTTGATTGTTTCTGGGAAATATGGGATCATGGGACCGAGATTGGCTTTTGATGCTGATGGCTGTTCTGTTATGAATTTATGTACTTGTAATTCAGTTGTATTGTATTGCAGTGTAACATGTGTTGGCTGTTTTATAGAATAGTGACATGCTGCATTTTCATATATATATGACTGCTGGTTTCTTTGTTATTATCATTTATCCATTTCTGTTATATATATTGTTTACTACTTCTGATTTGTGTATGCTATTTATTTATTCCGATGTGCTACACTTTGACAAATGAGGGCATAGTTTCCCCACTATCAGACCCAGTCCCTCACTACTAGTCAGTAGCCTCTGGCATTTGGAGAAATGCGCTTGAGGTCACGTGGCGAACCGGGTTCGGGGAACCAATTGAGTGGCACCTGGAACTGGGTCATTACAAAAATAGAAAATATATTTCATATCTTAAATTAAATATACAAAGTGATCATACACAAGAGTAACTACACAGTCTATACTGTACATGTCCAAAAATATATGAAAACTAAAATTGAATTAGCTACTCCATGTGATATAATGGGAAAACACCCACTATATTGGAACTAGCTACCTAGAAACAGCTGATAGAGACCTTTACTCTCACCTTGGTTCCTTCATGCTCCTTGTATCAAAAGACATAACAATGTCTACACACCATCAAAGGGGTGTGAAAGTTTTGATATAAAAATGATCAATTGGATCCCACCCAGTCATACTATATCATGTCTTTGTAAAATAATTTTACCATTATCATCTCAAATGAAAAAAGTTTTGATAATCAGTTAAGTTTTTTTAAAATAAAAAATGTTGTAAAAAATATCCTTCATTTAACACATTTATTTATATTCAAAGTAAAATTGATTCAAATAATATCATATATATATATATATTTAAGATCAAATATTTTATCACATATCATCTCATATCCAAAAGAGTATAGACCAAATCAAATGTATTATTATTCCAATGATCACACTAACTGAGGATAGTATAATAATCATACCACATCATATAACTAGTGTGCACCCATGTCCTTTGTAGACAAGCCAACATAGAATATAAACACCCCATGGGTGAATCCCCCTAACAATATCAATATCCAATCCCTTGAACATATGGCCTTGGGAGAAGAGGAACACCCCAAGAGTAACCCCTACTATAAGAACCTGAGATTTTATGAGAATTATTCTCTTTAATTTCATTGATGTCTTGTGTTGTACGCTACCTCAAATTTATCTTGGACTATACACAACACCGTATTAGAATGTAGTATACGCAACACTATTCTTGGATTGTGTTACACACAATTTCAAGTTCATTTTGTGGAAATTATTTTACGCAACATTATGTATAGATTTTGTTTAATCTATAAATGAAATATGTTTTGATTATGTTATACGAAACACCAAACGGAGCTTTCACTACACGCATCCTGACATGTCTTGCATTACATGCAACCAAGACCTTCCTCGATAGCATGTGTTGTACGCAATACTAAGTTTCACTAAACAATGTATTATTATAATATTATTATGAACTAGCCATTATTAATAGTAATACCTACTTTTTGAAATTTTATAAATTTTATTTTTCAAAATGGACATCATTTTTGGATTCGGAATATCGAAATTAACCTAAGGTGAATTTTTGGTATTTTTCTGAAAACATTCAATTTTTGATGAATAGTGAAAACACTTGGTTAATATTTAAAATCGATTTAATATATAAACAATAATTTATTTTATTTAAATTTGATTTAGGTCAAAATTGATACATAATACCTATATAAGTTCAATTTAATTCATTGGAGTCATTTTATAATAATTTTAGACATATAAAAATTTTATTGAACTTTTCACCGTCTTTTACCCACCTCCTAGGAGAGTTTGAAAATTTACATAAAACATAATTTTACGACTTATTTGAGTGGAATTTCGAAACTATGAGAGACGTGGTTAATATGAAGAAGTAAAATGTGGTTCAATAAGATAAAAATACTTTTTGGTGTAATGTATCTTTTTACTTTTATTTACCACGGTTAAAAGTAAATAGTGTAATTAAGGGTAAAAATGATATTATTATTACCCTAACACAAGTCATAATTATATTGGATAAGTTTAGTTCGAAAAAAAACAACCTTAGGGATATAATATTACCCTTTACGTCCACTTGGATTATATTAGGAAATTTATTATTAATTTATTTAAAGAAGAATTAAAATAGTTAAAATCAAAGTTTAATAAATAAACATTTTTAATATAGGGTTAAACAAAAGATAAATTCGACTATAAATATTAATTTGAAAGATAAAATTATTTCATACATAATGTTATTTTAGTTATAATTTTTATACATTAACTAATTTTATTTATATATGACACAATGATGATGCGGTAATTACCTTATTAATGAAATATTAATATGGTTGATGTTATAAATACCCAAATAAATGTAATTTTAGACTTTTTGTTAATTCCACTAATTTTACAGGTTTATATGGCATGTTAGTATTGATTTAATTATTTTTTTCGAACTAATAATTCTGATATCATTTTCAAAAAAATCATGTACCAAATAGTGTCAAAATTGACATAAAATAGTTTTTAAGACAAATATTATATTATTAGTTGTTATTTTATTCTTAAAAATCTAAGTATCTACCAAATGTCATAGATAAGGATATATATATTAATAATGAACCACTTGGGGTTCTTTTGGATAATTATAGTAAATTTAATAACCATATATTGTAAGAAAACAAAAATACACGGTAAAAGTTAAATTATTTAACATAGAGTTAAATCTTAATGATAAGGATAAAATAGTAATCTAAACTTGTCTAAAACCAATTGGTTGAGATTATTTGTACCCATACCCACCTTATATTCTAAATAAATCAATTTTGAGCTATTAAAAACCGAATATGACTTTATTATAAAATAATATTTTATGTTTTCCTAAGGTGCCCCTCTCCTCCCTTATAAAAAGGGCACCCCTTCCCTCTTCTCATCACACCCTTTTGAGCCGTGAATCTTGGCCAAACCCTGCCAATTACTCTTATAAAACTCTCTAGTTATATCATTGATGTTCTGGTCTTCTCAAATGACAAAGTATAATGCCCAAAGTATAAGTTTAAAGGAGGTGCGTCGAGGAAGAGGTAATCTCTTCTACCGATTCTTTCAAATTTTCATTCTTCTTCAACTTATTCTTCTTTAGTTGTTTCATTATAAAATAATAACATAAGAATCAATAATATACTGATATGTTATTATAAATATTAACAACCCCATTTCACCTTCTATCCATCCTACAGACAACAAAATCACCACGTGTGTGTACGTACGGAATACCGTCTCCACGTTGTGGTGTAGTAAGTTTTTCCACCACAACCTTACATGGATGGGTAAAATGGTCTAAATAAAAACTATATATGGTTATTAAAACATAATACAGATTCTGAGGTATTATATAATCAACTCCAATTCCATTCCATAATTATGGGAACGATATCATCTCTCATACGTACGTACAGATTACCGTCTCCACGACGTGATGATATTCACTCTCCATGTTAACCATTCAAAAATAATTATAAATTTTATATAATGAATAATAATGAAATATATGAAATAATTAAGCTAATAAATTTATTTATTTATATATATATCATCTACTTACTTCCATTAAAGTCAATAAGGAAAAGAAAACAGCGTTCATGTGTACGTACGGCCTACCGACTCCATGAACGGTATATTTCATTTCATTCATCTATCTATTATATATATATATATATACTGAATATATATGATATATAAATCATTATTTACATTTTTTAAGTAATTAAATCATGATATAAGTAATAATAATATCAAGAACAACAAGTCCAAACAAGTACGATAAAAAAACGATTTTACCCAAAATGCTGCTTTAACATGGAATTTACAAAAGAACGAGTAATATAAAGTCATAAGTGAACCATATATGATATAATAACAATGAATATGATTCTGAAATAAGTAAATGATAGTATTTAAATAATTATACATGAGTTTCAGATACATACTAAGCATATCAGCCCTAAGGTAAGGGATAATTATTCAAATCTAATTCTTATCTCAGATTGTTTATTCATAAGTATTTAATGGGGTAATGTTTATTATCCATGTCCATATGTTCTCAAAATGTTTTCATAAAATGTTTACTTTTCTTCAATTTATTCTTAAATTCATTTTTACCCTTTTCAGTTTTACCACATCTTATGGAAAGAATCATTCTTTTGTTTAACATACGAGGTACTTTTTGACTTTTTTGTGAAAAGTATGAGGAGAATGTTTTCTTTAACTTATACGGCATGAAGATATTTTTACGGTTTTATAACGCAATATTTTCATGAAGCATAATCTACAATATTTCATGAATATTTTCAAAAAAAATGGTTTCTTTAAAAAATGAATTGCATTTTGTGAAAAGAAAATGATTTTGAATAAGAAAGGATATTTTCCTTAAGAATTCATTTCAAGTGTTTTATCAAAATAATTTTCCATCTAAGATGAAATTATTTCATATGTGTATGTTTCAAGTATAATGTCTCTATTATTTACATTGTTTCAATTTTCTTATGATGAAATGATATAATTTTTTTGTTGGTGTGGATTATGTTATGATGGGATGATGCTTATGAAACCCATTTTATACTTTGGGTAATGATGTATGATTTATGTTCATGTTGTGTCACAAGTAAGAATGATTTCATTATGAGATTGGTGGGACCTATATCTCCCTCCGATGCATTGGGTAGTGATTTATATCTCATGAGATAGACATGGCTGGATTGGTAATTTAATCTGGTTCAGTGACATAGGACTAGAAAGAGGAGTGAACTCGATTCAGAAAGTAACTTTGTGCACTAAGATGGTCTTGGCAGCAATGCCTTGGCTATGATGGAAATCATATCATGTGACAAATGTTTTGTCACAATTATAAGTTTTATTTCCAATATATTTTATCATGATTGATTTTCCATTATGATCTATGCCTTACGTACTGCCATTTTTTATGTCATTGCTCAAGATTTCGACGTTTAAACATTATGTTCATGTTTTTATGATCAAATGTATATGGTTTGTTTTATTTTTTCCATGATTACCCTTACTAAGAATTTGAGCTCACCCTTTATATGTTTTCTTTTCCCCATGATTTAAAGAATGGTTTTAGTAAGAAAACAAAAGGGTAAGATCTATATGGGAGATGTTGATGATCTTTCACTAGGATTAGAAGATTAAGTTTTGAGTTTCCAAAGACACTAAACTATTACGGTCCGTCAGTGTTTGTTTTTTTATGTATTAAGCATTCTGAAAAAGAATTGTAATGTCCATATACGCCATGCTTTGGGTCTCTACAGTTGGAATCATAGGTTCATTTCAGTCAACCATTGGAAACTAGGATGCGAGAACTTTAGTGATATCTCTAGAGATATTTGAAAGGTATGTCTAGTGATGTCACTAAGGTTATGTATCAGTATAGGTTATAGTACTAGAATTATGATAACGATATTAGAATTATACCTAAGATGTTTTATATTGACATTACTCCCCCATGATTATGAATTTGGCCTCTCACACTATTCTTTTTGGGTTTTAGAAAATGGCTGGAAACAAGAAGATTCACGATAATGGTGGATATAATGGACAATGGAATGATATTAATAATGAGAAACCAAATGAAATTGGATTTTGAATTCCACATATCATTATTATGCATAATCAGGAATCTCATAATATGATCAATAATCTCAAATTTGGTATTTTTCCGGACTCAGCTAATAAGAGAAAGATGGAGTTTCATGATGATCATAGAGGAAAGAAAGTTCAATTTCCCTCATGTAAATCATGTGGGAAGAGGTATCAGGGAGAATGTTTCAAAGGAACTAGAAGATTATTTGGTTGTGGAATAGAATGACACAAAGCTTGTAATTGTAAAGGAAAATGTTCAATTAACACCATGGACAAGTATAATGGTATTGCAAAGACATCAACAACGGTTAAGTGTTTTAAATGTGGAATGTATGGGAATTATGCAAACTGATTCCCTAAGGGAAAATCTCATAAAGAGAATCATCATGGTCATATGGGTAGTATTTATATAGATGATGATAATGAAACTACAAATGGTATATGAGATGGATGAAATGATGAAGCTCAGTCAGTGGTTTAAAAAGGTAGTGTAATGATTGTATGTTTATCAATAATAATGTATGGTATTATGAAATAAAGAAAATTCTATGGATTGTTCCACTGTTGCCTTTGCTTGAGTTTTGAAAGTATATATTGAATGGTACTGGTAACCCTGAAAGGTTATTCAGATAATTTTGGAAAGCACCTAATATGTGCATAAAGAAGGGATAAGGAGATAATGAAATGTTTGATAGTATTAATGAGCTCATGACTAATATAAGGAAAAAGTGATATCATGGTTTGAGAATATAGAATTTTTGGGATTTTGGTATATGGAAAGAGTTAACTTGTGACAGCATTCATGTTTTCACTATGGTTCAAGAGAATACAAGATTAAGGTATTCACATGTTTGGAATGTGACCAACAAGATATATCGTATGATATATGGGGGATAAATGATAGTATTCACATGCTCAGTAGATGACATTTCTAGTAATTGTTTTCTTTATACTTGGGGCTTGGATAGAAGTATGTTGGATAAGACTAATGATTGGAATGAATTAATTTAGACATAAGATATTATTGTTTAAGGATATAACTTTTTCCTATTTTATTGCAGGAATGTTATTATAATGTAGTTTTAGAAAAAGGGACAACATGCAGGATGGGCGACAACATGTCACGTCGGACAATGCTGTGGGAATCGAACCCACAACAGAAGTGCGACAGGCCTTTATTTCTAACCACTGGCCTATAGGAAGTCCCTGGTTAGTAGAAACTAGTTTTATTAAGAAGTACGATAGATGAAGTATAAGTCTATTTTTGGAATCATATACGATTAACCTCACCATATATGGACTTATGTATATTTGATAACTTTTTCAAACCTTTTGTTTGAGACATATGGAATGACCCATCATTCTATCACATGATCTGCTAACACTTCACGAATGAAAAATTCAACTTCATTTCTTTAAGAGATGAAGTGAAAATTGTTCAAGGCATGAGCAATGGTGAGATTATATAGAAATAAAGTAAGTATTTCTTCTAATTCATTTTTTTCAACTTTAGGGAAATCATCTTGAAATCCAAAAATGTTGTCCTAGTGCCCTTATATCTGATGAATCAAATGGTACCTTAGATCATCACAAATTTATAGCTTTGTGATTGTTGGAATTTTCATAGTCATGTCCTTTACCACTCTTCATTAGAACATAATGGTTAGATTTTCCTTCCATATCCATATTTTCACCTATGTTCTCCTATGTTGAAACCCAATGATTAGTTAATTTGGGTAACCGTTATATTTCATAATTTAGTTTTTAATGTTCAGTTTTTGTATTCCTTTTTATGATGTGGGTTTCTATGAAAGAAACTTTCAATTAGTAAACTATTTATAACCCGGATGAATTTTGATGGAGAAATTCATTTTAAGGGGGGTAGAATGAAAGAACCCGAGATTTTATTAGAATTATTCTTTTTTAATTTCATTGATTTCTTGTGTTTTATGCTACACCGAAATTAGATTTCCCTATACGAAAGACTGTATTAGCTTTCAGTATATGCAACACTATTCTTGGCTCATGTTATACACAATTTCAAGTTAATTTTGTGGAAATTATTTTACGCATCATTAAGTATAGATTTTATTTAACGTATAAATGAAATATTTTTTGATTATGTTATACGCAACACCAAATCGAGCTTTCACTACACGCATCCCTGACTTGTCTTGCATTACATGCAATCAAGACCTTCCCCGATAGCGTGTGTAGTATGCAATACCGAGTTTCACGAAGCGATATATTATTATAATAGTATAATGAACAAGTAGTTATGAATAGTAATACCCACTTTTTGAAACTTTATAAATTTTATATTTCAAAATGGACTTCATTTTTGGATTCGGAATATCAAAATTAGCCTAGGGTAAATTTTTGGTATTTTTCTGAATACTTTCATTTTTTGATGAATAGTGAAAACACTCGGCTACTATTTGAAAACCGAATTTTTATATAATTAATTATATATTTTATTTAAATTTATTTTTGGTCCAAACTGATACATAATACCTATATAAGTTCAATTTAATTAATTGGAGTCATTTTATAATAATTTTAGACATATAAAAATTTTATTGAATTTTTCACCATCTTTTACCCACCTCCTTGGAGAGTTTGAAAATTTACCTAAAACTTAATTTTACCGCTTCTGTGAGTGGAATTTATAAAATCCAAGAGACACGGTTAGAATCAAGGAGTAGAATGTGGTTCAATATGATAAAAATAATTTTTGGTGAATAGTATCTTTTTACATTTATTCACCATTGTTAAATGTAAATAGGGTAATTAAGGGTAAAAATGATATTATTATTATCCTAACACATGTCCTAATTCTTTTGGATAAGTGTAGTTCAACCTAAAACAACCATAGGTATAAAATATTACCCTTTAGTTCCACTTAGATTATATTAGTATTTAAATAATAATTAAAATATATAAAATCAAGGATTAATAACTAAAACATTTTTAATATAGAGTTACACATAAGATAAATTCGACTATAAATGTTCATTAGAATGATAATTATATTTCATACATAATGGTATTTTATTTATAATTTTTAGACATCAAATAATTTAATGTATTTATGACATAATGATGATGCAGTAATTACCTTATTAATGAAATATTAACATAAATGATGTTATAAATACCAAAATAAATGTAATTTTAGACTTTTTATAAATTCCACTGATTTTATAGGTTAATATGACAAGTTAATATTTATTTAAGTAACTTTTTTTGAACTAATCATTCTTTTATGATTTTCACAAAAATCAAGTACCAAATAGTGTCAAAATTGACATAAAATAGTTATTAAAAAAAATATTATATTATTAATTGTTATTTTATTCGTAAAAATATAAGTTTGGGACAAATGAGTTAGATATGGATTTATATATATTAATAATGAATCACTTTCTATTCGTTTGGCTTTTTATTGAACGTTTATTAACCATATAGTGTAAGAAAATAGAAATACACGGTAAAAGTTAAATTATTTAACTTAGAGTTAAATCATAATGATAAGTATAACATAGTAACCTAAACTTCTCTAAAACCTATTTTTTGAGTGTATTTGGACCCATACCAACCTTACAATAGAAATAAATCAATTTTGAACTATTAATAAATGAATATTACTTTATTATAAAATAATATTTTAAGTTTTCCCAAGGTTCCCCTCTCCTCCCTTATAAAAAGGCCACCCCTTCCCTCTTCTCTTCACACCAGTTTGAGCCTTGATGATCGGCCAAACCATGCCAATTCATCTTATAAACCTCTGTAGTTATATAATAGAGGTTCTGGTCTTCTCAGAAGACCAACGCTAATTCCCTAAGAAGAAGTTTAAAGGAGGTGCGTCGAGGAAGGGGTAATCTCTTCTACTGATTCATTCAAGTTTTATTTCTTCTTCAAATTATTCTTCTTTATTTGTTTCATTGTAAAATAATAATGTAAGTATAACTAATATACTGATATGTTATTATAAATATGAAACAACCCCATTTCACCTTCTATCCATCCTATGGAAAATGAAATGACCGCGCGTGCGTACGTACAGAATACCGTCTCCACGCCGTGGTGTAATCATTTTTCCACCCCAACCTTACTTGTATGGGTATAATGGTGTAAATAATAACTATATATGGTTATTGTAACATCATACTAATTATGAGGTATTATGTCATCCACTACAATTCCATTCAATAATTATGGGAACGATATAATCGCTCGTGCGTACGTACGGATTACCGTCTCCACGACGCGATGAGATTCACTCTCCATGTTAACTATTCAAGAATGATTATATAGTATATATAATGAATAATAATGAAATATATGAAATAATTAAGCTACTGAAAGTATATATATATATATATGTTGTCTACTTACTTCCATTCTAGTCAATAAGGAAAGGAAAATAGCGTTCATGCGTACGTACGGCTTACCGTCTCCATGAATGGTGTATTTCATTTAATTCATCTATCTATTATATATATATATATATTGAATATATATGATATATAAATCATGATTTACATTTTTTAAGTAATTAAATTATTATATAAGTAATAATAGTATCAAGACTAACAAGTCCAAACACATACGATAAATAAAACGATTTTACCAAAAATGCTACTGTAACATGGAATTTACAAATGAACGGGAAATATAAAGTCATAAGCAAACCATATATGATATAATAACAAAATGAATATGATTCTTTAATAATTAAATGACATTATCTAAATCATTATACAATAGTTTCGAATATGTACGAAGCATATCGGACCTAAGGTAAGGGATAATCATTCCAAATCTCAATCTTATCTGAGATTGTTTATTTGAAAGTATTTACCAGGGTAATGTTTATTATCCATTTCCATATGTTCTCAAAAAAATTTCATAAAATGATTACTTTTCTTCCATTTATTCTTAATTTCATTTTTACCATTTTCACTTTTACCACATCGTATATAAGGAATCTTTCTTTTGTTTAGCATACGAGGTACTTTTTGGCTTTTTCTTTAAATGTACGAAGAGAATGTTTTCTTTAACATGTAAGGCATGAACAGATTTTTATGATTTTATAACGCCTTATATTCATGAAGATTAATCTACAATATTTCATGAATATTTTCAACAAAATATTTTTCTTTTATAATTTAATGGAATTTTTTGAAAAAAAACATTTTTGAATAAGAAAGGATTTTTTCCTCATGAAATCATTTCAAGTGTTTTATCAAAAACATTTTCCATCTAAGATGATATTATTTCGTATGCGTATGTTTCAAGTATAATGTCTCTACGATTTACATTGTTTCATTTTTCTTATGATGAAATGATATCCTTTTTTTATTTTTATGGATTATTTTATGATGGGATGATGTTTATGAAACCCATTTTATACTTTGGGTAATGATGTATGATTTGTTTTCATGTTGTCGCACAAGTAAGAATGATTTCATTATGAGATGGGTGGGACGTATATCTCCCTCCAATTCACATTGAAAATATTTATATCGCATGATATAGACATGGATGGAATGGTACGCTAATCCCGTTCAGTGATACAGGACTGGAACGAGGAGTGAACTCGATTCAGAAATAGACTTTGTCCACTAAGATGGTCTTGGTAGCAATGTCTTGGATACTATGGAAATCATATCATGTTCTTAATGTTTTTCCACAATTACAAGTATTATTTACAAGCTATTTTATCATGATTTATGTTTCATTCTGATCTATTTCTTACGTACTTCAATGTTTTATGTCATTGCTCAAGATTTCAAGGTTTAAACATTATGTTCATGTTTTTATGTCCAAATGTATATGGTTTGTTTTATTTTCACCATGCATACCCTTACTGAGCATTTGAGCTCACCCTTTATATGTTTTATTTTCCCTAGGATATAAAGAAATCTTTTAGGTATGAAAAAAAAGGGGAAGATCTTTATGGGAGATGTTGAAGATATTTCATCACGATTAGAAGTTTATGTTTCGCGTTCCAAAAGACACTAAACTATTACAGTCCTTTGGTGTTTATTTTTTTTATGTATTATGTATTCCAAAAAAGTAATGTAATGTCCATGTACATCATGCTTTGGGTCTCTACACCCACCCACTCAAAATAATAAAATTTATAATTTCTCTAAGATACACCATCCATATATGTACCCAAGGCTTCCCATGTTCTATATTTTAATTATAATTTCCTTAAAAAAAATTTTGAAAAAAAATTCAGAAATCTATTCCAAAATGATTTGGTACTACAATCTCTTTTAAAAAATTAATTGGAAAACATTATTTTCTAAAAAAAATTATAACACACAATGAAATCATTCTATTTCATCAATAAAATAATTTATAAAACTATAGAAATATATTTAATCTGACATTGGCTATGGACGAAACCTCATACCTAAAATTTGGGCCGCACATGCCTGAAACATGATCTATCAATGTGAAATAATAACTTGGAAACAATAGTGGCCTATAATGAATCCTTATATCTTATCATCAATTCAACAAGATTAACATTATGATAAGAAGATAACACAACACATACCTTATGAATCTCGCACATGAAACCACAACCAATATAACTATCCGCCTTCAGAGTAAGATCTTATAAAAAGTTCTAGAAATGATCAAGATAATCAACAGTACAAGGATAATAGATCTAAACATGTAGTAAAGTGGTTCTTCTACATCCAATGAAGATAAATAAGAATAATGATCACTTACCCAAAGAGATGTAATGCAACCATAATAATGATCAATTTCTGAAAGAAAAAAATAATCCAAAAGAAGAAGAGTTCCTAAAATTCACAACGGATAGAAGTTGGTTCTTGAGATAAAATTATGCATGAGGAATAAAATAATAATCTTCTATAAAAAACCCTAATAACCTAATATTCAATCATTCATTACATGACAACACTTCATGATGTGAATTTCTTAAATAACAAAATATGTGAAAAAATGTGTCACATCTGACTAAAAATAAAAAATTTGACCATTTCATGGAAAAAGTAAATTCATGTCATGTAAAAAATTCATTCCATTAACCAATTCATGAAATTTTCATCAAACCCAATACATTATGTTTAGTTATTAATGATGAGAAATTTCAATATAGACAGTTACCAATCAATACTCTGAAAAACGAATCCAAATCGTCATGGGTATTCTATTAAATCTATTAGAATACCCAAAAACCTTTGACACATTTATCAAAACTATCGATTACATCCAACAAAAATAATTCCCTAGAAGTTATTTTAGTTTCCTCATTAACACTCATTATCCTTGAAAGTACCAAATGTATCCAAACAAAGAAGGAAATGAAATTTGAGAGGAGAGATATTTGATAGTGCTTAATGGGATGTTATAAGCTCCCCAACATAAGAATTTTCATCCTTAGGAAGTCTTATGAAATAATGATGTCCCTAAATAGATGAGTCCACTAGTCCATCAGCAATAAATCATGATCACATGTCTCATGTGAATATGATCTTTGCCACTATAATACTATGACAAAGAGAACTTACTTCCCATGAAATACTTATACCAAATAGTCAATGATCTCTCCTAGATATGCCATAATAGAAACATCTGGATACAAATTGATATATTCCCATCTCAGAATGTGATGGAGATCTAGAGGGAACTTCTTAAACGATGATATTGGGAAGAAATCATGAATCACTACCACAAAACTGGGAAAGGCCAGCGCCACACTATTATCAGCACTAACGAAGATGTAATGATAAAGGGGGGTACCTTTATCAGTTCTAAAAAAGAACTGATAACAGTACCCCTATATCAGCAATTTTTCTTAGCACAGATAAAGGTACCCCCTTTAAAATCACTTTTTTATCACTGTTAAAGGGTACACCTTTATTAGCGCTTTTTTTAGTAGCGATGATAAATGGGGGTCTTTATCAGCAATTTTTTTAAAAGTGCAGATATAGGGTATAGATCCAAAAAAATCATTAAGAAATATATATTAATATATAAATATATTGATATAGTTATATTGATATAAATATAATATATATTTTTTAAATATATTTTTAAATATATTTTAGATAAGAATAAATATACAGTTACACTAAATATATAACATATTTAGTGAAAATGTCTTATAAAAAATTAAAAATAATATTCTTAATTAATAATTTGGTAATTATTATGGAGGAATAGTCATTTAATTACAATTTGAAAACAATAAAAAATTAAAAAAATTAAAAAAAGATCCAAAATATGTTGAAAACTCAACCCGAACATCAAACAACCATAACTTTTGATATGGGTGTCCGTTTGTGCTCTACCACATATCAAATTGAAGCCTATGAAGAGATCTACATCGTTCTAACCAGGAAATCCCAAGTAAAGGTTTTTTAGAGGAAAAAAATGCATAGAAGGCCTCTAAAATTGAGTTTCTAGTTAGGGTACCCTGATTTTTTAACATTTTGTGTATTTTCAGCCTCATTTAAGGGGGTAATATTGGCTTTTTTTGGTGGGGACTGAATTTTTTCCAATTTATTATATTAATTGTGATATTATGTCTTTAAATTGTTTTTGTTTTTTATAATTCACTACTGTTTATAATAAAATATATAACTATATGTACATATTTTTTAAATATTCACACCTAAAAATTTAATTGTAAATATAATTAATAAAATATATTTACATATAAAATATATTTTCATTATCTAAATAATAACTCATATCCATTTTATTTAAAATATAAATATATTAATATTTATATACCTACATATTAATCTAACTATATATATATATTAATATAACTACATATATATTGATATAACAATAAATATATATATTAATATCACTATAAATATATATATATATATATTAATATAACTATATTATTATATTAATATAACTATATATTTATATAAATATAACTATATATTTATATTAATATAAATATACAATACTATACGAATAAATATGTCTAAATATATATAAAAATAAATAGACATATCACTAATATGATAACAAATCAATATAGGGGAGTGGAAAAGGCTTCAGGCGGGCAGGGAGAGGTCTCAATATCAAATCTGGGTGGAGGCCGGGATGTGCACTCATGGGTGAATCTAGGGTAGCGCTGATAAATGGTGGAGGGATGCGTGCGGGCACTGGAGGGGGCAAAAAAACACTGTAAAAGGGGGGCTCAAGCGCTATAAAACCCCCCGATTGGCAAGAATTATTATTTTTTTAACTTTTATCACTGCTCAAAAAAGCACTGATAGAAGGGGTCATTTATCAGTGCCAAAATGGAAGCGTTGATAAAGGACCCGTTTATCAGCGCTTTTTTTGAGCACTGATAAAAGACCTACTTTATCAATAGCTTTTTTAAGCACCGATAAAAGGGGTCTTTATCAGCGCTTTTTGGAGCACTAATAAAGGGGACCCCCATATTTTCCAACATTTATAGTGCTTTTATAGCACTGTTAAAGGCCATTTTTAGGGCTGATAAAATCTATATTTGTAGTAGTGAATTTTCTTCAATTAAACTAGAAATAAAAAGAAATAAGTAATTTTCTGTTGATAAACGGTAATCTTAAATTGTAAAACATATATTAGAGCCAAAATTACATATTTTCCAAGTATATAATGATTGAACCATTGAAAAACATTAAAAATACCATTCACCAATGAAAAAATCCAAAGGATGATACCAAAGATCATCTTGTTATTTCTTTTAGTAGTAATATTTAAGAAAATGATGATGTATATACTAAATATGTATTTTTATATCATCAATGACACTCTGTCTTACAAGAGTGGCCTCACCAACCTCTAACAAATAAAGAGGTTTCTTAAATTTGAAACCATAAAAACCCTTAAAGAGAGCCATTATAATCAATAAATAATAACATTCATTATATAAAAACTCAAATATTCCTAGAGGGATATCACATGATCCATAGAAATTTTTGATACCAGCACAAAGAATATCCTCTATGATTTAAATAGAATGCACTATCTCAATATTTTTCTATGAATCGAAGGATATACAAAACATGACATGGGTCCCCTTATCCACTCAGAGACTCTTCCCAATGTGTGAGTAAAACCTAGTATCCCTATCCAAAAAAATTAAATTGGAACTCTGTGAAACCTCAGATTATCATATATATATATATATATAAATGTTACTACGCTCTTCAACATAGTTGTGTCCCTGGTCAGAAAATACTATTCCATAATTTTCAACTGATCAATCTACACCCATATATAATTCCTTTCTCATTGAGTCTATTGTAATATAAAAATAATTCCCATAGAAACCTCATTCCATTTCCAAAATGGAACATAAAAAATATAGATAAACCTAAATTATTTCATATTCACTTCATTTATCTGTTGGTAGTTTTAACAGGGGGAAACATAACATTCAATGCCATGCTTCATACTTAGACACTAGATTCATCACCTCATGTTATACTACATTATTTTAATTCTTTGATTAATGGACCACAATGAACTATGATTTAAAAATTATGATCTCCTCAAAGATGTTGAGATGAATAAACAGTCCCTAAAATAGGGATTACAATCTAAAAAGAGAGACCAACATGAAATAGTCTTCGCAATATATAGGGTTTCTAGAATTAACCTGAAATCATCATAATTGTGTGGATCATGTAGAATATACATAAGGAGAGAAGATACAAAACATAACTCTAGTCTAAATCATACCTAAATCATACTTCTTTTCATCTAGGGAAAACTGCGAAAATATTCTTATAAGGATCAACAACCACTTCAATTTTAATACAGAATTTTTTCGTAGTTTTTTATGAGAAATGTTTAATGAAATTCCCCTTGCGCAGGTTATAGGAAATCTCGAAGTAAAATGTCTTATGGAATTCTTCCCAAAACCTTTATCATATATTTAAGTTATCATGAGAAAATTTATTGCTCAGACTCTTATGATCATAATATATTATGAACCTTTTCCCATAGACATTATTCAATGACCATTTAAACACTTTCATAATTGGAGAAAAATATAAATAATTAGTGGCGTAATTTTCTCATATGTTAAATGATGGAGAGATATATAAGGCACCACATGATACTCTCAAATTATCATTTAACCCATACCAACAATTGAATCATTACAAAAAAACCACATACAACATTCCATGCTCAGGTAACATCACAATAGTATTTTATTTCCATAGTCATTTCAGCACGCTAAAATAAGATTGAAATTTTCATCTGATATGTTAGAGAAAAATACCTAGGTTATACATTATTAAAATAAATTCTCTGATATCTGGTTATTGTTGTTTGGATTTTTAATAATTTTCTTGGTTTTTCATTATATATAAGTGAAATGGGAAAATGTTTAACCTAATAACTAAGAGATTGTAAGACAATTATTTCCCTCCCATAAACATATTTACATAGAGATAATCTATTATTTATTATGTAGTAATATGATAATGATTAAAGAAAAAAATATTTCTATTGGATTTATTGACAATATGGATGATGTAGGAATGAACATTGACGACCTTGTAATTATCAACAATGTTTTCAAATATCTCAATAAGAGGTTAACATGTTATTGAAGGTGGGGAAACTGAAATGATATATCTTTATACCAAGGACTACATATGCTTAAATAGGATCATTAAAGGATGGTATTTTTAAATATCATGATTATTCAGTGTTCAAATTTTTATATTACTGAATCTATATGGTTTATAAGAATTAGAGATTTTTTATTTTTGTAATATTTTGGAGTTTTATATGTTTATATACAGATTATGTTTATTAATCAGTGCCCAATGATAAATGATGTTCCTTGAATAATCATGAGGTAATTCGAGAGATTATTTGGATAATTTATTGTATTGGATGTTCTGGTATGAGGTGGAAAAAAGTAGAGGGCTTGTTTTTATAAGGGGATATGGTTTTATAAAGAATAATCATTCAATATACTACAAGTTTAAAATTTTGATTTTTTTTATTTGGTTAAAGGAATTAAAATATATTTGAAAATAATTCATATAAAAGGGAGTTAACCTAACAACACATTATTCAATCATAGTAAAACATTACAGTAAACGAAAATAAAACTAAGTATTATATAACATGGTTTATTACTCACCATGGATTATTAAATCAATTAATAATTAATAATTTAATGTCGGATGATATATAAAAAGGAATAAAATCATAAAAAAACTGATATCTCCAAGATCATCAACAACTTTATTAATTGTCAACAGCCATAGAAAACGCATAATGTAGAATAACGTCTTTAAAAAATAAACCATACTGTGATATCTAAAATTAATAATTTTAAAAATAGTAGTGTGGAATAAGAAGTGGGAATGTCTTGAATGAGTTTATTAAGGATAT
The DNA here is from genome assembly GCA_963277665.1 of Viscum album. NCBI lineage: Eukaryota > Viridiplantae > Streptophyta > Magnoliopsida > Santalales > Viscaceae > Viscum > Viscum album. Next base: position 1,917,387,227 of record OY728125.1, on the reverse strand, counting down.
ATATTGAAATGAAATTAAGAATATATAAGTATGTCCATGGGAAATAAGTTTTATGGAAATATGTTCATTGGAAATACAATTTTTTAAATACATATATCCAATATTTATAATAATGTGGTATATTATTAATAAAAAATTATAATAATATAGTTTTTGAATAATTAAAAAAAAATATCAAATTATAATAGATATATATATATGGGTTCTATGTATTATTAATAATATTATGATATAATTTATAATAATATAGAATATATTGAAAAAATGGATTAGTGAAATTAATTATCATCCAAATAATTAATTTTAATGGTATTTGTTTATTATTTTTTGAAATAAAAGACATAGTTTTCAAAGAATTTTTTTTAGTATTTTTTTCTAAAAAACACTCAAAAAATATTTTAATGATGTGTAAGTGTAATATTTAAAGAAAAAAATTTAATACCCATTAAATAATTACATTCATACTAATAAAAAAGATAATTTAATTTTATGCATAAAAATAATTTTCCTATAAAAAACTATATTTTTATTTTAATAAAAGAAATATATTACTGATAAAATAATATATATATATATATATATAATTCCAAATTAATTATTAATTTATATGAAATAAATATAAGACAAGTTATTTTTAAAAATATAGTTTCCTATTACAAAATTTTGTAATTATATTAGAATTTCCCCTTCAAATGATAAAATCTAAATTATAGAGTTTTGATAAAAAAATATACATACTTTTTGGATTCATAATGTTAATATTTATCAAAGATTTTTTTTTTATTTTTTTAAAAAAATTCTTTTTAGGTGAATATTGAATAATAATATATTTATTGAAACCGTAGAATTTTTGGCTATATCAAGAAGTAACTATTACATAAAAACATATGAAACTATTTTCATTATGAGAAGTTTTTTTAAAATAAATTATTCTCTTATAAATAAGATGTTAAATATAGAAAGAAAATGTGTATAATTTAAAAAAAAATCAAATAAAAACTATTTTTTTGTGTTTTCCTCTCAATTCTGTTTCCTCTAGGTGATATTTTTTCTGATTTATTTTCATGTCACATAACACTCCTTTTATAGATAATAATCCAATGAATTTCAATAAAAGAAATAAAATTATTTATTATTACCTAACAAATTCATTTATTTTCTGAAATTAAGTATTTATAATTTTTTTATATACATCTATGGATGAAAAAATAAATATTTAAAAATAAAATAAATTTTAATTTATAAAAGATATTTCATATTTTGAATTAGTAACTGTGGCCTACCATATAGATGAAGGTAACATATTTAGTTTTTCAATTTAGTTTTTTATTATATATCAAACAATCCTAAACATGATTTTACCACATTTAAATATCTAAATAATGTCATTATTATTTTATAATTTTTATATTTTTTCAAATAAATCCCGTCCATAACCATACTCACATGTGGATTATAGTTTATGCTTATTTGGGTCTATTTGAATTTCTACTTGAACAGTGCTACAAATTTCTAAATTGGTTAAAAATGGAAACATTACTAATATAGTAATTAGATATCAATAAAAAAATGTATGTTCTATAGTTTTGGAATGGTTATATTAATATTTAACTTACTACTATTTTATATCATTTTATAGTAAATTACTAAAAAATGCTCGTTACCAACTTCATTATAATGAATCATAACAAAAATAAAAAAATGAAATTAAAACATCCCACATCACTATAAAATATGTATTCTAATACTAATAACGATATCAATATTATACCCTTTGAATAAATAATAATGATTTTTCCCTATCATTACAAAATAAGTACTAAAAATCAAAGATATTATTAGTCGATATTGATAATAAAATATAACATAATATAATATTATTGTATAATATTTGTGTAGAAGGTTATCTGTATGAATATGGTCCTAAAATAGGTGATTAATGTTGTTATTTATGTTATATTGGATATAAGACAATGTTCGTCTAAGCGATATTTAAGGTAAGGGGATTTTCATTTATAAAATTAATTTATTTTAACATAAGTAATCATCCATAAAAAAGGTTTTTGTTGATTTTCATGACCCGTCCCCCAGGGCACGTTCCATGACTACCCCAAGCCAACCATCCATAGGCCAGGGGATGGAAACTAGAACCAAAAGTTGTATTCCCTAAACATAGGAAGGCACTGCCTTTATAACATGTAAACCCACACAACTAATCACAAAGGAGGATACAAGCACAAAGTGAAAATATATAGTAAACATGGTGTGTACAGCAAGGAAATGGGCCCAAATACAAAGAAAAATTAAAAGTACAAGTAAAATAAAAAGTACATGTAAAACTAAAACAACTCTAGTGGACACCCTCTATGGATCCTACCTGGAGGTTAGCTACAGCTCTCGAATGGTGATACCTACGGTACGCCTCGTCTAATTTCCACCTCCGAGCTACCTCCAGTCATGGTACCCTCGTCCTTCGTTAGCGATGTCTGCCATCTGCATAAGACAAAACAAGATGCAGGCATAACCCATGGAGGGGTGAGTAAAACGATGCTCAGTAGGGATCCTGATACCCTCCAAGGTCTCACAAAATCAAAAAAGGATAAACCAAAAAGCATGGAATCAACAGTCAACCCTACATGTTAATATGCCCATACATCTACCTAAGTTATCAAGTATACCTATCTCATTCATGAAGAAACACAAGTCCCAAATCAAAAGACCAATTCTCAACTGTTCCACAGAGGAATGATTACCATGAAGGTAGCACCCCAAAGGTAAGTACCAAAAAGGTAAAGCCACACAGAAGTATACCACAAAGGTATCACCACGATGGTAAATACTACAAATGTATCACCTCCCAGAAGAATACCACAATGATATCACCACAAATTTAAGGACATAGATAACACCACGTGTAACATAGGTACGATAGTAAAGAGGATTTGATGTAACTACTATATCATCTTACTCTCTTGAGTGGAAGACCCACGTAGGATCCTAAATCATCAGACCCATATAGGATCTTAGTACATCAAACCAATGCCAGATCCTAGAGCAGTCCCACGTAGATTCCTAGAGCAGATCCATGTGGGATCCTGGAACATTGAACCACGTAGTATCCCAAAGCATTGACCCACATATGATCCCTTCTCATGTTACAGCGAGTTACAAGGTTCCCACACTAAGATCACTTGATTCCGGGAGGGTCCACTCCAAAAGCCACAGGTCGATACCCCAAAAGTAATGAAGTCCTACGAAGAAGTAACCCAAAGGACTGCCACCTAATAAGGGTCACAATGAAACAGATGGTGCATTAATCGGACGCTCGGTCTGTAAGTTATTGTCCTTTTTGTCACGAGGGCCCAGTTGGATTCTTGTTAGATCCAACTTAGTTATACCCAAAATTTCTCCCAAACTCATGTACAGATTAAAAAAAGGACTGTCTCGATCCATGGTTTCTGTCGCCGTAGACAGTTCGTCAAAGGGACTCCTGTAGCTCAAGTTATAGGCGATAGAGTGGAAAGGGGTCCAAGCTGGTCCGGGTCCGGTCCGACCCGGCCCGACCTGGCGTGGGATGACCCGAGTCTGACCCAGCTCGCTGGGTCCTACCTGGCCCACGAGTGGTGGAATGCACTGGGAGACCCGCATGGCGACTTGCTGGCCCTCTTTGGCCCATGACTGGGTGGCCCCGTGGTGGTGTCTTCCCTAGCTGCCACCCAAGGGGGAGGCACCCCCTGGGTACCCCGAACGACCCAGCTGTACAAGTTGGGTGGCCAAACAGCCGATGCCACATGATGACGACAGCTGGCATGTGGGACCCATGGTCATGCTCAGCTCCCTAGCTGGGCAGATTGTAACACCCCGAGCTTCCACGATACGCTTCTCATTCAATAATGCAATAGCTTGCATTGTACGCAACTTCGAGTTCTAAAACACCGCGACTAATCAAAGTAGCCGTTATGAATAGTAATAACCACTTTTTAAAATTATAGAAATTTTATATTTCAAAATGGACTTCATTTTTGGATTCGGAATATCGAAATTAGCCTATGTTGAATTTTTGGTATTTTTCTGAGAACTTCTAATTTTTTATGAATAGTGAAAAATACTTTAAAACAACTTTTTTAATCAAAATAATTTATTGTGATAAATTATACTATTTAGTGGTTTAAAGGTATAATTAGAATATATTTTTACCATTTTATCCAATGGTGGTCATTAGAATTAATTTAACATTGAAATTGGACATAAACAATTGTCAATCTTTTGATATAAATTGTTTCTTAAAAACACGCTATTTGTCGTAACAGCGGGAATTAATTATAAAATTAATTAATGCAACTAATATGTTTGGAATTTTTTAAAATATAAATCATTTTTGAATTCGGAATATCAATTATAGCTTAGGGTGAAATTTTTGCCTTGTTCTGAAAAACATCAATTTTTGATGAATAGTGAAACCACTAAGTGGTAGTTAAATAACTGATTTTTCGTTTAAATGAAATATTACCACTTCTGTGATTTGATTTTCAAAAATCTGACATACATGGTTGTCATTAAGAAGTAAAATGTGGTTCAATGAGATTAAAATAATTTTTTGGTGAATAGTAACTTTTAAGTTCTTAATCGCGATTAGAGGTAATTAGTGTAGTTTAAGGTACAAATAATGTTTTAATAATATTAGATGAGCATGACACTTGTCCTACTCCTATTGAATGAGTCATGGCCGACCAAGACAACCCATGGGTCAACTTGGGGACCCCATGGAGCCACTTTAGTTGGAAAATGACATTAATATATATTTATTTAATGTTAAAATTAAATTGACACAAACATGAGTTATTTTACTAAAATAGTTTTTAAGTGGGGTTACACAAGTTCAAATTTTGACTATAAATATTCATTAGAAATCTAAAAAGATTTCATACATCATAGTAGTTTTTTTATAATTTTTAGACATTAAATAAATTAAATTATATATGACATCATTATCATGCAGCGATGACCTCATTATTTAATGATTTAAATAAAATGAGAATATAATGAAAAATCCAAGGCTTACACTTGTACAAAGCCTATTGGATGAGGAGATTTAGAAATCGTATCTGCTTAGCCTCGAATTATATAAGTGCGGGACCTTTATAATCCGAAAAGTATTGTGAAATAATGTAACATTTCAATCTTTCCAAAAGTGCCCCTCCTCTTCACTTATAAAAGGCCCCCACCTCTCCCACCTCATTTACACTTTAAAGCCATTTGGCTCGGCCAACCTCTGCCCAAATACTCTCCCAACTTCCCCCTCTTACTCCTAGAAGCCTTACTTTGGGCAGAACTCTTCCCAAGGAAGCCTTTGGATCAAATCAAAAAGAGTTACCCGATTTTGAGGTAATGTCTTTTCTAATGTTGTTTTGTTTTATTTTTCTTCTCCAACCCCCTAAACTCTTTTTATTCATTTCTTTTGTAACAAAACCAGTATCCTCAATATACTAGGATGTTGTTATAAGATGTATTCGAGCTACACTTACACACACCTACATCTAATGGTTAAAGAACATACGGTTTCTGTGGATGGCGAATTTCTGCCTCACGTAACGATGATTGTTCAACAATCATATAACACCTTCAAAGGTGGCCATTAAGATGTCACTATTTTTATATATGATATATAATATGTTTATATTTTACTTATTCTTCTGTATTTCTCATTTATGGAATACTTTATGATTTCCATTATGGGTAAAATGCGATAATTTCATTTTAGGAAGTGCGGACTACCGCCCCCTCAAAGTGATTTGAATCATTAATGTCATATGTGGGATGTATAAAGGATGAAGAAAATGGTATTATACACTATATTATACTGGAATTATATTATACATTTATATCATTATTATTTAGTTCCATTAAATATGAAATTGAAATGAAAGTAGCGTTCATGCGTACGTACGACTTACCGTCTCCATGAACGGTGCATTTCATTTCTTACCTCTAAACGTTACGTAATATTATAAATGAATGTATATACTGGATATATAAGATATATATGACATCTAAATCATGAATATAATTCTGGATATAATGGATATTCTACCACATGAACAACTTGTAATTATAAGAAGTTTATTGTTGACTCAAGTTACCAAAGATCGACAAAACGACCGTTATTAACTTAAATAATTACATAATGTTCATAACATTGTAATAAGTGATATAAAAAGGATAATGAAATTTAAAATGGTTCTTAATAAGGTAGATATTAACTCTAGTTTATTATTCAGGAGGTTAATGAACGGTTGAGTCAAGTCGGACACAAGGTAAGGGAACTTCTTAACCCAATTTATATTCTTTGGGTTAATCTCATACCTTCAAATTATGTCATGGTATTATTATGTACTATCTTGTATTTTTACATTATTTATGTGTACTTATAGTGAATACACATTGTATATGTACTTTATTTAAAAAAATGATCTTTTTAAGGACTTCGTCTCAATCCCCTTTCATTGAGGCATATCTGGTTTTATACACAACTTTCTTTTATACGGTGTATAGACCCCTTTGACTTTTACGTTTATTAAAAAGGAATATTTTTTTATACAAAGCATTTTACTAAATGTCAAAATGGGTTATTGATATTGCATGTGATTATTCGACCAGTAGAATATCCATGTGAAGAAGTGAATGGAATTATCTCATTTTACTTTTGCCATATTATGTTGATGTTCAAGTTTAAAAGGCTTTTGTTTTTGTTATACATTGCCTTAAATTTTTATGTTTATTTATGAAAGCTTCCGCAATATTGTTATCCTTACTGAGAATCTGAGCTCACCCCTTTCAATGTTTTAATATTTTCCAGGATGTGAAGAAGTATTTTATGAATGACCTGCAGGGATAGTCAGAAGAGGATATGAGTGTGGACTATGAAGACTTTGTTATTAGTTTTTCACTTTATGATGTAATGTAAGACTTATGAATGTATCTAGTGTTTCCAAGGCTACTAAACTAATCGGTCTTTCGAGACATGATATTTTGTGATCATGCCAATGTTACGAAGTAATGCACCGACTCTGGGTAGCTGGGGTCGGGGCGTTACAGTTGGTATTAGAGGCAGTTTAGTACTAACCTTGGAAGCTAGATTTTGATAAACTCTGATTAGAGCACATAGCCCAAAGATAGACTTTGAGGATTAGTATAGAAGAACTTGCTAGAATTTTGGTATTATAGAGATGTTATGAGTTTTCCGAGCAATACATCCCTGTCTGGATACGAGCAGGTAGAGGCGGCTCTGGCATAGATGTACCTAGGGGTAAAACCTGAAAACACCGCTTTGAGCTAGACTCGAACGGGAACTGGTGCACGACAACGGGCCTTGCTGCACTCTTGGTTACGACACTCCCGGGGGATATTCTTATTATAATTCTCATTTTATTTACAAACCACTATGAAGGGTTATGAGTACATACTTCCTCAAAGAAAACATTTCTTTTTATGATTATGGATTATATCCATAAATAGTTCAATTTATGTAAAGTGTTTAACAAGTATGGAATTATGTATTTTGATTCATAAACTAATCTAGTTTATGCCATTGTTTAGAAATGGCGCCTAGTGGAAGGAATGGAAACCGTATCAATGCACGAACTTCGTGTAGGGATTTCCCTCCTGCTCAAGATAATTATTGTGGATCTGGAGATACAACTGGTGCTGATCAGCTTCTCACCGTACTGGGACAACTCACGCAGTTTATGAATAATAACCTTACTCGTATGGAGCACCCTGATCCGCAACGTGGAGGATCAATGCTAGACCGTTTCATGAGGCAACAACCACCAACCTTAAATGGGAGTACCAATCCTATAGTAGCTGAGCAATGGATAAATTCCTTAGAGAAAATATTCCATGCCTTGGGGAGTAGTGAAAGGGAGAAGGTTGTCATGGCAGTTTACCACCTCACTGGAGATGCCGATCAGTGGTGGTCGCTGATTCAAAACACAAAGGAAGATGATGATGTATCGAATATGGAATGGAGGGAGTTCAAAGAGCTTTTCTTAGAAAAATATTTTCCTCGTGACCATCGAACAGATATGGAAAGGCAATTTCTGAGTTTGAGGCAGAAGGAGGATGAGAATGTCGCAAAGTATGAGTCTAACTTTACAAGGTTAGCGAGGCATGCTGCCGATTATATACGTAACCCAAGGAGTAAGATTGATCGTTTTTTGATGGGTTAAAACCATTTCTCCTTCGAGCTTTAGTATCACAATCCTTCTCATCATATGAATATATTGTCTCGTGTGCTATCGAGACAGAAAAGGAATTCTCTAAGTCTTATGACAACAAAGTAAAGCAAGAGAAGAAGAGAACGGTGGAACAAGAGACAGATAAAGGGATAAAGGGAAAGAAGTATTTTCCATTATGTGGTAATTGTGGGAAGAATCACCCTGGTACTTTCCTAAAAGGAATGGGAGTTTGTTATAAATGCGGAGAAAAGGATCACCAGGCTCGTGATTGAAAGGGAAAGAAAGAGGCTATCAAAGTTGAATGCTACAATTGTAGGGAAACAGGGCATTATGCAAATTAATTTCCTAAGCGTCAAGGAAAATTACCTCAGAAAATGCCAAGGGATCAAGGCCAATCTTATGATGTGACTACAGTTGAAGCGGAATAATTAATGTATTGGTGCTTTTGGACTCAAGGATTATATTCTGGTTATAAGAATAATGTGATATATATATATATGGATTGTACTGCAGTACTTTTTGATTTCAGTAAGGTTTTAATATGATTAAGGTAATCATATTTTTAGTATGTGACAATAAGAGAAACTTTTCTTTGTTTGGGGAATCTGATGTTACAATTGATTTTGGAATTTAGAGAACTTTTAGAGAAAGTCTGGATGGAGGTATATTGGATAACTATTAAGGATGGAATGGATTAAGTTGAACCATGGATAGTATTGTTTAAGGTTAAATAATTTTTGAAGATTATTTTTGGAATATTATAATACTATAGTTTTAGGAAAAAGGACAACCTGCAGGGTGGGGAATAACCCGTCGTGTCGGACAAAGCAGCAGGAATCGAACCCACAACCATAGTGCGACAAGCCTTTATTTCCTACCACTAGCCTACAGGAAGACCCTGGTTATTACAAAATAGTTTTACTAATCTAAATGGTATGTGTTAACATTTTGAACCTTATACAATTAGGATAAATAGAATATTTTTGAGTTCTGTTACCATTTGGAGTAAAAGTTGGGTTTGTGGTAAAAATTTATTAACGAATGAAAGTATACATAACAAGTATGTATATTCCCTTACGTTCTTAGTAAATCTCCTAAATAAATTCCTCAACATTATAAAAGGTAACTTAAAACAAAAATGTTGTCGGTTAACTTTTCCAACTGGGGATTCAATGACCGTTTAACCAATCACAAGTTTGTAATTTTATTGTGGTTAAACTTTCTCCTAATCCTGTTTTCTATAACTTTCCATCAGACCTTGATGGTTTGTTTCTCCTCCATATCCATATTTTCATATAATCCTAGAATGGGCTATATCGGGTGACCGTTGTACTTATCCTGCTTTCTTTTAATGTTATATATTTATTAACCTTATTTCCGATGTGGGTTTTCCTCAAAGGTATTTTCTCTTTTCAACCTTTTATTTTCAAAGAAAAATTTCGAATTGAGAGGACGCAATTTATTGAAGGAGGGGAGAATGTAACACCCCGAGCTTCCACGATACGCTTCTCATTCAATAATGCAATAGCTTGTATTGTACGCAACTTCGAGTTCTAAAACACCGCGACTAATCAAAGTAGCCGTTATGAATAGTAATACCCACTTTTTAAAATTATAGAAATTTTATATTTCAAAATGGACTTCATTTTTGGATTCGGAATATCGAAATAGCTTAGGGTGAAATTTTGGCCTTGTTCTGAAAAACTTCAATTTTTGATGAATAGTGAAACCACTAAGTAGTAGTTAAATAACTGATTTTTCATTTAAATGAAATATTACAACTTCTGTGATTTTATTTTCAAAAATCCGACATACATGGTTGTCATTAAGAAGTAAAATGTGGTTCAATGAGATTAAAACAATTTTTTGGTGAATAGCAACTTTTAAGTTCTTAATCGCGATTAGAGGTAATTAGTGTAGTTTAAGGTACAAATAATGTTTTAATAATATGAGATGAGCATGACACTTGTCCTAAACCTATTGGATGAGTCATGGCCGACCAATACAACCCATGGGTCAACTTGGGGACCCCATGGAGCCACTTTAGTTGGAAAATGACATTAATATATATATATTTAATGTTAAAATTAAATTGACACAAACATGAGTTATTTTACTAAAATAGTTTTTAAGTGGGGTTACACAAGTCCAAATTTTGACTATAAATATTAATTAGAAAGCTAAAAAGATTTCGTAAATCATAGTATTTTTTTATAATTTTTAGACATTAAATAAATTAAATTATATATGACATCATTATGATGCAGCGATGACCTCATTATTTAACGATTTAAATAAAATGAGAAGATAATGAAAAATACAAGGCTTACACTTGTCCAAAGCCTATTGGATGAGGAGATATAGAAACCTTATCACCTTAGCCTCGAATTATATAATTGTGGGACCTTTATAATCCGAAAATCATTGTGAAATAATGTAACATTTCAATCTTTCCAAAAGTGCCCCTCCTCTCCACTTATAAAAGGCCCCCACCTCTCCCACCTCATTTAAACTTTAAAGCCATTTGGCTCGGCCAACCTCTACCCAAATACTCTCCCACCTTCCCCCTATTACTCCTAGAAGCCTTAATTTGGGCAGAACTCTTCCCAAGGAAGCCTTTGGCTCAAATCAAAAAGAGTTACCCGATTTTGAGGTAATGTCTTTTCTAATGTTGTTTTGTTTTATTTTTCTTCTCCAACCCCCTAAACTCTTTTTATTCATTTCTTTTGTAACAACACCAGTATCCTAAATATACTAGGATGTTTTTATAATAAGTATTCAAGCTACACTTACACACACCTACATCTAATGGTTAAAGAACATACGGTTTCTGTGGATGGCGAATTTCTGCCTCACGAAACGATGATTGTTCAACACTCATATAACACCTTCAAAGGTGGCCATTAAGATGTCACTATTTTTATATATGATATATAATATGTTTATGTTTTACTTATTCTTCTGTATTTCTCATTTATGGCATACTTTATGATTTCCATTATGGGTAAAATGCGATAATTTCATTTTAGGAAGTGCGGACTACCGCCCCCACAAAGTGATTTGAATCGTTAATGCCATATGTGGGATGTATAAAGGATGAAGAAAATGGTATTATACACTATATTATACTGGAATTATATTATACATTTATATCATTATGATTTAGTTCCATTAAATATGAAATTGAAATGAAATTAGCGTTCATGCGTACGTACGGCTTACCGTCTCCATGAACGGTGCATTTCATTTCTGACCTCTAAACGTTACGTAATATTATAAATGAATGTATATACTGGATATATTAGATATATATGAAATCTAAATCATGAATATAATTCTGGATATAATTTATATTCTACCACATGAACAACTTGTAATTATAAGAAGTTTATTGTTGACTCAAGTTACCAAAGATCGACAAAACGACCGTTATTAACTTAAATAATTACATAATGTTCATAACATTGTAATAAGTGATATAAAAATGATAATGAAATTTAAAATGGTTCTTAATAAGGTAGATATTAACTCTAGTTTATTATTCAGGAGGTTAAAGAATGGTTGATTCAAGTCGGACACAAGGTAAGGGAACTTCTTAACCCAATTTCTATTCTTTGGGTTAATCTCATACCTTCAAATTATGTCATGGTATTATTATGTCCTATCTTGTATTTTTACATTATTTATGTGTACTTATATTGAATACACATTGTATATGTACTTTATTTAAAAAAAATGATCTTTTTAAGGACTTCATCTCAATCCCCTTTCATTGAGGCATATTTGGTTTTATACACAACTTTCTTTTATACGGTGTATAAAACCCTTTGACTTTTACATTTATTAAAAAGGAATCTTTTTTTATACGAAGAATTTTACTAAATGACAAAAGGGGTTATTGATATTGCATGTGATTATTCGACCAGTAGAATATCCATGGGAAGAAGTGAATGGAATTATCTCATTTTACTTTTGCCATATTATGTTGATGTTCAAGTTTAAAAGGCTTTTGTTTTAGTTATACATTGCCTTAAATTTTTATGTTTATTTATGAAAGCTTCCGCAATATTGTTATCCTTACTGAGCATCTGAGCTCACCCCTTTCAATGTTTTAATATTTTCCAGGATGTGAAGAAGTATTTTATGAATGACCTGCAGGGATAGTCAGAAGAGGATATGAGTGTGGACTATGAAGACTTTGTTATTAGTTTTTCACTTTATGATGTAATGTAAGACTTATAATGTATCTAGTGTTTCCAAGGCTACTAAACTAATCGGTCTTTCGAGACTTGATCTTTTGTGATCATGCCAATGTTACGAAGTAATGCACCGACTCTGGGTAGCTGGGGTCGGGGCGTTACACAGATGGCTAGGCCACCTGCACGGCGCGGTCTCGCACCGTGCCCCCAACGGCGGCCGACAGCGGCTAACCCCCCTTCCTTCGCCGTCGTGGCCTCATGCCGCGGCCCCAGCACGCTGGCGTCATGGATGCAGACCTCCACCCAATTCATTCGGTCAGCAATGTGCTGGATACCTATCTTACTCCGCGGCGTTCGATGGGTTGCGGCCCTTCTTCTGTGGCATGGTCATGCCACCAAAATCGTCGCAGTGGAGCCGCCGCAATCATCACAGTTGGTCGGAGTGTCATCTGCCGCTCCCGAGCCCCACTGGTGCCGGTCGCCGGAACGGTCACCGACGACATTCCTCGGGTCACAGGGTGTACCCTGGTGGCTCGGTCATCATTATAATGTTTCCTACACTCACCTCTTAACATCACCATCGATTCAAGACCATAAAAAACCAAAAAGTTTGCAGAGAGGTCGGGTCGTGTTTGTTTGGCCCGCACCCACCACGTTAGAATGATAGCAAGTGGCATAATGGTTCTTGAATCACGAATAACTACAAGAACGGGGTAAGGGGTATAAAACAACAATCCCTACCTTGACATTTATTAGAGGTTTTGAGAGGTAGAAGATGAAATCGATGAAGGGGTTTCCGACGTTCATATCTCCCGCAATGCACTTCTGATCCAGACTCGAGCTTTGGATCATCTTTCTTCGTGGGAGGTTGATCTTTCAAAGGTTCTTCCCCAAGTCCTCCCTTTTCCAAAGATTCCCCAACAATGAACTGGGGATACAATATTAATTAAATTATGTTAATTAATTCAAAAAATGAATCACATCAATTGGGGGGAAATCCCAAGGGACACTACACATTAAAGAAGAGGAGTTCTAGTGGTCCCCACCACCATGAATTCCAAATGGGAGGTTTTCCACCTCGGGTGGTCCCCTCCTCCATAACTCCAAAAGAGTGTTTTAAAAAAAATTACCAATAACATTTTAATTATTTTATTTATCTTCTTCCATGAAAAACTGGAAAACTAAATTCCACCCTCGACCTACTGCGGTCGAGGCGAACAACTCCTTAAGAGAATATTGATATTGCGAGTTCAACGGTGTCCTCAGATTTCAATTCCAAGAACTGGTTCAAAAGTTACAAAAACCCTCTCACACTCTTACTTAAAGTACTTTAAATAAGATCATAAATTCATTCTAGGAAAACCAATCCTCGGAATCACGCGCTGCAATTTTTGCAGTCACAGTTATTTGCCTATAATTTTATAACAAAAACTTTTACCTGGAATTTTGAGGTCTTTACATTCTTCCCACATCTGGTGTTTGTGTCCCCAAAATCCACATCACAAAAACTAGGAAAAGAAGTTGGGGTACTGAGCACGGATCTGAGCCTCCTGCTCCTATGTGCTCTCCTAGAGGTTCTCGTGCTACCAACGTACACACACTAAAGGTATTGACCTCCCACGAAGGACCCACTCTTGTCGATCCTCAATCTCTATGGGAACCTTCGTAATCCTTTCCCATCGTCGATGTCTATCTCACCGTGGTTGATGATGTGAGATGGGTCATGCACATAATTCCTCAGCTGGGATGTGTGGAAACCATCAAGCACCTAGTGCCATTGAGGGGGAAGTTGTTGGTGGTAAGACACCTCGCCAACTCTACAGAGGACCTGAAAGGGTCCGATGAACCTCCGAAATAACTTTCTGCCCTGACCAAATATCTGAAATCTTCTTTGAGGATAGACCCATAGAAAGACATGGTCTCCATACTCAAACTCCAGAGGTCTCCATCCCCTATTGACATAAGACTAATGCCTACTCTTTTTAGTCATAATCCTCTCCTGGATAATCTGCACTGTCTCCATGGTAGCATGTACCACATATGGTCCCATGAGTGTTGACTCCCCTGGGTCAGTCCAGCACAAAGGTGATCTACAAGGTCATCCATACAGAGCCTCGAAAGGTGTAATCCCAGTGGTGGAGTTATAGCATTTTTTGTATGAAAACTCCACCATGGGCAAGTGATCCTCCCTGCTGGGACCAAATTCGTGGACGCAAGCACGTAGCATGTCCTCAAGGGTCTGAATGATCCACTTAGTCTGGCCATTCGTCTGAGGATGGAATGCGGTGCTCAAACGAAGCTGCATCTCGAAAGGCTCATGCAACCCCTTTCATAGGTAGGAAGTGAAACGTGCATCACGATCAGAGATAATGGTCGCAGGTATTCCATGTATCCACACAATCTCTTTCACATAGACGCGTCCCAATCTCTCAACTGAACCCTTCCCTCTGATCGGTAAGAAGTGGGTCGTCTTGCTGAGTTGGTCGATGATCACCCAGATAGAATCGTGACCCCTCATTGTTCATGGAATTCCTATCATGAAATCCCTAAATATCCCATCCCACTTCCACTCTGGGTCCTCTAAAGGCTGAACTAAGCCAGCTGGTACCTAATGGCCCACCTTCACTTGCTGACAAGTGAGGCACCGAGAGACAAACTCTTCTACCGCGTTCTTCATTCCCACCCACTAGTGCTATCATCAGAGGTCCTGGTACATCTTCTCCACTCCTAGATGTACCCCTAGAGGGGATGTGTGAAACTCCCTCAACAATTTTCCTAAAGTGACACTGGTACCATTTTATGTCTTCTAAAGAGTATGATGTGCTCCCACCTTCATAAAATCAATCAGGTGCATGTCATGTGGATATCTGAGCACGTTGAGCCTCGCAGTCAATGTCCCCATTATGTAGCTCCCTGATTTTCTGAATGAGTTGGGGGTGACTATAAGAGACCGAAGAAAAAATGTTCCATCTCGATCCACAAATGATATCTGTAATGCGTTAAACTGCTCCGTCCCCTCACCCAATAGCTGTATACTAGATCTCTTGCTGAGTGCGTCTGTTACAACATCCCCCTTCCCAAGAGTATAGAAAATCTAAAATTCATAGTCTTGGAAGAACTCATGCCAACGATGTTGTCTCAGGTTCATGTCCCTTTGAGAGAAGATATACCTGAGACTCTTGCGATCACATTAGATTTTAAAACATTCTCCCATCATGTAATGTCACCATACCATAAAAGAGAAGACATCTACTGTTAACTCAAGGTCATGGGTAGAATAGTAATTCTCTTTCCGACTCAGATGTCATGAACCATATGTGATAACGTGTCTCTCCTACATCAAGACACGTCTGAGATCAGTCCCTGATGCGTCACAGTAGACTATGTACCCAACGCCCTCCTCCATAAGCCTCAAGATGGGGGAACTAGTCAGCCTCTGCCTTAGCTCCTAAAAACTCCACTGGCATCTCTCCGACCACACGATGGTTTCCCTTTCTCTTTAATTGCTGATAAAGGTGCTACATTTCTGAAGAAATCTGTCACAAATATCCAGTAGTGTCTATCCATACCCAAGAAACTCAGTACCTCTGTCACACTCCTAGGTTGCTCTCAAGAAAGTACCACCTCAATCATCACTAGATCCAGCACAAATCTATCCTCTAAGATGACATGTCCCTGAAAATGAACCTCTCAAATCCAGAACTGGCACTTTGAGAGCATACCATAAATCTGGTGCTCTAGAAGTGTGTCCATAACTACCTGAAAATGATAGGCATGCTCCTCCTTAGTAGTCGAGTAGATCAGAATGTCATTGGTGAATACTACTACAAAGAGATAAATGTATGGCTGAAAGATCCAGTTCATGAGTCCCTTGAACATAGCTAGAGAATTAGTCATGATGAATGGCATAACCACGAACTTGTAGTGGCACTACCGACATCTGGATTTCGTCTTCTTCACATCCTCATCTCGTACTCTAAGAAGGTGATAGCCTGATTTTAGGTCTATCTTCAAGAACCATCATGATCCCTTCAGCTAATCAATGAGTTTTTCAATCCTCAGGAGTGGGTACTTGTTCTTCACGGTCACCTAGTTCCGGTGTCGATAGAAAACACAAAGTATCACGCTCTCATCTTCCTTCTGGGTGAACAAAATCAGGGCTTCCCAAGGAGAAACAATGGGCCTAATGAACCCCATTCTCTGTAAGTATTCCTACTATACTCGTAGCTCTCTAAGCTCTACAAGATCCATCTGATAAACTGGTGTAGATATCAGTGTCATCCCACGGTACAAGTCAATGTAAAATTCCACCACTCTGCGAGGCGGTAGACTCAGAACATCATCAGGGAAGACATCTACATACTAATCCACCACTATGGGATAGCTCAGACTCTCCATATCAACTGCTTACAGGTTAAGGCTATCCAAATGATGAGTGAATGGATTCTCTCTCTTCCAGATATGTCTATCATGTGCTTCAAAGGCTTCCTTTTTTTCAGTGAAGGTAAACCTATTCCCATCAGTGCGGACACACCGTACTTTGCACCTAATACAGAAAATCTGAGAATTGACTGTAGATAGATATTTCATACCCAAGATGACATCTTAAATCCTCAAAGTCGCTACTAGGAGATCCCAGTGGAAGCTCTAACCTACGAGAGTAATCTCACACTGTCATCACCCAAGATTAATTGTCGAATCCACTCCCGTATGAGTATCTAGCCGTTATGAATGAGCTAACGGATCCACCGAAATCTCCAAGCTCCAAAAGCGGGACATGGAAATAAACTAATGACTGGAACCTATGTCTATAAGTACTGTAACTAAGGTGGAGTAGATACATATCGTACCACGCACCATCTCCAGAGCGCTATTGTTGAAGGCCTCAACTGCCAGAAGCTGAGCTCACCCATATCCACCTACTCCTTGTGGTCTGGGTGGACCAACTTGTGGTGGTGGCGGTAACATCTCAAATCATCTCCCACCACCAGCTACATGGACAACTCATATGCCAAGTCCACCTACTCTATGTGGACCTCCTTGGTCAAACCTCTATTACTACCTAGGTGGTCCTTCTACTATCTGATGATCATCCGTACAGTAGGTCGGGTAGTCGTGAGCCATGCGACCCTGCCCGCCGCAAGTGTAACATTGCCTAATCCTTACATGACTGGCTCTATCACGGGTGCCCCGCACAACTAACCATGAATCTTGTGGTCATCCACTAGTAGGTTTGGTCCTCTTGGACCTCTGTGACATCTGTCTACTGCTAGCTACAAAAGACTCTGCTACAAGACACCCGGTGGTGTGTCTCACTACTGGTGACAGCTCAGCAAAAAACTCTCCACTTAGTGGGATCTCTCTAACACCTCTACCTACATCGGGATGTTGAGAGAAATCATTGAAGCCCTGATCTCCCACATGTGTCCCTATTTGAAGGTATGGGCCCTAATGAATGGGTCTCTCAATATATCAGCAGAGTAGTGTGAGAGTTCGGTGATCCTCACTAATTACTGAGCCACATTCATGTTTCCCTGCTGCAGATGAAGAAGCTACTGGGTGCGCATTCTGTAAAGGTTCACTTAGACAAACTCTGCACGAAAAAGGCTCTCAAAGTATGCCCAGATAAGTTTCACCTCATCGTGAACCTGAGCATCAAGCTCCACCGTCTTCCTACTGCTAGCTGTAGAAGACTGATGGAAAGGATCGCCATGAGATCAGCTAGTGTCCCTACCATTCAGAAGAATCTCACCACGGGATCTAGCCAATACTCAGTCACATGTGGGTCTGTCTCACCCCTTAACCTAGGGGGCCTCTGGAACTAGAACTTGTGAAACGCGCTCAAGTGGTGTGTACTCTATACTGCTGGGGATGGTGGAATCGGTGGACCACTGGGTAATGGTTCCACTGGTGACTCTGCTGGTGCCTCATCTTAAAGAGGGCCATGCACTGAAGCCTCGATGCTTGGTGGGATATCATCACGTACTATAAATAGATCCTTGGCTAGATGTCTATGTGGAGGAATACTGAAAAGAAACAGTTGTTCCACTGTCAATAAGTTATACCTGCAGAGATGAATCAAAAAGATAAAAAAGAAAACTTTACAAAACACACATGTAATCAGTGTTTTCATGCACAGAGTCAGAAATCAGAAGTCAGGGTCCTACTATATGGATACGTCGGCCACCACACCAATATAGTATCCCTAAACTAATGCCCAAAGTTACTACTATTTCTTTTAAAAATGGGTATGACCTTGATTGTTTGTGGTTCAAACTTTCCAATTGGTTTCTAACTGGTTTATTTGTAGAAATGAAATCATCCAATGATTCTATTTCCATTTGGACTTACTTTTGAAAGGTAGGTGCTCATTAGTTATAGACTGATAAGGATTAAGAATTTTCATTGGTCAAGTGGATGGGAGGTCAGACTCATCACACCTTTTTGGGGTGAATTATTACCTACTCTAAGACACTAATAGATTTATGTTATGTTCACGAATATATATTAATTCACCAAGTACGAAAATGAGTTTTCCATTTGATTTGGAAATAAATGATTGATATTTATGGGATTTAGAGAATCTATTATATTTATTTGAAGTTCTTCATCGATGGAGAATCATCTGTATGTATTAGATATCCTCATTCAATGGTATCATTCAATACATTATATAGAAATATCATGGTCATTATGATGACTGTACTAGTTTTAAAGCCACTCAGTGGGGCAGATGAAGTTTATTGTCCTTCATAAAGACAAGGATAATTCCAGAGTTGGGATCATACCCATAGATGGCTTACCTACATATCCTTGCTAAAAAGGAATCAGAACACATGTAGTTCGATTAGAAGGATATATTTTAACATCATCTGGGACACAAAATAATTAATCAGAGATGTCCGTGAACCTTATAAAGGCTTCCTACGTACTCTACTATTAAGGCATAGATCAATGTCTACGTAGTTTGAGTGAAGAAGTATGATGTTTATGAATTATTAATGGCTCAAAGAGAGATATCGTAATTAATTTTACACTCTAAGATCATGTGATTCATGCTTCGTGTGAGAAAAAAGTGGTATCTATAAAATTGATGATTGTGACACGAAAGATGCAATCATAAGAAATAATGTGGGCTTACGTATGTATGATTTCCCAAGAGCAGGGTTCATAAAGATATTTTGACTTTTATGGAAATATGGGATTTTAACCCGGGACTTACTCTTGAAAAGGAAGCCCAAATTTAGGACTAATTATTGGGTTTTACTCCTAAGAAGGATGCCCAATTCGACAGAAATTAAGACTGGGTATTACTCCTAAGAAGGATGCCCAATTATGGGAAATTATAATTGGGACTTATATCACAAGAAGAAGGCCCATATAAATAAGACATGTAATTTGGGAATACTATTAAAAAGGAGGCCCAATTAATTCCTCTCAAATAAGGAAGCTAAAAAAGGAACCATCCCACAAATGGCTTTGAAGAGGGGTTTGAAGGCTATATTTGAAGAGGAGATGTGTGTTTGAAGAAAGGAGGTGACTAGAAAAGAGGAACACAAGTATTTTTCTTGCGTGAAAGTCATGGTTGCACAAGTATACTTGCACGACATGACTCACCTTGGGCGATGAAGAATCCATAGTGTAACACTTGGGTGACATAGAACTCAAGCCCTTAGTATCATCCCTATAGGTTTCGAGATGGGTGGTGCGCATGTTCCCTTGAGAGGGAAAGGTGGCGCGCAAGTCTCTTCACTTCCATTAACGGATGGACACTTTGGTGCACACATATTGATGAGTTCTAATACTTAGGCCATATTCTTCCTCTTTAGAGCTTCCATTCTAGGTTACGAATTTCCATAGAAGTGTTCAAAAGATGTCAGACAAAGACTTTGGCAACCAGAGCTTGAATCTGAGTTTTGGAAAATTCATCCTTCAAATGGGGGACCCATAGGGGCTATTTATAGGCCACTGAAAACCTTGGGTGAAAAAAGGAATAGGGCACTCAAGTTACTTGCACTACCCAAATGTGGTGCTCAAGTGACTTGCACGACCAGAAGAAAACTTGCGCGACCCATTCTTAATGGTTTCCTTGTTCATGACTTTGTCAATTTTTTGATATAAATCAAAGGATGAATTTATTTGTGATTAAGGTATTCCACTTTTCTATTCATTAGACTCTGCTATGGAAAGAAGCTTCAACAAAAGTCCCCCCTCAGAGGTGGATCTGGAAAAGGAATGAGGATTTGACTTTGAGGAAAAAAGAAACAAGGGTCTGGCGGCGTGTAGATGGTAGGTGTGCAGGTTCTGGCACGCAGGTTCCGGTGCGCTGGGTTGAAGGATCACCTATATATATGGGTGTCACATCGCGCAAACCATCCAGCCTTATGAGTTTTTGATCTCTCTTCGTGCAAGTGTCTATATCTCTTTGGTCGCTCGCTTTTTTCATGTGTCGCGCTTCTCCAGTAAGATTTTGGCTTGTGCGACAGTACTTGCGCGACCATACATGTGCGACCATTCTTGCAAGACCACACTTGCGCGCCTTAATGCCTTAGACTTTTTTTGTTTTCTTCACATATATTTCATAAAAAATAGATTTATTTAAAAGTTAACTATTTGATCTTTGTGTAGATTCAATGGCTCCAAAAAGAATTGGATCAGCCGATGACTTGGCTAGCGAGAGAATTGATGGTATGATGAACATCATTGGCCATGAAAATTATTATATCTGTGAAATTACTCTTCTAAATTTGGCCAAGTACTTGAAGAAATATCATGTCAATTTACCACAGATCATTTACCTGCCTTTATATGGACATGGTCATCTGCAAGGATTCATCGTTCCAGATGAAATGAACTATATTCCACATTCCTGGTTTCAGACTTAGACCAATTTTGATTCAGAAAATGTCTCAGTTACATGATCATTTGTTAATGCTGGAACAGTGGAGAAGGCATACATAATGCATCATAGCCCATGTACTCCAGATCTGAAACCTCACAAGCCTGAGCTACAGCCGCATTGTTATCCCTCCATTTTACGAAATTCTCAAATGGATCAATCCAAGGGATGGAAAAAGAGTTGGTATTTATGTCCCAGAGGAGGTGTGTAG
The DNA here is from genome assembly GCA_963277665.1 of Viscum album. Classification (NCBI taxonomy): domain Eukaryota; kingdom Viridiplantae; phylum Streptophyta; class Magnoliopsida; order Santalales; family Viscaceae; genus Viscum; species Viscum album. Next base: position 1,917,365,681 of record OY728125.1, on the reverse strand, counting down.
CCGACATGGATGTGGGAATATTGGGTGAGACAAACCTGTGCAGACTGTGTCAAGGATCTGAAAGAAGCTACAATATATAAAGTCATTTGGGATGGGAAAACATATGGTTACATGAATGATAATTTTGTACTGGAGCTAATCAGGCATTAGAGCCCAGAAACCAATTCCTTCCATCTGACTCATGGAAAATTAGGAATCGGCTTGGGGGATGTCTACAAGATCCTGGGGGCTCTAATTTTAGGATATATGTATGATTAATTCATTCCCCCCAAGGTGGCCTGGAATGATTTGAAATAGACTCTGGCTTTGGCTCGATAGTTAATGAAAATTTTTCACAAGCTGAAGAATTCAATGTCCACCAAAACTCATTATAGAATGGATATTCATCTAGAGGAGTGGTTGGATATGTTTCTTATCAAGATGAAGGAAATGTAGCCCACCTGTACTCATCCTATTAGCTACCCCAGAACAGAGAAGAGGGGTGCTCTTGGCACATTCTGACCATCACTGGAAGTGGGAGAGTTTGAAAAGTGGGGGTATGAAGTGGGCCAAATAATCCCAGAGAAGACCCGTCTGGCGGGATTTTTAGCATTGTAGCTCAGTGTATATCTTCTTCCAATTAGGGATTCGAATGGAGGTGTCAGGCTAGGGACCATTATTGTTGCATCCATGTTTGCTGAGAGGAAAATGGTGGGTTGGAAACACTAATTTTGGCAAATATTCACAGGAGAATACTCCATGTATATATGGGTATGTCTACATTGAGAATAGTGGTATCGTTACACATTTTCTGGGGATGGATCGCCACTCACTTTAGGACTTTTGCTGTAAAGAGAAGATTACAGGTTCTTGGAAGTACTTTTAGGCCACCGGTGCAAGCCTTTTCTGGAATTTCTACATTTTCCCTCAATCCTTATGATCTGAAGGTGAGGCTCAGCATGTTCAAGGAATTTCATTTCTTTCCTTATGGAAACCCACCAACAGGGTGGTTTGTTAATGATGGAACAACTAGCCAAGAATTTAGGACATATATGCTAGCTTGGAGACATGGTGTATTGGCCACCTGAATTGAAGGAGATATTATATGTGAGGCCTATGCTACATATGGATTTACATGCCAGTTCAAGTGTCTACAGGTGATTGTTTTATCCCCTCTTGTGCATGTCAGGTAAGAGTAGCATCCAATGGTTTCCAAAAAAATATGGTTTCTGACAGCTATGGAGAAGACTGAGGCAATGTTTGATCTACTAGTTTCTAGGTCAGCGAGTCAATTGACTACATGGTATGCCAAGAACTGGGAAGCATCATACTCTGAAGGGGTACTGAATCATCTGGTTTCTCAGGTGGGAAAAAAAGTGAACTGTAAAGAAATAAACCCTTTATTTGGAAGGTGACTCTTCCTCACTCAAATCTGATTCATTGGGTTCCTCACTCAGGGATGATTCTCCGGATTCCTAGGATGGGGATGACGAGGCACGACATGCATTAAAGTGCCCTCATATGAGATATAATCCTCCTGCCAGATTCAAGAGACCCACTCCATCAAATCCTAGTGAGTTATATCATTAAAGAATTTTAGTCATCATTATTTTATAGAGCAACATGTTTCATTTTCTTATCCTTTATCTATGATTGTAGGAGCTGGGAAGAAGTTGAAGCCCCATATTGCAGGACCCTCCTCACGGCCTTCTAGTGCAAATGCTGAATTTTTATGACCAGAGGCTGTCCGGACATGGTGGAGTCTATATTGTGACGCTAAAACTACCTAGATGGACTTATGAGAAGGGATACATATCCCTAGATTGCAGAATCTCTGGGCTTCTACTGATATCCACTTCAAGGATAACCCCATAAAGTGTAGGATTGCATCAGTGAGCTGGAAATGCACATATATTCCACTGATAATTCCATTCCTATTACCAAGCAGGTGAAGGAAATGATGAATTGTATCACCACTGAGGGGATTGGTTCTTTAGTTGATGAAGAGTGGCATGATTACCTGGCTCCTGAAGATGTAAGTTTCCTTCCCTATATTCGTTGAAACATGATTTCAGTCCAATATTTGTTACTCGAAGAAATTACATTCTTCATCCTGCAACTTGTTAATAAAGGAACTACTGAGGTCCCTTTACCACATTACAGCCCTGGTGGCACATCTCTTGGATCCGATGAATCTCCTCGAGGGCCGTGCGAGGTATCTTCAGAGCGGTAAGACATGGACAAGGAGTTAGAAAAGGGATTTTCACTCTCTAATACCTGTATTTGGAAGTGAAAAATTCAACACACCCAAAAAATTCAAAGAAGCAAAGGCATCGAAGGAAGAAGTCTATAGCTAGAGGATTCATCAGTAGTGATAATTCCTTTATATAGTCATGAATCATAACTCATGAAATGATTACTCATACTTCTTCAGATTGCAGGGGATTCTTCGATTTCCCCTTTGAGGGAGAGGACTAACCCTCCTCTGATGATGATAGAGGGTGCTGGTGAACAGTCGAAAATTCATTCTAACCTGGATGCTACTGAAGAAACGAGCAGAGAAGATAAGCTAACTTCTATTCCAAGTACTGCTCCTATTGCTACTGCATGGAGTGAAGAGCCTGCTTCTAGTAAATTAAAAATATTTCATAGAACGTTGAATGAAGACATCAACTGACTTCCATTCAGTGATGCTTTAGGTTTAACACCTACACCAGAACATTTGGCGACCACTGCAAATGACTCTGTAATTTTCACAGAGGAAGCTATTCGAGGTCAGAGGTCACAGGAGTAGATTCGCCAAGAAGAGACTTCAAATGCTCCCACTGGTGAGACTAACCAAGAATATGAGATATTACTGGATAAAATGATGAAACTTGGAGTGTATTTTTAATAAATTTTAGATTATGTTAAATTACAATGTAATTTAGAATATTTTGGACGTGAGTGATATCCTTCATCCTGTTAAAAATTTCTTATTAAATCTCTGACCATGATTGGTTGAAATGTGTAGTTTCGTCTGAGTAAGCTACTGATCTGCCAATGCCTGAAGGGCATAGAGACAACATTATCATTTCAGAGATGCTAGCTCAAGTGGAGCTTAACCCAGCTGAGCTTCCTGAAATCCATCCTGAAAATCCTTTTGAAGCTAGGAAATAAGGGGAGGAGCCTTCTCATGTTTTCGATGAACCATTGGGTAAAAAATGATAATATTTTTTATTGTACTTAATTTTCAAGACAACTAATCAAATTTTTTTATCCATAGAAACTAACAAAATATTTCAATTTACTATGCAGGGCCAGCAATTTATGTGGCTAGATCTGGAGGTGATGCCTCAGCCTCAGCCCCAACGGGAGTAAAAAGTGAAGTACCAGGGGTCAAAGGGAAGGAGGATAACATGAAACTTCTTTAATTTCACTAATCCTAGAATTTATTCCACCTTGTGATAGTGATGTTGTGTCAGACCCAGAGGTGAAGAAGGTTCTCAAATACTCACATCGCAAGGAATGGTATAAAATATGGAAGACCATATCCCAAGTGCCTTTTGAAGAGCTGCCTTCAATGATCCTGTGACTGTCATCCTTTTTCATCATGCTGGCACATGGCGGTTTTGGATATCAAGATATCCATACCGCGGTAAAACAAGTCATCTTAAAGAGGGATCATGAACTGAAGTGTCATTAAGATCTAATCAGAGCAAGGATGGTGACCAATATAGGTGAATTCGAGGTTGTGGTGTCCTGAGCTAAGGCTGATCATGCTGCCAAGCTGATGGAGCTGAAGCATAATATCAAAGAGAAAGTTGTCCAGAAGATGCATCTTCAACAACAGTTAGATGCCATTATTGGGGAACATCAACATCTTAACAATTCATTGTAAGGAGTCCTAATAGATGGTATGAAAGCCATCACAGAAGCCAAGAAAGAACTTCATCATGATAAAAAGAGTGAAGCTGGTCGAGTGAATGAACTTCAAGTGGATTCTGATGAATCTCAGGATGTCGTAAATCAAATGAAAAGTTATGTTGAATGCCTCTTGTAAATCTTGAAAAAGAGAAGATACTTCAATCTGTGGATGTTCATTTAATCTTGTGAATCAATGACAAATACGTTTCATCTTCAATCATTTGTACCTTCATTCCCTTTCTAATTACTTATATATATATATTACCAAAGCCAATGGGCCAAGTAAAAATAGTTTGATTTTTATTAGGATTATACAAAAAACCCCACAAAATTTTCATCTTTGTTGCTCAATATTTCCTAATAATACCATATGTACATTTTGCGAACTAGGACTCGACTTTTGTTTAGAGTTACTTTTACATGTTCCTAATTTAATGAGTACCCTGTCTTTTGTTGGTAGTTTAATGTCATGCATGTCAGACATAAAAAGGCTAATGTTTAAGGTGGAATAGCTTTGACTGAATGGATTAAAATTGACTCACTTCCTTGATAATTTTCTTGAAAATATATTACCACATTCATGAATGGTTGAAAACATGTAAACAATGACTTAAGAAAGTTTTTATCAGAGGAATGATATGAAAAAAGGGATAAAAGTCATTAGAAGAAGTATTTCCTTAGAGTGAATTTACCACTATTTGAAAAACCCGTTAAGGGGTTGAATTATACAAGGCCACTTAAGGGCAATGGCGACATAGTAAAATAGTATCATCTTTTGGCTGACAGGTCTGTTATGTAGACTAATTATGCAAGGCTGTCTAGGGGAACGTGTTGTATAGTGAGAAAAAACAACTCTCAGAAATTTTACTTTTCTTTCGCTCAAATCCAGTGGATGTTTATGGATATTCAAATTTCCCAAAGCATAGAGTATACTGTATGGAGAGAGGTAATTGAGTATATAGAGGATATTCCTATTCAATATTGTCAAATAATTGTATGAATGTCACTCCAGCAAAAGTCTAACCCAAATGTTGGGAAGGGAAATATAAACCATAGACTTGAAAACTATCAGATCATGAAAATGAGTATGGGACAAATATGTGATGGATGGTTTTTTCGGATCCCAACATATCATCGTTCAAAATAATTAGGACAAAAAAGGTTTTCCCCCCAAGAATGAAGTTACCACTATTTCAAAAACCTGTTAGGGGGGTTTGAATAATGCAAAGCTATTTAAGGGTATAGGCTGCATAGTCAAATAATAGCGTATGTTGGCTGGCAGGTCCATTATGTAGACTATTTATGCAAGGCCACCTAAGTGAACGTGCTGCATAGTCAGGAAAAAGAATTCCCATGTATCAGACATTTTGTGACAAGAAGTCAAGAAAAGGGTTACGTAGATCTGGAATTATTTATGTTTAGGAGTATAAAACATAAAAATGGGTATTGTCCAATGCATGAAGGAGATACATAGACCAATGCTGACCATAATCATGTTGTGGCTGGGTCCTGTATTGAGATGCTAGACTTCACAACATATCTCGTTAGGATGAGAATCAAGCCATATGTAGTTCTTTAAATACAGTTTAATGTCATGTGGGATGAGAGCGTAGGAGATCTTAGTTTAAGGTTGTAGTGTTTGGACCATAATGAGGGAGACACAATGTGTGTTTGTTAGAAACCTGATGTGAATAATGACCAGGTTTTTCGTACCACATTCATGTGCTCATAGGGGGCCTTTTGAGCCAAGGGACTGAAAGTGGAATTTGGGGTTAGGCCCAAAGACATGGGGCTGGGTTTGAGGGATGCTTGAACGTTCTTGCATATACCATAAAGATGGGATTCAAGCCATATGTATTTCTTGAAATACCCTAAGTACAGATTTTGTTCGTACACGTGAAGGGTGAAAGGGGACTTTAGTGAAATGATGGTTGGATCCAAGATTAATGGTTCAGTCATTGCCATGTATACATGTAGTCTTTGGAATATAACATGATTGGAGATCAATTTCAATAATGATTCCCTCTCAGGTGAGGGTGTCAAAGAATGTGGTAGTTTATCGACGTATAGGAAAAAAGTGCAAATAGTTTAAGGTCATATGCATGGACCGGTTCCGCAGAGTTTAGCGTCATGTAGCTAGGAAATATTACTATGAATTTTAAGGTCTTAAAGAGAGGACAATGGGGGACTATATATTTTATTATCATATAGAAAGGACGATGATGAACCAATGTGAATATATTGGTTTTGGAGGGGTGGCTTCATAGATCAACATCATATGAGATGGAGGTGAACCGATGTGAAGATATTGGTTTTGGGCTTGAAACATCAGAGGTTGCCTACACACCGAGCCTAGAAGGCAAGGATCAAAGTCCGTATAGTTTTATTGAGAATGAATTGGTGATCGAGTTGTAATTGGGGACAACCCGAAGATGGTGTTGGGGCATACGCGTGGTTAGCGGCCAAGAGAGGGTGTTATGGTTGAAGTTTACTCCAATATCATGTGATTCATGCTCGGTGTGAGAAACAAAAGGTAACAAAAACCCTAATGATGCACAGTTTAATGTCATGTAGGACATATAAGGGATTGTTTTACGGTTTAAATATCATGTGTCATAGAGATGGGGTGCTTGGAAATTTAATATCTTCCAGCTTGGACGAACAGTTTATCTTCATGTTGGACGACAAAAGGGACAGAGTTTAATTTCATTTTGGACGATAGAGGGGATATGCAGTTTAATGTCCTGCAACAAGGAGAAAAGGGACCATGCAGTCTAAAGTCTTCCAGTAAGGACTAAGGGTGCTGCACAACTTAGTGTCATGTAGGAGGGAAAAATGGATGTATTTGTGTTACACAAAATACTTCTTCAAGAATCTGGCAATGGTTGGATTCATGATGAGTTCTCCATCCATTGAGATTAAATAATATATTCTATTATAGTAGACCTTATGTATTGAGTTAGGTCCTTCCCACTTTGGCTCAAGATTTGGAGGTTTCTTCCCTCATATCATTGTAATTATGAGGACCAATACCAATTCTCCATGACATAATGAACGAAGATGAACTTTTTTATTGAAAGCTCGTGCTATTCAATTATGATAGACATCCAAGTGGTGTAGGGTGCACAATCATTTTTTATCTAATTGATCCAATTCGTCAAATCGCTTCTAAGATTGATCATCTGTGGATGACTGATCACAAATGGCTACTCTGAGCAAAGGTAATTTGACCTCAATGGGAATGACTTCTTCCGTTCCACATACCAAGGAATACGGAGTTGATCGGGTAGCAGTGCGGGTGGTGGTCTGATAAGCCCATCAAGCATGAAAAAGTTTATCAGGCCATGATACATTATCTTTATCCACAAAATTTTGCAGTATGTTTGAAAGAGTCTTATTGAAGGCTTCTATTTGACCATTTTCTGCCGCATGATACCAATATGAATGGTTGTATTTGATGTTGTATTCTTGATACAAATTACTTACCTCGGATGAACAAATTTTGGTGCCATTTTTCGTCAATATGGTATGAGGGACACAAAATCTTGTAATGTTGTTAGAATTGATGATGCTAACAATTCTTTTAGAACTAATTTCTTTGAGATTTATTGCCTCTGCCCATTTGGAAATGAATTAAGTAGAACAATGAATATACATAAACTGGTTGGATGTAGCCAAAGGGTAAGGTCCTACTACATCCATTCCCCATGTGGCAAATGACCATGAGAATTTAGCTGTATGAAGCAACTCTGGGGGTTAATGAATGAAGTTGGTGAATACTTGGCAAGAATGACACTTCTTAGTGAAATCAACATAATCTTGCATCATTGAAGACCAGAAGTATACAACCCTTCGAATCTGGCCAGAATGTCTATGTCCAGACTGGTGGGAACCACAAACTTCTGCCTAAACTTCATTCATGAAATATATTGTCTCTTCACCATAAATTCATCTGAAGAGGATTATATCAAAACCTCTCTTGTAGAATTTTTTTTGGTGATCTGAGCTATCATAAAGAGTAATATTTACCACACGTCGCCAGACATATTCTTTTCCAGCTCTATCAGGTGGGTGGGTTTCATTTTGAAGGTATTCTCTGATAGGTGTCATCCATCCTGTAGTTTGACCATATGGTTCAGAAATGGGACTAATCTCATTGATTTCCTCTATTCTGATTTGAAAAAAGGTGAAACTACACGACAGAGGGAAATACTAATGATTGTTTTGTCCCGGTTTGGATCTTCCAGGGTTGTGGCTACATTAGCTAGTTCATCAGCTTGGGCATTTTGTGATCGCGGGAAATATGAAAATGTGGGTTTTGTGGGAAATTCCTCCATTAACTCTCTAATGTAATCACACAAAGGGATTGACTCTTCTTTTCTGATGGCATAATCCCTATTGATTTCTTTGACTACCAAATATGAATCACCTTTTACGGTCAAGTGATTCACCTATGCCTGAAGTTCCAACTCCCATCCTGCGATGAGTGCTTGATATTCTTCTTCATTGATTGTACCACCTTCCCACAATAAGAAAGAATAGGATAGCACTATCTTTTCTAGGGAAATAAGCACAATTCCTAACCCAACTTTGTTGAATTCATGATCTTCCATTTTCTTCCCTGTTGGACTTCTGAAAGCACCATCAAAGTACATTTTCCATGTTTGAGGATTATCTTGAATATAGAAGACTTCCTCATCATAAAGTTCAATATTTAAAGATGTATCTTCTACAGATGGGTGTTCAACAAGGAAATCAGCCAGAGCATGGCCCTTTATTGCCTTTGGAGACACATACTAGATATTAAATTGCAGAAAAATAACAGTCCACCTTGCCAAACTTCATGTAATCATTGGACGACTAAGGATAAATTTGAGCGGGTTATTGTGAGATACCAGTGGAACCACATGATGTTTCAGGCAGCGTATCAATTTCTAAACTACAACGATTAATGCTAGAAAACACTTTTCAATACCTGAATCTTGAGTTGCTGCCTTAAGCATAGTCCGACTATGATAGTAAAGGTTGTTTTCATTCCCAGCATCATTTTTCTGGGCAAAGAAGGCACCCAATGTTCGTTCTAAAGCTCTCACATAGAGAATAAGTGGTCTTCCTTCAACGTGTGGCATCAATACCGGTGGACTGAAGAGATATCTTTTGAGAATATCTAATGCATCTTGAAATTATTTAGTCCACTAGTAGTTGACTCACTTTTTCATTAATTTTGTTAAAGGTAAACACTTTCCTACCAAATTGGAAATAAAACGCCGAATATAGGCCAAGTTTCCTTAAAGTCCTATTAATTATTTCAAATTTTGAGGAGGTGACATATGAAGTATTGATTTATTTCTTCTCATCATCAACTTTGATACCACGATGGCGTACAAAAAATATAAGAAATTTTCCTGAGGTTACCCTGAAAGCACATTTCAAGCGGTTCATCTTCAAATTGTGTTTCCGAAGTTTGTTAAAAATGATTTCCAGATCGGCCAAGTGATTTAAAAGTTGTCAGGATTTAACCACCAAATCATCCAAATTACATTAAAAAAAATCCCTAAAAAGGGTTTGAAGATATGGTTCATGGAAATTTGATATGTTGGACACGAATTCTTCAGGCCAAAGGGCATTAACCGATTGAAAAACACACCTTGAGGATCTCTGAAACATATAGAATCCCCATCCTCTGGGACCATTCATATTTTATTGTACCTAGAATATCCATCCATAAAGGAAATCTCTTCGTAGAAAGTTGTCGCATGAATTAGGAGTTATGTGATCAGAATTAGAAAATCATCTATAGGACAATTACTATTAAGATCTCTAAAGTCAATGAAAAATATAATTTTTCCATTATTCTTTTTCACAGGGACAATATTAGCCAACCATTTGAGATACTAAAATTCTCTGATGAAGTTATATTTGATAATATTTTCAACTTCAGCTTCAATTATGGATGCATAAGTTGGGTGTGTTCTTCTTGGGGCTTGCTTGAATAATGTGATATATATATATATGGATTGTACTGCAGTACTTGTTGATTTCAGTAAGGTTTTAATATGATTAAGGTAATCATATTTTTAGTATGTGACAATAAGAGAAACTTTTCTTTGTTTGGGGAATCTGATGTTACAATTGATTTTGGAATTTAGAGACCTATTAGAGAAAGTCTGGACGGAGGTATTTTGGATAACTATTAAGGTTGGAATGGATTAAGTTGAACCATGGATAGTATTGTTTAAGGTTAAATAATTTATGAAGATTATTTTTGGAATATTATAATACTATAGTTTTAGGAAAAAGGACAACCTGCAGGGTGGGGAATAACCCGTCGCATCGGACAAAGCTGCAGGAATCGAACCCACAACCATAGTGCGACAAGCCTTTATTTCCTACCACTAGCCTACAGGAAGTCCCTGGTTATTACAAAATAGTTTTACTAATCTAAATGGTATGTGTTAACATTTTGAACCTTATACAATTAGGATAAATAGAATATTTTTGAGTTCCGTTACCATTTGGAGTAAAAGTTGGGTTTGTGGTAAAAATTTATTAACGAATGAAAGTATACATAACAAGTATGTATATTCCCTTACGTTCTTAGTAAATCTCCTAAATAAATTCCTCAACATTATAAAAGGTAACTTAAAACAAAAATGTTGTCGGTTAACTTTTCCAACTGGGGATTCAATGACCGTTTAACCAATCACAAGTTTGTGATTTTCTTGTGGTTAAACTTTCTCCTAATCATGTTTTCTATAATTTTCCATCAGACCTTGATGGTTTTTTTCTCCTCTATATCCATATTTTCATATAATCCTAGAATGGTCTATATCGGGTGACCGTTGTACTTATCCTTCTTTCTTTTAATGTTATATATTTATTAACCATATTTCCGATGTGGGTTTTCCTCAAAGGTATTTTCTCTTTTCAACCTTTTATTTTCAAAGAAAAATTTCAAATTGCGAGGACGCAATTTATTGAAGGAGGGGAGAATGTAACACCCCGAGCTTCCACGATACGCTTCTCATTCAATAATGCAATAGCTTGTATTGTACGCAACTTCGAGTTCTAAAACACCGCGACTAATCAAAGTAGCCATTATGAATAGTAATAACCACTTTTTAAAATTATAGAAATTTTATATTTCAAAATGGACTTCATTTTTGGATTCGGAATATCGAAATAGCTTAGGGTGAAATTTTGGCCTTGTTCTGAAAAACTTCAATTTTTGATGAATAGTGAAACCACTAAGTGGTAGTTAAATAACTGATTTTTCATTTAAATGAAATATTACCACTTCTGTGATTTGATCTTCAAAATTCCGACATACATGGTTGTCATTAAGAAGTAAAATGTGGTTCAATGAGATTAAAATAATTTTTTGGTGAATAGTAACTTTTAAGTTCTTTATCGCGATTAGAGGTAATTAGTGTAGTTTAAGGTACAAATAATGTTTTAATAATATGAGATGAGCATGACACTTGTCCTAATCCTATTGGATGAGTCATGGCCGACCAATACAACCCATGGGTCAACTTGGGGACCCCATGGAGCCACTTTAGTTGGAAAATGACATTAATATATATTTATTTAATGTTAAAATTAAATTGACACAAACATGAGTTATTTTACTAAAATATTTTTTAAGTGGGGTTACACAAGTCCACATTTTGACTATAAATATTAATTAGAAAGATAAAAAGATTTCCTACATCATAGTATTTTTTTTATAATTTTTAGACATTAAATAAATTAAATTATATATGACATCATTATGATGCAGCGATGACCTCATTATTTAACGATTTAAATAAAATGAGAAGATAATGAAAATTCCAAGGCTTAAACTTGTCCAAAGCCTATTGGATGAGGAGATTTAGAAACCTTAACACCTTATACTCTAATTATATAAGTGTGGGACCTTTATAATCCTAAAAGCATTGTGAAATAATGTAACATTTCAATCTTTCCAAAAGTACCCCTCCTCTCCACTTATAAAAGGCCCCCACCTCTCCCACCTCATTTACACTTTAAAGCCATTTGGCTCGGCCAACCTCTGCCCAAATACTCTCCCAACTTCCCCCTCTTACTCCTAGAAGCCTTACATTGGGCATAACTCTTCCCAAGGAAGCCTTTGGCTCAAATCAAAAAGAGTTACCCGATTTTGAGGTAATGTCTTTTCTAATGTTGTTTTGTTTTATTTTTATTCTCCAACCCCCTAAACTCTTTTTATTCATTTCTTTTGTAACAACAACAGTATCCTAAATATACTAGGATGTTGTTATAAGAATTATTAGAGCTACACTTACACACACCTACATCTAATGGTTAAAGAACATACGGTTTCTGTGGATGGCGAATTTCTGCCTCACGAAACGATGATTGTTCAACACTCATATAACACCTTCAAAGGTGGCCATTAAGATGTCACTATTTTTATATATGATATATAATATGTTTATGTTTTACTTATTCTTCTTTATTTCTCATTTATGGCATACTTTATGATTTCCATTATGGGTAAAATGAGATAATTTCATTTTAGGAAGTGCGGACTACCGCCCCCTCAAAGTGATTTGAATCGTTAATGCCATATGTGGGATGTATAAAGGATGAAGAAAATGGTATTATACACTATATTATACTGGAATTATATTATAAATTTATATCATTATGATTTAGTTCCATTAAATATGAAATTTAAATGAAAGTAGCGTTCATGTGTACGTACGGCTTACCGTCTCCATGAACGGTGCATTTCATTTCTTACCTCTAAACGTTACGTAATATTATAAATGAATGTATATACTGGATATATAAGATATATATGACATCTAAATCATGAATATAATTCTGGATATAATGGATATTCTACCACATGAACAACTTGTAATTATAAGAAGTTTATTGTTGACTCAAGTTACCAAAGATCGACAAAACGACCGTTATTAACATAAATAATTACATAATGTTCATAACATTGTAATAAGTGATATAAAAAGGATAATTAAATTTAAAATGGTTCTTAATGAGGTAGATATTAACTCTAGTTTATTATTCAGGAGGATAAAGAACGGTTGAGTCAAGTCGGACACAAGGTAAGGGAACTTCTTAACCCAATTTCTATTCTTTGGGTTAACCTCATACCTTCAAATTATGTCATGGTATTATTATGTCCTATCTTGTATTTTTACATTATTTATGTGTACTTATAGTGAATACACATTGTATATGTACTTTATTTAAAAAAAATGATCTTTTTAAGGACTTCGTCTCAATCCCCTTTCATTGAGGCATATTTGGTTTTATACACAACTTTCTTTTATACGGTGTATAAACCCCTTTGACTTTTACGTTTATTAAAAAGGAATCTTTTTTTATACGAAGCATTTTACTAAACGAGAAAAGGGGTTATTGATATTGCATGTGATTATTCGACCAGTAGAATATCCATGTGACGAAGTGAATGGAATTATCTCATTTTACTTTTGCCACATTATGTTGATGTTCAAGTTTAAAAGGCTTTTGTTTTAGTTATACATTGCCTTAAATTTTTATGTTTATTTATGAAAGCTTTTGCAATATTTTTATCCTTACTGAGCATCTGAGCTCACCCCTTTCAATGTTTTAATATTTTCCAGGATGTGAAGAAGTATTTTATGAATGACCTGCAGGGATAGTCAGAAGAGGATATGAGTGTGGACTATGAATACTTTGTTATTAGTTTTTCACTTTATGATGTAATGTAAGACTTATAATGTATCTAGTGTTTCCAAGGCTACTAAACTAATCGGTCATTCGAGACTTGATCTTTTTTTATCATGCTAATGTTACGAAGTAATGCACCGACTCTGGGTAGCTGGGGTCGGGGCGTTACACAGATGGCTAGACCACCTGCACGGCGCGGTCTCGCGCCGTGCCCCCAACGGCAGCCGACAGCGGCTGACCCCCCTTCCTTCGTCGTCGTGGCCTCATGCCGCGGCCCCTGCACGCTGGCGTCATGGATGCAGACCTCCACCCAATTCATTCGGTCGGCAATGTGTTGTATACCTCTCTTACTCCGCGGCGTTCGATGGGTTGCGGCCCTTCTTCTGTGGCATGGTCATGCCGCCAAAATCGTCGCAGTGGAGCCGCCACAATCATCACAGTTGGTCGGAGTGTCATCTGCCGCTCCCGAGCCCCACTGGTGCCGGTCGCCGGAACGGTCACCGACGACATTCCTCGGGACACAGGGTGTACCCTGGTGGCTCGGTCATCATTATAATGTTTCCTACACTCACCTCTTAACATCACCATCGATTCAAGACCATAAAAAACCAAAAAGTTTGCAGAGAGGTCGGGTCGGGTTTGTTTGGCCCGCACCCACCACGTTAGAATGATAGCAAGTGGCATAATGGTTCTTGAATCACGAATAACTACAAGAACGGGGTAAGGGGTATAAAACAACAATCCCTACCTTGACATTTATTAGAGGTTTTGAGAGGTAGAAGATGAATTCGATGAAGGGGTTTCCGACGTTCATATCTCCCGCAATGCACTTCTAATCCAGACTCGGGCTTTGGATCATCTTTCTTCGTGGGAGGTTGATCTTTCAAAGGCTCTTCCCCAAGTCCTCCCTTTTCCAAAGATTCCCCAACAATGAACTGGGGATACAATATTAATTAAATTATGTTAATTAATTCAAAAAATGAATCACATCAATTGGGGGGAAATCCCAAGGGTCACTACACATTAAAGAAGAGGAGTTCTAGTGGTCCCCACCACCATGAATTCAAAATGGGAGGTTTTCCACCTCGGGTGGTCCCCTCCTCCATAACTCCAAAAGAGTGTTTTAAAAAAAATTACCAATAAAATTTTAATTATTTTATTTATCTTCTTCCATGAAAAACTGGAAAACTAAATTCCACCCTCGACCTACTGCGGTCGAGGAGAACAACTCCTTAAGAGAATATTGATATTGCGAGTTCAACGGTGTCCTCAGATATCAATTCCACGAACTGGTTCAAAAGTTACAGAAACCCTCTCACACTCTTACTTAAAGTACTTTAAAGATGATCATAAATTCATTCTAGGAAAACCAATACTCGGAATCACGCGCCGCAATTTTTGCAGTCACAGTTATTTGCATATAATTTTATAACAAAAACTTTTACCTGGAATTTTGAGGTCTTTACATTCTTCCCACATCTGGTGTTTGTGTCCCCAAAATCCACATCACAAAAACTAGGAAAAGAAGTTGGGGTACTGAGCACGGATCTGAGCCTCCTGCTCCTATGTGCTCTCCTAGAGGTTCTCGTGCTACCAACGTACACACACTAAAGGTATTGACCTCCCACGAAGGACCCACTCTTGTCGATCCTCAATCTCTATGGGAACCTTCGTAAACCTTTCCCATCGTCGATGTCTATCTCACCGTGGTTGATGACGTGAGATGGGTCATGCACATAATTCCTTAGCTGGGATGTGTGGAAACCATCAAGCACCTATTGCCATTGAGGGGGAAGTTCTTGGTGGTAAGACACCTTGCCAACTCTACAGAGGACCTGAAAGGGTCCGATGAACCTCCGAAATAAATTTTTGCCCTGACCAAATATCTGCAATCTTCTTTGAGGATAGACCCATAGAAAGACATGGTCTCCATACTCAAACTCCAGAGGTCTCCATCCCCTATTGACATAAGACTAATGCCTACTCTTTTTAGTCATAATCCGCTCTTGGATAATCTGCACTGTCTCCATGGTAGCATGTACCACATATGGTCCCATGAGTGTTGACTCCCCTGGGTCAGTCCAGCACAAAGGTGATCTACAAGGTCATCCATACAGAGCCTCGAAAGGTGTAATCCCAGTGGTGGAGTTATAGCATTTTTTGTATGAAAACTCCACCATGGGAAAGTGATCCTCCCTGTTGGGACCAAATTCGAGGACACAAGCACGTAGCATGTCCTCAAGGGTCTGAATGATCCACTTAGTCTGGCCATTCGTCTGAGGATGGAATGCGGTGCTCAAACGAAGCTGCATCTCGAAAGCCTCATGAAACCCCTTTCATAGGTAGGAAGTGAAACGTGCATCACGATCAGAGATAATGGTCGCAGGTATTCCATGTATCCACACAATCTCTTTCACATAGAGGCATCCCAATCTCTCAATTGAACCCTTCTCTCTGATCGGTAAGAAGTGGGTCGTCTTGCTGAGTTGGTCGATGATCACCCAGATAGAATCGTGACCCCTCATTGTTCATCGAATTCCTATCATGAAATCCCTAAATATCCCATCCCACTTCCACTCTGGGTCCTCTAAAGGCTGAACTAAGCCAGCTGGTACCTAATGGTCCACCTTCACTTGCTGACAAGTGAGGCACCAAGAGACAAACTCTTCTACCGCGTTCTTCATTCCCACCCACTAGTGCTATCATCAGAGGTCCTGGTACATCTTCTCCACTCCTAGATGTACCCCTACAGGGGATGTGTGAAACTCCGTCAACAATTTTCCTAAAGTGACACTGGAACCATTTTATGTCCTCTAAAGAGTATGATGTGCTCCCACCTTCATAAAATCAATCAGGTGCATGTCCTGTGGATATCTGAGCACGTTGAGCCTCGCAGTCAATGTCCCCATTATGTAGCTCCCTGATTTTCTGAATGAGTTGGGGTGACTATAAGAGACCGAAGAAAAACTGTTCCATCTTGATCAACAGATGATATCTGTAAAACGTTAAGCTGCTCCGTCCCCTCACCCAATAGTTGTATACTAGATCTCTTGCTGAGTTCGTCTGTTACAACATTCCCCTTCCCAAGAGTATAGACAATCTAAAATTCATAGTCTTGGAAGAACTCATGCCAACGATGTTGTCTCAGGTTCATGTCCCTTTTAGAGAAGATATACCTGAGACTCTTGTGATCACATTAGATTTTAAAACATTCTCCCATCATGTAATGTCACCATACCATAAAAGAGAAGACATCTACTGTTAACTCAAGGTCATGGGAAGCATAGTAATTCTCTTTCCGACTCAGATGTCATGAACCATATGTGATAACTTGTCTCTCCTACATCAGGACACGTCTGAGACCAGTCCCTGATGTGTCACAGTAGACTATGTACCCAACGCCCTCCTCCATAAGCCTCAAGATGGGGGAACTAGTCAACCTCTGCCTTAGCTCTTAAAAACTCCACTGGCATCTCTCCGACCACACGATGGTTTCCATTTCTCTTTCATTGCTGATAAAGGTGATACATTTCTGAAGAAATCTGTCACAAATATCCAGTAGTGTCTATCCAAACCCAAGAAACACAGTACCTCTGTCACACTCCTAGGTTGCTCTCAAGAAAGTACCACCTCAATCATCCCTAGATCCAGCACAAATCTATCCTCTAAGATGACATGTCCCTAAAAATGAACCTCTCAGATCCAGAACTGGCACTTTGAGAGCATACCATAAATCTGGTGCTCTAGAAGTGTGTTCATAACTACCTGAAAATGATAGGCATGCTCCTCCTTAGTAGTCGAGTAGATTAGAATGTCATTGGTGAAGACTACTACAAAGAGATAAAGGTATGGCTGAAAGATCCAGTTCATGAGTCCCTTGAACATAGATAGAGCATTAGTCATGATGAATGGCATAACCACGAACTTGTAGTGGCCCTACCGACATCTGGATGTCGTCTTCTTCACATCCTCATCTCGTACTCTAAGCAGGTGATAGCCTGATTTTAGGTCTATCTTCAAGAACCATCATGATCCCTTCAGCTAATCAATGAGTTTGTCAATCCTCAGGAGTGGGTACTTGTTCTTCACGGTCACCTAGTTCCGGTGTCGATAGAAAACACAATGTATCACGCTCTCATCTTCCTTCTGGGTGAACAAAATCAGGGATGCCCAAGGAGAAACAATGGGCCTAATGAACCCCATTCTCCATAATTATTCCTACTATACTCGTAGCTCTCTAAGCTCTACAAGAGCCATCTGATAAACTGGTGTAGATATCAGTGTCATCCCACGGTACAAGTCAATGTAAAATTCCACCACTCTGCGAGGCGGTAGACCCAGAACATCATCAGGGAAGACATCTACATACTAATCCACCACTATGGGATAGCTCAAACTCTCCATATCAACTGCTTACAGGTTAAGGCTATCCAAATGATGAGTGAATGGATTCTCTCTCTTCCAGATATGTCTATCATGTGCTGCAAAGGCTTCCTTTTTTTCAGTGAAGGTAAACCTATTCCCATCAGTGCGGACACACCGTACTTTGCACCTAATACAGAAAATCTGAGAATTGACTGTAGATAGCTATTTCATACCCAAGATGACGTCTTAAATCCTCAAAGTCGCTACTAGGAGATCCCAGTGGAAGCTCTAACCTACGAGAGTAATCTCACACTGTCATCACCCAAGATTAATTGTCGAATCCACTCCAGTATGAGTATCTAGCCGTTATGAATGAGCTAACTGATCCACCGAAATCTCCAAGCTCCGAAAGCAGGACATGGAAATAAAATAATGACTGGAACCTATGTCTATAAGTACTGTAGCTAAGGTGGAGTAGATACATATCGTACCACGCACCATCTCCATAGCGCTATTGTTGAAGGCCTCAACTGCCAGGAGCTGAGCTCACCCATATCCACCTACTCCTTGTGGTCTGGGTGGACCATCTTGTGGTGGTGGCGGTAACATCTCAAATCATCTCCCACCACCAGCTACATGGCCAACTCATATGCCAAGTCCACCTACTCTATGTGTACCTCCTTGGTCAAACCTATATTACTACCTAGGTGGTCCTTCTACTATCTGATGATCATCCGTACAGTAGGTCGGGTAGTCGTGAGCCATGTGACCCTGCCCGCCGCATGTGTAACATTGCCTAATCTTTACATGACTGGCTCTATCACGGGTTCCCCGCACAACTAACCATGAATCTCGTGGTCATCCACTAGTAGTTTTGGTCCTCTTGGACCTCTGTGACATCTGTATACTGCTAGCTACAAAAGACTCTGCTACAAGACACCCGGTGGTGTGTCTCACTACTGGTGACATCTCAGCAAAAAACTCTCCACTTAGTGGGATCTCTCTAACACCCCTACCTACATCGGGATGTTGATAGAAATCATTGAAGCCCTGATCTTCCACATGTGTCCCTGTTCGAAGGTATGGGCCCTAATGAATGGGTCTCTCACTATATCAGCAAAGTAGTGTGAGAGTTCGGTGATCCTCACTAATTACTGAGCCACATTCATGTTTCCCTGCTGTAGATGAAGAAGCTACTGGGTGCGCATTCTGTAAAGGTTCACTTAGACAAACTCTGCACGAAAAAGGCTCTCAAAGTATGCCCAGATAAGTTTCACCTCATCGTGAACCTGAGCATCAAGCTCTATCGTCTTCCTGCTGCTAGATGTAGAAGACTGATGGAAAGGATCGCCATGAGATCAGCTAGTGTCCCTACCATTCAGAAGAATCTCACCATGGGATCTAGCCAATACTCAGTCACATGTGGGTCTGTCTCACCCCTTAACCTAGGGGGGCTCTGAAACTAGATCTTGTGAAACGCGCTCAAGTGGTGTGTACTCTATACTGCTGGGGATGGTGGAATCGGTGGACCACTGGGTAATGGTTCCACTGGTGACTCTGCTGGTGCCTCATCTTAAAGAGGGCCATGCACCGAAGCCTCGATGCTTGGTGGGATATCATCACGTACTATAAACAGATCCTTGGCTAGATGTCTATGTGGAGGAATACTGAAAAGAAACAGTTGTTCCACTGTCAATAAGTTATAACTGCAGAGATGAATCAAAAAGATAAAAAAGAAAACTTTACAAAACACACACGTAATCAGTGTTTTCATGCATAGAGTCAGAAATCAGAAGTCAGGGTCCTACTATATGGATACGTCGGCCACCAAACCAATATTGGATCCCTAAACTAATGACCAAAGTTACTACTATTTCTTTTAAAAATGGGTATGACCTTGATTGTTTGTGGTTCAAACTTTCCAATCGGTTTCTAACTGGTTTATTCATAGAAATGAAATCATCCAATGATTCTATTTCCATTTGGACTTACTTTTGAAAGGTAGGTGCTCATTAGTTATAGAATGATAAGGATTAAGAATTTTCATTGGTCAAGTGGATGGGAGGTCAGACTCATCACACCTTTTTGGGTTGAATTATTACCTACTCTAAGACACTAATATATTTAAGTTATGTTCACGAATATATATTAATTCACCAAGTACAAAAATGAGTTTTCCATTAGATTTGGAAATAAATGATTGATATTTATGGGATTTAGAGAATCTATTATATTTATTTGAAGTTCTTCATCGATGGAGAATCAACTGTATGTATTAGATATCCTTATTCAATGGTATCCTTCAATATATTATATAGAAATATCATGGTCATTATTATGACTGTACTAGTTTTAAAGCCACTCAGTGGGGCAGATGAAGTTTATTGTCCTTCAGAAAGACAAGGATAATTCCAGAGTTGGGATCATACCCATAGATGGGCTACCTACATATCCTTGATAAAAAGGAATCAGAACCAACGTAGTTCGATTAGAAGGATATATTTTAACATCATCTGGGACACAAAATAATTAATCAGAGATGTCCTTGAACCATATAAAGGCTTCCTACGTACTCTACTTTTAAGGCATAGATCAATGTCTACGTAGTTTGAGTGAAGAAGTATGATGTTTATGAATTATTAATGGCTCAAAGAGAGATATCATAATTAATTTTACACTCTAAGCTCATGTGAGTCATGCTTCGTGTGAGAAAAAAGTGGTATCTATAAAATTGATGATTGTGACACGAAAGATGCAATCATAAGAAATAATGTGGGCTTACGTATGTATGATTTCCCAAGAGCAGGGTTCATAAAGATATTTTGACTTTTATGGAAATATGGGATTTTAACCCGGGACTTACTCTTGAAAAGGAAGCCCAAATTTAGGACTTATTATTGGGTTTTACTCTTAAGAAGGATGCCCAATTCGACAGAAATTAAGACTGGGGATTACTCCTAAGAAGGATGCCCAATTATGGGAAATTATAATTGGGACTTATATCACAAGAAGGAGGCCCATATAAATAAGACATGTAATTTGGGAATACTATTGAAAAGGAGGCCCAATTAATTCCACTCAAATAAGGAAGCTAAAAAAGGAACCATCCCGCAAATGGCTTTGAAGAGGGGTTTGAAGGCTATATTTGAAGAGGAGATGTGTATTTGAAGAAAGGAGGTGACTAGTAAAGAGGAACACAAGTATTTTTCTTGCGTGCAAGTCATGGTTGCACAAGTATACTTGCACGACATGACTCACCTTGGGAGATGAAGAATCCATAGTGTAACACTTGGGTGACATAGAACTCAAGCCCTTAGTATCATCCCTAGAGGTTTCGAGATGGGTGGTGCGCATGTTCCCTTGAGAGGGAAAGGTGGCGCGCAAGTCTCTTCACTTCCATTAATGGATGGACACTTTGGTGCACACATATTGATGAGTTCTAATACTTAGGCCATATTCTTCCTCTTTAGAGATTCCATTCTAGGTTACGAATTTCCATAGAAGTGTTCAAAAGATGTCAGACAAAGACTTTGGCAACCAGAGCTTGAATCTGAGTTTTGGAAAATTCATCCTTCAAATGGGGGAACCATAGGGGCTATTTATAGGCCACCGAAAACCTTGGGTGAAAAAAGTAATAGGGCACTCAAGTTACTTGCACGACCCAAATGTGGTGCGCAAGTGACTTGCATGACCAAAAGAAAACTTGCGCGACCCATTCTTAATGGTTTCCTTGTTCATGACTTTGTCAATTTTTTGATATAAATCAAAGGATGAATTTTTTTGTGATTAAGGTATTCCACTTTTCCATTCATTAGACTCTGCTATGGAAAGAAGCTTCAACAAAAGTCCCCCCTCAGAGGTGGATCTGGAAAAGGAATGAGGATTTGACTCTGAGGAAAAAAGAAACAAGGGTCTGGCGGCGTGTAGATGGTAGGTGTGCAGGTTCTGGCATGCAGGTTCCGGTGCGCTGGGTTGAAGGATCACCTATATATATGGGTGTCACATCGCGCAAACCATCCATCCTTATGAGTTTTTGAGCTCTCTTCGTGCAAGTGTCTATATCTCTTTGGTCGCTCGCTTTTTTCATGTGTCGCGCTTCTCCAGTAAGATTTTGGCTTGTGCGACAGTACTTGCGCGACCATACATGCGCGACCATTCTTGCAAGAGCACACTTGCGCGCCTTAATGCCTTAGACTTTTTTTGTTTTCTTAACATATATTTCATAAAAAATAGATTTATTTAAAAGTTAACTATTAAATATTTGTGTAGATTCAATGGCTCCCAAATGAATTGGATCAGCCGATGACTTGGCTAGCGAGAGAATTGATGGTATGATGAACATCGTATGCCATGAAAATTATTATATCTGTGAAATTACTCTTCTAAATTTGGCCAAGTACTTGAAGAAATATCATGTCAATTTCCCACAGATCATTTACCTGCCTTTATATGGACATGGTCATCTGCAAGGATTCATCGTTCCAGATGCAATGAACTATATTCCACATTCCTGGTTTCAGACTTAGACCAATTTTGATTCAGAAAATGTCTCAGTTACATGATCATTTGTTAATGCTGGAACAGTGGAGAAGGCATACATAATGCATCATAGCCCATGTACTCCAGATCTGAAACCTCACAAGCCTGAGCTACAGCCGCATTGTTATCAATCCATTTTACGAAATTCTCAAATGGATCAATCCAAGGGATGGAAAAAGAGTTGGTATTTATGTCCCAGAGGAGGTGTGAAGCCGACATGGATGTGGGCATATTGGGTGAGACAAACCTATGCAGACTGTGTCAAGGATTTGAAAGAAGCTACAATATATGAAGTCGTTTGGGATGGGAAAACATATGGTTACATGAATGATAATTTTGTACTGGAGCTAATCAGGCATTGGAGCCCAGAAACCAATTCCTTCCATCTGACTCATGGAAAATTAGGAATCGGCTTGGGGGATGTCTACAAGATCCTGGGGGCTCTAATTTTAGGATATATGTATGATTAATTCATTCCCCCCAAGGTGACCTGGAATGATTTGAAAAAGACTCTGGCTTTGGCTCGATAGTTAATGAAAATTTTTCACAAGCTGAAGAATTCAAAGTCCACCAAAACTCATTATAGAATGGATATTCATCTAGAGGAGTGGTTGGATATGTTTCTTATCAAGATGAAGGAAATGTAGCCCACCTGTACTCATCCTATTAGCTACCCCAGAACAGGGAAGAGGGGTTCTCTTGGCACATTCTGACCATCACTGGAAGTGGGAGAGTTTGAAAAGTGGGGGTATGAAGTGGGCCAAATAATCCCAGAGAAGACCCGTCTGGCTGGCTTTTTAGCATTGTAGCTCAGTGTATATCTTCTTCCAATTAGGGATTCTAAGGGAGGTGTCAGGCTAGGGACCATTATTGTTGCATCCATGTTTGCTGAGAGGAAAATGGTGGGTTGGAAAAACAAATTTTGGAAAATATTCACAGGAGAATACTCCATGTATATATGGGTATGTCTACATTGAGAATAGTGGTATCGTTACACATTTTCTGGGGATGGATCGCCACTCACTTTAGGAATTTTGCTGTAAAGAGAAGATTACAGGTTCTTGGAAGTACTTTTAGGCCACCGGTGCAAGCCTTTTCTATAATTTCTACATTTTCCCTCAATCCTTATGATCTGAAGGTGAGGCTCAGCATGTTCAAGGAATTTCATTTCTTTCCTTATGGAAACCCACCAACATGGTGGTTTGTTAATGATGGAACAACTACCCTAGAATTTAGGACATATATGCTAGCTTGGATACATGGTGTATTGGCCACAAGAATTGAAGGAGATATTATATGTGAGGCCTATGCTACATATGGATTTACATGCCAGTTCAAGTGTCTACAGGTGATTGTTGTATCCCCTCTTGTGCATGTCAGGTAAGAGTAGCATCCAATGGTTTCCAAAAAAATATGGTTTCTGACAGCTATGGAGAAGACTGAGGCAATGTTTGATCTACTAGTTTCTAGGTCAGCGAGTCAATTGACTACATGGTATGCCAAGAACTGGGAAGCATCATACCCTGAAGGGGTACTGAATCATCTGGTTTCTCAGGTGGGGAAAAAAAGTGAACTGTAAAGAAATAAACCCTTCATTTGGAAGGTGACTCTTCCTCACTCAAATATGATTCATTGGGTTCCTCACTCGGGGATGATTCTCCGGATTCCTAGGATGGGGATGACGAGGCACGACATGCATTAAAGTGGCCTCATATGAGATATAATCCTCCTGCCAGATTCAAGAGACCCACTCCATCAAATCCTAGTGAGTTATATCATTAAAGAATTTTAGTCATCATTATTTTATAGAGCAACAGGTTTCATTTTCTTATCCTTTATCTATGATTGTAGGAGCTGGGAAGAAGTTGAAGTCCCATATTACAGGACCCTCCTCACGGCCTTCTAGTGCAAATGCTGAATATTTATGACTAGAGGCTGTCCGGACATGGTGGAGTCTATATTGTGACGCTAAAACTACCTAGATGGACTTATGCGAAGGGATACATATCCCTAGATTGCAGAATCTCTGGGCTTCTACTGATATCCACTTCGAGGATAACCCCATAAAGTGTAGGATTGCATCCGTGAGCTGGAAATGCACATATATTCCACCGATAATTCCATTCCTATTACCAAGCAGGTGAAGGAAATGATGAATTGTAGCACCACTGAGGGGATTGGTTCTTTAGTTGATGAAGAGTGGCATGATTACCTGGCTCCTAAAGATGTAAGTTTCCTTCCCTATATTCGTTGAAACATGATTTCAGTCAAATATTTTTTACTCGAGGAAATTACATTCTTCATCCTTCAACTTGTTAATAAAGGAACTACTGAGGTCCCTTTACCACATTACAGCCCTGGTGGCACATCTCTTGGATCCGATGATTCTCCTCGAGGGCCGTGTGAGGTATCTTCAGAGCAGTAAGACATGGACAAGGAGTTAGAAAAGGGATTTTCACTCTCTAATACCTATATTTGGAAGTGACAAATTCAACACACCCAAAAAAGTCAAAGAAGAAAAGGCATCGAAGGAAGAAGTCTATAGCTAGAGGATTCATCAGTAGTGATAATTCCTTTATATAGTCATGAATCATAACTCATGAAATGATTACTCACACTTCTTCAGATTGCAGGGGCTTCTTCGATTTCCCCTTTGAGGGGGAGGACTAACCCTCCTCTGATGATGACAGAGGGTGCTAGAGAACAGTCGAAAATTCATTCTAACCTGGATGCTACTGAAGAAACGAGCAGAGAAGATAAGCTAACTTCTATTCCAAGTACTGCTCCTATTGCTACTGCAAGGAGTGAAGAGCCTTCTTCTAGTAAATTAAAAATATTTCATATAACGTTGAATGAAGACATCAACTGACTTCCATTCAGTGATGATTTATGTTTAACACCTACACCAGAACATTTGGCAACCACTGCAAATGACTCTGTAATTTTCACAGAGGAAGCTATTCGAGGTCAGAGGTCACAGGAGGAGAGTCACCAAGAAGAGACTTCAAATGCTCCCACCGGTGAGACTAACCAATAATATGAGATATTACTGGATAAAATGATGAAACATGGAGTGTATTTTTAATAAATTTTAGATTATGTTAAATTACAATGTAATTTAGAATATTTTGGACGTGAGTGATATCCTTCATCCTGTTAAAAATTTCTTATTACATCTCTGACCATGATTGGTTGAAATGTGTAGTTTCGTCTGAGTAAGCTACTGATCTGCCAATGCCTGAAGGGCATAGAGACAACATTATCATTTCAGAGATGCTAGCTCAAGTGGAGCTTAACCCAGCTGAGCTTCCTGAAATCCATCCTGAAAATCCTTTTGAAGCTAGGAAATAAGGGGAGCTGCCTTCTCATGTTTTCGATGAACCATTGGGTAAAAAATGATAATATTTTTTATTGTACTTAATTTTCAAGACAACTAATCAAATTTTTTTATCCATAGAAACTAACCAAATATTTCAATTTACTATGCAGGGCCAGCAATTTATGTGGCTAGATCTGGAGGTGATGCCTCAGCCTCAGCCCCAACGGGAGTAAAAAGTGAAGTACCAGGGGACAAGGGGAAGGAGGATAACATGGAACTTCTTTAATTGCACTAATCCCAGAATTTATTCCACCCTGTGATAGTGATGTTGTGTCATACCCAGAGGTGAAGAAGGTTCTCAAATACTCACATCGCAAGGAATGGTATAAAATATGGAAGACCATATCCCAAGTGCCTTTTGAAGAGCTGCCTTCAATGATCCTGTGACTGTCATCCTTTTTCATCATGCTGGCACATGGCGGTTTTGGATATCAAGATATCCATACCGCGGTAAAACAAGTCATCTTAAAGAGGGATCATGAACTGAAGTGTCATTAAGATCTAATCAGAGCAAGGATG
The DNA here is from genome assembly GCA_963277665.1 of Viscum album. Taxonomy (NCBI): domain Eukaryota; kingdom Viridiplantae; phylum Streptophyta; class Magnoliopsida; order Santalales; family Viscaceae; genus Viscum; species Viscum album. The sequence continues at coordinate 1,917,339,286 of OY728125.1, read as the reverse complement.
GTGACCAATATAGGTGAATTCGAGGTTGCGGTGTCCTGAGCTAAGGCTGATCATGCTGCCAAGCTGATGGAGCTGAAGCATAATATCAAGGAGAAAGTTGTCCAGAAGATGCATCTTCAACAACAGTTAGATGCCATTATTGGGGAACATCAACATCATAACAATTCATTGTAAGGAGTCCTAATAGATGGTATGAAAGCCATCACAGAAGCCAAGAAAGAACTTCATCAAGATAAAAAGAGTGAAGCTGGTCGAGTGAATGAACTTCAAGTGGATGCCGATGAATCTCAGGATGTCATAAATCAAATGAAAAGTTATGTTGAATGCCTCTTGTAAATCTTGAAAAAGATAAGATACGTCAATCTGTGGATGTTCATTTAATCGTGTGCATCAATGAAAAATACGTTTCATCTTCAATCATTTGTACCTTCATTCCATTTCTAATTACTTATATATATATATTACCAAAGCCAATGGGCCAAGTAAAAATAGTTTGATTTTTATTAGGATTATACAAAAAACCCCACAAAATTTTCATCTTTGTTGCTCAATATTGCCTAATAATACCATATGTACATTTTGCGCACTAGGACTCGACTTTTGTTTAGAGTTACTTTTACATGTTCCCAATTTAATGAGTACCCTGTCTTTTGTTGGTAGTTTAAAGTCATGCATGTCAGACATAAAAAGGCTAATGTTTAAGGTGGAATAGCTTTGACTGAATGGATTAAAATTGACTCACTTCCTTGATAATTTTCTTGAAAATATATTACCACATTCATGAATGGGTGAAAACATGTAAACAATGACTTAAGAATGTTTTTATCATAGGAATGATATGAAAAAAGGGATAAAAGGCATTAGAAGAAGTATTTCCTTAGAGTGAATTTACCACTATTTGAAAAACCCGTTAAGGGGTTGAGTTATACAAGGCCACTTAAGGGCAATGGCAACATAGTAAAATAGTATCATCTTTTGGCTGACAGGTCTGTTATGTAGACTAATTATGCAAGGCTGTCTAGGGGAACGTGTTGTATAGTGAGACAAAAAAACTCTCAGAAATTTTACTTTTCTTTCGCTCAAATCCAGTGGATGTTTATGGATATTCAAATTTCCCAAAGCATAGAGTATACTGTATGGAGAGAGGTAATTGAGTATATAGAGGATATTCCTACTCAATATTGTCAAATAATTGTATGAATGTCACTCCAGCAAAAGTCTAACCCAAATGTAGGGAAGGGAAATATAAACCATAGACTTGAAAACTATCAGATCATGAAAAAGAGTATGGGACAAATATGTGATGGATGGTTTTTTCGGATCCCAACATATCATCGTTAAAAATAATTAGGACAAAAAAGGTTTTCCCCCCAAGAATGAAGTTACCACTATTTCAAAAACCTGTTAGGGGGGTTTGAATTATGCAAAGCTATTTAAGGGTATAGGCTGCATAGTCAAATAATAGCGTATGTTGGCTGGCAGGTCCATTATGTAGACTATTTATGCAAGGCCACCTAAGTGCACGTGCTGCATAGTCAGGAAAAAGAATTCCCATGTATCAGACATTTTGTGACAAGAAGTCAAGAAAAGGGTTACGTAGATCTGGAATTATTTATGTTTAGGAGTATAAAACATAAAAATGGGTATTTTCCAATGCATGAAGGAGATACATAGACCAATGCTAACCATAATCATGTTGTGGCTGGGTCCTGTATTGAGATGCTAGACTTCCCAACATATCTCGTTAGTATGAGAATCAAGCCATATGTAGTTCTTTAAATACAGTTTAATGTCATGTGGGATGAGAGCATAGGAGATCTTAGTTTAAGGTTGTAGTGTTTGGACCATAATGAGGGAGACACAATGTGTGTTTGTTAGAAACCTGATGTGAATAATGACCAGGGTTTTCGTACCACATTCATGTGCTCATAGGGGGCCTTTTGAGCCAAGGGACTGAAAGTGGAATTTGGGGTTAGGCCCAAAGACATGGGGCTGGGTTTGAGGGATGCTTGAACGTTCTTGCGTATCCCATAAAGATGGGATTCAAGCCATATGTATTTCTTGAAATACCCTAAGTACAGATTTGGTTCGTACACATGAAGGGTGAAAGGGGACTTTAGTGAAATGATGGTTGGATCCAAGATTAATGGTTCAGTCATTGCCATGTATACATGTAGTCTTTGGAATATAACATGATTGGAGATCAATTTCAATAATGATTCCCTCTCAGGTGAGGGTGTCAAAGAATGTGGTAGTTTATCGACGTATATGAAAAAAGTGCAAATAGTTTAAGGTCATATGCATGGACCGGTTCCGCAGAGTTTAGCGTCATGTAGCTAGGAAATATTACTATGAATTTTAAGGTCTTAAAGAGAGGACAATGGGGGACTATATATTTTATTATCATATAGAAAGGACGATGATGAACCAATGTGAATATATTGGTTTTGGAGGGGTGGCTTCATAGATCAACATCATATGAGATGGAGGTGAACCGATGTGAAGATATTGGTTTTGGGCTTGAAACATCAGAGGTTGCCTACACACCGAGCCTAGAAGGCAAGGATCAAAGTCCGTATAGTTTGATTGAGAATTAATTGGTGATCGAGTTGTACTTGGGGACAACCCGAAGATGGTGTTGGGGCATACACGTGGTTAGCGGCCCAGAGAGGGTGTTATGGTTGAAGTTTACTCCAATATCATGTGATTCATGCTCGGTGTGAGAAACAAAAGGTAACAAAAACCCTAATGATGCACAGTTTAATGTCATGTAGGACATATAAGGGATTGTTTTACGGTTTAAATATCATGTGTCACAGAGATGGGGTGCTTGGAAATTTAATATCTTCCAGCTTGGACGAACAGTTTATCTTCATGTTGGACGAGAAAGGGGACATAGTTTAATTTCATTTTGGACGATAGAGGGGATATGCAGTTTAATGTCCTGCAACAAGGAGAAAAGGGACCATGTAGTCTAAAGTCTTCCAGTAAGGACTAAGGGTGCTGCACAACTTAGTGTCGTGTAGGAGGGAAAAAGGGATGTATTTGTGTTACACAAAATACTTCTTCAAGAATCTGGCATTGGTTGGATTCATGATGAGTTCTCCATCCATTGAGATTAAATAATATATTCTATTATATTAGACCTTATGTATTGAGTTAGGTCCTTCCCACTTTGGCTCAATATTTGGAGGTTTCTTTCCTCATATCATTGTAATTATGAGGACCAATACCAATTCTCCATGACTTAATGAACGAAGATGAACTTTTTTTTGAAAGCTCGTGCTATTCAATTATGATAGACTTCCAAGTGGTGTAGGGTGCAAAATCATTTTTTATCTAATTGATCCAATTCGTCAAATCGCTTCTAAGATTGATCATCTATGGATGACTGATCACAAATGGATACTCTGAGCGAAGGTAATTTGACCTCAATGGGAATGAATTCTTCCGTTCCACATACCAAGGAATACGGAGTTGATCGGGTAGCAGTGCGGGTGGTGGTCTGATAATCCCATCAAGCATGAAAAAGTTTATCAGGCCATGATACATTATCTTTATCCACCAAATTTTGCAGTATGTTTGAAAGAGTCTTATTGAAGGCTTCTATTTGACCATTTTCTGCCGCATGATACCAATATGAATGGTTGTATTTGATGTTGTATTCTTGATACAAATTACTTACCTCGGATGAACAAATTTTGGTGCCATTGTTCGTCAATATGGTATGAGGGACCCAAAATCTGGTAATTTTGTTAGAATTGATGAAGCTAACAATGCTTTTAGAACTAATTTCTTTGAAAGTTATTGCCTCTGCCCATTTGGAAATGAAGTAAGTTGAACAATGAATATACATAAACTGGTTGGATGTAGCCAAAGGGTAAGGTCCTACTACATCCATTCCCCATGTGGAAAATGACCATGAGAATTTAGCTGTATGAAGCAACTCTGGGGGTTAATAAATGAAGTTGGTGAATACTTGGAAAGAATGACACTTCATAGTGAAATCAACATAATCTTGCATCATTGAAGACCAGAAGTATACAAGCCTTCGAATCTGGCCAGAATGTCTATGTCCAGACTGGTGGGAACAACAAACTTCTGCCTGAACTTCATTCATGAAATATATTGTCTCTTCGCCATAAATAAATCTGAAGATGATTATATCAAAACCTCTCCTGTAGAAATTTTTTTGGTGATCTGAGCTATCATAAAGAGTAATATTTACCACACGTCGCCAGACATATTCTTTCCCAGCTCTATCAGGTGGGTGGGTTTCATTTTGAAGGTATTCTCTGATAGGTGTCATCCATCCTGTAGTTTGACCATATGTTTCAGAAATGGGACTAATCTCATTGATTTCCTCTATTCTGATTTGAAAAAAGGTGAAACTACACGACAGTGGGCAATACTAAGGATTTTTTTGTCCCGGTTTGGATCTTCCAGGGTTGTGGCTACATTAGCTAGTTCATCAGCTTGGGTATTTTGTGATCGCGGGACATATGAAAATGTGGGTTTCGTGGGAAATTCCTCCATTAACTCTCTAATGTAATCACACAAAGGGATTGACTCTTATTTTCTGATGGCATAATCCCTATTGATTTCTTTGACTACCAAATATGAATCACCTTTTACGGTCAAGTGATTCACCTATGCCTGAAGTGCCAACTCCCATCCTGCAATGAGAGCTTGATATTCTTCTTCATTGATTGTACCACCTTCCCACAATAAGAAAGAATAGGATAGCACTATCATTTCTAGGGAAATAAGCACAATTCCTAACCCAACTTTGTTGAATTCAGGATCTTCCATTTTGTTCCCTGTTGGACTTCTGAAAGCACCATCAAAGTTCATTTCCCATGTTTGAGGATTATCTTGAATATAGAAGACTTCCTCATCATAAATTTCAATATTTAAAGATGTATCTTCTACAGATGGGTGTTCAACAAGGAAATCAGCCAGAGCATGGCCCTTTATTGCCTTTGGAGACACATACTAGATATAAAATTGCAGAAAAATAACAGTCCACCTTGCCAAACTTCATGTAATCATTGGACGACTAAGGATAAATTTGAGCGGGTTATTTTGAGATACCAGTGGAACCACATGATGTTTCAGGCAGCGTATCAATTTCTAAACTACAACGATTAATGCTAGAAAACAATTTTCAATACTTTAATCTTGAGTTGCTGCCTCAAGCATAGTCCGACTATGATAGTAAAGGTTGTTTTCATTCCCAGCATCATTTTTCTGGGCAAAGAAGGCACCCAATGTTCGATCTAAAGCTCTCACATAGAGAATAAGTGGTCTTCCTTCAACGTGTGGCATCAATACCGGTGGACTGAAGATATATCTTTTGAGAATATCTAATTCTTCTTGAAATTATTTAGTCCACTATAAGGTGACTCACTTTTTCATTAATTTGGTGAAAGGTAAACACTTTCCTGCCAAATTGGAAATAAAACGCCGAATATAGGCCAAGTTTCCTTAAAGGCCTATTAATTCTTTCAAATTTTGAGGAGGTGACATATGAAGGATTGATTTATTTCTTCTCATGATCAACTTTGATACCACGATGGCGTAAAAAAAATATAAGAAATTTTCCTGAGGTTACCCTGAAAGCACATTTCAAGCGGTTCATCTTCAAATTGTGTTGCCGAAGTTTGTTAAAAATGATTTCCAGATCGGCCAAGTGATTTGAAAGTTGTCAGGATTTAACCACCAAATCATCCAAATTACATTAAAAAAAATTCCCTAAAAAGGGTTTGAAGATATGGTTCATGGAAATTTGATATGTTGCACATGAATTCTTCAGGCCAAAGGGAATTAACCGATAGAAAAACACACCTTGAGGATCTCTGAAAGATATAGAATCCCAATCCTCTGGGACCATTCATATTTTATTGTACCTAGAATATCCATCCATAAAGGAAATCTCTTCGTAGAAAGCTGTCGCATGAATTAGGAGTTATGTGATCAGAACTAGAAAATCATCTATAGGAAAATTACTATTAAGATCTCTAAAGTCAATGAAAAATATAATTTTTCCATTATTCTTTTTCACAGGGACAATATTAGCCAACCATTTGAGATACTAAAATTCTCTGATGAAGTTATATTTGATAATATTTTCAACTTCAGCTTCAATTATGGATGCATAAGTTGGGTGTGTTCTTCTTGCGGCTTGCTTGAATCCTCGATGTTCTTCTGGCTAACCCAAATGATGAGTGCCAATATCAGGATCAAGAACTAGAATTTTTGTATAATTCCAAGAAAAATATCACGATTTTTCTTCAAAAATGAATTATACATTTTTTCTCTTCAAGATTCATGGCCGTACGAATTAAAGTGGGGCATGGATCTTCTTTTTAACCCAGATATATTTCTCGGAGTTCATCCACAGTGGTAGAGATACCCTCTGCAAATACTAGAGGATCATCCCATAGATCTTCTTCTTATTCTTCAATATGTGTTACTTCTATTGTTTCTACTTGCATAGTAGATGATGAAGCCGGATTTTCATGATCAGAGGAGAAGTAAAAATTTGAACATCATTAAGAAGAGACTACCATTTCTGAGCCTATTGATGATAAAGGGTCATCATTGTTCTCTCAGACATTACAATAACTTTTTCTGGACTAGTTAATGAAGTACAAATTTTCTAGATTTCAGCGGATGAAATGAAAACATCTACATTTATGCTTTCCACATTGCTTGTCCAATCAAAAACTTCTATCATGTTTCCTAGATTGGTTTTCGTAATTGACATTATGGAAGTTTCAATAGGATGGTTTGGATTTGGGTCTATCCCATCAATTTGACTGATAGGCAACACATAATTTTTACTCACATGTATGAATGGGGTTACTGGAATCCTTTCCAAACCATTTGGAGTAATAATTTTGGTAACCTCATTTGTCATGTATTTCACCATTCCCTCTATGTGATATAATTTTTCCTCAATGTATTGAGATTCACATGTTTTGAATGGTGCTTTATCACTATACAATGTCCCAATTTGACCATTGAAACAATATTTGAGACATTGGTGGAATGATAAAGGTATATTTCCATGTTGATGTAGCCAATGTCTTCCGAAAAAAATGTTGAAAGATGTTTCATGATGAACAACCGTGGAATTATAATTAGACACAAGGTCTCCAAACTGAGTTCTAAGTGTAATTTCACCTAGAGGTTCGTGTTCATTATTACCATATCCTTGAAACATCAAAGTAGAAGGATATAAATCAGATTTGGTGAGGCCCAATCGATGAAGTGTATGAATAGAGATGAGGATGACTCCTGGACCATTATTAATGAAATCTTGTCGGATATCTACATCATTGACCTTTCCAGATAAATGAAAAAGGTCTAATATGTACATGTACAACATCATCTTCAACTTCATATATAAAAGATAACACTTCATGGCATTCTACAAATTCATTATCCATACGGTATACATCAGTTGTAGTAATTTCAGTTTCAAATTCTTGAGGACTTGACAAAGCCTCAATAAGCACCTCTCGAAGATCTTTTGGTAGATTAAAGGAATCCATAATTGATAACTTGGCCTGTATTTGGGCCAGATGTTTCAAGACATCATACTTTTGGTCCAATGGTCTACGTTTCCCAACAAGAAACTGTGGTTTTGTAGGTGCCTTAGAAGTTGATGCTTTGGAAGTTGATGCATCTCGTATCGGCGAAAGAGTTGGAAATACTCCAAGCTTCGACATATTAGACTAAATAGGTCTATTTATTTGCTGAGACTAAAAAAGGGGTGAACTATAACCGGTCCTCCAAAATAACTGTGCCAATACCAAATCATCCATGTGTGGATGAAATTTCTTGTTCTTGTAGAGCCTACTGAAGGGCTTTAGCACGAGTTTCTGCCGCATATACAGTTCTAGTAGGGGTAGGATTGAAGTAGTGGCTTCTAGAATACCCATCTACACACTTGTATCCTAGACCTCTGTCTCTTACTCTAATTCATCAGTTTGATACATGGAACTTAGGGTCATCAAGATCGAAACTTTGAATGTCATACGGTTTTGTTAATTGAATCATGTTAACAGAACCAAATATCAACTATTCATCAGATGAAGATTTTTCCTAATTAGCTAGTTTAGGTTGTGCCTTTTGGTGGGGCGGTGCCCGTACTTTTTAAGAAGATGGCATAAAATATTCTAGAGTCAATGATAATTTGGGCTTTGACATGAACTCGTCTTCTTCTGACTGCTCTTGTTTCTTCAAATTTTGCTTCCTTTTTGAGGATTTTCCTTCTGATGAAGGGAGTTTTTCTGTGGAATTCATAGATGAAGACACAATTGCTTTATTCAATTGTGTTCATAATATGTCATCATGAGTTCAGTTGATCTTTTTCCTTACCATCCAATCATCATATTTCTGCACATTTTTTCTTTTGAATTCATGCCACTCGCCTTCTTCCTCTGGATCAGTAGAAGTAACACATGCTACCTGGGCTGAAGAACCATTAGGTTTTACCTGTCTAGAGTCCACCATATTTTTTAGGTGGTCTTTAAAGACAAAACACTCCTGAAAGAGATTCCCCAACATTTGATGAAATGGAAAATAGTGGGGGACGTCTTCATCTCCTTCCTTTTTCGGCCTTTTGGGCCTTGGAAACTGAAGTAATTTTTTTTTCCAGAGCTGAGATGAAGTAGCCAGGAACATGTTCATTCTGGAAAGAATAAACATTGTTCATTAATATTCAAACTGTTTTTTCCTTTGATCTCTTCGATCATCTTGACGAGGCGGTAGTTGTTTTTGAGGCTAAGGAGGTGGAGCCATTCGTTATGATGAAGGTTTTGAAGTTGAAGCAGGTACATGTGTTTGTTTAATCATAAATGTAGTAGTCCTTGCTTTCCCAATTCTCCTTCCTAGAACTAAGGGAATTACACAAGTTTTAGCCTTAGTATTTTTAAGAGAATCTTCGATCTGCTGAGTGATTGATGTAAGGTCCCGAAAACCTCCTGTGTATTTCACAAGGATCAACGGTGTGCATAATTTATCACGTAGATTTTCCACACAGATTGGCAGAAACACTTCTTGAGGGATGGCTAATCTTAAAGGATATGTTAATCCCTTCCAAAAAGCAATGAAATATGAAATTATTTCATTCTCCCTTTTCTTACAAATGTTAAGATCAAAAACTGTCATCTTTGGAAAAGTTAAGCTTAATTGAAGAAGGAATTTTTGACCGAGATCCTCCCACCTAGTAATTGATCAAGATTGCATGATTTTGTTGCAGATGAAAGCATGTCCTTGTAATGAATTTACAAAACACCTGAGGATAACTGCTTCTTGTTGTTGAGGAGTTCCCATCATAGGATCACAATTAGAAACAAAATGTGTTAAGTGTTGTTTTTGATCTCCTGAACCATTAAAAATTGGGAATGCAGTACTCGCGAAATTTGAAGGGGGAGGAATTTCATCCACTAATTTAGGGTAAGCTATCTTCTTCAGTTCAACTGGTGCACGGTTTCCTTCTATAGCTTCCAACTGAGCTGTTAATGACTCTATGGTAGTTATTAATTTTTTAGAAACATCTAGTTGAGCTAGGACCTGAGGAGGTGCAATAATTGGAGTTTCGACAAGTGTGGTGACTGGTACTGCAACTGATAGTTGTACTACCGGTTGTTGTCACGCATGAACTATAGGATTGGACCTATGAGATTGTACATGTAAAGGAGGATATTCTTGATCCATCCCATTAGTTTCAATGAATTCCCTTGACTGACTAACTCCAGCACTCTTAGGAGGAAGAATACCTTGAAGTAGTTCTGCATTTAATCTCCTTTACTCCTTCATTTCTTCTTCCTGTTGTGCGAACCATTCCTTTAATGAGATTTATTGGACTTCTCTAGAGGTATGGTGGGATGTAACCTGACTTTTACCTTTTTTTCTTTTGCATGTACCTTTCTGGAGTATGGAAGGGAATTACCCAAATGAATATCTTGCCTCTGGGCAGCCCTCTGGCTTCTGGTACGCACACATTCATCATTTATTTCTCTGTATATAGCCTCTTGAATAGGAACATCTTCATCTGATTACATTGAGTTATCCTCATGTTCTGGTGGATCATTGACAACGACATTAATGACATTTATCGATGCATAACGCATTGCATCCCTTCTGTCGGCATTTCCGTGATACTGTTTTCTTCCATGTCCTTGATGATATATTGCTTTTTTTTGGATGATCCCTCAGGAACATCTTGACGAACCGTAATTTGGGGGGAATCTCATGATAGTTTGGTTATGCTTTCCCCTTGTGGATTCTTCCCTAATTGAGAGAAGACTGGCTTTCTCTAAGGAAGATATTGAGAATTTGAAAAAGTCCCCAGTCCGGTGGACTGGGGATCTTCCTGCTGTTCCTAATCAACACCTCAAATCCTATTTGTTGATCCAGAGGGTTGGATTAAAAGAGTCCCCAGTCTGGAAAGATAAGGTGGATCTTAAGCTACTACCTCTGCAACTTTCATAAATTCTCTCCTGATTTTGCGGACAATAGTCCGAAAATTATCCCTGATTCATCATCTAACATCTACTAAAATTACCTGGCTCGGATGACCATTGGATTATTTCTGACACTTCTGTCAACTTATGGTGTGCATTCTATAAATGAGAAGCCTCTTCGGTATTCTCATTTGCATTATGAAATAGTAATTTATCAACTTGTTCTTTATATTCTTGACTTTGGGAAGAACATGTTGAGGCATGTTCTTGAGAAAGCATTTGATTACACACAAACCAGTTGGATGTGGCCATCCATGGGAAATAACATTGCGTGAGACCACTTTTGGAGGGCTTTGTTTTATAGAGATCACTATAAAAGGTAATTCTCCATGAACACCCCATCCTCTGATATGAATATCATATGGGGAATTGGTAATTAACTAGCGCAATCTTTTTAATGCGCCAAGTCATGAACGCTGAAGGGTTCTCTATTTCTTTTCAACCTTTGGAGGTTGGTAAACTGAGAGAGATGCCAAGTCAATTTGGCATTGCAACCCTTCTATTATAGTAACATGATTTTGATATTCATCCTAAGATAATATTTTCTCTTTAATGTGAAAAGGGTTTTCCATATGTTGAGAAAAATATCATGAATACAATCTTCTGTCAACATTTTTGGAATATAATACTAAGAGACAGCCAAAGGCCAAAAAATGACTTGTATTTCACCATTTTCCAGTTCTTTTCTCATATTAAGCACTTTCTATTTTTAATTTGATGATGATTCTTCTACCTGATTTGTCCAAGGCTGGTGTTTCTTTGTTGCTTCATCAGATTCAACAAAATTGGTAGATATTTAATTTGTCAAATTAGAAGATGAATGACCTAGGGGTGGTTTGGAGAATGACCTACACCACACGATATCTTCTGGTTGAGAAATTAATTAACTTGCTAATGGTAAGGCATCAAACATGACTGGCCTCGCATTTTCATGTTCCTCAAGATAATAGATCTTTCTCATTATTTCATTTTCCATTGAATAATTTTCTAGAAAATGCGATTTACTACTACAGAGGGACTTTTGTAACTAAATTCATCATCATGGGGAGGATCACCATGGTGGATTATAACAAAATATGTAACCTCTTGCTCCTTGGTCTCCTGTCCATGTAGAAGTTTATCTTAGCTCTAATATGAAGATGATACTTCTAGATTGACCGAATTTTCATGAATCAAGACTTCATGAGGAAGTGTCCGATGAAGACCATCAGAATTATTGTTGTTATTACCAAAATTTTTAAGTGACAGAGTATAATCTTGAGCTGTAACAGATAATTTTCCGAGGGCTTCAAGAACTCCAGCATTGGGCAAGGCTTATTGTAGATAGGCTCTTGATTTTCCAACTGTGAATGATGGGTATTTTTATTGGATTCCTTATTACTCCTTTTGGAAATCACTTGTCGATGAAATTGATTATTATGTGAAGGTGTATGTGCCTGCTCAGGAGAAATGGACAAGTTAGGCTGATTATCTCTATTTAAATCGGGTGTATGTACCCGACTTGATTGTCCATGTGAAATGGAGGGGTATGCCCCATGACCCTATTGAACTAGAACAAAGGTGTGTATCTGCTCTGGAGTAACATGTTGATGAGTAACTCCACTGCTAGGGATAGATTTATGTTTCTATCCATGTGATGTTTCTAAAGTTGTTATAATATTCTGACAGGTATCATGAATATGGTCATGAATTTTCTTCTGCTCTTTCACTATTGTGATAATATTCTTGGTGACTTCAACTGCCAGAATGGGTATATACATCCATTCCTTGTCTGTATTAGGTGTATGTGCCTGATCCTATCCACCTTTTCCTATCAACGGATATTGACAGTACTTATGCCTAGGGGAAGAGAGTTGAGTCTGCTCCAAATTTTTCGTCGAAGCTTTTTGAAAGACTTCTCTGGGTGCTACCAAACAAGTCTGTTGGAAGACTTGATGAACATTAGCAGGGGTATGTGCCTGCTGGATATTCCCTGTCAACTATGGCTGATGGGTTTACTTTAATAATGCCAGACAAGACTGCTGACAGAATTGGTGATTGTAAATAGGTGTATGTTCCTGCTTACAGGTGGTCAACATATTTGGTAGGCGAGCTTCTTTGGATACAGTCAGATGAGCCTACTGACTGGCTGATGAATTGTAAGTAGGTGTATGTTCTTTCCTATAGTAATCCGCCGGAATTGGCTGGTGGGATTGGCGGGTTGCTGCCAAACAGGTCTGCTGGAAAATATGATTAAAACGGATGGATGTGTGTGACCACTCATTGATTTCCATCATGTTAGGTTGATGGACTTATTCGGAGGGGGAAGAGGTAAGAACCTGCTCCCTGTTGACGGAATTTTGCCTCTGATTATTCATCTTGCATGCTCAGGTATGAAGAACCTGAGCTGAACTCCTATATATGATACCCTAATCATGTTGAGGGTGAACTACCACATGAGTCTGGCGGTGACTGTTAGTGGGATTCCTTAGGAAGGACGCCTGTCTTCTTGAACTCAGGCCTTGGGTGACATTTTCATTCACCTCCCTATAATTTGGGAGGAACAGGTTGTTGTTTTCTGGGGATAAGGACCTGAAATGGTTTGAAATGGTGTTTGGCACCACCTGCTTCTTGACCACTGGTCGTCGATCTCCGGACAACCAGGGTGAGTAATTAACTTGGTGGGATTGTCGAGCGGTCTGCAGAGTCTAGATGGTACCGTGTTTAAGGTATTCCCTCAAAAACGCATTTGAGACCCAGCATTGAAGATGCTGAGTAAGTGATATTGTCCTCAAAGAGGACGAGGATCCAGCATGAGTAGAGGCTGATGCATTCAAAGGTTTCATCTTTAAAAGAATCTGTTATGTGTTGCAGAGTGTTATTGGAAAAGAGTTAAAGTTTGATATAGAAGAAATAATCAAGATATGTCTCGCCATAATACATCTTTTTGATGAACACTTATGATATGGACTTCTTTTTTGGCCCTCATATTGAGTTTAACAGGGGCCTAAAAATAAGTAAAACATCATTTTAACTAGGTTAAGGATTCACGTCAGGTACAACATTTTTTGTTTCTTCTGAAAATGGGAATGACATTGTTTGTTTAAGGTTCAAACATTCAAATCGGTTTCTAACAGTTTTATTCATAGAACTGGAAACATACCATGATTCTATATCAATTTGGACCAACATTCCAAAGGTAGGTTTTCATTACTTGTGGACCGATGAGGCTTAATAATTTTCATTAGTCGAGAGGATGGGAGGTTAGGCTCATCACACATTATTAGGGGGAATTATTGCATACTGTGGGACTCTCTCATAGATTTATGGTATGTTAATGTATCCTTATTAATTCATCAAGTATGAAAATGAGTTTTCCTTTAGATTTGGCAATCAATTAGTTAAATTTATGAGATTTATGGAATCTAATATATGTATTTGAGGTTCTTCATTGATGGAGAATCATCTGTATCTATTATAGATCCTTAGTCAATATTATCCTTCAATACATTATACATAAATCTCTTGTTCATTATGATGACCATACTGGTTTTAAAGCCACTCAGTGGGGCATGAGAAGTTTATTATCCTTCAGAAAGATAGGGATTATTCCAGAGTTGGGGTCATACCCGTAGATGGGCTACGTACGTATCATTGTTAAAAAGGAATCAGAACCCACATAGTTTGATTAGAAGGATAATGTTTAACATCATATGGGATGGAAAAGAATTATTGAGAGATGGGATTTAACCTTATAAAGTCTTCCTATGTACTCTACTTTTAAGTCAGAGATCAATGTTCACATAGTTTGGATGAAGACGTTTGATGTTTGTGCATGATTAATGGCCCAAAGTGAGATGTTGCAATTACTTTTACACTCCAAGCTCACGTGAGTCATTCTCTGTGTGAGAAATAAGAGGTATTAGTAAAACTGATGATTGTTCCACGAAATATACAATCATAAGAAATGATGTGGGGCTTATGTATGTAGGACAGCCAAAGAGTAGGGTCCATAAAGGTATTTGTACTTTTATATAGATTTGGGATTTTAACCCAGAACTTACTCCTGAAAAGGAAGCCCAAATTAAGGAGGACTTATGATTGGGTTTTACACCTAAAAAAAATTCCCAAATAAGTATAAATTAAGACTGGGGCATAGTCCTAAAAAGGATTCCCAATTATGGGAAATTATGATGGGTACTTATACCCTGAGATGGAGGCCCAATGAATTCCTCTTAGATATGGAATCTAACAAAGGAACCATGCCACATATGGATTTCAAGAGGGTTTTGAATGATATATTTGATGAGATGTGGATTTTAATAATGGAGGTGACTAGTAAGGAGGCGCGCAAGTATTGTTCTGGCGTGCATGTCCTGGTCGCGCAAGTATACTTGCGTGACATGAGTCACCTTGGGCGACAAAAAATCCATAGGGTAATACTTGGGAGACATTGAACTCAAGCCCTTAGTATCATCCCTAGATGCTTACAGAAGGGTGCCACACAAGTTCCCTTGAGAGGGAAAGGTGGTGCGTAAGTGTCTTCACATACCTTAAGGGATGGACACTTAGGCGTGAAAGTATTGATGAGTTCTAATACTTAGGCCTTATTCTTCTCCTTTAGAGGTTCCATTCTAGGTAAAGAATTACCTTAGAAGTGTTTGGAAGATGGCATACAATGACTTGGGCTACCATAGCATGAATTTGAGTTTTGGAAAATCTGTTCCTCAAATGGGGGGCCCAAAGGGGATATTTATAGGCCAATGAACACCTTGGGTGAAAAAAGGAATACGGTGCGCATGTGAACTGCGCAACCCAAATGTGGCACGCATGTGACTTGCTCGACTAGAAGAAAACTTGCGCAACCCATTCTTAAAGCTTACCTTGTTCATGTATTTGTTAATTTTTTGATGTTCATAAAAGAATGACTCTCTTTTTTCTTAAGGTATTCTCCTTTTCCATTCCTTAGACTCTATGAAAGAAAGGGGCATCAACAACTACACTTAACACTATTTTTGTTAAAAAAATACCAGAGTCCAATGTTCTATGGTAGAACTAAATCCTTTGATACCAATTTGTCACGACCCATCACCCGGGGCCCGTGATGTGACTACCCCAAGCCTTTCTTCCACAGGTCAGGGGATGAAGAATAGCACTGAAAGGCGTGTTACCTAAAATTGGGAAGACATTTCCTTTATAACCAGTAAACTCACACAACTAAGCACAAAGCAGGTTACAAGCACAAAGTGAAACTATATAGTAAATAGGGTGTGTACAGAAAGAAAAAGGGGCCAGAATACAAGCCCAACTGAAAATTACAAGTAGACTGAAAAGTACAATTAAAACTAAAACTGCTCCAGTGGACACCCACCAAGGATCCTACCTGAATGGTAGGTACTGCTCTCGAACGGTCATCCATGCGGTATGCCTCTTCTAATGTCCACCTCTGAGATACCTTCAGTCCTGGTACCCTCTTCATCCATCAGCGTTGTCCGTCATCTGCACAGGACAAAAAAGCTGCAGGTGTAGCCCATGCAGGGGTGAGTATAATGATCCTCAGTAGGGACCTCGAGACCCTAAAAGGTCTCACAAAATCCACAAAGTATAAACCACAATGAATAGAAAAAATAGTAAACCTATTTAGGTATATGCTCATACATATTCCTAAGTTATCAGGTATACCCATATCATTCATAAGGAAACACAAGGCCCAACACAAAATCCCAATGCGCAATGTTCCACAGAGGAAATATTACCATGAAGGTAACACCTCAAAGTTAAGTACCACAAAAGTGAAGCCACAAAGAAGTAAACCACAAAGGTATCACCATGAAGGTAAGTACCCAAAAGGTATCACCACATACAATAATAACAAAAAGGTCTCACCACAAATTTAAGTACCTATCTCACACTAGGTGTAACTTAGGTACAGTAGTAAAGATGAATACATGTAAATACTAAATGATCTTACTCTGTTGAGTGGAAGACCTACGTAGGATCCTAAATCATCAGACCCATGTAGGATCCTAGTACAACATACCCAGGAAGGATCCTAGAGTAGTCCCATGTGGACTCTTAGAGAAGATACATGTGGGATCGTTGAACAAATTCCCACGTAGGTTCCCAAGGAATAGACCCATATAGAATCCCTTTCCCATGTTATAGCCAGATACAGGGTTCTGGAACTAATCTCGCATGATTCTGGTATGGTTATCTCCTCAAGACATAGGTTGACACTCAAACTATCATGATGTCCCCTAAAAAGTATCCCAAAGGACAGAAACATAATAGGGGTCTCAACATAATAGACAGTGCATCAATCTGACGCTCGGTCTGTATGTTATTAGCCTTTTAGTCCCAAGGGCCCAGTTGGATTCGTGTTCGATCCAACCCAGCCATACCCCAAATTTATCCAAAACTCATGTGGGGTATACCAAATGAACTATCTCGATGCAAGGTTTCTGTAACCGTAGACGGTTTGTCAAGAGCATGTTCATAGCTCATGATATGTTCAAAAGAGTGGAAATGGATCGAAGCTAGTCTGGGTCCGGCCCAACCCAGTCTGGGCTGACCCGAGTCCAGCCCTGGGTCCAACCCGACCCTCTGTGTCAGGTCTGTGCCACTGGCATGGCCCGCGATTGGCGGCCGGTGATGGCCAGCCTGCTGGCCCACATTGGCACATGGTTGGGTGGCCCTGAGGTGGGGTCCACCCTAGCCACGACTGAAGGGGGAGGCACCCCCTGGGTACCCCGAACAACATAGTTGTTTGGGTTGGGTGGCCGACCGGTCGGCGCCACATGGCACCGGTAGCTGGCACACGGGACCCTGGGTCCTACTCATCTCCTCGGTTGGCCGGACAACCATCCCACCTGTGCGGCACGGTCGTGCACCACACCTCCAGCGATGGCCGGCAGCGGCCGGCCTCCCCTCCTTTGTCATCGTGACATTATGTCGTGACCCATATACGCTGGCGGTGTGGATGCCCGCCGCCCCCAAATTCAGGCGGTCGGTCGTGCGCCGGCTGCTAACCTTGCTCCACCGTAGCCGACAGGCTGTGGCCCTTCTCCGGTGGCATGATCGCACCACCACCATTGTCGCAGCCAGCTAGAGTGCAGACCGCTGCTCTTGAGCCCAACTAGTGTCGGTCGTCGGCGATGTTCCTCGGGTCACCGAGTGTGCCCCGATGGCCCAATCATCACTCCAATGTTTCTCGCACTCGCCATGGGAAATCGTCATTGATTCAAGACCATAAAATTCCACAAAGGTTCCAGAGAGGTTGTTCCATGTTCTTCTGGCCTGCACCCTCCACATTAGAACGGTAGCAAGCAACATAATTGTTCTTGATCATGAAGAACAAAAAGAATGAGGTATGGGGTGTAAAGCAACAATACCTACCTTGACATTCATTGTTGGTTTCGAGAGGTATAAGATGATGTCGATGAAGGGGGCGCCAGTGTTCGCCGCACCCGCAACGCCCTTCCGATCCAGACTCTGTCATCGATTACTTGTTCTTAATGGGAGGATGATATTTCAATGTCTTTCCCAGTAAGTCATCCCTTTCCCAACCATTCCACAATAATGAAGTGTTGAGCCAATATTAATTAAAATAAGTTAATTAATTCAATTAATGAATTACATCAATTGGGGTGAAATACTAATGTTTACTACACATTAATGAAGGGGAGTTCGGGTGGTCCCCACCACCATGAATTCAAAATGAAAGGTTTTCCACCTCAGGTGATTCCCACCTCCATAACTCAAAAATAGAGTTTTCAATAAAAATGTAAATTACTTTATTTTTATTCTTCCACAAAAAAATGAAAAACTAACATCATCCTTCGACCTACTTCGGTCGAGGCGAAGGTCTCCTTAAGAGAGTATCGATGTTGCGAGTTCAACAGTGTCCCCAGATTTCAATTCGAAGCACCGGTTTAACATTAACTATAACCCACTCACACTATTACTAAATGTACTTTAAAATGTTCAGAAATGTATTTCGGGCAAACCGTGCCTCGGAATCACGCGTTGTCAATTTTTATAGGGACTCGAATATTTCTATATAATTTTTTAAAAAAATTACATGGAATTTATCGGTGTTTACAAGGATGGTATTATAAAATTTATTGAAGACATTATAATAAAACCCCCCAACCATTTCAAATGAATTTAATCTATTGATTAATTTCTTCATAAAACATTACGATGTTAAGAATAATTCTCATTCTACCAAAATAATATTTTTTCAACCATATCAATAATCAATCTTCTTCTCAATGATCTCTAATATTTATCTACAAATTGAAATATATTTTAATTCATGTAACCATAAAAGATAACTTTAACTCTTTTCAAATGAATTATCTGTCACTCTCATTACTATATTGATTTTGATAGAAGTTTTTTCAAAATATCTCTTTCAACCGTATAATTTTATCTCAACTACAAATTTCATATTAAAAATATAAATTATTTTTAGGCACAAACTATTTGGAATTAGTTTAATGTGCTGTTTTATGTTTGTTTTCATGTTAACCTATTAAAAATTTGTTTCCAACATGATTCATAACATCACCACTTTAGGAAAATGTTAAAAAATATTCTTTAAAATATAATTTATCATTTTTACATCCATTTTCAATATTAAAATATATATTTACAATATATTTACATTTCATGATTCACCTTCTAACCTCCATGATGAAGTAATCCTTTTGGGTTATTGAAATATTTGTATCAACCAATCTACATTTGATATCATGTTTTTTGTTTACATTTTGAAATGACATGAAACAAATTTCCATCCAATAATTTTTAATGATATGATAAAAGATTGATATCCTACGGCTGGATTATAAATGGATGATAATAGTTGGAGTCATATATAACCCTTTAACACATTAGATAACATTTTATATCACATGAGATAATTTTTAATGGTCCTTCATAGATATTCTCACAACTTAAAGGGAATTCCTTCATTAATATTTTCTCAAATTAAATAGTTTCACTTTATAGGTATTATCATAATATGATTATATCATATTCTTAGGTTTCAAAAAAATTTGTTGTTATATTTTTAAATGTAATATTTAATTTCTATATTAAATGATTATGATCATGATACATCGATCATGTTTACTATCTTGTGATTTTGGATTCTTTTTCTATAGTATATTTATTTTCATTTAAAAATATATATCCTTCTATAATTTTATTATATAGAAGTCATAATCATACATGTTTATTTAAAAAATTCATTTCTTTCTTCCAAGTGTTTTTTCATATGATTATTATTTAACCCTTCTTAACATGAGATACATTCTACCTTTCTCAGTGTTTGGTCTCACCCAGTTATTATATTTCTTATCCTCTAGTTATTGGAATGTGTATAAGTTATCTAAATTCAATAATGTAGTCAACTGTGGCTAAATTATATGGGTGTTTACAAAATTGTTGTAAAATATTTATCTTATGTAGCATGTCTCGAAGACACTAAACCTCGAGTTTACACGATCAAGTGATTATTTTTTTAATTAATTATTGAATTATCAAAATGATATAAAATAATGATAATTTTTATCATGGGTAATCTAATATTATAAAATTGATTTTTTTTAAAACCACCATACCATGGAGTGTTAATTTGGGGCACTCAATTGTTAATGGAGTCCTTTACATGTCTTTACCAAATTTTTAGGGATAATAAATGGGGTTTAATTTACATCTCAAAATGTTTTAAATACGAAGAGTTTCTTTTTTATACTCAATAAAAATGTTCATGAAATCATACATGTGGCACATGGAGTCAAGTATAGATCCAACGTGGTATATTTCATGGAAGAAAAAACATGTTTTTTGGTAGAAGTAGATGGTTTTAACAAAATTGAATACCTTTATCATGTATCGAAGAATAAAATTATCATATATAATTACAAAGTTTGATGATTTAGTATCTAGTAATAAGGATATATTTTTTGTGACTCCAAAAGAAAAAATCATTTATTTTCTAAATAGTGATTTTAGAATAACCACAATGTCATGTGCATAGTATTGTAAGAGAATATGTGGATGAAAGAGGAGTATATGGTTGGAAGGAACAATTTTTATGGGAGCTACGAAGGGTATTTCGAGGGGATGAATATTACTTCTAACATAAATTTTATTTTATCAAAGGTATTTATGTAAAAATAATAGTATAACTAAGTAATTAAGAATTGATCAGAGAAAAATAAAAGATCTACTTATCAATGAAGACCAAAATGTCCCTGATGTGTAGAGCTTATGGGGAACATCTCCACAATGTCATATCTTCATGGTCACATATATTTAGGAGGAGTCTAGGATTTCAATTGAAATAGGTCTCTTCTATGAGGGTTTTAGGTGAAGTTAGTTATTTAATAGAGGAATTTGTGAAATTATTTCATGAAGTGTGAATACTCAGGAGTTTTTTTGGGGATCAGAAGCTATACAAAGGAATAAAAGGGGAGATATCTTTATGGTAGAGTACATGGTCCATAAGGTGTATTCTTACATATAAATGTTATGTATGCAATTCATATTTTTATAATGAGAATAACTAGGTAATTAAATGCATATATAATTTCATTACCCACCTATCTTATAAAATTCCAATGGATACAATCATATATTAAAACGAAATAAGCAATAAATGAAAAAAATGTAATGATGTTATACATATATATAATTAACATAATTACTCAATGATGTTCATATTATAATGTTTTTCCACTTATAACAAAGGATTATACAGCAATGTCAATATATTTTCAATATTAATGGCTTAATTACAATTTTTAGTAGAATTTGCATCAGTCATATATGTAATAATTTTTGAATCAAAATGATCATATATCTACACCTATCAAGAGATGGATACTGAATTACATTTAACATGTATTAGTTACGAGAAATATTTTTATTTAGTTTAATAAATTTAATAAATTTATTTATAATGATATTGTACTCTAGAAATTATGGAAATTTTTTCTTTATTAAAATGATAATGAAATCACACATATTTATTATTCATTGGGGATATAAATTATATTTATGAAAATATATCCATTTAATATTTGATTAAAATAAAATTTGATCTTCTTCCAAAATTATGTCTAACCCACAGAGGACCATATAAAGAATCATCTCTCTATATAGATGACAACCATTGAATAATTCCACATTATAGAAAAAATATATCTATAACACCAAAAATATAAGGAATCTGTTGGGATTTTAATAACAAATATTATCGAGTTGAGATATTGAACGCTTAAAAATTTCTTATGAATGTGTGTGAAATGGGAACTCTTATGGACAAGATATCCTTAAAAAGTATATAAAATATTATCATGGAATTACTATGGTATTAAAATTATAATTTTAAAAGTTATAATGATTGAAATGTAAATACAAATGGAATGAAGATAGAAAAAGGACCCTTACCTTTATTATGACTATTTTAGTAGAGATAAACTTTAGAAATAACCAATCTTTTCTGGTTCCTGAAAACATTGAAAAGGGAATAAAAAAACTCCAAAAAAATTGATAAAGGGAAAAAATATATATTTGACTAATGGTCTAAAGAATAATATAGAAGAAGCCCAGTTTTGGAAATGGTGAGGTGAATTATTGTGAAATGAATGTCCATTGTGGGTCGTCATTCGGCTTGGTGGTCCATGGACTCACAAAGTATCCATGAACCAAGTGGTTCATTGAATGGAGAATGTAGAATACAACTCCCATGAAGTATCATGTTGTATGAATGTAGGAATAAAAAACTACTTGGCATACAACCTCCATGAAATGTGTCATTATTAGAATTGAGCTTGAGAAATTCTCCCTCACATATCCCTGTGAGCTAAACCATTTGTCTATGAGGAGAAACCGACAGTGTCCTGCGATTGAGACAAATTCATTTGTGGATGTGAGGTGCTGATTTATGTCATCATGAACCACAACCCCATGGACCTCTATTGACTGATTCATCTTCTGGCTGGGTGATTTTCTCATGGGCTTCCACCAAAGGTGTTGTGCGGACCGTAGATCCATTTTCCCCAACACAATATATAAGGATCTCGAGGAAGCCAAATAGAGAGATTGAATGAGAGAACTAAGGATGGAGAGTAGGAGACTTGAGGAGAAAAGATTTTTTATCATTGAAGGCACAAAAGAGGAAATTTCCAAAAACAAGGACTTTTGTGACGATTTATTATATGTAAGCTTTCCATATACCATAAAAGAAGGAAACATAATATTAATTGGCATACTGTGAACCTAATTAGAGAACCGGGAACATTATCCCAATAAAAGATGAACATCTTCTGAACCATAGAATCAATAAATCTTTTTCAATATAGTATCCCTAAAAGAACATAGTTATGTGGATGGAACCCTTACCTGTGTAGCACCCCCCATACGCGGATGGAATCTAGCACCACATAATACCATGTTATGTAGATGGAACATGGGGTAGAATACCACCACAGTATAAGAACAAAATATCTGTAAATATACCACTATTCTACATATAAAACCCCTCCACCTACATAGAAACATGCTATTTTAGGGATACCCCACCACGCATTGAATAGAGGTATAAAAAATGGGTTACCTTTGGGCGTTACACCCTTCAGCTCTAATTTTTTACTTATATTTCCATTACCTCGTCTGCAGTACCTATACACACTGGTCCAATGACATTAGGCCAAACCCTCTTCTAAATCCACCATAATAGTATGATAAAAACATCGAGCACATCTTCACACCCTTTTTTATTTACACACTATATGTATGTTGAGTTGTGTGGGTAATCCCTATAATGGTGAGGACCACTAGAGTGTCTATCAGTTTACATTCTAATGGAAACCCAGGGTCTAACCTTGAGATACTAGAATGAACCTCCCAATTATATGGATCAATGGAAATCACTAGTATTTTTCAACGACGAGGGTTAGTGATATTATGAGTAAATCACAATTCTTTTTCCCTTTTCCAATAAGCAGCATCCCCCCCCTTCATTGAACCTATTTCAGGACACTCCCTCAATAGTTAGCACCTAGATTTTCCTCTAGGAGGTTTCATTTGTGATCCCCTCTTTCTCTACCCATGGAATACTTGTATAGGTTAATAAAACTATACAGGGTATGAAAATAAAGAGGAGATGGGTAGGTTAAAATCCCTCTATCTCTCTTCCTTTAGTCTATAGTACCATCTAATAGTAAATGACATGGGATGTGCAATATTAAAACACAGTTCCATATATTGTATCTCACACTGATCAGAACTCATTTGGGATTAGAGCGGGCATCGTGAAATCTATATGGCCCCAAATCATGAGCCTTCAGAAGCTGAATGCCCCAATCAATTTACATTTCCCATTAATGGGACTCCTCCCAAGTGTAAGCCCAAAATTCAATGAACTCTGAGAACTCTAAATCATATCCCAATTAAGATAGGTAGGATTCAAGTCAAAGGATCGAGCTCAAATGGGATCCTTATCAAGGGTTAAACCTATTCATGACCCCCCCCTCAATTAATCAAGACCTCTTTTATGGTATAATTCCCACCTCCAGCTCAAAAAGGTCCTTTTCTACCGATATATGCCCCAAATCATTCCTCCTTTATAGTAATATTCCATGTGTAAGCACCATAAAACTGAACTATGAGGGATTCAATTGCCAATCAAATGGGATATATGGGAGGCCTCCATGAGGTCAAAAACATACATCGAAACATTCCCTAATATTTATTTGCCATATTACAGATATGGTCACTCTTTATCATGAAGACTACATTGATTTTGGGTACCTTGATCTTCCTTGGTGTAAGTACTACATCAAATCCTGATTGGGCACATTCCTCCCAGACATCCTTCCTGCATTATGTTAAACTACATGGATGAGACCTCATTATATGATCCCAAAATGTGATGTGTCCTGCTAAGTGGAACCGAACTATATGAGCTCTGATTGCTCTCAGGAGGATACGTAAGAAGCCCATATTTTTTGTTCAACCCCAAAATTGGAACAATTATACCCTCTAATGGATGAAGGTAAATACATAGTGCCTCATCACATGACTTAAACTCACATTTTCTCTGTAAATGGTAACAGACTTCCTGATCAAACCAAAAAATGAATATCTTAATTGATAGAGAACCTCAAATACATTTAGATGATTCTAGACCCGCATGTAATTATGATTGACCTTGTAATGTTGGAGTAATCTATAGATACGTTCTTGGAAAAAACAACAGATTCACAGACATATTAAAATTACTTAAATCAATAATAGAGTCACATAGTAGGTAATAATTCATCATAAAAGGACATGATGATCCCAAACACCCATCATCATTACCAATGGGATCCTTACGTGTCGTTGGAGAAATCATCCAATGAATACCTACCATTGGAAAGTATGTCCATGAATCATGGATAAAAGAGTGTTTGGGTGTTTTTGGATTCGTGAATAAACCTAATAGAGACCACCCGATGAAATTGTACCTAACATGGGCTGATTTTACAAACACTTAAACCCTTGAAATCACCCGCTATGACCATTAAACTACAAAACATCCTTCACAACATAAAAAAGAAACACCGCTCATTCCCTGATAGACCACCTCATTCCACAATAGGGGTAAAATGAAAATAATATCAAAATAAAAATGTTAACCCCATCGTGAATCCTTCACCATGTTTGTGGGTTACCCTGCCTTAAGCCCCTTTCACATTCAAATGGAAGAGGTCCATATAATATCATAAATTATACATGTGATAATGATATGCTACTTTGACAATGTACTGTTATTTGTAATTTTCACATATATTTTAGGTGATTCCCAAAGATACCTTCAATTTTATGGCATCCTGAAAACTTTCTCAAACATGCACATCACCAACCCCACAGGTAATCGGGTACCCAATGAAGAATATGACTTCATCACCTACCCATCATCATCAATGTTAGGATTCCAACTCACTCATCATGTAGTACCATCAAAAGGGTACTCTACCCACTACGGAGGCTACATGACATTCCTTTAAATTAGTGAATGTTCCCCAGCTACCTGTTCAGCTGCAAATAGCACTCCAGGACCAAAAAGGTCCACTTTACATCTATAATAGTTTTATGAGGAAATCCCCAGAACATGACAACAAGTATCACCCTTATCATAGGGAAGAAAATGAGGTCAATACTAACGTTTTTATCCTATTTTTATAGATTTCATACCCACAAACCCCTACCAGAAGATGTATCCACCTACGTGGTGCAACCCACTATCCTTGTTCTGAGGATTACACAACATTGAGGGATCCTGTCAAAGTAAAATGGACACGATCCCCTTGGGTTTCCGACTGAGGGAGGAAACCCTACAATCAAGGGAGTTTCAATACAGTTGTTCCTGAGGAGGTGATTCACCATAAAAATATGGTCGCAAACCACTAGAAGACATAAAAAACTACTTACTCATAAAAATTATTTCATCCAAATAGGGAAGAAACCTGCTACAAGTAGGCACAAATTCTTGCTAATTCCCCCTAAGCCTGTCATCCAAATAATGTGGAAAACTATGGGAAATCCTAAAATATTGCCTATACATGGGAATCCCACCAGTCAAATATAGTGGAAATCAATAGGATGATGAAAGTTATTATATATAACAACAAATACCACTAGTCTAATTTTGTGGCAAGAATATATAAGCATATTCAAATCCATATGGATGAATATCAAGCCTAAAAAAATACAGTTTCAAATGAGCAGACACAAATTCATGCTCGCGAATATAAAGCCCACCAACCAAATAAGGTGGAAACCTGAGATTACAGCTGACATATCCTAGCTACAAGTCAAGAGTAGACTCATTCCTATGACCTGACACATGAGAATTGTCAGTACCCACTAACAAAAAATGGAGGACTGAAGGAAACACAAACTCCTACCCCATCATCAGAATTAGAATTTATACTTTTTCCAGCCAATGATGTATCTCAAAAAACCATTAAATGATGGATGATCAAAAATCAATTCTAAATCACATCCTCAAGACCTGTAATGATGTTATTACATCTTCAAAAAAGATGAGGAGTCAGGCCCAAGTCCAGGTCTTCTAGAGTGGGATGAATCATCCAAAAAATCATATATTCACTAAAGAGAAGACCTACATCGCTACTCTAGTCCAGGAGGGTAAAATTCCATATTCTGTGATACAAGGACGACCAGATCGAGATCAAATACCCATTAGAGATGGGAAAAAATGGTCCAATGAGGTGGCTACTCTATGGAAGGCATATATCACCAATAGAACTCATGATGTTCATCAACATAACCCAAAAAAATCATGATAAATAACCAAATAGGGACCTACATATGAAGGCCATTACTTGAAGCTGGCGGCCCCTGTTGGCCACAAGAGAGCACACAAAAATGAAATGTGCCAAGGGAACTATAAAATGAAGAGGATACTCATGATTCTGCTTATTTTAGACGCAGTAGTTCTTGATGTCATAATACATCTATCAATAAAAGATCAAGATACTATAAATATATTATAAATTATGGATGTGGTAGTAGAAGTTGTGAAGTTCCTCCCCACAATGTTTCTAAAAGTAGCTTTTAAGGGCCTTCCCAGAGCACCCGTAGGGGCTTACTTCATGGGCCAGAAACAATCGATCTCAATATCCTATCTCCTAATGCATGTTAGAGTATCCCTCCAATTAAATAGA
Organism: Viscum album; assembly: GCA_963277665.1. NCBI lineage: Eukaryota > Viridiplantae > Streptophyta > Magnoliopsida > Santalales > Viscaceae > Viscum > Viscum album. The sequence continues at coordinate 1,917,312,018 of OY728125.1, read as the reverse complement.
AGATTGAATTGGAAGAAGGTCATACCCTTTCTATCATATGCCATAATGGTCCACCCCAAGGTATACACTACATATATTATTCTCCCTGTAGCAAGACATCAAGCTATGATGGTCGTCCTCTCTATGATGGAAGTCACTATGAAGTCCCTGCCCATAATTACATTAAAAAACACAAAGGCATTCCCATCATTGAATTACATACTAATGGTTCTTCATAGAATTTAAACCACATATATTTTCCCTATTTACATATCTAATCCATGATGGTAGTCCTCTTCATAATGGCAGTCGTTTTGAAGGTTACACCCACCACGACATCAAGAAACAAGAAGGCGCTCCCCTTATTTCGGTCCACCCTGAATTCCCTCCATAGTGTATAACTCATAGAGAAACTCCTTGTAGGATGAAAGTAAGAAAAAATGGTAGCCCTAGCAATTTTAACATCAATTGGGAAGGTCCACCTCACATTCATAATCCATACACATAAAAAGCTCCTCCCCTCAATGAACCAAATAAAAGGAATCCTCCATATACTGAGGCACTCTGAAAAAAACCATGCTTGTAATAAACTTTGTTTTTGATGAATTAAATCCTTTCTCAACTAGAGGATGGTCTAATTCTAGACTCATCCTCTTAGACACCCCCATGCTTCTCACACGTCAATGGAGCTCCCTCTAGAACCACTTATTCGAATGAAATCGCTAAAAATAAATAAAATTAGGTAGATCAAGAAGTGGAGTCCCTGGGGGAACACCAACCCAATATGTTTTTTATAAGAAGAAAACAGGCTTGGGATGACATACCAGTGATTTATTCGACCGTAAACACTTCTCAGTTCAATATAAGAAGTGTCACTACCCCCTCCCCACATGGTGTACCCCTCATGGTCTAGAAATGTGAGAAGAGATGTAATGACCCCTGAGTCCTGCCTCCAGTGGGCCTCAGGTTGGCGACTAGCACTAAGGGTATAGTAAACACACAAATGGGAGGTATTACCCTCTTAAAATAACACATGCGATATAGAGATATGAGATAGACACCATAAACATCAAACTCAGACATAAATATAAAATAAAATCCCATGTACACATATGTAATGTCATACAAAACCACTAAAACTAAATGAAAAAAAGTACCAAAACAAAGAAAAACCATTAGTAACCAAAACTACTGAACACCTCCTACAACCCCAACATAATAGTAGCCAGTATGATCAACAACCTTCTCCATGTGACTTGTAAAGTAGTTTATACAGATAGAGAGAGTATAACAGTATACACAATTGGATCCTCCCCAGATCCTATCTTGAAAAAGTAAAGAGAACATGCTAAAACACAATGAATAATAAGTGAAACTAAATCATCACATAAATAGGTATACTGAGTTCCCAAACTCACCATGGATAATCTCAACATGTATTGCATAAAATATTATATAATATAATTTTGAATATAATGGGTACCGTGCTACCACTTCCCCACTAGTTTTCCGCTTTTCCCTAAAGTCACACATCCTAATCATCTCTATCCAAAAAAAAGCATGCCTGTAGAAACCGGTGAGAATCACCACAGTATGCACCATGTGAAACAAAACCACCACGTCCATGTAATCAATGTTACCAGGTAGTTTATGTGATCCACCAAAAGTCTCATAACGAGTATCATACGTCAGGCATTATGACTCAAGCCATCACACCCCACAAACCGAGTAAGTATCCTCAAGCCATAACATCCATTACACGTTAAACCTATCGTAGTTCATATGAAACAATATCAAGAATATATGTGTGTTAATAACCACAAGCCATTACAACCCTCTACACATATATATGGGGAAAATAACCACTACGCCTACTAGCATAAGTAACTACCAAACGAAGAGAGTGAGGGAAAAGGGGGTAGTCAGCTATCCATCCTCCCATATGAATGTTGCGGAAAACACCCACTCAGGGCTCAAAATCCAAGGCATGTCACATTCCAAGAGTTACATGTTGAAGTAGAGTATATAAACGCAAAACTTATAGAATATACAATATCTCCCAACCAAATTTTGGGCATAACCTAGTTTTATAATCAACTGTAGCTAATGTCTCTCCAACTCCCAACTACCACTTCTAAGACTAGGTATCCTATAAGCACACAACCATTTAGAGAGATTTATTACATTCCTTCATTACATTTTTATCAATTTCACTTTATGTTCATTATTTATTTAAACATTAATTAACTATTAACAATTTACACATTATATTTCATTAGAATCACACAGAATGTCCATTGTTTCATTTTGTAACCTCATCATTACATCCCAGCAAGCTCCAAACCCATGTGTTATCATCACTTATTCAAACATTTATTAACAACATTATTACTTTCCCATATTTCTGGGCATTATGGAAAAACATTCCAAGCTACTAAACACAAGGGTGCTCAACACGGTGAGAAGATGAACTACCTATCGAGTCATTGCCTCTTATTGCAAGAGCGTAGACCCATCCTACCCCAGTAAGCTAAACACAAAAATTATGTGGCATGCCCCATGCATCTTTTCCATTTTTGGAATAAGGGTAAGAAAACCATCCACCTTTACAAGTGGGGAATGTAAGTAAGATAAAAAAATAACAAGAAACAATAATCATCCAATCATTAAAATCCAACTTATTCCATAATCTCTGGGGTCCTCCCTAACACCCACATGAATAAACCAATGCATATTGACACTCTAGGAATCAACTACTGCCACAACCAATAGGCGTTCTTCCCCCCACATATCACAGCAGCCTTCTAGGCCCACATAACAACACAAGTAGTATGAAAACAAACATCATATCAATTGGGATATATTCTCATAAAAGGGAATCCAACCTTCATTCACAATCAGATCTCACAACACCAAGCATAAGGATCTTGGCCTATACAAGAAAGAGGGTAACTCAGAACCCTATGAGGTATTATCTTTTTATCAAATAGCTAGTACATTAATACATATAGAATTAACTGATTTATTATTTATAGTTTTCAACTATGGGTATCATAAACTGCAAGCTATCATAGCTATCACAAATTGATTAAATATTCTTACTTCATCAATTTGATTAACATCAAATCGCATCAATAACTACTACTACTAGATTCATTTATATGCCTCTTTATCTTTAGATGAACAATTATCAAATAATTTTCTGCCTTACATTCTTTACAAATTCCCATCAAGAACGAAAATCTAAACAAAGAAAGCATATATATGACACTATCTAGAAAAACAATAGGCAATAACATATGAACAATATCAATTTATTTATATGATACAAATGTTTATTATGTCAACTACATTGTGATTTTATAGTCTAGAACATGATAACAATACATTTTCATGAAAAATAATAGAGATGCAATGAATCCCCTACATCAAAAGGTTTTTAATACTGTTTGAACATACTAACCAAATAGGTTTCGATCACCTCAATTAAAAGAATGCATCCACCAGAGGATGCAGAGACACCACCACACCATCCAACACACATGAATATTCTATTAGAAACATAGAGTTAATATTCCATAAAAGGGAAATGATAAATATAAAGATGCAATCCCAAAATAATGAAGATAGATCACACCTTATATCAATGATTGATGGATTCTGTTTGCTTGCACAAAAAAAATCAATGGTGCATTTGGAGAAATAAGAAATTCAAGGGGAACCATTCCAAGGAGGAAATTTTGATATCAAAACTTCTACATGAAGAAAGGAAAGGTTCAAGCATCTTTCACCAGAGAAAAAGAAGAAAGACCAAGGGAGGAATATATATCTACCCTTTAGAAGATTTAACAGATTAAAGGTTTAAGATACACTGGATTTTCCATTAAAATCGGATCGCATTAAACAACATGGTTTGACTAAGTTATGATATTCCAAGCCTTAAGAAAATTAATATATAAGTTATGGGATTTTAATCAGCCTTAATTCCATTAAAAAAGTATTTTAATGTGTTTTTCTTCAATGAAAATGTTAAATTGTCAAAATTGAAAAAAAAACAGAAAATTTGGAAAAGGAAATAGCCAGTTGTAGAAAATAGACTACTGTTGGGAATAGCTTCCTATTGGGAATAGCCTGCAATTGGAAATGGCCTACTATTTGAAATAACCAGCTGTTGGAAATATCCTACTATTGGAAATATCTGACTATTAGATATAACCTATTGTTGGAAATATCCTACTGTTTGAAATAGCCTGGTATTGGAAATTGCCTACTCATAGAAATAGTCTATTGTTTGATATAACCTATGGTTCTGGAAACACTGTTCATGAACTAGAAATTTGGTAACATTTTGGGAATAAGTCACCTTGACCTTCCAAAACACCACAAACACCAGATTTAGGAAAATTAATTGACCAAAGATGCCTAATCCATTACATTAGACATCTCTCAAAACATTACCGTCCTTGAGAATTCAAAATCACCCCAGAAGAAAAGAGGGGTCCAAAAAACCACTCTATAAATACATCTCAGGGTAAAATTTTTCAAAAGCTAGAACAAAACATCGACATATGAGAATATGGGAATAATCATTTAATATACAAACAATTCTATAATAAAATCACATAAAAAGTAAAAAAAGAAATCGTCAAAGAAAAAATCTGCATAACAACATAAAAAAGCTCTGGGTACTAGACACACATCTAGGAATCTCACTCCCATGTACTATCCCCAATGCCACCATGTATTCATAAGACAAGATACAATGGAATATAACTCCAACACAACACCTTCCCCTTGCGTTCCTGGATCTCTATTTTCCACTCTGTGATGGTGGCATCATCATTAACATCGATATCTATCTAATCGATGATGTTTGAGTCATCATGAAGATAATGATGGAGTTATGATTCAAGGAAAACATTATGTATATAACCCATATTTTGGTGAAGTGGTACAAGATACGCCATAGATCACACACGAGCCAACACCTCAAAAGTCACAAAAATTCGGAGAGAAAACTTACTCCCACGAAAAATCCTTCACATCCCATGATAGGGAGTCACCTTTAAAAACACGTGATCCTCAAAATGAAACTCCAAAGGTGTCCTCCTTTGATCAGGATATGATTAATGAAGATCTTGCACTATTTTCATCCTCTCAGGAATCACTAGTTCCATCTTTGTGTTATTCTACACTAGTTCATGTTTATGATTTGATGACACTCTAAACCAAGTCCAACACAATGAAGAATGGAATGGTTGGACATTAAAAGCTTCAAACGATACCATAAAAATTGTAGAGTGAAAACTATTGTTGTAAGAGAATTCAACCAAGTGAATGTTCCTCATCCAAGAACCTCTAAAATCTAGGACAAAATTTTGTAACATGTCTTCAAGATTCTGGACAATCCACTCTTTCTTACCATCCGTATATACATGAAATGTTTTTCTAAGGCATAGATGATAACTAAAAACATGCTGAAAACTCACCACATGCTATATGTAAAACTAGGTTCTCTATTGGAAATGATCATTATCGGGACACCTTGGAGTCTAACCACCTCTTCAGATACTTCCTTGGAAAAACTTCCCATAAGCTTGACTCCTTGAATGCTAAAAAGTGGGATGATTTCATTAAACAGTCCACTACCACCAAAATAACATCATGTCCTCCTCATGCTCAAGGAAAACCAGTAAAAAGGTCCATTGAGATTTCCTCCCACATCCACAGAGGAATATCTAATGGATTTAGAAAACAACTGGGGGCACAGTGCTCAGCCATGACCTTCTGGCAGACCAAATATTCAGACACAAACTCCACAACAGCATGCTTCAATCCTGACCACCAAAACTGACACCTCAAGGCTTGGTACATCTTTTTCATGCCATCATTCACCACCAAAGGAGAACTATAGAACTCTATGAAAACCATCGAATGCTTCTCCAAAGGAAAAAATATCCTTCTATGATACAACACTCAGTGTTGTTCATCCTTAGACCAACCATCAAGGGCCTCACCACAAACATCTCCGTCTCTCTAGACCTCCACCTCTAGATCCCCCAACTGGGAAGCTTCCACCTACTACCCCAGACATGACTGCACAATCATTTGGAAAAGGCAACATCTTCCCCCAAATTCTACCATATCGAGATGTAATGCTGACAATTATTCCATTACTCTACATTAATCACCAGATTCACACACTACATCACTACGTGACTTTAGGGTCAGTGCATCATCTACAAAATTCTTTTTTCAAGTTTTATATGATATTTTGAAGACCTATTATTTTAAGAAATACATCCACTGAAAATATCTCGTCTTTATGTCATGCTGGGAGAAAGCACACCTTAGGATAATATGATCGGTGAAATCTAGATACCGCTCGTCAATGAGGTATTGTTTCTAAAACATCAGACAAAACACCAAAGCTGCCAACTCATGTTCATTGGTGGCATAGTTACGTTTATGGGGACACAACTACCGAGATCTATAAAAAACAACAAATGTTTGCTGCAGAAGAATACAACATAACCCCAGATGTAAAGCATTTCATAATACATCAAATTGAACTTCTTATGCTGGAAGTCAAAGAACTAGAGAATATAAAATCATATCCATCAGATAATAAAAATCTATCTAAAACAAATCAGTCCATATTAACGCCTGATACTTCCTATTAAATGACATCATAAGAGTCGTAACCCATGAGATATTGGATATGAACCTCATGTAGTTGTCTGCAAGACCAAGAAAACTCTGCACCTCATCCACTGTCTTGGGGGATTCCCATGACACAAAATCCTTTATCATCTATAGATCCACAGCTACTCCCTACTGGGACACAACATGCCCCATGAAATGGAATTCTTGATACCCAAACTCAGACATTGACAACTTCCCAGATAGCTGATGTTGATGAAGAACTCCTAAAATGGCGTGTAGTTTCTTTGAATGCTCCTCCTCAAACGTGGAGTACACACGGATGTTGTTGATGAAAACCATGATGAACATCTCTAGGAACTCATGTAACATAGAGTTCATCAATTTCATGAACACAACTAGAGAATTATTTACACCTAATGACATTACAATGAACTCAAAATTCCCATGACAGCAATCAAAATCAGTCTTCTAGATATCTGCATCCTTCACATGAATATGATGATATCCTGAACAAAATTCAGTCTCTGAGAACAAAAAATAACCATTCAGTTAATTGAATAAATCATCAATCCGTCACAGAGGATTTTGAATCTTCACATTAACTTTGGTTAGGGGATAATAATTGATACAAAAAAAACAAACTTCCATAAACCATCTTCAGGAACAAAACCAATGCGCCCCACGGTGACACACTCTTCCAAACAAAACCGCACTATAATAAACCATCAAGATACATACGTAGCTCTGTTAACTCAGAAGGGTCCATCCTATATGGGGACATAGATATAAGAGACACTCTTATCTGTAGCTCGATCCCATACTCGATCTCTAATAGAGGTGGTAATGATACAACCTCTTCTAGAAAACAGTAGGGTACTCCTATAAAACAATAGGAAATTACTACTATTGAACCTATGAAAAAATAATCACCATCTCATACATCATGGATGATAAGGATGGAATAGGCCTCCGATGCATCAAAGTGTCTCGCTCGCCAACAAACACCCTTGGCTCCCTATATGCATATAAGGACACCCCTACTGCTGGAAGCAATCCACAATAGCCTGCACTAAATACAACCAATCCATGAAAAGGATTTAATCATAAGGTCATATCTGTAAACATAGGAAATTTCCCCCAGATCCATGTTTCCCCAGCACTAGATCACAGTCTCTACATTCTTCCAACAAGTTAGCTCGACCTCCAACTAGCATTTTCCACTCTAAGGGAAATGGAAGCCTCTTTACCTAATATGCCAAAGAATGGAGATGGGAAGGTGATATGAAGGAGTGTGTCTCTCCTAAAACAAAAAAGGCATACACCCAAGTAGAAAACAAGTAATGGTCACCTTGAAAGACAACTTTCTCACCTGGCACTGGAAAAGCTAAAGCAAGAAGCTGACCACAACATCCTCCATGACCTCTCTGACCCTGATGATGACCACCACCATAGCCATGCTTGGCTCTTTGAGGACGAGGAGCATCATGGGGTTGTCCTCTACCTGCCCCATCTTCTCTTTACTGACCCAAAGATGGTGCAACCTACTGCTGCTACCTCAGATGGAATTACCTTAATAGTGGATACTGGAGTGGAACACATGGTGCATGATGAATACTCTGAATGGTCGGTCACTCTCGCTACTGATGACCTAGCCCTCCACAAGAAAAACAAGTTCATGATTACTTGGCATAGACCTGAGATCCTCTTTCCCCGGAGAAACGAGATGTTGACAGTTGAGACCTACCCCCAGCTGAATGGAAACTCTTCCACACTAAAAACTGGGAACCCCTGATGACAGATCTCCTTCGTGAGGATTCATGAAGACTCCCCTCTCGTGATGATCCTGTTCTGGCTAATGTCATATCGACAACCTCTTCCCACTCCATCACCTCATGATATGTCTTCATCATAAACGGGGTGACCAGGTGCTGGATCTCTGGATGCAAAGCCTCCTCAAAATGCCTCACCTCATTCTCCTTGTCTTTCAATAGGTCAGAAGCGTATCATAAAAGCATCATGAACTGGGTTCCAAACTCTTACGCACTGTATATCCCTTGTTAATGTGTAATAATATGTTAGTGATTTGACACCTTCATGGTTGATGAAAGAAACATGACTCTAAACATGTCTCGGAACTCCTCCCATGAGATCATTGACACCTCACGATCCCTGAGGATCAAGAACAACCATTGTGTTACTTCTCTACAAAGTATCGTCACAACCAGAGAAACTCAGTGCTCCATATGAGCACAGATCTAATTAAATCATATCATGACCTCCTGTAAACAGTCTTCCATGATTGCATCTTAAATAGAACCATTGTACAACTGGATACTCTAGTACTGAAACTCCAAGAGTATCCTCCTCCTTGTGTCATCATCATCAACCTCTACCCTTCGGTGATCTCCTGGCATAGCCTGCTAGATATATTCTATATAATCCTAACAAGGACATCAACCTAGATCCATACTAGCAAAATAACAAATATTTTGTTCTCCTAAACCTGTAATATGGAAGACTCAACATTTATTAATTAATTTTTTTATTTTATTCATTTTAGGATAACCTATCTAAATGTCAACCTATTCAAACACAGACACATCGGAGAATGATGCATGATCCTTTCCTAGGTATCTACCTTCCAACTACCATCACCTCATTTAGTATCCATTTTATACTTAATGATCAATGTATCAGATCACAGGGCACCCTAAATGCCAATGTATCACCTGGTATTCAGTGCTTACATCACTTGCTAAACATGACTGACATCTTTTCCCTACCATCCCATGAAACCTCACCTATTCCTAACACCAAACTCCATCATATCCCTCAAGCCAGACCTTTTCTACCACTCTGTCATGACCCTTTCTCCACAATGTGTATCCATCCATGGGCCGACACTATGAGATAGATAGGTAATGACCCTTGAGTCCTGCCTCCAGTAGGCCCCATGTTGGAAACTAGCACTAAGGGTATATTAAACACACAAATGGGATGAATTACACCCTTAAGAGAACACATGAATACGATATATATAATAAATACACCAACCAACTCCAAATCATATAGAAATATAAAATAAAAACCCATGTACACATAAGAAATGTTATACAAAACTACTACAACTAAACAGAAAAACAGAAAGTACCATAACAATGTAAAAAGGCCAGTAACCAAAAAGCCCGAACAACTCTTGTTACCCCAAGCTTATAGTAACCTTCCTTATCACCAACCTACTCCATGTGACCTATATAACTGTTTCTATAGATAGGGTGATTATAATTTCAAACTCAGTAAGATCCTCCCCAAAGCCTCTCATGGAAAAGAAACAGAACATGCTAAATCACAACGAACACCAAGTGAAACTAACTCATCACGTAAACTAGAATACTATATTCCCTTCCTAACTATGGAAACCCTCACCAAGTATCACATACAAGAGTATATAATATAAAAAATAATATCAAGGGTTCCCCTCTACCACTTCCCTACTAATTTTCCACTTTTCCCCAATGTCGCATGTCTTAAGCATCTCATCCCAAAAAGGTCGGCCTGCAGACACTTAAGAGAATCACCACAACATGAACCTCATGTAACAAAACCACAATGTCCATGTAAGAAAATTAACCAAGTAGATTCAAAGAGCCACCACAGCTCTCATAGCGTATATCATACATTGGGCATTATACCTCAAGCCATTACATCCCACACACTGAGTAAGGATCCTCCATCCGTCATAGCCTATACATGTTACACATATAATTGTCCATATGAAAATATATCTAGAATATATGTTTTTGAATAATCATAAGCCATTAAATCACTATATACAAATATAAAAGGAAAACTAACCATTGTACCTACCAACGCAAGTAACTACCATGATAATAGATCTGGGACAAATGGGGTCGTCATCCATCCTCCCACCCCCTAATAGGAATATTCGAGAAAACACCCCCAGGGCTTAGAATCCCTAGGGTTCCAGTTTCCCAAACTGACAGGGTGGTGTAGCGTATAGAAACACAAAAACTACAGAATATTCTATAACTAACGACCACACTATGGGAATAACCTAGACTTAGACTCAACTACAGCTAACGTCACATAGACTCTTGACTACCACTTCTAATACTAGGTATCCTATAAGAACACAACCATTTAAAGATCTTAATTACATTCCTTCATTCCATTTTTATCATTTTCACTTTACATTCATTAATTCTTTAAACATTTATTATCTATTAACAATTTCAATATTATATTTCATTAGTATCACACCCAAAGTCCAATGTTACTTTAAATTGAAACCTCATCATCGCATCCTAGAAAGGTCCAACCCTATGGGGTAACATCATTTATTCAATCCTTTATTTACCCAAATTCCTAGGAATTGTAGAATATTATTATAATACACTAAATACAATGGGGCTCAACAAAGTGTGAAAATGGACTACACGTCGAGACTTTTCCGCATATTCCAAGAGAGTAGACCCATCCTCCCCCAGGAAGTAAAACACAGAAATCACATGGAATACCCCTCGCATCTTCGCCCCTTTTGGAAAGAGGGTAAGCAAACCAACTTTCGTGAGCTGTGGGGAATGTATGAGAGAAAAACATCCAACAAGAAAAATAAATTAACCAAACATTCACATCCAATATGTTCCATCATCTTAAGTGTCCTCCCCAACAACCGCATGTATAAACCAATGTGTCTCACAACTCTAGGCATCAACTACTACCAAAACCAATAGGCCTTATATCCCCCACATATCACAAAATCCTTCCAGGCTCACATCAAAACACAAGTAGTAGGAAAACAAACAACATATCAACAGGGCTCCTGAATCGTAGATAAGGCATCCAACCTCCAAACACAATGAGCTCTCATAGCTCCAAGCATAAGGGTATTGGCCCCTACAAAGGGTAACTTATAACCCTATGAGGAATTCTATTTTTATCAAATATATGGTTCTTTAATACATCTAAAATTAATTGATTTATTATTTGTAGGTTTCAACTAAGGGTAACCTAAAAACGAAATCTTTCACAACTATCACTAATTGATTAAAGATGCTTACTGCATCAATTTTATAAACATCAAATGGCAACAACAACAATAACAACCAGATTTATTTACATGCCTCTTTATCTTTACTCAATCAATTATCAAATAATTTTCAGCTCTACATTCATTACATATTTCTATCAAGAACAAAATGATAAAAATATCAACCATAGATATCACACTATCTTGAAGAACAAGAGGAAATAACATATGGTTGATATCAATTCATTTATCTGAGTCAATTTTTTTTATGTCAATTACTTTGTGATCTAGTGGTCTAAAACATGATAACTGTACATTTTCACGTAAAAGAATAGAGAAGTAATGAATACCCTACCAAAAAAGGATTTTGATGCTCTTTGAAAAGACTAACAAAACCGATCATGATCACCTCTATTGAAGGACCACATCTACTAGAAGATGCAGAGACACCACCACACTGGAAAACACCCAAGAAAAGACCATTAGGAACATGGAGATAAAATTCCATAAAGGGAATGGAGAAAAAGAAGGATATAAACACAAAGAAACAATTATAAATCAAACCGTATATCTAATATTGTTCCATACCACTAAGTTGCACCAAAAAAAGTGGGTTCACTTGAATTAAGAAAAATTTAATGGGGAACTAGTCCAAGGATAATAGATTGATCTCATAACTCCTACGAGAAGGAAAGAAAGGATCAATCATCTCGCACCAGAAAACAAGGAGGAAGAAGTAGGGAGGAATATATCTCATCCTTTTAGAATATTTACAAAGGAGTGAATTAAAATACACTATATTTTCTATTAAAATAATATCGCATTAAGCCACACAATTTGTCCATGTAATAACACCACGAGCCTTAGGAAAACTAATATAAGAGGTATGGAACTTTAATCAACCTATAATCCCTTAAATAAAGGACTTTAATACGTTTTTCTTCAATGAAATTGTTATGATTGTGAAACTAGACAAAAATAGAAATTTGGAAAAAGAAATAGCTGGTTGTTGGGAATAGCCTATTGTTGGGAATAACCTACAGTTGGAAATAGCCTGCTCTTGGAAATAGCCTCTTGTTGGAAATATCCTACTATTAGAAATAGCATGCTGTTTGGAATAACATGTTATTGGTAATAGCCTGCTATTGGAAATAACATGCTTCTGGAAATAGCCTACTATATAAAATAGAATGCTATTCTGGAAACATTGTTCATGTATTAGAAATTTTAAAAACTGTTGGGAATAAGTCACCTTGACCTCCCAAAACATCTCAAACACCATATTTCAACTATATAATTGACTAGAGGGATTCGAGACAATAAACCAAGAGAGTTTTCAGAATATTTCTTGCATAAAATTCTCCACAATATCTAGAAATCTATCCACTAATTTAATGAAATATTTCCCCCTATGATGGGTATGAAGATCATTTCAACACATTGGGGGATCTTCACTGTCAAGTTGACCTAGAAAAATTTCATCTGCATGATGATCACTATAAGTGGGTTGATCGAATGATTATAAACTCCCCTATCTCCAAGTTCTGTATAAGTTGTGTTGTCTCATTTGTGATGCCCCATCTAGTGTTCATATTTAAGAATGGGGAGAAAATGGACATTTACACTTCACCCCATGCCCCATCCAGCAGATCACATAGGTGATGGAGTCTTGAAATGTTGTTATCCCTAGACATAAATCAAATTAAAAAGATGTTTAAAAAAGAAAACATTCTTATAAATATATAGCATTGAATAAGGTTCAGATACCTCTCTCCGGATAAGACCAAGCCATCGTGAATCCCCTGAAATAGGAAATCGTGAATATTTAGAAGGATTCTCACCTAAGGGAATCTAATCAATAATCACTGATCATTTCCTCAAAAGAAAACAATTCATGTGTAGATCTGAAACCATATCCAACTCATGTCCGTGTAGGAAAACATGAAATGAATAATGTTGAAATAGAAATAGAAACTATCAAAATACGAGATTAACCCCATTCAATAGGTCTAGGTAAACTTTTAACAAAAAATTCTCCCATAAGACCAATGAATCCTTGCCAAGGTACTATAAGAGATTCATTCTACTTAATATGTTCCTCACGTAGGGAGTCAACATACACATATAATATAGGTACCGTTTCCACAAAGACTTATCCTAGAAAATAAATCAAGGCCTAGATTACTGTCCTAACCAGTACCAGGACCATTTGTATACCTGAACCCAATCCCGAAAGGATATTAAGATTTCCCTCAATTGGAGAAGCAACCGAAAAAAATTCATGAAAATCCAAAAAGGAACCCTCGGTCGTGTATCTTCCTCAAGTTCGAATATTTCCAGCATATCCAACCATTTCCACAGTTCTTCCTTCTCATGATCAAGTTCAACATGACATGCATCAAGGGATCATATATACCATAATGTCATTAAAGACTCAGTTAGACACCATTGAAGGAATTCATGATCTGATGCACCTAGAACAGAACCCCAACCTAGACTGGGTGAGCAACATCCTACAGCCACCAAATATTGAGAATCACATATTCCATGTGTTCAATGGATTAGGGGAATCAATGATACATATGATGAAATATGAATCTTACTGTGATCCAATGATGGGAACTCCCGAACAGAAAAAACCCATGAAACTCATATGATTCATTCAAAACCTATAATGTCCATCCTTTATATGGTATACCAACTTTCCAGATAATTCGATTACCAGTTGGGAGGACCTCTGTTAGTAGTTACAATTCTAGTTTTTTTTAATGCTACTGAAAACAATAGTCAGCAGCCTCCTGAACTTCAAAGTGTAAGAGAATGAAAGAGTTTCAAACATCATTTTTATATGGAATGGTCTATGTTAATCCTTAGACTGACCTCTCCTCCAAGCTGAGATTTTTTTCATGTGAATTGATGATCTATTTGATGAGATGTGAATACCCCAGATCTGGGTGAAGTATATAAGTGGTTTCTAGGATTTATCTTTCATTTTATAGAGAATGGATTATTCCTCACAATAGACTAATCTCAAGTCATGATAAACCCCATCAGCGCCATGTAATAGGGTGGGAAGAGCCAGAGCAGAATCCATTATACATAAGCCAGCCCATGCACCAGCTCCGTCACCCAGACCTGAACCAAACCGTGCAACCCACCCTATACATCAACAACCCCCACCTAGACAAGATGATCGAAGGGGAGATAGAATAAACCAATTCTAGGGGAGATGAGATAATGTTTATTCATTCAAGTATGATCATGTTTATGTTTACTTTGTAGCTTCCATGATTTATAACTTATTCTAGCTACTAGATCCAAAAAGGGAGGACGAAAGAGGTCTCAATGACCGGACACATTATTTTATCATCCACAAGATACTAATAAACATCATCTAGGGGTTTTTATTCTTCTTGGACCTCTTAAAAAAGATTATAGGTTCTAGACAAGAAAAACTAGGACCACCACCACAATAAATGGAATATGTTTCCAGCACCGACCATGATGAAGAAGGGGAATGGGAAAAATTTATCAGAAAAAAGGGTCAAAATTCTTATAGTTGGATGACTTAGAAAACAATCAACCAAGTCCATGGTATCCTCCAAGAATAGTTGAAGCAACTAATTGTGCCCCCAATAGATCATAATGCAATAATTCCAATATCCATGGACCTACAATCCCTCAATGTATTAGATGATAAAATGAAAAAAGGAGAATCTTCACCAAGGCCATAGTTTCCTTTTACACTCTCATATTTCATGAAAATAGATCTGATGATTTGAGAACCACACTAATAAGTGACACAATGGGAACTGCCCCACCAAACAATACTAGTAAATGATGTTAATTGGGAAAATTTGTCATTAGATGATGAATAGATCTTCAACATGGACAATTCCATTCACTTTGTGGTTAATTTCTATGAGAAGGATTGTGTAAATGAATCCAAATTACCTATTTCCAATTGAGGAAATGGAGGATGATGATTTCGAAGTGAATGATACCTAGGTAGACACATCCATTGTAGAAACCTAATACCCGTTAGCACTTCTGCACCAGCTATTGATGTTTTAGAAACACACAAAAGAAACCATTAGTATACATATTAGGAACACTACATTTTATATTCCATTGTCATATGCAACCGTAGACTGATCATCCTAGAGTATAACACAAAATAGGAACATATTTCAATACTTCCACAGTATGTCAGTAGGATTTCTTGGCCAAATCCAAAAATAATATTAGTAGCACAAACTCTTGTCTTAGTAGATGGACCCTCTACACCCATTGCCCCGGCCTCTAAAGCACTTCTGAAAGAGTATCCCAAAACTGGGATCTGTCGGCCTTTAGAGAAGAAATATGAAATCTGGAAATAGTTAGCCTTAGTACCAGCCAAGATTTCAATCATAGACACACTAAATTTGTCATTAGAACTTAGGTATTCAGTCATAGAAGCTATGTTATGCCCTCATGAGTTTTAATAAGTATACCTCATTTAAGTCTATTAGACAGAGACTAGTCATTCTGATTAAAATTTTGTCATCTCCTTTATGTATAAATATGAAAATTTCATTATGAAAGGACACAAAAAATAGATTTACGTGTCTGATAAGATAAACATTTTTGATATTTTAAAATTATTCCTTGAAAATGGACTCTAATATAATCTCATTCCACTCGAACACATCGTTAGTAGGGCCAAAGTGAGGATAACCAGATAGCATGTACCATGTACTTTTTGGGTTATGACAAAAGTGAGCGGAATCTGTTTAGCCTTATTAATCTCAATACCCAATTCAGTGATCTCGTTTCTCACCAAGAATTTCTATTGGTCCAAAATATCACAACCTTCAATTCCTAACTTAGAAGGCCCTAGATGCATCAACATGCATAAATTCCATTATATTACCATCATTTCCTCAAATATAGAATTAATGGGAAGAGTGGGATACTACAAGATGATAAGGACCCATTAAACTACTGTTAGTCACACTATATTGATGTAGGGTGCTACGAGTAAAATGGGAAGAGACCATAGGACCCCGGTGTTGATTGGATAATCACCCCAAATTGATTATAAATAGTTCTTGCCAACCCCTTCCAACCACTCGATAAGGAGTATGTACAATCCATAAATAAAATTTAGTGCACAGGTCCAAATTCAAATGTGTACTCAGTAGTCCGAATTATTTCGGTTTTGGCTACCAAGCCAGATAGTGTTGAGAAATCCACTAATACAAAAAATAATGATGAATGATCAGATAAACATTCACATGGACAGTCTTAAGAGTTGCAGATAACCCCCAAATCACTCACTAAGGTAGAATAGAAAGAAGAAAGTTGTCATTCTTGAGCTCCATCCTCTCTAGAATATTTCTCCCTACCAGTAGAATCAGAAGAATTCATCTCAACCTCTAAATTCTAAAATTGAGACTCTTCTCTCAACTTTGGAAAGATCATCTCATGATTTTTTTACCCCATGATAAAAGGAATAAGAATATAAATAAGTGTATGAGGAATAATAAGGAATATAATAATACCTTCAGGATTCACCTTCGACGCTTGAGGTTGGTGTCTCTACAACCACTAATGAACTCCGGAAATAAACCTGGGCACTAAAGAAGAAATGTGGCCCACTCTGATTAGTTCATCCATGTATTACATGGAGAAAGAGGATTAAATATCCTTCCAAAAGAAGAACTGATATGTTTTCACCAAGAAATATACATAAATTCTAGGCCTCGATCCTGAGATGACCACTCACTATATGGGCCTACCATAAGACCAATGTTGTTAAAAGCAAACCATTTGAAGGACTCACCTCACATATGCTGCCATGATAGAGGTGGAGGTTGGAAAAATCATTCATGAAAGCATCTGTTGGGAGGTATAATATCTCATATTGATGGATGATTTAGTTTCCCTCAAGAAGAAAAATTGGAAAATAAGATTATACATTGATTTCAGGGATCTTAATTGGCACTTCCTGAAGGATGATTTCCTGATCATATTCACAAAATATCTTATCCATGCGACCAATAGATATAAGGATCACATGGTAAGGAGAGGCTATTAATGATATAAATATATCGTAATGTCCTAATATGATGAAGAATATACTTACTTCAGGTTCACTAGGAAATAGTTTTCTACAAGGTAATTAGATTTGTTTTGAAAAATGTCAGTGCCACATATCAACGCGCCACACAGAGAATATTCAATACCTTCCAAGGAAAGTTCATTGAATGGTATGTGAATGATTTGGTGGTTATGATTTGACATGTTTTGGACAACTTTCCAAATATTTAAATTGTATTCAACAAACTATGACATCACATTCGAAAAATGAACCCCCTGAAATATGCTTTCTGTGTCACCTCAATCAAATTCCTTTGATTCGTCGTACACCATCATGGAAAAGAAGTAGATCACGATAAGATAAATGAAATCCATGGAATGTTACCTCCTAAAAATATCATAGATTTATGAGGACTTAAATGGAAACATTCATATATTTGGAGCATCATAGGCAACCTCAAATGCATATTTTTCCCCTTTACTATCTTGATAAAAAGAGGTGTAGAGTATTAATGGACTAATGATTGTCATGAAGTATTAAAAATTCATAAGAGATATTTAATAATCCCATCAGTGCTTATGCCCTTTAAAAAGAATGACCACTCAGTATTTATATGACTACCTTGGAACAATCCCTAAAAGCCTTCCTTGCACAGAAGAACAATGGCGGTAGAGAGAGTAGTCTCTATTATCACAATCGAACAATGATTGATGATCAGAATTTTTATTCAAATATCGAGAAGATCTATCTAGAATTGATATTTGTAGTCCAGAATTTGAGGAATTATATGAATCACCACGAGGTCTATTGGGTCTCATATAGAATTGTGCTCAAATATATCTTCAATCATCCAATGTTGACAAAGAAAATATCACGGTGGGTTGTCATCCTGTAGCAGTTCGATGTAAGGTTCATACAATAGAAGGCTGTCAAATTCCATGTTTTAGAATACTTTCTTGAAGATAATTCCTATATAGATATTAACAAATTGGATACTAAACTAAAATATGAACAAGTTTTTGATATTCAAGAGGACTCACAGATGTGGGAAATTCACATCGATATTTCCTCTAAAAGCCTGACATGAACAAGGATTGATGGCCCCATACTCAAAAAAGAGGGTTTAGGAGTCATATTCATTTCCCAGGAGAAGAAAGTTTTACCTTATTTATTCCTACCATCATAGGTGTACATAAATAATGAAGAAGAATACCAGTACCTTATTGAAAACCTGGTGATGGAACATCAAGTACATGTCGAGCACCTGAAAATAAAAAGAGATTCAGAATTGGTGATAAAGCATGAAAATGGTGAATATTATATTAAGAAAAATGATTCAGGCCTTTGATGAACCTAGTTGGAGAACCGTTGGATGAATTACTGTAAAAAAACAACATTGATTTATGTTCCCCAGACACAAAATGTGAAGGCTAATGCATTAGAAAATACCACCATAGCTTTGGCTGATCCAGATCAGGACAAATGTGTAATCATCATTTCCCATCATCAAATGGTCCTTCTACTCATTCAGAATAAGATGTAAGAAATCAACGAGATTATTCTCATCCATATACATGATGATCATACCACTAACTAGATGAATCAAATTTCAAATTAAATCCAAAAGGGAGAACTCCCACTAGATAGGGTTGGAAGGGAGAAAATTTGCATATGATAAATCAAATTCATGATGTATGGTGGAACAACCCATCAAAAGGACATTTATTATAGAGGTCTTGATGGAGTACTTATCAGGGGAATTGATGGATAATATACGACTTCTGTTATTAACGAATTACATGCTGGAACTTGTGGTGCACTTTAGTCGACATCCAAGATCTCTAAGTATATTAAGAGGTTCAAATACTATTGGACCACAATGACATATGATTTCCCGGAATTCAATATGAAATTATATCCCTATCAAATTCATGTTAATTTCATCCACAAACCCCCAATGTTACTTCACACATTCAAGTACTACTAGATATTTTCTATATGGGGAATTGATGTCGTGGGACCAGATGCTCCATATAAGGCCAAAATTTTCAAATTTATTCATTGAAAAACTGACTTCTTTTACAAATGGGTAGAGGTTATACCACTTAATGAGGCCGGGGAAAGAATCATTTTAAGATTTTTGAATGCCAACATCATCAATATATTTGGTGTCCCTCATACAATACTAACATACAATGGAAAAAATTTCTACTCTGTGGAATTATAAAAGATATATCGAGAGTATGAAATCAGGGACAAACATTTATCTTGCTACCATACAATGACCAATAGGATGATAGAGGCCTTAAACAAGAATATATAAAATATAATCCAAAATATAGAAGACAATGATAACAAATCATGTCCAGATTAGCTCATCCATGCTCTAAGGAATTACCAGACAAAGACTCACACCAGCACTAGAAAAACCTTGAACTCATTAGAATAATGAACAGAGGCAGTTATACCAATTAAAGTTCAACTAACATCTCTCATTGTTGTCGTCTGCAATCAACTATCCACATACAAGAAGTCTCAAAAATGAATCGATGAGTTGGAGTGATTGGATGAGAAAATATTTCACAAAATGCACAATTTGGAATTCACCCAAAACCAGATTTCGTTGTCCTTAAACAAAATGGTTCACCTCTGGTCCTTCCTCACAAGAGAAGTGATGTTGGTCCTCAGATCTCCGATGATACTCAGATAGAAACCACTGAAATCAAGGCCAAACTGGGAAGGACCACATGTCAAATATAAGGTATACTCTATGGATCATATGCCTTAGTTTCAATTGATGGACAGATCACAAAAAAATCCCACCAATGCGAGGTTCCTGAAGAAATACTTTTTGTAATTATTTGATCTTTTTCTTAGTTGAAAGATGTTGAACTATGTAACACCATGTACGTACATTCTTCATGATGCAAAACAACTCATCACATTCATCATGGTTTCATGAAAATAAACTGTATGCTGAAGTGTCCTAACTAAATTACATTAAACTACATAGATACAAAATTCCCTTCCACATACATCGGGTGAACATCTTCATGATTTCATGATGTTAAAACATCATGTTGATGTATCTTAATTACAATACATTAAACTGTATGACATCTATCATGAAAATTTCAAGATGTAAAACTATAAAGCAATCAATTATATTATGAATATTCATTCACCACTCAAAATTCAAAACTATGATGGAGAAAAGTAAAATACCCCAACTTCTAGGTAAGTGTCCCATGTGAGTGCCAGATCCACACATGAGGAATTTCTTAGAACTACATGCGGATTGATTCGTACCCTCATAGGATACTTATTGATGCATGGATCATACATTCTAGACCATCCACCCACTACGGAAAACAAATTCACCTTCTCACAGAATACTGACTAGAACCATATATGGAGTTTTTTCAAGAGCTATGTGTGAATGTATTCCTACCTATATAGGATACGTAGTGATTCCCTTACCAAGATCAACCACCACACACCACCATAAAAATATGCTCGCACTCCTTCTGTATGGGCTAGACCTATACGATTACGTATCTCTAAATAACTAGGTATGGATTCATTCGCATATTCCAATGGGATATGTAAAGATTCCTTAATCTGATGTTTTGGTATAACAACCAAATGTTACATATTGCCTCTGTATTACCTCTATATACCTCTTCATTTTATGAGTCAAACTATGATATTCCTTGTTTCCCACACCGATCAAAGGTCACATGATCTTAGGAATGGTGGTAAAGGGTTCCCCTCCCACATAAAATGGTAATGGTACACTGTAAGAACCCAGATCTTCATTTAGGTATGTTTTTCCTTTTTTCTGGAGTTTTTAAGAAAAATGTTTTTTCTGGAAATTTTCAAAGTACACGCCATGTACTCTGATCTGGCTCGAATCCATTTTCTGGCCACGCCCGGGCCACACACAAGGTGGATAGGGGTGACGTGGAGGCCGATTTTTTTGGAGTACGGAAAGGACCTAGTACACGCTGTGTACTATAATAGTACACACAGTGTACTTTTTTTCACTAAACGGACCGGGGTCGCGCCTAACCCCCAATATCATCTTCTTCTCCAGTTTTCATCCGCCTGAGAGGGACCGTATGGATGGATCTTCGATGAGATCCCTCCTTTCCTTCTTTTCTCTGATTTGAGCACATTCGATTGCATTGGAAGCGCAGCGGTGAGTTCTTCCTTCTTCTTAAGCCTTGTTTCTTGATTCCTCCTTGTTTTCAAGATATTGTAGGTTGAGAATTTTGGGCGTTTTCTAAGATCTACATCGTTATAAGGGGAATCTATCGTCATGGTTCACATATATCGATCTACTAGGGTCGGGGTATGTGGTTTGTGCCTTTCCGTAGAACGTTGATGAATATTTTTTGCAAATTCCACCAATACCCTTGAACGAGGTATTACGTGTTCATGTTTTTCATTTATTGTATTGCCTGTCTTTCTTGATTTATAGATTAGATATTTTACCTATGATTATGGCAGTTTTACTGTACGTTGAAATTTTTCTATGCTTGTTCTACCTATTGTCGTTTTTTCCACTGTATTTCTTAGTCGTAGGATCGTGGAACTGCTACCTTGTTTTGATGCTGAGCCTTAGTTGATATCCATGTAGTTCCTGAGGGATACATGGATGATTTACACGCACGCTGAGCAAGTTTACTTTCACTCAGGATTGTGGGAACCTAGAGTAGTAGACCAAAGGGAGAATTGACGGAAGGGATTCTCCAGAGTATCTTTTAATTACGATACGAGACCACATGGGGAATTGACGTTGAGTGCTTCCTCAGAGAGTGTGTAGTTCCTCGACGCGGTCCATAGGGGGAATAGACGTTGAGTGCTTCCCCATGGAGCCTCTAGCATGATATGAGACTATAGGGGGAATTGATGGTGAGTGCTTCCCTAGAGAGTATACTTTATTTCATAGCTGAACTAGAGGGGTGAGACTGTGTGTGCCTCTTAGATGGTAGCTTGTACTTATAGGTTGAACCATAGGGGTTAGGATGTGAGAGCTACCCAGAGGGTTACCTATTTTCTTCTTGTTGTTGGCTGCTTACTTGTGTACCTATTTTTGTTAGAACTATGGATTGTAGCTACTTGTACTCTCCTGTTTACTGCTTCTTGTTTTATTTATTGCCTTGTATTCAATGACTGTTAGGCACAAATCTTTGGATGATTGCCTACTGGGATTGTATCTCACACCCTATTTGGGCCATGATTTTGGGCCCAAGCAGACTATGTTGCTGCAGGTATAGATAAGGGAAAGTACCCTTCTACATCAGGGTCTTGATTGCGCTGGAGTTGGAGAGCATGGGACCGAGCCGGGGCTCGCGATGCTGAGGAGTTTATCTTGTTTTCCTTTGCACTATGTTTTTAGTTGTACTTCAGCATGGTTTTGTGTTTACTGCTTTCCATAGATACTTGTACCTGCTACATCATTGTCACAGCTATATATATATATATATATTCATTGATTCCACTGTATGGTTTCTGTTGTTATTCATGTCATCAATGCTTCCGTTGTTGACTAATGTTTTTCCACTGTATACCTTACCGAATGAGGGAATAGTTTCCCCACTGACTCACCAAGTCCCTCGCTGCTAGTCAGAAGCCTCTGGCATTTGAGGAAATGCGCTTGAGTTCATGTGGTGAACCGGGTATAGGACACCGGCGGAGGGGCTCCGAATTCGGGTTGTTACAAAGTGGTATCAAAGGAGTTATTTTCTCTTTATTTACTGTTTGGAGACCATAGAAAGGGATAGGATGAACTCGGTACTTGGTATTAATATGTGCTTAGGAGTACCTAACCCGTGTACAGGGAAAATCCATACTACCTCATTAATTGAAGTTTGCTGGTTTTGAGTTTTTATAGTTGATATGTTTTCACCTAGAGTGATTCGCATGACTTGTGTGGGTATTGTTTTGATATTTCAGTTCTATTTCTGTCGCAACCCGATGAGATGAGGGTATTCCATCTCATTCATCATATAGGCACTTCTAGAAATCACATGCCATGCATTATTTCCATGCCATCTAGGCTGCATTAGCGATTGCATGCTGTTGTGATATACATTATGTAGATTATGCATGTTGTTGTGATATATGTTTGAAATAATCTCTGTTGTTATGTTAGAGAGCTATTTTTTCCCCTTGTATGTGACTATGGGAGATTTAGGCTTTGATTCGTGGGGAGTATGGGCCCTCACGGATTGGAATTTGGCACCTCTTTCCCTTATTTTTAGTGTTTCTGGGAGTCTGAGCAGTTCTGAGCTACTGCCCAAAAACTCCCAGAATACATGGGATGTACTTTTTGGATGCACACTGTGTGGTTTTCAGGCCATGTCACTGACCGTGTGAGAAGAACACGATGTCGTGAAAGTAACTTCAGGAACACACCATGTACGGTTGGTAGAAGTCATGTAGTTCGGAGCCGTGTACTCGGTCGTGTCACTAACAGCACGGGCTGAGGAAGCTCGGGTAGAACACACCGTGTCCTTAGTGAGCATGCCGTGTAGTCTTGTCCAGGTACCCGGCCGTTTCACGAACAACACGGGACGAGGTCACCTTGCCTATAAACGCCGTGTTTGTTCGAAGCAGGCCGCCTATGGTTCAGCCATGTAGACGGCCGTGTGTTTTTCAAACACGGGACACCGAAGCCTTGTCCTGTACCTGTAGTGTGTGTTATTAACACGCCATGTAGTATCAGGTTAAGTCGGACCGTGTGAGTTTTCCATGTAAGGAGACTCGGGCAGGGGAATAGTTTTCATGTACACATCGTGTGTCGGTGTAACACACCATGTAGTTCGAAGGGTACACGACTTGTTGGGCAGGAGTACACGCCCATGTAAGTGGGTTAAGAAGACACGTCGTGTAGTTTTATACACGCGGTGTGGTCAAGTTTTGTAATCATGTGCTTTTTTATTCCCCTGTTTCCGTTTTTTACTCTTGTGTTCATTGTCCTTGTTTTCCTGATCTATGGTGTGATTTTGATCTTTCAGAGCTATGCCTCTGAGACATCCTCTGGTCGTACGTCTTTCATCAGGCAGTGATCAGACACCAGATAGGGCTGATCAGGGACTTCCTGCCGATCCTCCAGTCAGGCCAGCCTTGGCACTGGCTGTTATTCCAGTTGTAGGTGCAGATGCACAGTTCAGGGAAGGTCTCATGAGGATGATGCAGGCCTTCTAGGGAGCATTGCCTCCTTCCATGTATAGGGAATATTTGACGGGGGTTTTTCAGTAGCATCATCCTCCCACGTTCTCAGGGGAAGGAGGAACTCAGGCTGCAGAGTCATGGCTGGAAGCCATGCTGACTATCATCGAGCATCTGGAGATGCCTCCAGAGAGGAGGGTCATGCTCGGCCCCCTACATGCTACGAGACTCCTCTAAGAGGTGGTGGGACGTGATCTTACAGGCGGTTCAGCAGCAGGTTATGGCTTGGGAGGAGTTCCAGCATGTGTTCTATGACTACTTCTACCTGGAGACCCTGAGGGCCAACCAAGCCCATGAGTTCATAAGCTTAGTGCAGGGTACACTTTCTTTCATGGAGTATTCCGCTCGTTTCACCAAGCTGCTGCACTTCATGCCCCTCCGGGATGGGAGTGGGGTGTTCTTAGAAAGGAAGTTTGAGGATGGTCTCGGGTGGGAGATCCGCTCGTAGGTGAACATCTTCCAGCTCACATCCATTACTTCCATCATCAACTAGGCACTGATTGTGGAGTGCAATATGATAGACTCTGGAGTTGTGAACCAGGACGGTTCTGCTTCCAGAGCTAGTCTTCCTCCAGATGACATCAAGAAGCGCCATAGAGATCCTACACGTGGTGATCCGAGGAAGCGAGATCCATCGTCAGGCAGCCAGGTGACATGCTACTAGTGTTGCCGGTCAGGGCACACAAGGCCGCAGTTCCAGAGGGACCCCGTGGAGTGCCAATCTTGCAGCAAGATGGGTAACTTTCAGCATTTCTGCCAGGTTTTTTCACCAGCATCTGGTGACTAGGGTTCTTCTATGACTCCTCATTGAGGAGCATCATTGCCTATTTATCACAAGTCAGGGAACTAGAGTTCTTCTGGCCATTCGGGCTGAGGTGGAGGTTGAGTCCATGGCGGTCAGCCACCAGTTCGTCATCACCAGCAAGGAGGTTCAGCTCAGATTGGTCAGTCAGGGGCGCAGGGCCGCAGTGCAGGATAGTCTTTCGCCGTGGAGCAGATCTATCAAGAGCAGGATCCCGACCCTTCAACTTATCGAGGTACGATTTTAGTAGCCTCAGTTTTATCTTCATCCCATTTAGATACTGGTGCTAAGCATGTCTTTATATCTATTGCTGTTGTGGAGAGCCTTGGACTCTGCATCTTTTCTTCTACCAACTCGTTGACACTAGACACACCTTTGGGGACGAGGACATCTAGTGTACACCAGTGTAGAGAGTTCCCTCTTGAGTTTGCAGGGTATCTCTTCATATGGGATCTCTATATCCTAGATATGATAGGCTATGATGTCATCATTTTTATGGAATGTTTCATTCCCTTTTAGGAAGTCGTCGAGTGCTATCGCTACAGAGTGAGTTTCGTTTCACCAGAGGGTGAGTCTTTTCTTCATAAGGGCGAGTGGGACATTCGGGCGAGTCGGGCATGACTCGAGCAACATGGGCTAGGAGGGGTGATGGCTCAAATTTCTAGTCTTTATCTGGATGATTAGGGGACTCCACAGTTGGAATTTCCTCCAGTAGTGGATCTCTTCTAGGACGTATTTCCAGAGGACTTTTCAGGTCTGCCTCCATAGCGTGCGGTAGAATTATCTATAGAGCTCATGCCAGGAGTGGCACCGGTGTCCAATCCTCCTTATATGATGGCTACACCTAAGTTGCAGGAGCTCATGAAGCAGTTGGAGGAGCTAGAAGCTAAGGGTTTCATCCGACCCAGTACTTCTCCTTGGGGTTAGCCTGTCCTGTTTGCAAAGAAGGCATATGGTACCCTTCAGCTTTCTGTGGATTATCGGAAGTTGAACCAGTTAACGATCAAGAACTGATATCCCTTGCCGAGAATTCACGACCTTTCGATCAGATTCGAGGATCCCGGGTGTTCTCAAAGAAAGACTTGAGGTCCTGTTATCATCAGTTACGCATTAGACCATCAGATATACATCTGACAGCATTCAGGAGAAGGTATGGTCTATTAGAGTATACAGTCATGCTGTTCGGTCTCACGAACGCGCCTGTAGTTTTCATGGCATTGATGAACCGAGTGTTCCATCCTTACATGGACTCTTTCATCCATGTCTTCGTGGAAGATATCATGGTGTAGTCTCACACTCGACACAACCATGCCACACATCTTGAGATCGTTCTGAGTACCCTGAGAGAGCATCATCTTTATACTAAACTCTCGAAGTTCCACTTCTGGATGGATTAGATTCACTTTTTGGGTCACGTCATCTCAGAGGCAGGAGTATCTGTGGACCCTAGGAAATTGAGAGCTTTAGTCTCCTAGGAGCATCCAGAGAATGTTTTTGAGGTGCAGAGTTTCCTAGGGATGGCTGGATAATACAGACACTTCATTCAGGAATTTTCTCTTCTAGCATCACCTTTGATAGGTCTGACCAAGAAGGAGCCGAAGATCTTATGGTCAGATTCTTGTGAGTCAGCCTTTCAGGAGCTGCAAAGGAGGTTGACGTCAGCATCGATACCGGTCTTGCCAGAGCTAGTCAAGAACTACATTGTTTACTATGATGCTTCAGGTATTGGGTTAGGAATTGTGCTTATGCAGGGGGGTGGAGTCGTTGCGTATGGGTCTCGGAAGTTGAGGAAACATGAGAGTAACTACCCTATGCATGATCTGGAGTTGGAATCTATTGTTCATGCCTTACGCTGTTGGAGACACTATGTGTTGGGGGAGCACTTTGTGGTCTTCACTGACCACAAGAGTCTCAGGTATACCTTCACTCAGCAGGATCTGAACATAAGACAGCGTAGGTTGGTCGAGTACCTTTAGTATTTCAATTTCAAGCTTGCATATACGTCGGGGAAAGGAAACACATTGGCAGATACATTGAGCAGGAGAACCCAGATTTAGGAAGTTTAGGAGGCCGGCAGTGAGTGGCAGCTGATGTCTCTGTTTTCTAAGATGCATCTAGAGGTGCAAGACAGACAGGGACAAAACTTCATATCTTCTATAGCTGTTACCTCTACACTTCTTGATCGAGTATGGATGAGGCAGCTATCAGACTCAGAAGGCTTAGTCCCGCGGGAGAGTGTGTCAGGAGAGGACCCTCTTCCTAGAAGGACAGTGGGAGAGGATGAGATCTTGCATTTCCAGGGATGCGTATGGGTGCCAGCAGATATACATGAGGAATTAATGAGGGGTTTTCATTCCTCAGTTTGGCCAGTTCATCCTGGTTTCACCAAGATGTATTGGGATCTTCATCGCTAGTACATGTGTCCAGGTATGAAGAAGGATGTTGCTAGTTTCGTCATGAGATGTTCTACTTGTCAGCAGGTCAAGGTAGAGCATCAATGACCAGTAGGCCTTTTACAGCAGTTACCCATTCCGGAGTGGAAGTGGAACGATGTCACGATGGACTTCATGACTGGGGTGCCGAGGTCGCCTCGAGGGAACGATGTTGTTTGGGTTGTCGACGACAGGCTTACGAAGGTTGTGCACTTCATACCGATTAAGGAGACCATTAGTGTTGATGATTTGGGATGACTTTATATCCGAGAGACCGTTTGTCTGCATGGAGTTCCACAGTCCATTGTTTCAGACATGGATGCGCGCTTCACCTCTTGGTTCTGGCAGGGACTTAAGAAGGCCTTGGGTTCACAGGTACTTTTCAGTACAACATACCATCCCCATGCTGATGGCCAGTCCGAGCGCACGATCTAGGTGCTTGAGGATATTCTCTATGCTTGTATCCTAGACTTTGGCAGTTCTTGGGAGAATAATTTCCGTCCGGTGGAGTTTTCCTACCACAACAGTTTCCAGGTGACCATTAAGATGGCACCATGCGAGGATTTGTACGGTAGGCCATGCTGATCACCCCTATGCTGGTTGGAGGCAGGAGAGGCAGCTTTGCTGGGACCTTGTCTCGTTTATGAGATCTCAGAACAGATAGAGCTGATTTGGAAGAGGATGGCTACAACACAGTCTCGACAGAAGTCTTATGATGATCAGTGGAGATGACCTCTGGAGTTCGAGGATGGGGATCAGTATTTCCTTCTCTTTGCACCGAGGTTGGGACAGAAGAGGATTCGGAGACAAGGTAAGCTTTCACCATGGAACGTTGAACCATTTGAGGTCATGGAGAGAGTGGGACCGGACACCTATCAGTTGCAGCTACAATAGAGGTATCAGGCCATGCATGACGTCTTCCACGTCTCTCATCTCCGACGTTACTTTTCAGACCTGTCTCACACCTTTCAGCCTGAGGAAGTCGATCTTGAAGTGGATGCGTCGTTTGAGGAGCATCTTATCTGGATTGTTGATCGTAGTATGAAGATTCTCTGGGGGCATTCTGTTCCTCTGGTAAGAGTGCTATGGCAGCACGGGCGAATACAGGACGAGACCCGGGAGAGGGAGGCCGATGTATGATCGCAGTGGCCTGAACTATTTGAGGATTCTTCTTTTACGCCTCGTTAGGGAAATTCGGGGATGAATTTATTTAAAGGGGGAAGTTTGTAAGAACCTTGATCTTCGTTCAGGTTTGTTTTTCCTTTTTTCTGGAGTTTTTAAGAAATATGTTTTTTCTAAAAAATTTCAAAGTACACACCGTGTACTTTCTTAGTACAGGTCGTGTACACTGATCCGTCTCTAATTCGTGTGCTGGCTGTGCCCAGGCCACACACACAGTGGGTAGGGGTGACGTGGAGGCCGATTTTGGAGGAGTATGGAAAGGACCCAGTACACGCCGTGTACTCTAAAAGTACACGCCGTGTACTTTATTTTTTTCACTAAACAGACCGGGGTCGTGCCTAACCCCCAATTTTATCTTCTTCTCCAGTTTTTGTCTGCCCGAGAGCTACCGTATGGACGGATATTCAACGAGCTCCCGCCTCACCATCTGTTCTCTAATTTGAGCACGGTCAATTGCGTTGGATGTGCACCGGTGAGTTATTCTTTCTTCTTGAGCCTTGTATCTTGATTCCTCCTTGTTTCAAGATATCGTAGGTTGAGCATTTTGGGTGTTTTCTTAGATCTACATTTTTCTAAGGAGAATCTATCATCGAGGATCACATATATCGATCTCCAAGGGTTGATGTAGGTGGTTTGTGCCATTCCGTAGAATGTTGATGAATATTTTGTGCAAATTCCACCAATACCGTTGAACGGGGTATTGCGTGTTCCTGTTTTGCCTTTGTTGTATTTCTTGTTTTTCTTTATTGCTAGATTATGTATTTTACCTCTGATTATGGTAGTTTTACTCTACCATGAACGTTTTCTATGCTTGTTCTTCCTATTGGAATTTGTCCCATTGTCATGCTTTGTCGTAGGACCGTGGAACTGCTACCTTGTTTTACTGCTGAGCCTTAGTTGATAGACAAGTAGTTCTTGAGGGTTACATGGATGATGTACATGCGCACTGAGCTTGTTTAGTTTCACATAGGACTGTGGGAACCTAGAGTAGTAGTCCAAAGGGAGAATTGACGGAAGGGATTCTCCAGAGTGTCTTTTAATTACGATACGAGACCACAGGGGGAATTGACATTGAGTGCATCCTCATAGAGTATGCAGTTCCTCGACGTGGGCCATAGGGGGAATAGATGTTGAGTGCTTCCTCAGAGAGCCTTTAGCACGATACAAGACTATAGGGGGAATTGACGGTGAGTGCTTCCCTAGAGAGTCTACTTTATTTCAAATCTGAACCAGAGGGTTGAGACCGTGTGTGCCTCCTATATGGTAGCTAGTACTTATAGGTTGAACCATAGGGGTTAGGCTGTGAGAGCTACCAAGAGGGTTACCTGTTTTCTTCTTGTTGATGGCTGCTTACTTGTGTACCTTTTTTTGTTAGAACTATGGATTGTAGCTGCTTGTACATTCATGTTTACAGCTTCATGTTTTATTTCTTGCCTTGTATTCATTTGCTGTTAGGCACAAATCTTTGGGTGATTTCCTACTGGGATTGTATCTCACACCCTATTTGGGCCATGTTTTTGGGTCCAAGAAGACTATGTTGATGTAGGTATAGATAAGGGAAAGAACACTTCTACTTCAGGATCATGATTGCGCTGGAGTTAGAGAGCATGGGACCGAGCCGGGGCTCGCGATGCTGAGGATTTTATCTTGTTTTTCATTGCACTATTTTTCAGTTGTACTTCAGCAAGTTGTTGTGTTTTCTGCTTTCCATAGATACTTGTACCTATTTCATCATTGTAATCATTGATATATATATATATATATTCATTGATTCCGCTGTTTGGTTTCTGTTGTTATGCATGTTCTTACTGCTTGTGTTGTTGACTGATGTTTTTCTACTGTGTACCTTACTGAATGTGGTCATAGTTTCCCCACCGACTCACCAAGGCCCTTGCTACTAGTCGGAAGCCTCTGGAATTTGGGGAAATATGCTTGAGGTCATGTGGCAAACCGGGTATGGGGAACCAGTGGAGGGGCTCCGTATTCTGGTCATTACATACACTACGAGCTAATCAATGAGAATGGTAAAAATTCCCCCTCATTATGAACATTCCAATCTAGTATAGAGAGAATTATAACTACTTGAAGATTGATTCATACCCTCACAAGATATATAGTGATTCTAGAATCATATCTCCATGTTCATCCATCTCCAAAATAAAAATACTCCTTCCCCCAACTAATGTTTCAAACATATGCATGGAAATTACTTCTACAATGATGTATGGATTAATTCCTTCCCTTGAAGGATACATGATGATGCCCAAATATTATATCATGGCCCAATCGCTACCTAAAGAATGTTATTCCACTCACTATTCATGGGTTTGATAAATGAAGAGACCATCCTTTTTATAACTACATGTGGCTTGATTCCTATCAACACAAGATACATAGTGATGACCCGATTCAACATCCTTGGGCCCAGGTGCCACCAGATCAAAATGACCCTCCCCAGTATACAAGCCCGACATGCATAGGAAATAAATATAACATCATTAAGATTTATTACGATCCACATATGGAACAAAAACTCACCAATGGCTTTAAAGATGGGCCTGGTTGGGAAGGAATATTCAACGAAAAAATGACTCTTCCTTCTACATGCCCCCCACACACAGAAGAATAATCATTTGTTATCCCTTGTTCCTCTCAAGGTGTTATTCACATGAACTTTAGAGTTTCAGTAGAGGATCCCTCAAAGATATATTAATTAAATATATGCCCATGTCCTTACCGAAAGACATAAAACTATATGGCTCGAGTCATTACCGTATGATGTAAAACTGCATGTCCCAAGTCCTTACAACAAGATGTAAAATTTCATGGCTAGAGTCATAACTGCATGACATTGAACTACAAGGTACCCCAAAAACTACATGTTCGTGGATTCTCGGTATAATGATATATGTAGTGATGCCCAAATATTCAAATCTTGGTCCATTTATGCAAAATGTTCAAATTAAAATGTCTCCATCTCCTGCAAAAAAAATTAAAAGACTGGAAAGAGATTCAAAACCATGATTCCAAAAGTAAGGGTTTATCAAAAGATAATTCTCCCATCATGTAACACCCCAACCCTTATTACCCAGAGTTGGTGAATTATTACATAACATTTCCATGATACAAGGAATCATGTCCCGAAAGACCTCTCAGTTTAGTAACCTTGGAAGTACTAGATACATACATATGTTTTGAATACATCATGAAATAAAAAAACAACATTATGTACCCTTTGAAAACTCTTATACCCCTTAACCTATTTCTTATGGTCAATCGTAATATACTTTTTCACAACCTGGGTAAAATAAAATATAATATAGGGGTGAGCTTAGATGCTCAGTAAGGATATCAATATAGCGGAAATTTTCATAAATACGTATAAATAATCAAGGAAACATATAAGACTAAAAACCAGCCTTTTAAAAATAAACTTCAGCATAATATTGAAAAGATAAATCAAATAATGTCATTTACATATTCAAATGGATATTATACTAGTAAAATAATCACATGTAATATAAATAGCCATTTTCATAATGACGGAATGCATAATTATGGACACCATAACCTCATATTCATTAAATCATGCTATGAATAAAAATATGATATTGTCAAGGGCTTGTTCTAAGACACTAGATTGTCTCATGAGACCTACCAATACATCAAAGAGCTATAGCGGACACTACACGTCACTTACTAAGTCCAATGCATTCCACAAATGAAAAGGTTGAAACATAACATAAACATTTGTATTAAAAATTGAATATAAAATGTCAATAATTTTTCCATAAATCACGAATGGTATAAAAATAATACATCCAAAGTCAAAAATATCAAAAAACCTTCAATAAAATATGGAATATTGTATCATAATAAATCAACTTCAAACAAGTGTAATATCCATAAAAGGATGTTGACATAGATAAAATAAAAACTATTAGAGAGAAATATCTCTTCTTATTTTGAAATTATTTAAAAGTATTATAATTATAAAAACTAAACATTTATTTGGAAAATATTCTTATACGATGTTTGGGAAGCTTTTAAGGTTTTATAATGGTGTAAAATAGTCTCACCCTCTGTATTATTTAAAAAATATTCTATCCTTAATTTTTTCGAATATGTTGTAAAGGAACATGTTTGGAAAATGACAGAAATAATCCTTTATAAATATTTTATAAAAATTAAAACCAAGGTATAAATGAATATAACTCATAGTATATGAAATAGTAAAGATTTTTTGAATTTTTTTTAAGAAACACGGATGTGGATGATAAAGAGGTCCCAGTAGATACTCACGTATAAACAACCTTAGATAATAAAGAGATTGTTGAATTAACCATTACCTTGTAATTTTCCTTGACTGAGGGTATGTTAACCTCCTTTTTAATAGTTAAATTATTGTTATTAAATTATAAAATAAACTCATACATAAATATGGTATCATATATGATCCTCTAATATTTATTTTTTAATAATATTTCAGTAGTATCGTCGTTTCAGGTGTTTACTGATTCGTTTTCCTTTATATGCTTGGTTACGGAAGCCATGTTTGTTATGGATAGGATGTATTTGATTCATATCCATAATTATTTAAAGTTCTTAAACATTATTTTTATTCATAAAATTACAATTATTCTTGAATGGTTATGATGGGTAATTATTTTCCTTGCCTTCGTGGAGACGGTAATCCGTGCGTATACACGATCAACAATATTATTCTATTGATGGTGAAATCATATGTAATAGGATGGTATATAATTTATAAAGAATACTTAAACTTTTATATTTATTATTTACATCAGTTATACTCATTATTATACCCATCAAAATAATGAAGTGTTTGAATAACAAACTACACCACGACGTGGAGACGGTATGCCGTACATACGCACATATGGTGAATTGTGATTCATAGGATGGATAGAATAATGAATATGGTTGTTCCATATTTATAATAACATGATAGTATGTATTAGTTACTAGAGGTATTATTTTGTTATATAAACAAAAAAAGGAGGACGTGTAATAAAAAAATAACTTTGAAAGAGGTGGTGAAATTATTACCTCTTCTTCGAGTGTTTCCTTTTGAGTTGATCAAAACGGTTCCTTAATATGAATTTCTGATCAAAGTAAGGAATCTAGGTAGAACTTAGGGTAGTTATGAGTATATTTGAGTAGGTTTTGTCTGTGAAAAATCTCTTTGGAGGTGTTATTTTGAGAGAATGGGAAGTGCTCTTTTAAAGGGAGTTGAGGGACACTTTAGAAAAAATTTAAAATATTATTTTATTATACAATCATATTCAGATTTTAATGGCTTCAAATTGATTTTTTTCAATGCTACGATGGGGATGGGCTGAAAAAATTCTCAACCAATAGGCATTCGATATGTTTAGGTCACTTTATTAACCTTATATGTTTTATTTAACTCTTAGTGAAATAGATTATCTTTTACAATGTATTCTTGTATTTTTATAATAAATTGTTAATACACATTCTATAAAAAGACAAGATTACACCAATTGGTTCCGTATTGATATATATAACCATATATAAGCCCTTTGGACTAACCTTATATTTTTAGGGATATTATATCAATTAATAATATAGTATTTGATTTGAAAACTCATTTATGTCAATTTTGACACTATTTGGTATTTTGTTTTTGTGAAAGTCATATAAACATTATCACTTTGAAAAATAATTATTTAATCAACCCTAACATATCATGTTAAACTTTGATTTTTTTTAAATCATTAGAAGTCTCAATTTACATTTATTTGGATATTTATAATATAAATTATTTTAATCTTTCATTAATAAGGTAATTAATGCAACATCATTCTGTAAAAAATAAATTGTATTATTTAATGTATAAAAATTATAAATAAAATACCATTATGTAGGAAATCTTTTTATCTCTCTAATAAATATTTATAGTAAATTTTTTTTATGATTTACATTATATTAAAAATGTTTTATTTATTAAACATTGAATTTAACACTTTTAACTCTTCTTTAAATAAAATATTAATAAATGTCCTAATCTAATCCAAGTGGACCAAAAGGATCATATTTTATTCCTAATAATGATTTTGGTTGAAATAATCTTATCCAATATAATTATTACATGTTTTAGGGTAATTATAATATAAATTTTTACATTTAATTACCAAATTTACTTATAACCACGGTAAATAAAAGTCAAAAGTTATTATTCAAAAAAAATTTGTTTAATCTCATTGAACAAAATTTTACTTACAGATTTCAAGCATGTCTCTCATATTTTTCAAATTCAATTAACATAAGTAGTAAAATTATGTTTTATGAAAATTTTCAAATACGCCTAGGAGGTGGGTAAATGACGGTAAAACGTTCAATAAAATTATATCAATCTAATATTTTTATAAAATGACTCTAATTAATTATAGTGAACATATATATGTATTATTTATCTATTTTTATTTAATATAAATTTATATAAACTAACTATTTATTTTAATAAAATGTCAGTTTTAAACAATAACACAGTGTCTGACACTATTCATCAAAAATTGAATGATTTTAGTAAAATACCAAAAAATTTCCATAAGATAATTTTGATATTCCGAATCAAAAAATATAGTCCATTGTGTATAATATAATTTATAATGTTTGAAAAAGTGGGTATTACTATTCATAACGTCTAGTTTGATTTATTGTTGTGTGTTAGAACTCGAAGATGCGTACAACACAAGCTATTGTATTATTCAAAGAGAAGAGTACCATAGAATCATGGGGTGTTACAATCTCCCCTCATTGAAATAATTTCATCATTGAAATTTAAAAAATATTAATGCATAAAAATATTTGGGTGGTTCTTCATCATAATTTCCTTGGGTTCCCACGTTGCCTCTTCCATATTATGGTTTGTCCATAGAACATTCACCTGATGAGTCATCCAGTTTCACAGCACTTGTTCTCTGGTATCATGAATCTTGACAGGCTCTTCAAAATAAGACAGATCAGGTTCCATATCTCTTTCATCATAGCTAATTGCATGCATTGGGTCAGGCATTTATTTTCTTAATAGCGATACATGGAACAAATCATGAACATTGGAGAGACTTGGCAGCATTTCCAAACGATATGCTATAAATCCAATTCGTTCATGAATTTCAAAAGGTCCATTTTACCTATGACATAATTTTCCATTCATACAGAATCGTATAAGATCC
Source organism: Viscum album (assembly GCA_963277665.1). Lineage (NCBI taxonomy): Eukaryota > Viridiplantae > Streptophyta > Magnoliopsida > Santalales > Viscaceae > Viscum > Viscum album. The sequence continues at coordinate 1,917,275,366 of OY728125.1, read as the reverse complement.
TTACATAGAGACACATTTAGGAAAAAATTATCTCATACCTTAAATTCCAAATCATACCTTCGGTTATCGGTATAGACCTTTTTCGTACTTTGAGATTTATTGATGTGGCTTTGTATAAGCTTCACATTTTCCATTGTTTTCTCAATAAGTTCTGGGCTTATGAGTTTTCTTTCATCAACATCAACCCAACAAGTTGGTGTGTGACATCTCTTTCTATATAACACTTCATATGGTTCCATCTGAATACTGGAATGGAAGATATTTTTATTGGAAAATTCTACCAGAGGTTAAAATTGATCCCACATACATTGAATTTCAAGTGAGTAAGATCTCAACATGTCTTATAATTTTTTAATAGTCCGTTCTGACTGTCCATCAGTTTGAGGGTGGTAGGCAATTCTCAAATGATTTTCAGTATCCAGGTCCTTATGATGACTTTTCTAGAATCTTGAGGTAAAATGGGGATCACGGTCAGAAACAATCGATAGTGGTACTCAATGAAGTCTTACAACTTCATTAATATATAGTATTGCTAAACATTCAAGTGGTAAATCTTCTATTATAGAAATAAAATGTGATGTCTTGGAATGACGATCAATAATGACCCATATTGCATCATTCCTTCTTGGAGTCTTTGGTTGCCCCATGAAAAATTTCATCATCATATCATCCCATTTCTACTCAGGTATGGTAAGAGATTTCATGAATCCTCTAGGAAGTTGTCTTCCAGCCTTCACATATTGACAAACCATACATCTTGACACATAATCAGCAATATCCCTCTTTATGTTGTCCCACTAAAAGGAATCCATCAAATCTCAATACAAAAAAGTCCTACAATGGTGTATAGAGAAATTGGCGCTATGAGCATCATCCAATAATTCTATTTTTAGATCAGGAATATCAGGATCAAAAAGTCTTTTACCAATTTCTAAAATTAAATCTTCATACGTAAAGTAAATCTATCTCCCATCATTCACAACTTTAATTTTCTTTTTAAGCACCTCATCATCATTCTAAGAACCTATTATCATTTCTAGTAAATTTGGATTTGTATCCATTTGAAAACGTATTGATGTTTCACCTTCCAGGATTATTCCCATATTCATCTTTACTAGATCCATGAACATATGATCCCTTTCAACTCTCATCATTTTAAAAACTCTATGATCCTTTCTGTTCAAAGAATCTTCCAACTTATTTTCCTTCCTTTGCTGGTATTGTATAGTGGAATTATAATCCTTGAGTAGATCAAACCATCTCTTTTTCCACATGTGGAGTTTTTTTGTGAGAAAATATACATTAAACTCTTGAGAGTGGTATATATCTCAAATTTTTCACCATTAAGAGTGTCTCCAAATATTCAAAGAAAATATTACAAATTCTAACTCAATATCTTGAGTGGGATAGTTTTATTCATGAATTTGTAGATGTCGTGATGCATATGTAATAACCTTATCATTATGCATGGGTACACAACCAAGTCCTTTCATTGACGCATAACTATAAATAAAAACCCCATTATTCCCCAATGGTAGATTCAAGACAAGAGAATTGACTAATATTATCAGTAGTTCTTCAAAACATTCTTCACACACTTCTGTCCAAACAATTTAAACCCCTTTACACGTGATCTTCGTTAATGGGTTTCCCAATCAAGAATAATACTAAATGAAACACTGATAATAACCTTATAAACCAATAAAACTGTGCACCTCAGTTATACTCATCGGTTTTGGACATTAATGGATTGATTGGCCTTTGATAGATCAACATAGATTCCATCCATAAGAAAAATATGGACAAGAAATGTAATTTTCAGATGCCAGAATTCATAGTTGTTAATCATCCCATATAATTAAATTCTTCTGAGGGTTTTCAGAATAGTGCACAAGTGATTTTTAGTATCTTCATATAATTTGGAGTAAACCAAGATATCATTAACAAATACCACTTCAAAGTCATCAAGATATTCCTTGAAAACTCTATTCATTAGATCAATGAAAATATTTGGTGCATTACATAGTCCAAAATGCATTACTGTAAACTTGTAATGCTCATACCTAGTATAAAATGTTGTCTTCATAATGTCTTCCTTCACCACACACAACTGATGATATCCAGATCGATGGTCCATCTTAGAAAAATATTAAACTCTATGAAGTTGATCAATAAAATTATTAATGCGAGGTAGGGGATAATTGTTCTTTATTGTTATCACATTGATCTCCATGTAGTCAATGCACAACCTCAAAGATCCATATTTCTTATTAACAAAAATAATATGGGATCCCAATGGAGAAAAACTGGGGAGAATTAAACCATTATTACTCAATTCATCTAGTGGTTTATTTAGTTCCACTAATTTTTACTATGGCCATCTGATATGGGGTCTTCGATATGGGCCTTAAACCAAGAATTTAATCAATGAAAAACTCAATTTTCTATTCTATAGGACGTCCGGGTAAATCCTATGGATACAAATCAACATATTCTTGTACAACAAGTGAGTCCTCTATTCAAACATTTTTTTCCTCCCCCATAGTTATTTCATTCTATGCCTCCCAAATAATTGAATTTAGTAGATCTATTGAGGTTGGATCTATATAAGAATAATATGGTTACATTTCTACTCTAAAGATAACGTATTCCTTATCATCATCGAAAATTTTAACCTCCTTTTTCTTACAGTAAATTTTGGCATCGTGGTCTGAAATCCAATCCATACTAAGAATTATATCAAATTCAATCATGGGTATTATGATGGTATAAATAGAGAAAAAACATTTATATGTCCTAATGGGAACTGATTCATAGAAATTTGTTGGAATGATACTTCCCTTAGGATTTTTGACTGAAAACATCCTTGTTAAACCAAATTAGAAATATCTATTTTTTAGAAAATTGGGAAAATACGAAACAATGCGATAATCCAGAATCAACTTAAGCATTGGATAAATTTGAGTAAACCATTAAATTACATTCCACAATGTCATTCAGAGCTTCAACCTCTGCAGTAGTGATCGCATAAGCTTGGACTTGCTCCCTTAGTCTTTTCTAAGGATCGTTTCCTGGGGGCTCAGGACATTAATTTTTATATTGCCCCTTCTATCTACAATTTTTTCATTCAACATTGAAAATATCTTTTTTTCCATTGAAATCACGATCTTGGTGTCCCTTTTCAACACAATTCTAACAGACTCACATTCCCTTCATGCAAGTACCAGTGTATTTCTTCCCATATTGACCACATGATGGAAATTAATCTTTTTCCTTATTACCCTTATTTCCATTTCCATTTTGTTTAATAGATCTCTTCTTCCATTTATTTCCATTAAATTAGTAATACTTAGATAATTCATTTTTTATCTTGATAGTACATGATAAAATATCTTCATATGATGAGAAGGATTGTAAGAATTATGCTCAATAGAGAAATGGTTTTAACCCATCAAATAATTGATCAATATTACTCTTTGGGTAACATATATAATATGTTACATTCCTTGCTAAGAATGTAATGATGGCCTCATACCATGTGGCATTCTCATCCCCATTTTTCCTCATACTCAAAAATTGTCTCTCCAAATCCATTCTATGGTCACAAAGAATGTATTTTTCAATGAAAATATCTTTAAAATCCTTCTATTAAATATTTTATACCTATTCATCCATCTTTTTGTTTTGAATTAATGACCACCCTTGATATGTATCACCCATGAGGTGATAAACTTCCATAACAACATTTTACCTTTCACTACTCCCCAAAGATTGAAATATTTTTTCTAAAGAACTTATCCATTTATCATATAGAAGTCTATTTGTAGTCCCATTGAATGTTGGTGGTTATTGGCTCATGAAGTGGTCTAACATTGATGCTTCGTGTTGTGGATCAGGGTGCTCCATATGAGTAAGGTTATTATTCATAACCTGAATGAGCTGTCCCAGTATGGTGATAGGATGATTATTAACCGTTGCATCACCATCTTCACTATAATGATTTTGAGTAGGAGTGAAATATATACATGGATTACATGTGTTGATACACTTTCTATTCCTTCTACTAGGCACCATTTATAATCTATGGCATACACTAGATTAGTTTATGAATCACAATACATAATTCAAAACTTGTAAAACACTAAACATAAATTGAACAGTTTATGGATATAATCCATAATCATAAAAATGTTTTCTTTAAGGAGGTATAAAATCATAAATCCTTCGTAATGGTTTGTAATGAAAATGTGAATTATCCAAAACATATCCCCCAAGAGTATTGTAACCCAGAGTGCATCATGGCACATTGTCATGTACAAGGATACCCCAGGTCCAGCCCGAAACTCCATGCCAGAGTTTTCAATCCAAGGTACATCTATTCTAGAGCTGCCTCTACCTATTAGTATCTAGACAGGGATGTATTTATTGGAAAAAATTCATAAAATCTCTACACTACCATATTTTAGGTCCTTGAAACGTTTATTATAATTTTATTAATCACTGCTTCTAGGCAATTTCCATTGAATTAATTTATGGAACTGGAAACTTCCATCAATTCTTTATCCAATGAGGGCCTTCATTCTAAAGGATGGAATTCGTTATCTTTGAACTTCAAGATACATAGGAGTGTACATTGGTTGAGAGGATGGGAGGTCAGACTCATCACTCCATTTTTGGGGAATTATTTTCGACTCTGGGACTCTCTTTGTAAATTTAAAATGTTTTCTTTAATCCTTATTAATTCACCAATCATGACATAAGTTTCCCATAGAATTAAAAATAAATTATTAACATTTTTAAAAAATAGAATCATCAGTGTGCATTCATGGTTATTGATTAATGGAGATATCCATATGTATTTGAGGTTTTTCGTCAATGTTATCCTATAATATTCTACTTTGAGATTTTTTAAATCATTGTTGTGATGATATAGTTTTTAAATCCACTCAGTGGGGCACTCGGTAATTTATTATCATTCAGGGAGGTGGAGGTTTGGTTTGATTTTGGGAGTGTTCCCATAAGATGGGATACCTACATATCCTTGTTAATGGAATCAGAACCCTCATAGTTCGGTGCCACTGAATGGAACACATCATACCTTTTAAAATCCTTGGATAAAGGCCTTGATGTATAGTTTAATGTCATGTGGTATGGATATCTATGAAAAACGATATTAGTCAAAACATAGTATAGGACTTATGATGAAGCATCCCAAGGAACATGGAAAGGTTATGGGTTTCATTTAGGATGAGACCGTATTGGGAATATGGCCCAAGGAGAATATATTTGATTTAATAAAATGGGTTTGATCCTCACGGAGTCATCCTACGTATCCCATATAATTGGAAATATAATCCTATGTAGTTCGATAAGCCTCATAGGAGAGTATATTCTATTTAGAGAATGTAATTTTGGATTACATCATGAAAAGGATGCCATGGTGTTTTCAGGGTTTAATTTGGGGCTTATTCCCATGGATGATGCCCAGATTAAAGGAATTTTTGTTGGCTCCCTAAAGAGGATATCCAGTGAGCTCGGGCCCTGAGAAGGCTTCATGTGTATCCCATTATGGTGGAAATGTGAGTTCTCATAGTTCATTCAATTGTGCAAATGTATCGACAATGAAAAATCTATAATTCTATGTGAGTCAAGCTCGGTGTGAGAAACAAGAGGATGTTAAAGATTCAATAATGGGATTCAAACATCCAAAAATTTCTTCCTCTGCTGGTGGAAGATTGTGCGTCGACCATGGAAGAGGGAAAGGTAGTAGGGGAAGAGGGCAATGAAACAAGCCATCCCTCTATTCTATTTATATTGTACAAGGGTCCAATGGATGGAAGAAGGGATTATGTTTAAGTGCTTACACTAAGATGGATGTCCATTTGAAATTGGTTCGGTGTTACTCTTAAGAAGGATACCCATTTGAAATTTGTTGGGGCTCTCTCATAAAAAGGATGCCCATTTATGGTTTGGTTGGGGCTTACTCATATGGAGGATTCCCATTTGAGAATTGGTTGGGGCTTACGTCTAAGGAAGATTCCCATTTGAGATTGAATGGGGCATACTCTAAAGGATGATTCCCATTTGAGGTTTTGTTGGGGCTTACTCTTAAGGAGGATTCCAATTTGAGATTTCATGGGGCTTACTCTTAAGGAGGATGCCCATTTGAGGTTTAACCTATCATATGAGTTAGGTGATGAGTTTTGAGGAGTTTCTTGAGGATTGTATCGACTCAAGGTACTCATGGAATCCATAAAGAGAGTCTGAAATCGTAACATGTGAAAGGAACTAAGAGGAGTAATTCAACTCAAGTCACTTCACTGAGTGTAGAGGATTATCACAAACCATGGTGTTCCAAGGTTGGAAGTTGGGCCGCATAAAGGGAACAATGGAAGATGTCGTTGACCAGATCCAAGAAGTTTGTGGTGCGACTCACCATTTTCATGGGGGTTAGTTATGGAAGTGTAGTTTGCGGTGTTCCATGGCGCCTCGTATAGGTGTTCCACGTAGCTCCCCCACATAGTTAATCTGTGCAGGTGTGTCGTGCAGGATCTCTGCGCAAGAGCTCCGGGTAGGTGCGTCGCACAGGTGCTCCACGCGGCTCATGTTTTCTAGACATTTATGGCATTTTGAACCATGTTTCCCCATTTAATTATCTCTTATCTAGTGTTTTAGAGAGCTACCTAAGAATAATTTGGGGATCTTGGTGAATGATCTATGTAATGGGAGCTCTGGGACGTCTTCCAACTTATTCATTCTTTGAAATAGGGAGCCTAAGAATCCTATTTATAGGCATGGAGGGGACCTAGTCGAAGATATGTTTTCCAAATATGTCCACTGCATAGGACTTCTGTATAGGTCCGCCACAAAGGTCCGCCTCATAGGTCTTCTGTATAGTTCCTCTTTATAGGTCCTCCACGTAGGTCCCTTTGTGAAATTTATACATCTTCCATGTGACATAAATTTTGATACATAAGTCTATTTGGGCTCCATGTCTAGTCAAATATAAAGTGTTGAATAGATCAACTCTAAATGAGATGGTTGATACACCATGTCTTCTCAGAAGAAACTCTAAAATTAAATTTAATGAGTTGACTCCTTTTCATCATCAATATTGGGAATCCACTACCTACTTCCGGATGGGAGAATCAATCCACTTATCCACCGGTATGAAGTTGTATTTTGGAACATTGAAATCAAGCATGCATCTTCTTCCTTCATTGTAAAAACATACTTATTCTTACATGACATTTGTTGTTTATGTGGGAATAATATCATCCTTATATGGATAAGTGCATGGAACAAATTTCATGGTGTCTACAATTACCAAAATTCTAGAAGTTATTATAAACTAATCCTTATATTTTATCATAGGGTAATGTTCTATAATAAGATTTTTTCTAAATATGGATTCCATGGTTTATACTAAACATCCTCTGATACCAACTGTAATGCCCCGTCCCTAGTTACCCAGAGTCGGTGCATTATTATATAACATTATAAACATAAAAAGAATCATATCCTGAAAGACGGATTTGTTTAGTAGCCTTATAAGTACTAGATACATACATATGCTTTACATTACATCCTGAAATAAAAAAACAGCATTGTGTCCCCTTTGAACACTCTTATATCTCGTAGCCTATTCATATAGGATAATTGTAATATAATTTTTCGTATCCTGGGAAAAATAAAACATAATAAAGGGGTGATCTTAGATTCTCAGTAAGGAGTACAATATAGTGAAAACATTCATAAATAAGAATAACCATTTAATGCAATGTATATGATAAAAACAAAATAATTTTAATCTTAAACTTTAGCATAAAATAGAAAATATAAATCAAATATTTCCGTTTACAAATTCACATTGATATTCTACAAGTCGAATAATCGCATGTAATATCAACATAAAATTTCATAATGATGGAATGCATAATTCCAGACATCATAACCACATAGTCAAGGCCTCATGCCAAGAATACAAATAAGATTTTTTCAAGTCCTTCTTCCAAGTCACTAGCTTATCCAATGAGATCTATTGAGGAATCAAGGAGTTATAGAGGGCTCAACCCATCACTTACTAAGTCCAGTGCATTACCCTTATGAAAAGGGTGAAACATAAAATTAACATTGGTATTAAAACGAGAATATGAAATGTTAATAATTTATCCATAAATCATGAATGCTATAAAAATAACACATCCATAGTAAATTAGATAACAAAACCTTCAATACAATTTGGAAGACACTATCATAATAAATAACCATCAAACAATCATAAAATCCATCAAAGAATGTTGACATAGATGAAATCAAAACTATTTGATAGAAATATCTATTTATATTTTGAAATTATATAAAAGTTACAAAATTATAAATGAAAAAATTTATTTGTAAAATATTCTTATAATCTTGTATAAAAATATTTGAAGGTGTTTTAATAGCGTAAATAGCCACAGCTGCCGTATAACTTAATAACATTCTTTCCTCGATTTTTTTAGAAAAGGACATAAAAGAACTTGTTTTGAAAACGGAGTGATTATATTGTAAATATTTTATAAAAAGTCAAAAAAAAATTTATAGATGACATTAACTCATATTTTAGGAAATAATAAATATGCTTCAGAATACATTTTTAAGATAAACATATGTGGATGATAAAGAGGCCACATTAGATACTCACATATAAACAACCCCAGATAATGAATTGATTATAGAATTCACCTTTACCTTGTACTTTTCCATTATCGAGGGATCATTAACCAATTGTATAATAGTTAAATAAATTTTATTAAATATTACAAGAACATCATATATAAATATGATATCATATATGATCCTCTAATATTTCTTTCTTAATAATATTTCCATAGTATGGTCTTTTCTGGTGTTAACTGCTTCATTTTCTATTATATGATTGGTTACGTAAGCCATGTTTGTTAGTGATAAAATGTATTTGACTCATATAAAGAATTATATTAAGTTCTTAAACATTATTTTTAATCATAAAATTAAAATTATTCTTGAATGGTTATGATTGGAAATGAATTTCAGAGCATTCATGGAGACGATAATCCATACGTACGTACATGCAACAATATTATTCTATTGATGGTGAAATAATATGTAATAGGATGATATATCAAATATACAGAATCCTTAACATGTTATATTTATTATTTACATTAGTTATACTCATTATTATACCCATCCAAATAATTATGTGTTTGAATAACAAACTACAACATGACGTGGAAAGGGTAAGTTGTACGTACGCACGTATGTTGACTTGTCATTCATAGGATGGATAGAATAATGAATATAGTTTTACCATATTTATAAAAACAACATAGTATATATAAGGTACAGTAGATATTATTTTTGTAGGTAAACAACAAAGAAAGAGGAAATAGATAAAGAAAATAACTTTGAAAGAGGTGGTGGAATTAATAACTCTTCTTTGGGTGTGTCCTTTTGAGTTGATCTAAAAGGATCCATAGGTTAGATTTTAGGGAAAATTAAGGCATCCAGGTTGAAGTGAGTGTAGTTAAGAGGATATTTGGCAGTTTTTTCCGAGCCAAATGAATTTGGAGGAGTTATTTTTAGAGAAGGGGAAGTACCCTTTTATATGAGTGGTGAGGGTAACTTTAGGAAAAGCTTAACATATTTTATTATTTTACGATTATATTTACATAATAAGAACTCCAAAATGATTTATTTTGGGGATAAGCTGGTCCTGGGTCAAAAAATTCTCAACCAATAGGTTTCTAACAGGTTTAGTTTACCTTATTAACCTCATCATTTAGATTTAACTCTGAGTTAAACAGTTTAACTTTTACTGTGAATACTTGTATTATTATAATAAATGGATAATAAACTTAGTATAAAAAGCTATGTGAACCCCAAGATGTTATGTATTGATATATATAACCTTATATAAGTCCTTTTTTTATTCTTATATTTTTAGGAATATTATATCAATTAGTAATATCGTATTTGTTTTAAAAATTCATTTTTGTCAATTTTGACACTATTTGGTATTTCATTTTTGTGAAAGTCATAAAAACATTCTCAATTTGAAATATATTTATTTAATCAAAACTAAAATGTCATATTATCCTATTAAATTATTTTAATTCATTAAAATTCTCAATCTAATTTTATTTGTATATTTATAATATCAAAAATGTTAATCTTTTATTAATAAGGTAATTATTTCATCATAATTATGTCACAAATAAATTTAATTACATAATGTCAAAAAATTATAAATAAAATAACATTATGTATTAAATGTTTTTATATTTCTAATGAATATTTATAGTCAAATTTATCTTTTGTATTACCCAATATTTAAAAATTTTTCGTTATTAAACATTGAATTTATCAGTTTTAACACTTCTTTAAATAGTTTGACAATAAAAATCCTAATATAATCCAAGTGGAACAAAAGGATCATATATTATTTTTAAGATTTATTTGGTTAAAATACTTTTATCCAATATAATTAAGACATGTGTTAGGGTAATTATAATATCATTTTTTACCTTTATTTACCCTATTTACTTTTAATCGTGGAAAGTAAATGACCAAAGTTACCATTCACCAAAAATTATTTTCATCTTATTGAACGAAATTTTACTTAATGATGTCTACTATATCCCTAAAATTTTTGAAATTCAATTCACAGTAGGGGTAAAATTAAGTTTTATGAAAATTTACAAATGTACCTTGAAGGTGGGTAAAAGATGGTAAAAAGTTTAATAAAATTATATATATCTAATATTAATTTAAAATGAACACAATGAATTAAATTTAACCTATATAGGTATTATTTATCTATTTTTACCTAATATATATTTAAATAAAAAAATTATTTAAATAAGAAGTCATTTTTAAATAATAACACTTTGTTTTTTAGTATTAATAAAAAAATTAAATGTTTTCAGAAAAATGACAAAAAATCACCCTAAGATAATATAGATATTTAGAATCAAAAAATAAAGTCAATTATGAAAAATAAAATTTATAAATTTTCAAAAAGAGGCTGTTATTATTCATAACGGCTAGTTAGAATGGTCAGGGTGAGTTAGAACTCAATTTTGCATACTACACAAGCTATTATATTATTCAAAGAGAAGTGTACCATGGATGCTTAGGGTGTTACAAATCACATATATGTTACATCCAGGTAGTGGATCTCATAATTCATAAATAATCATGTTTGATATATTCCTTGTGTACACAGATATTCCACTTTCATCCATCAAACTCCATAACATGGGATGTTTTGGATCCCCTCAAATATCCATGATCATAATAAATGAAAGGTCAGTTTCCTGTGGACGCCATTGTTTGACTATGTGCACAATACCCATATGGATTTGCTCAATTGGATGACAAAAAATAATATTAACCAAATGAAAATTCATTCCCATGAGAGACTATTCCTTCATCTGTACACCCAACATCTCTCAAGTCCCATATCATTCATCTTGAACCATGGGTCCCTAGGATTATGGTTTTCAATTCCCCCCCCCTAAAATGTTCAAGGAATGCTATAATATCCCATCTTGACATGAATATACTTATTAATTACCATTCTATGACATTTAGTCCCCTCAACATGATAATAAATTATGCCACCAATGTAAATTCTACAGGACTTAAAACTTCATGGTCCCACAAAATATATCGCATTCATGTCAAGACACTAATATCTTTACATTGGGACATTAAACTACATCTAAAAAGGGTGGTCTCTCATGAGAGAACATTTCATCAGACATTTGTCACCTACCATGTTTTCTCTTATAACTACATTTTTATTGATACCTTCCTTCAATGGATATGTTATGATTCCTGGAATATCAACCGAGCCCAGCCACCCCCAAAATAACACAAGTGACCTCTCCCTGCATATAGGTCAGACCTATACAGAGTAATTTCTATGAGGAACTATGTGTGGTGTGACTATTATCATCCCATGATATGTATAGTGAAACCCATATCCTTTTACCTAGATCTTAATATGGAATTTGAAAAAAGTGCCATATATACGCAGAATAGGTCAAAGCAAAAGGCTCTGAAACAGGCCCTATTCACAAGATTTTCTCAAGAATAATAACATGTCCCCCTTTCATGAAGGTTTATGTAAACCCTTTCCACATGACATTAAACAATAAAAAATGGTCTTAATAATATGTCATTAAACTATATATTGAAACGTCTTAGTTTCATGATGATAAACTGTGCAATATCACCCTGAGTATAAAATGATCATTTCTTCGATTAGGCCATCCCTAGTGGGATAATTGAAACCCTTGTTTCCCCTTATGTCACACAATATGATCAAACTACGTTAGATTAGTGTGTTTGGCGGGGGATTCCACATAGATCCATGGATAATCAACCCATGATCAGTGTTCTGGGTGGTGTGACCTTAAAAGGAATGTTGTGGTTCTTTTCCCCATAATAGAGGACCTTAATTCTAAAATATACAAAATCAAACTACATGATAACCATATTATAGCTATAAAGTCCCTCCTCTAGTCTATATATTAGACTTATGCAAGGATTCTAATTCCTAGATGTTTGGATCTTCAAACCTGATTCCATCACCACCAGAGTATTTAGAATGCCCCACCCTATATATGAGTTTGATCTAGGTAGGGGAATTCCTAAATCCATGGTTAATCATAGCTTGAATATTAATAGAAAATCTAGACACATATTTTCCATTCACCAAAATCTACATTTATGTAATTTAAGGTCTTTATAATCATCCATATCAATCATATAATAAAGGGTAGTGTCCTACAGACACATTTTTTTGACTATACACATAATGCCCTGGCGGCTCTACAAATGTTTCCACAAAAACAAATTGTCAACCAATGTAAGATTCTTGCTCAAGAGAAGATTTTCCTACTTCTATATTCCAAATGAATTCTAAGCCCCATATCATTTCTCTTGATCCTAAATCCCTTGAAACCACGACTTACATTTTCATTATTATTCATGTCTTCGACATATCAGAATACCTCAGCCCGATTATCCTTTAATTACACGGGGTTGCTATTTCAATGTCCTCATTGAATGACATTAAAACTTCATGATACCTAATAATAAATGTTTATTATTATGACTTGATATGCCAAATAATGTTATCATTCATGATCATGTACGTGAAATGAATCTTCCCAGGAAATGAAATCATGATTTCCCTCTGATATAACTGAATCTTATCGAAGATAAGACAATGGATTAACATTGATCCCTAGAATGATAAGATTCTTCTTAGTATCACATGTTTAGACCCCATGTTACCATGGGAATTTAAAATTGTGGACATTTTTAATGGAATGCACTGTTTCAGGTATTACCCACATGTCTCTGCTTACCATGGCTATATAAACCCAAAAGGGTGTGTTAATGTGCCTGACAGTTTTATCATATGGGTCTGATGGCCTTGGAAAAAGCCTTGACCAAAAATCATTAGACTAGTTCATAGAGGTACTATGGATGAGGTGATGGAAACAAAAGGGAGTTATCAGGTCCAGAGGGTGGAATGCCCAAAGGTACCACATTACGCTAACGGTTTGTCCCTGTGGGGTGGGGTATCCCTATATAGCATGTTGTTATGAGGGTGGAGAGGCTTTCCGCATATCAGACTATTATTAAGACCTGGTTGTTGTTGGTATACTATAGTCGTACGCAACCCCAGGTTTCATGCACATAATGTGGCACTATGCGGTGATGGATTCCATCCATGTAGCAGGATGCTATGTGGGGTAGGGTTCCATCAGCATAGCGATGCAGTATGTGGGATTCCAGATTGAAGAAGGGGCATTGATCATGCAGTTTGTGGAATGTTCATCTGCCATAGAGATATAGTTCATGGATCTCAAATTAGGTTCGATGTGTACCAATTAATATTATATTTCCCTCCTTAATGGTATTTGGAATGCGATACCTAAAATAAATAATCAAAAAATTCTTTTTTTGATGTACTTACATCATCCATTCCTCTAAAGCTCGGAAATCTGTTATCCACAATTCTCAAAGTCTATGTCATTAAATCTCTCTTCAGAACCTTCTCTTTGGATCCTTGAGATCCTTTTACAGAGTATCAGGGAAACTAGATCTATGGGTCGTACATCACCTTTTGCAGAATCCCATGGGAAAATCACTAGCTCCATAAACGAATTGGTCGATAGAGGTCCAGTTAGTTGTGGCATACAATGGTGGAAATATCTGACTCTATTATGTGAAGGAAATTATATTTTTTGAGGGAAAAAACCATATCCCCTATCATATGAACCATTTAGTTCACGAATATGGCATGCAAGTAAAATTTCCCCGCCTTGATTCCACCAATGATGTCGTTCATGGTGGATGTATGTGGAGCAGATTTTTCCACCTCTATTCCTCTAATGACATGGTTTGTGGGAGCCATATGATATCATCACCGTGCCATGAACCACATGATTCATGGCTAGGTTTCAAGGATTTGGACCACTAAAAGGAGCGGCAATCTGTGATGGTATTTTGGTTTACAACACCTCTTATTCCCTTTTCCAAAACTCGACTACTTTTGTGTTATACCTCATACCTGTAGTCAAATATTTTTTCACCTTCTAGTAATGTTTAGGGAGTATTTAATTTCCATTTCAACATTTTTAGGACCCAAAAAATTCCCCCCAACTAAATGGGTTTTGATTGATATGTGGAGGAGGTTATTTTGATGTAGGATAGGTCTTGAATTGAATAAATGATTATATAATTCTGAATTTGTTTCCTGAGAAAGTGTACTAAGCAAGAAAATTGTAACATTTTTTAGGGTTACATGGAAAACCCTACACATATTTTTTCTTTTTCTATTATAACCCTAATTTTTCCTAATATTGTTATGGTGTGGACTTTGGTGGTATAACATGACATCTTCTTAATCCACCCTTTGTGGGGTTTAGACCTAAAAATCTTTGTGTCTCATGATTTTGTTTGGCCAATTTTTTTTCTGAAACCATATATAGAATAGGTTTATCAAGATGTCATTAAACTTTTATCTATGGTACCCTTTCTGAGTTTTAATAATGCATAGTGTTGTGTATCTCTTTCATTGGTAGTTTAATGTCTTGTTAGCTATACTATCAAACTGATGTTTTTGGTTGAATAGCTTTGACCCTGATTTGTAGGGAAAGGGCCCCAATTCAGGACTCGTTAATTGAGAATGTCCAAAAACATTTTAGACTTGTATAAGGGATTTTAATTGAATCTGATTTTTTATTTTTTAAACACGTAACATTATGCGAGGAATGGAATCCATTGGGCATATGGAAGTAGGGATAGCCTCCCTTGTGGATTGATTTTACTCTGGTTGATGGGCTGTTTTTGTGGGAAACATATGTAATGTTGTCAGGGAATTGTGTACATAGTCCAACAAATGTGTCTTCTGGAAACAGGCATTCCATTTTAGATGGAAATGTAGTTTTATAGAAATTTTTACTTGTTTGGGGTTTGTAAGACATCATAGTTAGCCTTTTAATGGAATGATGTCTGAAAGTGATAAGGGAATTTGAATTGGTTTTAAATTAGAATCCCACACCCACATGAATTTGACTTGTTTAAAAAGAGGGATAAAGCATGGTGTATGTTAACGTCCTGCAACCAAAATATTTTACACTCATGATTCAAATTCACCTTACCCTAACCAAGGAGAGAAGTAAAACAACTCATACATTCCATAGTAGTTAAACCAGAGTAGCACCATTGTCATTAGGAATGAGAGGTGGGAAATGATATAAACTATAATCCAGGGAGTTTCTAAAACCAAGGAATGAGATGATACATAAAAATCATATGAAATTCAAAAGTATGAAAATACTCTCCTAATGACGAATTTTCCTTGGTTGGTAGGCCATTTTTGTGGGAAAATTTTGCAGATATGTTGGGGCAGTGTGTGTATAATAAAAAAGCTATCATCGGGACACTAACCTTCCATCTTCGATATCCACAGAGGATTATAATGATTTAGACCTTTAGGGAAACAAATATGGGTGGTGAAAAAGGGGGTTCCTGAACATGAAAGCGGTTATTTTAAGGAAAAATAATCTAGTAATTGGTAAAGATGTTCTCTTCATATAGTTGATAGGTAACTTATGCTAGTCAGACCCTTAAATGAGAAAGGATGGGGTGATTTCATTGAATGATTTTGAATATGATATTCATCTTTGGACAAACCGTTAGCGTAATGTGGTACCTTTGGGCATTCCACCCTCTAGACCTGATCATTCCCTTTTGTTTCCATCACCTCATCCATAGTACCTCTATGAACTAGTCTAATGTTTTTTGGTCAAGGCCTCATCCAAGGCCATCAGATCCATATGATAAAACTGTCAGGCACATTAACACACCCTTTTGGGTTTTTATACCCATGGTAAGCAGAGTCATGTGGGTAATAACTGTAACAGTGCATACCACTAAAAATGTCCACAATTTTACATTCCCATGGTAACCTGGGGTCTAAACATGTGATACTAAGAAGAATATTATCATTATAGGGATCAATGTTAATCCATGGTCTTATCTTCAATAAGATTCAGTTATATCAGCGGGAAATCATGATTTCATTTCCCTTTGACAAGAAGCTGCATCCCCCCCCCCCTTCCGAGAACCAATTTTAGGGCACTCCCACTGAGATAAGCCCTTTGTTTTTCTTGAGGGAGGATGGATGAATGATCCTCTATACATCCAACATCGGCATACCTTTATAGGATAATATGTATTAACATGGTATGAAAAAATTGGATATGGTTACATTCCAATCCCTATGTCTCTTTCCCTTTGGCCTCTTGTACCATCTATCAGTAGATGACATGGGTTGAGCGATCTTCAGACCCACTGCCTCATCTGGTTTCTCACACAAGTCATTAATCACGTGGGCTTAGAGGCTGCTGACAATCATGAATTTAGCATATCCCCAATGATTGGTCCTCCTAGAAGGTGAATTCCCCAATCAATCCATGTTTCCATTTAATGAACCTCTTACTAGGTGTAATACCCAAATGAAATGAACTATGATATCATTGATTCATGCCCCAATCAGGATACATAGGATTCCATTCTACGGATGAGCTCAAAGGGTATTCTTTTCGAGGGTTAATCCTTATCATGATCCCCCCCCAATTCATCAAGGCCTCCTTTATGGTATAAGACCCAACTATAGCTAAAAAAGGTCCTTCTCCTCCAATGTAAGCCCCTAATCACGTCTCCTTTACTAGAATCTATTTTTTGTAAGTCCCATCAAACCGATCTATGAGTGATTTATTTCTCAATAAACAAGGATACATAAGAAGGCTTCACAAGGTCCAATCCTGATAAAAAATTCCCTACTGTTTTATGGGCCATATTGCTAATAGTGATACTCTTTACCCTGAAGAATAAATTACTCCCAAGTACCTTGGTCCTCCTCAATTTAAGTCCCAAATCAAATCTTGATTTGGAACCTTACACCTAGACATCCTGGATGCAAGATGTTAAACTGCACTGATGGGTCCTCATCACACAACCCCAAAAGGTGATGTGTCCAGCTATGTTTCCCCAAAATACAATGGACTCCGATTCTTCTCACGATGATATGTAAAAAGACCATCCTATGGGTTCGACTCCAACATCGGAACAATTCCTGTATCACTTGGTTGATGATAAATCTCGAGTGCCTCATTACATAGAATAAACCCATGTTTTCTAAGTAAATGTTAAAGGAATTCATGATTTATCCACAAAAGGATATCCTCATTCATGGAGAAACTCATATTTATATAGATGAATCCAAAACCTCAGGTATTTATGATTGATCTTGTAAAGCATAAGTAATACACATATACATGGCTGGGAAATAAACCAAGGATTCATGAACAAATTAACATTGTTTAAATATATAAGAGAGTACCAAAGTATGAAATAATTCCCCCCAAAATGGTGTGGTGAGCATGACCTCCCATCATCTCGACCAATGGAGTTCTTACTATTCATTGGCCAAATCATCCAAAGAATGTGTTCCTTTGAAATGTAGGTCTATGAATCATGGATAAAAGGGTCGTTGGGTGGTTTTACCTCCACGAATAAAACCTTTGGAGACCATCCAAATACATCATACCCAATTTTGACCGATTTTAAAGAAATTTAATCTACTAAACCCGCCTTTTGGGACCATTTAATTATGACACCTCCTTCATAACAAAGTAAAGAACACATCGCCCAGACCCTGCGGGACCACCTCTGTCCTAATAAGGGATATGATGAAAATTGGGACAAAAACACATGAAAATATAATAAGTGGATATTGGGGATAATTTATGAGAGAAATGTGAAAAAAAATAATTTCGGTTGCGTGAAATTAGAACATTTCTGTGTATTTTGAGGAGTGGTGAGTAAAAGCTGGTTGAATAAAGTATTGAACATTGTATTTTATCTATTATCTTAAGAACATTACTAACAACTATATTACCACGTTTCCCCCAAAAAATAAATAAATATGATGGGTAATGGAAAAATTAGGAATGTACCACTACATTACATGATTTTATTCATGTTAACATATATATGATTTTGTATATACCATATTTCACCATTTTACCCTAAATTTAAAGTTTTTATAAAAATATTCCATTTCGACTGTTAGATAATTTGAGAATCCTAATTCAAACTATGGGAAAAATATATCAAATAAATTGTCTAAATATTTACATTATAAAATTCAAATAAGGGTGATTCATTCATTAAAAATAAGTAATTACTAAGAAAAATATTTTATTTATAAAATAATTTACACTTTAACACCACTTAGCCCCTAAATATATAATCCCACATCAGAATAGCCCAAATTTTGTGGTTTGAAATATAAGTACCTGAGTAAGTACTTTTGACCATCATTGACATTGTGGTGATTTTCAGTAACATAAACTGCTCTTATAGACGATGTAGCACCAACTATAATTATTTATATCATACTTGAGATTGGTTAAGGGAAAAACTAACTATTGTAACATACATACCATGATCTAATAAATGATAATTATAGTAGATTTTCCTACTCAATTATGCTATGATTTTTTTCCTTTTTTTAGAAATTATCCCTCACCAATATCCATATTAAACACTAATTATAATAATTATATATTAATGGATATATCACCAAAATTCATATATTCTAATATTTATAATTCTCAACATTTATTTAGTTGATATATTTACTCTTACTTCCTATAAACAAATTTAATCAAATTCCCTAAATAATTATCCTCATTTATAAATTTTTTGATACATCTATTTTTTGTGTTATATATTTTTTTTACTATTAATTATATTTCTACGATTGTAATTAGAGAATATGAACAATAATATGTATAAATTATATAATAATTATTTCTGTTTATATTTTTTCTACTCTAGTAAATTTTTGGATTAATAAATATTTATATCTAATTTTTATAATATTTTAAAATACAATTTGGTGTCTAGATACTGTATTTATTAATAATTAAAAGAGGGAATAAATGGAAAAATAATGGGGTCAGATAATGCACCTTTTTTGATGCAAGATATGAAAACATCAGTAGTCATAGTATATATGATTTAAATAGTCAAAATCCTCATCCATGTTAGAATCAAATCATGAAAATATTTGGGGTACAATGTTCATTGAGGGATTTATTTGAGATTTTTCTTTCTGGGACCTCTATTTCATTTTATGAACCTATTGAAATCCTTCCTCGTTCACAAAAAAATATTCCATTTTTCATAGAATATTTAAAACTAGGATTTATGTGGGGTTAATCATCAATATCCTCCCATATTCTCATACAATTAGTCTTAATCAGCTCCTAAATATCATTATAAATTCTGAAAACCATGGATCTCCACCAAATATTTCATTTCATATCCTAAACAACATCATACATATTACCTTATTATTTCATAGCTTCTAAACTACCAACATGACCCCATTGTAATGGATTTATCACCTCCACCCAAAAATCCCTAGAAAGAGTACCATCTATCATGGGATTTTTCTTGTCCCTTATACACTATTCCACAATCATGATAAATAATCGTATTCTTACCACCTAAACCATAGAACATAGTGGAATTGTTATCCTATCCAATTTATCTAGATATCTTTCACTTTACTTTCAGTTGGGTTGTATCTCCTCCTATAAAAAGAACATAACCATACTTAAATCAAATAAGACCATTATTCCCATTAACAATTATAGTATTAAATTGGATATCATAAATAAGATCATCACCAATAGGAACAGATTTCCCACCAAATTTCCCATTTACTAAAGAATCCTAAGATTCATGGGAAACTGATGTACCATCTTTCCTTAGTGTATAATATATATCCTTTACCTGGGAATGATTAGAAACAACCCGAGATTATTTCTTCTATAATGCATTTGTTTCTGACGCTTTTTGTTGTGGCACGCGTGCATCCGTCAGGCAGAGGAGGACGCGCGACTTGTTTCCCCACATTGCCACTTTCCAAAGGCCAGCGACATTCCCCCCTTATTCAGGGACGTCTGCTCCTTGATCGACACCGGGATGATGGAATGTTGGTTCTTACTTCTGTTGATTACTCCTCAAATCTTGTCACGTATTTCGGGTCTCCCTTATAGATTTAATACGTATTCGTGAACCTCACTCCCAGTGCCATATTTTCATGGACACCAATTCATTACGCTGCTTCCATCGAGATGCTCCAAGGGGTTTGGGCGGGGCTGCAACATTCGGTGAGAAGAACAGTTACTCTGGGGTGTCTTTGGCATGCCTTGATGCGGGGGTATTGGCATGTCCCTCTTCTGTCCCTTATTATAGGGATTCTCGAGGGCACGGAGGCCTGAGGCATCCGACATCGAACACGGGGAATTGTATGTCATCTAAGGTTTTCCTCAGCTTCCCATGTTTAACACGGGGTATGCCGCGAGTTTAACATCTTGTGGAGACGAATCAGACTGATCAGAACACTGAGAGTAGATCATATTGAAGGACCCGCTAGGGGGGACACCGATATTGGGGCCAACACGTAGGCGGATTCCTGGGTACTATGGAGTAGAATGAGGTGGCACGATCCCACCGGGATGTGGTGGCCTAGGTAAGGATCAGGATGGTTGATGGAGTGAAAAGGGGCTTGAACCTCATGGAGGCTTCCTACGTATCCCCATGGTAGGGAATCAAAGACTGTGTAGTTCGGTGATGCGGTGGGACAACTGGAGAGGTGACCCATGAGAATGGACACATGGATTGGATCCTGGAAGAAGTAAGACCTTCGGGCTATGGGATGAGCCTCTCGAGGCACATGGGCTCGAGGGAGAGGTCAGGATGAGACCTGGGTGTTGGATATGGGTCTTACGCTCTTAGGCGGCCCGTAATGGTGGATATGGGGCTTACGCTTTGAGGCGGCCCATAATGGTGGTTATGAACCGACGCGGAGGGGTCGAAACAACTGAGTGATGGGCTTTAACCTTGTGGGGGCTTCCTACGTTCCATGCTTAGCACGGATCAAAGCCCATGAAGTTCGGTGCTTACCGCTTAACATCATGCGGGACAAGGCAAATAGTTTAACGTCATGCTGGATGGACAATTTGGGTCTTACCCTCTGAGGATTCCCAAAGTGTTGGCGAACTGACATGATAAAGTCGGAATGACCGGGTGGTGGGCTTGAACCTCGTGGAGGCTACCTATGTACCATTCTTTAGCACAGATCAATGTCCTCGTAGTTCTCTGAGATGGGGCTTATGCTCTGAGGCGTCCCATGGAGGATTTCATGGTCGATGCTCGCTCTAAGCCCACGTGAGCCATGCTCGATGTGAGAAACAAGAGGCAGTAGGGATCAGAAGATCACGTCGCGAAGGGTGCGTCCGTGAGAAGCGGAGAGGGGCTTACGCGTTGAGCGGCCGAAAGAGGAAATAGGGGCTTACGCGTTGTTAGCAGCCCATAGTGTCGGGACTTACTCCAGGATGGAGGCTCTAGATGCGACAAAGCACAGAGGAAGAGGGATTTGGGACCGAACAAATGAGATGCCTCGTTCCCTATCGCACCCTCCACTGGCCGAGGTAGTGGGGAAGTACGGAGATGCTTGGGTTCAACCTACCTCAATAGATTCCAGGGGCTTACGCTCTAAAGTATCCCCTCCCCCGTGGATAAAATTCACTCCAAAAGAAAGAAATCATTCCATTTGTGGAATATTCCCTTCTCGTGGAGACGAGCGGTGTAAAGAATGTCCGAGCCGGGGGGACCCTGCGTATGAGGCACGTTGTCGGATAATATTTTAACGTCATTTGTTGAGGATGAGGTGCTTGGAAATTTAATGTCCTACATATAGGATGAGGTGGGTTTTATCCACACCCCTTGGAATTACATGCCAAACACCCTCTAGCCCTTGTGGAAGGGAAGGCATCACCAAGGCCGTAGTAAAGAGGGCTGCAGGGCAAACCATCGAGGGGTCCACGTTAGCGTGGCTGTGCGAAGAAGCATGAGGTAAAGAAACGAAAAGGGAAACACTTCCCATGGGACCTTTAGGTTACTTCGTACGAGCCTGGAAGGCCGTACGGGAAAGCAACGCATGGTGTGCATGCCCAGTATGGAGGACGTCAGGCACCTATGCCGGGAGGCACCCGGGGGCATAAAGGTGAAGGGTCCTATGGTTTTGCGTTCAAAAATAGGGTTGGTGCGCAAAACACCGGGATGGAACGCAAGTGTGGCAGAGGGATTGCGCGCGGCTAGGGGAGATTTTGCGCAACGGACCTGGATTGCATGTGGGGGGAAACAGTCGATCCCTAAGTTGTGGAAAAACCTAACGAAGGGATTGCATGCAATTTGGAAGCGATTGCGCATGATTGGGGGGGTATTGTGCGCAATGGGAAGGGATTGCACGCAAAAGAGGAACCCTAAGGAGTTGGCCAATTCCCTTAAGTCAGTGGGATTGCACGCATAGGCAAACCCCGGGGCAAGATTGCGTGAAAAGGGTTATTAACTGGAAGTCATATTGCGCACGCGAGAGTCCAAATTGCATGCACGAGAGCTGGTCCGAATTCCTCAACCCCAAAACTGTTAGGGCCGCCTTCTATTTATAGGCATCCATTATCACAGAATCTGGATGGTGCATGAAATCTTCTGTGCCAGGACATGTCGACAGGAAAGGCATCCCTATGCGGAATCGGGCGTGCAAAATTTCACGCCACACCATTTCTTTTTCACAAATCTCGGGAGTCCTTCGTGCAGACAACACTTTTTCGCGCAAGTCCTCTTTAATTTCGCGCAACACTTCCGGGCCCACCGGACCGGGCCTCTGAGTCTGAATATGACGTCGCTTCGTCATTTCATAAATTTCTCTAGGAGTTACAGACTTTTTTTGGCGTCTACAAATTCCCCCCCATGGAATTGGATCAGCGAGAGGTCGTAACGATCAGATTCTAAGGGAAACACCGAAACGCCGAATTGGGGGATCTCCTGGGCACTTTGTGTACAAACATCCAATGGGGCACACAAAATTCCACATCGGCACGCAATTTGTTTTCCGCGAGGTGCAGAACCCTGTTCTCGCCTATAAAAAGGGGCGTTGGGTCCCAAGTTCATTTCTAAAGCTTTTCCACGCGATAGGCTCAGTGCTCTCGTGAACGAAATTTCTTCCACAGCTGCGTGCAAAAAACACTTTGGTAGCGCGTGATCCCTTCCGAGTTTGGGGTGCATTTCTGCGCAAACTCGGGATATTGCACGCCAATGGTTTTGATTGTGCAGCTAACTCTTGAATTGTGTGCTGTAAGTCTAGATTACGCGCAACCCTATTCGATTTTGCGCACCTCTTTATGATTTCGTGCAACTCTGAAGAAAAATCAGAATAGCTGCAAACCATGTTGTTGAGGGCGGAACCGCCGCTCGTAGAGCTGAAATGGAAGAGAATGAGGAGGTTTATAGCGCCAAGGTGGTTGTTTCCAACAATATAACCTTGTTCAACCTGCTAATGCCTACCCAGATGGAGTATCCCTTATTTGAAAACCTCCTACTCTGGAACTTTGGTATCCTGGAGGAGGATCCCCTACCGGGATTCAAGGTGGACACACCGCGGTCGGGGGTGACCCGGGAAGACGAGCTTCCCTGCTACAACATCACCAACATCTGCCATCCTACTAGGGAAACCCAGAACATGGACGTATATGTCGTGAAGTTGAGGACCAGGACCATTACCATGGAAGAGCCTTCCATGGAGAATTCTACATCCCTCTATGCAAGCACGTTCCGTCAGAGCATCACGGATGACACTAAGGGCTGGATGAAATATTGGGACATGCGGTCCGGGGGAAACATTAATAGTGAGTGGGCCTGGGCGTTCTAGATTCACAATACTTGCGACTAGTTTGGGGTCGAGATGCGTTATATTGTCCTGTTCTAGGCGGTATGGACGTCGTAGTTCCACTTCCACCGTCAACCTGAGCTCGACCCGGAGCTTTTCACCCGGTGGTACTCTGATACCGACACATTCCACCTTCACCATGGGGAAGTTGGCATCAGCCTCTGGGATGTTCACTGCATCATAGGTATCCTTCTCGAGGGATACCAATACAACGAGTTCGTTCCTCCAAAGAAAACCTGGGAAGACAGGCCACAGACCCCCATGCTGATGTGGCACCTGTTGGAGCTGGCCAAAGAGAGGTTGGGGGTCAGGGAATTCTAGAAGGACATTACCAATAAGGACTAGTTCAGCCAGTTCCTGGTGACGGACCCGGTGGTCAAGATGCTGGCACGGGGAAAATGGTGCCCAACTGCGGCCTAGAGCAGCAGGAATGGGTCATACTAGAGGAACCTATAGGTGGGGAAATACCAATCATTGGTCTACCACATCATTGAATCCCGAGACCCGAATGTCCGGTACACCGGGTTACTCGCCACCTTCTTGAGCGGGTGGCTCCTGTCAGTGTGAGATGCGAGGATGAGCATCCGTCCAACAACACTAGTGAGGGCGGGCACCATGGTTGCCAAGAAAAAGTTCAATTTAGGGGTCCCAGTAATGGAAAAGCTGTATAACATTCTAGGACACATCTCACAAGGGGGTCGCCTCAGAAGGTATGCGGCCCCATCTAGATCTTTCACGGCTGGGTGGCGGCTCATCTCAGTGGGTATACTTTGACAAATTCCATCCATCCTCTGGGAAACGGCATGTGACCGTCTATGCTGAACATTGCCGTGGTGGCACTGATGACGCTCAAAGAGGGGGGGCATACGGATCTGAATCGGTAACCACAACAATTTCAACTTCAGCCCATTCCCCACCCTGGTGGCCAGATGGTGGACAATTGGTGAGGCTCACTGGAGAAGTAGAAGTATTTTCAGAGCTTCCGGGGTGGGGTGCTCATGGATCGGATTGTCAGGAAGGTGATATGGGATCCTTGCGTGCCATCTTGATTCGCCAGAAAATTTGGGTGCCTCCAACGAATGTTGACGAAGGTATTTACGGCTGTCTGGAAGGAGAAGAATCCCTGCGTCTTGTGCCAGATGTGGTTGATGTTCACCACTTTTGGCTCCGGTGACTTCATCAGCCTTCCTCCCACTGGGGTCGACGCTAGCTTATCAAGCGAGTATGCAGAATACTAGACTATTGCGTACCCAGATAGGATTTTGTACAAGAGAGTCTGACAAATCGAGACTACCCGCGTGGAAACCAGGATAAGGGGGAGGCAAGGTGCTGTTAAAAGGGGAGAATGAGGGGCGTGCCAGGCAGCGAGGCCTATGAAGGCCGGGACCTCAGTAGCGAGGATAGGGCACGGTGTTATTGCGACCTCGTTTCCCAGAGGGGGCTCACACGAGGCGTCCAGAGAACTTCCTGGGAAGCAGATAAGATACCTGTGCAAACCATCCCAAGATGTAATTTTCCCGGCACTATGGTCGGCCTGGATGACTCTACGGAAATCAATGAGCGTTGAATCCATATAGCAGAAGATAATGCAGGACGAGATCCAGCTGCCAGAGGTTGGGCTCATTCGAGTTATCGACCGTGTAAACTTCCATCGTCGGCATGATTATCTGACGGAAATGGACACATACGCGCGCCAAAGGGGTCGGCGTGCGGAGCCACCTTTCCTACTGAAAGTGATGCTCAACCAAGAGCATAATCCGGAAGTGATGCCGCTGGGAGAAGGAAAAAGTGATGATGAGTTGGAGGGGGAGGAAGAAATAGGAGAGGATGAAGGCGAAGGGGAAGTAGAAGGAGAAGGAGAAAGAGAACCTGAATGTGAGGGGTCGTAGGGGGCGACCCACCAAGAGAGTCTATGGGAGAGAAGAGATATTGTCAGCTCTGATCTTGACATAACTGGGATACTCGAGGTCCATCTCTATCCTTATCCACCCTCCTTCCTTGTCCATTATCTTCTGGAATTTCTAACCCGTATCTCCGCCTCACTCAGGAGCACCTAGGTGTTGATCAGGCGTCCCCAATCGAGGAGGGAGGAGAGGTGCCGATGGGACAGGATGGGGCTCCGACGCCTATCATTGAACTAACAAGCACTGAGGTGTATCCGGTTACGACAGCTCTTGTAGCGGCCAAAACACTGGAGGCCGACGCTCTGGGTTTATGTAAGTCCCATGCTTCGCCACTGGGGCATGCTATCAAAGATCCCAACCAATCAGGGTGCACCTTGCGCAGTGATCTCAACATTAGAGGCTCGTCGGGCTACTGAGCCTAGGCCGTCCATGAGAGAACCAGCAGTGGGCATACCACCTCCTCTAGAACATACTTCCTGCACTGATTCGGCCTTGGCCATTGGCGAGCAGGGGGTGGCGGACATCCGCGGTGCTGTCATTGGGGCAAGGCTGGAAGCTGACGGAGGCACCATCGCCATCGGGGTGAGAGAGAAAGGTCTCCCGAACGTCAACGATCCTATTCCTCATGAAGACATCCCTAAGGCTGACCCTAGTGTTGACCTGCTGGAAGCCATTCTTGCGTATCGGCCTGCTGATCCTAAGGAGATAGACGATTCAGAATCGGGAGCGGCCGAGGAGAGCCGGATGACATGGCGCAAAGGGTGGAAGTGTATCCAGTGCTTTCTTAAACAGCCTCAGATGGATTGGCTGAGGTTGATGGGATAACTCCAGACATGGCTGACCTTCCTGTGTGTCGGAGGGGCTGACGCTCAATGCCTTCATCTGACTGTCCGTGATTACATGGCTGAGAAGATATGCGAGAGCAGCCGATGCACCAACGTTTCCCAGTGTCGGGATAGATCAGCGAGCACCTGAGAATTCTTAAGGGAGGAGCAGGATGTACGGAACCTCGAAGGGAAGGCGGCAGAGAAGGAGGTCTTCATCGCAACATGCTCTGAGCTCGTGGAGCAACTGATGGCCCAGCTGGCTAACGCCCAAGAACAACTTATGTAGGCGAGTCACCAGATGACCATACTTCAAACCGAATGGGTGCAGGCACAAGCTAGGGTTGGCGAACTGCGCTTTTCGGCTGCTGATGAAGAGAGAGTCTTCAAGGAGCAGGAAGCAGTCCTGGAGGCTACCGGCCAAAGGGTAGCGGTGCTGGAAAGATTAATCCTACACTCTGATCATTAAGGGATTTGTTTTGGCCATCTCATGAACTTTTTTCTTTCACTTATCAATACTTTTATCCAATGTATGTACCAATATATTTATCTATACCTTTGGTTTAATATGCCCACCCATAATCCTGAAATGAATAACAACTCACCCCTAAGCTCATGTGGGCCGCACCGAATGTGAGAGACAAGGGATGCTCATGTAATCGTTTCGTCCGACTGTGGGGCGTCAACCAAGCTTCAGGCATCCAAATTCGGTCTTGGATTTCTGAGGAGAGGACCGTAAACTGATTGATATATCACCTTCTCAATGTGTTCTGACACATGAGTGAGGCAATGCTGGGGGCATTGAAATCCATAGGAACATAGGGAGATGAAAAAGGTGAATCACGTTAC
Source organism: Viscum album (assembly GCA_963277665.1). Classification (NCBI taxonomy): domain Eukaryota; kingdom Viridiplantae; phylum Streptophyta; class Magnoliopsida; order Santalales; family Viscaceae; genus Viscum; species Viscum album. The sequence goes on along the minus strand of OY728125.1, from coordinate 1,917,247,368 downwards.
CCAAATCCGGAACACTGTGGGGGGTGCGACGATGGTCGATAACTGTTAACTGTGGAGGAAACACATCATCCATACCACATTGGCCTGAAATTGGGACAATAAATGATGGTTGACCACTGACCATGTTCGCAACTTAGGGCCGAACTCAAATATCGTCGATCAGTCTTCCGGAACGTTGGTCGAGGAGAGCAGGCGGACTGTAGGTCTATCATCCATATTGCTACAATAAAAGAACCAATGGTCTATCATCCATATTGTTTCAGTAGGGGGACCAAAGTCTATCATCCATACTGTTAGGGGGTCCCATCAAATATGACCATTCTTCCGGGATGTTGGCCCAGGATAGCAGGCGAACCAAAGGTCTATCATCCATATTTTTGCAGTAGGCGGACCAATGTATATCATCCATACTGTTAGGGGGTCCCATCAAACATGAAATAGGATGAGGATTCGAATAAAGGGGAACAAAAAGCGTGGAAGTGGAGTGGTGGTTTGTTCAAACAGAGTCCAACACTCCCAAAATTGTGCCACCATGGAGGAGGCACATTAGTCGTACATATTAATCTGGTCATAGATCATCCCAATTCTCAGACAGGACCTCACTGGTGAGAGAATTGTTGCTTCCCACCATCACTATGGGGCATCCTGAACATATTCTGGTAGATGTCACAATTACACCACTCCCCAAGAAGTCATGTCGAGGGGTCGATAGTAAGGAGGGATGAGATTTCTTAATCCCTGGGGCTAGACCCAAGACGAAATTTATAGAAGTTCCTACGTATCTCATAAGGATTAAAATAAAGCCACATGTAATTCTTGAAAAGGATCTCAGTTTAAGGTCTTACAGCTCGGACCAAAGAGTAAGGGTAGTGGGAGGCACACGGTAAAGCAGTTGTAAAACACGAGGTGAATGAGGACAAGGTCCTGCCTACCATGTGCTCTTTGGGGACGTGTTTAGGCCGAGGGACCAAACATGAATGTTAGGCTGGGCCTGCAGGGATGTACCCAGGTGATCCTATGTATCTCATAAGGATGAGAATCAAGCCATACATAGTTCTTTATGGAGCCTTTTAATGTCATGGGGGACATGACATAGGAGGGATAATCCTTAGAACGTGGTGTGCGTGGTGCAGCTAGGGAAAACCCGACGTGAATGAGGACATAATCCCGCACTATGCCACGACGTCCTGTGGTTGGGGTCCCGCGGGTGGGACAGAAAACACAAACTAGCTGAACTTGAGCTGGACCCAAAGATAGGAGGTCTGGGCGTTCCTACGTATCCCATTACGAAGGGAACCAGGGCAGACGTAGTTCTAAGGAGATCGTAGTTTATGGTCTTAGAGCTCGGACCAAGGATCAGTATGAAGGTCAAGAGAAGCATGGTAATGTGACTAAAGAAACCCATCATGAATGAGGACAGGGTCCTGTCTACCATGCATTCTTTGGAAAAGTGTTTAGACCGAGGGACTGAATACGAAAGTTAGGTTGGGCCTGCATGGAAGTACCTAGGCGCTCCTACATATATCAAAAGGATGAGAATCAAGCCATACATAGTACTTGATGGCACGACATGACATGGTTCTAGTGAAAAGGATGAGAGAGGCGTGCAGGTCTATCCCTCACACCAAAAGAAGCAGCATTTGATATATCCTGTTTGTCCTTGAAGGTGAATGGTTTTTCTTTTTTAGAGCGCCCAACCTAGGTTAGATATTCCTAGCATCGCCACAATAATGCAGCCATAACAAGAATTGACAAATGGTATTGAAGTCGACCAATACCTGACGTGATTTCCCCTATGGGGAGGTCACCACAATGCAGTGTCATTTTTCGTCATGCGGCCAGGAAGATATCATCACAGTTTATGGTCATGTGGTGGGACCGAACATCACAGTTTAAGGTCATCTGTCTTGGACCTTGGGGAATACGCATGATGTGATAAGGCGTAAACAATGTGGGTGAGGGCATATCCTCATACCATCACCACGCGTGATTCTGGGAGAGGAGACTCGGGCTAAGGAGTTGATGAGGGTCCAACAATCAGGGGGCATGAGACACTAGCTTCCAGCTGAGCTGGGCCCGAAACGCAAAGTCTGGGCGACTCCTCATTTTCCATGGGGATGAGGGTCAAGATGCGCACAATCCTGAGATAAAACCCAATCACATAACCTTGGTGCTCGGATCGCGAGAGCCCTGAGAGACGCCGTTACACAGCTTTGTCCGTCTGACGCGTGGGGGTGCACTGAGGGTTAGTGCATGGAGTGTCGAGATTCCACCTTGACACGATGGGGTGGAACATATTGTGAATCATGAAACCAACATTCAAGGCCTAAATGGGCCGATGTGGAAACCTAGGATCACTGCTGACCATGTTCGCAACACAACATCATGTCGCGTTATCCTAAAATGGGGACAAACAAATGAGAATCGACCACTGACCATGGTCACAATGCGGTATTTGTATCAATTTGTTGTCTGAAACCCTTGGGGGTGTTGGCACATGACAGTAGTAGATCCCTTAGGCATTTTATCCAAGCCATTCTTGGAGGTGCCTTCGGGTGTGAAAGATAACAGGGTCTCGAATGAAATGGAGCACGAACCTTGACATGTGGATGGAAAAAACATGCCTATGTTGAATCTGACACTCCATGTCCTAGACCAGAGTACTCTGAGCACATTAGAGGACCACTGGAAAGGGTCAAAGGGCTTAGTTTGAGAGCGGCCAATAGATGGCGTATTCCCAAGTGAAGGGGGAACGAAGCCAAAAACCCTATACCACACCAATGTATCCCCCCACGGGGAGGGATGGGCCATGAGACCGATGTGACAAGAAGATCGTGGGATAACTTAAGAGATTGGGTTGGTCCTGAAACCTAGATGTTCTGGAGGACCTATGTATCCCATAAGGATGGGAATCAAGCCGCATGTAGTTCTAGAAGCACAGTTTAATGTCATGTATGATGATAAGAGGCATTTCTTCCAGGAATGTGTATGGCACGGCGGGTAACCCATGGTGAATGAGGACATAGCCCTATACTACACTGCACACTCTGGGTAAGGACTGGGATAAAAGGGGCCTGAGGCAGGGCCTTGTTCAGGAAGGCCTGACCAGCGTGTAGTTTAACGTCTTGTAGTGAGGACGAACATGCATTTTAAGGTCATGCTAGACCATAAGGCTCTTAGTTTAAGGTCTCAGAACGTGGACCAAAGGGGTCTAGATGTAGGAAAAAATGCAGTTTGAGGTCATACGAGACCGGGTGCAGTTTAGGGTCATGCAGGACCGGGGGCAGTTTAGGGTCATGCCGGACAATTATCCAATTTAAGTTCATGGGGTTCCCCAAAAGGATCTTAGTTTTAGGTCTTAGAACTCGGACCCAATGGTTCAGGAAAAATACTACTCAAGGAACCATGCATTTGTGGGAGGACTGATACGCTCAACATCCACAGTCACTTGGGAATATGGGCCATTGGGATAGACCTTATGGATGATGAAATGCCCCTCCTATTTGGGCTCCAATTTGGGTGGTTTCCTACTGTGAATCATTGGCGCTATGAGAGCCAGTACCATGTCACCTTGCAAGAAAAAGAGGAGGCGAACCTTTTTGTTGAAAGATCGAGTCATCCTGCTTTGATTCCATTCTAGGTTATGTAATGCACGAAGCCTATTCACATCCAGCACTTCTAATTTAGCTAGTCAGATTTCAGCAACTCTATCTGATGCTTGCTGGTCGTAGACCGCCGTGCACAATGAGGGAAACTGAATCTCGATGGGAAGGACGACCTCAACTCCATACACCGGGGAATACAGAGTCACCTGTGTATAATTACGAGTCGTTGTCTGATAAGCCCAGAGGGTATTGGGGAGCCTATCTGTCCAATATTTCTTATTCTGTACAACCATTTTTTGCAGAATGTTAGAGAGGGTCTTGTTAAACTCCTAGATCTGTCCATTCGCCTGCGCGTGATAGCAGGAGGTATGGTTAAGGCGAATGTTGTACTTGGCGTACAGTTTTTTCTACTCGGCTGCTTAGAAGTTAGTTCCATTATATGTGATTATAACGTGATGCACTCCAAATCGATAGATGATGTTGGAACCCATGAAGTCAGCGATAGAAAGAGCCTTGACATCCTTGAGTGGAATAACCAATGCCCACTTGGAAAATACATCTGTAGTGGTCATAATGAACCGGTATTGGCGAGCCGCCGTCGGTGGGTAAGGTCCTATGACATCCAACCCCCAGACTGCTAAGGGCCAAGAATACTTGGTAGTGTGAAGGGGCTCTGGTGGCCGATGCACAATGTTAGCATGAACTTGGAACGCATGACACCTCTTGGAAATATCGATGCAGTCATGGACCATAGAGGGACAGAAGTACCCCAACCTCCGAATCTGGTGGGAAAACATCGACTCGGACTCATGGGAACCACAGGAACCAGCATGAACCTCTTGCATGACATGTGGGATCTCGACTCCTTGAAGTAAACGGAGGAGAACACAATCAAATTCATGTCTGTAAAGGATCTTCTCAAGGCTCGGACTGTTCTGAAGGGTAAACTACAGTGCGTGTCGTTGGATTCGCTCGCGCTCAGCTCGGTTCAACGGAAGATTACCGCACTAGAGGTTTTCAATAAAGGGTGTCCTCAATCAAGAACTATTTCGATTACCACATATGAAGTCCCCAGGGATCCTGATGTAGGGGCACCAGTGGTGAGATGGTTCACCCACGGGCCATGGTCATCCTCCAGGATAACGGGAGCGATGACTCTCCAGTGTTCCATGTGGATAATCAGGTCGCCCTGTTCGGGCTCCGCCAATGACGCGGCCATGCTGGCCAAAGCGTCTGCTCGACTGTTCTGGGACTGGGGGATATGAACGACCTTTGGCTGAAATGGGAACTGATCCATTAGACGAAGGGTGCACTCCAGCAATGGCAGATGTTCGGGTTTTCTGACAACATAGTCACCATTGACCTACCTGATGACCAGCTCGGAGTCCCCATTCCAATGTAGATGGGGCACATCTATCTCGAGGGCAAGCCCGAGGCCAGTGATGAGGGAATGATATTCTGCCTCATTGTTGGTGCAGCCTTCTGACAAAAGGAACAAATACGGCAGAACCTCTTTCTCTGGGGTGATGAAGATGAAACCCATTCCCACTCTTTTGAGCCTAAGATGGTTGAGCCTTCTCCTAGTGGGGCTCCAGGAGGCACCATCGAAGTTAATCTGATAGCATGGGATGGCATGATCAACTGAGAGGATTACATCATTAGGAAATCCCAGATCCATTGGCTGGTCTGAAGAGGTTGGGTGAGTTGCTAAAAAGTCTACCAACGCCTGTCCTATGATGGCCTTCTAAGTCATGAATATGACGTCGAACTGTAGGAGGATCACTGCCCACCGCGCTAGTCGGTCAGCCAACATAGGTCAGTTCAGGATGTACTTCAACATGTCTTCCCGAGAGACCAGCTATACCTCGTGTTGCTACAAGTACTGCCACAATTTATTCATGGAAAATACGAGCGCCAAGCAGCTCTTCTCGATGGGAGAACATCTAATTTCCGTATCGAGGAGCATGGAGTTGATTTAGTAGAGGCTATTCTCTGTTCCCTCATTGTTCTTCTGGGTGAGAAGTGCGCCGAGGGACCATTCCAGGGCAGTCACATAAAGGACCATCGGCTTTCCGGAAATGAGTGGCATCAAGAACAGAGGTTGGAGAAGATAATACTTGATTTTTACAAAGGCGATCTGACACTCTTCATCCCACTCTTAGGAGGTGACTTTCTTCATGAGCTGGGAAAAGGGCATACACTTTCTGGCCAGATTCGCAATGAATTGGCGTATATAGGCTATGTGGCCTTGAAGACCTCGAAGCTCCCCAATATTACTCGGGGGAGGCATCTGACTGATGGCCTTGATCTTCTCGGGGTCGATCTCGATGCCTCATTATCTGACAACAAAGCCAAGAAACATCCCAGAGGTGACCCCGAAGGCACACTTCAATGGGTTCATCTTCAGGTGGCGGGAACAGAGGAAGCCGAGCACTTTCTCAAGGTCCTTGAGATGGTCCAAGCACTGGAGAGATTTGACCACCAGTTCATCCACGTAGAATTCCACCAATGTGCCGAGAATTGGATTGAATATGCAATGAATGGCCCGTTGATAGGTGGCACCCACATTCTTTAGGTTGAAGGGAATAACCTGGTAAAATAAAGTACCTTGGGGTGCCATGAAGGCAGTGAACTCTTCGTCCATGGGGGCCATCCGGATCTGGTTATACCCTGAATACGCATCCATGAAGGAGAGGGCTTAGAACCCGGCCATGGAATCAACCAACAACTCTGTCACTAGAAGGGGAAAATCATCTTTCAGATAGTGGTGGTTAAGATCGTGGAAGTCAATACAGACCATGATCTGTCCGTTCTTCTTCATGACTGGCACAATATTGGCTAGCCATCGGGGGTACAGAACTTCCTTGAAGAAGTTGGTTTTAATAAGCTTGTCAACTTCAGCCTTAATCATGGCACCATGAGAAGGGTTCATCTTTCTAGGAGGCTCCTTGATCCCGTGATGGTTTGCTGGAAGGCCAAGGCGGTGGACGGTGACCTAGGGATCTTGACCTAGCATCTCGTCATAACTCCAAGAGAACACATCACAGTGTTGTTTGAGAATGTCCACATACTGTGGCTGCTCTTTGAGGGACATAACGGTGCTGACCAATGTGGGTCTCGGGTCTGTCTCGCTACCGAGGTTCACCTGCACAAACTCATCGACCGTGGTGGATACCCCCTCCTCAAAGGCAGGGGAGCATGTTCCATGTCCTCTGCTCCACTTGTGGAGGGACCATCCACAGGGGGGGCTGTTTCGGGGATACTAGACCTTGATGGGAAGCTGGTTCCGGCTTGGGCGGCAGTGGTCGTCACGTCAGGAGACTCATGCACTATGGATACCATGGAAAAAAGGTGGTTGATCCAATCCCATCTGGTCATTGGCCTAAGGGGCCATGCTTTATGACATCAAATTAGTAGTGGCGCGCCGACTTGAGCCGGTTAATTCCAGCCTAGCGAAAGGGACATGTATGACGTACCACCATTGTCATGATCCTAACATCCCGATATCGTACAGGGGTAGGAGGTTCGGGAATCACTTGAGCCAGGTTGGTGTAGGAGTATGAGGTGATTTTCCTCTATCGCTTGGACCCAGAAATATTCCTTCCTCTTGTACCCAATACCAAAAAGCGCTGCCCCATGTCGTGGATCGTGGCCTCCAACCGATGGATTGGGAAGACGTAGGCATCATCAAAACCTGCCGTGGGATCACTTGTGACAGTGACAGGTTCAAATCACCTGCCAGAACCTGCTTCTCCTTGGTTTTGTAGTAGACGACGTCCAGATAACAGGCTTCACAAGAGGCAAAAGGAGACGCATCTCCTAAGAGCATGCCTACTCGACCATTAAGGGAGTATTTGAGGAATTGGTGATATGACGAAGGGACTGCCATGTGAAGATGGAGCCACAACCTGCCCATAAACGCGTCGTAGGCGGTGTCCTGAGTGACAACCATGAATTCAGTGCTAGCAATTAGGCCACCAAACTAGGTCTTCAGGCGAATCTTTCCGACTGGAGTCTGCTCAGTCCTGTCATACCCCTGGATTCTGAGGTCAGAGAGAGTTAAATCATCCTCAGACAAAACTAGCTTCTGTAGTGTCCGAGTCGGGATTAGGTTAATCCTAGAACCTGTGTCAACAAGGCAGCAGTGTTCTTCCATGCCATTGAACTGGCCAGTGACGTATAGTGGATGAATATGCCTATGTATGGAAGGGTCTTATTCTTCACCGGATAATGAGATAACTTCTTGGCATTCGACGTTCTCAATTGCCTCAGCATGGGAGGCTTCTACAGCTGCTACCTCCTTCTCAAACTGGAGGGGGCTCCTTAGGGCCTCGGAAAGTTTTTCACACATTTCAGACGATAGGAGAAGAGCCTCAAGGATAGAAAGCTTTGCTGTAATGCCACCCAGGTGCTTCATGACATCATACATTCGGGCCAAATTCCATATTCTGCTTACAGGAGGCCGTTTTGCGATTAGAGGCATGATGGGCATTGCCGGCGGTACCAGTGGCTGACTGGTACTAGTCACGTCTCGTTGTTCACTAGTCAAGACTTGGAGATTATGACCGAAAGGGTGGGGTCGGCAGGTGGCAGGGCATAGCTGTTCGTGGCACAGCCGAGGTGGTTTTACCTGATCTAGCAACACAAATGGTGGTGGAGGCGGACCTATCGACATTGGATGAAGGGGCCACATTTGCTGAGCTCTGTACTGGCCATGCTGCCTTGTCTGAGTAGCATGCACGACTTGGCTAGAGGTTCCCACTACCATGCCCCGATGATTCACATAGCCGCGGCTCCACCGACATTGGTGACGACAGGGGACATTGGGAAGGTCCACCTAGCGTTACTCATCGTCGGGAGTCAAAAAGGGATTTATCAACTCTACGGTGTTAACCGAAACATACCACGGACTGTCACTTGAGGAGTCATCCACTACCGTACAGAGTCTCAGAGAGATCCCCATTTCTGGGGGCATAAAATCGCCAAGAGTGCAGAATGAAGACGACATTGGTAGGGAACGTTCTTTCTTCTTGCGCTGCCACTTGCTCTTCTGGGAAGAGGTAGGATGGGACGACGATGATGAGGTAGCGCTTGAAGATTATGAGGGCTCTGGCTGATTCAGGCGGGCACAGATGATGCCACAGGCATGGGAGACTGTCTTGCGGGCCATCCAGTCATTATACATTCAGGACCCATTGTCGGAAACCTTCTGACTTTCATCCTCATCGTCACTACTGCCATTTGATCTCACAAAAACACATGCTACTTGTGTTGGGGCTGGGGCCAACCTGACTACATTATTGTCAATATGGACTTAGTGTAAGTACTTGAACACGTAGAATCACTAGATGGTGTGCCCCAAGGTCTAGTGATAAGGTCATTAGTTAGGTTGATCTGTGAGATGATCCTCTTCCGGCTTCCGGTACTTGGGAAGCCGCACTATTCTTTGCTCCAGAGTGCTACAGAAATAACCAGAGACATGAGCCTCGTAGAATGAGTATTCCCGATTCCTCCTATCTAGAATGGGGCCTCTTGGAGGGTGGCCCTAACATGGGGCCGGAGGAGCATGTCGAGGAGGTGGAACCTGATTATCTCACCTAGGTGGTGGTGGTGCGTTACACGGAGGCTCCCGCCGATTTTGAGGTGGTCGCTGCTAGGCCAGAGGCTGCGCCCGTGGGGGTGGACCCTTATGGGGCTACGGAGCTGGCCTCACTGGTAGAAACTCTAGCTACCTGGGGGCCTCTATCTAAGCCACAACAGCAGGCTCGGCTCTGGCAGTTCTCCTTGCAGGGATTACCGGAGGCAGCGGGCGTGCCTGGTTGGCCGGTTGCAGGGATTCTTCGAGGTGCTGAGCCTTGTCTGAGAAGTCCTGAAACCCTCCGGGGTAATTCTGAGTGATGAGAGAAGAAACCAGCTCTGCCTTGACGTTCCCTACACACATTATCAGTAATTTCTCCTAAGTTAGTGGCATGTCAAGGGAGTATGTGAGTCCCTTCCACTGGGCGATGAAGTCTGCGACTCGTTTATCATGCCTTTTATTGCACCTGAAGATGTCTGCGATGTTCGACTTCCGAGTTGTGGAACTGAACTGGTAGAGGAATCTCCTACGAAGGTCCTCCCAACTAGTCATAGATCCGACAAGGAGCTAGCTGTATCAGACGAATGATGGTCTTTCTAGTGTCTGAACGAAGTAAATGAGCTTGGCAGCCTCCTACTGTGCTGGAGTTCCTAACATAGGCCTGCACCTTGAGTTGAAGTTGGCCCAGTGTTGTGGAGGGTCTCTGCTCCCGTTAAAGGGGGAGATAGTGGGGTTCCCAAATCCCGGTGCAGCCGACATATCATCCACCCATGCTGGGTATGGCTTGCCATCGTGTGGGATTGCCACCTATCGAGTTTCCATAGCTCTAAGAGGGTGATTATTTCCGCCATCAGATGGTATGGATGTGGGTTCATATCCTGACAGGGATCCCTAACCACAAGAGCATTGTCGGGCTCTTCAATCCAGTAGTCAAGCTCAGCACCTCGTCGGGCGGCTGGTAGAGCGACTCTTGGGGAAACGGGAGGAACCCGAGCGGGGTCCCCTGGGTGATCACACCGCTCAGGAGGGTTTGGAGAAACATATTGTGCCCTCTTTCCATGAGCTCCAGCCTCTCCTCTATTGGCGAACATGACATGATCACAATTGCCCGAGAGAATCTCATCGAGGGGTAGATGCTCCTGCCCCTGCTGTCTCATCCTAGGATCACCATAGTCTGGCCACCGCTCTACAATGCATTCGGCCAGAAGCTCATCAACCAGAATATTCTTCTCTGCAAGCTATTGGTGCAGCATGGTATTCTCGAGATCTCCCTCCGCCTTCTGTATTGAGGCAGATGGGTCAGCGAGCTTGACAGCCCCGACGTTCTCTTTAACCTTGTCGATGTTTTGACTCAGTGTTAATGCTTCAGTGGGCATTGGGAGGCCCAGGAGGATCCTTTGCTGGCGAGTAATTCTCCCTGATGGATCCAGTAGCAGCTTTTTCTTCAGGGGGTGATTCCTTGTCGAGGAGTTACTCACTGTTTCCCTTTTCCGACAAGTCGACCATGTTGACCGCCACTCCCCTTGGAGGCATTCCCTCAGATCCACCCAGTGAGTCGGGCTGTTGGTTAATTGCGCTAAAAAGAAGGGCAGCGTACTGGCCCCATCCACAAACATGCGCGTGGGGGGGTGGCTTCCTCGATAACCATGCAGAGTATTTGAAAACTCTGGATGCATTGTTTCCGGAGGGCCATATGGTGGCCAAGTGACTCATGGTGCCGAACCGCGGGGAGTGCGGCCAGGTCGACCCGACGACATTGCTCACAGATATCCTCGAGATGTGCTTGACTCTTAGGATAACGTTCTCGCTGATGGTTAAGACGGGAGTGAGTCACCCGGAGAGTCTGGCGGAAACATTCAAACTCTCCCGGGGTGAGCGATTCGGGTATATCAAAATATGATCATGCGATCGGCCAAAACTTCTCAGGGAAGTGTCCTACTGTGGGGACTGTCCAGAAGTTCCACGACTCTGGTTCGAGATCCGGCCATTGCTTCTACTTCTAATCAGCTGAGGATGAATGAGGAATTGGCAGCGGTGCCGATGCATTCCGCTAGGCTGGTGGGCTGGCTGGAGGAGAATACGTCGAGCATGTCGATTGGCCGCTAAATCCTAAGTCATCCTCCAAGGGCTGCAGTGTCCTGGATTCCACGTCACGATAGGATGGACTGCAAAACAGGCCTCCTGTCACTGTGTCGGTTCTTTCCAAGGGTGTGCCAGGTCGCGACTATTCTGTCGGTCCCCAGAAAAGTTCTCCACCCTCTCTGACTGAGGTGGAAGGTGCTTCAGGAGTGGCCAATGGTAACTGCAATTTTGATCCCGTGGGGTACGCCAATCCCTCGTCCTCCTGGATATACCTTCATAGGGAGGCGGGAATCATGAGGATCTCGCATTCAGGGAGTACGAGGCTGACGCGCCGCGTCCCCATCCCTTCCCTAAAATCAAATGGTTGGGGGAAGGTTCCATTTCCGAGTCGTACTCTGCCTCAGAGTCCAAGAAATGGACTGGTTTGATTTCTGTCCGGACTTCCCTGACATTCCACTTGCGGCGATGACGTCCCGCCTTCTTTCCCCTGGGTGGCTCCTTGGGGAAAGGTTGATTTCCATCATGGAGTCCTCTTGCCGCGACAGTGCTGGGGCCGAGAGGACCGAAGGCTGGGGTGCGAGGAGCACTGGGGAAGATGTCTAAAAAGACATGGGGAGGACCTCTATGTTCGCGAATGAAAGGATATGCAACATCTCCATACTCGCGGCCAGCGTTAGGGGAAGTGACCCCATACACCGTGCAGTGGGTGCTGGAAAGATCCATACCTAGAGCGTAGCTATCACGGGAAAGCCTTTTACTTTCCATAATGGTGGCACATAGTAGGCCTTCATGGTGGATGGCACTACCGTGAATCGTTCCACGACAGCCATTGATTGTGCCAGTGACCGGGAGAGTCGACCCAACCTACCTACAGGGCATTCGGGGCCTCGATCAGGGTCAGGCATGTAACTGCCCCTGGTCAATGTGCGTGGGGGTCTGATAACAGGGGTCAGCAGTGGCTTGGGCCATAGTTGTTGTTGATGTTGGTGCCCTAGAGAGAGAATTCTTTTCCACTCGTGCCCGAAGCTGGCATCGGGTCAGATGGGTTGGAGCTGGTAGTGCGGGCACATAGATCGCCTACTCCTCAGCCCAGGGAGTCGGGCGGCGGCATCGACGCAGCCTGGTGGGTGCCATTGTCGTGGACCCTTGATGTGGTTCTTTGATCGGGTGAACCCGGACATCCCCTAAGTCATTGGCGTACGGAAGGGATGTGTCAAGGCTCTCTGGAGATAAACTCCCGAAACAGTTGAACATTGGAGTGGGGAGCGGTGGCTCCCAGCGTAGCCCCGGGGGGCAGCGATGGAGGTGAGGCGCAACTGCCTCTAGATCGAAATGGTCCATGTCCCTTGTGGGGATGACCCCTTCCTCCTTGTACCTACGAACCAGGTCGTTCATCACCCTTCGTTGGATAATCTCTGATGGGGAGAGGGGGCATGAGCACCCAGCAGTCGCGGCAGTGGGAGCTGCTATGGAAAAGGCGGGACCACGTGGGGTGGACGCGTCGGTACTTCCCCTGCCCCTGCGCCAGTGGGCATGTGGCGATCGATCTACGGATGTAGCGATCTGATTCCTGGAAGCAGGCAGATGAACCCATTAACACTAATAGGAAAAGAAATCGATAACCAATATCCCAACGTCATTCCACCTTTTGTGGTTGGTAAAGGGGATCCATGCTGACAACGTCGAAAAATTGAGTGCTCAATATCCTGACTGCCTCAACCCCTACCAGGTTTTATGTCTTAGTGCGGGGTACCCAGACCTGGTGACATTCTAATATTTTGAGACCCCGAACGCTGCCAGTATCCATATTGAGGAGAGGAGGTTCATGTCGGGTTCACCATTTTCTGTTTCCGACGCTTTATGATGGGGTGCACGCGCATCCATCACATAGAGGAGGATGTGAATCTTGTTGCCCCGCATTCCCGCTTTCCAAAGGTGGGCAGAATTCGCTCCATATTCAGGGACGTCTGCTCTTTGATCGAAACAAGGATGATGGTATGTTGGTCTTCCTTCCGTGGATTCCACCTCGGAGCTCATCACCTAGTCCGAGTCTCCCTTATATATTTAAGACGTATTTGTGAACCTTACTCCCGGTGCCATATTTTCATGGACACCAGTTAATTACGCTGCTTCCGTCGAGACGCTCCAAGGTGTCTGGTCGGGGTAGAAACCTTCGGTGAGGAGAACTGTCACGCTGGGGTGTCGTTGGCGCACCTTGATGCTGGGGGATTGGCATTTCTGTCTTCTGTCCCTTATTATAGGACTTCTCGAGGGTGTGGAAGCATGATGCATCCCACATCGAACACGGCGAATTGTGATCCATTTGAGGTTTTCCTCAGCTTCCCATGTTTAACACAGGGTATACCACGAGTTTAACGTCTTGCGGAGATGGATCAGACTGATCGGAACCCCGAGAGTGGATCAGATTGAAGGACCCTCTATGGGGAACACTGATATTGGGGCCAACACGTGGGCGGATTCCTGGGTACTATGGATTGGAATGAGGTGGCATGATCCCAATGGGATGTGGTGCCCGGGTAAGGATCATGATGGGTGATGGAGTGAAGTGGGGATTGAACCTCATGGAGGCTTCCTATGTAACCCCATGGAAGGGAATAAAAGTCCACGTAGTTCGGTACTGTGGTGGGACACCTGGAGAGGCGACCCATGAGAATGGATGCATGGATTGGAGCCTGGAAGATGTAATACCTCCGGGCTAGGGCATGAGCTTCCCGAGGAATGTGTGCTCGAGGGAGAGTTCATGATGAGACATGGGTGTTGGATATGGTGATTACGCTTTGAGGATGCCTGTAATGGTGGATATGGGGCTTACTCTCTGAGGTAGCCCATGATGGAGGTTATGAAACGACGTGGAGGGGTCGGAAAAAATGAGTGATGGGATTGGACCTCGTGGGGGCTTCCTACTTACCATGCTTAGCACAGATCAAAGTCCACATAGTTTGGGGCATACAATTTAACATCATGCGGGACGAGGAAGACAGTTTAACGTCATACAGGACGTGCAATTTGGAGCTTGCACTCTGAGGTGGCCCAATGTTTTGGCGAACCGACATGAAGAAGTCGGAACAACCGGGTGGGGGGCTTGAACCTCATGGAGGCTACCTACGTACCATGCTTGAGCATGGATCAAAGTCCCCATAGTTCGCTAGGATTAGGCTTACTCTATGAGGCGGATCATTGAGGATTTCATGGTCGATGCTCGCTCTAAGCCCACATGATTCATGCTTGGTGTGAGAAACAAGAGGCAGCAGGGACCAGATGATCACGTCATGAAGGGTGTATCCAAGAAAATCGGAGCGGGGCTTACGCGTTGAGCGGCCCAAAGAGGAAACAGGGGCTTATGCATGGTTAGCAGCCCTTAGTGCCGGGACATACTCCCGGATAGAGGCCCGAGATGCGACATAGCACAGAGGGAGAGGGATTTGGGACGAACAAAGGAGATGCCTCGTTCCTTATCACGCCCTCCACTAGCCTTGGCAGTGGGGAAGTATGGAGGTGCATGGGTGCAACCTTCCACAAGAGATGCTAGGGGATTACACTCTGAGGAAGCCCTTCCCCCGTGGAAAAATGCCACGCCTAAAAGAGGAAATCATTCCATGTGAGGAAGATTCCCTTCCCATGGAGACGAGTGGTGTAAAGAATGTACGAGCTGGGGGGACCCTGCGTGCGAGGCACGGGGTCAGATCACAGTTTAATGTCATGTGTTGAGGACGAGGTGCTTGGCAGTTTAACATCCTATAGCTCGGACGAGGTAGGTTTTCTCCACACCCCTAGGGCTTACATTCCCAACACCCTCTATCCCTTGTGGGAGGGAAGGAATCAGCATGTCCGTAGTAAAGGGGTGTCCTAGGGCGAACCATCGAGGGGTCCACGTTAGCGTGGCTATGAAATGAAGCAATAGCTGTTAGCGTGCCTATACGTAGAAGCATGAGGCAAAGCAATGCAACGGGAAACACCACCCAAGGGACCTTGAGGTTACTTCGTACGAGCCTGGAAGGCCGTACGGGAAAACAACGCATTGAGTGCATGCCCGGTATGGAGGACCTCGGGCACCTATGCAGGGAGGAACCTGGGGGCGTAAAGGTGAGGGGTCCTAGGGTTTTGCACGAAAAAATAGGGTTGGAAGGTAAAAAATCGGGATGGCGAACAAGTAGTGAAGAGGTATTGCGCGCAGCTAGGGGAGATTGCACGCAACAGACCAGGATTGCATGCGGGGGGAAACGGTCGATCCCTAAGGTATGGAAAAATGTAATGAAGGGATTTCACGAAATTTGGAAGGGATGGCACACCATTGTGGGGGATTGCGCGCAATGGGAAGAGATTGCGTGCAAAGGAGGAACCCTGAGGAGTTGTCCAATTCCCTTAAGTCTGTGGGATTGCGCGCAAAGGAAAACCCGGATGCAAGATTGCGTGAAAAGGGTTATTACCTGGAAGTCATATTGTGTGCGCGGGAGTCCAAATTGTGTGCACGGGAGCTGGTCCAAATTCCTCAACCCCGAAATTGTAGGGGTCACCTTCTATT
The DNA here is from genome assembly GCA_963277665.1 of Viscum album. Taxonomy (NCBI): domain Eukaryota; kingdom Viridiplantae; phylum Streptophyta; class Magnoliopsida; order Santalales; family Viscaceae; genus Viscum; species Viscum album. The sequence goes on along the minus strand of OY728125.1, from coordinate 1,917,231,560 downwards.
AATAGGCATCTGCCATCATGGAATCTGGACGGTGCGCGAACTCTTCTATGCTAGGACATGTCGGCGTGAAAGGCCTCCCCGTGCGGAACCGGGCTTGCAAAATTGCTCACCACATCGGTTCATTTTAGCGAATCCAGGGTGTCCTTCGTGCGAACACTTTTTTTCACGGAAGTCCTCCTTAATTTCGCACACCACTTCCGGGCCCACCAGACCGGGCCTTTAAGTCTGAATATGACTTCGCATTGTCATTTCAAAACTTCCTCTAGGAGTTACAAACTTTTTTCGGCGTCTACAACAATAATCTGACTTTTCTTCATGTTAAATTTAATCTTTTCATGTCTTTTAATAGTACATATGGAGATTGAGATGTCCATGAAACAATTTTCATTAATAATAACAATAAACAAGCTACCAAAAAATGAGGGATGTTTCTCATATTCTTATTGAAATCAAAGATAATCATCCAATGTAGTGAAAATAATTTTCTCAATGAGAGGATAAGAAAACTCTACACCAACCATTACTCAAGCATAGAATATAAATTCTAATTCTTTAGTTTGATATTCCATTTTAATGAGAAATCCCATTGATACATCAATTTCATATATAATTTATTGATTACATAAAATCCAACTATCATTTGTAAAAATTATTTTATGCATACTATACCAGAACATGATTCTATGTCATGTTTAAATGATAAAAAAATCACTAAAAATAATAGATTTAATTCAATCAAAACAAGAAACATTATTCTCACCGTCAATATCCACCCGGAACTATTTGTGTTATTTTGAAAATGAAGGGGAAATTATTCATACAATAATTCAATAAAATGTAATTCTATTATTTTAATTTTCAAAAAAATGATAGATGAACCAAATAAGAATAATGAAATTTTCCTTTGACCTATTCTCTTTATCACCAACAGAAACTCCCAAATCCACACTATTCATTGTAAAACCAAAAGGGAATGTAATGAATCCCTAATCTCACTCATACAAAATCAAATGTAATCATGTAATAAAAAGTGTAAGAAGAATAAAATATGTTATAATGTGTATTTCCATAATGGTAATTCATGAATTATATTTGTTTAAAATATTTTAAAACATAAGGTAAGACCAATGTCTTACCAGTTTCAATGAATTAAAAAACATACAAGTATATCAATGTAATTGAAATATATCATGTTTTTATTAAAAAAGAATGTTTTCACAGAAATATATATAATGAGAATATATGAATAAAGTGAATATTAGAAACATATATCAAAAGGTATAATAATTATTTAGTGGGAAGTTAATTTTCAAATATAGAATTCTCTCATAACCTGAATAAATGGAAACAATCCAAAACACGAAAACATTGAAAAATTAAAATCACAGATGTTCCCTAAGTTAAATGTCTCTTAGATCACAAAATTCATGTCAAAAAGTAATTGTTTTTTAACAAAATACCCCCATGAAACGATTTAATAAAATAGTTTCCTCACTAGTTGAGATAAAAGTGATATGTATAAATTAATATATATATATATATACTAAAACATGAAAAATAATTCCAAAGAAATTATTATTTGTTATAAATTCAACTTCATAATAATTTTTTTTAATATTATTTTAGGTATCGTCCGTCTATAAAAATACTTTCCTCCAAAAATAGGTTAATAATGGGTGACATATATGAAATAAAACAGTAAGGAATCAATTAGAACATATTTTAATAAAAATATACAAAAAATCAAACATTTTCTTCTAGTGAAAATTTAAACTATAGTAAAATGATATCATATATGAAAATAAAAAATTGGGGAATCATAAAAAATTAAAATAGAAGGGGAAAACAATATGAATATAAGGACACATTTGATCATTGTATGATTAATCACTTTTATCCTCATGAATAGTGTACTTTGGGTAAGCTAATGTAAGATCCCAACCTTTTTTGGAGTTATCTCAGGAACAATTTTAGGTAAAATAAATTTTTACTAAAGTGACATTGATTCCAGTTATGGATAAGAGTGTGATTAGGTGAATTATACGAAACTTTTATAGAAAATATGATGTACACGGTTGGTGCATGGTTTGTACAAACCGTGCGGCTGCCTAATAGAAACGGTGTGCCCTCTGGTATTTTCAGGAAGTATATTCAACATAATTATATAATGGTTTGAAATTTTGTTTGAAGGGTCCAGGAAATGTTCCCCCTTAATATTGTGGCTAACGCACAGTTTTTTAACCATGTAACTATACCATGTACGGGCTGACAGTGAGATACTAAAATTTTGGATCTCACTCATTTTCAACTTTTAATGAATTATTTCACTTATTCTATGGCCCTAACCTGATATTTTACTTTTCTAAGGGTAAAGGAAGGTTCTCCCATTGACATGGATGGATTTCAAGGCCTCACAAACACCATTCTTTGAGATCGAAATCCTAAATTGAAGAACTACTCTTTTCCTAGTAAGTGGATTCCATCTGAATGATTCTCAATTTCATTCTTCTATCGTTCCTCGATATTTTCATGGATAATATTCTATTTTCCTTGGTTATAATCCTATGTGCTGAGATCTAGATCTTGGAATGTGGATTTATATCTAGATTTATGAGATCTTAATGTCTTTGATATTCATTTTGGTTTAGGGATTTAGATCTGGAACATTCATCAATGTGGTTGTGCTGCTCCAATTTTTGGGATATCCATTAAGAAAACAACCATCAATGAACCAATATGTGGTATAAATATAATTCACATAGTTATGGATTTGATATTTATATGAACAATTGTATAATTGATAGAATTCTCTAGAAATTGGTTTTCTTGATTTGGGTTAATTAGATTTACCAATTGATTTATCAAATCATTGTTGAAATAGGTGATTAATTGTGGAATTAATCATTAGACTAGTAGGTTTCCGTATTAGATAATTTATTTTGGAAAATTTATTATAATAGGGAGGGGTTTTAATCTAAACAAATAATCAGGGGATTAATTATGAGATATTAAATTGGAAAAGTTGAGATAATTAATTAATTATTAATTATTTTCCTTTTATAACATTATCTAGAGAATTAATTTTGGGATTAATTATAGATGTGGATATTAGAATGAGATAATTAATTATGGAATAATTTTTTTGATATTGATTAATTAATTGAAAACTAATTAATGGTTTGAAGCAGTTAGTTAGTTGTTGAGTTACCTAATGGAATGGATCTGTTAAACTAATTAGTGAGTTAGTAATGGGATTGGGATAGATAATTTATTAGAAAATTAATTATGTCAAAGAGAATGGGAACATGATAATTCATAATTGGGTTGTAAAAATGATAACATGGTCAACCTACTTATGAGTCAAATGAATGTGAATATGGTCATTATAAATTGAGAAGTATACATGGAATCATGTTCATTATACTTATGAGTAAAGAGATTGGGAACATGGTAATTCTATTAAAAAGTAACAATGATAACATGTTTAACTTACTTACATTTTTGATATTTTTAAATTTGGAAATGTGGCTTATAGATGTGAGATTAATGAATGGAAATAATGGAACTATGAGTTATGGCCTCACACGACAATGTTCATACTTCAACATGTGTCGAATCAGGTACTGAGATGCCATAGAACCTTGAATACATTGAGCTTCGACAAGAAGCATGCTTTATGATTTGATATTACTCATGGAGCACTTCGGAATCCCATCCGAGATGAAGTTAGTATATGGGTTTGTGTATCCTTGGGAACCCTAGAGTAATTGTTGTTAGATAAAAATAATTGAAAATGTGATAAACTATTTATTTTTGCATTATGATTATTTCCACATAGAACTACATGCAATATATATTGACTCAAATTAATTGTGACACCATTGGTGGTGGCCTACTGAGTTTTACTCATGTAACGTCCTGGACCCAGGTGCCACTCAACGGGTGCCCCAAACCCAGTTCACCACACGACCTCAAGCGCATTTCCCCAAATGCCAGAGGCTGCCGACTAGTAGCGATGGCCCAGGTCTAATAGTGGGGAATATATGCCCTCATTTGTCAAAGTGTAGCGCATAGTTTCCCCACTATCAGACCTGGACCCTCGCTGCTAGTCGGCAGCCTCTGGCGTTTGGGGAAATGCGCTTGAGGTCGCGTGGCGAACCGGGTTCGGGGCACCCCTTGAGTGGAACCCAGGTCCGAGACATTACGAAGTGGTATAAAAGGGGTTTCTTTTCCATGAATTACTATTTGGAGCCGTAGTCAGGGATATGAAGAATGATAGTTTGTAAAAAGCTATGCCCGGGCATAGCTAACCCGTGTATAGGGAAAAGCCAGTCTACCTCGTATTTTTCAATTCTTTTGATTTTGCAAATTGTACATTTGAAATGTTTTCACCGTTGGGTGACGCACTTGGATTATGTTGTTTATATTTTTTCTATGGGTTCTCTTTAGTTGCAACCTAATGAGATGAGGGTATGCCGTCTCATTCATCATATAGGCACATGCTAGATATCACATGCCATGCATAGTTTCTATGCCAATTAGGTGCATTAGAATTTGCATGTTGTTGTGATAGTTTGCGTTATACTAAAGCAAGTTGTTGTGATAGCTGCTTGATACATAACTGCTCTGTGATAGGGTATTTCTTGTATGAGACTGTTTATAGAATGGACGACAAACTTTGGGTTTTGGGGAGTATGGGCCCCCATTGACCGGAATTTGGTGGATCATTAACTGTTTATTAGTTATAACACAGATAAGATGTCAAACATTGATTCATGAGGAGTATGGGCCCTCACAGGTCGGAATTTGACACTTAGGTGTTGGTTTTTGGTATTTTCTAGGTTATGGGGACGTTTCTGAGGCATACTGTTCGGAAACCCAGTATACACGTCGTGTATGTTCTTCTGTTCAGGAAGAAAAAAATGAACTTTTTATGTACACGCCGTGTACCCTAAGTACACGCCGTGTAGTCTATTTCTGTGTCACAAACCATGTGGGTGGTGACACGGGGTAGGGAAAGGCTTGGGTAAAACATGTCGTGTGACTAACAACCTGGGTCGGTGAACTCTTGTACAGACCACGCCGTGTCAATGCTGGACACGCCTTTTAGTGTGACCTGGGGGCTCAGCTGTGTAACTAACAACACTGGCTAGTGTCACCTCTCTTTTACACGCCGTGTACCTATGGGAAATGCCGTGTAGTCATGTCCGAGGACAGGCCTTGTGGACTTAGCTGGGTGGCTGGGAAATGGGGTGATGTACATGCTGTGTGTGGGTGTAACACACCATGTAGTTTCAAGACGAGTAGTCGGCCGTGTCACAAGCGACACAGGTTGTTGGAAATTAACACCATACACGCCGTGTAGATTAAGTACACACCCTGTAGTTTTCTTTAACAGGAGTCGTGTGGCTTAGCTGTGCAGAAGGACTCGGGCAGCGGAAGGGTAGTCAAGTACACGCCGTGTAGTTAGTGTACGCTCCATGTAGTCTTGTTTTGCAAATTTTGAAATTCCTCTTTCCTTTTGTTCCATTGTGGTTCCTTCTTTTCGTTCTTAATAATCATGAATCTGAGGCGTTCTTTTGACCCTGTAGTGTCATGCCGCCTAGACGACCACGCGTTGTTCGCCAGGAGAGTGGCAACGTGTATACTCCAGAGATAGTGGGCCACGGGCTACCAGTTGATCATCCAACAGAGCCAGATGCGGCGCCAGCTGCTATACCAGACACAGGTGTGGAGGCGTAGTTCCGTGAAAGTTTATTTCGGTTCATGCAGACCTTTCAGGGAGCACCGTAGGCTACCACATCTATGGCCGAGCTAACATGTATCTTCTAGCAGCTGCATCCGCCTATATTTTCAGGGGATGGCGGACCACAGGCTGCGAAGTCTTGGTTGTGGTCGATGCATACTATTTTCGAGCATCTTGAGATGCCTCCAGGGCGGGGGGTCAGGTTTGTGACTTACATTCTGCGTGATTCCTCCAAGATGTGGTGGGATGTTATCACCTAGTCATAGCATCACAGAGACAAGGTGTGGGAAGATTTTCAGGCAGTCTTCTATGACTTCTTATTTCCCGAGATACTGAGGGAAGATAGAGCTCAAAAGTTCGTGGATCTTGAGTAGGATGCTATGTCAGTGATGGAATATTTTGCTCGTTTTACAGAGCTTCAGCGCTCTGCACCAGTGCTAGTGGGTGATGAGATGCTGAGAGCCAGACTTTTTGAGGATTGTCTTCGGTATGACATTTGAGCGCTAGTGAATGTCTTTAGGATTCCTTCTATAAATTCCATTGTGAACCAGGTGCTGATTACGGAGAGGAACCTGTGAGAATCTGGTTATGTGGGCCAGGGCGGTTCAACACCAGTTACTGGTACTATTTCTACTGGAAAGAAGAAGAGACAGATATACTTCTCTCATGGCGGCAGTACCAGCCAGGCAGCTTCTTCAGGTGGTCTGATCAGGTGCTACCAGTGTGGAAGAGAGGGGAACAAGAGACCGCAGTGTCCACGAGACCCAGTGGAGTGCTGAGCATGTGGCAAGATGGGTCATATACAGTGATTTTGCAGGGCGTTTCCACCGATGGATATTGAGAGGGGTTCTGTGTAGATTCCCTGTGCGGGAGCAGGGCCAGTGGATTCTTACCAGTCGAGGAACTGGAATACGTCAGGGTATGAAGGCAGAGATGGTGGTCGTGGCTGTGGTATCCAGACACCAGGATCTCAGATGCAGCAGGGCGAGACAGCTCAGGGTAGCCAGGCTGTGTCGCAGGTCCGCGGAACAGGGCAGGCATATGGAGTGCAACAGACCCATCAAGAGCAGGATCCCGGACCTTCTATAGTCAGAGGTACTATTCTAGTATCTTCTGTCTTATCTATAGTACTTTTTGATACGGGTGCTACACATAGTTTCATATCTGTACCCATTGTAGAGATCCTTGGTCTTTATGTTTCTCTTTCTTATGTTATTATGATGCTAGACACTCCGTTGGGAACAAGATCGGTTGGTGTGCGTCAGTGCAAGGAGTTCCCCCTTGAGTTTACAGGGTGTCACTTCCTTTGGGACCTATATGTATTAGAGATGACGAGTTATGACGTCATTCTCGTGATGGACTGGTTGGTTCCCTTTCGAGCCTTTGTAGACTGCTATCACCGCAGGGTGTGTTTCACGTCACCAGAGGGGGGAGAGTTTCTATACAAGGGTGAATGAGATGTTCAGGTGAGTTGAGCTGGACCAGAGCATCATGGGTGAGGTGGAGTCACAGCCCAGACTGCGAGTTTGTATTTGGATGATCTTGGGACTGGTCGGACGGATTTCCCTCCAGTTGTTGATCATTTCAGGGATATCTCCCCGGACGACTTTTTAGGTTTACCTCCGGCGTGTGAGGTGGATTTCTCTATTGATCTAGTTCTAGTAGGAGCACCAGTGTCCATTCATTTATATAGGATGGATACACCTAAGTTGCAGGAGCTCATGAGACAATTGGAGGAGTTATAGGGAAAGGGCGTTATCTGACCCAGTACTTCTCCTTGAAGTTCTCCGGTCCTTTTTGCAAAGAAGGCGGATGGTACCCTCAGACATTGCGTGGATTATCGGAAGCTGAACCAGTTGACGGTTAAGAACTGATATCCCTTACCAAGGATTGATGATCTTTTTGATCAGCTTCATGGAGCACGAGTGTTCTTGAAGATCGACTTGAGATCAGGATATCATCAGCTACACATGAGACCATCTGATATATCTCTCACGACTTTTAGGAGTAGGTATGGTCTATATGACAATATGGTTATGCCGTTCGGACTCACGAATGTGCCAACAGTTTTCATGGATATGATGAATCGTGTGTTCCATCCGTATCTTGATTCATTTGTAGTAATATTCGTGGACGACATGTTGGTGTACACTCACACTCGACATGACCATGCCACCCATCTTGATATCGTAATGAGTACATTGAGGGAGAATCAGCTATATGCTAAGCTCTCAAAGTGCCACTTTTGGATGGACTAGATTCACTTCCTGGGTCATATCATCTCAGAGGTAGGAGTTTCAATAGACCTAGAGAAGGTGAGAGCAGTAGTTTCCTGAGAGTAGCCTAAGAACGTGTTTGAGATACGAAGTTTCTTAGGGCTAGCTGGATACTACATGCATTTTATACAGGACTTCTCCAGCTTAGCAGCACCATTGACGGACTTGACTAAGAAGGGTGTGATGTTCGTTCGGTCGTAAGCATGCAAGACAGCTCTTCAGGACATGAAGGGAAGGTTGACATCAGCACTGATCCTGATACTCCCAAAGCAAGGAAGGTTCTATATAGTTTGCTGTGATGCATCAAGGATTAGGCTGGAAGAAGTTTTGATATAGGGCGACCGATTTTTGGCATACGGGTCTCGATAGTTGAGGCCCCATGAGAGGAATTACCAGACACATGATTTTGAGTTGGCTGCATTTGTGCATGAGTTGCGCTATTGGAGTCATTATCTGTTGGGAGAGCATTTTGTGGTTTTCACCAACCACAAAAGCCTCAAGTATATCTTTAATCAGCGTGACCTAAATATGAGGTAGAGAAGGTGGGTTGAGTACCTACAGTCCTTTGATTTTGAGCTTACCTATACACCAGGTAAAGGTAATGTAGTAGCTGATGCACTAATCAGGAAGACTCAGATGCAGGAAGTACAGGAGGCCAGTGGTGAGTGGGAGCTCATGGATTTGTTCTCTGAGATGCATCTGGATGTGCATGACGGTCAGGGGCAGACTTATCTTTCACCTTTAGCTATGTCTTATACCCTCCTGGATAGAGTGAGGATGAGACAGCTATCGGAGTCAGAAGGCCTAGTTCAACGGGAGTCGGTGGCAAGTGAGGACCCTCCTCCTGGTAGGACGATAGATGATGATGAGGTTTTGTGTTTCCATAGACGGGTATGGGTTCCGGGGGATATACATGAGGAGCTAATGCCGAAGTTTCATGTTTCAGATTGGGTAGTTCATCCTGGGGTTACCAAGATGTACCGTGACTTGACACTTCAGTACTGGTGGCTGTGTATGAAGAGAGGTGTAGTTGGTTTTGTTACGAGGTGTTCCACCTATCAGCTGGTGAAGGCAAAGCATCAGAGATCAGTTGGACTTTTATAGCAGTTACCCATTCTGGAGTGGAAATGGAATGATGTCGTGATGGATTTCGTGACTGGGTTTCCGAGGTCACCTTGTGGCAATGATGTCGCGTGGGTTGTTGTGGACAGACTCACAAAGGTAGCTCAATTTTTTTCGATCAAGGAGACCTTCCGTGTTGATGAGCTTGGAAGGAGGTATATTTGAGAGATCGTACGTCTTCATGTGTTCTCTCATTCTATCGTTTCAGATAGGGTTGCCTGCTTTACATCTCATTTCTGGCAGGGTTTTCAGAGGGCGTTGGGTACACAGGTGCTTCTGAGCACAACATACCACCCTCAGACAGATGTCTAGTCAGAGAGTACGATACAGGTGCTAGAGGACAAGTTGCGTGCATGCGTCCTAGACTTTGGGGGCTCATGGGAAAAGCATATACCTATAGTCGAGTTTTCCTATAACAATAGTTTCCAGGAAACTATTGAGAAGACACCTTATGAGGTTTTATATGGTTGGCCATGCCGATCACCCTTGTGATGGTTAGAGGCAGGTGAGGCATCTTTACTAGGACAACCTCTCATACAGGAGACATATGAGCAGGTCCAGTTGATTCAGAAGTGGATGGCTACTGCGCAGTCTTGTCAAAAGTCTTATGCTGATCACCGTAGACGACCTTTGGAGTTCATGGTCGGGGATCAGGTTTTCTTGTGTGTTTCACCGAGGCTGGGAAACAAGCGGATCAGGAGACAGGGTATGCTTTCACCGAGGTATGTGGGGCCATTAGAGATTCTGAAGAAAGTCGGACTGGTTGCATATAGGTTTCAGTTTCTGTAGCGATACCAAGCCATGCACGGCTTCTTTCACGTGTCTCAGTTTCACCGCTATCATTCAGACTCGTCTCACGTTTTCTAGCCTGAGGAGGTTGGGCTAGAGGCTAGTACGTCTTTTGAGGATCATCTGATTCGTATCATTGACAGGAGCATGAAGGTTTTCCGAGGCTAGTCAGTTCCTCTCATACGGGTGCTATGGCAGCATGGGAGAGTGCAGGACGAGACCTGGGAGCAGGAGACCAACATACATGCTCAGTGGCCAGAGTTGTTCACGGCTACATCTTCTCCACCATTGGAAGGGAAATTCGGGGATGAATTTCTATAAGGTGGGATGTTTTTAAGAACCCAGTTCTTAGATTTGAGGTACGAGCATATTCTTTTTATATTTTAGTTTCCTTAAGTGTTTTTGAGAAAATATGGAAAATGGGGAAAACTCTTAAATTTTGGAACTACACAACGTGTACTTTTGGCCGTGTTGGGATGAGTACACGGGGCGTGTAGACATGTCGGCGACGAGGGGTGTAGGAACCGACTACACGCCGTGTAGTGGGACCTTACATGCCGTGTAGTCATTCAACATGCTTAAACAGTAAGGCGGTGGACGCGCCGCTAACTGGGCGACAGTACACACCGTGTACTTGAAAGTACATGCTGTCTACTCATGTCGACAATTGAATAGTGTGGCGGTGCTGCCAAATGAATAGTTAAATAAAAGAAGTACACACGGTGTACTCAGAAGTACATGTCGTGTACTTTGTTTTTTCATCTTAAAACAGGTAGTAGACTCCTCATTTGGCAGAGGAGACACATGACCTGATTTGGAGCCAAAGGAGGAGGTCGGACCTTTGAAGATCCACTGGGTGCTCATCTGGAATCTGATTTGGCTTCGGACGATCTCGTTGGATCCGCACGGGTAAGCCCTCTCTTATCCTGGTAAAGTTCTTACCAATTCATTCCGATGGGAAGTTATTTACATTTGAATGGGTTTTTTTCTTCAGCAGATCTACGCCGTTCTTGGGCGTTTCTGGAGTCAGCGTTCGGGTATAACGTTTGATGGCGTATAAGGTAGGTGGCTTTGTGTTTATTTTCCAATTGTTGTGCGTTTATGTGTGTTTCCGTGCCACGAACCCATGTTGGGGTGTCGTGTGGCTGAGGTCATTGCTATATATAATTCCTAGAATTGCATAGGTGATTAAATTGTGATAATAAAATGCTGGTTGGGATCGTTGCTTGGAAAGGAACCACCCCCGAGGTGTGTTTCACTATTTAGCTGTTTGCCCAGGATACCTGAGGGTATGCCATTAATGTAGTAATTGTAGAATTTCCTTGAGAGGAATTGCTTGTTACTTCTTATTTACCTATTGGGCATGGTCCAGTTACTGGTTTAGCCTGAGGGCGTTGTTGTATTTGGCCTGAGGGCATTGTCGTGATTAGCCTGAGGGCACTGCACTATTTTGCCCGAGGGCTGTAGTATTTCACCTGAGGGAAACCTTTTGTGCCTAAGGGCTTGACTTCTGTGCCTGAGGGAGACACTTCCTACACATGAGGGCAACTTCTGCTATACATGAGGGCTATACCTGCGGGTGTGATTCTTCTTACATGAGGGTAAGGTTTTGTTTGTCTGAGGACGTGGACTGTTTCCTTAGAAATGCACTGTGGTGATTTCTAATATTTAATGGATTAAATGAATAATAAAATGGAAATATAACTGGTAATTAGTTACTTTTGATTACTGCTTACTTTATTTCATTTTACTAATGCACACTATCGTTGCATGCTTACACACAGTTGGGCACGAGCCTTTGGTGGGTGCCTACTGAGATATATGTCTCACACCCTGTTTGGGTCATGCTTTTCGGCCCAAACAGATTACGTTGCTACAGGTGTAGATAAGGGCAAGAGTGTCTATACAGGTACTTGAATGTTGATGAGGAGTAGGAGGGTATGGGAGCGAGCCTAGGCTCGTGATGCCGCTGCCATCTGTTTTTCTTGTTTTGTTGTACTCTATATTTTGATGTACTATATTGATGTATAACATATTCGGGCTGTTTTCATAGAACATGAAACATGTAGCATCATGACTTATATATTGTTGGTCATATAAAATGCTATAGTTTTTTTCAGTTGTGTGTGTTTACTGCTTCCGCTGTATGTTTTATGTTTTACTTACCTTCCATTGTGCTACACTTTGACAAATGAGGGCATAATTTCCCCACTATCAGACCTGGGCCCTCGCTGCTAGTCGGCTACCTCTAGCGTTTGGGGAAATGAACTTGAGGTTGTGTGGCGAACCGGGTTTGGGGCACCTGTTGAGTGGAACCCAGGTCTGGGACGTTACAACTCACAACCTATTCGGTGTTCTTGATCGGTATCTAAATACATTATATTATTATAGGATTGGATAAGGGAAAATGCCCTGTGATAAGTGGATGATGGGAGATGAATCATAGATAAGGGGACCGTACATGATTCAGAACCTACTTGAGGAGTCGTAGTGTCTTTAATTTTAGTTTCATTATAGAAACAAGACACTTATATTGGCAATATCTTGTTTTCCATTACAGTTGAGTATTGTAGTACCTATTTTGTTGTCTTGTGACTTGAGTATTGTCTTGGTTATATATGATTTTATGTTTTCTAATTTACTTGTACTGGTGTTTCACTCTGATAAAAGTGGTTATAGCCTCCCCATAAATGACTTAAGAGACCCTTTCTACTATTCAGAAGCCTCTATCATATAGGGAGGTGTTCTTGAGGTCATGTGGAGAACCAACCCGAGGTACAATTTCGTGGCACCTGAGCTTGGATATTACATATAATGAGATATAATATTTTCTCATCCTATATTTTAATTCCAAACATATCAAGTCATATTTACTATACATTGCATCATGGTGATCAAATATCTATATTGTTATAGGATAGTCTACTAATGTATCTGTATTTTATACATTTCTTCCAAAATTTTAATATATAAAATATGACTACTTTGATGATTGTAAGGTGATATTATCAGTGGAATATTTATTCTTCATCAATCTATATTGAAAACATTATTCATGCAATATTTTATGGTAATTGTGAATTTTTTGAATTAAATTAATTAATGTTCTATTATTAAAAACTTTAATATCTTTTAAACAATTATTTTAGTATATTTTATTAAAATTTAACTAAAATAAAGTGTTAGATATTTTTATTAAATATATATAAATTTTTAGGAATTTATTGTCTTATTTTTTAAAAAATAAATGTATATTTCTAGATCTGGTTGGAATTATTTTCTTGTATTCAATTCAATTTATTACGCATCGATAAATTTTCATAATTATTGAACATTACATTAAAGTGTTGTATAATTCATAATAATTCTATGGATATAAAATTCTTTATGTAGAGTTTGTGATAATATTTCAAAAGTTAAATTGATTTTTTGTTACTATTATTTTATTGTCTTAGTGATAAAAGTGTTTCAGTAGTGAAGGTGGATACACAATATCTCAGGCAATGTTAAATATTTTATTATTATTTTGATACAAATGCATTTTAAATGTACTAAGTAAATGTTTTTTATAGAGAAACAAAATTATTATAGCTGAATCTCAAAATATTTATGATTAATAATTTTTTTTAAATGAATGAATTAGGTATTCTATATCTTATTTCATCTCTGTCTAAAATAAATTGAAGGAAAACACCTAATAAAGTAGTTATGCTTGAGGAGAACTAAAGAGTAAATTTAATGTGGAATTAAACATTCTATGTCATTAATATAAAAATGTATAGGTTTGGATGATGTGGAATCACATCGTGGAATATTCTGCACTTAAGAGATTAAGATAAAGTCGCAGGTGTTAAATCTTCATAAAAAAAATGAACATTTGGAGAATATTCCACAAGGTTCAGCCTACCTGTTACTTTTTACCAAGGTTACCATTAAAGTTTTCTTTATAAATATAAGGTGAGTCATATGGATTGGGGAAATGGGGGGATTATTTTAGGGAATTAATTATTTTATAGATTTACTGGTGGTGTGTATTCTATTTTTTCAATAAACTATAGTGTTTTTTGATAAAATTATTTTCTTTAACATCCATCAATTTAGGGTTAAATGTAACATACCATAAATTTTAATGCATATTTTTCCTTCTATAAAAATGATTTTCCATAAATAATTATTTAATATTTTTTAGCAATTATATGTTTAAATTTAATCAATTTTCAATATAATTTAATATTATTTTGAAATAAAAAATGATAAATGTCAACACTTTTTGTTAGATATACTTTATATTCATTTTTTAATCCTAACTTGTATTAAATGATCTATGAGTTTATTATTTAATTAATTGAACATTTAATTTGATATGAAATATCATAGTTTTCAAATTATGATGATATTTGAATAACACTTTATTTTATAATTTCATAATTATACATCTTTGTTAATTGCTATCAATATATTTCCTTGAATATTGGAAAAGTATTAATTGGATATTAAATTTTACAATGTAACATGTATTTAAAAAAATTAATGGCTTCATTTTGAATCTTATGTAATTTTATATTCTACATACATTTAAAAATAATGAGAGTATAATATATATATATATATACTGAAAAAATGTTGAATTTATTGATAATATTTTTATCGTGCTTGTAAATATATAAGAATATATATATATATAGTGAAAATATGTCGATATATTTATGTTTTAAAATGAAGTAATAACCATGTCTTTATATACATATATATTTATGTGTATATGTATTTATACATAGGTCTAATTGAATATAAATATTAATATTTTGTTCATATAAAAAATTGAGTCATAAATGGAATTTATATATTAGTGTGTATAAAATATTTATGTATATGAATAATTATATTTGATATATATGTATATATAAATATATATATTAGAGGTTGGTTGTTTAAAAAGGTTATATGAATATATATATATATATATATATATATGAGGCAAGATAATTGAAGAATTTAAAAAATGGATTAATAATGAAATGAAAAGTTGAGAGATGTTTGAGGTTTGTGGCGGAACAAACCCAAAAAAGTGAGGTGTGTGGTGTGTGGTTGAAGGAATCCATAAAATGTGTGGGGTATTTATTGTGGTATATTTAACAATTATATATATATATACTTTATCCATATATAAAAATTGAAACAAATATACATGTTATATATATGTTTAAATATATTTTAAAATATATGGTATTTATATGTTAATATATATATATGTGTGTGTGTGATATATAAACACACATTAATATATATATAAGTGTCTATTATATATATATATACATATATATCATTGAATATATTTATATATACACATATATGTGTGTGGGTGGATATATATATATATATATATATATATTCACGTAGGAATTAAGTGGAGTCAAAAAATATAATTATATTTGTGAAGTGTGTGAAATGTAAGGGAAGGAAGAAAAAGGAGAGGGGAACAATATTATAAATATATATCAACTCCTTTACATGATTATATATATATAAATAGATATGGTTTAATTTTTATGTTATAAATATGTATAATATATAATTGTTTTGTAAAAATATAATATTTGTAAATATATGTTATATATATATATATATATATTTTCTCTATATGTTCTATTTGTTTTATATATATACAAATGTTAAATAATGTTCTATATATTTTATGGAATAAGAAACTAAATGAAAAGAAGGCAAAATGAAAAAAAATATTTGTCTTAATTAGAAAGATAAAAATATAGATAAATTCACCAATATTTGGATTTATTTCCAATAGGGTTTAAGTGAATTAAATAAATAATTGAATGATTTTTTTATCATTTGGGGATTATAAATCGAATCTTATACCATAGGATCTACACCCTACAACACTATAATAGACTCCCAGATAAAAGAGTATGTTATTTTCTCTTGTTGTGTAGATATTGTTTGGGCGAGTTTAGTCTTTCAGGAAAGAGGTTCAATATGGTTTTCAATAGAAGAATTCTACAGAAATTTGGTCATCAGTGTCTGGTTAGGGGATTATATTTTTCAAAAACTTATATATTATTATAATTTAAAAATCAATATATTGTTTATGGAAATTATTTTCATGGAATTTAAATTTTAAAATATTTATTTTATTTTATGAGAAAATATTTTTATACAAGGGATTAATATTTTCAATTTTTTTTTGAAATATATTTTTTCAAAAATTACAATGAAATATATATTTTTATGAAAACCACTATATTTTTGAAATATTTTGGTACCAAAATATTTTACGATTTATGAATTATTTCAAAATACATTATATAAGAGAATGTTATTATTTTAAATATTTCTTGTTTGAATTTTTTTAATTTTATCTAATATTTTTTTACAAAAAATTGAAAAACTAAAAAACTAATTATAAAATTTAATGTGAAAAATATCATTTAAAATTTATAGATATTTCATATATGTCTAGGTGTGGCCATCAATTATGTATTTCTCAAAAAAAAATTCATATTTTAGAAGAAACATTTTGTCTATATGGTTTAGTTTCATCCATATTAGTGAATGATTTCATATAGAAGTATATATATGTAGTTTTATTTATATGTATATATGTGTATATGTATTCACTGTGATATTTTCAAAAGATAAAAACTCCAATAAAAATTAAAAATTTATCACGTTCATAATATTTTAAAAAAAATACTCATAAGAATATTTTAAACATGATTTGGATATGGGGAATACACTAAGCCCTCTAAGACAGATAGGCCCAAATAGAATTCAATATTCCATGTGGACATTTTTTTGTTTTGAATATTTTGAATTATTTTTCTAAAAAATAAAGGGATATGTTTACTAGTAATTTTTTTTCTATGTACATTTTAAAAAGTTAATATATTTTGAAATTAAATATTTTTTCTATTTAGTTAGTATTTTCATAGGTTTTTAAAGAAAAAATATCTGGTTTTATATTTTGAATAACCTTAAATTATATTTTTGAAAATTATTTTATCAAATTATTTAAATATGATATTAGATAAACTGTTTTTGAAAGTGTTTTTCAACATATATATAATATGTTTTCATTGGATTTTAAATAATCCCTTAGTCAGTAATTTTGTGCTCACCGTATGTTTTACAATATTTTTCCCAATCTATTTATAATTTCCAAAGGATTTAACCTTCATTAAGGTGCTAGAACGAGTGAAATCAAATTAAACATTCATTTATTTATTGTTTAATCTTTGATATTTCATTGTTGTTTGTCATTTTTTACCAAAACCTACCCAAAAAATATCCACATTTTTCTAAGGGATTATATATTTTTAGCTACTCTTTATACTAAAAAACATATAGTACTTTTAGCTTCATATTCGACAGTATGTTTCTTTGTATGTTACACATAATACTGATGGAATGGTTTAGAACACATTGGAGATTAAGATATTTTCATTTTAGGAAAATTTATGAGTTAGAATTTTACATTCAAGGTATTATGAAATTAAAATTCGAGAAGTCTCATATAGATATAGATATTTTATGATCTTTACCTCCATAAAATTATTTGATGAAAAATTCATAATTTTACATAGGCATGAAGAAATAATTTTGGTGGATAAATTAATTGTAATGTGCGTACAATGTAACATCCAATAAAATAAAAAGCATAGTTTTCCTTTTTTTAATAATGATTTATCAGAAATTATTATATAATATTATTTTTGGAGAAAGAGTAATTTGATATATATTAACTTTGAAATATAAGTAACTGTTGTTTTTAAATAAAAAAATACTAAATGTCTACACATGTACGTAAATTTACTTAATATTATTTTTATAAACATATATTTTATATAAAATACAAGTGAGTATTAATTAATTAAAAGGATATTTGTTTTGATATGAAATTTCATAGTTTTAAAATTATCCTTATTTTTTATTACATATTTATTTTAATATTAAATAATAATATATTTTGGTTAATTTTTTAAAATATGTTACTTTAAAAGTTGGGAAAATACAAATTTGATATTTAATATAACAATGTATCATATATTTAAAAAAAATTATTGATTTCAATTTAGTTCTTAAGTATTATTATATTTTTCATATTTTTAAAAAATGATAAGAGTATATATATGTATATTATTTTAATAAAAAAATCCAATTTATGGTCAGTATTTTTTAAGATGATTATAAATATATAAGAATATACATATTTTGAAAAAAAATCACACACATATATAGGATGTAAATTGAAATAATAACTATGTTTGTATATAGAAATTTATGTATGTGTATATATATATACATATACATATACACATGTGTAATTGATAATAAAATTTAAGATTATAATTATATAAAAAATTGAGATATGAAGTGGTATATATTTACATATGATATATATATATATATATATGTATATATGTATATATATATATATATATTAATACATTATACCCAAACACACACACATAGGTGTTTGATTTTATAAAAATAATATGAATATATATACGGTGCATGGGAATTGTGGAATTCAAAATTATGATTTAAAAATTGAAAATAAAAGTGGATAGATGTATGAGGTTTGTGGTTGAAGGACTAATAAAAATGTGAGGTGTGTTCTGTGTGGTGGTTGGATACAAATAAAATGTGGTGTATGTGATGTGTGGTTTCAGAAACAAATATATATATATATACATTATACACATATATAAACATGTAGTCATATACAAATTTTATATATATGTTAAAATATACGTTAAAATGTACGTTAATTGTTTGTTAATATATGCATGTTTGTTATATATATACATTAATATATATATATATATATCTATGTGTGTGTGTGTAATATATATATATATATATATATTAGAATATATATATATATATTATAAATATATATATATTATAATATGTGCGTGTGTGTTTAAAGACATATAATCATGTTGTAATTAAGTAGAGTAAACTAATATATAACTATATTTGATATGTGTGTGACATGTAAGGGAAAGAAAAAAGGAGGGGGAAAAATAAATTATATATATATATATATACTCATTAACACGTTTATATATATATATACATCTCTAAATGGTAATATTTATTTGTTATAAATATACATAAGTTACAAATGTTATGTTAAAATATAATTTTCAAAAATATATGTTATATATATATATATGTTATTTTTGTTTTGTATACACACAAACATGATTAATAATGTTCCTTAAGTACTATGATATAAAAAACTATAAGGAAATAAATATAATTAGAATAGAATATTATTTTCTGTATTTGGAATGAAAAATGTATATAAAAATCAATATTATTTTGAAGTTTGTACAATATTGTTTAGAAAACTAAATAAACAATTTAATGATTTTTTAATAATTGACAGTGTATACATAGAAGGACTTACCTAAGTATAAGTATCCAATGAAACTATGATAAAATCCATAAAAAAATTATGTTCTCTAGTTGTAGAGATACTATGAGAGTGACTGTTTTCTTTTGGGAAGGAGTGTAGACATGGTCTCAAAAAGGTGAATAATGGAGAAGTCTCTATTATAGTTTCAGGTAATGTAATAAAATTTTTATCAAATTATATGTAATAATATTTTAAAAATTATTATATTATTTATGTAAATATTTTAAAGGAATTCAATTTCTGAAAGATTTAATTTATTTTTTCTAAATCCTTTTTTTAAATGGATTAATATTTTTGAAATTATACAGTTCAAGGGAATAAATTTTAATATAATTATTCTATTTTATTATTAAAAATTCATATGTAATGGAATTATTTTTATCAATATATTTAATGGTTTATGTATTATATAAAAACCCTTGTTCAAGGAAAATATATTTTTCAAACTCCCATGTTTAATGAATTAAAATTTGATTTCCGATTGAATTATAAAAATTTAAATGTATTTTGAAATGTTAATGTATAATTTTATGTGTAAAGTTTTAGTTAAAAATTATGGATGTTACAAAAATATATATGTATGGTCATGCTCTCTGTATGTCATTAACAATACATACATATTTTATGAAGACTTGTATATCAGTTTAATCCTGCTCAGTGAAGGATTTCATATAGAAGTATATATATACACTTATATATATACATATATATATATATATATCTGTGTGTGTGTGTCTTTTTAATTATTCATTTTCATATTTTTAAAATTCAAAAACACCAGAAAAAAATGAAAACAGGATGACAGTCAATATGTTTTTAAAAAACAAGTCATTACTTGGACTTTCTAAACATGATAGGGATCTAGAGAGTGAACCAAACATTATAATACATTTAGGCCCTAGGTATACTTCTATATTCCATGTGTCCACAAGGATATTTTTTCTTGTATTGAAAATTATTTTTTCTGAAAATACCCTAGATTGTTTTTTTATGAAAAAATATTTCTATTTATATTTCCAAAATTAACTATATTTTTATGTGGAAGAGGATTTTAATGTATATTTTTTTAGAAAGGATTTTAAAAAATATATTTTTCATTGTTAGGTGTTTTTAAAACCCTCAAAATAAATTTTTTTAAATTATTTTATCAAATGTTATATATTTAATAACAAATAAAAAGTTTTCAAAAGTCTTTCTTAACATATTTATAAAATTTTGCATTGGATTTTTAAAACACCTCAATGGCGATTTTTATTCTCACAATGTCTTTTAAAGTTTTTTATTCAGGTTCATTATAATTTCAAAATGGTTTTATCTTCATTAAAGATCAATCATGAATGAAGTCAAAATATTTTTTTATTTATTTACTGTTTAAACATTGATATGTAATAATAGTGTTTTATTTTCCTCTAAAATCTAAAACAAAAAAGTTAATTCTTTTTGAAAAAGATTTAATATTTTTCAATTACAATTTTTAAAATAATATTTAGTATTTTAATGATAAGATCATTGTTCACATGTATTTTTTTCAACAAAATAACCATTTAGTAAGTGAAAATTCGTGATGCTAATCTCTGAAAAAAAATCATGAAAAAATATTATTATACTCATTCATACTTTTATAGAAGATTTTATTGAATTTAAAGAGAGGATTTGTTATAAAACATGAACCCCTAAATATTTTTTCAGTTCTCTATTACCTTAATTATCATTCACCTTATAAATTAATTTTCACAATTTATATTGATGTGAGTGTTGTGAAATTGGATGACCTAGAGAAGATCATTTCTTCTTGATTATAATACTTATTAGTGATAATTTATTTGTTAGGTTATTTTTATATTTTCTGAAAATTAGTCATATAGTGTGAGACAATATTTCATTAATGTTAGTTATTTTTTATGAGTGTGGTGATATGATCTAATAAATATATAAATTAATTGATTAAAACTTTTTATGATCTAATAAATCATTAGGTCCATGATAATTTTTATAAAAATGAAAAATTCATAGGATATTCCATCTTAATGTTAACCGTCATCATCAAATTGAATTATCTTTGTGTAAATATTTGGTTTCTATTTATCACTATTATATAATGCTATAACTACTATCAAGATAATTAAAATTTCAAAAGGGGTTTTAAAAATTCTTTTTGATGAACACATGCCTCCTTGAGATAATCCCAATATTAAAAAATATATTAATCTATATTGTTCATTATTATAATCTTGAGTGATCCTGAAAACAATTTATGTAAAAATTATCTTCATTCCCATATATTCTAGTTTATTTTAATTATTTCTAGTTTTATTTTATTAAAAATAACTAAAATGGTGCGAACTCATGGTTTTTACTCAGTCTCACTTCTAATTTACTCACATGTTTAAGAACTAACAAAAATTGTGATATATTTTCAATGATGGAATCAAAAATATAAATGTAAACATATATTTAACGGTGATTTATTTTTTTCTAATTGAATTTAGAGAATATATTCACTAATATCCTATTTAATAAAATAATATCATAGTATGAGGATAAAATTTATGTATGAATAATTAATAGAAGAATAATAATTTAAATAATAATTTGATTAAGTCTTAAATATAAAAAAAATCATGTAATATTTTCTCATTAATTTTTTTCTATAATTCAAAGATCTACATTTTGAGAGTTATACCGAGTGTTAAATGGTGAATGATGAATATAAATTGGAAGATGTAGGATATTATTTGGGGGTAAAATTAGTTTTGATCAAAAATTTAGATTATGTAATTTTATATGATATTTCAAATGATTTTTACATACCTATAAAAGGTAATCCAGCTATGCATACCATATCTCTTTCAATTCAAGACTACACCACTAAAATGGGAAAAATAAAGAATAAGATGGAGGTGACCAAATGACTCTATCCTCTCTTACACATAATAATATTAGAATATATTTTTATAATGAATAATAATAATCATCTATTCTGGAAGTTGATTAATATTTTGTAATGTCTAAATTTTTATTTATATATAAATATGTTGTGGTCGAGAAAGATATTTATTATCCTTTTATAGGTTTTAATGATATAATAGGCCCCATAAACCATTATGGGAGTTAATATATTTAAACATAATCAATTTATATCCACTTACAACTCTCCAATTTTATTCAAAATTTTGTATTTGATATTTTATAATGGTTTGAATGAGTCTACTGAATTATTTTCTACATTTACCATTCAATTAATATGTAGTAAAAATTTTAAAAGGTAATATGGAAATTTTTTTACTATTAAATAAATATATATAAATTATATAGAGCATGAACAACCTTGTGATATTAACTATGTGATATTTCAGGCCCTTGGAAGAAAGAATCTGTAGTGGTTTATGGATCAAAACACTCATTCATCAGGTGATAGGGTATAAACAAATTTATGTCTAGAATTACATAGTAGTGAATAACGAATCTACTAGGATGTTTTTCCTATGGTTATCCTTGTTTTTTATTTTTTCCTTGATAATGTAATTTTTATTATTATTATTAATTAATATGGATACACATTCCAGCATATAGTTTTTCAGTTCAGTTTCCTATCCATTTTGTAAAATTATGTTGAATTTTTTCATAAATATATTCTAAATTCATAAATTCATGTTATATTTTAAAATTTATGTTTCAAATATGGAACATTATTTTATTATTTCATTCATGTATTTATTACCAAAAATATGGAATTTTATTGTAGAATTTATAATCTATTTCTATATGTTCATGAGTTTTATACATTCTTTTTTCTATTTGGTCAAAAATTATTTTCAATATTATATATTATTATGCATAGAGTCTCTAAAAACTAGATATATTTAATAAAAAAACATACTATAGATTGAATCATTTTATTTCCCTTTATCATGCCATTCACATAATAGATGTTGAATTGTTTTTGGAAATTAAATAAAAAAATTCTATCCACCAGCTTAATGTTGAAAACTTTATAAATTTGTTTTGGTAAATGGAAGGTTTCTAAATATGTGTTAAAATGATTAATGGGTTCCATATATGGATTCCCTGGATTTTTTTCAAATTTAAAAATTCTTGATCATTGATTTTCATATCAAGAGAATATAAAAATTTCTAAAATTTGATTATTTTATTCATGATCAGAGTGGGTAATATTTTTAATTTACCCATGGATTTTATCCACCAGTATCATTACTACCTCTCTGGAATAAATGTTCTACTAAAATTTTTAGAGTATTTTTTCCTTCATTCAATCAGGTTAGAGATTATTAATGAATTTAAAATGATATAAATTTCACTTAAATAGTCAAGAAATCAACTTCTAATCATAATTAAGATGTTTCTTATTGATACTAATGGTTGAGTTTTATTATATTTAGAAATTATATGTTTATTCTTCTCACTAATCCATTATTCTCGTTTAACTATTCATTTGTGCAACATTATGGGTTAAATAGATTGTTATGAAAGTGCTAAAAAAGTTAAAATAATGTTCATAAAAAAATTTGAATACAAAATGTGATAAATCAAATTCATTTGAAACTATTCAAATTTTATTTTTTTAAAACAATAAAAAATATTTTTACAAAATATTTTTATTTTTATGGAGAAATAATCTTTTTTTACGTGAAATATTTTATTAGTGAAAATTCATTTTTGTAAATGACATTAGTATTAGCATTATATTTATTCATTATTGAGAGAAATTGGCACTATTATATAAATTTTAAATTTTCTTACTAAGGAAGTTAAATGGATTATGTTTTTGGAAATTTTATATCATCTTATGTTATAATTTTTATGTATTTTTTAATTATCAAATATTGTTTTTATCTAACTAAATATTTAATTAATAAAAATTTATTAATTTTTAATATATTTTTTGGATAATTGAATTCATATAATATTATTGTGATAATGATAATTTTTGTGATAAATTATTGAATATTTTATTTTTTAAGTTTTTATAAAACATTTCAATAAAAGTTTTGACTGATTTTAATAAATTTTATTTTATTTTCAATTTTATAAGTTTTATTATAAATATATCATAAGAGAAATATTATTATATTTCAAAGAGTATAAAATTTAATGCTTGAATCTGGTGGGTTTTTTTGTTATGTTAATAATTTTTTTATTACATAATGTTAAATATTAAAAATGATGAACTTTTTCTTATAGGTATATGATGATACATAATTGTTTTATTGATACAGAAGTGGTTTAATGATTTTTTTTCATGATACCTAATAGTATAGTTTATGTAATTTTAAATCATTTATGTGAACAAGTAATATGTGAATCTATAACCTCGGGTTCATGAGGTTATTTGAATGATCATCTATGTTGTGCAGGAGGATAGGTAATCTCCAAAAATATGGAATATTTTGTGTGATAATTATGATAAATTTGGGTATGGAGGAGGTACATAGGTGTGTATGAATAGAACTATAATAATATTGGTATCCATCAGGCTGTGTTAAAAAAAACAATATGACTAAAAAAATTAAATGGGGAATTGTGAAACCTATTTCCTCACTATTTGAAATCAATATATGTGTGTCCTTGAATGTTGAATTTGAGCTAAAGGATAACAGTAAAGTTGATTACTTATAGTTTTAGAGTGTTTGAATCATGTTTAAAAACATTAATATCCTATATTAACATAGAATATTGTGGTGTATTCTTTATCAAAAAGATGATATATCTAATGTCAAAATAATTTCATTTACCATATGAAAAAGAATATTATGAGGGGATTTCCCATGGTTCATGATTCCTATTAGTATTTATCATGGTTTTTTTCAAATGCATTGTAAAATGCTATGTTCAATATTATTTTAATGGGGAAACATGAAGGATTCTTTTGGAATTTTTCATTCTATAACATTATTGGTAGTGTATTTTATATTTCTAAAATAATTTTTTTTGGTTTATATCTCATGTGGAATAATTTATGATCAAAAAACTGAGAAAAAACCCATTATCTAGTACAAGGGAGTAAAAAAAGAAGTTTACTATAGGTTTTAACAATAATCTGATAATCTAAATCCTGATTTTATTAACCTATAAGAGAAATAAATTTATATAGTTGTGATAGAACAAACACTCAGAAATTGTATTTCTCTTAAAATATTTATCTTCCCATTACTTTAGTAATTTTTCCCTTGAAATGGTGATGAGTGTATATTTTTTTGGTTATAATATATTGATCTGATCAATTTTTGTTAAGTGTAATTGTTTGTAAATATGATTTAGTTAAGAGTTTCTTTAAAAAAAATTTGACAATCCATCATGTAGTGTCTCACATTCTTGAATTAATTTTCTCTATTTTCTACATGTGAGGTGATCTAAGTCAAGCCATCCACTATGGTTGAAGATGGTTCTACACATAAGTTTTTTATCTCTAATTTATTTGAATTAGTGAAACTAAGGAAGTACAGGTTGCAAATTTATTTTATTTAGGTTATTTATGCTGATATAAAAACAATACATTGAGCTAATTATTATTTATACTATAGTATCACCCCTAAATGAGAATATAAAATCATTGATCTTTTTTACATCAGTTTTTATAACATACATTAAAATAGAAAACAAAATCCTTTTAAACATTTTTTATATAATAACCCACATAAAAAATAATGGGTTTTTAATATATTTTTAAAAAAATTAGTTTACCCAACCAATAAAAACAAGAATAAAAAAAGTGGAATAATCAGAATTCTATATAAAATAATTACATCACAACTATATTCAAGTAAAAATTATATTACCTTTTAAAATTTTAACTTCAATATCTATACAAAAAATAGATAAACTCAATATAAATCAACCTTATGTAATAATCCCCTCATTATTTTCATGTATAATTTAAATATTTTTTAGTGTAAGTATGAGATTCATCAAAATTCATGAAATGAAAAATAAAAGTATTCAAAAAAGTTCAATATAATGATAAGATAGGTAAAAATATTTAATATATTAAAATTTAACCTTAAGAAAACATAAAACTATCTATGTTGTAATTATTTAAACTTAAAATTCCCAATATTAAAATCCACATTCTGTTAGTCCTACTTGAGGATAAAGATTCCTTGTGGAATGATTTTTTCAAATGGAAAATGGAATTTTATGTATCTGGTAAATAATTTTCAATATAAATTAAGATACCACTACACACACATATTGGATCATTGATTCTTAATTTCATTTTCACTCTCTATAGTAATCTCACTCTCAGTTTGAAAATTATTTTAATAATAACATTAAAAGATATTATATTGTCTAATTATTAAAATAACTAAACATACATATCCAATAAATTTTAAATATTTCTTATATGTAACTTTTTATAGAACATAACTAGTATAAAGTGTTTTTTGGATAAAAATAGAAAGTAAAATATGGATGCTATTATACAAAAATATAATCATAGGTTTCAATTAATTAATTGAAGCAATACATGATAAAATATATTATTCATACATTGAATATTTATAAGCATCCACCATTGTGTTTCAATGTCCATAAATCATTCAAAAAAATATATATTAATATTTTATCATATTTCAATATATTTTTTTAATAGAAAAATAAACTATTTTTTCATGAATCCGTACATATATGTCATATAATATTGAATACTACTTGAACAAAGACAACTAATAAAAATATACATATTATGTTTGATCAACCAAATTTATTTAATTTAAACAAATATGATAATAAAGTTATATATAAATGGCTTGTATAAATGTGAGGCCCAAAATTTCTTCTTTTAGAAGCTCCATGGTACCTCTTTATAAAATTATCATAATAATAGTGCACTAATAAATTTAATCATCCATGGAATGCTTCTAAATATCTAAAAACATTTATTAATGTGTTTATAATTTATAAATTCGTTGATAAATGTAGTATCAAAAGGAGAATGGGACTCCAAGTTGTTTTTTAATTCTATAGAACATTTCATTAACATTAATGTAACCATATATATAAATAATAAAATTTTAAAAAAATTAACCACAATATGAAAAATAATTTTTATAATTAATTCAAAACCTAGTGGTAACATTCCATAAATGTATA
The DNA here is from genome assembly GCA_963277665.1 of Viscum album. NCBI lineage: Eukaryota > Viridiplantae > Streptophyta > Magnoliopsida > Santalales > Viscaceae > Viscum > Viscum album. The sequence goes on along the minus strand of OY728125.1, from coordinate 1,917,204,070 downwards.
AATGGAAAATATAATTTTTTAATGAATATTAGAATAATAGAATCTACATCAGTAGAAAATGATACACAAGATGATACATCTTTAATATATGGTATTATTACCCAATATTGATTATCTCTATGTAGTAATGGTTTTGGGTATTGTCCATATAAAATATGAATCATATACTGCGATGTTATTTTTTGGATCCTCAATATATAACTCACAGTAGAAGAAAATATATGGAGGAAGAGGTGTAGGAGTGGGATATAATTTTGGAGGTGGAGGAGTGGGTTGTGCATCCTTAGGGCAAGCGTGATATGTACCCAAAAACTGTATCTTTATTTCAGAAAACAATAACTATAATGAAGATAAAATCCTATACTCCATTGTTTTATCCATTTCATTTACATTATATTTTATATTTTCTATTTTTAAAATAAATACATCATCCCTTCAAGAATTGTTAGCTTAACCAAACCATTTTTCAGTTCATACTATTTCCACATATCCTCTTACGTATCTCAGATGTTCATTATTTCTGAAATTAGTTTCTAAAATGTCCTTACTATCTTAATGTATGAAGGACACATGTGTGATTTACTCCCCAATCGAATACTATACAAAATATTTAAATAATTTTTTAGAAAATAAAAAAAAACATAAATTGTATAAAAAAGTAAAAATAGATCATTACCATAATCTCATCTACAACCATTGAATCGTTTATAATATATGTTCCCCTTTTGGTCATCTAGTCCCTGATCCATTTTTTATATATTAGTGGGGGGAATTATGGTCAATATCTACCAGTCCTAAAGACTCATATTGAAATATTGAAAATTTTCATTTCTTCCTCTTCTCTTATAATAATGGACACCATCCATGAGATAATGTGCATGGATATATTTTTTTTATATATTGCATATCTTAATAAGATATCCTTATTTCTTTCTAATTAAGGACAAAAATTTATTAAGATTGTGATTTTTAGTGAGTATACCAAAAAAATTCAAGGGCTTGATATTAAACATAATGAAAACCACTCAGAGAGTCTTCATTCAATAAATTTATTCCATGTATATTTATTTATAAATGGATTTTTTCACAAAAAAATATCATTTTATCATAGATCTAAAATAAAATACTTAGTCCGTTTTGTTTTAAAATTTTGTAATATCGTAGTAAAATAACCTAAGAATTTCCTATTTATATATTTAATTTTAGGTATATCACATGTAATCTAATGTGAAGGAAAAAGTAACATAAGTTAACAATGAAATTTTAAGATATGAAAAATAAAAGTAATTTATCTCCCTAAAATATTCTCCCATTGTGGATATAGTGTTATCATTTTGAAACATTCCAAATTATAAGTCAAAATTATTTCATTTTATCTTGTTTACATTTCCAAAAAAAACTATTTTTTTAAAATATAGACCACTTAGATTACGATTCCCATCAAACCCAATTGATATCCTCTTGTATTATCCTATGGGGAAGTTATTATATAGATAAACATGTAATATCACGATTGAAAGCCAGGGAATCCTACTCCTTTTGTATGGAAGTAGAAGGATAATTTGTGGAGGGATAGGGGTTATCCTTTGTAGATTTTTTTTTTCTGGATCCCCTATAGAATATCATATTGAATCATATATTTGTTAAAAAATTAACCTAAATTTAATGACAAGAATAATATAAAATATTATATAAATATTTTAATTATATGTAAAGTGAAATACAAATTAAACCATAATCCAAAAAAATATAATGTAACCTAAAAATAAATTCATCATATTTTTTAAATTAGTTGACTAAAATACCAAAAAATTGTAAAAACAATTATGAGAGAGGATATTAATCAAACTATACAATAAAAAACATAGGTAAAAGATTTTACAATGATAACTATTACATATAAATATGAATACCATTTATAAGTTTATACAATATAACTAAAATAAGATAAAAAAATCTATCATATTCATTATATTAGTTAACATTAATAAAAAATAGTGTAAGAATCTATAATACAACAAATGGTATAGGCAAAAACCTCATAAATAATATTTACAAAAATTAAATAGTTATATATAAAATTAAATAATTATAACTTGACATAGAAAACAAGATATCATGCCAAACCAAAAAATTTGACTTCTTAAATATGTGACTGGGGTAAAAAATAAAATCTAAAATAGTTTATCTATTATTTTTTAAAATTTTAAAACATAAATAAAAAATATAAGTATATTCCCTAAAAGATTAGCATATTTTCACATGATGTTTCCCATAATACTCCCTCATGATTTTTCTATATGATATAAACCATGTATAATTAATTCTCATCGATATATTATGATATTCATTCCTTAGAAGATGTGATCTCAAATAAATCATATCATTCTATGTTTTATTACCATAAAAATCATGTTTTTCATTTAAAAAATAATAGACCGCATCATATTTTATTGATCATGAACATTGAAATTTTGTTTTTCATGTGTTCCCTTGATAAAAGGGCAATCTCTATATTTTAATCTATTCAAATTTAATTGTTTATACGAAACACATTATATTAAATACATTTCTTATTAACAACCCATTTATGGTTGAATATATGAACTTAATATTTTATTTAATCAATCTACCATATTTCTTTAATATCTCAAAAATATGCAGTCTACATGAATATTTTGTTTTTTGTATTTTTTTGTTGAAGAAAATATTTCTCCTATTAAAATAAATATAATTTTATTGTTAACTAAACTTATGATTAATTTTTAGTGACCCAAGGTAATAATAACTTATTCAATACATTAATCACTTGATTTAAATATTATATTTTACAATATTCAAATAACCCGATGACCTAAATGTTTTTTATCATAGAAATTACATGTATAAAAAAATATTTTATTACACCTCTAAAAATCTCTCCAAATTCATACTCCTATATACAATTTTAAAGATATCTATAATTATATAAACATCTCTGTAACTGAGGTATTTGAAACATAATAAATGTTTTATCTCAAATTCTCAGTAATGTAAACATATCATATCAGGAAGGTAACATTAGGGATAAATAAATTTCCTAATAATTTCTTAAAATACGATACCATATAATAAAAAAAGATATTACAGTCCCTTAAGATAATAAAATTTTAATTAATTCTAGATTATATGATTTAGATCAAAACACATCTCAATAAAAATATAAAAATCTATAAAGGCAAAAAAGTATGAAATACACAAAAATAAGAGATGTCTTTAAAAATTCATATTTCATGGAAAAAAGAATAAATCATGAAAATTAGTCATAACTATATGAATAAAATGGAATTCTGACATATCCATAATCATAAAATAATAGGTACATGCGATCATAATATTCTCATGCTTATGTGAAGAAACTCATTATAGGCATGATTGAAAATGTGATCAAACTCATCATACGCACAACTATGTGAATAAACTCAGTTTGTTATTTTATAAAAATATAAATAGTTATAAGATTAAACTAATGAAATGTATTTTTATATATGACCCCACCAATAAACATTCATACATATTTATTCTAGATTGAAATAATCATAACATATCGTAATGAAAAAGTTGAAAAAATTTGGTTTTTTATATAAATTAAACATATGTGATCATTGATATCAAAATCACTTTTTCCAAAGGTTTTATTATAATAATAATAAATAAAATTTTATCAAAACATCAATTTGTGAAAACTGAAAATAAAAATATAATTGAATATAAAAAAGGATTGACTAAAAAATTTAATCATTTTTATAAAAGATGAAATAAAAATTACGTTCAAAAAAATAATTTGGGTTGGAAAGATAAGTCTATTGAAATCATTATTATAACTATTGTAAATTTAAATGTCTTTTAAAATTACTAAAAATTTCAATAATTATAAGTGACTATACTTAAAAAAGGTTTACATTTAAAATAGTAAAAATAATGGTGACATGAAATATATATAATGTTTTTAGAAATTATATATGGAAAAAACTGAAATTGTTTAATTTAAAAAATAATCATTAAAAATGAAAACATGAAAATGACATCAAATTTATTAATATAAATTTTTTATTCGATGATAAAACTTTTTTAATAGATGGATATACCATTTCAATATTTTGAAGAACCGTTATTTAATACACACATTATTAAAAGGATGAAAAAAACTATTGTTTTAAAGTGAATGAAGGGGTGTAATGATTATTATAGATAAAGAAATTGATTTCCTACTATTGAAATGATAACATTATTGGGAATTTAAAAAATATCTGGAAGAAAATTTAATTAAAATAAATAGGGATAATTCCTTAAAAATAGGGATTTTAATGGGACAAATAAATCATTATAGAGGAATATTTTTGGTTGAAATGTGATTTACCGAGTAAATAATCTACAAAAAATCCTAAATTTATCATAATTTATAATTTATCAACCATGAAAGAAAATATACAGCGATGTGTGATTAAGACCCAATGAAAAGAATTATGTCATATGGATTTTAATGTTTTTAAATAAAAAATCAATGAAATATTGAAAATAATATGTTTCCATAAATCTAAAAAATGAAATAATGGGATATGTTTAAATACATTATTTATTATAATATACACCATATAAATAATTAATTACGGTATAACATTAAAACATGTCTCAGTAAAGAGAAGTTGGGTTGAAGAACCCTTACCATGTTCCCTTTATTAGTTGATAAATATATAAGTTATTTTAAAAAAACAAGGATACCCTACTAATCAAATTAATGAAATTATTCATGTATTTTATTATTTATATCCCTTTTTGTAATTGTTTTTATATGTATATTGGTTATTTTACCTTATTTTCCACTATCAGGTGTTAATGACTTCAGCCATTTGTGAATGTTATATAATGTTAATGTCATTATAAATTCTTTGATACCTACTTCATAATTAATATATCATTAAATATACTGTAATATGTAACATATATTTTTTTCCTCTCATTAAATAAGTGTTTTATTTATGATGCGTGAAAATGGAATATGTGTTGGTTTATTTTAGTAATATTATCCGATGAAAATGATACTTTTATAATAAGTTACAATTATAATATACTATTTACAGACCCATATTAAAAATTATTATATTAATAGATAATAATAATAAAAATTATTCATGTTCTCATAATCATCCATAATAGAGTTTTAATGAATTGATTATATTGTTGCTTAAAATGAAAAAAGTTTAAAAACATTATAAATCGATTCATGAGTATGGTTAAGGAATTATTTTTTTGAAATAATATCACTATAACATATACATAATGATATTATTATTATTTATTTATAATAGTGAAATAAATAAGTAGATTTTGGGATAATAAATTTAAAATTATAAGAAAAAAAAAGATTCTTTATAGACGTGGTATTATGCATTAATGAATGATTGAAATTCTATAGTCTTTCCAAATGGATGGAAATGAAATTCTGACAAAATAATATTAATGTAACGATACCAATATAAAAATATTTTTATTATTATAAGTTATTTGTAAGAGTGGTATTATGTAGAAAACATTAATAATGAGATAATACATATATTTTATACATGATCATTCATTGGATGTATCTTTTAAATTAAAATGCTTGGGATAAATATGAATGACCATGGAATTATTTGTTTTGGTATAAGGTTATAGAGAGATTAGAATTATATTTTTTTAAGAATGAATTAAAAGGATATGGGAGTCTTGATTTGCGGTATGTGTCATCTTTTTATATGTGAAAAGAGGGTTCTTTTGGAAGTGTGCATTGATTTTAAATAATTTATTTTCACTATTATTGGTCCATGATATTTAAAAAGGGGAATCAAGGATTTTTTGTCTATTTAGGTTGAGCCCCAAGCCAAATATCCATTTCTAAATATGATTTGTTACGTTTTTTTCCATACCCAATTAGTAAAATATATTTTACCATTTTTACCTTTTTCATAGGTAATTTCTTTATATTAGTAATTAATTTTAATAAAAAAATTAAAATTTACCTTGTCATTTAATTTTAAAATAATTATTATAATTTGAAACCATTTCTACTGGTATATAAAGTTCATTTTCAAAAAAATTATAAATATATGAAATAATTTTTTAAAGGAAAAAATTGTATTAAGGTTATATATTTATATTCTAAAATGATATATAAATTAAAAATTTCATATCTATATATTGGTTTATTATGAATTGAATAAATTTTATGAGGTTTCCAAGTCAATCAAAAATCCAACATCACCATAAAAATATTTTATCTAATGAGAAGTCTGAAAATAGTTTTCTTATATTAAGGTAACATTTTTTATTAGATCCATATCATTGGTGGTGGTATGGTTTGGGTTTCAGGGGATATGGGAAGATCATGGGGTTATGTTCCTAGGTTTATTTGTTTAAAGTAGTTTTGTTTTCCATTTTTGTGTTCTGTGGTGGTGAATGTATGTGACTTTTGCAGATAATATTTTTCTTCATTTGTAAAAATTTCCCTTTTAGGGTTTCTCTAAAAAAATAATATTAATAAAATTAATAATTATATTTCATAATATGATATTTTTTTATTTAATGGGTTTTTAATCTTCTTGGTTCTACATACATAGTTGTAAAATAATGGAAATTATGATTTTCATGAATCCCATAATTTTCTATTGACAATAAATCATTTATAAAATGAAAACAATTTATAAGAAGTAATTATTGATATGGTGAATTCAGAAATTAGGTTTATTTTATCTGATTAAAATTATAAAATATTCAAATTTAACTTTTATTGTAAAATTGACAAATAGAAATAATACTGATTTTATAACAAATATCCATTCTCAATATTAACTCATATTAATTATTTATTTAATAAAGGTATTGATTACTAATAAAATGTGTGATCATTTTCATTTATATATATATATATGTTTATATCTATATTTATAGATCATATTAAAATAATTCATTATATTATTTCTATTTAATTTATGCGATATAAATTCATTGATTTTAAGAAATTAATAATTTTAAAAAAAGATCCCCACCATTATCATTGTAATTAGCATTTATCATAAGAAACTAAAATTAATACTTTAAATAAGAAAATGGAAATACTGCAAAAATGGAAAATATTATCCCAAATATAATAATCAGTTTAGGAAACTAAAATTCAATTGGTAGTGAAATTAATCATAATATGAGCTCACGTAACGCATAAAAAATATTTTAAATAAAATTTTATTTTTCACAGTAATTTTTTGTATAAGAATTAATAGACAATGATACTGATTCTATTGATATTTTTTAGATTATAACCTTATAAAGAAGTTTTATTTTATAAAATAAATATACCCAAAATGTAATTTCGTCATGCATAAATTTAATTATTAAATTAAATGAAAAAACATTTTCATAAAAAATTACCAAATTTTTGATATTCGTATTCATGTGTTTTCGAAATTGACATGTTATTTAAAAATTATTTTTATAAATTATAAATATATATTCTATATTTTAATGAGGATTCCAAAAAACTAAATATCATGAAATGTTTTAGTATTATCAAAATCAGTATTTTATTTCTATTCACAGAATATCTATTAATTTAGAAAATTATGTAGAATACTTTTGATGATTATTTTGTTATATGATAATAATAAAAATTATGTTATCAAAATTAAATCCTATAATATATAAATTTATCTTCTTAAAAAATTCAATATATAATGAAAATACATTTTATTAGGAGAAACACTTTATTTATGTACTCATACTGATTATTTACCTTATAATGGTAATAAATATTAATGGCTTACCATCTTAGTGTCTATTATAAAATTATTAATAATGTATTATCTATATTTTTTTTGTCCATTTACATTATTTTTATCACATGTTACAGGTAATAATATGTGTTTTAAAGGATCCAAAGTCTTATTTAATTACATTCTACCCTCACAAGTAAATTTTTTTCCTCACAATTGAATTATCATTTTCTTAAAGGAATAGGTATGTTCGAGAAAATATTTAAATTCATAAATATATTTTCTCTATTGGGATATTTTCCTCAATATCATCAATAATAATAGAATAATCTATTATTTCCTAAATTTTTTGAAGGAAATTTATCTCATTACTATGTATTAACTCACATGGGAACGATACAGTTTTCAAATTATATAATCCATAACTTAACTGGAACAAATAGATGGTCATGGTTAATTTAAATGGATTCCTCTAGGGTCTATAAATTATTGTTGATTAAATGTGATCATATTTATTCTATTTAAAAAATATATTCAATTTTTGAGAAGAAGATATTATGATTTACACAATGTTTATGTGGGGAAAACAACTAATGTTTAGTGTATCTTCCAATAATCTAGTGTGGAACAATGGGTCAACTCGATGGAGAAGATATTTTTCGTGCTTCACTTTTCTGATATGGAGAAGGTGAATCTTGTTTCATATCATATAGATGGATATGCCAAAAATGGTATAATATGATTAAGAAAACCAATCCGAATGATGAAATTGAAGTGATGAAGTGGGTAGAAATTAAGATAAATTTTATAAGTAATTATTTCTCTCGAACTCTTTGAAATGAGATGGAGAGATAATTCAAAGAGTTGATGCAAAAGGGAAGATAATCTCTACCAGAATATAAGGAAACTTTCACAATTATTGTAAGGTAATGTTCGTGTTTTGTTATCAATAATGACAGTAAAATAGATAGATTATTTATTGGTTTAAATCCACACCATCAAAAGAATATTTTAATTAGAGACTTTTGGAGTTATGAAGAATTTATTCGATGTGATATCAAAGAGGATATGGAGTTTGGAGAATGGACCCATGGCTATGGTGATAACAAATGAAATATAGAGTTTCAAACTGGAGGATATAATGATAATGGTGGAAATAAAACACAACCAACCACTTGTCATAAATATTGGAAGAATCATCATAGGAACTACCTCGAAGGGATGGGGAAATGCTTCAAATGTGGGTGAGAAGAAAACCAAGATCCTGAATGTCGAAAAGACCTGAAAATTACGGACAATGTAATGGAAGAAATGAGAGAACCACCCATGGTCTAGTTGTAAAACTATTGGGATCAAGGGAATCATGCTTTCCAGTTCACTAAACCTTCAGTTATCGAGGGTAATCAACATCATTAGCCGGTAATGACAGAAGATTAGGGGAAGGATTATGCCATCAGTACTGTAAAAGTGGAGAAAGAAATTGAAGTCATGCATGGTATACTTCTCCTTCAATAATGAATGAAAAAAAGTCTTATTTTATTCTAGTTCTATAGGTTGATTTATATGTCCCATGTTTTCTAGAACAATTGCATCCAATCCCTTAAACATAGAAGTATAGATATTTGCTAAAACACCTAGTGGTGCAATAATTCCAAACAAAGTGTTGGACTCTTCACCTATTGGAGTATATGGAAATATTATTCCTATGAATCTCATAATAATTCCCATGGTTGAATTTGACTATATAATGGGGTTATATTGTCTCTCTTTATATATATTACACATAAACTAAAACAAAAAAGAATTTATTTTTCATATTATGAAACATCCCATGTCAGGTTAAAAATTCAACGACGGTCATGAATATCCTTTGAAAAAACTATCAATGATGTGGGCATTAATTCCCTATAAATAAGCATACCCCAGTCAAATGTATGAGTCAATGTAATGTATCATCCTTGTGTAAATTCCGATTTTTATGGAATACAATGATGTATTTCTTGATGAATTACCCAGACTACCATTGAATGAGTAATTTTTATTAATAGAACTTATACATTAAGCTACTCTTATCTAAATTTGTACATATAGGATGGCTCTTATCTAACATGAAGAGTTAATGAAGAAACCACAATTTCATTTTCAAAAATAGTTCATATGCCCTAGTTCATCACCTTGGGTTGTGCCAGTGCTCTTTGATAAGAAATAGGATGATCAATTCGGTTTTGTATCAATTATCAGAAACTCAACAAGATCACCAGAAATAAAAAGTATCCTCTTCTGAGGATTGAAGACATGTGTGATCAGTTGAGAGGAGATCTGCACTTCTAAAAGTGTGTTCTCCATTATAGATATCATTAGCTAAATGTGATGAATGAATATATTCTTGAAACTACCTTGCATACAAGGTATGGGAATGAGGTGTTTTTGGTTATGCCCTATGGACATGCTAATTCTCTTACGATACACATGGAATTGATGAATATGGTATTTACACAATACCTTGAAAAATTTGTGGTAGTGTTTATTGATGACAATATCCTTTACTCCAATAGAAATGAGGAAAATGAAGAACATATATGACATGTGTGGGGAATATTTAGGAAGGAGATGATATACGCAAAATTTAGCGAGTGTTACTTTTGGATGTAGCAAGCCACATTCATGGGACATATGATAACAAGTGAGTGAATTTTTGTAGACCCTTGAAAAACCAATGTAATTGAAGAATGACCCAAACCCTCTAGTATCATTTATATTTATAGTTTTATTGTCTTAATAGTGTAATATCAATATTTCTTGAGAAAGTTTTCATGGTCTTCAAGAAAACTAACTAATTTAACAATCAAAGGTGTAAGGTATGTCTGGATGAAATAATTCGAGGAAAAATTGAAGGAGATAAAGTGAAGGATGATCACTACACTTGTACAAACATTACCAAAAAGTGGAGAAAGATTTGTGATTTAAAATTATGCCTCTATGAAAGGCAAGGGTTGTGTACTCATTCAAAATGATAACGTGATATCCAGTACCTCATGAATTTTGAAGATACATGAGAAAAACTACCCTATGAATGATCAAGAGTAAGCTGCTGTGATGTTTTCCTTGAAAATATGGTGGCATTACCTATATGGCGAGAAGTGTAAAATATAAACTGATTAAAATATCTTAATGTATATATTAAAACAAAAGGATCTAAACATTAATAAAAGGTGATTTTTATAGATAATCAAAGACTTTGATTTCACTATTCACTATCATCTCAACAACATATACAAGCTAGATGATTCTTTTACTAGAAACAAACCTCCTACTCTATCCATATTACGGATTGGGAAACACCCTATCTTCATGAATAACAAAAGAATGGATTTGGAAATCACAATGGTAGGGAATACATCGAACCATTACCAAATAATTTCCCAACCATCTATCTAAGATAAGATAAAGTGGGAATAAAGGGATGATACAAAGTTTCAAAAGAAGTTGAATAAAGTAAATGAAGGGAAACTGTAGGACATCCATCTCTATGATGATGGTGTGATATAGTTTCGAATGAGTCCCTGCATTCCATAATCATCTATGATAAACGATGATCTATTAAAAAATACACACACCTCAACTTCTCTATCCATCTATGGATTACCAAGATGTATCGTGGTCTCCAAGAACACTTCTCATGGGATAACATGAAGAAGGAGATTGAAGAATATATATCTAGGTGCCTGATAATTTAGAAAATTATGGTATAGATACATAATTCCAAAGGGATGATGAAACCATTGCATATACTCATATGGAATTGGGAGAATTTCACCTCATACTTTGTCATGGGTCTCCTGAAGGCATCCAAAGGAAATAATGAGATATGAGTTGTGGTGGAATAATTCACCAAGACTCCCTTATTTATCTCAATTAATCAAGATGTGTTTCATTAACAACATGAAAAGATATTTGTGAAGGATGTAGTTAGACTTCATGGGGTTCCTCTATCAATTTTCCAGGATCAGTATCTCGGGTTAACATCAAAATTTTGGGGGAGACTTCAACATTCCTTAAGTACTGAATTGAAATTCAGTGAGGCTTATAACCCTCAAACTAATATCCAATCCAAAATTACTATTTGGAATATTGAAGATATACTAAGAGCCTTCTATTTATAATTTCACAGAGGATGCGATCATCATCTCCAATTTGTTGAGTTCTAATACAAATACAACTTCCATTCGAGTATTCAGATGTCTCCTTATAAATCTTTTCATGGAAAGTGAAGTAGAACTCCAACATGTTTGGTTGATGTTGAAGAAGGAAATATTCTTAGACCTAATCTTTTACAAGATATGAAAAAAATGTTTCAATCAATCCATCAACATATAATAACTACTTAAATTCAAGGAAATAGTTATGCTAACATCCATCGAATTGACTAGGATTTCAATATTACAGATAAATTCATCCTTCGAATATCACCATGGAAGAGAGTCATGCAATTTGTTAAGAAAGAGATGTTAAGAATAAGGTACATTACCCCTTTGAGATCCTTTATCACATAGAAGTTGTGAAATATCAAATTGCACTTCCCCCAAATATGGCTCGAGTTTATGATGTGCTCCACATATCACCTCTGTGGAAGCATATACTAGATCCCCCATATGTATTTAACTCAGAGGTGGTACAACTCTTGGATGATCTCTCATATGATTAATAGTTAGTACAGATTATATATCGGAGAGATAAAGTTCTACAAAACAATATAACACAGTTTCTCAAAGTGTTGTTGGGGAACAATAAGTATGATGGAGTAACATAGGAACTATGGGAGGTTATGAAGGAGAAGTACCCCCACCTATTTTGTAAAACAAAATTTCAAGGGAGAAATTACAAAAAGGGGGAAGAATATAAGGATCCAATATTTTATCAATGAAAATTTTCTTTTTATAATTATGTCACATAAAATTACATTAAGAAACAAAATGAATCTTCATGATTAATTGAACTACTAAATAATTTGTGACCATTATAGCCTAGCAATTAAACATATTTTTTTTCAATTCTGAGTGTGCAATTTTGAAATTCTCACATACACGGTTGTGATCAGTAATATATTTGAAGTCTGATAAGACAAAATTAATTTTTGGTGCGTATTAACTTACACTTCTGAATATTAATGTTACCATTATGAATAGTAAACCGACCAAGTGAATAGTATTCATACCAATGATAGTATAAATAAAATTTATCCATCTTATAAGTGACAATATGATATATTTATATCCTAGTACAAGTAATTAATTATTTTTATTAACATTAATTAAGTGTTGGATTTTTTATGTCATAAATATTTTATGATTAATTTAAAAGAAAATATATTTTCACAGAATTTTATTCATAAATTAATATATTTGTGCCTTATGATTTTAGGATAATTTTATGATACCTTAATAAAATTTTCATAGTGTTATAAAATCAGTTATAAATTTAAAATTTGTATTTTCCAACTAAATGATAATTTTAATTAAAATAGTTTACACATATTTAGAAAATAATTTTCATAAAAATGAGTACATTTTTGAATTCAACACCTTTAATAATGGTTATTTTTAATTTTTTGGATTTTTATGAAATACATGATTTTTTTTTGTGAATAGAAAAATACGATAATTTACAATAAATGCTAAAAACTCGATTTTTTGAGTCATTAATGAGTCGTGGATTATGTAAGTGACCATTAGTTATAAATCACATACAATAATTAATTTATTTAGTCACATTAATCATCACTATTTCTTTTCTGGGGAAAAATAACAGACCAATGATTAAAATAATAAGAAAACACACATCCCATCCATAACAAATACCACATCTCACGCCCTCATTTCCTCACACCATTCATGATTTGATCATTTTATAAATTATACTCAATAATATTCCCTAGTCCATCCTCCACATCCATGAGAACTTGGTCTCTTAAAAAGTCATATCCTATGTGCCCTACGAAGGATATCAATAGGAGAAATCAAGAGGTAAATCCTCTCTATTCTATTTTATTTCCCTTTCCCATTTAATTTCTTTTCTTATTATCTCATCAAATACATTATTACAAATGTAATGATAACTCTATTACATTTAATATTCTATAATTATAACATTGTTATGTATGTTACAGCATTAAAATCCTCTCTTTTTCTCTTTTACCTTAAAAATGAAATTATTACCCGTGATGTTTTAATTTATCATCATCATGGGTAATGAACTTTCAATTTCAAAAAATTATTTTATGGATATTAATAAAAACATTAAATGGTTGAAAATAGATTTTATAGTGTCTTATTATACTCCTTTTATATTCTATAACTAACTTATACACATAATACTAAATAATAAAACAAAACAAGTTTATTGTGTTGGAAAAACCACCACAATTAACCAAAAACGATCAGCATTAACTTTATATAATTAATCATCCTAATTATATTTTAAAATATCCAATGTAAGATAATTTATGATTATATTGTATCATTAATGAAATATAATTAAAATTCTGGATGTTCATACTTATTTTAATCAAACACCCTTTCATGTACACAAACGAACCGATCATGAAAACTATGAAGATGAACACTCTTAAATGAGAAAATTATACTCTTTAACTAATCCAAAGAATATTAAAAAACTTAAAAATACAATAATTAGTTATATTAATGTTTACAAGTTAATATAATTTCAACTAAGCAAAATAATGTGATTATAGAAGGCATTAATGTGAAGAAAGCGTTCAGAAAAAAGCTAAGGGGAATTCGTTAACCAAAGTATCTTTCTTTAGGATTTACCTCTTTCACACAATTTTCAGTATGGTTATTCCATAAAAATAATTCATTCATAATTATATTACCTTTTCTATGATATACTTGTTTTCTAATTGAGTTTATGACAAATAAAATGTTTTCCAAAAGAACTATCATTTCAAAAAAACACACCTTTTACTTCTCAAGATTATTTCCATTAGTCAAGGATGATGATTATTTTATCATATATTCTATACTCTATTTCATTTGGTAACCTAAATATTATTAATGTATTAACATTAAATGAAACCCATTCCTTTTCATGGGTTATTATATGTTCAATATTGATATATGTTCTATGTGGCAAGAATGATAATTTAAATGAAATGATGTGATGGGGTGCACACTTAATTATATAGCGCAATCAAAATGTTAAGATGAGAGAGTTATACATAGTATTATATAGTGATAAAATGAATTACGTAATATTATAACCTAATTGTTAAAGTGAAATATTATTGAACATGATGCTAGCTTTGTTCAAAATTATGTGTGGTAGTTGACCAGGAAGACATGATGTTTCATTTTTACGCCTTTTAAAATTCCAAGTATTTTCTTAATGATTCCTCTCATTA
Organism: Viscum album; assembly: GCA_963277665.1. NCBI lineage: Eukaryota > Viridiplantae > Streptophyta > Magnoliopsida > Santalales > Viscaceae > Viscum > Viscum album. Next base: position 1,917,188,866 of record OY728125.1, on the reverse strand, counting down.
ATGTGATCCTATGCCTAGTTTATGATGATAATGATTATTACCACCCCATGTTATATTATTTCATTTAATTATCTATCATATTAATAGGATTTTATCTTGTCATGACCCGACCCGACCTAATGGGGTTCGAGCCGCAACACCCCAAGACCGCCTCCAATAGGCCAGGGGCTAGCGTCTATCACTGAGTAGGATATCACACACATGGGAGGAATTATCCTAGAGTACATGTACACATGCACCAAAAAAACATCTCCATGCAATAGTGCAGAGATAAGTAAAACATAAATGTAAAATACATTCAATCAAATATCCCAACCAGAGTGCAACAACAGAAGTAAAAAAAGGGAAAATTAGGGCCCACTAAAAGAAAACTATAAAGCACGTCCAACCTGATATGAAGATGGGGAACTCTGCCACAAACACCCGCCAGAAAGCTGCCTCTGCACCTCACCAGCCAACACACATGTCAGTATTGCTCACTCAACTCCGCCTGCTCCGGGTCCTCCTGGGACTCCGTCGAAAGGCATGTGGTATGCACAAGATACAGACATGTGTGGGAAAAGCCCATGCAGGGGTGAGTATAAAAATACTTAGTAGGCACCCCAAAAACCCAAAACATAATTGAGAAACTGAAAGGAAACTGTCTGCTCATCCCAGCCATAGGGAACCCAGACGAGAGAGAAACTCTATCTCATGACCATCCTCAGCTAAACAAAACTAATCAGATCATCTCAGGTGAATGACCATACATACAACTTGAACAATAAATATATACTCAACTCACACAACAAGACACATGAGGTACCGAACTCATCACCAACAATAGTTCACAACTATGAGAGAACACTCCACAATCACTATCATTCCAGATAATATTATTCTGAGAGAAACAGTCCATTGGGTCCCACACAAACATCTCAAACGCTCAACCGAGAGATCATGTTCGTCCAATATCATCACTGAGGAAACCTCACAGAAACACCATAAACACGAAACTCATCATATAGGGTATCGCTACTAGGGTCTTTTAGGGGATACCAGAACCCAAACCAGTATACAAAGATCTCATAGATAGTGGATCACTCCCACAATCCACTGGGGGATACCACAACCCGATCTGGAACTCGACCAAAAGACGACACTCAGATAGAGGATTTCCGCCCATGTAAAGGTGGTCACGACAATACCAAAACCCTATCTGTTACATTTCACATTGTAGGGGATCGAACTGATGATTCCATAACCCTACCGAAACCATGTGCTAAGTAGGGGATTGTATAACCAATGATATCGCAACCCTACTATACACCTCATGCTGAGTAGGGGATCGTATACCCGATGATGCCACAACCCTACAGAGTACGGCTCACCGTGTACGGGATCATAATCCTGATGATGCAACAACCATACGGGGTTAATCAGCTAGATAGGGGATCGTCGCCCATGGATAAGTGCTCACATCGACACCAATAACCCGGTCTAGAGAAAAGATGCGAGAGGATCTCGCTCCGGGCCCACCAGAGGGATGCCACAAGTCTAAAAAATTAAACATCCCACGGAGAGGATCACAATCCTATGCGAAGGATGTGATGCCACTTGACCCTGATAGGAATGAACCAAGGGAGTACCATCGACCACTACTAGTCCAAATGTCGCTAACCCGAGTGACCCACCACAACACCACACTATGCACCTCCTAGGTCGACACCGAGGCCACCATCGTGATCCACATGGAAAAACACGCATGATAGGCTGTTTACTCGCCCGGAACGGACTACCGGTGAAAAAGGAACTATTCACCATAGTAAGCCAGTGTGGGGACTACACAATGATCCTGAAAATCATCAATTAGATAATACAACAACGATCCATTTCGAAAAACACTCGAAATCGACTTCTCGTTCGTCCAAAACGGATATCCGATGAAAAAGGTACTATTCACTTATTCCAGATTGTGTGGGGACCACGGCTCGATCCGGAAACTCATCGAACAGATTACACCAATGCGATCCTCTAGGAAAAACAGACAGGATCGACTATTCAACTATCCCAAACAGACACCTGACAAGAGAGTTGTGTTTCTAAGAAAATGACAAAAACCCAGGCTCAGGGGGCCCGCACCCCATTCTTAGTCCCAAAACCCGGAAACCATCTCAAAAATTCTGTCGTATCATCATGGTATCAACTCCACTAACGACATGTCATTCAGACGCTCCGGGTATTAGTTACAACGGCCCGAAGTTGTAAAGTAATAAAATATTATTATTTTATTTGACATTTTAGGATCCCGGGCCACAATCACTAACCTTAAAATTCCCATACTCACACAGAAAGGATCTCCCAATCACTATGGTCACATCACCGCAGACGGCACACGAATCTGACTCCCAAATTGCAAGAAACGGGGGTTTAAAAACCCCCATGTGTGAAAAAGGGGCCGGTACCGTCCTGCCGCCGCCGGACCTCCCTGGCGAGTAGCCCTCCGCCGCATGGTGCCCAGCGACGCCATGCTCCGCCGGCTGGGCTGGCCGCCGCATGCCGTCGTGCACCGCCGCGCTGGCGAACCTTCCGCGGACCACCGGGGCCACCCTGGGGGCCTGTTTTTCGATCATGAGGCATCTTCGCGACCCTCGAGAACCTATCTTACCTGATACGACATCAAAACGAAACAATTCGCAGAAAAAATGACAACGGGGTATTAAAATTCAAACCTCCTACCTTGCGAGAGAAACGTCGAAGCTTCCGGTGTAGAACAATGCTGGTGACGCCTTGAAGCTCGATCTGCTGATGATCGGCGCATAAAACAGATGATTCCGGCTTGATTCGACGAAGAAGGGAGGAGGCGGGGTGGGGTTCCATCTACTGTGCATATGAGGTGAGGGAGGGGAGATGAGTTGGTTTTTTTAAAACCTTCAATTAAAACAACGCCCACAACCAGATCTCCCGATGCGGGGGAAAGTAGGTCGCCCCTAGGGAAAACGCACCATTTTGAATGCAACGGCAGACTCAGATTTGCGATCCAGGACTCCATTAAGAAGATATTTGATCCAACGCTTATTACTAAACATTTCTACTTATTTACGAAAATGCTCCCGGTGGCGTTTCTCACCGCAGGCCCGCGCTCACAATGTTTACACCTCGCCCAGGGTAAACGGCATGTTCCAGACACAACCGTGCCATCAGATTCCCATTCTGAACTACCTATTAGGTGATATCACACCCCTTCCATGTTAATATTGTAAAAATACTTAATATTTTTAGACAATTTATTCCTGGCACACCGGGCCTCGGAATCGCACTCTGTCTTCATGCCTAGCTATGGAATTATTCACAGAAATATTCCAAAGTCTGATAGGGCCAAAAACTCAAGTCGCTACATCCCCCCCCTATAACTTTTCGTCCTAAAAAAGCCTTAAGCTCAAGGAAAGCGACTGGAATCTCAACTGGGTCCCACACCAGCGAGTTCACCAACAAACACCCATGCCCGAACACATAAGTCAGAGGGAATCATCCACAACATCTCAACACTATCTGCACTGGGAGACACTGACTCACCTGAACGGTTTTAATCGCATCACAGAAACACGTCTCGGTGGGGGGAGGATCCCTCTTCCTTATGCATTCGAAGCATGCTGAACAAAACCTATACAGGTTCTTACCAGCACCCTGAACAAAACATGAGAAAGCAACAGAAAGGTAAGAGTACCGCTAAACAGTGTCTATCAAAATACTGCAGTAAGAATAAAGGACACAAAGCGTACCACTATCCAACCGCGGAGCCTCTAGGTCAACAGACCCTAGGGCATTAAGCTGTCCTCACCCTTGACCACCATCTCCCTGAGCTTGGTGTGGACCTCCTAGGGGTGCGGGTGTGGGTAACTAATACCGCCTACCACCTCCTCCTCCTGCACCAGCTCCATCTCCACGTTTGCCGCCCTGCAAACCTCCTTGCTCGAGTCGCTGCCTCTGCCAAGTCCATCTATCGACCGGCTCCCTCTCAGCCGCACGACGGGTTGGACAATCTCTAGAAAGATGTCCCTGACCGTCGCATGCATAACACCGCCTCTCCTGTAGCTGACCAAAACTGGCATGCGAGCCCTGTGACCCCTGAGCCTCAGATTCTCCATCCTGGGGTCACCTCCTAAAATGTCAGCCACATCTAGACCCCTGAGTATGTCGTCGACTACCAGATGCTGACGTCTCCGCTCTCGTGTGTCCAACACAAACAGGCGGGATTTGCTCATCCAGAAAGTTCTCCACCACCAAAGCTCTCCCCCGCACTACATCAGAGGTTTGTAGGCACAAGAAAACCAACCCTACCCAGATGTCCCTGCGTAGGCCCTGGTCGAAGTTCCGAGACCAAAAGAACTGGTCTCGAACCATATCCAAGGAGTAGCGTGACAGGTTTTTGAACCTCATTTAGTACTCTGACACAGTCATACCCTTCTACCGGAGCTGTAGGAGCTCCTGGATCCGCACTGACCTCACCATCACTGGATAGAACTCCTCCCTGAAGAGCTACTGAAACTCTACCAATGTGAGCATCTCCTCGTCATGAGATTGCATCACTAGTCTCTCCCATCGGCTGACCGAACCATGTAGAAGGCTCGCCGCTAGGACCACCATTTAATCTAGAGGTGTCCTCACTAGGTGGAAAACTCGGGTGATTGCCTCAAGTCAGTCATCAGCTGCCTGGGGGTCTGGATCACACTGGAACATCACATGTCACAGCATTTGGAACTCGCGCAGCGCACTCGGCCTATGTGAAACCTCATCCTGCACTGCTGGCACCAGCTGCTCGACATATGGTGGCTCAACTGGAAGACCACCTGGAGGTGCAACCTCAGAACCTGCACCCTAGTCCACATCCTATACACGAGGAAGATCATTAGCAAAATCCTAATTCAGAACCCTCACTGGCTGTCATCATGGAGGCATCCTGAAATACCTTCAAGATGCACCATAGTCAAAGAGAATATCTGGAGAGCTGACTTGAGAAGGATAAAAAACCCAAAAAACCAGTCCTATATGATGCATGTACAATTATGTCCTTGAAACCAGTGTACGAATGTACCGAGTCGAAGGGAATGTTATCTGAGTCCTAGTGTATGGATATGTCGGCCGCTGAACCAACACTGAAGTCCCTGGACTGAAAGCTGAACTCGAAACATCCTAACACTACCACTATGAAACCCAAACCAAACTCACAGCTAGACCATCTATGCTCTGAGATTACAAAGGTGGAACCTCCTCTGATACCAGTCTTTCACGAACCGACCCGACCCAACGGGGTTCGAGCCGCAACACCCCAAGCCCACCTTAAATAGGCCAAGGGCTGGCGTCTAGTGCCGAGTAGGCTATCACACACATGGGAGGCATTAACAAAGGGTACCTGTACACACTCACCCACAAACATCTCCATGAAACAGTATAGAGATTAGTAAAACTGAAAAGTAAAATTCATTCAATAAACTATCCCAAACAGAGTGCAACAACAGTAGTACAAAAAGGGAAAAACAGGGCCCCCCAAAAGAAAAATATAATGCGCGTCCAACCTACTCTGAAGAAGGAGAATACTGCTACATCCTCCTGCTGGAATGATCCCTCGGCACTACACTAGTAAACACCCTGGTCTGTCTTTCTCACTCAGCTCCACCTGCTCCAGGTCCTCCTAGGACTCTGTCGAAAGTCATGTGGTCTGCACAAGACACAAACATGTGCGGGCAAATCCCGTGTAGGGGTGAGTATAAACATACTAAATAGGCACCCCAAAAACCCAAAACAAAAGAGATCCACTGAAAGGAAACAATCTGCCCATCCTAGGCAGAGGGACCATGATGAGAGAGAAACTCCATCTCATTACCATCCTCAGCTAAACACAACTAGTCAGCTCATCTCAGGTGTATTCCCATACAAACACCTTGAAAAATCTAGATATACACAACTCACGCAACAATCCACATGCGGTACTGACCTCATCACCAAAAACAGTTCACAACCAGGAGATCACACTCCATGATCACTGTCAACCCATATAACACTCTTCCCAGAGATACACTCTATCAGGTCGCACACAAACACCTCAAACTCCCAACCGAGAGAGAACGCTCGTTGGATATCATCACTAAGGAAACCTCACTGAAACACCATAAACACCAAACTCCTCGGATAAGGGATTGCTCCTAGGGTCCGAAAGAGGATACCATAACCCACACCAGTATACGAATATCACACAGATAGGGGATCACGTCTAGGATCTGCTGGGGGATACTAAAACTTGATCTGGCACTCGACAAAAACACGTCACCCAGATAGAGGATCGTCGCTCATGTAAAGGTGTTCACGACGATACCAGAACCCTATCTGGTACGTTTCCTGCTGTAGGGGATCTAACTGAATATTCCACAACCCTAATGAAAACACGCGCTAAGTAGGGGATCATATAACCATTGATACTCCAACCCTACTATACACATCAGGCTCAGTAGGGGATCATATACCCGACGATGCCACAACCCTACTGAGTACTGATCACCGTGTAGGGGATCATTCTCTTGATGATGCCACACCCTACAGGGATAACCAGTTAGATAGGGGATCACCGCCCCTGGATAAGCGGTCACAGAAATACCAAGAAACCAATATAGGGAAAAGATGCAAGAGGATCCCAGTATGGGCCCATAGGAGGGATGCCATAACTCTAACAAGTTAAAATCCCATCAAGAGGATCAAAAACCTATATGAAGGCTGTGATGTCGCACGAACCATCATAGGAATGAACCAAGGGAGTACCCTCAACCACTGCTGGTCCAACAATCGCTAACCTGAGTGACCCGCCACAATTCCACACTGCGTACCTCCTAGGCCGAAACCCAGGCCACCATCACAATCCACACAGAAACACACGCAGGATAGGCTGTTTACTCACCTGAAACGAGCTACCGATGAAAAAGGCACAATTCACCATAGCTAGCCCATGTGGGGCCCACACAAAGATCTTGAAAATCATCAAGAAGATCATACCTCATCGATCCCCTCAGAAAAACACCCGTAATCGACTACTTGTTCGTCCAAAACGGACACCCGGTGAAAAGGGTACTATTCACCGAAGCCAGCTCAGGCGGGGCCCACACCTCGATCACAAAACACATCGAATGGATTGCCTCAATTCGATCCTCTCAAAAAAACACACAGGATTGACTATTAAAACGTCCCAAATGGACACCTGATGGGATAGTTTTGTTTCTACGAAAATGGCAAAAACCCTACCCCGTGGGGCCCACACCCCTTTCTTAGTCCCAACACCTGGAAACCATCTGAAAAGTTATTTCATACCATCAAGGTGTCAACTCCACTGATGGGACATCATTCGGATGCTCCGGGTAGTGGTTACAATGGCCCGAAGACGTAAATTAATAAAATATTATTATTTTATTCAACGTTACAAGCTCCCGGGCGAAGATCCCAAACCATAAAATTTTCGAACTCACATGAAAAGGTTTTCCTCGTCTCCAGGGTCGCGTTGCTGTAGACGTCACACGAATACGACTCTTGGATTGCACGAAACGGGGGTTTAAAAACCCAAGTGTGTGAAAAAAGGGTCGGACCTGCCTGAACCGGCCGGTCCGGCCGGCCTGGACCAGCCTGCCGCCACCTGCCTGCCCTGGCCGGCCACCCTCCACAGTGCGGCACCTAGCGCCGCCTCTCCGGGCAGTCGTCCGCCGTGCCAGAGCCGTGCCGGCGAACTTTCAACTGACAACCAAGGGCACCCTAGTGGTCCGTTTTTCGATCTGGAGGCATCCTCACGACCCTAGGGACCCAAACTTCCCTACTACGACATCAAAACAATGAAATTCACATCAAAAATGGGATTGAGGGATTAAAACTCAAACCACCTACCTCACGGGTGAAACGCTGATGCTTCGGGTGCAGAACGATGTCGATGACGCCCTGAAGCTCGATCTACTGACGATCGACGCAGAAAACAGACGATTCCGGCTTGATTCTATGAGGAACAGAGGAGGCGGTGTGGGGTTATATCCGCTGTGCATAGGATGAGAGGGAGGGGAGATGAATTGGTTTTTCTTTTATTAAGCATCATTTAAAACAACTCCACGACCAGACCTCCTGGTGCGGGTGAAATTAGGTCGCCCCTAGGGTAAATGCGCCGTTATGAATGTAACATCGGACTCATATTTTTGATCCAAGACTCCATTCATATGCTAACTGAGAAAACACTGATAATTAATGTTTCCCACTTATTTAAAAAAAACGCCCCCGGTGGTGTTTCTCACTGCAAACCCGTGCACACAAAGTTTACACCTCTCCTAGGGTAAACGGCACGTTCCAGACGCCACTGTGCCCTCAGATTCCAATTCTGAGCTACCTCTTAGGAAATATCACTCCCCACCATGTGAATTGTATAAAAATACTTAAGTATTTTTATAAAATTTATTCCGGGTACACCGGGCCTCGAAATCACATGTCGTTCTCGCGCCTAGCTCTGGAACTATTTATAGAAATATTCCAAAGTCTGACAGGGCCAAAAACCTAAGTCTCTACATAGATCAAACCTTTTTAAATTATAGATTCACTGGACTACATGTTCTAAAGAGAACATAAGGGACAATCAGAAGCTAGGGAAGAAGGAATAAAATATATTTTTATGATTTATGTTTTAAAATTAATGTGTGGTCTTAGTTTTCAAAAGACACTAAACATTTGCATCCTCGTTGTGTAATGTTTTATGTTTTTTAGCATTAAAATAATTTAATAGTAATTAAATAAAAAGTATGGTATTTATAGTTGGTCTTAGAGGAATATTTTCATAATTTTGCAATTAGGATTAAAGAACCTTGGTGACGACCCTTAGTATGAGACTAAATATAACTGAGCCCCCAAGAAACATTATTTTATGAAATTAAAAACATAGGGATCACAAAATATATTCCTTTAGAATTAATTTCACAAAAGAATAAATTATATATTCCTGAATTCTTGAATTATGATTTGTTCTAACATTTTATATTTTATAAAATGGTGGGAAACATGGGAAATAGTAAAAACCTCATGTGAGGGATAGTGAAATTATTGGTGGAATGACATACCCAATTCATGGGAGGTGGAGTTCATAACATCATGTTGCCACATACCCATATGTCTTAGTATGTGAACAATAACATGAATAAGGTTGGACATCCCCCTTCATCAATGTGGGAGAAACTAGATATCAAGTGTTTTTTGTAGCAATGACCACCAACATATATTGGATATTCTGATACAAAAGTTGTGGAACAATGAGTTCACTTAATAGATAAGATCTTTTCTATGCTTCATTGTTCTAAGATGGAGAAGTCGAGTCATGTTTTTTATCATATATATGGAGAGTCTATTGAATAGTGGGGTTCGATTAAGAACATGAAGCCGACGGACAAAATTGAAGAGATGGAGTGGGAATACTTTAAGATAATATTTCTTAATAAGTATTTCAATCTAAATGTTCATTCTACGATAGAGAGATAATTAATATAGTTAATGAAAAAGAAAGGATAATTTTTTAAGGCCTATGAAGAAAATTTATCATGGCCTATAAGTTAAGCTTAGGGTTTTATTAGAAAAATGATCTAAAAATGATAGATTCATTAGTGGTTTAAAACCACACCTTTGAAAGGCACTTTCAATTCGAGACTTTGGGAGTTATGAAGAATTTGTTTGATGTTCTCTCAATGTGGAGATGGAGATTGGAGAATGGTCGAATGGATATGGTTTTATGAATAAAAATATTGAGTTTCAAGGTGGAGGATCTAATGAAAAAAGGTGGAATGGAAACGAAACCACCCACATGTCAAATATTTGGGAAGAATCATCATGGAAACTTCTTCAAATGGATTGGGAAATTATTCTAATGTGAGAGAGAGGGCTACACATCTCATGAATGTATAAAATGAATTAAAATTATTTAAAATATGGTAGATGAAAGGACCACACCACCCATGGTCTAATGGTACAACTATAGGGATTTGGGACACTATATATGCTAGTGCACTAAACCTCGAGTTCCTGAGGGTAATCATCATCATCAGCCACCAAAGCCAAAGGAAAAAAGGGAAGAAAAATTTAATCAGTGTAATAAAATTAGAGAATAAAAATGAGGTCCTACAAGGTATACTTTTCATTCACTGAAGAATAGAAAATGTCACATTTGATTCTGGTTCTACGAATTCCATTATATCTTGCAAGTTTTATATAACTATCGAATCAAAGCCCTAGATATTTTATGTAGAGATATCTATATAAACATTTATTGGTTTAATCATTGAAACCCATGTGTTTTAATATTTCAGAGTTGTCATATGTGGGATGTTTTCTCAATAAAATTTTGTAATACATACATTTATGGAATTTGATTCTATAATGGGGATGAATTGGATCACATTATATAGAGAAAACATAAACTTTGAGGGAAAAAAATAACTTTTCATATTCTAAATCATCACATTTTCCTATAAAAATTAAAGGAAATTCATTATTTTCCTTTTAAAAATCCTCCTATAGTGTGGGTGTTTATTCACTGTGAAGAAGCATACCTCACTCAAATGGATGATTCAAAAGAAAGGTATTAACTGAGTGAAAATGACCATTTTGAGGGGATATAATGATTCATTCCCCAACGATTTTTCTAGAAATCCTCCATATCATGAGGTAGATTTATTAATATAACTTGTACCTATAAATAATCCTATCCCAATGATTCCTTATAGTATATCTCCTATCAAACTAGAGGAGTTAAATAAGCATTTGTAAGAGAATTTGGAAAAAGGGTTCATACACCCAAGTGAATCACTATGGGGTTCCCCAGTTGTCTTTTTCAAGAAGAAGTGTGCAAAAATTTATTTGTGTATCTATTATTGGGAACTGAACAAGATCACCATGAAGGAAAAATTATCCCATTCTGAGGATTGATGACTTGTTTGATCAGTTGAGAGGTGCTTCTTACTTCTCAAATGTGGATATATATTCTGGAAAAAATCTGATAAGGTTGAGAAGAAATATATTAATTACACTACCATTCATACAAGGTATGTGTAATATTCGTTTTTGGTGATTCCCTTAATAAAAAATAATTCCCCTACAATATTCATGGATTTAATGAATATAGTCATTATCAATTACAATAAAAAATTGTGGTGGTGTTTATTGATGAAATTATAATTTACTCTAAGAGAAATCATGAACAAGAAGAACATCTATGACTTCTGTTGGCGATATTGAGGAAGGGTAATTTGTACGCAAAGTTTAGAACATGTGACATTTGGATGCAACAAGTCTCACTGTTGGGACGTGTGATCATATGTGTGGGAATTCTGATTGAACCTTAAGAAACCAAGGCAATTAAGGAATGGCCCATACTCTATAGTGTCACAGAAATCTATAGTTTTCCTGGCATAAAAGAGTACTATAAGCATTTTTTGAGAATGTTCTTAGGATATTATGCTCTCTACTAGGTTATCATGTACGTGGGTAATGTTTTTATGGATGGAAGACTATATGAAAAACATCATGGACCTAAATAGAAGGATTATCAGGGAACCTATAATCACATTACCAAAAAGTGTGTAATTTTTGGTGATATACATTTATTCTTCCAATAACATCTTGGGTTTTGTACTCATGAATAATGATAATTTGATATCCAACACCTCGTGATTGGTGAATATCCATGAGTAGAACTACCCTACACTTTGTCTATAACTAGAAACATTGATTTTTTCCTTGGAAATATGTTTTCATTACCTCTATGTTGGAAAGTGTGGCATATATACCAATCATAAGAGACTAAAGTATATATTCACAAAAAATGAGATCAAAATACATTAAAGGTGATGGTTAGAGCTATTAATAGACTATTATTTTTCTATTCACTATCATCCTGAAAATGTGGACAAGGTAGCTGATGCTCATGGTAGAAAAGAACATTCAACACTATCCATATTGGGGATTGAGAAAGACCATATCATTAGGGATATGCAAAAGAAGGTTTTGGAAATCATAATGGTATGGAATACATCCTATATTTCCCAAAATATTTCCCAACAATCTATCTGTGAGAAAATTAATGAGGCACAAAGGGATGATAATGATTTTCAAAAAAAGATGAAAATTTAGTAAATCAAGGGATATTGAAATATTTGGATATCAATGATGATGGTGTGATTCATTTTGGAATGTGGCTTTATTTGTCTTCATCACATTGTATAGACAAGGAGCTATTAGATAATGCACATATCTATACATTCTCTATCATTCCTGGGTGTACCACGATGTATTATGATCTCCGATAACACTTGTGGTGGGATGAAATGAAGAATGAGATTATGGAATATTTCTCAAGTTGCTTCATATGTCAGAAAGTTAAAGTAAAGGGACACAATTCCAAATGGATGATGAAAAAAATTACCTATACCCATATGGAAATGAGATAATCTCACTATGGACTTTTTCATGGGTATCATCAAGACATCCAAAAAAATCAAATATGAGTTTTGGTGGATCGACTCACCATGTCTTCCCACTTTATCATCATTCTCTATGATCTCTAACCTAAATAAAATTTAAAGATATATGTGATGGAATTTGAGAGATTTAATGGGGTATCACTCTCGATTGTCACTGATTGTAATCCTAGGTTCACATCAATATTATATAGGAGTATTCAACATGCCTTTAGTACTAAATTGAATTTTAGCGCACCCTATCAACCCCAAACTGATGGCCAATCTGAAATTACTATTGAAATTCATGATGACATGCTAAGGGATTTCTATTAATAATTCAAAGGTGGATGGGATCAGATTATCCCATTGGATGAGTTCTCATACAAAAATATCTTCTACTCGAGTATTCAAATGGCTTTATATGAAGCTTTGTATGGAATGTGAGGTAGAACTACAACATACTGAGATGATTCTAGAGAATAAAATATACATGAACCTAATCTGGTATAAGATATTACAGAAAAAGTTCAATCTATTTAAGAACATATAAAAGATACTCTAAGTCAGTGAATGGGCTTTGCTGACAACAATAAATGGGACTTGGTGTTCAACATTGGAGATAAAGTCTTTCTTTGAATTTCAATATGGATAAGTTTTATGAAATTTAGAATGAAAGGGAGATAATACCAAGGTATACTGGGAGATTTTTGATCCTTGATTGCATAGGATTTGTGGCATATCGTCTTTCACTTCAACCTAATATGGCTTGAGTTCATGATGTCTTCCACGTATCACTCTTGAGAATGCACATATCACATCCCTCACATGTACTAAACTCAGAGGTGGTATGACTCGAGGATGATCCCTCATATGAGGAATAACCAATAAAGATTCTAGATATGATAGATATGGTTCTACCCAATAACATAACACACCTTGAAAAAGAATGGTGGAGGATCCATAATTATAAAGCAGAAAATTGGGAACTGGAGGAGGAGGTGAAGGAGAAGTACCCTCACCTATTTTGGTAAAACTAAATTTCAATGGTGAAATTTCAAAAGGGGGAAATAATGTAATGACCGGAAGTTTTATTAATTGAAAATCCCTCCTTATATTCATGTCACATAAAATCACACTAGGAAACATAGTGCCACATAAAATAAAATGAACTTCTAAATACTATGTGACCTTTATAGCCTATTCATTCAACATAATTTCGCTACTTCATTATTTTGAATTTTAAAAATCTGACATACAATGTTGCGATCAATAAGATATTTGGAGTCTGATATAATAAATATATATTTTTTGTGAATATTAACATACCCATATAAAGAGTAATGTTACCCTTATGAATATTAATACTACCCTTATGAATATTAGACCAACTTAGTGAATAGTATTCAAACCATTGATAGTATAAATAAAATTTATCTATCTTATAAGTGAAAATATGATATAATTATGTGATAGTATAATCCAATAAATATTTTAAAAATTATTAATTAAGTTTTGGTATTTTTATGTAATTAATATTTATGAATAATTAAAAAGCAAAATTACTTCAAAAACATTTATTCATAAATTAATATTTTTATTCCAAATAGATTTAAGATAATATTATGAGACATTAATTAATTTTTCAATGTCTTATAAAATTATTTATAATTTCATAATTTTTATTTTCCATGTAAATGATTAATTTAATTAAAAATAAATTACTCATATTTATAAAAAAAAATTCTCAAAATAGAGTTCAATTCTGAAATCTACACATCGAAAATGGTTAAGATGAATTTTTCAGATTTTTTTTTGAATTTCAGGATTTTTTGGTGAATAGAAAAATACGATGATTGACGATAAATGCTAAGAATTTGAATTTCTGAGTCATTCTTGAGTCATGGGTGATGTAAGTGACAATTCTTTAGAAACCACCTTCACTAATTACTATATTTAGTCATAATAATCCTCAGTATTTATTTTCCCAGGAAAAATACTAAACCAATGATTAACATAATAAGAAAACACACCTCCCGTCCACTATAAATACCACTCATCACACCATCTTTTCCTCATACAACTAATTCAATGATTGTTTCCTATATTGTTCTCAATAATTTTCCCTTGTTCATACCCCATATCCAAGAGCACTTATTCTCCATAAAAGTCTAATACTAGTCTTCCTGAGGAGCATCTCAATCGAATAAATCAAGAGGCAAATCCTCTCTATTTTTCTTTTATTTCCCTTTCAATTTCAATTTATTTTTTTATTCTATACTCACATCCTGTAATAAAAATTGAATTAATATAGTAGTACCTTGAATATACTAAATTTATATCTAGTTTGTTGAAGATACAACATTAAACGTCTCCCTTTCTCTCTTTTATCATAAAAATGAAATTGTCACCCCTGATGTGTCAATTTACCGACATCCTGGGTGATGATCATTCATTTTCCATAAATTTATTTAAGGTTATATATAAAACCATTAAATGGTTATAAAGAATTTATTGTGTATTTTTTTCACCCGTTTTATGTGGTTGAACTAACTTATACACATAATAATAAATGATAAAACAAAATGAGTTAGTTATGTTTGAAAACATCACAAATTAACCTAATATGTTCATCAATAAATTTTATATAATGAATCATTATCATGGTATATAAGAAAATACCTTATAAAGTAATTTTAGATTATTTATGAAAATTAATAACATATAATAACAATTTTGTATGTTCATACCCATTTTAATCAAATTTCCATTCATGTACACAAACAAACCGATCATGCAAACTATGAAAATAAACATCCCTGAACGATGAAATTAAACTCTATAACTCATCTAAAAGACCATAAAAAACATAATAACAAAACAATGAATTATATTCATTTATAAAATGTTATATAATTTTAAATTAAGGAATTTAATGTGATTATAAATGACATTAATGTGATGGATGCATTTAGACAATAGGTAAGGGAAATTCTTGATCCCAACTCTCTTTCTATAAGATTTCCATCTTTCACCCCATTTTCATTATGGTTATTCCATAAAAATAACTTATTTATCATTATATTACCTTTTATATGATATAATTTATTTCTACTTGAGTTTATGAAAAACACTATGTTCTCAAAAAAAAATTCTTCTTTCAAAAAAACTGACCATTTAATTTTAAATATTGTTTCCATCACTCAAGGTTCATTCTTCTTTTATAATGTATATTATTAGCTATTTAATTTAGGATCACAATGTTTATGAAAGTATGAAAGTGAAATTAAAACCATTCAATTCCATGGTTTATTATATATTCAAGATTGATATGTGTTCAATGTGGCGTGCAAGATAATGTAAATTTTATGATGTTATAGGTGCAGCAATAATTTTATAGTTAAATTTAAATGTTATGATGTGACGGGTGTTCCTAGAATTATATAGCACTACAATGCACCGGGTAATGAAAGGAACCTCATGATTAATGTTAAATATGAATGAAAATAATTCTATATTTTTTCAAAACAATGTGAGGTATTTGACAACTATGAAAAGATGTATCATACTTTTGCATCGCAACATTCCAAGACTTTTCTTAATTCTTCATCTCATGATTATGGTCGTATTCCTATGTTTTGTTTAAAATGATTATTCCCACCAAATTTTTTACAGTATCATGTAATTATCTATTCTTGTATTGGGATTTTAACTCACCACTTTTTGATGTATATCTTCAAGAGACTACATGTACAAAAGAGAACACAATTGAAAATTAAAATTGTGGGAAGAAAGAATGAAATTGATGTTTTTTTTATGTTGTAAAAGTTATGTATGGTCATATTTTTCCATATAAAATTATCCTTTGGATTCTAATTTTGTAATATTTGTATGTTTTTTATCATTACAATGTTGTATTAGTAATTTAAGAAAAATAAGGGTCATTATTGTTGGTATTAGAGTAAGATTATGTTAATTTGGGAAATATTCTTAGAGAACCTTCGTGCAAACTCTTAGAATGAATCTAAGTATAAGTGAGCACCCAAAAAATGATTTGTTTTAGAAAATGATAAACATAGGTATCACACAATATATTCATTTTGACTTAATTTCTAAAAGGAATAAATTATATATTCATTAAATGTTTACATATGTTTTTTCTGTCATTTTATATTTTAGAAAATAGTGGGAACCATGAAAAACCAAGCCAACAAATCATCTGAGGGATGGGGAAAGGAAATTCTGATAGATAACCCCAGTGATTTGTGAGGTGGAGTTTAAAGTGTCTTGGAGATTCCTACACAGATTTCTTATGTTATGAACAATAACATAAATAATACGGAACATCCTCCTTCACCAATTTATGAGCAACTAGATATCGAGTGTTTTATACAGTATTGACCACATATGTTTACTGAATTTTATGACAACTAGTTACAGAATAGTGGGTCAAATCAATAGAGATGATATTATCTATGTTTCATTTGTCTAAGATAGAGAAGGTGAATCATGTTGTTTATCATCTAGATGGAGAGTCCCATCAATGGTGGGATTTGATTAAGAACACAAAGCGGCTGTAAAAAATTGAAGAGATTGAGGGGGAAGACATTAATATAATGATTCTCAATAAGTATTTCCCTAGAAATATTTGATATAAGATGGAGAGAGAACTCATAGGTTTGATGAAAAAGGAATGATAATATTTTATGGCTTAAGAATATAATTTCACATTGCTTGTAAGGAATGCATTGGTTTTTTTATAAAAAATGATAGAAAATTTATAGATTAATTAGTGGTTTAAAACCACAGCATTGAAAATCACAAGAATTTGAGACATTGGGAGTTATTAATAAGTTGTTTTATGTTCTCTCACATTGGATATAGAGTTTGGAGAATGGTTCCATGTCTTTGGTGATAAGAACTGTATAATGGAGTTTCAAGCTGGAGGATCTATTGAAAACGGTGGAATAAAAAATCAACCACCCACATGACAAAACTTTTGGAATAAGCATAATTGGAACTACATTATATGGATGGGGAAATGCATAAAATATTGTAGAGAGTGATACTAATATCATGAATGTCAAAAATACATGAATCAAATATAAAATATCTTGGATGAAAGGAGAGCACCACCCACGGCCCAATAAAAAAACTATAGGGAGCTACGAAAGTATTTAGACTAGTTTATTAAATACTGAGTTCTTGAGGGTAATATGCATCCTCAGCCACCAAATCCAGAGGATCAAGGGAAGGTTTATTCCATCACTACAACATATATGGATAAATAAAATGAAGTCATACAAGTTACAATTATTATTCACTAAAGAATGAAAAAATTCTTATTTGATTATGATTCTAATCATTACATTATATCTCGAAAGTTTTCTAGAACTATTGAATTGGTTCCTCTATTCATTGATGAATAGATATCTATAAATACACATAGTGGTGAATTAATTGCAACCCATGTTTTGGAATCTTCTTAAGTTGTTGAATATGGAAAGATTCAACCAAAAAAATACCGTAATACATCCCTTAGTGTAATTTGAAGCAATAATGGGGATAGATTGCCTCTAATTATATAGAGAACACATAAAATGTTAGGGAAAAAAATAATTTCATATTCTGCACAATCACATGATCCTATAAAAATTAAACAATGATCATGAATCTGTTTTGAAATATACTTCAATTGTGTGGGTATTGATTCCCTATGAAGAAGCATACCATGATCAAATAGTTGAGTAAAAGGAAGGTATAATCCTTGGGGGAATTTACATTGAGAAAGAAACAATTATGTATTTACCTAAGAGTTACTTATAAAATCTGCATTTTGTGAGGCTAATTTCTCAATAGAACTCATATATGAAGCTACTACTATCTCAATGTGTCCCAATAGAATGTCTCCTATAAAACTATAGGAGTTAAATAAGTAGCTTCAAGGGAATTTGGACCAAGGGTCCATACTCCCAAATCTATAATCTTGGGCTACGCCAATTCCCTTTATCAAGAAGAAGATGAATCAATGTAGTTGTGTATCGATTATCAAGAACTCAACAATATCACAATAAATATAAACTATCACCTATAGAGCAATGAATAATAGTTTGACTAGTTGAGATTAGATTTTTTACTTCTCAAAGGTGGATCTCTATTCTGAAAATCATCAGATAAGGTGAAGAAGAAAGATATTAAGAAGGTTACCTTCCATAAAAGGTATGTGCACTAAGAGATTTTTGTGATTCCTTTTAGACATTCGAATTCCCCTTCAATATTCATGGATTGTGTCAATAGAGTATTTATAAATAACCTCAATAAATTTGTGGTAGTTTTTATTGATGACATTCTCATCTACTAAAAAGAGAATGGAGGAACATGAAGAACATCTAAGACTTTTTTAGTGTCATTGAGGATGGATAATTTGATTTCCAAGTTTAACAAGTGTGAAAATTGGAAGCAGAAAATCATGTTCTTGGGACATGTGATCAGACGTGAGGTAATTTCTTTGGACCCTTAAAAACCCTAGGAAATTGATGAATGGCTGGTACAGTATTGTGTCAGAGAAATTTTTAGTTTTCTTGGATTAATAGAGTACTATCCAAATTTTTTGAGAAATTTATCAGGATATTCAATCTTGCTATCTATGTTAACAAGTATAGGGGTAAAGTATGTCTAGATGGAAGAATGTGAGTAAAACATCAAGGAGGAAATGAGAACGCTGGTCAATACACCTATTCTCACATTACAAAAAAAAATTATAATTCCTTGTGATAAACAGTTCCTCATCAAATAATGTATTGGGTTTTGTACTCATTAAAAATGATAATGTGAAATCTAACACCTCACAAATATTAATGATCCATGAGTAAAACAACCCTATCCAGGATCTACAACTAACAACAATTTTTTTACATGAAAATCATACGGTATTACCCCTATGGTGAGATTTGTGACATATATACTTAACAAAAGATCCAAAAGTAAATATGCACACAAAAAAAGATCAATTTGCGTCAATGGAGATGTTTAGAAGTATTCGAAACTATTATTTCCCTATTTACTATCATCTTGGAAAGGCATATAGGGTAGCTGATGCTCTTATCATAAAAGAACCTAAAACTCTATCCATGTTACAAATTGAGAAAGACCCTATATTCATGGATATGAAAATGATGTATTTGGAAATCATAATTTTATAGAATACATCCTACCTTTCCCATATTATTTCCCAACCATCAATACATGATAAGATTAAAGAGGAACAAATGGATGACACAGAGTTTCAAAAAAATAAGAACACAATAGCTGAAGGGAAATGACAACAGTTTTATATCAATGATGATGGTGTGATTCTATTTAGAATACGGATCTTTTTTCCTTCATCACCAAGGATAAAGATGATGCTATTGGACAATGCACAAAACTCAACAATCTCTATCCATCTTGGGAGCACCAAGACGTACCTTGATCTCTAAGAACACTTTTCATGGGATAATATAAAGAATGAAATTGCAGAATTTATCTCAAGTAGGTTGATATGTTAGCAAGTTAAAGTAGAGTGAAATAATTCTAAAGGGATGACACAACCATTGCTTATACCCATATGGAAATGGAAGAATGTCACCTTGGTCTTTATCATGGGTCTTATGAAGATATCCAAAAGAAAAAATGTGATATGGGTTGTAGTGGATTAAATCACTAAGACTGTCGACTTCATTAATACATAATAAGATCTATCAAATTGTAGAATGTGAAAAGATATATGTTATCAAAATGGTGAGACTATTTTGGGTTCCTCTCTCAATGGTATCATATCATGATACCATTTTCACATCTATATTATGGAGGAGTCTTCAACATGCCTTTAGTACAGAATTGAATTTCAGCATGACCTATCACCCCCAAACTGATGGAAAATCCAATAAGACATTTCATATGGTAAACGATATGTCAATATACTACGCTTTAGAATTTAAATGGGGATGGATTCATCATTTACCATTGGATGAGTTCTCATGAAACAAAACATCCACTTGAGTATTCAAATGGATCTATATGAATCTCTTAATGGAAAGTGATATAAAACACCAACATGTTGAGATGATGTTAGAGAAAGAAATCTAATTGGACATGATATTGTAAAATAGATAACACAAAAGTTTAAAACCATCCAACAAGATATCAAAGATGATCAGAGGTAGAAAAAGAGTTACACTAACAACAATCAAAGAGACTTAGATTTAAACATTGGAGATAAAGTCTTCATTGAAAATTTAACAAGTCAAATAGCCATGCAATTTGGAAAGAATGGGAAGATAAACCAATGTTATATTGGCCCCTTTGAGATCCTTGATCACATAATATTTTTGGTCTATCATCATTCAATTCCAATAAATATGGCTCGTGTACTTGATGTGTTCCACATATCACTCATACGAAAGTATATAATGGATCCCTCACATATATTGAAGTAATCGGGCGTACAATTGGAGGATGAACTCTCATATGAGGAATAACCAGTAAGTATTATACATAAGAGTGATAAGGTTCTATGAAAAAAGAAAACCCAACTTGTAAAAGTGTTGTAGAGGAACCATTTGTATGAAGAAGAAACTTGGGAACCATATGAGGTGATGAAGGAAAATTACCCTCACCTATTTTTGTTAATCAAAACATTTAGGGAAAACTTTCAAAGGGTGGGGGGAATAATGTAAGGACCCAAAGTTATATCAATGGAAATTTCATTATTATAATTATTTCACATAAACTCATATAAAAAACAATTCCACATATTGTTTAGATGAACTACTAAATACTATCTGACCTTTATAGACTCATCATTAAACATATATTTTCCACTTATGTATTTTAAAATTCGAAAATCTAACATCCACGTTTGCGATATGTAAGATATTTTGAGTCTGATTTGACAAACTTATTTTTTTTGTGAATACTAACATATCCTTATAAAAAATATTGTTACCATTATGAATAGTAATATGACCCTTATGAGTAGTAAATGAATCAGTTAAATAGTAATCATACCAATTATAGTATAAAAAAAATTATACATCTTATAAGTGTTAATAGGATATAATTATATCATTGTTTAAGTAAATGAATATTTTAAAAATTATTAATTAATCATTGGTATTTTTAAGTCATAAATATTTTATGATTAATTTAAATGAAAATTTATATTCACAAAATGAATTCATAAATTGATATTTTTATGTCTTATGATTTTATGAAAATTGTATGGGACCTTATGTAATTTTTCAATGTGGTATAAAATGAGTTATAATTTTAAAATTTTTATTTTTGAAGAGAATGATTATTTTAATCAAATACTAAATTAATCATATTTAGAAAATAATATACATAAAATTTATTTCCTTTTTGAATTATAAGCATTAAAAATTTATTAAGGCAAATTTTTTGCATTTTTATGAATACTTGAATTTTTTGTGAATAGAAAAATTAGATAATTTACTATAAATGATAAAAACCATAATTATCGAGTCATGAATGAGTCATGGATGATGTAAGTGACCATTGTTTCAATATTTCATGCACTAATTACTTTAATTATTCATAATAATCATCAGTATTTCTTATCTTGAGAAAAATAATAAACTAATGTTCAGTATAATAAGAAAACAACCCACCCCTCTAAAATAAATACTACTTATCACAACTCTCAAGAACTGAGCATTGTATATATTATAAAAAATAATATTCCCTAGTCAATACAAAATTTCCAAGATATCTTGGTATCATCAAAACACGAATATGAGGTTTCTTTGAGGAGGATCTCAAGAGGATAATTCAAGAGGTAAATCTTCTATACGTTTTTTATTTCCATTTCAATTTCAATCTATTTTATAATTATATCCTCTCCTCCAATCATAAAAATTTAATCCTAACTACATTAGCTTTAATATAATATAATTATGTCATGTATATTGAATATACATCATTAAAAACATTTTACCCTCTTTTATCATAATAATTAAATCATCACTCAAGATGTGTAAATTTTCTTACATCGCAGGCGATGAACATTCATTTTCAATAAATTACATTACAGCTGATAATAAACCCATTAAGTAGTTGGAAATAGATATTAAATTGTATTTAATGACCCCTTTTATGTTCTGGTACTAACTTATGCACATAATATGGAATTTTAAAACAAAGCGAATTCATTGTGTTCGAAAAACCACCAAAATTAACCTAAAACGATCATCATTACTCTTATCTAATGAATCATGCTCATGGTATATTACCAAATAAATTTTATGATCATGAAAGATTATTTAGGATCATATATAATATATAATAACAATTATGTATGTTCATTCTCATTTTAAACAGACATCCATTCATTTACACAAATGAACCGATCCTGAAAACTCTAAAAACGAACACTCATGAACGATGAAATTAAACCCTATAACTCATCTAAAGGACCATAAAATAAATTAATAAGACCATAATGAATTATATTAATGTATAAAAGGTTATATAATTGTTAATTTAAGAATATAACGTGATTATCCATGATATTAATGTTAAGAAAACATTCTGACAAAATGTAACTAGAATTCTTAAACCTAAATAACATTCTTTAGGTTTTCCATTATTCACCCCATTCTCAGAATTAGTATTCCATAAAATAATTTATCAATATTTATCTTATCTTTTATGGGATATACATGTTTTCTACCTGAGTTTATGAAAAAAACATTGTTTTACAAAAGAACTCTTGTTTCAAAAAAGCACACCTTTTACTTCTCAATATTGTATCCTTTACTCAAGGTTGCTGATTCTTTTATCAATAATGTTATTACATATTTCATTTGGGAACCCAAATTTTATGAATGTATGATCATGAAATGAAACACATTCTTTTCCATGAGTTATTATATGTTCATTATTGATATATGTTCCTTGTGGCATGTTTGATAATGTAAATGTAATGATGTGATGGGTGTACCAAGAATTATATAGCGTAATGTAAATTTGATAATGTGATAGGTGGGTATAAATTATATAGTTCTATAAAACATTGGGTATGTAAATAACCTCATGAGTAAAGTGAAATATGAGTGAACATGATGATATATTTTTTTATAACTTTGTGTGGTAGTTGTCAAACAAGACATGATGTTTTATTTTATGCATTGCAACATTCCAAGTCATTTATTAATGTTTCCTCAAATGATTTCAATAATATTAATATGTTATTTTTATAATGATTATGACCAACACATATTATATTGTTTAATGTAATTTTAAATCCTCTTACTAAGAATTTTATTCACCCTTTTTGTATTTATATCTTCTAAAGACTACATGTACTTAGGATAAAACAAGGGGAAATCAAAAGCTAGAGAATAAGTAATTAAATAATTTTTTGTGTTTTATTTTGTAATAGTTATGTATGGTAGTAGTTTTACAACGACACTAAATCTTTGGATCCTCACTATGTAATGTTTTTGTGTAGTTTAACCTTAATATGATGTAATATTAATGTAATAAAAAACAAGGTCATTATAGTTGGTATCAAAGTATGGTTTATTTAATTTGGGAATTATGATTAGAGAACCTTGGTGAAAACCCTTATAATTAAACTAATTATAAGTGGGTACCCAAGAATCCATGTTTTAGAAAATGAAAAGTATAGGGATCCCACAAGATATTCATTTAGGATTAATTGAAAAAAATTATATATTCATTAATTTTTTAGTTATGTATTTTCCGAACACTTTCTATTTTTTGTAAATGGTGGGAACTAGGAAAACCGGGACAAAAAGTGGTGTGAGTTACAGTGTAGTGATTACCTGAATCACATACCCAATGCATTAGGATATGGAGTTTGAAATTTCATGGTGATTTTTACCCAAAAGTATCAGGTTATGATCAATAATATAATAATATGGAATTTCATCCTTCAACAAAGAGGGAGAAAATGGATATCGAGTGTTTATTGTGGAAATGATCCCCAAATGTTAATTAATATTCTGATCCACTAGTTTTTGAACAGTGGTTCAAGTCAATAGAGAATTTCTTTTCTCCACTTCACATTTATGAGATTGAAAAGGTGAATCTTTCTCTTTATCCTCTAAATAGAGAGGCCAATAAATAGTGGTGTTTGATTAAAAACACTGTGTTGAGGGATGATATAGGAAATATTGAGTGGAAAGACATTAATATAATGTTTATTAATAAGTATTTCCCTCGAAATATTTTAACTAAGATGAGGAGATAAATAATTGAGTAGAATAAAATGGAAGGAGATACTGTTATGACCTACGAATAAACATTCACAAGGCCTTAAATATATTCTTTGGATTTTATTATAAAAATGATAGAAAAATTGATATATTTATTAATGGTTTAAAATAAAACCTTCAAAAGGATTATGTAATTCGTGAATTTATGAGTTATGAAGAATATTTTTGATTTTATATTAAAGTGGAGATGGTGTTTAGTGAATGGCCCCATGGATATGGTGATAATAAATTAAATATGGAGTTTCATGATAGTGGATATAATGAAAAAGATGTAAATAAATCTAAACCACCCATATGTCAAAAATGTGGGAGGAATAATCATGGGAACTTCCCCAAAGGGACTGGGAAATTCTTAAAATGAGATAGATATTTCTACCAAGCTCATGAATGTTGAAGATATAAGAAAATTATGGAAAATGTGTGGGAGGAAGGGAGAGAACCACCCATGGTTCAATGATACAACTGTAGGGAGCAATGGAACTATGAAATCCCTTGCACTAAACCTTGAGTTCTTGAGGATAATCAGTGTCCTCATCCACCAAAGAAAAAGGAGCAAGATAATGCTTATGCCATCATTACATTGGATGTGGAGCAAGAAAATGAAGTCGTACAAGGTACACATCCGATTTACTCAAGAATTAGAAATTTCTTATTTTATTTTTGTTCTACTCATTCAGTTGTATATCACATGTTTTATTGAACTATTGAATCTAATCCACAAAATGTTGAATTATAGATATCTGTAAATACACGTAGTGTTGAAATAATTGCAACTTAAGTGATGGACTCTTATCCAGTTGTCGTGTGTGAGAAAATTCTTCTAGTGAATCTCCCAATACATCCCTTTCTAAAATTTGATTCTATAATGGGGATGTATTATCTCTCATTATATTTATCACACTTAAACTATCGGGAAAAGGAAATATGTGTTCATATTTTGACTCATCCCATGTTCCTCTAAAAATTCACAGAATATAATGAATCACCTTTGAAAAACCTTAAACGGTGTGGATATAGATCCCCTATTAAGAAACATACCTTACTCAAATGATTGATTCAAAGTAAGGTATATAACTAGGGGAAATTCCCATTGTGAGGGAATAAAGTGATTTATTTATTGATGATTTACCTGGAATACCCCCATATCATTTGGTAGTGTTATCAATATAACTTATACTAGAACATACTCATATACGAATGTTTCCCTATAGGATGGATCCTATAAAACATGACGAGTCAAAGAATCAGTTGTAAGGGAATTTGGAAAAAGGGTTCATACTCACATGTGCATCACCTTGGGGTGCACCCTTTATCTTTTTCAATCACAAGGATGGATTAATGTGGGAGTGAATCGATTCTCAATAACTCAACAAGATCACCATAAAGAAAAAAATTCCCCTTCCAAGTATTGAAGTCATGTATGATCACTTGAGATAAGCTCGATACATCTCAAAAGTGGACAATCGTCATGGATTTTATGAACACGGTCTTTAGACCTTACCTTGAAAAATTTTTGGTAGTTTTTATTGATTAAATTCTCTTCTAATCCAAAAAAGGAGGATGTTTAAAATCATATAGGACTTGTGTTGATGAAATTGAGGATTTAGATTTCATACAATAAGTTTAGCTAGTGTGACTTTTGGATGAAAAAGGTCACTCTCATGGGACATGTGATCACATGTGAGGGAATTTCTGTGGACCCTTCAAAAACCAAGACAATTGAGGAATGTCTATGACCCTCTAGTGTCCTAGAAATACATTTTTTACATGGTATAAAAGGGTACAATCAATGTTTTTTGAGAAATTTATTACAATTGTAAAGATCACTAATTATGTTAATACGGGAAGGGGTATTTTATGTCTAGCCAAACGAATGCGAGGAAAAATTCAAGGAGATAAAGAGAAAGGAGATCATTGCACCTATAATCACATTATAAAAAAGGTTGATAACATTTTGTGATATATAGTGATTCTTCCAAGAAAATTTTGGATTGGATTATAATAAAAATTATAACTCAATAACTACTCCCTCTTTACTGATGAATATCAATGAGAAGAACTACCCTACGCATGATCTAGAGATAGAAACTATGTTTTTTATCATGAAAATATAGCGGTGTTACCTCTATGATGAGAAGTGGGACATATATACTGATCATAAAAGAATAAAGTATACATTCACCCAAAATCATATCAAAATGAGTCAATGGATATGGTTGATTATAATCAAAGAATATGATTAGTCTATTCATTATAATCCTAGAAAGGAAAACAAGGTAGTTAATGCTCTTATTAGAAAAGAACCTACTACTCTATCCATGGTGCAGATTTGGAAAGACACTATCATCATGGATATAAAAAATATAGATTTAAAAATAATAATAGTAGGGAATAAAACCAACCTTTCCCAAATGATTTCCCAACCATCTATCCAAGAGAATATTAAAGAGGCACAAAGAGATGATACAGAGTTACAAAATAAGGTTAATCTTTTAAAGGATGAGAAAATGAAAGAGATCTTTATTTATGATGATGGTGTGATTTTGTTTGGAATGGGGCTATGTGTGGCTTTATCACATGGGATAAAGAATTAGCTACTTTAAAATGCACATAGCTCAAAATTCTATATCAACTCTAGGAGTATAGAGATGTATTATGATCTCCAAGAGAACTTCTGATGGGATAACATAATGAAAGAGATTACGAAATATATCTCAAGGTACTTGATAAGTTAACATGTTAAAGTATAGAAATATAATTATAAATGGATGATTCAACCATTTCATATACAAATATTAAAATGGTAGAATATCACAATGGAATTTTTCATGGGTCCTCTGAGGACATCAAAGTAAATAATGTGACATGGGTTTTGTTGGATAGACTCACTAAGACTTCCCACTTTATCTCTATTCAGGAAGATCTCACACGTGAACAATAAAAAAATATATATGTGAAGGATATTTTGAGACTTCATGGGTTTCCACACTTGATTGCATTTGGTGATGATCACAGGTTCACATTTAAATTCCAAGGGATTCTTAAACATTATTTGAGAACTAAATTAAAATTCATCATGTATTATCACCCCCAAACGGATGGCCAATCTGAAAGGAATATTAAAACAATCAATGATATTATAAGGTCATTATATTTATAATTAAAATAAGGATGAGATCAGCATCCCCGGTTTTTTGAGTTCTCATAAAACAATAGCTTCCACTTGAGTATTTAGATGGAACTATATAATGCTCTGTATGGATAGTGATGTAGAACACCAACCTATTGGGACGAAGTGATAGAATGAATGAATCATAAAACTGATATTGTAAAATAGATAATATAAAAGGATCAATCCATCCAACAACATATCGAAGATGTTTAGAGTCGACAAATGTTATTTCCTGACAATCGTCAAAGGGAATTGGAGTTCAATGATTCAGATAATGTCCCCCATGAATTTCACCACAGAAGAGAGTCATGATATTTGGAAAGAAAGGTAAGATAATGCAAAGGTACATTGACCCACTATCCTCGATCACATGTTGTGACTTATAATATTTCATTTCCACAGAATATGGCTCAACTTCATGATGGGTTCCACATATCACTCTTAAGGAAGTAAATACTGGATTTCCCACATATACTAAACTCAAAGGTGATAAAACTGAAGGATGATCATTCATATAAGTAACAAAAAATAAAATTTTTAGATAGGATAGATAAGGTTCTACCCAAAAAGACAAAAATACTCTTCAAAGTGTTGTGGAGGAACCAAAAGTATGACAAAGAAGGATGGGACCTGGAGGAGGTGATAAAGGATTAGTACCCTCACCTATTTGTGTAAAATTAAATTTCAAGGGTGAAATTTTAAAAGGGGGGAAGAATTTAATGACCCAAATTTTTATCAATTGAAATTCCGTTCTTATAATTTGTTCACATAAAATTAAATTAGGAAACATAGTGCCAAATCATGCCTAAATGAATTACTAAATACTATGCGACCTTTATATCATATCTATTAATTTTTTTCCACATTGGTTATAGGAATTTTAAAAATATTACATGCACAATTGCGATTATTAAGATATTTAGAGTCTGATAAGTCAAACATATTTTTTTGTGAAAATTTCCTTGCCCATATGAATAGTAATGTTACCTTTATAAATAGTGACATGAACCTTATGAGTAGTAAATAAAAAAGTGAATATTAACATACCATTGATAGTATAAATAAACATTATCTATCTTACAAGTGACAATATGATATAATTTTATCATAGTATTATTAAATAAATATTTTAAAAATTATTAATACACTCTTCGTATTTTTATGTCATAAATATTTTCTGATTAATTTAAAATAAATCTATTTTCAAAAAAAGTATCCAAAAATTAATGTTTTGATGTCTTATGATTTCAATGTGTTATACAATAATTTTTTGTGAATATATAAATATGTTAATTTACGATTAATGCTAAAAACCTGCATTTTTGTGTTATTATTGAGTCATGGATGATGTAAGTGACAATTGGTTTAAACTGACATGGACTAATTATGATATTTAGTCACATTTATCATTACTCTTTCTTTTATTGAGAAAAAGAATAAACAAATTATTAACATAATAAGAAAACCGCCCCTACCCTCCACTATAAATACCACTCCTCACACCCCAATCCACTCACACCACTAATTCATTGATCCTTGAATATTTTATACATAATAAAATTAAATATTCCCTACCTCATGTCTATAATTTCTTGATATCATCAATAGACAAAACCTAGGGTCCCTGGGGAGGATCTCAAGAGGATAATTCAAGAGGTAAATTCTATTTCTTTTTTGTTTACTTCCCTTTCAATTTCTATTTCTTTTATTATTATCTCCTCACCTACCTTCATAAAAATGGAATGATAACTATATTACATTTAATATACTAGAATTATAACTTGGTTATGGAATATAAACCTTTAAACTCTCTCCTTTCTCAATTTTATATTAATAATGAAATTGTCACTCGTGATGTGTTAATTTATCAACATCGTGGGCGAAGAACATTCATTTTCGATAAATTCCTTTAAGGATATTAACAAAACCATTTTTTCATGAAAAAATATTTTATATTGTATATTGTAACCCCATTTATCATTGTAAACTAACTTATACACACAATACTAAATGAAAAAACAAACGAGTTCATTGTATTCGAAAAAACCATAAAAATTGACCTAAAACATTCATAATTAACATTTATATTACAAATCATATTAATGGTATATTGAAAATACATTTTAGGATCACTTATTATTTATTAGTATCATAAATATCATATAATACCAATTCTAGGTGTTCATGCTCATTTTAAACGAACATTCTTTCATGTACACAAACGAATCTATCATGAAAACTATGAAAATGAACACTAGTGAAAGATGAAATGAAACTCTAAAACTCATATAAATGAACATAAATGTTATTAATAAGATCATAATGATTTATATTATTTTTTAAAATTTCCATTAATTGTTAATTAATTAATTTAATGCTATTATAGAGGACATTAAAGAGAAAAAATCATTCATATAAAAGGTAATGGGAATTCATGAACCCAACTCCCTTTCATTGGTATTTCCCTCTTTCTCCCTATATTCAATATGGTTATTGATTATAAATCATTTATTCATAATTATATTTACCTTTATTAGATATAACTATTTTCTACTTGAGTTTATGGCAAAGAAAATATTTTTGAAAAGAACACTTCTTTCTATAAAAAAGTCATTTTATTTCTCAAAATTATTTACATCACTCAATGTTGATGATTTTTCTATCAAGTATGTTATTAACTCTTTCATTAAGGAACTAAAAGTTTATAAATGTATTCACATTAAATTAAACTCATTCCATTCCATTTGTTATTATATGTTCATGATTGATATATGTTTGATGTGGTATGATTGATAATGTAAATGTTGTGATGTGACATGTGCAACCAAAATTATATTGGGAAATGTAAATGTTTTGTTGTGATCAGAGTACTAAAAATTATATAATGCTCTAATTCATTGGGTAATTTGGATAACCTCATTATTAAAGTGAAATATGTGAGAGCATGATGCTAGCATTGTTCACAACCATTTGTGGTATTTTACTACTATGACATGATGTTTCATTTTTATGCATTACCAAATTCCAATTATTTTATTAATGATTTCTTTTTTGATTATGATTTTATTCCTTTTTGTGTTGATAATTATTATATTCATACCATTTCATATTTTTTCATGAAATTATCTAGCCACTTACTAGGCTTCTACCTGACCCCTTTTTTATGTATATCTTAAGGAGGATGTATGTACTAAGGAGAATAAAAGTGACCATCAGAGGGTAGAGAAGATGTAATTGAATAAATTTTTATGCTTTATAGTTTAAAAGTTAAGTATATAACCATTTTTTATAGGAAATTAAACCTTTTAGTTCATTTTTTGTAATGTTTTCTTGTTGTTTATTATTATAATGATAAAATAGTAATGTAAAAAAATCTTACTTCCCTATGGGGTTTCTATGGATGATTATAGTTGTTATGTGATGTGATGTGATCCTAGTATGAATTAATGTTTTATAAGAATGGGTGAGTATTATAGGGTTATCTACATAATTTGGAACCTATGGTTGAGGGATTTATGGTGACATTTATACTATAGTCAGTGATGTAAATGAGACCTATAAAATGGGTTGAAGCTAAAAATTCCTAGTATTTGGAACAACATGTTTAGATGCATTCTTAATAATGAATTTTACTTAATGTCTGGATGGCTGGGTTTCTTGTAACATCTTTCCTTTCCCGACTAGTTTATGTAGCTAGTTGTTCATTGTCCACGAATATTTTATGATCAGTTAGGAAAAGCCAAATAGTACTTAAAATTATAGAATGATAATAAATGATAAATAGTTTATTCCAAGGGGTTCATAGGCTTTTTATATTATTATGTGATGAAAAATATTTAAGAACCCTAGAACAGAATAGTTTATTCCTTAAGGTCATTTAATTTGGGTGATAATTAATATAATTATGAAGTATTTAATAGAAATATATAAATTGATTGTATCTCGAAATGTTTATGATCTTATAGGATTTCCTAAACATAGTAGTGGTTTTATGGTTTCTAACAGATGATTACTATAGTCGAGCTTATTTCTAGATAGTTCCCTGAAGTTTATTTCGAAACCTATATTTAAATTATTATGTTATGTGATTTCAAATTCCACCAAATAAATTTTAGTAGGGACACGAACACCTAATTGAATCTATGAGGGTATTTTCTCCCAAATCAATGTTTGAGAGAAACATATGTTTTATAAACCCCTCATTCCCTAATATCATATCATTGTTGTATTAGTTGTTGTTATTCAGGATAGTTATATTTTTCATATATTTGTTTATATAAATGTAATGACTTATGGTTATTTCACATATAGAAATATATAGATATAGTATATGGAGGATTGTTATATGTATGTTGTGTATGGGTATTATGGATTGACGTATAATACATTACATATGGGATGTCTTTGATCCAAAAAACAACATAAATACTATTCGAAGAAAGGAGTTTTATAAAGAGATGTTGTGATCCAAGGGTTGTAGGATATGTTACAGTTTCACAATGTTTTAAAGCATTATTATTTTATTTAGTGAGATACTCTATAGGAAGTTAATCATTGGGATTAAATTAAAAACCAAAGGAGAGTTGGAAGTAGGTAAACATCATTTTATAGTATTTTGGTTGTTATATTATTAATTATGTGGGATACATTTTGAAAGAGGTGTGGTTTTTTTGGCTACAAAGCTCACCAAGTTAGGTGGCATGTTTGTTACACATTCTTATTCACAATGATTTAGTATTATTTATTATTATTTAATATGAGAGCCTTATGAGAGGCTCAAATGAGAATCTTATCGAGTATATCGATTATATACATTAAATTTATATATAAATTATTTTTAGTATATAAGGAGATGTTTTTTATCACGATGGACATTAATAACTCATGTTTTTTACTCATTATCGTTTTTGGATTTTATATAGCAACCAAGATTTACCATTGGTAGTTATAGTTTCTTCTTTAGTTCCCTAGTATTATTAAATTACATTCATGTGTTGGGATCTAATTTCTTGTTTTATTAGAATGTGGTTTTATTCATTTTATCCCATCTCTTGTTCCTCGTGTTCTTCTTTTAGGGTAATACCTCCAATTTGTGTCTATGATATACCCTTAGTTATTTTCACAAAACCAATTCCAATTTTAGATATTCATTGGGAATAATTATCTCACCTCTATAATTTTCATCCTATCAAGGGTACCTCTATTAAGAAGTATCATAATAGAGTCATATCATAGAGTCAGGTTAAGGGATATGATAGATTTTAGAGGATAGAACTGGTACGGAATTCATGGGTTCATATGGAAATTGTTCCATCTGAGATTTTTATGTGACACAAACAAGTGAGAACAAAATATAAAATTGTATTCAGGGTTTCCTACAAACTGATGTGATAAAATTTATTATTACTAAACCCACTAAGAGTACTGATGCTAGTTTTGGGGTAGAGACCTCAGAAAGGATCAGTCATCATTCTTGTTTTTGAATTTCAGTAAAGTTGGTATACATTATGATGAGGTTGAATAATAATAAAAAAATTAAGTAACAATAAATATTAAATATTTTTAGTTTATGAGAAACTATATGTTTGTTCTTTTTTATGAATTCATCCTTGTCAACATACTCATTAGGATTATACTTAATGAATACAACATGATGTTATCAAAGATCACCATAGGTTTGAAGGCGATGATGATGAAAATTGGAGGACTTAACTCAAAGAGTTTCAATTCATTAGTCAAAAAATAATTAAGGCCATGTTTTGAATTTATTGGGTGAGGACTTATTATATAGGGCAGAGAGATTATTTATTTTAATCTCTGCTCAGAAATGTTAATGTGTTTTTATGATAGTGATGATGTATCATGAGTCAGCTAAGAAGTGGATGTCCATTTTCTATGGGGATCATGACAATTTTAATTTCTCAAAGAATATGTTCATAAAATAGTTATAATATGAGTTTCTTTATATGACTATGAAGTTGGTTGTTCATGAAAATATTATTACAATTAGACATGGTATTTATAATGAATGGGATTTTGGGATCCATTTCTAGGACCTTTTGTGATATTCTATTGATGAAATAGGATAATAAGAGGCCAGGATATGGTATTTCATGGAGTCTATAAATAAATAAATCAAATTCCATGTCACCTTGTTCATTTTATCAATATATGTTGACATGATAGAGGGAGGTGTGGCTATGGAGAGGTCCCTTTTCATATCTATATAATCATAATAGCAATTTTTTTAGGATTCTCCACATAGAAAATCTATGGTCCAAGGTTCCTAGTTTCAATGAAAGAAGGGTGTTGAGAAATCCAGGGGTATATCCCAGCCTTCATCATTTTGTTTATTTAGGGTTGAAAATCCTCATGCCCTGATTACGATATCAAATGAGTATTTTTCTATGGTGTACATGGTCATTAGTGGTGGGAGTTATTAATCATTCTGAATGGGAATATTATGGCTGGTGTTCAAATTTATCTTCCACCATTGCAGAAATTTCAAACAAGGAATAAAAAATAATTTATTCTAGATATTGATTAGTATAGTAGAGATGGGTTATATGTAGGATATCCTCATGATGATACTCATCATTAGAGGGAAAATAATATCCATGGTTGTGGCATTATTCCATGTAAAATTGGATATAAAGAGGGTCTCGATTAGATTTATGCTCTAGATTTTCAAGTGATAAATGATTCTAATGTCGTTCAAGAAACGTTGGCCTATTTTATACTTGGAATTTTTCCCTGATTGCTTTAGGAGCTATATAGACCTTAATTTCAGATGTTCTTGTCTATTTTTTAATAATTGTGATGGAATGATTTTATTTTTCCCTTTTAATTTACTACAACAGTTGGAGTATGTGCTTGTTTTTATCTTGTATGTAGAGAATGTGTGATAGTACTAGGGTACCAGTTCTCTTGGATATTCTTCATTTGTTTTTGAATATATCCATAAGACATCATCCCTGGTATGTACTGGTTGAATACATTGGATGATATCATGGATTTTATCTGGAGTAATATAATTTTATGTGATGAAGATAGAGAGATTGTTGAGATTATAGGTAGTGATACCCAAGGGTGGGCAAGAGGTGGATTTTTTTTACCTTACTTGATGTACAAATAAATTATAAGATCACAAGAGGTTCATGTGGTGATGTTTACATGGTTTTTAATATAATCATGATGTATTCCCTAAATTTTTTGTGGCGCTAACCCCTCTATAGGAGATCAAGTTTTAAATATATATATAGTTGTAAAATTTATTTTTATTGATGTATTTATATAGGTTGTAACCTTATGAGTCTCTAGAAAAAGGGATTCTGATTGATGATCTCTATCAGTGGGGATTTTTTCACTGAGTGTGTCACATTGAGATCTTTGTTTCTATTCGTAATGATATATAAGGGTGATCTGCAACTATATATCATTTATCTTTACATAAATTTGGAGTCATTGAAGAATTGTTATCATATTTCATATATTGGTGACTTATTAGATCAGCTGGATAGAGTTACATGGTTCT
Source organism: Viscum album (assembly GCA_963277665.1). Taxonomy (NCBI): domain Eukaryota; kingdom Viridiplantae; phylum Streptophyta; class Magnoliopsida; order Santalales; family Viscaceae; genus Viscum; species Viscum album. Next base: position 1,917,153,367 of record OY728125.1, on the reverse strand, counting down.
AAATGAACAATATGCAATTTATAAATCATCATTTGGGGAGAAATAATAGAGATATTTTGAAGAATAATTTATAATTTAATCAATTAAATTATTATTTTATGAAAATTATGTTTAGTGTGGTGAAAGAAATATATGAGTTCATGAGGTATATGAATGAAGTTTTCTATGAGTTTTTATAATAGTCCATGTTGGTATAAATTGATGAAATTCCTATCTACTTCGTATCTAAGGAGAATCACATGGAGCACCTATGGTGAGTTTTAGAGGCTCATTTTTGTCAACTATAATTTGGAATGAGATGAAGTGTGGGTTTTAGGAATTTATTTTAATTTTATTATTTCATGTTATATTCCTAATAGGAGTAGCTATGGACCCTTCAAATATTGATGTAGTTGTTTCCTGGGAATCCCCAAAGATTGTTGTGGAGGTGTGGATCCTTTTTAGTCTTATAGACCATTATAAGTGGTTTGTACCAAACATATCAAAGATCGTGACTCCTTTTAATACCTTCCAATATATAATCAGGTATTCTTATATAAATACCACTAGTAGGATACATTTGATTACCTAAATTAAAATTTTTTCATCTCCCTAGTTCATTACATTATAGAATATATTGCTCAAGTTGTGTTTTTATGTGATTCTTCACATCATGTCTTGAGGAGTTTCTTGATACAGATGTGGGTGCTTTTTTATGGTGGGTATTTGAAATTATACCCCTATGAAAATAATAATTAAAATAATGGTATCTATTTGTTAGTGTTTGTGTTCTTCAAAATATTGTGGAGGCATTCCTTCATCAGTGAATTATTTTTGGTTTATATAAATCATAATATCTTGAGTTATGACTTATCTAATCCATCCCTAAATATATGATATTGATGATAGATATTATTATTGAAAAAAATTTCTTTGATATTTATTTTACACCAGGAAAGGTTGTTGTTGTATTGGGTGTTCAATGTAGAAATATACAAGGTGATTTGATGCATGAATATGGATATTCATGGATTGTTAGAAAAGATCAATTTGTGATGGAACATGAAAGTAGTTAGGTTTGTGGATTAGGATTCCTTTTCAGGTAACAGTGTAGACACCATTAGTGTTTCATGTTGTGGAGTCCAAGATGGAGCATTCTGAGTTGGATGTCTATAATGATTGATTTGTATATGGTTGTCCTCTTATGGATGGTATGAGGATGATCAATAATAGTAATTTTTATTAGATCATTTACCTTCCTTTGCTATGGTATGTGGTAGCTCTTTGTGAGTTCTATAGTTCACCTTTATTTGTACATCTTGTTGTGGAAAATATGTAATTTTCTCCCATAGGTTAGATATGGTGGCCTGAGATAAAGGGATCAGTTAAAATGTTTTTCTACAGATGTTTAGTCTTTTCAATAGTGAAGATTGAATGTCATGTTCCCAGTGGGTATCTCCAGAACCTAGATGTTCCTAGATGGAATTGGGGGAGATTTCAATGGTCTTCATCACCTATTTAACATCATACTAGCGAGTTTAATACTCTATATTTTTAAAGGTGTATGATTTACCAAAAATTGACCCTAATTTTAGTGATTTAATATTTTATATTAGTTGATGTTTTTTCATGAAGTTCCTAGAGAATTTTGCGAGGATTCATTGATCCTGGAGGATGATCATATCAATATATTATACTTATTTCACCCCCTTGATGTGGATTACTCTTTAGTATGTTTTTTGTTCTCAATTGTTCTATTTTATAACAATTTAACTTCATGTATATTGTTACATATAGTGGACAATCTAGAATCTTGGAAATATATTTTATTCTTGTAGATAAGATTTTTTACAGTCTATGGGTAATGAACCAGCCTTTGGTCGAGTTTCTTTAAAACAACTGTACCTACAACACCGTTTTTATGGAATTTTATAAATATTTTTATGGTATACATTTATATTACCCATTGTGATTAACTAGAGTAAGTGATTCAAAATTTATTGATCTAGAACCAGTTTGAATCATGATAGATATAGATCATGTGATTTTCATGGGGTTGAAAGAAGATTGATATCATAAAAAATCATTATTGACCGTAATAGGATTCATATAGAGTTTTATTTGAGATAATTTAATCTTGAAGAAAACTAATCATCATGAGAAGTGATTTTTAAGTAAGGGTAGTATGACTTTTCCCCAGTTTGGGATGAATTTTCACGTGTTTCTATGTGTTGTATTTGTCACATCCATTATAGAACATCTCCAACAGATGACTAAGATTCATGATTTATTTTTATGGTTAATGATTTTATTCAATAATCATCCAGAATCTGAAAATATCAATTAGTGTGAGATTTACATCAACGATGAAGTTTCCTTTAAGCAGTATCATGTGGTGATCTAGTATCTCTATAAGAAGGTCCTATGTGATTCAATTTCTGACATAGAGTCATGGAACAGAGCACAAAGGAACAGGGATCATATATAAATTATTAATATCAGAATTTTTTTGATTCTTGATCTTATTTTAAAAATATTTTTTAATGCTATTATTAATTTTTTTTTGTTTATGATATGGATTTCTCATACCTGAATATTTTTTGGTGTATTTGGTCCTATATGAGAGATCTCCCATGGGAGAGTGCTTGATAATTTTATTACATTTTCCTTTTACTATGTTAGTTTTTCTCTTTTGATGGATTGATCCTAGAGAGGTATGTCATGGGGTGTTTGTTTAGAAGGCCATTTTTTTCTTTCCATTCTCTATCGGTTTGGTTTTAATTCCCATTGATGATAAATTTGGACAGGTATATAATATAATTTTTCTGACCATCCTAATATTATATTTTTTTTCTTGGGGATTCATGGTACATAGAGGGAATTTTGATGTGTTTTGGAGGATAAATTGGTTTTTTTACAAAAAAATGTCAACCACAACCTATTAGATGGTATTGTTATGTCGTTTTTCCCCAGTAATCCCATGAGTAAAATGCTATAGAAAATATCTCATGGTGTGTGTTGTGATATACATTGTTCTGTGGGGTATCTACTATATAATATGGTGATATATTATTATTGAACAATGTGGTTCTGGACAGGGTGAGGAGAAAATGGACATTTGTTTGGTTCGATGCCATTTTTCATGGCCATAATTAGGGATAGAGGATTCACCATGGATGAGACAAGGTCATATTAGTAGTTGTATTATATTTCAATTAGCCAAAATAGCCATATTTCCTTGTGGATAATGATTATTTACAAGGGGGATCACAATATGAGATGTTATAAGGGGTATTAAATGAATATTAATTTATTCTTTACCCTATTATTTTATTAGAACTCCACTTGTTGATGTTCAATTGTTTTTTAGATTCTCTTGAAATGTTGAGAGTGTGGTTTGGTTATCCTCTCATGTTGAGACTTGGATCATGGAAGTTATAATTTTGTAAGTGTTTTTGCCACACCCTGAGGATATATGATTGACTCTTTTAAGATTCTAACCTTAAATCATGGATGATAAGCCACTATTGGTTCAGGGTAACATTCCATAATCATTTTTAATTACTATTTATTTTATTCTCGATGTTTATTGTGTAATATCATTGGTTTTGTGGATGAATTCTATGAGGGGATTCTTTCTAACCTACTAGCTATAGTATTCCATGAATCTGCATTCAGTTTCAGTGTTGGTTGATCCCTGAGAATATAATGTTTCACTAATAACATTTAAATTCTAAATTGTGGTATGTATTAATTAATTCCTATTATATTATGTTCAATAATAAATTTATCATGATTCATCTTAATGGTTAATGGTGGAATTTATCTTAATGAATATTAGTCTCTTATAATGTATAATTTTTGGTTTTTTATAACCATATTATGTGTTTCAACCATTATAATGGATTTCCTCTCAATTTTCTATATATATTGTCTCTATAACAAACTATATGGTTTAGAAAGTTTGTTCTGTTTTAAAAATGGATAATGAATGTAATGATTATATTGTTTATTATAGAACAAATTATTGAATAGGATTAATGATTATTGTTCATACCTATACTGATGGAAATAAAACTGATGATTAATGCATGTGTAGTTTACAAGTATAACTTGATAACTGATTCCATAGGTTTACGGTAGTTTTATCCTATGATAAATAAGTCATGTAATTCAATATAGTAAAAATTGGTTGATTATGAAAGACAATTTTTTGGGGATAAACAAGAAATTTTACTTATTTAGGAAGGTTTCATGGTTCTTGGCCTTGGTTTCTATTTTGAAATTTTTTCTTTGTTGAAAACATGTGTGATTTTTCCAAATAAAATGTCATTTTATGTGATGTTATGTGACCCAAGGATGGATGATAGTGTCAAAAAGATAACAAATGTTACCCATGTTTTTTGAGGTAGTTAGCACATGTAATGTGGATGAGCAATGACTTATATAGAGGTTTCTAGGATATCCCTAATACCGATGTCATGGTTTGATGGTGTTCATTCCCTTTTCTAACTCTCTAAAACCTTGGATGCCTAATTAAAAATGAATCATCAGTAATGGTAAAAAATTTTGGATTCTTGTTTCTCCATTATATTCCCCACTGCTTGACATAGATGGTTGTTCTTGATTTTAGTATATTTAATGGTATTTTAGAATGAGTTCTTCAATACCTTGAATTTTAGAATAGTAATATATGTTAAATTATTTATACTAAGGGTTTGGAGGTTTATTGGATTGTAAAATGATGATAAATTAATAGGAACAATGAAAGAGGATACTTAATAAATGGAGGGTACAAAATTTCTTTAGTAATTATTATAATTGAGAAATGTTTAATGGAATGAATTTATTCAATTTATCATGAAATTTTTATATCCCTATGGGATATATAGTCCTTATTAGTGGTAACATGGTTTCTGAGTGACAATAAATGTATTTGAGGTTAAGGATAGGTAGTTTCCCATACAGTAAAAATATTTATATACTTATGTTGTGTCATTTAATATGATATCCGTCCTATGACTTGAGGGAATCCAAAATCAAATATACTCTATCAGGGTTATCTCCAAGTAATTTTAGTCAGGGATGAATAAATGGATAAATAACAACTCTTTCATTACTCTATTATCCTGAAGTAATATGTCCTAATATTCATGGGGCTTAAATTTCGTATACATGTGGGTATATGGTTGTAATGGATTGTTGTTTTTTCACAGACAAGATTCTCTAAATATTTTATCCTAAGGATTAAGATAGTTATATTTTGAAAGGTTTCTAATGGATTGAGGCATAACGTAGGATGTATTAGTCATTGAGTGGAAACATTCAAAACTGAATCATAATGAGATGAGTGTTTTTAGGATTTTCAATGAATTTGACGTGTAGTGTAGTGTTCGAAGGTTCTATGAAAAAGTTTTTATTGGGTAGTTGGGAGTAGGTATCAATAATACCCTTATCATTGCGTTGATCATGGTGGATCTCAGGCCCATTTTAAGGGACTAAGAACAATTTTTCCATATGTAGAACACTATCATCATTGGTCGGATTACCCGCCCTTTTTGAGAAGGTGGAAAGTCGCTGGTGTTCATCTTCTGGTTCTTCAATTATAATAGTTTTACTAGATATAGAATCATCAATGTGCTCTATCATTTGATATGTATATTGGAAATGGGGTAAGCTGAGGACATCCATGTGGTTCTCTTTCTCCTCTGTGTTTAAAGAACAATCATTGAGGTTATCATAATCAATGTATGATTGTTCATAGAGAAAGATTCATTCTTTAATGTTATCAAATCTAGGGGATCCTTAACCGTTATATATATTTTTCTATTGTTTTCTACATGGGTTCATGCATTTTTTGGTTTAGGAACTAATTACGCATTCATATCAACAACCCCAGTCCATTTTTGGGACATTAGGTGGAGAGACATCCAGCACCCTTGGAATTTACTATTCCTGATTGAGATAAATTTTATCTATATGAAATATTTCTATTTTGTGATTCAGTGTGGGGGAAGAACCCATCTTGTAAATACCACATATGTTTTGAGATATCGATATATGACCTCATCCTCAGTGTAGAATTCATGTTCTCAATGTCTGTTATGGTTGGATATGTTAGGAGTGAAATTTTGTTCTATAATCCCCATAAGGATTTTGGAATGTTAGTTGGTGAGAATGTCCCTTTTAGGATAAAATGAATTTTTCCTCCATATCCAAATTAACAGTTTATTTGATTCTATGGTTATCATAGGCTCAGTCTTTAATGTTTTCTAGGTTTATGGAAGAGTAACCTAATGCATTTCCTAAAGAGTTTGTGGCTCGACCCGCTAAATTATAGATAAATGTTTCAATAAATTTGTATAAATATGAACCTATGATATCAATATATTAGTATAAGATGGTTCTTTTGAATAGTGGGATCTATAGAACCATATCTAGGATTTCTTATGGAGAGGCTATATTTGGTTGAGAAATTTACCTCAGGGTGCTCTGATTGTGTTAATAAAGACAGCTATTGTAATTATACACCTATATTTTGATTATACATTACTAAATTATGTGATACTAAGGGATTATTATTCAATATAATGGTTTTATTTCATATTCAATCATCGTAGTGGATGTAGTTTGTTCTTAAGATCGATATATGATCATGATATATTCAGATGTGGGTAACAGATGAGGATATTCAAAATATAGTTCTATTATGTCATTATGGGCATTATTAGTTCACTGCAATTTAATTTGTTGTGATTAATTATCTATATTTATTGATGGGGTTGATTAATGTGGTTCTTCAATGGTTTCTAGCTTGGTTTGTGGCTGTTTTCAATGAGAAATCCATTGTGTACTCCTCATCTGAGGAGGATCAAGTTAAGAATATATAAGGATTTTTAGAGTAATTAATCATTTGTAGTTATTCATGAATCTATCTGAATGTAATTTTTGGGCTCATAAAGTATTTTATTTATGAATTTCATGTACTACCATTGATTATTTTTGGATAATTTGAATATAATGGTGTTTGTTTCCTAGGAATCCTCAAACAATATTGTGGAGGTATCGAGTTTCGTGGATCTTATAGGCTATTATAAGTGGTTTCTACCTAATTTATAATAAATTGTGACTTCTATAATAGAATTAAAAAAATTATTTGGTGGTCATGTATACTGACTAATGTCATGATTATTACAAGTACCTAAAATATAAGTTTTTTTGTGGCCATCTTATTTTTGTACAAGCATATGGGATTCATTTTGAGATTTTATTTGATGATTTTCATCATGTATTGGTTAGTGTTATGATTAAAAAGATGGAATTTGTTTTCATGATCCTCGTTATTTAATACAAAACGAATGTAAATATTCCACCTATAATACATAGGTTAATTTGGTTGTGTTTTCCTTTATTTTTTGGAAACATTACCACATCGGTGAGCACTATGCTTTTCACCAGTGAAAAGATACTAAGGTATTTTTATCCATACATTACATGAACATAAAATAGTTATGGTAGATGTAAGCCTTGAGTTGTAATGTTTCATAGATTTTTTTATACCCCAATAAGGGGTATATTTGTTTCTAATTTATCAATAATGAATCCACATAATTATTATATTCTTCAATGTATAGATTCTTGATGTGTAATGGAAGAGTATTCCATGATGCATCTTGATGTAAGAATGGTTTGGGGTATTGAATGTCTTTCTCATATGATGTTGATATCCACCATACTGATGCATGTGGAGGATTCCATGTTGATGAATTTTGAGGATGAATTTAAAAATGATCAATTCTTGCGTGTTCATTCCCCTAAGAGATTATAAAGGATGATCAACACTAGCTGTTGTATTAGAGAAGGCTTTTCATTATTTTTGTGATGTATGAGGAGGTTCTCAATGAGTATTTTCTTCTCAATCTTAGTAGTATATCAATGTTTAATAAGGACATATTTTGCTCTGAGAGGTCAGTTTTTGTGGCATGGGGTAAAATGATCAAATTCTAAGTTGACTTCTATATATTTAAACTTCTCGAAGGTGAAGGAAGATCAAAATGTTACAACTGTATCACTCGAGCTATTAGATGTTCCTCACTGGTTATGGGAGGAAAATTATAAGGATATAATCACCAGTTTATCTCAAACTCAAGGAGTTTATATTTTTATATGGTTTATAGTTCACTCTCTATTGAAATTTAATCACTTCATAGATGTCGAAGTGTTTAACACAATGGATTTTTTTTCAATGAAATACTATGAGGTGATTAGAAGGAACTATATAGACCTGAGGTTGATCATATCATAATTTTAACATCATTTCACCTTAGAGGTTTGGATAGGTATCCAGTATGTCTTCATATCCATGTTATGACTTAGAACTTTAATTCAGCACCATATGAAAAGTTATGCATTGTAAGCTATCCCAAATTTTAATGACATGATTCACACTTGTGTCTTGGTTTTTTTAATTTCATTGGCGATCTTCCTCCCCTTTATCAGTTTTTTATACAATAATAGACTTTACTGGAGCATCAATATGAAATACTATGAAACCTTAAATTGTAGACCTTACTATATTATATTACACTATACTGGGGTCATAGAGTCATCAATTCTTATAATGAATCTAGAGTATTGTACAAAAGATATTGTTCATCTGATTCACAAGAGGATGAAGGTTCCAAATGATATCCAGAATTACTCTATTGACCATAGGTGGATACATTTTGAGTTCATCAATGTAGGTGATTTTTTCTTCATGGTGACTACTTTTTATTATAAATGAATGTTTGGTCATTGGAGTATGATTTATCTCTTATTTTTTGGTTCATTTGTTGTTTTTATTATTTTATATTCAACATATAATAGACAAATGTTTCCTTATAGATTAGTTAGATAAATTATGTCTTTCTTATGCCAGTAATTTTCCTCAATCATAATGATAATTCTATCATCAGTAGTTTTAGAGCGATAAATGTTGATGATGGTGTGAAAATTGAGAGGTAGACAATGTAGATATATATATACTAAGAGAATTTATTGTACACACATTCTTTTTCATTAGTTAATGACCATTTTCAACATGGTGGTTAAGAGGAGAGAACCTACGAATGTGATTTTTATACACGCACTTAGTATCCTAATTTTTGATTATTAGTTCTTCTTTTGTAATGTTCTTTTTCTATTCATTTCCATCACCTTATTTATCGGTTTGTTTTATCTTCTAGGATCCATAGATGTGTTCTCATTATTCATATGTTAGAATAATATTATTTATAAATAGACAGTTAATTAACCATACTAACCAATCATGTAATATCATGTTCAAGGTCAGGTCAGTTTAACCAGCTACATTATTGATGGTATTAAAATCTAATCTGTATGGAAATTAGAACATAAAAATTAATAATATTTTAATTTCATATGAAACTGATGTTTTTATATGGTTCTTGAAAAGATATATTAAGTATGAATCATAATATTAAGGTATCATTTTCATTTACTATATTCCCAAAAATAGGCCAACATTGATTACATTTTCCACCAATGTAACTAAAACACATATGGAATGGTTTTATAAAGACTAAATAAATAAATATAGTTTATATATTATGGTATCATTTAAGATATTTTAACGATGAATTTAATAACAATGAATGGGGAATGATATAATTTTTATAGAACATGTGAAAAATTAATTTCCATAACACATCATTGATGAAAATAAGTTATAAATAAACAATATACCCAAAATAAGTAATAATAAACATGTCATAAAAAAAGTAAAATATTACCATAAGTGTATGAAATAAATTAATAATTTAGATATTTCTATTTTATAGGAAGACAAAGTTCCCTCAACTAATCCTAAAAATAGAGTAAGGGTTATTCATCTCAACATCTCTACATTGAGACACATTTCAATGATATGAAGTAATTTCTTATTTATATTATTTATATTATTTATATACTTCCCAAGAATAATTTTTTTTCATACTTCTTGATTTGCTGCGAATAATTTTTTTCCATTTTTAAACTCGGTTTATGGGTTTTTGGTACCCCAACTTACAACCAAAAAAAAACAAGTTAATCATACACATCAAAGTATCCCGACTCATCACAGAACCCCATGTACGATCCATCTTCTTCAGTAGCTGATTTCCAATCTGCAGAGCTCCAGTAGCTTTCACTTTGAACCCGACTACTAAGCAGATCAAGACCGGGTTTATCTAGGGATGACTTCTTGACCACACTACCCTTTTTAATAGCCATTCCCACCTCACTGTTCCGTTTAGTATCTAAAAGAGTCCGCATCAGCCGCAGAAGATAAGAGTAATCCTTCATTGGACTTATTCTTAGAGAAGCAGAAAAGGTTCTATCAGCTATATCCATCGTCCGATTTCCACTTTGAACAACATCACTAAGTGACCGGCCGAATTGGCCACTCTCATTTTCCTTCCCTCAACCAGAAATCTTTCTTCTAATATTAGCTCACACCCCCAAAACAGCAGCAGGAGACATATAGTTGATCCCCCACCTATGGTATGAAGTGTTACTGTCCATCAAAGGGAGCTCTCCTCAGTAGTAGCTTCCTCCAAGTCCATGGACCCTATCTCCTTTCCCATACACTGTATACCCTCCGGTGTTTTTACACCACCATCCATCCCTGCAAAATCATCCTCAACCATTCCATCCTCCAACATGCCTATCAAGCCAACTGGTTCAACTACAGCCTTGGACCTCCAGGCGCCTCTGAATCATGGACCTCTCCACAGGTCACCTAGTGGGGGATAGATGGCTGGACTGCCACAAGAGTGTTAGACAGCAGAGAAACCCCGCCTCCTTCCATCAATCCCAAGTCATCCTGATCGTGATACATCACCATTTCATGTTTAGAGTTCTTATTGCTTGAATCAACCTCTACCCTAATAGAAACAGAATTATCACCACACCGAGTCTCACCATTCATTGGATGCACTTGGGAAACCGTACCCTTAGATAATTCAGAGTTACGGGTGTCTTTATTAGTGACCATCTCCATAGCCCCCTAAACTGGGTTGTTCATCACATCAACCTTCACCTTATTATCATTAGATTTCAACTTTCCTGGGGGAGCTCTTCTTTGGCAGACCAATGAAGGGTGGCCCAACTACTTACAAAAGGATCAGAATTCCATCTAATTTTGATGTACCTTCTTCTTTTTTCTCCTGTACTACTCACCAATGGTAATCCATACAAAATCAAAAGGCAGGCGAGACACTTCTAATTCAACACAGATCTAGGGATTAGCAGGATGACACACAGCTGTAGTACGAATATCAGAACGAAGAAAAATTCCTAACATATTACCAATCCTCCAATGAATAGAAGGATTCTAGAAAGAAAGTGTATGTTTAGGTAAACTGAACCAAACCTCCATTGACGGTGAATCTCACTTCTTATGATGATCGAAATTCCATTGAATGAGGATGAAACTCAATCATTTAAAACATCGCGGAGCCCTGGACCATGCCCGAATGAGTTCCGCCTCCGATTCAAAGTGGATCATGATTTGGTGGCTATCAAACAAACCATCCACCACCTGTTCTGGTTGATCCAATGAACCAAACACAAACCTATCAAAAGCATCAACTGATGGTATCCTATTCATGAAATGGGCAACCAGAGTGAGGTTCAGAAGTGCCGAAGACTCCGAGAACTCCTAGATCGAGATCTATAGGTTAGGGTATCCATCGAGGAGCTCCTGGGCTTTAGGTTATATCGAATCATTGGGAAAAGGAGGAAGGAAATAAGGATTAAAGAATGGATGGAAGGACCCGGGACCCTTAGGAATCGATGATTCCCCCTCCCCCGTGATGGGGGGAGGGGTCGGTGCCGAAGACACCATCATCACTAAGGGATGAGGTGAATTGTCAGGCATAGGATCTCCAAGTCACCACAATATGAAATATCTCCTGGATTTAATTCATGTAATTTAAAAAATTGTTTTTCAAGAATCCAATGAATTTTGATTTAAAGATTGTTAAATCCATAATGTGTTTTCCTTACACAATTCTCTTCCATGGGTCATAATAACATTTTTGACTATTTTATTTCTTAATAGATCTATTATAACCTATGACGATTTCAGTATTGATTTCAAATTTATTTTTTCTAATTTTATGTTTCAAACTAAATTAATATTTTATGATGATTCTTATGTTTCATTAAATTACATTTTTTAAGAATAGTTATGATTTATTTTAATGTATTTTACCACCATATCCATGTTTAATCATCCCAAAAATTTTCTACGTTTCCTAGTAGAATGTAAAATAGTTTTATATCCAATTTCCATTCCAAAATTTATTAATTTTAAGGAAATTATTTTATGATCCTTTTAATTATGTGGGGTTTTGACAATGATATTCAAAAATTCTCAAAAGGTGTTTCAAACCATTCAAAAAAATAATTTTTCCATCCACTCCACATTTTATTATAATTACTTTAATGTCATTTTCAAGGTTACATTGTTAAATGTTCCTTTTATAAGTGAATATTTTAAATCTACTTTCACATGCCTTTTGGATAAATTAATGTATTTATAATATTTCTATTATTAGCGATTCTTTCAAATGTAAATTATTAGAATGTTTTTTCACTTCACTTATTTTTAAACCATCATAGATTTTCATTCTCCTTCTTAGTAACACTTTATAATAAGTTTTTTAAATTTATTCTATTTTCATCCACACATTTTATTTGATTATAATTTATAATTTATAATTTATAATTCATATTTTATAACTATTGTGAACACATTTTTTGAAAATATTTTAATCTTTACATCAATTTCAACTCCAAGGTTAACCTCTTAAGAAGTGACATTTTTTCCATTCTATATTTATTATTATGTTATGATTCATTTTATCAAGTGATTTTTTCATATCTATGATTACATTAGTTCAATTTATGTTAAAACATGTTCTTTAACTATATGTTAACTCAGATATGGATATGACTAATTTTATGTGATGCACATATGTGTGGATGACGACTGGGTTGGTTTTATCACTACCTCTAAGGCATTCGTTTATGCTGATTTATCAAAAGATGGCCGAAAAATTGAAATAAAGAATTTTCTCTCATTGGAATGGGCATGATGGGTTTTCTTCCATTTTAAAGAATTGGTACTATGATTTAATTGAGACATGAATGTGTATAATGGGTTTTCTAAAACAAGTTTTCATATTCTAATACTTGGGGAAAATGATTATATTCTTCAACAGGTTATGAGAAATTTTCAGGATGCATTTTATTTCCATAAAATTAAATGACTTAAAGATTATGTATTATTTTTTATTTATTTTTAACATTTAATTCATGGTCACATTCTAAATTACTATTGAGATATATTTTGAGCTTGTTCATATATTTCATAAATTATTAATGATATTTTTATGAATATAAGAGAATCCATCATGTTTTTTTATTATCTTTAAATGTCTTATAATAATATATTAGGATATTTCAATCTCACTCATTATTCATTCATGTATGGATATTTTTTCCCTTACTGAGAATTTTCTCTCACAAAATTATTTTCATCCACTCCCCAGTTAATGAATATGATTACATATTTTGAGATATTTAGGAAAAGGTCTATAAGAACATGAATATAGAAAATTAATAACAGGTGAAATAAAATAACCTATTTTAGAGATAATTTACAAGACAATAATCCTTTTGTTAATAGGGTTATGAATATTTTTTGAGATATTATTTTTATATAATTTGGAAAATTTATTATCTATTCCTAGATTACCGTGATTCATTATTTTTGGTATCAGATCGAGTTTTATTTATTTGGGATAAAAGTTATGTTTTTTTCAGATTTTTTTTGTTAATTTTGGTGTTACTGTTAGATTTCCTTTGTAAAAACCCTATAGTTTAGCCCAAATATAGTATGATATAATGGAATATTGGTAAAGTGATGAGGATGTGCTTTTAATTGGAATTATATCAATTTGAGGATATAACATGTTGATGTAGGCTCTGTCAAAGATATACTTGGGGGTAAATACCCTGAAAATAATTTGTTGGGTATTAACTCATTCATCACATATGGCATGGAAAATTAAGCTACACTCTTTGTTTCATTCCCTAGGGAATATTTTTTGGTTGATAACATTATCTTCACAAACCACTATGAAGTATTGACTTCCTAGTTTGTTTGAGGGATTTTGTTAAGAATCGTGATAACACAAATTAAATTAACCAAGGTCAAAAAATAATTGATAAGTGTTGAACTACAATAAATATAAGACAACATGATAATATAAAATATAATGAAATTTTAAGGTTTAATTCCTTTTTATGATTATTATAATATCATTATATTGTAAATGGTTCATAACTAATGTCTTCCATTTTGGTTTTAGTAGTGTATAAATTAAAGTATATAAAATTGTGAGGGAGGATATAGATATTATTTCAAATAACACCCAATTATGTTGGAATCTAGAAGGATAAATAATATTATTATTCAAAACTATTTATAGAAAAACAAGATTTAAAGGGAATCCATTGTTGGAAACATAATTGCACTAAATAATTAACTGATGGAGTCTCGTGAAAGAGCATGTGATCCAGAGGATGAAGGAAAAAGTGTTCAATTTCAAAAAACTATTTTTTAATGGAATTTCCAATGTAATTTCATAAAGGATAATATAATATACTTTAATTGGGTAGAATTATTTTATTGAGAATTAACATTTTTATGAATCTAATTATTTTATATAATATGTAGAAAGTATAGAGAAGTCAATAAAGGGAACCTCTAACAATTCCATGAATTCTGTATATAGAACTCCACAATTATCCAATTGAATTCCATGATCTAAAGATTTTTAGGATGATATAAATATACAACCAATTTTCTCAGTGACAAAAAATGAACCTATGTAATAACTATCAATAAATAGGATAATGGAAATTAGGATTCACTTACCCACCACCACAAATGAGTAATATTATTCCAGTTGTATAAAAATTATTATATCTATGGTGTTTTCCAAGAACATAATTTCAGAAAACTCAATGTTTTTTATTTTATGGAAAATATATATTTATTTTTATTATTATGTATTTGGAATTAATGATTTGGTAATAATTATTCCATCTAAAAAAGATTGTATTTTAAAAATTGATTGTTATATTCAGATTGACTCAACATGAATATCAAGAATAAAGAAAAATTATAAAGTAACATTTTCCATATATTAGTCAAATTTAAACTATGAATTATATAATAATATCACTCATTCATTCACATGGTACTTAATACATTGTTATTAGTGAAATTTCCTTCAAATTATTAAGATAAATATGTGTTTTCTTATCCTCTTTTTGATATTGAGAATCATATCTCATTAGAGATAATATCTTTAGTCATAAGAGTCTTTTCAACCCAATATATAAATAAAACATTGTTAATAATGTTATAATAAACACTACATTGATAGATCATTAATATTTTTATCTTTAAAACTCAAATTATTAATATGAGTAAATATTGAAAATTTTGGTTTCAATATATTATATTTATTTTTAATATATATCTTATTTTTGAATGATAAATAAAAAATTATATTTTATATATTATATTTTAATGTTCCTTTTTTAATTACTGATAAAAAACTTGTTAGGATTTTTTTTGATATTTTTCTCAAATAATCAGTTTTTTAGCAAAATAGTAATAAAATTAAGATATTTCTAATACTATCACATCTTATTGAATCAAATTTTCTGAATCCTTTTATAATATATATATATATATATATACTTAAATGAATCCCAAATTACCATTTTATAAAATCAACTAATGTTTTATGAAGGCTTTTTCATCTCTTTTAGTAGTTAAATTTATGCATGGGTAAATATATATACTTTATTTTACTTATAATTTTTCATAATACTTATATAAAAATTTATAATATTATTAATATTATGACAATAAATATAATTGATAATTTCTTCCAATAAATAATCATTATGCTTAAAATAATCTTTTATTACAAACATGTTTTTACATGTCATATGCTCTAAATTGAATATTAATTTCCATAAACATAGATTGTTAATTTTAAATAATTATTTTCAAATTTCAATTAATATTTTTTATAATATTTTATATGTCCAATTTAATTTTTAGTTATAAAATTTAGATCCTTAGGTTTAATTTTAATTACAATGATATTTGTAAAATAAATTTTGAAAATTTTTTATTTTATAAATATAAAGGAATTTATATCAAATAAATTAAATCAAAATATATTCAATAAGGTATATAATTTAATTAATATTAATGTATATTTATATATATTAACACTTAGTTTTTTATCAATCGTTCAATGTAGAAGATAAATTGTTGGTACGAGTTAATGTTGAAAAATGGCATTTTCATTATAATCAGAGTAATATTTTTTATTCTTCCAATAAGAGAATTGTTTTTAGAATATATTAATTTTTATTCATTAAAATAATCCATATTTTTTAATTCATCATTTTGAAATTTAAAAACAATAAATTTTTTATAATTTTCGGAAATATTGATTTTTAGTCGAAAATAGGGAATTTAAAAAAATTATAAATCCCATTTTTTATCACTATGAAAGCATAACATATAATATTTCAATACCATTAAAACAATAAAATATAAAATTAAGAAATATTTTTATGGATTTTTAAATAGTATTTTAACAAATAAAATATTTTCCAAAAAAATTGAACTGAAGAAAAATGTTACTTTATAATAAAATTTGGTCTTCTCTTTAAGTAGTGTATTTTCATAGTGATGATTGTCATTGGGTTTAATTAGCTAACTCATAACATTTATTAAATTCAATATAAATTTTGTTTGTCTCTAACTTCATAAACCATCCCACCAAGGCACACCTTGATGGTAATGAGCTGAGTGTGACTATAAGGCCCCAACCTTAAACCTTACATAATCTTGAGTTATTACAAGATTACACATTGAGGATATTTTCGGGTTTAGAATTTTAGAGAATTAGATCATAAAACTTGCATTACATTTCACATAAAAACTAAGTGGTTACATAAAGATAGTATCCTTCTTTCCCAACAATGGAAACATATTTAAAATAAAACATGGATTCTTTCTTGACACTTCCTTGACACTATCATCATATCATGTACCTTTCCCTTGACCTGTGAAAAACATTTCAAAAACTTTGGATGAGCATAAAAAGCTCAGTAAGGGATATCAAAATATGGAAAGGAAACATGGGTACATATATAAATAAGAATGAAATCATACTTTACCCATAAAACATAAGCACTTTAACATACCTCATCAAATCATGAATAAATCAGAGAAATCATAAAACATAAAGGAAGCTTGAGGAATTCATAACATTCTTACGTAGGGAGTAACCCTCTTGGTTACATTTGGAATACCCATCACAGTATATTCCCTAAATCCCTTCGGAGAAACCTTAACGTTTCACTCCTTCATGTTACCCAATGCATTGGAGAGCTATATCGTTCTCACCCGACCTTAGTTTATCACGGAACCAACCGTCTTCATAATAATGCCCAAGAACCTCAACATAACTGTATCATATAAAACATTCATAAAGGAAACATAACATTTCCACCTTTCAATCACAAGATATCAATACAACACATTGATATAAAAACATTATGATGACCATTTTTCCATACCAAAATAAAAGAAAAGTAAAACATGGTATTTATTTTTCTTTTAGAAAAATGGTATGGCTTGTAGAGGAAGCCGAAACTCAAATAATGGTCATGGTGGCAGAGAAGTCGTTGTCACCGCATACGTATGAAAAAAACATTCCCTTTTTTCATTTAGTAAAACGCTTCGTATAAAAAAGATTCCTTTTGGATAAACGTAAAAGTCAAAGGGGTTTATACACCGTATAAAAGAACGTTGTGTATAAAACAAAATATGCCTCAATGAAAGGAGATTGAGACGAAGTCCCATACCTTGGGTCCGACATGACTCGGTCGTTCTTTAATATCCTGAATAACAAACTTGAGTTAATTTATACTTGTTTAAGAACCTTTTTCAAGTTCATTATTCCTTTTATATCACTTATTTCCATGTCATGAACACTATGTAATTATTTAAGTTAATAATGGTCGTTTTGACGATCATTGGTACTTGAGTAAAAAAATAAGCCCTTTATAATTACAAGTTGTTCATGTATCCATTATATCCAGAATGGTATTCATGATGTAGATATCATATATGTCATATATATCCAGTACATGCATGCAATTATAATATTACATAATCATTTAGAGGTAATAAATGAAATGCACCGTTCAAGGAGACGGTAAGCCGTACGTACGCATGAACGCTACTTTCATTTCAATTTCGTATTTCATAGAATGGAATCATAATGATATTAAAGTATATTATAATTCCTGTATAATATCATATATAATTTCATAGTTCCATCCATTATACGTCACATATATGGTATTTAATGAATCAAATCACTTTGAGGGGGCGGTAGTCCGCACTTCCTTAAATGAAGATATCGCGTTTACCCATAATGGAAACCATAAAGGTATGACCAAAATGAAAAATACAGAAGCTTAAAGAAAACATAAAAATATTATATATCATATATAAATATAGTGTCATCTTAATGTCCACCTTTGAATGTGTTAAAATAATGTTGAACAATCATCGTTTCGGGAGGCATAAATTCACCATCCACCGAAACCGTATGTCCTTTAACCATTAGATTTAGGTGTGTGTAAGTGTATCTCGAATAATTCTTATAAAAACATCCTAGTATATTGAAGATACTGGATTTTTTACAAAATAAATTAGTAAAAAGTGTTTAGGGGGTTGGAAAAGCAAAATAAAACAAAAGAACACAAGTGAACACATTACCTCAAAATCGGGTAACTCTCTTGGATTTGAGCTCAAAGGCTTCCTTGGGAAGCCTTGTGCCCAAAGTGAGGCTTCAAGGAGTAAGAGATGGAAGTGGAGAGACAAAATGGGCAGGGGTTGGCGGAGCCAATGGCTTTAGGAGTGTGGGTAAGGAGGTAGAGGTGGGGGCCTTTTATAAGAGGAGAGGAGGGGCACTATTGGAAAGTAAAGAAAAGTCACTTTATTTTAAAATGGTATTCGGATTTAAGAGGTCCCAAATTGATATAATTAAAGTATGAGGTGATAAGGGTTCGAAATCCACTCATATAATAGGTTTTTGACATGTGTAGGTCTTAGATATTACATTATCTTTCCATTTTATTTGAATCGTTAAATAATGAGGTAATCGCTGCATCATCATGATGTCATAAATAATTTAATTTATTTATAGTATAAAAATTATAAAAAAATTTCTATGATGTATAAAATCTTTTTATCTTTCCGATGACTATTTATAATCAAAAATATGACTTGTATAACCCCATTTGAAAATTGTTTTAGTAAAACATATCATGTTTGTGTCATTTTTAATTTATCATTAAATAAAAAGATACTTATGTCATTTCCCAACCCAAGTGGCTCCATGGGGTCCCCAAGTTGACCCATGTATTTTATTGGTCGGCCATGACACATCCAATAAGGGTAGGACATGTGTCACGCTCATCTCATATTATTAAAACATTATTTTTTACCTTAAACTACACTAATTACCTCTAATCGCGATTAAGAACTTAAAAGTTACTATTCACCAAAAAATTATTTTAATCTCATTGAACCACATTTTACTTATTAATTACAACCATTTATGTCGGATTTTTGAAAATCAAATCACAGAAGTGGTAAAGTGTGGTTTAAATGAAAAATCAGTTTCTTTAACTACCACTTAGTGGTTTCACTATTCATCAAAAATTTATGTTTTTCAGAAAGATACCAAAACTACACCCTAAGCTATATTTGATATTCCAAATTAAGAAATGATGTATATTTTACAAAATTCAAAACATGTAAGTTTCATTAATTAATTTAATAACTAAATCCCGCAGTCATGACAAATAGCGTGTTTTTATGAAACAACAAGTATCAAAAGATTGACACTAGTTTAAGTCCAATTTCAAAGTGAAATTGATTCCAATGTCCACCATTAGATTAAATGGTAAAACTATATTCAGATTACACTTTAAGACGAACTAAAAATATAATCTAACCATATGATAAAATTAAATGAAAAATCAGTTTTGATGTAAAATGCAGTATTTTTCACTATTCATTAAAAAAATGAACATTGTCAGAAAAATACCAAAAATTTATCCAATGTAAATTTCAATGTCCCAATCATAAAGAATATGTTTATTTTGACAAATATAGATTATAAAATTGTCAAAAGTTTTATTTAAAAAGGGTTTTCCATCAAAAGGTAGTAAAACAATCTTTTAAGAATATTAGTGTATTCCATGCATAAGATTGTATTTATTTTCATTTTAAGCCACTAAAACACTATCTTAATCATTAATAAACATAGATAAAAATATCTATTATTCATTACTTACTTGGGATGTTACATCCTTCCCCCCTTTAGAAAATTGCGTCCCTGCAATTTATTTACTTATCGAATAAATGGGGGTACTTATCCCTCACTGCATTTTCAGATTCCCATGTTGCCTCTTCCATCATGTGGTTTTTCCAAAAAACCTTTACCTGATTAATAATCTTATTCCGTAACACTTGCTCCCTGTGGTCAAGAATCTGGACCAGTTGTTCCTCATAAGATAGGTTCTCTTCCAGCTGAACTACCTCTGGACTCAAAACATGAGATGGATCTGGAATATACTTTCTCAACATCGAAACATGAAAAACATTGTGTACCTAAGATAAACTTGGAGGGAAAGCCACCCGGTATGCAACTGATCCAACTCTCTCCAGAATTTCATATGGTCCAATGAACCTTGGACTCAACTTTCCTTTCTTACCAAATCTCATCACACTTTTCCATGGTGAGACTTTGAGAAAAACATGATCACCTACCTCAAAAGTTAGATCCTTCCTCCTGTTGTCTGCATAACTCTTCTGCCTACTCTGAGCTATTCTCACGTGTTTCTGAATTAGCTGAACTTTTTCTGCCATCTCTTCTACCAATTCTGGTCCCATCAACTTCCATTCACCTACTTCATCCCAGAAAGCTAGAGTTCGACACTGCTTCCCATATAATTCCTGAAATGGTTCCATCTGTATACTGGAATGAAAACTGTTATCATATGAAAATTCAACCAAAGAAAGATGTTGGTCCCAACTTCCTGGATAATCCATCAAACAAGCTCGTAGCATATCCTCCAGGGTCTGAATTGTTCGTTATGACTGCCAATCTGATTGAGGATGAAATGTTGTACTAAAATTTAATTCAGTACCCAACGACTTCTGAAGGCCTTTCCAAAAGATAGAAGTGAACCTGGGATCACGATCAGATACAATGAAGAGAGGAACTCCATGTAACCTGACTATCTCTTTAAGATACAAATGGGATAGTTGATCTAGGGAAAAAGTATCTCGTATAGCAAGGAAATGAGCAGACTTAGTCAAGCTATCAACAATAACCCAGATTGCATTATTACCTCGAGATGTCTTCGGTAATCCCACAACAAAGTCCATGGATATATTCTCTCATTTCCATTCTGGCACTGGTAGAGGCAGAAGCATCCCTTTCGGTAACTACCACTCTACTTTAACCTGCTGACAAGTCAAACACCTCACAGTAAAATCAGCAATATCTCTTTTCATTCCATCCCACCAGTAATACTCCCGCAGATCTATGTACATATTAGTACTACCAGGATGAACTGAAAACGGAGAACTATGAGATTCACATTACAACTCTCTCTTCAACTGTGAATCACAAGGCACACACAATCTCTTCCCAAATCTCAAAACACAATCATTATCAATGTTGAATTCAGGAAACTTACCTTTCTAAAGCAGCTCTACCTTTTTCTGCAACTCACTGTGTTGCTTCTCTGCTTGCTTGATTTTGTCGGATAGTGATGATATCACTGATACCTGAAACAAAACAGAAGAACTTACTGCACCAACAACTTCTATTCCAAAGTTCATCAAATCCTTAACCCAAGGATCACGTTCCGAACACAACATTGCTAATGAAGAATTACTTTTTCAACTCAAAGCATCAGCCACTTTATTTGCTTTTCCTGGATGGTAATGAATTGTACAATCATAATGCATGATTAATTCCAGCCATCTCCTCTGTCTCATGTTTAACTCTTTCTGAGTGAATATATAATTTAAACTATTTTGATCAGTATATATTTCACACTTTACTCCATACAAATGATGCCTCCAAATTTTTAAAGCGAAAACAACAGCAGCTAATTCTATATCATGTGTAGGTTAGTTTACCTCATGAGTTTTCAAATGTTGTGAAAAATAAGCAATTACCTTATAATTCTCCATTAGGACGCAACCAAGTCCTTTTAATGAAGCATCACTGTATATAACAAACTCACCATTCCTGGAAGGTAGTGCCAAAACTGGAGCATTCACCAATCTTCTTTTCAATTCCTGAAAACAATCATCACATTCTTTTGTCCAGATAAACTTTACACCCTTCCTAATTAGATTAGTCATTGGACTAGATAACCGTGAAAAATTTATAACAAAACTTCGGTAATAGCCTGCCAAACCACGGAAGCTACGAATCTCAGTTACATTTGTGGGTCTTGGCCATTCTTCAACAACCTTTGTTTTTGCAGGATCAACGGTTAACCCATCTTTAGACACAATGTGACCAGGGAAAGAAATTTGTTGCAACCAAAATTCACACTTGCTGAATTTTCCATAAAATTTCTTTTCTTTTAAGGTTTTCAAAATAACCCTTAAATGTATTTCATGATCCTCTTTACTTTTAGAAAAAACCAAAATATCCACAATGAAAACCACCAAAAACTTATCCAAGAACTCATGGAAAATTCTATTCATTATGTCCATGAATACAGCAAGTGCATTGGTTAGCTCAAAAGGTATTACTACAAATTCATAATGGCCATATCTTGTACGGAACACGGTTTTCGGAACATCTGCTTCCTTTACCGTCAGCTGATGGTACCCCGATCTCAGGTCAATCTTTGAAAAATACTGAGCTCCCTGGAGCTGATCAAACAAATCATCAATATGAGGCAAAGGATATTTGTTCTTAACAGTGATGTTATTTAAGGCTCTATAATCAATGAAAATTCTCATAGAACCATATTTCTTTTTAACAAATAAAACAGCAGCACCCCATGGTGATGTGCTAGGTCGAATGAAACCTTTCTCTAATAAATCTTGCAATTTTTCCTTGAACTCTAAAAGTTCAATTTGAGCCATTTGATAAGGGGGTTTTGAAATTGGCTTAGAATCAGGAACTAAGTCCACAGTAAATTCAACTTCCCGATCAGGTACTATTCTAGGCAACTCATCAGGAAAAACATCAGGATACTCATTTACCACTGGCACATCATTAATCTGAACAGTTCCTTTATTTTCAACGATGTGTGCAAGGTAACATTAATTTCCATATTTTACAAGTTTCTTGGCCTCTTGATAAGTTATCAACAGTAAGGGTTCATTCTTGTACACAAACTGAAAGTATTTCTGAAAAAAAACTTCTTTAGCTCTACAGTCAATATTAGAATTTTAAATAGAAAGCCAATCCATACCCAGTATAACATCAAACTCTAATAGAGGTAGAACAATAAGGTTTGCAAGTAGGTTCTTTCCATATATAAGGATAGGAAGATTCTTATAAATTCTTTTTGCCTCAACATTTCACCCTGGTGTTTTTACCAAAAGTTCAGGAGTCATTTCTTGAGATGGTATTCCCATTTTACTAGAAAAGTTTTCAGAGATGAAAGAATGTGTAGACCCCAAATCAAACAACACACTGGCATAATCTGAAAAAACAAACAAAGTACCTGATAAAATTTCATTTGATGGCCTGACATCTGCTGAAGTAGTTGAAAAGGATTTCACCACCCCTTTCGGCATGTAGTCTAACTTCTTCCCATCACTCAAGCTCTTTGTCGGACACTCGTTTTCATAGTGACCCATCTCATTGCACTTATAACATTTCACTAACTGTAAATCAAATTTGGTCTTACATTCACCTTGATCCTTTTCAGTGCAATCACAAGCCTTATGTCCCATCTTACCACATCGGTAGCACTTTCCAGAATTCCTAAGACATTCCCCAGCATGCCTTTTGCCACATTTATCACAAACTGTAAACTTAGTTTTCCTACCATCAGACTTTTTTGAAGAATTCTTACGTTTCTCCTGCCACCTCGGTCTCTTCTTCTGTTGGTTGTTATATGACACTTGATCATCAGCAAACTCAATTTCCACCTTCTCAGCACATCAGACAAGCTTTTCATAAATTTTAAACTTACGAGAAGCTAATTCCCTTCGATATGTTGGCTTTAATCCTGAGTAAAAACGATTGATTTGACTATCAAGGTCTCGGATAAAATTTGGAGCATACCTTTCCAATCGAGTGAACCTTTCTTCATAGGTAGCCACTAAGTCTTCATCTTTCTTCAATTCCAAGAATTGTTTTTCCATCCTAAGTCGAATAGCCTGAGGAAAATACTTTTCATGAAACATACCTTTGAATTCATCCCAGTCGAGAGCATCAATCTCATCAGCGTCCCTAATATTTTTAACCATCGACCACCACTGATCTGCTTCACCCTCCAAACGGTAAATAGCAATACTAACCTTTTGATTGTCTGAACACCCCATGACATCGAAAATCTTCTCTAGTGCTTTAATCCACCCTTCAGCTAACACAGGGTCAGATGATCCTCTGAATGATGGGGGATGTTGCCTCATGAAATGTTCCACCACTGACATGTTCCTCTATTTTTGATCTGGCTGATCTTGTGTATGTATACCACCACTATTTATCGCTTGAGTCAACTGTGCCATTACTGCAAAAAACTGTTCAGTTCCAATTCCGACCATCTCAGGATGCTGATTTGGAAGGTTATTTCCTTCTGTATTCCTTCCTAGCACTGCTTCCCTGTTTCCTCTGCGGAAAACCATTCTGAACAAACATGTCTTAGATGAAGCAACATGGTAATCTTCAAATGCTATATAATTTCAATTTGACCATAAAAAAAATATTTTTGGATAATCATTTAATAAAATTATAACTCCTAAAGTTATCTAAACCGACCTTTGATACCAACTATAATGCCCCAGCCTTAAACCTTACTTAATCTTGAGTTATTACAAGATTACACATTGAGGATCTTTTCGGGTTTAGAGTTTTAGAGAATTTGATCATTAAACTTGCATTACATTACAGATAAAAATAAAGTGGTTACATAAAGATAGTATTCTTATTTCCCATGAATGGAAATATATTTAAAATAAAACATGGATTTTTTCTTGACACTTCATTGACACTATCATCATATCATGTACCTTTCCCTTGACCTGTGAAAAACATTTCAAAAAACATGGGATGAGCATAAAAAGCTCAGTAAGGGATATAAAAATATAGAAAGGAAACATGGGTACGTATATACCTAAGAATGAAATCATACTTTACCCATAAAACATAAGCACTTCAACATACCACATCAAATCATGAATAAATCATAGAAATCGTAAGACATAAAGGTAACGTGATACATTCATAACATTCTTACGTAGGGAGTAACCCTCTTGGTTACGTTTGGAATACCCATCACAGTATATTCCCTAAATCTCTTCGGAGAAACCTTAACATTTCACTCCTTCGCGTTACCCAATGCATTGGAGAGCTATATCGGGCTCACCCGCCCTTAGTTTATCACGGAACCACCCGTCTTCATAATAATTCCCAAGAACCTCAACATAACCGTATCACATAAAACATGCATAAAGGAAAAATAACATTTCCACCATTCAATCACAAGATATCAATACAACACATTGATATAAAAACATTATGAAGACCATTTTCAATACCAAAATAAAAGGAAAGTGAAACATGGTATTTATTTTTCTTTTAAAAAAAAGGTAGGGCTTATAGAGGAAGCCGAATCTCAAATAATGGTCACGGCGGCGGAGAAGTCGTTGTCACCGCATACGTACGAAAAAAACATTCCCTTTTGTCGTTTAGTAAAACGCTTCATATAAAAAAGATTCCTTTTGGATAAAAGTAAAAGTCAAAGGGGTTTATACACCGTATAAAAGAAGGTTGTGTATAAAACAAAATATGCCTCAATGAAAGGAGATTGAGACGATGTCCCATACCTCAGGTCCGACTTGACTCGGTCGTTCTTTAATCTCCTGAATAATAAACTTCAGTAAATTTCAAATTGTTTAAGAACCTTTTTCAAGTTCATTATTCCTTTTATATCACTTATTGCCATGTCATGAACACTATGTAATTATTTAAGTTAATAACGGTCGTTTTGATGATCATTGGTACTTGATTAAAAAAATAATCCCTTTATAACTACAAGTTGTTCATGTATCCATTATATACAGAATGGTATTAATGATTTAGATATCATATATGTCATATATATCCAGTACATTCATGCATTTATAATATTACATAATCATTTAGAGTAAGAAATGAAATGCACCGTTCATGGAGACGGTAAGCCGTACGAAAGCATGAACGCTACTTTCATTTCCATTTCGTATTTTATTGAATGGAATCATAATGATATAAAGATATATTATAATTACAGTATAATATCATATATAATATCATAATTCCATCCATTATACGTCCCACATATTATTTTTAACGAATCAAATCACTTTGAGGGGGCGGTAGTCCGCACTTCCTTAAATGAAGATATCGCGTTTACCCATAATGGAAACCATAAAGGTATGACCAAAATGAAAAATACAGAAGATTAATGAAAACATAAACATATTATATATCATATATAAATATATTGTCATCTTAATGGCCACCTTTGAATGTGTTAAAAGAATGTTGAACAATCATCGTTTCGGGAGGCATAAAGTCACCATCCACAGAAACAGTATGTCCTTTAACCATTAGATGTAGGTGTGTGTAAGTGTAGCTCGAATACTTCTTATAAAAACATCCTAGTATATTGAATATACTGGAGTTTTTACAAAAGAAATGAATAAAAAGTGTTTAGGGGGTTGGAGAAGCAAAATAAAACAAAAGAACACAAGTGAACACATTACCTCAAAATCGGGTAACTCTCTTGGATTTGAGCTCAAAGGCTTCCTTGGGAAGACTTCTGCCCAAAGTGAGGCTTCAAGGAGTAATAGAGGGAAGTGGAGACACAAAATGGGCAGGGTTTGGCTGAGCCAGTGGCTTTGGGAGTGTGGGTAAGGAGGTAGAGGTGGGGGCCTTTTATAAGAGGAGAGGAGGGGCACTCTTGGAATGTAAAGAAAAGTCACTATATTTTAAAATGGTATTCGGATTTAAGAGGTCCCACATTGATATAATTTGAGGATAAGGTGATAAGGGTTAGAAATACACTCATATAATAGGTTTTTGACATGTTTAGGTCTTAGATATTACATTATCTTTCCATTTTATTTAAATCATTAAATAATGAGGTAATCGCTGCATCATCATGATGTCATAAATAATTTAATTTATTTAAAGTCCAAAAATTATAAAAAAATACTATGATGTAGAAAATATTTTTAGATTTCCAATGACGATTTATAATCAAACATCGGACTTGTATAACTCAATGTAAAAATTGTTATAGTAAAACATATCATGATTGTGTCATTTTTACTTTACAATTAAATTAAAAGATATTTATGTGATTTCCCAACCAATGTGGCTCTATGGGGTCCCCAAGAAGACCCAGGGATTGTCTCGGTCGGCCATTACACATCCAATAAGAGCAGAACATGTGTCAAGCTCATCTCATATTATTAAAACATTATTTTTACCTTAAACTATACTAATTACCTCTAATCGCGATTAAGAACTTAAAAGTTACTATTCACCAAAATATTATTTTAATCTCATTGAACCACATTTTACTTCTTAATGAAAACCATGTATATCAGATTTTTGAAAATCAAATCACAGAAGTGGCATAGTTTAATTTAAACGAAAAATCAGTTTCTTTAACTACCACTTAATGCTTTCACTATTCATCAGAAATTAAAGTTTTTCAGAAAGATTCCAAAACTTCACCCTAAGATATATTTGATATTCCGAATTCAAAAATGATGTCTATTTTACAAAATTAAAACCATGTAAGTTTCATTAATTAAGTTAATAACTAAATCCCGCTGTCATGACAAATAGCGTGTTTTTATGAAACAATAAGTATCAAAAGATTGACACTAGTTGAAGTCCAATTTCAAAGTGAAATTGAATCCAATGACCACCATTGGATTAAATGGTAAAAATATATTCAGATTACACTTTAAGACCAATTAAAAATATAATCTAACCATATGATTAAATTAAATGAAAAATCAGTTTGATGTAAAATGCAGTATTTTTCACTATTCATTAAAAAAATGAACATTGTCAGAAAAATACCAAAAATTTATCCAATGTAAATTTAAATGTCTCAATAATAAAGAATAAGTTTATTTTGACAAATATATATTATAAAATTGTCAAAATTTTGATTTAAAAAGTGTTTGGCATCAAAAGGAAGTAAAACAATCTTTTAAGAATATTATTGTATTCCATGCATAAGATTGTATTTATTTTCATTTTAAGCCTCTAGAACACTATCTTAATCATTAATATACATAGATAAAAATATCTATTATTCATTACTTAATTGGGATGTTACAGTGACACCCCAATCCCCCTCTAATAGGCCATGGGATGGAGTCAATCACCAAATTGTTACATAACACACATGGGAGGACATAGCTTAAAGTACATGTACAAGAAAACATATATCCAATCACCCATCACCACAAAAAAATAAAAAATACAAGATATACATGAATTTATCAATATATCAAAATCCCATGATCAAAGTATGACAAAATTATTGAATGAATAAAGTGATAAATACCTACCATCAAAAACAGTAAATGAATTAAACCATGTAATAAAGTATGGTTCCATCATAAAATGAAAAACCTTGTAGAAATAACAATATATCCCTCTCAAATATATATTTTCCACTCTTGGTCCACAAAATACATCTTCTAAATCCATTCCATCTTCATAAGACTTGACATTTGTGGGCAGAGCCTATGTAGGTTTAAGTTAGATAACACCTGATATGACACCCCAAAATCACCAAACATAAAGCAATAATATATTAGTCAAATCACCATACAAAATATATTTCATCTAAAATATTATAAATAAGGTTAAAAACCAATATGTACTAAATATAGACACTATGTCTCAAGTCAAGGTCCCAACAACACTGTCATCCTGGGATTCTACATGACGATTAAAAATAACACTAATTTGGGAGAACTCACTCTGAGAACATGATATCATTGATGGAATTCATCCATGAAGTCATTATAATGTGTCCTTACAATGAATAAGTATGCACTAGAACTCATAATATATTGATACATAGATAATGTAACTCTCCCAAGTCTTGTATGTTATATCTGAAACTATCTGGAATAACCTGCTAAATATGGGATCAAAGCCCTGGTACATTGGTCCTTCCAATTCATAAAATCATGTTCATGGTAGAATATATTTTGAATTATCCCACCACAGTGAAAACATGTTTTTTCCTTAATTCTTTATCTTAGACAGAACCTATAAAGGGAATCATCTTTTAAGATCAAGACATGATGTCTCACTCAACACTCATAGGGATGGACTGATGGAAAAATTTCCCACACTGGAGAAAACAAGGGTATTAAAATAAGAATGAAAATTTTCATGGTGTTTATTTTTATTACACAATGTATATGTCTTACCCCAGGACTACCCATGTTCTTAGACACATGAAGGTGCACTTCAAGTTGTTACTGTGTTTATTACTTGTTCCCATGTACCTGGCCATCTCATGGTGCTCTAGTTGGGTTAGAGTACTAGGATATGCTCATATACTCTATATGTTCCTATATTACATAAAATGTATATTCCTTTATAATCCAATGGTAGACCCCTAGTTTCCTGGCATATGACATATTGCATGTGGTGGGTACAAAACAATGTGGGGTATTTCATTTTCTTGAAACCTCAGTCATCATCGCCTATGTTATATGAAAAATGTGTTCATTGAATTTCATGCCATATATAAAATTTTTCTAGAACCCATAGTTTAAAATGTGACTTTTCTCCCTCAAATTATATGATATCAATCAATCTATGATTCTCATCATTGAATCTATATCTATCATTGATTAATACTTTCCATTTTATTGGATTAATTCTATCTATCCAAGTCACTCGAGAATCGATCATATGTTACCCTACACTTCTACCACAATGCTACACCATAAAACACCGATCCCAATCATCCATAATTGAAATTTTATCTTGATAATTCCCTATATTCAAAAAATGAACTCAAATTACTGATCCCTTTATCCAAAGTACAATTACATAATAATCATACACAGTTTATTTTTGAACCTTCGGATAAAGAATATTCCAATGACGAACTTATGGTGAAATGGGAACGAGATACATAAATAACTATAGGAATAATTCTTATACAATTTTTACTTTAAAATCTATCAATTTAGATCATAATAATGATAAAATATTGATAATAATATAAATAATTCACATTTACTAATATGAAAAATATGTACCCACAAAACATTAATGATAAAAAGAGCAATTTGTTAGTAGAATTGATTATTTTTTTCATGGTAAAAAGAGGCATACATTAAAGTAAAAAAACACATTAACTTGAGATTAGAACAATAATTTGTAATGAATTTCGGACATTGACATTGGTGAGATACACAAACTCTGTTGGCAAACTAATTGTTAAAGAATGATCAATTGACATTCATCCATGAACTCCCACCACCAGATCCAATTTCATTATATAGGGTTTTAAAGATAACCTTATGGCTTTTTTATAAGAGGTATATTATATTAGGGGAATAGTATTATCTTAATTAATTAACAAAAATAAAAAAATATTTATCTATTTATTAATCCACCCATCATGTTGCTCAGGACAAACACCTAATGCATGCCAAGGGTATGTCATTCCTAGGGTAAAACTGGTCTACGAAATTCAATGGTAGTATTATATTTTCAATATGAGACACCTTCTTGTATTTTTTTACATTATTTTTGAAAAAATATTCACACATGATAAAATATAATTAATATTTTTATCATATCGAAAATTATCTTCTTCGAGCAACAAAATACTTTTCTATTTCTGTACCTAGTTCCAAAAATATTAATTAAAATATTAGAAACATTTATAAGGAAAAAATATATTCTTTTCATTCTCCCCATATCAAGTATTGATACCACAAATAATAAAAATATTACTAAAAAACTAAGGGTACTGTAATCAAAATATGTTCTCGCAGTCTTATATTCTCTCTTAAATATTCTAATGCTACCCCTAGACATGTACTAAGAGAATCTCCTTCCAACTAAAGATATTTTTATACTGATCCCTCAACTCCAGTAGGTGATCTATGAATTTATCTCTATCACAAATGACCACATGAGTCTGGTTGATAACATGTAATGTGTTAGTTACATAACTCCTCATACGTGACACATGAAAGATGCCTTATACACAGTCAAATTGTGCGGGTATTTTTAAGAGGTGTGATGCCTCAATAAACCATTGAATTTTATAAAAAGGTTCAAAAAATCATAAATATAACTTGTCGCACCCGCCAAATATCTGTAACACTCATCAAGGTGAGACCATCCTAAACACAAGGTCCTCTTAGTCGAAATTAAAAGGCCTTCTTTGTCATTCCTTCTATGAATTTTAATGTATCTATTTAATCCCCAAAAACTCTTGGATGATATCTATATTGTTTATTGTAGCAATCACCAACTATGGACCCATGTCTATAGATTATCCTAGATCATTCTTGAATAGTAGTGAAACATATGGTATCCCATACAATTCCTTGAAAGGATCCATACCATTGATGAAATGGTGCCTATTTTTTAATGAAAACTCCAAAAATGGTATATTATACTAAAAACTAATTCCAAATTCCATCATAAAATCTCACTATATGTCATCCGTAACATGAGTGGTCTGATTATTATTGTCCTTAGTATGGGGGTGAAACATGATTCTAAAAAAATTTGGGTCTCAAATCCACTCAAAAATCCTATCCAAAATCATTATTTGAGAATGCATAATGGTATGAAATAATCATCATGGGGACTTTGTGGAGTCATTCTATCTCTCATAAAAAATGGGTCCCGAAATATCAACTAAACTCTACTCTGTAATGGTTATGATGTGGAATAGCTTGGAGAGTACGTCTATGATCACCCATAGGGTATCATGTCTGTTAACATTTTTTGTTATCTCTTCATGAAGATGATATAGATACAACCCCACTTCCACTCTAACACATTAAGGTGTTGAGCTAAACCCAATAAAAATTTATGTTCAGCCCATAGTTATAAAAAAGTGAGGAATCAGAAGACAAAATATGCTACCAATATCTTTATTCCTAACCACCAGTACTAAAACTGAAGTTCCTAGTACATAATCACCCAACCTATATATACCGCCATTAAGGATAGATAAAATTACCTAAAATCCCCATCCTTCAATGTTGTTGGGATAATTTATCATCCCCCGAAATAGAACGTGCTCCCCACCATTATAAAATATATAAAGAGAGCATATAGAGGTTATATGAAAACAAATTCTCTCAAATTTTTAATCCCCATTACGATCCTAACTAATATGTTGTAGAATTGGTGGGGAAATTATCATAAACTGGGGGTACGCCTCACTATCCTCATCTAGTATGGAAAACTATAATTAGGACAAGAACAATAACACCACAGTCAATAACTAAGAAAAATAAAACCAGTAGATTGTATCTTCTACAATTTTTTCCTTCACATAAGTATATACAATCACTTATTCATAATAATGAAGAAACATTATCTGTCACATATGTCTCAAGTTAAGGTCCATCTATGAAATGATATTCTATAGACACTTCTGGTTGGATAATACGATACACTACAAACCCATAATGTAGTGTTTACACTTCTTTAGGTATAAAAGACCATTGTAGCCATATCTAAATCAAACTTTTGATAGTATTTATCATTTCGTATCAACAATAGATCCACATAAAAGATCACTACATTATTCAACATCAGACCACATTGAATCCAGGTTTTAGAGGCATCATTGAACACTACATAATCATTTCCCTCATCTAGAAATTTCAATAATAAAATTTCTTATAAGACATTATTGCAGCCTTTAAAAAGAATATTAGAATCACTATATTCACATGGAAGGCTTCCTGTTTTAGGGAAAATAGTCCCAGGTTCCACAATATAAGAGAAATTCTGTAAGAATCATTGTCAGTATCCTTCTAACTAAAGGAAACTATCCTCCTCTATAATTCTCATGGGTTCCTCCCAGTCAAGAACTACATAAACCTTCACTAGTTATACTGATATGAACTCTTTTGATATGAAATTTCCTAGTAAGTGAAAACCTAAAATCTAGAATTGAAACTTTTAGAATTTCATGTATATTCAGTGATCCATAATTGTGTCTTATACAATACTCAGTATCTCACATAATCCTCCCTATAAAATCAAGTAAATCCTGATTATTTTGATAGATACCACCATGAAAAAAACTAATAGGGATAAAATATCTTTTATATGAGATTTAAGAACACTACTGATGCGTTTCCTCGCACTAAAAGCATCACTAAGAAATTTTAGTGACCCAATTGGAATCAGAATATCAACTTCAATATATCCTCATCTTGAACCTAGTGTTGGTGATCCCCCGAATTCAGATCAATCATTGACATATGTTTCTTTCTCTTTATCTAGATAATGAAATCATCGATCTATAGTTGTGAATACATATTATCAATGGTAACCTATTTTGGGTGATGATAATCCATCCACAACCTCATGCTCAAGTCCTCCTTCTTGAAAAAAGAGGCGCGTCAAAGAAGAGGTAATATCCTTTACCGATTCATTCAAAT
This sequence comes from Viscum album, assembly GCA_963277665.1. Classification (NCBI taxonomy): domain Eukaryota; kingdom Viridiplantae; phylum Streptophyta; class Magnoliopsida; order Santalales; family Viscaceae; genus Viscum; species Viscum album. The sequence goes on along the minus strand of OY728125.1, from coordinate 1,917,119,268 downwards.
TTATTTCTTCCACAATATCCTTTTCATTAGTTGATTCATTATAAAGAAATAACACCATTATAACTAATTTATTGATATTTTAATATAAATATTAAACAAACCTATTTCACCTTCTATTCATATTACAAGAAACGAAATCACCCCATGTGCGTATGTACGACTTACCGTCTTTAAGGGGTGTTGTAATCTGTTTTCCACCACCACATTACATGGATGGGTATAATGGTGGAAATAATAACTATATATGATTATTATAACATAATACAAATTATGTGATATTTTAACATCCACTACAATTCCATTTAATAATTATGGGAACAATATCATCGCTCGTACGTACGTACGGATTACCGTCTCCACGAAGCGATGAGATTCATTCTACATGTTAACCATTCAATAATGATTATAAATTATATATAATAAGTAATCATGAAATATATGACATAATAATTATTATGTATTTATTCATATATATATTTATTTCATTTACTTAAATTCAATTTAATAAGGAAACAAAAACAACGTTCATGCTAACGTATGACCTACCGTCTGCATGAACGGTGTATTTCATTCCATTTATTGATCAATTATATAAATATTCTGAATATATATTATATATAAATCTTGTTTTACATTATGGTAGTAAGTAATCATAATCTATGTAATCGTATGAATAATTAAAAGTCAAAACACGTATGATAAATGAAACGATTTTACCCAAAACACTAGTTTAACATGGAATCAACAAATGAAAAGGTAATATAAAGTCGTTAGTGAATAATATATGATATAATAAATATTATTATGGTTTGGTTATAAGTTAATAATATGTTTAAACCCAATATACAGGAGTCTCAGACACATATTGATGAAACTGGACATAAGGTAAGGGATAATTATTCCAATATCGTTTTTCTCTAGGATTGTTATTTGTGTGTATTTATTGGGGTTATGTTTTTCATCCATGTCCATGATTTCTAAAAATGTTTTCATAATATGTTTACTATTATTACATGTATGTTTAAAGCTATTTTTACCCTTTTTTTACTTTTACCACATTGTATGGAAGGAGTCTTTCTTTTGTTTACCATACAAGGTACTTTTTGACTTTTCTGGAGAAAGTAAGAGGAGAATGTTTATTTAACATATATGGCATGAATTAATTTTTACGGTTTCATAATTCCTTATTTACATGAATCTTATTTCGAAATATATCATGATTATTGTTAAAAAAAATATTTTCTTTTAAAATTGCATGACATTTGGAGATAAGAAAATGATTTTGAAGAAGAAAGGATATTTTCCTCAAAAATTCATTTCCACTATTTTATCAAAACTATTTTCCATATAACATGACATTATTTAGTATGTTTATGTTTCAAGTATAATGTCTCTATTATTTACATGGATTGATTTTTCTTATAAAGAAATGATATCCATTTGTTTTATATAGAATATGTCATAAAGGGATGATGTTTATGAAACCGATTTTATTCATTGGGTTATGATGACTGATTTATGATTATTTTGTGGCACACGTAATAATGATTTCAATATGAGATGAGTGGTACCTATATCTCCTTCCAATTCATTGGGTAATGATTTATATCTAATGAGATAGACTTGGCTAGAACGACAAGTAAATTCGGTTCAGTAATACAGGGTCGGAACGACAAGTAAACCCAGTTCAGTAATGGAAATTATATACTATGATTGTATTGGCAGCAATGCCTTGGATACTATGGAAATCATATCATGTTATTAATGTTATTCCATAATTACATGTTTTATTCCCATAATATTTTACCATCATTAATGTCCCATTCTAATTTGTGCCTTATGTACTGCTAAGAGTTGTGTCATTACTCATGTTTTATGATCATGTTTTTACGTTCAAATGTTTATGGATTGTTTTATGGTCTCTATTTTTACCCTTATTGAGCATTTGAGCATACGCTTTTTATGTTTTATTTTACCCATGATATAAAAAAAGGTTTTATGTAAGAAAAAAGTGGAAGAACTTTATGAGAGATATTGAATATCTTTCACCATGATTAGAAGAATTTGTTTCGAGTTTCCAAAGACACAAAACTATTATGGTACTTGGGTGTATGTTTTTGTTAGGTATTAAGTATTCCACAAACTTAATGTAACATCCATGTATGTAAAGCTTTGGGTCTCTATAGTTGGTATCAGAGGGAAGGTTTATTTAACCATTGGAAACTAGGATTCAAAATCTTTAGTTACATACCTAGATATATTTATAAGGTATATATAGGGATGTCTGTAAGGTTATGTAGAGGTATACGTTACAGTCCTAGAATTATAATAACAATCATGAATAACAAAGGATTAAACCAAAGATTTTAGAGATTGAAAGTACTCCCCTTGATTGTGTTTTTTCATAGTATGGGTTTTTCCTCTCATACTATTGATTTTGTGTTTTAGATAATGGCTAGAACCCGAAGGAACCATATTAATGAATAATGCACTGGGCAATATAATGATTGTCCTCCCGAACAACCAAATTTTATGGAAATGGAATACAGAATCTTTTTTCTATACTTACACAAGTTATAAATCATTATGGACTTCTAAATAAGAAGATAAATGAAAAATATTATATCGAGTCCTTCATAAGGAAACATCCACCTTGTATCAGTGGGTCTTCTAATCCACTTGTTGTTGAACAATGGATCGGTACCATTTAAAAGTTATCTTTCATACTTCTCTATTCGGAACATGAAAAATTAATTTTGGATGTTTACTGTTTAGAAGGTGAAGCAGACCAGTGGTGGACTTTAATTAAGAAATAAATTCCCCAAGATGAAATTGAATCCATGGAATGAGACAAGTTCAAGAACTTGTTTTTCAATATGTACTTCCCTCATATTCTTCAAACAAATATAGAAAAGGTGTTCCTTGAGCCTATGGAAATGGATGATGAACCTGTTGGTATATATGAGGAAAATTTTATAAGGAATGCAAGGTATGAATATGTCTTTATCATCCAACCTGGAAGTAAAGTTGATCAATTTTTTAGTGGCTTAAAACCAAGTCTTCGTAGGGCATTATCTACAAAAGACTTTAGTAGCTATGATGAAATTGTTTTTTGTGCTATCAAGGTAGAACTGGGAGTTGGTGTTAAATATCCATCTCATGGTTTTGACAAGAAACAAAAGATGAATTTCAAGGAAAAATCTCAAAATAATTTTGAAAAGAAGAGGAATGGTTTGTTAAAATCAATGTATGGAAAGAATCATGGTGGAGATTGTCTTAAATGGACTAGAAAATGTTTAATGTGATGAAAATAAGGTCATCGAGTAGCTGAGGGTTGAAGTAATGGGAAAAATGTAGCTAATGATTGAATAGATAAAAGACTACAGAGAACGCACCATCAACACTTCAATGCTACATGTGAAAGGAAATGGGTCATTATGCTAACCAATGCCCTAATACAAGGGTTAATGATGATCGACATCAACAACCTCTTAAGGAAAAGGACAAAGGGAGGTCACATGCAATCACTATTGGTGATTTTGAATATGACAATGAAGTGGTTGAATGAATATGTGTATACGTAACGAGATTCCAAAATAGTGTTGTGGAATCTCATTTATAGTATTATGGAATATTAGAATATCTTTGTATTGGTTTTCAATAATTGTATGGCACCAATAACCATGAAAAGTGATTGAAATATTTTTGGAAGTAATTTGATATGTGCATAATTAAGGGATCATAGAAAATAATATGTTTGACAGTATTAATGAGCTCATGACTGATATAAGGAAAAAGTGACATCATGGTTTGAGTATATTGGCATTTTGGGATTTTGGTATGTGGAAATAATTAACTTTTGACAGCATTCATGATTTCACTAAGGTTGTATGGTAATTAATGTTTCAATATAATGCATGATTAAGGTTTTCACATGTTTGGAATATGACCAACAAGTTATATCTTATGATATATGGGGGATAAATGATGGTAATCACATGTTTTGTATGTGACCTCTCTAGCAATCCTTTTCTTTATATTATGAGATTGGACAGAAGTATTTTGGATAAGCCTAGATATTGGAATGGATTAAGTTAGACATAAAATAGTATTTTTTATAGCTAGAGGTTTTGATATTATTTCTGAAATGTTATAATAGTATAGTTTTAGAAAAAGGAAAACCCGCAGGACGAGCGACAACCCGTCACGTCGGAAAAGAATAGAACCCTCAACCGAAGTGAGAAAATCCATAATCACCTACCATTGGCTTATATGAAGTCCCTGGTTAATTGAATTTAGTTATATTTTATTAATTAGTATGATAGTTGAATTATAATTTCATTTTTGGAATCATATATGGTTAATCTCACCATAGATGGACTTATGTATATTTAATAACTTTTGATAACCTTTTTTTGAGACAGATGGAATGACCTATAATTCTATCGGATGACCTGCTAAAACTTCAAGAATGAGAAACTAATCGTCATTTCTTTAAATAATAGATGATGACCAAATTTTTCATGGAAAACCCGATGATTATATTACATTGAAATCAGGTAAGTATTTCTCCTTAAGAAAAAATGCATCAACTTTAGGGAAATGATATTGAAAACCAAAAATTATGTCCAAGTATCCTCATATCTGATGAATCAGATGGTACCTTAGATCGTCACAAATTTATGGTTTTGGGATTTTTGGATTTTTCATATCCATGTTCTCTACCACACTCCGTTGGAACTTGATGGTTAGATTTCGCTTCCATATCCATATTTTCACCTATGTTCTCCTATGTGGAAACCCACTGATGAGTTAACATGGGTAACCATTAAATTTCATAAATTATTTTTTAAAATTATTGTTTAGTATTCCTATTTACGATGTGTGTTTATATGAATGAAACTTTCAAGTAGTAAACCATTTATATCCCCGATGAATTTTGAGGGAGAAATTCATTTTATGGGGGGTTGAATGTAACACCCTGAGATTTTATGAGAAATAATATTTTAAATTTTTTTATGTCTTCTGTTGTATGCTACACCAATATTATATTGTGCTATATATAACACAATATTAGCTTCTAGTATACACAAACACTATTCTTGTCTTGTGTTGCACGCAAGAGAGACCTTCCTCGATAGCGTGTTTTCGGTAATTCCAAGTTTCACTAAACAACGATATATTGTTCTAATATTATTATGAACTAGTAATTATGAAAAGTATTAACTACATTTTTAATTTTATAACATTAAAATTCATCTTAATCATTTTCTATAAAAAGTTATGAGAATAAAATCAATTTTTCGTATAAAATAAATATTTTTCCAAAAATACGGGTTGGCCGCCTTTTGATGGAACACCAACATTAATTCAAATTTTTGACACATTTATGAGTTATGTTTGACAAAATAAACTTATTCATTATAATAAGTATTTAAAAATTTACTTTCGATAATTTTTTAATATTTTTCTGTTAACTTTCATATTTTGATGAATATTAAAAATACTCTGAATTTTAATTAAAAACAACTTTTTTCATCAAGATAATTTAAATGGTTAAATTATAATATTTAATTTTTTTAAATTATAAATAGAATATATTTTAACTATTTTATATAATTCATGTAATTATCATTAATTTTACATTGAAATCATAGGTAAAAACATTTCAATCTTTTTCAATGTTTAATCTTTTAAAACCCATTTTCTCAAAAGCGAGATTAAATTTAAATTAAATACTGCATCTTCTATGTTTTGAATTTGGAAAATTTTATTCCTTATTTGGAATCACTAGGTAAATATTATGTTAATAGGATACTTTTTATTTTTAGACATTATGAATAGTAAATAAGGAAAATTGTATTTACTACAGTTAAAGGTAAATCAGGAAATTAAGTGAAAAGATAAGATTGTAAAATTAAACTAACAGCTGAAAAATTTCAACTGGTTGAATAAAAGTTGACCCATATCACCTATGGGTCGGAATAGATTCATTTAAAGGACTTCTAACCATGAAAAAATGTAATTATTACTAAAACCAAAGAAAGTGACAACATGTCACTCTCTTATATATAATTAGCGTAATAATTCTAATTTAGTGATAAACTTCATAAAACATCAAACATAAATAGTCACCAGAGAGATAATAAAATTATGTGCATCATGTGAGTTTATTTATAATTTTTATGTATTATATGATTATCATTAATGGTGACACAATAGTGATGTATAAATTATTTTATTGATTGAAATATCAAATAGATGGTTTTAAAAATATTAAAATAAATATTTTATGAACTATTTAATGCACTCCATGAATTTAAAAGATTAATATTACATGTTAGAGATAAATTATTTATTTTTGTTTGAATATATCTTTCGTTTGGATTTTATTTAAATTCAAATAATTGATTAGTGTCAAAATTGACACTATTGATATTTTATAAAAATAACATATTATTAAATTGTTCAAAAATCACTAAAATATTTTAAAATTATAAATTGAAATATATATGGTCTAAATGTCATAAGTTATCCAATTATGGACAATTCACAACACATAATTATATATATATAACAATTTAGAATTTATAATCTTATTACCACAAATACAATTAAATAGATTAAATAAGGATAAAAAAAATGATATCGTTTAAAATAAATTCCCAACATGTATAAATTTTATTGGTTTATGAGATTAAATAAATATCTTATCTCATATTCTATGTTGAGTCATTTTGGAGTTTTTTAGGTGGGGTTTGAGTTTATTGTAAATTAATATTTTGGTGGTCTCCAAAAATGCCCCTCTTCCTCTCTTATAAAAGGGAACCTTCTCCCTCACCTCTTCACAACATTTTGAGCCTTAATGCTCGGAAAAACCCTTTCCATTTATCTTATCCACTTCTTTAGAATCATACTATAGGATCCTGGTTTTCTTTAAAGACCAACATTTGTGCCCTAAGAGGAGGTTAAGAAGAGGCGCGTCGAAGAAGAAGTAATATACTTTACCGATTCTTTCAAATTTATTTCTTCTTATACTTCCTCTTATATAGTTGTTTCATTATAAAGTAATAACACCAGTATAAATAATATACGGATATGTTATTATAAATATTAATCAACCATATTTCACCTTCTATCCATCCTATAAATAACTAAATCACTGCGTGTGCGTACGTACGGCTTACCGTCTCCACGTCGTGGTGTAATCTGTTTTTCCACAACAACCTTTCATGGATGATTTTAAGGGTGGAAATAATAACTATATATGATTATTATAACATAATACAAATTCTGAGATATTATATCATCCACTAAAATTCCATTTAATAATTATGGGAATGATATCATCGCTCGTGAGTACATACGGATTACCATCTCCATGATGCGATGAGATTCATTCTCCATGTTAACCATTAAAAAATGATTATAAAGTAAATATAATAAGTAATAATGAAATATATGACATAATAATGCTTATATATATATATATATTTAATATCCCACCATTCAATTTAATAAGGAAATGAAAACAGCGTTCATGCGTTCGTACAGTCTACCGTCTCCATGAACGGTGTATTTCATTCAATTTATTGATCTATTATATATATATATATATATTCTGAATATATATTATATATAAATCATGTTTTACATTCTGGAAGTAATTTATCATGATTTAAGTAATCATATGAATAATTACAAGTCAAAACACGTACGATAAATGAAACGATTTTACCCAAAACACTCATTTAACATGGAATTGACAAACGAAAGGGTAATATAATGTCGTAAGTGAATCATATATGATATCATAAATATTATTATGGTTCTGTTATAAGTTAATAATATGTTTAAACCCACTATATAGGAGTCTCATATGCATATGAAAGAAATTAGATATAAGGTAAGGGATAATTATTCCAATCTCGTTTTTATCCAGAATTGTTTATTCGTATATATTTATTGGGGTTATGATTATCATCAATGTCCATGTTTTCTCAAAATGTTTTCATAAAATGTTTTCCATTCTTCCGTTTAAGTTTAAATTAATTTTTACCATTTGTTGAATTTTAGAACATTATCTGGAAGGAATATTTATTTTGTTTACCATACAAGGTTCTTTTTGACTTTTCCGATTAAAGTACAAGGAGAATGTTTTTTTACCTTATACGACATGAACAGATTTTTTCTGTTTCATAATGCCTTGTTTAAATGAATCTTATTCCAAAATATTTCATGATTATTTTCAACATTATTCTTTTTTTTAATTTTATGGCATCTGGATAAAAGAAAATGATTTTGAAGACGAAAGGATATTTTCCTCAAGAATTCATTTCAAGTGATTTATCAAAACTATTTTCCATCTAAGGATAAAATATTTAGTATGTTTATGTTTCAAGTATATTGTCTATATTATTTACATGTTTTTATTTTTATAATGATGAAATGATATCCATTTGTTTTATATGGATTATTTTTTTAAGGGATGATGTTTATGAGTCCCATTTTATTCACTGGGTTATGATAAATGATTTATGATTTTTTTGTGGCACACGAAATAATGATTTCAATATAAGATGTGTGGGACCTATATCTCCCTACAGTGCATTGGGTAAAGATTTATATCTCATGATATAGACATGGCTAGAATGACATGTAAATCTGGTTCAGTAATACAGGGTTGGAACTGCAAGTAAACTCGGTTTAGTAATGGACTATGTCCACTATGATAGTCTTGGAAGAAATTCCTTGGCTACAATGGAAATAATATCTTGTGTTTAATGGTTTTTCACAATTACATGTTTTATTCCCATGATATTTTATCATGATTAATATTCCTTTCTGATCTATGCATTATGTACTGCCAAGATTTATGTCATTACTCATGTTTTATGTTCATGTTTTTATGGTCAAATGTTTATGAATAGTTTGATGTTATCCATGTTTATCCATACTGAGAATTTGAGCTCACCATTTTTATGTTTTCTTTTCCCTAGGATATAAATAAAGGTTTTAGGTGAGAAAAAAAGTGGAAGAACATTATGAGAGATATTTAATATCTTTCACCATGATTAGAAGATTTTGTTCCGAGTTTCCAAAGACACTAAAATATTATGGTCTGTGGGTGTCTATTTTTGTTATGTATTATGTATTAAGAAAACTAAATGTAATGTCCATGTTTGTCAAGCATTGGGTCTCTACAATCCATTCCTCTAAGAATCCTCCAACTATATCATCATCTCATGAAGTTCTCTGAGATACCTTCGAAATAGTATGATAGATAATGGGATAACCCATGAGTTCATCAATGAAGAGGTTGATATACTTGTAGGGACCGAAAATATCCTCAAGGATGATGACCTCATACTCTAACACAAATTTAGAAAGCTAAAATATCATAAAATTTCAAGTTCCAATGTTAATACTAGAAAAACCATTTTCATTAGATATATCATCATATGTATATCCCATGATTCATTACATAGATTTCCATCTCACAGATGATGGAAAACCATTTACCATCTATATGGACACACCTCATCCTCTAGACAAAATAATAAATGTTTGCATGAACTATATATATCCATTAAATACCTAGTATGATACCATAAGGCCTCATCACAAGTAATAAGGGATCCCATTGGGAGCTCCCTCCTCCATGATTCTGGTAACACTGTCCAAAAAATGGTGTAATTACTATATCAAATCCATTAGGATTCTCTAATTGCAATGTTCAATCCATATGCCAAAATTGAATTACTAGTTCTTGAACTTAGTATATACCAACAAAATATAGTCTCATTGATGTGGATATTAGTACTGAAAATAATGTAAAATTGATATATAACGTTGAGGAAATCATACCATGAGACTTTGGTTCATATTCATCCACTTCCTATAAATATCCTCATTGCTAAACACCATCTCCATGAACCTGGAATCAACCATTGGTGGGTAAATGTGGAAATCAATCAAATCACCTACCACCTCCTGAATCATGCCTATATCCAATTCCTGGTCTACCACTATGTTAAAAATCTCACTAAAACCAATGAATATAACAATGTGACCCCCTAATACCTCTATATCAGCTGTATGGAATGTTGGAAATTCATGGAATATTTCCCCAACTATTGTAGGAGTAGCACTGTAACATCTCGAGATTTTGGGAATTATTTTTTTGAATTAATTTATCTTATCAATATTTTTCAATTCAAATGACACTAGAAATAGTTATATATATATATATATTAAAACATGATGTCAAACATTCTTTTCTTATGAAATACTAACTTGTCTTTTGTGACATGCAATACCAACTTGTCCTGCGCTACAAGCAATACCGATATACTTTTTGATGCATGAAACACTGACATTATATGCAGAAAATTTGTTTATATATATTTATTTAATTAAATTAGATAATTATAACCTAAACATTAAAAATAGTTATAGTAATATTATCAACTACTTTATAATCTTTTTATATTTATTTTATACAAATAAAACATATTGATAATGATAGATTATATTTTTACTAAAGTCCTTTTAAGTTAAAAATATCGTCTTCCGGAATAGGCTTGTTTTTAATAATAAAATTTACTTTAAACACATTTAGAAATTTTATTTGATAAAATATAATTCATTTTGGAATTAATAATGTCCAATTATCCTAGGTGTACTTATTGGGTTTTTTATATGAAAATACATTTTTTGATGATTAGTGAAAAATACTACTTTTTAGTTAAAAATTGTGTTTCATTATAATTAATTGTTAATGATAAATGATATTATATATATTTATTTAAAAATTATATAAATATTAAATAAATTAATATAATTTAATTCATTAAAATCAATTTCACTTTGAAACTGAATATCAAATCTTAACAACCTTTTGAACTTTTTCCTACTTTCAAACCGCATCTTTTGGTCATGTCTTCAAGATTACAACTAATATTAAATATTCCACATATGTGATTTGAATTTAAAAATTCAAAAATAAAAAATTTTATGTTGTCAAATATTTAGATTCTAATAATACCATGATAATTTTTTAACAAATAAGATTTTCAAAAGTGATTAAAATTAACCACAACATTTAACGAAAATTTAAGCTTAATTAGGAACTAAACCTTAAAACTAACGGACTAAATGACCAAGAAAAATTTCTAAAACCCCTTTTATGTTCTTATTTCTGACATAAACATTATAATATTGAGTTGGGTTGGTTTGGTATGACTTTTTTAATGTATAAACATTGCACACCTAACTTGTTTCTAAAATTACCAAGTAACTCCTTTTTATTCCCTATAAATGGCCACAACATCTACCCATTCCTCACACATCTCAAACATTTTATGTTCATCCATGATCAACCCAACTAGACTAATGTAAATCCTCAATTAGACCTTGATGAATAGCTTTGTTCAAAAATATTCTCAATGACTCCTTTGGGCATAAACCGAAAGGAGTTACCTGGTTAATAGGTAACACCTTCTCTCAAGCCCATTGCCTCAATTTTAATTCTTCACCACCTACAATCACTTTCTTATATTATTTAGTGAAAAAACTAGTATCATAAATATACTGGGATTTTTTTTGTAAAACTTTTCAGACCTAAAAATATGAACACCTCTATCTAATGGATTTTGAGCATATTATATATGTGCAAGGAAAACAACTACCTTACGAAATGATGATTGTTCATTTCTCCTTTACCACCAATAATGGTGGAAAATATGATGGAAAATATATTTATGTATTTCATATATATTAAATAATTTTTATATAATAATTTTTATTTCCTTTACAAAACACATCTAATTAAATTTCATTCGTTGTTAATAAGAAATCTCGTTTGAGGAAGTATGAACTACAGCCCCCTCAAAGCGTTGTGATTAGTTCACACACCACATTGAATGTGTTAAAGATGGGATTAATGAAAATATATTATATTTAATATATATATATATATATATATGATAATTTAATAAATAAATATATATATATATATATCATTTACAAATTTTCATTCAATTCGACAAAAAAACAGAAACTACATTCATGCGTACATACGACTTACCGTCTCTATAAACAATGTATAGCTTTTCAAACAGAATTATGATATATTTCATTATAATATTCATTTAATGGGTATAAATGATATTTATATCATGATATTAATTATAGAAAAATGATATAACTATGAGTACCAATGATATAGAAAATTAAGACACATGCGATGAACCAAGTAAACAATTCCCGAAGTGAAACATTAAAATTTGATCTTTACCAAGAGGGTAAATAAGGTCATAAATAAACCATTTATGGTATTATGTAAATAAATATTATTCTGTAAAAGTTTTATAGTAATCTTTTATTTATTATACAGGAATCTGGAATGAGTACAAATAGATTCAGGACACTATGTAAGGGGATTTCATCTCACATCTAATTTCTATTAGATACAAACTATGTTCACAACTCTTTCAATTTTTAGTGAATCTACATTAAATTATTTTATTTTATATATCCTGTACTTAATGTTTTGGGTGTTCACATGACCATTTTATGGTTTATATTTCATGTGGTTTATCTTTAAAAAATACCAACTCAGTAAAAAAAATTGTGTCAATTTCCCTTATTTGAGACTCATGTTTGGTTATGAACCTAAACACTTTTTTTTCAAGGTGTATATAATTACATTTTACATGTTATCTAAAAAATACACATATTTCTATGATATCTTAATATTCTTGTAATTTCGTTTCTATAATAGAGAGTATGATCCCATGTCACCATGTTAAATGAATTTATTGGGATGATCTCATTGATTTTCGAGAATGTTTATATTTATAATCCCATTGATAAAATATTATTATCTATATCTCAAGAATATTAATGATTATCCTTATACTCTTTTATTTCATGATATAATCATGTCTTGGGACCATTTTCTTCTCTTCGGTATTTAGGATAGTTAAGAAAGTGTTTTTTTGAGAGCTCGATGTTACACTTTCTCCGATCAGAAATATATGTTTTCTAAAAAGGGTTTTTAGGAATAATATTCCATTATCCAATTTGATTTAAAATAAATTTTACTCTTTTTACTTATAACAATCTATTAAAGGGAGTCTTCTTTTATCTTTCTGAACAAGTAACATTTCAAAAAAAAACTTACCATGCACAATGACTGTTCTTTTGACCTTGTAAGACATTTATAGATTTACCTATCGTCATTTCTTTGATGTATTATTTTATTTTTCAAAAGGGTCCATATTAAGAATGTTGTTTTAGAGTCATTTTTTAATAAAAATTGGTTTCAAAATATGTTCATGTTCTATTTTAAAGGATTCAATTCATCTTCAACATAATGGTTTTCAAAACATTTTCCGGTTTGTTTTGTAAGTTTTCAAGAAAAATGATTTTCAAAACGTTTTATAGCTTTATTTATAAGCTTTAAATGTATTTTAAAATAAATTGTTTTCAAAATGTTTTCAATAATTTTTATATGTTTTCATGAAGTATATTTTTGAAAAAAATTCCAATATTCTTTTATATGATAGTAGGTAAAATGGTTTTCAAAACGTTTTGAAGATCTATTGATAAGTATTCAAAGGGTTTCAAGGAAAAATATTTTTAAAATGTTTTGAATATTATTTTATACTTTTTAATGGAAAAATATCTCCAAAATTATTTCATAAGTTTCAAGGTATTTTATAGGGAAATTATTTTCAAATTGTGGTATGTATTAAAATGTATTTTTCAAATAAGAATTTATATTTTCATCAAGAATAGTTTTTAGAGGATATTTCAATTTTATTTTCTAGCTAAGACGACATCAAAATATGTTACTAATTACATTCTATTAAATGATATAAATGATCCATTCATATCCTTTCTATGAACGAGTTTTGATTAATCTCATGGTATTTCTGAAATCCATTTCTCCATCATGGGTTATATATATATGAAATCCATTTCTCTTTTATGGGTTATTATTTTTATGAAATGATTATGAATCCTGTAAATTTTTTAATAGTTATGATGTGTTTAAATGATTATTATACCAATTATATTTCATGTGTTATGATATATTTATTTATGATCTTGTGTTACATGTATGAATGATATCATTATCTGATGGGTGGGACCTGTATATCCCTCGAACGCATTGGGTAATGTTTTATATCTCATGAGATAAACTAAGACATTCTTGGGAGTAATCCTTGAGTAATAATATGTGACCATTATATCCTAGAAATTAATCATTTTTTTTTCAAATTCTGAGTTTTCATTTTTGAAATTCTCACATACACGGTTGCGATCAGTAATATATTTGATGTCTGATAAGACAAAATTAGTTTTTGGTGTATATTAACTTACCCCTCTGAATTTTAATGTTTCCATTATTAATAGTATACCGACCAAATAAATAGTATTCATACCAATGATAGTATAAATAAAATTTATCCATCTTATAAGTGGCAATATAATATATTTATATCCTAGTACAAGTAATTAAATATTTTTATTAACATTATATATGTTTTGGAATTTTTATGTCATAAATATTTTATGATTAATTTAAAAGAAAATATATTTTCACAGAATTTTATTCAGTAATTAATATTTTTGTGCCTTATGATTTTAGGATAATTTTATGATACCTTAAAAAAAATTTCATAGTGTTATAAAATTAGTTATAAATTTAAAATTTGTATTTTTCAACTAAATGATGGTTTAAATTAAAATAGTTTACACATATTTATAAACTAATTATCATAAAAATGAGTTAATTTTTTAATTCTACCCCTTTAATAATGTTTATGTTTAATTTTTTGGATTTTTTGGAAATACATGATTTGTTTGTGAATTGAAAAATATGATAATTTACGATAAATGCTTAAAACATGATTTTTTGAGTGATTAATGAGTCATGGATGATGTATGTGGCCATTATTTATAACTCACATACAATAATATATTTATTTTGTCACATGAATCGTCACTATTTCTTTTCTGTAAAAAAATAACAAACCAATGATTAAAATAATAAGAAAACACACATCCCATGCATAATAAACACCACATATCACACCCCAATTTCCTCACACCATTCAAGATTTGATAATTTTCTATAATATAATCAATAATATTCCATAGTCCATCCTCCACATCCATGACTATTGGTCTCTTCAAAAGTCATATCCTATGTGCCCTGAGGAGGATCTCAAGGGGAGAAATCAAGAGGTATATCCTCTCTATTATCTTTTATTTCCCTTTCCATTTCAATATATTTTTTAATTATCTCCTCAAATCCTTTATTCCAAATATAATGAAAACTCTATTACCTTTAATATTCTATAATTATAACATTGTTATGGAATATACAACATTAAGATCCTCTCTTTTTCTCTTTTACCTTAAAAAATGAAATTATCACCCGTAATGTGTCAATTTATCAACATCGTGGGTAATGAACATTAATTTTAAAAAATTGATTTTATGGATATTAATAAAAACATTAAATGGTTGAAAATAGATTTTATAGGGTCATATTTTACCCATTTTATATTCTATAACTAACTTGTACACATAATACTAAATAATAAAACAAAATAAGTTTATTGTGTTGGAAAAACTGCCAAAATTAACCTAAAACGATCAGCATTAACATTATACAATTAATCATCCTAATTATATATGAAAATATCCATTTAAAGATCATTTTATGATTATATTTTATCATTAATAAAATATAAGTACAATTCTGGAATTTCATACTTATTTTAGTCAAACATCCTTTCAAGTACACAAACGAACCGAACAAGAAAACTATGAAGATGAACACTCTTAAACGATAAAATTATACTCTTTACTCATACAAAGAATAAAAAAAACATAAATATACCATTATTATTTATATTAATGTATACAAGGTCATATAATTTCAACTATGTAAAATAATGTGATTATACAAGACATTAATGTGATGAAAGCGTTAGGAAAAAAGTTAAGAGGAATTCTTGAACCAAAGTCACTTTTTTTTAGGTTTTACCTATTTCACCCTATTTTTGGTATGGTTATTCAATAAAAACAATTCATTCATCATTATATTACCTTTTCTATGATATTATTTTTTTCCAACTGAGTTTATGTCAAACATAATGTTTTCGAAAAGAACTATTATTTCAAAAAAACACACCTTTTACTTCTCAAGATTGTTTCCTTCACTCAAGGATGATGATTATTTTGACAGATATTCTATACCCAATTTAATTTGGTTACCTAAATCTTATTAATGTATTATCATTAAATGAAACCCATTCATTTTCCTGGGTAATTATATGTTCAATATTGATATATGTTCTATGTGGCAAGCATGATTATGTAAATGAAATGATGTGATGGGGTGCACCCTTAATTATATAGTGCAATCAAAATGTTAAGATGTGAGAGTTATACCTAGAATTATATAGTGCTAAAATAAATTTGGTATTGTGATGAACCTAATTGTTAAAGTGAAATATTATTGGACATGATGATAGATTTGTTCACAACTATGTGTGGAAGTTGACCAGGAAGACATGATGTTTCATTTTTATACATTTCATCATTCCGAATATTTTCTTTATTCTTCCTCTCATGATTGTGATCCTATTCCTGGTTTATATTGATAATGATTATTACCACCCCATGTTTTATTATTTCATTTAATTATCTATCAGATTACTAGGATTTTACCTTGTCATGACCTGACCTGACCCAACGGGGTTCGAGCCGCAACACCCCAAGCCCACCTCTAATAGGTCAGGGGCTTGCGTCTAGCGCTGAGTAGGCTATCAGACACATGGGAGGCATTAACCTAGAGTACATTTACACATGAACCCACAATCATCTCCATTAAATAGTGAAGAGATAAGTAAAATTGAAAAGTGAAATGCATGCAATCAACTATCCCAACCAGAGTGCAATAACATAAGTACAAAAAGGGAAAAATAGGCCCCACCAAAATAAAACTATAAAGCACGTCCAACCTGCTCTGAAGAAGGGTAACGCTGCCACAAACACCTGTCGGAAACTCCCTCGTCACCGTACCAGTCAACACCCCTGTCATTCTTTCTCCCTCAGCTTCGCCTGCTCCGTGTCCTCCTTGGACTCCGTCGAAAGGCATGTGGTCTGCACAAGACACAAACATGTGCGGGAAAATCTCATGCAGGGGTAAGAATAAACATACAGAATTGGCACCCCCCAAAACCCAAAACATATTAGAGAAACTGAAAGGCAACAGTCCCCTCAACCCAGCTAGAGGGAACCTAGACGAGATAGAAACTCCATCTCGTGACCATCCTCAGCTAAAAAAACTAGTCAGATCATCTCAGGTGAATCCCCATACATACACCTTGAACAATCCATATATACTCAAATCACACAACAATCCACATGAGGAACTGACCTCATCACCAACAACAGTTCACAACCTGGAGAGCACACTCCACAATCACTATCATCCCATGTAACACTTTCTAAGAGATACACTCCATAGAGTCCCACACAAACATCTCAGACGCTCACCCGAGAGATCACGCTCGTTGAATATAATCAATGAGGAAACCTCACTGAAACACCATAAACACCAAACTCCTCGGATAGGGGATCGCTCCTAGGTTCCTCTAGGGGATACCAGAACCCACACCAGTATACGAATATCTCACAGATAGGGGATCACTCCTAGAATCCGCTGGGGGATACCAGAACCCGATCTGGCACTCGACCAAAATAGGTCACTTAGATTGAGGATCGGCGCCCATGTAAAGGTGGTTACAACGATACCAGAACCCTATCTGGTATATTTTTCATTTTAGGGGATCAAAATGATGATGACGCAACCCTACCAAAACCACACTCTAAGTAGGGCATCATATAACAAACGATACCACAACCCTACTATACACCTTATGCTGAATAAGAGATCGTATACCCAATGATGCCACAACCCTACAAAGTACGGCTCACCGTGTAAGGGATCATAATCCGGATGATGCCACAACCATACGGGGTTAATCAGCTAGATAGGGGATCACTGCCTGTGGATAAGCGCTCACAGCGATACCCAGATCCCGACATAGGGAAAAGATGCAAGAGGATCCCGCTCTAGGCCCACCAATGTTATTCCACAACTCTATCAAATCAAACATCCCATCAAGAGGATCCCAAACCTATATGAAGGTTGTGATGCCACATGAACCCTTATAGGAACAAACCAAGGTAGTACCCTCAACCACTACTGGTCAAAACGTCACTAACCCTAGTGACCCACCACAACTCCACACTACACACCTCCTAGGCCGATACCGAGGCCACCATCGTGAGCTACGCGGAAAAACATACACGATAGGCTATTTAGTTTCCCGGAAATGACTACCGGTGAAAAATTCACTATTCAACTTAGCTAGCATGTCTGGGGCCCACACAACGATTCTGAAAATTATCAAGCGGATCATACCACAACGATACCTTTGTAAAAACACGCGGAATCGACTTCTCGTTCGTCCAAAATAGACATCCAGTGAAAAAGGTACTATTCACCAAAGCCTGATCGTGTTGGGCCAATGCCTTGATCCCGAAACTCATCGAACGGATTGCACCAATGCCATCCTCTCAGAAAAACACACAGGATCGACTATTCAAGCATCCAAAATGGACACATGACAGGAGAGTTGTGTTTCAACGAAAACGCCAAAAACCCGGCCTCGGGAGGGCCCACACCCCATTCTCAGTCCCAAAACCTGGAAACCATCTCAAAAAGTTTGTCGTACAATCATGGTATCAACACCACTGACTGCACGACATTCGGAAGCTCCGGGTAGTAGTTACAATGGCCCGAAGTCGTAAAATAATAAAATTATTTTATTTTATTCGATGTTTCACGATCTCGTGCCACAATCTTGAACCGTAAAATTCCTGAACTCACACCAAAAGATTCGCCTCGGCACCAGGGTCACGTCACCATAGACAATACATGAGTCTGACTCCCGAATTGCAAGAAACAGGGGTTTAAAAACCACCATGTGTGAAAAAGGGGCCTGTACCGGCTCGCCGCCGCCGGCCCGCACTGGCCAGCGGCCCTCCGTCGTGCGGTGCCCAGCGCCGCCGTGCTCCGGCAGCTGGGCCAGCCACTGCGCACCATCACGCACCGCCGCGCACTGCCCCGCTGGAAAACTTTCTGCAGACCACTAGGGCCACCCTGGGGGTCTGTTTTTTAATACGTAGGAATTTTCACGACCCTCGAGACACAAACTTCCCTGCTACGACATCAAACCTAAGAAATTCATAGCAAAAACGTGATCAGGGGATTAAAACTCAAACCGCCTACCTCACGGGGAAAATGCCAAAGCATCGGGTGAAGAACGACGTCGGCGATTCCCTGAAGCTCGATCTGTTGACGATCGGTGCCGAAAACGGATGATTCCAGCTTGATTCGACGAAGAATGGAGGAGGTGGGGTGGGGTACTGTCTGCTTCGCGTAGGAGGTGAGGGAGGGGAGATGAGTTAGTTTTTTTAACCTTCATTTAAAACAACGCCCCCGACCAGACCTCCCGATACTAGGGAAATTAGGTCGCCCCAAGGGTAAACACACCATTCTGAACGCAACGGCGGACTTGTATTTTTGATCCAAGACTCCTTTAAGAAGTTATTTGAGCCGACGCCCGTAATAGAAATTCTCAACTTATTAACAAAAATGCCCCCGGTGGCGTTTTTCACCGCAGGCCCACGCCCACAAAGTTTACACCTCGCCTAGGGTAAACAAAATGTTCCAGACACAACCGTACCCTCAGATTCCCATTCTAAACTGAGTTTTAGGAGATATCACACCCCCACCATGTGCATAGTATAAAAATACTTAATATTTTTATAAAATTTATTCTGGGCACACCGGGCCCCAGAATCGCACTCCGTCTTCGCGCTTAGCTAGAGAATTATTCATAGAAATATTACAAAGTATGATAGGCCCAAAAACCCAAGTCACTACATCCTCCCCCCTTAGAAATTTTCATACCCAAAGGCTGTTAGTTCAAGGAAAGTGAGTGGACTCTCAACTAGATCCCACAACGGCGAGTTCACCAACAAACACCCATGCCCGAACACATAAGTCAGAGGGAATCATCCACCACATCTCAAAAATATCCACTTTGGGTGGCACTAACTCGCCTGCACAATTTTAATCGCGTCACAAAAACGCATCTTGGTGGGTTGAGGATCCCTCTTCCTTACGCATTCGAAGAACGCATAAAAAAACCCACACATGGTCTTACCAACTCCCTGAAGAAAACACGAGAAATCCACGGAAAGGGAAGACTACCGCTAATCAATGTCTATCAAACTACTGCAATAAGTAGAAAGGAAACATGGCTACCTCGATCCAACCACAAAGCCTCTAGGTCAACAGCCCCAAGGGAATGAAGATGTCCTCACCCTCGACCACTAGCTCCCTGGGATTTGTGTAGACCTCCTGGGGGTGCGGGTGGTGGTAACTAATACCGCATACCACCTGCAACTGCTGCACCAGATCCATCACCACGTCTGCCGCCCTGCAGACCTCCTTGCTTGAGTCGCTGCCTCTACCTAGGCAGTCTATCGACCAGCTCCCTCTCAGCCACACAATGGGGCGGAAAATATCTATTAAGATGTCCCTGCCCGTCTCAAGAAAAACCCCACCTCTCATTCAGCTGACCAAACTGGCATGCTAGCCCGGTGACCCCTGAGCCACAGATCCTCCATCCTGGGGTCGCCTCATGAAATTTAAGCCACATCCAGACCCCTGAGTCAGTCATCATCTACTTGATGCCGACGTCTCTACTCTCGTGTGCCCAACACCAATAGGAGGGATCTGCTCATCCAGAAAGCTCTCCACAACCACAGCTCGCTCTAGCACTCCAGCATAGGTGTGTAGGCACAAGGAAACCAGACCAGCCTAGATGTCCCTATGGAGGCCCTTATCAAAGGTCCAAGGCCTGATGAATGGGTCTCGAACCATATACAGGGAGTAGCGCGACAGGTCTTTAAACCTCACTGAGTACTCCGACACATTCATACCCTCCTGCCGAAGCTGTAGAAGCTCCTGGATCCGCACTGACCTTAGTATCACTGGATAGAACTCCTCCCAGAAGAGCTGCTCAAAATCTAACCATGAGAGTGTCTCCTTGCCATGGGACTGCATCACTAGGCTCCCCAATCACTCGACTGAACCATGTAGAAGGCTCGCTGATAGGACCACCATCTAATCTGGTGGTGTCCTCACTATGTGGAAAACTCGGGTGGCTGCCTCAAGTCAGTCATCAGCTACCTGGGGTTTTAGATCACACTATAACCTCAGAGGTCGCTGCCTCTGGAACTCGCATAGTGCACTCAGCCTGTGCGAAACCTCGTCCTGCACTGCTGGCACCAGCTGCTCGACAGGTGGTGGCTCAACTGGCAGACCACCTGGAGGTGCAACCTCAGAACCGGCGCCCTTGTCCACATCCCATACACGAGGCAGATCGTCAGAAAAATCCTACTTTGGAACCCTCACTGGCTGTCATCGTGGAGGTATCCTGAAATACATTCAAGATGCACCACAGTCAAAGATTATATCTGGAGAGCTAACTCAAGAAGGATAAGGAAAAACCCAAAAACCAGTCCAATATGATGCATGTACCATTATGTCCTTGCGACCAGTGTAAAAATGTCCCTAGTTGAAAGGTAGGTTATCCGAGTACTAGTGTATCGATACGTCGGCCGATGTACCAACAATAGAGTCCCTGGCCTGAAAGCTGAACTCGAAACATCCTAACAGTACTGCTATGCAACCCAAACCAAACTCATAGCTAGACCAGCTATGCTATGAGATTCCAATGGTGGAACCCCCTCTGATACCATTATGTCAAGATCCGACCCCACCCAATGGGGTTCGAGCCGCAACACCCCAAGCCCGCCTCCAATAGGCGAGGGGCTGGCATCTATCGCTGAGTAGGCTATCACACACATGGGATGCATTATCCTAGAGTACCTGTACATATTCACCCACAAATATCTCCATGAAACATTGCAGAGATAAGTAAAACTGAATGTAAAATGAGTGCAATCAACTATCCCAACCAGAGTGCAACAGCAGAAGATCAAAAAGAAAAAAACAAGGCCCCCAAAAAGAAAACGTTAAAGCCCGTCCAACTTGCTCCGATGAAGGGGAACACTGCTACAAACACCCTCCGGAAAGATCCCTCGGCACCACACCAGTCAACACCCCAGCCAGTCTTGCTCACTCAGCTCCGCACACTCCATGTCCTCCTGGGACTTAGTCGAAAGGCCTATGTTCTGCACAAGACAGAAACATGTGCGGTAAAATCCCATGTAGGGGTGAGTATAAATATACTCAGTAGGCACCCCAAAAACACAAAACAAATGAGAGACACTGAAAGGCAACAGTCTGCTCATCCCAGTAAGAGGGAACCAAGACGAGAGAGAAACTATATCTCGTGACCATCCTCAGCTAAATACAACTAGTCATCTCATCTCAGGTGTATGCCCATACATACACCTTGAAACATCCAGATATACTCAACTCACGCAACAAGCCACATGAGTTACCGACCTCATCACCAAAAATAGTTCACAACCGTGAGAGAACACTCCACGATCACTGTCACCCTAGATAACACTCTTCTGAGAGATACACTTCATCGGGTACCACACAAACATCTCAGACGCTCAATCGAGAGAACACGCTCGTCAGATATCGTCACTGAGGAAACCTCACTGAAACAGCATAAACACCAAACTCCTAGGATAGGGGATCGCTCCTAGGGTCCACTATTGAATAATAGAACCCACACCTGTATATGAATATCTCACAGATACGGGATCACCCTAGGATCCACTGGGGGATACCACAACCCGATCTGGCACTCGACAAAAACACGTCGCCCATATAGAGATTCTTCACCCATGATAAGGTGGTCACAATGATACCAGAACCCTATCTGATACATTTTGTGTTGTAGGGGATCTAACTAATGATGACGCCGCCCTAATAAAACGACGCACTAAGTAGGGGATCGTATAACCAACCATACCGCAACCCTACTATACACCTCAGGCTGAGTAGGGGATCGTATACCCGATGATGCCACGACCCTAATGAGTACGGCTCACCGCATAGGGGATCATAATCCTGATGATTCCATAACCATACGGGGCTAACCAGCTAGATAGGGGATCACCGCCTCTAGATAAGCGGTCACAACAGAACCAATAAATCGATCAAGGGAAATGATGCAAAAGGATCCCGCACTGGGCCCACCAGAGGGATGTCACAACTCTAACAGAATGAGCATCCCATCGAGTGGACCACACACCTATACGAAGGTTGTGATGTCATGCGAACCCTCATAGGAATGAACCAAGGGAGTACCCTCAACCACTGCTGGTCCAAACATCGATAACCTGAGTGACCCGGAACAATGCCACATTGCGCACCTCCTAGCCCGATACCAAGGCCACCATCATGATCCACATAGAAAAACACGGAGGATAGGTTCTTTACTCACCCGGAACAAACTTCATGTGAAAAAAGCACAATTCATCGTACCTATCCCATGTGGGTCCCACACAACGATCCTGAAAATCATCAAGAGGATCATACCTCATCGATCCCCTCGGAAAAACACTCGGAATCGACTACTCGTTTGTCCAAAACAGAAACCCGGTGAAAAGGGAACTATTCACCAATGCCAGATCGGGTGGGGCCAATGCCTCATTCATGAAACACATTGAACAGATTTCACTAATGTGATCCTCTCAAAAAAACACACACGACTGACTATTATAACGTCCCAAACGGACACCCGATGGGGGAGTTGAGTTTCTCCGAAAACAGAAAAAACCAAGCCTCATGGGGCCCACACCCCGTTCTCAGTCCCAACACCCAGATACCATCTCAAAAATTCCTTCGTACCATCAGGGTATCAACGCCACTAACGGCACGTCATTCAGACGCTCTGGGTAGTAGTTACAACGGCCCGAAGTCATAAATTAATAAAATAATATTATTTTTTCAATGTTTCAAGCTCCTGAGCCATGATCCCAAACCATAAAATTCCCTAACTCGCACCAAAAGGTTCACCTTGTCGACAGGGTCTCGTTTTCGTAGACGTTACGTGAATCCGACTCCCGAATTGCAAGAAACGGCGGTTTAAAAACCCCCGTGTGTGAAAAAGGGGCCGATCCTGCCTGAACCGGCCGGTCCGACCGGCCTGGACCAGCCCACCGCCTTCGGCCCACCCTGGTCAGCTGCCCTCCATCGTTCGATGCCCGACACCACAGCTCCAGGCAGCCGGACGTCACGCGCCGCAGCCGCCGCGCCGGAGCCGTGCCGACGAACATTCCACGAACCACCAGGGGCACCCCGGTGGTCCATTTTTCGATTCGGAGGAATCATAATGACCATAGGGACCCGAAATTCCCTAATACGACATCAAAACAAAGATATTTGTAGAAAAAACAGGATCAAAGTATTAAGACTCAAACCACCTACCTTGCTGGCGAAACGCTGAAGCTTCGGGTGCAGAACGACGCTGATGACGCCCTAAAGCTCGATCTACTGACGATCAGTGCAGAAAACGGATGATTCCAGCTTGATTTGAAAAATAATGGAGGAGGTAGGGTGGATTTCCCTCCACTTCATGTAGGAGGAGAGGAAGGGGAGATGAATTTGTTTTTTTAACCTTCATTTAAAACAACCCCCCCGACCAGACCTCCCGGCGCGGGGGAAATTAAGTTGCCCCTAGGGTAAACACGCTGTTATGAACGCAATGGTGGAATCATATTTGCGATCCGAGACTCCATACAAATGTTCTTTGAGCCAACACCCATAATTAAACTTTTCCACTTATTAACAAAAATGCCCCATGTGGCGTTTCTCACTGCAGGCCCGCGCCCGCAAAGTTTACACCTTGCCTAGGGTAAACGGCACGGTCCAGATGCAAATGTGCCCTCAGATTCTCATTATGAGCTACCATTTAAAAGATATCACACCCCCTCCATGTGAATTGTAGAAAAATAATTAGTATTTTTATAAAATTTATTCTAGGCACACTGGGCCTCAGAATCGCACGCCATCTTTGCGCCTAGCTCTGGAATTATTCATAGGAATATTCCAAAGTCCGACCGGGCCAAAAACCCAAGTCTCTAGATTGATCAAACCTTTTTTAAATTATATCTTCACAAGACTACATGTACTAATGAGTACATAAGGGAAAATCAGAAGCTAGAGAAGAGTGAATAAAATATATGTTTATGTTCTATGTTGTAAAATTATTGCGTGGTCTTAGTTTTCAAAAGACACTAAACCTTTGGATCCTCATTGTGTAATTTTTTATGTTTTTTAGAATTAAAATAATGTAATAGTAATTTAATAAAATGTATTGTCATTATAGTTTGTCTTAGAGGACGATTTTCGTAATTTTTCAATTAGGATTACAGAGCCTTGGTGAAGACCCTTAGTATGAGAGTAAATATAACTGAGCCTCCATGAAACTTTACTTTATGAAATTAAAAACATAGGGATCAAAAAATATATTCCTTTGGAATTATTTTCACAAAGGAATAAATTATATATTCATGAATTCTTGAATTCTGTTTTGTCCTAACATTTTATATTTTCGAAAATGGTGGGAAATATGGGAAAGAGTAAAAACCTCAATTGATGGATAGGGAAATTATTGGTGGAATTACATGCCCAATTCCTGGGAGGTGGAGTTCATAACATCATGGTGGCACATACCCATCTCTCTTAGGATATGAACAATAACATAAATAAGGATGGAAATCCACCTTCATCATTATGGGAGCAACTAGATATCAATTATTTTTTGTAGCAATGACCACCAACATATATTGGATCTTCTGATACACTAGTTATGGAACATTGAGTTAGCTTAATGGATAAAATCTTTTATATGCTTCATTGTTCTAAGATGGAGAAGGTGAATCTTGTTTTTTATCATATATATGGAGAGTTTTTTGAATGGGGGGGTTCAATTAATAACATGAAGCCGAGGGACAAAATTTACGAGATGGAGTGGGAATAATTTATGATAATATATCTTTATAAGTATTTCCCTCGAAATCGTCATTCTACGATGGAGAGATAATTCATAGAGTTACAGAAAAAGAACAGATAATATTTTACATCCTACGAAAAATATTTCCCATCGACTATAAGTTACACTTAGGGTTTTGTTAGAAAAATTATTGTAAAAATGATAGATTTATTAGTGGTTTAAATCTACACCTTTGAAAGGCGCTTTCAATTTGAGACATTGGGAGTTATGATGAATTTTTTTTATGTTCTCTCAATATGGAGATAGAGATTCGAGAATGGTCTAATGGATGTGGTTGTATGAATTTAAATATGGAGTTTCAAGGTGGAGGATCTAATGGAAAAGGTGGAAAGAAAACTAAACCACCCACATGTCAAATATTTGGGAAGAATCATCATGGAAACTTAGTAAAAAAGATGGGGAAATTATTATAATGTTAGAGATAAGGCTACCCATATCATTAATATAGAAAATGAATTAAAATTATTTACAATATGGTAGATGAAAAGACAACGCCACCCATGGTCCAATGCTACAACTGTAGGGATCAGGGACACTATATATGCTAGTGCACGAAACCTCGAGTTCTTGAGGGTAATCATTGTCATCAGCCACCAAAGCCAAAGGAAAAAAGAGAAGGAAAATTTAATCACAGCAATAAAATTAGATCAAGAAAATGAGGTCCTATAAGGTATAATTTTCATTCACTCAAGAATAAAAAATTTCACATTTGATTCTGGTTGTATGCATTCCATTATATCTTGCATGTTTTATAGAACTATTGAATCGAAGCCCTAGATCTTTGATGTAGAAATATCTATAGAAATACTTATTAGTGTAATCATTGAAACCCATGTGTTGTACTATTTCAGAGTAGTCATATGTGCGATGTTTCCTCAATAAAATCTTGTCATACATACATTTATGGAATTTGATGCTATAATGGGGATGAATTGGATCTCATTATATAGAGAACACATAAACTATGAGGAAGAGAAAATAACTTTTCATATTCTAAATCATCCCATTTTCCTATAAAAATTAATATAAATTTATTAATGTTCTATTAAAAATCCTTCTATAGTGTGGGTGTTTATTCCCTGTGAAGAAGCATACCTCACTCAAATGGATGAGTCAAAAGAAAGGTATTAACTGAGGGAAAATTCCCATTTTGAGGGGATAGAATGATTCATTCCCCAATGATTTTTCAAAAAATCCCCCATATCATGAGGTATATTTATTAATACAACTCATAACTATAAGTACTCTTATCCCAATGTTTCCTTATAGTATAGCTCCTATCAAACTGGAGGAGTTAAAGAAGCTTTTTAAGAGAATTTGGGTAAATGGTTCATACACCTTAGTGCATCACTATGGGGTTCCCCGGTTCTCCTTTTTAAGAATAAGTATGGAAAAATTCATTAGTTTATCGATTATCGGGAACTGAACAAGATCACCATAAAGGAAAAATTATCCCATTTTGAGGATTTATGACTTGTTTTATCAGTTGAGAGGTGCTAGTTACTTCTCAAATGTGGATATATGTTCTGAAAATAACCTGATAAGGTTAAGAAGTAATATATTAATAACACTACCATTCATACCAGGTATGTGTAATATGAGTTTTTGGAGATTACCTTCATAAATACTAATTCCCCCACAGTATTCATGGATTATTTATTATAGTCATTATACATTTCCAAAATAAATTTGTGGTGGTGTTTATTTATGACATTCTAATCTACTCTAGGAGAAAGCAGGAACAAGAAGAACATATATGAATTGTGTTGGCGATATTGAGGAAGGGGAATTTGTACGCAATGTTTTGAACATGTGACATTCGGATGCAACAAGTCTTATTGTTGGGACATGTGATCACATGTGTGGGAATTCTGATTGACCATTCAGAAACCAAGACAATTGAGTAATGGCCCATAATCTATAGTGTCACAAGAATCCATAGTTTTCATGGCATAAAAGAGTACTAAAAAAAATTGAGAATGTTTTTAGGATTTTAATTCCTGCTAACAATGTTATCATGTAAGGGGTAATGTTTCTTTGGAGGGAAGACTATATTTTAAACATCATGGACCTAAATAGAAGGATTCTCAGGGAACCTATACCCACATTACCAAAAAGTGTGTAATTTTTTATGATATACATTGATTCTTACAATAAAGGCTTGGGTTGTGTACTCATGAAAAATGATAATTTGATATCCAACACCTCACAATTGTGGAATATCCATGAGTAGAACTACCCTACATATTTTCTACAACTAAAAACATTGATTTTTTCCATGGAAATCTGTTTTCATTACCTCTATGGTCGGATGTGTGTCATATATACCAATCATAAGAAACTAAAGTATATATTAACAAAAAATGAGATCAATATACATCAAAGGTGATGGTTAGAGCTATTAAAGGACTATGATTTCTATATTCACTATCATCCCAAAATGTTGGACAAGGTAGCTGACGCTCATGCAAGAAAAGAACTTTCAACTCTATCCATATTGTCGATTGAGAACGCCCATATCATTAGGGATATACAAAGGATGGTTTTAGAAATCATAATGTTATGGAATACATCATATATTTACCAAACGATTTCCCAACCATCTATCCATGAGATAATTAAATAGTCACAAAGGGATGATAATGATTTTCAAAAAAAAGAAGAAAATTTAGTAAATTAAGGGAAATTGAAAGATTTCGATATCAATGATTATGGTGTGATTCATTTTGGAATGTGGCTCTATTTTTCTTCATCTCATGGTATAGAGAAGGAGCTATTAGAAAATGCACATATCTATACATTCTCTATCTTTCCTGGGTGTACCACGATGTACAATGATCTCAGAGAACACTTGTGGTGGGATGACATGAAGAATAATATTATGGAATATATCTCAAGTTGCTTCATATGTCAAAAGTTAAAGTAAAGGGACATAAGTCTAAATGGATGATGAAACAATTACCTATACCCATATGGAAATGAGATAATGTCACTATAGACTTTTTCATGGTGTCTCCTCAAGACATCCAAAGGAAATAATCCTATATTGGTTTTGGAGGATCGACTCACCAAGACTTCCCACATTATCGACATTATCTAAGATCTCTTACATGAATAAAATTTAAAGATATATGTGATGGAATTTGAGAGATTGAATAGGGCTTCACTCTCGATTGTCACTGATTGTAATATCAGGTTCACATCTAAATTCTAGAGGTGTATTCAACATGCCTTGAGTACTGAATTGAATTTTAGCACAACCTATCAACCCGAAATTGATGGCCAATATGAAATTAATATTCAAATTCATGAAGCTATTCTAAGGGCATTCTATTAAGAATTCAAAGGTGGATGGGATCATAATCTCCCATTGGATGAGTTATCATACAACAATATCTTCCACTCGAGTATTCAAATGGCTTCATATGCAGTTATGTATGGAATGTGAGGTAGAACTACAACATACTGAGATGACGCTAGAGAATAAAATATACTTGAACCTAATCTGGTATAAGAGATTACAGAAACAGTTCAATCCATTTACAAACATATCAAAGCTACTCTATGTTAGTGAATGGGCTTTGTTGACAACCATCAATAAGACTTGGTGTTCAACATTGGAGATAGTCTTTCTTTGAATTTCACTATGGAAGAGTGTTATGAAATTTAGAATGAAAGGGAGATAATTCCAAGGTATAGTGGCTACTTTTAGATCCTTTATTGCATAGGAGTTGTGGCATATCTTCTTTCACTTCCACCTAATATTTCTTGATTTCATGATGTGTTCCACATATCACTCTTCAGAAATCACATATCAGATCACACACATGTACTAAACTCAGAGGTGGTATCACTTGTGGATGATCTCTCATATGAGGAACAACCAATAAATATTCTAGATAGGATTGATATGGTTCTACGCAATAAACCAGCACACCTTGAAAAAGTGTGGTGGAGGAACCATAATTATGAAGTAGAAAATTGGGAACTAGAGGAGGGCGTGAATGAGAAGTACCCTCACCTATTTTGGTAAAACTAAATTTCAAGGGTAAAATTTCTAAAGGGGGAACTAATGTAACGACCTAATGTTTTATTAACTGAAAATCCCTCCTTATAATAATGTCACATAAAATCACACTAGGAAACATAATGCCACATAAAACATAAATGAACTTCTAAATACTATGTGACATTTATAGCCTATCCATTCAACATAATTGTGCTACTTCATTATTTTGAATTTCGAAAATCTGACATACAAAGTTGTGATCAGTAAGATATTTGGAGTCTGATATAATAAATTTATTTTTTTGTGAATAATAATGTACTCTTATGAAGAGTAATGTTACCCTTAGGAATAGTAATACTACCCTTATGAATATTAAACCAAATAAGTGAATATTAGTCATACCATTGATAGTATAAATAAAATTTATCTATCATATAAGTGACAATATGATATAATTATATGATAGTATAATCCAATAAATATTTTAAAAATTATTAATTAAGTATTGGTATTTTTTAGTAATTATTTTTATGATTAATTTAAATGAAAAATTATTTCAAAAAATTTTCATTCATAAATTAAGATTTTTATTTCAAATGGTTTTAAAATAATCTTATGAGACATTAATTAATTTTTCAATGTGTTATAAAATTAGTTAGAAATTTAAAATTTGTATTTTCCAAGTAAATGATGAATTTAATTAAAAATAAATTACTCATATTTATATACTATATTTCTCAAAATAGAGTTCAATTTTTAATTCTACAAATCGAAAATGGTTAAGATGATTTATTCAGATTTTTTATGAATTTTCGGAATTTTTGGTGAATAGAAAAATACGTTGATTGACGATAAATGCTAAAAATATGAATTTCTGAGTCATTCTTGAGTCATAGATGATGTAGGTGACCATTTTATAGAAATCAGTTTCACTAATTACTATTTTTAATCATAATAAGATTCATAGTTTATTTTCCTGGGAAAAATACTAAACCAAGGATTAACATAATAAGAAAACACACCTCATCTCAACTATAAATACAACTCATCACACCATCTTTTCCTCACAATTCTAATGCATTGATTGTTGCATTTATTTTTCTAAATACTCTTCCCTAGTTCATACCCCATATCCAAGTGCACTTGTTCTCCAAAAAATTCTAATCCTAGTCTTCTTGGGGAGGATCTCAATAGAAGAATTCCAGATGTAAATCCTCTCTCTTTTTCTTTTATTTCCCTTTCAATTTCAATTTTTTTTATTCTATACTCACATCCCTTAATAAAAATGGAAATAATACACCAGTACCATGAATATACTAATGTTATATCTTGTTTTTGTAAGATACAACATTAAACATATATTTTTCTCTCTTTTATCTTAAAAATGTAATCGTCACCCCTGATGTGTCAATTTACCGACATCCTGGGTGATGAACTTTAATTTTCCATAAATTCATTTAAGGAAATTTATAAAACCATTAAATGGTTAAATAAAATTTAGAGTGATTTTTTACCCCTTTTATGTGGGTGAAATAACTTATACACATAATAATAAATGATAAAACAAAATTAGTTAATTATGTTTTAAAAACAACAAAATTACCCTAAAACGTTCATCAATAACTTTTATATATTGAATCATTCTCATGGTATATATAAAAATTCATTTTAAGGTAATTTTAGATAATTTATGATAATTAATAACATATATTAGAATTTTTTTATGTTCATACCCATTTTAATCAAATTTCTATTCATGTACACAAACAAACCGGTCATGAAAACTATGAAAATAAACACCCCTGAATAATGAAATTAAACTCTATAACTCATCCAAAAGACCATAAAAAACATAATATTAACATAATGAATTATATTCATGTATAAAATGTTATATAATTTTTAATTAAGGAATTTAATGTGATAATATATGACATTAATGTGATGGAATCATTTAGACAATAGGTAAGAGAAATTCTTGATCCCAACTCTCTTTCTATAGGTTTTACATCTTTCACCCCATTTTCAGTATAGTTATTCCATAAAAATAACTTATTTATCATTATATTACCTTTTATATGATATAATTTATTTCTACTTGTGTTTATGAAAAACACAATGTTCTCAAAAATAATTATTCTTTCAAAAAATCTCACCATTTACTTTTAAATATTGTTTCCTTCACTCAAGGTTCATTCTTCTTTTATAATGTATGTTATTCCATATTTAATTTG
This sequence comes from Viscum album, assembly GCA_963277665.1. Taxonomy (NCBI): domain Eukaryota; kingdom Viridiplantae; phylum Streptophyta; class Magnoliopsida; order Santalales; family Viscaceae; genus Viscum; species Viscum album. The sequence goes on along the minus strand of OY728125.1, from coordinate 1,917,086,857 downwards.
GGAGTCCAATGTTTATAAATGTATGAAAGTGAAATTAATCCCATTCCTTTCCATGGTTTATTATATATTGAATATTGATATTTGTTCAATGTGGAAAGAAAGATAATGTCAATGTTGTGATGTGACGGGTGCACCAAGAATTATATAGTTAAATTTAAATGTTATGCTGTGACAGGTGTTCCTAGAATTATATAGAACTACAATGCAATGGTTAATTTAAAGAAACTCATGATTAATGTGAAATATTAATGAAAATAATGCTATATTGTTTCAAAACAATGTGTGGTATTTGAAAACTATGAAAACATATATCATTTTTATGCATCGCAATAGTCCAAGACTTTTCTTAATTCTTCCTCTCGTGATTATGGTCTTATTCCTATGTTATGTTGAAAATGATTATTCCCAAAATAAATTATAGAGTTTCATGTAATTATCTATTCTTGTACTGTGATTTTAACTCACCCCTTTTTGATGTATATCTTCAAGAGACTACATGTACTAAGGAGAACACAATATAAAATCAAAATTTAGGGAAGAAATAATGAAATAATAGTTTTTGTTTTATATTGTAAAAGTTTTTTATGGTCTTATTTTTTCTTATAAAATTATCCGTTGGATTCTTATTCTGTAATATTTTTATGTTTTTTATCATTAAAATGATGTAATAGTAATTCATGAAAAATTATGGTCATTATAGTTGTTATTAGAGTAATATTTTTCTAATTTGGGAAATATGCTTAGAGAACCTCGGTGAAAACCCTTAGTATGAATCTAAGTATAAGTGAGCACAAAAAAATGAGTTGTTTTAGAAAATGATAAACATAGGGATCACACAAGATATTAATTTTGACTTAATTTCAAAAATGAATACATTATATATTCATGAAATGTTTACTTATGTTTTGTTCTGTCATTTTATATTTTAGAAAATAGTGGGAACCAAGAAAAACCAAGCCAACAACTCATGTGAGGGATGGGGAAATGAAATTCCGATGGATGCCCGCAATGATTTGGGAGGTGGAGTTTAAAATTTCATGGAGATTCTTACCCACCTGTGTTATGTTATGAACAATAACATAAATAATACGGAACATCCTCCTTCACCAATGTAGGAGAAACTAGATATAGAGTGTTTTATATAATAATGACCACCTATGTTTAGTGAATTTTGTGACAACTAGTTATAGATCATTGGGTCAAATAGATAAGGATGATATTTTCTATGATTCATTTGTCTGTGATAGAGAAGGTGAATCTTCTTTTTTATCATCTAGATGGATAGTCCCATCGAATGTGAGATTTGATTAAGAACACAAAGCCGAGGTAAAAAAACTGAAGAGATTGAGTGGGAAGACTTTAAGATAATGATCGTTAATAAGTATTTCCCTCGAACAATTTGATCTAAGATGGACAGATTACTCATAGATCTGATGAAAAAGGAATGATAATATTTTATGGCTTAAGAAAATAATTTCACAGTGCTTGTAATGTATGTATTGGTTTTTTTATAATAAATGATAGAAAATTGATATATTAATTAGTGGATTAAAACAACATATTTGAAAAACACTTGAATTTGAGACATTGGGAGTTAATAATAAGTTGTTTTATGTGCTATCACAGTGGATATGGAGTTTGGAGAATGGTTCCTTGTCTTTGGTGATAAGAACTGAATAATAAAGTTGCAAGCTGGAGGATCTAATGAAAAAGGTGGAATAAAAAATCAACCACCCACATGACAAAACTTTTGGAATAAGTGTCATTGGAAATACCTCATATGGATGGGGAAATGCATCAAATATTGTAGAGAATGATACCGATCTCATGAATGTCAAAATGACATGAAACAAATAAGAAATATCTTGGATGAAAGGAGAGAAACACCCACGACCCAATAATACAACTATAGGGAGCTAGGAAAGTATAATGGATAGTTCATTAAATCCTGAGTTCTTGAGGGTAATATGCATCCTCAGCCACCAAATCCAGAGGATCAAGGAAAGGTTTATTCCATCACTATTACATATGAGGAGAAATAAAATGAAGTCATACATGTTACAATTATTATTCACTAAAGAATTAAAAAAATCTTATTTGATTCTGATTTTAATTGTTCCTTTATATCTTGAAAGTTTTCCAGAACTATTTAATTGGTGCCTCTAATCCTTGAAGTAGAGATATCTATAAAAACATATAGTGGTGAATTCATTACAACGCAAGTGTTGGAATCTTCTCCAGTTGTTGAATGTGGAATAATTTCAACAAAAACAATATTGTAATGCATCCCTTAGTGGAATTTAAGGCTATAATGGGAATGGATTTCCTCTCATTATATAGAGAACACATAAAATGTTAGGAAAAAAATATCATTTCATATTATGAACAATCACATGATACTATAAAAATTCAACAATGATCATGAATCTCTTTTAAAAAATACTTCAATTGTGTGGTTATTGATTCCCTATAAAGAAACATACCATGATCAAATAGTTGAGTAAAAGGAAGGTATAATCCTTGGGGAAATTCCCATTGAGAGATTAACAATTATGTATTTACCAAAGATTTACCTATAAAACTTGCATTTCACGAGGTTGAGTTCTCAATAGAACTCATATATGAAGCTACTACTATCTCAATGTGTCCCAATAGAATGTCTCCTATAAAACTGGCGGAGTAAAATATGTAGCTTCAAGGGAATTTGGACCAAGCGTTCATACTCCCTAATCTATAACCTTGGGCAATGCCAATTCTCTTTAGCAAGAAGAAGATGGATCAATGTAGATGTGTATCAATTATCATGAACTCAACAATATCACACTAAATAAAAAGTATCACCTTTAGAGCAATGAATACTTGTTTGATCAGTTGATATTAGCTTTTTTACTTCTCAAAGGTTGATCTATATTCTGAAAATCATTAGATAAGGTGAAGAAGAATGATATTAATAAGTTTACCTTCCATAAAAGGTATGTGCAGTTATATTTTTTTGTGATTCCTTTTAGACATTCTAATTCCCCTTCAATATTCATTGATTATGTCAATAGAGTATTTATGAATAACCTCAATAAATTTGTGGTAGTGTTTATTGGTGAAATTCTCATATACTCAAAGAGAATGGAGGAACATGAAGAACATCTAAGACTATTTTTTTGTGGCATTGAGGAAGGATAATTTGTTTTCCAGGTTTAACAAGTGTGAAATTTGGAAGCAGAAAATCATGTTCTTGGGACATGTGATCACATGTGAGGTACTTTCTATGGACCCTTAAAAACCCAAGGAAATTGATGAATGGCTCGTACCCTATTGTGTCATAGAAATTTGTAGTTCTCATGGCTTAATAGGGTACTATCGGCATTTTTTGAGAAATTTATCAGGATTTTAAATCTCACTAACTATGTTAACAAGTATAGGGGTAAAGTATGTCTAGACGGAAGAATGTGATTAAAACTTCACGGAGATAATGAGAACACTGATCAATACACCTATACTCACATTACCAAAAAAATTATAATGTCTTGTGATAAACAGTTATTCTTCAAAGAATGTATTGGGTTTTGTACTCATTAAAAATGGTAATGTGAAATCTAACACCACACAAATATTAATGATACATGAGTAAAACAACCATACCCATGATCTACAACTAACATCTATGTTTTTTACGTGAAAATCATACGGTATTACCTATATTGTGCGATTTGTGACATATATACTAAACAAAAGATCATAAAGTAAATATTCTCCCAAAAATTGATCAATTTGCATCAAAGGAGATGTTTAGAGGCATTCAAAACTATTATTTCCTTATTTACTATCATCTTGGAAAGGCATATAGGGTAGCTGATGCTCTTAGCGTAAAAGAACCTAAAACTCTATCCATGTTGCAAATTGAGAAAGACCATATATTCATGGATATAAAAATGATGTATTTGGAAATCATAATTCTATAGAATACATCTTACCTTTCCCATATTATTTCCCAACCAACAATACAAGATAAGATTAAGGAGGAAAAAATGGATGACATATAGTTTCAAAAAAAGAAGAATACAATAACTGAAGGGAAACTACAACAGTTCTATATCAATGATGATGTTGTGATTCTATTTAGAATAAGGCTCCTTGTTCTTTCATCACCAAGGATAAAGAAGAAGATATTGGAAAATGCACAAAACTCAACATTCTCTATCAATCCTGGGAGTACCAAGACGTACCTTGATTTCTAAGAACACTTTTGGTGGGATAATATAAAGAATGAGGTTGCAGAATTTATCTCAAGGAGGTTGATATGTTAGCAAGTTAAAGTAGAGTGAAACAATTCAAAAGGAATGATGAACCCATTTCCTATAACCATATGGAAATGTAATAATGTCAACTTGGTCTTTATCATGGGTCTTCTGAAGATATACAAAGGATATAATGTGATATGGGTTGTGGTGGATCAACTCAGTAAGACTACCCACTTCTTTACTACATAGGAAGATCTATCAATTGAACAAAGTAGAAATGATATATGTTATGAAAATGGTGAGACTATTTTTGGTTCCACTCTCAATGGTATCACATCCTGATCTCATGTTCACATTTAAATTATGGACGAGTCTTCAACATGCCTTCAGTACTGAATTGAATTTCAGCATGACCTATCTCCCCAAAACTGATGTCCAATCCAATGAGACATTTCATATGGTCGAAGATATGTCAAAATACTAATCTTTAGAATTTAAATGAGGATGGATTCATCATTTACCATTATATGTATTCTCATTCAACAAAACATCCCCTTGAGTATTCAAATGGCTCTATATGAATCTCTCAATGGAATGTGAAATAAAACACTAACATGTTGAGATACTGTTAGAGAAAGAAATCTAATTGGACTTGATATTATACAATATATAACAAAAAAGTTTCAAACCCTCCAAAAAGATATCAAATTTGCTCAGATTTGAAAAAAGAGTTACACTAACAACCATCAAAGCGACTTAGAGTTCAAAATTGGTGATAATGTCTTCCTTGAAATTTTAACATGTCAAAGAGCTATGCAATTTGGAATGAAATGGATGATAAACCAATGTTATATTGGACCCTTTGAGATCCTTGAGCACATAATATTTTTAGTTTAGCATCTTGCACTTCCAATAAATATGGCTCGAGTACATGATGTGTTCCACATATCACTCCTATGGAAGTATATAATGGATCCCCCACATGTACTGAAGTAATCGGTCGTACAACTGGAGGATGAACTCTCATATGAGGAATAACTTGTAAGTATTATACATAAGAGAGATAAGGTTTAATGAAATAAGAAAACACACCTTTTAAAATTGTTTTTGAGGAACAATTTTTATGAATATGAAACTTGGGAACCATATGAGGTGATGAAGGAGAAGTAACCTGACATATTTTTGTAAAACAAAATTTTGAGGGAAAACATTCAATGGGTGGGGGGAAGAATGTAACGACCCAAAGTTATATCAATAGAAATTCCCTTCTTATAATTATTTCACATAAAATCATAAAAAACAATGCCATATCCTGTTTAGATGAACTACTAAATACAATGTGACCTTTATAGCCTCATCATTAAACATATATTTTTAACTTATGTATTTTAAACATCGATAATCTAACATCCACATTTGTGATAAGTAAGATATTTTTAGTCTGATTTGACAAACTTAATTTTTTTGGTGAATACTAGCATATCCTTATAAACAATACTATTACCATTATGAATTTTAATATGACCCTTATGAGTCGTAAATGAATCAAGTAAATATTAATCATACCAATTATATTACAAATAAAATTTATACATCTTATAAGTGTTAATATGATATAATTATATAATAGTTTAAGTAAATCAATATTTCAAAAATTATTAATTAAGCATTGGTATTTTTAAGTCATAAATATTTTATGATTAATATAAAAGAAAATTTAATTTCACAAAATGTATTCATAATTTAATATTTTTATGTCTTATGAATTTATGAAAATTTTATGGGACCTTATGTAATTTTTCAATGTGGTATAAAAAGAGTTATAATTTTAAAATTTTTATTTTTGAAGTAAATCAGTATTTTAATCAAAAACTTAATTAATCATATTTATAAAGTTATATCCATAATATTGATTCCCTTTTTGAATTATAAACATTATAAAATTATTATGGTAAATTTTTGGGATTTTTATGAATACTTGAATTTTTGGTGATTAAAAAAATATGATAATGTTGGATAAATGATAAAAACCTTAATTATTGAGTCATTCATGAGTCATGGATGATGTAAGTGACCATTGTTTCAATTTTTCATGCACTAATTACTTTAATTAGTCATAATAATCATCAATATTTCTTATCTTTAGAAAAATAATAAACTAATGTTCAATATAATAAGAAAAAAACCCTCCCCTCTAATATAAATACCACTTATCACAACTCTCAAGCACTGAGAATTTTATATATTCTACCAAATACTCTTCCCTAGTCAATCAAAAATGTACAAGATCTCTTGGTATCATCAAAACACGAATATGAGGTTTCTTTGAGGGGGATATCAAGAGGATAATTCCAGAGGTAAATCTTCTCTACCTTTTTTTATTTCCATTTAAATTTTAATCTATTTTATATTTATATCCTTTCCTCCCATAATAAAAATTGAATCATAACTCTATTACCTTTAATATAATATAATTATATCATGTTTATGGAAGATACATCATTAAAATATTTTTTCCCTCTTTTATCATAATAAATAAATCATCACTCGAGATGTGTAAATTTTCTAACATCGTGGGTGATGAACATTCATTTTCAATAAATAACAATAATGATGTTAATAAACACATTAAATGGTTAGAAATAGATATTAAAGTTTATTTTGTGGCCCATTTTATGTTCTGGGACTAACTTATGCACTTAATATGGAATATTTAAACAAAGTGGATTCATTGTGTTCGAAAAACCACCAAAATTAACCTAAAAATATCATCATTATCTTTTATCTAATGAATCATACCCATTGTATATTACCAAATAAATTTTAGTATCATGAAAGATTGTTTAGGATCATAGTTAATATATAATAACAATTATGTATGTTCATAATCATTTTAAACAAACATCCATTCATGTACACAAATGAACATGTCATGAAAACTATGAAAACGAACACTCACGAACGAGGAAATTAAACACTATAACTCATATAAAGGACCATAAAATAAATTATTAAGGCTATAATGAATTATATTCGTGTATAAAATGTTATAGAAATTTTAATTTAAGAATATAATGTGATTATACATGATATTAAAGTTAAGAAGACTCTCTGAAAAAATGTAACGGGAATTCTTAAACCTAAATTACTTTCTTTGTGTTTTACATTATTCACCCCATTCTCAGAATTAGTATTCCATAAAAATAATTTATTAATATTTATCTTACATTTTTTGGGATATACATGTTTTCTACTTGAGTTTATGGAAAACACATTGTTTTAAAAAATAACTCTTCTTTCAAAAAAAAAACTCCTTTTACTTCTCAATAGTGTATCCTTTACTCAAGGTTAATGATTCATTTATCAAGAATGTTATTACATATTTCATTTGGGAACCCAAATTTTATGAATGGATGATCAAGAAATGAAACACATTCTTTTCCATGAGTTATTATATGTTCATGATTGATATATGTTCCTTGCGTCATGCTTGATAATGTAAATGTAATGACGTGATGGGTGCACCAAGAATTATATAGAACAATTTAAATTTTATAATGTGAAAGGGGGAAATAAAATTATATAGTTCTATAAAACATTGGGTAATGTAAATAACCTCATTAGTAAAGTGAAATATGTGTGACCATGATGCTATATTTGTTCATAACTTTGTGTGGTAATTGATAACCAAGACATGATGTTTCATTTTATGCATTCCCACATTCCAATCTTTTCTTAATGTTTCCTCAAATGATTTAAATCATATTCATATGCTATTTTTATAATGATTATTTCAAAAACATATTATATTGTTTAATTTAATTTTATATCTTCTTACTAAGACTTTTATTCACCCTTTTTTGATTTATATATTCAGAAGACTACATATACTAAGGATAAAACAAGGGGAAAGAAAAAGCTAGGGAATAATTAATGAAATAATTTTTTGTGTTTTATTTTGTAATAGTTATGTATGTTAGTAGTTTTCCAATGACACAAAAGCCTTGGATCCTCACTATGTAATGTTTTTATGTAGTTTATCATTAAAATGATTTAATATTAATGTAATAAAAAACAAGGTCATTATAGTTGGTATCAAAGGATGGTTTAGTTAATTTGGGAATTAAGATTAGAGAACCATGGTGAAAACACTTATAATTAGACCTAGTATAAGTGGGTACCCAAGAGTCCATGTTATAGAAAATAAAAAATATAGGGATACCACGAGATATTCATTTAGGATTAATTGAAAAAAAACTCATTAATTTTTTAGTTATGTATAGTTGAACACTTTCTATTTTTTGAAAATGGTGGGAACATGGACAACCAAGCCAAAAACTGGTGTGAGGTACAGTGCAATGATTACCTAAATCACATCCCCAATGCATTGGGATATAGAGTTTGAAATTTCATGGTGATTCTTACCAAACTGTATCAGGTTATGAACAATAATATAATAATGTGGAATTTCCTCCTTCGACAAAGAGGGATAAAATGGATATTGAGTGTTTATTGTAGAAACGATCCCTAAAGGTTAATTGATCTTCTGATCCACTAGTTTTTTAACAATGGTTCAACTCAATAGAGAAGTTCTTTTCTCCAGTTAACTTTTCTAAGATTGAAAAGGTGAATCTTTCTCGTTATCCTATAAATAAAGAGGCCAATAAATAGTGGTATTTTATTAAGAACACCATGTCAAGGGATGAAATAAGAAAGATGGAGTGGGAAGACATTAAGAAAATGTTTATTAATAAGTATTTCCCTTGAAATATTTGAACTAAGATGACGTGATAATTAACTGAGTAGAATAAAATGGAAGGAGAAACTGTTACGAAATACGAATAAACATTCACAAGGCTTTAAATATATTCATTGAGTTTTATTATACAAATTATAGAAAAATTGATATATTAATTAATGGTTTAAAATAAAACCTCTAAAAGGATCTTGCAATTCGTGAATTTATTAGTTATGGAGAATTTTTTTGATGTGATATTAAATTGGATATGGTGTTTAGTGAATGGTCCCCTGGCTATGGTGATAAGAAATGAAATATGGAGTTTCATGATATAGGATATAATGAAAAAGGCGGAAAGAAATCTAAACCACCCATATGTCAAAAATGTGGGAGGAATAATCATGGGAACTTCCCCAAAGGGATATGGGAATTCTTAAAATTAGTTAGATAATTCTACCAAGCTCATGAATGTTGAAGATATAGGAAAATGATGGAAAATGTGTTGGAGGAAGGGAGAGAACCACCCATGGTTCAATGTTACAACTGTTGGGAGCAAGGAAACTATGCAATCCCCTGCACTAAACCTTGAGTTTGTGAGGATAATCCATTTCCTCATCCACCAATGAAAAAGGAGAATGATAATGCTTATGTCATCATTTCATTAGAGGTGGAGCAAGAAAATAAAGTTTTACAAGTTACACATCATTTTTACTCAAGAATTGGAAATTTATTATTTGATTTTTGTTCTACTCATTCCTTTATATGTCGCATGTTTTTTTGAACTGTTGAATCTAATCCACAAAATGTTGAACTATAGATATCTGTAATGAATCATAGTGTAAAAATCATTGCAACCTAAGTGTTGGACTCTTCTCTAGTTGGTGTGTGTGAGAAAATTCTTCCAGTGAATCTCCTAAGACATCCAATTCTAAAATTTTATTCTATAATGGGGATGTATTATCTCTCGTTATATCGATCACACATAAAATATCGAGAAAAGGAAATATGTTTTCATATTTTGACTCATCACATGTCCCTCTAAAAATTCAAAGAAAATAATAAATCTCCTATGAAAACCCTTCAACGGTGTGGATATAGATTCCCTATAAAGAAACATACCTTACTCAAATAATTGATTCAAAGTAAGGTATAGAACTAGGGGAAATTCCCATTGTGAAGGAATAAAGTGATGTATTTCCTGATGATTTACCTGGAATACCCAAACATTATTTGGTAGTGTTATCAATAGAACTCATACCAGAACATACTCATATATGAATGTTTCCCTATAGGATGGATCCTATCAAACATGAGGATTCAAAGAAGAAGTTGTAAGAAAATTTGGAAAAATGGTTCATACTCCCATGTGAATCACCTAGGGGTGCACCCTTTGTCTTTTTCAATCAAAAGGATGGATCAATGTGGCAGTGAATAGATTTTCAATAACTCAACAAGATCACCATAAAGAAAAATTTTCCCCTTCCAATGATTGAATACATGTATGATCACATGAGAAATTCTCGATACATCTCAAAAGTGGACAATCTACATGGATTTTATGAATACAGTATTTAGAAATTAACTTGAAAAATATTTGGTAGTTTTTATTCATGAAATTATCATCTAATCCAAGAAAATGGAGGAATATAAAAAAACATATAAGACTTGTGTTGAGGAAATTGAGGATTTAGATTTTGTATGTTAAGTTTAGCTAGTGTGTATTTTAGATGAAAAAAGTCACTCTCATGGGACATGTGATCACATGTGAGGGAATTTATGTGGACCCTTCAAAAACCAAGATAATTGAGGAATGTCTACGACCCTCCAGTGTCCTATAAATCCATTTATTATATGGTATACAAGGGTACTGTCAATGTTTTTTGAGAAATTTATCACAATTTTGAAGCCCACTAATTATGTTAATACAAGAAGGGTTAAAGTATGCCTAGCCAAATGAATGTGAGGAAAAATTCAATGAGATAAATAGAAGGCAGATCATTGTAACTATACTCACATTACAAAAAAAGTTGATAACTTTTAGTGATATATAGTGATGCTTCCAAGAAAATTTTGTATTGGATTATCATAAAAATGATAATGCAATAACTAATTCCTCATTACTGTTGAATATCAATGAAAAGAACTGCCCTACACATGATCTAGAGCTAGAAACTGTGATTTTGGGCTTGAAAATATAGCGGCATTACCTCTATGATGGGAAGTGTGACATATATAATGATCATAATAGACTAAAGTAAACATTCACACAAAATGATATCAACACGAGTGAATGGATATTGTTATTGATAATCAAATACTATGATTCCTCTAATCATTATCATCCTAGAAAGGAAAACAAGGTAGTTAATGCTCTTAATATAAAAGAACCTACTACTCTATCCATGTTGTATATTTGGAAAGACCCTATCATCATGGTTATAAAAAATATATATTTAAAAACCATAATAGTGGGGAATACAACCAACCTTTCTCAAATGATTTCCCAACCATCTATCTAAGAGAATATTAAAGAGGCGCAAATAATTGATACAGAGTTACAAAATAAGGTTAATCTTTTAAAGGATGAGAAAATAAAAGAGATCCTTATTTATGATCATGGTGTGATTTGGTTTGGAATGAGGCTATGTGTGTATTTATCACATGGGATAAAGAAATCGCTATTTGAAAATTCACATAGCTCAAAATTCTCTATCCACTTTAGTAGTATAGAGATGTTTTATGATCTCCATGAACACTTCTAATGGGATATCATAATGAAAGAGATTATTAAATAAATCTCAAGGTACATGATATTTTAGCATGTTATATTAGAGAAATATAATTTTAAATGGATGATTCATCCATTTCATATACCAATATCAAAATGGTAGAATAACACAATGGACTTTTTCATGGGTCCCCTGAGGACATCCAAAGTAAATAATGTGACATGGGTTTTGTTGGATAAACTCACCAAGACTTCCCACTTTATCTCTATTCAAGAATATCTCACACCTCAACTACAAGAAAATATATATGTGAAGGATGTTTTGAGACTTCATGGGTTTCCACTCTTGATTTCATTTTTTCATGATCCCAGGTTCACATCTAAATTCCAGAGGAATCTTTATCATTATTTAAGAACTAAATTAAAATTCATCATGTATTATCACCCCCAAACGGATGGCCAATATGAAAGTACTATAAAAATGATCGATGATATTCTAAGATCATTCTCTTTACAATTAAAATTAGGATGAGATCAGCATCCCTGGTTTTTTGAGTTCTCATACAACAATAGCTTCCACTTGAGTATTTAGATGGCACTATATAAAGCTCTATATAGAAAGCGTTGTAGAAATCTAACCTATTGGTATGAAGTTATAGAAAGAATGAAACTTATACCTGATCTTGTACAAGAGATAACGGAAAAAGTTCAATCCATCCAACAACATAACGAATATGTTTAGAGTCGATAAAAGTTATTTGCTGAAAATCGCCAAAGGGAATTGAAGTTCAATGATTGAGATAATGTCCCCCATTAAATTTCACCACAGAAGAGAGTCATGATATTTGGAAATAAAGGTAAGATAATCCAAAGGTATATTGGCCCACTTGATATCCTCGTTCACATAGGATTTGTGACTTATAATCATTCATTTCCACAGAATATGGCTCCACTTCATTATGTGTTTCACATATCACTCTTGAGGAAGTACATACCAACTACCACACATGTACTAAACTTAGAGGTTATAAAACTGAAGGATGATATTTCATACAAGTAAAAAACAATAAAATATTTAGATAAGATAGATAAGGTTCTACCCATCAAGAAGAAAAACTCGTTAATGTGTTTTGGAGGAATGAAAAGTATGAAAAAGAAGCATGGGAACTGGAAGAGGCGATGAAGGATTTGTATCCTCACCTATTTGAGTAAAATTAAATTTCAAGGGTGAAATTTTAAAAGGGGGGAAAATGTAATGACCCAATGTTTTTTCAATTGAATTTCCATTCTTATAATTTGTTCACATAAAATTATATTTGGAAACACAGTTCCACATCATGCATAAATTAATTACAAAATACTATGTGACCTTTATATCCTATATATTAAAAATATTTTTTCCACTTCTGTTATTTTAATTTTCAAAATATTACTTGCACCATTGTGATCATTATTATATTTAGAGTCTGATAAGTCAAAATTATTTTTTTTGTTGAAATTTCCTTACCCTTATGAATAGTAATGTTACCTTTATAAATAGTGATATGACACTTAGGATTAGTAAATAAAAAAGTGTATATTAATCATTCAATTGATAATATAAATAAACATTATCTATCTTACATGTGACAATATGATATAATTTTATCATAGTATAAGTAAATAAATATTTTAAAAATTATTAATACAGTTTTCATATTTTTAAGTCATAAATATTTTTTGATTAATTTAAAATAAATCTATTTTCAAAAAAAGTATCCATAAATTAATGGTTTGATGTCTTATTATTTCAATGTGTATACAAGATTTTTTTGTGAATATAAAAATATGATAATTTAAGATTAATGCTTAAAACCTGCAATTATGTGTTATTATTGAGTCATGGATGATGTAAGTGACAATTGGTTTAAACTCAAATACTAATTATAGTATTTAGTCACATTTATCTTTAATCTATCTTTTCTTGAGAAAAATAATAAACTAACGATTAAAATAATAAGAAAACCTCCCATACCCTCCACTACAAATACCACTCCTCACAACCCATTCCCCTCACACCACTAATTCATTGATCCTTGCATGTTTTAAACCCAATAAAATTACATATTCCTAACCTCATGTCTAGAATGTATTGGTATCATCAATAGAAAAAACCTAGGGTCCCTAGGGAGGATCTCAAGAGGATAATTCAAGAGGTAAATTCTATCTTTTTTTATTTATTTCCCTTTCAATTTATATTTATTTTATTATTATATCCTCAACTACCTTCATAAAAATGGAATGATAACACTAGTTAATTTAATATACTAGAATTATAACTTGGTGATGGAAGATAAACTGTTACACTCTCACATTTCTTTATTTTATCTTAACAACGAAATTGTCACATGTGATGTGTTAATTTATCAACATCATGGGCGATGAACATTCATTTTCGATAAATGATTTTAAGGATATTAACAAAACCATTTTGTTTATGAAAAAATATTTTATATTTTATATTGTAACACCATTTATCTTCTTAAAATATATTATACAAACAATACTAAATTAAAAAACAAAACGAGTTCATTGTGTTCGAAAAAATAGTAAAAATTAACCTAAAACGTCATCATTAACATTTCTATTACAAATAATCATAATGGTATATATAAAATACATTATATGATCACTTATTAATTATGAGTATCATAAATATCATATAATACCAATTCTAGGTGTTCATGCTCATTTTAAATGAACTTTGTTTCATGTACACAATCGAATTAATCATGAAAACTATGAAAATTAACACTAATGAAAGATGAAATGAAACTATATAACTCATATAAATGAATATAAATGTAATTAATAAGATCATAATAATTTATATTATTTTATAAAATTCCCATTAAATGTTAATTAATTAATTTAATACTATTATAGAGAACATTAAATAGAAAAAATCATTCATATAAAAGGCAATGGGAATTCATGAACCCAACTCCCTTTCATTGTTATTTCCCTCTTTCTCCACATTTTCAATATGGTTATTGATTATAAATAATTTATTCATAATTATATATACTTTTCTTGGAGATAACTGTTTTCTACATGAGTTTATGAAAAAGAAAATATTTTGGAAAAGAACACGTCTTTCTATAAAAAAGTCCTTTTATTTCTCAAAATTGTTTCCATCACTCAAAGATGATGATTTGTCTATCAAGTATGTCATTACCTCTTTCATTAATGAACATAATTTGTATAAATGTATTCACATTAAATTAAACCCATTCCATTCCATTTGTTATTATATGTTCAGGATTGATATATGTTTGATGTGGTATTCATGATAATGTAAATGTTGTGATGTGACATGTGCAACCAAAATTATATAGCGCAATGTAAATTTTTTTATTTTATGGGTGTACTCGAAATTATATAATGCTCAAATTCATTGGGTAATTTGGATAACCTCATGATTAAATTGAAATATGTGTGAGCAGGATGCTAGCATTGTTCACAACCATGTGTGGTATTTTACCACTACGACATGATGTTTCATTTTTTGCATTGCAATGTTCAAATTATTTTTTTAATGAATCCTTTTATGATTATGATTATAAACCTATTTTATGTTGATTATGATTATGTCCATCCCATTTTATATTGTTTCATGAAATTATCTATCCTCTTACTAGGCTTTTACCTGACCTCTATTTTATGTATATCTTCAGGAGGGTGTATGTACTAAGGAGAATATAAGGGACCATCAGAAGGTAGAGAAATGTAATTGAATAAATTTTTATGCTTTATGCTGTAAAATTTATGTATAATAGCATTTTTCACAATAAATTAAACCTTTTAGTTAATTTTGTTTAATGTTTTCATGTTCTTTAATATTATAATGACGTAATAGTAGTGTAAGAAAAATATGGGTCGTTAATGTTTTCTTACTTCCCTATGGGGTTTCTATGGATGATTATCCTTGTCATGTGATGTGATGTGATCCTAGGATGAATTAATGTTTTATAATAATGGGTGAGTATTACAAGTTTATCTTCATAATTTGGATCCTATGGTTGAGGGATTTATGGTGAAATTTATACTATAGTCAGTGATGTAAATGAGAATTATAAAATCGGTTGAAGCTAAAAATTCCTAGTATTTAGAACAGAATGTTTCGATATATTTTAATAATGAATTTTACTTAATGTATAGATGGTTTGGTTTCTTGTATCATCTTTCCTTTCCCGACTAGTTTATGTATCTAGTTGTGCTTTGTCCATGAATATTTTATGATCGGTTAGGAAAATTCAAATAGTACGAAAAAATTATAGAATGATAATAAATGATAAATAGTTTATTCCAATGGGTTTATAGGATTTCTAGATTGTTAAATGATGAAAAATATTTAAGAACCCTAGAAGATATTATTTTATTCCATAAGGTCATAGAATTTGGGTGATAATTAATATAATTATGAAGTATTTAATAGAAGTATATAAATTGAATGTATCTTGAAATTTTTATGATCCTATAGGATTTCCTAACCATAGTAGTGGTTTTAGGGTTTCTAACAGATGATTACTATAGTCGATTTTAATTCTAGATAGTTCCCTATAGTTTATTTCTAAACCTATATTGAAATTATCATGTCATGTGATTTCAAATTCCACCAAATAAATTTTAGTAGGGACACGAACACCAAATGGAATCTACGAGGGTATTTTCTCCCAAATGAATGTTTGAGAGCAACATATGTTTTATGAACACCTCATTCCCTATTATCCTATCATGGTTGTATTAGTTGTTGTTATTCATGATAGTTATATTTTTCATATATTTGTTTATATAAATGTAATGTATTGTGGTTATTTCACATATAAGAATATCTAGATATATTATATGGAGGATTGTTATATGTATGTTGTGTATGGGTATGATGGATGGAGGTATAATACATTACATTTGGGATGTGGTTGATCCAGAAAACAACCTAAATACTATCCGAAGAAAGTATTTTTGTAAAGAGATGTTGTGATCCAAGGGTTGTAGGATATGTTATAGTTTCACAATGTTTTAGGGAATGATTATTTTATTTATTGAGATATTTTATAGGAAGTGAATCATTGGGACTAAATTAAAACCCAAAGGGGAGTTGGAAGTATGTAAACAACATTTTATAGTATTTTGGTTGTTATATTATTAATTATGTGTGATAAATTTTGAAATAGGTGTGGTTTTTTGGGAACAAAGCTCACCAAGTTAGGTGGCATGTTTGGTACACCTTCTTATTCACTAAGATTTAGTATTATTTCGTAATATTTTATATGAGAGGTTCAAAAGAGAATCTTATCGAGTGTATATATTATATACACTCTATTTATATATAAATTATTTCTAGTATATAAGGAGATATTTTTTTATCATGATGGACATTAATCACTCATGTTTTTTACTCATTATCAATTTGGGATTTTATTTTGCAACCAGGATTTACCTTTGGTAGTTATAGTTTCGTTTTTATTTCTCTAGTATTATTAAATTACATTCATGTGTTGGGATCTAATTTCTTTTGTTATTAGAAAGTGGGTTTATTCATTTTATCCCATATCTTTTTCCTCGTATTATTCTTTTAGAGTAATACCTCCAATTTGTGTTTATGATATACCCTTAGTTATTTTCACCAAACCAATTCCAATTTGAGATATTCATTGGGAATCAATATCTCACCTCTATAATTTTCATCCTATCAAGGGTACCTCTATTAGGAAGTATCATAATAGAGTGGTATCCTAGAGTCAGGTTAAGGTATATTATTGATTTTAGAGGATGGAACTAGTATGGAATTCAAGGGTTCATATGGAAATAGTTCCATATGATATTTTTATGTAAAACAGAAAAGTGAGAAAAAAATTTAAAAATATATTCAGGGTTTCCTATAATCTGATGTGATAAAATTTATGTTTACTAAGCCCATTAAGAGAAATGATGTTGGTTTTGGTGTAAAGACCTCAGAAAGTATCAGTCATCATTATTGTTTTCAAATTGGATTAAAATTGGTATACATTATTATTAGGTTTAACAATAATAAAAAAACATAAGTAATAATAAATATTAAATATTTTCAGTTTATGTGAAACTATATATTTTTTCTTTTTTATTAATTGATCATTTTCAAAATACTCATTAGGTTTATACTTAATGAATTCAACATGATGTTATCAAAGATCACCATAGGTTTGAGGACGATGATGATGAAAATTGGAGGACTTAACTCTAAGAGTTTCAATTCCTTAGTCAAAACATAATGAAGTCCATGTTTTGAATTTATTAAGTGAGGACTTATTATATGGGGATGAGAGATTATTTATTTTCATATCTTCTCAGAAATATTAATGGGTTTTTATGATAGTGATGATGTATCATGAGTCAGCTAAGAAGGGGATGTCCATTTTCTATGGGGATCATGACAATTTTAATGTCTCATGGAATATGTTCATAAAATAGTTATAAGATGAGTTTCTTTATATGAATATGAAGGTGGTTGTTCATGAAAATATTATTACAATTAGACATGGTATTTATAGTGCATGGGATTTTTGGATCCATTTCCAGACCCTTCTGTGGTATTTTATTGATGAAATTGGAGAATAAGATGCCAGGATATGGTATTTCAAAGAGTCTATAAATAAATAAATCCAATTCCATGTCACATTTTTCATGTTATCAATATATGTTGACATGATAGAGAGAGGTGTGGCGGTTGAGAGGTAACTTTTCATATCTATATAATCATAATAGCAAGTTTTTAGGATTCTCCACACAGAAAATCTATTGTCCAAGGTTTCTACTTTCAATGAAATAAGGGTGTTGATAAATCCAGGGGTATGTCCCAGCCTTCATCATTTTGTTTATTTAGGGTTGAAAATCCTCATTCCTTGATGAAGGGATCAAATTAATATTTTTCTATGGTGTACATAGTCATTATTAGTGGTAGTCACTAATCATTCTAAATGGGAATATTATGGCTCGTGTTCTAGTTTATGTTCAACCATTGCAGCAATTTCAAACAAGCAATAAAAAATAATTTATTCTAGATATTGACAGGTATAGTGGAGATGGGTTATATGTAGGATATCCTCATGATGATACTAATCATTCTAAGGAAAATAATATCCCTGGTTGTGGACTTATTCCATGTTAAATTGGATACAAAGAGGGTCTCGATTAAATTTATGCTCTAGATTTTCTGGTGATAAATGATTCAGATGTCATTCAAGAAACGTTGGTCTATTTTATACTTGGGTTTTTTCCTTGTTTGATTTAGGATCTATATAGAGCTTAATTTTAGATGTTCTTGTCTATTCTTTAATAATTAATATGGAATGATTTTATGTTCCCTTGGAATTTACTACAATAGTTGGATGATGTGTTTATTTTTATATTGTATGTAGAGAATGTGAGCTAGTGATAGGGTAGCAGTTCACTTGGAGGGACATCATTTTTTTTGGATATATCCATAAGACATCATCCTTGGTATGTACTGGTTGAATACATTATAAAATATCATGGATTTTATCATGAGTAATATAATTTTATGTGATGAAAATAGAGAGACTATTGAGGTTGTAGGGAGTGAGACCCAAGGATGGGTAAGAGGTGGAGTTTTTATTTATCTTACATGATGTATAAATAAATGATAAGATCACTAGAGGTTCATTTGGTGATGTTTTCATGGTTTTTAATATAATCTTGATGTCTTCCCTAAAGTTTTTGTGGATCTAACCCCTCTATAGGAGATCAAGTTTTAAATATATATATAGTTGTAATATTTATTTGTATTGATGTATTTATATAGGATGTAACCTTATGACTCTTTGGAGAAAGGGATTCTGATTGAGGATCTCTATCAGTGGGGATTTTTTCACTGAGTGTGTCTCATTGAGATCTTTGTTGCTATTTGAAATGATGGATAACGGTGATCTGCACCTATATATTAATTATCATTACTTAAATTTTTAGGCATTGGAGAATTGTTATCATATTTCATAGATTGGTGACTTATTAGATCTACTGAATAGAGTTACTTTGTTCTTAAAGAACGATATGCAACTGAGAAATCATCATTTGAGGAGAAATAATAAAGATATTTTTATGAATAATTTCTAATTTAATCAATTAAATTATTATTTTATGAAAATTATGTTCAGTGCGATGAAAAATATATATGAGTTCATGAGGTATATGAATGTGGTTTTCTATGAGTTTTTCTAATAGTCCATGTTGGTATTCATTGATGAAATTCCTATGTACTTCGTATCCAAGGAGAATCATATGGAGTACCTATGGTGAGTTTTAGAGGTTCATTTTTGTCAACTATATTTTGGAATGAGATGAAGTGTGGGTTTTAGGAGTGTATTGTTATTTTATTATTTCATGTTATATTCCTAATGGGAGTAGCTATTGACCGTTAAAATATTGAGGTTGTTTTTTCTTGGGAATCCCCCAAGATTTTTGTAGAGGTATGGAGCCTCTTCAATCATATAGACCATTATAAGTGGTTTGTACCAATCTTATCATAGATTTTGACTCCTTTTAAAACCATCCATTATATAATCAGTTATTATTATACACAGACCACTGGTAGGATATATTTGATTACCTAAATTAAATTTATCTCATATCCCTAGTTAATTACTTTATAGAATATTGAGCTCAAGTTGTGGTTTTATGTGATTCTTCAGATCATGTCTGGAGCAGTTTCATAATACGGATGTGGGTGCTTTTTTATGGTGGGTATTTGAAATTATACCCCTATGAAAATAATAATTAAAATATTGGTCTCTATTTGTTAGCGTTTGTGTTCTCCCAGATTTTGTGGAGGCATTCCTTCATTAGTGAATTATTTTTGGTTTATATAAATCAAAATATCCTGAGTTATGACTTATCTTATCCATCACAAAATTTATGATAGTGATGATATATATTATTCTTGAAAAAAATTTCATTGAAATTTCTTTTACACCATGAAAGGTTGTTGTTGTATTGGGTGTTCAATGCAGAAATCTACAAGGTGATTTGATGCATGAATATGGATATTCATGGTTTGTTAGGAAAGATCAATTAGTGTTGCAATATGAAATTAGATAGGTTTGTGGATTAGGATGCCTTTTTAAGTAACAGTGTGGTCACCTTTAGTGTTTCATGTTTTAGAGTCCAAGATGGAGGATTCTAAGTTGGATGTCTAAAATGATTGATTTGTATATGGTGGTCTTCTTATGGATTGTATGAGGAAGATCAATACTAGTCATTATTATTAGATCATTTCCTTTCCTTTGCTAAGGTATGAGGTAGTTCTTTGAGAGTTCTATAGTTCAACTTCATTAGTAAATCTTGTTGAGGAAAATATGTAATTTTCTCTCATATGTTAGATATGGTGGCTATAGATAAAGGGATCAGTGACAATGTTTTTCTATAGATGTTTAGTCTTGTCAAAAGTGATGATTTAATGTCATGTTCCCAGTGGGTTTCTCCAGAACCTAAATGTTATTTGATGGAATTGGGGGATATTTAAATGGACATCATCACCTATTTAACATCATACTAGTGAGTTTAATAATCTATATGTTTGATGGTGTATGATTTACCAAAAATTGACACTATTTTTAGTGATTTAATATTTGATATTAGTTTATGTTTTTTCAGGAAGTTCTTGGAGAATTTTGTGAGGCTTCATTGATCTGTGAGGTTAATCCTATCAATCCATTATACTCATTTCACCTCCTCGGTGTGGATTAATCTTTAGTATGTTTTTTGGTTCTCAATTGTTCCATTCTATACCATTTTAACTTCATGTATATTATTACATATAGTGGAATATCTAGAATCTTGAAAACATATTTTATTTTTGTAGATAATATTTCTTGCAGTCTATGGGTAAAGAACCCACCTTTGGTCTAGATTCATTAAAACAATTGTTCCCACAACACAATTTTTTTGGAATTTTATAAATATTTGTATGGTATACATTTATATTACCCATTGTGATTAACTGAAGTAAGAAATTCAAAATCTATTGTTCTAGAGCCAGTTTGAATCAGGATAGATATAGATCATGTGATTTTCATGGGGTTGAAAGAAGAGTGATATCATAAAAAATCATTATTGACCATAATATGATACATATGGAGTTTTTTGAGATAATTTATTCTTGAAGGAAACTCATCATCAAGAGAAGTGATTTTTAAGTAAGGGTAGTATGAATTGTCCCTAGTTTGGGATGAATTTTCATGTGTTTCTATGTGGTGTAGTTGTCGCATCTAGTATAGAGCATCTCCAACAGATGATTAAGATTCATGATTTATTTTTATGGTTAATGATTTTATTCAATAATAATCCATAATCTCAAAATATCAATTGTTGTGATATTTATGTCAATGATGATGTTTCCTTTAACCAGAATCATGTGGTGATCTAGTATCTCTATAAGAAGGTCTTATTTGTTTCAATTTCTAACATAGTGTCATGGAAGAGAGCACAATGGAACATGAATCACATATAAATTATTAGTATCAGAAGTTTTTTAATTCTTGATCTTATTTTAAAAGTATTTTTTAATTCTATTTTTAATATTTTTTTGTTTATGATATAGCTTTCTCATACTTGAATATTTTTTGGTGGATTTGGTCCTATATGAGAGATCTCCCATGGGAGACTGCTTGATCGTTTTATTACATTTTTCATCTAACTATGTTAGTTGTCCTCTTTTGATCGATAGATCCTAGAGAGGTATATCATGGGGTGTTTGTTCAGAAGACCATTTTTTCCTTCCCTTCTCTATGGGTTGGGTTTTAATTCCCATTGATAATAAATTTGGACAGGTATATAATATAATTTTTCTGCCCATCCTAATACTTTATTAGTTGTTTCTTGTGGATTCATGGTACATAAAAGGAATTTGGATGTGTTTTGGAGGATAAATTGGTATTTTTACAAAAAAATGTCAACCACAACCTATTAGATGGTGTGGTTATGGCGTTTTTTCCCCAGTAATCCCATGAGTAAAATGATATATAAAACCTCTCATGGTGTGTGTCGTGCTATACATTGTTCTTTGGGGGATCTCCTATGTAATATGGTGAAATATTATTATTGAACAATGTGGTTCTAATCAGGGTGAGGAGAAAATGCACATTTGTTTGGTTCCATGCCATTTATCATGGCCATAATTAGAGATGGAGGATTCACCATGGATGATACAATGCCATATTTGTAGTTATATTATATTTCAATTAGGAAAAATATCCATATTTCCTTGTGGACAATGATTATTTACAAGGGGAAACACTATATGAGATGTTATAAGGTGTATTGAATTAATATTAATGTATTCTTTACCCTATTATATTATTAGCACTCCACTTGTTAATGTTCAATTGTTTTTTAGATTCTCTTGACATGTTGAGAGTGTGGTTTGGTTATACTATCATGTTGAGACTTAGATCATGGAAATTATTATTGTGCAAGTGTTAGTGCCACCCCCTGAGGCCATATGATTGACTCTTTCATGATTCTAACCTATAATCATGGATTATCAGCCACTATTGGTTCAAGGAACCATTCCATGATCGTTTTCAATTACTATTTCTTTTATTCTCCATGTTTATTGTGAAATCTCATTGGTTTTGTGGATGACATCTATGAGGGGTTTCTTTCTAACCTACTAGTTATAGTATTCCATGAATCCTCATTCAATTTCATAGTTGGTTGACCCCTGAGAATATATTCTTTCATTAATAACTTTTAAATTCTAAATTGTGGTATGGATTAATTAATTCCCCTTATTTTATGTTCAATAATAAATTTATCATGATTCATCTTAATGGGTAATTGTGGAATTTACCTTAATTAATATTAGTCCCTTATAATGAATGATTTTTGGTTTTTTATAACTATATCATGTGTTTCAACCATTCTAATGGTTTTCCTCTCAGATTTCTATATATATTGTTTCTATAACATACTATATGGTTTAGAAAGTTTGTTTTTCATTAAAAATGGATAATGAATGTAATGATTATATTTCTTGTTGTATAAAAAATTATTGAATAAGATTAATGATTATTGTTCATACCAATATGGATGTAAATAAAACTGATGATTAATGAATGTTTAGTTAACATGTATAACTTGATAACTGATTCCATATGTTTCCTGTTGTTTTATCATATGATAAATAAGTCAGGTAATTCAAGACAGTAAAAACTGGTTGTTTTTCAAAGACAATTTTTTGGGGATAAACAAGAATTTTAACTTATTTAGGAAGGTTTCATGGTTCTAGGGCCTAGTTTATGTTTTGAAATTGTTTCATTCTTGATAAAATGTGTGATTTCTCCAAATAAAATTTCATGTTATGTGATGTTATGTGACCCAAGGATGGATGATGGTTTCAAGAAAATGAGAAATGTTACCCATTTTTTTGAGGTGGTTAGCACATGTATTG
This sequence comes from Viscum album, assembly GCA_963277665.1. Lineage (NCBI taxonomy): Eukaryota > Viridiplantae > Streptophyta > Magnoliopsida > Santalales > Viscaceae > Viscum > Viscum album. Next base: position 1,917,062,669 of record OY728125.1, on the reverse strand, counting down.
GGGATGAACAATGTCTTATATAGAGGTGTCTAGGATATCCCTAATACCGATGTAATGGTTTGATGTTGTTATTTCCCTTTTTTAATTCTCTAAAACCTAGTTTGCCTACTTAAAAATGAATCATCACTAATGGTAAATTTTTGGGATTCTTGTTTCTCCATTCTATTCCCCACTTCTTGACAAAGATGGTTGTTCTTGATTTTAGTATATTTAATAGTATCATAGAATGAGTTCTTCAATACCTTGAATTTTAGAATAGTAATGTATGTTAAATTATTTTTCCTAAGGGTTTGGAGGGATTGTAAAATGATGATAAATCAATAGGAACAATGAAAGAGGATAGTTAATAAATGGAGGGATGAAATTTTTTTGGTAATTATTATAATTGAAAAATGTTTAATGGAATGAATTTATTGAATTTATCATGAAATTTTTATATCCCTATGGGATATATAGTCCTTAGTGGTTGTAACATGGTGTCTGAGTGACACTAAATGTATTTGAGGTTAAGGATAGGTAGTTTCCCATAGAGTAAAAATATTTATATACTTATGTTGTGTCATTTCATATGTTATCCAACCAATGAAGTTAGGGAAACCAACATACACTATACACTATCAGGGTTATCTCTAAGTAATTTTAGTTAGTGAGGAATAAATGGATGACTAACAACTCAGTCATTTCTCTATTATCCTGAAGTAATATGTGCTAATATTCATGGTGCTTAAATTTCTTAAACATTTGGGTAGATGGTTGTAATGGATTGTTGTTTTTTACCGACATGATTCTCTAAATATTTTATCCTAAGGATTATTACAGGTATATTTTGAAGGGTTTCTGATGGATTAAGGCATAACATAGGATGTATAAGTCATTTATAGGAAACATGCCAAAATAGAATCTTAATGAGATGAGTGTTTTTATGATTTTCTATGTATTTGACCTGTAGTGTGGTGTTCGAAGATTCTATGAAAAAGTTTTTTTTTGGTTACTTGGGAGTAGGTATCAATAATACCCCTCTCATTTCATTGATCATGGTGGATCTCAGGCCCATTTTAAGGGACTAGGATCTTTTTTTCCATATGTACAACAATGTCATCATTGGTCGGATTACCTGACCTTTTTGAGAAGGTGGAAAGTCTCTAGTTTTCAACTTCATTTTCTTCAATTATAATAGTTTTACTAGAGATAGAAACATCAATGTACTCTATCCTTTGATATGTATATGGGAAATGGGGTTAGATGAGTACATCCTTGTGGTTCTCATTCTCCTCTATGAGTAAAGAACAACCATTGAGGTTATCATCATCAATGTACGATAGTTCATGGAGAAGGATTCATGCTTTAATGTTATCATATCTATGTGATCAATGACCATTATATGTATTTTTTGATTGTTTTCTACTTGGGTTCATGCATTGTTTGGTTTAGGAACTAATTATGCATTCATATCAACAACCCTAGTCCATTCTTGGGGACATTAGGTGGAGAGACATCCAACACCCTTGGAATTTACACTTACTGATTGAGATAAATTTTATCTATATGAATTGTTTTTATTTTTTGATTCAGTGTGGGGGAAGAACCTATCCTGTAAATACAATATATGTTTCGAGATATAGATATATGACCTCATCCTCATTGTGGAATGCATGTTCTCAATGTCTATTATGGTTGGATATGTTCAGAAACAAATTTTGTTCTATAATCCAAATAAGGATTTTGGAATGTTAGTTGATGAGAATGTCCCTTGTAGGGGTTAGATGATTTTTTCATCCTTATCCAACATAATAGTTTATTTGATTCTACAGTCATCATAGGATCAGTCAGTAATGTTTTTTAGGGTTATGGAAGAGTACCCTGAGCCCTTTTATAAAGAGTTTGCGGCTCTACCTGCTAAATTATAGATAAATGTATCTATAAATCTGTAGAAATATTCGCCTATGATATTAATATATTAGTATAAGATGGTTATTTTGAGTAGTGGGATCTATAGAACCATATCTAAGATTTCTTATGGTGAGGATCTATTTGGTTGAGAAATTTACCTTGGGGTGCTCTGATTGTGTTAATAAAGATAGATATTGTAATTATACACCTATATTTGGATTATATTTTCCTAAATTATGTGATACTAAGGGATTATTTTCCACTTTAATGGTTTTATTACTTATACAATCATCGTAGTGAATGTTGTTTGTTCTTAAGTTTGATATATGATCAAGATATATTCATATGTGGGTAACAAATGAGGATATTCCAAATATAGTTCTACAATGTCATTTTGGGCACTTTTAGTTCACTGTAATTTAATTTTTTACAATTAATTGTCTATATTTATTAATGGGGTTGATGAATGTTGTCACGCCCCGTCCTCGGGACTCGTGTCATAACTACCCCAAGCCCACCTTCCATAGGACAGGGGCTAGAAGCTAGCACCAAAGGCGTAAATCCCGATATCAGGGAAGGCATTGCCTTTATGTAAGAAAACAAACAACACAGATTATGCAAGCACAAGTAAACACTAAGTAAACTGAGTACAAAGGTAAGTGTTGGAATGTAAATGGGCTATAATACAAATCCAACTGAAAGTAAGGTACAACTGAAAAGAGAGTACAACAGTAGAAAAGTAAAGCAGCAACCCCGAGCCATCCTCTGGAAATCCCACCTGAAGGGTGGGTACAAATAGTCTCTTTAGCTCATCGGATCTAGGTATCCGCTCTGTGTACATCTCATCTAGTGATCAACCTCCCGGTGCTGTGTAGCTCCACGAGCTCCTAGCTCGGTCAGCGCTGTCTGTCATCTGCATCCAACACAATGTAGTGCGGGCATATCCCGTGCAGGGGTGAGTATACACTACTCAATAGGGACCCCGAGACCCCTGTAGATCTCCCTAAATACAACAAGGATAAACCAAAAACAAAAGTTACAAACATGAAGTAACAACCAAATCAACTAAAGTATATTCCCATACAGATACCTAAGTCATCAAATCCAGTTCATCTCCAACTCACGAGCTCAAGTACAACCCAGTCCACTCAGGAATGTATAACTTAATCCACACAGGAAATTACAACCCAATCAACACATGAAAGCATGATCCAATCCACATAAGATATTAAGTCAATCACATCGAAAAATAATTATTGAAAGTCAAGACTCAGCTCAAACCAGGATTTTATTCAAGATGTCGAAACCAAAACTATTGGAGAACTCATCCTCTATCGAGTACAGTGGGACTGACACTACAACCAAACGCTTCCCACTAACTTTGGACTGCTGTAGTACTCAACCTGTCGAGTACTGGGGGTCTGCTGGTACAACCAAGCGCTTTCCACCAGGGGTCTTCCGCTACAACCAAGCGCTCATCCTATTAGCCTACAAAGGTACTCCTTCTGTTGAGTACTGTGGGTCTGCCGCTACAACCAAGCGCTCCTCCTCCGTGGGTCTGCCGCTACAAGCAAGCGCTCCCCACTAGGCTATCTGAATCACTCCGAGTCGATCGATCAGAAGTCGTCAAGTCTCAGCCAGCTACTAGGTCTCTACACTCCGCTCGATCATCATCGAGAGGGTCTGCTCCACGAGCTACTGGTCGATACACCTAGTAACACAAAGTCCAATGAAGAAGTATCCCAAATTTCTGCCATATCAAAGGAATCTCAACCCAACATACGGCAAATCAATCAGACGCCCGGTCTGTGTGTTGTTAGCCTTTTCATCCCAGGGGCCCGGTTGGTTTCGTGTACAAACCAACCTGACCGTATCTCAACTGTTTCCTGAACTCTCATAGGGTTTTCTCATAGGGACCGTTTCTCAACATGTTTACCTACACCATAGATGGTTTGTCAAACGGACGTCCGGTCTGAAAGTTATCAGCTTTTTCGTTCCAGGGGCATGGTTGGATTTTGGGTACAATCCAACCCGGCTGTAATCCATCTACATTCAAACCTCAGGTGAAGAATACCAAATGAACCGTCTTAATATGTGGAATCCATCAAAGTCGACAGCACGCCAACTGGACGTCCGGAGCTCATGATATAAGTGTTTCCGCTCCGAGAGCCTGGTTGGTTTCATGTTCGAACCAACCCAGTCATACCCAATGTTCTTTGAAACCTAGAGTGTAATATACTGAAATGACCATCTTGATTGAAGGATCGCATCGCAACTGACGGTGCGTCTATCTGAGTTCTGTAGCCCATGTTATGAGCCTTTGAACGATTCTGACCGAATTTAGGGGGTTGGGGCCCGGTCCGACCCAACCCAATACCCCCTGGGTCAGCACAAACTGGGTCGACCTGACTCGGGTCTGGGTCCTGCCCAGTTGGGAGCGGCCCAGCCAGGCTGGCGCAGCCTGGCCTGGCCCGAGGGTCCGACCCAGTGCCAGCGGCCCGGTCCAGCGTAGGCGGTCTGGCCCGGTGCCGGCGGACCTTCCCGGCGAGGGTGGTCCGGCATGACGCGGGCAGTCCAGCCCAGCGCGGGCTGTGGCTCGGCTCAAGGGCGAGCTGGACATGGAGGGAAGGGGGTGATTTTCCCCCCTGGTTGACCAAAACGGTGCGGCTTTAATGCCCCCCCAAACTCGGAACGGCTTAGCCGTTCTGGTCCGCCGCTGCTCAGCTGCGGCGGTCTTCTCCGGCGGCGCACCGCCGCTGCTCTCCGCGGAACACCGGATGCACCCCGGTGGTCCGTTTCTCCCTCCGTCTTCACCTGAGGTCTCCACAGGACCTGAACATCACTGTGGGAACTTCAAAACACTGTCGTGGTCCTGTTTCATCATCGCCTTTAATCCGCGTACCAACAACAATCTACAGAGGGTTATCGGGCCATGTTTGTTTGGCTTGCGCGCTCCGCGTTAGGTGTTATCAATTGGCAGTCATTAAAACACATGATTTTAATATTGAAGAGGGTATAATTTATTCAAATATAAATTATACTAACATTATACTAATAAACTCTCAAGCACGTGAGATAAAATCACTCAAAATAGAATTAAACAAAATTGCCCCTACCTCGTGAAATTCGCAGAAGCTAGCATTGTGGAAAGAGGCTCCGTATACGTCGATGAAGAACGTCCGAGGAGAGAGCGGTGTCTCCCTTACTTTTACATGGAGATAATATGAAATGACATGTCAATGTGCGTCCAAGAAGGGGATGACATCACACACCGACTGGCGGAGAGGAGAAGAGATGGCACACCGATCTCTCCTTGCAGTGACGACGTTCTTCATCGAAGTCTTGGCGTTCTTCGTGTTCTTCAACAAGGAAGTAGAAGTTCTTCATACATAGAGTTCTCTCCTCAAATATCCTCACACAACCTCTGACCAAAATAAAAATAAGGTCTTCCCTTATTTTATTAACACATACAAATATTCTCAAAATTGAAAAACTCAAATCAATTAAAAGAATTATTGTGTTGGAATAATTAAATGAAAGGAGAGGGTAAGTCACCCAATAAAGGGGGAGTTCATGAGTTATATAACTTTAGTGGGGGAGTTTTGAGGAGTTAAGAATGTGAGGGGTTGGGCTCATGTGGGCCCAAACCCACCTTTATCATCTCAAGGTTAGTTAACAACAAGTGGGTCTCTCCCCCATCTCCCTTACTTAGGATATAACTACTTAGAGAAAAATAAATAAAATTGTAATACAATTTTATTTTATTCCTCACTAAAACCACATTATTAAAAACTCCTCTAGAGAAAATTCACCTTCGAAATATGTGATATTGAGAAATTACCAGCTCTGCAGTTTCATCGGTGCCCTTAGATTTCAATTCTGAGCACCGGTTTAAAAGTTATAAAAACCTGCACGTTTGTTCACTGAAAGTACCCAAGCTAAAGTTCTTAAATTGATTCAGGGCACACCAGGCCTCAGAATCAGGTACCTTCAGAAACTACGAACTCATAAAATTCCAAAGAAATTATGAAAAAAAATTCTTGAAATTTTCGAGTATTTACATTACTACAACCTCAGGGCTTTACGTCCCCGTAAAGCATCAACACACACTAAGGAAAACAAAGTGGTACTGATCACGCATCTGAGCCGTCCACTCTCATGTGCTCTCCTAGAGGTTACCAATGAAAGAAAACATGAGGAACCGACCATCCACGTAGGACCCGCTCCTATTGATCCTAGATCTCCACTAGAACCTCCACAAATGTAGCCTCGTCATTGATGTGCAGCTCCCCGTGATCAATGGTATGGGTTGGGTCGAGCATGTATCTCCTTAGTTGAGTGACGTGGGAGACGTCATGCACCTGGTGCAACTGAGGTGGATGGGTCAAGCGGTAAACCACCTCGCCTACCCTGTTGAGGACCCAAAAAGGGTTCGATGAACCTCATAGATAACTTGCTACCCAATCCAAATCTCCGAAAACCACGTCAAGGTGAGACCCGTAAGAAAATGAGGTGGCCATCCTCGAACTCTAGTGGTCTATGTCTCCTATCAGCTTAGAACTTCTATCTATATTGCAGTATTCATCTTCTCCTGAACAAACTGCGCTTTCTCCATCGAAGTCTAAACCATCCCTGGTCCTATAAGTGCTGGTAACATTTCTTCTTTGCTGATAAGTAAAAACCTGTTTCATCCCATGGATGAACCACATTCTTTGCATAATATAGTCAATCCTGACATGATGATACTAATCCATGCCATGGATGAAGTCGTAAGGCTTCAATGATACTACTAAGAAATCCACTTTTAAACTCACCTCCAAGGGTTGAGTCACACTGTCGGCATCAGTGTGTGGTCACTGGGTCTCCTCCAGTAGGAATCTCAAAAGTGAGGGTCAAGTCAACAGTTTTAACAGGAACCTCTTAGTACACAAAAGGGAGGAAGAAAATGTCACAAGGAAAAGTGTCTTTTATTATTTCAGCTAAATTACATAGACACAAAACAACCACAAACACCATCAAAGACAACACGGAAACTAGAAGGTCAATTATTAAAGGTCCCATGCCGGGAACTAGTCCCGCTCTTGTCTGCCTGCTTCCGGAGCTCCATAGTTTATGCTTCAGCTGCCGGAAGCTGAGCTCTCCCATGTCCACCTATTAACTATGGTCGGGGTGGACCTCCTGGTGGTGGTGGTGGCAACACCTTGAATTTTCGTCCACCTCCAGCTGCCCGGCCAGCTCCCCTGCCTCGGTCTCCTGATCCTTGTGGTCCTCCTCGATCGAACCTCTGCCTCCGCTTGGGAGGTCCTTCGTTTATCTGCTGGTCATCTGTATGGCGGGTCAGACAGTCACGTGCCATGTGACCAACCCTGTCACAGGAGTAACACTGTCCGCTCCTGGTAAGTCATTCTCTACCCTGGGTGCCTCACACACACGATCCCGTGTCATGTTGTTGACCACCTGTAGGTCTGGTCCTCTTGGACCTCTACGTGATCTGTCTACTGCCCGCGGTAGAAGACTCTGCCGCATGCCGGCTAGTGGTGGGTCCTCCTACTGGAGACTGCTCATCAAGGAAACTCTCCACTAAGAGGGATCACTCCAACACCACTGTCTGCGTCAGGATGCTGTGAGATACAACTGAAGCTCTAATCTCTCGCCTGAGCCCCTGCTCGAAGGTTCAGGCCCTGAAGAACGGGTCTCGTACCATATCTGTGGGGTAGCGTGAGAGACCGGTGAACCTCACTGAGTACTACGCCACCATCATGCTACCCTACTGAAGATGATGTAGCTCCTGTATACGCACCGATCGAAGAGTGGCGAGAACAAACTCTACCCGGAATAGGTTCTCGACGTCTTCCCATAGAAGTGATGCCTTAATGTGCACCTGGAGCATCATGCTCAACAATCTACCTTCTGCTGCCTGAAGTATGCTGGAAACAAGGATCACCATGAAGTCTGTGAGCGTCCCTACCAATCTATAAACTCAAAAAATAGCCTCCAACCAATCCTCGACTACCTGAGGGTCCGTCTCTCCACGGAACCTGGGCGGTCTCTAACACTGAAACTCATGAAGTGCACTAAGGCAACATGCACTGTAACACCCCGAGATTTTATGAAAAATGTTCTTTTTTATTTTATTGATATCTTGTGTTTTACGCTACAAAAAATGAGTCTTTCACAAAACACAACCCTAACTTTGCTTCATTACACGCAATCACGACCTTCCTCGATAGCGTGTGCATTACGCAATACCGTGTTTCACTAAACGAGATATTATTATAATATTATTATGAACTAGCCGTTATGAATAGTAATACGAACCTTTTGAAATTTTATAAATATTATATTTCAAAATGGAATTCAGTTTTGGATTCAGAATATCGAAATCATCTTAGGGTAAAAGTTTGGTACTTTTCAGATAACTTTCAAATTCTGATGAATAGTGAAAATTACTAAATTTTAATTAAAAAAAACTTTTTTAATAGAAATAATTAATAGTGATAAATAATTAATTTGAGTGGTTTTAAATTATATTTAGAATATATTTTTACAATTTAATATAATTTTGTTCATTGGATGTAATTTCACATTTAAACAAGACATAAACAAGTGTCAATCTTTTGATAGTTATTATCTTTTAAAAACACGTTATTTGTCTTGACGACGGGAATTAATTTTTAAATTAGTTAATGTAACTGATATGTTATGAATTTTGTAAAATAAACACAATTTTTGAATTCATAATATCAAATATATCTTAGTCCAAATATTTGGTATTTTTCTGGAAACTTTCATTTTTTGATGAATAGTGAAACCACTATGTGTTAGTTAAAAACTGATTTTTTTCATAAAACATAATTTTACCATTTCTGTGAGTGGAATTTTGAAAATCCGGGAGACACGGTTAATATCAATGACTAAAATGTGGTTCAATGAGATGAAAATAATTTTTGGTGAATAGTAACATTTTACTTTTTTTTACCACAGTTATAAGTAAATAGGGTAATTAAGGGTAAAAGGGTTATTATTATTACCCTAACACATGTCCTAATTCTATTGGATAAGTGTAATTCGACCAAAAACACCCTTAGGAATAAAATATGACCATTTAGGACCACTTGGATTAGACTAGGACATTTATTATCAATTTATTTAAAGAAGGGTTAAAATAGTTAAAATCAATGTTTAATAACTAAATAATTTTTAATATATGGTTATACATAAGATAAATTCGACTATAAATATTCATTAGAAAGATAAAAAGATTTCCTACATAAGGGTGTTTTATTTGTAATATTTAGTCGTAATATAATTTAATTTATTTATGATACAATGATGATGCGGTAACTATTGTATTAATGAAATATTGACATAATTGATGTTATTAATACCCAAATAAATGTAATTTGAGACTTTTTATGAATTCAAGTAATTTTATATGTTAATATGACATGTTATTTTTGATTTAATTAAATGTTTTAGAACTAATCATTCTGTTATGATTTTCACAAAAATCAATTACCAAATAGTGTCAAAATTGACATAAAATAGTATTTAAAACAAATACTATATTATTAATTGTTATTTTATTGTCAAAAAACTAATGTTCGGCCAAATTAATTAGATAAGGTTATATATATTAATAATAAACACCTTGGGGTTCGTTTGTCTTGATATAGTAAGTTTATTACCCTTGTAGTGTAAGAAAATAAGAAGACACGGTAAAAGTTAAATTATCTAACTTAAAGTTAATTCTAAATTATAAGGTTAAAATTTATACCTAAACATGTCTAAATTCTATTGTATGAGAGGATTTCGACACATCCCCACCTTATCTTCTAAATATATCAATTTGGAGCTATTAAAAACTGAATTTGACTTTATAATAAAATAATATTTTTAGTTATTACAATGGTGCCCCTCTCCTCCCTTATAAAAGGGAACCTCCTACCTCTCTTCCTCACACCACATTGAGCCTTAAATCTCAGCCAACCCCTGCCAAATTCTCTTCACAACGTCCCTAGAAACATCCTAGAGGGCCTGGTCATCTTCCAAGACCAATTTTAGTGCCCTTAGAGGAGGTCTCAAAGAGGCACTTCAATGAAGAGGTAATGTCTATTACCGATTCTTTCAATGTTATTTCTTCTTCCACTTATTCTTATTAGGTTGTTTCATTATGAAGTAATAACATCATCATCACTCATATACGGATATGTTATTATAAGTATTAAAAAACCTAGTTTCCCCATCTATCCATCCTACAAAAAACAAAATCACCACGAGTGCGTACGTACGAAATACCTTCTCCACGCTGTGGTGTAATCTATTTTCCACCACCACCTTACTTGGATGGGTATAATGGTGTAAATAATAACTATATATGATTGTTGTAAAGTGATATTTATTCTTTAATAGTATACAGACACTCCAATAAAATTCCATGATCATGGGAACGATATCATCGCTCGTGCGTACGTACGGAATACCGTCTCCACGACGCGATGAGATTCATTATCAATGATTAACCATTCATAAATGATTATAAATTATAATTAATTCTATTCAATTCAATGAGGAAACAAAAACAATGTTCATGCGTACGTACAGCCTACCATCTCCATGAACGGGGTATTTCATTCCATTTATCGATCTATTATATATATGTATATTCTGAATATATATTATATATAAATAATGTTTTATATTCTGGAATTAAGTAATCATGATCTATGTAATCATATGAATAATTACAAGTCAAAACACGGATGACAAATGAAACGATTCTACTCAAAATGCTCTTTAACATGGAATTTACAGAAAAAGAGGTAATATAAAGTCATAAGTGAACCATATATGATATAATAACAATGAATATGATTCTTTAATAAGTCAATGACATTAATTAAATCATTATACAAGAGGTTTGGATCCGTACTAAGCATATCATACCAAAGGTAAGGTAAAATATCACAATCTCATTTTATTCGAGATTGTTTATACTCTGGTATTTAGTGGGGTGTATTTTATCATTCACATCCATGTTTCCTCAGTATGTAATATTGTTTCCATCCACCTAAAATTATTTAAATCCAATTTTACCCTTCGGTGATTTTTTAGTAAAAGATACTAAGGGAATCTTTTGTTGTTTTTCGTATGAGGTACTTCTTGACTTTTCTGAAAAAACTACGATGAGAATGTTTTTTAACGTATATGGCATGATAGGATTTTTACGGTTTTATAAAGCCTTATTTTCATGAAGATTCCTCCAAAATATTTCATGACTATTTACAAAAAAATCTATTTCTTTTAACATTGCATGGCATTTTGTGAAAATAAAATTATTTTCAAGAAGAAAGGATATTTTCCTCAAGAATTCATTTCAAGTGCTTTATCAAAACCATTTTCCATCTAAGATGACATTATTTAATATGTGTATGGTTCATGTATAATGTCTATATGATTTACATGGTTTCACTATTCTCATGATGCAATGATGTCCATTTGTTTTATGTGGATTATGTTATGATGGGATGATGTTTATGAAACCCATTTTTATTCTTTGGGTTATGATGAATGATTTATGTTTATGTTGTGGCACAAGTAAGAATGATTTCATTATGAGATGGGTGGGACCTATATATCCCTCCAATTCATTGGGTAAAGATATATATCTCATGAGATAGGCATGGTTGGAATGGTAAGTTAATCTGGTTCAGTATTACAGGACTGGAATGAGGAGTGAACTCAATTTAGAAAGGGACTTTGTCCACGATAATGGTCTTGGAAGCAATGCCTTGGATACTATAGAAATCATTACATGTGCTTAATGGATTCCACAATTACATGTTTTATTCCCATGCTATTTTATCATGATTTATGTTCCATTATGATCTATGCCTTATGTACTTCCATGTTTTATGTAATTTCTCAAGCTTTTGATGTTTAAACATTATGTTCATGTTTTTAAGTTAAAATGTATATGGTATGTTTTATTTTATCCATGCTTACCCTTACTGTGCATTTGAGCTCACCCTTTTTATGTTTTATTTTCCCCCAGGATTAAAATAAAGGTTTTAGGTAAGGAAACAAAAAGTGGAAGATCTTTATGAGAGATGTTGAAGATCTTTCACCACTATTAGTAGATTACTTTCCAAGTTTCCAAAGACAATAAACTATTACCGTCCTTGTGTTTTTGTTTTTGTTCTGTATTAAGTATTCCGAAAAAGTAATGTATTATCTATGTATGTCATGCTTCGGGTCTCTACACGCACTCTCAACTGCTGGGGCTGGTGGCATCGGTGGCTCGGCAGGTAGAGGTACTGTCGGTGCCTCCACTGTAATGGGGCCCTGCACCGAGGCCTCGTCTCTCGGTGGGTTGTAATCTCATACAATGCTCGGAACCCTTGCTGGATACCATCGTGGGGACATCATGAAAAGAAACAGGTGCTCCATGGTCAATACAGTATACATGGTGAGCTGACACAAAGTAATCACAAAGAAAACTTTGAAATACACTGCTATCAATGTTTTCGTGCACTGAGTCGGAAATCAGCAGTCAGGGTCCTGGTGTATGGATATGTCGGCTGTAGCACCAACACTGGACTCCCTGGACTGATAACCACACTCAATACCCTTAACACTATTGCTTCATATAGAAGAAAGATCTGTGTCCTGAGTTCTGCGGTATAACCAACGTCCATCTGATACGAATTTGTCACGACCTGTCCTTGGGACCCGTGTCTTAACTACCCCAAGATCGCCTTCCATAGTCTAGGGGCTGGCGACTAGCACCAAAGGTGTAAATCCCGATATCAGGGAAGGCATTGCCTTTAAGTAAGAAAACATACACCACAGTGTATGCAAGAAGAAGTAAACACTATGTAAAATGAGTATAAAGGTAAGTGATGGAAATTAAATGGGATAGAATACAAACCCAACTGAAAGTAAAGTACAACTGAAAAAAGAGTACATCAGTAGAAAAGTAAATAAGAAACACTGATCCGTCCTCTGGAAATCCCACCTGAAGGGTGTGTACAGATAGTCTCATTAGCTCATCTGCTCCAGCCGTCCGCTCCATGTACGTCTCGTCCAGTGATCCACCTCCAAGTACCATCCATCTCCACGAGCTCCTACCTCAGTCATCTCTGTCCATCCTCTGCATCCAACACAACGTAGTGCGGGCATAGCCCGTGTAGGGGTGAGTATACACTACTCAGTAGGGACCACTAGACCCCTGAAGGTCTCCCAGAATCCACAAAGGATAAACCACACAGAAAAGTTACAACCACGATGTAACAATGAACTCTACTTAGGAATATGCTCATACATATACCTATGTCATCAAATCCAATTTAGCTCCAACTCACGAGCTCAAGCACAACCCAGTCCACCCAAGAAATTATAACTTAATCTACATAGGAAAGTATGACCCAATCCATATAGGAAAGCATGATCCAATTCACACAGGATATCCAGTCAATCACATCGAAGATAATGATTGAAAGTCAAGAATCATCTCAAACCAGGATTTTATTCATGATGTTGAAACCACAAATGCTATAGAACTCCACCTCTATCGAGTAAAGTGGGCCTGACGCTACAAACAAGTTCTTCCCGCTAACCTTGGACTAATGTAGTACTCCACCTGTCGAGTACTGTGGGCCTACTGCTACAACCAAGCACTTCCCACCATGGATCTGCCGCTACAACCAAGCGCCCCCCCTCATATACTATAGAGTTACTCCTTCTATTGAGTACCGTGGGTCTGCCGCTACAACAAAGCTTTCCTCCACCGTGGGTCTTCCGCTACAACCAAGAGCTCCCCAATGATCTATCTGAATCACTCTGAGTCGATTGATCAACAATCGTCAAGTCTCAGCCAGCTATTAGGTCTCTGCACTCCACTCTCTTGTCACCGGGAGGGTCCGCTCCACGAGCTATTGGTCGATACTCCTAGTATCATAAAGTCCCACGAAGAAGTATCCCAATGATCTGCCATTTCAATGGAATCTCAACACAAGAGACGACGCATCAATCGGATGCCCGGTATGTGTGTTATTACCATTTTCGTCCCGGGGGCCCGGTTGGTTTCGTGTATGAACCAACCCGACCATATCTCAACTATACCCTAAACTCTCATATGGTTTTCTCATAGGTAACATTTCTCAAAATGTTTACCTATGTCACTGACGGTTCGTCGAAGGGATGTACGGTCTGAATGTTATCGGCTTTTCCGTTCCAGGGGCCTGGTTGGATATCGGGTACAATCCATCCCAGCCATAATCGAACTATGTCCAAAACTCATGTTAAGTATACCAAAAGAACCATCTCAACAAGATGAATCCAACAAAGTCGACGGCACATCAATCGGACATATGGAACTCATGATATATGTGTTTCCGCTACGAGAGCCCGATTGGTTTCGTGTTCGAACCATCCCGGCCATACCTAATGTTCTCAGAAACCTTGAGTGTAATATACCGAAACTACCGTCTCAAACTAAGGATCGCATCTGAACTGACGGTGCATCGATCGGAGGTCCATTGGGCATGTTAGGAGCCTTTGAACGATTTTGACCGATGTAGGGGGTTTGGGCCCGATCCGACCCGGCCCAATACCCCCTGGGTCACCCCGAATCGGGTTGACCCGACCCGGGTCTGGGTCTAGCCCAGTTGGGCGCGGCCCAGCCTGGTGCGGGGGTCCGGCCAAGCGCCAGCGGCCTGGACCAGCGTGGGTGGTCCGACGCGGTGTGGGCTGTCCGGGCCAGCGCAGGTCGCGGCTCGGCTCTGGGCTGAGCTGGACGCGGAGGGGGGGGGGGGGGGTGATGTTCCACCCCAGTTGACCGAAATGGTGTGACTTTAATGTCGCTCTACCCATAATCCCATAATGGCCTACCGTGGCGGTCTTCTCCGGCGGCATGCCGCCGCCGCCGGTCGCCGGGGCCGCCGCGCCGGGGCGGTGCGCCGCCGCCGCTCTCTGCGGACCATCGGACGCGCACCGGTGGTCCGTTTCACTTGCCTTCTACGCCTGAGGTCTTTACGGGACACGAAATTCACAGCGGGAACTTCAAAACACTATCGTGGTCCCGTTTCATCATCACCTTCAATCCGCACACCAACAACAATCTGCGGAGTGTTGTCTGGCCGTGTATGTTCGGCCCGCGCCCTCCGCGTTAGGTGTTATCAATTGGAAGTCATTAAAACACATGATTTTAATATTTAAGAGGGTATAATTTATTCAAATATAAATTATACTATCATCATAATAATAAACGCTCAAGAACGCGAGATAAAATCACTCAAAATAGAATTAAACAAAATTTACCTTACCTCGTGAAATTCGCGGAAGCTAGCATTGTGGAAAGAGGCTCTGTATACGTCGATGTTGAACGTTCGAGGAGGAAACGACATCTACCTTTCTTTGACATGGAGAGAATATGGAATGACATGTAGGCATGCGTCCATGAAGGGGATGGCATCACACACCAGCTTGCGGAGAGGAGAAGAGATGGCCCATCGATCTCATCTTCCGGTGACGGCGTTCTTCATCGAAGTCTTGGCATTCTTCGTGTTCTTTAACGAGGAAGTAGAAGTTCTTCAGACTTAGAGTTATCTCCTCAAATTTCCTCACACAGCCTCTAACCAAAATAAAAAAAAGGTCTTCCTTTATTTTATTAACACATACAAAGATTTTCAAAATTCAAAAACTCAAATCAATTAAATGAATTAGTGTGTTGGCATAATTAAATGCAAGGAAAGGGAATGTCACCCAATAAAGGGGGAGTTCATGAGTTATTCATCTTTAGTGGGGGGGGTCAGGAGTTAGGAATGTTAGGGGTTGGGATCATGTGGACCCCACCCCACCATTATCCTCTAATGGTTAGGTAACAACAAGTGAGTCCCACACCCAACTCCCTTACTTATGATATAATTAATTAGATAAAAAGAAATAAAATTGTAATACAATTTTATTTTATTCCTCACTAAAACCACATTTTTAACAACACCTCTTGAGAAAACGCACCTTCGAAAAAGGCGATCTTGAGCAACTACCGGCACTACGGTTTCATCGGTGCCCTCAGATTTCAATTCTGAGCACTGGTTTAAAAGTTAGCAAAATCGGCTCATTTGTTCACTGAACGTACATGAGATAAACTTTGGAAATTGATTCTGGGCACACCGGGCCTCGGAATCAGGTGCTGTCAGAAACTGCGGGCTCGTAAAATTCCAAAGAAATTATGAATGAATTTTCCTTGAAATTTCCGAGTCTTTACATATGTGGTTCTTCGATGATTTCTAGCTTGGTTTTTGGCTATTTTCAATGAGAAATCCATTGTGTACTCTTCATCTAAGGAGGATCAACTTAAGAATATATAAGGATTGTTTGAGTACATAATCATTAGTAGTTATTCATGAATCTATCTGAATGTAATTTTTGGGCCCATAAAGTATTTTATTTTTGAATTTCATGTCCTACCATTGAGTATTTTTGGATAATTTGAATATAATGGTGTTTGTTTCATAGGAATCCTCAAACAATATTGTGGAGTTATCGAGTTCTATTGATCTTATAGGATATTTTAAGTGGTTTCTACCTAATTTATAATAAATTTTGATGTCTGTAATAGAATTAAAAAATTATTTGGTGGTCATGTATACTGACTAATATCATGATTATTACAAGTACCTAAAAGAGAAGTTGTTTTGTGGCCCTCTTATTTTTCTACAAGCATATGGGATTCATTTTGAGATTTTATTTGATGATTTTCATCTTGTATTCGTTAGTGTTATGATTAAAAATATGTAATTTGTTTTTATGATCCTCATTATTTAATACAAAATGAATGTAAATATTCCACCCATGGTACATAGTTTAATTTGGTTGTGTTTTCCTTTATTTTTGGCGACATTACCACCTCAGTGAACACTATGGTTTTCACCAGTCAAAACATACTAACGTATTTTTATCCATACATCACATGAACATAAAATAGTTATGGTAGATGTAAGTCTTGAATTATAATGTTTCATATATTTTTTTGTACCCTATTAAGGGTTAATTATGTTTCTAATTGAACAATAAAGAATCGAAATAATTATTATATTCTTCAATGTGTAGATTCTTGATGTGTAATGGAAGAGTATTCCAGAATGCATCTTGATGTAGGAATGTTTTGGGGTATAGAATGCCTTTCTCATATGATGGTGATATCCACCTTACTGATGTAGGTGGAGGATTCAATGTTGATGGATTTTGATGATGAATTTCATAATGATCAATTCTTATGTGTTGATTCTCTTAAGGGATTGTAAAGGATGATCAACACTAGCTGTTGTATTAGGGGAGGCTTATCATTATTTTGGTGATGTTTGAGGAGGTTCTCAATGCGTATTTTTTTCTCACTTTAAGTATTATATCATAGTTTGACAAGGTCATATTGGGATCTAAGAGGTCAGTTTTGGTGGCATGGGATAAAATGATCAAATTCTAAGTTCACTTCTATATATTTAAACATCCCGAAGGTGAAGGATAAAGAAAATTTTAAAGTTTTATCACTCCAGTTATTAGATGTTCCTCAGTGGATGTGGGAGGAAAATTATAAGGATATAATCACCTATTTATCTTAAACTCAAGGAGTTTATATTGTTATATGGTTTATAAAGTATTCTCTTTTGAAATTTAATCAATTCATAGAGATCAAAGTGTTTAACACAATGGAGTTTTTTTCAAAGAAATAATCTGAGGTGATGAGAAGGCACTATCTAGCCCTGAGGTTGATCATATCTGAATTTTAACCTCATTTCGCTTTAGAGGTTTGGAGAGGGATCCAATATGTCTTCATATCCATGTTATGACTTAGAACATAAATTCAAAAACATATGAAACATTATGCATACTTGGCTATCCCGAATTTTAATGACATGATTCACAGTTGTGTCTTGGTTTTTTTAATTTCATTGGTGATCATCCTCCCCTTTATCAGTTTTTTATGTAGTTATAGACTTAAATATAGAATTAATGTGAAATATTATGAAACCTTAAATAGTAGACCTTACTATATTATATTTCACTATATTGTGGTCATAGAGTCATCAATTATTATAATGAATATAGAGTATTGTACAAAAGAGATTGTTCAGCTGATTCACAAGAGGATGAAGGTTCCAAATGATATCCAGAATTACTCTATTGACAACAGGTGGAGACATTTTGAGTTCATCCATAGAGGTGTTTTTTTCTTCATGGTGACTATTCATTGGGGTAAATGAATTTCTGGTCATTGGAGTATGATTTATCTCTTATTTTTTTGGTTTATTTGTTTTTTTTTGTTTTATTATAGTCAACATATACTAGACAAACATACCCTTATTGATTAGTTAGATACATTATGTCTTTCTCATGCCACTAATTTTACTCAATCTTAATAATAATTCTATCATCATTAGTTTCAGTTTGATAAATGTTGATGATGGTGTGAAAATTGAGAAGTGTCCAATGAAGATCTATCTATACTAAGAGAATTTATTGTCCACACATTCTTTTTCATTAGTTAATGACAATTTTCAATATGGTGGTTAGGAGGAGAGAACCTAGGAATGCGATTTTTATACATGCACTTAGTATCCTATTTTTTGATTATTAGTTCTTCTTTTGTAATGTTATTTTTTTATTCATTTCCATCACCTTATTTATAGGTTTGTTTTATCTTCTAGGATCTATAGATATGTTCTCATTATTCATATTTTAGAATAATGTTATTTTGAAATAGACACTTACTTAACCGTGTTATCCAATCATGTAATATCATGTTCATGGTTAGGTCAGTTTAACCAACTACATTATTGATGGTATTAAAATCTATTATGTATGGAAATTGGAACATAAAAATTAATAATATTTTAATTTAATATGAAATTGATGTTTTTATATGGTTCTTAAATAGATATATTAAGTATGAATCGTAATATTAAGGTATCATTTTCATTTACTATATTCCCAAAAATAGGCCAACATGGATTACATTTTCCACCAATGTAACTAAAACACTTATGGAATGGTTTTAAAGAGACTAAATAAATAAATAAAGTTTATATATTATGGCACCATTTAAGATATTTTAACGATGAATTTAATAACAATGAATGGGTAATGATATAATTGTTATAGAACATGTGAAAAATTAATTTCCATAACACATCATTGATGAAAATAAGTTATAAATAAAAAATATACCCAAAATAAGTAATTATAAACATGTCATAAAAAATGTAAAATATTGCCTTATGTGTATGAAATAAATTAATAATCTAGATATGGCTTTATTATAGGAAGATAAAGTTCCCTAAACTAATCATGAAAATAGTGTAAGGGTTATTCATCTCAACTTCTCTACATTGAGACACATTTCAATGATATGAAATAATTTCTTATTTATATGATTTATATACATCCCAATAATAATGTTTTTCATAATCCTTGATTTTCTACAAATATTAATTTTTTCATTTTTAAATCTGGTTTATGGTTTTTTGGTACCCCAACATACAACCAAAACACAAACAAGTGAAACATACACATCAAGGTAACCTAACTCATCACCGAACCCCATGTATGATCCATCTTCTTCAGTAGCTGATTTCCAATCTGGAGACCTCCAATAGCTTTCACTTTGAACCCGATTCCTAAGCAGATCAAGACTGGGTTGCTCTAGGGATGGCTTCTTGACCACACTACCCTTTTTAACAGCCACTATCACATCACTGTTCCATTTAGATACCGATCGAGTCTGCATCGTCCGTAGAAGATAAGAGTAATCCTTACTTGGCCTTCTTCTTGGAGAGGCAGACAAGGTTCCATCAGCTATAGCCATCATCCGATTTCCACTTTAATCAACCTGAATGAATGATCGGACGAATGGGACACTCTCATTTTCCTTAACTCAACCAGAACTATCCCTTCTAATATCAGCTCACACACCAAAAACAGCAGCAGGAGACAAAGAGTTGATCCCCTGCCTCTGGTATGGAGTGTTACTCTCCATCAAAGGGAGATGCCTCTCCTCAGTAGTACCTTCCTCCACGTCCATGGACCCTATCTACTTACCCATACCCTATAGACCCTCCAGTGTTTTCGCACCACCATCCATCCCTGCAACATCACCATTAACCGTTCCATCCTCCACCATTCCTGTCGAGAGGTCATTAAACCGGTTGCTAAGAGTAAGGAAGGGCCTGGCCAAGGGATCTAAACCCTTGGTACCCTTAGTACAGATTGTAAAGACCACCTCCAATATGTTGGAGCATCTCTCCTCCAAATTTTGATTTGTATCTATTCTAACAGTGGAACTAGCTATGTTCTCCAAAACATGCCTCAGCCATTTGATGACATCAGAAACCAACTGGTTCATCTGCAGCCTCAGACCTCCAGCCATCTCTAAATCATGGACCTATCCACTAGTCACATGGTGGGGGATTGATGGCTGGACCTCCACAACAGAGTTAGACAACTGAAAATCCTTCCATCCTTCCATCAATCCCAAGTCATCCTGACCATGATACAACAACATTTCATGTTTTTAGTTCTTATTGCTTGAATTAACCTCTATCCTCACAGAAACAGAATGCTCACCACACCGAGTCTCACCATTCATTGGAAGCACTGGGGAAACCATACCCTTAGATAAATCATATTTATGGGTGTATTTATTAGTGACCATCTCCATAGCCCCCTAAACTGGGCTCTTCATCACATCAACCTTCACCTTCTTATCATTAGATTTCAACTTTCCCAGGGGAGCTCTTCTTCGGCAGACCAATGAAAGGATCCCCAGCTGCTTACAAAAGGATTAGAATTCCATCCAATTTTGGTATACCACCTTCTTTTTGCACCTGTAATCCTCACCAATGGTAATCCATACAAATGAAAATGGATTGTGAGACACATCTAATTCAACAAAGATCAGGGGATTAACCGGATGACACACAACTGCAGTACGATTATCAGAACAAAGAAACCTTCCTAACATATTACCAATCCTCCAAGGAATAGAAGGATTTTGGAAATGAAGTGTAAGTTTAGGTAAACTGACCCAAACCACCATTAATGGCCAATATCTCTTCATATGATGATCGAAAGTCCATCGAAGGAGGATGAAACTAAACCCATTGAAACTTCGCAGAGCCCTGGGCCATTCCTGAATGAGGTCCGCCTCTGATTCAATGTGGACCATGATCTAGTGGCTATCAAACAAACCAACCACCACCCATTATGTGTGATACAAATAACCAAACAAAAACCAATAAAAAGCATCAATTGATGGTCGCCTATTCATGAAACCGACAACCAGAGTGAGGTTCAGAAGCGTGAAGACTCCGAGAACTCCAAGATCATGATCTATATGTTAGGGTATCCATCAAGGAGCTTTGGGGATTTAGGTCAAATCGAGTCACTAGGAAAAAGTGGAAGGAAATAAGGATTAGAGAAAGGCCAGAATAACCTGTGACCCTCAGGAATCGATGATTCCCCTCCCCCATGATGGGGGGAGGGTTTGGTGCTGAAGACACCATCGTCACTGAGGGATGATTTGAATTGTTGGGTGGAGGAGCTCCGAGACACCACAATAAGAAATATCTCATTGATTTAAATCATGTAATTTAAAAAATTGATTTTCAAGAATCCAATGAATTTTGATTTAAAGATTATTAAATCCCTAATGTTTTTTCATTACACAATTCTCTTCTATGGGTCATAATCAGTTTTTTGACTATTTTATTTCTTAATAGATCTATTATAACCTATGACGATTTCAGTATTGATTTCAAAATTATTTTTGGTAATTTAATGTTTCAAACTAAATTAATGTTTTTTGATGATTATTATGTTTCCGTGAATTACATTTTTTAAGAATAATTATGATATATTTTAATGTATTTTACCTCCATATCCATGTTTTATCATCCCAAAAATTTTATAATTTTCTTTGTAGAAATTAAAATAGTTTTATATGCAACTACCATTCCAAAATTTAATAATTTTAAGAAAATTATTTTATGATACTTTTAATTATGTGGGGTTTTAACAAGGATATTCAGAAATGTTCAAAAGCTTTTTCAAACCATTCAAAAAAATTAATTTTTCCATCCACTGCACATTTTATTACAATAACATTAATGTCATTTTCAAGGATACATTGTTAAATATTCCTTTTAATAGTAAATATTTTAAATCAATTTTGACAAACTTTTTGACAAATGAAGGTATTTATAATATTTCTATTATTAATGATTCTTTCATATGTAACTGTTTAGAATGATTTTTCACTTCACTTATTTTTAAACCATCATATATTTTAAATGTTTTTCTTAGTAACACTTTATAAAAAGTTTTTTAAATTCATTCTATTTTCATCCACACGTTTTATTGAGTATAATTTATAATTTATAATTTATAATTCATATTTTATAATTATTGTTAAAACATTTTTTGAAAACATTTTAATCATTACTTCAATTTCTACTCCAAGGGTAACCTCTTAAGAAGTGACATTTTTATCATTCTATATTTATTATTATGTTACAAATCCATTTTTCAAATGATATTTTCATATCTATGATTATATTAGTTCAGTTTATGTTAAAACATGTTCTTTAACAATAGGTTAATTCATATATGGATATGACTAATTTTATGTGGTGCACATATGTGTGGATGATGACTGGTTCGGTCTTATAACTAACTATAAAGCATCCATTTAAGCTGATTTATCAAAAGATGGCTGAAAATTTGAAATAAGGAATTTTTCACATTGGAATGGGCATGATGGGTTTTCTCCCATTTACAAGCATTGACATAATGATTTAATTGAGACATGAATGTTAATAATGGGTTTTCTAAAACAAGTTTTCGTATTCTTATAATTTGGGAAAATGTTTGTATTCTTCACCAGGTTATGAGAAAATTTCAAGATGCATTTTATTTCCACAAAATTAAATGATTTAATGATTATGTGTTATTTCTTATTTATTTTTAACATTTAATTCACGGTCACATTCTAAATTACTATTGATATATATTTTGAGCTTGTTCATATATTTCATGAATTCTTAATGATATTTTTATGAACATATGATAATCTATCATGTTTTTTGATTATGTTTAAATGTATTTTAATAATTTATTAGGATATTTCAATCTCTCTCGTTATTCATTAATGTTTTGATATGTTTTCCCTTACTAAGAATTTTATCTCACAAAATTATTTTCTTCCAGTCCCCAGTTAATGAATATGATTACATATTTTGAGATATTTAGAAAATGGTCCAGAAGAACATGAATATAGAAAATTAGTAACATGTGAAGTAAAATAATCTATTTTAGTGATAACTTACAAGACAATAGTCCTTTTGGTCATAGGGTTATGAAAGTTTTTAGAGATATTATTTTTATATAATCTGGATAATTTATTATTTATTCCTAGATTACCAGGATTCATTATTTTTGGTATCAGATCGAGTTTTATTTATTTTGGATAAAATTTATGTTTTTTCAGATTTGTTTTGTTAATATTTGTGTTAGTGTTAGATTTCCTTTGTTAAAACCCTATAATTTAGACCAAATATATTATGATATCATGGAATATTGTTAAAGTGATGAGTAGGTGGTTTTAATAGAAATTATATCAATTTTAGGATACAACATGTTGATGTAGTCTCTTTCGAAGATATACCTGGGGTAAATACCCTGAAATGAATTTGATGGGTATTAACTCATTCATCACATATGGCATGGAAAATTAAGCTAACTAAACTCTTTGATTCACCCCATAAGGAATATTTTTCGGTTGATAACATTATCTTCACAAACCACTATGAAGTATTTATTTACTAGTTTGTTTGAGGGATTTTGTTAAGAATCATGATAACGCAAATTAAATTAATTAGGGTAAAAAAAGATTTTATAATCTTTTTACTACAGTAAATATATGACAACATGATAATATAAAATATAATGATGTTTTAGGGTTTAATTATTTTTTAGGATTGTTATAATATCTTTATATTGTAAATGTTTCATAACTCATGTCTTCCATTTTTTTAGTAATGTATAAATTAAAGGAACTAAAATTTTGAGCGACAATATAGATATTTTCTCAAATAACATCCAATTATGTTGGAATCTGGAAGGATAAAAAATATTATTATTCCAAACTAGTTATAGAAAAATATGATTAATAAGGAAACCATTGTTGGAAATATAATTTCACTAAATAATTGAATGATGGAGTCTCATGAAAGCTCATGTGTTCTAGAGGATGAAGGAAAAAGTGTTCAATTTCAAAAAACTAATTTTTTATGGAATTTTCAATGTAATTTCCTAAAGGATAATATAATATACATTACATGGGTAGAATTATTTTATTGAGAATTAACATTTTTTGAAACTAATTATTTTAGATAATATGAGGAAAGTATAGAGAATTCATCCAAGGGAACCTCTATCAATTCTATGAATTCTGTATATAGAGCTCCACAATTATCCAATCTCATGCCATAATCTAAAGATTTTTTAGGATGGTATCAATATGCAACCTATTTTCCCAGTGACAAAGAAAGAACCTATATAATAAATATCAATAAATAGGATAATGGTAATTATGATTCACTTGACAATAACCCTAAATGAGTAATATTACTCAGTTGTATAAAATTATTATATCTATGGTGTTTTCCAAGAACATCAAGTCACAAAACTCAATGTTTTTTTATGGAAAACATATATTTATTATGATTATTATGTATTTGGAATTAATGATTTGGTAATAATGATTCAATCTAAAAAAGGATTGTATTTTAAAAATTGAATGTTATATTCACATAGACTCCACAGGAATATCAAGAATAATGAAAAATTATAAATTAAAATTTCCATATATTAGTGAAATTTAAACTGTGAATTATCTAATAAAAACACTCATTCCTTCACATGGTACTTAATACATTGTTATTAGTCAAATATCCTTGAAATTATTAAGAAAATTATGTGTTTTCTTATCCTCTTTCTGATATTCAGAATCATATCTCATTAGAGATAATATCTTGAGTCATAAGAGTCTTTTAAACCCAATATATAAATAATCCATTGTTAATAATGTAATAATAAACACTACGTTGATAGATAATTAATATTTTTATCTTTACAACTCAAATTATTAATATGAGTAAATATTGAAAATTTTAGTTTCAATATATGATATTTATTTATAATATATATCTTATTTTTGAATGATAAATAAAAAAATTAGATTTTATATATTTTAATGTAAACTTCCTTTGTTAATTACTCCTAATAAAATCGCATAGGATATTTTTTGATATTTTTCTAAAATAATCAGTTTTTTAGGAAAATAGTAATAAAATTCAGATATTTCTAATACTATCACAATTTATAGAATCACATTTTCTGAATTCTTTTATATAATATATATATATACTTAAATAACTCCCAAAATACCATTTTATAAATTCAACTAATGTTTTATGAAGGCTTTTTCATCTCTTTTAGTAGTTAACTTTATGCATGGGGAAATATATATATTTTATTTTATTTATAATTTTTCAAAATACTTATTTAAAAATTAATAATATTAATAATATCATTAAATTAAATATAATTGATACTTTCTTCTTATACATAATCATTATACTTTAAATAATCTTTTATTACAAAAATTTTTTTACATGTCATGTGCACAAAATATAATATTAATTTCCATAAACATAGATTATTAATTTTAAATAATGATTTGAAAATTTCAGTTAATATTTTTTATAATATTTTTTGGGTCCAATTTAATTTTTGGTTATAAAATTTAGATTCTTACGTTTAATTTTAAATACAATGATAATTGTAAAATATTTTTTGTAAATTTTTTATATTATAAATATCAAGGAATTTATATCAAATAAATTAAATCCAAATATATTCAATAAGGTTTATAATTTTATTAATATTAATGTATATTTATATATATTAACACTTAGTTATTTATAAATTGTTCCATATAGGAGATAAATTGTTGGTATGAGCTAATGATAAAAAATGGTATTTTCCTTATCCGAGTAATATTTTTCATTCTTCCAATAAGAGAATTTTTTAGAATATAATAATTTTTATTAATTAAAATAATCCATAATTTTTAATTCATCATGTTGAAATTTAAAAAACATAAATTTTTGAGTGTTTTCTGAAAGATTGATTTTTAGTCGAAATTATGGAATTTACAAAAATTATAAATCCCATTTTTTATCCATATGAAAGAATATCCTATAATATTTCAATACCATTAAATCATTAAAATATAAAACTAAGAAATATTGTTATGTATTTTTAAATATTATTTTAACAAATAATATATTGTCCAAATATTTTTTGAACTAAAGAAAAATGTTACTTTATAATAAAATTTGGTCTTCTCTTTATGCAGTGTATTTTCATGGTGATGTTTGTCATTGGGTTTAATGGATACCTCATAACTTTTATTAAATTCATAATAAATATTTTTTGTCTATAACATCATAAACCAACCCACCATGTCACACCTTGATGGTAATGAGTCGAGTGGGACACCCCAATCCCCCCTCTAATTGGTCATGGGATGGAGTCAATCACCAAATTGTTATATAACACACTTGGGAGGACATAGCCTAAAGTACATGTACAAGAAAACATATATCCAATCTCCCATCACCACACTAAAATTAAATATACAAGAGATACATGAATTTATTAATATATCAAAATACCAAGATCATAGTATGACAAAATTATTGGAAAACATAAAGTGAGAAATATCAACCATCAAAAACAATAAATGAATTAAACCATGTAATAAAGTATAGAGCCATTGTAAAATGAAAAACCTTTTAGAAACCACAATATATCCCTCTCAAATATAGATTTTCCACTCATAGTCCACATAAGGCCTCTTCTAAATCCATTCCATCTTTATAAGACTTCACATTTTTGGGAAGACCCCATGCAGGGTTAAGTTAGATAACACCCGATATGACACCCCAAAATCACAAAACATAAAGAAATAATATATTAGTCAAATCAACATACAAAATTTATTTCATCGAAAATATTATAATTAATGTTAACAACCCATATGTACTAAATATAGACACTAAGTCTCAAGTCAAGGTCCCAACAGCACTGTCATCCTGGGATTCTACATGAGGATTCAAAGTAACACTAATTTGGGAGAACTCACTCTTAGAACATGATATCATTGATGTAATTCATCCAAGAAGTCATTATAATGTGTCGTTACAATGAATAAGTATACACTAGAACACATAATATATTGATACATTGATAATGTAACTCTCCCAAGGCTTGTAAGTTATATCTGAAACTATTTTGAATAACCTGCTAAATATGGGATCAAAGCCCTAGTACGTTGGTCCTTCCAATTCATTAAATCATGTGCAAGGTAGAAGATATTTTGGATTATCCCACCACAGTGAAAACATTTTTTTTCTTAATTCATTATCTTAGATAGAACCTATAAAGTTGATCATATTTTAAGATTAATACATGATCTCTCACTCAACACTCATGGGGATGGATTGATGGAAAAATTCCCCACACTCGAGAAAACAAGGGTATTAAAATACCCATGAAAATTTTCATGGTGTTTATTATTATTACACCATGTATCTGTCTTACCCCTGGTCTACCCATGTTCTAAGACACATGCAGGTGTACTTCAAGTCGTTCCTGTGTTCATTGCTTGTTCCCATGTACCTGGCCATCTCATGGTGCTCTAGTTGGGTAAGAGTACAAGGATATGCTCATGTACTCTATATGTTCCTATATTACTTGAAATATATATTCCTTTATAATCCAATGGTAGACCCCGAGTTTCCAGGCATATGACACATGACATGTGGTGGGTACAACACAATGTGTGGTATTTCATTTTCATGAATCCTCAGTCATCATCGCCTAAGAAATATGAAAAATGTGTTCATTGAATTTCATTCAATATATAAAATATTTCTAGAACCGAGAGTATAAAATGTGACTTTTCTCCCTAACCTTATATGATATCAATCAATCTATGATTCTCATAATCTAATCTAGATCTATCATTGATTGATCTTTTCCATTTTATTGGATTAATTCCATCTATCCAACCCACTTTAGAACTGATCATCCATTACCCTAGACTTATACAACAATGTTACACCATAAAACACTGATCCCAAACATCCATAATTGAAATTTTGTCTTCATAACTCCCTATATTCAAAAAATGAACCCAAAGTACTGATCCCATGCTCCAAAGTACATTTACATAATAATCATACACAATGTATTTTTGAACCGTCGGATAAAGAATATTCGAATGAAAAACTTATCGAGAAATGGGTAAGAGATACATAAATAACTATATCAATAATTCTTCTACAAATTTTACTTTAAAATATATCTATTTACATCATAATAAAGATAAAATAAGGATAATCATAGAAATAATTCACATTTACTAATATGATAAATATGTACCCACACAACATTAATGACCAAAAGATCAAATTTTTAGTAGAATTGATTATTTTATTCATGGTAAAAATAGGCATACATTAATGTAAAAAAACACATTAACTTGAGATTAGAACAATCATTTGTAATGAATTTCGGACATTGACATTGGTGAGATACACAAACTCTGTTGGAAAACAAATTGTCAAAGAACGATCTATTGACATTCATCCATGAAATCCATCCAATATATCATATTTCATTACATAGGGTTTTAAAGATAAAGTTATGGATTTTGTATAAGAGGTATATTATATTAGGGGACTAGGATTATATTAATTAATTAATTAAAAATATATTTATCTATTTATTAATCCACCCATCTTGTTGCTTATGACAATCACCTGATGCATGCCAAGGGTATGTCATTCCTAGGGTAAAATCGGCCTACAAAATTCAATGGTAGTATTATATTTTCATTATAAGACACCTTATTGGATTTTTTTACATTATTTATGAAAAAGTATTCACACATGATATAATATAATTAATATTTTTATTATATCAAAAAAGCCACAAAATCCTTTTCTATTTCAGCACCTAGATCCAAAAATATTAATTAAAATATTAGAAACATTTTTAAGGAAAAATATAGTCTTTACATTCTACCCATATCAAGTATTTTTTCCTCAAATAATAAAAATAATACTAAAAAACTAAGGGTAATGTACTCACAGTATGTTCTTGCGCTCTTAGATTCTCTCTTAAATATTATAATGCTACCCATAAACATGTAATGAGAGAATTTCCTTCCAACTAAAGATATTTTTATACTGATCCATTAACTCTAGTAGGTGACCTATAAATTTATCTCCATCAAAAATGACCACATTAGTCTGGTTAATAACATGTAATGTGTCCGATACATAACTCCTCATATGTGACACATGAAAGATGTCTTATACACAGTCAAATTGTACTGGTATATCTAAGAGGTGTTATGCCTCAATAAACCATTGAATTTTATAAAAAGGTTAAAAAAACATAAATATAACTTGTCCCACCAGCCAAATATCTGTAACACTCATCGAGGTAATACCTTCCTAAACATAAGGTCCTCATAGTCAAAATTAAAAGGCCTTCTTTGTGATTCCTTCTAAGAATATTAATGTATCTATTTGATCCCCAAAAACTCTTGTATGTTATCTATATTATTTATTGTAGCTATCACCAAGTATGGTCCCATTTCTGTAGATTATCCTAGAACATTATAGCATAGTAGTGATGTATATGGTATCCCATACAATTCCTTGAAAGGATCAATACCACTGATGAAATGGTGCCTATTATTTAAGGAAAACTCCAAAAATTGTATATTATACTCAAAATTAATTCCAAATTCCATCATACAATCTTGCTATATGTCATCTGTAACATGAATGGTGTAATTATTATAGTCCTTAGTATGGGGTGAAACATGATTCTAAAACAATCTGGGTCTCAAATCACCTATACAATCCTCTCCAAAATAATTATTTGAAGCATGGATCATGGTATGAAATAATCGTCATGGGGACTTTGTGGAGTAATTCTATCTCTCATAAAAAATGTGTCTCGAGATATCAACTAAACTCTACTCTAGAATGGCTAGGACTTGGAATAGCTTAGAGAGTACGTTAATGATCACCCAGAGGGTATCATGTCTGTTAATGTTTTTTGGTATCTCTTCATGAAGATGATATAGATACAACCCCACTTCCACTCTAACACATTAATGTGTTGAGCTAAATCCACTAAAACATTATCTTCAGCCCATAGTTATAAAAAATGAGGAATCAGAAGAAAAAATATGCTACCCATATCTTTATTCCTAGACACTAGTACTAAAAGTGAAGTTCCTATTACATATTCACAAAACCTATATGTACCGCCATTATGGATGGATGAAATTTCATAAAATCCTCCTCCTTCAATGTAGTTGGGATAATTTATCATCCCCAGAAATAGACCGTGATCCCCACGATTATAAAATATATCAAGAGATCATCTAGAGGTTATATGAATAAAAATTCTCGCAAATTTTTAATCCCTATTATGATCCAAACTAATATGATGTAGAATAGGTGGGGAAATAATCATAAACTGGAGGTACGCCTCACTATACTCATATATTATGGAAAACTATAATGAGGTCAACAACTATAACACCTCACTCAATAACTATGAAATATAAATCCAGTAGATTGCATCTTCCACAAATTTTCCCTTCACATAAGTATATGAAATAACTAATTCATAATACTGAAGAAAAATTATCTATCACATATGTCTCAAGTTAAGGTCCATCTATGAAATGATATAATTTAGACACTTCTAGTTGGATGATACGATACACTGCACACCCATAAGGCATTTTTTCCACATCTTTAGGTCTAAGACCACTATATCCATCTCCAAATCAAATTTATGATAGTCTTTATCATGTGGTATCAGCAATAGAGACACATAAAAAATCACTACATTATTCAACATCAGACCACATTGAAGCTGGTTTTAGAGGAATCATTGAACACTGCATACTCATTTCCCTCATATAATAATTTCAATAATAAAATTTCTTATAAGACATTATTTATGCCTTTAAAAAAAATATTAGAGTCACTATATTGACATGGAAGGCTCCCTATTTTAGGGAAAATAGACCCAGGTGCCACAATATATGAGAAATTATATATGAATCATTGTTAGTATCCTTCCAACCAAAGGAAACTATCTTCGACTATAATTCTCATGGGTGGCTCCCAATAAAGAACTACATAAACCTTCACTAGTTATACTGATATCATCTCTTTTGATATGAAATTTCCTAGTAAGTGAAAACCTAAAATATAGAACTAAAACTTTTAGAATTTCATGTATATTCGGTGATCCATTAGTGTGTCGTAGACAATACTCAGTGTCACACATGATCCTCCCCATACAATCAGGTAAACCCAAATTATTTTGATAGATACCACCACGAAAAAAACTAATAGGGATAAAATATCTTTTACATGAGCCCTAAGAACACTACTGATGCATTCCACACACTAAAAGAATCACTAACCAATTGTAGTGGCCCAATTGGAATCATAATATCATCTTCTATATATCCTCATCTTGAACCTGGTGTTGGTGATCCCTGAATTCAGATCAATAATTGATAGATGTTTCATTCCCTTTATGTAGATAACGACATCATCGATCCATAGTAGTAATTACATATTTTCCATGGTAACCTAGTTTGGGTGAGGATAATCCATCCACAACCTCATGCTCTAGACCTCGTTCCTGAAAAAATTGGGCATCCCATGGTGACAAATTGGTTATGGAGAATCCATGTAACACTCCAAGTTTTTATGAGAAATATTATTTTTAATTTCCTTTATGTCTTGTGTTGTATGCTACAACAAGATTACCTTATGTTATACAGAACACTGAATTTTCTTGTAGTATACGCAAACACTTTTCTTGGCATGTGTTGCACGTAAGAGAGACCTTCATCAATAGCGTGTTGTACGCAATTCTGAGTTTCAGTATACAACGATATATTGATATAATATTATTATGAACTAGCCATTATGAATAGTATTAACCGCATTTTTAATTTTATAACATTATAATTCATCTTAATCATTTTCTAGAACAAGTTATGAGAACAAAATCAATTTTTCATATAAATGAAATATTTTTCCAAAAATATGATTTTGTCTCCTTTTGATGGTGAACCCACATTAAATCTAATTTTGAAATTTTTATGAGTTAAATATAACAAAATAAACTTATTCATCCAAATAAGTATATAAAAATTTTCATTGATAATTTTTTAATATTTTTCTGTTAACCTTCATATTTTGATGAATAAAAGAAATACGATAAATTTTAATTAAAAACATCTTTTCATCAAGATTATTATATGGTTTAATTATAATATTGAATGGTTTTAATGTATAAAAAAAATATTTTTACCATTCAATATAATTCAAGTAATTATCATTAATTTTACATTGACTTCATTGGTAAAAACATTTCAATCTTTTGCTATGTTTTGACTTTTAAAACCCATTTTCTCAATAGCGGGATTAATTTTAAATTAAATACATTCACTTATGTATTTTGAATTTGAAAAAATATATTTAATATTTGGAATCATTAGGTAAAAATTAGGTTAATATGCTACTTTTTATTTTTAGACATTATAAATAGTAACTACGGTAAATTTTATTCACTACAGTTAAAGGTAAATCTGGTAATTATGGGTAAAAATAAGATAATAAAATTATTCTAACACATGTAAAAATTTTATTGGTCTAATAAAAGTCGACCCATATCACCTAAGTGTCGGAATAGATTCATTTCCTGGACACTAGACCACGAAAAGGATGTAATTATTAATTAAACCAAAGAAAGTGACAACATGTCACTATCTTATATCTTATAAGTGTAATAATTTTAATTTAGTGATAAAATTCATTAAACATCAAAAATAAATAGTCACCAGAATGATAATAAAATTATGTACATCATATGAATTTATTTTTAATATTTAGGGATTATATAATTATCATTATTGGTGACATAATAGTGATGTATAAATTATTTTATTGATTGAAATATAAAATACATTGTATTAAAATATTAAAATAAAAATTTTATGAACAATTTAATGTGCTCCACAAATTTTCAAGATGAATATTATATGTTATAGATATATTAAATATTTTGGTTCGAAAATATCTTATTTTTTGACTTTATTTAAATTCAAATAATTGAATACTATCAAAATTGACCCTATTGATATTTTATTAAAATAACATATTATTAAATTGATTAAAAATTAAAAAAATATTGAAAAATTATAATTTGAAATTTATATGGTCTAAAATTTCATAATGTATTCAATTATGGACAATTAAAAACACATAAGTTATTATTTATAACAATTTAGAATTTAGAATCGTATTACAACAAATAAAATTAAATAGATTAAATAAGGATAAAACAAAATGTTAATGTTTAAAATAATTTTCCAACATGTATAAATTTTATTGGATAATGAGATTACGACCCTAATTCATCTCAGTTTTGATGTTGAGTCATTTTGGAGGGTTTTAGGTGGGGTTTTAGTTTATTGTAAATTAATATTTTTGAGGTTTCCAAAAGTGCCTCTCTCCTCTCTTATTAAAGGGCACCCCCTCCATTCCCTCTTAACAAAATTTTGAGCATTCATGCTCAGAAAAACCCTGTCCATTTCTCTTAAAAACTTCCCTAGAAACATAGTATAGGTCCTGGTTTTCTTCAAAGACCAACATTAGTTCCCTAAGAGGAGGTTTAAAAGAGGCGCATCGAAGAAGAGGTAATATCCTTTACCGATACTTTAAAATTTATTTCTTCTTTATCTTTCTCTTCTTTAGTTGATTCATTATAAAGTAATAACATCAGTATAAATAAGATATTGATATTTTATTATAAATAATAAACAATCCTATTTCACCTTCTATCCATACTACGAGAAACGAATTCACCACGCGTGCGTACGTAGGGCTTACCGTCTCCAAGTGGTGTTGTAATTTGTTTTTCCACTGGCACCATACATGGATGGGTATATTGGTGGAAATAATAACTATATATTATTATTATAAAATAATACAAATTCTCAGATATTATATCATCCACTCCAATTCCATTCAATAATTATGGGAATGATATCATCGCCCATGCGTACGTACAGATT
Source organism: Viscum album (assembly GCA_963277665.1). Lineage (NCBI taxonomy): Eukaryota > Viridiplantae > Streptophyta > Magnoliopsida > Santalales > Viscaceae > Viscum > Viscum album. The sequence continues at coordinate 1,917,028,462 of OY728125.1, read as the reverse complement.
ACCGTCTCCATAATGTGATGTGATTCATTATACATGTTAACCATTCAAGAATGATTATAAATTATATATAATAAGTAATCATAAAATATATGACATAAAAAATCTTCTGGATTTATGCATATATATATTTATCTCATTTACTTCCATTCAATTTAATAAGGAAACAAAAATAGCGTCCATGCTAACATACAACATACCGTATGCATGAACGGTGTATTTCATTCCATTTATCGATAAATTATATAAATATTCTGAATATATATATAATATATAAATCATGTTTTACATTATGGAAGTATGTAATCATTATCTATGTAATCATTTGAATAATTACAAGTCATAACACGTACGATAAATGAAACGATTTTACCCAAAACACTGCTTTAACATGGAATTGACAAATGAAAGGTTAATATAAAGTTGTTAGTGAATCATATATGATATAATAAATATTATTATGGTTTAGTTATAAGTTAATAATATGTTAAACCCACTATACAGGAGTCTCGGTCAAATATTGAAGAAATTAGACATAAGGTAAGGGATAATTATTCCAATCTCATTTTTATCTGGGATTGTTTATTTGTAAGTATTTATTGGGGTTATGTTTATCATCCATGTCCATGTTCTCTCAAAATGTTTTCATAAAATGTTTACTATTTTTCCATGTATGTTTAAATCTATTTTTATCCTTTGTTGACTTTTACCACATTTTATGGAAAGAATCTTTCTTTTGTTTACCATACAAGGTACTTTTTGACTTCTCTAGAGAATGTACGAGGAGAATTTTTTTTAACTTATACGTCGTGAATGAATTTATATAGTTTAATAATGCCTTATTTACATGAATATTATTCAAAAATATATCAGGATTATTTTTTTTAAAAAAAATTATTTTAAAATTGCAAGACATTTGGAGAAAAGAAAATGATTTTGAAGAAGAAAGGATATTTTCCTCAAGAATTCATTCCAAATGTTTTATCAAAACTATATTTCATATAAGATGACATTATTTAGTATGTTTATATTTCAAGTATAATGTCTCTATTATTTACATGGTTTTATTTTTCTTATGATGAAATGATATCCATTTGTTTTATATAGATTATGTTATGAATGGATGATGTTTATGAAACCCGTTTTATTCTTTGGGTTACGATGAATGATCTATGATTGTTTTGTGGCACAAGTAATAATTATTTCAGTATGATACGGTTGGGACCTATATCTCTTTCCAATGAAATGGGTAATTATTTATATCAAATGATATAGACTTGGCTGGAATGACATGTAAATTCAGTTCCGTAATACGTGGTCGGAACGACAAGTAAACCTGGTTCAGTAATGGACATTATCCACTATGATAGCATTGGAAACAATGCCTTGGATACTATGGAAATCATATCATGTGATTAATGTTTTTCCATAATTACATGTTTTATTCCGCTGATATTTTATCATGTTTAATGTTCCTTTTTAATATGTGCCCTATGTACATCCAAGATTTGTGTCATTACTCATGTTTTTACGTTCAATTGATTATGGATTGATTTATGTTCTCCATTTTTACCCTTACTTAGAATTTGAGATCACCATTTTTATGTTTTCTTTTCCCCATGATATAAATAGAGTATTTATGTATGAAAAAGGGGAATAACTTTATGAGAGATATTAGAGTGCTTTTACCATGATTAGAAGAATTTGTTCCGAGTTTCCAAAGACACTAAACTATTACGGTCCTTGGGTGTATGTTTTTGTTAGGTATTAAGTATTCGACAAAATTAATGTAACGTCCATGTATGTCAAGATTAGGGACTCTACAGTTGGTATCAGAGGAATGGTTTAGTTAACCATTGGAAACAAGGATGATAAATCATTAGTTAGATCCCTAGAGATATTTTTAAGGAATGTCTTGGGATGTCCGTAAGGTTATGAATAAGTATAAGTTACAATCCAAGAATTATGATAAAAATAATGAATAACATAGGATTAAACCAATTATTTTAGAGATTGAACATACTACCCTTTATTAGGTTTTTTCCAAGTTTGATTTTTTCCTCTCATACTATTCTTTTTGGGTTTTTGATAATGGCTCGAACTTGAAGGAACCTTGTAAATGATCAATGCACTGGGCAATGTAATGATTGTCCCCATTAACAACCAAATGTTATGGGGAATAGAGTGGAAAACTCTATTACTATACTTACACATTTTATGAATCATTCTAGACTTCCAATTGAGAAAATAAATGAAAAATATTCTATTATGTCCTTCATAAGGCAACATACACCTTCTTTCAGTGGGTCTTCTAATCCACATGTTGCTGAAAAATGAATCAGTACCATTGAAAAGTTATTTTTCATACTTCATTATTCAGAACCTGAAAAAGTCATTTTGGTTGTTTACAGTTTAGAAGGTGAAGCAGAACAGTGGTGGACTTTAATTAATAATACAAGTCCCCAAGATCAAATTGAATCCATGGAATGGGACGAGTTCAAGAACTTGTTTTTCAATAATTACTTCTCTTGTATTCTTCAAAAAAATATGGAAAAGGTGTTTCTTGAACCTAAGTAAAAGGATGATGAAAATGTTGGTATAAACGAGGATATTTTTATATGGCTTACAAGGTATGCATTTGGCTTTATCGTCCAACCTGAAAGTAAAGTTGATAAATTTTTCAGTGGGTTAAAACAAAGTCTTCGAAGGGCATTAGCTACATGAGACTTCAGTAGCTATGATGAAATTGTTTTTTGTGCTATCATGGTAGAACTGGAAGATGGTGTTACATATCCATCTCTAGGATTTGACAAGAAACAAAATATCATGTTCAAAGAATAATCTCAAAATAATTGTGAAAAGAATAGTAATGTTTTTTTATGCTCAATGTATGGAAAGAAGCATGGGGTAGATGGTCTTAAAGGGACTATAAAATGTTCTAAGTGTTGAAAATAAGGTCAACGAGCAGCTGAGTGTCAATGTAATGGGAAAAAGGTATCTAATTATTGAATAGAGAAAAGGCTACATAGAACGCACCACCAACACTTCAATGCTACATGGTAAAGGAAATGGGGCATTATGCTAACAATTACCTAATCAAAGGGTTAATGATGACCAACATCAACAACATCTTAAGGCAAAGGACAAGGGGATGTCACATGCGATCACTATTGGTGATTTTGAATATGAAAATGAAGTGGGGGAATGAATATGTGTATATGTAACAGGATTCCAAAATTGTGTTGTGGAATCTCATTTATAGTATTATGGAATAATGAAATATATTTGTATTGGTTTTCAATAATTGTATGGTACCAGTAACCATGAAAAGTGATTGAAATATTTTTGTAAAGATGATGATATGCGCATAATGATGGGATACAGAGAAAATAATATGTTTGACAGTATTAATGAGCTCATGACTGATATAAGGAAAAAGTGACATCATGGTTTGAGTATATCGACATTTTGGGATTTTGGTATGTGGAAATAATTAACTTTTGACAGCATTCATGTTTTCACTAAGGTTCTATGGTAATTAATGTTTCAAAAGAATACATGATTACGTTATTCACAATTTTGGAATATGAACAACAAGATATATCTTTTGATATATGGGGGATAAATGATGGTAATCATATGGTTTGTATATGACCTCTAGAAATCTTTTTCTTTATCTTATTAGATTGGACAGACTTATTTTGGATAAGCCTAAATATTAGAATGGATTAAGTTAGAAATCATATAGTATTTTTTAAGGCTAAAACTTGTGATATTATTTCTGAAATGTTATAATAGTATAGTTTTAAAAAAAGGACAACCCTTAGGATGAGCGACAACCCGTCACGTCGGACAAGAATAGAACCCACAACCAAAGTGCGACAAGCCTTTATCACCTACCACTAGCCTATATGAAGTTCCTGGTTAATAAAAATTAGGATTATTTTATTAAGAAGTATGATAGTTTAAGTATAAGTTCATTTTTGAAATCATATATGGTTAATCTCACCATATATGGACTTATGTATATTTAATAACTTTTGATAACCTTTTTTTGAGACAGATGGAATGACCTATCATTCTATCGCATAATCTCCTAACACTTCAAGAATGATAAATTCAACTTCATTTATTTAAATAAGAGATGAAGATGAAATTTTTCAAAGAATGACCGATGATGATATTACATTGAAATCAGGTAAGTATTTCTCCTTATGGAAAATGCATCAACTTTAGGGAAATGATATTGAAAACCAAAAATGTTGTCCATGTACCCTCATATCTGATTAATCAGATGGTACCTTAGATCATCACAAATTTATAGATTTGTGATTTTTGGATTTTTCATATCCATGTTCTCTACCACTCTCTATCGGAACATTATGGTTAGATTTCTCTAGGATATCCATATTTTCACCAATGTTCTACTATGTGGAAACCCAGTGATGAGTTAATTTGGGTAACCATTTTGTTTCATAATTTATTTTTTAAAATTATGTTTTTGTATTCCTCTTTATGAAGTGGGGTTCTATGAAATAAACATTCAAGTAGTAAACCATTTGTATCCCTGATGAATTTCGAGGGCGAAATTCATTTTAAGGGGGGTCGAATGTAACACACTTAGATTTTTTGAGAAATAATTTTTTTAATTTTTTTATTTGTTGTGTTGTACGCTACACCAATATTAGATTGCACTATACGCAAGACCGTATTATCTTGTTTTATACGCAAACACTATTCTTGTCTTGTGTTGCACGCAAGAGTGACCTTCCTCAATAGCGTGTTGTAAATAATACCGAGTTTCGCTATAAAAGATATATGGTTCTAATATTAGTATGAACTAGTCATTATGAATACTATTAATCTAATTTTAAATTTTATAACATTACAATTCATCATAATCATTTTCTATAAAAATTTATGAGAACAAAATCAATTTTTCTTATAAAAGAAATATTTTTCCAAAAATACAGTTTGGATTCCTTTTCATGGTGCACCCACATTAAATATAATTTTTGACATGTTTATGAGAAAAGTTTGACCAAATAAACATATTAATTGTAATAAGTATTTAAAAATTTACTTTGGATAATTTTTAAAAATTTTTCTGTTGACATTCATATTTTGATGAATAGTAAAAATACTCTAATTTTTAATTAAAAACAACTTTTTTCATCAAGATAATTTAAATGGTTAAATTATAATATTTATTGATTTTAAATTATAAATAGAATATATTTTTATTTTTTTATATAATGAAAGTAATTATCATTAATTTTACATTGAATTCATAGGTAAAACATTTTAATCTTCCATAATGTTTAATCTCAAAAAACCCATTTTCTCAAAAGCAAGATTAAATTTAAAATAAATAATACATCTTATGTGTTTAGAATTTGGGAAAATGGATTCCTTATTTGGAATTAGTAGGTACAAATTATGTTAATAGGATTCTCTTTATTTTTAGACATTATGAATAGTAACAATGGTATATTTTATTTACTACAGTTAAAGGTAAATCGGGAAATTAAGGGTAAATTTAAGATTATAAAATTACCCTAACACCTGCCAAAATTCTATTAGATGAATAAAAGTCAAACCATATCAACTAAGGGTCGTAATAGATTCATTTAAAGGATGCTTGACCATGAAAAGGATGTAAATATTATTAAAACCGATAAAGGGACAACATGTCACTCTCTTATATATAATTAGAGTAATAATTTTAATTTAGTGATAGACTTCATAAAACTTCAAAAATAAATAGTCACCATAAATATACTAAAATTATTTACATCATGTGATTTTATTTAGAATTTTTATGGATTATATAATTATCATTAATGGTTACACAATAGTGATGTATAAATTATTTTATAGATTGAAATATCAAATAAATGGTTTTAAAAATATTAAAATAAATATATTATGAATTATTTAATGTGCTCCAAGAATTTCCAAGATTAATATTACATTATAGAGATATATTAAATATTTTGGTTCGAATATATCTTATGTTTGTATTTTATTTAAATTCAAATAATTGAATAGTGTCAAAATTGACAGTGTTGATATTTTATAAAAATAACATATTATTAAATTTTTTAAAAATCACTAAAATATTTTAAAACATTAAATTGAAATATATATGGTCTAAAAGGTCATATGGTATCCAATTATTGAAAATTAACAACACATAAGTATGTATTTATTACAACTCATAATTTATAATCTTATTACCACAAATAAAATTAAATAGATTAAATAAGGTTAAAACAAAATGATAAGGTTTAAAATAAATTCTCAACATGCCTAAATTTTATTGGTTTATGATATTACAAAACTATATTATCACATATTATATGTTGTGTCATTTTGGAGGTTTTTAGGTGGGGTATGAGTTTGTTGTAAATTAATATTTTGGTTGTCTCCAAAAGTGCCCCTCTCCTCTCTTATAAAAGGGCACCTTCCCCCTCTCCTCTTCGCAACATTTTCAGCCTTGAAGCTCGGCCAAAACCTATCAATTGATCTTATCCACTTCCTTAGAAACATACTATAGGTCCTGGTTTTATTCATAGACCAACATTAGTGCCCTAAGAGGAGGTTTAGAAGAGGCGCGTCGAAGAGGTAATATCCTTTACCGATTCATTCAAATTTATTTCTTCTTATACATCTTCTTATTTAGTTGTTTAATTATAAATTATTAACATCAGTATAACTAATATATGTATATGTTATTATAAATATGAATCAACCCTATTTCACCTTATATCCATCCTATAAAAAATGAAATCATTGTGTGTGCGTACGTACGACTTACCGTCTCCACGTCGTGGTGTAATCTGTTTTTCCACCACCACCTTACTTGGATGAGTATAATGGTGGAAATAAAAAATATATAATTATTATAACATAATACATATTTTCATATTTTATATCATCCAATCCAATTCCATTCAATAATTATGGGAATGATATCATCGCTCGTGAGTACGTACGGATTACCGTCTCCACGATGCGATGAGATTCATTCTCCATGTTAACCATTAAAAAATGATTATAAAGTATAGTTAATAAGTAATAATGAAATATATTACATAATAATTCTTCTTGATTTATGTATATATATATATATATGTAATTTACTTCCATTTAATTTAATCAGGAAACGAAAACAACGTTCATGCGTTCGTACGGCCTACCATCTCCATGAACGGTGTATTTCATTCCATTTATTGATCTATTATATATATATATATATTCTAAATATATATTATATATAAATCATGTTTTACATTCTATATGTAAGTGATCATGATTTAAGTAATCATATAAATAATTACAATTCAAAATAGGTACGATAAATGAAACGATTTTACCCAAAACACTCCTTTAACATGGAATTGACAACTGAAAGGGTAATATAAAGTCGTAAGTGAATCATATATGATATAATAAATATTATTATGGTTCTATTATAAGTTAATAAAATTACTAAACCCACTATATAGGAGTCATAGATACACACAAAATAAATTAGATATAAGGTAAGGGATAATTATTCCAATCTCATTTTTATCCAGGATTGTTTATTCGTATGTATTTATTGGGGTTATGTTTATCATCCCTGTCCAAGTTTTCTCAAAATGTTTTCATAAAATTCTTACTATTCTTCCATTTAAGTTTAAAGTAATTTTCACCCTTTGTTTAATTTTACCACATTGTCCAGAAGGAATATTTCTTTTTTTTACCATACAAGGTACTTTTTTACCTTTCCGACAAAAGTATGAGGAGAATTTTTTTATCTTATACGGCATGAACAGATTTTTACGGTTTTATAATTCCCTTTTTACATGAAGCTTATTACAAAATAATTCCTGATTATTTTCAACAAAATTCGTTTCTTTTAAAATTTCCTGGCATTTGGAGAAAATCAAATGATTTTGAAGACGAAAGGATATTTTCCTCAAGAATTCATTTCATGTGATTTATCAAAACTATTTTCCATATAATGTTAAATTATTTAGTATGTTTATGTATCAAGTATAATTTCTATAATATTTAAATGGTTTTATTTTTCTAATGATGAAATGATACCCATTTGTTTTATATGGATTAAGTTTTGAGGAGATGATATTTATGAAACCCATTTTATTCATTGGGTTATGATAAATGAATTATTATTGTTTTCTGGCACACGTAATAATTATTTCAATATGAGATGTGTGGGACCTATATCTCCCTACATTGCATTGGGTAATGATTTATATCTCATGAGATAGACATGGCTGGAATGACATGTAAATATGGTTCAGTAATACAGGGCCGGAACGACCAGTAAACTCAATTTAGTAATGGACTTTGTCCACTATGATAGTCGTGGAAGCAATGCCTTGTCTAAAACGGAAATCATATCATGTGTTTAAATGTTTTTCACAATTACATGTTTTATTCCGATGAAATTTTATCATGATTAATGTTCCTTTTTGATTTATGCATTATGTACTGCCAAGATTTATGTTATTACTCGTGTTTTAGGCTCATGTTACTCTGGTCAAATGTTTACGAATTGTTTGATGTTATAAATGTTTATCCTTACAGAGCATTTGAGCTCACCTTTTTTTGTTTTCTTTTCCCCATGATATAAATGAAGGATTTAGGTGAGAAAAAAGTGGAATAACTTTATGAGAGATATTGAAGATCTTTCACCATGATTAGAAGATTTTGTTCCGAGTTTACAAAGACAATAAACTATTATGGTCCTTGGGTGTCAGTTTTTGTTATGTATTAGGTATTAAGAAACATTAATGTAATGTCCATGTATGTCAATCTTTGAGTCTCTACAATCCATTCCTCTATGAATCCTACAACTACATCATCATCTCATGAAGTTCTCTGAGATACATTCGAAATAGTATGATAGATAATGGGATAAACCATGAGTGCATCAATGAAGAGGTTGATATCCATTTTGGGACTGGAAATATCCTCAAGGATGATGACCTCATACTCTAACACCAATTTAGAATGATAAAATCTCATAAAATTTGAAGATCCAATGTTAATACTATAAAAACTATTTGAATCGGATATATCATCATATGTATTTCCACGATTAATTACATATATTTCCATCTTACAAATTATGGAAAACTTTTGACAATCTATATGGAAACACCACATCCCCTAGACAAAATAATAAATTTTTTCATTAACTATATATATCCATTAAATACCTAGTATGATACCATAAGGCCTCATCACAAGTAAAAATGGATCCCATTAGAAGCTAACTGCTCCATGATTCTGGTAACACTGTCAAAAAAATTGTGTAATTACTGAATCAAATCTAGTAGTATTCACTAACTGCAATGTTCAATCCATAGGCCAAAATTGAATTACTAGCTCTTGAACACAGTATATACCAACAAAATATGGTCTCATTCATGTGGATATTAGTACTACAGATAATTTAAAAATGATATATAACGTTGATAAAATCATACCATGAGCCTTTGGTTCATATTCCTCTACTTTCTATAGTTATCCTCATCTCTAAACACCATCTCTATGAACCTATAATCAACAATCGATGGGTAATTGTGGAAATCAATCAAATCACCTACCACCTCCGACATCTTTCCTGTATCCAATTTCAGGTCTACCATTATATTAAAAATCTCAATAAAAACCATGAATCTAAAAATATGACCCCCTAATACCTCTATGTCATCCGTATGGAATGTTGGAAATTCTTGGAATATTTCCCCAACTATTTTAGGAGTAGAACTGTAACATCTCGAGAATTTGAGAATTATTTTTTTCGAATTAATTTTTCTTATCAATATTTTTCATTTCACATGACACTAGAAATAGTTATATATATATATATAATAAAACATGAAGTGAAACATTCTTTTCATATGAAATATTAACTTGTCTTTTGGGACACAAAATACCAACTTGGATTGCGCTACAAGTAGTAATGACACAGTGTTTGATGCATGCAACACTAAGATTCTATGCAGCATCTTTATTTATATATATATTTAGTTAAATTAGAAAATTATAACCTATCCTTCAAAATAGTAATATTAATAGTATCAACAAGTTTTTAATCATTTTATATTTATTTTATATAAATGAACCATATTGATAATGATATATTATATTTTTACTAAAGTTCTTTTATGTTAAAAATATAATCTTCTTGAATAGACTTGTTTTTAAGAATAAAATTTATTTTAGACACTTTTAGAAATTTTATTTGATAAAATATAATTCATTTTTAAATTCATAATGTCCAATTAACCAAGTTGTACTTTTTGGGATTTTTATAAGAAAATACATTTTTTGATGATTAGTGAAAAATACTGCTTTTTTGTTAAAAATTTTGTTTCATTATAATAAATTGTTAATGATAAATTATATTATAAATATTTATTTACAAATTATATAAACATTAAATAAATTTATATAATTTAATTCATTACAATCAATTTCACTATTAAACTGAATATCAAATCTTAACAACCTTTTGAACTTTTTCTTACTTTCAAATGACTTCTTTTCGTCCCGTCTTCAAGATTACAACTAATGTTAATTTTTCCACATATGAAATTTTAATTTATAAAAAAAAAATAAAAAAAAAGTTGATGTCATGTATTTAGATTCTAATAATACCACGATAATTTTTTATAAATATGATTAGGAAAAGTGATTAAAATTAACTATAACAGTTAAGGAAAATTTATGCTTAATTAGGGACCAAACATTTAAATTAACAGACTAAATGACCAACAAACATTTAAAAACCCCCTTTTATGTTCCTATTTCGTACATAAACCTTTTATTATTGAGTTGGTTTGGTTTGGTATGACTTTTGTAATGTTTAAACATTGCACACCTAACTTGTTTCTAAAAATACAAAGTAACTCCTTTTTCTTCCCAATAAATGGCCACAACATCTACCCATTCCTCACACATATCAAAACTTTTATGTTCATCCATGATCAACCCAGGTAGACTAAAATAAATCCTCAATTAGACCTTGAAGAATAACATTGTTCAAAAATATTCTCAATGATTTCTTTTGGCGTAAACCGAAGAGAGTTACCTAGTTAATAGGTAACACCTTCTCTCAAACTCATTGAATTAATTTTCATTCTTAACCCCCTAAAATCACTTTATTGTATTATTTTTTTGAAAAACCTAGTATCATCCATATACTGGGATATTTTTGTACAAATTTTCAGACTTACAAATATGAACACCTCCATCTAATGGATGTTGAGAATATTATTTCTGTGCAAGGAAAACAACTGCCTTACAAGATGATGATTGTTCATTTCTCCTTTACCACAAATAATGGTGGACATTATGCTGGAAAATATATATATGTATTTCATATATTTTAAATAATTTTTATATAATATTCTTTTCCTTTTACAACACACATCTAATTACATTTCATTTGGTGTTAATAAGACAATCTCGTTTGAGGAAGTGTGAACTACCGCCCCCTCAAAGCTATCTGATTAGTTGACACACCACATTGAATGTGTTAAGGATGGGATCAATGAAAATATATGAAATTTAAGATATATCTATGATAATATAATATATATATATATATATCATTTAAAAATTTGCTTTCTATATGCCAATAAAAAAAGAAACAACATTCATGCGTACATAGGACTTACCGTATCTATGAACAATGTTTTCAATTTCAAAAATAATTATGATATAGATCATTATAATTTAAATTTAATGGGTATAAATGAAATTTATATCATGATATTAATTATAGAAACAATATATAACTATAAGTACCAATGATATAGAAAATTGAGACACATGCGAAGAACCGAGTAAATATTACCCAAAGCGAAACATTAAAATATTATATTTACCAAGAGGGTAAATAAGGTCATAACTAAACCATTTATAGTATTATGTAAATAAATATTATTCTATAAAAGTTTTATAGTAAACATTTATTTATTATACAAGAATATTGAATGAGTATAAATAGATTCAGGACACTATGTAAGGGGATTTCATCTCACATCTAATTCTTATTAGATACAAATTATGGTCACGACTCTTTAATTTTTTAGTGAATCTATATTCAATGATTTTATTTTATGTATCTTTTACAAAATTTTTTGGGTGTTCACATTAAATTTTTATGATCTATATTTCATGGGGTTTATCATTCAAAAATACCAAATCAGTAAAAAAATGTCTCAATTTCCCTTATTTGATACTCATGTTTGGTTATCCACCTACACCTTTTTTTGAAGGTGTATATAATTACATTTTACATGTAATGAAATCAATACACATCTTTCTATGATATCTTAATATTCTTGTTATTTCCTTTTTTTATATTGAGAGTATGATCCCAAGTCACCATGTCAAATGAATTTATTGGGATGATCTCAATGATTTTCGAGAATGTTTATATATATGATCCCTATGATAAAATATTATAATATATATCTAAAGCATATTCATGGGTATCCTTATACTATTTTGTTTCATAATATAATCATGTATTGCTACCATTTTCTTCTCTTTAGTATTTAGTATAGTTAATAAAATGTTTTTTTTGATAGCTCAAAGTTACACTTTCTCCGATCGGAAATATATGTTTTCTAAATAGGGTTTCTAGGAATAATATTCCATAATCCAATTTGATTTAAAATAAATTTAACACTTTTTTCTTAAAAAAATATGTTCAAGGGAGTATTCTTTTCTCTTTATGAACAAGTAACATTTCAAAAAAACCATACCATGCATAACGATTGTTCTTTTCACCTTGTATGACATTTACAGATTTACCTATCATTATTACATTGATGTATCATTTTATTTTTCAAAAGGATCCTTATTTAGAATGTTTTTTTAAAATTATTTTTTAATAAAAATTGGTTTCAAAAGATGGTCATGTTCTAATTTAATGGATTCAATTCATCATCAATGAAATTATTTTCAAAACATGTTCATGATTGTTTTGTAAGTTTTCAATAAAAATGATTTTCAAAACGTTTTCTAGCTCTATTTTTTAGTTTTCAGTGTAGTTCAAAATAAATGGTTTTCAAAATATTGGCAATAATTTTTATATGTTTTCAAGAAGAATATTTTTCAAAAAAATTCCAATATTATTTTATAAGATTATAGGTAAAATGGTTTTCAAAACGTTTTGATGATCTATTGATAAGTATTCAAAGGGTTTTCAAAGAAAAATATTTTTAAAATGTTTTGAATATTATTTTATAATTTTTCATGGAAAAATGTATCCAAAATTATTTCATAAGTTTCAATGTATTTTATAAGGAAATTATTTTCAAATTGTGGTATGTATTAAAAAGTATTTTGCAAATAAGAATTGATATTTTCCTCAAGAAATGTTTTTAGATGATATTTGAAATTTATTTTCCAGCTAAGATGACATCTAAATATGTTTCTCATTGCATTCTATGAAATGATCTAAATTTTCCATTCATATCCTTTCTATGAATGAGTTTTGCTTAATGTCATGGTATTTCTGAAACCCATATCTCCATCATGGGTTATATATATATGAACTCCATTTCTCTTTTATGGGTTATGATTTTTATGAAATGATTATGAATCCTATAATATTTTTTACAGGTTATGATGTGTTTAACTGTTTATGATACCAATTTTATTTCATGTGTTATGATATATTTATTTATGATCTTGTGTCACATGTATGTATGATATCATTATGTGATGGGTGGGACCTATATCTCCCTCCAACGCATTGGGTAATGTTTTATATCTCATGAGATGAACTAAGAAGTTCTTGGGAGTAATCCTTGACTATTATGATAGCCATGAGAGTGAACCCTGATCAGTAGATGGTATGAGGATTGAACTCATGCTACTATGTTGGCCACAGGAGTGAACCATGACTACTATGATGGTATGGGGTGTGAACCCGTACCACTAAGATGGTCCTAGAAGTGATTCTACAGATACTATATAAATCATTATATTCTTGTGTGTTTTCCACAATTCCATGTCATACTGCTATGTTATTATTTTATGGAGTATGTACTTTATTTATTTTTTATTTATTTCTTATGAAATTCCTTGGTTTAAGACATGATTTATGAATACGATCTCTGATATGAATCATATGATCTTGTAATTTCACGATCACATTCTCATACCCTTATTCTCATGTTTACACTTACTTGTCTCCCTTGTTTACCCTTAATGATCATTTGAACTCACCCCTTTTTATCTTTCCATCCACATGTAGTGAAGATATGTATTATATATGATTTGTCTGAAAATGGTTCTAGTCAAGAATAACCTAGTGGGAGATAATGTAAATCGCATATATATCAGTGTTTATGTTTCCATGTTTCCAAAGTCACTATATGAACTACGATATTTGGGTGTCTTTTTGTATAAGATTTTAGTATTCACTAATAGTTATGTAATATTTTTGTTTGAAAATAGAAGGCCTCTATAGTTGGTATTAGAGTGAAGGTATAGTTATCCTTTGGAATCTTGGATGAGAAAATCTTAGTGAGATCCCTAGGTATATTTCTATGTATATGTCTTGGGAAGTCTCTAAGGACAATTATAACAATGAGTTACCATTTCAGAAAATGTTCGAGAATTTTGGTAAAGGATAGACTGAGTGATTTCCTAGAAATAAATCCATGTATTGATACTAAATGTGGATTTCTCTCTAGCATATATGTATCTAGGGGTAACAAAATTTTCAAAATGTAATGTGCTTGATTCTGGTACACAACAACAAGCCTTGCTACACACCCAACTTGAAACTTCTTAGGGATATGCTTTGGGAATTCGAAAAATATTCAAAATTAATCATACAGGATTTAGATATAAATTAGCTATGAATAACCTAGGATAAACCCAAGGTGTCATAGATTATTGAAGGTTTCATGATTTTGAAATCCAATATGTAATTCTTTTTATGGCTACATGTGTTTTTGATATGACAAGTAACGCTCACACAATGCTTCTGGTTTTAGTCAATGGTGGGACCTGGAAGAAACTGGATTAATGTTGAATGTGATGGAATATTTTATTATTATTATTCAGGTGGGATGATCAATAGAGTGAAGTTTTTCTTGATCATGCCTAATCCGTTTTCACATAACATGATTAACAATGTTTACCTTAACCAAATCTTGAACACACCAATTATTAGAAATATGATGTTCATTGAGATTCTGGGTAATAGAGACCATGGAGGAAAGAAGATTCATTTTCCTTTATGTAAATAATTTGGAAATAATAACCTAAGTGAATTAATAAGAGGAATAATATGGTGATTTGATTGTGTAAAAGAGGGACTCTAATCATGTGACTGAAAAGGAAAAATGAAGAGTTTGGTTAACAAAATGGATTGGAATTTTGGCCTCCCTAAGTATTCATGGAAGGTTATATGTTTTATGTGTGGAGGAAAAATTCATTGTGAAATCCAATGTCCCAAGATAAATTTTCTTTAAAAGAATCAGTAAGGTGGTGTGAGTAATAGTGACATTATGGATGATGATGATACAATGAAAAAAATGTGAACGGAAATAGGTATTATTATTAATGGATTAAGGATGAATTAATCAAAGTATTTATGTATTCAGATTAAAAATTTATGAATAATTAAAAATACAATGATTTTTATACTTATGTTTTCATTTAGTATTCACAATTTTATGTTAAAATTTACCTATGGACTAGTTATGTTATTTATTGACAAGGTGATATTTTGTCTAAGGGAAGATTGCCCTTAATATATTTTTTATGATAAGATAGTGTTGTATGTATAATGATTTGTGGGATATGAATAAGTAAATTGAACAGGATTTATAACCATGGAACTAAGTAAGGACTTGTTTATATATGTTTTATTCAACCACTAATAAATTTTACTGAACATTTGGATTTAAGGAATAGATATAATACACTTTTGAATGAGGACCAAGAATGTTTTCCAAAAGGATTTATGTTAATTAAAGTTGTTACCATGTTTCAAGAGAATATATGATTAGGGTATTCACATGTTTGTATTGTGACAACCAAGGGATAATTTTTGATATATAGGGGAATCAATGTTGATCTTATTTCGTGACCCTCTTTCTAAGGTTTTGGATTTTTCATCTTTGAGAAGGGTTATAAGGTGAACTATTCAAGAATAGTTTGCATTATACAATGAATGAAGTATTTTTTCACTAAGTATGTGTTTAAAACTTTTATTAAAAGTATTATCAGAGACTAACCATATTTCAAGGATGTAAATCTTATATATTATATTATTGTGGTTTTAAAAAAATGACATATATATATTTGGTGACAACTAGTCATCTTGGCAAATACCATGTGTCTTGTACGCATGACTGAGAGATGATAAGGGTAGCATGAATAACACCGGCCAACATGACATTATGGTTAATGTATAATTATTTTTGTTGATTAAATATATATGATGAACCAGTAATGTTACTTATATTTTAGTAGATTAATGCATGCAATTTTTTAGACAAATAGTAAGATATTTTTTTATTTTATGGGCCTTAATATCCATTAAAAGATTATTTTAGTAATTTATTCATAAAAATTAATTTCTATAAATTCAGTCCATGAGGTAATTGATGTATTAGATATTTTTAAAATCACA
The DNA here is from genome assembly GCA_963277665.1 of Viscum album. NCBI lineage: Eukaryota > Viridiplantae > Streptophyta > Magnoliopsida > Santalales > Viscaceae > Viscum > Viscum album. Next base: position 1,917,011,772 of record OY728125.1, on the reverse strand, counting down.
ACCCAATAAGGAATTTTTTATTATAAAATTTCATCAAGAAATACTCATCATTCAGAAAGTTATACAAAAACATTGTTGTCTTCATACCTTAAATTCTATTGAACCAATTGATTTTGTAATCATCAAATATTTATGACTTTGATGCCCTCAAAATTACTTTTATTATTCACCTCTTTGTGATTTATGACCTCAATAACTCCCAATATATATTTATTATTATCCTCCATGTCTAGTCTTTACTCCAAACATATGGTCTCCTATGTGGAAACCTAGTTATATATTAATTTGGGTAACCATTTTGATTCCAAATTTCCTCTATTAACGGAAGTTTTAGTATCCTTTTTTATGATGTGGGCTTCTATGAATGAAACATTAAAGTATTAAACCATTGATAACCTATGAAAATTACAAGATAGAAATTCATTTTAATCGGGGTAGAATATAATACCCTGTGATTTTGAGAATTAATTTTTCTCAGATTAATTTGTCTTAAAATATTTTTCATTTCACATGGCACTAGAAATAGTTGTACATATATATATATATACTTAAAAACTAATTCATACATTCCTTTCATATGCAATACCATTTTTTTTCATTTTACGCAACACCAACTTGTATTGCAATAAAAGAAACACCGACTGGTCATAAGATCCACACAATAAAGACTATCCATGAAACATCTTTGTATATATATAATTAATTAAATGAGATAATTATAAACATACCATTAAACATGGTTTTTGTAATAGTAAGTACTACTTTCCAAATATGTTTTATAATTGTTTAATACAAAAATAATATTGATAATGAAAGATGTGGTTTTTTGTAATGTCAATTTAAGTTAAAAATGCCATTTAATTGAATGGACCAAATTTTAGTAAGAAAAATAATTTTAAAAAAAATTAAAATTTAATTTGATAAAATAAAATCATATTATAATTCATATAGTTGATGTTTTCCAAGGGTGAATTTTTTGGATTTTTTTGAGAAATATCATTTTTTGATGAATAATGAAAATAGTTCTTTTTTTGAAAAAACATCCTTTTATCTAATTAATTATTAATGATAAATTATATTATAAATATTTTTAAGTTTTAATTGAATAAATATTACCTCTATTATGAAAATTCAATTAATCATAATCAATTTCAATTTGAAATAAATATAATAACAATCTTTAAATCATTGTCCAAAATTAAAACCCTATTATTCCATCCCGTCTAAGGGATTAGAACTATTCATAATTTGGTCACATCTATGATTAAAACTTCAGAAATACATCATACACAATTTTATTCAATATAATATTTATATTCTAATAAGTCTTTTAATTCATGACCAAAATGATTAGAATAATTTATTAAAATTAATCACTGTGGTTAAGGCCAAATTATGCTTAATTGGGGACTAAACCAAACAATTAAGGGACTAAATGACCAAGAAACTGGTAAAACCCATTTTATTCACATATATAGACAATAATTCATCCATTATTGTGTTTTAATGGGGTTTTATGACTTTTATGTTAGAACATGTGTACCCCTAACTTGTTTCTTAAAATTCCAACTGAGTCATTTTCATTCGCTATAAACAGCCACCACATCTACATATTCTTCACACCTATAACACCATATATGTTTGTCAAATATATTCTAAATTTTCCATCCAAATATCCAATTTTATACCATTAATCTTCCCATTGGTCTAAAGGTTCACAAGGAATCATTTTGGCACAAACTAAAAGGAGTTACCGGGTTAAGTGGTAACGTCTTCTCTCGAGCTCCTTTACATTATTTTCCTTATTCACACCCTCCACTATATATTAATTTATTGTGTGAAAAAACCCATATATTACATTTAATAGTGTTTTTTATGAATTTTTTTAACTAAAATTACACACATATCCATCTAATGGATTTTGAACACATGCTTTTTATGTATGGTGAACTACAACCTCATGAAAAGATGAGTTATCATTTCTCCTTTACCAGCATCCATGGTGGCCATTATGAGGGATGATCTATTTATATATTTCATATATTATATTTAATATATATTTAATATAGTTTATTTTGTTTAAAACATAGATCTGTTTACGTTCCATTTTTTGTTAATATGAAATTGTCTTTTGAGGACGTGTGGCCTACCTCCCCCACCAAGTGATGCTAATTGTTCACACACCACATGGAATGTATTAAAGAAGTTGTTAATGAAATTATATGAAAAATATTATATATTCATGATAGTATAACAAATATATATATATATATATATTATTTACATACTTTCTTTACATACGTCAATAAAAATGGAAACAACGTTCCTACCTATGTACAACTTACCATCTCCATTAATGGTGTAATAAATTTAAAAAATAATTATGATATAGATTATTATAATACACATATAATTGATATAAATGATATTTACATCATTATCTAGATTTTTTAATCATTATATACCTATACGGACCAACGATATAACTACTTGAGAAACATGTGAAGAACCAAGTGAATATTACCCGAAGTGAAACCTTAACATAGGATTGTTAACAAGAGGGTAATATATGATCTTAATAAAAAAAAAATGGTAATATGTAAATTAATATTATTTTGTAAAATATTTATAATAAACTTATATTTATTATACATTATGATTGTATGAGTACAGATAGAGTCAATACCCAAGGAAATGGGATTTTATTTCCCTATTAATTTCTATTAGATACAAGCTACGTTCGAAAATATTTCCATTTTTGTGGTGTATGTACTTACCTTGGTTGTATTATATGTATATTGTAACTATATTCATGGGTATTTAGATGCCCATTTTATGATTTTTATTTCATGGTGATTAGCTTTAAAAAATTTCCAAATTTGTGAAATATTTTGTCTCTATTTTTAGCCCATAAGGGGAACTGTCTTGCTAGGGCTTCCTTTTTCACCAACAATCTTGCTATTCTTCGGGTCGGCATCGAACTTTTTCCTTTATCCTCCTTGGTGCTCTTGTGATGATGTTATCTATTAGTGGTGGCATCTCTTCGTGGGCTCGAGCAGCGGGAATGCCCTGTTTTCTCGCCACTTTTTGTTATACCCCCTCTCCATTGGGTAGGGTTTCATCTGGCAGTGATGTGGTGCTTGCGGTCATTCTCCAGACACTCTTATTATGGATCAACATGCGGGTCTATGCTGGCTATGAGTTTGTGTGGTGGTTCGAGGTTGTCTCTGGATGAGTGTGTGAAGGCGGCAACGAGAAATGGCTTGGTTTGGGATAATAACGGCGAATGCCTTTGGGATTTTGGTGTGTTTCTTCTTGATTTCTGATAATGTTTTAATATATATGATTATGCTTTGGGATTTGTGGGTTTTCTGGATTTGTTTTTGTGGATTTCAATGGATCTTGGTAGTTTTGTTGTAGATTTTTTCTTGATGTGGTTTCCCAAATGAAGGATTTTTGTGATGTGGTATTGTGGAGGAAGGTCATTCTAGTTTAAGAGCTCCTCATGTGGTCTGTCTATAGTTTTTGAGAAAGTGAAGATGCGATGATCTACTATATGTGAGGATTCAACTTTATTTTTTATGTTTTGGTGATGGTTTATGTCATGTTGTTCATTGATGGGGTTTTTGTGGTTTGATTTTTTGATTTCTTGGAATTGTGGCCTTATTCCATGAGATACTGCATACAGTTTACTTGAAAGGGAGTTTCTCAGGTGAGGTACAATGTCTAGACTGTTATCCACTCCATAACTATCTGGATATGGATGTTTTGAGAGGGTATGTATTTTTCCATCAGTTTCGGTCTTGTGCGTCCTTGCACAGGTCAGTTAGCCGAGCAGCGATGAGAAGGTGGACGCTGATCGTATTTTATTTATTTTCTAGGGTGGGGATTCTTATTACTTTTTAATTGTAATGTATTTTTTCTAGAGGAACATATCCTATTGAGGTATGGTTATGTTTTTAGTCTTCATGTAAATCTTGTTTCCCACTTTTTCTTCAAAAATTCTTTTCAAATAAAAAAAATTAATTTTCAGTCAGTTTATCTCAATTTTCCTTCTTTGAAACTCATATTTGGTTATGCACCTAAAATAACTTTTAGAAGTGTATATACATATATTTTATATTCTATGTCATGAATATACTTCTATATATGATATATTAATCTTCATGTTATTTCATTTTCTTACATGGAGAGTATGATCTCAAGTCACAATGTAATATGAGTTTATTGAGAAAATCTCATTGCTTTTCGAGATTGTTTATATTTATTACCCTTTTGTTGAAATATTATTATCCATCACTCAAGAAAATTCATTATTTTAATTATCCTATATTATTTCATGATATTTCCTTATATTGGTACCATATCCCACTTTTTGGTATATAATATAGTTAAGAAAGTGTTTTTAGGAAATCTTGACATTACCCTTTTCTAGATCAGAAATATATGTTTTATAAAAGGGGTTTCCAAGAATATTATACCATTATCCAATAAAAAGTTAAATAATTTATTACCTTTATGTATTCTAAAAAAATTTTCAAGGGAATCTTCTTATCACTTTCCAAATAAAGAACATTTCTTCCATTTATTACCATTCAAAAGGAATGTTATTTTGACCTCATTTGACATGTATGGATTTACCTTCCATCAGTCCTTTAAAGAATCCATTTCATTTTAAAAAGGTTTATATTTATGAAAATTACATTAAAACTATTTCTCAAGAAAAATGGTTTTAAAAAACTTTAGAAGCTCTATTTCTATGTTTTTAAAGTGTTTTCAATTAAATGGATTTCAAAACGTTTTCAATATAAATTTATATGTTCTCAAAGTCTTTTCAATTAAATGGTTATCAAAGGTTATCAATATTATTTTATAATATTTCAATAAAAATGGTTTTATAAATATTTTCTAGGTTCTTTTATAAATTTTCTGGTTCAATGGTTTTCAAAACATATTCAAGCTCTATTTAAGAGTTTTCAAATTGTTTTCAAAGAAAAATGATTTTAAAACTCATTCATGATTATTTTATATTTTTTAATGGAAAATGTTTTTCAAAATGATTTCTTGTGATTGAAGTTATTGTCTAGGAAAATTATTTTCAAATTGATTTATGTATTATAAATAATTTTTAAACAAGAATGAAAATTATCTTTTGGAAACATTTTTAGGGGATATTTCAAAATTATTATCCATCTAACATGGCATATATTTATGTTACTCATGAATTTCTATGAAATTATCTAAATTTTACATTCATGTCCTTCCTATGAATTATTTTTTCTTAGAGTCGTGGTAATTATGAAACACATTTCTCCTTCTTGGGTTATATGTATATGAATTCCATTTTTCTTTTATAGTTTATGATTTTGATGAAATTATTATGAAACCTATAACTTTTTCCATAGGTTATGATATATTTGAAAGTTTATGATACCCATTTCATTTCATGGGATATGATATGTTTACTTATGATCTTGAGGCACATGTTTGTATGATTTTATTATATGATGTGTGGGACATATATCTCCCTCTATTGCATTGGGTAATGTTTTATATCTCTTCAGATAAACTAACATGGTCATGCTAGTTAATCTTACCAACTATAATGGCCATGGGAGTGAACCATGTCTACTAATATGGTTTTAGGAGTGAAATCATACTACTATGATGTCCATAGGAGTGAACCATGACTAGAATGATGGTATGGGTAGTGAACCCAAACTACTAACATGGTATTATCAATGTCCCCTTTTATACTATGGAAATCACTATATGATTATGTTTTTTCCACAATTCCATGTCTTACTCCTTTGTAATTATTTCATGGATTGTGTCTTTTATTCCAGTTTTTTCATTTCTTATGAATTTCTATGCTTTATTCCATGATTCATTTATACGATGTTTGATATGCAAGGTATGATGTTATATTTTCATGATCACATTCTCATATCCTTAGGCTCATTTTTATACTTACATTCCCCTATTCTTTACACTTACTAATAATTTGAGCTCATCCCTTTTTATGTTTCGTTCCCTGAGTTTTGAAGACATGTATTCTGACTGATGTGTCTAAGAAGGGTGTTTTTCAATATGAACCTAGTGGGAGATAATGTAACTTGTATATGTATCAATGTTAATGTTTCCTTATTTTTAAAGGCACTATACAAACAATGTTCTTTGAGACTCTATTTAGTAATATTTATGTGTTCTACAAAAGTAATGTAATGTTAATGTTTTGAAAGAGAGTGTCTCTGTAATAAACAACTCTGACATGGAGAAATGAAACATCCTTATATCCCTAAAAACTATATCTCTTATCTCCATACTATCTCCTAAAACAGTAGACAAGCCTTGATCCTTATTTCTACCATCAGATTCACACTTAAATAGTCTTAGCATCTAGGTTCCTACTACCAACAACAACTCTTGGTACTTATTTGACTAGAAATATCTCTAGGAAAAATTGTGATCTTGAACTCTAACATATGTAGGAATTAAAAGAGGTATCATACTATACAAGATATATCTACACAGATAATGCTCAAAATTTCTTGCTTTAATGAGCACATCCATAACTGTATCCACATACTATCATCACATGTTGGTGAACCATGATAAATAATCTACAATACACATATTATCATGTAGATGATTCTTAAGCTCCATGATAAGAACCTATGAAAAAATAGTGGGAGTGAAATCCTCATAAGAAGGTCACTAAAACAATATACCCAAAGTGTCACCACTTTGTGTTTCAATGTCAACAGAATCTACCATCATCCTCTGAATCTATATAGAATACTCACTGCTATAACCACCATATGATATGTATTTTTTCCTAATAAGATGTAATATACATGTAACTACATCAATCCATTCCTCAGTTTCATTGGGGCCTAGTTCCCACAAAATCCTAAGAAGAGGTTGTTTCTAAAACTTATGTAGTGCATCCATCTAGTTCTCCTCATCCTTGGGTTCTTCCAATATATATTTCATTTTGATTGATTTTAGAAATACTAGAAAACTGTGAGGATGTAACACCCTCTAATTAAGTCCCTATATTTAATCCTCAACACTATTTATATCAACCTCACTATCCTCCTATATAATCCATGTTAGAAGTCATTGTGGAGAAATCCAGAAATTGAAAATATGAACTATTATAAAAATTATATATTGGATATGACCCAAGAAGGTCAAGGAAACAACAATACCTTTCTATATAATGCATGTAACAAATTTTTTCCATGAAACCATCTATTATATGTACCAATTCATTGATAAATTTCTAAAAATATGGGATAGGGTATATCCCACCTACCACAACAATAATGGATTTACTAGCTTCAGATCTGAACTCAAAACACTTTAATAGCGTTTAACTACTTCTCAATAAAACCTAATTTTTAGGGAACCTGTAAACCCCATTCCATTGATAAAACTAATATGGAACCACTATATCATAGCCAAAACCATTGAGGTTTTCATGTTAACTAACGAGCTAATGGTGACACCCCATGCTCTCCTCCAATATTCTAGTGTCTAGAAACAATCATATGGTAGGCATATCATATAATGGGGGGACTTAGCCTAATGTTCCTATAAAAATTCACATATTTACATTCCATCAACAACATTTGGAAACATTAAATAAATTTGATACCCAAATACATTCATACATATAAATCTTGAAATTATAGTTTATAAGACATATTATAAAAATGAAGGATTAAATATAAGCTATAGAAAATTATAAAGGAGTCAAAACTACTTATAATGGAGGGGACCACTGTAATATGAAACACTTTGTAAGAAAAAAAACCTATCCATATCAATTATTATATTTCTTCCCTATTCTATGTAGGTCTATGTAGAATATTGATTCATCTATATATCACACAACATGTGTGGATAGAGACCATACTGGGGGGTATAATAAAACTTAGTAGGAAACCCCGAAATAAACTAAAAATAAAGGAAAAAGAGGGTAGTAATCTCATAATCAAAAACGTACTTCAGAAAAAACATTGGATATAAATATAATAACCCATAAATAAAAATGATAAAAGTTAATTCCAAAGAAAATTTCCACACATATTGTGCATGATTTCACTCAAGGGTCTATTATAATGATTATAATCCAGAAATCACTCCATTACCCTGATAACACGAATGGTGTTCATCTGATAAATCATGCTCGTTGGGAATCTATATGAGTAAATTTTAAATTGAACTTATAAGAGACTGATACATGACTAGAAATTCTCTCTCTTTGATTATGGGGTATAAAAATTCTTATCTTCAATAACCCGTAATGTAAGGGATTAATGACTTGGTATGTTGGTCATGAGGACTCCAATGAGCCCACCAAAGGATGAATACATGATAAAGGATACCACCTCATGCTATATGGAGGTACTCATAACACTCCATCTAAGACTCATATTTTAAATAGGATCACATCCGATGCTCAAGAAATGATTCCACATTCCACTATCATGGGGTAGACTGAAGAATCATACCTGAAGGAAACTGGCCCACACTATTGATAACAAAGGCCTAAAACAACCCTGGTAAACTTGGATGGAATATACTAGGAGTAATATGGGTTTCAAGAATTCTCTATCTATGCCCATGTTCTCGGATCCATGCAAATGTTCTCAGAGCCATGCCCATGTTCTTCATGACATGACCATCTACTTTAGTCATTCCCATGTAATTGGTCATTTCTGAGTACTGTGGCCATGTCTGAGTACCTGGTCATGAAAGATTACTATGACCATCCTTTTAAAATCTATGGGAACAAACCAACCCATCAATTATGGGTCACATCACTTGTGGTGCGTAACACATGACATGTGATATTTTATTTTCTAAAAACCCAATCCGAAACAATTTGGGTACTACACAACAAGTGTTCATCAATATACATTTTTTATAGTAATTATTTTTCAAGAACCAACATATTCACCATGTGTCTTCATCCCACGACTATAAATATTTCTATACATTCATGATTCTCAAAATATAATATATACCTATCATTGATATATCATATTCGTTGCTGGTGGCTTGATTCCGACCATCCAAAATACTCAAAAATCATTCTATCATCACTATAGAGTACCACCATAATGCCAAAATACAAACTACCAAACGTAATATGAACCAATCCTTCATCATCCACACTAAACCATGATCATTTTTTGGATTTCAATACTAATCCTAGATCATCATCCTATTGAGAAAATTACTCTTTCACAACAATCGAAATTCAAGAATTTGTCAACCCATAGAACAAATAGAATGCTTGCGATGAATGTATAATTAACAGAGGAAGAAATTCAAAAATCACTATTAGAGGAATGAACCTCAACAATTATACATGTTGGAAAAAATATATTGTAATTATAATTAATGGTGAAGAATAATATTAATTAAAAATCAACTCGAAAGTTCCATGAATTTAAATCTATACCCGCCAAACTAGATCAATCCAAAATCAATAAATAAGGATAATTGATTGAAATTATTAATGGGATTGAAAAACTAGGATTAAATCAATGAAATAAATTTTATAAATTGAGATTTGAGTAATACATCATGAGGAATGGTTCTCGTTGTTGTTGAAGAGATCTATGAAATTTATTAGCACACTAATTAGAGAAGCACAGTACCAACATGTTCATAAAAATAACTCCATCAAACTTCTTCTCTCTAAATCCAAAGGGTTAAGCAGCTAAGCCTGGGGATTTTACATAGGTGAGTTTTTATACTAAATGACTAGTTTAAAAATAATAAATGTAAATTAAATAAATAATTTATTTTTTATTAATTAATTCTTACATGGATACACTCAAGAGAAACAACCAATGCATGCAATGGTTATGCTGAGCCAAGTGTGAAACCAATGTTCTAAATTAAATATTAGTTTTAAATTTCAAATTTGATACCCCAAAGAACATTTATTTCAATTACAAAATAAAAACATTGAGAGTGTGTTATAATATATTTAATACTTTTATTGTACCAAAACCGATCCTCCAAAGAGCTCGGAATCCCATATTAATTTAACGCCAATCATTGAAAATATTATTCCAATATTTCAATGGATTACCAAGAAATAATAGATTAATTACATAATAAATTAGTAACCCTAGTAAATTTAACATATATATATTTAAAATCTCAATAATTCTATTTTTTTTTAAAAATTACTTTTTTTAAATAACTACTAAGGATAAAAATTATTTACCCCAATAAAAAGTTTAAATGGTAAAAAATATTTAACTAAGGTTGAATGGAAAAAATGATAAAAGATGATTCTAAATGCATGTTTGTGGTATTTAAGGATTAACAATCACATCACATTACGATATTTTCATTTCTGAAGAACATGACCCTTTAATATTAAAATTAAATTATTTAAATTCAAGGGGTATTTGCAAAACTACAATCCTCTTCTCATATAAAAAAATAACACTTCCACAATAGTGGGACTCACAAATAATTAGACAAACATATTAAAACTATAAAATTTCACTCTCCCTGTAACTCTCTACTCTAAACATAATACCATAGTCACTCATTTGAAACCTATGTTCTTCAATTTTATTAGGATTCAATGTAATGATCAAGTCTCCAACGTATGTATTTTATCCTTACATTTTTATTTTTAATAATACTCTTAAAAATATCATATAACCATAATAATATGATGAATTAGGTGTCATTATTAGACAAATATTTTTAATATTAATTTTAAAACCATTAATTATTCATTTCCATCCATCTATAATACAAACAAACATCGATCATGCATGTGTATAAACAACTGCCTCTAAGAATAATATTTTTTTTGTTTTTTTCCTGTTTCTCATTATTCATAAAACATAATTACATAATATTCAACATCATAAAAAGATCAAAATAATATGATTGTTAATTTTTATAAGGATTTTATTTCAAAATAAATTCATTATTAACCATACTCACCAATCAAGTACAAGTGTGTTCATGTTTTGTTTATTGTAACCACCAATGTGAAAAATGATTTCAAAATATATTTTCACTTACTATGAAAAAATGGAGACTAATATTACTATGATATAATAAAAATTTATTTGTGTATGGTTCAAGAAATATTACATTATTTATGTAACTTGTTATTAATGTGTCATTTTTTCATTAAAATTTCAGAAATAAAAGAACAATAATTACCTTGTTATGGAGTGTAACTAAAACAACTATGAAATTGAATTAGAGTGTTAAGAAATATAATTAAATGAAAATTTTATATTTAATGTCAGATTAATTTTGAACATGGTATCAAATATTGGGCAAGGATATTGACATAATAAAACACGCACAAGAGGTTATTGTTATTGACATCTGATGGTTGAAAATAAGTTATAAATAACCAATATGACAAAAATAAACAAGTATCAATGAGTGTTATAAAAGGTATCATGTATGAATAAAGTTAGAAAATATTCTATTAATCTAGATATTGTTATTTTATTTGAATTTATATTGTCATGGATTAAGTAAGGAAACAAGGTAAAGGTTTTCTGTCTCAACTTGTCTTCATTGAGGCATATAGTTCAATGTTATGCACTAATTAATTATTTATATGGGGTATATACAATCCAAGAATTTATTTTAAATTATTACATAATTTAATTTAATTAATTTATATAACCATATGATTTTTATGATTATAATTAATTTGGATTAAAAAATTACTAAAGTCGAATGGGATTTTCATGACTCAATAATCTTACATTAGTCATAATCACTCTTCTTTTTCTATAGTATTTAATTATTAATATATTGTAAAATTTTAAGAATTTATGATGTATTTACATGTTCTATTCTTGGGAAATCATGTTTCAAAAAAATTATTCTTCATTGGTGTTTATAATGACTCATTAGAAATAATATTCATTAAGAGTAATACATATTTATTTTGATAGTTTTTTCCTTCATATTAATTTTTTACCTCGGACCAGTGGTATCTTTTCTTTAGTGTAAACATTAGTAATTTTTTCTATAATGATATTTATTCAACCTTTATTCTTTTTAATATAAAATTTTCTACATAATTTTAATGTTATAGGTTTTCAATAAGGTTATTTCAAAATTTTCAAATGCTTTCCATTCCTTTCAAAATAGATGTTTTATCGTCCGCTCAAAATTTTCTTTTGATGGATTTTATGAATTTATAAATATCAAATTATTATTTTTTTTAGAATTAATTTTTTAATGTACTTTAACATTAATTTTATAAAAAATTTATGTTTTTATCATGTCTCTATTATGGTTCATAAATTTTAAATTAAAAAGTTTCATTGTATTTTAAATAATATTTATTGATTACAATATGTATTTTCATTGAACTTTTATTAGGAAATAATTATTAAAATTTATAAAAATCGTACCATTTCCATTCACAAAAATACTTATAAATATATTTTACAGTATATCATTTATAAAAATGATTAAATGTTTTTATGAAAATTGATTATCTTCATTTCTATTTTTAATCCAATGTTTATCGATCAAGAATCAATTTTTTCATCACCCATTTTTTTAATTATTTAATGATTCATTTTTGAAAATGATATTTTGATACCCATAATTACTTAAGTTCATGTTATATTAAAACCCAATATTTTTTCATCGGTTAATTAATATATGTTTATGACATATTTTATCTGGAACATGTATTAATTCATGGAGATGGGTGGAATCAAACATCTCCTTTTAATTTATTGGTTTAAATTTATATCCCATGAGATTGGAAGCTGAGGATATAATGAGTTTTCCACACATGAATGGGCATGAAGTGTTTTTTCACATTTTCATGAATAGAACTAATTATTTTGTTTACACAGGCTTCAGAATCATGGATTTTATTATACAAGATTTCATTTTCTTATCGTTGGGACAGAATTCCATGTTATTGATGAAGTATTGAAAAATTTTAAATATTAATTTCATTTACATGAAATTACTTATTTCAAATATTTTGTTGTATTTTTTAGGTATTAAACATTTTTCAATCATTTTCACTTATTATCTGACTATTTTTAGGTGTTTTATGTCATGACATATCTTTCATGCGTCATTAATGGTATTTTTATGATCTTATGTGACTCTAATTTTTTTATTGTCTTTTATGGTATTTGTATCATTTATTATTATATTTATATCTCCCTCATGTATTAATTCATTATAAGTTATGTTTTCCCTTAATGATCATCTGATCTCACCCCTTTCTCATGTAGAAAATACCTATGTTATAAAAATTATTATATCATTTTAGAGATCTTGAAAAGGGTATAGTGTATGATGAATATTTTTAAACGTTCATAAGTCTTATAAAATAAGTTTTTTATGTATCTAAATCTGAAGACAATAAACCATTATGTATATGGGATATGATTCTTTTGTGAGATATAATTTTTACAACTTGTTAATAAAGTATTATACATGTCATGATTAATATGGTTTTATATAGTTTGTATCAGATCAAGGGATAGTAATTTTATAGTTTTTTTCAATAATTTTTTAGATTAGTTTTGTTATATTTGGTATTAGGGATAGAAAACATTTGTAGAATTTCTTTAGTTGAGTCAATATATTGGATGATATCCTGGAATATTTCTAAAATTCTGAGTACCTTATTTTATCGTGAAATAAATGTTTTCCTTGATACTATAAGTGGATGTAGTCTCTTTCAAAAATGTAAAAAAGGGTAAAAACTATGAATGTTATGTATTGGATATTAACTTTATCATCACCTAGTGAATTATAAAGAGTCTTAACAGCACACATTTTTGAAATTATCAGGAGATATTCTTTAATAGATAATATGAACTTTGAAAACCACTCTGAATGATTTATTTCCTAGATAAAATGAAGTATTAGGTTGATAAGAATAATATAAACAAACCTAAAGTAACATATGATAACTAATATTGATATATTTTAAAATAAAATTATTTTAGAAGAATGTGATTATGTAAAATAGAAATATTATTTACGGTTGAATTCCTTTTTTATTTTAATAATATACCCACACTATAACTAGTTGTTCACTCATGTCAACCTATTTTGTTTTAATAATTGTTCTAACTTGAAGGAACTATGGGTATGAGGGAAAATGTGGATATTAACATAATAAAAAATACATTAGAATAGGATATAGAATGAGAAAGGTTGTGATTATTGATTGCTAATTATCATTAAATGTGTTTAAAAATATAATAAAAGTTGAAAACATGAGTGTTCCAAATAATAGAAAGATGGATTTTCATGAATGATAATGTGACGATGATGATGATGGGTAGAAATGTTAATTTATGAAATGTAAAAATTATATATATAAGAACAAATGGAATTTCCTCAATGATAGTTGATGATGAATTACATTTCTAAAAAATGTGCAATCCCACATTCATATCAGTTTATAGATCTAAATGGAATTCAATATTTCAGTCGTTTGAATGGTTTTATTTTAATAATGACTTTGAAAATAATTTTCTCAGAATTTGAAAAACATATATTTTTTTCTAGATATTTTATGTAATTTATAGTTTTTATCAGTTCTTGGATAATTCTCATGAGTATTACTTTTTTAAAGAAATTTTTATAGATAAAAAGATATGGGGTTCATGGTTAGCATACAGTTAATGAAAATTGGGCACACAAAGAAATATGGTATACTTGTTTAGGTACACAATTTGTTTGATTTATGTGTCAATCTTCAGTAAATAGATTTTTTTACAGAAGAGTTGGGGGATAAAAACCGTTTTCACAGAGTTTTTAAAAATGTGTGAGGTGGGTTATTCTTCATAAAAAGAACCAATTAGGTTACTTCATAGTTTTCTTAACTATATGACTCATTAAATGGTGAAAATATTATAATTTCCCCCTTATCTCATTATAGTTTTTAAAATATTTTTTCTTCCTCACGCTCCCATTATTTAACAGTTTCATGCCCCCCACTTCCTCAATTTTCCCCTGGGAGACCACATCCTTTTGATTGAAAAAACAAACATTATTGGCAAGGATCAAAATCACTCTGTAAGTATATACCTCCATTAACATTCCTTCATAGATATTTATGTTTGGTTACCTTCCTTCATTCATATATAATATAACCTACTTCCATGGTGTCTTTTGGTTTATAATTTCCTCTCATTTCATCTCAAATCAATTGTTGTTACCTGAGGCATAAATCCTCCTAAGCATAAGGTGGGTGTTCTATATGTTTGTAACATTAATGTATTTTCATTAATAGTTTTTTTATGATTCATGATAGTAATTCCAACCATTAACCTATAAATTGTTAATTATATTTTTTTAACAAAAATCTAAAACCTATATATATTACAATCCTCCCACACACCATTGGAGATTAAAAAACACAACTAGAACCACCCCTTAGTGTGGGTTTAGATTAATAACATTTATAACCTTACTTTTTTATAAATACAAAACACTTTATAAGGTGTGTTTGTCTTAACACATAGTAAACCGCCAATTTATTCTTCCATGATGTAATGAAATCATCCTTTAGGGTGTGTTTTTGATGTCAGATAAATAATGTAACTTTTGGATTTACCATGGGAATATCAGGGAATATTTAAAGGTATTAAAAATGTTAATGTGGAATAAAAAAATTCTAGATTCCATGTTTATAATCATGTTATTTACCTCATAAGAAGCCTTAAAAGAAGCCTACATGATTGTGGTATGATTTTAATAAAATAACAGATTTTATTTCTTTATGTGTGCCCAAAAAATATTACATGACTTCCCCATATTCCACTGTTTAAATTTCTTAACACTTGTGAATTATTTTAATGGGAACCCATGATTAATATAAATTAAATTAAATGGTTTTGGAAATATTTTATACTATTTTTTTAAAAGAGTCAACCTATCAAATATGTTCTCAAAATATAATGGGTTAAAAGTAACGAAAAATTTGAGTATAGTTTTAATGAATGTCCAGGAGAAAAAGTTCTATATTTTTTTACCATGTATTTATCTATGGGTACTGGTATTGATCTAGGGTCCTTTAATAACACTTCCTTTAGAGAGGCCTATGATTCAAATACATTGATTCAAGTTTCAAAGTAAAAAATTTGAACCCAACAGATACCACAAGATTCATTAATGAGGATTCAAAGAGGTACGACCATCTTTGATATGATAAATGTATTAGACTCACGAATTCCTCGGTATGGAATTGATGATTCACCATCAAAATTCATAAAATTAAACTCTTTTGTATTAGATCTTGTGAATCATTTTGACATCATTAGACTTGAACTAACATATATTATCTCTTATGATTCCAAAGAAATATTTCATTATTTTACCTTATACTTTATCCTCATGATTGGTTAAATGAATTTTAGAAATATTAATTCCTTGGAGTACTTCATGGATAACTATTTGTATTGATAAATTATATTGTGTAGATGTGTTCCATTTTTTTATTTGTATACTTGTTCTTACACACCTAGTTTTATAGGCATGGGTCTTACTATTATATTTTTTTATATGATTAGGTGGAATCTATCCCATACTGAAAGAAGTGGTATTTAATTATTCACCTAAAATTTACTCAATTATATATTTTTATACAACACAATGTTATGATTTTTAATTTTTACTATAAATGAATTAGACATAATTAGTTATGGATTTCTGAGATCTATTCACACCATGTTTGGGATGCTACTTGATACCCAAGAAGATATAATGATTACAGATTTTGGACTTTCTTGGTGCTTCTTTAATGTTATATATCATGGTCCAATACTTTCCATAAGAGATTAGGATGAGCATGCACATGGAATAACTTAATTAGTTATGTCAATTCTCTTATTGTTTCATTTATATGTCAAGAATTTCTCTTTATATTAAATTTTTTATTCATGACTACCTTGTATATGTAGAATCATTTGCTTATCCATTAAAGGATTTTTTTGGTAATTATGGGATCATCATCTATTATGATATTACATTATTTATTTCAATTTATTTATATCTATTTGGTTTTTAGTACTATTCCAAATAGTTTAATCCACTCATCATTACATCTTTATACCATCACTATTAGTCAACATCCTCTTGAATGTGAGGAGGTGTGTGTGATTTTATGTGGCCCACTGGTTTTATTAAGTTTATGTAAACTAGTCCCATGACATCAAAATGTTGAATTAGTGGTTTAGATTCCATTATCTTGATATTTTTGGGTGGTAGGTGGCTGAATAATAATATGTCACAACATGATAAAGAGATCGTGTTTGGGAATATCTATCACAAGAAGATGGAAATGATTATGTTTTCAGGGATGAGAATTGATGTTTTTGAATTATTTTGTTACCATTGATTGATACTTCCCCTTAATTGATTTCCTGTAATTATTCTTTATACTAATTTATGGAAACATTTTTCTAGCCTAGTATATATATAGATAAATGGGATTCATACATCATTTGAGGATAATAGGAATCACATAAATTATTAGAAGTATCTATATAACCTAATTATGTGATTTTCTTCCTTGTGAACTTATATTTTCTTATTATGTGATCACATATCATTAAATAATCATACGATGTTTTGTATCATTGTAAGGTGGAATTTTACTTAACTAGATCCCTTAATATGATAGAAGACCTTATGTCTATTTTAGTGTTTTATTCATAGGTGGAATCATTTAATTAGTATTCAAGTTACAACCTAACAAGTGTTTCCTCAATATATTATAGTTAATATATTCTTTAAGATAGCCTTGTGGTTAGGTGATTTGAATTACAAATAGTCATAAAGAAATTATGTTAAAATTTACCCAAAGTTCATTGTGAAATATACTAGATTAAATGCCCAGTATAGTTTACCAAACACTTTATCTATAACTAGTACTTTATATTTCAATCATACGGGCCTCCATAATTTTTTTAAAAAAGTGAACTATTGTAATAGATGAAATAAATACCCTTTTTGTTGATAGAAATACACTTGTTTGAGTGTTAATTTTAGAATTTCCAAAGAATTACCCTATATGAGAATGTGGATGTTGCCTATAATTATCAGTTTGAATTCTTCTATTCGGAATTAAAAAATATTTGGGAGACTATAGTGTCCCCTTGAGCATGACTCCAGATTCAATTTTATGTTTCACTATAATTTTGGGGTTAAACCAGTTGTGGTTGTACCCTTTATGATATGAAGAAACATTATTTTCTTGTTAATTATTTTAGAAATGTCAGGTTCCACTTGATTACCATTTAGGCTTGGGTATGACTCTTAGTTTGAGGAATAATCCCTCAATTGGGTGGGTGGTAATTATTTATTTTATTCCTTTTAGATATTTTTTAATCATAGATGTTTATTCTCAGTGGGACAAACATGGTAGGGGTAATGGTCAGCTACATAGTGAGTCATGTGGCACATATTCTTTCCAATAGTGTACAAATTCTGAGGTTACTTGTCTAAAACAGCTAATTTGAAATACCATGTCCCTGGGATTAATATTTTGAGTTGGTTGTCACATAATAAGGATTTTTGGTGTTTTAGTGATTGTGGATTAAGTGGCATTGGTACTCCTGTTATGCAGATTTAATAATGAGGCAGTATGCATTATTATATTTTATGATTATTTTAGAAAGGTTTGACTGTATGACTTGTGAGATATTTCGTATTTATCTTATATGTTTTTCGGATTTGAGAAATATGATCATGGTTACACCATGAGTATTGTAAATTCATGAATTAATACAATATAGTCATTAGTTCATAGAGGAAATATTTATGGATCTTCCCAGTATTAGGGAGACATGGGAATTAAAAAAATATGTAAAGCATTATAAAATAGAGTTTGTAATAGAAAATTTATTTTCCCAAATGAATTGGATGATGATGAAAACTATTACGTTATACAAAAAGAATGATCTAATTTGTTTCTGTATTTAGAATCTTGTGAAAATAACATGTGTGATCATATCATTAGAATATAATCACACATGAATCAATGAATATAACTATTCTAATTACATTTTTTGTGACTGGAGTTTCATGTTGGTTCTGGGTATAAATAGTTTTTCATATCCAAAAACCAAGAATGGTAATAGATGGATCATATAATTTATGGTATGTTTCCACTTTCCATGAAATGAAAACTAGGACATTCATATGGTTTAGAGAATATTGTCAGTCATATGAAGAGGTTTCATCAAGATAGATAGAAACAAACGTAGAAGACCAATTTGGAATGGTTATAATGGATTTTGGAAGTTAAAGAGATGATAAGATGAACTTTTAAAATATCAGAGAAGGTGCAGAATTTGAAATTCAATTCAATGTTCAGAATGATTATATATTATAGATTAAGACTCATCATGTTTATGAAATCTAAACTTATGATAGATCAGTGGAGAATCTATGCCTGAACAAAAACATGTTGAGGAGATGTTTGGTTGAATATCTACCTTTTTAAGCACTCTATAGCTAATAAATGAATTTTTTTTTGTTATGTTAAATTGATCGTGTGTTCCTATGTGATCATATGTAATATGATAGAACCATAAAACAAAGCCTCAGTTGTACATCTGAATGTATTTTAAATGGACTAACCAGAATTTATTTGACCAATCCTTTATAAAATTAATGAATTTTTTGATCAAATTCATCTTAATGGGTGTATATTTATGCATGATGTGTGTGTTTCAATTAATAACCCTTAATAAATGACTAATTGGGTTTGATGATGGTGTTTGGGTGAATAGTGATCTAATGTGTTTAGTTGTGACAAATATTAATCATGATGCTAGTGTTTTCCTCATTTTTATAAAATGTAGTTCGATTTTTCTTAAGATAGAAAAGGGTGACATGAAATTTTCTTTTGTTACTGAAGGGAAAATAAAATTTTCATTAATTTTTATTACGGTACCTTGGAAATTAATTACGTTATTTTAGCATAACATTATATCCAATTATAAGAATCCATTTTAACTAATGGATGAGTATGTTCCTCAAATAGTTTTCATAGAGGAATCATGATATGTATTCAAGGTAAATGTATTGCGAAACATTCCTTGATGAAACATTGGTGGGTAATTCTGATTTTTTTAGAAGAGTTGTGATGTAAAATTTGTGCATGGATTGGGAAGGCCTATCCATTTTGATTCATTATATTAATTTGAGTTCAAGTACTAGGTTTATGGTTTTCTAATTTTTTTGAGGTGGGATAAATTAGGAACTATGCTGAGTTGGTTGGTGGATTATTCGTAATGTGTTTTAATATTAACTTTTAGCAATGGGGGTGCCAAGTTTGAAATTTTTCCTATGAGATAATCATTAATGTGGAGAGAATCATGGGAATGAAAATTTAAATGTGACAATTACATTGGCTTCCCAAGTCCAAAAAGTGTTGTGAAGCATTATCAGAGTGTTCAACAAGGAACAAAAATCTAGAATTTTATCCGACTAATATCAGGTCTTACCAATATGGATGTGTTTTTAAGAGCATCATGCTTTTAAAAATGTAATAGTGTTGTCAAATGTGATTAATGACCAGTGTAGGTTAGGAATTCTTTTTTGATTCCCATTGAGGATTCTCATAGAATATACATTATATGGTTAGGAGGTTATAAGAACTTATTTACATACAAGTTGATTATTCAAAAAAAAATTAAATATTCAATATGTTTCATGGTTTACATTTAAAAAACCCCTAAAACAGTTTTCTGAGTGTTTGAATGTATTAAAATTATGTATTTCTAGATAAGTTTTGGGGTACAGAGGTGACCTGGGTATAGGGCATGTCTTGGGATCTTTGAGCATCGAACTATCTATTTTAGGATAATGTATCCCATATAACTTGATAAGTGTTAATTGTTCCCCCGAACCATGTGGCATGTTTCTAATGATATATATTTTATCTCAACATTGAATGTTTCTCCAAAAAACCATATGGTTTTTTATAGAGGAGTGAGGGAAACATATGGTAGGAAAATGGTTTGGTAAACCATTAATTATAACATTGTGAGGTGTGGTGGGATTTAAATAGTGATCCCACATGGTTGGAAAGTAATTGGACTTATTGTTAAATAAAACCAAGGGCCTCATTAATAGGGATATTTTACCATTATCACACTCCACCATTTAACGGCTTTCATCCAACATTTCATCAACATTCTCTCATGATATATCTTATATTATCCCTACAGATCCTCCCATCATTCATATGAAAAATCCCTTATTTTATGACCACATTGGGTGTTTCTATGGTGATATAAATCACATGGTAATTTTATCCATCCCCTTTCTTTTTTTATTAGTTTGTTTTGTTACAAGTTCCCTTAGGTGGTTCATGTGAATGATGTCATATTTCATGGGCGTCGGTCTCCATTCTCATTTGATCTCATTTAAACTAAAATCAACAGTTGTTACTGAAGGAGTAAATATTATTAACAACTATTTATGTGTTGTATATCATTTCCCCTAAAACGGTTTCCAATTATAATACATTTTTCCCACATGCTAGTAATTCCAAGTATTTCCCATTATATTTATAATTCCATTAAATTTCCACCTAAATCTAAGCCAAAATATACTACCATCATCCCTTACACTGTTGGTGATTGAAAACCTCAACTAAGTTCACCCATTATGGTGGGATTGGCATTAATCCATTTACAACCCAACCTTTTATGAAACCAAAACACATTAAAAAAATTTGTTTAGTTTGACACTTACTAAACACCCAATTTAATCTCCTTTCAAGTAAACTAACCACTGATTAGGGTGGGGTTCTCTTATAAATGAAAT
Organism: Viscum album; assembly: GCA_963277665.1. Taxonomy (NCBI): domain Eukaryota; kingdom Viridiplantae; phylum Streptophyta; class Magnoliopsida; order Santalales; family Viscaceae; genus Viscum; species Viscum album. The sequence goes on along the minus strand of OY728125.1, from coordinate 1,916,989,917 downwards.
AATGGAACTCTTATATAGACCATAGGAATGCCTTTGTGTATTTAAATATGTTAAATATCTTATAGTTCATTGAATCAATTCTATAGACCATGTTAATTATCCAATCATGTACGATATGGGAAATCATAGGAGACACCACCACAATTGTGGTATAACTTTAATAAAATCCCCGATTTGATTAAATTACTTGTAGTTATGACTTATCAAATGAATTATTCGGATTATCATATGGATATTACATGAAATTTATTGCATATTTCGTAGGGATGATTGTATTTTAATTAATTAATGAAAACAATGTATGTAAATTTGTTTATGACTTTTAAAAGAGATAACATATTGAACATGTTCATTGAACCTAATGGATTATAATTAATGTATATATTGATTATAATTTTAAGGAATTTATGATATACAAATTTCCCAAATTTATTGACTTACATCGATCTTTTTTTATAAACCTTCAACCATGTTTCTATAATTACATTTCATATAGTGATGCATTCCATGGGCTAGACTTGGATTCAGATTTAAAATCCAAAGTGTGAACCTAATAGATTCCATATGATTCATTTATGTGAATTAGATGGTGTATTCACACCATGTATTTGGTTAATGTCTTATATTAGTGAATACATATGTCTTACACTGAAATTTTACAAGATAATTCAAGAAAATTATAATTACTATGAATAGATCCTATGATTTGAATTGATCTCCTCAGAAATGCATGACATAAGATTATATCTTATTACTAAAATCAACTGTGTGACAATATTACCATATAATTTCTTTGTGGGATTAGTTAGATCCATTTTAGAAATTTTAATTAATTAGAGTACTACATGGATCATCTTTGGTTCTAATACGTGGGATTACCTATAACAATTCTATAGTTTGAATTGGATACTTTTTCAAAGATTTATATTCTAATATCCATAGGTTCTGTGATTACAATATTATTCCTATGATCAAATAATATTTTTATAATATAGAAAAGGGTGGAATTTCCTTGTACATCTCTACTTACATCTTTTCTTATTTATATACTACACAATGTTATGTTTTGTACTCACTTATATAAAATCCATTATAAAATATTCGATGGGGCCTACTAAGATTTACTCAAACCCAATTTGAGTTACAACTTGGTACTTGGTTATATCTCCTAGAAATAGGTTAAGACTTAGCAGGTGATTATTTAATGTTACTTGTAATGGGATATGACATTCCAAGTGATTTGTGGCCGATCATGTACTCATAATACATTCAAGTGATGGTTCATTTATTTATTTATTATTTTATCCATCAATACATGATATATTTATTCTCAGATGTTTTCTTGATCACCTTTTATATGTATAATCTTATTCTTATGAAACGGTTGATTATTTTCACTGCTCAGGTTATCATTTATTATTATCTTTTTGTTTTAATTTTTTTATTAATTCTTTCATCGTATTAACAACACATCTAGATGGTATATTCTTCACAATATTTCATATTTAGACCATTGATTCTAGTGTGATGCCTCAGGCCTATGGGGAGACAACAATGATGCCTTGGATCATTTATTTTTGGTTACTTATAAGTGAACCATGTCCGATACGTCACAAAAAGTGGTCACCGATAATCAAACATTCAAGGGAAAATGAAGATTTTCATTCAAATGGGTAAAGATGATAAACAATATTCATGGGAACCACTAATAATTCAATGTGTTATGTTCATAAAAGAAAGTAATTATCTATGTCAATTCCACAATCCAAGGATTGTTGAGGATGGTAGGAATCCACAACCTTCTAGGCACATCGTGCAAAGAAGAACATATACAATGATGATCAATGAAGATGATAGAGGTATATTTGATTAAAAAACTACCACCATTAGTTAGTTAATGTATTCTACTTCAATCAATCTTACTATATATAGGGTGATTACTATGAACATAAAGTCTCCACCATCAGTGATATTTATTTTAAGGAAAACATTTAGTAGAATGATTATTATGTTTGTGGAAATAAAACTGTGTAAATCATAATATAATCTAAAATAATGACTTTATTTTCAAAATAGATATTATATATTAACTTTCACTCCACATTAATTTCAAAAAAAACTGGATAACATTAAAAATAAATTTTAATTTAAGATCATATCTCACTAGAGATAATACCTTCAGGAATTCAATTTTTTTCCTCATTTACCTATTCCTCTAATTATATTATTGGTAATTATCAAGGATGACATTTATTTAAGGTTATAGAATATTACAAACAATGATTTCAAATTATTTAAAATACATATTATGACTTGTTTCACACAACGTACCCAATATAAAAAAAAGAAAACATATAAATAATTAATTATTAATTAATTTATAATAAAAAATAATCGGGAATACTATTGGTAATAATTACCTTTATAAGGTAAATAATTAATGAGTTATAATTGAAATATTTATTTTATATAAAACCTGTTTTCTTTATATTACAAATTTTATTTTAAAAAAATAATAATTTTAAAAATTTAAAAATTCGTATTTGATAATTTTTAGTTGATTTCTTAATTACTAAAAAAAATATAAAGATAAATTATGTATATTTATTTAAATGAATTTATTTTTTTGTGAAAACTAATAAAATACCAAATATTTCTAATGACGTTGACTTTAAATGAAAATGGTGTTTTTGAAACCAATTAGATATTAAAATTTTAATTTTTTAATGTAAAATAAATAACATTCATATACTATTTCAATTTATAAAAGTGGTGAACAATAATTTAGAACATCATGAAATAACTTATGAAAACTATTTTTTTACAGTTTCTTTAATAAATTTAAACATGGTATATTCATATATGTATTTATTCCTACCATCACATTTCTCTTATTTAAAACATTATAATCATAATATTACAAATAGAATCAATAAGTTAGATAATTTTTTCCTTTATATAAACATTTTTCTTAAAATACACTTCTCCGAAGAAAATGTTTTTATGCATTATAGGCCCTAACGTTAAGACTAATTTCCATACACATATAAAGTTAATTTGAAAAATTATTAACAATTTTTATATAATAATAATATTATTATTTAATATAGAAAAGTTTATTTTTTTCAATAAAATTTATAGTATTACTATTAATGCTAATTACAATGATAATGTTAAATAAATTATATTAAAATTATTGTTTTATTAATATCAATGAATTTATATCAAAACAATTGAAGTAAAAAAGTTTCAAATAATGAATAAAATATTATTTATAAATATATAAATATATATATTAACATATTTAATCCATAATCATTACCTAAAGAAAATATATAGTGAATATTTATTAATGTTTAAAAGGGGTATTTTCATAAAAAATTACTCGAATATTTTTTTGTATTTTTTACATTAAAAAATAAATATAAAAATTTTACTATTTTATTTTTGTAAAATAAAAATAATTTTTTAATTCATCATATAATAATTTAATAAATATTTTTCTTCTAAAATAATTTTTTGTTGTAAAAAATTGGGGGATTTATAGAAATTATAATTTTTTGAATTTTATCGTTATGTATTCATAAACTATATGTTATAAATAATTAAATAAATAAATAAAAAATTAAATAATAAAATGACTAATTTTTAAAAATTCCTTTTTCATATAATGCATATGAGAAACATTTTTAGTAATAGAGAACAATGTAACTTTAATATAAAAATATATTTTTGATCTTCTCTTAATATAAAGTATTTTCAAGGCAGGGTTCAGTTTTGGATTGATTATTAAACCTAATACCATTTGTTAAATTCATTATAAATTGAATAATCACTCTAAAATTAATAACAATGATTAGTTTACCATATATAAATTTAAAATCGTAATTAAATTATTATTACCAAAAAAATTATTTTATCTGTTTAATTGTATTTATTTTAAATATAATTTTAATGCTCAGATAAATTATATTTGATAAAATGGTTTATAAATTTTGAAATAATGAGGTTCAGAGTATGTAATTAGTGAAACATTTATTTTTTCATTAATATTAATAATGTAGTATAAAATGATGTTTCCCAGGTGTCATGAAAAATGATAATGTCATTTATAAATGGGGTAGATGGAATAATCTTGTTTAAACAAATTTACAAATGGTTTGTTGATGTTTTAGTAAACCAATATACGTTATTGTTACTTTTGAACCTTTTTAATGATTTTGACCCTTTAATAGTGAAATTAAAGTATTGAAATTCAATGTGTATTTACAAAAATACCCCTCCTCAAATATAAAAAGTGAACACTTTCACTAATTCAATACCCCCCTCTCAACATAAAATTTCCTCAGAACTCTAAAAATTTAAAATCTATATAACTTTTACATGTAAATATCATGTCTCCAGCATAAGTATTGTCTCGTTTTTTATGTTTTTTAAATAAATATTACTCTTTAATTTACCTTATAACAATAATAATAGTATTTCTTATGTAACATATTATAAAAAATTATTTTCATATTAATGTTATATCCATTAGTTATTCATATTCATCCAATTGAAAAAAGGTACGTCAGTATGTGTGTGAAAGGACTAACTCCTCCATAAATAATCAAGTTTCATCTTCAAGATTTTAATTAATTATCTAAAAATATTAAAATATGATTAATAATCTTAAATATATGTATAATATCAATTCATTTATTTATTAATGTTATTATTTTAAAAAAACAAATCCTTATCCATACTCATTAATTATATTATAATGTGTTCACGATTGGTTTGGTTTAACCAAATATATGAATGAGGAAATACAAATATTTTATATATGAATATAGGAAAATAAAAACTAATGTAATTATAATATAATTAGAAAATAGTTATTGTAATTGATTCTTGAATTATTATATTTAATATGTAACTTATTATTAATGTATCATTTTTAATCTCTAGCATCCCCAAATTAAAAGAACATTGATTCCATTTTCATTGAGCATAAATAAAACCCATATGGAATGGTATAAGGTACATAAAAATAAATATTATTTATATATCATAGTATCATAAAAATATATTTTATGTATTATAATTTTAATAAAAAGATAATGATATTAATGTTTTATAACATGTGAAAATATTTTATTTTTTCACTCATACTGGTTGAAAATAAGTATAACTAACCAATATACCCATAATAAATAATTGTAAATGAGGTAAATAAAATCTATCATATATGAATATAGTTATGAAATAAATGATTAAGGTAGCTATATATTTTAACAGAATGTCAAAGTGTCATCAAATAAGATAACAAGGTAAATTTATTTTATCTCAAATTCTCTTCATTGAGACATGTGATAATTTTATAAACCAATTTATTATTTTTATTGTGAATATATTTCATATAATTTTAATTCATTATATTTCCATAACCAAGTTATTTTAAGTAAACAAATTAATATTTATTCAAAGAATACAAAATATGTAAGAGGTTTTCAGGTCACAATTATTTCTTTTGGATATAATTACATTTCATTGTACATTATCATTCACAATTTATCTATTATAACCAATTATGATTTTAGGATGTATTTAAAAATTAATTTATTATGAAACCATGTTTCACACACATGTATTCCTCCATGATGAATCTAATGTTGTGTAAAAATACATTTTTTCTAATAATAATTATTAATTCATTTTATGGGGTCTTCTTTTATATAAATGTTATTACATCCCAAAAATATGCACATTTATCTTATGGAAACATAAATTATTTTATCTACAATGGTATATTTCCACATTTACTATTTTAAATACTAATGTTTTATCATATTTTTAATGATGTGGGTTTTCAAAAATATTATTTAAAAATATTTAAATGTTTTTTGTATCCTTTCAAGAAAAACTTATTTCATTGTACATTTTCTTTCATACGTTATCACAATACATCTAATTTTATGATTCATCATTTATGGTATCATGCTTTTAGTTATAAATGATGTTCGATTATGTTATTATTTTCATGATGTACTGCATCCTGATTGTATGTGTTTGTGAGTTGTCATTCATTCTAGAAATTGATATCACTTTTATGAATGGTGGATATTTTAGTCATTATGGATATGACAACTATAATTTACTGGTAAATATGAATCTTCTCCTTGAAAATCAGTTGTCAAGGAATGTATTTCAGTGGATCCTAATGGATTTGATATGTCTCCATCCCCGCTGACTTCTCTGTATTGTTCTACATAGCATGTCAATGAAGTTATTTGAAGTAACATGTTGGTGAAACTGCATTCAAATTGGACTTATGTTTAGAGAATATCTTACAGGTTGTTGAATTTTTACAGATTCTAGATTAGTTGTTTGTAAATTATTTCTTATTAGTTATACATAGATATTTATGGATTTTTTATTGAAGTGTTTCCAAATTGTGAAAAATTGTGTTTCTACATTTATCTTCTACATATTTATGGATTGATTATTTCATTGTTTCCCTTTTAGTCATACATATTTTTTGTTATTCTGAAACATTACTGTATGTGCAGGTAAACATATTGGATGAATGTGTAGCTGATCAGCTCATGAATTATTACCTATTCTTCAACCACTATAAATCCTTCTCACAACTAAACAATTATGTACAAAAACAAAATTGTTTTCCAAAAATGATTTCATATTTTTAATAGAGCATTTAAAAAGTACAACAAATATGTTCATTTGAAGATGTTTTCTTTTCCCTTAAATTTTTAGCATGCAATAATCAAGGAAATATTTCCTCTCATTACAGAATCATGACTGACTTGATTTTTCATTGGGTTCAACAAATGCATGGGATCAATAATGAAGAACACCCATTAAACAAAAACAGAGATGAGTAAGGAAATTTTTCGATCTTTGGATTTGTATGCACTTATATTTCATATACACTTATGGTAAAAAAAAAATCAATCACATGTTTTAATGAATATCTAGGATTAGTACATCTCTTTCATATTATACTTTTTCGGTCCAATTATAGTCAAATCCAGTTTTAAAAAAACCTTGCACATTTTAGTCATCAATATGTGATATTTCAATATCCAGTTTCATAATTTATTTTCTAACAATTTTGAATAGTATTAATTAGTAGTAAAATGAAACTATTCTCTTTTTATATTCTCTGTAATAGGTTCTTAAAGATTCTGCTGATATGATTCTTGATATAAGAGTTAGGTGTGGGATAGAACACCTTTCTCAAGAAGTTGAATTCACACCCCCTCCTCCAATCTCAACTGAAAAGGCAGGACATTTATCTGTGCTAGAGGATAAAATCAAGAACCTCCTGGAAGAAGTAGAGGAACTTAGATATGTTGGAAAAGTTTATGCAGCCGAGGCACTCATTAAAAAGGTGTAGGTAATTAATGTTGATAATACACAGATGATTCAACAATCATAGTATGAAAAAGTGTTGATGTTTGGTCTTGTGAAAAAATGGCTCTGTGTGAGATCTGTAGTTATTTTCTTGTGGAAAATGATTTTACTGAGAGAACTCGATCTCACATCACAGGCAAGAGGCATATCGATTATGGAATATTAATGGATTCAAAATGGGGTAAGACTTTTCTGATTTTTAATGGAACTAACATCTTACTACTACAACAACAATGCTTCTAAATGATTCCCCATTCACACATATATATGGACATACAAGTTTTAGTTAATGTTGAATATCTTATGTTTAGCAGGAAACTGGTGATGCCTCTATTTTGAACAGAGGAAATGACACTAAATTATATTGAAATAAGGAAGTCATGTGGAATACTACTGCTTCCAGGTGATGAATTTCCTTACATCATAGAAGAAAAGGAAATTATCAACATATTAGAATTTATTTTTTTATCATGAAATTGTACATGATAATAAATATTTGTTCTATAAGAATATCTATAATATAGTTATGGATGCTCTAACGACCCGATTGTTTGGGGCCAAAAATGGAGAATCTTATATGTGAATGCACCTGTTCTTTCATGTGCTATTTGGGAATCTAGTCAAAGGAATTTTTTTCTAGTAGGAATATTTGTGGTAAAGTTGTTATTTGGTTGAATCAAAACATAAAATTTTATAGATCTGAACACGTCACAATCAGGATTTTCCTCTTTTTTTGAGTCCATAACTATATTTATGAGGAAGTTGTTCTGAACATAAATGATTTTTCATTTCAAGGTACCATGGATGCGATTTTGAAGGAATATTGATGAAAGTGATCATAAATGATTTTGCATTTTCCAGAGTGCTGTAATTATTCCATGGGGTGGAAATATACTTCGCAGCCGTGAGACGAACCCGAGGGGCTCCATTTTTTTTTCACAAACAATAATTACTTTTGAGGTCGTATTTTTTAGATGATAGGAGGGAAACAATTTCAAGAGTGCTGTAATTTATTATCATATTTCTCATTTTTAATATTACAATCACTGTTTTATATTTGATTTATCTTTCACTTTTTATTTCAGTTATTTCATTATAGTTATTCTAACCCAAATTGATAATGAATTCAAATCTTATTCAAAATTTGGAAATTAATATACTTTTAATCTATTTCTTTCTTTGTTAAATATTTGAATGTTGTCTTCATTCTATCCACTATTACTCAATAATCATATACTATTACATTCTAATTAAAATTTATTCAACATTACTGTTTATTCTCAACTTTTATAAATATTAATATCTGTTTAAAAGAAAAACCATCAATTAAATGTGTCGTTCAATAGCACGGGCGACTACTAGTTATTTATATATTATAGTGTCATAAAATTATATTTTATGTAATATAATTATAAAAAATAAACGATAATGTTATTAATGTTTTATAACATGTGAAAATATTTTATTTTTTCACTCACACTGGTTGAATATAAGTATAACTAACCAATCCACCCATAATAAATAATTGTAAATGAGGTAAATAAAATGTATCATATACGAATATAGTTATGAAATAAATTATTAAGGGAGCTATATATTTTAACAGGATGTCAGAGTGTCATAAAATAAGGAAATAAGGTAAATGTATTATATCTCAAATTCTCTTCATTGATACATGTGATAATTTTATAAACCAATTTATTATTTTTATGGTGAATATATTTCATATTATTTTAATTCATTATATTTCCATAACCAAGTTATTTTTAGTCAACAAATTAATTTTTATTCAAAGAATACAAAATCTGTAAGAGGTTTTCAGGTCTCAATTATGTCTTTGGGTTTTAATTACTTTTCATTGTACATTATCTTTCAAAATTTATCTATTATAACCAATTATGATTTTAAGATGTATTTAAACATTAATTTATTATGAAACCATGTTTCACACACATTTATTCTTCCAGGATGAATCTAATGTTATGTAAAAACACGTTTTTTATAATAATAATAATTATTTCATTTTATGGGGTCATCCTTTAAATAAATGTTATTACATCACAAAAATATTCACATTTATCTTATGGAAACATAAATTATTTTATCTACAATGGTATATTTCCAAATTTACTATTTTAAAGACTAATGTTTCATCATTGTTTTAATGATGTGGGTTTTCAAAAATATTATTTAAAAAAAATTAAATGTTTTTTGTAACCTTTTAAGAAAAACTTATTTCATCCACTCCATATTTTCTTTTATTAATATTATATATTTATGATATTATATTAGGAAATACTATTTTTAAATGTAAAATTTTTAAATGATTTTTCATGTTACATTTTTGAATTCCATGTATCTTTTTGATGTGCCAGAAAAAAATTATTACATTAAAAGTAATAATTCTTAATTTTATTTACATATCATTTTTTTAATCATTTTTTAATTAAAATGAACCTTTTTTTGAACTCTTTATAAAATGGTTTTCAAAAGTATCATCTTTCACTTCACACAAAAAAAATTAATTTACATAATCATCTTTTATAACAATATTTAAAATAATTTTTGAAAACTTTTCTTTTTTCACTTCTATTTTTCCTCAAAGGTATATCTCTCAAGATGTGATGTATTGATCATACTTTTTTTGTTATTGAGTTATAATTCCTACATATAAATGACATTTGAAAATACATGATTACTAAAATTAATGTCATATTAACAACTATTATTATTTCCATGAGTTTATTAATATATTATTATGATATATTTTATATGGTGAACAAATGTATGGATGATGATAGGTGGGGTAAAATGTCACACGCCAATTAATTAGTTGATGATTGTATCTCATGAGATAGTCAGGCTTAGACATACTAAGTCTATTTTATCTGGTGTGGGTATGATGGGTTTTCTCACATTTTCATGAAAGGAGATAATTCTTTTTTTCACATAGGTTTGGTCACAATGGGTTTTCTCATATAATTTTTCATATGATTATGATATTTGCATAATTGAAATTTTTGAGCAATGTTATACCAAATTTTCATGATGGATTTATTTCCATGAGATTCCCTATTTTAATTATTATGTCTTATTTTTCTTGTGTTTTTCATTTTTATTACTTGATCGCATGTTATATTTATATTGAGATGTTTTTTGATCATTCACATAATTTCCATGCTTAAATAATTATATTTTTAAGATAATATGTGACTCTAACTGTTTTACAACTATCATATAAGGTATTTTGATTACTTAAAATGATATTTATGACTCCCGAATGATTTTATTCATGTTGTGGTATTTTTTCCTTATTATATTTTTGATCTTACCCTTTTCCATTGTTTCAAATTCCAAGGATATTAATATGATTATATTATTTGAGCTATTTGGAGAACATTCTAGAGAATCATGAAGGTTAGGAAAAGTTTTCAAGTTTAATTAATTATTTTTTTTATGTAACTAATATATATGGTAGAAAAAATTTATATCCTTAGTATATGAAACTATTGTGGGATGAAAAATTTGAATCATGTTATTAATGAATTATTAATATAATGATTATTGTGATTAATTATACAATAATCCTCAGTTCACATGTAGTGTGTGGATAGGTCATTGACATGATTTTGGATCTCAGTTGTACCTTACAAAAAAATTCATCCATATACAAATGTTAAGAAGGAGAAAACCATCTAAACACTTAAAGAAAAGTAACATGATTATGGCCTAGAACAAGAGTCTCATCCCAGTTGGTGAGGACTCACCAGGTGAATCCAAGATAACAAAGATCAAATCCGGGTGGAAGCATATTTCTGGGTTACTGGAGCAGTACTGTAGTAGTACTGTAGCAGCACTATAGCAGAAACTGTTTGGTACTGTAGCAGCCGGAATGATTCATCCATCTCGGACTTTGGGCCACCGGTTTGTTCCATGGGCCCTCTATGGATTTCGGGCCACCCAAGTCCTTCAAGACAGTTGATTCTCAAGTCCATCGAGCCACCTTAAGGCCTTAGGGCCACCCCAAGGACATCGGCCCACATGAATGCAGGCCCCAAACACAAAAACAAAACAGCCCCAAAAGAGGATTCAGAGCTGGTGCACTCACCAGAGCAGAGCCAAATGGATTGTCAGAATGAGAGGGTATGGTTATTCCATCGGTACCAGCCTGTTCTTGCATGAGAAGCCTAGACAAATGGTCATACAAAGGTGGAGAGCTAATATCAAGATGTAGATGTTGGGGAGGCGCAATTCCCTGTAGACATTCTGGTTGAATTCTCTAAGACCTTCGGGTCAAGTAATATCCAAAGCCTACGGGCCATGTAATCTCTAAGCCTACAGGCCTTGAAAGGGTTCCCCCTCATCCCTTGTGTAACATCCCAGACCCGGCCAGCCACCCGAACAGTGTCGAACGGGTCGGGTTTTACTACCTTAGGCGCACCTCCCTGAACGCCAAAGGTTGCCGACTAGCAGCGACGGTTTTTTAGGTATAGTGGGTAGGCTATAACATCCCAGAGGATCATAATAAGCGTACTGGTCCAAGTATAACAGTAAAGATGTCGCAGAAAGGAAGACTCAGTAGACTTGAACCAGACCCACAGAGCGGAAGAAAAATCAATATAGATAAACAACGGAAGAAGAAAATATAACAAAAACAGTGGAAATAAACACAACAGCATGCTAAGAACATGTAACTACAACTGCGTAGTAAAACATGCATCCAGAGCATGTCATACACAACTAAATATAAAAAGGGAACCAATGGCTAAACAACAGTAGCTACAAGAAGCATGACAATACCGAAAAATAAACAAAACAAAGTAAACCCCAGCTAGGTATGACATCAAGGTCCATACCATCTCTATGAAACAACTAACACAACCCAGCTCCTGAAGCTGGCCTCTTTCCTGCACGTAAATCCATAAAGTTTGCACACGTCCTGAAGGGCCCGTGCAGGGTGCAAGACAAATCTGAGTAGGATACCACCTGACAGTGCGTACCAAATATAAGTGTTTAAGCAGTCATGCATTTCTCATAAAAAGCAGTAAACAGTACAATGCAAAATTAAACACAAACTCCACCGGTGCACAACAGACACCATGGAGTGTAACCTTCTTCGGACAACGCCGAAATCTCTGTCGTGTAACCCGGCACCATGTGCCACCTAACAGCTCGTGTCTCAAGTACCGAAGTCCCACAGGCATGCCCAAAAATAGTAACCCAGCACCAAGTGCCTCTTGAAACCTCGTGTCTCAAGTACCAATGTCCTGAACGCATGCCCAAAAATAGTAACCCGACACCAAGTGCCTCCTGACACCTCGTGTCTCAAGTACCGATGTCCCGAAGGCACGCCCAAAAATAGTTAACCGGCACCACGTGCCTCCTGACACCTCCTGTCTCAAGTACCGACATCCAGAAGGCACTCCCATCCACTGAAGGCTCCTCACCTCCCACGTGGATTTCTAAGACAATCACCCCCAACCAGAAAACCGAACCGCGACTATGGGGGCCTCTACCCACACGAGTGGTCAAAACGACCTCATCACGGAGTATCTCTGTGTGCACACTACTCAATGTTCTGGGTGAGCGGTAATCACAAAATTTTACCTAAGCCACCAAAACATCTGACACCTCGTGTCCCTGCGACCATGTCGCTCAAGTCCGATGGCATCGCCATCCAAGTAACCCGGGCCATGCCCCCAACCTGACAGTCGTACTACCTCAAGCCGACGTCCATGATGCCCAATCCCGTGGTCAAAAACCACCCAAAGTAACCTGGTAAAATCCCCAACCTGTGATTCGCATCACTCAAGCGTAACCGGGCCAAGCCCAACACAACCCAAGGGGCCCAGCAGATGCAATTCAGCAATTTCATGTATAACATATGTAAACAAAAAACATAACCAGGAAAAACAAACTAAACAATTGAATTGCACCCTACCTGGTGATGTCCCATACCAGCACTGAGGTCTTAAATGCCTCTAACAATTTATAATAGGATTTAAAAAATTAAACTAAACAATTTATAACAATCATATTTCAATTAAAACAATTTTGGCGTTCCCCGGCCAAAATGCTCCGATGCGCAACGACCCTCACCTGGCCCCACTCACGCAAACTAGTAACCGGGCATACCCAAAATCATCCCAGAGGTCCTATAAGCATTACAGTAGGAAAAATCAGATAAAATGGGTCCCGCAAAAAATACCCAAAAACACGCCGAAGGCCGCGTCACCCAAAAAACTACGAAAACACAAAATGAGGTATGCACCACCTACATGAGACTCGCACGATGCTACTCCTTCGGTAACACCCGTATATTTGGTCTAAAACACGGAAAATATACAAAAGATTCAAAACCATTCAAAGGGCTATAACTTGTTCTAGAACGAAAATCAAACAAAATAGCCAAAGTGGAATCGAGGCCTTATCGAGGGGGTTCCAACGCCTCCAACTGGGATCGAATCGGAGTTCGGACGAAGAACCGGGAAGAAAATGAAGATCCGGCCGACTTGGTTTGCTAAACCCGACCAAAATATTGAGGTTTTGCCTCAATACGAGGATACTGCCCATTATAAGCAAAAAAAGAAAGTAGACGGCGTGTACTTTGGGACTACACTCCGTGTATGGTTTATTTAACTGTTCATAAGACAGAATGATTTCGCCGACTTACTTTCCGTACCTGCCGACATGAGTACATGGCGTGTACCTCTGGGTACACGGCTTGTACCAGGTTCCTTTTCTCTTCCTCACTAACATAGTCACACGCCTTGTATATCCCTCATACACTGCTAGACTACACGGCGTGTCCATAGGGAATAGGGCGTGTCCTTGGTTCTTACCCGGCCAACGGCCTACACGCCATGTATGGCCTCACACAGTCGGGGATCTAAACGGTGTGTTCAAAACAACATGTCGTGTAGTAAGAAACTATTACACGGTCATCACACGGCATGTACTCGGTGAGCACACGGCCGGTCACTCGCCTACACATACACGGCGTGTACTTAAAGTACACGGCTTGTAGTCTAGAAATTTCCAGAAACTTCCCATTAAATCAAGTTTCCTCAGAAACCTGTCAAAAATTTAAATAGGGTTGGGATTTTGTCCCCTTCCAAAAACCTGAGTTCTTACAAACTCCCCACCTTAACATAGCTCGTCCCTGAGCTACCAAACAAAACCCGAAGATGGAACCGAACACGCCCATCCCAGTTAAATAATTTAGACTACCCCGGTCCCATGGTTCTGAAAAAATTCGTCAAGGGGCTCCCCACCTTAGGAATTGCCTACTCGGTCTCAACCAATAAAATATAAATCAAAAAGGGTTCACTAACCTGTTTTCCAGACGCATAGTCCTCCCGTGACGCATCGCCACCCCTACACCTCATGGTGCTCCTGTGTCGCTTCCGACACCCAACGTAACCCGCACCGCATCGGTGTTCGCCTCCATGAGGTCCTGGTGCCGAGCACCTTAAGTAACCCACATCCATGATGCCCTGATGCCCATAGCACCTCAAGTAACCCGCATCCACGATGCCCCTATGCCCACGAGACCTCAAGTAACCCGCATCCACGATGCCCTAATGCCCACGACACCTCATGTAACCCGCATCAATGATTCCCCGATGCCCACGACACCTCATACATACATACATACATACATACATACATATATATATGTATCACACACGCGATATGGTTCCAACCCACTGAATAGCATCTAGTCAGTCCACAAAGATCCTGGGCACCTCGTGCACTCAAAACAGAAATACCTCTATAGGTCATGCCAAAAAGGAAACATGGAGATCACAGTCACACCACGGTGTACCTCTAACTGTCACTAGCTCACCGGCCTGCTCAGCCTCTGGTAGCTCCATGACATGCACCTGGCCTGAAACACGGCTTCCTGACGCCTGACCTCTCGATGATGCTCCAGTCACCGGCCACTGACCCCTCAGTTGGGTCCCACCATCTCTGTCACGACCTTCGCGCACAGCTAAACCTCAACTACCCTCTCCGGGTACCGTACCTGAACCAACTCCAGATGCCACAGTCTGTCCTGGTCCTTGCCTACTGGCTATCTAAGAAGGCTGGCTGGAAAACCTCTCCAGATTCATGTACTGTCCACATGACCGGCACTCCTTCGGAGTCCTATCTCACTGATCCGAAACAAGTCTCGGCTGTCCACACAGGAAGAAAATCACTGAAGAACTCCCACATGGTGGTCTTGCTGAATCCATGGCCGGACTGCCCTGTGGAGACTCATATCGTCCACGCTTCCTGCTGTCTAAACAGTTACCCGAAGCTGTCGTCTGGCCCAAGTGAGATTTCTCCCTTTCATTGCCCTTGGATATGAGTGCCTGATTCAACACTTAGGAGAAAGAACCCAGCCTGAAGATGTTCACCTGTACCAGAATGGCGTTCCATAACCATCCTCGAAGCGCCTCACCCTAGCAGCGTCGTCGCTCACCATACCTGGTGCAAAACGGGACAACTCTGTGAATGTAGCGGCGTAGTCTATGACGCACATATCTCCCTGTTGAAGACTCAAGAACTCCCAAGCTCTCTCTGCCCTCAACGTCTCTGGGTATAAGTGCTCAAAGAACCTGTCCTCGAAATCCTTCCAAGCCAGTCCCTCGTGCCTATGAGCATATACTTGTACATCCCACCAACAATTCTCTGGTCCTCTCATCATGTAAGTCTCCAGCTTGAACCTTCACCCTATAGGCGTCTAGAGATGCTAAAAAATCATCTGCATACTCTCTATCCAGTTCCAGGCCGCCTACGGACCACCCACTCCCTGAAAAAGCGGCGAGTGCTGCGACTGGAACTCCCACGTCAGATACGCCATAGAAGGCTCTGTACTCTACGTGCCTCTGTAAATCCCCTGCAAGACACGTACCAGGCTAGCTCGGAGCTACTCGTTAAGCCACGACCTGAACGATGCCAAACCCGGCTGTTGTCCTGCCTGCACTGGATCCTGAACCTGTTCCTGCCCCTGAGCCTGTACCTGCGGCTCATGCTCAGCTTGTACCAAATTCTGACCCTGATCCTACGACACTGTATCATCTCCTTCCTGACGCTCCATCGATGCATGAAGGAGTAACCCGCTGAATACCATAAATGGTCAGACAACCCATATATATATATATAAATATATTCCACGCAGATAAAGATATCATTAAAAGGCTGTGCATAACAACTACCCTTACTCCCCCAAACCGCAACCCATTCCTCACGGCATCCCGGCCTCATAGCCTCCTAACCCGCCCTCAACAGATCCAAGTATCAAAGTACATTCGTCCATGCATGTCCTGACTACTCACGTTGCCTCAAACCGATGACTGAGTCGCCCAATCCTGACAGTTACACTACCTCACCCATAGTACCTGCCTGCTCTCATAAGAGTCAGACCCAATTATCCTGTAGCATGCAATTCTACAAATATAAAGCATGGCATACACATTTTCACAACTAGCATTTCTATCAAGAATTTCACCAACTCACATTTTAAAGAATATATAGCATTGCATTTGATTTTTCATTCACATGGAATTATGAATTCACATTGCATACATGAAATTATGAAATTGAAATTCCCTAAATTGTGCCTATCAAAATCCAAGAAACCCAGCCTTGCCATTCCGGGCCAAGGTCCAATTCTCCATTACCATACCGGGTAAAGGGTCACATATCAAAATAAACAACATTACACATCAAGTGAGCCACCGAGGTGGAAATCATATAAAATGTAATCTGAGCAAAAGAAAACAGCAGTTCCCACCCATGGAAACTTGGTCCTTCCCTTGTACCTGGGGCTGCAGGCACCCACGCACAAGCTAGAAACCCAGTTCTAGTTACAACAACTTATCTCTAGTCTACCACATCCCAAATAGTTAAACCAGCAGAAAGAAATGAGAAGCCTCATGATCAATAGTAGCCAGTAAAACACTGCTACTAAATTCTTGTCAAGAACTCCTCTGATACCACTTTGTAAAATCCCAGACCCGTCCAGCCACAGGAACAGTGTCGAACGGGTCGGGTGTTACTACCTTAGGTGCACCTCCCCAAACGCCAAAGGCTGCCAACTAGCAGTGAGGGTATGTTAGTTATAGTGGGGAGGCTATACCCTCCTGGAGGATCATAATAAGGGTACTGGACCAGGTATAACAGTAAAGATGTAGAGAAAAGGAAGACTCAGCAGACTCGAACCAGACCCGCAGAGCGGAAGAAAAATCAATATAGATAAATAGCGGAAGCAGTAAATATATAAACAAAAGCAGAAATAAACACAACTGCAAGCTAAGAACATGTAACTACAACTACACAGTAAAACATGCATCTAGAGCGGGTCATACACAACTGAATATAAAAAGGGCACCAATGGCTAACCAACAGTAGCTACAACAAGCATGTCGATACAGAAAAATAAACAAAACAATGTAAACCCCAGCTAGGTATGACCTCAAGGTCCATACCATCTCCATGAAACAACTAACGCAACCCAGCTCCTGAAGCTGGCCTCTTTCCTGCACATAAATCCATAAAGTCTGCATGCGTCCCGAAGGGCCCATGCAAGGTGTGAGACAAATCTCAGTAGGATACCACCCAATGGTGCGTACCAAATATAAGTGTTTAAGCAGTTATTCATTTATCAGAAAAAGCAGTAAACGGTACAATGCACAATTAAACACAAACTCCACTAGTGCTCAACAGCCACCATGGAGTGTGACCTGCTTCGGCCAATGCCGGAATCTCTGTCATGTAACCCGACAACATGTGCCACATGACAGCTCATATCTCGAGTACCGACATCCCGCAGGCATGCCCAAAAATAATAACCAGGCACCAAGTGCCTCCTGACACCTCGTGTCTCAAGTACCGACATCCCGAAGGCACACCCAAAAATAGTAACACGACACCAAGTGCCTCCTAATACCTTGTGTCTCAAGTACCGATATCCATAAGACACGCCCAAAAATAGTAACCCAGCACCACGTGCCTCCTGACACCTCATGTCTCATGTACCGATGTCCCGAATACATTCCCATCCCCTGAAGGCTCCTCACCTCCCACGTGGATTTCTACAGAAAGCACCCCAACCAAAAAACCTAACCGCAACTACGGGGGCCTATACCCACACGAGTGGTCAAAAACAACCTCATCACGGAGTATCTCTTTGTGCACACTACTCAAAGTTCTGGGTGAGAGATAATCACCAAATAGTACCTAATCCACTAAAACATCTGACACCTCATGTCCCTGCGACCATGTCGCTCATGTCCGATGGCCTCGCCATCCAAGTAACCCGGTCCATGCCCCAAACCTGACAGTCGTACTACCTCAAGCCGACGTCCATGACGCCCAATCCCGTGGTCAAAACCACCCAAAATAACCCAGGGAAAGCCCCAACCCGTGATTCGCATAACTCAAGCATAACCGGGCCAAGCCCAACATAACACAAGGGGTCCAGCAGATGCAATTCAGCAATTTCATATATAACATATGTAAACAGAAAACATAACCAGGAAAAACAAACTAAACAGTTGAATTTCACCATACCAGGTGTTGTACCATACTAGCACCGAGGTCCTAAATGCCTCTAACAATTTATAACAGGTTTTAACAAATTAAACTAAACATTTTATAACAATCATATCTCAAGTAAAACCATTTTGGCGTTCCCCGGCCAAAATGCCCCAATGACCAACGACCCCTCACCCTGCCCTGCTCACGCAAACTGGTAACCGGGCATACCCAAAAGCATCCCAGATGTTCCATAACCATTATAGTATGAAAAAGAAGATAAAACGGGTCCTGCTCAAAATACCCGAAAATGCGCCGAAGTCCGCGTCACCCAAACAACTACAAAAACACAAAATGAGGTATACAACACCTACATGAGACTCTCACGATGCTACTCCTCTAGTAACACCTAAAAATTTGGTGTAAAACGTGGTAAATCTACAAAAGATTCAAAACCTCCCAAAGGTATATAACTCGTTCTAGAACGAAAATCAGACAAACGGACAAAGGGTAATTGAGGCCTTACCAAGGGGGTTCTCACGCATCCAACTGGGATCAGATCGGAGTTTGGACGAAGAACCGGGATGCAAATGAAAATATGGCCGACTTGTTTCGCTAAACCCGGCCAAAATATTGAGGTTCTGCCTCAATACGCGGCTACTTCTTGTTTGAAGCGAAAAAAGGAAAGTACACTACGTGTAATTTCGGACTACACGCCGTGTATAGTTCATTTAACTTTTCATATGTTGGAAGGATTCCACTGACATACTTTCCATACCTACCGACATGAGTACACGGCGTGTACCTCCGGGTACACGACATGTAACAGGTTCCTCTTCTCTTCCTCGCCGACATACTCAAACTCCTTGTATATCCCTCATACACGGCTTTACTAAATGAAATTTCTAAAGGGAACACGGTGTGTCCCTGGTTCTTACCTAGTCAACGGCCTACACACCATGTATGGCCTCACACGGTCGGGGGTCTACACGGCGTGTTCATAACTACACGACATGTAGTAAGAAACTACTACACGGTCATCACACGGCATGTACTCGGCGAGCACATGACCGGTCACTCACCTACACATACATGACGTGTACTTAAAGTACATGGCGTGTAGTATGGAAATTTCCTAAAACATCCCATTAAATCCAGTTTCCTCAGAAACCTGTCAAAAATTTAAACAGGGTTGCGATTTTGACCCGTTCCAAAAACCCGTGTTCATACACCTTGAAAGAAGGGTTATCAAAAATCAATAAAAATGAAGGCATTTGGGCCATTCAGGCAGGATTATGTTCTCTATTTTATAAGTATTTGTGTGAGTTATCTACATTTTTTCATGTTTTATTACAATAATAATTTCCAATCCATAATTTTATTTGGATTCATTATAATAATTTTACAGAAAAAAATGTTTTTATCCATTGTGTTGGTCTGGGTTCAGAGAGTTATAAAATCTCTGGCTAGAACAAGTTAAAACCATAACATAGATAGTATAAATGATTGAAAAGATAGTTTATGTGGTGAATAGTCAATTAATGCTATAAGTCATGTACAGGATGACACCTCTAGAGTTTCTCATTGGAGGTCATGCTTCATTAATAGTGAGTAATCATTGTGGGAAGTGAAGGTTGGTTGTGCATGTATGATTTCTCCCCCTTTTGTTGTTCCTCTATAGTTTTTGGTTCATTTCAGAGTTTTCTCTAATCATATACATAAAATCCTCATTATTAAATGATAATAAAAATTGGGATGTTATAATTCTCCCCATGAAAATTATTCTCAACCAAAATAAGTGATTTAGATCATAGAGTACACTATCTAGTAATATGTGTCATATGCTTTTAGAATATCTTTAGAGAGGGATCTGTTTTCTAATGGTCAGTAAGTGAAATTTGAGGCATGATTCTGGATAATCCATCGAGAGGGATATTCATCAAATTGGTCAGTATCTAATTGGATAATATATGTTACTGGTATTTTGTATTACATAATTTTGGTATATTCCACATTGGGGGTGTGTCAAGATGGTTAGAAATTTTTCATCCATCATTGTGCTGAAGTAATAAGGTTTCTCCCGGCATGGTGCTGAATCCAGTAGAGTCGATCCTCGAGGACCCGACATGTTCTTGGTACTTGTGTGATATATTTTTGACATATATACCCAATTTATACCCATGGAATGCACTTTTATATTTTATGCACATATGTTAAGGGTTGTTGGTGTCATCTTAATGAGACTTGTACTCACACCCTACTCAGGAATTTTGGTTCACCTATAGATAGCAGGCTTGGGGATCTATGAATGGGTGTAGGCCCTATGGTGGATGGTTGAGCAGGTAAAGCAGGAGGATGCAGGTGTTTCTAGATGGTGTCCAAATGATAGTTACACTATTTATTTTACTTAACATATGTATATATACCTAGTATCCTTGTTTTATTTCTATTATTGTATCATGTATTCAATTATTCAATTTCCACATATATTACTCTAATTAATTACTTTATTTAGATATTCAAGTTAATATTTATCTGTCAGATGATGTGATACGAACGGTATAGTCTCCCCAAGGATCATCTCCAGACCCTTGTTGATAGTAGGTAGACTCTAATGTATGGGGAGGTGCAACTAAGGTCATATATAAATCCATCTCAAACTCAATTGTCAGATTATGGGTGTTACAAAATTTTATCAAAGGATCGTGATTAACTATCTTATTTTTTTCTTTTCCATCATCTGGGACACGATAGATATGTGTTAGGATTGTTGAGACTCGATCATGGAAACTATTTCAGTGTTTTATTTGAGCTGAATAGAGTACCTATGAGTTTCCATAAAATGGGGAATTTGTTTTTTTTATTACCATTGATTATATTCAACTTGGGCGATGCACATGATGTTGATATGTGATTTATGAGTTTTCATGTATGTACATGCACCATATGATACATGTAGGTTAACATTTCATAAATGTCAATTGATTTCATTAGATATAACCCAATAATTAAATTTATATTGAAATTATAATATTTACACGGTACATTATTTCCATATTTATTTTATTTCAGCATGTTTCATTGTATTCTTGAGTGAATATATGTGGTTTTTACTAATGTAATAATGCCAAGAATATGGAATTTAGCCTTATATAAGCTATAATCATTTTGAGTGTTCCTTTCAATGAGCTCAAATTAAAATCTAATGTGTTTATTATAAACACATATGGGGGAATTAATTATTATTTTATTTGATTTTTTATTAAAAAATTTTAAATAAAAAAATTTTAAATAATACTTTTTTAAATAAATTTTTTTTAATATGGGAACTCATTTGGTGGGGATTAGTTACTCCATGATATAAGAATCTTTTTGAGGACTTGTTGAATTCTGTTGGGGAGAATTTTGAAATCCTTGTTTTTAAATTATATTAAAAACTCACTTTTATAAATAAATAAAAATTATTTTGGTGTGAAATTATAACTTTTCAATGGTTATTTTTATTTTGGATTTATGATAGCAGAAAATCATTTTTTAACACTTTGAAATATTAGATGTAATATTTTTTGGATTTTATATCTAATATAGTGTGTGATTCTGAGGCCCATAGACCCTCGACATTTATAAAATATAAATATTAAATATATTATTTTCAAATACTGGGATTTTTTTCAAAAAAATAAAATAAATAAGAAACCTTGAATCATATGAAAAATATGATACAACTATTAGGTTTGGAATATGGGTTTTACCCTATAAACGGTATAACATTAATATTCATCGGTATTTGGAAACATCTCACACGATATTACCATTTTATGTTTAATTAACTTCTTATTCAATTTTTTTTAATATTATAAATTTATTATCAGCTAATCGTGGTGTCATATGAGAAACCTAAGACCACCTTTATTTTTGAATGTGGGCATTACCCAAGGTAGGATATTACAGTTCTGAGGGTTGGATGTTTGGTCAGATCGCATGTGATTATAAGTTATTTTTTTATAAATATTTTCATAGGTTGTTGGAAATAATAATAATAATATTATTATTATTGTTTGGGTCAAAGAACAAAAAATTTAAATATACTTATGTACTTAATGATTGTTTTTCTTTGGTAATAATGATAAAAAAAATTAATAATAGTGATAATATAAATTATGCTTATTAAAAGCAAATGTAAAGTTAATATTAATTTATTTACAATTATTGATGTTTAATTATTTCCCTTTTTAAAAATAAATTGTTGAATTAATATGAAAATGATAATAATAATAAAAATAAAAATAATAATATTTTTTCATTGTAATTATTATTATTAATGTGAAAAAATTGTATATGCGTTAAATATATATATGTGGATATACATGTCCAGGTGTATATATATATGATGTGTGTAAATATATATGTTTGTTTTATATATATATATAATATATCCATATATTTTTGAGTAAAATATATATATATATATGTGTGTGTGTGGGTTTATATATATTTATATATATATATGGATTATTTTTAATATATATATATATAATGAATAGTTCATGAATTCAAGAGGACTATTTATTTTTAAAAAAAATTAATTAATAGAGTCTCATGGTGGATGTCTGTATGATGAATGGAAAGAATAATTAATTCCTTACACATGAATTGTTTTTCCATTCAATAAATGTTATTAATTGGAATAAAATTAAAGGAGGGAATTTCATTAATTGAGGTTAAAAAAAGACATAAATATATGTGGAAATCATAGAAGGAGGAATTTTGAATTCATGTGTATAGGAGTACTGGAAGGACCCCCCCCCCCCCATACCACCCTCATTCCCTCTCTCTTCCACCAACTCTCCTATGTTATTCATATTTTATTTTTTTCTTTTTCTAAAACATAAATTATAATTTCTATTATAATGTTGATCAGATTGACACATCGTCAGTATCGTTAGGTTAGTCTTGACATGTAGATTCTTAAACATACTTTTCTAACAAAAGATACATGGTTATTCTGGTGCAGTTAAACATGTACATCAACCCACATCATCAGTCATTGTTTCACAAATGTTCTGAATATCAGGCCATTAGCGCACTCTTTATATAGGTTATTGGAATGAATGCTTGTGTGTGTGTGTGTATCCATAGAAAGTATTTATCTTTTTGAATGTCTTATATGGATTATTTACCGGATTTTTGGTATGAGTGTGTAGTTTTAGAAATTTAATATAATCAATTCAGGTTTTATATGGGTTTTTGACATGATTAATGGTGTTCATGTTTAGCCCTTGAGACCGGTGTTTGATGGTTGATCACATGTGGTGTGTGTGCGTGTGTGGGTGTTTGTGTGTGTGTAACCATGACATATGACTGTGTTTATAGCATATTTCTTGTTAATATTATTATAATTATTGACATGACATTTTGTTTAATCTATCATTTCTTTTATGTATCATATATATTGTACTTATTTTTACTACAGTTGAGCATGATGTTCTAGCTATTGACTTCCATATGAGATATGACAGATGTTTGGTCAACTTGAAAGACATATGAGACTTGAATGATCATGGAACTTTCCTCTGAGTGTAATATTCTAGACATTTGGTTATGATCTAAATTTGGAGTATTCTAGCCTCTTGGGTGTGTCACATACTACTAGGCTATCCTCTACTGTGGATATGTTTGACATTAGTCAATATGTGATATTTGGAACATGTTTCTGGACTATCCATCATGATTGATATGGATTCCATTGGTCAGTATATATTTGGGAAATCCCTACTGGTGGGAATCTGTCTTACAAGCATTCAGTCTATTCTACAGAGGGGATGTGTCATGTTTGTTGTTGATGTTTCATCCAGCATTGTGCCGAAGAATGTATGTTTCTCCGAGCGTGGTGTTAAGAAGGTAGAGCTGGTCCCCGAGGACCCGAAATGTACTTAGTACCTGCGTTATATATTTTTGATATTTATCCATTAATATATATTCAATTAATACACTTTTAGATTTTATGCACCGATGTTGTGGGTTGTTGGTGGTGTCCTAATGAGTCTGGTATTCACACCCTAATCAGGAATTTCAGTGGGCTTGTAGATAGAATCCATAGGGACCAAAAAATGGGAAAGGACACTGTGGTGGATTATTGAGTAGGTGAAGCATGTAGATGTAATCAATACAAGATGAAGTTCAAATTATATGTATTATCTTACTTTTACTTATTATATTTACATATACCTAAGATCGTTGTTTTCTTTTAGTTGTTGTATCATGTCTTCCATCTTTCATCTTCTGATTGTATTACTCTGGTTAATTGTTTTATTTAAATAGTGATTTCTGTATTTATCACTTTGATGACATTATATGGTTGGTATATTCTCCACATGGTTCTACATGAGATCCACACTTCTAGTAAGTATCCTCTAGAAAACGCTGAGGAATGCCTCAGTTTATATGGAGTTATTTCTCAGAATCGATGGTTCAGTTCGGGCTATTACAAAAAGGAAATTTCCTGTAGATGATCTAGACTCATAATTTTTTTTATATATTACAGAGTCACCACTATCTTTATGGTGACAATAATATCATCCATTGGGGAAAGAGTGAATAAGATGATGTGACTTTGTAGAACCATCATTTGCAGATCTAGGGAAACCATGAGATAATGTTGTGTAGGTGTTTTGTTCCCCTAGTTCATGTCCTTTTTCTTCATGATTTCATCGACAGGACAACTTGGGAATGTGAGTAATAGATGCACAATTAGTATCCAATGTTTTTTAATTATTAGTTATTATTTTGTTCATATTCAACAGCTTTATTGAACATTTTATTGTTTATGACATGGCTATCTCTTCCTTGAATCCTTTTGGATTTTATCTTTTTAGCGGTCTCTCCCCTTGGAGAGTGTTTAGGATATGGTAGTTAGAATTTCATGGTTTTGTGCCTTGTTTCTCTAAGTTATATGGTTGTTCTGATATGTTGAAAAGATTATTCAGTCGAATTTCAATGGGTGGTTGTTTGGGATAACCTCTTTCATACCCTTATCTTTAGATTTATTTTAAATTCTCATTGGAAAAAAAATCATTTTTTCAAATATGATATAATGGTCCAGACTCACCTTGAATTTCATTTTTCTTTTCCAAGTGATTTTTGTTTGTTAAAAGGTTTTTGGGTGTCTTTTAGAGGCAAGGAGAGGGCCTTGGGGTATACATAGAGACATTATACCCTATCCATAGGATTGGGAGAGGTCATTTTGGGTTTTGGGTGCTTGACAGTGGGTTCTAGTGGGTTAGGGTGTGTAGTGATGTGAGAAATATATTTTCAATCTATTTTTAGTGGAATTTTTATTTGGGTTCACCATAATCTAAATTTATAGCTTTAAAAATACTATTTAAGGGCATGGAATTGTGTTTCATATCTTAAGTAACCATCTATCTAAGGTGTAGAGCTAGAGATCACCATGACATAGACTTGGCTAAGATGAAGAGAAAATGGCCATGTTCATAGTACAATTCCATAGTGACTAATATTGAATGATTTGGAAGATTCCCTCTGGATTGAAACATTTTTTCTTCAGGTAAACGGTGATTATTAACATATTTTTCTAAATTTCATCTGTGTTGAGGATCCAGGAAAGGAGGATTTGGAAATCCATATGAAAATGGGATCCACAATCTGGAAGGAGGTCTATATGTCGTGGTGAAGTCTAGTATTGTAACGCCCCGACCCTAGTTACCCAGAGTCGGTGCATTAATTACATAACATTGGCATGATCACGAGAAAGATCAAGTCTCGAAAGACCGATTAGTTTAGTAGCCTTGGAATAACTAGATACATCCATAAATTTTTACATTACATCATAAAAAAAAACATCTTGTCTTCATATCCCCTCATACTATCCCTGCAGGTCATTCATAATTACTTCTTCATAATCCTGGGAAAAAATAAAACATTGAAAGGGGTGATCTCAGATGCTCAGTAAGGATAACATTATAGCAGAAGCTTTCATAAATAAGCATAAACACTTAAGGAAATTTATAACTAAAATAAAAGCCTTTTAAACTTGAACTTCAGCATAAAATGGAAAAGGTAAAATGAAATAATGCCATTTACTTACTCACATGGATATTCTACTAGTCGAATGATCACATGCAATATCAATATCCACTTTCATAATGATGGAATGCACAATGCCAGACTATTATAACCACATAGCCAAGGCCTCGTGCCAAGACTACAAATAAGATTTTTCCAAGGCCTTGTTCCAAGACACCAGTTTGTCTCATGAGACCTACCGATGCATCGAGGAGCTATAGTGGGCTCCACCCGTCACTTATTAAGTCCAATGTATTCCTCATATGAATAGATTTAAGCATAAAATAAACATTCGTATTAAAACTAGGATACGAAATGTCAATACTTTAACCACAAACCATGAATGGTATAAAAATAGAACATCCACAGTCAAACATAACTCATTTGATACAATATGGAAGATTGTATTGTATCACATTAACCTCAATCATGAATAATGAAGGATGTTGACATAGATGAAAATAATCATCAAAACTATTTGAGGGAAATATCCCCCTTTTCTTGAAATCATTTAAAAGTCACACTATTTGTCAAGAAGCCATTTAAAAATAGTTTTTTGAATCAAAGTGTCCCATACAACTTTGAAACTTTTAAAAGGAGTTTTAATTTTAAAACATTAATGTCCATATAAATAAATCCTTAAAACCATTTTTAAAACATGGACATTAATGAGCAAGATATAGAAGAATAAGTCTTTAAAACATTTTAAAATGGTATTTTGGTTAGAGGTACTAACCAAAAGAGAGACACTTGAATACAAATAATTGAGGTAATCAAAACTTTGTAATATCATGAGAATAAAGGGATTCATGATATACTATGTCAAAGTACATTATATACACCACATAAAAGTAATTTGTTGTATATCAACAAAGAAGTCTCAGTTGAATGTAAATTGAGATGAAATCTCTCATAAAGGCCGTATCCTTAGGTTAAGGATAAATCAACGACATAATTATGTGTGAAAAATATAAATACACTCAATATGATTGAATATTCAGTTTAAAACAATCAAAGTATATTCACACATATTCTTGTAGAAACAACACCAACGAATTGGATATTTAACTCAACAAATGGAGATTGAGTTAAAATTACTCTTATCAAGTTCATAACGATCACTTGAGAATTTATCAATGGAGTGATTATGTGTATCAAAAGTATATCCACAGAAAGGGGAGTGGAAATTAAGAAATAATCAAATGAATAGCGATTCCACACATAATCTTGGAGTAATATAATCAATGAAATATGTGTAAAGCCAAATGAGTGGAAATTGAAATCTCAAATTCCCTTATCGATTAGGTAACTTACGAAACATACACCCATGAAAGAAGTATCATACCATGATGATGTAAATACCCATAAATTAAAGTATATTACAAAATGAATACAATCATGGGCAGTACACATACACCACATGCAATAATTAAGTGGTGAACAATGGAAATCTCACGGAATTGAAAGTGAGATAAGAAAATGCCTTACCCTGTACTTTTAGTAGGTTGGGGTAGGTTAACCTCCTGTATAATATTGAAATAATTGTTATTAAATTATACAAGAATCATATATATTAATATCATATCATATATGATCTTTTAACTTTGCTTTGTTATTAATGTCTTAGTATTATCGTTGTTTCGGGTGTTAACTTACTCGTTTTATTTTATATGTTTTATTATGTAAGCCATGTTTGTAATGGATAGGTTGTATATTATTCATATCCAGAATGATATAAAGTCCTTAAAAATCATTTTTAAATCAGAAAATGATAATTATACTTGAAAGGATATGATGGAGAAGGAATCTCATCACGTTCATGGAGACGGTAGTCCGTACGTACGCACGAGCGACAATATCATTCTTTTGATATTAAAATAATATATAAATGGATGGTATATAATATATACAGAATAATTAACATGTTATATTTATTATTTACATGAGTTACACATCATTATTATACCCATCCAAATAATAATATATTGAATAACAATTACACCACGACGTGGAGACGGTAAGCCGTACATACACACGTATGGTGACATGTTATTCAAAGGGTGGATAGAATACTGAATATGGTTGTACCATATTTATAATAAAATCACAGTATATGTGAGATACTGGAGTTATTATTTTAGAATGGTAAGAACAAAGAAAGAAGAAGTGGAAGAAGAAAGGAACATGAAAAGGGGTGGTGAAAACATTACCTCTTCTTCGGATTCTTCCTTTTGATTTGATCAAAAGGGATCCTTAGGTTGGCTTTATGATCAAAATAAGGCCTCTAGGTTGTAGTGAGTGATGTTGGGAGAGTATTTGGGCAGAGTTTGTCCGAGCCAAGTGGCTTGAGAGGTGTGAGGAATGAGTAGAAATGGTCTCCTTTTATAAGGGAGAGGAGGGGCTCTTTAGGAAAGAGTGAAAGTATTACTTTATAATATAATTATATTCGGTTTATAATGGTCCATAAATCATTGAGGTCGAAGATAAGATTACTCATTTTCTAAATAACATCAACCAATATGAATTGGACGGGTTTTAGATAATATTTTAATCATTATAATCTTATTTATTTAAATGATTTATTAATGAGGTAAACATTCCATCATTATTGTGTCATTAATAATTTAAATTATTTGATATCTAAAAATTATAAATAAAATATCATTATGTATTAAATCTTTTTAGCTTTGTAATGAATATTTATAATCGAAAATCCAACTTGTATAACCCTATGTAAAAATTGTTCTTATAAAAGATGTAAGCTTATGCCATTTTTATTTTTATTTTAACTTTATTAATATAATGTGTCCCTACCACATACAAGTGGCTCCAAGGGGTCCCCAAATAGACCCAAGGATTCCCATGGTCGGGTATGTGTCCACCAATAAGGTTAGGACATGTTTTAGGGTAATTTTGTATTATTATAATATTATTATTTTAACCCTTATTTACCGGATTACCCTTAACCATGGTAAATAAAATATTTACCACAGTAATTATTCAAAATGTCTAAAAATAAAAGTTACCTATTTACACAATTTGGACATCCTGATTCCAAATATGGAATCCATTTTTCTAAATTCAAAAACACAGAAGTTGCAGAAATTAATTTAAAATTAATTCCCGCTGTTAAAACAAAAAGCGTGTTTTTAAGAGATAATAACTATCAAAAGATTGACACTTGTTTATGTTCGGTTTAATTGTAAAATTATGTCCAATGACCAACATTATATTAAACGGTAAAAATATATTCTAAATATACTTTAAAACCACTCAAATTCATAATTTATCACTATTAATTATTTTGATTAAAAAAGTTGTTTTTAATTAAAATTTAGTAATTTTCACTATTCATCAAAATATGAAAGTTATCCGAAAAGTACCAAAATTTCACCTTAGGATAAATTCGATATTCCGAATCCAAAAATGAAGTCCATTTTAAAATATAAAATATGTATAATTTCAAAAAGTAGTTATTACTATTCATAACGGCTAGTTTATTTGGTTGTTAGAACTCGGTGTTGTGTACAACACACGCTATCACATTATTCAAAGAGAAGCGTACCGTAGAAGCTTGGGATGTTTCATTTTAAATTTTTGATATCCCCATTTAGTCAAACAGTTTAAAATATAGTATTTAAAAATGGTTCACTATTAAAAGTTGATAAAAGTGCAATACTGAAAATTAATTTGTTCTTGCATTATATCTAAGAAACTCATAATATGGATTCTAAAATTATAAGGATTACATAAACTTTAAAATTTATCTAATACTATTCATAACCTCTTTTGAATGGCTTGTTTGGTAAGTCATAGTGTAATTGAAATCGGTGTTGCGTGTAATGAATGTTATTGAATTATTTTGAAGAAATAACACACTATAAAATCTTGGGGTGTTACATTCTCCCCTCCTTCAATAAATTGCGTCCTCGCAATTTTAAATTGTTCTTCAAAAATAAAAGGTTGAAAATAGAAAATATCTTTGTGGGAAAACCCACATCGGAAATTGGGTTACAAAAATTTAGTCTTAATATGAGGAAAAGGGAAATGAAAGGGTCACCACCAAATTATGATCTCGATTAGGAGAACATTGGTGGCAATTAGAGACATATAATTGGATGAAAAATGTAAATATTTATAGGTAGTGATTGTGGTCATAAATCACAAACAAGTATAAAATTGAGGTCCTTAAACTCATCAATCTATGATGATTTGAAGTACCATTGGTTCAACAAAATATAGGGTATTGGGATAACTTATTTTTGATGTTTCAAAATATCTTAGTTGAAATCCCACATCGAAAAATGAATTAATGAGGCCTCTATTTAAAATAAAGAGTGGAAAGTATGAAGATTACCGAAAATAACACATACTAGGGTTCCATGTAGGAAAATATGGATATGGAGGAGAAATTTAACCATCAATTATCTGACGGAGAGTGGTAGAGAACATGGCTATGAAAAGGCCAACAATCCCAAAGCCATAAATTAGTGATGATTTAAGGTACCATCTAGGACAACATTTTTGTTCTAAGTTCCTTTTCTTAATGTTGTGGAATTTATTTATGAGATTGGATAAGATCATAAGGAGATATACTTACTTTATAATTAGAGTTTTATCCATTAATAAATTTCTACCACAAACTCATCTTTCACACTAAAATATAATAGAATGTAAAAAAAAAATATTTACACTATTCGTATAGGGTTCCAAAATAAACGAATTTATAATTCATCTACAAGATCTTTTAATAAAAACTACATTATTTAATCCAGGACATCTCGTGGGCCAGTGGTAGGTGATACACCCTTGTCGCCCTTCAGTTGCGGGTTCAAGTCTCACAGCCTTGCCGGACGCGACGGGTTGCCGCCCGACTTCCGGGTTGTCCTTTTATGGGAATCCAAAATAATCCAAACTAGAACTATCCAAAATACTTATGTCCAAACTCACAGTCCAACATTTATAAGGAAGGTAAACATAATATAGATCCTTTTTACCCCATAATAGCATATGAATACCTTCATCATGTATTAACATATTCCTTATTGATTACATTCATGCTCCCTTATTCCATATAGAATGCTGGATATACTTCATTAATCCAAAAATGTTTTAAACCCCAACAATGATGGAATATACAAATCATTAATCAGTTCCATGGTAGTCAAGAATATCCAATATAATTTATCCAAAACAATCACATATTATTCCAAAATCACTACCTCGGTATCAGAACTATATCATGATTTATCATTCTCTCAACCATATATTTTCCAAAAATTTATCCTGCTATTGAGTCACTTTTATTTGTTCCACACAATCTCATGTCCTTAATGAAATAGTACTGCAGTACAATCCTTATATACTCCATAATAATTATAACAAGTACATTGTTGATACAACACTCAATTGACATAATCAACATAAGAACTCTAATCATTCCTCTTCATCTGCGGTAGTATCATAACTTGATTATTATTCAATAACATCATTTGCGGCATAGTCTGATGACTGGGACATAGGTTCGCGTAGTGTCCAAACTCCTTGCAAATGAAGCATTGTACATTTAAAACCATTTTCTTACCCTTACAGTCACGTACTTTGTGCCCTTTTCCTCCACACTTATAACAAACTCCCATTCCTTTCAGGCAAGTTCCAGGGTGTTTCTTTCCACAGTTACCACATATGGGAAAATTCTTCTTTTACTTCTTCCCTTTATCCATCTTTCTCTCATCCATCCTTTTCTTCTCTTGCTTCCCTTCAAAGCCATAGGACTAAGTAAACTCTTTACTTATCTTATCAACACATGATATTATTTCTTCATATGATGATAATACATGAGAGACTATTTCTCTTATAAATTCTAGCTTAAGACCATGAAAGATATGATCCTTCCTTCTCTTTGGATCATGTGCATTTCTGGAGCTCTCATTCCTTCTAGTGGGCGCCATTTCTAAACAATGGCATACACTAGATCAGTTTATGAATCAAAATACATAATCCCATACTTATAAAACACCTAACATAAATTGAACTATTTATGGATATAATCCATAATCATAAAAATGTCTCCTTTGAGAAAGTATATACTCATAAACCCTTCATAATGATTTGTAAGGAAAATGAAGTTATCCTAAGCATATCCCCCGGGAGTGTCGTAACCAAGAGTGGAGCAAGGCCCGTTGTCGTGCACCAGTTCCCGTTCGAGTCTAGCTCAAAGCGGTGTTTTCGGGTTTTACCCCTAGGTACATCTGTGCCAGAGCCGCCTCTACCTGCTCGTATCCAGACATGGATGTATTGCTCGGAAAACTCACAAAATCCTTACAATACCAAAATTCTAGGATGTTCTTCTATACTAATCCTAAAAGTTCCTCTTAGATCTACATGCTCTAATCAGAGTTTATCTAAATCTAGCTTCCAAGGTTTGTACTAAACATCCTATGATACCAACTGTAACACCCCGACCCCAGTTACCCAGAGTCGGTGCATTAATTACATAACATTGGCATGATCACGAGAAAGATCAAGTCTCGAAAGACTGATTAGTTTAGTAGCCTTGGAATAACTAGATACATCCATAAATTTTTACATTACATCATAAAAAAACATCTTGTCTTCATATCCCCTCATACTATCCCTGCAGGTCATTCATAATTACTTCTTCATAATCCTGGGAAAAAATAAAACATTGAAAGGGGTGAGCTCAGATGCTCAGTAAGGATAACATTATAGCAGAAGCTTTCATAAATAAGCATAAACACTTAAGGCAATTTATAACTAAAATAAAAGCCTGTTAAACTTGAACTTCAGCATAAAATGGCAAAGGTAAAATGAAATAATGCCATTTACTTACTCACATGGATATTCTACTAGTCGAATGATCACATGAAATATCAATATCCACTTTCATAATGATGGAATGCATAATGCCAGACTATTATAACCACATAGCCAAGGCCTCGTGCCAAGACTACAAATAAGATTTTGCCAAGGCCTTGTGCCAAGACACTAGTTTGTCTCATGAGACCTACCGATGCATCGAGGAGCTATAGAGGGCTCCACCCGTCACTTATTAAGTCCAATTCATTCCTCATATGAATAGGTTTAAGCATAAAATAAACATTCGTATTAAAATTAGCATACGAAATGTCAATACTTTAACCACAAACCATGAATGGTATAAAAATAGAACATCCACAGTCAAACATAACTCATTTGATACAATATGGAAGATTGTATTGTATCACATTAACCTCAGTCATGAATAATGAAGGATGTTGACATAGATGAAAATAATCATCAAAACTATTTGAGGGAAATATCCCCCTTTTTTTGAAATCATTTAAAAGTCACACTATTTGTCAAGAAGCCATTTAAAAATAGATTTTTGTATCAAAGTGTCCCATACCAATTTGAAACTTTTAAAAGGAGTTTTAATTTTAAAACTTTAATTTCCATATAAATAAATCCTTAAAACCATTTTTAAAACATGGACATTAATGAGCAAGATATAGAAGAATAAGTCTTTAAAACATTTTAAAATGGTATTTTGGTTAGAGGTTCTAACCAAAAGAGAGACACTTGAATACAAATAATTTAGGTAATCAAAAATTTGTAATATCATGAGAATAAAGGGATTCATGATATACTATGTCAAAGTACATTATATACACCGCATAAAAGTGATTTGGTGTATATCAACAAAGAAGTCTCAGTTGAATGTAAATTGAGATGAAATCTCTCATAAAGGTCGTATCCTTAGGTTAAGGATAAATCAACGACATAATTATGTGTGAAAAATATAAATACACTAAATATGATTGAATATTCAGTGTAAAACAATCAAAGGATATTCACACATATTCTTGTAGAAACAACACCAACGAATTGGATATTTAACTCAACAAATGGAGATTGAGTTAAAATTACTCTTATCAAGTTTATACCGATCACTTGAGAATTTATCAATGGAGTGATTATGTATATCAAAAGTATATCCACAGAAAGGGGAGTGGAAATTAAGACATAATCAAATGAATAGCGATTCCACACATAATCTTGGAGTAATATAATCAATGAAATATGTGTAAAGCCAAATGAGTGGAAATTGAAATCTCAAATTCCCTTATCGATTAGGTAACATACGAAACATACACCCATGAAAGAAGTATCATACCATGATGATGTAAATACCCATAAATTAAAGTATATTACACAATGAATACAATCATGGGCAGTACACATACACCACATGCAATAATTAAGTGGTGAACAATGGAAATCTCACGGAATTGAAAGTGAGATAAGAAAATCCCTTACCTTGTACTTTTACTTGGTTGGGGTAGGTTAACCTCCTGTATAATATTGAAATAATTGTTATTAAATTATACAAGAATCATATATATTAATATCATATCATATATAATCTTTTAACTTTGCTTTGTTAATAATGTCTTAGTATTATCGTTGTTTCGGGTGTTAACTTACTCGTTTTATTTTATATGTTTTATTATGTAAGCCATGTTTGTAATGGATAGGTTGTATATTATTCATATCCAGAATGATATCAAGTCCTTAAACATCATTTTTAAATCAGAAAATGATAATTATACTTGAATGGATATGATGGAGAATGAATCTCATCGCGTTCATGGAGACGGTAGTCCGTACGTACGCACGAGCGACAATATCATTCTTTTGATATTAAAATAATATATAAATGGATGGTATATCATATATACAGAATCATTAACATGTTATATTTATTATTTACATGAGTTACACATCATTAGTATACACATCCAAATAATAATATATTGAATAACAATTACACCACGACGTGGAGACGGTAAGCCGTACGTACGCACGTATGGTGACATGTTATTCAAAGGGTGGATAGAATAATGAATATGGTTGTACCATATTTATAATAACATCACAGTATATGTGAGATACTGGAGTTATTATTTTAGAATGGTAAGAACAAAGAAAGAAGAAGTGGAAGAAGAAAGGAACTTGAAAAGGGGTGGTGAAAACATTACCTCTTCTTCGGGTTCTTCCTTTTGATTTGATCAAAAGGGCTCCTTAGGTTGGCTTTCTGATCAAACTAAGGCCTCTAGGTTGTAGTGAGGGATGTTGGGAGAGTATTGTGGCAGAGTTTGTCTGAGCCAAGTGGCTTGAGAGGTGTGAGGAATGAGTAGAAGTGGTCTCTTTTGATAAGGGAGAGGAGGGGCTCTTTAGGAAAGAGTGAAAGTATTACTTTATAATATAATTATATTCGGTTTATAATGGTCCAAAAATCATTGAGGTCGAAGATAAGATGACTCATTTTCTAAATAACATCAACCAATAAGAATTGGACAGGTTTTAGATAATATTTTAATCATTATAATCTTATTTATTTAAATGATTTATTAATGAGGTAAACATTGCATCATTATTGTGTCATTAATAATTTAAATTATTTGATGTCTAAAAATTATAAATAAAATATCATTATGTAGGAAATCTTTTTATCTTATTAATTAATATTTATAATCGAAAATCCAACATGTATAACCCTATGTAAAAATTGTTCCTCTAAAAGATGTAAGCTTATGCCATTTTTATTTTTATTTTAACTTTATTAATATAATGTGTCCCTACCACATAAAAGTGGATCCAAGGGGTCCCCAAATCGACCCAAGGATGCCCATGGTCGGGTATGTGTCCACCAATAAGGTTAGGACACGTTTTAGGGTAATTTCGTATTATTATAATATTATTTTTTAACCCTTAGTTACCGGATTTACCCTTAAGCAAGGTAAATAAAATATTTACCACAGTAATTATTCAAAATGTCTAAAAATAAAAGTAACCTATTTACACAATTTGGACATCCTGATTCAAAATATGGAATCCATTTTTCTAATTTCAAAACACAGAAGTGGCAGAAATTAATTTAAAATTAATTCCCGCTGTTAAAACAAAAAGCGTGTTTTTAAGAGATAATAACTATCAAAAGATTGACATTTGTTTATGTTCCGTTTAATTGTAAAATTATGTCCAATGACCAACATTAAATTAAATGGTAAAAATATATTCTAAATATACTTTAAAACCACTCAAATTCATAATTTATCACTATTAATTATTTTGATTAAAAAAGTTGTTTTTAATTAAAATTTAGTAATTTTCACTATTCATCAAAATATGAAAGTTATCTGAAAAGTACCAAAATTTCACCTTAGGATAAATTTGATATTCCGAATCCAAAAATGAAGTCCATTTAAAAATATAAAATATGTATAATTTCAAAAAGTAGTTATTACTATTCATAACGTCTAGTTTAATTGGTTGTTAGAACTCGGTGTTGCGTACAACACACGCTATCACATTATTCAAAGAGAAGCGTACCGTAGAAGCTTGGGATGTTTCATTTTAAATTTTTGATGTCCCCATTTAGTCAAAAAGTTTAAAATATAGTATTCAAAAATGGTTCACTATTAAAAGTTGATAAAAGTGCAATATTGAAAATGAATTTGTTATTGCATTATATCTAAGAAACTCATAATATGGATTCTAAAATTATAAGGATTACATAAACATTAAAATTTATCTAATACTATTCATAACCTCTTTTGAATGGCTTGTTTGGTAAGTCATAGTGTAATTGAAATCGGTGTTGCGTGTAATGAAAGTTATTGAATTATTTTGAAGAAATAACACACTATAAAATCTTGGGGTGTTACAAATATGATCTAATTTATAAATAGATATCAAATCATTTACCATCATGGATTATATCCTTCTCATTTGATTTTTTGTTGACACTAGATGCCCATTATTTCATATAGACATCTCTTCTATGGTTTCTTGGCCATTTTTTCCTTGGGTCGAGGCTTGTGGTTCGATGGAGAATATCCCTTCTTCTCTCCTTCCCATTTCCTAATATTGTTTCTTTCTGGTAAGATCAAAAAACAGAAAATCTCTTCTTGGGGGTTATTTAATGTGGTTTGATGGTGGATTAGTTTTTATAGGTTCTTCTGAGCCTTCATTTTATTTTAGTTTTTTTTATGATTGATCATCTCTTCTAGAATAAAGAACGTTGAATATTCAATTTGATGTTGGGGGTTCATTTTTTCTCCATTTTATGTGAAATCCTAAATTTACCATGATTTATCTAATTTGGTAATTTTTTAATTAAACTCAATGAATATTAATCTAGATTAAAGATATATTTTTTTTGTAGTAGTTCCATGTGTTTATATAGTGTAAACATCTTCCTTTTTATTTTACAAATAGTTTTTATCTATTGTTTAAAAATGGATTATTATTATTATTGTGTTTTAATTTAATAAAGAATGTAAATATGATAAAACTTATTGTAGAAACAATATAGAGCTAGAGTTAATTGTTACCAATCATTATTATAATTGATAGAGATCGGGTTGAAGGATCCCTTGGAGTAGAGGGTTTGAAAATGCCACTCCTGGGGATTCCATTTTCCATTGAAAATAAAAGAGATAATGTTTATTTTTGATATTTTGATAATTAAACAATTAATTTTGAAATATGATTCCTTAGGATTCCCATTATTTTAACCTATGATAAATGTAATATATAATTCATTATGGTTTAGTAAAGACAATTTTTTAGGATAAAAAAATCTCATCTACTTAAGAAAGCCATATAACATAGTTTTATGGACAAGTTAACATGTTGAATTTATTGGCTTATTACTACCAAGTCTAATTTCTCTTGATGAGGAGGGTGTCTTTTCAACTTGATGTGAGCTATGGATGGCTAGTGGTTTGATAATAATGGGTGGATATTCGTGGGATTCTGGAAGTATTTAGTGCATGTGATAGAAGGATGTGTGTGGATGTAAACATTGCTATTGGGGATAGTACTATGAATGAATGAGTGCCTTGAATCTAAAATTTATTATTGTTTATTTTACAAAAATATTGGATTTTTTATGTTAATTTATATCCTTTATGTCCATATCGTTGGGTTTTATTACTTCTAAATTCCATTCACCACTACTTGATCTAAATTTTATTAATGGTTAATGATTTTTATGGTGGCATGAGATAAGTCATATATTACGTGAATATTTTTAATTGTAATTAATGTAAAATAATTTTTCATAAGATTTTATAGTCTTACTATAATTTTGGATGATAATAAATATTGAGGAACCTTGGAAGAGGTTGGAAAATTCGTATTTGGTAAGAGTTTTTAATGGTAATTAATTTAATTATGACTTTCTTAAAATAAATTTTAAATTTCAATTCGCTAGGAAATATTGTTTGATTAGATGATATGATGTCCTTAATAACGGAAGGAATGAAACTGAGAGATGATAGTCTCATTTAAGGATAAGGCTTAGTAGTTTCCCATTGTGTGGTTTTTGAGATATAAATATTTTATATGAAGTGTTATTATATCCACTACCCCAACCATGTAGACATGGAGACCGATACCCAACAGACTAGAATCCTCTAAATAACGTTTACCCTATATAACCCTTTGGGATATGTTTTCCGGAAAAATTGGGTGACCTTGTGTTAGGTATTTTTATGTAAATCCCCATCAAAATTCCCCTCTCTAGCATCCTCATAGGGGAATGGGTCCTAATCATTTCAAATAAGGGTCCTTAAATATGTCATAAACACCCATATTGAAGGGAAAGAATCTATATGGTAATTTAATACTTTCCATTCTATGATGAAACTTATATTGAATATAATATAATTACATATCACATGACATAGATCACCCCTCTCAATCACTATATAACATAAATTAGTAATTCATGGTTTCCCCATACAACCATATCACTGCCAATGAATTCTAGGTCTCCTTCATTGCACCGTTCATACTAAAGGCCATCTCCATATCATCTAACCAACTCCCTATCAATGTATCTAAAATGGATCCCTTAAACTTTTTCAATCTTTGGAACTAATATACATGGAGATTCCTCCCAAAATTGTTCTCATCATTCCCCTCAACCATTGAGATATATTCTAGTACATCCTTCTAAACATATTCCACATGAACATGATGTTGACATCGACCTAGAGGCATAACTAGAAAAGAAAAAATGTTTTGGGTATCCTAATCCAGGAATATAGAATATATAAGATTACTTAATTATTTATTAGTGTTACCAATCCCAAGGACTACCCTATTAAATATAGGTGAAAACAATAATGATTTATGATCTTTTTCAATATAAATACCCCCAACCCATCTCACGTAGGTATATAAGTTTCATAAACACAAAAAATCCTAATATCACATCATTGGGGTCCCTAAATGACCATTTCATAATTGGTCTCCTTTATTTATATCACATACTAAGCTCACTAGAAATTATTTCACTATCAAACCTTATAGTCCACAGTGA
Source organism: Viscum album (assembly GCA_963277665.1). Lineage (NCBI taxonomy): Eukaryota > Viridiplantae > Streptophyta > Magnoliopsida > Santalales > Viscaceae > Viscum > Viscum album. The sequence continues at coordinate 1,916,949,494 of OY728125.1, read as the reverse complement.
ATATTTTAAATAGTTGATAACCATCAATAAAGTTAGGATAATGAGTGTGTATGGATGGATTGCATTACCATGTGCTCTCCTCAAAACAATTGTATCACCAATTTACATGAACTAAAGGAATATAATTCCTGTGAAACACATTTTTTTGGATGTCCTATATTTATATAAGATTCTCCTCGAAGGTCATATAATCATTAATGTTTATCTCAAAATAATTGATGACAAGGTATTAGTTTGAGTAATGTGTAATGTAATGAATTTTAAGAAAGTATTGTTAAAAGGAAAATTTATTTATTTTTAATAGGTGTGATGCAAGGTCTTGGCTTCAATTTTCTAGGACAGTATGACCTCATTATGGTGATACCCTATTTTGAAATTCTTTTTTTCTTAGTGTACTTCCCATTTGTAATTTCTTATGAATTTTGTTTTTTTAATATTTTTTGTAAGTGTGCCTATAGTGAGTAGGTTTACATGGATGTAATAGAACCCTTATAGTATTGAGATGTGTATAGAGTCATGTTTAAGATGTCGGAGTAGACCATGAGGGACTAGTACCATATTGATGATATGTTTAGTTTTTGAATGTTTTGTGTGTCCTTTTGTTGTTAATTGTATTTTCCATATGTTTACTTGTTATATGTGAATGAAATGAATGATTGAGAGGATAATGAGGCTTGTAATCACAATTATTTACATGGAATTGGATGAATTCTTATAGGATATATGGGGTCCCAGTGTACATGAAATCAAGTCATACCATGACTGATAGGGTAGTGGTTGTGGATGTGGCCTTTCCATGTGTTAGATGTCCTATTTGACAATAATTTAGGTGATGAAAAATGGGTTTATATATGGATTTAGTGTCATTTTAGGGTGAGAAAACATAACTGGGATGTGTGTCATATAGTGGTACAACTGTATGTGATACAGGGTTTGAGTGGTGATATTTTCTTAGTCATAGAAGAATTACCACACATTGAATGATAAGGTACTGGTTAGTTTTTGATAAAACCACAATTGAGTGAGAAGGTCTGGTGGGAATCCTGGAATAATTTCAAAGTGTCTTAAAGCACTACACATTTTCTTCATGTGTTAGTTAACACAACTGTATATGTTGAATCTTCTTTCAAGAATTGGCTATAGAAGTTATAGTTTGTGTTGTGGTGGCTTGGTTAGAAAATGTATACCAGGTTTTTCTAATTGTATTTATATTTCGTTTTATTATTTTTGGGTGGATGTATCGTACATAAATGATTGTACAACTTATTTTATATATTTCACGTGTGTCTACTTGATCATAATAGAACAAAGAATTATGGTACCATAGGGATTCCTACTATTTCATTTAACAAATCCCTACCCATATATATTACATATAATTATTTGTACAACTATATATATTCCTATCTTATATCCATAAATATGTATCACATAGTGAAAGAAACACTATATAGGTCTAGCATGATGTGTATTCTGATGATTCAGAAGAATGATAGTGTGATTTATACTGGAGGCCAGTGTGTTTTTACTTATTCTATACCATGTGCAGTACCTGTGTACCATTGTATAGTTTTATCTATGATTCCATGTTTTATATTGCATCCCCTTTTTTGGTTGATGAATTATATATTTATATTTATTGCATTATATTTTAGACAATGGGGCCTATTTGGATCTATGTTTTATGTCGACATATTTTTTGGATATCCGTTATATAAAAAATCCATCTTGAATTTTTGGTAGACTCAAGAATGAACCCAATATAAATTTATATGTAATGTTCTCACAAAAACTATTTTAGGACTTATCCACTATTTGGAAGCCTCTAGAGTATGGGGAGGCAAACCAAAGGTCCTGTAGTAACCCCTCCATAGTTCCATTTTGGAGATCCATGATTTTTCCTTTACAAAAAGATATACGATCTTGTTTATGGTTGGATTATATATATTTAGTTGGATTTAGGATTTTGGGACTCGATTGGAAAGCCAAGAATATGTCTGATCAGCTTGATTTTTTTTTGAAACACACGTTTTTTTGTGGATGTTTACTATTGGGACTAAAAAATATAGGACGATTGAGCATTTTGTATTAACCACGATTCCATATGTGGGATGAGATACACTTGGTATTAGTCATAAATATAAGCAACGGAATAATTATTATTATATGTATCGTAATAGTGGCAAGTTATGGTCTTGAAATAAGAGCTTATGGGAATTTTTATTTGACATGACACCCCATAAAAAAATCATTAACTGAATGAACATATTATATAATCAATTGTTTCTGGATTAAATTTTAATATGTGATTATATTAATATGTATATAAGGGGCCTTTGGATTGAATGTGACTGTTCTTGTTTTTATTAAATAGGTAAATTGTTTTTTGATGGATTTTTCATTAGAAATAAATATATTTTGATAGAAAAAAATCATGGGGTCGAATGAGATGTGTGTAAAACAGTTTTGAAACATTGATTTATTAAAATGCATCATGGATCAAGGGATTTTGAATGCTTTTGGGATTTTTTTTGTTTTTTATAAATTTTAATGAAATTGATTATTAAATTGTGTTTTAAAATTGATTTTGGAGGAATCAATGGATTTTTAGAAATAATTTGAATTTTTGGAGTATTTTTAGATTTTTTTTAGTCAAAACCCATAGAATCCCACGGGTGTTCTAGAAACTCATGAGGGTTTTGTGGTGTTTAAAATGATTTCAATCCCTCTATTCATCAAAAATTAAATTTTGATTGAAAATTAGTAACTTCCAAAAAAACAAATTCACTATGGTATAATGTAATGAAGTCTGGAAGAATATTCATGGAAAAAGCTAACACACTCCAAATGTGACTGGGATGTCTGAATTGTGTTCCCATTTGGGAGGGTTATGTGTTACATTAGGTTATGTATTAATTTATTTAAGATAATGGTAGATACAACATATGATTTTATATAATTGGTTTATTAGTTATTGGGGTTGGATCAAGGATGAATCAGGTGTTGGTTTAGGCATTTAGTTTTTATTCCATTTATGTTTCAAGAGATCCACTGGAATATGGATTCTTATGGGGATTGTATTTATTTTTTATAAGTAGATAAGTGTGTTTTGTTTTGGTAAAAAATTATAACCCTTATGAATTTTGATGATTGTATTTGTGGGAAAATATGGTGTATGTTTCAATATGTTATTCTTATGGTGGAGAACACCATTAATAGAAACTGGACATTAGATTAAGAGTATCATAACAAGGTCCACAATATGACACATGATGAATAAATTTGTAACTCTTCAGTGGCCAGGATAACTAGATTCTATTAAATGTTATCTCAATGGATAATGATCAATGTTCTTGTTGGATCTCATATGGAAGTATAGTTTCTATGTCCAGTTACTACACATAATAAATGATAGGATGTAGGAGGTGGGAATTTTTGTTCTGGTTCATTATGGGGACAAAAAAGATCATATAATTTTTTATGAACCTCAATTCGTATGGGTCATGGGAATAATGAAACCCATCGATTGACAGTTCAGGTTATAGTGGAAGGATGATGAGTTGGTTTATCGAATGTATTAATTTAGGTATTGTATCAGTTAGAGTCACTATGGTAGTAATAGGATTGGGATGGTGGCAGTGGGATTCTTGAATGATTATTATTTTTAATATGTCAGTGATCATTAGTATAAATCAATGGTTAGATGTGCTAGTTATTCATCCAACTAGATACATGAACCCATAGCTAGTTTTAGACTTTAGTTTGGGTTTTTTAGTGGTTCAGTGATGCTCTAGGAATTATGTTATATTGGTTGGGTGGTGGAGTTATATGGAAATTTAGTGGTGAATGTTTCCAAGTGTTTTCAAGTAATTTCATTCAGATAATGTTAGACTGATGATTTGGAATAGTATTGGATGAAATGTGGTAGAAACTATATGAAGTACATCATTAAAGATAAAAATTATGTGGTTTATATTTTAGAATATAATTTTAATGAAATCTAGGGTATTTAATATTATTGTTTGGAATTTCTTATTAGAAGTACATTCAACATTCCTTAATGAGATGCAATGGGTTATTTTTAAATTGATGATCATGTAAGGTTTGAGTTCATGGGTAGAAGACTACCATATCTAATTAATGATTATTTACATTAGAGTTAAATGTTAATAATAACTCTCACTATATGGGTTGTCACTTCCAAATGAAAATAGAATTTTTTATTTTTATGGGGATAGTTTTGGGAATCAGGGATCAACTTTAGATTTATTATTTTTTGATGACTTTAAAGGGTTTTTATAGAAGTGTTTTAATGCCTAGTAGAATCCATTGGGGTTTAAAATTTATTTTTATGTAGTTTCTAGGATTCTAAAAGAGTCAATAGTATTCAATTCACAAGGTCATATTTGGTTGTAAGTCCATGAATTCCTTCCACGGGATGATTGTAGGACAAAAATTGGTTCTCATGTGAATTGTTTCTTACCAACAACATTAAAGGCCTGAAAATTGGTTCTATTATGAAATTATTAAGGTAAAGGGGTATATCTTCCATTACGGGGTTATTACACGAAGAAATAAGGGCTCTCTCCATAAGCCTAGAAGGAATATCCCCTCTTTGAAGGTTTATTCTTTTAATTTATTGGGGTCCATTTAAGAAACCCCCGCTAGATTAATTTTTTTATGTCACTAAAATGGAGCGGGGAGAGAAACATTGTCCCTCCATTTCTACCCCTATATCATTCATTGATCTGGGTAGATTATAGCTGCTTCATCTAGCCAATTTGATATTGGATCATTCCCTATGCTCTGTTGTTCTTTTTCATTAACTCCTCAATAATTTAGTTTCAGTTCTAAAGGTTTTGTAGAGTTAGTTTTTATAGATCATGGTGAAATCATCATGATTGTTGGGGATTTCATGTATGGATCATAGAGAATATGTCAATAATATTAATTCATTATATTTTTTCATTAAACTTAATTTATATTTCTAGTGTGTTAATTTATGGTTTAGAATATTGCTGCGAAATTTGATAATGGTTCGGTATTTTAAATTAGTTATTTTTATGTATTCAATATTTGTGTGAATATTAGGAGTTCACCGCATCCAATTAATCATTTTTTCATTCTATGAGGTTTTTCTATAAGTTTGGTGTCTGTTGTTCCATTTTATGATATTAATTTTTATTAGTTAATTAATTAAATTGGAAATGTAAATTAATTATATGGATGCCCATTCACATAGTGTGTAACACCTCAAGTATTTTGTTAATATTTACATTGAAATAAATTTAATCATTTTGATATTTTTTGTTACATGCAACACAGAGTTTGTCTAGTGTTACATGGAATATTATGTTTTAATGAAATGTATCACAATATTATTATATTATTATCATAAATGAATAGTATATCCAAGACCTTATAATGGTAGGTCTTGAAATAATTAGATAAATTATGATAATATATGGTTTACATATTTATAAAAATGAATAATTTTCTTAGTAATTAATTAAAAATTTAAAAATGAACAATATGAAAATAAAGGAAATATTTTTCTAAATAACTATTTTTATTCAAACAAAAATGATTTATCTTAATAAATTAAACAAACCCCATTTAGTGAAATATTTAAATAAAATTTATATATTATATATTCATTCAAATTTTTAACATTATTTTTATGTGTTTCCTAAAAAGTAAACTGAATAAATCTACCTTTATGCATAAAATTATATTTTTCTAAAAATTGATTTTCTTACCATCTAATGCACTTACATAAAATTATTTTTGTAAACATATAAAAAATTTACATTAATAAAAAATGATTATTTTTAAAATCATCATGTCAATATTATCTTAGTGTAAATTTTTATAACTTTCTAAAAAGGGTAATTTTTTGATGAATAGAGAAAAATATAGAATTTCTATTGAAAAAATTATTTCGGTTTAAATTATTTACAAAGTAAAACTATATTTTGAAATTTTTTATTAAATTTTATTCAATAATATATCTATTAATAATTTTTTTCATTGAAATCATTTTCATATTTAATTTTGATAAAATATGTCGTAATATTTTGAAAATTTTCTCTCTGAATACCCGACTTCTCATATTATATATGGGTTTTTTTTGAATTTAAATTTTGACTCTTCTATAAAATGAGTTTGAATAAAATGGATTCCATATTGGAAATAATTTTAATTTATATTATCTAATATGGTTAACATATCTTTTTGACTATATTTATTTATAAAAATAATAAACATTATTTACTACAGTTCTGGTAAAAATTTGTTTATGTTGTGTTAAAATAAACAATAAGGTCTAGAATGACAAAATTACTTTTCTAAAGAATATTTTTAGTTAAAATTTTTATCCAATAATGTATACGGCTCTATAGTACCCTATTTGGGACTTTATTCTTGAAAAATTTGGGAAGACATTTTTATTTTCAAAAACTACAAGTACGAAACTCACCTCACATATATAAGGCCACCCACTCTCTTATATTCTTTACACCTTCAAAAACTTTTGGTTTGGAAAATACCTAAAAAATGTCATCCCAAATTTACTTGTAAAAACCGAAATGCCTTATTTTGGTATGAAATAAATCCTTGGATGGACTTTGGTCAAATCCTAAGGAGGATACATAGATAAGAGGTAATGTTCTTTAATAACGCTTTTTATTATCATTCTTCTTCCATCTTCTTAAACTATTATAAAAACAATTATTTAATATAATCAGTATATTTAAAATATTAATATGTTTTTATGTTATTTTTAGGACCTACAACCATCTCTACTTCCACCAAATGGGTTAAAAATTCATTATTTGTGTGTACGGTGAACTATCGCCTTGTGAATCGATGTCATTATTTTTTCCATTTCCACCATGCACGATTGGGTGTGATGATATATATAATGTATATATATGTTTTTTACTAAATTATCATACATACTGTGTACTTATACATATAAACTCTTTCACATTAAATTCAATAATGGACACAATAACATCGCTCTTGTGTACAACAAACAACTGCCTCGTGGGGCGATAATATTAGTTTTTCACTAATAATTTATATGGAAGATAATAAAGATATATTTAATTAATATATGTAATATAAATGAAATTAATATAATATTAATGAAATATTTATCATTATTAAAAAACAATATTTCATTTTCATTCATATTTTTTCACTAACGGAAAAATGATAACATCATTCATATACCTGTAGACTACCATCTTTATGAAGCAATGTGACTCCCACTTTTCATCACCACACCACATGGATGATATTTATAAACATATTTAAAGAAAAATGTGATATTATAATAAATTTTAAAGGTAAAATATTTCTCACCTCATTTCCATAGTGATCATTGAGAAAGGGAAATGTTACTCTTTCTTAAGCAGGGACAACCGTCTATGTGATTAAAAATTACTTTATTTATCAAAACAATTACTAATTATTAGTATTTAATGTATAATTGATTTATTAATATAAAAATTATTATAATATTATTATTCTATATATGATAAATTTATAATCAGTGTAACAATTCCTAAAATAAAAAATCTAAATATATATAAAAATCGAAGTGGTTGTTACATGAAACCTCGTTATAAATTTTTAAAATTAAATTAAAATTTGAAGTTAATATTAATTTATTTACCATTATTTATATTTAAATATTACTTATGAAATTAATATGAAAAAAATAATAATAACAATAATAAAAATAAAAAAAATAATTTTTCATTGTTATTATTAATAATAATTTCAAAAAATAATATATGTGTTAAATATATATGTATAGATATACATGTCCAAGTGTGTGTATATATATATAATTTATATATATGTGTGTGTGTGTAATATATATATATATAATATGTTTATATATTTTTGAGATATATATATATATATATATATATATATATATATGGGTTTATATGTATGTATGCACATATCGATTATTTCTAATATATATATAATGAATAGTTCATGAATTCAAGAGGAATAAATTTTAATTAATAGAGTCTCGTGGTGGAAGTGTGTATGGTGAATGGAGGGATTAATTCCCTACACATGAGTTGTTTTTTCATTCAATAAATGATATTAATTGGAATAAAACTAAATGAAAGAAGTGTGTGAATTGATGTTAAAAAAGACATAAAAATATGTAGAAATCATGGATGGAGGTGTGTTGAATTCAAGTGTATTAGAGAACAGGGAAGAACCTATCCCCCCCTCACGCCACCCCCATTACCTCTCTCTTCCACCCACTCTCCTCTATTTTACTTGTTTTATTTTTATTCATTTACTAAAACATTAATTCTCAATATCTATTAAAATGTTGATCATATTGATGCATCTTCAGCAACATTGGGTTCATCTTGACAAGTATATTTTTAAACATAATTTTTTAAAAAAAGAAAAAAGGATTTGGTGGTGCAGTTAAAATTGAAAATCATCCCACATCATTAGTATTTGTTGCACAAATGGTAATAATATCATGAATTTAGCACATTATTTATATAGGTTATTAGCATGATTGTTTGTGAGTGTGTGTGTTTCGATAGGAAGTTCATAAATTTTATGTATATCATATATGGGTTATTGACATGATATTTGGTAGGAGTATGTAGAATTAGGAATTTATTGTCATCAATGCATGATTTATATAGGTTATTGACATGATTAATGGTGTGCGTGTGTATCCCTTGAGACCATTGTTTAATGGTTGATCACAAGTGGTGTGTGTGTGTGTGTGTCTATGTGTCTATCTAACCATGACTTATGCTTGGGTCTGTTGAATATGGATTGTTTAGATGACTATACTAATTGAAATGAAATTATGTTTAATCTATAATTTGTGTTATGTTTTATATATATTGTATTTCTGTTTACTGAGGATTTGTGTGAAGTTTTGGATATTGGCTGTGATACAAGATATGAAAGATGTTTGGTCAACCAAGACAACATATGAGACATGGAATGACCATGGAACTATCCTCTGATTGTAATATTCTAGATATTTGGCCACCATTAAAATTTATAGTATTCCATCTGGTGGGGTTTTTCACATACTTCTAGTCTATCCTCTGGGATGGATATGTTTGAATTTAGTCGATATATGACATTTTGCACATTTTTCTGGACTATCCTTCAAGAGTGATATTGATACCATTGGTCAGTATGTATTTTCAAAATTCATACTGGTGAGAATTTGTCTTATAATATTTTAGTCTATTCCACAGTGGGGATGTGTCAAGATGGTTATTGATGTTTTATCCAGCATCGTGTGGAATCATGTATGTTTCTCCCACCATGGTGCTAAAGAAGGTGAGCGGGTCCTCGAATACCCATCATGTACCTAATAAAGGTGTGACATATTTTTGATATATATACCATATTTATATTCAAGGAATACACTTTTATATTCTTTTCACTGATGTTGAGGGTCTTTGGTGGTGTTTTAATGAATCTTTTATTCAAAACTTACTAAACAATTTCAGTGTGATTGTAGATATAATGCATAGGGACATGGAAAAAGCAAAGGACCCTGTGGTGGATTGTTGAGTAGGTGAATCTTGAGGAAGAGCTCGTTGTTTTATGGAGGTCACATTAGATGTCTACTTCTACTTTTAATTAATATATTTATAAGTACCCGAGATTGTTGTTTTGTTATTATTATTGTATCATGTATCCAATAATTCATCTTTTTATTTTATTACTCACATTAATTATTTTATTTAAATAGTGATGTTAGTATTTATCACTCTGATGACATGATATAGTAGGTATAGTCTTTACATGGTTCAACATGAGACACTAGATTCTATTTGGTAGCCTCTAGCATATGGTAAGGCACACCTTAAGTCATATAGTATTCTGGATTGGAATTGATGGTTTAGTTCATCCAATTACAAGATTGAAATTCCCTATAGATGATAAAGATTCATAATGTCTTTTATATATTAATGATTCACCCCTATTATTATGGTGACTCTAATATAATCTATTGGGAAATTTTTAATGATGATTATGTGACTTTATAGAACCATCTTATGTATATATAGGACCACCCTGAGAATGTTTAGTAATGATTATATTTTAGGTTCTAGAAATCTCATCTTCTTATAAAGGCCATATAACTTAGTTCTATAGACATGTTAAAATGTTTTCTTTGTTGGATTCCTACTACTAATTATAATTATTCCTGATGTGGATTGGGGATATTTAATATGATGTGATCCATGGATGACTCGGGGTTTGATAATAATGGGTGGATATTCTTAGGATTCTAGTTGTATTTGGTTCATGTTATATATTGATGGTTGTGGATGTGCATGGTGCAATTGGGGATGGTACTTGGAATGAATTAGTGTCGTGAATCTTGGCTTGGTGGTAGTTTCTTGTAACAAAATATTTTATTTTTTTAGGATAATTAATTTCATTTATGTCAATATGGTGTGGTTTCGTTACTTCTACATTCATATCAACACTTCTTTATCTATATTGTTTTTCATGGCTTATGAATATTTTATGGTGTATGGGAATAAGCCATATAGTACCAATTTTTTTTAAAGATAATAAATGAAAAATAATTTAACTTAATATTTTATAGGCTTACAATAATTTTTGAGGACAATAAATCCTGAGGAACCTTGGAAGAGTTTAGAATATTCATTAATGGTACGAGTTTTAAATGTTAATTAATGTTTTTATGACATTATTAAATTAAATAATTAATTTAAATTCCCATGAGTGTATAGTGGGATTAGATAAAGTGTGATTACATCCACTACCCCAATAATTTATACATGGAGACTGATACCCAACGGACTCTGAGTGGGTGTTTTCCCAAACAACTAGGTTATAGTGGAATGTATGGCTGATTACTCCCCCATTCCCCGACCTCTTATCCTTGTAGTATTATTTTTGAATATGCTGGTACATTCCTTCAACTTATGTGTGTGTGTTTTTCTGTGTTTTTGTCTGTGTGTGTGTGTTTGTGTGTGTAAATGGATGTAATGGAATATGGTTTTTAACACACACATATCAATTGATCCATAATTTTTTTCTCTGTGCGTCTCACCCAACGATAAGCATGGAAAAATTTATTTCAGCATCGTGGAACACAATCTGAATCCTCTTGCAATACCCTATAGTCTACACCAAATTAATCTAGTTCGCACTGATTAATATTTTGACTGGTTATTTATAGAAACAATCCAATACTAACCAAGAGTGGTGTTTCCCCAATAATAGAGATCATTCTCTCTATATTTCATACAAATAAGTCTGACCACTAAATAGTGTATTCAACTCCATGGCCACTTGATGTATATCTACCTCTTATCCCAAATAATAATCATGGGAAATTAAAATTAAATATATTTTCCCTTAAATCAATCTTGTGACACACCAAGTAGAAAACAAGAAAACTACACCTAAAATTATAATTGGATCATCTAGCACTGGAATGTATAGATAATTTAGTTGACTATGACCAAGTCCGTGACCTCTTTGGAACTGATAATGGACACCTCCAATGTCATGGTCTATTCACTAAGGATAAGAAACAACATATGGATTTTTACTTCTTTTTATGTCACCCATCTAATGATCAAAAGCTATAGATGCCTTCTACACCTTCCTTAACAGAATTTATTATAATGGTAGAACCTGAAGTGGAATATAAACCAAAAACAACCAATTTAGAAAGGTTGGTATCTCTTATCATTGATGACCATGACTTTCATAATAAAAATAAGCATCCAAGCCCATGGATGGTTCCTAAGATCATTCACTATTGGGTAAATAGATAAAGTGGGTACAAACATATGCATGAATATTTGAAAACTCTTCTTCTTGGAAATTGGCAACCATTACCGAAAACACTGTTGTGTGTATAATCAAAATAAATCAACTCTTATGACAATAAATATAGGAATATCATCCTCTCAATAACTATTACCTTATGAAACACTTTGTGATATGTTAGCAAGATAAATTGGGTGACCTAGTTTTGGGAATTTTTAAGTAAATCATTATCGAAATTCATCTCTCTCACGTCCATACAGAGATAAGGGTTAGTATAATATCAAATATGGGTCCTTTAATGGATCATAAATACCCCTATTTATGGGAAAGAATAACATTGTTAATTTAATCCATTATATTTTATGAAATAAACTCATATTTAAACAAATATCAATACTTATTACATGATATAGATCACCCATCTCAATCACTAAGGAACAGAAATCACCAATTCATAGATTCCCCACACAACATCATCACCGCAAATAAAACCTAATAATCCTTTGTGCATCATTCATACTAAAGGCCATTTCCGCCTCATCTAACTAATCCCCTATTAATAAATTTGAAATGGGTCCCACATACTTTTTCAAACACTAGAACTAAAATACTTATATATTCCTCTTAAAAGTGTTCTCATCATTGACCTAAACTATGGGGAGATATTTTACTAAATCATGCTAAACATATTCATCATCAACAAGATGATTACATAGATCTAGAGATATACATACAAAAGAAAAAATGGTTTGGGTATCCTAAATGTGTAATATATAATATATAATATTATTTATTTATTTATCATTCATATCAATCCTAAGGACTACCCATTTAAATATAGGTGTAAAAATATTGATTCGGGATCCTTTCCTATGAATCTATCCCACAACCAGTCTCATGTAGGTTTATAAGCTTAATAAACACAAACATCCTAACATAATATCATGGGGTTCCTTAAATATCCTTTTCATAGTCGGTCTCATTTATTTATATAACATACCATGCTCAGTAAGAATTATTTCACTATCAAACCATGTAGTCTACATTGGCTATTTTACATAGTTTATAACCATCAAACATGTTAGGATACTGAGTGTATTTTAAGGACTTTTATACACATGTGGTCTTCTCAATTCCATTTTATCACTAGAGTACATGAACTAAAGGAATATAATTCCTATGAAACACATTTTCCTGGATGTCCTAGATTTCAATAGGATTTTCCTCAAAGGTAAAATAAACCTTAATGTTTATCTTAAAATAATATATGAAAAGGTATTAGTTTGAGTAATGTTCAATGTGATGAATTTTAAAAAACTAAATTAAAAAGGATATTTTTTTTAGATTTCTGATGGAAGTTCTTGGGTTGAATGTTCTAGGATTCTCAAACCTCATTATGGTGATACCCTATTTTGAAAATCTTTTTATCTTGGTGTACTACCCATTTGTAATTTCTTATGAATTTATTTATTATAAATTGTGTAGTAATTGTTCAAGTGGTGAGTAGGTTTAAATTAATTTAATGGAACCCTAATATGATTGATATGGGTATTAAGTTATGTTTTAGATGTTGGAGTAGATCATGAGGGACTAGTTCTCTACTGTTGAGTTGTTTATTTTTTGAATGGATTTTATTTACTTTTGTTGTTACGTGAATTTTAAATCTATGTACTTGTTATACATTAAGGAAATCAATGTGGGAGAGGATCATGAGGGTTGGCCTCAGTTTGATTTACATGGAATTGGATTGGTTTATATAGGATAGATGGGGTCCTGGTGTGCATGATATCAATTCATAACCTAACTGAGAGTTTAGGGGGTTTGGACATGGCCTTTCCATGTCTAAGGTGGATTATTTTATTATTATTTAGGTGAGGATAAATTGGATAATATATGTATTTAAGGTCATTTTAGAGTGGGATGACATAACTGGGATGTGTGTCAAGTTGTGGTACAACTGTGAGTGATATGGGATTTGAGTGGTGATGTATTCTGGGTCATAGAATTATTAACACACATTGAATGATAAGGTAGTTATTGATTAGTGATAAAACATCAAGTGGGTGAGAATTTATAGTGGGAATCATTTTTTGAGATCAAATTGTGCATAAACCACTAAATAGTGACATCATATATTGGTTGGGACTACTGTATATGTTGAATCATCCTCCAGAAATTGGCTAAAGGTATAGTGGGTGTTGTGGTGTCATGGTTAGAAAATGGAGACCAGATTTTGTCAAATTGTATTTTTATTTAGTTTTGTTATTATGGGTGGATGTATTGTACATAAATTAATGTATAACATTATATATATATATTTCATGTGTGTCTACCTGATCATAATAGATATTAGAATTATGGACCCATATGGATTCCTACTAGTTCATTCGACACATACCTACCCATATATATGATATATAATTGTTTTTACAACTATATATATTCCGATTTTCTATCTGTAAATTTGAATCAAATAGAGATGGAAACATTATATAGGTCTAACATGTCTTGTATTCGAATGATTCATAAGGATGATAATGTGATTTAGACTAGAGGCCAGTGTTTTTTAGTAATTATAAACCATTTGTACTACATGTGTTCCATTGTATACTTTTATATTTGATTCCATGTTATCTATTGAATAACATTTTTGGTTGATTCAATACATATTTATATTTACTACTTTTCATTTGTACTATGGGGCTTATCTGGATCTCTATTTGATGTAAAAATATATTTGGGATGTTCGTTATATAAATGGGTCATCCTAAATTTTTGGTAGATTCGAGTATGAACCCAATATAAATATGGAGGTAATATTCTCCCTATAACTATTTTAGGCCTTCTCTACTATTTGTAAGCCTGTAGAGTATGGGGAGGCATACCTATGGTCTTGTAGTGACCCCTCGAGTGGGCCATTTAGGAGATCCATGACTTTCCTTTACAAAACGATATCAGATCTTATATATGGTTTGATAACATAGTTATATTTGGAGATAGGATTTTGGGACTCGATTAGTAAACGAAGAACATGCTTTATTATCTTGACATTAGTTGAATCCCAATTTTTTAGTGGATGTTTAGTGTTGGGATGAAAAAATACATGATTATTGAATAGTTAGTATGGACCAAGAATCCATATGTGTGATGGGATAGACTTGGTATGAGTCATAATGATCATCCATCTTGTAACGCCCCAACCCCAGTTACCCAGATTCGGTGCAATATTACATAACATTGGCATGATCACAAAAGATCAAGTCTCGAAAGACCGATTAGTTTAGTAGCCTTGGAAACACTAGATACATTCATAAGTCTTGAATTACAACCTAAAGTGAAAAACCAAAACAACATATTCTCCATAGTCCACACTCATATCCCCTCAGACTATCCCTACAGGTCATTCATAAAATACTTCTTCACATCTTGGGAATAATAAAACATAGAAATGGGTGATCTCAGATGCTCAGTAAGGATAAAAATATAGTGAAAACTTTCATAAATAAGCATAAACATTTGAGGAAATGTATAACTAAAACAAAATCCTTTCAAACATTATATTCAAAATAATATGGAAGAAATAAAATGAAATAATGTCATTTACTTATTCACATGGATATTCTACTGGTCGAATAATTAAAAACAATATCATCAACCACTTTCATAATGAAAGAATTCCTAATGCCAGACTATCATAAACACATAGTCAAGGCCTTGTTCAAAGACACTAGTTTGTCTCATGATACCTACTGATGCATCTAGGATCTATAGTGGGATCCACCCATCACTTACTAAGTCTAATGCATTCCTCATATAAATAGGATTAAACATAACATAAACATTCGTATTAAAACTAGTATACCAAATGTCAATACTTTATCCATAAAATATGAATGGCATAAAAATAACACAGCCACAGTCAAACATATCACAAAACCTTCAATACAATATGGAAGTTTTGTATAATAAAAAATCAACTTCAAATAAGCTCAAAATCAATCAAAGGATGTTGACATAGATGAAATCAAAACTATTTAAGGGAAATATATCTTTTTTTTTGAAATAGTTTAAAAGTAACATAATTATAAAAGAAAACATTTACTATGAAAATATTTATATAAGCTTGTAAGGGAAGCTTCAATGATGTTATTACGGCGAAAAATAGCCTCACCCGTTTTATAAGTTAAAAAAGACATTCTTACCTTAATTTTGTCAAATAGGTTGAAAAAAGACCTTGTTTGGAAAACAACAGAAAGATTCCTTTATAGACATCATATAAAAGTCAAATGAGGGTATAAATGACTTTAAACCATTGTCTATTAAATAGTATGAATTTTTTGAAATACCTTTTTATGAAACATGGATGTTGATGATAAAGAGGCCCCGTTAGATAATTACATATAAACTACCTCGAATAATGAAGAGATTTTTAAATAAACCATTAGCTTTTACTTTTTCTTGGTCAAGGGAAGGTTAACCTATTTTATAATGTTTAATTAATTGTTATTAAATTATAAAATAATCTTATACATTAATATGATATCATATATGATCTTTTATCATTGCTTTGTTAATAATATCTTAGTATTATCGATGTTTCAGGTGTTAACAGATTCGTTTTATTTTATATTATTTGTTTTGTGGGTCATATTTTTTATGGATGGGGTGTATATTATTCATATATTTATATGATGTATTTAAATATTACATTTAATCAACAAATAAAAATTAGTCATGAATGTATACGATGGGGAATGAATCTCTTCGTGTTCGTGGAGACGGTAATCCGTACGTATGCAGGAGCGACAATATCAATATTTTGATATTAAAATAATATATAATTGGTTGGTATATAATATATAAAGAATATTTATCATGTTATATTTATTATTTACACCAATTACACATCATTATTATACCCATCCAAATAATAATATTTTGAATAACAATTACACCACGACGGGGAGAGCGTAAGTCGTACGTATGCACGTATGGTGACATGTCATTCAAAGGATGGATAGAATAATGAATTTGGTTATACAATATTTATAATAACATCACAGTATATATATAAGATAATGGAGTTATTATTTTATAATGGAGACAAAAAATAAAAAGGAAGTGGAAGAAGAATGAAACTTGAAAGAGGTGATGACATATTTACCTCTTCTTCGGGTTCTTCATTTTGATTTGATCAAAAGAGCTCCGTAGGTAGGCTTTCTGACTAAAGTAAGGCCTATAAGATGAATTTATAGAAGTTGGGAGGATATTTGGGAAGGTTTTGGCCGAACCAAAAGGCTTTGAAGTTTTGAATTTGAGAGAAGGGTGAGTACCATTTTAAAAGAGGGGTGACTGGCACCTTAGGAAAAAAATAAAATATTATCTTATAATTAATTAATATTCGGTTTATAATTTCTCAAAAATAAATCATTTCTAGGATAAGGTGGGGATGGGTCGAAATCCACTGAAGCAACAGTTTTTAGAGAGGTTTGGGTCACTATATTAACCTTATCATTTAGATTTAACTCTTAGTTAATTAGTTTGACATTTACCACGTCTCTTTCTATTTTTATATTATTTGGTTAATAAACATACTATAAAATGAAAAATGATCACCAAGTGGTTCATTAATGACATAACTATAATCATATATGTCCTTTGGATGATCCTTAAAATTTTAGAAATATTATATTAATTAATAATATAATATTTAAAAAGAACTCATTTATGTCAATTTAGACACTATTTAATAATTGATTTTGGTTAAAGTCATAACTACTTTATTAACTCAAAAAAAATTATCTAATCAATTTTAAAATTCCATAGTAACATGGAAAATTCGTTTATTGCATCAAAATATTCAAATTATATTTATTTTAACATTTATAATACCATTTATTTTATTCTTTCATTAATAAGGAAAACACTGCATCATCATTGTGTCATAAATAAAATTAATTAGTCAATGTCTAAAAATTATAAATAAAATAAAAGTATGCAGGAAATATTTTTATATTTCTAATGTATTTTTATAGTCGAAAATATAGCATATATAACCCTATGTGAAAATTGTTTTTCTATAAGATAGATGCTTATGTCTTTTTTATATTTACTTTAACTTAATTAATATAAAGTGTCATTATCACTTAAAAGTGTCTCCATGGGGTCCCCAAATCGACCCAAATATTCCCAAGTCCGAACTTGTATCAAAAAATAGGGTTAGGGCATGTGTTATTGTAATTTAATATTATTATAATACTTTTTATTACCCTTATTTACCAAATTTACCATTCAACTATGGTAAATAAAATATTTACCAAAGTAATTATTCAAAATGTCTTAAAATAAAAGATACATATTTACACAATTTGAACCTCCTGATTCCAAATATGGAATCTGGTTTTCTAAATTCAAAACACTGAAGTGGTATAAATTAATTTAAAATTAATTCATGTTGTCAAAACAAAAAACATGTTTTATGAAATAATAAATACCAAAAGATTGACAATTGTTTATGTAAAATTTAAATGTGAAATTACTTATAATTACAAAAATTATATTAAATGATAAAAATATAATCTAATGACATATTAAAACAACACAAATTTATAATTTAGTACTATAAATATTTTTTTATTAAAAAAGTATGTTTTAGTTAAAAATTTAGTAATTATCAATATTCACCAAAATATGAAAGTTATTAGAAAGACACAAAAAATTAATCTAAACTAAATTTTTATGTACCTATTCTAAAGAAGAAGTTTATTTTTCCAAATTGAATATATAAAAGTGTTAAATATTGGATTTAATAATGCTTCACCAATAAAAGGTGGTAAAATTTCATTTTTTAAAAAATACTTCTTTTATATAAAAAATTAAAATTGTTCTTATATTATATCTAAGAAACTCATAATATGGATTCTAAAATTATAAGTATTACATAAAATTAAAAATTTAGTTAATACTATTCATTACCGCTTTTGAACAGCTAGTTTGGTAATCTTGTGGTGCGCTTGAACTTGGTGTTGTGTGTAGTGAAACTTATTGAATTTCCGTGAATAAATAACGTACTATGGAATCTTTGGGTGTTACATTTCTTCCCTAATTAAATAAATTGATTCCTCGCAATATGAAATTGTTCTTCAAAAATAGATTGTTGAAAATAGAAAATACCTTTGTGGGAAACCCACATCGGAAATTTGAGTTATAAAATTTACTCGTAATAAAAGAAAAAAGAAACCCCCAAATTATGATCTCTATTAAGATAAAATTTGTGGAAATTAGAGACACATAATTGGAGGAAAACGTCAATATTTATAGGGAGTGATTGAGGTCCTCAGTTACAAACAATTATAGCATTGAGGTCCCCAAATCCATCAATCTATGATGATTTAAAATTTCATTGGTTCCACAAAACATAAGGTATTATGAGAAAACATTTTTTGTTTTAAGATCCCTTACCTAAAGTTTAAGAATTAATTTTTCACAGAATAAGAGAAGAAAAATATATACTTGATAAGTATAGTTCCATCTTTTAACTAATTTCCACCACAAACTTATGTTTCACACTAAAAGATAATAGAACTAAAAATAATTCTATTTATACTATTCATATATGGTTCCAAAACAATAATTTATAAATCATCCACCAGACCCTTTAAAAAACTATATTATTCAATATAGGAAATCACGTGGGTCAGGGGTAGGTTATACAGCCTTGTCGCCCTTCGATTGTGGGTTCAAGTCTCACGCCATTACCAGATGTGATGGTTTGCTACCCAACCTCCGGTTTATCCATTTTATAGAAATCCAAAAAAAATCTCAAACTAGACTTATCCAAAATACTTCTGTCCAAACTCACGGTCCAAAAATTATAGGGAAGTTAAACCCTATGAAGATCCTTTTTTCCATGTAATAATATGTGAACACCTTCATAATGTATTCTATTAAAACATTGCAACATCTTTATTTACCATAAAACATTATTTATTACATTCATTCTCCCTTATTATTTATAGAATACTAGATGAACTTCTTCCATCAGAAAATATTGTAAACACCAACAATGTCGGAATATAAAAATCATTAATGAGTTTCGAGGTAGTCAAGAATATCCAATATAATTTATCCAAATAAAACATGTATTGTTCCCAAATCACTACCTCAGTATCAAAACCATATTATGGGTTATGTTTCTCTTAAAAATAAATTTTCAAAAAATTTAACCTACTATTGAGTCACTTTTCATGGTTCCACATATTCTCAAGTACTTAAAGAAATAGTACTCCAGTACAATTTTTATGTACCTGATAATTATTATAACCAGTTCATCGTTGATACAACACTCAAATGACATAATTATTTAATAACAACATAAGATCTCTATTCATTCCTCCTCATATATGGTAATATCATAAATTGATTATTATACAATATCATCATTTGGGGCATACTCTGATGATTTGGACATTGTTTCGCGTAGTGTCCCAACTAATTTCTGCTAAAAAAATTGTACATTTGAAACCTTTTTCTTATCATTGCAGTCACGTACGTTGTGTCCTTTTTCTCCACACTGATAACAAACTCCCATTTTCTTCAGGGAAGTTCCAGGGTGTTTATTCCCACAGTTATCACATATGGGAAAATTATTCTTTTCTTTCTTCCCTTTATCCATCATTCTCTCTTCCGTCATTTCCTTCTCTTTCTTCCCTTCAAAGCGATAGGAGTCAGATAATTATTTACTTATCATTTTAACACATTATACTATTTCTTCATATGTTCAGAATTCATGAGAGAAAATATCCCTTCTAAATGTTGTATTAATATATTGAAAGATTTGATCTTTCTTACTCTTTGGGTCATACGTATTTCTATAGTTTTCATTCCTTCAACTGGGCACCATTTCTATAAAATGGCATACACTAGATTAGTTTACGGATTTTAATACATAAATCCAAACATGTAAAATTCGTAACAAAAATTAAACAGTTTATGGATATAATCCATAATCAGAAAAATGTTTTTTTAGAAAGTATATACTCATAAACCCTTCATAATGGTTTGTAAAGAAAATGAGAATTATCCTAATCATATCCCCCAGGAGGGTCGTAACCAAGAGTGCAGCAAAGCCCATTTTCATGCACCAGTTCCCATTCGAGTCTAGCTCAAAGTGGTGTTTTCGGGTTTTACCACTAGGTACATCTATTCCAGAGCCGCCTCTACCTGCTCGTATCAAGACAGAGATGTATTTCTCAGAATACTCACAAAATTTATACAATACCCAAATTCTAGGAAATTTATCTATACTAATCCATGAAGTCCATCTTAGGTCTATCTGCACTAATCAGAGTTTATCTAAATATAGCTTCCAAGGTTTTTACAAAACTTTCTATGATACCAACAGTAATTTCGTGACCCCAGTTACCCAGTGCTGTTACATTATTACATAACATTGACATTATCAAAAATGATGAAGTCTCGAAAGACCGATTAATTTAGTAGCCTTGGAAAAACTAGATACATTCATAAGTCTTACATTAAATCATAAAGTGAGACACTACAACAAAATAGTCTCCTTAGTCCACACTCATGTCCCATCAGACTATCCCTGCAGGTCAGTCATAAAATACTTCTTCACATCCTGGGAAAACTTAATCATAGAAAGGGGTGAGCTCAGATGCTCAGTAAGGATAACAATATAGCGAAAATGATCATAAATAAGTATAAAAATTTGAGGAAATGAATAAATAAAACAACAGACTTTTAAACATTAACTTCAGAATAATATGGGAAAAATAAAATGGAATAATGTCATTTACTTATTCGCATGGATATTCTACTAGTCGAATAATCACTTGCAATATCAATAACCACTTTCATAATGAAATAATGCAAAATACCAGACTATCATAGACGCATAGTCAAGGCCTTGTGCCAAGAATACAAATAATATTTTGTCAAAGAATTTTTCTAAGACACTAGTTTGTCTCATGAGACCTACTAATGCATCGAGGTGCTATAGCGGGCTCCACCCGGCACTTACTAAGTCCAATGCATTCCTCATATGAACATGTTTAAACATAACATAAACATTCATATTAATACTAGAATACGAAATGTCAATACTTTCTCCATAAACCATGAATGGAATTAAAATAACACATCCAAAGTCAAACATATCACAAAACAATCAATAAAATATGGATGTTTTGTATCTTAATAAATCCACATCAAATAAAATTAAAATTTATCAAAAGATGTTGACATAGATGAAATCAAAACCATTTGAGAGAAATATCTCTTTTTTTGAAATCATTTAAGAGTCAAATAATTATAAAAGAAAACATTTACTTTTTAAATATTCTTATAAGATTGTAAGGGAAGGTTAGACTATGTTATAATGTAGGAAAATTTCCACTCCAACTATATAAGTTAAAAAATAAATTCTTACATAAATTTTGTCAAAAAGGTTACAAAAGAACCTTGTTTGGAAAACGACTGAATGATTAGTTTATAAACATCTTATAAAATTCAAAGGAGGGAATAAATTATGTTAAACAATAGTCTAGTAAATAGTAATAATTTTTTGAAATACATTTTTAAGATACGTGGATGTCGATGAGAATGAGCCCCCAGTAGATAATTACGTATAAACAACCTCGGATAATAAAGAGATTGTGAAATAAACCCTTACCTTGTACCTTTCCTCCATTGAGGGTTTGTTAAACTCTAGTATAATTTGGAAATAATTGTTATTAAATTATACAATAATCATATACATTAATATGATATCAAATATGATCATTTATCATTGCTTTGTTAATAATATCTCAGTATTATCGTTGTTTCGGGTGTTAACAGAATAATTTTCCTTTATATTATTTGTTTTCTGAGTCATATTTTTTATGTATGGGGTGCATATTATTCATATATTGATATCAAGTCTTCAAATATTACATTTAATCAACAAATGAAAATTATTCATGAATGGATACGATGGGGAATGAATCTCATCACGTTCGTGGAGACGGTAATCCGTACGTATGCACGAGCAACAATATCAATATTTTGATATTAAAATAACATAAAATTGGATGGTATATAATATATACAGAATAATTATAATGTTATACTTATTATTTACACCAATTACACATCATTATTATACCCATCCAAATATTAATGTTTTGAATAACAATTACACCACGACGTGGAGACGGTAAGCTGTACGTACGCACGTATGGTGACATGTCATTCAAAGGATTGATAGAATAATGAATTTGGTTGTACCATATTTATAATAACATCACAGTATATATATAATATACTGGAGTTATTATTTTATAATGGAATCAACAATGAAAAAGGATGTGGAAGAAGAAAGAATCTTGAAAGATGTGATGAAATATGTACCTTTTTCGGGTTTTTCCTTTTGATTTGATCAAAATAGCTCCATAAGTTGGATTTCTGACTAATGTAAGGCCTCTAACATTAAGTGAGATAAGTTGAGAGGATATTGGGGAAGGGGTCGGTCGAACCAAAAGGCTTTGAAGGTATGAATTTGAGACAAGGGTGAGTTTCCTTTTATAAGAGGGGTGAGAGGAACCTTATGAAAAACATAAAATATTATTTTATAATAAATTCATATTAGGATTATAATGGCACCAAACTGATTTATTTCGAGTCTACGGTGAGGAGGGGTCGAAATAATCTCAACCAATAGGTTTTAGATAGTTTTAGGTCACAATATGAACCTTATATTTTATATTTAACTCTTAGTTAATTAGTTTGACATTTACCATGTCTCTTTGTATTATTATATTATTTGGTTAATAAACTTACTATAAACTACCAAGTGAACCCCAATTGGTTCATTAATGAAATACCTATCATCGTAGAAGTCCTTTGGCCGAACCCTAGATTTTTTAAAATATTATATCAATTAATAATATAATATTTGTTTTAAAAACTCTTTTATGTCAATTTATACACTATTTAAAAATTGATTTTGGTTAATGTCATTAAAACTTTATTAATAAAAAATAAATTTATTTAATAAATTATAACATTCTATAGTAACAAATAAAATTCTTTTATAGAACCAAAACATTCAAATTATATTTATTTTATCATTTATAACACCATTTATTGTTTCTTTCATTAATAAAGAAAACACTCCATCATCATTGTGTCATAAATAAATTTAATTATTCAATGTATAAAAACTATAAATAAACTACCATTATGTATGAAATAATTTTAGATTTCTAATGAATATTTATAGTCGAAATATAACCTATATAACCTTATGTAAAAAGTGTATTTCTATAAGATATATGCTTATGTCATTTTTGTTTTTTACTTTAACTTAATTAATATAAAGTGTCATTATCACTTACAAGTGGCTCCATGGTGTCCCAAAATCAACCTATAGATGCCCATGGTCAAACATGTATCATCCAATAGGGTTAGGACACATTTTAGGGTAATTTAATATTATTATAAGATTATTTATTACCCTTATTTACCGGATTTACCCTTTAACCATGGTAAATAAAATATTTACCGAAGTAATTATTCAAAATGTATAAAAATAAAAGTGATGTATTTAAAAAATTTATACATAATGATTCCAAATATGGAATCTATTTTTCTAAATTCAAAACACAGAAGTCACAGAAATTAATTTAAATGTAATTCTCGTTGTCAAAACAAAAAGCATGTTTTTATGAAATAATAACTATGAAAACATTGACACTTGTTTATGACAAATTTAAATGTGAAATTGCTTATAATGACCAAAGTTATATTAAATTGTAAAAATATAATCTAATTAAATATTAAAACCACTCAAATGTATATTTTAGTACTATAAATTATTTTGATTAAAAAAGTTGTTTTCAGTTAAAATTTTGTAATTTTCAGTATTCACCCAAATATAAAAGTTATCAGAAAGACATCAAAAATTTATCGAAACTAAATTTTTATTTGCCTATTGTAATGGAGAACATTATTTTTCTAGATTTAATATATAAAAGTGTTAAAATTTGGATTTAAAAAGGGTTCACCTATAAAAGGTGGTAAAATGTCTTTTTTTTGAAATACATCTTTTATCTGAAAAAATGAATTTGTTCTTATATTATGTCTAAGAAACTCATAATATGGATTCTAAAATAATAAGGATTATATAAAATAAAAAATTCTGTTAATACTATTCATAACTGCTTTTGAACGGCTAGTTTGGTAATCTTGTGGTGCGCTCGAACCTGGTGTTACGTGTAGTGCAAGTTATTGAATTTCATTGAAGAAATAACGTACTATGAAATCTTGGGGTGTTACACATATTCTAATTATTACTATATTAATCGTAATATTTTCAAGTTATATTCATTTAATACGAGCATATGGACATTTTTCTTTGACATGACATCCCATAAAAATAAATTATTAATTGAATAAACAAATAATATAATCAATGGTTACCTAATCAAATATTAATGGGTGATTATATTAATATTTATATGAGAGTACCTTCTTATTGAATGTGATTTTTCTTGTTTTTATATAATAGGGAAATGGTTTTTGGGTTGGAATATTCTTTAGAAAAAAACACAGTCTCAGTGGATAGTTATGTGGTGGCACGAGATGTGTATAACATGTTTTTGAATATTTGATTTAATTAAATTGATCAAGGATCTAGTGAATTTGAAATATTTTGGAATAATTAGTTTTTTATAAATTTTTTTGAAATGGATTCTTAAATTGGATTTTAAAATTCATTTTTGAAGAATTAATGTATTTTTCTAAATTATATGTCTATGCTGGGGATTTTTTGATTTCATTTATAGTGAAAACCCATAGGATCCCAAGGGTGTTATAGAAACCTGTGGGGGTTTTGGGGTGTTTAAAATGATTTAAATCCATCCATCAATCATACATTAAATATCTATTCATAATAAAAAATATTCCCAAAAAAACAAAGTCATTGTGGTATAATGTAATGAATTCTAGGACCATTTCCTTCAAAAAAGATACCACACTCTAGATGTGACTTGGATGTCTAAATTGTATTCTCATTTGGGATGGTAATTATTTATTGTAGGTTATTGAATATTTTTTGTTAGATAATGGTTTAAGCAACATTTGATTTTATATAATAGGTTTTTTAGTTATTGGTGGTGGACCATGGATGAATCAAGTGTTGGATCTGGCCTTTAGTCTATATTCAATTGATGTTTCAAGGGATCCAATAGTAGAAGGCTCTTGATGGGGATGGTTTTTTCATACATAGATAGGTGTGTTTTGGATTAGTTAAAAATTATATCTCTTAGGAATTTTGATGATTGTATTTGTTGGATAACATGGTTTGAGTTTCAATATGTGATTCCTATAGTGGAGAACACCATTAATAAGAATTGGATATTGGAATAAAGTATCATAATGTGGTCCAAAAAGCATCTCCAAATGAATAAATTTGTAACTCTTCTGTGTCCACGATCAACAGAGTCCCTTAACTGCTATCTTAGTGGATAATGATTGAGGTAATCTATTATATATCATAGAGAAGTATAGTTTTCTTGTACAGTCACTATACATAAAAAATTATGGAATGTAGGAGGTGGGAATTGTGTGTCTTGTTCCTTGAGGTGTCAAAAAAGATCCTCTAATTTTGTAGGAACCTTAGTTTATATGGGTCCTAGGCATAATGAAACCCATTAATTTATAGTTCAGGTGATAATGTAATGTTGGTGAGTTGGTAAACCAAATTTCTTTATTTGGGTAATGTGTAGGTTAGAGTCACTATGGTGGAAATAGTCTTGGGATTCCTGTAGTGGGATTCTTGAGTTATTCTTATTGTTAATATGTTAGTGATCATTGGTAGAAATAAATGGTTATATGCACTAATTATGGATCCAACCATGGACATAAACCCATATCTATGTTTAAACACTCGTTTGGGTGTTTTAGTGTTTTAGTGATGCCTCCATTAATTATGTTATAATGTTTGGGTGGCACAGTTATATGGAAAATTAGTTGTGACTGTTTCCAAGTGTTTTCAGCTACTGTATTTCAGATAACATATTACTGGCGATTTTATAAAGTATTCGATGTAATGTGGTAGAAACTATATGAAGTGCATATTTCATGATAAAAACGATTTATTTCATAGATTAGACCATTCTTTTAACGAAATCTATGGTATTCAATATTTTTGTTTGGAGTTTTTTATTAGACGTACATTCAACATTCCTATATGAGAAGCAATGAAATTTTCATGAA
Organism: Viscum album; assembly: GCA_963277665.1. Classification (NCBI taxonomy): domain Eukaryota; kingdom Viridiplantae; phylum Streptophyta; class Magnoliopsida; order Santalales; family Viscaceae; genus Viscum; species Viscum album. The sequence continues at coordinate 1,916,922,377 of OY728125.1, read as the reverse complement.
TTAATGATCAAGGAAGGATGGAGTTCATGGGTAGAGGACTAACATATCTATTTTAGGATTATATTAATTAGAGTTTAATTTTTATAATATCTCGTAGTGTTATGGGTTGTCACTTCCAAAGGGAAGATGAATTTTTCATTTTTACAGGGTTAGTTTTTGGAATCAAGACTCAAATTTAGATTTATTATTTTTGGATGACAATAAGGTATTTTTATAGAAGTGTTTTAATAACTGATGAAATTCATGGGGGTTTCAAATTGATTTTTATGGAGTGGCTAGGATGATAAAAGTAGCATTAGTATTCCATTTGTCAGGTCACTTTTGGTTGGACACTCGTGAGTGCCTTCCATGGGTTAATTATAGGCCAAAATTATGGTTCTCAAGTGAAGGGTTTCTTCCAAACACCATTCAAGCCTTGAAAATTTGTTTTTACTGATAAATTATCTAGGTGGATGGGTATATCCATCTATCTAAGGGTGTTTACACCAAGACATAAGGGATAACACTGTGAACCTGGTTTGGACACCCCAACCCCCTTTTGGAGGTTCATTCTTGTAATTTCATGGTGTCCATTTTATAATCCCCCTCTAAATTCCTTTTTTAGTCAATAAAATATAATGGGGAGAGAAACTTTGTCTTTCCATTTCTATCCTACTTTATTACTTTGATCTAGTTGGATTATTGGTGTTTCATCATTCCAATTTGATATTGGTTCCTCCCCTCTGCTCTCTTGTTCTTCTGCTTTAATTTATCCCTAATTTAGATTTAGTTGTGATGGTTTTGAAGAGTTAATTTAACAATACCATTGTTAAATCATCATGATTGCTGTTGATTTCTTGTATAGATCATAGAGAATATTTCAAGAAGAATAATTGAAGCATTTTTTTATTTTCATTAATTTTTATTTCTTAGCGTGTTTCATTAAGGTTTGTAATATTAGGGTAATATTGGATAATTATTCTATATTTTAAATTAGTTATTTTTATGTATTCTAGTTTTGGGTGAATGTTAAGAGTTCACCACACCTTATTTATCAATTTTTTCATTCCATGAAGATTCCCAGTATGTTTGGTGTTTGTTAATCCATTTTATAATATTAATTTTTATTATCTAATTAAATAAATTGTAAATGTTAATTAATTAGATGGGTGCCCATTCACTTGGAGTATAGAACATCATGTATTTTTGAAATATTTATTTTGAAATAAATTTAATCATTTCAATATTTTTTGTTTCATGTGTCACATATTTTATATTTTGTTACATGAAATACTATGTGTTAATGAAATTTATCACACTATTAAAATATTATTATTTAAAATGATTAGAATACTAAAGACATATAATGGTGGGTATGGATAGGAATAGCTAAATTATTAACATATATGGTTTACATATGTATAAAAATAAATTATTTTGTTACTAATTAGTTAAATATTAAAATGAAATTTTTTTGAAAATAATGGGTATAATTTTTTAAGTAATTATTTTTATTTAAAAATAACTTATTACCTCAATAAATTAAACAAAACCCATTTAGTGGAATTTTTTTTAAATTTATATATTATATATTCATTCAAATTTTTAACATTTTTCTTATGTGTTTCCTAAAAAAGATAATAAAAATACATCCAAATTTATGTGTGAAATAATATTTTTTAAAAAGGGATTTTTCACCTTCAACACACATAAATAAAACCTAATTTTTTACACATTCAGAAAATTTATTTTAATGAATAATTATTACTTTTTAACATAATCATGTCAATATTATCTTACTGTGAATTTTTTACAACTATCTAAAAAGTTCATATTTTGATGAATATAGAAAAATATTGACTTTCACATGAAAAAATAATTTCTGGTAAAATTATTTAAAAATTAAAATTATATTTTGATTTTTATAATTAAATTGTCATAAAATATATATATATTAATAAAAAAAATTTCATTAAAATCAATTTAATTTTTAATTCTGATATAAAAACATTGTAACCTTTTCGAAATTTTTTCTCTGAATACCTGATTTCTCATGTAATATGTGGGATTTTTATTAAAATTTAAATTTTGAAACATATGTGAAATAAATTTTGAAAAATAGATTTAATATTAGAAATAAATATAATTTAGATTATCTAATAAGGTTAAAATATTTTTTCCATATTTAATCATAAAAATAGTAAACATTATTTACTATAGTAATGTTAAAAATTGGTTTATGTGGTGTTAAACAAACAAATAATGTCTAAAATTAAATAAATACTCATATAAAGAATATTTTAAGTTTCTTATTTATTCCAATAATATATAAGGCTCTATTATACTAAATTTCTGTCATTTTTCATGAAAAATATGGGAACACATTTTTCATTTCCAAATCTTCAAGTGTGAAACTCACTTCACTTATATAAGGACACCCACTCTCCTATACGCTTCACACCATCCAAACCTTTTGGTTTGGAAAATACCTAACAAAATAACATTAAAAATTCACTTGTAAAAACCTAGAATCATTATTTTGGTATGAAAGACAACCTAGGATTGACTTTGGTCAAATCATAAGGAGGATACACATAGAAGAAGTAATGTTATTCAATGACAGTTTTTTTATTCATCTTCCTTCTCCTTAAACTGTTGTTAAAAAATAATATATTATAATATATATATTTATTATAGTAATTGGTGTCTCTATTATTTTTTTGACCTAAAACCATCTATACTTTCATCAAATGTGTTACAAAATCATCATTTGTGTGTATAGTGATCTACCTCCTCGCGAAACGATGTAATTCTGTTTTCTATTTCCACCACTCACTATTGGGTGGCTGAAATATATAATGAATAAATATGATTTATATAAAATTATATTACCTATGGTGTAATTATATCATATAAATTTTTTTCACATGAAATTATATAAAGGACACAATAACATCACTCTTGTATACGACAGAAAACTACCTCACGGGGCGATAATATTAGTTTTTCACTAACTATTTATATAGAAGATAATAATGATATATTAAATTAATATATGTGACATAAATGTCATAAATATGATATTAATGATATATTTATCATCCGTAAAAGATAATATATCATTTTCATTCAAATTTTTTCACTCGTAGAAAAATGATTACATCATTCATGTATACGTAGACTACCACCTTTATGAAGCCAAGTGACTTTTTATTTTCATCACCAAGACACATAGATGATATGTATAAAAATATTTAAATAAAAAAATTTATATTATTATAAAATTTTAAAGATAAAATATATGTCACCTCAATTTCATAACGATTTTTGAGAAATGGAAATGTTACTCTTGTGTATGTAGGGTCAACCATCTCAATGATTGAAAAGTACATTTATTATCAAAATCATAATTAATTATTAGTATAAAATGTATAATTTATATATAAATTTAAAAATTATTTCAATATTATTACTAAATATATGATAAAATGATAATCAATGTAACAGTTATGAAAATAAATTTTCAAAATATATAAGAAAAACAATGTGGTTACTACATGAAACATCCTTTTAATAAAAATGTAGTGATAAAATATTAATAAATGTTCGTACGTAAAAAACATATGGTATAATATATATATATATATATGGGTGTGTGTGTGTGTGTTTAGTTCTATAGTAAATGTATAATAATCATATATTCATTATACAAGATGTCAGAATGCATACAAAGGAAGTCAATACTAAAGGTAATGGAATTCTAGTCATTATTTTATTTCTGAGAGATATATTAAAATTACCCACTATTCTGTCTGTATATAATTCCCATGAATTTATTTTATGATTCATCGCCTCAATTTTATTTCGTTTATATATCCATTTTAGGATGTCCCTTTTATGGGGTTTAGAGTTCAAAAGTTTCCAAATGGATAGGAACATTTGTCTTAATTTTCTTTCCTTGAGACATATGTTATGTTATGAACCTATATTATTTTGTTAAGTGTATATAAATTCTATTTTATATGAAATATAATCGATTTTTTTATTATCATGATTTTATAAGTTTTATTTAATATTATTCTCTCAAGGGGCTTACATTTCAATGTTACAAAAATGTTACATAATTTTTTAACAATCTCATTGATTATCAGAATTATTTATGATTTTGTTTATGATCATTATATAATATTATCCAATTATATTGAAAATAAATACTTTATTATCCCCTATTTATTTCACCCATCATTTTCGTCTCTATATGTACTCAAGAGTTGAATAAAAGTTTTTAATGAAAATCATATTTATTTCTCTCTTCGGCCGAAATAATAATTCATAAAAAACTATGGTTTCTATAAAATTTAAAAAATAATTTTAACATTATTAAAATGATATATCAAAGATATTTAAAAACATGATTGGATTTAAAAAAAATTTGATAGGAATATTCAGGTCATTTTCCAAAAACAATCAATTTGGATTTTATATAAAATGTTAAAGGAATTTTTTCTAACATGTACATCTAGAATGGAAGACCTGTATGTCATTTACCTTAATTTATTTGAATATTACATTATAATTTTTTAAGTCTATTTTAAATGAAAAATATTTTGAAAATGTTTTTGGTTTTAAAAATTGATGTTCAAATAAAAGTTATTTTCCACAAGAAATGTTCCAAGTGATCTTTTGAAATAATTATTTGTATGAGAAGACTTCATTGGGTTTAAAATATGCATTTACGGGGATACGATCCTAGGTCTCTTTTATTATTATTTCTATGAATGGTTTTTGTTGAATTTTATTTTCTGAAACCAGTTTATCTTCAATACGTTATACTATGATAAAATTAAAATAAATCATTATTCTTTTCTACAGGTTACTCTATGATGTAATAATGAAATGACTATAAAACCTTTCACGTTTTCAATAGTTATAATACAATTAAATGTATATGAAACCCATTTCATTTCATGGTTTCTTATATAAGGAATGTTTTATTATCTTTTGGAACAAAAATCTATGGTTTTTAATATGTGATGGGTGGAACCTATATCTCCCTCCAATCCATTCGGATAATATGAATAAATCATGAGTAAATATTTTATTCGTGAACCTGATTACATGTTCATAATTTGATGTTTGAACCTAATTAAATTTTAACAATGTTGTATATAAACATGATTTACTATTCGCAATGTTATTCTTGAACCTGATTATATGTTCACATTTTTATGCATGAACCTATCTTTCGTATCTAAAATTCTATCCGTCGACCTGGTTACATGTCCATAAGATTAAGGGAGGTCCTAATTTTATGTCCTCCACATAATTAGTAAACATGTTTCTATTTATACATTTTCACAATATTATAAGATGATGTGTATTCCACAAACCTATATCTTATTCCGATTTTATTCTCTCGTGGACTTTGTTTTTTTACTCAATTACGATTAATGTCTTATGAACTACAAATCATTATTCCATGACTCAATATTATGATATTTGATCTGGATTATATTGTTTTCAAATTTTATCCCCATTTTTTCTTGCACTTATATTTATGTTATACATATATATCTAACTTTTTAACCCTTACTAACCATATGAGATTATCCTTTATTATGTTTCAATTACCTAGGTTATGAAGAAAGATTTTACATATGTCACGACCCGTCCTCGGGGCCCGTGCCGTGACTACCCCAAGCCCGCCTTCCATAGGCCAGGGGCTGGCGACTAGCACCAAGGCGTAAAATCCCAGTAAACAGGGAAGGCATTGCCTTTATAAGTAACAACCACACAGAGTCAGCAAGCGGAAAGTAAAGTGCAGAAAAGTAAAGGGGCCGGAAATACAAGCCCAACTGTAAAGTACAACTGAAAAGTAAAGTACAGCAACTGAAGAAAAGACGGCGGCCTCGTGTCGTCCACTGGCAATCCCACCTGAAGGGTGGGTACAGATAGCCTCCAGGCTCCTCGGGTCCCACGTCCGCTCCGAGTACGTCCCGCCCAGTGGTCCACCTCCAGGTACCGTCCTACTCCACGCCCAACCGTGATCAGCGCTGTCCGTCGTCTGCAACCAACACAACAAGGTGCGGGCATAGCCCGTGCAGGGGTGAGTAAAACTACTCAGTAAGGACCCCGAGACCCCCGAAGGTCTCCCGAAATCCACAAAGGATATAGCACAAAAGAAAGATGCAATCACGAAGTAACATCTGACTCGACTTAGGTATATGCCCATACATATACCTAAGTCCCCAATTCTAGCTCTGCTCACGAGCTCAAGAACAACTCAATCCACAAAGGAAAGCAAGACTCAAATCCACAAGGAGAGTAAACAGTAAATCCACAAAGGATAGTTCAACACAATCCACAAAGGAGAGTAACATAAGATTCAGCTCAACCAGGTATACTTTTTCAGATGACGTCAAAGATGATCACTGATCCATCTAAGTCGTCGGACCCACGAAGGATCGATAGGTACTAACCCCCGCAGAAGACCCACACAGGATCGGGCTCACACAGAACCTGTAGGCACTGGCTCACACAGAACCGGTAGTAGGACCCACACAGGATCAGGCACTGATCCGCATAGGATCGCTGAGTGCAGTAGTCGACGCAGTCCACTGAGGATCTCTGCACAGTCGTCGCCGCAGTCCACGAAGGATCTCTGCTCTTCCGTCGTCGCAGTCCATGGAGGATCTCTGCTCTGCCGTCGTCGCAGTCCACGGAGGATCTCTGCTCTGTCGTCGAGGTCACAGCCAGCGCTAGGGTTCCCGCACGTAGCGAGCTCGTTTAGGAGGGTCCGCTCCACGAGCCGAGGGGCTGATACATCAACTGACACGTAGTCCGAAGTTGATGTATCCAAAAGTTCCGTATCGACAACAGGATCTCAACGCGACAGACGGCGCGTCAATCGGACGCCCGGTCTGAGAGTTATTGGCATTTTCGTCCCAGGGGCCCGGTTAGTTTTTAGGGCAAAACCAACCCGACCGTACTCCGCCTGTATCCGATCCTCGGGCGGAGTATGCCAAATGTTCCGTCTCACTTAGAGGAAACTACCACAGCTGACGGTACGTCGATCGGACGTCCGTAGCTCAAGTTATGAGCGTTTCCGCTCCGAGGGCCCGGTTGGCTTCGTGTACGAACCAACCCGGCCGAACCCAAAGTCTTTCGAAACCTTGAGTATAATATACCGAAACGACCGTCTCGATCCAAGGATCGCGTAGCCACTGACGGTTCGTCAATCGGAGGTCCCAGGCCCAAGATATGGGCGAAAGACCGAAGAGGGCTCGAAAATGGGGGTTCTGGGCCCGGGGCGACCCGGCCCGAACCCCCCTGGGGTCGGCCGAACCGGGTCGGCCCGGCCGACCGGACCGGCCGGCTCGGCCTCGGCCGAGCGTCCGAGGGAGCCGCCGCCGCCGCGGGTTGAACCCGCGGCTTGAGGGAACCGCGGCCCCGCGGGGGGCCGCCTGTCACGCGGACGCGGCCGGGCCGCCGCGTCCGTTCCCGGTTCTGCGCGGCCGCGGAACCGGCCGCCGCTGCCGCCGCGGCTTCAGCCGTGGCGGGCTTCCTCCACGGCGGCGCGCCGGGCGCCGCCGCCTCCGGTCGCCGGCGCCGCCGCGCCGGCGACCCGCGCCGCCGCCGCCTTCCGCGGGCCGCCGGAGATGCTCCGGTGGCCCGATTTGCCTCCCGTCTGCGCCGTTGCCCCTCCCGGATGCCGACCTTCACTGCGGGATCAACGGATCGCCCCTGCCGCGCGGTTCGTCGTCGTCCGCCATATCCGCACAACAAAATAGATCGGCGGAGGGTTGCCGGGTCTTGTTCGTTAGACCCGCACCCTCCGCGTTAGCCATAAACGTCACCGGGAGGGAAAAGGATTAACCAAATCAACAATTTTAAATAGATTAAAATTGTTCCGATCGGGTTCTTTATTTGAAAAGAATAAACACGGGAAAAGAAATAAAATAATCCAAACAACCCTTACCTTGTCGTCGTCGTCGGACGAGGGGTCGTCGCGGAATCGCTCGTCGCAGAGGAAGGAGATCGTCGCGTCGTCGCGGTATCCGGCGTCACGTCGCCAATCTCCGGATCAAGAACAAACGGATTTAATTAATTAAATCCGTTGTTATTGAAATTTAAAAAAAAAGAGAAATAAAAGATTCGATTCTCACCTTTGTTGCCGATCGCACGTTCGCCGCGGAAGAAGAGGCACCGAAGAAGAAGAAGAAGAAGAAGGTCGCGGAAAAGTTGTCGACGTCGCGGATCGTGCGTCGTCGAATTCCGGTTCCGGCGTTCTTCGCGTTCTTCGCATTCTTCGCGTTCTTCGCGTTCTTCGCGGAGAGGGTGGAGGCTCAGAGGAATAGCAATCCTCCAAAATAGACAAGTTTGTCTATTTTATTATTTTGCCAACAAACGCAAAACGCGTAAGTAACGACCCACTTAATTCGTTGAATTAATTCAACGAATAAAACAGCCCATTTAATTCACGAAAGAAACAGCCCAATTAAATGGTCTGTTAAGAATTAAAGAAAACGCGTCGGTTGACTTTTCAGTTACTTTGACGGGTTTTCGCGGGTGCGTTACTTAGCGAAAGAAACGGCGGGGCTCGTGCGGGCCCTGCCTCACAAATATCCTACCAAGGGGTAGGATATTTCTGGATAGCATCCTATCCAGTTCAACTCAGTTCAAGCCGTCTTTAAGTGACATCAAGTGGCTTCCAAGCAGCTTAAGTGAAATAAAATAAAGTTGTCGCACAAACATTATTTTATTTCTGACTTAAAGCCGTAAAATTTAAAAACCACGTCTGAGCAAACGCAACTCCGGAAGAGGCGTTTCTAAGCAAATATCGGCGCTGCGATTTCATCGGTGCCCTCAGAATTCGATTCCGGGCACCGGTTCAAAAGATAGAAAAACCCGCTCGTCCGTTCACTGAACGTACCCGAGCCAAACTTCGGAAATTGATTCCGGGCACACCGGGCCTCGGAATCAGGTGCCGTATGAAGCTGCGCTCTTGTAAAATTCCAAAGAAAATTTAGAAAAAAATTTCCTTGAAATTTGCGGGTCTTTACATTACTCCCACCTCAGGGCTTTACGTCCCCGTAAAGATACATCAAAAACTAGGGGAACAAATGGGGGTATTGAGCACGCATCTGAGCCTCCCGCTCCCAAGTGCTCTCCTGGAGGTTCCCGTGCTGCCATCTGACGCGCACAAGAGGAATCGACCGCCCACGTAGGACCCGCTCCTGTCGATCCTCGATCTCCACTGGAACCTCCGCAAAAGTCGCCCCATCGTCCACGTCCAGCTCCCCAAAGTCGATGATGTGTGTCGGGTCATGCACGTATCTCCTCAGCTGAGACACGTGGAAGACGTCGTGCACCCGGTGCAACTGAGGTGGCAGAGCCAGGCGATAAGCCACCTCTCCTATCCTGCTGAGGACCTGGAAAGGCCCGATGAAGCGTGGAGATAACTTGCCGCCTCGGCCAAATCTCCGTAAACCACGTCGAGGTTAGACACGCAAAAAGACGTGGTCGCCATCCTCGAACTCTAGTGGCCTCCGCCTCCTGTCAGCATATGACTTCTGCCGGCTCTGAGCTATCCTCATCCTCTCCTGGATGATCTGGACCTTCTCTGTCGTGGCTCGGACCATCTCTGGTCCCACGAGTGCTGACTCCCCAGGGTCTGTCCAGCACAACGGTGATCTGCAGGGTCTGCCGTACAACGCCTCGTATGGTGCCATCCCGATGGTGGAGTGGTAGCTGTTGTTGTACGCGAACTCCACCAAGGGTAGGTGGTCCTCCCAGCTGCGACCAAAGTCGAGAACACATGCACGGAGCATGTCCTCAAGTGTCTGTATGGTCCTCTCCGTCTGTCCATCCGTCTGAGGGTGGAAGGCTGTGCTCAGATGGAGCCGCGTCCCGAACGCCTCCTGCAACCCCTTCCAGAGCCGGGAAGTGAAACGAGCATCTCGATCGGAGACGATAGATGATGGCACACCGTGAAGCCGTACGATCTCCTGGACGTAAAGACGTCCCAAGCTCTCCACTGAGCCCTGCTCTCTGATGGGTAAGAAGTGTGCCGACTTGGTGAGTCGGTCGACAATCACCCAAATGGAGTCGTGACCTCTGGAAGTACGTGGAAGTCCAGTCACGAAGTCCATATATATGCCATCCCACTTCCACTCCGGGACCTCCAAGGGTTGTACCAAGCCTGCTGGTACCTGATGCTCTGCCTTCACCTGCTGGCAGGTGAGGCATCGTGAAACGAACTCTGCCACAACTTTCTTCATGCCCGGCCACCAGTGCTGTCGCCTGAGATCCTGGTACATCTTCGCCACTCCAGGATGTACCGCCAAGGGAGAAGTGTGAAACTCTCTCAGCACCTCCTCTCGCAAAGAAACTGGTACGAAGGTACGCCCTCTGAAAAGGATGTCGTGCTCTGCTCCAAGGGAGAAACCATCAGGCGCCTGACCTGAGGATATCAGTGCACGCCGGGTCTCACAGTCAGCGTCCCCACGCTGAGCCTCTCTGACCCGCTGTAGAAGTGGAGGAGAGACTGTGAGAGACTGAAGAAAGGCTGCTCCGTCTCTATCCACGAAGGATATCTGCAAGGAGGCTAGCTGCTCCGTCGCCTCCTCAAGCAGCTGAATGCCCGTCCTCCTGCTGAGGGCATCGGCTACCACGTTCCCCTTCCCAGGAGTATAGACTATCTCAAAGTCATAGTCCTGGAGGAACTCAAGCCATCTCCGCTGTCTCAGGTTCAGGTCCTTCTGAGAGAAGATATACCTGAGACTCTGGTGGTCAGAAAAGACCGTGAAGCGCTCGCCCATCAGATAGTGCCGCCAAGTCTTCAGAGCGAAGACCACTGCTGCTAACTCCAGATCATGAGTGGCGTAGTTCTGCTCATGCGGCCTCAACTGACGTGATCTGTAGGCGATCACGGCCCGCTCCTGCATCAGGACGCACCCGAGTCCAGTCCCTGATGCGTCGCAGTAAACTACGTATCCAACTCCCTCCTCAGGCAACCTCAAGATAGGTGCGCTGGTCAATCTCTGTCTCAGCTCCTGGAAGCTCTGCTGACATCTGTCTGACCATACGAAGGGTTTCCCCTTCTTCGTCAACGCTGAGAGTGGTGCCGCAACTCTGGAGATGTCTGGCACGAATCTTCGATAGTATCCCGCTAGGTCCAAGAAGCTCCGCACCTCTGTCACGCTCCTGGGTGGCTCCCAAGCTAGCACTGCCTCGATCTTCGCGGGATCCACTGCAACTCCCGCCTCAGAAATGACGTGCCCCAAGAAATGGACCTCACGTAACCAGAACTGGCATTTTGAGAGCTTGCCATAAAGCTGGTGCTCTCGGAGTGTGTCTAGCACAACTCGCAGGTGGTATGCATGCTCCTCCTCAGTCGTCGAGTATACCAAAATGTCGTCAATGAAGACAACGACAAATCGGTCGAGGTATGGCTGGAAGATCCTGTTCATGAGGCTCATGAACACTGCTGGAGCATTGGTTACGCCGAATGGCATAACCAAGAACTCATAATGGCCATACCGACACCTGAAGGCCGTCTTCTGCACGTCCTCGTCTCGAACTCTGAGCTGATGATAGCCTGACCGGAGGTCTATCTTCGAGAACCACCGCGCTCCCTTGAGCTGATCGAAGAGGTCATCAATCCGTGGCAGCGGATACTTGTTCCTCACTGTCACCTGGTTCAGGCGACGATAGTCGACACATAGTCGCAAGCTCCCGTCCGCCTTCTTGGCGAACAAAATCGGGGAAGCCCAGGGTGAAACACTGGGTCGGATAAACCCCTTGCTCTGCAAGTCCTCCAACTGTACCCGCAGCTCTCGAAGCTCGGCGGGGGCCATCCTATATGCTGGAGTAGATATCGGGGCTGTCCCGGGGTACAAGTCGATGTAAAAGTCTACCTCTCTACGAGGAGGTAGCCCTGGAACGTCGTCGGGAAAGACGTCCACGTACTGGTCCACCACTACAGGAAAAGCCGGACTCCGCACATCCACTGCTCCTAGGATGAGGCTAGCCAACTGATGAGAGATGGGCTGCACTCTCCTCCGCGGAAGTCCATCCTGTGCTGCAAAGGTTCCCTTCTCGCCGGTGAAGGTAAACCTGCTCCCGTCGGTACGAACACATCGCACCTTGCGCCTAAAACAGTCGATCTGGGCATGAACCGTGGATAGCCAATCCATGCCCAAGATGACGTCGTAAGGCCTCGACGCCGCTACAAGGAGATCCCAGCCGAAGCTCTCGCCTCCTAGAGTAATCTCACACTGCCGGCACCAGTGCGTAATCGTCGAGTCTGCTCCCGTAGGAGTCTCTAGCCGTAAGGATCGAGCCAACGGCTCAGTCGGAATCTCCGAGCTCCGAACAAGGGCAGAGGCTATGAAAGAGTGACTCGCTCCTGTGTCTATAAGTACTGCAGCAAGGGTGGAATAGACACAGATCGTACCTCGAATCATCTCTGGCATGTCGGGGTCGTAGGCCTCCACTGCCTGGAGCTGGGCCTGTCCCTGCCCTCCAGCTCCCTGTGGTCGAGGTGGCCCTCCTGGTGGTGGTGGGGGTAGAGCCTGGAAGCGTCGCCCACCACCCGCTGCTCGGCCAGCTCCTCTGCCTCGTCCGCCTCCTCCCTGCGGACCGCCACGGTCGACCCTCTGCCTCTGCCTGGGTGGCCCCTCCACCGTCTGCTGCTCCTCTGATCGGCGAGTCGGGCAGTCACGAGCCATGTGACCCTGCCCGCCGCAAGAGTAGCACAGCCTGCCTCTCGAAAGGCTGGCACTCCGCTGTGTGCCTCGTACTGCTGAGCCGGTGTCCTGAGGCCGTCTGCGTGGGGGTCTGGTCTGCCTGGACCCGTGAGTCATCCGTCGGCTACCAGCTGCCGATGACTCAGCTACCTGCCGCCCTGCGCTAGGTCTCGCCGCTGAAGAAGGCTCTGCCAGGAAGCTCTCGATCAGGAGGGCTTGCTCCAGCACTCCCGCCTGGGTCGGAATGCTGAGAGAGATCAGCGACGCCCGAATCTCCTGTCGCAAGCCCTGCTCGAAGGTCCGGGCCCGGAAGAAGGGGTCCCGTACCATGTCGGTCGAGTAGCGAGATAGGTCCGTGAACCTCGCCGCGTACTGAGCGACCGTCATGCTACCCTGGCGCAGCTGGAGAAGCTCCTGGATGCGCACCGCTCGGAGGGTGGCCGGGACGAACTCAGAGCGGAAGAGGCTCTCGAAGTCCGCCCAGAGCAAGGATGCCTCATCGTGAACCTGGAGCATCAGGCCCCACCATCGTCCTGCCGCCGCCTGCAGGAGGCTCGCTGCGAGAATCACCATGAGATCCGCTGGTGTCCTCACTAGTCTGAAGATCCGTACCACCGCCTCTAGCCAGTCCTCGGCGGCCTGGGGGTCCGCCTCACCGCGAAACCTGGGCGGTCGCTGGCTCTGAAACTCATGCAGTGCCCTGAGGCGACGTGCATCGTCAGCGTCGGGTACTGGTAGCATCGGTGGCTCGGCGGGTAAAGCTACCGCCGGTGCCACAGCTGGCAAAGGGCCCTGCACCGAGGCCTCGTCGCTCGGTGGGCTGCCGTCGCGCCCTACACTCGGAACCCTAGCTGGCTGTCGTCGCGGGGCCATCCTGAAAAGGAGAACAAGAGCACCACAGTCAGAACAGTATACCTGGTGAGCTGGCACAAGTAATCACAAGGAAAACTTGAGACTTTCATAAAGCAGATCAGTATACCCGGTGAGCTGACACAAGTAATCACAAAGAAAACTTGAAACACACACGCAATCAATGTTTTCATGCATTAAGTCGGAAATCAGGAGTCAGGGTCCTGGTGTACGGATACGTCGGCCGCCGCACCAACACTGGGCTCCCTGAACTGATAACCACACTCAATACACTAAACACTATTGCTTCATATAGAAAGAAAGGACGATCAGAGTTTGCGGTAGAACCGACCACCTCTGATACCAATTTGTCACGACCCGTCCTCGGGGCCCGTGCCGTGACTACCCCAAGCCCGCCTTCCATAGGCCAGGGGCTGGCGACTAGCACCAAGGCGTAAAATCCGAGTAAACAGGGAAGGCATTGCCTTTATAAGTAACAACCACACAGAGTCAGCAAGCGGAAAGTAAAGTGCAGAAAAGTAAAGGGGCCGGAAATACAAGCCCAACTGTAAAGTACAACTGAAAAGTAAAGTACAGCAACTGAAGAAAAGACGGCGGCCTCGTGTCGTCCACTGGCAATCCCACCTGAAGGGTGGGTACAGATAGCCTCCAGGCTCCTCGGGTCCCACGTCCGCTCCGAGTACGTCCCGCCCAAGGGTCCACCTCCAGGTACCGTCCTGCTCCACGCCCAACCGTGATCAGCACTGTCCGTCGTCTGCAACCAACACAACAAGGTGCGGGCATAGCCCGTGCAGGGGTGAGTACAACTACTCAGTAAGGACCCCGAGACCCCCGATGGTCTCCCGAAATCCACAAAGGATATAGCACAAAAGAAAGATGCAATCACGAAGTAACATCTGACTCGACTTAGGTATATGCCCATACATATACCTAAGTCCCCAATTCTAGCTCTGCTCACGAGCTCAAGAACAACTCAATCCACAAAGGAAAGCAAGACTCAAATCCACAAGGAGAGTAAACAGTAAATCCACAATGGATAGTTCAACACAATCCACAAAGGAGAGTAACATAAGATTCAGCTCAACCAGGTATACTTTTTCAGATGACGTCAAAGATGATCACTGATCCATCTAAGTCGTCGGACCCACGAAGGATCGATAGGTACTAACCCCCGCAGAAGACCCACACAGGATCGGGCTCACACAGAACCTGTAGGCAGTGGCTCACACAGAACCGGTAGTAGGACCCACACAGGATCGGGCACTGATCCGCATAGGATCGCTGAGTGCAGTAGTCGACGCAGTCCACTGAGGATCTCTGCACAGTCGTCTCCGCAGTCCACGAAGGATCTCTGCTCTGCCGTCGTCGCAGTCCACAGAGGATCTCTGCTCTGCCGTCGTCGCAGTCCACGGAGGATCTCTGCTCTGTCGTCGAGGTCACAGCCAGCGCTAGGGTTCCCGCACGTAGCGAGCTCGTTTAGGAGGGTCCGCTCCACGAGCCGAGGGGCTGATACATCAACTGACACGTAGTCCGAAGTTGATGTATCCAAAAGTTCCGTATCGACAACAGGATCTCAACGCGACAGACGGCGCGTCAATCGGACGCCCGGTCTGAGAGTTATTGGCATTTTCGTCCCAGGGGCCCGGTTAGTTTTTAGGGCAAAACCAACCCGACCGTACTCCGCCTGTATCCGATCCTCGGGCGGAGTATGCCAAAATTTCCGTCTCACTTAGAGGAAACTACCACAGCTGACGGTACGTCGATCGAACGTCCGTAGCTCAAGTTATGAGCGTTTCCGCTCCGAGGGCCCGGTTGGCTTCGTGTACGAACCAACCCGGCCGAACCCAAAGTCTTTCGAAACCTTGAGTATAATATACCAAAACGACCGTCTCGATCCAAGGATCGCGTAGCCGCTGACGGTTCGTCAATCGGAGGTCCCAGGCCCAAGATATGGGCGAAAGACCGAAGAGGGCCCGAAAACGGGGGTTCTGGGCCCGGGGCGACCCGGCCCGAACCCCCCTGGGGTCGGCCGAACCGGGTCGGCCCGAACCGGGTCGGCCCGACCCGGCCCGAACCGGCTCGGCCGGGTCCGGTCCGGCCCGGGCGCGGCCCGGCCGACCGGACCGGCCGGCTCGGCCTCGGCCGAGCGGCCGAGGGAGCCGCCGCCGCCGCGGGTTGAACCCGCGGCTTGAGGGAACCGCGGCCCCGCGGGGGGCCGCCTGTCACGCGGACGCGGCCGGGCCGCCGCGTCCGTTCCCGGTTCCGCGCGGCCGCGGAACCGGCCGCCGCTGCCGCCGCGCCGGAGATGCTCCGGTGGCCCGATTTGCCTCCCGTCTGCGCCGTTGCCCCTCCCGGATGCCGACCTTCACTGCGGGATCAACCGATCGCCCCTGTCGCGCGGTTCGTCGTCGTCCGCCATATCCGCACAACAAAATAGATCGGCGGAGGGTTGTCGGGTCTTGTTCGTTAGACCCGCACCCTCCGCGTTAGCCATAAACGTCACCGGGAGGGAAAAGGATTAACCAAATCAACAATTTTAAATAGATTAAAATTGTTCCGATCGGGTTCTTTATTTGAAAAGAATAAACACGGGAAAAGAAATAAAATAATCCAAACAACCCTTACCTTGTCGTCGTCGTCGGACGAGGGGTCGTCGCGGAATCGCTCGTCGCGGAGGAAGGAGATCGTCGCGTCGTCGCGGTATCCGGCGTCACGTCGCCAATCTCCGGATCAAGAACAAATGGATTTAATTAATTAAATCTGTTGTTATTGAAATTTAAAAAAAAAGAGAAATAAAAGATTCGATTCTCACCTTTGTTGCCGATCGCACGTTCGCCGCAGAAGAAGAGGCACCGAAGAAGAAGAAGAAGAAGAAGGTCGCGGAAAAGTTGTCGACGTCGCGGATCGTGCGTCGTCGAATTCCGGTTCCGGCGTTCTTCGCGTTCTTCGCGTTCTTCGCATTCTTCGCGTTCTTCGCGGAGAGGGTGGAGGCTCAGAGGAATAGCAATCCTCCAAAATAGACAAGTTTGTCTATTTTATTATTTTGCCAACAAACGCAAAACGCGTAAGTAACGACCCACTTAATTCGTTGAATTAATTCAACGAATAAAACAGCCCATTTAAATCACGAAAGAAACAGCCCAATTAAATGGTCTGTTAAGAATTAAAGAAAACGCGTCGGTTGACTTTTCAGTTACTTTGACGGGTTTTCGCGGGTGCGTTACTTAGCGAAAGAAACGGCGGGGCTCGTGCGGGCCCTGCCTCACAAATATCCTACCAAGGGGTAGGATATTTCTGGATAGCATCCTATCAAGTTCAACTCAGTTCAAGCCGTCTTTAAGTGACTTCAAGTGGCTTCCAAGCAGCTTAAGTGAAATAAAATAATGTTGTCGCACAAACTTTATTTTATTTCTGACTTAAAGCCGTAAAATTTAAAAACCACGTCTGAGAAAACGCAACTCCGGAAGAGGCGTTTCTAAGCAAATACCGACGCTGCGATTTCATCGGTGCCCTCAGAATTCGATTCCGGGCACCGGTTCAAAAGATAGAAAAACCCGCTCGTCCGTTCACTGAACGTACCCGAGCCAAACTTCGGAAATTGATTCCGGGCACACCGGGCCTCGGAATCAGGTGCCGTCTGAAGCTGCGCTCTTGTAAAATTCCAAAGAAAATTTAGAAAAACATTTTCTTGAAATTTGAGGGTCTTTACAACATAGGTTATGTTTTAATTATTTATAAAGGGGAGATATTTATGGGAGATATTATAGATCTTTCACCAAGTTAGAATATTGTGTACCTATTCGAAAAATAAACTAAATTTTTACATTCATAAAGTGTGTGTTTTTGTAATTTATTTAATTTTCAGAAAAATATGTAATATATATGTTTCAGAAGCATGGGTATTTATAGTTGTTATTAGAGGAAAGTATTATTCAACCATTATAAACTAGGATGATTGACTTCATTGAGATACCTATGGAGTTTTATAAATATATGTATATGGATGTAAATATTTATAGTCTAAGGATTAGTAAAAGTGTAGTAAAATGTCACTGATTTTTGGAAAATGATATATAATGTATTTTAAAATAAATCATTTCACTATCTAGATTCTACAAGTTGATGTGGATATCACATAGAGGTACCTAGCAGTACTGATTATAAAAAGGGTGCATTGAGTTGGACATGATCATCACTAATTGTACGATAATGGGCCTTGTCGCACACATTTTTTACCATTCCCAGGGATATGCTTTTGAAATTCATAGACTTATTATAAATCATCATGAAGTATTTTAATAGATGAAAACTATGAATGGACTAGGACTAACCAAAGGTTTCAAATACTAAAAATATGGTTTCATTATTTAAATTTTATATAAGTTATGTTTTTATGATCATGTGGTTTTCCACTATGATTAATGTTTCTTACACTAAGATTTTTGGTTTTAGACAATATAATGAAAAATAATAAAATGTATTAGAATTTAATGTGATAGAAAATTTTATGATGGGTAGCCAAATAGGATGACAACTTGAGTGAAGTATATTGTGATTCTTTCAAATCAGTTATCATGGAACTTGATTAACAATGTGTACTTCAACAAACTCTCAGACTCACCAAATAAGATAAGGATAGTGTTTTCTATTATTTGTTTTAGTGGGGAAAATAGAATAAGGAATATTTAGTAACATATATGTTGAGAATATTGGAATAAGAGCTAATAAGAGTTTTTTAGAGGGATGATATGTTTTTTTCTATGTCCAAAAGGACACAAATAAAGCAATTCTAAAGGGAAAATGAAAAGTTCAGTTATCACAATGGATGAGAATAATGGCCTCCCTTTATTATCAATAACTATTTATAATTTTAAAAGTGAAAATTATTAGAATTATGCGAAGAGGTTACCTAATGGTAATTCTCATGAATATAATCAATAATGTTGTATGAGTAATGGTTTATTAGTTGATGATGAGGAGACTATAAATGAAATATAAATATAAGTGAAAATTAAGGAATAATATGAGGAAGAGTAGTTAATGTCTTAAGGATGAGGTGGAATAATTGAAGTATTTATTTATTTGAATTACAAAAAAATGTTATATAGATTATAAAATATCTATGATTTTTTCAGTATATTATTTTCATTAAGGATTTTCAAAAATTAGGTAAATTGTACTGATATCCTAGAATACAAATGTAATAGGAAATGTGATATTTTATAATAAATTCATATATAAGGGATTATAATCCATAATATGTTCTTCATGTTTAGAAAAATATTTTTTCTTTGGATAAAGTTATTATTGATATTGAAATGTAAATTGGATCATTATTATGACCTCAAAACTAAAAATGTTTATGTTGATAAGGTGGCTTGTCTTATCATTGATGGGTTTTACTTCATTCTCAGATCTATGTAATATTTTCTATAATTTGCGTCTTTATTCAGGGAAATTGGAACCATGGATGTTTTTTATTTTATTTTTATGGTAATTCAAGTTATTACCAAGTTTCAATAGAATACATGATAATGATATCCACATGATTAATAGGTGACAATTATGAGCTAAATCAAGCTTTCTAAAAGATTACTGATATGTTTATTTTTATATTTAGTGACCTTATTTATTATTTATGTGATTATAATCTTTTATAAAGGTCATAAGGTTAACCATTTATGAAATTGTATAAATTGAACTAATGATAAGGATATAGAGAATAATGAATTATTTAATCATATATAAATTTATAATTATTAGATAAATTTTCTAAATTTGTTTGTTTTGATGATAACTATATATAGAAGGATTGATTTTTCATTATGTTTTTTGTTTTGTTATCCATTACAACTTCAATTATACAAATAATATTCATTTCTTGGATAACAAGAATAAGTGTATATTTATTTAAGTACAAACAAAGAATGAAATTCTCATTATGATATAAAAGAATGTTATGCCCTAGGTATGGCAGTGCCTTTGAAATTAATGATCATATCAGGATGGTATCCATTAGATTGGTTCTTCCACTTAACTGATAAAAGTTTTATATTGTGTTCAATGTTCCACTCATGATGACATACATACAAGATCCTTCACATGTATTGAACTTCAAGTTCATGTAGCCGGCGAATGAAATTTATTGTAAGGAAAAATCAGTTGAGAAGATGGATTGTATATAGAATGTGATATGAAACAAGGAAACCCACATGGTTATTGTTTTTTGATGAAATTATTAGATTCAATATGTTATATGGGAATATAAAGATGTAACGAGGAAGAAGAATCCTCAGTTGATGGTAAAAATTGATGACTTTTGAGGGTGAAATTCATTCTATGGAGGGTAGAATGTGACACCCATAGAATTTTTGAAATTTTTTGTAATAAAAATATTCTATTTAATATTAATCATTACACATAACAATTCCTTCATTTTTCATTACAAAAAATTCTTAGTTTATATTAAACATATCATACTATTAAAATATTATTATTTAAAATGATTGTTATTCTCTAGTTGTTGGAATTGTGGGAATAAATAGGAATAAAAAAGTTATGCAAACCTATGGAATAAACATTGAACTTAAATTTTTTCTTTGGTGACCAATTAATTAAAATTAATACCAAAATAATTAAAAAACAAAAAAGTATTTTTCTAAAAAAAATTATTAAAATAAATATTTTTTGAAAAATAAATTAAAAAAATATCATTTGGTAAAATAATATTATGGAATTTATATATTATAAATTCAATAATCTTTTTAACATTCATCTTATTTGTTTTCTAGATATTATATAACAATAAATAAAATACAACTCTTAAAAACTGTATTTTTCTTAAAAGAAGTTTTCTCACATTTTTATGCAATCAATATAAAAAACTATTTTTGAAAAGAATAGAACACTTAGAGAAATTAAATGGGTATTAAGATATGTTCATTTGTGGAAATATAAGCTGAGGGACGAGCGTATATTAGGTGAGCTATTGAGTTGTGTGACATACTATGTTCCATGTTTTTTTTCTTGTATATGTCATTGGTTTTATTGTGATTGGTGACATATGTGGGTTTGGGAGAGAATCTAGAGGCATAGACTCTCTATGAGTTAGATGGAATTTTCATGATTTATTTGAAATTTATAGGATCATTATGGTCAGGATTTTGACCCATCATTATAGTGACAATGTAGTCACTATGAAAGGGTGATTTTCAGGGGTTAGATAGTCTAGTTGGAAATGGATGGTGTAAAAATACATTGGTTGATGAATAGATGTTGTTTTAGTCTTGAGAGAGATGATTTCACTAGGTTTCAAGATAGTATGGTGGGGTAATTATGAGTTATATAGGGTCTGTGTGGTGATGTAGTATGCACTATAGATGGATATTCCAACCTTGAGTGAGAAGGTGGTGTTCAGTTGGGGTTGTAGCCTCCTCTGAGTGATAAGGGATGATGGGATATTTGTTTTGAGGTTTTGTGTGACATGAAACCCAATTCAATTTTGTTGGGTGTGGGATAGGACAGTATCATGTGGTGACTATTCATTGTGACATTAGACAAGGTATGTATAGTAAAAATTCACGGTGGACATGTTTCAACAAAATAAAATGACTTGGGTGATTTCATGTGCACTATGTGTTATGTTTTTGAGTGGGTGTTTTAAAAAGAAATAATTATACCTTAATATGTTTATTTAACTCACATTCACTTGATCACTATAGCACATAGTATTATTGAGTAATTATGGGTTCCTACATTTTCATTTTAGTCCCCTATTACCTATGTACAAAACATCAATTTTGATGTAATTGGGTAGATCATCTTGGTTTCTCTCAGAAAAATTATATCTCTTAGATATATTCACATATTATTGGTTTAGCAAGTTATCGAGGCCAATGATTAGGAATAAAACCCATGAAAGTATGTTTAGAATTCAGTGTATTTTTTTTTTTATTATTTTCATGTGTAT
This sequence comes from Viscum album, assembly GCA_963277665.1. Taxonomy (NCBI): domain Eukaryota; kingdom Viridiplantae; phylum Streptophyta; class Magnoliopsida; order Santalales; family Viscaceae; genus Viscum; species Viscum album. The sequence continues at coordinate 1,916,900,810 of OY728125.1, read as the reverse complement.
TGTCCAGTGAACTGTTATATTATTTTATATATAATTCCATGTCATTTATTATTTCTATATTTTGGTTGATGCATAATATAGTTAGATTTATTGATTTATATTTAAGAATTTTTGGGTCTATTTGGTTCCCAACTTTCTTTCTATTGATTTTTGAGATGTTTGTTAGATGGAAAAATTATTCTGAATGTTTTGTAGATTTGGGTGTTACCCCTAGGATTATATTTGAGGACAAAGTCTCACTATAACTATTATATTACAATACCTCTATCCATGAACCTATATAAAATTTTTATCCCTACCTAAGGTCATCTTGTTAGCCCTACTCGGGAAATGTTCATGAAATTCATGTTAGATCTTTACTAATAATGATTTAAAATGGGACTCCAAGTACATAAAAACTATTCTTCCTAAAAAAATTATTACCACATTCACTATGTTTGATAATGTGGCTTCATTTTACACTTCATTATATTTTTAATAAATGTGAAAAATATATTTATTTATTTATAATTTAAAGAAGGTTCAAATAAAATTAATTCCCCAATCATTAATCACTTCTAATTCAAGAATTAGGTTTTGAAGCACGTCATTAATATTTATGATATTCCTTATCATTTGGAATTGATCCAAAACAAACATGAGTTGCAATAAATAATAATGGAAACTAAGACAAATGTGTATAATTTGTAACATTCTAGAATGATATTCACATCTAATTTGACCAAATATCACTGAATGATTCTATATCTAGAATATATGAAAAATGTTGGATCAAGCCAAAAATAATAAACTACATTAAATAAAAATATATTCCTTTATTGGTTATAAATTTAAATCGATATTTTAATTTTTTACAATTTCATTGTGATATTATAAAATCAAGGATGAGCATAAATATTTCACTAAAATATTAACTGATCTATTTAATCATCATCAATATCAATATATACGTTTTCAACTATATTAATTAATATTAACCATGAAACGTGATCTATAAAATAATTTATTAATTTCTTTAGTCAAAAGTTATAAATTTTACACTTTTTATACATGGTTTTTAATATCACATTACATTTTCTAAAAAATAATATTGTAACACCCTCAGGCTTCCATGGTATGTTTCCCTTTGAGTAATGAAACAACTTGCGTTGTACACAATTTCGAGGTTCTAACGCACCACGACCAATCAATCTTGCCGTTATGAATATTAATACCCACTTTTTTAAATTTTAAAAATTTTATTTCTCAAAATGGACTTCATTTTTTAATTTGTAATATCGATATAAGATTAGGGTGAGTTTTTGGTTTTTTTCTGAAAACATTCAATTTTGCATGAATAGTGAAAAACACTACGTTATTCGTTAAAACCATCTTTTTATTGAAATAATTATTTATTTTATTTTAATATATTTTAGGTCACAATAGATACATAATACCTATATATATTTAATTTAATTCATTGGAGTCATTTTATTATAATTTATGATTTATAATTGTTTTTGAACTTTTTACCGTGTTTTACCCAACTCCTGGGAGCATTTACAAATTATCATAAAACATAAATTAACAAATTTGGTGAGTTGAATTTAAAAACCCTGAGAGACATGGTTAATATAAGTAATTAAAATGTGGTTTAATAAGAAGAAAATAATTTGTTAGTGAATAGTAACTTTTGACTCTTATTTACCATATTTAAAAGTAAATAGGGTAATTAAGGGTAAAAATGATATCATAATTACCCTAAAACATGTCTGAATTCTATTGGATAAGTATAATTCTCCCAATACAACCGTAGGAATAAAATATGACTCCATTTGGTCCACATGGATTAGATTAGGACATTTATTATTATTTTACTTAAAGTAGAGTTAAATGGGTTAAATTCAGTGTTTAATAACTAAACCATTTTTAATATACAGTTACACAAAATATAAATCCGACTATAAATATTCATTATATTTATTAAAATATTTTGTACATAATTGTATTTTATTAATAATTTTTAGACAATAAATAATTTAATTTATTTATGACACAATTATGATGCAGTAATTACCTTATTAATGAAATATTAAAATAGTTGATATTATAAATATCCAAATAAATGTAAATTGAGACTTTTTATGGATTCCACTAATTTTATTAGTTAATATAACATGATATTATTGGTTAAAAAATATTATTCTAGGTTTTAATGTTTTAATGGAATTAAAAAAATAAAATACTAAATAGTGTCAAAATTGACATAATTGAGTTTTTAAAACAAATAATATATTACTAATTAATATAATATTTATAAAAATATAATGTTCGGCCAAAGAAATTATATATATATATATATTAATAATTAAAAACTTTGGGTTCTCTTGGCTTGTTATTGTATTTTTATTTACCATATTATATAAAAATACCAAGAGACATGGTATGTGACAAACAATTTAACTAAGAAAAGAATATAAAATAAAAGATTAATATGGTGACCTAAACCTATCTAAAACATATTGGTTGATATTTTTTCAACCCTTCCTTACCTTACTCTCTAAATAAATCCTTTAGGAGGCATTATAATCCGAAAATGATTTTATTATAAAATAATATTTAAATCTCATCCTAAAGTGACCCCACCTCTTTTATAAAAGGGAACTTCCCCTTCTCTTAATTTCAAACCTCCAAATCCATTTGGCTCAAAAAAACTCTACCCAAATATCCTCCCAACATTCCTCCATTCATCCTATAGTCCTTCAGTTGTCCAGAAAGAAAACCTAAGGATCCGTTTTGATCAAATCTAAAGGAAGAACCTGAAAACGACGTAAATATTTCATCACCTCTTTCAAGTTATTTTCGTCTTCCACTTCTTATTTATTTGGTGTTTCCATAAAAAATTAATAAATAATATACCGTAAACATATTTTAATGCTTTTATAAATATGGTAAAACCATATTCATTATTCTATCCATCATATAACTGACAAAGTCACCATTCATGCATACGTATGACTTACTGTCTCCACGTCATGGTGTTGTTTGTTATTAAAACACATCATTATTTGGATGGGTATAATGATGAGTATAACTAATGTAAATAATAAATATAACATATTAATGATTCTTTATATATGATATAACATAAAAATATATTTTATTTCACCAACAATATAATGATATTGTCGCTTGTACTTACGTACGGATTACCGTCTCCACGAATGCAATGAGATTCAATTTTTCAACATAACCATTCAATAATAAATTCCATTTCATGATTAAAAATAAAGTTTATGAACATAATATCATTCTATATATGAATCTAACACATCCTATTCAGAACAACCATGTCTTACATAACCAATCATATAAAAGAAAAATAAATCAGTTAACACCCGAAACGATGATACTACTGAAATATTTTTAACAGAGAAATATTATAGGTTCATATATGATATAATATTTATGTATATAGTTCATGTATAATTCAATACAATATATTTAACTATTAAATATGAGGTTAACTTACCCTTGAACACGGAAATGTACACGGCAAGGGTTAAATTAATTATCTCAGTATTATCCGAGGTTGTTTTTAAGTTAGTATCTCCTAGGGCCTCTTTATAATCCAAATTAGTGTTTTCTTAAAATTGTATTTCAAAACATTTTTACTACTTTCTGAACTATTGTTAAATGTCATTTATACCCTTATTTTACCTTATATATTTTTAATGGAATCAATCCGACATTTTTTAAATAAGGTACTTTATTACCTTTTCCAAAAAATTATGGTAAGATGTTTTTTAACTTATATGTAGGGTGTGTCTATTTTCCGTCATTATAACATAATAGAAGTATCCCTTACAAAATTATAAGAATATTTTCAAAATAAATGTTTTCATTTATCATTATTTTACTCTCAAATGGTTTCCAAATAGAAAAAGGAATTTCATTCAAATAGTTTCATTTCATCTATGTCAACATCATTTGATGGATTTCAAATATATTTTAATTTTATTTATTAGGAAAAAAATATTCCATATTGTATTGAAGGTTTCGTGATATGTTTGACTATGGATGTGTTATTTATATATCATTTATGGTTTATAGCTAATGTATTGACATTTCATATACTAGTTTTAATAATAATGTTTATGTTATGTTTCAACCTTTTAATTTGATAAATGTATTGGACTTAGTATGCGATGGGTGGAGCTTGTTATAGCTCTTCAGTGCATCGATAGTCCTCATGAGACAATTAGACATGGAATTGTCTGAGGGCTTTCCCAATTTTATATATGATTTTGGTCGAGGACTAAAACATTTTTATATTTCTTTTTGAAGCACATTATAAGATGTTTCAGAATGTCCATCATTATACATTCCCTCATTATTAATATAATAATGATGGTTCATGTGGTTATTAGACTAGTAGAATACCCATGACTATGTTCTATTATGGAATTATTCACTCGGCTCATATTCCTGCCATAAAGTATTCATGTTTATTATTTGTAAAGGAATGTTTTTTTAATTAATCGTCATAGTTAATGATAATGTTATCTTCAGCTGTATTGCTTACCCTTACTAAGTGTTTGACCTCACCCCTTTCTTATGTTTCATTTTCCCAGAATATTAAGAAGTTAGTTATGAGTAACTTTCAGGTATAATCTAGAAGGATTTTATGTTCTTAATGGAATAAATTAGTGTTGTATTTCTTTTCAAGTTGTAATGTTTAACTCATGTATTTATCTTGTTTCCAATAATACTAAACTGATCGGTCTTTCAGGACTTGATTCCTTTTATTATTCCAATTTTATTTAATAAAGCACTGACACTGGGTAATTGGGGCTAGAACATTACAGTTTGTATCAGAAGAAGTTTAGTACAATCCTTCAAAAATAGATTTAGAAGAACCTTGATTAGAGCACATTACCCTAATATAGACTTTTAGGATTAGTATATAAGAACACACTAGAATTTTGGTACTGTAGATATTTTGTGAGTTTTCTATGAAATACATCCCTGTACAGATACGAGCAGGTAAAAGTGGTTTGGAAAATATGTACCTAGTGGTAAAAACCAAAAACAATGCTTTGAGCAAGACTTGAATGAGAAATGGTGAACAACAACGGACCTTGATGCACTCTTGGATACGACACTCCCGGGGGATATTCTAAGGATAATTCTCATTTTCTTTAAAATCCACTGTGAAGTTTTAATGAGTATATAACTCCTCAAAGAAAACATTTTTATGATTATAGATTATATCTATAAATATTTCAATTTAGGTTAAGTGTTTTACAAGTTCAAAATTATATACGGAGGTATATAAACTAATCTACTATATGCCATTGTTTAGAAATGGCGTATATTGGAAGGAATGAAAACTGTATCAATTCATGTAATCCATGTAGGGCTTTCCCTCCTACTCAAGATAACTATTTTGGAGCAGGGGATGCAACTAGTGCTGATCAGCTTATCACCATACTGTGACATCTCACTCAGGTTATGAATACAAACCTTCCCCGTATGTAGCACCCTAATCCACAACGCGAAAGATCAATGTTAGATCACATCATGAGACAAAAAAAACCAACATTAAATGGATCGACAAATCCATTTTTTATGAACATTGGATAAGTTATTTTGAGAGTATATTTCATTCTTTGGGGAGTAACGAAAGGGGGAAAGTTTTCATGGATGTTTATCGCCTCACCAGAGATGCATATCAATGGTGGTCATTAATTAAAAACACAAAGGAGGATATAAAATTATCAAGTATGGAATGGAGGGAGTTTAAAGATATTTTATTAGAAAAGTAATTTCATCGTGACCATCATGCAGATATGGGAAGGCAATTTCTGAGTCTAATACAAAAAGAGGATGATAATGTTGTAATGTATGAAGCTAAATATTCATGTTTAGCAGGGCATGCTACATTTTATATATGTAACCCATGAATTAAGATTGATCATTTCATTGAAAGGTTAAAACCATTTCTCCATCGAGCATTAGTCTCGTAATCCTTCTCATCATATGAATATATTGTCTCATTTCCTATCATGACAAAAAAGAAATTCTCTATGTCTTACGTCTTTAATGAAAATCAAGAGAAGAAGACATATCTTGAACACTCTATGAAAGAAAATAAAAAAATAGTGAAGAAGGGAAGAGTTTAATTGCCACCCTATGATAATTATAAAAGGAAGCACCCTGGTGCCCGTCTAAAAGGAAGATGAGTATGCTATAAATGTGGACATAATGACCATCTATCTTGTGATTTTAAGGGAAAGAAAAAAGATACCAATGTTCAATACTACAATTGTAGGGAGATCTTACATTATGAAAATAAATGTCAAAGAGTCAGGGAAACATACCTCAAAAAGGCCAAGGGATCATGGCCAAGATTATGTGATCACTACTCCTGAGGATGATGCTCTGGAAGACGTGTTGGAAGGTAATTTAATGGATTTATCAAGTTTATCCAATGAATTATTTGATTCTAAAACATTTCATTATTTCATATCTTCCCTGTTAGCTAATAAAATTAGATATTTCCAATTTGATTTAACATGGGATTTGTCAGTCAAAAATCCTAAGGGAAGTAACATTGTAACAATGTTATGGGAATCTGGCCCCATTAAGGAATATAAAAAATATTTATCTGCTGATGTAGTCGTTATACCCATAATTGAATTTGATGTAATCTTTAGTATGGATTGGATTTCGAACCATGATGCGAATTTTTTTTGTAAGGATAAGGAGGTTATAATTCTCGATGATGATAAGGAGTGCCTTATCTTTAGATCAGAAATAACACCATCTGATTCTTATCTAGACCCACCCCAGTAGCTCTATTAAATTCAATCATTTGGGATGATGAGAATGAAATAATTATGGGTGATGGATCGAATATTTTAATAGAGTATGTACCTATTGTGCATGAAGTTTATGGTGTGTTTTTAGAGGATTTACCTAGACATCCTCAAGAACAAGAAATTGAGTTTTCCATTGATATAATTTCTGGTTCAAGACCTATATTAAAGACCCCTTGTAGAAGGTCCAATGATATATTAGTGGAACAAAATAAACAAATAGATGAATTGATTAATAATATATTTATTCTCCCTACTGTTTCTCCATTGTGATCCCATGTCCATTTTGTTAAGAAGAAAGACAGATCTATGAGGTTTTTTATTGACTACAGGGACATCAATGAAATACCAATAAAGAACAAATATCCCCTACCTCACATTGATTATTTATTCGACCAACTTCATGGATATAAATATTTTTCAATGATTTACCTTCGATCTAGATATCAATAGTTTTGTGTGAAGAAAGAAGACATTCTAACAACAACATTTCAAACCAGGTACCAGCATTAAGAGTTTTTAGTAATGCCTTATGGATGGAAAAATTCACCCTCTTTCTTCATGGATCTAATGAATAGAGTTTTCATGGAATATCTTGATGAATTTGTAGTGGTGTTTATTGATGATATCTTGGTAAACTCCAACAGCTATGAATATCATGAGAATCACTTTCACATTATTCTAAACACTCTTAGACAAAATGAATTATATGGGAAGTTTAGAATGTGTGAATTAGGGCTTCAATATATATTTTCTTGGATATATTGTCTCTAAGGATGGATTATTGGCTGATCCTTCAATAACCAAGGCAATCCAAGAATGGCCAACACTAAGGAGTATAACTGAGTACGCATTTTTATTTGATTAGTAGTTTATTATTGGCGTTTCATACAGAATTTTTCCCAGTTGGATAACACATTTACCAAGCTTACATGTAAATGTGTTAAATTTGTTTGGAAAAAATAGTGTGAATAATGTTTTGATGAACTGAAGAGAATATTAGTCAAAGCTCCCATCTTGACTCAACCATTTGATAACGATTGGTATGTTATTTATAGTGATTCTTCAAAGAAAGGAATTGGTTGTGTCCTTATCCAAAATGATAGAGTTATTTCCTATGTATCAGGACAGCTAAACAATCATGAGAAATATTGTCCCACTCATGATCTTGAGTTAGAAACTGTAATATTTGATCTGAAGATATGGAGACACTATCTATATGGTAAATTTTTTTAGATTTATACTGATCACAAGAGTTTGAAGTATATTTTCCCATAAAAAGAAATAAACATGAGGAAAAGGATATGGATTGAACTACTCATGGATTATGATTTTACAATACACTATCACCTGGGGAAGGAAAATCATATGGCAGATTCATTGAGCAGAAATGATCATGGAGTTTTGAAAAAGTTGAGAGTTTAAAGGGATCTTATTTTCCTAGATCTAGTAATGATGAATATGGGAATAACCCTGGAAGGTGAAACATTAATACATTTTCAAATGGTTTCCAAACAATAATTACTAGAAAATAATAAAGATTTATCAGACTGATGACAAGGAGTTTCAAAAAAAAGATTAAAGCTATAAATAATGAGAGGTTGAGTGACTTCGTATATAAGGATATAATTTTGAAATTTGGGAAGATAAATTTTGTTCCTGATATACCTGACCTAAAAAGGGAATTATGGGATGACGGTCATAGCTCTAATTTTCTGATACACCCTAGGTGAACTAAAATGTATAGAGATTTGAAGTAACATTTTTTGTGGGACAATATGAAAAGAGAGATTGCTGATTTCGTGTCAAGATGTATGCTTTTCCAACAAGAGAAATCTGGACGAAAACATCCAAGAGGAGTCATGAAACCTCTTCCCATACCTGAGTGGAAATGGGATGATATAACGATGGAATTTGTCATTGGGCTACCAAGGACTCCTAGAAGGAATGGTGCAACATGGTTCATTGTTGATCATCTTACAATGTCAGCATATTTTATTGCTATAAGAGAAGATTTAACACTTGAATGTTTAGAAAGAATGTATATTAATGAAGTCTTAAGAATTCATGGAGTACCCCTATCGATTGTTTCTGATTGTGATCCCCAATTTAAATCATGATTCTGGAAAATTCTTCAGAAATCCCTGGATACTGAACATAATTTGAGCACTGCGTACCACCCTCAAACTGATAGATAATCAGAATGGACTATTCAAACCTTAGAAGAAATGTTTTGATCTTTCTCACATGACTTTCAAGGTATGTGGGGTCAATATTTACCTATGATAGAAGTTTCCTATAAAAATAGTTTCCATTCAAGTATTCATATGGCACCATATAAAGTGTTATAAGGAAATAGATGTTGCACCCCAACTTTTTTAGGATGATGTTGGTGAAAGAAAACTCGTAGGCCCAGAACATATTGAGGAAACAACGGAAAATGTGAAAATTATCTAAACCCAATGTTGGCAAAATATCTATACTCATAACTGAATGAAAGATTCATAATTTTAGGTAAGAGATCATTTTTTCTTGAAGGTATCTCCATGGAAGGGTGTTATAAGATTCGGTAAGAAGGGTAAATTAAGTCCCAAGTATATCAGACCTTTCAAAATTCTAGACAGAATTTGGGATGTATCTTATAGTTTGGCAATGACACCGCGTCTCTCCAGAGTTCACGATGTGTTCCATGTATCACTGTTCAGAAAATACATGCCTGACCCAACGCATGTACTCACCTTTGATGAAATCGAACTAGAACCCGATTCTCCTTACTGTGAAGAGCCTGTCAAGATTCCTGATACTAGAGAACAGGTGTTGAGAATCCGGACGACTCGTCTAGTAAAAGTTCTATGCAGAATCCCCAAGATGGAAGAGGTAATGTGGAAACCAGAGGAACTTATGATAAAGAACCAGCCGAATCTTTTTGTGTGGTAGTATTTTAGAAATTTTGGGGAAAAAATTGTTTGAAGAAGGTAAGAGTGTAACACCCCTAGATTACATGGTATATTTACCTTGAATAATACTATAACTTCCATTGTACACATCTTCGAGGTTCTAACACACCGAGACCAATCAAACTAGCCATTATGAATAGTAATACACATTTTTTGAAATTTTATAAATTTTATTTATCAAAATGGACTTCATTTTTTAATTTGAAATATCGAAATTAGCTTAGGGTTAATTTTTGGTATATTTCTGAAAACATTTAATTTTATATGAATAGTGAAAACAATGACTTATTGGATAAAACCAACTTTTTATTTAAATAATTATTTATTTTATATAAATTTAATTTAGGTCAATATGGACACATATTACCTATATAAGTTTAATTTAATTCATGTGATTCATTTTATAATAAGTTTAGATATATAAAAATTTTATTGAACTTTTTATCGTCTTTTACGCATCTCCTAGGAGCATTTGCAGATTTTCATAAAAAATATTTTTATTTCTTATGTGAGTGGAATTTCAAAAATCATAGAGACGCGATTAATATCAGTAGGAAAAATTTGGTTCAATAAGATTAAAATAATTTTTGGTAAATAGTATCATTAACTAATATTTACCAAGGTTAAAAGTAAATAGTGTAATAAAGGGTAAAAATGATATCATAATTACCATAACACATGTCTTAATTCTATTTGATAAGTATAATTCGACTAAATACAACCTTTGAAATAAAATATGACCCCTTTGTTCCACTTTTATTAGATTAGGAAATTTATTATTATTTTATTTAAAGAAGAGTTAAAAGAGTTAGATTCAATGTTTAATAACTAAACCATTTTTAATATCGGGATAAACACAATATAAATTTGAATATAAATATTCGTTATTTATCTAAAAAAATTAATAGATAATTTTATTCTATTAATAATTATTAGATATTAAATAATTTAATTTATTTATGACACCATGATGATGTAATAATTACTTTGTTAATGAAATATTAAAATAATTGATATTATAAATATCCAAGTAAATGTTAATTGAATCTTATGGTGAATTAAACTAATTTTACAGGTTAATATGACATGTTAGGGTAAGCTAAATAAATTATATTCTAAGTGATAATGTTTTAATGGCTTGGGAAAAAATAAAATTCTAAATAGTGTCAAAATTGACATAGTTGAGTTTTTAAAACAAATACTATATTAATAATTCATTTAATATTCCGAAAAATATAACGTTCATCCAAAGGAAATATATAAGGATATATATATTAATTGTTAACCACTTGGGGTTCTCTTTTCTTATTATATTATGTTTATTATACATATAATAAAAAATACAAAGAGTCATGGTAAATGACAAACTATTTAACAAAGCGTTAAATCTAAATGATAAGGTTAATATGGGGACCTAAACCTATCTAAAACTTATTGGTTGAAAGGTTTTCAACCCATAACAACCTTAGACTCTAAATAAATTATTTTTTAGCGATTATAAACCGGAAAATACCTTATTATAAAATAATATTTCAAGATTTTCCTAAAGTGACCATCACCTCTCTTATAAAAAGAAACTTCCCCTTCACTTAATTTCACACCTCCAAAGCCATTTGGGTCAGCCAACCTCTGCCCAAATATCCTCCAAACATTCATATTATCATATTAGAGGAATTATTTTGTTCATGAAGACAAATTAAAATCCGTTTTGATCAAATCAAAAAGAAGAACCTGGAGAAGAGGTAAATATTTCATCACCCCTTTCATGTTCTTTTCATCTTCCACTTCCTATTTCTTTTTTGTTTCCATACCAAAATAATAAATAAAGTAAATTCAAAATAAATAAATGTTATTATAAATATGGTACAACCATATTAGTTATTCTATCCATCCTATAAATGACAAAGTCCCCAAACATGCGTACGTACGGCTTACTATTTCCACGTCGTGGTGTAGTTTGTTATTCATACACTTCATTATTTAGATGAGTATAATAATGAGTATAAATAATGTAAAAAATAAATATAACATTTTAATGAATATTTATATATGATATAGCATCCAATTATATATAATTTCACCAACAATATAATAATATTGTCGCTCATGCGTACGTACGGAGTACCGTCTCCAAGAACGCGATGAGATTCATTTCCCCATCATAACCATTCAAGAATAATTTTCATTTGATGACTAAAAATAATGATTATAAACATAATATCATTCTGTATATTATTCAAATACATTCTATCCATAACAAACAAGGCTTATGTAACAAAGCATATAAAGGAAAACTAATGAGTAAACACCCGAAACGATGATACTACTAAAATATTATTAACAAAGCAATATTACAGGATCATATATGATATCATATTTATATATATAGTTCTTGTATAATTTAATAACAATGATTTAACTATTATACAATAATTTAACATACCCTCCACCATGGAAAAATACAAGGTAATGGTTCATCTCCAAATATCTTTATTATCTTAGGTTGTTTTTACAAAAGTATCTATTAGGACCTCTTTATCACCCACATCTGTGTTTTCTTAAAAATGTATTTCAAAAAATATTTACTATTTAATTAACTATTGGTTAAATTCATTTATACCCTTATTTGACATTATATGTTTTGAAATAAATATTTCCGTCGTTTTGCAAACACGATACTTTATAATAATTTTGACAAAATAAAGGTAAGAATGTATTTTTAACTTATAAGGCAGGTGAATCTAATTTCCATCATTATAACATCATCTAATCTTCCATTAAAATCTAATAAATATCTTTTTAAAATAAATGGTTTCTTTTATAATTTTTTGGCTCTTAAATGGTTTCAAAATAGAAAGAGGTATTTTTTATATAGTTATTATTTTATCTATATCAATATCCTTTGATGGATTTTAAACTTGTTTGAAGTTGACTTATTATGATACAAATCTTCTATATTTTATTGAATGTTTTGTGATATGTTTGACTTTGAATGTGTTATTTTTATACCATTCATGGTATATGGTTAATGTATTGACATTTTGTATGCTATTTTTAATATGAATTTTTATGTTATGTTTCAATGTTTTCATTTGAGGAATGCATTGGACTTAGTATGTGATGGGTGGAGCCCGTTATAGATCCTCAGTGCATCTCTAAGTATCATGAGACAATTATACATGGAATTGGTCGAGGGCTTTCCCAATTTGATATATGGTTTTGGTCAAGGACTAAATCATTTTTATACGTCTTGGTCGAGGCCTTGACAAGATGTTTAAGAATGTACAGTATTATATATTCCCTCATTATAAAAATAATAATAATGGTTCTTATGGTTATTCGACTAGTAGAATACCCATTAATATGTTTTATTATGGAATTATTTACTCAGATCGTATTCCTGCCATAATGTGTTCATATTAATTATTTTTGAATGCATGTGTTTTTAATTATTCACCATGACTAATGTTTATGTTAACATCCATTGTATTTCTTACACTTACAGAGTGTTTGAGGTCACCCATTTCTTATGATTCATTTTCCTAGGATATTAAGTAGTTATTTATGAATGACTTATAGGCATAAACTATGAGGCTTTGATATTTATAATGGAATAAAGTTGTGTTGTATTTCTTTTCGAGTTGTGATGTTTAACTTATCTATGTATCTTGTTTCCAATAATACTAAACTAATCAGTCTCTTGGGACATGATTTCTTGTTTCATACCAATGTTGTGTAATAAATCACCGACTCTGGGTAAATGGGGTCGGGGTCTTACAAATATTTTACTAAATTTACATTTACAATGTGTTTTAGAATTTATTTGTACACAATAATTTATTCTACCAGATGTACGAATCCATCAAAAGTAAAAATTATAAAATTTTCAAACTAGTCTTGTCCATCAGTCAAAATAAATTTTGATCCATTAGACTGACTACTATCAATTCCATTAAAATAAAAAAAATCCAGTCCATCCGAATAACAAAAATACAATATATTGGTTCGAAGGAATTTATTCTTTTGGTGTGACTATATTAAGTTTATTTTGGTAAAAATGTATAGTCTATCAGTATGACCAAATTTAGTCTATCAATGTTAAGGTTTTTAGTCTTTCATTGTGGATAATATTATTTTATCAAAGTAAAAATGATTTTATTTTACCATAATAATTATTTTAATAATTATAAAGATAAAATTATTTCTACCAGATAGATGAATTTTTATAGCATTTTAATTGTCCTATTAAAATGATATCATATAGAGATGTACATGCTGAGATGTTATGATCGATCATGTGATTCCATTCAAACCAAGTATGAGAATCATATATTATTCTCATTTTAGGTTCACCTATAAATGGAGGTTCATTCAAAAAGTTGGGAGACAATTCTTTTGTGACTCAGCCTATATGAGGTTTTCTTGAATATAACCAATAGTTAATTACACATTATAAATTTTATGAGATATTTTTTTATAAATAATATGATTCTGGTTTTTAAATTCACAAGAACATTTTTCTATTTTATTAATTATATCTAATCTATGTTTATATCAAGGGATTATAGGGATAAGGATACTATTGATTCTGATTAGGCTGATCGAGGACCTTAGAGGAAAGGATACAAGATAATATTCCAATCATTATGATCATGTGTTGTCTATATGTAGAAATTCAAGACCTTGTTGTTAGGTTGAAAACCATGGATACCTAATCAGAGGGTACAAGATTTTCTAAACACATTAGGGTAAATAGTGGAAAATATTTTATAAATATTTTTTTTAATTCATTCATAATTTTACATTAATCATTGCTTTCACTTATTTCTAAAAGTTATTACATTTCTGTTGGGAATTAATATAAATGGGTTCTTTAACTAAACATATATAAAATCTAATTTAATAAACATTTGTTTCCCAATAATTGTACCATTGAACATCATACAATATCTATGGCTGATAAACTATAATAAAGATATTTTAGATTATATTTAGTTTAAAAGTATTATAAACAACAATTCATCACCATTTTGTATAAATTTTACAATATACCATCCACCAATAGATTTTAGATTTCATTCTACTTGATAAACATGATTAGTCATTATTTTTTTATATATCAATATTGTTTTCAATTTTATTGTTTTTCTAAATTTTATTGCACTAAAATGTATTTTTTACAAAGTGTTTTTGTTTTATAATATTGGTAGGTATATATATTGGTACTCTCGAATATTTAAATCCTAAAATACCACCAATTTTTTATGGTAGTGATTATTAATATTATAGAGATAGAATAAATACTTTTTCTCTTAACACTATATTTGATAACTTTCTCATGGTGACTAGAAAATATAAAATTTCATAGAGGGGGGTTTCTTATTTTACCAATCATGATAAATTATAATATCATTTGAATTATCATGTGAGGAATACTTTTCTTTTATCCATGATAAGAAATATATATAGTGAAATATCATCATGTAATGTTTCTAACAATATATGAATGAATTTAGAAGATACTCATTTTTTTGGATTCAAATGTAATTGAAACTGGAAGATACATGTTTCATATAGATTATAATGATTATGATTTTTTACATGGATAATATATTTTAAATAAAAATTATATATTTTTGAATGTTTTTAATAATTTATAACATCTTGGGGATAAATAAATTAAAAATGATATTTTTGATGAAAAAATAGTTAAAGTATTGCATAAGGAATGGGAGTCAATTTAGACAACTGTAGATGTTCCTAAGATAAATAAAGATATGATATTGGATGATCTTTTAGGTAATTTCAAGAATTAATAAGTTTGTCTAAAAGAATATGTTGATAAAATAAAAATTAATAATGGTGTAGTTTTTTTCTTCAGTATCAGATGTTTCTAAGAATGTAAAATTCGGTGAGAAAGTTTCTAAATATTTCAATAAAAATAAAGTTATAGACTAGTAAAAACGTAATTCATCTAATGAGATTAAGAACAATCATTATTAATTAGCTCAAAAAATGAATAATATATTTGGGAATATATAGTTTCATTATAAGTATGATAAACTTGATTAGGAAATAAATGATAAGAACTATTATTCATAATTATATTGTTATGAGGGATGGGTGGCTTGGCACCCATCATTCTGCAATCTGTTCTTTTGGATGGATGGGTACCCTGATTGTTTTTGCACGGTGTTCTCTGGCGGATGTTGCGGCGCATCTGGATGATGGTGCAGTGAGTCTCTCATTTGCATCGTCAGGGGGTGGCTCGAAAGAGAGATAGGCGTGCTGTCACCTATCGTCCATTCCTCCTATAACATTTCTGAGTGAGTTGGAGGAGTGTCATGCCTTGGCTGTGTTTCCAGCACGACACATTTCATCGCAGAGGGTTGAAGCAACCTCTTACCTGACTTCGCTGTTGCATTTTCGACTGGGGGGGGGGGGGGGGCGATGAGACTTTCTAGCTTGATCCTGCTTAATTTTTGTTTCCTTTTGACTTTTGGATCTCTGTATGGCTGTGTGCCCTGTTTTGTTTGAGATTATTTTTGTGTCTCTGTATTTATTTCCTCTTTCTTCCCTTCAAATGGAGTTTCTTTCTTTCAAAAAATGGGGGCTTTCCCCCTTTCCATTAAAAAAATAGAATGATATAAATTCTATAATGAATTAAATGAAATATTATGGACATAATAATAATGAAATTATAAAATCCTTAGAAACATATAGTGCTGCTGATGGTGATAGTTATTTAGAAAATTTATTAGATGGAGAATGTGAAGATATATAAAAATATTTATTTCGTTGAAAGGATTCAGAAGAATAATAAATTTAACATGGATAAGGTAACATATGAAACCAAAAATATTCTTACATTAAATAGAAATTATCTTAATGGGGATTACGATAATAATTCTACATCTTCAGACGAGGAATATACTTAAATAATAGAGAAAAATAATTCACATAGTTTTGAAGAAGCCTCAAAATTATAAAAACTATTATAAAAACCAAATTAAAAATTTTACATAAAACCAGAATTATTTGAGGATAAACAAGATAAATCAAATTCACTGACACCTGTACATATAAATAATATAAATAATATTTTAAAAATAAATTGAAAATTTTTACTTTGAGATAACTAATCATTCATAAGAGTTAGAAAATTATAATCTCAATAAAATATTTTTTTTGAAATTAATTATAAAAACATGATTCTATTAAACCGTCAAATAGAGTCATGAATTTAGTTATGAGACAAATTTTTAAATATGTTATATGAAAAAGCTCCAATATTTTTTCACTAATGGTAAAGAAAATTTTGATAAGATGTAAAAAAAATAAATACCTATAAATATATATCTAGAATGGGGATTACTAATAAAAAACTATTTTTAAAAGAAACCATTTTGTTCTAAAGAGTTCCTCATTATGTATAAAATAAAAAAATGGATAAAATTGAAAAATATATATTCTATAAATAAAATATATTATTTTTTCTTAAATATTATTATTATAAATAAATAAAAACATATCAACATTGAAATGTTGGTGATATGTAAATTATAGAAAAATGATTTTCTAAAAATTATGGAAAAAATAAGGCTTGGGTTCCAAAATAATAATCATTTATTTTCATAAAAATAATATGTGTACCAAAAAATATATTATACTAGGATAATATTTGTTCCAATCATATTACTAGAAATAGATATTTCATAATGAATATTATCAAAATGAAATGTTCAAAAGCTGTTATTTATGGCAATGCTCAAGGAGAAATTATCGACATTTGTAACATTGTTCTTTTTGGTAATTCTTTGATTTTAAATGATTTATTTTTCTTAGGTCTTTAGCATAGCCTAATTAACATTACTCAATTATGTGATTTGATATATCTTGGGAAATTCATTAATGATAAATGTATTTTTCATTGTACAAAATATTAATGTATTATTTTAAACAAAAGGCGTGACAATGTTTAAAAAAATAACATATATGACCTTTGTATCCAAGATATACCTTCAATTAGTGTAATAGGAGAAAAATCTTGGTTATAGAATACAATATTAGGATACTTTTATGTCAAAACGTTATATAAACTATCTATGAAAGGAATAATTAAATATCTACTGAAGATTAATGTTGATTATTCTAAATTTTGTGATCATTTTCATTAAAGAAATAAATATAAATCATGTTTTAAATCTATCAGTGATGCATAATATCATGATTATTATATGTACATTTACATGGATACATTCGGTTCTAAAAAAGTGGATTTATCAAATACATATAAAACATAAATCATAGATGATGATTACAAAAGAAATACATGGGTCTATTTTCTATCGAAGATTTCTAATGTCCTATTTTGTATAAAAAATGCTATAACCCATGTTAAAATTGAAAACAATTTACCCTTAAAAATACATTTAGTTATTCTGTTGGACAATTTTTATATTCTAATTTTGAAAAAAAAGTAGTTAAAAGGGTATTATTTATAACATTTCCGCACCTTGAAATCCAACGTAAAATATTATAGCTTAATGAAGAAGGGGAATTATTCAAGAGATTTTAAGAACCATACATAGTGGAATTTTTTTGGTTTGAAGATGTTATAATAGCCTGGTATACTATAAATAATTTTTTAATATTGCCTCTTATTAGTAAAAAGATTTATGATTTGTTGAATTGAATAAATACAAAACATTATTAATTTAATGTTTTCATAAGAAATGTTTTTATTCTGAATAAAAAACTTAATATCCTTTATTTTATCCAAATATTTAAATATGAGATATATCAAGGTTATTATACAACTAGTTATTCTTATAAGGTCATTAATAAAAAATAAATTACTATGGAATAAATATATCATGTAGTGTTATATGAAAATAACCCTTTTTTATACATAAATTTACATCTTTAAATTTTATTTCAAAAATTAAATTTCAACCAATGTTGGAATTTTCTTCTTATGAGTGAACAACTAAAGAATTTGTTTATAAAATTATTCCTTAGGAATAATTTCATCATGTTGTTGAAAATAAGAGTTTTATAAATCCAATTAATAATTTTATTCATAGGAATAATACTAATGATAATATCATCAGTAAAATAGATCAACCTATTATAACTAGAAGTTAAATAATAAATAAAATTTAAATTTTTTCATTTTTATAATGGTTTGAACCTAAAACATCTGATTAAGTATTTAGTGATTATGATTTTATAAAATCTTTACAAGGTGAACCTAATAAATTAAAAAAATGAAATTACAATCCTCTAATTCTAATATGTACTCCAAGATCTATATGAGAATAAAAGTTACTTTTTAATAACCAACTCAAAAAAGAAATTTTCCTTTATTTACATTTACCAATTTTTTTTACCAGGTAGGAATATTCTCAAAAGGAAAATGATAACATCCCACTCTTCATCTAATAATAATTAAAAAAATTAAATGGGAACAATTAATTATTTAACAGTTACTTAATGAGTATTCATAAATTATTATAGTGTAATAGTTAAACATTTATCAATTTTGTATCATCAAACATTATCATTAAAAAACACTTAGGGGAATTAAGTTGACACTACATTTTTAAACACATTCCACCTTCAAAAAATTTCCCATCAAAATATTTATGGGATATAAAATATTCCTGGACTAGATTTATTTGGTTGGGTCATTCCTTTTAGAGAAAAAAATACATCCTCATATAAATAGATAATATTTCATGTAAGGAAACCATATCAATAATTTCGTGTACACCAGATCCTTAGATATTTCAATGGTGAATGGTATGAAATGTTTGGTTTTTTAAATATATTATGGAACAAATTTTATTGGATATAAAATAATCATTTTACCATTTAGTTGATGAATATTAGAGGTCATTTTATGGTTCATGTTTCTTTTACTCTTATATTTTTTCATCTAAACATTCTCTTCCATATTTCTTATTTTTTCTCAACCTAGTTTTCCCCCCATCCACCCTCTTCTCATCACATTTTAAATTATATTTCAATTTTTTATCTCCTTTTCTACATCCATTAGATTTAATTCATTCCTATATCATCCAGTATTATGTTTTATAGATCTTTCCTCTTCCCATTTATTTTCTATTATCCTACTGAAAAGCATATTAGGTAATTTATCTAAATATAATGGGGTACTTATCTCAACTTAATCCTAAAGATTTTATAGATCATTTTTTTATTATTTAAGTAATTACATCTATCCAATATTCCAAAATTTGTACATAAGTACTAATAATATCCTTAGGTAATAGTTTTTAGGGTCATGGAAGAGGATTTAATTTTAAATTTGGATAATTTTATTTTTGTATAAAAATTGATATGTTTATTTCAAATAGTCCTGGTCCATGAGGTTGAGAATTTTTTTCAAACAGATTTTTGTTTCTATTTAAATTCTATCCACCATAACATGTATTCTATAATATATTTATTTATTTATTTTCAATAAATTTTACATATTAGTTGTATTCTAATATTAGTTTATAGGTTTGTTATAAAATAATTGATTATCATTTAATCTATATTGACAATTTTAGTGGTATTATTCCCCCCACAAAATAAAATGAATTTAGATATAGTGGTGGGAGTTTATGAAAATTGTTGAGTTGGTTATAAAAATTAAACTTATTCAATATTTATTTAAAATTATGCAATGTGGATAACAAAATAGGATATCCCTCTAGTTAATGGATTCCAATACTTTGTGGTAATGTATCAATTTTCTAAAATATAAAATTATAACTTATATCATTAATAACGCATCAAAAAACTTTAACTAATTCCATCATAAGTCCCCCATGAGATAAATCATTAATAATGTATTTAATGATTGATGGTTGAAAATATAATAACATTTAAAAAAATGTCCATACATCATATCCACAGTGTGGGAAAATTCTTCGCATCTCATTTAATCATTCTCAACATTTGTACATAGATTATTTTTATTATAAAAATTTATTGAATTACATAGTTTTAACATCCTTTAAAGTTGAATATTTTTTTCTAACAACTTATATTTTATCATGTCCTTTGAAGTGATTACAATAATCAATAATATTTTTGTAAAATATTTTATCTAATAATTGAATGAAAATATCAATTCATTAAATTTTATAGAATTTAAAGAGTTTTTCATACATTAATATGTATCATATTGTTTAAAAATATGATAAATGATCATGAGGTTCTACATGTTTTATAGCTTTAATTTTCCCATGATTTAATATTTTAGAGAATTATTTGATTGATATTAATGTTTTCATTAAAAAATTAATTTTCATAAATTCAAGAATCAATATTATCAATGTATGAAAGTCAATTTTCCAAAATACTTATAGAATATATAAATTATATTGGTTCATTTTTTTATTCATCAAAGGTTAAATTTTAAAATAGTTCATCAAGTGAACAAATTAATTATTTCTAACCAAGATTTCATTGAGGGAAAATGAAATGCACCATCTCATGATTATACTCAAGGTGTTCTTATGATTCATAACATCTTTATTGATTTTGTGTGTATAAGTCATGAAAAAATAAATCATTAACTGAAAAAAAACAATATTAAACATTTTTGTATCAATAATAAAATTCCAAAAATTGAAATTGGATGAGAATAGTTTTGGGTTAAGAATAATTTTTTTAACTTATACAATCACTAGTATTCTTGGAAGTATCACAAAATATTGGACCACCACACAAGTATCAATAGTTTTAATTAGATTCTAATGTTTTGAAATTTAGTAAGTGATTAATCATTATCTAAACATCTAGTGTGTAGAATTTGGTAAGATTGATATTATTTCAATGTGGTTGGAAAATAAAATCTAAATATTGTTTGTGAATTAATATTTACACAAAAACTTCTAAATTGGAAGGATTAGGTTGAATCTCGGTATTAAAAATATTAACATAGTCAACAGGGAAAAAATTGATAGTATTGTGTTAAATATATTATATTTTTATAAATAAATAAATTGAATTTATCATCACTATATAATTTAAGATAAATCACCTTATTTATGCTGAAGTACATTGATTCAAAATAATTTAATTTAATTTAATTTTTTTAATCAACAAAATAATTTAAAGTACATTAAATAAGTTTTCTATTAAAAAATTGAATGTAAACAACTTATCATAGTTTAATCCACTCAACCAATACAAATATCTTCCTGTAATAATCACATTTGTTAAATATTCAATCTATATTGAAAGGGATTTGAATTATTAATGGTAATTACTAATTGAAATAACCATTTTTGAATTAAGATGATATAGAAGTTACTAAATGTCCTTTAATCCTTTATCCCATACTCTTTATGAAACTGTCTAATGATGATCAATAAATATTGTAGGAATTATTTTCCCATATTTAGAATTATGTAATGAATAATGGATTCGAAGAACATTCAATAAATATTCAAATAATGGTTAATTATAAAAAAATATTAGGAAATTTGATGACCATGTCTACAAAATAAGGTTTAGGGAATGTGAATCTACTCAAAATAACTCATGATAACTTGTGAAAAGAAAAATAAAATATGTTTTTTTTTCACATAAGGATGGGGAACCTTATATATATATATATATATATATATATAAGACAATGATGTATTTCCTATAACCATGCCATGGTGGTCCAATCTAGAGAATAAAATTATATCTTCTTCTCATGAATTGTAAAATGGGAAGATATACATTATATATGGGACCATAGGAATTGGTTTTGTGGTGGAAGACATATATTTTCTTATTTTACATTTATTTCCAGGAATTTAAGAAGATATTAATAGTAACATAAAGCTGAATCTTTATCTAGAGTCATCATAGATCAAATTTTGGATATTAAATTTAATTTTTATCCATGTAATAATGTGAATCATAGATATATATTATAAATGGATTTGGTTAAACTATCCCTCATGTTGTATGTTTTCTTTTGATATTACATGGATTGAAGCATCGCAGCCTAGTCCATGAAATCATGAACATCATGGTGAAATATAAATTCATTTTATTTCATGGAATAGGTCCATCATGTAATATCATTCTACATAATAATCTCACTCCTCGCACATCATCACTATGTCATGATCTATATAACACCATGATGTAATCAGTGCAATCTTTTTTTTATGATTTTCTAAATTCATTATCATCATCACAATTTATTATTTCTTCTGAGAATCATTGATAACAATTTGAATAAGGTACTATAATCATTTTTAGAAATATAAATTCAATGATAATGTTTATATAAAATGTAGTATCAACATTGTATATTATTTATTTATATTATTCACACTCTCAAATCTATAATATTTCACTAAAAAAGCACAATAATCCTCATAAATCGCATGGATGGATAAAAAATAATCAAAATTAAAAAATCACCAAGCCTCAAACAATTTAAAAAAACCATTGACATTAGTATGTGTTGTCATAATGTATGTGTATTTGTAGTAATTCAATAATAATGTCTTCCATATACCTCATATCTATTTTTTATAGATCAACTTTAAAAATAAACAAATTTATAATGGTTAATTACTTAATAAACTTTCATGGGCCATTATCATGTCCCAAAAATTCAATTTATCTTCTATTTAATTAAATTCATTATTATGATGTCAAAATATTTTCTAAAATATACGGAATATAATATTCCTTATAATGAACCATCATTTTTTAATCCACTAATTGTAGGACAAATGACTTTAAAATTAACCAATTGATGTTTAAATTATTATAATTTTTCTTTTTATTATTTATAACTGTTAAAATTTTCCATTATAATAGTGTTTTCCTTGGATCATGGAGGTTTTTTAGTTTTAGGTTTGAAATTTCTTGAATTTTGGATTGATTCTAGGGATTTTTATTGGATATTATTTTAAACACATTTTAATGAATGGAAACTCTATATTTATAAAGAGAAATATTTAATGGATCTTATTTTGTGACTGTTTTAATACTTTATGAATAAAGACCAGGTGTGGAAGGAGCTTGTATGAAAAGAGGAGGTGGTAAGTGTACTAATTGGTCACTATAGTTCTAGGGGCATTAAATTTGTCTTTCGAGGGCCAAATGTTCCATAGAATAACCAAATACCAAAAAAGTTTTAGTGGAACTAAAATAATATTTCAATTGATGGTATATAAAAAAAATATCATTACTCATCTGGATTATACGTTATATACTACCAGATGTGGTTCTGGTGAGATTCAACTAATTTCATTATCATTAATAAATTTGATTATGATAATTATTTACTTCCACTTAAAATAATTAAATCATGGATTTATATGAACCATAACCCTGTATAAAGTGAATTAATGGTTAATGGTGATTTAATGTTTAAACTCAATAATGTAATTTTCAATAATTTATTTTTATTGATTAAATATAAATTTTAATATTTTAATTATATTAGATAATATCTTTCAGTTGAATATTGTGTTTGTTCCTAGAATTTTTGAGACTGTAACATTGAAGGAATATGAATAATACATCCAATAGAATCAGAAATTTTAGATAATCTTCATGAATTTCAACAATGAAATCAAAACAATTAGATTTTATGATTGAAGATATTATTGAGGAGAATAAGGATTTTTATGTATTTTTTAGTGATATCCTAAGAGTATTCATACTGATTAATGTATACAGTAATGTTATTTCATAAATATTTACAGCAAAAGGTTGTATAATATATTCATTTTTAAAATCAAATATTTCAATCAATATTTTATTGAATAATTCTGTGGTTGAAAAACTGAAATAGAGATAGACCTCATCCATAGAAAATAGAATATAATTTTTGTAGTTTGAAGAATCTCATTATTGTATCTATTAAATACTTGTATTTACACTATATTGGATATATGTTATTTTTATATCCTGAAAATATTTTATTTTTAGTAACTATATTTTAGTAGATTTAATTATTTTACTATGATTAATATCCATACCATCTAATTAATGTTTTCAAAACTAAAAGAAGACATGTTTTATTCAATAAAACAAAGAAACGATACATTTCAACAAGGCGAAAAGAACCTTAATAAACTTGAATTCCTACTTGGAGACCTATTAATATCGTTAGGAGACCCCCAAACATTACAAATAAACCTATAAGATAGTGATCATCCATCAGGTCTATCACAAAGGAGAACATTATAACCAGAGCTGTGGAAACTGAACTAATCCTCAAGGGTATGTAAAGAATAATCTACACTAGTTGTTTTGAGTTTGGAATACCCTAAACACAATTTATAAGGCTTTTGTGGTCATAAGTAGCTCTTGCGGTCCTTAGGTGACCATTGGTTTCTTAACGGTCACAAAATCTTATAAATGTTGGGTACTTTTAGTAATTTTTAATATATAAGTATTTTGAATATTTTATGTATTTTATGTATAAAATAATTTTAAAAGTTCTATTTATTTGAGTTCATTAATGTTGTATCATTGAGAATATTTTAATTTATTTTATCTTTATATTTTTAAAACTTTGTGTTTTAAAAACATAAATGAATTTGCAATCCTGACTTATAGGTTCAAATGAAAATATAACGATACATACATCTGTTTAATTCAATTAATTCAAGGAGACCTATTTATATTGTTGTGATACAAAAACTATATATTTGAATAATATTATTAATTAAAGTTTAACATTTGGTTATTTGATGATAGAGTATAAATTTTGTGGTGATTTGTGTACTATAATGTTTCAATGTTACGAAAGAAGATGAAATCTGGTTTTAATGTATTAAAAATTAATGACATTATTTTTTTAATAAAAATACATATTTAATACTTCTTTTTGAATATTATGGTATATTTTTAAGTTGTATTTTATGTTATTATAAAAAAATTAGTTGAACCCCTTAAAGACCATCCCATAGCCAACCAAGGGAGGAAGCTCGAACCATCTCCCTAAAAAGTGGGCAGTGAAAACATTGCCTCTCAGCCAGCGTAGCCCAGCTGTGAGTGTAACAACCCGAGATTTTATGAAAAATATTCTTTTAATTTCATTAATGTCTTGTGTTTTATGCTACACCAAGATTACCTTGCGCTATACGCAACACCGTATTAGCTTGCAGTATACGCAACACTATTCTTGAATCATGTTATACACAATTTTGATAATAGTTATTCTACACAACATTGAGTATATATATATATATATATATATTCAATGTATAAATGAAATATGGTTTGATTATTTTATACGAAGCAACGAAGGATTCTTGTACAACACGCAACCCTAACTTGGCTTGCATTACACGCAATCGCGACCTTCCTCGATAGCGTGTGTTGTATGCAGTACCGGGTGTTACTAAACAACGATATATTATTATAATATTATTATGAACTAGCAGTTATGAATAGTATTAACTAAATTTTGAATTTTATAACATTATTATTCATCTTACACATTTTCTAGAACATGTTATAAGAACAAAATAATTTTTTGGGTAAAATAAGTATTTTTCAAAAAAATACAATTTTGCCGCCTTTTGATGGTGCGCCCACTTTAAATCTTGTTTTTGAAATGTTTATAAGTTCCATTTGACAAAATAAAACTATTCTTTGGAATCATGAAATAATAATTATTTTGGATAAATTTTTCATTTTATTCTGATGTCTTTCATATTTTAATGAATAGTAAAAACACGCTATATTTTAATTAAAAATAACTTTTTTCATCGTAATATCTTATGTGGTTAAATTATAATATTTAATGGTTTTAAAGTATAAATAGAATATATTTTTACCATTTAATATAATGTATGTCATTATCATTGATTTTACATTGAATTCGTAGGTTAAATCAATTCATTCTTTTGCAATGTTTTAAAGAAAAACCCGTTTTCTTTCGACAACGGGATTAATTTTAATTTAATTTCTGCAATGTTTGTGTATTGAATTTGGAAAAATGGATTCCATATTTGGAATCAGTGGGTCCAAATTATGTTAATAAGCTACTTTTTTTTGGCATTGTGAATAGTAACTACGGTAAATTTTATTTACTATAGTTAAAGGTAAATCGGGTAATTAAGGGTAAATATAAGATTATAAAATTACCCTAAAACTTGGAAAAATCTTATTGGACGACTAAACATAGACCCATATCACCTAAGGGTCGGATTAGATTCATTTAATGGACTTTTTTCCATGAAAATAATTTAATTATTATTAAAACAAAAGAAAGTTGCAATATGTCACTCTCTTAAATACTATAAGTATAATAATTTTAGGTTAGTAATAAACATCATGAAACTTCGAACATTACTAGTCTAATGAAAGATAACAAAATTATCTACATCATGAGAATTTATTTATAATTTTTTGGGATTAAATAATTATCATTAATTCTGATACAACAGTGATGCAGAAATTATTTATCTAGTGAAAAATCAAGAATATAATTTTTTTTAAACTAATAGTGACCATAAAAGGCACAAAACCCTGACCAAAACTTGTTTTTAATTTAAAGTTAAACTATAATCATCCAATGGTATAATATTTGACCATTTGGAGTCTTATACAAGCAATTATGGCACTTATATTATTTTATTTTAACTGATGCCAAAGTTGTCACCTTGATAATTTAATAAATATAACAATTTAACTATTGTGATTTTAAGAGAATAAATTCGAGTAAAAGTATTATTGTTAAAGTTAATAGATTTATCTTCATCATAGGATTTTATTTTTAATTTTTATTCAACATATAATTATATTAAATAATTATACAAAAATGTTGTAGTAATTATTTTATTAAGAGATTAACCAAATAAATGGTTTTAAAAATAAAAAAAAATATTATATGAACTATTTAATGTTCTCCACTAATTTTATAGACACATATGACCTTTTATTAATCTATTAAAGCTTTTATTTCGAACATATCTTATTTATATATTTAAGTTAAATTAAAATAAATTAATAGTGTCAAAATTGACACTATTGTTATTTTATAAAAATAACATATTATAAAATTGTTTAAAAATCACAAAAATATTTAAAAATTATAAATTTAAATTTATATGCTCTATAAGGTTATAAAGTAAACAATTATGGAAAATTCAAAACAAATAGGTAATTATTTGTTATAATTTAAAATTTTAAATTTTATTACCACAAATAAACCTAAATAGATTAAATAAAGATAAATCAAAATGATAAGGTTTAAAATAAGCTCCAAACATGTCTAAATTTGATTGGTTGATGATATTACAACCCTATCTAATCTAATATTTGAATATGAGTCATTTTTGGTGGTTTTATGTGGGGTTAGATTTATTATAAATTAATATTTTTAAGAATTCCAAAGGTGCCCCTCTCCTCCCTTATAAAAGGGAACCTCCTCCCTCTCTTCCACACACCACATTGAGCCTTCAAGCTCGGCTAACCCCTTCCCAATACTCTTCTCCACTTCCCTAGAAACATCCTAGAGGTCCTGGTCTTTTTCAAAGGCCAATTTTTGTGCCCTAAGAGGAGGTCTCAAAGAGGTGCTTCAAAGAAGAGGTAATTTCCGTTACTGATTCTTTCACCTGTATTTATTCTTCCACTTATTCTTATTAGGTTGTTTCATTATGAAGTAATAACATCAGTATCACTCAAATACTGAAATGTTATTATAAGTATCAAACAACCCTATTTCACCATCTATCCATCCTACGGAAAACGAAATCACCGCACGTGCGTACGTACGGAATACCGTCTCCACGCCGTGGTGTAATCTATTTTCCACCACCACCTTACTTGGATGGTTATAAGGGTGTAAATAATAACTATATATGATTATTGTAAATTGATAATGATTCTGTAATAGTATACATAAACTCCAATAAAATTCCATGATCATGGGAATGATATCATCGCTCGTGCGTACGTACTGAATACCGTCTCCACGACGCGGTGAGATTCATCTTCAATGATTAACCATTCATAAATGATTATAAAGTATATATAATAAGTAATCATGAAATATATGAGATAATAATGATACTGGAATAATGTGTATATATATATGTATGTATGTCATCCAATTAATTCCATTCAATTCAATGAGGAAATGAAAACAACATTCATGCGTACGTACGGCCTACCGTCACCATGAACGGTGTATTTATTTCCATTTATCGATCAATTACATATATGTATTTTCTGAATATATATTATATATAAATCATGTTTTATATTATGGATGTATGTAATCATGATCTATGTAATCATATGAATAATTACAAGTCAAATCACGGACGACAAATGAAACGATTTTACCGAAAACGCTCTTTAACATGGAATTTACAAACGAACGGGTAATATAAAGTCATAAGTGAACTATATATGATATCATAACAATTAATATGAATCTTTAATCCGTCAATAACATTATTTAAATCATTATACATGAGGTTTGGATACGTACGAAGCATATCAGACCTAAGGTAAGGGATAATTTTGAAAATCTCAGTTTTATCTGAGATTGCTTATTCATAATTATTTACTGGGGTTATTGTTATCATCCATGTCCATGTTTCCTAAAAATGGTTTCATGTATGTTTAAATTCATTTTTACCCAATTTTGACTTTTACTACATGGTATGTAAGGAATCTTTCTTTTGTTTACGTTACGAGGTACTTTTTTTTTGAATTTTTCAGCAAAAGTATGAGAAGAATGTTTTTTAACTTATACGGAATGAAAGGATTTTTACGGTTTTATGAAGCCTTATTTTCATGAAACTTTCTCCAAAATATTTCATGAATATTTTCAACAAAATATCTTTCTTTTAAAATTTAATGACTTTTTGTGAGAAGAAATTGATTTTTAAGAAGAAAGGATATTTTTCTCAAGAATTCATTTCAAGTGTTTTATCAAAACCATTTTCCATCTAAGATGACATTATTTCATATGTGTATGTTTCAAGTATAATATCTCTATGATTTACATGGTTTCACTTTTCTTATGATGAAATGATATCCATTTGTTTTATATGGATTATGTTATGATGGAATGATGTTTATGAAACCCGTTTTTTTCATTGGGTTATGATGAATGTTTTTTGTTTATTTTGTGGCACAAGTAAGAATGATTTCACTATGAGATGGGTGGGACCAGTATCTCCCTCTAATGAATTGGGTAATGATTTATATCTCATTAGATAGACATGTGTGGAACGGTAAGTTAATCCGGTTCAGTATTACAGGACTAGAACGAGGAGTGAACTTGATTCAGAAAGGGACTTTGTCCACTAAGATGGTCTTGGAAGCAATGCCTTGGCTACTATGGAAATCATTACATGTGCTTAATGGATGCCACAATTACATGTTTTATTCCCATGCTATTTTATCATTTGTAATGTTTCTTTATGATTTATGCCATACATACTTCCATGTTTTATGTTATTGGTCAAGCATTTGATGTTTAAACATTATGTTCATGTTTTTTAGTTCAAATGTATATGGTATGTTTTATTATATCCATGCTTACCCTTACTGAGAATTTGAGATCACCCTTTTTATGTTTTCTTTTCCCCAGGATATAAAGAAAGGTTTTAGGTAAGAAAAAAAGGTAAAGATCATTATGGGAGATGTTGAAGATCTTTCACCATGATTAGAAGATTACGTTCCAAGTTTCAAAAGACACTAAACTATTACGGTCCTTGTGTGTCTCTTTTTGTTATGTATTAAGTATTCCACTAAAGTAATGTAATGTCCATGTACGTCAAGATTTGGGTCTCTACAGTTGGTATCAGAGGAAAGGAATAGTCATCCTTTGAAAACTAGGATGCGATAACTTTAGTAAGATCCCAAGAGATATTTCTAAGGTATGTCTAGGGATGTCCCTAAGGTTAAGTATAAGTTACAATACTAGAATTACGGTAACCCAAGATGTTAGATATTGATGGTACTCCTCCTTTATTATGTTGTTTTCCCTAGGTTTATTTTTTTTATCTCACACTATTCTTTTTGGGTTTTAGATGATGGCTGGAATCCGAAAGAACCGTATTGATCAATGTAATGGACAATGCAATGATTTTCCTCCTGAACAAACAAATGTTATGGGAGATGGAGGGAAAAATCTTATTTCTATACTTACACAAGCTATGAATCATTCTGGACTTCCAAATGAGCAGAGAAGGGAACAATATTCTATTGAGCCCTTAATGAGGCAACGCCCACCTTCTTTCAGTGGGTCTTCTGATCCACTTGTTGCTGAAAAATGGATCAGGACTACTGAAAAGATATTTTCAGTTCTTCAATGTTCTGAACATGATAAAGTCATTTAGCAGTACATCGTTTGGAAGGTGAAGCTGATAAATGGTGGAATCTTATCAAGAATACAAGGCCAAGAGATGAAATTGAGTACATGGAATGGGACGAGTTCAAGAACTTATTTTTCAATAAGTACTTCCCTCGTATTCTTCGAACAAAGATGGAGAAAGAGTTTATTGAACTAAAGCAAAAGGATGATGAATCTGTTGGTATATATGAAGCGAATTTTACAAGGCTTTCCAAGTATGCATCTCGATTTATCATCCAACCGGAAAGTAATGTTGATCGATTCTTCAGTGGCTTAAAACCAAATCTTCGAAGGGAATTAGCTATAAGAGACTTCAGTAGCTATGAAGAAATTGTGCGTCGTGCTATCAACGTAGAAATGGAAGTTGGTGTTACTTATCTATCTCATAGTTGTGACAAGAAACGAAAGATGGAATTCAAGGAGAAATCTCAGAATAATGGTGAAAAGAAGATGAATGTTTCCTTATGCTCAATGTTTGGAAAGAAGCATGGTGGAGATTGTCTTAAAGGGACAAGAAAATGTTTTAAGTGTGGAAAAGAAGGTCATCGAGCAGCTGAGTGTCGAAGTAATGGAAAAAGGGTTTCTAATGATGTGAATAAAGAAAAGACTGCATAGAATGCACCACCAACACTTAAATGCTTCAAGTGCAAAGAAATGGGGCATTATGCTAATAAATGCCCTAATCCAAGGGTTAGTGATGATCGACATGAGAAACCACTTAAGGAAAAGGACAATGGGAAGTCACATGCGATCACTGTTGGCGATGTTGAATATGAAAACGATGTGGTGGAATGATTAATTGTTTATGTAATGGGATTCCAAAATAATTTTGTATATAGTATAGTGGAATATTGGAATATTTATGTATTGGTCTATTGTGGTTTTCAATGGTACCGGTAACTGTAACGCCCCGACCCCAGTTACCCAGAGTCGGTGCATTATTACATAACATTGGTATGATCACAAGAATGATCAAATCTCGAAAGACCGATTGGTTTAGTAGCCTTGGAAACACTACATATATTCATATGTTTTACATTACATCATAAAATGAAAAACTACTACAACAACATAATGTCTCCACAGTCCACACTAATATCCCCTCATAATATCCCTACAGGTCATTCATAATTTACTTCTTCACTTCCTGGGAAAAATAAAACATAGAAAAGGGGTGAGCTCAAATTCCCAGTAAGGATAACAATATAGCAGAACATTAAAAAATGAGCATAAACATTTAAGGCAATGAATTACTAAAACAAAAGCCTTTTAAACTTGAACTTCAACATAGTATGGAAAAAGTAAAATGAAATAATGCCATTTACTTGTTCACATCAATATTCTACTAATCGAATAATCACATGCAATATCAATAACCACTTTCATAATGTTGGAATGCATAATGTTGAACTTTAATTTCATTGTCAAGGCCTCGTCCCAAGACCTTGGGGCTAACTGTAACCGGAACCCAACCCGGAGTGCCTCTAATAACCGGACACCAACCCGGAGTGCCTCTAATAACCGGACACCAACCCGGAGTTCCTCTAATAACCGGAGACCAAACCGGAGTTCCTCTAATAACCGGAGACCAAACCGGAGGGCTTACTTTTACCGGTCCCCAACCCGGAACATACTTGTCTAACACATTCATCTGAATGAAAGGTTGAAATATAACATAAACATTGGGATTACAAATAACTTATGAAATGTCAATACTCTAAACAAAAACCATGAGTGACATAAGAATAACTTATCCACAGTAAAAATATCACAAAACCTTCAATAAAATATGGATGTTTTG
Source organism: Viscum album (assembly GCA_963277665.1). Classification (NCBI taxonomy): domain Eukaryota; kingdom Viridiplantae; phylum Streptophyta; class Magnoliopsida; order Santalales; family Viscaceae; genus Viscum; species Viscum album. The sequence continues at coordinate 1,916,867,828 of OY728125.1, read as the reverse complement.
TATCATAATAAATCAACTTCAAATAAGCTTAAAATCCATCACAAAGGATGTTGACATAGATGAAATCAAAACTATTTTAGAGAAATATCTCTTTTTTTTAAATCATTTTAAAAGTAACATAATTATAAAATAATACATTCAATTTGAAAATATTCTTATAATCTTGTAAGGGAAGCTTCGATGATTTTATAACGGCGGAAAATAACCGCACCCACCATATAAGTTAAAAAAACATTCTTACCTTAATTTTGTCGAAAAGGTTAAAAAGCACCTTGTTTGGAAAATGACGGAAAGATTCCTTTATAAAACTCTTATAAAAAGTCAAAAAAGGGTATAAATGACTTTAATCCATATTCCTGTAAATGTTAAAAATATTTTGAAATACATTTTGAAAAAAAATGGATGTGCATGATAAAGAGATCCCAGTAGATTATTACGTATAAACAACCTCGGATAATGAAGAGATTGTGAAATAACCCTTACCAATTTGGTAACTTATGAAACATACAACCCATGAAAGAGGTATCATACAATGAATATGTAAATACACATAAATTAGAGTGTATTACACAAAGAATATAATTATGGGCAGTACATACACCACACAAAAGGTGATGGTGGCAATATGGCATGAATCACACGGAAATAAGGAGTGAGATGAAAACCCCTTACCACGTTAATCAACTGAGTCGTATGGCCAAAAGTTTATAACCACCAAATTATTTACAGAATAACATGAATATAAAGAGAATCATTATAATATATATCAAATGGAAGTACACAATACACCACTTTCAATAATTTAGTGGCGAACAATGGAAATCTCACGGAATTGAATGTGAGATAAGAAAATACCTTACCTTGTACTTTTCCTTGGTTGGGGTAGGTTAACCTCCTGTATAATGGTGAAATAATTGTTTTTAAATTATATAAGAATCATATATATTAATATGATATCACATATGATCTTTTAACATTGATTTGTTAATAATATCTTAGAATTATCGTCGTTTCGGGTGTTAACTTACTCATTTTCTTTTATATGTTTTGTTACATAAGCCATGTTTGTTGTAACTTATTCATATCCAGAATGATATCAAGTCCTTAAACATCATTTTTAAATCATCAAATGATAATTATACTTGAATGGATACGATGGAGAATGAAAATCATCGCGTTCGTGGAGACGGTAGTCCGTACGTACGCACGAGCGACAATATCATTTTTTTGATATTAAAATAATACATAAATGGATGGTATATCATATATACAGAATCATTAACATGTTATATTTATTATTTACATGAGTTACACATTATTATTATACCCATCCAAATAATAATATATTGAATAACAATTACACCACGACGTGGAGACGGTAAGCCGTACGTACGCACGTATGGTGACATGTTATTTAAAGGGTGGATAGAATACTGAATATGGTTGTAACATATTTATAATAACATCACAGTATATGTGAGATACTGGATTTATTATTTTAAAATGGTAACAACAAAGGAAGAATAAGTGGAAGAAGAAATGAACATGGAAAAAGGGTGGTGAAATCATTACCTCTTCTTCGGGTTCTTCCTTTTGATTTGATCAAAAGGGCTCATTAGGTTGGCTTTCGGATCAAAATAAGGCCTCTAGGTTGTATTGATGGAAGTTGGGAGAGTATTTGGGCAGAGTTTGGACGAACCAAAAGGCTTTTAAGGTGTGAAGAAATGAGAAGGAGGAGTGCCCTTTTATAAGAGGGGTGAGGGCACCTTTGGAAAAGCTAGAAATATTAATTTATAATAAATTCATATTCGGTTTCTAATGGCTCCAAAGTTGATTATTCAAAGATTAAGGTGGGGATAGGTCGAAAAACACTCAACCAATAGAATTTAGATAGGTTTGGGTACTTATATTAACCTTATCTTTAAGTATTAACTCTATGTTAATTAGTTTCACTTTTACAATGTCTCTTTGTATTTTTATATAATATGGTTAATAAACATAATATGTACATCCAAGAGACCCCCAAGTGATCCATTAATGATGAACCTATTATTATATAAGTCTCTTGTCCGAACCTTAGATTTTTAGGAATTTAATATCAATTAATAACATAATATTTGTTTTAAGAACTCTTTTATGTCAATTTTGAAACTATTCAATAGTTGATTTTTTTGAAACTCATAACAGATTGATTACTTCGAAAAAAGTAAATTAAATCAATCCTAATATATCATACTATCCTCTAAAATTAGTTTAATTCATTAAAAGTTTCATATTATATTTATTTGGGTATTTATAATATCAATTAATTTAATTTTTCACTATTTTAGTAATTACTGCATCATTATTGTGTCATAAATAAAATAAATTATTTAGTGCATAAAAATTATAAATAAAATTTAATTATGTAGGAAATCTTTTTATATTTCTAATGAATATTTATAATCTAAAATCCAACATATATAACCCTATGTAACAATTGTCTTGCTTAAAGATATATGCTTGTGTCATTTTTGTATTCATTTTAACTTAATTAAAATAAAGTGTCATTATCACTTACAAGTGGATCCATGGGGTCCCAAAATCGACCCAAAGATGCCCATGGTCGACCATGTATCAACCAATAGGGTTAAGACACGTTTTAGGGTAATTTAGTATTATTATAATATTATTCTTTTAACCCTTATTTACCGGATTTACCCTTAACCATGGTAAATAAAATATTTACCGTAGTAATTATTCAAAATGTCTAAAAATAATAGTTGCCTATTTACACAATTTGAACATCCTGATTCCAAATATGGAATCCATTTTCCTAAATTCAAAACACATAAGTGGCAGAAATTAATTTAAAATTAATTCCCGCTGTCAAAACAAAAAGCGTGTTTTTAAGAGATAATAACTATCAAAAGATTGACACGTGTTTATGTTCGGTTTAATTGTAAAATTATGTCCAATGACCAACATTATAATAAATGGTAGAAATATATTCTATATATACTTTAAAACCACTCAAATTAATAATTTATCACTATTAATTATTTTGATTAAAAAAAGTTGTTTTTAATTAAAATTTAGTAATTTTCACTATTCATCAAAATATGAAATTTATCCGAAAAGTACCAAAATTTCACCTTAGGCTAAATTTGATATTCCGAATCCAAAAATGAAGTCCATTTTAAAATATAAAATCTATATAATTTCAAAAATTAGGTATTACTATTCATAACGGCTAGTTTGATTGGTTGTGGTGTGTGTTAAAACTCAAGGTTGCGTACAACACACGCTACTGTATTATTCAATGAAAGCGTACCGTGGAAGCTTGGATGTTTCATTTTAAATTTTTGATGTCCCCATTTAGTCAAAAAGTTTAAAATATTGTATTTGAAAAGGGTTCACTATTAAAAGTTGATAAAAGTGCAATACTGAAAATGAATTTGTTCTTGCATTATGTCTAAGATACTCATAATATGGAAAAATTATAAGGATCATATAAAGTTTAAAATTTAGTTAATACTATTCATAACCTCTTTTGAATGGATTTTTGGTAATTCATGGTGAAATTGAACTCGGTGTTGCGTGTAGTTCAAGTTATTGAATTATTTTGAAGAAATAACACATTATGAATTCTTGGGGTGTTACATTCTCCCCTCCTTCAATAAATTGCGTCCTCGCAATTTGAAATTGTTCTTCGAAAATCAAAGGATGAAAGTAGAAAATATATTTGTGGGAAAACCCACATCAGAAATTTGGATACTAAAATTTAGTCTTAATATGAGGAAAAGAGAAATCAAAGGGTCACCACCAAATTATGATCTCGATTAGGAGAACATTGGTGGAAATTAGAGACATATAATTGGAGGAAAAACGTAAATATTTATAGGTAGTGATTGAGGTCATCAATCACAAACAAGTGTAAAATTGAGGTCCTTAAATTCGTCAATCTATTATGATTTGAAATACCATCGGTTCAACAAAACATAGGGTATTAGGATAACACATTTTTTACGTTTCAAAATATCTTAGTTGAAATCCCACATCGAAAAATGAATTAATGAGGCCTCTATTTAAAATAAAGAGTCGAAAGTATGAAGATTACCTAAAATAACACATACTAGGGTTCCATGTAGGAAAATATGGATATGGAAGAAAAATATAACCATCAATTCTCTGATGGAGAGTGGTAGAGAACATGGCTATGAAAAGGCCAACAATCCAAAAGCCATAAATTAGTAATGATTTAAGGTACCATCTAGGAAAACATTTTTGTTCTAAGTTTCTTTTCTTAATGTTGAGGAATTTATTTATGAGATTGGCTAAGATCATAAGGCGATATACTTACATTATAATTAGAGTTTTATCCATTAATAAATTTCTACCACAAACTCATCTTTCACTCTAAAAGATAATAGAATGTAAAAAATTCTATTTACACTCTTTGTATAGGGTTCCAAAATAAACGAATTTATAATTCATCTACAAGATCTTTTAATAAAAACTACATTATTTAATCCAGGACATCTCGTGGGCCAGTGGTAGGTGATACACCCTTGTCGCCCTTCGGTTGCGGGTTCAAGTCTCGCAGCCTTGCCGGACGCGACGGGTTGCCGCCCGACCTCCGGGTTGTCCTTTTATGGCAATCCAAAATAATCCAAACTAGAACTATCCAAAATACTTCTGTCGAAACTCACAGTCCAACATTTATAAGGAAGGTAAACATAATATAGATCCTTTTTACCCCGTAATAGCATATGAATACCTTCATCATGTATTACCATATTCCTTATTGACTACAATCATGCTCCCATATTCCATATAGAATGCTGGATATACTTCATTAATCCAAAAATGTTTTAAACCCCACCAATGATGGAATATACAAATCATTAATCAGTTCCAAGGTAGTCAAGAATATCCAATACAATTTATCCAAAATAATCACATATTATTCCAAAATCACTACCTCAGTATCAGAACTATATTATGATTTATCATTCTCTCAACCATATATTTTCCAAAAATTTATCCTGCTATTGAGTCACTTTTCTTTGTTCCACACAATCTCAAGTCCTTAATGAAATAGTACTGCAGTACAATCCTTAAATAATCCATAATTATTATAACAAGTACATTGTTGATACAACACTAAATTGACATAATAAACATAAGAACTCTAATCATTCCTCTTCATCTATGGTAGTATCATAACTTGATTATTATCCAATAACATCATTTGCGGCATAGTCTGATGACTGGGACATAGGGTCGCGTAGTGTCCAAACTCCTTGCAAATGAAGCATTGTACATTTGAAACCATTTTCTTACCCTTGTAGTCACGTAATTTGTGCCCTTTTCCTCCACACTTATAACAAACTCTCATTCCTTTCAGTCAAGTTCCAGGGTGTTTCTTTCCACAGTTACCACATATGGGAAAATTCTTCTTTTCCCTCTTCCCTTTATCCATCATTCCCTCTTCCACCCTTTTCTTCTCTTGCTTCCCTTCAAATCCATAGGACTCAGTAAACTCTTTACTTATCTTATCAACACATGATATTATTTCTTCATATGATGATAATACATGAGAGACTATTTCTCTTATAAATTCTCGCTTAAGACCAAGAAAGATATGATCCTTCCTTCTCTTTGGATCATGTGCATTTCTGGAGTTCTCATTCCTTCTACTGGGCGCCATTTCTAAACAATGGCATACACTAGACCAGTTTATGAATCAAAATACATAATCCCCTACTTATAAAACACTTAACATAAATTGAACTATTCATGGATATAATCCATAATCATAAGAATTTTTTCTTTGAGGAAGTATATACTCATAATCCCTTCAAAATGATTTGTAAAGAAAATGAGAGTTATCCTAAGCATATCCCCCGGGAGTGTCGTATCCAAGAGTGCAGCAAGGCCGGTTGTCGTGCACCAGTTCCCGTTCGAGTCTAGCTCAAAGCGGTGTTTTCGGGTTTTACCCCTAGGTACATCTGTGCCAGAGCCGCCTCTACCTGCTCGTATCCAGACAGGGATGTATTGCTCGGAAAACTCACAAAATCTCTACAATACCAAAATTATAGGAAGTTCTTCTATACTAATCCTCAAAGTTCATCTTAGGTCTACGTGCTCTAATTAGAGTTTATCTAAATCTAGCTTCCAAGGTTTGTACTAAACTTCCTCTGATACCAACTGTAACACCCTGAACCCAGTTACCCAGAGTCGGTGTATTATTACATAACATTGGTATGATCACAAGAAAGATCAAATCTCGAAAGACCGATTGGTTTAGTAGCCTTGGAAACACTAGATATATTCATAAGTTTTACATTACATCATAAAATGAAAAAATACTACAACAACATAATGTCTCCACAGTCCACACTAATATCCCCTCATAATATCCCTGCAGTTCATTCATAATTTACTTCTTCACTTCCTGGGAAAAATAAAACATAGAAAAGGGGTGAGCTCAAATGCCCAGTAAGGATAACAATATAGAGGAACATTAAAAAATGAGCATAAACATTTAAGGCAATGAATTACTAAAACAAAAGCCTTTTAAACTTGAACTTCAACATAGTATGGAAAAAGTAAAATGAAATAATGCCATTTACTTATTCACATGGATATTCTACTAATCGAATAATCACATGCAATATCAATAACCACTTTCATAATGTTGGAATGCATAATGCTGAACTTTAATTTCTTTGTCAAGGCCTCGTCCAAAGACCTTGGGGCTAACTGTAACCGGAACCCAACCCGGAGTGCCTCTAATAACCGGACACCAACCCGGAGTGCCTCTAATAACCGGACACCAACCCGGAGTTCCTCTAATAACCGGAGACCAAACCTGAGTTCCTCTAATAACCGGAGACCAAACCGGAGGGCTTACTTTTACCGGTCCCCAACCCGGAACATACTTGTCTAACACATTCATCTGAATGAAAGGTTGAAATATAACATAAACATTGGGATTACAAATAACTTATGAAATGTCATTACTCTAACAAAAACCATGAGTGAAATAAGAATAACTTATCCACAGTAAAAATATCACAAAACCTTCAATAAAATATGGATGTTTTGTATCATAAAAAATCAACTTCAAATAAGCTTAAAATCCATCACAAAGGATGTTGACATAGATGAAATCAAAACTATTTTAGAGAAATATCTCTTTTTTTTAAATCATTTTAAAAGTAACATAATTATAAAATAATACATTCAATTTTAAAATATTCTTATAATCTTGTAAAGTAAGCTTCGACGATTTTATAACGGCGGAAAATAACCTCACCCACCGTATAAGTTAAAAAAACATTCTTACCTTAATTTTGTCGAAAAGGTTAAAAAGCACCTTGTTTGGAAAACGACAGAAAGATTCCTTTATAAAACTCTTATAAAAAGTCAAACAAGGGTATAAATGACTTTAACCCATATTCCTGTAAATGTTAAAAATATTTTGAAATACATTTTGAAAAAAATGGATGTTCATGATAAAGAGATCCCAGTAGATTATTACGTATAAACAACCTCGGATAATGAAGAGATTGTGAAATAACCCTTACCAATTTGGTAACTTATGAAACATACAACCCATGAAAGAGGTATCATACAATGAATATGTAAATACACATAAATTAGAGTGTATTACACAAAGAATATAATTATGGGTAGTACATACACCACACAAAAGGTGATGGTGGCAATATGGCATGAACCACACGGAAATAAGGAGTGAGATGAAAACCCCTTACCACGTTAATCAACTGAGTCGTATGGCCAAAAGTTTATAACCACCAAATTATTTACAGAATAACATGAATATAAAGAGAATCATTATAATATATATCAAATGGCAGTACACAATACACCACTTTCAATAATTTAGTGGCGAACAATGGAAATCTCACGGAATTGAATGTGAGATAAGAAAATCCCTTACCTTGTACTTTTCCTTGGTTGGGGTAGGTTAACCTCCTGTATAATGGTGAAATAATTGTTATTAAATTATATAAGAATCATATATATTAATATGATATCATATATGATCTTTTAACATTGATTTGTTAATAATATCTTAGAATTATCGTCGTTTCGGGTGTTAACTTACTCATTTTCTTTTATATGTTTTGTTACATAAGCCATGTTTGTTGTATCTTATTCATATCCAAAATGATATCAAGTCCTTAAAAATCATTTTTAAATCATTAAATGATAATTATACTTGAATGGATACGATGGAGAATGAAACTCATCGCGTTCGTGGAGACGGTAGTCCGTACGTACGCACGAGCGACAATATCATTCTTTTGATATTAAAATAATATATAAATGGATGGTATATCATATATACAGAATCATTAACATGTTATATTTATTATTTACATGAGTTACACATAATTATTATACCCATCCAAATAATAATATATTGAATAACAATTACACCACGCCGTGGAGACGGTAAGCCGTACGTACGCACGTATGGTGACATGTTATTCAAAGGGTGGATAGAATACTGAATATGGTTGTAACATATTTATAATAACATCACAGTATATGTGAGATACTGGATTTATTATTTTAAAATGGTAACAACAAAGGAAGAAGAAGTGGAAGAAGAAATGAACTTGGAAAAAGGGTGGTGAAATCATTACCTCTTCTTCAGGTTCTTCCTTTTGATTTGATCAAAAGGGATCATTAGGTTGGCTTTCGGATCAGAATAAGGCCTCTAGGTTGTAGTGATGGAAGTTGGTAGAGTATTTGGGCAGAGTTTGGACGAACCAAAAGGCTTTGAAGGTGTGAAGAAATGAGAAGGAGGAGTGCCCTTTTATAAGAGGGGTGAGGGCACCTTTGGAAAAGCTAGAAATATTAATTTATAATAAATTCATATTCGGTTTCTAATGGCTCTAAAGTTGATTATTCAAAGATTAATGTGGGGATAGGTCGAAAAACACTCAACCAATATAATTTAGATAGGTTTGGGTACTTATATTAACCTTATCTTTAAGTATTAACTCTAAGTTAATTAGTTTCACTTTTACAATGTCTCTTTGTATTTTTATATAATATGGTTAATAAACTTAATATATACATCCAAGAGACCCCCAAGTGATCCATTAATGATGAACCTATTATTATATAAGTCTCTTGTCCGAACCTTAGATTTTTAGGAATTTAATATCAATTAATAATATAATATTTGTTTTAAGAACTCTTTTATGTCAATTTTGACACTATTCAATAGTTGATTTTTTTGAAACTCATAACAGATTGATTACTTCGAAAAAAGTAAATTAAATGAATCATAATATATCATAATATCCTCGAAAATTTGTTTAATTCATTAAAAGTTTCATATTATATTTATTTGGGTATTTATAATATCAATTAATTTAATTTTTCACTATTTTAGTAATTACTGCATCATTATTGTGTCATAAATAAAATAAATTATTTAATGCATAAAAATTATAAATAAAATTTCATTATGTAGGAAATATTTTTATCTTTCTAATGAATATTTATAATCTAAAATCCAACATATATAACCCTATATAACAATTGTCTTGCTAAAAGATATATGCTTGTGTCATTTTTGTATTCATTTTAACTTAATTAAAATAAAGTGTCATTATCACTTACAAGTGGATCCATGGGGTCCCAAAATCGACCCAAAGATGCCCATGGTCAACCATGTATCAACCAATAGGGTTAAGACACGTTTTAGGGTAATTTAGTATTATTATAATATTATTCTTTTAACCCTTATTTACCGGATTTACCCTTAACCATGGTAAATAAAATATTTACCGCAGTAATTATTCAAAATGTCTAAAAATAAAAGTTTCCTATTTACACAATTTGAACATCCTGATTCCAAATATGGAATCCATTTTCCTAAATTCAAAACACATAAGTGGCAGAAATTAATTTAAAATTAATTCCCGCTGTCAAAACAAAAAGCGTGTTTTTAAGAGATAATAACTATCAAAATATTGACACGTGTTTATGTTCGGTTTAATTGTAAAATTATGTACAATGACCAAAATTATAATAAATGGTAGAAATATATTCTATATATACTTTAAAACCACTCAAATTAATAATTTATCACTATTAATTATTTTGATTAAAAAAAGTTGTTTTTAATTAAAATTTAGTAATTTTCACTATTCATCAAAATATGAAAGTTATCCGAAAAGTACCAAAATTTCACCTTAGGCTAAATTTGATATTCCGAATCCAAAAATGAAGTCTATTTTAAAATATAAAATATAGATAATTTCAAAAATTAGGTATTACTATTCATAACGGCTAGTTTGATTGGTTGTGGTGTGTGTTAAAACTCAAGGTTGCGTACAACACACGCTATTGTATTATTCAATGAAAGCGTACCGTGGAAGCTTGGGATGTTTCATTTTAAATTTTTGATGTCCCCATTTAGTCAAAAAGTTTAAAAAATTGTATTTAAAAAAGGGTTCACTATTAAAAGTTGATAAAAGTGAAATACTAAAAATGAATTTGTTCTTGCATTATGTCTAAGATACTCATAATATGGAAAAATTATAAGGATTATATAAAGTTTAAAATTTAGTTAATAATATTCATAACCTCTTTTGAATGGATTTTTGGTAAGTCATGGTGCAATTGAACTCGGTGTTGCGTGTATTGCAAGTTATTGAATTATTTTGAAGAAATAACACATTATGAATTCTTGGGGTGTTACAGTAACCATAGAATGTGATTGAGATAATTTTGGAAAAAAAGATGATATGTGCATAATGAAAGGAAAATGAGAAAATTAAATGTCTGACCGTATTCATGAGCTCATGACTGATATAAGGAGAAGTTTATATCATGATTTGAGTATATAGAATTTTTGGATTTTGGTATGTGGAAAGAGTTAACTTTTGACTGCATTCATGTTTTCACAATGGTTCAATTAATGGGTATTCATTCTTCAAGAGAATACTTTATTAAGGTATTCAAATGTTGTTAATTTGACCAACAAGATATATCTTATGATATATGGGGGATAAATGATGGAATTCACGTGATTGTTATGTGAAATTTCAAGTAATCATTTTCTTTATACTATGATCTTGGACCGAAGTATTTTAGATAAGCCTAAAGATTGGAATGGATTATGTTGGACATAAGTTAGGATAGAAATTTTTTCAATATTATTGATGGGATGTTATAGTAATATAGCTTTAGAAAAAAGACAACCTGCAGGACGGGCGACAGCCCATCGCGTCGGACAAGGCTGTGGGAATCGAACCCACAACCAAAGTGCGACTAGCCTTTATCACCTACCACTGGACTACAGGAAGTCCATGGTTAGTAGAAACTAGTTTTATTTTATTACGTGGTATGATATATGAAGTATAAGATCATTTTTGGAATCGTATATAATTAACCTCACCATAGATGGACTTATGTATATTGGATAACTTTTGCTAACCTTTTCTTTGAAACAGATGGAATGACCCATCATTCTATCACATGATCTATTAACACTTCATGAATAACAAATTCAACTTCATTTCTTTAAGAGATGAAGTGGAAATTGTTCAAAGCACGAACAACAGTGAAATTGTACCAAAATCATGTAAGTACTTCTTTTAATTCATCAACTTTAGGGAGATGGACTTGAAAACCAAAAATGTTGTCCTAGTTCCCTTATATCCGATTAATTAGATGGTACCTTAGATCATCACAAATAAACAGCTTTGTGATTGTTGGATTTTTCATAGCCATGTTCTCTACCACTCTCCATCAGAACTTAATGGTTAGATTTTTCTTCCATATCCATATTTTCACCTATGTTCTCCCACGTGGAAACCCCGTGACGAGTTAATTTGGGTAACCATTACATTTCATACTTTAGTTTTTAAAAACCATGTTTTGGTATTCCTTTCGACAATGTGGGTTTCTATTAAACAAACTTTCGAGTAGTAAACCATTTATAACCCCGACGAATTTTGAGGGCGAAATTCATTTTAAGGGGGGTAGAATGTAACACCCCGAGATTTTATGAAAAATATTCTTTTAATTTCATTAATGTCTTGTGTTGTATGCTACACCAAGATTACCTTGCGCTATACGCAACACCGTATTAGCTTGCAGTATACGCAACAATATTCCTGTATCATGTTACACACAATTTTGGTAATAGTTATTCTACGCAACATTGAGTATATATATATATATATATATATTAAATGTATAAATGAAATATGTTTGGATTCCGTTATACGAAACAATGAAGGATTCTTGCACAACACGCAACCCTGACTTGGCTTGCATTACACGCAATCGTGACCTTCCCCGATAGCGTGTGTTGTACGCAATACCGGGTGTTACTAACAACGATATATTATTATAATATTATTATGAACTAGCAGTTATGAATAGTATTAAATAAATTTTTAATTTTATAACATTATTATTCATCATACACATTTTCTAGAACATGTTATAAGAACAAAATAATTTTTTCAGGTAAAATAAGTATTTTTCAAAAAAATACAGTTTTGCCGCCTTTTGATGGTGCACCCACCTTAAATCTGGTTTTTGAAATGTTTATAAGTTCAATTTTACAAAATAAAATTATTATTTGGAATCAAGAAATAAAAATTTACTTTGGATAAATTTTTCATTTTATTCTGATAACTTTAATATTTTAATGAATAGTAAAAACACGCAATATTTTAATTAAAAACAACTTTTTTCATCGTAATATCTTATGTGGTTAAATTATAATATTGAATGGTTTTAAAGTATAAATAGAATATATTTTTACCATTTAATATATTGTATGTCATTAGCATTGATTTTACCTTGAGTTCATAGGTTAAATCATTTCAATCTTTTGCAATGTTTTAAAGAAAAACCCGTTTTCTTTGGACAACGGGATTAATTTTAATTTAATTTCTGCAACTTTTGTGTATTTAATTTGGAAAAATGGATTCCATATTTGGAATCAGTTGGTCCAAATTATGTTAATAAGCTACTTTTTATTTTTGGGCATTGCGAATAGTAACTACAGTAAATTTTATTTACTATAGTTAAAGGTAAATTGGGTAATTAAGGGTAAATATAAGATTATAAAATTACCCTAACACTTGAAAAAATCATATTGGATGACTAAAAGTCGACCCATAGCACCTAAGGGTCGTATTAGATTCAATTAATGGACTTTTTTCTATGAATATAATTTAATTATTATTAAAACCAAAGAAAGTGACAACATGTCACTCTCTTAAATACTATAAGTATAATAATTTTAAGTTAGTGATAAACTTCATGAAACTTCGAACATTAATAGTCTACAAAAAGATAACAAAATTATATACATCATGAGAATTTATTTAGAATTTTTTGGGGTTAAATAATTTTCATTAATTGTGACACAATAGTGATGGAGAAATTATTTATCTAGTGAAAAATCAAGAATATAGTTTTTATTAAACCAATAGTGACCATAAAAGGCACAAGACCCTGAAAAAAACATATTGGTAATGTAAATTTAAACTATAATCATCCAATGGTCTAATATTTGACAATTTGGAGTCTTATACAAGCAATTATAGAAATTATATTATATTATTTTAGATGATGCCAAAGTTGTCACCTTCATAATTTAGTAAATATAACAATTTAACTATTGTGATTTTAAGATGATAAATTCGAGTAAAAGTATTATTGTGAAATTTAATATATTTATCTTTATCATGGGATTTTATTTTTAATTTTTATTCAACATATAAGTATATTAAATAATTATACAAAAATGTTGTAGTAATTATTTTATTAAGAGATAAACCTAATAAATAGTTTTAAAAATAATAAAATAAATATTATATGAACTATTTAATGTTCTCCACTAATTTTATAGATAAATATGATCATTTATGAGTCTATTAAAGCTTTTAGTTCGAAAATATAGTCTGTATATATTTTATATAAATTCAAATAAATGAATAGTGTCAAATTTGACACTATTGTTATTTTATAAAAATAACATAATATAAAATTGTTTAAAAATCACAAAAATATTTAAAAATTATAAATTAAACTTTATATGGTCTATAATGTTATAAAGTAAACAATTATGGAAAATTCACAACAAATAAGTATTTATTTGTTATAATTTTAAAGTTTATAATTTTATTACCAAAAATAAACCTAAATAGATTAAATAAGGATAAATCAAAATGATAAGGTTTAAAATAAGATCCAAACATGTCTAAATTTGGTTGGTTGATGAGATTACAACCATGTATCATCTAATATTTGAATATGAGTCATTTTTGGAGGTTTTTTAGTGGGGTTAGATTTATTATAAATTAATATTTTTAAGAATTCCAAAGGTGCCCCTCTCCTCCCTTATAAAGGGGAACCTCATCCCTCTCTTCCACACACCACTTTTAGCCTTCACTCTCGTCCAAACCCTGCCCAATTATCTTCTCCACTTCAATAGAAACATCCTAGAGGTCCTGGTCTTTTTCAAAGACCAATTTTAGTGCCCTAAGAGGAGGTCTCAAAGAGGCGCTTCAAAGAAGAGGTAATTTCCGTTACCAATTATTTCACCTTTATTTATTCTTCCACTTCTTCTTCTTAGGTTGTTTCATTATGAAGTAATAACATCAGAATCACTCATATACTGATATGTTATTATAATTATGAAATAACCCTATTTCACCATCTATCCATCCTACGGAAAACGAAATCACCGCGCGTGCGTACGTACGGAATACCGTCTCCACGCCGTGGTGTAATGTATTTTCCACCACCACCTTACTTGTATGGGTATAATGGTGTAAATAATGACTATATATGATTATTGTAAATTTATAATGATTCTGTAATAGTATACATACACTCCAATAAAATTTCATGATCATGGGAACGATATCATCGCTCGTGCGTACGTACGGAATACCGTCTCCACGATGCGATGAGATTAATTCTCAATGATTAACCATTCATAAATGATTATAAATTATATATAATAAGTAATCATGAAATATATGACAAAATAATGATACTGGATTTATGTATATATATATATATGTGTGTGTGTGTATGTCATCCAATTAATTCCATTCAATTCAATGCGGAAACGAAAACAACGTTCATGCGTACGTACGGCCTACCGTCTCCATGAACGGTATATTTCATTCCATTTATCGATCTATTACATATATGTATATTCTGAGTATATATTATATATAAATCATGTTTTACCTTATGGATATAAGTAATCATGATCTAATTAATCATATGAATAATTACAAGTCAAAACACGGACGACAAATGAAACGATTTTACCCAAAACGCTCTTTAACATGGAATTTACAAAAGAACGGGTAATATAAAGTCATAAGTGAACCATATATGATATCATAACAATTAATATGATTCTGTAATAAGTCAATAACATTATTTAAATCATTATAAAGGAGGTTCGTATACGTACAAAGTATATCGGACCTAAGGTAAGGGATAATTTTGCAAATCTCATTTTTATCCGAGATTGCTTATTCGTAATTATTTACTGGGGTTATTGTCATCATCCATGTACATGTTTCCTAAAAATGGTTTCATGTATGTTCAAAGTCCTTTTTACCCACTTTTGTCTTTTAATACATGGTATATAAGGAATATTTCTTTTGTTTACGTTACGAGGTACTTTTTTGACTTTTTCAGCAAAAGTACGAGAAGAATGTTTTTTTAACTTATACGGCATGAAAGGATTTTTACGGTTTTATAAAGCCTTATTTTCATGAAACTTACTCCAAAATATTTCATGACTATTTTCAAAAAAATCTCTTTCTTTTAAAATTGCATGATGTTTTGTGAAAAGAAATTTATTTTTTAGAATAAAGGATATTTTCTTCAAGAATTCATTTCAAGTGTTTTATCAAAACCATTTTCCATCTAAGATGGCATTATTTCATTTGTGTATGTTTCAAGTATAATGTATCTATGATTTACATGGTTTAACTTTTCTTATGATGAAATGATATCCATTTGTTTTATATGGATTATGTTATGATGGAATAATGATTATAAAACCTATTTTATTCTTTGGGTTATGATGAATGTTTTAAGTTTATTTTGTGGCACAAGTAAGAATTATTTCACTATGAGATGGGTGGGACCTATATCTCCCTCCAATGCATTGGGTAAAGATTTATATCTCATGAGACATACATGGATGGAATGGTAAGTTAATCTGGTTCAGTATTACAAGACTGGAACGAGGAGTGAACTCGATTCAGAAAGGGACTTTGTCTACTAAGATGGTCTTGGCAGCAATGCCTTGGCTACTATAGAAATCATTACATGTTCTTAATGGATGCCACAATTACATGTTTTATTCCCATTCTATTTTATCATTCTTAATGTTTCTTTATGATCTATGCCTTACGTACTTCCATGTTTTATGTCATAGCTCAAGCTTTTGATGTTTAAACATTATGTTCATGTTTTTAAGTTCAAATGTATATGGTATGTTTTATTTTATCCATGCTTACCCTTAATGAGAATTTGAGATCACCCTTTTTATGTTTTCTTTTCCCCAGGATATAAAGAAAGGTTTTCGGTAAGAAAAAAAAAGGGAAATATCTTTATGGGAGATGTTGAAGATCTTTCACCATGATTAAAAGATTACGTTCCAAGTTTCCAAAGACACTAAACTATTACGGTCCTTGTGTGTCTGTTTTTTTTATGTATTAAGTATTCCGCTAAATTAATGTAATGTCCATGTACATCAAGCTTTGGTTCTCTACAGTGAGGGTGCACACACACCCACAGGAGCGTATGGAAGAACCAGATCAAATCCATCGTGTGGGGCGGTGTAGTGGTAAGGAGTGGGAGTCGAGCACTCCCGCAAAGGGAACCGTTATAGGGCAGTACCATGGAGGGTGAAGATAACCAATTGAGAGATGAACTGAATATTGAGCCTTAAAAATATGTCTCTGAATCCCCATTATTTCGTTGTGGGATGATATTTTTCAGTAGAAATTGAATATTGGCCATCTCATCTCACCAGGCGAGATCTATTCCGCTCGATTCAATCTCGTGTTCGAACTCCACCATTTTTGTATTAACGCCACATTTTTTGGACCGTCTGATTGGGGAAATAATTCATCTCAACCCCTCATCAGTTTTTGAAACCTAGGTATCACCAGAGCCGATCGATCAGATCCATGATAAAATCTCAATTGTTCAAGACATTTTAAAACTCACAGTTTTTCCAACATACATCTGATCAATCCGTGATTTGGTCTCATAAATAAATCAATTTTAAAAAAATCATGGAAACGTTATTATCCTTCTGATCAGACCTCATATGATCTGGATCGTCTTCTCTTTTCCATGTTGTCTTTTTGCCTCTTCTTCTTCCTCCCACCAAACCAGTGGCTTGCCCATGATTTTGTACTTCATCTTCTTCATTTCCTTATCCCTCGAGATCCACCACCATTCTCTTTGGACCAACAAAGTATTTGTACCCATAAACCACTTTTGGTCTCCAATTAATTATTTCTTTGATCCTATTTTATGTTTCCACAACATTATATATATATATACATATATCTTAATATAATTACTGATTAAGTTAGATGTTATTTTAATTAGAGTTTTAGACTTATTTTTTTTATTACATTTAGATGGTCCCTGTTTATTAGGAATTTTTATATTTAAAAAATATATAAAACCTATATATAAACCCTAAACTACACTTGTAACCTTACCCGATATCTCTTCCTCAACATGCGAACAATCATTGGCCCACCCACCCTCTCTCTTGAGTCCATGTAAGGGATCAATTTGATTCACCTTTATCAACTTATTTTTTCTTTCAGGTTTTTAGATATATATATATACATATATATATATATGTTGTATCTCCTCCAAATCCAAACATGTATTTCTAAATGAGTTTATCAGTGTTTTTTATAGTGTAAAACTCATGAAAGGAAGTCATTTTTGCTTTTAATTCAACATGAAAACCCTTTTTATCAACTTTTACATTTTCAGGGATTATATACATATTTTTGGATTTATTTCAAACTCAATTTTTTTTAGTTTTTATAAATATAATTATAGATATTAACTAATGTTTTATGGTGTATATCCCTTGTAAGGGTTAATCATAATTTATGTTTTTATAAACTATATATATGTATATATGTATATATATACTTATATTTGGATAAACAAAACTAAACCATTTTGGATTTTTATTATTCTAATTGATGATCATTTTTTTAAATGATGTTCTTAAAACATGTAATACATGAAATGTTTTATTTCATTGTTTTTTAAATTTTTAAAACACCTTTTTACAAATTATGTATATATGGTTTTGTATAAACATATATATATAAGTTTGATTATGTAAAAAATCTCTTTCAGTTTGTCTGATTCTAAAATGATGAACATTCATTTCTGAATGATGTTCATAATATATATTATTCCTTAAAGGGTTTACTTGTTTTTCTATAAACTAAACCCTATATATATTTATAAAAAAACCTAATCTATTTTTATGGTTTTTGAACAATGAAACATGTGTTTTTTAAAATATGAACTTAAATACATGTAAACCCTCTATGGAATCAACTGGGTTTGGTTGATTTTAACCAAGAAAAAATATATGTGTATATACAGTAATGTGAATATATAAATATATGGGTTTTAATTATAATCGAAATTGGTTTTTCCATAAAACATCTTCTTATTGATCAAATTATGTTTTCTGAAGTGTAAAACAATTATAAGGATTTATTCAACCTTGTTTTTTTCTATGAAAATACCAAGTGTACACCTTGTTTATATATAGGGTTTTATATAATTTTCAAATCCCACAAATAAACATATATGTATTACAATTTTTACGTCTCATGTTTTAAATAATTCTAGAGATGTACGTAAATTGTACAATTTTTTTCATGATTAAGCACAAAAATAAATGCATACATTCATAAGCGCATGTGGTTAATTTCTTCTTCATTTATACATGAATACACCGCATAAAATAATGATTTTGCATCTATACATTGTATTTTAGTTTGTTACAAGAAATTAAATTAATTATATATGTTTATGTTTTAATCAATTTGTATATAAAAATTAACAATGCGTGGAATAAACAAGTATATCAAAGTCAAAACATGTAATACATTGAATGAAATGTTGTACATTCATTAGGGTTTAATGAAAGATTTATTATTTTATGTGACAACCTATTATTTTATGTGTACTAGGTCTTACTACATGTGAAAAAGTATGAAGTTTTAGTCCATACATGTCACTATTAAATCTGATGCAGCCATAACCTAAAACTAAATAATTTAGTATGTTTTAAATTTATTGTATTTTTCATTTCATTTATGATTATGTATGCAAAATATTATGGATAAATAGTTTTTGTTCCTTTGTATTTTGTGACACTATGAAAATTGGACCAAACTAAGACATATGAGGAATGTATTCGACTAAAATGATGTGAACGGTGCGCCCCGAATTATATAGAACTCTAATGCATTGGGTAAAGTGATGAATCTCATGAGTTAATGTGAAATGATGTGTTAACATGATTCTATAATTTTTTAAAACTATGTGGGGTAGTTTTCCACAATTATGTTGGGTTTTTACCCATATGGTCTTGGCTTGAGGCCATCACAGAATGATCATATACGGTCTTGGAGTAACACCATAACAAAGTCTACAATTATAAATTCCTAAATTATATACTAGTATATGAAAAATAAAGGTATAAATCAATTATAATAATATCCCTTGGTTAGTAAACTATTATGATGATGAATGTGTATGGCATAAGAAAATCATGCACATGGTAAGTTATTTAACGAAAAGGATGAAACAAAAGTTGATGTTACATCTATCAATCCAGGAATTGCATATGAAGTTTTAAGGGAATTGTAAATACCCGAAAATTCCAAGGGATGTTTTTTATTAAATTCTTTGGAATTTTACGAGTCCGCAGTTTCAAACGGCACCTGATTCCGAGGCCCGATGTGCCCGGAATCATTTCCTGAAGTTTCGTTCGGTTATGTTCAGTAAACGTACATGTGGGGTTTTCTATTTTTTGAACCAGAGTTCAGAATATAAATCAAAGGACACTGATGAACTCGTAGCACTGGTATTCGTTTAAAAAGACATTTATCTTAGTTGGGTTTGGTCGAGAGCGGACGTTAATTTTGGGGATTTATAATAAATTAAATAAAATTGACATGTTACACAATTTTAATTAGTAGGTAGTTTTTTATATCCAAAGGGAGTTTTTTGGTGGGGCCCACCCCCACAAAACCACTCATGAGAGGATAATGTGTGGTGGGTCCCACATGAACACTATCCCTTTAAACTCCCTTGAAACCCCCTTTAACTCTTAGAATTCCATGTTTTAATTTTTGAAAACACTCCACCATTAATGAAGTGAATTATTTCAATTTTACTTCATATCTTTTTGAATCCATTTGTCCACATTTAATCAAATTCATTGTCACTTTTTATGAAGGATAAATCTTGAGTTTTGTGCAATAAAAATAACAGAGAACAATCTCTATTATTTTTTTCTTATGTTTTTGGTGGAGAGCTAAGGAGAAGAAGGAGAAGAGGGAGAGCCTTCTTCCAACGACGAAGGACGTCCTCTCCTGACAATGAATGGTGATGCCCATGAAGAGTGCCCATTTTTCATTTATCTTCCTCCACATCAATGGAGAAGATGCCGACCGTAGAGATCATCTCCAATGACTAACGAATTTTTCCTTGGATGTTGATGGAACGATATCTGTCTAATGCGCTGTCGTCTTCTGCGACACTCGACTACCGCGATGCTCGTCATCTGCGATTCATCGACGTGGAACGTCCAATAATAGGTAGGAAGTTTTTGTAAAATTTTACGTGAATAAAATTATATCTCATTATTGATGAATGCTTTTGATTGTCTTCGGCCATTTTATATCACCTAACGTGGAGGGCGCGAGTCGAATGAACACGGCTTGTCGAACCTCTGTTGGTTTGTGATTATTTTTGGAAAAGGCGACCGGAGGCGGCGGCGAACGGAGGTGGTAGAGACCAGAGGTGGAAGAGATCCGAAGATGCGGCCACACACTGGTCATGTGGAGGAAAAATTCAGCCCACAACTGCTGATTATTCGTGCTTAAGAACCAACCGACTATTGGTAACCGGGCTGGCGAACCGCGGCACCCACAGGTGCCGCGTGGAGGAGGTGCAACCCACATCCATCGACCGCTTTCTAGATGAGCCGACCAGCTATGGCCAGTTGGGAAAACAAACGAGGCGCCACATGGCACCGTGCTACGGTGAAGACTGCGCCCTGCGCTCTGCGGGCCGCTTCGGTGGGAGAACCGGCCGGCCGCCTGCTGGCCAAGCTGAAGGAAACTGCAACACCCGCATGTTCCGCTTTGGAGAAATAATGGCCAGCTGTGCAGGCCTCTTGAGCCAGGAAAAACCACCCCGCTTTTTCCAGCCGGGCAGCTAGGAGGGGCGGCACCGCTCTGCGCCACCGAGCGAGCCGAACTGGGCTGTAACCGCGGGTCGGGTCCGCGGGTGGTCCACGCCCCACCAGGCCGAGTCGACCCCCCAAACGGGTCGGACTCTCTTGGAAGGGTCCGCGGGTGGTATGCGCTACACTGGGCCGGGCTGGCCCCCAGCCGGGTCGGACTCGCCAAACCGGGTCGGGCCGACCCGCCAGCCTACTGGGCTTGACAGGCCGGGCCCGTTTAACTCAAATGAGAATGTCTTCTAGTCCACGATTCCGATTGACGCACCGTCTGCGGCAATTGGAAACATGCGATGAGGAGGTCATTTTTTGATACTGTAAGTAACATTTGAAAAACATTGGAAAATATCTGGGATTGGAACGAGCGTAATTCCAACCAGGCCCCTGGAACAGAAATGCTAATAACTCTCAAACCGGGCATCTGATTGATGCATCGTCTATCGTGTTGGGTTCCTTTTGATGCAATGGAACTATGGGAAACATCAACTCAGGACTTATTGATAGTTTATGTATTGACACTTGGCTCGAACAGCGGGCCCTCCTTCAATCGAGCGTGCTGTGTGCTAGAACCCTAGAGCTCGCTGCGACTATGACGACTACTGTACTGGGATCCTACGTGGGTTCGACAGCGAATAATAATGTACTAATATCCTACATGGGGTCGGCAGTCAAGAATATTATACTGGGATCCTACATGGGTTCGGTAGCGACGACTACTATACTGGGATCCTGCGTGGGTTCGGCAGCAATGACTACTCTACTAGGATCCTAAGTGGGTTCGACAGTAACGACATCTTTACTAGGATCCTATGTGGGTTCGACAGCGATGATTTCTGTTCTTGTATCCTGTGAGGGTCTGACAGTTTTGATTTCTGTTCTGGTATCTTGTGTGGTTTCGACAGCTTAGATGAATCAGTGGCTACAACTGATCATCTCTATCTCTATACGAAAGATGTATATCTGTGTGAGCTGAGTCATGTCTTTCAACCATTATCATCGAGGTGATTGACTTTACTTCCACTGTGGATTTGGTTTGTGCTTGGGCTCGAGAGTTGGATCCTGACTTTGATTGATAACTTAGGTATATATATGGGCATATACCTATGTAGGGTTGATTGATACTTCATGTGTCATCTTTCTATTGTGCTTTATCATTTGCAGATTTTATGGGACCATTAGGGTTTCAGGGTACCTACTGAGTATCGTTATACTCATCCCCGCACAGGCTATGCTCGCACCTCGTTGTGTTGGATGCATACGATGGACATCACTGACCGAGGCGGAGTGTATATGGACTAGATAGTACCCGGTGGTGGACCTCACGACGAGTCAGTACCCGTAGGAGATGAAAGGATGTGGAGCACTAAGGAGTCTATCTATACCTACCCTTCAGGTAAGATCTGTGGTGGATGATCCGGTATTTGATAGGTATCTTCCATCTTTTTGTCTTTATATTTGTACATGTTGTCCTTTACTTGTACTTTACTGTTGGGCTTGTGTTTCTGGCCCCTTTCCTTTCAGAACATTCATTTTTATACAGCTTTACTTAGTATTTAATTCCAATTTTGTACTCTATTTTTTTTTAATTTTTAAAGGGAATTCCTTCCCTTACTATCTGTATTATGCCTTTGGTTCTAGTCACCATCCCCCGGCCTATGGAAGTCAGGCTTGGGGTAGTCACAGCACAGGCCCCGAGGACGGGTCGTGACAAATCGGTATCATAGGAGTAAGTTCTATCACAAAACTCAGGACTCAGATCATTTGTTTCAGTGAAGAAATAGTGTTATGAGTATTGAGTGTAGTTTTTAGTCCAGGGAGTCCAGTTTTGGTGCGGCGGCTGACGTATCCATACACAAGAACCCTGACCTCGGATTTCCGACTCAATGCACGAAAACACTGAATGCGTGTGTGTTTCCTTTGAAATTTTTTCTTTGTGATTACTTTGTGTCAGCTCCCCATGTATACTGTTTTAACCGTTGCACACCTGTTTCTTTTCAAGATGTCCCCATGAAGGCAGCATGCTAGGGTTTCGAGTTTCGTATGAGATGGTAGCCTACAGAGCCATGAGGCCTCGGTGTAGGGCCCCATCACAGCGGTGGCACCAGCGATACCATTAACCGATGGGCTACCGTTTCCACTATCCCCAGCAGTATAGGGTGCGTGCTGTTTGAGAGCGTTGCATGAGTTACTGTGATAGAGGCCTCTGAGGCTTCGAGGCGAGATAGACTTTCAGATGGAAGGGTGATGGATGGAGGTTACAACACGAGTTTTCCACACAGTTAGGACACCCGCTGACTTGATGGTGTACCTAGCTGTTAGTCTCTTTCAGGGAGCAACAGAGAGGTGGTGGAGCCTGATGAACCAGTTTTACGATGAGGCAACCCTCACCTGGGGAGACTTTGAGGGTCTTTTCAGGGCAGAGTTTATACCAGCGAATCTACACTCTGTGCGGGCATGGGAGCTACTTCTCTTTCCACAGGGCTTTCTGACCATAGCGGAGAACTCTACAACCGACAATAGATAGATGTCACAGAGTTCCAAGTGGACTAGTCTAATAGGTGGGAGAACTCAATATATAGGTATGGTTGTGTGGGGAGCATGAGATAGATCCATCTATAGGAGGAGCATGCAGTGTTATGCATGCCGCGGACAGGGTCACATGGATCAGGACTGCCCGACCCGCCATGCGGACGAGTAGTAGGAAGTAGAGGGACCTCCCAGGAAAAGGCGTATATTCAACAATGTTGGTCCGTGAGGATCAGGCGGACATGGCAGAAGAGCTGGCCAAGCAGTAGGTGGTGGAAGACGTTTCGAAGCCCTCCCACCACCACCACCAGAAAGTTCACCCCGAATGTAGAGAACGGTTGGACATGGGAGAGCTCAACATCTGGTAGCTAAGAACTACGACCATAGTGCTTCAAGAGTAGGTGGAAAGGAGCGGGACTAGATCTAGGAATAGAGACCTTTGTCCATGATGCTTCTAACTCCATTGATGTCGTTGTTTGTGGTTTTTTTTGCCTTTGTACATTGAGCTGCCGTAATAAAAGACACTTGTACATGTGACGTTTGATTTCTTACATTTTTGGGGTGTGGTTGTTACTGAGAGGTTCTGGTAAAAACAATTTACTTGACCCTCACATGTGAGATTTCCACTGGAGGAGACCCAGTGACCACACACTTCTGCCAACAGTGTGACTTGACCCTTGAAGGTGAGAGTAAAGGTTGGATCTCTTAGTAGGGGCATCGAGGCCTTACGACGTCTTCCATGGCTTGAAATTGTACAGTTCAATTCATTAATGACTGTATTAGGAAAAGGATATGTTTTATCCAGGGGATGAGAACAGATTTCTCTTTTCAGCAAAGGATATATCTTCACATCTCTTGTAGTATGTAAGGGATGATGGGTGTAGTCGAGTTCATTACAATTGGATAGTCACACCCATAGTTTGTTGAGCGTACGGTTTACGGTTTACTCTAATCTCAAAAGTATCAGGTGTGTCTTCTCGTAGAAGGCCCTGAACCTGAGACAACGGCGATGACTTGAGTTCATCTAGGACTATGACATCGAGATAGTATATACTCCTAGGAAGGGTAACATTGTAGTAGATTATCTCAGCAAGAAGATCAGTCATTCACCTACTAGGAGAGGCAAAAGAGCATCTAGCCATGTTTCAGATATCCTTCATGGATAGAGATGGAGCATCCTTTCCTCAGTCTCTCACAGTCACTCCTCTACTTCTTCTGTTAGTAAGGGAGGCTCATCGAGGGGACATTGACTATGAGACGCGACATGCTCTGATATCATCAGGGCAGGCACCTGATGAGTTTTCTAAAGGTGGGGAGCATGTCATCCTCTTTAGAGGATGTACCATGGTACCAGTTGCACTACAGGAGGAGGTGTTGAGGGAGTTCCACACTTCCCCTCTAGCGGTACATCTAGGAGTGTAGAAGATGTATCAGGACCTCAAGAGACATCATTGGTGGCCTGGTATGAAGAAGGTGGTAGCAGATTTTATCTCACGATGCCTCGCTTGTCCGCAAGTGAAGGTGGACCACTAGGTTCCAGTGGGATTAGTTCATCCCTTAGAGGTGCCAGAGTGGAAGTGGGATGAAATATCCATGGATTTATTGACGGGACTTCCATGTACATCCAGAGGGTACGACTCTATCTGGATGATCGTAGAATGACTCACCATGTCGGTCCACATCCTACCGATTAGAGATCAGGGCTCAGTAGAGAGTTTGGGATGCCTCTACATTCATGAGATCATACGACTTCATACTGTGCCATCGACTATCGTCTCCGATCGAGATACTCATTTCACTTCACAGCTATGGAAGGGACTATAGGAGGCTTTTGGGACACATCTTCTTTTGAGCACCGCCTTCTATCCTCAGACGGATGGTCAGACTGAGAGGACCATTCAGACTCTCGAGGACATGCTCTATATATGTTTCCTTAACTTTAGTCACAACTGGGAGGATCACGTACCCTTGGTGGAGTTTTCATACAACAACATCTATCACTCCACCATAGGGATGGCACTATACAAGTCATTGTATGACCGAATTTGCAGATCAAATCTGTATTGGACAGGCCTAGGGGAGTCAGCACTTATAGGACCAGAGATGGTGCTTTCTATGACCGAGAAGGTGCAGATCATCTAGGAGAAGATAAATACTGCACATAGTAGGCAGGATTCCTATGCTGGTAGGATAAAGAGACCACTGGAGTTCGAGGATGGCGTCCACATTTTTCTACGGGTCTCACCTCGACGAGGTCTATAGAGATTTGGCCAAGGCGACAAGTTGTCTCCGTGATTCATCAGATATTTTCAGGTCCTCAATAGGGTAGGCGAGGTAGCTTACCGCATGTCCCTTCCACCGTAGTTTTACCGGGTGCATGACGTCTTCAACACATCTTAGCTGAGAAGATATGTGCATGACCTATCCCACATTATCGACCACGAGGATCTGGACATCGATAACGAGGCGACATTCATGGAGTTCCCGATGGAGATCGATGATCGACATGAGCATGTCCTGCGTGGATGGTCAATTCCTCTGGTGCGCGTTCACTAGCAGTACGAGAACCTCTAGGAGAGAACATGGGTGCGGAAGGCTCAGATGCGTTCTCAATACCTCTTTTGTTTCATAGTGTGTGTTGTATCATTACAGGGACAGAAATCCCTGAGGTGGGTGTAATATAAATACCTGGAAATATCAAGTAAATTTAATTTCCTTAAATTATTTGGAATTTTACGAGTCTGCAGTTTCTGATGTTTCCAAATTTTGAGGCCCGATGTGCCTGGAATAATTTCCTGAAGTTTAGTTTGGGTACATTCAGTAAACGTATGTGTGGGTTTTTCTATCTATCGAATCAGAACTTGTAATTGAAATATGAAGACACTTATGAACTCGTAGGGCTGATATTCCCTTAAGGATACCTTTACTACATTTGTGTTTGGTCGAGAGCGGATGTTAATTTTGGGGATTCATAATAAATTAAATAAAATTGATGTGTTACACAATTTTATTTAGTTTGTAGTTTTTATCTCCAAAGGGAGGTTGGTGGTGTGGCCCAACCCCACATAACCTCTCATGAGAGGATAATGTGTGGTGGGGAACACAAGAACAGTATCCCTTTAAACTCCCTTGAAAACCCCTTGAACTCTTGGAATTCCATGTTTTAATTTTTTCCAACACTCCACCATTAATGAAGTTAATTAATTCAATGTAAATTCAAATCTTTTTGAATCCATCTCTTCACATTTAATCTAATGTGTTGTCACTTTTCATGAAGTATAACACTTGATATTTTTTCTATAAAAATAATAGATAAGAATCTCTATTATTTTTCGGTTAACTTCTTGGTGGAGAGCTATGGAGAAGAAGGAGAAGAGGGAGAGCCTTCTTCAAATTACGAAGGACGTCCTCTCCCGACAAAGAACGACGACGCCCACGAAGAGCGCCCTTTTCCTTTTCTCTCCCTCTACGTTAAGGGAGAAGATGGTGACCGTGGAGATCATCACCAATGAATAACGACTTTTTTCTCCGACGTTGATGGAATGATATCCATCTTACGCGATGTCGTCTTCCGTGACGCCCGACTACCACAACGCTCATCTTCCGTGGCTCGTTGACGCGCAAAGTCAAATACGAGGTAGGGGTTTCTGTATAATATTAAGTGAATAAAATTATATCTCGTTCCTAATGAATGCTTTGGATTTTCTTTGGCCATTTGATATCACCTGACGCAGAGGGCGCAGGACGAAAAAACACGACACGAACAAACACGGGCCGATGACCCATCTGTTGGTTCGTGATTATTTTTGGCAAATGAGAACGAAGTCGGTGGAGACCGGAGGTGGTGGTGGCCATAGGTGGCGTTGAATGGAGGTGGTAGTGACAGAAAGCGGAGACCTGCACTGGCCGCATGGAGGAAGACTACGACCCGCAACCACGAGCCGCTCAGGCTGAAGAACCAGCAGCCTACTACCGGCTGGGCGGGCTGTAACAGCCCGAGATTTTATGAAAACTATTCTTTTTTAATTTTATTAATGTCTTGTGTTGTACGCTACACCAAAAGGAGCTTGCACAACACGCATCTTTAACTTGCCTTTCATTACACGCAATCGCAACCTTCCTTGATAGCGTGTGTAGTACGCAATACTGAGTTTCACGAAACAACGATATGCTATTAAAATATTATTAAAACTAGCCGTTATGAATAGTAATAACCACTTTTTAAAATTTTTAGCTCTCAAAATGGACTTCATTTTTGGACTCGGAGTATCGAATTTAGCCTAAGGTGAAATTTTGGTACTTTTCGGATAACTTTCATATTCTGATGAATAGTGAAAATTACTAAATTATAATTAAAAACAACCTTTTTAATCGAAATAATTAATAGTGATAAATTATTAATTTGAGTAGTTTTAAAGTATATTTAGAATATATTTTTACAATTTAATACAATTTTGGTCATTGAATGTAATTTCACATTTAAACCAGACATAATCAAGTGTCAATCTTTTGATAGATATTGTTTCTTAAACACACGCTATTTGTTTTAACAGCGGGATTTAATTATAAAATTAATTAATGAAACTTCTATGTTATGGATTTGGTAAAATAGACTTCATTTTTGAATTCGGAATATGAAATATAGCTTAGGATGAAATTTTGGTATTTTTCTGAAAACATTCAATTTTTGATGAATAGTGAAACCATTATGTGGTAGGTTAAAAACTTAATTTTGCATAAAACATAATTTTACCGCTTCTGTGAATGGAATTTCGAAAATCTGACTGACACGGTTGATATCATTAAGTCAAATGTGGTTTAATGAGATAAAAATAATTTTTTGGTGAATAGTAACTTTTTACTTTTTTTACCGCGGTTAATAGTAAATAGGGTAACTACGGGTAAATATGATATTACTATTACCCTAACACATGTCCTAATTCTATTGGATAAGTGTAATTCGACAAAAAACAACCTTATCAATAAAATATGACCATTTAGGCCCACTTGAGTTAGATTAGGACATTTATTATTAATTTATTTAAAGAAGGGTTAAAATAGTTAAAATCAAAGTTTAATAAGTAAATCATTTTTAATATGGGGTTATACATAAGATAAATTCGACAATAAATATTCATTAGAAATACAAAAAGATTTCCTACATAATGGTATTTTATTTATAATTTTTAGACATTAAATAATTTAATTTAATTATGACACAATGATGATGCAGTAATTGTCTTATTTATGAAATATTGACATAATTGATGTTATAAACACCAAAATAAATGTAATTTGAGACTTTTTATGAATTAAACTAATTTTCTAGGTTACTATGATATATTAGTGTTTATTTAATCAACTTGGTTCGAACATATAATTCTGTTATGACTTTCACAAAAATCATATATCAAATAGTGTCAAAATTGACACAAAATAGTTTTTAAATAAAATATTATATTATTAATTGTTATTTTATTCCTAAAAAATCTAAGGTTCGGCCAAATGACTTAGATAAGGATATATATATTAATAATAAACAATTTGGGGTTCGTTTGGAATGTTATAGTAAGTGTATTAACCATATTGTGAAAGAAAACAAAAAGACATGGTAAAAGTTAAATTATTTAACTTAGAGATAAATCTAATTGATAAGGTTAAAATAATACCCTAAACTTGTCTAAATCCTATTGGTTGATAGTATTTCGACCCATCCCCACTTTAGCTTCTAAATAAGACCCTTTGGAACCATTATAAACCAATTTTGACTTTAATATAAAATAATATTTTGAGATATTCCTAAGGTGCCCCTCTCCTCCCTTATAAAAGGGCACCTCCTCCCCCTCCTCCTCACACCAATTTGAGCACTCAAGCTCGTCTAACCCCTGCCATTTTCTCCTCTCCACTTCCCTAGAATAATCCTAGAGGTCCTGGTCTTCTTCAAAGACCAATCTTAGTTCCCTAAGTGGAGGATTCAAAGAGGCGTTCCAAAGAAGAGGTAATATCCATTACCGATCTTTTCAATTTCTTTCTTCTTCAACTTCTTATTCTTTAGTTGTTTCATGATAAAGTAATAATATCAGTATTACTTACATACTGATATGTTATTATAAATATGAAACAACTCTAATTCACCTTCTATCCATCCTACGAAAACATGAAATCACCGCGCGTGCGTACGTACGGAATACCGTCTCCACGCCGTGGTGTAATCTATTTTCCACCATCACCTTACAAGGATGGGTATAATGGTGTAATGAGTAACTATTTACGATTATTATAAAGTAATATTGATACTGAAATAATATATATATACTCCAATACAATTCCATGATCATAGGAACGATATCATCACTCGTGCGTACGTATGGAATACTGTCTCCACGATGTGATGCGACTCATTCTACATGATCATCATTACATAGTAATTATATAAATGAATTGAATGAATAAATATGATATATGTTACACTAATACCATTCTGGATATAAGGTATCTATAACCTTAAAAGAAGAATAAGAATTTATTCGGCAAAACACGCATAAGAACAAAAGGCAATAAAGACCCGAGTAACAAGTAACAATGAAATATTACTAACAAGAAGCTACGAATATAACCATATATGATATCATATCACTATGTCTGATTCTGGAATAAGTCAATAACATTATTTAAACCATTATACAGGAGCTTCGGACACGTACAAAGCAAATCGGACCTAAGGTAAGGGAAATATCACAATCTCATTTTTATCCGAGATTGTTTATTCGTAAGTATTTACTGGGGTGTATTTTATCATCCACATCCATGTTTCATCAATATGTAATATTATTTCCATCCACCTACAATTTTTTAAATCCATTTTTACCCTTCGGTGAGTTTTTAGTAATATGTATGAAAGGAATCTTTTTTCGTTTTTCGTACGAGGTACTTTTTGACTTTTCCGAAAAAAGTACGAAGAATGTTTTTTTAACTTATACAGCATGAATGGATTTTTAAAACATTATTTCCAAGAAACATCCTTTACAAGTTTTCATGTTTATTTTTAATCAAATTATTTTATTTTAAAGTCGTATGACATGTTATGAAAGGAAAAATGTTTTTAAAGCAGAAAGGATATTTTCCTCAAGAATGGAGTTCAAGTATTTTATCAAAATTATTTTCCATCTAAGATAATAAAAGGGTTCTGTTTTTATCCCTATTATTACATTGGTTTGATTATGTTGTGATGGAAATATTTTTATGAATTCCTTTATCTTATATGAATTGTTTTATGATGTCATGTTGTTTATGAATCCCATTTTTATTACATAGGTTACGCTATGATGTATGGTTTATGATTATGTGGCACACAAAAGAAAGGATTCATTATAAGATAGGTGGGACCTATATCTTCCTCCAATGCATTGGGTAAAGATTTTATCTCATGAGATAGACATGGCTGGAATGGTAGGTTATACCGGTTCAGTGAAACAGGACTGGAACGAGGGTGACTCAGTTCAGAAAGGGACTTTGTCCACTAAGATAGTCTTGGCAATGAGTCATGACTAACAAGAAATGATTTTCCATGATTATGTGTGCATGCCACAAAGTTTCAAGTTTCATGTTATGATTATGGGGATCTCATTTTCACTTCTATGATTTGTTCCATGTTAAGATATCATGATCTCTTTTGCAGGTTATGATTTTCAAAAAGATATGATATGATTTTTATTTCCTTTATTTGCCCTTGCTGAGCATTTGAGCTCACCCTTTTATGTTTTCTTTTCCCTAGGATATAAAGAAAGGTTTTAGGTAAAAAAAGGGAAGATATTTATGGGAGATATTGAAGATCTTTCACCACGATTAGAATATTACGTTCCGAGTTTCCAAAGACAATAAACTATTACGATCCTTGTGTGTGTGTTTTTGTTATGTACCAAGTATTCCGAAAAAGTAATGTAATGTCCATGTACGTCAGGCTTCGGGTCTCTACAGTTGGTATCAGAGGAAAGGTTTAGTCAACCTTTGGAAACTAGGATGCGAGAAATTTAGTGAGATCCCTAGAGATATTTCTAATGTATGTCTAGGGATGTCCCTAAGGTTATGTATACGTATAGGTTATAGTACTATAATTACGCTAACGATCATATAATTAAACCTAAGATGTTAGATATTGAAGGTACTCCCCCTTTATTATGTTGTTTTCCCTAGCATGAATTTTTCCTCTCACACTATTCTTTTTGGGTTTTAGAAGATGGCTGGAACCCGAAGGAACCGTGTTGATCAATGCAATGGACAATGCAATGATTTCCCTCCTGAACAAACAAATGTTATGGGAGATGGAGTGCAAAATCTTATAGCTATACTTACACAAGATATGAATCATTCTGGACTTCCAAATAAGCAGAGAAGGGAACAATATTCTATTGAGTCCTTCATGAGGCAACATCCACTTTCTTTCAGTGGGTCTTCTGATCCACTTGTTGCTGAACAATGGATCAGTACCAATGAAAAGATATTTTCAGTTCTTCAATGTTCTGAGCATGATAAATTCATCTTAGCAGTATATCGTTTGGAAGGTGAAGCTGATAAATGGTGGAATCTTATCAAGAATACGAGGCAAAGAGATGAAATTGAGTCCATGGAATTGGAGGAGTTCAAGAACTTGTTTTTCAGTAAGTAATTCCCTCGTATTCTTCTAACAAAGATGGAAAAGGAGTTTCTTGAGCTGAAGCAGAAGGATGATGAATCTCTTGGTATATACGAAGAAAATTTTACAAGACTTGCAAGGTATGCATCTGGCATTATCATCCAAACTGAAAGTAAAGTTGATCGATTTTTCAGTGGCTTAAAACCAAGTCTTCGAAGGGAATTAGCTATAAGAGACTTTAGTATCTATGAATAAATTGTGCGTTGTGCTATCAAGGTAGAAATGGAAGTTGGTGTTACATATCCATCTCATGGTTTTGACAAGAAACGAAAGATGGAGTTCAAGGAGAAATCTCAGAATAATGATGAAAAGAATATGAATGTTTCCATATGCACAAAGTGTGGAAAGAAGCATGGTGGAGATTGTCTTAAAGGGACTAGAAAATGTTTTAAGTGTGGAAAAGAAGGTCATCAAGCAGCTGAGTGTCAAAGTAATGGAAAAAGGGATTCTAATGATGTGAATAAAGCAAACACTAAAGAGAACGCACCACCAACACTTCAATGCTTCAAGTGCAAGGAAATGGGGCATTATGCTAATAAATTCCCTAATCCAAGGGTTAGTGATGATAGACATGAGCAACCGCTTAAGTCAAAGTACAAAGGGAAGTCACATGCGATCACCATTGGCGATGTTTAATATGATAATGATGTGGTGGAATGATTAAGTGTTTATGTAATGGGATTCCAAAATAATGTTGTATCATAAAGTATTAGAATATTTATGTATTGGTCTAATGTGGTATTCAAAGTGATTGAGATATTTTTGGAAATAAGATGATATGAGCATAATGAAAGGGAAAATGAGAACACGAAATGTTTAACAGTATTCATGAGCTCATGATTGATATAAGGACTAAGTGATATCATTGTTTGAGTATATAGAATTTTGAGGATTTTGGTATGTGGAAAGTGTTAAATTTTAACTACATTCATGTTTTCACTAAGGTATTCAAGAGAATACATGATTAAGGACTTTGAATGTTTGGAATGTGACCAAAAAAACATATCTTATGATATATGGGGATCGATGATTGTGTTAAATCTATGGTAATGGTTTTCACTATGTTATGAGAGTGGACTGCAGTATTATGGATAAGCCTAAAGATTGGAATGGATTATGTTGGACATAAGTTAGTATTGTTTAAGGATAGAAGTTTTCTCGATATAATTAATGGGATGTTATAGTAATATAGTTTTAGAAAAAGGACAACCTGCAGGACGGTTGACAGCCCATCGCGTCGGACAAGGCTATGGGAATCGAACCCACAACCGAAGTGTTACTGGCCTTTATCGCCTACCACTGGCCTACAGGAAGTCCCTGTTTAGTATAAACAAGTTTTATTATATTAAGCTGTATGACATATGATGTATAAGTCCATTTTAAGAACCATATATGATTAATATCACTATAGATCGACTTATGTATATAATTTTTTTTCTAACCTTTTGTTTGAGACAGATGGAATGACCCGTCATTCTATCACATGATCTGCTAACACTTCACGAATAACAAATTCAACTTCATTTATTTAAGAGATGAAGTGGAAATTGTTAAAGGCACGATCAACAGTGATATTGTACCAAAATAAAGTAAGTATTTATTCTAATTCAAATTCTTTAACTTTAGGGAAACGATCTTGAAAACAAAAAATGTTGTCCTAGTGATCTTATATCTGATTAATCAGATGGTACCTTAGATCGTCACAAATTTATGGCTTTGTGATTGCTGGATTTTCCATAGCCATGTTCTCTACCACTCTCCATCAGAACATGATGGTTAGATTTATCTTCCATATCCATATTTTCACCTATGTGGAAACCCAGTGATTAGTTTATTTGGGTAACCGTTACGTTTCATACTTTTGTTTTTAAAGATTGGTTTTGATATTCCTTTTTACGATGTGGGTTTCTATTAAAGAAATTTCGAATAGTAATCCATTTATAACCCCGAAGAATTTCGAGGGCGAAATTCATTTTAAGGGGGGTAGAATGTAACAGCTCGATATTTTATGAAAAATATTCTTTTTAATTTTATTAATGCCTTTTGTTGTACGCTACACCAAAAGTAGCTTGCACAACACGCATCTTTGACTTTCCTTGCATTTCACGCAATCACAACCTTCCTCTATAGCGTGTGTAGTACGCAATACTGAGTTTCACGAAACAACGATATGCTTTTAAAATATTATTAAAACTAGCTGTTATGAATAGTAATAACCACTTTTTAAAATTTTTAGCTCTCAAAATGGACTTCATTTTTGGATTCGGAGTATCGAATTTAGCCTAAGGTAAAATTTTGGTACTTTTCAAATAACATTCATATTCTGATGAATAGTGAAAATTACTAAATTATAATTAAAAACAACATTTTTAATCGAAATAATTAATAGTGAAAAATTATTAATTTGAGTGGTTTTAAATTATATTTAGAATATACTTTTACAATTTAATACAATGTTGTTCATTGAATGTAATTTCACATTTAAACCAGACATAATCATGTGTCAATCTTTTGATAGATATTGTTTCTTAAAAACACGCTATTTGTTTTTACAGCGGGATTTAATTATAAAATTAATTAATGCAACTTCTATGTTATAAATTTGGTAAAATAGACTTCATTTTTGAATTCGGAATATGAAATATAGCTTAGGATGAAATTTTGGTATTTTTCTGAAAACTTTCAATTTTTGATGAATAGTGAAACCACTAAGTGGTAGGTTAAAAACTGAATTTTGCATAAAACTTAATTTTACCACTTTTGTGAATGGAATTTCGAAAATCCAACAGACACGGTTGATATCAGTAAGTAAAATGTGGTTCAATGAGATAAAAATTAATTTTTGGTGAATAGTAACTTTTTACTTTTTTTACCGCGGTTAATAGTAAATAGGGTAACTAAGGGTAAATATGATATTACTATTACCCTAACACATGTCCTAATTCTATTGGATAAGTGTAATTCGACCAAAAACAACCTTATGAATAAAATATGACCATTTAGGCCCACTTGAGTTAGATTAGGACATTTATTATTAATTTATTTAAAGAAGGGTTAAAATAGTTAAAATCAATGTTTAATAAGTAAATTATTTTTAATATGGGGTTATACATAAGATAAATTCGACAATAAATATTCATTAGAAATATAAAAAGATTTCCTATATAATGGTATTTTATTTATAATTTTTAGACATTAAATAATTTAATTTAATTATGACACAACGATGATGCAGTAATTATCTTATTTATGAAATATTGACATAATTGATGTTATAAACACCAAAATAAATGTAATTTGAGACTTTTTATGAATTAAACTAATTTTATAGGTTACTATGATATATTAGTGCTGATTTAATCTACTTGGTTCGAACATATAATTCTGTTATGACTTTCACAAAAATCATATATCAAATAGTGTCAAAATTGACACAAAATAGTTTTTAAATCAAATATTATATTATAAATTGATATTTTATTCCTAAAAAATATAAGGTTCGTCCAAATGACTTAGATAAGGATATATATATTAATAATAAACAATTTGGGGTTCGTTTGGCATGTTATAGTAAGTATATTAACCATATAGTGAAAGAAAACAAAAAGACATGGTAAAAGTTAAATTATTTAACTTAGAGTTAAATCTAATTGATAAGGTTAAAATAATATCCTAAACTTGTCTAAATCCTATTGGTTGATAGGATTTCGACCCATACCTACTTTAGATTCGAAATAAGACCCTTTGGAACCATTATAAACCTATTTTGACTTTAATATAAAATAATATTTTGAGATATTCCTAAGGTGCCCCTCTCCTCCCTTATAAAAGGGCACCTCCTCTCCCTCCTCCTCACACCACTTTGAGCACTCAAACTCGGCTAACCCCTGCCATTTTCTCCTCTCCACTTCCCTAGAATAACCCTAGAGGTCCTGGTCTTCTTCAAAGACCAATGTTAGTTCCCTAAGTGGAGGATTCAAAGAGGCGTTCCAAAGAAGAGGTAATATCCATTACCGATCTTTTCAATTTCTTTATTCTTCAAATTATTCTTCTTTAGTTGTTTCATGATAAAGTAATAACATCATTATTACATACATACTGATATGTTATTATAAATATGAAACAACCCTAATTCACCTTCTATCCATCCTACGGAAAAATGAAATCACCGCGCGTGCGTACGTACGGAATACCGTCTCCACGCCGTGGTGTAATCTATTTTACACCATCACCTTACAATGATGGGTATAATGGTGTAATGAGTAACAATTTATGATTATTATAAAGTAATATTGATACTGAAATAATATATATATACTCCAATAAAATTCCACGATCATAGGAATGATATCATCACTCTTGCGTACGTACGGAATACTGTCTCCACGATGTGATGCGACTCATTCTACATGATCATCATTACATAGTAATTATATAAATGAATTGAATGAATAAATATGATATATGTTACACTAATACCATTCTGGATATAAGGTATCTATAACCTTAAATGAAGAATAAGAATTTATTCGGCAAAACACGCATAAGAACAAAAGGTAATAAGGACCCGAGTAACAAGTAACAATGAAATATTACAAACAAGAAGCTAAGAATATAACCATATATGATATCATATCAATATGTATGATTCTGGAATAAGTCAATAACATTATTTAAACCATTATACAGGAGCTTCGGACACGTACAAAGAAAATCGGACCTAAGGTAAGGGAAATATCACAATCTCATTTTTATCCAAGATTGTTTATTCCTAAGTATTTACTGGGGTGTATTTTATCATCCACATCCATGTTTCATCAATATGTAATATTATTTCCATACACCTACAATTTTTTAAATCCATTTTTACCCTTCGGTGAGTTTTTATTAATATGTATGAAAGGAATCTTTTGTCGTTTTTCGTACGAGGTACTTTTTGACTTTTCCGACAAAAGTACGAAGAATGTTTTTTTAACTTATACGGCATGAATGGATTTTTAAAACATTATTTCCAAGAAACTTCCTTTACATGTTTTCAAGTTTATTTTTAATCAACTTCTTTTATTTTAAAGTTGTATGACATGTTTTTAAAGGAAAAATGTTTTTGAAGAAGAAAGGATATTTTCCTCAAGAATGGAGTTCAAGTATTTTATCAAAATTATTTTCCATCTAAGATAATAAAAGGGTTCTGTTTTTATCCCTATTATTACATTGGTTTGATTATGTTGTGATGGAAATATTTTTATGAATTCCTTTATCTTATATGAATTGTTTTATGATGTCATGTTGTTTATGAATACCATTTTTATTACATGGGTTACGCTATGATGTATGGTTTATGATTATGTGGCACACATAAGAAAGGATTCATTATAAGATGGGTGGGACCTATATCTCCCTCCAATACATTGGGTAAAGATTTTATCTCATGAGATAGACATGGCTGGAACGATAGGTTATACCGGTTCAGTGAAACAGGACTGGAACGAGGGTGACTCGGTTCAGAAAGGGACTTTGTCCACTAAGATAGTCTTGGCAATGAGTCATGACTAACAAGAAATGATTTTCCATGATTATTTGTGCATGCCACAAAGTTTCAAGTTTCATGTTATGATTATGGGGATCTCATTTTCACTTATATGATTTGTTCCATGTTAATATATCATGATCTCTTTTGCAGGTGATGATTTTCAAAAAGATATGATATGATTTTTATTTTTTTATTTGCCCTTGCTGAGCATTTGAGCTCACCCTTTTATGTTTTCTTTTCCCCAGGATATAAAGAAAGGTTTTAGGTAAAAAAGGGAAGATCTTTATGGGAGATATTGAAGATCTTTCACCACGATTAGAAGATTACGTTCCGAGTTTCCAAAGACACTAAACTATTACGATCCTTGTGTGTGTGTTTTTGTTATGTACCATGTATTCCGCAAAAGTAATGTAATGTCCATGTACGTCAGGCTTCGGGTCTCTACACGGGCGAACCGCGGTACCTATAGGTTCCGCATGGAGGAGTTGCGGCCCGCATTTGCGGGCTGCTTGGAGAACGAGCCGGCCGGCTGGTCGGGCAGATGACCGCAGTGTTCCATGTAAATATGCTGTGGAGAAGGCCGAGACCCACGGCCCACACTCCGTGGGCCACTTCAGTAGGCAAACCGGTCGGCCGCCTGCCATCCATGCTGAAGGAAAATGCGGCACACGCAGGTGCCTCATGGGAGAAACCGCGACTAGATGTGCGGTTCACTTGAGCCAATAAAAACAGACCCACTTCATTCAGCCGGGCATCATGGTGGGGCGGCGCCGCTCGGGGCCACCGGTTGAGCCTAACTGGCCCGCAATCGTGGGCCGGGTTCGCGGGCTGGCCACGCACCAACGGGCCGTGACGACCCCCCAAACATGTTGGACCCACCAAGTCGGGTCCACGAGTGGGCCGCTCACCACTATGTCTGGTATACCCCCATCCAGGTTGGGCCCGCCTAACCGGGTCGGGCCGACCCGCCATCCCACTGGGCTTGACTGGCCGGGCCCGTTTCGCTCAAACGTGAATATCTTCTAGACCGTACATCTGATTGATACACCGTCTGTGGCATTGGGACCCTTACGACGAGGCGGTACTTCTTCGATACTCTAATTATGTTTCGTAAAACATTGTAAAATGTACGGGTTTGGAACGAGCGTAATTCCAACCGGGCCCCTGGAACGGAAATGCCAATAACTCTCAGACCGGGCGTCCGATTGACGCGCCGTCTGTCACGTTGGGTTTCTTATGATAAGACGGAACTATGGGATACATCCACTCTAGATATCATTATAGTTTATGTATCAACACTTGGATCATGAAGCGAACCCTCTCGGAATCGATCATGATGTGTACGGGAACCCTAGAGTTAGATGCGACTATGACAACTACTATACTGGGATCCTACGTGGGTTCGGCAGTGACGACTTCTGTCTTGGGATCCTACATGGGTTCGGCAGTGAAGAATACTCTAATGGGATCATACGTGGGTTTGTCAATGAGGAATACTATACTAGGATACTACGTGGGTTCGACAGCGACGACTACTATACTAGGATTCTTTGTGGGTTCGATAATAACATCTTCTATACTAGGATCCTACTTGGGTTTGACAGTGATTACTACTGTTCTTGTATCCTATGAGGGTCTGATAGTTTTGATTTCTGTTCATGTATCTTGTGTGGTTTCAACAGCTTAGACGAATTAGTGACGACAACTGATCATATCTATCACTATATTAAAGATGTATATCTATGTGAGATGAGTCATGTCTTTCAACCATTATCACCATGGTGATTGACTTTACATACTTTGTGTATTTGGTTTGTTCTTGGGCTTGAGAGTTGGAGTCGGACTATGATTGATAACTTAGGTATATTTATGGGCATATACCTAAGTAGGGTTATTTGATAATTCGTGTTTGTATCTTTCTTCTGTGGTTTATCC
Organism: Viscum album; assembly: GCA_963277665.1. Taxonomy (NCBI): domain Eukaryota; kingdom Viridiplantae; phylum Streptophyta; class Magnoliopsida; order Santalales; family Viscaceae; genus Viscum; species Viscum album. The sequence goes on along the minus strand of OY728125.1, from coordinate 1,916,827,574 downwards.
TTTTTGGATTTTGTGAGTCCTTGAGGGTCTCAAGGTCTCTATAGAGAATCTTTATACTCACCCCTGCATAGGCTATGCCCACACCTCGTTGTGTTGGATGCAGACGACGGACAGGGCTGACCGAGCAGGAGTGTACAAGGACTGGAAGGTACCTGGAGGTGGACCTTATGACTAGTCAGTACCCAGAGGAGACGGAAGGATGTGGAGCACTGAGGATGCTATCTGTACCAACCCTTCTGGTTGGATATATGGTGGACAATCTAGGAGATGATAGGCATCTTCTTAGCTGTTTGTCTTTTTAGTTGTACCTATTTTCTTTTCCTTGTACTTTATTGTTGGGCTTGTATTTATGGCCTCTTTCCTTTCAGCACTTTCTTTTGTATACAGATTTACTTACTGTTTACTTCCAGTTGTGTACTATGTTTTTTTTACTTTTTAAAGGCAATTCCTTCCATTACTATCGAGATTATGCCTTTACTGCTAGTCGCCAGCCCCTGGCCTATGGAAGGCGAGCTTGGGGCAGTCACGACATGGGCCGTAAGGACGGGTCGTGAAAATAATCATGACTTTTTTACTTACTATATTTTATTCAAGTGATAAATTAATTTCTTAATGATTACTTTCAAAGTTACATGTCAGATTTAAATTTTTTTTGATCATATATAGATTATGCCTCATTTTATGCATTTTTTGTACATGTATGCGCACTCTAATTTAAGTATTACCTGTATTTTTTATGTGAACACATATTATTATTGAGTACGAAGTTTTCCTAAAAATATAAACAAGTAACCAAGGAAAAAGGATGATAACATGCCTCAAGAAATATTATTTTACCCTTAAGAAAATGTTTTGTGATTATTTCAATGGATGTTGTTTTAAAAATAAAATTATTCAAATTGTATTAAAACCCCTTACTGGGCATTATTATGTTCACCCTATATTTTCAATTTAATTTATGGGGTTTGTTATATTTTTCCATGCTTTTGTTACTCCTATGTGACAGCAAAAATATGAAGCTTATCCTTTTCCAGAATTACATCAACAGCATCTGGTTTTCTATAACCTAAAATGAAACAATCATTTGTAATGTAAAGAAATGTGTAACTTTTATATTCATGTTTCTATGAAAACAATTACACACCATGTTCCAGGCATCGAATCTTTTCTTCTAGGGTCAGAGTCATTATAGATGGTATCAAATTATTGGTTTAAACATCCCTCTAAAATTAGAATAACACTAAAAATTTTATTATGCATACAAAGTATAATTATTTCTTCAAATTTTATATGGCAGGTGAAAAAATTATTTGGTCTCTTCCAACCGAAATACTAGAGACTATAGTTTCCAAGTCATGTTTAGAATGCTCTGAGACATTTGAAAACCTTCGTTTGACATGTAATCATTTCTAATCTGTATCAAACTCTCATCGTGTGCATCAACTCCACCGAGGATCAAGATTTTTCAATTTTCTTGTGATTCATGATCAACTTCCATTCTATGCACGTAAGGGAAATTACATTTAGGTTCTATTTAAATTATTTACTATAGCTGAGAATTTTCAATCCCTAGTGGACTTCCAAGAGGTTGCACAAGAGGGTGACCTTCGAGCGGCATATCTTTGTCAACTCTTGACCAACAGTATCTATGGTCAAGTTAGGGGCTTAATAATTCTTGAGGATGAGTCTTCCCATTTATTTTATAGATATAAGGATTATTCTAATATCGTTCAACTTCATACACTTTATTTTTTCCTTTTATGAAACATTAGATGTCCACATGTAATTGATCCAAGTTGCATGTGTTGCATCTAGACCAAATAGATAAAAGGGTTTGGAAGTGTTTTTGGGATTTATTTAACTGGGAATAGGGGGAATCGTTTATTCTAGTATAACCTATTTTGGGACATCATGGTGGATGTTAGAAAGTTGATACTAGTGAGTTTTTAATAGGGAAGGAATGAATATATAGAACCATGTGTTTCATGAACCTCGTCTTAGATGAATGATGTTATATTTTTATGATTTTTTAATTTAATATGTTTTTTCAAAACAACATTTCTTTTTTAATATGGTAATGTTTTTTTGAGTAATTTTTTTTTTTAAAAAAAATTGAGATGGAAGATGAGATGTAACATACTAACCTTTTTTCTCTACCAACAAAGATACCAGAAATAATAATGTTAATGTTTGGTTCAAACGTGTTTGAACCCCTTATAAATTTATGGTTATCATGAAAATAAATTTATCAGCTGTCCAAAATTCCTAATATTCTACAATTTTTCTAATGATCAGGTTTCACTTATTTCCTCTTTGTACATTCACAACTCACATGTTAGGCATGACGATGAAATTATTTTGAGGGACTCTACAAATGTTTTACCATATTTGAAAGATATCCAGCTATAGAAATTTTTAGGAGGCCACTGCGCAGGTGAACATCATGTGACTTACCTTTTTCAACTCTTAAACATTATTGGGTACAGGTGGCTTTGTGATTTAAAAATTTTATAAAACAGGGTGGTTCAGTTGATTTATAGGAATCAAGTCCTTTATGATATATCTGAGCTTTTCATCTCCTCTAACTTTTATATGAGATCTGATCTCTGTAAAAATAAGTATAACTATGATGATTTGAAATGTGTCTGGACCAAAGAAACCGAAGTATTTAGACCTTTCATGGACATCATAGAATCATACAGTCACCAACACTAGTGGTACTAGTGAATGGACATTAGGGAAAATTTTTGAAGGGTTGGAGTGTAATAGAATTACGAGGATGAATTTATTTGAAGGGAGGGGGATAATGTGAGACCTTAAACGTATTTTATGTGTAATAATAATAATTTAATAGTTTTAATTTATTTACTTGTCTTTATTTCCATACAATCCAAACAATGGTTTCAAAATAAACACGATACATGTTTTATTCAATAAAAAACTGAAATGTTACATTTAAATAAGGACCAAATAACCATACTAACCTAGAATACATACTATGATACATATCAAGATCATCGTGAGACCCCTAAACAACACAAATAAACCAAGAATATAGTGATCTCTGTTCGGGTCTATCACAACGAATAACATTATTTCCAGAGCTATGGCAACTGAACTAAGCATTAAGGGTATATAAAGAACCATCTTCATGAGTCATTTTGAGTTTAGAATACCCTAAACAAATCCTTATAAGTATTTTTTGACCATAAGTAAGTGTTACGGTCCTTAGATGAATTTTGATTTTCTAACAGTCCCAAAATCTTATAACTGTTGGGTATTTTTAAGAATTTTTATTATCATTGAATTTTTTATTTTTTATTTGTTTTCTGTGTAAAAGAATTTAAAATGTTCTAAGTATTTTAGTAATGTAAATTATTATCTCTGATGATATTTTAATTAAACATATATTTATAATTTGAAAACATCATGTTTTAAAAGGCTAAAATGAAATTCAAATAATCACTTTTAGGTTTTAATGAAAATATAACGATAAGTACATATGTTTACATCAATTAATTGAAAGAGAAGTATACATATTGTTGTGATAAAAAAACTATGTATTTGAATACTCTTATTAATTAATGTTGTACATTTTGTTACATAATGATGTCGTATAATTTTTGTGTTGATTTGAGTACTATAATGTTTAAAAGATTAAAAAGAAGTTGAAATAATGTTTTAATGTAATAAAAATTAATGACATTATTATTGTATTAATGAAAATAAATTTTTAATACTCCCTTATTATGATTATTTTATATTTTTAATTTGTATAGTTTGTTTTGATAAAAAAATTATGTGCAATTCTATAAGCCGATCCCATATCCATCTAATTGAAGAAGCTTGCACCATCTTCTTACAGAGTGGTTGGCTGAGCCTTGGCCCCTCATCCAGCAAAGGCCGACCATGTGGGAGCACTCATGCCCATAAGAGCACATGGAGGAACCATAGAAGAGCCACCATGTGGGGCGGAATGGAGGCAGGGAGTGGGCTCAGAGCACACCCACAATGGAAACTACTATGGGGCGGTACCATGGAGGGGGATGAGAACCAATTGAAAGATGGATGGAAGCTCAATGCTTCTAAAGATGTCTCCAAATCCACATTGTTTCAAATTGAGAAGATATTTTTCAGTAGAAATCGAATCATGGCTGTATGATCTCACCACGAATGATCTAGACCGCTCGACCCAGTCTCAGGTTCAAACTCCACCATCACGGAATTAACACCACGTTTCTATGAACTGTCTGATAGTGGACACTGTTGATCTCAACACCTCAGCAATTTTTAAAACCATGTAATTCCCACACCCATTATATTATATTATTGATATAATATCCAACGTTTAATCCATTTTCAAACTCATGGATTTTCCCAAGACCATCCGATCATTCCAAGATTTAATATCGTCCATCCACTCTTTTTAAAAATCATGGAAACATCCTTAACCATCTGATCAGACCTCATGCGATTTAGACAGTCCGCCTTTTTTTCATGTCATATCCTCACCTCTTATTATTCCTCGTGCCAAACCAGGGGCTTGCCCATGTTTTTCTTCTCTTTGTCTTCTTCTTTTTCTTCTCACTTTAGATCCTCCACCATTCTCTTTTGACCAGCTCATGATTTCTAACCGTATGAATCTTTTGGTATCCTTTTTATTATTTCTTTTCCCATATTTTAAGTTTCCACAACATTATATATATAACAATAAAAATAATAATGTCACAAATTATCTTATTATTTAATTTAATTTTAGTATTATACATGTTTTCCTTTAGTTCATATTGGGTAGTCTTTGTTTATTATGAATCCTTATGTTTAATATATATATATATATATCCTATATATAAACCCCAAAATTTACTTGTATCCTAATCATATTTCTCTTTCTCAACCTGTGAACAACAACTGCCCACCCCTTCCTCTCTCTTGAAGCCATGTAAGGGATTAATTTGATTCTCTTTAATCATCTTATTTATTCCTTTGTGTTTTATTGATATATATATATTTATATAGTTTCTCCACCAAATCCTATCATCTTTTTCTAAATGTGTTTATCAATGTTTTTTAGTATATAAAACTTAGGAAAGGATGTTAATTTTGATTTGACTTCAACATGGAAACCCTTTTTTTTCTACAGTTTCATTTTCTTTTATTATATATATATACATGGCTACCAATTCAAAATCATTTCTGGGACTTTTCTAAATATCATTATCAATATTAACTAATTTTTTAAGGTGTATAGCCCATGTAAGGGTTAATATTTATTTGTATTTTTGTATACTATATATATGTATATATGAATATATATTTTTATATTTAGTTTTATGAAACAAACCCATTATGGGTTTTTAATATTTTTATTTGATGATCATTTGTTTTTAAATGATGTTTTTAAAACATATAATACATGATTGGGTTTATTTCATCTGGTTTTAATATGTACAACCCCTTGTTTATAACTTATGTATATATGGTTATGTATTAACGTATATATATAAGTTTGATTATGTAACAAATATCATTATGACTGTATGATTTTCAAATGATGATCATTCATTTCTAAATGATTTTCCTAATACATATCATTATTTCAAGGGATTACATGTTTTATTCTTAATTAAACCCAATATATATTTATAAAACATATCTATTATGTTTCTATGGTTTTTGAACGATGAAAATATTTTTTTAATATATCCTTAAATACATGTAAACCTTGTAAGGAATCAATGTTATTTGGCTTAATTGGACCCTAGAAACATATATGTGCATATATGGTTATGTGTGTATATAAATATATGTGTTTTATTTAGACTCTGAATTGAGTTTTTTCAAAAACCTATTCTTTTTTATCAAATTATGTTTTTTGAAGGGTACAAAAATTACAAGGATTAATTCAATCTTGTTTTGGATTGTGAAAATCCCATGTATACACCTTGTGTATATATAGGGTTTTATATAATTTTCAAAACCTCATGTACACATATATGTATTTAAATTTTTAGTTCAGATGTTTTAAATAATTCTAGCTATGATACTAAATTGTATACTTTTTTTCATTCTTAAGCACGAAAATAATTGCATACATGCATAAGAGAATGTGGTTAATTATATATATTTTTTTATAAAATAATACTCCACCTGAAATAATGATTTTAAATCCACACATTGTATCCCAATTTTTCATAAGAAATGCCTTTAATTATTTAACTTTATATTTAAATCTATTTTGATATAGAAACTAACATTGCATGGATTATATAAGTATCTCAATGTGAGAACATATAAACCATGGCATGAAAAGGATCGTATTTATAAGGGTCTAATTAAAGAGTTATTATTTTATGTGATAATAAATTATTTTATGTTTACTAGTTCTTACTAAATGTGCAAGTGTATAACGCATTAGTCCATTCATGTTACTGTTAAATCTAATTCATCCATAACCTAAAACTAACAAATTTATCCCCTTTTACAATTATTGCATAATTCATTTCATTTATGTGTATGTATGAAAAATATTATTGATAAAGATTTTTTGTTCCATTTTAGTATGGGACGCTATGAAAATAAAACCATACTAAGACATATGAGGAATGTATTGGGCTTAAATAATGTGACTGGTGCATCCGAAATTATACAGCACTCTAATGCATTGGGTAAAGTGATGAATCTTGTGATCAAAAGTGATATGATTAATGAACATGATTCTGCCTTTGTTCATAACTATGTGAGGTATTTGACCACAATTATGTTATTTTTAACAAGTATGGTCTTGGCACAAGGCCTTGACAAAATGATCATGTATGGTATTGGTGCAAGGCCTGTAAAAAGTCTACCATTATACATTGATTCATTATGTACTATTATATGAGAAATCAAGTGATTAAAAAATTACAAGAATATCCCTTGGATAAGAAACTATTATGATGATGAATACATATGTAATAAGTAAAGCATGCAAATGGTATGTTCTTTAAATAAAATGATGAAACTGAAGTTTATGTTACATATATAAATCCATGAATTGAAAATGAAGTGTTAAAGGAATCATGATATTTTTACTTATTCAATTTTATGCAATTGATATATTTATGTGATACTATGTAAATAAAAAATTACATTTCACCATTAATGTTGGTTTGATAATTTAGGGATTATGCATCATTCCATGTATTTTTTGTACATGTCTATGCACTCTGATTTATGTTTTTCCTGGTGTTTTTAAATAAACACATATGATTATTGAGTAAGAATTTTTTCTGAAAATAATATTAAGTAACCTTTGAAAAATGATGATGACATTCCTCAAGAAGTGTTTTTTTCTTCTTAATAAAATGTTCTCTGATTATTTCAAAGGTTGTTATTTTTAAAATTAATTTTTTATAATAGTATTAAAACCCCTTACTAGGCTTTCTTATACTCACCATATGTTTTTAATTTTTTATAGTGTTTAGTAGTTTTTTCCCAAGTTTTGAGTAATCCTATTTGGTAACACCCCGACCCCAGTTACCCAAAGTTGGTGCATTTTTACATAACATTGTTATGATAAAAATAGATAATGTCTCAAAATACTGATTAGTTTAGTATGCTTGGTAGTAATAGATACATACATAAGTTTTACATTACATCAAGAAATAAAAATAGACAACAACATTTTTTCCCCTTGGAACAAACTTATATCCCTTAGCCTATCCGTACAGGTCTATCATAATATATTTCTTCACATCCAAGAAGAAAAGAAAACATAAGAAATGGGTGAGCTCAGATGCTCAGTAAGGATAACAATATAGCGGAAACTATCATAAATAAGCATAAACATTTAAGAAAATGTATTAGAGTAAAACACAATCCTTTTAAGCATAAACATAAAAATAATATGGAAATGATAAATCAAATAATTTCATTTACCTATTCACATGGATATTCTAATAGTCGAATAATCCCATGTAATATCAATAGATAATTTCATAATAATGGATTTCATAATGTCAAACATCATAACCACATAGTGAAGGCCTTGTGCGAAGACTTAAATAAGATTTTTAAAGGCCTTATATCCAAGATAGTAATTTTTCGTATGAGACCTACCGATGCATCTAGGAGCTATAGTGGTCTCCTCCCGTCAATTACAATGTCCAATGCATTCCTCATAAGAAAATGTTGAAACATAACATAAAAATTCGTATTAAAGATATAATATGAAATGTTAATACTTTAACCATAAACCATGAATGGTACAAAAATAATCACATCCACATTCAAACATTTCACAAAAACTTCAATACAATATGGAAGATTTTATCATAATAATTCAACTTCAATAAATGGTAAAATTCATCAGAGGATGTTGACATAGATGAAATCAAAACTATTTGAGAGAAATATCTCTTTCTATTTTGAAATCATTTAAAAGTCATGTAATTATAAAAGAAAACATTTATTTTTAAAATATTCTTATAATCTTGAAAGTTATTTTTCAAAGGTGTTAAAATGGTGGAAAATGGTCGTACTTGCCGTATAAGTTAAACAACATTCTTTACTAAATTTTGTCAAAAAGGTCAAAAAGTAATTTTTTTAGAAAACAAGAGAATGATTACATTATAAAAAATATATAAAAAGTTAACCAAGGGTATAAATAAATTTAATCCATATTCCTGGAAATCGAAAAAAAAATGAAATACATTTTTATGAAACATGGATGTAGATGATAAAGGAGTCTTATTAAATACTTATATACAAAAAACCTAGTATAATAAAGAGATTTTAAAATTATCCCTTAAATAGTAATTTTCCTTAGTAGATGGTACATTATAATCCTATATAATTGTGGAATAATGGTTATTAAATTATACAATAACCACATAGATAAATTTTATATCATATATGATCTTCTAATATTGATTTTTTAATGATAATTTAGTAGTATAATTGTTTTTGGTGTTACCTAATTCATTTCCCTTTATAGTTTTTGTTACGTAAGTCATGTTTATTATAGATAGGATTTATATAATTAATCTTCAGAATACTATTATTCTCTTAAACATTATTTTAAATCATTAAATGAAAATTATTCTTGAATGGTTATGATGGGGAATGAATCTCATCGTGTTCATGGAGACAGTAATCAGTACGTACGCACGAGAAAAAATATCATACTATTGATGGTGAAATTGTATGTAATTGGATGGTATATTACATATAAATAATAATTAACATGTTATATTTATTATTTACTACACTTATACTCATTATTATTCACATCCAAATAATGTAGTGTTGAATAACAAACGACACCCCGACGTGGAGACGGTAAGACGTACGTACGCACAGATGGTGGATTTGTCATTCATAGGATGGATATAATAATGAATATGGATGTATAATATTTATAATAACATTAAAGTTTATATAAGTTACTGGAGTTATTATCTTTTTATGGAATAAATAGAAAGATGATGTTGAAGAAGAAAAAAACATTGAAATGGTTGATGAAATTATTACATCTTCTTCAGGTGCTTCCTTTTGATTTGATCAAAAGGGATATATAGGTTGGATTTATGATAAAATTATGTCTTCTAGGTTTAATTTATATTAGTTTTGATTATATTTTATTAGGTTTTGGCTGAGAAAAATGGCTTTGGAGGTGTGATTTTGAGAGAAGGTGAGGTACCCTTTTATAAGAGAGGTGAGGGTCACTTTAAGAAATGTTTGAAATATTATTTTATTATAACATAATTTTCGGTTTATAATGGCTAAAAATTGATTTATTTGAAGTCTAAGGTGGATTAGGGTCTAAATAATTTCAACCAAATTGTTTTTGACATCTTTAGGTCACCATATTGACCTTATCATTTAGAGTTAACTCTTAGTTAAATTGTTTAACCTTTGCAATGTCTTCTTTTATTTTTTTATTACATGGATAATAAATGTAATATATAATGACAGGATAACCTCAAGTCTTTAACAAATGACATATATATAGTTAAATACGTCCTTTGGATGATCCTTACATTTTTATAAATATTATATCATTTAATAGTATAGTATTTGTTTTGGAAACTCATTTATGTCAATTTTAAAACTATTTAGTATTATGTTTTTTTGAAAGTTAGAAAACTTGATTATTTAAAAAATAATACATTAAATCAGTAATAACATGTAATATTAACATATAATTTTATTTTAATGCATCAAATGTCTCAATTTACTTTTATTTGGATATTTATAATATCTGTTATTTTAATCATCCATTAATAAGGTAATTACTACATCCTGATTGTGTCCCAAATAAATTTAGTTATTTAATTTCTAAAAATTATAAATAAAATACCATGATGTTGGAAATATATTTAGATTTATAACTAATATTTATATTTGAATTTATCCTATGAACAATCCTATATTAAAAATGTTTTAGTTATTAATATTTTAATTTAACTCTTTTATCTCATCTTTATATAAAATAATTATAAATGTCCTAATTTAATCTATGTGGATAAAAATGATCATATTTTATTCCAAAGGTTGATTTTGGTTGTAATACACTTATCCAATATAATTAGTACATGTGTAAGGGTAATTATAATATCATTTGGACATTTAATTACACTATTTACTTTTTACCGTGGTAAATAAAATTCAAAAGCTATTATTGACAAAATATTATTTTCATCCTATTGAACCACATTTTACATACTGATGTCAACCGTGTCTCTAGTATTTTTTAAATTTAGTTCACATAAGTGGTAAAATTACATTTTATGCAAATTTGCAAAAGAGTCTAGAAAGTTGGTAAAATACCTTAAAAATTCAATAAAATTTTATATATCTAATCTTATTATAAAATTTCTCTAATGAATTAAATTTGACTAATATATTCATTATGTATCTATTTTTACTTTGAGATATATCTTAATTTAAAAATAATTATTTTAATTAAATAGTTAGTTTTTATCTACAACGTAGTGTTTCACACTATTAATAAAAAATTGATTGTTTTCAGAAAAATACAAAATATTCACCCAAAACTATTTTTGATATTTCAAATATAAAAATGATATATATTATACCAAATTAAAAAACATAGGATTTTTATAAATTAATTTAATATTAATTCCCATTTTCAAAACCAGAGAGCGGTTTTTTGATAAGTAAAATCGTTCAAAAGATAGATTTGTGTTTTTGTTCAATATAAATTTGAAATTACTTACAATGAACAATATAAGATTAATTTATTAAAATATAATCTAATTATACTTCAAAACCATTAAAATTTATAATTTAACCCTATAAATTGTTTTCATTAAAATATTTGTTTTTAATCAAAATATACTATCTTTCAATATTCATCAATATATAAATGTTATTAGAAAACACCAAAAATTTATCCAAAGTATTTTTTTATGACCCACTTCTAAATAAGAAGTTTATTTAGTCAAATATAATAGATAAAAGTGTAATATTTTGCATTTAAAAGGTGTTCACAATTAAAACGATGTAAACTTGGATTTATTTTAAAAAAAGACTTATATTATCTGAAAATTTTAATTTTTCTTTTATTATTTATAAGAAACACATAATATGGATTTTAAAATTATAAATAGTATATAAAATTTAAAATGTATTAAATATTATTCATAACTTCTCTTTGAACGACTAGTTTGGAAAGTCATAGTGCGTTCGAACTCGGTGATGTGTTTAGCACAAGCTATTGAATTATTTTAATGAGATAACTTACTATGAAATCCAGGGGTGTTACATTCTACCCTCCTTCAATAAATTTCTTCATGATAATTTGAAATTTTTCTTTGTAAATAATTTTTAAAAATAAAAAATACTTTTCTGGTAAACCCACATCGAAAATAGGGTTAATAAAATTTAGTTTTAATAAGAGTGAATGAGAAATGAAAAAGTCTCCAACAAATTAGGATTTACAATAGTAGAACATTGGTGGAAATTTGAGACACATAAATGGTGTAAAACTTAAATGTTTATAGGGAGTGATTGAGGTCATCAATCACAAAAAGTGAATAATAAATAAAAAATTGAGGGTTTCAAAGCCATATATCTTTGATGACTTAAAATATTTTTGGTTCATAAGGTATTAGGATAACACATTTTTGTTTTTATGATCATTTACATAAATTTTATCAAATTAATTTCTTCGTGGAATAAGAAAAAAAATACTTGACAAGTAGAGTTCAATCCTTTTTCTAATTTCAACCACAAACTCATATTTCACCCCAAAAGATAATAGAACTCAAAAATATTCTATTTATCCTAATAATATATGGTTTCAATAAAAATGAATTTATAATTAATCTAATAGATCTTTTTAGAAAATAAATTATACAAACCAGGACATCACATAAGCTAGTGGTAGTTGAATCACCCTTGTCTCCCTCAGGTTGTAGGTTCTAGTCTCGCGGCCTTTCCAAATGTGACGGGTTGTCACCTAACCTTCGAGTAGTCCTTTTTATAAAAAATATCCATAAAATCTTAAGAAATGATTTAACCATGAACCATAGTATATAATGTACAAATTAATCCATTACATCCTTTATACTTATCTAAAATACATGTGTCCAAACTCATAGTCACAAAATTTATAAAGTAGGTCAACATAACATAATGAAGATCTATTTTCCATATAATAACATGTGAGTACTATCATAATTTATTCTTTTAAAACATTGTAACACCCTTAATTATAAGAAAACATTATTAATTACATTCATTGTCCCTTATTCATTATAGAATACTAGATATATTCCTTATATCCAAAATTTTTTTAATACTCCAACAATGATGGAATAAACAAACCATTAATCTCTTACAAGTTAGTCAATAATATCTAATATAATTTATCCAAATCCACCATATCTTATTTCAATATCACTACCTCATTATTAAGACCATATTAAGGTTTATCTTTCCTTCAACCATGTATTTTCTAACATCTTGAAATTGTTATTGGGTCACACTTCTAAGTACCATATAATCTCAAATCCTCTATGAAATAGTATTGTAGTACAATAAATATTTATTTACACAATTTATATAAATAGTACATTGTTTCTAAAACACTCAAATGGCATAATTGATTAAAAAAAATATAAATACACTAATTATTCATCTTCATCTGTGTTAGTATCATAACTTTATTATTATCCCATAACATCATTTGGGGTATACTCTGATGATTGAGACATTGATTCACGTAGTGTCCCAATTACTTGTAGATGAAGCATTGTACAATTGAAACCTTTTTCTTAACCTTAGAATAATGAACATGGTGGTCTTTTTCTCCACACTTATAACAAACTCTCATTCCCCTCAAGCATTTACCAATGTTATTTTTTCGATAGTAATCACATATTAGAAAATATTTTGTTCCCTAATTCCCATTATCCAACATTATCTATACCATCTTTTTCTCCTCTGGCTTTCCTTCAAATCCATAGGACTTAGTTAATTCTTTACTTATCTTTTTAACACATTATACTATTTCTTCATATGATGAGAATACGTATGAGACTATTTCCCTTATAAATGTTGTCTTAAAACCACGAAAAATACAATCCTTCTTACTCTTTGGATCATGTGTATTGTTGGATTTCTCATTCCTTCTACTAGAAATATCAATCAAAGGGAAAAAGGTACGAATTTATTAAAATTAAAATATTAAAATATTTTATCAAAAATTGATGGTGAATAAGTTAGTTATGAGGTAAATAAAATTCAATCATCATGTATTTTAGAGGATAAGATAAACTTTAAAAAGTGAATGTAGATAAATTCAATAGTTACAAATAGTATAATAATATAAATTATGATGAAACATTAATGGATCTATTGTTAAAAACTCATTGAATTATTGTATTTAAATTATCTCAAAAAATTTAAAGGATAATATGAACATAATGGATTATACAAACAACTCAAAAAACTGATTCTACATAAGATAAAAAATATTTGATGTCATTAATGTAGGATAAAAATTTAAAGAGATTGTTGGGTAAAGTAAATTGAAGAACCTAATGGCATAGTATGTCTTAAAGAAGAAAAATAAATTAAATTGATCAATAATGGTTTATATATATAATCATATTAAAAAAAATTTAATTAAAAAATAATGAAAAATAAATGAAGAAGCTCAATGGGAAATGATATGATTACCAAGGCCTCTAAGAATTTTGATATATCTTTCAAAAAGAAATACCATACAAAATGCATACATATGATATTTTTTATGAATATATAGATATAAATTTTTATATAAATTAAGTTAATATTTTAGTGAATGTATAAACATTCACAATATATTAGATTTCTCTAAATGTCCTCATAAAATAAAATTATTCTAAAAGTTGAAGAAAAAATTTCAATGTGAGATTGTGGTATATAGGGGAATATGTTAAGATTAATCAAAAATTTTGGTTTCTATAGTATATACATTAATTTTTTTAAAATTTTTATGAATATAGAATTCAAAATATGCTATAAAAATTAGTTCATTTGAGAAAATTTTCATTTTAGGGATATTTTTGTTCTAGTGATGGCCTTATATTAGTAAAAATGATATAATTTTAAAGAAAAGAAATTTTATATTAATAAATATTTTCTATATGGTAGTATTTGAAGTAAATTTACTTAACTAAACGTATATAAGTTCATTAAAAATATAAAATTTTTAATGTTAAGCCAAAAACGTACTTTATTTGTCAAAAGAACTATTTGGGTAATTTAAACCATAATGTCATGATGCTAAAACATTAATTACCATATTGATAACTGATATGAGATTTATAACAGTAAAAAAATTTAATATAAAAATAAAAAATTTAATTACAAATATATTGTTTTTAATTATCATTAAATTCCTATCATAATGAAATTTTTTGGTTTATGGACTATAGGTTTTCATCTCATATGATGAGAGACATAAATCTTCTAAAAGGATAACAAAAATCAAATGAAGAATAAAATAATTTTTAAAATGATGTTTTCATACAAAATAATTGAATTTATTTAAATTATTACTATATACAATAATTTAATATTGAAAAATATAATTTTTTGTTGTGTTGAATAGTATTTTATGTAGTGTTTCTCAACTGTGTAATAAAGTAAATGTAGTTGAAAAAAACCAAATCTTGGTACCCTGCTTTATTATTTTACAAAATTACATTTTTATTGGATATATTCGATTACATAAAATATGAGTGATTGGTTTAGTAGCCTTAAGATACCAAATAAATATATAATATCAATATTATATTGGAATCATGGAACCTAACATATAAACATCATAAAACAAGTTTTAATACTTTATTACATATTTGAATTCCTTCAATTATCCAATATTGGAACAATAGGGAAAAGAAAAAAGTAATGGGTGAGATTATATTACCCATAATTGTTTGGTACAGTGGAATCCATCCTGAATACATATGTAAAAATTATATAAAATTGAAAATTATCAATGAATCTATCATATAATCAATAACATGAATGTGAAGTATACCCATGGGTCATAAAAGTTAATATTAAAATATTTAATATAATTGATATAATAATTAATTTCTTAACGATGGAATGAAAATTTTCAAGAATCATAAATCTACCATCGAGTCTAGAATTATGAAACATTTAATAAATAGGAAATCATGCACTAAATACCCAAATAATCATTAAGGAATTCAAATTTATTTATCTCATGAACCTAGCATAATGTATCGAGGGGATAGATAATTCTAATATGTTCCTATAATTTATCATTTACAATGTATTCCAAATATATGGTGTAAAAAATAAAATATGTTAACAATATTTCTTAGTAAAAAAAAAATTTCCATATTTAATTGCGAATACAAAATGTCAATATTTTATAATAACTAAAATGAATTTTTAATAACCATCCTTCAGAAAACACCATATATAGAAATTGGTAAATGGTTAATAGAATATTAAAATACTGTAAATGTAACCAAGTATATCCATGGTAATTATAATTATGGAAAGGATGTGAAAAATGATTTTAAAATAATTGTTTATAGTGATATTGAACAAAACATCAAGGTAGTCAATAATTTGTGAGAAAACCTTTTGTAGAAAAAATATATAAATCGTAAATCAGTAAGGGATAGAATGATACAATAAATTCCTCTAAAACCTGGTTTTCTAATAAATAGAAATTATTATTTTAAAATAGTGATGAAAATGAAAGGAAAATTTCAAATAGATCTTCATTATTTATTTTGTGACTTAGACACAAAAATAAAATTAAAATTCACTTCCAAGATTCTTTTCGTGTATTTTTTATGATACTTTAATAGTTTAATTTTAACATAATTTAAAATAATAAAAATATCACATGAATCAATGCTTCTGTAAATATATATTTAATGGA
This sequence comes from Viscum album, assembly GCA_963277665.1. Taxonomy (NCBI): domain Eukaryota; kingdom Viridiplantae; phylum Streptophyta; class Magnoliopsida; order Santalales; family Viscaceae; genus Viscum; species Viscum album. The sequence goes on along the minus strand of OY728125.1, from coordinate 1,916,811,151 downwards.
ACAAAAAATATATACAAATAAAATAACATTTTAAATATTTTAATAAAATAATATCATTTTCTTTTGATATAAAATTGAATAATTCAAATAATTGATGAAAAAAATCATAATATAAAACACTAAAAAATATAAATTAAGATAAAGAAGAATTTTAGTCATGATTTTTGGAATTTCCATTTAATAAGAAAAAATTAAAAATTTATTCTTATCATTCTTTTTAAAGAAACTCAAAATTGACTTGTAGGGAAAAAATTATGAAAATATATTTTAATCATTTCAAAGAAATTTAAAGATATACATAAATTGATAATTAAAGATTATTTAATTATAATATAAATATTTTTTGATATAAATAGATTGATAACGGGGAGAAATATTCCTAACCAAAAGGTATAAATAACATGTAACACAACTAGTTTTTAAAAGGTAAAACAATGTTTCATATTATATTAGACACACAACACTAAACTCAAACCACCATGATTATGTAAATAATGTCATTAGAACCTATCAATTAAACTATAAATTATTAATTATCTTACCTCATTTATTAAATTTATATAAATGTTCTACTCAATTTATAAATTTTTACTAAAAGTGTTCCTACTTTTTAATAAAGACATGTATTCATAATAAAAATACATTATCTTCAAATATGATTTTTATCGAGTATTGTAAGAAAATATTACAATTTATTTGTATATATTTTATTAATATTAATTTATAAATTTTATATCATTTTTTAAATCATCAGATCAATAATGAATTCGGGTTGAATATTAATATATTTTGGAAAATATAGATTTATTAGTGAATAGTTAAAATAAAAATTACTTAAAACTGTCATTTATTTTATAAATAATTATGTGATTTAAATGTAAATTTATTTGTTAGATTTAATTTAAAAGAAACATAACTATTTATAGTTTCATATATTATTGTTAATTAAATTTGAATCACCATTTTATTATATTTTTTAATAAGTATATTTTTAGGTATTAAAACACATTTATTTAAATATAGTTTTAAAGTGAATAATGTTTCACCATATTAACTAATAGAAATAATCGCTAAAAATGAATGATTTTAGATAAATGTACAAATTATATATCAATAGATTTTAAATAAAATACAATTAATATAGATTTTTTTTCATATGGTTGTTATATAATGATTTTATACATGAAAAATATAGTTCTCGAAAACCCATTTTTCGACACATCTAAACGTTTAATTTTTTATTATATTGTGCCACATATATTAATTTAATTTAATAAAATGAATTCCTTAATTATAATCAGAATAATTAATATTTTATAATATATTTTACTTATTTTTTGTCACAATTAATGTTTATAATAGTAAAAATATGTTACCACAGTTAATGTAAAAACGGTTTATTGGGGGTTAAACTAATCATGTAAATTTAATAACTTGTTTAAATAATGATTATTTTTCATATTATATGTCTTTATCAACATTTTATCTCCTAAAATTTTCTTTTCTAAATTTTGGAGGCTCTTTTCTTGAGAGTGACTTCCCATTATTGAATAGTTTGGGGTATTTACAGGAATCCCACTCCACCTCCCAAATAAAAGGCCACCCACACATGTATACATTCCATACATAAAAAACAAATTGTTTCTTACAAGACTTACTGGAATCCATTATTTACTTCCATTAATACATCCTTGAGCCCTGTTATTGATCAAAAATCCCATCTGGAGAGGATTCATGTATAATACAAAAGAGGTTTTCCTAAGAAGAGGTATTCTTCTTAATCGAGCATTTTTTTTATTTCTTCTTCCACATCATTAAAACCAAATAAATCATGATGAAATAATAAAATTAGTATCAAACATATAATAATATGTTATTATATTCATTAGATAACCTGATCTAACTCAACATACATCAAATAGGAAACGAAACCACTGTTCGTTTGTACGACAGACTATTACATTGAAGATCAATGTAATTATTTCATCATCCATAATCACCTCACATGGATTTTTATGATGATGAATTTAATTTTTTAAAATTATATTCATGAAATATTAATAATTAAAATTTTATAATAATTTTATCTAATTTTTGTCATAATTAATGTTAAAAATATTAAAATTATATTACCATAGATAATGTAAAAACTAGTTTATCAGGGGTTAAACTAATGATGAAAAATGAATAACATGTTTAAATAATTATTATTTTTCATATTATATGACTTTATCAACCTTTTATCTCTTAAATTATTCTATATTTTTCTATCTTGGGGGAACTTTTCTTGAATGTGACTTCCCATTATGGAATAGTTTTTGGTATTTACATGAATCCCACTCCACCTCCCATATAAAAGGTCACCCACACATGTATATTTTCCAAACAAAAAATAACAGTTTTTTTCTTACAAGACTTATAGAAATACCTTATCCACTTCCTTTAAAACATACTAGATTTCTTTTATTGATCAAAGATCCCATCTGGAGAGGATTCAAGTATAATCTTATTGATATGTTCCTAAGAAGATGGATTGATCCTAATCGAGCATCTTTTTTTTATTTCATCATCGACATCATTAAAACCTAAAAAATTGTAATGATGTAATAAAACTAGTATAAAACATATACTAAGATGTTATTATATTCATTATATAACCAAATCCAATTAAATATACATCAAATAGGAAACCAAACCACTGTTCGTTTGTATGATAGACTACCACATTGAGGATCAATGTAATTAATCTTCCTAAAACACCTCACATGGATATTTATGATGAGTAATTTACTTTTTTTTATATTATATCCATGAAATATTAATAATTTTTTAAATTTATTATATAAAATACCTTCATACCCTATTATCCATTGAAAAATGATAACATCATTCATGTGTGATGTAGAAAGTCATATCATGAAGTGATGTGGTTTGTTTTTTATTACCACATCACATGTGTAACAACTTGGTCCCAATGATATCCCAACCACCCCACCTTAACATGGCCATCGGGTCTTGGCCATCCAGGTACCACTATTTTCCCCACAGATACGGGGCCCCGACCCAAGGGGCCACCAACATGCATGAACAAGTCATATAACTAACATTTCTCCCACAAGCTGACACATGCCCTTTTAAGTTTTCTTTTTCCTCACTCACACACACCCTGAGAATCATCCCAATGGTCACCCATCCTGATCACTACTCTAGGACAAGCACGCTTAACCATTGAGTTTTAATTAGGATGGATCTTGAAAAAGAAGGTGCTCCTTGTTGACATGAGTCGTATCATTTAGTCATTTATACCTTTATCATTCATGGGTGTTACAATCACCTCCATTAGAGCACAACATCTTCATTGTGGTACCTACATCTCAACCTAGGTAGTGCACCACACTTAAGGTTGGGTACCACCTTTGAATCCAAATGTAACAACTATGTCCCTCTGACAGCACAACCACCTCGCCTTAACATGGTTATCGGGTCCTAGCCCACCAAGTACCACTAGTTTCCACGAAGACATGTAGTCCCTATCCAAGGTCCCAAACACATGCCTGAATGGGTCATCTGACTAATTTTTGGGTCCATAGGCCAACACATGTCCTTGTCTGTGTGCTTTTCATTCAATCACACAAACCTAGAGAATATTCCTAGAAAGTCACCCATCCTGATCACTACTCCAATCCAAACACACTTACCAGTGGAGTTATAATCAGGTAGAATCCTAAATAGGAAGTTTCACCTTGTTGACATGAGTCATATCATTTATTCATTTAACCATTTAACATTTAGGGGTGTTACAATCACCCCCCCCCCTTAGAGCACAACATCCTCGTTGTGGGCCCAACATCTCAACCCAGGAAATGCATCGTACATAAGACTGGGTACCACCTTTGATATCACTATGTCATGACCCGTCCCCTGGGTCCCATGTCATGACTACCCCAAGCCCACCTTCCATAGACCAGGGGCCATCGACTAGCACTGAAAGGCATATTACCTAAAATACTAAGGCATTGCCTTTAAACCTGTACAAACACTAAGTCCGAGAACACATCAAGAAGCAACTGTGAAGTAAACTATTGTAGTAAAATGAGTACTTAATGTAAAAGGGGTCGGGATACATTCCCAACTAAAAGAATGAGTACATATGAAAAGTTAAAATACAACTGAATGGAACAATAAAACTGAAAAGGGCAGACAACCACTGGTTCATCCTTCGAGGATCCTGCCTGAAGAGCAGGTACATATCGTCTCCTCAGCACTCCACATCCGCATGTCTCCTCTACGTACCACCTATTCCTGTCTCACACAGACCTTATCCCAACTGCTCGTCATCTGTACAAGACACAACAAGGTGAGGGCATAGCGTTCGGACCAGGCTGCCACCCGTAGAGAAAGCTGCCGCACTCACATCAGGCCATCACCTCGAACTGGGCCTCCACCCTCAGAGCAGGACACCACCCTCACGTCGGTTATCCGACCTTGGAGAAGGTCACCTCCCTCACGCATGGCCTCCACCCTCAGACCTGGCCATCGCCCTCAGAGTTGGTCGCCATCATCGGACCTGGCCGACGCCCTGGAGGACACCGCCCCTAGGCTAGGCCACCGCCCACCAGATCGCCGCCCCACATAAGATAGGCCTCCCCACATGGGTAGGTCCACCCTTACGGGCCTCCCCTATTGCAGGCCAGATGGAACATCTGCCCAACCCAAACTGGGTCGGCTGGGTCGGACAGGACCTGAGCCCAACCGGGCCCAGAAACACTCAAAGTACCTTATCTTGAGAACCGGATGCCCATTTGACGAACCGTCTATAGCGTTACGACCCTTAGATATATACGGTCCTTTTGACCTACTTCATTAGAGTTTCAGAGAAACATGGTGTTTTTCCAGGTTTGATCACACCCAAATCTAACAGAGGCCTCGACACTGCAGTGCCAATAACGCACAGACCGGGCATCGAAATAACGTGACAAATGTTGCGTTGGAACCCTTTTGACATGGAAAATCATCGGGTTATTTATTTGTGAGACTTCGTGATGGTTGAGATATGACTAATGTATTGGGAAGAGATTCTCCCAAGTGCACTAGATAATGAACTCTGTGACTGGCTGTGACATGAAGAATGCTGACTTTCGACTCAAAGTGACCTGGCAGGCCCACTATACTTGATAGAGGAGGACTTCTCTAGCTTCTGAGGATTTCATTGACATGATAACCATTATACCATTGACTTAAAGTGATACCTATTTTTATGTGAGACTCTAATTGTGAAATGTCTATTGATTTATTCTTGGTTATAGATAACACACTTTGTGGTTCTCCTTGTGAAATTCTGAGAGAGCTTCTGGGGGTCTTAGGGTTCCTACTGAGTATCGTTATACACATCCCTGCACGGTCTATGACTGCACATTGTTGTTTCTTATGCAGACGACAAGCTGTTGGGCTGAGGATTGAGAGAGAAAGGGCTAAGTGGTACGCAGAGGAGACAGGAAGACGTGGAGTGCTGAGGAGGTGATCTGTACATACCCTTCAGGTAGGATCCTTGGAGAATGATTATAACAACCTGAGATTTTATGAGAAATATTATTTTTAATTACTTTGATGTCTTGGGTTGTATGATACACCAAAATTATCTTGTACTATATGCAACACTGTATTAGCTTGCAGTATACGCAATGTTATTCTTGGCTCGTGTTACACACAATTTCAAGTTCATTTTGTGGATATTATTCAACGCAATATTAAGTATATATTTTGTTTAATGTATAAATGAAATAAGTTTTTATTATGTTATACGCAATACCAAACCGATATTTCACTACACGCATCCTTGTCACAACCTGCATTAAACATAATCAAGACCTTCCTCGATAGCATGTGTAGTACGCAATACCGAGTTTCACTAAATTACATATTATTATAATATTATTACGAACTATCCGTTATGAATAGTAATACCCACTTTTAGAAATTATATAAATTTTATCATTCAAAATGGTCTTCATTTTTGGGTTCGGAATATTGAAATTAGCCTAAGGTGAAATTTTGGTATTGTTCTGAAAACATTCAATTTTTGATTAATAGTGAAAACCCTGGGTTACTATTTAAAAACCGACTTTTTATTTAAATAATTATTTATTTTATTTAAATTTATTTTATGTAAAAATTGATACATAATACCTATATAAGTTAAAATTAATTCATTGGAGTCATTTTATAATTATTTTATACATATAAAAATTTTATTGAACTTTTCACCGTCTTTTACCCACCTCTTAGGAGAATTTGCAAATTTACATAAAACATAATTTTACCACTTCTGTGAATGTAATTTCAATAATCTAAGAGACACGGTTGATGTTAATAAGTAAAATGTGGTTTAATGAGATGAAAATAATTTTTGTTCAATAGTAACTTTTTACTTTTATTTACCACGGTTAAAAGTAAAAAGGGTAATTAAGGATGAAAATGATTTTATTATTACCCTAACACATGTACTAATTCTATTGGATAAGTGTATTTCGACCAAAAACAACCTTACAGATAAAATATGACCAATTAGGTCCATTTGGATTAGATTACGACTTTTAATATAATTTTATTTAAAGAAGAGTTAAAATAGTTATAATCAAAGTTTAATAACTAAAACATTTTAAATATAGGGTTATACAGAAGATAAATTCAACTATAAATATTCCCTAGAAAGATAAAAATATTTCCTACATAATGGTAGTTTATATATAATTTTTAGAAATTAAATAATTTAATTTATTTATAATAGAATGTTGATGCAGTAATTACCTTATTAATGAAATATTAACATAATAGATGTTATAAATACCCAAAGAAATGTAATTTTAGACTTTTTATGAATTCCACTAATTTTATTGGTTAATATGACATGTTAGTACTGATTAAATTAACTTATTTTGAACTAATCAGGTGGTTATGATTTTCAAAAAAATTCAATTACCAAATATGGTCAAAATTGACATAAAATAGTTTTTAAAACAAATATTATATTAATAATTGTTATTTTATCCCTAAAAATCTAAGGTTTCTGCAAAATGACGTAGATAAGGTTATATATATTAATAATGAACAATTTGGGGTTCATTTGGCTTGTTATAGTACGTTTATTAACCTTATAGGTTAAGAAAACAAAACGACACGGTAAAAGTAAATTTATTTAACTTAAAGTTAAATCTAAAAGATAAGGTTAAAATAGTAACCTAAAATTTCCAAAATTCTATTACATGAAAGGATTTCAACCCATCCCCTCCTTTTCTTTTAAATAAATCAATTTGGTGCTATTAAAAACTGAATATGACTTTATAATAAAATAATATTTTTCGTTTTTCCAAAGGTGCCCCTCTCCGCCCTTATAAAAGGGCACCTCGTCCCTCTACTCCTCACACCAGATTGAGCCATCAAGCTCATCCAAACCCTACCAAATTCTCTTCTCCACTTCCCTATAAAAAACCTAGAGGTCCTGGTATTCTTAAAAGACCATCCTTAGTGCCCTAATATGAGGTTAAGAAGAGGCGCGTCAAAGAATAGTTAATATCCATTACTGATCCTTCCCAATTTCATTCTTCTTAAACTTCTTCTTCATTAGTTGTTTCATTTTGAAGTAATAACATAAGTATCAATCATATACTGATATGTTATTATAAATATGAAATAACCCTATTTCACCTTCTATCCATCCTACAGAATATGAAATCACCGCGCATGCGAACGTACAGAATACCGTCTCCACGCCGTGGTGTAATCTGTTTTCCACCACCACCTTACATGGATGGGTATAATGGTGTAAAGATTAAGTATATATGATTATTGTAAATTGATATTGATTCTGAAAAATTATACATACACTTTAATACAATTCCACTATCATGGGAACACTATCATCGCTCGTGTGTACGTACGGCCTTCCGTCACCATGATGTGATGTGACTCGTTCTACATGATCTTCATTGCATAATGATTATATAAATGAATTTAATGAATAAATAATATATATATTACACTAATACCATTCTGGAAATGAGTTATCTATAACCTAAAAATAATAATAATAATTTATTCGACAAAACACGCATAAGAACAAAAAGAAATAAACACCCAAATAACAAGTAACAAGGAAATTTTAATAATAAGAAGCTAAGAATATGACCATATATGAAAACATAAAAATGTGTAAAATTCTGGAATAATTCAATAACATTTTTTAAATAATTATACAGGAGGTTCAAAAACGTACGAAGCAAATCGGACCTAAGGTAAGGGAAAATCTCACAATCTCATTTTTATCTGAGATTTTTTATACTTTGGTATTTATTGGGGTGTATTTATCATCCACATCCATGTTTCCTCATTATGTAATTTTATTTCAATCCTCATAAAATTTTTCAAATCCAATTTTACACTTCTATGAGTTTTTAGTAAAATATATGAAAGGAATCTTTTGTCATTTTTAGTAAGAGGTTCTTTTTTGACTTTTCCAGTAAAAGTACGATAAGAATGTTTTTTTAAAATTATACGGCCTGAATGGATTTTACGACATTATTTCCATAAAGCATCATTTTCATGTTTTCATTTTTAGTTTTAATAAACTACTTTTAATTTAAAATTGTATGACATATTAATAAAGGAAAAATGTTTTTGAAGTAGAAAGGATATTTTCCTCAAGAATGGAGTTCAAGTGTTTGATCAAAATTATTTTACATCTATGAAAATATAGGGTTCTGTTTCTATCCCTAGTTTTACATAAATTTCATTATGTTATGATGAAATTATGTTTATGATGTCCTTTTATCTTATATGGATTATGTAATGAGGGCATGATGTTTATGAATCCCATTCATATTACATGGGTTATGCTATGATGTATGATTTATAATTTTGTGGCACACATAAGAATAATTTAATTATGAAATTGGTGGGACCTATATCTCCCTCCAATGCATTGGGTAAAGATTTATATCTTATGAGATAGACATGGATGGAACGGTAAGTTAATCTAGTTCAGCGTTACATGACTAAAACGAGGAGTGAACTCAATTCCAAAAGGGACTTTGTCCTCTAAGATGGTCTTGGCAGGAATGCCATGGCTACAATGGAAATCAAATCATGTGCTTAATGTTTTTCCAAAATTACATGTTTTATTCTCATGCTATTTTATCATGATTTATGTTCCTTAATGATATACACCTTATGTACTTCCATGATTTACGTCTTTACTCAAGATTTTGATGTTTAGATCTTATGTTCATGGTTTTGCATTGTTTTATGTTCTCTATGTTTACCCTTACTGAGCATTTGAGCTCACCCTTTATATGTTTTCATTTCTCAATGATATAAAGAAAGGTTTTAGGTAAGAAAAAAAGGGGAAGATCTTTATGGGAGATGTTGAGGATATTTCACCATGATTAGAAGATTATGTTCCATGTTTCCAAAGTGAGTAAACACTACTGGAAAATAGACCTATACCCACGGTTTTGGGAAAAACCGTGGGTAAAGGGGTGCTCTATACCCACGGTTTAAGAAAACCGTGGGTATATGTATAGTGGGGGAACCTATACCCACGGTTCTGGAAAAACGTGGGTATTGGTCACCTATACCCACGGTTTTTCTAAAACCGTGGGGATAGAGTGATTTTCGAAGGCCTATACCCACGGTTTTGTAAAACCGTGGGTATAGGTATTTATTTCAAGGCCTATCCCCACGGTTTTTGAAAAACCATGGGGATAATTTTTTTTTATAAGGACTATACCCACGGTTTTGTAAAACCGTGGGGATAGCCTATGGCGGCAAAAAAAAAGACGTGGGAAAATAGAAAAAATTTGGCGGGAAAATTTATACCCACAATTTGAATTAATATATATATAAGATGATAGAAATTTATAAGCAAATTAAATTTGCAGCTTGGTTGGTTAGTGTGTTCTGTGTGTATGCTGGAGGTCGCCGTTTCGAATCTCTTCGGTCGAATTTTTTAATATACAGCGCGTAATTTATATTAATATAAGTATCATAATATATATTTTAAAAACAATTGTGAATTGCGGCTCAGTTGGTTTGGATATGCCGCTCCTCCGTGATTCATCAAGGAGACGCGGGTTCGAATCCCGTCTTTTTTTAAAAAAAATTAAATACTTTATATTAATATATATATCTTAATATATGCATATATAACAAAATAATTGCATGGCTTAGTTGGTGTAGTCTGCGGGATTTCACGCAGCGAAGCGCGGGGGCTGGGTTCGATACCCAGGGGCCGAAATTTCTTGATTATTAATTCCCCACAGTTTGAGAACCGTGGGGTCAATGCTTTGCCAGCGTGGCCATGCACTTGCCACGCTGTCTCAAATCTATCCCCACGGTTTCTCTAAACCGTGGGTATAGGGTGACCCCCCTATCCCGACACCGTTCCAGCCCACGGTTCCCAAAACCGTGGGTATAAGGCAATTTTCCAGTAGTGAAACTATTACGATCTTTCAGTGTTGGTTTTTGTTATGTATTAATTATTCCGCAAAAGTAATTTAATGTCCATGTACCTTATGCTTTGGGTCTCTACATTTGGTATCAGAGGAAAGGTTTAGTCAACCTTTGGAAACTAGGATGCGAAAACTTTAATGAAATACCTAGAGATATTTCTAAGGTATGCCTAGGGATGTCTCTAAGGATAGGTATATGTATAGTATATAGTCCTAGAATTAAGATAACAATCATGAATAAGCTAGGATTAATCCTATGATGTTAGAGATTCAAAGTACTCCCCTTGATTATGTTGTTTTCTTAGCATGATTTATGCCTCTCACACTATTATTTTTGGGTTTTAGAAAATTTTTGGAAACCAGAAGATTCATGTTAATGGAGAATATTATGGACAATGGAATGATATTCGTCATGATCAAGAAAATGAAATGGGATTTGGAAGGCAAAACATCATTACTATGCCTAATCTGCAATCTCATAATATGATCAATAATCTCAACTTTGGTAAGTTTCCTGACTCAGTTAATAAGAGAAATAAGGAGTTTCATGATGATCAGAGAGGAAAGAATGTTCAATTTTCCTCATGTGAATCATGTGGAAAGAGACATCAAGGATAATGTTTCAAATGAACTGGAAGATTCTTTGGTTGTGGAAAAGGACACAAAGCCAGTAATTACAAAGTAAAAGGATCAATTAACACCATGGACAAGGATAATGGTATTTCTAAGACATCAAAAATAGTTAAATGTTTTAAATGTGGAATGTACAGGCATTATGAACACCAATTCTCAAAGGGAATGTCTCATGAAGAGAATCAGAATGGATATATGGGTCATATTTATGTTGATGATGATGAAGAGACTACAAATGATCTGTGAGATGAAATAGTTGTTGAAGCTCGGTCAATGGTTAATAAGGTAGTGGAATGATTTACGTTTATCAAGAGTTATGTTGTATAGGTAGTGGTAGTATGGAATAAAGACACATATAAGGATTTTTACACTATTGTTTTTCCTAAAGTATTTGAAAGTATATTTTTAATGGTACCGGTAACCGTGAATGGTTATTCAGATATTTTTGGAAAGTAGATGATATGATTATAATAAAGGGATATGAAGATAATGAGATGTTTGATTGTATTCATGCACCAATGACTAATATCAGGACTAAGTGATATTATGGTTTGAGTATATAAATTTTTTGGGATTTTGGTATGTGGAAAGAGTTAACTTTTGACAGCATTCATGTTTTCACTAAGGTTCAATGGGTATTCATTTTTCAAGAGAATACATGATTAAGATATTCACAACAAGATATATCGTATGATATATGGGGGGATAAACGATGGTAATCACATGCTCAGTAGAGGACATTTCTAGTAATTTTTTTCTTAATACTATGAGATTGGAAAAGAAGCATTTTGGATAATCCTAAAGATTGGAATTGATTATGTTGGACATTAGTTAGTATTGTTTAAGGCTAGAACTTTTATTTTGATATTATAATGTAGTTTTAAAAAAAGGACAACCGGTAGGACAGGGCGAAACCCCCCTGCGTAAGACAAGGATGTGGAAATCGAACCCACAACTGAAGTGTGACAGGCCTTTATCACCTACCACTGGCCTATAGGAAGCCCCTAGTTATTAGAAACTAGTTTTATTTTATTAAGCGGTATGATAGATGATTTATAAGTCCATTTTTGGAACCATATATGTTTTATATCTCTATATATGGACTTATGTATATTTGAAAACTTTTGATTACCTTTTTTTGAGACATATGGAATGACCCATCATTCTATCACATGATCTTGTAACACTTCACGAATGAAAAATTCAACTTCATTTCTTTAAGAGATGAAGTGGAAATCGTTCAAGTCACGAAAAATGTTGTGATTATACCGAAATAAAGTAAGTATTTCCTCTAATTCGAATTCTTCAACGTTAGGGAAATGATCCGGAAAAACAAAAATGTTGTCCTAGTTCCCTTATATACAATGAATCTGAAGGTACCTTAGATCATCACAAATTTATGGATTTGTGATTGTTGGCTTTTTATAGCCATGTTATCTACCACTCTCTATCAGAACATGATGGTTAGATTTTTCTTCCATATCCATATTTTCACCTATGTTATCCTATGTGGAAACCCATGGATTAGTTAATTTGGGTAACCTTTACGTTTCATAATTTAGTTTTTAAAGATAAGATTTGGTATTCCTTTTTACGATGTGGGTTTCTATTAAAGAAACTTTCGAGTAGTAAACCATTTATAACCCCGACGAATTTCGAGGGAAAAATTCATTTTAAGGGAGGTAGAATGTAATAGCCTGAGAAGTTATGAGAAATATTATTTTTAATTACTTTTATGTCTTGTGTTCTATGATACACCAAAATTAGCTTCTACTATAAGCAATATAGTATTAGCTTTCACAATACGCATCACTATTCTTGGCTCGTGTTACACACAATTTCAAGTTCATTTTGTGGAAATTATTCAACGTAACATTAATTATAGATTTTGTTTAATGTATAAATGAAATAAGTTTTGATTATGTTATACGCAACACAAAACAGAGCTTTCACTACACACATCCCTGACTTGGATTGCATTACATGCAATCAAGACCTTCCTCGATAGCGTGTGTAGTACGCAATACCGAGTTTCACTAAATTAGATATTATTATAAAATTATTATGAATTATCCGTTATGAATAGTAATACCCACTTTTTGAAATTTTAAAAATTTTATCTTTCAAAATGAAATTCATTTTTGGATTCGTAATATTGAAATTAGCCTAGGGTGAATTTCTGTATTATTCTGAAAACATTCAATTTTTGATGAATAGTGAAAACCCTAAGTTTCTATTTAAAAACCTTCTTTTTATTCAAATAATTATTTATTTTATTTAAATTTATTATAGGTAAAAATTGATACATAATACCTATATAATTTCATTGTAATTCATTGGAGTCATTTTATAATAAATTTAGGGATATAAAAATTTTATTGAACTTGTCATCGTCTTTTACCCACCTCCTAGGAGAATTTAAAAATTTACAAAAAACATAATTTTTCCTTTTCTGTGAATGGAATTTCAAAAATCCGAGAGACACAGTAGATGTCAGTAAGTAAAATGTGGTTCAATAAGATGAAAATAATATTGGGTCAATAGTAACTTTTTACTTTTATATACCACGTTTAAAAGTAAATAGGGTAATTAAGGGTAAAAATGATATTATTATTACCCTAAAACATGTTTTAATTATATTGGATAAGTGTTTTTCGACCAAAAACAACCTTAGGGACAAAATATGCCCATTTAGGTCCACTTTTATTAGATTAGGACATTTAATATTATTTTATTGAAAGAAGAGTTAAAATAGTTAAAATCAAATTATAATAACCAAAACATTTTTAATATAGAGTTATAAATAAGATAAATTCGACTATAAATATTCAATAGAAAGATAAGATGATTTCCTACATAATTGTATTTTATTTATAATTTTAATATATTATATAATTTAATTTATTTATGACACAATGATGATGCAGTAATTACCTTATTAATGAAATATTAACATAATTGATGTTATAGATACCAAAATAAATGTAATTTTAGACTTTTTAGGAATTACACAAATTTTATTGGTTAATAGGATATGTTATTATTTATTTAAATAACTTTTTTAGAACTAATAAGGTTGGTATGAGTTTCACAAAAATCAATTTCAAAATAGTGTCAAAATTGTCATAAAATATTTATTAAAACAAATATTATATTAATAATTGTTATTTTATTCCTAAAAATTTATGGTTTGGCCAAATGACGTAGATAAGGTTATATATATTAATAATGAACAAATTGGGATTCTTTTGACTTGTTATATTAAATTTATTAACCTTATAGTGTAAGAAAACAAGAAGACGCGGTAAAAGTAAAATTATTTAACTTAAAGTAAAATCTAAATGATAAGGTTAAAATAGCAACCTAAACTTGTCAAAATTATATTTTATGAGAGTAATTAGACCCATAACCACCTTAGTTTAAAAATAAATTCTTTTGGAGCTATTAAAAACTGAATATGACTTTATAATAAAATAATATTTTTTGTTTTTCCAAAGGTGCCCCTCTCCTCCCTTATAAAAGGGCACCTCCTCCCTCTCCTCCTCACACCACATTAAGCCATAAGTCTTGGAAAATCCCTGAATAATTATCTTCTCCACTTCACTAGAAATATCCTAGAGGTCCTGGTATTCTTAAAATACCATCCTTAGTGACCCAAGAGGATGTTAATAAGAGGTGCATCAAAGAAGAGGTAATATCCATTACTGATCCTTTCCAATTTCATTCTTTTTCAACTTCTTCTTCCTTAGTTGTTTCATTAATAAGTAAAAAAATCAGTATCACTCATATACTGATATGTTATTATAAATATTAAACAACCCTATTTCACCTTATATCCATTCTACAGAAAATGAAATCATCGCGCGTGCATACGTACGGAATACCATCTCCACGCCGTGGTGTAATCTGGTTTCCACCACCACATTACATGGATGGGTATAATGGTGTAAAGAATAAGTATATATGATCAATTTAAAGTGATATTGATAATTTAATATTATACATACACTTCAATATAATTCCACGATCATGGGAATGATATCATCGCTCGTGCGTACGTACGGCCTACCGTCTCCATGATGTGATGCGACTCGTTCTACATGATCTCCATTGCATAATGATTATATAAATAAATTTAATTAATAAATATGATATATATTTCACTAATAACATTCTGTAAATGAGTTATCTATAACCTAAAAAGAAGAATAATAATTTATTCTACAAAACACACATAAAAACAAAAAGAAATAAACACATGAATATCAAGTAACAATGCAATATTACTATTAAGAAGCTAATAATATGACCATATATGATATCATAACAATGATTATAATTATGGAATAAGTTAATATCATTATTTAAATAATTATACAGGAGGTTCGAACACGTATGAAGCAAATCAGACCTATGGTAAGGGAAAATCTCACAATCACATTTTTATCCGAGATTGTTTATACTCTTGTATTTACTGGGGTGTATTTATCATACACATCCATGTTCCCTCAATATGTAATATTATTTATATCCTCCTAAATTTTTTTAATACAATTTTACCGATTGGTGAGTTTTTAGTAAAAGATATGAATGGAATATTTTGTCGTTTTTTGTACGAGGTACTTTTTAACTTTTCCAGTCAAAGTATGAGAAGAATGTTTTTTTAGCTTATACGACCTGAATGGATTTTTAGAAAAATATTTTGATGAATATTCCTTTGAATGTTTTCATATTTATTTTTAATCAACTTATTTTAGTTTAAAATTGTATGACATGTTAAGAAAGGTAAAATATTTTTAAAGTATAAAGGATATTTTCCTCAAGAATGGAGTTCAAGCGTTTTATCGAAATTATTTTCCATCTAAGAAAATATCGGGTTCTGTTTCTATCCCTATTTTTACATAGATTATATTATTTTATGGTGAAATTATGTTTATGATGTCCTTTTATCTTATATGGATTATGTAATGATGGCATGATGTTTATGAATCCCATTATTATTACATGGGTTATGCTATGATGTATGATTTATGATTTTGTGGCACACATAAGAATGGTTTAATTATGAGATGGGTGGGACCTATATCTCCCTCAAATTCATTGGGTAAAGATTTATATCTCACAAGAGATATACATGGCTGGAATGGTAAGTTAATCTTGTTCAGTGTTACAGGACTGAAACGAGAAGTGAACTCGATTCAGTAAGGTACTTTGTCCTCTAAGATAGTCTTGGCAGCAATGCCTTGGCTACTATCGAAATAATATCATGTGATAAATGTTTTGACACAATTATATTTTTTATTCCCATGAGATTTTATAATGATTGACGTTCCTTCGTGATATACACCTTACGTACATCCATTATTTACATATTTGCTCAAGATTTTGATGTTTAGAACTTATGTTCATGTTTTTCCATTGTTTTATGTTATATATGTTTACCCTTACTGAGAATTTGAGCTCACCATTTATATGTTTTATTTTCCCCAGGATATAAAGATATGTTTTAGGTATGAAAACAAAATCGGATGATCTTTATGGGTGATGTTGAAGATCATTCACTATGATTAGAAGATTATGTTCCATGTTTCCAAAGAAACTAAACTATTACGATCCTTGAGTGTTGGTTTTTGTTTTGTATTAAGTATTCTAAAAAAAATGTAATGTCCTTGTATGCCAAGATTGGGGTCTCTACAAAGACTCAGTGTTTTTTCCATTTTTCAGCTGTATTGTTCCTTTCAGTTGTATTTGTACTTTTCATTTGTACTCGTACTTTGAGTTGGGCTTCTGTTCTAGCCCCTTTTACTTTCAACACTCCTTATACTACATCAGTTTACTTCACGGTTGCTTATTTTCCTATTCTCGGACTGTGTGTTTGTACAGGTCCAAAGGCAATGCCCGATTGTTTTAGGGAATATGCCTTTTAGTGCTAGTCGCCAACCCCTTTCCTATTGATGGAATGATTGGGTTAGTCATGGCATGGGCCCCGGAGGACAGGTCTTGACAACGTGAATGGTATATTTATATTCATTTTTTATAAAACAAATATGATATTAATGATATCATTATCATTTTGAAATTTAAAATAACACATTCCATATTCTTACCATAATCATTAAAAATGGAAATTTTAATCAAACATACATTCAGCTTACCATATCCAAAATTGTAACATATCTTGTTTTTCATAACAATAAAGATTATTATTTTAAATGTAATATTAATGTTTTAAAATGGTAAATTTTTCATTGTTATTATTCTAGATATGTTCATTTAATGACCATTATAGGAACAATCAACACACTGATGCCATTCAGAAATTATGAGTTGAGCCTCCTCAAAACACCCAATGTGGACTTAACTGATTATCTAATTAAATTTGTCATTATAATAAATTAAGTAAATAATTTATGTATGTGTTATTATACCTAGATAATTTTATTATGGAAATAAATAGTTAGTATAATTTTATTCAATTGGATATTAAAGTCATACATGATAAAGTCGTGACTCGAGATAATGGTTTTGTCTCAAAACATCCTTTATTGAGACCAATACTATTCTATTAACGTAGTTTATTTTTAATGGTATCAATAATGGATCATTATATTTTATATTATGAATCCTTTAAACAACATTATATTTTAATTTATAAATAATCTAATTAATTTATTGTTGTTATGATTTTGAATGTTACCAAAGTGATTACGTTTTATGTTTCAATCAAATTTTCATCGAGACAGTATATAATTTAATTTCACTTATAGGAAATTACATAGTCATTCTCTAGTAAAACCTTTATTATTTTACTCTATTTGTTCCTGAAATTTTCAAATAATATTAACTTATTAAACTCTTTGTTACTCTTGATATTGAAAAAAAAAATTAAGAAAAAAATACTTAATTTCTCTCATTATTCAAATGTCATATTCCTTCCATAATAATATTTTCATAAAATATTTTGAAGAATATTTTTAAAATTACATACAATATTTATTAATGTATATTTTATAGTTTTTTACATTTTTCAAAATGTTTTAAAATGTATCTTTTCCACATTATCGGAAAAAGGAAATTTTTATCCTTTTTAGAACATTGAAAAGGGATTGTTTCTTTTGATATATACGTAATTTATGGAATTAACTATTGTCATGAAAAATAAACTCTTTTAAACGTATATTATATGTTTCCCTAGTTATTTTTAAATATTTTCTTTGAAATTTTAATATTTTGTAGAGGTTATTTTAGAGTAAAAAATTGTATTTTTCACGAGTAGTATTCTTTGTAATATTTTAAAAACATTCTAAAAAATGAAATAAACATTTGATTCCATAGATTTCATTTAAATAATATGTATTTATCTCTCACCTATATAACATGTATATTTTACATTACATTTATAGTGTAATACAATTCTTATGTTCATCTCTCAAATTTCATTATTACGAAATTTCATTTGATTATGATATAAGACAAGACTATGTAGCCCATTTCTCTCTATGGGTAATTATTATGTTTATACCTTATGATTTATTTACTTTTTATGTAAAAAATATGTTTTGAACATGTTATTCTGGGTGAACTCTTTTTTCACCCCAATGAAATGGGTAAACCTTTTACAACATGATATTTCATGGATGGTATTTGGAAGTAAACCTTATACATTTTGGAACATCATCCCCATGTGATATTGTCAAGGAATTTTTCATTAACTCATATTTATTTCATGTTATATGTTTCTACAAAATTTCATATGATTCCTTGATCTGATGATATAATTTTCTTTTTTTATTCCCTGATCTGATTACTGTTGATCCTTATCTTGTATGACATTATGTTATAAACTCAACTCACTTATTATATTTCTTTTCCATTATTATTCCATTAATATGAATTTTAGCTCATTCCTTATTGTTTACATATTCCCCAGGTTATCCCATGTAGTATTAGGAGCAAAAATATATTTAAGATGTGATTAAGGAGAAAAATATTTTATTTTAGTCTAAATTTGATGTACTATGATCCCATTCTTACAGAGACACAAGGCCTCAAAATCATTGGGTTGGAACATTATGTCTATGTTAAAAATTATTTAATAATTTTTTTAAACATATTGGGTCACTAAAGTTTGTATCAGATGAAATGTTTAGTTAAATTTTAAAACTAGGATGATTAAACCTTAGTGAGAACCACATTGAAATGTATGAGGATAAATTGAAGTATAGAAAAAAATTCAAGAATTTTGTTGAAGGATAGAAAACATGGATTCCAGGAAATTACATCCACGTATAAATAGTAACTATTGATTTGGAATTGGAAGTTGTTTACCTTGTGGTAATAAATCCAAAAATAACATATTATGTTGGACTCAATCATCACCTCACGCACTAAAAATTCCTTCACTACAATCCTATTTTGACACTCTTAGTGTATATTTAAAGGGAATTCAAAACTCTTTGCCAAACATTTTTAAGGTCCTAGAAAACAATTTGTTTATCAAAAATAATTAAAAACATTACCATGAATAACCAAGAATCAATCTTAGAGACTTATAATTAAGGATATAGATATCACTTATAATTTATTCCTCTAATGTTTCAATGTTTCACATTTTTATGATTATATTTTGATTTATTCCTATATTATTTTTACTTTTTTAGTTAATTGTTATAAATAAGAGACATAATTATGGAAAAAAATGTGGTGGGAAATGTTATTATTTTCCTAAATAAACCAGATGGAATTTTTAGTAGACCTTTTTTATCATGCCAATAGAGCTATCTCAAATTATGATTTAAAATGAGAACCGAGTTGAATTTTTAAGCACATAAAATTATATTAGTATGTTGTCTCATTGATGTTTTAGTGATAAAAATGCTAATTAAAAGAATATTCAATTTCATAAAAATAAAAAATTTGGGTTGTTGTACATTATAAAATTACTTAAAGGAAATATAAAATACTTTCCCTATGGAAATGAATGGTACAAATTAGGTAAGAGTAAAAGAAAATTTTATAGAAAAATTAAAAAAAATAGGAATAAAAGTTCAAACTAATGCACCATTAACAGTTCAATGTTATTGATGTGGGGATGTAGGTCATTATTAGAGTCAATTACATAATCCAAGTACTAGTTACTAAGGTTTGATGTTATAAAAATCAGTGATGTGAATTTATTATATATTTTATTTATTGGAGTTTGAGGGTAATTTTTTACATATTTTTATTAATTGTATTTTGTTATGGGAATCATATAACAATAATTGATTGTTCATTTTTATCTTTTCATTAAGTATTTTAACGAAAATTTTGAATGGTAATTAATAACTAGAATGTTGATATTATAGTAAGGTGTAATTTTATATAAATACCAAATTTAGGGGAAATTATTTTATATGTTTTGGATATTATGTTAATTATTTTCAATTAATATTATTTGATTTTGTAGAAAAAATAAGATGTACAGAAGAATATAGTGGTTAAAAACTAATTTTATGGTTAGAATTATTTTTTATGATTTTTATTATATTTCTTGTAATTTTATAGGAATCATATTAATATAGTTTTAGAAAAATGACTAACTAAATGTCAAGAAACTACCCATTCTTATTGAGAACGGTCCCAAGACATGAACACACAACTAATGGGGGATAATGGTGAAATACATACCACTAACCTACAAAATATTTTGGTTTTCATGAAATATTTTTATATATATGATTTTCTGTATAAATTTAAATTTTTTTGGGTATCGTATTATAGGATTAAATAGTTTATAATTTATTATAAGATTTTGAGGTGATTTGTGATATTTTGGGAAATGTTTTGTTAGGTTAATTTATATATATAACATTTATGTTAGAAATAATTAATATTCCAGTAATAATTCCATTAATTTATATGAGATAAATGTTGACAGTATTCAAATAACCTTTTAGGATTAAAACTTACTTACTTTTTTTTATTGAGGTTATTTGATACATAGAGTTGTTTATTTAAGTAATGATATGTGTTAATATTCTAGTTCTATAGTTGAATTTTTGATAGTAATGTACTCACATTCATTTTGTTATTTTATTACATTATGATTACCCTTTTGGTTTTAATAAATATATAAGTCACATATTCTTACATTTTATTTATCTTATGACTTGGTAAAAGTTAATTTTAGTGATTTAGGCATTACATCTTTTATTATATATTAATTTATTATAGTAAGCAGTGATGTGGAAATTGAGAAACGAAAAAGAGGATGAAATTATGTTTATAATATAAAAATATTTCATTTATGTTCATTTTATGGTGTTCACTTTAATGATATTAAAATAATCTCTCAACTCCGGGAAATGGATTTTGAAATAAAAATGTAATCATATTACATTTATATCAAATGAATCAATGGTCTTTTAAATCTTTATATATTCTTTATTTTGTATTTTTTAAATTTCACTTGGTCATCCAATTTCTTGTGATAAATGATATATTTAAATATCCTTAATTATTTAGGATTTTCATCCTTGAAAAAATTATTAAATCCCAATAATTTTCTTTTATATGTATACTGAGTCATAGTTATTTCAGATGACATTCTTGTTTCCCTTTCTGGCTTTTAATAAGTGTTCTATTAACCCTTTTTATGATGTGGGTATTGCAAAAAGGGAATAGGAAAATATAAAACTATTTATTACTAATTAAAAGATAAAATTTCTTGGATACAATTAATTTAATGGGGGTAAAATTTAACACCTTGTGTTTTTGAAAAGGGAGAACTATGTTCAATAACATATTTGACACACAACACATAACCCAAACAAACCTAGACTATTTAAATATTAGCATCATAACCTATAAATTAAATTTTTGGGTAGGAATATGATTAAATATTTTATTATAATTTTTTAAATGTACTTCTAAATTTATAAATTCTTCATAAATATTCCTTCAATTTTTTGTAAAGACATGTATACTTCAAAAATATTTTTTTCCTCAAAAATATTTTCTAGAATTTGTTTTTGAAAAAATTTTATAATTAATTTTTGTATATTTTACATATTTTATTTTATTAAATTCAAATAATTTTTGTAAATCAACATATTGATATTCACTGGTAGTAAAAGTTTCAAATTTTTTAGTAAATAGTGAAAAACCATGATTGTTTTGTAAAAAGGCCATTTATTTTAATAAAATTTGAACTTTAAAGGTCCCATTATTATTTTATTTTTATTTAAATGTAACTTATCTAATATAAAATTATATAAAATCCCTTTAAATTAGTTTACACAATGGTCATACTATATATTAGTATAAGTTTAATTTTTGGAATTATAATACATTTTGGGAGAACTATTTAAAATTGTATTATGTTTCTCTATTATTATTAATTAAAACATCCCCTAATGAGGAAATATATAAATTAAATTGATATATTATATAAAAAAATGTTAATTTATATTAATTTAATAATTATTAATTTTTATATATTATTTGTAAGATCATTATATTCTTGAAAAAGGCATTTATTGAAGAATTATTTTTTGACACATCTATTAGTTTAATTTTAAATTAATTTCTTCTACTAACGGGAATTTAATTACCTAATTTTTTTTCATTAATTTGTTTCATAAGAACTAATATTATACAAAATGGTAAAAATAACTTTTTTCATAATGAATAGAAAAATACGTAAAACTCGATTTCAATTGTTAATGATAGATCAAGGTAATTGTTGGGTAAAAATAAAGAGGAAAATGGGGTAAAATATTTCAAATAAGAATATTTTTAATGGAAAAGGTGTGGTGTATCCTTATATCTCCATAATTAGATTATTTTTTAATTTTTCGTCACATTTCATTAGAGTCACTTCATGTTATTAAATCTTTTTGGGTATTTACAAGAATGTCACTACTCAATTATAAAATTGAATACACTCTACTATCCTTTAAACACATCCAAATCCAATTTGTTATTAAAATTCATTAAATAATAGCATTTAATTCCCATTAAACTTCCTATTTTATGAATTTTATTATAAATCTAATCTTTGGAGGCTTTAGGGATAATCATAAAGAGGTTTTCTAAAGAAGAGGTATCACTGTTATTCAATAATCATTGTTTTATTTCATCTTACAACTCTATGAAAGAATACTAAATCATGATGATGTAAAAAGATTAATATCTTCCATATAATAACATTTTATTATGTCAATTTCTTAATCTAACTCCATCTAAATTTACATCAAATGGGAACCAAAACAATTGTTTGTGTATAACACAGAATACTACATCATGGACCAATGGAATTTGTTTTCCATTATCATAACACATGTATATTTATGATGACTAATTTAAAGTTTATATATTATATTCATTAAATATGAATCATTCTATAAAATTTATATATCACATACTTTCTTACCTTTCCATCCATTGAAAAATGATAATTTCGTTTGTCTATATGGAGGACTACCACCTCGCGATGTGATATGATTCATTTTTTATTATCGCATCACATGTATGGTATATGTAATTTTATATAAATAAATAATATTATATTTATAATATTTTTATAATATTGTAAAGATAAAATAACACTTAGTATATTTCCATCATTGTCGTTGAAAAATGGAAACGTTATTCATGCATACATATAACGTATCATCATCATGATTGTACCATAGATCATTTTCTTAACCATCATCAATGATTAGATTTTAATTTTTTATTGATAAATAAAACTGATAAGTATATCATAATTATTAATATTATATATATTTTGGAAAAATGGCCCCTTCTTCAATGGTAAACAAACTAATTCCGTATTGAAATTTTGAAAAGAGCATCCCCAAAACACCTAACTTGGATATAACTATTTCGGTAATTAAATAAATTTTTAAAATTAGTGAACTAAATGGTTTAATTATATGGTATTAAACATATAAAATGTTTTTAAGTAAATAAATAATTTATATATGTTTATTATAAAGGAGGTAAAATAAATACTTGATAAATCAAGGACTCATGATAATGTTTTCTTCTCTAACCTTCTTTATTTCTGACACATGTCTTTTTATTCATATAAATTCAATAATATGGTATATATACAACACAATTATGTGTTAAATTATGAATTATTTATACATAATTATATTATAATTTATATTTCATCTACTTCATTCTTGTGATTTATGATACAAATGTTACCAGAGTGGTAAATGTTTATGTTTCAATTTCATTTTAATTGGGATTATTTATGGTTTAATTAAAATTATAGGAAATTAATTTATTGTTATATAATAGGAAAATTATATTTAATTTTACTCTTGTTATTCATAAAAGTTTCACATAATATTGCACCTTTTCACTCTTTGGTAGTTAAAATGAATGAGAATTTATTTTTATGAAAATATAACTTCAATTTTCTTTTCAGTCGAAAGTTGTATTTTTTCAATATCCTAGTTTTCAAAAAATATTTTGAAAAATATTTTTTAAATTAACAAAAATATTTATTAAATAAATGTTTACCCATTTTTAAATTGTTTTACATAATGGTTTGAACAAAATCTGTAATATATGTTTCCAAAAAAACATTTTATATTTTTATAATAGTGTAAAAGGAATGTTTCCTTAATTGATAGTTAAGTATATAATAAAACACCGTCATGAAAAATCAAATCTTTTAAGATTCCATTATAAATTTACATGCTTCATTTTAATTCAATTTTTGTCTTTACTATTTTATAAATTTCTTATTTTGATGAACTGTTTTCAAAGTGAAAGGGGTATTTTTATGAAGAATTATTCTATAAATTCATTTTATAAAATTTTTATAAATGATGGAATCAATTGATGTTATGGATTTCTTAAAATTTATGTTAATATGTCTCTCGCATATATATATATATATATATATATATATATTATTCTTCCTTACTTTTACAGTGTAATACTTGGAAATGATCATCTCTGAAATTCCTTCATTAAGAAATGCTCTTTGAATATGATATGGCAAAATATTATGTAGCTCATTTCCCTCCATAAGTAATTATTATTATCATGACTTATAATTTATTTCATTTTTGGGTAACACATAAATAATTATTATGTCGTGGTGGTTTCACCCATATTTCTATCAAATTCATCGGGGTAAATATTTAGTCTCATATGTCATCATGTAAGGGATTGCGATGTAAACCTAGTCCATTATAGGACTTTGATGAAAATATACTATTTTTTGGGTAGTTAGACATGACCCATTTTTATGTCAGGCAATATGTTTCTCTGAGATTTCCTATATTTCAATGATCATATGATACATTGTTCATTATGTTATTCTCACAAGTGATTACTATTGAGACTTGTCTTTTTGGATATCACGTCATTTTATTTACTCACATTTTATGTTTATTGTTTATGTTTGTTACCATATTGGAATTTTGTCGCACAATTTCTTCTATGAATTCCCAAGGTTATCCCATGTTTTTCTTGTAACTCGAAATGATTTTGTATCTTGTTATATAGAAATAAAAAATATTTTATTTTTACTTTAATGTATTTTGATATTATTCTTCCAATGAAACTGGGGCGCACAATATTTTCTTTATAACAAAAATATTTTTATGTTAAAATTCATTTAATAATATATTTAATTTTTTTGGTCCCTATATAGGGTCCTCTTTTTGTACAAACATTATTTAAATAAATTTGATTTCAAAAGAGTGGAAAAATGAATAAAAAATGTAAACCCATTGCAATATCTAGAGGATAATAAAATAGATAGGGTTTAAGAGTGTATTAACATTCAATTTCATCATCGTAAATTGATACATAAAAAGTCCCTAAAAATTATGAGATTATAATAAATACCCCTACCTCATAAGTCAATTTGGTCGAATAAGATCAAACCAATTGTATATTAAATTCAAATTTATTATACATCTATATCATTGCAATTTATATATTTATATTATTATATATCATTCAATTATAATTTCACATTACCCCTTTATTAATAATTCTTTTTTAAACTCAATATTTCATATTCCCTTTTTTATTTTTCATACAACTTTTAGGTCTTGAATTCCATTCAATGCACCATTTTTCTGATTTCATCATATATAGAATGTTTTTTAATGTTAAGAGAATGATTTTGATATATTTTTGGAATATCATAGTGATTATAGGTAATGTATGGTAATAATATTCATTATATTATAAAAAACTTTTTTTTTATATATTTTGATTTGATAATAATAAGAATTTATTTTTTAACCAATGTATATATATTTATTACTATTAATTAATTACGAAAACCTCTTCAATATAATTACATGATATTATAATTATTTAATATTTTTCAATCATTCATGATATAAACAGTATAACATCATTCGTGTTGGATATAAAATTGATCAATGGAATATCTTGATATAATGACTGAATGAGTAAGAACAAGATATATTATAATGATTGTTGAAATTTTATTGTAGATTAATTATTTCAAAATCATGTAATTAAATTCATAAATAGGTTTTCTAGAATAAGTGGATGAAGATAGAAATTAAAAATCATAGTGAGAAGTTATTAGTTACAAAGTGCGTTGTAATTCTCATTTTAGTCTATTTAATTTCACGGTAACCATTTATTGTTAATATTATTAATATATTCTATAAAGAAACTTTCTTAAATAATAATAATGTCAAATATTCCCTATTTATTTCTTATATTTATGGCTCCCAGGTCCGAACACATTTTCTTAAAAAAACCATGGTGTAATTAACCTTATCTGACATTTCAAAACACCAAAGGAAGGAAATAAATGTGTAGGGTATAGTAATATCATAGGAAATGATTTAACATTTCATATAAAATAAACCATATAAGATAACAGAAATAAAATTTACAAACACGATGAATTAATTAAATATGAATAAACATCAACACAAGACATATCCATATAAAACAATTATAGTGTACTACAAATATTAATGTATTTAAAAATAGACTATAAGACCACAAAATGATAGAAAAGTTGTCCTCATGTCATGCTTCAATACTATACATGATAAATAACATTAAATATAACAACTTAGTCTTATACTAAAACATAAATACATATTGTTATAGCGTAATAGGTCCTCACCTTACCTATATTATATTGAATAATTATGGTATACACAACAATGTGTTTATATATGGGGTGATTTTACCAATATAGTAGGAAATCGACCAAATAATACCACACAAATCACATTAAAAAAACATCTAATAAAACATTTTTATAAAATAAAAACAAAGAATAATATAATAAAAAATAAAAATAAATGATAAAAGTAACTCACACAAAAAATTCATATTTCCTTATTAATAATATTATTTCTTTGAAATTACTCATTACATACTCTCAAAATCATTCCATGAATTCACACCCATGAATGCATCCTCCACAGATTACGAACACTAAAAATATACCCAAAATAATGAGAGTAACCCCATTCCTCCAAAACATGCCATAACATTATGGCATAATAATCAAGTGTTCAATAGATAGCATGGAATCCAAGACAAAAATAAAAATGTCCATTTTTCTATATATCATGAATGAACACTATCCCATTCCCATGAAAAGTTTGTCCATTCAAAAACCAAGTTTTCTATTATAAAACTCGATGCTATAGATTGAATCCTTGTTTATCTGACGAAAATATGAATATTTTTAACCAAAAAGACTATGATTTATGAGAAAACAAATTACCAATGACAAAATATGGTTCATTAAATTAAAAAAAAGATCCATATTAAATTAGAGTGATAGATATGAAACATAAATTGTCAACACATGTCTAGAATAAATCCTACTTTTATAGATTTAAAATGATTAGAGAATCACTAGAATTCTTAAAATATCCTCTAGATTTTCACTCTCTTGACACTCAATAAGTAATGGGGGTTTTTATTATATTAATTTTGCTCAAAATGGGTTCAACATCTGTTAAAATATCACCACAAAATACCCTTTCTGAAAGAACTTTTTCCCCCAAAATTGTCAGCTACTTTTCCCACTCTAAAAACTACGAAGATAGGAACCATTCCTTGGACCATAGATTGGTGAATTATCTCAAGGAGATTTAAATAACCCACATAGTCCCAAATATTAAAACCAACCATAGGAATCCACCATAACAGAATAATAAGCCCCCATAAATGTTTTCTCATAATTCCTATGACCACGGTGTGGTGATACCATACTAACCATTTTTCAACTTACCTGCTTAGTATTCCCTCTAGTCGACTCGGCTCACCACAACATTCCCATCACCATTTTATCCTTCTTATTTCCCAAAGTATTATCTTCATAACTCTATGCCCAATTCCACCATCACCACAGAATTGGAATGATTGTGGTGTTCTCACAAAATGATCCCACGTCATCTTACCTATTGACCATAGAAAAGTGAGACCATTTCCAATTCTATGGTCATAGAGCTATATTTGTTTCTTATAGTCTATCTCTACTAATAAATAATCCAATGGAATTTCCATTTGGCTCTTTGTTTTTTACCTAACATGAAATAGTTGGGAAACAAGCCCACTTGTCCATACGCACATCCTTTTAAAACCTCTTAAAACTAACATGAAACCCCTTATAACATTAAGACTCAAAAAATAATAATTTCTACAAACTATGGTTATAACTTTATATACAATATTAGGATTTCAATACTTGGAAAGATAGAGTATAGTGGAATGACTTGATCTATGACAATTAATCCATCCTAATCATATCCAACTTCTAAGACTACTGCCAAAAAAGCCATGTTATTATAACCCACATTTCAAAGTTATGTATTAACATTGAAAAAACATTTCATATATATTACAAAATAAAAAATAGAAATAAAACTAGAATAAAAATAGATACACTATATACACCACCGAATATAACTGTAACAACCTGAGATTTTATGAGAATTATTCTTTTTAATTACATTGTTGTCTTGTGTTTTACACTACACAAAAATTAGCATGTGCTATACGCAACACCATATTATTTTGTAGTATACACAACACTATTCTTGGCTCGTGTTATACATAATTCCATGTTCATTTTGGGAAATTATTCAATGAAACATTAAGTATAGATTTTGTTTAATGTATAAATGAAATATGTTTTGATTATGTCATACGCAACACCAAACAGAGATTTCAGTACATACATCCCTGACTTGGCTTGCCTTACACGCAATCAAGACCTTCCTCAATAGCGTGTGTAGTACGCAATACTGAGTTTTACTAAACAATATATTATTATAATATTATTATGAACTAACTGTTATGAATAGTAATACAGACTTTTTGAAATTTTATAAATTTTATCTTTCAAAATGGACTTCATTTTTGGATTCGGAATATCGAAATTAGCCTAGGGTGAAATTTTTGTATTTTTCTGAAAACATTCAATTTTTTATGAATAGTGAAAACACTGGGTTACTATTTAAAAACTGACTTTTTATATAAATAATAATATATTTTATTTAAATTTTTTTTATAAAAATTGATAAAAAATCATATATAAGTTCAATGTAATTCATTGAAGTCATTTTATAATAATTTTAGACATATATTTTTTTTTTACTTTTCACCACCTTTTACCCACCTCATTGGAGAGTTTGAAAATTTACATAAAACGTAATTTTACCGCTTATATGAGTGTAATTTTGAAAATCCAAGAGACATGGTTAATATAAAGGAGTCAAATTTGGTTCAACAAGATAAATTTTTTTTTAATAATGAATTTTTACTTTTATTTACCATGGTTAAAAGTAAATTGGGTAATTATGGGTAAAAATGAATTACTATTACCTTAACACATGTCCTAATTCTATTGGATAAGTGTAATTCTTCCAAAAAAAACATTTTGAATAAAATATTACCCTTTAGGTCCTTGTCGATTAGATTAGGACATTTTTTATTATTTTATTTTAAAAATAATTAAAATATATAAAATCAAAGTTTATTAACTAATGCATTTTTAATATAGGGTTATACGTAAGATAAATTCGTCTATAAATATTCATTAGAAATAAAAAAAATTATTTCCTATATAATGGTATTTTATTTATAATTTTTAGACATTAAATAATTTAATTTATTTATGACACAATGATGATGCAGTAATTACCTTATTAATTAAATATTAACATAATTGATGTTATAAATACCAAAATAAAGGTAATTTTAGACTTTTTATGAACTCCACTGATTATATTGGTTAATATGAAAAGTTATTATTGATTTAATTAACTTCGTTAGAACTAATAATGCTGTTATGATTTTTTGAAAAATCATGTACCAAATAGTGTCAAAATTGACATAAAATAGTTTTTAAAACAAATATTATATTATTAATTGTTATTTTATTCCAAAAAAACTATGGTTCGGCCAAATGACTTAGATAAGGATATACATATTAATAATTAACCCCTTGGGGTTCGTATGGCTTGTTATAGTAAGCTTACTAACCATATAGTGTAAGATAACAAAAAGACACGGTAAAAGTTAAATTATTTATCATAGAGTTAAATCTAAATTATAAGGATAAAATAGTAACCTAAACCTGTATAAAACCTATTTTTGGAGAGGATTTATACCCATCCCCACCTTAGCATCTAAATACATTAAATTGGAGCTATTAAAAACTGAATATGACTTTATTTTAAAATAATATTTTATGTTTTCCTAAGGTGCCCCTTTCCTCCTTTATAAAAAGGGCACCCCTTCCCTCTTCTCTTAACATCCTTTTGAGCCTTGAAGCTCGGAAAACCCCTAAAAATTCATCTTCTTAACCTCTCTAGTTACATTATAGAGGTTCTGGTCTTCTCAAAAGACCAACTCTAGTGTCCTAAGAAGAAGTTAAAAGGAGGTACGTCGAGGAAGAGGTAATCTCTACTACTGACCTTATCAAGTTTCTTTCTTCTTATACTTCCTCTTATATAGTTTTTTCATTATAATGTAATAACATCAATATTACTTATATACTGATATGTTATTATAAATATGAAACAACCCTATTTCATCTTCTATCCATCCTACTGAATATGAAATCACCTCGCGTGCGTACGTACGTAATACCGTCTCCATGCCGCGGTGTAATCTGTTTTTGACCACCACCTTACTTAGATGGGTATAATGGTGTTAATAAATAACTATATATGATTATTGTAAATTTATATTGATTCTAAAATATTATACATACACTTCAATACAATTCCATGATCATGGGACTGATATCATTGCTCGTGCATGCGTATGGACTACCGTCTCCACGACGCGATGAGATTCATTCTCCATGTTTACCATTCATGAATGATTATAAAGTATATATAATGAATAAAAATGAAATATATGAAATAATAATGATACTTAATTTATTTATTTATAAATATATATTTCATCTACTTAATTCCATTCAATTCAATAAGGAAATGAAAATAGTGTTCATGCATATGTACGGCCTACCGTCTCCATAAACGGTGTATTTCATTTCATTTATCAATCTATCATATATATATATATATATGTATATGATGAATAGATATTATATATATAAATCATGTTTTATATTCTTAAATTAATTAAATCAGGATATATTTAATAATATCAAGAACAACAAGTCGAAACATGTACGATAAATGAAACGATTTTACTTAAAACGTTGCTTTAACATGGAATTTAAAAAAGAGCAGGTAATATAAAGTCATAAGTAAACAATATATGATATTGTAACAATGAATATGATTCATTAATAATTAAATGACATTATTAAAATCAATATACAAGAGGTTCGTATACGTACGAAGCATGTCAGACCTAAGGTAAGGGATTATTGAACAATCTCAATTTTATCCGATATTGCATTTTCGTAAGTATTTACTGGGGTTTTATTTTCCATCCATGTCCATAAAAATGTTTTCATATAGTTTTTAATATTCTTCCTTGTATGTTTAAAGTCATTTTTATGCATCATTTTTTTTCTTTTGTGTTATGGAATGAATCTTTATTTTGTTTACCATACGTGGTAATTTTTGACTTTTCCGACAAAAGTACGAGGAGAATGTTTTTTTAAACTTATACAGCATGAAAAGATTTTTAGGGTTTCATAACTCCTTATTTTCAAGAATAATACTCTAAAATATTTCATGGAAATTTTCAACAAAATCCTTTTCTTTTGAAATTTCATGGAATTTTTTGAAAAGAAAATGATTTTGAAGATTAAAGGATATTTTCTTCAAGAATTCATTTCAAGTGTTTTATCAAAACCATTTTCCATATAAGATGAAATTATTTCATATGTGTATGCTTCAAGTATAATGTCTCTATGATTTACATGTTTTCACTTTTCTTATGATGAAATGATATCCATTTGTTTTATATAGATTATGGTATGATGGGATGATTTTTATGAAACCCATTTGATTCTTTGGGTTATGATTAATGATTACTGATTATTTTTTGGCACAAGTAAGAATTATTTCAATATGAGATAGGTGGGACCTATATCTCCCTAAAATAAATTGGGTAATTATTTATATCTCATGGGATAGACATGGATGTAATGGTATGTTAATCCGGTTCAATGTTAGAGGACTACAACGAGGAGTGAACTCGCTTCAGATAGGGAATTTGTCCACTAAGATGGTCTTGGAAGCAATGCCATGGCTACTATGGAAATCATAACATGTGCTTAATGGTTTCCAAAATTACATGTTTTATTCTCATTATATTTTATCAGGATTATTGTTTCTTTAAGATCTATGCCTTATGTACTGCCAGGTTTTATGTCATTGCTCAAGATCTTAATGTTTAAACATTATGTTCATGTATATAAGTTCAAATGTATATGATTTGTTTTATTTTCTCCATTCTTACCCTTACTGAGAATTTGAGCTCACCATTTTATATGTTTTCTTTTCCCCAGGACATAAAGAAAGGTTTTAGGTTGGAAAACAAAAAGGGGAAGACCTTTATGGGAGATGTTGAAGATCTTTCACCATGATTAGAAGATTATGTTCCGAGTTTCCAAAGACACTAAACTATTACGGTCCTTGTGGTTTTGTTTTTTTTATGTATTAAGTATTTCATAAAATTAATGAAATGTCCATGTATGTCAATCATTGGGTCTCTACAGTTGGTATCAGAGGTTTGGTTTAGTGTACCTTTAGAAACTAGGATGCAAGAACATTAGTGAGATCTCTAGTGATATTTCTATTGTATGTCTAGGTTTGTCCCTAAGGTTAATTATATCTATAGATTATAGTCCTAGAATTACGGTAAAGATATTATAATTAAACCAATGATTTTATATATTGATGTTACTCCCCCTTGATTATGATTTTGGCCTCTCACACTATTCTTTTTGGGTTTTAGAAAATGGCTGGAAACAAGAAGATTCACAATAATGGAGGATATGATGGACAATGGAATGCTATTCTTTATGAGAAACCAAATGAAATTGGATCTGGAAGTCCAAATATCGTCATTTTGCCTAATCAGCAATCTCATAATATGATCAATAATCTCAAATTTGGTAAGTTTCCTGACTCAGCTAATAAGAGATAGATGGAGTTTCATGATGAATATAGAGGAATGCAAGTTCAATTTCCCTCTTGTAAATCATATGGGAAGAGGCATCAGGGAGAATGTTTCAAAGGAAATGGATGATGCTTTGGGTGTGAAAAAGAAGGACACAAATCTAGTAATTGTCAAAGAAAATGTTCCATTAACACCATAGACAAGGATAATGGTATTTCTAGGACATCAACCACAGTTATGTGTTTTAAATGTGGAATATACGAGCATTATGCAAACCAATGCAATACGGGAAAATCTCATAAAGATAATTAGCATAGTCATATGGGTAGTATTTATGTGGATGATGATGATGAGACTACAAATGATATATGAGATGGAAGAAACGATGAAGCTTAGTCAGTGGTTTAAGAAGGTAGTGTAATGATTGTATGTTTATCATGAATAATGTATGGTACTATGGAATAAAGAAAAATCTAAGGATTGGTGCACTATTTCCTTTTCTTGAGTTTTTAATGTATATGATGAATGGTACCGGTAACCATGAAAGGTTATTCAGATATTTTTGGAAGGAACCTAATATGCGCATAAAGAAGGGATAAGAAGATAATGAAATGTTTGATAGTATTAATGAGCTCATGACTAATATAAGGAAAAGGTGATATCATGGTTTGAGTATATAGAATTTTTGGGAATTTGGTATATAGAAAGAGTTACCTTGTGACCGCATTCATGTTTTCACTATGGTTAAAGAGAATATATGATTAATGTATTCACATGTTTGGAATGTGACCTACAAGATACATCGTATGATATATGGGGGATAAATGATAGTATTCACATGCTCGGTAGATGACATTTCTAGTAATTGTTTTCTTTATACTATGATCCTGGATAGAAGTATTTTAGATAATCTAAAAGATCAGAATGAATTAATTTAGACATAAGACAGTATTGTTTAAGGCTAGAACTTTTTCTATTTTATTACTGGAATGTTATTATAATGTAGTTTTAGAAAAAGGGACAACCTTGAGGACAGGAGACAACCTGTCACATTGGACCAGGCTGTGGGAATCGAACCCACACTTTACAAAAGACAAATTAAACTTCATTTCCTTAAGAGATGAAGTGGAAATTATTCAGGGAACGAGAAACGGTACGATTGTACCAAAATCAAGTAACTATTTCTTTTAATTAAAAAATTATTCAACATTAGGGAAATGATCTTAAAAACCAAAAATATTGTCCTAGTGTCCCATTATCTGATGAATCAGATGGTACGTTATATCATCACAAATTTATGGCTTTGTGATTGTGGGCTTTTTCAAAGCCATGTCCTCTACCACTCTTCATCAGAACATGATGGTTATATTTTTCATCCATATCCCTATTTTCACTTATGTTCTTTTATGTGGAAACCCAGTGATGAGTTATTTTGGGTAGCCGTTATGTTTCTTACTTTACTTCTGAAAATTTAGTTTTATTATTCCTTAATGCGATGTGGGTTTCTATGAAAAAAAACATTCAAGTAGTAAACCATTTATAACACTGAAAAATTTTGAGGGATAATTTCATTTTAAGGGGGGAAGAATTTAACAACCATAAATTTTATTAGAATTATTCTTTTAAATTTCATTGATGTCTTGTGTTGTACGCTAAACCAAAATTAGCTTGTGCTATACACAACACCGTATTAGCTTGCAGTATACGCAACACTATTCTTGCCTCGTGTTACAAACAATTTCAAGTTTGTTTTGTGAAATTATTCAATGCAACACTTAGTATTGATTTTGTTTAATGTATAAATGAAATATTTTTTTATTATGTTATATGCAACACCAAACTGAGTTTTCACTACAGGCATCCCGGACATGGCTTGTATTACACGCAATCAAGACCTTCCTCGATAACGTGTGTAGTAGGCAATACCGAGTTTCACTAAATGATATATTATTATAATATTATTATGAATAGTCCGTTATCACCACAAAATACCCTTTCTGGGTGAACTTTTTCACCCAAAATTGTCGGCCACTTTTCCCACTCTAAAAACTAGGATGATAGGAACTATTCCTTGGACCATAGATTGGTGAATTACCTCAAGGAGATTTAAATAACCCACATAGTCCCAAATATTTAAACCCACCATAGGAATCCACCATAACATAAGAATAAGCCCCCATAAATGTTTTCTCATAATGCCTATGACCACGGTGTGGTGATACCATACTAGCCATTTTTCAACTTACCTGCTTAGTTTTCCCTCTAGTCGACTCGGCTCACCACAACATTCCCATCACCATTTTATCCTTCTTATTTCACAAAGTATTATCTTCATAACTCTATGCCCAATTCCTCCATCACCACAGAATTGTAATGATTTTGGTGTTCTCACAAAATGATCCCACGTCATCTTACCTATTGACCATAGAAAAGTGAGACCATTTCCAATTCTATGGTCATGGAGCTATATTTGTTTCTTATAGTCTATCTCTACTAATAAATAATCCAATAGAATTTCCATTTGGCTCTTTGTTTTTTACCTGACATGAAATAGTTGGGAAACAAGCCCACTTGTCCATACGCACAACCTTTTAAAACCTCTTAAAACTAACATGAAAACCCTTATAACATTACGACTCAAAAAATAATAATTTCTACAAACTGTGGTTATCACATTATATACAACATTAGGATTTCAATACCTGGAAAGATAGAGTATGGTGGAATGACTTGATCTATGACAATTAATCCATCCTAATCATATCCAACTTCTAAGACTACTGCCAAAAAAATCCATGTTATTATAAACCACATTTCAAAGTTATGTATTAACATTGAAATAACATTTCATACGTATTACAATATAAAAATTACAAAAAAACCAGAATAAAAATAGATACACTATATACACCACCGAATATAACTGTAACAACCTGAGATTTTATGAGAATTATTATTTTTAATTACATTGTTGTCTTGCGTTTTACTCTACACAAACATTAGCTTGTGCTATACGCAACACCATATTAGCTTGTAGTATACGCAACACTATTCTTGGCTCTTGTTATACACAATTTCAAGTTCATTTTGGGAAATTATTCAATGAAACATTAAGTATAGATTTTGTTTAATGTATAAATGAAATATGTTTTGATTATGTCATACGCAACACCAAACAAAGATTTCAGTACATACATCCCTGACTTGGCTTGCATTACACGCAATCAAGACCTTCCTCAATAGCGTGTGTAGTACGCAATATTGGGTTTCACTAAACGATATATTATTATAATATTATTATGAACCAGCTGTTATGAATTGTAATACAGACTTTTCGAAATTTTATAAAATTTATCTTTCAAAATGGACTTCATTTTTGGATTCGGAATATCGAAATTAGCCTAGG
Source organism: Viscum album (assembly GCA_963277665.1). NCBI lineage: Eukaryota > Viridiplantae > Streptophyta > Magnoliopsida > Santalales > Viscaceae > Viscum > Viscum album. Next base: position 1,916,774,020 of record OY728125.1, on the reverse strand, counting down.
GTGAAATTTTTCTATTTTTCTGAAAACATGCAATTTTTTATGAATAGTGAAAACACAGGGTTACTATTTAAAAACTGACTTTTTATATAATTAATAATTTATTTTATTTAAATTTTTTTTATAAAAATTGAAAAAAAACATATATAAGTTCAATGTAATTCATTGAAGTCATTTTATAATAATTTTAGACATATAATTTTTTTTTACTTTTCAACGCCTTTTACCCACCTCATTGGAGAGTTTGAAAATTTACATAAAACGTAATTTTACCGCTTCTATGAGTGGAATTTTGAAAATCCAAGAGACGTGGTTAATATAATGGAGTAAAATTTGGTTCAACAAGATAAAAAAAATTTGGTGAATAGTGACTTTTTACTTTTATTTACCATGGTTAAAAGTAAATTGGGTAATTATGGGTAAAAATGAATTACTATTACCTTTACACATGTCCTAATTCTATTGGATAAGAGTAATTCGTCCAAAAACAACTTTTTGAATAAAATATCACCATTTAGGTCCATGTGGATTAGATTAGGACATTTATTATTATTTTATTTTAAAAAGAATTAAAATATATAAAATCAAAGTTTATTAACTAATGCATTTTTAATATAGGGTTATACGTAAGATAAATTTGACTATAAATATTCATTAGAAATAAAAAAAATATTTCCTATATAATGGTATTTTATTTATAATTTTTAGACATTAAATAATTTAATTTATTTATGACACAATGATGATGCAGTAATTACCTTATTAATTAAATATTAACATAATTGATCTAATGAATACCCAAATAAATGTAATTTTAGACTTTTTATGAATTACACTAATTTTATAGGTTAATATGAAAAGTTAGTATTGATTTAATTAACTTCGTTAGAACTAATAATGCTGTTATGATTTTCTGAAAAATCATGTACCAAATAGTGTCAAAATTGACATAAAATAGTTTTTAAAACAAATATTATATTATTAATTGTTATTTTATTCCAAAAAAACTAAGGTTCGGACAAATGACTTAGATAAGGATATATATATTAATAATGAACCACTTGGGGTTCTTATGGCTTGTTATAGTAAGCTTATTAACCATATAGTGTAAGATAACAATAAGACACGGAAAAAGTTAAATTATTTATCATAGAGTTAAATCTAAATTATAAGGATAAAATATTAACCTAAACTTGTATAAAACCTATTTGTGGATATTATTTCTACCCATCCCCACCTTATCATCTAAATACATCAAATTGGAGCTATTAAAAACTGAATATGACTTTATTATAAAATAATATTTTATGTTTTCCTAAGGTGCCCCTTTCCTCCTTTATAAAAAGGGCACCCCTTCCCTCTTCTCTTAACATCCTTTTGAGCCTTGAAGCTCGGAAACCCCCTAAAAATTCACCTTCTTAACCTATCTAGTTACATTATAGATGTTCTGGTATTCTCAAAAGACCAACTCTAGTGTCCTAAGAAGAAGTTAAAAGGAGGTACGTCGAGGAAGAGGTAATCTCTACTGCTGACGTTATCAAGTTTCTTTCTTCTTATACTTCCTCTTATTTAGTTGTTTCATTATAATGTAATAACATCGGTATTACTTATATACTGATATGTTATTATAAATATGAAACAACCCTATTTCATCTTCTATCCATCCTACGGAAAATGAAATCACCTCACGTGCATACGTACTTAATACCGTCTCCACGTCGTGGTGTAATCTGTTTTTGACCACCACCTTACTTGGATGGGTATAATGGTGTTAATAAATAACTATATATAATTATTGTAAATTTATATTGATTCTAAAATATTATACATACACTTCAATACCATTCCATGATCATGGGACTGATATCATTGCTCGTGCATGCGTACGGACTATCGTCTCCACGACACGATGAGATTCATTCTCCAAGTTTACCATTCATGAATGATTATAAAGTATATATAATGAATAATAATGAAATATATGACATAATAATGATACTTAATTTATGTATGTATATATATATATTTCATCTACTTAATTCCATTCAATTCAATAATGAAATGAAAACAGTGTTCATGCATACGTACGGCCTACCGTCTCCATAAACGGTGTATTTCATTCCATTTATCAATCTATCATATATATATGTATATGATGAATAGATATTATATATATAAATCATGTTTTATATTCTTAAATTAATTAAATCAGGATATATTAAATAATATCAAGAACAACAAGTCGAAACATGTACGATAAATGAAACGATTTTACGCAAAACGTTGCTTTAACATGGAATTTAAAAAAGACCGGGTAATATAAAGTCATAAGTGAACAATATATGATATCATAAAAATGAATATGATTCATTAATAATTCAATGACATTATTAAAATCAATATACAGGAGGTTCGGATACGTACAAAGCATATCAGACCTAAGGTAAGGGATTATTTAACAATCTCAATTTTATCCAATATTGCTTATTCGTAAGTATTTACTGGGGTTTTATTTTTCATCCATGTCCATAAATTTTTTTTCATATAGTGTTTAATATTCTTCCCTGTATGTTTAAAGTCATTTTTATGCATCATTTCTTTTCTTATGTGTTATGGAAGGAATCTTGATTTTGTTTACCATACGTGGTAATTTTTGACTTTTCTGACAAAAGAACGAGGAGAATGTTTTTTAAAACTTATACAGCATGAACAGATTTTTAGGGTTTCATAACTCCTTATTTTCAAGAATAATACACTACAATATTTCATGGAAATTTTCAACAAAATCCTTTTCTTTTAAAATTTCATGGCATTTTGTGAAAAGAAAATGATTTTGAAGAATAAAGGATATGTTCTTCAAGAATTCATTTCAAGTGTTTTATCAAAACCATTTTCCATATAAGATGAAATTATTTCATATATGTATTCTTCAAGTATAATGTCTCTATGATTTACATGTTTTCACTTTTCTTATGATGAAATTATATCCATTTGTTTTATATAGATTATGGTATGATGGGATGATTTTTATGAAACCCATTTGATTCTTTGGGTTATGATTAATGATTACTGATTATTTTTTGGCACAAGTAAGAATTATTTAAATATGAGATTGGTGGGACCTATATCTCCCTAAAATACATTGGTTAATTATTTATATCTCATGGGATAGACATGGATGTAATGGTAAGTTAATCTGGTTCAGTGTTAGAGGACTGCAACGAGGAGTGAACTTGCTCCAGATAGGGAATTTGTCCACTAAGATGGTCTTGGAAGCAATGCCATGGCTACTATGGAAATCATAACATGTTCTTAATGGTTTCCAAAATTACATGTTTTATTATCATTATATTTTATCAGTATTATTGTTTCTTTAAGATCTATGCCTTACGTACTGCCAGATTTTATGTCATTGCTCAAGATCTCGATGTTTAAACATTATGTTCATTTATTTAAGTTCAAATGTATATGATTTGTTTTATTTTTCCATTCTTACCCTTACTGAGCATTTGAGCTCACCATTTTATATGTTTTCTTTTCCCCATGACATAAATAAATGTTTTAGGTTGGAAAACAAAAAGGGGAAGACCTTTATGGGAGATGTTGAAGATCTTTCACCATGATTATAAGATTATGTTCCGTGTTGCCAAAGACACTAAACTATTACGATCCTTATGGGTTTGTTTTTTTATGTATTAAGTATTCCAGAAAATTAATGAAATGTCCATGTATGTCAATCATTGGGTCTCTACAGTTGGTATCAGAGGTTTGGTTTAGTCAACCTTTAGAAACTAGGATACGAGAACATTAGTGAGATATCTAGTGATATTTCTATGGTATGTCTAGGTTTGTCCCTAAGGTTAATTATATCAATAGATTATAGTCCTAGAATTACAGTAAAGATATTATAATTAAACCTAAGATTTTATATATTGATGTTACTCCCCCTTGATTATGATTTTGGCCTCTCACACTATTCTTTTTGGGTTTTAGAAAAAGGCTGGAAACAAGAAGATTCACGATAATGGAGGATATGATGGACAATGGAATGATATTCTTTATGAGAAACCAAATGAAATTGGATCTGGAAGTCCAAATATCGTCATTTTGCCTAATCATAAATCTCATAATATGATCAATAATCTCAACTTTGGTAAGTTTCCCGACTCAGGTAATAAGAGAAACATGGAGTTTCATGATGAACATAGAGGAATGAAAGTTCAATTTCCCTCATGTAAATCATATGGGAAGAGGCATCAGGGAGAATGTTTCAAAGGAAATGGATGATGCTTTGGGTGTGAAAAAGAAGGACACAAAGCTAGTAATTGTAAAAGAAAACGTTCCATTAACACCATAGACAAGGATAATGGTATTTCTAGGACATCAACAACAGTTAAGTGTTTTAAATGTGGAATATATGAGCATTATGAAAACCAATGCAATAAGGGAAAATCTTATAAAGATAATCAGCATAGTCATATGGGTAGTATTTATGTGGATGATGATGATGAGACTACAAATGTTATATGAGATGGAAGAAACGATGAAGCGTAGTCAGTGGTTTAAGAAGGTAGTGTAATGATTGTATGTTTATCAAGAATAATGTATGGTACTATGGAATAATGAAAAATCTAAGTATTGGTGCACTATTGCCTTTGCTTGAGTTTTGAATGTATATGATGAATGGTACCGGTAACCATGAAAGGTTATTCAGATATTTTTGGAAGGAACCTAATATGCGCATAATGAAGGGATAAGAAGATAATGAAATGTTTGATAGTATTAATGAGCTCATGACTAATATAAGGAAAAAGTGATATCATGGTTTGAGTATATAGAATTTTTGGGAATTTGGTATATAGAAAGAGTTACCTTGTGACAACATTCATGTTTTCACTATGGTTAAAGAGAATATATGATTAATGTATTCACATGTTTGGAATGTGACCTACAAGATACATCGTATGATATATGTGGGATAAATGATGGTATTCACATACTCGGTAGATGAAATTTCTAGTAATTGTTTTCTTTATACTATGATCCTGGATAGAAGTATTTTAGATAATCTAAAATATCAGAATGAATTAATTTAGACATACGACAGTATTGTTTAAGGCTAGAACTTTTTCTATTTTATTACATGAATGTTATTATAATGTAGTTTTAGAAAAAGGGACAACCTTGAGGATAGGAGACAACCTATCACATCGTACCAGGCTGTGGGAATTGAACCCACACTTTACAAAAGACAAATTAAACTTCATTTCCTCAAGTGATGAAGTGGAAATTATTCAGGGAATGAGCAACGGTACGATTGTACCAAAATCAAGTAAGTATTTATTTTAATTAAAAAATTCCTCAACATTAGGGAAACGATCTTGAAAAACAAAAATGTTGTCCTAGTGTCCCATTATCTGATGAATCAGATGGTACGTTAGATCATCACAAATTTATGGCTTTGTGATTGTGGGCTTTTTCAAAGCCATGTCCTCTACCACTCTTCATAAGAACATGATGGTTAGATTTTTCATCCATATCCCTATTTTCACCTATGTTCTTTTATGTGGAAACCCAATGATGAGTTAATTTGGGTAGCCGTTATGTTTCTTACTTTACTTTTGAAAATTTAGTTTTATTATTCCTTAATGCGATGTGAGTTTCTATGAAAAAAAACATTCAAGTAGTAAACCATTTATAACCCTAAAAAATTTCGAGGGATAAATTCATTTTAAGGGGAGAAGAATGTAACAACCAGAAATTTTATCAGAATTATTCTTTTTAATTTCATTGATGTCTTGTGTTGTACGCTAAACCAAAATTAGCTTGTGCTATACACATCACCGTATTAGCTTGCAGTATACGCAACACTATTCTTGGCTCGTGTTACACACAATTTCAAGTTTGTTTTGTGAAATTATTCAACGCAACACTAAGTATAGATTTTGTTTAATGTATAAATGAAATATGTTTTTATTATGTTATACGCAACACCAAACTGAGTTTTCACTACAGGCATCCCAGACTTGGAATGCATTACACGCAATCAAGACCTTCCTTGATAACGTGTGTAGTATGCAATACCGAGTTTCACTAAATGATATATTATTATAATATTATTATGAACAGGCCTTTATCACCACAAAATACCCTTTTTGAATGAACTTTTTCCCCCAAAATTGTCGGCCACTTTTCCCACTCTAAAAACTAGAAAGATAGGAACCATTCCTTGGACCATAGATTGGTGAATTATCTCAAGGAGATTTAAATAACCCACATAGTCCCAAATATTAAAACCCACTATAGGAATCCACCATAACATAAGAATAAGCCCCCATAAATGTTTTCTCATAATGCCTATGACCACGGTGTGGTGATACCATACTAGCCATTTTTCAACTTACCTGCTTAGTTTTCCCTCTAGTCGACTCGGCTCACCACAGAATTCCCATCACCATTTTATCCTTCTTATTTTCCAAAGTATTATCTTCATAACTCTACGCCCAATTCCACCATCACCACAGAATTGGAATGATTGTGGTGTTCTCACAAAATGATCCCACGTCATCTTATATATTGACCATAGAAAAGTGAGACCATTTCCAATTCTATGGTCATGGAGCTATATTTGTTTCTTATAGTCTATCTCTACTAATAAATAATCCAATGGAATTTCCATTTGGCTCTTTGTTTTTTACCTGACATGAAATAGTTGGGAAACAAGCCCACTTGTCCATACACACAGCCTTTTAAAACCTTTTAAAACTAACATGAAACCCCTTATAACATTAAGACTCAAAAAATAATAATTTCTACAAACTGTGGTTATCACTTTATATACAACATTAGGATTTCAGTACTTGGAAAGATAGAGTATAGTGGAATGACTTGATCTATGACAATTAATCCATCCTAATCATATCCAACTTCTAAGACTACTACCAAAAAAAGCCATGTTATTATAAACCAGATTTCAAAGTTATGTATTAACATTGAAATAACATTTCATACATATTACAATATAAAAATTACAAATAAAACCAGAATAAAAATAGATACACTATATACACCACCGAATATAACTGTAACAACAAGAGATTTTATGAAAATTATTCTTTTTAATTACATTGTTGACTTGCGTTTTACGCTACACAAAAATTAGCTTGTGCTATACGCAAAACCATATTAGCTTGTATTATACGCAACACTATTCTTGGCTCGTGTTATACACAATTTCAAGTTCATTTTGGGAAATTATTCAATGAAACATTATGTATAGATTTTGTTTAATGTATAAATGAAATATGTTTTGATTATGTCATACGAAACACCAAATATATTTTTCAGTACATACATCCCTGACTTGGCTTGTATTACAAGCAATCAAGATCTTCCTCAATAGCGTGTGTAGTACGCAATACTGAGTTTCACTAAACGATATAATATTATAATATTATTATGAACAAGCTGTTATGAATAGTAATACAGACTTTTTGAAATTTTATAAATTTTATCATTCAAAATGGACTTCATTTTTGGATTCGGAATATCGAAATTAGCATAGGGTGAAATTTTTGTATTTTTCTGAAAACATTCAATTTTTTATGAATAGTGAAAACACTGGGTTACTATTTAAAAACTGACTTTTTATATAAATAATAATTTATTTTATTTAAATTTTTTTTTTATAAAAATTGATAAAAAAAACATATATAAGTTCAATGTAATTCATTTAAGTCATTTTATAATAATTTTAGACATATAATTTTTTTTTACTTTTCACCGCCTTTTACCCACCTCCTTGGAGAGTTTGAAAATTTACATAAAACGTAATTTTACCGCTTCTATGAGTGGAATTTGTAAAATCCAAGAGACATGGTTAATATAAAGGAGTAAAATTTGGTTCAACAAGATAAAAAAATTTGGTGAATAGTGCCTTTTTAATTTTTATTTACCATGGTTAAAAGTAAATTGGGTAATTATGGGTAAAATTGAATTACTATTACATTAACACATGTCCTAATTCTATTGGATAAGTGTAATTCGTCCAAAAACAACTTTTTGAATAAAATATTACCCTTTAGGTCCATTTGGATTAGATTAGGACATTTATTATTATTTTATTTTAAAAAGAATTAAAATATATAAAATCAAAGTTTATTAACTAATGCATTTTTAATATAGGGTTATACGTAAGATAAATTCGTCTATAAATATTCATTATAAATAAAAAAAATATTTCCTATATAATGGTATTTTATTTATAATTTTTAGACATTAAATAATTTATTTTATTTTTGACACAATGATGATGCAGTAATTACCTTATTAATTAAATATTAACATAATTGATGTTATAAATACCAAAATAAATGTAATTTTAGACTTTTTATGATTTCCACTGATTTTATAGGTTAATATGAAAAGTTAGTATTGATTTAATTAACTTATTTAGAACTAATAATGCTGTTATGATTTTCTGAAAAATCATGTACCAAATTGTGTCAAAATTGACATAAAATAATTTTTAAAACAAATATTATATTATTAATTGTTATTTTATTCCAAAAAAAACAAAGGTTTGGCCAAATGACATAGGTAAGGATATATATATTAATAATGAACCACTTGGGGTTCGTATGGCTTGTCATAGTAAGCTTATTAACCATATAGTGTAAGATAACAAAAAGACACGGTAAATGTTAGATTATTTATCATAGAGTTAAATATAAATTATAAGGATAAAATAGTAACCTAAACTTGTATAAAACCTATTTGTGGAGAGTATTTCTACCCATCCCCGCCTTAGGATCTAAATACATCAAATTGGAGCTATTAAAAACTAAATATGACTTTATTATAAAATAATATTTTATGTTTTTCTAAGGTGCCCCTTTCCTCCTTTATAAAAACGGCACCCCTTTTCTCTTCTCTTAACATCCTTTTGAGCCTTGAAGCTCGGAAAACCCCTAAATATTAATCTTCTTAACCTCTCTAGTTACATTATAGAGGTTCTGGTCTTCTCAAAAAACCAACTCTAGTGTCCTAAGAAGAAGTTAAAAGGAGGTACGTTGAGGAAGAGGTAATCTTTACTGCTGACCTTATCAAGTTTCTTTCTTCTTATACTTCCTCTTATTTAGTTGTTTCATTATAATGTAATAACATAAGTATTGCTTATATACTGATATTTATTATAAGTATGAAACAACCCTATTTCATCTTCTATCCATCCTACGGAAAATGAAATCACCTCGCGTGCGTACGTACGTAATACCGTCTCCACGTCGTGGTGTAATCTGTTTTTGACCACCACCTTAATTGGCTGGGTATAATGGTGTTAATAAATAACTATATATGATTATTGTAAATTTATATTGATTCTAAAATATTATACATACACTTCAATACAATTCCATTATCATGGGACTGGTATCATTGCTCGTGCATGCGTACGGACTACCGTCTCCACGACGCGATGAGATTCATTCTCCATGTTTACCATTTATGAATGATTATAAAGTATATATAATGAATAATAATGATATATATGAAATAATAATGATACTTAATTTATGTATGTATATATATATATATTTCATCTACTTAATTTCATTCAATTCAATAAGGAAACGAAATCAGTGTTCATGCATACGTAAGGCATACCGTCTCCATAAACGGTGTATTTCATTCCATTTAACAATCTCTCATATATATATATAAGTATATGATGAATATATATTATATATATAAATCATGTTTTATATTCTGAAATTATTTAAATCGGGATATATTTAATAATATCAAGAACAACAAGTCGAAACATGTATGATAAATGAAACGATTTTACGCAAAACGTTGCTTTAACATGGAATTTAAAAAAGAGCGGGTAATATAAAGTCATAAGTGAACAATATGTGTTATCATAACAATGAATATGATTCATTAATAATTCAATGACATTATTAAAATCAATATACAGGAGGTTCGGATATGTACGAAGCATATCAGTCCTAAGGTAATGGATTATTTAACAATCTCAATTTTATCTGATATTTCTTATTCGTAAGTATTTACTGGGGTTTTATTTTTCATCCATGTCCATAAAAATGTTTTCAAATAGTGTTTAATATTCTTCCTTGTTTGTTTAAAGTAATTTTTATGCATCATTGCTTTTCCTTTGTGTTATGGAATGAATCTTGATTTTGTTTACCATACGTGGTAATTTTTGACTTTTCCGACAAAAGTTTGAGGAGAATGTTTTTTTAAACTTATACAGCATGAACAGATTTTTAGGGTTTCATAACTCCTTATTTTAAAGAATAATACTCTACAATATTTCAAGGAAATTTTCAACAAAATCCTTTTCTTTTAAAATTTCATGGAATTTTGTGAAAAGAAAATGATTTTGAAGAATAAAGGATATTTTCTTCAAGAATTCATCTCAAGTGTTTTATCAAAACCATTTTCCATATAAGATGAAATTATTTAATATGTGTATGCTTCAAGTATAATGTCTCTATGATTTACATGTTTTTACTTTTCTTATGATGAAATGATATCCATTTGTTTTATATAGATTATGGGATGATGGGATGATTTTTATGAAACCCATTTGATTCTTTGGGTTATGATTACTGATTACTGATTATTTTTTGGCACAAGTAAGAATTATTTCAATATGAAATGGGTGGGACCTATATCTCCCTAAAATATATTGGGTAATTATTTATATCTCATGGGATAGATATGGATGTAATGGTAATTTAATCCGGTTCAGTGTTAGAGGACTTCAACGAGGAGTGAACTCGCTCCAGATAGGGAATTTGTCCACTAAGATGGTCTTGGAAGCAATGCCATGGCTACTATGGAAATAATTACATGTGCTTAATGGTTTCCAAAATTTCATCTTTTATTCTCATTATATTTTATCAGGATTATTGTTTCTTTAAGATCTATGCCTTACGTACTGCCAGGTTTTATGTCATTGCTCAATATCTTGATGTTTAAACATTATGTTCATGTATTTAAGTTAAAATATATATGATTTGTCTTATTTTCTCCATTCTTACCCTTACTGAGCATTTGAGCTCACCATTTTATATGTTTTATTTTCCATAGGACATAAAGAAAGGTTTTAGGTTGGAAAACAAAAAGGGTAAGACCATTATGGGAGATGTTGAAGATCTTTCACCATGATTAGAAGATTATGTTCTGAGTATCCAAAGACACTAAACTATTACGGCCCTTGTGGGTTTGTTTTTGTTATGTATTAAGTATTCCAAAAAATTAATGAAATGTCCATGTATGTCAATAATTGGGTCTCTACAGTTGGTATCAGAGGATTGGTTTAGTCAACCTTTAGAAACTAGGATGCAAGAACATTAGTGAGATCTCTAGTGATATTTCTATGGTATGTCTAGGTTTTTCCCTAAGGTTAATTATATGTATAGATTATAGTCCTAGAATTACGGTAAAGATATTATAACTAAACCTAAGATTTTATATATTGATGTTACTCCCCCTTGATTATGATTTTGGCCTCTCACACTATTCTTTTTGGGTTTTAGAAAATGGCTGGAAACATTATGATTCACGATAATGGAGGATATGATGGACAATGGAATGATATTATTTATGAGAAACCAAATGAAATTGGATCTGTGAGTCCAAATATCGTCATTTTTCCTAATAATCAATCTCATAATATGATCAATAATTTCAACTTTGGTAAGTTTCCCGACACCGCTAATAAGAGAAAGATGGAGTTTCATGATGAACATAGAGGAATGAAATTTGAATTTCCCTCATGTAAATAATATGGGAAGAGGCATCAGGGAGAATGTTTCAAAGTAAATGGATGATGCTTTGGGTGTGAAAAAGAAGGACACAAAGCTAGTAATTGTAAAAGAAAATGTTCCATTAACACCATAGACAAGGATAATGGTATTTCTAGGACATCAACAATAGTTAAGTGTTTTAAATGTGGAATATACGAGCATTATGAAAACCAATGCAATAAGGGAAAATCTCATAAAGATAATCTGCATAGTCATATGGGTAGTATTTATGTGGATGATGATGATGAGACTACAAATGATATATGAGATGGAAGAAATGATGAAGCTTAGTCAGTGGTTTAGGAAGGTAGTGTAATGATTGTATGTTTATCAAGAATAATGTATGGTACTATGGAATGAAGAAAAATCTAAGGATTGGTGCACTATTGCCTTTTCTTGTGTTTTGAATGTATATGATGAATGGTACCGGTAACCATGAAAGGTTATTCAGATATTTTTGGAAGGAACCTAATATTCGTATAAATAAGGGATAATAAGATAATGAAATGTTATATATTATTAATGAGCTCATGACTAATATAAGGAAAAAGTGATATCATGGTTTGAGTATATTGAATTTATGGGAATTTGGTATATAGAAAGAGTTAACTTGTGACAACATTCATGTTTTCACTATGGTTAAAGAGAATATATGATTAATGTATTCCCATGTTTGGAATGTGACCAACAAGATACATCATATGATATATGGGGGATAAATGATGGTATTCACATGCTCGGTAGATGACATTTCTAGTAATTGTTTTCTTTATACTTTGATCCAGGATAGAAGTATTTTAGATAATCTAAAAGATCGGAATGAATTAATTTAGAAATAAGACAGTATTGTTTAAGGCTAGAACTTTTTTTATTTTATTACATGAATGTTATTATAATGTAGTTTTAGAAAAAGGGACAACCTGCAAGACAAGAGACAACCTGTCACGTTGGACCAGGCTGTGGGAATCGAACCCACACTTTACAAAAGACAAATTAAACTTCATTTCCTTAAGAGATGAAGTGGAAATTATTCAGGGAACGAGCAACGTTATGATTGTACCAAAATCATGTATGTATTTCTTTTAATTCAAAAATTCTTCAACATTAGGGAAATGATCTTGAAAACCAAAAATGTTGTCCTAGTGTCCCATTATCCGATGAATCATATAGTACGTTAGGTCATCAAAAATTTATGGCTTTGTGATTGTGGGATTTTTCAAAGCCATGTCCTCTACCACTCTTCATCAGAACATGATGGTTAGATTTTTCATCCAGATCCCTATTTTCACCTATGTTCTTTTATGTGGAAACCCAGTGATGAGTTAATTTGGGTAGCCGTTATGTTTCTTACTTTACTTTTGAAAATTTAGTTTTATTATTCCTTAATGCGATGTGGGTTTCTATGAAAAAAAACATTCAAGTAGTAAACCATTTATAACCCTGAAAAATTTTGAGGGATAAATTCATTTTAATGGGGGAAGAATGTAACAACCAGAAATTTTATCAGAATTATTCTTTTTAATATCATTGATGTCTTGTGTTGTACGCTAAACCAAAATTAGCTTGTGCTATACACAACACCGTATTATCTTGTAGTATACACAACACTATTCATGGCTCATGTTACACAAAATTTCACGTTTGTTTTGTGAAATTATTCAACGCAAAACTAAGTATAGATTTTGTTTAATGTATAAATGAAATATGTTTTTATTATGTTATACGCAACACCAAACTGAGTTTTCACTACAGGCATCCCAGACTTGGCTTGCATTACACGCAATCAAAACCTTCCTCGATAACGTGTGTAGTACGCAATACCGTGTTTCACTAAATGATATATTATTATAATATTATTATGAACATGCGGTTATGAATAGTGAAAACACTGGGTTACTATTTAAAAACCGACTTTTTATTTAAATAATCATTTATTTTATTTAAATTTATTTTATGTCAAAATTGATACAAAATACCAATATAAGTTCAATGAAATTCATTGGAGTTATTTTATAATAATTTTAGACATATAAAAATTTTATTGAACTTTTTACCGTCTTTTACCCACCTCCTAAGAGAGTTTGAAAATTTACATAAAACAATATTTTTTCTGCTTCTATGAATGGAATTTAGAAAATCCAAGAGACATGGTTAATATCAAGGAGTGAAATATTGTTCAATAAGATAAAAATAATTTTTGGTGAATAATAACTTTTTTTTTTATTTACCACGGTTAAAAGTTAATAGGGTAATTAAGGGTATAAATGATAATACTATTACCCTAACACATGTCCTAATTATATTAGATAATTGTAATTAGACCAAAAACCACTTTAGGAATAAAATATTACCCTTTAGGTCCACTTGTATTAGATTAGGACATTTATTATTATTTTATTTAATGAAGAATTAAAATTATTAAAATCAAAGTATAATAACTAAATCATTTTTAATATATGGTTATGCAGAAGATAAATTTGACTATAAATATTAATTAGAAAGATAAAATGATTTCTGACATAATGGTATTTTATTTATAATTTTTGGACATTAAATAATTTTATTTATTTATGACACAATGATTATGCAGTAATTACCTTATTAATGAAATATTAACATAATTGATGTTCTAGATACCCAAATAAATGTAATTTTAGACTTTTTAATGAATTATAGTAAATTTTTAGGTTAATATGAAATGTTATTATTGATTTAATTAAGCTTTTTCTAACTAATAATGATGTTATGATTTTCACAAAAATCAAGTACCAAATAGTGTCAAAATTGACAGAAAATAGTTTTTTTAAAATATTATATGATAAATTGTTATTTAATTCCTAATAATGAAAGGATTATCCAAATGACTTATAAGGATATATATATTAATAATGAACCACTTGGGGTTCTTTTGGATAGTTATAGTATTTTTATTAACCATATAGTGTAGCATAACAAAAAGACACGGTAAAAGTTAAATTATTAAACTTAGAGTTAAATCTAAATGATAAGGATATAATAGTAACATAAACCTATCTAAAACCTATTGGTTGAGAGGATTTCAACCCATCCCCACCTTATCATAGAAATAAATAAATTTGGATCTATTAAAAACCGAATATTACTTTATTATAAAATATTATTTTATGTTTTCATAAGGTGCCCCTCTCCTCCCTTATAAAAAGGGCAACCCTTCCCTCTTCTCTTCACACACTTTTGAGCCTTGAAGCTCATCCAAACACTACCAATTACTCTTATTAACCTCTCTAGTTACATCGTAGAGGTTCTTGTCTTCTCAAAAGACCAGCTCTAGTTCCCTAATAATAAGTTTAAAGGAGGTGCGTTGAGGAAGAGGTAATCTCTTCTACCGACTCTTTGAAGTTTCTTTCTTCTTCTACTTCCACTTATTTAGTTGTTTCATTATAAAGTAATAACATCAGTATTACGTATATACTGATATGTTATTATTAATACGAAACAAACCTATTTCATCTTCTATCCATCCTACGGATAATGAAATCACTGCGCGTGCGTACGTACGGAATACCGTCTCCACGCCTTGGTGTAATCTGTTTTCAACCACCACCTTACATGGATGGGTATAATGGTGTAAATAAATAACTATATATGATTATTTTAAAGTGATAATTATTCAAAAATATTATACATACTCTTCAATAAAATTCCACGATCATGGGAATGATATCATCGATCGTGCGTACGTACGGACTACCGTCTCCACGACGCGATGAGATTCATTCTCCATGATTACCATTCATGAATGATTATAATGTATATATAATAAATAATAATTAAATATATGACATAATAATGATACTAGATTTATGTATATATATATATATTTATTTCATCTACTTAATTCCATTCAATTCAATAAGGAAACAAAAACAGCGTTCGTGCATACATACGGCCTACCGTCTCCATGAACGATGTATTTCATTCCATTTATCGATCTATCATATATATATGTATATGATGAATATATATAATATATATAAATCTTGTTTTACATTTTGGAATTGAGTAAATGAGGATATAAGTAATAATATCAAGAACAACAAGTCGAAACACGTACGATAAATGAAATGATTTTACCCAAAACGCTGCATTAACATGGAATTTTCAAAAGAACGGGTAATATATAGTCATAAGTGAACAATATATGATATCATAACAATGAATATGATTCCGTAATAAGTAAATGAAATTATTTAAATCAATATACATGAGGTTTAGATACGTATGAATCATATCAGTCCTAAGGTAAGGGATAATTTAACAATCTCATTTTTATCCGAGATTTCTTATTCCTATGTATTTACTGGGGTTATATTTTTCATCCATGTGGATAAATATGTTTTCAAAAAGTGTTTAATATTCTTACATGTATGGTTAAAGTAATTTTTACCCATCTTTACTTTTACTTTGTGTTATGGAAGGAATCTTTCTTTTGTTTACCATACGTGGTACATTATGACTTTTCCGACAAAAGTATGAGAAGAATGTTTTTTTAAACTTATACGGCATGAAAAGATTTTTACGGTTTCATTAATCCTTATTTTAAAGAATCATACTATATAATATTTCATGACTATTTTCAACAAAATCCTTTTCTTTTACAATTTCATGGCATTTTTTAAAAAGATAATGATTTTGAAGAATAAAGGATACTTTCCTCAAGAATTCATTTCATGTGTCTTATCAAAACCATTTTCCATATAAGATGAAATTATTTCATATGTGTATGTTTCAAGTATCTAGTCTCTATGATTTATATGGTTTCACTTTTTTTATGGTGAAATGATATGCATTTGTTTTATATAGATTATGTTATGATGGGATGATGTTTATGAAACCCATTTTATTCTTTGGGTTATGATGAATGATTTATGATTATTTTGTGGCACAAGTAAGATATATTGCAATAAGAGATGGGTGGGACCTATATCTCCCTCTAATGCATTGGGTAATGATTTATACCTCATGAGATAGACATGGCTGGAATGGTACGTTAATCTGGTTCAGTGTTACCGGACTGAAACGAGGAGTGAGCTCGCTTCAGAAAGAGACATTGTCCACTAAGATGGTCATTGCAATAATGCCATGGGTACTATGGAAATAATAACATGTGCTTAATGGTTACCATAATTACATGTTTTATTCTCGTGCTATTTTATCAGGATTAATGTTTCTTTATGATCTATGCCTTATGTACTGCCATGTTTTAGGTCATTGCTCAAGATCATAATGTTTAAACATTATGCTCATGTATTTAAGTTCAAATTTATATGATTTATTTTATTTTCTCCATGCTTACCCTTACTGAGCATTTGATATCACCCCTTTTATATGTTATCTTTTCCCCAGGATATAAAGAAAGGTTTTATGTAGGAAAACAAAAAGGGGAAGATCTTTATAGGAGGTGTTGAAGATCTTTCACCATGATTAGAAGATTATGTTCCGAGTTTCCAAAGACACTAAACTATTATGGTCCTTGTGTGTTTGTTTTTATTATATATTATGTATTCCTCCAAAGTAATGTAATGTCCGTGTATGTCAAGTTTTGGGTCTCTACAATAACTCACAATGATTATTACAAAATTTAAAGAATATGATCATATACTTTTGATTCTGAGTGTTAATGTAATCTAATAAAAATATAAATATATTGTATATAATTTCAATTTTCCAATTTTACTATAGATTTAAGTGTCATAGCCTACCCAAAAGATAACTCTCTAATCATGTGAATATCTATAATAACGAGTTATTTACCCAAAACCCATGTTAATAGATAAAAATGATCACCAAATATGTAAAATATGAATCAACATGAATGGATAGAAAACTCTTGAAGTAGGAATATATAAACAATCATTTATAATTTAATAGTTTTTATAACATTTCCATGGAAAAAATCTTCTAAAAAAAATATTATCCCTCTAAATATATGGATTGTCTTTGGCTTCAAGATAAATCTGACATCCCCTCTTATAGATAATAATATACTATACTCTTGTTTAACCAATTCCTCGAAGGTTAAAATAATTAAAAATACAAGTGGGATGGAATGTAGAGTCACATTAGATAAGGATGGATGTCTATACACTATTTAAGTTTAGATGTTTATAAACATGCCTCACTCAAAGATAATTACCGACTTTATCCATGTGGACTGGAATGAAACCCAGAAATGTTTTGGTCAAATACTATTTATTTGACTTCATGTTTATAAATATATAATGATATAAAATACTATGATAATTTACTTCTCATTATCTAATGGTATAAGTTACAGTCTCAATGTTCCCATCAGTTGGTTTACAGAGTTCACTACCATCCAAATATCTAAATGGATAATCTACATGAAATTGTCCTAGAATAAGGACTAAAAATGATAATATTCCATAAAAAAGATACAGTTTTAATTCTATGACCACCCAATAATTTTTACCAAACATTAAGGGTAAACATAATGGTAAATCTATCTTTATAGGTATAATAAATATCATTAGACATAGACACAAAATATTTTAATTAAATTCATTTATTATTAACCTCAAACTCCTCTTAGAATATGATACCCAAGTGTATGATAATAACATTAGTCTTGAATCTCCATTAATCATGTATTTAACCAACGAAACTCATAAGAAAGTTACAACTTAGATATCTCCCCAATCCATACATCATAGGGACTCCTATCTAATCATAGAGAACCATAGAGAGACTAAACAAAAGAAAACAAAAACAGGGAATTAGAAATAACCCACTATGTAAATAGGTTATGATTCCTATATATTTCTATAAGTGAGAAAGCTTATTCATGCAATGATAATAGGTTACATATTTATAAATATATGTTCATGAACATATACTTACCCAAACTCAATGAAATTTCCAGAGATGTTACTCATCTTGAAAATATAGTTCATCCAATATAGATAATTGTGAAATTTAGACATGATGGTTTTAAAATCAATACAGAAAGACTATTATCCTTTCAGACTCATGTCCTTTCCTAATTTCAAATATGAATAACCCCGAAAAATTATTTTGGGGTTACTTTAATGACATTAAAATCAATATGATAATTATTTATAGAGGTAGATATAAGGATAACATAAAATAAATTACCAATTTTGAAGGATTTTATTAAGAAGTGTCAAAGAATCCATCAAATATTAATAATGGTATGATACCATGAATAGAGAATTGGATAAATTAGAAATAGTTACATAAGGGATTTGATACAAAAAAATTAAAATAATAACATCATTGGAACATAATTTTTTCTTCAAACCATGGTGAATGAAAATAGTAAATTTGTTAGAAATAACGTAATACTAGTATGTAAGGGATATTATCCTCTTTAAGGAGTGTATTTTCATTAGACATTGAACTATTTTCTTGATTAGAAACCCTGAAAATATTTCATATTATTTTATTCCAAAGGAAATAAAATACTTTTCCAATGGATGCCTAGTAATTTTCTTAAATGGTGATTTGGAATATGTCATTATATTATGAAATCTTGATTATTTATATAATATTATGAAAGGAATGTTTAGGGTTTAAGGAAATATTTTTATGGCTCAAAAAGCTACAAGTTCTAGGTTTTCAAAACTAGAAGCCATCTTGAAGAATTTAAAACTCAGAAAATTCATTTTAGAAAAAAATTACATTTGACCTATTATTAATGTATCTCCCACTATAAAAATATACATAGGAAAATATAATTTTTAAGAAATTGACAAGAAGTATGTGAAGAGTTGGTAAAAAACAAAGGTATTGTTTAAAATGTACTTGCCTAGTGAGATAATAAATTTTCTTAGATTCCAAATTGTATCAACCCGAATCCATTAATATATAATTGGTTTCACGTTATTAAATTATTAAAAAATAAAAGGATTAAAAAAACCTAGATTTAGATATTTTAAAATCATGGGAACCCATATAAAAAAATAAAATCCATATTACATAGAATGATAAATACATTGCTTGGAAACATGCCATGCACTCTTTAGAATCATTCAATGATTTATTTTTTCATATCCTTGAGAAAGGTAAATAAATAAATAGTGATATTAGGTGATCAATAAAGGTTATATACAATGGAAACTATCGACAATAATTATTGAATAATAAATATGGAATAGTAGATAATCGAAAGACATTTTATTGAATCAATAACTCCATCTCATTGAATAGACATGACTAACATAAAAATATAAATATCATTGACAATGGAATCTGAATTCTTAATAATTTATGTTCATAAATTTATACATTTCTGAACATTCCATCAACTCTTTTCACCTAAATTGTCATGAATGGTATCATAAAATTATATCAACCACGAAATTATTCATAATAAATGCTTTATTATATACAAATACCCATATAATAAGTCTACTTATTTTTTCATATTAAAACTATCAATACATTGAGGGGATATCAACAAATTTGTGTAATTGTATGTGCCTTCTCAAGTTATTACTTTTATAGTTTTGGTTATTTTTGTTACTTGGGGGTGGTTCTGAGAGTTTTCGGCGTATCCTGGACATACAACCAATCATTTAATTGAAATTTCCATTGTGTATTCTTTACAAGATGTGTAAATGTGTTTTATAGCCTTTGTTTCTAGTCAGTTCATGAATATAATATTTCTATGGGTGAAAATCTGAGAAGGATTTCACATTATACAATTTGAATGCATGATGTGTATTAAATAAAGATTGAGGTGAATCATTTTTCTATGAATGTCATATTTTTGTGGGGCCCATGTAATTCACACCGTTTATGTATATTACATGACATGAATATAATGGTATTTGATATAAAAGTATTTTTAGCAAATTTGTTACATTTATTCATAGATTATTCCCCTTTCATTACAGATGAACCCTAAGTTCCCAAAAAAGTATTTCCATCCATCATCTCCCCTTCTTTTATTTTCTAGTTTTGGATGTTGTCTATTGGTGATCGGTGGTAATGCCTTCTAACCCCTTTGGTCGTTTTCATTCCTTCATCCCATAAGGATCCATTGAAGTGTTGTGGTTTTGGATTATTGTGTGTGTTTGACTATTTTTTTATTAACTTCTTTTTGTGGTGTATGTTGATTGTTGGTTTTTCATGTTTGGTGGTAGTTTGAAGGTGTGTCTTCTCCACCCTGCGGTGCACAATGATTTGTAGAAACTTCATTAAGGAAGAAAATCCCTTATATGTATTTCTTTAATATCATGTGGGATGGTTTTCCCATTTTTTATCTCCGGGATGAGGTTATGCTAGCCTAATAAAATATTAATATTTGGATATTTTAAATAGATGGGTAAAATGGGAATGATTCTCATAAATTTAAATCTTTGATATTTTTAGGACATTATTGATTGTATGGGTTTGATTTTCCATTGAAAATGGTGGATTTTGTGGGATTTTTCTTCATTGGATGTCATGTTTTGTGACTGTACTGTCTATTGGGATTGTTGTGATATCACCAAAAAATGGAAATTGGGTGAACACATATATTTTACAAATGAAGTGGTCTTCCCACGATAATAGATTCTAGGATAATTCCAATAAAATAATGTGAAATTTAAAAAAGGCCCCTCTGTTAAGTTTTTAAAATTATCATTGATGTTTTGTAATGTATGGTCATTCTTGTGGGGTGCTGATGTGTATTTTTTATGTGATGTGAGGTAGATGGGTGAGTTGTGGCCATGGATTTATAGTGATGATGTGATGAAACATTGGGTACTATGAGCTACATGTGATGTGTGGTTTCATTGTACTATATATTAGTGCTTGAAGAAATAATTTATTATAATGATTTAATTGGTAATAGGTTGGTTTTTTGTGGAATTAAAATGATTAATTATTAAATAAATGATAATATGTCTAGTTAAATGTGGCTGATTATTAAAAATTAATCGAATGGGCTAGATATTGGGATTGGTTGGTGGTGTCAGTTGTGGTCTTTGTCTTATTTGGTGTGTTTCATTTATAGGTGGTAGTGAATATGGGGTGTTGTGAGTTGGAAAGTGTTTAGTTGTGAAACCATATGTTTATCTTTTGTGTGTCTATATGTATAAACTTTTATATTCCCTGTGATTTCAAGGTACACCACACCCTCATTGAGCATTATGAGTTGACACCATCATTATCACGTGATGGGTGTTTTTTTCAATATCTCAGGGATGAGAATGGATAGTGGTCTACCCTCCCTATTCTAATATCTCTTCCTGGAGATTCTATATAAATAGGTTTTCATGGTGGGAGGTCATTTTGTGTATTAGTTGATGGACTATGTGTTTTTCGGTGAGATGTGACCATGAAGAGTGGTGGTGACCCAATTATTTTCAGGTCAGAGATGGTGTCACCATTCTATGGGGAATCTTATAGTGCGGGTTGTGAAAGGATGGAAGAGGGAACAAGGTTGATTTCCCTCATGTTTAGGCTACCTTGCTACTTTATAACTAGTTGTGATTTGATGGAATAGGTGTTTATGTGTGATATGAGATGTCATTGTTAAATGGTGCGGTGGCCTATGTGTATACATGAAAGATGTGATATTATAATGATATGGGGTCGTGGTTTTTGTTATTCAAAATATATGGGAGTTCCAGTATGTACAATGTTGGTGTGTAAGAACCAAAAATTAGTGGGAAAGTAGTGTGAGGTTCCCTTTATCGATATTATTTTTATTATGTTATTATACCAGGCTTGTGTTTTTTGTTGAGTGTTTCTTAGTGAAGATGGGATGGATAGTTGGCATATTTTGGTGTTATTGGTTATTATTTTCTCACATGGGTGTATAATTATGCTTTTTTCACATGTACACAAGAGACATTTTCTATACATAGTGTGTATACTTGTATGATCACACTATATATATAAATTGATTTTATGATTTCCAGGGGGCTCTGTGGAATATGCGGGATATTACTAGCTCAGATATTTGGATACATTTAGTGTCACTGCTATAATTTCTTATTTTGGTATTTAATTTTGGAGAATTTTATAGGTATCAGATTTTTATACATGCACGTGAGATGGTTTTCTTTCTTTATGAATTATTTTATGGTGTTTTGGGGGGATTATTCATCATATCTCTTGAACCTATACTATTATAGTGGGTAATGCCTCTTGTTATATGATATTTTTATAGACTTGATGTTATTCTCCAAACTGATTCTTAATAAATGTGAGACTTTAGGGTGTATTATATCTCTCTACTCATTGTTGTATATTTATAGGGTATAGGGCATGATAGAGTGGTATTAGAGGTGATGGATGAGGGATATGATGGAGTTAGAAGGTAGGTAATGCTTAGATAACATGGGATTCTATGGAAGAAATTTTAGTTGGCCTTCGTGCCTGATATAGGCCAAATATACTCTCTTTGACATGATATATTGGGGACCTCGTAATCCATTGCACAAACTATGAGATTGATGAATTCCCAAGTGAGGTGGACAAATTTTTAACCAATAGACCTAAGAGAATGACATACATTATTATGAGTTGTGTTCTTTTTTGAGTTTGATTGTTCTGGGATTGTTAAAATAAATAATGTTAATAAAAAATAACTCTAAATAAAATTTCATTATAACGAGATTAGGAAATTATCATTTTCCTTCCAAATGGGGATCATGTTAATCATCTATGTGTGGATCATTCCACTAAGATTCAAAAACTGATATGCTTGATTTTCATAGGGTGGATATGGAAGAGGTGGATTGGTATTGGTTGCGGGTGCTTCACAATTTTTAGTGGAATTCTTTGGGGACGTACAAGGGAAGTGTTTTATATGTATATATGGAGATATTTCTAGAAGAACATGAGATTAAATTATGTTTGATCTAGGCCCTGGTTGAAGACTCGGCCCCTTTTGTGATCATTCAAATACATGTAGTTGAGAATCAATGGTTGACAGTATATTTGGGTGAGTGGAAGGATGCAGATGTTTCGTGGGTTTACTATTAGAAATAGTTTCTTGTTGAGTTCATTTTGACAACCATAAAGGTCATGATGAGAAACAATCTTATTTCTCTTCAACAGGGGAGTATATTAGAATAGGAGGTAGTAATAATGTTTGAAGACCTTTTACTTTTTCCCTAAATATTTTTCCAGATGAGGAGTATTGTGTGAAATATCTTGAGGAGTCACACTTCCCCTTTATCTAGTTTTAAGTTATTCATTTTACATTTCCAATGAATCTAGATGTTCAAAATAGCAAGGTGTTTATTGAGTGGATTCACTCATGATGAGTGTTTTTAAATGTAGGGAGTGAGAAAGGTTCCTCAAGGAAAATATTTATCAGTATTAGGTATCAGATTCATGGGAATTTGATGACTTAGTTGTCAGGGATAAAACCATATTTTTACCCTTTAGTAATTCTAGGCCCGGTGGTTTCCATTCTTTTTATAGAGATGTCAGGCCAGAGTGTTTTTTTGGGGTTCATCGCCTTCAATAAAACCATTTCCTAGTGGTTTCTCAAGATATGTTTGGTGGTTGATAAGTTATACACCATATTTAGTATCAGTTAATAGTGAGTGTGTTTCAGTAGCAGGGGCAGTAGGCTTATGCTCTACCAAGTGGAAATGGACTAGGTAGAGGCCAACCTTTTGTTGATCCTCGTGTTCAGAGACCATGAACCCAGAATGGTCTTAGATTTTTTCATCAGCATCTAGGTATCAGATATAGTAATGGTCAGTTTCCCACAATAGTGGAATCAATTCCAGAGGTGCTAGATATCATCAATGGTATGATTGGTTTTGTAGTACCCTTATTTTTTCATGTAAGTTTTAGGATCATCAAAATCATTTGTTTCATAAACTCTAATATTTGATATAGTAATAGATTTATAAAGGCTTTATAAACCATTATGTTTATTACACTAGTCAAAGGCCAGAACAATCAGCTTGCTGTTTGTCTGGGGTGTATGGTAATGATGGGTCAACAAGAGTCATTTGTGGATGTTTTCTTCTATAGATGAAACCATATGATTTTATCCATGACATCAACTAGTTTTATTCCATGTGTGCTATTATAGACTATTTCCATAGTAGAGTTGTGTTCTCATATGTGGATATTCATCAAATGAATTTCATTGGAAATCAGGGTTATCTAGTGGGAAGTTGGTGTGTGGAGACACATCATTATTTTTTAGATGAGTTGTCTATAGATTCAATAGAGGATAATATATTGGTGGTCCATAGGATAATTGGAGTGTTTCTAAATATTTTACTTAAGAGGTTCTAAATCTACCCCCTTTACATGAGTTTATGTTTATGATATACCTTTAACCTCATACTTATATGATTTCAATATATCCTTATCTAGAGGATCCTATTGAGTTGCTAAAATTTTGTGTTCGTTTTGGTGATATTCTATAGAAGGGTTTTATCCACACCAATGTGTCCCCATGTGGTCCTCCAATTTTGTTCTCTAATATGTAAGATGATATTATGAGGTATTTTATAGACTAATTTTCATTTAATCAAGTGATATTCTAGAACATTTACCCTCTCTTAACGATATAATATATTTCCTACAAGTTTGTAGAGGCATGTTGGTTTTATATGATCGATCTGTTGTCTAGATATCATTATTTTATGGTGAAGGGGGGATATGTTGGAGTTGTTGTTCTAGAACCAACTACATTGTACTTTATTCATTAATAAAAGCCATATCACATATTGATTGTTATTCTATGTGACAATGCATGTGATAATGTCCCAATGATAATTATTTCATTAAAGGGTCATAACAGATCCCTTCTAAGATGAGAACTCGGAAGTGCCATAACACTGTTCTTGAATATATGTTCTTTGGCCGGATGATGTTATTTGAGTGACAAAAGTAATACAGTCCATTAGGGGTTAGGAATCATAAAATTTGAGGCACCTTCTCATGGTGTGAACCCTTGGTAATATCCCGGAGGATATTATGAGCCCGTGACCTGCCAGTAGAAAATCCACATTACATAGTGTCATTGAATGTTCCTATCTGTGAATGTGTGTATTGGTCCTTAGACTTTATGATTATTATTAATGGGTATTACAAATCGCGCACTTATATGTATTTAAGAAAACAAGGATGACACACTACTCGTAGTGAGGTAAGATACATTGGGTGTGTCACTAGTAATAGTGAATTAATAGATTATGCAAGAAAGGATATGTCCCTTCTATTCCATAACAGAATTAGATATCTTATGCCCTTTGATGGAATTGATATAGCCTAACTAAATCCATGACCATGGTAATGAATGGGCAAGTTCAATTCTAGAAAGTCAAACAAAGATTAATCGAGCACATGGGTTGATGGCTCTAGCATACAACCCGCATGATTAGAGATATCGAGACAAAGGGGTTCTATTACATGTTAAGCATTTGTATGAGGTGACACGTCATTGAGGCATTTATATCTTTCTCTATGGGTGACATGGTGTGTTGGTAGACGCTAACCATGGAATTTAGGAAGGCTCTGCCTAATGCCACTGAGAAATGGGCCTAGAGGGTCACACACTAAGTGTGTCTATGTAACTCAGTTAAATATTAATTTAACAAGTTAAATAATGATTATTTCTGACTATGGTTTAATAATTATTTAAAGATTTCTAGTCTCATTTATTTCGACACTAGTTATTCAAGAGAATATATTGTGGGTGAAATAGTATATTTATTAGACAGTAATTTAGTTACATTTATTTAAGAAATAAATAGCCATTAATGAGGGTCAGATAAATATGTTGGAGGAGATAATGA
Source organism: Viscum album (assembly GCA_963277665.1). NCBI lineage: Eukaryota > Viridiplantae > Streptophyta > Magnoliopsida > Santalales > Viscaceae > Viscum > Viscum album. The sequence continues at coordinate 1,916,747,397 of OY728125.1, read as the reverse complement.
AAATTTGAAAATAAAAGTACATGTCTTGTATATTAAAAATACACACCGTGTAGTTTTATAGAAGACGAGTACATGCCGTGTATTAATGATTACACGCCATATAGTTTTTTCTGTCGGGATTTTGAGGATATAATATTGTTTTATTAAATTATATTTATTATAATCATTGTGGGCGCATGTCAAGGAATTAATAATTCGACATGGGGGTTTTCAATAAGAGTTAATGAAATAAATAAAACGTGTAACTTGTTTATTCATTTTCATAACACTATAACCTCAAACCCAATTACAAATATCCTCACAACCCCAACAATTTTCCTCAATAGTTATGAAAAACAATTCTGGAGAATTATTTCAAGGCTGAAAGAACTACTTCCTCCAAGAATGCTCTTAATACCGAGAGAGATCCTCCTCCATCGGGTCAAGGAGATCGAAGGCGGACATCACAAGCGAAGGTTCTTCTGCCCTAGCACCCAGAGATCCCTTTGGCGATGCCTAGAGATACGTGGAACACATGTGGATCACCGCTAGAGGAATCCTACACATGGATTCTACGACACAATGATAGATCACAAGATCGTGACCTGAGACATCAATGAAGAAATAATTCCACCAATTTAATTCTTTTGAATTAATTTATTTAATTATAACCAAAATATGATGATCTTATCTATATGGTTATGGTATTCCCTCTTTTATTTTTCTTTCTTCATTCTATTCTGAAGATCGGGCATTTTATATTGTGATAGATCTCGGTTTGAACATTGTTTAATGCTAAAATTAAAGTTGGGCCTCCCCTCCAACATGCTTCTGCTGTGCCCAGAACTTACAGGGTATATCCTCAAGACAACCATAAGAGGTAGGTATAGTCACATAGTGTGTGTGGCCATGTCATTAAGTTAAATGAATCCATTATCAACATTCATGGGGATCATGAACCTTGTGTTCTATTAATTCCTAGGAAGGATCATTATCATGTTGATCAACAACATTTTGATATACTTAAATTAATTGGAGGAACATGTTGATCAACTCAAGGTTATCTTACATGTTCCTCGACACCACCAGCTTTATAGAGTGTTTTCCAAGTGTATTTTAAGGAAATGGTAAATTCATTTCCATAGTAATGTGGTGTCTCAGTAGGGTAAGGAGGTAGACCCATCAAAATTTGAGGTAGTTCTTTCATTGGAAGAATTAAAGAATGTTTCACAGCTTTTTAGATTCCTTAGTTTCAGAAATATATAATCAGATGTTTTTAGAAAATTTTTCTCAGGTTGTGACCCCAATGATAGAATTGAAGAGAAAGAAATAGAGTTTTGTGTGGACTAATTTCTGTCAGGAAGTGTTCAATTAACTGAAGGGGAATTTGTTTATTACTCATGTTCTTTAGTTTCCTAATGAGGGGTGTTGTATGAGGTATTTTTTATTCTTCCATCTATTCTTGGGATTTTTTATGCATAAATGAGAAATGATATCTTATGGGTATAAGAAGTTATGTTCCCATGATAAAAACTATTCCACAAACTTTATGCAGCTAGTAGATGTAATTTTTCCACTAAAGTAATGGAGAAATTAGCTCATTGGGTGGTGCTTTGTGGTATTCCTAGATCCCAAGATCTTGTGGTATATCATTTCTCCACATGATCTAAATTTGAGATAGTGATGTAAGATGGAGATTCCTTAGGATTATTATTTTGAAATCTGTTATACCATGGGAAGATGAAATTTTGTGGCCTATTAATTGAGCAGGAAGTCAAGGAAGGATATTTTTTAGGATTATATGGACTCTTGGAGATTAGTTGTGGTGTTATATTCCTTGAAAAAAGAATTATTGGTGTGTGATATTAGAGTCTATTTGTTTTAAATAATGGTATAGTATTCTTTAATGTGGTGGGTGGAAGAGTCCTAACAGGGAGATCCATAGGCAATGTTGATTCGTGATTGTGTTATCCATGGTAATTATCGAGTTGGATGGTCGTAGGATGGTCATAAACATATGTGTTTTCAAAGGATTTTTATTTTTCTGGTATCAGTGCAAGATGGAGTCCTTTTGAGGTTTTAAGTTCATAATTTTTTATACAACACAGATTTTCCAATATGTATAATGGTTTGAAAATTCATTTTTGATACCCTATTGTGAAATGGGAAGTTGAAGAATTAGTGGTGAAATTTTTTCTTTTCAATAAGGCAAGGGGTTGAGAATTATGTTCCTAGTGGTTTTTTATATCAAATATATGTTCCCAAGTGGAACTGGGATGTCATCTCAATGGATTTTTTTTCACATAGTTACTCTGACCTCAAGGAGTATGTAATGTGGGGTGATCATTGATTATCTAAAAAATCATACAACTTTATAGCAATAAATCAATAAAAAATAGTAGATTCTTTGGCTAAGATAAATGATTATTATGTGGGGTTGTTGCATGCAATTTTGAGGTCCTTCATCTTAGATCAAGATGCATGTTTTACATCATGTGTTTGGAGGGGATTAAAGTATTCTATTGGTACTCAGTAATGCCTCAACACTTCTTTCCACCCTCAAATAGATGAGAATATATAATATACCATCCATAAACAAAAGAATATATTTTAGGTGTGCATATTAGTCTTTGGTGGATCTTGGATATGACATATACTTTCAATCGAGATGGCTTACAGTAATATCTATCACTCATCCCCATGTATGTCCCTATTTGAGGTGTTGTGAAGGATAACACATAGTTCTTTATTGTGTTGGATGGAGTTTTGGGAGGCATTATTTCTTGGACCAGATGTGGTGAAAAGCACACTCGAGAAGGTTCAACTTGTTTATCAGAGAAGGAAGAAGCATAAAACTAGTAGAAGTCATATGATGATCACATGATATGGCCCTTGTGGTTTGAGGATAGGGACCACATATCTTTGAATTTTTCCCTTATATGTTGGTGGTAGAGGTTTTCTAATGGGATTAAGCTTTCTCCAAGGTACATTGGGATCTTTTACGTGTTAGATAGAGCTGAAAAGGTGGAATATTAGTTGGAATTTCCAATACGGTTAGATAGGATCTACAATGTATTCACATATCACAAATCCATCAATATCTTCATTATGACCCATGTTTTATTGATATGGGATATTTAATATTAAAGAATACATTCCATTTTTGGAGTGGATATTAGAGATCCATGATCACAAAGATAATGAATTTTTTTGAATAACCATTATTTTGGTTCTTTTATTTTGTATATAGGGTTTTCTAGAGGAGAGTACTTGGGGTTGAGAGACATAGATGTGTTCATAGAACCCAAAGTTTTTTTGTTTTTCTTTTCCCAATTTTTATTTATGACGTGATGTTTTCATATTTTTGTTTTATGAGATGAGTTGTTATCCAAGATTTCTCATGTATAGCGTGAGATAAATTTCTAACATATGTAAAGGGCGTGACCTGATTCCTAATTGAGCTGTATTATAATATAATGTTATTAATAGTTATGGGTGAGCCAATTCCACCTAGAGTGGATATTATATTTACATATCATATGGAATTATCTGATTCATAAGTTTAAGGTACTATGATTTATTGTTATGATGATTATTGGTTTGGGTTACACAGATGTAGAGATTGGTGTGTACTGGTGTAGTTGTGTAAGACGACGTAGTTTGTGGTTATGTTGTAATAAGGTTATGAGAGATGATTTATTTATTTTTGTTTTTGTAATTTTTGTCTAGTGTTAGTGTTTTATGTATGATGAGATCCATGAGAGGAATATTATGGGTTAGTTGTGTTAAAATGTTTCCTTCTAGGCCTATTTTTTGAATTTTGATGGAATGAATATTTTGAGAGGTATTTGATGTAGCATTTCAGGTCATCTTGACCCACTAATTTTCTAGTTTTTATGGTTGGAATGTTTTTGTGGGGGGATGATAGTTACTATGGATTCTAGAAGTGTAGTAGAGTTGCTGTAAGAAATTCACATGATGTATTGTTTACAAAACATGTAAATGTGTTTCACTACATGTGCAGATGGCTGGTTCATGACATTAATATATCTATGTGGGAACTCATGAGATAGATTTAAAATTATGTATATCTAATTCAAAGACATATATTAAATAAATAATGATGGGATTTTTTAATTGGTGAAATTTAAAATTTTGGGTAACCAATGGAATTAACAGTGTCTATATTTATACCACACAACATGAAAATGATGAGATCCAGAATTTAATGTCATTTTATCATCCCATTCATCTCATTCATTTATTCCATATTCCCATCACTTTCCATGAACCCTATGTTTCTTGAGTAAGATTTATATCCATTTTATTGCTTTCATCGATCTGTTGGTTTTGGTGGAAGTTTGTTACCAATCGATGGTAAGACCTACTCTCGCATTTTTGTTGTTTCATTTCATTAATCCCCTAGTGGATCTACAGTTGTGACGTGGTTCTGGTTTTATGTGTGATATAGACAATGTTTTACTTATACATTAGTGTGGTGTAGGTTTATATTTAGTTTCTTTTATATATTTGTGGTTTGAAGGCATCACTTCTACATACTACGATTTACACTGAGTTGGAAAATATTCTTTATTATAGGGAATCCCTCATTTCTCTTTATTGTAAATCGCATGGGAGGGGTTTTCTCTTGTTTTTATATGTGATATGGTTATGATGTATTAATAAATTATAATCAATTATCTACTTAATATATAACAGGTAAAGGGAATGACTCACATACATTTATTTCCTTAATATTACTTTGATGCCACATATTGCACGGGCATGATGTCCGACTAGAAAAATATAATCATTGGGGGATTTTTTTGTGCAAGATGATATTTTTTATTAATTAAATTTTTTTATTGTTGTTATATCCCAATAAAAATAGAGAATGGATAAAAAATTGAGTTTTTATAATGAAATGGTTTCCCCAGAATTATAGATTTTGTGAACACACCCCTAAAATAAAGTCATATGATAGAAGGGATCCTTTTCTAAATATACAAATTTTCTTTGATGTGTTGTTATGTGTGGTCATGGTTTTGGGGTAGAGATTTTGGTTTTCAATGATATATGAGATTATGGGTGAGATATGGCCATTATATTGTGGTAATGATGTGATTGTATAATGGGGATAATGAGGTACCTTTGGTGTGTGGTTTCATTATGTTGGATGCTCACGTAGTGATTGAATAAGTAATTGTTTAATAATGATTGAAATGGTATTGGTTTGGTTTGTTTACTTGTATGAAAATGATTAAAGAAGAAAATAAATTATGAACCTTTTAGTTGAATGTGTGTGATTATTAATAATGAATTGAATATGTTTCATAATGGGGTTGAATGGTGATGTGAGTTGTGGCTAGTGGAATGTATGGTGTTATTAATTTAGATGTGGAAGTTATTGTCAGGATGTTGTGAGTTGGTCACAATTTGGTTGTAGACCCATGATATCAGATTGTTTGTGGATACATATGTATATACTTTTATATTCATAATTATTTATATACACACCCCACGAACATTGATCACTATGTGCCGACACCAACATAGTCATATATGGGTGTTTTGATAACATCCTAGTAATGAGGATGGATGGAAGGCCATATGAACATTCGCAAACTCTCATCCCGGTGATTAGATATGCACAAGCTATAATGGTCAGAGGTCTGTTAGTTCACAAAGTGATGGACCAAGTTTCTTCAGATGATATGTGACTGTGTTGTGGGGTAGTTGACCAGGGTTTTTGTGAGAGATATTTTATGGCCATGATGTGAGGATGATTATGGTGGGGGTATTTCATTGTAGTTGGAGGGAAAGTTTTTATGTCCATCATGTTCACAATACACTATTAATCATTAATGGTTTTGATTTCAGGGCCCATGTGTCTGTGGGTGAGATGAGATGTGGCTGTGATGTGGCGAAGTATCCTTGGTGACTGAGGGCGAGATATGATGTGATTTTGTTATGGGGCAGTAGTATAGGACTCTATGGGCATGATGTAATAAGACTGTGTCCTGAGGATGTGTTTTTGATATTAAGAATTGATAGGAGCTCTAGGACATGGGAAGATGGGGTGTAAGATTCAAAATTCAGTGGGAAACTACTATGGTGTACCCTTTATACATATTATTCTTATTTTTTTATTATACATGGATTTCATTATTTATTGAGTGTTCCAGGTGTGGTTGGGTTGGGTAGTCAACCTCTTTAGGTGTTGATGGTTCTGCAGATTTCTTAGGGGTGCATTTGTATTACTCTATCACATGTGTGTGAGAGGATTTGGTTTTTTAAAGTGAGTAAACATGTTTACTCACCCCATGTATTTAAACTAATTTTTAGGTTTCAAGGAAGAATATGTCAACTAAAAAAAGGTTGATGTTAAAAAAGTGATTTTTACATTTATATGGGGTTATAAACCCCAATATATGATTTAGTGGTGGTTATGGTGAACTTCCACTATTGTATCTTTAATGTATGGTTAGCGGTGGTTTTTGGAAACTACTGGTATATCTAGATTAATATTAGATTTAGTTTTATTATAAGTTATTTAAACAACTACTAATCCCAACAAAATTTTACCATAAATAGATAATATAGAAGTGGTTTAAACCCCTTTTAAATAATGCATCCGTTTTTGGGAAACCACCATTAATGGATTTGAGGGAAAAAAAATTAGGGGTGGTATTTCAAGAAACCCTAATCATTAATGTATTTACAGTCATTTAGAATGACCCCTAAATATACCCAAAATTTTCAAATGGTTTCCACCCTGTGTGGCCCCATCTCTTCTATCCCTTATCCCCTTCATATCTCTCGTAACCTGCTTCCTTCCCCTCTTGTTCCCCATCCATTTCTCTCACATCCCCCTCTATTTTACTCATGTTCCCCCTGTAGCCTTGTTCACAATCCTCCTAACCTTAACCTCCCACACATGTTATACACTCCCCCAGTAACTGAACCCATTGTAAATTTAATCCTTATGTGGGACTCGAACCACATATTTTCCCGTCCAGAGCGCTCACCTGCCTACCACCGCTACGAAATTGACTATCTAATTTATTAAATATATGTACATAGAAATAAATTTATTTAAATATTATTATATATTCTAATAAATATTATCTTCATAATATATTTAAATATATAACATATATGAAACTTTATATAAACTATATATTTATATATTTTTAAATATATTCATACAAATTATTTATATACTTCAATACATATTTATATATTTTATAAATATTTATTCATATAATATATATAAATAATTTTATTTACGTATATAAATATACAATTTTAAATACATTTATATTTTTGTGTGTATGTTTATGTATTTATTTAATATTTATATATATAATATGATTATAATATTAATATGTTCAATTATTTTTATGTACATATATATATGTGTGTGTTTGTGTGTGATATCAATAATACTATTAATTCTTATTATTGTTATTACACTTATTTTTTAAACAATAAAAATTATATGTCGATTTTATAAATATTATACATTTATTTTATGTCTATATCATTCATATGTTATATTAATTAAATTTCTATTATATATTTAATAAAATTATTTATATTCTTAAATGCATATATATATATATGTATTATATACATGTTTATTTAAATAATGTCAATATATAATTATTTATTTAATATAATTATATAAGGTCTTTCGAAATTTATTTATATATAGTATTTCTATGCTTATAATTATTATTATTTACATTAATATATATATATATATATATTTAAACTCTATAATATATATATATATATATTAAAATATGAAATCAAATTTTTCAAAAAATATATATTATATATAATTATCCTAATATGAATGATGATTTATACAAATATTTATGTATTGTTTCATGAAATACAATTTTATATTATATATAATTCATATGTATATTATATTTAATTAATATGTATATTATATATAATCAATATTATATATAATACAATTTATAAAAATATATAGTTAATATTTTATGAAATACAGTATTATATTATATATAATTATGGATATATGAAAAAAATATACAAATAGTTATAAAATTTATTACAATGCTTATATTTGTTATTATGTACATTAACATATGTGTATTTCAATAAATATAATTGTATAATATTATTTTAATTAAGATATATTAATTTTTATAAATTCTATATCATATATTATTAATTATATATGATATAAAATCATAAACATAATATTTAAAAATGTATTTGTTATTATTATAATAATATTTATAAAAACAACAATCTTGGGTTTTTATATGATATATTTTTTTAATAAATTATATATATATATAATATTTATGATTTAATATTATAAATAATTAATATTATATGATATACAATTTTTATAAATAAATGAATATTAATGTACCAAATATTATATAATAATATTTTTGTATATATATAAATAAAATTAAATAAAACCATGAAAATAATTTATATAATATGTTCATATAATGTATTTAAATATAGTTATACATTGTTGTTTAATTATATATATATATATATATATATTATGGAAGTATCTTATTAAAAATGGAAGGGGTTCAGAACCCCCTTTAATTCCTTAAATAAGTGTGGGTTTTGACCCCCCTCTAATTTAAATAATTCAAGGGGGTTTTGAACCCCCTATAATTTAAAATACAATAGGGGGTTGAACCCCCTATAATTGAATATATTTTACGGGGTTTTTTACCCCCACTAAAATCCCATTTGATATTTAAAAATAATGATAGAAAATTTATAAAGGGCTCAAAACCATCTAATTTAATAAATTAGAGGGGGTCTATAACCTTTCTAAATTTATTGCTTAGAAAGGGTTGTACATATCCCCCATATAATATATATATATATATAATTAATTTGGATGGGTTTGTGGAGAACCCCCTCTAATTATAGAGAAAAATAAATCAGAGGGGTTTTGCAGAGCCCCCTTTGTGGTGGATGTTGCTGCCATTACTATCTTGTATAATTGGACAGATACTATGTCACTGTATTATCATTTCTTTTGATTATTTAATTTTTGATACATTTATTTATATCATTTTTTGATATATATTAATGTAGGGTGGTTTTGGTTTCCTCTTAAATTATGTCAGGGAATTTATTGTGAGCAGTTCATCTTATCTCTAGATTTTTTACTATTATAAGGGTACCACTCCCCATTTCATGATATTGTTATACCATCGGTGTTACCAATAACCAAAGACCAAATAGAGACAACACATGGGGGTCATTTATCTCTCGACTTATTGAATTATGTTTGGGGGGAGGGGTTCATGACATCAGGCCCCACCCTTTATTTACTCATCTTATGCATTCCTCATATTTTAAATAATAAATACAATTCGTTCACAAATTTCCTAATAATTAAAAAAAATTTCCATATTGAATGAACAAAAATACTACAATATTTACCCACTAAAAAATTATCTTACAAAATAATCTTTATACAACTAATATCATATAAGTAAATAGTATACGGTGTAAAATTCATAAAACAAATAGAAATAATTTTGAATTGATCCATGATATTAAAAATATGGACATGAATGAGAAAACAATTTATAATGAATAATGGTGAGTAATAGATATCATAATCACAAAAAATGAATTATCACAAAATAATACATAATCAATAAATCTTTAAAAGGATATAAAACTCCATCAATTCATAAAAAATGAAGTTCTGAAAGTAAAAAGAAGGCATTAAAAATTAATTTGAAGAAAAACATTAAAAATAAACTCTTTGTAAAAATATGTATGAACAATATTATATTTCACTTTTCTAACAGTCTGAGCTTTTAAAATAATATTAAGATTGATATTATATTAAACATGCAACATCGAGCATAAAAGAACAATAAAATTTTATTATTAAAATTTTATTTTTATAACATATCCATTAAATATATGGCTCTGAATAGGATTAAAAACATTTTGAACGTTTTTATAAGGGTATTAAAAATTATAAGTACATGATTTCAAGAAAAAAAATCATTTTATACGTCATAAATAAATTTTCATAAAAAATAGTTCAATATATCATTTTTTTCCTTAGAAATATTATTATATTCGACCACTTTTATAATTATAATATTATAAAATTAAAAAAAAATTTAAATCAATATATCACAATTAACTCAAGATTATATTTTTGGATTTTTTGGAAAAGATAGATATTTTAGTGAATAGTAAAAAACTGATTTTATTAAAAATTGTATTTTTTCAAGTATTTATAATGGTATATTTTCTATATAATTGTGTAAATGGAATTTTTTCCAATTTTATGAATAATATAATAATTTTTATTGGAATAAATTTTAATATTAAATTTGGAAAAAATATTTTTATACTAAATTCCTTTTTTTGAAAAAACTATATTCCGTTGTGTTTTAAATTTAATATTAAATGAATTTCCGCAACATCTATAAATTAAATCTGAAATAATGGATTATATATTTGAAATTTGGAGGTCCAAATTTGGGTGATATTTTCATTCTATTTTTAGGCATGATGAATAGTTAACATGATAAAATTCCTGACCTCAGTAAAGGGTAAATCAAGTAGTTGTGGTTGAAAATTATGTGATAAGGAATTAAAATTTATCCCAACACTGAAATTTATTTTATTTTATGGGATTAATTAATCCATAGACATCCCAAATTCTAATATATGTCATTTTAGATCCGTTTTACCATGTTGATGATATTTATATTCTATTATGTATTGAAAATTGCAAAATAATCCCCTATTTCTTTAAATATATTTTATATTTATAATAAAAAATATATATTATGAATGAATATAAAGAATTTTTTAGAAAACTATTTATTTATTTTTTTCATGGATGTTTATTTCCAGTTTTTTGTTATGAGATAATTAGGTTACACAACCCTGATTTTGCATTTATTCAATTAATATAAAATTACATTTAAATATTTTAAAGACTATAAAGTTGTTATTTTTTGGGTGATTTATAATAAGAAAAAAAATTTATAGATATATTTATATTACATGTTAGATATTTCATAAAAGAAATGAATCTAAGTCCATATTTTTATTTCTATATTTCATTCCAAATTAGAGGAACTGTGTCAAAATGACATTGTTCATATTTTCTGAATACTAATATTTTATTAAATTATTAATAAATCATAAGAACATGAAAATAAGATAGGTAGGATAATAAAATGTCTAAATTTTAATTCATGTTCTAGTTAGGATAATTTTATTAACATATATGTATAATTATAGCCCTTTATGATTTTAAAATTCATTATTGGGGTTAAGGATACAATAGTTTAGGGAATGGGTTAGACCAAAAGCGATTGTTTAAAAAGAAACCTAAACCTATCCAAATATTGTTTTATGAATTTATTTTAACAATATACATTATTTTTTCAAAACGTTTTTCATATTGGGAAAACATAAACATTTTATGAATTTTTTATATTTAAATATTTTCATTAATTCTATGTATGTTCATTCATTCACTATAAAAGGGACCGACTCTACTCACTTTTATTTGCAACATCGAGCCCCTTAGCTCACAAAAACATAAAAATAACTCATATAAACATCCTTATTAATTTTATGGAGGTTTTATTTTTTTCTTAAGAGATAAATATGAGGTCGATTAAGAGAATATGTAATGGGGGTCTTTCTAAGGAAAAATAATCAACTTTAATAATCTATCAAATTTATTTATTCTTTAACTTCCTGTAAATGTATTATTAACAACATAAAATAAATAAACTAGTATAATAAATATACTGAGGAATTATTATGATTATGTTAAAAACTTGTTCCATCTCTTTTCCATCATATAAAAAGAAAAAACAATGCTCGTGCATAGGTACATTATATAGTCTCCACAAAGCTGTGTAATTCATTTTTCATCACCAAAATATCTATATGGTCACAAAAGTAGATCAAATGAAAATATATTATATTTATAAAATAATTATGGTTCTAATATATTGATATCATATCTACATAATTATCATCATATCTATTGTAAAATTATATTTTCACTCATGCACATGTGTCGACGACAACCTCCATGAAGAGATTTGATACGTTTTTTCAATACCAATTTATATGGATGTTAATTATTATATATTTCTAGTAAATATATTATATTTATATAATTATTAACATTATGGATATTATTGAATAATAAATAATGTACAAGGACAATACCCTCTATCAAGAACCAACATGGATACCCTGGTTACATGAAAATAGAGCGTGTCATGGCATATCCCTAAGGGCCTTCTCGATCCCCATGGGTCAGAAACTACAACATTGATTCATACATTATTAAAGTTGAAATAAATTTTCAACAAACATAATAAAATTGGATAAATGGATTATTATTTATAAAAGATAACTCCATAGGTAGAAGCGTATGAGAAGTCAAATAAGAAAAACAACCTGAATTATAACCATAAATGTACTAAAATACTAGATAAAACACCAAGTTCTATAAAAAATCTCTTATAAAGTGGATAAATACATACTACCACCTCCATGTGGTTCCTTACCAATTATCAAACCTGGAAGAATATAATCAACAAACACTCATAGGCATAAGAAGTGTGTGATCTAAAAGATGAGTAGGTTCTCACCATGGATTCCATAATAAGATACCAAAATTTTATTAACCAAGTAAATATTTATATTTTAAAATAAAGAGGCATGAAACATCAAAGAATAATTAATATAATTCATACTTCACATTTCAAATGATGGAAATAAATTAAAAAATATATTTCAAAATATTTTATAAAAATAGTTTATATAAATACATATTAGATGTGTAAATAGTTTATAACATACATTGTAATATATATTTAAAATAAAAACAAGTGAGAAATATGATCACATAGAAAAATTTATGATATTTCCAGAATACGGGACTCCCTCTCACTCAAATAGTTTTCATGAAAATATTAGTACACATGTCCTCCGCAATATTAATCAAAAAGGATATGTCATCATCCCTTTAGTGATTTGACATACAACATATGTATTGTTAGTGTGGTAAATCATAGAGGGTTATCCCAAATAAATCACTAACTATCTAGTATTACAAGTTCATTATTAATAATCAATGATGGGAAATTTATTTTAAGACCCCTTAAAATAAAATTCATCTCATTCTCCCATTTAAAATATGACGATTCTCCATTTAAAACCTAGAACTGGTTTTTAATGAAAACATGACATTTCAAGAATAAAAAATGGGTTTCTATTTGTATCATTTCTATTGGGACTACTTTGTGTATAAATATTGTATTTGTTGTCAACAGTTGTCAATACTAGTCAAAATGAAGAAGGAGATGAAAAAGGAATCCAAAGTAAATGGAAATCAGATGAAGTGAGGATGCCTGGAGAATTGTTATCCAATCATAGCATTGGATTTCATACTGGGGAAATTCTCCATGAAGTTAATTCAAATGATTGGTGAGGATGATTGGATCAGAATGGAGAAGTATCATCCATCTGATGATGATTGAAGAAGAATGAATATTTGAAGAAGACCATGAAATTATTCATGAAATAAAGACATGCAAGTGATTACTTGAAGAATAAAATCATATTATTTGTATGAAGTGTAGAACGTTGGTTGAAGAAGAAGAGATAATGTGGAATGGCTTGGCATACTGATGTAGCCATGCATTTCACATTATATCAAAATCATACGATGCTTTGCTGATTTTTATTTCAAAAATATCATAAGTTATAAGAACTTGTGATACAAGCCTTATTAAGGAAATGAGAGAAATGATGATGCCAATCATATACAGATTTGATTGGAAGGAATTATGCTACTGGATGATGGGATGTTTCCGTACTTCCCATTAGAACTCTGACGATGCTAAAGATGATCTATCAAAGGATAAATATCATGATAGTGGGATTCGTGATAAGAGCAGAAGAATGGTTACGGGAAGCAGTGAAGAGAGAAAATGACAAATTAATGGACAATCGGGGGATGAAGAAATGTTCTTGGCAATGGATGTTGCACGCATGATTGAAGATGGTATATATTTTCACGTGCAAGGAATTATTCACGGTCAGAACTTTGAAAAATGACAATGGCATGGATTGCATGGAAACCTTGGTGAGTTTCAGGAAAAAATAAAGCAGTGCACGAAATAGTAGCGGGATGCGCGAAATATCAGCGGTATGCGCGTAATATCAGCTGGCTGCGCGAAAAATAAAGGTTGCGAGAAATATTGGCATGGTGCGCGAAATAGAGGATTGAATTTTTGGCGCAAAAGGTGTTTCAAGATCAGAAGTCCGAAAATTGGCAAAGGTATGAAATGCCCGAAAGATTGGAGCAGTGCGCGAAATATGATGTCGTGAGAAAGATTGGGTTTGCGCGAAATATGGAACGCAGTGTGGAATTTTGCGCGCAATTGGTGCATTGTGACTAGAAAGTCAAAAAAATGACAAAGGGAAGAGGTGCGCGAAAAATCGGATATTTTTGTACTAGGTGTGCGGAACATTAGACTTGTGCGTAGGAAAATTGGTTGTGTGAAAAATATTGGATTGATGTTTTATGCTCAAGAGTGTATTTATGCTTTGAATTTTGAAAAATGGTAAAGTCATGAGGTGCATGAAAAATCCAGGAAGGTGTGCGTTATCTGAAGAAGTGAGAGACAGTTTTACGCGCAAGAAGGGGTTTTACGCGCAAGGTCAAAAATGCCTATAAAGATGAGGTGAAACCATCTCATTATAATAGAATAGACACATAGAAAAATCCTGAGCTCTGACACACGAAAATATTGAATTATAGAGTATTGCACGAAGATAAGAAGTGTTGTGCGAAAAAGGAACTGCTACGCAAAATAGGAAGTTCTGTGCGAAAAATAAGAGTTGCGCGAAAAAGGTTTTTCGCACCAAAAGGTGGTTTTACGTGCAAGGCTTGAATTTTACGCGAAATCCACCTAGAAGTGTGCACGAAAAATTTGAAGGTCCCGCAGACCTTCAATAGGTGCATTGCACTCTCAAAGTAGCTTTGTGAAGAAGAAAGTACTATAAACCATTCGGTTTCACAAAGAGAAGTTGAACCGCACTCACACGACTGGTGTTTAACATTATCGTTGTGCATTGTGAAGTGAAGAATAACAATATGTGCAACTGAATTCATATCTGTACCAAGGAAGAAGTTAGAATACCAATACACTCCTGTGATGGAATTGAGAATTGAAGAAAGATATTAAGACACTGTAATTATATTGTGTCAATGATAAAGAAGAGAAGAATAAGAACATAGTATTCCCAACGGAAGGCTGACTATTATTCAGGGTAATTTAATTCTGATGATACTATGATGAGATAGTCTTCATTGTACTGATAATAATAAAGGGAGTTTGTGATACAAGCATATAGAAGGAGAAGCGATCTCAGTGTAGCTGGTTTTGCACTGAAGAAGAAGGGGAAGAAGATTGTGCAGCTTTCAAGTTTAATGCTGAGAAAGAAGTGGTTATTTACCTGCATTCTACTAGGCAGGTAATAATTGAATAGAGGAAGAACAAATTAACACTATGACATCCAATAGGTCTCAACAGTTGAAAGCCACTTTTGGTGTAGAAAACTCTTTTAACAGAGTGAAGACTGTCTTCAGAGGAAGTATAAAGAACCAGCTAGAGGCTGCAAGAGACTGTCTCTATAGGCAGTATAAAGAACCAGCTAGAGGCTCCATGTTGGACTAGGCCATCACCAGTCCAGGGAAGAGGATTGTTTCCCACCCGCCCCAAATGTGTTGGGACTCACAATAGCTAGAGGATTGTTTTCCTAGCCACTCTATTGTAAAAGAATATCCCATTATAATGGAGAATCCAAGTAGTGGTCATACCCATGCATGGAAAGGACGTAGCTACTCTAATTGAGTGGTGAACCTTGTAAAACTATCATGTGCATATCTTTACCGTTTTCTATTATTGCATGCGATAGGGAAAATAGAATAAGAGAATCAAGATCCTAAGAGGTCTAGAGGTAAAGGGATAAAAGTTGGAATTAGTTTAAAATGTCCCCAACACTGATTCACCCCCCCTCTCAGTGTTAGGTATATCCCAAACTGGTCCTCTCAATTTCAATCCATTTTTATCAAACAATAATTTGAACTCAAATCCAACAAACAAATTTGAAAATTTAAATTCCACAATTTAAATTCCACAATTTCCATCCAATTTCACAATACACCCTAATTCAATGGAATTGGGGTTTTTTATGAAATTTATACCAAATCCAATTTCAAATCCATATTTCAATGGAAATGTGTTTTTAATAAAACAACTGAAATGAATTTCATTTATATCAATAAATTTAATTTAAAACAAAAAATTGAATTTAAATCAAGAAATTTAGGGTTAATCAAAACTGACAATAATTACAAAACCGACTACCTCGGGATCATAAGATATAAAAACACCAATCCCTAATCGGGAAACTCCAGTGAAGAACATCAATAGTAAGGATCTGAGAATCAAACCTATATTCAGGATATAAAATATATGATATTAGAATCTGAAACAACACATAGATATAAAAAACCCCAGGGAGGAAACATAGGAGAATGGGAGGAATATAACATGAAAAGGAAACCTTCTAGGATGAGATAAAATGTCCTTCTACTGGCTTCAAATAACTTTATGAGGTGGTGTATAGGGATTAAATTTCTCTGTGTGAGCCTCCAAGGAAGAAGAAAACTTATGGGGTTGAGTTATTTCTATAGAACACTTAAAAATAATATTTTAGGTTTTTAGAATAAGTTTTATAACTAATTAAATCTCATACATTATTCCGTGGGAAGATTCATATAGTAAGAAAAACCATTCCCCCAAACGGTACCCCCTTTCGGAAGGGGATACACGGTTTCCCCTTGGTAGTAACATAGTTTGAAAAAACATGCACCAACCATATAGACCCCCACTTTCTGGGTTTTCATGTTTTTCCATGAGAGTTTACATGATATGGGAGAACTATGTTCCAACCATGAACATGAAAAAAACATTCATATTTTCAAAAATTATCACCCAAAACAATCCCAAATGAATCCCAACAAAAGAATGATCAAAATAGAGGTTTAGGAATACCTGAAAACTGTAACAGGATGTTACAACTTCCCCACCATAGAAACATTGTTCCCCTGTAAAACGTTTCATGAAGCATCCATGTCAAATATATGAGACCACTAATCTTTTATCAGTACCTCCCTATCCTATGTATAATTGGAATCACAACCATGCTACCATAGCACTCTAACCAAAGGTATTGTCTTCCCATAAACAAACTTGGTTTTAGAATAAACTATCCTAACTAGACGTTTAGTGAAAAATAAATCAAATTCATCCTCAAGATCACTCTATCTCCGAACATGAGAAAAATAAAAAATATATATTCATTGTTCAGATACATGGAACACTTTATGTATCTATTTCACCTATGGTGGAATTTCTATATTGTAATAAAATTCCCCTAGCTTAAAAAAAACTCAATGTTACCAGAAAATAAAGACCATGTTTCCCTTGCCCCCCACACCGTTGCTGAACCAAATGGGATGAAACTATCAATAACACCTGGTCACCACTTCAAAAATCTATATTTCTAAAATGAAGATCATCCTAATATTTATATCGGTTCTATGCCACTAACATTATCTGATGAATCAACAAAATCATTTCTTCTTCTCTTTAACCTAGCTCAGTCAAACGAAGGACATTTACCAAATCTCTAACCCACACAAAATATATTTAAAAGCGTGGACATACAAGGCATCAAATGAAGCCATTATAATTATAGAATAGAAACTATTGTTATAAGAAAACTCCAAAATCCCCATATGGTCATTCCAAGCAGCACTAAAGTTGAGAATGCAGTGGTAGAGCATATCTTCTAGAATCTATATATCTCTTTCAATTTTTTCATTCAACAATGGATGGTATGTTGTCCAAAAATAGATTAGGGATCCTAGTTCCTATTTAAGGCCTCTCTAAAAGTGATAAGTGAACTTATGAACTCTATTATAGACTTTAGTTGATGGAACTACATGAAAATGAACAATCACTTTCACATAGTGATTTCATAACTCTTCAGATTTTCTTATATCATGAATGAATATAAATTGATCCCATTTAGTTTGCCGATAGATCATAACACATATCTCATTATTTTTTCTCTTAGTATGTGGAAGCTCAGGATAAAATTCGATATAGATATCATCCCACATCTAATATGGAACATGAAGTGGCTAAAGCAATCCTTAAGATTTCTAGTGGTTGACCTTGACCTATAGGCCTTTATAACAATGAGAGACAAAATTATCAATGCCTCATCTCTTTCCCGGACACCCGATCTACACTGCATTTCATAGAAAATATTCATGGTTCATGGGTGCACTACCAAGATAAAATTATTGAAATCTCTCATCACAACTTTCTTTATTTCTAATAGCACAAGAAATTGATTATAATGGAATACAATTATCTGGGTGGAAAAGAAACAGTCAGTATTAGTATCCCCACTTTAATGACCGTCCCTAATTCTATAAAACTCATCATCATGATTACGTTACTAAAGAATCATCTTGCGAAGAGTCTATGTCACCTAAATTTTTTCCAAATAAATGGAGGCCCCTAATTCATAGACTCCAATATGAAACTGTGAAAAAATGAGTAATCATGTTCTACTCTTTCGATTATTCCTTCATTTCTTGGATCATAAGTTTGCTTCTCAAACCATATGTAATGTCATTACCTTTCCCCAAGGTATAGGTGATGTCAAAATCGAAATATATTAGGTATTATACTCATAAACTTTTTAAAATATTATAATATTTATGAGAAAAGATATAACTCACGACTCTATGGTATGAAAACATATTAAAACTTTCTCTGAAAAGGTATTTCAACCAACTCTTTAGTGCATACATCATAGCATCATGTTCAAGGTCATGAGTTGGGTAACTCTTCTAATGAGGCCTAATATGAATAGAGTCATAAGCAACTACATGATCGATATACATAAGAAAACATCCCAAACATGAACGTGATGCATCAAAGAAGACAACATAGCCTATCACAGCCTTAGGAAGAGTTAGCACTAGCATAGTAGTCAAAAGGAATTTCATCCCTACAAAATAATTAGGACATTTTCATCCAAAAAAACAATTACTCCCTTCTGATCTAGGGAAATCATTAGTGAATCCAACATTGAGAAGTCCATAACAAACCGGAAATAATACCCATATACACCCAAGAAGCACTGAAATATACCAAAAATATTTGTTATTGTGTCATAAAAACATGTAGATTTTTCTGATGAAATGAAATACAATGTTCCCACACCATGTTTCCCATAAACTTCACTTGTGAAATCCAGAGATCACATTTTAGATGCATAGAATAAAGAAGATTATTTTTCAAATATTACATATCTCCTCTTAGATGAATAACATAATCCTCCATATACATAGATCAAACATGGATTTCATCCATAAATACATTGAAAAGGTACTGAGGTACACCTGTAAAATCTTGTTCATTAAATAAATAAAGACTATTAGAGAAATGGGTATACCAAAGGTCTTGAGAAGGTACTCATAATGGTCGTATGTAATCCTAAAGGTTGTTTTCATAATTTCAGATTCATTTATACTCAACTGATAGTAACCAAATCAAATATCATTCTTCACGAACCACCATTAACCTTTTAACTGATCAAATAGACCACCAGTCTTTGTAAAAAATGATTCTTTATTACCATAACTCTGTTGATTTTATGTATTAAACACAAAGGTGAAGTAAACCATAATCATTCTTAGTGAAAAGAACTATCTCCTCCCAAGGTGACACACTCATGTTAATAAAATAATTCTCTTTAATATAATCCAACTAAACCATCAACTATTTCATAATAGTGGCTTCCATGTAGAAAAAAGGAATACACACTATTTGAGTATCAGGTACTAAATCAATAGAAAACTATACCACCCTTACTAGTGGAATACTAGATAAGTCATAAAAAACATCAGTAAACTTGATGTAAACAAGGGGATATCACCACTCAAGGATTATCGAAATAGATTAAATGCATACAATGATTTTACATTCCCCAAATCCATATAGGAAGGTCTAGATCAACATGATATTAGGTCCCATTATACATGATGGTTATTACCCACACCATTTAATGTTTTAAAGGAGAGCCATCAAAGATAATGGTCAATATGGTCATTATTTCTAATGAACAAATCCATCATGAATATTACATTAATAGGATTCATGTTGCGAACTATAAAACATCTAGTATGATCAGTATCTATTAAAGATAAAATAAAAGTGGGACTATGGAGACATTTTTCTCTCTTTGTTATGAAGGGTGTTGTCATATCCATCGCATAATATAGAAGTTATATATTATGATTTTGTAGATTAAAAATACTTATTTAAATAATCATATGAGATAAGCCATTACTAAATAAAGTAGACTCTAATAGGGAATCTATAGTGTCGGTACCTTTCAGAGTCATTGGAAACATAAATGCTTCCTCTGTAGACTCTTCCACTATAAAAATAAGCTCCATTTCAGATGTATGTGGATGTGACCCCTTTTTTCTTAAATAATTTTATTATAACATAGTTCTATAAGGCCCGTATTATCTTGTACGACTATGTTAAGTAGAATTGACATGGTATAACTCTTCAACGTGACCTGAGCATTCGCAATTGCCACATATCTTTTGTTCCATAGTGAAATCCAACATTTGTTACCCAGGTTATCTACACTGGTAACAAATCAATGTAACTCTTCTAGGAACATCATGTTGTTTATAAAAACCAAACTATCAAGGAAACCCATGATAATCATCACGCTATCTTCTTCTTTTAAAGGAACTCAAAGAAGATCCACTATGAAAAAAGGAATCTCCCTTCAAACATGACATGATAGGAAGGTCCATTTTGACTATCAGTTCTCTATCTATCACATAAACAGAAGAAAACAATTCAGTATGAAAAATTAATAATGAATATTAAATCACAGCCCCAACTCGAATTGTTGTGTCTTCAACTTCTCATTTCTTACTATCTCAAGTGAAAACTACACTACCTCAACAAAAAAAAATCTTACTATGTCATGGTCCTATCAGCATGCATGAGTTTTAAAAACATAGTAACATTTTCTAGAGACATAAAATCTTTATAGAATTAGTTGATAAAAATAACATTAAATTATTTATACTCTAATCCATTAGGATTCTCTACAATCACTAACATGTCCCACTATCTCCTTATTGGTCTCTCAAGCATGAATGTGGAACACATCACCTTGATCTCCACATGTGTCTCCATTAATTTAAACAACCACTTAATCATTCTAAAAAATTCTTTATACTAGTGAGTATTATTATATCATTTGAATTTTGGTTGATTATAGTGAGGGAAATCTTAGGAACAACTTTGTTAGGAATCCCTTTTCATTTCCATAGCTAGAGATTGAACTATAAATGGAGGTTGTACCTGTCCTAGATGTTGTTTAGGAAACACAATAAAATCAATTAGAATCATGTCCCTGAAAATATTTTATTAATATGATTCATTATCATCTTCCTCCTAGATCCAATTTTAACATATTCTTAGAGGCATGAAATTACACAACACTAGTAAAAAACATCGAACATATAATATTTACACACAAGAAAACATCATTGGAAGTTAATCATAATAGAAAGATACAATATTTGGATTTCATAAAATCCATTTAAAATCCATTAATAGTCAAGAAATAAGACTCAAGACATCATTACCAACCCACCCCTTGTGACTTAAGGAACATTATGACAAGATACATCTAATCACTCAATCACAACTACCTCTTATGTCCCGAACAAATGACACGGCTGCATACTGACATCATGAAAATATAAATAAATACACCTTTGATAACCGTTTTTCATCAAAAAACCTGGATACCTTGGTAACCTGAAAACCATTCCAGTCATGACATAGCCTGAAGGGAATTCTTGATCCTCATGAGTTGGTGATTGGAACCTTGAATCCTATAATATGAATTTGGGAAGAGATTTTCCACAAACACAATGGATAAAAAATAAACAAGTCAGTATGCATATAAGAAATCTTTAAATGGATAAGTGTAACAAAAGTCAAATAAGAAAAAAATCGCAATGAATGACCACAAGGTACCAGAAAAGAGGATAATAACCCATGTCCTAGTGGACAACACTCTCAAATCCTAATGATCATCAGCTAATACCACTTCCAGCTTGTGTCTTGCCTATTTTTGACCTGGGAATAAGATAATCTATAAACACTTGAAGGAACATGTATTATGTAAGCTAAAGGCCCGGTAGTGTATCATCATGGATATCATTATTAGACTAAAACATTTCTTTAACCAAATAAATCATTCAATTTTAAAATAAACAGGCATGGAATTATAATGAGTAAATAAAAGTATTCATCCTTTACATTTGAAATGATGGAAATAATTTAGAAATTTTCATAACTAACATTTTATATAAAATAGTTTATATAAATTTAGAAGTAATGTGTTCCTAGTCTACACACAAAAATTGGAATATATATTCCAGAAAAAAGTGAGAAACAAGGTCATATTCCAAAAGGTACGATAATTTTTATCTATGTGAGTCCCTCAAAAACAAATAGTTGTCACAAAAATATTTATACACACGTACTCCTCGATACTGACCAGAGAGGACATGTCACTGTCCCATCACGGATGTGACCTCATTAATATGTATTATTAGTGTTGTAAATTGTAGAGTGTTTTCCCAAATAACTCACTAACAACCTAAAATGTCATTTGATCAGGTAAAAAACTATGACGGGAAATTTATTTTATGAATACTAATAACAAAATTTATCTCATTCTCCAATTTCAAATATTAAAATTTCCCATTTAAAACCCAAA
The DNA here is from genome assembly GCA_963277665.1 of Viscum album. Taxonomy (NCBI): domain Eukaryota; kingdom Viridiplantae; phylum Streptophyta; class Magnoliopsida; order Santalales; family Viscaceae; genus Viscum; species Viscum album. The sequence continues at coordinate 1,916,724,408 of OY728125.1, read as the reverse complement.
ATGTGTTTTTAATAAAAACATGACTTTTCAAGATAAATCTAATAGGGTTGAATCAAAATAATTTGAATCCATTTATATTAAAAACTAATTTTATGCCATACCCATCAAACCAATTTCAATATTTAAATTCCTCAATTTATATCCAATTTCAAAACATGCCCTAATTTAATGCAACTGGGTGTTTTCCTAAAATTCATAACAAATCCTATTTCTTATGTTTATTTCAATAGAGGTGGGTTTTTAATAAACCAATTAAAAAAATGTCAATTTTACCAAGATAAAGAATTTATGTCATGCAATTTTGGGTTAATTAAAATTAGTCATTACAACATAACCACCTACTTTGGGATCGATGGATCTCAAAACATGAAGCCCTCATAGAGAAACTCCAACGAAGAATATCAATAATAAGTACATGAGGATAAAAACTAGATTCAAGATCCAAAATAATAGATATTAGATTTTCTTGACAACATAGTGTTCTAAGAAACCCTATAGTGAAAAGAGGGTATAACTGGAGGAAGAGAACGGGAATATGAAACCCACTGATAAGAGATCAGGAATGATTTACATAGCATCAATTCCCTTCCAGAGGGTGTTTAAAGGAGAAAATTTTATTCTTGGGATCCTCCAATGAATAATAAAATGTAGGGGGTCTATTTATTTCCACCATACACTTAAAAATAAGCATTTGGGATTAAAAAAAATATTCTTGAATTAATTATATATCATGAAAAGTTTATAAGGAATGGAAAAATAGTTAGACAAGTCATATGCCTTAACCATGAACCCCATTGTAAATGGGTGCATGGTTTGACATAATATGTTCCAACTGTTCAAACACTTATTATGTGTTTTTCCACAATTTACCTTGAGAGGGTGTACTATTTGGGAAAATTGTGCACCAACCATGATTAATCCATAAACCCTTAAATTTTCCAAATGACTCTCCCAAAACAACCAAAAATGAAACCCAACCATATAACACTAAAAATAGGGGTATATGAATAACTATAAATAGTAACATGATGTTACAACTTCCATGGAAAAAACATGTATGAGAAAATAATGTAGTTAAAAATTGAAATAATGATACTAAATAAATTATATTATTGAAAGGGTGATAAGACATTATAAGGGGATCATAATTTATATTCTAAATATCAATATGGTATTTTAATTAATTAATAACATATTTTAAATCAATATACGAGATGTTAAATCATGTTTAAATATGGGAAAATGAGATTTAATTATTTTGATAAATGAATTTCATTTTATTAGGATATATTACATCATTATTTTCTTTGATATATTAACATTATTTTTGTAATGACACTTGATTATTTAAAATTATATTTCAATTTTTTATATGTATTTCATTTTATTAAACAAAATCCATATAATTATTAATTCTCACAATAATATTATCACCATTGTAAGGGATTTTTTCTCAATTTCCACTCCATTAAGATATATTATCAATTATGCTAATATTTTTTTTACATATATCATATATAGACCATTTTAAATATTTAAAATGAAAATATATTTATTCATGATGATTTATTTTCTATTTAAAATTTACTCATTCAATGGGCTTCAATTCTAAAAAAACCAAACTAGTAAGAATTTATTTTACAATCTAATTTTTTGGGTTTTCGATTATTTTCATTGGAGGAATATAATAATAATTATTTTTTTAACTCCATTTATTTTCATATACTTTGGGTATTTAAGGTGTTTTCAAATTTTCTTCCATAATTCTCTCTCATTGTAACATTAATCAAATAAAAAAACATTAAAAAGGAAACATGATCTTATTTCTCTTTTTGACCGGGTATATTTTTCTTCAATGTATACATTTCACAATATTTTTTTACAAAGGTCAACTAAATTTATAAAATTATTTAATACCAAGATTTCATGTTATCCTTCTATTTTTAATTTTTTTGATCGAATATTTCTATTTTTTAATAAAGTTTGTTTTCAACATTCCTTATAAAAATTCAAGTGGATTGTTTTCTTTTTAATGTATACAAGGTTAATGAACATTCCCACCATGATAACTATTTTACAAACACTATCTTATTTTATATGTTTTTATTCATTTAATACAGGAATATCATTAATGATGTGTCATTTTAATATTTCATAACCACTTTTTATATTTCTCAAAATAACGTGGTTTTTATTATAAACCCATTATTTCTAAATATTATATTTCCATCTATTATCTCTTATTAATTTTTTAGTCGTTAACATTATATTGAATAATAAAATTTATAGAGATAAATAAACTTTAAATTGGTCTTATATATTTACAATAATTATATAGTGTATAAGATTATTTCATAAATAGTCTTCCATTTTTATATATTGTGATTTACTATGAATGATTTTTTATTTACTAGGAAAATATTGTTATTATTTATTTATTAAGAAAACATGGGTAATTATTGATGAGGAATGTTTTTATGAATAAAAATTATTAATTAATATATTAGGAATGAATTGGACATGAATTGATCGGTGAAACCCATTGGAATGAAGAGACAAATCAGTAGGCCAAAATTATTTAATGGAATTTTTGTCTATTCCTACCAATAGTTTAAACTGTCTTGGAACAAGGATATGAAATTTGGGATATCATGATGTCTAAGATCATGACCTCTAGTATTAATCATTTACTTCATTGAAAAATTATTTATTATTATCCATGATATTATTACATTGATCTTATCCATGTATGTATTGTTTTCCCAAGTGATTGATTAAATTTTATGAGTTTCCAATAATTTTCCATTATTTATTGATTGATACATATTTACTAATGATATACTCTATATTGATTATCATTATATAGAATTTTATCTCACCCTTATTTTTTCGTATACATAAGGTATATAGGAGATATAATTTACTAAGATCCAAGGATATAGATTATTTTCTTTCACCATGATTTGTATTTTGTGTTTTCAACTTTAAAGTGAGACTCAGGTATGTATATAGTTTACCTAGAATAATAAAATATTCAGTTCTTCAAGATGGGATTCCTGGTAACTATTTATGATTTAATTAAGTAACCATTAGTTTTATGCCACTAGGATTGTGGTATTTATTGTTTGTATAATAGAATGGCTAGTAGAAATCTTGGGTACATGTTTTAAGAATGAAAAAATTATGGATCATATTTATGTGACTAGATTTTATAACGTGTTTTAGTATATTATAAAATCCTAAAATTATGTATGGTATATATTATTTGGTTCCTCTATACATATTGTTGATCATACTATACTTTTGAATTTTTATAATGGGTGTAATACGGAGGAATCATGTTAACACTGAATGTGATGTAAAATGAAGTGATTCTGAGAAAACAAATTGGATGATAGCTAAATTGAATGATATATTGATTATTCTTCACAAGTTATCATGATATATAATTAATTAATTTCATCTAAAATAACTCTCAGAATCACGAAATAAGATAAGGATATATTTTTTTAGAGTCTATGTACTAAAGACCATGGATGAAAGGAAGATCAATTTCATTAATGTCAGAAATGTGGAAATAGACAACCAGAGAATTTTTCAAAGGAATTCTGAATTTCCTATGTGAGTGAAAAATAATGGAATATGTAAATTAATTATTTAGTATAAATTAAGAGTTCACTGGAGGCATATGAATTTCATTCCAAAGTAATATTTATAGTTCAATGTCTTATGAGTGAAGAATATGGGAAATATCTATTCCAATAACCAAATATGAGGGTTAACTCCTATGATAAAGAAAAACCCAATCTATGAAAATAATTAATGTCAAATGATTAATGATTTAATGAATTTTAAAAATTTCGATGATTGGAATCAATGAAGTAATTGGGATAGTATTGGTGACCTTGAAATTAATTACTAATTTGATTGAAAAAGTTATTTAGGACCTATTTGGTAAAGTATATGATATTTATTAAAATTGTATATTATGTTTTTAAGAATAAGGATTGTGTTAATTTTTTAAATAATATATTTTTTCATGTATAGTTAACTTAAGAGTTATGGATATCAACATTGGTTTATATGTTTATAGTTTATATGTGTTTAAGGGAATAGATACGCCCTTTTACGTTTTATGTGTTGAAATTTTGAGGTTATTTGAATTTTTTTGGGATTTAGAAATATTTCTCTATTTCTTTTTAAATAATACTTTTGGTTATTATATGGATTTTTTTATTTATATTGGATAATAGGATATTAATAATATTGATGGTTAAAAAGTGATACATTGAAAGGGTAGCGTTTTTAGAGATATGTATGTTCAGGATGAGTATTACCTTTAAGGTTAGTATCAAATTTTGTTTTAAGATATTGTGGTGAATTTCAATAAGTTATAATATTATATAGTAATTAATCATGGTGATTAATAATAATTTTGAAATTTTTTATTTGGTTAAAAAATATATATCCTTAAGGTTTAACATGTGTTTTAACACGGCATATTATTTGTGAAGATTTAAATTAAATTTTAGATATGTAAGTCAAATGGTATGAAATTATTACTAAGGTTAAAACATTCATTAATGTTGCAGTTGATGTGGTTAATTTGGATATAGGGTTATTTATTTGTGGAATAATCTTAGTTGAACATTTGCTTTTGTTGTGGAAATTTTAATGAAAAATGTAATATTTCTTAATACTAAGTATTATAAATGTTGGATATATTTTTTCCATGTGGTAACCATTTCAGTTATGGTTAAACATTAAAGAAAATAATAAGATATATTTATCCTTTTATAGATTATGTGATCCATTATATATTGATTTTACTGCATTATTGATGAAATATTCCTCTAAAATGCTCATCCTTTGGAGAAAATATGATATTGTGGTGGAAATTGATAAAAGGATAGAATTATACATATAAATTATAAATATTTAATTATTTTATTTGTATTTATGGTAAATTAATTCCTCAAACCTAGGAAAATGGTTTTAAATAATCAAATTATACTATTACAATCATTTATGACGAATTGAGGGTCTTTTCACCCTTCATAGAACCATGGTTTTGTGGTTTTCAACTTTCCACTTACCATGTTATCTATCACTCAAAATTATTATTGGGAAATTTTTTTATCATAGATGTCAATATTATCAATTCCTACTATTTTTATCATATTTTGGAACATTGTTTTGTGTTACTGCATAAAATCATTACATATCCCTTTCCCTCTTTTTAAGAGGAATTTTTATTAACCCTTTTTCAATGTTGTTTTTCCAAAAAAGGATTTCAGATATATTAATAGCATTATTAGTTATCAAATATTAAATATGTGAGGGTTTAATTTATTAAAGAGGGGAAGAATGTGAAACCCCATGGTTTAAGAAACACTGTGTTTGATAGTATATATAACAAGCAACACCGACCATAACGTGGAGCATTATTATTAAAATATCACTTTCATAACCTATACATTGAAAAGGTTGTTATTAATAGGGTTAACCATATTATGAAAATATTTATAACAGTTTTATAATTAATAATTAGTTATTTTTAATTTAAATAACTTTTTTCTTGAAAAATACAGTTTCTTAAAAAATTATCATATTTTACATTTTCTATGGGAGACGTATAATTAATATATTCCACTTTTTAAAAAAATATTATAAAATGATCATAATATTTTAAATAATTATATATAAATTAAAATGGTTGCTTTTTCATTTTCATCAAAATCTTTATTTTTTAGTGAATAGAGAAGGTACAATTTTTTATTAAAAATCATATTTTAATTTCAATAATTTATAAAGATTATTTTTTTTAAAAATGGCTTTAATGTATAATTAGTTGTACATTATTATGAATAGTCTATTTTTTATCATTATAATCAAATTTATGGTTTAATTTGGTTGAAGAATATTTTTATACACAAAAGGCATTTTTCTCAGAAAAAACTATTTTTCATTATTTTTTATGTAAAAATAAATTATTCCAAATATAAAAATTTATTCTTAAAAAATGAATTCCATATTTGGAATCATGAGTTCCAGATTAGGTTAATTTTTTCCTTTTAATATTATGTATTATGAATAGTACCTAATGTAAGAATTATCACTTTGGTAAAGGGTAAAATTGAAAATTAAGGTTAAAAATGTGATAAGGAATTCAAAATCCACAGAAAACATTCAAATATTTAATTTTTTAGGATTAATTCATCTATATCCATCCAAAATTCTAATATATTTCATTTTGTATTTATTTTACCTTTGTTGTGACATCTATATTCTTTTATGTAATGAAAATTACTAAATGACACCCCCTTTCTTTTAATTTATTTTATATGATCTCATTATGATTAAAATATGTTATGAATGAATATAAAATATTTTTTGTGTTCAATTTATTTAATTTGATATTATTAGTTATTTTAAAAATAGTTATGGTACAATAAACATACATAATTCAAACATGGTATTTATTCTATTAATAAAATAATAATAAAATAATATTAAAAACTATAAAAGTAATATTTTTGGGTGAGTTATAGTGAAACATAAATTTTATAGATATATATGAAATATTTGATATTTTTAATGATGGTATTCTAAATAAATATTTTTATATATGTCCTCAATGTCAAATTTAATGAATGGTGTCCAAATTTACCTTATTGATATTTTCTGAAAAGTTAATATTTAATGAAATTATTTAAAAATAAAATAAATCATGAAAGAGGGTCAATAGGATCATAAATCATGAAAATTGTCATCTTTTACCAATTATGAGAATATTATTATCATATATATAAAATAGTAACCATTTAAGAAGGAAGAAACCAGTTTTTTGGTTAATGTAAAAATTGGATAACAAAGGGTATAAATCAAAATAATGTTTTAAAATTTCACTTAAACCCCTCTAAATATTATTGGATGAGGATATTTAAAATGTATCATATATTAGATTCAAAATTATGTCCATCTTGGTCCACATGAATATGAAAATAAATTCAGTTTATTTAAATCTTTTCATTATTCTTATATGTGTCATTTAATTCACTACAAATGTGGTTCCTCTCTTCTCTTATTTACACAACCTAGGGCCACCTGCCTCAAATAATTCCTCAAAAATTTGTTTTCTAGAAATTTGTATCCATATTTCGGAGTTTTTTTGTAACAATAGATTTTATTAAAAAATAATATTCTTTTCCTAGAATTAAATAGTTAAATTATTTATCAATGTATAATGAAATAAGTGGTATTAATATAAATTAAAGTATACATACTGATGGAATAGTAACTAGACCTTAGTAATAGTGAAATGACGACTAGGAATATTATTCTGGAAAATATATAGTAACCTAACCTGTGAATGTGTAAATAAAATTTTTGTATCTTATAAGTGAAAATATGATGTATTTATACCATGAATTATGTAAACAAATGTTGTAAAAATGATAAATTTATAGTTTGTATTTTTTTTGACACATATATAATTATTTACGATTTCATAGCTAATATAACGATTTAAAATAAATTTTATATTAACAAAGTATATTTGTAATTTATTACTTCATTGGCTTATTATTAGAAGATAATTTTATAATGCCTTAATTAAATTTTCCAAGTGTTATAAAATCGGTTATAATTTTAAAGTTGGTATTTTTAGAATAAATGACAATTTTAATTAAAAATTAAATTTCTCATATTTATCATATCATTTCCATAAAATGGAGTTTATTTATGAATTTTTCATGCCAAAAAATTTGTTAGAATGAATATTTGGTATTTTTCTAAAATATCTGAATTTTTTGGTGAATAGTGAAATACAGTAATTTATGGTATAAGGAAAATACTTGATTTATTGATTAATAGATGATGTATGGATGATTTAAGCCCATAATATCTAACTCTAATTATCCTTTTACTATTTTTAGTAATGGGAATCAAAAACAATTCATATTCTTTATCCAAAATAATAATCTAATGAATAAAATCATCAAAAAACAATTCTCTCCTCTGCTATATATACCACCCTCACCCCCTCTTCTCCTCACATGTAAAACCTCGGTTTCATGTTTAATTTCATCCCAAGCCTCTTAACCATGTCCCAAAATTAATTGTATCACTAAAAGTCAAAAACCAATTTCCTGAAGGATGTTTCCAAGGAGAATAATTGAAGAGGTAAAATCTTCTTTCTTTTCATTTTATTTTATTTTATTTACCTTTTAATCTATTCTCCTCACCTCACCTAACCTTATACAAGAGGCATGAAAAATCCAGTCTATTTTATATATTACAATTTTATCATGTTGATAAAATAAATCATCATGAAACACCTTTCCCTCTCCCTTTTATTTTAAATAATGAGATCATTGTTCTTGATGTGTCGATTAACCACTAGCTGGAAGGATGCATTTTCATTTTCCATTACTTCCATCATATATCTTCAAAAAAAACTATTATGGTTAAATAATGTTTTATAATATATATTATATGTTTAATAATTTTTTGGAACCAGTATATATACATGTAAATAATGTTATGTAAGATTTTGATGGTCTTAAAAACTGCTAAAATAAATTAAATCATTTTCATTATTGTATTATCTTATGATTCGTTCTCATATAAGAAAAAAATGATATATGTCATCATTTAAAATAATGGAAACATATTAATATAATTTCATTCCACTTCTGTAGTTTTTCCTCAATTCTACATAAAAATACAAAACGAATCATCAATGGATTTCCTGGAAAGAATGTACCTAAAACAATGAAAATAAAAAATTGTTAATTAATAAGTGGAATGTTGGTATGTCATGGTTATATAATGTAATATAAACATGAGTATAACTCTGTGATAAATTAATCATGCTTTTTAAACCATTATATAAGAGGTTTAACATGTTTGAAGTTAGAAAAACCATAGGTAAAAGACTTTTCATTAAAAAATTCATTTTCAAAATTATATTTCTTAAAAAGTAAAAAATGAATGTTTTTATGATGCAACTATTATTATTTTATGATTATGTTTTTGTTCTTAGGAATTTTTTATGATAATTATTGCAACCTATAACTCTCTCTAATACATTGGGATTGTTTTTGTCGGTGGATGAACGTAATGGATACTCTAAGTTTAACAATTATGGTTACACTATAAGGTATCCATGAGGGTTACACCATATGGTAGTTATTGGGGTTACCTTTTATGGAATCAATGAGGGTTAAAGTCATATCATAGATTCTTGGTTAACAATCCTAAGTGACTAATTCCCCATGTTACCAAAATTATTTAATTATGTTTTAAATGTTTTATATAAATATGTCTTTTTACAATGTAACTATATGATACATTATGGGTGAGAAGTGTGAATTTATGAAAATAATTTCATATGTTTATAAGTATTCATGGATTACTTATTTATCTTTTATATGTCCCATACTGAGATATTTGTGATCATACCAAGTATTAAAATGTTTTTCACATGGACTAAGGATGAGTAAGATAATAGAAGAAGCTAAACTAAATATTGTGAAAAAAGGTCATGAAAGGAATTCATGTTTTATTAACATTATTTTTAATATAGAGGAAATTGATATTGTTTTTGTAGTATCCATTTTGTAGGAGTGTGGGTCATCATGTACATTATATTACATAATTCAATAAATCCCTAAACTAAAAAAAATTGGGAATCTAATATGTGTATTATAGTTATATTATCCAGACATGTGTGATTTTTAATGTTGGCATCTTATAGTTGGTACCAGAGCATGGTTTAGATATCTTTTGGTTTAGAATGTTGTTAATATAATACCGTAATATTTTTACCTTGTGTTTAAGTCTAAATGAAATTGTATGTATAGATTACCATATTTATTAATCTAAGATATGTCTATTCAGAATGTGTTTCCATAGAAGAAACAAGGAAGATGAAGTACAAATTCACCCATAGGATGAAATCTTTCCAAATTCATAACTCAGGATGGTGGTAATTGGAATCGATACATTTTTTATTTTATTGGATCAGTTTAATAAGTCTATTAATTTATGTAGAATATTTTCAATAGAACATCGAGAGCTACCACAAAGTAACATGATAATATCAAAAATTGCTCGAAGGTGACACTGCCAAAATTTATAGGGTCTTCAAATAATGAAAAGATTATTCTTTTTATTTACTGTTTGAAAGGTAAAGCTAACTAGTAGTAGTTAATGGTCAATAATATCAGAGATATTTAGGAGATTGATGCCTTCTAATGGGATTAATTTATGAATATTTTTGTTGAAAAATATTTTTCTTAAGGTGGTTCAGCTTAAGATGGGAAATAGATTCATTGAATTCAAATAGATAGAGGAATATTCAATAGACTTGTATGAAAAAAAACATCACCCTATGGGAATTTTATGCTCAAAAAATATTTATGTATCTTCATAGTAAAATAAATCATTTTTACTCATGATTAAAGCTAATACACCGAAGGTCTTTGGTCTCTTATAGGTTCAAAAGGTATGAGAAATTTGTTTCATGTGCTGAGAGGGCATTAACAGATTTTTCTAATGATCAAATTTATTTAGATAATAATTAGACAAAGTGGACTAGATTTAATAAATAAGTAATATTCAATGAAATTAATCTGATGGTATGAAAACTTAGTTTATAGTTTGTGGGATGTGTAGTAGAATGTATCTTGGGGAATGCCTTAAAAAATCTGAGAAGTGTTTAGGATGTGATATGTTTGAAAAAATTGCCATGATTACAATTAAAAAGATATTAGTGGTGGTATTTTTAATTATTGTATGAAAAATATAAAGTGTATTAAATATGGTGATATGTGTAATTATGAAAATACCTACCCAATTAAATATCAAAATGAAAGTAATCGGCTAGAATATATGCCTAAAGGTGTAGTGAAGTCCTTTAATACAACTTTAGGATATGTTGGGCCATCCAATGAATTGTTGTCAGGTACTTTCTCTATTTACTCTGATTTTTCTAATGTCTTACATGTCATAGGGTCTACACATTCCTTTATTTCTGATTAATTATCTATAAAATTAGGATTTTCAACTCAAGAAATGAAAAAAGTGCTTATAAATAAAACACCAGGGGTATTAAGATAAAATGGTATTATAAGAATCTTATTATTGTTTTACAGAGAAATTCATTAACTGAAAACCACATTTTTCTCTTAGTGGATTTGTAATTATTCTGATTGTGTAATGGATTTTAATTTATCATGCTAAGATTTATAGAAGATTTAAAGAAGTTATTTTTCAAAAGGAGTTTTATTTTGTGTACAATAATGAACACATACCATATATAACATATGAGAAAGATTAGAAACTATTAAAACATGTAAATGAAAGTTATCATTCACTTATTATTGAAAATAATGGAACTAATCAGATTAATGACATGCCAATGGTAAATGAATACCTACATGTTATAAAAAATGAGTTATATGATGTTATACTTGATCGGTATATTGAATTTATTATTTACATAGTTCCTGGTGTTAATCTAGTTTCTAATATCCCTTATCAAATTGTGCATGTGAAACCTCTAGTGTTAAAAAGTCAGTTAGAGATGTTTCTTGATAATGGTTTCATTTGTCATATCACTTCACCATGGGGTCCTCATTTTTTTAACAAAACAATGAGGGTTCTATGAGGATTTTCATTTATTATAGATATTTAAATAATGTTAATTTTAAGAATAAGTATGCAATGACTCGTAGTTATGACTAATTTGATCTGCTCAAGGTATCTCAATATTTTTCCATGATTTACTTGAGATGCATGTACCATAGGCTCAAGGTGAAGGAGGATAAAATTATTAAAACAACTTTTCAAACAAGACATAATCATATTGAGTCAGTTGTTATTCTATCTGTTTTTAACAATTCCCCTTTGTTATTTATGGATCATATGAATATAATCATACATGAATATTTTTATATGTTTGTTGTTTTTTTGATAATATTCTTATTTTGTTAAAATTTTATGAGGACTATGAAAAACGTCTATGGATTATCCTATTAACTCTCAATGTAAAAAAGTTATATTAAAAAATTATAAATTGGGATTTTTGGTTGAAAAAGATATATTTTCATGGGTGTATTGTAAATATGTATGGTATAACAGTTTATCATGCCAAAATAAAAGTGCTTCATTAATGGAAGAGACCTAAAAATTTTACTCAGATTCATAGTTTTTTGTATTAGCTGAGTATCACCAATGATTTGTTAAGAACGTTTCATGGTTATCTAGACCACTAACAGCGTTAATATGAAATGGGTTAACATCTATTGAGACAACATAATACGAAGATTGTTTTCAATATATTAATAGGATATTGGTAAATGGTCCAATTTTGGTCCTTTATTCCAGAAATATTGATTTTTCATCTATAGTGATTCTTCATTAAAGGTACATGATTATTTTCTGGTGTAGAATGATCAAGTAATTTCTTATGCTTCACGACAACTGAAACCTCCTGAGTTTAATTATGACACCCATGATTTATAATTATATTTAATTGTTTTATATTTAAAAATATGGATGAATCATTTATAATGATCCACATGTGAAATATATACTAACCATAAATGTTTGAAGTATATCTTCACTCAGAATAATTCGAACATGAGGAAGAGAAGATGGATTAAAATGATAATTCATTATGATTTCATTATCAAATACTATCCTGAAAAACAAAATATAGTTGAAGATGATTTGAGTTGAAAAAACACTTATAAATTAACAATGTTATATTTGGAACATGACCCCCTAGTTAATGATTTTATAAATTTTGGATTGGAAGTTACAGGTCAACGAAATTCCATTATTTTGTTTATAGTGTCAGTGCAGTCATCTCTATCATACAAAATTAATCAATCCCAAAAAGAATATCTTAAGTTATAAAATAGGGTATATTTGGAAAAGAAATGAATGATTCTTGAATTTAATTTTGATGAAGGTTGTGTCTTGAGACTCGGAAATAGATTTTTTGTTCCTTGTAATTCCTAAATGACGAAATAATTGTAAAGTGGATCTAATGGTTCTCAATTTTTAGTTCATACTAGAATCTTTATATTGTAATGAGACCTTTGGGATTATTAGTGGATGAATGTAATGAAAAGTGATATTGTAGATTTTACTACAAAATATTTGACTCATCAAACAGATAATGTAAAACGGAAACTACCAAAGGGGATGCTTCACCCTTTTCTCATGTATGAGTGGTAATTGGAAAATATATCCATGTACTTCGTGGTCATACAACAAAAACAATATCAAGGTAACAATGTAATTTTGGTTATTATTAACCTACTAATTAAATGTTACCATTTTCATCCTTTTAAGATAATATTTCTCTAGATCATCATTCTTGACTATACATCAAAGTGATTGACAGTTTATATTGATTTCCTCTCTCCATTGCATCTGATAGTGGTCTTCGGTTTACATGTATCTTTTACAAATTAATGCATAAGTCATTGGAAACATAACAAATTAAAATACATTTTTTTATTTATAATATGATGGAAAGACTAGGAAAATAACTTATACATTAGAGGACTTTCTTCGAGCATGTTCAATGGATTTTCAAGAAAGGTGTGATTTGAAACATTCCTTATTTGTTTTTCCATATAATAATAGTATTCATTCGAGTATAAAGATTTCAAATTTTGATGATTTATATGGAAATTGGTTTTGAACTCCATCATTTTGGAATGATATTTGGTAAAGGAAGTTGACAGGACAATAATTAGTAGAGGAAGTAGTTGAGGACGCGATGAAGATTGGAAAAAACATGAGGACATCTCAGAGTTGGCCGAAAATTAGTGCAGATAACATAAGAAAACACCTTTGTTTCAAGATAGGTGAACATTTTTTCCTTAAAATTTATACATGGAAATTTTTTATGTGTTTTGGAAATAAAGTAAATCTATTTCCATGGTTAATTTAACATTTTGAAAACCTTGAGAAAGGAGGTACCAAATTCATACCAAGTAACATTATCTCTAATTTTCTCTTATGTACATAATATTTTTCTTGGTTTGAAGTTGAGAAAGTATGTCCCAGACTCATCTCATGTTTTGAGCCTAGAAGGAATTCATATAGAAGAGAACCTTTTTATGAATATAAACATGTTTTGATTCTAGATCATAGAGAGAAAATATAAAAGAATATGGTAATTCACTAGGTTATGTTTTTCAAGATAACCCACATCAAGGGAGAAGAAACATGGGAATCTGAAAATTCTATGAATGAAATGTATCCTCACTTATTTAATAATTGAATAAAAATTATGAGGATACAATTTCATAAATACGGTGAATTTAACAATCTACATACTTATAAAATATTTATTCTCATTTAAGAATTTAATTGTTAAATTTATTATAATTTTATAATGAATGAATTGGTATTAATAGAAACTATGTAATTTATATTGAAGGAATAGTAACATGACCATAGGAATTGTAACACGAACATAAGAATGGTAACAAGACCAATATAAATAGTAATCAAACCAACAAAATGGTAACATCACATGTGAAAGTATAAATATAATTTATGCATCTTATAAGTGAAAATATGATTTATTTATTTCATGGAATAAGTAAAAATGTTTTAAAAATGATAAATTATGTTTTTGTATTTTTTGTAAAATTAATTTTTATTTATTATATTATAATTAATATAATGATTTAAAATAAAATCACCCTTTATAATATACATTCTTAAATTAATTTTTTATTTATGATTATAAGATAATTTTATGAGACCTTAATCAATTTTTCAAAGCGTTATAAAATCTTTTATAATTTCCAAATTGGAATTTTTCATTAAAATGATGATTTTTATTGAAAATAAAATTTCTCAAATTTAGGAAATGTGTTTAATAAAATGAATTTTTTTCTGAATTATACATTTTGTAGAATTTTTAGGGTGAATTATTTTAGGATTTTTTTAAATAATTGATTTTTTGTGAATAGTAAAATACTCTAATTTACATTATAAGATACATACATGATTTATTGAGTCATAGATGATTTATGGCTGATGTAAACCCATAATATAAATATATACATATTTATTTTGTATTTTTATTCATTAGAATCAAAACTATTCCTATTTATTAACCAAAATAACAAACTAATGAATAAAATAATCAAAAAAAAACTCATCTCCTCCAATATAAATACCACTCTGCGCTATTTCTTCCCCTCAAAACTAAAATCCTTGTATATTTTCTATTTTCTACCCAATTACCTTCCAAATACTATTCCCCAGGTCCAAGACCTACTGGTATCACCAAAATACAAAAACCAAGTTCCTTGAAGAGATTCTCAAGGAGAATAATTCAAGAGGTAAAATCCTCTTTCATTTGATTTTATTTTCATTTCTTTTTATTTTATTTTATTATCATAACCTCACCTACCTTGATCAAAGTGGAATGAATACTTTATTACCATATATATAATAAATTTTATCATGTTTATGAAATAATTCTTCATAAAATTTCTTCTCCACTCCCATTTATTTTAAAAAATCAGATCATCATCTATGATGTGTTGATTTACTAACATCATGGATGATGCATTTTCATTCTCCTTTACCACTTTCAATGATGGTCATAAAACCGTTATTAAGTTTAAAAAATATTTTACAATAAATATTATAAATTATATAATGTTTTCAAACCAATATATATACATGATATTAAATTAAATGATATATGTTTTTGATGGATGTAAAAAACAACCATAATAAACTATAGCATTTTCATTAATGTTTTATCTAATGATTAATCATCATATTAGAAAAAAAGATCTATTGAAATATTTAAAATTGTGGAAAAATATTAATACCATTTCTTTCCACTTCTATAGTTTTTCTTCAATTAGACACGAAAATTCACAATGAACCAACCATTGATACCATAAAAATAACACAACTAAAATAATGAAAATAAAAAAAATATTATTTATAAATGGGTGGAAGTTTTTCATTATATTGTCATATAAGGTTTTGAAAACATTATTATTGATAGAGATAATATTTTCATAATTATCAATATGTTTTTCAATGATTTAACCCCTTCCAATTAAACAATTTGAGCTGATTTGTATCATTTTAGTATTTTGGTGAATTATGGGCTTAATTGTGGAAATTGGTTAATTCTGGAAATTTAGCAGTTTTGTGGAGATTTTGTATTTCAGGAATATATTTTATATTTTTGATCCAAATTTTATGGTTCATTTTTTCAGGTTTCTATGTTCGATGAGCTTCATTTTATACATCTGGACCCAAAGCTCAATCCATCATTTGGAATCTCAAATGCAGCTCACACATCAGGCCTCGAAAACTGTGTATAAAACTACATAATTTTATTGTGGGGATCATATCTCATTAATGGTCGAACCATTGGAGATGAAATGTTATAAGGATCTAGATAACGTCAATTGTAACAACTTTAATTAAGTTTTCCACGTCTTATTCTTTCCTTTTCAAGGTCATTAATGCGTTGTAAATCGGTGTTTTGGAATACAAAGAGTAACCTGGACAGATTTAAATATCCGGAGTAGTGTGGCCATATATCCTTCATACGTGGACCAATAAGTCTCCTATTTTGTGGGTCGACAGAACTGATGGAGGGGAACAACTTTCAAGAAGGACCAATTCCCAAAATCTGTCATTTACTATTCCAACCGGACTCAAACTTTCGTGGGAGTAATTTTGGAGGGAAATTTTCTACTCCCCAAGCCTATAAATAAGAGTATTAACTTCCATTCAAAGGGGTGGAAGAAGGTGCATCAAGGGCTGTGCTGGAGGATTCAGTTCTTTATGTTATTTGTATTTTATATTTTCTTTTTTTACTTAGTTTTATTATGCTCTCTTCTTCCCCTTTCAAATCTAATACCCATCACATGGAGGGGTAAAACCTTTGAGTGATTGGGGAAGGGGGAGTTTTTCTTTTGTAATGTCGGAGTTTTGTGCATAAATGTAAAACCTTATCTTTCTTTTGAATGACAAATATTCTCAGTGTTTCCCAATTCTCTTAATGAGATCGTGTTTTGAGTTTGGTGTATTCATTTTTAATAGCTTTGGTTAAAGACTTTTTATCTCCCTCTGCATAGTGCAATTTGTCTCGATCGAGCAGATTGCGTTAGGTGGTGAGTGTCTAATTATTGTTGGAACGTGTGTGAAAATAGTAAACTTTTTCTAGAGTTTTAGGGAGCAACAATTCCTGATCGGTACTTTCCTTAGTTGTTTAGGAATTGTTTATGAACTTCCATGCACATAGGAGTGAGTTCTATTTTCTTCTTTAACCAAAGGTGATAGATGACTCGATCGTGGAGTCTTTCATTTGTCATTCAAAAGGAAGAGAGGTAATATGATCTTCGAGACTATGATGACATTAAAAAAGGTGATGCTACCCTGACCCCATCACTCTCTTCATCCATTAGTGTTCAACCTTTCTATTAAATTGCTTTCTTTGTTTTTCAACTTAAACAACTGTCAAAAAGAACATCTTCTTATTTCTTTAATTTAAGTGACAAACATAATTTTTGTGAACTCCTCTCTGGAGACAACTTAGGTTACCCAATTTTCTACATTTTAACTTAGAATTTTTTAGCTTTTCTCACACCCCACGAGAGGCACGTGTCAAAACTTGGCGTCGTTGCCGGGGAGGTAGTGCCAACAGTTTTTTCTTCTTCTTTCTTTTTTTATTTTCTTATTTTCATTCCAAAGTTGCATGAATAGAACCTCAAACACTGAAACTTTCCCCATTGATCCTGAAATTGAAAGAAATTTGTTGAATTGGCTCAAAACCCTCAATATAAAATCTGAATTTGAGGAAATATCTCTCATAGACTCGAGTGAAACTTCAAGTGTTCACTCTAAGCCTGTCATAATGGCTGGAAATCAAAACCCAACTCTCAGAGACCATTGTGCCCCACAATTCCTTAATCAGAATAATAAACTTGTCATGCCAGTGTTGCAAAATGATTTTGAGATAAAACCTAATATGATACAATTTCTTCCAAAGTTTCATGGTTTGGCAGGTAAAGATCCCAACAAGAATATTAAAGAGTTCACACATGTCTACTCAACCTTCACACCATGTGGAGTAGCTGAGGAACAATTAAAGTGGAAGGCATTCCCATTTTCATTGGACGGAGATGCAAAAGAATGGTTGTATGGTCTACGACCTGGAGATGTGGATGATTGGAATGACCTGGTGAGATGATTCATGAAAAGATTCTTCCCTGCCTCTAGAAGCACAGCCATCAGAAAGAAGATCTATGCCATCAAAAAATCATCTGGAGAAACCCTTTATGAGTACTGGGAATGATTTAAAACATTATGTGCCAGCTGCCCACATCAAGCCATCAAGGATCATCACTTTCTTGTCTTATTCTATCAAGGATTACTGGACAATGATAGGATCCTTCTTGATGCATCATCTAGAGGTTCTTGGATTGACAAGTCGCCAGAAAAAACAAAAGGTTTGATTGAAAAGATTTCTGATAACTTGCAGAAGTTTGGTACAGGAGGTACTGAAACAAGAGGTATTAATGAGGTACGAACTTCTCATCCATCACCCTTACAAGAAACTAATATTGAAGAGATAACTAGTATATTGAGACAGATAGCCTTGAAACAAGTGGGCGACCAACAAGCACCATCTAAGGTATGTGGTTTATGCGCATCACCTGATCATTTCACTGACCAATGTGCTGAATTACAGGGAATGGAAACTTGTGCGGAAACCTTTCAACCAAGGAAGTACCAACTAAATCAAGGATGGAGAGAGACAAACCATGTTCAATATGGGTTTCGAAATCAGTAGAATCAAGCTAGACCCCCATTTCAGCAACAATTCCAAAACCCCCACCATTTCAACAAAAGAAATCTTATAGCCAGCCTTCTCATCACCAACCACCCACTTTCTTAAAATCCTATGAGCAGCCATCTACCAGTGCACAACCCATAATTTTGAACCAACATCATATATCTGATATTGAGGGACTGAAAGGCTCTGTAAAAGATTTGACCACCATGTTTGAAGGTCTTAGGGAATTCCTAACCAAAATCCTGGGAAACTTCCTTCCCAAACAATCCCAAACCCAAAGGAGAATGTCAGCATGATAACAAAAAGAAGTGGGAAAGAGATCTCACCAACAGAATCCCAAGAAACTGAAACAAGACCACTTGAGTTGGGGGAGAATGATGTTGAAAAATCTGAAAATTCTATGAAAATTCATTGTGAAGAAGAGAATAAAGAGGAGGAAGAGAAGGATAGGCCAAGGAAGAAGAGACCAGAAACAACATTTCAAAGGAAACAAAGGGGGAAGAAATAATTACCCCCTATATTTCCATCAAGGATGATTGAATCAAAGAAATTTCAGGATGAAGAACTTCAAAAAGAAATTCTGGACACCTTTCAGAAAGTATAAATCAATATCCCCTTACTTAAAGCAGTCAAACAAATTCCAAAGTATGCTAAATTTTTGAAGGATCTGTGCACTAAGAAGAGGATACTTCAAGGGAATGAAAGGATCAACTTGGGAAGAAGTGTATCAGCCCTTATCACACCACAGTTGCCAACCAAATGTCATGATCCAGGGACATTTTCTATTCCATACACCATTGGTTCTTTAAATTTCTCTAATGCTTTGTGTGATTTAGGTGCTTCGATTAATGTATTGCCTCACTCGGTATACACTTCTTTGCATATGGGAGACTTGAATCCCATAAGAGTGGTGGTCCAGCATGAAAATAGATCCACAATTTTCCCTGTAGGAGTTTTGGAGGATGTCCTTGTGAAAGTCACAGATCTCTTGTTCCCAGCTGACTTCTATGTGCTTAATATGGAAGAATATAGGAGCCAGTCACATTCAAGCATCATTTTGGGGAGACCTTTCATGAAGACTGCTAAGACCATCATCAATTTCCATGAGGGGAAACTCACCATGGAGTTTTGGAGAGAGCACGATCCACTTCAATATTTTTGAATCCATGAGGTACCCATCGGATGATCACTCCCTCTTTTCACTTTCTCATGAAGTTAGTGCAGAACCCATTGAAGAATTAGGTATGCTTTATGAATTCTTAGACTTAAGAGAGACTTCTTCCATCAGAAATATCATTGAACATATAGATTCCCAACACGCTGGAGATTCTGACATCATGTGGGAGGAAGAGGTAAAATCTGATTTCTTTGATGATTTATTAATTGATGAGGAATATGATATGGTTTCTTGTGTGCTGGAGGCCCAAAGTTTTCAAGTTAGAGATGTCAATTTATTTTCATCCCTTGAGCATCCCCCTGATTTGGAACTCAAACCACTCCCCACTGATTTGAAATATGTGTACCTTAGGGAGGGTGAGAAAGTACCGGTGATAATTGCTAATAATCTCTCTAAAATCCATGATAAATCAGTGATAGATCTTCTGAGAGAGAATATCCTAGCAATATGGTGGAGTTTAGGTGATATTCCTGGAATAATCCCAAATATGTGATCACATAGAATTTTTCAAGAGGGAGATTCCAAACCTATCAGGCAACCCCAAAGGTGGTTGAATCCCACATTAATGGAGGTTTTGAAGAATGAGGTTGAGAAGATATTTGAAGCTAGGATCATCTATCCTATCTCAGATTCACAATGGGTTAGCCCAATTCATGTAGTTCCAAAAAAACTGGCCCAACCACTGTGAGGAATGAAAATAATGAATTAATCCCTGTGAGAATTCAAAATTGCTGGAGAGTGTGCATTGATTTTAGGAAGTTGAATTAGGTCACTCAGAAAGATCATTTCCCCATTCCCTTCATTGATCAGATGTTAGAGATATTGGCTGGGAGAACTCATTATTACTTTTTGGATGGATTTTCAGGTTATTTCCAGGTACCCATTTCTCCTAAGGATCAAGAGAAGACAACCTTTACATGCCCCTTTGGTACTTTTTCATATAAAAGGATGCCATTTGGATTATGTAATGCTACAGGTACGTTTCAGAGGTGCATGGTAAGTATATTTTCTATTCACACAAAAGATTGCTTGGAGGTTTTCCTGGACGATTTCACGGTGTTTGGAAACTCTTTTGACCATTGTTTGAAAAATATGGAAAAAGTTTTGAAAACCTGAATTGAAAAGAATCATGTTTTAAATTTTGAAAAGTGTCATTTCATGGTTGAGAGAGGTATTGTTCTTGGTCATGTCATTTTCAAAAAGGGCTTTGAAGTTGATAAGTCAAAAATTGAAGTGATAAATTCTTTTCCTTACCCAACTTGTGTGAAGCATGTTAGATCTTTTTTAGCACATGAAGGATTCTATTGGAGGTTTATCAAGGATTTCAGTAAGATTTCTCTCCCTCTCTCTAGATTGCTTTTGAAAGATGATGATTTTGATTTCAATGGTGCATGAAGGGAATCCTTTTATGAGCTGAAGAGGAGATTGATTGAACCACCGGTGATGCAGCCACCAAATTGGGAAGAACCATTTGAGCTACTTTGTGATGCTTCCAACCAAGCAGTTGGAGCAGTCCTTTCTCATAGAATTGAGGGTAGGCCACAAGTCATTGGATATGCTTCAAGAACCTTGGATGCAGCTCAATTCAATTACACAACCAATGAAAATAAGATTTTAGCAGTTATTTTTTCTATGGAATGATTTTGACCATATCTTCTGGGAAATAAAGTCACTGTATTTTCTGATCATGCAGCTCTCAGGTACTTGATGAAGAAGGCTGAAGCTAAACCGAGGCTAGTGATATGGATGTTACTGCTACAAGAGATCAACATAGAAATCAAGGACAAAAAGAGATCTGAGAACCAAGTGGCTGATCGTTTAAGCAGACTTCCTAACACTGCTGAAGTTGAAATTCCAGAGAAAGAACAATTAAATGATCACCTTCCAGGAGAGCAGCTATACTTGGTTAAAGGAGAAGTTCCTTGGTATGCTGACATGGTCAATTATCTGGTAACATCTCAGGTTCCATCTCATTTCAATTCTCATCGAACTCACAAACTGAAAGTTTAATCTAAATATTATATTTGGGATGATCCATTTATTTGGATGATTTGCAATGACCAAGTAATAAGAAGATGTTTGCCAGAGATTGAAATTGGTTTTGTCTTTGAGTTTTCTCACACATTAGCTTGCGGAGGGCACTTTGGACCTCAAAGAACAGCAAGGAAGGTTTTAGAATCTGGACTTTATTGGCCAACCATTTTCAAAGATTCTCATGAATTTTGAAAAAGGTGTCCAAAATGTCAATTTTCTGGAAACATCTCAAATAGACAAGAAATTCCCCAAAAACCACTTAATTTTTGTGAGATTTTTGAAGTTTGGGGGATAGATTTTATGGGCCCTTTCCAAATGTCATTTGGAAATTCTTATATCTTGCATGCGGTTGATTATGTTTCCAAATGGGTGGAAGCAAAAGCTACCAGGACTGATGATGCTAAAGTTGTTTGTGATTTTTTCAGGACTAACATATTTTGTAGGTTTGGAGTGCCTAGAGCCATCATCAGTGATCAAGGGACTCACTTTTGCAATAGGAGAATGGAGACTTTGCTAAAGAAGTATGGGGTGCATCATAAAACATCAACTCCCTATCACCCATAAACAAATGGTAAAGCTGAAGTGTCCAATAGGGAAATCAAATAAATTTTTGAGATGACTGTTAAACCAAATAGGAAGGATTGGAGCTAGAAGCTAGAATACACATTGTAGGCGTATAGAACATCCTACAAGACCCCGATTGGAATGAGTCTATATAGGCTGATTTATGGAAAAAGTTGTCACCTACCTGTGGACCTGGAGCATAAGGCGTATTGGGCTGTGAGGAAGATCAATTTGAATCTTGAAAGTGCTAGGGAAGAGATAAGGCTGCAGTTAGAGGATCTGGAGGAAATTAGAAGAGAAGCATTTTAAAATTCCAAGATTTACAAATAGAGAACAAGAGTGGCTCATGACAAGCTGATCAAACCAAAAGAATTTCATCCCGGAGATAAAGTGCTGCTACTCAAATCTAGACTCAAGCTAATGCCCAATTATGAAGGATGGTGAGCAGGAGCCATTCACTATTAATGGGCACAGGCTGAAGAAATTACATGGGACCATTCCATCAGATCCAGGGGAGGAGATCCCACTCCTACAAGCTGTCTATCAATAAGATCCATCATGTTGTACCTCTCCTTTACACTTTCATGTTGTTGTGATTCATTCTAAAAGCTTCTTACATGTTAAATCCACTTGAATGCATTGAGGACACTGCATAATTTAATTGTAGAGGAGTGAACCTTTGTAGTTTTGGATTTTCATTTGTCGTTTGTTTTTTAAAAAAAATTGTGATTTTTCAAATTTTGTGTGTGTTTATTTTTCAGTTTTTTGGTGTGTTTTTGAAACTTTTGAGCTGAAATGATTATCATTGTTGTTTTTGAAACCCATGTCGTTGAGTGAACCAATTTATTCCATGAAACTGAGCTTAAATGAATTCTGGAAATGATTTTTCTTCAAGTTCAATTCTTTGGGAATTTCATGAAAAGAACTCAGGTTTTTTAATCCCACGCCACATATCATTGTCATTATCTTTGAAATCACATTCTTGTGATGCTTCTAAACCATTATTGTGTATTCTTTTCATTCACCTCACTTCTTGAGTGAACCAGACCATTCTTTTCTTAACCTGAATTCGATTCATTCCTTTCGAAACATGAGGGTTTGGGGTACATGTGTTTTAAATGATTGAGGGATTTCTTTGAATGAAAGCCCCCTTTTCAAGATAATCTCTTTCATTATGGCCTACCTTGTAAATTAATCTGTGTATCCCATAGAAGCCACGAACAGCCTGTTAGGTTAGCCACATTACATGCCAATTTTCCCTTTCCAACATGCTCTTGAAGTGAAATTGCATGATCTAGTTGAACTTAAGTGTTGGGGAAGCTGTCTTGTGTTGTGCTACCTAATTTGGTGAAACTTTGGATGGAAACTAAAATTCTAAAGAGATGTGTGTGATGATGAAAAATAATTATGTTAAAAGATGTGCCTTTTCTGGAGCATTCATGATAAACGAAGTTGGGACTTTCTGGAGCTTCACATGGAGGAAGAAATTTGTGCCTTTTCTGGAGCTTTCAAGAAAATCATGCTTAAGAAGATTGAAATTTTTTCTGAAGAAATGCTAAGATATTTGAAAATTTATTGATATTACATGATGATGGAGCTGAATTTCTACTAATTGGAGTGAGGAGGATACCATACTTGAGTGAAAATTAGAATTGTGAAATTTTGCTTCAAAAAGAGCCAAGCCTTCCTCATTCAGCCTCAGAATTTTTCACATAAATATCCTACCAACCAAAAGCCACAGAACAACCTTGCAAAGTCCTCATGATAAAAAAATGTCCTTGACTAACATCGGGAGGAGAAGTAGGAGTTTTTCAAACCTATGGTGACCCTTGCATTGGTTTGGATGAGAAAAACTTTGTTGAAAAGTGATATTTGTGAGATGAGAGAAAATTAATGTGAGGTAGGTGTCTTGTGTGCATGGGAGGAGAAATAAAGAGGAAAAATATTGAATGATATGATTTTATATCTTGTAATAATGGTTATGGATGAGGCATGATAACTTTTATTTCTTGGTACGGAATTGTTGGATCTCAATGGCATGTGTTTCGAATTTGGTTTGATTGGATTTTGCTTTTGACTTATCCGGGAGTCCAAGTGCTAAGTGTGGGGGAATTGATAGAGATAATATTTTCATAATTTTACGTATGTTTTTCAATGATTTAACCCCTTCCAATTAATCAATTTGAGATGATTTGTATCATTTTATTATTTTGGTGAATTATGGGCATAATTGTGTAAATTGGTTAATTCTTTAAATTTAGCAGTTTTGTGGAGATTTTGTATTTAGGGAATATCCTTTATATTTTTGATCCAAATTGTATGGTTCTTTTTTCAGGTTTCTATTTTCAATGAGATTCCTTTTGTACTTCTGGACCCAAAGCTCAATCCATCATTTGGAATCTCAAATTCAGTTCACAAATCAGGCCTCAAAAACAGTGTATAGAACTGCATAATTTTATTGTGGGACCCATATCTCATTAATGGTTAAACCATTGGAGCTTAACATTTTCATGGAGCTATATAAATTCAAGAGGAACAACTTTCATTAAGATTTTTGCGTCTGATTCTTTTATTTTCAAGGTCATTAATGCATTGGACATCGGTGTTTTGGAATACGAAGAGTCACCTGGACAGAATCAAATATCCGGAGTAGTGTGGACATATCTCCTTCATACGTGGACTAATAAGGCTCACATTTTGTGGGTCGACAGAAACGATGTAGGGGAACAACTTTCAAGAAGGACCAATTCCCAAAACTGTCATTTACTATGCCAACCGGACTCAATCTTTCGGGGGAGTAATTTTGGAGGGAAATTTTCTACTCCCCAGGCCTATAAATAAGAGTATTCACTTCCATTCAATGGGGTGGAAGAAGGTGAAAGAAGGGATGTGCTGGAGGATTTAGTTCTTTAAGTTCTTTGTATTTTATATTTTCTTTTTTTACTTAGTTTGATTATGCTATCTTCTTCCCCTTTCAAATATAATACCCTTCACATAGAGGGGTAAAACTTTTGAGTGATTGGGGAAGGGGGAGTTTCTCTTTTGTAATGTCGGAGTTCTGTGCTTAAATGTAAAACATTATCTTTCTTTTGAATGACATATATTCTCAGTGTTTCCCAATTATCTTAATGTGATCGTGTTTTGAGTTTTGTGTATTCATTTTTAATAGATTTGGTTAAAGACTTTTTATCTCCCTCTACCCAGTGCAATTTTTCTCGATCGAGCAGATTGTGTTAGGTGGTGGGTGTCTAACGATCGTTGGCACGTGTGTGGAACTAGTAAAAATTTTCTAGAGTTCTAGGGAGCAAAAATTCCTGATCAGGACTTTCCTTAGTTGTTTAAAAATTGTTTATGAACTTCCATGCACATAAGAGGGAGTTCTATTTTCTTCTTTAACAAAGGGTGATAGATGACTCGATCGAGGAGTCTTTCATTTGTAATTCAATTGGAAGAGAGGTAAGATGATCTTTGTGACTATGATGACATTACAAAGGGAGATCATACCCTGAACCCATAACTCTCTTCATCCATTACTGTTCAACCTCTCTATTAAATTGCTTGCTTTTTTTTCAACTTAAACAACTGTCAAAAAGAACCACTTCTTCTTTCTTTAACATAACTGACAAACATAATTATTGTGCACTCTTCTCTAGAGACTAATTAGGTTACCCAATTTGCTACATTTTAACATAAGTATTATTTGTTTTTGTCACACCCCACGATAGGCACGTGTCAATTATATTTCTATAATAAATTAATAACACTATCTAAACCATTATATAGGAGTTTTTAACACGTTTGAAGTAAAACGAAACCACGGTAAATAGATTTTCATTAAAATTCGTCGTTTAAATTTCTATTTTAAAAAAATTCAAAAATAATGTTTTGTGACGCAAGAAATATTGTATTAGTATTATGTTCTAGTTCTTGGAAATTTTTTATGATGAAGGGTGGGACCAATATGTATTTCCAATTCATTGTGAATTTTTATGTTTTGTGTCGACTGTAATGGTTAATCTAAGTGAAACTATTATGGTTACACCATTTGGTATCCATGAGGGATACACCGTCAGGTGGACATGATGGTTATATTGTATGTTATCCATGAGTTTTAAAAATCATATGGTATTTGAGGGTGTTATAATCTTAATTCAGTAATTCCCCAAGTTACCTAAATGATTAATTTATGTTTCATATATTTTATTTAAATATCTTGTTTTTACAAAGTAATTATATGATACTTTATGGGTGAGAAGATTGTCTTTGTGAACATGATTTCTTATATTTATAATTTTTCATGGTCTAATGCTTTTTTATGTCTCTAACTAATCTTTTTGTTATAATCCCATGTTTTAAAAAAATTCATAGGATGTAATGATAGGTTATAGAAAAGGAGAATCCAAGATGAATATTTTGAATATTTTTTAGGAAATTAATTAATGTTTTATTAAAATAATTGTATTATTAAATAAATGGTTACTATTTTAGCAGTATCCTCTTTGTATGCTCATGGGATGTCATGTCTGTTTTATGACCTAATTCTCTAAAAACCTAAACTAAAATGATCTCTGGGAATGTAATAAGTGAATTCTAGTTTAATTATCTATATTTCTTTAATTTTTATGGCCAAATACTTATACATTTATTCCTAAAAGAAAAATAACAGTTCCCTTACGATAATATTTAAATGCACTCTTTCTAATAATAGGTAATCGTTTATACCAACTATTTCAATTTTACATACTCTTGAACTTATTTTACATCTATTTTAAACATCCTCCAATAGTAACTATAGTATCATAAATATATTAATATGTTATTAAAACTATTTTATAACCGTTTTTGTCTCTTTTTGCTCCTATGAAAAGAAATAGCATAACTCAGGCGTTTGTATGGATTTACATCTTCATGTGGCGGTGTAAATCATTTTTCAACACAAAATTACATGGATTTTTATAAACATTAAAATAATGAATATATATGATATCAATAAAATAATTATTCTTATTAAATTATAACATCACAACTACCTATTTATCATTAAATCTATTGGAGAATGATAATTTCACTAGTGTATATTTGTAGATTACCACTTCCACAAAGTGATGCAGTCAGTTTTTCATTAACAATTTACATAGATGGTTGTAAAGATATATTTAATGAATATATATGATATTTTTATCCAGATTATCATTTAGGAGATTATTGAACCATATTAAAATTACATGGACTGGAATATCCATGAAAAAACAAACATGAGAAAATAATGCAGTAAACACTAGAATCTATGATAATTATGACATATTATTAAATAATGGGAGATAATATGTCATAAGGGGGTCATATATTATATTACAAATCATAATATGAATTTCTTATAAATTAATAACAAATACAGAGCCATTATACATGCGGTTATATCATGTTAAACTATAGGAAAACATGAGTAAGGGGTTTCAAAACTCCATCTCATTTTATTAGGTTATATTCCTTACTTACTATCTTTGATATAATCAGATTACGTGTCTCTTGGTATATGATTATTTAAAATTATACATCCATATTTTCCATATATATTTTATTTTTTTGATGCATAATAACCCCATTGATTATTTCTCACACCAACACCATCATCATTATATGAGATTTCATCTCAATTTCCACTCCATTAAAATAAATTGGGTATTATTAAACAATTAATTAATTTTTTTTTATATAATTATACTTTTATTTATTTAACAATAATATATATTCATTCATAATGATTAATGATTCAGTTAAAATTCAACCTTTCAGAGTGTTTCTATTTTAATGTTACAAAATAGGTAATAATTTAGTTTTCAATATAATTTTTGGGGATTTCTATTATTTTCATTGATGTAATATTATAATTTATCCTTCTTAAACTATATATATTTTATTACACACTATATATTTGTGATTTTCTATATTACCTACCAACTTTTCATATATTTTTCATAAGAATCAAGATAATGAACATTTAAATGACTATCTCTTCTTATTTTTATCATTAATCGGGTATATTTTTCTTTCATGTCCATATTTTGCAAAATTGTATTCAAAATTAAATTTTTATTAATCAAATTATTATTTTTGGATATTTTAGGTTATCTTTTACTTATTAAAAGGATTTAAAGTAATCTTTTTAATATTTTATGAGAAGAAAGGTTTTAACATTCTTTTTAAAATGTCAGATCAAATACTTTATTTTTAACATATATAGGGTGAAAAAACATTCATGTTGTGATAAATATTCTATACCCCATGGATTATTATAATAGTTTTCTTTTTATTTAGAAGTAAAACTTTTTAGTTCATTATTATTTTAATATTTTACTTAAATATTAATTATTGGTTTAATATATATGATTTTATTGCAAAACCATTATTTTTTATAAATCTATAATAATCTCTTATCGCTTATTAATTTTTTCTTCAATAATTTTTTCTTGAAACATTAAATTTATTATAATAATTGGATATTAAATTTCTCAAAAAAATATAAATTTATATAATCAAGGGTATTATTATTTCCAATACTATATAACATTTATACATACGGTGTTTTAAATAGAAAGTTATTTGATTGATAAGGTAAATATTGATATTTTATATTATTCATTAGATGTGAATAATTCTTAATAAGGAATATGTTTATTAATGAAAATTTCAATTAAACCTATGATTAATTAATCTTAAATTAAGTTACGTATGTAGACCAGAATTATATAGTCCCTCGATGCATCAACATGTCTCATAAGATAAATTAGTTGGCCAGAATTATTAAATGGGGTTTTGATCTATTCCCACCCATAGTTTAATCTATTATAGAATAAGTATTTTATAATAAAGATATCATGATGACTAAGATAATGAAATAAATTTTGAATAAATTACTTTATTTATAATTTATTTATTATTATACATGAGATTACTGAATTGATATAATCCATGGATATATTTCATGCACAATTTATTAATTAGATGGAATTTTTTTCTAGTTATTTACCTAACCATATTTTTTATTTCTAATTTACAAATTACATATTTGATATTACATTCCCATACTAGGAATTTGAGAAAACGTTTATTTTTTCATTTCCCAATGGTATGAAGAGGAAATCATTGAATTAGTTTAGAGGATGCAAAATATTTATTTTCATTTTATTTTGTATTTTATGTTATCAAATGCAATGGGGGACTAGTGTATGCATCTAGTTTACCTTAAAAAATATATTATTTGGTACTTCGGGGCAATTTACTTATATCTTTTTCTAATTTAAAAATGAAACCAATAACTCTGTGATAGTATATTAAGATTATTTATAAATTTTCCTAGTTTTTTTATTTCTTTAGGAAAAGAATACATTTTTCTCTTGAAAACATTGAAAAAAATGAAAAATTATTAATAAAAATATTTTCATTGATATAAAACATGGAAAATTTTAAAAGAATATTAATAATAAATAATAATTAAGATTTCATGAAATTTCATTCAATTAATAATCATTAAAATAATGAATCCATTCACATTTTAGTGAAAATCATTAAATGATTCTTTTGGAAAATGTCAAGTATATTTTTTAAAAAAATATGAAAAATACAATATGGTTGTAAATGAGTTCAATTAATCATTTTCTATTGTTTTATATTATTTAAAAAAATTAAATAAACTAGACATAGAAGTAAAATAGTTTTGAAGTATAATTTTACAGTAATAATTCAATTAAATGAATGTCCATTACATGAATCATAGTTTTTATTCTTGATCTAATATGAAAATTAAAGGAACATAAAAATTTAACACTAACATAACAAGTGTAAAATAAATTATTTTGGTTTTAAAATATTAGGATCATATATTTTCCCCCATGGAAATATGAACATAAACTATCAAAAAAATTACAATAAAAAGGAAATCCATTATGACATTGATAAAATTTGATTAAAAAACCATAAAGATAATGAATGAATAAAAATAATTGTATATAATTAATACATAGGTATTGGTGATATGATTTTTAAAAGTAAGAGTGCATACACCATGTAAACAAAATTAGTTTTTTTATGTAAAAATTACCTCATTAATGTGTAAATGAGATGAAAATATACTTACCATGGGTCTTTGCTAAGTAATACATGTTTTATGATCCAATGTATGGAGTTGAAATCTATTAACTTCTATATTAAGAACCTCATTCATTGATATTACATTTTTAGGGGCCTTTAATGTTATTTAAAATTCATTCATTGAATAGTTATCCCGAACGTTGACTACTTATGGTTGTCCCGTCTATTTCTTCAAAATTACTTCACTATATTATATTTGGTAAAGGCCTTATGAAAGGGTTATATCCTCTAATTTTGGATAATATTCATGTGAATATAATTTTTATTTATTATATTCATTTTTTAATCATTATTCATGTTCTTACACGAGAAATGAATCATGTCGTTTCGTGGAGGTGGTAGTACACATATAAAAATGAGCGACATTATCATTCTATAACAGATGTACGAGTGGGAAATTAAATGATTTATTCAATTTTATAAATTATAATTATGATATAAAAGTCAAATATCATCTATTTTTCTATATTTAAAACCATCCAAGTGATGTGGTGATGAAAAATAAGTACACCCCTATGTGGAGACGGTAGGTTGTTCGATTACTCGAGTGAGGTTTTTAATTTTTATTAGTTGGAAAAGAATGAATTAAAATATTAATATTCCATTATATAATATAATGTATATGTTATATATGATATTTTTACATTTTGATCCATTATTATTGACAGCAATAAGAGGAGCTGATGAAAATTGAAATGAAACATCATCACGATGTGGTGGACAACATATACACATAAAAGGTGTTCTCATTTTCCATTAGATGTATACGTAGAAAAAAAATGGTTATACAATAAGAATATTAAAATTTCAATAGATGGTAAATTCTAATGATATTGTGTTAATATTTCGGTGGTATGTTTTAAGGATTCCAAAGAATATATAAAAACTATTTCACTTAGTTAATAATTTTACCTCTTCTATGGACAACATCCTTAGTTTTATACCTAAAGCCTATTTATAATGGTATTATGATCAATAATGGAAATATATGGATATTTTAGGTATTTTTTGTAAATAATTTGGGAAGGTATGTTTCATTCTAAGTGGATCTTCAAATCTAGAGAAGAGATGATATGTTGTGTACTTTTATAAGTGGGAGGGGACACAATATGAATTTTTTATATGAATAAATTATATTAATGTAAAAATCATTCCAAATGGCACCAAAATTAATCATGGTCAAATTATACATTATATATGGTTGACATATGGCCATAAAATAGGATTTATATATGTTTTAATCATTTTAACCCTTATTATATTAGTTTTAACTAAATTAACCTATTTTAAGTCATACTACGGTAAAATTATTGTTGACCAAAGTTTCCATTCATAATGAAAAAAAATGAAATTTACCACCCATAAAAATTTTGACAATACAATTCCAATTTTATAGAATTTTTTTTAATTTTTTAAATTTTTAATTCTATGAAATAAATTTTTAAATAAGCCTATAATATGTGATAAATACTATTTTCCAATAAATGAATTTTTAATTATAAAAATCGTTTTATATAAAATATAATCATAATTTTGATTCCAAATAAATTAATTTAATTATTTTTTTCAAAAATTAATATTTATATTGTAGAGTCCCCAAATCTTGACGTACATGGGCATTAAATTAATTTTGCGGACTAATTAATACGTAACAAAAATAGACACCAAATGACCTTAATAGTTTAGTGTCTTTGGAATCTCAGAACATAATCTTCTAAACATGTAGAAAGATCTCCAACCTCTCCCATAAAGATCATCGATTTTGTTCTTATCTAAAACCTTTCTTTATATCCTGGGGAAAAAACATATAAAGGGTGAGCTCAAATGCTTAGTAAGGTTAAGAATGGAGAAAATAAAACAAACCATATATATTCGAAATTCAAAACATGAACATAATATTTAAACATCTTAATCTTGAGAAATGACATAAAACATGGCAGCATGTAAGGCATAGATCATAGAGAAACATTAATCATGGTGAAATAGCATGGGAATAAAACATGTAATTTTGGAAACCATTAAGCAAATGATATGATTTCCATAGTATCCAAGGCATTGCTGCTAAGACCATCTTAGTGGACAAAGCCCCTTTCTGAATCGAGTTCACTCCTTGTTCCAGTCCTGTAACACTGAACTGGATTAACTTACCGTTCCAACCATGTCTATCTAATGAGATATAAATCTTTAACCAATTCATTGGAGGGAGATATAGGTCCCACCCATCTCATAATGAAATCATTCTTTCGTGTTCCACAAAATCATAAATCATACATCATAACATAACCCATGTAATAGAAAGGGATTCTAAAACATAATGACAACATAACATAATCCATTTAAAATAATGGATATAATTTCATCATAAGAAAAATCAAGCCACGTAAATAATGGAGACATTATATTTTAAACATAAACATATTAAATAATGTCATCTTATGTGGAAAATATTTTTGACATATCACTTGAAATGAATTCTTGAGGAAAATATCCTTTCTTCTTTAAATTCATTTTATTATCACAAAATTCCATTCAATTTTAAAAGAAAAAGATTTTGTTTAAAATAATCCTGAAATCTTGGATATCAAGCATCATGGAAATAAGGCATTATAAAATCGAAAAAATCTGTTCATGCTGTATAAGTTAAAAAATCATTCTTCTCGTACTTTTTCTGGAAAAGTCAAAAAAAGTACCTCGTAACAAAAAAAAAGAAATATTCCTTACATACCATGTAGTAAAAGTAAAAAATGGGTAAAAAGGAATTTAAAAATACATGAAACCATTTTTAGAAAATAGGTACATGGATGATAAATATAAACCTAGTAAATACTTACGAATAAATAATCTCAGATAAAAACAAGATTAAAAATATATCCCTTACCTTAGGTCCGATATGCTTCGTACATATATGATCTCCTGTATAAAGATTTAAATAATATCATTTACTTATTAAATAATCATATTCATTGTTATGATATCATATATGGTTCACTTAGGACTTTATATTACCCATTATTTTGTAAATTCCATGTTAAAGCAGCGCTTTGGGTAAAAATCGTTGTATTTATCGTACGTGTTGGGACTTGTTGTTCTTGATATTATTATTGATTATATCACGATTTACTTCCAGAATTTAAATCATGATTTATATATCATGTATATTCAGTATGTATATATATATAATAGATAGATTAATGAAATGAAATACACCATTCATGGAGATGGTTGGTCATACGTACACATGAATGCTATTTTCCTTTAGTTATTGACTTGAATGGAAGTAAGTAGTTGAAATATATATATATATATATAAACATAAATCTAGTATCTTTATCATTTCATATATTTCATTATTATTCATTATATATACTTTATAATCATTCTTGAATGGTTAACATGAAGAATGAATCTCATTGCTTCGTGGAGACAGTAATTCGTACTACGCATGGGCGATGATATCGTTCCCATAATTATTTAATTTAATTGGAGTATATGATATAATATATAAGAATAATTATGATGTTATAATAACTATATATAGTTATTTTTACACTATTATACCCATCCAAGTAAGGTGGTGGTGGAAAAACATATTACACCATGGCGTGGAGACGGTATTCCGTACATACACATGTGCGGGGATTTCATTTTTCTTATGATGGATAGAAGGTGAAATAGTGTTGTTTAATATTTATAATAACATATCAGTATATTAGTGATACTAATGTTATTACTTTATAATGAAACAACTAAGGAAGAAGAAGTTAAATAAGAAAGAAACTCGAAAGAATCTGTAGAAGAGAGTACCTCTTCTTCGACGCACCTCTTTTATGCTTCCTCTTATGGAACTAGAGTTGGAATATTGATAATACCAGAACCTATATGATATATCTAGAGAGGTTGAGAAGATTAATTTTCAGGGGTTGGTGAAGATTCATGGCTCAAAAGGGTGTGAAGAGAAGAGGGAAGGGGTGCCCTTTTTATAAGGGAGGAGAGGGGCACCTTTGAAAAAACATAAAATATTATTTATTAATAAAGTCATATTAGGTCTATAATATCTAAAAATTGATTTATTTCTAATCTAAAGTTGGTATGGGTATAAATCCTCTCAACCAATGGGTTTTATACATGTTTAGTTTACTATTTTAACCTTATCATTTAGATTTAACTCTAAGTTAAATAATTTACCTTTAACCATGTCTTGTTGTTTTCTTACACTATATGGTTAATAAAATTACTCTAACAAGGAAAAAGAACCAAAAGTGGTTAATTATTAATATATATAACCTTTTCTAGGTCATTTTTCTGAACCTTATAATTTTATGAATATAATAACAATCAATAATATAATATTTGTTTTAAAAACTATTTTATATTAATTTTGACACTATTTTGTAATTGATTTTTTTGAAAACAATTACAACATGATTAGATCAAAAAAAGTTAATTTAATCAATACTAACATCTCATATTAACCTATAAAATTATTTTAATTTATAAAAAGTCTCAAATTTCATTTATTTGGGTACTTATAACAGTAATTATGATAAAATTTCATTAATAAGGTAATTACTGCATTATCATTGTGTCATAAATAAATTAACTTATTTATTGTCTATAAATTATCAATAAAATACCCTTATGTAAGAAATATTTTTAGATTTCTAATGAATATTTATAGTCAAATTTATCTTATGTATATCCTTATATTAAAAATGTTTTAGTTATTAAACATTGATTTTAACTATTTTAACTCTTCTTTAAATAAATTAATAATAAATGTCCTATTCTAATCCAAGTGGACCTAAACTGTCATATTTTATTCATAAGGATGTTTTTGGTCGTATTAAACTTATCCAATATAATTAGGACATGTTTTAGGGTAATAATAATGTCATTTTTACACTTAATTTCGCTATTTACTTTTAACCGTGGTAAATAAAAGTAAAAAGTTACTATTCACCAAAAATTAATTTTATCTTATTGAACAACATTTTAATCCTTGATATTAATAGTGTCTCTTTAATTTTCCAAATTCCACTCATAGAAGCGGTAAAATTATGTTTTATATAAATTTTCAAATTCTCCTAGGAGGTGGGTAAAAGATGGTGAAAAATTAAATAAAATTTTTATATATCTCAATGTATTATAAAATGACTCAAATTAATTACAATGAACTTATATAGGTATTGTGTATCAATTTTGACCTAAATTTGTTTTAATCAAATAAATAATTATTTAAATAAAATTTTTGTTTTTAAATAGTTACCCATTGTTTTCACTATTCATCAAAAATTGAAAGTTTTCAGAAAAATACCAAAAATTAACCCTAGGCCAATTTCGATATTCCTAATCCAATAATGAAGTCTATTTTGAATGATAAAATTTAAAAAATTTCCAAAATTGGGTATTACTATTCATAATGGTTATTTCATAATAATATTATAATAATATCACGTTTAGGGAAACATGGTTTTGTGTACTACAAACGCTATCGAAGAAGGACTTGATTGTGTGTAATGCAAGACAAGTCCCGGCTGTATGTAGTGAAAACTCCTTTT
The DNA here is from genome assembly GCA_963277665.1 of Viscum album. NCBI lineage: Eukaryota > Viridiplantae > Streptophyta > Magnoliopsida > Santalales > Viscaceae > Viscum > Viscum album. Next base: position 1,916,688,050 of record OY728125.1, on the reverse strand, counting down.
GGTATTGCGTATAGCATAATCAAAACTTATTTCATTTATACATTAAACAAAATCTATATTTAATGTTGCGTAGAATAATTTCCACAAAACAAACTTGAAATTATGTGTAACACGAGCCAAGAATAGTATTGTGTATCCTGCAAGATAATACAGTGTTGCATATAGTAAAATATAATATTTGTGTAGTGTATAATAGAAGACATAAGATATGGATATGTAAGGGAAACGTAATAGTTACACAAATTAACTCATCACGAAGTCCACACATAGGAGAACATACGTGAAAATATGGATATGGAAGAGAAACTTAACCATCAAGTTTTGATAGAGAGTGGTAGAGAACATGGATATAAAAAAGACAACAATCACAAAGCCATAAACTGGTGATGATCTAGGGTACCATCTGATTCATCAGATATGAGGGTAATAGGACAACATTTTTGGTTTTCATGATCATTTCCCTAAAGTTGAAAAAAAATTGGAATTAGAAGAAATACTTTCTTGATTTTGGTACAATATCACCATTGGTCATTCCTTTTACAATTTCCACTTCATATCTTAAATAAATGAAGTTGAATTTATCATTCATGAAGTGTTAGCAGATCATATGATAGAATGATGGGTCATTCCATCTGTCTCAAACAAAAGGTTAGAAAAAGTTATCAAAAAAATACATAAGTCCATCTATAGTGAAATTAATCATATATGGTTTCTAAAATGGACTTATACTTCATATATCATACCTCTTAATAAAATAAAACTAGTTTCTACTTACCAGGGACTTCCGGTAGGCTATTGGTAGGCGATAAAGGCCTACCGCACTTCGGTTGTGGGTTTGATTCCCACGGCCTTTTCGGACGCGGCGTGTTGTCGCCCATCCTACTGGTTGCCCATTTTCTAAAACAAAATTATTATAACATTCCTAAAATATTATAAAAAAAAAAGATCTAGCCTTAAACAATACTGAATAATGTCCAATATAATCCATTCTAATATTTAGGCTTATCCAAAATACTCTTGTCCAAGCTCATAGTATAAAGAAAATAATTACTAGAAATGTCATCTGCCGAGCATGTGAATACCATCATTTATCCCCCATATATCATACAATATATATTATTGGTCAAAATACAAACATCTGAATACCTTAATCATGTATTCTCTTGAAAAATGAATACCCATTGAACCTTAGTGAAAAAATGAATGTTGTCAAAAGTTAACTCTTTCAACATACCAAAATCCCAAAAATCTGTATACTCAAACCATGATATCACGTTGTCCTTATATCAGTCATGACCTCATTCATACTATCAAACATCTCATTATCTCCTTATCCTTTCATTATGCACATATCACCTACCTTCCAAAAATATATGAATAACCTTTCATGGTTACCAGTACCATTCATCATATACTTTCAAAAACTTAAGGAAATACAACAGTGTAAAAATACATAGATTTTTCATTATTCTGTAGTACCATACATTGTTCTTGATAAACATGCAACCATTCCACTACCCTATTAAACCACTAACCGAGCTTCATCATTTCTTTAATCTCATATATCATTTGTATTCTATTTATCATCATCAAGATAAATACTACCCATTTGATCATGCTGATTCTCTTCATGAAATTTTCCCTTAGAGCATTGGTTTTCATAATTCATGTACATTCCAAATTTAAAACATTTTTCTGTTGTGGATGTCTTAGAAATACAATTATCTTTGTACATGGTGTTAATTAATCCTTTTCCATTACAATTACGGGCTTTGTGTCCTTCTTTTCCACACCCAAAGAATCTCCCAGTTCCGTTGAATCATTCTCCCGGGTGCCTCTTCCCATATGATTTACATGAGGTAAATTTAACTTTCATCCCTCTCTGATCATCATGAAACTCCATCTTTCTCTTATTAGATGAGTTGAGAAACTTACCAAAATTGAGATTATTGATCATATTATGTGATTTCTGATTATTCATAATAACGATATGTGTACTTCTAGATCCAATTTCATTTGGTTTCTCATGAAAAATATCATTCCATTGTCCATCATATCCTCCATTATCGTGAATCTTCCTGTTTCCAGCCATTTTCTAAAACCCAAATAGAATATTGTGAGAGGAAAAAATCATAATCAAGGGGGAGTACCATCAATATCTAACTTCTTAGGTTTAATTATAATATTGTTGCCATAATTCTAGTACTATAACCTATACTTATACTTAACCTTAGAGACATACCTACACATACCTTAGACATTTCTCTAGGGATCTCACTAAAATTTTTGCATCATAGTTTCAAATGGTTAACTAAACCGTTCCTCTGATACCTACTATAGAGACCCCAAAGATTGACGTACGTGGACATTACATTACTTTTGCGGAATACTTAATACGTAACAAAACAGACACCAAAGGACCGTAATAATTTAGTGTCTTTGGAAACTCGGAACATAATATTCTAAAATTGGTGAAAGATCTCCAACATCTCCCATAAAGATCTTCCATTTGGTTCTTACCTAAAAACATTCTTTATATCTGGGGGAAAAGAAAACATATAAAGGCTGAGATCAAATGATCAGTAAGGGTAAGAATGGAGAAAATAAAACAAACCATATACATTTTAAATTCAAAACATTAACATAATATTAAAACATCAAAATCTTGAGAAATGACATAAAAAATGGTAGCACGTAAGGAATAGATCATAGAGAAACATTAATCATGGTAAAATAGAATAGGAATAAATCATGTAATTTTTTTAACCATTATGCACATGATATAATTTCTATAGTAGCCAAGGCATTGCTGCCAAGACCATATTAGTGGACAAAATCCCTTTCACAATCGAGTTCACTCCTTGTTCTAGTCCTGTAACACTGAACCAGATTAACATACCATTCCATCCATGTCTATCTCATGATATATAAATATTTACCTAATTCATTGGAGGGAGATATAGGTCCCACCCATATCATAATGAATTCATTATTTCGTTTTCTAGAAAATCATAAATCATACATCATAGCATAACCCATATAATAGAATGGGATTCTTAAACATCATGCCAACATAACATAATCCATTTAAAAAAATGGATATCATTTCAATATAAGAAAAATCAAACCATGTAAATAATGGATACATTATACTTTTAACATAAACATATTAAATAATGTCATCATATATGGAAAATAGTTTTGGCATATCACTTGAAATGAATTCTTGAGGAAAATATCCTTTCTTCATTAAAATCTTTTTATTATCACAAAATGACATTCAATTTTAAAATAAAAGGATTTTGTTTAAAATAATCATGAAATATTTCATAGGAATCTTCATAAAAACAAGGCTTTATAAAACCGTAAAAATTTGTTCATACCATATAATTTTAAAAAAACATTCTTCTCATACTTTTTCCAGAAAAGTCAAAAAACGTACCTCGTAAAAAACAAAAGAAAGATTCCGCACATACCATGTATCAAAAGTTAAAAATGGGTAAAAAGAACTTTAAACATACATGAAAACATTTTTAGAAAATGGGTACAGGGATGATAAATATAACCCCAGTAAATACTTACGAATAAACAATCTAGGATAAAAACGAGATTGTAAAAGTTATCCCTTACCTTATGTCTGATATGATTTGTACATATACTAACCTCATGTATAATGATTTAAATAATTTCTTTGACTTATTAATGAATCATATACATTGTTATTATATCATATATGGTTCACTTAGGACTTTATATTACCCGTTCTTTTGTAAATTCCATGTTAAAGCAGTGCTTTGGGTGAAAATCATTTTATTTATCATACATGTTTGGACTTGTTGTTATTGATATTATTATAACTTATATCTTGATTTACATAATTAAATAATTTAAATCATTATTTATATATCATTTATATTCAGTATGTATATATATATATATATAATAGATAGATGAATGAAATGAAATACATTGTTCATGTAGACGGTAGGCCGTACGTACGCATGAATGCTATTTAACTTCCTTATTGACTTGAGTGGAAGTAAGTAGATGAAATATATATATATATATATATATATATATATATCCAGTAGATTTATCATCTCATATATTTCACTATTATTCATTATATATACTTTATAATCATTCTTTAATGGTTAACATGGAGAATGAATCTCATTGCGTCGTGGAGACGGTAATTCGTACGTACACATGAGTGATGATATCGTTCCCAAAATTTTTGAATTTAATTGGAGAAGATTATATAATATCTCAGAATCATTATGATGTTATTATAACTATATATAGTTATTTTTTACACCATAGTACCCATCAAAGTAAGGTGGTGGTGTAAAAACAGATTACACCACGGCGTGGAGACGGTATTTCGTACGTACGCATGCGCGGTGATTTTGTTTTTCATAGGATAGATAGAAGGTGAAATAGGGTTGTTTCATATTTATAATAACATATCAGTATATTATTGATACTGATGTTATTACTTTATAATGATACAACTAAAGATGAAGAATTTGATGAAGAAAGAAACTCGAAAGAATCGGTAGAAGAGATTACCTCTTCTTCGACGCACCTCTTTTAAGCATCCTCTTATGGAACTAGAGTTGGTCTTTTGAGAAGACCAGAACTTCTATGATATAGCTATAGAGGTTGAGAAGAGTAATTTTCAGGGTTTGGTCGAGCTTCATGGCTCAAAAGTGTGTGAAGAGAAGAGGGAAGGGGTGCCCTTTTTATAAGGGAGGAGAGGGGCACCTTTGGAAAAACATAAAATATTATTTTATAATAAAGTCATAATAGGTTTATAATAGCTCCAAATTGATTTATTTCTAATCTGAAGTGTGGATGGGTCTAAAACTGTCAACCAATAGTATTTAGACATGTTTAGATTACTATTTCAACCATATCATTTATATTTAACTCAAAGTCAAATATTTTAACTTTTACCGTGTCTTCTTCTTTTGTTGCACTATATGGTTAATAAACATACTCAAAAAAGCCAAAAGAACCCCAAGTGGTTCATTATTAATATATATAACCTTATATAAGTCATTTACCCAAACCTTAGATTTTTAGGAATATAATAACAATTCATAATATAATATTTGTTTTAAAAACTATTTTATATCAATTTTGACACAATTTGGTAATTGATTTTTGTGAATAACATAACAACATGATTAGATCGAAAAAATTTAATTGAATCAATACTAACATATCATGTTAGCCTATAAAATTAATTTACTTCATAAAAAGTCTCAAATTTCATTTATTTTGGTATTTATAACATCAATTATGTTAATATTTCATTAATAAGGTAATTACTGCATCATCATTGTGTCATAAATAAATTAACTTATTTAATGTCTAAAAATTATAAATAAACTACCCTTATGTAGTAAATCTTTTTATATTTCTAATGAATATTTATTGTCGAATTTATCTTATATATAACCCTATAATAAAAATGTTTTAGTTATTAAACATTGATTTTAACTATTTTAACTCTTCTTTAAATAAATTAATAATAAATGTCCTAATCTAATACAAGTGGACCTAAATGGTCATATTTTATTCCTAAGGTGGGTTTTGGTCCATTTAAACTTATCCAATAGAATTAGGACATGTGTTAGAGTAATAATAATATAAATTTTACCCTTAATTACGCTATTTACTTTTAACTGTGGTAAATAAAAGTAAAAAGATACTATTCACCAAAAAAATATTTTTATCTTATTGAACCACATTTTACTCCTTGATATTAGCCGTGTATCTCGGATTTTCGAAATTCCACTCACTGATGCGGTAAAATTATGTTTTATGTAAATTTTTAAATTCTCCTAGGAGGTGGGTAAAAGATGGTGAAAAGTTCTATAAACTTTTTATATATCTAAATTTATTATAAAATGACTCAAATGAATTATATTGAACTTATATAGGTATTGTGTATAAATTTTTACCTAAAATAAATTTAAATAAAATAAATAATTATTTAAATAAAAATTCGGTTTTTAAATAGTAACCTAGTGTTTTCACTATTCATAAAAAATTGAATGTTTTCATAAAAATACCAAAAATTCAACCTAGGATAATTTTGAAATTTTGAATCCAAAAATAAAGTCCATTTTGAAAGATAAAATTTATAAAAATTCAAGAAGTGGGTATTACTAATCATAACGGCTAGTTCATAATAATATTATAATAATATACCACCTAGTGAAACTTTGTATTGCATACTACACATGCTATCGGAAAAGGTTTTGATTGCATGTAATGCAAGCCAATTCAGGGTTACGTGTAGTGAAAATGATGTTTGGTATTGCGTATTACATAATCAAAACCTATTTCATTTATACATTAAACAAAATCTATAATTAATGTTGCATAGAATAATTTCCATAAAACGAACATGAAATTGTGTGTAACACGGGCCAAGAATAGTGTTGCGTATACTGCAAGATAACACGGTGTTGCGTATAGTAAAAAATAATCTTGGTGTATTGTATAATAGAAGATATCCTAGAAATTAAAAATAATATATCTCATAAAATCTCGGGGTGTGACATATATTTTAATATAAATTCAATAATGGGTCTTTGTAAGTAGTTGAAATGAAATGACAGTTTTCAATAAAATCAGTATTTTTTTAATATTAAATGAAGCATCAAAATTTTATAAAATATATAAAAAATAAGTTTTATATAATAATTTCATATATTATATACTTTTATCAAATAATTTTTTTTTTCAATTGGTAGTAATTAATTATAAGATTAGTGCAGAAAATGAAATGAAAATAAATATTGAAGAAAACTTATTTTTTGAGGCATAAAATCATTTTATTGAAATTTATGTTCTTAATTATTAATAACTAAATAAAAAATTGTCAATATAATAAATTTATACATATTATTTATTATTTTTTTATTCTTATTTATACTCTTCAACCGAATAGGTTTGTTATAAAAACCAAATTTAAATGATATTACATCGTTGTTTTTTAAGCAGAGTAGTGTGTGATGTATACTATTAAATGTGGTGTTATTTTTAAAATAAATATAATATAAAATCCTAAGTTATCAAAATCCTATATATTTATAGATATTTCATCCTCAAAATGTTATTTTTTTTCTTTTCTAAAATGAATATAATATATTAACAGAATCAAATATAGATTTTTATGAAAATGAATTAATATTTTTTGACCAAGAGACCTATTATGCATGTATCTATATAAGAATCATACCTTAAAATGAGGTTTTGAAAAATTATCTTTGTATTTTATTGTTACATTCAATATATTATTCAACTAATTTATAATGAATTTATTTTATTTTGATAAAATAATTAACCAATTGTATAGAATACATGATAAATTTTACTTACATGAGTTCATCCAATTATATAAGAATAATTTCAAGGTTTAATTTAAATTAACGTGATCAGGATGAATTTTTCATGAACAAAGAAAAATAATAATCTATTAATCAACCATTAAATCCAAATTTTATAGAAAATTTATTCCACCTATCTAAATTTAAGATGGTCTGCATAAGCTAAAATAAAAACCAATATAAATAAACATCGACCGAAATTAATCTCCAAAAAATAAACAATAAACAAAATCAAATTAAAAATTCTCAAATATATTTTCATATATCTTAATTAAAAAACAATAATGTTTTGGCCACTTATTCATGAAAAAATGTCACATATTTTTTAAAAAACCTTTTATATGTGATTGACAAATTTAAACACATTTTCTCAAAAAGTACATTTTTTAAATTTTTTATAAAACATAATATTATTCATAAAATCATTTGATAATTTTTTTTGATCATCATACCAAACTACCATTCATAAATACAAATAATTCATAAGCATATATTATCAAATTTTACCATAATTTCCCTAAATTGGAATCCTTAATGATTACATTAATTTATGAGTTATATGTTTTCAATGGATTTTACCTTTAAAATATCAATCGATATTCAATCCATGGAGAAAATATTTATAAGATAAGAAACTTCTTCATGTATATATTCACAAGAAATAAATTTATTAGATAACTAATTTCTACTGAAATAATCAAGAATGACGATAAATTAAATTTTATTCACTTAGTAATATTTAAAGTATTTGATAAATATCAAAAATAAAGAAAATTACCTTGGTAATTTTTAATTTTTTGGTATTTCATTTCATTATGAAATATCTCTTTACAGTTAAGACTTTTAACATTAATATTCTATTTCATTCCTTTGAAATAATAAAAGTGATGGAATTTTTATCTACACGTTTATTAAACTCATATACTCTTTATCTATTACCCAACTAAATCCTACCAAATTCGTAACATGTGGGGTGTTGAGTAACTTTTCATCCATAGCATTGATCACCTAAATGTTAATCAAACTCCAATTTTCTCTTATTTTGATTAAATTGAATTTGGTTCAATTCTTTCAAAACATGATATAGTTGGATATGAATAATTATAATATCATTCGCTCTATATTTTTTCAACTTTTTTTGTTCCATATGGGTAAGGATATCAATTATAACCTAAGTCAATTTCCTAATAATTTTATGATGTTCTCTACTGTAACACTCGATATATTTTATTTCTTAACATGTTATTACTTACATGGACAACATGAATTGATTTAATTCCTTACTCTATACTCTATCCATGAATAATGATAGTAACTTCGATTCCCCAAATTCATTATAAATATTTATCTATATAATGAAAATTCATAAAATGGTCTAAAATAATCTATGAATTGATCATAATTTTCATGTTATAAATGTTAACCTAAAATCTAGTTTCTAGGGTTTCTATAAAACTTGATATGGTACCTATTGTACCACCCAGACTCTAGAAAACTAGAGTTGATGCTTACATATTATGTTGGTACATGATGAAAGGAATCACACCATAAAATACCAAACAATTTTATAGTCTTGAAATATAATACATATACCTGAAAACCATATTACATTGGAAATTAATAATATTGCACGAAAAAATTTCATTCAACCATACAATTAATTTATATATTCATTCTCCATATTCTAGGAAACCAAAAAAAATAACAGGTTAGCTAAAATTCGCAATAATGGATAAATACAATAGAAACTATCATAAGTAAATATTTTAAAATGAATATGGTAGAGTGGATAATCCAAACACATTCAATTCAATCAATAACATCAGTTAAAAGAACATCAATGGATAATATAACCATATAAATCACATGGATGATGTAAACTAAATTATAAATAAATAAAATGCATAAAAATGGATATTAATGAAATTCCCATCAATACCTCTTAACCAGGATATCAAGAATCTTATCATCAAGCCCTCTTAAAAATGGAATTATTCTTAATAGATGAGATGGTTTAAACCAAATACCCATACAATGTGGAAAAATGTTTTTCATCATGAAGCATATCAATACATCTAGGGGGTATATATATAATGGGTACGCACATATTACATGAATGTCCTATGTATTCCTCATATTTGAAATAATCAATATAATTCATTCTCATAATTCCTTATATATCAAAATTATATATATAGTAAATCAAAGATAAAGAACATCAATATTTTCCTTGTAAATAAAATTACTTACATAGTAACCATACTACAAATAATGGGTAAAAATGACTTCATACCTACATAAAATAATAGTGAAGATTTTAGGAAATTTTTTTTAGAAAACATGGACATGGAAGATAAATATATCCCCATTATATAATTATGTATAAACAATCTCAGATAAAAATGATATTGAAAAATTATCTCTTACCTTATGTCTGTTATGATTTTTAGGTATCTATTCCTCCTATATAATTATATAAATAATTTTACTAATTTATTCAACAATAATAGTAAATTTTATGATAACATTTATGATCATATTTTCATATTTTTGTCAGTAATATTTCATTGTTACTCATTATTAGGGTATTAACTGCATTATGTTCTTATGTATGTTTCTTTGGATAAGTTCTTATTCCAATATTTAGGTTATTGTTATCTAATTTAAATCAAGGTATTAGTATAGTATATATCATATTTATTAATTAAATTATTTTATATTAGTCATAGTTTAATGAATATTATGTAGAATAAATGACATCACACTGTGTAGATGGTAAGTTGTACGTACGCACAAGTGATGATATCATTCCTATAATTATTGAATGGTATTGAACTGGATGGTGCATAGTATCTCAAAATTAGTATCATGTTACAATAATCATATATAGTTATTATTTTAACCATTCTACCAATCCATGTAAGGTGGTGGTGAAAAAAATATTACACCATGACATGTATATGGTATGTCTTATGTACGCACGCACAATGATTTCATTTTTCATATGATAGACAGAAGGTGAAATAGGGTTATTTCTTATTTGTAATAACATATCATTATATTAGTGTTACTTATGTGATTACTTTATAATGAAACAACTTATGAAGAGGAAGTAAAAGAGAAATAAATTTGATAGAATCGGTATAGGAGATTACATGTTCCTCGATGAGCCTCCGTTAATTTACCTATTAGGTAACTAGAGTAAGTCTTTTGAGAATACCAGAACCTCTATAATTTTACTACATAATTTTTGAAGAGAAATGGGAAGGGTTTGTCTGAGCTTGAAGGCTAGAAATGGAGTGAAGAATTTAAACATCCCAAGTAATTAATGAATAATAGATATTTTTATCTATGTCTATTTATGAATTAGATAGTGTTTTAGAGGCTTAAAACGAAAATAAATCCATTCTTAAGCATGGAATACACTAATGTTTTTAACATATTGTTTTATTGCCTTTTGGTGGAAAACAATTATTAAATCAAAACATTGACAATTTTATAAGCTATATTTTTCAAAATAAATTTATTCTTCATGATTGGGACATTGAAATTTACCTTGGGTAAATTTTTTGGTATTTTTCTGACCATGTTCATTTTTGTAATGAATAGTAAAAAATACTGCATTATACATCAAACCTGCTTCTTCATATAATTTAATTATATGGTTAGATTATCTTATTAATTGGTCTTAAAGTGTAATTAGAATATATTTTTACCATCTAATCCAATTTTGTTCATTATAATTAATTTCACTTTGGAATTTGGCATAAACAAGTGCCAGACCTTTAATAGATATTGTTTCAAAAAAAATTATATTTGTTTTGACAACGAAAATTATATTTAAATTAATTATTGAAATGTATATGTTTGGAATTTGGTAAAATTTATTCCATATTTGGAATCATAAGATCCAAATTATCTAATTGAGACTCGTTTGTTTTTTGACATTATGAATAGTAACGACGGTAATTATCTTTAATTATCTTGATTAATTAGTAATCGGGTAGTAAAGGATAATAAAATAATATCATAATAATAAAAATGACCCCAAAATGTGTCTTAATGCTACTTTTTGTTTCATGGCCGACCATGGGATTCCTTGGGCCAAACTTGGGGACCCCATGGAATTATTTTTGTGTGATAATGACTTTTTATCTTTTTATTTTAAAGAATGTTAAATTTAACAAAGAATGTATCACCTGAGTAAAAAAAATTAATTTTTCCTACATAAATGATATATTGGACTATAAATAGTCATTGGAAATCTAAAAATATTTCCTACATCATAGTATTTTTTTATATAAAATTTAGACATTAAATAAATTTAATTATTTATGACATCTTGATGATGTAGCGATTACCTCATTAATGAACGATTAAAATAAAATGAAAATATAATGTAAAATCTAAGACATACACTTGACAAAGACCTATTGGATGAGTATATTTCGAACCATTATCACTTTATACCCTAAATAAATCAATGTGGGACCTTTAAAATCTGAAACTCATTTGAAAATAAAGTAACATTTCATACCTTTCCAAGAGTGCCCGTGCTCTCCTCTTATAAAAGGGTCCCAAATCTACCTCCTTACCCACACATCTCAAACCTTTGGCTCAGCGAAGACCTGGTCATTTTATCTCTCCACATCCCTCTATTCATCCTAGAATCCTTACCTTAGGTAGAAAGCTCTTCAAGAAACCATTTTGGTTCAAACCAAGAAGAGTTACACCATTTAAAGGTAAAGTCTTCTCTAATGTTCTTTTGTTTTATTTTGCTTCTCCAACCCCATAAACACTTTTTATTCATTTATATTGTCACAAAACCAGTATATTCAATATTCTAGGATGTTTTTATAAGAAGGATTCTAGCTATACTTACACACACCTTCATCTAATTGTTAAAGAACGTACTGTTTTCGTGGATGGCGAATTTCCGCCTCACGAAACGATGATTGTTCAATATTCTTATAACACCTTCAAAGGTGGAAATTAAGATGACACTATATTTTTATATGATATATAATATGTTTATGCTTTCCTTAAGATTCTTTATTTTTCATTTTTGGCATACCTTTATGGTTTCCATTATGGTTATACGCGATATCTTCATTTTAGGAAGTGCGGACTACCGCCCCCTCAAAGTGATTTCATTCGTTAATGTCATATGTGAGACATATAAAGGATGGAGTTAATGATATTATACATGATATTATACTGGAATTATAATATACCTTTATATCATTATTATTCCATTCCATAAAATACGAAATAGAAATGAAAGTAGTGTTCAAGCGTACGTAAGGCTTACCATCTCCATAAACGGTGCATTGCATTTCCTTCCTCTGAATGTTATGTAATATTATAAATGCATGTATATACTGGATATGTAACATCCCAAGTAAGTAATAAATAATAGATATTTTTATCTATGTCTATTAATGATTAAGATAGTGTTATAGAGGCTTAAAATGAAAATAAATACAATCTTATGCATGGAATACACTAATATTCTTCAAAGATTGTTTTACTGCCTTTTGATGGAAAACCATTTTTGAATCTATATTTTGACAATTTTATAAACTATGTTTGTCAAAATAAACTTATCCTTTATGATTGGGACATCAAAATTTACCTTGTGTGAATTTTTGGTATTTTTCTGACAATGATCATTTTTTAATGAATAGTGAAAAATACTGCATTTTACTTCAAAACTGTTTTTTAATCTAATTTATTTATATGATTATATTATTTTTTGAATTGGTTTTGAAGTGAAATTAGAATATATTTTTACCATTTTATCCAATGTTGGTCATTGGAATCAATTTCACTTTGAAATTAGACTTAAACTAGTGTCAATCTTTTGATACTTATTGTTTTGTAAAAACACGCTTTTTGCTCTGGCAGCGAGAATTAATTATTAAATTAATTAATGTGAGTTATATAATTTGAATTTTGTAAATTATACTTCATTTTTTAATTCGGAATATCAAATATAGCTTAGGGTGAATTTTTGGTAATTTTCTGAAAAACTTCAATTATTGATGAATAGTGAAACCACTAAGTGGTAATCAAGAAAACTGATTTTTCAGTTAAATAAAAGTTTACCACTAATGTGTATTGAATTTTGAAAATCCGACATACATGGTTTTCATTAATAAGTAAAATGTGGTTCAATGAGATTAAAATAATTTTTTGGTGAATAGTAACTTATTAAGTTTTTAATCGCGATTAGTGGAAAATTAGTGTAGTTTAAGGTATAAATAATGATTTAATAATATGAAATGACCTAGAAACATGTCCCAACCTTATTGGTTGTGTCATGGCCGACCAAGGCAAGCCATGGGTCAACTTGGAGACCACGTGGAGACATTTTGTTTGGGAAATGACATAAATAACTTTTTATTTAATGTAAAAGTAAAAATGACACAAACATAATACGTTTTACGAAAACAATTTTTACATGGGGTTATAAAGATCAGGTATTTGATTATAAATAGTCATTGGAAATATAAAAAGATATCCTTCATCATAGTATTTTTTTTATGATTTTTGGAAATTAAATAAATTAAATTATTTATGACATAATAATGATGCAGCGATGACATCATTATTTGACGATTTAAATAAAATGGAAAGATAATGTAAAATCTATGAACTAGACATGGCCAAAACCAATTGGATGAGTGGATTTCGAACCCTTACCACCTTATCCACGAATTATATCAATGTGGGACCTTTTAAAACCGAAACACATTTTCAAATAAAGTAATATTTCTTTACTTTCCAAAAGTGCCCCTCCTCTCCTCTTATAAAAGACCCCCACCTCTACCTCATTTCACACACTCCTAAAGCCTTTGGCTCAGCCAAACCCTGCCCATTTACTCTCTCCACATCCCTCTCCTCATCCTAGAGGATTCCCTTTGGGCATAATCCTTTCAAAGGAAGCCTTTAGACTCAAATCAAAAAGAGTTACACTTTTAAAGGTAATTCATTCTCTCATGTTTATTTGTTTTATTTTGTTTCTCCAACCCCCTAAACTCTTTTTATTTACTTATTTTGTAACAAAACCAGTATATTCAATATACTAGGATGTTGTTATAATATTTATTTGAGCTACACGCTCACACAACTACATCAAATGGTTAAAGAACATACGGTTTCCGTGGATGGTAAAATTATGCCTCCCGAAACGATGATTGTTCAATACTAATTTAACACCTTCAAAGGTGGCCATTATGATGTCACTATTTTTATATATGATATATAATATGTTTATGTTTTCCTTAGGCTTCTGTTTTTTTCATTTTGGGCATACCTTTATGGTTTCCATTATGGGTAAACACGATATCTTTATTTTAGGAAGTGCGGACTACCGCCCCCTGAAAATGATTTGATTCGTTAATACGATATGTGGGATGTTTAAAGGATAAAGTTAATGATATTATATATGTTATTATACTGGAATTATAATATACTCTTATGTCATTATGATTCCATTCCAGAAAATATGAAATAGAAATGGAAGTAGCGTTCATTCGTATGTACGGCCTACCGTCTCCATGAACGGTGCATTTCATTTCTTACCTCTAAATGTGATGTAATATTATAAATACATGTATATGATGAATATATATGATATATATGTTATCCAAATCATTAATAGCATTCTGGATATAACGAACCTATGACCAAATTAACAGCATGTAAGTGTAAGAAGTCTATTTTTGACTTAAGAACCAAATACCGACAAAATGAACATTATTAACTTAAATGATTACATGATGTTCATAACATGGTATAAAAGGAATAATGAAATTGAAAAAGATTCTTAATCAAGTAGAGATTAACTCATGTTTATTATTCGGGAGATTAAAGAACGGTCATGTCAAGTCGGATACGAGGTATGGGACTTCGTCTCAATCTCCTTTCATTGAGGCATATTTTATTTTATACACAACTTTCTTTTATACGGTGTATAAACCCCTTTGACTTTGACGTTTATTCAAAAGGAATCTTTTTTATACAAAGTGTTTACTAAACGAAAAAAGGGAAATTTTTTGTCGTACGTATGCAGCGACAATAACTTCTCCGCCGTCGTGACCGTTATTTGAGTTTCAGCTTCCTCTACCTTCTTTTTAAAAGAAAAATAAATACCATGTTTTACTTTTCTTTTATTTTGGTATTGAAAATGGTTTTCATAATGTTTTTATATCAATGTGTTGTATTGATATCTCGTGATTGAAATGTGGAAATTTTATGTTTCCTTTATGCATGTTTTATGTGATATGATTATGTTATGGTTCTTGGGAATTATTATGAAGACGGGTGGTTCCGTGATAAACTAAGGGCGGGTGAGCCCGTTATAGCTCTCCAATGCATTGGGTAACGCGAAGGAGTGAAACGTTAAGGTTTCTCCGAAGATATTTAGGGAATATACTGTGATGGGTATTCCAAACGTAACCAAGAGGGGTACTCCCTACGTAAGAATGTTATGAATGCCTCAAGTTACCTTTATGTCATACGATTTCTATGATTTATTCATGATTTTATGAGGTATGTTAAAGTGCCTATGTTTTATGGGTAAAGTATGATTTCATTCTTATGTATATATGAACTCATGTTTCCTTTCCATGTTTTTTTTATAACCCATACTGAGTTTTTATGCTCATCCCAAGTTTTTGAAACGTTTTTCACAGGTCAAGGGAAAGGTACATGATAAGATGATAGATTCAAGGATGTGTCAAGAAATAATCCATGTTTTATTTTAAATGTGTTTCCATTGATGGGAATGAAGAATATTATCTTTATGTAACCACTTTGTTTATATGTAAAATGTAATGCATGTTTTATGATCTAATTCTCTAAAACTCTAAACCCGAAAATATCATCAATGTGTAATCTTGTAATAACTCATGATTAAGTAAGGTTTAAGGCTGGGGCCTTATAGTTGGTATCAAAGGTCGGTTTAGATAACTTTAGTAGTTAGAATTCTATTAAATGATTATCCAAAAATATTTTTTTTTTGAAATGATATAGCATTTAAAGATTACCATGTTGCTTCATCTAAGACATGTTTGTTCAGAATGGTTTTCCGCAGAGGAAACAGGGAAGCAGTGCTAGGAAGGCATACAGAAGGAAATAACCTTCCGAATCAGAATCTAGAAATGGTCGGAATTGGAACTGAACAGTTTGTTGCAGTAATGGCGCAGTTGACTCAAGCGATAAATGGCGGTGGTATCCATACCCGAGATCAGCCAGACCAACCGCAGAGGAACATGTCAGTGGTGGAACATTTCATGAGGCAACATCCACCATCATTCAGAGGATCATCTGACCCTGTTCTAGCTGAAGGGTGGATTAAAGCACTGGAGAAGATTTTTGATGTCATGGGGTGTTCAGACAATCAAAAGGTTAGTCTTTCTATTTACCGTTTGGAGGGTGAAGCAGATCAGTGGTGGTTTATGTTTAAAAATATCAGGGACGCCGATGAGATTGATTATCTTGACTAGGATGAATTCAAAGGTATGTTTCTTGAGAAGTATTTTCCTAAGGCTGTTCGACTTAGGATGGAAAATAAATTCTTGGAATTGAGGCAAGTGGAAGACTCAGTGGCTTCCTATGAAGAAAGGTTCACTCGATTGGCAAGGTATGCTCCAAATTTTATCCGGGACCATGATAGTAAAATCAATCGTTTTACTCAGGATTATAGCCAAAATATCGAAGGGAATTAGCTTCTCGTGAGTTTAAAAGTTATGAAAAGCTTGTTCGATGTGCTGAGAAGGTGGAAATGGAGTTTTCCGATGACCAAGTTTTCTATAACAACCAGCAGAAGAAGAGACCGAGGTGGCAGGAGAAAGGTAAGAATTCTTCAAAAAAGTCTGATGGTAAGAGAACTAAGTTTCCAGTTTGTGATAAATGTGGAAAAAGGCATGCTGGGGAATGTCTTCTGAATTCTGGGAAGTACTAACGATGTGGTAAGATGGGACATAAGGCTCGTGATTGCACTGAAAAGGATCAAGGTGAAGGTAAGAACAAATTTTATTTACAGTTAGTGAAATGTTATAAGTGCAATGAGATGGGTCACTATGCAAAGGAGTGTCTGACAAGGAGCTTGAGTGATGGGAAGCAGTTAGACTACAAGCAGAAAGGGGTGGTGAAATCCTTTTCAACTACTTCAGCAGATGTCGGGCCATCAAATGAAGTTGTATCAGGTACTTTGTTTGTTTTTTCAGATTATTCCAGGGTGTTGTTTGATTCGGGGTCTACACATTCTTTCATCTCTGAAACCTTTTCTTGTAAAATGGGAATACCATCTCAAGAAATGACTCCTGAAGTTTTCGTAAAAACACCTGGGGGGAATGTTGAGGCAAAAAGAATTTATAAGAATCTTCCTATCCTTATCTGTGGAAAGAACCTAATTGAAAACCTTATTGTTCTACCTCTAGTAGAGTTTGATGTTATCCTGGGTATGGATTGGATCTCTATTTACCATGCTAAGATTGACTGTAGAGCTAAAGAAGTTTCTTTTCAAAAATACTTTCAGTTTGTTTACAAGAATGAACCCTTGCTTTTGATAACATATCAAGAGGCCGAGAAACTTGTAAAAGATGGAAATGAATGTTACCTTGCACACGTCATTGAAAATAAAGGAACTGTTCAGATTAATGATGTGCCAGTGGTAAATGAGTATCCTGATGTTTTTCCTGATGAGTTTCCTGGAATAATACCAGATCGGGAAGTTGAGTTTACTGTTGACTTAGTTCCTGATGCTAAGCCAATTTTAAAACCCCTTTATCGAATGGCACAAATTGAACTTTTAGAGTTGAAGGAGCAATTGCAAGATTTATTAGAGAAAGGTTTCATTAGACCTAGCACATCACCATGGGGTGCTCCTGTTTTGTTTGTTAAAAAGAAATATGGTTCTATGAGACTTTGCATTGATTATAGAGCCTTGAATAATATCACTATTAAGAACAAATATCCTTTTCCACATATCGATGATTTGTTTGATCAGCTCCAGGGAGCTCAGTTTTTTTCAAAGATTGACTTGAGATCGGGGTACCATCAGCTGAAGGTAATGTAGGAAGATATTCCGAAGACCGCGTTCCGTACGAGATATGGCCGTTATGAATTTGTAGTGATGCCTTTTGGGCTAACCAATGGGCCTGTTGTATTCATGGACTTAATGAATAGAATTTTCCATGAGTTCTTGGATAAGTTTGTGGTGGTTTTCAGTGAGGATATTTTGGTGTTTTCTAAAAGTAAATAGGAGCATGAAAAACATTTAAGGGTTATCTTGCAAACCTTAAAAGAAAAGAAACTATATGGGAAATTCAGAAAGTGTGAGTTTTGGTTACAACAAATTTCATTCCTTGGTCACATTGTTTCTAAAGATGGAATAACTGTTGATCCTGCAAAAACAAAAGTTGTGGAAGAATGGCCAAGACCCACAAATGTAACCGAGATTCATAGCTTCCTTGGTTTGGCGGTCTATTACCGAAGGTTTGTTAGAAATTTTTCACGATTATCTAGTCCAATGACTAAGCTAACTCGGAAGGGTGTTAAGTTTATCTGGACAAAAGAATGTGATGATTGTTTCCAGGAATTGAAAAGAAGATTGGTGAATGCTCCAATTTTGGCACTACCTTCCAGGAATGGTGAGTTTGTTATATACAGTGATGCTTCATTGAAAGGACTTGGTTGCGTCCTAATGCAGAATGATCAGGTAATTGCTTATGCTTCACGACAGTTGAAAATTCATGAGGTAAATTACCCTACACATGATTTGGAACTAGCTGCTGTTGTTTTTGCTTTAAATATTTGGAGGCATCATTTGTATGGAGTAAAGTGTGAAATATATACCGATCACAAAAGTTTAAAGTATATATTCACTCAGAAAGTGTTAAACATGAGACAAAGGAGATGGCTGGAATTAATCAAAGATTATGATTGTACAATTCATTACCATCCGGGAAAAGCAAATAAAGTGGCTGATGCTTTGAGTCGAAAAAGTAATGCTTCATTAACAATGCTGCGTTTGGAACGTGATCCTTTGGTTAACGATTTGATGAACTTTGGCATAGAAGTTGTTGGTGCAGGAAGTCCTTCTGTTTTGTTTCAGGTATCAGTGAGATCTTCTCTATCAGATAGAATCAAGCAAGCACAGAAGCAAGATATTGAGTTGCAGAAAAAGGTAGATTTGGTTCAGAAAGGTAAGTTGCTTGAATTCATCATTGATAATGATTGTGTTTTCAGGTTTGGGAAGAGATTGTGTGTGCCTTGTGATTCACAGTTTAAGAGAGAGTTGTTATGTGAAGCTCATAGATCTCCGTTTTCAGTTCATCCGGGCAGTACTAAGATGTATAGAGATCTGCGGGAGTATTACTGGTGGGATGAAATGAAAAGAGATATTGCTGATTTTACTGTGAAGTGTTTGACTTGTCAGCAGGTTAAAGAAGAGCGGCAGTTGCCGAAAGGGATGCTTCAGCCTTTACCAGTGCCAGAGTGGAAATGAGAGAATGTATCCATGGACTTTGTTGTTGGATTACCGAAGACATCTCGAGGTAACAATGCAATCTGGGTTATTGTTGATCGCTTGACCAAATCTGCTCATTTCCTTGCTATATGAGATACTTTCTCTCTTGATCAACTTTCCCGTTTGTATCTTAAAGATATAGTCAGGTTACATGGAGTTCCTCTCTCCATTGTATCGGATCGTGATCCCAGGTTTACTTCTAACTTTTGGAAAGGCCTTCAGAAGTCGTTGGGTACTGAATTAAATTTTAGTACATCTTTTCATCCTCAATCAGATGGGCAGTCAGAACGAACAATTCAGACATTGGAGGATATGCTACGAGCTTGTTCTATGGATTATCATGAAAGTTGGGACCAACATCTTTCTTTGGTTGAGTTTTCATATAATAACAGTTTTCATTCCAGTATACAGATGGCACCATTTCAGGCATTATATGGGAAGTGGTGTCGAACTCCAGCTTTCTGGGATGAAGTGGGTGAATGGATGTTGATGGGACCATAATTGGTAGAAGAGATGGCAGAAAAAGTTCAGCTGATTCAGAAACACATGAGAACAGCTCAGAGCAGGCAGAAGAGTTATGCGGATAACCGGAGGAAGGATCTATCTTTCGAGGTAGGTGATCATGTTTTTCTCAAGGTTTCTCTTTGGAAAAGTGTGATGAGATTTGGTAAGAAAGAAAAGTTGAGTGCAAGGTTCATTGGACCATACGAAATTCTGGAGAGATTTGGATCAGTTGCATACCGAGTGGCTTTAACTCCAAGTTTATCTCAGGTACACAATGTTTTTCACGTTTCGATGTTGAGAAAGTATATGCCAGATCCATCTCATGTTTTGAGTCCAGAGGTAGTTCAGCTGGAAGAGAACCTATCTTATGAGGAACAACCGGTCCAGATTATTGACCACAGGGAGAAAGTGTTACGGAATAAGGTGATTCACCAGGTAAAGGTTTTTTGGAAAAACCACATGATTGAAGAGGCAACATGGGAATCTGAAAATGCAATGAGGGATAAGTACCCCCATTTATTCGATAAGTAAATAAATTGCGGGGATGCAATTTTCTAAAGGGGGGAAGGATGTAACATCCCAAGTAAGTAATGAATAATAGATATTTTTATCTATGTCTATTAATGATTAAGATAGAGTTACAGTGGCTTAAAATGAAAATAAATACAATCTTATGCATGGAATACACTAATATTCTTAAAAGATTGTTTTACTGCCTTTTGATGGAAAACCATTTTTGAATCTATATTTTGACAATTTTATAAACTATGTTTGTCAAAATAAACTTATTCTTTATGATTGGGACATCAAAATTTACCTTGTGTGAATTTTTGGTATTTTTCTGACAATGTTCATTTTTTAATGAATAGTGAAAAATACTGCATTTTACATCAAAACTGCTTTTTAATCTAATTTATTTATATGATTAGATTATGTTTTGAATTGGTTTTGAAGTGAAATTAGAAAATATTTTTACCATTTTATCCAATGGTGGTCATTGGAATCAATTTCACTTTGAAATTAGACTTAAACTGGTGTCAATCTTTTGATACTTATTGTTTTGTAAAAACACACTTTTTGCTCTGGCAGCGGGAATTAATTATTAAATTAATTAATGTGACTTATATAATTTGAATTTTGTAAAATAGACTTCATTTTTGAATTCGGAATATCAAATATAGCTTAGGGTGAATTTTTGGTAATTTTCTGAAAAACTTCAATTTTTGATGAATAGTGAAACCACTAAGTGGTAATCAAGAAAACTGATTTTTCAGTTAAATAAAAGTTTAACAATAATGTGTATTGAATTTTGAAAATCCGACATACATGGTTGTCATTAAGAAGTAAAATGTGGTTCAATGAGATTAAAATAATTTTTTGGTGAATAGTAACTTATTAAGTTTTTAATCGTGATTAGTGGTAATTAGTGTAGTTTAAGGTATAAATAATGATTTAATAATATGAAATGACCTAGACACATGTCCCAACCTTATTGGTTGTGTCATGGCCGACCAAGAAAATCCATGGGTCAACTTGGGGACCCCATGGAGACATTTTGGTTGGGAAATGACATAAATAACTTTTTATTTAATGTAAAAGTAAAAATGACACAAACATAATACGTTTTACGAAAACAATTTTTACATGGGGTTATAAAGATCAGGTATTTGATTATAAATAGTCATTGGAAAGATAAAAAGATTTCCTACATCATAGTATTTTTTTTATGATTTTTAGACATTAAATAAATTAAATTATTCATGACATAATAATGATGCAGCGATGACATCATTATTTGACGATTTAAATAAAATGGAAAGATAATGTAAAATCTATGAACTACACCTGGACAAAACCAATTGGATGAGTGTATTTCGAACCCTTACCACCTTATCCACGAATTATACCAATGTGGGACCTTTTAAAACCGAAACAAATTTTCAAATAAAGTAATATTTCTTTACTTTCCAAAAGTGCCCCTCCTCTCCACTTATAAAAGGTCCCCACCTCTAACTCATTTCACACACTCCTAAATCCTTTGGCTCGGCCAAACCCTTCCCATTTACTCTCTCCACATCCCTCTCCTCATCCTAGAGGATTCACTTTGGGAAGAAGACTTTCAAAGGAAGCCTTTAGTCTCAAATCAAAAGGAGTTACACTTTTAAAGGTAATTCATTCTCTCATTTTCATTTGTTTTATTTTGCTTCTCTGACCCCCTATACTCTTTTTATTTACTTATTTTGTAACAAAACCAGTATCTTCAATATACTAGGATGTTGTTATAATATTTATTTGAGCTACACTCTCACACAACTACATCAAATGGTTAAAGAACATACGGTTTCTGTGGATGGTGAAATTCTTCCTCCCGAAACGATGATTGTTCAATACTCATTTAACACCTTCAAAGGTGGCCATTATGATGTCACTATTTTTAAATATGATATATAATATGTTTATGTTTTCCTTAAGCTTCTGTTTGTTTCATTTTGGGCATACCTTTATGGTTTCCATTATAGGTAAACACGATATCTTCATTTTAGGAAGTGCGGACTACCGCCCCCTGAAAATGATTTGATTCGTTAATACCATATGTGGGATGTGTAAAAGATAAAGTTAATGATATTATATATGTTATTATACTTTAATTATAATATACTCTTATATCATTATGATTCCATTCCAGAAAATATGAAATAGAAATGGAAGTAGCGTTCATCCGTACGTACGGCTTACCGTCTCCATGAACGGTGCATTTCATTTCTTACCTCTAAATGTGATGTAATATTATAAATACATGTATATGATGAATATATATGATATATATGTTATCCAAATCATTAATATCATTCTGGATATAACGAACCTATGACCAAATTAACAACATGTAAGTGTAAGAAGTCTATTTTTGACTTAAGAACCAAATACCGACAAAATGAACATTATTAACTTAAATGATTACATGATGTTCATAACATGGTATAAAAGGAATAATGAACTTGAAAAATATTCTTAATCAAGTAGAGATTAACTCAAGTTTATTGTTCAGGAGATTAAAGAACGGTCGGGTCAAGTCGGATACGAGGTATGGGACTTCGTCTCAATCTCCTTTCATTGAGGAATATTTTATTTTATACACAACATTCTTTTATACGGTGTATAAACCCCTTTGACTTTTACGTTTATTCAAAAGGAATCTTTTTTATACAAAGCATTTACTAAACGAGAAAAGGGAATGTTTTTGTCGTACGTATGCGGTGACAATGACTTCTCTGCCGTCGTGACCGTTATTTGAGTTT
The DNA here is from genome assembly GCA_963277665.1 of Viscum album. Lineage (NCBI taxonomy): Eukaryota > Viridiplantae > Streptophyta > Magnoliopsida > Santalales > Viscaceae > Viscum > Viscum album. The sequence continues at coordinate 1,916,664,303 of OY728125.1, read as the reverse complement.
CAGCTTCCTCTACCTTATTTTTAAAAGAAAAATAAATACCATGTTTTACTTTTCTTTTATTTTGGTATTGAAAATGGTTTTCATAATGTTTTTATATCAATGTGTTGTATTGATATCTCGTGATTGAAATGTGTAAATTTTATGTTTCCTTTATGCATGTTTTATGTGATATGATTATGTTATGGTTCTTGGGCATTATTATAAAGACGGGTGGTTCCGTGATAATCTAAGGGCGGGTGAGCCCGTTATAGCTCTCCAATGCATTGGGTAACACGAAGGAGTGAAACGTTAAGGTTTCTCCGAAGAGATTTAGGGAATATACTGTGATGGGTATTCCAAACGTAACCAAGAGGGTTACTCCCTACGTAAGAATGTTATGAATGCCCCAAGATACCTTTATGTCTTATGATTTCTATGATTTATTCATGATTTTATTAGGTATGTTAAAGTGCCTATGTTTTATGGGTAAAGTATGATTTCATTCTTATGTATATATGAACTCATGTTTCCTTTCCATGTTTTTTTATAACCTATACTGAGTTTTTATGCTCATCCCATGTTTTTGAAATGTTTTTCACAGGTCAAGGGAAAGGTACATGATAAGATGATAGAGTCAAAGATGTGTCATGAAATAATCCATGTTTTATTTTAAATGTGTTTCCATTGATGGGAATGAAGAATACTATCTTTATGTAACCACTTTGTTTATATGTGGAATGTAATGCAAGTTTTATGATCTAATTCTCTAAAACTCGAAACCCCAAAAGACCCTCAATGTGTAATCTTGTAATAACTCAAGATTAAGTAAGGTTTAAGGCTAGGGCCTTATAGGATATATATATATGATATATATGATATCTACATCATGAATATAATTATGGATATAATGTATACATGAGAAACTTGTAATTATAAAGAGTTTATTTTTGACTCAAGTACCAATGATCGTTAATACGACCGTTATTAACTTAAATAATTACATAGTGCTCATGAAATGGTAATAAGTGATATAAAAGGAATAATGAACTTGAAAAAAGTTTTTAAGAAAGTATAAATTAACTCAAGTTTATAATTCAGGAGATTAATGAGCGATCGAGTCAAGTCGGTCCCAATGTAAGGGACTTCATCTCAATCTCCTTTCATTGAGGCATATTTTGTTTTATACACAACACTCTTTTATACGGTGTATAAAACCCTTTGAATTTTATGTTTATTTAAAAGGAATCTTTTTATATGAAGCGTTTACTAAATGACAAAAGGGAATGTTTTTTTTCTCGTATGTATGCGGTGACAAGGACTTCTCCGCCGCCGTAACCATTATTTGAGTTTCGGCTTCCTCTAAAATCCATAACCTTTTTTAAAAAATGAAAAAAATAAATACCATGTTTTACTTTTCTTTTCTTTTGGCATTGAAAATGGTTTTCATAATGTCTTTATATCAATGTGTTGTATTGATATCTTGTGATTGAAAAGTGGAAATGTTATTTTTCCTTTATGCATGTTTTATGTTATACGATTATGTTATGGTTCTTGGGAATTATTATAAAGACGGGTGGTTCCGTGATAAACTAAGGGCGGGTGAGCCCGATATAGCTCTCAAATGCATTGGGTAACGCAAAGGGGTTAAACGTTATGTTTTCTCCAAAGAGATTTAGGGAATATACTGTGATGGGTATTCCAAACGTAACCATGAGGGTTACTCCCTACGTAAGAATGTTATGAATGCCTCAAGTTACCTTTATGTCTTATGATTTCTATGATTTATCCCTGATTTGATGAGGTATGCTAACATTCTTATGTTTTATGAGTAAAGTTTGATTTCATACATGGACTAATGTTTTCATTTCGTACTTTTATATCCATTATTGAGCTTTTTATACTCATCCCAAGTTTTTGAAATGTTTTTGATAGGTCAAGGGAAAGGTATATGATGTGATGATAGGATCAAGGAAGTGTCAGGAAAGAATCCATGTTTTGTTTTAAATATGTTTCCATTGATGGGAAAAAATGAATACTATCTTTTATGTAAACACTTTGTTTAAATATGAAATGTAATGCATGATTTATGTCTTAATTCTCTAAAACTATAAACCTGAAAAGATCCTCAATGTGTAATCTTGTTATATCTCAAGATGAAGTAATGTTTAAGGCTGTGGCCTTATAGTTTGTATCATAGGTCGGTTTAGATAACTTTAGGAGTTAAAATTCTATTAAATTATTATCCAAAAATATATTTTTTATGGTCAAATTGAAATGATATAGCATTTGAATATTACCATGTTGCTTCATCTAATACATGTTTGTTCAGAATGGTTTTCCATAGAGGAAGTAGGGAAGCAGTGCTAGGAAGGCATATAGAAGGAAATGACCTTCCGAATCAGCATCCTGAGATGGTCGGAATTGGAACTGAACAGTTTTTTGCAGTAATGGCACAGTTGACTCAAACGATCAATGGTGGTGGTATCCATGCACGAGATCAGCCAGATCAACCGCAGAGGAACATGTCAGTGGTAGAACATTTCATGAGGAAACATCCCCCATCATTCAGAGGATCATCTGACCATGTGCTAGATGAAGGGTGGATTAAAGAACTGGAGAAGATTTTCGATGTCATGGGGTGTTCAGACAATCAAAAGGTTAGTCTAGCTATTTACCGTTTGGTGGGTGAAGCAGATCAGTGGGGGTCGATGATTAAAAATATCAGCGATGCTGATGAGATTGATGCTCTCAAGGGGGATGAATTCAAAGGTCTGTTTCTTGAGAAGTATTTTCCTAAGGCTATTCAACTTAGGTTGGAAAAAAAATTCTTGGAATTGAGGAAAGAGGATGACTCAGTGGCTGCTTATGAAGAGAGGTTCACTCGATTGGAAAGGTATGCTCCAAATTTTATCTGAGACTTTGATAGTAAAATCAATCATTTTTACTCAGGATTAAAGCCAAAATATTGAAGGGAATTAGCTTCTCTTGAGTTCAGAAGTTATGAAAAGATTGTTCTATGTGCTGAGAAGGTGGAAATGGAGTTTGCTGATGATCCAGTTTCCTATAACAACCAACAGAAGAAGAGACCAAGGTGGCATGAGAAAGGGAAGAATTCTTCAAAAAGGTCTGATGGTAAGAAAACTAAGTTTCCAGTTTTTTATAAATGTTCTAAAAGGCATGCTGGGGAATGTCTTTTTAACTTTAGAAAGTGCTACCGATGCGGTAATATGGGACATAAGGCTCGTGATTTCACTGAAAGAAATCAGGGTGATGGTAAGACCAAATTTGATTTACAGTTAGTGAAATTTTTTAAGTGCAATGAGATGGGTCACTATGAAAACGAGTGTCCGACAAAGATCTTGAGTGATGGGAAGTAGTTATACTACAAGCAAAAAGTGGTGGTTAAATCCTTTGCAACTACTTCCGTAGATGTTGGTCCATAAAATGAATTGGTATCAGGTACTTTGTTTGTTTTTTCAGATTATGCCAGTGTGTTGTTTGATTCACGGTCTACACATTCTTTCATATCTGAAAACTTTTCTAGTAAAATGGGAATAACATCTCAAGAAATATCTCCGAAACTTGTGGTAAAAACACCTGGGGGAAATGTTGAGGCAAAAAGAATATTTAAGAATCTTCTTATCCTTATCCGTGGAAAAAACCTACATGAAAACCTTATTTTTTTTACCTCTAGTAGAGTTTCATGTTATCCTGGGTATGGATTGGCTCTCTATTTACCATGCTAAGATTGAATTGTAGAGCTAAATAATTTTTGTTTCAGAAAGACTTTCATTTTGTGTACAAAAATGAACCCTTACTGTTGATAACATATCAAGAGGCTGAGAAACATGTAAAAGATGGAAATGAATGTTACCTTGCACAAATCATTGAAAACAAGGGAACTATTTAGATTAATGATGTGCCAATGGAAAATGAGTATCCTAATGTTTTTACTGATGAGTGTCCTGGAATAATACCAGGTCGGGATGTTGAATTTACCGTTGACGTAGTTCCTGATGCTAAGGCAATTTCAAAACACCCTTATAGAATGGCTCAAATTGAACTTTTAGAGTTGAAGGAGAAATTGCAATATTTATTAGAGAAAGGTTTCATTCGACCTAGCAGATCACTATGGGGTTCTCCTGTTTTATTTGATAAAAATAAAGATGGTTCAATTAGACATTTCATTGATTATAGAGCCTTGAATAACATCACTGTTAAGAACAAATATCATTTGCCTCATATCGATGATTTGTTTGATCAGCTCGAGGGAGCTCAGTATTTTTTAAAGATTGACCTGAGATCAGGGTACCATCAGTTGAAGTTAAAGGAATATGATATTCTAAAGACCACGTTTCGTACAAGATATGACCATTATGAATTTGTAGTAATGCCTTTTGGGCTAACCAATGCACTTGCTGTATTCATGGACCTTATGAATATAATTTTCCATGAGTTCTTGGATAAGATTGTGGTTGTTTTCATTGATTAAATTTTAGTGTTTTCTAAAAGTAAAGAGGATCATTAAAGATACTTAAGGGTTATTTTGGAAACTTTGAAAGAAAAGAAATTGTATAGGAAATTCAAAAAAGGTTAGTTTTGGTTGCAACAAATTTCATTCCATGGTCACATTGCTTATAAAGATGGGATAACTGTTGATCCTGTAAAAACAAAGGTTGTTGAAGAATGGCCAAGACCCACAAATGTAACTGAGATTCGTATCTTCCTTTGCTTGGTAGGATATTACCGAAGGTTTGTTAGAAATTTTTCACGGTTATCTAGTCCAATGACTAAGATAACTCGGAAGGGTGTTAAGTTTATTTGGACAAAAGTATGTGATTATTGTTTTCAGGAACTGAAAAGAAGATTGGTGAATGCTCCAGTTTTGGCACTACCTTCCAGGAATAGTGAGTTTGTTATCTATAGTGATGCTTCATTAAAAGGACTTGGTTGCGTCCTAATGCAGAATGATCACGTAATTTCTTATGCTTCATGACAGTTGAAAACACATGAGGTAAATTACCCTACACATTATTTGGAATTAGCTGCTCTTCTATTTTCTATAAAAATTTGGAGGCATCATTTGTATGGATAAAAGTGTGAAATATATACCGATCACAAATTTTTAAAGTATATATTCACTCAGAATTAATTGAACATGAGACAAAGTAGATGCATGGAATTAATCAAAGATTATGATTGTATAATTCATTACCATCCGGGAAAATAAAATAAAGTGGTTGATGCTTTGAGTAGAAAAAGTAATGCTTCATTAACAATGTTGTGTTTGGAATGTGATCCTTTGGTTAAGGATTTGATAAACTTTGGAATAGAAGTTGTTGGTGCAGGATGTTCTTCTCTTTTGTTTTAGGTATCAGTGAAATCTTCTCTATCAGACATAATTAATCAAGCACAGAAGCAAGATAGTGAGTTGCAATAAAAGGTAGAGCTGGTTCAGAAGGGTAAGTTTCCTGAATTTAACATTGATAATGATTGTGTTTTGAGATTTGGGAAGAGATTGTGTGTGTCGTGTGAATCATAGATGAAGAGAGAGTTGTTATGTGAAGCTCCTAGTTCTCCGTTTTCAGTTCATCCAGGCAGTACTAATATGTATAGAGATCTTCGAGAGTGTTACTGGTTAGAGAGAATGGATAGAGACATTGCTGATTTTACTATGAAGTGTTTGACTTGTCACCGGGTCAAAGCAGAGCGGCAATTATCGAAAGGGATGCTTCAGCCTTTACCAGTTCCAGAGTGGAAATGGGAGAATATATCCATAGACTTCATTGTGGGATTTCCAAAGACACATCGAGGTAATAATGAAATCTTAGTTATTGTTGATCGATTGACTAAATATGCTCATTTCCTTTCTATACGAGATAATTTTTCCCTAGATCAACTTTAACATTTGTATCTTAAAGAGATAGTCAGGTTACATGGAGTTCCTCTCTCAATTGTATCTGACCATGATCCCAGGTTCACTTCTAACTTTGGGAAATGCCTTAAAAAGTCATTGGGTACTGAATTAAATTTTAGTATAGCTTTTCATCCTCAATCAAATGGGTCGTCAAAAAGAAAGACTCAGACTTTGGATGAAATGCTACGTGCTCGTTCGATGGATTATCAGGGATGTTGGGACCAACATCTTTCTTTGGTTGAGTTTTCTTCTAATAACAGTTTTCATTCTTGTATACAGATGGCACCATTTGATGAATTATATGGGAAGCAGTGTCAAACTCTAGCTTTTTGGGATGAAGTAAGTGAAGGGAAGTTGATGGGACCAGCATTGGTAGAAGAGTTGGCAGAAAAAGTTCAGATGATATAGAAACACATTAGAACAGCTCAGAGTAGGTAGAAGAGTTATGCAGACAACAGGAGGAAGGATCTCTCTTTTGAGGTAGGTGATCATGTCTTCATCAAAGTCTCACCATGGAAAAGTGTGATGTGATTTGGTAAGAAAAGAAAGCTAAGTCCATGGTTCATTGGACCATATGAAATTCTGTATAGAGTTGTATCAGGTTTATACCGAGTGGCTTTACCTCCGACTTTATCTAAGGTACACAATGTTTTTCATGTTTCAATGTTAAGGAAGTACAAGCCAGATCCATCTCATGTTTTGAGTGCAGAGGTAGTTCAGCTGGAAGAGAATATATCTTACGAGGAACAACCAGTCCAGATTCTTGACCATAGGGAGAAAGTGTTACAGAATAATGTGATTCATCAAATAAAGGGTTTCTGAAAAAACCACATGATTGAAGAGGCAACATGGGAATCTAAAAATGCAATGAGGGCTAAATACCCCCACTTATTCGATAAGTAAATAAATTTCGTGGATGAAATTTTCTAAAGGGGGGAAGGACATAACATCCAAAGTAATTAATTAATAATAGATATTTTTATCTATGTCTATTTATGAATTATATAGTGTTTTAGAGGCTTAAAACGAGAATAAATCCAATCATAAGCATGGAATACACAAATATTTTTAAAAGATTGTTTTACTGCCTTTTGGTGGCAAAACATTTTTAAATCACACTTTTGACAATTTTATAAGCTCTATTTGTCAAAATAAACTTATTAATTATTATTGGGACATTGAAATTTACCTTGGGTAAATTTTGGGTATTTTTCTGACCAAGTTCATTTTATTAATGAATAGTGAAAAATACTACATTTTACATCAAAACTACTTTTTCATCTAATTTAATTAAATGGTTAGATTATCTTATTAATTGGTCTTAAAGTGTAATTAGAATATATTTATACCATATAATCCAATGGTGGTCATTATAATTATTTTCACTATGGAATTTGGCATAAACAAGTGCCAAACTTTTCGTAGATATTGTTTTCAAAAAACTCGATATTTGTTTGGACAACGGAAATTATATTTAAATTAATTATTTCAATTTATATGTTTGGAATTTGGTAAAATGGATTCCATATTTGGAATCATAATTTCCATATTATCTAATTAAGACTCTTTTTTTGGACGTTATGAATAGTAACGACGGTAATTATCTTTAATTATCTTGATTAATTAGTAATCGGGTTGTTAAGGATAATAAAATAATATCGTAATAATAAAAAATGACCCCAAAATGTGTCTTAATTATAATGGTTGTGTCTTGGCCTACCATGGGATGCCTTCTGCCAAACATGGGGACCCCATGGAATCACTTTTGTGTGATAATGACTTATTATCTTTTTATTTTTAAAGAATGTTAAATATAAAAAAGAATGTATCACCTAAGTAAAATATTTTTAATTTTGTCTACATAAATGATCTATAGGAATTAAATATTCCCTGGAAATATAAAAATGTTTCCTACATCATAGGATCTTTTTATATAATTTTTCGACATTAAATAAATTTAATTATTTATGACATCATGATGATGTCGCGATTCACTCATTAATGAATGATTTAAATAAAATGAAAAGATAATGTAAAATCTAAGACTTACACTTGTCAAAGACCTATTGGATGAGTATATTTCAAACCCTTATAACCTTATCCTCGAAATACATCAATGTGGGACCTTTAAAATCCTAAACTCATTTGAAAATAAAGTAACATTTTATACCTTTCCAAGAGTGCCCCTACTCTCCTCTTATAAAAGGCCCCCAACTCTACCTCCTTACCCGCACTTCTCAAGCCTTTGTATTGGAAAATCCCTGAACATTTTATGTCTCTACATCCCTATCTTCATCCTAGAAGCCTTATGTTAGGAAGAAAGCTCTTCAAGAAACCATTTTGGTTCAAACCAAGAAGAGTTACCCGATTTAAAGGTAAAGTCTTCTCTAATATTCTTTTGTTTTATTTTGAATCTCGAACCCCCTAAACTCTTTTTATTCATTTATTTTGTAACAACACATGTATCATAAATATACTAGGATGTTTTTATAATAAGTATTAGAGCTATAATTACACACACCTTTATCTAATGGTTAAAGAGCATACTGTTTCCGTGGATGGAGAATTTCTGCCTCACGAAACGATGATTGTTCAATATTCTTCTAACACCTTCAATGGTGGACATTAAGATGAAACTATATTTATATATTATATATAATATGTTCATGTCTTCCTTAATCTTCTGTATTTTTTATTTTTGTCATACCTTTATGGTTTCCATTATGGGTATACGTGATATCTTCATTTTAGGAAGTGCAGACTACCGCCCCCTCAAAGTGATTTGATTCGTTAATGCCATATGTGTGACGTATAAAGGATGGAGTTAATGATATTATATATTATATTATACTGGAATTATAATATACCTTTATATAATTATGATTCCATTCCATAAAATACGAAATAGAAATGAAATTAGCGCTCATGCGTACGTACGGCTTACCGTCTCCATGAACGGTGCATTTCATTTCTTATATCTAACTGTTAGGTAATATTTTAAATGCATGTATATACTGAATATATATAATATATATGATATATAAATCATGAATATAACACTGGATATAATGGATAAATTAACAACTTGTAATTATAAAGAGTTTATTTTTGACTCAAGTACCAATGATCGTTAAAACGACCGTTATTAATGTAAATAATTACATAGTGTTCATGACATGGTAATAAGTGATATAAAATGATTAATGAACTTTAAAAAGTTTCTTAAGAAAGTAGAAATTAACTCATGTTTATTATTTAGGAGATTAAAGAACGATCGAGTCAAGTCGGACCCGATGTAAGGGATTTCATCTCAATCTCCTTTCATTGAGGCATATTTTGTTTTATAAACAACTTTCTTTTATAAGGTGTATAAACCCCTTTGACATTTACGTTTATTCAAAAGGAATATTTTTATATGAAGTGTTTACTAAACGATAAAAGGGAATGTTTTTTTGTCGTACGTATGCGGCGACAAAGACTTCTCCGCCGCCGTGACCATTATTTGAGTTTCAGCTTCCTCTACAAGCCATAACCTTTTTTAAAATGAAAAAATAAATAACATGTTTTACTTTTCTTTTATTTTGGTATTGAAAATTGTTTTCATAATGTTTTTATATCAATGTGTTGTATTGATATCATGTGATTGAAAAGTGTAAATGTTATGTTTCCTTTATGCATGTTTTATGTTATACAATTATGTTATGGTTCTTGGGAATTATTATGAATATGGGTGGTTCCGTGATAAACTAAGGGCGGGTGAGCCCGATATAGCTCTCCAATGCGTTGGGTATCGCAAAGTGGTTAAACATTAAGGTTTCTCCAAATTTATTTAGGGAATATACTGTGATGGGTATTCCAAAAGTAACCATGAGGGTTACTCCCTACGTAAGAATGTTATGAATTCCTCAAGTTACCTTTATGTATTATGATTTCTATGATTTATTCATGATTTGATGAGGTATGTTAAAATTCTTATGTTTTATGAGTAAAGATTGATTTCATACATGGACTAATGTTTTCATTTCATACTTTTATATCTCTTACTGAGCTTTTTATGCTCATCCCAAGTTTTTGAAATTTTTTCACAGGTCAAGGTAAAGGTACATGATGTGATGATAGGGTCAAGGAAGTGTCATGAAAGAATCCATGTTTTGTTTTAAATATTTTTCCGTTTATAGGAAAAAATGAATATTATCTTTTATGTAACCACTTTGTTTAAATGTGGAATGTAATGCATGATTTATGATCTAATTCTCTAAAACTCTAAACCTGAAAAGATCATCAATGTGTAATATTGTAATAACTCAAGATTAAGTAATGTTTAAGTCTGGGGCCTTATAAGGTTTGAAAAATAACCCTTAAGTGTCTTTCATGATCCTCTTTACTTTTAGAAAACACCAAAATATCATCAATGAAAACAACCACAAACTTGTCCAAGAACTCATGGGAAATTCTATTCATAAGGTCCATGAATACAGCAGGTGCATCAGTTTGCCAAAAAGGCATTGCTACAAATTCATAATGGCCATATCTTGTACAAAATGTGGTCTTTAGAATATCAGCTTCCTTTACATTCAACTGATGGTACCCCGATCTCAGGTCAATCTTTGAAAAATACTGAGCTCCCTAGAGTTGATCAAACAAATCATCAATATGAGGAAAAGGATATTTGTTCTTAACAGTTATGTTATTCATGGCTCTATAATCAATGAAAAGTCTTATTGAACCATCTTTATTTTTAACTAATAAAACAGGAGCACCCCATGGTGATGTGCTAGGTCTAATGAAACCTTTCTCTAATAAATCTTGTAATTTTTCCTTCAACTCTAAAAGTTCAATTTGAGCCATTCGATAAGGGGGTTTTGAAATTGGCTTAGTATCAGGAACTAAGTCAATGCTAAATTCAACTTCCCGGTCTGGTATTATTCTGGGCAACTCATCAAGAAAAACATTAGGATACTCATTTACCACTGGCACATGATTAATCTGAATAGTTCCCTTGTTTTCAATGATATGTGCAAGGTAACATTCATTTCCATATTTTACAAGTTTCTTAGCCTCTTGATATGTTCTAAATAGTAAGGGTCCATTCTTGTACACAAACTGAAATTATTTCTAAAAAGAAACTTCTTTATCTCTACAGTCAATCTTACCATTGTAAATAGAGAGCCAATCCATACCCAGGATAACATCAAACTATACTAGAGGTAAAAAAGGTTTTCAAGTAGGTTCTATCCACGAATAAGGATAGGAAGATTATTATAATTTCTTTTTGCCTCAACATTTCCCCCAGGTGTCTTTACAACAAGTTCAGGAGTCATTTCTTGAGATGGTATTCCCATTTTACTAAAAGTGTATTTAGAGATGAAAGAATGTGTTGAACCTGAATCAAAAAAGACACTGGAATAATCTGAAAAAACAAACAATGTACCTGATACCACTTCATTTGATGGCCCAACATCTGCTGAAGTAGTTGCAAAGGATTTCACCACCCCTTTCTGCTTGTATTCTAACTGCTTCCCATCACTCACGCTCTTTGTCGGACACACTTTTGCATAGTTAACCATCTCATTGCACTTAAAACATTTCACTAACTGTAAATAAAATTTGGTCTTACCATCACCCTAATCACTTTCAGTTCAATCACGAGCCTTATGTCCCATCTTATTGCATTGGTAGCACTTTCCAGAATTCAGAAGACATTCCCCAGCATGCGTTTTACCACATTTATCACAATCTGGAAACTTAGTTTTCTTACTGTCATACCTTTTTGAAGAATTCTTCCCTTTCTTCTGCCACCTCGGTCTCTTCTTTGGTTGGTTTTTATAGAACACTTTATCATTGTAAAACTCCATTTCAAACTTCTCAGCACACCGAACATGCTTTTCATGACTTTTGAACTCACGAGAAGCTAAAGCCCTTCGATATTTTGGCTTTAATCCATAGTAAAAACGATTGATTTTACTATCAATGTCTTGGATAAAATTTTGAGCATACCTTGCCAATCGAGTGAACCTCTCTTCATAAGCACACACAGAGTCGTCCTCTTGGCTCAATTCCAAGAATTTGTTTCCATCCTAAGTCGAACTTCCTTAGGAAAATACTTCTCAAGAAACATACCATTTATTTCATCCTAGTCGAGAGCATCAATCTCATCAGCGTCCCTGATATTTTTATCCATCCACCACCCCTGATCTGCTTCACCCTCCAAACGGTAAATAGAAAGACTAACCATTTGATTGTTTGAACACCCCATGACATCGAAAATCTTCTCCTGTGCTTTAATCCACCCTTTAGCTAGCATAGGGTCAGATGATCCTATGAATGATGGGGGATGTTTCCTCATGAAATTTTCTACCACGGCCATATTCCACTGCGGTTGATCTGTCTGATCTCGTGCGTAGATACCACCACCATTTATCGCTTGATTCAACTGTGCCATTACTGCAAAAAACTGTTCAGTTCCAATTCTGACCATCTCAGGATGCTGATTCAGAAGGTCATTTCCTTCTGTATGCCTTTCCAGTACTACTTCCCTGTTTCCTCGGTGGAAAACCATTTTGAACAAACATGTCTTAGATGAAGCGACATGGTAATCTTCAAATGCTATATCATTTCAATTTGACCATAAAAAAATATTTTTTTGGATAATCATTTAATAGAATTATAACTCCTAAAGTTATATAAACCAACCTATGATACCAACTATAAGGACCCAGCCTTAAACATTACATAATCTTGAGTTATTACAAGATTACACATTGAGGATATTTTCAGGCTTAGAATTTTAGTGAATTGGATCATAAATCAAGCATTACATTCCACATTTAAATAATTTGGTTACATAAAAGATAGTACTCATTTTTTCCCATCACTTAAAACATATTTAAAACAAAACATGGATTATTTCATGACACTTCCTTGACCCTATCATCACATCATGTACCTTTCCCTTAACCTGTGAAAAACATTTCAATAACATGGGATGAGCATAAAAATATTTGTAAGGGATATAAAAGTACTAAATGAAAACAATATTCCATGTATGAAATCAGACTTTACTCATAAAACATAAGCATTTTAACATACCTCATCAAATCATGAATAAATAATAGAAATCATAAGACATAAAGGTAACTTGAGGCATTCATAACATTCTTATGTAGGGAGTAACCCTCATGGTTACGTTTGGAATACCCATCATAGTATATTCCCTAAATCTCTTCAGATAAACCTTAACGTTTAACCCCTTCGCCTTACCCAATTCTTTGGAGAGCTATATCAGGCTCACCCGCCCTTATTTTATCATAGAACCACCCGTCTTCATAATAATTCCCAAGAACCATAACATAATCGTATAACATAAAACATGCATAAAAGAAAACATAACATTTCCACTTTTTAATCATAAGATATAAATACAACACATTGATATAAAAACATTATGAAAACCATTTTCAATACCAAAATAAAAGAAATGTAAAACATGGTATTTATTTTTTCATTTTAAAAAAAGGTTATGGCTTGTAGAGGAAGCCTAAACTCAAATAATGTTTACGGCGGCGGAGAATTCGTTGTCGCCACATACGTACGACAAAAAAACATTCCCTTTGTTCGTTTAGTAAATTCTTCGTATAAAAATATTCCTTTTGAATAAACGTAAAAGTCAAAGGGGTTGATAGACCGTGTAAAATAAAGTTGTGTATAAAACAAAATATGCCTCAATGAAAGGAGATTGAGACGAAGTCCTTACCTCTGGTCTGACATGACTCGATCGTTCATTAATCTCCTGAATAATAAACTTGAGTTTATTTCTACTTTCTTAAGAACCATTTTCAAGTTCATTATTCCTTTTATATAACTTATTATAATGTCATGAACACTGTGTAATTATTTAAGTTAATAACGGTTGTTTTAACCATCATCGGTACTTGAGTCAAAAATAAACTCTTATAATTACAAGTTTTTCATGTATCCATTATATCCATATTATATTAATGATTTAGATATCATATATATCATATATATCGATTATATACATTCATTTATAATATTACATAACATTTAGAGGTAAGAAATGAAATGCATCGTTCATGGTGACGGTAAGTCGTACGTACGCATGAATACTATTTTCATTTCTATTTCATATTTTATGGAATGGAATCATAATAATATAAAGGTATATTATAATTCCAGTATAATATCATATATAATATAATTAACTCCATCCTTTATACGTCCCACATTTGGCATTAACGAATCAAATCACTTTGAGGGGGTGGTAGTCTGCACTACCTAAAATGAAGACATCGCGTATACCCATAATGGAAACCAAAAAGGTATACCAAAAATGAAAAATAAAGAAACTTAAGAAAAAAAATAAATATATTATATATCATATATAAATATAGTGTCATCTTATTTTCCACCTTTGAAGGTGTTAGAAGAATATTGAACAATCATCGTTTCGTGAGGTAGAAATTCTCCATCCACGGAAACAGTATGCTCTTTAACAATTAAATGAAGGTGTGTGTAAGTATAGCTCAAATATGTATTATAAAAACATCCTAGTATATTGAAGATACTTTTTTTTACAAAATAATTGAATAAAAAGAGTTTAGGATGTTGGAGAAGCAAAATAAAACAAAAGAACATTAGAGAAGACTTTACCTTTAAATCGGGTAACTCTTCTTGGTTTGAACCAAAATGGTTTCTTGAAGAGGTTTCTGCCGAAGGTCAGGCTTCTAGGATGAAGAGAGGGATGTGGAGAGATAATATGAGAAGGGCTTGGTCAAGCCAATGGCTTGAGAATTGTGGGTAAGGAGGTAGAGGTGGGGGCCTTTATAAGAGGAGAGGAGGGGCACTCTTGGAAAGGTATAAAATGTTACTTTATTTTCAAATGAGCTTCAGATTTTAAAGGTACCACATGAATGTATTTCGAGGATAAGGTGATAAGGGTTAGAAATATACTCATCCAATAGGTCTTTGACAAGTTAATGTCTGAGATTTTACTTTATCATTTCATTTATTTAAATCGTTCATTAATGAGGTAATCGCTGCATCATAATGATGTCATAAATAATTAAATTTATTTAATGTTTAAAAATTATAAAACAAATACTATGATGTAGGAAATATTTTTAGATTTCCAATGAATATTTTCAGTCTAATAAATCATTTATGTGGACAATTGTTTTTACTTAGGTGATTCATTCTTTGTTATGTTTATCTTTCTTTAAAAATAAAAAGATAAAAAGTCATTATCACACAAAAGTGATTCCATGGGGTCCCCAAGTTTGGAACAAGGCATCCCATGGTCATCCATGACACAACCAGTAGCATTAGGACACATTTTGGGGTCATTTTATATTATTATGATATTATTTTATTATCCTTAACTTCCCCATTACTAATTAATCAAGATAATTAAAGATAATTACCGTCGTTACTATTCATTTTGCCCAAAAACAAAAGAGTCTTAATTAGATAATTTGGACCTTCTGATTCCAAATATGGAATCTATCTTACCAAATTAGAAACATATAAATTGCAATAATTAATTTAAATATAATTCCCGTTGTCAAAACAAATAGCGGGTTTTTTTGAAACAATATCTATGAAAAGTTTGGCACATGTTTATGTAAAATTTCAAAGTGAAATTAATTATAATGTCCACCATTGGATTATATGGTAAAAATATATTCTAATTACACTTTAAGACCAATTAATATGATAATCTAACCATATAATTAAATTAGATGAAAAAGCAGTTTTGATGTAAAATGCAGTATTTTTCCCTATTCATTAAAAAAATGAACATGGTCAGAAAAATAACAAAAATTTACCCAAGGTAAATTTCAATGTCACAATAATAAAGAATAAGTTTATTTTGACAAATAGAGCTTATAAAATTTTCAATTTTTTGATTTAAAAATCGTTTTCCACCAAAAGGCTGTAAAACAATATTTTAAAAATATTAGTGTATTCCATGCTTAAGATTGGATTTATTCTCATCTTAATCCTCTAAAACACTATATAATTCATAAATAGACATAAATAAAAATATCTATTATTCATTACTTAATTGGGATGTTACAGGTTTAGATTATCCTGATCATGCGATGAGGTGACTTTTCTGTTGTCAAAGATTGAGAACCTTTCTTAGAGAAAGGATGTCATTCCAAAAAAAAGCTAAGGGGTATGTGTTCCCAAGAGCTTCTATAGATTTGGATGGACAACATGTTGGTATTGGAATATTCATTGAGGTGTACCAACCATTCCAATTACTTTTTTAATACAATATGACCAGTTCTTCAGGGCTCAGAACTCTGAGTGAGGTGTGTTTAGGGAAATCCAGGACAGTGCTATTCTTCTATGCATTTCTACTTATGTTAGGGTTCTAGAGAGAACTTTTGTTGTTTAACATTCATTAGATGAGAAGGTACTGTATGTGAATGTCAGTAGTGGAAAAATGGGAAACCAACATTAGTCTCATTGACTTGGACGTGTAAAATGGTTTGGGAAGAGGTACAGATAGGGATAGATGAATTTTAATGGAAAAATATGTGGAAGAGGAGCTAGGAGAGTGGAAGAAGTTGGTATAAATATCTACATGTTACAACCACCACCCCAATGTGGTCCCCACTGGGCTATGGCAGATAGAGGTCGTGGGAAGGGAGTAGCTTTATGCTATCAAGGAGTGTGACCCAAGGGCTCTAGGGATGGTTCGAGGTATGGTATGTGTCTAATAATAGAAACATTTTTATTTGACATAGGTATTAATAATCTCTTCCTTTCACGAGTCATGATCAAGACTATAGTTTCAGGTTAAACCATTTAATTGATCCTTCCATCTAGAGATACCTATGGGAGGATACTCGCTAATCACACTTACACTGACAGTGTGATCTGACACTTGATGTGATAGTTTCGGTTGGAACCTCTTAGTGGGAGCATTGAGGACATACGATGTTAGTTTGGGTATGGACTGGTCATCCAAAATTAATGATCATATTGAATTTTTTAGGAAAAAGGATGAAGTATATCTGCAACATTGGATTTAGTTTTTCCTTGTTCGGTGAAAAATAAAACCCCGGAATCATAGGATAAACTCATGAATAGAAGGGTGAAATAGATCAATCTTGAGTCGTCCAGCCTTACACTCTTGTTAATGAATGTTTTGAGTTTTCAGTTCCCAAAATTAGTGGTGGAGTGCAAGAATTTACTTTCAAAACTTGTTTATAGGATTTACGTCCCCACGGCGAGAAGGACTTGTGCATAATTCTATACCCAAATATGGCATCGATATCATCATTAGTATAACAAAGGACTTTCACATAGCTTCGTGAGGAGAGGGCGTAGGTGGGGGACGTTCATATGAAAGGCTTAGTAAGACCTAGTGTTTGATGTTATGTGTGGATTACCATCACTTTAACCAAGTGGATGTGGAGAATGAGTACCCACTACCAAGGGGTCGATGGGAACATCAATTCGTAAAAGGTTCTAGCCTTTCACATGGATGGAAAGGTACATGCTGTATTTTAAGCAGTTGAGAAAGTGTAGATGGTTGTAGTTCTTCCCGGACTATGAATTTGAGATAGTCTATACACCTGAAAATGGAAATGTAGTGGCTTACATACTTAGCATGAGTCCAGGTTTGTAGATTCTCGGTGAGGTGATGGTGATACTAGTAATGATGTAGATATCTTTTATTGATGATGATGGATAATCCTACCTCATATATATGACTATCAGTTCCCCAATCCTTCAGCGATTTAGGGAGGAAAACTTCTGGATGTTGACGGAAAGTCCCAACGTGATCAGATATCCTCTGGAAAAACTCTTGATGGATTTTTGATAGGTGGTGAGCACGTCATCCATTTTATAAGATGCACTATGGTACCGGTGACATTGTGGGAGGAGGTTTTGAAGGTGTTCCATACATCCTCTTTGGATATACATCATGGTGTGGAAAAGATATACCAGGAACACCGATGTTAGTGCTGGTGGACATGGATAAAGAATAACGTGGTAGAGTTCGTTTCATGATGCCTCACTTGTCAGTAATTGATATCTAAGCATCAGGTTCCATAACTCTTTACACACCCACTTGAGGAACTGGAGTGGAAGTGGGATGGTATCTCAATAGACTTCACAATTGGATTAACACACATGTCTATGGGTCGTGACTATATCAGGGTGATCATTGACCAACTCACCATGTTGAATCACTTCCTACAAATTCAAGAGTGGGGATCAGTAGAGGGCTTGGGATGCCTCTATGATCAAGAGATAGTGTGTCCTTATAGGGTTCCTTCGAAGATCATCTCAGACCATGATGCACGATTTAAATCCCATTTTTGGAAGGGGTTAAAGAGGCATTTGGGAATCAGATGCATTTGCGCACATCTTTTCACCCCCAGACATATGTTCCGATGGAGAAAACCATACAGACCATGGAGGACATGCATCGTGCTTGTGTCTTGGATTTTTTACATAGTTGGGAGTGGGAGGCTGAGATTCATGTTTAGTAACACAACTTATTTGATTATCCTTTGTTTTGTATTTTGAGGACGTAATTCCCTATGTTGAGGAGAATGTAATGTCCTATAATTTCCATATTTTTTTTAAAATTATATGCAGTTATTTTGAGACCAGGTTTTGAGATGATGTGTGGTTTTGAGTGCCAGAGGTTCCAAAATTTTCCATCAAAAATAGTCAAGCTTTAATAACATGTGTGAGAGGTTTTCCTGAAAAAGTGGAATAACTCTTAAACGGGTGCCCAGATTAGAAATCTGAGAGCACCGTTGCATTCAGGATGGCAGGTTTACCCTAGAAGTGACATAAGTTTGGAATAAAAAATATTTGACTACCGCTGAGCTTTCGAGGGTATGATTTCCTTAGGCATATCCCAAATGGGGCCAGCGCGGGCTAATGTTGGATGTCAGTTTTTGGCCGTAAATAAAATAATTATGTAAAAATTATTTTATTTTCAAATCCTTATAACTCCTAAATAATAACTCAGATTAAAAATATGAGAGTATCATTGAGTTTTTGAGGGCGTTTTCCCCTCATGAAAATCCTAACCTTGACTGGCACCGGTCTAGAGTGAAAGTTAATTTTTTAAAATTTTTTAAGGTAAGTTCATTAAACATGAGGGAATGTTTTTATAAATTTTGAAACGGTTATTGTATAAGAAATCATAGGGTACCATTGAACTCATAACACCAGGATTAACCAAAATATGACTAATCATCAAACGACAAGGGTCGGATGGAATGGATAATTTTCAGAAATTTCATAAAATAATAAAATAGCATAATTTTTTTTTATTTTATTTTCTCAACATTGGGCGGCAGACGGTAGCACTATGGTGCGTCGATGAGGAAAAGACAAGGCACATTAAATAAGGATCCATATTAGATCTTTGTGAAAGAAAAACCGCTACTTCGTTTCATCAATGAAACAACGTAATGATGCAATATCGCTGTGTAACAGAAAAATTGCAACGAGTTTTTTATTAAATAAATGTGTTGGAGAGTTGAGAATTAAACCACAGGAATTATCTAATGATCATCTAATAAGATTCCTCTCGAATGAATAATGGTAAAGTCTGGAAAAACATCATCGACTTCAACATACCCTGATGAATGAAACCGGGAAGAGATGAATGGTGTCGACCTCCTAAACCCTCGATGATTGAATTCAACAATAATTAATGCCAACTGGGGTTGGGGATTTGTTTTGATTCATGTTCTTTATCGTTCTTTTCCGAAATGATGAACGTGGATCAACCTACAAAAAGGTTGATCCACAGATCGTCTATTTTCGTGGGAGGGTGATTTTTTTGGGTTTTCGTTTTGGGAATGAAGTATTCTTGATTGAACAACTCTCATCGGTCCTCCTCAGGATTTTTAGATTCTATGGCAGAAAGTGCATGCTGACATAAAAAAATCTTGGGCCCACCCCCCCTCCCCACCCCCACATGTGTGTTCTTCTTGGATGAATTCTCAAAATGGTGGAGAGGTGAGTTTGAAGCTGTCATAGAAAAGGTGGTACCCAACGATCCTGTAGACAACTACAACTCAAGAAACAGACTACTAGGGAAACTCCAATGGCCTGCAAAAGAATAACCAGCATGCCGGGGGTCGTGGCCATATGCGGAGGGAGGCAGTATGCCGAGCGGTGTGATATGGTGGTGCGGCAAGGGCCATCGGCATGGGTCGGTGGTGGGCGGGAGCATTATGCGCCGTGATAGAATAACAGGAGGTTGTGACCCAACTACAGGGATAATGTTTTGAAGACACGGTGCACTAGGGCACTGCTAGGAAGAGAGGCCTACATTTGTGTCTATAGTTTGACCAAAGGGAGTGGGTAGGTTGATCAACTGCACGAGCCCACAACCAGACTGAATGAATCGATCCCGGTTGTACCAGACCGAACATGTCTGTCCGTACTAATCAAAGACGGCCCTTCAAGACAAGCCGATCTAGGACATTTGGACTGAGATTCCCGAGCAGACTAGACAATTCCTTGATCTCATCCATTTTAGTGGACCGGGCTGATGAGTAAATGTTGGGCCGCATAGGCGGCTATGCTGTCCAAGCTAGAAAAAGAGACTGGTCTGGTAGAGCGAGTCGAGCCGGATAAAACTGAGTCATTGGCTGACCCGGCGTATTGGACCCACGGTCAACCTAATCCATTTCCAGTGAGGCCCAATTGAATAGGTGGACAAGTAGGGTAATGTAGGACCCCTGCCCGAGATTTCTGATGTCGTTCTGACTGATCAGACTTGGCCTAGATGCAACTGGCCCCTGTTTACGAAAACACTCTTATCTCCCAACCTGGGCATCTGATTGATGTGTCTTCAGTGGAATTGGGACCCTTGTGATGAAGTGTTCTTTATTAGATATTCTAAATGAGTTTTGGTTGAATTTTTAGTACAGCTAGTTTGGAACGGACTCAAATACAATGGGACCCTTTTTACGAAAATGCATACATCTTACAGACTGGATGTCTATTCGACGTGACGTCTATGGTGTTGGGACCCTTACGACGAGATGGACCTTTGGGTTACTCTATATGGGAAATCATTGATATTGATGTGTGACTGACAGATTGAGGAGAAGATCCTCACGGAATCAAATATGCTAAGTGTGGGACCTCAGTGGCCTAGCACGCCCGTAGCCATGTGGACCTCAATGGCCAAGTTGACGAGCAGTTGCATCGACCTCAGGGGACCGGTAGACCAGCAGCCATGTGGACCTCAGTGGACCATATAGGAGAAGTCGTTTTGACCTAAATGGCCCCGCAAACCAGCAACCCTGTGGACCCCAATGGCCCGACATATCCTTATGGATCTCATTGGCCTGACAGACTTCAGCAACTCATTGGGGATGAGTGCCTCAACAGTGTGAAACTATCATCACTATAACCGATGAAACATTTTCTATACTTAACGTATACCTAGCGTGAGCTGTGTCGTTTATATTGTAATTTTCGTTGATATTTTTTTATGAAATTTTATTTGTGTATTTCTGAGAGACCTTCAGGGGTCTTGGGGTCCCTATTGAGTATTTTTATACTCACCCCTGTACAGGCTTCACCTACACCTGTGGTGTATTATGAAAAAGATAGGAAACTTTGACTGGGACTTTGGGGAGCCAGGGCTAGACAGTGCTAAAGGGTGGATCGATAAAAATGGTGTGCTATAGTGGAATATGATAGAGATTCATACCTACCCCTCTGGTAGGATCCTTGGTGGATGACCTCTAGAGCTTGTACTTATTTTGTTGTACTTTCATTTTAGCTGGGCTTGAACTCTGGCACCCATTACTTTATGTTTATAGACATTACATTTAGTACTTTTACTTTTTGGTTGATGTATTATATTCCATTCCATTATGGTTTTATTTTTGTGGTTTTTCATATCTATGTGTGCACGAGATCAAAGGATAGGCCTTCCCTTTCTAGGATATAACTTTCCGTTGCTAGTCACCAGCCCCTAGCCTTTGGAAGGCGGGCTTGGGGTAGTCATGGCATGGGCCCCAGGGGACGGTTCTTGAATGATATTCCAATATATATCATATTTAATTCTAATAATAATCCTTTATAAATAAATTTTAAATTTCTAAATATATAATGTGTACTTGTAATGTCATAAAATTATTAATATATTGGTGTCAAATATTCCATTATATCATATATTAAATCATTCTATTTTAAAAATATGTCACCAATTATTAAAACAACTATCTCTCAAACATGTTACCTATATTTTATATGCTCATTGGGTAATTGTTAGAATATTTAGAAAATAATGTTGATTT
Source organism: Viscum album (assembly GCA_963277665.1). NCBI lineage: Eukaryota > Viridiplantae > Streptophyta > Magnoliopsida > Santalales > Viscaceae > Viscum > Viscum album. The sequence continues at coordinate 1,916,642,079 of OY728125.1, read as the reverse complement.
ATTTTAGCATTTGTTCATTTATTTTCAAATAGAGTCATTACTAATTTAAGTTTCTATTCTACAATAGTTTCATGTCCTTTGAAATAAAAGTATAATGAAAAATGAAATGAAACTCAATACTAAAAAGAATCAGCATCCAAACCAAATACAACCCACATTATAACCTATTTATAAAACCATGACTTATAAACTCCCAATTTCATCAACCAATTCTGAGAAAAGGTTAAAATATACGGTTAACAAATAACCCGTTAAAAGTGCATTACTAGTCGCCTATCATGGGAATTATTGAATCATAGTGGGACGTCTCATTAATAATTCATGAAAACCAACTATCCTTGGTTAAACCCATGATTATAAAGTTACAATATGACTAGATGTTTATAATAACACATTTTACACCATTTCCTCGATGGCAAATTGATGTTCATCAAAAATAGGATAGTTGAATCTCTTTATGCTATTCATTTCATATCTCAACACATCTTATCTAAATGCGTAAAATAACAAAAAAAAATAACCAAATAATATCTTTTGTAAAATATTATTATTAAATAATTGTATTTGGTAGAAATAGTATTCCACTAACCATATGTTATATTACATGGACACTAAAGAATGAAAATAAATAATTTTTTTATAAAATCAAAAGGGATGATTTTAGAATAATTTTAAAATAACTCATAGTAATATTACTCCTGAAAATGATTAAAGATTGTGCGTGAATGAAGCAATACGAAAATCCAATAGATAACATATCCATGTAAAATGATTTGACTGAAGAATCAAATAGTAATACAAAGAAAATTATAATGAAATATCCCAAAATGACAGAAAATGTTCCATCATGGAAAACTTCCACACTCCAAATAGTTGTCTTACATTAACATGGATGGTAAAGTATAAGGGGATCTCAATTATCGTCAAAAAAATATTGAAAATGTTTTTCTAAATCATATATTAAAACTAATATAATCTTTATGTTTTTTAAATCCAAAAATAATAAAACCAAAATATATCAAAGTAAACATATGTAATCATATTATAAATTAAAATTTAATAAATTTAATTATCTTCGGAAAAATTAAAAACCAAAACGAAAATACAAAACAAATTAATGTAGTATTAACATAAAACATAAAAAATGATAACTAATTTATAAATCATGTACCCCTTAAAAGAAAAATTTATAGAACCCTCTTATCACAAAGAATAAGGGGAATCATATATAGGTTTCAAGGTATTCTCATAACTAACCTATTGAATTATTTTTCTTTCAAATTCATAGAGACGCTTAACTAAATCCACTTTTATGTATAAATATACAAAAAAACTAAAATCTCATATCTATTTTACTAATGAGAATCCCTCTGTAAATTTAATCTATAAAATCACTAGCTCCACCTGCCAAAAGCTCACCATTATAGAGGATTTGATATTTCTATTTATTTCTTTTAAAACTCCCCTGATCTTAATGGATCTGAAACTTATTAATCACAAAAATATTAAAATATCTTTATAATAATACTCACCCAATAAAAATCATAAAAAAATTCATAAAATGTAATTAAATTTAGATGTTCCTTCATGAAAAAAGATGTTACAAAATTCATGTGATTTATTGGTCAAATTTGTGTCTTATAAATCATCTGACGATCAATGTGGGGGTTTTATTTTCAAAAAAAATTGTTTAATTTTTTGATTTTTTATAACTAATTTATGTTTTAACTCCATTATAATATTAAATATAATCACCATATGATCTCTGAAACACTTCACATCATACGATAGCTTATTTTTTTAAAACACTATATTGCTTCAAACCACCCGTGTTTTGACCAAAAAATAAAAATAAAATCCTTTATAATTTTATGCTAAGGGCCTCTTGAAATACAGTTATAGGACATCCATTCCAACAAAAAAAAATTAAAATAAAACCATTCAAATTATAAATAATTATATCATGAGTGTTATGTGATTTTTAAAATTAAGAATAATGTAAGACTATGAATCAAAAATATCACCCTTTTGGAAAGTAAAATCATGTATTAAAATATTAAAATAAAACATTCCATTTAAAAAAATTATTCACCCTTTACAAAATAAATAAACTTTCAATTAATATACCACAACATTAATTTTTTTGAATGTTTCCGATAAAAGAATCTTTTCAAAAAAAGATCCCCTTATATAAAAACAATTTTCTCCCCTTAATAAAACAATTTGTCAATCCTTATATCATTATATATATATATATAATAACATTTCTATTTTATCCCATAACTATATATACAAAAAGACCAAAAACATAAAACGAATAATGAATAATAATTGTAATTAGATGTTATAAATTAAAATCCCTTTACAAAAAAATTATGGTAACCATAAAGAAAAAAAATATTTTTAAAAAATAATACATGATGATATTATCCACATTAATTATTTAATATACTTTCTTAAAATTGTGAATAAATATCCTTTTATCATTTTCAATCATATACGTTTATACATTAAAAAAATTATAGCAATGGTAATAAAAAATATTCGAACAGTGGTAATTCAAAAATATGAATACTTTGAAAATTATAAATCAAATATAATATTATAATAAGGAATAATAGATATTTGATAAATTATAATAAGCAGGAAAGATAATTTTACCAAACATCAACCATTGAAAAGGGTGTTTTTAGTTCATTTTATAATGTTAATCTATAATGTGTTTCATTTTTTAATTACCCATGTCCTTCTGGGCTCTGAATTTGAGTATAAATTTAATATTTCAAATTTAGATGGTAATTAGGGATTAAATGGTATTTTAACCTATTATATCATCTTGTATAATTTTTTTAACCTTACTATTGGTCACAAAATAGGTTTCTTACTCTATTAAATGGGTTTTTGTTTAATTTTGACACATTCAAATTTTCATTTAATAATTAGTCTTACTATATAAAAATTAAATATCCTTTAATTTCTATGAATTCAATTTGGAAATATCTTTTGAACGGAGAAAAATATTAATACTTTATATTTTTAGTTGGCACTATAATAAATGGGTTTTTCTAGTCGAGGCAAGAACTCACAGTGGGAACCGAGCATTTCCTCGGGCCCCTTTTTCATATTCATTTCATTTTCTTCCTTTTATTTTCCATTTTATTTATAGTCCTACCATAACATCTCTAATTTGCCCCATTTGGGGATTCTCCTTATTGTGAATGAAGTAAAAGTGTGATAGGAAAGATATATATAGGTATGGAATAAGGGAGGTGTATCTAAGGATCTTACGAGGAGTCAGATCATCATAAATCAACTGTGAAACATAGATGCACGCAATGATTCAGAAAAATCCACCAAAATGAAGGCCATTTTTATGTTTATGAAAAAATTCTTAGTACATTCACCACATTCTTGTTTTATGTCTCTATAATGTCTGTTAAGGACACCAATGGTGTTGATATATGCTTAATTGGGGAAATATGGGGTTTTATGACATTCACTAGGTTTTCACGATCGAAAATAAAAATCACACAATGTGTAGATTCATGAACACAGATCATGATTACTTCCTATTCGGGGAAATTGGACGTTTGGAAGTATACACTGTGTACTCAGAGTACATTTATTTTGGTGGATCTTTTCCATTTTGCTGACTAGATGGGTAGATAGTGTTCTTCAAACCACATGCCTTGTTGTCATGCATGGCCATGAAATTGGGTTCTTGGGGAGACATCATATTAAAGGGGGATATGTTCATGTAGCAGACCACAACCATACCCTAGGTGTGTCCTAGCCTTGTATAAGTGCTTGGAGAAACCCCATGTAATCTTTTTTTGTGTATTACTACATTTCCATACCCCATGTATGCTAGGTCATGTATAGGTACATTGATAGGAAAAAGGCTTTGGAGTATATGTCATGTACATTAGTAATATTTCTTGTAATTTTACATTGCTACCATTTTGAGGTATTCTATTTTTTTTACAACCCATGGTCATAATTTTTATATATATGAAACCATGTTCTGTATTTTATCCATTTATATCATGAGGGTGGAACCCTTCAGGTAATTTTAGGACTCCTAAGAGACTCTATGGGGTGAGTAAGCTCTGATAGAGACGTTCTGCCTATATTAAAAGAATGCATCTATATCCAATAATTGATACATAGAATAACACCCACTTTAGGTTCATGGAGATGGTTGGTTTAATTGTCATTGGTTTTAAATTATCCTCCTTTTTGTAATTCTTATGATATCCCATGGTTATAAGGACTAAGATTTGATTTGAGGAAATAGATAGGATGTTGATTTATCCTACCCTTGAACCTATGATGATATGTGATCCATCTCTAAGGACCATTTTTAAATTACTTTCCCATGATTTCATTCCCCTTATTAGGTGCACCCTTTTGACCTATGGGGGTGTGAAATGTTAGATACAGGGTTGTGGGATGTGTTTTCGAAGATATGTGGGTGTTGGCCCAAATTGACTAGTTGCTAACTGGGGATCCTAAAGGGGGTGCTAATAATTATTTTTTTAACCTAAAGGTTCTCATAAGAGATTCCACTTCATATTTAATTACCTCAGGGATCCCAAGAGGAATTAATCCAGTTATGATATTGTCAAGTGGATTTGATGGGGGATGCCTCCACATGAATATTTTTTTGGAGGATTACAATGTGGATTCTTATGCCTATGTACAAATTCCAATGATCCAGTTTTTATCTTACATTCATACACATAGTATCATAAGAGGGATTCCGTATGTTAAGTATAAACCTCATCGATCCCTCAAGTGATACCTCTCCATTTCATTGATCTAGGTGGTTCCAGTGTCTTACTTAGTGGATTTATATCCTTGAGCTTGTGTGCTATGATTTTGGGTTGATAAGGTAGTGGTTGTCACTTTATAACTCATATTGAACATTTGATATCGAGGGGTTGTGGAAATAGTTAATGTTTTAGGAAGTCATCCAACACTACTATATTATTTATTCTCTTTCCTTGTGACTATTCATGGAACTGTGATTTGTAGACATTCTTTTTAGATCTTAGCCTATAGGGGTCAATGTGATGCACCAGTGTGGTGGGGATTTCCAAAGGTACTTCCTAAGATCAAACTATGAGCATTATATGAATTTTTTTAATGTTATAAGAATTCCAAAAATATCTAGGATTCATCTTTTTCGAACCATAGATTCGAGGTGAATCTAAAGATATAATATCTAGAGTTCCTATAACTGGAATGCCTAGTGTCTCTCGAGGTCCTCCTAGAACCAGATAATAGAGGAGGTTGATGATTACATATAAAAACCATATTATTTAGTGTAAAACATATTATTTATAGCATGATATGATCTAGGTGATATTAGAGGTTTATGGATGGTCGCATCTCCCCCAAACACTATATTACTGTGATATCCCCAAGAATCTATGGTGATCCCCTTAATTGATTTATATGATACTTCCTAGGATTAGTGGGACGCAACATGATTACATTTTCAATAAGTGTCAAGTAATATGTTGTTGATTTAGTTTTTTAATTATTCCAAATTGTTATCTTAGATCCAGGTGTGTATTCCTTATATATCACTAACAGTTTATCCACCTTAGGTATTATATTTGTTAAAATGTCTTGTTTTCCAACACACCAAGACCTAGGATCTAGACATATAAATGGACTAGGGAACTTTGATATAAAATTTTGGTTCCACCAATTACACATAACATGTGTGGTATGTGTAAGATTCCTAAAATCCATATCTGTTCATTATTTATAGGATATCTAGTTGATATAATGATTCGTTCTTTATATAGTAGAGGTGAATATTGTTGATTCCATTCATAAAACATTTATTCACCTGTGAAGGATTATCTTTCTCAGAGGAATTTATAGTACTGTCTAAAGTAGGTGTGGTTGATCAGAATCATATATATAAGGATTTATGGTTGATATATTTTATTTATTTTATTTGAGTTTTTTCTTGTCTAGGCTTCTCATAATGAATGTGAATTCACTAATAATAGCACATCGTTGGTACATCATTGAGGGTGTCCTATATAGATTTATTTCTCACCCCATGTTCCTGCACATCGGTGTGCATGAAAAATTTATGTATGCATTCAGTTTGATCATAGATGAATTATTAATGGGGAAATTCCTAGGGTTCAATGATTGAGAAGATCAACTCTTATAATGTCTTATGATTGGGATTATCTAGATTGGGGGTCATGGATACTAGTTATGTGGTTTTTTGTGGAGTTAGTATTATATCCCTATGTATTTATTTTTATTTGTTCTATATTATATGTGGTCACACCAGTGGGATATTATTGTTTTACATATAAAATAGTTGTTTGGGCCCTTACATATTATCATTTATTATAGTATTATTTATATTTTTTACATTCTTACTATAATTATATATTTATATGGATTATATTTAATTATTTTCATTGTTATATGATTCTAATATGTGGGCATAGTGTCTCGGATAACACACTATGGGCTTTATTTTCTTATTAGCAACCACTGGAATATAAAAAAGCACACTTGAATAATTTTTACCAATAAGATTAGTTACTATTCATAGAATAAACATGATCGAGAAGTAAAATTGTAGTATTATAATATTTCCTTTCCTTTTTTGTTACTATATCATATATGGTTTTCATAAGGATTAGAAATGTGTCAGAACTTGTGCTGGGTATCCGAGGGATGAATTAGGAACACTTATTCTAAAGATAATTATAAGTTTCCATAGATAATGATTATCTAATAAAAATATTAAATCTTATATATTTATATGATTTTTTCATTGAGTGATGCACATTTTGTGTGTATTTTATAATTTTTTGTGGATTTTGGAATCTCGACCCATTGGTTAGTGTCTAGTGATTTTTTTCAAAACATGGCTATTAGTTGAAAGAATCTTATTTTGTATAACACCTCTAAATTATAAAATAATAACTTTATATTTTATATTTTATAGAACATACAGAAACAACCTTAAAAAAACATAAAATATATTTCTTTAATCTTTCAATATCTTGTTGAACACACAACCTTAATTCTAAATGAACTATTAAATGGTATACCATTATAACCTAGCCATTAAACTGGTGGATATGAGTAGAAATAAGAAAGTTATTTATGGAGTATGGTTTACAAATTTCAAAAAACACCTTGATTTTTTATTTATTAGAACTAAACAAATAATCATTTGAAATATGAAGAAGGTTTTTTTTAAAGAATTTTTTCATATAGACGGTTTATTCGTGCATTAAGAAAAAAAATTCATAATAATTTTTACCCATTTTATTAAAAATATTACATAAATTAAATTGATTTATGTAATAAAAATATAAAAATTACCATAATATTTATTTTTGGCATTTTTTTAAAATGTTTCATTTTTTGATGATTATAGAAAAATATTGAATTTATATTGAAAACATCCTTTTCATTTAAATTATTCATAATACAGATTTATATTTCATTAATTGGTTTTAAAATCAAATTAATAAATTTATATATATTAAACCAATTTGTGCCAATTTAATAATTTTTATATTTATTTTTGATATAAAAAAATTGTAAATTTTTGAACATTTTCCCACTGAAAAGTCGATTTATCATTGAGTCTGTGTGAGAAATTTTAAATCCAATTTTTCAAATACTATTAAATTAATTTGTAAATATTGATTCCAGATTTGAAATAATAATTATTTATATTACATAATAATTTCAACTAGATTTTATTCAAAAAAAATTATAAAATAATAAAAATTATTTACCGTGATTATGGTAAAAATGGATTTACTATGATGTTGAACAAAAAATATAAGGGCTAGATTACCTAAACACATTTCTAAAATCCATTTTACCTCTATATATAGACATTATAATGAAAAATTATAAATAATATTCTATTTTGTATCCTTTTTTTATTTGGAAAATATGGTTACACTTTTTTCTGCGAAAAACATACAAGTGTACCACTAACATCGATTATAAATGGTCACCCCATCTCCTATATTATTCACACCATAATACCATTTTTTGTTAGGAAAAAAATTTCCCAAATCACACTAGAAATTAATTTATATAATCCTATGAACCTAACATTCCTCATAAATCCACCATATTGATAATTTTGGTGAAAACCAAAGGAGGTTACCTAAAGAAGAGGTAATGTTCTTCAATGACTAATTTTATTTTATGTCATCCTCCACATACATAATGTAACGACCTAACCCTAGTTATCGATATTCAGTACATTATTTTAATACATTGGCATGATTAAAGGAATCAAATCCCTAAGGACCAATCAGTTTACCAGTCTTGGAAAATATATTACATATATGAATGTTGCATTACATTATAAAATGAAAAAAACAACAACATTTTCTCCATTGAAAACATTAATATCCCTTATACTATCCATGCAGGTTAATAATAATACAATTCTTCGCATATTAGGAAAAATAAAACATTGATATGGGTGATCTTAGATGCTAGGTAAGGATAACAATATAGCGGAAGCATTCACAAATAAGCAGAAACACTTAAAGAAATGTAAATAACTAAAACAAAATCCATTTAAATATAAAATTTAGCATATTAAGACAAAGATAAATCAAATAATACCATTTACATATTCACATGGATATTCTACAAGACTGAAAATCACGTCTAATATCAATAGATAATTTCATAAGGATGTAATGAATAATGTTGGACATCATAACTACATAGTCAAGGCCTCATGCAAAGAATACAATTAAGATTTTGTAAATTCCTTATGCCAAGACACTAGTTTGTCTCATGAGACCTACCGATGCATCGAAGAGCTGTTTCGGGCTCCACCTATCACATACTAAGTCCAATGCATTCCTTATATGAAAATGTTGAAACATAACATAAACATTCGTATTAAAACTAGAATACGAAATGTAAATAATTTAATAATAACCCATGAATGGTATAAAAATAGCACATCCATAGTCGAACATATAATAACACATTCAATACAATATGGAAGAATATATTATAATAAATCAACATCAATCAAGAATCATATCTAGTAAATAATATTGACATAGTGGAAAATGATCAATAAAACTCTTTGAGAGAAATATCCCTTTTTTTGAAATCATTTAAAAGTCACGCATTCATAAAAGAATTAATTTAAAATAGATTATTGAATAAAAGTGTCCCATAGAAATTTGATACTTTTAAAAGGAATTAACATTTCAAAACAATAATTTCCATATAAATAAATCCTTAGAATAATTTTTATAACATAGAAATTAATAAAAAAGATTTAAAAATAATAAATCATTAAAACATTTAAAATTATTATATTGATAAATATTCCCTTCCAAAAAACCATAAAATATTTCGAAATCATTTTTATTAAACATGGACATGGATGATAAAAATGTCCTAGTAAATACTTACGCATAAACAATCTCGGATAATAATGAGATTGAGGAATAAACCCTTACCTAGTACTTTTTTTGGTGTAGGGTACTTTAAACACCTTTATAATAGTTAAATCATTGATATTACATTATACAAGAACCACATACATAAATATGGTATCAAATATTATCTTATAATATTTTTTTAATAATATTTTAGTAGTATCACTGTTTCGGGTGTTAACTGATTCCTTTTCCTTTATATGTTTTGTTACATATGCCATGTTTGTTATGGAAATGATGTATTTGATTCATATACATAATGATATTAGTTTATTAGAAATTATTTTTAATAATGAGATGAAAATTATTCTTGAATGGTTATGATGGGGAATGAATCTCATCGGAGTAGTGGAGACGGTAATCCGTACGTACGCGTGGACAATACTTTTATTTCATTTTTCTATTTTTAATAGGAAAGTAAACAAAATAATACATAAGTATATTATTATTTCAGTATAATATAATTATTTATATAAATTAATTATGTTCATTTACACCATTCTTTATAATTCCATTTGTGGTATGAAAGAGTCATATCACTTCGAGGGGTCGGTAGTCCGCACCTCCTCAAATGAAATTATCGTATATATTCAACATGAAAATAATAAATGTATGATATAAAATAGTATTTATAAAGATTATAGATAAAAAATATCATAAATATCATAAATAATTATAGTTCCATCATAATGGCCACCATAAGAGGTGGTAGTAGAAGATTGAACAATCATCGTTTCGTGAGGTAGTAGTATTCCGTCCAAAGATACATTATGTTCAATACCCATTAGATAGAGGTTTGTGTACGTTTTGTTCAAATAATTCTCATAAAATCAACATTTTATATTTAAGATACATGTGTTGTTGTAAAATAAAGTAATAAATAGAGTTTATGGGGTTGGAGAAGTAAAATAAAAGAAAAGAACTTAAGAGGAGATGTTACCTTTAAATCGGATAACTCCCTTTGGATTGAATCAAAAGGATTCCAAAAGGTCCATCTGACTAATGTAAGGCTTATAAGATAAATATATGGGTGTAGGGAGATTAATTAGGTAGAGTTATGACAATAAAATTAGCTTTATATGGGAGAGAAATGGGTTAGAGGTTGGGGCTTTTTATAAGGGGTAGAAGGGGCACTTTTAGAATTTTGAAAATATTATTTTATTATATAATTATTTTCGATTTATAAAGGTACAAAACTCATTAAAGTAGAGTATAAGATGACTAATGTTAGAAATAGAATCATAAAACAAGAATTCTACTAGTTTTGGATATTGTTTTAATTTCTATAATCTCATTTATTTATATCATTCTTTAATGATGTCAACACTGCATCATTATTGTGTCATAAATAATATTAATTATTTGATGTCTAAAAATTATACAAAAATACCATGATGTATTAAATGTTTTTATATTTAAAATAAATTTTTATAGTTGAAATTATAACTAATATAACCCCTTGTAAAAATTAATTTACTAAAAGATAAATGTTTATGTTATTTTAGTCTTTACCTTAAATTTATTAATATAAACTATCATTGTCACACTCAAGGGGATCTATGTAATCCCAAAATCTACCCAAGTATGGAAATGGTAGAAAATATATCAACCAATAGGAATAGGACACATGTCAATGTAATTTTATATTATAATAATAATATATGTTTACATCTATTTAGCAGATTTACCCTTTAACCATGGTAAATAAAATATTTTCTGATGTAAATATTCATAATGTCAAAAAATAAAAGATATCTATTTACACAATTTGGACCTCCTAATTCAAAATATGTAATCCATTTTTCAATATTCAAAATACAAAAGTGGCAGAAATTAATTTAATATTAATTACTTTTGTCAAAACAAAAAGCGTGTTTTCAAGAAATAATTACTATTAAAAGATTGACACTTTTTTATGTTTAGTTTAAATGTGAAATTACATCCAATGACATATATTATATTAAATGATAAAAATAATACTCTAATGATAATTTAAAACCACTCAAATTTATTATTTAACACTATAAATTATTTCGATTGAAAAAGTTATTTTCACCAAAAAAATTTACTTTTCACTAGTCATCAAAATGTGAATGGTATTAGAAAAATAAAAAATATTTATCCAAACAAAATTATTATATCCCGCTTCTAAATAATTTTAATTTTATTGAAAATATAAAATTTTCAAATATTTTTAAAAAAATTTACGCAATTAAGAGGTAATATTGCATTTTTTGAAAAATAATTCTTTTATCTGATAAAAATAAATTTGTTGTTATAATATGTATAAGAAAAGCATAATCTGAATTTTAAAAATATATGAAGTATATAAAATTCAAAATTTAGTTATTATTATTCATAACCACTATTTGAACGGCTGGTTTTGTATGTCTTGGTACACTCGAACACGGTGCTGTGTGTAGCGCAAGGTATTGAATTTCGTCGAAGAGAAAATGTACTACAAAATCTTCGTGTGTTACATTCCCCTCTACTTAAATAAATGGAATCCTCAAAATTTAAAATTTTTATTTGAAAATAAAAGGTTAAAAATAGAAAAATACATTTGTGGAAAACCCACATCAAAAACTGGGTTAATGAAATTTAGTCTTAATAAGAGGGAAAGGGAAATGAAAAAGTCACCACCAAATTATGACCTCGATGAGGAGAACATTAGTGGAAATTAGAGATACATAATTGGAGGAGAAATGTAAATATTTATAGGGAGTGGTTGAGGACATCAATCACAAAAAAGAGTAAAATTGATGGCTACGAAGACATCAATTTATGATGATTTAAAATATCATCAGTTCAACAAAACATAATGTATTAGGATAACACATTTTTGGTATTAAGATACCATCCATAATGTTTAAGAATTAATTTATTCATAGAATAAGAGGACCAAAATATAATTTTAAAGTAGAGTATCATAATTCAACTAATTCTTACCACAGACACTAATTTCACTCTAAAAGATAATAGAGTTCCAAAATTTTCTATTTATCCTAATCATATAGGGTTCCAAAAATAGTGAATTTATAATTTACATGTAATACCTTTTAAAAAAATTACATGATAAAAAACATGACATCACGTAGGCCAGTGGTAACTGAGGCACCCTTGTCTCCCATCAGTTGTAGGTTCAAGTCTCACGGCCTTTCCGGACACGACGGATTCTCGCCGGACCTCCAGGTTGTTCTTTTTATGAAATTCCAAAAATAATCTCAAGAAATGATTTAACCTTAAAAATAGTATCCAATATTGAACTTAATCTATTCAAACCTTTAATCTTATCCACAATACTTCTATCCAAAATCAAAATCCAAAATATATAAGGTCACATATTATACATGTGAATACCTTCATTGTGTATTCTAATAAAATGTGGTAATAAAATGAATTTCCTAAAAACCATATTTGAATTGGTATGTAATTATTTATTCATTTTTTAAAGCATAGAATACGGGATATACACCTTAAATAAAAAAATTTTGAATACTCTAACAATGATGGTATAAATAAACCATTAATACGTTCCAATTTAGTCAAGAATATCCAATATAATTTATCCAAATAAATCATCACTTATTCCAAAATCAATAACTTAGTATCAGAACCATATTTAGGTTTATCTTTCCTTCAACCATGTATTTTCCAAAAATTTAAATTATTTTTTCATCACATATCTTAGTACCATGTAATCTCAAATCCTCAATGAAATAGTTTTGCAGTACAATATTTATTTATTTTCATTATTTATATAACAAGTACATCATTGATACAACACTCAAATGACATAATTCATTAATAACAACATATAATCACTAGACATTTCTCTTCCTCTATGGTAGTATCATAACTTTATTATTATTCAACAGAATCATTTTTGGTATAAACTAATGATTGGGACATTGATTGGTATAGTGTCCCAACTCCTTGAAGATGAATCATTGTACATTTGATACCATTTTCTTACCCTCTTAATCATGAACATGGGGTCCTTTATCTCTAGACTTATAACATACTCCCATTCCCTTCATTAATTTACCAAGGTGATTCTTTCCACAGTTATCACATATAGAAAATACTTATTTCCCTTATTCCCTTTATCCATCACACTCTCAACCATTCTTTTCTTCCCTCGCTTCCCTTCAAATCCATTGCACTCAGAGAATTATGTACATATCTATTTAACACATGATATTTTCTCTTCCTATGATGATAATACAAAGGATACTATTTCCTTTCGATATGATGGCTTAATACCATGAAATATATGTTCCTTATTACTCTTTAGATCTTGTGTATTGGTGGAGTTCACATTCTATCTACTGGGTGCCAACTCTAAACAATGGAATACACTATGTTAGTTTATGAATCTCAATTCATTGTTCTAAACTTGTAAAATACCTAACGTAAATTGAAAAGGTTATGCATATAATCTGTAGTCATAAAAAATGTTTTCTTTGAGGAAGTATTTAATCATAAATCCTTAAAAATTGTTGTAAATAAAATGTGAATTATCCAAATTATGTCCCCTAAAAGTGTCATAACCAATATTGTAGCAAAGCCTGTTGTCATATACTAGGATACCTTAGGTAAAGCCTGAAACTCCTTGTCAGAGTTTTCACTTCTACATAGAACTATTTAAGACACACCTCTACCTACTCTTATTGAGATAGGGATGCACTACTTGTAAAATACACAACGTCTCTACATTACAAAAATTCATGTAATTTCTTATATACTAATCCACAATGATTATCTTAGGGAAATTTTTTCTAATCAGAGTTTATCTAAATCTATTTCCATTGATGTTTGATATTTTCCTCTGATACTAACAATAATGCCCCGACCCTAGTTACCCAGAGTCTGTGCATTATTTTAATACATTGGAATAATTACAGGGAATCAAGTCACAAAGGACCAATTCGTTTAGCATCCTTGGAAAATGGATTACATACATGAACATCACATTACATTATAAAATTAAAAAAAAACAACAACAACATTGACTTCATTGACCACATTTATATCCATTAGACTATATCTACAGGTCAGTCATCATATACATCTTCCCATCCAAGGAAAAATAAAACATAGAAAGGGGTTATCTCAGATGCTCAGTAAGTATAACAATATAGCGGAAACTATCATACATAATCATAAACACTTAAGGAAATATATAAAACAAAAACAAACGACTTTTAAATATAAATTTCAGCAGAATATAGAAAAGATAAATCAAAAAATTCTATTTACATATTCACATGGATATTCTACTAGTCGAATAATCACATGTAATATCAATAGATAATTTCTTAATGATGGAATGCATAATTTCTGACATCATGACCACATAGTACAGGCCTCATGCCATGACTAAAAATAAAGTTTTTCTCATGCCATATTCCAATAAACTTATTGGTATCATGTGACCTACTGATACATCGAGGAGCTATAGGAGGCTCAAACTGTCACTTACTAATTCCAATGAATTACTCATATGAAAATTTTGAAACATAACATAAACATTCGTATTAAAACTAGCATAAGAAATGTCAATAATTTAATTATAAACCATAAATGGTATAACAATAGCACATATATAGTCACACATATCATAAATAATTCAATACAATATGGAAGATTATATTATAATCAATTAACCTCAATTAAGAGCCATATCTAGTAAAGGATGTTGACATAGTTGAAAATGATCAATAAAATTCATTGAGAGAAATATCAATTCTTGTGAAAACATTTAAAAGTCACACATTAATAAAGGAATTAATTTAAAAAATATTTTTTAATCAAAGTGTCCAATATATCTTTGAGACATTTGAATGAAATTATCATTTTAAAAAAGTAATGTCCCTATAAATAACTATTTAAAATCATATTTAAAACATGGACATTAATTTAAAATATTGAAAAAACAAATCCCTAAAATTTTTAAAATGTTGATATTGATAAAGAGTCCCTTCCACAAAACCATACAATATTTTGAAATCATTTTTATGAAACATGGACATGGTTGATAAAAATGTCCCAGTGAATACATACACATAAACATTATCAGATAATAATGAGATTGAGGAATTAACCCTTAGCTTGAAATTTTCTTTGGTCAAGAATACATTAACCTCCTATATAATCATTAAATAATTGTTATTAAATTAGTAAATAATGACATACATGAATATGATATAATATATGATCTTATAATATTGCTTTGTTAATAATATTTTAGTAGTATCGTTGTATTTGGTGTTAACTGATTTATTTTCCTTTATATGTTATATTATGTAAGCCGTGTTTTTTATGGACAGGATGTATTTGATTCATATTCAGAATGATAAGAAGTTCTAAAACATTAATTTTAATAATAAGATGAAAATTATTCTTGAATGGTTGCATTGGTTAAGGAATCTCATTGCGTTCGTGGAGACAGTAATATGTACGTACACACGAACTCTACTTCTATTTCATTTTTTTATCAAAAGAAAGAAAACAAAATGATACATAGGTATATTATTATTCCAGTATAAAATAATATTTTATATATGTTACTTTTTTTCATTAACATCATCCTTTATACAATCCATGTATGGTATGAACGAGTCATATCACTTTGATGGGGCAGTAGTCCGCACTTTCTCAAATGAATTTATATATACAACATGAAAATAATAAAGGTATGCTATAAAAAAGAAATAAAAAATATTATAGATAAAATAAATATCATAAATATCATATATAATTACAGATCCATCATAATGGCCACCATAAGAGGTGGCAGTAGAAGATTGAATAATCATCGTTTCGTGTGTCAGTAGTTCGCCGTCTACAGAAACATTATGTTATATACCCATTAGATAGATGTGTTTGTAAGTGTAGTGAAAATAATTCTGATAAAAACAACCTAGTATATTGAGGATAAATTTTTGTTATAAAATAAATGAATAAAGATAGATTAGGGGGCTGGAGAATTAAAATAAAATACATTAACTTAAGAGGATATGTTACCTTTAAATCGGGTAAATCCCTTTGGTTTGAACCAAAAGAAATCCTTAAAGTTCCTTATTCCTATGGTTAGGGTTATAAGAGGAATATAGGGATGTATGGAAAAAATTGGTCTTATTTTTGATGATGTAAGAGGCTTGAGAGGTGTGATAAATGGGTTAGAGGTGAGGGCTTCTTATAAGGGGGAGGAGGGGCTCTTTATGAATGTATGAAAATATTATTTTATTATATAATGATTTTAGGTTTCTAAAGGTCCAAAACTCATTAAAGTTAAGGATAAGATGAATCATGTTTGAAATATAATCATCCTATAAAAATGGGACAGGTTTTGGATATTTTGTATAATTTTTATAATCTCATTTATTTATATAATTATTTAATGAGGTAAACACTACATCATTATTGTGTCATAAATAATTTTATTTATTTGATATATAAAAATTATAAAACAAATACCAGGAAATATGAAATCTGTATATCATTCAAATAAATATTTATAGTATAAAGGATATCTTTCATAACCCCTTTTAATGTTTTTCTACTAAAAGATATATGCTTTTGTCCTCTTGCATTTACTTTAAATTAAATAATATAAAGGGTCATTATAACTCTCAAGTGGCTCCATGTGCTCCCCAAATAGACACAAGGATGCCCATTGTCGGAAATTTATCAACAAATAGGAATAGGACACATGTTAGGGTAATTTAATATTATTATTATTATATTTTTTACCCTTATTTACCAGATTTACCCTTTAACTATGGTAAATAAAATATTTACTAAAGTAAATATTCATAATTTATAAAACTAAATTTTAACAATTTACATAATTTGAACCTCCTGTTTATAAATATGGAATCCATTTTCCACATTCAAAGCACAAAAGTGGAAAAAATCAATTTAAAATTAATTCATGTTATCAAAACAAAAAGCGTGTTTTTATGAAATAATAACTATCAAAAAATTGACAATTTTTATGTCTAGTTTTAATGTGAATTTACAATCAATGACCTAAATTATATTGAAGAATAAAAATATAATCTAATGATACATTAAAACCACTCAAATGTATAATTTAACTCTATAAATTATTTCAATTAAAAAAGAAGTTTTCAATTAAAATTTAGTATTTTTCTCTATTCATCAAAATATGAAAGTTATCAGAAAAGTACTGATTTTTTTTATAAAAATGATGGGGACAAAGCCTCAATTTATTATTTAAATCAAGGGTTTCTTTAGACTATGTAAAGGGTGACCCATTACATAGCATTGAGGTTCAAGGTCAAGTGGCCTGAATACAAGGCTCGAATGCCCATTTTTTGGCCCATTGGACCCCTTAGTGAACAGTACTGCTACAGTACCCGCACTGCTACTGTACCACAACTACTACAGTACCTACTACAGTCCTTCTACCACTAAAGTGTCTCCACTGCTACAGTACTTCTACAGTATCTACTACAGTACTGCTACAATGCCCAGAAATTCACCCCTGC
This sequence comes from Viscum album, assembly GCA_963277665.1. Classification (NCBI taxonomy): domain Eukaryota; kingdom Viridiplantae; phylum Streptophyta; class Magnoliopsida; order Santalales; family Viscaceae; genus Viscum; species Viscum album. The sequence continues at coordinate 1,916,624,069 of OY728125.1, read as the reverse complement.
CAGGATTTGATCCTGGGTCTTTTGGAGGCCAAGCAGGAGCCTGTACCACTAGGGTACCGGCTCGTTGGTAGAAAAGTACTGAAAATTTATCCAAACTAAGTTTTTATGTATCTATTTTAAAGAATAATTAAATTATATAAAATTGAATATATTAAAGTGTAATATATTTGTTTTAAAGAAGGTTCTCCATTTAAAGGACGTAAAATTTCATTTCTTAAAAAATATTTCTTTTATCTGAAAAAAATGACTTTGTTATTATATTATGTCTAAGAAACAAATAATATGGATTAAAAAATTATATGGAGTATTGTAAATTTTAAATTCAGTAAATAATATTCATAACATCTATTTGAAGGGCTAGTTTGGTAAGTCGTGATGCGCTCGAACATGGTGTTTCATGTAGCATAAGTTATTTAATTTCTTTGAAGATATAACATACTTTGAAATCTTGGGGTGTTACACATAAATTATTATTAAACGATTATAATATAATAACCTTTCAATATTACATATACAAGTATGTTTATAGGTTAATTTTAGGACCTAAAAACATCCCCGCATCCATCAAATTGGTTACAAAATCATTATTCATGTGTGTGGTGGACTACCACCTCACGAATGGGTATCATTTATTTTCCACCACCACCTATCATGGATGAGTATGATAATGGATATAAAGTATATGTATGAAATTTATAACATAATTATACCATAGGTGTAATTATATCATATATACCTTTTTATGTTGCATTTTATAGATGACACAATAATGTTGCTTGTGTGTATCAATGACTACCACATCATCAGGTGATTAGATTTTTTTTCACTACACATTACGTGGAAGGTAATAAAGATATATATAATGGATATTTGTGATGTAAATTAATTAATTATGATATTCATGACATATTTATCATTCAAAAAATATAATTTATTATTTTATTTATTATCTTTTCACTCATTTAAATATGATAAAATTTTTCATGTACGTGTGGACTACTACCTTCACAAAGTTCTATGACTCTCTCGGCCTCACCATGCTACATGAATTATATATATATAAGTAAATAATATTATTGTTATGATACTATGATAATTATGTAATTATAAAATAGTACTTGATTCATTTTCATATTGATCATTGAAAAATGTAAATGTTTCTCATGCATACGTAATTCATGTTGTATTCATGGTCGTAATGTATTTAATATCCAAAAACCAATATTAATTATTATCCTTAAAAGTATAATTGATATATAAATATTATAATTATTTAATTATTATTATTATTATTATTATTATTTGGCTATATAATATGATGAAGAACCAGTTATTTCATATCAAAACACGCATGAAAAAACAAGGCAATTAACACCCAGAACCGGGAAAATAATAAAATATAAATAATGAATGGTTGATAAAATATAGTAAACATATAATATATGATATTATAAAAGTAAATATGGTTATGTTATAAGTTAATAGAATTTTTAAAAATACTATATAGGAGTTTAAATAACACTCAATCAATGTAAATCATGTGGTAAGGGATTTGATCTCAATTACCCTTCATTGACGAATAATTTATTATTATGACCTAGATATCCTTTATATGGTGTAAGTAATGATTCATAGAAATTTAACATAATTATTCCTTAAAAATTCATGGAATTTTTTTTTCCAATTTGAATTACTTCATCCAATGGCATTTTCAATGTGGTAAAGGATTTAAAATCTTAATTTCATCTCATTGTGTTATATTACTTTTTTGTCATCATTTATATTCAATGATTATGTGATTAATTAGTTTTGATTATATTATGTAGTTTTTTCACTTTTTTATGTGTATATAATTTTTATACACATAATATATTTATTTATAAATCCCCACTTCAATTTTATGGTTACTATAAGCGTTTATTTCATAGTCTCATTCTAACTGAGATTGTTTATTCTTGAATATCAGTTAAGAATTTAATTTTATCATTTTTCAATAAAACAATTAAAATTTCGTCAACTATATGTATTCATGATATTTTAATGTAATATTACCATTTTACACTATTTGGTTCTAAAATTACGTGAAAATATTTTTTTTAGGAAAATCGAACAATATTTCACTCTTCAGTCAGAAATCTATTTTCATCCAAAACCATGTTTTCCAAAAATGTTTCCAAAAATGATTTTTACTATTTAAAATTTATCTATTAAATAAATTTTTTTCCATTTTCACTTTTTAAAAAATATGTTTTATTGAAGTATCATGTTGTTTTCAAAGAAAATATTTCTGGTTTTTATAGGATAGTTAAGGAATATTTTTTTTTCTCTTCTACGAAATGAAGGGATTTTCCAACCATCATGACCACTGAAATATTTCAAATCATATTTTATAATTTTAAAATTATATTTTTAAATAGAATTTTTTTTATATTTTTTTATGTTTTAATTTGTGATTTTGAAAATGAATAGTATATTTTCCCAAGATTATTTTTAATGATATTTATACGATATCTAAATTAAGCAATATAAATAACCTTCGGTTCTTACTCCAATGAGTATATGTTGTATGTATACCATAATTTTTATTTATATGGTTGTTTTATGATCATTTTACCAAGGAAATTATTAATGTTGCCTTAATTTATTATTTTTATAAGTTATTATGTTTCCCTTGAAATATTTAATTTCCTAGAATCATTATATGTTAAATTTACACAAAATGTAAATATTATTTATAATCAATATTATTATTTCATAAAATGTTTCTCATTTATACATGTGGGTCTAAGAAATTTATAGCCCATCCATTCATTAGTAGACACCTTCGGTACTAGATTTTGGAAATAATAGGCTAGTGAACATAACCATATGATATAATTTGAGGATAAGTATATAATAATATAATAATGTTTTGGTAAATAAGTGATTATGTGGATTTCCTAGAATATGAATCCATTTATAGATACTACAACTGGGTGTGATTCTAGTACAAATATACCAATGTTGTAATAACTCCAAAAAAGACACAATGGGCTTCAAACAAATTTCACCTTATGTATGAAAATTGGCATTACTACACTACTGGTTTGATACTCATGGGTAATATTCTAGGAATATTTCAAATTTTCTTGACAACCCATTATGAAGTATTTGAAAATAAATATTTCTTTAAAAGAACCATATCTATGATTATGAGAGTAGTTGTGCATAAATGTTTCAACTTATATTAAGTGTATAACTAGTATTTAATTTATATATTGTGTATCATAATGTTATGATATAATATAATATACTCCATTATTTAGAAACAGTTCTTGATGGAAGAAATATGATTCGTACCAATTAACATAATCAAAAGATTATGAATGGTCATTTATTTGGTCGTCTTTGTCCAATATTTTAAAGGCAACAAGTCTCACAAAACTTCTCATCATATTATAACATAGTATCATGTGATAAAAATATAAATAAATGATTCTATAAGGGATATGGTTCAGAATATAATCAAGAGAAGGAGATAATAGCATGTGAAAATATGGATAAATGAAAAAAGTGAAATAATGATTTTCTGTCATGTTATAATTGTGGGAAGTAACTCCCTGGTGCTTGCATAAATGGAATGGTAGTTTTCTGTAATAATGGAGATAAAGGATACCATGCTTGTGATTTTAGGGGTAAAAAAGTTGAGAATTTTAAATTCATTAATTTTAATGTGATGGGAAACTATGAAAAACAATGTCTCAAGCATCAAAGGAATATAACTCAAAAGATTCAGATGAATCTTGTTCATGCTTATGCTATAATATATGAGGAAGAAGAAATATTAATAAGTGTATGTTTTGATAAAAAAAATTATGTTTTGGAGTATTTTATCAATTACATCATGGTTATAATAATTAGGAAATGTATAATTATAACGCTATGATACTTTTTCATTGTGTAATTGAAGTTAATTATTGAACAATACCCATGACCAAGATCAATAATTATCTGTAATGTTAAACTCCTTAGAAATAAATTTATTGATTGAGAGATAACCCATAATATATTCCTAATGATAGGATAATGATGATGGTAAAAATAGATTGTCAATATGGATATTGTTAATTTGATAGTATTGAATAGCTTGGGACTGGTAAATGATTTACTTAAAAAGTTGTTTGTACTCTCATTTATAGAGATTATAGAATCTTTGTATTTATGGAATATATCAAATAATCTATAACTTACTTAAGGAATATGGAATAAATTATATTTTCAGTAATATTTTATAGTAATTCCAATTGTTATCATGTTTCAAAAAAAATTAATAATAAGGTTATTAATATGTTTGGTGTGTGGTGATTAAGTGTTACATCATATTATTTGGTGAATTAATCAAAAATCTATTTTTAAAATTTATTGACTATTTTTCTATAGCTATTGATCTTAACATTTTGTAAGGGATATGAGTTTAACCATTTATGAAATGGTTTATGTTAAACATTGAATGAGGTTTTAGAGATTAATGACTTACGTCACCTTATAGAGATTTATTCAAATTGGACAAATTATTATAACCACTTATTCATAATAAAAAATAGTGATCAATAGAATGAGTTATCATTATATTAAAGAAATGATGATCAAATTAAAAATGTATTTTTGTGCTTCAGGTAAAAAAATTATATTTGGATATTCATTTATTTGAGTAAGCAATGAATTTGAAATGCATCGATGCATAACCCAAAGATGAAATTATTATTGAAAAATAGAAACATTTCAATTAAGTACATTTTGTTATAATCATAGACCATAAATCCTTTTCAATAATAAAAAATATATTTCTTTTAGGTCTTTAACTTTACATTGATCAATTACTTTCTTCTGATCAATGACAACTATTATTCTTGATAATTATTTATGCTTTTCTTCCATGTGCACATCATCACATGACACCAATTTTCTCCAACATATAATCCTAGTTATGTTTTACTCTATATGACCATTTTACATCCCTTTTATCTCTTATTAAAATGATATTTTATTAACATTTTTTATGGTCTGGGTTTTCAATAAATGAATTTTCAAATATCAAACACTTTATTTTTAAGCGCAAGATAAAATTGAAAGGATTAAATTTTTTTAAAGGTTATATAATGTAAAAACCATAAATTATAAAATAAGAACACTGTACTCGATAGACTAGGAAAATTACTACCCCTAACATAAACAAATAAAACTATAGATTTCATTATGTTTTTCGTAGCTTTTGGAACATGCAACCTCAAGTATAAATAAACCATAATGTCGAGTAAAATTATAAAATAGAAATTAAATTAGTAAGTCTGAATATTACTAACTAAATTGTATAAATTATATGGTCCAAAAAAGTAAAAAATCACTTGTTATTTATTTATTATGAATAAAATATGAATCATATTAAAAAAAACAGTAATTTAATGAATATATTAATTTTTTTCTCAAAGAGAATTTAATCGTACTTTTAAAACATAGTTTAAAATTAATTATTACCTATTTTATGAAATTTCATTGATAAAATCAAATTAATTTATGAATACAACCTATATAAATTATCATAGGATGAATTTTTTGGATTTTTGTAAATGTTTTATTTTTTGATGAATAGAGAAAAATACAGAATTATAATTAAAACCCACATTCTAGTATAAATTATTTAAATTATAAATAATATTTTTGAATTGGTTTTAAATTAAAATTATCATAATTATATATCAGTTAAAATAATTTATTTCATTTTAATTATTTTCATTTTTAATATTTAAATAAAAACACTGTGAAATTTTGAGCGATAACCCTTTAAGAGATCTCATTATTGTCATATCTGTGAGAATAATGTTAAATATAAATTCTCCGCATATATTAGAGAAATTTTGAAAAATGAAATAAATATTTAATATCACAATAATTTATATTATTAAACAACTTAAACTAAATTTTTTAGTAAAAATAATAGTGAAAAAATAAAATTTATTTTCTGTGATTAAGGTAAAAAATTAATTTACCAAGGTTTAAACTAGAAGATACATGTTAAAATTACCTAAACCACAGATAAAATCTATATTATTATATTATTTAAAATATATAATGACTAATTCACTATAATATACTTTTTCTACCCCTTTTAATGTTAAAATTTGTGTGAATTATTTGATTTTTAAAACATTCTAGTGTGCCACTCAACTCACTTATAAAAGGCCACAACTCTTTTCTCATATTCACACCATCAAACCAATTTAGTTTGTCCAAGAGATAAGAAAATAATTTAAAAAATCCATACTCTGATCCTAGAATCTATAATTTCAGCATAAAAAGAACTGGGTAAGACATTTTGTGCAGACATAAGTAGGCTATGTGAAGAATTGGTGACATTCCCCAATGACCAATTTTATAATATTTATTACTCCACCTTTTAAATTTCCTATTAAAATAATATAATATAATATTATTAGTATTTTACATAAATTGATATGTTTTATGAAAATGTAATGATCTTAAACCATCGCTAATTCACTAAAATATGTCATTAAATAATCATTCATGTGTATGGAAGACTACTACCTTGAAAACAAATGTCATTCATTTTTCAATTTACACCTCTCAGGGTTGAGTATAATGATTGATATAAATTATATATATGTTATTTATAACATAATTATACATTTTAGTCGTTATATAATATATATATTGTTTTTACTTTTTATTCCGTATAGTATGTGATAATGTCGCTCATGTGTACGACAGACTACCGCATCGCAAAGAAATGTTATTCAATTTTTCACTAATGATTTTAATAGATAGTTGTAATGATAAATTTAATTAATATATGTGATATAAATGAAATAATTATGATATCCATAACTTATTTATCATTCTAAAAATATAGTATATAATCTAATTTCTTACATTATCACTCTCTTATAGATGGTAACATCATTTTTGTACGTATGGACAACCGCCTTCGCGAAGTTATGTAACTCTCTTATCATCACCACACCACATGGATAATATATATATATATATATATATTTATTTAAGTATATTTAAAATAATAATATTTACATTATTTTTTTATTTTAATTCTTATATGATAAGATATTTCTCACCTATTTTTATAAGGATCATTGAAAAATTGAAATGATACCAATGTGTACGTGTGACCTAGCATCTTCAGGATCGTAATGTACATAATTTCTAAAAACCAATATTCATTATTAGAATTAAAAGTATAATATATATATATATATTAAATATTTCATGATTATTATTCTGGATATTATGTAATTATATAATATGATACAAAACCAAATCTTTTATATCAAAATATGCATGAGAACCCACACTATTAACACTCATAACAATGAGAATAATGAAAGATAATTATCTAATCATTTATAAGATGTAATAACAAGATCATATGTTATATTTTAAATATTAATATGTCTATTTAATAAGTAAATAACCTGATTTTAGAATCTATAATAGAGGATGAATCATGTTTAACTAAAAGAAAGTGTGAGGTAAAGTAATTCAACTCAATTCCCCTTCATTGAGGCATATTTTATTTTTCCCACCTCATTTCTTTTATATGGTTTAAAAAATTACCCATTTACATATTATAACATGATTCATTTATTATTTATGGCAATTTAATTTTCGACATTAATTATTTCAGGCTAGTTTATATGACCTAAAAATTACAAGGTGGAAATAAATCTATAAATCATTTTATTTTCCTTGGGTTGTATTCTTTTCTATCATCTTTGATATTATAAGACTATGTGCACAATGAATTTTTATTATATTATATTTTTCTTCAGCATTTTTATATTTTTTTATATTTTATAAACATAATCAATTAATTTTCTAATCCTCACTCAAATATTATATTCATTCTATTGGTTTATTTTATAATAACATTTTAATTAAAAAAAAATTATAAAAAATAAGTTGAAGGATATTTTTTGTAATTTTAAAATAAAACGACATTATTTTCTTACACTATTCAAAAATATTATACTTTCAAGTAATATTACCATTTTCCACTCTTTTATACTTAAAATAATTAAAAAAAATTCTATAATGAAAATCTAAAGCCATTTTCCTCTTAAGTCGAAAATCAGTTTTCTTTGAAATCCATGAATCCTAAAAAAAATTGATTTTTTTAAACTTTTCTAAATGATTAATTAAATAAATTTATAACCATTTTTTTAAAAAAAAATTAAAAGTAATCAGTATTTCATTATTAAAATAATGAATTTATGTAGTATAACAAAAAGTTAGTGGAATATTTATTCTAACATATAAAACATGAATAAAATTTCCAGTCATCATTAGAACTCAAATATTGTAAATATTTTTATATATGTCTCAAAGAATATTTTAAAAGAAATTTGTTTCAATATTGCTTTTTTGATATTTTTAAACAATTTTTTAAAATAAAAAATTATTTTATATAAGAATGTTTTTAATATAACTTTATTGTATTTATATTCATCAATAACAAAAACCATTCATTATTAATGCAAATGATATATGTTCTACTGATACCATACATATGATTTATATTAATGGATTATGATCATTTGACAAAGTAAATAATTGAAATTCAATTTATTATTTATTCTTATTTTCATTAACATTCATTTGAAATATTAACATTCCAATTATCATTATATAATAAATTACCACTTATATCCATATAATTTATCATGGATAAAATTAATTATTAAATTTGATCACATTTATACATATGGTGTTTTACTGTTTAATTTATTTTATTGACTAGGTAAATATTTATAATCTACATTCCTTATTCTATATACATATTTAATGGTAATACATATTGATTAGAGACTGAAATTGATCATTTGATATATGATAAATGTTTTACTCCAATAGTGGTGGGTGGGTCTCTGTATTATATAACCCTTTATTTCATTAGTAGGTATCAGAAGAAAAATTCGTAAGCTTGTATTTAATGGGTTTTACCTATAGTTTTAAATTATCTTGTGATCGATCATGATGGTAGATGTATCATATGTCTCGGGAATGCTTTCCAATAATTAGGAATTCCCATCATTTAGAATTTAATTTTTATTACCCATAATATTTTCCCATTTACATTTTATCTAAATTAATTTCATTATGAATTTATTGATTAAATGAAATGTATTCTCAGTTAATTACATTTACATATTGATTACGCATTATCTAGTTGTGATTTTCATGTTATTGATTAAATTGAATTTTTTTCTCTATAATTTACATTTATATATTGATTATTACCTAACTTATTATGCATGGTATTTTCTCCATTATACTATATATCAATTTATTTAATTCTCTACTTATTGACTTAATGTATTATGGGTTCAGATATATACTCCATTTCAACTATGCTTATTAATTCTGGATAGGTTCCACTGTACTTATGCCTTTCGGGGCACTTGAGGTCACCAATATTTTATTGCCTGCCCTAGGAATCCATGAGGTGTACTATGATTGATATTCTTGTATACTCTATTACGAATAATTTTATTCTCAATATTAAATTATGTTGTAAATTTTTTTTCAAATAAAATAGAAGACATAATAATTTCTCTAGTTTTCCAGGGATTCTAATCTATTTGGTCCTTCAAGATGAAATTACATGAATCACATTCAAATTTAATAATGTAGGTAAATTTTTCTAGGTTATTGGGGTTATGGTCATTATATTTGGTATTAGAGGAGGGCTAGTAGAAATATTGGTAACTATATTTAAGAGAAAAAAGTAAGGGATCATAACCATATGATATATTTTATGATAAGTATATAAGAACATCCTAATGTTTTGGTATGGATTATATTATGTTATTTTGACTATAAAATACAACAATTTTTATATACTATAAGTGTGTGTGGCTCCGGAATACATATACCTAGGGGTAGTCACTCAAAAAAGTCACATTGGGATTCACCCAATCATCGCATGGTGCATCAAAATAGAACATTTGGTGAACCTATTTGGACTCTCTTAAGGGATATGATTAGCAAAATTCAAATTTTATTTACAAACCGTTGTGAAGGATTTGAAACTAATTGTATCCCTAAATAAACAATTTTTTTGATTATAATATTATCCACGCATAATTTTTTTTAATAAATATAAAGAGTTTCACTAGTTTTGGGATTATAATTAATATTTCATAATGTTACGATCTAATATTGAATATGTAATTTCATAAAAACGAAACATAATAAAATGAATGAGAACTTTAGAAATTCATATAATCCAATGATTGAGAATTATTGTTTCATTGATGTTCGTAAGACCATCATTCAAAGGGAACTAGTCTCCCAAAAATTATCATCAAATGAGTACATTGTATCATGTTCTAACAAGGAAGATAAATAATTATCTATGTATTATGTAATAAAAGGGAATCAGGAGATTAATAGGATAGTAAAAAAATATGGATAAACGGAAGAATGGAAAGAAGTATTTTCCAACATGCCTTAATTGTGGAAAGAAACACACTAGTACATTCATATAAGTAATGGTAAATTTCTACAGGTGTGGAGATAATGGAAACAATGTATGTTATTTAAAGAGTAAAAATAATATTTCTATATAAATCTATTTAATTTTAAGGAGATGGGGTATTGTAAAAATCAATTTCTTGAGTGTCAAATGAATATATCTCAAAAGAAGCGAGTTGATCATTGTCAAGATTATGTTATTACCATATAAGAAGGGGAATGATTGATTTTATTGTGAATGGATTCCTGAATTATGTCATTTAATTATTTTATCAATGATATATTGGTTATAAGAATTATTCAATGTATAAGTATTATATTGCAGTACTTTTTCCATAAAAATTTGAAAGTGTGTATAGAACAGTATTGTAGACCCATAAAAATGTTTCAATGGATTATTGACCTTCTTGAAAAACATGTTATTGAGGGACTGCTAACCCTTAATATGTTCCTTCTTTTGGGATAATGATGTTGGTATACAGAGGTGATTGATATGGACAAATAAAATTTCATAAAATTGAATAACTTGGGACTAATTTTTTTTTGTTCACAAAGTGTATCGTAAAATTATTATTGGAGTCTACATAATATTTTTATTTATGGAATGTTTCCAATAATATTTTGTTAAATAAATAATGAGTAAGGATTCGTCTTTTAAATTACTTTTTATGGTAACTCAAGTTATTAACATGTTTCAAGAAAATTCAGGATGATGTTACTATTAATTTAGGGGATTAATGATAAGTTCATTTTGTAAATTCAATTACATTCTTTATAATGTTATATATCATAATATTTTGGATGATCTATAAGTTCAACCATTTATGAATTGGTTTAAGATGAAATTTAGATGAGGTTTTATATATTAATTTATTACATCACCATATATACATTTGTAGATATCAGATATCCATTTATTAGAATATTTTTTATAATAATAACTAGAGATTGATGGAAGGAATTATCATTATATTATGGATATTAGTATCCATTAAAAGTAAATATTAGAAATTCAGTCATAATAAATTCATTTTTTGATATACATGTCTAGGATTAATTAATGAATAAATAATTGAAGGAAATATAACTAAATGATGAAATTGTTGTTATGAAATAGAAATGTATCATGTATTTATATTTCCTAATAATAATAGATAAAAAAATTAATTAGTTATATTTTTGAAAGGAATCATAAAAAAACATTTACCTGTTAGATTCATTTCTGATGAATCATATAGTCATTTAAATAATTTTACATTTATGTTTTTAAGGTCTTTAACTTTCCATTGATCATTTACATTCTAATGATCAATGACCTCTATCGTTTTATGTAATTATTTGTGAACGTCTTCCACGTTTACGTATTTACTTCCCACCAATGTCATCCTACATAGAAAAATATTTATGTTTTATTCTAAATAACCTTTTTACATATTTTTTCTCTCTTATTAATATGATTTTTATTAACATTTTTTACAATTTGGGTTTCTATAATGGGAATTTTAAAATATTAGGACCATGATTTCTGAGGAAAAAATCAAATTGCAAGGGTGCAACATATCTAAGGTGAACAGAATGTGACAACAAAAAATTCTAAAATACTAACTTTTTATTTGATAGTGTATGTGACATGTAACACCAAACATAAACAACCCATGAAGTATATTTTGTTATTTTTGTGATATCTTGTGGAACATAAAACCCACAGTATAAATGAATTGTAATATTGTATATTGTTGTTACATATATTATTAACTTGAGGGTATGAATACTAATAAAAAAATTATTAAAATAATAAAATTTACACATTTAAGTAAAATTCATTATTTACATATTAAATAGAAAAAATAAGAATAATTTGAAATAAAAAGAAAATTGGTTTAAATTTGTTTACAAAAGAATGTTTACATGCGCTTTGTGCATAAAATATAAAATTAATTTTTACAAGTCTTATAAAATTTAATTAATAAAATAAAGTTTATTTTTGAAATATGAATATCAAAATTTTCTTATGGTGACTTTTTTTTATTTTTAATAAATGTTCCATTTGTAGATGAATAGTGGAAATACTAAATTTTATCTAAAAGCTTCCATTTCATATAAATTATTCAAAATAATAATTATACTTTGAAATAGATCTAGAGAAGAAACAATTCAATTATGTATATATATATATATATTAATCCAATTTAGTTATGGGAATCATGTTCTTATTAAATTTGAATAAAAATTATTTGTAAACATTTCAATATTTTCTCTTTGAGAACCCTTTTTCTCATCTTGTCTACAAGATTAATTTAAAATCAAAATTTTCCACATAAATGAGTGGAATTTATAAAAATTTATGAAATATTTTTAATTTGGATAATTTTATCATCTAATAAGGTCAATATAATTTTTTTCCAAAAAATTACAATTAAGAATTTAAAAATTATTTTCCTCAATTAAAGTAAAAAAAATATAATTACTAGAGGTTAAACAAAAGTAATATAGTTTAAAATTGAATAAATAATATCTAAAATATAATAAATTGGAATATTTCTAAATTATCATTACTATTTATATAGAATGGTACATTTTTACACATGTATAATTTTAAAAACATGGGTACACTTTTTTCTTTTCAAAAATTACAAATGTTCCACTCACCACACTTATAAAAGGCCTCTCACTCACCTAAATTCTAAACACCTTAAAACCATTTTCTCTATAAAATACCTTCCAAAATAACTTCAAAAATTCCCTCCTATCAACCTAGAATCCTTAATTTTGGGAAAAATTAATCATATGAATGTTTTTGGTGTAATCATGTGGAGGTTACCCAAAGAAGTGGCTATGCTATTCAATTAATATTTTTATTATATTTTTTCCTCTACCTCTACAAAACTATGATAATATAATAGCCTCATTATATTAAATATAATAATTTTTTTATGTCATGTTCCAAAACTATAACTATTCCCATTTCCTTCAAATGGGATAAACAATCACCATTCTTGTCTACAATGGAATACTGCTTCGCGAACTGATGTCATTCATATTTACAATACCACATCTCATTTTTTATAATGATGATGTATCTAATATATATATATGATATGATATTTTGAACATATTTATACTAATTTATAAACATGTTTAACTTAAGAAAAAAATTCACCCTAACCATTATTCAACTTGTACAATTCAAAAATGAAATCAATTTTTTAAAAATAATTTCTAAATATTATTAATTAAATTTTTATATAAAATCATACTCCAATCAAAAATTAACAATTTTAAAACTATAAATCATTTTATATCACCTTGAAAAATTGTTTAAGAATTTATTATCTTAAAACCTTAAGAAAGTAAAATAAAAATACAATTTACAATTCATTAATGTCATATTAGTATTGATATTACTATTCATCACGGAATGTTACTATTAACCAAAAATCAAGTTGGTTCCATTAGACTTCAAATAACATAATGATCACAACCGTAGATGACCAGTTTTTTAAATTCAAATCATAGAAGAGGAAAAATTCTGTTTCATGGATAGTTATAACTATTTACATAAAACAAAGCTTTACACATTTAAATTTATTTTTAAAGACTTAGGTTGTTTCATTATCCCCACCTTCAAGAAATGTTATCCTCAAAATTTTATTTACTTACTAAACAAGTGATGGTACCATTCCCTCATAGCATTTTCAGATTCCCATGATGATTTTACATCCATGTGGTTTCTCCACAAATCCTTTATATGGTGGATTACCTTATTACAAAATACTTGTTCTTTTCAATAAAGAATATCAACAGTTCTCTCCTTATAAGAATGATTCTCTTCCAGATAAACAACTTCTGGGAAAAAACATGATATAAATCTTGCACATACTTTCTCAGCATATAAACATCAAAAAAATTGTGTACCTGAGACAAACTCGGAAGAAAATCTACTTAGTAGGTGATTGGTCCAACATTATCAAAGATTTCATAAGGTCCAATGAACCATGTATTTTGCTTTCATTTCTTACCAAAATGTGTAACACTCCTCCATGGTGTGATTCTAAGAAAAACATAATAACCTACCTTGAAAGAAATGTCTTTACTCCTGTTGTTTGGATAACTTTTCTGCCAGATCTGAGTTTTCATCATGTGTTTCTAGATCATGTTCACTTTTTCAACCACATATTCTACTAATTCTGGTCACATCAACATCCATTCCCTGACTTCATCCCAAATGTTCAATGTTTGACATCGCTTCCCATAGAATTCTGCAACAGGTTCCATCTGGGTACTGGAATGAAAAATAATAGTGTAAGAAAAAAACAAAAGAAATATGTTCATCTAAACATCCCTTGTATTCCATTGATCAAGCTCAAAGCATATCCTCTAATGTTTGAATTGTTCTTTTTTACTTACCATATGATTTATAATGGATAGTTGGTCTAAAATTTATTAATATACCAAACAATTTATAAAGGCTTTTTCCAAAGTTATAAGTGAACCTAGGATCATAGTAAAAAAATAGAATGAAGAACTCCATATAACCTAACAATCCCATTGAGGTAAAATTGAGAAAGATGATCCAAACACATATTTTGTCGAATTGAATGAAAATGTACTTATTTATTCAAAAGATCAACAATAACCCAATCGAATTTTTACCTTCAGAATTCTTAGGTAGTCCCACAATGAATTCCAGATATATATTCCCCAATTTCCAATCTCGAACTAGAAAAGGCTAAAGCATCTCCTTCGGTAACTACCAATATACTTTAACATATTCACATGCTAAAAATTTCATGGTAAAATAAAAAATATCAATTTTCATTCTATCCCACCACTAATACTCCCAAAGGACTGTGTACCTATTTTTACTACGAGGATGTACTAAAAATGGAGAAGATTGATCTTCACTGAATAAATATTTCTTCAACTAAGAATCACAAGGCATAGACAATATTTTTCCAAATCATAGAACACAATCTTTATCATTGTTATATTCTGAAAACATACCCATTTTAACCAATTCTACCTTTTTCTATATCTCACAGTCATCTTTCTTAGCTTACTTAATTTTGTCTGATAACGATGACTACATTGAAACCTGACACGAATCAAATATAATTTCTACACCAAAAACTTCTAAAAAAAAATTCATCAAATCATTAATTAAGGGATCATTTTCAAAATATTTCATTGTTAAGGATTCATTATGATTTCGACTCAAGGCATCCACAACTTTATTTTCCTTTTCAAAATGGTAATTTATCGTTCAATGATAATGCTTTATCAATTAAATAAATATTATCTACCTCATGTCTAATTTCATATAATTGAATATATACTTCATAATTTTATTCTTAGTATACAATTGACATTTTTCTCCCTATAAATAATGCCTCTAAATATTCAAATTAAAAGGCATAGCTTCAAATTCCAAATCATGTGTGAGATAATTTAACTCATGAGGTTTTATTTGTCTTGGAGAATAATAAATTACCTGATCATTTTGTATCAGAACACAACCAAGTCCCTTAAATACAGAATCATTGTAGATGACAAACTGACCATTTCGGGAAGGTAAGAACAAAATGGGAGCATTCGCCAATCTTTTAAATTTCAAAAATCAAACATCACATTATTCTATACAAATAAATTTATCCCCTTTTCACTTTAACATAGTTAGCGGGCTAGATAACCTTGAAAACCTTTTAATAAACCATCAGTAATAATCATATAATAAAAAAAATATAAGAATCTATATAATATTTGTAGGTCTTGGTCATTCATCGACCAATATTGTTTTGGAAGTATCAACTATTATTCCATCTTTATTTATAATGCATCCAATAAAAGAAATCGGTTACAAATAGAAATAACATTTTCTGAATTTTCCATTTAGTTACTTTTCATTTAAGGTTTTCAAAACAACCCTTTTATGTTTTTAATTCTCCTATTTACTCTAAAAAATACCATAATGTCTCTAATAATCTCAACCAAAAAATTGTACAAGAACTCATGAACTATTCTATTTATAAGATCCATGAATATATAAAAACAATTAGTTAACCCAAATGGCATAAAAACAAATTTATAATTCTTGTATCAAGAACAAAAAGTTGTTTTTGAGATTTTAACCTCATTAACCATTAGCGAATGGTATTTGGATCTCAAGTCAATCTTAGAAAACTATTGAGCTCCCTTGATCTGATAAGAAAAGTCATATATATGAGGTAAAGGATACTTATTTTTAATAATGATGTTTTTAAAAAATGTATAATCGATAGAAATTGTCTAGGAACCACCATTATTTTTAATGAATAAAAAGGGCACAACATAGTGAAGTGTTATGAAAAATGAATCCTTTATCAAGAAAATCCTGCAACTGATTTCTCAATTCTAGATATTCCAATTGATCGATTTGATAAGGGGGTTTAAAATTGGATTAGCATGAGGAAGTAATTTAGTTTTTAATTAAAATTCATGATCGGGTATAAAACTGTGTAACTCATTAATAAAAACATTAAGGTACTAATTTACTACTACCACATAATTAATCTAAACAGTTCCCCAATTTTAAACAATATGAGCAAGGTAACATTCATTTCCATCTTCCAGTAGTTTTTCAGCATCCTGATATGTTATCAATTGTATGGGTTAGTTCTCTTATACAAATTGAAACTATTTCTGAAAAACAACTTCTATAGATATATAGTCAATCATAGCATGATTAATAGAATTCCAATCAATTCCCAGAATGACATCAAACTATAATAAGGGAAAACCAACAAGTTTTTGCGGTACTGTCATTCCACGGAACACAATAGAACAATTATTATAAATAATATTTTCTTAAATATTTTCCCATGGTGTTTTAATAATAATTTCAACTCTAATTTTTTCATGTCATATGTCAAATTTTCCAAAACAATTCCTCTGAAATAAAGGAATGTGTAGACCCTCTATTAAATAAAAAATTAGAAAAATATGAGTAAACAAATAAAGTACCTTATACAATCTCATTGGATAGACCGATATATTTTGGTGTAATCACAAAGGATCTCACTAAACATTTCCTCTTACAGTGTTGCTTCTTTTTTTTATTCGGATCTTTCGTTGGGTATAAATTTTCATATTTTCCCATCTCACCACATTTAAACCACTTTACAGTTTTATTATCAGGATTTTTCATAGGATTATTTTCATTAGAATATCGGGATATTTTTCCTAAAATAAAACAATGAAAGCACATCCCAGTTTTGGTAATTCATTCCCCATGTTTTTATTTCCCACACTTTTCCAAAACTAGAAAATGGACTTTCTTACTATTAGATTTCTTTTATTTGTTCTCACCAATCACTTTCTATATGAAAATCTTCTTATCCTTGTTGTAAAAGTGAATGTGATCATAATAAAACCCCATTTAATCCCTCTAAGAATAATATAAATGTTTTCCATAACTTTGGAATTCATGAGAGGCCAATGCCCTTCGATACCTTGGCTTCAATCTTGTGTAAAATCAGTTGATTATTCTACAAATTTCCAGAATAAAATTTGGAGTATACCTCACCAGTTGGGTTAAATTCTCATTACACAGAACAACTAAATCTGAGAAATTTTACTTCAATACAAGAAATAAGTTCTCCCTCCTATGTTTAACCACAATATTAAAATATATTTTAGTAAAAATAATTTCAAATTTATCCCCCTCTAAGGCATCAATATCTTCTTTATCCCAGATATTCTTAACCATTAACAAATACTGATCAGCTTCAACTTCAAATTTGTAAATGGAAAAACATACCTTTTGATTATCCAAACATCCCCTGACATCGAATATCTTTTAAAGGGACTTAATCCATCCTTCAGCTGCTACTGGGTAAAAATATCCCCTGAAAGCATGAATGTGTTGCCTCATTAAATGGTCCACTATTGTCATGGTCGAGTGTGTTACCTTTGGTTTTTCTCCTACATGGATGTAACCACAAGTTATTGAATGTTTCAACTGATCCATTACTTTTCAAAACTTCTCTGTTTAAATCCTTGCCATTCCAGGCTATAGATTTTGAAGGATATCATTCTATTGATTCTGTTCCACTTCAACTTCCCTGTTTCTTCTTTGGAAAAAACCATTCTGAAGAAACACATCATAGTTAGAGATACATTGTAATATTTTAATGTTGTATCATTTCTATATATATATATAAGGTAAAAATAATTAATGGTATTATATTTACATTATCTTAACCCTTGAATTTGTCTAAACCATCTTCTGATACCAACTATAATGACTCAACGTTATTATATTGCATTATCTTGAATTTTTTTGAAGAACTCAATTCCTTTCAAATTCAGGATATTTTCATGTTTAGATTTTTTTAGATTAGGGACATAAATACATACATAACAGTCCACATTAATACATGTGGATACCATAAAAACATTTTCTGTCTCTTTTAAAATATTAACCCTTTTAAATAAATATTGATTTTTTTGACAAATATTCATATCATTTAACAAGCCTTCCTTATTTTTCGTATACATACATATAACCCGTGAAAATCATTTAAAAACATGTTATGACTACAAAAAGTAGAGTAATGGATATAGAATTAAGGAATTCAATAATTACTCCTTGAATACTTGTAACATATGAAATCATTTTCAAAAAAATACATACTTTCCACACATATAAACTTACTTTGTGAAACATGAGATTTCCATGAGATCTCCACAAAACTTATAAAACAAAAATAGAACCATAAATTTATCATATGTAATTTCATACATAATATTTTAACCTTCTCAGAAACCTTATAATTTGTAACCCTCATGACTACCATGCAATGTATCCCTCACAGCTACCTTATTGTATAACCATCGCAATTACAGTTGGACTAACCATATAGCTAAACTCTAAATAAAACATACCCAATGCATTGGAGGTAAATATATCTCACACCTTTCATCATAAATAATGATTGAGAATTCAAAAATAATTTTATGACATGAATAATTTTAGAAAAGTTTTTCTTATAAATTCTATAAAATAGTATCTTAAAAGAGGATTTTAAAAGAAAATCCCTTAAATATTATCAGAAAATTAATGTGAGAAATAATATAGTGGATGGAATATTTATATAAACCATAGTCAAATTTAATTCAATTGAATATAAACAAAATTAATCACACACAAAATTTTAGTACTATATAATTAATGAAGTTAAAGGTTAACCCAAAGATTGAAAATTGGGTTAAGAATTCCCTTACCTCAGGTTTGTCAAACATAAAACATGTTTAAACCTCCTGTATAATGGTTTAAAAAGTTTTTTTTGGTATTTTGAAGAAGCATAAATTTGTATATAAATCCTTATATGATCTTTTTATAGCATCATTTCACTCTTTAGTTATTACTATTTATTTCCTTCCATTATTTCGGGTGCGTTATTTACATTATTTCCATGGACGGTTTGTATTTGATTTTCTCAATGCATGGAAATAAAACACAAGAAGTGGAATGAAAGGGTATTAATATTTTTATATAATATTAAATTATGAAATAAATTATTTTGGTTATATTGTATGGGGATAAATCATAAGATAAATCTTTATTTATATCTGTTTAGATCATTTTGGTGGTTCTTCGATAATCATGAAATTGTTTCCTTATATAATTTATTATAATGTATATATGTCAATCCTATAACATAAAAGATGATATATCATACACATTAAATTATCTTTCATCCATAAAAATATTTTTACAACCATTTTTCTATTTAAGTAAAGGAAATTGAAAACACATCATCCATGATGTTGGTAAATCAACAAAACACGGACGGTGTAATTATAAGAGAAGAGGATGAGAATTGAGTGGATGGATTTTTCCCATAAACATGATTAACATCCAGTATAAATAATATACTAGAGTTTTCATGCCTCTTTCATAAGGTAAGGGTGAGAGAGTATAAGAAAAAAAGGAATTGAAAATAAAACACTTGAAAATGAAAGAGGATTATTACATCTTGATTTCAACTCCTTGAGATCCTCCTTAAGGCCTTTGGTTTTCTCCTTTTGGTGAGACTAGATGTTATATGAAATTAGGAAGAGCCTTGGTGAGGGAATTTGGTAGAACATAGAAAATCCATGACGCTTGAGAGGTTTGAAAGGAAGAGATGAATGGGGGTACTTGTTGTGGAGGAGAGGAGGGAATTTACATTATTTTTATCATTATTTTTATATTTCTTCTCAAGACTATGAGTAGTATATATTCATGTGACCCCAATCAGTAATAATTGCATCTGAGTTTCAAATAGTGGGCCTCTCATCACATATTTCTAAGTAAAACAAGTATTTCACAATTATCATAAATTATCATATTATACTATTCATTAAAAATTCAATAATTTCAGAAAAAAATCCCAAAAATTCACACTAACCATTTTCCGACATATAGAACTCAAAAATGAACAACATTGTTTTGAATATAGTGTTATAAATAAAATTAATTTAATTTTTAAATAAAATAATACTCTATTCTAAAATTAACAAATTTAAAACTCTAATTCATTTTATATCACCTTGAAAAATTAATCAAGATGTCATTATCATAAATACTTATGAAAATAAAATAATAATATAATTTACTATTCATTAGTATCATATTACTATTCATATGAGTATGTTACTATTTACCAAAAATCATTTTACTTCCAGCAGACTTCAAATAATTTACTCATCACTACCGTAGATGACTGTTTTTTTTTGAAATTCAAATCATAAATGTGAAAATATTTTTTCTTAAAAGAAAGATATAACAATCTATATAAAATAAAGATTCAAGAATTTCAATTTATTTTAAAAAAATTGGGGTGTTACAATATGTAATAAAAATGAAATATTAATGATATTAATGATATATTTATTATTCATAAAAGATAATAAATAATTTTTATCTTACATTTTCTCTTACTTAAATATGATAACATCATTTGTGTATGAGTGGACTACCACAATCATGAGGTGATGTGACTCTCCTTTCATAACCACACCACATGGATAATATATCTAAGTATTTTTAAAGAAAAAAATTTCATTTACAATATTATTTTCATTATTTAATAGTAAAATAATTCTTACCTCATTTCCATAATGATCATTGAAAAAAATATAAATTACTCATGTGTACACACAGTCTACTATCTCCACAGTCATAACGTGCGTAATTTCTAAAAAAAATGTATTAAATGTATAAATAAAATAGAAATATGAAAATTAAGTCATTTGTAGTCTATATATTATGTAAATATAAAATATTATCAATAACTAGGTCTTTCATAAAAACACTGCTTTAGAAAATTGGGAAAATAACACATGAACAATAAAAATAATAAAATATAAATACTAAATGTGTGATATAATGTTATAAATGAAACATTAATTCATAAATTAATATTAACATGATTATTTTATAAATTAATAAAAAATTTCAATTAGTATACTGGAGGTTAAATCACATTCAACCAAAAAAATCATGAGGTAATGGAATTCATGTCAATTTCCATTCATTATGGAATATTTGATTTTTTTGTACCAAATTTAAATTAAATGGTGTACATACTTACCAATTGACATGTAATATCATGATTCATTAATAATTAAAGGTTTGTAATATTATATTTATATTACTTCATCCATGGTTTTTGACATAAATATTACCAACTAGTAATGAATTTTATCACTTGATTTCTTTTCATTGGGTTATATTACTTATTCATCATTTTGATATTTTTTTATTATAGTTGTAATGACTATTGATTATCATATATTTTACTACTAATTTTCTTATATTTATTTAAATTTGATAAAAATAATAGATTCATTGACAAATCCCGATATATATGTTATGGTTATTATAGGTTTTTATTTCACAATCTCATTCTGATCGAGTTTGATTATTCATGAATTTAAGTTGAAGGAAATTATTGGATCATTTTCACATAAAAGGATCTCATTTTTTAAAATATATTTATTTATGGTGATTTCAATTATAATGCATTTTTTCTCCCTATGGTACTTAAAGTAATTGAAGTTCTTTATGAAAATATGACTTCATTTATCTCTCTGGTCGAAAATATTTTTTCTTCCCAAACCATGATTTTAAAAATGAAAACAAAATTATCTTCTAAAAATAATGTTGTTAAAATATTTTTTACCCATTTTGAATTTTTTAAAAATATTTTGAAATTAATCTTCCTTTTATTTTAAAAAATATCCATCTTTTATCGAATAGTGAAAAGTGTCTTTTTTTAACATATACAACATGAGTTGAATTTATAGTCATCATGACCAGTCAACTGTTTTAAATATTAATTTATAGTTTTCGTGGGTTATTTTCAAAACAGTTTTTAATTACTAAAATTGATTTTCAAAATGAAAATTATATTTTCCTCATGAATGTTACTAATGTTCATTTTAAGGTATTTATTTTCATCTATTAAAACAATGCATTATTATTATTGAAATGGTTTTTTGTTTTACTGATACAATACAAATGCTTTCTAGGGATAGTTTATGATCATTTCACCATAGAATGTGTTGAAATTAACTTTCTTGATTCCTTTTTCTATTCCATAACATTCCCATAAAAGATTCACTTTAATGTGATCATTAGACATTAAATTACACCTAAATATACACATTATTTATCATTGATATATTTATTTCTTAAACCATATCTCATTTATATATATATAGTGTTCTAATTTTTAGTTATTTGATTGAGAATTGAAATATTGATAATCCATATTCTTTATTTAATACATATATTTAATGTTTAGTCATATAGATTCATATATTTAATGGATCATTATATATGTGTAGAATTATTTTGATCTATAGTGAAAGGTGGTACCCAACACTATATAGCCCCTTCATGCATCCGTATGTCTCAAGAGACAAATATGTAAGCAAGAAAAAAATAGGTTTTACCGATGGTTTTAAACAATCATGTGAAAGGTCTTGATGGTAGATGTATCATGTGCATGATACATGATGTCCAATAATTAAGGATTTACTTCTTTATATATTCAGTTAAAATTATCCATGATATTTTCATAATGTGATATATCTGGATACAATTGATTCTCAATTTCTTGATTAAATGGAATGTGTTTTTAGTTATTTAACATTATATATAGATTATGACTAATCTAGTTAAAATAGTCATGTTATTGATAAAATTTAATCTTATATCAGTTATTTATCTTACAATATTGATTACTCCTTATATTATAATTCATGATATTTGTGTGTGATATTATCTTTGGATGAATTCTATTCTTAAATTTTTTATTTCCCAAAAATCATGTGTATTTAATTACCTATACATGCTGATTTGGCTTATTAATTCAGGAAATCTTCAATTATACGTAACCCTTGTTGATCATTTGATATCACCCTTATTTTTTCCATTCCCATAAATCTAGGAAATTTACTATGATTTATATTAATGGATATTCATGAGGTAATAATTTTTTTCTCATTAAATATTTAATTTATAATTTTTATTTTCAAATATAATTTAGGACTCAATTGTGTATCTAGTTTACTATAACTACAAAACTACACAGTTCGTAATGATAAAATTATGTGTATCCTTTCCCAATGTAATAAATTATCAAATTAGCACCGAGTAACTGGGATTAGGTTCATTACATGGGGAACAACAGTTCCAACTGTTATAGGCCTGCTGGTGTGTGATTTTATTTCCCATGATGAGCCTAAATATTTAATGAGTAAAAAGATTCTTAATCGTTGTTTTCACATATATGTTTTAGAGTATTTGTAAGCAGTTATTCCAACACACACACACAAACTGAGATATATATATATATATATATATACCTATAATGGTTGGAAATGTGGATCTCTAATGAGAAGTTTGATAGTGAGGATGATGAATTATTACTCTTAAAAAGGATGTGTAATTACACTAGTGGGTTGATAGAGATCAGGGTTCTTAGTTTTAAAACCCCACATGGGGTGTTGTTACTTAGGTTTGGTTATTTAAACTATTAGTAACTACTTATATGATATTTTCCAACATAAAATAGAATGATTATTACTTAACTAAATCATTTTCGTAGTTTATAATACATATCATCTGGGATAATATTGTGTGTGTACTGTTAATTATTTTATTCCATCATCCACAGTTGATTTCTTTGTAGTATAAATTTTTTTGTTGTATAATTTTTTGGTGTGGTTAACAAATGACTTGTAAAAAACTATATAATGTTTACTCATCTTGCATTATCTGATATTTTACTCAACTAATCATTTATTATGTTTATCTAGTCATATTTTCTTTATGTGATGTTCATAAAAACCTAATATCTAATTATTAAACTAGAACCATGAGAGTTTTACTATAAATAGATACTTGAAGAGGGTCGGTTATTTATCCTTGTACTTAACATTGTGACCCTCCAGGTATACGTTCTTTATGATTATTCTAGAATATAATATGGGCCTAGTAGAACAATTCTTGGTACATTATTCCACTAGATACATTTTCCATATATAGTAGTTACAATGGATTAAATTTAAATAGGTTAATAGTTATAACCTATTGTGTTCCTTCCTCTATAAAATGGAATGGATTTCCTATAAAATTGAACACATTTTGGCATTTTTTGACCCTAATAGGTTTATTTTATCCTTAACTCCCTTAGATATGGTTGACAATAATGATTAATTCCATGTAGTAATATGGGTTCATAGATGATGCCTCGTGATATGTGGTAATAATGATAGGTTTGATCTTTTAGATTTTTTGTCAGACTACGTAACTCTGAAATGAGAGTTAATTGATTGATCCTGGTGAAATACCTATAGTTCCTTAGTTTTTTTATGAGAGATTAGTGATTCAATGGTTATTATGGTTGATAAAAACTAATTATAGGGGTTCACCATGGTTTATGGATGAATTTTTTGGTAGTGAGATTGGTTGAACACTCATTTTAAGATTGATGCTAGGTTATTGGTCAATTTCGTAAATATATTCCTGATGATACCTTTTGTTTCTGAAGTAACACCTATGGTTCTTTTGTGATTTTAAACGATGTTTTGGACATAAAAATTAATTATCAAATTTTTTAATAGTTTTAATTATCATTTCAATCGATACAAAAAATTACAAGTGTTGATAAAGTGATTCACGAATTTTTTTAAATACAATGTATGGTTTACTATTACTTTGAACCTAGTTGGTTTAATGGTGGAATTAAAATAATGGAATTTAATCTTTCAATTAGGTCATTTAAAAATTGGAGTTGATTTATTAAATTAATATCAATGGTGATTTCAAATTAAATATTTTATATAAATTTATTATAAATTGTTTCAAATTATTAAATAGAAAATCTTTTTCCCCATTTGATTTCAAGACGCCCATTATTTCAGTATAATTTGGTTAAAAAATGTGCGAGAGTGGAAGATATGCTCTTCAGCCCAATTTTATTTTTATTTGATATGTATTTTTTTCCCTTTGGAAATGCTTTATATTTAGTATGATACGATGGATATGTGATCGAGGTTTTTTCTTGAGAGTAAGATAGAGTTTTGGGTGATATTGTTTTACGATTGTTTTTATATGTGTAGATGTCTTATATGTTTAACCTCACACTGTTGGTCATAGGAACCTAGATAACTATGTGAGAGATTAGATTTATTCCACACAAGGCAATCGCACACTACTATTTCCTCCCAATAATTGTGCTATAATCCAATGTTTGTGGGGGAATTATCACCTAAAGGGGATGGGTGTAGTCCAGTCAGGTGGGTTATTTAAGGATTCTCCATAGGTATCCATAATATTCCTTGTTTTTTAAAATATTGAACCATATCACACTATGTCTAAAGGTAAATGTCATTACACATTTTCTTTGGTTGGTGGTTTAATTTTCTATATTTTTTTATTCTTATTGTATCCCATAGTTATTTGACTAACATGAAAAACATGGATGGTTTCCATTATTTCATGTACTTGATTCATATTATTATTTAATTCATGTTATTTTTTTCTTTTTATTTAGGTTTATTGAGTGTTTTTTTATAATTAAATATTGAATCATTTTGGAAAAAACGATTATTTGATTGGAATAGGGTTTCTAAATAGAATCATGTTACAGGTATGTCATGAGTGGTCATCAAAAAAATTCATAGTTATTATATTCATTTAAGAAAAATAATAATGATTTTTTTAAATAATGTTTATGTATTATTTAATTTAAATATAATTATGTATGGAGAACAAATTTTCATAATTTATTTATAAATTTATTTAAAATTTATTTATTAATAAAAATTAAGACATGTGTAAAGGCATATGGTGATCTAATAGGATTTGTTATATACATTGATATATTACATGTAGTTATTGTATTTTTTTCAACTCTTATTAAATCCTAGAGCATTGATTATTACAGGCATGAATTGTTATTTTGAATTATGTAGAGATTAGTTCATTTTTTAATTTTTTTACTTTGTCACATAGTCCAAATAGTAATTTACTTTCTTCATTATCCTTAATAGATGGTGAATTATATATGTGATGATTTAGTCATATAAATTTAATCTTTATGTGGTGGAATTTGTATGTTAGCTGATGGATAAAATTGATTTTTCAACTTATTTAAATTTTTTATAGTATTTTCCCCTGATTATTTAATTTACTATAGAAGTATAACATTTATACAAGTAAATAATATTTTTTATATAAATATAGAGTTTCATGATAACTAATTAATTATTTAAATCATTACCATTGATTTTTTATGATTATCATGTTCTTGTCACCAACTTGGGGGATCTAGAAAAACCCTCAAGCCTTACTGTAGGCCAGATAAAGCATATGATGAATGGAAAACATGGGATGGATCATGAAGTTTTTCATCAATGAGTAGTTATCTAATATATTCCATGATATTTGAGTAAACCATTCTTTATTTTGGGTATTTAATGATATAATTTTGATAGTATTGTCATAAATCAAGACATACATGTATGAAAGAGTGTTGCATTCACTATTATGTTTGGAGCCATATCTTTTCTTGTATAGTTCAGAATTTATTTTTAAAAATATTTTTTCATTTTGTTCAATTTTATATTTTCAACATATAAAGAGAAACCTGATCTCTTATTAAGTTGAAAATGATTTGGGGTTTCTCCTCTTCTTGGGGTGATTGTAGAGGAATAACTGGATCAATGCTGCTAGTGTCATGGTCTGGTCAACTATTTAGTACCCATGTGGATTATTCTAGGAAATCAAATAATCCTGGAATAAATTTGGTATTTCATTTAGAGATTGTTTTAACAAATTTTAAATTATTCATTTAAATCATTTTTTATGTATTGAATTGAGTGTGATGTTTTAAAATAATTATTTTAATGTAGTTGTATTTTAAGAAAATAGTTTTTATAAGGTTAGAATTTTATTTTATGATTTGGGGTGCTTATTTTTCATTATTTATCCCTTGGTTATGGTTGGACTATTTAGTTTAATGTGTTTTAAAAGAACTATTTGAGTTCTTGTATCATGTTATATAAATTCTTCCTCTAAGGGAGTTCATAAAAAAGGATAGATCATCTATTTCATGTGATGGGCCTTAGGGTGATTATCTCTATCATTTTGGTGTAGTTATTCAAGATGGTGGACTTACCAGACATAGAATTGAGTGGTGAGGTGAGGAATATTTATTTCTCTTGGATCCCAGACATTTTTTCTTGAATCGCTTTCTTACCACTTTTTTGGTGGACTAGGTTCATAATTATTTCAATTAAAGGTCATAGTTGAGTGTCATGTAAGACTATGTATATATTTTTGATGTGCCTATGTTCTTTGGTGTTTCTATATTTGGTGGACTAACATTCGGTTGGTGATTTTGAATAATGTTTACTTTTTGGTGTGTTTTGTGGCTATATGGGGGTGCTTATGGAGGGAGGTTATTTAATATAACTTTTGGATTTATGTTACTTCCTCTAAGTTTTTTGTTTTTTATGGATTATCCTGATTAAAGTGTGGTGTGTTTTTGGTTTCATGGGATTTCTGTGATATGTCCTTGTAGAATAACATTGCAGCTAATCTTTAGGTGATTAGAACAATGGATTCCTTGGGGGGTTTTTCTTTATTATCTAGGTAAAATATCACTTTAGATGAGCACCATGAGGTTCTATATATATTGTGGGTATCTGTGATATGGTACCTTTATGGTTAAGGAACAACTTATCTATATAGATCATGTTTACCATGGTCTAAATTGCATGTTGTTGTTTTTATTTTGAGAGATGATTATGGTTTTAGTATCCTCCTGATATCCTTATTTTTTGTTCTAGTTTAATATTTAATATTGTGATATATTGAGTATTTTTATTATTTTTGTAAGAATTATGGATCATAGAATAATTTGTTTTTGAATTTTCTTACTTGGTTAGATTTATCAATTTTATAAGAATAATAAAATGGAAAGAAGAACTATGTTAGAACTTTATTTTATCTATGACTCATACAAGTGTATGGAGTAGTTGATTTAGGTCATGTTATTCTCAAATAGGTCTCACGGTTGTAAAATATGGATTTTATTGAGGAATTTCGGTCAAATAATCTAGTTTATTGATCAACTCAAATTTCCCTCTCAAGTTCAGACCATCATTAGGTTTTCCCCCACTGACCCACCCACCTTATAAAATAATGGGTGCTGTAAATTATTATCACAATACATTCTACTTTAACTAACGAAATTCATGGGGAATAAAATATTATGGTGGGGAGTTATATAACACATTGACCATGGTTTTTCTCCTTTTTATTAATTTAATAAATATATAATTTTTTGAAAATTTATGGTTAAACCATTTCAAATTTTTTAAATTTTTATTTTTCATCCAAGACACATATTTCATGAAAGGTTAAGAGAAGATATATAGAATCTGAGTAAGAACTTCCAAAAATTAGTATTATAGATTTTCATGGCCACCACATGGTTTTCCAACCCATGCAAGGTCATAGAAGAAATAATGTGGCACATTTTTCAGGTTCTAATAACATTTTCATGATTGGAATATAGTTTAGTAAATCATACACCATGTCATTTTTTGAAAACATCAACTTTTCAAATAAACCTATCCCTGAATTAAAAACATATAATACCCTTATTTCTCCCCCCGAAGAATGTAGGAACCCCCATCCATAAAAACCTCCTTATCCACCTCACACTCCAATGATTATTCACTTATAATATAGAATTAAGAAGGATAATTCATTACTATAGGTTGGATATTAGGGGTAATTCCTCATCATCCATGTATTCTCACTCTTAGAGTTTTCCACTCTCCTCATCACTATGTACCGTCTTTACCAAAACCTATGGTATTAATTTGACCTAATTTGTGTACTTCCTTTGATTCATGAGTATGTGATGTCTTCATCAGACTCTGTTAAACCAATACTTCATGTTCTAAACCATCCACCATTGATATGAGATAGTTTTCCCCATATATAATCATTTTTTTAGTATAATTTAATATTAGGGTTCTAAATTCTTGTTTTAAAATTTTGAATAATTTTTTAAATTTTTTTTATAGATAAGATGGAAAAACACATTTTACCTGAATTTTCATAGAAATAATAAGGTTATCTATTATTAATGGTTGGATAAAATCTAGTTTTTCTTAACCATCCATGACAACTACTTTAATAATTACTTGAGTAGACATTATGAATATATTATCTAATTTTAGTATATGTTTTGTGCTCAAAATGAATTCACAATTTGGTTTCATAATTTTACATTGAATTTCATATGATTCATGAAATTCCATGTTTTGATAATGTGCTTTAAGATTTATATTATATAAAATTTAAAATTAACTAAAATATAGAACATGATAGGTTCATGTGTTGAAATAACCATACTTAAGCTTCCAAATATGTTTTATAAAAAGTGGTTTTATTTATTAAATGGATATAAAGGGTGATTTCTAATTATATGTTTT
The DNA here is from genome assembly GCA_963277665.1 of Viscum album. Classification (NCBI taxonomy): domain Eukaryota; kingdom Viridiplantae; phylum Streptophyta; class Magnoliopsida; order Santalales; family Viscaceae; genus Viscum; species Viscum album. Next base: position 1,916,593,478 of record OY728125.1, on the reverse strand, counting down.
GATTAAATGAATTATCAATTATTTAAAAATATTGTAATGGGGAAAAATCTCGAGTGGATTTCCAGATAGAATGGTTATCATATTAAATTGGTTTATAAAATATATTTGTGCCTATATAAGACCCAATTGATCCCTATATGGATTTGATTGGCATAGATATTGGATTTTGGGGCATGATTTATATTTTTTTACAATTGGTGGATATATGGAAGGTGATATTTACTGAAAATGAGATAAAGGTGAGGGTGAGATTTTTATTTATGATTATTTTTTGTTTCTTACCTATTTTATCACACTTAATTTTTTATTCATGGTTTCTTAGTTAAATAATTGGTAGTATTTATTTTGGAAGAACAACGTATGCAAAAAACACTAATTCCTCCCCTACTTTTGATATGATCTATGGATATAGGGTAAGTACCCCCCCCCCCCCCCGATGTCGTTCAGTGGTATCTAGTTAGGTGTTTTGTTTTAAGATGCACCATTGGCCAGTATGTTGGACTATGTTTGGTAAAGTCTATTCTCACTAAACATTCAGACCTAAGGCTCAACCAATAAAAAATATTCCATGGTTGGGGGATTGATATGTGAAATTTCTTTAACTTCATATTTTATCCCATATTTCATTGACTTATATGGAAACTATAGTTGTTTTCTTTTCTTTCTTGTATTTTATCATTTTTATAACATAGTACCTTTTGAATTTTTATTTGTTTTATTTTGTTTGAGTGGGGTTTTTTACTATATGTGGAATGTTTTTTAGAAAAACATTGTTGAATAAAATTGGTGTTTCTAAATGGAATGAAGTTACTCGTATGAAATGTGTGATATTTTAAAAAAATAATAGTGATTGTTTTAATTTATGTAAAACAAGGAGGAATTTTTTTTAAACCATATCTATGTGTTACTAGTAATAACTATAATTAAAAATGGAGAACCTATTTTCTTATTTTTATTCAAAATTACCATGAAAATGGGTCTATAATTAAATGCTACTCTTACGGAAAATAGTTTGTGACCTACAAAGCCTATTTAGGCTAACACAAATATTATTTTTGGTTTCACATTATTTATTCATCCTTTTAATGATCTAGGATTGTTTATTACATTGGATATGGTTGGACCTTTATGATCATGCAGAGGTTAGTGCATATTTCTATTTTGTTTTAGTTACATTGTCATATGGAATAAATATGCCTTTACTGCATTATTTGTTCTTAGTCAATGTAAGATTGTATATATAGAGAATGTGTAATATAAAATGGTTGTTTATTTGGTTGTAATTAGAAGTGATTTTAGGGATTAATGTTATATGTTTAAGATTATTTATATTTTTTATATTGTTTATACCCACTTATTTAATTTTACATAGATTTATGACTTATGGATAGGTCATGGTCGAGTTTTTATAGAAATTTATTATTTATTATACTATAATTTTAAGGTTAAATTGTACCCATTAATTACTTTCAATTCTAGGGATCATGTCTCCAACCAAGGGGGTCATAAGCACCCCTTGGGCCTTATCACATACAAACATAGGTATCTAATATATGTATAGTTTTTGTTAGATTAAGAATGTGACTAAAAAATGATTACTAACTAGATACACACCATTATTGTGTCTTACCCTATATCCTATGTATATTCCTATAGATAAAATGTATATTTTATCGGGATACAAAACATGTAACAATCATAAAAACATCTTGATTTCCACTTATCATATGTCCATGAAACCCAACTGCTGCCTCGATGTGTTTCCTATTCATAAAGACTAACGAGTCACATGGAATATATGAATATTAGACATGATTTGTCTCATTATTGTAAAATCATATCATTATTAGAAATAGTGTGATGAAATTTTAATCACATGGTAAATATGAATTTATCTAAAAATCCATGTGTACTACATAGAATTTACTCCAACTACACATCATGTAATCCAATAAAATTTTTCCAAGAATGCTTGGTCAACATGTTGAATATTTACAAAATATAATGAAAAACTATGATTCCATAATTTATCAGTTCATCGTGTATTCGATGAAAACCCCATGTATTATTAACAAATGTATATGGCATGTATTTTTGGTGTAAGGTTGTATAACTATATCTACCAATCAGAACCGTTTTCACCACCTGATGGCATCTCTAATCATTATGCATCAGTTTTTTTTTCTATTTTAGAGAGTATAAACCTTGAATTGAGTATATTAACCTGTTAAAAACATTAAATTAAACTCTATGTTAGATAAAAATAAACTTTTATCCAAAAACTATCAATAATTGTGTTTAATCGATCAATTAATAATACATAGTCTTAAATTTTTATATGACCTCCCAAATACCACATAAATATTTCAAATGTAGCATTTCTTCCTATTGGACATATCCAAATAATTTTTTCTTTATAATTGATGAATAATATATAATACAAATGAAGAAGAACATCATTCCCAATGGAAGTAAATTGAATATTAATTCATAGAAATAGTAAAACTGTAAAGAGATACTCTTTTCAAATAAAGTTTATAACTATTTTATTCGAATAATGAAATACCACGATTTGAATTTCAGTCATCATTTTAGATGATTGTATGAATAACAATTTTCATACTATTTTGTTCTATAAGGAATCATGGGTATATTACCTTTATAATTGATCCAATCTTGTTCTATAAACTTCACATTGTCTCTATATAAACCTATTGGTTTTATCATGAATATTTTAAACATTTACGGTGATCGATTTTGATTACAGAAAAGTCCATTAATTGGTCAAGGAATCTCTATAATAGAGGGGGATAATTTCTATACATTATTGAGACTGTTCTAGGTGATGTTCTCTCTAGGTTTTGATATAATTCTCTCTAAAACTCATTGTGAACAATGATTAAAAAGGATAGAATTTTGAAAAATATCCTAATTTCATTCAAAAAGATAAAGTGTTAGAAAATAATTATTATGAAATTTCCCTTATCATTCTTGGGACATCCCATACCAAGATGCCACTTAGAGGTTCCTTTAGACTAGTGGGCTATATGGCCTCAAGAACATCTCCTTTATTTCCATAAGTTTTTTACTATTAGTGAGGGCCTAAAGTGTGTCTGTGGAGAGAATATTCCCTCAATACCAAAGTGGAACACAATGAATAAATATAATAATAAGTAAATAGTGGAAAAATATTATTAAATTGATCGAATAGTATAAGAAAAAGATAATAAACAACTATAACTGGAATCTGAAGATATACAAAAGTCCAATGATTCATGTAATGTCTCTATAATACTATAAACACGGATACAAGGTATTAGAAAAAACATGTTATTAAAATTAATAAAAAATAAGACAAAAACAATCAAAAAATATTGATATCTATATCTGTCATCTGCTACCAATAATTTCCCTAATGAATGAAAGAAATCAAGTATCCAAATTAGGATGATTCCCGTCCTCAACACCATAATACATGTAATATTCCTAGGTTACAATAGATGTTCATATAGTGTTCAAGATAAATCTCAACATGACACCAACAATGGCGTCTATAACATATAGTACGTGTAATAAAAATTTAATTAGCTTGGAACAATGAATATATTACTGTAAAATAGTAGAGTAATGTAAATACTAAAGTATAAGCATTAGCCTTAGTGGCATTAGGACCTGAAACACTTTACTTATTAATAATGTTCAAGTTTATATAGGTATGTTATGTGAGGTATAACCATCATTGACATCCTAACATAAAAATAATAATGATAAATTATCTAATATATAAAAAATAATCCATGATGATGATAATTGTATAGAGGATCCATGGTAATAACCAAGGAATCAAAGACCTCATTGGTCATGACAACTCAGTAATAATATGTATCCTAGCTAAAGGGTAAGGTGAGTTATCCTATGGAAATTTCCTAAGGAATTACAAATTAATGTAATTCTAACAAATTCAAAGGATATTATCCAAGCTAAAATAGGATAATAAATAATTGGTCTCAGGGGTTTATCCAAGGAGTTACATGTCCATAGACGTCATACAGGATCTATAGAGTGTATCCAAGGCATCCTATAATGATAATGTAGGGATCCTATAGTGACATGCTGGGAATCCCCTAGTATATAAGGATCACTTTCCAAGGTTGGTATCGACTAAGGAAATTGGAATCCCTGAATCAGAATTATGTCCATGAGTGCTCACAAAATTCCCAAATGAATCCATGGTAGGCTAATGTCTCGCCACTCCAATAAAGATGTCATGGTTCGTATACAATAGTATCTTTATAATTTATTTATTAATTAACTACACCTTGTAATACTCCGTCCATTTAATAATTTTTTCGGTTTTAGTTGTTTTCTTTCTTTAGTCTGGCAAGGCTAATAATGCATGAAAACAATTGGTTCATTCAACAAATTTCAGTAATTTGGTTCACTCCTTTACTTTTCATTATCATTAAAAGGAGTACTAAAGATTTGAAACCATGTTCAATTAATTTATAATAAACCATGCCAAGTTGTATTCATAGTATAAATTACAATTAAACATTTAAACATTTATTAATTAATTAGAACCCTTTACATAAAATGGCCAAGTGATATATTCACATGCAATATCCATTAACAATTAATATATTTAAATAAACACATACCTTTATAATGGTAAAGATGAATCACAGCCAAATGGTGGAAGGGATAATATTAACATGATACTATAAGATTTATTAAGGAAAACACCCTACTTGGGGTGGTTATCATAAATGTAATATCCTACAACAATAGATAACATATGTTACAAGGGTCTTAGGATATGAATATATTTACTATAAGGAAGGAACTTGAATCTAATAGGCCACCCCAAATTAAAACGTTGCACGGACAACATTCACAATTTCTAAAATGATGAAACATTGGGGATGAGTCACAGACCACATACCTTAGGCTCGTACAACTCTCTTAATCCAGTGTCAACATTTGTTTTTTCCTGGATTTGAAGAGATATAAAGAACAGAACAACAACCATGAAATAGGTAATACGAGGCTGCTCTTAAATAAGTCTTTCAAGGAGAGGATAAATGAATAATGGATAAAAACTAATATATATCTTATCATAATGAATCCAAGGTGATATATAAATCTAAAATCCGAGTTTGGTTAGTGGAATACTTAAAGAACCTATCTTAGGGATATGCGACTATTCCTAGAGGGACCTCCTATGTGTGGAAAAGAAAAAGTAAGGGAGGGGTATTCTGTCTAAAAATAAGGACCATGCCTCTTGTTTGAAAACTTCTCATGCATTTACATGTAGTACAATGACTTTATCATTGTATAATACTTGAGGACCTTTACCATGGGAAAACCCTCTACAAGAAGTCAAAAGAGACTATATGGGAAATTTTATTTTTTTAATACATGTTGTGTTTTCCAATGACACATCGTGTGATTATTCTACAGCCACCCTACAACCCTTTTACCTCTTATTTTCTAAAAAACACCCAATCATCCCTTGACTTAACTTTGGGGTCTAGTCCAAAAAAATAGAACATTACAATAGCTTAATTTGGAAATAAAAAGGATCCATAACTGAAATAGAAATTGGGTTATTATTGTCTTATCCCCTTAAAGGAACTTATCCTCGAGTTATCCTTACATGATCGGTGAATCACTATCGCAGAAAAAATCTGTCAACTTACCTTGTACATCAGTCTCCCGCTCCTATGTCTCATATAGTAAATGTAGGTTTTATCATAGAACCCATACTAAATTAATAGACCAGCCACAAAGAGCCTTCGTGCTCTGGAAAATGATGTGTAAAATATACACCTCAAAATAAGAATCAACACCTAACTCAACCTACTTGGCATAAAAATTATGGGTATGTTTAGCCTGATAACAGATAAGCTATGAAACATGGAAGATGTCCAGCATGGCATGATACCAATAAGGTTCTAACAACCGATATAATACGAGACCAACCCTCTACATAATCTCAATCTTTCCAATAAAGTTATATGAAATATTCCCTTTCTTCTATAAATTTATATTCCTTAATCCTAGGTGATACACATATAAAAACGTGATCCTTGACCTCGAAATCCATATGTCATCGTTGACGATCGACATTATATTTCATTCCAGACTATGTAGTATACATGCATTTTCTAATCACTTGAACGTTCTCTAATGTATCCTATATGAGACAAGGACATACCCAGGATACCTATCCTGCCATTAGCCATCATGGGGGATGAAAATAATTTCCTAAAATATAAGTCCCCAGAAGGATCCATCTGAATTGTATCCAGAAATATATTGTTATATAAAAAATGATGAAAGGGTTGGATTCTCTAAAGAACCACAGAAATCGAGGACCCATTCCAAAAGCATGTCCTCTAACACTTGGGACAAGATGACAATCTACTTTTAAGACCTCCTCAAAGATAGACTGGATGGGTGGGCGACCACTCTTCAATGGAGTCCTCTTAGAGGTATGGGATCTAAAAGGATTAAATTTCAATTGGGAGTTTTGGCCATTTATTATGAGATTTCATAATGTCTTGTACTTTATGGTTTCCCACTTTTCCCTCAAACGTGCTTCTTAATAAAAAATTATATATGATGATGATGATTGACCATTAGTATGAGGGTGAAAATTTGTGCTCAGAAGAACCTATGTGCCAATATCCTTCTACAACCCCATTCTGAATTGTGATGTGAATCAAGATTTTGTATCTTAAATGATATTACCAGGGAACCCACATAGTCATATGATCTCACAGACAAACAATATAACCATTTCATCAACATAGAAAGTCACCCAAATTATAAGGGTGTGGGAAACCTTTATCAGTCAGTAAACGGAAACCTAAAATGTATCAATATATTGAGGGGTCCTAAATAATACGACTACAAAATACATAGAATCATCTTCCCATTTCCTTTATTGGGGTAGAAGTTTCTATAACAAGTATGTAGGTCCCTGGAGCTCCACCTTCACCCATTGGAAGGTGGAAAAGCTACTGATAAATTTGGATATCAACGTTTCATCTAAGGCCACCAATATTTGTTTCACAAATCTTGATACATTTTGGAGATGCCTAGATGAAAAAAAGACTGAGAATCAGGTGTTTCCCAGATTAGTTACTCTCTTATATCTATAGGAGCCCAAACACATCTATGCTTACATTAGATTTTGTCTCCTTCCATAGACTAATATGGTTCATGTCCACTACAACAATTCTCTATTAGAGAACCATGCCTTTAGGATCTAAAAATTGTTTATTCATTACCCTCTCAAGGAGTGTATAGGTAAATATCATGGATTATTGATAAAACTAACCATGACTATCATGAATCCCCATATGCATCTCAGAAAATATTTCCATCAATTTGTATTCATTAGTGGCTTCCCATACATCATGTGCCTATGTTTTCCAACTCAAGACATCAGCTAATGCATTTATATTTCCAATTGTATGGGAAAAATAAAAAATAAAAACCTATACATATTATACCCGTATTCATTTTATGAGATTCAAATCCTGATTTGTAATGATATATTTTAGGATCTTGTGGTTTTTATACACAAAAAATTCATCACCCATCAGATAGATTATCTAGGAACATAAGGCATGTACAACTACTTCTATATCAGACTCGTGTGTTGAATAATTTCTCTCATGAGGTATCGATTACTGATATCCATAAAAAATGGATATATCCTTCATCATTATTACATCACTTAGGCAAATGAATAATGCACTAGAGAACATTATATAGCCTCTTCCAGGCTTTGTAAAAAACAGACTAGGTGGTGATACAATCATTTAATTCTACACCTAAAAGGATTTCTCACATGATTCTAGACACAAGAAGTTAACAACCTTATTTGTAAGGCATGTAAAGTGATGCAAGGTGGGACATGTCTTGTATGAATTTCCTATAATATCGATCAATCCCCAAGAAACATCATATATTAATCACATTATTTGGATTATCCAAGTACAGCAAATTACTTATCTTCTCTAGTTCAACTGATACTCTTGATTATAAGATGATATGACACAGTAATTAAGATTTTTTGATCCAGATGTGGTACTTCAAAATAATTTCAAAAATATGATGATCTCTCATTTTATTCAAAATGATATCAATGTTATTTGCATGGCCTATATGAGTGTGATAATACACTAATCTCTCTTCTACAAAGGCCACAAAAAAAGAATCCATATAGTGGGGAAACTCTCTATTCATCATAGCTATGAAAATGGGTGGTTCATTCATTAGAATAAATGACATAATGTGATACTCATATAAATCATAACTTCTAAAAAATTTGTTTGAGGTATGTGTGAATGTATGAATCTCACCTAATGATGGTCCAATAATAGTTTGGCCTATTAGAACCCATATCTCCTCATAGATAGTAATATATTTCAACTATTAAAGGAATTAAAAAATGGATCACGATAATAATGTGATTCAGCCACCTATAATCCATGCATAGGTGAATGGTCATATCCACCTTCTTGGAAACAATTCTATGTGAACGTTAGGAGGATGTTCTAGAGCCTATAAAACCATTGGTATTTGAATCATCCACCTAACTCATTATCTCTTGGAACTCAATAATTTTTATACTATGATGAGTAATTCACAATAGATCCCCTCCTGGAATGAGCTCGATCAAAAACTCAACAACTCCCACATGAGGTAATCTAGAAAAATAATCTATAAAGACATCCATAAAATGATATACTATCAGAGTGAATTGGGATGGATGCAAGGCATAACCCTCTGTCAAGAGATTAAAAATCTAGGTGGTCACTCTACCTATACCATGATGCTCTGATCCCAATCTACTCGAATGGACATCCCACTAACCCTTGTGTAGTTAATTGATTCCCTCTGGTGGTGTAAATGATATCCTATAGTGACAGTAGTCTAAAAAGGTAAGATATGAGACAAATAGATCTACCTAAAAACAAAATTAAATCCAATAATCTTGTGAATAAAGAGGTCCCAAAAGAAAGGGTAACTACAAGCCTCATGGGGACAGTCCATGCATTATCGTATTCCCTCTAACCATACTCCCAACAGTGTATCCAATGACATTACACCACAATAATAGGGAGTTTATACCCAATACACTCCATGATATATAAAGAGATAAATGAGTGTGAATAACATATATCATATAGGGAATATACTTTTGTAGAGGAAACTATAATACCACTTTTTTCTCTTGATGGTCATTCACTCCCAACCTTGGATATTGGCTATAAAGAGTGAAACTGTCCAAATCGACGACCTTGTGTTGTATCTGGAAAACACTATGTATGACTACTATACTAGTGATGATGACCTGAAGTCTACCTTCTATGACTATGACCCCATCCTTCACCAGTCCTTATAGTTCTAGTCCATCTCTCATCCTAATACTGAATAAAATAACCTACCCTTGAAGGTGGATCTAGTGTCGAGTCACTTCTATAGGAATTAGATTGAAAGGTCTAACAGGATCACTGATGATGTCTCATATAGCAACAACCACATCACTAAATATAGTCTCTATGGAAATGAGGCTACATATGACCATATAATCCTCACAGATGGAATGAAATATAGATTCCAGTATGGTTACTCTAACCGCCACTACTTTGATGTGAAACCTTGAGGGAATGCTTCTTGCTACCAGAATAACTACAGGCTTACCTTGATAATGATCATTTATGCTTGATTCTACGATCGTCCATCAGGTTTTTCTCAGTGATAATGTCCTCATTGATGTTATTATATAAATAAGGTTTCTGAAATACATTCACCTAAGTATAGATGAAATGATATATACTATCCTCAAAACATCTAGAACACAAAATAACATCGCCGGATAGAAGCAGTGAAGAGAAATGGAACTCAATAAAACGTGTCAAATACACCATGACTAACATAGAATTCTACTCTAGATTAATGAACTCTCTAACTGATTCAAAACATGGCGTTTAAAGATATAAATGGTCATATAAGGTAATTTGAATATCATCCCATACCATGCCATAATGATGACCATCCTTAAAAATCACAGACAAAAAATTCTTGGATGAATCATGCAGCATAACAATCACAATCTTGACCATCCACTCTAGAAGAATCTATAGATTCTCAGTGAAATATTTGGTGGCGTATAACCAAGACTCATTATCTATAAGACCAAAATCCACTAAGAATGTATGAGTATGCTACTACTAGAACTCATGGTTCATATCAACCATCATAGGTACAAATCATAGAGAACCTTTCATGGAATTTATCAAGAATAAGAAACTATAATGAAGTTGAGAGTCAGTTCCTAGAACAAATATACCTATTGGTGCCTCATGTGGGACTCCTACTAGTAAGAATGGCATCTCAGGTCCCACCATTTCTAGAGCATGGTCATCGCCACACTCCTTGTTCACAATACATGTATGTCATGATGGAATTGGTCTAAAAATTAAAATGGCATTCCTCAAAATGATCTTAAGGAAGATAGAAACACTAGAATAGGTATATCATAATATTAAGGGAACAATACCCAAGTTATACTACCCAAACTACCTTCTTATAAGGTTTGGTATTAGTAATTGTTCAAATTTAAATTACATGGGTTCTAATAGGAGAAGAGTTAATTTAACCATGCCTCTTCATTTATTGTAAACCAATTGTTTTTAAGTCATGTTTCACTATTTTATATTGTATTTAATGAAAATATTATTTCAATGAATGATTAAAATTGATTGTTAATCCCATTTAATTAGGTATCATTCACCTTATCACTTAATGAAATGAAAATTTAATCTCAATTGAACACTGTCTACATTTGGTCTCAAAATGTAATGTGTTATAGGTAATGTCTTGAGTTGGTAAATAACCCATTCCGACCCACGAGGGCCCATACAACTAATTAATTGATTCTATAAATTACTCAATCATAACTAAACACAAAAATATGGAAAATATAACTATAATATCATCACTCAACAATCACAAGCCTAAAAGGAAAATGCATACAGTGAAATACACCAATATGCCATGTTATATTCATAGTATGTGAATTCTTGGTGCCTATGATGATGCATGATTAATTATAATTCCCATCATTTCATTGGTCCAAGGATAAAATTTAATCATAAATTTTAATAATAATAATTACCATCAAAGAGAATGTCTGACTCCCAATGGTGAAATGATAACATTTATAATAAGCAACTGAACAAAAACAATTATAATTTAGGTAACTCATAATTTACCCCAAACATGGGTTAGAAAAAATTAAGGATGACTTCAAACAAAGTTAGAAAGTGTTATTAATGTCCGTTATATTATCTCCAAATATTAAATCATGAATTGAACCCCTATGATAGAACTTTTGAACCTCCCAGACCCAGATTCCACTCAAAGGATCCTTGAACATAGTTGGCCACTTGGCCTCAAGTGCATCCCTCCAGACTCCAGAGGTTGAAAAATATTAGCAAGGGCCTAGGGTGTGTATGTTGGTAGAATATGAACTCATTACCAAATTTAAATATATATGATAAATATAATAATATAAAAATAAATAATTTAATATATATAAACATATGGAAAATTTTAAGAAACTGATAAAAATCAACTATAACTGGAATCTAAATCTTATAAAAAATGATGAGGATTCATGTCATGTCTTTATAAAACATGAATTATGGATACAAGGTGTCAGGAAGTACAATATATGAAAAATAATAAAAAATAACTCAAAAAAATACATGCATCTGGAGTTCCAACTCAGTCATCTACTGCCAATCTCCATCTTAATGGAAGTAAGAAATCCCGTTTCAAAAGAGGGATGCTTCCTCTTGTCATCACCTTCATACATGTATTATTCATATGTACCAAAGGATGCGGGGATATGGTGTGAGATAAATATTAATAGGCCACCACTAAGTATATTTATAACATCCATTCTGTGTAATATAAATTGAAATAGTGTGTAAACATGCATTGGTAAATTTAAAGTAGTACAGTAATGAAAATACTAAAGTACCTGCTTCAGCCTCAACTTGTGTCTAATCATGAAACATTTAAATTATTTATTATGATCGAATTTATATAGGTATTTCATATATTGTATAACCACCACTGTAATCCTGATATAAAAAAATATGAAAAAAGAGTCCAAGATATAACAAGGCATCCATATTGATGATCATAGTAAAGAGGGTCCATAGTAATAACCAAGACATCCTTGACCATAGGGGTCAATCCAACTCAATTATAATATATAACCTCAATAAAAGGGTAAGAGTGTAATATAATGGGAATCACACATGGAATTCCACAATAATCTAATTTGAATAGGGTTCAAGGACTTCATCCAGGTAAAATGGGAGATTAAATGACTTAGAGCAAGGGTGTATCTGTGGAGTCACATGTTTTTAGATGTCATGTTGGAAACAAGGAGTGTATCTAAGGAATCATATAATGATAATGGAGGGATCATATAGTGTCATATTTGGAATGCACTTGTAGACAAGGAACAGGTTCTATGGTAGGTATCAACCATGCAAACCAGCATACCTTAATCGGAGTGGCATCCACGAGTCCTCAGGGTGTTTCCTCAGGAATCCAAGGAGGTCTCTGATCAGAACTCTCCTATAAAGATGTAAATTTTAATATAAAATAGGCAATTTATAATTGATTTATTAACTAATTATTCCATGTAATACTAAACTTGTGTAACAATTCATTTGATTTAATATGTTTCCTTTCATTAGTGAGACAATGCCAAAAGGTTATGAAACGGTTTTGTTCATTAACCACATTTCATTTATTCAGTTCACTCATTTACCTTCCAATATCATTACATGAAAAACTATCGATGTAAAACCATATGGAATTCAATTATATTAAACAATTCCAAGTGATTTCAACAATATACTAGTCAATTAACCATTTAAACATTCATTAATTAATTATAAAAGTTCCCTTAGAAATGTAAAGTAATACCTTTAAATGTAATATCCATTAACAATTCATAAATTTTATTAAACACTTAAAATTATAAATTTCAAGTTTAATGACATCCAAATGGTGTTGCAGATAGTTATAACAATCAACTAAATACACAATTAAGGAAAATACCAAACTTGGGGTGGTTGTTGTTGGGGTCATAACCTCCTATAATGGATTGAATATACGACAATCATCTTAATATTGTATTATAATGGCTATAAGAAAATAATAATAATTTAATAGGTCGGGCCTAATGAAATTGGTTCATCCACAACTATGGATATTTATAAAATGATGAAACTTGAGGGATGATTCATATACCACTTACCTTAGGTTTATACAACTATCCGCATCCATTATAAGTCGTTGGATTGGTCAGGATTGGAAGGGTTCAGAAGAATAGACTAATACCATGAAAATAAGATATATAAAATGACACTATGATAAAATTGTTGAGGATAGGTAAAAAAATTAGTGGATAAAAAGGAATAGAGATCTCACCGGTATACATCAAATGAGATTGAAGGACCTAAAATTAATGTTTTAATGGTGGGATAGTGGTGGAACCTTGATTTTGGATTTGAGGATATTACTATAGGGGGCCTCCTATTTGTAGAAGATATTGAGTGAGGGTAGGGATTATATCTAAAAATGTGTTTCCTAACACTTTTTTTTAAGAAAATACACAGGCATTTATACTGAGATTAACTACCTTATAAATCTGGTAAATATCACGATCATATCCCCTAGAAAAACCCTCTCAAGGAAGTGAAAAGTAACGGCCTGGTCTATTACATGTCGTGTATTAAATACGCATCATGTATTCCATTTACATGGTATGTAATTAGTCTCCATCCAACCTATAGTCCTCTTACCTATTCCTTCCTAAAAACAACTCAAGTGGCCCATAACCTGTATTTTTTGTCTAATCGAAAATGAGAACATCAAAATATCTTAAATCGTAAATTATAATGTTACATACCTAAAATAGAAACATGGTTTTTACAATTCATTTATTCCCAAAATAACCCCATGTAAAAATATAAATATATTTTTATCATTTTCATGTCATTCACAAAACATATAGATGAAGTGAATATTATTTCATAGAAAAAATAATCAAAATTTTATTAAAATAATATTTAACATGTCATTTCTCAGTGGACCACCAAACTCGGTCTCTGGTACACTAAAAAATTTGTTAGGATTCATATAATAATTATTTATTTGGAAAAATAAATATTTTATACATTATTTTCTAATAAATATATAAATATTATATTCACTATACTAGTGAATGAATAATTATTAAATATTCACATAAGTGAATAAATAGTTTTTCACACTGAAAATGAACCCAAATAAGTAAACATTATATATTTACATAATGAAATATATAATTACCCATTGAATAAATATTTATGATATATTCAAATCACTTAAATATTATCTTGAATTAATAGTAACTAGATATTTGTGAGAAACAAAATAAGAATAATTATAAAATCAAATACGAGAATAATATTTATTCAACATGTTAAAATAAAATATAATATAATTTATTCACTAAATACACTTAGTGTATGACCCTCTAGGACCCTTTTGTAGTAGCATCATGTTACATTAGCTAAATTCTATTTTTTAGAATCTATAAATATTACAACACTACCATAGAGAAATAATTTAATTTAGTAATGACATGAAACCTCATAAAAATTCTAAATATTTAATATAATCCCTTTATATTGATGCCATTAATTTTGAAGTTTTCTTATTGTTTTCAACAACCTACGTTCTCGATTCCTCTTTATTTGAAATTTTTGAAATAAACTAACCAAATGAACATGATGGACATGGAATTAGTTAAGAATTTATATTCCCATAAAATTGAATTAGATATCAACATCCAATAAACTGGGTGGGATAAATTATTTCTCACATTATTCATTAACTAAATATATCTTGAGATGTAGAAAAAATATCCTACCACACCGTGGGAATTAATTGTTACATGATTCATCAATATATCAAAGTAACTAACTCGTGAGATGATTTAACAACAATTATAATTTGTATGGATTCTTACAAACATTCAGAAATTTGAACATCTAATACAGTATATGAATAAATTCTTCCTACAATTGGGTTAAGTACTAAAAATATCTTATTTAAAAAAAATTATTATCAGCGTGCTCCATGATAACGTGTCCCAAGGTCTTATAATCCACCACCCTCAATAAATTATATCATTTTGATCTAATTATATGATACTATACTTCTATAGAACAAATATTTAAGAATAATTTTATTTAACTACTAGGTTTCCATCATAGTAAGGAACTCTTATGACCATTCAGTGCAATAATTACCATTATGAAATTATGGCATACTATTTCACACAAAAGAAAAATCATGATGTGATATATAATTTATTAATTTTAAAAATAATGAATCCATATAATCATAAATTATATAAATTTTTATTGAAGATAAACAACTCCAATGGTATCCAACGCTTTAATGTTTTTCATGTACCTTCCCTTAGAATATTTTTTTACAGAATGTATATATTATCTTTTTTACATTTGATAATCTGGTTGAATATAATCAAGTTTTATACATTCATAATAGATAATTTTATATGTCTATTATTATTCATATTTCGCTTTCTTGTCCTTCTAATACTCTCATAATAAAATTATTCTCTTATATATGTTGATTCATTCTTCCCTGTAATCAGGTTATTTCACCTTTAGTTATCTCAATATAGAAACCAACTTTAGATGTACTAGGTTTATCATTAAAAGATCAAGAATTTTAATCTATTGTCTATGTAAATGAGAATCAATGTTTTTTATTTTCCTTATTTTTATATATTTTCAAGATAATTTCATACATCATTAATGTTCCAATTAAATCATTATTACATAATATAATAATGTGAATGGGATAATAAATAGTAGTCCTCTTAGACTTCCACTCCATAGATAAAATACCAATGAATTTTTCAATGATTTAATCATCATGTAATTATTTTAATTCAAGTGATTGTAATCTATTAATTATTTTAATTAACCTTTAATTCATTTGAGAAACACTTTCACCATCTATAAAACCAAATACATTATAATCTACCCTATGTATGGATCTCCTAGTCTCAATACCATTTCATTTTCAAAAATCTGTATCTTATAACTTCTTCTGAATTTGTCATGTTGTTATATAAGAATAAACATGGTCATATATATTCTATTAATATGAACATACAAAATAAAACACTAAAATTAAAATACCATTATTATTTTTCCACTGTTTAAATTATATTAAAGTATTTCTCAAGCATTTTTATGCTTCGAATTGTATAAGAAAATTTTATACAATGGTGTTGATAAAAAAATTATCTATAACATCATCAATAATCATATTAATTCTTATCAAAAATCAAAACATTATATGGAATGGAATTATCTAAATAACCAATAGGAAAAACACATTCCATTTACAAAATCATTACCACGTTGTTTCAAATAGATAAACAAAGATATGAAATTCTGATCAACTAATGGAAAAATAAAAATAGTTAATATTATTTTTAGTGAAAAATATAAAAACATATTATGATACAAGATATTATCTCATATTACCATCATAGATAACTGTAAAAGTGGGATGAATTGTAGTATAAATCATGATAGATAATTTTTGTTCCAAAACAATTATTAAAACTAATGGAAACCGAATTTTTAGTTAAACCTGTAATATATCGTAGTGAAATTAATTAACCATAGTAGAAATTAATTTTTTCAAAATTTAATAAATAAAATAATTGAAATGCATAGAAAATATAAATATAGTTAAATAATTTTTTTAACATAAAAACATATAAAACATATAAAACTGATATGATAATCTTGTACCATTTAAAATATTTTATAAAGAACTATTTTAACTCATAGAAAAAGAGGGATCATAAATATGATTCAAGGTATAATTTACATATAACTAGTACTACGTATTTTCTTCTAACACTTATGAACCCTTTTACATAACCTTTTAATAGGTATCAATCCTGTGATTAACCATAATTTTTGAATTATAATTTTTTCCTAAAAATGTGTGTTATATTATATTTATTTACATAAAAACAACATCCTTTTTCAATGAAATGAATATAAAGGGAAATTATACCTTATTAATTTTGATCATTATATGACAATTGGTCAATATTATATTTGAGAACTATACTCTGGTTAAATATTTTAATATTATCATTAGATTTTATAAGTATATGTTTGAGAAAAGAAAATTAGTATTGATAGAAGAGTTGATGGCCTCGACCTGTAGATTAATTCCAATTAAATCCCATCTACAGAAACATGGGAGGTAGGTATCATCACTAGGGTTCAACCTTGAGAAATACCTTGATATGGTTCAATAATTGTATCATGAATAAAAGTGCCTATGGAAGAAATTCAAGTTAGTTGAGATTACCACTTTGAAGATGTTATATGAGGCACACCACAAAACTACCACCATTGAACACCATACCCTTAGTGTGTATGAGGGTGTAATAAGGGGTTATGTGTTGAGGCCCTAACTACATGAGGTGTAATTCCATTTTATAAATAAAATTTTAATTCCATCATTTTTTGTTTTAAAAATTATTTTTCTAAATAAAATTGGAATGAAATTTGATAAATTGATTTATTGGACTGAGATTATTAATTTTAGAATATCAATAATTTTTATAATAAACTAAATTATAATGAATAATTCTAATATTAATGAAATATTATTCTTCAAGCACTCTTATTTAAAAAATAAATGATAAGATATTTTAATTTTTTTCAATTGTCACAAATTTTTTATTCTATATTTTCAAGCAATAGTTTTTTTAAAAAAATATTTATTTTTATATTTAAAAGTTAAAATTATAATATTTTAATAATTATTGTGAAAAAATAAATATAACTTTTAAAATAAAACATCAGAATTAGGTTAGGGTGAATTTATGATAATTTCCTAAACATTAATTTCTTCATCAATATTAAAAATATAGGTTGAGTTTTGTGGAATGTTAATGAAATAATAATTATTTCATAATGATGTAAGATCTAATTAATAAAAATACAAGACATAAAAAAAATTTATTATATTTTAATCAATTTCCAAATATATAATTTACTTACAAAATTCTAAAATGGAAACTTTGACATTACAAATCTTATTCTGTGAAAAATATAACTTTCATTAAAAAAATAAGTAATATAAAAGGATTTTAGGCTCTTATAAGATAAAATAACATAACTTTAGTCCAATTTTTCCAATACTATGGTCAAATACCACGGAAAGTTCGATGGTTTTTTATTTACCACTACCTAGGTTTACAAGGCCTATATTTGGAAATTAATAATGAAATCCTCCATTTTTAATAAATACCTACCCATTTGTCCATTTACATTATCTAAAAATTCATAATACATGATTATATATTATTTTTACTTCCCAAGGTTTCATTATAAGGTATCCCAAATCCCACAAGGTCCCATTCCTCACGTTTTCTAAATTACTCTTCATGGAATGGGAAATATCCATCTTTTCTTTTTGTTTCAAGAACCTCTTTTTTATTTGTATTGTTAATGTTATAGTCAATCTATCCAATTTAATTTTAATTAATTTCATTACATACAAATTATTTTTTATCAATGGGATACCTCTGTCCCTTGTCTTTTTACCCTTTCCTAAAGCCACATTTTATACAAGTTATGCTATCGATTTTAATTCTCAAATTTCTCTCTTCTCTACAAGAAATTACCTTTTATTTTATTTTTGTGAATAAAAAAACCTATTTATATTCTAGTGTTATTCACCAATATGTAAAAATTATATATATTGTTTATTTTATTTACATAATAAAAAACCATAATTCCCTTTCAATGGGTTGAAAATTACAAAAAAGATCATGTTTTTAAATCACTTTTGAAACACCATGATTTTGATATGAAACTGTTTTTTTTCTCCAAGGGTTTTTTATGAAATTATTTATTGCGATAAACGTTGATAACAAGAAAATTAATACATATTAATATCTCTCCCTTATAGAGATCCAATACATTGGGTTAATAATTTATTCACTATGGATGACATCTTTTATGATACCTTGGAGAATAACCGTTGTAATGTTTTTGAATCATCATTGACAAACCATGGTGATATTCTTATTAATGTACCATTTAAATTTTCTAGCCACATTTCCAGGTTAGTATTTATGTTCATTTTATTATCATCGGACTCAATACATAATAGTATTTCTCATTTGGGCATTTATATTCTTCAAGATCACATGTAAACTACTTCCCTTGCTTATTCCATTATAGGGACTTATGCTCACCCTTTCATTTGTTGTTTGTACCTAGGTTATGAGATGTAGTAAAATTACATATTATTAACTAATGAATAATATTTTCAAATTTTTTAGAATGAATTTTTTATTTTTCATGTATTATATACATTGTTTCCATGAAAATAAACATTAAAAGATCTTATGCTTTTTAAATTGTAAAGAATAGTTTATATAATAAAAGGAATGATTTCATAAATGGTATCTAATAATGGATTACTTATTTCGGGAAATTATGTCGTTAAAAATTTATGAATAACCTTAGGGACAAGTTAAAATAGAGAAAAACATCCTAGTATTTTTTGTGATGTATTAAGTAAGTGGTTTTTGAGAAATGAAATACATGCCTGGATATAAACAAGTGGATGTAGCTTCGGTATAGATGCATCTAAGTGTAAATCCCTAGAACACCGCTTTGAGTTATAATTGAATAGAAATTATTTAATGATAATGGTCCCTTCTGCACTCTTGTTTTGACACTCATTGGGGATATATTTGGTTAATAGAAATATTTTTTGAACCATGTTGAAATATTTATACAAAATTAAATTGTTCTTAAAGAGTATAATATTTAAGCATGATATTTTAAGGCAGAAAATTTCATTAGAATTATAAGATTCCAAAAATAAAAAAGTATTTAAAAAAGTATTATTCTTTTATTAAATGGTGGTAAATCATAGGAACCATGTAAATGGTGAGAATAATAGACCATGCACTAACGATGCTCAAATAAAAACTGAAATAGAAAAATTCAGGAGAATGATTAACCAATTGACTTAAATTATGATAAATAACAGTAATCAAGTGGAGAGACTAGAATCACCTCAAAGGGAAAAACTTTATTTTGATTCCTTTATACTTCAATTACCACCATATTTCAGTGGGTTAATTGACCCATTGATTTATGAACAATGCATACTCTCTATTGAAAAGATATTTTCTATACTCCATTATTTTTAGAAAGAGAAAGTCAACTAGGCTGAGTACCGCATAGAGGGGAAGTTTATTAGTGAAGGAAAGTGGTTAAATACATGATTACAATAAGGGGAATTGATGTTGTGGAGTTAGAAGAGTTCATGGTATCCTTTTTCAAGATATATTTCCCAAATTTTATTTGAATGAAGATGGAGAAGGAATTATTAGAGATGAAACATAAGGAAAATGAATGCGAGGGATGCTAGGAGAGGAACATTAAAATATTTTATAGAGACGACTCTAGATTTTTCATGGATCATACGTGAAATTTTGATATATTGTTTAGTGTACTAAGACCCCATAAATTGAATAATCTAGCCAATTGATGCTCTGATGGATACAAGGAGATATTGTGACGTGATATAAAGGTTGAACTAGAGTTTGGAGAGGTAAAGTGGTCCCATATGTTGAATATAAAAAAGAGATCAATGGGGAAAATATTATGGAGGAACTTTGATCCAGGAAGAGGAGGAAGGAAAGTACAAATTCCCACATGAAACAACTATGGGAAGAAGATTTCAATGAAATGATATCATGGGAGCTGAAATGTTAAAATTATGGAAGCGATGGATATATTTCTTGGAACAATTATACTGATGTGACATCCTGTAGATCATTGTTAAATCCTATGGGGTTGTACAGATTTATGTTATTTTATAAAAACTCAAATAACCAACTAAAAATGTAATACTTCGTAAGTCCGAGATTTGAACCCATGGGGATGATTCATCTATTAAAAATTAATTAAGAAAATGATAATGAAATTGTTTGATTGGTTTTAATGAAAGAGAAAATGTAGAATTAATGATTGGGATGAAATCAGTATGGGAGGCATCCCAGGTTTAGTGATATTTAGGGTCGTATGCTAGGGATTTAATTGATAAAGGGTTTTTTAGGTTTTGTGTTGAAGGTGGGTTAGTAAGAATCCTTGGTATTGGTATCCCAACATAAATGTAACACACAAATTTTTTCTTAAAATAAATAGAAATTCAAAGAACTTTGATTTAAATAGATATTTATAACTATCCTTTAAATATAATTTTTCAACTTCTATGTTGTGAATTTCAAGAAACGGTCATCTATAATAATGTCCAGTAATTGATTTGGAGTCTGATTAAACCAACATGTTTTTTAATAGTAACATACCCTTATGAATAGTATTTTTAATAGTTATATGTCCCTAATGAATAGTAAATTTTATTATTATTTTATTTTCTTATGGTGTTATGATAATAACAACTTGGTTAATTTTTCATCGTGATATAGATGTAGTTATAGAGTAAGAATTGTTAATTTTTTAATTAAGTATGATTTTATATAAAAATTAAATTAATAATATTTAGAAAATTATTTTACAAAAAAAATTATTTCATTTTTTAATTCTACATGAAAAATGGTTAGGGTAAATTTTTGGGATTTTTATGAAAATCATGATTTTTGATGAATAGTAAAATATGATAAAATACTCTATAGTCAAATTGTCAGTAAAATACACTATTTATGACATAATAAGTGATGAAAGGCCTCATGGTTTGAAATCACATGGCATTATTACTATATGATGTTACATGAACTAACACTATTCATAATCTTAGGCAAAAATATTATAATAATAATTAATATAATGAAAAATACCCCCTCTCCTCCACTGTAAATACCAACCTCACTCCACTCCACTACTCACAACTATAAAGTCTTAATCCTTGCCTACATTCTGGCCAATACGCCTCCCAAGGATCTTCCCCATGTCCTAGAGCTTCTGGTATCAGTAAACTACAAAAACCAAATCCTTTAAGAAGGATCTCAAGGACAAGAGATCAAGAGGTGAAATCGTCTTTTATTTTCTTTCTTTTTAATCATATTATGTTATTCTCTTCCTTTACCTTTGGATTATGTTGGTATATTTTATTACATATCCTCCCTTACTATCCATATTATGTAATAGTGATGAGATATCTCCATTCTCTAATCAAACTATTTTTATCATATTTTAAGAGACGTTGTTAGGCTACCGAATTTTCGTGAGAAATTTCTCAAGTTTTCTTTTATTTCAAGATTCCTTCTTATTATTTCCTAACCTACTCTTATAAAAGAGTAATGAAAGCTCCAAAATCATGTATATTATGTATTATCTCTTGATCATGGAAAAGTAATCATTATTTTTCTGCTCCTCTCCCACTTATTCAAGGAATTAAAAACATTTTCCATGATGTGTTGAATTACCGACGTCGTGGAAGATGTGATTTCAATTTTTCTATAAATCCTTTAAGTCTAGTCAAGAAACCATATTTATCGTCAAAACAAGTTATAATATTTTTATTATGTCTCATAAATGGTTCTAGAATTATTTTTTACAAATGGTTTTAATTTATAAACCAAAATGTGGTCGTTATTATCAAAGAACAACAAAAATGATCTAAACGAACATCATCATTGTTATAACATACAAATCATCCTCATGTAAATCTTCAAAATTATAATTGACATAATTTATGTTACTGGATATAAGTAAATACTAATCCATTCCAATTCTAGATTTTCACATCAAATCTATAGGAACATCCATCATGAACCAATCTTTGATATCATGTAAGGAGCTCACCCAAAAACAGTGCAAGGAGAAAAATACAAGTAATTAATAGGTGAAATGTTGTTATGAAATGATCATATAGGATTTTATAAACATCAAAATGATTATTTAAAATACTAATTACAATCTTTTAATCATTATACAAGAATATTAAACATGTTTTAAGTAAGACAAGCCTGAGGTAAGGGAATTATTACCCAGATTTCCATTCTTTGGGTTAACCTTATACTTTATTATTTATGTGTTGTTTAAATTGTTTGTGTGATTAATTATGGTAATAATATTATTAATTATGTATATATACAGATTATATACATATTCCATTCCCTATATTACGTCTCACTTAAATTATATGATTTATGTAAGGGGATTTTCTTTTAAAATCTTCTTTTAAAATTATATTTTACAAAATTGAAAAGAAATGTTTATATGCTATTATTAAAGTTTTATGATTATGTAATAGTTTTGGGAATTGTTTATGAATTATTTTGGGACTAATATCTCCCTCTAATTCATTGGGTATGTGTAAGTTAGAGGTCGGCCATATGGTTACTCCTTGTGTAACTACGATGGTTACAAGAATTGTAATGTAGCCATGAGGGTTTCAAATTATAAGGTCGCCATGAGAGTTTAACTATTACGTCTGTAATGCCCCAATATACCTTTATTGTTATATTTATGTTCTCATGTTCTATGTGGATCTTGTGTAAATCTCATTTTACACAAATTATGTATATATGGGTAACAATCATGTTTTTTGAAAATGCTTTCACACGTTACGAGTATTCATGGAATAATGTAATATTTCATTCTTTTACATCCCTTACTAATATTTTTTGCTAATCCCAAGTTTTTAAATGATTTTCACAGGTTAATTTATGTGTAAGACAAAGAAATAATCCATATTAAATTTTGAAGAATTTTCAAGGAGTCATGTTTATGTTTTAATGTTTTATATTTTTTAAAAAATGGAAACTGTTTTTTTATAGTATCCACTCTGTAGCACTATGTGATGTTATGAATGTATTATGTCTCAATTATCTAAATATTTAATCTTGAAAAATCATCAATGTAAGAGTAAGTGTATTCTTGATTAAATTAAAGATTAGCTATGTAATAAGGTCGGGTCCTTATAGTTGGTATCAAAGGATGGAATAGATAACATTAGGGGTTAGGATGATGTTAAAATAATACCATAAATGATTTTTACTATATGATTAATTTGAAATTTTTTAGCATTTTAAGATTTTCATCTTTCTTAATCATATATATGTTTGTTCAAAATAGTTGTCCACAGAAGGAACAACGATACTGAATAGGATAGGCACCGAAAGAATGACATCCTTTCGAAACTATAGCTTGGAATTTTAGGGATTGGAACCGAGCAGTTGGTGACAGTAATGGCTCAGCTAACACAGGCAATAAATGGTGGTGGCGTCCATTCAAGAGAACAAATAGAGTTTTCTCAACGGAACATGATAGTAGTGGAACATTTTATGAGACAACACCCTCCTTCTTTCAATGGATTTTCTGAACCAGTAGCAGTTGAAGGATGTATCAAATCCATTGAATGTATATCTGATGTTATGGTATGTTCAAACAATAAAAAGTTAAATCTTTTCATTTATCATTTTGAAGGATAAGCTGATAATTTGTGGTCAATGGTAAGGAATATCAGGGGTAGAGTGTATTTTGATGCCTTAGAGTGGGATGAATTTAAAAGTGTTTTAATTGAAAAATATTTTCCTAAGTGAGTGCAACTTAGGATGGAGAAGAAATTCCTTGAATTGAAGAAAAAGTAGGAGGATTCAGTGGATGTGTATGAATCAAACATCACCCGACTGGGGAGGTATGCTTCAAATCATAATCAAGATCTTGATAGAAAAATCAACCACTTTTACTTTGCCCTAAATCTAAGGTATTGAAGGGTATTGGCCTCCTGTGAATTCAAAAGTTATAAGAAACATGTCTGATTTGCTGAGAGGGTATAGATGGAGTTTGATGATGATAATTTTGATTTTGTAAATAAGGAAAAGAAGAGGTTTATATTCCATGTTATTGGTAATAATAATCCAAAGAAAGCTGATGGTAAGAAAATCCAGTTTCTGGTTTGTGAAAAGTGTGGCAAAAAACACCCTAGGGAATGTCTTAGCAAAACTGTGAAGTGTTTTAAATGTGGTATGTTGGGACATATGGCCTAAGATTCTAAAGAAAATGATCCAATGACTAATCCTGATAAGAAAAATATAATGTTTTTTAAATATGGTGAGATGGGTCACCATGAAAATGCCTTCCCGAAGAGTGATTCAAATGATGAAAAGAAGACAGACAATGAGCAGAATGGTGTAGTGAGATCCTATGAGACTACACTGAGACATCGGACCATCCAATGAATTTATATCAGGTACTTTGTTTGATTACTCAGATTTCGCTAATGTTTTGTTTGATATGAGGTCTACACATTCTTTCATCATTGAGAGATTTTGTAGTAAATTGGAAATATCACCTCAACAAATGAGACCCGAACATGTTGTTAAAACACCAGGGGTAAATATTATTGAAATGAGGAATTATAATAATATTTCTATTGTGATTTGTGGAAATACTTTACCTGAAAACCTTGTTGTTTTACCCTTATTCGAATTTGATGTTTTTATGGGAATGGATTGGCTTTCTATTTATCATGCAAAGATTGACTATAGAGCTAAATAATTTGTTATTCAGAAAGAATTTTTTTTTGTATACCAGAACGAACCCATACAATTGATAGCATATTAGGAAGATGAGAAACTATTGACAGATGGAAATGAAAGTTATCAGGCTCATATTATTGAAAATAAGGTAACTATTCATATTAATGATGTGCCAGAGTTAAATAAATACCTCGATTATTATCCTGATGAGTTACTCGGTGTCATACCTGATCAAAAAGTCATATTCACAATTGGCATAGTTCCATATGCTATGCTGATTTCCAAACCCCCTTGTTGTATGGCTCAAATAGAACTTCTTGAATTAAAAAATTTAGTTGTAGGATTTTCTAGAAAAAGGCTTCATCTATCCTAGAACTTCACCATGGGGAGATCTTGTTTTATTTACTAAAAAGAAAGATGGTTCCATGAGAATTTCTATTGATTATAGAGAATTGAATAACATCACTATTAAAAATAAGTATCATTTTCTTCATATCGATAAATTGTTTGATCATCTCTAAGGAGATTAGCACTTTTCCATGATTGAATTTAGATTCAGATACCATCAGTAGAAGGTGAAAGAGGATGACATCCCAAAAATAGCCTTTCGTACTAGATATGGGTATTATAAATTTTTTGATATGTCATTTGGGTTAATTAATTCACCTTTTGTATTCATGAATCTTATGAATAGAGTAATTCATTAGATCTTGGAAATGTTTCTGGTTGTATTTGTTGACTACATTCTGGTATTTTCTAAAAATAAAGAGGAGCATGAAAAACATATAAGGGTTGTTTTACAAACCTTAAAAGAAAAGAAACTCAATGTAAAATTCAGTAAGTGTGATTTTTTGTTGCAATATATTTCATTTCTTGGGCACATTGTAAAAAAGGATGTGATAACAGTTAATCCGGCCCAAAAAAGTTGGTTGATGAATGGCCAAGAACCACAAATGTTACAGAGATTCATAGTTCTCTTGGGTTAGCAGGTAATTATCGACGGTTTGTTAAGAACTTTGCATGGTTATCTAGCCTGATCACTATGTTAACACGTAATGGGGTTAATTTTGTTTGGATAGAAGAATGTGATGTATGTTTTCAGGAATTAAAGAAGAGATTGGTGAATGATCCAGTTTTGGGATTACCTTCCCAGAATGGTGTGTTTTTCATCTATAGTGATTCTTTTTTAAAGGGACTAGGTTGTGTTTTGAGAAAAATGATCTGGGAATTGCCTATGCTTCGAGACAACATAAACCTCATGGGATAAATTATCCCAAACATGATTTGGAATTAGATGTTATGGTTTTTTCTTTGAAAATTTGAAGGCATCATTTATACAGAGTGAAATTTAAAATTTATACTGACCATAAATGTCAAAATTATATATTCACTCAGAAGGAATTAAACATGAGGCAGAGAAGACAGCTTGAATTGATAAAGGATTATGATTGCACGATCTATTACCATATTGGAAAAGCAAACAAAGTGGCAGATTACTTGAGTTAGAAACATAATTCATCATTAACTGTGACACGTTTAGAACATGATCCCTTGATTAATGATTTGACGAATTTTGGCTTATAAGTTTTTGGTGTAGGAAATACCTCTGTTTTGTTTTAGGTTTCAGTGCAGACATTATTGTCAAACAAAATTAAGCGAGCACAGAAGGAAGACCATGAGCTGCAGAAAAATGTAGAATTGGTTAAAATGGGTAACATTCTATAATTTAACCTTTATAAATATTTTGTTTTAGGATTTGGAAAAAGGTTGTTGGTGCATAGTGATTCTCAGTTGAAGAAGGATTTGTTGTGTGAAGCTCGTATTTCTCCATTTTCAGTTCATCCTGGATGTACTAAGATGTATAGAGACCTTCTGGAGTATTATTGGTGGGATGGAATGAAAATAAATATTGTGAATTATTCCATGAAATGTTTGACATGTCAACAGGTTAAAGCAGAGCAGAATTTACTGAAGGGTATGCTTCATCCTTTTCTAGTGCCAGAGTGGAAATGGGAGAATGTATCCCTAGACATTGTGGTGGGACTACCTAAGACATCATGATGTAATAATGAAATTTGGGTTATTGTTGATTGATTGAAAAAATCTGCACATTTTCATTCTATTCGAGATATAATGTCTTTGGATTGACTTTCTAGAACTACCTCAAGGAGATTGTCATGTTACATGGAGTTCCTCATTCCATTGTATCTGACTAAGATACTAGGTTCACTTCTAACTTTTGGATGGGACTTCAGAAGTCGTTGGCCATAGAATTAAATTTCAGTACAACTTTTCATCCTCAATGAGATATGAAATAAAAAAATGATTTAGACATTGAAAGATATGATTTGATCTTGTTAAATGGAATATCATGGATGTTAGAATAAACATATTTCATTAGTTGATTTTTCTTATAATAACAGTTTTCATTCCAGTATTCAGATGGCACCTTTTGAGGCTTTGTATGGGAAGCGGTGTCAGACTCCAGCGCTTTAGGATGAAGTCAGTGAAAAAATGTTGATGGGGCCAAAATTATTAGAAAAAGTGGATAAGAAAGTAAGGATCATCCAGCAGCACATGAGGACAGCTCCGAATAGGAAGCAATATCATTCAGAGGATGGAAGGAAAGACTTCACTTTTGAGGTAGGTGATCATGTTTTCCTTAAAATCTCTCCTTGGAAAATTTTGATGTGTTTAGGTATGAAAGGGAATCTAAGTACGCAGTTCATCAGTCCTTTTTAAATCTTGGAGAATGTTGTAATACTGGAATACCTCATAGATTTGCCTCTGAATTTGTCTTTGGTACACAATGTTTTTCATGTTTCGATATTGGGAATGTATGTTCCAGATTTATCATATGTCTTGATCCTAGAAGAAGTTCAGCTGGAAGAGAACCTTTCTTATGAAGAGAAACCAATTATGATTCTTTATTGATGGGAATATGTATCAAGTTAATCCACCAGGTAAAGGTTTTTAGGAGAAACTGCATGGTTAAAGAAGCAACATGGGATTCTGAAAAATACTATGAGGGAGAAGTACCTTCAGTTGTTTAATAAGTAAATGAAATTGTGAGGATGAAATTTCTAGATGGTGGCGAAAATTTAACACCCCATGTTTTTCTAAAAATAAATAGAAATTCATGGAATTTTTTTTAAGTAGATATTTATAACTAGCCTTTAGACATTATGTTTCCACTTCAATGTTTTGAATTTCAAGAAAGTATCATCTATAATTGTGTTCAGTAAGTTATTTAGAGTCCGTTGAAACCAACTTTTTTGGGAATAGTAAAATACTCTTATGAATAGTAATATGAACCTAATGAATATTAAATATTATTATTATTTTATTTTCTTAAGGATTTATGAAAATAACATCTTGGTTAATTTTTCATCATGATATAGAAGTAGTTATAGAATTAGAATTATTAATTTTTTAATTAAGTTTCTTTTATTTAAAATTTAAATTAATAATATTTAGAAAATTATTTTGAAAATATGGAACTAATTTTTGAATTGTACATATAAAAAAATGGTTAGGGATAATTTTTTCAAATTTTCTGAAATTCTTGATTTTTTAATGAATATTGAAATAGAATAAAATACTCTATAATCAAATTATTAGTAAAATAGTGTATTTATGACATCATAAGTGATTCAAGGCCACTTGGTTCAAACTAAAATTCCATTATTACTATTTGAGGTCCCATTAACTAAGACTATTCATAATCTTGGGAAAAATTATTATAATAATGATTAAAATAATGAAAAATCCCCCTCTCCTCCACAATAAATACCACCCTCACTCCCCTCTTCATCCCAAACCTATCAATCCATGAGACATGCCTAAGTTTGACCCAATAATCTTACCAAGGATCTTACCCACGTCCTAGAGATTCTGGTCTCACCAAAAGACCGAAACCAAAGCCTTTATGAAGGATCTCAATGAGAAGAGAGAAAGAGGTAAACATCCTCTTTTGTTTTCTTTCTTTTCATTAATTTTAGGTTATTATATTCTTTTACCTTTGGATTATGTTGGGATATTTCATACTATATACCCACTTAATTTCCATATTATGTAAGAGTGATGAGATATCCCCTTTCTCTCGTCAATCAATTTTAATGAAATTTTAAGAGACGTCGTTAGGGTGCCGAATTTTCGTGAGGAATTTCTCAAGTTTTCTATTATTTCAAGATTATTTCTTCTTCTTTCCTCACCTCCTCTTATACAAGAGTCATGAAAGCTCCAGAATAATGTATATTCTGGATTTTCTCATTTTCATTGAAAATTATTCATCATTCTTCTTCTCCTCTCCCACTTATTCAAGGAGTTAAAAATATTGTCCATGATGTGTCGAATTACCGACATCATGGACGATGTGATTTCATTTCTTATTTAAATCCTTAAATTCTGGTCATGAATCCATTTTTTGGTTAACATAGGATATAATATATTTATTATGACTTATAAATGGTTCTGGAATTATTTTTTACACATTTTTTTAATTAATAAAATAAAATAAGGTCGTTATTATCAAAGAACCACTAAAATGATCTAAACGAACATCATTAATGTTTTAACTTATGAATCATCCCCATGTAAAAATTCAAAATGATTAATGGTATAATTTATGTTACTTTATATATTTAAATAATGCTCTATTCCAATTCTTTAGTTTAACTTCCAATCGATAGGAACATCCATCATGAACCAATCTTAGATATCATGTAAAGAACTCACCCTAAAACAGTGCAAGGAGAAAAATACTAATAATTAAAGGGTGAAATGATGTTATGAAATGATCGTATATGATGTTATAAACATGTAAATGTTTCATTAAAATACTAATTACACTCATTTAACCATTATATAGGAATTTTAAACAAGTTTTAATTAAGACAATTTTGAGGTAAGGGAATTCTTAGCCCGATTTCCATTCTTTGGGTTAACCTTCTACTTCATTATTTATGTGGTATTCAAATTGTTTATTTGATGAATTATGATAATACATTTTTTAATTATGCATATTTATAGAGTATATACATATTCTATCCACTCTATTTAGTCTCACTTCAATTATATGATTTATGCAAGGGGCTTTTCTTTTAAAATCCTCTTTTAAAAGTTTGTTTTACAAAATTCAAAAGCAATGTTTTTATTCTATTATTCATGTCGTATGATTATTGTAGAGACCAAAAGCATGACGTACATAGACATTAAATTACTTTTGATGAAAAATTAATACATAACTAAAACGAACACATAAGGACCACAACAGTTTAGTGTCTTTGGATACTTGGAACATGATCTTCTAATTGTGGTGAAAGATCTTCAACATCTCCCATAAAGATATTCCCCTTTTGTTTTTTTACCTAAAACCTTTCTTTATATCATGGGGAAAAGAATAAAAATAAAGGGTGATCTCAAATTCTCAGTATGGGTAAGCATGGAAAAATTAAAACAAACCATATACATTTGAACATAAAAACATGAACATAATGTTTAAACATCAAAATCTTGAGCAATGACATAAAACATGGCAGTAGGTAAGGCATAGATCATAATGGAACATCAATCATAATAAAATAGCTTGGAAATAAAACTTGTAATTATGGTAAAACATTAAGCACATGATATGATTTCCATACTAGACAAGGCATTGATGCCAAGGCCATCTTAGTGGACAACGTCCCTTTCTGAATCGAGTTCACTCCTTGTTTCAGTCCTGTAACACTGAACCAGATTAAATTACCATTCCAGGCATGTCTATCTCAAGAGATATAAGTCTTTACCCAATGCATTTAAGGGAGATATATGTCCCACCCATATCATATTGAAATCATTCTTACGTGTCCCACAAAACAATCATAAATCATTCATCATAACCAAAAAAATAAATTGGGATTCATAAACATCATTCCATCATAACATAATCCATATAAAAATTGGATATCATTTCATAATAAGAAAAGTTAAACCATATAAATAATAGGGAAATTATTATTGAAACATACACATATGCAATAATTTCATCTTAGATGGAACATGGTTCTGATAATGCACTTGAAATGAATTCTTGAGGAAAATATAAATTATTCTTGAAAATCATTTTCTTTTAAAAAAATTCCATTCAATTTTAAAAGAAAAGGAATTTTTGAAAATAGTCATGAAATACTTTAGAGTAAGCTTCATTAAAATAAGGCATTATGAAATCGTAAAAATATGTTCATTCCATATAAGTTAAAAACCCATTCTCCTCGTACTTTTGTCGGAAAATTAAAAAAGTACCTTGTATGGTAAATAAAAGAAATATTCCTTCCATACGATGTGGTAAAAGTAGAAAAGGGTAAAAATGACATTAAACATAAATGGAAGAAAAGTAAACATTTTATGAAAACATTTTGAGAACACATGGACATGAATAATAAACATAACCCCAGTAAATACTTATGAATAATCAATCTCAGATAGGAATGAGATTGGAATAATTATTTCTTACCTTAGGTCTGATATAGTTCGTATGTATCTGATCCTCCTGTATAATGATTTAAATAATTTCATTGACTTATTAAAGAATCATATTAATTGTTATTATATCATATATGGTTCACTTACGTATTTATATTACCCGTTCATTTGTCAATTCCATGTTAAAGTAGCGTTTTGGGTAAAATCATTTCATTTATCGTACGTGTCTGGACTTGTTGTTCTTGATATTATTATTACTTATATCATGATTTACATACTTCCGCAATGTAAAACATGATTTATATAAATATTCAGTATATATATATATATAATAGATAGATAATTGAAATGAAACACACCATTCATGGAGACGGTAGGCCGTACGTACGCATGGAAACTATTTTCCTTTATTTATTGACTTGAATGGAAGTAAGTTGACAAAATATATATATATATATACATAAATACAGTATCTTTATCATATAATATATTTCATTATTATTCATTATATATACTTTATAATCATTCTTGAATGGTTAACATGGAGAATGAGTCTTATCGCGTCGTGGAGATGGTAATCTGTACGTACGCACGAGCGATGATATCGTTCCCATAATTAATTAATTGAATTGGAGTGGATGATATAATATATCAGAATAATTATGATGTTATAATAACTATATATAGTTATTATTTACACCAACATACCCATCCATGTAAGGTGGTGGTGGAAAAATAGATTACACTACGGCATGGAGACGGTATTCTGTACGTACGCACGCGCGATGATTTTGTTTTCCATAGGATGGATAGAAGGTGAAATGGGGTTGTTTTATATTTATAATAAAATATCAGAATATTATTGATTCTGATTATATTAATTTATAATCAAACATCTAAATAAGAAGAAGTTGAAGAAGAAAGCAAACATGAAAGAATCGGTAGAAGAGATTACATCTTCCTCGACACACCTCCTTCAAACTTCTTCTTGGGTCACTAAAGTTAGTCTTTTGAGAAGACTGGAACCTCTATGATATGACTAGAGATTTTTATAAGAGTAATTTTTAGGTTTTTGCCGAGATTCAAGGCTCAAAATGGTGTGAGGAGAAAAGGAATGGGGTTCCCTTTTTATAAGGGAGGAGGGGGGACCTTAAGAAAACATAAAATATTATTTTATAATAAAGTCATATACGGTTTTTAATAGGTCCAAATTGATTTATTTAGAAGCTAAGGTGGGTATGGGTTTAAATCCTCTCAACCAATATATTTTAGACAAGTTTAGGTTACTATTGTATCCTTATCATTTCGATTTAACTCTAAGTTAAATAATTTAACTTTTACCGTGTCTTTTTTTTCTTACACTATATGGTTAATAAACATACTATAACAATCCAAATGAACCTCAAGTGGTTCATTATTAATATATATATACTTATCTAAGTCATTTGGCCAAACATAATATTTTTTGGAATAAAATAACAATTAATAATATAATATTTGTTTTAAAAACTATTTTATGTCAATTTTGACACTATTTGGTTCTTGATTTTTTTGAAAATCATACCAGCATGATTAGTATGAAAAAGGTTAATTATATCAATACTAACATGTCATATTAACCTATAAAATTAGTGTAATTTATAAAAAAATATTAAAATTATATTTATAGGAGTATTTATAACATAAATTATGTAAATATTTCATTAATAAGGTAATTACTGCATCATCATTGTGTTATAAATAAATTAAATTATTTAATGACTAAAAATTATAAATAAAATACCATTATATAGTAAATCCTTTTAGATTTATAATGAATATTTATAGTCAAATTTATCTTATGTATAACCCTATATAAAAAACGTTTTAGTTATTAAACATTGATTTTAACTATTTTAATTCTTCTTCAAACTAAATAATAATAAATGTCCAAATCTAATCCAAGTGGACCTAAAGGGTACTATTTTATCTATAAGGTTGTTTTTAGTCGAACTAAACTTATCCAATAGAATTAGTACATGTGTTAGGGTAATCATAATATAATTTTACACTTAATTACCCTATTTACTTTCAACCGTGGTAAATAAAAATAAAAAGATACTATTCACCAAAAATTATTTTTATCATATTAAACCACATTTTACTCCTTGATATTAACCGTGTCTCTCGGATTTTCAAAATTCCACTCACATAAGTGAAAAAATTAACTTTTATTAAAATTTTCAAACTCTCCTAGGAGGTGGGTAAAAGAGGGTGAAATGTTCAATAAAATTTTTATAAGTTTAAAATTATTATAAAATGACTCCAATGAATTACATTGAACTTATATAGGTATTATGTATCAATTTTTACCTAAAATAAATTTCCATAATATAAATAATTATTTATCTAAAAATTTGGTTTTTAAATTGTAACCTAGTGTTTTCACTAATCATCAAAAATTTAATATTTTCATAAAAATACCAAAAATTCACCCTAGGCTAATTTCGATATTCCGAATCCAAAAATGAAGTCCATTTTGAAAAATAAAATTTATAAAATTTCAAAAAAGTGGGTATTACTATTCATAACGGATGGTTCATAATAATATATCATTTAGTGAAACTCGGTATTGCGTACTACACACGCTATCGAGGATGGTCTTGATTGCGTATAATGCAAGCCAAGTCAGGGATGTGTGAAGTGAAATCTCCATTTGGTGTTGCGTATAACATAATCAAAACATATTTTTTTAATACATTAAATAAAATCTATACTTAATGTTGCATAAAATAATTTCCACAAAACAAACGTGAAATTGTGTGTAACAAGAGCCAAGATTAGTGCTGCAAATACTGCAAGCTAATATGGTGTTTCATATAGTGAAAGCTAATTTTTGTGTAGCGTAAAAAACAAGACATCAATGAAATTAAAAATAATAATTCTCATAAAATCTTGGGTTTTTACAATTGTGTTCTGGTTCTTGGGCACTGTTTATGATGAAGGGTGGGACCCATATCTCCCTCCAATGAATTGGTTATGTGTATGTTTGAGGTCATCCATAGGGTTACTCTATGTGTAACTTTGATGGTTACACAAATTGTAATGTAGCTGTGAGGGTTAAAATATTATGTAAGTAATTCCCCAAGAGACCTTTATGATTTTATTAATTTTCTCATGTTTTGTGTGGATATTTTTTTAAATCTCATTTTAAACAAAGTAAGTATATATGGGTGACAAGCATGTATTTTGAAAATGCTTTCATACATAACGAGTATTCATTGACTAATGTGCTCTTTCTTTCTTTTTCATCCCTTACTCAGCTTTTGTGCTCATATAATTTTTTTAAATGATTTTCACAGGTTAATGGATGTGTAATAAAAATAAATAATCCATGTTAAATGTTGAATAATTTTCAAGGAATCATGTTTAAGTTTTAATATTTTTTTTAAAAAAAATGGAAACTGTTATTTATGGTATCCACTCTGTAACAATATGTAATGTTAAGAATGTATTATGTCCCAATTTTCGGAAGCTCTAAACATGAAAAAAATTTCAATATAAGAAGATGTTTTTTCATGAATAAATTCAAGATTATTTATGTAATAAGGTCGGGTCCTTATAATAATAACGTGGTTACACATTTGGAATGGTCATCTACTTACTAAAACGCAAAACTAGGTGACCCAAAACCATGTTTAAGAATAATTGTACTAGGTTTCATGATGTTTATACACAAATTAAGACAATTAATTGATGAAACAAAATAATAATCCTCAGAACACAGTATTGGATGTGAAATATGATATGAAAATGCATTGGAATCGAATAAATTGGGTTTAAAAAATCCAAAAAAATAATAGAGAATGGAAATAATATCTAAGAATCAATCCCCCTTATGACAACATCACTTGACACTAAATATACTACTTTAACTTGTTAGAAATGATGAAAATGTTAAAAATAATACCCTAAGAAAAAGTCGATGAATAATGATGGTGAATTCGGACCCCTGGATCATTACTCCATGTTTTGTAGCCTTAGACGGTGTCACACTTACCCTTGATGGGCCCATAGTTCTTTGGAAGGGTAGACAAGGAATCCTTTTATATCCAAATCCCATCACAACCCATGACTACTGCATCTTTATTTTTTTTCTACACATCAAGAGTTATAAGATGTGTAAGTGGGTTTCACATCATCTAATTCTCTTATTTTACCTCCACATCATTTGAATCTATGAAAATGTCCGGAAATTGTTTTCTGTAATTTGGTCTCCATTAATAACATGAAATCCTAACTCACTCTATATTACAGGCTTTCAAAACATGTATCGAGTTCATTAATTGTCATGCATGGAAATTCCCTTTTTAATAATTCATGATGTGTATCTTTGTTAAAAGATATGTAATTTTTTTTTTCTAGTTTTCCAGCTACACCACATCATAAAAAATCTAATGATTCCCCACATTGCTTCACTTGATGTGTGAAGTGTCTTTAAGCACATGATTTCACCCCTTTTCATTAGAATTTCATGAATCCATCATTTTGTGCTACAAAACATAAAACAAATCAATTCATTTGAATATTGGATTGAATAATCATATAAATACACAAATAAATACATTACAAACCTATAAAATATATGTATGAAAAACACTATTCATTAGGTGAAGCCCCAACTTCTCAAAACTAATAAAAAGGGAAGATGGTGCAGGATTAGCCTCAAGACCAATACTTCATGTTTGGATTTCTTGGTCACTTTTTCAATCACTATAAAAATCCAAAATATAATAGAGGCAAATCACCATCAAAAATATCATATTTCAAGGGAGCATGGTCGATAATTTTCTATCATAGTAAATAAAGTTAAAGTTGAAAATAATGTGGTGGAAGGTATTCAAATTGTTCTCTCAAAACTAACAAGTAATTTTTTTGTTTCTTGTTGTAAAAATTATTTTATTTCCTCCATGTTTTCAATGAATATAGAATCAATCCCAGAACTTATATAAGTAGTGTTTTTAGTCAATACTCTGGAAAGGATTATATATGCATTGAAAGTGTATAGAAACATTAGCACTGGCTTTGGTGAGCACAATTTTATTTCAAATATTGTAGTCATTACCATGATGGAATTTGACGTTATACTAGGGATGGACTGTATGTCAAGGTATAATGATAAGATCAACTTCATATTTAGGTAAATATTAGTAGTCTTGATTGAAAAACCTATATATTTTTTTCAAAAGAGATATATCTTAATCAGAACTTCATATATTTTCACCACACATAGCCTTATTTATGGAAAGGATTTGTGAACATGGAGAAAGAAATAAAATTATACATATAGAAAACATTCCATTTATTCAAGAATACATTTATGTATTTCCTAAGGAGTTACCTGGACCACCTCAAGAAAGAGAAGTAGAGTTATCCATTGAAATCAAGCCTACATACATGTTTATATCAAATACACCATATATAATAGAAAATATAGATATAGAGTAAATAATGTAACACATTAAATATCCTTTGGAGAATTTTTTTATCCATACAAGTGTCTCTCCTTGGGTATAAAATATTAATTATGTGATAAAGATGGATGAATCAATGTGTATTTGAATTGATTATAGAGAACATAATGGGATAGAAGTGAAGAACAAGTACCATCTTCCAACAAATGATGATTTATTTGACCAGCTTCATGGGGCTCAGTTATTATCCAAGATTGATCTTTGATTTGGTTATAAACAATTGAGGATAATGAAATAAGATATTCCAAAGAATACCTCCTGATCAAGATATGAGCACTATAATTTTGTTGTTTTGACTGTAAACATGAGTAATGTTTATTTATATTAATGTTTTTGATGAAGAGAGTCTTTAGGGATTACCTTGATAACTTTATGGTAGTTTTTATTAATGATATCAGGATATATTTTAAAATTATTGAGGATAATGAAGATTATATACGGGTTATATTGAAAACTATGAGGAATTAATGTCTATTTGGATAGTTCATTAAATGTTAAATTTGTTTACCAAAATATTATTACATGGGGATCATTGAAACGAATGAAGGAATCTCAATTGACCTTGTGAAGTCAAAGATTTTGGAGGAGTGGACTCATTCTACAATAGTAACTGATATTAGTATTTTTTCTGGTTTATTAGGATATTATACGGGGTTTGGGAATTTTTATTCAAGAATTTCAAATCCACTAACAATGTTAACTTGAAAATGGTCCAAGTTCATTTGTATAAAGGCGTTTGAATAATTTCTCCAAGAGATGAAGAAGATATTGGTTAATGAACCTATGTTAAATCTACCCTCTATTGGAGAATGATTTTTTATTTTTAGTGATGAATATCTAGAATGGATTTGGTGTGTCCTCATAAAGAATGGCAAGGTGATTACTTACGCATGTATACATGAAGCCACATGAGTAGAATTATCCTACACATGACCTGTAGAAATATACAGTTATTTTTTATCTGAATATATGAATGTTCTCTCTTTATAGGGAGAAATGTGATATATATACACAGACCACCAAATTTTGATGTAAATTTTCAAACAAAAGGAATTGGACATGAGACATAGGATATGGTTGGACCTTCTTACATACTATGATTGTTCAATTCATTATCATCCCAGAGGATAAAATAATGTTGATGATGCTTTATGTTGGAAAGACCATGTTATTCTAGAAATGTTGATTATTCAAGATGATCCTTTGGTCGAAGACCTATTAACACATGACATATGAGTCGCAATGGAATGGAAATCATCAAACATATCACAACTGATTTCATAAAAATTACTAATAGAGAAGATCAAAAAATCTCAACGAGAAGTTACTTTATTGTAGAAAAACATAGAGGATGTAATGAATTGGATGTTTTCTAAGTTAAATACTGATCATGAGGTCGTATAGAAATTTAATATGAATATATTTGTTTCATTTATTTCAATAATAATGATGGTTGTCTATGATGAATCTCATAGATATAATTTCTCTATAAATCTTGAAATCTCAAAAATGTATAGGGACTTTTGTGATCATTATTGGTGGAATAACATGAAATAAAAGAATTCCAACTACACTATAAGGTGCATGGTGTATCAAAAAGTGAAAGAAGATACAAAACATCCTTAGTGGACAACCATTTCCCATACCAACATGGAAGTGTGAAAATATCAATCTGAATGTTGTCACTGGTCTCCCAAAAACATCAAAATGAAATAATGTGATTTGGGTTATAGAGGAGCATCTCACAAAGACTACCCATTTCGTCGCCATTCAGGAAGACTTATCTCTTGACCATCATGAATGGATATATATAAATAAAGGTGTAATGATGCATGGGGTATGACTCTCTATAATTTCCGATCATGATCCACAGTTCACTTAAAAATTCTGGAGAAGTCTTCAACATGATATAAGTATAAATTTTGATTTTAGCATGCCATATCACCACTAAATTGTAGGGAAACATTAAAAGACTATTTATACACTCAAGGAAATGCTGAGAAAATTATAAATGTAATTTAATGGGGAATGGGATCATAATATACCATTAGTTTAGTTCTCATACAATAAAATTTTTTATTCAATTATTCAAATGGCACCTTATGTAGCTATGTATGGGAAGTGATGTAGAACACATAATTTTTGGGATGAAGTAGGAATGTCAGAGATTCTTGAGCCTAATCTTATGTGAGAGATGTTATAAAAGGTTCATTCCATCCAAAAACCCATTGAGGCTTTTTAGTGTCTATAAAAGAATTACACTGACAACTATCAAAGGGAATTGGAGCTTGGTGTTGGATATAATGAGTACCTTTGAATACCACCTTGGAAAATAGTCATGTTGTTTGGAAATAAAGGGAATATTATCCCCATGTACATTATCCCCTCATAAATCGTTGATTGTATATGAGTAGTGGCCTATCATCTAGAACTTCAACCAAATATATCTCAAGTTCATGATGTATTCCATGTTTCTCTCTAGAGGGAGTACATACCTACCGTAAAACATCTTTTTGATTTTTAATAATAATAAATTTTTGGATTAGTGAGAATTGAAAAAAACACCAACCAAAAAAATAAAAAATAGGCCTGGTAAGGACCACAGTCCTAGACCACATTCTCTCTAAAATGACACAAAATTAAAGGGTCACATCAGGAACCAGC
Organism: Viscum album; assembly: GCA_963277665.1. Classification (NCBI taxonomy): domain Eukaryota; kingdom Viridiplantae; phylum Streptophyta; class Magnoliopsida; order Santalales; family Viscaceae; genus Viscum; species Viscum album. Next base: position 1,916,553,143 of record OY728125.1, on the reverse strand, counting down.
TAGTTCCACATGATCCCTTGTCACCCATCAACCTGCATGATCATATAGATCATCTCAAAGCCGCCAACATCGAGCCAAACCCCTATTACATCAATACCACCCCTAAGGAAACACATCATCACCAACTACCAAAGACCAAAACATGTGATGCAACGAGACCAAAAACCAATACAAATGAAGAAAAAAATGAATGATAGAATGAAAATTGACTAGCCACAAACGACACCCAACAACCTCCAAGAATAGAACTTCCATCATCAGATCCACTAACACCATCCCAATTTTAAAGATAAATATTTGAACTAGTACATAGTGTGGGAATTCATAAAGGGAATGGAAAAAAGAGATGAGGAGAATCCGATAATTTCAGAACTAACCTAGAACACAAAAATAGAACCCTAATGTTCTATAGGTCAAAAATTAAGGGAGAACGATAGAGGGAACTCCTCAAGCCCTAAGATTTCCTAAGGTCACCCTCCATAGCCTCGTAATGGCTTCAAAAAATATGATGACCCTGAACCTTTAGATGTACTTAATCTTAAAGTTGTACAACTGAAACATGACCTCTTTTATGAGGAGAATTCAGTGGAGTTCTTAGCATGTAGAGACAAGGTTCTACACAACAAGACTACCTACCTCATCAAAGTGTTTTGTAAGAACAATAATTATGTGGAAATGATGTAGGAACCAAAGGAAACAATGAGGTAGAATAATCCACATCTTTTTTCAATTTTGAAAATGAGGTGAAATTTTGGGGATGAAACTTCTTATGGGGGAATAATGAAATGATCCAGACTTTTGGAATGATATTCCTTTCCTAAAAATGTGTGTTATATTATATTTTTTCACAAAAAAACTATATATTTTCAAATGAAGTTAATATAAATGGTACTGTGACCATCTAGATTTTGAACATTATATGATTATTGGTTAATTATGGCCCCTAATTAATATGATTGTTGGGAACTATACTCTTAATAATAATTTTAAATTTATCATTGATGTTTATATGTAAAATTTTGACACACTAAAATTGATTCCAAAAAGAAGAGTTGATGACCCCAAAAAATAGTCATTCATTTTGAATCCCATCTTTAAAAAGTTTGTATGGATGTATCATAAATAGGTTTCAACCTTGACCATGACCAAGATGAGCTTTAATAATTGAATCTTGAATGAAATAAAACATGGGAGAAGTTCAATTTTGTTTAGATTACCACTATGTCAATATTATCCGAGGCACCCCATGAAACTACAACCATTTCACACATCACTCTTAGGGAGTATGTAGGTGTAATAAGGGGTTATGTGTTGAGGTCGTAGTTTTTAGAAGTGTAATTATGTTTTATAAATAAAAATTTTATTTTATCATTTCTATTTTAAGAATATTCTTTCTAAATAAAATAGAGATGGAATTTCATAAATTTATTTCTCGTATTGAGGTTATATATTTCAAATATAAATAATTATTAGAAATAACTATTTTCTTTGGAATAATATTTATTTTAATGAAATAGTATGATTAAAACACTCTTATTTTAAAATATATGGTAAAATATATGTTTTCAACTATTAAATATTTTACTATGAATTATCAATCCACTATTAGGATTAATAAATAAGTTGTTTAAAATATTAAAGTCAAAAAAATTATTTATAAATTTATTATGATTAAATAAAGATAATTTTTTAATTCATGACTCGAAATTAATTTGGGCATAATTTATGATAATTTTCAAAATTCATTATTTTTTCATGAATAATAAAAATATACTTTTAGTTTTTCTATATGTTTATAACTTCATAATTATTTCATAAGGATTTAAAAACAAATTAAATGCAATAAAAAAGTTAAAAATATTTTTTTAGTTAATATTAATTATTTTTGTGGATTTTAATCAATTTTAAATTATATAATTTACTTTTAAAATTCTAAAATGGAGACTTTAAATTTAAAATTTTACATTGGAAAAAATTTATCATTCCATGCCAAAATAAGTAATATAAAATTATCCTCAACTCTTGTGGATTAAAATAGCATAAAATTTTCTGGAATGTCTTATACCATAGGTAAATACCATTGGAAAGACCATGGTTTTTCATTTACCACTACCAAGGGTTCGAAGGCCTATATTTGAAAATTAATAAAAATTCATCCATTTTTTCTATAAATACCCTCTTATTTATGCATTTCATTTTGGTATTAATTACTAATCGATGAATATATGATATTTTTACCAACCAAATATTCCTCTCAAAGTTTCCCCAATCCCACAAGGTCCCAATACTTGAGTTCTCGTAGTTACTCTTCAAGGTAAGGGATGTATCCTTCTTTATCTTCGTTTTAAGAACCTATTTTTATATATATCATCGGAATGTTATGGTCAATAACTCTTATTTAATTTTTATTCCTTAACTAAATTAAAATTTATTATTCATCCATTGTATACCCATGTATACTCTCTTTTTTCCCTTTCTAAAACTGTGTTCTATACTCATAATGCTGCTGATTTTTCTTATCAAATTTCCCTCTTCCCCTCATGAAATTCCTTTTCTTAAACTTTTTTAATACCCAGCCACCTTTAATTTATAGGGGTATTCACCAATATGTAAAAAATTTATATTTTATACTATTATTGATGTACATAAAACCGTCATTCTATTTTTGTGGGTTAAAAATGAATAATGATCATGTTTTTAAAGCACTTTTGAAATGCCATGATTTTGATATGAAACTCATTTTTTACTGATCTCTGTGGGTTTTTTAAGAAATAATTTATTATGGTATATTTGGTTAAAATTAAAATTAATAAATATGAAGGTTGTTCCCTTATAGTTCCCTAATGCATTGGGTAAATAATTTAATCTCAACCGGTGACATATTTTATGATACCTTATTGAACAATCTTGATAATCATTATGACACCTCGGTGAAAAACCATCGTGATATGTATAGGAATTTCTCTTTAAAATGTTATATCCACTTTTAGGTTATTATTTTTGTTCTTTTTATTATTATAAGCCAATATCCACAAATACATCCATCATTTTCTTATTGAAATTATTCAATATCAACTATAAATTATTTCCCATGCTTATTCCCTTATTGGGCCTTATGATCACACTTTATGTTGATGTATATTTCAAGGTTATGATATGTGGAAAAATTAATTAGCATGCACCAATGAAGAATAATTTCACATTTTTTATAATAATGTTTTCATTTTTAATGCATTATATACCTTGTTTCCAAGAAAATAAATGTTAAAAGATCCTTTATTTTGTACAATGTAATGAATATTTTATGTAATAAAAAGGAAGGATTCCATAGATATGATTCTAAAAATTGGATACCCTTCTCCATATTCTTATGTAGTATTCATCAATCAAGTCAATTAGATGAAGCATTGCATCCAAACACTAGAATAACATTATCATAAAGTATCATATACAGGTCTATATTCACACATAAAATACATATATCTTTGAGGAAAAGAAACTAAATAATTATAATATATTATAATGAATTTCAATTAAAAACTTGTTGGATTTGGTGTTCTAGGTAAAACTATTTTTACATTGATTACAGGAACATTCGATGTATTGAATAATAATAAAACATATTATTACATATTTTTTGTTGTTCTCTATGACTCTAATGTAATAATGTTCTAAATATACATCCATTGAAAATGTCGTATTAGTCCCCTACAATGATGAGATCCTTGATGTTCTATAAGGATATTGTTAAATAATATTCTGTTGTTGGATAACTACTATGATGGGACACATAGTATGTAGACATCATGTTCTTGTACTCGTAATAAGATGAGTCTTCTTCTCATGAAGTTATCACTTGATAATCTCCAAGATGGATGATTATAAGAACAAACCTACTGGTAGAAATTTCTCTTGTTTTGGTGTTATTGGATATTGCTTTCTATGAGGGTGTTTGATGGTACTTAGTCATTAATGTTTTTATTAATACATGTTAAAACTCATGTACTAAGATGTATTTAGTAATCCTTGACGATAATAGTTCATGGAAAATTTGGATATGTTGGGTGCATCATTAGAGACATGTAATTTCTGATCGAGTGGAGGAATTATTTTTCCTTCCATAATTATGGAAGCTGGTATCTTAACCATTTGATTGAAATAGAACCATTTCATTAAATTACATGTACATGGGGTAATAATGAGTTTATTTCAGATAGTCATAGACTGACATATCGAGAATATATGATGGGACAAGGATGTGAAACCTGCATTATGAGATAGTGTAATAAAGGAATAATATTACTTAGTGAGAATTTGTATGTCCTTGTCGAAATTTTGACATTAAGTTCTTTCTATTAGGATATTTGACCCATTTGAATATAATAATATTGGAAATTAGGTAAACACATTTAATGAAAATAATAAAGAATCCTAGAGGCTTACACATTATGTGATTCCATTGATCGATTTAAATATTATCACATTTTAATTGATGGAATAAATATTATTCTCAAGTTAGAAAAATAATTTTATTCAAGTAATATTGATATCATGAATTAAATAAATATTTATTCACCGATATTTCAATATAAATATTTATTTTATTTGTTGAATATTTTAAAAAATAATCACTCGGTACATTGTGAATAAGACATTTATTTATGAATAAATAATTTATTAGGTTATTCATTAAATTCTAGAGGAGTTCGAACTGACCAAAATTGAGTCCGGTGAAAAATATTAATTTAAAAATTTGTTACTTAATATATTTTATTTTGAAAGTTCATGCGAACTAAATAATAATAATTTTATAATTATTATTATGTGGAATGGGATTTATTATAGGTAATAAATGCTATTTAATAGAATGTTTGAAATTAAATAATACTTTATCTCAAATTGTATCTCTATAAATAGACAGTTATGATTATTATTTAGAGCATCCAAATTTGAGAATAAAGGATTTATGAGAGGAAAGAATTATCTCTTAACTTCTCCTCCTCTCTCTCTCTCAAAATAATGAGAAGTGTAAGAGAAATTTCTTCAATATTTATGAATGAGCAGTCAAAGAACACCTGATATTCGACTCATCGAGCTTGCACCCATAGATCGATTGGTGTTTCTCAAAGATCATAAGGGCATGTGTGGATCACCACTATAAGGATTATAGCCTTGGATTCTTATAGTGTAATGAAGGTAATCTGAAAGGGTCTTTTCTGATGATCAACATTCACCAATGAAGAATGTTCCTAAGACCAGGTATTTATTTATTCTAATAATTAATAAATTAAATATAAATTTAATGTGTAAGATACTCACTATTAGTTTCATTAAATGATTATTAAAATAAATTTTAATAAATATCACACCTCTACATGATTCCACAATGCCTAGACCCATCAAGTGGTATCAGAGTAGTCACATATAAATTTATAATTATTGTTTTATTTCTGATCTATGTGAAATTGTGGTTAGATTCTCATTTCATGTATTTTTTCCTTTAATACGATTTGAATTAACATGTTATCAACATATTAATTATGTTTATTTAGTGCTTACTTTTTTTAAAGGTTTATGAACAAAATAATAATCACCAGATATTCAATCGGTATGTGCTAAATCATTTGCATGTATAGCTGGGGTACATGGTGTGTGGTCTGAGAACATGAAGTATACTTTTGCATATTGTATCTAGATTATCCAAGAAATTAATTACACATCATGATTTTATTACGCCACTTGTATTGACCAAGAAAAAATATAACACCACAAGAGGATATGAGGTGTTTAACAAGATTGTGCATACCACATATTCTGGCTGCACCAACACGCTAAATCCATAGGCATCTGACATGGATATACAACAACTGAGGTACATGGCCTGTATTTTCATGTAGATACCACATAGTCTCCCATTAAAAGACATAGTTAAAATGACTTTAAATCTGAAATTTGAGCATTTAAACCTTGTTTTATTTATTGAATCACCATTGTGTGATTAAAATTTTAATTATTTTTTTAAAGAATTTTAAATAATCAATTAATTTATTGTAATTCATATGTCATTATTGGTTCTTCCAATTATATTTCATGAATTCCATTAATTATGGGTATTTAAAATATTTATTGGAATATTAATAATATGAATGGAAATTAATTAATTAATTAATTAAAGAACGTTTATATTAAATATTAAAAGAATGAATAATGAAATGAATTATAGTGGTTTACTTTTTCATATTCATTGCATGTACACCCAATCATGAGATTGACCAAGTCTTGTGTATGTGTTGAATGTTTTAATTTAATTTATTTCTTGATTTTTCAATTTGTGGTTAATAATTAAATGATGGCTTATGATTAATACCTCCCTCCTTTATTTTATAGTACATGCATGTACAATAATATTTATGTAATATCTTTTAATCATTCCTTTAGTTCCCCTCACCTATGTGTGAGTAAAAAATATTTTTAATTAATGGGGCATCCCAAGGTGTGTGGAGGAGGTTTGAGATGGAACCATATGGATGTCAACCCATGTGATAAACAAGTGAATAAGTGGAGTGCTATAAATCATTCCATGACTAGAAATATGAGTTATTTACCCTAGTCCAAATGTCAATTTTATGTATTCTCATTAAACAAACCATTAGGTAAAGTTATTGAATGGTTCATTTAATTATTTATTTATTTTTATGAAGTTAATTATTAAATTTATTGATTCAGGGCTACAATCACATAAATAAATAAGTTAATGTGAAAATACAGAATTTAAATAAATGTGTTATGCGTAAATTTTTTATCCATCATGGTTAATTAATTAGGTAAAATCCACTTGATACTAACAATATGTGTAAAATATAAAACAAGATAAAATTTATGAAAAATAAATTAAAATCCCCCAATTGAATATTATGTTGGACTAAGCTTTCCATTACATTATTGGGAATGAAACCATAGAACTAAGTGTAGTGCAAAGACAAATTATGGACAATTACTTTTATCAGGGATTTATCATTAGTTTTTTTGGTTGGCTTAATTTTAATTTTATTGAGTTTAACAACCAAATTATATTCAATACAAATTTAGTTTTTATTTTTGATTAAATCGAAGCTATGATTTTAGGACATAGAAATCCACTCAATAGAGGAAGGAGTTGCAAGTCTGTAGATGGAAAGGTCACCTGCATAATTAATTTATTATGGTTTTCAGGGACAAAGTTTAGATAATTTTTAAATGTAATGGGGATCCTCAAAAATAGAATGTCAAATAAACAATGCATTCAATGTTTAATGGTGTTGACTATTGATACATGATGAAATGAAGGGATATATAATAAATAAATAAATAAAAACATTAAATTTATTTCATATCACTTATTTTTTAATCAAAAAATGTACTCATAAAAGTCTCTTTCAAATTGTATAATAAACTCACATGTTCATCATCCACACTATCCCTATGATCAATATTGGTGAATGATAACCTCCTAACTGGAAGTATCTTCCAAGAGTGGTTTAGATGCCTATGTCTTGGGCTATTCCATGAAGGGAAATATTATGTGATAAATTACTCAATGTATGATCTTCCGGCTAAATAGGTGAGTGATGAATAGTTCCTTATCTATGAAACAAATTTGAGCGACATGGTAAACATTCAATGTTTAATTAATTCATTGATATATAGTGAACTAATTAATTCTAATTAAAACATGGGTATGAATGTCATGTTTGAGCACCTTCGTAGTATTTACCAGGTGAGAGATAAACAGGAACAATTTGAGATTTCAAAGACACTCTTTTAGAGAAATCTTTTAGAGGGTGCCCTAGTTGGACCTCATGTAGTAAAGATAATTAGATACATTAAACATATAGAGGTTCTAGGAATTAAACTCCCCAAATAACTGGGCACTGACCTCATTCTTGTGTCACACCCTTATGTATTGTACATATTTTTGTGAATTTTAATATGAACAAAAAAGAGAAGTCACATACATATCATCTTACTCTTTTTTTGCTAAGTATATAAGGATATGAATCATTAAAATCCATATATCTTTATGGTTAACAAACATAAAGTGAAAGAAAAGAGCTTTATGACCAAAAATTATTCATTCCCTTCAAATAATATTAAGATCAAAGTTCAGGAAAGGGAACAAGATGATGTCTATTTAATACGTTCCATAAAGGGACATTGAAAGAAAAACTACTCCCATACAAATAATAAATAGGATCTTCTGGTGTATTTTTTACCGAGTACAATTTATATATTTCTAAAAAATGGTTTTTAGATACATCATTTGGTTCTCTCATATGTATTCAAATATAAGAACCAAGTAGATTCCAAAATATTGATTATGGATGGGTAGGTCATCAATCAGCCAAAGGAGATAAACTTTCATTTATATCTATTGGGGACTTAAACTGTATGTTTCCAACTGGATTGATCATGCTTTTAAAGGGTTGTTATTATGTTCCTTAAGTTACTGAAAACATTATTTCTATATATATACATGATATAGATAGATTAATTATTAAATTTTTTGTATAAATGTTTCTTATTTTATACAGATAGAAATTTTTATGCTATGTAAATTTTAAATAATAGTCTTTGTGTCTCCAATACACAAACAAAATAATGGATATCGATAACGAAGATACTTTACATAACTTCTATCACACACAAAATTGGTATCACTATCTAGGTCATGTAAATGAAATGACCTTGAATATATTACCTCAATATGGATATTAAATTCTATTGAAAAAAACAATTGGTTTATTTTACACATGTTTACAAGGAAAAATGAACAAATCCCCATTTAGTGGAAAAGGTGATAGGGCTAAAGAGCTTCTTGAAATTTTTTATATCAATATGTGTGGCCTATTTTCTATTGGATAAAGGGGAGGGTACTCATACATTATAACTTTTACTACTGATATTAGTAGATAGGGATATGTATAATTAATGAGGTATAATTCAGATTCTATTGAAAAATTCAAGGAATACAAGAATTAATTTAAGAACAAATTTGGAAAGAATATTAAAAAACATTACTCAAACTATGGTGGAGAATATCTTAATCAATACATCATTTATTATTTAAGTAAATTCATGTCTTTATCTCAAATCACTCCTCATTATATGCCTTGGTGGAGTGGTGTGAGTGAAAGAAGTAAATTCACCTTGTTTGTAATTGTCATATCAATGATGAGTCATGTGATTCTTCCAATATCATTTTTGGGATACACATTATAAATAGCAGGATATATACTAAACCGAGTTCCAATGAAAGAAATAAATGGTGTACCATACCAATTATAGAATAGAAAGAAACATCTGTTATCTTATATACATTTGTGGGGTTAAAAAAATTTTTAAGGCCTCTATGGGTAACAATATTTCAACCCAAGGAACAAATACTGTCTTTATAGTATATCCCAACTAAACAAAGGGGAACTACCTATAAAATAATTTAGAAAAAAATGTTGTGGTAGAAACACGTCCCACATTTCATAAGGAAGATCTTATCCCAAAAATAGACAGTGGAATCAAGATATACTTTAATGAAGTCCATGCTCAATATATACAAGATTTGGCACAGTTAAATATTCCACAATTCCCCATAGATAAATAAATTTTATCAGAGATGGAATTGTTGTGTAGGAGTACTAGATAGCTTAAATAACCATACATAGAAGCTAGGGAATTAGTAAGTGGAACATATATTTCCATTTGGATAGAATCTATGAATTATGAGAATAAATCCCATGTAGAAAAAACACATATTTATTATTTTATAACCTCTAAGAGAGGAAAATCACATTGGTTACAAATGGGTATTCTAGATGAAACCAGACGTGGAAGGAAAATTTAGTACATTTAATTCCCAACTAGTTGCAAAAGTCTTTAAATAGTGTAAAGGGATTTACTAGGACCAAACATTTTCATCGATTGTAATGTTTAAATCCCTAAAAATTCTACATTTCATTAATGAAATCAATGATTATGAGATTTTGAAACTGGATGGCAAAAGGACCTTCCTTAATTGGAACCATCCGGAAAATTTCTATATGACACCACCTTAATGGTTTGTGACTCCAAAGGATTCCAACAAGGTATTAAAGTTGAAAAAATCCATTTATGTATTAAATAAGTCAATATTTTTAGGGAACATTCATTTTTATGAGGCCACAATTGAATTTAATTGCATAAAGAATGAATGTGAGCCATGTGTCTCTAAAAGGTTTTGTGGGACTGCAGTCATTTTCTTAATAGTATATGTTGATGAAATTATACTCAATGAAAACTATATATCTGTCTTACATTTTGTTAAGGTGTGGTTAGATAAGTGATTCTTTGTTAAGTAATTCAGTGAGGTAGTATATATTTTGGGGATTAATATCCATCATGATATATCCAAGAGATTGCTCAACCTAAGTCAAAGTATAAACATTGATAATATTTTGAAGAGATCCAGTATAGAATAATCCAAGAAGTTATTATTGTCAGTGTCACATGGAATTAATATTTCCATGAAAATATGTCCTCAAACACTTGAGGAATGAAATATAACGAGAAGGATTCCATACACATCATATATTGGGTTAGTCGTTTGTGTTATTCTATATACTAATCTAGATTTCTTATACACATTAAGTGTTGTAGGAAGATATAATGTTGATCCAGGTGAACACCATTGGATAGAAGTCACGAATATACTTAAGTATCTGAGGTGTACTAAGGATATGTTCCTAGTTTATGGTGGAGATTAAAAACTATTCATCAAAGTATAGTAAAATTATTGTTTCGAAACTGATCAAGATGACATGATGTCACAAATGGGAAACATAGTTACATTGATTCGAGGAGTTCATATCATAAATATGTCAAATTAGTATATTGTCACATATTCTATAGAATAATATGACTATATTAAAGATTTTGAGGTAGATAATGAACCATTATGGATACAGAAATTCATCCAAGATCTTGAGGTGGTACCGGTCATTAATGATCATATCACACTTTATTGTGATAATACTAAAGTGGTGGATCCAGAAAGAGATCCAAGGTCACATCAACTGATGAAGAACATAATTCACAAGTATAATCTATTGAGGGTTTTTTTATAAATTAGGTGATGTTTTTATGAATTATATTTTCATGTAAGATAACATGTTGAACCCCTTGACTAAAGCCTTAACATGTAATAAACATGAATATCATGTGAGGTCTAGCAGACTGAAGGTTGTAGGCAGTTGGCTCTAGTCCAAGTATGAATATTTTTAAATTGAATCCTAGGACCAAGTATTTGTGCTTTGATTTCATGAATATTTAATTTATTTAATATTTAAAATCTTATTATTACATATTTTGTCTTGTTATTCATCAATATAATGTAATAAGTACCCTGATTATACTTCTCATTGATAAAGTCACAACACTTCCCCACTATGATAAGAACCTTGATGTGATATGATGATATTATCAAATAATTATATGGGGTAGGATAACGTACTATGATGGGACACTAATTAAATAGAATGTTAGGTGCAATTATTCATATGAAGATGACGCTTTCTGTCATGAAGTTCTCTCTTGGTAATCTTCTTAATGGGAGAATATGATAACAGACCCACCATTAGAAGTTTTTCATGTTTTGGAGTCATCAGATATTTATATATATGAGTGTGTGTGATGGTCCTTTAACATTAGGATTATTAATAGTTCATGATACAACTTAGTACTTAGATTTATTTCATATACAATAAATTTAAAAATTCGTGGTGATGTTGGATACATTGGGTGCATAAATGGTGATAGATCATTAATAAATATGTCAAGGAAGGATTTATCTCTTCCATATTTATGGAAGTTCGTATATTTGACTTTTATTGCAATAGAACCGCCATATTAAATTCCATGTCCATGTTGTAAGTACGTTTTTATTTCATATAGTAAAAGAAATACATATCCAACATCTATGTTGGTGTCATAGATACGAAACCGTCTTGATGAGATATTGTGTCAATTTGATTATATTACACAGTGACTCTTTATAAGTTGTTGTCAATGTTGTGACATTAAGTTCTTCCTATTGGGTACCTTGACCAATTTTCTAGATAATAACTTCAAAATTTACGAAATCACACAAAATACCAATGATAATTAATCCTATAGGTTTAGATACTATGTGTTTCTGTTGATCTAGAATAAATTCTATTGGAGTTTAATTAATGGAATAATATTTTTCTCATTTTTTAGGAAATAATTTTATTCATGTAATATTCATATCATAAATTTAATAGATATCTATTTGTTTGTATCTGAATAAAATATTTATTTTATTTATTGAATATCTTAATGAATATCTATACACTATATTGTGAATAAAAAATTTATTTATGAATAATATATTTATTTGGTTATTCAATAAATTCTAGAGGATTTCAAAGGTACCAAGGCTGAATGTGGTGAAAAATATTGATAAAGAAGAACATTACATAGTATTTTTTATTGGAAAAGTTTGATCGCACCACAAAATACTAATTATATAATTATGATTATGTGTAATGTGATTTATTAAAATTAATATTTGTTATTTATTTTTCGGTATATAATTAAATAAAATTTTCACTTAAATCCAAACACTGTTAATAGATGCCTTTGTCTATTGGGTTGAGAATAAAAAATTGAGAATACAGAATTGATGTGCACAACGAATACTCTCTCAAATCCTCCACTAATCTCTCTCTTAGGAATGAGAAGTGAAAAGGAAATTTCTTCAAGAATGGAGAATGTTCAATCATGAATGAAAATTTCAAAGCATTCGACTCACCATGTCATCACCCAAATATCATGTAGTGTTTCTCAGATATCATAGGGGAACATGCAGATAATCTCTATAGGGATTATATCCTTGTATCCTTATAGCGCAATGAAGGTAATATGAAAGGGTCTTTTCAGATGATCAACATTCACTAAAGAAGAACGATCCTAAGATGAGGTATTTATTTCTTCAATAATTAAATCAATTAACTTTATATTTTACATATAAGATAATCTCTCTTCGTTTTTGGTAAAAATTATTAAAAAAAATATTTATGAATCACCCACCTAGGCATGGTTTTGATGTTCTAGAAACCATCAAACCACTCAATAAATCTATAATTACCCCAACCTATACTCTTGTAGCTGTAATTGAAAACATAAACATTACATTTCCTTCCATGATACTGTTGAAGGTGAAACAATTCTTTTCATCCAAATCTCACAACATCAAAAGAATAAATTATATCACTTACATTCTCAAAGACCTTTTAGATTTTGAGTTTTAGAGAAATAGGACAAACTCGTAAAAACATGGATTAATAAAAAATTGGTTCGTAAATATTAACATCACTGCCTAAAATACCCATATTTTTATATTCTATATTATTTCATGAAAATCCCCCAAACGAAATAATCATGTTTAAAACCAATCTAGAGAAATATCCTTTAATCACAATTCTTCTTTTTTTTGGGAAAATAAAATATAAGAATGGTGAGCCCAATTTATCTAAAATGGTAATCATAAGCATAAAAAATTGGATTTCATCAGTGAGCATAATAAGATCATAAAGGTATAATGACATAATAAATTTGTATGATCATATCATAAGAAAATTCGTACCCATCAATACATGGACCAACAAACATGAAAATAAGGAATAAGGTTTCGATTAAAGAAACATCCATTGAAATCATTATTCATTATCCATGTGATATATATCTTGATCATAAGAAACATTATAAACCAATATAACTAATAGATAAATCTTACTGGTATCTCATATAATTATCTCCACATCACTTCTTATAAATGTAAAAACCAATATGTTCAACATTCATCTATATAGTACCTGATGCGTTAGAGGGCTTTGAAGTACCCTCCCATATATGGATAATAACATAACCATCGATCCTTGGTTTTTCATGTAACAAAAATTCCATGGAGATTACTGAATAATGTATCCATATATAATAATTTAACCACCTATCCTTGAATTATAATGGCACAAATTATAAATCATTTATAATAGAACTACCCATCATTCATAACAATTTCCCATAATTGTAATATGAATATAGTAAATAAAGAATTAATTTCACTATAAATTAATCAAAATTACCATTCTTATTTTGATATCATGATTAAACTATATAAAATAAATGGTTTTTATGAAAGACTCTTTAAAGTATCATTAACCCCTAAAAAATAAATGGGTTACATAAAAATATATTTTAAACATTATTGACCCATAGAAAAGTAATTGGTTAGCTAAAAATATATTTGAATGATGATTGACCCAAATAAAATAAAATTTTCATATAGAAATATGTTTAAAACTTGATGAGCCACTTGAAAATAAATGAGTTACAAAAAAATATCATTGAATTGTTATTAAGACATAAAAAGAAACGGGGTATATGAAAACCTATGGGAAATATTCATAATCTATATATATTATGACTGAGGATGGTATCATTAAAAATAGATCTCTAATATCCTAAGTAAAAATAATTTTTATTGATTTTGATTAATGGAAATACTATTGAATGATCCTTATAAAAATTCCCATTAAGGAAAAAACTTTTCCATTTTGAAAATGATTTCTTCAAACTAAAAATTAACAAAATATAATGAAAATTATTTTTCTTATAAACAACCTTAGAAACATATAATTCATGTTTCCCAAAAAAAATAATGGTCATGATGGTGGGAAAATCCATTCATGTTTCAAATGGTAAAAAACAATATTTTCAAAACATTTCAAAATATTGTCTAATAAGTAATCTATTTGATACATTAGAAAATTTATTTTTTAAATACTATTTAAATAAGGTAAAATATCACAAAAACTGATTTAATAAATCATTTATTTTTGGAAATCGATATTTTTTGGAAAATAGTTTAGACAATATTGATTTGGAAGAGAAAGATACATGATATAAATAAAATACAAGTTTAGTAAGAAAATATCTTGATGATTATTTAATAATTAATGTATAAAATGGAAATGAAATATGTTAAAAAAATTAATTGGGGTATTATAAATATATGTGGTTCTATAAAATAATACCATATGATTAACTCAAAAATAACTTTTAGCATAAATAATCTTGAAAATAAATGAGATTGTAACAAAAATCCTTTTCCATATTATTAATCAATTGAATTGAAATACCCATGAAAGAATAAATTCAAATAAAACATTATATATCATGAAAATTAGAATTTCTATGATGTAAAATTTCAAATTGGTTAGTATATACACCTCACAAAATGAGATAGGTGTATAACATTAAAATATGATTTAATGAAGTGAAGTTGAGATGAAGTCCTTAATGGATTTGGTAATATATAGATGAAAATCCCATGAAATAGATAACCTTATATAGATATTTAAATTCCAATAATTTTTATGATAATAATATTAAATTATATTAATTGAATCTATATTCATCAAACAATAATAATAATGGATGAATATAGAATATGTCTCACAAATAAAAAACTTAGACATAAAAAACCCTCATCTTGATACCAAATGTTCCTTAGATGTCATTTATATCCTATATGATAATATTAATTAAATTATTGGATTCATTAAGAAAAATTATAAATTTTAAAACCTTGTAATTTAATTATTTTTTTTATTTTTTTTTAATGTAATATTTTAAAACTTAATCATTCAAGACCACATCAGGTGTTTTGAGGACTTGCGATTCATTTTATCTAAACAGCTTCGATGTGTTGATTGCAGTAAAAGTGGTCATTATTTTAAAATACCTAAAATATATTCATTAAATAACTATAATTTAATCCTTTAAATTATTCTATTAAAAAAATCAAGAAAATAATAATAAAAATGATCTATATTACGCTCATGGAGATGATAGGGTGTACGTACAAATGAGTAACGTTTCCTTTTTTCAATGACATTTACAAAACAAAATTATATATTAATTTATAATTATATAATTATAATAATAAAATGAATGAAATATTTCATATCTAAATATACTTTAATATATCATTATTTGTATTTTCTAATGAAAAAATGACATTGCTTCATGGAGGTGGTCATCTACACTAACGACGTAATCATTTTCTATTATATAAAAGAAAATAATATATTATATTTTTAGAAAGATAAAAATTTAAATAATATCATTATTATGTAATTTTATCACTTTAATTAATTAAAATTTTCCTTATTACCTTCTAAGTAAATATTTAGTGATAAAATAATCACAAGGTGGCAGTTTTTCGTACACAAGAGAAACATTATAGTATCCCCTATATAATGGAAAGTGAAAATGTATAAGATATATCATAAATATAAATGTAAAAATAAATTAAAAATGTATTATATAAATATATATTCTATAACTTGATTATTTAATAAAATTGTGACTGGTGATGATGGGAAATTAATGTCGTCGGTTTGTGAGATAATAGTCTGTCATACACATGAATAATGATTTCGTATCCCTTTTGATGGAATAGGAGATTAATATAGATTATTCCATTAATATAATAACATCTCAAAATATTTTAGGCACTTTTTTACCATATAATAATATTCTTAGAAGAATTTAAAGAGGTGGAAGGATAAATAATACAAACACGCATTGATAGGAATTTTACCTCTTCTCATACCACCTTATTATCATTACAACTAAAGTATTCAGATAAAGGATTTATAGAAAAACAATCTTCTTAAGATGAGGTTATTTAAGTTTTTATGTGATTTTTGAAGTTCATGTACAAGACAATATCATTTTATGGTGTAAAGAAGATATAAGAGTGGGTGTCCTTTATAAGTGAGGTGAGTAGAAAACATGTAGTAATTTAAAAGAATAAGGTGTATCCATATTATTCAATTTCCACAAGGAATAATAAAGAATAATTATCAATACATAGGTATTATAAGTTATAAATATGTCCATAAAATAGTTTTTAAACTAGTTTTTATGTTTATTTAACCATTATCTTTCTAATTTAACCCCCAGTAAACGTATTGTCTCCTTAAACACTGTAATTTATTTATAAGTTTTCACTCTTCATTATGGTCAGTAATTATGTTTAACTTATCAGATAATATAAATTATTATTATTCCTTATATCAAATATATTTTATCAATTTCTATTCATATAATTATAAAAAATTTAATGAAAAATTAAACCTCCAAACATGATAAAAAAGTGGGTTTTAAAGAAGTGTATTTTTCAAGGAAAAAGGATTTCATATTAACTAGATGACTGATAATAATTATCAATTGAATATCAATTAAAATTATATATATTATATATATTTAATTTAAATAATTCTTCATTAGGTGTAATATCCCAATCATTTTTGTAAATGTATCGTGCTCATTTACAGTTACTCTTTTACTGTTATTTTGGTATAACTTGGATGGGTTTTTTGTTTTAGGGTCTTTGAGGAGAAATTTTGAGAATTTTTAATGAAAATGGGTAGTAAATGGTTGGCACACATTTTCCCCAAACCACGAGCTTATAGTGAGTGGATCGTGTAATCATACATATAGGTGAATTTCATGGTTGCTGCATAGAATAGAAAATTATGAGTCATATTAATAGAAAATGTTCACCCCTTAGAGCGAATGAACTGTTAATACACATGATTTTGAAAATCATTCACTCTATCCCAAGATACCATGTTCATGGTACTAAATTACCAAAAAATATTTTTCAATTCCCGAACATATTAGAATTAACCCCAATTCACCCTAGTTCAGTCATAATGTTTTTCCTTCAATTTGGAGAGCTCGCTGATGTATTTAAAGGCTCAAAGAACTCTTTTCTTTACCAATCGAAGATCTAATTAAAGGATATGCACCTTTTTCAGTATATAATATATTCCAATGTGGTCTACCTCTCCCATATCCTTATTTATTGATGAAGAGTAATATTTTATCCTCTACTGGATATAGTTTAGATATAAAATTCATAGATTTATCTTTGTTTGGTCTTGTTTCTAGGATTTGACCGTAGAAATATATTGTCATTATAATTTCAATCATTCTTCTTTATTTTGGGGTTTTTTGGAGAATGCTCATTAATAACCTTGTGGTAGGTGGTCTAAATTCTAGTTCCCATATTCGTGAATTATAATTTTGATTATGTAATTATTTAATTTCAATTTCCAGGTTTCGAAATTGGATCCTCAATTAGATAAATTAATAGGATAAGTAATTAATAAAATTATTACATTGGTGGGATATTGGGATTATGTAAAAGGTGGGATATTGGAATTATGAAATTGATCAGTTAATTTGATTATGAAATGATTAATAAATTGAGTTAAGGGATGGTTGGATTAAGCTTATATTTTTAATGGTTTAAAATATTAAATGTTTCTAAATGGATTAATGGTGAAATGTTCATATTATTTATATGTGATTAAAGTAATGAAATATGATCATCTTATTAAATTAAATTAGTTTATCATTATGTGAATTATTGATAAGAGATTTAATAATTATTAACATTGATAAATGTGATATCTGTGATATCTGTGATTGATTCATAAATTAGGTGTGGGATAGGGAATGGTGCTCCAATTACCGATAGGGTTCTATGGGTGGTGTTATAGACCCCAAATACATGCATGTTAGAATTAGAGTATGAGATTTAGAGTATGAGATTAGGATTGATGCTTCAAAATCCCATATGTGACAACAATGAGGTGTATTATATGGAATGATTCACCAAATACTCATGTGGTGATAGAAATAATTTTTTACACCCATGATATTGGCATTGGAATATTGTTCCTAGTAGTAGTGATAGGAATGTGATATAAATTAAATAATGAAAACCCTTTATGTAATGAAATGTGATATCAATTTATACTGGTTCAAACCTTAACATGTTTAAAAGAATGTATTGATAGTTCAGGTTTCATCATGAACCTGGGTAATTATGTGGTTAATTAATGGATACTGAATTGTAAAAAATGTTTACCGATTTTATCATAATTTATTCTTTATACAACTGTATACACTGATATATACTAGATATTTTTTAGATGACATTGGTGGTATCCTACAAAGTTGTAATGACACCCTACTCGGACTTCATGATCGGTACACCAATAAACATCATGTTTTCTGTAGATTATAACTAAAATAATCCTGTGAAAGATGGTTGAGTTGGGATAGTTCATGGATTAGCAAACCAGACATGATGTTGGGACATGCATGGGAGTTTTTTGCTTCTTTTTTCTTTTTTGGTTTTCCATAATAACACTTAAAAAATATATGGCATGATATGTCTACTATTTTAGTGTTGGTATTGATTCCATTTTTTGGATTATTATGTAATACATGTTTGTATTGGTTATTTTATTATTCTGGTTATTATTTATTATCATTTGGATATTGTTAATTTATTTCCATTGCTGTGTTGGTTTGATAAAGTGGTTATAATCTCGCCATGTTGTATATTTTTACCATCGCTACTAGTCTTTTGCCTCTGTCATATAGGGAGGTTCACCTGAGGTCATGAAATCCATCATCTTGGGGCATTGGTGTGTGGCAATCAGGTTGGTATATTACAAAGTTGTATCAAAATGTGGTTTCTTTTATTTTATTTTTTCATAATATTTGGGAAAGGTATATAGGATACTAGGATGCGTTGATCCTTGGTTATGAGGTCAGACATGGGAGTAGGAATCCCATGTATGGGGAAAACCCATGTACCATGTTTGGGATTGTTGTTATTGATGTTTTCTATTATAGTTGGTTTTTATTTCACCTTGGGAGATGCACTTGTTGGGGGGCATTGTTTTTTTCTATGATTTTTGTGTGACCTCATATGGAATGATGGTACATTTTACATGCATCATTCTAATCACTAACAAATTTTTGTGACATGGATCATTTTTAGGACATGTGGAAAATCATGTTTTGGGTGAGTTATTTAAATTAAAATACTTTTCATTAATTTTTTAATTTAAATATAATGTTTCCTAATATGAAATTTAAAATTGTGAAATGATGCTAAATGTGGTAAATAAAGTTTATAAATTTGTATCTAAAGATATCTTTTAAATGTGAATGTGTTTTACCCTATGTGATACTTGGCCTAGATGAGGGATGGTTGAGGGTAGATAGTGCCTCTATTTTGAATTTGTGGAAGGGTATGAGGATGAATTTTTGTTGAATTATGTGATCCCCTGTTACATAGATGTGATAATGTTATGTATTGCTTCCTAATAAGTGTGCTTATAATTATAGATATATGCCTTCTTGAGGATACTTATTGATGGGAAGAGAGGTTAACATGGCTGGAAAGGAAATGTGCCTCTACTGATGGATCCATAGGCTCTGATAGTTCTGGGTGAGAAATATGGAGAGTAGTTCTATGAGAACATTTCAGGTTTGTATATAGTTAATATAAAGATATTATGTGTGGTTTTTGAATATTATTTCAGAATTTATAGGGTAGTTCCATTTTCAGTAATCTCTAATGTTCATCAATGATATTAGACATGTGGTAGATGAATTTTGGATTGATTTTATCTAGATGATCCTTTACCACATAAAAAATCCTACTAAAAATAGATTCAAAATATATTTATATATGTTATGGGTCAAGTTAACTTCTGGTCAGACACCTAGAATTGGGGGGACAACAATATAATATAGAATGGAAGTATTTTCAGGAGAATTTATTTGAGCACTTTTACCCTAAGATGCTCATGCATGAGAGGGAAGTTTAGTTCATGAGGTTGGCCTATTCTAGAATTTATGTGTTGTACTATGTTGGTCACATTACTAATTAAAATTTCTTTTTTATCATTTGAATGAGATGAGGTGACTATGGTGAAATATTTTTTAGATGGGATTAAATGTGATATTATGTTTCAGGTTAACATCTTTTTGTAGAAAATATTTTCAAATTTGGTGAATTAGGCTCTCATTTATAAGGGGAACCTAAATGAGGCTTCTAATTGGGTTCATGTGGCGTCTTTTAGGTGAAAATGTAGTACATATTACAAGAGTATTAAGTGTCTCTAAGAAAATGTTATCCAGATAAATGGAAAGAAAAGTGGATTGGGGGTGGGTCAGTTACTCAAGAAATGACCAGAGTTCTCTTCCACTAGTATGGCAGGTTGGGTCAAATTCATTGATAGTAAAAATAACCATTGGTAGAGTTCTATGATTTTTTAAGGATGGGATATCTATAATTATTTTATAGGAACCCATGATAAGAAGTTAATTATGAAGGATCTTGGAAGAATAAAAGTGTTGGAAGGGGGTCTCCTGCCCCATATCATTATGGAATTTGGAGTCCTTATAGTCTTAGTGGTCAAGTTAGTGGGCATGGTACTTCAAGTCAAGAGTGATTGTACTAGCAGGTCGTGTATCTCAGGAGGAAGAGGTTGCAAAACTGGGATGATGGGTCATAATTTTTCATGTAGTTCATCATACACTACTGGATATAATGGTTAGACCATCGACAATCATAGGTACTATTCTTATAGATTATATTTTTGGTAGTTCTTTATTTAATATTAATTTCTCTCATTCTTTTTTATCTTAAAAAAACTTTGATGGTTTGAACCTAACATCGGAGTTATTTAGTGGGGTTATGACAATCGGTAGACCATTGGGAGTTTGGTGGAAAGATATGTATTTTTGAAAGGGGTTTTCTCTAGAGGTTGGGGACTATCATTTCAGTTGGTATATTTATATCCTAGATATGTTTCACTTTGACTTTATTTAGTCTATTGATTATTTAGTATTATACCTATCCCAAATATTTTTTTATAGTAAGATATTGACTTTTAATTTTATTTTGTGTGACAATTAGGTTCTCATGGAGAGTGGGATATCATGGTATTTCGTGCTGGGATAGTTCATACTCAATTGGGAGATCTCACTAAATTAGATTCAAGTATTTTGATAAATTGAATGGGTGTGAAACATGATGTATTTACACCCATTTTAGACCAATTCCAACACGTTTTTCTGGTGAAATTATCTTAGATTTCACCATATAGGGATGAGGATTTACAATTTATCTCATTCCTATAGTTGATCCAGTTTCTCCTCCCCCTTATAAAGATCCCCCAATAGAGATTCAAGAGGTTATGAATCAAAAAGAATAGTTTATATGTAAGGGATTGATCCATTTTATTATGACAACTTAGTGTTCTCTAGTTTTATTTTCTTAGAAATATCATGGAAACATGTGCTTATTTGTTCATTACCAAATTTGGAATTGGATTTCAGTGAAGAAATGGTATTCACTTCCATTTATTGAGGATTTGTTTGACAGATTGAGAGGTGATTCTGTGATATTTAATATTGTTATCATGTCGGTGAATCATCATCTCTGAGTCCAAACATCTGATATTTTAAGGACAACATTTAAAAGAATGTATGTACTTTATATATTCATCATGATGTAGTTTGGGATGAAAAATGTTCTGGTAGTGTTTATGGCCTTGATGAACTAAATATTTCACACACACCAAGAACTCTTTATGGTTTTTTGTGGATAAAATCTTGGTGTACTACAGTAATCCTGATGGTCATGCCCAATAATTTAGCATAATAATGAGTATACTAATAAGGAATTAAAAATCTACCATACTACCAAAGTATCAATTCTGGATTGACCGAGTACATTATTTGGGTCACATCATCTTAGAGAAAGGTGTGTTAGTGGACCTATATAATTTTTAGGTAGTTTTTTATTGGCAGAAACCCAAAAAAATTAATATTTGTATCCTTCTATGCTTAGTAGGATATTATCGGAAGTTCATCAAGATATTTTCTACGTTGAAGCACCACTTTCGGTCCTAACCAATCAGGGGGTTATATTTGATTTGTATGGATCATTTGAGAATACATACCATGTGTTGAAGAAAAAATTGACTTCCACACTAATCTTGGTCTTCCCTAATCTTGGTGAAGAGTATACAATGTTTTTTCGTGCATCTGGGATAATACATGGAGTAGTGTTAATGATGGAAGTTGAGTTATGGCTTATGGAACATGGATGATGAGGTCAGATGAATGGAAAATCCATACTCCTAACCTCATGTTAGAGGGAGTGGTTTATACGTTGAATAGTTGGTGGAATTAGTTGTTCGGAAAAGAATTTATGGTGTATACAGATCATAATATATTAAAGTACATATTTTCAAAGAAATATTTGATTATATGGAAGTGGAGGTGGGTTGATTATATGAATTCACTTAATTTTGAGCTAGTATATAAACCCAATAAAGGAAACAGTGTTGATGATGTATTGATCATGAAAAGCATAGTCTCAGATATTTCATGAATCTTTATCTAAATAGAGGATGATGACCATTCTATACGAGATGCATGTTGTGGTTCTGTATTTCCACAAGTATATGAAACTTGTATAGGTATCACTGGATTCCAAACATTTTACCTAGAGTTTCTGAATGAATATCTAGAGTGTTTGGACATGAGGTAAATCCTTGAAGTTGGGTAGTGACATTCAAATTTTAATACAGATTAGGATGAGATCATCAATGATAGTAATGGTAATGTTTTTCTAATGAGTATACGGGAGGGGATGATGCTTTAGTTTCCTGCTTCTATGTGGCTGGTTCATCCAAGTTTGAACAAAATGTACGATGACCGATTTATACAATATTGGTGTTTGGGAATGGTGAAGGAAATTATATGGTTTGTAACACGATGCTTAACTTGTCAATAACTGAAGTCTGAGAATAAATGAACTGGTAGATTACTATAGTCATTTTTCATTTTGAAAGGAAGTGGGATAACATTACCCTGGAGTTCATGGTGGGTTTTTCAAGGATGCCTCAGTATAATGATTCTATTTGGGTGATCATGGACTGGTTTAAAAATGTAGAATATTTCATTCTCATATGGGAGACATTCTAAGTGGATATTTTGGGTGACATATATATAAGATAGATATTCATTTACAGAGGGTTATAATGAGTATATCATTATAATATGAATCATGTTTTACTTCATCTATTTTTAATGTATTTCATAAGTCAATGCGTATGTAGGTAGTTTTTATAATGAATTTCATCCCATAAAAAATGGTTAGATGGAACATACTAAACACATTTTTTTGGATATTCTCTAGATGTTCATTTTTGACTTTGGTGGGTCCTGGGAGAAGCACTTAATTGTTGTTGAGTTCACCTATAATATTAGTTATATAGAACCTATTCATATGGAACCATATGGGGTTCTTTATGGTAGGGAATTTATTTCACCTCTATGTTAGATGGAGAGATGTGAGTCTGAGTTATTGGGACCAAGTCTCATATAGGAAATATCATATCAGGTTCAACTGATTCGAAAAATTATGGCTATGGCTCATAGAAGGTATAATTTGTATGATGATTGACATCGCCGACCTATTGAGTTTACATTGGGTGATTTTCTGTTCCTTCATGTGTCACCATGATTAGGTCACTATAGGATTCAGAAGCAAGGATTATGGGTGCCTAGGTTTTTTGGATCTATTGAGATTATGGAGAGGATCGGGCCAGTGGATTATCAATTAGATATTCCACATTGGTATAGTTTTATGAATGATGTTTT
The DNA here is from genome assembly GCA_963277665.1 of Viscum album. Taxonomy (NCBI): domain Eukaryota; kingdom Viridiplantae; phylum Streptophyta; class Magnoliopsida; order Santalales; family Viscaceae; genus Viscum; species Viscum album. Next base: position 1,916,528,495 of record OY728125.1, on the reverse strand, counting down.
TCATGCATCACATCTTCTATGGTATCACCCTGACCCTTATCATGTGATCGATGTGGATGATGTTGACATTCAGATCAATGCATTCATTGAAAATCATTTTATATGTGTTGTGGATCTCAGTGAGAAATTGTTATGGGGAAAGACCATATTGGTATATTTAGTAGTTTGAAACATGACCATGTTTAGAAGGAAAAATGGGAGATATTAGAAGATATATGAGCTCAATTACCGACCTTTTAACTCTTAATCGTAGAGTGTCGTGGTAGTACAAATCAAGGAAGATCTATCATAAGGTGCGGAGATTGAAATATCTTAACCTATTTGGGACGTATGTCATGCCCTTTTCAGGAACTCATTTACCCTTAATATGGAAGACATTGGGTGGTTTTTTATTTCATAGTTTTATTTAGAGAATTTAAGCATTTTGGAAGAAATGTTTCAGAGCACTATTGGTTGATGGTTTTCCCAAAACATGAACCTACCCCTAGTAAAACATGATATCTAAATATGAGTGTAATTTCACTATTAGTTCATAGCAGGTAAAACTTATAGGAGACCCTCGGTTAGGGAGAACAGTTTTGAAAACCATGCACATGGAATTATTTTCCCCTAATATTTATTTTTAAATTCCCAAACACCATGTTATTAACCTCGATTCACCTCAGCATGTACCTAATGTTTTCTCATCATTTTTGTAAGATCTTGGAGAGAATACAAGGATTAATGATCTTTATTCATAAAGAATCAAAGATCCAATTAGATGATCTTCACCTCTTCTGATTTGTAATCTCTTCCCACGTGGTTTCCCCTCTCTATCATCCCACAATATATATGAATTGAAGTGTTTTATCCATAATTGGTGATGGTTTAGATCTATGTTTCATATATCTAGTTCTAATTGATCTTATTTTAAGGATTTTGCCAAAGATCGGTTGCACTATTGTGATTTCAATCATTCCACTTCAATTATGGAATTTTCTGTTTCGTGTATGCTCATCAATGTCCTTAAGAAAGGTGGAAAAATTATGATTCCCATATTCTGGAATTATAATTACATGTATGTAATTGAGGAAATTAAATTTATACATTTTAAAATTTTATCATGAATTGTACTGATTAATTGGTTAATTATAATGGTAATTATGAAATTTTTGTGATATTAGTGTTATGGAATTTTAGAAGATAATGGGATTATGAAATTGGTTAATTAGCATGATTAGGAATTTATTAATACTTAATTTTAATGGATATTTATTTTAATATTTATGGGTTAATGTTTTATGTTGTTAAATAGATTAATAGTGAAATCATAATATTATTTCCATGTGATTAAAGTAATGAAATGTGATTTTCTTGTGAAATTGAATTGGTGCACCATTTTGTAAAAAATTGATTAGAGGGATGATGATGATTAACCTTGATAAATTGGATATTATTAATGAATATTATTGACTGATAAATGGGGTGTTGGAGAGCGATTGATGTTCTAAACAACAATGCGGTTCTAGAAATGGAGTTACAGTCACCAAATTCATGAATGTTATTATTTGAGTGTGGGCAAAGGATTACATCTTCAAAATCCAATATCTAAAAATGATGAGGTTAGAGATAGGGATCGATGCTCGAAATACTCATAGGGTTCTAGAAATTATATTATATATCCATGTTATTATCATGGGGATGTGGTTCCATGTATCCATGATATGAATGTGGAATGATTTGAAAAATGTAAACTCTTGATGTAATGAAATGTGAAATTTCTTAGGAATTGCTCAAAAAAATTCATGGTAAGAAGAAGGTATTGATGGTTTGGGTATCATCGTGAACCCTAGTAATTATGTGGTTGATTAACGAATAATGAATTTGGGTAAAAAATGACATGTTTTATCACACTTCATTTATTATAAAAATGCATACAGTATAATAGTCTGAATATTTTTTTAAATGTTGTTTGCAGTGGCATACTAATATGTACTCACACCCTACTAAGGTTTCCTGATCAAAACTCGAATAGAGTTCATGTTTTTAAGGCATCATAAGGGAAATAAACCTACGATATATGGTTTAGTTGGGATATATAATGGATTTTGGAAAAAAATGATGTCAGGACCTTCTTGGGATTTTTAATGTGTTTTATTTTGGGATTCTCATATTGACACTTGAGACATATATAGCATGATATATCTATTATTATATTTGGGATATGTTTTCCTTGTTTTGGTTTATCTCATGTTTTAGGTATCTATTGATTATATTATTATTCTAGTTATTGGTTATTTTCATTTGGTTTTTTTTTGTTTATTTCATATATTGTGTTTCTTTGGTAAATAGGTTGTAGTCCTCCCATGTTGTATATTTGAACACCGCCTATACTCATTAGCCTCTCGCTTACGGGGAGGGGATCTTGAGGTCATGTTACCAACATTATTGGGTAATCAGTTTGTGGCACCTGGTTTGGAAAATTATATTGGGTAATTATTTAATTATACATAAATGATAAAAAGTATACACCTTAAAATAATTTTTAGAGAAATATTAATTAATCCCAAAAAAAACTTCATAATAAATTCCATTATGAATTAGATTAAAAAGAAATTAATTGGATTAAAAATAAATAATTAATATTTATTCTACTTTATATATTATTCAAAACATAATATGGCTTTTAAATTTCATAATTTATTGAAAATAAGTAACATTTTTAGATAAATTAGTGTTTTCATTATTCAGTGAAAATAAATATTTTATGAAACACATAAAACTTTCAACCAAGTTCAATTTTTATATTTTGATGTTAAAATAAAATCCACTTGATAAAATAAATTTTATAATATTTCCAAGGATTAAATATAAAAAATTTTCATGAAAATAAAAAATACATTTTTGAGGAATAAAATATCTTTACTAAAGAATTATTGATTATTTACCTATCCTTTTCCAATAATTTATATTGAATTTTAAATTTATATTTCAATATATATATACCCTAATTTAGTTTATAATATAAATACACACTAGTTTAATGATAAATGTTTAAATATCATATTTGAAAAAATATTATTTTCATGGTTCGATAATGCTCGTGTTGTGTTTCTTGTAGACTATCAAACATAGTTTTCATTTCTAAAATCTCATGGAGTAACATTCTCCCCACCCCCATGTTATTAAAATTATTTCTTATAATTTTAATTCTATATATTTAATTAATTTTTTAATATTTTAAGATACCAGTATAAGAAACCCACTTCTTAAAATGGGCTATTAAAATAATATCCTTATAAGATAGAAAATTGAAGTGCAAACATCATGTTTAATAACTCATACCATATTTCAAAGTGGGATAAAATAGGTTAAAAGAGATCATTTCCAATTGCAATAAATTATTAAATTATAAATAAATATAGATATTTATTGATATCTTTTATTATAATATATAAAATGATTATGAGAAAGTAAAAAAAAATAACCATAAACCAGTAAGGTGTGAATAAGGTTATTGATTTCATTTTAAATTATGGTAATAGGGAAAAAAATTCAAATTCCTTTTACTAGAGTTGAGGAATTACATTACTATCTAGATGAAGGACATAAGGAAATATTATTACTTGATGAGTAGAAATTCATCCTTTAATAAATTCCACCACAATCTCATCTATTTTCTAAATGATTAGTATTAAAGAAGAATTTTTCATGCTCATTGCACTAAAATAAAAATTTAATGGATCAAATAATTCATAAATTTATTCCCTAGATATATACCATATGTTTATAAATTATGTATAACCAAATATTGTTAGTAAAGTAAATGTTAATTCCCAAACTGAATAAACTATCACATGAGGAAACAATAAATCAATCCTAATATTAATACCCATATTTAAACATAATAATTCCACAAATGTGTGACTTTATATCCCAAATAACCTCTAAATACGTGTCTCATTCTTTGAAATTGTGAGAAAATTTAATCTTATAGACCAATCATGGTGTCCATATATCCTAAGATAACCTCACATGAAAACATCCAAATCTCAAAATTTATCTAATCCCTTCCTCTATTACCAACTATTACATATTCAAACTCACACATTCAGATTTGATTTTGAAAAAATAAACATTACATTTCTAGCATTGGTACTAATAATGGTGTCCTTATTTTTTTAATTCAACCCTTAAAAAAATAAAACTTTAGATGACATACATTCTCAATGACCTTTTAGGTTTATAATTTTAGAGAATTAATAAAAAATATTAATGACATGGATTAAAAAAACTAGTTGATAAATATAAATGTCATCTCCCAATATATCCATATTTACATATTCTTTATTATGTTATAAAAATATCCAAAAAACATCATTTTGTTAGAAACGTTTCAAGACATGGATCATTTGACCCTGGCCCTTTAAAACCTATAGAAAGGAAAACATTATAAGGGTGAGATAAAATTTTCATTACGGTTAAACATAATCATTAACAATTGGATGTCATCATTGAGAATATGAATAGAATAAATGTATAATGAAATAATAAATTATCCTGAGAATATCATATGAAAATTAGTACCCATAAATACTTGGATCATCATATATGAAAACATGGAATAATACTTTACCAAATAAAATACTCATTAAAATAAATAATCATGAGATATTTGATATCAATATTTATTATAAGAAACACTATAAACCCATATAAATCATAGATAAAAATTATTGGAATCTTGGAAAATCATCATAAAATCACTTCATAAAAATGGAATAATCAATATGGTTATTTTACATCTGTGCAGTACCCAATGCATTAGATGGATATAATAGACCCACCCATCCTTGGATAATAACATAACCATCCATCCATGATTTTTCATGAAACCTTCCATCCATGTTTTATTATAAAACTATTCATATTTACTTGATAACGTAACCATTGTTCCTTGGTTTAAAATGGAATGAGTCTCCCTTGGTTTATAATGGAACCACCTATCATTGTAAAAAATGTCCAAGAATGTTATCATGAATAAAGTACACAAAGAATTCATTTCATCATAATCTCATTGAAATAAAATTTATTCTTTTTATAAATTTATTCATCCATGGATTTGAAATGGGTTCCAATACAATAACTTTGAAACATGTTTAACATTTGGAAAATAAACGTACTAAATAACAACCTCTTTAAAAATGAATAAACTATATAGAAATGAAATCAGTTGAAAAAAAATATCTTTGAAACGTGTTTATCCAATACAAATGAAAGAGCTAACACACCAAACTCTTTGAAATATTATTAACCCATATTATTTAAATGAGTTACATAAAAATCTATATGAAACATGATTAACCCATAGAAATGAAAAGGGCTCCATGATAATCTCATTGAAACAATCATAATCCATCTAGATATGTAATTTTTGTGATACCATTATAAAATATTTCTTTTAGAGAATAAGTAATAAAAATGGTTTTCCACATTTCTGATTGGAACTACAATTAAAAGACCATTAAAAATATAAAATAACCTTTTAATTTGGAAAATCACTTTTTAAACAAAAGATTTATAAAATATTGTGAAAAATAATTTTCATTGAAAAAAATTATTAAAATAATATAAAGAATGGTTCAATGAATATAATTTTCATGGTGGAGGGAAAATACTTTTATGTTTCAAATTTTAAAAATAAACATTCTTTTCGAAGCCTTTTGAAATTGGGAGTTAAAAAAGGCCCATTTGGAAAATTTTTGGAAATTTATTTTCTAAACCATTTAAAAGAAGGTAAAATAACATCTAAAATGACTTTTTGGGAATCATTGTTTTAGAAAATAATTTTAAAAAACAATTCATAAAATATCTATATAAAATATAATAATACCTAAAATAAAAAAATTAAACATTAGTATTACATAAAAAAAGAATCTTGATGTTAATTTATTCAATAAAGAAGGAAATCGAAATAGAAAATATTTAACACTATCATAACTTGGGTAAAATAAATATATTTGGTTCAGTAAAATAAGAGAATGTGATTTATTTAATAATAACCTTCAAAATAAACAACCCCGAAAAGAATGAAGATTCTAACATAAAGCTTTGGCACTTTAGTAATAATTTCAATCATAATCCCCTTGAAATAATAAAATAAATTAAAACATAAATTATATGGACCATAATTACCACTTATGTACTCAAATCATGAAAAATCTACTAACCTTGTAAAAATAAATTGAAAATTTAGGGTGATCATTTAAAATTCTCAGTAAGAGGTTTTAAAAACAAATTAATATTTTTTTTAAACATCCTTTTAAATAATTACAATCCTTTTCTTATAAGGTAAACCATATTTCTAGAATAATATCATCAAAAATTTCAAAGGATAATTGAAATTTTTTTAGGGAAATTATAAACACATTAATTTTTATATTTATTTAAAATATACAGATAAAACACATATCAGAGTATGCAAACATAATGAAAAATTCATGGAATTATGCATAATCTAGAAATTGATCAAAATAATTTTGGGGTGACATGCAAGAATACTAATATAAATAATCACATGAAGTAATAATTACATATAATTTAAAAGATAAAAAATCATGATTCACATAAAACTCAAAATGTAATTCATGACATGACAAATTTGTTACTAACTTCTATATCGACGTTCTGAAAATAGGTTATATACTTTTTCTTATAAGTATCATTTCAAGAACATACCTCTTTATACCTTCTGAATTTATTACCATTTTCATAAATAAAATATTTTTAACTGATGATATTATACTAGTCAAATAGCAACATGGTTTATTAAATATTAATCACATATAGAAGAAATACATAATACTAGATAATCATAACATTTTGACGAGGTCTCGTTACTTGACCATACATAATCATTCTGTAAAGGCCACATTCCATGACCTATTTTGTCTCATTAGACATGTGAATGCATTTAGAGGATATAAAAGGCCTCACCTATCACATAATCAGTGCAATGTAATCCTCATATGTCTAAATATCTTAAAATCAAAGTGTCCAACACCACATTGATTTATTATTTTATGTCTTTTATTTAATGTGTCATATACCAATTCAAGTAATTAATTTATTTATTTTATTTGATGTCTCTCACACCACATAGAATAATTATATTCTTAATATATAAGATATTATAAGAGATAAATTTACATTTTTTAATTATGTACATATTCATAAAAGAATCATCCATTAACTATAAATGTTAAACTACATATTTCATGGACACATAGGCATACATTTTTACAGGTAATGATCACTGATAAGCATAAAATAATAATTTTTTTTGGGTTTTTCACATAATGTAAAAACACTTTGATTTAAATCCCTTATTTCATTAAATTCAACCCTTTATATATAAAAACACAGGTTGTATAAATTTAGATATATATAATTCATATCTTTCATATGTTGATAAATGGTAGGGATAAATAGATTAAATCATAAACATTAATAACTAGTTTCTCTAATTGTGACAGGTTAATTGAAATTTATTAAGTATAAATTTAAAACAAATATTTCATGTGAGGTATTCGAGAATAAAAAACTAATAAAACACATTTCACTACATGTGCTTATGCAAGTATATATATTCCAGTGCAATGAACAAGAGATTATTCCAACCTTCTATCCTAACATTTAAAATTGTGGTTGCATGCTTGTAATATAAAGGAGATGACTTCTTAAAACTTTTTGGCACCCAATAACAAAACATGGTTTTGTTATTGTCTCCCATTATAAAATTGCATCATGTGTGTTGTATAAATCATTTTGGAAAAAAATAAAAAAATAAAATCATCACTAAGTTATTACCATCAAAACCTCCTAAAATAAATCATGAAATTCTTATGTGTAATTGAGGTTATTATGTATATATATATATATGGGTTTGATAATTATATTAAACTGTATATACACAAAGTGTGTACATGGAATTTTCATAATCAAAACCATGTTTGATGTATCCTTATAAGCTTTATACATTACAAAAACATCACTAAAATAAGTTTTATTAAAACCTAATTATAATTTTAATTAAATTCTATATGTATATATAAACATATAATCATATATACACAAATATGTTTTTATGGTCCAATTAAAGAAAAAAATATAATCCTTACATAATGTGCATGAATTTAATAACATCATTTAAAATAAAATATTCAGCATTCAGAGACCTTTAAAATAGAATATGATTGTTTTATAAATGAACATATATGCCTATGTTAGTATATACCAAGGATTTAATTTAACACAACCCAAAGTAAACCCTTACATGTATTACATGAATTGAGAACATCATTTAAAAACAATTATCATTCATTCAAAAATCAAAAAAAAAAATAGAATAGGTTGTTATATATATAAATATTAATGTATATACACATATATGTATGTATGGGTTGATCGAATAAAATACCAAACTCCATAATAACCCTTACTTGACTTCAAAATAAGGGTGGGGTCGATCATGAGTTGGAGAAAGTTTTAGGGGAGAAAAACCTATAATTTTTAGGGGTGCAAAGTAGGTTTATATAAATTTTGTATATATATATTTTTTACTCACACTCTAGTTCAATCATAAACTATAAAAAACTCTCGAATAAGACTCAGGAAAGAGAGAACGAGCACCCTGATAAAGGTAAATCTTAAATAAATCAATCCTTGATATTTTATAATTATATATATATATACTATACTATAAAAACATGCATTAGATCCAAAGGGGTTCAATTTTAAAATAAAACCATGCGTCGGGTATGTGGAAAATTAGAAAGAAGTGGGGTTATGGATAGAGAATGTTGTAGTCACTGGTTAGTAAAGAAGTCATGAAGGAGGAGATAGAGATTTGAACTGGTGAATAGGTGTGACGAGAGGAACAAGAAGACAAAAAGGTAAATATGTGGAAAATATTGGATGGCCATGATTAGTTGTAGATCGACGAGACAACTGAGGAGAGATTTGTGGGTTTAAAGAGAGATGGATGGATGGGATTAGACATGGATTGATCAGACTATCGTGGAAAACCATGAGTTTTAAAATTATATGATCAGTCGAGATCAATTGTTTCCTCGATCATATGGTCTACTGAAAAAGTGGTGGAAATGTTGTAGTGGTGGGGTTCGAAGGCCAGATGGATCTGACTGCCGAGATCTCGCGTGGTGAAGTTGAACGGCCAGGATTAGATCCCCCATTAAAACCCACTTCCCATATCAAAATAGATGAATTTTTGAGTCCGCCTTATAGACCTTCACAATTTGGGTCTTGGGAAATGAACTCCCTTCCCCCTCCTCAGTACCCCCTATACCGGTTCTCTATTGTGGGTGTGCTCTGTGCCAACCCTATGCTATCGTGAAACCACGCACTATGGTGCTACATTGCAACACCCATGTGCCCATGTGGGTGCGCACTCCCTCATGACCGGCATGTGCAAGCTGGGGAGCCAAGGCTCAACCGCCCCACTCCGTAGGGAGTGTTGCAACATACCTCCCCTAGCTCGCTATATAGCTAGCCTTAAGGGTCATATTTTTTGTATAACCCTTGATAAAAAATGTAGACAATGTACATAAGTACATCATTAATTCAAAACATGTTTTTAGATTATTTTAAGTTTTAAAACATTAAAATCAAAATATATCATATAACATCATCTAAAACCAATGAAAGAAAAAAACGAAGTGATCAATATGTATTTTTATTAAAACAAACAACATCCTTAATTTTATTAATCTAAAACATGATTTCAACTTCAGTTTAAGTTGTAAAACATTATACTTTCAAAATCTAAAGATAAGTTCAATTAAACCCATGTTCAAATATATACCTTTAAATAATTTTTAAAACATTATAAATTTTCAATATACTTAAATACGAAGAATCAAGATATGTAATATAATCAAAATACTTAAAAATGCCTAACGGTTATAAAATTTTAGGATTGTTACAAAAACCAACTGTCATCTAAAGACATCAACGGCCAAAAAATAGTATGCTAAAACCCATTATTCAATGTTCTATTTTTATGAATTTTTAAATAAATAAAAGTTATATTTTTATTCGTTTAATTAATTTGATTTGAGTTTCATTATTTTCCCCAAAAATTAAAATAATTCACATTAAAACAGAAGTTATTTATTCAAAAATGCATTATGGGTTCGGGGAGTCATATTACCCCCCCCCCCCCCCCTTCAATGGAATTACATCCTCACAGTTTGATCCTACTATTACACTTCCCCAGCACCATCCCATAGACATCACTCTTGATGTACCTTCACCAGTTCCACCAGTATTGCTGATTTTCCCAATACAATTTGTTTATATGAATTTCCAGAATAGTTTAAAACTCCTCAATTTATCTGGTCCATATGCAGCATGAGAAACTCTGGTCAATCTCATGTACACAACTATAGTATCGCGAGAGAGGAGAATGAGGGGTGTGAAGTTGGAAGACACCGGTAAAGACTTGATGTCTATAAAAAAATAATATCTCGGCATCTAGGATTTCAAAGTCACTAACTATACCATATAGACTGTAGGATATGATTTGACAAAGATATGATGCACGTAGGTCACCCTCTCTTACATCTTCTTGTAAATCCATTAGGGACATTAAACTATCTGATAGATTGAAAGATTTAAAGGGTCCCTCAATGTAATTTCCTCTTCATTCATAGAATGGGTTTTCATCATGTACTATAAAGAAATAAACAATGCATGATCCTCGATGAAGATGATGTATACTATGTGTGGATGGTATGGTGAACATGGTGTCACATCCCAACACTTTTTTATTTAGGAATATTGATACAGTGATCCATTTTATAAAGTGACCCCCTTTATTACCATTTTTATGTGGGAATAAATTACATAGTCATACCATTAAATAAATAAAATAATTCTAATTTTTAAACCATAATTATTTCACTATATCTAGTAATTTTGATACATTTAGCATTCACATTGATTTTATTCATCATGTGTCATTATAAAAATAATATAAAAAATTTATAAAATTATTTTATCATTTATTTAATAGAGAAAAATAATTGATAGGTAATGAAATATATGGATACTACACTAAATACGTATCTCTTATAATTAGTTGAATTCGTCCTATACATTTCTCTTTAAACTCTGATTTTCTTTATATTTTTCTAGAAATTATTAGGGTAACATATAACTTATACATTCAATAATGTTTGAGATATAAATTAATAAGCTCATATTAGTGATAAAAAACCTTTATTTACATAGGTGAATAAAAAAACATCCTTGTTTCAAAACTTAATTGATTTCCTTGGATCGTTAATGTATTTTAAACATGCCATATTTTCAATATGAGAATGAAACACCATTATCATAGTATATAATATAATTTTTTTAATCACCAAAATGATGTAATTTATTATATTAATAATAGAACTGAAAATTTTATACGGGTTATGTTATGGTCACATTGTTGATGAATTATAGAAATGGATTTTAACCCATCACTGGCAAAAAAATTTACACAAGTTCACTGGAGTGTAACTTGTTTGGGGATCCACCCACGTTTCTTTTGTTTGAATAAATTACATCATTAAGATATCATCTATTATTAACTACCACACATATCAATTTTAAATGAAAATGTTTCTTCATTTTCTATTATAAATATTTTTATATATCCTATACAAAATATACATCAAAAGAAATAATTTTTTTTAAATTCTAGGATGGTTCCCTATATTTAGTCAAACTACAATGTGTGAAATTATATTACCATTATATACTTACAAGATGAATATATAAAAATTAGATCTATATGATTTTGGTATTCAAAATTATTTACTTTTATAATCCTATTGGATTATATCTTATCAAAATAAAATTGTATTTTAATTGGATTCAAATTTTTTTTCATAAATAGTTAAAAATATATACATTTATTAATCAAGGGTAGCATATCTCAATTCAATAAATGTAATAATAGGACATGATGGTTTATATAGTTCAACAATGATTGTATAAGATTTAAAATACTATGTGTATCATAAACATATAAAATCAATAAAACCATCTCTCATCTATTCCACTTTATATTATGTATTTTAATAATTTTGGGACAATATGAAACAACTAAATAATTGATGTTTGGTTTTTTATAATTTTAAAATTGATATAGATTCATTTCCATCCATTTGGTTGGAAACTTATATAAAATATGGCATGTAGTTAAAAATGAATGTCCCCAATAACCTTATGAGTGACCAAATATAATCATCACGAAATAAATAATTTCTATAAAATTTCTATTATTTTTCTCAGACACATCATTATTTTCGGGTGAAAAGGGTTTCATCACTTCACGTATAATTTCTTGGGATTTAAAAAATATATAGAAATAATATTTTCCTCACTATAAATTATAATACATTTAATTGAAAGTACATGTTAATTTTCAATTTAATTTTCATAAATAATAAAATTTATCTCTAACATCATATTTTGAATGTAAAATGTATACCTGAAAAAAATTGAACAATAAATAAAAAATGATAGAATTAAATTATTTACATTGTTGGGATGAAAGGAAAATCACAGTAATTAATATGTATTAATTCTAAACAAATAATTTTCTTATCAATGGTTAGAAATGGCATCTTAACTCTTTTTGGTTTTCATACATGTAATATATTTATTGACATTTTTATACATGATATTTAATAAATACACTTTTTAATAACATGTATTATCTTATTACGTATATTTTCTAAATCATTATTCCATAAATTTAAAACTACAAAAAATAAGAAAAACCAACATCTATATTTAATTCAAATAATATCTCAAATATATTCCCTTTTCTAACAATGACCTTGCCATTATATAAAAAATATATTTACCGAAAATATAAACATAAACCTATATTTATTAAAAAAATAAACCCAAACCACGTTATAATATACTTTGAGTACTTGTAAGACAACATTTGTAGTAGGTTTATTATAATAGATAAATTAAAGATCCACCCAACATTTCATTTTACCATTATTCTTATTAAGATACACATGTATAATTATATACCACCATTAATAGATTTAATATTTATAAAAAATATGTTACTATTTCACACATATCATTTTACATTACAATCAATACTATTGGAATACATATCCATAATAACATTCAATTTATTAATAATAGACACAAAATTCTCCTTATATATTTTTTTCCATCATTCATCACTGATATAGTAGTCCAACATGAAGAATCCTGACTATCCATTGAAGTTAAATGCCCATTTTTCCACTTGTATTGAAACTTATCCATTAAATGATGAATTAAACATTTACTACATTTTAGAACATGGATTCTCTAACATGTTCTGTTATAAGGACCTTGGATTTATTATTCTAATGTTTATTTACGTCTTAATGATTTTTATATTTCAATTTAATTTGAATATTGTTGAGTAACTCAAAATGGTAAATATATTCATTCTTATATATTAGATATTTTCTAGTATTCCTTTACAAAGGATTTAATTTATATATTTTTGAGGTTCCAATTGTGGAATTTTTCATATTTTGGTTATTTTCATTAATTGATCTAAAATGAAATTATTTTCTTAAAATTCCTCTATGATGGATCTACTATATACTATCATATAAGGAATAAATTTGAATAATAGGAAACTTTTTCTTAACATATCCTTTAAAATATACTTCTTCTCTAGGTTATCCAATATCTATTTTATGAATAAAATGTGTTAACATGATTCAATAAAGTCATCAATAATACATTAAGTATGAATTTTCAATATATAATATTTCCATCTTCAAATTTCATCCTCATCTAAGAAACATTTTGTGTTTGATAATTAAATACAATGGGCATGGGAGTGGTAAGAAGATACACCACATTTATAATTTCAAATTATAAGTTCATCCAACACTACCACGTTATAAATTGTTTCCCTCAAGATGCCTCATCATTACCATGTTCTTCAGAGTTTATATATCCACGTTCAATGTTGAAATAGTATCTTAATATTATTATCACATAATAGATAAATATGAAATGGAAAAAAATGATGATTTTAGATATATAATACTCAAGAATTTCATTATATCTCTACCCTTAGTAATTTTTTAGAATAAAATTACATTATTTATATCTATGTTTTTATATTTTTACCTAATGGTTTTTCCATGAAGTAATTTCAAAAAAATAAAAAATATTTTTTTAATTTGTGTCATTATAAATAATTTTAAAATTGTTATTTTAAATAATTTTTACACCAATTATTGTATAACTAATGAAAAAAATTATCATTTGATGTCATTTTTTCATGAAATGACATTGAAAATAAATGTTGATACCTATTAGAGAAAATAAATGTTGAATGTGAATTTTTACATGGGTTATATAATAACTAATTTATATAACTATCTTTTTTTATCAACACATAGTACTCCCTTTGATGAAAATATTGAATTTATAAAGGTAAAAAATCCAAAAAAACAAATTAAATATAGAATAAGAAACATAAATCCTGACATAATTTTAAAGATTTTTGTAGTTTTAATCCAAATAATTTTTTTAGATGGAATGAACACAAGAAGCATCTTAAGATGAAACATATTATTAATTTATTACTTCTATCGATGCTATGTTTTTTAAATAATAACTGAAGAATAATTCATTACAATAATTATTAAACATTAATAAGTGTATCTATAACATAAAGTAATCATAAAAAAAATAAAATCTTGGAAAAATAATTATATATACCTAGTTGATATCACTAAAATAATAACCAGTGAAATAATTATTAACATTTAAACGATATATCTAAAATCAATATGTGTTAAGAGTAAAAAAATATAAAGGAAAAGGGAAAATTGTAATGACAAATCATAAATTTTATGTGGAAATTGAAAATATTAAATGTGCATTGCGGACAAAATAGAACAATTCGTTAGAGAGATCCAAAATATTAACTTTAAAATTAGATATATTTTATCCAACATCAAAAAAAGTAATATTTATTTTAAAATAACTTATGTTTGAAATTAGTTTTTAAAATTGGTTTTTTAAAACTAATTCCATTACCCTAATTAGTATTTTAAATCATTAATTATATAAATGACTGATTTTCAAAATATTTTAACAGCATTTATTTAAAAATAACATAAAATGAAATATAAAATATTTTTGGGTACTAGTGATGGATTAACCTCCAGACCTTTGGGAATAGTCTTCTTTTTACCCATTTTATGATATAATGGCGGTTACTCACATGGTATCATTACTTAGAGGAAAGTGATCTTTTGAAAAATAAATAGGAGTGTAATAGATATTTTTCATAATATAACGAATACACTTTGATTATTTTTAAATAAAAGAAACGAAATATAGATTAATTAAATTTTGTTTATTCCATTAATATTCCAAATTTTTAATCATGGTCATTCCCATTAAAATAATATCCAATAATCAGTCATATTCGACAAACATCTTTCCTAGAAGGATATTACCATCAAAATTTAATATTTTCAATCATATTTCATGAATATAAATAAATGATCTAAAAAATTCTCTTCTAATTAATGATCCTGCTTATTCGATCATGCCAAACCAGATATACAATCTAGATCACACATATTCACTTAATTGGTTTGACCCATTGGATTAAACCCATTTCGAAAAAAATCATTAAATAGTGAACTCTTTTAGTCTGTAACAAAAAATAATAAAACCTGTCATGATCACTCATTTTTATGGTTACATAGGATCTTGACCATGTGATGTGTAAAAATAACGGTAGCTCAAAGAACCTCTCCCCTATGATACATGTGAAGTGAAATGTATTTCATCATAGCACTATATTTCATGATAAAGTGTATGTGAAAACATGCTTGGATAATGTATGGTCCACCACCCCCGATAAGATTTTATCCTAACACATTATTATTTTTTAATATTGATAAATAGATCCCATTTATATGGTTTCTTCTATTCCTCAAATTTTTCATATCAGATTATGGCCCCATGTATTCATTTTAAATAAATTGAAAATAATATTTTCAAACAATACTTATTTAACATAATATATTCATATATTTATAAATATATAATTTTTTATTTTATAATAATATGTTTTTTGGATTTAAGAAAAACTATCCAATTTGTGGGATATGTGGGAACCCATAGAGGTGATTTTTTTATGTTCAACCCCTATAACTCCATATTTTAAAATTAAAAAAAAACATTGGGATTTCTTTTTCTTACACACTCTATATAGAAATATCATACAAATGTAAAATAAAGTAATTATATTGATTTCATACCTAAATTTATCAACATAATAAATAGTATAATACTATGTTACACACTGATATTTTAGAATATATTTCTTTATTAATAAATTTTTTCTCTTAGATAGTCTGGGTTACAAACAACAGTGACATTAAACAAAATATGATATCTTATTGAATTATTTAAATATGATCATTATAACCTAATCATAAAAATTATTTCTATTAATAGATATAATTTTTTTAAAATATATAAAAATATTATAAATAAATTAAATATATTGGTAAATAAGTACAAAACCTTTATTAAAGTCTTCACGGGCTCTAAAATTATATTTTCTTTGATTGATATGTTTTTTCTTTTTATATAGAAAACAATATAATTGATTAATAATATTTTATATTTTTTTTAAATGAACATAATTTATAAAAAATTCATGTCAAAGTTAACATATGTTGAAATTTTTTTATTTTTATGAGAATGTTGATTTATTCAGTGAATAATAAAAAATTTGTATTTTTTTCAGTGTCATTTATTTTAACTCAAATATCACTATAATATTTTATATTTAATATATTATTAATATAAGTATTGTTTTATTTAAAAATAATATAATTAATTATATACATATTAATATTATATATCATAATTATTTAAAAATAATTTTGGACATAAAAAGTCATATTTTCATAAAATTGTTTTCATCACACATTGAAGGATAATTATAAAATGAATTTCAACCACATCTGGAGTTGTAATTTGTTTAAATGTATTTGAAATTTTTAATGTAAAAATAATTATTATTTAATAATCTAAACTTAGTTTTTTTTCTTAATAAATAGTAAAAAAATTGTTGCGATAAAAGGATAAATCCTTTTAACAAAGATTAAAACTAAGTGATAAAGCCATCATTTTTCATATTAATTCATATTTTAAGAATTTAATTGTACCCGTATCACCTTAGGCTCATGCTTTAATTATTTGTGAGACATTTTTCAGTGAAAATGGCTGATATAATAATTTAGGTAATGAAAAAACAAAATGTCACACTTGTGCTTTTAAATATATCTTATGATTTTAGAAAGGTATAAAATATAATTTTGAGTGAAACCTACAGGTTATTTTTAGAATAATAAAATTAATTTCATTATTTTAATTTATTTTTCATTTATAGTGATTATATAATTACCTTAAATGATTATGCTATAACGACACATTATTTATTCAATTAATAGAAAAATCAAATAAATAATTAAAAAATATTAAAAGTTATATAATTTGATTAATTTATAGTGTTACATAAATTTTATAAATTAATATAACATGTTAGTGATTTAATACATGTTTATAATAAAATTCCATATTTAGGTTGATATTTTCAATGTCAAACTAAATTAATAGTAACAATAATTATATTAATGATAATGTTTAATAAATGACATTTTATTAAATGATATAAAATTATTTAAAATACTATATTCAACCAGTTTATTGGGATATAGTTTATAATATTAAACATGGTCCATTATGGGTTAATTTTTATTTTATTGTAATTATTTTGGCTCTTAAATAGTAAAAACATTGATACCACCATAATTGTCAACATGGTAAACGAAGGTTAAAACTAAAATATAAATGAAATAATATTATATAAACATTCCCACTTTTATTGGATGAGATTAATTCTACTCGTCAACATATTATGGTCATATATTACAAATTTTTTTCTATTTATATATTAAAATTAATTAATATTAATTTGATAATTTATGAAATTCCAAGAATTCCCCTCCCCTCATTATTTAAGGATAACCATTGTACTCTTTCACTGACACTTAAATATCGATTTTTTCTCAAAATATGCACCAAAATACTTTACTAGAATCCCTTATCAAATTCAATAGGTCTTATTTTAGGTGTAATAGCAATCATTTAGGGTATATCATGTAAAGAAAATGAGGTTTTCTGAAGAAGACATATAGCTTTTAATCGAATGGTTTTGATTTTTTTATTCTTATACCTAATTAAATTACTAATAAAACATGATTAAATAACAAAAATAATATCTTAAATATAATTAAACATTTTACACTAATGTTTTACAATATATAATTCTCCACATCTCTAAAATGGGAAATTAAATCATCGTTCCTGTGTACGGCTGACTACCACTTCATAAATCGATGTAATTTGTTTTCCATCACCACCTCTCATGGATAGTTATAATTTTAGATTTATGTTATATATATATTTATATATTCATGAAAGAATTATGATTATTTAAGGATAATATATCACCTCCAGAAAGGCAAGTGATTCATTTTCCATAACCTTGTATCATGGATGACATATATAAGATTAGTTTAAAAAATATTTTTTTTATTTATTTCATATTGATCAATATTTAAATAAAAAATAATACTAATGTTATTTTTGTCATGATCATGGAAAAATGGAAACATTACTCATTCTTATGTGTGACTTATTGTGTCCACGATTGTAACACTGTTCATTTTTAATAATCATATTTAATGGTTGGAATTAAAAGTATAGCTAATGTATAAAATTATAATTATTTCATAAATATTATTCTTTATATAATTTAATAAGGTATTATTTTACCATATCCATCCTAGTGAATTCATTTTAGTTATATGAACCAAATATCATCATAACATCAGACGTGAATGTAATTAATTAAGTAATTAAATATAACATTGAAATAAAAAATTGAAATTAATAATAAACTCTAAAAGGGTTATTAAGAAATTAAATAATTTTCATAATATTAATATTTAAGATGGAAAAAAATGTAAGTGACGAATCATACCTAATGTGTGTGATTTGGTCTGAATTTTCATTTATTAAGGCTTGTTTTATTATCATGGTCCTAATTTGTTTAATATGGTGTATAACTACCCCCTATTCATGTAATACTATACATCATTATATTTTCTGTTTCAATTTGATTTAATTCATCCAAGTAGATTTGACTATAAATTTACAATGTGGTAAATGGTTTCTTAATACAAGTTAAGTTCAGTCATATATACCTCTACATAATTGAATAAGTTATTCCATGATTATGTCTGAAATTAACTCTAATTTTATTAATTTATATTTACACTTTTTTTATTTAAAATTTTTACCCATAATAACTTTATCAATTACTTCAAATATTAATGATACAATGTTTGTAAGAATTTGACGTCTCACTTTGGCTTCTTTGAGTCATTCATCATATTCACTCATATATTTTTTCATGAGATGTATATATTATACATTAGATATGATATACCATGGTTCTATTTATATTTATTGTTTTTAAAAATTAATTTTAATTTCTTTATTTCATGTAGATTATTGTTAAAAAATAAAAATATTAAGGGTTCATTTCACTATCTCATCATTATTCAGTATCATTTTTTCTTAAGTATCCATTAGGAGAATTATAAGATATTTATATCCTACAAAACTATATTAATCCCTACTATTTATTTTTTAAAATTACAATTCCCTCTTTTATTTTCCACTTTTATATTATTAGGATATTGAAAGAGTATTTTTAAGGAAACACAATTTTGTTTTTCTACTTGGATGTGAATATTTTTATTTTATATCTATATTTTTTTAATAATTTTTAAAGAATATTTTCACTAATCTTGAATGATTCAATAAATATATCTCTACCTAAATTTTAATTTTTAAATAATTTTTTAAATTTAATTTTCTTATGATTTTATGATTGATGTGCTATTTTTATTTTTAGCAAAAATATGAAAGGAATATTTATTTTAGAAAAATAATTATTAACATAATTTCCAACCATCAGGACTGCTCAAATCCTTTTATGTGGTTCCCACTTAACATTAAAGCAATAATATTAGAAAATAATGAAAATTATAGAATCAAGAAGACTCAATGATTTTAAGCTTCATTCAAAAGTATCCATGAATATTTTCAATGAAAATATTTTCCCTAGTAATTTTCATTTTTTAAAATGTATTTTTAATGAGAAAGGTTTCTTCTTTATCAATGTTTTTAATAATATTTTTATTTTATCTATATTCATAAAAAAATAATTATCCATTATTTTATTAATATTCCATTGTGTATTTGTTCTAATGATACCAAACTTATTATTTCTCGAGATGATTTATGATCTGGTTGACTGATGAAATATTAAAATTTCATATGATTATTTTTCAATAAAATTTCTTATATTGATTATGTAATGAATTTTTATTCCCCCATTTAATATGATGAATTTATTGGACATTTTAAGTGATACACGAGGCTCCCTATAGCCCTTAAAATAATTGGTAGGTTTCATAAGAAATAATATTTTTGGTATTTGGATGTGGCCTTACCCATATATGAAATATTTCTTAGAACAATTCTATGGTGTTAATTTTATGATTTGAGGCATTATGTATTCTATAATTATGAAATTACATATTTATGTCAATTTGATTATTTTTTTTGTTATAATATCCATTAATAATATTATAACTCATGTGATCATTTATATATCATTATTTTACCATCATTTATTCATATAATATTTTTCTTCATGCTCAAGTTATTGATTAAATTGAATGTGTTTTCATTATTTACCTTTCTATATTTATTACTCCTAAATTAATTATGATAGTATTCGATGTACATAAACCAAACTAAGAATTTTGTAACACCCTTATTTTTTGGTTTTCTTTTGGATATAATGAAGAAGTATTTTAATGAGTTCAAAGATGAATGATATTTACTTTCACAGTGTTTTTATTTAGGTTTTCAAATGTAATTTCAGATTCCTGTATGTATCTATTTTAACAAGACTAATAAATTATTTATTTCTTCGAGATGCGATTAGTTGTATATATTTCTAATTAAATAAATAAATCAAAACCTCTAGGATACTACCTTCAAGGTCATTACCAAATATAAATATAATGACCTTCCTAATGTAAAATTTTGATGTAAAATTTTTAATATTTGGATAAAAATTAATCTTTACATTGAATCTTTTTTTTCAATATTTTATATTCTATTAATACCAATTGGAGGTTTTTAGGTGTATATTATATAGTGGTATAAATTTTTTTATTATCTCTTTTCATATAGATAGAAATACTCAAAATATAAGTAAATATTGATATTGGTTTCTCCTTAAATGACTGAAGTCGTTTTCATTATATATATTATCTCAACTTGGAATTTGACCTCATTACCTATAAAATATAGGTATAAGATAAAAGTAAAAAATGATTTACTACAAAATATTTATCACTATGAAATCTTCCATTGAATTTACATTTCTTCGCATTATAAGTAGTTGATATATATTTTTCATGCCTCTATTGGGGACTTTATTAAGCTGTACGATCAACTCCAATTTGAAATGAAAACTTTGGGGTCAAACTTTACATATTTCATACCATTAAAAAATTATTTATGATGATTTAATAACTAATGTAGTTTTGATTATTCAATTAGCACATTCTACTTTTAGGAATATAAAATTTGTAATTTTTTTAATTATTTTTTATTTAATGAAATAGATACTTATTTAACTTTATTTTTAGTAGTTGTATTCATTCTATATATGGTGGTATTGGGATTAATTTTATCACTATAAAATCTCTCCCTAAAATCATGTGTCATCTTACATAGATTTGGAGATTATTCCTTCCCATTTTTCAACTCAAACAACTTATTAATGGGTAATTTTACATTGGATATGTAATTAATTTTTGAAATAATTCCATTTAAAATATTTCTTATACATTTTTTTGATCGAATATTCTTTATTGAATCTTTTTTATATTCATGGAATTTATTAATCTTTAGTTTTTTCCATTCTATTTGAAGGTCATCCAAAAAAATATATTTTCCTTAGCCTTCAAAAGTTAATGTTTCAACACATTAATAATTTGATCCCTCATTGTTGTTTCCTCTCAAGGTATTATAAAGTTACATTGTTCTCATCCATTATTATAAAATATTTATATTCATATTTATTCAACAATTCATAGCTTAATTCTAACTCCAATTTAAAATTGGTTATGGTTTCTTCTTGAGTTTCACTCTAAGGATTTTCAAAATTAATAATCTTAACATATACATATTTGAAATATAATGTATTTAAAGAAATTTCCATATGAAAATTCATTTATGTTACTTATATTTTTATCCTCATCAGAACTAGGATTTATTGGTTTTTCTTTTTATCGTGATACATAATAGTTATATTCTTCCAAACCAATAATTTTTCCCATTCAATCTTTAGTGTTTTTATTTATTCTTTTACATGTTTATGTTCTCCTTGAATAATATTGATATAATAATAATAATTTGTTAGTATTATATTTCATGATTATAGCTTAATTTTATCTTTTCATGCCAATGTATTGTAGATTTTAACTTATTAATATACCATGTGTAGTTTTAATTTCAATTTTGAAATCTCATTATTAATCCTTCTATTTTCACAAAAAATACATTTTATTTAAACCTAATGAAATAAATTTAAGCCCATTTTCAAATATTATAATGTATCAGTTAACTAATTTGATACATAATACTGTAAATGATTTATTATATTCTCAAACTCAATATATTAATCTGTGTTGTAGTTTATGGATAAAAATTACGTATAACATGATCATTTTTAAATTTTGGAGATTCATTACAAGAACCTTTGGTTTCTCCTTCTTTATGATCTCATATTGATATATATGGATTAACATGGAATATTTATTTTAAATATCTAATGACCAATTCACAAATTTTCTTTGATACACATATATTTACATATGGGATATATCATGACTCATGTCTGCTGACTGTGATCCTTCTTCCTTAAAGGCCATCTTTTTAAATTACTTAGAATCATAATTTTTTTTATTTTTTTTACTCTTTCTAGACATTAAATACAATTTCTCGATATAATAAATTCAAAATATAATGTTTCTTGGATTCTAAAATATTTACCCAATTATCCTTATTATTTCCTTGTGGCATTGGGAATTTAATTTTAATCTTATTAGAGTACATTCAAACCATGTTAGGAATAAAGTTTATCTACCACTTTTGGGTGAGATTATATTTTTTCCACATGTTACAAATTTATTTTCCTCTTGTAATAACACTTTTCTTCTCCATTCCATTTGTGCACTCCCATGCTGACATGCTCCCCCACTGCATTTGAATCCTTTGGTGAGTTGTGGCTCACTTCAAACGTGTTTATTCCCACCTAATTAACGATAATATAAATCCTTGACCACAAATTTGGATCCTTCAACAATATTAATAATCTAATTCCGTCATGGATTACTATTTAATGTTAACCCTCAAATACACTTTTGTTCCCCCATCAATGATAATAACTGTTAACCATCCATTTTCTAGTTTTTCTTGTATTCCCCAACCATTAATTGCTTCTCATTCATGGATTTATTTATTAGTCTATATATTCTATCCCACAAACACTTCAATTACATTACATATACAGTCATTCCCTGTGATTTTATCATTCCATTGAAACCTAAATGTGATCAATTATCTTTGAGTTATTCCAATATCATTAGTAGTGATGTTAGACAACATTTTCTTTAATATCCCCTTGAATAGGTTCTCCCATATGCCAAATATTCCCACTTGAATATATTTATATAGAAAACCACAAATAATAAGGTACATAAATCCATTTTAAATCAAATTATCTATTCAAATTCAAGAAAAATATGTATATGAGGAATATATATTCTAAAAATAAAATAATAAATGAATCATAAAAATACTATTAAGAAATCATATATATAGTCTAAATAAATATATGATCATGAAATAATAATAAACACCTCATACTTTCATTAAAACTAAATCTTCTTAGTGAATTTGATTGTAAGATAAATATTAACAAGTAAATACTGTAAAGACCCAATCTGAAGGCCACTCGACTAGTGTCATGACCCAGTTTTCCATATGATTTCAATTGTGCCTCCGGATTTTCCAAAAGTTTTTGACATATATAGGGGTTAATAGTAGTACTATAGTGACACTATACCCCCTCATTAGTGTGAAGAGTAAATGAAAAAATAACTAAGTAGCATATATCAATAATAAACATTAGCTTATGTAACATAAATAAGACAACCCAATTAGTAATAACATGAAATTAAAAAGTATTAAATTCCTAAAAGAAATATTTTCTACTAATAAAAATCAATATAAAATTAATGAAACCATAAAATAATAAAATTAAAGTACATGAGGCTCAATTACATTCCAAATACACTATTCAAACATAGTCATCAAAATCACTCAAGTTTCTTAACTCAATCAAAAATTTCCAACCTTATCAATAAAAAACGTGTTCCTATAATATGTGATAGGTCTACTCCGGCAATAAATTTACAAGGCCTCCTAAAAATGTTATGAGAACCTAACTCATTACAGAGCCACAACAAATTCCCATACAATTCCAGTATATCCATTTTTTTCATATGACATGCTCAGCTAACACAAACAAAAAAAATTTACAAAACAAGTGACCATTATACTAACTACGTTATCCAGTGGTGGGTGTCCTTGAGCACATTATAATGACTCCTAATACAATATTCACTCTAGGTGGCCAAGTGCTACACTGGTTCAAGTAACTATTGTTGATCCTCAGGCTTTTTACCTAGATCGACCACACATACATTATCCAGTTCTAATTCATCTATAAGCACATCATGATACTATTGCATCCATATAATAATTGAACCCATCCATGTACCCATGGAATCCTTGAAGATAAGGATCAAACATTCAAACATATCCCCAAAAATAAAACAACACATATATCCTATGAATCGTTGTAATCTCTCAAAATTCTAATATGGTAATATATTAATAACAATACCTAAGAATCCTATAATGTCACTGACTCAAATTTCATCCTCCATGTGACCATACTAAAAGGATGGATCTATGGAATCCTCATCATCCTAATCAGTTACTTGTATTATCATCATGAACAATGGGTCAGAAACTAGTGGTGTCCTAGGGATATCCTATTAATGACCATAATAAAAACACTGATCCGGATTACCAATATCCAAAATATCCTAGGAATCCTAAGAACCAATCTCGTCCATGGTGACAAATACATACCCAAGTTCAAATCATTGAATCCTCAATATTCTTGCATATATCAACATCTGGATCATTGGATGGACATTTGGGAACCCATGAATATGTCATCATATCCATGTATTATCACATTAGTATCATATATGGCTCAAAAACTGAATCCAAGTAAGTAACTCAAGAAGTCCCCAGTAATATAGTATTATCATTCTCATACTATACTTTGGGTGCCAATAATCATGTATAATATTTTATAGGTGTTTTAAGAATAAATAATTTAATGTATTAGAATAATATAAGGAAGGAAAAATGCATAACATCATCATCTCTTTCCAAATCCCCTCAGTCTCACATCATTAATAGGGGTTCAATGGTAACACATAGTACCTCTCTACTCATTCTCGATTCCTCCCTCTCAATATGGTCACAAGTCACAAGTGAATATTATTCGGTCTCCTTGGGTCTCATCACATCCCTCTTGGACTCTTTGGAAATTCATGTTGGGGAGATGTCCTTATTCCAAAATGGTTTCCCATGTGTCCTATGTTAGACTGAATGCTCTGCCCTTCCACCAATTCCATATAGTTTAACCATCCTAGGTATCACAACATAGTAGGTGTAGGATACTCACCCCATGGTAAACTACATGAGTCCAATGAATCTCGTGTATCTCCCATGGAAACCCTCTGGCCATGTATCCCAAGTCATAACCCATTATTTCCTAGAGAATATTGGGGTCTCTTAAATCTATTTATTTTAATTTAATTCATTTAGAACCCTTATAGGTTTCTTATGCCTCAAGTAACATGATACAATATATATTTTTGGTCATCAATGGAAAAGAAGTCTAGTCGGTACACAATGGGACATCAAGGCCCAAGATACCTTGTGAAAATTAATTTATAGGTTATATTGTTTATTAAAAAATATATCAATTTTATATAGGTGCACTAAAAAAAATTGTGTGGTGTTATATAAAAAAATCATAATACAAAACTATAGATTCATGAGGATCTTCAACTATATTATGAGACGAGTGCACTTTTAAAAGTATCATGGAAACTCCCATCAAGGTTCCCCAAGCATAACTGGAAGTCATTTAAAAGTATTGAGGACCTATCTCATAACCAGACTAAATTTTTTTTCTTATAATTAATTATTTAAGTTAAAAAAATTAAACAAATTAAAATTTCATACATAAATCGGAATAAATTCCTATAATCTCACTTTTAGACCCTTTGGTGCCACAACTGTGACTAACTACTCAGCAACAACCTATGGGGTACCACTAAACACATTATTTTATGAATCCATAATATATATGGTTGAATAAATTATTAATTCCTATTTTAATTTTAAAAAATATGTGACAAAAACATCATGAAATAAGTACAGAATGAAACAGTGTGTGGTGACCTGTGTAAATTAACTTGGTACATCCTCTTCAAAGGATGAATAACCCCACCCCCCATACAGTTGGACAATTCCACCATACCAAAGTGGAATCAGAATGAAATACCTAATTGGGAAGAAAGAAATAAAAATAAAAATAATATAGTATTGATGAATACTAAAAATGGTGGAATCTCAGCACAATCATTAGTGAAAAATCCAAAAAATAACCCCTTCAATGGTGATACAAGGAGCCAAAGGAAGGTATGGTGGGAAAAAATAGCCTCCCCATATAACCCTTCCTCTATTTAAACCTACGGTGGTGGATATAAACATTTAATGTCTATACCAATTTTAAAAAACCACCTAGACTCCCACGGATTAGTCGATACATAACCACTTGCTAGTCAATGGGCTTTGTAGCCCTGTCGAGCCACTGGCCAACCCATAGGCTATCCAGTGGCTCTAAACTACTGCCTCATCCATCAAACCTTCTACTGGTGCTCTATTAAGCTAAAAAATTACCACTTGAACCCCATACAATGAATAATATGGAACATTTTAGGGGGTTTTAACGATATAAATTAAACTGTAAATACTGTCTCAAAAACTAAAACTGTCACTAATTAAAAATTCTAATTTCATTGTATTTCAAAAATAATAATATGGGCATGGAGTTTTATAATCTATGCATCACAATACTTCCTATCCTCAACAAGTCTTTATGGTCATCCATAAATTATACACAACCAGTGTTTTTTACCAACTCTCAATCAAACGGTTACCTTCCACCTTAAAATTCTCAATGTGCTTCCTTAACACAACTCCAAAAGTGAGTAATTGAGTTATTAAAAGCCCAAAAAATTGGTATTATCATCCTAAAACATCATGAGATCTCTCCAAAGTGCTCATATGACCTGAAACACCCATGGAGTCACTAACCATCTCATTAATAACTAATCCACCACCTACCATCATCATAGTAGTACCAAAACATTGTCGTCTATACTTTTTCCTCAAATTCATGGAACTCCCCACAATAGAACTGAACTAATAAGAAATATTGTAGGCCCTAACATCATCCAACATCATAATTGGAAAACAAAACACACATACTGTGTTCAAAACATATTCTCAATGTTTTTTGAAGATTACCACAACCGGTCACAAACTTGAAGGTCAGTAAGAAAATAATATGATCCCTTATCTCAAATCTGAACGGAATAACATGATTGTCCATATCCTAAGAAAAAGGTTCCAAAATACCATAATTTTTTTAAACACACTAATAAATTCGTGGAAATTTATCATTTTTTCTAATATTATGTGTCCGACATAGTTTTCAACACTCCATAATCAATCATACAAAAAAATGAAAGTTGGGACCCCTCTAAAAATCATGTAATACAAATAATATAACTCTATAATCAATTACATATCATGAAACCTGCTCAAGATTCCTTGAGAACAAGAGTATTTTTGTGATTAATTGAACATGCTCACTGAATTTGTAACCGATTCATGGTGTGATTCCCTAGTTGGATCTAAACAAACCAAACTAGTTTTTTCACTCCCTCCCCAAGAACCAACACACATGTAATCCAACAAACACCTAGATCTTATTAAAACCATCTTGAGTCTGATTCCCATTCACTGAATCCTTTCAATCTTGTAATGAATTTAATTCTTAGAATTCATCTTGGAATCCTTTTGAAACTATACCCATTCACTCACTCACAATCAAATTCCAAATTGGTCATCCAATTATTGGTACTATTGTTAAGGACCATTCAAACATGATTATCATACTTAAATAATGTGTTTCTAGACTATTACCATACATAATGAATGGACATAGTCATATCGCTCGTACCCACTGACCAATTATGAAACATCAACAATTACCCATTCCCCATCATGGAAATTTCATCTTCAATTCCCTTTCATAATTCATCTAAAGTTAGTGTCACACCCTCAATGGAATATGGTGGAATCCATAACAAATTTCTTACCTCATACCTCTCCTCGAGAACAACCTCAATAGTTTTCATTAGCACTTGTGTATTTCTCCTCCTAGACCATGCTCAGCCCATCTTTTCAATACCTAACCAGGATTCTCCTAGATCATTCATGCCAATATGCCTGATCAAACTCTAATTTCTCCACTATCAGAGGGTTATATCTCTATTTATACTAAATCTAAAGGTCATAATTCCCATAAGTGTTTCTTCAATCACTGTTGGCCCACGAATCACACTTGGTTGAACATAAATTAATAATTTTAATGGGCACTACATGTAATTAGAATGCTCTATTTGCTCTCCTCCCATGAAAACTGAATCCCATGAATAGGTTTTATGATACCATACAACCCAATAACATCCCCTTACTAACACTCCCATATGTCATGAAACAAGAACCCTAGAAGACATGGCATAACCACTGACCATGAACCAAATAATCTCAGTTCATTAACACAGCCTCATATTTGGCCATCTCCTGGTACCTTCCTTCCATGAGTGTCCCCCTGTGGTCTCACCACACTACTAAATCACTCCCAAAGTTATCATGATAAGGGGTCCAAAGGTTTCTCTCTTCAAAAATATCCTCAAATTAAAAACATCAAAACTCAAGTTGATTTGCCTCATTAAAACACAATGAATAACCATGCCTTTTTTATAAAACAAAAGAACCTCCCAGGGATCGGTCTCAATACTAAAAAATATATTTATTCCTTTTAACATCAAAGAAACTCATTATCCTAGGAAAACACTTCTCAACGTTATCCCTTGATAACAAATATTAGAAACTATCTCACTAAACCCTATGTAAATATTTAAGATCTCTAGGTCCACCAACTTTTTCCAAGTAAATACTCATAAGGTCATAATTAGTGGGAAACCCCATGTTCACATATTAGTAAACAACATAATAAAATTCCTAATGTATGCCCTAGGGTCAAATATACTCATTGATAAAGAACCTCCTATGGATCAATTGGCCTAGTAGGACACTAACTCTCACAAAGAATCTATACACTGTACTCCCCCTAAAGAATCATAACCTCACTAGTAGAGTTTCATTCCAATATATATGGGAAAATTCCATATTTTTCACTTATTCTTAAAATAATCACACCTATTTTATTTTTAGAACCAACATTGTAATCCTCTTATAGGGTTCAACTTTAAGTATTCATATTCCTATACAGTCTTATTAGGTTCATCTCATATACAGTGCTTTAAGGGACCATATCATCATAATAGAGTTTAATTAGGCTACATATTTCTAAGATTGTACATTAAAAAAGAAAATATATAAGAAACATATCCGAGATGAGTATAATTCCACAAGTAACATATATAAGATAACATAATATGAGTTTTTACTAACACTTGAAAAAACTAAATAGATGTCATTAGTAAAAATAATCACACTTCCAGTACAAAATTTCATGTGAACTATACATTCCAAATATAATGTATGAAAACTAGTCTCTTACCAATGATCTAGGAGTTGATAAATAAAAAAACGAAGAAATTAAATCAACCATGTTAGTAACTCAGCATTAAAATCATATAATACCATAATATCATAATAAAAAACCAGTCTCATACCCCTGATAACCTCTACATCCATTCATAATAGTTTTTAATGACACACCATCCTCGTATTTCACTTTATCTTTATAAAATAACATCAAACCATTTTTAAAGTATATTAATGTCTCACATAACTAATTAGATACTTTATCATGTTTTTGATTTATAAATAATTAAAATTCATCATATGAATATTTATTGGATTCGCAGGATAATAAATTAACATAGTATGTGTACATTTTATGTTTTAGGGAATCATCACAAAAGGATTGATTTTTATCTTCATCATGAAATTGTATTGATTTGTATAGAATAAATAGTGTTTATTTATTTTAAATAGATGATGAATGATTCAACATTTTTCTTTTAGATACATATTATTATGTTTGAGATATGTCATGAATAATATGTATTGGTGGTGTTCTTTCATCCACAAATTCCAACATTATAAATTTCTTAGAATCTTAATTTCTTTATTTCTAAAAGTTTTCGTAAGAATGAAGTCCATTTTATCCGTGGAATAATTTTAAAATATCATGTTCATGGACCCTCCAATCTTTACTCATCTAAAATTATCATTTCCTCCATGATATGGGAATCTTCTGGGAATATGATTATAGAACATTAAATTATCATGGAATACTAATTTTTTTAGGCCATTATTGGGGGATCTCATGTTAACATTATAAGTACCATTTTTATTTTCCTTTATCACCATCAATATTCTTCTTCTTTCTATTAGTGAACACCTAATCATACATGCCCCCCCCATGGATGCTTGAAACCTTCTGTAAGTTATTATTGACTTCTAACTAAATCTCTCACTACTAAAACACTATACCATAGATAACTAACTAATTAATTGGATATTTATACTTGATTTATGATTTAATACCACCATATATACTATTAAATTTTGACCCTCTATTTCATTGGTGTCTCCTCATCAATACAAAAAACTCACAACTATCAACTTTCTTGTTGTTCTATTGTTCCCCCACCCATAGATACTCATTCATTAATGTGTTCTTTACTCCTCCCCTCTTCCCCAACTGAAAATTTATTTCCCTAAAAATATTATTAATCCTTGTGATTCTATCCTTCAACTATAAGTTAAATGTGATGAATTACAATTTATTTATGCCAGTCACATTAATGGTGAAGTTTGACCCACATTAATATTATTATCACATAGAATTTTTTCTCCAACTCACAAATTTTTACCCTATTGATATATTTGGAGAAAAAACACATTTAATAAGGGACATAGAACAATGTTTTAAAAAAACTTCTCATATTCAATAAAAATATATATAACTAGACATACAAAATTAAAATGATTCTTATAAAAATTGTCAATAAATGTAATAAATTGTTTAAATAAATATATAATCATCATGAATAAAAATCCAAGAACCATTAATAAAATAAAAATCTTTTTTTGTGATGTCAATTTTAAGAGAAATATTATAATTAATGTCTTATAATTAAATAATTTTATGGATACACAATGGGTTCAGCAGCCTAATTTTCCATGAGACATCAGGAATGAATTTTTATATACTAAAGTATACTGAATAGAAGTTGGGGGGTCTAGGGTAGTACAATAGGAAACTATACCCTCTAATTAGAGTGTGTGGTAACAGATAAATAAAACAATTTTCATATATCAAAAACAAACATTTTATTAAATAGGATAATAAAATTAACCAATTTGTAATAATATAGAATGCAGAAGCATTGTAGTAAAAAAATAATGAATTCCCACTATGATGATAACATATAAAAATAAAGACATCATAAAAGAAACAAATAATATTACCAGAGGCTTAACTATATCCCCAAGCCTCTCCTCAAACCATGTCTTCATTCATTCTTGAGATTCTTATCATTTTCATTGATGTCATAATGGGATGTTTCCCAACTAGTGCCTATGAAAAGTGACATCACATATCAGGTACCAAAGTTCTATAGACACTTAAGTAGGGTGTGAGTACATAACTCAATAGGTTACCACCAACACAGCACCATGCATTACTCAAACATAAATCTTATGTGCATGTGACATTCCTAACTAAACTAATTAAATCAATAGTAGAAAATAAGTAACCACTATACAACATTAATCATCAATTATTAGGTATCACAAAACAAGTCCTGGTGTTTTTCCAATAGTAATGGATTAGGGGGATAACTCCTCCCCTATTACTAGTAACCAATGTCGATTATCCAGATTCTAATCCTGATGAACCACGCGTAAATTGGCCTAGATTAAGGTATCTCTGATCACATCATGATATAATGACAACTTTATAAAAATCGTATAATGGTTTTAACCAATTAAACTCTGAATCTCATACTCAAACAGTAAAACATTTCATAGTAAACTACTCAATAGCAAGATGTAATGTGTTTTGTGGATGTCGCTGAACTATAATATTATAAAAACTCAAAGAAAACACCCAATTATCCTTTGTAGTCACTGACATAAAGTTCATACTCCTTATCACTCTACCAACAAATAGGATCCCAATACTCTTGGTAATCCTCATCAGGTTCATGTAATTTCATTAGGCTCGACTATACAGTTCCTAGGGTGACCTGAAATTCTAAAAATATTGATCAATGTAAAATGCCCAATCCTGTATGTATTTATATTATACATTCTAGACATCCTAGGGACGTATTTCTTCCAGGGTGTCACATACAGACTTGATGTAAAATCCCATCATCCTAGAAATTCATATGTGGGTCATGATATAGATCATAGGAATACAATTTTTGCATCCATGACAATGTCATCTCATTCACGTTGTATTGCACCAATGTCACATAAGGATAAAAATTTGATCCCAAGAAATTTTCTCATGGAATCCCCAATAACTCCTTTGAATATCTCAATGCCTATAGGCCATGACTTGGGAAGAATTAAAGGAAATATATAGTTTCATCAAGAGTAAATAAGTAAAATAATTATAATAAGGTAGTGGTGTCCCAAATCTGAAACTCATTACCACTTTCCACAAACCCTAAGCCTAACATCTTAGATATAGGTTTTAAGGTAACACTTAGTACCATATATAACTATTACCAAATCCACCATCTCATTAGGATCCCATGTCAGAGGGGAACTATTATGGTTCTATTGGGTCTTTTCAAGGCACTTGTGGCCTCTTATTAAAGTTAGACTTTGGATATTTCCTTAAGGAAATCCCCTTTACCATTTATCCTAGGTCAACCAAAATATTGAACCCTTTCACCAATTCCATATGGTCAAATAACCATAATAATAAAATCTATGTAGGAGAGTATTATTGACCCCATGGTCATATAAATGAGGTCTATAGCACTAGGGTATCTCTTCTGACATACCCCTTGGCGATTAATATGAGGTTATCACCCCTCCTTACCAACATGCCACTATGAAAACTACCACTAGAAACACATTATAAAATTCATTTATATTTAATTAAATCACACATTTAAAGGGGTTCCAATATCTCAGGTTAGATGATCCAATTTTTATTTTCTTCCACTGATAGCTGACATTTCCATTAGTTATATAGGGGCCCATCAGGGCCCTTAATACATTATTGAATTTCAATCATAGTATTTAATTTTTATAAAAAAAAAATTAAACAATTTTAATGAGTTTCATTTCCTAAATTTGTTAGGCCCCACATACCACATTCTTTTGAAAAATAATAATACCATTGGTTAGTTTTTGGGGGAACACCTACCTTATTATGAAGCAATTCTTATTTTTAATGTTCATTGGAAACTCTTTTTGGGTCTCACTAATCATAACTAATAATTATCTAAAAGACCCTAGTCCTTGTATCATAACCAACCCTCCAAATTAATTAACTATAATAAATTGATAATTAATTAATAAACTATGTTTTTTTAAAATATTACATTCTTAATTTAATAGGAATTATTTCCTAGAATCTCACCAGTCAACCTTGTCACATTAGAACTGTGACCAAACCCTATCCAATAACCCATGACGTACTCCCGAACACATTCTGAACATAATCCCTATAATTTAAGAGATAAGAATTATTTATTTTTATTTTTATTTTTTCAAATATTTGGAAATTGTTTTGGGTGGCATACCACATTTAAACGGTGTACGAAGGAATTAATATAAAGCCTAGGTATGTAATGTTACTAAGATACATCATATACCCTTAAAACATGGATTATTCCCCCATAATATGATAGAATTTACATCAAGTACTAGACCATGATGAATGAAAATTAAAATAAAATTAGTATGTAATCTAATAATACTAGAAGTAAACTAATCACACAACAATCACTGATGGTAAAATGCCATAACATCAACCCTTATAGGGGGGTCTAATGATTGAAAGGTGAGTATAGGGTTACACAAATACCCTCCCTCTGTACCTAATCCATATCCTAATAAATAAGAATTTTTTTTGGTAAAATAAGAAGCCTAATCCTTAATAAAAATACCTTATATACTTCTACCTTTTAGTTGGTGGGATCTACAACTTTGCAAAGTCATTGACCACGCCACCATCTATCCAATGGCTGCAAAATATAGCCTCTTACATCTGAACATCTTATATATCTCTTGAAAGAAACCATGTTTCTTTTAAAACCTCATCCCATGTATAAAATATTACTTTTATAGTTTGACACCTTCATAATTAAATTATTAATAGTTGATAAATATCTAACACCTTGCTAATTGAAAATTTATACTTCCTTTCAATTCTAAACACCTTTGTGCACATAGGGTTTTACAAATATAACTATTAACAATGATTCAAATAGGTAGGAATCAACACATTATGCAAATAATGATACTCAAGGGTAATGTTAAGCAGAAAACATAGGAATAGTGAACTAGTATGATAATCAGGCTCTGAATCTGAATAATCATCCCATTGAAGTTTTGATAACCACTAAGATTGGAGTGAATTAATGGTCAGTATCTAATATAAATTTTAATATCTTATGAAAATTAATTTGTGTCCATCGATCCTTTATTTTGGTTTATAATTCATCCACTAAATTCTTTTTATCTTAATAGTCCTCTCACTAATATGAAATGAACTAAACCATAGCAAGATTGACAATGAGACTTTAGAAGTTACGACAACCTTCAAGGGGTGGATTGACATTAATACTACATATTTTAGAGGGAAATTTTATTTTAAAATTTTTTTGTGAGATGAATAACTTATCTCACTTGATTTTTGGAGCTAAAATTTATAGTTATTTATTTTATTAGGGTGTGGTATTAAAAAAATATAAAATAGTCATTAGTATGATAAAGAATATTTATAGAATACAATTATATAAAATACTATTAAAACATGTCCACATATAAAAAAATTAATGTATTCTATCACATAGCCTCTTTTGAAGATTATACTTATTAGTATAACTGTTTTGTGAAAAAAAATATAAAAAATTTGAAATAAATTTTAAAGGATGTAGATGAATGTTTCTTAAAGAAGTATGTAAGGTTATATACAGAATTGGAAAAGGAATTGTGACCATTTTATAGCTATAAGATATATTTTCATTGGATTGATGTTCCTTGGATATATATTTTTTAGATATACATTCATTGGGAATACCTATATATTTAATGGGTATCATAATGTTATAATTAATATCTAAACCTTATATAGAATTGACTGAAGTATAATAATTAATATATTTTATATTAAATAAAGATATAAATGAATTGGACATAAAAATAAGATAATAATTCTTTGGTGAAAATGTCATAAATTCTAAATATATATTTTTTTAATACGTAATTTTAGAAATTAAATATACCCCTTTTAAAAGAAATTAATAATTTTTTTTCTTATAGATGTAAAAAATAAATTAAATTTATGGAATGATTATTAATAAATAATACATAAGAATAAAAATAATTTAGTGTTTAAAATAATAATTGATTAAAAATATTTCCTATATATTATATTTTTTTATTTAATAGTTAATTTTTTTATAATTGGGGTTTTATTTTTATTAAATATATTTTATATTTGCAATCATAATGTAAATTTTTCTTATGAGGTTAAATTTGGTTTTTTAACTAGAAAACAATTTACCAATGTGAATAATGAAATATGTCGATAAATATTAAACATCATATAAACGATTTACATATTATTTCATGAAATTATAATACATTATAATTTTTTGGGTAGATGATTATTGTAAAATGTAAGAACCTGGATCTTCATTTCAAGCATGTCTTTCTTTTTCGGGGCTTTTGAGTAAAATGGTGTTTCTGAAAAAAAAAAATTAAGTACACGGCGTGTACTTTCTAATTACATGTCGTGTACTCTTTTCTGACTCGAAGTCATGTGCTGGCCATGCTCGGGCCACACACACACGGGGTGTAGGGGTGACGTGAAGGATGCTTAAAGAGGAGTACAAAAAAACCTAGTACACACCGTGTACTATAAAAGTACACGACGTGTACTTTCTTTTTTTCATTAAACAGACCGGGGTCGTGCCTAATTGATGAAAAGCTCTTCTTCTCCAGCTTCTTCATCCAAGATCATTGGGAATCCACAGATCTTCAACAAGATTTCGTTCCTCCATCAGTTCTCCAAATCAATCGTTGTTGATTGCGTTGGAATCATAGCGGTGAGTTCTCTCCTCTACTTTATCCTTGTTCCATGTTTCCTCCTCATTTCCAAGTTATCGTGGGTTGAACGTTTTGTGCATCTTCATAGATCATCATCGTTCTATGGAGAATCAATCTACGTGGCTCATGTATATTGATCTCCTAGCATCCAGGTATGTGGTTTGTGCATTTCTGTAGGAAGTCTGTGAATATTTTGTGCAAATTCCACCAATTCCCTTGAACGTGGAATTGTGGGTTTCCTATTTGGCCCTTGTTGTTTGTCTGCTTTTCTTGATTGCATGAGTAGAGATAATTTCATGAACAATTGGATAATTTATACTATATTCTTGTGATTCTCCTTGCATGTTTTTCTTATTAGGTGTTTTCTAGTTGCCATTCCTAGTTATAGGATAGAGGAACTATTGTAATGTTATGTTGTTGTGTCTTAGATTGATTTCCAAGTAGTTCTTGAAGATTACATGGGCCGATACGTGCGCTATGCATATTTATTTCACACTAGACTATGTGAACCTAGTGTAGTAGACCATAAGGATAATGGTCATAAGGGATTCTCCATAGTGTCTTTTAATACGATGCGAGACCATAGGGGGGTTTACGATTAGTGCTTCCTCAGAGAGTCTTTAGTCCCTCGACGTGGGCCACAGGGGGAATGAGACGTTGAGTGCTTTCCCAGAGAGCCTTTTGTACGATACGATACTATACGGGGAATTGACGCTGAGTGCTTCCTCAGAAAGTCTACTCTTAGCTGAACCAGAGGGGTGAGACTGTGTGTGCCTCCAAGAGGGTTGCTAGTACTTGTAGGTTTAACCATAGGGGTTTGGTTGTGAGAGCTACCCAGAGGATTACCTGTTTTCTACAGGTTGTTGGTTGTTTAATTTTGTACTTTATATACTAGAATTGTGGATGTTAGCTACTCTGTGCTTCTCTATTTACTGCTTCTTGCACTTTTACTTGCCTTGTATTCATTGAATGTTAGGTACAGATCTTTTCGTGATTGCCTACTGGGATTGTATCTCACACCATAATTGGGCCATGCTTTTGGGCCAAAGCAAACTTTTTTTTTGCACGTATATATAAGGGAAATTACCCTTCGACTTCGGATACTTGATTTCTTAGAGATGGAGATCAAGGGATCAAGCTTAGGCTTGCGATGCTTCAGGTGTTGCTGTTATTTTAGTATTTTGTTTTTACTTGTATTTCAGCACGTTATTGTGTTTGCTGCATTCCGTAGAGACTTGTACCTGCTGCATCATTATCATCATTACTATATATTCATTGTTTCCGCTGTTTGGTTTCAGTTGTTGCGTATTGTTTACTACTTTTGTTTTTTTACTATTAATTTCTATACTTTGTATACCTTACCAAATGAAGGAATAGTTTCCTCAATAACTTACCAATGCCCTCGCTGCTAGTTGGAAACATCTGAAATTTGGGTAAATTCCCTTGAGGTCATGTGGAGAAACGGGCGCGGGGCACCTCTAGGTGGCTTCCGGAACCGGGATGTTACAAAGTGGAATTAGAGGGTTTCCTTTCTCTTGAATTATTGTTTGGAGCTTTAGCCAGGGATAGGACGGATCCGGTACTTGGTGTTAAGCTATGCCCGGGAGTATCTAACACCTGTACAATGAAAATCCATACTACATAGTTTATTGTAGTTTTCTAGTTTTGATATTTTCGATTGATATGATTTTACCTAGAGTGATTCAGTTGTCCTGTGTTGTTGTCGTTTTTCTATTGCGGTTCTCTTTCTGTCGCAACCCAATGAGATGAGGGTATGCCATCTCATGTATCATATAGACACTTGATCGAAATCACATACCATGCATTCTTTCCATACCATCTACGGAACATTAGTGATTTCATGTTGTTGTGATAGACTTTTGTAGATGTTTCATGTTGTTGTGATAGATTCTTTGA
Organism: Viscum album; assembly: GCA_963277665.1. NCBI lineage: Eukaryota > Viridiplantae > Streptophyta > Magnoliopsida > Santalales > Viscaceae > Viscum > Viscum album. The sequence continues at coordinate 1,916,489,456 of OY728125.1, read as the reverse complement.
TAGAATCTCTTTTGCTTGGTAGAGGATTGTTTTTATTGTACTTTGCTTGAATGAATGCCAAATTTTTATTTTTGAGGCGATAGGGGCCTCATAAATCAGAAATTGGAGGATCATTGTCCTTTTTTTCTTTTTATATGAGTGTATTGGATGCCAAAATTTGATTCGCGGGGAGTATGGGCCCTCATTAATCGGAATTTGGCACCATCATGCCCTGTTTTTAGTGTTTTCTGAGCTTTGGTGTAGTTTTAGAGCTACTACCCAGAAAAAAACCCAGAAATCATGGCATGTACTTTATATATACATGCTGTGTAGTTTTAAAACGTGTCTTTGACTGTGTGAGCAGAAACACAGGTTGTGAAAATTCCCATGAACACGCCGTGTACTACAGGTACACGCAGTGTAGTAGTGAGCGTATACCCGGTCGTGTAAATAACAACACAGGACGGGGAATCTTGAGTATAACACGCCATGTTGGATAGAAACACGTCATGTAGTCTTGTTCCTCGTACCCAACCGTGTCACGAGAAACACGGGTCGGTGTTATCTTTTTCCATACACGTCGTGTTATTCAGAACATGTTGTGTAAGGGTATGTTGTGTACTTGGTCGTGTCTCCAACAACATGGGTCAGGAAAAATCATCAAGTACACGTAGTGTTTGGTCAAAACATGCCATGTAGTCTTAGCCGTGTAGCCGGCCGCGTAGCTGGAAACACAGGTAGTTGAAACCTTGTCCACTACACACTGTGTCCACCAGGAACATGCCGTGTAGTCTTAGTTCTTAGTTTAATAAGACTGTGTGGGTTTGCCGTGCAAGGAGACACTGGCAGGGAAACAGAGTTACGTACACTCCGTGTAGATTTTATACACGTCGTGTAGTCTTATTTTGTAAATATTGTGTGTTTCCTTCTCATGTTTTATCTTTTTACTCCTTGGTTCTCTGTCCTTGTTTTCCTAATCTAAGTTATGTTTTGATCTTTCAGATCAATGCCTCCGAGACATCCTTCGGTTGTAAGTCAGTTTTCAGGCAGTGATCAGACGCCAGATATTGCTGATCAGGGACTTCGTGCCGATCCTCCAGTCGGGCCAGCCTTGGCACCGGTTGTCATACCATTTCCAGGCACTGATGTTCATTTCAATGAAGGTATTATGAGGATGATGCAGACCTTTCAGGGAACACCGCCTCCTGCCACGACTATGGCAGACTTGACGTGGGTTTTCCAGCAGTAGCATCCTCTCACTTTCTCGGGGGAAGGAGGACCTCAGACTGTAGAGTCATGGATGCAAGACATGTTGACCATCTTTGAGCATCTAGAGACGCCTCCAGAAAGGAAATTCAATCCCTCTACCTACATGCTTCGATACTCCTCCAAGAGGTTGTGGGACGTGATCTGACAGGCGGTTCATCAGCATGTTATGGTTTGGGAGGAGTTCCAGCGCATGTTTTACGACTACATCTACCCGGAGACCCCGATGGTCGATCGAGCCCAGGAGTTCATAAGCTTAGAGTAGGGTACTCTTTTTTTATGTAGTACTCCTCTCGTTTCACCCTGCTGTAGCGTTTCACACCACTCTGGGGTGGGGATGAGATGTTCTTAGTGAGGAAGTTTGAGGATGGTCTCAGGTCGGAGATCCGCTCGCAGGTGAATCTCTTCCAGTTGACTTCCATCACTTCCATTGTCAATAAGGCAATGATTGCGGAGCGCAATCTGAGAGACTTTGAAGCTTCGATCCAGGGTATTTCTACTTCCAGAGCTAGTTTTCCTACATATGACAGCAAAAAGCGCCGTAAGGAGTCTACGTGTTGTGATCTGAGAAAGCGAGATTCATCATCAGGTAGCCAGATGATATAATACTAGTGTGGTCAGTTAGGGAACACGAGGTTGCAGTAACAGAGAGACCCTGTGGAGTGCCGATCTTGCAGCGAGATGGGTTACCTTCAGCATTTCTTCCAGGTTTTCTCACCATTAGCTGGCGACAGGAGTTCTTCTATGAATCCTCATTCAGGAGCAGCACCAGTAGTTTCTCACCATTCGGGGAACTGGAGTTCTTCTAGCCGTTCGGGTCGAGGCCGTGGTGGTCAGCCACCATTCATTCAGAGTCAGTAGGGTGGATCAGCTCAGAGCGGTCAGGCAGGGTCGAAGGGCCGCGGTGCAGGCCAGTCTTTCACCGTGGAATAGACCTATCACGAGTAGGATCCCAGACCTTCTACCATTCTAGTTATAGTTTTAGTAGCCTCAGTTTTATTTTCAGATCTTTTTTATTTTGGTGCTGCACATTGATTTATCTCTGTTGTTGTCGTGGAGATCCTTTTGCTCTGTATCTTTTCTTCTACCAACTCGTTGACACTAGACACACCTTTGGGGACAAGGAAATCTAGTCTAAATCAGTGTAAAGAGTTCCCTCTCGAGGTTGCAGTGTATCATTTCTTATGGGATCTCTATGTCCAAGAGATGACAGACTATGATTTCATTCTCAGGATGGACTGGTTGGTTCCCATCCCGGTATTCGTCGACTGTTATCGCCGCAAGGAGAGTTTCATTTCCCCATAGGGTGAATCTTTTCTTCAAATAGGTGAATGGGATTTTTAGGCGAGTCGAGCAGGACTCGAGCATCATGGGATAGGAAGGGTGACGACCCAAGTTGCTAGTCCTTATCTGGAAGACCAGGGGACTTCATAGTTGGGATTTCCTCCTATGGTGGATCGTTTCAGGGATGTCTTTCCAGAGGACTTTTCATGTTTTCCTCAGGAGCGTGAGGTGGACTTCTCTATTGGGCTCATTCCAGGAGTGGAATCAGTGTCCATTCCTCCATATAGGATGGCTACACCTGAGTTGCAGGAGCTCAAGAAATAGTTGGAGGAGTTGTAGGAAAAGAGTTTAATCAGACCCAGTACTTCTCCTTGGGGTTCAGTTGTCCTGTTTGTGAAGAAGTAAGACATTACCCTTAGGCTCTGTGTGGATTATCGGAAGTAGATCCAGTTGATGGTCAAGAACCGGTATTCCTTTCCTATGATTGATGATCTTTTCAATCAGCTCCAAGGAGCCCTGGTATTCTCAAAGATCTATTTGAGGTCCAGTTATCATCAGATGTGCTTTAGACCATCAGATATACCTCTAACAGCCTTCAAGAGTATGTATGGTCTCTACGAGTATACGGTCATGCCGTTCGGTCTCATGAATGCGCCATCAGTTTTCATGGCACTGATGAACCAAGTGTTCCATCATTAATTGGACTCCTTTGTCGTGGTCTTCATGGAAGATATCTTGGTGTACTCTCACTCTCGACATGACCATGCTACCCATCTTGAGATCGTTCTAAGTACACTGAGATAGCATCAGATCTATGTTAAACTCTCGAAGTGCCACTTTTGGACAGATCAGATACACTTCTTTGCTTACATCATCTCAGAGGTAGGAGTATATGTGGACCTAGAGAAAGTGAGAGCTGTAGTTTCTTGGGGGCAGTCGAAATTTTTTTTTGAGGTATGGAGTTTCCTAGGGATGCATGGATACTATATACGCTTAATTCGGGAATTTTCACACCGAGTAGCACTGTTGATAGGTCTGACCAAGAAGGGGGTGAAGTTCTTATGGTCAAATTATTTTGAATCAGCCTTTCAGGAGCTGAAGGGAAGGTTGACGTCAGCACCGATAATAGTCTTTCCAGATCCAGGAAAGAGCTACACTGTTTATTGTGATGACTCAGGTGTCAGGCTAGGAGTTGTGCTTATGTAGGGAGATGCAGTCATTGCGTATGGGTCTCAGCATTTGAGGCCACATGAGAGGAACTACCGAATGCAGGATCTGGAGTTGGCAGCTATTGTTCATGCCTTATGATGCTGGAGTTATTACCTTCTGGGAGAGCACTTTGTGGTTTTCACTGACCACAAGAGTATCAAGTACATCTTCACTTAGAATGATATGAATCTAAGACAGTGCAGGTGGGTCAAGTATCATCAGTCTTTAGATTTCAAGATTTCTTATATGTCAGGAAATGGAAATGTAGTGGCAGATGCGTTGAGTAGTAGAACTCAGATTCCGGCTGTTCAGGAGGCTAGCAGTGAGTAGTATCTTATGGCTCTATTCTTTGAGATGCATCTGGAGCTGAACAATAGACAGGGATAGACATTTCTATCTTCTATAGCTGTTACCTCTACACAACATGATCAGGTACGAATGAGTCAGATATTAGACTTAGAAGGATTAGTATTGAGGGAGAGTGTGTTAGGATAAGACCCTCTTCTGAGATGGACAATGGACAAGGATGAGATCTTGCATTTCCAGGGATGTGAATGGGTTCCAACAGACATACGCAAGCAGCTAATGTGGGGCTTCCATTCCTCAGTTTGGGCAGTTCATCCTGGAGTCACCATCATGTATCATGATCTTCATCGCCAGTACTGGTGGCTAGGTATGAAGAGAGATGTTACTGGTTTTGTCTTAAGGTGTTCTACTTGTCAGCAGGTGAAGGTAGAGAATCTGTGACCAGGAGGACTTTTATAGTAGTTACCCATTCTGAAGTGGAAGTGGAACGATGTTGCGATGGACTTCGTGACCGTATTTCTGAGGTCACCTCGAGGGAACGATGCTGTTTGGGTTTTCATCGATAGGCTTACAAAGGTTGCTCACTTCTTACATATCAAAGATACCTTCAGTGTTGATGATCTGGGATGACTGTACATCCGAGAGATTGTACGTCTGCACGGAGTTCGACACTCCATCATCTCAGACAGGGATGCATAATTTACGTCGCGGTTATGGAAGGGGCTTCAGAAGGAATTGGGTACACATGTACTTTTGAGTACAACATACCATCCACAGACAGATGGCCAGTCCGAGCATACAATCCAGGTGCTAGAGGATATGCTCAGAGCTTGCATTCTGGACTTTGGCGGTTCTTGGGAGAAGCATATTCCTCTTGCTGAGTTCGCCTAAAACAACAACTTTCAGGTTACTATACAGATGGCACCTTATGAGTATTTGTACGATAGTCCATTCTGATCACGCTTATGCTGGCTGGAGGTAGGAGAGGCTTCTTTTTTGGGACCTCTCCTTGTTTAGGAGACCTTAGAGTAAATACAGTTGATTCGAAAGAGGATGGCTACAACATAGTCTCAGCAAAAGTCTTATGCTAATCAGCGAAGACGACCTCTGGTGTTCGAGGTTGGGGATCAGGTTTTCTTGTGTTTCACACTGATGTTGGGACACAAGAGGATTCAGAGATAGGGTAATATTTCACCATGGTACGTTGGGCCATTTGAGGTTTTAGAGATTGTTGGGTCGGTAGCCTATCGGTTGTAGCTACCGCAAAGGTATCAGTCTATGCACGACGTCTTCCACATCTCCCAGCTCTGACGTTACCTTTCAGACCCATCCCATGTCTTTCAGCTTGAGGAAGTTGAACTTGAAGTGGATGCATCATTTGAGGAGCATCCTATCTGGATTTTCAATCATAGTATGAAGGATCTCCGTGGGCGGTTTGTTCCTTTAGTATGGGTGCTATGGAAGTATGGACGAGAACAGGACGAGACCTGGGATAGGGAGGCCGATGTACGATCATAGAGTCCGGAGTTGTTCGGGGTGTCTTCATCCACCCCTCGCTAGGGAAATTCGGGGATGAATTTATTTAAGGAGGAAAGTTTGTAAGAACTCGGATCTTCGTTTTAGGTTTGTCTTTCCTTTTCGGGGGTTTTTGAAAAAAATGGAGTTTTAAGAAATTTTTGAAGTACATGCCGTGTACTTTCTGAGTACACACCGTGTACTCTTTCTTGGCTTGAAGCCATGTGTTGGTTGTGCCTGGGCCACACACACACGAGGTGTAGGGGTGCTGTGGAGGCTGCTTAAAGTGGAGAACGGAAAAACCTAGTACACACCCTGTACTCTAAAATTACATGGTGTGTACTTTCTTTTTTTTCATTAAACGGACCGGGGTCGCACCTAATCGACGAAAATCTCTTCTTCTCCATCTTCTTTGTCCGAGAGCACCGGGAATCCGTGGATCATCGAAGTGATTCCATTCCTCCATTTGGTCACCGAATCGATTGTCGTTGAATGCGTTAGAATCACAGTGGTGAGTTCTCTCTTCTACATTAGCATTGTTCCATGTTTCCCCCTAATTTCCAAGTTTTTGTGGGTTGAATGTTTCGTGCGTCTTCGTATATCTTCACCGTTATATGGAGAATCAATCTGCCTGGCTCAGGTATTTTTATCTCCTAGTATCGAGGTAGGTGTTTTGTGCCTTTCCATAGGACGTCTGTGAATATTTTGTGTAAATTCAACCAATTCCCTTGATCGGGGAATTGTGGGTTTCTTGTTTTGACCCTATTGTTTGTCTGCATTTCTTGATTTCTTGAGTAGAGATCATTGTTTGAAAAATTGGATAATTTATACTGTATTCGTGTGCTTCGCCTTGCATGTTTTGTTTATTAGGTGTTTTCTCAGCTGCAATGCCTTGTTATAGGATAGTGGAACTGTTGTACTGTTATGCTTTTATGCCATATATTGATGTCCAAGTAGTTCTTGAGGATTACTTGGGTCGATACGTGCGCTATGAATGTTTATTTCACACTAGACTGTGAGAATCTACTGTAGTATACCATAGGGAGAATGGACGTAAGGGCCTCTCCAGAGTGTCTTTTAATACGATGTGAGACCATAGGGGGAATTGACAATGAGTGCTTCCTCAGAGATTCTATAGTTCCTCAACGCAGGATATAGGGGTAATGAGACATTTAGTGCTTCCCCAGAGAGACTTTAGAACGATACGAGACTATAGGGTGAATGGACGGTTAGTGCTTCCTTAGAAGGTCTACTCTTAGCTGAACCAGAGGGGCGAGACTGTGTGTTCCTCCTAGAGGGTTGCTAGATATGATAGGTTGAACCATATGGGTTAAGATGTGAGAGATACCCAGAGGATTACCTGTTTTTTACTTGTTTTTGGTTGTTTACTTGTGTACTTTATATGCTAGAACTGTGGATGGTAGCTGCTGTGTGCTTCTCTGTTTACTGCTTCCTGCACTTTTACTTGCCTTGTATTCATTGACTGTTAGGCACAGATCTTTGGGTGATTGCCTACTGGGATTATATCTCACACCCTGTTTGGTCCATGCTTTTGGGCCCAAGAAGACTTTGTTGTTGCGATTATGGATAAGGGAAATCTCCCTTTGACTTCCGGTACTTGATTTCTTGGAGCTGGAGAGCAAGGGACCAAGCATAGGCTTGAGATGCTGCAGGAGTTGCTATTATGTAGTGCTTTTTTTTACTTCTATTTCCGCACGTTTTTGTATATGTTGTGTTCCTTAGATACTTGTACATGCAGCATCATTATCATCATTACTATATATTCATTTCTTCTACTGTTTGGTTTCAGTTTTTGCGTATTGTTTACTACTTCCATTTTTTGCTGTTAATTTCTGTTATTTGTATACCTTACCAAATGAGGGCATAGTTTCCCCCAATAACATACCAAGGCCCTCACTGCTAGTCAGCAGCCTCTAGCATTTGGGGAAATGCGCTTGAGGTCATGTGGAAAACTGGGCACGGGCAACCTCTGGGTGGCTTCTGGAACCAGTACGTTACATAAAATCCATGTTCCATTTCATTTATAGATCACTTTTCCTTAAAATTTACTTTTATTAATCTTTATTAAACTGTGATTTCTATATATTCTACTCAAAATAATCTATAAAATGATCATTCATCAACCATTTAAATAAATAACTATTATTCAGTTTCCTACTCTATATTTGCCCAAATTCCCTCCCTGATAATCCAAATTCATGTTAATGGATCTCTATTGAGACAATATTAGTTATAATAAATCTGAAATGTGGGAATGAGTGGTATAATGTCTTACAATGTTTTCCATTGAATAAGTCCCCTTTGAATATTTAGTTTCATGACCGAGCCTCAAGAATATATTCTTCACCTTTATGAAAAAAACAGAAAATGGGAACATTTTACTAGGTCAAGCCACAATGTTAAGGCCTACCCATTACAATGTTCAACCTTTCTTGAGCCACGTATTTAATTATCCTAATAATTTGTAGTTATTTCAAATATAGAACAAGTCACATGTTATATTGGATTAGGTTCCATCAACATGTTTATTGTCTGGGTATCATCCACTTCCCAAAGTAATGATTTGTTCTATTTATACTAAAATGAAAATTTATTCATGATACTTCCTTCTATCTAGGTTGAATAAGCTCATCATTATGCCTCAACATGCTTCAGTGAAAAAGAAAAGATATTCTTATGAGAAGACATTCACTGTAATAATGGTTCTAATATTATAGTATACACATATTCTTCTCCCCAAAATTTTTCATGAGGATATTATCATATATTATATCAAACAATAATAAAAAAACTCCATCATCTTTAGTAGAAAGTTCATAGATGATTACCTATTGATACCTTTTTACTCATCCCAATCAAGAATAATAGTTATAGTACAGCTGAATTATCATATTATTATCTAACTCCCTTTACTAAAATAGATATTTAATGAAGTAGAGTTGAGATTCTATCAATTATTTAACCCATATTTTCACCCTAAATTTATTTTTTTTAAATTCACATAAATTCATGAATAATATTTCCATAATGAATTATGTAATTCTCTATTGATTCCCAGATGTATTTATTTTTTCCAAATAATAACATCTTTGAGCATAATAAATAATTCCATATATTTAAATTTAAAATCATCAGGAAAATCACCACATGACTATATTATTCAATCATTATTTAAATTTTATTCAAAAAACCTTGAATCTATTCTTCAATCATTTCATTAACCAATTTCTGATGATATTTAAGGTTTGATAAACATCAATGCATCATTTAATTTTAGGTACCTCGCATTTTAATAATGTAAAATATCATTTTATGTAAGAATGTATTATGAAAATGGGGTATCTAAAGAATTCCACATGTCATAAAAATCTGCCATGTCATATGGAAAAAGTCATTATATGATATTTGAAACATTTTATCATATTATCACATCCTATGTATTCAATTTATATTACATAAAAGACAAATTACAAAATTCACATGTATTATTAAAAACATATATCATATAAAGACTCGATATCATACACTCTTAACATCTTATTTTCTTCCAAAAACAATTAATATACTATTTATTAAAATTATGAAAAGTCTAGGGTCTTAAAAGGTCATCATATATGTTTCTGAAAAAAGGTGGAATGAAATGTCCTAATAGGAACTTGAAGATATATCCTTTAATATTAATTAAAGGGTTGAAATTGTTTAAATTATTTACACTTGGTACACCATTTATGTTTATAATGTAAGCTCCCAATGACTCTCATATCCGCAATTATTTACATGCCAACATTACAAAGGAAAAAAAGTCATTTGGGTTTCAAGAGCAATGATTATTAGGAACTCACATTGGTCAAGAGGATGGGATTTTGGGGTCATCACACCCTTTTTTAGTGTAATTATATCCTAATTTGGGACTCTCTTCAATATTTATGATATCTTCTTGAATCTCGGACAAATCCAAGTATAGGACAAGTTACCCTAATAAAGTGATCAATTGTTGAATCTGTGTACATGAGGGAGGGTGTTCTATTAATTTCAATATTTTGGTATATCATATAATCAATATAAATTTCTCATTATTTTTTAACAATAATGTGAAATATATTTGTTGACACCATATAACTAATCACTTAGTATTTTTCTAGTGTGTAGGAAGGTGATTGGTGTTTTGGGATTGTGATTGAACCTCTAAGATGTGACCTATATATTCTTTGAGAATAATAATAAAATCCCACATATGTCATATGGGTATGGAGATAATTCCTTAGGATACCTTCCTATATATATTTATTATAATATATATGAGAATAATCATAGTTCAATTCTTATACCAAGACTAATTCCCCTATTTTGGAGGAATTTGTGTCATGTTTCTGACATGATCAACACAAATCACTATGCCCCCATGAGTTAAGCATGGAATGAAAAATGAGATATAGAAAAAGGTATAACATGTTTCATGGGATAATGTATTGGATTTATGTGGGGATTACACATTGTGGTTTTCCTTATGTTTGATTGGGGTTAACACACTTCGGTGGCCTAAATATTTATATGATTCTTACACACTGAGGTATCTGTTATAGTTGGATTTTTATTATGATTATAAAACAACAATTATAAGTCCCTAAGATCATGTGAGTCCTTATTAGTGAGAGAAATAAAAGATGGGAAGGTATCATACTCAATGCCTATAGGTGTGATACATATGGTTTGAAGTATTACAGACGGGATATGATCAGAAACCCTTTGAATGATATGATCTAATAGGGAAGTCATGGTATTAATGTTTGACATTATTATTGGGGCTTATGAATGTATCCTATGTATCCATATTATAATAGATATCAGAGTCTTAATAGTTATCCTAGTATCCTAATTTTCTAATGATTAATTAAGGGTATTTGATTAAAAGGAGTTGGGTCATATGAGCAAGATTAAATGTAATTTTCAAGGACTTACACAAAGGTGGATTCCCATGTCACATATCCATCCCTTATCCTCTAAAGAATTATGAAAGTTCTATTGAGTATTGTAGGATGAAATAATGTCCCCTTTCATGGACATTAAATTAATAAGTTTTCATCTGTATTGAAGATGTCATGTTATTTACACTCTCCACACATACGCGATTATTGAACAATGTCTCATGGATGGGGGTTCACATGGTTTGTGGGTAAATTCCAATGTGTTATTTCCTAAAAAGGGTTATATGTCTAAGTGTGTCTTTCTAACAAGGTTGAAATGTTTCAGAAATTCTTCCTTTCTAAAGGTGTCTGTCTAACAAGGATAACATGATTGAGGACAGCATGTGAACAAGATGACATGTTTGAGAATGCCTATATGATAATGCTGGCATTACTGTGGATGTCATGTAAACTAGCTAGCATGTATGAGGACATGTTTTGTGATCAGGATATCATGTATGAAGAGTGGAAATTGATTTTTATGAAGTTTCTATGGTTGTTTCCATGATTTCACTAACATGTAAGGGTGTCATTTATGATTTATCTGACAAGTAAAAAGGTCTTTAAATTATTAATGAATAGATCATGTGAAATTATTGACCCCTCCATGTCAAAATTTTCAATTCCACTTTCACAAGAAGCTTCTATCGTTTTCATGCTTCATTTCATCGAACCCGCAAACATTTTATGGTATTTTTATATTTTGGAATCATGGTTTCAAAAATACATGTCGGACATCCTTGCTGTGATCCATCTATCATGTCCAGGGTTCTTCAAATGATAAATGATCTGATCTGATGAAGCGTTCAATCCCTTAGCATTACCTCATTGGCATATCTAGGTGTCTTCTCATGATATATGAACAACTAATTTGAAATACAGGAACCTTCCACGTGAAAACTGGTGTTTCTTCCCTTTCATTATGATTCTATCATTTTTATCCTTTTTCATAAATGCCCCAATGTTTTTGAATAATTTTCTTACTATAGAATCACCTGATCAAGAAGGCTTGTTGATGGTCAATCGGATGATTAGGATATCATGTCGAATTTCAACCATGTAATCAATGAAATATTCATACAAATATTGAAAATCACTTATGTAATCCCTTAAGATACACAAAAATATTTTCAGGTAGAAGACTCTAGAGATTGAAAGGTCTAATACTCAGAAAATTCCACTCTTTCCTTTATGTGTGTTATGTGCATTACTATGGTTATAAGAATATTATCATCTTATATGTAATGTCTCAACGCAAAAGCTACTAAACCAGTGCATAGAGATAGTTTTCCACAAGGAATAAAGAGCAGCTCACCTATTCTAGAGGCTAGAGACTAGTAGTGAAAGACTAGGGTGTGATATTGGGGAAACTATGCCCTCATAACACAGTAAGAAAATAGCAGAAATAACTAAGTATCATACATAGAAGAATGTAAACCGAGGGTGGAAGAAGTAAAATGAAATAGAAATTTGTTATCTTAAAATAATATAAAAATACCAAACATCTATGAAATACAATAAAAAATTGGTCACCCACTGGGCTGAACATATAGATACAATAAAAAAGAAAATAAAAGTAAAAGTATAGAGTTGTAATACAAACTCTGAGCCAACCCACATACCTAATCTCTAAACACTGTCCAACTATAGTATCACGATTAGTATAACAACTCAACCATCTCCGCTTGATCATGAATCATTGGGCATCACCCTATCGAACATGAAACACATTCTCAATCTAAAAATCATACATAAGTTCTACATACACACTGAGGTTCACCTACAGGGGTGAGAAATAATCTCAGTAGGCCACCCCGACAAGCAACATGTAACTCTGAAGCTAAAGTGTATTCAAAATAAACATGCTCGTCCTACCAAAGACACAACCAAAAGGTAGTAAAAACCAAAATTTAAACCATATTTAAACTCAGGGTCGATAATCCCTATCAATTATGAAAGCGTCACCATGGATGTCCATACATATATATAAGTAAACATATATAGTACCATACCTATATATATACATATTTGAATATTCATTGGTGTGTATATAAAAAATATGAAACCACAACAAAAATCGATACTTGGGAAAATAAGCCCGATTGCTTGGACATATTGTGCAGGGAAATTGAGCTCGACATAGTTCCACTCAGGTCATGCATCGTTAGGTCGATCTCTGGGTCTGTAATCCCATCAATATGTACTTGCTTCATCCAATGCCAAAATTATATCTCTGAACAAGTCACCATATAATATATTTATCCTATACTTGGGTTCACACTTACTTATCTCTAATCAAAAACTAGGATACTTCATTTTGACAATCAATCCTGTAAAAGGTCATTGGCCGATAAACAAGAAACATAAACCCATGAATCCAACCGAGACTTCGAAAATATCACCCAGTTATCACATTTTTCAGACTCACATGAAGGTATTGAAAAACCTCACCCACGGTCATAGAAAAACCTTTAACTCTAGAATAGAACAACCTCACCCACAGGTATATCAGAACCTCACCCATAGGCATAGAAAAATCCTCACCCATAGGAATATCAAAATAATCACCCGTAGGCACAACAAAATCCTCACCCGTAGGCACAACAGTCAATCAGGGTCAATCCCTGTATATTATCATTTTAGCACAAAAAGAAACACATTTAAATTTCACTATTATATGCTTATATAATCAACTCATGTTTGAAAAACATTATATAACCAATTGTATCAAGTAGGGATCATTAACTAGATACCAGGAATAACCTATGGTCCTACCAACAATATATATATAAATAGTCTCAACAGCCAACTCCCAGGTAATACCTTTGGGTACCAATAAAATATGAGAAATTACATGGCTCAGAAGTCGAATTTCAGGTAAGAAAGTCTGAGCATCCCAATAAGAAAAGTGGATACCAGGAAGAACAAACAGGCATCTCAACAGAAAAAAATATGCCACTCATTAGGCTGAATAACCATCATCTAGGAAGCACCTATGGTGAACATCACTGCATCAATAATAAACAAGTGAACATAATAAGGAGTGAGGGTGGACCGAACACCCTAATCAAAACTTCAGCAACAGCCCCACAGGCGTATCAGTTCGGGACAGTTCTAGGCGAAACTTGAACACCATCTCTACCCAATCTCGATGTACAGCTCAGTGTCAGTCAAACCACAGGAACCCGCTAGGTCCCTCAAGTCAAGCACAAGGAAAAATCCTACTCAGGATCCTCTAAGTAAAGTTGAGTGAAGGAATCTTACATGGGACCCTTAGCAAAAATCCAGGGAGGAATCCAACATGGTATCCTTGACCAAAGAACAATATAGGAATCCTACAGGAGGGATCCACTCAAAGGACAACATGAGAGAGGTTATACATGGGACTCCCTAGATCAACACACAAGCAAAGGAATCCATTAATGGATCTTTAAAACCATCCAGTCTCACATGCTTGTAGTCCAGAAGAGAACATATAACAATGGGAACTTCTTAAAAATCATAGCTCATGAGATATATCTCACATCTCATCATAGTTCAATGTTCTCAAGTAGGTTGGTCTGAACACCCACCCTATCATTCATGACATGTCTCATTCTTAGGTGACAAATAAACTATATAACTAGAGGAAGAGCCTCTCCGTTTAGAGAGAAACCCCTAAAAACCATTTATATGACCTCTAAATATCATGAGGATTCCACCATTATGATCTAAATGGAAAGGCACTCATAATGGACTACTAAAACTCCCACTTCTAATTTCCATGGAACAATGTACCCTAAAACTCAAGATAGAAAAGTACATGGTGTGTACTCTTATCCCCCTGGTTGTGTAATTATACATGTCCAAAACAACATGCTCTCTACCTATATAAAAATACATGACATGTACTTCAATGCCCACGGTGTGTACTGTTTAAAACCACTCACATGTGTTCTTTTTCACACGGCTGGATACCTGACCATGTACCACCACACAACGTATTCTCAGGGTACACAACATGTCCTTATTAAAACTTCTTCTTCCCCTAATGGGAAGGACACATGGTGTGATCCCTTGGAACACATGCCATGTAACCTAGGTTTCCCAATAGGTAAACCTTGGATCACCTGAAACCCCCATTTTCACCCCTAAAACCCCCATTTTCTCCCCCAAAACAGTAGATTGGGCCATATGATTCCACAAGAAAACAATATATGGATATAAATTTTGAAACAACCGATTTAAAGGGGGTATATAGTGAAAACATAAATTGGACTAACTTTGGGTGGAAACTGAAGAAGCTTTATTTGATTTCACTGTCCACAATCACCATACATTATATCAGTGTGTCATTGTATTTGCAATGGTACCACTCTTACCTTCCTTCTCTCTCCATCTTTATCATTCTCCATTTTCTCCCTTAGGTCACAATTAATGATGATCATCATAATAAACATGTGAAATAAGGAGGTGGAAGGAAGAGAAAATAATGAAAATAATAAATTGAATGAAAAGAAAGGGGCCCGACTCAAGATTATGCCTCGCCTAAACTAAACACCACATTCTGGACTCAGTGAAAGAGATTGAATCTAAATCTGATGTTCCATTCAAAATTTTTCATTGAAAAAACATGCATGAATAAATTAATATTTAATTTAATAATATTAAATATTAATTATTCCACTAAAATTTGAACAGCTCAAATTTCCACCAAACTCTTGTCCTTGGGTAAGCACCATTTTCTGAGACCAACTAAGTGGTCCGAGAAATTATATGAGGCCATATTCTAGGGGAAAGGTCGTTTTACACTTTTACAAGAATGTGATATCAACAATTATAATTGCTCCTCAAAACTGTGGTCCGAAAAAATAGAAATCCTTACAAAATCCCCACCATAATCCTTTTTATCCTCGAGAATCCTTGTGAAAGGAAAAGTATACAATCTCCCAACCTAAGCATCAACACATTAAAGATATCTAGACTTTCCATAAACCATCATCATAGTGTTAAAAACTACCTTCAACACATAAGTCATTTATCTGTGACCGATCCGCTACTCCCCACAATATGAATACCCTTATTTCATATCAAAAGAAAACACAGAGCTCAAAGCCCACTAAAAACACTGAAGTTCAACAGAAAATGAGGGACATCACCCTCAAATATCCAAAGGTGAAATCCCCGCCATATGCCTTAATCTACATCACTCCTCGAGCGCAACCTTAACAGTATTCCCACTTCCTCACCAGGGATGAAATTAAGAATAAAAATAAAATGGAATCATTTTATGTATGATGCTATCTCAATATACTCAAGACGAATCTATATTGTGCATGAACTTCACTAAATAGGTGTACACTGAGATTCCACCAAAGGCGCGTACAAATCCCTCTGAGACATGATCACATCCTATGAACCTAACTAGGATTCAACCATATGTCAACCATATCATGGTACTTGATTCATTACATGAGGTGACCTCTACCACATAGTAACATTTCAATGCATATTCTAGTGTCCAAGACCATGGAAAGTAGTGAAACATCGGTCTGTAGCTCACACCCGGCCACTCATCGATTTAGATTCAAATGATACCATGAATAACCTGCATGTATCTTTACCACCTAACCCATAAACATGGCTTTGATCTAGTCATGACCATCTACCCACTCTCAAACTATATTTGAAATGGTGGAAAATTGGTTGACTTTACTATGCACTTGAACAGTCATGCCCATCGAAGCTAGTCTCAAAAGGGACAGGCATGCTAGGTGATTCATAAAAAGCTAAAGGCATCTGCATGCCTAATGAAAAACATAGGCACATATCATGCCTTGATCTTAAAACAACTATAAAACCAAGCTCACTGCTGAAAAAGGCATCAAGAAACATGGGACAAACTTTCAAGCTAGGTGCCCTATAATAAAATAGAAGTCGACCTACAACATTCAGAGTCTAAACATAGGGTATCTAGGTATCCATCCTAGACCTACATAAAAATCCGCACCACTATGTTACAATTTCTAACCACCTAGCACAAATGATCTAACTTCTCCAAAGTAGGTAAATTAAACAACAACCACAAAGGTGAAAACTGAAAACACAATCTATTAGGGCCCTGATACTCACTGAGCAACCTCAGAAGGAACCACTCTATATAGGTCACAGCCAAAGTAAAAGAGAAACTTTGAACTAACACTCATTGGGTATCTGTATACAGAATTACCCCTAGGAGGTCTAAATCACAAGAAAATACTTGGTATCTATCAACATCGTTCTCCGCGATCCAACTAGATAACCACAAACCTAAGATACAACAGCCAAGAAGGTGTTAAATTGAATTGAATCATGTTCTATATCGACCTAATAAAGTCCCTAAATAGGAGGTATATGAGGAGTGAGTGGTCATACTCACAAAACAATTCCTCCATGTAGATCCACATAATCGATAATCAAAAACATTATGTGTATGAAGGCCCACCTAAATAGGGCTCTGTCATCAGTAAAATCACACACCATAAGCCCTATGTGAAGTTAATCAAACATGCTATATATGATGCAAGAGACACCATTTTCCTTTGTCAGCCAAGATTCAAAAATCCATCTCTAGCCTCTGACCAATGGCCAACAGACAAAGATCCTAAATAAATCATTAAATCCACACACAACATGTGTGTCACTCATGGATAAAATAATATACAATTGTAACATCGCAAAATCAGAATTGAAATCCCAAACACTAGAAACCAGGACTTCTTACCAGAAAAAGTGTTCTCGATGCACTAGTAAAATATCCATCATAGGGTCCAACACATTCCTATTACTCATTTATACTATATCCCAAATATTAAATACTATGAAATGAAACTCCACTGATACCACTTTGTAACATCCAGACATGAAAACCACTAAACTGGTGCTCCGAGCTAGTTCGCCACAAAGCCTTAAGTGAGCCTCCCCATATTCCATAGGAAACCCACTAGCAGTGGGGTCATAGGGTGTGATATTGGAGAGACTCTTCCCTCACACCTGGGTAAGTAAACTACATGAATAACAAAGTATCAAACATAGTGGAAAGTAAGCAGAGTGTAGACGCAATAAACTAGAAATAGAAATTTGTAATAGTAAAATGATTTACAAATTACAATAATATATACAATATAATACAACATTGTTCACTCACTTGGCTGACCATACAGATATAATTACAAATAAACCGAAAGTAAAAGTACATGGATATACTGTAAACTTTTATCCAACCAAAATATCTGATCTACGGACACTATCGAACTACAGCAGCCTGATCTGTAGAACCACTTGAGTAGCTCTACTCAATCATTAAAATTGGGGCATCAGCCCTATCCAGCCTGCAACTCATGATCATCCTAAAAAATAAGACATAAGGTTTACATGTACACTGAGGTTCATATGTAGGGTTGAGAAAGAATCTCAGTAGGACATCCCGACAAGTAACCAGTAATTGTGATGCTAATGTGTATGCAAAAACAACGTACTCAGCCTAGCTGAGACACAACCAAATGGTATTAAAACCAAATGAGAAACCATAGTAAAACTCAGGGTTGGTAATTTCTGTAAACTATACAAGTGTCACCATGGAAGCCCATATCTATATATGTAATCATGTATTGTAACATACCTATACATATATACATAAATATGAATATTCATTCATATGTGTATCAACCAATATGAGACCACAACAACAGTCAATCCATGTGTCCATAAGCTCGATACCCTGGACATCCAGTACAAGGTCAATGAGATGGAAATCATGTTACTCAAACTTTGTATTGGTAAGTTGATCTATGAGTCTGTAATCTCATCAACATGTACCTTCTTCGGCCAATGATGAAATTGTATCTCTGAGAAAGCTACATCACCAAAGGGGGATTCTCATCCTACACTTGGGTTCACATGTTCTCACCTCCAATCACAAACTAGGATACCTCATTATGATGTTCAATCCTGTAAAAGGACACTGGTCAACAAAAACGGAGCATAAGCCCAGGAATCCAACTAAGACTCGGAAAACCTCACCCTATTGTCATATTTTTCAGACTTTCATGCGGGTATAGAAAAACCTCACTTGAAGGAATAACAAAACCTCTCTTTTAGGAATATCAGAACCTCACCCACAAGTATATCATAACCTCGCACATAGGCATATATAAATACTCTCCTACAGGGATAAAAAAATCATCATTGGTAGGAATTAAAAAATTCTTGCTTGTTGGTATAGTAGTCAATCAAGGTGGAGCCCAGTATATCAACATTTCAGCATAAAAGACAACACATGTAAATTAAACTATTAAATGGGTACATAATCAACTCGTGTGGTCAAAACATTTATATAAACAATTTCCTCATTTAGGCTCAAAAAATGGGTACCAGGAAGTACCTCTATTCATCTCAAATATATATATATATATATATATATATATTTTCAATAAAAAACTCTTAGGTAATACCTCTAGGTATTAGTAAAATATTAGAAATAACATGGCTCAGAAGCTGGATATTATTTAATAAGTTCTGAGCATCCAAATAAGCAAAGAGGATCCTAGGAAGAACAATCAAGAATCCCAATAGAAAATAATATTCCTCACATTATGCTTAATAGCCACCAACCAGGAAGCACCTCCCATGAACATCGTAACATCGGTAATAAACATGTGAACATAACAAGGATTTAGGGTGGCCCAAACACCCAACCCAACACTATAGCCACATCCCGATGGGCATATCAGTTTGGAAACGGGTCTAGGGGGCTCCAAAACACCATCTATACCCAAACATGATAGACAACTCAGGGTTGGTCAAACCATGGGCACGCGTTGGGTCCCTCAACCCAAACAAAAGGAGGAACCCTACTCAGGATCCTCCAAGTAAACATCAGAGTTGGCATCTTACATGGGATCCATAGTGAAAATAATGGGATGAATCCCACATGATATCCTTGAACGAATAACTATATAGGAATCTTACAATAGGTATCCTCTCAAATGAAAAAATGAGATACATCCTACAAGTGACTCCCTATATCATTACAAAAGAAAAGGCATCCCACATTAGATCCTTAGAAGAATTTATTCTCGCAGCCTCGTAGGATAGAAGGTAACATCACAAAAAGAGAAATTCCTCAAAATAATAGGTTACAGGATATATCTCATAGCTCATCTCAAATCAAAGCTCTCAACTTGGTTATTCTGATCAACCAACCTATAATCCCCACTAAATCTCACTCTAATGCGACAAATGAACTCGATAACTATAGGAAGAATCACTCCATTTATATAAAAATCCCCAAAAAACCAATTAAATTAGATTTAAATGTCAATATGATTACACCATTGTGATCAATGTGGAAAAATACTTAGTATGGACTACACCCAGGCCCAATTCTGAATTCTAGGGCATAAAATACCCAAAACCTATAGGCTAGAAAATTACATGCAGTGTAATTTAGGGTACATGGAATGTAATTTAGAGTTCATGGTGTGTAAATTAGAGTACACAATGGGTTCCCTTATCCCCCTGGTTGTGTAAATATATATGTATAGAACAACATGAGGTCTTCCTATGTAAAATTACATGACGTGTATGTCTAAAAACCAAAAAACCTATGTTCTTTTTCACACGGTCGGACACACGACCATGTACCACCACATGGACTGTTCTAAAGTTACACGTCATGTACTTAATAAAAATTATTCTTCCTCAAATGGTAATAATTCATAGCACGTTCCCCTAGAACATACATCACGTAACCCGAGTTTCCTGAAGGGAAATCTAAAATCACCTCAAACCCCTGTTTTCTCCCACAAAACAATAGATCAAGCCGTAAGAGACCAAAAGAAAGAAATATATGGCTATATAAACTTGCAATAACAAGATCAATGGGGATTTAATGTGAAATAAAATTGGCCTACCTTCGAGCGGGGACTGCCGAAACTTCATTTGATTTCACCGTTCATGGTCACCATATGCCATATCAGCATGTCAAGGGATTTGCAATGGTACCACCCTTACCCCCCCCCCTCTTTATAAATTTCCATTTTCTCCCTTAGTTCATGATGAAGAAGGATCAGCAGAAGAGTAATGTTCTAGAAGGACGAAGAAGGAAGAGAATGGAAAGAAAATATGAAAAGGAAAGAAAAGAAAAAGGGGTTCGGGCCAGCCCCAGTGCCCCACTCGAGTTTATAGATCACCTATGCTAAAATCCACATTTTATACTCAATGAAAGAGACAAAATCTCATTCTGCTGTTTCATTCCAAATTTATCACTGAATTAACCTACACTAATAAATTAATATTTAATTCAATAATATTAAATATTAGTTATTCCCATAAAAATAGAACATCGTATATTTTCACAAAACTCATGTTTGAGGGTAAAAAGAAAATTCTGGGACAAATTGAGTGGTCAAAAAAATTATCTGAGATCATATTCTCATGTAAAAATACCATTTTACCATTTTATAATCATGTGATATCAAAAATTAAAATTTCCACTCAAAACTGAGGTCTGAAAAAACACGAGTCCTTAAAATATCTATACCTATTTTCATGGTGATTAAGGCTTATATCTTTTATTGACATAGTGGATGAATTATTTATATTATTTAGATATATATCATAATATTTTAATGATCATGATCTATATCATTTATGATTTCATCCTTTTCATAACTGATAAATAGTGAATGTTTCATGTCTCGATCATTACCGACTTTCTAGTACCCATGGATTTGCATAGGGCTTCCATGTGATCAATATAACATGTCTGAGATCCTTTGCAAGACCAAGATGATATGTCTAAGAGACTTCTTAATATGAGAAAACATGTTCAGAATCCTTGAGAAGATCTGGACACAAGTTAGAAGGCCTTCACATGATCCTTAAACTGATCTTGTGAAGTGTGTAATCCATTTTTAGGAGTATAAGTTTAACTCACCTCACATAATGATTTCATCATTTTAATCTTTCATTATATGAATTCCTCAACGATATTCAATCATTTTTTAACTCACATGTCTCATGGTTAGAAATAATTATATGAGGAATTAGCGATATCAATAAAACTCATCAGAGGGGATTCATGTAATCATGAGGTATGTTCTGATGGGTCTTCATGTGATATGTGAGATGATCATGGGAAATACATATTTCATTCGATTGATTTCCCAAGTGTAATTTAATTGTGAGCCTTGAAAAAGTTTACATAACTCATGTGACCCAAACGTTTGATCCTTATTTCTCCATGATTCTTCTTTAATTCTATTATATAAAATTTATAATTGTTATTTGGGGTTTTCTTCAACAAAAAATTTTCTAATACTCATTTTCCTAGCATCAAAAAATTCACCCCCCCCAAGTGAATCCCAGAGGAAGGAATAAGTACACTATTATGAGGATGTAAATTCCCACTTGTGTCCCATTGGATTCTACGTATTTGTTTCATGAGAATCTATTGGTCATTTTCAAGATCATTGGTATATTTTGAGGTTACCTTCAAATATGAGGATAGAGGACTAGAAATTTCCCTTTTTAGTCATGCCTCCAGATTTCGTAGATTCTTTACTTCTACATGATTTCTACGTATAAATATTTTGTGTGGACTAATCAAAAGAAATATTTATGTTATTTGATCACATGAAATCATCATGTAACAACCTCATCTAGATAATTCATGAAACCAATCAGATTTCTAATCATTATTATGTTTTTTGAACCATGTTGTGTGTCCTTGTCCATAATGCTCCTTTGTGTGATGTGTTTGGGCATCACAACACCAAGTAATTCTTCACAATATTTTTGTGACCCTATCATGGTCACTTGCTAATAAGTGTTTTAATGGATCATGACATCATGAGAATCTGCAAGGACCATGAGATCATGAGACCCATAATGGATCATGCATACCATGTTATGCAATCCAATTCATACATTTTTTCTCCAATATACCCCTTTTATGTTTTTAAACTTCTTCTAATTCATTCCTTTTATATCTTTCCAAAATTTATTTGAGATCACACAATGCATCTTACATGACCTCTTAGGGGGGATATGATCACTTGGAAACACAATTTTGATCCCTTGTATCAAGTCTCTTCTAAAAATAGGATTTTAGAGGGTCTCCTTTTGATTTATTCAAAACTATCCTTCATCGCATAGAATTCATCTATATTACTTTACCATTTGGGATTATGTCACCATCCTTTCACCTAACCACAATATCCTTACATGCTGGATTTAATCATCTTATAACTATATCAAGGTTATTATCTCTAAGTATAGACAACTGATTCTAGCCCTATTCAAGGGGTATTCTAACTCATTGAATCAATCATCACTAAGACTAGATTGTTATGATCTCACTCATTAACTGATTTCCCATAGTTACGTAACCATAATTGTATCCTCTTTGGAAAACATGAATGTTGAATGAAGTTAAAAAAAGGGAAATGTGCCCAAGTAGAATTTTTTGAATAATGGACATGGTCATTCTGTGTTAGATAGATCTGTATATAATTTTTGAAAATACATTACAAAAACCTCTATCATGTGACATTAATTTATAAATTAGTCATGTACCATCAATAATAACTTTTTATAGAGTTGACCAATCATTTTTTTCTCATTTATAACACTTTTTATCAGACCCATGGTGAGATAGGAATCATCCTATGGTACATCTATCATCTAAGGGGGGATACTTCTCTTTGGGTAGAAGTATGATGAATTACTACTCATCATAGATATTTGGGATGAACTTAAATATAATTAAACCATTGAAAAATGTATATTCACCATTTTAAGGATATGTTAAAGAATGAGATGAACAAATTCTCAATCATTTCATTACAGATTTTATCAATATCTTTCTTTATCCAAGGTGGTCTCAGCAAACTATGAAATATCCACATCGCTCCTCTTGTCGACAAGATATATTTCGCTCATATTGGGACACTCTAGAGGTTAGTGATCACTCTTTTATGGGTATATAAGTTGAAACCAGGAATATAATCACATCTCTGACTGGTGAATTTTTTTACGTGATTCTATATGGATGATGTTTCCCTAAAAGGGATGAATGTCTGGGAACTCATCTGGCAAATTGTTGATGGAATCTTGACAACCATAAGTGTCACTTATAAACCTATATATGATAGTACTTTATCATATTTATCATCTTCTCATTTATATTCATCAAGTTAAAACCCCTTACCAGATTAGAATGATCTTTCACTTTATATTTAGATGGATAGGAAAGCACTTTAGGTTTTATGGGTATAAAAAATAACTAAACTAACTTGTTCCCAATTCCTCCCTAGACTAATAAATGTCTTATAGGTCAAGAAAAAATCCTCATATGACTGTTAAATAGAGAAAATAATAACAAAAGAGTATTTTTTTTAAAATTTCATGCCATACCCCATAGCATCGAGGATGGTCATTAATGATGGAAGTGGTTTCCTCGATGAGAGGTAATATAAAGTTTCCAATCTGTATTAGTTTCTTCCAATATTTTTAGATGAATATTCATTTGTGACAGAGACACCAATTACATATTTTATATTTAGTTTTGTGTCATTCAAATATTGTCTTCTCTCACTTTTCCAAATTTGATATGGGAATTACATCCTAGACTTATCCATAAATTATAGCTGATTTTGTAACATGAGGATACTAATTATAATATCTCCTCACCACCTAGATATTATTCTACTCATCTATCCTAATTCTATTCCTAATATTAGATAGAATATTAACCATTTAGTGTGCTGATTTGACTCATTCGATAGATAAATACACCCTAAGCCTCCTAGGATCCCTTGTTCATGGACTCAATGGAACCATTTCAACACTCAATTATCTCATTAAACAATTTAACTCATCAATAAAAATATTCCTCGGATGATTAGGATGATTTTCTTCAGAAACCATCCACTCAATAAAAATAGGGGATTATTTGATAATTGAAGGAGTGTTATATCATATCACTGGAGAAGTGAGATCAGTCTGAGACACTATTTTTACTTCTTTATTATCTGGTTCAAACCTTTCGTCAAATTATTTGATACCTGATTATGTACTGAATATTATTCATCATGCCAATTCAACCTCTTAAATAACCACTAATTATGGGATAACATGAATAGTTATTTGGAACCAAATCCAAACCTTAGTTTTTTGAAACTCCCTTGGTGTAATATCTTACTATAGGGGAGTTCATCTACTAATTTTTTCATAGTATAGGGTTAATTGAATTAAAAAATAAGTGATTATAAGAAATCAAAATACAAATCATCATGTAATGTAAAAAATGTCCAACCATGAAAAGGGGTCATGTGACATTGACAATAAGAATGTATTATTTCAATTTATGAGGGATACCACAGAGTAGTTAGAACAAAAACATCATACATTTTCTCAAATGTGAGATTAATTGAGAAACTTGGTTGAAAATATAGAAAAAAATGAATCATTAATAACTCATGTGAAGGATTATTTTTGAAAGTCATATTCATTATAAGACTCCAGTAAAAAAAATATCAATAGTTATCCTCCTAGATTTGGTCTCTTAATCTACTATTAGAAGTATAGGAAATATAGTGCATGATTCATCAGTATTCAATTTACACCTCCCTCCATATTATAGCTAGTAAAGATAACTCAATAGAAACTTTTTTAAATGATATTATTGTATCTCTTATTGGGAACCCCTGGAGCTACTCCACACTATGAAGATTAATCCATCCTTTTTATTCTATCAATAACAAAATCCTTAAAATTTTATATATTTCATTCCAGAATTCATTTATTCATAATTTTCATTGAGTTTTAAATGGATCAATCATGTTAGAAAGTAGTGTTTATATATCCAAATATTGTGTTCACAGGTGAAGAAATCTAATTTAAACAAAATTGGTAATATAAAAGAGAGGATTTACAATGCTTAATTTAGGGGCTCCTATTTCAAAATTTAAGTTAACTAATGTCTTGTTTGAAGATGTTTTAAGTTATATATCAACCCACATTTTTAATTGAACAATATGATCTTATCTTTTGGAGGAAGAATTTCCTTCATGAATAGAGTTTTAACATCTATGACAATGCACATTCTATATATTATTAGATCTCCTAAAAGAATTATCTACACCCTTGAAACGATAATGAAATAATTTATATGGGATTCCAATTAGGGAAAAATTTCACTAGGAATCCTGAAGAAGGATGGAAAAATTAGATGAAGAGAGAGGTATTAACATACATAGTTTTGTTAACAAAATCTGTGGAATAATGGTGCAGCTGGAAGAGGATATTGTTCATGGCTCTTCTCTTTATGAATTTTTTTTAGATTGGTATGGGTATGGTTGGAAATTATGGTTTGATAACACCAAGAGGTCATCAACCCTCATGATAATTTTAGTTGTACATCTTGATATCTTGAGAGATAGGGTTCAATTGTTGGTGGTATGTGGTGATGTTAGGTTCTTGAATGACAATTTTTCGGGTGGCATTATTTTCTCTCCTTGGTGTCCAACCCCAAAAAATTCCTGTATAGAGGAAATTAGGCACCCAAAATTGATTCGTGCAATGCTATCTACTAATCATCAGCATGTCTTTGAAAACATTATTTTGGTTGAATATCCTAATAGTTTTGTGTTCAATGAGATCACTTTGGGGTAATTCATCACCAAATCCTTTTGTTACTTAACTCCGGTGATATTTTGGTTGATGACTGGGCCAACAATGAATGGTGAAAAGAAATACTATCTAAGGAAAAAATAGTTTCTCATGTCAGGAATCTTGCCTTACCCACCAATGATAATACTCATAGAATAGGTGTTTTCATGGAATTCATATGATGATTCTATGAGAATTCCATCATGGAATCTTCTTGGAAACTATTTTTTAGAAGAAAATGGGTGAAATTAATTTGGGATTTTATTGGGTAGTGGATGGGGATCTCTATACGTGGGGATTCAAAGGATATATTTCTTGATACTTTCTTTCTAGGTAAGGATTGTGAAGCGTCTGTTGGCAAATCCTGTGGAATGGTTTTTGTACTGGTTTTTTGGGTTTTGTGGGAAGAAAGAAAAATATTGATAGAGGGTCATTGATATTACATAATTATATTTTTGTTGTGTTTCATGGCATTTTTGGTGTAACATAGTTCAATCATTTATGTAGGAAGGGCCTTATATCATCTTGCTATTTTTCTTCCATATAATACTAGTATGGATAAGGAATGAGGATTGGCCACACTGTGTCACTGGATTTCTTGGAAAATCCCAGTGTTGGTTTAAACCTAAATATAGATGGATCTAATTTGTAGGGACAGACGCATGGAGGTGGATTGGTTTGGGATGGCATGGTCTTGATACTATTTGGTTTCTCCTCCTTCTATGGTTAGGAGAATTCTCTTGGTGTTGAGGTCGGATCTCTCTTTAGTAGGATTTCATTGTACACATTGTACGATATTGATGAGGATACAATGGAATATACATCCAATGTTTTTATGGAGAATCTTAATTGTAATTGAAACATTTCATTCAATCTGGTTTATTTTATTATGAAGTTTATAATGCTCATTAGTCAGGGCACATAGGTCACTCACACATGGAAGGAAGGCAATTTCACGTTTCATTGTCTTTATTGTAATGGTAGTCCAACTAAAAGACTTATTACTTATCTTCGTCCTGGTTCAATTAATTCTATTTTCATGTCTGTAATATTCGGTGATTCTCTTGTAATCCATCATTAATTACCCCTAGATCACATGTTTTATGAATAAAATAGTTAATTCGGTAGATGATTAACATATTAAGAATAATCATTGATGTATTCTTATTTTTCTACTCAATATCTTCTAGTTCAAAAAGGATAAATTGGGTAAATATGTCCCATAGTGAGAGGGTTCTGATTTTTTCCTATGTTAATGGACTAGTTAATAATATATAAATTCTTTATAGTTCTATATAGTTGTTCCCGCAATCTGTGTATAACTTTTTTTCAATATTAACTTTTTCTTAACACACTAAAGGAAAAATATTGTTGGCATTGACTTATATTTTTTCTAGTATTATCTTTCTAGTTTTTCAACCTAACTTGTTTTGTACATTTTCCATTTATTACCTTTTCCAATTAATAAGTTCTCATTTCGTTATAGATCACGTATCTTTTTTTGTCTATAGATAAGAGACTAAACATTTGACTAGGGTTCTCATTGAGGGTTTCTGACTCTTAAATCCATACACAACGTTATTTGGTAGTTTAA
The DNA here is from genome assembly GCA_963277665.1 of Viscum album. Taxonomy (NCBI): domain Eukaryota; kingdom Viridiplantae; phylum Streptophyta; class Magnoliopsida; order Santalales; family Viscaceae; genus Viscum; species Viscum album. Next base: position 1,916,461,625 of record OY728125.1, on the reverse strand, counting down.
TGTAATGGGAACTAGAATATTTTTTGTATTTTATGTTCTTATAACTTATAAATTCTATGTTTCAAAGGACTTATAACTTGGACCTTATGTTACTGTAGCTTAGGGTCTTCTAGATTGGACGGTCTGTTGTTGTAGTTTTGGGTATTCTAGCTGAAACATTTTATTATTGTATTTTAGGGTCTTCTAGTTCAGAGCTATTGTTTACGTAGATTACGATATTCTATCTCATACCTGATATTATTATTGTCCAAGGTCCTCTATATTATACCTAATGTTGTTTTAATTTATAGTTTTCTATCTCAGGACTACTATTGTTGTCATATAGGGTCTTCTAGATAGGACCTTTGGTTATTCTGGATTATGTATTTCAAGCATGGAACAATTGATGTGTAGTTTAGGATCTTCTTTATTGAACCTACTTTTAATAGTTATTAAAGATAGGTATTCAAAGAGGGTTATAACACACTTCATAATTTGAAGGATGTATATTCATGATGTTTTAGAAAACCCTGCATCCTTATAAAAATTGATATTAATAACTGGTTCAATCACACTGCATGCTTTGAAGGATGGATATTCATGGAGGGTTTGAACACTGCGCATTATTTTTGAAATTGGTGGGTTATATATTGATGTGACATTATGGATGTAAATCCCCCTAGTATAGTTGTAATATGGTATACATAAATCATTTTCTAATGAGATTTAACATTATATTTTGATATAGGTAAGACGTGTTAGTGATGATCACAAAACACGCTGAGGTATTGAGTTTCACTTTGATGTTGCAAGGGCTCATGAGGATTAGAGGTATTTTCCGACAATTAAGATATGCCTCTAGGGGATGGTTCAATGTCCCTTATTCATTATATTTAATGGGATTACATTAATGGTTAGGTATATGGATCCCCTCTATATTCCAAAGACCATGGAATATTTATAAATATTCAAACATTTGTAAGATGAAGTAGGGTATAGAGAAAAATTCTATCCAATGAGGGTTTTAGCACTCTGGGGGAATTAGTTTTTTATGGTTGTGAATGTCAAGCCTTATATCACATTATTTAGGGTTATTTGATAAGGTCTATAAAATTTTTTTAGAATAGAGTAAATAACCCCTTCTTCAAAAATTGGTGTAGTAAATGGTGACAGAACATAAAGGATTTCAGATCAACTTTATTAATCTATTTATGGGAATTTTAAATCATGGTCAAATAAGATATAAGTCAACTAAAAATGGGAGCTAGTTGGAATCGGTCAACAATTATTAATTGTGGAAATCATTATGATATGTAATTAGGGAAATGAGATATGAATTTAAGGGGTACCCTTCCCCTGGAACCAAACCGTCCACTTAGCATAAGTTCTTAGGTGTTGTGATATTCAACAAAAAATCCATTTGGGGACCCTTAAAATCAACTAGTCCTCATTTTCAATACACTATAGTGAATTACCTAGAGATATTACTCAATGATATGGGGTTCTAAGAAAATTATAAAAACTCATGGAATTTTTGGGTATCAACATAGATGTAAAATACATGAATGTGGTTAATTGAAAATGTAATATTCATGGAGGGTTTTGGCACCCAAAAGTTTGTCTCACAAAAATATAAAAGTAAAATTATTATGGTTATTGGATGTAACAAACACTTAATAAAAAATTCCTAGACCAAAGGGATTTTTGGAGAATGCTTTGGATTTTACTTGGGCCACAATATAAGACCTATGATCTTTAAGCATATTATTTGTACTCTAATTTTTATAAACTCTAGAGATGGAGATCTTTGATATTGTATGATTCAATTTTTATTAGACAACCCTTTATGGATTTTGAGCCTAAAATTTTTATGTATCCTTCATTGGAAGTTTAGGTTCTTATAATTGGGAATTTCAGTGGATAAAGATTAAGGTTGTACAACTTAGACTACAGTGACCAACCCATATCTCATTCCATTTAAAAAACAACCTTTGGAGTAGGAGATAAAATGTTTTAAATCGTGGCTCATGGTTCTAAAATATTGACAAGTGGTATCAAAAAGTCATGTTGATGATGACCTAGAATCACACTATGGAGACATGTTACACTATAATGATGTTTGATATCACAAGTATCATATGGTCATTCATATAAAGCCTAAATGTAACATCCGGGTTCCAGAACCCACCCAGAGGCGCCCCATACCCAGTTGGTCACATGGCCTCAAGAGCATTTCCCCAAATGCCAGAGGCCCCCGAATAGTAGTGAGGCCATTGGGTGTGATAGTGGGGAAACTATGCCCTCATTGGGAGAGTATACAGTGGAAGTAAAGAAACAAGAAATAGCAGAAGAAGTAAATATCCAACAACAATGCACAAGTAAAGAGTGGAAGATGAAAAAAGAAACCACTGGAGCACATATGTATATATGAAATGATTCATAATACATATCTATGAAAACAGCCAAACAGGTCATAATTCTAGAAATAAAAAACAGTACCAAAAATAGTACAAAATAAAAGATAAACAGCTCCTCAGTATTGCAAGCCTAAGCTTGGTACCATTATCTACACCTCCAAAGAAATCAAGGTCCAGAAGTCAAATGGTGCTTGCCCTTGTCTATACCTGCAACAACATATTCTGTTTGGGCCCAAAATCATGACCCAAACATGGTGTGAGACTAAATCCCAATTGGCAACCACCGGATGACCTGTGCCTAACAGCCAGTGAGCATATGGAAGGTAATAGTATAGTAAGCGGTAGACAGTAATAGTAAATAGCAGGCAGTAATCTGTAAGCAGTAACAGGATGATATACAAAAGTAATCAATCCACAGAACAATAAGCACCAGTGAAGAAAAGAACTAACCACAAAAGGAACCCCTCTGGGAAGTACTCACATCCAACCCCTCTGGTCCTATCCAAGAAGTACCAACAACCCTCTGGGAAGTGCACTCATTCTAACCCCTCTGTTTTGGTCATACAATATTATAAGACTCTCTAGGGAAGCTCGCTCAGTCAATTCCCCTTATAGTCTAAGGTAGTCAGGGACTCTCTGACGATGATCATGCGGTCTATACCTCTTATATCCCCAAGGTCTAGAAACTCTCTGAGGAAGCTCACTCGGTCAATTCCTCTTATAGTCTCGGGTCTATCACAGACTCTCTGAGGAATCTCACGCAGTCAATTACTCCTCTAGCCTAGAATGGTTTAAGGAAATTCAAACAAGTAAAGACTCTCGGAGGAAGCTCACTCAGTCTACCCTCATATAGTCTATAATATCCAAGACTCTCTAGGAAGCTCACTCAGTCTATCCCCTGTAGTCTATAATAACCAAGACCCTCTGAGGAAGCTCACTCTGTCTACCCTTCTTTAGTCTATAATATCCAAGACTCTCTGGGAAGCTCAGTCGGTCAATCCCTTATAGTCTATAGCACAAGGTTCTCACAGTCATGTGCCGGTCAGTGCATAATAATGCTATATGTCCAAATTACACCTATAGATCTACTTGGTTGACCATTCTATAGAACAACAATCATGTCAATAATGTCATTCCATCCTACAGTCACATGGCATGGAAAACAGGTATAATGGCCAAAGGCTAACAAAACCAAAAGGTCATAACAAAACAAGGCATGGGAAAGATATCCAAGCATTGTAATTATCCTCAAACATGATCAAATTACCTCTACACAAGCATATAAGAAATGAAGGAGAACAACAGAGGTAAAACAGTAATCACATAATACCCCGTTCATGGGTATTGGTGTGAATTGCACAAAAACTCAAAGACATCAAACAAAAAGGCCCAAACCACCTACCATGGTGCTAGGAGATCAATATACTTGAACCACGATTCATGATTCTCCTTAGAACGATGTAAATATACAAAAACACGCAAAATTATCAACCCAAGATATCTCAAGAAACAGGGAAAATCATTGAATGAAACTCAAGAATAAAGGAAGAGCTTACCGTTGCGGTTCCAATGCAATAAACAGCAGTCGATTTGGCAAACAGACGGAGGCTCGGAGGATGATTGTGGACATACAGACTCTCCCGGTCGAAGATGCTTGAGAAGAAGAAATTTATGTCGATTAAGACACCGTGTACTTCTGGGGTACACAGCGTGTACTTGGCCTTTCCGTAATCTACTTGAAGCGGCCTCCACATCACCCCTATACACCGTGTGTGTAGACCGTACACGGGAAACACTTGGCCTCGGGTGGCAATAGGATACATGGCGTGTACTTATAACGTACATGGCGTGTACTTTGAATATTTATAAAATTTCCTCTTCTTCTCTAAAATGACCATAAATGAAAAAAGATACATGAAACGAAGATCCGGGTTCTTATAAAATTCCCCCATTAAAGAAATTTGTCCCCAAATTTCCCTAGCGAGGTGTAGAAGAAGAAACCCTGAACAGCTCCGGCCACTGTGATCGTACACTAGCCTCCCTATCCTAGGTCTCGTCCGGTACTCACCCGTGTTGCAATAGCACTCGTACCAGAGGAACAGACCCGCCACGGAGAACCTTCGTACTCCGATCGAAAATCCGGATAGGATTCTCCTCAAAAGACGCATCCTCTTCAAGCTCAACCTCATCAGGTTGAAAGACATGAGACGGGTATGAAAACTAACGTCAGAGCTGAGAGACGTGGAAGACGTCGTGCATATCCCAGTACCTCTGAGGTAACTACAATCGATAGGCAACCATCTCAACTCTGTCCAACACCTCAAACGGCCCGACATACCTCAGAGAAATCTTACCCTGTCTCTGAATCCTCTTGTGTCCCAACCTTGGTGTGACACATAAAAAAACATGATCCCCGAACTCAAAATCCAGAGGTTGTCTCCGCTGATCTGCAAAAGATTTCTATCAAGATTGTGATGTATCTGTCTTCTTCTGAATAAACTCTATCTGCTCCAAGGTATCTTGAACAAGATGAAGTCCCAACAAAGCTGCCTATCCTGCCTCCAGCCAGCACAAAGGTGATCGGCATGGCCTACCGTACAAAGCCACGTAAGGTTCCATCTGAATGGTCACATCAAAACGGTTGTTATAGGAAAACTCCGAAAGAGGAATATGTTTCTCCCAAGAACCACCATAGTATAGAATGCAAGCTCGGAGCATATCCTCAAGCACATGGATCGTACCCTGGGACTGGCCATCTGTCTGGGGATGGTATGTTATACTCAAAAGTACCTGTGTACCCAAAGCCTTCTGAAGCCCCTTCCAGAACCAATAAGTAAAACATGAATCCCTATCTGAAACAATGGAGTGTGGAACTCCATGTAGACGTAAAATCTCTCGGATATACAACCATCCCAGCTCATCAACACTTAAGGTCTCCTTGATCGGAAAGAAATGAGAAACCTTCATATGCCTGTCGACGAAAACCCAATCAACATCACTTCATCGAGGTGACCTCGGTATCCTGTTCATGAATTCCATTGTGACATCAATCCACATTCACTCGAGAATGGGTAACTACTGTAAAATCACTGTTGGTCAATGATGCTCCGCTTTCACCTGCTGACAAGTAGAACATCTCATGATGAAACCAATAACATCTATCTTCATACCTGGCCACCAGTACTGGAGGTGTACATCATGATACATCTTGGTGAGGCCAGGATCAACTGCCCAAACAGAGGAATGTAAATCCCCCATCAGCTCCTCGGGTATGTCAACTAGCACCCATACGCATCCCTGGAAATGGAAGATCTCATCCTCTCCCACTGTCCATCCAGGAAGAGGGTCCTCTCCTGACACACACCTCCACAGGACTAGGACTTCTGAGTCTGATAGCTGCCTCATCCATACCTAATCAAGATGGGTAGAGGTAATAGCTACAGAAGATAGAAATTTATGCCCATGTTTGACATGCACCTCTAAATTCATCATAGAGAACAGAGAAATAAGCTACTACTCATTGCTGGCCTCCTGAACTTCCTGAATCTGAGTTCTTCTGATCAACGCATCAGCCACTGTGTTTCCCTTTCCCGGCATATAGGCAATCTCAAAGTCGAAGGACTGGAGATACTCGAACCACCTACACTGTCTCAGATTCAGATTGCGCTGAGTGAAGATTTACTTGAGACTCTTGTGGTTGGTAAACACCACAAAGTGCTCTCCTAGAAGGTAATGTCTCCAATAGTATAAGCCGTGAACAACAGATACCAACTCCAGATCATGCGTCGGGTAGTTCCTCTCTTGTGGCCTCAACTGCCGAGACCCGTATGCAACGACTCCATATCCCTCCATAAGTACAGCTCCCAGTCTGACACGTGAAGCATCATAGTATACTGTATAGCTCTTTCTCGGGTCTGGAAGGACTAGTATTGGTGTTGAAGACGACCTACCTTTCAGCTTCTAAAAGGCTGACTCACAGGAATCTGACCATAAGAACATCACACCTTTATTGGTCAAACCTGTCAGCGGTGTTACTAGGCATGAAAAGTCTTGTATGAAACGCCTGTAGTATCCATCCATCCCTAGGAAACATCGCACTTCAATAAAGTTCTTCGAATGATACCAGGAAACTACAGCTCTCACTTTCTATGGGTTCACTGATAATCCTGCCTCCAAGATGACGTGACCCAAGCGGTGAATCTGATCCATCCAAAAGTGGCACTTCAAGAGCTTAGAATATAACTAATGCTCTCTCAGTGTACTCAAAACAATCTCAATATGGGTAGCATGGTCATGTCGAGTGAGAGAGTCACCAAGATATCATCCACAAAGACCACCACGAAAGAGTCCAAGTACGGATGGAACACTCGGTTCATTAGTGCCATAAAGGTTTATGGCGCATTCGTGAGTCCGAATGGAATGATTGAATACTTGTATAGACCATACCTGCTCCTGAAGGCTATTAGAGGTATATCTGATGGTCTAACGTGCAACTAATGATAACCGGACATTAACTCGATCTTTGAAAACACTCGGTCTCCTCAAATCTGATCAAATATGTAATCGATCCTCACCAAGGGATATCGGTTCTTGAGCATCAACTGGTTCAACTTCTGATAATCCGCACAAATCTGAAGGGTATAGTCTGCCTTCTTCGCAAAAAGGATAGGTGAACCCCAAGGAGAAGTACTAGGTCGGATGAAACCCTTTTCCTGCAACTCCTCCAACTGCTTCTTGAGCTCCTGCAACTCAGGTGTAGCCATCCTATAAGGAGGAATGGACACTGGTTCCACTCCTGCCATGAGCTCAATAGAAACGTCTACCTCACGCTCTGGAGGAAAATATGAAAACTCCTCTAGAAAGACATCCCTAAAATGATCCACCACTGGAAGAAAGTCTAACTGTGAGGTCCCCTGGTCATCCAGATAAAGACTAGAAATTTGTGTTGTAACTCCTCCAATCCCAAGTTGCTCTGGTCCCGCTCTACTCACCTGAACATCCCACTCACCTCTATGGAGAAAAGATCCACCCTCTGGTGATATGATACTCACCCTGCGGCGATAGCAGTCGATAACTGCCGGGAAGGGAACTAAATAGTCCATATCGGGAATGACATCATAGCATGTCATCTCTAGGACATAGAGGTCCCATATGAAGTGACAACCACCAACCTCAAGAGGGATCTCTCTGCACTGACATACGCTAGACGTCCTCCTTCCCAATGGTGTATCAAGAGTAAACATGTCGGTAGACGAAAAGATACAGAGCCCAAGGCTCTCCACAACAGCAAAAGAGATAAATCTATGCGAATAACCAGTATCGAAAAAGGATGAAGATAAAAATGAGGCTACTAAGATCATACCTCGAATTGTAGAAGGTATGGGATCCTGCTCCTGATGGGTCTGCTCCACAGCGAATGTTCGGCCTGTACCGTGGCCCTGCGCCCCTAGATGACCTCTCTAAGCTAATCCACTCTGTTGTCACCGGTAACCTAGTGACTTACCACCATGGCCACGACCTCCACCTCGGCCCGAACAGTTGAAAGAACTCTAGTTCCCAGACTGGTGAGAAACCGGTGATACTTATCCTGTACGCGGGGTCATTGAAGAACCCCTACAACCAGCTGTAGGTGAGAAGATCTGACAAAAATGCTAAAGATACCCCATCTTGCTGCAAGATCAGCACTTTGTCGGGTCTCTCTGAAATGGAGGCCTAGTATGCCCACTCCTACCACACTGGTATCATTTAACCTGGATACCCAAAGATACCTTCCGCCTATCCTGATCTCCTCGAGCATACTCCCTACAGCACTTCCTGCTATCAGTAGGAGGAACACTAGCTCTGGAGGTCGAGCTTCCCTAGTTCACTGCCCTAGAATCCCTCAGATTGCACTCTGTGATCAGCGTCTGGTTGACGATAAATGATATCGAAGTCAACCAAATGATTTTCACCTGCGAGCGGATGTCGTGCCTCAGAAAATCCTCGAACTTCCACGCACGGAACAACTCCTCGCAACCTGGAATAGGCGTGAATCACTACAGATCAGTAAAACAAGATGAATAATCCATAACAGAAAGAGTACCCTACTCGAGACTCATAAACTCCCAAGCACGGTCGGCCCACAAGGTATCTGGATAGAATTATTCATAGAAGATGTGATGAAACCCATCCCAATTAATACTCTACTGGCGCCCTGACTGTGATATCACGTCTCACCACCTCTTGGCAGTGTCTCAGAGCATATAAGTATCCAGCATTACCCTTATATCTCGAGGTATCTCCAGATTCTCGAATATCGACAGCATGGCCTCTATCCATGACTCTGCAGCCTAGGGGTCCTCCATCCCCTGAGAAAGTATGAGGATGTTGCTACTGGAAAACCCGCATAAACTCGTCGATCAATAGGGAAGGAGGTGGCGCTCTCTAAAAGGTCTACATCAACCTCAGGATGTCCTCCCTGAACTGCGCATCGGCGCCTGCAATGGGTATAACTAATGGTTCCAAGGATGGCACAGTAGGAGGATCTGTAGGAGGTCCCTGATCGGCCATATCTGGTGTCTGATCACCATCTGGAAGCTGACATATGACCAGAGGACGTCTCAGAGGCATATCTCTGAAAGATCAAAATCACACCTTAGATAAGGATTATCAAGGATAGAGAACACAAGAGCACAAAACTGGAACATGAAGAAGAAACACTCTTGTTTCACAAAACATGACTACACGACGTGTATAAAACTACACGACATTCTCTTTAAGTCCATTTACATGGGCGTGTACTTCTGCCACCATTGGTAGTGTAACACCCCAGACTACACAACGTGTTGTCCCCATACATGGGGTGTACTCAATATCCATTCCCCTTCCCAAGTCTCTTTACACGGATAACTCACATGGTCCTCATAACCCTATACTACATGCGTGTTCACTAAGGACACGGCGTGTACCAGGAAAGTTTTTGGCGACCTGTGTTGTTAGTTACATGGCCTGCTACACGGCTGACCCTTACACGGTGTGTTCCAAACAAGAACGACATGTATAGGAGAGATGACATCGTCCCGTATTGTTCGTGACATGGCTGGGTACCTAGAACAAGACTACAGGTCGTGTTCATACCCAACACGATGTGTAATACATGAGCTTCCCCGACCCGTGTTGTTAGTGATATGGTCGGGTACATGACTCACTACTACACATCATGTAACGACTGTACACGGCGTGTTTCTAAAAACTTTTTCACCACCCCATGTTTCTGCTCACATAGTCAATGACATGGTTTAAAACTACATGGCGTGTAATCAAGTACACACCATGTATTCTGGGTTTTTTTCAGGCAGTAGCTCAGAAACAACACCGAAGCCCAGAAAACACTGAAAAACAAACATGAAGGTGCTGAATTCCGATCCATGAGGGCCCATACTCCCCGCAAACCAAAGCTTGGCATCTTCTACATATCATATACAAGGGAAACAAGTCAATGATCCACCAATTTCTGATTCATGAGGGCCCATAACACCTCAAGAACCAAAATTTGGTGTTCATTTAAGCAAGTCACAATAAATACAATTCCTCAATCAAACTGCATGGATTCTACCAAAGCATCTATCACAACAGCATGCATAATCTACATAGTGTCTATCACAACAACATGCAATCGCTAATGCACCCTAGAAGGAATGGAAAGAATGCATGGAATGTGATTTCTAACAAGTTATTATATGATGCATGTGATGGAATACCCTCATCTCATCGGGTTGCGACAGAAATTGAACCACACTAGCACAATAATAACAACACAAGGCATGTGAATCACTCTAGGTGAAATCATATCAACTGAAAAATCTCAAACCAGAAAACTACAATAACGAGGTAGATTGAATTTTACCTGTACACAGGTTAGCTAATCTCGAGCAAAAGTTATTACCAAGTACTGAATCCTTCATATCCCTGGATAAAGGATCCAAATAGTAAATAAAGAGAAAAGAATTCGGTTGATACCACTTTGTAACATCCCAGTTCCAGAAGCCACCCTAAGGCACCCCGTACCCGGTTGGTCACATGCCCTCAAGTGCATTTTCCCAAACTCCAAAGTCTGCTGACTAGCAGCGAGGGCCTTGGGTGTGATAGTTTGGAAACTATGCCCTCATTGGCAGAGTACAAAGAGGAAGTAAACAAAACAAGAAATAGCATAAGCAGTAAATATCCAACAACAATGCACAAGTAAAAAGTCGAATACTAAAACAATAAACCAATAGAGAACATATGTATATATGAAATGATGCATGATACATATCTATGAAAACATCCAAACAGGTCACAATGCTGGAAATACAAATAGTACCAAAACAAGCACAAACAAAAAGATAAATATCTCCGCAGCATCGCAAGCCTAAGCTTGGTTCCATGCTCTCCTGCTCCAAAGAAATCAAGTACTATAAGATGAAGGGTTCTTTCCCTTGTCTATACCTGCAACAACATAGTATGTTTGGGCCCAAAAGCATGACCCAAAAAGTGTGTGAGACTAAATCCCAGTTGGAAATCACCCGATGATCTGTGCCTAACAGTCAGTGAGCATATGGCAGGTAATAGTATTGTAAGCAGTAGACAGTAACAGTAAACAGCAGGCAGTAATCAGAAAGTAGTAACAGGATGATATACAATAGTAATCACTCCAGAGAACAACAAGCACCAGTGAAGCAAACATCTAACGACAATAGGAACCCCTCTTGGAAGTACTCACAACCAAACCCTCTGGTCATATCCAAGAAGTATCAACAACCCTCTGGGTAGTGCACTCAGCCTAACCCCTCTGGTTTGGTCATAAGAAATTATAAAACTCTCGGTGGAAGCTCACTCAGTCAATTCCACTTATAGTCTAAGGTAGTCTGAGACTCTCTGAGGAAGATCATGTGGTATAACCCTCTTATATCCCCAAGGTTAAGAAACTCTCTTAGGAAGCTCACTCGGTCAATTCCTCCTATACTCTCAGGTCTATCACAGACTCTCTGAGGAAGCTCACTCGGTCAATTCCTCTTCTATCCTGGAATGGTTTAAGGAAATTCAAACAAGTAAAGACTCTCTGATGATGCTCACTTGGTCTACCCTCCTGTAGTCTATAATATCCCAGACTCTCTTGGAAGCTCACTCAGTTTATACCCTATAGTCTATAATAACCAAGACTCTCTAAGGAAGCTCACTCGGTCTACCCTCCTATAGTTTATAATATCCAAGACTCTCTGGTAAGCCCACTTGGTCTATCTCTTATAGTCTATAGCACAAGTTTCTCACAGTCCTATGCCAGTCAGTGCATAATAATGCTACAAGGCCAAAGTACACCTATAGAGCTACATGGCTAACCATTCTACAGAACAACAACCATGTCATGAATATCATTCCATCCTACAGTCACAAGGCATGGGAAACAGGTATAACGGCCAAAGGCTAACAAAACCCAAAGGTTATAATAAGAACCAGGAATGCGTAAAACATCCAAGCATAGAAATTATCCTCAAACATGATCAAATTACCTCTACAAAATCATACAAGCAAGGAAGGAAAACAACAGGGGTAAAACAGTAATCACATAATACCTCGTTCACGTGTATTGGTGGGAATTGCACATAAAACACAAAGACATCGAACAGAAAGGTGCAAACCACCTACCTTAGTGCTAAGAGATCAATATACATGAACCACTAGGCTTGATTCTCCTTATAATGGCGTAAATCTATAAAAACGTGCAAAATGTTCAACCCACGGTATCTTGAGAAAGAAGGAAAATCATGGAATGAAACTCAAGAAGAAGGAAGAGCTCACTGCTAAGATTCCAACGCAATAGACAATGGTCAACATGGAAAACAGACAGAGGTTCGGGGGCTCGGAGGATGCTTGCGGTCATACAGATGCTCCCGGTCAAAGAACATTAATAAGAATAAGTTTATGTCGATTAGGCATGACCCTGTCCCATTTAATGAAAAAAAGTACATGACATGTACTTCTAGGGTATGCATCATGTACTTGGCCTTTCCGTACTCCGCTTTAAGTGGTCTCCAGATCACCCCTACACACCATTTGTGTGTCCCGGACGTGGCCAGCACATGGCCTCACATGACAACAATGTACACGACGTGTAATTATAATGTACATGGAATTTACATTGGAAATTTCCAAAATTTCCTCTTTTTCAAAAAAAAATGACTAGAAAAGGGAAAACATACCTGAAACGAAGATCCGAATTCTTACACTAAATACCTATGGTTGATGGTTTTATGGCCCTTATGTTGATCTAACTCAAACATGGTAAATTAGTGTCTTCTTTTCTCCTTTTTGAGTTCCATGGAAGGTTTTTGGAAATCTGAGATACTCAGAAAATGATGTTTGATTTATGTATTTAGGTACAAAAAATGATGATGGAAACAAAAAAAATTATTTGATCAAGTTTAGGTTCTTGTATTCATTTGAGAAGGAGTGATGCATTGTAATTTAATGGGAAGTTAATATGATTAAATTTTTGTGTAGTTTGACATCATGTGATCTGGACATTTTCTTTACAGTATATCATTATCTAGTAAGGATATGGGAATTGATGTGATGTTATGAAATGCATCCCCAAAGACACCAAGAATTTGATGGGTTAGTAAGGGAATAATTGTAATTTATGTGGTTGGGATTCCTTAGTTTTCCCTATGAATTTCATAAGATAATGAATCATCTTGCATTCAACTATTTTAAAGATATCCCTCTCTGTAGATCTATCTCATAAAAAATGAGGGAAGGAAATAAAATTTGATTATGCGACTGGTCCCATGTTTGATGAATCATACGCGTCATTGTGTATCCCATGACAACATGAATAAAGTCCCATGTAGTTCTCATATGGATCCCCACATAGATAAAAGTTGTATTCCAGGAGGGATACTTTTAATCTCATACAAAATATTTTTTATGATTCCACTACATGAATCCATACCACATACAAATTACATTCAATTTCTACTATAGTATAGAACCATCGGGAAGATAGGTATCACATAAAAGGGTTCAAAATTAATGTAGGAAGGATTTTTTTGAGAATTCATGGTTATGGTTAGTTATAGGAGGTATAATAAACTCATTATATCCTTTAGGGATAGGATCCCATACATATTTAGTTTTAGTGAATTTAGCAGTCCACTTATATAGATCGAACTCGTAAGAAGTTGAGAGGGGCATGTTTCCCCAGAAAGAGAATTCATTAACCATAACCCAAGTGTAGTATCTCTAATCATCGATGATACCTTAAAGTTAAAGGGATCTTATATTGTGAAATGAATTCACTATATGGGTCATCTTTACATATATGAGAATAAACAATATTTAAAGCTTTCAAAATGGATCAATCACTAGGGAAGGTTCTGATATTAAAAAATTTGTGGCTAGGATTAAGAAAATCTACTCAGACGTCACTACATATCATGATAGTTCATGAATCAAAACAAATTTAGTTATTATAAGAGAAGTTTTCATATATATATATATAAGCCTCATTTATAATGATTGGGGGATTTTTTATTTGAATATTTTTTTAGGCTCGGGATTAGGGAACCTGGGTATAACTATATCTCCTATGAAAACATGAATCAAGACACATATATAGATCATAAGGGATACTCCCCACATTAATCAATATCATATACCAAGAGGGGGAATTTTCATATCATATATTGGCATTCATATGAAATATTCATCCCTAACCCAAATTTAGTTTTAGGATGGTAGTCTCTAAGATGTTTTTTTCGGTCTTGCAAGATAGACCATATGTCTTGTATTTTACTATTGTGTAACCTAAATATATGAGGGATAATTAATTTATAGTCACAAAAATTTACCCAATATGAATTTTTAGAATACTAAGTACATCAAGAAATTTTGGACTTCATAGGAGGATCATACCTCAAAATTAAAGCGTACAAAAATAAAATGTTATAATCATTCTTTGATAATGGGTACGATGCACGTACAGGTAACATAAAAAGTTTTGGAATAATTTTGAATACATTTATTATATAATTTTTTTGTAATAACCCAAGAATATATGGTTCAATGGTATGTGATGTTTGGTTGGTATAGATCACCCATTAATAGTGGAGGGAGTCCATATCACACATAGTTTGGACAATAAATATGATATTAAGGGGGGAATTCCTCTAAGACCAAAAGATACACTAGGTAAAATCTCTGAGGCATTGTGTTATTCACTAAAGAATCATAGTGGATTTCTTTAGTATCAACTAGTCCTTTCTTTCATGTTGTTATATGTTGAAACCATGAATATGTTGGTTAAAGGTCTATGGGGTTTCAAGAGAAGTGTATCAACTCAAGTAATTGTTTGGTATTAACTTAAATATGAATGATATGAATTTTGTTCATAGGGAATGTAATATTAAATATAGATTCAAAAATCCTAAAAAATATTCCAACTTGTAATAGACATATTTTTATGGAGGATTTAAAAAACATGATTATCTTGATTACATAGTCATTATTGGGATGATCTGTTTGGAATCAAGACCTCTTTTTATCCATTTTAACATCATGCGTCTAGAATGTTACCATATAGTGTAATTTCATGTGAATAAGATTTTGTCATGAAATTTATATTCCGGTGAATATGACATTTTTTCTTATATTGGAATAGAATGATCCTTGATTGCACCTATAAAACTTTCTTTATAGGTTCCCTAAGCTCACATCAGTCTTGAACGTTGTGAGAAATAAGATACTATTGGGAATCAAATTCATCCATAAGAGACTGTATAAATGGGAATATGTGGTGGAATATAAATTTTTATAAAAGTGGGAATCCACAAAAAAATTATTTCTCATTAAGGAATACAGTTGGGAGTGATGGGAACTTGTGGATGGGCCTAAAAAAGTTGATCTAGGTAACAGTATATATCATGTGTTGACAAGAACAAATTCATCCATAATTTTTATAAAAAGTAATCTATGGATAGGTCTATTTGATATACAAGGAGTGGGAATTATGTATTTCTTATTATTATTTTTATATTTTAGTTGGTTTTAGGATTATGTAAAATCAAAATCACTAGAAATCTTTTGGAAACAAGAATCGTTCCACAGATAGTTCTAGGGAAATCTCCCTAAATAGGTTTGACACTAATATAAGGAGGGATATTGTTTTAATATATAATATGGTTAGTATTAGGATTTATGATTTGTGTGTCACTGAATATCCTTTGATAATAGAAATCAGCCCACATTTAGATCTTATATTAATATTCCTTATGTAGTTTTAAGATATAAAATGAGGCAAAATTGTTATTTTATTTCAAGTGGAGTTAGGATTTCAGTTTTGGGATTCATGATGTATTTTGTAGTAACATTTATCAATCCACAATTGTTTCTAATATATGATCCCTTATGTGGATATAACTCTCGCATGGGGATGGGTTATTTTTATTCTTTTCTTAACATTGAAAATAGGATTAGTATTAGAGGATTTGAGCATCAATATTTTTCATTTAATAATAAGAATTAATCCATGCATAATTCTTGTAATGAAATCTATCTGCACAAGCCCAACCCATATCAAGAGAGATATAATTGTATTAACCATGTGAATATTATCTTGTAATCATGTTCCATAAGGTATTACCCATTATAATTAGTTTAAATTATGATATAATAGACCATATCTTGCATAGTTTGAAATCATGCAACTAAGACATAAGTGTCCAGCAGTCTAATGTCATTTGATGATAACTTCAGTTCTATGAACCATAGTTTCTTTTCAAAAGGACTTGGAATATGATGGTATAAAACAATGATACATTCTTAACCCCTTTTACCCTTAAGAAAATGATTTATATAAATAATTTCTTTAAATTCAAATCTCAAGGGTGGTTGTTTGATTATTAGTGGGATTAACATACCATCATTATAGAATTGATCATTAGTTAAAGTGTACCATTCCTATGGAACAAAAATATCTCATTGACACAATATCTTATGCATTTTGTTATTCACTAATGAATACAAGTGGGTTCCCTTTATAAAACAAAATATCCCCTATGACAAAGGTCTTAGGAATTATGTTATTCACAATTGAATCCTAGAAAGGTTCCTTTAGGACTGGTCAATCCCTATTAAAAATATTCTATAAAGGAGAACAATGAGAACCTTTTATTGTGGTTTATGAAATTCTAATGAAATATGTGTTCAATGAATCTAGAAATTTAGATATGAAAAGGAGATATGAAGTTTGTATCATGGAAAAAAGGGGTGTCCAAAGGGAATTAGAAACTCTTTGAAATTGGATCTTAATATGAGAAACATTCCCCAAAATTAAAGGGTGGAAGAATGAGATATTATATTATTAGTTTGACATAGGGTATGACACACATAAGAGTAATATTTGTAGTTTCAAAAACAACATGAATATTTAGGTTGTGGAAAGTGAAAATCATATCCTAAGAATATCTAAGTCAATAGGAGGTGAGGACCAATATGGGTAATATTGGTAGTTTATAAAACCAAATGAATAGTCGGGTTATGGAAATTGTAAATTATATAATAAGAATATTTGAGTCAACTTGGGGTCAGTACATGTAGAAATAGGTTAAACATTAGTTGTGGAAGAAGCCTATATCATATACAGTTAGGAATACGTCTCTTAGATTTATGGTGGGATCTCCTTTGGGACAATAATGTCCCCTAGTCACAAGCTCTCTGGTATTGTGTTATTCATTAGTTAATCCTATAGTGGTCCCTTTGGAGTAGCCAGTCCATCTTACCATTATTCTATATGGAGGAACAAGGAGTATGTGGGATCAGGGTAAATGGGTTTTCAGGGTAAGTATGAAAACTCAAGGAATTTGATGGAATTAACCAAGATATCAAAAATATGATGTTCGATCATAGAGAAAGAAATATTCAAGATGGGTTAAAGAACCTGAATGGATACACCAATGTGTATGAAACAAATTTTTGGGGTGAAGTGATAAGACACTAGATTCCTAAGTACATGACCATTAGGAGCTATTTTTTCAACATGAGGACATCTTGTTGTGTATTTCAATTTCATTTGACTAAGATGTGGTTTGTTAATTTTGAAAAGAGTTTACCTTGATTTCACTAGTCAGAGCAGCTTTCTAGGTTCCTTATTCTAATATAGGTCGTGGATAGTATTAAAAACAAGAGATAGTTGGGAAGTCAATTACGCTTTGAGAGAGTATATAACAGGGAATATGCGAGGGTGTTCAAAATTTATTGTGGACTAGAGCCTCTAAAAAGATCTAAATCTCATGTAAAATTAAGGTTGGTAGTGATTACAACTCATGGTTGGACCATAAATAGAAGATCTAGGTGTCACTATATATCTCACAGCATGAGAATCAAGCTTGAGATAGTTCTTATATGAAATCCCATATGTGGGTCTGACTCATATTTGAGGGAAGGGGGATTTTTTAATTATGTCTAGGCCTAGGATTAGAGATATGATTATTTCTTTGTATCTTGAGGTGATGGTAATCAAGGAACACATAGATTTAGTTTTTAATCCCATAGTTCGATCTGACTCTCACATAGGTATGGGAAAAATTATTACTATGATTGAAGAAGAAGTAATTTTTATTAATGAGGTTTCAATGTCCGGGTCAAGTGATACTACCTTCTACCCATGTCATGGTTAAGTTAAACCCTTTTCACTGATGAATATCATGTGTATGAAGAATAGGTATTTCAAAAATGGTGATAACATGACATGTATTTTATCGTCACACGACTAGGTTGTGTTACATGCTATTTAACATCATGAGTAAGGATGTGAGAATGTTGTGTGGCTTAGATTATTTCACCAATGACTTTTTTTCTCATAGTTTAATTTATGAAATGTATTTATTAAGAAACATAACATATTTAGGGGTGTAATGTGTTCCCCATCTGTTGTTTTCAATGATTAAGCCTAGTTGGAATAGACATTATGTATGATATAAGGCCATTCCAACATGGGTTTCAGATTTTTGGATTTCTTCCCTAGTATCATTAGGGTTATCAGAACTAATAATTGTTCCCATAGGGGAATGAGTAGAGGTGAACCATTTTATTAAAGGCTCATATAATTCGGTTTTGGGGGTCTTTGAGGTTGTGCAGCATATGAAACCATTTCTCATTAATTGGTTCTAACTCATACATCATATTCAATGATTGTTAATCTTATGATATTTTTTTCACAGATAGATATTCAGATCTAAGGAAACATGAATTCAATGGAAAATGCTTTCTATGTTCCATAAACAATTAAATATGGGGTCAGCTGTGTGGAAGTTTGGGTGGTGTTATTATAGGCCCGTGAAGAATACAAGATCTTTTTAGGAGAATTCCTCTTGAATTTTTCTACCATTTTCTTGTAATATTCAATAGAGTATTATTGAAGGCCTTTATATATCTATTTTCTTTTGTGTGATAGTGAGTAAATTGGTTGTACATGACTTTATTCTTATGATGAAACCTCATCAACTCAAAACAACATATTTTGGTTCCATATTCCTTCAATATCATGTGAAGGACACAAATTAGGTGACAATAACGTACTTCACAATGTTTAATATACTCTTTTTCCTGACTTCATTGACGGGTATGACCTCAGTCTATTTGGAAAATAAATCAGTTTCTATAAGGATGTAATAAAACTTCTTAGTTTTAGTTGTAGGATATGTCCCCACAATACTCATTCCTCATATATAAAATGGTCAAGAATAGATAGCATTGTCTAGCCATTCTAGGGGAAGATGGATGAACTTTACATGAATTTTACATGTGTGACACTTCCTGATGAATTATATATAGTCTTGTATAATCTCCATCATGTTGTAACCAAGACTAATAATTTTTTGGAAGAGATTGGTTCCAAACTAGTGATATCCACAAGAGCCTATTTATACTTCCTTAATAATGGAAGAAGTCTCACATTATATAATGAATCTTTGGAGGACATTATTGAAGACTCATTTATAGTGGTATGTAAACTTATTTGGACCATCCTTATGGGTGATGTTTTATACTGGCCATAAAATCTATTCCCTTTTGGATTGATCCAATTGGAAAGACCCATTTTATTAGTAATATATTATGGTATCCATCAATCAAGGGGTATATGTAATCTCATCAATCTCTAGGGAAGTTGTAATCTAATTAATTTCTTCTATGTAATAGATGATGACTATTAAGACTACGCTTTAGTGTGTGAAGTGTTAGACCACCACATCATGATTGGGATTGGCTTGGACTATGAATATATTAACCTGTGCATTATCAAAATCATTATATGATCAACGTACATGATTCATCATTGCTTCAAAATGGAATTCTTCAATTAATCCTCTCATATAAACAATGAGAGGGGTCAATTATTCCTTTATGATTGTAATTAAATATTTATTTGTTTGATCACTAGCTTTGAATCAACATTTACATTCATGTATGCTAACTATAGATATATGGAGAGCTACAATACTATGATAAGGTCTTGGTATTCCTCATAATTATTAGGATAGCATTCTAATAGTGAAATAGAAAAGGGATATTTTCACATTTCTATAGAAACAAATAAAATTGTAAGACAAACTCGATTAAGCATTGATTTTTAAATTTTTTTTTACTAATCAAACTTTGGGAGGAACATTCAAAATACATTCCCATGTTTGGGGAGATTCATGGTCATAGACAAATTCTTCTTCTTAAAAATCAGGGTCTACTAAAACATTTTATGTGGTAGTATGTGCCACAAGGAAATCATCCATTACCTGCAAATTGATTTCCATTTATGACATGAATTGAATTTCATATATTATCATTAAAACCATCCATGGCGCCAAATAATAATTTAACATAAAGAAATAAATTATATAATTTTGTGGGTTGATATTAGAGACCAACTGGACTTAATGATGATGCAAGTAATGCATCATCTCTTTCACTACATAGATGAGTTAAAGACGGTTCATCTCAATTTCATAATATAGAGTCTCATTATCTAGCATTGTTATCTTGAGATAGTATATGATATTTTCATTCCCCACATCAGTTTTCAATATGATGAGGTCACCGAGGGATTGTTCAATTATGGAAACATAAAAGATAACTGGAATTCATTCTACTATCTGTATTAAGACTGATAGATGCAATATGTGACACATAAGGTTCTTGAAATCTTCATGGAAGTCTGTATCCCACTAGTAGGCAACTCCCTTATTCACTAACATGTTAAGTGTGAAATATTTACCATCTAGGTTGGATATGAAACATTATATATGATTAATGTTCCCTTGGATCCATCAAAATTATTTAAGATTCATAGAAGGTGTAATTTACATGATTGAAGTAGTCTTTTTTGGGCTGACCACAATGTTATATTGGCATACCACGGAACTATGGAATTTCCTTAATGTTACTCCAAAATCATCCTTCATAGAATTTATCTTCAAAGTATGCTACTTCATTTAGTTGAATATTTTCTTAAAATCAGCAAGGTGGTCACAAAATTGTCATGATTAAACCACCAGTTCATCATGATGGCACTACATGACTCATCTCAAAAAGCATTTAATGATATGATGCATGGTGCATTGATAAGTAGAATTTATGTTCTTAAATATAAAGGGACTTGATTTGTATAGAAATATCCCTTGAGGCACTCTAGATTTCTCATTATCAGGATTTGTATTGATCTGGTTATATCCTAAATATTCTTCCACAATGGAAAGGTATTGGAATCCATTATTTCCTTTAATCAAATTTTTTGTGATCGGTACCAAGAAATCCTCCTTTTCGATGTGTTAATAAGGTCCCTAAAATTTATGAATACCTTTATCTTCCAATTATTATTCATACTCGGAATAGTGTTGATAATCCTTTTTTGGTGTTTCACCTCTCATACGAATCTATATTTGATCATTTTTTCAAATTTTAATTATATATTGGTATCATAAGAGGGGTTTACTATTCGGGCCATCATATTAGAACCATGATGGACATTTGGACATAATAGAGTATGTGTATCCACAATGGGGTTCAATCCAAGAATATCTATTTAATTCCATGTGATCACATATCGATGCTTCTTTAGAAAGAAAATATATATATCTTATTATTAAATAATAATGGTTCCACTAATTAGTATAGGACACTGGTCTTCAAATGTTCTCATATACACATTCTTGAGAACATTGATGGTAGCAGAGACACCCTCATCAAATGAGGGAGGGGAGTTCTTGAGGTTATTATCTTCCACTCATATCTCTATGTGTGTGAGGGAATCTTTCTAATGGTAGATGATTTAGAGGAATCTCTATACCTATTGAGCTAAGAGATTCAACAAAGAGATTCATTAATATAATTAACTTACATAGTCATTATGGAGTAATTTTGGGGATGAATGTTTTCATTTATTCTACTACTAGCAAAATAAGAGTTACTGATATCCTAAATTATTGGCGATGTCTCAAGGTATTTTTAATTTTTGTTAATAGGGTATATAATTTTTCATATATCGATGCAAAATTATTCATAATATCATCTGATGAACCAACTTATACTAACACAATAATTATCATATAGACATGGATCAGTTATTTTTTTGGTTCATAATAGCCTTCTTTGACTGATTATACATCCCTAATTAGGATTATGTGTAACATGTAATAAATTCTATGCTTACTCAAAGGGTTTGTAAAGGATATTAATAATCCATTGGGAGTAGTAACCTACATGTCACCCTTGAGGATCATTGGGTTTCTCTCCCTATTATGGAGACCTACCTCAATATGTCATGATTAATAGGATTAAAATGGGAAACTATTTTGATATAATGTTCCATCCTTGGTTTTTATCGATTATTTAAAAAATTGATGACATGTAAAATGTAATTCCATGTGGATATGAAGACAAGACATTCTGAGAAGGACGTTGTATTTTTTTCCTTATTGGATAACCATATACTCAACGTTTTAGGTGAGTTCTCTGAATTAATATTTTTGCATGATCATTATAAGGGACCTTTGATCACTTTTATCACACCCTTAAAATGTTTACTTAAATGGAAAAAACATTTCCTCACAATACCCCAAACATCAGAGAGTCTATATTAGGATGATTTTTATCTCGATAACATTTTTGACTTAATCCATTTATATGTCAACATTATTGAGCCTTATTAAAACATATTGGGTTCTACTATATCCCTTGATATATTCTTCCCAATCTTTATGTATAAATGATATGGTGGTATGAAATACCATTTGATTAGTTTCCACCCAGTCAACCATAGTTATGGAGACTTATATCTCTAAAAAATGGGGACTCTGGAGGGCCTTAATTATAAAATCTCCGGTCACTTTTGAAGGATACAGAGAATAAATGATTTAGAGTTTGGTTGGGATAGCATCCAAATATTTTATAATGTCATGTTTATGTTCCAAAAGTATACACATCCCAATGTGGGGTGTTCCTTAGTTATAAGACTAGAAGTTGAAGTATCTGAGATAGATGGACCTAATGTTTCGATAGACATCAAAAGATAATATGTTGCAATTTTTAGAGGTCACATTGGCCTACCATTTTTTTGTTGAATAGATTGTTCTACTCCCACAAGTTAGTTCCCTAAACTTGTTGGGTTTGAATGAATTTTCAAGGCTATAAGGTATCTTTATTCTAATGTAGAGATTGTATAAGAATCCATCAATGGGTATTGGATGGAAATATGGCTTCATAAGGGATGTGGCTAGGATATTGGGTTTTTCCATGACTACATCAACCCCTGTTCACTTTCCTTTTTTAGTCTTTTCCTTTATCTCCCCATTAGGGTATATGGAACTCATATTCAAGGGAATGTTCATAGACATATAATTTTTTTTCGAAGGAAATTACATTAACAAAAAAAACAACCTCTCCATCATATGAGGAATCTATTTGTTATGGAGGTTCTCATTCACCAATTGTTGAAGAAAGTAAATATGTAATAGATAGATCAATAATCGTTGTTAGATGAAATACTTTTCCCTGTGTATTTTTCTTCCCCTAATGATTGAATCTTTTTCTAGGAGTCAAATTAAATGGATCCTCCTTGGATGATGGCATTGGGAATAGTTTACAAATTTGTTCTCTCAGAGTGGCTGGAGCTTGGTCAGCTATCTTTTGAATCATCCAGTTATCGAACTTACATTCATTCCCATATGGAACTTCTTTCTAGTCGCCATTTTCTTCATTTTTGTGGTGATAACACAAGTCACCTGCTCTAGAGTGTTTCTCAAAATCACCTATCCAAAATCAAGCATGCATTGGAGGTTTTATTCTAATAAAAATAATTCATAGATTATGTGACCCAATATTCTATAAAAGTGGAAATAGTCTCGAGAGTCATTAAGGCTGACCTCATCTGGTTTCTTGAGATTTGGTAGCTTGAGGAGGATTTTTTCCATGGATGTGAGGAAATAACGAGGAACCTATTCATTTTGAATGTAATAAACTATTTTATTATATCCACAAATTACATATATCCCTAATATCTCTTTACCTATATTCATGTGATGTTTTGTTTTTATTTCCACTTGGAAGGATTCATTGGGGAATTTGAGTCATAACTATCTACTTTAGTGGGAATTGTTACTAGTATTGGGTTGATAGTAGCAGTCTCTTCCCTGTCAGGTTATTTTTCCTTTGTCCTAGGTGTAGGATGATATTTTTCATGATTTCATCAAATGATATCTTCTGATCACCATTCCATTTTTTGAACTCATATAATCACCCTGGGTATTTTATTGGGGCCAAAAGTGATTGGAACTCATCTTAGAGGTTCTCAGAAAAAGGTTTCATCAATTTATCTTACAATAATGGAAAATTGAGTTATTACATTTGACCTTTCCATATGGTTATAATGTAACAGAAGCTCTCATTTTCCAATTCTTTGCTACTATTGAGTTAAAAAATCATCATATTACTTTTCGTGGAGTTGAATTTTTATTGGATGTTTGGAAAAAAGTTCTTTCAATCTCTGGACATACATGATCATAAGACTAATGTGTGAAAAAATTATTGTCCGCCAAGAGTTTATAAGAAGAATCCTAGTTTTCCACCTCATGCTGGTTTCACGACCCCATCATTGGGGTATATCACTATATTAAGTTCCTGAGATACATTTTTTTATATATTGTTCCACCATTCATTGAGAATATTATGTTTCCCAATTTGGTAAGCGGAAAATTCTCATCCACCTATTCAAGGTATGGCTTCTTTTTTGGGTTTCATGTGGTTGTGCATCCCCTTCATGGCTTCTATCCACAATGGTAGGGACTAAATGGTGTTGAGAAGTTCTAGAGGTATCAATCTCTAGAACACTATTGGTGAACAAATAATGGGTGAGGTATAATAAAATTTTCCTTCTTTCAATTCCTTCTAATTTTATATTCATGTTGGGGTCAAATGATCACCCTTAAAAAGAAGAATTTTTCTTCGTAATAGAGGAAACATATAGTAATATTTAATCTCTATATTTATCTAAACTAGTTTCTAAGATCAAGATAGTTCCTATTACTTAAATTATAAGCATAAATGATAATTATCTCACTCTTGATGAGTGGGAGGTGGGATGCATGTTACCACATGAATGTAATACCTAGTGAAAATATTTCCCTTGAGTAACCCCTCATTGAGTAATTTGAGTTTGGAATCTGGTTCTAATACTAAGTTATCCATTCCTCCATAGAATGAATATTTTCTATTTTAGGTGAGTGGGATATTGAAACCCCTTTCCCCTTTTCATTTGTGGAATGTTTTGGGGGATGTTGATACTCCTCATTCAAGGGTTCAATGTTCGAGTTTCTCCTTTGATTACTTATATGTGCAGCCCTAATTTATGAATCAATATCACATACCTCCCAATTTACCATTTCTACTTTTTTCCCCTATGTTTTTTTATTTAGTTATACATAATTTTTCAGATTGATGGTGAAAATTTTCACTAAGTCATACAGAGAAACAGTAGCCACCCCATCACTGTCTAGTTAATAGGATAGTTCTATATCACTTGATTCTACTATGAGTTTTATTTCATTGTATATACCATGGTCCTTGGGCTTATTAATCCATCTTTAATTACAAACCATGTGGGGTTTGATTATCATTTCCATATGTTCTAGTTATCATTGACTATGAATAGTGTCCTTAAAGGATTTTCTGATAGTACTTATTGTGTGATCCCCAAATAAAAGGGGTGTGCAACACATAGTGGGGGTAATGGATTGGATTTAATCCAATATTATTTACCTATTTATTGGATAAGATGGATTTTCATATGGATGGGGTTAACAATTCCTCCATACCTATAGTTTGGGGTTCATTTAGGTCTAAATTTAGTGCTCTTTAATCCATCTGTTTAGTATTTTAAGACTCTAGTAGTGATAGTTGAGATAAAAATTCCATCTACCCTACTAGATGGGGTTGGTTTGGAGACATTGCTCATTTCTTCAGGACCCACCTGGGGTTTGATGACCCTAGGGGCAGATGTAGGGTGAAAAATCCCCCCAACCCTATGGGCTAGATTTTCTCCTTGATGACTTCAATGTGTAATATCATTCCAATATTCAATAATTATCACAATTTTTCACACATGAGCTAGGTGTTGCTGCTATTTATGTTGGGATACTCTAACTTCTTGGATCTATTGAGTAGTTATTATACTTTATACTTTATATTTTATATGTGTTATAATTTAATTTATAGTCTTAGATTAGGGGTATTTTGGAAGTCGTGTCTCTTCATTGATAATATCTTTAAATTCTCAAATCAGAGGTTCTTTATTGGATTAACCAAATATTCTATACATTACTTCTTACGATTACATCTCTTGTGACTATGACGTTAGAGGATTTTGTATTTGGAGAGCTTCATCTCATTGGGGATAGAGTGAGTTGAAACTCTCTACACTCACCCTATCCTTGAATACAGATTTCATATGTGGCTTCAGAAGTTAACAATCATAGAAGTTTCAATTTGTGGAGTAAATATTGTTATAGGATTTTTTTGTTCTTGAATATTCATGGATCTCAGGCCATAGAGAAAGCAGCCAAATCTACCTGACAAAAGAGTATGTTTATAGCCTTGAGGAGACCCTCATATACCTGATAAGGGATGATTCTAGTTTTTAACCACTAAAAATATTCCTACATTTTATTGATAAATTAATGTATTCACTCCAATAGCACCGTGAGACTTTATTAATTTCTTTTAATAAATTTAATTTTTTTATCACTTGTGATTCAAATAGCAATGACTTATAATGAACCTTAACATACTATTTATATTACTATTTAACCTGGCAATAATGTCCAAGCCTTTAAACATAGTGCCATTAATAGGAATAATCACATTTTAAATATTTACTATAATGGTTCTATATAAATTAAATATATTAATAAGAAAGGGCTTAGTTTTTTTAAGACATTATATGTTTCAAAAATAAAATTTTCTCAAAAAAATATTTTATTAATTTATATGAAAAAAATAATAAAACATTATGAATAATTTTGAAATTAATTTTAACAAATGAACTTATTTTTTGGAATCATCAACTAAAAATTATCTTTGGGTGAATTTTATGGATTTTTTTTGAAAAATTTTATCTTTCAATTATTAATGAAATAATATTGGTTTTAATTGGAAATTTTCGATACATTTAAATAATTTATATGGCTATATTTTAAAAAAATATATTTAAATGTAAAATTATTGAATTTATATTATAATTAGACTTATATAGTTCATTTTTATCAATTTAATATATATTTTTTATATTAAACGTTTAAAACTTCTCTCTTTGAAAAACCTCTTTTTCATCATGTTTGAGGGTTTAAAATTAAATTAGATTTTTACATTTATATGTGTTGAATTTCAAAAAATGGATTCAATATTTGGAATCATAATTATTAATTTTTTTAAATAAGTTCAAATTAATTTCCACTATAATGAATTTTGATGAAAAAAATAATTAATACTGTGGTTAATGTTAAAACGGGTTTATTGGGGGTTGAACTAAAACCATATGGGCTGAAATGGCCTTAAAAATTTTGTAAAACACATTTTTAGCCATATATCAACTTAATACCCTATAAGGTAATATACTTATTCTTTTTGGACCCTTTTTTAGGTAAAAACAATTGGTACACTTTATTATTTTCAAATATCCCATGTATTTTCTCTCCCCTATTTATAAAATGTCACTCACTCTCCTCTCCTCTTCACAATTAAAAAAAATTGATTCATCCAATACCTTAAAATATATTATTTAATTCTATAAAAACACGCAATAAGACTTATTTTTGTTATTAATCCATTTTAATAAGGCTATATATGTAAACATAAATAGTCTCTATGAAGAAGAGGTGTAGTCCTTAAAAATGTATTTTGAGTTTATTTATTCCTCAAACTCCATAAAATATAACTCAAATTTGATGATATAATAACACCAGTATATTACACATAATTAGATGTTATTATGTTAATGTAATAACTAATATCCATCTTTTTTCCATTAAAAAATAAATGAAACTTTTAATCATGTGTACAATTGACTCCCACCTCGTGAAATGAGTTGATGTGTTATTTATTTTTGTTTTACTTGAATGATAATAGGGATATATTAAATAAATAAAAATGATATTTGTAACATAATTATACTTATAGAAATATAATATTTCAAATATCTTCACAAATTCCATTTCTTAGGAGATATGATAGCGTCACATGAGTCCACGGTAGACTACATCCTCATGATGTGTTGTGGTTCATTTTTCACTAACACTTTTCATAGAAGATAATAAGACTAAAGTTAATGAATATTATATATATATATATATATTGAATAATAATTATTCTATAAATTTTTTAAATTTTTTACCATTATTTATTCCATCTGTTAAAATTTGAAATAGACCTCATGTGTACATACGTCCTATCGTGTCCATGAACAGTGTATTCCATTTTATATCTCCAAATTTTATAGATTACACTAAATTCATATAATATATATATATATATATGATATTTATATCATGTTTAACATATTTAGAATATGAAACATGATCAAATTAAATGTATCAAAAATACCAAATCAAAACAAACATGAAAAACAAATCAGTTATTACACGAAACATGATTTTAACAAGGAATTATTAACAAAAACAATAATGAAGGGTTATAAGTAAATATTATATGGTATGTTATATATATTTATGGTTTTAAAATATATTAATAATAAAAAAATATTTATTATTTAGTATTATTGAATGTTCAAGAAGGAATTCATGACTTATAGTAAGGGATAATTTGTCTCACTTTTATATATGGGAGACACAGTCCATATTTACCACTTGTTTCTTATATATAGTGTATATAATTACCATGAATATATTTTATTTTAAATCTCATGAATGTTATGTGGATTTACATATCTATTTGAGGATCTCTCTTTCATAGGTATTATGGTTCAAAAGATTCCCAAACAGTAATGTATTTTTCTCTCAATTTTATTTTTTGAGACAAATGTTATGTGGGGAACCCATATACTTAGATGAATTGTATATACATTCCCTTTTAAATTTTATATAATTAATATCCTTAAATACAATATATTTAATTTCTTATTAAATGTTATTCTTCATTTGGTCTTATGACTCGAATGTTTCCAAACTAGTAAGGGTTTGATGGTACAATATCATCATTTATCACAGTTGTTTGTGTTTATGCTTTCGATTATAAATTATTATGACCCATATCATTATAACATCATGAATATTAAAATAATTTTTCTTATTTTGGTAGTAATCATGTTTTTCATTCATTTTCCTCCTTTAAAGTAATAAATACACCAAAATAATACTGTTAATAAAAATAATCTTTATTTCTATGTTCGATCAAAATCACTTTTTCTCCATATTATTATTTTCTAAAAATGTTTCTAAAAATGTTTTCAAATTACCAAATGTATTTTAAAACTAAATTTTTATCTATTTTTTTTAAACATATTTTTAAAATTAATTTACATTTTTTCCAAACAAATCTATTTTGGATTTTATCAAAAATATTGATGGAATATTTTTGTAATGTGTATTGCATGAACATATTTTCCTACCATATTGACGAGAAATTTATTTGAATAATTATTTATTTGTTTTTAAGGTTATTTTCCATGAAAATGATTTCTACATTATTTCCTAAATTTGAAATTTAAAAAAAATTAATGAAATTGTATTTTCCTCATGAAATATTTTAAATGATTTTTAAAGCTTCCATTAAAAGTTTCAATGGGTATTTTGAAAGAAAAGGGTTTTGAAAATTTTTTAGATTTTAAAAAATATTTTTCAATGTTTAGGGAATATTTTACTGAATAAATGATTTATATAATATTTAAAGAATTCTTTATAATTTTTCCATGTTTATTTTCAAATAAAAGGATTATGAAAATGTTTTATCGTCCAAAAAGTGTTTTTCAATATAGAAAATATATTTTCCTCAACAAATGTTCCAATTGATATTCAAAATAATTTTCCATCTATGATTTCACCCATTGATATTAATTATTCTTTAGTATAGATATTATCAAAGGATGCCAATATTGTTATTTATGTAAATGGTTGGTGTTTATGATGACATAATTCTAATGAAACATGATTTTTTTCATGGGTTATGATATGATGAAATGATGAAATGATTATAAAACCTATTTTTTTTACACAGGTTAACTCTAAAATGAAATGTTAATGAAATCCATTTATTTTCATTAGTTCTAATAAGATTAATATTTTATGATATTAAGGAACACTTATATATGATTTCCATTATGTATTGGGTGTGACCAATATCTCCCTCCAATGAATTAGTTAAATATTGATATCTCATGAGATAAATAGTAATTGAATAGGGGGTGAAATCATTTTAGTAAGTGACATTTGAATCTATGATTGTGTTGGAGTGAACCTTAACTACTATAATGGTCTGTGGATTTAACTTATTCAAATATAATAGCGTTGTCAATAAGCCTTTAAACCATGGAAATGGTTTTTTATTATTATGTTTATGCCAAAACTACATGTCTTATTCCAGTGTTATGCTCTCATGCCTCACATTCTATGATTTACTTATGAAAAAATTCATTTAAACTACCAGGAATTATTCCAAGAACGACGATTTTGATCTTTGATATACAGGGTATTATTTTTATTTTTTATTCTCATGTTCTCATACACTTATGATCATGTTATGTTTACATGTTTCCCCTGTTTACACTTAATGATAATATTAACTCATCCTTTAGTATGTTTCTTTTCCCTAGGTTATTATGATTGGTATTACATGTGATATGTTTAAGAAGTGTGCTAGTTATGAGTTAATAAGTTGGAGATTATATATAAATCTTATAAACCAGTTGTTATGTTTTTATGTTTCCAAATGATTTATACCTTTACAATTCTCAAGCTCGTGATTTTGTAATGTAAATAATATTCATCTATTAAGATATAATATCTAATTATGTATATCCCATGTCATAATAAATCCCCTTTTAGCTTATATGACACTTCATAATCAGAATTATTGATGGAAAATTACATTGTTTGGAGGTTGTTTCTACACAACTCCCTCTATATATCCTTTTTAAACCATTATTTATCATGGTTATATTCTTACACATGGATAAACCATATAGTTCACTTCTCTGGGCCACCTACGAACCGAGTCATAGTGCTACAGGTATTTTATGGGGCACTATATATGGTTAACCATAATTTTTTGAGAACCTCTTTATACAAAGGTGTTTCGAAAGGGGTTTTATTTCCTTATCTGTGTGAGATATTACTTTGATAAGGTTTTCCACAGTGGATGTTTGGATTACATTTCTAGTAATCCATCTATATAATACCATGAGGATGATTATCGTGTTGGTTATCCCCTTGTACTTCAGTTGAAGAGTACATGAACCCTCTATCTATTATAGATATACTTCTGTTGGCACCAAAATTGTGTAAAAAAGAAATCATTTATCAGATATATGACATGTTTAAATATTTTGTTAATCCAATTCATATTTTTCATGAAAAAATTATAAGGATTTGTGGACGCATCTATTCTTTAACACCATGTAAATTCCAACCACTGACTTAAGACAATGAACACAGAGCCTTCACCATGTAAAGTGGTGACATGTTAGCATGCATCTACCTATATAAACCCCCACATAAATCATTAAAAATAATCAGTAGATGAGTGATAAAGTGGGAGGATATGAAGACATAGACATTCAAGAGGGTAAATGAAAGAGTATAAGAAAAGGAGTATGTTCAAGCTATTACCATCGATGAATTTCACTATTTAATCATGATACCCCATAATGGGAACCCATTATGGGATTCTATAATGAGACTAAAAAATGTGGTCCCCTTAAGATCATGTGATCATTTTAAAACATGAACATCAAGATATACCACTTTTATGTGTTGAATTCATGTAGCTTAAACATGTGCCTTATGGTAATGTTAGACTATCATAAAAAACCCTTGGTCTCATGACACTGAAACGTAGACATGTAGTGAAATCCCCCAGTCATATAGGAAACTCATATTAATGTCCAAAAATATGTTCCATTTTCACTTGAATACCCCTTGACTTATAGTCTACACAAGCATGTGTATCTATGGACATGAACTCTCCTTTAAATAATTCTCTATTATGTGTGGCCCTGACTTGTACCCTTTTCCATTCACTCCTCCATTCATGAAAATCCATTGTCCATACATACTCATAATGTTTCCCTTGTAAAGGAAAATGAAACCCTATATATGTCATCATTTTCATGTGTCTGGTCTCGAACAAATTTTTGAAACCCCGTTGTGTGAATCCCTTAAGATCATGCGATTTCATGGCTCCTCATCGGTCTCATGATTCCCTCATGCGATATCCCTTTTACATTTCATCATTTATCACACAAAATTCCTCGGAAATTTCAACTTTGATCATGAAATTCACCTTGGACATAGAAACTTTGATTGCATGAACCTTGTACATGTCATCCATGATCAAGTTAAAGGCCTCAGACATGTCAGCATTGATCACACGAAATATCAATGACATGTCAACCTTGGTCATACAAGTGGTTGTGGACATGTTGACCTACATCACATATAAGGACCTAGACATTCCAGCTACAATCATTTTAATGGAATTATATATGTAATCTTTGATCATGCGAAAGGCCCTAGACATGTCACCATTCATCGAAATATTTACACGGATATGTAATCTTTGATCATGTAAAGAAACATAAACATATAGGTTTCGTCCACACAAATCCCAATAGACTTATCAATTTTTATCACATACATACCCCAGGACATGTTAGCCTTTTAGGCAGATATCCTTAGACAATTCATGAATAATTTTTCATAAATTCTGAGCCAAAATAATTGGACATTTCAACCATGTTAGGAAGAGTCCCTTAGACCATTCACCCTCGAACCATGTGATCCCTATGTCATAAGGCTTTGTCCAAGCACCCCCATTATGTGAAGAATTCCTATATTGGACTATGGTTATGCATTATCAAAATAATGGTCTTGTTTTATGAATTCATGAGAACTTATTAGTTTCTCACCCTATAAATGGACTCCTTTACATGCAAGAATATTAAGTGGATATTTTATGGTTACAAAATCTCCTTATCTATAAGAGGATAGAGAATGAATATGTAATATGGGATTCCGTCTTTGAATAATTCCCTAACTTTTATAAACCCTGGGGATAATAATGATACCTTTGAGTGTAACCACTTATCCAATCCCATCATCAAGATGTGAGTTATTTAAAATACAAGGACACTAATAATAATACAAACATGAAGCATAGGGAACATTCTTAATGTTTGAGCATCAAGGTAAATCCACCATTAGTGTCTGACCCTCCATATTCCAAAAACACTAGCTCATAAGACCCATATTGTATTAAGAGTATATCATCATTCCTTCTCTATCATCATATGATAAATGTTTTCATACAAGGGAATCCACTTAATTGTAATCCCTAACCATTCCCTCAAGAACCTTAATCCCATAAGTGGGTTAGGGAAAAACCATAATTTGAGGACTATGATTATTTCTATAAATAGGATATGTAGGATTCCTTCCTAAGTCCGGAGCTCTGTTCCATATTCTCTATGACACTGGTAATCAAACCTCTATAAGGGAAAATTAATGTGTAAGACCTGTATAAATTCTATCTCATGAAATATTTCTAATATTTTTTCATATTCTATTTTTCATTATATGAATGACTCATGTGGTCTTAGAGTCCAAAGATGATTTTACTAATATCATAATGTCGATGCCACCAATGTGGGCCCTTATTTATGAATTAAGCCCGACTATATATCATATTCTATGGTCACCCAGTCCTTTAACACATATTATTACATGGTTAATAAAAATAAATATCCATTGATACAATAAAAGGATCATAAAATCATAGTGACTTTGGAATACTGGTTTCTTAATATATAAAAGGAAACTAAAACATGGAATCCTTATTTACTTCTCTATAGTGAGATCCTAAAATCCATTCAAGTTCCTAATTATTTATAGGGTATCCTAGGGGAATACAAAAAATAATTGGGTGATCTATAAATACATATAAGGTATTAACCATGATAAGGAATAAAAACATGTGATTCAAAGGTATAACATGATATCATAAAAATAAGACATGTGAGTAATCAAATAGGAACATAATGTAAATAACATGGCATCAAAAGATCATGGAATCATAGAGAATGTGGTAGAAACATAAAACATGATGTAATCATAAGTCAAGGATAACTACAAAGACAACATCACATGGTTTTAAAAGTCACATAATAGATTATGTTATCTCGCAAATCCCATACATGACATCTCATGAGACTGAAAAATCACACATTTCATTAGACATGTATATAATTATTGTACCACTAATCATGTTAATTTTATATATATGAATATTCATGAAATATAAGGATATAATTCATAAGTCACAAACCAAAAAAATTCCCATAATAGGAAATGGGCTTCATAATCTTGCCTCATAGCATTATCAAAATAGATTCTTTAAAGAATAAATTTGACAGATGGTCATAAGGAATGTATTATCCCCTAATGCAAAGGTAGAATAAGGTTTGTATATAGGTAAGAGAATTATATATAGAATTTATATTCCTTCCATGACATTATATTTGGTTTTTGTTGATATATATAAATATTTTTTTAAAATATTAGTAACATTATTAACGAAAATAAAAAATTTACTTTTAAAATCACATTTGGAAAACTAAAATTCAAAAAATATTATGGAAATAATTTTCTTTGAAATTATTATTGGATGATTATAATTTAATTTTCAATTAAAATAATGTTTATGATGGTTTAAAATATTTCTCATGATGTACAAATTAAAACAAACAATCCTTTAACATTTTTGGAAAAAGATAAACGGTGAATTTTTATAAAAATGACATGATGGTTTTATTTAAACCATTTTATAAAAATAAAAACATAGATAATAATGAATTTTAATAATCATAGGATAATAATAAATCATTTATATAAAACATTGATTTGGATGAAAAGGGGTTTCCGATGAAGAGATAAATTAAATTGATTTTTTAAAACCATTTTCATAGTAATTTTAAGTACCAAAGAGAATAAATAGTAATAGTAAACTAAACGTACATAAATAATCATATTAGAACAAAATAGAAGGTTTTTATTAGTAAATGGTCAAATAATTTTCATTAAAGTAAATTAGATAATAAAAAATCCTACTGAAAATGAGATTAAAATATAAACCATTACTACTTCGGTAACTTTTGAATCATAAATTCCCATAAAAGAAGTATATGAATTGTAACATAAAATACCATGATTTAGAAAGGATTTTTCATATAGTGTGTAAATTTTATGTATGAAAACAATTTAAAATATATTACTATTAAATATAACATGTGTCTCAAAGAAAGTGTTTCGAGAAGAGAACTTTACAAATTTTGTATCATTGAAGTGAGAGTTAATCAATAAATTAATTAGTTATAAAAAAATTAAATCCAAAAAAATAAACCAAAGGTAATTTCTCAAAAGACATGGAATACTATAATCATCTAAGTATACATATAACCTAATGAATGGAAATTGAGTTAAGAATCCTTTTAGCACATGGTAACTTTCTATCCTAATACCCTTGGATAAAATTGTTAAATTGAAACATATATTATGATTAATTATAAATTATTGATGATATATAATTTAAAAGGGGTTTTAAAAATAATAAAATAATTTTAGTTCATAAAAATAAAATACGAATCAATGAAAATAAATTTACACTGTATCCCTTACCTTGTGCTTCCCTTTATTATAGAACCCATGAACCTCCTTTATAGTGGTTTTAAACACGTTATTACCATATTCCACGATCATATTTGTATTTATAATGTCATATATGATCCATTTTCTAACATTCTATGATGAATTCATTAACAATCAATCATTATCAGTATTCTTTTGTGTGTGGAATGACATATTTTACCATGCATGTTTAATAATGAATTTTATAGATCTAAAACATAGGATTTAGTTCCATCATATAAATAATTATATTAATTTTATAAATATAATTTTTTATTTACATGTATTTTTATAATCCTTATTTAATTTTTAATGTGGAAAATGAATCACATTACTTCATGGAGAGGGTAGTCCATACATATGTACAAGGGAAGTCAGAAATTCCTAATCAGGTGAAAGAGTAAGAAAGTTGATTGTATATTAATTCTAAAAAATAAATTTAAATTAATATATATCTCATATACTCATAAAATATATCATTTATTATCTTCCACTTATGTGATAGTGAATAATGAATGACATTGATTCTTGAGGTGGTAGTCTGTCGTACACATGATGACCTTTTCATTTTTTCAATGGATAATAAGGTAAGAATTTATATGATATATTTATTTTATATAAATATCAATATATAATTAATATCATATATAAATATTAAATTTACCCTTATTACCTTTCTTGTTAAGTGTAATAAAAAATTAATTTCATCACTTCGTGATGCGCTAATCTTTCATACACACAAGTGACGTTACCGTATTCTCCACAGAATGGAAACTAAAATGGTATATGAGATATTATAATTATATAATTATATTTCTAAAACAAAATAACATATAAAATTTAAATACATCATTATATCCATCCATTGAAATCGATGGAGGAAAATAATTTTTTTTCCGTTTGCAAGGAGGTAGTCCACCATACACGCGATTAATGATTTTATTTCCCTTTCAAAAGAAGAGTAGATTGTTCTAGAAAAATATGATAAAATAAAAATATATAAATATATGTAAGATACTGAGTTTATTATATCATTTTGGTTAATTAATATTTTAATTTGGTGTTATAATAAATAAAATAAAATTCTCGGTTAAGGACATTACCTATTCTTCAGACAACTATATTCGGTTTTTGACAAAAGCCTTTATACATGTTATTTTTTATCAAAAAAGAAATAAAAGATGTAGATAAATAATAAATTAAGTTATTAGGTTAGTTTCTTGATCAAACTATGGGCTTTTTAAGTGAAAATAGTAGAGGAGAGGGGTGTCCTTTCATAAGTGGGGTAGATGACACACTTAAAGCTTTTGAAAGTAAATAATTCCACCCATATTTCTCTCTAGGCACAAGGTTCGAAAATAGTTTATTTTCAATCATAATAAGATATAAATTTGAAATATTACTATACAATAGCAATTAAAAATGTTTTTGGAAATTTCATAACACTTATATTTTTATTATACCCCCCTCCCCCCAGTAAAATCATTTTAACCTTAACTACTGTAAATATTTTGCACTATTTTCACTAGTAATTACACCCAAAAATTAGGTTTGACAGATTAAGAAGTATAAATTATTATTATTACAAATATTTTACCCCTTTATCCAAATTTAACTAACTTAATTGGTGGAAAATAATTTAAAATTAAACATTCAAACATGTCAAGAAATTGATTTTCAAACAGAAAAACTTTCTAAAGTTGAAAAAAGATTATACCAAAAAACAATATGAAATTGATTAATATGACATAAATTTGTTAAATTTTAATATAATTTAATTAATTTAACTTTAAAATAAATTTAAAATATAATTTTAATTTTTAAATAATTTAAAAAAAGGTATAGTTTTCAAAATAAATTTGTATTATCACTATTCAGCAAAAAAATTAATCTTTTCATAAAATTATCAAAAATTTATTCAATGATAATATTTACATTTCGATTTAAAAAAAGTTTCTTTACAATAAAATTTTCAAAATTGGTTAATTTTAATTTTAAATTATTTTCTCAGAGAGCAAAAAAACATTTTTTTAAAAAATAATTTTTTTAATATTCAATTTTCTTTTTAATGATTCTTATTTTATTTTTTATCTATAAATAACCATTGTATTTATTTTATACATGTGTAAAAAATATAATTTTTATAATTTAGTTATTATTATTCATACCCACCATCTTAATGTATAGGTTATAATATTGCTGTTTAAATAATAATATTCTAATAGTTTTTTGTTTTGTTTAGTCCATATGTTCTGTGCATCACAAGATATAGTATAGATTGAATTTATTTAAATATATATATTTTATAAATTGATAGACTATTATATTATACCCCATTCAATAAATTTTTTCTTGGAATTTAATCTTTTTTGTAGTAATCAATGGAATAATATTTGAAAACTCTTTTATAGATAACCCACATCGCAAAAGGGGGATAGTAAAACAACCACTTAAAATGTAGAAAAAGAAATAAGAAGGTCATATAGTATAAAACATAACTAGGGTTCCAAGTTAGATAAAATTGGTTGGAATTGAAAAAAAAATCAATTAATAAAAGTATAAATAATTATGTAGAGTGATAGAGATCCTTGATCATAAAAAAAGTGGATGATCAAGAAAAATGATCAACCAGAAACCAAAAAATATTTGATGAATTCAATGGTCGTTGATTCAACATATATATAGGTAATATGATAACATTTTTATCTCAAGATCCATTTTCTAACATTTTAGGTATTATTTTTTATTAGTATATAGAACACCATAAAAGAAAATTTCTTAATATATTTTTATTTTTTGAAAACAATTTCATTCTATATATGTGTATCAATCACTTTCCACTTCTACTAATACTATAAGGTTAAAATATCCAAAATTTATTTTTTTATGCCACATCACTATAAATAATTTTTAATGAATCAAAAGATCCATAAAATACTATCAAGTTATTCCTTATATATTTATTAAAACAAAAAATGTTAGAAAAAAGTAATATAGTACCCAGAATGAATGGGAATATATTATTCTCCTAAATTCAACAATTAAACTAGATGTTAAACAGAGATCATTCCATAAATAAATAAACATATATCCCAAACAACCTCAACCATATAAACATGAAATAATTTTTAAAACTCATTGTTAATATCATACACTTAACTAAAATCCTTATAAATATGATATCATTATTTCCTAAAAATCCCTTAAGTTAACCATAATGGTTATATATATCTCATCCTAATAGAAGTATTCCTAAAATATCATTAATCACCTCAAAAACCAAAAAAAATATAAAAAAAATTTTATCCTTAAATATATTTCAGAAAATTAAGATACTATTTGTCCTCCAAATCATATAAGTAAAAAAAATTTCATGTTATCTAGTACATTATATAGGCCAAATATAGGCGATTTACCCTTATTGCCCTTCAGTTTTGGGTTTAATCCCTATAGCCTTATTAGATACGATGAGTTATCTTATGATATATGGCTTTTTATTTTTATAAAACTATTATACATATAACAATTTACAAAAAATATTATGGATATACTCAAAATAAAATTAATCATAACATTAGTTTTTAACCACTAAAGTCTTTCTTATAAATTATTTTTTTCCAACAAAATCAAAAAAACATTATTAACTATAATTTTCTTAATATCAAGGATAGGATAAACCCTAAAAGTTTCCAATACCATTACACGGATTTAATTAAAATATTAAATAATTATTTGTCAGATTTATTTTCTATACTAAAACCCAAAATATACCCAAGGTTTATATTAACATAAATTTCTCCCAATGTACTATAATTATTCTTAGACTCTCATAAAATAGAACTACAAAAAATGTTACTTATGACTTTAAAAATATGATCAACCTTAGATTTTTCAACACATGAGACATTAGTTTTTACCTAGGTAATACATGATTTTTATTTATTCAATTACTTAATTATGGTTTTTAAATATTATATGATTTTATAAAACAAACCCCTGGGAATGTTAATCGAGGTGTGCAGTAAGCTCCATTGATGTGTACTCGGTAACGCTAAATTCATTCCTGATGGTCCTTTTTTAGATTCATTGCACCAAGGTACATCAATTATATAACCACATCCATTTGTAGTATCTAGATTGGGACATAACTTCTCAAAATAATTCTTTATAATTTAAATAAAATACATTATAATCTCATATACTTAGTCTTATCCTTAAATTTATCATTAGATTTATCCTAAAGAATATCACTTGGATTTTCTCAACATAGTTTCCAAATGATAACAAAACGTTTCCTATGATACCAATTATGAAGATAGGATTATTTTACACATTATAACATGATTTATAATAATAAATATCCATTAATACAACACAATGATCATATAGGACTTGTGTCTTTGGAAGACTATATTCTTAATACATATAAAGAATCTAAAACATGGCATCCTTATTTTATTCTCCATAGTGAGATACTAAAGTACATTAAGATAATAAATCTATATAGGTTAAATTGTGGAATAAATGAATGAAATGGGTGAGATAAAAATCTTAGTAAGGGAATGGTCATGATAAGTAATCATAACATGTAGGTTAAAGGTATAACATGATATTATAAAAATAGTTGACAATGAGTAATCACATGGGAACAAACATAAATAAAATGGTATCATAAGATCATGGAATCAAATTAAATGTGGTAGAAACATGAAAATTGATAAAAGTATAAATCATGTCTAAAAACAATGAAAATATGTCATGGTTAATAGAGTCACAAAATTTATTAGGTTCACTCCATTTTACTAACCATGACTTCTCATGAGTCTAAACCACTAACTTTTGAAATTGAGTTAAATATAATTCTAGTATGTCCTAACACATTCGCTACATGTACTTGAATATGTGTTCTACATAATGATATTAATCATAATACATCAACATTACAATTACCCATCTAAAGAAAGGGGTTGGATAATCCAGTATCATAACATAATTAATTATCTCATAACTTAATTAAAATAGATTTCATAAAGAATGTATTTTACAGATAGTCATTAT
Organism: Viscum album; assembly: GCA_963277665.1. Taxonomy (NCBI): domain Eukaryota; kingdom Viridiplantae; phylum Streptophyta; class Magnoliopsida; order Santalales; family Viscaceae; genus Viscum; species Viscum album. The sequence continues at coordinate 1,916,420,704 of OY728125.1, read as the reverse complement.
TCATGTATTACCCCATTAAATAAAGGAATAATAAGGTAGTTATATATGTAAGAGACATATATATTTATAATTTATAATCATTATATAACATTAAAGGTCATTGTCATTGACGAATATAAATATCTTTAAAATTCTTAAAAACATTCTTATTGAAAAAAAATATTCTTCTTTGAAAATCACTTTTGAAAAACTAAAATTCAAAAAATATTATTAAAATTATATTCTTTGAAAACATATTTAGAATCTTCTAAATAATGCTTCATGGAAAATAATTTTCATGATAATGGAAAAAATGATCATATAGTACATGTAAAAACAAATATTCCCTTCACATTTTTGATAAAAGATAAAAAGAACATTATTTAGAAAATTATAGAAAGATTAATTTTAAACCATTTTTTAGAATTCAAAAATGGTTAAAAATTGATTTTATCAATAATAGGATTATATTAAAAATATTTTTGTAAACATTTTTAGAAAAAATGGATGTGGTAGAATAATGGTTTTTATTCAAATAGATAAATGAAGTCTGTTTTCATAAAATCATTTTCTAAATAATTTTAAGTACCAAATTCAGTAAAATTGTACAATAAATTGAAAATTTCATGAATAAAAAGATTAGAATAAAATGTAATTGTTTTCTTATTAAATTATCAAATAAATTCCAATATCGGATATTCAATCATAGCCAATCTTGATTAAAATTATATTGTAACATTAACCCTTATCATTGTGGTAAATTTTGAATCATAAGATTCTATATAACAAGTACATCTATTTTAATATAAAATTTAATAAAGTATGAATTATTCTTGATATATCCTATAAATGTGTGGTATATACACCATTTAAAATTGATTATGTACATAAAAAATGTGTCACAATAAAAGAAGATTTAGATATGAAACCTTTAAAAAGATCATATCATTTAAGTGAGAGTTAATAAGTGAAGTAGTTATTTGTAAAAAATTAATGCCAAAAAAGGAAAGATGGAAATGAAATCATAAATAAATAAATTTTCATTTTAAACCTAATCTTGGTATAATATAATAAAATAAGTAGATATATAATCTAATTAATGGAAATTCAGTTAAGAATACATTTACCAATTTTTAACTTTCACTCCAAATAACCTAATATTAAATAATAAAAAATACAAAATAATATACCATTAATTATAAATTATTCATTATATAACATGTATAATGAGAAGTGTTTACACCATATAAAATAAATTGGGTTCATAACATTAAAATATAACTTAGTGAAGGAAAATTGAGACTGAATTCATTACCTTGCACTTCCCTTTAGTTGAGAAATTATTAAACTCATGTATAGTGGTTTTAAATAGTTTATTATCTTATATCGGAGTCATAATAATATTTATAATATCATATATGATGACATTTATGACATCATATCAACCTTTCATTAACAATCTTTCATTATCACAACCGTTTCATTTTTTAATTCCCTTATTTGCTCATACATGTTTTATCATGAAATTTATAGATCATGAACATAGTGTATAGTTCAAACATATTAATAATTTAATAATTTTATAAATCTCAATTTTTCCATTATAGAAATCTATATAATTGTTGTTGAATTTTGATCATGGAGAATAAATCACTGCTTTGTGGAGATGGTAGGTTGTACATAAGCTCGATAAACATTATATTCTCTTTAACGGTTGAAAGTGTATGGAAGTTTATTGTATATTAATTTCCAAAAATATATATTGTTTCATATATATCATATATATACATTAATATTTTATTTTATTTCCATTAATTTAATGTGTTATAAAATACAACGCTTTGTGAGGCGGTAATATACCGTACACACGAACGACACTATCATTTATTCAATGGATGGTTTGGTAAGAAATCATGTAATTTATTTAATTTTTAAAATGGTTAATATCTCATGGATACCATATATGAACATTAAATTGATCTTTATTACCTTTCATGTGAATATTAAGTAAAAAAACTAGTCACTTTCCTTCGCAATAAGGTAGCCAACCTTACACCTGGTCGAATTTATCATATTTTCTAAAGAATGGAAAATAAAAAGGTATAAGTGATATTGTAGTTAAATAAATATAATTACATAATAAATATCATATATATATATATAAGAAAATTAAAAATCATTATATATATCATTGATAAATTGGGGTATAAAATTAATTATTTCGTCCAGTGAGATAGTAGTCTGTTGTACAAATGATTAATGGATTTGTTTCCCCTTTAAGAGAGGAGGAGGTAGTCTTTTGGAATTAACATGACATAAAAGCATATCATTAAATTTAAGGTATTTATTTTATCAATTCATCATGGTTGAATATTTCATGAATGAGGTCGAATAATAAATAAAATAAAATACTCAATTAAGGATGTTTCCTATACTTTAGACGACTTCTTTAGGTTTTCACAAAAATCTTTTCTAGGATATCATTTTGATCAATCCAAGGATTATAGGATGTAGAGAGGGAATTAAGAAAATTATTTGGGTGTGTATTGGATGATAAAATGGGTTCTTAATAGTAATGGTGATTGGAGATGGTGTGGCCTTTTATAAATGGGGGACAGGACACACTTGGAACATTTTGAAATAAAAAGAACTTCACCCTCGTTTTCCTCATGAAAGTGGAATAAAAATTAACCATTATCAAAAATTATAATTTATAAGTCATGTATGTGAGATTAAACTATGAATTAGACTTGATTTACTTTATTCTTAACACTTATAATTTTTGTTTAACTCACAGTAAACACAATTTTACCTTAACTGTGTTAAATAATCTTTTAAGTTTTTATTATTAATTATGATCAAAAATTAAGTTGAAAAGACTAGATAAAAAAATTATTCTGATTCAAAATATGGAAGCAATTTCAATAAAGTCAACTCACATTAGTGGCATAATAAAATTTAACCATAAACCTATACATGTGTTGAGAAAACGGTTTTAAAAAAACATTCAAAAGTTGAATAAGTTATTATTCAAAAAATAAATATAAATTTTATACCAATAAACTAAATTGGTTAAATCTTAATATAATTGAACAAAAAATTCTTTATATATATTTTAAAATATATATAAATTTGTAAGTAATTTAAATAAAAATCTAGTTTTCAATAAAAAATTGTACTTTCCCCAATTCATTAAAAAAGTAATATTTTCATAAAATTGTAAAAAGATTAACAAATACAAATTTTTTGTATATTTCATAAATAGCGTTTTTTATAAATAATTTTTTTAAAATTGTTACCTTTTTATGTTAAATTTTTTTCCCAAAATTCAACTAAACACCCTTTTAAAAAATACATTTTTTCAGAAGAAAAAAATTTTCTTTTAAATTGCTCATTTTTTTTAATAAATATACAATAATTTAATTTATTTTATACATTAATAAAAACATATAATTTTAAATTTTTAGTTTGTTTTATTCATAAATTCTATCTTAATGTTTGGGTTATACTGTTAATGTTTAAATTAAAAAAAATTAATAGATTTTCCTGTTTCGTTTAATCCTAATGTTGCACTCATTTCAAGATATCAAAGTGATTGGATTTTTTTGAAGATAAATATATTCTAAATTATTGGGGTGTTACATCTTCACTCAAATATACATACCCTTGATGGGTAATTTCCTAGAATCCTTATAAGCATAGATCCCATTCAAATCCTTTTCTATCATACAATTTTATGATATAGATTCCCATAAATGAAACTTCATGGTCTCTAATTCTTATTTTCATATATCATAAAGGATGCCTCACTAAGGCCTGATCATAATAATAAATATTCTAATGAAATCCTTTTCATCCAAACCATATGAAATTAAACTAAAAGGGGTATTATTTTCATACAACCTAAAATTGTGTCAATTGATCTATATGACTTTTGATTCATATTCCTGTAGGATACGTAGATTTCCTTATAGAGGTTCAATCTCATATTCAAGAGACAAACTGCACCCCCTGTAAAATGATAAAATCTATAGATCATGAACATGGATATAAACTAGGGCATCATAAATACATGGGAGAATAACATATATCCTTCTATGCATGCATTTGTTCCCATCAACAAATGGTTTTAATCGGGTCCTTGGAACAGGGGTATCCAAAATTATATAGGGGCTTAGAAATGATTCATGAATATATCATAAGTATATAAGAGAGTTTCTATGTAGTATATAATTCACTTCATAATGGTGTGATGATCCCAACCTATCATATTCTCAACCAATGTGAGTTTCTATGTGTCATTGGATATGAAACCCAAAAAGACTATCTACCTTTGGAAAGTATGTGTGTTCCTTATTATGAATTTGTTGATAACATTGAGTTTTTCTTACTTCAAAAATGGTAAAAATGATTAGAAAAATTGCATAACCACACTCAATAACCAATACTAAATAATCACAAGAAACCTTCACATGTTACACATTAACAAAATTTTTAATCCAATGAGAAAGAATTTGATAATAGGATAATTGAGTTGTCATGGTTATCAAGAATCTTATTTCCCAAAAATATATTGTCATACCATTCCATAAAAATGATAAATACAATGTGAAATTATTTTATAATAGAATAACTAAGTTATCATGGGTATTAGAAATATTATTTCCTAAATCTGGATTACCCAACCAATCCATCATAAACAAAATGGGGAATGTGAATTGAATACTTTAATTATTTCCCCCATTTCATAACTATTAAATGATATATTTTCCAATTACTGTTGTAACATTTTTTCATCTATGAATCATAAATAAATATTAGACTTGGATTGAATCAATTTATAGTGTAAAACCTCTCAAAAAATAAAAGTAATTCCTCTTTATCATTTAACGATAAAATTAATTGATCTTACATGTACACTTATATATGATGATGCACTAATAAGGTGTATTTTATCTTTACCATGATTTTTTATGTTCCTTATAATCCAAATGGAATTGTCACATGAGCCAAAAAAATTCTAGGATAACTAGATAAGATGGTAGTTCTTGTGGAACAGCTCAAGCAGATGTGATCAACTAGTTGACACATTGATTATGTGTATCATCCACCACAGAATCCTTACCCATGATATCTCTATGTAAATCAACACATCCATTACCATATTGTAAATGTACTATCCCATTAGTTCCTCCACAGAATCTCCATCCCAAATTATGGGGTAGCTTATGAAATCTTCCATGGGATGATTCACTATATGCCATCTATCCTATTAAAGGTCAGAGATGGGTAGGTGTACCATGTTTCTATAATTAACTACATTGGAAGCATATACCTTGAGTATAGAAACATATACCTTCCCTTTCATAGGTTACTAGATGATGAAAATCACTAAATAAACTAAAACACACTTGAGATTCCTAGGATAGCTCAGATATACCCCTTTCATTATCTTCAACATATTATTGCAATTCCCCATTTAGTTGCAGCGAAAGTTATGAACACCCCAAAAATCCAAATTAGGAAATCAAATATGAGATCCCGCATATGGTATCCTAATAGTGAAACTTCAGAGTATAACTATTTCCTAATAACATCCAGTGTATCTGAGATACATGAGTGAATCCTAACATTAAAATAGAATCAATCCTAGATCATCACTAACTAGGAACATCATATTACATCACAACTATCCTTGTTGACTGTTGAATCCTAGGGACTACTCCAACTGGAAGGGCTGGGTGAAATTATAAAATTTACCATGGGATCATCTTAAATATGGGTGTTAACCCCCCAAATGGTACATCATGAACTAACCCACCAAATGGTACAGTGGGCACTATCCCCCTAAATTCTACATTGGGTACTAACCAATCAAACTAGATACTCCATTAAAGAGGAACAACATCCCACCTATGTCACCATCAATATGATATCACCCAAATAATAGGAATTATCATCAAATCTATACGATCACACTTTTAATGAGTATAATCATAATCTTATGTAGTCATTTGAGTCACAGTAGGTCATACAACCTTTTCCTCCCATTACTAGAAAAGAAGGGCCCAAAAGTATGTTTCATGCATCTACAAAATGGGACTACTGACCCTATTAAATCCTTAAAGTGAGGTATCTATGAAGAATTTTACCAATGGCAGTAGCATATTTAGTGTCTAAGGGCCACATTGAGCCTCTCATCATTATCTACCAACCCTACCATTGAAATAGTGAAGGGTATCATCATGATTTATTCTAGTCATCCCCCTAAGGATAAAAAGGAAAATTCTTCATAATAACATATCATTCAAATACAATGAGAGAGTGGGGATCTATGGGAAATAATTATAGGGATTATCATAGGATATATTTCTAGGAATCACAAATTAGTACCTTTCTATAGAGGTTCGCCTTGGAGAAAAGTAACCCAGCCCATAGGGAAAGAAGAATTTTTATATTCCTCATCCACTCATTAGGTGAAATATAGACACTATTCCAACTCTCCCCAAACCACATGTCTAGGGGAAATTTCCAAATGTTCAAGTCCCCCATCCCATAAGGATTTGGTCATTTCCATATTTTCCACTACATTATCGAGATTACTCTATACATCATTCTCCCTCATTAATTTCCACAAAACCCCCAGGAGAGTCAAGTTCCCCAAAATTTGGGAATTGTATGCATCATCCAAGGCCCATAATGCTTCAAAAACTACCATTAACTGATAATGTTTGGGTTTTCATATCCCAGGATCCAATCTTAGTCATGTTCCCATATCAACAAAGGTATAGGTAAAACATAGGGGATGTAGTGTGGTCATTCATTTCTTGATTATAGGTAGAGAAAGATATATTCTTTCTAGCCAAAGCATGTCCCCATATAGTTTAACTATTAGAAATTGAATGATTCAATATAACATATAATAATGAGGTAGGTGAATGAAGTGGACTTGAAAGGCCATGAAAATCACTACCCCTATCATCAACATCTCAATCATTTAAGAGATTGTTTCTTTGACATCAAGGAATGGATTCAGAATTAAATTGATGGAAGGATTTTGGAACCACAAAAACCTAAATCCACACTCCAATAATGTGATATTTCTAAATAGAAAACATATGTTGTGTAGGAGAATATGGTCCACCTTTCTACCCGTGATAGATGATCATATCTTAATACTATATGAAGTATGGTATAATCATTTAATATTAAGAATATACATGCATACTTCTCATGTTTTGTAGAGCATGACCTTATTAGGATCTAAAAAGAACAAGAAACCCTAGGACGCATCAATGAATTACCACATCAATAACTACCCTTACCATTAAATATTATGGAATATAATTAAAGAATCATTAATATTTAATAATTGGAAAAACAAATTAGGTAATGGAATTAATGTTAGAGTTGGAGTATTTTGAGACTAATAAAACACACATACGATTCATTCGATCTCATTTAGAAAAGTATTCTTTATAATAGATTCTAGCATGAAAATATACTTTTCAATTGATGTTAAACATCATGAAAACATCACAGTCACATGATAACAAACATATTGGTAACATCATAGTCACATGATGTTAATCATCATGATAACGTCCTAGTCTCAGGGAACTAAACTGTATGAAAATGTCTGAGTTTCATGAAGTTATATAGAATAATAAAGCCCAAGTCACATAAAGTTAATATGCACAACAATGTCTTAGTCACATGAGGTTTACCTTCATGAAAATATCCTAGTATTTTGATATTAAACCACATGATATAATCCTAGTAAAATGATGATAAACTTTATGACAACAACCTAGTCGGATGATGATAAACTAATAGATAATATCCTAGCCATACAATGTTAAATTTTAAGAAACATGTCCCAGTTATGAAATGATCAGTTTTGATTCCTCTCAATCTATGGTAAATATCATCTAAATTTGGTGGATCATGAAATTACTAATGCAACTTTGTTTCCTATTGAGGGTGTCACCTTACAGTTCACCACTCCAAACACTTGAATCTATGCACTAATGAGATCTCTCCTTGTGAAGAAAGATTAAAACCAAAGGGAGTATGCTTTTATCCCTATTTCCACTAATAAATACCACTAGTATATTCCATCATAAACCAGTGAGTGGGCCTATATCCCTACACTCACAAAATGATGCTAGTATTATATACATGCATCAAGAAAGAGTCAAACACATATTCATTCACCTATTCATAATTCCTTAACCATAATACAATTTCATGAAGGGGATATGAGTGTCCATACATCCTCTCTCCATTCAAAGTCATTAGAAAAAATATCCTAGAAACTGAGATCATGCATGCATATATCCCTGCACATACACTTCATAAATATCAATACAATTAGGCAGTGATAAATGATATATGCCAACATATTTTGGTCATTATATAGGGATATGTAAAAATTCCTATCCTAATATCCGTAGAATTATATCACTATGATCAACATGAACTGGTGGATACTATAGTGTAAGAACGTGTTCTTACTTCTATATAAAACGATTATTTTCAAGCTCTGATAAAGGATGAGCCATAGGATCAGTTTCATACACCTATACTAATTGGGGTATGTAAAATTAGTTTGGAAATCACCTCAGTATAGGTGCACATTCAAATAAATAAATCCATCACCATACTCCAAAAGAGAAATATGATCAGATATATAATCCTTTCTAATTTTGTTCTTTCACCATAGTTTAGAAATTTCCTCGGGATAGGTGTGCATTTTTTTCAAAAAATCCCATGGCATACACAAAAACTAAAACTAGACTGAGCATATACTATCATTATAATAAAGTTTCATCAGAATAGATTGAAAATCGCCTCAGTAACAGTGTATGTCATAATTGAAGAAAGTTATCATAACACTCAAAATTCATGGGAATGATCTCACATCCCCATTACTAATAATAAAAAAATATATCATAATTAATAAAAGGTTAAAAAGCAGTGGTTCCAAAACCCTTCTCCCATTCGAGAGTTCCTTCAGCATATACTAAATGGAAATGCATATTTGAACTAATACCATATCCCTACTTCAACCAAAGTTGACTGACTTACTCTGAAAACCACCCAAAGGAAGTCTCACATTTCGAGAAAAAATATAGAAATGCACTCTCATACACTAGTGGATTTCTTTTAGTTGGATAAATCCCATATAAAATGATGGTAATCAATATACACTAGAAAACACCACATAGTAGACTCGCATTCCTGCTCAACCCCAAAATGTAGGCATCATATCTCGTCCAGGACATACAACGTTGAAAACATTCCTACTCTAATCAATTTCATTATATTTGAGTTTGTATAGTGCATATATGAAAAACCTAAAGGTTATTTCACTCTTAAACCAAAGTTAAAGTAATGAAATATAATGATAGTCCTCCTTTTGGTAGTATACGGATGGATTTTGGGAGTCTTATTCCAGACATCTGTTGTGGAAAACCTCCATGTGGTGATATATTTCTTAGAAAAGGAAGTACTCTGCTTTTCAAGACACCTTTGCATAAATAGGTTATCGAAAACCTATGGTAAACTATATATAGCACCCCATCAACCACTGGAAATACCTCACCAATGTAATTAGATGACCAATAGTTATATAGTATGACCAGATAGATGAGTACACCAAACATGTTCAAGTCAAACAATGTATAACTGAATGATAATGTATTAGTCTCTTGATATTGAACTATATTACATGGTCCTAGTCATAAGATCATAAACTACACAACATGTTTTTAACTAGTGGGTTCTACCTCCACTCTTACGATTAATGTTGATCTGTGAATAAATATTTTAGCCTATGCATTTACAATCTCACATTGAGTTCATTCCCATAACCCTATATATGGAAATGGTATTCCTCCCTTGATCCTAGAACTAAAATCTCCTCTATGGATGTTTTCATTTATTTTTAATCCAGGACATCACTCAATTAGGAATTCAATATTCATGAGCTAAATTTGTGTATGAAAATTAAATGACCACATCCAAATGTGAGAATAAGATCCTTATACCATAATTTTACATAAAATGACTACATTTTTCTTGATTCATATTAACATAGGATTGGTAGTGATATCTGAATATCAAATATTGGGTCCATCAAAAATATAAATGGAAGACTTTCCCCTCCCTGTGTATGGGTCAGACCTAGACAAAGAATTTCCCATATAAGAACTAAGCGTGGATTGATTCCTATTACCCCATAATATGCAGTAATTCCAAAATCTAAAATCATGGTCCCAGCAATAATGAATATAAAAATTAATTTCTGTCTATAAATCGGTTAAACCTATGTAGAGAACCTCTACACGAACTACCTATGGCTTCATTCATATTATTCCATGGTACGCAGTGATTACCATATCTAAAATCTTTTGTCGAGTAATAATATAAATAGAAAATCACCACCCCCCATACACATATAGATCAGATATGCATAGGTAATTTTCCATATAATAACTATGTGTGTCTTGATTATTGTAATGATTATATATATAGTGATTCCAAAATCACAAATCCTAGGTCCACTCGTAATATATAAGGAAAGCGGAGAAATTTTTCCCCCACTTGGTTTATGGGCCAGACCTATAAAGAGATATTTCTCTTAAACTAAGTGTTTACTGATTTATATTACCACATGATATATAGTGAGACCTATATCATTTATTTCAGGCTCAACCATGTGTTATCATCACTCCCAATCATGCCCCTTCACGATAGTTATATTTTTATAGAGTCTCTAGACCACATTAAATTGTAAACACTCACACATATTCCCTATCATGCAGAATCACATAGCTAAATATAATAACTAGTTTTCTCTTGTTTCTCCAACCAATCATGACTCATGTGAGATTTAGTAAGCTATAAATCCCATTTTAATAGTGAAAATCATTCATGGTATGGATTGGTAAGCATATCTTAGTCACATGACATTAAAAATGCATGACCACATCCTTATTGCATGACATTAAACATCCGGATAAGAGTTATTCATGCGGATTAAATCATCTCCCTAATGATTGTGTACTCATAATTTCATGTTTTTACCTCTTCCACAAAAATATGTTCAATACAAATTTATATAGCCTTTATAGTGATCAAACCCTTCTTCAATCTTACATTATTTATGAATCAAAATTATATCTCAAATATCTGATTTGAAACTAACCAATTCCTTAAGTTTATATCCTTGCCTTTTAACCACATGGATTATGTTATTCCCTGCTTTTGGTCCTTATATAGAAAATTGGTAATAAGGATAGGTTAATTTGAAAAGGTCCCTCTAGGATTCACTAGTAACTAACTTAATTCGTAGGATCTTGGGAGTAGATGATGTTTTGAACCTAGAGTAAAGCTCCTTTTCCACCATACAATGATGACACGACTCCCTTGAGTTTCTAAATTCTTATGGATACCTCCTTTTCCACCATACATAATGCATTCCCCCTATTAATGTCTAAATCACTAGATACCTCGAGTGTATATACAGTTGGAATTTAATGGAACTTGGGCCCATATCCTCATAGATATCCCTTATGGTATATTAGTAATGGAGATTTTTTAATCCATAAGAAACACCTCTAGGACTCACTATTCAATATAATAATGCATATGATATTGTTCCTAGGGTATGTTTTGTTTACTGGAGGTACCCATCATGGATTCACTACTGAATAACACAATTTCTAATAGCTTGTTCCTAAGGGATATTTTGAACTCAGAGGAAAGTTCCCCCTTAATCTGAGATCTATTTTTTAATGTTGTGATGATAATCCCACCGATCATAAAATATCATCCTTCATATATAATTTTAAAGACATGATTTATTCCTTTTTATTCCCCCATTCCCTATAAGGATAATGAATATCTCTGTGCTTTATTACATTATATTTTGAGTCTTTATAAATTGAGAATAAAAATCATAGCACTATGGTCTATCCTATAGGACCTTAAAATGATTATAGTGGGCTACCCTATGTGTCCCGTGATTAGAATGATATCCAGGTTCAGACCAGAAAATAGAAAAATTACAACTCCCAACATATGGTTTAGACATGTTAATGGTTTTTTCTCTAAACGAACTTCATGTGTTATGATTTTTATTGTTATAGGATACATAGTGATGTCCAAATCCTCTAATGTTGGGGCCAACTAAAATCCTAAGAAAAAACAGATATAAATTAAAAATGCCCCAATCCTATATAATAATATTATCTACATAGATTCCATATATAATTATTACATATAGATTGATTCTTATTCCATGTGGATATTTAGTGATGCATGGATATCAATTTCAGGCTCATTCACATGTTATTTCCTACAAGAGAACTAGATCTATGCAGAATTCATTTGAACATGAGAGGCATACTCTTGGGAGTTATAGTCACCCCTTCCCTTCACATGATCCTAAACAATAGAGAGAACTTTCTTTTTGAAGAACTACATGTGTCTTGACTCTTGTGGTCATATGATATGAAATGATGACCAGGTCCCCAATCCTAGGCCCAATAGATATAAAAAATACCCCTTCCCTTTCATATCAGTCAGGCCTATGTTTGGGATTCTCTAATAAGAACTATGTGTGTCTTTATTCTCTTATTATGGTTTAATATGTGATGCACATATCCTCTATTTTAGTTATAACCATGAATTATCATCACTCCCAACATGATCCCTCAATTAGAACCAATTTCTATGGGTATTCCTACCCATATTGAATTGTCAAAAATACCGCATATTCCCTATCATTAAATATTTCATGGCTTAATCAAATACCCAGTTGATTCTCATTTCACATGTCAATCATCACTCATGTATGATTTGGGGACCTATAAATTTTCTCTAGAAATTTAAATCATTGTTCATTTTATCCATTGATTGGGAAACATATATTTTTGACATGACATTAAACTACACAAAAAGGGGACTTCATGTTGAATGGACTATCCCATCTGATGATTTTGAACAAGAAAATCACAATATTTATCCCTTAACCTAGAAATATATTCAATACACACTGGCATAGATTTTAGGATTCTCGAACCATTCTTGAATCTTATCTTCTCTATAAACCAACTTCATATCATTAATATCTACAATAATAAAATTCAATTTCTTGATTTGATATCCTTCTCTTGGAACCCCATAGACCATGAGTTCCCCTCCTCTTGGGTATCCACTATAGAAAAATCATATTAAGGAATAACTAATTGGAAGGGACCCCTATAGAATTCAGTGGTGAATAAAACAATTCCTAATAACTTCCATATAAGATTACTTTACAAGTATAGGAGAGCCCCCCCCCCCTTTAAATACAATATTTATTTTCCTAGAAGTGCGGGATATAGTCTTCCACTATTTTTAATGGTTTATATTTACCCACCCATCTCTATATCCCATTCAATCGGATATTCATAGGTTAGGATTTATAGTTACCATAAACCAGCTATTCAAGCCTATTTAGATATCATTGATGTTACAGGTTTGTGCACCATATGTTTTTTCTAATAATGTTCATAATATTGTATTTGGGTACCACTCCATTCTAGATAATAAATCTCCTATGATGTCCCAAATGCCTTTAGTAAGTCTTTCTTATCTACGATATATCCTAGTCACATAATGTTAAAGTGTGCAACAATGTCCTAGTCACCCGATGTTAAACTACATGACATATGGTCCATCCTAAAATACATAAAATTTATTATAGCAAAACATCCTATATATAAATATAAACCCGATATTAATGTCTCATGTATATACTATAATGAAATAAAGAAATTACCTTTCTCTATATAAGAGTCTGATATATATATATATATATATATATATATATAACCCCTTAGTTGATTATGGCGTCAAGGCTCACTATGGGAACAAAAAATTAATTCAACCTCTTATATATGTGTTAGATATATGTTGGGAGAATATATTAATACAAACTATGTGTGTATTAATTTCTGACCTCTTGGGATATGTACTGATACCTGTGTATCTTTTCATTGTCCCATCCATAGGTTTACCACTATAATAACCTTCTCATGTTCTTGATTAATATTGAAATCTATCAACTATGGTTGGCCATGAGACTATATAAATTACCCCACAAATAAAATCCTCTCCCAATATGATATCCCTTTACCTAAATGGTATTACCAACATTAAGTAATCATTCATGTGAAGGATAGTGGGTGACCTTTTTTTCATTCCAAACATGCCCATCTTCCCTGAAAACATCTATATAAGGGGATAGTTAAATTCATTAGAACTACATGTGGCTTAATACCTAATACCACAAGATATGTAGTGATTCCAAGGTATCCAATACAAATACAACTACGATTCCTTGATGAAGTTACCTTTTCTTATATACTAGTTTGATATATGTGGTAATCCAATGTGAGAACTACATGTGGATTAATTCTTGTAACCATAGGATACAAACTGACACCTAGATCAGAAATACTAGGTACAATAATAATATAAAAGGATTATTCCCCTCTCTATATATGGTTAATACCTACACAAGTAATTTTCTTTTTTAGAACTATGTGTGGAATGATTCATAATATCATTGGATATCAAGTGGGGTCTGTATATTTCATTTCCAGACCATCATATAATTCTCATCATTCTCAACAATGTTCCTCGATGATAAAAAAATTTCACTGGTATTCCTACTCATCCAAATTTATATTTCCCCACATATTTCCTATTATTCAGCCTTAAATTGATAAATGGACTTCCCAAATTTCCCTTGTTTCTCATTCCTATAAATACTTATATAATCTTAGGTATTTTGGCATGATTCTTTGCCTCATTCAATCAAGGTGCATTGTCCTTCTAGATAGGGAACAATGTCCTATTCACATGATAGTAAACTATATAAAATGATGTATTTAGGCTAAACAGATCATTCCCTGAGGATTTTGTACCTAGGAATCACATTTTTGTCCCTTCACACTAAATTTTTTTCCAATATATGTTTCTGTAACTTTTAGGGTAATTGAATACTTCTTGAGTATTATGTTCTCCTATAATATATAAGTTAACAGAATCAAAATCATTGACTTAATAAACTGCTCTGGGAATCCAATCAACCTTGAGAATGCATGCTCTTGGTTATTCCTTTTGGATAACTACTAATAGGGATAGGTTAATCAAAATGGATTGTGCTATGACTCTATAGTGACTAACACAATGCCTTAGATATTGTGCTTAGTATATGTGATTGACCTAGTGGTATGGTCCCCCTTAAATCTAGGACCTATTATCTAGACTGCATGGAATATAGGCCTTTATAATTATTAAGGGTTGACCTTCACTCACTCTTTGTCTTCTCCTAATGACTCAGATATTCTTGGGTATTAATTTAATCTCCCCCTAACCAAAATATTCAAGTGGACTAAAATACCCTAAATATTTTTTCATCAGTGCATCGTAACTACTATAAAATAAATATTATAATATCATATTCTTATACCCCTTTATTTTGGGGCTTGCATCTCATGTGAATACCCAAATGACCTGAGTTAATCATTATTCTCAGGCACCCATATGGTCTATCCTACATGACTTGAAATATATTAGGGAATGATCCCATATCAATAAATCTGGTATAGGGATGATTTGTTCATATTTATACTTCAATAGGACATGGAAATTCTCTTACCCAAAGTTTTAGATTGATCTAAGTAGAGGTTCCTTTATCTGACTATAATTTCAAGGCTCGTCAAGGAATGATAAAAATTACTCCCTCTCTATATATAATGAAGATATATGTGGGGAGTCACTATAAGAACTCCTATAGGATTTATTAACATCTACATAGGATATATAGTGACTCTCAAATCAACCACAACCATGATCTTCCGTAAATTTAAAAAAAATAATCATCTATAATATCCTCTTTAACCTAAGTGTTCTAAACATTGAAGTGATACCCCCATTAAATGATGGATATGTGCTAAGGTGAATCATAAAACTCCTTCTATAGACATGGGATAAATATGAGTAGGGGAATCCTTACAAATATTTCATATAGTCTAATAAAAATCCCCCTACCCACATGTGAGTTCAATCCCTATAGAGATCCATATGGGAAGACACAATGTTGAATGAATATTGCCCTTAAAAAATTAATAGGGGATCCCTAGGAAGCCAAGACACGAAAATTGTTCATGCCCTTATTATATGGGATAATTTGAATGACCTTAGGATGAACAAATCGTGTAGACTCTCTTTTCAATTATATAAGTAAAATATATAATTGACTTGATTGTTCATGAAATATATCTTCAAAATAAGGGCTCCATCATATGAATATCCACTAGTAAGCTTGATAAATGATAATAGATCAATCATGCTTCTAAACACCTCTCACTAGTACAGGATTTCCTCAGAATATCTTGCACATTTCCATTTCATTTCCAAAATCCTTACTACAGGATGTTAAAATGAAAGGAAGACATATTGGTCGCATGACGTTAACCTGTATTATAATTTTGTCTTCATCATAAGACATTAAACTGCATGGAAAGAACATCTTCATTACATGATGTTAAAACTTTCATACCATCTTCCATTGTTACTTATTTTTAAAGTAATACAATATATTATCCCTAGTTAACCAAGGCTCATGGTGCTTCTAGAAACTTTATGAGCACCTCAATCCATAAATCACACTTTGTATCTTGGGTCTCTTCCGTTTTTGTGAACCTTTCATGGCCCATAAAAGGGAGGAAAGATCCTTCTCTTTAACCATGTATGAGTTGGATCTACATAAGGACCTTAGACCTATCTCCTAGAACTATCGAGGCCTTAAAAGAATGGAATTATACTCTTTGTATGCCTTGAAATTATCATAGTATAACTCATAACCATAGTGTGATTTTTGATCATCCTTATCATGATTTCCCATACCATTATTCAGGATTTGTGAAGGTTGATCCATGATTTACAACATTATCATCTCCCACTCAGGAGAGATTTAGAGTAATCTTAACCTTTGGAGTCCTAATTAAGATATTGTGTAACACTATCCTCATATCAGGTTCACGTGAATCAATACCTTAAACATCATTCACATTGTTTAGTGCTATTTAACCCTAAACTTTAGCCTCTAATTTTCTAAATCTTGAGTCCCTGAACTACTAGTGAATGAAACATAAAACTTATCAGCATAAAAACCCAAAAATGGTAGTCTGAGAAAAATAAAAATCACCAGTCACTAATCATTTCACACATAGAGCTTAGGTAAAAGTTATATAATGAATAAAAAAAGGAACAATGATTATAGGGACCATCTTATGGACCTAGTAAAAGTTAATCTACTCTCATTAGACCCCCTAGTCTACAGAAGCTAGAGTGATGATTTATCACATCCTTCTTCTATGATAATGTGATTAGTATACAATAACACAAGTTTTAGGGTTTTAATACCCTTTGGGAATCATATATTTTCTATTAAAAACCATCAAGTATTTGAATTTTGAGTGGAGTAAATCTCCAAATCTATTTTAAATTTCCTGATATCCACTTTATGGGTTAGTGGTAACTACACAATTCGAAATTTAAAAAAGAAAAATTCAAATCCTCAAAAAACAAGCATACAATAAACACCATGACTAGATCAAAAATCTAAAGGGCAACAAAATATTTTGATTCATTTAAACAAAATCATCATTTCCATCTTCCTAGTATAGTCAAATCACCTCTACAGCTTGAAATAAAATTTTAATAATTCAAAAAACAAGAAAACATCATCATATCGCCTGAAGCACCACGTTCCTATCACTAAAAACCCATAACTCGAACCATATCTCCATCTTCCAAACTTTCAAAGATGAACACAACCATAACAAAAATAATTTATCAAAAATAAATGAGACCATCACCTTGATTAGATTAGACAAAAATAGAGTCGTCGTATGTGCCTGAGCCACTGGGAACCGACCTCCATAACGCACCACACACCCAAAACCTCCTGCGAACCATCATACCTGACCTACCTGAAAGGGTGTAGTGGACCTGGAGGCTTGAGAGGGGTGAGTAAAGGGGACTCACATAGCAAGACACCGAAAAAGAAATTTCCTGTTAAACCCAAAAATATTCTAATACTAAATGAATACGGGGGAATAAAACCCTAGGGAGAATAAGGAGAAAGAGAAAATAGGGGTCGTAACTCTAAAAAAGAGAGAGAGATGTAGCATTGATAAATGCACAACCGCTTATCCGCTAAACTGAAAACCTTATAGACTTAATCATTTCATAATGTACCTAGAAAGGAGTAGTAGAGCTCAAGGTCATAGTGTGAAGGAGATGTCCTAGAATAATGTCAAAGTTCCATGGAGAAAACAGAGGTGAGGTGTAAGAATGATATGAGAACATGATAGTGGGAGAAAGAGAAAAATGATAGGAACCATAAATAAGAGTAAATCTCCATAAAAGGAAGGACATGGGGGAAGGAAAGGTGAGAGGGGAAGAGATATGAAGCAATATCAATGAATCTATAAGGATATTTTGGAAGAAACCTGAGATGATACTTATCAGAGATATATAGAGAGATATAGGTGAGTGAGTTGCCATAGGGGAAACAACCAATTCCTTGATTTGATAAACTTCTCTTGGAACCCCATAGAATCAATTAATTTTTATTGGTTATCCCTTATAGTGTATTGTTAAGAAATACTGTCAATTTAAAATGACCCCACTAGTATTTTCAAATAAATAAATAAAATTCTTAAGAGCATGCTCCTAGTGGATGTTTTGACATTCGAGGAAAGGTCCCCCTTATATTAAAGATTCATTTCCATGATTATGTGTGATACTAGTTTCCATTATTACTAATGGTAAGCCCATAGCCACTAGCCTCCATTTTTAGTTGAATTATATATTCATGGATCATGATTTAAAATTCTTTTTCCCACACTATTAATGTGGATTTGACATCCTCAATGTTATGTCACCACGTATTGTACCCATTACCAAAGTACGATTGTGGTAGTCCATTCTCGATATTTTTTATGGCCCTTATTGTCTATCCTGAAACCATATGATGTAAGGACCAAGATTCTAATCTTTATAAGAGAAACTAACCCCAGAGTGTCTAAAATATTCATGAATACCCATATTTTATTTCCAAGTAGAGGATATGTGGTGTTTGAACCCTTCTGGAATACCCATCCTTCGTAACTGAAGAAAGGATGAAGTAAGTATAAATGCTTCAAGAATACCCATCCTTTTCCCATTCCATGAATTATAAATATAAATTAATGGTAGGTTTAAGGTAAAATAACCTAAAATATGGAAAACGCATGTCTGATCTAGAAGACCCTAAACTACATCACTATAAGGATAGATTTATTCTACCTAAAATAATGGAACTTTATCGGTCCGTCTTAAAAGAACATAAACTACCAATTGAAAGATAAAAAAATATTTCAAGTTTAAAACCCAACAATGGGTGATAGGGAAATAATTCGATTCTCTTCTCACAAGTCTCATAAAATGTATAATCTAGAAAACGTTGAGCACTTATGAAATGGAAAACTCATAACAATTATCACGATGAAATACCATAAATGGTGACCTATGAAAAGGATGAGTCTATTCCTGCTAATTCATTCCCTCAGTAAGGAAAAGTTTGGGATACAAATAAAAGATACAAGTCTTGTAGGGACCATTATCTAGAACATGAAAAAATCAAGATACGGTTGATAGTTCCACTAACCAAGGAAAAAATTAGAGTGTGTCCCTATTTATTAGGACTCATATGAGGGTACCTAGAACTCTCATATCATAAAACTAATTAAATCTTGATTCAACCTATAATACCTTAAACTAATTATAGTGTCTTACTATGTGAGTCATGAAACGTGAAATGATAGAAAAACCCATGAAACATCTCCATCAAAATAGGGGTCCCTACCCATGATTTAGACACAAATTGATGAAATCACATTTCTAACATTCAAACGAGAGATATATATATATATATATGAGATTAAGTCGTATATTTATTCATTAATGAACCTATGATCCCTATACATGATCCTGATCTTCATAGGATTCTTCCCTGGAACTATTTATAGCTTGATTCTTTTTTCCTTTGTAATACAAAGTGACATTTGTGTCCTTTTTCTTGGATCCAACCAAAATTTCCTTCCCATCCTAATCCATTCTTCATATTGTGGTTTATTCTATTATCTAATTTAGGATAGCTATGACTCATGAAAAGATTATTCTTGGGGAAGAAAAATTCTTTGAGAATATTAACCATCATGGAAATACATAGTTTATATACTTTGGAAACTCAGACACCATGAGTCTAGATTCTTCTCTTAGTGTTCTGAAAATCCCCTAGTGAACACACTCACGAGGAATCATCTCCTAAGGTTCGATTTTAAAGCACATAATATTTTCATGATTGATAAAAAGTGATCTATGTTTACTATATATTAAAATTTATTTCAGGTAGAATTAATCCAATTCTAGGGGGGTTGGAAACCATAATTAGGTACTAAGTAATTTTCAAATGAAGATTTGAGAAGTGTGAATCCTATATAAATAAAATTCATATTTTCTATGAAGGACTTATAAGTATGTACGAAAGCAACATTATCGTAAAATAAAGTATTGTACTTGGGATTTGATTTTTATAAGGGATTATATTATGCCCTTTTTTATTCCTTTTATATAGATTTTTATTCTATGAATTTGGGATTCCCTTACCCAAAAAAAGTAGCCACCCAAGCTAGTTAGTGGGTCATCTCAACCAAGGGAACATATTAGAGACTCTTCAACCATGCTTGGGATCTAGTACAGCTGACCAATTGAGCATAAGATGTAAGAAATATTATAATTGGATAGGAAATAATGGGATTAACTGTGAATTCATAATAACTGATAGGTGAACATATAGTGTGAAAAAAGTAACTAGGTGGTCCATTCCAGGGTGTGCTATGATAGGTGAGGGTTGGAGTGCCAGTGTATCCTGTTTCGGAACCAATTTTTGTGGCTCGATAGGTGGATGACATGGTGAGTCTTATTAAGAATTTATAGATAGTGTACATGTATGATTTAGGATGACGACATTATCTCATTCAATTTTCCTCTATAAAAAAAAGTTTAAAACCTCCCTAATCTTATTAGATAATCTAATTCATTTAATCAGGCCGCTGTATCATCATCAACCTCTGGATGTCTACTGTAATCAAATATTCCCCTTATTGAATTCCATGATACACACCCTAGGTCCTTAGATGATGTTGATGAAATCCTGAGACAACTGACCCATGGCTCTTGTGATCATCATACCAGCCATCCGAAAATCAAACTAAAACAAAAAGTACATGGCTGATATCACAAATTCTTGGATGTAGCATTATTTTTCATGAATGTAGTGCTTCGAATAACCATGTTGTTTCGTGAAGGTTATCATGGGAGGAAAATTTTCTATTCCACCATGATAATTTATATGGTTCATGAAACTATTTGGATGATAATCATCAATTCAATCAAACAAACACCTAAAGCCATCGCATGATGTAAAATGGATCAAGTGATCAAATGATGATGAACATGTGATGAAATTATTACATAGCATATTTTTTATGAAAAATAGTGTATCCTTCCTTCAAATGATCTTGATAACATTTACAATCTCTCATCATGTCAATTTCATGGTTTTTGTCAAAGTGGTTTCCCACATACATGTTTTAAACCATATTGAAGAATCGCTTAAAGTAAATCCTAATCATGTGATAGGAATAATCTATTTAAAGTATAATAATAGATCATGTGACCAGTTGATAATTATAAAAGGAAACCATGCTGGAATCACATTGATCCCATAAAAAATAGTGTATCTTTCTTTCACATGATCCTTCGATCATTTAAAGATTCCAATCATATGTTCCCTTAGATGGTTATCAACAATTTTTTCTGTTAACATGCCAGAAGATCACATAAAGTCCTTAAATCCATCATGTGAATCCACCACAGACAACCCGGTCATTGTATGAACAACTCAGCCTTTGATAAGCGACTATCCTCCTGGGTATCATGTGGTCAATTGAAGCATGGTTTTATTGTGCGTCATCATGCTAAAACGATCATGTGAAGCTAGAAAATCCCACTATTAATCTATAATGAGGTATCAAGTATACCTTATCATTATGTAATCTTGATGATCATGAAAAGTCCCCACACCACCTCAAGTTGGTGCATTTGGTGCCCTCACCATGTAAAGAGGAGACATATCCTTCCCTCTTTACCTATATAAACCCCTACATTCAACTTAAAAAAATCAGTGAGAGATGAGCAATAAACTATGAGGATAAGAGGATACAGATGCATGATAGGGGAAAGGAAAGGGAAGATGAATTGGAGGATGAGTGGCATGAGTGGGATGCTACGTTTGGTTAATTTGTTTATGTAATCATGAGACTCATTTAAGAGAACTCATATTGGGATTCCATAAAGTGATTACATTTCATGATCCCCTTAAGATCACGTGATCTCATAAAAATATGAACATCAAGTGAGCCCTAGGTTATGTGATTCATGAATGCTACTTGGAAAAGTGACTCCTTGTCATGTGATACTAGCATAAAACCTCCTTGGCCTCACAACATCCACTAGTCCATATAATGAAAAACATTGATCCCATGGAACACTCAGGTGAACTTTCACATACAAGTTCCCTTATCACATGGATACCCCTTTAAATGGGACCTATAAATAAAAGAAAAATCATGGTAATACACTCAAATTTCCATGAAAACCCTAGGATGTGTGCCCTTAACATGAACCCCACTCCATGAACTATAATTATCAAGAAAAATAGTCACCATGTGGCCTTCACATGGTGCCGTTGGATATGAAACTCAACCCCCTAGATGTGTTACATTTGTCATGCATGCAATCTCAAACGTTTTTGTGAGATCCCATTGCATTACCCCTTCAGATCTAGTGATCCCAAAACTTTTCAATAGTCTCTTCATTCCATCGTGAAATGTCCATTAGACATTTTGACAATGACTATGTGAAATTACATGTACATATTTGCTTCAATCAGATGATCAACATTCGACATATCATCTTTGATCACGTGAAGAATCATGGGCTTGTCAACCTTCGTCACATGAAATGTCATAGAAATGCTATGATTAATCAACAAAAAGGCCTGGACATTTCAACATAAATATCAAGATTAAAACTAGACATGTCAATATCATTCACATGAAATCCATAGGCATGTCAGCTTCAATCATTAAAAAATACATTAAAATGTCAACTTTGATCATGAAGAGCACCCTGGACATATCAGCTTCAATCACACAAAGTCCCATCGACATGATAGGTTTGATCACTTGAAAACCTTTGGACATATCAAAATTATTAGACATATAACCTCATAAATTTCAGGTAGACATGATTATACATTTCTTTCTTAAATCCTTAGAAATGTAACACTTTTTTAAAAAATGGCCCTTAGACATGTCACCCTCAATCAATGAAGTCCCCCGACCATGAATCTTTCTCCAAGACCCACATTATGTGGGGAGTTTACATAATGAAATATTTTCATTAATTCATCCCATAATGATCTAGGGTTATGCATTTATATAACCTTATTCATGAGAAACCTTCAAAAGGACCTCTAATACATGTAAGGATCTTCAAGGGACCTTTTACGATCATTATCTATCATTATTTTTAAAATGATAGAGAATAGATATGAAACATGGGATTTCATCCTAGTATAAGTCCTAAACATTTTTGAACCCCATGGATAATAATAATATGTTCATGTGTAATCACTTATCCCAACCTATTAGTGGATTGGGAGTTATATAAATATTTAGGACTTGGATTCCAGTCCAAACATGATACATAGGATGCCATCCGGAGGCCTGAGTTTCTAAGAGAATCCACATTGGTGTATGTCCTCCATATTAAAAATACTATAGATTATAAGACCCAAATTATCCTAGGAGTATATCATTCTCCCTTTACTATTAGTGGGTGAGAAATCAGTTCATACACGAGCATCCTCGTAAGTTTAATCCCTGAACATGCCCTCAAGTACATGAACCCCATTAATGGGATTGGAATGAACCAAACTATGAGGAATTTGATTCCAATTACAAAAGGTATATATAGGATTTTTTATTAATCCCTGATCTCCATACCATATTCTCCATGATATTGGTAATCATACTTCTCTAATGAAAATCATAATATGTAATACTCATTCAAAACATTCTCTCATGTTATGTGTTTAGTCATCTTATATTTCTAATTTCTCACACCAAGAATGAAATATATGGGCTTAGAGATAGGAAATTATTGTACCAATAACATGATATGGATTCCCCCAATGTGTTGTAATCTTTAGTATGTAATCCTAGTTACATATCATCTTCCCTTAATGAGACATACTTTATATGAGGAAGTTTACGGTATCCTTATATGAATATATCCCATTTAATGCCTCTAGTGTCGCACCATTTATGATACATATGGCTATAACATGAATGACCTAGATTTCGATTCATATCATCATAAGATTTTATGACTCCTAGTAAATATATATCCATATAATCAATATTTAAATGTCCTCATTTACATACTTTTCACATGATGTTATACTTCATGTTGTATTCCTATTATATGAATTTTGACTACGTAAAATGAACTATGTGTGTTTGATTTCTATTCTCAAAGGATAGGTAGAACACCTGATTAAGGTTTAATCCCATATCAATGGCACTGAACACCTCCCTAGATGGTGATAAACAAAATGATCCCACACAAGGATAGAATCTAAAGCATCAAAAATAGATAAGATTGTAACGCCCTGACCCCAGTTACCCAGAGTCGGTGCATTATTACATTACATTGGCATGATCACAAGAAAGATCAAATCTCGAAAGACCGATTGGTTTAGTAGCCTTGGAAACACTAGATATATTCATAAGTTTTACATTACATCATAAAATGAAAAACTACTACAACAACATAATGTTTCCACAATCCACACTATTAACCCCTCATAAAATCCCTGCAGGTCATTCATAACTTACTTCTTCACATCCTGGGAAAAATAAAACATAGAAAAGGGGTGAGCTCAAATGCCCAGTAAGGATAACAATATAGCGGAAACTTTCATAAATAAGAATAAACATTTAAGGCAATGTATAACTAAAACAAAAGCCTTTTAAATATGAACTTTCAACATGGTATGGCATAAATAAAATGAAATAATTCCATTTACTTATTCACATGGATATTCTACTAATCGAATAATCACATGCAAAAATCAATAACCACTTTCATAATGTCGGAATGCATAATGCCAGACTATCATAACCACATAGCCAAGGCCTCGTGCCAAGACTAAAAATAAGATTTTGTCAAGGCCTTGTTCCAAGACACTAGTTTGTCTCATGATACCTACCGATGCATCGAGGAGCTATAGCGGGCTCCACCCGTCACTTATTAAGTCCAATGCATTCCCATATGAAAAGGTTTAAACATAACATAAACATTCGTATTAAATCTAGCATACGAATTGTCAATAATTTCACCATAAACTATGAATGGTATAAAAATAGCACATCCATAGTCAAACATATCACAAAACCTTCAATACAATATAGAAGTTTTGTATCATAATAAATCAACTTCAAATAATCTTAAAATCCATCAAAGGATGTTGACGTAGATGAAATCAAAATTCTTTTTAAAGAAATATTTCCTTTTATTTTGAAATCATTTAAGATCCAAATAAAATTAAACATTTTCATTGAAAATATTCTTATAAGCTTTTAAGGAAAGCTTTGAAGATTTTATAACGGCGTAAAATAACCGCACCCGCCGTATAAGTTAAAAAAAACATTCTTACCTCAATTCTGTCGAAAAGGTTAAAAAGGACCTTGTTTTGAAAACGACGGAAAGATTCCTTTATAAACCTCTTATAAAAATTCAAACAAGGGTATAAATGACTTTAACCCATATTCTTGTAAATAGTAAAAATGTTTTGAAATACATTTTTAAGAAACATGGATGAGGATGATACAGATATTCCAGTAGATTATTACGTATAAACAACCTCGGATAATGAAGAGATTGTGAAATAACCCTTGCCTTGTACTTTTCCTTGGTTGGGGTAGGTTAACCTCCTGTATAATGGTGAAATAGTTGTTATTAAATTATACAAGAATCATATATAATAATATGATATCATATATGATCTTTTAACATTGATTTGTTAATAATATCTTAGTATTATCATTATATCGGGTGTTAACTTACTTGTTTTCTTTTATATGTTTTGTTACGTAAGACATGTTTGTTGTATCTTATTCATATCCAGAATGATATCTAGTCCTTAAAAATCATTTTTAAATCATCAAATGATAATTATACTTGAATGGTTACGATGGAGAATGAATCTCATCGCGTTCGTGGAGACGGTAGTCCGTACGTACGCACGAGCGACAATATCATTCTTTTGATATTAAAATAATATATAAATGGATGGTATATCATATATACAGAATAATTAACATGTTATATTTATTATTTACATGAGTTACACATCATTATTATACCCATCCAAATAATAATATATTGAATAACAATTACACCACGACGTGGAGACGGTAAGCCGTACGTACGCACGTATGGTGACATGTTATTCAAAGGGTGGATAGAATACTGAATATGGTTGTACCATATTTATAACAACATCACAGTATATGTAAGATACTGGAGTTATTATTTTAGAATGGTAAGAACAAAGAAAGAGGAAGTGGAAGAAGAAAGGAACTGGGAGAAGGGTGGTGAAATCATTACCTCTTCTTCGGGTTCTTCCTTTTGATTTGATCAAAAGGGCTCCTTAGGTTGGCTTTCGGATCAAACTAATGCCTATAGGTTGTATTGAGGGATGTTGGGAGAGTATTTGGGCAGAGTTTGGCCGAAAAAAAAGGCTTTTAAGGTGTGAATAAATGAGAAGGGGGAGTGCCCTTTTATAAGAGGGGTGGGGGGCACCTTTGGAAAAGCTAGAATTATTAATTTATATTAAATTCATATTCGGTTTCTAAAGGCTCCAAAGATGATTATTCAAAGTTTAAGGTGGGGATAGGTCGAAAACCACTCAACCAATAGAATTTAGACAGGTTTGGGTACTTATATTAACCTTATCTTTAAGTATTAACTCTAAGTTGATTAGTTTCACTTTTACAATGTCTCTTTGTATTTTTATATAATATGGTTAATAAACTTACTATATACATCCAAGCGACCCCCAAGTGGTACATTAATGATGAACCTATCATGATATAAGTCTCTTGGACGAACCGTAGATTTTTAGGAATTTAATATCAATTAATAATATAATATTTGTTTTAAGAACTCTTTTATGTCAATTTTGACACTATTCAATAGTTGATTTTTTTGAAACTCATAACACATTGATTACTTCGAACAAAGTCAATTAAATCAATCCTAATATATCATATTATCCTAGAAAATTAGTTTTATTCTTTAAAAGTTTCATATTATATTTATTTGGGTATTTATAATATCAATTATTTTAATTTTTCACTATTATAGTAATTACTGCATCATCATTGTATCATATATAAAATACATTATTTAATATCTAAAAATTATAAATAAAATATAATTATGTAGGAAATCGTTTTAGCTTTTTAATGAATATTTATAATCTAAAATCCAACATATATAACCCTATGTAACAATTGTTTTTCTAAAAGATATATGCTTGTGTCATTTTTGTATTAATTTTAACTTAATTAAAATAAAGTGTCATTATCACTTACAAGTGGATCCATGGGGTCCCAAAATAGACCCAAAGATTCCCATGGTCGACCATGTATCAACCAATAGGGTTAAGACACGTTTTAGGGTAATTTAGTATTATTATAATATTATTTTTTAACTTTTATGTACCGGATTTACCCTTAACCATGGTAAATAAAATATTTACCGCAGTAATTATTCAAAATGTCTAAAAATAAAAGTTACCTATTTACACAATTTGAACATCCTGATTCCAAATATGGAATCCATTTTCCTAAATTCAAAACACAGAAGTGGCAGAAATTAATTTAAAATTAATTCCCGCTGTCAAAACAAAAAGCGTGTTTTTAAGAGATAATAACTATCAAAAGATTGACACTCGTTTATGTTCGGTTTAATTGTAAAATTATGTCCAATGACCAACATTATATTAAATGGTAAAAATATATTCTAAATATACTTTAAAACCACTCAAATTCATAATTTATCACTATTAATTATTTTGATTAAAAAAGTTGTTTTTAATTAAAATTTAGTAATTTTCACTATTCATCAAAATATGAAAGTTATCCGAAATGTACCAAAATTTCAACTTAGGATAAATTCGATATTCCGAATCCAAAAATTAAGTCCATTTTCAAATATAAAATATATATAATTTCAAAAAGTAGGTATTAATATTCATAACGGCTAGTTTGATTAGTTATAGTGTGTTAGAACTCGGTGTTGCGTACAACACACGCTATCACATTATTCAAAGAGAAGCGTACCGTAGAAGCTTGGGATGTTTCATTTTAAATTTTTGATGTCCCCATTTAGTCAAAAAGTTTAAAATATAGTATTTAAAAAGGGTTCACTATTAAAGTTGATAAAATTGCAATACTGAAAATGAATTTGTTCTTGCATTATATCTAAGAAACTCATAATATGGATTCTAAAATTATAAGGATTATATAAACATTAAAATTTATCTAATACTATTCATAACCTCTTTTGAACGGCTTGTTTGGTAAGTCATGGTGTTCTTGAACTTGGTGTTGCATGTAGTGCAAGTTATTGAATTATTTTGAAGAAATAACACACTATGAAATCTTGGGGTGTTACATTCTCCCCTCCTTCAATAAATTGCGTCCTCGCAATTTGAAATTGTTCTTCGAAAATAAAAGGTTGAAAATAGAAAATATATTTGTGGGAAAACCCACATCGGAAATTGGGTTACTAAAATTTAGTCTTAATATGAGGAAAAGAGAAATGAAAGGGTCACCACCAAATTATGACCTTGATTAGGAGAACATTGGTGGCAATTAGAGACATATAATTGGAGGAAAAACGTAAATATTTATAGGTAGTGATTGAGGTCATCAATCACAAAAAAGTATAAAATTGAGGTCCTTAAACTCATCAATATATGATGATTTGAAGTACCATTGGTTCAACAAAATATAGGGTATTGGGATAACACATTTTTGACGTTTCAAAATATCTTAGTTGAAATCCCACATCGAAAAATGAATTAATGAGGCCTCTATTTAAAATAAAGAGTGGAAAGTATGAAGATTACCAAAAATAACACATACTAGGGTTCCATGTAGGAAAATATGGATATGGAAGAAAAATCTAACCATCAATTATCTGATGGATAGTGGTATAGAACATGGCTATGAAAAGGCCAACAATCCCAAATCCAGAAATTAGTGATGATTTAAGGTACCATCTAGGAAAACATTTTTGTTCTAAGTTGCTTTTCTTAATATTGAGGAATTTATTTATGAGATTGGATAAGATCATAAGGAGATATACTTACTTTATAATTAGAGTTTTATCCATTAATAAATTTCTACCAGAAACTCATCTTTCACTCTAAAAGATAATAGAATGTAAAAAAATTCTATTTACACTATTCGTATAGGGTTCCAAAATAAAGGAATTTATAATTCATCTACAAGATCTTTTAATAAAAACTACATTATTTAATCCAGAACATCTCGTGGGCCAGTGGTAGGTGATACACCCTTGTCGCCCTTTGGTTGCGGGTTCAAGTCTCGCAGCCTTGCCGGACGCGACGGGTTGCCGCCCGACCTCCGGGTTGTCCTTTTATGGAAATCCAAAATAATCCAAACTAGAACTATCCAAAATACTTCTATCCAAACTCACAGTCCAACATTTATAAGGAAGGTAAACATAATATAGATCCTTTTTACCCCGTAATAGCATATGAATACCATCATCATGTATTACCATATTCCTTATTGATTACATTCATGATCCCTTATTCCATATAGAATGCTGGATATACTTCATTAATCCAAAAATGTTTTAAACCCCAACAATGATGGAATATACAAGTCATTAATCAGCTTCAAGGTAGTCAATAATATCCAATATAATTTATCCAAATCAATCATGTATTATTCTAAAATCACCACCTCGGTATCTGAACCATATTATGGTTTATCTTTCTCTCAACCATATATTTTCCAAACATTTAACCTGCTACTGAGTCACTTTTCATTGTTCCACACCATCTCAAGTCCTTAATGAAATAGTACTGCATTACAATCCTTATATACTCCATAATTATTATAATAAGTACATTGTTGATACAACACTCAATTGATATAATCAACATAATAACTCTAATCATTCCTCTTCATCTGTGGTAGTATCATAACTTGATTATTATCCAATAGCATAATTTTCTGCATAGTCTGATGACTGGGACATAGGTTCGCGTAGCGTCCAAACTCCTTGCAAATGAAGCATTGTACATTTGAAACCATTTTCTTACCCTTGCAGTCATGTACATTGTGCCCTTTTCCTCCACACTTATAACAAACTCCCATTCCTTTCAGGTACGTTCCAGGGTGTTTCTTTCCACAGTTACCACATATGGGAAAATTCTTCTTTTCCCTCTTCCCTTTATCTATCTTTCTCTCTTCTATCCTTTTCTTCTCTTGCTTCCCTTAAAAGCCATAGGACTCAGTAAACTCTTTACTTATCTTATAAACACATGATATTATTTCTTCATATGATGATAATACATGGGAGACTATTTCTCTTATAAATTATAGCTTAAGACCATGAAAGATATGATCCTTCCTTCTCTTTGAATCATGTGCATTTCTGGAGTTCTCATTCCTTCTACTGGGAACCATTTCTAAACAATGGCATAAACTAGATCAGTTTATGAATCAAAATACATAATCCCATACTTATAAAACACTTAACATAAATTGAACTATTTATGGATATAATCCATAATCATAAGAATGTTTTCTTTGAGGAAGTATATACTCATAATCCCTTCAAAATGATTTGTAAAGAAAATGAGAGTTATCCTAAGCATATCCCCCGGGAGTGTCGTAACCAAGAGTGCAGCAAGGCCCGTTGTCGTGCACTAGTTCCCGTTCGAGTCTAGCTCAAAGCGGTGTTTTCGGGTTTTACCCCTAGGTACATCTGTGCCAGAGCCGCCTCTACCTGCTCGTATCTAGACAGGGATGTATTGCTCGGAAAACTCACAAAATCTCTATAATACCAAAATTCTAGGAAGTTCTTCTATACTAATCCTCAAAGATCATCTTAGGTCTACGTGCTCTAATTAGAGTTTATCTAAATCTAGCTTCCAAGGTTTGTACTAAACTTCCTCTGATACCAACTGTAATGCCCCGACCCCAACTACCCAGAGTCGGTGCATTACTTCGTAACATTGGCATGATCACAAGAAAGATCAAATCTCGAAAGACCGATTGGTTTAGTAGCCTTGGAAACACTAGATATATTCATAAGTTTTACATTACATCATAAAATGAAAAACTACTACAACAATATAATGTTTCCACAATCCACACTATTAACCCCTCATAAAATCCCTGCAGGTCATTCATAACTTACTTCTTCACATCCTGGGAAAAATAAAACATAGAAAAGGGGTGAGCTCAAATGCCCAGTAAGGATAACAATATAGCGGAAACTTTCATAAATAAGAATAAACATTTAAGGCAATGTATAACTAAAACAAAATCCTTTTAAATATGAACTTTCAACATGGTATGGCATAAATAAAATGAAATAATGCCATTTACTTATTCACATGGATATTCTACTAATCGAATAATCACATGCAAAAATCAATAACCACTTTCATAATGTTGGAATGCATAATGCCAGACTATCATAACCACATAGCCAAGGCCTCGTGCCAAGACTACAAATAAGATTTTGTCAAGGCCTTGTGCCAAGACACTAGTTTGTCTCATGAGACCTACCGATGCATCGAGGAGCTATAGCGGGCTCCACCCGTCACTTATTAAGTCCAATGCATTCCCATATGAAAAGGTTTAAACATAACATAAACATTCGTATTAATTCTAGCATACGAAATGTCAATAATTTCACCATAAACTATGAATGGTATAAAAATAGCACATCCATAGTCAAACATATCACAAAACCTTCAATACAATATATAAGTTTTGTATCATAATAAATCAACTTCAAATAATCTTAAAATCCATCAAAGGATGTTGACGTAGATGAAATCAAAATTCTTTTTAAAGAAATATCTCCTTTTATTTTGAAATCATTTAAGATACAAATAAAATTAAACATTTTATTTGAAAATATTCTTATAAGCTTTTAAGGAAAGCTTTGAAGATTTTATAATGGCGTAAAATAACCGCACCCGCCGTATAAGTTAAAAAAAACATTCTTACCGCAATTCTGTCGAAAAGGTTAAAAAGGACCTTGTTTTGAAAACGACGGAAAGATTCCTTTATAAACCTCTTATAAAAATTCAAACAAGGGTATAAATGACTTTAACCCATATTCTTGTAAATAGTAAAAATGTTTTGAAATACATTTTTAAGAAACATGGATGAGGATGATAAAGATATCCCAGTAGATTATTACGTATAAACAACCTCGGATAATGAAGAGATTGTGAAATAACCCTTACCCTGTACTTTTCCTTGGTTGGGGTAGGTTAACCTCCTGTATAATGGTGAAATAGTT
The DNA here is from genome assembly GCA_963277665.1 of Viscum album. Classification (NCBI taxonomy): domain Eukaryota; kingdom Viridiplantae; phylum Streptophyta; class Magnoliopsida; order Santalales; family Viscaceae; genus Viscum; species Viscum album. The sequence goes on along the minus strand of OY728125.1, from coordinate 1,916,387,836 downwards.
GTTATTAAATTATACAATAATCATATATAATAATATGATATCATATATGATCTTTTAACATTGATTTGTTAATAATATCTTAGTATTATCATTATATCGGGTGTTAACTTACTTGTTTTCTTTTATATGTTTTGTTACGTAAGACATGGTTGTTGTATCTTATTCATATCCAGAATGATATCTAGTCCTTAAAAATCATTTTTAAATCATCAAATGATAATTATAATTGAATGGTTACGATGGAGAATGAATATCATCGCGTTCGTGGAGACGGTAGTCCGTACGTACGCACGAGCGACAATATCATTATTTTGATATTAAAATAATATATAAATGGATGGTATATCATATATACAGAATCATTAACATGTTATATTTATTATTTACATGAGTTACACATCATTATTATACCCATCCAAATAATAATATATTGAATAACAATTACACCACGACGTGGAGACGGTAAGCCGTACGTACGCACGTATGGTGACATGTTATTCAAAGGGTGGATAGAATACTGAATATGGTTGTACCATATTTATAATAACATCACACTATATGTAAGATACTGGAGTTATTTTTTTAGAATGGTAAGAACAAAGAAAGAGGAAGTGGAAGAAGAAAGGAACTTGGAGAAGGGTGGTGAAATCATTACCTCTTCTTCGGGTTCTTCCTTTTGATTTGATCAAAAGGGCTCCTTAGGTTGGCTTTCTGATCAAACTAATGCCTCTAGGTTGTAGTGAGGGATGTTGGGAGAGTATTTGGGTAGAGTTGTGCCGAACCAAAAGGCTTTGAAGGTGTGAAGAAATGAGAAGGAGGAGTGCCCTTTTATAAGAGGGGTGAGGGGCACCTTTGGAAAAGCTAGAAATATTAATTTATATTAAATTCATATTCGGTTTCTAAAGGCTCCAAAGATGATTATTCAAAGGTTAAGGTGGGGATAGGTCGACAACCACTCAACCAATAGAATTTATACTGGTTTGTGTACTTATATTAACCTTATCTTTAAGTATTAACTCTAAGTTAATTAGTTTCACTTTTACAATGTCTCTTGGTATTTTTATATAATATGGTTAATAAACTTACTATATACATCCAAGAGACCCCCAAGTGGTACATTAATGATGAAACTATCATGATATAAGTCTCTTGGCCGAACCGTATATTTTTAGGAATTTAATATCAATTAATAATATAATATTTGTTTTAAGAACTCTTTTATGTCAATTTTGAAACTATTCAATAGTTGATTTTTGTAAAACTCATAACACATTGATTACTTCGAACAAAGTCAATTAAATAAATCCTAATATATCATATTATCCTATAAAATTAGTTTTATTCTTTAAAAGTTTCATATTATATTTATTTGGGTATTTATAATATCAATTATTTTAATTTTTCACTATTATAGTAATTACTGCATCATCATTGTATCATATATAAAATACATTATTTAATATCAAAAAATTATAAATAAAATATAATTATGTAGGAAATCCTTTTAGCTTTCTAATGAATATTTATAATCTAAAATCCAACATATATAACCCTATGTAACAATTGTTTTTCTAAAAGATATATGCTTGTGTCATTTTTGTATTAATTTTAACTTAATTAAAATAAAGTGTCATTATCACTTACAAGTGGATCCATGGGGTCCCAAAATAGACCCAAAGATTCCCATGGTCGACCATGTATCAACCAATAGGGTTAAGACACGTTTTAGTGTAATTTAGTATTATTATAATATTATTATTTAACTCTTATTTACCGGATTTACCCTTAACCATGGTAAATAAAATATTTACCGCAGTAATTATTCAAAATGTCTAAAAATAAAAGATACCTATTTACACAATTTGAACATCCTGATTCCAAATATGGAATTTATTTTCCTAAATTCAAAACACAGAAGTGGCAGAAATTAATTTAAAATTAATTCCCGCTGTCAAAATAAAAAGCGTGTTTTTAAGAGATAATAACTATCAAAAGATTGACACTCGTTTATGTTCGGTTTAATTGTAAAATTATGTCCAATGACCAACATTATATTAAATGGTAAAAATATATTCTAAATATACTTTAAAACCACTCAAATTCAAAATTTATCACTATTAATTATTTTGATTAAAAAAGTTGTTTTTAATTAAAATTTAGTAATTTTCACTATTCATCAAAATATGAAAGTTATCCGAAATGTACCAAAATTTCACCTTAGGCTAAATTCGATATTCCGAATCCAAAAATGAAGTCCATTTTCAAATATAAAATATATATAATTTCAAAAAGTAGGTATTACTATTCATAACGGCTAGTTTGATTAGTTATAGTGTGTTAGAACTCGGTGTTGCGTACCACACACGCTATCACATTATTAAAAGAGAAGCGTACCGTAGAAGCTTGGGATGTTTCATTTTAAATTTTTGATGTCCCCATTTAGTCAAAAAGTTTAAAATATAGTATTTAAAAAGGGTTCACTATTAAAGTTGATAAAAGTGCAATACTGAAAATGAATTTGTTCTTGCATTATATCTAAGAAACTCATAATATGGATTCTAAAATTATAAGGATTATATAAACATTAAAATTTATCTAATACTATTCATAACCTCTTTTGAACGGCTTGTTTGGTAAGTCATGGTGTGCTTGAACTTGGTGTTGCATGTAGTGCAAGTTATTGAATTATTTTGAAGAAATAACACACTATGAAATCTTGGGGTGTTACAAAGATAATAATAGAGAACCAGTGAATCATGTAGTTTTTCCCATAAACACATGGTTTTGATTATGTTATTGGAATGAGGGTAACTAGTCCCACATCAGGCCTATTGAAGGATTCATGAACATATCGTAAAAATATAAGATAGTCTTTATAATGTCTCGAACCTCTCGGGTCCATTCCTTTGTCGAAATCTGCAGTTTGAGATGTTCTGGGAGGTCAAGGTGACATTTTCCCAACAGTTTTCAAAATTTCCAGTTTTGTGAATAGTGTTTCCAACTATCGGTAGGTGTACAGTGTTTCTAGATTTTAGTGAGTCATATATTCATAGGTGTATAATGTTTCTAACTGTAGGTAGGTGGAAAGTGCTTCCAGCTATCAGTGAGTTATCTATCATTATGTGTATAGTGTTTCCATCTACCGGTAGGCATACAATGTTTATAGCTATCAGTTGGTGTCCAGTGTTTCTAGCTGTTGGTAGGTGTGTAGAGTTTTCAGCTATTGGTAGGTGTATAGTGTTTTCAGCTTTCAGTAGGTCATCTATCGGTAGGTGTATAGTGTTTCCAACTATCGATGAGTGTATAGGGTTTCCAGTTATCAGTAGCTGTACATTGTTTCTAGCTATTGATAAGTAACCTATCAGTAGTTTTATAGTGTTTTCTACTAGTGATAGGTGTACAATGTTTCTGGTTCGATGAGTGTACAGTGTTTCCAGATTCCTATAGTCTCACCCTTTTGACATTTTCTTCGATATAAAACACATTTCAAGCCTTGTTTTATAGGATTTAAGATTGATTTAAATACCATAACTCCTATAATAATATTCTTAAGGGTCATGATGCCTTTAATGGTTCTAAAGGTTTAGTCTTGACATGATATGCTTTTAATAAAAAATATAAAATGTATCTTATATGAATGCTCTGTTGATATTTTGAAAAGTATGGGATAACTTCCTCCTTATTCATCCCTAGTACGAGATGCGTAGATTTTATTCTCCCATAAGATTCGTGTGATCGAACTAAGATCATTGGATCATTTCCCTTAGGGTTTTTCCTACTGCATGTGCACCCCCTATTTTGGTGAAAGAAGGAATTATCAATCCATATTTAATATAAGATATTTTATACAATGGTATTTTGGGTTACACAATATATTTTATACTATTTATCACTTCCATTTTATAGAATGGGAACTCTATATTTCTAATGATGTTTTCTCAGTTTCTTTTCGGTGCGGTGGTGCTGTAGTGTCCTCAGGTGAATGAAATCTTACGAGATAGGTGTTCATGATCAGTTGTGTTGACTTATTCTCATGTAATGAACAACATAAACCTTTTTATGGTTGGGGATTCATGGATTATATATTCTTTAATGTTCAGTCTTACAGTTAGTATTATTTATCCACTCAAGAATAATGAAATTGTCATAATAAACATTGAGTTGGGGTAAATAATTGTTATAAATCATATGTTGTTGTTGTATACTGTGATAACAGTTTGCTTCTTGTTATGCTTGATTGTGTGATATCATTGATTTTCTTGTTTAGCATATCGTTTTTGATGGAAATTTTTAAAGAACATAAATCTAGAATTAAAGATAAATAAATTATCTAAAGATAAATAGGAATGTTTAACGAATATGGTTATTGTTGTTGTGATTGATGATAATCAAATGGATGTAGTTATACATGTTCAATTAATTCAATTAATTAAATATGGAATAAAGGGATGATTTTGTGATAAATACAATTCATTGAAGGATTTCGAATTACCCTCTTTATTTTAATGTCTAAGCACCTTATTCCTTTGAGATATGAGTGCTCGTTGTGTGTGAAGGTTGGATGCCTTGTTTAGGGCCAAGAGACCAGTTGCTTTGTGGTTTGATTCCTTCTACATTTGTTCTGATGTACATCTTGGATGGCAGAGCCTGGTTGGATTTTCTGATATGTGGGGGCAGGGAGGCCCAATGGTTATGGTATTAGTTGATGCCTAGAGTTTCTATATGTTGAGGTTCATGAATGTTGGTGTTGGGTAGGACATCGGGGATCATGGAGCGAGTTGAAGCTAGTCTTGACCGTAGTTGTGAAATTTGAATTCTTGTTAATCTTTTGATAGTTTATCTACATTTCTTTCTCCACATGTTGAGGTAGATGGTATTTCCTACCCTCCATCCAAAAGAGAAAAAGACACATGGGGTATGTCATATACTTCCATATTTATCTTATTGAGGATGGAGGGGGTTATGCTCTTGCTAAAGACGGTAAATACTCGATGGGTAGTTCATCTACTCACTGTGTTCATCCCCTTGTGCTTGGAATATTAGAATATTTTTCTAGAATACCAATAATTATTGAAAAGTGATAATTTTGTTAACAAATAGTTTAATAAATGATATTATCCCATGGGGTTTGATCTTGTTGGGATGCATTGTTGAGGTTTCAATTTAAAATAATTTTGGAATTGGTTTGGTTATATCGGGAGGTCATGGAACTTGGTTGTAGTGATAATAAAATGTAATGTGTAAATGATAATGGTTAATTAATGGTTAAATAATTAATTAACATAAATTGAAACTAATAAAAATCGATAAATTAATCAAATGTAGCTCTATAAATGTTTGTTTTCTTATAGGATATCTTGTCTTGGTAGTGGAAACCAGGAGTCTGAGAGATGTTTGTTGTAGTCGAGTTTGAAACTAGGTTTTGACCATAATGTGGTTGTGAGCTATATTATATCATGTAATTTTTTCTATTTCAATCCACTACTCCACCATTTTGGTTAGGTATATTAATAACTCAGGGATTCTGATTGAAGGAGTGTGTTTTTTCCAACATCTTTATAGGGGGATGGATGACTCACTACCCCCTTTAGCCCTGATCTCTTATCTTGGTAGCTGGTGGTACTGTTATGAACAGTGGTTAGTTTTCCCCATATATGTTTATAGAGGTCTTTAATGGCTTGTGGTTATTTCACACACATATATTCTAGATATAGTATCCTATGTGCTATTATAGGTATGACGAGTATAGGCTATGATGAATTGAGGATCCCTAAATAGTGTATTGGATGTAATGACTTGAGGTATAATAAATGATGTATGATACTCATTATGAATGTTTTGGTGGAACCCAAAAACTACCTGGTTACATTGGTTATGTGAACATGGTGGTCATGTTTATTGAGGTGCATGTTGTGGTGCTTTTTCCTGGTGTCTGTGGGATAGCCTTTCTTTAAAGAAATGCTTAAGACGTGTGATATTGGGGAAAAGTTGGACGCTAGTGGGGAAGTCGTAGTGGGGTACCCTTGATATTATTTATTATTTTAGATACACTTGTATGCGATACTTGGTGAGAGTATACATTATGAGGTTGGGAACATGGTATACATGTTTAGGTGACAAGTCAGTTCAGTTGTTGTTAATTGTGCTTTAGCATTATTTATTTACTTTTTCATGAGATGATCCGGGGAGGATATTATTGAGTATACTGTTATACTCATCCTACATATATATAAACCATTTTTTAGGTCACTTGGAGTAGGTTAGAGATCAGACTGGTTAATAAAATCTTGGGGTTGCAGGAGTTATTCAGGCTTATGGTCACTGTTGTTTTATTTTCTTTTCATACTTGTTGTTTTACCTTTCAGTTGTAGTAGTTCTTTCATGAAATTAAATATGTGTACTTGGGATTTCATTTATATTGTAGTTTGATCATGATTTGGTTTTTGTCTATCTAATCTCTATATTTTTCATGTATTCTCTTAGAAGGTAAGGTGTCACAGTTTTGTGTTTATTATACCCTCATTGCTTTCCACCAACTCAGGGCCAACTGGAGGTGGACTAGGGGGTCATTATCTCTCTTCATAGATTTTCAGCCCAATTAGGGTACACTTTGTGGAGAGGGGACATGAGAGAGTGGTATAAGTGGCCAGGTTGAGTGATAAGATGTAATTTAGAGTTAGGCATCGGTGAAGTTTCATGATTTGGTAGGGTAATGATGTCAGTCATGTTTAGAAAGTTCAATGAATACAAGAGACAATTGAGACACAATTTTTAAGGACCCCTTTGATCTGATGCATGGACAATTATGTTTACAATGGATACTAAATGATGTGATACTTGTTGTACGGTAGAGACCTAGGAAAGGATAATGTATCATTATTCTTTGTGATTGTGTTTGAATGGGTAAACCTTGGGATAGGTTAACATAAAATGAATAAAAGAAAATAATTAATTAATGTTAATTCTTCCATATTCCATGTTTAGGGTCTATAACTATTTGTTCTTTTTTAGGTATTGATCCAAGTCGACGTCCTGGTCAGGTTCTCCCAGAACATGTTCAGAAAGTTTTTCAATATAATCTCTACAGAGTATAGGATTATGACGATGACACATAGAAGAGGACACTCTAAAATTTTTAGTGCCAGAGTCTACAAAAATTATGAGGGATCCATTACAGATGTAGTCATGGAATACTGGTTAGAGGATGTTGCGGTAGCATTGAGTTATATATATTCTCTAATGGAGTACTGGGTGTTTTGGTTGTGATGATGATGTGTGGGGTAGTGAAGTAGTAGTGGTTCTTATTCCTCATGGATCACGAGGATTCGTTAGTATCATTGGAGGAGTTCTGAGACCAGTTTAGAGTCATGTTTCTATCTTCAACTACGAAGTTGGTCATTCATCAGGAGATGCTTACCCTTTGATAGGGAAGATCTAGTGTGTGAGAGTTTTCAATACATTTCAATAACCTTATATGATATGCTTCAGATCTATTTTCATATAGTGAGGCTAGGTCAAGGCATTTTGAGAAGGATTTCCATCCATATATCCAACTCTAGGTAACCTTGTTTATGTTGAAGATGTATCGGAGGTGATGGAAAGGTAAGAGGTCATCGAGAGGGCATTATCCCAAACATATTATCATAATATGGGAGTCATAAAGATTCATCATGAAGAAGAGTTTTGGTCTGGGGTTATTAGCATTCAGGGCAGAAGAGTTTCCATTCGGTCAGGGTAGGTCCCAGCACTCAGTATGATGTTTCTCTGGGGACAAAAACTCTTAGACCTATTCTAAGGGATAAAGAACTTTTTTTCTTAGAGAGGCTGAGATCATAAGTAGTGATAATGACCAGCCTTTTTGACCAGTCAGCTTGTGTTACGTGTTCCACTTTAGGCTCTCTATTGAGGTAGTTCCAGTAGAGGTTGCAGCAGTAGTAGGTTGCACCAACATTGCATCAGTATAGAGTAGATGGAGAAGGCAGAGGACAACCCTGGGATTCTCCCCATATTCAGAAAGTAGAGCGCATCTAGTATAGATGTCATCATCAGGGTCATAGATACTGTGGATTAGGTTTTGGTTAGCTTCATGCCTTATCATTACCAACTCCAGGCGAGCCATACGTCATTCAAGGAACCCTTTTCTTATTTTTCTACATGGTTTTATGCCTTTTTTGATTCATGAGTGACACACTCCTTCTATAACCTACCATTTTCCATGCCTTGGGACTTGAGGTAGAGAGGCTTCCAATGCCCTCAGTGTTGACTATTCCAATTGGAGATCAAGATTCCATGTTTGATGTTTATAGAGACTATGAGATTGTGCTAGGGAAGCACCTCTCTTGGAGAGATTTCCTATGTTTATAAATAAAACCATATAATTTCATCCTCAACATGGATTGGTTGTATTTGGTTGAGGATATCATGGAATACTTCTTGAGGCGGGTGGTGTTCTACGATCCTATTGGAGAGAGAGTGATGTTTGTTTGCGAGAGAGAACCTAAGATAGGATAAAGGCATATTCTGTCCTTATCAGCATTGATGTATGAGTAGATGCTGAGTTTATCGAAGGTTTAGTAGTTGGAATTTCCCACGGTAATAGAAGAGTACCTTGATGTCTTTATAGAAGAGGTCATAGCATTACCCCTTCAAAGAGAGATCGAGTTTGGGATCAAGCTATATCCAGGAGGTCACCTATCTCTATGTATCCATAAAAGATGGTGCCTTCTGAGTTTTGAGAGATATGTATACAGCTTAATGGTCTATTACTGTATGATTTTGTTCAGCTGAGTGTGTCCCCATGGGGTGCACCAGTTATTTTTTGTGAATAATACTGATGAAAATTTTTAGTTGTGTGTCGATTATCATCACTTGAAAAAGGTATAGTAAATAACTACTATCCTCTTCCATGTATTGATGACTTTTTCGATCAACTGAAGGGTGAATTTTGATTCTAGAAGATCGACTTGTAGTCAGGATACCATCAGATTCATGTGAAAAATAAGGATATCCCAAAGGCTTCATTTTTTTGTCGGCATGGGCTTTACCAGTTTGTTGTAATGTTGTTTGGTGTGATGAATGCTCCAACTATGTTCTTGGGGTCAATTAACATTTGGTTTCATGAGTTCCTAGTTAATTTATTGGTTTTCTTTTTTGATGACATCCTTATGTACTATGTATTTTAGGAGTAGCATGCAGAGCATCAACATATCATTTGGGGATTTCTTCGTTGACAGTAGTTGTTTGGGAAGTTTCCTAAGTGTGAGTTTGGGGATTGGGAAGTATGTTTCAGGGGGCATGTTGTATCCCAACAAGGAGTAGTTAGGGATCCATTTAAGATAAAATAATTTATGTCTTGGGTATCCCTCAAGATATTTTTAGAGGTACAAAGATTCCTTAGTCTTTCAGGCTATTATAGGAGGTTTTAAATTTATTTCTCTCAGTTTGTGACTCCTCTAACAGTTTTTACATGAAATGATCATAGATTATTATGTACGGATCCATGTCAGAAAGCATTTGAGTTTCTAAAGTAGACGTTTTTCAGTGCTCAAATTCTTTGTTTTCCAGAAAGAAGGATTTTATTTTGAGTTTTTATATGATTCTCGACATATGAGGTTAGTATGTGTTTTGATTCAGCAGAGATCAGTCATTTTTTTAGGTCTTAGTAGTTACATCCCCATGAGATTATGCCTTCTACCCATGATCTAGAGTTGGAAGAAGTGGTGTTTTCCCTGAAATTATGGAGACATTACCTCATCGTATAGTGCTTCGTGGTCTCCACTGATCATAAAATCATGAGGTATGTTTTTATACCATTGTGACTTGAACATAGGACAATATCAAGGGGTAAGGTTATTATAGGATTACAACTTCAAAATCTCATATACAACTGGTAAGGGGAATGTTGTAGTTGGTGTGCTAAGCAGGAAGTTTCATAGAAAATTAGTTCGCGAATCATTTGATTCCTAGAGAGTAATGGAAGAACTATCAGTATCGTATCTGGATATATCAAATCTTGGGGGAAGAGGTTGTCTTTTTTAGATGAAGGTGAAATCATATTTTGTGAATCATGTGGAATATTACTAGTTGTGGTATCTTGATGTGGAGTTCTGGAGATACCTAGCTGTTTTTGGTGATGACCCTAATGGTTGGTCAGAGGATAAACAACATTAAGGGTTATTTTAGGGAAGAGATTTAATTCATTTGGTAGATTGTTAGATGGGTCTTAAATAGTTCCATAGTTCATACATATCAGTTCATCCTGGCACAAAAAATATTTACTGAGCTTTTAGGAGTCAGTTTTCAAGGAATGGGTTATAGCGTGTAGTTTTAGAGTCCTTGTCTCTATGTTTGGTGTGCCAGAAGGTGAAGGTTAAGCATCGTGTTTCCGGAGGTTTGCTCTAGCAATTAGATATTCCTTAGTGGAAGTGGTAGAAAATCTCTATGGACATTATTACAAGTCTACCTCGAGCATAGGGAGTCCATTATTCTATATTTGTGGTAGTGTATCAATTGAAAAAATCCTCCCACTTCATAGCATTCAATGAGTTGAGCTCAGTGGAGGTTTTATCAAGGTAATATCTAGAGGATGTGGTGAAACTCCACGGGGTCCCATGGACACTAATTTTTGATCCAGATCTTCATTTTAAATCTATGGTGTGGATAGGTATCCATCATGATTTTGGTTCTCATTTATGCCTTAGCGTGACTTTTCATCTGAAGATGGATAGTCAGACATAGAGAACCATCCAGATTCTTTAACACATGTTGTGCTCTTGTGTCTTAAATTTTGGTGGTTTGTGGATGAGGCACTTACCCTTGGTATAGTTCACCTACAGTTGTAGTTTCCACTACACTATTGGTATCATACTATTTGAAGCCTTGTTTGGTTGACCTTTCCATTCTACACTGTGTTGGAATAGGGTTGAAGAATCCTCAATTTGCAGGCCAGAACTAGTACATAATACAATAGAGATGGTTCAGGTGATTCACGAGAGGATGAAGGCAATATAGGATCATTATAATTCCTATTCTTATCATCAGAGGAGACCTATAGAGTTTTACATTGGGGATCATTTGATACTGAAGGAGACTCCTCATCTTGAGAAGTGAAGGTTTTTTCATGGAAGTATGCTCTCTCCCAGGTTTTTTGGGCCATTCGATGTGTTGGATCATGTTGGAGTTATGGAATATTGAGTATCACTTCTTTAATAGATGAGTAGGATAAAAAATGTTTTTCATGTCTCACAGCTCCATAATTATCTTCATTAAAACTCTCACATCATTTATTGGGAATATATCTATGTTGATGATGATGGAAACTTTGAGGAATGACCTATAAAGATCCATCTTCCTTCATTTTCTCCACTTTGACGTTATCTTTGATGTAAAATGAATTAATATATTTTTTTATGATATTTAAGGCCTATCAAAATATTCATAAGGGTCCTGGTTCTTTTACTTGGTCTTCACATGTAGTCTTGATGAGATATACTGTTAATGGGAATTATAACAAGTATCTTAAATGTTTGTTCTATTTAAATTTTCAAAAGGATGTGATGAATTCCACCATGAATTTCCTCCTTTTTCATCCAAAGAATTATACATCCATAGTTCATTCTCCCATAGGATCCGTGTGATCAAAATACAACCCTTGGATCGTTTCCCATAGATTTTGTCTTACCATATGTGCACCCCCTGTTTCGGTGCAAGTTGGAATTGTCGATATGTCTTTAATATAAGGTATGTTCTACCTCTATTATATTTTTTTCTATGATATGTTTCGTGTATTTTATCCTTTCTATTTGATGGAATGTTATCTCTATATTTCTAATAGAGTTTTCTCAGTTGTCTGTTGGTGTAGTTGTGTTGCGACGTCCTTGGGTTGATGTATTCTTGTTGGAGAAGTTGTTGGGATCGGTTCTGATGGCTCTTTCTATTAAAAAAATAATAAAAAATATTTTTTAGGTATGGAATTCATCACCAATATATGTTATTTTACATGAATTCATACATTTATTGTGATTTTTCCATTTTTTCGTAATGAAATTGACATAATAAGTATTGAACTAGAGTAAATAATTGGTATTGATCATATATTGTTACTTTATACCATGATAACAGTTTGCCTATTATTTTGTTAGATAGTGAGATATCTCTATTTTACATTTTTATAATTCCATTCTTGATGGAAATTGGTAACGAACATAAATTCATGAATAATAATAAATTGATTTTCTAAAGATAATGAGGCATGTTTAATGAATCTGGTTGTTTTTGTTGTGATTGGTGATAATAAAATGGATGAAGTTATGCATGTTAAATTAAATAGGTTATTAAAATATAGAATAAAGGACCATTTGTGTGATAAATATAATTCCATGAAGGATTATGAGTTATCCTCTTGCTTTTAAAGGCCACATACCTTATGCTTTGGAACTGTGAGTGCTCATTGTGTTTTAAACCAGGATGCCTTGTTTAGGGGAAAGAGGCCAGTTTCTATGTGTTTTGTTTCCTACTGATTTTTTTCTTATTTGATCATAAGATGGAAGATCCTAGATTGATTTTTTGGTCTGTGGGGGTAGGTATTCCCAGTGGTTCTGGCAGCTGTTGACGCCTAGAGTGGAGAGATTTAGCGGTTTATGCATGTGGGGGTCAGGAAGGACATTGGGGATGGTGGAGCGGGTTGAATCTTGACTTGTAAGTAGTAGTGAAAGGTGATTACTTTTTAATATTTTGTTCTCTTATCTAATTTACATTACCCACTAATTGATACATATGTTATTTCTTACCCTCTTTTCAAAATAGTCAAATACGTGTAGGGTATTCCATTTGGTTTCTATGTTTAGATTCTCAAGGATGGATTGGTCTACGCTCTTGCTATAGTGGAAAAGACTTGATGAGTAGTTCATCTACTCAACATGTTGATCCCCTAGTGTTTTGAATCATATATTTGTTTTCTAGAATACTTATAATTATTGAAAAGTGACAATTTTTTAAATAATTGATTATGTATATGATGTTAACCCATGTGTTTGGATCATGCTGAGATGCAATGTTGAGATTAAAATATAATGTGACTTTGGACTTTTCTTGTTTACTCCTGGAGGGAATGGAACATTGATGTGATGATATTGAAATGTAATGTGGAAATTATAACGGTTAATTAATGGTTAAATAATTAATTAGTGTAATTTGAAACTAATAAAAAGGGTTAAAGTAATCTAATATAGCTCTTTACATGGTTGTGTGCTTATAATATATCTAGTCTTAGTAGTGGAAACCGGGAGTCTGAGAGACGTTAGATGTAGTCGAGTCTAAGACTAGGTTTTTCCCATAGTATGGTTGTGAGATATATTATTACCTATAATTTTTGTGTTTCTATATGTTACTCCACCCTATTGATTAGGTTAAATGATACCTTGGGGATTCTGCTCCCTAGGGGTGTTTTCCCCTACATCTTGATAAGATGATGGATGGCTGACTACCGCCTTTGCCCACACTCTCTTCTCTAGGTAGTTTCTTGTGTTGGTATGCATAGTATTCAGTTTTTATCATATATGTGCGTAGAGGTATGTAATGGATTATGGTTATTTCACACACATATATTCTCGATATAGTTTTATATGTTCTATTATATGTATAACTTGTATAGGCTATGATGGATTGAGGATACTTGCTCTGTGTATGGGATGTAATGGACTAAGGTATAATACCTGATGTATGATACATGTTATTAGTGATGTGGTGGCTCCCGGAAAATACCTGGTTACATTGGTAAAATGTATGTGGTGGTTTTGTTGCACGAGGTTCATATTGTGGTGCTTTTACCAGGTGTCTGCAGGAAAGCCTTTTTGAGAGAGATACTTAGGACATGCGTCGTTTGGGAAAAGAAAAAAACAAATGGGGAAGTGATAACAAGGTACCCTCGATATTATTTATTATATTATATACTATTTTATGTGAGACTTGGTGAGCGTAGCCATAGTGAGGTTGGGAACATAGTATACTTGTCTAGGTGACGAGTTAGTTTTACTTTTGTTTCACTATTCTTTAGCATGATTTTTTTAATTTTGAGGGAGAGGCTCCAGGGAGGATCATACTGAGTATACTATTATACTTAACCTATGTATATAAAAACTATTTTTCAGCACACTTATAATAGGTTTGAGATCATGATAGTTACTACTACCTTGGGGTTGCATGAGTTATTTGGTATTTTTGGTCGTTGTTGTTTTACATTCTTTTGGTACTTTCAGTTTTCTCTTTCAGTTATAGTACTTATTGAATTACATTAAATATGTGTAATTGGTATTTATTTAATATTTTAATCTTAGTATGAGTTGTTTTTATTCTATCTTATATACCTCTTTATCATGTGTCCTCTTTGAGGGTAATGCCTCTCATTTGTGTGTTTACTATACCATCAGTTCTAGTCTCCAACTTGGGTCCTATTAGAGGTGTTACTCAGGGGCCATTATATCTATTATACCATTTCTGGCCCAAGTGGGGTGCACTATGTGGGGAGGGGGTCATGACAGTCTTGGAGTGGTAAATAATTCCCTTCAAAAGGGTTTGAAGAGACCAACATTCTATCGTCTCTACCAATTTGAGTTCCAGCATCATTGGGTTTGAGAACTCAAATGACCACTTGCCCTTTGAAATTTGAAGTGGTCCTCATTATAGATATTTCAACCATTACTGGTGTCTATTAGATACAAAATATTAAACTTTAAATAAATGATTACAAAACCATACTCAATCACACAAAATCATGCACTAGGTGAAATGACCATTTATTCCATGAAAATAGTGTTGTACAACTTCAAGGATAAAAAAATTGAGAAGAGTAAGAATATGATTTTTATCCTGGATTATGTACATAATATATAAACCATCCTTTTGATATTGATCAAGAGAATGATCATGCTTCATAGCAGTCTCTAGATTGTTTCTATGATCATATTTTTATGTGGGAATATGATACCTCTACTGAGAATCTTATAAAGTATTCTAATGATCTTCTTTATCATTGAAGAAGATATTAGCTATTTTTGTGTGGTTTTTAAAATATGTTAGTCAAATTTTGACAAAATGGGTCTATTCACCTAGTTCAAATGTGCATTCCCCATCAAAATATAATAACAGACCTCTGGAACGGGATACGGGATATGAGAATCCTCTTGTATAGGATCTAAAATATATGATTGTAATTTATTTTTGGAGAGAGATATAATGTGCACCTGGATGATATAATTTTATTGAATATTCAAATGATATTAATCAGTATAGATATGAGCATGCCCAGAGGTAATGGAAAAAATTTCATGATAGACCTAGATTAGAGTAGAGATATGAGCCAGATCTGGGTTGGCCTTTGGAATATGCTGTTAGATTTATTTGATAAAAATGTTTGTCTACCATGAGGTAATTATCAAACTAGGTTAATGGAAACCATTAAGAATGGTAATATGGTCTCAAATCTATTCCTCAACCTTTAACAGTGTTTGATGATAATCCTATGAGAATGTAGAATGGGTAGATTTTGGCACATGAGTAGCCACATATTTATGTGGATCATTGACAAATATTTATCTGACTATTGGGAATGAAATATATTTCTATCTATATTTCTAAATTATTTCCATAATATTTTAGAGGGGATCTTATGGATTTTACAGTGTATATTGGCAGTTCATCATTGTTTTTATAGGTATATATTCTTACACATTCACAACCACCATGATATATTAGCAGTTGTCATTGATTGATGTAGGGATATATTCCCACTCTTATGCCCATCATTCCATCATGATATGTCGATGGGATTCATGTTTATGGGTAGAGATATGTGCCTCCCCCATGCTTAGTAATGGTATGTACGGGAATAATTGGTCTGGGTGATCAGGGATATGATCATTCTCACTAAGTACTGCTACAATATATCAGTTGCCTTTATCAGTGGAAGACAATATTTGAGCGCCCTCCCCTTGATTTGGAGCTTTCAATACCCGATGGGATCACCTTGGTGCCTGTGTATGAGTTTCTAGGGCTATGAACAGTCTGGTGGTGTCCACAGGAATGGAATAAGGGACACTGTTGGGCTGGCACTGGTGCCTGTGATTGATAGGAGCTCTCATTAACAACTCCTGAACTAGTATGGATCCATATTGGACCCCTTATCCACATTCATAAGCTAAGTAAGAAGTTGATTTTCATTCATCATGTTTAATCTCTTAAGGTAGTCAGAAGTAGTGATGGGTGTCACCAGTTCCACCACAACCTTCCCTATGTGAGGTGGGATTATGGGTTTTAGTTCCTAGAATCCTCTACAGATAGCCTCAAGGTTTAGGATCATAAAATTTTAGTAGTATTCTCTAACCATCATGTTCTCCAACAATACTGAATGTTTTGGGTGCACAAAGTTGTTTCAAGAATTTCATGGATTGTTTCCACAAATGTAGTTCTATCATAGTTTCATAATGGTTCTATGGCTTCAAATTAAGGTGATTTGTGTGAGTATGTTATCTATAATCACAAGGGAAAAAATAAAAATGGTTACCAATTTTTACATCATTCCTCCTAAGTCACATTTATAATTTGCAAGGAATTGTGAATCCTTTTTTTATTATAACTGTGTATTTGTCCATTTATTTTAGTAGAATATATAGCATTAAATTCCTACATGAAACTCAATTATGTTCAATTGTTAAAATATTCACATCACATTCACCATGTTTGTTTTCAACAAAATATATCAATAGGAAATGGATAGTCTATCCTTTTATATTAAGTAAAGGGTTTAAATAGTTTAAATGTCTTACATTGGTTTCACCCTTCATGTTTTAGATAGAAACTACCAACATCTCCCATATCCATAACAAGTTACATTATTTATTTCAAATGGTATATGGTAATTTGGGTTTCAATATCAATGACGCTTAGGAACTCGCATTATTTTAGAGGATGTGAGGTCAAGCGCATAAAACCCCTTTTAGGGGGAATTATTTCCTAATTCATGACTCTTTAAAAGATTTAAGATATTTTCATGAATCTCTCTCAGATCTTGGTATAATTCTGGTTAATCTAATAAAATGATATGTTTCTTGAATCCTTATAAGTATGAGAGAGTGTTATATTAATAACAACTTATATGTATCATAGGACCTCCATCTATTTATCGTTATTTTTTAAAAATGTGGGATGGTTTGTTTTCGATGTCATATGACTATGAACTATGCAGTTGAATATCATCACGGAAGGAGATTGGTGTTTTGGGATTGGTATTGAACCTTCCAAAGGAATCCTATGTATCCAATGTCAATAGGAATAAAAACCCATGTAGTTCATATAGTTATGGACATTGAGACTTACAAATCATATATTTCCTTCTAATTAAAGTAATTAGTGTACTTGTTCTTCACCTCTTATACCAAGATTGATGACCAGGTTTGGGAGGAATTTGTATCATGTTGTAGACAAGGTAAGAAAAAATATAGTATCCCACACGATTCATTATTTTTGTGAGAAAAAAGAGAGAGAATAAGATCAAAAATTTAGAAATGGATACATGATTGGATTTTTATAGGGCTTATACACTGAGGAGTACCTTATATTTGACTTGATATTACACACAGAGGTTGACTATATATTCATTCAGAGCATGTTCATTGAGATCTTCATGATTGGGGGATTTTAATTATACCAATGGAATTGTCATTTAAATTCCTTGAGCACACATAAGTCATGCTCAATGGGAGAAATAAGAGAAGTAAGGGATTTTACACACTGCCTATAGGTGTGGGACTTAGACATTGAGTTACACTTGATATTATATGATTAGAAACCTTATAAATGATATTAAACCATAAGGTAAGGCATTATATTCATGTTTTATATAGCTCTAGGTTCTTATAGAAGGTTTCCAACATATCCTATTTATAATAGGAATCAGATTCTTCATAGTTCACTTGGTATCCAAATCCATTGATGGGTGAGAAAGGACAATAAACCCACAAGATGTGGGTCCTATGAGTTGGAGTAAGTTGAATGATGAGGTAATTACACCAAGGTTGATTCTTAAGTCACATATCATTCCCTTTTAAACTTATAGATGATGAGAGGTTTGTTAAGTATACTTGAATAATATAAGGACCCCTTTCAAAAAAATATCGTGAATAAGGTTACATGAGTGTATAAAATATAGACCATTATAGAAACTCACTGCAAAAAGGGGAATCTTGTGTAAATGCACATGGACATGGGTTGAAATGGTTCAAGGGTATATTTCTAAGTGTTCCTTTCGGACAAGGCTTGCATGTTTAAGGTGTCTACCTAAGAAGGATAATATGAAAATGGATTTCATCCTGATATTTATAAGGGTGTTTGTATGACAAGTCTTACTTGCTTGAGGATGTCAAATGAACTTGTGGACCTGCATGAGGGTCGGTTGTGTGATCAGGCTGACATGTGTTAAGGGCATCGCATGATCTGGATAATATTTCTAATGTCCTTTACATGATCTCATAGACAAGTCATGGTGTATTAGAATGATCTAGATGACATGTCTGAAGGTCATCGCATAATCAACAAATATATCACATGAAACACAAGACACCTTAGCATCCAAATTAATGTATATTCCCTCTAATGAAACTTCTATAATTTTAGCCTTTTTCATGTCAATACCTCGGCTTTTTATAGAATTTTTCCTACTAAGGAATTACGTGATAAGGTTGACACACTGAATGTTCTTCATGTGATTCAATTATCATGTCTATGGTTCTTTATGTTATTGACGAGTAGATCATGTGATGCATGTAAATCCTTCACTTGATCATACTGACATGTCTAGGTGTCTTCACATGATCTGGATTACATGTCTGAAGTCCACCACATTAACACACTGATATTTCTAGTTCTTTTTGTATGATTTATAAAAAGATCACCTGAAACACATGACCCATTCACATGAAGAATAATGTATCTTACTTTACATTAATAAACCATTATTTTTATCCTCTATCTCATAAATTCTATAATTTTTTTCAAGAGTTTTCTTACTGAGGAATTTTCTATTCAAGAAGACACATTTTACTTTCTTCACATGATATGGTTGTCATGTCGGAGGTTCACTATGTGATCAATGAACTAATCATGTGAAGTGCATAAATCCATTTCATCTTTCCTTAAACTACTTATTGTACTTTTATGGTAAAATACTCTTGATATGTCATAGTCATAAGCTTCAGAATGTCTTCTCTTGCTTCCATGTGTATTGTATGTGTGTGTGTCAAAGGTGGTCTTATAAACATATACACCCCATGTCTATGTCACTTTTCATGCAGATTATGTCTTATATCTTGGATTGTATTAGAGGAAAAATCAATCACACAAGTTGAAAATGTATTATTTAAATTTAATGGTCAATCCACATATCATCAAGGACATCATCCTCTTTTCAAGAGATAAATAGTGGCCACATGATCACTCTGACATAACCAAATTTCATGAAACCATGTCCATTCAAAGGTCTTCAGTGTAACCAAAACAACATGTTTGAGAGCCTTTGTAAGATCAAGCCAACATGTTTGAGAGCCTTCACACTAGTAAAAAAACCTTTTTTTACGTTGCACTTTTTCACGTCGGTTTTTTAGAACCGACGTGAAAATATCTGAGAATCAATTATTTATGTTGGTTATTATATAACCAATGTAAAAAAACATTTTCGCAGATTTTTCAGGTCGGTTATATAAGAACTGACGTGACAAAATCCATTTAATCAGATTTTTCACATCGGTTATATAATAACCGATGTGAAAAATAAATGCACATCACTTTTCATTGTCGGTTATTTAATAAATGACGTGAAAAATCCATTTCCATGAAAATATAATAAATTTTTTGCTTATTTTTCATGTCGGTTATTATAAAACTGACGTGAAAAATCATTTTTCATGACTTTTTCACATCAGTTATTTATTAACCGATATTAAAAGGTATTTTTCACGTCAGTTATTTAATAAAAGACTTGAAACAAGTTTACAAACATTTAGTTCATTTCCTAGGATTTAATATGATAGGTCATAGAGCTCAAACAGAGTTACGAATTAAAAGTTATGGCCTTCAGAAGTTGGCCTTCCCTAAGACATCGTTTAGAGATGATCAAATTCTAAAGGCCATAACATTTAACCCGTAACTCTGTTTGAGCTCCATGACCTATAAAATTAAAGATTAGGAAATAAACTAAATTTTTTTAATCTTTTTTCACGTCGGTTATTAAATAACCGAAGTGAAAAGTACCTTTTAACGTCGGTTATTAAATAACCGACGTGAAAAAGTCATGAAAACCGATTTTTCACATCAGTTTTATAATAACCGACGTGAATAGGTGATGAAGATTTATTTTTCAAGTCAGTTTTATAATAACCAATGTAAAAAATAAATGAAAATTTTAATATCTTTTCATGTCGGTTATCATAAAACTGATGTGAAAGATAATTTTAATATCCCGCGAATACGAAATTTCAATTTTTTTACATTGAGGCATCCAAATTTTGAATTACCGCCTAAAATTTTTAATAGTTCATTTTCTCTTAGCATATCAATTATATGTTTCCATTATACACATATCATAATTTAACGATCATTTATTTTAACCACTATCATTCCCCCAAATTGACTCTTTTGATCTTCAATGTAAATCAATTATTTCTTCTTTCCGCGATCTTTTTAAGGTATGTTTAATCATATATCCATGATATAGGGTTTTTATGATTTGTTTTAATAATTGATATACCATTTTATGATCATTTCATTCAACCATCATAGTTCCACTGAATCAACTTGTTTGATCTTCCACTTGAATCAATAATTTCTTATTTCCACGACCTCATCATGGTATTTGTAATTATTTTCCCATGATTTATATTTTCTATGAGTAATTTTCTTAATTGATATACCATTTAAGGATTATTAATTTATTATAATGATGGATGATTCTTTATTTCATGGTAAAACGATGAATCCCCTTAAGGATTGAAAAATTCTTTCGAAGATGAAGCTACAGTTGGCTCATACAATCTTTCCATGAAAAAAATATCAAACTTATGATGGTCATAACTTTTGATTCGTAACTCCGGTTCAGCTCTATGACCTGTCAAATGAAATCTTAAGAAATTTTCTATAAGATGGTAAACATTTTTTATGTCTTTTATTTAATAACCAACGTTAAAAATAAATTTTGAGGACTTTTATTTAATAACCAACGTAAAAAATGTGGTTTTAATGTCGGTTTTTTCAAAAAGCGACGAAAAAAATGGCTTCATAACACCATTTCCAGAACATATTTTTCATCGGTTTTTTAAAAACTGATGTTAAAAAATATAAAATCTCAATTTTTTACATTGGTTATAAAATAACCGACGTAAATAATCATATTTTTAACGTCTCTTGCAATAATGTCGCCTAAAAACCGACGTTAAAAAGCAAAAAAACCCGAGGTAAAAATATGTTTTTGTACCATTGTCATGAGATTTGGTCACACTATAGAAGGATTTCATGAGATAATTACATAAGTTATATTGACTTGTCAAGATATAGGAAACGATCGTGTAAAGCACAAAATACCTTCGGATGATGATTAATATACCACACTTTACATTAAGATCAAATAATTTTATACTTTTATCATATGACAACCTTACTGCTTTTCAGGAATTTTTTAGTTGACATGTCTCATGATCAAAAAGTCTTGTATGGGATATTCATTTGATCAGGAAGACTAGTCTGAGGGGTTTATCATGATCCAAAGGGCTTGTTTAATGGGGCTTTGTGTGATCAGTGAATAGTTCATGAAAAGTATGTAACGAATCTTTATTCTATCAATTGAAATTCAATTCATATAACTATTTCAAATGGTATAATCACATAAAATCACATAGATAACAAAATACAAACTTTATAAATAATTAATTAGGGAAATATAAGTCATTTCTAGAAGTTAAGAAT
The DNA here is from genome assembly GCA_963277665.1 of Viscum album. Lineage (NCBI taxonomy): Eukaryota > Viridiplantae > Streptophyta > Magnoliopsida > Santalales > Viscaceae > Viscum > Viscum album. Next base: position 1,916,365,831 of record OY728125.1, on the reverse strand, counting down.
CATGTACCAAAGGAATAGTAACTTTGCCTTTGGAATAGTTACATGAAACTTATGAATAGTAAACCAGAAAATTGAATAGTAACCTCACCAATGAAAGTATAAATAAAATTTATCCATCTTATAAGCAACAATATGATATAATTATATAATAGTATGAGTCAATAAATTATTTAAAAACTATTAATTAAGTGTTGGTATTTTTGTAATTCATAAATATTTAATTTAAATTTCACGACTAATTTAAAAATTAAATAGAAAAATTAATTTCACAAAATTTATTATTAAATTAGTATTTTGATTTATTATTATTATAAGATAATTTTATGGGACCTTAATTAATTTTCAATGTGTTATAAAATTAGTTACTATTTTAAAATATATAATTTTTGAGTAAATTATGATTTAAGTTAAAAATTAATTTTTTTATATTTAGAAAATTATTCTCATAAAATATGGTTCATATATGAATTCTAAAAATCCAAAAATGGTTAGGGTGAATTTTTTTGATTTTTCTAAAATACTTGAATTTTTGTGAATAGTGAAATACGGTAATTTACGGTATCTATCCATAATAAATTAAATACACTATTCCATGAGTCATCACTGATTTCAGAACCATTGGTTATTGTTAATTTTGGAAAAGGGGATGACCTTGTTTATTTAAGGTTCAAACTTTCCAATCGGTTTCTAACGGGTTTATTTATAAAACTAGAAACATCAAATGATTCTATATCCATTTGGATATACTTTCCAAGGGTAGGTGCTCATTAGTTGTGGACAGATGAGGATTAAGAATTTTCATTGGTATAGAGGATGGGAGGTCAAACTCATCACACCTTTTTGGGGGGAATTATTGTCTACTCTGGGACACTCTTATAGATTTAAGTTATGTTCATGAATCCTTATTAATTTACCAAGCATGGAAATGAGTTTTTCCTTTTGAATTTGCAATCAATGATTGATATGTATGGGATTTAGAGAATCTCTTACATGTTTTTAGTATCTTCATTGATGGAGAATCATCTTTATGTACTATAGATCCTTAGACAATGGTATCCATCAATACATTATATAGAAATCTTTTGGTCATTTATGATAACCATACTGGTTTTAAAGCCACTCACGGTGGCCCTAGTAGTTTATTGTCATTCAGAAAGACAGGGATTATTTTAGAGGTGGGATCGTACCCGCAGATGGGCTACCTATGTATCCTTGTTAGGAAAGGAATTAGAACCCACGTAGTTTGAGAATTAAGATTTGCTTAACGTCATATGAGATGAATGAGAATTAATGGGTGATGGGCTTGAACTTTAGAAAGGTTTCCTACGTACTCTACTTTTAAGGTAGAGATCAAATTCCACGTAGTTCGAGTGAAGAAGTATGAGGTTTATTCATGATTAATGTCCCAAATAGAGATGTTGTAATTACTTTTACACTCTAAGCCCACATGAGTCATGCTTGGTGTGAGAAACAAGAGGTATCAGTAAATCTGACGATTTGTGCCATGAAAGATGCAGTCCTAAGAAATTATGTGGGGATTATGTATGTATGACGGCCCGAGTAAATGAAGATCAGACTTAGTTTTGGAAGGAAGCCTAGGAGTAGGGTCCATAAAGGTATTTGTGCTTTATAGAGATTTGGAATTTTAACATGGGGCTCACTCCTGAAAAGGAATCCCAAATTAAGAGGGACTTTTGATTGGGGATTACATTTGAAAATGATGCCCAGGTTAAAGGAAATTATGACGGGGTCTTAATCTTGAAAAGGAGGCCCAGGATAAAGGAAATTATGACTGGGGATTACTCCTGAAAAGAAGGCCAAGGTTAGTGGGACATGAGACTTGGGGTTTACTCCTAAGAAGGAGGACCAAATAAAAATAACTTCTCAGAATTCCTATCGAATAAGGAATCAAACAAAGGAACCATGCCATAAATAGATTTAAAGAAGGTTTTGAATGCTAAATATTGAATAGGAGAGGTGAATTTGGGGAAAGGAAGTGAATTGGAAGAAGGCACGCAAGTATTGGTCTGGCGCACAAGTCCCGGTCACGCAAGTATACTTGCGCGACATGAATTCACTTGGGCGAAAAAGAACCTATGAAGTGATACATGGGTGACATTCAATTGGAGCCCTTAGTAACATCCCTAGAGGATTTCAGATGAATGGTGCACAAGTTTCCATGAGAGGTGAAGGTGGAGCGCAAGAATCATCACTTCCCTTAAAGGGATGGATACTTAGGTGCGCATGTATTGATGAGTTATAATACTTATTCCGTATTCTTCCTCTTTAGATCTTCCATTCTAGGTAATAAATTACCTTAGAAGTGTTTGGAAGACTTCAAGAAGAGACTAGGGTGACCAGAACTTAATTCGGAGTTTTGGAAAATCCATCATGGAAATGGGGGCCCCATAAGGGGGTATTTATAGGCCACTGAGCACCTTGTGAAAAAAAGAATAGGGTGCACAACTTACTTGCATGACCCAAATGTGGTGCTCAAGTGACTTGCACGACCATAAATAAACTTGCATGACCCATGTGAAAAAGGTTCCTTGATCATGCCATTGTCAATTTTTTATGTTCTTCAAAGGATGACTTTCTCTGTACTTAAGGAATTTCCCTTTTCTGTTCATTAGACTCTGTGACAGAAAGGAGCATCAACAAATGTCCCCCCTTAGTGTTGGATCCAAAAAAAAAGTGGGATTGGACTCTGAGGAAAACGAGAAATAAGGTGTTGTGGAGCGCAAGTAATAGGTGCGCAGGTATTGTTCTAGCACACAAGTTATGGCACACAGGGGTACGACCACCCCTATATATACGTGTGTCATTCTCGCGCAAAGCACCCGGCTTCCAAATCTTCTCGCTCCCGTCACGCAGGTGTCTATATTTTCGCTCGTTCGTGCTTATGTCTGTTGCGTCACGCTTCCTCAGTCTATTTTTTGACTTTTGTGCCAGTACTAGTGTGGTAAAACATGCACGACAGACTTAGACATTCGCGCCAATTTTATACTTGTGTTCCTTAATTCCTTAGCCATTTTTTTCGATTTCATCATAAATTTTATTGAAAAACTACTTAATTAAAAGTTAAATATTTTATCTTTGTGCAGATTCAATGGCTCCCAAAATATTTGGATTAACTGATGAGTTGGCTAGCAAGTAGATTGATGACATGATGAACATCGTTGGCCATGATTACTATGATATCTATGACAGAACTCTCCCAGATTTGGCCAAGTACTTGAAGAAGTATCATGTTAATTTCCCCCTGAGCATTTATCTGCCTTTCTATGGCCATGTTCATCTGCAAGGATTCAACATTCCAGAGCCAAAGAACTATCTCCCACATTCTTGGTTCAAACATACATCAAATTTTATTCATCAAATGTCTTAGTTGCAGGATCATTTGTTAATGCTAGAATAGCGGATAAGGCCTACATAATGCAATATAGCCCTTATACCCCAGATCTGAAACCTCGAAAGCCTGAGCTGCAGCTGCATTATTATTCCTCAATCTTCTGAAATTCATAGATGGATCAATCCAAAGGCTGGAAGAAGATTTGGGACATCTGTACTGGAGGAGGTGTGAAGATAACTTGGATGTGGTCATATTGGGTGTGACAAACTTGTGAAAAGTTTGTCAAGGATCTGAATGGAGCTGCAATATCTGAAGCCATCTGGAACAGGTAGAAATATGTCTACAGGAACGATAACTTTGTATAGGAGCTAATCCGCTGCTGGAGCCCAGAAACCAATTCATTCCATCTGACTCATGGAGAAGTAGCCATCATTTTATGGGATGTCTACAAGATCTCTAGGGATCCAATTTTGGGATATTTTTATGATGAATTCATCCTGCCCAAGTATATTTGGAATGATTCGGAGAAGACTCTGGCTTTGGTTCTAGAATTATTTAAAATTTTCCACAATCTCAAGAATTCAAAGACCACCAAAACTCATTCTAGAAAGGATATTCATCTAGAGGAGTGAATGGATAAGATTCTTATCAAGAAGGAGAAGGTTCCCACCTATACTCATTCTACCTGTTTCCCTAGAACAGAGAAGAGGGGTTCTCTTGGCACTTTCTGGCCAACCCTAGAAGAGGGATAATTTGAAAAGTGGGGGTATGAAGTGGATCAAATAATCCCAGAAAAGACCCATCTAGAGGGCTTCTTAGCCTTGTGGATTAGTGTTTATCTTCTTCCAGTTAGGGATTCAAAGGGTGGCATCAGGCCAGGGACCTTCGTTGTTGAAGCCAAGTTGGCTGAGAGGAAAATGGTTGGGTTGGCCACCCCTATTTTGGCAAAGATTCACTGGATCTTACTATAAGGCCCCAACCTTAAACCTTACTTAATATTGAATTAAACGAGTAATTCACGTTGAGAATCATTTCAGGTTTAGAGTTTTAGAGAATTAGAACATAACTATTACATCTCAAAAGATTACAAAGTACTCACTTCTACTAAGTTTCCATAATAAAAAAACTCTTAAGAAGAAACGTGTCTAGTTCCATGTTTTATATAGGATGAAATTCCCTTGATCCCATCCTTGACCTTATTCCACATTAAGTCCTGTGAAAACATTTCAAAAAAAACTTGGGGTGAGCATAAAAATCTCAGTAAGGGATACAGAAAGAATGAAAACTGTTAGTTTTTCAAACATCAAGTAAACCATATATACTCTATCAAAGTAATACCTTAACCTTCATGAATTAGTAAAAACTCTTCACTGAATAAAGTATCATTACTTACCTTTTTGTAACCAAAGGATTACCATAAAACCCATAAAAAGAACACATAACATATATAAAGGTAACTTGGGACATAAACATACTTAAGTGGAATAACCATAAGGTCGACTTCCACACATATCACTTAATGGAATAGCCATACGGCCAATTTCCATACATACTTAATGGAATATCCATACGGCCGACTTCCATACCCAATGCATTGGAGGTTATAACGTAACCACCCGTCCTGGTATTCATGGCACCACCCGTCATATGGTTTATAATGTAACCACCCATTAAAATTTCCAAGTACCAGTATAAAATCATAAAACATAAAACCAATATAAAGGAATGATAACATTTCCACATTTCAATCACAATATATCATAAATATATTGACATAATAGAATCCTTTTTCAAAACCATTTTCAATACCAAAATACATAAAAGAGTATATGGTATTTATTTTATTCTAAAAACATTACGGCTTGTTGAGAAAGCCAAAGGCCAAATAATACTCGCGGCGGCGGAAAAGGTCGTTGTCACCGCGTACGTAAAAAAACATTCCTTTTTGTCGTTTAGTAAAACGCTTCGTAGAAAAATATTCCTTTTGTATAAAAGTAAAAGTGAAAGGGGTTTATACACCGTATAAAAGAAAGTTGTGTATAAAACGAAATATGCCTCAATGAAAGGTGATTGAGACGAAGTCCCTTACCTCGGGTCTGACTTGACTCGATCGTTCTTTAACGTCCTGAATAATAAACTTGAGTTAATTTATACTTGATTAAGAACCTTTTTAAAGTTCATTATTCCTTTTATATCACTTATTGACATGTTATAAACATTATGTAACCATTTAAGTTAATAATGTTTGTTTTCTCAATATTTGGTTCTTAAGTCGAAAGTGGACTTCTTACAATTACATCTTGTTCATGTGGTCAAAGGTTCTTTATATCCAGAATGAAATTCCCGATTTGGATATAATATTTATCATATATATCCATCATATACATGTATTTATAATATTACATAATCATTTAGGGGTAAGAAATGAAATGCACCGTTCATGGAGACGGTAAGTCGTACGTACGCATGAACGCTACTTTCATTTCTTTGTCATATTAATGGAATTAAAACTAAATGAGAGGTATGTATATTTTAATTCCAGAATTATATTCATCATTTAGATATATCATTAATTATATATATCCATTATATACATGTACTTTTAATAGTACATTACATTTGGGGATAATAAATGAAATGCACAGTTCATGGAGACAGTAAGTCGTACGTACGCATGAACGCTACTTTCATTTCTATCTCATACTTTAATGGAAAGAAAATAATAATGATATATAGGTATATTATAATTCCAGTATAACATTATATATAATAACTTTAAATCCATCCTTTATACAACCCACATATGGAATTAACAAATCACATCACTTTGAGGGGGCGGTAGTCCGCACTTCCTTAAATGAAGATATCGTGTTTACCCATAATGGAAACCATAAAGGTATGCCCAAAATGAAAAATACAGAAGCTTAAAGAAATAATAAACATATTATATATCATATATAAAAATAGTGACATCATAATGGCCACCTTTGAAGGTGTTAAATGAGTATTGAACAATCATCGTTTCGGGAGGCAGAATTTCGCCATCCACGGAAACCGTATGTTCTTTAACCATTTGATGTAGTTGTGTGAGAGTGTAGCTAGAATAAATCTTATAAAAACATCCTAGTATATTGATGATACTGGTTTTGTTACAAAATAATTAAATAAAATGATTTTAGAGGGTTGGAGAAGCAAAATAAAACAAATGGACAAGAGAGAATGAATTACCTTTAAAAGTGTAACTCCTTTTGATTTGAGCCTAAAGGCTTCCTTTGAAAGGATTCTGCCCAAAGGGAATCCTCTAGGATGAGGAGAGGGATGTGGAGAGAGTAAATGGGCAGGGGTTGGCCGAGCCAAAGGCTTGAGGAGTGTGTGAAATGAGGTAGAGGTGGGGGCCTTTTATAAGAGGAGAGGAGGGGCACTTTTGGAAAGTAAAGAAATATTACTTTATTTGAAAATGTGTTTCGGTTTTAAAAGGTCCCACATTGAAATAATTCGTGGATAAGGTGATAAGGGTTCTAAATCCACCCATCCAATAAGTTTTTGACATGTGTAGTTTATAGATTTTAGATTATCTTTCCATTTTATTTAAATCATCAAATAATGATGTCATCGCTGCATCATTATTATGTCATAAATAATTTAATTTATTTAATGTCTAAAAATTATAAAAAAAATACTATGATGTAGGAAGTCTTTTTAGATTTCCAATTAATATTTATAATCAAAAATATGACTTGTATAACCCCATTTAAAAATTGTTTTAGTAAAACATATCATGTTTGTGTCATTTTTACTTTTACATTAAATAAAAAGTTATTTATGTCATTTCTCAACCAAAGTGTCTCCATGGGGTCCCCAAGTTGACCCATGGATATTCTTGGTCGGCCATGACACAACCAATGAGGGTAGGACATGTGTCAAGCTCATCTTATTTTATTAAAGCATTATTTTTACCTTAAACTACACTAATTACCACTAATCGCGATTAAGAACTTAATAAGTTACTATTCACCAAAAAATTATTATAATATCATTGAACCACATTTTACTTCTTAATGAAAACCATGTATGTAGTATTTTTGAAATTCAAAACACAATGATGGCAAAATTTCATTTAAACGGAAAATCAGTCTTTATAAGTACCACTTAGTGGTTTCACTATTCATCAAAAATTGAAGTTTTTCAGAAAATTACCAAAAAATCACCCTAAGCTATATTTGATATTACGAATTCAAAAATGAAGTCTATTTTACAAAATTCAAAACATATAAGTCACATTAATTAATTTAATAATTAATTCCCGCTGTCAGAGCAAATAGCGTGTTTTTATGAAACAATAAGTATCAAAAGATTGACACTAGTTTAAGTCCAATTTCAAAGTGAAATTGATTCCAACGACCACTATTGGATTTAAAGATAAAAATATTTTCTAATTTCACTTTAAAACTAATTCAAAAGATAATCTAATGATATAAATAAATTAGATTAAAAATAGGTTTTGAATTAAAATACAACATTTTACATTATTCATTAAAAAATGAACTTTATCAGAAAGGTACCAAAAATTTACACAAAGTAAATTTTGATGTCCCGATTCTAAAGAAGAGTTATATTTGGTCCAATAGAATTAATAAGATCGATCAAAACTATATTTAATGATGGTTCTCCGTCAAAATGTGATAAGTGGACCTTTCGTGGAAATTAGGGTATAAATGCCTAAAATTGAACTCTTTCCGTATTTTAAGACTTTATCTTTTATTGGGTAAATGTAAAAACATTTAAAAACATATATAATCATATTTTAGTTATTTCTATCCATTCCCGCCAGTACAACGGCTACTCGTTAACTAACATTTAAAATAATATTATTTTATTACTTGTGTGCAATGTAAGTTTTCAAAGAAACTCATCGTTGCGTACCGAGTACGCTATCGAACGTAGAAACGCCTTTTAATTAAAATTAATATTTAATTCGTAAATATTAATAAATATGAAAATTCTTTATTCTTTATTTACCTGGGATGTTAAATCCTTCCCCCCTTTTGGGAATTGCGTCCTCGCAATTTTATTCACTTATCAAAATAAGTGGGGGTATTTATCCCTCATAGCATTTTCAGATTCCCACGTTGCCTCTTCAATCACATGGTTTTTTCACAAAACCTTTACCTGATGAATCACCTTATTCTGTAACACCTGCTCCCTGTGGTCAAGAATCTGGACCGGTTGTTCCTCATAAGATAGGTTCTCTTCCAGCTGAACTACCTCTGGACTCAAAACATGAGATGGATCTGGCATATACTTTCTCAACATTGAAACATGAAAAACATTGTGTACCTGAGATAAACTCGGAGGTAAAGTCACCCGGTATGCAACTGATCCAACTCTCTTAAGAATTTCATATGGTCCAATAAACCTTGGACTCAGCTTTCCTTTCTTACCAAATCTCATCACACTTTTCCAAGGAGAAACCTTGAGAAAAACATGATCACCTACCTCGAAAGATAGATCCTTCCTCCGGTTATCCGCATAACTCTTCTGCCTGCTCTAAGCTGTTCTCATGTGCTTCTGAATCAACTGAACTTTTTCTGCCAACTCTTCTACCAATTCTGGTCCCATCAGCTTCCTTCCACCCACTTCATCCCAAAATGCTGGAGTTCGACACCACTTCCCATATAATGCCTCAAATGGTGCCATATGTATACTGGAATGAAAACTGTTATTATAAGAAAACTCAACCAAAGAAAGATGTTGGTCCCAACTTCCCTGATAATCCATAGAACAAGCTCGTAGCATATCCTCCAATGTCAGGATTGTTCGTTCTGACTGCCCATCTGATTGAGGATGAAAAGCTGTACTAAAATTTAATTTAAGTACCCAACGACTTCTGAAGGCCTTTCCAAAAGTTAGAAGTAAACCTGGGATCACGATCCGATACAATGGAGAGAGGAAGTCCATGTAACCTGACTATCTCTTTAAGATACAAATGGGAAAGTTGATCTAGAGAGAAAGTATCTCGTATAGAAAGGAAATGAGTAGATTTGGTCAAGTGATCAACAATAACCCAGATTGCATTATTACCTCGATATGTCTTCGGTAATCCCACAACAAAGTCCATGGATATGTTTTCCCATTTCCTCTCTGGCACTAGTAAAGGCTGAAGCATCCCTTTCGATAACTGTCGCTCTGCTTTAACCTGTTGACATGTCAAACACTTCACAGCAAAATCAGCAATATCTCTTTTCATTCCATCCCACCAGTAATACTCTCGTAGATCTCTGTACATCGTATTACTGCCAGGATGAACTGAAAACGGAGAACTATGAGCCTCATATAACAAATCATTCTTCAACTTTGAATCACAAGGCACACATAACCTCTTCCCAAACCTCAAAACACAAACACAAACTTATCCAAGAACTCATGGAAAATTTTATTCATAAGGTCCATGAATACAGCAGGTGCATTGGTTAACCCAAAAGTCATAACTACAAATTCATAATGGCCATATCTAGTACGGAACGCAGTCTTCAGAACGTCTGCTTCTTTTACTTTCAACTGATGTTACCCCGACCTCAAGTCAATCTTCAAAAAATACTGAGCTCCCTGGAGCTGATACAACTTCATTCGATGGCCCAACATCTGCTGAAGTTGTTGCAAAGGATTTCACAACCCCTTTCTGCTTGTAGTCTAGCTGCATTCCCCCAGTTGAGTTCTTCGTTGGACACTCATTTGCATAATGACCCATTTCATTACACTTAAAACATCTTACCGTTGGCTTTTCATTTCCTGCTTGATCATCTTCCTTACAGTTACGAGCAATATGACCAGACATACCACACCGAAAGCACTTACCAGACTTGGATAAACATTCTCCAGGATTCATTTTACCACACTTCTCACAGGATGGATATTTGGTTTTCTTACCTCCTTGCTTCTTTGATGAATTCTTCCCCATTTCCTGCCAACTAGACCTCTTATTCTGTTGTTTGTCATAGAACACCTGATCATCGGCAAACTCCATTTCCACCTTCTCCGCACATCGAACATGTTTTTCATAACTTCTGAACTCACGAGAAGCTAAAGCCCTTCAACACTTTGGCTTTAACCCTGAGTAAAAACGGTTTATTTTACTATCAAGATCTCGTATGATGTTTGGAGCATACCTTGCCAATCGAGTGAACATTTCTTCATAAGCAGCCACTGAATCATCCTCCTGCCTCAATTCTAGGAACTGTTTTTCCATCCTAAGACGAACCACCTTAGGAAAATATTTCTCAAGAAACATACCTTTGAATTCGTCCCAGTGAAGATCCTCAATCTCATCACTATCCCTTATATTTTTCACCATCGACCACCACTGATCAGCTTCACCTTCAAAACGGTAAACAGCAAGACTAACCTTTTGATGTTCTGAACGCCCCATGACATCAAAAATCTTCTCCAGTGCTTTAATCCACCCTTCAGCTTGCACAGGGTCAGATGATCCTCTGAATTATGGGGGATGTTGCCTCATGAAATGTTCCACCACTGACATGTTCCTCTGCGTTTGATCTGGCTGATCTCGTGCATGGATACCACCACCATTTATAGCCTGAGTCAACTGTGCCATCACTGCAACAAACTGTTCAGTTCCGATTCCGACCATCTTAGGTTGCTGATTTGGAAGGTTTTCTTCCTCCTGATGTTGTCCCAACATAGTTGCTTTGTTTCCTTTGCAGAAAACCATTCTGAACACAGAAATATCTTAGGAGAAGCAACATGGTAATCCGTAAATGCTATAATCATATTATAATTTAGCACTTTTCTAACTCCTAAAGTTGTCTAAACCAACCTCTGATACCAACTATAAGGCCCCGACCTTAAACCTTACTTAATATTGAATTAAACAAATAATTCACGTTGAGGATATTTTCAGGTTTAGAGTTTTAGAGAATTAGAACATAACTATTACATCTCAAAAGATTACAAAGTAGTCACTTCTACTAAGTTTCCATAATAAAAAAAACTCTTAAGAAGAAACGTGTCTAGATCCATGTTTTATATAGGATGAAATTCCCTTGATCCCATCCTTGACCTTATTCCACATTATGTCATGTGAAAACATTTCAAAAAAAACTTGGGGTGAGCATAAAAAGCTCAGTAAGGGATACAGAAAGAATGAAAACTGTTAGTTTTTCAAACATCAAGTAAACCATATATACTCTATCAAAGTAATACCTTCACCTTCATGAATTTGTAAAAAATCATCATTGAATAAAGTATCATTACTTACCTTTTTGTAACCAAAGGATTACCATAAAACCCATAAAAAGAACACATAACATATATAAAGGTAACTTGGGACATAAACATACTTAAGTGGAATAACCATACGGTCGACTTCCACACATATCACTTAATGGAATAGCCATACGGCCAATTTCCATACATACTTAATGGAATAGCCATACGGCCGACTTCCATACCCAATGCATTGGAGGTTATAACGTAACCACCCATCCTGGTATTCACGGCACCACCAGTCATATGGTTTATAATGTAACCACCCGTTAAAATGTCCAAGTACCAGTATAAAATCATAAAACATAAAACCAATATAAAGGAATGATAACATTTCCAAATTTCAATCACAATATATCATAAATATATTCACATAATAGAATCCTTTTTCAAAACCATTTTCAATACCAAAATACATAAAAGAGTATATGGTATTTATTTTATTCTAAAAACATTACGGCTTTTTGAGAAAGCCAAAGACCAAATAATACTCGCGGCGGCGGAAAAGGTCGTTGTCACCGCGTACGTAAAAAAACATTCCTTTTTGTCGTTTAGTAAAACGCTTCGTAGAAAAATATTCCTTTTGTATAAAATTAAAAGTCAAAGGGGTTTATACACCATATAAAAGAAAGTTGTGTATAAAACGAAATATGCCTCAATGAATGGTGATTGAGACGAAGTCCCTTACCTCGGGTCTGACTTGACTCGATCGTTCTTTAACATCCTGAATAATAAACTTGAGTTAATTTATACTTGATTAAGAACCTTTTTAAAGTTCATTATTCCTTTTATATCACTTATTGCCATGTTATAAACATTATGTAACCATTTAAGTTAATAATGTTTGTTTTCTCAATATTTGGTTCTTATGTCGAAAGTGGACTTCTTACAATTACATGTTGTCCGTGTGGTCAAAGGTTCTTTATATCCAGAATTAAATTCCCAATTTGGATATAATATTTATCATATATATCCAGCATATACATGTATTTATAATATTACATAATCATTTAGGGGTAAGAAATGAAATGCACCGTTCATGGAGACGGTAAGTCGTACGTACGCATGAACGCTACTTTCATTTCTTTGTCATATTAATGGAATTAAAACTAAATGAGAGGTATGTATATTTTAATTCCAGAATTATATTCATCATTTAGATATATCATTAATTATATATATCCATTATATACATGTACTTTTAATAGTACATTACATTTGGGGATAACAAATCAAATGCACCGTTCATGGAGACGGTAAGCCGTACGTACGCATGAACGCTACTTTCATTTCTATCTCATACTTTAATGGAAAGAAAATAATAATGATATAGAGGTATATTATAATTCCAGTATAACATTATATATAATAACTTTAAATCCATCCTTTACACGTCCCACATATGGCATTAACGAATCACATCACTTTGAGGGGCGGTAGTCCGCACTTCCTTAAATGAAGATATCGTGTTTACCCATAATGGAAACCATAAAGGTATGCCCAAAATAAAAAATACAGAAGATTAAAGAAAAAATAAACATATTATATATCATATATAAAAATAGTGACATCATAATGGCCACCTTTGAATGTGTTAAATGAGTATTGAACAATCATCGTTTCGAGAGGCAGAATTTCGCCATCCACGGAAACCGTATGTTCTTTAACCATTTGATGTAGTTTTGTGAGAGTGTAGCTCGAATAAATCTTATAACAACATCCTAGTATATTGAAGATACTGGTGTTGTTACAAAATAAGTAAATAAAAAAGATTTTAGAGGTTTGGAGAAGCAAAATAAAACAAATGAACAAGAGAGAATGAATTACCTTTAAAAGTGTAACTCCTTTTGATTTGAGCCTAAAGGCTTCCTTTGAAAGGATTCTGCCCAAAGGGAATCCTATAGGATGAGGAGAGGGATGTGGAGAGAGTAAATGGGTAGGGTTTGGCCGAGGCAAAGGCTTGAGGAGTGTGTGAAATGAGGTAGAGCTGGGGGCCTTTTATAAGAGGAGAGGAGGGGCACTTTTGGAAAGTAAAGAAATATTACTTTATTTGAAAATGTGTTTCGGTTTTAAAAGGTCAAAAATTGAAATACTTCGTGGATAAGTTGATAAGGGTTCGAAATCCACCCATCCAATAAGTTTTTGACATGTGTAGTTTATAGAGTTTACATTATCTTTCCATTTTATTTAAATCGTCAAATAATGATGTCATCGCTGCATCATTATTATGTCATAAATAATTTAATTTATTTAATGTCTAAAAATTATAAAAAAAATACTATCATGTAGGAAGTATTTTTATCTTTCCAATGACTATTTATAATAAAAAATATGACTTGTATAACCCCATTCAAAAATTGTTTTAGTAAAACATATCATGTTTGTGTCATTTTTACTTTTACATTAAATAAAAAGTTATTTATGTCATTTCTCAACCAAAGTGTCTCCATGGGGTCCCCAAGTTGACCCATGGATTGTCTTGGTCGGCCATGACACAACCAATGAGGATAGGATATGTTTCAAGCTCATCTTATTTTATTAAAGCATTATTTTTACATTAAACTACACTAATTACCACTAATCGCGATTAAGAACTTAATAAGTTACTATTCACCAAAAAATTATTATAATCTCATTGAACCACATTTTAATTATTAATGACAACCATGTATGTCGGATTTTTTAAATTCAAAACACAATGATGGAAAAATTTCATTTAACCGGAAAATCAGTCTTTATAAGTACCACTTTGTGGTTTCCCTATTCATAAAAAATTGAAGTTTTTCAGAAAATTACCAAAAAATCAACCTAAGCTATATTTGATATTACGAATTCAAAAATGAAGTCTATTTTACAAAATTCAAAACATATAAGTCACATTAATTAAGTTAATAATTAATTCCCGTTGTCAGAGCAAATAGCGTGTTTTTATGAAACAATAAGTATCAAAAGATTGACACTAGTTTAAGACCAATTTCAAAGTGAAATTGATTCCAACGACCACTATTGGATTTAATGGTAAAAATATTTTCTAATTTAACTTTAAAACCAATTCAAAAGATAATCTAATCATATAAATAAATTAGATTAAAAAGAGGTTTTGAATTAAAATACAACATTTTACATTATTCATTAAAAAAAATGAACTTTATCAGAAAGGTACCAAAAATTTACACAAAGAAAATTTTGATGTCCCGATTCTAAAGAAGAGTTATATTTGGTCCAATAGAATTTATAAGATCGATCAAAACTATATTTAATGATGGTTCTCCGTCAAAAGGTGATACGTGGACCTTTCGTGGAAATTAGGGTATAAATGCCTAAAATTGAACTCTTTCTGTATTTTAAGACTATCTTTTATTGGGTAAATGTAAAAACATTTAAAAACATATATAATCATATTTTAGTTATTTCTATCCATTCCCGCCAGTACAACGGCTACTCGTTAACTAACATTTAAAATAATATTATTTTATTACTTGTGTGCAATTTAAGTTTTCAAAGAAACTCATCGTTGCGTACCGAGTACGCTATCGAACGTAGAAACCCCTTTTAATTAAAATTAATATTTAATTCGTAAATATTAATAAATATGAAAATTCTTTATTCTTTATTTACCTGGGATGTTACACTTACTCCATGTCTATATGGGTAAGTCTCCTTTGAGAACAGAGGGACCATTCCTTGTTTTGTGGGGATGGATCACCCCTCACTTCAGGACTTATGCTGTACAGAGTGGAGTACAGGTTCCTAGAAGTTAATTCAGGCCATCAGTGCAGGAATATTCTGGAATTTCTCTATTGTCCTTCAACCCATATAATATGAAGGTGAGGCTGAGCATGTTCAAGTAATTCCATTTCTTTCCTTATGGAAACCTGCCAACCGAGCGGTTTTTTGATGATGGAACAACTATCCTGGAATTGAGGTCTTACATGATAGCTTGAAGAGATAGTGTATTGGACACCAGAATTGACAGAGAGGTTTTATTTGAGGCCTATGCTCGATATAGATTTGCATTCCAATTAAAGTGTATGCAGCTGATTATTGTATCCCCACTTATGCATGTTAGGTCAGAGCATCATCCAATGGTTTCTCGACAAATTTGGTTGCTAACAGCTATGGAGAAGACCGGGGCAGTGTTTGATCTTCCAGTTGCTAGAGCAGTAATTCAATTAACTACATGGTATGCTGAGAACTGGGTAGCATCATACCCTGAAGGGGTACTGAATCATCCGGTTCCTCGGGTGGGGACAAAATTGAGAACTTTCAGAAAATAAACCCTTCGTCTGGAAGGTGATTCTTCCTCACTCGGAGCTGATTCACCGAGTCCCTCACCCGGGGATTATTTGCAGGATTCCCAGGATGGGGATGATGATGCACGACATGCTTCAAAGTGGCCTCGTGCCACATATAATCATCCTTCCAGAGTTAAGAGACCTACTCCATTGACTCCTGGTGAGTTAAATCATTAAGGCAATTTAATCGCCATTATTTTATAAAGAAACAAGTTTTATTTTCTTATCCTTTGTCTTTGATTACAGGAGATGGGAAGAAATTGAAGTCCAAGATTGAAGGACTGTCCTCACAGCCATCTGGTGCACATGATGAATATTTACGACCCGAGGTTGTCCATACATGGCAGAATTTATATCGTGATGCTGAAACCGCCTGGCTGGACTTATGCGAAGGGCTACACATCCCTGGAATAGGAAAACTTTGGGCTTCTACAGATATCTGTTTTGAGTATAACCCTGATGAAGTGCGGGCTTATATCAGATAGCTGGAGATTCTCATATATTCCATTGATGATTTCATTCCTATCACCAATCGGGTGAAGGAAATGATGGATTGTGGCACCACTTAGGGGACTGGTGCTTCAATAGATGAGGAGTGGCACGATTACGTGGCTCCTGATGATGTAAGTTTCTTTCCTTATTTTAATTGCAACTTGATTTTAGTCGAAGCTTTATTACTCAAGGAAATTACTTTCTTCATCATGTAGCTTGTAAATAAAAGAACTGTTGAAGTCCCTTCACAACAATACAACCCTGGTGGCAACGCTATTGGAGCTACTGAATCTCCTCACGAGCCGGGTGAGGTATCTTCAGGTCGGAAAGCCATGGATTAGGAGTTACACATGGCTTTTCATATTCCAATTTCTGTATTTGGAGTTGATGATGTCAACACACCCAAAAATCCAAAGAATTAATGGAATCGAAGGAAGAAGTACATAGCTAAATGCTTCATCAGTAGTGGCAAGTCCTTCAGATAGTCATGAATCCAAAATCATGAAAAATATTGCTCATACTTCTTTGGATTGCAGGGCTTCCTCGATTTACCCTTTGAGAGAGAGGACTACCCCTCCTCTGAGGATGACGGAGGGTGCTGGTGAACAGTCGCAAATTCATGCTGACCAGGCTGCTCCTGAAGAAGAGATAGCATCTGTTCCCAGTACTACTCCTATTCCTTCTACAAGGAGAGAAGAACCTGCTTCTGGTAAATTAACAATAATTCCTAGAACATCAAATGAAAACATAAACTGACTTCTATTCTATGATACATTAGGTTCAACACCTGCACCAGAGCATTTGGCAGCCACTGAAACAGACTTCGCATTTTTTTCTGAAGATGTTGTTTGGGGTCAGAGTTTGTAGGATGAGGGTCACCAAGAATACATATCAAATTCTCCTACTAGTGAGACTAACCAGGAATCCAAGATATCAGTGGATGAAATGATGAATCTTGGAGAATCTTTTGAATAAATTTTAGATCATGTTAAATCACCATGTGATTTAGAAGATTTTGGACGTGAGTGTTATCCTTCATCCTGTTAAACTTTTGGTATTACATCTCTGACCATGATTGGTTGAAATGTGTAGTTCCATCTAAGCAAACTTCTGATCTACCAATTCCTGAAGGGGGTATAGACAACCCTATCATTTTTAGAGACGCTAGCTCATGTGGATCTTAACCCGATAGAGCTTCTTAAAACCTGTCCTAAAAACCCTATTGATGCTAGGAAAGATGGAGAGGAGCTTTCTCATGCTGCTGATCTACCGTTGGGTATGAGATGATAATATTTGTGGTTGTACAAAACTTATAAGATAGCTAATCAACTTTTTTATCCATTGAAACTAACAAAGACTTTCAATTGACTTTGCAGGACCATCAATTTCAGTGGCTAGATCCGGAGGTGAAGCCTCATCCTCCGCCCCAAGGGGAGTAAAAAAGTAAAGTACTATGGGTTAGGGGGGAAGGAGAAAAACAGGGAACTTCTTTAAGTGCATTAATCCTATATTATATTCCCCCCTATGATAGTGATGCTGAGTTAGACCCAGATGTGCATAAGGTGCTACAATTCTCACGTCGCAAGGCATGGAAGAATATATGGAAGATCATATCTGAAGAGCCTATTGAAGAGATGTCTTTGAAGATCTTGTGACTGTCATCATTGTTTTTCATGTTAGGACTTGGAGGTTTTGGATATCAAGTGATCCATACTGTGGTGAAACAAGTCATCGTAAGGACAGAGTAGGAGAAAAAGTATAATCATGATCTGACCAGAGCAAGGATGTTAACCAATATCAGCGAATTCGAGGAAGAAGTGTCCCGGGCTAAGGCTGATCAACCTACAAAGTTGAAAGAGCTGAAGAATATGATCAAGGAGAATGTTGTCCAGGAGATTCACCTTCAGCAACATTTAGATTTTGTTACTAGGAAACTGGACCAGCTTAACAATTCACTGGAAGGAGTTCAAAATAATGGAATGAAATCCATCACAGATGCCAAGAAATTACTCTATCAAGCTCAAAAGAGTGAAGCTGGTCGAGTGAATGAACTTCAAGTGGCTGCTGATGAAGCTCAGGATTTCATAAATCAAATGAAGGGTTATGTTGAAATCCTTTTGTAATTCTCGAAAAATAGAAGAGACTACAATATGTGGATGTCCTTCTAACTCTTGTGCTTTAATGAAAAACACTCTCATCCTCAATCATTGGTTCATGCATTCTCTTGCCACTTGCCTTAATTAATTTTACCTAATCCAATGGGTCTAGTAAGAAAATTTTGATTTTTTCTAGGGTGATACAAACAACCCCACAAACTTTATATCTTTTATTTCTCAATATTGACTAAATCATAAAATATGTACGTTTAGCGAGTTGGGACTCAACTTTTGTTCAGAGTTCCATTTTCTTTTATTGGAAGTTTAAAGTCATTCCCATCAGACATAAAAAAGGCTAATGTTTAAAGGTCAGATAGCATTGACCGAATGGATTAAAATTGACTCAATTCCTTGATAATTTGTTTGAAAAAATATTACCACATTCAAGTATAGAGGAAAACATGTAAACTATAACCTAAGAAATTTTGAATCTGAGGGATGATATGAAAAAAAGGCTAAGGGGCATTAGAGGAAGTATTCCCTAAGAGTGAAGGTACCACTATTTAACAAACCCTTTAGGGGGGTTGAATTATTCAGGGCCACTTAAGGGCATTGGCTGCATAGTCAAATAATAACATCTTTTCGATGACAGGTCCGTTATGTAGACTACTTATGCAAGGACACATAGGGGCACATGCTCTATAGTCAGGAAAAAGAACTCTCAGAAATTTTACATTTCTATTTCTAAAAGCTAGTGAATGTTTAGGGATATTAAAATTTTCCATAGCATCGATTCTCTTATACAGAGAGAGTTACTTGAATATGGAGAGGATATTCCCAATCAAGATTATCAAAGAATTGGATGTATATCACTCCAGCGAAGGTCTGAACCAAACGTAGGGAAGGGAAATATAAACCATGGACATGAATACATTCAGATCATGAAAAATAGAATGGTACAAATATGTTAACGGTTGCTATTTCTGCAGATCCCAACATATTGTCGTCAAAAAAATAATGACAAAAGAGGTTTTTCTCCAAAGAATGAAGTTACCACTATTTGACAATCCTATTAGGGGGTTGAATTATATAGGGCCACCTATGGAAATTGGCTTCATAGTCAAATAATAGAATCTTTTGGATGATAGGTCCATTATGTAGACTACTTATGCAAGGCCACCTAGGGGCACGTGTTACATAGTCAGGTAAAAGA
This sequence comes from Viscum album, assembly GCA_963277665.1. NCBI lineage: Eukaryota > Viridiplantae > Streptophyta > Magnoliopsida > Santalales > Viscaceae > Viscum > Viscum album. The sequence goes on along the minus strand of OY728125.1, from coordinate 1,916,346,100 downwards.
ATTCATGGGTATCAGACATTTTGTGTCCAGTTGTCAAGAAAGGGGTTATGGAGATCTGTAAGTATTTAAGGTTATAAGTATGTCACATTAAAATTGGTATTTTCCAATGCATGAAAGAGATACATATACCAATGATGACCATAATCATGTTGTGGTTGGGTCCTGAATTGGGATGTTGGACTTCACTACATATCTCATTAGAATGAGAATCGCACAAATGTAGTTCTTGAAATACAGTTTAACATCATGTGGGATGAGAATGTAGGAGATATTAGTTTAGGGTCATAGATTTTGGACCATAATGATAGAGACACCTTGTGTGTTTTATAAACCTGATGTGAATGAAGACCAGGGTTTTCATACCACATTCATGTGCTCATAGGGAAACTTTTCATCCAGGGGACTGAAAGTGGAATTTGGGGTTAGTCCCAAAGACTTGGGGATGGATTCGAGGGATCCTCAAATGTTCCTACGTATCCCATAAGGATGGGAATCAATCCAAACGTAGTTCTTGAAATACCCTCTATATAGATTTGGTTCATACAAGTGAAGGGTGAAAGAGGACGTTAGTGCAATGATGGTTTGACCCAAGATTAAAGGTTCGGGCATTACCATGTATGCATGTTTTCTTTGAAATCTGACATAATTGGAGATCAATGTTAATGATGATTCCATCTCAGGAGAGGGACAATGGGGGACTGTATAGTTTAATGTCTTATAGCAAGGATCAAAGTCCGTGTAGTTCAATTGAAGAATGAATTGGTGATCGAGTTGTACTTGATGACAACGACCTAAAAATAGTGTTGGGATTTACGCATTGTTAGCGGACTAGAGAGGGTGTTATGGTTGAAGCTCACTCTAAGCTCACGTGATTCATGATCGGTGTGAGAAACAAGAGGTCGTAAAAACCCTAATGATGCACAGTTTAATGTCATATAGGATGTAAAAGGGACTGTTTCACAGTTTAAATGACATGTGTCACAGAACTGGGGTTCTTGGCTGTTTAACTTCTTGCAGCTCAGACGAAAAGAGTTTATGGTCATATGCATGGACCAGTGCTGCACAGTTTAGCATCATGTAGCTTGGACAACAAATTTTAACATCATGAAGGACGATTTTGTACAGATGTTACACAAATTACTTCTCTTCAAGAATATTGAATTGGTTGGAGTTGTAATTAGTTCTCCATCCATTTAGATTAAAGAATAAGCTCCATTGGAGTATACCTTATGTATTGAGTAAGGTCCTTCGCATTTTGGCTCAAGATTTGGAGGCTTCTTTCCTGGTATAATTGGTGTCCTAAGGACCAATACCAATTCTTCTTGAGTGAATGAACAAAGATGAGATTTTTTGTTTAAAGCCCATGCTATTCGATTCTGATAGACTTCCAAGTGGTGCAGGGTGCACAATCTTTTTCTATCTAATCATTCCAATTCATCCAATCTCTTTTGAGATTGTTCATCTGTAGATGACTGATCACAAATGGATACTCAGAGTGAATGTATTTTAACCTCAATGGGCAAGACTGCTTCTGTTCCATATACCAATGAATATGGAGTTGACCGCATAGTAGTGCGGGTGGTGATCTGATAAGCCCATAAAGAATGAAAAAGTTTATCAGGACACGATTTCTTATCTTTATCCACCATCTTTTGCAGTATGTTTGAAAGAGTCTTATTGAAGGCTTCTATTTTGCCATTTTCCGCTGCATTATAGAGATATGAATGGTTGGATTTGATGTTGAATTATTGATACAACTTCCTTACCTCGGATGAACAGAAGTCAGTGTCGTTTTCCATCAAAATGGTATAAGGGACACCAAATATGGTAATGATGTTAGACTTGATGAAGATAAAAATGTTTTTAGAACTAAATTCATTGAATGGTATTGCCTATTCCCATTTGGAAAAGAAGTCAGTAGCAGTAAGAATATACTTAAATTGCTTGGATGTAGCTGAAGGGTAAGGTACTACTACATCCATTCCCCATGTCAAAAATGGCCATGAGTATTTAGCTTTATGGAGAAACTCTGGGGTTTGATTAATGAAATTGGAATATAGTTGGAAAAAATGATACTTCTTAGTGAAATCAACATAATATTGTATCATTGAAGTCCAGAAGTATCCATGTCTTCGGATTTGATCAGACAGTCTATGTCCTGACTGAGGGGAACCACAGACTCCTGCATGTACTTCTTTCATGACAGCCATTGTCTCATTACCATCATTACATCTGAATTTAATTCCATCAAAACCTCACTTGTAGAGAATTTTTTCTAGGTGATCCGGGCTATCATAAAGAGTAAAATTGACCACATTTCGTTGGATTTGTTCTTTCCCAGTTCTATCTAGCGGGAGTGTTCCATTTGGAAGGTATTCCCTGATAGGTGTCATCCATCCTTTAGTATGACTATATGGTTCAGAAATGGGACTGATTTCATTGATTTCCTATGTTCTGATTTTAACAAAAGGTGAAACTACACGATGGTGGGAAAGACTAATGATTGTTTCTTCCCGATTGGGATCTTCCAGAGTTGTGGCTACATTATCCAGTGCATCAGCTTGAGAATTTTGTGAACGCGTGACATAAAAAAATGTCGGTTCTGAAGGAAATTCCTCCATTAAATCTCTTACATAATCACATAAAGGGATTAACTCTTCTTTTATGATGGCGTAATCCCCAGTTTCTTGTTTAATTACCATGTCTGAATAACCTTTTACCTTTATGTGATTCACCTGTGCCTAAAGCGCCAATTCCAAGCCTATGATGAGAGCTTGATATTCTACTTCATTATTTGTACCACCTCCCAACAATAAGAAGGAATAGGGTAGCACTACATTTTTTGGGTAAATAAGCACAATTACTAACCCAACTTTGTTGAATTTATGATATTCCATTTTCTTCCCTGTTGGTCTTCTGGAAGCACCATCAAAGTACATTTCCCCTGTTTGAATATTATCTTGAATAAAGAAGACTTCCTCATCAGGAAGTTCAGTATCTAAAGATGTATCTTCTAGTGAAGGGTGTTTAGCAAGGAAATTCAGCTAGAGCTTATCCCTTTATTGCCTTTTGAGACACATACTAGATATCAAACTACTGCAAAATAACTACCCACCTTTCCAGACATCCTATATGCATTGGACGACTATGGATAAATTCAAGAAGGTTGTTGCGAGATACCAATTGAACCTCATATTGTTGCAGGTAGAGTCTCAATTTATGAACTACAAAGATTAATGCTAGGAAGCACTTTTCAATACATGAATATCGTGTTTCTACCTCAAGCATAGTCGGACTAAGATAGTAAAGGTTGTTTTCATTCCCAGCATCATTATATTGGTCAAGTAAGGCACTCAATGACTGCTCGAAAGCTGTCACATAGAGGATAAGAGGTCTGACTTCAACAAGTGGCATTAATACCGACGGAGTCAAGAGATATTTCTTGAGGACATCAAATACCTCTTTGAAATCGTCGATCCATTGGTAGGTGACTCCCTTCTTCATTAATTTGGTGAAGGGAAAACACTTTCCTGCCAAATTGGCGATGAAATTCCAAATATAGGCCATGTTTCCTTGAAGTCCTCATAATTATTTCATATTTCGAGGAGGTGACATACCAAGGATTGATTTTGTCTTCTCAGGATAAACTTCGATACCACTATGGCTTACAGCAAAGCTGAGAAATTTTTTTGAGGTTACCCCAAATGCACATTTCAAGGGTTTCATCTTCAAATTTTGTTATCGAAGTTTGTGAAATGTGATTTCCAGATCAGCCAAGTGATTAGAACATTGTTTGTATTTAACCACCAAATCATTCACATAACATTAAAAAAAAATTTCTAAAAAGGGTTTGAATATATGATGCATGGAACATTGATACATTGCACCTACATTCTTCAGGACAAAGGGAATTACCCAATATCAAAACACACCGTGAGGGGAAAAGAAAGCTATTGACTCCTCATCCTTTGGGGCCATTCGAATTTGATTATACACAGAATATTTATCCATGAAGGAAAGTGATTCATAGCTAGTTGTTGCATCAATTAAGAGTTCTATGATTGGAACTGGAAAATCAGCTGTGGGACAATTCAGATTAAGATCTCTGAAATCAATGAAAATTGTAATTTGTCCATGCTTCTTTTTCATAGGGACAATTTTATCCAGCCATTTGGGATATTGAACTGCTCTGAAGAATTTATCCTTGATAAGCTTATCCACCTCAGCTTCAATTTTGGAGGCATAAGTTGGGTGAGTTCTTCTTACGACTTTCTTGAATCCTTGATGTTCTTCTGGAAAACCCAAATGATGAGTGGCAACATCTGGATCAAGACCTGGAATTTCTGTATAATTCCAAGAAAAAACTTCTCAATTTTACTTCAAAAATGAAATATAAATTTCTTTCTCTTCAAGAGTTTTGGACGCACTAATTAATGTGGGGTGTGGATATTCTTTTGTACCCAGAATTATTTCTCTGAGTTCATCCATAGTGGTAGAGATACCCTCTTCAAATGCGGGAGGAGCATCCCTGAGATCTTCCTATTCTTCTTCAATATGTGTTACTTATTTTGTTTCTACTTGCATAGTAGATGATGAAGCATAATTTCCATGATCAGGAGAGAGGTTAAAATTTTAACATCTTGAAGAAGAGACTACAATTTTTTACCCTATTGATGATGAAGGGTCTTCCTTGGGTAATAAAGTGGAGATGAAGGATTTAGAATCGACATCATTGTTCAGCTATGACATTTCTATAACTTCTTCTGGTCGGGTTGATGAAGTATAGAATTGACGAATTTCAGCAGATGAAATGAAGACATCTCTATTTCAGCTTTCATCATTTCCTGTTGAATCAACAATTTATACCATGCTGTATGGATTGTTTTCTGTAATTGAAATTATGGATGTTTCCAAAAGAGTATTTGGATTTAGGTCTATCCTGTCAATTTTACTGATAAGCAACACATAATATATACTCACTTGTATGAATGGGTTTTCTGGAATCTTTTCCAGACCATATGAAGCATTAATTTTGGTAACATCCTTTATCGTGGATTTATCCTTTCCTTTCATGTGATAGAATTCCGCCTCAATGTATTGATATTAACATGTTTGAAGGGGGATTTATCACCATACAATGTCCCAATTTGACAAATAGAAAAAATATTTAAGACACTGATGGTATGAAGAAGGTATGGCTGCATGTTGATGTAGCCAAGGCCTTCCATGCAAAATGTTGAAGGCTGTGTCTTGAAGAACAACCATGAAATCTGAATTAGACACAAGGTATCCAAACTGTGTTCTGAGTGTAATCTCACCTAGAGTTTCTTGTTCATTTTTATCATATCCTTTCAACATCAAAGTAGAAGGAGATAAATCAGATTCGGTGAGGCCCAATCAAATAAGTGTTCGAATAGGGATGAGGTTGACTCTAGAACCGTTATCAATGAATGATCGTCGGATGTCTACATCATTGACCTTCCCAGATAAATATATAGGTCTGATATTTCCATGTACAACATCATATTTATCCTCATCTGTAAAAGATATCACTGCATGGCATTCTACAGGATCATTCTCTATATGGTATACTTCACCTGCAGAAATTTCAGTATCGAATTTCTGAGGACTTGAAAAAACCGAAATAAGTTCTTCCTGAAGAGCCTTTGATAGATTCAAGGTTTCCAAAATTGATAACTTGGCCGGTACATGGGAATAATGTTTCAATAAATCATACTTTTGATCCAAAGTTCTGTGTTTCCCAATAGGAACATGTGATTTTTCAAGTTCCTTAGAAGTTAATGATTTGGAAGTAGATGCATCTTGTATCAGGGTTGGAGTTGGAAATACTCCTGGCTTTGGTAGATTAGACTAAATAGGTATATTTATTTTCTGATAGGAAGAAGGGGTAACCTCTAACTGATCCTCCAAAATAAATGTGTCAGGACCGAATCTTCCATGTGTGGAAGAACTTTCATGTTTCTGTTGAGCCTGTTGAACGGCCTTGCCACAACTTTCGGCCGCATATACAGTTCTATCAGGGGTAGGATTGAAATATTGTCTTCTTGAATATCCACGTCTTCCCCTGTATCCTAGACCTCTATCTCTTCCTCTAATTCCTCTATTTGATACAGGGAACTCAGACTCATCACGATCGAAACTGTGGCTAGCATAAGGATTAGTTACATGAATCATATTAACAGAACCAAAGATCAACTCTTTATCTGATGAATATTCTTCTTGATTAAACAGTTTAGGCAGTGCCGTTTGGTGGGGAGGTTCTTGTGCTTTTGAAGTAGATGGCATAAAATCTTCTAAATTCAAAGGCAATTTAGTCTTTGACATGAACTCGTCTCCTTCTGACTGTTCTTCTTTCTTCGAATTATGCCGCCTCTTTGATGATTTTCCTTCTGATAAATGAGGTTTTGCAGTGGCATTCATATCATAAGACACAATTTGTTGATTAAATTGTGTTCTTAAAATGGAATGAGTTCGGTTGATCATTTTCCTGACCATCCAATCATCATATTTCTGTGCATTTTTACTTTTGACTTCATGCCACTCACCTTCTTCCTCTAGATCAGTAGCAGTAAAACATGCTACCTCGGCTGAATAACCTTTTAGTTTTACCTATACAGAGTCCACCATCTTTTGAAAGAGGTATTTAACGAAAAAACACTCTTGAATGGGATTCCCCAACATCTGATGAAATGGGAAATAGTTGGGTAGGTCTTCTTCTCCTTCCTTGTTCAGCCTTTTGGGCCTTGGCAATTGAACCAGATTGTTTTCCAGAGCCGAGATGGGGTAGCCATGAACTTGTTCCTTCTGGAAATAATAAAATTTGTTCTTCAAATCATAAAACTATTTCCACCTTTGATCTCTTTGATTATCTTGACGAGGTGGCCATTGTTGTTGATGCTCAGGAGATGGAGCCCTTCGATATGATGAAGGTTTTAAAGTAGAAGCAGGTACAGGTGCTTATTTAAGCGTAATTGTAGCAGTCTCTTCCTTCCCTATTCTCCTTCCTGGAATTGATGGAATTACATGAGTTTTATCCTTAGTATTTGTAAGAGATTCTTCAATATGCTGAGTGATTGAAGTAAGGACTTGAAACCCTCATGTGTATTTCATAGGGATCAACGGTGTGCATAATTCATCACACAAATTTTCTACATAGATTGGCAACAATTCTTCTTAAGGGAGTGCTAAACATAAGGAATATGTTAATCCCTTCCATTGAGCAATGAAAAATGAAACTCTTTCATTCACCATTTTATTACAATTTGTAAGATAAAAAACTGTTGTCTTTGGAAATGTTGAGATGAATTGAAGAAGGAATTTTTGATGGAGATCTTCCCACCCAGTAATTGATCGGGATTGGAATCTTGTATACCAGACAAAAGTAGGTCCTTGTAATGACTGTACAAAACACCTGAGATTAACTGCTTCTTTTTTTTGAGGATTTACCATCATATAATCACAAAAAGAAACAAATTGTGTTATGTTTTGTTCTAGATCTCCCAAACCATTAAAAAGTGGGAATGTGGTACTTGAAAAAGTTTACGGGGGAGGAATTGCATACACCCATTCAGGGTATGCTCTCTTCTCTGATTGAAATGGTGAATTATTTCTTTCTATAGCTTCCAACTAAGCTGTTAATGACTCAATGGTAGTAATTAATATTTGAGAAACATCTGGTCAAGCATGGACTTGTGATGGAGCAATAACTGGAGTTTGGACAGGTGTGGTGACTAGTACTGCAATTGATGGTAGCACTACCAGTTGTTGCTGCGCATGACCCATAGGATTGGACATGTGATGGTGTACTTTTAAATGGGGATATTCTTGATCCATACCAGTAACTACAATGAATTCCCTTGACTGACTGACTCCAGCATGATTAGGAGGAAGACTACCTTGAAGTAGTTCTGCATTTAACCTCCTTAACTCCTTCATTTCTTCCTCTTGTTGTGCGAAACATTCCTCTAATGAGAGTTATTGGCCTTCTCCAGAGTTAGGGGTATCCTTACTATTTCCTTTCCCCTTTTTGGATGCCTTTTGGAGAGGGGGAAGTTTGTTACTTGAAGGAATACTTAAATTCTGGTTAACTGTTTGATTCCGGGTACGCACACCTTCTTCATTTGTTTCAGTGCGTACAACCTCTTGAACAGGAACTTCTTCATCTGATTCCTCTAAGTGAGCCTCATGTTTTGGGGGATCAGTGACAATGGAATTGATGACATTTATCGATGCATAATGCATTGTAGTCCTTTTTCGGCATTTTTTCAATATTGTCTTCTTCTATGTCCTTTATGAGACATTTCCCTTGGTTGAGTTGATCCCTCAGGAACTTCTTGATGAACCATAAATTGGAGGGAATCTACTGATAATTCGGCTCTACGTTCCAACTGTGTCTTCATACCTAATTTAGAGAAGACTTAATTTCACTGAGGAAGAGATTGAGGATTTGAAAAAGTCCCCAGTCTGGTGGACTGGGGTTGTTCCTGCATTTCCTGCTCAATTCCTTGAATCTCATTTGTTGATCCCAAGGGTTGAGCTAAAAGAGTCCCCAGCCTGGCAAGCTGAGGTGGCTATTGAGCTTCTATATCTATGTCTTTCTTAAAATATCTCCTGATTTTGTAGACTGTACTCTGGATATTGGCCGGATGCATCAACCAACATCCACTCAAATCACCTAGCTCAAATGACCGTTGGATGATTCTTGACACTTCTGTCACTTGATGATGCTCATGGTCTAAATGATAAGCATGTCTGATACTCTCATTTGCTTGATGAAAGAGTAATTAGGCAACTTGTTTTTTGTATGCCTGACTTTGGGAAGAACTAGTTGAGGATTTGTCCTGAGAAAACGTTTGATTACACACAAAACCAATTGGTTGTGGCTGGCTATGGGAAATAAAATTGGATGAGACCACTTTTGGTGGGTTTTTTTGACTAGAGAGTACATTGAAATGCAGTTCCCCAAGAACACCCCATCCCCAGATATGAATAACATATGGGGAATTGACTATTAACTGGTGAAACCTTTTTAACGTGCTAAGGCATGAACGGGAAAGGGCTCTCTGTTGCTTTTCAATCTTGGGATGTTGAGAAAATGAGAGAGATGGCAAGTCAATTTGGCGTTGCAACCCTTCTATTATCTTGAAATGATTTTGATATTCATCGTAAGATAATATTTTCTATTTTAAATGACAAATAGTTTTCCACATATTGAGACGAATATCATGAATACAATCTTCCATCAACATTATTGGAATATCATACTGACAGTCAGCCAAAGGCCAAAACATGACTGGTACTTCAACTTTCTCTAGTTGTTTTCTCATATTCATCTCTTCCTCCTTATCATTTTATGAACATTCTTCTACCTTATTAGACCAAAGCTGGTGATTCTTTGTTGCTTTATCAGACTCAACAAGATTTGTAGATAATTCATTTATCAAATTAGAAGATGAATGACCCAGGGGTGGTTCGGAGATTGACATACACCCCAGGCTATATTCTGATTGAGAAAGTATTTCACCTGCTAGCGGTAAAGCATCATACATGATTGGCTTCACATTTACATGTGCCTTGAGATAAGAGGGATTTCTTGTTACTATATTTTCCTTTGAAGAATTGTTTATGCAATGTGAATTACTACTTTGGAGAGGACTTTCGCAGCTAAATTCATCATTATGTGGAGGACCCCCATGGTGGATTACAGAAAAAGATGAAACCTTTTTCTCATTGGTCTTCTGGCCTCACAGAGGGTTATTGTGGCTCTTATCTGAAGATGATACTTCAAGATCGACCGAACAGTTAGGAAGCAAGCCTTCATGAGGAAATTTCTGATGAAGACCTTCGGAATTGTTGTTGTTACTTCCGAAATTTTGAAATGAGAGAGTAGAATCTTCAGTTGTAACAGATAGTTTTCTGAGTGCATCAAGAACTCCAGCATCGAGTAAGGCCTTATTATAGATTGGATCTTGATTTCTTGACTGTGCTGGATGGGTCTTTTTCTCAAATATCTTCTTACTCTCTTTGTAAACCACTTGTTGACAATATTGGTTATTATGGGCAGGTGTATGTGCCTGCTCCGAAGAAGTAGTCAGGTTAGGATCATTATATCCATTCAAATCGAGTTTATGTGCCTGACTTTATTTTCCTTATGACATGGAGAAGTATACCCCACAATACTCCTAGATTGGTACAGAGGTGTGTATCTATTCCAGGGTGACATGTTGATGATTCACTCCACTGATAGGGATAGATTTATGATTCCTTCCCTGTAATGCTGCTAAAGTTGTTATAATATTCTGACAGGTATCAAGAATATGGGAATGGATTTTCATCTGCTTTTTTACCATTGTCAGAATGTGGTTGGTGACTTCAGCTACTGGAACTAGAATATACATCCATTCTATGTCTGTAGTAGGTGTATGTGCCTGCTCCTGTCCTCCTTTTCCTATCAGTGAATTTTGACAGTGCTCATGTGTGGGGGCAGAAAATTGTGTCTGCCTCCTGATTGTCATTTGGAGCATTCCAATTGACATCTCTGGGTGCTTCCAAATGAGACTGTTGGTTAGCCTAATGAATTCCAGGTGTATGTTCCTGATGATTTTTTCCCACCACATTTGATTGGTTAGTTTCTTTGGTTGCAGTCAGATGAGACTGCTGACTAGCTGATGAATTATAAACAGGTGTATATGCCTGCCTATAATACTCCACCGGAATTGCCTGGCAGGATTGGCATGTTACTATCAGATGAGTCTACTGGGTAGTAACATCAGGGCGGAAGGGTGTATATGCCTGCTCATTGTTTTCCATCACATTTTCTTGATGGAATTCTACATAGGGGGAAGTTCTAAGAACCTGCTCCATGTTGGACAAATTTCACCTCTGGTGGTTCGTCTTTCATGCTCGGGTCTGAGGAAACTAATTCGAACCCTTATAGGTGATACCCTCATCATGTTGAGGGTGCACTACCGTATGAGTCTGGTGGCGATTTTTTATGAGAGTCCTTGGGAAGGATTCATGTCTTCTTTAATTGAGGCCTTGGATGACCTCTTCATTTACCTCCCTGTAATATTGGAGGGACTGGTTGTTGCATTCCAGGGATAACGACCCAAAGCAATTGGTGAGCTTGGTTAGTGCCGCCTTCTTCTTGATCACTGGTCGTCATTGTCCGGACAAACAAGGTGATTTATTAACCTGGAGGGATATTTGAGCGGACTCTAGAGTCGGGATGGTACCGTGTTGATGATATTCCCTCACCAACGCATTCAAGACCCAGCGTTGAAGACGCTGAGTAGGTGATGGCGTCCTCAGAGAGGATGAGGATCCAGCAGGAGTAGCGGCCAAAGCATTCACATGTGTGAACTTTAAAGAGGCCATTTCAGTAATGTAGAGAGATCTTGGGAAAGATTACATGTTTGATATTAAAAACATAATCAAGATACGTTTGGCCAGACTACATCTTTTGGATGAGCACATATGTTATTGATTGCTTTGATGGCCCTCACATCGATTTAAATAAGGTCCTAACAAATAAGTAAAACATCATTTTATCTTGGTTAAGGATTCATGTCGGCTTCACCATTTTTATTTCTTCTGGAAAAGTGGATGACCTTGTTTGTTTAAGGTTCAAACTTTCCAATCGGTTTCTAACGGGATTATTTGTAGAACTGGAAACATCCAATGATTCTATATCCATTAGGACCTACATTCCAAAGGTAGGTTCCCATTAGTTGTGGACTAATGAGGATTAAGAATTTTCATTAGTCGAGAGGATGGGAGGTCAGACTCATCGCACCTTTTTGGGGGAAATTATTTTCTACTCCGGGACTCTCCTATAGATTTATATTATGTTCACAAATCCTTATTAATTTACCAAGCATGAAAATGAGTTTTCCATTAGAATTTGAAATCAATGATTGATATTTATGGGATTTAAATAATCTCTTATATGTATTTGAGGTCCTTCCTCAATGGAGAATAATCTGTATGTATTAGAGGTCCTTAGTCAATGGTATCCTTCAATACATTATATAGAAATACCTTGGTCATTTATGATAACCATACTGTTTTTAAAGCCACTTAGTGGGGAACTAGATGTTTATTGTCATTCAGAAACACATGGATTTTTTTAGAGTTGGGATCGTACCCGTAGATGGCCTACCTACGTATCCTTGTTAGAAAAGAAATCAAAACCCACATAGTTTGAGAATTAAGATTAGTTTAATGTCATATGGGATGGATGAGAATTAATGGGTGATGGGATTGAACCCTAAAAAGTCTTCCTACGTACTCTACTTTTAATGTAGTGATCAAATTACACAGTTCGAGTGAATAAGTATGAGTTTTATGCATGATTAATGGCCCAAAGAGAGATGTTGTAATTACTTTTACACTCTAAGCCCACATGAGTCATGCTCGGTGTGAGAAACAAGAGGTATCAGTAAATATGACGATTTGGGCCATGAAAGATGTAGTCATAAAAAATTATGTGGGGATTACGTATGTATGATGGCCCAAGTAAATGAAGATCAGGACTTCATTTAGGAAAGAATCCCAGTAGCAGGGTCCAAAAAGTATTTGTGTTTTATAGAGATTTGGAATTTTAACATGGGGCTTACTCCAGAAAAGGAATCCCAAGTTAAGAGGGACTTATGATTGGGTTGTGATCTTGAAAAGGAGGCCCAGGTTAAAAGAAATTATAACTAGGGATTACTCCTAAAAAGGAGGCCCAGGCTAAAGGAAACTATGACTGGGGATTAATCCTAAAAAGGAGGCCCAGGTTTAGGGGACTTGAGACTTGGGGCTTACTTCTGAGAAGGAGGCCCAAATCAAAATAACTTCTCCGAATTCCTTTCAAATAAGGAAGACAACTAAGGAACCATTCCACAAATGTCTCTGAAGAAGGTTTTTAGGCTAAATCTTGAAGAGGAGATGTGAATTTGAGGAAATGAAGTGAATTGGGAGGAGTCGCGCAAGTATTAGTATGGCGCGCAAGTCCCGGTCGCGCAAGTATTCTTGAGTGACATGAATTCGCTTCGGCGACAAAGAACCTGTGAAGTGATACTTGGGAGGCTTTGAATTAGAGCCCTTATTATCATCCCTAGAGGCTTTCAGATAGGTGGAGCGCATGTTTCCTTGAGAGGGAAAGGCGGCGCGCAAGTATCATCACTTCCCTTAAAGGGATGGATACTTAGGCACGCAAGTATTGATGAGTTCTAATAATTAGGCCTTATTATTCATCTTTAGATCTTCCATTATAGGTAATAAATTACCTTATAAGTGTTTGGATGACTTCAAGCAGAGAATAGGGTGACCAGAGCTTAATTATGAGTTTTGGAAAATCTGTCCTCGAAATGGGGGGCCCACAGGGGTTATTTATAGGCGACTGAGCACCTTGGGTGAATAAAATAATAGGGCATGCAAGTCACTTGTGAAGCTCATATGTGTCACACAAGTGACTTGAACGGCTATAAAGAAACTTGTGCAACCCATGTTTAAAAGGTTCATTGTTCATACCTTTGTCAATTTTTGATGTTCTTCAAAGGATGACTCTCTTTGTGCTTAAGGAATTTCCTTTTTCCATTCGTTAGACTCTGTGATGGAAAAGAGTGTCAATAGTTCTAATTAACATGATCTAATTACAATATTTATTCTCAATAATCATCATTATTTCTTGTCTTGAGAATAATAATAAACTATTGAATTAAATAATGAGAAAACACCCCTCTCCTTCACTATAAATACCACCCCTCATCACCTCGTCTCCTCACACCACTAAATCCATCAGCCCTGTCTAAATTATAATCAAATATACTCCCAAGACCCTTTAACCATGTCTAAGATATTTTTGTATTAATATAAGACTAAAAAAATTCCCCAACGGAGGTTCTCAAGAAGAAGGAATCAAGTGGTAAAACCCTATTCTATTTTCTTTCAATTTCTTTTTTTCTCTTGTCTTATCCCCTCTTCCCCTTGTCTATGTGGCATGAAAACACCATTATCATACATATAATGGAATTTTATCTTGTTTATGGAATAATTATTCATCAAATCTATTCTCCCCTTTCACTTTTACTTTATGAATGAAAACAGCATCTGTGAGGTGCCAATTTACCACCATCGTGGACGACGTGCTTTCATATCTCAATTACCATATTCAAGGTTGGTAATGAAACCATTTTTATTATTGAGAAATATTATAATTTATGTATTATATATAATTTAATGTTCTTGATTCATTTTTTACACATGATATTAATTTATAAAACAAAATGAGTCTGTTGTGACCAAAAACAGCCAAAATAAACTCAAGTGATTATCATTAACTATTTATATAATGATTCATCCTTGTTCCATAAAACCAAATGATACATAAGACCAATTAAACCTATGTATGATCATTAATAACATAAATTTTCAATTAATGATAATTACCACCACTTTATACCCCCTTTTGTATGTGCATATATGTAAACGATCAAGAAAACCAAGGAAACCAGCGCTCATCAACAATGAAATTGAACCTCTTAACACATAAAAAGGGTCATAAATGAAAATCATAAAGCTATAAAAAATAAATTACATATATAAATGTTTTTAACTTATTAAAAATTAAATCAAATTTTATTTTCCATGTCACTAAGATCAAGTGAAGAACACCTTCATACTTAAGATAATGGATTCTACCCGGACCTTCATTATTCCATTGTGTTACTCTTTCTCTCTTTTAACCCAAATGTAATTATATTCAATTTTTTTTACATATTATAAATGATTTCTATATTTTTCAAAATCATGTATAAATATACATTCATCCCTCTTTTTTGGGGATATATATGTTTTTAAAAAGTTTCCCAATTCAATTCTTCCCGTTGAGACAACCCAATTTAATTGAATCTTTTAAATTCTTACCCAATTTCATGTGAAATATATAATATATTTTAATAAAACATTATTTTCATAAAATTTATCATTTAATTATGAAAACATTATTGTATCACTTCTGTTTTTATATAAAATATTATTCCCTTTTCAGATTTAAAATCTCTTTAATTGTTTCCTTAAACTGCACTAAAATGTTTGGGTTCTAAAGTTTCCTAAATAATATTTTAAAATTATTTCACTTCTATTAGACCCCATTTATCTTTATATATTCCAATTTTTCTATATTAATTTCCAATTATGTTATAAATAAATTATTTCAGGGATAGTTTTATGATACACCCATATATTATTCCTCATGATAAGATTATAATACCCATTTTTTCCATGGGTAACCCTTATGTTTATGTTTTAGTCCATGTGTATGATATTTCATTTGTCACACATATTCATGAACATTTTATGATGAGTGTGCCCAAATTTCACTCCAATGCATTTGGTAATGATTGGTCTCATGATATGTTTTGTGAAACGGTCTTTGTGGTTAGCCTTGACTCATGCTCCATTTGCAATAGTCACGGGGGTCATCCTTGACTCATTATTCTCTATGTGCAATGATCCTCGACTCATGATAAATTCTCAAATTTTTTTCAAATTATTATGAATCCATGATTATATGATCCCACGTTTTGGTTCTTTATATTTAGTCATGCTCCATGCCCTTTTTATCATTATGTCATGCCCTCTAACCCATGTGCTAAGCTTTATTATTATGTTTATTCCCTTACTGGGAATTCATATCATCCTTTAGTTTATTTTATCCCCATGTTTTTCTATATATATGTAATGTCTCAAAAGAAGTTAGGATCTCATAATTGATGATAAATAAGGAAATGTTTTTGTGTCCAATGTTTTTTGTTTTACGTACCTAATATTCCAAGACACTAGACTTTGCATTACTTGGATTTAAATTTGATAGTTTATTATGTAATTATATATGTAAAAAACATGGGTTTATATATTTGGTATTATAGTATTTTCTAGTTATTTTTAGATATAATTTTAAGATAACTTTAGTAATAACCTTAGGGATAAGAAAAAGTCTAAGAAAACATTCCTAAATTTTGTTACGTATCGAGTAAGTTGTTTATCAAGAAAATACATCCCTTTATAGATACTACAAGTGGAAGTGGTTCTATAATAAATGTAACTAGAAGTAAAAACTATAAAATGGTGTTCTGTTCCTAACTTGGGATAACCTAGTACAATAAAACGAGCCTTACTACGCATCAGGTTTGACACTCCAGGGGGATATTCTTTGGTAGATTTCATAAACTCATTACAAACCATTATTAAGGGAATGAAGAAAATTCTCATAAGAATATATGTTAGTAAAAATATCATGGATAACTTAGAGTGAAATATATGGAATTAAAAGTTAGGATATACTTTTTCATTATAGGTTTATCCCTTTATGTTTAATGTTTTCTTTTATTGTGCTACGCATTGAAGACCAAATCCCACCCCTAATTTTGCATTACCTTTCATAGTTAATGGAAGGAAATAGAAAAACATGTTCCAAACATAAATATGATTGGTAATGTGATGATATACCCAATGATATTATAAATATGATGGGAATGGGTTCTCAAATATTGAGGATATTACTTGCTCTGCTGGCTCAAGTTATGAATAATAACTCGAAGCAGATGGAACTCTTTAATTCTCTAAGAAAAGATAAAGTTGTCTTAGAATACTTCAAGATACAAAGTCCTCCCATGTTTAGTGGATATTCTTTTCCTCTCCTCATAGAATAGTGGATTAACTCTATTAAAAAGACATTATCTCTCCTCTAGTTCTTAGAAGAAGAGAAAGTTGTACAAGTTGTCTTTATTGTTTATGGGGAGACTGATTAGTGGAGGACACTGATTAAAAATATGATATAAAAGGAGGTAATTGATTCCATCGAATGGGAGTAATTAAAGAAAATGTTTTTCAATAAATATTTTCCCCAAAACCTCCATCTCAATAGGGAAAGAGTGTTCCTTGGACTTAGGCATAAGGAAGATGATTCTATCAGGGTGTATGAAGAAAAAATTGCAAGGCTTTCAAGATACTCCTCTGACATTTTCATGAACACCTAAAGAAATTTGGATCGCTTATTTAGTGTAATAAATTCATGTATATGAAAATAATTGGAAATTCAAGGCATTTAAATTTATGAGGATATAGTCCATTCTTCCCTCAAGTATGAAATGGAGATCAGATACACTCACTTTTCTCATGGGATCAATGAAAAAAATTGTAAAATGGAGTCAAATATGGGTGTATAAGCAAATAAATCCCATGATGAAAAGAAAATTGAATATCCCAATTATCAAAATTTTGGGAAACATATCTGGGGAACTGTTTAAGGGGACTAGTAAATGCTTCAAATGTAGAATAATAGGGCATCTGGCAATCAAATTTCTAAGGGATATAAACAATTCCAATAATTTGAAGCAATAAAATAAGGTTTATATCAACACTCATCTTATAGTGCAGTGTTTCAAATAAAATTAACACAATCATTTCTAAAATCCATTCCCTAGTGATTGGGTTTTCTGAGGAAATCAACAACAACCTCTAAGGTAAAAATGAAGGGATTATACTATCACTACTACTTATGTGTAGTTAGGCAACAATGTGATGACAGGTACGCTGGTTCTTCATTAAAGAATATCGAATGTACTATTTGATTTTGGTTTTATGAATTCTTTCATATCATTCATGTTTAGTAGAACTATTCATACACCACCTAAAAATATTGAGGTTGAGTTATCTATGAGAACAGATAATGGGGAAATTATTGCATCCAAAGTAAATAACTCCTCCATGGTTAATGTTTTTGAACTGAACCTCCGAGAAAATATTGTATTACATAATATGGTGGAGTTTCAGGCTATTTTGTGCATGGGTTGGTTGTATTTATACAAATACAACATCAATTATTGAGAAAAGGAGATAACTATTCACATCCTAAAGCATGCTCCAATTATTTATAAGTGTAACGATGAAAATGAATCTCTTTTAAAATCATCGTCTTATGTGTGAATATTACTACTTTATGAGATATCTCATTCAAATGATTTATGGACAAGAGATGATTGAGCTTGAAGAAATTACAATCATGAGTGATTACATAGATGTATTCTCTAAATAATTTCATGGTCTTCCACCTGATCGAGATTTTGTGTTCTCAATTGAACTTATTATAAGAATCCAACTTTATTAAATTACATAAATAGGGTCCATTTCATCAAAAATATAAACTTTTCAAATAAAACATGATTTTTTGACAAATATTCATAAAATTTAACACAGATTCCTTATCCATCTTACACATACATACATCCTGTGAAAATAATTAAAATTCATTGTATAAGCACAAAAATCTCAATAAGGGATATGTAATGAAGGAAAGAAAACAATAGTCAATGAATACCTATGACATATTAAATCATGTTCAAAAAAGACATACTTGTCACACATATAAACTTACCTTGTGAAACTTTATATTTCCATAACATTTCCACAAAACATAAAGAATATAAATATAATATTAAATTTATATTGGGGAATTATTTACTTATATTTTAACCGTTACGGCTACCTTATGATTTGTAACCCTCAAGGATACCTTACAATATAACCCACACAGATACCTTATGGTGTAACCATCATAGATACACATAGAGTAACCATACGGCCGACCACCAACATACACAAACCCAATGAATTGAACAAAGATATAGGTCCCACCCTTTATCATAAAAAATTCTCCAAAACTAGAACATAATCTTACAACATGAATGATTTCATAAAAACATATCTTTTTAAATTTGTAAAACAGAATTTTAAAATAGTATTTTAAATGACAATCCCCCTAAAAATATAACATAATTGAAGTGATAATTAAGAGAGTAGATGTAATCTGTATATACACCATAAATACACATAATTAATCATAATATAAAAATTTTTAATTACACAAAAAAATTTAATACCACATAAATAATGAAGTATAAGGTTAACCCAAACAATGAAAATCAGGTTAAGAATTCCCTTACATTGGGTTTTTCTTACTTCCAACATGGTTAAAACTCATGTATAATGGTTAAAAGGGCGTTATTAAAATCTTATAGAAACATATTCACGTTTATAACACCTTATATTATCATTTCATAATAGAATTTAACTATTTAATTATTAGTATTTTTTTCCTTCCATTGTTTTGGGTGAATTCTTTAAATGATTTTCATGGATGGTTTGTATTTGATTTTAATGTAATATGAAAATTAAATTCTAGAAGTGTAATTAAATGGTATATATTTGTTCCCAAAATATATAATTATACCATAAATTATTGTTTTATCATATATTATGATGAATCATTAGTTAAAACATTAAGTATATTTGTTTAGATCATTTTTTGTGGTTCCTCGATAATCATGAACTTGTTTCATTATATAATTTAATGATAGGAATAGGAGTTAATTATAGAAATAAATAGGTTGCATCATATACATTGAATTCTATTTCATCCATTAAAAGGGTTTAATGATCACATTTTAAGTATGTAATGGAAATTGCAACACATCACCCATGATTTTGGTAAAACAACACATCTCGAACGATGCTTTTATAAGAGGGGGAGGAGAGGAATAATGATAATGATTTTTTTACATAAAAATGATAAAATATAGAATATATAAGATTCTAGAGATTTCATACCTCTTAGATAAAGGGATAGAAAGATAGTATATGAAAAATAAAAGAATTGAAAAGAAAACACATGAAAAAGGAGGAGGATTCTTTCCTCTTGATCCCTTCTCCTTGAGATCCTCTTTAAGGCCTTTGGTTTTGGCCTTTTGGTGAGAACATATGATATTGGAAATGGGGAAGAGCCTTGGGAAGTGGATTTTAAGGAACTTTGATAGTGTTCAATAATTTAGATGTGTGAGAGTAAGAGGGGAATGAGGGAGGTATTTATAGTGGAGGAGAGTGAGGATTTTACATTATTTTAATATTTTTTCTCAAGACAATGAATAGTCTTGATTCATGTGACCCCAAATAGTAATAACTTCATGTCAAATTAATGAAACTGGGCTTACATCACCCTTGCATCACCTATAATGTATTAAAACAAGTATTTAGAATTTATCATAATTTATCGTATTTTATTATACATCAAAAATTCAAGAATTTCATAAAAATCCCAAAAATTCGCCGAACAATTTTTCAATGCATAGATTTAAAAAATGAATTACATTTTTTTAGAATAATTTTCCAAATATAATTAATTTAATTTTTAAATAAAATCATACTTTATTTAAAAATTAGCAATTTGAAAACTATAAGTCATTTTATATCACTTTGAAAAATTAATCAAGATGTAATTATCCTAAATCCTTGATAAAATAAAATAATTATATAATTTACTATTCATTAGGGTCATATTACTATTCAAATTACTATTTATATGTGTTTGTTACTATTAACAAAAAATCAAGTTGGTTCCATCAAACTCCAAAAAACATACTGATCACAAAAATTGATGACTATTTTTTGATATTCAAATCATATAAGTGGAAAAAACATATTTAAAGTATTGTTATAACTATCAACATGGAACAAACTTTTATGAATTTTAATTTATTTTTAAAAACATTATGGTGTTTCATTATCCCCACCTTTTTAAAATTTCATCCACACATTTTAATTTACTTATTAAAAAATTGAGGATACCTTTTCCTTATAGCATTTTCATATTACGATGTTGCTTCTTCAACCATGTGGTTTCTCCACAAAACCTTTTCCTAGAGGATTAACTTATTCAACAATACTTGATCTCTTTGATCAAGAATCTAAATATGTTTATCTTCATAAGAAACGTTCTCTTCTAGCTGAACTGCTTCTTGGCTCAAAAACGAGTTAATTAGGGAACATACTTTCTCAACATCTAAACATGAAAAACATTATGTACCTAAGATAAAATCCTAAGAAAAACTACTCAATATGCGACTAGTCTTTCTATAGTATTTTATAAGGTCTAATGAACCATGGAATTAGCTTTCCTTTCTGACCAAAACGCATAACACTTTTCCATGGTGAGATTCTTAGAAAAACATGATCACCGACCAAAAAAGAAAATTCTTTAATTTATTTTCTTCATAACTTTTTTTCCTGGTATAAGATGTCCTCATGTGTTTCTGGGTCATCTTCACTTTCTCAGCCACTTCTTCTACTAATTCTGGTCTCATCAACTTCCTTTCCTCGACTTCATTCCAACAATATGGAGCTCGACATCCCTTCCCATAAAATGCCTCAAAAGGTTACACCTATATAGTGGAATGAAAACTGTTATTGTAAGAAAACTAAACTAATGAAAGATGATGATCGCAACTTACTAGGTAGTACATTGAACAATCTCGAAGCATATCCTCCAACGTCTGAATTGTTCATTCTTACTACCCATCTGATTGAGGATGGATAGTTGTACTAAAATTTAATTTTGTGCCCAAATACTTATAAATTCCCTTCAAAAAATTAGACGTGAACTTGGGATCCCAGTCAGATACAATGGAAAGAGGAACTCCTTATAACCTGAAAATATATTTGAGGTAGAGTTGAGAAAGCGGATCTAAATACATTATATCTCGAATAGAAAGAAAATTTGCAGATTTAGTCATCTGATCAACAATAACCCAAATCTCATTGTTACCTTGGATGTTTTTGGTAGTCCCATGATGAAGTCCATGGATACATTATCAAATTTCAACTCTGGCACTAAGAAATACTAAATCATCCACTTTGGTAATACTCTCTCCTCTTTATACTATTGACATGTCAAACATTTCATGGTAAAATCAGAAATATCTCTTTTCATTTTATCACAATAGTAATACTCCTAAAGGTCTATTTACATATTAGTACTTCCAGGATGAATAGAAATGGGAGAACTATGAGATTCACTCAAGAAATCATTCTTCAACTGGGAATCACAAGGTACATACAACAATTTTCCAAATCTCAAAACACAAACTTTATCAAGGTTAATTTATAGAAACATACCCATTTTAACCAATTTTACATTTTTCTGTATCTAATGGTATCTTTTATTTTCTTTCTTAATTATTTATGATAATGATGAAAACACTAAAACCTAAAACAAATAAGATTTATTTATTGCACAAATAAGTTCTTAAAAAATTCACCTAATCATTAATCAAGGGATCATGTTTTAAAGGTATCTTGGTTAATGATGCATGATGTTATCAACTCAAGGAATCCACCAAGTTGTTTACTTTTCTTAGCTAGTAACTGATTGATCAATATTAATCCTTTATCAGTTTAGGCCATATTCTATGCCTCATGTTTAATTCCTTCAGAGTGCATATATACATCAGACTTTTATGGTTACTATATAATTTGCATTTGACTCCAGATAAATGATGCCTCTAAATTTTCAAAGTAAAAAACCATAGCTGCCCATTCCAAATCATGTGCGGGATAGTTTGACTCATAAGGTTTTAGTTTCCTTGGAGTATGAGAAATTACCTGATCATTCTGCATCAGAACACAACCAAGTCCCTTCAATGAATCATCATTGTAGAAGAAAAAGTCACCATTTCTGGAAGGAAATGCCAAAACTAGAGTATTCACCAATATCCTCTCCAATTCCTGAAAACAAACATCGCATTCTCCTGTAAAAAAAAAATTTAACTCCACTGTGTTCAAATAGTTAGAGGGATGGATAACTATGCTATGTTTTTAACAAACCTTTAGTAATAACCTTCTAATCCAAGAAAAATTCGAATCTATGTACCATTTTTAGGTCTTGGAAATTCATCAACCAATTTTTTTTGGTAGTATCAACTATAATTCGATCCTTTTTTACAATGTACCCATGAAAAAAAATCTGTTACCACCGAAAATTAACACCTGCTGAATTTTAGATATTGTTTATCTTCCTTTAAAATTTTCAAAACAACCCTTAGATATTTTTCATGATCCTATTTACTCTTATAAGATACCAAAAATCTATCAAAAAACACAACCAAAAACTTATCCAAGAACTCTTTAAATATTCAATTAATAAGATCCATAAATATAGAAGGTGCATTAGTTAACCCAAATAGAATAAAAAAATTCACAATTCCCATATCTGGTATAGAAATATGTTTTCAGGATGTCATCCTCCTTCAACTTCAGCTAATGGTATCTAGATTTGAAGTCAATCTTGGAAAATTATTAAGCTCCCTGGATCTGATCAAACAAGTCATCGATATGAGGAAAAGGATAATTTTTTTTAACAATGACTTTATTCAAGTCTCTATAATAAATGAAAAGTGTCATGGAACCATATTTATTTTTAATGAAAAAAAACAGGTACACCCCATGGTGAAGTGCTAGGACGAATGATGCCTTTATCAAGAAATTCCTAAAATTGATTTTTCAACCTCAAATGTTCCATTTGAGATATACATTAAGGTGTTTTTGAAATTTTCTTAGCATTAGAAAATAATTCAATTGTTAATTAAACTTCCCAAATAGGTATAGCACTAGGTAACTCATCAAGAAACACATTAATATATTCATTTAGCATTGGCACTTTAATAATCTGAACTGTTCCCTTATTTTAAATAATATGAGAAATATAACATTCATTTCCATATTTCAATAGTTTATCATCTTCTTAATATGTTATCAATTGTATGGTTTCATTATTGTATACATATATAAAATTATTCTTGAAAATAACTTCTTTTCCCTAAAATCAATATTGGAAAGATAAACAGAAAGCTAATTTATTCGTAGAAAGACATAAAACTCTACTAAGGGAAAAAATACGGTTTTCAGGTAAATTATTTCCACATAACACAATATAATGATTATTATAATTCCTATTTACTATAATATTTCCCCATGTTATTTTAATCATTAGTTCTGGACTTATTTATTTATGAGATATTTCTAATTTACCGAAAACTTACTCAGAAATAAAGGAATGTGTAGACCCTATATGAAACAACAATTATGAAAAACCTGAGTAAACAAAAAATTTAATAGATACCACTTCTGTGGATGGCCCGAAATCTATTAACGTAGTCGCAAAGGATCTCACTACACCTTTCTATTTATTTTATGGATTCTGTGCATCATTGATATCCCTCTTTGGGTAGGCATTATCATAATGACTCGTCTTTCAATATTTAAAACGCTTTATAGTTCCTTGTAAATTTTAATCATAGGATGATTTTAATTACAATATTAGTACATAAGTCAAAACATACCACAATAAGAACCCTTCCCAGTTTTGGTAAGGAATTCCCCAAAGTGGCTTTTTCCACACTCTTCACAAACTAAAAACTACACATTATTACCATGACATTTCTTTGATTGATTCTTACCCAAAACTTTCCACATGAACCTCTTATTCACCTTATTTTCAATGTGCATGTGATCATCACCAAACTCCATTTCTACCATCTAAACACACCGGATAAGTTTCTTATAACTTTTTAATTCACAAGAGGATGGTTCCCTTTGATACCCTTGCTTCAATCCAGAGTAAAAACGGTTTATTTTGATATTAAGATCCAGAATAAGATTTGGAACATACCTCACCAATCGGGTGAAGTTCACTTCACACACAGCCACTGAATCCTTTTCCTTTTTCATTATTTCAAGGAATTTTTTCTCTATCCTAAGTCACAAAACCTTAGGAAATATTTTTCATGGAAAATATTTTTAAATTCATCCCACTCTAAAGAATCAATGATTTCCCTATCCCTAATTTTATTGACCATTGACCACCAATGATCAGTTTCACCTTCAAAATGATAAATGGAAAGGATTACCTTTTTATTATCTAGGCATCCCAATCATCGAATATCTTTTCAAGGTCCTTAATCTATCCTTCAGTATTGGGTCAGAAGATCTATTGAAAGGAATTTTTTGTCTTAAAAATTTTTCCAATATCATCATGTTTCTTTTTTAGTACCTCTGGTTGTTCTCTTTCATGGATTACACCACCATTTATTTCATGTGTCAGCTGATCCATTACTATCAAAAATTTCTTGGTTCTAATCCCAATAATTCCATGCTACAAATTTGAAAGGACATCGTTCTGTCGGTGCCTCTCTACTTTATATTCCTTATTTCTTATATGGAATCTTATTCTAAACAAACATATCTTAGTCAAATAAACATGGTAATAATTTAAGTCTATATAATTTAAAATTAATCATAGATTAAAAATCATTTATAGTATTCTGTTCACATCATACTAACTCCAAATGTTATCTAAATCATCCTTTGATACCAACTCTAAGAAGTTGGCCTTATTACATTACATATTCTTTAATTTTAGTCAATAAATCATTTCCTTTCACATTGAGGATCTTTTCAAGTCTATAGTTTTGGATATTTGGGACATAGAAAAATACATAACATACCACATTATTACAAAGTGGATAATGCAAAAATAGGTTCCGTTTATTCCAAAATATAAAACTATTCAAATAAAACATGATTTCTTTGAAAAATCTTCAAAACATTTAACATGGATTCCTTATTTGTATTACACATCCTTATAACCAGTGAAAATAGTTTAAAAAAAAGGGATGAACACAGAAATATTAATTAAGGGTATAGAAAGAAGGAATTAAAACATTAGTCCATGAATACTTTTAATGTATGAAATCAATTTCAAAAAAGACAAACTTGTCAGCCCTATAAACTTACTTTGTAAAAATTAAGATTTACATGAGATTTACAGAAAACCTATAGACCATAAATTGAACCATAAATGTATCTGGGGGCATTAATTGCTTATATTTAAACCCGTACAACTACCATATGATTTGTAACCCTCATGGATACCTTACAATGTAACCCTCACTGTGAACTTATGGTGTAACCATCGCAACTACACATGGAGTAACGATACTGCCAACCTCCAATTAACACAATAAAAAATGCATTGGCGGGAGATATAGGTCCAACAATTCCTTATAAAAAAATTACATGAACCATAACATAATCATATAACATGAATAATTTCATAAAAACATTTCTTTTGAATTTTTCAAGAGAATTTTAAAATTATATTTTAAAAGAAAACCCCCCTTAAAAATGTCATATTATTGAAGTAAGACTTAATAGAGTGAATGTAATATGTATATAAAATATAAATGCACATAACTAAACATAATATAAAAAAAATTCATCACACAAAAATTTTTAATACAACATAATAATGATGTAGAAGATTAACCCAAAGAATGGAAATCGGGTGAAGAATTCCCATACCACAGGTTTTTCATAGTTAAAACATTTTTAAACCTCCTGTATATTGGTTAAAATAATGTTATTAATATCTTAAATAAATATATTCATTTTTATAACACCTTATATGATCATTTCATAACATCATTTCACCCTTTTATTATTGGTATTTTGTTCCTTCCTTTGTTTTGGGTGCCTTCTTTACAAGATTTCCATGGCTGGTCTGTATTTGATTTTGTTGTCCTATGGTCATTAAATTATAGAAGTGGAATGAAATGCTATTAATTTGTTTCCAGAATATATAATGATACCATAAATCCTTTTTTTATCATATATGATGATGAATCCTTAGATAAAATAGTAATGTTATTTTTAGATCATTTTTTGTGGTTCCTCAATAATATTGAACTTTTTTTATTATGTAATTTATTGTAATGCATATGAACTCATTAAATTACATAAAATACGATAAATAATAAAATTTAAATTATTTTTCAACCATTAAAATGGTATTATGATCATATTTTAAGTAAGTAATAGAAATTGTGAACACATCGCCCACGATTTTGGTAAAATGACACATCATGAACTATGTTTTTATACGAGTGGGAGAAGACGAAGAAAGATGATGAATTTTTTTACATGAAGATGATAAAATATAGAATATATAAAATTCTGGATATTTAATACCTCTTAAGTAAGGGGAGGTAAATATAGTATAAAAAAATAAAGGAATTAAGAAGAAAACACGAGAAAAATAAAGGGGATTTGTACCTATTGATATCTTCTCTTTGAGATCCTTCTTAAGGCCTTTAGTTTTGGCCTTTTGGTGAGACCAGTAGGTATTAGACATGGGGAATAGCCTTGGGGAGGGGATTTGGTATAAATTTTACAATTATCAATGTAACGACCCAAAGTATGTCAATGGAAAATTCCCTTCTTATATTTATGTCATAAAAACACAAAATAATGAACTACTAAGTGATAAATGACCTTTAAACATAATTTTGTCACTCCTATGTTTGGAATTTTAAAAATTCGACATACACGGTTGTGTTCAAGATAGTTTTTGGAGTCTAATGAAACAAAAATAATTTTTAGTGAATAGCAACCCACCCATAGGAATAGTAACCTACCCTTATGAATAGTAACCTACCTATATGAATAGTAATATTACCCTTATGAATAGTAAATAAGAGTAACATTACCTATGAATAATAAAATAAAATTTAGACATCATAGAAACTGATAATTTGACCTTAGTAAACGTTTTTGATATTTTATAAGTCAAAATAATTAATTTTAATTAATTAATTAATTTAAGAGAATATTTATTTCCCTGAAATGTATTCATAATGTATTGAATCAATGTATAATAGTTTTTAGATAATTTTATAAGACCCAACGTAATTTTTGAAAGAACTACAAAATCAGTTTTAATTTTAAAAACTGTTTTTTAAGTAAATTATGATTTTGATTAAACATTAAATTCATAATATTTAGAAAATTATTTTTGAAAAATTTACATCATTTTTGGATTCTACACGTCGAAAAATAGTAGGGGTAAATATTTGGGTTTATTCTGAAATACTTCAATTTTCAGGTGAATAGTAAAAAAATACAGTTTTTCGTATAATCAGTATATACTAAATTGCATTATTAGTGATGTAATGATGACATAAAAATTCTAGAGAATTAGTTTCAGACAATTTATTTTAAATTTCATAAATTGTTCCTTGAAATACAATAAATCCAATTCTCAAACCTAAAAAGAACTTCCCAAAGCCTAAAGTCAAAAGGTGATTTCTTAAAGTGTCTTTTTCTCTTTCTTTCACTTTCCTTTTAATAAATTAATGAATTTGAATTATAAAGAAGATTTAAAGCCTAAAACGAATAATATTATATTTATATATGATTTAGGATGTCAAAAAACTACTATTACAAGTCTAACTCTTGATATATTATTTTATTTAATATTTTATGCCAAAAACACCTCCCTCCTCAGGTATAAATAAGCCATCCCCCTCCTCTTGCCAAACCACACCTCTAAAGCTTCATGAATTGTCTAATATCTTACCAATAATCTTTCCTAGCCCCTTCCCCATGTCCAAGAGCTTTTGGTCCCATCAAAAGACCAAGCATAGGCCCTTAAGGAGGTTCTCAAGTGAAGGATTCAAGAGGTAATTTCCCTCCCTCTTCTCCTTTAATTTCATTTCAAGTTCAAGTTCCTTTCTTGATCTTTCCCCACGTATATTCATCAAAATTATTTTCTAACTCCAGTATTATACATATACTGTAATTTTATTATTCTAATGGTATATTATATCACCCCACACCATTTCCCTCTTCATTTTATTTTATTAAAGAGAACATTGTTCATGTGGTGTTAATTTATCACCTTCAAAAATGACATTATCTCTTCTTCCATTTCTACCTTCATATCTGGTCATTAAACCATTTTTATGGTTGAAGCAGAATATTTTATATGTATTATGTTCTATTTTATGTTCTGTAAATAACCTATGGCCATATTACTAAGTGAAAAGTTAAAACAAATTTGTTGTGATCCAAAAACCGCCCAAATTAACCCAAATAATCATCATTTAATTCTTATCTAAAGATTCACCCACATGGATATAAAATAATTCATTATAAAAATAATTAAAGCTCCTTTAATATCACTAATAACATGTAATATAATTTCTGGATGTTTACCCATGATCTACCCAAACATCAATTTAAGAATACAAGTGGACCGCTCAAGAAAACCATAAAAACGAACATCCCCGAACAACATTTTTAAAATCTATAAGTCATCCAAAGGTACATAATATGACATAATGAAACCATAATGAACACTATTAATTTATAAAAGGTTCTGGAAGTTCTAATTAATGGATATAATGTCATTATACAGGACATTAAAGAGAAGGAGGCATTCGGGTACAAGGTAAGGGGAAATCTCGAACCCAATTTTTTTCCTTCGGGTTCTCCCTCTTTCACTCCATTTTGATATGGTTACTCCTCAAAGATCATTTGTTAATAATTTCCTTTACTTTTCTAGGATATACATGTTTTTCACTGGTTTTTATGTCCATAAAAATGTTTTCCAAAATAACTCTTCTTTCAAGATCTCACCTTTTACCTTTCATTCAAGGTTGATGGTTCTTGTATCAAGTATGTTGTTCCCTCTTTATTTTGAGAACCCAAAGACTATGAATGTGTTATTATGAGATGAAACCCATTCCTTTCCATGGGTTATTTATGAACATGTTTTATATGTGTTCTATGTGGAAAGCATGATAATGATAATGTTATGATGTGACGGGTGCACCCAGAATTATATAGCGCAATATGAATGTTTAAATGTGACGGGTGCAGCCGGAATTATATAGAGCTCCAATGCATTGGGTAAAGTGATGAATCTCATGAGTAAATGTGAAATTATGTGTGAAAAAGATTCTAGCTTGGTTCACAAATATGTGTGGTAGTTAACCATTAAGACATGATGTTTTATTTTTATGCATTGCCACATTTCAAGTCTATTATTTATGCTCCTCTCATGTTCATGATATTCTTCCTATGTCATGATTATGCTCACCCCATGCTATATTTTTCTTATCTATCCTTTTACTGGGATTCTAGATCACCCCTTTTGATGTATATCCTCAGGTGGCTACATGTAGTAAGGAGAGGACAAGTGCCACTAAGAAGCTTGTGAAGAAGAAATTAAATAAATGTTTATGGTTGATGTTGTATTTGTTATGTGTGGTCCTAGTTTTCCCAAGACACTAAACCTTTGGATCCTCCATGTGTAATACTATTATGTTGTTTATCTTTGAAATGATGTAATAGTAATGTAAGAAAAATCCAGGTCGATATAGTTCGTATCAGAGGAAAGGTTTATTTAATTTTGGAATTAGGATTAGTAAACCCTAGAGAAAACCTCTAGAATGAGAATAAGTACAAATATGTACACAAGAATATTTACCTAGGGATCCCATATGTTATGTTTTTTGTATAAGTGTTTAAATTAATAAGTTATTCATGACTTGTTTACTTATGTTTTGTTCTAACCTTTTCGATTTAATAAAATGGTGGGAACCAGGAGAAATCAGGCCAACAACTCTTGCGAGGGCCAATGCAATGATTGCCCGAACAACATCACCAATGATTTGGGGGGTAGAGATCAAAACTTCATGGCAATGCTTACCCAATTATCTCAGGTTATGAATAATAACCATAATAATGGGGAATGTTCTCCTTCAGCAAAGTGGGAGCAACTGTCTATCGAATGTTTTATGCGGCAATGACCACCGACATTTTGTGGATCTTCCGATCCACTAGCTGCGGAACAGTGGGTCAACTCCATGGAGAAGATCTTTTTTGTTCTTCACTGTTTCGAGATAGAGAAGTTGACTCTAGCCGTTTATCATCTAGATGGAGAATCTGATCAATGGTGGGCTTTTATTAAGAACACCAAGCCAAGGGAGGAAATTGAAGAGATGGAATGGGAAGACTTTAAGATAATGTTTCTTAATAAGTACTTCCCACGAACTCTACACACGAAGATGTGGAGAGAATTTATAGAGCTCAAGAAAAAAGAAGGAGAATCTATCACAACCTATGAAGAAAATTTCACAAGGCTTGCAAGGTATGCTTCAGGTTTTGTTATCAACAATGATAGCAAAATTGATATATTATTTAGTGGATTAAAACAACATCTTCAAAAGGCTCTTGAAATTCGAGACTTTGGGAGTTATGAAGAAGTTGTTTGGTGTGCTCTCAAAGTGGAGATGGAGTTTGGAGAATTTTCCCATGGATATGGTGATAAAAAAAGAAAGATGGAGTTTCAAGCTGGTGGATCTATTGACAAAGGTTGGAAGAAAAATCAACGACCCACATGCCAAAAATGTTGGAAGTTGCACCATGGGAACTTCCTCAAAGGTATGGGGAAATTCTTTAAGTGTGGAAAAGAAGGACACCAAGCTCAAGAGTGTCGAAAAGACATGAAAAGTTAGGATAATGTAGCCGATGAAAGGAGAGAACCACTAGTGGTTCAATGCTACAACTGTAGGGAGCTAGGGCACTATTCAAACCAGTGCACTAAACCTCGAGCTCTCAAGGGTAATCAGCACCAACAACCACCAAAGCCAAAGGAACAAGGGAAGGCTTATACCATCACTACTGTGGAGGTGGAATATGATAATGAAGTCATACAAGGTACACTTCCTATTCACTCAAGAATGGAAAAAGTCTTATTTGATTCTGGTTCTACGCATTCCATTATATCTTGCAAGTTTGCTAGAACTATAGAATCGACGCAGGCTTATGCCATCACTACTGCGGAGGTGGAACATGATAATGAAGTTGTACAAGGTACACTTTCTATTCACTCAAGAATGGAAAAAGTCTTATTTGATTCTGGTTCTACACATTCCTTTATATCTTGCAAGTTTGCTAGAAATATAGAATCGAAGCCCCGAAACCTTGAAGTAGAGATATCTGTAAAAACACCAAGTGGTGAAATCTTTGCAAACCATGTGTTTGACTCTTCTCCTATTGACGTATGTGGAAAGATTCTTCTGGAAAATCTCATAATACTTCCCTTGGTGGAATTCGACGCGATAATGGGAATGGATTGGCTCTCGTAATATAGAGAACATGTCAACTGTCGGGAAAAGGAAATATATTTTCATATTCCGAACCATCCCATACTCCTGTAAAAATGAAAGGAAGATCATGAATATCCTTTGAAAAATCATTCAATGGTGTGGGTGTTGATTCCCTATGAAGAATCATACCTCGCCCAAATGGTTGACTCGAAGGAAAGTTACAACCTTGAGTAAATGCCCATCGTGAGGGAATACAGTGATGTATTTCCCATAGAGTTACCAGGAATTCCCCCGTATTGTGAGGTAGAGTTCTCAATTGAACTCATACCTAGAGCTACTCCTATCTCAAAGTGCCCCTATAGGATGGCTCCTATCGAACTGGAGGAGTTAAAGAAGCATCTGCAAGAGCATTTGGACAAAGGGTTCGTACGCCCTAGTGCATGACCTTGGGGTGCACCAGTGCGCTTTGTGAAGAAGAAGGATGGAACCATGTGGTTATGTATCGATTATCGGGAACTCAACAAGATCACCATAAAGAACAAGTATCCTATCCCAAGAATTTATGACTTGTTCGATCAGTTGAGAGGATCTCAATACTTCTCAAAGGTGGATCTTCATTCTGGATATCATCAGGTAAAGGTGAAGAAGGAAGATATTTAGAAGACTGCCTTCCGTACAAGGTATGGGCACTATGAGTTTTTGGTGATGCCCTTTGGACTTACTAGTGCCCCTGCAATCTTCATGGATTTGATGAATAGAGTCTTTAGACATTACCTCGACAAATTTGTCGTAGTGTTTATCGATGATATTATCATCTACTCCAAGGGAAAGGAGTAACATGAAGAACATCTAAGACTTGTGTTGGCGACATTGAGAAAGGAGAAGTTGTACGCCAAGTTCAGAAAGTGTGACTTTTGGATGAATCACGTCACGTTCTTGGGACATGTGATCACAAGTGAGGGAATTTATGTGGATCCTTCAAAGACAAAGGCGATTGAGGAATGGCCCAGGCCCTCTAGTGTCACGGAAATTCATAGTTTTCTTGGATTAGCTGGGTACTACCGACGTTTTGTGAGAAACTTCTCACGATTGTCAAGCCCTATAACTAAGTTAACAAGAAAAGGGTTAAAGTATGTATGGACGGAAGAATGTGAGGGAAGCTTCAAGGAGCTAAAGAGAAGGCTGATCACTGCAACTGTACTCACACTACCAAAAAGTGGAGAAAGTTTTGTGATATACAGTGATGCATCAAAGAAAGTCTTGGGTTGTGTACTCATGCAAAATGATAATGTGATAGCCTACGCCTCACGACAGTTTAAGATCCATGAGCAGAACTACCCGACGCATGATCTAGAGCTGGCAGCCGTGATTTTTTCCTTAAAAATCCGGCGGCACTACCTTTATGGCGAGAAGTGTGACATATACACCGACCACAAGAGCCTAAAGTATATATTCACACAAAAGGATCTCAACATGCGTCAAAGGAGATGGTTAGAGCTAATCAAGGATTACGATTGCTCTATTCACTATCATCCTGTAAAGGCGAACAAGTTAGCTGATGCTCTAAGTAGAAAAGAAGCTGCTACTCTATCCATGTTGAGGATTGAGAAAGACCCTATCTTCTTGGATATGCAAAGAATGGATTTGGAAATCATAAGGGCCAAGGATACATCCTACCTTTCCCAAATGATTTCTCAACCGTCCATCCAAGAGAAGATTAAGGAAGCACAAAGGGATTATGTGGAGATACAAAAGAGGGTGAATGCAGTAAAGGAAGGGAAGCTGCAAAAGTTCTATATCGACGATGACGGTGTGATTCAGTTTGGAACGCAGTTTTGTGTGGCTTCATCACCCAGGATAAAGAAGGAGCTATTGGATAATTCACATAGCTCAACTTTCTCTATCCATCCTGGAAGTACCAAGATGTATCATGATCTCCGAGAACAATTCTGGTAGGATGACATAAAGAAGGAGATTGTGGAATATATATCAAGGAGCTTGGTATGTTAGCAAGTTAAAGCTGAGCGGAAAAAGTCCAAAGGTATGGTGCAGCCATTGCCTATACCCATGTGGAAATGGGAAAATGTTACTACGGAGTTTTTCACGGGTCTCCCGAAGATGTCAAAGGGAAATAATGCGATATGGGTTGTGGTTGACCGACTCACCAAGACTGTCCATTTTATCGCAATTCGGGAAGACCTCTCTCTTGAACAACTTGCAAAGATATATGTGAAGGAAGTAGTGAGATTGCATGGTGTTCCACTCTCGATTGTCTCTAACCGTGATCCAAGGTTCACATATAAATTCTAGAGGATCCTTCAACATTCTTTGAGTACTGAATTAAATTTCAGCATGGCCTATCACCCCCAAACTGATGGCCAGTCTGAAAGGACTATTCAGACACTTGAAGATATTCTAAGAGCCTGCTCTCTTGAATTCAAAGGTGGTTGGGATCAGAATCTCCCATTGGTTGAGTTCTCATACAACAATAGCTTCCACTCGAGTATTCAGATGGCTCCGTATGAAGCTCTTTATGGGAAGCGATGTAGAACTCCAACCTGTTGGGATGAAGTTGGAGAACGAAATCTACTTGGTCCCGATCTTGTTCAAGAGATGACAGAGAAGGTTCAAGTCATCCAGAAACACATCAAAGATACTCAAAGTCGGTAAAAGAGCTATGCTGACAACCGTCGAAGGGACTTGGCGTTCGATTTTGGAGATAAAGTCTTCCTTAGAATATCTCCATGGAAGGGAGTCATGAGATTCGGGAAGAAAGGGAAGCTAATAACAAGGTACGTTGTCCCCTTTGATATCCTTGACTGTATAGGAGTCGTGGCCTATTGTCTGGAACTTCCACCGAATATGGATCAATTTCATGATGTGTTTCATGTATCACTACTGAGGAAGTACATACCAGACCCCTCACATGTACTAAACTCAAAGGTGGTATAACTGGAAGATGATCTCTCCTATGAGGAGCAGCCAGTAAAATTTTTGGACCAAAGTGATAAGGTTCTATGAAACAATACAACCCGCCTTGTCAAAATGTTTTGGAGGAACCATAAGTTTGAGGAAGCAACTTGGGAACCAGAAGAGGCAATGAAGGAGAAGTACCCTAACCTGTTTGTGTAAAGTGAAATTTCGAGGGCGAAATTTCTTAAGGGGGGACGAATGTAACGACCCAAAGTATGTGAATGGAAAATTCCATTCTTATATTTATTTCATAAAAACACAAAATAATGAACTACTAAGTGATAAGTGACCTTTAAACATAATTGTTTCACCCCTATGTTTGGAATTTTAAAAATCCGACATACACAGTTGTGTTTAAGATATTTTTTGGAGTCTAATGAAACAAAAATAATTTTTAGTGAATAGTAACCCACCCATACAAATAATAACCTACCCTTATGAATAGTAACCTACCCTTATGAATAGTAATATGACCCTTATGAATAGTAAATAAGAGTAAAATTACCTATGAATAATAAAATAAAATTTAGACATCATAGAAAGTGATAATTTGACCTTAGTAAACATTTTTAGTATTTTATAAGTCAAAATAATTAATTATTTAATTTAAAAGAATATTTATTTCCCTGAAATGTATTCATAAATTATTGAATCAATTTATAATAGTTTTTAGATAATTTTATAAGACCCTACATAATTTTTGAAAGAACTACAAAATCAGTTTTAATTTTAAAAATTGTTTTTTTAAGTAAATTAAGATTTTAATTAAACATTTAATTAATAATATTTAGAATATTATTTTTGAAAAATGGACATCATTTTGGGATTCTACATGTCGAAAAATGGTCGGGGTAAATTTTTGGGTTTATTCTGAAATACTTCAATTTTGGGGTGAATAGTAAAAAAATATAGTTTTTCGCATAATCGGTATATACTAAATTGCATCATTAATTATGTAATGATGACATAAAAATTCTAGAGCATTAGTTTCGGCCAAATTATTTTAAATTTCATAAATTTTTCTTTTAAATACTATAAATCCAATTCTCGAACCTAAAAAGAACTTTCCAAATCCTAAAGTCAAAAGGTGATTTCTTAAAGTGTCTTTTTCTCTTTCATTCACTTTCCTTTTAATAAATTAATGAATTAGAATTATAAAAGAATAGTTGAAGCCTAAAAATAATTATATTATATTGATATATGATTTAGGATGTCAAAAAACTACTATTACAAGTCTAACTCTTGATATATTATTTTATTTAATATTTTATGCCAAAAACACCTCCCTCTCATGTATAAATAAGCCCTCCCCCTCCTCTTGCCAAACCACACCTCTAAAGCTTCAATAATTGTCAAATATCTTCCCAATAATCTTCCCTAGACCCTTCCCCACGTCCAAGAGCTTCTGGTCTCATCAAAAGACCAAGCTTAGGCCCTTAAGGAGGTTCTCAAGTGAAGGATTCAAGAGGTAATTTCCCTCCCTCTTCTCCTTTAATTTCCCTTCAAGTTCAAGTTCCTTTGTTGATCTATACCCACCTATATTCATAAAAATTATTTTTTAACTCCAGTATTATACATACACTGTAATTTTATGATTATAATGGTATATTATATCTCCCCACACCCTTTCCCTCTTCCTTTTATTTTATTAAAGAGTACGTTGTTCATGTGGTGTTAATTTATCACCTTCAAAAACGACATGCTCTCTTCTTCCATTTCTACCTTCAGATCTGGTCATGAAACCATTTTTATGGTTGAACCAGAATATGTTATATGTATTATGTTATGTTTTATGTTCTGGAAATAACCTATGGCCATATTACTAAGTGAAAAGTTAAAACAAGTTCATTATGATCCAAAAACCGCCCAAATTAACCCAAATAATCATCATTTAATTCTTATCTAATGATTCACCCACATGGATCTAATATAATTAATTATAAAAATCACTAAAGATCCTGTAATATCACTAATAACATGTAATATAATTTTTTGATGTTTACCCATGATCTACCCAAACATCAATTTAAGAATACAAGTTGACCGCTCAAGAAAACAATAAAAACGAACATCCCCAAACAACGTTTTTAAACTATATAAGTCATCCAAAGGTACATAATATGACATAATGAAACCATAATGAACACTACTAATGTATAAAAGGTTCTGGAATTTCTAATTAATTGATATAATGTCATTATACAGGACATTAAAGAGAAGGAGGCATTCTGGTACAAGGTAAGGGGAAATCACGATCCCAATTATCTTCCTGTGGGTTCTCCCTCTTTCACTCCATTTGATATGGTTACTCCTCAAAGATCATTTGTTAATAATTTCCTTTACTTTTCTGGTATATACATGTTTGTCACTAGTTTTTATGTCCATCAAAATGTTTTCCAAAAGAACTCTTCTTTCAAGATCTCACCTTTTACCTCTCATTCAAGGTTGATGGTTCTTGTATCAAGTATGTTGTTCCCTCTTTCTTTTGGGAACCCAAAGATTATGAATGTGTTATTATGAGATAAAACCAATTCCTTTCCATGGGTTATTTATGTACATGTTTTATATTTTTTCTATGTTGGAATCATGATAATTATAATGTTATGATGTGATGGGTGTGCCCGGAATTATATAGTGCAATATGAATGTTAAAATGTGATGGGTGCACCCGGAATTATATAGCGCTCCAATGCATTGGGTAAAGTGATGAATCTCATGAGTAAATGTGAAATTATGTGTGAACAAGATGCTATCTTGGTTCAAAAATATTTGTGGTAGTTAACCACTAATACATGATGTTTCATTTTTATGCATTGCCACATTTCAAGTATATTATTTATGCTCCTATCATCTTCATGATCTTCTTCCTATTCCATGATTATGCTCACCCCATGCTATATTGTTCTTATCTATCCTCTTACTGGGCTTCTAGTTCACCCCTTTTGATTTATATCCTCAGGTGACTACATGTACTAAGGAGAGGACAAGTGCCACTAAGAATCTTGTGAAGAAGAAATTAAATAAATGTTTATGGTTGATGTTGTATTTGTTATGTGTGGTCCTAGTTTTCCCAAGACACTAAACCTTTGTATCCTCCATGTGTAATACTATTACGTTTTTTTTTCTTTGAAATTATCTAATAGTAATGTATGAAAAATTTGGGTCGCTATAATCAAGGCTCGAGAGGTGTGAGAGCAAGAGGGAAATGAAGGTTCTATTTACAGTGGAGGAGAGGATAGATTTTACATTATTTTAATCAGTATTAAAAACAAATTTCGCAATATTATGAATAGTATTGATTCATGTGACCCCAAATAGTAATAATTGCATGTGATTTTGAAAAAAAGTGGTATTATATCATCCTTGCATCACCTATTATGAGCATTCATTGTAATTTATCGTATTTTATTATTCATCAAATATTCAATAATTTCAAAAAAATCCCAAAAATTCACCCTAACCATTTTTCGATTTGTAGTATTATATAATAAAGTTCATTTTTTAAAATAATTTTCTAAATATTATTAATTTATTTTTAAAATAAAATCATAATTTATTCAAATATTAACATTTTTAAAAATATAACTCATTTTATATCACCTTGAAAAATTAATCAAGTTGTCGTTATCTTAAAGCCTTAAGAAATTAAAATAATAATAAAATTTACTATTCATTAGGGCCATATTTCTATTCATAAGGGTATGCTACTATTCATCAAAAATCATTTTGGTTCCATCAGGCTCCATATAACTTACTAATCACAACTGTATATGACCGTTTTTTGAAATTCAAATCACAGAAGTGGATAATCTTGTATAAAGTCTAGTTATAACTATCTACATAAAAAAAAGTTACATGCATTTAAATTTATTTTTAAAAACTTCGGGTGTTACATTTATTCCTATATCTCTAATTATATCAAATACACCTTATAGAATTGCCACAATTGAGCTTTACGAACTAAAGAAGCATTTGTAAAAGAATCTGGACAAGGGTTTTACAAGCCCGACTACATCACCATGGGGTGCACCTATCTTATTCTCTAATAAGAAAGATGGATCAATTATCATCTTATTTTATTATTATGAGATCAATATAATAATTATAAATAACATGTACCACTTTCCACAGATATATGACATGTTCGACCAGCTGTGTGGGGCCAGTTATTTCTCTATGGTGGACCTTCGGTCAGGATATCATTAATTAATGGTGGGGAAGGGAGATACTCCCAAGAAAACCTTTTGAATAAGTTATGGACACTATTATTTAAATGTTATTCCCTTGGAACTCAATAATTATCCATTAATTTTCATTGATTTTATGGATAGAGTCTTTAGGGATTACCTCAACATATTTTGGGTAGTCTTTATCGATGATATTCTAATATACTCCAAGAGCAAGGAGGAACACGAGGAGAATTTGAATATTGTGTTCCAATATTTTTAAAGGAATAAACTATATAAAAATTATAGTACATGTGAGATCTGGATGGAGGAGGTATCATTATTGGGGAATGTTATTACTATCAATGGGATATCTAGGGACCCTTCCAAGATAAAGGCAATCAAAGAGTGGCTCGTGCCAAATTCGGTAACATAGATCCATAGTTTCCTTGGCCTGTATGGGTATTACTGATGATTTTTTATGAACTTATCATCATTTTCCAACCCAATAACCAAGCTGAAATGGATTTTATTGATTATTTTGGACTCAATAATGTGAGGAAAGCTTTATGGATCTCCAAAAGAGGCTTATCACTGCACTAGTACTCAATCTCCCAAAAAGTGTAAACCTATGTTTAGTGTATAGTGATGCTTTAAACAAAGGATTAGGATTTATACTAATAGAAAATGATAAATTAATAGAATATACCTCAATAAAGTTGAAAATTCATGATCAAAACTATCCTACGCATGATCTAGATTCAGCAGTTGTGATCTTCTCATTGAAAATCTGGCAGCATTATCTCTATGGGGAGAAGTGTGAGATATATACTGATCACAAGAGACTCAAATATATATTCACACATAAGGATCTGAATATGCACCAGTGAATATGGTTATATATCATCAAATATTACAAATTCTCAATCCACTATCATCCATGTAAGGAAAATAAGGTGGCGGATGCTCTAAGTAGAAAGGATCGAGCATCTTTATCAGTGATGAGAATTGAAAGGGATCAAATATTATTGTAATTACAAAGTATGGAAATGGTAATCATTAAGGTATGATAATCATAAATCTATTCTCAAATTATTTTTCAACCATACCTTATGGAGAAAATAAAATATACTCAAAGAAATGATTTGTAAATTCAGAAAAAGCTGAAAGATATCATTAATTTTAAATCTTATGAGTTCAAAATTGATGAAGATTGAGTCATAAGATTTGGGTCACGACTATGTGTACCATCCTACCTAGAGATAATGAAAGATATTATGAACGATTCACATAGATCAACCATCTCCATTCACCCTGGGAACACAAATAGGTATCGAGGTCTCAAGAAGAACATTTCATGGGACAATATGAAAATGGATATCACTAAATATATATCAAAGTGACTAGTATTTCACCAAGTGAGTACTAAAAGGAAAAAATTCATAAAGGGGAGATTCAACCATTAACCATACCAATATGGAAGTGGGAAAACATCACCATTCACTTTTTCACTAGACTTCAAAAGATATCCTTAATAAAAAATGAAATATGGGTTGTTGTGGATAATCTTACAAATATAGATAACATTAACACAATTCGATAGGACTTCTCACTGGATGAACTTGTACAGATATATATCAAAGATGTAGTAAGGCTTCATGAAGTTCCACTATCTATTATATATGATTGTGATTTGATATTCACATCAATGTTGTGGAAAAGACTCCAACATGCTCTATGAACTCACTTGAACTAATGTATATCCGATCATCCTCAAAATGATGGCCAATCTAATCAAACAAATCACACACTAAAAGACATGTTGAGAGTGTGTGCTATGGCCATCAAATGAGGATAATAATGACCTCTTCCTATAGTCTATTTCTCTTACAATAATAGTTTCCACTCGAGCATATAAATGGCTCCACAAGAATCCCTTTATCAAAAAATGTGAAAAACACCAGCATGTAGGTATGAAGATGTGGAATGTAAGCTGTTAGGACCTGAAATGGTCGTAGAAATGGTGGAGAAGGTAAAAACCATTCAGTAACACATCAAGGAAGCCAAAACTTTAAAAAAGATCTATGTAGACAATCATCTATGATACCTTGAGTTTAATGTTTTAGAAATGGTTTTACTCCGTATATCTCTATGGAAGAAGATCATGAGATTTGAGAATAAAGGGAAGTTAAGTCACAGGTACATCAGCCCCTTTGAGATTCTTGATCGTGTCATAGTTGTGGCCTGTCGACTAGGACTTCCACCTACCATGTCTAAATTACATAATGTATTCCACATATCCCGCTTAAGTAATTATATACCAGATACTTCACATCTACTTAAAGTGGTGAATTTGGAGAATGATCTATCTTACGAGAAGCATCCAGTGAAGATATTGGATCATTGAGATAAATTTCTAACAAACAATACTAATCACCCTGTAAAAGTACTATGATGGAACCATAAGTATGAAGAGGAATCTTGGGAACTTGAGTAAGTGATGTTGGAAAAGTAACCACACTGATTTTTAGCTTATAATGTAAAACGAAATTTTGAGGGAGAAATTTCATAAGGGGAAGAATTTAACACACTTGAATTCTATCAATGGTAATTCCCTTCTTATAATTATTTCATATTGTATAATAACATAAAATCACATATATATCATAATAAAATCTTTATTAATGATGTATTAATGAAATTGAAGGCTTTTCTAGAAGATAGGGACATATACCAAAGTAATAGTTACATGACCTATGGAATAGTAACATGGGCCTTA
Organism: Viscum album; assembly: GCA_963277665.1. Classification (NCBI taxonomy): domain Eukaryota; kingdom Viridiplantae; phylum Streptophyta; class Magnoliopsida; order Santalales; family Viscaceae; genus Viscum; species Viscum album. The sequence goes on along the minus strand of OY728125.1, from coordinate 1,916,304,335 downwards.
TGAATAGTAAAATAGAAAATGGAATTTTAACCTCAATAATGAAAGTATTAATAAAATATATCTATATTATAAGTGAAAATATGATATAATTATATCATAGTATAATAAATAAACATTTTAAAAATGATTTGATAAGTGTTGGTATTTTTGTAAGTCATAAATATTTAATTACAATATTATGACTAATATAATAATTTAAAATAAAATCTACTTTCAAAAATTGTATTCATAAATTGTTATTTTTTGTATTATGATTATAAGATAATTTTATGAGACCTTAGTTAATTTTTCAAAGTATTATAAAATCAGTTATAATTTTAAAATATGTATTTTTTCTGTAAATTATGATTTTAATTAAAAATTAAATTTCTCATATTAAGAAAATTATTTTCATAAAATTGATTTCGTTTTTTAATTATATAGGTCAAAAAATATTACGGTGAATTTTTTGGATTTTTCTGAAAAACATGAATTCTTTGTGAATAGTGAAATGTGGTAATTTATGGTATTTATACATTATAAGATAAATACACTTTTCCTTGAGTCTTTGATGATTTAATAACCATTGGCTCGAACTCACATGATCATATTAATATATTTAGTCCCAAGAATCAACATTATTTCTTGTCTTGATTAAAATAATAAGCTAATGAATTAAATAATGAGAAAACACTCCTCTCGTCCACCATAAATATCACCCATCACAACCTATTCTCCTCGCCCCTCTCAAGACATGAGACTTTTCCAAGTTCTAATATAATATCCTCCCAATCCCCTTACCCACATAAAATATCTTTTAGTCTCAAAAAAAGTCCAAAACCAAATCCATAAGGAGGTTCTCAAGAAGAAAGAATCAAGAGGTAAAACCCTCTTCTGTTTTCTTTCAATTTCTTTTCATGCTATTTTATTTTCTTATATTCTCCCACATACCCATGTCCAAGTTCCATGAAAAATTAATTATATTACATATAATGGAATTTTTTCCTATTTATGGACTAATTCTTCATCTAATATCTTCTCCTTTCTCATTGAATTAAAGAATGAAAACATCGTTTGTGAGGTGATTATTTACCACCTTCGTAGACGACGTGCTTTCATATTTCAATTACTATCTACAAGTCTTGTCATGAAACCATTTTTATGGTTTAAAAAGATTTTAATATATTAATTATATCTTATATAATGTTTTGGAATCATTTTTTACACAATATATTAATTTATTAAACAGAATGGGTTTGTTGTGATCAAAAACCGCCAGAATAAACCCAAACAAATATCATTAAATATTTATCTAAAGAATCATCCTCATTAAAAAAACAAATGATATATAAGAAATATTTAACCTCTTTATGTTCATTAATAATATATTAGTTTATTTTTGGATAATTACCCCCACTTTATATGACCTTCCGTACATGTATACAAGTAAACCAATCATGGAAACCAAGGAAACCAACGCTCTTAAACAATGAAATTTAACCTCTTAACCCATCAAAAGGGCCATACATGAACATAATAAAGTTATAATTAATAAAATATACAGTTATGGGTTTCTTTAATTACTAATTACTGAATCTAGGTTGATTATCTAAGACATTAAGATCAAGTAAAGAACACATTCAAACTTAAGGTAAGGGATTCTACCTGAACCTCCATTATTCCTTCAAGTTATGCTTTATCTATTTTTTCCAAAATGTAATTATATTTTAGTTTTATCTAAATATCCTAAATTATATTTATATCTTACAAAATCATCTATCAATATACTTTTGTCCTTTTTTTGTGTATATTCATGTTTTTAAAAGGTTCCCTACTAAATTCTTCATGTTTAGAAAACTCAATTTAAGGGAACTTCCCAAATTCTTATCCAATTTCATGTGCACACTATAATATAATTTAATATTCAAATTTTCTTCTAAAATCACTCATTTTATTATGAAAAATTTCTTGTTTCACTTCTGGTTTTGTATAAAAGCTTTTTCCCTTTTATGTTTAAATGCTCTTTAGTATTTTCCTTAAACAACACTAAAATGTTTTAGTTCTAATGTTTCATAAATGCAATTTTAAAATCATTTCACATAATTTGGATTGAATTTATCATTATATATGCCTATTTTTCTTTATTAATTCCCATTTATGATCTAAATCTATTATTTCATCGACAATTTTATGATACACCTGTTTTTTAGTCCTTATTTCATGATTATGATACCCATTTCTTTCCACGGTTGACCCTTACGTTTAAGATTGATTACATGTGTATGATTATTCATGTGTCACACATATACATAAACATGTTATGATGGGTGCACCCAGATAGAGCTCCAATTAATTTTGTAATATTTAGTCTCATGAGATGTTATGTTCAACTGTCTTGGTGGTTATCCTTGACTCATGATCCATGTGCAACAGTCTTGTTGGTTAGACTTAACTCGGGCTCCTCTATATGAAACGAACCTCAAATTATGATAAAGTCATGTTTTATGTTGTATATACATTATTATAAATCCATTATTATATGATCCCATGTTATGATTCCTTATATTTAATCATGTTTTATTCCATTTTATATCATTATATTTTGAAATATAACCCATGTTTTGAACATTATTCTTATGTTCATTCCCTTATTAGGATTTTAGCTCATCCCTTTGTTTACATTATCCTTAGTTTATACTATGCATATGTATGGTCCCAAAGGAATCCATATGATCATAATCGATGATAAATAAAAAAATTGTGTACCATGTTTTCAGTTTTATATACCTAGTATTCCAAGACACATGATTTTACAATCCATGTATTAAAATTTTATCGTTAATTATGTAATGATATATATAAAAATAATAGGTTTCTATAATGTGCATATTACGTTCATGTGATGTCATGACTGTGATGTGATCATGATATTTTCTAAAGGATACACGACTCATGTGACATAGGAATTTGTTCCTCATGAATTCATTATAATTCCTTACATTTTAGGAAATTAATACAAGATCTTTAGGTGTTTCTTAAGCCACAAATTTTTCAATTTTAAATTAAAGTATGTCAACAATATATTCTAAACTTCACATAAGAATCTTACAAACTCATCACATCTTATACTGGGAACAATATCTCATCAAAAATGCCTAAATTTTATATGATACTTAAATTTAATACAATGATATGATATCTTACTCAAATATAAATGTATCTTAAGAATTCCATATATCATTATAATTCAATACATCTTTAGCCTCCTAAAATTATCTCAAAAAAATATGGATCATCATAATAATGAATCATTAATTTTAAAACATCCTTCCAAACCACTAATGAATGGTTGAAAACAAATAAAAAACCTTCAAACATTGTACAGGGTATATAATATATAGTCAAAATAAGGATTATGAAATCCTTCATTTCAAATAAGGTCATTAAGGGAAGATACCACTCTTCAATGTAAGTATTTTCTTCTAATTAATCATTTAATATCTTTTCACCCACCAAATTTTATTGAATGTAATTTATCACATTAATAATATCAATTTTATATCACTATTATTCTATCAATCACCTCTATCTATCATCATTCATGGTGTAACATTAATCCACTATGGCAGTTCCAGTGGGCCCTCACCTATATTAAAGGGAGGGGAATTCTTCTTATTCTCCCAAGGGAATTTCTCCAATCATAAATATAGGATATACGTTAATTCTTATTATATAGTTTGATTTTTCTTAAATTACCTATTAACTCATGTTATTTTTCAATTTATAGGGTTGAATCTTAATCAACAAATGGTTCTAATATCCCACCTACACCCATTATAGAGTTCTATAAAGCATCATCCTTAATGTATCTAGAATTGGATTCTTGATTCCCATAATGTATAATATTTATTTATTTTTTATATAACAGTTAATGAATCATCTGTACATCAATATAATTTTTTATGATTTTTTTGTGGTCTTCTCCATATCCTTCAATGGTTTTATGGTAAAGAAGATCTAGCACATGCTTAGTCATGAAAATCCAGATCTATTAGATTTTAGTTATTAAGATGGTCCATTTTTATTTATTTAAAAAAGATTCCCCTCATTATGAAAATATATACCCCCTACTAGAAATATCAATATTATTAATAATCATAAGATTATTTATCTTCTTGATAATGTTTTTGGTTTCAACCTTTGTTTGGATTATTGTATGGCCGCCTTCAAACACTATATTGAGACCAGATTATGCATAGAGATGGATACCTAAAAACCTCCTCTTACCATATTATAGATCATTATAAATGTAGAAATTAGGTATGTGTAGTAACTAATTTTATAATCATATCCTAATTAAAATTCAAACTGTTATAAGCATGGTTACCATATTTTTTCATGACTTTAAGGTTTTCTTACAACATCAAGTCTAGGTTCCTATGAATCACGAGTAGCAAGTTTGGTAATGATTTTAACTGAACCATATAGAGATTATAACCTATTTAGTTGGCCTCAAACCAAATCTAGGGTAATGATAGGGAAAAGTAAACCCAATTCACAAATAGTTATGTGCATGAGAAGCCTACATATCTGTATCCTATGGTGAAGAATATCATTCTAGGAGCACAAGATTTAGCACTGATAATATGGTCTTATGTGGTTGTTGTTACCAATTATCTATGGTGTGGTTCTACAAGAATATTAATAGAATACTCCTATATAAAAGTAGTGGAATATTTAATTGGAATTTTATTTCCAACATACAAGAAATCACACAGGCCTCATTCAGAACCATTACCCTCCATCCTATTTGGGACTCTTCACACTAAAATGGGTCAAGCTAATATAAATGGAATCCATTGTATGTGTTAATTCTTATAACTAATTTTTGGTATTCAATGATTAAATTGTGGATAATTAGGATGAGGAATGGAAAATAGGTAGGGGAAATATAAATAAGAATAATGTTTCAATGGCTCGCACATAGATATATAGGAATTTTGAGAAGGTTATTGTATATCCTCAGCTAACTATGATGAGAAACTTAGAGTAGAAGTCTATTTTCATCCTATTTTGTGAGAGGAAAAAGATAAGGATGGTGATTAGGACTATAGTGGTTTTTAATTATATTGAAATCAATCGGAAATCTAAAAGATACTTTAATTTACCTAATCTATTGAAGATAACTTTTTTAGAGAAACATGTGTCCAAGAAGTATGAGAGTCCACCCAAGGGAGGATATGTTTAGTGTGGGGAAGTCAGTAATGGTTTTCTAATTGAGTAAGAGTTTCATCCAATTTAAAATCTATAATAATATTAAGAACCAATTGATATCGAACATCCTATTCAATAATAGTTTCTTATAAAATATTATGTTTCCCTGAAATATCAAATCCAGATTAAGAATATAAGGATCATAGAGAGGTGGGAGAATCAAAAATATAGCCTCACACCTTTGTTGGATTTTATAATTCACACCAAGGAGGGTAATGTGTGAAAATATTTTCACATTAAAGTCTTTGGGGAATTTAAGAATATGATTTATGCAATAAATATTAATCAAAGGATCAAGAAACCTGAAAAGGAATGGATCTGCAATGAATAACAAATTCTTCTCTATGGTTTTAATAAGGGGATGATCAATATAAATTAATATATTATGATCTTTAAAAATATAGATTCTTTCTTCATGGATCTCATACGTGCTGACTTGGAATAGAATAATTTTTTATCACCTAGAGCCTATATAGAGAGCATGTTTCCAACCAGTTATGGTTTTATTGGGAAGTATCAATGTTGGAAATTGTAATGTAATTTTTTTATGATGTACACATTTGTTAGGGTTTTAATTTAACAATTAAAATTGTCTTTTTATAAAAAATAAACAAAATATAGAAAAACACCCACATGAGAGATGCTATAAAATTTTCATCATTTATGATTTTAAAATATTTGATACTATTAGTATATTATATGAAATATGAATTTAAGTATTTTTTATAATTTTTAATTTTTAATATATAAAAAATAGTCACTATCAAAATTAATCTTTTTGTCTGATTAAATAATCCAATATAAACGCATCACTTATTATTATTTGTAAATTTTACTTTTACCTATAATAGAATAAAATAATAACATAAAAAATCGTTATAAAATTTGTATTTGAATAACTTGACTATTATATGGGTAGTGAACTCGTGAACATGGGATGATGGTCGAGATCATTATATTAAATAAAGTGTGGATCAAATATAATAATTAATAAAAGTTTATTAATATTTAATACAAATTATATAGAAGAATAATAAACCTATATAGATTATACAGGGAGTCATAGTACATTCAAAAAATAATAAATCTAAGGAAAAGGGTTTCCTTAGACAATCTGTTTTCATTAGGTTATAATATTTACTAATTGACTGTATCCATCAATATAGGGTTTATCTTACCTATTAAATTAATCATTTTTAACATCCTATAATATTATAGGGAATTTATATTTCCTTATTAATCACTTTATTGTTTGATTATTTCTAAAAATATATGACATTGTAATGAATAATTTTCACTTTCTATTTTTGATATTTCTTTTCCATGTCCCAATTACTTCTTACCGAAATCATTATCTTTCTTCCTTTGAAACATAAATGTGAAATTTCTTACAGATATATTATACCTATCTTTAATTATATTTTAATTGAAATTTTATATCCCTTTAATCGTTGTGGGTAAATTTAAATCCTTAAAAATTCAAAAAATGAATTTCTTTTAACTCTTTTTTCATTTACTATTTTACACCTAAATTTCCATCTATATTAGATTTTTTTTATTTTCAAGATTACATTATTATGTTATTTTATTATTAATTAATTATTTAAAAATGTCTTTTTTTACCTTATGAAAATGATTTCAAAATTAATTTACATGATTTTTTAAGAAAACATTATCAAAATGTTATGAAAACTCTTTTGATGATTTCTCTTCAATGTTTTCCAATTTTTAAATCTATAGATAAAATATTTCCCTTGTAAATCATAAAATTTTCATATGATATTATTCATGTGTGTGATTTAACTTTAGATTTTATATAATCCAATTTCTAAATTCTTCTTATGATATAACACATTAAAATGTTGGGTAATTAATTTTAATTTAATTGGATAATCATGTGATGAGTTATGATTGATATCATGTGTCACGTGTATATAATGATATATCATTATGATATGGGTGGATCCAAATTTATATATTCCTCCAATGAATTAGATAATATTTATAAATCAATATATGGAATGTACGGTACATGTGAGGTTATCCTCATCCACAAAGTTATGATACATGAGAGGTTATCCTAGTCGACTAAATTTTGGGAAATATTCTCCCATTATTTTAGGATGGTCTTGGGAGATATCCATTATATATTTTATGATTTTATATTCTTATACAATTAACTTATTCCAATTTTATTTCATTTTTTTTCATGATCAATGATTTATGATTCCAAATTATTATACCATGATATATATAATACTTTAGTGATCATAAATTTATGATTCTAAGTCTATATTTCCTGACCTATGATGATATTATCACAAAACTTGATAAAATCCTTTGATTTCATAATTCTATTCTATAAATAATGTAATTTCATTTTTTTCATGTGTTCTCACATTTCAATGAATTAATGATAACATCCTTATGCCTCGATATTACATTACCACTTACTATGATATTAACTCACCCTTTTATTTATATATGTTTTTCCCATGTTTTACGATGTATTAATGAATCTAAAAAATGGGAAAATTATAATAAATATTTTGGAATAAAAGTATTTTATATTATTGAATTTTATGTACGTGTAGTTGATATCTTAAAATATTAAAGCATTAGGTTATATGAGTGTGATTTAATTCTATATTTTAATTTTTATCATGTAAAATGATTTAAAATATATATATGTTATTTATGGGTAGTCTCATTGTTCTGATTGAGGTACTGATGATGTATCACTTCTCGCGACCTCTCATTATTATACTCATGAGTCCTTTAGAATAGGGAAATAAGTATGAACCTCATTAAAATTTGTAGTTCCTATTAAAAACATTAAACATATCCTAAATTGTATTATAAAAATTCAAAAATATAATGTATTAGTGTATATTACCAATGGTTATCTTAAAAAATTTATAGCAATGAAAAATTCCCATCATGAGTGCTAGGATGATGGATAATCCCTTCTTCAAAAACATGTTTATAATGTTCTCATGGTATTAAAAAATAACATTGAATTACATGACTTATCCAAAATACCTTGGTGATATAACTTTATTCCATGTCATATTTAACATCTCATGTTATTTTCCTTGTTAATTTTTGTTTATTGAAATTTCTAATATGTTTATAAGTACTTCCCAAGGATTCTTCAGAAGTAAAAAACATATTACTTGATTAGATACTAAAGGATTCCTCATATTCTACCAATTAAGTGTATAATGACCTTAATTAAATAAAATGCACTATTGGGTCTCTTTTTTCCTTTATATGTAAGGATAATTAAATGTTAAAATTATATTTGCTAAAAAACTGTTTGTTGATAATAAAGAAAATAAGGTTGATGGGAAAGAAGAAGCTCATGGTGATGCTTATAGGATTGTTGAAACTTTAATTGTTTTATTTTTCCTTAGATTTACTTAAAATTCATATAGAATGTTTTTTTATACATTATCCAAAAAAAATTAGGATGGAATTATCAATGAAATATGGAAGTTAAGAGAATATAAGATAGTTGCACAAGAGTAAAATAATGCCAATCAAAGAAGACAATTTTTTTATGTTGTACATAGTGAAGGTTGTAAATTATATTTCTAGGTGAACCATGTTATATAATAGGTCCTAATGGAGAATTAAATGACCAATTTGGTCAATTATAAACACACCAGGTCGTGGTGGTCCTTATGGTGTTATTTAAGAGAACATGTGAAGAATAGTCAAGTCCTATAAGGTCATAGAGAAATCTATGGTTGAGAATTAAATTCTAACATGATCTATACTACATCGTAGAGCTTGGAGTGGTGAAATAGAGGTTTTTTTGAGAAAAATAGGAACAAGGAGCTCATGATGGAGGTTATGGTCTAAAAATAGACATCACATGATCGACCCCACTATATAGGTGGGTGTTGTAGCTGGATAGAATACATGTGAGACATGGGGAACCTCATTATGTGTATGGTGGAGTTTAAAGTAATTCATGTATGAAAAGTGGTCAACCAATTCAAAACAGGTATAAGGATATGACCAAACCTTTGTGCCCAACAAGTTTGAGTCATAACAGTCCAAGGTTTCGCACTAATACATGATGGAATCCATGGTCAATATGTAGTGTTACAATCCAAAATGGACAAAACTATTAGATCGTGGTGTTTGGAAAAACATGATGGTGTCAAATGGGTATTGGTTTTACCCACATCAAGGTGAAGGGAGTCTTACTAGGTGATGTGTATAATTCAAAACAATTTATTAGACACATGCAAGAAAATATATTGAATGATTCCTTAATCATGTGTATCTGTTTTTTGTCCATGATTATAGCATGATTTGAAAAAGTTGCGAAGAATTAACATATAAATTAAAATTATATTTAATTCATGGTGTAGGGAAACATAAATAGAGCCACAAAACCATTTTTTTCATGGATTTTAGTTATGGAAACCATAGAGTTATATGGGAGTTGTTTGAGATATGAATGGACCGTAATTATCATGATGGGTGTCCAATGAATTGGTGCACATACTCTCTATTTCAAGAAGGGAGATTTATGATAAGACTGGTGTTGAGAGAGAGATCCAAGGAACAATTCATATTTGAATATCTTTTAAAAACATTAGTTATAAGTGAGGGGCTAGAATCAGTTATCAATCCTTGAATACTACTCCAAAAGAAGAAAGGTGACAACCCTACATTACAGTAAAGGTGGAATCCCAGAATTTATTAATAATGGAACAAGGAAATATTTATAGAGGATATCATATAAATTCTCATAATAATATCATGATTAATTCAACAAAACAAATACATAGATAGTAAAACCATGAATGAATATCTAGTAAAGGGACCTTCAAGTCCATAAACATTATGAATGTGTTTCTTTCCAACTACAGTGAGTGTTAAAAGGATATATTGAGGGAGATACCATTTAGAAGAAATTATTTAACCATAAATATTATTATTCAATGATCCTAAGAAATTACTGACCTAGATTGAACACCTTTTCATGATTAAAGCACTTTAGAGTGATTTGGTTCATGACACAATGCCAATGCATGAAACGTAGATGTATCCTAGTGTATGTGAACAAAGTAATTTCTTATGGCCATATTAATTTTATGTTTTCCTTTCAAAAGATAATAATGTGAATTATAAATAATATTAAAAAAATGAAAGGTCGTTTGATTGAATCAGATCATCAATTAAGAAAAGTATTATAACAAATGGCCCTCAAGTTTGAGTGGTCAATACCTATCTAGACAAGTGAGGAATTAATAGAAACAATTGTTTTAATTTGGTTAATATATTTTATACCCTTACCCCCCCCCCCATTAGAGGGTAATCTCACAATAATTCCCTATTTAGGGACTAACAAGTTTTATCAAATGGATGGATTATTTATCTTTCTTCTATTTTTTCACTACTCTAACTTAATATAATATGTTTGAAGAGAAATTGTCTCTATAGTAAAAAATCTCATGTTTTATAGAATGAATTTATAAGAAAATAAAAAGGTTTTTACTTAATATATGGAATTTTAATTTAAAATACCATAAGAATTTATTGAATAATTAATTTCTCCATTAATTAGACACCATTTTATCTTTGAAATAGATCATATAAACATTGATATTGATGCCTAATTGAAAATAACATTAAAGGATTACCTTGGATAAATAATGTTCAAGAAATTTTTTTATGACACCTCATAACTGAAAACAACACATAATTGTATGATATATAACTAGGGTTGGACATTATTATATTTTGAGGGTAATTTTCATTTATAGTATTAGAGAATGAGGAAAAACATTTAACAAAAAATATTATAATTTCACATAGTTTATACATTTTGAAAAAATAGGGATTTAAGTATACACACTTGTATCATTCAAAAAATATATATTCACTTAGAATGAGTTATCAATGAGAAAATATTGTCCTTAAAAATTTTATTACTCATCCTTATAACATAAGAAAAACATTTTAAAATTTGGTATATAAAAAAATATCAGTAATATATCTATAAATAAACTAATCATGTTAATATAATGGAACACATAAAAACCCTTGAATATGTTTAACATTTTCTCAATAAAACATGAGCACATAAATAAAATATTACCACAAATTAAAACCATATTTTACTCAAATAAAAACTTTATAATCCATTAATAAAAAATGTAAACACATGTAAGTATCTTATGTCACTTGGTAATTCATTAAAAAATTTCAAAACCATTCACCCTTAAATATTTATAAACATTTCTTACCTTATGGAATTAATATTTTTCTGTATAACCCTTTTTGATAAAATAATAAAGGTAAAATGTACCATCATATTCATAAATATTTTTCACTCATATTTTAACCATATTAGAATAATTGAATCCTAATTAATTATATATAAGTAACCTACCTAGTTATCTCCTTCATTTTAACCTTGGAATGATATTAATTATGTAATTCATTGGAGAGATTTATTAGACTCACCCAACATTATGAACTGTATCTGGGTAACCCATCATTATCTATAATTATAATAGACTATATCCTGAAAAACAAAATTAAGCTTATAAAGTTTTTCAAAACTCATTGGCAAACTCATTTTATTCCATAATAATTACACTTTCCATTTTCAAATAATAATAATAATAAATAACATTTTCATTAAGAAACTCTTAAAAATGCAAAATTTACAAAAATAATGGTAAATTTAGTTTACATTATTAAAAAATAAAAAACATTCTAGGAATATTTTTGACAAAGAAGTTATATAATCTTGGGAATATATATTCATTTTATATATTTTAGAAAATAATATTTTTACATATTTTTAAAAAGATTCAAAAGTGAACTGTAAAGAATACATTAAAAACATTCATTTTCAGGCAACTATTAAGAAAATTAAAAGAAAATTAAAAGTAGTTATAAATGAAATTTAACTAAATTTTAATTTTTAAAAACATAATTCATGAAACTTTTAAAATAATATTAATAAAGATGATAAATATATTGAAACATTTTTCACAATATTTTTAAATAAATACCTTTCCTAGAGTCCTGACTCATTTCATTTATTGGACTACCCTTATGAGTAATAAAATTTTATAAATTTAATAATTTTTTGAGAACCATTTTCATTAAAATATAATATATTTAATCATTATATTTAGTTTTTTACCATGTTTTATTTAGTATATAAAATGGTTATGTTCATGTTGGAGGTTTTGCAGACATTTGGTTTATAAACTCAAACTGACATCGGTGAATTGACAATTGTGAAAGGGGTTATGATTTAATGGTCTGAAAAAAATAAAAAAATTATAATTGTAATATTTAAATATTGGATAAAATTTTATAAAAAAACATTTATGGTTATCATTAAAAATTAACCACATTGTTTCATGGATATAATAGTCCATATGTACACATCGATGACATTTTAATTTTTATAACGGGGGAAAAAAAATAAATTAAATAATATTTTACTTTTATATAATCATAAATATTTTAGACATTTAAAATTTATTCATTATTTTAATCCTTTTGACCAGCCTTGTAATTTAAATATGAAAATTATTCACATTGCTTACTGGAGGTTGTATTCTACACGTATGTACAAGCAATGTTGTTAGTTTCCAATAGATGGAAAGGTTAAGAAGGTAAGTCATATATTATCATTTTATAATCATAATAATTTCATATATATATCTTTATTTCACCCTTTTAACCATCCATATGATCTGAATATTATAAAAACACCTCGCTTCATAGAGGTGGTAGTCCACATATAGGTACTACTGATGTTATCATTTATTATTAAATTCAAAAAAGTGATGAAAAATGGTTTTAACATGAACTTAATTACATTTCAGTATATTAAAGATATTTATGTTATTATTTTAACATGGTTATATAATATTTTAATTAGGTACAAGAATAAATTAACATGAAAAACTTGATTAACAATTATACCTCTTCTTTTAGAAATATAAATTGGCTTACACCTTAGGACTTCTTTAGTTAGTCTTATGGTTATATTAGGACCTCCAAGACATTAGAAGGTATATTGGGGAGATATTTTTATAGGTATAGTTGAAGATAAATTCCTAAAAAACTTTACGAAAAGGGGAAATTTGTTACTGTTTAATTAGTGAGAGCATTGAAACAATTATAAATATTATAATATTTGAAATATAATAAATATTTTAATCATGTAAAGTAGAACAAAATGACCATAATTTAAAATTTAGGACATAATGAAGAATTAATTCATTCAACCCATAAAATTTATAAATTCCTTAACTATATTTTCAAACCATATCTTTTAGTTCAACACTATCGTTATCCCTTTTCAGGATTTACTTTGGTAACACATTTTTCACTCATTAAGGGTTATAAATTTACTTACAATGTAGAAAGTGTAAAATGATATATGGATGAAATTTCACATCATTAACCTTCCCATTTTTCCTCATTATTATTTTATATATATTATTAAATTATTTAATAAAATATTTTTTATCATAAAATATAATTGAGGTACTTTTTTCGACAATTCAATTAATTTGAATTCAAAGACATTGAGACAGAAATGAAAAATAAATATAACAAAATTACCATTATATTATTATAATACCAGAATTAATCCCAAAAAATCAATTTTATAGTATTTTAAATCATTTACTTAGACTTATATACTGCTAGAATAAAAATTGTACCCGTATTTCGTAATATTTTAAAGAAATTATACCATAACTAAAAACAAAAAATAAACTAAAATCAAGAAAATAATTTCTCAGTAACAAAAATATAGAATTTTAATTGATCATAACATCTCCTTATCCTAATTAAAATTTATTAGAGATGAAAATAGAGAGTCAATTGTTTATAATTATAATTTACTTAAAATAATATAATGGTTATAATCAATGTAAATTGTCATGATGTTTCCAAATATTTCAATAATGGATGGTTATGGTCCCAAATATTTAATATAATAAAATAAATAAAATATTTAGGGATTTGTTTGGCCTTGTCTTATAGTTTTAACCATATTTTACATGGTTTACTAATACTATGGTGACAACATTTTTACTAAGGGTACTATTGTTAATAACCAAAATTTTAAGGCCCATACTTCCCAACTTTAAAAAAATTGATTTCAAATATTGAATTTTTTTTGAAAGAATAAATTTTTAGAGGTGATAAAAATAAATTTTAATACCAATTCATAAAACATAATGAAAAACAATTTTTATAAAAATGTGTTTTTAATCCAAAATATGAACATATAAAAAATAAATTATAATTTTCTTTACTGTGGAATTAATTAGGCTTTTTTAAACAAAATTTAAATTATTTTAAGTAAAAAACAAAATCTGAAACAGAACTGTACTTTTTAATAAATTCATTCAAAAAAATATCATCTTACAAAAATTATCATTTTTTACTATTATCTAAGAAATTTATCTCTTTAAAAAAATACTAAAAAATAATCATGTAGAAATTATGAAATTTTTATTGGAAAAATTATTTCAATTTTTAGAAAAAAATTTCGAAAAGTGGCTGAAATTTATTATAATATATATTCAAAAAATGAAATAAAAACCATTTTTGAGGAAATAGTATTTTTAAAGCATAAAATTAATTTTCTCCCATTATTTTACTAATAATCATAATTAAATGAATTTTAAATATTTAAATGGACATATAAACTATTTATTTCATTATACTCATTTATTCATAGTCATAAATTTAATATGTTAATATTAAAACACATTGTGCAGATAAACACAATTTTTTGAAAAACACATCTCTTACCTTCAGAATAGTTAATATTTGGTTCCAAATAATTAAAAATAAATGCATGATTTTTTATTCAATTTTTTAGGGGGAAAGTATATACATATATTTCCAAATATTTTATTCCTACTCATACTATCCCGATAAATTTCTATCTCATAGAGGTCATAATTGGCCAATAATATTTTTAAAGTATAACAAGATTAATTTTATATCAAGGTTTCATACACCATAAAATGTAAAATATATTATTTAATAAAATAAATTATAAAATATTATTATGTTACATTCTTCCCTGTTAAAGAAATTGCATCCTTACAATTTTATATCTTGTCTGATAAAAATGGTTAAAAATATTTTAAAAAAACATACCAATTAGTGGAAGATAAAATATAAGATCTCAAAATGAAAAAACATTTTAATATTTAAAAATATATTTATTGAAAACACGCATTGCAAGTAGAGATTAAAAAATCCTTTTTAAAAGGAATAAAATTTAAATTTTAAGGTCTATGGGAATAAAAAATAACTAGGTTAACCAATAAGGAGAAAAATATTGGAAACTGAGATTATGGAATTTGAAAAAAGATCCATCTAAGATATAACGTTATACTTTTTTGAAAATAGAAGTGACCATAAATCCATCATAAATGAATATAAAAGGGTAACATTTTCATTATAAATATTATATTTCACTGTTAAATAATTCTTATACCGTCAAGATATAAAATATAATAAAATACACTTACTTGATTTATTTTCATTCCATAGGCATAATTTAATCCTTTTATTATTCATTGAGAAGTTTTTACACATCTACCTCATCTATAACTCCAATAAATTAATATTTAATATAAATTCTTCATGCCTAATTCATTAAAATTGTTGTTCAATCAATAATAATATCTTAAAAAGGATGAAAAATTATTTCTGAGGTTTATATCGATTAATAAAAACCAAGAATTATTATCACAAGGTAAGATAATATCAAATATGAATAAATCAATTTATGAATAAATTCATTACTCTATAATGCCTAAAAAATAATACCCAATTCTCAAATTAAATAATTCCATAAATAGATGACCTTAAAACTCTTCAAATTATACCAAAAAATAAATAAAAGTCAAATATTAGAATGATTTGATCATAAATTCCCCCAAGATAATCTTTACATTTATCTCCAAACATGATTAATCTCTCATAAACTCACATACCAAAAATGTATATGCCCTAATCATATAATATCCAAAACATACTAATATTTTCCATAAAGAAATAGAATCAATTTAATGCCATAATAAAAACAAAATATGAATTCAAAATATAAATCAAATTTTATTCTTCAAATAAAATTTCATATAAGGATATAATATTTATATTTAATTTAATCATATAATGTTACTAATTTGATAAAAAAAATTAAAAACATATTTAATCACAGAGTCTGGGAAACACTTTTTCAATTACATGGTAACATAAATGATAGATTATATGTCACCAAAACATATTAACACCTTTCTCCCAAGTAACAATAATTATATAAATATAAAAGATCATATTAACCCTAAAAATTATAAAAAAAAATTAACTTTTATCCACAAAATATAAAAACAATCTTCCTTAAATAAATTTTTTACTATAACAAAATTTAAACATAAGGGTTACATATACCTCAAAAATTTACTAAATCATAATAAATTTCCACAAAATTACTCTCATCCCATAAAACCAAAAAAAGGTATCTATTTCATTAAACATACGATCAAACTAATAGTTATTAAACCATTATGGTATATAAAACTCTTAAAATATCATATCTTGAATCATTCTGACCTATAAAGTTCGTTGAACCTTTCCTTTGATATTATCTATAACACCCTATAACTTTATCTGAAACCCCATGAAGGTGTTCTCAATTTGATTAATAAAACTTGATCGCATAAATAAAACATTAACACATATTAAAATCAACCATCACGAAAGTAAAACATTTAATAAACCATTATTAAACATTAGAAAACCTTAATGGAATATCAAAGTTCATCGGATCTCATGAAAACGTTTTAAAACCTTTCACCATTAAAATTCATAAATATTCTTTAACACGTGAAATAACAAAAAGTTCCATAAAAACCTTTTTGAAAGAATAATAAATTTAAGTAATGTAGTTAGATTCATACACATTTTTACTCATATTTAATTCATTTCATAATAACTAAATACTAGATAATTATGTCCTAGAAACCTATACTATTATCTCCATCATTTTTCTCCATAAAATAATATTTGTTACCAAATCCATTCATTATATATATCTGGATCACCCATCATTAAGATCTATTTCTGGTTCAATTATCATCATATATAATTATCAATTACCAAATAATAAAAAAACATGTAATATTATTCTTTTTAATCATAAAAACCTCAAAAAAATCACATTAATCCATAATAAAAATACTTTCTAATTTCACAAAATCATAATAAGAAATAGAATTATCTTCTAGAAACTCATAAAAATAGAAATTCTCAAAAATAATGGAAAATTTAATTTAATTATTAAAATTGTGAAAACATGTATAAGAATCCTAATAATAAATAAGGTATATGATTTTTGAAAATTTGTTTCACGTCATATATGTTAAAAAACATTATTTTACACATTAGTAAAAAGAGTCAAAAAGTGAACCATAAAGATAACATTACAAACATTATTTTTAATCATTTTTAACTGGTATAAAAACTAATAGAAAATAAATTTTTAAAACCTTTGACCTAAAAAATTAAACCATCTAAAATTTTAAATGAACATGGATATAAAGGAGAAATAATTTAAAACATTTATGAAGGTTTTTTAAAATAAATTCTTTTAACTCATGACTCGACTCATTTACTTTATATGTATACACTCATGAACAATAAAAGTATATTGTTTTTAAACATGATTAATAACCATTTTCATGTTCATTATATTATACTTATTCACATTGCTTAATTTTTTAACATTTTTTATTTAGTTATAATAATTTTTATGTTCATTATGGATATGTTGTGAAAATTTGGTTTATTACCTCAAAATAACATTGGTTCAATGACCATGGTCGAAGGGATTGTTGTTCCATTTACTCTAGAATCCTTAAAATTTTATAATTATCACATTTATAAATTATATAAACTTTTAAAACCATAAATTTAATGTAATTATGAAAAATAAACCATCTCATTTCACAGAGATGTTAGGTCATACATAATCATGAATAAAGTTTCCTTTTATATAATGGGTAAAAAAGAAAACAAATGAAAATATTTTTGTTTTAATAAATAATAAATATTTTATTAATGTCATATTTATTCATTTTTTTCTAACCTTATGACCATTATTGTAAGGTGGGTATGAAAAATAAAACAAATAATTTCAATGAGGTAGAAGTTAACATGTATGTGTTAAGTTTCATTTCTCATTGGATAGAAAAAGATATGAAAATGGTCTGTAAAAGAATCATAATAACATTTAACTATATAAAATAGAATTATGTTATTATTTAAATATAGTTAATGAATATTTTGTGGAGGTGGGATAACAAATAAACATGAAACACTCAATTGATAATTATACCTCTTCTTTGGAAAACCTAACTTGGATTACACCTTAATCCTTCACAAGCTAGTCTCTTGATGAGAACAAGACCTCTAAGAAATATGGATGGGATTGTTTTGGAGATATTTGGTTAGGTATCAGATGATATAGAGTTATAAAAAGAGTTGATTAATATAGGAGAGTGGGTAACCTTTTATAATTTATGAGAGCAGAAAAATTATAAATAATAAGAACCTTAAAATATAATAAATATCATAATGAGTATTAATGTATAGGAGATAAGGGATATCACTATTTCTTAGAAACAATTTTACAAACCATACAACTTCATAGGGCTCAGAATAAAAAACCTATATTTATTTAATCAAGCACTCTAGGCCCAATTTTTATGGATACTTGCCGACAACAAATTTAATGAATTGGATTTACTTAAAATGAGATTAATGGAGCATCTTAACTCTAAAAAACTACACTACATGAAATAATTTTTTTGGCCTGGATTGAAAACTGTGTTTTCCAAGATCTATAGAAAATGTCATTGTATTTTGAAAATCAACTCCTATCTATGATTCTGGTTGAAAAATGGATAGTAATGCCTTTTTGGATAGAAAAAACTTCCTGAACCAACTTAATGATCGTTACATCACCATAGAGGATCAGATGAGAAACATGGCTCATCTCCCAATTGAGTTACAAGTCGGCCTTTCTGATATTTCCTTTATGGAGCATGAAAATCTCTTGTATTGGGAACCATCACCAAACGGTAAATTAGATTCACAATCCTTCTACAACCATGAGCTTCAAGGGAACCATAAATAGACTATAGAGTTTAATATAAGATAGATGAAACCATATAGGTTCTTTTATCTATGAATAATTATATACAGAGATATTCCAATTGATGACTATGTACATCAAAGAGGTATTTATATATGTTCTATGTTCTCTTTATTCCATCGACACAGGGAGGAAAGAGACTATATATTCCTCTTCTATTCCATATCGTAAACCTTATGGAATTTAGTTTTTCATCTGCTTATCCTTCATGAAATTCATACAGACATAATTGAAAACCTGATCAAAGCAGTACAACAAATATCACTTTTTAGGTAAATCGAAAACCTATTTCATGTTCCACGTGTTGAGTAGCTACATTAGATATGGTGAGGTAGAAATAAACTTATTCATGATCTCCCTTCTTTCATCCACCAAACTACTCATTCAAATATCATAATATTTTTCTGTAACATAAACCGCATACAAAAATAATTATGTAAGAACTTGGTTGGTGACTTCATGGTGCCCAATCATCTCAACAAACCTGGTAATTATCCTCCCACTGGAGGCTTTCTTGAATTATTTTGGTTCCCCAATTCATGTGATGGAAAAAATGTAGTGCATATAGTACTTCCAAAGGAACTCTTGGTCTAGGGGGATTTGGGGTTATCACCGTGGTTCATAATGGTGATATTATTGATTGCATTCATGGACCTTGCGGACATTGCATGACACTTGGAGACAAGATGATTACTTTTATCAGTACTATCCATGAGGATAAACATGGGAATTAGATTGATTTATAGTTTGAATGTTACTCGACCATAATATTCAAAGTGATGAGGCTTGGTATCATTCATTCATCATAGAATCACACTACAAGATAGTATAAATACATGAACAATTAATCTTTCGATGAACTACATCATCATTAATACATAACCTCAAACAAACACCCTCACAAATACCCATGAAAATAAAGTAGTGACCCAAGACTCTTTCACTCATATAGGTCAACCCTCTCTTGACCTCTTACCTCCTTAAAAAATATAAATGTAAAATCCCTTCTTTTTGTCTAATGTAAGTCTTTTATTTTTATCCATAATAAGGGATGTTGTACTCATTTTTCTAAAAAAGTTAAAAATCATAAAATTTTAAAACAATGGACATAATTTTAAAGGTAGTACGTGATAATTTATAAATACCATCATCAAATATAATTTATACATGTTTAAGTTTCCTTTTAAACTTTATATTTTGGTTTAACCCCTCGTTAACCATTTTTATCCTTAACTGTTGAAACATATTTTTCATTCCTTAAGGGTTGTAAATTTATTTATAAGAATGAAAGTGGATCAACAAATGAATCATGGATACAATTTTCAACCATTTCCCATCACACTTATTCTGGTATATTAATATTTTTTTAATCTTTTAATAAAATATTGTTTATCATGAAAAATCATTGAAGGCATTTTTGAAACTAGTCATTTAATTTGACTTCATAGACATCAATATAGAAATGTAATTAAAATATAAACACATTTTCCATTAATTATTATTTATAAATACCTATAACATTCACATAATATCACAATTCATCCAAAAAATATTTTTTTAATAATTTACATTGATTTTTATACTTCTTACACAAGCACTGTATCGAATTTTCAGAACTGTCTAAACTAATTATACCATTAATAAAAGTATTAAAAAAAATTAATATCATAAAATAATATATTAATATTTAAAATATCCATTTATAACCTATCATAACTTCTTTTTATCCCAATGAAAATACATAATAAATATTAAAAGAAAAAGAGTGAAATATTTTTAATTATCCATTTCCGGAAAAAATATAAAGGTTATAATCAATGTAAATAGTAAATAAATTTCAATCATTTTGAATATTAGATGACTATATTATAAATAATACATCTACTAAAATAAAATAATTATGTAGTTTTTTAGATCTTATCTAATATTGTTAACCTTATTTTAGCCATTTTACCCTCACCCTAGTGACAATGTTTTTCCTTAGGTTACTATTCAAAAATACCAAAAATAAAAGGGACCAATTTACCAAATTTTAATCTACTATTTACAAATATAGAATTTATTTTTAATTATTAAATTTTCTTAAGTATTATAAATAAATTTATGTTTAAATTTCATAAATGAAATGAATTTTTTTTAGTAAAATGTGTTTTTAAGCATAAAAATGAACTTATGAAAAAAAATATTATAAATTAATTATACTACAGATTAATATTTCATTAATAAGGTTTTTATTAATAAAATTGATATTATTTTACTTTTAATAAAAATCCAAAACACAATGGTACTTTTAAATAACATGATTTAAAAAAAGAAATGAGAGATTTGAAAAAATAGCATTTTCACAATTCAATAAAAATGTATACTTTTACAAAAAAATACCCAAAATTCATCCTAAGAACATTTTATCATGAATTTTTAACAAATTATTTCCACTTTTTTAGATAAAATTTCAAAAAATATCATAAATTATTTATAATATCCATGCATAAAATTAAATAAAAACCATTTTTGAGGAATATGTATTTTTGAAGAAAAACATGGCTTTATTATCATTCCTTATCTCATAGAAAAAAATAAATTAATATTAATTTTTAAATATTATATATAATTTAAATATTTAATTA
The DNA here is from genome assembly GCA_963277665.1 of Viscum album. NCBI lineage: Eukaryota > Viridiplantae > Streptophyta > Magnoliopsida > Santalales > Viscaceae > Viscum > Viscum album. The sequence continues at coordinate 1,916,282,213 of OY728125.1, read as the reverse complement.
TTCTCATTTATTAATAGTGATAAATATAATAAATTATGATAAAAATATATTTCATAAATAAAAATGTTTTATAAAAAATATCACTTTTACCTTCAAATGATTTTATCATATATTAAAACTAATTGTTAATCAGTGAATGATTGAATATTTGTTTATGAAGGAAAAATATTATATATATATTTAACAATATTTTTATTCTTATTTATACCTAGAAATCAAATATCTAGGTCATAATGGTCAAAATTAAATAATATTATCTCAATGAGAATTTTCTTATGTCAAAATGAAAAAAGGGAGAAAAATAATATGAAGTCATCATAGAAATTCATTTATATGAAAAAGATAATTTCTCGAAATAATTTTCTATATAATACTAAATATAGTTTGGATAAAGGATTTGGCATTTTATACCTAATGAATAAGATAAAAAGGATGCATACTTTTAGTGATAAATTGGTAACATGGTGACGTTTTTATTTTAGTGGATGCTCATGCAGTCCAATAGGGGATATCAAATCCTTGCAAGGAAAGTAAGAATAAGGAAGAGTATTCCTTGATGTTAATTATCCAATTATTGAAGATATATCCCTTGAAAATTAGTGTTTTATGAGAGAATAAGTGGACATTAATTTCAATAAAAAGAAAATAGAAACATATATATATGAACAAAGATACATTCTTGAAGAAATCTCCAAATAAATAAATATTGAAAATGTCCATTAAAAAGTATTTGAAGATGAGAATAATTCCACTCAAAACCAATCTCAAAGAAACAAGTAAATTTATAAAGGATTATTTTTCATATTTGAAAGATAAATTTTCCAAACTAAAGAGTAACGATGAGTAAATAAATGGGTTCAAGAAGAAGATAAATAATTTCAATGACAATAATAAAACCCCATTTATGAAAGTCCCAGTATGTGTAGATATTAAATATTTTCAATCTGAAATAAAATATAGGTTTCATGTAATAGGATGACCACACAATAAGGTGACATTGAATTGATAATATTATTAGAGAATTAAGAAAATCATGAATCTGTGTTTAAAAACTCATAAACCCAAGAATTAGAGAAGAACTTTAAAATTTACTATATATGATTCATATAAATACAACATGAGGTATTATTATTTTGGTTATATCCTTAGTAACACTGTAACTTATTTAAATTAGAGGAATTCAGGGAAGTTAAAAGATTATATATTGAGACACTCAACTCTAATGAATTTTAAAGAGAATTTTTACCCTCAAATAAATATTATTAAGATGGAAGAAAGGTTTAATATTTTAGAGAACGAGAAAGAGACTTAATGAAGGGTTTATCCAATATGAATATCTAGATTATCATAATAATTCTCTTGAAAGAAAAAAAAGATAATATAAAAGAAAAATCAAGAGATTTTACCAATTATGAGAAAGATTTGAGAAAACCTAAAGTATATTATATCTATTAAGAAGAATTATTCCAAGTTGGATCTTTCTTCTATCAAGGAATTTTTTTTCCTTTTTTTCCTAAAATAAACAACTAAAAAGTATAATAATGTAATGGAAAAAAAGATAAAGGTGAGATCCACTACTATTGCAACTCAAGAAGATACATATTTAAATGTGATAGATTCTAAAATTGAGGAAAATCCCAAGACAAGGAAGGATTGAAATAATAAAATACATAAATAAAATTGTGGAAATTGTATCACACAAAGGAGATCCTTTTTCAAGAGGTTCATAAAAAATATCTAAAATTAATGATATTGAGGTTGAAGAGAATATGGAAGTACTTTCCCACAATCTGAAAAATGGAAAAGGGGAGATGGAATTCAAATGGTTGGTCCATCTTGATGATCCCCATTCCAAATCATGAGAAATTTTGAGATAGCACTATCCCCATATTCTTTATCATTTCCAATCATTGTTTAATGTTTTCAGAATTAAGGGGAAGATACGATCCATTTCATTATTATTCTTTAAAAATAACATGTGATTATAGATGATAGAAAATCTGATATAGAGGAAAATTCATGTGGTCTAATTCCAATAAATAAGAAAAAATAGTGGGAGACACAACAAAAGACTTCTACATTCACATATTTGTTTTATCAAACAATTTATTTGGTTTTTTGTATCATATGATGTTTTTTAGTATATTTAAAATCTACTAAGACATAATATTTTTCCTTTATGTGGTATCAAAATTTCATATATACCTAATTTGTATAAAAAACTAATGTATTAAGGGAAATCATGATTAAAATTAAGAGGCTACATAGAATTATCTATACTTTAATGATATGTGTGAATATTTATGAGAAAAAAGAATTCATTTTGAATCAATATGTATATCCCGATTGGTATCAGTTTGAATATAAGGTTTGGTCCTCACTACTAAGTGCTTTAGTTTTAATACACTAATGGTTTAGTGTGAAAGTTCTTTGGAAATGAAAATTTTTCTGAGAAGTGAAAGAACCAAAGATTATTGAGTTTTAATTATTTTTTATGAGTGACAATGATAACTTTCAGGATGTTTTCAAATACTTTTGTTTCTTACATTGAGATTGGGATCAGTATGTATATATTGTTAGTATATTTCCAAAATTCTAAGTGGTAGTTTCATTCAATGGATCTCTTAATTATTGTGTCCATTATAAAAATTATTTTATGGGAGTTTTTTGTAGTTAATAATTCTATAAAGAATAATTTATATATTTTATAAAACTTATATAATAAAAACATCATTAATACCAACATATGAAGGTTTTTGAAATAAGGAAGACAATACATGCGATGAGGATGTCCTCTATAACCCCGTAGGGGGAGTTTATTCCCATGATGATTACCTATTTTTATTTGAATATAATGGGGGAGTTTTTCATTAATTATGTCTCTTCCAACACACCAAAGTGGGTGAATAGTTGAAGAAATGGAAAGAGACGATCCCATTCAAAGGGGATAATGAGCTATAATTGATGATCCCTACATTTGATGGAATATTATGTTCTATTTTCATTTAATTTATAATAACTAGGTAATATTTATTTGAATTATAAGTGTTAGATAGAGTAAACAAAATCCCAAGTGGGTATTGTTATGATTCATAACGGATTATATTGAATTATTTTACAAAAAGAATTTTTACCTTAGGTATGATCGACTTGATGAGAGAGAATAATGTTAAGGTTATTCTTAGAGGATTGTTAAGGATAATCATTTTTTTCATTTTAAAAGCCGGATTATGGGTTTCCAGTACCCAAAACAAGGTTCAAAGAAAGATTCAGAACAACACCAAATGACTTAGAACTCCACAAACAAACACCTGCAATTTAACCACAAACAAAATAAACATCACCACACTACAGATCATAATACCCATAATCATCTCTGCATCCCATGCAAGATTCATCTTCCATAGTGGCCGATTCCCAAATAGAAGAATGTCTATGACGCACCCCAATATCACCAAACTCCCAGCTCCTCAACTAATCCAAAGGCGGTTGTGTTCCATAAAACTGTTTGACCGAGCTATCTTTTCTAAATGCACGAGTCATCCTGCTATCCCGCTTTAAAGTAGATCTGATTCTTGTCGGGCATGAGAGATAGGAGTAGTTTGTCCTAGTTCATCTTCTTGGAGTAAAAAACGAGGTTCCTTCACACTCGACCATCCTCGTATTCCCACCTTGTACTATATCACTGTATATAAGAATAGTCGGTCCCCTCATATTTTCATTCTCACCCCCATCATGGTTCTTCCCTTTACCGAGGAAATCCTAGGAGGTAATACCATTACCCCCGCTATTAATCCTCCTTCTTTGGTTCAAAGTATTACATTCGATCTGAGCAAGGCATATAACCCCATAAGTAGAATTTTCCACAGCCCTAAAGACTTCCTCTTGTCCCAGACTTCCACCAATATGATCCTTCATGAAGACCCCAGCACCCACACCCCCATCTTTTGATTTAGCACATAAAACAGATTCAAAACTAACATTGTAAAGGCTTTCAAACCTATTGCTTAAAGGAATAAAAGGTCGGTCCATTATATCATTACCTATATCCCCCCTTGTAATGATAGATTCATAAAGGAACTAGATCTCTCTTCTCCCACTGATTGTACCGGGGGAACCTCTCCCTCTCTGTGTTCCACAATTAGATCACCTTCAACAACCAACACAGGCCCTTTCGAGGCATTAACCATACCAAAAGTATCCATAGCTCCCTAACCATCCTCAACCAACTCTCAACTGGTATCCTCTATCTGTTCAGCCACCACATAAGGGTGGACCTCCCTACCACTTCCTTCTAGTCTTTTCTCCTCTAGAATAGGAACCACCCTCACACCAACCTCCAACGCTTTTCCCAGTACATCTCCTTCCCCTCGTACAGAACCAAGACCATCCAAAACCATAATTATACAGTCCTCAACCAATTTCCATTCCACCACCGGAAGGTGAGGCTTCTTACCTCCACCTTCAGGTCCCATTTCCTTCTCTCCTGGACCCTCCCTTACACCAGCCTTTGAAACCCTTCCCCTAGCATCACCCTCCCTTCAAATAGAAAACTGGTCATGTGAACAACGAGGCTTCAAGGTCCCTCCCCTATTGAAAATTGCCACTGTATGACCCAAGTAGTGACAAGAAGAGAAATAATTCGTCCAGTCCTCGTATACCACCTTCTATTTTCAAATATACTCCTCTCCAATTGCAATCCACACATGATAAAAATCCATACGGGATGCATCCAATTCCACACAACCCCGTGGATTAACTGGGTGATACAGAGCTTCCCTTCGAGAATTAGAACACAAATACCATCCTACAGGATTACCTAGCATGCAAATAAAAACAGGATTCCAGAAAGGTAGTGGATGATTAGGGAATCTTACCCAGAATGATGCCGATGGAAAGTCATGGTTCATGTGAAAATCAAAGGACCACCGTAATAGTAAGAATTGATATCCATTGAAGCTAAGAGGAGCCCTTGACCAAGCAGTAATGAGGTCTTCTTCTGACTCGAACTGAATCATCATGTGGTACCTATCAAGAAAACTAAAAACATCTCTTTCTTGAAGATCCCAAGAACCAAAGATAAACCCATCAAATGCATCCACAGAATGGATTTTGTGCCTAAACAGAGAAATCAAGTTAACATTCAGAAGTGCAGAAGATTATGAGAATTCCAAAGTCTAAATTTGAAGATTAGGGCACCCTTCGAGCAGATCTGGGGCATTGGGACTCAACGAGATTTTCAGAAAAGGGGGAATGAAGTCAGGGTTTGAAAAAGGCCAGAAAACCCATGGTCTCTCGCCGACCAATGATTCTCCCCCACCCCCACAAGGGGGGTGTCGGCGCATGTGTCGATGTCATCACCGGTAGCCCAAAAGAATCTCCAAGGTTCCGAGTGGCCCTAGGGGGAGTATTCTTAGAATATTTTTATCCATGAGATTAATTTCTTGATGATTGGACTTGTTGAAAATTAATCATCAAGATTATGGTGTGGATTCATTATCCACACAAAGGAAGGAGGTCGAGAGGAAATGTAGAAGTGAATTGAATGGAAGAATGTTGCACAAGAGTGAAACATGGGTAACCATGGAACACTACATTTTGGTGGTGGTTGTGGTTCAAGATATAGAGGATATTTCTAAGTGAACCATTCTATATAACAAGTCTTGGTGGAGAGAAAAATTACACACATAGGAAACTAGAATGATACAACATCATTCTTTTCCAAATAGTGTAATTATAGATCACTTATGAAAAATGATCAAGGATTCTATGGTCATGGGGTAGGTTGTGGTTGAGAATTTTTTCAGCTAACATAGCTTGTACGACATTATGGATCCTAGTGTAGTGTTATTGTTGTGTGCCTGATAAAAATAGGAATAATGAGTTCATGGTGGAGGTCATAGCATGAATATGGAAAACATAAGATATACCACATTATGGAGGCATCATAGTGGCTTGAGAGAATCCCAATCAAACACATGGAATCCTATTATGGGTTTGGTGGAGTTCTAAGGAGGTCATGTTCAATAGGTTTCCTTCTTATGCAATATGGAAATAAGGATATGACCACGACATTTTTTCTAGTGTGTTGGAGTCAAAATTGGTAGGTTTTACACCATTACATGGTGGGTGTTGTGGTTGATAGGTAGACCTGCAAACCAAAAAAAATAAAAATGTGAGACCAATTCATAGTTCCTAGAGTATTGGAATCAAAACAAGAAATGATTATTCACCACACAATGGTGAAGGTCATGTCAATGTGTGGTTAAAAAAATAATTGCATAATTGCTTGTGTCAATGAAAGAATTTATTTTTAATTCCTCCATAATCATGTGTCTCTATTTTTTCCCATGATTCTAACATTATCCAAAATAATTTTGAAATATTATAGTGTGAATTATATAGAGATTTAATTCACACTACAAGGTACTAGAAATGTATCAAAGAAAAATTTATTTTTTGAAATGTGGTTATAGAAAATAGTGGAGAGTATCATGGAAGTTATAGGTGATTCGAATGGACCATAATGATGATGATATATTTAAAATGAATGGGTGCATGACTGATCTATTTAAAGAGGGAATATAGAGTTGAAGTAAGGTTTATTGGAAACATATCTGATGAACAATGCATAATCTACAGTCAGTGAAGCCATGCAATAGAAGTAAGGTGTGGAATTGCAGACATTTTTAAAAAAGGAATATAGTCATTTTTGGGAATATTCCATTGAAAGAGCACTGTCATGGGCGCCCTAAAATGATTATTGTGATTTTGGGGTACTTAGGTGCAGCATAGTGGTTGACCAAGGTCGTCTCTCAAAGAAGGAAGTGAATTAAAACAACTTTTCAGATGTATTTTAAAAATAAAAGATAATAGAATTGAAACACTACTTAAAAGGATGGGGGTTGTTTATAGTTTATAAATCTAGAAGAAGTTTTCTGGAGGAAGATTGTATTTTTTTTGTTTTAAATTTTGAAATGAAGTCTGATTAAAAAGACACAACAAGAAGATGTTTTTTAAGAAAATATTTTAAAATGAGTAATCGATCTAACTCTACCTCTTCATTTAATTATTAATCATTATCATTTAAATCAATATCCACTTAATTATGATCCGCTAATTTTTTAACCCTTGAACCCTATAAGAGTTAACTTAACCACAAATATGGAATTACATAAACCCTAGGCTAGCTTCGGAACACGCAATCCCAGCACCCTGCTTTGATTGTTGTTCTAAGGTTAGCTTATGGTCAGTGGTTAATTATAGAACATATCCATTATTGAAATGATGATGAATTGTGTTTAGGGATTATATTTTAACTCTACAAATTTATCCAGTGTGGTCTCTCATTACCGATTAAGATCGCGCTCTCACAATGTACACAAAATCTCGACCTCGCGTGTTTTTGTGTTAATTATTCAGTTGCTTTCTTAGTTTCTTAAAATTTAAAAACACAATTCATGGATCATATTGAGTGAATTAAAGTAGCTCAATGATTCAAAATAACTAAATGAAGAAGTATAGAGGTCGATCGATTATTAAAAAGAACTACTCTTCCATGGGCGGTGTAGTCATAGAGGAGACGTTTTGCAAGAGCAAAGGATTGAAAGGGTAGAACCCAATATCGTCTCCACTCTTGATTCCAACCCAATTAATAATATTAAGATAATAATAAAAGATAATAACACAAAATATTATTTAAAGAGAAATTCAAGAAACAAACATGAAAGAAAATAAATACAAAGAGGATGTGGGAGAGGAGAGCCTTTTTGAAGAGTGGTTTTCACAATGCCTTACTTCTTCCAAGAGTTTTGAGGGGCTCCCAAGAGACACCCTTTCGGACACACCTTCCCAAAGCCTTGACCAGCCCTAAAAAATAGTTAAAACACCTTTTAAATAGAGTTTATGAGGTCTAGGGTTACATAAATTTTTAAGTGTGAAATGAAAAACTCAGCCAAATATTTTATTCCAAGTTTCACCGCCTAGTTGACCTCCAAAACGCATGAATTGACCGGCCTTCTAGAAGGATTATTTGTTCCAAATAATATACCCAAGATTTAATCAAACTTTGGGCTCAATCCAAGCCCGTATGAAGAATCTATGGCCCAAATACAGAACCCATGTCCATTCTACTGAGTCCAACCCACCATTGGATTAATGACCCATTTACTCCATCCAAATGCACTCTTTAGCTCTAGTGTCCTGAATGAAAGTTGTAGAAAATTAAGTTAGTAACACTGTTAAAAATATTAATTTCAAATAATAAATGTTAAAATATGTATCTTCAAAACACTACAGTATATTTTCATAGGGTAAAACTGGAATTTTCATCAAATTTTCAAATGAATGATCTAATCCCAAATATTTTATAAATGAATATATTTAACACAATGTGAGGAAATTTTATCATTTATTGTCCATAAAATATTCAAAAAAATATTGTTTTATCAACTCACCCACACTTTTCCTTTTGCACTCCTGGGAAAAACCTCATGTCAAGTAAACATCAATATCAAATCAAAACCAATTTTAAAACACATATCCTTGAGATAAAAAAAATTACACACCAAGAAACAAAAGATATCATGCCTCATAAAAAACCATTATTTAAAGTTCTTCATTTATATCATTCAATATATATCCACTTTATTCATCCTCTCATGCATAAAACACTTACCTCGCTTGAATTTTCTCTTATCACAGAAATATCAATTTTTTTGCAATGTCTTTCTCGTTCAAACTCAATCAGGGGTCACTATAGGCTTGATAAATTCCTACATCGCTACCCGATTGACTCAAGGACATATGTTTATCATGAGGACTTTTCTGGGTTGTTCTGTGGCTTTCGGTGGGTAGATTTAGATGTGAAAAATTCTATTGCTGAATGTGGACGGCTTGACTCTTTTTGAAGAAAATTTGCATTAATCTAATTTTCACTTAAATATGGTCTTCTCCTCAATCCCCATAGTATCAATTCAGCTCCATCATCCTGAAAAGTCATGAAAAGTTTACACCATTCATCATTTCCGCATAAAAAATGTCAATCTTCTCAAACATGATTTTCTTGAAATCTCCAGATAAGCACAACTTTCCACCTCAAATAGAAGCTCCAGAAAAGGCACAGCTTCACTTATCATGAAAGCTCCAGAAAAGGAACAGCTTTCAATAAAATGACTTTCTTCAGCATCAAACACATCTCTTCAGAATTTAATTTTCCACCCAAATTATCACAGAATGTGGTATCACAACACAAGATAGATTCCCCCACACTTAAGCTCAACTTGATTATTCAATTTCACTTCAAGAGTTGGTTGGATAGAGAAAATTGGCTTGTAATGTGGCTAACCTAACAGGTTGTGCTGGATTTTAAGGACTAAAAGTATTAAATGTTCAAGGTAGGCCATTATAAATTAGGATTTTTTGAAATAGGGGCTTTAATACCAAAAAATGCCTCAATCATTTAAACATAAGTACCTCAAACCCTCAAGTTTTGACAGGAATAAATCAAATTCTGGTTAAATCAAGCATGGTTTGGTTCTCTCAAGATGTGAGGTGAATGTAAAGAATATGAAAATAACGGTTCAGAAGCCTCATAGGAATGTGATTTCAAATATAAAGATAGTGAGATGTGGCATGGGATTCAAAATACAATGTACTTTTCATGAAATTACGAAATATTTGAACTTGAAACAAGGTCATTTTCGTCATTCATTTAAGCTCAGTTTCATGGGATAAATTTTTTCACTCATTGATATGGATTTAAAAATGTTTATGAGAATCATTTCAGCTCAAAAGTTTCAAAAACTCACAGAAAAATGTAAAATAAACACACAAAATTTGAAAAACACACATTGTTTTTAATTTTTTTAATCAAGAAAACAATTGAAATTACTAAACTAAAAGTTTACCTCCCCCACAATTAAAATACTTCATTGTCCTCAATGTGAACCCATGAGATGATATATGCACATGAAATGCAGAATGTTTAAATAGGATAAATAATATAAAACTGAAAGGGATAGGAACAGCCTGATGTGCTCATGTGATGATGGGGTCATGCAGTGTGATAAAATTCACTGCATCAGTAGGAAGTAAATCAATGTATCTCTTAAAACGTTGCCTATTGACTGTAAAGCTCCTTCCATTGTCCTCTTGTGTGATCTCCACTACACCATAAGAAATAAAAATTAGATAAAATATAAGTACTTAACCATCTGGAAGACAACTTACCAGGCATTAGCTTCAGTCATGAACTGTAGATAAGACTTTCTCTCCAACATGAAACTCCTTTTGTTGGATCATTCTATCATGAGATGCTTTTGGTTTTTATTTATAGAGCCTTGAGTTCTCATATGAATACAATCGAATTTTCTCAAGCTCTTGAATTTGTATCTTCCTTTGGATTCCATCTTGGGCCAAATCCATGTTGCATTTCTTTATAGCCCAATAAACCCGATGCTCAACATCCACAGGGAGATGACATGCTTTCCCAAAAACAATCCAAAATGGGGACATACCAATGCGTGTCTTGTATGTTGTTTGATAAGAGCACAATGCATCATCCAAGCCCCTTCTCCAATCTTTCCTATTTTTCTACACAGTTTTCTCCAAAATTTGTTTCAATTCCCTATTTGAAACCTCAGTATGGCCATTTGTTTGGGGGTGGTATGGTGTTGAGGTTTTGTGTGTCACCCCATAATTTCGAAGGAGGGAAGCAAATTTCCTATTTAAAATGTGTGTCCCTTGGTCACTGATGATGGCCTTTGGTACTCCAAACCTGCTGAAAATTTGAGCCTTGAAAAAATCCACTACAACATGAGAATCGTCAGTCCTAGTGGCGTTGGCCTCCACCCATTCACTCACATAATCAACAGAAACCAAAATATACAAAAATCCAAATGAAATAGGAAAATGACTCATAAAATCAATGCCCCATACATAAAAAATCCCACAGAATAGTATGGGTTGTTGGGGCATCTCATGTCTCCTAGAAATGTTCCCAGTGTGTTGGAAACGAGAGCATGACTTACAAAACACATGGGCATCATGGAATAAGATTGTCCAATATAATCCAGAGTCCAAAACCTTCCTAGATGTCCATTAGGGTCCAAAGTTTCCACCACAATCAAGTGTATGACAGAAATTAAAAACAGACTCAAACTCATGATCGGGAACACACCTCCTAATGACTTGGTCATTACACATGCGCCAGAGGTAAGGATCATCCCACACATTAAACCTAGACTAACTTTTTAATTTTTGGAATTTATGTTTCTTCAAATTTTCTAGGATTTCAGAGGAAAAAATGTAATTAACTAAATCAGGATACCAAGGATGCGTACCTGAGATGGTATAGAGATGCTCATTGGGGAAAGTGTCCTAAAGTGGTACCTGGTCCAAGGTGTCACCGTCTAGTGTGTGAGTAATCCTACTCATGTGGTCCACCACCATGTTTTTTGACTCCTTTTTGTCCTTTATATCGATGTCAAACTCTTGAAGAAGGAGCATCCAGCAGATAAGTCGTGGCTTTGAATCTGGCTTCTTTAGGAGGTACCTCAATGCTTCATGGTCAGAAAAAATAACTACTTTAGAGCCCAATAAATATGAACGGAATTTATCTAAATCAAATATTATAGCAAGAAACTCCTTTTACATGGTTTTGTAGTTTGATTGGGTGGAATCTAGTGTCCTTTATGCATAGGCGATCACATGTGAACGTCCCTCCACCCTCTAAGATGAGACAGCTCCAACCGTGAAGTTGGTGGCATCACACATAAGCTCAAAAGGAATCTCTCAACGAGGGGGTCGTATGATCGATGGAGTGGTCAAACACTTCATTATATCATCAAATGATACCCTTCATGAATCATCAAAATTGAAGTGAATATCTTTTTGAAGCAATCGAGATAAGGGTAGAGCGATCTTACTAAAATCTCTGATAAAGCGTCGATAAAATCCAACATGTCCAAGGAATTATCGAACATCACACACACATGTAGGATATGGCAGGGATAAAATAATCTCTACCGTAGATTCATCAACTTCAATGTTATGTTGTGAGACTATATGACCTAAGACAATTCCCTTTCCAACTAAGAAATGACATTTTTCAAAATTTAATCCCAGATTCTTCTCAATACAATGATGCAAAACATCACCCAAACTAGGGAGACATTCATCAAATGACGATCCATAAACTCTAACATCATCCATAAATACCTCCATGTAGGTCTCAATGAAATCTGAGAAAATAATCATCATGTATATCTAGAAGGTACATGGTGCATTGCAAAGTCCAAATGGCATCCTTCGGTAAGCAAAGGTACCGAATGGGCAGGTGAATGTCGTCTGCTCTTGGTCCTCTGCTGCAATGGGAACCTAAAAATAGCTAGAAAAACCATCCAATAAACTATAGTGTGTCTTCCCAGCTAGACACTCAAGCATCTGATCAATAAAAGGGAGGGGGAAATGGTCTTTGTGAGTGGAATGATTTAGTTTCCCATAATCAGTACACACAAGCCAACTTTTTTGTACCCTCATTGGAACTAACTCATCTTTCTCATTTTTAACAACAAAAACACCACTTTTCTTAGGCACAACCAGAATAGGACTTACCCACTGAGAATCTGAAATGGGATAGATTATACCTGCCTCGAGCAATTTTTCAACCTCTTTTTTAACAACCTCCAGAAGGGTTGGATTGAGTCTCCTTTGTGGTTGCCTCACCAGTTTAGCCCATCCTCCAAGAGAATACTATGCATGAAAATGGAGGGGATAATACAATATGTTATCCAAGGTCCACCCAATCTCCTTGATGTTCTCCCTCAAAATATTCAAAATCTTTTCATCATGTTCAAAAGGGAGATTGTTAGTAATTATAACAGGTAATCTATCACCACTCAGCAGGTATGCATATTTAAGATTTGGGGGAAATGGATTGAGTTCCAATGTAGGGTGGTGATGTATGGATGGGGAAATTGATGCAACAGACATATCTTCACAATGAACATCAGTATCAGAATAGACATCATCAAAATCAGAGAATAAAGCATCAAATCCATCAGCATAATCAACAGCCATGTCATAATAAAAGTTCACATGATCAAAATCAGAATATTAATCCACATCAAAATCAAATTCAATAGAGGATTGTGTATCAGCAACATGTGTGGAAGTGCTCTTAGACATCAAACTCAAACCAATACTCATAATCTCCCTAAGAATAGGACAATCAAATTCCATGGTGTTTTTACTTGGTGCTTCAAAATGGGAGATAACAAATGCAGAATGATCCACTGAGGGGTACTTCATGGCATCCATAACATTAAATATCACAACGTCATCCCCAAATTCCATGGAAAGTGTACCCTAATTGACATTTATGATAGTTTTTGCAGTTTTGACGAATGGTCTACCAAAGATAATGGGGGAATGAGAAATTACCTGATCATCCTCCATGTTAAGCACGTAGAAATATGCTGGGAAGATCATGTCTCTTACCCGGACAAGTACATCCTCAAGGACTCCCACTGGATATACCATAGCTCTATTCGCCAACTGTACCACTACTCTTGTCGGCTTAAACTCACCAACCTATAAAGAAATGAATACAGAGTGAGGCATCACATTTATTAAAGCTCTTATATCACAAAGAGCATCAGAGAAGTGAAACTCCCCTATGGTACATGGGATTGTGAATGTCCCGGGATCCTTTCACTTTGTTGGCATTTACAGAGTTGGTGTAATGAGTGCTGGGACATTCCTTCCAAGGTTGATCCTCTCATTTTCTTTGAGCCCTCTTTAATTGGTGAAGAGTTCTTTTAAGAATTTGTCATACCTTGGAATTTGATTAATGGCTTCAAATAGAAGAATGTTGATCTCCACATGCTTGAATGTGTCTAAAACATCTTTTTTCATTGCTTCTTCAGCCATCTTCTTAGTTTGAACAACCCTGTTTGGAAAAGGAAACGGTTTAGGAGGAACATCCACAATCTTTTTCTTACCTCTATCTTTCTCTTTTGATTTCTCATAAGTTGGTATGGAATGAGGCTTCTCTGTAGTTGAGGTGAATCCCGGTGGAATTGTACGTACAAATGTATCGTTCATTTTCTTCCCACTTCTCAATGTTATGGCACTAACATTCCCCTTTGGATTTGGAGTGGGTTGGGAAGGTAGATTTCCAGAATTCTTACTTACATGTTCATGGAGGGTGGTGGCAATATGCCTCATTTGAGTCTTCAACTCCCTCAGCTTCGAACCCTGACTCTTCACCCCATTCTATTGATTAAGAACAATTTGTTTCAAAAGATCATCAGTGTTAGAGTCTACCATTGATTGATAATTCCCTTGTCGTTGACTTGTTGATGCTTGAGATTCAAATCTCTTTTGGGGTTGTTGGAAACCCTTCTGGTAAGGTGGAGGTTGTTGTAGGTTTGGTTGAAAGGGTGGCCTTTGTTATTGTCCAGAGCCATACATCATATCTGATTGATCCTTCCACCCTTGGTTAAATGTTGGTGCAAATGAATCAAGCTTCTTTTGGGGATATGGTTGTTGCTGCTGATAAGGTCTCCCTGGGAATACTGCTGTGCAATATTCTATTTCTTGGAGTTTTGGGAAACAGTCAGTTGGGTGGCTTGTCTCAGTGCAAATACCACAAGGCCTTGAAGGAGGGGGTTGGGATATCTTTTGAGCAAAAGCAATATGCCCCACCATAGTGGTTAATTCTTCCAACATGGTATCAATCAAATGTCTTTCAAGATAAGGACTTACCTGATGTACTCCCCTGACATGTGGTGTATCTCGATCGCCAAATTGTTGGGAGTTTTGGGCCATTTTGTCGATCAATGCATGTGCGGCTGCTGGTGTCTTTTCCACCGATGCGCCTCTAGCTGCAGCATCCACCATACTCATCTCCATGGTTGTTATTCCTTTGTAGAAGTATTAGATGAGGAGTTGCTCACAGATTTGATGATGTGGGAAGCTTGCACACAACTTCTTGAATCGCTCCCAGTACTCATACATTGACTCCCCGTGGTCTTGTTTGATCCCAGATATCTCCTTTCAAATGGATGTGGTTCTTGATGCTGGAAAAAATCTTTGCAAGAAAAGATGTTTCAAATCATTCCAACATGTTACATCTTCAGGTTGCAAATAATACATCCAATATTTTGCAGCTCTATCAAGTGAGAATCGGAATGCTCTTAATTTTATTTGATCTTCAGAAACATTTCTTGGTTTTAAGGTTGAGAGGACCACATTAAATTCCTTAAGTTTTTTTTTGGTATCGTCACCAGATAAGCCATGAAACTTTGGAAGAAGGTGAATCAATCCAGATTTCAATTCAAAGTCTGATTCGATGTTCGAGTATGCAATACAATTTGGTTGATAGTTAATATCTGGTGCAACCAATTATCGACTGGTTTTATTAATTTCATTGTTATTATTTTCGGTAATTGGTTCTTCTTTTATGTTTGAATTTGAATTGCTTCCAATTTTAATGTCCTGATATTGGATTAATTCTCCAACTAGTTGAATGTTGAAACTTCTCGTAGACTGAGATTGTCTGATTCGATCTCGAATTCTACATTCAATCTCAGGGTCAAGATCTAAGAGATCATCGGGATTAGTTCGTGTCATAAAAAAATGAAAATTGGAAAAGTGGACCATGAGAAAAAAAATGAGAAGTTTGAGTTGATGGTCCAAAAAGAAAAGAAGAGGATGAAAAAAAAGAAAACTTGAGAAAGGGGAAATATGAAAGAGAGACGGGAATAAAATAATAAAATGAAAAATAAAATAAATAACTCTAAATGGTTGAATAAATTATTTGCCTCCCCATAAATGGTGCCAATTTTAAATATCACTGTCGTGGATACCCTCAAATGATTAGTGTGATTTTGGGGTACTTATGTGCAGTAGAGTGGCTGACCAAGGTCGTCTCTCAAAGGAGGAACTGAATTAAAACAACTTTTCAAAGGTATTCTAAAAAAAGATTATAGAATTGAAACACTAATTAAAAGGATGGGGATTTTTTATAGTTTATAATTATAGAAGAAGTATGTTGGAAGAATATTGAAATTTGTTTTTAATTTTGAAATGAAGTTTGATTAAAAAGACACAACAAGGAGATGTTTTTTTAGAAAATATTTTAAAAGGCGTAATCGATCTAACTCTACCTCTTCATTTAATTATTAATAATTATCATTTAAATCAATATCCACTTAATTATGATCCTCTAATTTTTTAACTCTTGAAACCTTCAAGTGTTAACTTAACCACAAATATTGAATTACTTAAACCCTAGGCTAGCTTCGGAACACGCAATCGTAGCACCCTGCTTTGATTGTTGTTATAAGGTTATCTTATGGTCAGTGGTTAATTAGAGAACATATCCATTATGGAAATGAGGATGAATTTTGTTTAGGTATTATATTGGAACTCTAGAAATTTATCTTGTGTGGTCTTTCATTTCCGATTAAGATCGCGCTCTCAGAATTTACACAAAATCTCGACCTCGCGTGTTTTGGTGTTAATTTTTCAATTGCTTGATTAGTTTCTTACAATTTAAAAACACAATTCATGGATCATATTAAGTGAAATTATAGTAGCTCAGTGATTCAAAATAAATAAATGAATAAGGATATAGGTCGATCGATTACTGAAAAGAACTACTCTTCCATGGGCGGTGTAGTCATCGTGGAGACGTTTTTCATGAGAAAAGGATTGAAAGGGTAGAACTAAATCTCGTATCCACTCTTGATTCCAACCCAATTAAGAAGATTAATAGAAGAATAAAATTTAATAACAGAGAAGATTGTTTGAAGAAAAATTCAAGAAACAAACATGAAAAAAAGAAATACAAAGAGGAGGTGGGAGAGGAGAGCCTTTTTGGAAGAGAGGTTTGCACATAGCCTTACTTATTCCAAGAGTTGTGAGGGGCTCCCAAGAGACACCCTTTTGGCCAAACCTTACCAAAGCCTCGACCAGCCCTCACAAAGAGTTAATACCCCCTTTAAATAGAGTTTGTGAGTGCTAGGGTTACACAACTTTTTAAGTGTGAAATGAAAAACTCAGCCAAATATTTTATTCCATGTTTCACCGCCTAGTTGACCTCCAAAACGCGTGAATTTACTGGTCTTCCAGAAGTATTATTTGTGCCAAATCATGTACCCGAGCCTTCCTCAAACGTTGGGCTCAATCCAGGCCCGGATGAAGATGATATAGCCCAAATCCCGAACCTATGTCCATTCTGTCGAGTCCAGCCCACCATTGGCTTAATGGCCCATTTACTCCATCCAAATGCACTCTTTAGATCTAGTGTCCTGAATGAAAGTGGTAGAAAATTAAGATAGGAACATTGTTAAAAAATATTAAGTTCAAATAATAAATATTAAAATATTTATCTTCAAAATACTACAGTACTTTTTAAAAGGGTAAAACTGGAATTTTCATAAAATTTTCAAATGAATGATCTAATCCCAAATATTTCATAAATGAATATATTTAGAACAATGTGAGGAAATTATGTCATTTATTATCAATAAAATATTCAAAAAAATAGTGTTTTATCAATCAAAGAATGTATATGAATAAAATAAATTGTATTTTAAAGTCACTAATCCACACTTTGTACAGCCATGCATGTAAATCTAGTGAGTGGACCTATATTTTCATAAACTATTTGAAGGTGTTTCTTCCTGCTGATAGTGAGAATTGGAATGAAATTTCAAGGTATTGTCCCTTAGTAAGTTGTGAGTTTTCCCTAAAAATTAAAATATGGTGATCATAGTAAAGAAGTGACCTATTCCAAACCCCTTGTTAATATCGTTGATCTTTATAGTGATTTGGTTCAAGTATCAATGTTGATTCATGCTCCTTGGACATAGCCTAGTGAGGGTGAACCATGAAAATTCTCATGTACAGATTTACTTTATGCATTCACATCAAAATTTGGTAAAAGCAATCATAATGAATATTTGATAACAAAGGTCTGTTCAGGTGGTTTAATTAAATAATCATTTAAAAAATATTTTAAAAGTAATGAACTTCACATATGAGAGGTCAACATCCATTTATGGTAGTTACACATTAAAAGGAACTATTTTATGTTTTTCAAGAAATTGAATACCCTGATTTATACCCTCCTCAAGGTAATATCATACTAAGCCCTATTGGGAGAACAATATTATACATTCAATAATATTCTATAAAAGTGGTATAAGTCTTCATAATTGTAACACCCTAAGATTTTGGTGAATTGTTTTCAAATAAATCTAATATTTATATATAATTCATTTTACGTAACATTGGAAATATATTCTCACATTTTCAAACATACTATCACAAATAGTACCTACGTGGCATGAACTACACACAATAATAAATTAGCTTATGATACATGCAATACCGAATTGGCTTGCGAAACCCATAACACAAACTTTTCATACGTTACACGCAACACTCAGTTGGCATACAACACATGTAACACTGAGTTGGAATATGTTACACGCAACACTGAGTTTCTACGAAACATAATTTTATAGTTTAAATAAGATAATTATTACCTAACCATTAAACTTAGTTAAAGGAATATAAATAACTACTTTTCAAATATTTTTTATAATGAATTTATATAAATAAAACATATGGATAATGAAAGATAATATTTTTGGTAAAATTCTTTTTTGTTAAAAATATTGATTTCTTGAATGAAATGCTTTAATAATAAAATTAATTTTAAATACATTTATAAATAAATTTATAAATTGAATATGATAAAATAAATTTTATTTTTTTATTCAGAACTTCAAAATTACCCTAGGATTAATTTTTGGTATATTTATGAGAAACTTCTTTTTTGATGAATACTGAAAAATACAACATTTTGGTTAAAAACTACCTTTTTGTTTAATTATGTATTAATGTTAAATGATATTATAAATTTTTTTTAAAGTCACCTTAGATAAATATTACATCTATTAATATAATTTATTTCAGTAGAATCAATTTCACTTGGAAATATAATATAAAATATTAAAGAACTTTTTAACTTCTTTCTACTATAAAAACTTGTTATATCGTCCCATTTATAGGATTAAAACTGATCTTAATTTGTCATCTTCTATAAATTAAAATTTTAAAATATGTCATACACCATCGTCTTGTTTCTAATAATTATATTTTAATAAGTCCAAGTTAGTTTTTTCCAAAATGATTAGAAAAATTGATTAAAAATAATCACTGTAGTTAAGGCCAAATTAAGCTTAATTAGGGAGTAAACCATAAAATTAAGAGATTAAATGACCTAGACACATGTAAAAACCCCATTTCTATTCATATTTAGTACATAAACCTTCCATTATTGAGTTTTTTGATTTTTTATGTCTTTTTTAAGTAAGAACATGTGCACACCTAACTTGTTTCTATAAATTCCAAATGTGTCCTTTTCCTTCCCTATAGAAGACCACCACCTCTAAACATTCCTCACACCTCTAAAACCTTTTATGTTTGTCCATGATATTCCCAAGTAACTTCCAAATGACCCTTCATTCTATCCTGAAGCCACCCATTTGGAAAAAAGATTCCCATGAATGCCTTTTTTCATAAACCAAAAGGAGTTACCCAATTTAGAGGTAATGTCTTCTCTCAAACGCCTTCCATTTATTTTCCTTATCCACTCTGTCCACTCTCTTTATTATATTATTTTGTGATAACACCAGTATCCTAATAATACTAGTATATTTTTATAAAAAATTTCTAACCAACACTTACACACACATCCATATAATAAATGTTGAACATATTATTTGTATATACAGTGAACGATTACCTCACGAAATGATTATCGTTCATTTCTCCTTTACCACTAATCACGTTGTCCATTATGATGGAAACACTTTTATAAATGTCATATATTATATTTACTATGTATTTAATCTTCTTTATTACTTTTACAACACACATCTCTTAACTTTACATTTGGTGTTAATATGATAATATCGTTTGAGTAAGTGTGGACTAACGCCCCCTCAAAGTGATGTGATTTGTTCACACGCAACGTAGAATGTGTTAAGGATGGTTTTAATGAACTATATGATTTATATGATATAGAAATAATAATTTTATAATATTATATATACATATATATATATATTTTAGTTCCACTAAGATAGATACCCTAATAGGGGGGCGGAATCGGGGTATGACAGATTAAAGAAAATGCCCATTTCATCTTGTTTCATTGTTAGACAGAACTCTCTTCTCTCTCCTTCCTATTGCAGAGTATATATAAATGATAAAGCATAAACAGGACAGAAAAATTTTACTTGTTTCACCATCATTGGGATACATGTATGGAGTATACAACGAAAATGATCTGATGTACCAAATCCACTAAAAAGAACACATATGTTTAACAAGTTTAGAGTAGCCTCATTATCCTTTATGGTTTACTACTACTCACAATTCGAAAGCTTAATACTCCCTCAAATGAAGTGTGCTCACAAATTCCTCAGAATATTCACTCAAAGTTTAAATACTTGTAGGTCCCTTCATTATCAAAAATGAATGCATCTTCCACTGTATGTAGATGCTCTTTTGATGTTCTACTTTCATCCACCGACGAATTCAACTTTACCATAGGTGTACCCGAAAATCGTACAACTTTTGCGAAACCATATAATGATTGGTGCACTTATCTATTATTGGTGTGCTTCTCTATTCCTCGTATGTAAGTGTCACCTAACCACATGCATGACACTCCCTTTTCCAACTCATAACTTGGGCAACTCACATCCTTTTACGCCCAAACCAAAATCGGCGTGCCACTATCAATTGGCACAAAACTTCTGAATATCTTTATACTTGCATGACCAAACCACCACTTGAGTACCCAAAACTACATGTGCAAATGGAGCTTGAATTATCTCTAAGTGTTGAGATCTATGCAAAGTGAGGATGGGTATCCCTCTATTTATAGCAATATTTGGCACACTACGAGCCGGACACAAGTCTCCTAGTGGCACACAAGTCCACTCACCTTATACTTAGTCACCCTAGTCACCTTATGTTCCCAAAAAAAACTTGTTCACACCTTATTAGTTTGCCATATTTTTATATTCTGATCTTGAAATTCATATAGCACACAACTTTTCAAGCCTCCAAGTCACCAGCGCTCAAGTCCCTTTAGCAAAAACACTTTTATCCATTTGTCAATTTTGAGGCCCAAACATTTGGAAAACATTGTAAAATGGTGGCACCTTGTATCTTCTCTTTTTATACCACCTCCAGATCATACATTCCTTTTTTTGGTTCTTTTGTTAATCATAGATTGTCAAAATCATATCCTGAACTCGACAACTCACCATGTAAACCACATTTGTCAAAAAAATGAACATTGTGGTCTTCTTTGTAAACAAACACAACACCTCAAAAATTCATCAATGATAACTTGGGGAATTATTTCCCAACAGTATATATTTAATTTACATACTTTCATTAAATACAACAATAAAGATAGAAATAGCATTTAGGCATACATATGGATTATCATCTCCATGAATGGTGTATTCCATTTCATACTCCTATATTATATATATTATTATAATACACATATAATGTACATAAGTGATATTTATGTCATGGTTTAAATTTTTTAATAATTGTCATGTCCCATCCCTCATGGTCAATATCGTGACTACCCCAAGCCCACCTCCCATAGGCCAGGGGCTGGCGACTAGCACCAGAAAGGAATATCCCAATAAATGGGAAGTTATTTCCTTTAAACATGTAAGAACATAGTCCAATCACATGGAATGATAGAATAATGAAGTAAACTATAAAGAAAAAAAGTGAGCATTGTATATAAAGGGCTAGAATAAAAGCCCAAATGAAAAGTACAAGTAAAATTGAATGACTCCTATGATCATCCACCAAGGATCCTACCTAAAGGGTAGGTACAGCTCACGATCGGTCATCTCTACAGCACGCCACGTCAAATAGTCCACCTCCAAGCACCCTCTTGTCCTGGATCCCTCATCCTTGATCACCACTGACTGTCATTTGAAAAATACACGGCAAGGTGCAGGCGTAGCCCGTGTAGGGGTGAGTATAACAATACTCAGTAGGAACCCTGAGACATTGAAGCTCTCACATAATGCACAAAGGATAAACCACAAAAAATACCACAAAAAAATCACGAATAAACTACCTAACATACTTAGGTATATTCCCATACATATACATATGTTATCAAATATACACATCTCATTTATGAGAAAACAAAAGGATCAAACGTTTTAGCCATTAGCACAACTCTTCCAGGAAGGAAGGAACACTGCGAAGGTAACACCACAAGGGTAAGTACCACAAAGGTAACATCATGAGTAAAACACAACAAAGTTAATCCCATTAAAAATTACCACAAAGTTAAAGACTCATTTCACACCAAGTATAAAATAAGTACATAAGTACATATGATTAGACTTGTCACTATATTATCTTACTTCGTCGAGAAGCTCTACTTCTAACCCACATATGATTCGTATAAGTTGACCCACACAGGATTCATAGAAGTTGACCCACACATTATTCTTTGAATCTTACATAGACAGTATTTATATAATTTTACCCACACAGGATTCATATAAGTTTATCGACACATGATTTGTATATTTCTTCATGTATAGCCAGCCACAGGGTTCCCCGCACCCAGTGTGCTCATGTTCTGTAGAAACGGTTCCTTGAGTCATAGGACATACCTCAACCACCACTAAGCTCCAAAAATGTGTATCTCAAAGGACCACCATGTCGTAAGGGTACCAACGTGATAGAAGATGCATCAATCGGACTTTCGGTCTGAATGTTATTAGCATTTTAGTGTCAAGGGCCCAGTTGGATTCGAGTTCGATCCAACCCGTCCATACACCATCTTTCTCCCAAACTCAAATAGAGTATACCAAAAGGACTGTCTCGATCCAAGGATCCCAGCTTCATATATGGTTCATCAAATAGATTTCCAATTCTCAAGATATGACTCTTTAAGTGTTTCTAGGTGTGGTTTGGTCCAGGTCTGGTCCAACCCTGTCGGAGCGATCCGACCCAACCCAGTTTGGGTTGTCCCAACCTGGTTTGGGTCGACTCGACCCGGACCAGGCCAACCCGTATGGCGTGCATCCAGGCCGCGTGAGGCACATCCTGAGGCTGGGTGGAGCAGCCTACTATGGCAAGGCCCACCCTAGCCGCCACCCGGGAGGTCACCGCTGGTTTTCTCAAATGGTCGCGAGGTCCGTTTGGTCTCCTCTGTAGCGGCGACACAATGTTGTGCCTCCAAGTGTCATGTGGGACCCACTAGAGTGGGTCTTGTCTCTCGTCACAGCAGGACATTGTTGTCCACCTTCTCCAATGGCGTGCAATAGCATGCAGCCCCTCCACCCGCGATCGGTCGGTCTGTCGGCGGCCTCCTTCAGTCTATTGCAGCTAATGAGCCGCGACCCGCGTCCTCCAACAGTGCACTGGTTGTGCCACCCTCTTCTTTCGCAACCGGCCGGTGTGCCGACCACCTCCTCCGACCGTCGTGGCTAATGAGCTGTGGTCTGTTCCTCCAGTGGCACAGGGGTGCTGCCTCCTCCCTCGCGGCCAGTCGGTGCCAACCGCCACCTTGGTCCCCACCGGCACCCGTCGCCGGTAACACCGCACAGGCGGCCTTCCGTGGGTCACTGGGTGAGCTCCAATGGACCTTTTTCTTTTTGAAGGCATTATTGGACTTCTCGGGACATCACTATCACTTCTATCCCATCAAAATTGGATTTTTTTTCAACCCTGAGAATCACCCATGAAGAACGCACAAATTAATCAATATAGCAGAGGGACTGGGCCTTGTTCGTTTGGCCCACACCCTCCGAATTATCTTGATAGGAATAGGTTGAAGATATTGAATCATCCATACTTGAAATTAAACAAGTTAAAATCCCTACCTTTATTTGTTGGAGAGCGCTCATAGTTGAAGATGACGGGCCGACATTCATCACTCCACAACAAGCTTCAACAGTTGCTCGAACAACGATCCTCCATTCTTTGTTTGGTGGATTTGTTCTTCAAAAGGTTTTGCAAAGGCTCGACACAGTTCTATCCTCCCAATTAAAATCCTTCATAACAAATGACCAATAAAAATGAGTTAATTCTTACTCATTAACATAAGTTAATGTTTTCTTTAACTTGTCATTAATAAGATTTCATTAAATGGTGGGTTTCATGGTTACACACTTTGTGTAACTGAGCATTTAATTCCCAGTATTAAATGTTTGACCATTCTCGAGTGGGCCCCACCTCCAATGAATGATAAACTATGCAAAGAGTTAAATAAATATAAAACATTTTTTTATTTTTATCCTCCATGAAATCCCGCAAAACCAGATCATCCCCTCGACCAACTACAGTCGAAGTGAAGGCTATTTTAAGAGAATTTCTGTGTAGTGAGTTCAATGGTGTCCTAAGATTTCAATTCTGAGCACCAGTTCAAAAGTTAGGAATTCCCGCTCAGTACGTTTATTGAACATACCTTAAAGATAGTTTGAAAATTCATTCCAGACACACCGGGCCACAGAATCACGCGCCATCAATTTTCACAGACTCATGAAAATTCCATATAATAAAAAAATACATGGAAAATCAGGGTCTTTACAATCTCCCCACCATAGGACTTTTCATCCCCGAAAGACAAAATATAAACTAAGAAAAAAAATGGGGGTATTGAGCATGAATCTGAGTTTCCATCTCCCAAGTGCTCTCCTGGAGGATCCCGTGCTACCAGCGAACGCGCACCAGAGGTATCGACCACCCACGAAGTACTTGTTCCTATCGATACTCAATCTCTACTAGAACCTCTGTAAATGTCACCCCATCATCAAAGTCTATATCTATAAGGTCAATGATGTGAGATTATTCATGCACGTATCTTCTCAACTTGGATATGTGGAAGACATCGTGCACCCTCTCCGACTGTGGTGCAAGTTCCAAGCGGTATGACACCTCGCATATCCTCTGAAGTATCAAAAATGGTCTGATAAACCTCAGTGATAACTTTCTGCCTTGGCCAAATCTATGTAAACCTCATCAAGGTGATACTCCTAGGAAGACATGGTCTCTCTCCTTAAAATCCAAAGTTATTTTCCTCTTGTCATCATAAGACTTATGTCTGCTCGATACAGTCTTCATCTGCCCCCGGATGACATGCACCTTCTCAGAGGTATCCCGCACCAACTTTGGACTCATAATTTCTAACTTCCCAAGGTTCGTCCAGCATAGAGGCGATCTGCATGGTCGACTGTACAATGACTAAAATGGTGTCATACCGATGGTGGAGTGATAATTTTTGTTGTATGTGAACTCCACCAAGGGTAAGTGATCCTCCGAACTATGACCAAAATCTAGGATGCAAGCACGTAGCATGTCCTCCATTGTCTGAATGGTTCGCTCCGTCTCACCATCCATCTGTGGATGAAAGGTGGTGCTCAAAAATATCTGAGTCACAAATGTCTCATATAATCCCTTCCACAAATGGGATGTAAATCATGTGTCACGGTCAGAGATGATCATCGATGGAATACCATGAAGTCTCACAATCTCCAGTACATAGAGGAATCCCAAGACCTCTACTAATCTCCACTCTCGGATAGGTTGTAATTGGGATGATTAGGTGATTCGGTCAATGATGACCCAGATAAAATCATGTCCACTGGACATACATGGAAGCCCTGTCAGAATGTATATGTATATTCCATCCCACATCCACTCCAGCACCTCTAGTGGATGCGCTAAGCCTACTGCAACCTGATGATCATCCTTCACTTACTAACAAGTGAGGCATCGTGAAAAAAATTATGCCACTTCTTTATTCATACCTGGACACCAGTGCTGATGTTTTAGGTCCTGTTACTTCTTCACCACAAAAGGATATACCACCAGAGGGTATTTTTGGAACTCCATCAACACCTCCTCCCGTTGTGCCACCGGTAACATGGTGTATCCCTGGAAGTGGATAACATGCTCCCCACCTTCAGAAAATCCATCAGGTGCTTATATTGTGGATATATGAGCACGTCATGCCTCGTAGTCAATTTCCCCATGTTGTACCTCCCAAACTCGTTGAAGAAGTGGGGGAGTGACAGTCATAGACTAGAGGTAAGTTGCTCTATCTCTATCCACTAAGGATATCAACAATGTGGCTAACTGCTCTGTCACCTCACTCAGCAACTGTAGACCAGACCTCCTACTGAGTGCATCAGATTCCATGTTTCCCTTACCAAGATTATAGAATATCTCAAAGTCATATTAATGGAGTAATTCCATCCATCGTCGTTGTCTCAGGTTCAGGTGCTTTTGATAGAAGATATACTTGAGAATCTTGTGATTAGAGTATACTGTAAAACATTCTCCCATCAAATAATGTCGCCACATCTTCATGGCAAAGACCTTTGCTACTAACTCTAGGTCATGGGTAGCATTGTTCTGCTCATTTTGTCTCAGCTGTCAGGAACCATAAGAGATCATTTCTCACTCTTGTATCAGTACACACCCATGTCTGTTCCTTGATGCATTGTAGTAGATTACATACCCAACACCCTCTTCGGGTCGACTCAAGATGGGGGCACTTGTCAGTCTGTACCTCAGCTCCTGAAAACTCTACTAGAATCTCTCCATCCATAAGAAGGGATGTCCCTTCTTTATCAACACTGACAAGGGTGTCTCAACTTTGGAAAAATTAGGCACAAATCTATGGTAGTATCCATCCAACCCTAGAAAACTCTGCACCTCAGTCACACTCCTGGGTGGCTCCCAAGCTAGAATAGCCTCTATCTTCACCGGATCAACTACAACTCCAACCTCTATGATAACGTGTCCTAGAAAGTGAACCCTCATATCCAGAACTGGCACTTTGAGATCTTACCATAAATCTGGTTCTCTCAGAGTGTATCTAGAACAATCTGTAGATGATAGGCATGATCCTACTCTGACGCCGATTATATCAAGATGTCATCGATGAAGACAACCACAAAGAGATCGTGGTGTGGCTGAAAGATCTTTTTCATGAGTCCCATGAACACTATTGGGGAATTGGTCACACCTAATGGCATAACCAAGAACTCATAGTGGCCATATCGATATCTGAAGGTCGTCTTCTTTACATCTTTATCTAGTACTCTGAGCTGATGCTAGCCTGATCTGAGGTCTATATTTGAAAACCAACGAGCTCCCTTCAGATGATCTAAAAGATCATCAATCCTTAGAAGTGAATATTTGTTCTTCACAGTCACTTAGTTCATGTGTCGATAGTCCACACAGTGTCTCAAACTCTCATCTACCTTCTTGGTGACAAATTTGGGGTTGCCTATGGAGTAACCCTAGGCCTTATGAACCCCTTCCTCTACAAGTCCTCCAAATGTACCCGTAACTCATGAAGCTCCATGGGAGCAATCTGATATGCTGGCGTAGATATCAGTTCCATCCTAGGGTACTTGTCGATGTAAAATTATACCTCTCTATGTAGATATAGTCCCAGAACATCACTAGAAAAGACATTGATATACAGGTCAACCACTACATTATAAATCAGACACCTAACATCAACTGCTCTGAGGGTAAGGCCAGCCAACTGATGAGTGATCGGTTGAACCCTCCTCTGGGTAAGCCCATCTACTGCTCCAAAGGTTCCCCTCTCACTAGTGAAGGAAAAACTTGTTATATTTTCGTGGAAACACCACACTTTGCGCCGAATATAGTAAATATGATCATGGACTATGGATAACTAGTACATACACGAGATGATGTCGTAAGGCCTCAACACCGCTACTAGAAGATCCCAGCCAAAGATCTCACCTCCTAGAGTAAGTTCACACTACCATAACTAGTGTTTAATTGTTGAATTCTCTCATATAAGAGTCTCTAGCTATAAGAATCGAGCCAAAAACTCCACCAAAATATTCGAGCTCCAAATGAGGGCCATGGAAATTAAAGAATGACTGGTACCTGTGTCTATAAGTACTGGATCTAAGGTGGAGTAAACAAATATTGTACCTATAATAATCTATGAATCACCATGGTCATAGGCCTTAGATTCCTGGAGCTGAGCTCGTCCCTATCCACCTACTCCCTATGGTCAATGTGGACCACCTGGAGGTGGTGCTGGAAAAACCTCAAATCTTCTTCCACCATCTAATGCATGGACAACTCTTCTATCATGTATAATTGTTGCCTATGGACCTCCCCAATCAAACCTATGCCTCTGCCTCAGCGTTCCCTCGACCGTCTGATGGTCGTCTGTACAGTGGGTCGGGCAGTCGCGATCCATGTGACCCTACCCGCTGCACAGGAGCACTGCCTTCCCCTCATCTATCCTGCTCTATCTCGTGAACCCCGCACCACCGACCCTGTATCATATGGTCGTCCACCTGATGGTATTATCCTCTTGGTCCTCAGTATCATCTGCCAACTACCAGCTATAGATAACTTCGCTACATGTCATTCAGTGGATGGTCTCACTGACAATGACTACTCATCAAGGAAGTTCTCCACCATGAGTGCTCGCTCTAACACCCCAGTCTGTGTTGGGATGCTGAGAGATATCATCGAAGCTCTGATATTCTATCAGAGACCCTTTTTAAAGGTCTGGGCCCTAAAGAAAGGGACTCGTACCATGTCGTTGCAGTAGTGTTATAGATTAGTGAACCTCAATGAGTACTGTACCACAATCATTTTACCCTGCTGCAAGAGTATGATCTTCTGTATACACACAGAGCATAATGTATTTGGGATGAAATCTTCCCTAAAAACGCTCTCGAAGTTCACCCAGATGAGGGCCACCTTATCATGTATCTAGAGCGTCAAGATACACCATCTCCCTGATGATGCCTAAAAAGGACTAGCTTCTATGATCACCATAAGGTTTTCTAGTGTACTAACTAGGAGGAAAACTCTGGCCACAACCTCCAGCCAGTCCTCAGATGCTGGCGGGTCCGTCTCTCCTTGAAACCTCAGAGGCCGCTACTACTGAAACTCGTGCAATACACTTAATCAAGTTGTATTCTTTAATGATGGGGATGGTTGAAATGGCTTCCAAACGAGTAGTGGTTCCACCAGTACCCCACCCGATGGTACATCTATCATAAGAGGGTCATGCACTGAACCCTTGTCACTCGGTGGGTCTTTATCACAAACTCTACCTGGAACCCTGGCTGTCTATCTACATGGGGTCATCTTGAAATAAAATAGATGCACCATGTTTAATAAGTTATACCTAATGGGTTGAATCAAAAGTGATCAAAAAGAAAAAAAATTCAAAACACACACAATCAGTGTTTTCGTGCACTGAGTTAGAAATCAGAAGTCAGGGTTCTTGTGTATGGATACGTCATACGCCACAACAACACTGGATTTCCCAAACAGAAAACCACACTCATAAAATTTAACATTATTGGTAGATTTAAAATATCAGAGTCCTATTTCGTTAGTAGAACTGACTCCTCTGATAGAACTTTTTCATGACCCGTCCCCCAGGGCCCATGTCGTGACTACCCCAAGCCCACCTATCATAAGACAAGGGTTGGCAACAAGCACCGGAACTGTATATTCCTATCAATGGGAAGGAATTTATTTTAGGCATGCAAGCACGAGGTCCAAGAACACAACATGATACAAGCATGAAGTAAACTATAAATCATAAAGAGTGAGTACTGTAAGTAATGGGGCCATAATACAAGCACAACTAAAAATTACAAGTAAAACTGAAAGACTTCTCATTTTATCATCCAACAAGGATCCTACCTGAAGGGTAGGCACAACTCATGATTGGTCATATCTACAGCACGTCACTTCAAATAGTCCACCTCTAAGCACCCTCCAGTCTTGGATCCCTCAGCCTCTATCAATGTTGTTTGACGTCTGCACAAGACACAAAAAGGTGCGTGTGTAGCTCGTGCATGGGTGGGTATAAAAATACTCAACAGGGACCCTGAGACCCTGAATGTCTGAGAGAATCCACAAAGGATAAACCACAAACACAAATCAAAAAGAAAAGGTCAACCCTACTTAGGTATAAGCCCATACATATACCTAAGTTATCAAATATACTCATCACATTCATGAGGAAACAAAAGTATCCAACCTTTTAGCCACTAGCACAACTATTCCACAAAGTTAGGAACACCACAAAGGTAACACAACATGGGTAAGTGCCACAAAGTTATCATCGCGAGTAAAACACCAAAAAGTTAATACCATGAAGAAAATTACCAAAAAGATAAAGACTAAGCTCACACCAGGTATGTACAGAAGTACATATGCTTAGATGAATCACTAGATCATCTTACTTCGTCAAGAAGCTTTGTTGTTGACCCACACATGATTCTTATAAGTTGACCCACAAAGGATTCATAGAAGCTGACCCACATATGATTCATAGAATCTTACCCACAAATAATTTGTATAAGTTTACCCACCCATGATTCATATAATTTTACCCACACATGATTCATATAAGTCTACCCACATAAGATTTGTATAATTTATTCATGTGTAGCCAGCCATAGGGTTCCCTACACCCGGTGCACTCAAGTTTCATATAAACTACTCCTTGAGTCATCTTTCATACCTCGACCACCACTAAGCTCCAAAAAGGTGTTACCCAAAGGTGTGTCAATTCTGAAGGGTCACAACACGACAAACGCCACATCAATCGGACGCCCGGTCTAAAAGTTATTAGCATTTTAGTGTCGAGGTCCCGATTGGATTCAGGTTCGATCCAACCCAGCCATACTCCAAATTTCTCCAAAACTCATGTGGATTATTCCAAAAGGAAAATCTAGATCCAAGTATCCTAGCACTATAGATAGTTTATCAAATGGACGTCCAGCTCTCATGAAATGTCTATTTAAGTATTTATGGGTCTTGTTGGGCCCGGGGCCGGTCCGAACTGACCCGACTCGAGCCACCAACCCGGTTCAGGCCGCCCGACCCGGTTCAGGCCGGCCTGTAAAGACCCAAAATTTCAATGTAAATCTTTTTTAATTAAATGGGAATTTTGTGAGTCTGTGAAATTTTCTACGCATGATTCTGAGGCCTGGTGTTCCTGGAATGAATTTATGAACTTTTTTTCAGGTACATTCAATAAACGTGCTAGAGTGTTTTTGTAACTTTTGAACCAGTGCTCAAAATTGAAATTTGAGGACATCGTTGAACTTGCAGCACCGGTTTTATCCTAAGGATACCATCACCTCGGCCATTGAAGGATGAGGGTGGAAGTTAGTTTTTCACTTATTTGTGAAACAATAAAATAAAATAAAATGGTGTAACCTTTTTTTTAATTTTTTTTAACTCCCAAGTGGATGTTTCATAGGTGGGGGCCACTATATTAAAACCTCAAATGAGAGGTTATGGAGGTGGGGACCACCAAGCCGAAACCTCCCATTAGAGGTTATGGTGGTGGGGACCACCCGAGGCTAAACCCCCTTGAACTCCCTCTTAACTGTGGGGAATCCTTTTAAACTTCCCCCACTTTAATGGCGCCACCCCCTTTAATTAATTTTGTGCTAACCTCATCAATTAATTAAGTGGATCCAACTTAAATTATGTCAACAGTTAAATAGGGGAAACGTATCAGAAGTTGGATGCTTTGGAATTTGGTCGAATTGGGATAGGAGAAATACTGGGAGGATTACACTTCTCCAATTAAGACCTTCTTCCACGAAGAATGTTCCTCCAACAAGGAACGCCAATGCAGGACTTCAACTACATCATTGGGAAATCCTCCAACGTTGGACGTCTTCAATCGATTAACATTATTTCCACCTCTTCAACAACAACAAACAAATGAGGTAGGGGTTTAATTTGAGTATGATTATATTCCCATGTTCTTCCCTTCTAAAAAAATGAACGCGGATCAAATCAAAATCAAGATGATCCGCGAATGTTTTCTTTTGCGGGTTGGAATAATTATCACGGAAGGTTGTAGGGAGGGTGTTTGAATTAATTTATTTTACCAGTTCTTGTTATTCGTGTTCTTGTTAAGCTGCTTGCTACTGCTCTAACGTAGAGGGTGTGGGCCAAACAAACATGGCGTGACCCGTTCGTTGTTCTTCTTAAATGGTGTATCATTCGCGATGAAAGAAGGAGACTTTGGTGAGTGAGACCGTTGTCGGCAGTTGGCACCAGCGGAACTCAAGAACCGCCAATGAAGGCACGACGCCTCGCCGCCCCACGGCCTTTTTGCACCACCCCGTGGCCTCACCGCACTGCACCGCCGCCTTGCCCTGCTGCCCCCACCCTTGCCGCACCGCCCTGGCCGAGCCGCCCCGCAGCACCCACAGCCTCCACCATCCTTGTCGGGCCGCTCCGGTCGAGCCGAACCATGGCCATGTCGGGCCGCCCCGACCGAGTCGCCCCGCAGCACCTGTGGCCTCCGCCCTCCAGGCGGAGCCGCCCCGCGGCCTGCGCCCTCCTGGCCGAGCCACTACAGCCAAGCCACCCCGCGGCCCCGTCACGCCGCCCTGGCCGAGCTGCCCCTTTTCACCCACGAATTCCACCCTCCTGGCCGAGCCGCTCCCACTAAGACACCCCACGGCCTCATGCCCTCGTGGAACCCCCTGCGGCAGAGCCACCTCACACCCTCACGACACCCCCTGCAGTCGAGCCGCCCTGCGCCCTCGCAGCACACCCACGGCTGCGCCGCCCCGCACCCTCTCGGTAAACCTTAGGGCCAAGCTGCCCCATGCCCATGTGGCACCCCCGTAGGCCGGGAAGGGTCCAGCGGGTCAGGTCGGGTCGACCCGAACTGGGTAGACCAATGTCGGGTCGGTTCGACCGAGTTGGACCGGACCTAGACCAAATACGATCCTATATTTTACATGGGCCATAACATTGGCACCAGACGTCCGTTTGATAAACCGTCAGCGGTGCCAGAAACCTTGAAGATATATGGTTCCTTTGGTATACCCCAATTGATTTTTGGATAACATTTGGAAATGTTCGGGTTGGATCGAGCACGAATCCAACCTGGACCTCGGGAAAAATAGGCTAATAACTCACAGACCGGGCTTCTGAATGACGCGTTGTCTGTTGCTTTGAGACCCTTATGACATGGAGGACCTTTGAGATAATTCTTTTTAGGACTTCTTGGACATTGGAATATCGACCTGTAGCTTGTGGAGCAGATCCTCTTGGAGACGAGCAAGCATAGTGAGGGAACATAGTAGTTGGCTATTACATGATGAATGTAGTGCGATCATATGTGGGTGTGCACTTAGAGAGATCATGTGTGGGTCAAATCCTAGTGATCCTATGTGGGTCATCTCCTAGCGATCCTGTGTGGGTCAGCTCCTAGAGATGCTTTGTGGGTCAGATCCTAGCGATCCTGTGTGGGTCAGCACCTAGCGATCCTGTGTGGGTCAGCTCTTAGCAACCCTGTGTGGGCGAGCAACTAGCGATCCTAGTGTGAGCTGAGTTTGTACTTGTGTAGTACTTTCCTTGTGGTAATACCTTTGTGGTATCCCTTCTTTTGTGGAATAGTTGAGCTTTGGATTTTGGGTTGGACCCAGTGTTTTTCCTCATGTTTGATACAGTTATACTTGATAACGTAGGTATATGTATGGGCATATACCAAAGTAGGGTTATCAGTTGATTTCATGCTTTCTAATTTATCCTTTATGGATTTTGTGATACCTTGAGGGTCTCAGGGTCCCTACTGAGTATCGTTACACTCAACCCTACATGGGCTATGCCCCCACCTTATTGTGTTTGGTGTATATGAAAAATAGTGCTGATCGAGGAAGAGGGTACTACAACTGGACGGTGCTTGGAGGTGGACCATACAGGATGTAGGTACGTAGAGGAGACGGGCGGACGTCGAGTGCTGAGGAGGCAATCAGTACCTAACCTTCAGGTAGGAACCTATGAGGATAACCCAGTAGCTGATTTCCTTTTTCTTTAGTTGTATTGATTTCCAGTTGTACTAGTACCTTTACTGTTGGTCTTGTATTCTGACCCCTTTTTGTTTTCAGCAATTTTTTTTCTATATAATTGACTTGTGTTCATATCCTATTGTGTGCTTGGTTGCATGTGATTACAGTTTATAAAGACAATGACTTCCCAGTTTTAGGGATTAGGCCTTTCAGTTCTAGTCACCAGCCCCTGACCTATGGAAGGCGGGCTTGGGGTAGTCACCGCACGGGTCCCGGGGGAGGGTCGTGACAAATTGATATCAATGGAGTCGGTTCTACTGTAGAAAATTGGACTCTGGTCATTAATTTTAACAGAAATAGTGTTAAGCGTAGTGAGTGTGGTTATTAGTTTAGGGAAACTAGTGTTGCTGTGACGACCAACATATCCATACACCAGGACCCTAACTTCTGATTTCTGACTCGTTGCACGAAAACACTGATTACGTGTGTGTTTTCAAGAGTTTTATTTGTGATCTATTTGAGTCAGCTCCACAGGTATAACTTATTGATTGTACATCACCTTTTTCCTTTCAGGATGCCTCCACACAGACATCCATCTAGGGTTCCGAGAGTAGTAGGCCTTGATATCCCACCGAGCGACAAGGCCTTGGTGTAGGGCCCTCTTCCAGTAGAGGCATCAGCGGTACCGTTACCCGTTGGGCCACCGATGCCACCAACTCCAGAAGCAGAGAGTGCACGCCACCTGAGCTCATTTCATGAGTTCTAGCACTAGAGGTCACCTAGGTTTAGGGGAGAGATGGACCCACAAGCAGCTAAGTATTGGTTGGAGGTTGTAGTGAGAATCTTCCGACTGGTAGGGGCACCAGATGATTTCATGGTGATCCTTTCTGCCATCCTTCTACAGAAAGTAATAGGAAGATGGTGGAGCTTGATGCTCCAGGGTCATGATGAGGTGACGCTTTTATAGGAAGACTTTGAGAGCCTGTTTTGAGAAGAGTTTGTCCCAGTGACTCTTTTCATATTACGCATTCATGAGCTACTTCATCCGCAGAAGGGCGGAATGACTGTGTCTCAATACTTAGAGAGGTCCAATGACCGGTCACGCTACTCCAATAATATGGTGTGGGACAAATTCTTCAAGGCCCATACATTTGAGCAGGGGATTAGGAGATAGATCAGGGCTTCGATGATCTCACTTAGCATCACGACGCAAGCGGGGGTGTTAAGAGATCCCTCTTAGTAGAGATTTTTCTTTCTGAGCAGTCACCAGTAGTGAGACCCACCACTTGTCATCATGTAGTGGAGTCTTATGCAGATGACAGTAGACAGATGACACAGAGGTCCAAGAGGACCACACCTACAGGTGGACAACTGCAAGATTCAGGGTCGGTTGTGCGAGGCACCCGTGGCAGAGACGGTCATGCCAGGAGCGGGTAGTGTTACACATGTGGTGGCAGGGTCACATGGCTCGTGACTATCTGACCTACCATATGGATGATCAATAGATGGTCAAAGGACCACCTAGGAAGAGACATAGATTCGGTCGAGGAGGTCTAAAAAGAGCAGGCAGACGTGGCAGACGAGCTGGCCGTGCAGCTGGCGGTGGGAGATGATTCGAGATGTTAATACCACCTTCACTAGGAGGTCCACCCCAACCACAGAGAGTAGGTGGACAAGGGTGATCTTA
Source organism: Viscum album (assembly GCA_963277665.1). Lineage (NCBI taxonomy): Eukaryota > Viridiplantae > Streptophyta > Magnoliopsida > Santalales > Viscaceae > Viscum > Viscum album. The sequence continues at coordinate 1,916,246,582 of OY728125.1, read as the reverse complement.
CTCTAGAAGGATATATTTTTTGCTGGGATATCCTAGTAGCAGCGTCGAGGCCTTATGACGTCATCTTGGGTATGGACTGGTTATCTAAAGTCTATGCTCAGATTGGCTGTATTTGGCACAAAGTGTGATGTGTCTACATGGATGGGACCATGTTTACCTTCACCGGTGAGAAGTTATCCTTTACAACATAGGATGGACTTACCTAGAGGATAGTACAGCTGATCACTCATCAGTTGGATAGCTTTTCCCATGTAGTGGTTGATGTGGAGAGCCCGAGTTATCCTGTAGTGGTGGACCAGTATGCTGATGTCTTCCTTGATGATGTTCTAGGTCTACCTTCTCACAGAGAGGTGGACGTTTACATTTACTTTTACCCCGTGACAACACAGATATCTACACCAACGTATCTGATGGCTCCTGAGGAGCTTCGTGAGTTGTGGGTACAGCTGGACAACTTTCATGGGAAGGGATTCATTCGGCCCAGTGTATTCCTCTAGGCAGTCCCGATTCTATTTTCCAAGAAGGAGGATAGGATATTGAGACTTTGTGTCGACTATCGGCACCTGAACCAGATGACCGTGAAGAATAAGTACCCACTTCCGAGGATTTATGATCTATTTGATCAGTTGAAGGGAGCATGGTGGTTCTCGAAGATAGATCTCAGGTCAGGCTATCACCTGCTCAGGGTACGATACGAGGATGTGTAGAAGACGGATTTATGATGTTGGTATGACCACTACGAGTTCTTGGTTATTCCATTTGGCATTACCAACACTCCAGTAGTGTTCATGGGACTCATGAAAAAAATATTTCAGCGATACCTTGATCACATTATAGTAGTCTTCATTGATGACATTATGATATACTCGACTACTGAGGAGGAGCATTCCTATCATTTGGGGATAGCTCTAGATACACTTAGAGAGCACTAGCTTTATGGTAATCTCTTGAAGTTCCAATTTTGGGGACGATGACTTCGAGACGTGACGTGCTCCGATATCCATAGGGTATGCACCTGATGGATTCTCTGAAGGTGGGGAGCATATTATCCTCTTTAGAGGACATACCATGGTACCATTGTCACATCAGGAGGAAGTGTTGAGGGAGTTACACACATCCCCTCTAGCGGTATATCCAGGAGTGGAGACGAAGTACTAGGATCTCTGAAGATAGCACTAGTAGCTGGGAATGAAGAAATCAGTTGTAGAGTTTGTCTCTTGGTGCCTCACTTGTCAGCAAGTGAAGGAAGAGCATCAGGTACCAACAGTCCTTGTTCGGCATTCAGAGGTCCCAGTGTGAAAGAGGAGTGGGATATCCATGGACTTCATGACAAAACTTCCACGTTCATCCAGGGGACATGACTCGATTTGGTTGATCGTCGACCGACTCACCAAGTCGGACCACTTCCTACAGATCAAAGAGTAGGGTTCAGTAGAGAGCTTGAGACACCTCTATGTGCTAAATATTGTGTGTCTAAATGGAGTACCCTCGAAAAATATCTCTGATCGTGATGCATGTTTTACTTCCCAACTTTGGAAGGGGCTTCAAGAGTCGTTCGGGATGTAGCTTCATTTGAGCACCGCCTTACATCCTCTGAAAGATGGCCAGACTGAGCAAACCATTCAGACCCTTGAGTAAATGATGCATGCTTGCGTCGCCGACTTCAGTCATAGCTGGGAGGATAACTTGCCTTTGGTGGAGTTTTCATACAACAACAGCTATCACTCCACCATTGGGATGGAACCTTTCGAGGCGTTTTATGAGCGACCATGAAGATCACATTTGTTTTGGAATGTCCTAGGGGAGTCTGTACTAGTGGGACCATAGATGGTATGAGATACCACATAGAAAGCATAGATCATCCAGTAATGGATGAAGACTGCACAGAGTAGGCAGAAGTCATATTCCGACAGGATATGGAGGTCCTTGGATTTCGAGGATGGAGATCACGTCTTTCTACAGGTCTCACCTTGATGAGGATTGCAGATATTTGGATGAGGTGGAATGTTATCTCTGCTGTTCATCAGCCCTTTTCAAGTCCTCAGCATAGTTGGCGAGGGGGCTTACTACTTATCTCTTCCACCTTAGTTGCACTGGGTGCATGACGTCTTCCACGTATCCCAGCTTATGAGATATGTACACAAACCTTCTCACATCATCAACCATGGCGATCTGGACATCAACGATGGGGAGACTTTTACGGAGGTTCCAGTAAAGATTGAGGATCGACAGGAGCGGGTTCTTCATGGATGCCCGATACCTCTGGTGTGCATTCGCTGGCAGCATGAGAACCTTTAGGAGAGCACATGGGAGCGGTAGGCTCATATGCGTGCTCAGTACCCACATTTGTTCCCTTAGTTTGAGTTGTGGGTTACGTGGATGTAAATCTCTGAGGTTTGGAAAATGTAAAGAACAAAAATTTATATGTAAATTTTTCTTTAATTAAACGGTAAATCTTTGAGTCTATAAAAATTGACGGCGTTTGATTCCAAGGCCCGGTGTGCCCAGAATGAATTTTTGAACTTTTTTGGGGTACGTTCTATAAATGTACGAATGGGTTTTTGTATCTTTTGAATCGGTGCTTGAAATTGACATCTAAGGACACCGTTGAACTCACAGCGCCAGTATTCGATTAAGGATTCTTTTACCTCGACTGTAGTAGGACGAGAGTGGAATTTAGCTTTTTTACTTATTCGTGAAATAATAAAATAAAATAAAATGGTGTAACATTTTATTTTTATTTTCATTTGAAACTCCCATGTGGATGTTTCACAAGTAGGGACCACTAAACTAAAACCTCCCATGAGAGGTTATGGAGGTGGGGACCACCATGCCTAAACCTCCCATGAGAGGTTATGGTGGTGGGGACCACCCGAGGCTGAACCCCCATGAAACCCATCTTAAATGTGGGTAAGCCTTTTAAACTTCCCCCACTTTAATGGTGCCACCCCACATTAATTAATTTTGTGCCAACCTCATAAATTAATTAAGTAGAGCCAACTTAAATTATGTTAACAATTAAATTGGGGAAACATATCAGAATTTGTCTACATTGCAATTTGGTGGAATTGGGAGAAGAAAAATATTGGGAGGATTACACTTCTCTAAGGAAGAACTTATTCCATGAAGAACATTCCTCCAATGAAGAATGTCGATACACGACTTCAGCTTCTTCCTCGGGACATCTTCCAACATGGGACGTCTTCAATCGATGATCATTCTTTCCACCTCTTCGACAACAAAAAATGAATGAGGTAAGGGTTTAATTTGAGTATTATTATATTACCATGTTCTTCCCTTCTAAAACAAATAACATGGATCAACTCACTATCAAGATGATCCGCAGTTGTTTTCTTTTGCAGGTTGGGAATAATTATTGCAAAAGTTCATAGGGAGGGTGTTTGAATTAATTTCCTTTACCTGTTCTTCTTATTCTTGTTTTTATTGAGATGCTTTCTACCGCACTAATGCGAAGGGTTCGGGCCAAACAAACATGGCATGGCCCCTCCAACATTCTTCTTAAATGGTGCATCCATCGAGATGAAAGAATGTGACTTTAGTGAAGGTGACCAGTGCCGGCGGTTGGCACCGGTGGAACTCAAGAACCACCGAAAAAGGCACGGTGCCTCGCTGCCCCGATGTCTCACTGCGTCACCCCGCGGCCTCGGCACACCACCACACGACCTCGTCGCGCCGCCCCGGCCATGCCACCCCATGGAACCTGCGGCCTCCTCCCTCTTAGTCACGCCGATCCAGCCGAGCCCCCCCCCCCCCAGCACTGCCCCTGCCGAGCCGCCCCGCGGCACCCACGGCCTCCTCCCATCCGGTCGTGCCGCTCTAGCATAGTAGCCCTACGGCCTTGTCGCGCCACCCCGGTCACGCTACCCCACGGCACACACAACCTCCACCCTCTCAGTTGAGCCACCCCTGCCGAGCTGCCCCTTTGCCCCAGCACTCCCGGTCGATCCGCTCTAGCCGAGCCACCCCACGGCCTCACTGTACTACCCCGGCTGAGCCGCCCCTTGGGCCCCGTGGCCTCCGCCCTCCTGGCCGAGTCACTTCGGTCGAGCCGCCCCACATCCTCTCACCCTCACGACACCCCCTGCAGCTGAGCCGCCCTGCACCCTCGCGGCACCACCCACGGCTGAACCGCCCCGTGCCCTCGCGACACCCCCACGGTCGAGCCACCACATGCCCTTGAGGCACCCCCCTATGCCTGAACCTTATTGTGTTTGGTGCAGATGATGGACATCGCTAATTTAGTAAGAGGGTACTAGGACTGGACAGTGCTTGGAGGTGGACCATAGGGCATGTTGGTACGTAGAGGAGATGAGCAGATGTGGAGTGATGAGGCGGCGATCAGAACCTACCCATCGGGTAGAAACCTCGGAGGATGACCCAGTAGCTTCTTTCCTTTTTCTTCATTTGTATTGTTTTCCAGTTGTACTTATACCTTTAATGTTGGGCTTATATTCCAGCCCCCTTTTACTTTCATCACTCTTTTTTCTATATAGTTGACATGTGTTCGTATCTTGTTGTGTGCTTGGTTGTGTGTGATTACAGGTTATAAAAGAAATTCCTTACCAGTTATAAGGATTACGACTTTAGGTGATAGTTGCCAACCTCAGGCCTATGAAAGGAGAGCTTTGCAAAGTCAGGACACGATCCCCGGGGGACGGGTCGTGACACGGTCGGCCTGGTCCGGGCTGCCCCATCTGTGTTGGGCCACGATGAACTCTGCCCGATGGGTCACATTCCAGCCTGTCCCATAGGGGGTGCCCCCCTTCCCGTAAGGGGCACTCCCTGGCCCGTAAGTGAGAGGCTCGACCCGTAAGGGGGGGAATCCCGCTGGGTGTGCGACCCAAATGCCAGGCAGCCTGGCCACGTGAGAAGCGACCCACGGCTGGGTGGAGCAGCCAGTGGTGGTAGGGCCCACCCTAGCCACCACGTCTGGGAGTGACCCACATTTTTCCCGAATGGCCATGAGGGTCGTTCGGTCTCCTCCGCCTCGGTGGCATCATGTGGTGCCACCAGGTTTCATGTAGGACCCGATGAAGTGGTTCCTGCCCCATGTCACGGTCGGCCGGTGCCGGCTACCGTCTCCAGCGGCATGAGATAGTGTGTTGTTCCTCTACCTGTGGTCGTCTGGTGTGTCTGCTTCCTCATTCAGTCTGACGCGACAAATGAGTCGTGGCTCGCGTCCTCTAGTGACGCACTGGTCGGGCTGCCCTCCTCTCCTGTGTCCACCCAGTGTGTCCGCAACCTCCTTTGACCACTGTAGTCGATGATCCGTGGTTGTTTCCTCTGACGGCACAGGTGCACCGCCTCCTCCCTCACGGTCTCCCGGTGTCGGCCACCGCCTTAGTCCCCACCAGCGTCGTTCGCCTATAACACCACACCAGCGGCCTTCCATGGGTCACCGGATGAGCTCTTGTGGCCCGTTTTTTCTTCTGAAAGCATCGTTGAAATTCTTGAGACATCACCATCACTTCTAGCCCATAAAAATTGGGTTCTTTCCACCCCGAAGAATCTCCCATGAAGAACACGCAAATAAATCAAGATAGTGGAGGGACCGGGCCTTGTTTGTTTGGCCCAAACCCTCTTCTTTAGCTTGATAGTAATTGGTTGAAGAGACTGAATCATCCATACTTGAAATTAAAAAATTTCAAATGCCTACCTCGATTCATTGGAGAGCACTCGCGGTTGAAGATGACAGGTCGCCGTTCGTCGCTCCGCAACAAGCTTCAACGGTTGCTCAAACGTCGATCATCAATTCTTTTATTGGTGGATTTGTTCTTATAAAGGTTCCCCAAAGGCTCTTCCTCCCAATTAAAATCCTTTACATCAAATGACCAAGAGGAGGGAGAGAATCCTTTCTCATTAACATAAGTTAATGGTTTCTATAACTTGTCATTAATTAGATTTCATTAAATGGTGGGTTTCGATGTTACACACTTTGTGTAACATGAACTTTAATGCCATGTATTAAATTCACAACCACTCTCGTGTGATCCCAACCTCCAATTAATTAAAAAGGATGTAAGGAGTTTAATAAAAAAAAATATTTATTTTTTTTAACCTCCACAAAAACCCGCAAAACTAGATCTTCCCCTCGACCTACTATGGACAAAATGAAGGCTCCATTAAGAGAATCTCAGCACTGTGAGTTCAAAAGTACCCTCGAATTTCAAGTCTTATCACCGGTTCAAAAGCTAGGAATTCCCCCTTGGTACGTTTACTGAACATACCTTAAAGAAAGTTCGGAAATTCATTTCAGGCACACCGAGCCTCAGAATCATGCACAGTAAATTTTCAAAGACTCATAATAATTCCATATAATAAGAAAAATTACATTGAAAATCTGGGTATTTACAATAATGATATTAGTATAAGGACCAATGATGTAACAAATTAAGTCACTTGTGAAGAACAGATCAAAAATTAACCAAAGTGAAACTTTTACATAGGATCATTAACACGAAGGTAATATTATGTAATAATAAAACAATATATGGTATTATGTATAATAATATGATTCTATAACATATTTATAATAAACATATATTTATTATGCTATAATCTTGTATGAGTACGGCGATATACAAGACACAAGGTAAGGGGATTTCAACTCACTTTTAATTTTTGTGAAATACATGTTATGTTCGCCACTCCTTCCATTGGTGTAGTGTATGTACTAACCGTGGTTGTATTATATGTATATTATAATTAAATTTATAGGTATTCACATACCCAATTTATGACCCTTATTTTATGCGATTTAATTTTTAAAGGATACCAAATTAGTAAGAATGTTTTGTCTCAAATTTCCTTCTTTGACACTCAGGTTTTGTTAATCACCTAAACTCTTTTTTGAGGTGAATATACTTTCATTTTACATGTAAAATCATGAATATAAATATTTTTATGATATTATATTCTTAATTTAATTTAATTTCCTTATAGGGAGAGCATGATCCCAATATACAAATTTATAAGCGTTTATTGAGGAATTCTCATTGTTTTTTGGGATTGTTTAGGTTTATGCTTTATTTGTTGAAATATTATGATCTGTATCTCAAAAATAATCATGAGTTTCATTATCCCCTATTATTTCATGATATAAAAATTTATTGGTACCATTTTATATGATTTATTACATAACATAGTTAAGAAAGTGCTTTTAGGAAAGCCGTACATTACCCTTTCATCGATCGGAAATTTATGTTTTCAAAAAAATGCTTCCTAGAATATTATACCATTAACCTATAATCTTTAAAATAAATTTTTAACTTTTTTTATTTTACCAATATATTAAAGGGAATATTATTGTCTCTTTCCAAATAAAGAACCTTTCTAACATTATTACCGTGAAAAAGAAAATTTTTTTGACCTCGTACGACATGTATGGATTTACCCGCCAACATTTCTTCAAAGCTACCTTTTCATTTTTAAAAGGAATAATATTTATGAATTTTTTAGAAAGGTATTTTAAAAAAATGATTTTCAAAATCATTTCAGGCTACTTTTATATTTTTTCATGAAAAATTGTTTTTAAAATGTTTTCAATCTTCTTTTATGAGTTTTCACATACAATGTTTTTCAAAATTATTTCAACATATTTTTATAAGTTTTAAAAGTGTTTTTGAAGAAAAAAAATTTTAAGATTATTTTATAAATTTTCAAGGAAAAAGGATTTCAAAATGATTCAATTCCCTCTTTATACATTTTCAATTTATTTTCAATGAAAAATATTTTTGAATGGTTTTATGTATTAAAAATAATTTTTCAAACAAGAAAGTGTATTTTTCTCAATAAATCTTTTTGAAATATGTTTCAAAATTATTTTCAACCTATGGTTACATTTATTGATGTTACTCATGCCTTTCTAGGAAATGATATAAATGTTCCATTCATATAATTTATATGAATATATTATTTTTAAATCCATGGTCTTTATGAAACCCATTTCTATTCCATGTGTTATATGTTTATAAAATCCATTTATTTAGCATAGGTTTCATGTTTATGAGTCCTGCTTATTTTCACAAGTTATGTGTTGATGAAATGGTTATGAATCCCATATCTTTTCCATAGGTTATGATGTGTTGAAATATTAATGATACCCATTTAATTTCATGGGTTATGATTTGATGTTTATAAAACTTTTGTCTTTTATGGGTCATGATATGATGAATGTTTTATTATCTTGTAGAATATGTATGTATGATTTTATTATGAAATGGGTGTGATCTATATCTCTCTCTAATGAATTGGGTAATAATAAATGTTTTTATGAGCTCAAAGGTTACATGGGAGGACATCCCAAGTGAAAAATAAGAGGGAACATGGGAGAATATCCCAATCATAAAACAAGAGGGGACAAGGGAGAACGTCCCAATCTCAAAACAAGAGGGTACATTGGAGGACATCCCAAGACCACAATAATAGGAAACATGGGAGAACATCCAAATCCCAAAACAAGAGGGTACACGAAAGGACCTCCTAATCTCATAATAAGATGGAACATGGGATAACATCTCAATCCCAAAACAAGTGGGTACAAAAGAGGACATCCCAATCCAGAAACAAGAGGGTACACAGGAGGGAACCCCAAGCCTGAAGTAGGTACACAAGTGACGAACCCAAGCCTAACGTGTTTCAAATGTCTTGATAGGCCACCACAACTTAGGGTTTTTATATGTGTTTGCCACAATCCCATGTTTTATTCCTACATTATTATCTCGAATCTTATGTTCATTATTTCATTATGATTCGTGTCTTATAAATTTTCAATCTTTATTATGATCTATAATATGTCAGTTATGACCTTAAAATGTTATTCTCATGTTCCATACCCTTTTTTCATGTTATGCTTACACATTTTCTTTATTTACCCTTATTGAGAATCTTTTCCCACCCCTTTGTTATGTTTTATCTCTCCCAGTTATGAAAAAAGGTTTTAGGTAGAAGTGATGATGGTATAGATATTTATGGGAGATTGAATATCAATCACCATGAAAGAATATTTTATTTCCAAGACTCCAAATACACTAAACTATTACATCCCTTAGGATTTTTTTAAATATACTAAATATTCATATAAAATGATGCAATATCCATTTATGTTAAGACTACGCTTCTATAGTTGACATCATATGAAAGGTTTAGACAACCTTTGGAAACTAGTATGAGAAAACCGTAGTGATATCCCTAGGTTTATTTCTAAGGATATGTCTAGGGATGTCTTAAAGATATGTATAAGGATGAGTTAATGTTTAGGAAAATGTACCAGAATTTTGGTAAATGATATAATGAGTATTATTCTATAAATACATCCCTATTTGGATAATACAAGTGCATGTGGCTCTGAAACAGATGTACCTTGGGGTAATAACTCTAACAAGAAGTTTTGGGCTTGACTTGGGGTAATCTAGTACACAACAGCAGGCCTTACTACACACCTAGTTTGACACTCATGGAGGATATTCTTTGGGAATTCACATACTATTCTTGAACCATTATAAAGGCTTTAAATAAAAGTTTCCTATAAGTATCCTAGGATGAACCTTGGTTTTCATAGATTATAGAAGGTGAGATGAATTATATATCCTATAAGTAATTATTTTCATGACTATGTGGTTTCCTTCTATGACAATTAATGATCACATTATGCTTCTAGTTTTAGTAAATTCCGGAAACCAGAAGGAACTGAAATAATATTGAATGTGATGGAAGTTTTTTTGATGATCAGTAAAGTGGGAAGATCACTGGATTAAAAGATTTCATCATCATGCATAATCAATTTTCAAAGAACAATATCAACAATGTTTAACATAACCAACTCTCAGACTCACCAAAGAAGACAGAGAGGTAATTATATGAAAATTAAGGTAATAGAGACCATGGAGGAAAGAATATTTGGTTTCCTTTGTTTCAAGAATGTGGAAATAATCACCAAATTGAATGTCTTAGAGGAACAAGAAGATGATTTGACTATGGAAAATAAAGACACAAAGCAAGTGATTTCAAGGGAAAATAAAGAGTTTGGTTAATGAAATGGAAGGGAATGTTATCCTTCTTAAGGTATTATGAGTTGATGAATTATTTTTATATGGAAATTATGGGAATTATGAAAATTGATGTCCTATGTGGAAGGTTTGTGAAGATAATCGACGAGGTGGTACAAGTGATGGTTTTTCTACTGATAATGAAGAGACTCCAAATGATAGGTAAAGGATATGTGATGTTCTTCTAGTGTTGGTTACATTAAACATAAGAAGAATTATTAGATTGAGGATGAGGAACCTTAATTCATGATTCATATTTCATATTTTATTAAATAGGTATTAAGGAATAAGATGATGAAACCTGAGTAATGGTTTAATAATAATCCTGGATGAATGAATTAATTATGTTTTGGAATTCAGGGATTATGTTATATGAATCATGAAATATATAGGTATTTTCAATATTAGTTTTTATTAAGGATTTAAAATGACCTGATGAATAGTGACTATGAAATAAAAAAGTGATTTCATAGAAATGTGACACTTCGATTAAGGGAAGGTGACCGTTAATTATTGTATGACATTGAGATAATGATGTTTGGATAAAGATATATGGAAAATGAATAAGTAAATAGGACAATATTTATTACCTTGTAACTAAGTAATTGTTTTCTTATAGGTGGTTTATTTTCTCAATGATGAAGTTTATAGAATTTTTGGATTTAAGGAATAGATACAATACACTTTGAAATAAGTAAGTATGAATGTTTTACAAAAGTATTTATGGTAATTTGGGTTATTAGAATTTTTCAATAGAGTATATGATGATTTTATTCACCTGTAAGGAATGTGAAAACCAAGAGCTACATTGTGATATATAAGGAATAAATTTTAAGCCAATTTTGTGACATCTTTCTAAAGTTTTGGATTTTTCATCTTTGAGAAGGCTTATAAGGTTTACCTTTCATGAAAATTTTATGTCAAACTTCAGAGGAAGTATTTGTGCACTGAGTTTGTGTTTAAAAATTTGGTTAATAATCTAATCAGTGATTAAAATTATTTCTAGGTTTTCCATATTATATATTATATTTGTGTGTTTTGAGAAAAAGTACAGCATGTTTATCAGGTGAGAACCAATCATGTATGGCAAGGTTGCGGGTCTTGAACCTATGACTAAAGGATGATAAGGTTTTTACACCAACCATTAGCCTACGTGATTTCCTAGTTAATGTATAATTATAAATTTTTTGAATAAATATTTATTATGGCCCATTAGTTTTATTTTATAAATTAATGCATGTTGGTTTTTTAAGAGACAAATAGTAAGACAATCTATTATTTTATTGTACTTAAGATCCATTAAAATAATATTTTACTTCTTTATTAATCAAAGTAAATTTCTGGACATTCATTCCATGAGGTAATGTATGAATTCAAAAAAATTCATATCACAACCTAATAATTGAAATTTTTTATATACATTTATCAAAAATTATTCAACGTTATAAAAGTAATCATATTTTTGTTATCCTAATACCTTAATTTTAATTGAGCTAATGGACTTTTATATTATAAAATATTTATGACTTTAAGGACCTCATATTTCAATTGATCATTCACTTGTTTGTGATTGATGACCTAAATCACTCCCTATAAATATTTACACTTTTCCTTCATGTCCAATATTCAGTCCCAACCTATGTTCTCCTATGTGGAAACCTAGTTATATGATACTTTGGGTAACTGTTATGGTTCCAAATTTCCCTTTTTAATGGATGTTTTAGTATCCATTTTTATGATGTGGGATTATATGGATGAAATGTTCAAGTGTTAAAACATTGATGACCTAGATGAATTTCAAGGGTGAAATTCAATTTAAGGGGGAGTAGAATGTACAACCTATATATTTCGCTAAAAAATTGAATTAATTTAATATTTTGATATAATTCATTTCACGTAACATTGAAAATACCTTTTCACTAAGTCAAACATTCCTTTCACATGAAATACCGACTTGGCTTGCGCTACATGCAATACTGACATGGCTTGCACAACCTGCAATACAAGCATGGCTTATGCTACCTACAAGACCAACTTGATGTATGTTACACGCAACACTGAGTTACTGTATGATACATGCAACAATGAGTTGGTGTACGATACATACAACATTGAGTTTCTATGGAACATAATTTTATTGTTTAAATGATATAATTATAACCTACTGGTTAAAATTTGTTATAGTAATAGTAATAACGAACTTTTAGATATTGTTTATAATCTATTTATATAAATAAAACATATTTAAAATTAAAGATAATATTTTGGTTAAATTACTTTAACGTTAAAAGTATTGTTTTTCTGAGAAGATTCATTTTATGATTCATAGTGAAAAATTGAAAATTTTAGTTTAAAACTACCTTCATGTTTAATTAATTATTAATTTTAAATGATATTATATATTTGTTGTAATGTTAAATTAGATAAATATTTCTTTCTCTCACTTGATATGTTTTTTTGGTTTTGTTACCTATCCACCTCTGGCATGGTACGGCGTGGGTTGGCAAAGACATCCTCAGCTTGGCGTCAGTGAGCTATAATGAAGGCTGGTGAGGCTTTGTTCGACCCTGTCGGCACGGCAAGGGTTAAGGGGACGCTTCAAATTTTCAAGAAGTGTTTCCTTAGCGGAGGTTCGGGCATGGATTTTTTTTATTCTTATGGAGGCTTCAGCGGTGTGGATATAACTTCTTATTCCATTCTCATTGAGTTTTAAGCGCTCATTTTATGTCTGATTTCATATTGGCATCGGTGGGTGATGGGTATGGCTGAGATGGTTTCCATTTTGGTGTGGCTCCATGCTGGACCAAGTGTGGTGCGAAGGGGGAGGGGCTCTATGTCTGGGCTTTCGGTGTCCTGTGAATTACTCGCAGGTCTGATTTCAGTTTTTTTCTTATTTTTTGTCGATAGCGTTGAAGTGGTGGTTGAATTCATGTCTTTCATGGGTGTTTCTACTCCTAGCTACGTATGTTGTTTCCTTGCATCCTGTTGTTCAAGGGTTGTTGATTCTAGATTATCTTTATCAAGTGTTCAATATGATATTTAGAGTTTAAAGTTTTCACCAATCTAATGTGATTTGGTTTTGGATGTTTGAGTGGTTATGACCATGGCCATTGGTACCAACCCATCTTTGTATGAGATAGCTTGTTGTTGAGCGTTACAATGGTGGAAACTGGACATAATGTTATTTATGCTGGGGAAGGAAATTTCATTGTGGTTTGATATGGTGTTTTTAATTTTGGACTACTAGGGAAAGGTTTGATGTATTAATTCATCAATGTCAAGTATCTTTCTTTCTCACTGTTTCCATAAAAATGTGTCCTTAATAAGAAAAAAATTAATTTTCAGTCATTCAAAACCCATTATTGCTTCCCATCTACGGGATTAACACTAATCTTAATTTTTCCACCTCTATGAATTTAAGTTAAAAATTACGACATACACTATTTTATTGAGTATAATATTTGGAGTCTAATAAGGCCATGTTAATTGTTTACCAAAATTATTTGTAAATTTGATTAAAATTAATCAGAGGAGTTAAAGTCAAAGCATAATTAAGGACTGAACTCTAAAATTATGGGCCTAAATGACTTAGGCACCAGTCCAACGCCCATTTTATGTCCATAGTTAATCCATTAATGTTTCATTATTGAGCTTGGATGGTTTTTTATGAATTATATTATGTAAGATCATGTACACGCCTAACTTGTTTCTAGAATTTCTAAATGAGTCGTTTTCCTACCCTATAAAAGGAAACCTCCTCTACCCATTCCTCACACCTCTAAAACATTTTATGTTCTTCCAATATCTACCCAATTATGTCCCAAAAAATACTCCCTTACAACATGAAGCCACATTTTGTGTAGAAAACTACTAAAGGAAGACTTTTGGCACAAACCAAAGAGTGTTGCCAGATTTAGAGGTAATATCTTCTCTCAATATACATCCATTTATTTTACTTTTCCACTCCGCCACAGGATTTATTCCACAATTTTTTGGAAACAATATTATCATCTATATACTAGGATTTTTTAAGCAATTTTTATGACCTATAATTACACACACCTCTATCTAATAGATGTTGAACATACTGTTTCAGTGTATGTTGAACTACTACCTCACGAAATGATGATTTCTCACTTATCCTTTACCATCAATCATAGTGGACATTATGATGGAAACACTATTTACAAATTTCATATACTACATTTATTATGTAATTAAGCTTTTTTATTACTTTTACAACACACATCTCTTTACATCCCATTTGATGTTAATACAATAATCTTATTTGAGGATTTATATACCACTACCCCCCTCAAAGTGATGTGATTCATTCAGAAACAACATAAAATGTATAATGGATGGGTTTGATGAACTTATATGATATTTATGAGAGATAATATTTAAATATTAAAACATAAAAAATCCTTAATAAATATATACAACCCTATGACTTTGGCATGTTTTCCCGCATTGTTTGGGAAAATTGTTTCATATTTTAAATTAGTAATGTAACCTATTTTGGTATCATTATAAATACCATTAAAATATAACAATATAATAAAAAACAATTTATTTTTAATAAAATAGTACATAATCCAAATTAATTATTGAAAAATTCAATAAATCCACCCTAAGTAAAATATGATATTCTTTTGAATAGTTTCTAGATAAAAATTTTGGTTGTTCAAAAACTTTAATAAATATTTTTAATTGTGGTGATTAAAAACTCGTACTTATGATTAACTAATTATAAACCAATTACTATATAAATATTTTACAAAAAAATTCTATTTAGACTTCCAAATAAACTAAAGAATAAATTATATTTATTTTATTCTTCATTGCAACATTATTTTTTATAGCACAACTTTTAGGAGACATAACATTTTAATGTGGTAATAATTTATTATAATCTTCTTATACATATTTAATGCATATTTTTATACATATAATATTTTTATTTATAACATAACCTTGAGTTAACGTACCTTTTTATCCAATAAAATATTCATTTTATATCTTATCCTCTATGTGTTAAACAACATATGGATAGCCTATTCTAGGAATGATATTTTTTAAATAAATTCATGGATCTGATTAATTACTCTTTGTATCGAAGTATAAATTTAGTGGATAAATTTATATAATAATTTGAAAATCCAAAATCAAACTCCATGATGTCCCAAATTTTAAATATATAGAATGAAAACATAAATGCCTCTATAAAAAATATACCATGTTAAAAAATTCATTTTTCATATCCTCAAATAATTAGAAATAATCCAATTGCATTCATCATTAATCATTCATGAAAGATCATTTAAAATTAATATGAAACAAAATTATTTAGTAACATTTAATGGGGATAAACTTCTTATAAATCATAATTTTACATTATCTAGAATATCAAGTGTAAGCTATGTGATATGCAATAATTTATTTTTCATTTTCCTAAAATAAAATTTATATGGACATTACTTGTACATGTTTATTAGAAATATTTCATCTACAAAAAACATATCTTCAATGAGACCAATGACTATCTCCTCTTCTGAATATGTTATATAATGTATGTTCATAAAATCTAAACCCACTAGTATAATTTAAGACCACCCCATTATCATCTTAATTATTTCAATGTGTATTTATTCATGTAATAATTTTTAGACATTCCACATGTTTTCCTCCCATAAATAAACAAATTAATTTTAGATATAAAAGTAAATTCATCCTCCAAAGAACTCTATATGTAGTACGGAAAACCTCAATTAATCTTATAAATATTTTCTCCTTGATTAACCATTTGATACACTTACATTAAAAATTATGTCACATGAAAAATAGCATGTAGTCAAGTTACCATTATATTTATTGACATAATAATCCTTCACTTTTTTCACCAACTGGTGGAATCAATGGCCTCCTCCCATGTGGATGATGTCATCACTATGCCATCAAATGAAGACATTTTTTAAGAATATTCATTTATTGGTGTGTAAGTACTTTTATGGGACATGGAATCTTTAATTATATCATCTCATATAGTGTGATACTCCTTAGGTCAAACTCTACTCAATGTTTTATAATATATGACATATTGTAGTTTCATTATTCATCCCATGGAATATTCATTGATTCCATATTATAATCATTATCAACCTCATAGCCACTAATCAATTTTTTTTATTAATCATCACATTTCTTATAATACCTTCACCTCATAATTTTATGTAGGTATTTTTCATATTTTTTTCTTTTTTTATAACCTATAATCATCATAAGACATTGCTAAAAAAATCTAACAAGGAATTCACTAAGTCAAAAAATTTATTTCAAATAAAATTATATTTTCCTTATAGATTCACATTTAAAATCTATATACATTAATTTTAAAAACCTAAGATAATTATATTCGAACAAAATTATATTTTATATTTTATTTTATATAAAATATATCCAAAATTTATATCAATTTTTAAAATGATAAAATTTCAAATAAACTTTTATTTTTTAATCACACACTAATAAATTTAATAAAAATACACACTATTCATACTCTTGATAATAACTAATAAAATAATTAAAACATTATTGTAAAGTACATATCCTCATTACTATATAAACACCCCTCATTCACACCTTTCACTTCACATCCAAAACCTTGTACATTAGCAAATATCATTCTAAATCTATATCAAGGATCTTCTATCCACATTCTTAAGGCTATTTTATATATAAAAATCACTCCTATAATACCCTTATATTGAATCCAATGGATGAGATGAAAATATAAATATTAAGTTTAACAAGTCTCTCCTCCCCTTTATATTTGTGATTATTTTGTTTTAGAACTCCATTAAACATTATCTTCATTTTTTCCAAGATTACATTTTAATTCTATTCAATTCCCTTTATCCCTTTATTTAAGATAGATCACTAATTCCTTCTAATTGAACCCTTTTCCATGAGTCATTACTATGTTGACATAAAGTTTTTAAAATACACGCCTTTTTATTTGGATTCACCTATTAAAACTTCTCTAGTATATATAATTATTAAAAAACAAAAATATACATATGAGTTTAATTATACTTTATTATTTTTATGAAACATAAATATTTATTTGTTTTTCTATACTTTTAAATCTTCTAGAAAACATCATTAACCTATTCTTATCTTACACCACCTAACTAAATGTTAATGTTTTATTTTTGAACTATTTCTATCATGAATATCCTTTAAAATTGTTTTCATGATTAAATATAACATTAAATGTAATAACATTCCATGTATAAATTTTTGAACTGACTGAAGAGGAATGAAATTATGTAATTTAAAGTAAACAAAAAATATGTTTTTAACCATGTCACATTAGACTACTATGTATAATTCCATGTATTTTGATTATTAATTTAACGATTAGACTCTTTTACTTTATAAATGACATGGAAAATATACCACATAACTTCTATATAATATAGATCCACTAGATAATGGTCTTTAACCATTACCTTTATATCATGAATTTTCTGAAACTATTAAGTGAACATATTTAAAATAATCAATACAAGAAATATTAATTTATTAAATGAATAATAATGAAAATTGAAGGATTATGAAGATGAAATGACTATTATAAACATTTTAAATATACTATTAAAATTAATGGAACTTTACTATTTGTGTGTTTATAATATATATGAAGAATTGTTTTACTCAAGGTAAGGTCTCTATTCCTTGTTCTCATTCATTTCATATAATATATATTTACTGAATAGTTTCTCAATCACTCTCCATATTTATCTTTACTTTATATTTTTATCTTTTGCACATTCCATGTATCTCATGGATTTATTCTATATATTATCCTATAATTCTATATTTTTCAAATTTTTAATTGATCTTATATTTTCTACTCTATATGGTTTGAATACCATATATTTCATGATCTTTATTGAAAGGTGTTTAAAAGAAGGTTATTGTATTTTTTGACTAGGGAGGTGTTGATAATATGTATATCTATTATTTCAATTTGTGTAATTATTTATTACTTACACAATTTGATGTGGGAGGTTCTTTAAAGAGAATTACATAGTGTAATCTCTATTCATTCCTTACATGTGATGAATACATTTGAATTATTAAGTAAATTATAAGGGCTTGAATTACATAGATTCTCGATGCATTGGTATGTCTCAAGATACAAAATTATGTATATATTTGGTTTATTCCTACACATTTTTGTATGATGTCCTAAAACAAGGCCTTAAAAATATGGTTATGATGTTTGATAATAATCATTTCATCATTATGATATTGTTCTATTTTTATCCATGTGGTTGTATAATTTTATTATTATGGATACAATATGATTTATACTCTGTTATGTAGAATTTAATTGTTTGTTTATTCATTTCATATTATATCATGCTTGTTCCATATTTTATTCTTTTATTAATTAAACCTTACTAAGCATCAAAGGTCACCCCTTTATATTATTTCACTATTTCACAAATAAACCAAGATGAATGGTATATGAGTTCAAAGGATAGTCATATAATTAATAGTAAAAATTTATATGTTTTATGATGTAATTTATTCTCCAATATAATGTAATGATAAATTATATATCTAATCTCCTAATACAACTAAACATTAGAATCATGTGTTTTCTTATATATTTTTTGGTAGTCTAGTGTAATAAATTACCACCATCTATAGATATTTGGAGTCGAGTTTTTTTATATGGGGGAAGGGAAATATAATGGAAACATTGACCTTTAGTAGAGTCAGCAGGCACTGGTGTATTAATTAAGACATAATTACAAATATTCTCTGATCATCATTGATAGGCATCAGTTAAGTGGGTACATGTAAAGTTATATTAAATATTGAATCATTTAAAAAGAGATAGATTATAGAAACATAGTGTAAGATTTAAAGTATGAAGATATGGTATGGGTATTATTCTTTAAATTTTCTTGTTTGATATTTTATTAACCTGTGTGAAAAAGTGATAGTAAGAATTTCAAACTTCGGTAATGTAAAGAAATAAAGTAAAAATATATATAGTCATATTTTAACATTTTTTATATAAAAATTGATGAAAACCCATTTGTTTTTAGTGATTTACATCATTTATTAAGCAAATGAAATTTAAAATTTATTTAACATCAGTTATTAAATAATAAATCTTCATGTCTCAATGTTGAAAATATAGTTTTACTTGTTTAAAAATGTTGTGCCACTTAGATTCTATCATTTCTCTTAGTGGGTTTTTTTTAGTTTCCTTAGTGTATTTTTTGTTGTTAATAAATTTAATTTTGGGGATTTAATATTTCTATATGAAAATTAGTGTTTTATATAATATTTTTATAGGTATTTACTTCATACAGATTTTTAGTAGTTGATTGTTTTATTATCATATGAAACTATTATACTATTATTATTTTTTCCACGATTTGAGAATTGAAATGATAATAGGTGTTCGATATTTTATTTTCTTAATATTCTATCTTGGTTTCAATGAGATGTTAGACATGAAAATTAGTGAGTTCAATCATTTTATATACATATTTTTGGTAAAATAATTTTTAGGGTTATTTTTCAATAGATTTTTCTAATGTGATGATACTCCCAACTATTGTGGAGAATATTTTTGCAACAAGTTAATAATGATTATTACTCTTATTAGATGAGTATTTTTTAGATGGAGGATTATTCCTTTTTTCTAAAATTCTGTGAAGTATAGTTTTTTCATTTAGGAGTTCTTATATTATTCATGTTTTCCTAAAATTTATTTGTTAGTGTGATCTATGTTTATGTTATTATTTTTTAAAATTAAATAAATATGTATATTTAATATAATTTTTCCAATTTATACCTATATATAATCTCCAAAACAGTTTATAATAGACCAAAAAAATGTATTATTCATATTTAATAAATTAAATATTAATGAATAATTTATATGAGAATATTATACATTTTACATTATAAAATCCTTTTATGAACAATAAATAAAAGATAATCCATTTATATTCAAAAAATATAAAATTTATGAAAAATTCATAAGTATAAATTTTAATTTCCAAAATATTTATATTAATATAAATCTAATCTGAAATTAATTTTAATCATATATTTTAGTACACCTCATCGCAATATTATATTGTTTGGTTCCCTATAATTTTAATCTATATGGAATAATATGACGCATTACTATAAAATTAAGTGATATGAGGTGAAATTGGAATCATATGATTTTTTTAACATCATTTTAGATCATTTAATAAAATTATCACATATTATATCATATGATACATTATAAAAATGGTTTTATAATGTATCATCTCTAATAATATATTATTATTCTCTAATATGATATAATCCACTTTTTTCTTACATTCTGGACATTAAAATTTAATATAATATAACAAATTATATTTTCTCACTGGATAACTCAACTAATTAAAATAGGCCCCATAATATAATAGCGCACAACTTCTATAAATTACACTATATGATTCTTATTTATTCATATTTTTTACTTTCAGTCCAAACCATTTCACCTTATAACTATTATTACTACAATATTTTATTTTTTAGAAATAAATATACCAAAAAAGAAGTATAAAAAATAATATAAAACCATAATAAAAACCAAGAGTGGAATATGAAGATAAAATTAGATTTGAAATAACACTTACCAAGATATTTATAGATTCATTTCATTTTGATTTAAATAAAATCATAAAAAACAACCAAATGATTCATGCCTCCTTTAGTGATGAAATAAACATACAATCTCTAAATTTAAATATAAATTACTTCTCTTCACCCATGGTTTCTAAAATTATATAAAATAAAATAGTAAAATGGACAAAGGTAGATATTCATAAGACAAAATTATCTAATATTTTTTCATGGATTTAGAGATGTACTCTATTTTATAATTAAATTTAAATAAATTATATAATAGTCTAGTTTTATAAAATGTTAGCTAAATATTATTTATTTAGTTTTCAATTATTGAAAAATGGGATCCATGAGACTTTATTATACTTTATGGTCAAATAATTATTACATGTATACTGAAGGGATATACGTCTTTAAGAATTTACAAAATATATAAGTCCCCAAGTTATAAGATCCGTGCAATAGGCTCAGTTGTCAATTAGATGTTTTGTTGAAAGAGACCCTTATATGATACTCTAATGGGAATAAAAAAGGTTAGTAAATTATAGGGTATGGGTCTCTAATGGTGAGGAGAGGTTATGGAATAGAAAACTGAGGCTAGGTGAAGTAAAGTTATGAACTTCAGTATATAGGTGAGATTGTAAATATCAGTATAGAGCTAGGGTTCAATGGAATGATGATTCTAGGAAAGGGATCAAGGATATAAGTGAGTGTATGGATAATAATGTTTTAGAAAGGGGAATTAGGTATGGTAGAGCTGTGAATTGATATTGGAGTTGGGAATCGGAATGGAAATGGAGATGAGTCAAGGCATGGAAGTCAAGGTGAGGTCAAATATTCGACTTGATACAATATGGAGGATTGGAATAAAATCTATAAAAAATAATTTTCAAGTTAGGGGATGAAATTGAAATAATATAATTATGTGTACATGTGTGGGAAAATAAATCATTCTTTTTCCAAAACATTCATATAAATTAGAAGATTATGGGATTTTAACCCGACATATGATGTCATAGGCAGAACCCTTATTCACACATCTTACTAGGTTTCAGTACATTACATATTTAGTTAAAATAACAATGAATAAATTTACTTTAAATCCACAAACCCACCAATATTTTAGGAACTTTTAAATTTTTTTAATTTTCTATTATCAAAATTTGAAATCCTTGTTGGTAACCATCTTATTATGAATCAGTTAGTTATGGAAATATTATTATATCATATTTCACCTATTAATATAAAATATTACATATTATATATATAATATAATATTAATATTAAATATTAAAAATATATTATAGTTAACTCAAAATCCCCAATTAATAGTAGTATATTTATGGAAAACTCAAATAGAGCCAACTAGTGAAGGGTAAATAGTTTGTTATAAATTATGATACATTAAGAGTTTGTCCTTGATAAATTTTGATATTACATATTTAATGAGACACACCTTTATATCTTATTTTTCATTTCATATTTTTTAATTCAATTTGGTTTTGTTTATAATTTATATATTTAAATAGAGTTATAGATTTTGGGAAGAGAATAAGAGGATGATAAAATAGGTAGTGGTTTTAGAATATCGTGAATTAACCAATTATTATGAATTGTATACATGGCAGTACCTGGTTGGATATAATGTCACTATCAACTCCACTATATACAAATAGAACCTATATAGGGTACCTGGTAGTGCTGTAGTTTTCATTTCTAAAACAATTAGTAAATTTGTTTTTTTCTTTTAAATAGTTAATACCTAAAAATTATTCCCTTATTAATTTATTTTATTCAATCCACACACCAATTATCATGGTTCTCCCTTTTAAATAATATTAATACTGCTCTCTTTCCTCTTCTTTCAATGAGTTAAATTTCATAATATTCTATTTTATGCATTTTCATCCTCTTTGGTTACATTATATTTCAATGTATCAAGTAGTTATGGGATCTAATATAACGTAACAAAAAGGAATTGATCTTGGTTTTCATTTAAGAATATATATCCTTTTATGGTAGTTATTTAATCATATAATTATTTCATGCTAGGTTATTTATATTGTTATAGTGGGGGTATATCATATCCCTTTGGACCTTAAAGGGTTGTTATATACTAATTTTAAGTATGTGGCCCCTTCTCCCTCTCATGGGATTAATTATTTGGTCTAGTAGTGGTTTTTGTATGAGAGGATTAAATTATAATGAAGTATTTTTCTACAAATAATGTTTACATAAAAAAATTACAAAATAAAAAATGGTAATAGTTAATCCAATTAAAAAAATTATTGACTTTACTGATTTTATTTTATATTTTACTTTTTGAATTGTTTAATTTTTTAGCATACCTTATGCATTATTTACGACAAGTAACATATTTCAAAATGAGATAAATATTTTTATATTCATACACATGTTTCAATATTTAAATTTATTTAAAAACGTTTTTTTATGAGGGTAATATATTGAAAAATGTTAAGTTTAATTATTATATAAATAGTTTCCTTTTATATTAGAAATGGGATATTTATCCTTCAATATCCACATGGGAAATCATACTCATTAGATTTTTATTTTTCTCTCTTGGCCATGTTTGTCTCAGCTGGTATGTGTGTAATTTATTTTATCTAATTTCACTTATTTAAGGGTTGTATAGCTATTTGATCTTTGATTATATATAATTTCATATACATATAAGTTTTTAATTCTATTGATATCCATGTAACCCAGTGAATAGGTATCTCCAGAATAGATAGAATTAATTATTTTAAATATCATATATCCTATTAGTTTTGATAAAATTTTATAATTTTTTTTTAATTTTTTAATTTTTCTAAAATATGTAAACCATCTTGCGTATTTTTGTTATACATACCATGAGTTTTAGGATATCCTATAGTATTTTTGAGGTGTTCCTAATGAGTTTTAGATTCATAATCTAGTACCATTCATATATTTGTTCTGTGGTTTGTATAGGATAATGTTTATCAAATATTATTTTTAGGTATCTAAAGACAGACAATAAGGATTGAATGACACATAACCTTTACTTAGTATTAGTTTTATTTTCCTTGATAAACATAATTCATTAAATTCATAGAGATCATTTTTAAATATACATTAACCATAATAATCTCAAGTGCATATTTTTTCAACAATACCTAAACTTAAGATAGAGAACATTTAGTGTGGTTTTTGTAGGGTTATGATGTTGATATTATCGAAAAACATGGTAATAAAAACACAGTATCATATACTATGTTCAATAATACAAAGATTAATAATCTATAATGGAGGAAATGTTTTATTAATATATAATAATATTTTTGTTAGTTATGTGATTGGAGATGATTAATGTTTAATATATTTAATTCTTGATATTTGTAATTTTTATGTCTACAATATATCAAAAATTAATGGGTGAGAAAATTATAGAGTTTTTTTTAATTTTCATTTATATAATACTTCCAAATAGAAAAATATCTATTTATTTTCCAATTTTTGTGAGCATGAGATCATATTTGACTAATTCGTATTAGTTTTGGAAGTATTATTAGAGAAGGTATTTAGATAGTTTTACACCTCCCTAGTAGACGTACATCCTTGGATTATTAACATGCACTATACCATAGAAAATGGTATTTTTACACATGAATGTATAGAAATTATTTTTATTTTATATAGTGGTGCCTTTTATATGAATAAGTGAACAAAAAGCATCAGCATCCAAGTGTATATATTTAGGAATTAAATATTCTAAAAAGTAATTGTTGTGATATAAATAAATAAATATATATATATATAATTAATAGTATTACCATGATTTTGTAACATCTACTACACCTTTTAGGTGGTTATTAATAAATTAATAATGCTGAGTTAATTTGTATATGTTCAAGAGAGAGGCATAGTTAATAAGTATGAGGTATTTTTATATGGATTATATTCTTAAACTGTATAGATAATTATCAGAAAAAAATATCTCAATGGGATATAAATTAATTTTTTTTATAATAAACATTAAAGAGAAAACTATATTTAAAAAAATAATACAAATAAGGATGAAAAATACTCAATGGATAATCTGGTATATTCTTCATGAATACATGTTTTACTTCATTATATTTGTGCATAATCATTCAAAAATGATGGAAATTTATTAAAAAATAAATTTATTGTTCTACTAGTAAAAATAACCTTTGAAAAATTATGTTGGGTTTTATGTATCACACTGCATTATTAGTCACAGTCATTGAGTAAAACAGTGATCATGTCCAAGCTAGTATAACAATCCATGGGAATTCACTTGTAATATGTGATAAAAAGATGATAGACACATGTCATTAAATGTCATACAAATTCATGACATAATGGGCCTCAATAATTAATTTTATAACATTATATTTATGAATGTATCCCCAAATTTTAATAATAAGATATGTTCTTAGTGGATAGTGTTTTTTTAAATATTTTTTAATTCACAGGAGAAATTTATAATTATTTTAATTATAAAATAATATAAAATTTTAACCACATAAATTGTGGTTTCATAGAGCCATCAGTATACTTTATTCTCATAGGTACTCAAAAAATAACTCACACTTAATTGGCTTGTGATATCTAGGCATCAATAATGATTTGATTTTTAAAAAGTGTATATTAGTGTTCTATGAGAGGAAGTAGAAGGTACATTATATGGGTATTATACTTTTTGTGAGAATATTCTAAAAACTATGATATAAATGAGGTATATTAATATTTTTATGTCTAAATAATGTCACAGTATCCCAATTTTTTATTTTAATTTTATTATTTTCATTATAAAAACATGAATTAAAAAAGAATGTAATTTATGGGTATTGTTTTTAGATTTTATTTGAATTTCGTCTTTATTTGTTAAAATTTTCAATATTAAAAGATATAAACGTGGTCATTATTTTAATGAATTTATTAGATTTTGGTCTTGAGTAAAAAGTTTTTATTTATATCGAAACATTTCATTCTCAATAGTATGGGATTAAAAATCTAGCAATTAAAATATCTTTAATTGGATAAAATTTGATAAAATGGACATTTAGTGTTGTTAATTATTAAATGATTATTTTGGGATTAATGATTTTTAATTTTACTATTTGGGAATTTTATTTTGAAATAATATAAATAAATAATGGAATAATATCTCTAAACATTCATTCAATATCTTTTGAGTAGAGCATAACATCCAGAGGATACATACTAAGAAGATGTTCAAAAAATATATATTAATGTTTCACCATAGTCCTACACTCCTGAGCTCAAATCCATAAATGCATAGTTTATATAGTTTCTTTGCTATGAACCATATATTATTAGACCTAATTTTCCCATAATTACATGACATAAAGAAAATATTTAATTACATTCATTACCAATATATTACAAGATTATACCTTTTGACAATTATAAAAATTCATAAAGTAATAAATCCCATGTATTTCTCAACTAATTTATATTTAAAGAACAAATTAGTCCATAAAAATCCTTTAATATCTTCCCCAAATCCCCCCACGCATGATATTATTATAGTCATGTCGTGTGCAATAATATTTTTCATAACCTAGAGAAATATATTCATTGTAAGGGGTGATCTCAAATGCTCAGTAAGGGAAACATAAAACTAAGGAAGCCATAGAATAATCATGGCATAAATATTAAGGTGGGAATAAGTAATCATCATAATAACACAATCAACTAAAACTAATAGCATAATATATTTATGAATATAAATCAAAATAAATAGATCACATCAATAACATAAAATAGTTCATTAAGTATGAAAAGAATAATTTTGAACAGTTAATTCCATGATATGAACCAATACATGATGATATTAGATATCTTGATCCTAATATTAAGTTCATTTATTTAGGAATTATCATGTTCTGGGTAGGCAAACACCAAAATAATCAAACAAGTTGTTCTCATAAGACCTATTGATGCATCGAGGGGAAATAAAATTTTAGGTCCCACACATTAACTATTTATATTCATTTCTTTCATTGTATGAGATAATGAGTAAATAATATATAATAATATTTTCCAAAAATAATCTTTATTTTAATAACAAAATACAAAATGCCAATATTTTCCCTAATTCAATAAAAGGAAGAAAATGATCACAAAAAATCTAGATAAAGATATTGTATGGTTAAAAAAATATATATTCAACTTTCCTGAATGATTAGGGAACATATATATTAGAATAAAAATATCCTAATTTAAAAAAGTTAACTAACAAATAAAAGGAATATCTTTATATGTAATCATCCCTCATGATAAACTGTATGAGGTAAAGGTATAAATATGAGTTAATAATTTATTTGTTCAATGAAGACATGTAATCTTAATGGACACCCTTTAATCAATGGAATGGAAAAGAGAGTATTCAAAAAGTATTGGCATTGGAAGAAAATTTATTCCTATTCTTGGTGGGGTTTGGAAAGATAATGATAGTGATGGATCATATTTTTATATAAAATATTATTTCATAGTAAATAAAAATAAATAAGGTGTATGGTTAAAAAAGAATAGATCCCAATTGTAACAAAATAAACTACTAATGATTTTGACATAGATGAATAACATCATTGCAAAATAACTCTTTGAAAGATATCACACGAGAATAGGTCTATAATTGAATTGTTTGATGCCAAGAGTTCAATCAAAAAAAAAATATATATATTTAATAATAATACATGTAATATAAATCCATTGATTTTAAATCCTTAGGAATATAAAAAGGCAAATAAAGTGGAAAATATTAAAGATATTTTATAAAACATTTTTAATATTGACAAAAAATGTAAACATACATTTCAGTTTCATAATTTAACTTTTAAAATTGAAGTTTTTTTAAAAATAATATCCCATAATATATTGTTTAAAATTAGTTAATGTTTTATAAAGTATTTGAGGATCTTATAAATGAAAATTTTTGTATAAAAAACATTTTTAGTACTTTAAAATTACATTTTTTGAAACCCCATATAGTAAAAAATAATTTTTTACTAAAAATTCACATTAAAAAATAATATTATATAAAACCATATAATAATAAATTAGGGTGGGATAACCCAATAATATATAAAATAATATCATTATGAAACAATATAACTTAAGTAAATATGACTTGAGATATCAACATCCCTTGTGGGAAATATATTATTTGAAGAAACAAATATTTTAAATGGGGGGCTTTATGTGGTATAAATGTAAAAAAAGGAAAATATCACACAATACAATGAAAGGGTATTATTTAACCAACTTATATGAAATCATCATCATCATCGTCATCGAATCTTAATTAATGAAAATTGAGTTACTAAAAAATCTTATAATTGGGGTAACAGATGAGTTAAAAGTCACTTATTTAAAAAAATGATTTGGATTAGAATTTATATAAATAAAAAGTATCATAAAGATACATCCATGGGTATTGAATACCCTGTTAAAAGTAAAAAATGGTGTATAACATAATCATGTCTTGAGGAATTAGAGTTTTAGGTATATAACCCTTTCGTCTTGAGTAATATTTAAATAAAAATCACTTAGAAAAGAGGACTTGTAATTAAACTTTTAATACCATGATTAAAATATAAATCATGATATGATATCTAAAATTGGTATTATATACATAAAATAAATGAAATTAAGTGTATGATACCATTTATGTCTCAAATATAGGAATTTGTGAAGAAACCCCTTAAAAGTTTTGTATCTTTCGAATCAGTGGCCATTTAAATAACGGACACTATATAGATCTTCAAACCCAAATATTTTCATTAATATAAAAAGTTTAATTCATTAATAATTAATCCCATTAGATGATATAAATTAGTTTATTTAATATTAAACATGTTTCATTAATATGAAATAATAAAAAGAAACCATTTCCTTAATTTATATTTAATCAAAATGCACTCTCAAAACCTGTATAAAATAAGTAACTATCTTAATAAACCATTTTAAAACCTTTTTATTTCTATATACTTTTGTAAAATTCATTTATAATCATTATTAATTTAAATACTAGTTAGTTATTAACTATTTTATATATTAGTTGTAAGTAAACCTGATTATTTTTATCATGTTTCGTAAAACAGTACCGGTAGTCAATATTTTTACAATGTTTATAATCCCAAGAACAATAAATGTGACATCAAATATGTTAAATGTTATTTTTAAAGTTACAATTTTATTCCATTATATTTCTGGATAAAATCTATATAGATGAAATTGACGATAGTCATTTTTTGATGATTTATAATGAATGAAAGGTATTTTTCTAATTAATATGATTAACAATAATTTTAAAATTAAAAAAAACAATTATATAAATATTTATATCATATTATACAAGTATTTAATTTTTCATATTCATGAGTCATATAAATCCATATCATTGTTCAAGTAGGTGGTTAAACCGGCCCAGATATAAACATAACAGGATTAATGGCAGATTATGTGATAGTTTAGTTATAATTTCATCATAATTGGATCATAATGATCATTTTACTTCTTATTAGTTTCATATATCAGAATTTTAAGCAATTATAAGAATATTTAATGGATATGAAATTATTGCATAATATGAATTAAAACATTTCCTCTTAGTATGCTTGTTTCAAATGAATGAATTTGATGATTATTATTTTTTGATAATATCATTAATTAGATCTAAAATTTGTCTTAAAATAACTTCAATGATTTCATAAAAATAAATTTTCTATATTGAACACATTATATGTACCATATGGTAAATGTGTTGATGAATTGAAAAATGAAAATCAATCAATCTATGGAGGTGGTAGTCTACATGTATGCATGGATGATGTTTTCTTATTTCCATATAATGTGGAAAAGGAGTAATTTTTTTTCATTTTATAATATAAAATATTTCATAAATATCATAATTATATATTAATTTACCTATTATTACATTCCATTTTGGTTGGTGAAGTAAAAATAAACAAGTTGTGTTATGGTGGTGGTGGTCCGGACAACACATGAGTAACAGTTTGTTTTTTATTAATAGAAAATGGAAAGGTTATTAATTGTGTTCTATAATTATATTAACATATTATTATATTAATTTTAATTATTTTATCATTTTAATACAGTGTAAAAATAATATAAATAATATTTTCACATAAAGAAATAAAAATGATAAAGGAGTAGTTAGAAATATAAACTTCACTTCTTGGATTATCTTCTATATAAATGAGGTTAAACCTTTGATGGATTATGTTTTTAGTAAACTGAAACCTCTTGAATGTTCTTAGGAATTTTGTAAAGATTTTTTTCCAAATTTTGGCCCAAACTAATTGGATTGAGGTGATAGATGAAGAGGGATAGGAGTACCCATTTTATAAGTGAAAATGTTTGGAATTTTTTTAAATACCCAAAACAATTCAATAATGGGAAGTCACCCTCAAGGAAATTATCTCCAATATAGAGGTAATAATAGAGAAGAGAAGTTATATAATTAAGAAATCTATAACCATCCATTCCATTAAATTTTTTAAACGTAGTTTTGTTTTTTCCCTCTTTGTTAAACCATTATAAAACCTTTTTAGTTTTACCAAGATAAGTAGTTTTTCCCAAATTATCCTTTTTTTAATGAAATTATATTGGTCTTAAAACTCATTCCAAATTATGTGAGTGTGGGTTATATCCATGACCACTGAGTATAACAAATTCAATTCATTGCATATTTATCTTTAATAGTGTAAAGTGCTACTTGGTAATATTTCATATAGTACCAAGTAAATAAATCATATCCGAAAAAATTTAAAACATCCATATATAAGTTTTTTATCCATTTTCATCCACAAAAGTCGACATCAAAAAATATTGTTCAAAATAATTTCTAGAAGAATAAAATAATCCAATATGTCTAGTTATATTAAGTTATTGTAAAATTATTTTAAATTATTTAATATGGGACACACCTAAATAATCTTTAAATCTTACTTTTAGAAAGGGAATTCATAAGAGTGGCTTTTTTGAAAACTGGACACCAAGGAATCCCCCTCCCCACAAAGAGGTCATAATTCCCTAGCTGATAAGGATTTGTTCCCAACTAAGATGACAGAGAATCCCATAAGGTAACACCTCAATCAGTGATGGTTCAACACAGAAATCTGTCATCCGGGTGAAGTGTGACCATTTTGTCCACCCAATGAGACACTAGGTGACTGGATAAGACAATTGGTACATGGGAGGAATAAATTACCCTAAGAGCAGGCTCCCAAGAATTTAATCCCAGACCTCACTGAACCCCATTGCTTTTGGCCCCTAGCCCTACACCACTAAGCCATTGCCAAAGAAGTAAACGTACATTAGGTTTTCAGGAACAATGGGTTACATGGTATAGGAGCACCATCACCCATCACCAAGAGATTTTATGTACTTCCCATTCTATAGGATCAAGTGTAACCACACCTGGGATTTCAGGACAGTTCCACATGGGGTAGAGGGTCCCACAAGAGGTTATAATGGCATATAGTGTGTGTTTTCTTACGATAACTTGAACTCAGAACCTAAGGGTCATAATTCCACTTCCACTAACCAAATCACCCATACCTCTTCGACAAAAAGTACACTGAGTTTTTAGGACCAAGGGGTTACAAGGTATAGGCGGGCTGTCACCAACCCCCAAGTGCCTTTATGTACTTCCCCAGCCGCAGGACCAACTATAATGGAACCTAGGCTTTCATGCTAGTTCCACATGGGGTAGAGGGTCCCATGAGAGGTGATAATGGAATTTATTGTGCATTATATTATGAGTACTCAAACTCGAAACCTTAGGGTCAAAATTCCACCAATGCTAACCAACTCACCCATGCCCTATGAGAAAAAAATATCACTGGTTTTTTAGGCCCAAGGAGTTAAATGGTATTGGTGGTCCATCACCAACCGCCAATAATTTTTATATACTTCCCTATCCACAAGCACAATTGTAATAACACCTGGTCTTTCAGTCCAGTTCCACATGGGATATAGGGGCACATTAGTGGTTATAATGGATTATAGTTTTCGTTACCTTTCAAGGACTCAAACCTGGAACCTTGAGGTCAGGACTTCACTGCTACTAACCAACTCACCCAACCCCGTGGGAAAAAAAGTACACCAACGTTTCAGTCCCAAGTGGTTAAAAGGTATAGGTGTTCTGTCACCCACAATCATGCACCTTTATCTACTTCCCCGACCATATCCCCTAGTGTAATGGCACATGGGATTTCATCCTAGTTCCACCCAGGGTAGATGGGCCCATGAGAGGTTATAATGGTCTACAGTGTGTGTTTCCTTACAAGTTTCCTTATGATATCAACATGAAATCTCATAGATAATAATATAAGAACCATTAATTATAGTATATTATTTTTTACATACTGTAAGAAACTAATCATTCCTCTAAAAAAATTAATTTACACTTTTCCTAAATTCATTAATATTTAAATATTTTGAGGTTCCAATAAGAGTAAAAATTCTATTGACATTTTCATAACAAAAAAAATTTGAGTTAATACTTTATATAATTCTTTTGAGTTAAAAAAGTTCCTTCTATTTTTTGATAAATTTTAAATCCTAAAAAAATTTTCACCCATCATGCTCATCTAAAACTCAAATATCGAAAATTCACAAATGAATCTAAAATAGAATTTTTTTAGTTGATCTAAATTTAATGTCAACGATATAAATTTGAATATTTATGGTTTAAAAAAAATATTTTTAATAAAAAAATTCAGATTAGTATCTCTTTTAACATTATTTTTTGAAGTAAAAAATAAGGTTAATCAAAAATAATAGACTCTAAGGGAATGTTTAAGTCCATATAGTGTTTTCTTAAGTTTAAAAACACAATCATGATATTTTGGATTTCCAAAACTATGTTTTTGTTCTGCATAAACTTCCTCTTAAACATATTTATTAATAAATTCACACATCACATCAATCATAAAATTGTAATATTTTAAAAAGTTGTATCAGATAAAAGTATATGAATATCTTCAATCTAGCTACTGGAGTGAAAAAAAATTATAGTATATACCTTCTTGTGGATTATAACCCTTAGAAATAATCTAACTTTATTTATTACTATTATTCCATTTTCATCATGTTAGTTTTGAAAAATCCATTTTACATCAATCATGGGAAAATATTTAGGATGTTCTACCCAAGTCTAAATATTAACCGTCTAAATTTAAATGAGTTCATCATACAATGGTTTTATCCAAAATTTATCACATAAATCCTCACTGGGAGTCTTAGGTTCAAATTTTTATATTAATATAAAATGTTCTCTTTCATTTATTCAAGGATATCGTATTTTGACTAGTTAATTAGTATTATCAATGACATTATTAGTGGGATGATTCCTTAATATTTTCTAATTATGTGGGTTTATAAAATTTTTTCTTTAATAAAATGTAGAAATTATTCTAGAGGTATAACCTTTCAAAATCTTTCCTTAGTTATTATCTCAAGTGAATAATTTTTCAACCTGGATTTAAAAATAGTTTTGTAAAAATCATTTTAATATGAAACTTTGAGTTTTTTTAAAACACAAAAATTGGTTTCCTAAAATTTAAAATGAAATGTTTCCTCGACAGTACTTGTTCTTTTATTAAAAACATGAATGTCTTAATTTTTGTAGAATATAAAAAGAAAATTACATCATCATATTTTATAGAAAATTTATGTAAGTTTTATTTATTATTCATAATGAATTATTTGAATCCAAAAAAAATGTAGTAAGAAGTTTTTTCTTTATTATTATTGACAACACATAAAGAGATTTATTGGGGAAAGGTCTGATTAAATCTTGATTTATAGTATAATAGGTATCAATAACTGCATCAGCCTAATTTTTTTTAGCAATTGGGTATTCAATCAACATGGTACTAGAAATCAATTGAAGAACTTTATTTCTTATTTTAATAACACCATTTTGTGGAGGGGTTTTAATAGATGAAAATTTATTTATAATACCTTTCTTAATATAAAACGTTTCAAAAGAATAATTTTCACATTATTAACCATGATCACTATGGAACGTAACCAAGGGTGGGATTACATCATTTTTAATATGGTCTATATGTTTTTCAAAATATAAAAAGGTTTATAAATTTTTTTCTAGAAAATACACCAATGTATATTTAGTGAAGTCATCAAATAAGACATATACATAGTATTTTCCTCCAATGCTTCTAATTTGTATTAGACCAAATAAATTAATATGTAATAACTTTAAATCCTCATAAGTTGCAACATCACTAATATATTTAAAACTTTACTTATGTAGATTTCCAAATTTAAATGGATAAAAATAATTAGGATAATTAAAC
This sequence comes from Viscum album, assembly GCA_963277665.1. Classification (NCBI taxonomy): domain Eukaryota; kingdom Viridiplantae; phylum Streptophyta; class Magnoliopsida; order Santalales; family Viscaceae; genus Viscum; species Viscum album. The sequence goes on along the minus strand of OY728125.1, from coordinate 1,916,212,426 downwards.
CTAAGCTTTAGTAGATCTCTAATGACCCCTTTATTAGAAATTTTGAATAAAGTCCAAACATTATAGTCTTCTAACCAAATATTTTATAACCACGATTGACCGTTAATTTCACTAAGTCAAGATAGATCATGGATTATAAGAACTTATAAGTTTAGTTTATATACATAATCATGCCTTCCAAAAAAATAATAAATTTACCTTCTATTATTATAACAGTACATTAATCATTCCTAAAGTTCACAAGATAACCTTAATCACATATTTGAATTATTTTAATCGTATTGTGATTAATGGAAATAATATTTAAATCATTAAAAATTTAAATTTTAGCAATAAGTACAATATCAGTAATAATATATATTTCTCCTTGAGAAATATCTTTGAAATTAACTTTTATACCTTTTATCTTGATAGTATTCTGCGAAAAATACTTATTTATTGATATATATATATATAGAAAAAACTATACATGTACTAAATATTCTATCTTCTAGAACTCCAATTATTTCTCTAAATTATAAAAATTAGGTTTTCCATACCTACACTTTATTAGGTCTAGAATTATTAAGAAATAAATCCATAATAATCCATAATTTCCCCATAATTTTATATTCTATAGCATCTGATTATTTTGAAATATAATATTTGTGGAAACTAAATGATTGAACTTTATTTAAGGAATATTTTTTCTTCCATTTTACACCTATCTAACATTTCTAACATAAGAGACAACTTTCTAGAACAAATTCTTTATTTTCAAAATGATGTTTTTATTGTAAAACCAATCCCATAAGAACTTATTCATTATTACAAATGTTGGTACATGTCATCAAAATTATCTTTTCTAGAAGTAAAATTTAATAGAATTTTTTTCAACTATACAACTAAGTTTCAAAACCAAATTCAAACATTCTTTGGTTAAAGTAAAAATGGATTTCTTATATAAATATTTAGTATGATTTTAAATATTTGTAGAATATTTTTAAACTCTATAAATTTCATTAGAAATTTATGCTGTAGAAACTTAATATTTAATCTTAGCATTGTTATTTTTCCTTTCAGGTAAAGTTTTATTTAATTAATCTTTCTTATAGATAGGTGAATTATTTTCATCATCATATATATTATCTTTCTTGCCTTCAGAATATGTAGAAGATTCATTATCTGGATTAGAGTAGTTTTCATTAAGGTTAACTTTTTTATATATTCAAAGGATACCATTGCTTTGAAGAATTTTTTAATTTTTATAATTCCTATACATCAACCAAAAATCATTTAATTATCCCCGCTTACATTTTATTAAATTTATAATGTGAAATATCAACCAATTTCACATAAATTTTATGAAGATTTCGAACATTTCATTATTTTTTTTCTTATATAAATTTCATGATTTTTTATTTTTCTTATCCTTCTTATTCAGTCTAAGGAAATATGGTCTAATATGACCATTTATTAATTCTTATAAAATCATGTCAAGACAGTATTTCTTAATACTTATTTCCTATGTATTTTTCTTATACATATATCAAAAATCTGTATTTGGGATAATTTTATTCATCCTTTTAGCATGTTGAGAAAGTTTATTCCCACTCACTTATGGAGAACTTCTTTATGTCACAACCTCAACTTTATTTTCATTAAAATATTTAGAAACTTTTCCAGCCAATCTAGATTTCAATGCTATTCTAGATGAAGAATCAAAAGATACATCATTCATCTTTTTCTCATTCTCTATATCACTTTTCAATCATAACTCTTATTTCATGAGAATTCAAACCAAATCATCTAATATCAGGTTTATAAAATGTTTTGTAATATCTAGAGCTTTTTGTATAGATTACTATTCATTTGGCATGATATCAATAATCTTTTCAACTAACTATTTATCTATCAAGACATTACCTCCATGAGATTTTAAAATATTTATAATGGTTATAAATCATTGATTTGACAATGAAATAGATTCTCCAGGTTTAAAATCAAAATATTTACAATCTAATATAAATAAATTTCTTCATATTTAAATAACTTTTTTAGTTAAAAAATGTGTCACTTCAGGTTTCTTCTAAATACTAAAGGTAGTTTCACATAAATAAATATTATTGTATATATATTTCTTATCATATAACATGACAAAGTATTCCTGAAATGTTAGTTGAATTTATATTCATCTTTTTCTTCTCTTTTAAATGTAGTAACTTCTTTTTCTATAATTTAATAATTTTTTAATTTCATAAAAAATTGTATACTCTAGTATTGATAACAACAGTCTTCATGTTATCTCTCTAATACTCATAATCAGTGCCATCAAGGATATGTGTTCTTCCAATATTTAAATTCTCAAGTTTCATAATAGAGAAACCTATAATCATGAAAAAAAGATTCCATTTCCCTAAAAAACATGTTACTGTAATGGTTTATAAAAATTAAAAACCTTCTCAGATACCAAATTTAGTATTAAAAAAGTATATATTTTAATACAAAAGGGTGGTGAATTGTAGTTTATAAAAATCAAACATACATTTTATTTGCCAACCAATTTAAGAATGTAAACAAATAAAGTTTTGTACTGATTAAATCTATAATAATAGTAGGAAAGGTTTTATAAAAAATAGTATAAAACTTCTCTATATAAATACATATAAGAAAAAAAAAATTAAAAATAATAATAAAAAGCATAAAGTAAGAATAAAAAAATTAATGAACTTTATAATAAAGATACACTTTAACATTTAATTTTACGAATGTCAATAACATTAACATAAGTTATACATGATATTCACCCTATTATGGCGTCTTTCTTCCTAGACATTGAAGTCCTCAATCACTAATATTGAAAACCGTTTCTATTTCCATTTACCATGGGAAACCTAAATTGGAATATTTCAATGACCTCTATATTACTTAACCATGGAATATCTTGCTCAAATCATATGAAACACAAAAATTAAAAAATCAATGTTTTCTATGGAATTTAAAAAAGTATCCTCACAATAACATCCTTAAGAAAAAGTCTCTCTAAAATATTACAATTAAGAGTTTTAAGGAAAAAAGCTGCTAAAAAAGATTCATAGTAACTTTAGATAGTCAATTTTATAAAATTTACTTCTCCTCAATCATGTGGCTATAATTATAGATATTATTAAAATGGTCATATTCATTTATCAAGATTAGTTACAATAGCATCAGAATAACACCTTCTTCACTTGGAAGGTGATACACAAGAACTCGATAAAATGATCATCATAATATACACCACTATAGTTTAAATAGGATCTATTTGGTAAAATGGAAAAAAAATCTGATTGAAGTTATAATGTTATTAATCGGGTAGGTTATAGAAAAGTTTATTCAGTGGGCATGCCAATATCCCTATAATAATGTATGTCTGGTAGACTTGGTAAATCTATGTCTGATGATCATTTTTATTCTAAATCTATTGGAATTTATAAAAATACATCTAGTGATCATTGTAAACATATGCTTTATTTGAAAATTACATGTTCATCCAATAAGGAAGTTCCATCTATTGAAAAGGATATTATATTTTCAATAAAATAGATAAATTTCCAAAAAATAAATATTAATAACATGGGAGTAAAAAATGATAGAGGATTATAAGATTTCAAGGAAGTTTTTTTTAAATTTTCAAAATTATGGTTATAAAGTGTTGAAATTTTCTTTTCAACTAAACACCTCAAAGTATCATTGGACCCTTAGTGAGGATGTTGTTTTTTTTTCATCATACGTGTTTTTGTGTTATGCTTTTTAGCTAATGTTCAATTCATGAGACATGTTCTCAAGTAAACCATTGTATCCAAAAATATATTATTATTGTTTGAGGAGTTAATATGTTTTAGGTTGTTTTTTGAGTGGTTGAGGTCAATTGGATATATATTGAAGAGGTTCTAGTATGAACTGTTTCAAATAAAAAATTAATGATCATGAGTTCAAAATTGCTAAAGGCAGTCATCATACACGTAAAAAGATACAATTTTGTGTAGGATATTATGATCCAATAAGACAATCCTTCCATTTGTAATATTAATCAGTAATATGAAGTAGTTTTTTAGTTTTTAAAAATTGAAGAATTAAAAAATAAAACATATAAGAAATTTTTATCACACAAGGGTTATTTCTTTTATGTATTGGAGTTTTGAATTTTCCAAAATTTCAAAAAGTTATTGTCCATGTACTATGTTTTTATGTTGATTATGATATTAGAAAACATGTGCATAACTTTTGTAACACCCAATGATGTTTTGAGAGTATATTATAATATTTAATAAGATCATAGGTTGTGTAATATTCTTATAATACATTTTAGTCTGAGTATGATGATTGAGACCCTCATATGGAATTTTATATTTAGTAAAATTTAGAGTTTTACAAAGGATTTTAAAATGATGAAAATTTAAGATCCTTTAGAATTAAAATATTATAAATTAAAAATAAATATTATGATGATAATTACTTTATGTGTCAAAAATAATTATCACACATGGATAATTATCCAATCTAAGGTGAAAGGGGCTCTATCTGGGGACTATGTTGAGATGATGAGATATGTTCCCTACTATAAGAGGAGAATCCATATCACCACTTCTTGCATACATGGATATAATCTTTTGATGATATGAATGTGTTGATTTTTTAGTAATAATAACATTTCATATTTATAAATATCATCAATATGATATTTAGATTGAATCTTTAGGATTATTGAAGAAGGATGAGATTTAAATTTTTGAGATTTTGGGAACTTTATTACTAAAGATTATGAAAATTAAATCAGGAAATATTTACAGTATGATTCCAATATATAATAAAAAATATAATGAATATATTTGTCATAATTAATTATGTGTTTCTAGGAGTTTTTGAGAAGGGCCACTAAAGATAGATTTGAAGAGAAGAGGAAGAGTACATTCATCTATTAAGTATGTTTAAAGGCTCGAAACATTATTGGTGATATTTATTTTAAAGAAAGACATATAGTTATTTTGGAGATAGATTGTAAATGTAAGAATATATTAATTATAATGAGTTCAAGGCCAAACTTGTTTCTGTGTTCCTTTTGATATAAATAATGCAGTAGTGTATGTGGGATAATGACCACTACACACTGAGGATGTAGTCATCATTAAATGGAGGAAAACCTTGCTAATAAAAATTTTGTGTTTTTATTTTTTTCATCATTGATAAACTTTGGAGAGGTTTATTAAACATGAATAAGTTATTAGAAGTTTCTTGAAAATTAGTGATACTGATTCAACCCCCCCCCCCAATTCAAATCTCAATGTTCTTAAAGATCATAACAGTTGATATCAATGATCATCTAGATCTTTTGTAATTATAATAAGTTCTAAATAGGGATTAAAATAACACAGTTAAAAATAAATGTTTATAATAATTGTATTGAATATATTTTTATTCCTTAAAATAGATGGTGGAACTCAACCTTCACTCTCTTCAAACTGATTTTCTTGATTTAGTTCAATATGGATTCACTATTAAAAATTAATCATAAATGCGGTATCTAATAAATAATACAAAAACTAAAAATGATAGAAATTTTTGGAATGATTTATTATATAGTTTTTTAGAAAAGGAGATTAAAATGCAATGGGTTGCATAACTGCAAAGATTATTTTGAATAATCGTCATATTATTTATGAAGGAAACTAGAAATTTGAATAATTAAAGTTATAAATTATTCAATTATAGTTTAAATATGTTATAAAGAAATAATATGATACTATAAATAAGTTATTTACTATGTCGAATCGGTTTATCAACACAATTAGAGCGTTTGGAGAAACTCTTGAGGACTCCAAAATTGTAAATAAATTGAGGATAATCCTAAATGAAAAAATTTATACAATGGTATCATCTCTTGAAGATAAATCTCATAGTGGCTTAACCATTAATGAAATATATGGTAATATTATTAACTATGAAATGTGAATAAAAATTGTACTTAATAAAATTCAAGCCTGAAAATAATATTGATTTCAAAGCCTCCTAGGATATGAAGATAAAAGAGAGGAAAAAATAATCAAATGAGCAAGAAAAAAATGAATATATTTTTGAGACACTTTTTCTCATTAGATAAAATTCATAAGAGCATAAATAGGTAAGTACATAAATAATATTCCTCTCAAGTTTCAATTTATCAACCAAAAATTCCTTGAAATTTTTTAGGTTCTATGAAAACCACAAATAAAATATGTCTTTAAAAAGTTCATTAAAAAGTAGAGAATGATATTTCCTTACATTCCTATATAAGTAACATTATATCAGTAGAGGAATGTGTGGATGATAGTGGGGATTTTGTAGATAATGATAATTTTATAGAGGGGTCTCTCAGAGAGTGATAATGATAAAATTAAGAAAAAATGAACCCATTAAAAGATTAGACGTGAAACAACAGTGAGTATAATGCATAGGAAGAAGATACTACAAAGTAATATACTATGATAATAGATATCGAAAATTTTATGAAGGAAATAAAAATGATAATGGGAAGACCAAACAACGATAAAATGAGTTTGATAAATACAAAGACAACTATATAATAAAAATTATATCATAGTAAAATAAATTGATATACTAAATAAATAAATTTCAATGAAGGGAAAAGTAATTGAAGACATGAAATCTACCATTATCCTTGGAGATAAATAAATTTCCAAAATGATAAAGATGAAATTTTTGTTTAAGAAAAAGGATGATGAAATTAAAATTAATTTGAAAATTTGGTTAAAAAGATGAATGTCCTAAGAAACCTATAATAAGTAAATATTCTAATCATGAAAAAACATATAAAAGTGAATGTATTCAAAATTTATATTTAAATAAGAAACTAATTCAATAGAAGAATTAAATGATAGGAAAAAATATAGAATACCTAAATGACATAAACAAAATTTTAAATATTCACTATTTTTGGAAAATGAGGACACTCGAGTTGTGTTATCTTCATTAGTATGATTCACTATATGAATATGAATAAACATTGGGTCCCCCATCTCTATTGGAGATGGGGTAATCTATCCTCATATTCTCCAGATGTGTTCCTGAGCTTATTTCTCCCATTTTATAACCTTTATTATCTTCAAAAACTCCCAGATGTTTTCTTAAGCCTAAAGGTTTTAGATCTTTTTGATGTGTTACCTCATATTTAGATCTCAATTTTGTAATTTAAAAAATCTTTCTGTCTACTAAATCATACCCTGATGGATCAAATCAGGAATAATCATCCATTTTTGGATGATTTTGGACAGTTTACTTTAAAAACCTAGGGATTATAATATTGGGTGATGGGATTTCATCTCAATAAAATACCAATAATGATTCGTTTTACAACGAGGGATGATTTTATTCTTGAGTGGTCCAGATATCCACGGAAATGTGATGGGGTTGGATTGTATCTTTTTTTATGGTCATACAACTTTCACATGTAGGTGGATTATACTACCATAGAGACTAGGGTAAGCTATCCCAAACTCAATATTCCTTTCAAAAATACATCTATTATACATATACTGTAAAATTTGGTAGTTCATTATCTATGTTTTAGGGATAAAACAAATATTGTTTATCGTCTGATTTATATACGTATATGTGTGGAATTTGATGTCCCAAATCCTTCGATGGAATGGGTTCGGATTGATTCTGTAGAATAATTTCACTGTAAACAATTAGTAGTCTTTGATTCCTAGACTGAATATTGTTAATCATGCTTACATTTGGGCTATATTGTTTCATCTTTTCTTTATGAAGATAGTCACATGGTGATTAAAATAACATCACAATAAGAATTGGGGTAAGATACATTCACCGGACAGATAGTGGGGTTGGGTAGCAACGGGGTAGTTCATGATAATCCCATTTTGAATTCATATCTGAAGATTATAGTCATCTTCAATCATTTGAAGTGTGATTTTTTCGATCATAAGAAGGATGTGGAGGAACCTTATGATATAGGGGTAGAGGGGGTACGTGTCGATGACTCTTTGGATCCCAAAATTATTTTATCAATACCATTATCACATTCATAGGTATTGAAATATGGATGTAAACATGGACATGAGGTGGTGCATTAGGAAAAATGTGAGGGAGGTTTTTCCATGTGCACAAACCAAGAAATATTATTCCAGGAAACACTAATTGAACAAAGGGTAGGGTGAATGCATATAAAAGGTAAGTATCAAGAAAAACCATGCCATTTTTATGTGGATGGGTGAATTCAATGAGAAGTTAGATCCCAATAAGATATTCCCACTTTCTAACTACTTGGAAAGTCTAGAGGTTTCATTCACAGCTCATGAATAGTGGGATTTGACACCAGTTGAAATGAAAATGAAGATGCCATTAACAAAGGAGAACCAATTATTGACCAAGTATCATTTGAGGTTGAATATCATGATAAGATATCTTATCAATTATCAATTGATAGTGTATAGAGAATGCGAGGTGGAGAAATTCATAGTCCAGTGATGAATAAGGGAAAAAAGGGGACCAAGATACGAGGGGGTGTATTATAGTTAATGGAAATAAAGCTATAGTTCTAAAGGATTATTCTTAGATACATATGCCAATGGAAACAGATTCTATAGAATAACCAAGGTGATGAAATTCTAACTAGTGGTTTATGACCTAGAATATAATAAGGGTTTATATATATGAATTGGAAAGTAGAAACTCAATTATAGAGACACTATGGAATAAGGACTGGGTGGTGTGGTAGGAAAGGTAGTTGAGGAAAAATACAAATACCTTAAACTCATTCTCCATTATAAGGAATAAATAAGAGAAGGATAATTCTAGATCAATTCTCTAAAGGAGGATTTGGATAGAATATTAGAAATAGTGGATCAAATTGATGATATTGTGGATCAAAGTTCCTAGTTCAATAAACAAGTTAGAATTTTGTCATGTGGCTTCAATTAAAGGAAGATAAATGGGAATAAATACATCCAAACATAAGAAAATTTGGAACAAAAATTAAACATTTATTCAAGTATTATCTGAGTATGATGATAAATTCACTTCAATTGGGTCGATATAGCGTAAGAGATTCCAATAATTTTACCCGTCTCTTAAATTATTTTTTAATTATTTAATAATTTTATTGATCCTATATATTTAACTACTATGGTTTCCCATTTATTTATCAAAAATGATTTTATAATAAAATTTTAATTTTCAGGTCGTGTTTTTTAATAAAAATATAAAAAATTATGGTCTATGTTAGCCAAAAATGTACAATGAATAATCCCAAAAAATATATATAAGATCTACTCACCTAAGGTTTGGAAATAAAATAATATAGACACCCATTTTGTAGTAGATTTTTTGTTAAGTGCATTATTTCAAGTGTACTTATGGTTTTGTTATATGTTTATCCAAAATTCATATAACTATTGGAAAATAACTTCTCTACCTAGGATAATGAGATATTAAGAATTAGGAGGGATACACAAATACTAGATAATAAATCATCTAAACCAAAAATAGGTCAAGGAAAAGAATCAAAGGAATCGTTATTTTGAAATATTTCAGAGTTTTGGGGAAGAAGTGATCAAGAATTGAATACATCATATGTATTTGTTTCATTTATTCTTACATATTTTAACGTACTAAAATTAATTGGAAATCTTTAAAGTTAGATCAAGCAATAATCTAATATTGTAGATGTTGTATTAAAGGCATGAGAATCTAAAAAAACCCTTAGATGACTGATAGTGGGTGTTTATATCACATGATTGGGGATCTAAATAAACTAATAAATATTGAGAAATATGATGGATCAGTTGTGAAATTGAACAATGAAATCCCTATAAAACTGAGATTCATTGGATCAGTAAATATTGGTAAGAATAAAATTAGCCTATAAAATGTTTTTTATAAATTATATAAATAAAATTTTGTTAAATGTATCATAGTAGATTAATACTATAAATAAGTATATTTTCAAAAAAAATGAATGCATTTACAAGTGGATAAAAGATATATCTACTGTCAAAAGGGATTTGAGAACCCTAAGAAATTTATTTCAAGTTCAAGATTCTTTTTCTGCCTATTATTTATGTAAGAAATAAGAAACCAATTTATGGATGGTAGATTTGGACATAATTTCCAAAAGAGTACGAAGAAACTCATTAAGGAAGAAACAAATATTGTATGTATAACTTTCAAGAAAGTAAATATGGTAAATAAAATTCATAAAGGAGGTGAAATTAATTCATTAAAACCATTATAACTTAACCATTATAATTTTTTTGGGTCTATAACCAAAAAAAAAACTAGTGGATAAAGGTAATTTATTACATTTATAGATAAATTTATATAAATGATATATTTCTTGTTTATTTCACACAAATAATAGGGCTTATATAAATTCAATAGTTTTAAAATGCATATAGAGAAGAGAAAAGGATTACCTTAGAAGAGTTTAAAATAAAATAATTAATCTAAATATATATATATATATAATTCAGTGAATATCATGACAAAAAATTGTATCATGCATGAATTCATATCCCTATACAGTCTAAAATAAATAAGAGAGGCTAATAAAGAATAGGATTCTAGTTCACATGTCCAAAAAAAGTTGATAAAACATACATGTTAATGTTTTTCTTGGTATATTCCACAAGAACACCTAGAATCATCCAAAAAATGTGTCTCTTGAAACCAATTTTGACATTAATCCATATGATATTTGGTTTAAAAAGAATAAAAATTTTAATAATTTAAAAGTGTTTGGAAGTCCATGTCTATTTAAAAAAAAGTAATAAGTGGAGGAGAGTTTGATGAAATGATTGGTGATGGAATTTTACTAGGCTATACACAAAATGTTACGTCATACATGTGTTATTAAAATAGATCATAAAACAATTAAAAGTGATGATTTTGTAGTTAATGAAAACGAATAAAAAATCAAAATAAATTTTTTGATCGATAATTAGGAATGTGTTAACATATTTCAATATATAACATAATTAGTTGAAATCATAAAAATTAAAGAATATATCATAATTTATGGTATATATAGTGTTCATGATGATATTTTAGAGTGAAAATAAATTAATAACATAGTTTAAAGAGAGAGACTGATGATTAGTGGTGATAGATCCAGGAAAATTAATAATGTGGACTCCACAAATATAAAAGGAGACAAAAATCAATATATTAAAACTATGAAGAAAATTATAGTAAAAATCTTGAAAATTTTTCGATCAAATGGGGAGGAAAAATATATTAAGGTTATTTTGAGAAATAATAGTTTTTAATACCTTGAATGAGGAATTTGATCATTCCCAACCAGTGATCCAGATCCCCTACAAGGATTTCAGCATCTTTAGTTCTTTGCTATGTGCATAGATCAGTTTCAGATATGGTGATTCCAACTCGATTAGGTTGGGATATTTATAATGGAATTTGGTATAGATAATAGAAATGGAATCTGTGTGGTTAGTTTTGGGTTTTGGCATCTCCAACACCCCTCCATGTTTTTTAGTGTCTCTATCAAAGTTGGTTTTTTTTGACTCATTCTAGTCAGGATCATGACAGATGCATTGTGGTCACGGTCTGGTGTTGGTGAATGGAATAAGCATCCCTAAAAATAGTGATTGTGTTGGGTTTCAGTTTTGGTTCGAAACATGGATAGTGGAGGGTCTCATGGCTTCATTTGATGCATATATCCAGGTTTATTATGGTGTCGACATTCATGGATTCCATTGCTTCAGGCGGTTGTGCACCTGGAACTGGTCAATAATTATTCTGTCAGTGATGATGTTGGATTTTTAGTTGTGGTAAAGGCGACTTATACTAGTGTGTGAGGTTGGAATGTATGGCTTCCATGTCCTAGGATTTCTTCAGGAAGTTGATTTTAGATTCTCATTTTCCCTAGAACATCGAGTCATTTTTTGGTCCTTGATCACTAGACCATCGAGTCGTCACCAGACCTTTGGGGTCATTGGGTCTATGAAATTACGTTGTCCATGCCATTTTAATCATATTTTTATGGGATTTATTGTAATGGACTTTTTATAAATAGACTCTTGGGACACTCAATCTAAATGCTACATGTCTCTCAACCTTCGATTTTATAATGGGTTCTCCCTTAACCCAATTCAAAAGGTTTTTTTGTTTTTATTTTTTAATTTTTTTTAAAGAAAGCGGCTTGTCACTAACCTATTTCAATATTTATAGAGAGTTTTTTAACAAGATTAACATGAAAGACTCCATAGGTCTGTACTAGTTTAAAATCTAACAAATGTGAAAATTATATTAGTGGAAAAGTAGTAGCTGATAAATAATTTAGAATATTGATCAAATGAAATGGGTATTTGATAGTGACTAAAATATGTATTGAATAATATTTTACTCATTTTTTCGTGTTCTAAACCAATCCTAATGAAACACATCTACTAGAAGAAAATATTATCTTAAGATACTTTCTAAAATACTTTCAATTATGGTATGATAGAAAAGATTTAATGTGGGCTAAATCTAAGATTATTTACATATACAAATTGGGAAATTATTATAGATGATAATGATTCTAAATCTAATATGGAATTATTTATTAGAATATGTTTTGGTTCATGGATTTCAAAAAACAAAATCTTATTTGATGTATAATCAAATAGAATTATGTGGTTGCAACATAGGTAAAAACACAAATGATGTGGATGAAGACACAACTACAGGATAATTATTTTGAAGCCATGTATCCTCTATTTTTAGGCTATGATATTCGAATTTCTGTTAATCTATTCTAGAATCCTATATACCACTCCATGAACAAACACATTGATATCATGTATCTTTTAATAATATATAAAGTTGATAAAGGAATCTTGATATTAGATATTTCCTCTCTATGTAATTGTTGGATGATATTCTTCTAAATCCCCTCATAACTGACCAATTTAAATAGATTGGGCTATAGATGAGATACAATTTGACTCTCTCACAATAAATTTTAATTTTTTTTAGACTTCTCAATTATTTTATCTTATTTAATTCTTGAGGAGATGTTGAACTTAGGGGGAGACTTTTTCTCTGTGTTTTGAGATGTTTTAATGTATATTCATTGTTTTCATAAAAAGATATATGCATGCCATGTTTGTTATACTATTTGTGATTTAAGGATAATGTTTGAGATAATTATTTTTGGTGGAATATAATTAATTAGTGATATAATATATCTTTATTTTTGGATCATGTTTTCCCATGTAGACTTAGATTTTATTGATTCAATACTCTTTAAAATGATGAAGTATAGTTTTTCACTTTCAATCATCTCTTTAGTTTTTTTGGATGAAATGAGAAGTATTTTTAAAAAATTAAAAGGTTGTCACGAAACGTCCTCGGGGCCCGTGTCCTGACTACCCCAAGCCCACCTTCCATAGGCCATGGGCTAGAGACTATCACCAAAGTCATAAATCCCTAAGCTAGGAAGGCATTGCCTTTACAAATTGTAATCACACACAAATAGAGTACAACTGAAGTAAACAAATAGTAAAAACTGTACAGAAAAAAGAGTGTTGGAAAGTAAAAAGGGACAGAAATACAATTCCAACAGTAAAGTAATAGAAAACCTAAAAGTAACAGTACAACTGAATGAAAGTACAACTGAAGAAAAGTAAGAAGCTATTGGGTCATCCTCCGGGGTTCCTACTTGAAGGGTAGGTACATATGACCTCCTCAGCACTCTGCGTCCATCTGTCCACTCCGTGTACCATCATGCCGAGTGGTCCACCTTCAGGTACCATCCAGTCCTGCTACTCTCTGCCTCAGTCAATGTTGTCTGTCATCTGCAACCAACACAACAATATGCGGGCATAGCCCATGAAGGGGTGAGTATAACGATACTCAGTAGGGACCCCGGGACCCTCAAGGTCTCAAAAAATCCAACAAGGATAAACCACAAAGTATGAAATCAACTGATAACCATTCCTTAGGTATATGACCATACGTATACCTAAGTTATCTAGTAACCCATTTCAATCATGAGGAAAACAAAAAAGTCTTTGACTCATCTCAAAACCAGGATTTGATTCTAGGGGTGGTAACATGTAACACTCCCAGTATAACTTTCGAAACCTTGGCTGCTTGTGTACTTATTCTCTATAGAGTACTGTGGGCATGCCATGTCACACAGAGGCGCTTCCCACTATCCTGGACTACTGTGGTACTCCTCTTATCAAGTATTGTTGGTTTGTTGCATCACACAGAGGCACTCCCCACTGTGGGTCTACCGTGTCACACGGAGGCGCTCCCCCTCGTAGCCTGCTGAGGTACTCCTTCGGTCGAGTACCATGGGTCTGCTGCGTCACACAGAGGCCCTCTCCACTGTGGGTCTTCTACGTCACATAGATTCTCTCCCCGCTGGGATAGTCGAAACACTCCGAGTCGAAAGGTCAGCAGTCGTCAGGTATCAGCCAACTACTAGGCTTTCGGACTCCGCTCGCTCATCTCCGGGAGGTTTCTCTCCACAAACTACTGTTCGATCTACCAACTATCACGAAGTACCATGATAGAGTATCTCAAAGGTATTCCTCTTCATAATGGTTTCAATGCAACAGACATCACGTCAATCAGATGCATAGTCTGTGAGTTATTGGCATTTCCGTTTCAGGGTCCCTGTTGGATTTGAGGTTCAAACCAACCCGATCATACCCCAACTGTATCCAAACCTCAAGTAGGGTATTCCAAAAGAACCGTCTCACTCCCACCATAGAAGGTTCATCGATCAGACACCTGTATCCCAAGTTATGGGAGAAAAGATGAAAAAAGGCCATAGCGGGTCCGGGTCCGGTCCGACCCGATCCTCGGGTCCGACCCGGTCCACAGGTCCGACCCGGTCCGTGGGTTCGACCCAGCCTATGGGGGTGGCCTGGCCCACACTGGGTCCAGCCCGTGCTCGGACCGACCCGGCGGCCCGCAGGGGGTCCGCCTCAGCCGCGTCCACGGGGAAAGTCGCGCGCCCCTGGCTCTCGAATGGCAGAGCCATTTGGGTGGAGTCCCAACCGGCCCCAGGTGGGGTAGGTCCAGCTCACGCGGGACCCAGAGGGGTCCCGCTCCTCCTGGCAGGCCGAGCGGCTAGCCGCTCTGCACCCCCGGCAGTAGGCCCGACGAAGGCCGCCCATGCTCCTCCGTTGTGCCCTTCCTCCATGGCCCGGCCTGGCCGTGGCCCCCTTCTCCTCCATGCGCCGTGACGACGCCGTACTCTTCCGGTGACCCAGTGGCCTTACCGCACCAGTTTCTCCATGGCTGGTCGGATTCTGGTCGTAGTTTCTTCACTGTGGTCATCAAAAAAATGAGGAAAAACGAAGGGGGAGGGTCGGTCCGTGTTTGTGCGGTCCGAGCCCTCCACGTTATGGTGTTATCAATTGGCAAAAACATTACCCATGACTGAACGATGTATAATGAAACAATTGTGAACACAAATCATAAAACAACCCCTACCTCATATTGTTTTTCATTGACAATGTTGTGGAAAGTGAACATCGTTTCGTCATTTTCCAGGTTCATCACGCACTCCCAATTTCAAGCTCGTGTGTCGGAAAGTGTCCAAGGTAGAATACCGAGGAAGAAGCGTCGCCGGTGTTCTTTGTGTTCTTTATTGGGAGGATGGTTCTCCCTACCTCTCCTCTACCTCTGTTCCACCAAAACAATGTTTCCAACAAAATGAAATAATATATTATCCATTATATTAATGGTTGGCTTGAATTCAAATGGATAATTAATTAAAGGCGGGGCTTCACTTAATTAATTCTTGTGTGTACGCACAAATTAATTAAGAGAGTTCAAGAGGCTTAATGGGTGGTAGCTCCATAAATGGGGAGTTCAAGGGTTTCATCCTCAGGTGGTCCCCACCTCATTAATTGAAAAGAGGTGTTTAAACATCCGGTGGGCCCCACCACTATAACCTCTCATGGGAGGTTATGGTGTGCTGGCCCCCACCCCAAACATCCTCTTAGAGGTTTTAACCACCAAATAAAAATAAGCTACACACTTATTTAATTTAATTTTATTCTTAAAAACTCCAAAAACTAACTTTCATTCTCGACCAACTGTCGTCGAAATGATAGTCTTCTTAAGTGAAAACCGGCACTCTGAGTTCAACAGTTCCCTCAGATTTCAATTCCGATCACCGGTTCAAAAGTTATAAAAACTTGCTCTTATGTTTACTGAACATACCCAAACAAAACTTCAGAAATTGATTCCAGGTACACCGGGCCTCGGAATCAAGCGCCTTAAATTTTCGCGGACTCATAAAAATACCATGTATTTTTGAAAAAAAATTCCATGGAATTTCTAGGTCTTTATATTCTCCCCACCTTAGGGATTCATGTCCCCATAAGCTACAACTCAAACTATGGAAACAAATGGGGGAACTGAGCACGCATCTGAGCCTCTCTCTCTCATTTTCTCTCCTGGAGGTTCCAGTGTTGCCAGCGAATGCACACCAGAGGTATTGACCATCCATGTAGGAATCGGTCCTATCGATCCTCAATATCCATTGGAACCTCCGTGAAGGTCACCCCATCATCAACGTCCAGCTCTCTCGGGTCGATGATGTGTGAAGGGTCGTGCACGTATCTCCTCGGTTGAGATACGTGGAAGAAGTCATGCACCTGGTACAACTAAGGTGAAAGAGACAAATGTTAAGCCACCTCACCTACTCTACTGAGGACCTAGAAAGGTCCAATGAACCTCGGAGATAACTTTCCACCTACGCAAAATCTTTGTAGTCCTCGTCGAGTTGGGACCCATAGAAAGACGTGGTCGCCATCCTCAAACTCCAGAGGCCTCTGTCTCTTGTCAGCATATGACTTCTACCTACTCAATGTAGTCTTCATCTGCTCATGGATGATCTGCACCTTCTCGGTGGTATCTTGCACCATCTCTGGTCCCACCAGTGTTGACTCCCCAGGGTCTGTCCAGTACAAAGGTGATCTACATGGTCGCTCGTACAACGTTTTCAAAGGTTCCATCCCTATGTTGGGGTGATAGCTGTTGTTGTAGGCAAACTACACCAAAGGAAAGTGATCCTCCCAGCTAGGACCAAAGTTGAAGACACATGTGCGGAGCATGTCCTTGTGGGTCTAGACGGTCTACTCAGTATGGCCATCTGTCTAAGGATTAAAGGCGGTGCTCAGACGTAGCTGCATCTCGAAAGCCTCCTAAAACCCCTTCCATAGCCTGGAAGTAAACTGTGCATCACAGTTGAAGATAATAGAAGATGGTACTCCATGAAAATACACAATCTCCTATACATAGAGGCATCCCAAGCTCTCAACCGATCCCTGCTCTCTGACTGGTAGGAAGTGGGCTGACTTGGTGAGTTGGTCAACAATCACCCAAATCGAGTAGTGACTCCTGGATGTACGTGGAAGACCCGTCACAGAGTCCATGGATATCCCATACCACTTCCACAGTGGGACCTCTAAGGGTTTTACCAAGCCTGCTGGTACTTGTTGTTCCATCTTCAATTGCTAACAAATGAGACATCTTGAGACAAACTCTGCTACTACCTTCTTCATACCTGGCCACCAGTGTTGTTGTCAAAGGTCATGATACATCTTCACCACTCTTGGATGTACCACTAGAGGGGAAGTGTGGAACTCCCTCAACACTTCCTTATGAAGTGATACTGGTACAATGGTACGTCCTCTGATTATGATGACATGCTCCCCACCATCATAAAATCCATCAGGTGCCTTCTTTGTGGATATCTGAGAACGTCATGTCTCACAGTCATTTTCCCCATGATGCGTCTCCCTGACTTGCTGAAGTAGTGGGGGAGTGACTGTAAGAGACTGTAGATATGTTGATCCATCTCTATCCACAAAGTATACCTATAAGGAAGCCAGTTTCTCTATCACCTCTCCTAGTAGATATATACTAGTCCTCTTGCTAAGAGCATCTGCAACAACATTCCTCTTCCAAGGAGTATAGACTATTTTGAAGTCATAGTCCTAGAGTAACTCAAGACAACATCGTTGTCTCTTATTCAGGTCCTTTTGAGAGAAGATATACCCGAGACTCTTATGATCAGAGTACATGGTAAAAGGTTTTCCCATAAGATAGTGTCACCACATCTTCAAGGTGAAGACCACTACTGCTAACTCCAGGCCATAGGTAGCATTATTTTGATCATGTTGTCTTAGCTTCCGAGAACCATATGTGATCACTCCTCACTCCTACATCAGGACACACCCAAGTCTGGTCCCTAATGCGTCTTAGTAAACTACGTACCCTATGCCCACCTCTGGAAGCCTCATGATGGGGGCACTAGTTAGCCTCTTCCTCAGCTACCAAAATCTTTGTTTGTATCTCTCCGACCACATGAAGGGTTGACCCTTCTTCTTCATGGATGATAGTGCTTATTTAACTATGGAGAATTCTGGAATAAATCTCTGGTAGTATCCAGCCAAGCCTAGGAAACATTGTACCTCTGTCACACACCTGGGTGGATCCCAAGTAATTACCTCCTCAATCTTCACTGTATCTACTTCAACTCCATCCTCCATGATAACATGTCCCAAGAAGTGAACCTCTCAAATCCAAAACTAGCACTTCGAGAGATTACCATAAATCTGGTACTCTCGGAGTGTGTCCAGAACTACCTACAAATTGTAGGTATGCTCCTCCTCAGAAGTTGAGTAGATCAGAATGTCGTCGATAAAGACCACGACAAAGTGATCAAGGTAAGGCTGGAAAATCCTGTTCATGAGACACATGAACACTGCTGGAGCGTTTCTTACGCTGAACGGCATAACCGAGAACTCGTAGCGGCCATATCGACACCTGAAGGTTGTCTTCTACACATCCTCAACTCGAACTCTGAGATGTTGATTGCCTGCTCTGAGGTCTATCTTTGAGAACCATCATGCTCCCTTCATCTGGTCAAAGAGGTTGTCAATCCTCGGGAGTGGGTACATGTTCTTTACAGTCTCCTGGTTCAGGCAACGGTAGTCAACACAGATCCTCAAGCTCCCATCTGCATTCTTGGATAACCAAATCGGGGATGCCCATGGAGAAACACTGGGTCGGATGAATCCCTTTCCTTACAATTCCTCTAGCTCTACCAGAAGCTTGCGAAGCTTAGCAGGATCCATCCGATATGTAGGAGTAGATATCGGTGTTGTTGCGGGGTACATGTAAAAGTATAAGTCCACCTCTCTATAAGGAGGTAGTCCTGGAACATCATCAGGGAAAAAATCCGCATACTGGTCCACCACTACAGGATAAGTCGGACTCTCCACATCAACTGATCTGAGGGTAAGGCAAGCCAACTAGTGAGTGATCGGATGCACCCTCCTCTGAGTAAGTCCGTCATGTGCTGCAAAGGTTCCCTTCTCACCGGTGAAGGTGAACCTTGTCCCATCTGTTCATACACATTGCACATTGTGACTAATACAGTTGATCTGAGCATGGACTGTAAATAACCAGTCCATACCCAAGATGACATCGTAAGGCCTCGACGCCAATATGAAGAGATCCCAGCCAAATCTCCAACCTCATAGAGTAAGCTCATACTTTTGGCACCATTGCATAATCGTCAAGTCTACTCCCATATGAGTCTTTAGACGTAAGGATCAAGCCAACAGCTCCGTCGGAATCTCTGAGATCTGAACGAGGGCAGTGGAAATGAAAGAGTAACTGGCACCTGTGTCTATAAGAACTGCAGATACGGTGAAGTAACATAGATCGTACCTCGAATCATCTCTAGAGCAATGTGATCGTAAGCCTTAGCTTCCTGAAGCTGAGCTCTCCATTGTCCACTTGCTCCCTATGGTCGGGGTGGACCTCCTAGTGGTGGGGGTGGTAACACCTCATAACGGAATACACCACCAGCTTCATGACCATCTCATATTCCATGTCTACCTGCTCCCTGTGGACTGCCTTGATCGAACCTCTGCCTCTTTCTGGGGATTTACTCAACTGTCTGCTGATCATCTGAATGGCGGGCTGGACAGTCACGAGCCATGTGAACCTGCCCGCCGCATGAGTAACCATGCCTTCACCTAGAATGAATGGCATTGTCTCCACTCTGGGTTCCCTGCACAACTGATCCTGAGTCATGTGGTTGACCAGCAGTAGGTCTGGTCCTCTTGGACCTTTGTTTCATCTGTTTACTGCCAGCTGCAGAAGACTCTGCTTCATGTCGACTAGTGGTGGGTCTCACTGCTAGAGACTACTCAGCAAAGAAACTCTCCACTAGGAGGGCTCTCTCTATCACCCATGTCTACATTGGGATGATAATTGATATCATACGAGCTCTGATATCTTTCTTGAGTCCCTTCTCGAAGGTATAGGCCCTGAAGAATGGGTCTCGTACCATATTCGTGGAGTAGCATGAGAGGTCGGTTAACCTCGCTAAGTATTATGCTGCTGTCATGCTACCCTACTGTAGATGCAGTAGCTCATATATCTACACCACTCATAGAGTCACTAGAACAAACTCCGTACTTAGCATGCTCTTGAAGACTTCCCAGAGAAGTGATTCCTTGTCATGCACCTAGAGCATCAGGCTCCACCATCTGCCTGCTGCTGCTTGAAGGAGGCTGGCCGCAAGGATCACCATGAAGTCTGCTGGTGTCCCTAATTGCTTGAAGACTCCCACCACAGCCTCCATCCTATCCTTAGCCGCCTGTGGGTCCATCTCTACCTGGAACATGGGTGGCCTCTGGCACTGGAACATATGAAATGCACTCAAGCGGTGTGCATCATCTTCTACTAGGGTTGGTGGCATCGGTGACCCAATGGGAAGTGGTACCGCTGGTGCCTCCACTGGTAAAGGGCCATGCACCAAGGTCTCGTCGCTCGGTGGGCTGTCAGAGTGTAAGACTCTAAGGGCTCTGTGGGAAGGTATCTTGAAAGAAACAGTTGTGACACGGTCACAAGATTATACCTGGTGAGCTGACCGGGTTGAGCTTACTTAAAAAAACTTTTGAAAACACACATACAATCTGTGTTTTCGTGCACTGAGTCGGAAATCAAGAGTTAGGGTCCTGGTGAATGGATATGTCACCCTCATGCACCAACACTGGACTCCCTGAACTCAAAACCACACTTAGTACCCTTATCACCATTTCTTCACAGAAAAGAAATATCATAGTTCTAAGTTCTGTTGTAGAACCTCCCTCTGATACCAATTTGTCATGACATATCCTCGGGGCCCGTGCCATGACTACCCCAAGCCCGCCTTCCATAGGCCAGGGGCTGGCTACTAGCACTAAATGCATTAATCCCTAAGGTCGGAAGGCATTTGATTTATAAATTGTAAATACACACAAACATAGTACAACTGGAGTAAACACTAAGTAAAAACTATATAGAAAATGGATTGCTGGAAAGTAAAAGGGGCCGGAAATACAAGACTAACTGTAAAGTACAAGGAACCGGAAATGTAACAGTATAACTAAAAGAAAGTACAATTGAAGAAAAGTAAGCAGCTACAGGGTCATCCTCTGGGGTACCTACCTGAAGGGTAGGTACAGATGACCTCCTCAGTACTCCACATCTATCTGTTCTCTCCGTGTACCACCACGCTGAGTGGTCCACCTTCGGGTACCGTCTAATCCTGGTACTCTCTGCCTCAGTCAACGTTGTCCTTCATCTGCAACCAACACAACAAGGTGTGGTCATAGCCCGTGTAGGGGTGAGTATAACAATACTCAATAGGGACCCCGAGACCCTCAAGGTCTCACAGAATCCAACAAGGATAAAACACAGAGTATGAAATCAATGTATAACCATTATGTAGGTATATTACCATATATATACCTAAGTTATCTAGTAACCCATCTCATTCCTGAGGAAATAAAAAAAGTCATTGACTCAGCTCAAAACCAGGATTTTATTCTAGGGGTGGTAACAAGTAACACTCCCAGTCTAACATTCGAAACCTCGACTGCCAGTGTACTCCTCCTCTATAGAGTATTGTGGGCCTTCCGCATCACACAAAAGTGCATCCCACTATCTTGGACTGTTGTCGTACTTTTTCTGTCGAGTACCATGGGTCTGTTGTGTCACACAGAAGTGCTCCCCACTATAGGTCTGTCGCGTCACACATAGGCGATCATCCTCGTAGCCTTCTAAATTACTCCTCATGTCGAGCGCCATGGGTCTGTTGCGTCATACATAGGCGCTTCACACTATGGGGATGTCGCATCACACAGAGGAGCTCCCCACTGGGCTAGTCAAAACACTCTGAGTCGAAAGGTTAGCAGTCATCAGGTATCAGCCAGCTACTAGGTTTTCGTACTCCGCTCCCTCGTCTCTGGGAGGATCCGCTCTACAAGCTACTGGTTGATCCACCTACTGTCACGAAATCCCACACAAAAGTATCTCAATGTTTTTCCTTGTCATTGGGGTCTCAACGCAACAGACGGCGAGTCAATCATACGCCCGGTCTATGACTTATTGGCATTTATGTTCTAGGGGCCCGGTTGGATTTTAGGTTCAAGCTAAACGAACCATATCCAAATGTGTCTAAACCTCAATTGGGGTATTCCAAAATAACAATCTCACTCCAAGATTTCTGTTGTAGTAGACGGTTCATCGAACGAACACCCATAGCCCATGTTATGGGTGAAAAGGTTAAAACAAGCCATAGCGGGTCCGGGCCCGGTCCGACCTAGTCGGACTAACCAGGTCCGCGAGTCCGACCTGGACCATGGGGGAAGCCCGACCTGAGTGGTCAGCCCGGCCCGAGGGGGTGGCCCGACCTGAGGGTCGACCTGGCCCATGCTTTCTCTGGGCCAGCGGCCTGTGGCCCAAGGGGGGTCTGCCTCAGCCGCATCCAGGGAGAAAGTCGGGTTCCCTTGGCTCCCGAACAGTAGAGCCATTTGGGTGGAGTCCCAATCGGCCCCAGGTGGTGCCGGTACAGCTCACACGGGACCCAGCGGGGTCCCGCTCCACCCGGCTGGTCGAGCGTCCAGCCGCTCTGCACCGTCGACAGCCCGCCCTGGACACGACTCTCCTCCTCCATGCTGCACGACAGCACCGTGCCCATCTGTCATGGCCCCCTTCTCCTCTGCACGGCGCGACAACACCGCACTCTTCCGGTGACCCGGCGGCTTTGCACTCCCAGCTTCTCTGTAGCCGGTCCGACGTCGGACATTGTTGCTCTGCCGCGGTTGTCAATAAAATAAGGAAAAACAAAGGGGGCAGTTCGGGCCATGTTCATTCAGTCCGAGCCATCCACGTTATGATGTTATCAATTGGAAAAAACATTACCTATGAGTGAACGATGTAGAATGGAACAATTTCGAACCCAAATCATAACAGAACCCCTACCTCGTATTGTTGTTCATGGACGATGTTGTGGAAAGCGAACGTCGTTACGTCGTTCACCGCATTTGTCACGCACTCCCAATTTTAATTTCATGCATTGGAAAGTGGCTGGGGTAGAAGACTGAGGATGAAACGTCACCGGCATTCTTCATGTTCTTCGTTGGGAGGATGGTTCTCCCTAGCTCTCCTCGTCCTCTGTTCCACCAAAAGAATGTGGCCAACAAAATGAAATAATAGATTATCCATTATTTTGATGGTTGGTATGAATTCAAATAAAGAATTAATTAAAGGGGGGCTCCACTTAATTAATTATTTTGTGTTGGTACAAATTAATTAAGAGAGTTCAAGAGGTTTAATGGGTGGTAGCTCCATAAATGAGAAGTTTAAGGGTTTCGTCTTTGGGTGGTCCCCACCTCATTAATTGACAAGATGTGTTTAAACCTCGGGTGTTCCCCACCACCATAACCTCTTATGGGAGGTTATGGTGTGGTGGCCCCCACCCGTAACCTTCTCTTGGAGGTTTTAAG
This sequence comes from Viscum album, assembly GCA_963277665.1. NCBI lineage: Eukaryota > Viridiplantae > Streptophyta > Magnoliopsida > Santalales > Viscaceae > Viscum > Viscum album. Next base: position 1,916,188,568 of record OY728125.1, on the reverse strand, counting down.
CCGCAAATAAAAATAATCTACACACCTATTTTATTTAATTTTATTCTTGAAAACATCAAAAACTAACATTCATTATCGACCAACTATTGTCAAGATGAAATTCTTATTACGAGAAAACAGGCGCTGCGAGTTCAATGGTGCCCTCAGATTTCAATTCCGAGCACTGGTTCAAAAGTTATAAAAACCTGCTCGTATGTTTACTGAACGTACCCAATCAAAACTTCAGAAATTTATTCAGGGCACACCGGGCCTCGGAATCAAGCACCGTATATTTTGACAGACTCATAAAAATCCCATGTATTTAATAAAAAAATTTCCACAGAATTTCTAGGCTTTTACGAAGGTATGTATTTTTATACCATTAGTTATGATGTTGTATTTATCATAAATACTTGATTATTGTGTAACATTTTTTTTTGAAATATCTATATTAATAGAACATTCTCAAAGAAGTCAATATTTAAAACATATATCATAATATTTTGAGGTGATGAGATGTTTGGGGTGAGTTTTGAGTGGTTGGGATTCCCTAGAGATGTATTGAATAGGTTATGATCTAATTAGTGTGATGTCAGGAATTTCATATCAAGAGTTGAAATTTTGAAATGTAAATCAACAAATTCATAAGAAAATTCAGTTACATGTTAGATATTAGGATACCATTTGAACTTTTTTTCATGAATAAGACAAATAAATCACACAAATAATGTTTCAAGTTATCCTAAATTAATATATTAAAATATATTACATGTAAGTCAACTTTTCATGAATATGATATATCAGTTATTTATATTATATCTAATTTTTACAAAACTCGATGAAGTCAGGATACTTGTATAATCTTTTCAAGCCACATGAAATATTTAAAAACCTATATATGAATTTTTTTAAACCATGTGATATTTATAGAATCTCATGTGGTATTTGAGAAGATTATAGGATGTATAATATTATCATAACACATTTCAGTCCAAGTGATATAATTGAGATCATCATATGATATTTAACTTTTGGAAATTTAAGTGTTTTCGAAAGGATTGAAAATGATAAAAATCATGATCGTTCAGAATGAAAATATTCTAAATTAAATTATATGACAATAATGATCAATTCATTATGGATAAGAAATCACAATAACGCTTGGATCATGATTCACACCAAGGTGAAAGCTGTACTATTCAAGGAAGGTGTTTGGATGCTGAGATAAGTTTCATACCACGGGAAGAGGAGCTATGCAGTCACTAGGTTCACATGTGGATGGAGTTTTTTAATTATTTTAATGTTATTATTTTATAGGAAGAATAAAAAATGATTTTTAAAAATATCATGATGAAGTATTGTGTTGGAGTATTTAGTAATATTGAAGAAGTACAAGCATTAAATTTATGATATTTCAAGAACTTGAAGATTGAATATTTAAAAAAATTTAAAGCTAATATTAGTACGATAATGTTAATATAAAATATGAAATATAAATAATAGTTGGTTGAAAAGGAATTAAAAGTTTCAATGAGTTTCGGAGAAGAAACCTTTTAATATGGATGTAAAGAGAATAGAAGGACAATAATTATCTATTTCGTTTTTATGGGGGATCAAACCTTCATTTGTGATCTTTTATTATAAAGATACATGGAATTCAATTGGAGTGATATTACATTTGGAATAAGCAAAAAAATAACTAGTTCAAGGTCATACCATTTCTCTCATTCTTTTTGAAAACAGAAATGTACCAGTGAGTGTGGGTCGATACCCACAACAAAATTTGAATTTATTCATCCTGTAAAGGAAGAAAATATCATTAATAATCATTTCTTTTTATAATTTTACATCAGTGAGAAACTTGGGAGAGGTTTCTTAAGAAATCATAAGAGATTAAATGTGGTATAAAATTTAGGGGTATTGAATCACCCCCCCCAGTGTCTATGATACTTCATGAGACCCTAATACGGACCATACACATATGAATATATAATATCAAATTATCAAGTATATTGAATATCCACTTTCTTTTTTATTATTTGAAATATATTCCCATTGAGGCATGTATCCCAAAATAATTCTATATCCCTTTTAGTTTGGTAAGGTCCCTCGCAAACTCTTGTTTTAGAATCTTTCTCGTGATTTTTTTTCCAAGGATGCCAAGTCTTCTATGCCATAAATCATTCCTTTATTTGTAACTTATAAAGAATTAATTGAATAGGTCACCAATTTTAAATAATTTTCAAATGTTATTTCACCTCTTCTGATAACTCTTCCATATTTATTTCTCTTGATGATGTATGATTTAATTTAAAAACCAAACCCATTTAATTCCTCACACAGTTGTAAAACACTAAGAAAAATTTGTTCAAGTTCTTCTATAAAAAATAATTTTTTGGATTTGAGTTCTTTTAACTCAATATCAGTTGTTCAAAATCATTCAATTTTCAAGGATATATAATTTCCAAAATTAATTATTTCTATTTAATGTAATTTTATATATTTAATATATTAGTGTATCCAATCATTTTGGAAGAACACCCATAGTCAAGGATCCACGGTCTTCCTCTCTTGCATGCTTTTAGTGTCACTTTCACTATGAATGATTTCACCTATTATTTATTTCTAAACTTATGTCCCATTTTATTTATAAACTAAATATCTAAGGGGATTTTTTATTTAATTATCAACATAATTCTTCAGTCTATGACATCTACCATATATTATCATCAAAATTTCAAACCTATTCTGAGTAAGAAGACTTGTGAAAACATTTATCACATCCTTCTCCTTTTGATATTCATCCATTTAAAATTCAAATAAACACCCCATTAATTAATAAATTATTCTAATTAAATATATAGAGTTACAATATTTATAATCCTTTTAGTTTCAAATACCACATCACAAAAATAGACTTTGAATCTGAATATTCACTTAAATTCACAATTCTGTCTTTGAAATTGTATTCTAAATTCTATCTGTGGCTATCTCGACAAACCATGATTTTTTTATTCTTAAAGGAGGTTGGTTTTCCCTGGATTAATTAGTATTCATCAAATTTATAAGAGTTTTTATTATCATATATTCTTCCCTAGACATGTATAAATTTTGAATAAAGACATGCATTTTTAGGAAAAATAGATTCTTGTTTTTATGATATATTATTTAAATGATTAACTTTAATTGATATGATAGCAATACTAGTTGTTGAAAATGATTGAACCGTGAATTAAATATATTTTTTGATGTTTTCTTTCACCCTTTTTTACTCATATTCAATTTCAAATAGTTTTGATACCATATTTATTATTTATTCTTATTTCAATATAAGTATTCCTTAGGTATCCTTATTGATGTTTTCATAATCAACAACCATCTGTGTGAATTTATTTGTATTTTTAATCAGTTCAGTATCCCTTATAAGAGACACTTCATTTTCATTGACATTGTTTTCACTGGATGTATTCAATGTTTTAACATCCATATTCAACATGGTATTCTATTCAAGACGTGTCTCTAATGTAGATCATATTATATACTTTATTTAAGTATCTTCAACACCTTCTTAAAAATAGTTTTAGGAGGATCCTTGGTTTCACATGAGCCATAAAATTTTTATCCTTTTTAGGTGATTCATATTCTAGTCGATTACTAGTGGAAGAATCTTCCATCTTTATTTTATCATAAATATTATTCTTTTTCTTATTATATGTATTCTATTACTATCACATATCTTGTTCCATGATTTAGAGATATTTTCGAATTTATTTTTTTGATTTATTTATTCTTGATCATTAGTATCAAACTCATATCTTTTCTTTGATAGATAGATGAATCTAAAGATCCAAATGCTTATACATTTAAATAATATCATTGGATTTTTTCCTTTATATTTTACCTTGTTGTTTTTAATGTTTCTAGAGAAAATAAATATAATTAACATTCTTTTATTATCCATATCATCCTCATCAACAATAATCTTAGACTCACCAAATTCTTCAAATTATTATTATGTCATATTTAATATTTTTATGTATTCAAAATCCATCCCATATTTAAGTTTCTTAGTAAATCCATCTTCCTATATCATTTCTAGGGAACAAGGTTATTGTGTAAATTATCCACTGACATATCTTACATTTCCTCTATAGCAAATATTTTTGTATCAAATAGATCAAAAAAATTACTCATGAGTTATTTCACAACATTGGAATAATCAATTTTTTCACTAAAGCCTCTTATGCTTATTAAAATACCATCAAATCCAATGATGTAGTTATAATTCCTTATTTATTGGTAATATTTAAATCTTTAAAACATCTTCTTAAAATATTTATATTTTCTTATTTTACTTTAATATTTCTTTTATAGATACTTTCAATTTTATCCCATTTATCATTATAATTCTCTAATCCCATCACTTTAGTAAACACATTCTCAGAGAGAGACATAAAAATGGAATGTACTGATTTTACATCAAACTCAAGGTCCCTTTTAATAAAAAAATAATTTGATTACCCCTTTTAATGTTTGTAAATCCAATTAGGGTTACATGAAAATAATATAGCACAAAGTTAACAAATAAGGTCACATTTTAATATTCCAACCGTGGAAATTATTTACAGAAAATGTGAGAACATCTCTATTATCTAAAGATATGATATTGTACATATTTCTACATAATAATATAATCTAATAGAGTGAACCTTCCACATTAGTAGTTGTTGAAATTCTCAGAGGATCAAATAGTTACACTCAGAGGGGGTTGAATCAATATAGAAAAACTTTTCATATTCTTTTTACATTTGAAATTATCCCCTATGATCTATTAGTATTTGATACCTCACTATAATTATAACACTAAATATTGGATTGAAAATGAATTAAATAAAGAAGAGATATTAACAAACACGTTTTTAAAAGTTTCCACCTCAATTTGAGTTCTTACTCATTGTTGCATCTTGTTTTGATCCTATGTTATATATTTTATACTAATATATTTTTATCGATATAATTAGGAAGGAAAATTATTGTCCTAAGTCCCATGCTTCCTAGAAATACACTTCCTCACACATATTTTTTTATCTTCTGATATCTATAATGAAATCTCACAACATCAAGTTAGATCTATATTCTTTCATATAGATTTTTTTTAATAATAAATATGATATACTCCAGATTGAGCAAGAATAATATCATCTAGGGAATAAATCACACTTTCCTCAAGATCATATAAATCAAAATATACCTAGTAAAAAAAATCATAAAAAATTTGTTTTTTTGACTCATTCTAAATAAATCATCAAAGGAATACATATATTTCTTATCAACTCTAAATGATCAATTATGTATATTTTTTCTCAAAAAAAAAACAGGATTTAGACCCCCGTTTCTTTTTTATCATGCACTTAGTCTCTCACAAATGGATTTATTCATAGTAACTATATTTTTTATTTTTCCCACTCACCTAATATTTGAAATTGATAATAGTTTCCAAATGATATAAATCTTAGAGCCTTAAATGGGTCCAATCAAAATCAACATACAAAATTTAGAAACTATGATTACTTTTTATGATTCTATCCAAAAGTGTATATATAAATTAACCACTTATGATACCATTATATGACAAATTACATTCTCAAAATACTTTCAACGTGAATAAAATTATTCACCAAAAATTATAAAAGTAACTTCCTACATCTTCATTTTACAAAAACATTAGCTTCTACCTTAAAAAAAGAACATAGTAGGAAGAAGATAATTCAATTTTTTTTAAAAATAATTTAAAACATTTTCTTGCACAAATAGCTAGTAAACCTACTCGAGAAAAAATAAGGATATATCATGATAAACATATGTTATCAGATCATCTTTAAAATTACTCAAACATTAAAAATGAAATAATTTAAAGACACTGTAATATTATGAATTGATTAAAAAAATATGTATCAAAAAAACATCATCACATTTACATCTACATTATTCGTGAAAATATACTTAGATTAATTTTGAGATATTTTCATATACATATTCTCATTATTGATCAAATTCTTTATGGAATTATGATCATAGATTCATCAATTAGCTTGATTCATAATTTAAATATGATGTTTTGATCATTGGGGAATTAATTTTTTAAAATAACCCAAAATTTTAATAATAAAATTTAAGTTCAAAATTTATATGTGTGTCACATTTAATAATGTAGTACAATATAAAAATATTCACTAGATAATGAAAATAAAATCATTTTATGTAAACATCTTAAGTAGGAGTTATAAAATCAACTCATACTCACTTTATTTAATAAAAAAAGAAAGAAAAAAGTTGTAAGCATGACGTGAAATGGGAATTAATTATCTTACAATACAAAAATATCATATCATCAATTCAAAAAAAGATTAAAAAAATATGTTATCTGGTTTATATTTCTATTCTACCTTCACTAAAATCCACCACCATCATCCAATAGTTCATCTTCCATATGATGTATCATCCCAAAAAAGGAGACTACTACTTAATTCATATATCCCCAGAAATTGAAGAGGTGTTAAAAATTGTGGTTGGTATCCATAATTTATATAGACTTTTAAGTTTTGTATAGAAATAACATAAAAGAAATTTCTCTCATTTTTCATCTTCGTAAAGTGATATCCAGAGTCAAATTCACATAACATCAGAGATAATATAGAGGATCCTTCAGACAAATGAAAAATTTTCATGTGGGAATCCTCTGTAAATCCATTTGGACATGTCTACCAAGACACTAATTAAAGATCCTCTTCCTTATTTTAATTAAGTTAAAATAATAGTTTTAATAATTGATGTGATGGAATTCTAAAAGGTCCCGATTGGTCGAGCCTACAGCTATTGGAACTAGTCCTACATAGACATTCAATGATGAACAAATACACAAGAAAATCAGGTTCACTGGATCTATCTCATCGCCTTAAAATTGTAACCAACCACTCTAAGTAGCCTTCGTACTCCACAAGAGCATGAATTTATAAAGATCAAGGAATCATAGAAATATCCAACCATTACTATCAACAATAATCATCAAAATAACAAGAAAGATAAGAAAATGTAGATCAAGAATGAAAAGAAAATTAATACAGTTCAAAAATAATTCCCTTGTTACACAAGTGTTTAATACAGAACCCAAACACATAAAATGCAATTGAAAGGGTCATGAAGTACCAAGTAATCAAAACAATAAAGTATCACTTATTTATAGATTGGAACAAAAGTTATATGTAACAAATGAAAGAATTATTAAAATATCTTGAATACTCCAACAATTATAAGGATGCCACTATCACTTAAGGCTTCCACAATGAAAATAAAAACCATAACTAAAATGTAAAACACCTTTCACTTTCCCAACACATAAATTGGGAAACTCCAGGGTTCCAAATTTAATCATGTTCAAAATCTCTATCTATAACCCAAAAACACAAATGAAATAATTTCACCAGTATGGCCTTAAAATTAAAATTAGTATTGTTCTCAAACTCATATTTAATCTTGGAAAACATCTGTACACTAATTTGAAGATAAAACTGTACTGCGATTTATCTAAAATTATATTTATTGAACATTATAGTGTCTTTATCCTTAATCTAATTTTCTATAGCCTCCCACATTCCATCTCATACCTGATATGAAATATTAAATTTAAGATAAACATCTTCATCATTATCACTTTTAGAAATATAATAGGTGTTTGACTCAGCCACTATAGGTGTGATAAGGATATCTGAATCCTTCATGGGATTTACCTTACTAATATCATCATTCATTATCCCCTATAATTTAGAGGGAATGTTGAAATATGTAAAACATAAACCAAATGATTGAGTGATAACTTTTATTTCAATTATTGAGTAAAAATGTGCTTTCAGATCTTTCTCGGGTGTGGAGTGATAAAATTATCTGAGTCAACAAATGGATTTAGTTTTTTTTAGAACTCAAATTAAAAAATTCATCATAAATATAATGTTCTCAATCATTTTCATCATTACTTATATCATATTGGATGGACTAAATATATTTTTTCCCTTACTTATCATCCTTATAATAAGAATAAGGGTAAGAACATTCTTATTTTTACCTTAATAAAGTATATCAAAAAAGTGATATTTATCCATGAACTTAGAAATAAAAGAGGAACATGAAATTTACTTTTTTCAAATTCTACACCCACACCATACATCTTTTAAGCATAATCTTACCAATGGGGTAATAATCATTATAAACATGACTTTCATAGGTACTAGAAGGTGATGACAGTTTCAAAAAGAAAAGAAATATTTGTAGATATTTTCATAAAAAATAATCCTATAAAAACCAAAATCACCATTTTGAATCCAGATATTCATAGAAAGGATTTTAAAAATATCAATTTCAATAAAAATAATTTCCACTAATGGTTGGGAGTGTTTATAATTTTTCACATCGAATTTAGTCATCCTACCTGTGAGGTTTGTAATAGTTTTGAGGTAAATTTTCTTAAAAAGATGAAATGGGAGACTATAAAAGCACACCTAAACAGGGGGAAAATGTGTTCACCGATACAATCAAAATTTAGAGATTGATTTATCATATTCACTGGGAAATGTAAAAAATACAAACTTACGCAAACCTATTATCTATAATAATAATGTTTTGATGAAAAATTAATCAACACACAGAAGGAATCAAGGATCCCCAGATAAAAAGTGGAGAATATAATTATTTTAAAACATATTCTAAGGGTCTTCAGTAATGGGAGAAATTTTTAGAACTTTCTAATTAGGAAAAATGTAAATTGGAAAAGAGGAAATAAATATCCTTCAACAAAATTTTCTTTATTGGGTGAGCTTTGTGAGTGGTTAGTATTGAGAGAATATGTTCACACCTAGCCACAACATCGTTGAAGGATTGATTATGATCCCAAAAAAAGCACATGCATAATCAGTATCCAGCGGATACACTTAAGAGAGGGGTGAAATCATCTACTTACCTAGAAATCAGTATTATTATATTAATATTAATATTAATATTATATAATAAATATAGAAATAAAATTTGAATGTGATATAATGGATTAGTAAACATGATAAAATAAAATAACTAGATTAGGGAAATTTGGATGATCATAGTATTCTAAAATAATCACACTCTTGAACAACATCATAAAAAATATAAAAAATAGTAATCACATTTAAATGAATTTAAATAAATAATTTGGAACTTTATTTATTATTTTATTGAATGATAAAGTATGTAAATTTGAGATATTTATAGGAAATAGAAAACCAATAGGACCATTGGAATAATGATTGTAACATTAACAATAGCAATCAGACCATTAGGAATAGTATCCTGATTGTTAGAATAGTAACAGGTCTAATGGAATAATAAAATGTTATTTGAATGTTATATAAAATAAATAATATAATAAATTTTATAATATCTACAAAAGGTATAATATTCTTTACCTTTTAAAAAATACTTTTTTATGAAAAATATCAAATTTTGAAAGAATGATTATTTTTATATATGGTATTAATAAAAAACTATCAATTTGAATATAATTAATAATTAAATTTTATGGAATTATAAGTAATTTATCTAATGGTTATAAATTTAGTTGTGTTGTAAAAATATACATTTTTTCAATAAATGGATATTTTTAGTTAAAAATTAAATGTCGTATATTTAGAGAATAATTTTTTATAAAATAAATGACATTTTTTTAATCTTTATTTAAAAGTTATCGTTGGGGTATTTAATTTTAATTTTATAAAAATATTGAATTATTTGTGAATACTAAAATATGTTAAAATAAAAAAATTACATTATATGTTAAATACATGATACATTACAAATGTTTTTATATAAAAAACCAATATCTCATCCTAAATTTCACTAATTTCTGTACATAGTCACAAAAATCATCACTATTGATATCTTTAGAAAAAATAATAAAATAATGATTATTATATTAAAAACACCTTCTTATATCCTAATAAATTATACACTACTACATCCTTTTTATTAACATTCCAAACACCTTCACTTACCAAATATCTAACAAAATTTATCCTTGAATTTATTTCCCTTGTCCAATGTATTTATTTTTAACCTAATGATCATTCTAAAGAAATTTAAGGTGTGTTCTAAGAGAGGAAACTCAATGAAGGAGGTAATTTTCTTAGCCAAACTCCTTTAATCTTTTCTTTTTATACCTCCCCCAAATTTATTCCATTCAACATTAAATAATATTATTATTATCATAAATATAATAAAATTTTATAATATCACTGGAATATCCCTTATCTAAACTTCTCTCATTTTATTCTGAAAAACAAATTTCATTCATATTACGGTTTATTCATCACCTCCATGGAAAAAGAATTATATTTTTTATAACTACCTTAAATATTGGATATAATATTAATTTAAATGATAAAAATGATAAAAATGTGTATATTATAATATTTTTTATATTCTGAAATGTGTAGATAAATGTAAAGAATAAATAAAATAAATAATTACTCCATGGTTGGAAAAAATACCTAAATTAACAATCCATTAAAAAAATTATACTCAATATAATATACATAAAATGGATATCTAATAGATAATTTTATCCATTAAATGACCTAAAATAAAATTAATATCATTTTATCACACTTTTGGAGTTATGTAAAACTTTCATAAAAAATCATAATTATCTAAAAACTAATGCATCGTAGGAAACATGACATGAAAAACCACATAAAATTAAATATTGAAAAAATAGACAAGAAAATGGTTGAAAGGTAATTATTTAATATGCTTAATTTTATTATTTGGGATTTTAGATGAAGGTGTTGAGAGAATTATTCTAAGGGCCCGGATTGTTATAAATAGAATTTCCCTTTTGATTTAATTAAATGTATTATTATGTAATATGTTTATAAAAAACACATGAACTTATTTGGTTTTATTATATCCTATAATATATAAAATCCTATTAAGAATATTTACCATTGATAATATATTTGTTTAATAGTGATCAATGATTAGTATAAATATAGGGTCTTGATAAATCCAATTTACACAAAGGAAATGATGGCCTCAACTAATAGGATCGTGCCTTATGAAGACCGTTAATATAATATTCTGAGGGAGATAGAATCATTAGGATTTTTCCTTAACCAAAACTATGATGAGATACAAAACTAATGCATGATCCAAACCGTTTATAGGAGTTTCTCAGGCACATCAAGATCACGGCCCAAAAAATGTACACTGAACCACCACAAGAAAGTCTCATCGTCATGCACCTTACTCTTAGTGTGTTTTTTGGTGTATTATAGGGATTTGTATCAACACCATGATAATATGAATATTTTGTTTTATTTTAAATTATAATAATTTTCAATTTTTCTTCTTATTGTTACTTTATAAATTATTTATATTTTTATACAATAAAACACAAATGGTATTTTTAATAAGTCTTAAACATCAATTATAATGTTTATTTTGAGGAATTAAAGTATTTTTTAAATAAAAAATATTTAAATAAATTACTATTATTAAATAATTTTTATCAAATATAAATGATCACATAATTTTTATTAAGTCAAATGTTATTTGTATAAGGGTTCAGGAACTGTTATTTTCAGAAAATACACAACTTCTCAATAATTATCGATTATTATTTAAAAAAATTAAAATTCAGATATTCAAAAAATTATTTTGATAAAATGACTATTATATTTGGAATCATGATGTCAAATTTATCCCATGGTTAATTTTTCATAATAATCTGAGATACTCAAATTTTTAGTTAAAAATTAAATATCGTTTAATTATATGGTGTATATTATGACATCATAATGACTCCAAACTAATGTAATAAAAAATATAAATGGTATAATTGTATGTATATATATATATTCTATTTAAAATAATGTAACTTTAATTTTATTTTATTTGTTTTATTTATTTTATAAAGCCGTTCTGAATCCTCCAAAACTTATAATGTATTTTATGGTTTTAAAATCATTTCTTTAAGAGTATGACTCACTTACACTTCATCACGGATATACAATTGGATGTTTTTTGGTTTTGGTTAATTTATATATAAGGTCCAAAACACTATTTTGAGAAATAAAAATAATTTCCCAATCATTTCAAATATAAACCAACCAAAACACTCATTTATCATCACTAAAAATCATTGGGTTGTGTCCTTACTCTACCCTAACATCTCTATAGTCCTCAAAATGTTCCTCCAAGATCTCAATAATCTCCTCACAATAAATTTAATTCACACACTCAAGTAAGAAATTTCTCTCTTCTCATTTCAATTAACGAACCTATTTCATGTTATGTCTCTCAATTTCAATTCGTTCATGATGAGATATATTATTAAATGTCCCATTACTATCAATTTTGTATATATATGATTATATACCCCTTTCACTCTCATTAATCCCTCCCATGAACCATTATGTACACCTGTTACCATGTCGATGTTTAGAAAGGAATTTCTCTCTTCTGATAAAAATTCAAGCAACTATTTTATGTTATATCTCTCAATTTCAATGTTTTCATGTCGGTATATATTGTTACATATCCCCCTTAATATAAATTTTATTTATATATTATTATATACCTCTTTAATGATCATTAACCACACCCACAAACCTTTGTGTACACCCGTTACCATGTCATAATTTAGTAAGGGATCCTCTCATTCTTCTCTTTGTTAATGTTTATTTATTATCTTGTGCCTTCCATTTCCAATTCCAAAGGTTGAGATATTTATTTCAATGTCCCTATTACTTAGAATTTTATGTAAAAATTATAATATATCCTTTTCACTCTCATAAAACCATTTTATTAATTTTTACCTGACATTGTTATGTTGCTGAAATTTCACCACGATTTTCCATTCCAAAATAATTGTGTAGTGAATACCATACAGATTTCTTATCAAGGGTGTTAACATTTATAGACATATTATTTTTTGACTTGGTGATTAAATTTATTTATTACATGCTCCATGATCATGTAATAAAATATGATTATAAATTTATCTATGTGGTATCATCTATGTGGAACACTTAAGCATGATAATAAAATGAAAGATATGGGTGCACCTGAAATTATATAGCGCTCCAATGAATTGTGTAATGTTTAGTCTCATGAGATTTTATGTTGGGATAAAGAAAAAAATTGATTCTTTTATGGGAATTTTTTCTTCATGATGTCCTAGAAGTTAGAAATGACCAATGTTTATGATGTAGTGTTTTAAGTTGTTGTCACATTTCCCAATTTTTATTTATGTTATCATGTTATATCATGTCCCATTGTTCATGTTTATGATTCTCACCTATTTTATAACCCATTTATGTATATATTTTCTAACATGTATTACATCCTACATGTTATTACATTTTTATTCCCTTACTAGGATTTATAGATTATCCATTTCTTATGTGTGTCCCTATTTTATCTCATGTAGTTTTAAGTATGATGGAATATCACGAGAATGTTATGGAATTTTTCAATCATGGTTATGTATTCCATGTTTTAATTTGTTATGTAAATTAACTAATTCACTAAAAAACTATACTTAATGATCTTCCATGTTGTATTATGTGTAAACTTATATAATAAATAATGAATTAATGTGTAATAAAGAGTACTGTTGTTATAGTTGGAATCATAGGAGTAGTTTAGCTATTTTTTGAATTAGGATTAGAAAATTCTAGAGAAATATTTAGGGTTGAGACTATGAATAATAAAACATCCATAAATTTTGTAAGTATAGATTCAGTGGTTTATCAATCAAATACAAACATTTTATAATATTATAATTGGATGTGGCTCTCGCACGGATGTTCATTGGGGTAAAACCTAAAAACACCATGTTGATCTAGAATAAATCGAGAATTGGTGCATAGAAATAGGACTTACAGCACACCTTGTTTGACTCCCATGGGGATATTCTTTAGTAAATTTTTTATCTCATTATGAAAAATTATTAAGGAAACAAAAAACACCCATGAGGATATAAGTTAGAAAATTTATCATGGATGACATAGATTCAATCCTAGAAATTCATAAGTTAAGAAAATACATGTAATTTATAAGTTATTTATTTAATGTCATTTGATTCAAATTTATTTGTTTAATAGTTTAAAAATAATCATCTTGAATTTTTCCTTTATTCAACCCAATGAACAATAATAATGGGAATCAAGTAAACAATAAATGTGATGGGCAATGTGATGACTACCCCAATGAGATTCCCAACCCGATGGGAGAAGAAATTGAAAATTTTGTTAAGACACTATGTCAATTGACTTGGGTTATGAATATAAACCAAGATCAGGAGGGGTTCCCAAACCCCTCCAAGAAATAACAAGCTAAAATTAAAAGCTTTATGCAACAAAATCCCCCAACATTCAATAGATCTTCTAATCCATTAATCTAAGAATAATTCATCATCTCCATTGAGAATATCTTATATATACTTTAATATTATGATCAACATAAGGTTCTACTAGTTGTTTATTATATGGAGGGAAAATTTGGCCAATGATGGATATTGATCAAGAATATGAACCCTAAGTAAGTGACTCGAGTGATGGGGATGAAGGAATTATGGAAAATGTTTTTCAGTAAATATTATCATCACATTATTTTTCTTAAAATTGAAATGGATTTACTTTCTCTCAATAAAAAATCTAATTTATCATAGAAAATGAGGAAAACAAAAAATACAAGTATGATACACTTTAAACTTTTTTTTACCCCTGAATGCAAGGTTGGCCGCTTATTTTGTGGGATAAAACCTAGTCTGCAAAAATACCTTGCAACTAGAGATATTGATAGATATGAAAAAATTGTATGATGTTTCCTCAAAGTCAAAATAGAGATCTTTCAAAATCAAGGTTATGAGGGGGAAAGGATTTACAAAATGAAGTTTAATTCTGGAAGTCTGATAGAGAACAGTGATAAGAAATTTCAACACCCCACTTGTCAAAGTTGTGAAAAGAAGCACCCCAAAAATTTCGTAAGGAGGGTTTGGAAATACATTATGTGTGAGAAGGAAGGGAACCTAGATAGAGATTACTGGCATGATTAACCAACTAATTCATTTGAGGAAATGAATTCTATGGTCATCCCTCAATACATCATCCATTTCTTCAACTATAAGGAACCACAAAACTTTTCAAACCAATGAACTAAGATGAGGGTTTTCAAAGACAACTAACAACCTCCAAGGTAGAAAGGTAAAGATATTTCCATCACAATCACTGAGTTGGATCCCAAAAAATGAAGTAGTGAAATGTATTTTAGTTATTCATTCAATAATAATTAATGTTATTTTTGATGTTGGTTTTATACATTCCTTCATATCACAAAACTTTAGTAGAACTATAAAACACCACCACAAATCAAGAAAATAGAGTTGTCGATGAAAAAATAAAATGGGATAATTATTGAATACCAAGTATATAAGTGCTCCCCAGTCACAATTTTTGGGATAAAACTCCCAAAAACCATTTCCATACTATCTTTTGTAGAATTTGATATAATTATGGGTATGGATTATATTTCCCTATACACAGCCAACATAAATTTCCATAAGAAGTAAATCACTTTCCATATCATGAATTGTGATCCAATTTTATACAAGTGAATGGAGGAGGATGAATCATATTTAGATCTAATATATAAATAATGAATAATATTTCAATATAAGTAATAAAAAATTACTAATTATTTAACGCCAGGAAAAAATCACTAATTAATTAACTATAAAATATAAAATTAATAAATTAATTTAATTTAAATGAATCATTGTTACATCCCAGGTAAATAAAAAATAATACATTTTCATATTTATTAATATTTACGAATTTAATATTAATTTTACTTTAAAGGGGTTGCTATGTTCGATAGCGTACCCGATATACAATAAAGAGTTTCTTTGAAATCTTACGTTGCACACTAGTAATAAAATAATATTATTTTCAATGGTAGTTAACACGTAGTCGTTTTATTGGCAGGAATGAATAGAAATAACTAAAATATGATTATATATGTTTGTTAAATGTTTTTACATTTATCCAATAAAGGATAAAGGCTTAAAATACGAACAGAATTCAATTTTAGGCATATATACTCTAATTTTCACTAAAGGTCCACTTATCGCCTTTTGATGGAGAACCATCATTAAATATATTTTTGGTCACTCTTATACATTATATTGGACCAAATAAAATTCTTCTTTACAATCGGGACATCAAAATTTACTTTGTGTAAATTTTTGGTATTTTCCCGATAAAGTTCATTTTTTTAATGAATAATGAAAAATGTTGTATTTTAATTCAAAACCACTTTTTAATCTAATTTATTTATATGATTAGATTATCTTTTGAATTGGTTTTTAAGTGAAATTAGATTATATTTTTACCATTTAATCCAATAGTGGTCATTGGAGATAATTTCACTTTGAAATTGGACTTAAACCGGTGTCAATCTTTTGATATATATTGTTTCATAAAAACACACTATTTGTCCTCACAGTGGGAATTAATTATTAAATTAATTAATGTAACATATGTGTATTTAATTTTTTAAAATAGACATAATTTTTGAATTTGGAATATCAAATATATAATAGGGTTAAGTTTTGGTAATTTTTTGAAAAACTTCAATTTTTGATGAATAGTGAAACCACTAAGTGGGACATAAAAAACTGATTTTTTCATTTAAATGAAATTTTACCACCTCTGTGTTTTGAATTTCAAAAATCCGACATACATGGTTGTCATTAATAATTAAAATGTGGTTCAATGGGATTAAAATAATTTTTTGGTGAATAGTAACTGTTAAGTTTTTAATCGCGATTAGAGGTAATTAGTGTAGTTTAAGGTAAAAATAATGTTTTCATAATATGAAATGACCTTGACACATGTCATACCCTTATTTTATGTGTCATGGATGACCAAGAAAATTCATGGGTCAACTTGGTGACCCCATGGAGCCACTTTGGTAGGAAAATGACATTAATAACTTTTTATTTAATGTTAAAATAAAAATGTCACAAACATGTGTTGTTTTACTAAAAAAATTAAATGGGGTTATAGAAGTCATTATTTTGACTATAAATATTCATTAGAAAGCTAATAATATTTCCTTCATCATGATATTTTTTTATAATTTTTATACATTAAATAGATTAAATTATTTATGACACCATGATGATGCAGCGATTACCTCATTATTTAACGATTTAAATAAAATGAAAATATAATGTAAAATCTAAGACCTACACTTGTCAAAGACCTATTGTATGGGTTTATTTATAACTCCTATCACATTAACCT
Source organism: Viscum album (assembly GCA_963277665.1). Classification (NCBI taxonomy): domain Eukaryota; kingdom Viridiplantae; phylum Streptophyta; class Magnoliopsida; order Santalales; family Viscaceae; genus Viscum; species Viscum album. The sequence goes on along the minus strand of OY728125.1, from coordinate 1,916,171,199 downwards.
CGAAATACACTAATGTTGGACCTTTAAAATCCGAAACTCATTTGAAACTAAAGTAACATTTTATACCTTTCCAAGAGTGCCCCTCCTCTCCTCTTATAAAAGGCCCCCACCTCTACCACATTACCCACACCTCTCAAGCCTTTGTCTCGGCCAAACCCTGACCATTTTGTCTCTCCACATCCCTCTATTACTCCTAGAAGCATTACTTTGGTAAGAAGTCTTTCCAAGGAAGCCTTTGAGCTCAAATCAAAAAGAATTACCTGTTTTAAAGGTAGTGTCTTCTCTTGTGTTTTTATGTTTTATTTTGCTTCTCCAACCCCCTAAACTCTTTTTATTCCTTTATTTTGTAACAACACCAGTATCTTAAATATATTAGGATTTTTTTTATGAAAAGTATTAGAGCTTCACTTACACACACCTTCATCAAATGGTTAAAGAGAATACTGTTTCCGTGGATGGCGAATTTCTACCTCACAAAACGATGATTGTTCAATATTCTTCTAACACCTTAAACGGTGGCCATTAAGATGTCAATATATATATATATATTATATATTATATTTTTATGTTTTCCTTAAGATTCTGTATTTTTCATTTATGGCATACCTTTATGGCTTCCATTATGGCTATACGCGATATCTTCATTTTAGGAAGTGCGGACTATCGCCCCCTCAATGTGATTTGATTCGTTAATTCCATATGTGGGTCATATAAAGGATGGAGTTAATGATATTATATATGAAATTATACTGGAAATATAATATACCATTATTTCATTATGATTCCATTCCATAAAATAGAAAATAGAAATGAAAGTAGTGTTCATGCGTACGTACGGCTTACCGTCTCCATGAACGGTGCATTTTATTTCTTACCTCGAAATGTTATGTAATATTATAAATGCATGTATATAATGGATATATATGATATATATAATATATATGATATCTACATAATGAATATAACTCTAGATATAATGGATACATGAACAACTTGTAATTATAAGGAGTTTATTTTTGACTCAAGTACCAATGATAGTTAAAACGACCGTTTTTAACTTAACTAATTACATAGTGTTCATGACAGGGTAATAAGTGATATAAAAGGAATAATGAACTTGAAAAAGGTTCTTAAGCTAGTTGAAATTAACTCAAGTTTATTATTCAGGATATTAAAGAACAATCGAGTCACGTCGGACACGAGGTAAGGGAATTCGTCTCAATTATCTTTCATTGAGGCATGTTTTGTTTTATAGACAAATTTTTTTATACGGTGTATAAACTCCATTAACTTTTACATTTATTCAAAAGGAATATTTTTTATAATAAGCGTTTAATAAATGACAAAATGGAATGTTTTTTTTCGTACGTATACGGCAACAACGACTTCTCCTCCACCGTGACCATTATTTGAGTTTCAGTTTCTTCTACAACACATAACTTTTTTTTAAATGAAAAATAAATACCATGTTTTACTTTTCTTTTATTTTAGTATTGAAAATGGTTTTCATAATGTTTTTATTATATCAATGTGTTGTATTGATATCTTGTGATTGAAATGTGTAAATGTTATGTTTCCTTTATGCATGTTTTATGTGATACGATTATGTTATGGTTCTTGGGCATAGTTATGAAGACGGGTGGTTCCGTGATAAACTAAGGGCGGGTGAGCCCGATATAGCTCTCCAATGCATTGGGTAACGTGAAGGAGTTAAACGTTAATGTTTCTCTGAAGAGATTTAGGGAATATACTATGATGTGTATTCCAAACGTAACCAAGAGGATTACTCCCTACGTAAGAATGTTATGAATTCCTAATGTTACCTTTATGTCTTATGATTTCTATGATTTATTCATGATTTTATGAGGTATGTTAACATGCTTATGTTTTATGAGTAAAGTTTTATTTCATTGATTCTTATGTATACATGTACTCATGTTTCCTTTCCATATTTTTATATCCCTTACTGAGCTTTTTATGATCATCCCATGTTTTTGAAATGTTTTTCACGGGTCAAGGAAATAGTACATGATATTATGATAGTGTCACAGAAGTGTCAAGAAAGAATGCATTTTTTATTTTAAATATGTTTTCGTTGATGGGAGAAATGAATACTTACTTTTATTGTAACCACTTTGTTTAAATGTGGGATGTAATTCATGTTTTATGATCTAATTATCTAAAACTATAAACCTGAAAAGATCCTCAATGTGTATTCTTGGAATATCTCAAGATTAAGTAATGTTTAAGGCTAGGGCCTTATAGATGGTATCAAAGGTCGGTTTAGATAACTTTAGGAGTTATAATTCTATTAAATGATTATCCAAAAATAATTTTTTTATGGTCAAATTTAAATGATATAGAATTTGAAGATTACCATGTTGCTTCATCTAATACATGTTTTTTCAGAATGGTTTTCTGCAGAGGAAACATGGAAGTAGTGCTAGGAAGGCATACAGAAGGAAATAACCTTCCAAATCAGCATCCTGAGATGGTCAGAATTGGAACTGAACAGTTTGTTGCAGTAATGGCACAGTTGACTCAAGCGATAAATGGTGGCGGTATCCATGCACGAGATCAGTTAGATCAACCGCAGAGGAACATGTCAGTGGTGGAACATTTCAGGAGAAAACATCCCCTATCATTCAGAGGATCATCTGACCCTATGCTAGATAAAGGGTGGATTGAAGCACTGGAGAAGATTTTCGATGTCATGGGGTGTTCAAACCATCAAAAGGTTAGTCTTGATATTTACCGTTTTGAGGGTGAAGCAGATCAGAGGTGGTCAATGGTTAAAAATATCAAGGACACTGATGAGATTGATGCTCTTGAATGGGAGGAATTCAAAGGTATGTTTCTTGAGAAGTATTTTCCTAAGGCTGTTCGACTTAGGATGGAAAAACAATTCCTGGAATTGAGGCAAGAGGAAGACTCAGTGGCTACCTATGATGAAAGGTTCACTCGATTGGCAAGGTATGCTCCAAAATTTATCTGAGACCTTGATAGTAAAATCAATCATTTTTACTCAGGATTAAAGCCAAAATATCAAAGGGAATTATCTTCTCGTGATTTCAAAAGTTATGAAAAGCTTGTTTGATGTGCTGAGAAGGTGTAAATGGAGTTTGTCGATGATCAAGTGTTCTATAACAACTATTAGAAGAAGAGACCGAGGGTGCATGATAAAGGAAATAATTCTTCATAAAGGTCTGACGGTAAGAAAACTAAGTTTCTAGTTTGTGATAAATGTGGTAAAAGGCATGCAGAGGAATGTCTTTTGAATTCTGGAAAGTGATACCGATGTGGTAAGATGGGACATAAGGCTCGTGATTGCACTGAAAAAGATCAAGGTGATGGTAAGTCCAAATTTGATGTACAGTTAGTGAAATGTTTTAAGTGCAATGAGATGGGTCACTATGCAAACGAGTGTCCGACAAAGAGCTTGAGTGATGGGAAGCAGTTAGAATACAAGCAGAAAGGGGAGGTGAAATCCTTTGCAACTACTTCAGTAGATGTCGGGCCATCAAATGAATTTGTTTTAGGTACTTTGTTTTTTCAGATTATGCCAGTGTGTTGTTTGATTCGGGGTCTACACATTCTTTCATCTCTGAAAAGATTTCTAGTAAAATGGGAATACCATCTCAAGAAATGACTCCTGAACTTGTGGTAAAAAACACCTGGGGAAAATGATGAGGCAAAAAGAATTTATAAGAATCTTCCTATCCTTATCCGTGGAAAGAACTTACTTGCAAACCTTATTGTTTTACCTCTAGTAGAGTTTGATGTTATCCTGGGTATGGATTGGCTCTCTATTTACCATGATAAGATTGAATTTAGTGCTAAAGAAGTTTCTTTTCAGAAAGACTTTCAGTTTGTGTACAAGAATGAACCCTTACTGTTGATAACATATCAAGAGTCCGAGAAACTTGTAAAAGATGGAAATGAATGTTACCTTGCACATATTGTTGAAAACAAGGGAACTGTTCAGATTAATGATCTGCTAGTGGTAAATGAGTATCCTGATGTTTTTCCTGATGATTTTCCTGGAATAATACCAGATCGGGAAGTTGAATTTACTGTTGGCTTAGTTCCTGATTCTAATCCAATTTCAAAACCCCCTTATCGAATGGCTCAAACTGAACTTTTAGAGTTGATGGAGCAATTGCAAGATTTATTTGAGAAAGGTTTCATTCGACCTAGAACATCACCATGGGTTGCTCCTGTTTTATTTGTTAAAAATAAAGATGGTTCAATGAGACTTTACATTGATTATAGATCCTTGAATAACATCACTGTTAAGAACAAATATTCTTTGCCTCATATCAATGATTTGTTTTATCAGCTCTAGGGAGCTCAGTTTTTTTCAAAGATTGACCTGAGATCGGGGTACCATCAGTTGAAGTTAAAGGAAGAAGATATTCCAAAAACTGCGTTTCGTACAAGATATGCCCATTATGAATTTGTAGTAATGCCTTTTGGGCTGACCAATGCACCTACTGTATTCATGGACCTTAAGAATACAATTTTCCATGAGTTCTTGGATAAGTTTGTGGTTATTTTCATTGATGATTTTTTGGTGTTTTCTAAAAGTAAAGTGGAGCATGAAAGACATTTAAGGGTTATTTTGAAAACCTTCAAATAAAAGAAATTTTATGGGAAATTCAGCAAGTTTGAGTTTCGGTTGCAAAAAATTTCTTTCCTTGGTCACATTGTTTCAAAAGATGGGATAACTGTTGATCCTGCAAAAAAAAGGTTGTGGAAGAATGGACAAGACCCACAAATGTAACTAAGATTCATATATTCCTTGGTTTTTCATGCTATTATCGAAGGTTTGTTAAATATTTCTCCCGGTTATCTAGTCCAATGACAAAGCTAACTTGGAAGGGTGTTAAGTTTATCTAGACAAAAGAATGTGATGATTGTTTTCAGGATCTGAAAAGATGATTGGTGAATGCTCCAGTTTTGGAACTACCATCCAGGAATGGTGAGTTTGTTATCTACAGTGATGCTTCATTGAAAGGACTTGGTTGCGTCCTAATGCAGAATGATCAGGTAATTTCTTATGCTTCACGTCAGTTGAAAAATCATGAGGTAAATTACCCTACACATGATTTGGAATTAGCTGATATTGTTTTTGCTTAAAAAATTTGGAAGCATCATTTCTATGGAGTAAAGTGTGAAATATATACCGATCACAAAATTTTAAAGTATATATTCACATAGAAATAATTGACCATGAGTCAGAGGATATGGATAGAATTAATCAAGGATTATGATTGTAAAATTCATTACCATCCGGGAAAATCAAATAAAGTGGTTGATGCTTTGAGTCGAAAAAGTAATGCTTCATTAACAATGTTGCGATTGGAACGTGACCCTTTGGTTAAGGATTTGATGAAATTTGGCATAGAAGTTGTTGGTGCAGAATGTCCTTCTGTTTTGTTTCAGGTATCAGTGAAATCTTATCTATCAGACAGAATCAAGCAAGCACAAAAGCAAGACAGTGAGTTGCAGAAAAAGGTAGAGCTGGTTCAGAAGGGTAAGTTGCCTGAATTTAATATTGGAAATGATTGTGTTTTGAGGTTTGGGAAGAGATTATTTGTGCCTGGTGATTCACATTTGAAGAATGAGTTGTTATGTGAGGCTCATAGTTCCCCATTTTCAGTTCATCCTGGAAGTATTAAGCTGTATAGAGATCTACGGGAGTATTACTGGTGGGATGGAATGAAAAGAGATATTGCTGATTTTACAATGAAGTGTTTGACTTGTAAGAAAGTTAAATCAGAGCGGCAGTTACCGAAAGGGATGATTTATCCTTTACCAGTGCCATAGTGGAAATGGGAAAATATATCCATGGACTTTGTTGTAGGATTACCGAAGACAACTCGAGGTAATAATGAAATCTGGGTTATTGTTGATCGCTTGAATAAATCTTCTCATTTCCTTCCTATTCGAGATACTTTATCTCTAGATCAACTTTCTCGATTGTATATTAAAGTGATATTCTGGTTGAATGGAGTTCCCCTATCCATTGTATCTGATCGTGATCCCAGGTTTACTTCTAACTTTTGGAAAGGCCTTCAGAAGTCGTTGGGTACCGAATTAAATTTTAGTACAGCTTTTCATCCTCAATCAGATAGGCAGTCAGAACGAACAATTCAAACTTTGGAGGATATGCTACATGATTGTTCGATGGATTATCAGTGAATTTGGTACCAAAATCTTTCTTTTGTTGAATTTTCATATAATAACAGTTTTCATTCCAGTATACAGATGTCACCGTTTGAGGCATTATATGGGAAGCGGTGTCGAAATCCAGCTTTTTGTGATGAAGTGGGTGAAAGGAAGCTGATGAGACCAAAATTGATAGAAGAGATGTCATAAAAAGTTCAGTTGATTCAGAAACACATGAGAACAGCTCAGAGCAGGTAGAAGAATTATGCGGATAACCGGAGAAGGGATCTATTTTTCGAGGTAGGTGATCATGTTTTTCTCAAAGTTTCACCTTGGAAAAGTGTGATGCGATTTGGTAAGAAAGGAAAGCTGAGTCCAAGGTTCATTGGACCATATGAAATTCTGGAGAGAGTTGGATCAATTGTTTACCAAGTGGCTTTACCTCTGAGTTTATCTCAGTTACACAATTTTTTTCATGTTTCGATGTTGAGAAAGTATATGCCAGATCCATCTCATGTTTTGAGCCCAGAGGTAGTTCAGTTGGAAGAGAATCTCTCTTATAAAGAACAACTAGTCTAGATTCTTCACCATAGAGAGCAGGTGTTGCGGAATAAGGTAATTCATCAGGTAATGGTTTTGTGGAAAAACCATATGGTTGAAGAGGAAACATGGGAATCTGAAAATGCTATGAGGGATAAATACCTCCACTTATTTTGATAAGTTAATAAAATTGCGAGGACACAATTCCCAAAAGTGGGGAAGGATGTAACATCCCAGTTAAATAAAGAATAAGACATTTCCATATTTATTAATATTTATGTATAAAATATTAATTTTACTTTAAATGGGTTGTTATATTCGATTGCGTACCCAAAACGCAACAAGGAGTTTCTTTGAAATCTTACGTTGCACAATAGTAATAAAATAATATTATTTTAAATGGTAGTTAACATGTAGCCGTTATATTGGTGGGAATAAATATAAATAACTAAAATACGATTATATATTTTTGTTAAATGTTTTTACATTTATCCAATAAAGGATAAAGGCTTAAAATACGAAAAGAATACAATTTTAGGCATATATACTCTAATTTTCACTAAAGGTCAACTTATCGCCTTTTGATGGCAAACCATCATTAAATATAGTTTTGGTCACTCTTAAAAATTCTATTGGACCAAATAAAATTCTTCTTTACAATCGGGACATCAAAATTTACTTTGTGTAATTTTTTGCTTTTTTTCTGATAAAGTTCATTTTTTTAATGAATAGTGAAAATGTTGTATTTTAATTCAAAACCACCTTTTAATCTAATTTATTAATATGATTATATTATCTTTTGAATAGGTTTTAATGTGAAATTAGAATATATTTTTACCATTTAATCCAATAGTGGTCAGTGGAATTAATTTCACTTTGAAATTGGACTTAAACTAGTGTCAATCTTTTGATATATATTGTTTCATAAAAACACGCTATTTGTTAGACAACGAGAATTAATTATTAAATAAATTAATGTAACTTATATTTTTTTATTTTTTTAAAATATACATCATTTTTGAATTCATAATATCAAATATAGCTTAGGGTGAAGTTTTGGTATTTTTCTGAAAAACATCAATTTTTGATGAATAGTGAAACCACTAAGTGGTACTTAAAAAAAACTAATTTTTCGTTTAAATGAAATTTTACCACCTCTGTGTTTTGAATTTAAAAAATCTGACATACATGGTTTTCATTAAGAAGTATAATTTGGTTCAATGGGATTAAAATAATTTTTTGGTAAATAGTAACTTTTAAGTTTTTAATCGCGATTAGAGGTAATTAGTGTAGTTTAAGGTAAAAATAATGTTTTAATAATATGAAATGACCTTGAAACATGTCCTGCCCTTATTGGATGTATCATGGCCGACCAATACAATACATGGATCAACTTGGGGACCCCATGGAGCCACTTTGGGAGGAAAATGACATTAATAACTTTTTATTTAATGTTTAAATAAAAATGTCACAAACATGTGTTGTTTTACTAAAACAAATTTTAAATTGGGTTATACAAGTCATAATTTCGACTATAAAAATTAATTATAAAGATAAAAATATTTCCTTCATCGTGATATTTTTTTATAATTTTTAGACATTAAATAAATTAAATTATTTATGACACCATGATCATGCAGCGATTACCTCATTATTTAACGATTTAAATAAAATGAAATGATAATGCAAAATATAAGACCTACACTTGTCAAAGACCTATTTTATGGGTGTATTTAGAACTCTTATCACATTAACCTCGAAATACATCAATGTGGGACCTTTAAAATCCGAAACTCATTTGAAAATAAAGTAACATTTTATACCTTTCCAAGAGTGCCCCTCCTCTCCTCTTATAAAAGGCCCCCACCTCTACCACCTTACCCACACCTCTCAAGACTTTGGCTCGGCCAACCCCTACCCATTTTGTCTCTCCATATCCCTCTATTACTCCTAGAAGCCTCACTTTGGGCAGAAGTCTTTCCAAGGAAGCCTTTGAGTTCAAATCAAAAAGAGTTACCCTTTTTAAAGGTAGTGTCTTCTCTTATGTTCTTATGTTTTATTTTTCTTCTCCAACCCCCTAAACTCTTTTTATTAATTTCTTTTTTAACAACACAAGTATCTTTAATATCGATTTTTTTATGATATGTATTAGATCTACACTTACACACACCTTCATTTAATGGTCAAAGAGCATACTGTTTCCGTGGATGGCGAATTTCTGCCTCATGAAACAATGATGGTTCAATATTTTTCTAACACCTTAAAAGGTGGCCATTAAGATGACACTATATTTATATATGATATATAATATGTTTATTTTTTCCGTAAGCTTCTTTATTTTTCATTTATGGCATACCTTTATGGCTTCCATTATGGTTATACGCGATATCTTCATTTTAGGAAGTGCGGACTACCGCCCCCTCAAAGTGATTTGATTTGTTAATTCCATATGTGGGACGTATAAAGGATAGAGTTAATGATATTATATATGAAATTATACTGGAATTATAATATACCTTTATGTAATTATGATTCAATTCTATAAAATACGAAATAGGAATGAAAGTAGTGTTTGTGCATACGTACGACTTGCCGTCTCCATGAACGTTGCATTTCATTTCTTACATATAAATGTTATGTAGTATTATAAATGCATGTATATACTGGATATATATGATATATTCTATATCTACATAATGAATATAACTCTAGATATAATGGAGAGATGAACAACTTGTAATTATAAAGAGTTTATTTTTGACTCAAGTACCAATGATCATTAAAACGACTGTTACTAACTTAAATAATTACATAGTGTTCATGACATGGTAATAAGTGATATAAAAGGAATAATGAACTTTAAAAAGGTTCTTAAGAAAGTATAAATTAACTCAAGTTTATTATTCAGGAGATTAAAGAGAAATCGAGTCACATCAGACATGAGGTAAGGGACTTCGTCTCAATTTCCTTTCATTGAGGCATGTTTTGTTCTATACACAACTTTATTTTATACGGTGTATAAACCCCATTGACTTTTACATTTATTCAAAAGGAATATTTTTTATACGAAGCATTTACTAAAGGACAAAATAGAATGTTTTTTTGTCGTACGTATACGGCGACAATGACTTCTCCACCGCCGTGACCATTATTTGAGTTTCAGCTTCCTCTACAAGCCAACACTTTTTTTAAATGAAAAATAAATACCATGTTTTACTTTTCTTTTATTTTTTTATTGAAAATGGTTTTCATAATTTTTTTATTATATCAATGTGTTGTATTGATATCTTGATACTGAAATGTGGAAATGTTATGTTTCCTTTATGCATGTTTTATGTTATACGATTATGTTATGGTTCTTGGGCATTGTTATGAAGATGGGTGTTTCTGTGATAAACTAAAGGTGGGTGAGCCCGATATATATCTCCAATGCATTGGGTAACGTGAAGGAGTTAAATGTTAAGGTTTCTCCGAATAGATTTTGGGAATATACTGTGATGGGTATTCCAAACGTAACCAAGAGGGTTACCCCCTACGTAAGAATGTTATGAATGCCTCAAGTTACCTTTATGTCTTATGATTTCTATGATTTATTCGTGATTTGATGAGGTATGTTAACGTGCTTATGTTTTATGAGTAAAGTATGATTTCATTGATTCTTATGTATACATGTACTCATGTTTCCTTTCCATATTTTTATATCCCTTACTGATCTTTTTATGCTGATCCCATGTTTTTGAAATGTTTTTCACATGTCATGGGAAAGGTACATGATATGATGATAGTGTCAAAGAATTGTCAAGAAAGAATCCATGTTTTATTTAAATATGTTTCTGTTGATGGGAGAAATGAATAATTTCTTTTATTATAACCACTCTGTTTAAATGTGGGATGTAATGCATGTTTTATGATCTAATTCTCTAAAACTCTAAACCTGAAAAGATCCTCAATGTGTATTCTTGAAATATCTCAAGATTAAGTAATATTTAAGGTGGAGGCCTTATAATCATAATGTTAAATAACTAATCTAGCTATAAATTATAAATGGATCATCATGAAATGAGGTGTTAACCACCCTCGGCACACCCTTAAACCCAATAAAAGAAAAAAATATACATTTCTAATTTAATCATTAAAGAATTTAAATTTTAATGAAAACCCTTGGAAAAATATATGGATCAATTCACCATGGTTGAAATGATGATCCACCTTATGCTGGGGGTTCCCTATGTCACCCTTTTTATAGGTACATTGAATGCCCATCGTCGGTACCTGATTTCACTATGATCTAATGGGATCAAAATCAAAAGCCTAACCATGAATTTATAAATTTAGGGATGAGAGAGTGGATAGAAAATAATATACCAACAGAGGCTAAGACATACCTTGAATCATTGAGGTAATATTTCTTAAACCTTCTCTTAATGAATCTTGAAGAAGATAAGGAAGGGTTGGGGATCTGGCTCGAGAAAGGGATAAAGATGGTTTAACCTCTTAAAATTTGGAGGGGATGGTAGATTTTTCATTTTTTAAAAGTCTTTAGGGATTTTAATTATCATATTCAAAACCATCCACCCTTATTTACCTAATAAATACACCTTGCATGGTTTAGCAGCATTTTATTCCAAACCGTACACTAACCGTGAAACTACCTCTACAACTAGATATTTTTTCCTCTAAAAACACTTGTTTTCCCTTAAATTTTTTAAAATAATGCAATATTAACTTTCTATTTTAAAAAATTAATTAACATTTCATCGAGCATCTCGGTCGTGTATGTTTTCCCTTAAACCATCCACCCAAACTATGCTCCCCAATTATAATTATCCAAAACTCATGATACTAAAAAAATATCAAGTCTCACCCAGGAACCTCAGACAAATACCTAGACTCATTCCATGTCTGGAAACAATACTTTAATGCATTAAAACTATTATAATTCCATTCTGAATATCTGATCAAAATTCAACATGTCTCATAATTAAAAATTCAAATTCATTCTGAAATTTTAAACTCATATAAAAATGAAATATTACTTATATTTAATTATTTTAAAATAATTAAAATTATATTAATATCATAATTATTTTTTAAATTACACTTTTAAACCATCCTTGTAAGATGGTGAAGGAAAATTAAACTTGTTGCTTCATATAAATAGTAGTCCACAAAATGCATGAATGGTAGTTTAAATTTTCTTAACAGAAAAGGGAAAGGTTGATTAATTATTATTGCCATCAAATAATGACATTTAGTATATAAATAATATTGATGTAATTATATAGGTATTTAAGAATTATAATTTCAAAAATAAAAATAGAAAAACCAAGTAGTCATGAAAAAATGATTAATTGTGTTGGGAACATTAAGATTTACTTAGAATATCCCTTGTAAGTAGATATAATAAGATAATATATTATTGACAACAGCTCAACAGAGTTAAATATTATTCTATAAGAATAAATAATGTAATTTTTTTAATAAAAAACATAACTTCATGTAGTTTCTTTAAGGGGTAGAGAGAGGTCCCTTTTATAAGTTACGAGAATTCCATTTTTTAAATATTTCAACTTAATCTAAATGAAGCACATGTTAAACATGTCAAGTGACTCAAAAATAAGGAAATAATGAATTGGGAAATATATAAGTTTAATCGACACATTATACTCTCATTTATAGAAATTTATTTTTTTATTTTTTAATCTCTTTACACATAGAATGATTACTTTTAGCATTTTAGTTTTTACCGTGGTAAATAGTTTTTACCAAATCTAAATTAATCTTTATACCTAAAAATAATGTTTCATTTACTAGATAACATGAACCCATTTTTTATAAATTTTAAATCAATTTCATTTTATTAAAATTATATAAGTGATGGAAAATTATTTTAAATTAAAAATGTGTAATATATTAATTACAATTTCTGATAAAATAATAATTATGTTATGATATATAAAATATTAGTTAGTAAATTTAAACCAATATTTTTAAAATTATAAATTCAAATATAAAAACATATTTGGTTTTAAAAAATTCATATATTTCCAAAAATAATATTTTAGAAATAATCCCAAAAAATCATCATACAAATATATTTCTATGATGACTCCAAAAATAATTATCAATTTTTAAAATTTATATTATAAGTTATGTAAATTTAACTTTTAAATAAAAAAGTGATATATAATTAACTACTTTTTAATAGTAAAATTTCATTTATTATAATATTAAACATTCTAGTCGTTATTTTCTAATATTTAATAATTAAATTCGCATAACCCAATTATTCATATCAAATATATTTTATCATCATTAATAAAAAGTTTTTTAAATATAAATTCATGTCATGTAAAAAAGAAATATTTATAAAAATAAATTTTGAAGTATGAGTTGTTCATATTAGTTATTTAATCTATAACAATTGAATTTAATTCATATTAAAATTAAGATTTATTTTCATTTTATAAATACTTTATAAAGTGGTTATTCATATTCATTTCTTCTAATTAAACATCTTTGTTTTAACATTCTAAAGGTTTCATGGTTTTCATTTTAGTTCTATTTTTCATGTGTATAAAGCTATCAAAAACATTTTTCTAATTTAAATGATGTTGTATATTAAAATCTCATGGTGTTACATCACCCTCCCAAAATAAATTTTCTTCTCGCAATTTAAATCTTATAGTAATGGTAATATCTATATGGAGCTCATAATTAATGATACACTAGTAGATTATCATAGGTTTATTTATGATGTGGAATGATATTTATCTATATGAAAAATTATTATAAACAGTTTATATAGGGTGATGACGTATTACAAATTTCTTATTGAATTTTACAAAGGTAATAATTTCTAGATTCATTAGGAATAACATCCGACAATACATAAAAAATATTTATATGATAATTATACCCCTATGGGTTTTTATTTATAACTAAATATTCAGTGGTCATTGAAAACATAAATGATAAAGGAAACTAAAAAATATATTGTGAAAACTAACTATTTTATACATTAGTATTGCTTACATAGGTTTTTCCTTATTTGTATGGTTTTTGTAACTACTTATCTCCTTTTCTTTTGGATTAGGAAAATATGTTCCATAATGTTCAACTCTCTTTCAATTGAAGAAATGGTATTTTTATAGATTATCCCATTCCATTAAACTTTTGAGTATAATGAACATCATATTCACACTTACATTATACGGACCCCACCTTAAACATAACATAATCTTCAGTTAAGTCAAGAATTTCACTTTAATTAAAATATAGGATATTTTTAGGTATATATATTTATATAATTTGGCCATAATTCATACATAAAATCTAAAATGTTACAAAGTATGTACTTCTACTCAGTATCCATTTTTTTCACAAAACAAAAACCTTAAAAATTAAATGTGGTTTATTTTAATGTTAAATAAACAAATTTTCCCCATTATCCCATCCCTATATCTATTATCCTGTAAATACAATGAAAAGATTTCAAAATATGGGATGAGTGTAAAAATTAGATTAAGGGGTTTATAAAGAATGAAAACAGCTAGTCTAGTGAAGGCATTAAAACCCATGGATACTTAATCATAATAAAATACATTCACCCTTAAGAGGTAGTAAATACATTGTTTTCAATATAAGATAATTAATTAATTTTTATAATCCAAATATTACCAGAAAACCTATATAAATAACATATAACATATAAAGGTAACTTGGGACATAATCATACTTAAATGGAATAACCATACAGTCGACTTCCACACATGTCACTCTTGCAAATTGAATAGTATTATGACCAACTTCCATAACCACTACATTAGAGGTTATAATATAACTACACTTCCTTGGTTTATAAGGGAACCACCTATCCTTGGTTTATCATGTAACCACTCATCAAATTTCCAAGTACCATTAAATAATCATAACACATAAAAGATTGTAATATTTAACATTTTAATCAAAAAATTATCTTTTCAATCACATGAAAACATTTCAAGGTATTGAAATAATAAATCCATTTCCAAACCAATTTTCAATACCAAAATACCAAAAAAATTGGAATAAAATAGGTATTTTTATTTTAAAAAAAATATAGGAATCCAAATATCAAATAATGGTTGTGGCATCGGAGAAGTCATTATCACCGTATAAGTTAAAATTGCATTCCTTTTTTCATTTATTAAAGAATGAAAAATTCTATGCATAAAAGGCATAAAAATGTTAATTTTTTGAAGAAAAAAATTAATTATATTAAAAATAATCATAAAATGTCATGTATAATCCTTTTATACCCATATAAATAAATATATAAATTGATACAATGAAGAAAGATATTTGATAATTAAATCATTAAAAATTCAAGGTGTCCCATGCCACTTTGAACATTTAAATATTAATCTATATAAATGTATGCATTTAAAAAAACACTATATATTATTCATATAGGTACAATATTGATATTAAATTTTTTAATGGCAGTATATATACCTTATAAAATAATAAAGGTCCATATTATCAAGAAATGCCTCAATAAAAGGAGATTGATATAAAATCCCTTACGTCGAGTCTAATTCATCATGTATGTTATTTATATTATTGAATAACAAACTAAAGTTAATTATTTACTTTATTGAGAACCCTTTTCAAGTTTTTTATTCCTTTTATATTACATATAATTATATTATAATAATTATATAATTATTTAAGTTTATGTCGGATATTTTGTCGATATTTGGTACTTGAGTCAAAAATAAACTTGGTATGATTTTAATAGTCCTTGTAGACTTAATTATATCATATAAAAATAATATTCAGGACATAATAATATATTTTTTATATCAATTTTTCCTTTAAATACTTTAATTAAATATGGAAATTAAAAATGAACAACGTAACAATCATGGAGGTGGTAAGTCATACGTGCGTAAGAGTGACATTTTCATTTTTTATAATCATTATAAAAAGAAGGTATATATTATTATATATTTAAATAATGATCATAATATCATTTATATCATATAAATAATTTTAATATACTTATATATTTTACCATTGTGTTGTGGTGATTAAAATTGAATCACATCTCTTTTTGGAGGTGATAGTTCATACATACGCACGAATGAAGTTATCATTTTTATGTGCAAGGAATGTAAGAAAACTGTTGATATATTATTATATTATAATGATAAAACTTTCATGAATATCATATATAAAAATTAATACCATCATTATAACCAGTCTTTAGAGATGTTATCGCAAAAAAAATATTGGTTTGTGGAGGTGATAGTTAACACGTTCACAAGAACTATTAATTTTTTTCCAATTTAATGGAAGTTGAGATATATTTAGGTTATTATATTAACAGAATAGAATATAAGTATATTTATGATACTTTGTTTATTATTTCATCATGAATGAATAATATTTAAAGGATGTGGAAGAAGAAATAAAATAGAAACACTTCAATAAAAACATTATCTTTCCTTTGGATGATCTCATATATTAACACCATATCACCTTTGTGGAGGGTGATATGCCTACAATAAGGCCTCAAGAATGTAGGGAGGGGTTATAGGAAGTTTTTGGGGAAAATATTGGCTAATACAAAAGGTTTCTTATGTTTAAGGAATATATATGAATTGGTTTCCTTTTATAGGATAGGGGAGGGGCACTCTTAGAGTTATTACAAGCAATAAATTAAAAAAAATTATTTTTCCATTAAAAATGGATCCAAATTGATTTATTTAGAATATAGGATTACTGTGGGTATAAATATAATCATTCAATGAAATTTATAGAAGTTCAAATATTTTTTTAATCCTAATCTTTTTGTTTTAACTCCTTTTAGTTCTTATCATTTTATCGTGTAATTAATACTTTGAGGGTTAAAATAATTACCATCACATGCCAAAAGACCGCTAAATATGTCATTGATGAAATTTGAAGACATATTAGAAATTTAATTCTAAATCATATATTTATAAAAAAATATATAACATTTAATAAAATATTTTATATTTTAAAATACATTTAGTGTCAATTTTGACACTATTCATTTTTTGACTCTTTTGAAATATATTAACTGCAATATACAGTCAAAGAAAAAAAATTAAAACATAATAAATATTCCAAATTCATCCATATAATTAATTTATTGCATCAATTATTTCAAATTATATTTATTTTAGTATTTATAATATGATTTATTTTATTCTTTCATTAATTAAGCAATTATTGCATCATCATTGTATAACCATTTAATTTAATTATTTATTTCATAAAAATTATAAATAAATTACCATGATATATTTAATAATTGTATATTTATAAATACTAATTATATATTAATATATTTCTCATATTACCCCATATTAAAAAATTAGTTATAAGTGACATGACAATGACATCTTTGTCTTTACTATAAATAAAAGCTTATAAATGTAACAATCACACCCAAGTGGACTCCAAAGGCCACAATTTCGGCTCAATGATTGTATTTCTCAAAAATAACTCATGAAAAAGATTATTAAAAGTTTTAGGGTAGTTTTATAATCCTTATAAGATTATTTTAACCTTTAATTACTTGAATTACCTTTACCATGGTAATAAAAATAATTAATAATGTTAGTCCATATAAAGCCTAAAAATAAAAAAATGAACATTTTGAAATAATTTTGACCTTATTATTACAAATAAAGAATCAATTTTTGCAAATTAAAAACTCATAATAGGTAGAAATTAATTAAAAATTAATTTCTTTGACAGAATTAGAAAACATGTTTTTAAAGTAAAACGTTCAAAAGTTCACAGTATTTTCAAATCCAATTTTAATGTGAAACTGATTTCAATAACATATATTGGATTAAGTTATAAGAACATAATCTAATTATAATTTCAAAACAATTAAAATTATTATCTAATAATATAGATATATCAGATGAACAAATAGGTTTTGAAATAAAATACAATATTTTTCACCATTAATTAAAATATGAAATTTATGAGAAAAATTCCAAAATTTAAACCAAATAAAATGTTGATGTACCAATTATAAAAAAAAGACTATTTATTTAAAATTAATTTATAAAAGTGTCAAACACTAGATTTAAAATGGGTTCTCCATCAAAATTCGGTAAAACTACATTTTAAAAATATTAGAGTATTTATTCTCAAAATTAGATTTTTTCTCTTTTTTAGAATATAAAATTTATTTTAGGAATTAAAAAACATTTGATAAAAATTTCTAAAAATAACATATTTAGTAATATTTATTCTCATTGATACAACATATAGGCAATAACTACCACTTAAAACAATAATATTATAATATATTATTTTTTTTGTATAATTCAGTCTTGCGTGCAATGTATGATTTTAGAGAAATACAATATTGTTTGTCTGGTACACTATCTAACATAGTGTCCCTTTAAGGTAAAATTAATATCTCATTTATGAATATATAAAAATATGAAAAAGTATTATTCTGTAATTACCGGAGATGTTGCAGTCCCCCCCCCCTTGGAAATTGCATCCTCACAATTTGAATTTAGGGTTAGTAACAACGATATGACTTTTCAAAATACATTTATTGCAATACTAAATTATAAAATGAATTAATAAAACTACCACTTAAAAATAAATAAAGGGATGTATTTTGACCACCTATGATAAAAACTACTAAGGTTCTACATAAGAAACCAATGCTATAGAAGAGAAAACTAACCATTTTGTTCTGATGGATAGCAATAGAAAATATTTCTAGGAGAAAGTTAAAAATTCACAAAAGCATAAATTTTTTATGGGTTAAATGGTTTTTTATTTTGTAACATAAAAATTAAATGGATTTTTTTGTTTTAATATCCTTTTCATAGATTTAGGAAAATCTATTACTATTTATATGATGATCATAATGAAATATCATTATTTATCAAGTACAGTTTCATAATTTAACCAATTTCTACCATAAACTCATCTTTATCTTGAAATGATGAGTATTCAAGGAAATTTTTTGATGCCTATAGCACTAGAATAAACTTCTAGAGAATCATGTAATCTAAAAAAATTAACTATATATTTATCCTATCTATAGACATTAACCGAAACCAAAAATTTTAGTACAAGATAAGATAATTCCCCAAAACGAATAAACCAATATATAATGAAATACTATTATAATCTCCAAAATTCAATAGTGTTACCCAAAGTTCAGCATAAACCATAAAACAAATAACTATCTTTAAAATTCCATAAAAATATTATAAATAATATTAAAATCCAAAAATCATACTAATTTAATCACATAATCATCCCATATATGTTTTAAAATTTATCTCCAAATAACGTCAATTACTCTTGAATAATCATACCAAAAAGTAATTTTCATAATAATATTCAAGATACGCTAATCCAAATAACCATAAATCCATTGTAGATTAATCCATAATATAATTCAACTGTTATTACTCAAATAAAATACCATATTATTCTATTAACCTTGATCATATAGGATTCTAAAAAAAGAAAACATTTTCTAAAATAACATTAATCACATAATCATAAAATAATTTAATGAACAATATAAAGTATTACTAACCAGAACCATACGTAGGCTTATGGGAGGTGATGCAGCCTTGTTTCCCATCAATTGGTGGTTTGATTCCCATGGCCTTCCAAGACGTGATGGGTGGTCACCCATCCTACAGGTTGTTATTTTTCTAATACTGTAAAATTATTATAACATTCCCAAAATATGATAAAACTGTCAAAAAAACATAACATGTTTTACCCTAAAATTTTATCTCGTACCATTCATTTTGAATCCCAAAATTTAACAACCCATAATTAAATCAAAATTAAAGATCAAATGAACCCTAACGGTTATCCATAACATTATAATTATGTCCACCAATGATAATTCTTCCTCAAATAACATTTTCACATAAAACTGTAGGGTTACAATTACAGTACTAAAAAAGTCTTCAAAAATACCCCTGTCACCAAAATATTATTAATTATTTTAAACATTTCAACGTCCTTACGTATACAATAATTATTAAAAACTTTATATATAGAAATATTAATATTTCAACAATATTCATCATCAATTAACTATGAATTTCCACCTTCTTTATTAATAATTCATTAATAAAAGTCATTGATAATAATTATATCCTTATGATTCATAAGCATCAATCAGATCATGTTACACACATTTGGTATAAGTAGATAATTCATACCTTGAATCCATATTTCAAGATCCTCTTGGTGCTCCTTTCCTCTTTCAACATGTTCTTCTACATTCAAAAAGTAAAAGTTCCAAAAACTTCTTGTATTTATTCTCCCAAAAGAGTTGGAAGAGTTGAGATTTTTAAATCATATGAAAAAAATTACATGACCCAAAAAATTGTTTAAAAAATAATTATGTGTTGGATAACTGAAACAATTTATTATAAGTGATTTGAATACTGAATAATCATTCAATGTAATTCGAACAAGATTTTGTGATAATATTGTTGATAAAATCATTGAGGAGGGATAAGAAGGTTTTGAAACACCTATTTACTTCCATCTTGAGAAATGATCCTTAATATGATTAAAATAACATCACTTACATAAGAAATGAATTATTAAAAGAAGAATACTCTCTAGGGTAAAGTTGATAACATAATATTTTTATATTACTCTGGTACAAAAACCTCCTTATTTCTCAATTGATTTAGGTTTTTATTCAATATACCTAAATTACCATAATCCTCAAAACATTTCCATATTATAATAACCATCTTGGATATAAATGATCTTTAACATACACCTATATAGAATAATAACATTTAAATTTATCTAAATTGACCTCTAATACCAACTAAAAGGATCCAGCATTAAACATTAAAAAATCGTGAGATAAGTCAATAATTTTACTTTAATTAACATCTAGGATATCTTTAGGTTTATATGTTTACATAACTAGGCCATAAATCATACATACCAACTCAAATGTCACAATATATACACTTCTACTCACTATCCATTTTTTCACAAAATAAAAAATTTTAAAATGAAACATGGGTTTTTTTCATTTTGAATCATCATAATTCATCCATAGATACCATACATGTCTCTATAATCCAATAAATCTTGGTAAAAACATTTCAAAACTTGGGATTATCATAAGTAGATTAGTAAGAGGTTCATAGAGAATGAAAACTATTACTTTAGTGAAATCATGAAAACCCATGGATACTTAATCATAAAGTAATACCTATCACCCTTAAGAAGTAGTAAATACATTCGTTTTAATATAAGCTAAATTTTTTCTTTTTATAATCAAAATATTACCTTAAAACCATATAAAGAACATATAAAATATAACAGTAACTTGGGACATAATCAATCATAAATGAAATAACTATGAAGTTGACTTCCACACATATCACTCTTATAAATGAAATAGTTATACGACTAACTTTCATACCCAATTCATTGGAGGTTATAAAGTAACCACACATCCTTGGTTTATCATAGAACCACTCATACTTATTTTATCATGTAACCACCCATTAAATGTCCAATAACCATTAAATAATCATAACACATAAAATATTACAATTTCCAATATTTCAATCATAAAATTACATTTGCAATCACAATAAAATATTTAAAGGTATTTAAATAGTAAATCCATTTAAAAACCCATTTTCAATACCAAAATACCTTTAAATATGGGAAAGAGATTTATTTTTCTTTTAGAAAACATTATAGGAATCAAAATATCAAATAATGGTCATGGTGGTGGAGAATTCATTGTCGCCATGTAAGTTAGAAAACATCCCTTTTGTAATTTGTAAAGAAAGACAAACGATCCATATAAAAGGCTTAAAAATATTACTTTTTGAAAAAAACATTGTATTAAATCCATAATAGACATAAAATTTCATGTATAATCCTTTTATATATATATATATGTTTATTAATATCATGAAGAAAAATATTTTATAATTAAATCCTTTATAATTCAAGGTGTATCATACCACTTTGAAGATTTAAATATTAATTTCCATGGATGAATACACTTAAAAAACAATAAATAATATTAATATAAAAAATATATGGATATTAAATATTTTAATGGAAGTATATATAACTAATAATAGATTAATGTTGCATATTATCAAGAAATTCCTCAATGAATGGAGATTGGGACAAAATATATTACCACGATTCAGATTCGTTGCGTATATTCTTTATCATCTTGAATAATAAAATTAAGTTAATTATTTACTTTCTTGAGAACCTTTTTCATATTTTATATCGTTTATATCACATACCACCATGTTATAAAAATTATATAAATATTTAATTTCATGTTGGATGTTTTGTCGATATTCAATACTTGAGTTGAATATGAACTTAGTATGATGCCAATAGTCCATATGTTCATAAGTCCATAATATACAGAATAATATTTATGATGTAATAATAAATTTTATATATCAATTAAACCTTTAAATCCATTCATTAAATATTGATATGAAAAATGAATAACATTACAATCGTGGAGACGGTAATCCATATATACGCATGAGTAATGTTTCCATTTTTAATGATCATTATGTAAAGAAGGTAAGTTTTTTTTATCTTTATAGAATGATCATAATTTAATTTATATAATATTAATATTTTAAATATACTAATATATTTTATCCATGTTTCGTGGTGATTAAAAATCAATCAGGTCACTTCATGAAGGTGATAGTTCACAAGTAAACATGAATGACGTTATCATTTTTATGTGCAAAGAAATTAAGAAAATAATTGATATATTATTCTATTATAATGATAAATATGTCTTGAATATAATATATAAAAATAAATTCCATCATTATAACCAGTCTTGAGATATGGTAACAGAAAAATAATTTTGTCGCTTCATAAAGGTGATAGTTCACAAGTACATACGAACAATTAATTATTTTCCAATTTAATTAAAGTGGAGATTGATTTAGGTAATGATATTAGGAGAATAAAATATAATTATATTTAGTTAATTTACTTATTATTTAATCATTGACGAATAATACTTGATGAAAGTGGAAGAATAAATAGGATAGAAACACCTAAATAAAAACATTACATTTTCTTCAGATGATCACTTTTGTTAACACATTAATACCTATTAGGAGAGTTTTATTACTAAAATAAGGCAACAAGAATGTGTTTAATTGTTATAAAAATGGTTTTTGGTAGATATTAGCCTATCAAAATGACCTTTTATGTGTAAGGAATAGAGATTAATGGGTTCCCTTTTATAGGAGAGGGGAGGGGCACTCTTGGAATTATCAAAAGTATTAAATCAATATAAATTCTTTTTAAATTAAAAATTGTTCCAAATTGATTTATTTAGAGTATTTTATTAGTATGGGTCTAAATATACTAATAAAAGGAAAATTATTCATGTTTTTATTTTTTTTAATAATTCACATTTTGTTGTGACCCATTTTAACACTTATAGTGTTATCCAGTAATCTACACTTCTAAGGTTAAAATAATTACCATAACATACCAAACGAAGAATGAATGAGTAATTAATGAACTTTTGAGACATATATAAACTTTTTGGTTGAATATTAGTTTTTTTATAAATTTGATAACATTTAATAAAATATTTTATAATTTAAAATACCACTCTAGTCTATTTTGACACTATTCTATTCATGGTTTTTTTTAAATATCCTGAATTCATGATATAATCAAACCAACTATTTGGAACCAAAAAAAATATTTCAAAGTCATCCAAAAAAATTATGTCATAAATTATGTCCAGTTATATTTATTTTAATATTTATAATATCATTTATTTGATTCTTTCATTAATAAAGCAATCACTACATCACCATTGTGTAACAATTTAATTTAATTATATATCCCTTAAAAATTATATATAAATTTACATGATTTATTTCATAATTTTATCTTTATAAATACTATTTATAGTCAAATATTTATCTTATATAAATCCATATTAAAATTGTTTTAGTAATAAGTGATAAGATTACGAAATCCTTGTGTTTACTTTAAATAAAATGTTATAAATCTCATAATCACACCCAATTGGATTCCAAATGCCAAAATATCACCCATGTATTGTCTTCGGTGATAATATCTCATAAAATAATATTTTAACAAGTTTTAGTTTAGTTTTATAATATTTATAATATTATTTTAACCATTAATTATCGGATTTACCCTTTACCGTGGTAATAAAAATAATTACTAAAGTTACTATTCATAAAGCCCAAAAATAAAATACATCTATTTATATAAATTAGACCATCTAATTCCAAATATGGAATCCATTATTCCAAATTCAAAACACATAATAGGTATAAATTAGTTAAAAAAAAATTTCATTGGAAGAATAAGAAAACGGGTTATTAAAGTAAAACGTTCAAAAGATCAAATAATTTTATATCCAATTTCAAATTGAAATTGATTCCAATGATTTACATTGGATTAAATTATAATAAAAATAATCTAGTTATATATTAAAACCAATTAAAATTATAATCTAAAAATATAAATAAATTAGATGAGAAAACATTTTTTGAATTAAAATTTTGTATTTTTCACTATTCATTAAAATATAAAATTTATCAAAAAAATATCAAAAATTCAACCAATGTAAATTTTGATGTCCTGATTACAAATAATAAGTATATTTTTTCTCAAAAATAACTCATAAAAGTGTGAAAAAAATATATTTAATATGGGTTCTTCATCAAAAGGCGGTAAAAAAACCTTTTAGAAATATTTGGCTATTTTATGCTTAAAATTGGATTTATTCCCATTTTAAACCTATAAAATTTTTATATGAATGTATAAAAATTTAAAAATATTGTATAAATATAACATATATAGCTCTATTAATTCATTTAGATAAAATGGTTAGGCTATAACTAGTACTTAAAATATTTAAATTACAATATATTATTTTTTTTGGTAGAATTCATTCTTGCGTAAAACATATGCTTTTGGAGAAATCCATTTTTATGTGTTTGGAATGCAATCGGCCATACAATCCCATTAATGTAAATTTACTATCCTATTAAAAAAATATTAATAAATATGAAAAAATTCTTATTCATTAATTATCCGGGATGATACATATATCATTTATCTGTCCCTTTAAAGAAATTTTCTCCATGCTTCATTACCCATTTTTAACATATAAGAAAATGAATATTATTTATTTTATCATCTAGGTCACCTGAATTTCTATGATATTACAACCTTATCTTCTTAGAAATTTTCATAATTTCAACTTTGTTTGAATTTTTAAGTAGAATATCTCATATATGTTTTTTCATAATAATTATATTTCTCACTCCAGCCCTTATCTCATTAGTTTTTTCATTGGGACAATTTTTGTATTGTCCATAGAATTTATCCTTCATGATTCAACCATTAATAAAACAAAAAATACTTACATTAAGTGATTATCATTCTAATATAATTATTATAAATAAACACATGAAAATTTAACCTCAATATGTCTAACTTTATAACACTATCATTTTATCCTATAGTTCTTACAACTCAACTTGTTTAAGAATTATTTTAACCTATACCACTCAAATTTTAATATATATCATTCTTGGTTAATCCTAGGTTACTTTGAGTTGGTTTCCCACATGGTTCATAATCTAATTCTAAAAATAGAGATCCTAAATAACCATGAACTTTCTTAAAATATTCTAAACCCAAAAATCATTGAAATTTATGCTCCCAAAATCCAACATATCCCTTATCCACAAAATCATATATCAATTAATGTGTACCTTAACTTACGAATCTATACATTTTATTTTATATTATTCATGGTCACTTTATTATTTTATTATGTATCTTAAACATATTTATATCCCTCATAATGGTTAATAAATGATAATTTGAGTTAACCAAATCATATTCAACAGGAGTGTCAAACTAGTCATACAGCTAGGGCTCTTTTTCATGCACCAGGTAATGATTGAGTTAATACCCAAACCACTATTTTGGGAGTTATTACACCCAGTTACATCTTTGAAAGCGCCTATACCCACTTATAGTATCTATATTGATATGTAATTTCTAGGAAAACCACACAATCTCTATGTTACAAATACATTGGGATGTTATCCTATACTAAGTATACTCACTTAGACTTATCCTTAGGGTTTTCACTAAAGTTATATAATCATAATCCTTAATTAAAATATCCAATATTACAATCATGATATATCATATACTATCCCAATGGGGTATCTATGACTTTGAAATTATGATCAAACCAAACATATCAACACTTAAATTATCCTCAATAAACAACATAATCTCCAATGTTAAATAAACCCAACTTAGATATCAGTTGTGATGCTTGAGACTTGTACACCTAAGCCTGATTTCATAAACACATATTTTACATACTAGATTTGATACCAAATATGATTTCCTATACATAACAATATTATAATTACATGAAATAAAGTGAATATTTCATTATAATAATTCCCAATAGCTTTTAGGTGTATATATTTAGAGAATTAGGACAAAACCAAAACTAACATAACCCATGTCTTCTCGAATGAGGTATTTTTTATCCCTTATACGATAAAATACTTGATCCATAATCATTCTTCATCATATATCATAAATTTTCAATATAGTTTATCAAGTTATACATATCATGTTTCATACTTTTCTTCATAATTTATTGAAATTTAAATATAATAATGGGTGAGCACAAATTCTCAGCCAAGAAAACATATAATTGAAGATGTCAAAAACATAATCATGGAATACATAATATGGAAGGAATAAATAATCTTTGTAATTTCATAATCAACTTAATGTGATATTATACTATGTCCATGATAATAAATGAAATAATTGATAATAATAATTACTAACCTCATAATCATGGAATTTATAATAGAGGACTTCAAAATATGTTTTCAAATCATTGTGTTAAGACACTATACTTATAGGAGGGGAGGTATACATAAAAACCCAAGTTTTTTTGTCTCATGAGACTCATCGATGCATCGAGAGGCGATATAATTCTTATCCCCATCTGTTACTTGTTTAAGTATAATGAATTCAACATAAGTGTTAGGAATCCATTTCATATCATTCCAAAAGTAACATATGCCTAAATAAAAACATTATTATTCTTATAATTAAGAATAAAAATTTTCAATAAAAAATCATCCTATGTTAGAATTCAACAACCATTAATAATTTCAATACTTTTCCTCATATGAATAAAATGGATAGCATGATCATAACCCATCTAGAGGACGATGATGGGTGGTTATGTAATACATATTCCAATTTCCTATAACCATACTTATTTGAATAAAAACATATGGAATTCCAATACTATTCCCCATATCAATAAAAGGGATAACATGACCATAAACCATCCAACGAAATAATGTAGATAGTATTAAAATAACATTACATAAGTGTAAAAATTAATCATAAAATTTTGTCGACATTACTGAAAAACACCATTTCAAAAATAATGCTTTGATCATCACAACAAAATAATAGATTAAGAATTAAATATTTTGATATTGTGAGTTCAATACCCCAAATGATTATATATATATATATATATTAAAGTATATATAATGATATATAAACCACATTAAGGTATATAATTTTAAAAATTATTAGGTAAATATAATATAAAACATAAAATATCTCTTAGAAACCATTTCTAACATTGATGTAAAATAAAAAAATTCATGTTGCTTTCAATAGTAAATTTTGAAAAGGTGACATGAAAGCTTTTGAAACCCATTAATTTAAAAAAGAATATATAATAATTTATCCATTAAAATGCATAATGTTTATGTAGTATAAATAATGAGAGGAAGACAAGATATATTAAAGTGAAAGGAATCCCCCTTTTATTATTTTCAAAATACCTTTGTTTTAAACACAGATTGTATGGACAGTAAAAAAATTCATTTTCATTAAAAATTAATTTTATAAAATAGGATTTTAAAATAAACTCTAATAAAAAATTAAGGTGGGAGAACCCTAGAATGGAAAAGAACATATCAAAATAAAACATTATAAATCAAATTAATCGGATTTGATTTGTCAATGTTTATTATAGAAAACATACTCCATGAAGCATAAAATAATTGAAAATGGTTTTTATGGTAAAAATGAAATAAATTAAAGAATTAAAAATAAATAAATGAAATGGTATAATTTACTCAAATTATATGAAATAAGTTCAAGGGAACGATCATAAATCAATGAATGAAAACTGAGTTCCCAAAACTCCTACGATTAGGGTAAAATTTAAGTCAAAATACATTTGAAGAGAAGAAAAAGATATAGAATAGTTTATTTAATTAATTATAAAGAAATATAGTATAAAATTTTAATGGTAAACTAATTTAATAGAACAACATATAAAGGAATCATGGTGCATAACCCGAATCATGTCTCTAGTAATCAAAATTGAGATCATCAAAATCCTTACAGCTTGATTGAAATTTAAATAAAACACCTTGAAAGAGAGGGAATGTAATTGAACACAAAATACAATGAGTAAAATATAACTCATGATATTTTATCTCAAATATGATATATATACATCACATAAATGAAATTAGGTTCATAATAACAAACATGTCTCAAAGAGATAAATTTGAGATGAAAACCCTTACCTTGATTTATATTCATTCTGTACAGGCATAAAATTTCCTAAATAATTAAATTGATTTAATTAAATACATACCAAATAAACTTTTTAGCAGCAATAATGATTCATTATCAGCTTTTTAATTCATTATATATATATGTATATTATTTAGTTTTTTCTAATTTTTAACACCCTGTGTAACTAATTTTTATCACTATGAACTAGTTTTATAAATGAGGTGTTGGTACCTATGGTTTTTTAGAATTCCATAAATAATATATAATATAATTTACTATTATAATTTTTCAAGGATATTTTATAAATCTTTAATTTCATTTCATGTCATATTTGGTTACATTCTATGATTGTAAAATTAGTGAAGAGCATATTTCGGGGATTCATAATGAATGAAAGGAGTTTTCTTAATTAACGATTTAAATTGTTATATAGCACTATCAGAACAATGAATAAAACATTATTTATATATTTAAATAATATTATGCCTTTATATATTTTCTAATAGTCATCCATGATATAAAATCATACCATTATTCAAGTATGTGGTTAAGCCGACCCAAACAAGAACATACCCTGATTAATGGATGATTATGAGATGGTTTAGTTGTAATATAATTACAAAAAAAAAAGTATAATTATATTATTTAGTGATTATTAGTTTCATATTTCAATGTTGTAAATAATTATAGTGAGAATAAAATTTATATAATGTCAATACAAAGAAATAATATGTCATTTTCCTCTTAGTTTAATCTTTTTAATTGATTAAATTAACGGTAATCATTTGTTGGTTGTATCATTAATAGGTTATAAAATTTATTATAATATAACCTTAATGATATTGTAAGAATTATATTTATAATTTAATCTAATACCAATGATTATCCATTTAATTATGTGATGAAAATTAAAATTGAAATTAATCGTTCCACGGAGGCGATAGTCCACATGCTCACATGGTTGAAGATTTAATTTTCCATCGAACAAGAAAAATAAGTGATGTAGTTTATTTTTTAAAAATATTGAATATGATATAAATAATATATATATATATATATATAATTTTCACCATTTATACAACCATTTTAAATAGGTGAAGTAAAATAAAACACATTTCATCGTGTAGGGGTAGGCAGTACAATGCACAAATGAAGGTTTCATTTTTCTACATAGAAAAGGGAAAAGAGATAAATGTTTATTTCCATATAAAATTAAAATTAATTATATAAAAAATACCTAATTAATTAAAATTTTATTTGAAAATTATATTTTTAAAATAAAAATATAAAATAACAAAGTTAAGTTAAAATTTATTACTCATGTAGAGCACTTTCAGATTTCTTTGTAGGATCCCTTATAAATGTATGTGATTAGATAATCTATTGATAATATAATATAAATAGAGTTAAATTGTGTTATAGGTTAATTAAAAAGGTAATGGTTTTAGTATCATACTTAATTTTTAGTATTTCTTTGAAGGGGTGGTGAGAGGACACTTGTATAAGTGGTGAGATTGTCATTTTTGTAAATATTTCAACTTAATAGAAATGGAGTGGATTTTTATTATTTAAAGTGGATAAATAATTTCAAAATTGTAGAGTGAGGTATATATAATTTTAATAAAAACATAATTCAATCAAATATTGATAATTTTTTCTCATGTTTTAATCCCTTTACTACTTGAATAATTACATTTATCATTTTAGCTTTTACTATGGTAACTACTTTTTATGTAAGGTAAAATGATCTTTATGACTAAAAAAATTATACTTTTTATATAATATTGACCTAGTGATTCTAAATTTTAAATCCATTTCATTTTAGTAAATTTATAAATGTGATAAAATTTATTTTTTAAAAGAAAGGTATAATATATTAAAATTTTGAGAAAATATTACATCTGTTCTAAAATATAAAATGATTATTTGTAAATTAAAACCAAAATTTTTAAGATTATTAATTCAATTATAAAATAAATATTTTTCCTTATAAAAAAAGTTTCATTAATTTTAAATTCATACTTATATACTAATAATGTCATAAAATTTATGTTATTTGTAATAAACTGTTTTTTCACTAATAACCTAAAAGCATTGTTTTTTGAAAAAACTAAAATATTAATATTTATAAAATAATACTATGATGAATCTTAAAATAATTTTTACCTTTAAAAATTTATATTATAAATTTTATAAATTTAAATTTCAAATAAAAAAGTGAAATAATGAAAAACTATGCTTATAGAAAAATAGATTTTTTGAGAATATTAATCATTTTCATTCATATTTCCTATTATTTACTAATAATAATATTATTAATCAATTATTCATATTAAATATATTTTACCAACAAAATGAAAAAATTTCTTTAAATAGAAATGCATATTTCATAAAAGTAAATATTTAGGAAGATAATTTTCTAAGTATAAAATGATTGTGTTAGCCATTTTAGCTATACATATTGAATTTCATTCATATTAAATGTAGCCGTTATTTTTTTACAAATATATCCTAAAGAATATATTATTATTCACTACCACTAATTCAAAAAAATAGTTCTTAATGGTCTATACATATTGCATTATTTTTAGTTTGGTGTTTTCTATGGAGTAAGCTATTGAACACACACTAGTATAAAAGAGGTCTTTAACAGCACTAGAATAAAACATTATCAGCACTAAAAATTTTAACTACTGGGGAATGGTTAAATTCCCTATGTTTTTATCAATGCTAATTTTATTTCTGAAATCCCCCCTTTAACATCGCTAAAAAAACTATTTAAGGTAGGATTTAACAACACTTTTTAGCACTAATAAAAGAAATGTTGTTAAAGGGGGTAAAATTATATTTTTTGGGGACCTCCAAGATCCCAACACCTTTACCAGTGCTTCCATGACACCTATAATAGTTCCCCCTCTTTTATCAGTGAATTTCACCCCACCACCCCTCTTATCATAACTTTTTGAATTTACAGCCTCATGTGTGCCCGCATGGATTTGAACCCTACGCCACTCCTTAGAAGATGGAATGTCTTTACCACTACACCATATTGTTTTTTGTGTGTTCAATGATATTTCTATTTATTTATATATATATTTACATATATATTTTTTAATCATATATTCATATAATTATTTTTAAATACATTTATAAAATATATACGCGTGTGCGATATAAATATATACTTATATTTATTTAAATAGATTATATATTATATTCATTTTCATATACTAGAATATAAAATAAATATATATTTTTTTATTAATACATACACATGTATATATATGTACATATAAACATTATAAATATATTTGTTTAATTTAAAAAATTGTAAGATATTATATTAAATACATTTTTAGAATATGTATTTATTTATATATATTATAATATATATATATATTTGTTAATTACTGACATACAATTTTTTATATATAAACATTAATTATATAGGTATATATATACATATTATTACATTTTTATAAGGTAAATAAAATGGATATTTTTTTTAATTTAAATAAAATTAAAAATAAATATTTATTTTATATCTTTAAAAATACATTTTTCGTAAATATGTAGATATATGTATTTATACAAGTGATTTATTATAGTTAAATTTAGGAAAATATGCATATATTTAATTATAAATAAAACAACATCATGAAAAATGATGAAATTTCTAAACCATATTATCAAAATGAATGTAGTCCTTAGTAATAATTTAGCCTCCGCCGAATAAATGCAATAAGACCCCCTTAAACAAGGTTGAAAATCAATCGAATGCAAAACATTTGGGTACCCAAATTAAAAACTCGGTTTTGGAGGCTTTTTGGGACTCTTTTGGCCTCAAAGCAATAGTCACCAACTAAACATGGTGTCGAGTCCATCACAGGTTTCGATTTGATATGTGGAAGAGCTCAAATGGACACTTGGATAAAATTTAATGGCCGTTTGAAGTTCGAGTTACGTTTTTAACTTATTGTAGATCTTTTATTAACTTTTTATTTTTTATCTCCAAATTGAATTTAAATTACTATTAATTTGTAAAAATTATAAAACTATTGATTTAATTTATTTCTTAAATTATTTTATAATAAATTTTAAATAAACAAATTATATATTAAGTGTAAATGATTGTTTACCTTATCTAAAACAAATTTAAAAAATATATATTAATATATTATTTTTAATGAAATATAATTTTTTTGGAAATATACCCTTATCAGTGTTGGTAAAAAAGTGCTGATAAAGGGGGGACTACATGAACACTTCTAAAAAGGCATTGATAATGACACCCCTTTATAAGCGATTTTTTCAAGCACTAATAAAATCCCTCATTTACAATACTTTTTTGCAACCACTTATAAAGTGTGGTCCCTTATCATCTCGTTTAAAAAACTACTCATAAAGGGACCCATTTAACAGCACTTTTTTAACACTGCTAAATACCCCCTTTAATGGTGCTTTTTCTAGCGTTGATAAAGGGGGAATTTAACATCACTTTTAGCTTACGTTGTTAAATCCCTACTGTTGTATAAACCTAGATTTTAGTAGTGATATTTGGTTCATTTAAACGAAGTTTTATATTAAAATATCTATGTATTACACCTAAAATTATTCTGGTTTTAGTATGTGATTTGAACCAAAATTAAATGGTGAATTTACTCTTAATTACCATTCATGAACTTAAAATGTATTATCTAATTTTATTTCTATGAATTATTTCACATCATTAATTTTTTGTTGAACAATTCAAACACCACCTCATGATATGGAGATTATTTTATCATTAAAAATACCAAGTGGAATAATCATTTCATCTCAATGATATAACTCATCCTTAGTTGATATATTTGGTTTGAATCTCCCATTAAATAATTATATACTCCATTTAGTATAATTATATTCCATAAAGGGAATATATTGACTATATATATATAAATTCAATATAAAGGGATGATATAATGAAATCATTTTTCATATCCCAAATCATATTATGATTATATACAAGTGTAAAAAAGAGGCTGAATCTTTTATGAAAACTTAATATTAATTATGAATATTTTTTCCTTATGACCAAGCATATCAATCTCAAATAATTAAGATAATGGAGTGGATAATCCTTGATAATATGGAAATTTTGAGGGAATATGTTGATGCATTCCCCTGATGTTCTTTCTAATCTTCTTCCTGGATAAGAGGTTAAGTTCTCAATTGAACGTATACCTAAAGCTCTTCACATATCCAATACTCCATAAAAAGTAAACCCATCTAAAGTAGACTAATTAAGGAATATATAAAAGGTTTTATCATGACTAATTCATTCACTATGGGTTTTACCTATCCTTTTTTTAAAATAAGTATAGGATAATGTTTCATTACATTGATTATATAGAAGTCAAAAAATCATGATAAAGAACAAGTATCCCTTTACACAAATTTATGACTATTTTGATCAACTATATGGGGGACATTAATTCTCTAAATTCAATATTAGTTCAGAATATTATCAATTAAAGGTGAAGAAAAAGGGTACTCTGAAGATTACATTTCATACATGTTATATACAGTATGATTTCATAGTAATTCCATTAGGACTCAATAATGCTCTATAAAATTTCATGGATATAATGAATAGAATATTTAGATTATAACATAAAAAATGTTGGTCTTTATAGATAATATTCTCACATACACCAAAACTAAGTAAGAACATGAGGATTATTTTAGTATTATGCTAAAAACATTGAGAAAAGAGAATTTATATCTAAAGTTTAGTAATTGTGATTTTAGAATAGAGAAAGTAACATTCATGGAGAAATTATTCACCATAAATAAGATATATATAGATCCTTTAAATACAATAGTGATTGAGTAATATCCCAAACCAATATTTGTAATGGAGATCCATATTTTAGTCAAATTAGCTTCGTATTATTGATGATTTATTAGGAACATCCCATGATAATTAAATCCACTAATCAAGATAACATAGAATGGAGTATACGTTATCTTGATAAATTAATGTGAAAATCAATTCATATATTTTAATAATAGGATTATCACTATAATTATACTCAGAATACCATCAACTAAGGAAGGATTATTTTTCTATAGTGGTTCTTTAAATAAGGTCTTGGGTATTTTTCTCATTCAAAATAATAAATTCATTGTATATTACTCTTTACAGTTGAATATTCATGAGTTTGACTCTCTAACACATGATCTTCAGTGGTTACAATAATATTCAAATATATAATTTTATAGAATCATATCTATAGAGAGAAGTGTAACATGTATATAGATCATAATTTCCTCAAGTATATATTCACATATAAGGATCAAAACATGTTCCAACAAAGTTGGTTAGATATGTTAGGACCAGTTTGAAGAGGAAACTGTTTTCAAGTGTTGTCTCTTATTATAAAGAAAAAAAATTCAGAATCAAGGATGTTTGAGAATAAAATAAAAACACCTCACTTTGTATTTTGTGAAATTTGTATTGGCCATCGTATTCAGAGAATCAGTCTCACAATGCTATATAATGACATCATATTTAGGAGAAACTAGTTCATGGAATTTAATCTGAATCTAGTATGGAATATTTGATCATAGTGAGATAATAAAAGTCTTAAAATGACTGTGATAAAACAAATTTGAAGATGTTTTGTTGATCTTGTATTTCTCATAAATCATAACTAATTGGGAAACATGATATGTTATCCTGATGAAAGAAAGGGGTAGTAGAAGAGATGATTCCAATCATATTTAGAATGATCAGATCTGTATTGAAAGACAAAAGGGTGTCAGAGACCATATTCAGCATGATCTTAACCATGCTTATTGTATTCATGTCTATCATATTTAGGTCATTTAAATTATATACAATTACATTCGGGTTGTCTTGGAAAGAAATATGGTTGTTAGAGTTTTGGGAAGTAGCAATACATTCCATTACAAATTATATGATGGTGAAGATGTTCTACAAATTATCTAATATCATGAAGAAAGTCATGATATAAGAAAAAAAATTATTAATGGAAGTTGCTGAAGTTGAAACTGTTGACACCATTTCATAATAATCTGTTTACCATTGTATTATGGCAGAATTTTTTTCAATAAGATTGTTGGTAAGGTAAATGATTTGACGTAGATAATGAAATAGACCGATCAAAAATATACTCATCCATTTAATATGGTTTAATGTATTGTCGAGGGGGAGTTTGAAATTTATAGAAGATTTTTTGTTTCTCCAATTAATGCAAGGTAATTTATTGAAGATGACATATTGGAAATTCGAATGAAGAATCAAAAGGGAGTTTGTGAAGAAGATGAAAGTTACCTATTTCTTCATATATTTATGTTAAAATAGTTTGGATAATCATATTGAAGAAATCAGATGGATCTAATAGGAATGGAACATCAAAATCCAACTAGTGATCGAAAAGAAAAATCTAAAGGTGAACTGATGTCGTTAAGAAGATTAATTAAGATTCAAGAATCTTTGACAAAGTCAGAAATGCACCCTTAATTCAAGAAATCATGCAAATGTTGTTGAATTTAGTTAATAGAGAATGTTTTTGGGATTCCTACCAAAACCATATTTGGGTATCATATAAAATAGAGAAGTACATTTTACTTTTACTGATGACTTTAGAAGGGTGTACTGTTCACAAGAAGAAAGATAATCTCTGACATTATAGAGAGAGAATAATTTTTCCATATTGAGACTTTGTTGAAATTGTTTTGATGGATTATAGTGAATTGATAAGAGATAAGATTAAAAAAAATTAGTTGTTCCTCGCATTCGGTGATCATCGGATTCAGCTATTTATCATTTCCTGCTTGTCATCATATTCGGTTAGTCACCATATTGGGCTAGTTAATCAAATCAGGGTTTCCATATTAGGATTTCTAAAATTAAGAAGACATAAATATGAAATGACTCAATTGTATTCAATTATAGTTACATCCATCATATTGGGCAATCAGTTTTGGAGAATTGGGATAGAATAATAGAATAGGGATAATCGAACTGGTCAATCAAATTTGAATTCTATATCAAGTCCATGAATTTTTTACCATCTTTTGTATAATAGATTTTAGAATTTTTTTAAACAATACATGTGTGGAAATTTAAAAGAAACACAGGTAACATGCGTTGTTATAGAAACATTATTTTATCTTATTTGTGATAAGAGGATGCACACACACTTTAGGATTATCTTTAAAGTGCTACATGAGTGAAAGGGAATATACTAATCCTTGTATTCCACCAAAATAATTTTTTTCTAGTCGATTGTGTGGTATTGAATCATTTCCAAACCATGCCAATGATATAGCTATTTTTACTGAATATTGAACCTTAAATACTTGTGTTCATATGGATGTGTGTTTGAATTGTTTTTAGAATAAATTGAAATCTTTAATAGGATGTGATGGTTATTTCATGGAAACATAAAATAAAAAAAATTACTAATTCACCCCTCCCCCTCTCAGTGATATAATTATCCTAATATGCAACTTTTAATTGGTATCATAGGGTAGGTTCCCTTTGCTTATTCTTTTCTGATGGATAATTTAAATTGTTTGAATAGTGAAGGTATTCAAGTTTTCAATAGAAATAATTATCATATATGTAAATATAGAATTTTCTTTATCTTATATCTATTATGTATGATTTTATTGAAGGTGAAATGGATGGTTTTCATCCGATTAATTATAAATTTTCTCTTACATATGATGATTAGAAGAATCATGAGAATAATATAAGTGCTAAAAATACTTTATTGTCATCACTTTCATAAAGTGAATTACTAAGGATGAAAGGAGTTTACATAGCCAAAGGTATGTGGTATAAATTGAAAAACATATACGAAAGTAATAAAAAAGTAAAGAGGAAAAGTTACAAGTCTGTAGATTGAAGTATGAAGATTTGAAGACAGGTTAATAAGAATGTGTTGGGGACTTCTTTACTAGTGCAACTTACATTATTATCACGATTATATGTCTTGGGGAAAATTTATATGATTCTACACTTGTTTAAAAGATCTTGAGAATCCTTAACAAATAGTTTGATGCAAAAAAATCATTATAAAAGAGATATATTGAATCATTATCTCTAGATTACTTTCATTGCACTCTTATTGCGTTTGAAATGAGAAGGGATAATACTATGAAATGAAAAACAAAAGTTTATTGAAAAATGTATTTCATGTCTGATAAGAAAGAAAAGTCAAATAAGATTATTATTGAAGTTTAAGTTATTGAATATGATTCTAAAAATTAGGTATGTTAAAATTTTGATGATATTTTATCCTTGTTTTCTAAAAATGTGAAAATAGGTATATGGAAATACAAATGGAAACTTCCCTTGAAATTTGTTGAATGTGGATTTGTAGGGTATTTTGTGGATAATTCTCCTCAAATAAAGAAATAATATGATAGTGATGAAGAAAAATAAAGACCAAGAAGGTGATGGGACAAATATGGAGAATTTAAAAGAAGTAGTTTTGGGGAAGAATAATGTCAGTTTGAATTTAATTTGAAAGAAGTGTTGAAGGAATGTCTGATAAAGATTATAAAGATTGAAAAGAAAAATAAAAAGTTATAAGATGAATGTTTCTCAATAAAAAATTAATATATTCTTCTGATGAGAATGTGAATATAGTGAAATAAATTGATGATCTAAATAAATATCTTGAGTAAGAAAAGAATCGTAATGAGCATCTAGAGGTTATTATGACGAAAAAGGAAGAAGTGTTTTAACTAGTTCAACAAAAGTTATCTAAATCTTAAATGAGGAATATAAGTTTCAAAAAATATATCTTTGATGTTGGTGAGAGTTATCATAATGAGAAACTAGATAATATTCAAAAAAAATTACCTTCAAGGGGTTATAATAAATATTAAAGTGATTTTGGAAATAAGAATATTCAGAAATTTATAAATGTTTCCAAGACCAGCAAGGTTAGGAATTCAGAAGATTCAAAATATCCTAAGTTTGAAAATGTTTCAAACATTCTGAACCCGAAAAGGTTTCCAATACTTTTGGTTCCAATAAATATGAAATGAAAAAGAAGAATTGGATTGATAATATAAAGGATGGGGGCTCAAAAAAGAAACAAATGAATGTTACTGAGAAACGTATTCAAAATTCCAGTCAATATAAAATTTTCAAAGGAAAATACTTTTTATATGGATACTTCTAGTATTATGGTGGATTCAATCATACAAAAAAAAATTTTGGTTCAACAAACAACATTACCATTATTCCACGGTTATGGAATGCAAAGTTTGAATGGGATTTAGTTCCCTCAAAAGAAAAATCCTTAGAGATTTTTTTTAAGGAACATGAAAATGATTGTGTAAAAATTGAAAATAGGTTACAACGTTTTGAAAGTATTTTTGAAAGCTGTGTATAACCTAGAAGATTTCAAAATTATGTCTTCTATTTTTATTATCACAACAAAATTATCTTAACATTTCTCAGAGTTCGAACGTAATGAATAAAAATGAAGAAGAAAATGCTCTTATGGTTGAATCTTCATTAAAATCTACAAAGGTATAACAAAATTTCATTATTTATAGTGGGAATTCATCCCATATGACATGAGATTTGAAGTTTTTGAAGAATTTTAAAGACATTAAATAAGGAACAATGACATTTGTAAATGATGAATCATTGAAAATCAAAGGTGTTTGGTTAGCCATCATTGGGATAGGGAAGATGAAATCCAAGAAATATTTGTATGTTGGTGAGATGAAAAACAACTTTCTGAGTTTTTCCACAATTGTTTGATGAGGGAAAAAATTACCTTCAATAAATATGGATTTTTTGTGAAAAGTAAAGAAGATGGAAAATTGTTACAAGAGGCCAACACACTAAAGAAAACATGTTTCAGATTAGTGAAATACAAAAATCTTGTTACTTGAGTATGGTGGAAGAGAATCAATTATGGAATAAAATACTAGGACACATGTGTTAAAGAAAAATGAGAAAATTTTCAAAATAATATAGTTTCCAAGACATTCCTGATTTGACAAGAAAAAAATATTGGTGTTGCACTATATTCAAAAAAAAGAATATTACCAATTCAGTGCACAAGAAATTTGGGATTTGTTCAAAACAAACACTGGAGCTTATTCATTGTGATATTTGTTGGCTAATGAGAAAACTATCAAAAAATGGAGATAATTATTTAATCAATTTCATTGATGATTTTACTCATAGTACTTATGTTATGTATATGAAACATAAATCAGATGGATTGAAAATGTTTAAAAGTTTTAGAAGGAAGATGAGAAAGAACGGGGGTTTTGGTGAAGAAGTTGAGAACTGATAATGGTGGTGAATATATAATTGTATAACTTGAATGTTTAATAGAGAAGAATTGAATTCAGAAAGAGTATAGTTTCCCTAACACTTCTCAGCAAAATAGGGTTGTTAAAAGTAAGAATAGATATTTGGTGGAAGTGGGAAGAGTCAATTTACATTAACATGCTCTTTCTCATTTTTATTGGAGGCAAGCCATTAGTACTACTATTTATATTTAAAATCGATGTTTCTATAGTCCATGATCAGGTATGACTCAGTACGAATTTTTTTATGGATAAACAATAAGTTTGAATTTCTAAAGATTTTCCAAGAGTCCAAGTATTATAAAGATGAAAGGTGTAAACTATGGAACGTTTGAGTAGAAAGGTGAATATTGAATTTTCTGAGCTATGATTTAGAAGGAAAATGATATAGATGTTTCAAAAAATAAATAGTAAAATAATTTGATTCAGTTGATGTGAAATTAATTGAATGATCTGAGGAAGAAAATTTTATTCAGATAGATAAGAATGTTGAGTAGGGTAAGGAAAATTTCGAAAATAATTTTGATAAGGATATAAAAAATTATAATCTTCAATAAGAATAATAATCGGACTCATATATTTCAAGTGATGAGGAATATATACAAAAATCTCATTCAAGGATGAAGAAGCATGTAGAGGCTGAGAATATCATTGGAGATCAACATCATAAGGTTCAAACAAGAATAAATTTTTTTTTATTACACATACGTATTTATATTGAAAAGTGGATTCAACTAATGTGAAATAATATTTTGAGTATTCATAATTGGTTCAGGCTATGAATGAATAATTTTATGATATTGAAAATAAAGATACATGGTAACTCATACAAAATCAAGGAAACAAAATAATTATTGGTGCAAATTGGGTTTCTGGAAGAAGATGAATGAAAAAGGTGAAGTGATAAGAAATAAATAAAGATTGGTATGAGAAGGGTATTCTCAATTTGAAGGTATTCATTTTGAAAAAACCATTACTTCATTGGAAATATTAGAAACTATTAGAATATTTCATTCTATTTCTGAACAATGATGTTACAATATCGTTCAAATTAATGTGAAATCTGAATTTTTAAATGGTGAACCTGATGATGAAGTTTACATTGAACAACCTCATGGATTATTTCTTGGGAAAGATAGAATTTATGTATCCAAATTTAAGAAGGCCTTGTATGAGATAACATATGCTACGAGAGAATGGTATTTCAAATTTAATACTTTCTTAAGGAAGATGTGTTTCTATAAAGGAAGAGTTAATAGAAATCTTTATATTAGAAAATTTCAAGAGTATTCGCTCATCATAATGGATTATGTTGATGAAATTATAATTATTGATAATGATGAAAGAAGATGTAAAAGATTTTATTAAGATATGAAAAAATATTTGGAAATGTCTATTCTAGGGGAAATTAAATACTTTCTTGGGTTACAAAGTTTTTAAAATAATAAACATATATTTCATTCCTAAGAAAAGTATTTTGATGATCTTTTGAAGAGGTTAGTAATGGAAAAATCATAACGTATCTCCACACTGATGTCAGTGGGGACCAAGTTGAAAAATATGGATAAGGAGAATAAGTTGATCAAAAAGAATTTTAGAAACTGATTATAAGTTTATTGCATTTGACTACTCCAAGAACTGACATTTATTATATTGTTAATTTATCTGATATAATTCATAGTGCTC
The DNA here is from genome assembly GCA_963277665.1 of Viscum album. Lineage (NCBI taxonomy): Eukaryota > Viridiplantae > Streptophyta > Magnoliopsida > Santalales > Viscaceae > Viscum > Viscum album. Next base: position 1,916,129,718 of record OY728125.1, on the reverse strand, counting down.
CAAAATAATCATATTTACTTTCTAGAAAAAAGAATTCATAGATATATCAACAGTATAATAGATTTCATAATCATGTATGATAGCTCAAAAATTATTGATTTTTTTGGGTATTCATATGATGATTGGGCAGGAAATGTTGATGATATAAGATCCAAATATGGTGGAGTATTCATTCTTGGAATGAATTTTATTAGTTGGAAATCAAATAAAAAATATGTAAATCTCATTATATTTAAAGTTTATTATGTTGTTTCCACTCAATTCACTTCTCTACTTATGGTGTTGAAATCTCAATTATAATACTTGTTGAAGTGAAGTTACCCTTTCTCTTGGGTTGTGATAATCAAAGTAAATTCAATCTCACTAGAAATCCAGTTCAATATTCCTATTCAAAACATATCGATATCAAATATCATTTCATTAAAGAGCGTGTGGATAAGAATGAATTAAATCTATAGTATGTTCTAACATCGAAAAAGTTGCTGACATTTTCAAAAAACCTTTACTGAAGAAATCCTTTTTAAAATTGAGGTTTACCATGTGCATTAAACCTATTTCTGAATAAGGTTAATGTATGTGTTTTTGTTAACTCTCTCATATTACCTTTGGATAATGCTATGAAGGGGGATAATTGAATTGTGTCATAAATCTATCCTTTTGGTTGCATGTAAAAAGTTGGATTTTTGGGTAATATTTGAATCTTTCATTCTATTGTGTGAGAACTATTCTAACTGTTTGTTGGAGTGGTTGTAGGAAACAAATATTTTTTTCTATAAAGTTGAAGAAACAATGACTAGTGGAGGACAAAAATTTGTAATGGTTTTCATAATCACTACTCTGGGACAGCGTGGCTTTTATATCAATAATTTATGTTTTTCTCTAATGATTTAGCTCACGTAGGATTATAATTGTCGATAATTGATCCATTACTTGAGAATACAAAGTTCAGTGATTTATGAAACTTGGTTAACAACAAAATTCAAAGATGGAATTTTTTAGGATTAAGATGATGAGGAATGAGTTTTCAAATTTTTCCTTTTGTGGTCAATAATGTTTTTTTAAATAATCAAGGATGTTTGAAAAGAAATGATAATCACGACACTTTGTATTTGGTAAAATTTGTAATGGCCATCAAATTTAGAGAATTGGGATCCCAATGCTAGGAAATGAATACATATTCAAGAGAATCTACCTCATCTTATTCACTCGGAAAATGGTATGGATGATTTGATCATAAGGGGATAATCAAAGTTTTCATGGCTATGTAAAAACAAATGTGAATATGTTTTGCTAATATTGGAGTTCTCATAAATCACTAGTAATTTGAAAACTTATGATTCTATCATAATGAAATAATGGGGGCCATAAGAGATGTTTCTAATCATATTTAGATTGATCAGATATGGACAGAAAGAGAAAAGGGTGCTTGATATCGTATTCTACCAGATCTTAATCATGCTAATCATATTCATGTATATCATATTCAGGTCAGTTTAATTCTATACAATTGTTTTTAGGATGTGAGAGAAAGAAATATAGTTGTTGGAGTTTTGGGAAGTTGTGATACATTCCATCCCAAATAATATGATGGTAAATTTGTTCTCAAATGTATTCAAAGTCATGAATAAATTCATCATTCAAGAACATGTTTGTGATTGAAGGAAGTTGCTGAAGTTCAAAATTTTGACACTGATCTATAATATTCAACCTACTATTGTATTTAGGTTGAATTTTTTTCAAAAATACAGGTGGTACAAGAATTTATTTGAATTTGATAATGATAGAGACAGAACAACAATATAATCAAAAATTTAAGATTTTTGAATGTGTTGTCAAGGGTGACATTGAAATCTATAGAATACATTTTGTTTCTCCAATTTATAGAGAGAAATGTATTGAAGTAATCATATTGGAAATTAAAAAGAAGAATAATAAAGGATTTTATAAAGAAGAAGATGAAAGCTAACTATTTCTATATATATTTATGTTTAATAGGTTAGGAGAATCGTATTGAATAAATCAAGTTGAGCTAATTGGAATGGGAAATTGAAATCAGATTGGTGATTTGAAAAGAAAAATTTGTATGTGAACTGAAGTTGTAAAGAAGATTCGAGAAGAATCTATAAGCATTGAAAAAGTCATAGATGCACCAAAAATTCAAGGAATCGCATAAATTTTGGTGAATTTGGATGATCGGGAATGTTTTTGGGATTCCCACCAAAATCTTCCTTTGGTTGCCTATAAAGGGGATATGTAATTTGTACTTTCATTGATGACTTCCGATGGGTGTATTGTTCATGGAAAGAGAGATAATCTATGAATTTCTAGGGAGGGAAGAAGCTTTCTGTATTGATCCTTTAATGAAGTAGTTTCTATTGATTGAAGTGAAAAGGATAAGAGGGAAGATTTCAAAAAAACCATCTAATAATTATATTTAGTTATCATTATATTCAACTGTTTAACATTTTTTTCATTTCATCGTACTCAACTGGTCATTATATTAGGCTAGATAATCAGATTGGGATTTCTATATTGGGATTTACAGATTGTGGAAGAAGGAATTCTAAATTGACTCAATTGTATTATGTCAAAGTTATATCTCTTTTATTGTGAAATTATGATTGAATAATTGGACTAGAAGAATCAAATTAGGATAATCGGATTGGAAATAATATTTTAATTTTATATCAAGTTCTTGAAGTCATTTTCATATTATGGATAAGAAATTAAAAAAATACAAATAATAAATGTGTGTAAGTCAAAAAGAAGCACATGTGACATGAGTTGTTATAAAGACATTGTTTTACCCTATTTTTTAGTATGGTGACCATGCACTTTTTAGTTGTCTTGAAAGTGATATATGAGTGAAAGAAAATATCTTACATGTTGTATTCCATCAAAAGTATTGTTTTCTAGTGGATTGTGTGGTATCAGATCATTTCCAAACCATACCAAATAAATAGATGTTATTATTGAATAGTGAACTTTGTATATACTTATATTCATGTGGATGTGTTTTTGAATTGTTTTCAGTAGGGATTGAAATATTTAACAGCAGGTGAAGGTTGCTTCAAGGATGCATAAAAAAATCGTCACTGATTCACCCCATCGCCCTCTCAGTAATACAGTTATCCTGACAGGGAACTTTCATGATATAATCAAGGATTATGACTTCTTAATACATTATCATCCTAAGAAATTGAATATATTGAAGATTATCTATGTATAAATGATCTTATAACTTTATCCATGATGAGAATTGGGATGGATCCAATATTCTTGGAAATACAAAGGATGAAGATGGGAATATTAAAGGAAGTAACATAATCCTATATTTAAAAAATGATTTCTTAATGATCCATTCTAGATAATCTTATGAAATTACAAAGGGTTGATTTGAGGATAAAAATAATGTGAGTTATATAAGAAAGGGGAAATCATTTGTGTTCAAAATTAATGGAGGAGTTGTGAGATTTGGATCACACTTATATGTCCCATCAAATCTTGAGTTAAATTAGGAACTATTAAATGATGCACATAGATCAACATTATATATCTAATGCTAGAGTATGAATATATATAAAGATATTTGAGAGAGTTATTAGTGGTACAAAATGAAAAATGGGGTTGTTAAATATAGATAATAGTTCCTCATATTTCTACAAATAAAAAAAATTAAAAAGTATAACGGGGTGACGAAAAAATTACCCATACCAATAAAAAAATTAAAAACAACTGCATGGATTTCTTACTGATTTTTCAAAGACATCCATTGAAAATAATTCCATTTGGGTTGTGGTGGATGTTCTTACAAAGGTTATACACTTCATCCCCATTCATCAGGAATTATCACATGATCATATTTCAAGTATATAAATCATATATGTTGTGAGGATAAATGAAACACCAATATCCTTTGTATCTTAGTGAGACATGACGTTCGACTCAATGTTTTAGAAAAATATACAACATGACTTAAGCACAAAGCTAAATATTGGTATTCATGTCACCCAAAAACTGACATCCAATCTAAAAAACTATCTATAATGTTGGGGATATGTTGAGAGGTTTCTCTATAAAAAATTAATAGAGATTGTGATGGATATATTACTCTGTTAAATTTCTTATATAACAATAGATTTCACTCAATAATTTAAATGGATTAGTATGATTTCCAAATTTTTTAAGAGATTAAAACACCTATGTGGTTAGATGATGCTGCTAAAGATATGTTTCGTAGAACTAAAGTGTTCAAATAAATAATAAAATTGGTAAAATACTTTTAGTTAAACATAAAACCATCACAAATTTTATATAATAGCTACACCAACAATAATAAATGATATTTTTATTTTGTGGTTGAAGATAAATTGATCCTCCATATATCTCTTTGTAAGGGATTCATGATATTTGAAAAGAATGGAATGTTAACTGTCATATACATTATCCCTTTTTAGATTCTTGATCTCACGGGAGTGGGGGGCTATAAAAAATTACTCCAACCAAAATAATCTGGAGTTCATAATGAGTTCTATGTATCTCTCTTAAGGAAGTACATATGATATCACTCATAAGTAATAACTTTAGATGTGGTATATTTGGTTATAAGAGTTTCTTATGAGTATTTTCTATTGAAGATCTTGGACCACATTGAAAAAGTTTTACACAACAATAAAACTCACCTAGTAAAAGTTCCTAGTCTTAAAAAAATGGAAGAAGAAAAATTGGAAATTGAGAAAGCAATAAAATAGAAGTCACCTTGTATGTATTAATATTAGTATATATAATAAAATTTCAATGGTGAAATTTTTAAAGAGGAAAAATGAAAAGGAAATGAATTTTATGAATGAAATTTATTTTCTAAATATAAATGTGGGTCCTAGTTGGTAAGGTAGTATAATATAAAACACATGAACCACATAATGAAAATCAACAATTATTTATTATAATAATTTGAAAATTTCATTTAGATAATAAATATATCCATAAAAATTGAAATTTTTTCTTTGGGAAAACAACATGTATAAATAAAGTAACTAAAATAGAGAAATTTAGAAGATCTTGGTCTCCTAGATTAATCACATTCAAAAACAAAACTGTAAAAAAGATCAAAGAATTAGTAATACAACTAGTATTTTTTAAATTAAGAACATAAAACCTAGGAAGTATTAGAGTTAATGGTCTAGGATATAAATTTGAGGTATTTATAAGAATTATAAATCCAATATGATCATTGTAATAGTGATCTAACCACTAGGAATAATAATTGGACCATTAGGAATAGTAATCTGACTGTTGGGTTTGTAACTTAACCAAATAAATATTAAAATGAAGATTGGGGATCTTTAAAAAAACATATATCATAGGATAATTAAATAAAAGTGTTAAATATGATAAAATAAATGTATAAAATAAATAAATCAAAATTAAAATTTGATAAATCATATATGTTTTATTTTGGTCAAAATATATTTTAATAATAGTTTTAAAATTTCAAAATAAATTTTATTATTATTTATAGGATTAATAAAACATTTTCTCTTTGAATATATATGATAATTAAATTTTAAGAAAATATAAAAAAATGGGTAAAAAATTTAGTTGGGTCATAAAAAAGGTGTTTTTAAATACATAATGATTTAAATTTAAAATTAAATTTATTTTATTTATGAAATTATTTTTATAAAATTTATGCCATTTTGGGAATGAGTACATAAAAATTATCCTTGGGTTATTTTTGGTATTATTGAGAAAAAATAATAAGTTAATGAATGTTATTTTCCAAAACACCCCTCTACTCTCGTTATAAATGCAACCCTTCTCCACTCATTTAATTTCACTTTTAAAACACCTTAAATTAATAAATATCTAAAAAAATCTATCCATAACCTAATTTCCCATGTCTTAATCATTTTAATCATACAAAAACCATCTAATATATCCTTATGGTGTATTTTAAGAGTGGATATCCAATAGAGGAGGTAATATTATTAAATGAGTTCTTTTAGCCTTTTATTATTATAACACCCCAAAATTTAATCAGTAAAAATGATTTAATGAAATAATTATTATAAATATAATAAAAAATTATTATTTAAATATAATTTCTCTAATCTAACCTCCTCAAATTTTAATCTGAAATTCAAATTATATTCGTATTATGGTTAGTTAACGACCACTATAAACAATGTATTAAATTTTTCATGACCACCTTTATGGATATATATAATATTAATTTAATGGATAAATATGATGATAATAAAAAGTATATTCCATTTATTTTAATATTCTATAATTTCTAAATAAAAATGAGTATTAAAAAAAAATCAAATAATTTCACCATGGTCGGAAAATCCACCGAAAGAAATAAAACATTAAACAATAAAATTTACACTCAAAAAACCATACCTAATATGAAGAAGTTATGCGTACATGGAACCATTTAAATTATTGTAATTACATGAACATAAATTCACTATCTTTATAGAATTATGGAACCATTTTATAAAAGTATTAATAATTATCTATAAACTAATATAAAAATTAGAACCACGACATTAATGACCTCAGGATAGTAAATATAGATAGTTATCTCAAAAAATTGGTTATAAAAAAATAAAAAAATTATAATACATAAAATATACATGAAAATTTATTCTTATAAATTATTTAATAAACTTCTTTTTTTATTCAGAAATTTATATGATGATATCTAGTGAATCTGGACATGAGGTAAAGGATCTTGCAAAACCACCTTCTTTTCTTAGGGTAATGATTTATCTCTCTCACTAATTTTATCTATTTATTATTTTAATTAAATTCTATAGTTTATTAAGATATTTCCCCTGCATATATACCTATCATTTTATACCTTTATTTTCTTAGTTTATATATATTTTGTTGATTTTTATTTCTAAATTTTTCTCCACACCAAACACAATTAATGGCAAATTTCCTATTCATTATTCATTGTCTTTTGAGAATAATTTCAAGTTATTTACCTTATATGATTTCAGAAAATGGAACTATTTTATGAATACCTATTCTAGTTAACTTCTAGATTTAAAAAAAATACTATTTTCTCTTTCTTTTAAGATTATTCACCCTTTTCATAAAACATCATTTAAGAGGTTCATTTGTATATATACTTATCTACCAATTATTATTAATTATTCTCCCCTTAAACTTCAAATTTAATATATATGATTTTTATTTAAAATATTTACGTCCAAAATAATTAATTCCTTTTTATAGTATGATTTTTTATGAAATATTTTTTGTTAATTCCTTAAGAAGGTTTTTTTAATCCACTCCTTTTTTATGGGTTTTTATTACTATTATGCCATATATAAGATTCCATTATGTGAAAAGAAAATGGAATTGCATATTATGATGTGATGGGTGGCCCCAAAATTATATATCCACCTAATGAATTGGGAAATATTTTCATCTCATGAGATACCATGTATACTTCAAAAGGAGTTATCCTATAACACTATGATTTTTTATCTTGTCATTGTACCTTGATTAATTCTTATGATGTCATGTTTTTTTGTTTTTGAAACTTTATTATTATTCCATGATGTTATGATATAATTATTATTATTCTATTATTCTATTTGATGATCTGTTATCATTCCCTTTATGAAATCATATTATTCCCCTTGTCCCAACTTTTCTGTTTTGTTATCATGTTTTCTCCCTTACTGGGTTTGATAACTCTTAATATTTCTTTATATATTCCCTAGGATATCATATCCAGTAAAATAAGTTCAATTTGATTTAAGGTAACTTTATAAAGATAAAAATAAATATAATGTATCTTATATTTACATTGTTGTATTATGTTTCAAATCTCCCAAATACATTAAAAATCTATATTTCTGGGTTTTATTTAATAGAACTTCAGGTTAAAAACACAAAAAAAAATTAAAATAGACTTAGGTTTCTATATTTTGATTGGTATAAATTATATTTTCATTAAAATATTAAATCAATAAATTCAATATTTTTGTGCCATCAAATGAGGATAAATCCCCTTACATGGATAATCATAATTGGATCCTCTTATGTTGACATCTAGTGTGCACAAGGAATTTACTTACATCGGTCTACCCGAATGTGGGTATGCATAAACCCCAAGAGCCCCTTTCATGGATTTCATATGTGGATCCACATAAATTGATTACAATGGATTGGAACATGTTATGATATTGAACTACGGTGGTTCCACCTATATAAATCGCCATATGTGACATAAATCCCATTAAATTATGCTTAGGTTAGGAATCCTTCTATGTGGTTCCTCAAGTGTCGAATCCCCTTATCTGTGAACTTTCCCATTGTTCCATAGTTCCCACAGAATTTCTAATTCACTTAAAAAAACTTTTGAACTTAAAAATCATGGATAATCAATTTAAAAACTCTTCAACCACTTGGTTGAAGAAAATATAACAATCATCAAGCCTTCAACAATTCCTTTAAGCCAAAGGATTCTTTCAGAAGAATTATAATTTTGGATGATTTGGGTCCCATGACGGTGTAAAAATATATGTCCAATTATAAATGATTCCAAGAAATAAATAAATTCAATACTAAGTTATTTGAGTTTAGAATATTGTGAATTATATTTTGTTTTCAAGGTATTCACATGTTTTTTTAATTCAATATGATAGAAATATTTTTTTAATAAATTACCAGAAAAAAATTAATTAATTAAAAATATAGCATTTGAGTTCAAAATAATATTAGAATATATTAATTTAGTATTAAATTGATATATAAAGGTTCTCAAAGGGATCATTTAAATCAAAAACAAATTAATATAAGAAATAATATTTTTCTTTCAAGAAATTATTTATTTGAAATTCATTATTATTTTTTAAAGGATGAGATGAGTTAATATATCACTTTTCAGTCACATATCATTATTTTGATGTTACAATTATTAGATTAGGGTTATAGTGGTAATGATAAATTTAATTATGTCATTTAAGGCAGTTTTCAGTTAAATATTAATGGTTTGGTTTCTTAAGGGGTTTAAGTGAAAAATGAGAAACATAAACCTGATATTTAAAGACTTTTAACCCAAGTTAAGTAGTAGTCTATTCACTTTAACAAATTTTGGAGCTCCAAACTCCTCTCATATATTATCTGAAACTGCAAGAGAGAAATTATATTGATTCAAGGCAATAAAATAATGGTTTTTTCATTATTTGATCTTTAATCTTTCCCGATGATAAAAGGTACATTGTATATTCCATTGATTCTCCATGTGAACACTCATAGTTCAAAAAATGGGGTACCAATAGTTTTTTTGGAGTAGTTATAGATGGACTAGAGGTATCAGGGATTATATTACTCAATTTTTTAATGTCATGTCAATTATCTACATACCCTTGACATAAAATACTCAAATTATGTACTGTTAATTTTAATTTCTAATATTATTTTAACTAAACATGATCCTTGAATTTATAATTGGGTTCTTTAATGAAATATTTTATGTTAAGACATAAATATTGTGTAGAAGTTCTCAATTTATCAAATTTTACAATAAATCATGGTATTTTGTGGTGTTATGATAGTTATCTGATTGTAAAATGGTTTCACCAACCCTTTCATAAATATTTAATATTTAGAAAAATATTTTGCCAGTAGACTCATAATAGAGGAACCTCCCTCAATGCAATGAACTCTCTATAGAACATGTTTTTCAATCATGAATGGAGGAACATTGATATGTTAAAAGGTTAATATAGATATAAAACATAAACATATCTTTATCTTAAAAAAATTTCATTATCTAAACTTTACATCTTATAAAAAATCACACAATCCCAAAAATAGAAGGTTTAGATTCTTCAAGGACCAATTACCTAACCAACTTATTTTATAAAACTTTTGAACATTTCTTCATACTTTAACAACACTATATCCCTTCTATATTTCTAAAAAGATATAATTGTCCTCATAACTCGGGTATGGAAATATAATAAAGGAGTAAGTTTAAAAGATCATTAAGGTTAAATATAATAGATAACAATCAAAGTTAATAAGTGAGCATGATATGTGCATATGGGTATAATCAAGATTTATTTGAAAATCATACCTAACAAATAATAGAACATGAATCATGATTCATGGCATAAGTCTTGGAAAAACATAAAGCATGAGACAAAAGTGTGTGAAAACATTAGTCAATAAACATGATCCATGAGAGAATTATATATGCATAATAATTTTATTAAGAGTGTGGTGTAAACATCGGAAAAATAAAATTTATCAATTTAAACATAGATTAACCACAATTATATACACACACAAACTTATGAGAAAATATTAACCACAATTTTAATCTTACATAGCCTTGTGATTATTTATTGATGATAATTATACCCAGGTACAACCTTGTGAGCATAGCTAAATAACAATTATGCCCACACACAACCTTGTGGGATTAGTTAAACTCCAATTATTCCTATAAATAACCTTGTGAAAATATATATACCACAACTATATCCATGGAAAACCTTTTTATCATAGTTAAACCATAATTATAGAAATAAAAACCTTTTTAAAATATCTAAAAAATAATTATACTCACACACAACATCATTAACCCGTGAGATATAAAACCTTAACCAATGCATTGTAGAGAGATATAATACCCCATCCTAAATTTATCCATACTTATGTATTCTACATATAAATCATTCACTTATCAAATAATAAATAACCCATGTAATTAAAATTGGTGTCCTAAAGCATCCAAATTAATATTAATCTCTTCTTATAAAAAACCTTTGAAAATAAAATGGGTTTCCTAAAACATCTAAATGGTATAAAATAACATCATGAATTAAATAGTTTTATCAAAAAAAATGATAACCTAAAATAATAACATAATAATAGAAAAATATTGGGTTAAATTTGAAACATAAATCCATTGGAGAAATATCATTTTGAATATAGAGATGAAAAAGAAAACAAAATAATATAGATAGCTTTCCCAAAATCATTTTGTATTCATCAATGTAAAATTGATGATTTTAAAACTATTTCTAAAAATTATCCTATATTTTTTAAAATAGGGGAACAAAACCTTTGATATAAATGTATTTGGATAAAAAAATATGTTTACCCAATAATAAAGGATACAACCTCATTAAAAATTGAATTTCCTTGAAGAATAATGTTTGATAAAAAAATTTATAACTAAAAGAAAGAAGTATGATTTACCGACTACCTTTCAAATTTGGTATAATTTGAATCGAAATAAATTTAAATACATAATATTATATAGATCTTTAAACCCCATGAATAAAATGAAAATTTTAAAATACAATCATTATAATGTAATCACACAATATTAAACATATCATGGTGCATGGTAATAAATATATCTCAGGAAATTAAATTTCTGACAATGAACCCCTTACCTTGATTCCCCTCTTATTTTATTACACTCTAAGATCCTATATAAAAAACATAAATATATTAATAACATATTTCAAAACCATATTTATACTTTAAACAATTAAAAAATTTCTTTTATAATAATTATCTACATGTATATTATTTTTTACCTATATATTTTATCATTTTCACTAGCTTCGTAAGAGTGTTGTTGGTATTTTTTCTTCTTCAAAATTTCATAATTATAATTTCATGAAATTTAATGTAATGGATTAATTATAATTATTTATTAAGATATAATTTCCTTTGATTATTATTTCACTCTTTATCTTTGAGGGTGAAATCATTATAAGAACACTTCAGTGATTTTATTAATCAATAAAAATTATTTTATTAATTATTGAGTAAAATATTGATGTATACATTTCGAAAAAAAATGAAGTAATTATTTATATCATTTAATATCATTAATTATGTTTTTAGGATTGTCTATGATATAATTTCTTAGCATTGTTCAAGTAGGTTGTCAAAAAAACCCAAACATGATCTTACCATAATTAGTGTATGACTATAAGGAAATTTAGCTAAAATATAATTATACTAATATTATAATGATATAATTTAATGTTCATTACTGTTATATATCATAATTATAGATAATGTTTACATAGTATGAATAAAGTTTTTCTTCACCTTAGTTATTTTCTTAAGATGGTTGCTTTTATAATGATTGTATATCATTCATATAGTTAATAGGTTACTAAATATGTATTTTTAGACCCTTATTAATATCATAAAAATATTATTTATACATTAAAAATACTCTTATTACCATCCATGAAAAGTTGTAATAAAAAATTAAATGCACCATTCCATAGAGGTGGTAGTCCATATATATCCATAGAGAATGATTTTGTTTTAATAAAACGAGATAGAGGAGTAATATGGTTTATCATTTTAAAATATTAAATACTTCATAAATTAATAATTAAAAATTAAATTACATTTTTAACAATACATGTTATTTAGTGAAGGAAAATAAACATTTTTCCTCATGGGATAGGTAGCCCGCACACATGAATGATTCATGTTTTCATTTTGCTTAATTAGAAAAGTAAATGTTGATTAAATATTATACCATAATTATAATAACATATAAGTATAATATATATATTGATTTTATCATTTTGGATTGTATAATTGGAATTGAGGAAGTAGAAGTTCACATAAATAAATTGAAGTGAGAAAGATCTGTTATAAATTTATATCTCACTACTTGGATTATCTCCTTTGATAAGGGGTTAAACCCTTGAGGGATGGTATTTTGAGAATACCAGAAACTAGTCAAGGCAGTTAGGAATGTTTTGGAGAGTTTTTTATAGGTTTTTGGTAAGTTTGAGGATAATTTGGGAGAGGGGTTTCCCTTTTATATGTGAAAAGGGGTGGCATATTTTTGAATACCCAAAACTTTTCAATAATAGGAAATCACTCTAAAGGAATATAACTAATCAAGTTTGAAATAATATATTTGTAAAAGTTTATGGTCATTCAAGGAATCAACTACACATTCCCACACATGTTTTAAACATGTTTATTGTTTTTTCCTCTTGCTTAAACCCTTTTTACCCCTTTAGATTTTTAAAAAGGTAGCTAGTTTTTACAAAAAATAATTTATCCATTATGATTGAAAATAAAATGTTATTTTTTATATAATTTGGACCTAATGACTCTTAAATTTAAATTTATTTTATTTTATTAATTTTACAAAAGTGATAGATATTAATTTTAAAATACTAACTTTATATTGTATTAAAAAAAATTGAATGATAAAACAAGAGTTTTAAATGTAAAATATGTGTTTATAAATTTAAAAAATTATTTTAAATAAAAAATAACTTATAAAATATATATTTGGTCCTATAAAATTTTTTTATGGATTTTCAATTCATACTAATATACAAATAATTTCATAAAATTAGTGTTATTAGTAAAAAAGTTATTTTTCACTTTTCAAAAAAAAAAGAATATTTTTATAAAAATATTGAAAAATAATCCTAATATAATGTTGAAAAGTATGATCCAAAAATTATATAATTTTTCTAAAATCAAAATTCTAATATTTACAATTATCTTTTAAATGAAAATACAAGAAAACTTCTTTAAATAAAAATTGTTCATTTAAAACATCAATTGATTTTATTATTATTTCATATATATTTATAAATAATTTAATAATTACATCTTAGTTTGTAAATATAAATATTACATTTTATTATACAATTTTAAATATGATTAATTTTATTTATTTAGGTAAAATACAGTCCCCCCACAAACTTTATATGGATTTTTGGAAGGATCATTTTTCAAATATTAATCAAATAAAATGATAAACTATAATTATTTTAATTAATTATTATATTTTTATTTACTAATGATTGTTTTATAAATATAATTTTAATATATATCAGTTATTTTTAGTTAGTTATTGTGATATTTTGGTTTGTGTGTGACATAAGCTTTTAAAGATAGTATTAACTTTAAGGGTTTAAAATCATGTGTCGTTACACTTAACATTCATCATATGATATAATGTGAAAATTATCAGATAATCCAACTAATTGATCCATGTTCACCTTTGAAATTCTTTTAATATGGAGATTACTTTGATATTTTACCATGACCCAAATAAATTTAGGTTATATAACTGAGTGTTGACCTATTTTACTCTAATATGGAACATACAATATAAACATGTTCTTCTCGCTTATTAGGTGATAAAATAATGAATGTATACTATCATGTTAACCTATCTATTAGATGACACATTTATATAAATATGGGATTTTTTATTATGTAAATGTAACGCCCCGACCCCAGTTACCCAGAGTCGGTGCATTATTACATAACATTGGTATGATCACAAGAAAGATCAAATCTCGAAAGACCGATTGGTTTAGTAGCCTTGGAAACACTAGATATATTCATAAGTTTTACATTACATCATAAAATGAAAAACTACTACAACAACATAATGTCTCCACAGTCCACACTAATATCCCCTCATAATATCCCGGCAGGTCATTCATAATTTACTTCTTCACTTCCTGGGAAAAATAAAACATAGAAAAGGGGTGAGCTCAAATTCCCAGTAAGGATAACAATATAGCGGAACATTAAAAAATGAGCATAAACATTTAAGTCAATGAATTACTAAAACAAAAGCCTTTTAAACTTGAACTTCAACATAGTATGGAAAAAGTAAAATGAAATAATGCCATTTACTTGTTCACATGGATATTCTACTAATCGAATAATCACATGCAATATCAATAACCACTTTCATAATGTTGGAATTCATAATGATGAACTTTAATTTCTTTTTCAAGGCCTCGTCCCAAGACCTTGGGGCTAACTGTAACCGGAACCCAACCCGGAGTGCCTCTAATAACCGGACACCAACCCGGAGTGCCTCTAATAACCGGACACCAACCCGGAGTTCCTCTAATAACCGGAGACCAAACCGGAGTTCCTCTAATAACCATAGACCAAACCGGAGGGCTTACTTTTACCGGTCCCCAACCCGGAACATACTTGTCTAACACATTCATCTGAATGAAAGGTTGAAATATAACATAAACATTGGGATTACAAATAACTTATGAAATGTCAATACTCTAAACAAAAACCACGAGTGACATAAGAATAACTTATCCACAGTAAAAATATCACAAAACCTTAAATAAAATATGGATTTTTTGTATCATAATAAATCAACTTCAAATAAGCTTAAAATCCATCACAAAGGATGTTGACATAAATGAAATCAAAACTATTTTAGAGAAATATCTCTTTTTTTAAGTCATTTTAAAAGTAACATAATTATAAAATAATACATTCAATTTGAAAATATTCTTATAATCTTGTAAGGGAAGCTTCGACGATTTTATAACGGCGGAAAATAACCGCACCCACCGTATAAGTTAAAAAAACATTCTTACCTTAATTTTGTCGAAAATGTTAAAAAGCACCTTGTTTGGAAAACGACGGAAAGATTCCTTTATAAAACTCTTATAAAAAGTCAAACAAGGGTATAAATGACTTTAAACCATATTCCTGTAAATGTTAAAAATATTTTGAAATACATTTTGAAAAAAAAAGGATGTGCATGACAAAGAGATCCCATTATATTATTACGTATAAACAACCTCAGATAATGAAGAGATTGTGAAATAACCCTTACCAATTTGGTAACTTATGAAACATACAACCCATGAAAGAGGTATCATACAATGAATATGTAAATACACATAAATTAGAGTGTATTACACAAAGAATATAATTATGGGCAGTACATACACCACACAAAAGGTGATGGTGGCAATATGGCATGAATCTCACGGAAATAAGGAGTGAGATGAAAACCCCTTACCACGTTAATCAACTGAGTCGTATGGCCAAAAGTTTATAACCACCAAATGATTTACAGAATAACATGAATATAAAGAGAATCATGATAATATATATCAAATGGCAGTACACAATACACCACATTCAATAATTTAGTGGCGAACAATGGAAATCTCACGGAATTGAATGTGAGATAAGAAAATCCCTTAACTTGTACTTTTCCTTGGTCGGGGTAGGTTAACCTCCTGTATAATGGTGAAATAATTGTTATTAAATTATATAAGAATCATATATATTAATATGATATCATATATGATCTTTTAACATTGATTTGTTAATAATATCTTAGAATTATCGTCGTTTCGGGTGTTAACTTACTCATTTTCTTTTATATGTTTTGTTACATAAGCCATGTTTGTTGTATCTTATTCATATCCAGAATGATATCAAGTCCTTAAAAATCATTTTTAAATCATCAAATGATAATTATACTTGAATGGATACGATGGAGAATGAATCTCATCGCGTTCGTGGAGACGGTAGTCCGTACGTACGCACGAGCGACAATATCATTCTTTTGATATTAAAATAATATATAAATGGATGGTATATCATATATACAGAATCATTAACATGTTATATTTATTATTTACATGAGTTAAAAATCATTATTATACCCATCCAAATAATAATATATTGAATAACAATTACACCATGACGTGGAGACGGTAAGCCGTACGTACGCACGTATGGTGACATGTTATTCTAAGGGTGGATAGAATACTGAATATGGTTGTAACATATTTATAATAACATCACAGTATATGTGAGATACTGGAGTTATTATTTTAAAATGGTAACAACAAAGGAAGAAGAAGTGGAAGAAGAAATGAACTTGGAAAAGGGTGGTGAAATCATTACCTCTTCTTCGGGTTCTTCCTTTTGATTTGATCAAAAGGGCTCATTAGGTTGGCTTTCTGATCAAAATAAGGCATCTAGGATGTAGTGAGGGAAGTTGGGAGAGTATTTGGGCAGAGTTTGGCCGAACCAAAAGGCTTTGAAGGTGTGAAGAAATGAGAAGGAGGAGTGCCCTTTTATAAGAGGGGTGAGGGAACCTTTGGAAAAGCTAGAAATATTAATTTATAATAAATTCATATTCGGTTTCTAATGGCTCAGAAGTTTATTATTAAAAGGTTAAGGTGGGGATAGGTCGAAAACCACTCAACAAATAGAATTTAGATAGGTTTGGGTACTTATATTAACCTTATCTTTAAGTATCAACTCTAAGTTAATTAGTTTCTCTTTTACAATGTCTCTTTGTATTTTTATATAATATGGTTAATAAACTTACTATATACATCCAAGAGACCCCCAAGTGGTCCATTAATGATTAACCTATTATTATATAAGTCTCTTGTCCGAACCTTAGATTTTTAGGAATTTAATATCAATTAATAATATAATATTTGTTTTAAGAACTCTTTTAGGTCAATTTTGACACTATTCAATAGTTGATTTTTTTGAAACTCATAACAGATTGATTACTTCGAAAAAAGTAAATTAAATCAATCCTAATATATAATATTATCCTAGAAAATTAGTTTAATTCATTAAAAGTTTCATATTATATTTATTTGGGTATTTATAATATCAATTAATTTAATTTTTCACTATTTTAGTAATTACTGCATCATCATTGTGTCATAAATAAAATAAATTATTTAATGTATAAAAATTATAAATAAAATTTAATTATGTAGGAAATCTTTTTATCTTTCTAATGAATATTTATAATCTAAAATCCAACATATATAACCCTATGTAACAATTGTCTTTCTAAAAGATATATGCTTGTGTCATTTTTGTATTCATTTTAACTTAATTAAAATAAAGTGTCATTATCACTTACAAGTGGATCCATGGGGTCCCAAAAATCGACCCAAAGAAGCCCATGGTCGACCATGTATCAACCAATAGGGTTAAGACACGTTTTAGGGTAATTTAGTATTATTGTAATATTATTTGTTTAACCCTTATTTACCGGATTTACCCTTAAACATGGTAAATAAAATATTTACCGCAGTAATTATTCAAAATGTCTAAAAATAAAAGTTACCTATTTACACAATTTGAACATCCTGATTCCAAATATGGAATCCATTTTCCTAAATTCAAAACACATAAGTGGCAGAAATTAATTTAAAATTAATTCCCGCTGTCAAAACAAAAAGCGTGTTTTTAAGAGATAATAACTATCAAAAGATTGACACTTGTTTATGTTCGGTTTAATTGTAAAATTATGTCCAATGACCAAAATTATAATAAATGGTAGAAATATATTCTATATATACTTTAAAACCACTAAAATTAGTAATTTATCACTATTAATTATTTTGATTAAAAAAAGTTGTTTTTAATTAAAATTTAGTAATTTTCACTATTCATCAAAATATGAAAGTTATCCGAAAAGTACCAAAATTTCACCTTAGGCTAAATTTGATATTCCGAATCCAAAAATGAAGTCCATTTTAAAATATAAAATATATATAATTTCAAAAATTAGGTATTATTATTCATAACGTCTAGTTTGATTGGTTGTGGTGTGTGTTAAAACTCATGGTTGCGTACAACACACGCTACTGTATTATTCAATGAAAGCGTACTGTGGAAGCTTGGGATGTTTCATTTTAAATTTTTGATGTTCCCATTTAGTCAAAAAATTTAGAATATTGTATTTAAAAAGGTTTCACTATTAAAAGTTGATAAAAGTGCAATACTGAAAATGAATTTGTTCTTGCATTATGTCTAAGATACTCATAATATGGACAAATATTAAGGATTATATAAAGTTTAAATTTTAGTTAATACTATTCATAACCTCTTTTGAATGGATTTTTGGTAAGTCATGGTTCAATTGAACTCGGTGTTGCGTGTAGTGCAAGTTATTGAATTATTTTGAAGAAATAACACATTATGAATTCTTGGGGTGTTACATTCTCCCCTCCTTCAATAAATTGCGTCCTCGCAATTTGAAATTGTTCTTCGAAAATAAAAGGATGAAAGTAGAAAATATATTTGTGGGAAAACCCACATCAGAAATTGGGTTACTAAAATATAGTCTTAATATGAGGAAAAGAGAAATCAAAGGGTCACCACAAAATTATGATCTCGATTAGGAGAACATTGGTGGCAATTAGATACATATAATTGGAGGAAAAACGTAAATATTTATTGGTAGTGATTGAGGTCATCAATCAAAAACAAGTGTAAAATTGAGGTCCTTAAATTCATCAATCTATGATGATTTGAAATACCATCGGTTCAACAAAACATAGGGTATTAGGATAACACATTTTTGACGTTTCAAAATATCTTAGTTGAAATCCCACATCGAAAAATGAATTAATGAGGCCTTTATTTAAAATAAAGAGTCGAAAGTATGAAGATTACCGAAAATAACACTACCTAGGGTTCCATGTAGGAAAATATGGATATGGAAGAAAAATATAACCACCAATTCTCTGATGGAGAGTGGTAGAGAACATGGCTATAAAAAGGCCAACAATCTGAAAGCCATAAATTAGTGATGATTTAAGGTACCATCTAGGAAAACATTTTTGTTCTAAGTTGCTTTTCTTAATGTTGAGGAATTTATTTATGAGATTGTCTAAGATCATAAGGCGATATACTTACATTATAATTAGAGTTTTATCCATTAATAAATTTCTACCACAAACTCATCTTTCACTCTAAAAGATAATAGAATGTAAAAAATTCTATTTACACTATTCGTATAGGGTTCCAAAATAAACGAATTTATAATTCATCTACAAGATCTTTTAATAAAAACTACATTATTTAATCCAGGACATCTCGTGGGCCAGTGGTAGGTGATACACCCTTGTCGCCCTTCGGTTGCGGGTTCAAGTCTCGCAGCCTTGCCGGACGCGACGGGTTGCCGCCCGACCTCCGGGTTGTCCTTTTATGGAAATCCAAAATAATCCAAACTATAAATATCCAAAATACTTCTGTCCAAACTCACAGTCCAACATTTATAAGGAAGGTAAACATAATATAGATCCTTTTTACCCCGTAATAGCATATGAATACCTTCATCATGTATTACCATATTCCTTATTGACTACATTCATGCTCCCATATTCCATATAGAATGCTGGATATACTTCATTAATCGAAAAATGTTTTAAACCCCAACAATGATGGAATATAAAAATCATTAATCAGTTCCAAGGTAGTCAAGAATATCCAATATAATTTATCCAAAATAATCACATATTATTCCAAAATCACTACCTCAGTATCAGAACTATATTATGATTTATCATTCTCTCAACCATATATTTTCCAAAAATTTATCCTGCTATTGAGTCACTTTTCTTTGTTCCACACAATATCAAGTCCTTAATGAAATAGTACTGCAGTACAATCCTTATATACTCCATAATTATTATAACAAGTACATTGTTGATACAACACTAAATTGACATAATCAACATAAGAACTCTAATCATTCCTCTTCATCTGTGGTAGTATCATAACTTGATTATTATCTAATAACATCATTTGCGGCATAGTCTGATGACTGGGACATAGGTTCGCGTAGTGTCCAAACTCCTTGCAAATGAAGCATTGTACATTTGAAACCATTTTCTTACCCTTGCAGTCACGTAATTTGTGCCCTTTTCCTCCACACTTATAACAAACTCCCATTCCTTTCAGGAAAGTTCCAGGGTGTTTCTTTCCACAGTTACCACATATGGGAAAATTCTTCTTTTCCCTCTTCCCTTTATCCATCTTTCCCTCTTCCATACTTTTATTCTCTTACTTCCCTTCAAATCCATAGGACTCAGTAAACTCTTTACTTATCTTATCAACACATGATATTATTTCTTCATATGATGATAATACATGCGAGACTATTTCTCTTATAAATTCTAGCTTAAGACCAAGAAAGATATGATCCTTCCTTCTCTTTCGATCATGTGCATTTCTGGAGTTCTCATTCCTTCTACTGGGCGCCATTTCTAAACATTGGCATACACTAGATCAGTTTATGAATCAAAATACATAATCCCATACTTATAAAACACTTAACATAAATTGAACTATTCATGGATATAATCCATAATCATAAGAATGTTTTCTTTGAGGAAGTATATACTCATAATCCCTTCAAAATGATTTGTAAAGAAAATGAGAGTTGTCCTAAGCATATCCCCCAGGAGTGTCGTAACCAAGAGTGCAGCAAGGCCCGTTGTCGTGCACCAGTTCCCGTTCGAGTCTAGCTCAAAGCGGTGTTTTCGGGTTTTACCCCTAGGTACATCTGTGCCAGAGCCGCCTCTACCTACTCGTATCTAGACAGGGATGTATTTCTCGGAAAACTCACAAAATCTCTACAATATCAAAATTATAGGAAGTTCTTCTATACTAATCCTCAAAGTTCATCTTAGGTCTACGTGCTCTAATCAGAGTTTATCTAAATCTAACTTCCAAGGTTTGTACTAAACTTCCTCTGATACCAACTGTAACGCCCCGACCCCAGTTACCCAAAGTCGGTGCATTATTACATAACATTGGTATCATCACAAGAAAGATCATATCTCGAAAGACCGATTGGTTTAGTATCCTTGGAAACACTAGATATATTCATAAGTTTTACATTACATTATAAAATGAAAAACTACTACAACAACATAATGTCTCCACATTCCACACTAATATCCCCTCATAATATCCCTGCATGTCATTCATAATTTACTTATTCACTTCCTGGGAAACATAAAACATAGAAAAGGGGTGAGCTCAAATGCCCAGTAAGGATAACAATATAGCGGAACATTAAAAAATGAGCATAAACATTTAAGGCAATGAATTACTAAAACAAAAGCCTTTTAAACATGAACTTCAACATAGTATGGCAAAAGTAAAATGAAATAATGCCATTTACTTGTTCACATGGATATTATACTAATCGAATAATCACATGAAATATCAATAACCACTTTCATAATGTTGGAATGCATAATTCTGAACTTTAATTTTTTGTCAAGGCCTCGTCCCAAGACCTTGGGGCTAACTGTAACCGGAACCCAACCCGGAGTGCCTATAATAACCGGACACCAACCCGGAGTGCCTCTAATAACCGGACACCAACCCAGAGTTCCTCTAATAACCGGAGACCAAACCGGAGTTCCTCTAATAACCGGAGACCAAACCGGAGGGCTTACTTTTACCGGTCCCCAACCCGGAACATACTTGTCTAACACATTCATCTGAATGAAAGGTTGAAATATAACATAAACATTGGGATTACAAATAACTTATGAAATGTCAATACTCTAAACAAAAACCATGAGTGAAATAAGAATAACTTATCCACAGTAAAAATATCACAAAACGTTCAATAAAATATGGATGTTTTGTATCATAATAAATCAACTTCAAATAAGCTTAAAATCCATCACAAAGGATGTTGACATAGATGAAATCAAAACTATTTTAGAGAAATATCTCTTTTTTTTAAATCATTTTAAAAGTAACATAATTATAAAATAATACATTCAATTTGAAAATATTCTTATAATCTTGTAAGGGAAGCTTCGACGATTTTATAACAGCGGAAAATAACCGCACCCACCGTATAAGTTAAAAAAACATTCTTACCTTAATTTTGTCGAAAAGGTTAAAAAGCACCTTGTTTGGAAAACGACGGAAAGATTCCTTTATAAAACTCTTATAAAAAGTCAAACAAGGGTATAAATGACTTTAACCCATATTCTTTTAAATGTTAAAAATATTTTGAAATACATTTTGAAAAAAAAAATGGATGTGCATGATAAAGAGATCCTAGTAGATTATTACGTATAAACAACCTCGGATAATGAAGAGATTGTGAAATAACCCTTACCAATTTGGTAACTTATGAAACATACAACCCATGAAAGAGGTATCATACAATGAATATGTAAATACACATAAATTAGAGTGTATTACACAAATAATATAATTATGGGCAGTACATACACCACACAAAAGGTGATGGTGGCAATATGGCATGAATCTCACGGAAATAAGGAGTGAGATGAAAACCCCTTACCACGTTAATCAACTGAGTCGTATGGCAAAAAGTTTATAACCACCAAATTATTTACAGAATAACATGAATATAAAGAGAATCATGATAATATATATCAAATGGCAGTACACAATACACCACTTTCAATAATTTAGTGGCGAACAATGGAAATCTCACGGAATTGAATGTGAGATAAGAAAATCCCTTACCTTGTACTTTTCCTTGGTTGGGGTAGGTTATCCTCCTGTATAATGGTGAAATAATTGTTATTAAATTATATAAAAATCATATATATTAATATGATATCATATATGATCTTTTACCATTGATTTGTTAATAATATCTTAGAATTATCGTCGTTTCGGGTGTTAACTTACTCATTTTCTTTTATATGTTTTGTTACATAAGCCATGTTTGTTGTATCTTATTCATATCCAGAATGATATCAAGTCCTTAAACATCATTTTTAAATCATCAAATGATAATTATACTTGAATGGATACGATGGATAATGAATCTCATCGCGTTCGTGGAGACGGTAGTCCGTACGTACGCACGAGCGACAATATCATTCTTTTGATATTAAAATAATATATAAATGGATGGTATATCATATATACAGAATCATTAACATGTTATATTTATTATTTAAATGAGTTACACATCATTATTATACCCATCCAAATAATAATATATTGAATAACAATTACACCACGACGTGGAGACGGTAAGCCGTACGTACGCACGTATGGTGACATGTTATTCAAAGGGTGGATAGAATACTGAATATGGTTGTAACATATTTATAATAACATCACAGTATATGTGAGATACTGGAGTTATTATTTTAAAATGGTAACAACAAAGGAAGAAGAAGTGGAAGAAGAAAAGAACTTGGAAAAGGGTGGTGAAATCATTACCTCTTCTTCGGGTTCTTCCTTTTGATTTGATCAAAAGGGCTCATTAGGTTGGATTTCGGATCAAAATAAGGCCTCTAGGTTGTAGTGAGGGAAGTTGGGAGAGTATTTGGGCAGAGTTTGGCCGAACCAAAAGGCTTTGAAGGTGTAAAGAAATGAGAAGGAGGAGTGCCCTTTTATAAGAGGGGTGAGGGAACCTTTGGAAAGGCTAGAAATATTAATTTATAATAAATTCATATTCGGTTTCTAATGGCTCCGAAGTTTATTATTCAAAGTTTAAGGTGGGGATAGGTCTAAATCAAATCAACCAATAGAATTTAGATAGGTTTGGGTACTTATATTAACCTTATCTTTAAGTATTAACTCTAAGTTAATTAGTTTCACTTTTACAATGTCTCTTTGTATTTTTATATAATATGGTTAATAAACTTACTATATACATCCAAGAGACCCCCAAGTGGTCCATTAATGATGAACCTATTATGATATAAGTCTCTTGTCCGAACATTAGATTTTTAGGAATTTAATATCAATTAATAATATAATATTTTTTTTAAGAACTCTTTTATGTCAATTTTGACACTATTCAATAGTTGATTTTTTTGAAACTCATAACAGATTGATTACTTCGAAAACATTAAATTAAATCAATCCTAATATATCATATTATACTAGAAAATTAGTTTAATTCATTAAAAGGTTCATATTATATTTATTTGGGTATTTATAATATCAATTAATTTAATTTTTCACTATTTTAGTAATTACTGGATCATTATTGTGTCATAAATAAAATAAATTATTTAATGTATAAAAATTATAAATAAAATTTCATTATGTAGGAAATCGTTTTATCTTTCTAATGAATATTTATAATCTAAAATCCAACATATATAACCCTATGTAACAATTGTCTTGCTAAAAGATATATGCGTGTGTCATTTTTGTATTCATTTTAACTTAATTAAAATAAAGTGTCATTATCACTTACAAGTGGATCCATGGGGTCCCAAAATCGACCCAAAGATGCCCATGGTCGACGATGTATCAACCAATAGGGTTAAGACACGTTTTAGGGTAATTTAGTATTATTATAATATTATTTTTTTAACCCTTATTTACCGGATTTACCCTTAACCATTGTAAAAAAAATATTTACCGCAGTAATTATTCAAAATGTCTAAAAATAAAAGTTACCTATTTACACAATTTGAACATCCTGATTCCAAATATGGAATCCATTTTCCTAAATTCAAAACACATAAGTGGCAGAAATTAATTTAAAATTAATTCCCGCTGTCAAAACAAAAAGCGTGTTTTTAAGAGATAATAACTATCAAAAGATTGACACTTGTTTATGTTCGGTTTAATTGTAAAATTATGTACAATGACCAACATTATAATAAATGGTAGAAATATATTCTATATATACTTTAAAACCACTCAAATTAATAATTTATCACTATTAATTATTTTGATTAAAAAAAGTTGTTTTTAATTAAAATTTAGTAATTTTCACTATTCATCAAAATATGAAAGTTATCCGAAAAGTACCAAAATTTCACCTTAGGCTAAATTTGATATTCTGAATCCAAAAATGAAGTCCATTTTAAAATATAAAATATATATAATGTCAAAAATTATGTATTATTATTCATAATGGCTAGTTTGATTGGTTGTGGTGTGTGTTAAAACTCAAGGTTGCGTACAACACACACTACTGTATTATTCGATGAAAGCGTACCGTGGAAGCTTGGGATGTTTCATTTTAAATTTTTGATGTCCCCATTTAGTCAAAAAGTTTAAAATATTGTATTTAAAAAGGGTTAACTATTAAAAGTTGATAAAAGTGCAATACTGAAAATGAATTTGTTCTTGCATTATGTCTAAGATACTCATAATATGGAAAAATTATAAGGATTATATAAAGTTTAAAATTTAGTTAATACTATTCATAACCTCTTTTGAATGGCTTTTTGGTAATTCATGGTGCAATTGAACTCGGTGTTGCGTTTAGTGCAACTTATTGAATTATTTTGAAGAAATAACACATTATGAATTCTTGGGGTGTTACAGTAAATATGTGATACTGTGTGCTTATTTTATCCAAGATCTGTGATATAGGCCGTCAGATCGAGAAATAAACAACCCTGGCCTCCCAATTTTTATGCATTGTGAACAATAGTGTAATGTATGAAATATGGGGGTATTGATTTGAAAAAACCAATGTATTCAAACTTATTCATTCCAGGATATGAGGAGTCCCAAATCCCCCTCCATTAATCATCTTTTTTTCTCTTAATGATACCCCATAGTAATTTTTCTATAATTATTTTAGAACCACTAATGTTATTATAGTAAATGGATAATAGGATATCATAGGTGGGGATGTGGTTGTGTCAATTGTATGAAGTTCATGTAAATTAAAAATATATCAAAGAATCTAATTTAGACTACAGTTTTAAAGTTATATAATGAATCTCGATTCCACATTCGTAATATTATTAAAGAGTTGGAACCAATGGTTAAGAATTCCCATAATATTATAAATTTTATATTGAGATTGGGAGAATGTAATACTAATCCTTATTGAATAAATTCTTCACAATTTTTCTTAAATCTCCCATTAATATATATTTTTCTAATTAGATATGAGGGGTGATCTATTTACTTAATATTCTTATATTTTTTTAATTTGATATGATTTACGTCATACGATCATTTTCAAATTAATAATCTTTCCAAACCTTAACACTAGTAATAAATTTATTAGTGGTATTTAACTAATTTTTTATAGGTTTCCAATGATTATGGTGATTGTACCAAGATAATGATAGAGATAATTTTAATATAGAGAGAGATCTCACATTTTAACATTTGACTCGATGATATATGATACAATAGGATTATTAGGATCTATATCCATTAGTTTACTTACTTGAAATGTTTTGTGATCAATAGGTTATGGCCACCCTTGAGTCAATATCCCAAAAATATATTATCTATTCTTTAGAATAATTTTTTTAGTTGAGGATATATAAATTTTGTCTTATTTTTAATGTGTGTTGGTTAAAGAAGATTTTATTATTTGTGGAGTTCTTTATTCTAGTGATATAGATATTTATTTAGAAAATATATGTAATTTTCATGATATAATATGATTGCATACCTTTATTATTCATTTGGCTTAGCTATGTGGTATTTTTTCATTTATAGGTGGTCCAAAATTACACTTTATCGTGCATGCATGGCTTGAAACATTGTGATTGTATTATATTTTAGGATCCCTTTTGATTAAATTCATATTAACACGTGCATGAGAACTTTTTTAGTGACATATTTATAACCATGCATGCATTTTTTATTTTATGGGATATTTTTTTATGAATGATGTTTGTAATACCTTGTCTTAGAATACAATGGATCTAATCATGGTGTGTCACTAACTGCTGAAAAATCACCAAATCCTCAGAAGTCAATAACCATCATTGAGGGTTAATAGTATTCATGGTGGAACAATATCCCTATAAGAACTCATTTAAGGGGATCTTAATAGTTTATAAAAAAATTGATAGGGTCTTTGTATATTAAAAATTTAGAAAAGGTTAACCAATAAATAAAGACACAGGATTTCTAACTAGGTTATATAAAAATTGGTATTAAAAAAGAAGATAGAAGATATAATTCTATTTCATATAATTATTACAATAAAAATAAATAAATAATGAGAGTAAAAAAATTACAAGGATTAATGGTCAATATATTAAAATATTAAATAAAATTTAATCATAATTTCACCTTGTGACCTCTAACACTCCTATAGATCAAATTTTCCACTAACAAACTTGATCCATGGAGTATTTCTAAATTTGTATAAAATAAAATAGAATCTATATACACATACATGAGAAATATCACATCATGTGAACATGTTGGGTCTGTGAATAATGATATTTTAATCACATATATTCTCCTCTAGACTTTACACACTAGAAAAAATTGATATCCAAAATCATTTGATAATAGAGTATCCAAAAATGAATCATTATGATGATCCATATCAACAAAATCATATCATAATAAAATAATAGATGAATTGAATAAAAAATAAAAAAAATAACCATACAATTACACATCAGCACAAATAATTTACATGATTTGAGATATGACCTGCATCTATAGACAAACACTATAATTAACTATTCAGGAAGGGATATGACCTCTCTTATTACAGGTGAATCACTAATCAGATATATGTATAAATATAATTAAGATGATATAATAACATTACCAAACCTTTTGGTTACCACCTATTTATAGGAAAATAATGTATCCTTGCACAAATGATTATTCAACACATGGAAAAATATTAATAAAATATTCCTTTACACATTGATATTATTTCTTTTATTTAAAATAATATATCTATTAATATTATAGAAACCAGAAATCCATAACCCAATTATATCCATTAATTAATTAAATATATTTCTACTTCAAATTATTTCATCATCGTTGATATCTCAGTTAAAAAAGTAAATTATCTATAAAACACTACTTCACTCTACAATATAGTGTTCACATAAAGAAATTGTTTTCACACATAAAATAGACCAAACCAATTAAACCCATTAATTTTGTGGAAGTGACTTGTCATGAGGCCCAAGGTGCATTCCCAATTTCCATGGGCTGAGGAAAAGTAATTAGGTATCATATAAGAGGAAAAATTGGAATGATCTCACCCTCAATAAGACTATGAAATCAAATAAACAAATAGAGTAAAATAGTACATTACCAAAAATAGAATTTATGTTAAAACAAAAAAAATGAAGGTCACATAAAATATCTAGATCATAAGGTAAAAATAAACAATAAGAAGAACATAAAAACATGGAACTCAAAAAAACCAAAGGTTCTATCTCTACATGAAAATAGTTCACCTCAATACCAACCTACCAATAGGAAACATGAGAAAATACATTCATATTCTATATGACATTCTTCCATTTACCTATATAATTCAAAACCTAGGCTTTAAATGACCCATGTAAGAAGTAGGTTGTGAAATTAATATCCCTATAAAAAACCACTGAGAATCGATAAAATTTATATCCATGATCATCCAATGGTCCTTATTTAGAATAGATTTCTAAAAAACTTCAAAATAAATCATTTCAATCTACAAAACAACTTTTCATTTCCATTTCAAAATCATATAATAATCAATAGAACATAGAAATATGACATAATATATTCCCAATTTCATTAATAGATAAATAAATAGTTTTTGAGAATAAATTTTACATGATAAAAAAAGTGGGAAAATAAGCATATTGAAATATCATGCCCGTAATATAATCTCAAAAAACTAAGATTGAAATCCATGACACATGTGTGTACACAACCAAACCACTAAGACACACCGAGGATCAAAAGATAGCTTACATAAATCCTAATTTCCAGGAACCATGGTCCCTTAAAGAGAATACACCCTAGTCTTCATGACATAAAGGGAACCTCCATCGGTGATATATAACTAGTCTAATATAGGTATTTGTTTAATTTTTTACTCTACCCCAAGGTCTCTCAAGTGTGGAATTTCATTTTCAATATGATTAGTATAAATAAAACTATGTTTCACAAAAAAATAAAGGAATAATCTAAAACCATGATTCATAAACATTTACAAAATCATAATCCATTTCAATACAAAGTCCATATTTTCATAAAACATTTTCCATAGCGATCCTCCCAGCTTTTAACTGTGAAGAACCAATTCCATTTTTTAAATAATATTTGTGGTAAATAAAAAATCATATTATGTATCTAAAATGGTCTCCATAAAAACCCTTTCTAAAAACCTAACAATATCCTTAAAATATTAAATCCATTTCCAATAATCAATTTCATAATTAAAATAAAAGATAACCATCAAAGAGAATAACAGATGACGGGGGTTAGACCATAGGATAGCGACAACTACCATAAGAATGATGAAATAATGTTTCCCCTTTAAGAACAGTAAAGGGAGATAAGGAGATTAGATTATTAAAAACTTAGAACTGATGAAAACAAGGTAAATTCTCCTTGCCTATGATATATCTAATGATATTATGTCATGACACATCAAAAGGATGGAGAATAGATTATAAACTATATTATAAGGATTATTATTACCAGATTATGAATAATACTGACTTAAGATTCAATTAGCATAATGAATCACCAAAAGAGAGATTAGAAGAGCCAAGAATTTCATTTTGGATCCTCTTGATCAAGAAAATTTTAATTGGGGTTAATAATTTGGATTAAGGTATACTGAGAAAATATTTTGATCTAAAAATAAAATTAGACCCTTAGTAAATTGTATGCTCAATGTCTCCATAGACTAACCAATGGGACTCACAATATTTCTTGTGGGTTCAGGCATAATGAATATACCTACAAGCATCTTATAGGCTAGCCAATGGAATCCCACTAGGGGGTAGTGGCTTCAAGTAGAAATCAGGTACCTCTAGGCCCTCCACCAGTGGGCCAGTGGAATCCAACTGGTAGGCCACTAGCACCTGCACACTTGAAACTATTCTTTGAGCTAGTACTAAATAGCTAGTGTCACTCTACTGCTACCATCAACACAAAATCCAACTCCCAACATAAATTAGACCAAGAATATGGAATGGAAAAAAAGAAAAATGGAACAATATACCTAGTTATTCATAACTTGGTGTGAAAATTATCCCAACCATAAAAGCATTATGTTTCTATAAAAGAGAAATATCTCAATATTGAGAAAAGATAAGGAAATTTCATCATCATCATAGTGTCAACCTCAAATGCCTCATGGTTGTCACAATAAAGTTTCTCTCTCACTTGAACCAATAGGATCGAATTTTCACGCAACTCCTTATCCTATAAATCTGATATCTGAATAGGTCTTTCAATCACTATGGTATCAGTTTCCATATCAACATCCTCCCACTCAATCATGTTAGATAGCTCTAGATAATACTTATTCATAAAGAAACACGGAATACATCACGGATATATGTAAAACATATAGGAAAGTCCAAATGATAATACACCTCGATGAGTCTATCTATAGTATCAAACATTATTATATAACGAGGTTCCAACTTAACCTACTTCCCTAAAAACATATATCCCAACTGAGATAAAATTTTGAGAAAAACCCTGATCACCAACACAAAGTCCAACATATGATGATATTGATCAGGATAAGATTTCGGGTGACCTAAAGAAATATATAACCTCTTATAGATCAAATACATGATAAATTTCATCTCATTAAAGATACTCAATCTAATAAAAGGACCATTCCCAAACCTATATGCAACAAACATGTGACCTACAAGGCCTACCATGATATACCTCAAACATTGTCATCCATATTGAATCCAGATAACTATTGTTATGGAAAAAATAAAATATGGGAAGATATTTCTACCATGATACACTGAATTCAAACACACTTCCCCATAGTATGTATTCTAAAATTTAGATGTCTCACTCAGTCAGTCCATTCGTCTATGGGTAATAATATATGCTTAACTTCAACTAATTACACATCATTTTCTTCAATATACTCTAGAACCAATATTTAAAGTGATGGAATCTATTAAAACTGATAGTCGATGGAAAACCAAGACGTATAACAACCTACTACATGTATAAGTTCCTAGTTTCATATACCTTTTCATACTCCTTTATATGTTGTAAATACACTGATTTCCTAATTCAATCAATAATTACCCATATTGTATCCATACCATTATGATTCCAAGGCAGCCTAATTAAAAATTCCATGGCTATCAAAACCCATTTACACACTAAAATGGGTAAAAATTGAAATAATCTAGTAGTTATCTGATGTTATACCTTGATTTTAATACATGTAAGACACAAAGATACAAAACCTGAAATTGAAATTCTCAAACCTAGTCACCAGTAATAATGTCTCAAATCATGGTATATTTTCATATCTCCAAGGTGCATGGATGGACTTGATCATTGTCCACTATCCGTAAACTCTTACCATAAGTATAACAAAACAACCATTCTACCTAAAATCATATAAATCCAATGTGTGACTAAGATCACTCACTTAAGGTTTCCCCATGATAATAATTCCTATAAAAACACTAACACTCTGAATCCTCATCATATCCTAGAAAAATATAATTATCCATAAGAAATCTAGCCTCAGAAAAATATATGGATACCTATTTGTTATATCTCTCTTTATCTAAGTTCATTTCAATGAACAAACTTGAAAATCCCACTTTTCCACTGATCCATTTACTGCCTAGGTCAGTAACTTCTTGCTCAAAGCATATGTGACCTCATTTATCATACTAAGAGTATAATAATAACAAAAATAAAATGTAAGAAGATAATCCACTAAACATATTTTTCTCAATTTTAGATCTCTATGGGTGAAAATAATTTTTAGACTCGTATGTTATAAATAAACCACAAACCGCACTATGAAAAGGTAGTGGTGCCTAGCCTTTAGCACAAGCATCACTACTACTAATGTAAGATCATGAGTGGGATTGTTATTCACATGAGGGAATAATTGATGTGTGTCATAAGATACCACTTGTCACCACTTCATCAAAATAAAAACCAACCCCATACCCAAGGTATCAAAGCAGACATTGTAAGAATAACTCAACTCAAGGATAATCAATATTGGAGTTGAATTAAATATCACATTAAAATCCTTAAAAAACACTCATGCTACTCATTAAAAAGAAACATTACACCCTTTCGGGTCAACTCTATCATCATGGATTCAATATTTGAGAATTCTTGAACAAAGAACATGTAATGACCATACAAACCCAATAATATCCACTTCACAATCATATTTATAATATGTTACCGTGAAATCTATACATGAATATTTTCAGGATCCTCAAATACACCCATCTCAGAAATTAAATGGCTTATAAATATGAATTCATGAATCCATGAATGAAATTTTAATATATTTTCATATAGATGATATTCTATCATGATTCTTAAGATGGTATTATGATGATCATAATGACCCTTCTCTAATATAGAATAAATAATAATATCTTCTAAAAATATAACCACAAAGGAATCTGAAAACTGATGAAATATTTGGTTCATCAATACAATAAACACCATAGGGGGGTTATTAAGGCCAAATGACATAATCAAAAACTCATAGTTCCCATACTTTCTCCTAAATGTCATGTTTTGAATATCTTTCTCATGGACCATAAAATGAGGGTGCCCTTATCTCATATCAATATTCATAATCCATCGATCCCCCTTGAGATGGTCAAATAGTTCATCAATCCTAGGAATGGGTTACTTTTTATTTATTATCACCTGGTAGAGTTTTTGGTAATAAACATAAAATAGACGACTCATTATTCCTTCTTTGTAAAAATAACAAGTGATACTCAAGGTAAATAACTAGGATGAATAAATACATTATCCTCAATATACTCAAGATAAGCCTTCAATTCTTTCAATTCAGTAGGTTTTCTATGGTATAATGGTAAAAAATAGGCCTCATCCTATGATGTAATTCTATAGGGAACTAAACTTATTTTTAGGGTGGTATCCAAGAGAAATAATCTAGAAAATTGTCAAAATACTCATAAAAACTGTTGGAAGAGGGAAACTAAGACATAGACCAACAAAATAAACAAAAAACTCTATCAACTAGTATGATATCAAATCAACACTAGATGTAATGAGACCTGATATTACCTATTGTGGATCCCACTTACCCTAGAATACATGAGGGTATTCATCAATAGAGAGAGAGAAATTGTACTAATTGATGATATAAATCGATACGAACTTTATACCTAATCATATAATATATTCCAATGATAAGGTCAATGATTTCATGGTCATAGACAAAATAGTACCAAAATAGTTTTACAGCCTGCAATCAACAACTAACACTCAGTAAATTTAAATCTCTACTCTATCTTCTTTCCCAAAGGACTTGAAAGAATCATCAAGAAAGGCATGATCCCCGAATGTAATCCAAATGCATTAATAATTTTGGAATATATAAATGCATGAGTTTCAACTATATTAAAAAAATTCATAAACATAGAATATACTATGAACACACTACCTCTCACGATATCCATTATTACCTCGGTATCATCTCATTCACACTCACTGCATAAAAACTCATATCCTTATCTTTCCCATTATTTTCCAATAGAAAAATCAACCTTAAAATGAGTTTTAAATCTCAAACCCTTTTTGTGTTAGGTACTAACTAATATCCCTTAGTAAAAGTGGATCCATATCTAACACCCTAGGATTCTCTCTCACTTAAATAATAAAGATAACCAGATTTCCCACAAGTGTGACACACATTGTGTACATCCTAACAATCGGGTTTAAGGTGCCCCTTATCCCCACACTGGTAGTAGAACACCTTCTTCCTACCTAATTTATATTATTCACTTCTACTTGAAACATGGTTTTGGTTATCCTGATTTATTTTCTAACTAGGAAGAAGACTCTAACTACCTCCTTCTATCACTAATGCTTCAAAGAGTATTGTCTTCCCAACTATGTCTACCTCATCCATTGATTCTTTATCTATAAACTCTGTATAGGTGGACAGGAACATAATAATCAGAATATATAATATGTCTTACCTTAAACCCATATCAAACATCCATTCCTTGAGATAATCATTAAATAAAAGCTCTAGAGACAAGTACACCAACTTGAAAAACAAATCAGCATACTCCATGACCAAATGAAAACCAAACTCTAAGGTAACAAAATCTTATACCTTCACCACCATTAATGTCTCATGATTGAACTATCTATTGAATGAATTCTTTAAGGTAATAAAAGTGAGATATTTATGCATCTTTTCATGCATGATATATTTCCAAAACATCGTCTCTAACCCTTCAAGAATATAAGTGGATATTCCAACCTTAGAGTCTTCTATATTTATAATAATGTCGATAATTCTCTTGATCCTTTCAGTCTATTCCTCAATATCATGTGATTCATATCACCAAAAATATTATTTTATGATATATAGTAAATTTTTAATCATTTTTCAATTTTTTGTGGTTCAATGTTAGCTACTTGTCCCATATAAGGGATTATATAGATGATTTTTTTTACCAAAATGATGTCATCTATTGGATTATACTATGGGTCTTACTCCATATCCTCCTCTCCAGTAATCCTGATTACCCTTCTTAAAGTTTCTATAAACTTTAAAATAACGGTATGGAAGACATTTAGAATAAAATTTTATTCCTTAAACATAAACCAAATTTCAAGAACTAATGAAAAAAAAGGTTAAAACCTCATACAAAAAACACTAGAAATCCCCAGACTTCCCATGGTAACTCGAGGATTGTCTGGAAAATGAGTTATCCCAGCACACTCCCACGCTAACACTTGAGTTCTAAAAATCCAATATACAGTCTATCAATAACTACCAGTCATAAGAGTATGATACAAAATCATGAGCATATGACTTAATTCAACCTAAGTCTATGATACCAACTTTTAATATACCTTCCTAGGTAAACCCATAACATAACCTGAATTAACCCACCACAAGTCTCAATGAGTATTCTTGATCACTATAGGCTAGAAAAAAAGAACCAATGTTCCATACAATAGAAAACATGTGAATAATTTCACCCTAAACAGACATATTATATAAAATAAACATATTAAAACATAAACAAAAATAGATCATATGAAAAAAACATGAAGGTCACATCCAAAATTTTGATAACAATGTCCCAATGAAAAATAAGAATACCATAAAAAAATGAAATAAAAATAAACCAAGGCTTCATGTCTATGTGACTATAGGTCACATCCATCCCGACCTGTTGGTAAGAAACATTAGAAAAGATAGTTCTCCTATACATGGTTCTCTTCCCTTTACTTGTATCCTAAAAAACCAAGGCTATAATATCGAAATGACAATTTAGGGTTTCAACTCAATATATTAATTTGATACCACAATGATTTTACTAAATTTATAACCACAATCATCCATTAGTTCTTATTTAAAATTAATTTTTGTAGAACTAGAAATAATTTTTATTTATAAAATATCCATTGTTTTTATTTTCAAAATCATATCAAAATAAATAAAACATAGTAATATGACATGATATATTTCTAATTCCAGAAACAAATAAATATAAATTTTTCAAGAATCAATTTTACCTAAAAAAAAGTGTTTAAATAATCATATCAAAATATCATTTGTGTAATGTAATCTTAAATTAGTAAAGATTGAAATCCAGGATATAAGGGTGTACACAACCAAAACACTAAGACAGACCATAGAACACCAGCTAGATTATGTGAGGCCTAAATTCTAGGAACCATGGTCCCTTATAAATGACTCACACTAGTAACTATATAATTAAGGGAACCTCCACATGTGATAGCTAACTCCAATGGTCCAAGCCTTAGATTAGATTTTCTCCATACCCTAAGGTCCCCCAAGTGTGAAATTTCATTTTTATTACATTCAAAATTAAAAAAAAATTGTTTCATAAAAATTTTCCAAGGCATAATCCAAAAAAAATCATAAATATTTTCTTAATCATAAGATATTTTAAATATAAGCCCTCATTTTAATAAAATATTTTCTAAAATGATCCAAACAACTTTCATGATTGAAAAACCAATTTCCTTTTTAAACCATCATTGAGGTGATTAGAAAAACATATTATTTATCTCAAATGTATCCATTAAAAAAACTCATTCTAAAAACATAAAAATAAACCACAAATATTAAATCGACTAAGAATATACAATTTCATAATTAACACCAAAGGGAAACATCAAAGAACATAATACATGCTAAGTGTTAGACAACATAATATAGAAACCTATCATGATAAAATTGGAATGACATTGGATCTTAAAAACTAGTAATGGGAAATTAGGTTATTAGATTATCAAGAACCACATTCCAATGATAAAAAGTTCAATTCTTAATGACTATGCTAGATATGATGATCTAGTCTCAGGAGATATCAAAAACATGGAGACAAAGTGGAGAAAACAAATTAGAATATGTCCTCTTACCAGATTATGAATAATAAAGATCTAATAATCATATGGCATGAAAAAACTAACACTGAGAAGAGGAGTTACAAGAATTCAATTTAGAGCCTCTATATCTAGAAAACCATAATTAGGGTCAAAGGGATATATTAATTTAAATTAAGAAAACATTTGTGATATAAAAAGATACTTTAAACCTGACTAAATTGTTTTCTTAGTCACACCATTGGTTGGTTAGTGGTTGAAGGAAGAATTATCACACCTCTAGAAACTCCACTAGTGGACCAATAAAACCCCACTGGGGGGATTGTGGTACTAGAAGACATTCAAAGGAGTAGAAGCTTCAGGATCCATTTGAAATAGAACATAATCATATATATTTTACCTCCAAAAATTATCATAATATGAAATTTTTTAGTATATTTATAGTATTTTCACTCCCATTGTTGTTCCATAGTTTTATATATTCATCTTGAAAGATACTCTAGATAAGTAATACTTTGGCTAAATGCATTTTATTCATAAAGGAAACATTATATATTGGAAAGATATATTTCAAACAAACTATCAAAGAATACTATTTCCTTCTCTTAATACAATTTTATTTGTTTTAACAGTATTTTCATCTATATAATTTACTTCCTAAACTCTATTGATTCCATATGATTGAATTTTGTGGTTAAATTTATAAATACTATTTTTAACAAGAAAACTTACTAGTTATCATTCTTATATAAGTGACCACATATCCTATATTACTTTTTATACAAAATAAATATCCTATAAATTTTGTATTCATATTTTCTTGAAATGGTTCATCTAGTATAAAACAATAAACTTGACTTAATATCATTTTTCAGTATTAGAGTATACACTTCTCAGTATCTATATGTTTCTTTACTGGATTTTAGATGAACATGCTAACAAATCTCACTGAATGTTCTATCTCAAGCCATGTATAAACCATATCATAAATCATAATTTATACTATTTATGTATATAGAACACTTTAATTATATTTATTCTCATAATACATATAAGTTTTTTTTCTTTAGATTACATAATATGAGTGTTCAATAGGGTGTAAATAGGGTTTGATTGCATTATTTTGAACCCCCCAAAAACTTTTCTATGTGATCAGATTAAGAAAAATCAATTTTTCCATATTTTGTATCTACACATCCTCATCCTAAAAATTTATTTTTACACTAAATGATCTTGTTTATCAAATATTATTTACAACTCCTACTTCAGCTGTACTATATGATTTATAATTACAGTTGTTGATAGAATATCAATACATATACAAGATACATGTGATAAAATATCAATAATATTGCACTCTATAATATTATTAATGATAATAATTACACTATTTGAATGTATTTTAAACTTTAAAATCATCAAATAATATTAATTCATTATTTTGGTTCTTATTTCAACCCATGAGATCTCTATTTTTTTATTTTCACCAAATCCTTTTTTCAAGATTCATAGAATCTTTTTTATCACCCTATGTAATTTTTATCCTCTAATTCTTGGTTAATGAATTTTATCTTCATAAATAACTATTTGAGATGAAGAACATATAACAAAACCATTTTAAATATTTTCTATAAATTTGAATGTTTTTCCAATAGGGAAAATTTTTAAGTAAAATCAACTCTTTAATTTTGTTAAAATTCTTTTATAATTATCCATGCCATGTATTTTTTCCTAAAAACTATTCATTATTTTTTCCAATTAACCAAATTGTTTTAAAATTATTTATTTCCTATAGGTATATATTTCATATATAATTTTACATTCACATGGGAGGAATTAATTTATTCTTTTATTATTGAATCTCATAGTTTTTATTAATTCAGAAAAAATATTCTTCTAGGATTTTAGATTATTCAATATCAATTAGAAGAAAATAATTCAAATTTGAATGAAATAATTTCACTAGTCATCTTACCCTTGTATACCCACTCAATTAAATATAATGATCAACATCACTATTGGGAAAATTTATCCATTATTCAATGGTATTTTAATAATCAAGTATATATAGCCTTATTTAAACCTATAATTTTATAATATAAATTCAATCTTGAAGCTTTAGTAAATTCATATTATTTTTTCTATTTTTTTCTGGTCATAAGAATATTAAACTCCACTTTATTACACTTTATTGATAATTTTTTCTCAAGTAAACCTTCTCCCAAGTGTCAATCCTGATACAATGCCTCATCAATAAAAATCAAATTTTATGGCATGAAATAACCTAGGATTCCCTGGGCCTGGATACCCATGTTTTTATATGGTATGTCCCAAAGGGAATTCCTAGTCTCCACAGATTCGAAACTAGTTCATGTGCATCAAAAAATATTATTTGGGAGTGGATTCTCCCGATAAGTAATAAATGGGTCATATTATAGAAACTAAAACAACCCCACCATACATTAGTCAATTATCCCTCATTAATAATGTCTACAGATAATATCATCCCAATAAATCATAATGTTTCCAGAAAAAAATAAAAGAAAAAAATTATTTAACAAAATCTAACTAAAATTAAAGTTATAATTTAGGTTTATAAAAATGAATAAATAATAGAATGTGAAATTTACAAAGTGATACATCATCAAAAAAATATAATAACTAAAATTTAAACAAAATAAAAAATATATAGCTACCCATAACTATCTTACATGAGGTATTATCCCACCCTTTTATCTTCAATAACTCAGATAAATTATTTATGAACTTCCACTGCCTCCAGACGGTGATTTTCATTTACCTACATTAGATTAAATAATTTCTATATACACTAAATGGGTGTATATTTACTATGAGCATAATAATCCCAATAGGATTCGATCATGTGTTACATATCAATACTTCATTAGAAAAACTAAATAATATAGTTTGAATATAATAAATGAAAAATAGTATTGAACTTCATATTGAAAAAAAAGTTGAATTATGTTATCACTACTCAAATAAAGAATTCATAATGAATTTTCTTTAAAATAAATTTTAAGTTAACATCTTGGGATTTTACTCTAAAATCCCTAATTCTAGGGTATATAGATATTATACATGACTAATTAGGTAAGTTCTCGCAATTAGTGGAACGAATATTAAACTACACCACTAACTAAAAAATGTTCTACATAAACTAATTAACTTGTATAGCTTGTGTTGGGGACCTTTTCCTATCTAGGTTAACCTTACCATGTATTATAATTTTATAAGATGACTTTTTATAGCACTTTAATCTCTAAACATATCATTTTATTTAATAAGTTAATTAAAAGTTACAATTTGTATGTAAAACATGACCTTTCCATTTCTAAATCATAAACAAACATTTTAATCACAATGGGAGTGATAAATCAATTCAGAAACTGGCATATAAAATCTTATAAAACATGTTATAAATCAATTTAAAATTTAAATCAATAAGAGTTAATCTAAAAAAGTAAATTATACGGAACCACGTACCTTAATTAATTCCAAACACTTGGAAATGATGAGAAAATATAATAAAGGGGTAAAAATAATTCATATAACCCAAAATGAATCCATATAATTAAAATGCACATCATTTATCTTTAGATATATGGAACCATATACATCCATGTATTTAAGGGAAATCAAGAAATAATGGAAGATTAAATTGAAGAAAGGGAGAAGAGGAACTTTATTGGTGTTTCTTTGAATGATTTTATGGAAAAAATCATAGGAGGTGGGAGAGGAACTTTAGACCTATGAGGGTTGGAGTTATAGAGAGGTATAATATGAGTAAATTATGGGGTTAGGGATTTAATTATAATTTGGGTATATAAATAATTAGAGAATTTTATTTTTAAAATATTTATATAACGGTATATCATGAAAAATCCCAAGGGACTACATCAAGGTGTATCTCGTCTAGAAACATCTACAACATAGCCCCTGGTGTGTTCCTATATGAATATTAAAGTGGAATAGGGCTAGGCCCTCAACTCCTAGGTCTCCATTGTGTAGTCTCTTAGGCTATTCCACGGTGCACTCGATAGAATCGGACCTCCATGTCATAGCCACACTCGGGTTACCCGCATTCAGGACTTCTGTTTCCTAAGGGTAATTGATATTAACTTTACATGGAATGGGTAGGGTGTCCTACATAGTATATCCCCATGGGTTATTCCACAACCCCTCCCACCTGTGGGGTACCCTATAGTGTGGCCATAGTGGCATGTTGTGGCCTTCTCTAGTATCAAAAAAATATAGACTCCAAAAATTATAGATTGTAAAATCACATACGGGATCCGAGAACTAAAAGTCTAAGTAAAATTAAATATCGAATAATTATAAGATAATTTAATAAAAAGGGTTCCATTCTTGAAAAATCTCATTGT
Organism: Viscum album; assembly: GCA_963277665.1. Classification (NCBI taxonomy): domain Eukaryota; kingdom Viridiplantae; phylum Streptophyta; class Magnoliopsida; order Santalales; family Viscaceae; genus Viscum; species Viscum album. The sequence continues at coordinate 1,916,088,391 of OY728125.1, read as the reverse complement.
GGGTGTGAAAATTCTCCCCACCATATCACTTTCTACATCCAGAAAGTGAACCTGGTGATTGATTCATGAATAAATAAGAGAATTTGTATCTCATATGACCATAATAATCTCATCTCTCATGAGAATCATATCTATGCTTCTAAAAAGAATGAATTAATCATATAGACTTCTTGAATAATACTTTAACTTTATAATCAATTATCGGGACTCGGTTCTTGATTACTGAAACATCAATATCAAATTCATGTTCATCATAATTAATAACATTATATGGATTAGGATAGTGTATTTTTGTTTGAGAAACTCTAAATGCATAATAAATTTTAAATTATGGTGGAAATGAAAATAGATATGGAAACATCATAACTGTTTAAAAATTATCAAACCGAATTATAAATCTCATAGTGATATTCCCTGTTTTTTCCAACTATTTGTGACCTAGTCATAGTGATACCCTTAGAAACACCTAGTCACACACTATGAAATCAAAGGGGTCACTATGATAAAGAGTATAGGATTTATAATGAATTTGATCCAATTCCATAAACTTTCTATTAACTTGAATCTTCTCAATCGTATTCTGAATGTGGAATGGTCCTAAGAGGATATATTTCCATTCCATAATCCATGGAAATGGATAGAGGAATGATCATCCATTAAATACATTAAAAGTGGATATTCAAAAAGAGAACTAATTGCTATTATTATTGGTGAATTTAACCACTTCTATATGGGAATCACATGAGACACAAAAGTCTTCATCAAAATCCTAAATCATGTCTTCCATAATCTAAATTACTTACTTAGTTTGACCATATGGTTGGGGATAGTTATTCATGATTATATTGACTTGAGATCCCATTACCACCTAGAGACCTTTTCCAAATCTAGAATAAAACTGAGGATCTTTAGTAGATACAATTTAGGATAGAATAGTAGGAACCCTCATGGTCTCCTAAACATATATCTTCTTAATATCCTCCATATTTATGAGGGACCAATTCGATATAATGTGAACAACTATTATTAGATAATTAATGAAATATTAAATAGAATACATTCTCTATGGTGTAAGTGTTATTTTGATAATGAAATCCATATGTATAGGAAGGAAGAGTTTGAAGAAAGCTTAATTGCCGCTAAGGATCGGCTTGTATGTATTGGTAGGTAAAGCATCAAGACAAAAAAATAGACTACATCTCACCACATTTCAATCAAACAATAATTTTAATTTATATCACACTAAATCTTGGTGGCACTAGGATGGAAGGACCACTAAGACTGAAAGTATTCTTGAATCAATACCTTCCTCATTGATAAATAAAATATCACTTGTTCTTGAATAAGTAAAGGAATTTCATGGAGAGAGACTACTCAAAATAGTATCCCCACCATATAAATTTCTCATAATTTGATGGAAATACTCCACCTTTAATTTATTCTGGTAGATGAAGTCAAAGAGTTAAGGATTAAATAGAATATTATCAAGGAACACAATCCACTATTCCTCATTAACTTCTAGGTGTAATTAATCTAATAAACTCATAAGGTTCCATTCATCTCTAGACTCCTTCAAACCCTGGTATGTAAACTTGTTGATAAGGGTGTTGGAAATAACATTCCATTTACCATGGGAGTAGGAAAAATGAAAATAAAAAAAATTAGGTACTCCATCCACCATATTTTCATGAGGTTTATATCACATTAATAGAATAAGTATCTTACGATTTTATGGTCATTTTATACCATAAATGTTTTACCGAATAGATTGTTTCACCAATATTTTAAGTGCATGAACCACACCTGCTGACTCTATGTCATGTGTGGGATAATTCAAATAATGTGATTGAAGGTTTCATGATCCATATGCTACCATATGGTCATCCTAAATCATAATGCTTACCAATCCCATGCTTGAAGCATTATAAAACACCACATAACCTTAATTGGACATGGAAAAATTAGGATAAGGGATTATGTCATATGTTTCCTTAACTCTTTGAATGAAGCTTGACACTGTGCGATATAAAAAATAATAATCCCATTCTGAGTGAGCATGGTTAACAAAGATATGATATTTTACAATTCTATGATTAAACACTAGTAATAACATTCTAATCCTTATAATCCATATATCTCAATAACATCTTGTGTATCCTCCCAAGGCATAATAGACTCTGACTTCTCAAAATAGAAAGAAATTACCTATTCAGACACTACATGTCCTAGGATCTTAATATCTCAGATCAAATATATATATTTTTAAAGATTTTCATAGAGTAAATTCTAACCTTGAGTACCAAGGATGATTCCCATATGTTATATATGTTTCTCCTCTGTTTTAGAATAAAATAATATATCATCTACAAACACCAAAAAAGAGGAAAATTACTTATAAAATATTTGGTTCATCAAATCCATAAACACCTTTTGATTATTGATTAGTCAAAAATGAATCATGAGATACTTATAATTTCTATATCTTCGTAAAAAAATTCTTGCGAACATCGGATTTCTTCACCCAGAGATTTCAGTGACCCGACCGAAGATCAATTTTTGATAACCACCATTCCCACTTTAACTGATCTTACAAGTCATCAATATGGAGAAATGGATAATTATTCAAAATTTTAAACCAATTTAGCTTCTGAAAATCAATACATATTCAATTTTCTCCATCAACCTTTTTAGAAAATTGCACTAGAGAAACATATGGGGACAAATTGAAGAGAATGAATCCCTTAGCCTTTAGATCATAAAGTTAGATATTGGGATATTTTATCTTAGTTAGATCCATATGATATAATGGTATGGATATCAGCGGCATCCCTATAATTATATTAATGAAAAACTTGAATTTGTATTATGGGGTTAACCATGAGAAGTCATTAAGGAAAACATTTAGGAACTTTATAACCATAGCAGGTAACTCACTCCCGATTACTTCTTCATCAGACTCAATGAGAATATAAAATATATAGCTTAAAATAGAACCAAATTTGGGGGGAGGAGGCCCTTCACAACTCAAATGAGGATCCTACTTTCTACAGAAAAGGTGAAAACTCCCACCAGGGGCAGTGAATGATACCCTCTAGTGATAAAAAACAATATGATCCCTAAATTATATCATATAATTTATCCCAAATATTACATAAAAGAGATCCATTTAAATAATTATGAAATACTAGGACATCTCTACCTCATACATATAGTTAACACACAAAGGGAACCAAAGCCCATGCTCCTTCATTTTATTAGGAGTATTTAATATATCCACCCTATAAAGTATAATCTCATTTGAATGATTCAAAAAACATACCACATGAGTAGAGGAAAATGAGTTTGTAGCACTAGTTTTGGATAAAGAAATAACTATAGATGATGCAATATGTATAGTACTTCTAAATATTTCTAGTCCCATATCAAATTCCATGAGAACTAGATTCATAGAATGTAGTTTTCTACACTCAACATGATTCAATGTTTTTCCACTAGCATGAGGCTCAATACTCAACTAAAATTTTCCATATTATGATCTGATTATACCTAACTAACCTAAAGAGTGAGACCCTAAGTATTTGTATGCCTATAATGGTTATTGAGACCCTCTCAAAGTAAATTAATAAGAACTTATCTTTATTAGAGGATTATTCTGAAAAAATCTCTTGGAGTCTCCCAATACCCCCATAAGTATGGTACTTTTTAGAATATCTTAATATAAAGGATTTAATTGTATATATAATTACAACCCTTCATAGGTAATGAAGGTGGATATTGAGACGGAGGTTGATAACCACTTCCATTACCTCTTCAAGGATCTTACCGCTTCCTCATTCTCTCCTGAACTCTACCCTAAATGCTACCAAAATTGGTAGAGGTTTCCTGAAATCCAAAAATCCCTCCTTGTTCAATCTCCACCAGTTTCTATTAATCTATCACCTTCACATAAGTCTTACACTTCAATAGGAAAACATGATATTGAATTTCTATATTTAGGCCCATTTTAAACCAATAATCCCATATCCCTTCATTATATATCTTCTCTAGAAAAAATGGATGAGCTTTTCTAATCAATTTGTGTACTCCACCATAGTTTAGTAACCTCACAGAAGGATTTGGAAGTCCTTAGACTTAGTATGATATATCAAATATTGGTAAAACATTTGGGAGAACATTACTTTATAACCATTCCAATCAAAATTCTTTTCTAGTTTTTTTGGAACACAGATAACCACCACTTTTTTCTGGGACCCTCTTAAATAAATGAGGTTCACCTATCTTTAACTACCACATGAGTCTCAAAAACCATAAATTATTATCTCTATTCTCTCCAACAAGTCCTATGTACCCTGAGGTTCATTAGTACCTCAAAACATCAAGGGATTATAATAATGAAAATCCTAAGAAAAGTCCTAATATAGACTTAGACCTAAACATACTCCTTAAGGTTATTGCATACCTACAAATACTCCCTGATCCACATCCTAGATGGTTCTTACTATATATTCAATAAGATTATAGATAATGGGAGGGTTCACCTATGTAAATTTACATGTACATACCTTATAAGTATTCATTATGGGTCTTTGAAGATGCATTGTACTACATGGAAATCAAATAAAGGAGTGTAATCAACCAAATTGATTATAAATTTCAAAATAAGAAATGATCAAAAATAAACTACAAAAATTATAGAATATAAATAAAACAATTCACATATTTTTTTATTTTTTTATCCACTTGAAAATTATGTAGCACGTGTGCCCATTCCATAGAGGAAACAACATTCTAAACATAAAAATAGAACCAATGAATCTCAATATACCTAGATATTAATATTAATTGTTAATATTTGTGGATAAAAATTACTCTATACCAACCCCTTAGGCCCAAGTAGTCTTAAATCTGATCTAACAAAATACATGATATATCATAAACTAAAAACTTTAGGCTTTGATAACTTTTTTAGGATATTATCTCAGGATACTCCTGGTCCATGACATTGTCTAATGGGTGTTCATGGTCCCCACAAGATGGTAACTAGTTCTTAGTCAAATAGAATATGATTTGTTTCCCTGAATAAGTAATCAATGGGTCTTACCCAAGAACCCATAATTACCCCTCTATACATTGGTGGGGCATGCATCAGTAATAAAGTAAATAGAAATCATAATCCAAACATATCAAAATATCAATTTAAATATCACAATAAAAAACAATATAATAAAGGCTAAATGAAATAAAAGTTACAGATGAGTCTTCTTATAAGGAAAAATATTAATGGATTGGGAATCCAATAAGGAGATACATCATTATAAAATATACATACTATAATATGAAAAAAAAAAATAATCAATTACTCATTACCATGTGACTCAAGGGCTCATCACCTCATGTCACCTCTACTAACCCAGTTAAATTTATCAAGATCATATTTCACCTATGATCAGTGCTTTATGTTAGTTCAAAAGACATCTTTCTAATTTAATTTTGAAAATTATAAAACAAAATTTTGTTTTTTATTATCTTATAGTTTTTTTAAAGATGACTATTTATAGTATTTTTATTTCCACTAAAAATTCATTCTAATCTACTTTACCATAATGGGAAGAACCTTTTCAAGTGTATATTTATCATAAGTAAATGTATAACTAAGTTGTAATTATTATTTTTAGGGAAAAAGTTTTTTTTTATGAAAGGAGTGGTGTGACAGGACTGGAAAACTTCCTCGATAGAATTAGTACAAGAGTGAATTAATTTAAAGGAGTAGTATATGTTCTTTAAATAGTTGTAACTAAATCCATGAATCACATAATTAAAATTTTAGAGTCAGTACAACCTTCATATATAAATATTCATGTGATCTCTAAGTGAATACGCCTAGAAGAATGAAAATTTATATGGAGTTTAATTTCATTTTGAAGTCTAAAACATCTCATGGTCTTGAGTGATTCCATTTGAAATCTTTTCTAAGTGTTTTCATCTTAATAACATCCCTATGTGAGGATATCTTGTTAATTCTCTTAAGATATTTCTTTTTTTTATCTATGAGATAAAGGGCTCCTAATTCTAAGGTGATGGAATTCATTCCTATTATATGATAATAGAGTGATTTTTGATGAAGATATAAATCCAATCTCATCAATCTGATCGAAGTCTTCTAGGGGTTTTTAATATAGACCGACTATTAATATTATAATAACAGATACCTAAAGTTGGGTCTACAGACATTTATGTCGCATTGGCTTAAAGAGAATACCTAACTCAGTTTATGTGTTGAAATTTTGTGTTACTTTCTGCATAAGTTATTGTTTATATAAAATTTTTTAGATACTTTGTTTTTATATATTACTTATTAGTCTCACTTTTTTTACTCTTATCAAAAGAATATCATTCCATTTTTTTCTCATATTATCTAGAGAAACTAATTTTTAATGTTAGTTATCTCATCATTCCTTTTATTTTTTTTGTATAATCGAATGATTTTTTATATTTAAAAATACTACCAGTCACATCCCCCCACTTATAGTATATCTGTCATACATCATGAGGAAATGATTCTCCCTTAACAACATCAATATAAATAAATCCCACATTAACCCAATTTTTGAATATAGGGTGTGACCCTAACATACATAATAATATCCCACCAAGTGATCCATAGGAATCCATTGTTATAAAATTTAAACATGATAGTTTGAATATAATAAATGAACGATATTATTTTAATTTTTTATTAAAAAATATGTAGTATGTTACCACTAATATAATAAATAATTCAAAAAGAATATTATTTAAAAGATATTTTAAAATTAATTTTATATGATTTCACCCTATATACACTAAGACTAAGGAACCTACAAATTATATATCCCTAATTTAGATACTTTCCTCAATAAGAGGAATGGGTATTGAAATGTATCAGTGGATTGTGGGGCACTAAATAAACAACTTCAATAGAACAATAAGTGGTGGGGAAGTATTCTTATTTGTCTCAACAAACCCAAGAATTTGGGGTTTCTCATGAGGTGCATTTGATACCTATTTAATAACTAAACATGTCATTTTACTTAAATAATTCATACGTAATTTAAATTTCTATGTAAAACATTCACTTTCCATTACTAAATCAAAATAGAACCATTTAATCTAAAAGATATCTATAAACAATTTTAAAACTAGGATATATAACCTTTCATGACATGTTATAAATTAGTTGGAAGTTTTAGGAACCAATAGTTAATCTAATAATGGAAAGGATGTAGAATCTTTAAGGTTGGTTAAGCTAGAACACTTGAAAATGATGAAAACTTATAGTCAAGGGAGAGGGAAACCCCCCTATAACCACAAATGAACCCCTACAATTATAACCCACATTATTTAATTTTATATAGATAGATACCTAGGATACCATGTCTTCAAGGAAAAGAGAAAATAAAGAAATAAAGAAGGGGAACTTGATGGAATGTGTAGGAGGATCTTACCTGGTTCTTCCTTAAAAGATCATGAAACAAACTACATAAAATACAACCTAATAGGAGTTGTAAAAGAACCTTGGATGTTCAAGGTATTTTATTTTGATAGAGAGAGATTAAATTAGGGGTTTTTTAATTTTAATGGGTGTACATAGGTAATTTAAGGTTTTTAGTTTTAAAAAACTACACAAGTGTGCATTATGGTGAAACCCGTGGGGATATAGTGTGGCTTACCTCGCCTAGAGAAATTTGTGGTATAGGCAAAGAGTTATGTAATGATGTACCTCAAGAAGGTAAAGGTTTCGAACCGTAACTCCCAATTATTCATAGTGCAGCCTCCTAGGCAGCATCATGGTGCACCCGATAGATCTAGGCCTCTATGGTATAGCCTACTGGACTACAACAGAGCCTCTTCTATGTTACCCTCATGTAATAATGGTGATGAATAAGGGTAACTTGGATTACCTTTGTGTAGTATGAGTAGGGGATCCTTAATATCATATCCCTATTGGTTATGGAACTACCCCTACCTTCTGAGTGGTGCCTAAAGGCATGTACCTAGTGGCTAATTCATGGCCTTATACAGAATAAAAAATAATTGATTCCAAAAACTACATATTCCAAAAATAAAAAATAGGATTTTGAGTACTAAAACACCAAAAAAAGTGTTGAAAAATTATAAGAAAATTTAATAAATGAATGGTTTTATAGCTGAAAAATGGCATTATTGGTGTGATATTATGACATTTAATGATCTTAAATTAATTGCTTTTTATAAGTTAAAATCCAAATTATTCAATAAAATAACCTAAAAATAAAAATTATTTGTACAAAAATCCCAACCTATCCCTTTTACTGGTATCAACATGAACATAGGTAATACTTTTGAAAATCATCAGCTATGATACATTAACTGACTTAGAAGTTATGAGTTTCTCAGGTAACTACATATAAAATTGTATAGATATACTCAAATAATATAAAAATTTTATTATACCTAAAAAATACATTAATAAATATGATCCTAGTCATATACTTTAAGCTCTCTCACTCAGTGTGTGGTTTATCTATTTGACCATACGATTTTACCAGGGTTTTCTATATACTAAATTTATAAACCCGATATAATTATTTTTATAGAATTTCATGAATTCTATATTATTATACTCACCAAAAATATCAAACCTCATGTATATTAACATTACACTTGAGTTATATCATAGTATTTTTTATAAAATTAATCACTTTTATACTTTCCAATTATACACTCATAAGAATATTTGTGCTTTACATATTTTAATTTGAATATAATTTTATATCTAAGACTCTCATTCCATTCTCATTTGAGTGTCAAATATAGTTCTACAACAACAATGCATCCCTAGTAAAACCAACAAAAATTATTTTATGTGACATTCCAATTAGAAATAATTTATTTCCATTAACTAATTTATCAACCACTAAAGTAACCGTTATTATTTTCTATAATCCATAGATTTTTTACATAACACTACATTATCCATTTAAAAAATTAATTTCTTCAAATATAAAATTATATGTCCATCCCCTTGTAATTTCAATAATCATCCATTATTTTTCCAAATACCAACATCAATATTCCATAACATACTGAGAGATTCTCAACTAATTAGATAATCCATACATAAAGTTTTATCTACATAATTATTCACACATCATCTCTTTAATAAAGAATTAATTAATTCATTGAAATCAATGTTCCATATATTCAATAGATTTATAACACTTGATAATGAACTATTTTTATCACTAAATACTATAGTATTTTTATACATTCTTATATAATTTACATTATATTACCTAGAATATTTGTTCAAATTTATATTATTCTCATACATTCATCATTAAATACTCAGACATATAAATTTAATTTGGTTATTTTCTATTGAACTACTTCTATCTTTTGGAATTCCCCACTAAGAAAATAACCCTCCATCCTCCTCATTATATGTTGTTTGATTATATTTATAGAATTATTTTTTCTAATATCTTTATTTGAAATAATAATATAGATCTACTTAAATACTAATCTATATTTTTCACTAAAACTATTCATTGTGGTAATTATCACATTTGGTAATTTTTTAATTGAATTAATTGAACTGATGATCACATAAAATTTATAAATTAAATATTCATAAACACCACCTAGATTTGGATCACATTAATCCAATTTATATGATTAGTTACCAGTATTCCATTAATTATTTTTAGACTAAATTGTCTACAAATCAAAAAACACTATATTCATGGTGGTGGGATTCTCATAAATTCTCATTAGTGTAGACATCAGCTTAATATTTTTAATAATACTTTGGGTAATTAAATAATCATTTCATACTAACATAATTTGAAAACACCATGTGTATTCATATCAAGCTTCTACCATCCATTTTTCTCTTATCTTTACATTTATTTAGTTTAAGAAAATATTTAAGTATCTTTTATTACTATATTCCTATATATTTATCTTGTAAAAACAAAAATATATGTCATCAAACCTATAAATTTTTTAATTTTATTCTTCAATTTCCATAACCACATATTAAGACATCAGAATTTAGAGACAACCACTTTTTATGAAATATTTGAAATCCAAGATTAAAACGAGATATCTTATAATGTTTCATATTATAAACATTTAGATATCTATCTAAAAAAGAAATACATGATTAATTATAGATATATAAAAGAATTTGATAAAAATATATCTATGAAATATCCCTCATCATTCTTTGTATCAACCAAAATAGAACATTGAAAAAATAATTAAAGAATGACATGAGAAAACTGGAATGAAATAGACAGTCACCCCCAAATAAAAGGAATGAAAATTTTGGGTATATACCTTATTTGTATAAATAAATAATGAAATCCACTTTTAGAGAAGAGAGAAAACACCTCATGTTATAAGTGATTCATAAAATATTACTTAATTATAAAGATAATTCGACTGATTTAATTATATTACCATCCCATGTATTAATCATCTATTTTAAGTAATCCTTAAATATTCACACCAATAATTATTTAATAAATGTATCGAATAATCATAGAATAAAACATATTACCAAGTTTTTATTTCTTATTATTTCACCGATATATATTCTTCCACTATATAACCATGAGCTACACTTCCCAACTGCATCAAATCATTGATCGATTATTATTCTAATACCTAAAAATGTACTACTATGTCACTTTGAATTAATAATGTTATTTGTTTACCACAACACTCATATACTCTACTAAATAGTATTCTAATCAAGAAATATGATTTGTACATCAACAAATAATTCATAGTATGATTTTATTAATGAATTAATCTTATCATTTTGATGTATATATGATCTATAATTTTTATAATGTCAAATAAAACATTTATATTCATTTTATAAACGTAAATCATATATGAGTTTAAAAATAAACATATGTGAATTAATAGAAATAAATAAAACACCCAAATAAATATATACCTCCAAATAAAATATCCCAAACCATCATAAAAATAAAGTGATTTTAAGTTATCTTCCACCCCACTCATCTAAAAAATATTTTTTAAAATGTCACTCAATCCATAGGACTAAGAAAAAAACATAAAATGATCCATTAATATGTTAACTAGTGAGGATTATCTTAAGACTTAATTTAAAATAACATTATGAAATAGTGAAATCATTCCCCGATAACAGTATCCAGAGTACAGGTTTTATTTGGTCCCCCCTCAATGAGTGGTGTGATGATGATGGATAAATAGTTAAAACATGATATTCATGACCTTGAGTAAAAAATAAATGGCCAAAATCAAGTATTGAGTGGTCACCTAGTAGGAATAAGTAAAAGACACAACATCCCTAAGAAAATAGGAAGTATACAAACTTCATATTCCCATGGATTTATTATTCCCACATTGATCAAATCATAAAATCTTTCAATATTTAAATAAAAAATAAAAATATGGTCTATCATGCCTGATCATCCCCAAATAAAAAAATATAGTTATATTTTACCTCATATATATTCAAATAATCCCATTTAGTGGTTTTGTAAAACCAGTATATCGTGTCCTAAACACACTTATGTATTCACATAACTAAACATAGGACGATATAGAAAGGTGTTTGTTAGTTTCAATTACATCAACTAAAAAATAAGTATCTACGCATAATATATCTTAGTTTCACTCTATTCTAAAGTATTAAATTATATTTTTAATTATAGAAGAATTAGTCATTTATCCACTAAAAATAAACCTCTTGTTTAACTAATGAGATTTCTATAATATACTTTTTAAAAACAATTTAATTTATTATTAAATGAATAAAATACTAATAAATAAATCAACTAATCCCTAATGATGTACTATCCACATATTATAACCAAAATTTGATTCTTGATTTTTAATAAAAATAATAAAGTTAAATAAATCCCATAAAATTATTTTACTACTTAATATGCCATTTCATAAGCTATTTATAACATTATACTAATATTAACTTATAAAAAATGTCAAATCCCACTTTAATAAATTTACTCAAACACCATTAAGTTTTAAAATTCCTTTAACAGTAAATATCTTATATAAATAATTAATTACAATTCATAATATTATTTTTATATGACTTATAAAATAAAAACTATTTATTACCTAAAAGGAAAAATTATTGTAATTATATATCCATCTTATATTCTATAGAAACCATTTTTCATGTCATAAAAGTAAATTATTTTATCCAAGATATATCTTTAAATAAGAATATAATGATTTATAAATATTTTTGTTGATTATTAATTGTATATTTTATCATGAAACTTCTCTAATAATTTAATTTATTTCACTCACATGTCTCACATTTTTTTGTTGAGAAAAAATGATGTAATGTGTTGAGAAAGATTCTCACGTAAAGCTCACATAAGTTTATACCATAAATAATCTACCATATAAAACTTACTGAGTTAAGTGAATTTCCATTCTATGAACCATATATTTTCTCAATGTACCATATTAAATCAAAAAGCATAGTTTATGAATCACACAGGTTTAGTTTTTATTACAAAACAATAATTTTATGTCGCTAATCTCATCAATTATTTCTCACAACATAGTTATTATTACATAAAACTCAGTTATTATCTTAGAAAAATTAATTTTATATTTTACTCAAAGATATATTACATTATTTAAGATACAATCAATAACCATTCTATTATTAATTATCAAAATAAATTTTATTGATTTAATTTACACATCTCTACACATTTTTGGATCTTATTTTTGAGTTTTTATATTTCAAGGAGAATATTACCAATAAAATTAGTTTTATTCCCTTTAATTCCATGAATCTTGATAAAATAATAAATTTATCTAACTAAATGAGGGATTGTATAATGGATAATAGTTTTGATATATTTAAAACCCCAATATCATTTCGGAAAATCCCAAAAAATATTACTAAAATTTCTTATTACTTTTTAATACATGTTTAGTTTGGTAATCCATAAACCACTTAAAATTATTTTTATTTTTTGGATGAACACTACATTTTATATATTTTAAAAACATATTTCTTTATAAATTCCTATCATAATGTATTGAATCTTCACATGATGTATTTAAAACATATAAAATAATGAATATATAGAAATTTCAATATTATTTATCAATATATTTTAGTATCATCTTAGATACATGGATAAATTAATAATTTTTAGGAATAATATTATTACTATGATTCCACCTTTAATGAGGATATGTGACTCTTGGTGGATATAGTAAGAAAGGGTCATGTAACTTGAGAAGATTGAATCCTGCACTTTCGGATCTGGTGCTCAAAACACTCTTTAAACACTTGCATCGATACCCACTGAGATGAATCAAGATAAAGTTATGTATATTTATATAGTTGAAATATTACTTTACAAAATAACCATATGTTCCCATGATCAAAATTTTTAGTGTCTTTGGAGATTTTCTACAAAAATATATTATTATAAATATTTCTACATAATCTCACCTTGCTGGATCAACTTCTTTACATTTCCTATATTACAATAATCTTCATAACCTAGGGAAATGAAATCATAAGAATTAGGATATATCAAACAATTGATACGTGTAACCATAAAAGATAATAATTTATAATCTTAAGTGATAATAAGATAAGCATTTGGATTTGAGATCATAGACAAAGTCTATGAATACAATATTAGAAAATCATACCCAATTAAACATTGATCATAAATAATAGTCAAGGAATAAGTATCTAACCACAAAATAATCCATGCTTAATATTATTATGGAATAACGAACAGACTTAAACCATGAGAACATAACATATGTATAAGAATATGATATAATAATTTGGCATAATCATAATCATGGAAATCAGATGTGATTTCTACTAACCAAGACATTGAACACATAGTAGGCTCGGGATGTGTAAAAACCTAGCTAATGTTAATAATAAATACATATCATGCATTATTTAAATTCATTAATTATATTTTTTATATTTATACTCACAATAAGAATATTATGTAAATTTTCATTCAAAAAGGAATTATTTTTTATTCTTAGAGAATATGTTTACATATATTATATGTTTTATTAAAAAGGTCGATTTAAAAATTATATAATTTTAATATAAAAAGTGGAATTAATTTTTTATATCATCAGTTAAAAATTACATTATAGTTAATTTTTTTTGGAATTTTCGGAAAAATTTTTTATGTGAATAGTAGAAAATTCTGGTTTTTTTTGAAAACTCTATTTTCATTTCAAGAATTTAAAAAGTTACATTCTTTTAGAATAATTTAAAAGTAAAATTACTTAATTTATATTATTAATAATTCAATTAAGTTATCTGGAACCAATTTTATGCTTGATTTTAGTTTAAAAAATATATTTAAAAAGCCATTTTTCTAAAAAAACTGTTTTCCCCATATTATTTTGGTTTATTTTTAAATTAAATTATAACAATTATAGGAATTTAATTTTAAAAAATGGATTAAATATTTTGAATAACAATAATTAATATTTGGTAATATGTTACACTTAATTTTTTATCATAATAAATTATAAAAATAATAAATATATGCAACCACAGGTAAGGTTAAAGTCGATATAGTGGCAGTTATACTAAAGTGATAAGAGTTAAAATGACCTAAAAATATCTATAAATCATATTTTATAGAAAACATTAGACCATATATCATCTACTATTCTAGAATGGTCTAATTTGGATTCATTTTAATTTATTAATACAATAATATATCATAATTGTTTTAAAAATTCCAAGTGTTACCCTCCCCAATTTTTAAAAGGACACCAACTCACTTAACCTCTCTGAAATTAAAGAGAATTTTTTCAACCCAAACCTATGGAAATTACTTAATAACATCCATTACCATGTCAAATTGGTATTATTCTTGTAATAATACGAACCTTAGAGGTATTAATATGTAATGAAAATGATGTTGATCGAATAATACGTCTAATTCTTAACCAAGCATTTTTATTTTATTTCTTCTTATACCACCATAATTTTTTTTAAACATGATGAAATAATAAATTGGACATATTATATATAGATATATGTTATTATTATTATTTAATAACCTATATTCATCTCATATTTTATCAAATGGGAAACAAAACCATCATTTCTATGTACGGAGAACTACCATCTTGCAAACCGATGTAATTTATTTTCCAAAAATACCTCTTATGGTTAGTTATAATGATGGATTTAATATATATGTATTATATTCATGACATTATTTTCATTAATGATAATAATATATCATATTTTTTATACTTATATATCTATTGAAAAGTTATAGAATCATACGTACATACATATGGATTGTTATCTCTATAAAGTGATTTGATTTGTTTTTCATCGCCATATTAGATGGTTGGTATATGTAAGTATATTTTAAAAGATATTATAATATTTATGATACAATAAAAATTATATAAATATTAAATGATACTTAACTTACTTTCTTCATGTTCATTGAAAAATGGAAATGTTTCTAATGCATCTGTATGTCCTCTAGTCTCCAGGATTATGATGTAATTCATTATTCATAACCATAATTCTTGTTTATTTCTAAAAGTATACATAATTTATAAAAATATTATTTATTTCATGATTATTATTATGGATATAATATAATAATTACAACCTTGAAAATATTTAACCTATCGAATCTGTTTTGGGATTATGAATTGAACGTCCTCAAAATGTAAAACATCAACCTAACTGGTGACATAACAAAATAAAACATTATAATAAATTACATAAAAGGGATAATGATAGTGTAATTTATATGTAAAATATTCTTGAGAAGATAAAAAAATTAACAAAAGCTTATTATTCAGGATCACATATAACATACATGATAAGTCAAACTTGATATAAGAGACACTTTACCTTAAAAACCTTGTTTTAAATATTTTAAAGATTTATTTCCAAAAAAAATATTCCATATATATATTCTTAAAATTATTTTATGTAAGTATTTACATATAATTAAATTAATTATGAATGAAATTTTATGTTTATTTTTAATATATTTTAAAGTTTTTAAAAGGCATAATTTTAGGTATTTTTTATGGAATGTTCTGACATTCCATAAAAAAGGGAAAATGAATGTTTTATTTTAAAATATAAGACATTATGGTATTTTAATACTTCCAAAATCAAAATTTTTTTATTTAATTACATTACAAGATTCCATGTTTTTCTCCAAAAAACCAATTCTTCCCTTTTTGGGGGGTATTTTAGTTTTGAAAATTGGTTTTTAAAGAAAATTGATATATCAATATCAGAAAATATTATTTTATGGGTTAAACAGAATATTTTATTATTTTGATGATGTAAATGAAATATCTTATATATATTTGGCATTTTTAGGGTCCATGGAAATTTTTTATTAATGATGGGTGATCCCAATATAGCACTGATGATGAGTGATAAATATATAGCTCTCCAATGCATTGGGTAATGATTATATTCTCCAAATAATTATATTTAAGGTTTATTATGTATGTTATTCCACTTATAATGGTTATTATATGGATTCTATGAAGATTATTTCCCAAGGAACCTAGAATAATTTTATACGATTTATAATGAGTTGTAATGGGAATATTTTGATTTCAGAAGGTATGGTCTTTTTTAAAGGATAGATTATGCCATTTAAGGGTAAAAAGGTATGATTCTAACAAAACATTTTTCATAGATTATCATGTTTTTAAGAAACCCTCATTATTATTATTTTTCCTTTATGATTTCTTATAAAATATTTTATTAAAACTTTTGGTAGTAAAGATGATTTTTTTAAGTGAAAAACTGTTATACTTAAAAGTTTATTAAGTTAAATAAAAACTCTCTTATATTATATCATGGTTTTGAAATAGACAAAAGGGTTTCATTTTTATTTGCATATGTACCTTATTAAGATATTTGTACTCATAAAATGTTTTAAAAAAAATTCCTAGTTCTTAAGGATGAGTAGGCAAAATGATGAATTCAAGTTCAAAATTGAGAATATTTTTCATAAAAATAGATTTGTTTCATTTTAAATGTTTTCTATTATGGGGGATGTGGATACTAAGATGATGTTTCAAACTTGTAATTTATGGGTTTCTTAAGTAAGAGTTATTACCTACATCTATAAAACTAAAAACTTGAAAATATCAATAAGATTAAAATAAAATATATTATTTTTTAAAAATGAAAGTATGGGTTTAATAAGTATAAATCAATTATAGTAAGTATCAAAATAGGTTTAAGATAATTTTATAGGTAAGGATAAATTTAGTAAATACCATTAAGAGATTCCAATTTATGGTTATCGTGATATAACATTTGAATATGACAAGGTAGATTCATCTAAACTATGTCTATTCAGAATTTATTTCCATATAGAAAATAGGTATTCTAAAGTAGGAAGGCCCAAAAGGATAGTTTCTTTAATTTATCATGTTTTTAAAAGATAAAATTATGTTCAATAGTGAATGTGATATACAACACAGAACCCAAAAAAATCATTATTATTTATATATGATACTTGTAACCTTTCCATTAAATTTTTTGGTATTAATAAGATTAACTAATTTATGAAATATATATATTTAATACTAAATAAAAATATATTAATAAATTCTTTGTCCATAATCACTCAATTTTTTTAATGACTTTTATTCTTCAAAATATGTTTTCTTCAAAACAAATTTACTTTTTTGTGAAAAAATATTATTATTTTATAAAAATTTTAGAAAATTTATTTTATAAATTTAAAATTCATTTTTTATATAGAAATATCCTGATTTACAGAGGGTGAAATTTTGGGATTTTTCAATGAATAGTGAAAAATACCCATTTTTTGTGAAATCATCTTCTATTTTGATATATTATGTAACAAGTACCATTATTTGTCATGGCCCGTCCTCGGGGCCCGTGCCGTGACTACCCCAAGCCCGCCTTCCATAGGCCAGGGGCTGGCGACTAGCACCAAGGCGTAAATCTCGGTAAAGGGAAGGCATTGCCTTTGTAAAGTAAACAAGCACCACAGAGTAAGAAAGCGGAAAACGTAAACACTAAGTAAAAACTGGTACAACAGTAAGTGCGGAAAAGTAAGTGGGCCAGTAAACAAACCCAAACTGAAAGTAAAGTACAAATCGAAAGGGAAAACAGCAACTGAAAAGTAAAAGCCGCTACGCCGAGCTGTCCACTGGAAATCCCACCTGAAGGGTGGGTGCAGATATCTCCACTGCACCTCGGGTCCCGCCGTCCACTCCGAGTATGTCCCGCCCTGTGGTCCACCTCCAGGTATAGTCCTGCTCTGCAAGCCTCAACCACGATCAACGCTGTCCGTCCTCTACAACCAACACAATGTAGTGCGGGCATAGCCCGTGCAGGGGTGAGTATAAGCAACTCAGTAGGGACCCCGAGACCCCCAAAGGTCTCCCAAAATCCACAAAGGATAAACCACAAAGGAAAGATACAATCACGAAGTAACAACCGACACTGCTTAGGTATATTCCCATACATATACCTAAGTCATCAATTCCAGTACGCTCCAACCTCCGAGCCCAAGTACAACCCAGTCCACACAGGAAAGAAAAACGTAATCCACACAGGATAGCACAACACAATCCACATAGGAAAGAAAACAGGATTCATCTCACACAGGTATACTTCTTCGAAAGATGATAGAGATGATCACTGATCCATCTAAGTCGTCGGACCCACAAAGGATCGATAGGTACTAACCCCTGCAATGACCAACACAGGATCGGTAGGAAACTAACCCCCGCAAAGACCCACACAGGATTTGTAGGCGTTGGCTCACACAGAACTGCTGAGAGCTGACCCACATAGGATCGGACCCACACAGGATCAGTAGCACTGATCCACATAGGATCGCTGAGTGTTGTAGTCATCGTCGTCGAATCCACTGAGGATCTCTTTACAGTCATCGTCGCAGTCACAGTAGCAGTCGCAGCCAGCACTAGGGTTCCCGCACACAGCAAGATCGTTCAGGAGGGTCCGCTCCACGAGCTGAGAGGCTGATACATCAACTGACACATAGTCCAGAGTTAATGTATCCAAAAGTTCCATATCGCCAATAGGAACTCAACGTCGCAGACGGCGCGTCAATCGGATGCCCGGTCTGAGAGTTATTGGCTTTTTCGTCCCAGGGGCCCGGTTGGTTTTTAAGGAAAAACCAACCCAACTGTACTCCACCTGTGTCCAAACCTTGGATAGGGTAATCCAAAAGATTCGTCTCACTAAGAGGAATTCAACAAAGTCGATGGAACGTCAATTGGACGTCTGAATATCAAGATATGAGTGTTTCCGCTCCGAGGGCCCGGTTGGTTTCGTGTACGAACCAACCCGGCCAAACCCAAGTATTTCGAAACCTTGAGTGCGATATACCGAAACGACCGTCTCGATTCAAGGATTGCATCTCAATTGATGGTGTGTCGATTGGAGGTCCGTAGCCCAATTTAAGGGAAAAAGACCGAAGATGGTCCGAAAAGGGGGTTTCGGGCCCGGCCCGAGACCCCCCGGTCGGCCCGAATCGGGTCGACCTGCCCTGGTCCGGGTCGGCCCGGCCCGGCTGGGCACAGCGCGCCCAGCGCACTGCCAGCTCGGCCGAAGGCCGAGCCGTTGGCAAGGGGGGCTCCTGCCCCACTTGTGTAACTGCGGCCCCCCATTTATGGGGGTCGTCTGAAGTCCGGCCGGGGGAATTAATTCCCCCGGCTCCTCCCTGTCCGGCCGGCCCGACCTGGCCAGCTAGTTCCTGCTCAACGGGACCGGCGATGGCCGGTTCCCTTCCAGCTCTGACACCGGCGGCCCGGTCCGGCCGTCGTTCACCTTGCTCCGTCGCGCCCCTCCGTCGCGGCCCCGGAACCGGTCGTGGTATTTTCGGGTGTCTCCGACGCGGCGCGATGGTGTCGCATCCTTGGATTAATTCGTGGCATGGCATGATGGCGTCGCGTCCTTGGTCTTCTTTCCACGGTGTGGCGCGACGGCGCCACGCATTTTACTTTCTCTTGATTTCGCGTGGTGCGACGACACCACACCTTCCCGTACCAAACCACAAAGGAATCAATCCTGAAATAAGGAGGAGGGTCGGCCGTGTTTGTGCGGTCCGGCCCCCTCGCGTTATTCAATAACAATTTGTTTTAATCCAGGAAGATCTTCAAGTTGGTATTCACGAACAAAATAAATAAATAAAACCCCTACCTCAGGTTTAAGAACGGTGCACGTCAACAAGCCGCGGAAGACGAGCGTCGCGGAAGTCGGGCGTCGCGGAAAACGAACGTCTATTCCGTTGTCGTTGAGGTGCGTCCGAAGAGGAAACGTCTTTGGAGAAGTTCTTCGCGTTCTTCGGCGGAGATGTTCTTCGTTGAATAATGGTGTTCTTCGTCAGAGTCCAAGGTGTTCTTCATGTTCTTCGTCGAAGTTGAAGAAGAAGACGACTTCCTCAAACCCTTACCCCTTTCTCTCCCAAGTCTCCACCATAATAAAAACTAACCCCCAAAATAAAATAATTCTCCCACTTATTTTATTAACCCAACATAGGTTTTTGAATTAAAGAGTTTGAAAAAACAAAACCCACATTTAACTCACATAAGTTATTAACATGAGTTGTTATAAAATTAAAGAGGTGATAAGTTGGCAAAACTTAAATGGGGGGTTAAGGAGTTAAAAAGGGGGAGGTGAAAGGTTGGGGCTCGTGTGAACCCCACCTTTAAATTATCCACACATGGGAAGTTGGGTGGATGTGGGCCCCACCACCAACTTCCCATGGGAGAAATTAACCACCTTGATATAAAATAAAATTGATCCAACAATTTTATTTACTTCTTAATTAAACCCCATTAATTAACTTCTTCTCCCGCACAAATGCAACTATGGTAAAGGTTCCCTTAAGCGATTACCAGTATTGCGAGTTCATCGGTGCCATCAGATTTCAATTCCGAGCACCGGTTCAAAAGATAGTAATTTCCGCTCGTTCGTTCACTGAACGTACCTGAGCTAAACTTCGGATAGAAATTCCAGGCAATCTGGGTCTCGGAATCAAGTGCCTTCTGAAACTGCGTTCTTGTAAAATTCCAAATAAAATTAAGAAAAAATTTCCATTGAATTTTACGGGTCTTTATATTACTCCCACCTCAGGTCTTTACGTCCCCGTAAAGATACATCGAAAACTAGGGAAACAAATGTGGGTACTGATCATGCATCTGAGCCTCCCGCTCCCAAGTGCTCTCCTGGAGGTTCCCGTGTTTCCATCTGATGCGCACTTGAGGAATCGACCGTCCACGTAGAACCCACTCCTGTCGATCCTAGATCTCCATCGGGACCCTCGAAAAAGTCGCCCCATCATCAACGTCTAGCTCCCCATGGTCAATGATGTGCATCGGGTCGTGCACGTATCTCCTCAGCTGAGATAAGTGGAAGACGTCGTGCACCTCATGCAACTGAGGTGGTAGAGCCAGGTGATAAGCCACCTCACCAATCCTGCTGAGGACCTGGAACGGTCCGATGAAGCGTGGAGACAACTTGCCACCTCGGCCAAATCTCTGTAATCCACATCGAGGTGAGACACGCAAAAAGACGTGTTCACCATCCTCGAACTCTAGTGGCCTCCGCCTCCTGTCAGCATAAGACTTCTGCCAGCTCTGAGCTGTCCTCATTCGTTCCTAGATGACCTGGACCTTCTCTATCGTGGCCTGGACCATCTCCGGTCCCACAAGTGCTGACTCCCCAGGGTCTGTCCAGCACAAAGGAGATCTACAAGGTCGGTCGTACAACGCCTCGTATGGTGCCATCCCGATAGTGGAGTGGTAGCTGTTGTTGTACGCGAACTCCACCAAGGGTAGGTGGTCCTCCCAGCTGCGACCAAAGTCGAGTACGCATGCGCGGAGCATGTCCTCGAGAGTCTGAATGGTCCTCTCCTTCTGACCATCCGTCTGAGGGTGAAAGGCTGTGCTCAGACGTATTTGCGTCCCAAACGCCTCCTACAATCCCTTCCATAGTCGGGAAGTAAAACGAGCATCTCTATCGGAGACGATAGATGATGGCACACCGTGAAGCCGAACAATCTTCTGAACGTAAAGACGTCCCAATCTCTCCACTGAGCCCTGCTCTCTGATGGGTAAGAAGTGAGCCGACTTGGTGAGTCGGTCGACAATCACCCAGATGGAGTCGTGACCTATGGAAGTGCATGGAAGTCCAGTCATGAAGTCCATAGATATCCTGTCCCACTTCCACTCCGGGACCTCCAAGGGTTGTACCAAGCCTACTGGTACCTGATGCTCTGCCTTCACCTGCTGGAAGGTGAGACATCGAGAAACGAACTCTGCCAGAGCCTTCTTCATGCCTGGCCACCAGTGCTGTCCTCTGAGATCTTGGTACATCTTCGCCACTCCGGGATGTACCTCTAAAGGAGAAGTGTGAAACTCTCTCAGCACATCCTCCCGTAAAGCAACTGGTACCAAGGTACGTCCCATGAAAAAGATGTCGTGCTCTGCTCCAAAGGAGAAACCATCAGGTGTCTGTCCTGAGGATATCTATGCACGCCGCGTCTCACAGTCATCGTCCCACGTTGTGCCTCTCTGACCTGCTGTAGTAGTGGAGGAGTGATATGAGAGACTGAAGGAAGGATGCTCCATCTCTATCCACAAAGGATATCGGCAAAGAGACTAGCTGCTCTGTCGCCTCCTCAAGTAGCTGAATGCCCGTCCTCATGATGAGGGAATCAGCTACCACGTTCCACTTTCCAGGAGTATAGACTATCTCAAAGTCATAGTCCTGGAGGAACTCTAGCCATCGCTGCTGTCTCAGATTCAGATCCTTCTGATAGAAGATGTATCTGAGACTCTGATGGTCAGAAAAGACTGTAAAGCGCTCGCCCATCAGATAGTGTCACCATGTATTCAGGGCGAAGACCACTGCTGCTAACTCCAGGTCATGGGTAGCGTAGTTCTGCTCATGCGGCCTCAACTGACGTGATCCATAGGCGATCACTTCCCGCTCCTGCATCAGGACACATCCGAGTCCGATTCCTGATGCATCACAGTAGACTACGTACCCTACTCCCTCCTCAGGCAACCTCAAGATAGGTGCGCTGGTCAATCTCTGTCTCAGCTCCTGAAAGCTCTGCTGACATCTATCTGACCACACGAAGGGTTTCCCCTTCTTCGTCAAAGCTGAGAGTGGTGCTGCAACTCTGGAGAAGTCTGGCACAAATCTCCGATAGTATCCAGCTAGTCCAAAGAAACTATGCACCTCTGTCACGCTCTTGGGTGGATCCCAAGCTAACACTTTCTCGATCTTCACAGGATCCACTGCAACTCCCGCCTTAGAGATGATGTGCCCCAAAAAGTGGACCTCACGTATCCAGAACTGACACTTCGAGAGATTTCAATAAAGCTGGTGCTCTCAGAGTGTGTCTATTACAACCCGTAAGTGGTAGGTGTGCTCCTCCTCAGTCGTCGAGTAAATAAAAATGCCATCGATGAAGACCATGACAAATCGATCAAGGTATGGCTGAAATATCATGTTCATGAGGGCCATGAACACTTCTAGAGCATTGGTTACGCAGAAGGGCATAACCAAGAACTCATAGTGGCCATACCGACACCTTAAGGCCGTCTTCTGCACGTCCTAGTCTCGAACTCTGAGCTGGTGATAGCCTGACATGAGGTCTATCTTCGAGAACCATCGTGCTCCCTTGAGCTGATCAAAGAGGTCATCAATCCTCGGTAGCGGATACTTGTTCCTCAATGTCACCTGGTTCAGGCGACGATAGTCAACACAAAGTCGCAAGCTCCCTTCCGCCTTCTTGGCGAACAATATCGGGGAAGCCCAGGGTGAAACACTGGGTCAGATAAACCCCTTGCCCTGCAAGTCCTCCAACTGTACCCATAGCTCTCGAAGCTCAGCGGGGGCCATCCGATATGCTAGAGTCGATATCGGGGTTGTCCCGGGGTACAGGTCAATATAAAAGTCTACCTCTCTGCGATGAGGTAACCCTAGAACGTCGTCGGGAAAAACATCCACAAAATGATCCACCACTATAGGAAAACCAGGACTCTGCACGTCAACTGCTCCTAGGATGAGGCTAGCCAACTGATTAGTGATGGGTTTTCCTCTCCTCTACGAGAGTCCATCCTGTGCTTCAAAGGCTCCCTTCTCGCCAGTGGAGGTGAACCTGCTCCCATCGGTGCGTGCACATCGCACCTTGTGCCTAATACAGTCAATCTATGCATGGACCGTAGACAACCAATCCATTCCCAAGATGACGTTGTAAGGTCTCGACGCCGCTACAAGAAGATCCCAGTCGAAACTCTCGCCTCCTAGAGTAATCTCACACTGCCGGCACCAGTGCGTAATCGTCGAGTCTGATCCCGTAGGAGTCTCTAGCCGTAAGGATCGAGCCGACGGCTCTGTCGGAATCTCCGAGCTCCGAACAAGGGCAGTGGCTATGAAAGAGTGACTCGCTCCTATGTCTATAAGTACTGCAGAAAGGGTGGAATAGACACAAATAGTACCTCGTATCATCTCGGGTGCGATGTGGTCGTAGGCCTCTGCTGCCTGGAGTTGTGCCTGTCTCTGCCCGCCAGCTCCCTATGGTCGGGGTGGACCTCGTGGTGGTGGTGGTGGTAGAGCCTCAAAGCGTCTCCCACCACCTACTGCTCGGCCATCTCCCCTACCTCGTCCGCCTCCTCCCTGTGGACCGCCACGGTCGACCCTCTTCCTCTGCCTCGGTGGTCCCTCAATCGTCTGCTGCTCCTTGGCACAACGGGTCGGGCAGTCACGAGCCATGTGGCCCTGCCCGCCGCACGAGTAGCACTGTATGCCTCTTGAAAGACTGGCTCCGCATTGTGTGCCCCGTACTGCTGAGCCAGTGTCCTAAGGTCGTCTTCCTGGACCCAAGAGTCATCCGTCGACTGCCTGCTGCAGAAGACTCTGCTACATGCCGCCCTGCGGTGGGTCTCGGTGCTGGTGTAGACTTAGCAAGAAAGCTCTTGATCAAAAGGGCCTGCTCCAGTACTCCTGTCTGAGTCGGAATGCTGCGGGAGATCAGCGATGCGCTGATCTCGTGTCTCAATCACTGCTCAAAGTTTCGGGCCCAGAAGAATGGGTCTTGTACCATGTCGGTCGAGTAGCGCGAGAGATCGGTAAATCTCGCCGAGTACTGGGTGACCGTCATGCTGCCCTGCCGCAGCTGAAAAAGCTCCTGAATGTGCACCTCACGGAGGGTGGCTGGGAAGAACTCCGAGCGGAAGAGGCTCTCAAAGTCCGTCCAAAGTAGAGATGCCTCATCGTGCACCTGGAGCATCAAGCTCCACCATCGGCCCGCTGCTGCGTGCAGTAGGCTCGCAGAGAGGATCACCATGAGGTCTACTGGTGTCCTCACTAGCATAAAAACTCGTACGACTGCCTCCAGCCAGTCCTCAGCTGCCTGGGGGTCTGTCTCCCCGCGGAACCTGGGTGGTCGCTGGCGCTGGAACTCATGCAGTGCACTGAGGCGACGTGCATCGTCAGCGGTTAGTGCTGGAAGCATCGGTGGCTTGGCGGGTAGAGCTACCGCCGGTGCCACTGCTGACAAAGGGCCATGCACCGAGGCCTCGTCGCTCAGTGGGCTGTCGTCACGCTCGACTCTCAGAACCCTAGATGGCTGCCATCGTGGGGCCATCCTGAAAAGGAAGCAGGTGCACCACGGTCATAACAATATACCTGGTGAGATGATACCAAGTAATCACAAAGAAAACTTGAAACACAGATGCAATCAATGTTTTCATGCATTAAGTCAGAAATCAAAAGTCAGGGTCCTGGTGTACGGATACGTCGGCCGCCGCACCAACACTGGACTCCCTGGACTGATAACCACACCCAATACGCTTAACATTATTGCTTCACATAGAAGAAAGATTAGAGTCTGCGGTAGAACTGAACTCCTCTGATACCAATTTGTCACGACCCTTCCTCGGGGCCCGTGCCGTGACTACCCCAAGCCCGCCTTCCATAGGCCAGGGGATGGAGACTAGCACCAAGGCATAAATCCCGATAAAGCGAAGGCATTTCCTTTGTAAAGAAAACAAGCACCACAGAGTAAGAAAACAGAAAAAGTAAACACTAAGTAAAAACGGGTACAACAGTAAGTGCGGAGAGGTATGTGGGTCAGTAAACAAACCCAAACTGAAAGTAAAGTACAACTCGAAAGGGAAAACAGCAACTGAAAAGTAAAAGCCACTACGCCGAGCTGTCCACTAGAAATACCACCTGAAGGGTGGGTACAGATAGCTCCACTGCACCTCGGGTCCCGCCGTCCGCTCCGAGTATGTCCCGCCCAGTGGTCCACCTCCAGGTATCGTCCT
Source organism: Viscum album (assembly GCA_963277665.1). Lineage (NCBI taxonomy): Eukaryota > Viridiplantae > Streptophyta > Magnoliopsida > Santalales > Viscaceae > Viscum > Viscum album. The sequence goes on along the minus strand of OY728125.1, from coordinate 1,916,061,970 downwards.
GCTCTGCAAGCCTCAACCACGATCAACGCTGTCCGTCCTCTGCAACCAAAACAACGTAGTGCGGGCATAGCCCGTGCAGGGGTGAGTATAAGCTACTCAGTAGGGACCCCAAGACCCCCGAAGGTCTCCCAAAATCCACAAAGGATAAACCACAAAGGAAAGATGCAATCATGAAGTAACAACCGACACTGCTTAGGTATATGCCCATACATATACCTAAGTCATCAATTCCAGTACGCTCCAACCTTCGAGCCCAAGTACAACCCAGTCCACACAGGAAAGCAAAACGTAATCCACACAGGATAGCACAACACAATCCACACATGAAAGCAAACAGGATTCAGCTCACACAGGCATACTTATTCGAAAGACGATAGAGATGATCACTGATCCATCTAAGTCATCGGACCCACAAAGGATCGATAGGTACTAACCCCCGCAATAACTCACACAGGATCGGTAGGAAACTAACCCCCGCAAAGACCCACACAGGATCGGACCCACACAGGATCTGTAGGCGCTGGCTCACACAGAACCGCTGAGCGCTGACCCACACAGGATTGGACCCACACAGGATCGTTAGCACTGATCCACATAGGATCGCTGAGTGTTGTAGTCGTCGTCGTTGAATCCACTGAGGATCTCGGTACAGTCGTCGTCGCAGTCACAGTAGCAGTCGCAGCCAGCACTAGGGTTCTCGCACACAGCAAGCTCGTTTGGGAGGGTCTGCTCCACGAGTCGAGAGGCAGATACATCAACTGACACATAGTCCAGAGTTGATGTATCGAAAAGTTCCGTATCGCCAACAGGAACTCAACGTCGCAGACGGCGCGTCAATCGGACGCCCGGTCTGAGAGTTATTGGCATTTTCGTCCCAGGGGCCCGGCTGGTTTTTGAGGAAAAACTAACCCAACCGTACACCACCTACGTCCAAACATTGGGCGGAGTAATCAAAAAGATTCGTCTCACTAAGAGGAATTCAACAAAGTCGACGGCACGTCAATCGGACGTCCGAAGCTCAAGATATGAGCGTTTCCGCTCCGAGGGCCCGGTTGGTTTCGGGTACGAACCAGCCCGTCCGAACTCAAAGTATTTCGAAACCTTGAGTTTGATATACCGAAACGACCGTATCGATTCAAGGATCGCATCGCAACTGACGGTGCATCGATTGTAGGTCTGTAGCCCACGTTATGGGCAAAAGACCGAAGACGGTCTGAAAACGGTCCAAAAACGGGGGTTTTGGGCCCGGACCGACCCGGCCCGAGACCCCCCGGTCGGCCCGCACCGGGTCAACCCGCCCCGGTCTGGGTTGGACCAGCCTGGCGCGGCCCGGCCCGGCGCGGCCTGGCCCGGCCCAGCTAGGCACGGCGCCCCCAGCGCGCTGCCAGCTCGGCCGAAGGCCGAGCCATTGGCAAGGGAGGGGGGAGCCTGCCCCACTTGTGTAACCGCGGTCCACCATTTATGGGGGCCGTTTGAAGTCCGGTCGGGTGAATTAATTCCCCCGGATCCTCCCTGTCCGGCCGGCCCGACCTGGACGGCCGGTTCCTGCTCAACGGGACTGGCGATGGCCGGTCCCCTTCTAGCTCCGACGCCGGCGGCCCGGTCCGGCCGTCGGTCACCTTGCTCCACCGCGGCCCGGAACCGGCCGCGGCCCTTGTCGTCCGGCACGGCGCGACAACCCCGCGCCCCTCCGTCGCGGCCCCGGAACCGGTCGCAGTATTTTCGGGTGTCTCCGACGCGGTGCGATGGCGTCGCGTCCTTGGATTAATTCGTGGCGCGGCGCGATGGCATCACGTCCTTGGTCTTCTTTCCACGGCGCGGCACGAAGGCGCCGCGCATTTTCCTTTCGCTTGATTCCGCGTGGTGCGATGGCACCACGCCTTCCCGTACCAAACCACAAAGGAATCAATCATGAAATAAGGAGGAGGGTCAGCCGTGTCTTTGTGGTCCGGCCCCCTCACGTTATTCGATAACAATTGGCTTTAATCCAAGAAGATCGTAAAGTTGGTATTCACGAACAAAATAAATGAATAAAACCCCTACCTCGGTTTCAAGAACGGTGCACGTCAACGAGCCGCGGAAGACGTGCGTCGCGGAAGTCGGGCGTCGCGAAAAACGAATGTCTATTCCGTTGTCGTCGAGGTGCGTCCGAAGAGGAAACATCGTTGGAGAAGTTCTTCGCGTTATTCAGCGGAGATGTTCTTCATTGAAGAGCGGTGTTCTTCGTCGGAGTCCGAGGTGTTCTTTACGTTCTTCATCGAAGTTGAATAAGAAGAAGACTTCATCAAACCCTTACCCCTTTCTCTCCCAAGTCTCCACCACAAGAAAAACTAACCCCAAAAATAAAATAAGTCTCCCACTTATTTTATTAACCCAACATAGGTTTTTCAATTCAAGAGTTTGAAAAAACAAAACCGACATTTAACTCACATAAGTTATTAACATGAGTTGTTATAAAATTAAAGAGGTGATAAGTTGGCAAAACTTAAATGGGGGGTTAAGGAGTTAAAAAGAGGGGAGGTGAAAGGTTGGGGCTCATTTGGGCCCCACCTTTCAATTATCCACACATGGGAAGTTGGGTGGATGTGGGACCCACCACCAACTTCCCATGGGAGAAATTAACCACCTTGATATAAAATAAAACTGATCCAACAATTTTATTTACTTCTTAATTAAACCCCATTAATTAACTTCTTCTTCCGCACAAACGCAACTACGGTAATGGTTCCCTTAAGCGATTACCGGCGTTGCGAGTTCATCGGGGCCATCGGATTTCAATTCCGAGCACCGGTTCAAAAGATAGGAATTTCCGCTCGTTCGTTCACTGAACGTACCCGAGCTAAACTTCGGATAGAAATTCCGGGCACTCTGGGTCTCGGAATCAAGTGCCGTCTGAAACTGCGTTCTTGTAAAATTCCAAAGAAAATTAAAAAAAAATTCCCTTGAATTTTACGAGTCTTTACATTATTATTTTATTTTTATTTCAAAGTAACATAAGTATTATTGAGTTATATTTATTCTAATTAATTGCATTTAAATCATCTTTATACTAGATTTTATAGTGAGATTACTTTTAGGTTTAAAACACATTTTTCTGAAAGCTTATCAAAATGCATGATATTTATCTATTATAATGAGTTAAAATAAAATCTAATTAAGCAAGATTTAATTGATATTTTTAGATTATATATTTATATTTATGAATTCAAATTCATATATTAAAGATTATTTTTTATATAGTTAAAGTAAATTCATCCTTTCCTTGAGTAATTCATTTTCCGAAAATCATATTCCATTACGCTTATAAGTTTTATATTAAATTTAATTATTCCACCTCTATTAATTTATTTTGAAAAAATGTATTCAATATTTTTAATCATTATAATTAATATAATGTAAAAATTTCAACTAGTTTTTTGAATAATATGAATAGTAATTATAGTAAATATTTATTTCCATGGTAAATGGAGAATATGTTAATTAAGGGTAAATATAATTTAACAAGGATTAGAAAAAAATTACCCTAATACTGTGTATATTTATATTTTTTATTTAAATATAAAAATTATTATAGTTTTTTTTGAAAATTTATAAATAAATAAATAATTATTTTGATAAAAAATAGATTTTTGATGAGTTAAATCATAAATTATAGTTGGCGTTATATATAGTTTTAATCAAGATTATTTTTAATTCAATCATTTTTTAAATAATATATGTTGTAATTAAATATTATTAATAAATATTATATATTAAAAATAAATTATAATATAATTTTTTGAAGTCAAATGTCATTGGTATAAGGGATAAAAAACTGTTACACATAAAAAACATCATTTTTTGATAAATTTTGATTCTTTTTTTAAAAGAGAAAATTTGAATATTCAGAAAAATTGATAAAACAAAATTATTTTTTAGATAATCATGTAAAAATTAACTAATAGTTAATTTTTCATAATTTTCTAAGATGTTCAAATTTTTAGGTAAAAATTAAATATGGTATAAATATACAATGTGTATTAAGACATCATAATGACACAAATGTGATGTCATAAATTATAAAAATGGTATACATGACCAAATATGTGTTTACCCTTTAAAATAATGGAATTTTTAGGCTATTTTATTAAATTTATAAATTCTTTATGAATCCTCTCAAACCAATATTAAATTTTAAGGTTCTAAAATCATTTATTTATAAACATGACCCACTTACACATCACAATGTATAATATTTCAAATACTTAGGACCATGGACTTATAAAATAATTAAAATATATCTTATTTCAAATAAATCGAGGTAAAATACCATGGTAAGGTTTGTGATTTTGATTATTTTATTGTATTCTATCAAAAACCTATGATTTGGAAATAATAGAGAGCTATCTTATCTTTTCCTATATAAATCTCCCCAATTTATCATTATATTTAACTAAAAACCTTGTATCACATCCTCACTAATCACTCCACTCTCTAGAGTCCTTCCAAGGTACCCCCAATCTCTTAAGAAGCTCATCCCAAGCTTTTGGAATAACCCACACAAGGTAATGGGCCTCATTATCTTCTTTTCCATTCAAGTACCTTATTTTTATTTATCCCTTTTATTCTAAATTGGTTGTGTTTTAAACCCTTTCCAATTTAATTTCCAATTTATGTCATATCAATGATATATCATTTATCCCATCTCATTATATCATTTAACTAAGTCGTTACTATTTCAAAAATTTGTAAGGGACCACATTCTCTTCTTTTTTATTACAGAACCTTATTTTTATTTAGCCTTTTTATTCTCAATTTGAAATGTTTTCAATCCTTATTACATCTAACTTTACTATAACATTTATTTCCAAACAATGATATGTCCTTTTTCCCCTATCATTATATCATTTATGTAAGTCATTACTATGTTTAAATTTAGTAAGGGACCTCATTCTATTCTTTTCCATTCAAGAACCCTTTTTCATTTAGCATTTTTATTCTCAATTGGTTACATTTACTGTAAAATTGATTTACTAACAATTAGATTTCATTTATCCCCTCTCGTTGTAGCATTTACTTAAGCCTGTTACTATACATAAATTTAGTAAGGTACTTTCTAATATTCTTTTCAATTCAAGCATCTTATTTGTATATAACCTTTTTAAAATCAATTATATATATGTTTTCATGAATTTCTAAGTATCCCTATACTATACTATTTATGTTATATTAATGATAGATCATTTATCACCTCTCATTATATAATTTACCTACGGTGTTATTATGCCGAAATTTAATAAGGGATCCTTTCCTTCTCCTCTTTATTCAGGTTTCATCTTTTTTTATGCATTTTATTTAAAATTCATAATATTGTGTTATGTTGTTATACAACCCTCTTACATTAAATTTTATTTCAATATTATTTGAGACCCCTTTCTCTCTTATTGAACCTTTTTATTAATCTTTAAGTACTATCGTTATGCTGCTGAAAATTCACTATGATTTTTTCATGTCGAACCTATATAATATGAATACCATCACTATTTCCACTCAATTGTGTTTAACTATAAATAAATATACTCAATTTTGTGGGTACTAAAATTTATTTTATAATTCATGATCATGGATTTAAATTTGATGAAAAATAATTCTATGTTTAATGATGTATGTGGAACACTTATGCATGTACATGGTATGATAGTGATAGGTGTGCCTAAAATTATATAGAACTTTAATGCATTGGGTAATATTTTTTCCTCATTAGACATCCTAAAAGTGATCATAGAGAGAAAATAATCTATAATGGGACTTTGTACACCATGTTATTATGTCTTGGTGGCTATCCTTGACCAGTGTTTATGATTCCATGTATAAAGTTGATTCCACATTCCCATGTTTCCTTTATGTTATCAAACTATATCATGCCACTTGTTTCATTTTTATGATTCTATCCCCTTTTTATATTCCATTGAAATTCCTATTGTATAACATGTAATATTTTCTTCATGTTATTCTTTATTTTTTCCCTTACTATACTTTATAGCTCACCACTTTCTTATGTATGTCACCAGGTTATCCTGTGCAATTTTAAAATATATGGAATTTTAGAATTATGTTAAGGTATTTTTCAATATTTTTTTATATATCCATGAATAAATTTTTTTTGTTTTGTACCTAAATTCCCAAATACTCTAGACTTATCAATATTCTAGTTTTCATTATGTGTATTCTTATGTAATAAATCATTAATTATTTTATAATAAAGATAGGGGTTGTTATAGTTTGTATCATAGGGTGGTTTATATATTTTTGGGATTAGGATTAAAAAATTATATCATAATTATTAGGGATAATATTAAACATAAAAACAACCCTAAATTCTTGTTAAAGTATAGAAAAAGTGGTTTCTAATGAAATAAATCCTTGTATGGATACTATATGTGGATGTGGCTCTATCACAGATGTATATAGGGGTAACACTAGAAAATACCATTTTGAGATCGACTCAATTATGAACTCGTGAACGCCAATGGGCCTTGCTACAGACCTTGTTCGATATGACCGAGGGATATGCTTTGTTAATTTCAAATCTCATTACTAAATATTATTAAGGTGATAATAATTCACATAAGAATTTAAGTTAGAAAATAGATCATGGATAAAATACATTAAAGCCTATAAATTCAAAATTTAAGGAAATACTTTTCATTTATAAATTATCCCTTTAATCTTAATGGATTCTTGTTATGTGTTTAATAGTTTAAAATTAATCATCCCTAATTTTACCTTTATTATATTCAATGGTGGAAAATATGAAGAACTGACACAATAACCAATGATATGGGAAATGTGATAAATTCCCAAATTAGATTCCTAACATGATAGGAGTTGAAGATAAACATCTTGTAATTATGCCAAAAAGCTATGAAAAATCATAATTAAAAAATTCCACATAGTTGAATCTATAAAGACATAAAAGAAGATGAAGATGGCATATCAAAAAAATTCATCTGACAAAGATGATAAAGAAAATAATAATCAAATTTCTTTCATGTCAAAAATGTAGAAATAAGCACCAAGGGAAATGTCACAAAGGAACTCAAAGGTGTTTTAAGTGCATAAAAATAGGCATAAAGTAGCTAGTTTCTGTAAAAAAAATAGTATTATATAAGGGAATAGATTACATCCATTAGAAAACTTTTTCGTTTAATGTGTTATGTTTGGAGAATATGGGCATTATTCAAGTCAATTCCCTAATTCAATGGTTAAATCCTAGACTAAGAACCTATGTTATGGAATTATTTCAAGTGTAATGATAAAATTGATAATGTATTGATATTTGAGAGTTATATTGAAAAAGTAGTATATCAATGACATTATAGATATAATAACCATGAAACATGTAAGGATTTATCCATATTATTATTTATTTATTTATTTAAAACATGTTTTGAATAATTTTTGATAACCTATTAAAGTGATTTAGTGATAAATTGGTATTTTAGAAAACAAGTGATTGTGGGATTGATAACCCTTAATGTGTGTTTAATGTTGGGATAATCCTAAAGAGTATTATTTTGATATCTGTAATCCTAATCATTAAAATCATTGATACCACTTTTTTAATGTTTTAGAAAACATGCACGTCATGCAAACTAAACTTATTTGGGAGATCATTAAAGGTAAGTATCTTTGGGATCTTTTTATGAGAAACAAGCACTTCAAGGACTGGTTTAAGTGGGAGACCAACACTAGGAATTTATCTAGGCTATAAATAATTTCATTTGAACATATTGAGGCTCTAAGAGAGAAAAATATATTGGTGGTGAGCTATAGGGAGATCAAATTTTGGAAAAAGAACAGTGTTGGAGATATTATATACTTTCTAGGATGCCCAGTACTTGAGATTACTTTTAAAGAGGCCAGAAATTTCGCAAATCTCATCAGTGTTATTATAAATGAACAATAGAATACTCTATTTAGTAATATCTACATGAATGAAGAACCTAATAGGTGTTTCTTCACTAGAGACAACTCGGGACATTTCAACAACAGGGTCTTTCGGGACATGGTTCATGTAAACTATGGCTTGGATGCATGGGCGGCTAGCCTATGGTGCAAAGTGATACATTCAAAGATGAATTTTCTGGTATAGAGGATATAAAATGAATCCATTCCCATATATGTTAATATTCAAAATAGGTGAGTGATTCGGGCATCTAGATGATGGTGATGCATTTCCCCAAGTATCAAATCAACCATCCACTTATTATTCAAAGGCGATGAGACTATGGTTATTTGGACATCCCTTGAGTAGGGTTTGGGACATTTTTTGTAGGGAGATATGATCATGAAAGCTACTACTTACTATCTTCATGGAACAATAGAGAACTCATTGGAATTGATGGCTCACAATATAGTTTTTGTAACATCATTTTGGGTTTTATGGGAGACTAGAAACAAATCTAGTAAAAGGAACTTCATCTCCCAAGGATTCATTCAGATCTAGGTTAGATTGCTGGTGGATAAAAGAAGTTGTATTCTTGTCAACAAATCTAATTCATTTCCTCTTAATAATATTATTCCAATGGTTTCTCTAGATAATAAAACGAGAGAATGACTGATTTAAGGGAAATGGGTAAGATGGAACCCACCAAGAGAGGGTCTCAAATTAAATATTGATGGATATTGCATTTTTAGTGTTATGCGCGGTGGAGAAATTATTAGAGATTGATTAGGATTGTATATCTTTGGATTTGGATGCTTTATGGTTTAGGTACCTCTTTGGGAGGTAAGGTGGGTGAAATGTTCAGTGGACTTATGATGTGCATGATGTTCAAAATCAATATCTATAAGGTGTAATACAACTCTAATGTGGTGGTGAGCTTCATCCAAGGGAGATCCAATACCTCTGGGGATCTAGTTTATCTAATCAGAAATAGAATAATGAAAATCAATCAAGGAATATAGGTAAAACACACATGGATAGAAGCTAATTTTTCTGCTGACATGTTTATAAGAAAGGTCACCATAAAGGAACCTAATATTTACTAATATTTTACTGGTTCTTTTCTATAAGATTTTAGATTGTTAGTTAAGGGGTATCATTTGGTGTTCACTAATTTCATACACTGTGATTTTTTTCCTCTCTATTTCATAATAAAATGATAATATTAAATAATTGATTAAAAATATTTTTAGATATGTTTTATTTGGGTTGAGGTATATATACCAATTTTGAATAATATAATGATTATTTGAGAATAATTCTATTATGTTTTCAGAGTGGTGAGATGAAGGGTATCAGATAACCTTTGAGATTAAAACATTATTTAATGTTTAATTTTTGGGTGTTATTTAGAATACTGGGGTATTTATTTTTGGAATGACATATGTTAAACCATTGGGTTTTTTTGTTTTTTTGAATTTTGGAGATTATTTTATTAGGGTTTATTGATTTTATTTATTATATTTAATTATTCTAACCATTTTTTATTTATTAAATATAGGAGGGATATATTATTATTATTTGGTGGATTATGTAATTTTTAGAATCAAATTCTAGTGCTTCAGAAAAAAAAGATCTTCCATACTCATAATTTTGTAGAAAAATATGAGATTGTAGTAGAAATTGATTAAATGATGAAATTATAATTTTCAAGAAATTATATTTCCTTATTTTCCTAGTCTGGATGGTAAATGAATTATTTAACTCTAGTAAAATAATCTTGAAATGATAATTTGTTTATATTATGATAATTTCTGATCAATTGATGGTTTTTTCACTGATCTTATTTTTAGGGTTTTGTGGTCATTAACTCTATCCTAACCATGTTCTCTATCACCCACTTTTAGTTCTTTATTGTTAGTTGTTTTCATCCATGTCAATATTTTTAATTTACACAAATGTTTTACTACTTGGAAATCGTAGTTATGTTATTTCCTTCATACTTCTATTTCTCTCTTTTCTAGTAGATATTTTTTAACCATTTTACAATGTGGGTTTTAAATAAAATTAATTTAAGTGACCAAACATTGCTTACCAAGATCATGTTTAAATTGTGAGGACGCAATTTATTAAAGTGTTATGAATGTAACTACTTGATTTTTTTAAATATAAAATTATGTTCAATGGAGAATGTGATACACAACACCAAACCTGAAAAAACCATGATTATTTAAACATGAACATTGTATCCTAGCCATTAAATTTATTGGTATGAATAGTATTAACTACATTAAAATATATATATATATATATATATATTTCTTATTAAACATAAATGTATTGATAAATTCTTAGTAAATAGTCACTCACTTTTTGGTAATGTAATTTCGTTCTTCAAAATATGTTTTCTTCAAATATGATTTTTATTAATTTTTTTGAAAAAAAATAATTTATCGAATATTTAGAAGATTTATTTTATAAAATTTAACGTCATTATTGATATCATTATATTAATATTAACATAGGTTAAAATTTTGGGACTTTCAGAAAATATTTCTTTTCCAATTAATAGTGAAAATACCCATTTTTTTTAATTGTCTTAAATTTTGATAAATTAAGTAACATAAAAGTCCCATTATTATTTTAATTTTATTTTAATGTAACATAAGTATTATTTATTTATATTTATTCCAATTAATTATATTTAAAACATCTTTATAATTTATTTTATAAAAAATTTATTTTTAGGGTTAAAACATATTTTTCCGAAAACTTTTAAAATGTTTAATGTTTATATATGATGATTAATTAAAATAAACCCTAATAATGAATTAATTAAATGAAATTTTTATATTATATATATATAAATTTTTTTATTTACTAATTTAGATTCATATAATGAATATTATTAGTTATAGTGTTAAAGTACAATCCACTTTTCCTTGAAAAAATCATTTTTAAAAAACTGATTTCCATCACGCTCTCTGGTATTATATTAAATTAAATACTTCCATATCTATGGATTGATTTTGATAAAATTGATTCCATATTTGGAATCATCATAATTAATATTAGTTAATAGATTTAACTTATTTTTTGAACAATATAAATTGTAAACATAGTAAATATTTGTTTCCAAGGTAAAAGGAAAATTGGTTAATTAAGGGTAAAAATAATTTAACAAGGAATAGAAAAAAAATTACACCTTAGATTATGTAAATTTATATTTCATTTCAATATAATAATGATTAGATTTTATTTACATTATAAAAAATTAAATAATTATTTTGATAAAAATAGATTGTTGATCTGTTAAAACATAAATTATAGTTGGGGTAATATATACTTTTAATCAAGTCAATTTTTTTAATTAAATAATATTTGAAACAAATTATTTTTTAATTAAATTTTATCATTAAATTTTATATATTTAATATAAATGAAAATATAATTTTATGAAGTCAAATATAATTTTTATATGGGTTCAAAAACTATTACTTACAAAAAACCATCATTTTTCAATAAATGTCAATTGATTTATTAAAATAGAAAATTAAAATATTTTGAAAATTATTTTTATAAAATAAATATCCTTTTTTAAATCATCATGTTCAAACTATCCAATAGTGAATATTTCATAATTTTCTATAATATAAGATTTTTTGGGTAAACATTAAATATGGTATAAATATATGACGTGTATTATGACATAATAATAACCAAAAAGTGATGTAATAAATTATATAAAGTGCATCCACGACAAAAAAAATATATTTAACCATTAAAATAATGTGATTTTTTTCCATTTTATTAATTTTATAAAGCCTTTATGAATCCTCGAGAACCTATATTATATTTTAATGTTTTAAAATCATTTCTTTATAAACAAGACTACCTACCACATCACGAAGGGTAATATTATAATGATTTAGGAAATTTTACTTATAAAATAATGAAAACCACTCATATTTGAATGAAACCATTGAAAAAACCATGGTAATATTTGTGGTTTTTTTATTTTATTATAGTGTCCAAAACCTATGTTTTGGAAATAGAAAGAACTCTCATCTCCTTGCCTATATAAACCAACCCATAATCCCTTATCTCTCCACTAAAAAACCATTTATAACATCCTTACTCTTCCATCCCCTCTCTATATTCCTCTTAATGTTCCCCAAGCTCTCAATAAGATCCTTCCAAGATTTTAAAATCACCCTCTCAAGGTGAGGGATCTTATTCTTCTTTTTCCATTCAAGCATTTTTTTTGTATTTATCCTTTTAATTCACAATTTGTTATTTTTTCAATCCTTTATAATTTTTCCTTTATTGTAAAATTTATTTCATAACAATGAGAGATCATTTATACCATCCAATTATATAACTTACCTAAGTTGTTATTGTACTAAAATTTAGTAAGGGGACTCATTCTCTCTTTTTACATTCAGGCACCTTATTTATATTTAGTCTTTTTATTCTTAGTTGGTTATGCATTCAAGACTTTAAAATTCCCCTTTACTACCAAATTGATTTCCTAAAAAGTATAGTTCATTTATCCACTCTAATTAAATCATTTTCATAATCCATTACTATGCCAAAATTTATTAAGGGACCTCATTATCTACTTTCCCATCAAGGAACATTACTTGTGTTTAGAATTTTAATTCTCAATTTCTTATGTTATAAATCCTTTATAAATTTCCCTTTACTATCCAATTTATGTCCTAAAAATTATATATCATTTATCCCCTCTCATTATAGAATTTACCTAAGTCATTACTATTTGAATACCAATTAGTTATATTGTCATGAATTTATAAACATTCCTTTATTGTATAATTGATGTTGATTTAATGAGATATCATTTATCCCCTCTCATTATATCATTTACCTAAGCCGTTACTATGAAAAAATTTAATTAGGGACCACACTCTCTTCTTTTCAATTTAGAAACCTTATTTGAATTTAGCCTTTTGAAAATTATTCGGTTATGTTTCCATTACTTTATAAATATCCTTATATTTTCCAATTTATGTAATAATAATTAGAGATCATTTATACCCTCTTATTATAGCATTTACCTATGTAATTAATATGTCAAAATTTAGTAAGGGTTCATTTCCTTCTACTCCCTATTCAAGTATCTTCTTTATTTTATACCATTTATTTCCAATTCCTATTTTTGTGATATATTTTTAAACATCACCATTCCTATAGATTTGATATAAAAAGGAATAGTTTTCCCTTTCACTATCATTAAACCTTTTTATGAATCTTTAATTATTTTCATTAGTCTGTCAAAATTTTACTCTGATTTTTTCATGTCGAACCTTTGTAATATGAATACCATTGTTATTTCCACTAAAGGGTATTCAACAAGACATATCTATACTCCATTTATTTGGGAAATACACATATATATTCTATAATCTAAGATCACGGAATTAAATGTGATGAAAATTATTCTATGTTGAATGATATATATGGTACACTTATGCATGTACATTATATGAAAGTGACAGGTGTGACCGGAATTATATAGGACTCCAATGCATTGGGTAATATTTTAGTTTCATGAGAGATCATGCAAGGGATTAGGTTGTGAACCTAATCCATCATGATAAATTTTCAAATATGTTATGATATATTGGTGTTTATCCTTGAACTATTTTTATGATTCCATGTTTGAACTTGTTGACACATTCCCATCTTTCCTTTTTTTTAATTATGTTATATCAGGCCTCTTGGATTATTTTTGGGATACTCTCCCATTTATATCCCATGGAAAATTAATTTCTAAAATGTAATACTTTCTTCATGTTATGATTTTTTTTATTATCTTACAAGTATTTATATCTCACCCCTTTCTTATGTATGTCCCCAAGTTATCCTATGTAGTTTTAAAAGTTATGTATTTTTAGAATCATGATAAAAAAGTTTCTAATAATTTTTTTATATCCATGTATCAATTGTTTGTGTTATATAACTAAATTCACACAAAAAAACTATACTTCTTGATCTTATGTGTTGTATTATGTGTATTCTTATGTAATAAATCATGAATTAATGTGTGATAAAGATAAGGGTTTTCATAATATCCTTTCAAATCAATAATCGGGAATGGTTGGAATTAGAAAAGACCAAACTTTTTCTTTGATGTAATAATAAAAACATGTTATAAATTGTGTTGGTATCCATGTGAGGGGGAAACTATTTTCACTGTAGAAGAACATGTCTATAGTGGTGTATTTCATAAAATAGAAACCTCCAAAATTTGGTGTATAATCCAAAACTATGATAGTTAAAGGATGGGTTAAATCCTTGAAAATATGTTTTAAGTCATTGGTTGTTTAAATAATAAAAAGTTAATTTTTTTTTCTTTTTTTAAGGTGAAACCGAATGATGGTCATCATTGGATAGGAATATCAAATAAAGAAATGAGATGGATTCCTTAGAATGGGATGAATTTAAGAATATTTCCCTTGATATGTATTTTCCAAATGATGTTTTACATGGTATAGAAAATTAATTCTAAGAATTGAGGAAGAATAATTTTCAATAGACTCATATAATTCAAAGTTCCCCCATTTTCAAAAACTTTATTTAGGATATTGATTATAAAATTAACCAGTTTTACTTTGGATAAAATCCAAGATATCTAATAGAATTGGAATCTCATGAATTTAAAATTTATGAGAAACTTATTTTATGTAATGAGAAGGAAAATTATAGAGTTTTATTATGATAATTTTACCTACAAAAACAAGATAATAAAGGTGTCCAGGTAGTAGTGGAAAACATGAACCAAGTAAATATGAAGGTAAGAAAATCAAGTTTCCAACATTTGATAAGTGTGGTAAAAATAACCGTAAAAATGTATTATAAAATCCTATAATTTTTTCAGTAAGTTTTTACATTTGGCTCATGACTTAAAAGAAAATGATTATAACAATGATCAGATAAATAAGGGAAGGTCTATAGTAATATGTTTTAACTATATTAAAATTGGTCATTATGTGAGTACTTATCTAAATATATAAATAAAGGATGGAATTAAATAATACCATAAGTATAAAGGTATAAATAAATATTTTATGACTACTATAGTAGATGTTTGGACATCTAGTGATGTAGTTCCAGGTACATTGCTTTTTTGTTAAGATTATGTCAATGTCTTGTTTGATTTAGTGTCTATACATTTTTTAATTTTTGATAAATTATCTAGTAAATTGTAAATTTCACATCATAAAATAAATATATATGTTTAGGTCAAAATAACAGTTGGTATAATTAAGTAAAAAATAAATTATAACAATCTTATTATTATAAAATGGACAGAAGTATCTTCCTTACTTTCTTGCAGTGCTCTAGAAGATCTTACCTTTCATTTAATTTTTTGTAGATTATTTCATTACTACTAGTTGTGACCCTTAACAGAATAGAAATTACAAGTATCATTCCTAAAACAGTGCTCCTTGAGGTGTCGAATGGACTGATAGTCCAAGAAAAATGAGGGTAACTTCTCATATATAATCTTTAATTTAATGTCATCCATTGATGTGGAAAGCACAAACTGATCAGACAAATTATAATTGAGATCGACTTCAAATAAAACCATGACATAATAGCAAAAAAAAGACATCTCTATAGTTTTATCCATTTTGATAGGATTTTCCACACCCAAAGAAATATCAAAGAGGATGTGAGGGTGCCAATAAATCCAATTCAGACCCAAAATTAGAATTCATACCTGAACTACAGAGTTCTTGATGGAGAATGGATTGAAATAGAATTCCCAATCTTTAATGGTAACCAATCATGGATTTAGGTAAATAGAGATGAACCCCTAAGTACAGCGTTTGAACTCCTCAGTCGGGAAGAGGATATGGAAAAACCCCTTTCCTATTGAGATACAACTCAAATCGGGGAAACCCCAAACCGTGTTAAGTCTTTCCAAAAGGTTATATGCCTTAAAAGGCTTAGAACTATCCAGTAAAATCAATCAATTAGGGATAAAAAAGTGGAAAATCTTATGCATTTCAGAGATAGTATCCTCATTAGCTTGATCATGAACGATCTTACCTTTGCAGATAATCCTTTCAGGAGCAAAGTCCTTCAGAGATGAAAAATTCCACCTGCTTGTATCATCATATCTCACGGTGCCTTCTTTAACATCGCTTGTCAATTAGAGGTCCCTAGAATGAAATAAGGGAAAAGAATCCCCCATATAAAGAAGATCAAACTCAAGATCTTGAGGAAATTTCATCCACTTGAAACCCTAGATCAGAATATTTTCCCCACAGAGGCTCCTGAACCCACCATCCATAGAGATTTTCTGTCTATAAAAACTCTCATAAGCTGATTTTGAAGACAAGGTTTTGGAATTTTAGGCTTGCTTTCCTAAATTTTTAACTTTTACCATGTTAACCCTTTTTTACCCATTATAAATTGTTTTTATAAAAAAAATGAAGTTACCCATATTATATAATTTATATATTATAATTTGAAATATGAAAACAACTCATAATATTAAATTTCTAAAATTTATAAAAATTAATTCTAAATTAATTATTGTTTAATGAATAAAAATAGTTTTATAAAAAATATAAATTTAGATTAAAAAATGTCAAAAAATGGTTTTAAATTAAATATAATATTTTAAATGTAAAATTTTAATTTATATATAAATATTTTATTAGTAAAAATGTTTCATAATTTTTTTATTTGAGCTTATATCCTGTTGATGTCATAAAAGTCTTGATATTTGTAAAAATAGTATTTTTCATTATTCACCTAGAATAAAACATTTTAGAAAAATCTCAAAAATTAATCCAAATATAATATTGTTATAATGAATCAAAAAATTAATTTAATTTTTTAAAAATTAAGATTATAAAATATAGGAATTTAATTTTTAATTGGAAATATAAAACATAAGGATTAATTTTTTTTATTAGAAAATGAATTTTTAAATATTAATTGTTCTTATTCTAATTTATAATTAATTACTAACTAAAATAGTTTTAATTTATTGTTCCCATCAATAACATATTTTATCTTCATTAATCCTTAATATATTTAGTTTCTTAGAAAAATACATAGTGCATAAAAAGGAAATTTTTCAAAAAATACATTTTTAATCATAAAATGATATTATTAGTTATTTTTCTATATTGATTTAATTTTCAATATATTAGTATAAAAATGGAATTTATTTTTTTTCTTTTGAGTTAGATTTTGAAATGTGGTTACTTCTATTTATGCCTTCTATTTAATAGAAACATTTAATGCTTATAATTTTATCTTAACAAAAGGTATCATTATTCATTTTTGTTTGGTGTTCCACATAGAGGAAGCTATTAAAAATAGTATTTATTTAAATTATTTGTAAAATCTAGATGCGTTACATTATACCCCCTTAAACAAATTACATCCTCGCAATTTTAATTTCTCTCACTAATTAAAATAGATGATGATATTATTATTATAGTCATGACTCAAGAAATAATTTCTAATGAAATATAAACCTCACTAACTTAGGTAATACTGTAAAACTCATATCATGATTGTGTAATATGACCCATATAATGTAATTAATCTCAATACGGAGTTCATAATTATCTTTACACTGATAGATGATCATATGTTGGTTTAGGATTTTAAATGTGACTTCCTTATTTTTGAGAATTGATATAGGATTTATATAGATATAGATAATAAATTTCCAAAATCATATAAATTGTAAGAAATGAATAATAATTATATTTTCATGAATCAGATTCTCATAAACTTTATATCAGGATAAAATAATCATGTAACTAGTGGTTTTTTCTAATAAATCAATATCAAATTTTTGGGGCATTTATTTGATGATATTAGGAAACACTATAGATATAATAGAGTGGATAGAACTATAATCCAATAAGACATCCACAAATTCAGAGTATAATATAGTTTAACCTTAATTATCATAATCCACTTCAATGGTAGTTATTGCATAGGTTCTTCCTTGTTCCCTTGGAGGTTTCTTATAAATATTATTCATGTTGTCCCTTGGGTTAAGAAATTGATTTCAATAATACCAAAATACCTTGTATGTGAAGCATTAAAGTGTAAGGGATATATTTGTTGGTAACTCTATGGCTTCCATTTTATTTTCCAACCACCTAATATATTTTAAAAAATCGTAAGTTAGATGTCCAATCCTTCTACACATAAAACATTTTCTTATTCCTTTGATACATTCCCTTGGGTTCTTATTACAAAATTCATGACTCATAGAAAGTTGAATATTTTTTCTTTAATAGTATTTATTATATTAACTTAAATAAAAATCTATTATTTTATTATATGGTGCATTTTTAAATTCAACTAGGTTTAAATTTTTAATCAGATGTATATAAATATATTTAGGCATAACCACAAGATTTATCACTTCAACTCCTATATTATTCGATTATTTATTAGGAAAATCACTACATTGTTCATGGTACCCAATATTAAATCATTTAATATGGTCTTTATCCATTAAATAAATAAAGTAAATCTTTTGTATAAGAATTAATAAATGTATAAATGTAAAATAATAAACATAGAATTATTAACTCATAAATGAAATTCAAAACCTTAACTTGTGAATATATATTTTTCAATATTGGTTCTCCATATTCATATTACTGTTAGGGTCTCTAACCATACCCTTAAAATGTAATCAGATCCTTTATAATGGTTTATAAAGGGAATGTTAATTTACTAAAGCATGACCCCTAAGAGTCTCAAACCATGTGAGAATTTATTCCTATTTTCCATTTACTAGGTGCAGATAGAGTAAATACCATAGCAACCTTTTCAGGGTTATTACCTATAGGTGTATCTCTGTCGTATCTTACATCCACTTGTTTTTATCCAAATAGAGATATCATTTCTAGGAAAACATACAATCTCTAAATTACCAAAATGTTAAGATGTTATATTATACTTTGACTTAAACCTAGGGTTTTTTCAAAAAAAATCTCATAAAAATTCATAAAATAAATAATTTAAACATAAAAAATAACTAAAAACTACTATGATACCAACATAGACACCCTAAATCCACACTCCCAGTTATGGTGCTAAAAAAATTCTTTAAAAGCTAGATTTTATACCAACTGAGGTGGTTCAATCCAAACTTATATATATTTTCATAAGTTATACATTACATCTCACAATAATCAAAAAATCCAAATATCCAAAGGTTTAGAGTATTTGGAGATTAACTATTTAAAAATATTTTTCTGAAAATTTATCTATAATCACACCATAAGGGATCCACCTATCGAAATATAATAAGTAATACTTTTCTTCATAACCTGGGGAAAGTAATAAATAATAAAAGGGTGATCTCAAACTTTAGTATGTGTAAACATAATAAATAAAAATTTAAGATCATAAGTAATCATAGGATAAGTATGTGGGTATTAGATCATAGTCAATATTAATGAACATAACATTAGAAATCATACCAAGGTGAACATAGATCATTAATAATAAATCAAGGCATAAGTATCTGAGAATAATATAATAAATAAGTCATGGTAGTGTAGAGCATCAAACAAACTTGAGTCCTAAGAAAATAACATAAGCATATGAATATGACATTAGAGTGTGGGATAAACATAAGAATATAAAGCATAGGTCATGGCTAACAATAAATACATTCAACGCATATTATTCTTGGGCTAACCACCCATGTACCTTCTTGGTATGGGGATACCATCCATATACCCTTCTTATGCTTGGACTTACCACACGTGTGCCCTTAGGATTTGGCTTACCACTCATGTACCCTTCTTAGAATTGGGTTTACCACCTGTATAACCTTGTTATTAATCTTACCACATGTTCTCACTTGGATATCAAGAGATAAAAACATTTCCAATACAATAAAGGTATTTAATAGACCTAACCCATCACATTATGAAAACTATACATAATAGTGACATAAGATCATATAGACATTCAACATATAAACAAATATTAATTAACTTGTGGGAAAGATATGATCTTTAGGAAGACTTCATTAAAACATCGTCATTATAAACCATATAGATAAATAATTCGTGTGGTATCATAATAATATTTCCTAAGCGTAACGTAAATAACATCAAACAATGTTGACATAGATAAAAATAATAATATAACATTTATTAATCCCACTAGAGAAAGAAGTTGGATGGTATCATAATATTGTATCATAGGTTTAATATAATAAACATAAAAGGATGTTGACATAGATGAAAAACACCCATGTAATATTATTATAAAAATAAATTTTTAAAAACAATAAAAAATATCATTTTTTAAAATTCTTTCAATCTTTAAAATTAAATATTTAAAAATAAATAATATGATTTTGATAAAATAATTTTAGAAATTAATCTGTAAAAATAAAAAAGGGATTTATAAAAAAATTCTAAAATAAATATTAACTCAAAGAAAATCTTTGAGAATATATAATAACACATAAGACTTATTTCATTATAAATAAATACATGCCTTTAAAATCACTTTTAAAAACAAGAATTACATTTCAAAATCAAACTTTTACTTTTGAAAAATCTAACAATATTTTCTATTATTTTAAAAATAATTATGAATTAAAAATCATTTGGAAAAATATTTTAAAATATTAAAAGTAATATTTGTATAATATAATTCTCATAATGAAGAAAGAATGTGTTCACATAGAATATGTTAAAAATGATGCTTTTTTTAAGGTGATATATTTGAAAAATGTAAAAATATGATTTCAAAATATTATAAGGAAAGTCATGGAGTATAAAATTACATTAATAAATTAATTAATAGTTGATAAGTAAATATATAAAATGAATGCTTCCATAAAAGAGGAATATTCTTTATTGTAAAGAAGAGGTGGGTTTAGTATCACCTATAATAATCACATCAAGAAAATTGTATACCGTAGAAATGAAATGAAGGTGGGACATGTAAAACCTAAGTAAAAACTATAAGATAATTAAATGGTTTTATTTTTAGATAGAATGGGCATACATATTCCCCATATAGATTATTATTGAAAATAAATCTCGATTTAAAAATGAGATTGGGGATGAAGCCATTATAAGTTTAGAAAACCTTGAACTAAAAGTCATTGAAAGATAATAATTGATATAGATATGTATTACCTTTTATAATAATTGAATTTATAATAAAAATAATTCCTTGGTTATTATATATTCAATAAAAATAAAACAATTTATGGATATAGAATATGTCTCAAACAACAAAAAATGAGTTGTAAAACCATTACAACATCCTTACCACTAAAATAAAAACCCCACGAAACATAGAACATAATTTACTCAATTAAATATATTTAATTTAATGATAATTAAATTTTAAAGATTTCCATGGGGGTTATATACACCCAAAAATAAAATAATAGGTGAATACAAAACATATATAAATGAAGAGAAATTGAGATTAATAAACCTTTATAGAATTGGTAAATTTTGAATCGTATCCATTTGAATGAGAAAAATTTAAATAGAACTTTAATTTACATTAATAGAAGATAAAAATGATATAAAAAATACACATTGTTATTATATACACCATATAAAGAAAAATAGGTGCATAATACAATACATGTCTCAATAAATCAATGTTTAGATGGAAACCCTTACCCTATATTTATTCATAGTTGAACATTGTTTAGCATCCTATATAAAAAAACATAACTATATTAATAAATTATTTTAAAAACTTATTAATATATATTACCTTTTATACTTTTAAATTATAATAATTTATAATATATTATTAAATTAATAATAGTTTATTCACATCATTTAATGTTAGTAATCTTAGTTGTCTTGTGTATGCTTTTAATGTCGATGTTGATACCCATTATTTGATACCAAGTTCATAATTATTTTATTATTTAAGGTTATGTGATCTATTTTTTATAATGACTTATAATTTTCCAATTTCATTCCTTGAGGGTTTCAATTATAGTTCTTAGGGATAAAATTGGTGGTACGCTTGTTTCATTAAGGGTGTAATATTAATAATAAGATAAATATTGATATAGCTTTTCTAAAACCATAAAAAACAATATTTCATATTTTATTTCTAACAAAAATATTCAATATGTTTCAATATTCATTCATGATATAAATTTATAGTAGTGTTCACATAGTTGGTTAAACTGACCCAAATAAGAACATGCTATAATTGATTGGTCACTATAGTTGAGAAAGTGATTCATTTGGAATAATATAATTATTAAAGAAGTAAAATGATATTATATATCTTCTTTCAGGATATTAATTATATTTTAAGATATTTATATAAATAATAAATTTCTAGATGAAAAACATAATATGTTGCTTTCTGGTGGCGAAAAACCACGTGTACACACGAATGAAGTATTCATTTTCCATAAAATGGGTTAAATTTAGGAAATGGATTATATTTTAAAAATCATAAAAAATTTATAAATATAATATTATTTAATTAAATTCACTTTTTGAACTAGTATTTTATATTAGTTTAGGAAAATAAAACACGTCATTTTGTGAAGGTGGTAGTCTATACATATGCACAAACTACATTTTTTGTTTTCTAAGGGAAAAAATAAAAATATGGATAATGAATATTCCATAAAATAAAAAAAAATTATATAAATAATAATAATATAATATTATTTTAATGGATAAAATAGTTTTTTATGAGAATTATAGAAAAGGAAAAAGATTAGAGACTGATTAGTACATATATTGAGAATTTAAATATTCTCTTGAAGTAATTCTTGTAAGTGGTGGGCTTAGGAAAACTTCTTGTGAAAATAGGAATAGTAAAATAAAATATTATACTATGTTAAGTAAATTGGATTTTGTTTCGTGGGAATATCTAATTTTATAGTTTGTTTTAAGGGGTGGTGGAAGGGCCCATTTATAAGTGTAGAGAGTATAACTTTTGTAACAATCTAAATAGACAAGTTATAATTAAAAAAAGTATCTCCAAATGTGAGAAATAATTGAGAGGGGAATATTTTTTGCCTATTAAAACTCTAATACACTCATTTTACTAAAACATTTAAGGAATTTTAGTCTTTTTCATTTTATTTCTTAACATTTACTAAAAAAATTACTTTTAATGATGTAACTCTTTTTATACACTTGGTAACTTATTTCTATAAAAATTTGATATTACCATGATTAAATAATTTATATTTTATGATTAATAATATGAAAAAAAAATTAATAATGTTAAATTTTTAAAAGTGATAAAAATTAATTCTAAAATAATAAGTGTTTAATGTATAAAAATGGATTTAGAAAAAAATATCAATTTAGGTTATAAAATTTCAAACATTGGTTTATAAATTAAACATAATATTTTAATTTTCATATTATATTTATTATATAAATATTTTATTATTAAAACGGTTTCAAAGGTTTTTAATTTTTTATTATATCCTGATGATTTCATAAAATTCTCGATAATTTGTTATAATGATATTTTATGCTATTTATCTAAAAAACAATATTTTTAGAAAAATATAAAAAAACGTCTCATAGGATAATATTCTTATGATGAATCCAAAGTTGAAATTAATTTTTTCAAATGAAAACTCTAAAATTTTGGATTTTAACTTTGAAATGGATCAATAAAATATAATGAAAATTTCTATTATAGGAAAATAGATTTTTTAAATGTAAACTATTCTTATTCTAATTTACTATAAATTACTAATTAAATTAGTGGTAATTTATTATTCTAATTAAAAATATATTTTATCATCATTAAAACATAATTTATTTTGTTTCTTAAAAAATCATAGTGCATAAAAAGGTAATTTTTAGAAAAATATTTTTTTAATAATAAAATGATCTTATTGGTTATTTTTCTATACAAATTTAATTTTATTGATGAATTATTATTGAAATGATATTTATTCTTTCTACTTAGATTTCATAATGTGGTTACTTATATTTATACCCTCTAATTAAATTATCACATTATAACTTTCACATTTAAGATTTGTAATTTTATCATAACAAAATGTATCAATGTTATTTTTAGTTTCGTGTTGTGTACAGAGTAATAAATTCAACATAAAATTTTTTAAAATTAATTATTAAATTTTAGGGTGTTTCATAATTGGTATTAGGTTTTGATAAATCCCAATAATTACCTACAATGCATCTCCATCATCATCATCTATAATGAGAATATATCAATTTAAATTATAATATGATATTTATCATCATCACATTGAAAAAAAAATTAGGAGAACCAAGAAATATTGGTAATCTCAATTGAGAGTTATAGAGATGATATAAATTGATTAACATTTTTTATAAGAATATTTAAGAAAATAATTAACATTATTAGTGATTAAAAGCTTTATATATACATTATGCGTGGATTTCTCTCCTTTTATATATCGTAATCCTCATCCCCCATGATGACCCTTCATATAGACTCCCTACCAAGGGGTTTTTAGGATGTATAGAGTTTTTATTGAAATTTTATTATTTATCCAATATATTTTTTACAAGAATTTTAATATTTTGATATAATGATATATTTTTTAAAATTATTTTTTAGTTTTTTTATTTTTGAAATTGAACTATTGTAATATGGTTTTTTTATCAGAATCTATGTAATATGATTTAAAAAATTTAGAAAATTAATGTTATTAATGATATCATATAATTAAAATGGTATATATATCACAATTAATTTATTAAAAATAAATATTTATACATTGATATGTTATTATAAAAAATATCTCTCACGATGATAGATTTGATGATCCATAATGAATAAAAATTTATTTCAATGTGATATTTTAAAACTGTTCAATAATGGAAAATAATTTTTGTAATATAGTTTTCATGAATTTTTTTTATTATAGTGACATGTTTTTCTAATAACTATTAAATTATTTTTATTTTTTGGAATATTCATTGTATAATAATTTCAAATCATCAAAAATGATTCCATATAAAATTCAACATCAATTTAATATTTCTTTAGAACCAAAATCCTTATGGTTACTAATTTAAATATTTATTTAATGTTTCTTTAAACATAATTTGATGGAGTAGAGATTTTTATTTCTCATCACCTATTATTCATTGGGTGAAAATGTACTTTAGTAAGACAATGGTTGCATTCATGTGTATATTTGGTGGTTATTTATGTTGTTATTAGGGCTACTATTGGTTTTTTCCACTTTTTGATGATCTTAACTTTTTTTGGTGACAAGGATACTATTTCAGTGTTTTTTATATCTATAATAACGATTATTTCTTTCATATTTACTTGTTAAGGTTCCCTCTAGTTATTTTCTTGTTGTGGTTTTTCTATTGGCATGTATTGTCCAATGGGATGGTCCCATAAATGAAGAGTGGAGGTGAAGATGGGATATATAACTAAGAAACATATGGTATTTATTTTGGAGTGTTTTTCTAGGATCTTGGATGATAGAGAAAAGATATAGTCCTCATGAATTGTGATTAACAACCTGATCCCTATTTTAATTTTGAATCTTCTCTATAGTTTTTGTTTTTTTGGAGTTGTTAATAATTTGGTGGAAATATTTTGGGTTGGAATTCAAATAATATGGTTCCCACTCAACACCAAAGAGTGTTCTTATTTGAAAAATTAAAAACAAAATTGTATTTAGAGTAATGGAATAAACCATTAAATTTTTTGGATAATATGGTGCCAATAGAGATTCATTACATATATAAATATTACATTTTTTTAATTTATTACTTTATTTAAAAATATAAAAAATATTTGTTCAATTCTCTTTTTTTTTGAATGAAAACAATTGAATTTCATTATTCTTCATGGTATATATTTCATTTTTGTGACATATTAGATTTTTTGGGTTATTTAAATTAAAAAATAAACATTTCTGAGATATTATATAATGATTACATAACACAATATTTATCACAATATATGTATCATCATGAAAACTTTTTCAATTCAAAACATAGAATCATGTATTTATGACACTTCACCAGATCATTAAATTCATATCAAAAAAAATTAAATAAGTGTGTATCCTATTATACCCTAATACCATTTTACATTATAATATTGGGATATTTTACATGATATAGAGTGGATGGTGATATTATAAGGCTTATCTCTTGGGATTACTCACTCCCAATAAGTGATGTTGGGTCTTCTAGGTTGGTAATGTGCTCGAGAAGTTAAAACTCCATCCTTCTCCTCCCTCTCCCTTATATTCTATCCCCCATCATCTTTATTTCCTTTTATATTTTTTTCTTATAATAATTATATTCTTTCAACTGTCTCAGTTTTTTCTAGTTATTTTTCACATGGATATTTTTCCTCTTAGTATTTTATGATTTTGTTTCTTGTTCTAATGACTTATTTCATTCATGATGTTTTGGGTCATAGTTTATCCTTTAGATGTTATGTTACTATGCAAGGATGTTGACTCATAGTTAATGGACCTATATAATCTTATAATTTTTCTCTTCATATATAGCCTATGATGATTAATACTTATTTATTTAAGTAATATCCTTATCTTTAATCTATGACATATCTATAGATTTTATGGGATTTATCCCTATCAAAATGGTAGATCTCATCCATAATACTATGTTTTTGAGTCCTACATGGTCTTAAAGAGGACTCTCATGTACACTTTGACTCAATGGTGGTGTGATTTAGTGTTTTTATCCTCAAATATATCTTTATTAGTGTAGTGGGATCATTGATAGTGAATTTTGTGTTAGTAAAATAAATTCAGTGGTCGATCTAGTGGGTTAAACTCATATTGACTTTAAATCTCTCCTTTTGAATATTGGTAGTCATTTTCCCTACACTTTGGGTTTTATATCACCTTTACTAGTTTCTTATTCATGTGTTGGCCCTATATAGGTTGATAATGTTTCTACTAGCTCTCATACTTCTTTGGTGTGGTTCCATCAGTATGCCATTCTATTTAGATCTTAGGGTTTTATTTTGGTAATTTTTTTCATTGATTTTTTATTTATAATAGAAATTTCATTTTTAAAGGTTGTAGAAACCTCCATTGGTGTCAAAATTATACAATAGACACTTGTGATTGGGGTGAAAATTATGGGATCCTTCATCCAATATATACATAATCAATTTCAACTTTACCATTACTCCATTTGAAATTAATATTCTTGTTTTTGGTTGATTGTTCTTTATATGATTTCATTATTTTTAAAGGAGTTTTCTTATCATGATGGTGTATGACCAAAGTCATGAATCTAGTTTGGTATAAGTTTTTTGAATTAATGGAAACTTTAACTATCCCATAGTCATTGGTTTTGTGATGTGGAAATCAATGGAAGTCTTGGTTGTATTATGGTGATGGAAACTATGATTTTGGATGATTATATATCATATTGTCTCATGTTATATGATATTATATGGTATTGATGCATCTTCGGGATCAAGGTGCTAAAATTTTGATGTGTGGATACTTGGATTTCCCAACTTTTTTGTGCAAGGAAATCCTCCAATTCGATGTTGGTAATTTATTTCATTTATATTTTTGGGTGTTTAGATTATTTTCCTTAAAATGTTCTTTGAACTGAGGTACAAGGGTAATGTATTGATTGGACTGGCTTTTCTATTCCATGGGGAACCTATAGACCAATACCTATTTTCATAGGTTCTATTTCATGGATGTGGATTTTTGGAAAATAAAAAAAAATGAGATTTGAGGCTAAACCCTATAAATCCCTTAGAGATTGAAGAACCCTCATGAAGTGAATTTAGAAAGAGGGAGTTTTGATTACTTGAGGTGATTCATTTATGAGTTATAATTGAATTAATATTATATTTATTTACAAAATGATCATGGATTATTTGGAATTTTTTTATTTTGATATAGAGATAAAAAGGAATGATTTTTTTTATAGATTCAAAATAGTCACCTCCACCCCTTGGAAAAAAGGCATCTTTAAAAATTCAAAATGGATTTTAAATAGTTCAAATGTACAAAATAATTTTAGTGGGTGTTTCCTTCTATATTTTTATGATATATAATGAGATTCTTAAAATGGTTGTTTTATATATCATTTCCAACAATGAATATTCCCATAATTGTTGGGACCAAGTTAGAAGGATAAGGAAGTAAGAAAAGTTTTTTTGTTACAGAGTGTTGTCTTTTGTTGTCAAAGAAGCTAAACCAATTCACTTTTTAAAAGTCTTGTAAAACCAGATGATGCTTTCCTGATTTGTATTTCACAAGTACCTTAAGTTTGGAGAACTTGTGATGCAAGCCTTATGAATAAAAGGGAGAGAGAAAGAAGTAAGTGCGCATGTATGCAGTAGGCGCACACGTATGCAGTAGGCGTGCAAGTATGTAGAGGCATGCATGTCATATTTCAAATAGAATTATTTCAAAAATATAGCAAAGGAAAGAAGACACACAATTACCAAGAAGGTGAGCAAGTACCAAAAAGGTGTGCAAGTACCAAGAAGGTGCGCAAGTCCCAAGGAGGCATGCAAGTGAGAGGGATTCGCCCAAGTTCCAAGAAGGAACGCAAGTACCAAGGAGGCACGCAAGTGAATGTGATGCGTAGGTTTCCAAAATTCCTATAAAAATTCGACTACCCTCCTCATTTCATGAAGCTCGAGACTTAGATAAATATTTTGAGCTCTGAGCATGCAAGTCGAAGAAGTGTGGTGCGCAAGTTGATGAGGCGATCAAGTTGAGCCTCATTTTTAGGTGGTGTTCAATTGTTTTGATATCCAAAAAGAGGCGCGCATGTATAAAGGTAGCATGCAAGTATTTCTATCCACAAGGAGGCGTGCAAATATAAAGGAGGTGCGCATGTGGAAGGAGGCGCGCAAGTGGAAGGAGGCGCGCAATCTGTTTTTTCCAGGAGGATTCTACCAGCTTATAGGTAGGAAAGTGAAGAATTGCTTTGAAAGATTTGATCTAGGAAAGGTCATAAAGAATCACAGAATTATTTCATTACCCTATTTGTGCTAAGAGGGAGCACGCGCACTATTGGATTGTTTTCAAAGTGCTACACGAGTGTAAGGGTATATCCTACTCGCTGTATTCCACATAAAAGGATTATTTTCTTGTAGATTGTATGGTAATGGATTATTTTTGTACCATACCAAGGATTTAGCTACTCTTATTGATTAGTGAACCTTGTAAATCTTGTGTTCTTGTGGTTGTGTGTGTTCAGCAGGGAAGAAACTCTTTAACAGGAGGAGGAGGTTGTTTCATAAAGAATGAAACTTAAAAAGAAAAAGATATCACTGATTCACCCCCTCCCCCTCTCAGTGATACTTGGATCCTGACTGGGAACTTCAATTGGTATCAGAGGGAGGTTCCCTTAATTTATTCTTTGACGAAGTGGTTGAAGCGAAGCTGTGATAAAAAATCTAAACTGTGTGAACAGTTAGGGGATTCTGATTTTTGACGAAAAGAACTATCATAACTGGAAGGATAGAATGATGCCTTATCTTATGTCTCTTGGATATGAAGTTCTTGAAACTACAACAGATGGATTACCTACTATTTATGACAAGGTTCCTCTTACTTCTGTTGATAAGAAGAATCTTGGGAATGATGGAAGAGTTAAAAATGTGTCACTCTCATCTCTGTCTGAGAGTGAATTTTTAAGAGTGAAAGGTGTTTCTATAGCCAAAGGAATCTGGGAAAAACTGAAGAACATCTATGAAGGAAATAAAAAAGTGAAGAAGGATAAAATAAAAATCTAGAGACTGAAGTATGAAGACTTGAAAATGGGAGAAGCTGGATCTGTTGGGGACTTCTTAACCAGGATAAATGACATTGTCAGCACTATTAGATGTCTTGGTGAAAATATGGAGAATTCTACTGTCATTGAAATGATCTTAAGAATTCTTCCCGACAAATTTGATGCTAAAGTTTCTTCATTGGAAGATAGATACCCTGAAAAATTATCTCTGGATGATTTGCATAACAATCTTATCACTTATGAAATGAGAAGGGAGAAGACTCCGAAGAACAAAACCAAAGTTGATAGAGAAATGCCTTTTAAAGCCGCTAAGAGAGAAATGTCTAATAAGGCTCTTGAGGAAGATGGTGTTGCTGGCTCTAACTCTAAAAATGAGGTATTTGAAAACTTTGATGAAATTTTATCCTTGTTTTCTAAAAATGTGAGAAGAGGTACAGGAAAATATAAATGGAAACTTCCATCGAAATGTTTTGAATGTGGAGCTGTTGGCCACATTGCGGCTAATTGTCCTAATAGGAAGAAATTTGAAGACAGTGATGAAGAAGACAGAAGACCAAGAAGGTCTTGTAAGAAACAGGGTGCAAAAGATAGTTCGTCTGGAAGAGGTAAGGATAAAATGTTCTTCAAATCAAAAAGAAGAATCTTTTTTTTGAAAAGTGAAGAAGAAGATGATAGTGAGACTGGATCTGAAAATTCAGTTGCTAAGAAAGATAGAGAGAAGAACTTTATTGCAACTGTGAATAATGATGATTATGAGAGAAGTAGTTCTGAAGAAGAAAAAACTCAACCTGAATATTATTTGAAAGAAGAGTTGAAGGAATGTTTGAGAAAGATCAAAAGGCTTGAGAAGGAAAACAAGAAGTTGACAAATGAAAATTCTTCTGTAAACAATAAAGAAGGTTTTACAAATTAGAAAATCAATATGAAAAAGGATATTGATGATCTGAAGAATTATCTTGAGAATGCAAATAATTGCAATGATCATCTTGAAATAAAGATGAAGGCAAAAAAAGAAGAGTTGGAACCTATCCAACAAAAATTCTATAAAACTAAAGAAATGATTATCATTTTCAAAAACTCTATCTATGATGTTGGTGAATGTTCTTTGAAGGAACCTAAGAAGGATAAAAAAAGGTTTCCTTCAAAGGTTGAAAAGAAAAGTAAAAGTGGTTTTGAAATGATGAATACTGGGAAATCCATGTATGTTGTAAAGACCAACAAAATTGGGAATTCTGATGTTTCAAAGAACCCTGAGTTCAAATATGATTTAAAACATTCTGAATCTAGAAAATTTTCCAAAAATTCTGGTTTTGATAGAACTGAAATGGAAAGCAATACTTTGATTTATAACTGAAAGGCTGGTGGCTCAGAAAACAAAGACAGGAAGGTGGCAGAGAAATGTGTTCTTGATTCTGGTTAGTATGGAAATTTCAGAGGCAAATACTCTTTCTATGGATACTGATGGTATTTTGGTGGATTTGGACATATTACAAATATGTGTTGGTTCAACCAACAACATTACTATTATTCCACAGGTTATTAAAGGCAGGGTTTGAGGGGGATTCAATCTCCTCAAAGAAATAAGTTAGAAAAGGTTGTTGTAAAGAAACCTAAGAATGTTGGAGTAAAGATAAAAAAAAATAGCTTCTAACCCCTGGAAACTATTTGTGAAATATTTTAACAACCTGGAAATCTTATGAAAGGATGCCTTGTTTTGTTACCATCACAACAAAAGCTCATTAATAATTCTCCGGAGTCGGAGGTGAAGAATGAAAAGGAAGAAGTAAAACCTCTTGTTATTGAAACCGCTTTGAAAGCTATAAAAGGAGAACAACCATGGATTCCTGATAGTGGATGTTCATCTCGTATGACAGGAGACTTAAAGCTGATGAATAATGTGAAAGACTTCAAAGAAAGAACAATGAAATTTGGAAATGATGAATCTCTAAGGATCAAAGGTGTTGGATCAACCATCATTGGAAAAGAACAGATAAAATCTTGGAAAACATTATATGTTGATGGACTGAAAAATAACCTCCTTAGTGTGTCACAAATCTGTGATTAAGGAAACAAATTTATCTTCAGAAAATATGGATTTATTGTTAAAAGTGAAAATGATGGAAATATAGTTACGAGAGGACAACGCACAAAAGGTAATTTATTTCAAGTTGGTGAAGTGCAGAGCTCTTGCTAAATGGGTGTTGTGGATGAAAATAAGTTATGGCATAAAAGGCTCTAACATATGTGTCAGAGAAATATGTGAAAGTTATCAAAAAGAGATAGAGTCCGAGATATGCCTAATTTATCAAGAAAAAGAGATTGGTGTTGCACCATTTGTGAGAAAGGGAAGATTACAAACTCTATTCATAAGAGAGTTGTAATTCGCTCAAAAAGGACATTGGAACTCATACACTCTGATATCTGTGGACTAATGAGCATGCAATTTACAAATAGAGATAAGTACTTCATTACTTTCATTGATGAAATTACTCACATTACTTGTATTATGTACATGAGACATAAGTCAGATGCTCTGAAAATGTTTAAGAGTTTTAGGAGGAAAGCAGAAAAGGAATGTGAGTATTTAGTGAAGAAGTTGAGATCAAATAATGGTGGAGAGAATAATAATGAGGAGTTTGCAAGATACCTTGACAAACATGGAATTTGGCATGATTTCAGGTCACCATACACACCTCAACAAAATGGGGTTGCTGAAAGAAAGAATCGAAGTCCGGAGGAAATAGGGAGAACTATGTTACTTGAACATAGTCTTTCTCAATATTATTGGAGGAAAGGCATGAGAACTGCAGTTCATATACAGAACCGATGTTTCTACAGGAAAAAATTAGATATGACTCTATATGAAATGTTCTATAAAAAATCTCCAAGTCTGAAACACTTCAGAGTCTTTGGGATTCCATGCATGATAATGAAAAAATGTGGAATCCTGGGAAAGTTTGAGCAAAGAGGAGATGACATAATTTTTCATGGCTATGCTCTAGAAGGAAGTGGTTATATTTTCCTCAATAAAGGAATAGGAAGAATTTTTTATTCTTCAGATGTAAAATTTGTTGAAAATGCTGAAAAAGAAAATCATCCATATGTTGATGTGGAAGTTGATCAGGATAGAGAAGTTTTTGTGAACAATTCTGATAATACTGCAGACTGTGTTAATCCTACTCAAGAAGAGGAATCTGACTTAGAGATCTCAAGTGATGAGGAAGAAGTTCAAAAAACTCATACTAGATTTAGGAAGTAACTGGAGGCTCAAAACATTATTGGAGATAAAGATCAGAGGGTTCAAAAATAAGAACAACAAATGCTATATCACATACTTCTCTTAATTCAAAAGTTGAACTGAATTATGTAAAAGAAGCATTTGAGCATCCACAATGGGTTCACGCTATGAACGAAGAGCATGATCAGATAGATATGAACATTACTTGGGAACTTGTACCTAAGCCGGACAACAAGAACATTATTGGTACAAAGTGGGTTTTCCAGAACAAGCTGAATGAAGAAGGTTAAGTAATAAGAAACAAAGCAAGATTGGTTTTCAAAGGGTATTCACAAATTGAATTCATTTATTTTGATGAAACCTTTTCTCTAGTAAAAAGATTAGAAACAATCATAATCTTTCTTTCCATTGCTGCATAATGAGGTTACAATATATTTCAAATGGATGTAAAATCTGCATTCTTGAATGGTGACCATGATGAGGAAGTTTACATTGATCATCCTTGTGGATTTGTTATTGGAAAGAATAAAAGATATGTGTGCAGATTGAAGAAGGATTTGTATGGGCTAAAATAGGCTCCAAGGGCTTGGTATTCTAAATTGGATACTTTCTTTAAGAATATGAATTTTAAGAAAGGTAGAGTTGATAGAAATCTTTACATCAAGTAGGGCCAAGAGTTTTCACTAATTGTTATTGTTTATGTTGGTGACATCATCTTTACCAGGAATGATGAAAGGTCATGTGAAAGATTTTATGAGGAGATGAAGACGTTATTTGAGATGTCAATGCTGGGTGAAATGAAATAATTTCTTGGGTTACAAATCTCACAGAAAAGGAATTATATCTTTCGGTCTCAAGAAAAATATGCTAAGGAACTTCTGAATAAGATTGGCATGGAAAATTCGAAACCAGTGTCCACACCTATCCTAGTGGGAACCAAGTTGTCTAAATATGGAGAAGGAAAGGAATTTGATCATAAAGGGTTTTGAAAGCTAATTGGGAGTTTGTTGTATTTGACTGCCTCAAGACCCTACATCATCTATGATGTCACGTTATGTGCAAGATTTCAATGTGATCCTAAATAATCACATCTGATTGCTTAAAAAAGAATCCCTGATATATCAAAGCCACAACAAATTTTGGAATTAGGTATGATGGCTCATGAAATATTGTTCTATTCGGGTATTATGATGCTGATTGTGCAGGAAATGTGGATGATCGAAGATCCACATCTGGTGGAGTTTTCTTTCTGGGGAAAAGCTGTGTTAGTTGGCATACCAAGAAATAGAATTCAGTAATTCTTAGAACAACTGAAGCAGAATATGTTGCTGCTACTCAAGCTGCAACTCAACTGATGTGGATGAAGACTCAGTTATAAGATCTACTTCTTGAAGTGAAGCTACCATTGCTCTTAGGTTGTGATAATCAGAGTGCAATCAATCTTACAAGAAACCCGGTACAACATTCTCGTTCAAAACACATAGATATAAAGTACCACTTCATCAAAGAGCACGTGGAGAATAATGAATTAAGGATAGAATATGTTCCTACATTTAAACAAGTTTCTGATATATTCATCAAGAATTTACCGAAAGGACCATTTGAAAAATTGAGGTTGAACTTGGGTGTCCAACCTCCTTATCATGATTAAGGTATTTTTTCCTGTCCCCTCTCTCATATTGCCTTTGGATAGTTTTTTCAAGGGGGGAATTTTATCATAAATCTATCCTCATAGATGCATGAATAAAGGGGGAGTTGTGGGTAAGCTGTGAATCCAGCATGTATGTGTGTGAACTATCCTAACTATTTGTTGGACTGATTGTAAGAAACAATGTTGTTTTCCAGGAACGTTAAGGAAGTAAAGAATGCTGAAGTAGAAGTTTGAAAGGTGTTATAAAGAAGGCTGAGGAGGTACGCTCATGAGATGTAATAGTCACTACTTTTGGACAGCATGGTTTTGGCTGTTAATAATTCATGTTTCCTATAATGAGTTAGCTCACGTAGGCTTAGAATTGTTGATAAGTAATACATTTCTTAAGGTTACAATGTTCTGTGATTTAAGAATCATGGTTGACAACAAAATCCAAAGGGGGAAATTGTTGGGACCAAGTTAATAGGATAAGGAAGTAAGAAATGTTTGTTGTTACAGAGTGTTGTATTTTGTTGTCAAATAAGCTAAATCAATTCACTTTTGAGAACTTGTGATGCAAGCCTTATGAAGGAAAGGGAGAGATAAAGAAGTAGGCGCGCAAGTATGCAGTAGGCGTGCAATTATGCAGTAGGCGTGCATGTATGTAGAGGTGCACAAGTCATATTTCAAATAGCATTATTTCAAAAATATGGCAAAGGAAAGAAGGCGCTCAAGTACCAAGAAGGAGTGCAATTACCAAAAAGGCGTGCAAGTACCAAGAAGGTGTGCAAGTCCCAAGGAGGCGCGCAAGTGCTAGGGAGTCGCGCAAGTGCCAAGAAGGCGTGAAAGTACCAAGGAGTTGCATAAGTGAATGTGACACACAAGTTGCCAAAATTCTTATAAAAAGGAGACTACCCTCCTCATTTCATAAAGCTCGAGACATAGAGAAATATTTTGAGCTCTGAGCGCGCAAGTCGAAGAAGTGTGGCGCACAAGTTGTTGAGGCGCGCAAGTTGAGCCTCATTTTTAGGTGGCGCCCAAGTGTTATGGTGTCCACTTAGAGGAGCGCAAGTATAAAGGTCGCATGCAAGTATTGTTTTCCACAAAGAGGCGCGCAAGTATAAAGGAGGTGCATAAGTGGAAGGAGGTGTGAAAGTGGAAGGAGGCGTGCAAGTGCAAGGAGGCACACAAGTGGAAGGAGGCGCACAAGCTTTATTCTCCAGGAGGTTTCTACCAGCTTCTGGGTAGGAAAGTGAAGAATTGTTTTGAATGATTTGATACAGAAACGTCATCATGAAGCACAGAATTATTTCATTACCATATTTGTGCTAAGAGGGAGCACATTCACTATTGGATTGTTTTCAAAGTGCTACACGAGTGTAAGGGTATGTCCTACTCATTGTATTCTATATAAAAGGATTGTTTTTAGTGTATTGTGTGGTACTGGATTATTTACATACCATACCAAGGATGTAACTACTCTTATTGAGTAGTGAACCTTGTAAATCTTGTGTTCTTGTGGTTGTGTGTGTTCAGTAAGGAAGAAAATCTTTAACAGGAGGCAAAGGTTGTTTAATAAAGAAGGAAACATAAAAATAAAAAGATATCACGGATTCACCCCCTCTACCTCTCAGTGATACTTGGATCCTGAATGGGAACTCCAATAATGACATAGGAATGGAGGCTAGGTAACACCTAAGGAACTCAAAGGAATAGAAGAGAAGAATCCATAATAAATAATGCTCAAAATGATCATGGAGTCTTATTATATAATAGAAAAATCTGTTTAAGAAACAAATTAGTGGAAGATGGTCATAGTGTCGACGTGTTTCAGTTGGAGGTCAAGTAAAGCCCACTAAAGTATAGGTGATACCAGGATGAAGTGGTCCAGTAGTGAACTATAGAGAGAACAATGGGTTTTTTTGAATGGTGTTTTAGATGTATATATTTATTGAGAATTTAAATGGATTAATATAATGTCTAAATGAGATGTATTCACACGTATAGAATCAATCATACTATAATATTGGACGTTACTAGGAGAACCAAATTATAGTGTTGTTCTGCCTTTTAATAAGATATTCTCTCCTTGAAAAAAAAATAAAAGATTGAGATGAGTTTTTAAAGGAATCTGATAGAAAATACTACCCATTCTAGGTATCATTCTAAGGAGTTTTTTTATTTTTTATTAATGAGATGGAAATTGGTGTGCATGTGATCAAAATTATTGAGTCACATGAGGAAAAGGGGAAAAATATCATTTAACTTGTCAATAGTTATCATTATATATTTTACTTTGAGGTTAGATCCATATATATGATTTTTTCCTTATTATTACTGATTATAAAATGGGAATGTGGTAAACAAGATTAAAACTATTTCACACTAGGGATTAGGAACTTGAAAACAAGATTTGGTGAACCTTGTATTTCACCCTTATGTTATATGTGTTTTGTATTTATTTTTCTCTCATCATAATTTCATCATTATTTAGATCTTTTTCACACTGTCCAGTAAGAAAATACAAGTTTTCTGTTGGTTTTTTCTATAACCACTAATTCAAAACCACCTCTCAGTGGTGTTCTACTCTCAACGAGGCCTTTTTGATGGTATCATGTGTGTTATAGTTATATGAAGTTGTCATCTTAGAAGGATATTTTTATGGTTTTTATCTCAAAAAAATATAGGTATATTCCCATTGATATTAATTATTTTTCAATAGTTATATCTTTTATTTATAAATTCTAGGGTGTTAATGGAAAATATTAATAACAAATGAATTTCTATATTTTTTATAATGGAATTTCATTTTTTGATATAGGGTATTATTTTTTATCTTCTATTACATGGCTTGGACATTCTTGATGTCACCATGAATCATTCATATCTACATAAATTTGGGGAATCCTATACTTTATTGGATAAGAAGAATATTGAAGTCAATGGGAGGTCACACAATTCATTCCTCTCATTCCTCTTAGAGAAATATTTTACATGATTCATGGACATAAAACCAGTCGATGGAATATAAAGGAAACTTCATGATATCCATGATGGAGACAAAATGGTGAAATAATCACTATTATAATCATTAGATGCTCAATTTGAATATATTTTAATATGATAAGATGAAATATTTGATGATTTATTTTATTCAAGTGAAATACATTAAAGATAAAATCACATATATAGAGAAATTATTGATTATTATACTATTGTAAATATGTTAATGGGAATATTCCATGATAAATTTGATCTGAATATTTCAACCCTAGATGATCAAAACTTGAATGAATACTCCATCAAAAAACTCAATAATGACTTGACTAACTATGAGATGATAATAGGATCAACCTTAAAGGGAAAATAAAATTCATATAATTATATAGAATTAAAATATTCAAATTGATTTAAATTTATTTAACCAAGTATGTATCATGATGAAGAAACTAATGTAAAAGAATATTCTATATATTTGAATGAACTTATATCGTTGTTTTCAAAATTCATGTAGTAATAAAATGGTAAATATAGGGGTAATGTTCCATTTATGTATTTCAATTGTATAAATATTGGACAGTTTTCAGAAAATTTCTTTAATAAGGAACATAAAGAGGGAGATATTAAAAAAACTCAAAGGTCTTTAAGAATAAAAAATGTATCAGGTGGTCATAATGGGTGAAAGTTCAAAAAAGTGAAAGAAAATTTCAATAAATCAATGAAGAATAAATTTTTCTTGAAATATAATCCAACATATTGTTATGTGAATAGTGAAATAGAGAATGTGGACTTAAGGAAAAGGGTTGATGAATTGTATAGTGAATTCATATATACCCAAAGATCCTTCCAGTAAAGAAGAAAAAAATATTAATGGAGAATAATAATGTATTTATGAGGAAGCATCAAAGTAGTTTTAATAAATAATATATATCTAGGTATGCTTAAAGGAAAACTAAAATCTTGATAGAGAAAATAAACAAATAAAACCTTAAAATAAATCATTAATAAAATAACTTGATAATTTAAAATTCAGACATTGTAGAGATTCTAGTAGAGTTTACATATAATATGGGTGATCATAATAGTATCCTTGAAGATAAGGATAAGATGATTTAGATTATTATAATAAATTCCACTATATAAAAAGGTTAAGTAAATTATCTAGAGATTATGTTTGTCGATGATAAAAAACCCAGAGGATCACTCACCATTTGTTTCAGAATTATTATAATGAATTGGGTGAAAACTCTAAATCTGTAGAGATGGTTTCTAATGAAACAAAGAAATATGTAGATTTTCTTTTGATACTATGAACCATTTTTTAGCACCTGGTCTTATAGTGTTTATGATATAATTATTGATAAAGAGAAGAAGAAATTCATTACATCACCAAAGAATATAAAATTACCATCTCTAATAAAATGAATATGTTAAAAATTATAGAGGAAAGGAGGTGCGAAAGAAGATGAATAATGACAATAATCCTAAAAGTAAAATTGACGGTAAAAGTGAAAGATCCAAAACATGAGCAATATAATAACAAGGGTTAGATAAAAATTGGAATACATAATGACAAACAGATTTTGTGGAACCTAATTTTGTCTTATAATATTTACCTTTGATAGAAGGATTTAGTGTTATAAATTCCATGGCCAAAAAACATATTTCTTATATAAAAATTTTTAACATCCCCTATAGAAGAGAGGTTTTGAATTGAAGAATAGTAAGTCTATTTTTCATAAGGGATATCTAAGACAATATTTAAAAGAGAAGGTAAAATTTCATAATTATTTCAAAAATCTTAAAGAAATATGTGGTAGGTGCGATAAACCAGGACACACCACCAAAACCTATCTTACCATACTATGAATTTAGATAAATTATAATGATTATTCAAAATTTAACAAGATGATGAATGAGAAAGATTGTGAAATGATGGTTGAGGTCACATATAAATCCAAAAAATAAGAGAATCATGCATACTTGATAGTGTTTTATCATCATACATGGATGAAAAAAATAATCTATTGAATATTATACAAAGTTATGATTGAGGTGTTATCAAATTCATAAATAATAGATCATTTAATATTAAAATAGTTGGATACATCAATATTGGTAATAATAAATCCAATGATGTTCTCTTTATCGATGGGATGGATTATAATCTCTTGAGTATTTCTCATCTTTGTGATAATGGGAAAGATATTATTTTTTAGAAGAATGGAAGTGCTATTATCTGGAAAAATAATGGAATAATCTTGATGAATGGATAGAAAACAAGTGAAATTTTATTTTAAATTTTCAATGATCATGGAACTTTTTTCATGATCCTGAAGGAGGAAAATCTATTTTTGAATAAGAGTATTAGTTATTTGGCGGAAAATAACATGTCATATCTTATCAAACATGAAAATTTAAGACATATACTGAAGAATAATCCTTAATGTATCAACACTTCTGTCACATGCCACAAAGTTAATATGGTAAATAAGAGGCAAAATTTATTTGATATTAATTTAAGGAAACCACTTGAGGTAATTCACTCAGATGTGTGTGTCCAGTGATCTAGAATTCATCCAATATAGTTAATTACTTAATGAATTTTTTTAATAATTTTACATATATGATTTATGTTAATTTCAAACCAAATAAGTCACAATCTCTTAAGAATTTAAAACATTTTCAAAGAATTTATGAAAATTAAGTGGGATGTGTTATCAGAATATTTCACTCTGGTAATGGATTTGTATACAAGAATAATATTTTGAGGAATATCTTAATAATCATGGGATATAATATGAGTATATAACTGCATACATACCCCAATATAATTAAATTACTGAGAAGAAGAAATTAAGCTTAGTGGATATGAAAATAACAATTATACTGTATCATGGTACCTCAAAATATTTATGGAGATAATACATAAATATAGAAGTTTATATTCTCAGTCATTTTCTAATTTAATCCAATTTCATCAACACACCATACAAGTTATGCATTGAAAACAAATTGAACTTAAAAATATTGAAACAATTCATAATCTATTATTATATCGAAATTAAATAAAATAATTTGGTAATGTTTTATGTGAGATCTAATGAAGATATATTTCTTAGTTACACACCAGTGAAAGTAATTACGATAATTATAATAACAATATAAGGAAAATTGTTGAAAATTTTGAATTAATCACATTATAAAAGAATAATCATTCAAAAACATTATTATGGTAAAACCCCTAGTTTTATATTAATTATTGTTTTATTGTATATTTAGATGTTATATAATGATTGGTTTATCTTCTAGGATTTTCTAGATGGTTTTGAGTAATTTTAAAATCACTTAAGAGTGAGTGAGGTTTGAGTACAGTTAGAGAAAACCATGTGGTTTTTCCAAGGTAACTATGTATAGGGAAAGTATATTCTCTAGAGAGGCACACAGTTTGTTCATGGTTTGGGAAAACCATATAATAACCGTATGGATCTAGAAATTTTTATGCAGATGATATTTTATAGTAAGTTTATAGTTTACCACACCACACATCTCAGTCGTGAGGCTCTTTGCGTTTTTTTAGTAGCACTGGAATGGTTGGTGAAAGGTTTTCTAAATCATGTGTCTTAACCATAAATAATTATTATTTAAATATGAGAATTGGTTTTATGAGCCAAAACATCCCACAAAACCCTTATTCTTTTTCCTGTGGCATAGTCTCTCAAACTCTATGCTTTCTCTAAATGTTTTTTACTATCAGTTTCCTTCTTATGTCCAATTCCAAGGAATCTGAGAGTGTTGGATCTAGAAAACTAAAGGAAGGATCCTCATTCTTTCTTTATCTTCATAGTCCTCTCATTTTCTCTAGATAAGTACCCTACACTGAGGCTTTCATGCCTGAATTTATGGTTTAAGGATTTTTTATGGAATCTTCTTAGGATTCATTAATGGAATGAAAATGAGATATTGTATTTATAGGATCATGAGATAATTCATTATATTGAAATCATCTAAGGTAGGTGTATTCTCTCTCTATTTCCATTTTCTCCTATAATATGAACGATCTTGGTTTTTAAAAAACAAGCATGTGATTTTGGTTTAAAATCTTTCTAAATATCTATTAGAAACCTCTGTTGTTGATCCATCTTAAAACATGGGTTATGGGTGAACCCAAAACATGTTCAATAAAATAATTTTTATGATTTTCCAAACAAATGTGATTTTGGGAATGTAAACATGGTATGGAGTAATGAAGTAACCTGGGTTACCCTCTAAAAATGTTAACTGGCCTAATATACCACATACCCAAATTAAATTCCCAAACCCTATAGGCAGGTGACTAGCACCCAAGCATCAAACTCAAAAAATATGGAATTATTTCTCACTAGATGAAATGAGATACATGGTATATATATATCATAAATAATAGTGGAAGAAAAAAATGAATATATATTCCATAAACAAATGAAACCAATGATAGTAATATAGATCAAAGAAGCTAAAAATACTCCATGGTAAAAGTAAAACAACTGAAAAGGAAAAAATAAACCAAAATTAGAAACCAATACATTATGCGATATATAGAAAACATCCCACTATCTCACCACCAGCTACCTATACCTAGCTGACATGAACCTCGCTACCTCACTGTGGTGCCTTGCCTTTTCCTACATAAAAAATAAAAGGTCTATACATTACTGAAGGGTTGTACATGGTGTAACATAAATATGCGTAATAGGATCCCACCATGTTGTTCCATATAAATTAATTATAAAAATATCCATATATTCTCAATTATAATAAAAACATGGTATGATAAAAAATTCAACAGTATTATATTAAATCATGGTATATAGTTCCCCTTTTTCCATAGTTCTAAAAAAACCAATAAAATAGTTTCAAAGCATATTTTCTGCACAAAAAATTCAAGAAGGTATATTAGATAAGGATAGTACAAATCCAAAGAAATGAAAAGAAAAAGTCCCAATTTTAAATTAGGCTAATGATTACTCATAATCATGCTAGCTAGGTCACTCGTACATCTATCATTACTAGTGCGCACTACAATTCCTTAGAACCCATGCATCAAGGTCTAGGGAATATAGTAACACCCCAAAAAGATAACTATCTTTAAATGTCAATAAAATCCTAGAGTTAAATGCATCTTGTCTAAGGATAGAATAAAACACCAAAAATTTAAATCCCTTGCAGTATCAAAAGTCAAGTCCTGCTACTACACCATTCATCTAGGTACCCAAGGTTCAC
The DNA here is from genome assembly GCA_963277665.1 of Viscum album. Classification (NCBI taxonomy): domain Eukaryota; kingdom Viridiplantae; phylum Streptophyta; class Magnoliopsida; order Santalales; family Viscaceae; genus Viscum; species Viscum album. The sequence goes on along the minus strand of OY728125.1, from coordinate 1,916,019,134 downwards.
ATTTTCTAAATTAAAGATCATTTCAAAGTGATTTTAAATTTCACAATATAGTTTAAAAACCCCTTTATCTATCAAAACCTTCTTTGAAAACCATCTCATGATCTAATTCACGTTCTTTAAAAAAACCTATTATTTTTACCAAAATATAGGGAAAATCATCTTTTATAAAAACTCATTTCATACACACCAAATTAAAAAACATGACAAATTATTTATAAAACCATTTAACAAATCATGATCATTCATGGTTTTCCCAATATATGCTAAAGAAGGATCCACCTACCTTAGACTCGGTTTATACACCACCCACAATGAGATCCACATACACTATAAGGAACATATAGAAAACTACGAAGTCCCTAATAATTATTATCAAATATTACAAATGATTTCTTAATCAAAAGAGATGGAGGATAGGATATATCAACACGTGCATTAAGGAATGTGAATATCACACTACAACCATCACAAGGGATGTCCTCTGGGAGATGATCAACCAATGGATCTTGAAGGATCAAGCAAGAATAAACACATGTTCAATAGATCCCATAAATGCATCCCAATTCCATTTCCACAACTAAGAGTATTGAAGAATTAGAAATAAAGATCACTGAGATAGAATCAATAAAACCAAGATGGATATTGAGAACTGGATAGAGGAACTCAAAAGAGTTTAGATCACCCAAAATCTCCTATAATAGCCTAGGGTTTAAGCTAGGCAATAAAAAAACTGAATTAGAGAAACATTAGGCATGTAACATGATAAAAAACACTTGGAATGAGGGGTTTGATTTTTAAATTAGATATTTATGATGTAATTTTACCATATTTCATTTTTAATAAAAAACAAGTCACCTCATGTTAATTTATCTTGAGTGACACATTTAGGATGTAAAAAAAATTATAGCATAAAATATTTTTATGCCTTAAACTACTGATAAATATTATTCCCACCACTAAACATACATCATAAATAGAAAACATACAATGTAAATTCTCTCTACAATAAGCGATCAATAGGATATTATATAGAAAAACTCCCAAAATAACTCCAGGATCTCCAAACCTGAGATACAAGGTGTTAAACTCTAAAATAGATAATACCTTTTATCCTAGATGTTACAATACCCTAGCTATATATATTTATGTCCCTAAGATTTCATGTATAATAAGTATCCTCTATAAAGAGGTGATTCCACTCCTCTCTCACTAATGATTCACACTCCCAAGAGTTATAAGAATATGATCCATGTCACCATACCACTCTTACCAATAGAATATAATTCTTTTGAAATACTTTTACTTGGGTATCAATGACCTCCATTGGTTACTCTACAACAAAAAAACATTTGGCTCCAAATCAATCTTCTTCCAACTCATATGATGACACGGATCATGATGATATTTCTTGAGTTATGATATGTGGAAAACATCATGAATAACTATAAAATAAGTTGTAATCACTAACCAATAAGAAACATTCCCAAGATATATAGTGAACTCAAACGTTTCAACATATATAGGAGACATATTTCTCTATTTTTCAAGACATTGATGTCCTAACTGAGAAAAAAAATTAAGAAAACATTACCACTAATGGAAAACTCTAAAGGATGATGTCAATGATCCAGATATGATTTATACTGAATCTATGCTATAATAAGACATTGACGTATATCATGAATCCTCACTGATATATCCTAAATGAGACTTGATCCTATAAGAGAGGTTTATCCCACCTTGCCCCAATAGAGTGGTGATCTGCATAGGAGACTATACAAAGCCTTAATTGGTACCATTCTAATCAACAATTAGTAACTATTGTTATGAGAAAACTTGAATAATTACATATTCATATAAAACAATATACCAAAATCTAAGGTACAAGAATATAGGATATCCTCTATGTTATGAATGGAACACTTCATCTGGCCATCTGTTTATGGATGGTAATCTATACTCCACTTGGACTGAGTCCTCATTTTCTCATGTAGACTCTTCTATATCCTAGATGTAAAATTGAGATCCCTATCCAAGATCATGGTAGAGGTTAACCCTTGAAACCTTATAATATCATTCAAATAAACCATACTTGGATCATTAACCTTAGTGGTGTCCCTAATTGGAATTAAATGAGATAATTTTATTAACCGATCTTCCACCACCTAGATAGCATTTTTTCCATAGGAAGTCCACTAAAATCTATCAATAATGTCCATAGAAACCTCATACCATTTCCAAACTAATATGAGAAAAGGTTGGATTATACTATAAGTATTTAGGTTCTTTACCTTTATTTGCTGGAAAGTGTAATAGTATAACACATAATTTTTAATTTCAGCATTCATACTCGACCACTAGAATCACCATATCATGTCATAATACATCTTCATAATGCTTGGATTAATATACTATGAATAAGAATTATAATCATGAAACATTGAACTCTCAATATATTTTGGGGTAACAACCTGGATTCTAAAGTGGAGAATACCATAAGAAGGGAGGGACCAAACAGAAATAGTCTTCCCACCATAAAGAGTTTCTCTTATTCTTTTGAACTAGACATTCAACTTCTAAGCATATAAAATAGAATCAAGTAGAGATGATGATAACTAAAAATTGTTTATAAACATACCCAAATCATCCTCTTGAGCATCTAGATGAAACTGAGTGAAGAGTCCCATCAGGATCCACTCTTTGATTCTATAATTTCCTATATTGGTGCATTTCTATTTATAGTGTTTCTGATGAGATTATCCTTCCCCGATTTTTAGGTTATGTCTGAAGATATTTCACCCTCCATCTCCATCTAAGATATAATTAATTCTGAGAAAATATATATCTAAAACTCTTATAATTAGAAAATAATTTGAACCCCTTACAAAAAATATAGTGTCATCAACATTTAAGCACATGCATAACTTTAGAAAGCTCCAAATCATGAGTGGGGTAATTTTTCTCATGTGGATGAAGTTGAGTAGATCCATAGGACAAAATATGGTCATAATAAATAATAACACAACCCATACTGGCACCATAATCAATACAGTACACCACATACCCCTTATCAAGATCTGGTATGATTAGAATAGAAGCTGATGTCATAAGTTGTTTCAAATCATCAAAATAATTCTGACATTTTTCATCCCATGTGAACTTCACTATTTTCATAGTAATAGCAGTCAAGGGTGACACCATCTTTGAGAAATAATTATAAAATCATTAACAGTACCAAGAAATACCTAAGAAGCTCTAAATCTCAAAAACATTACATGGATCCTCCCATAACAAGATAGCCTTCACCTTATTATGATCGGATGAAAGTCCATGTTCGGAAATTACATTCCTCGAGAAATTAACTTCTTGAATCCATAAATTTCATATTGAATGATTAAAATAAATTCTATATATCATTAAGATTTATAAAATAAAATTCATATAGTTCTCATGATCATGTTTGGATCTTTGATAAAATAAGATATCATGGACATAGACAATGAAAAAAATTGATATACTGATGGAATGAGTGGTTCATCAAATCTATAAAAATTGTAAGATATTTAGTCATACCATAAGGAATCAAAAGATATTCATAATGGTTATACATACTTCTAAAAGTGGCCTTTGAAATATAAGTCTCTGGAACACTAAGCTGGTGATAACTTGGCCAATGATCATTTAAAAAAATCACATTTTCGCCTTAAACTGGTCAAACATGTTATCCACTTGGGAAAAAGGTTACATATTATTAATTATCACTTGGTTCATCTTTTGAATGTCCACACACAATGTAAACCATAAATATTCATGGAAAAGATCATGGGGGTATCCCAAAGTAAAAAAATATGGATAAAAAACATGTATCCATCAAATAATTCAACTAAATAATAAGATAATTAATCTCTATAGGTTATATATGATAGGTGGGTACCAAGATCAGTTTTCCACTGAACACTAGATTAATCATAAACTCTACCACCATATCTGTAGGAATATCCGAAATTTCATTGTGGAAGAAATTAGGGATGTACCAAAAAATCAAGTAAATATATCCAAAAGAAAATATGACAGTGGTCTCAATTGAAATGGAATACAATAAACTTTTGAGCTCTGGGTAGGAAGGTTTTTCATGACTGGACCTTAGATCTGACTCTCCCTAAAGCACCCAAGAAATATCTTATCTAGAAAGGAAGAAAACACAATGATGATACAATCAATATCTGCATGATGATAAATAATACAATCCATCTCGATGACAATGTCAAAAGACCCAGATCGAGAACCTAGAAATCCCAGACTAAATCTACATCAGTTATCGATAGATAACAAGATAGAAAATAAAATACCTACTCTTTTCTATTTCCAATAGGTGTTTCTGACTCCATAAAAAAGGACATGATGTCCATTGGAATTTTTAGTACATCAATAAAATGGGAAGATATAAATTAGTTGGAGGAACTAGCATCCAAATGAATATTTGTTATAGAATATGAAAAAAGAATAGTACATATCACCGTTGTTGGACCCGTTTCAACCTCCGATAGAAACCCATCCACTAGGTGAAGGTGCTCTTCTCCTAAGTAATGTGGCTATATTCCTATAGTATTTAAATCATTTGACTAAGAAATAGTGAAACACAGAGCCAAATTTCCCTGGCCATAATGAATCATAAACATAGCATGGAAGAAGCATTGCAAATGGCCTCAGTGGCCACAAGGACTAAATATCTTCATAGGTGTAGGAAAAGTATGTTTGTTTTTTCCTTCCTTTCCAAACTGATGGTAAGTATGAGACACACTACTGGATATTGTTGATAGTAAAAGGAAATTCCACTATTTAGAAACACCTCCATCACCCCTATGATTATAATTCCACTTCATCTTATTTCCATTCATTCCACTGAAACTATCGTTGGGAGGAAGAGAAGAACAAGAAGCCCCAATATTGACCACCATATTCATCTCTCTCGTCATTTACCTATCTACTATGTCGGTATAGGTTGAAATCTTAATTATATAAAAATATGATCAGATATCTAGTCATAAACACTACAGGTATTTTTGATATCTTAGCTGGTCATTCGTCACCACCTCCAGAGGAAAACAATCCAAATTTCCAAAATGATTGGTATATTCTTACATTGAATGCTCTCCCTAATATGGGGAGATAAATTCCATATATTTTCCATCAACTCATACTCTGGGATGTTTTATTGAAATAAAATATTCTCAAAACCCTTCTAATCCATGTCCACATATTGATTCACATATACCTTGGAATCCCACCACCACTTAGGGGGACCCTCAAGTCTGAATATCACAAACATCAACATAATAGCCTTAGGTGTATACAGGAATCCAAAACCCAATTAAATATTTTTCATGCAGTCCTCCTACTCATGATGATCATTTGTACCCTTAATGGATTGGTTCTTCTCATGTAAGAACTCTTGTGATTTATCCTTATCTCTCCCATATCCAGTAAATGACTCAACCAATTGTTCCTGAACTTGTGGTATATTCTAGTCTATGGAATACACTGCTCTCATGATATCCTCTATAATATTCTGATCTAGATGCAGATTATCTTGATTGAAAACTCCTATAAATCTTATGGAAGACATCTCAAAGGAATGTTTCTTATACAAGAAAAGAAGGAAATATCAAACAACATGATAATCTCAGTTTAAAATAGATAGGAAAAATAAAAAATTGAGATCATGGTAGAAACTCAACACCTGATGTACACACATCCCAAAATCCCATGGTAACTTGAGGCTCATCATGATAAGAGCTAGCTCGACACTCACTGCATCCTACCTCTCAGGTCCTGAAAATACTATATTCTATCTAACGACTTCCCAAGAGTGATCATAAGCATCCTTTGATACACATTAGTGATGAACCAACCTGGGTTGCCCTCTAACACTGGTACTCGACCCAATCCACCACATACCTGAAGGGAGTTCCTGATCCCCATGGGCTAGAGACTAGCACCCAAGCATCAAAAATAGACAATAGGGAACAATTTCTACCAACCTAAAATGTGATACATGTGATATATACATAGCATAATGAAGAAAGTAACGAAAAAAGGAAATATATATTCCATAAACAAAGGAAACTGGTGGTATCAATACAGCTCAATATATCCAACCAAAACACCAAGGTACAAGTCCAATAACCAAAATGTTAAAATAAACCAAAACAATAAACCACTACACCATGTGATGTGTGGAAAAAAGTTCACTATCTCACCACCAACTACCCATACCTAGCAAACATGGACCTCTCTGCCTTACTGCATCACCTTTCCTTTTCCTGTATTAAAATTCAATACAAGGTCTACATACTTCTAAAGGTGTGTATAGGGTGTGAGATAAATAATATCATAAGTATACCACCCCTTTTTTCCATATCAATTATCATTACAAAAATCCAAAAAAAAACATGTCATGATAAAGAATTGAATAGTTTTATACCAAAACATGGTAAATATGTACCCTTTTTCCATGGTTCTAAAAAACCAAGTAAAATTACTTTAAATCATTTTTTCCATAATCATTTTTCAAGTAGATATATTAGTGAAGAATATTACAGTGAAAAATAAAGAAAAATCAATATAAATCACAATGGTAAAAAATGTAAAGGATCGCTCATGGTTGGGCTAGAATGGTCACTCATACATAAATCATGACTAGTGCACACTACAAGTTCCTATAACCCATAAATCAACGATTCAGAAATATAGGAACACCCCAGAAATTAAATCCCTCTAATACTTCAATCAATTTCTAGAGCCAAGTGTATACTGATCTAGGAACAAAAGAACACCCCATAAAGTGAACTCCCTTACATTATTAAATGATGATTCGTACAATTACACCTTCCACCTATGTAACCAAGGCTCCCATGTGTTATATTTAAAATCAATTAAAAGCTATGAAACATTTCACAACATAGTTTAAAACTCCCTTTATCCATCATAAATTTATTTGAAAACCATTTCACAGTCCATTTCATATTATTTAAAAATCCCTCTTCCTTTTACCAAAACAAGGGGAAAATCCATATTTTATAAAACTCATTTTACACACAAAAAAATCAAACAGTCACGCCAATTTATTTAAAAATAATTTAATAAACCAAGAACATTCAAGGTTCATCCAACATAGGAAAGAGACGGAACCACCTACCTAAAACTCAAGTCACACACCACCTGCAATGGTATCCACATGCAGTAGATGGAATACAAAGACAATTGTAGAGTCCTTTATAATGATTATCAGATATTATAATTGATTCCATAAATGAAATAGTCAGTGGCTAGGATAGATCAACACAAACCTCAAGGAATGTGCACACTACACCATAACCAACACAAGGGTCAGCCTCTAATAGAATATTATAAAATATATCTAGAAGGACCAAACAAGCATAAACACATGATCATAATATCACAAAAAAATTACTCCCAATTCCACTTCCTTAACAAATAAAAATGAACAAGAAGAAATAATTCTCACAGAGAGATAAGAAAAACAACCATGATGAAGATAAAGCACTGAACAGAGGAACTCAGAATAGTGGAGATCACCCAAAATCACCTGGAATAGCCTGGGTTTTAGGGTAGGTAATAACATAACCAAATGAGATAAATTTTGAGAATTCATCATGATAAAACCCACTAGTAATGATGGGTTTATGTTCTAAATAATATATTTACAGTTTAATTTCTCTATATTGTATGTTTTTTAAAAAAATGTGTCTCCTCGAGTTAATTTATCCCTAGAAACACATTTACGATGTAAAAAAATTTATTTTGTAATATAATTTTACACCATGAACTACTTCAATGCCTTTTTCACAATGCTAAACTTATAATTTAAATTAGAAATTTTTTTTTGTAAATTTCCTCTACAGCCAATTCTCAATAAAAGAATATGTAGAAAAAATCCAAAAATAACTATAGGCCATTTTAACCCAAGAGACAAGGTCTTAAACAAAAAAAAGAGAGTGTACATTTTCTCCACGAGGTAACACATGGGCATGGTTAGTGTGTGTTAATATGAATATGTAAATGGATATGTGGGTTAGGGATAATCATGGTGCCAAATCAAGAACATTGGATTATAGCATTGAGTGGTGAATTGGGACTGAAGGGATAGGTTTCCACTCATGAGATGGACTATTCAAAGGGTCTTCTTTGAAAGAAGATGCTTTGGATTTGTGTATTACATTGGTGTGTGGTTTTATTCTTGGTTAATATATTGGTGTGGATTGTTTTACTTATTTTTAGTATATATATCATAATCACTATTTTTCTACATTTATCCATTTTAAAACATATAAATGTGAGCTATATTGTTCTCGTTTTAGTGTCATGTTTTGGAAGTCTTAGAGATTTTCTACTGGGTTGTATACTCACCCATAGGATAGAAACCTTGGGAATATGCAGATGTTGTTTATCATGATATAGGTAAGGGGAATTTTTTTCTTTACTAGTGAAGCACCTTAATTTTATGGTCTTCTAATCTAGGATATGGAGCTTGGAGATTACTCATTATGGATTGGTCATATTTCCATGTTAGTGCCTTTGTTTATCTTGGTGTCTTTAAGTATTTTATTAATATAGATTGGTTGGTTTCTATTTTACTACAATGACTCTGATTATGTTTCTGGTTTTATATCATTAGTTCTAATTAGTTTTATATCATGTATCATGAATATTATTTTTCATTATCAGGGTTTTTTAATCACAGTTTATGTATATATGGTGAAATTATATCCTTGATTAATAAATCACTTACAATTTATTTCTAGCCTTTGATATCCAAGGAAATTTACATTAGTTTTGTGGAATATCAATCTTGATCCAGAAAATGGGTCAGAGTCGAGATGTTTCTATCACACCCCAACCATAGTTTTCTTTTATTTTTATTTATTTATCAATGTTAGAAATTTTGGTTGAGTTTTCAATAATATTCTTTGGTTTATGGTGGTTTTAGTTTATTTCTAGCCCTGTTAATGGTTATTGTGAAAGGTATTGGGAGAAAGTGGTAGGGTTGGGAGTTTGTGACACCCATGGGGTCACTGCATTATGTTTAAATCATTCAAGGATATTTGGGTAGACTATCCTAGTGTTTGAGGTGTAGTTTGAGGTTTTTTGGCCAATTTTTCAGGTCACACAATTTGAGTGAGGTGTTTCTAAATCATGAACCCTAAATATGAAAGTTCGCAGAATATTTCCAGTAGCATTCATATGGTTTGTGCATGGTTTACATAACCATTAAGCCCATTAAAACTTAAATAAATTTTATTTGAAAAACCAAATTTATGTTATTGCACCTCCCATTTAAAGCATTATCAGTTGGTTATCATCCAAATTCCCTCTCATCATTCTACTTCATTTTGGGCAATTTTTTTGGCCAATTTATTACCAAATGTTAGTGATTCTTCATTATTTCTTCATCAAATCTTCTCCATTCCTCTTCTCTTATTCCCCCTCTCTCATTTCATGGTTCTCTTTTAGCTTGTAACCCTTTTTTCCAAACCCTAGGGTTATGGTTTTTTGATTTTGGTCAATTTCATTGATGTTAAGGTGTGGAGATCATCTCTTGTGGTGTATTCTTCCTCCTCTAAAAGATTTGTTGCATTTACACACCGTTGAGGTAGGTGTTTCCATCCATTTACTTTCTAGCACATTCTGTTAATGCATGATCCTTCCTTCAATGCTTTAAAACTAGTATAATCATTCTTTTTATATGCTATTATAAATTAATTTAGTGTTTTCATGATGTAAAATGGGTGTGAAATGGTTTTAAAATGGTTTATTTATCATTGCCTATATTTAAATGCATGTAAGGTGTCTGATAAAATGATCTTTGTTTTATAAAAATGAAATTGATCACTTATTATGATATTTTACCTTTTTTCTATTTTTGTTAGCTTGGTTGAAGTAATGGATTGGGTATGATGTGACTTAGATTCCTCTTTATGGATTAATGACTAGGGGTAAAATGTTTTGGGAAAGATTCTCCTATTTTTTAAATACTTTTATGTACTTTTGTAATTGTGTGAAATTTTTGGGTATGGTTTGAAAGAAAGTGGTGGTTCTAAAAAAATGTTTTGGGTGTTTTCATGGATGTTTAGAGTGTGTCATTTGATGTTGGCACATCCGTGGGTGCACAGGGTGCGTACATGGATGGGAATTCAAATGAAGATGGAAATTTAACAACAATGTTTTCCTTGAACCTTAGTTTCTCAAATGGTATCTTGATTTGGTGTGTCGGCACATTATGTGGTTTTGAAAGTTGTTTCAAATGTGTTCTTAAAAACATGGAATTTTTATTATTTTTTTAACATGGTTGGTTTTTAAATAGTATAAAGGCTCGTTTTGTAACTGGAATTGAGTTGTATGTTTTCATATTGGTTTTGAAATAATGTCTTAATTTTGAAAATATTGGGAAAGGTTTTGTAAATTTATTTTAATGGACATGATATAAGTCCTGGTTGGCACTTTATAATGTTTTGGAAATGAATTGTGGTATTATAAGTACAAATTCTCGATTGGAATTTTAATATGTTTTGAGAAATGGTTTAAAAGATCATATGATGTGGCGGACAAGTTGGAACTTGTGAATGGATTTTTTGAGAAGGTAACCCCTATGAAGGATTTCCCAATATGTGTTATTGTGTGGGTGGTGTCGGTGATTGGGGCAGGCAAGTATGATGGTGGCACGTAATGTGAGTCACACGTGTGAGGGCCTCTCCTTTCACTTTTTATTATTATTATTACCATGGTATTCCTAGTTATCATTTAGAAGGTTGAGTGATAGTTTCTTGTCAACCCTGATTAGATAGGTTGTCACCCCTTGGATGTCTAGAGGCTAGGTGGTATGTGCCACTAGTGAGGCTAGTTTAGAATCGCCATTTGGTTATTGACTAGAGTTATACCATACACTGACAGGTGAGTCAAATTCGAGTATGTTTGGGGATTTCTCTAGGGATGTTTACGAAATTCCCATGGTTTTTTATCTGTCTATGATTTTTTATATTATGATACACTTGGTTTCCTATTTACACTGCTCATTTAAATTTAGTATGACTTGGTATTGTTTTTGGGGAATTTTGGTTTGGGTTTTGGTTTTAAAATGGCGGTCTGTTTTGAAAATAGAATTGTAGTGTGCATTTTGTTTTGAAGAGGGAAATCTATTTTTGTTTATTAAAATTAGAAAAACCTATTTTTATATATGTATTTAAAACTAGTGTTTGTGGATTATTTTGAGAAAGGAAATGCATAGACTCTATTGTGATTGCCTATTGAGCTATCAGTCTCACAGCCTACTTCTACCATTCAATTTTGGTAGAACCAATATATTTTTTAGTTGAAGGTTTTTGGTTTGTTTTCTTGCATTTGTAGAGGGTTATTATTGTGGTTGGTGGTAACCAAGAGGTCACATGGAAATCATGGTAGTGCAGTTTGGTTTTAGTTTTGTATTCAGTTTCTTTTGTTCTATAGTTTTTATTATATTTGGATCAGTTGTATATTTATTGATGATCAATTTTTGGATCTTATTAACTATTTATTTTGTTTATTCATCCTAGTTTATTGGAAAAAATTCATTCCCAAAAGTATTACCTTGATTCCCAGCACTACTTTTCAACTTTTGGGGTTCGGGAATGCCCTTCGGGCCATGTCTCAAACTAGTTCAAATGTTGGTATCAATGGATTCATGGATTGGTTCATGAAAAAATGGTATCATAAGAGTCACAAATTATTTTAGGTATCAATTATTTATATATTAGGATTATAAGGACTTGATAGTTATGTATGGTAAGGATGTCATGAACCCTTGCTCGTTATGGTACTTGATTTATTAGGGGTAGTCTGGGATTTAAGTCTTTTTTCTTTTTTTTTTGATTAAGGAATGACAATGGAGGTGTTCTGGTAATGTGTTATGATTTCACATGGAGTAGAAACCCATGTGGAGTCTCATTTCATGGTTCAATGCCCTCTTAGTTTTTGATTCTTACTCAGGGCATGGCCCACTAACCATGCCTCTAAGTTATGCATGTCCACTAGTTCTTTATCCTGGTAGTTTGGTGTGAGTTATGGTTTGGTTTTATTTTGGATGGTGTGGGTTGGTTTTTAAGTGGAAGACAATTTTAAAAAAAATGTTTCAAATGAAAAAAGATTATTGAGCATGATATTTTTTGTAAAATAAGAATTTGATGCTTGAATTGGATTGGAAAAATATATTTTAAAAGTCGGTAATTGTTCTAGTAAAAAGGAGGTTTTTAAATTGGAATTGGATTGTTTGTTTTGAAAAGCGGATTCTGGTTTTTTTCAATGTTTGTCTTAAGGGATAGTTGCTTTTATAGAGTCGTTAATCTTGGTTGAGATTTTTTTTTATGTTTATTTTTGGTTTTGTGTTTTGAGGTTGTTTAGAATATGCCTCCTAGAAAGGTCCCCAATGTTTCTAGTTTGTCTTATCAATTTTATAGTCCTTCTTAGTTATTTCCTATATTTCATGGTGATCGTGGTCCGTTAAAGGTAGTGGAATGGATTAAGGAAGTTCATAGTTTCTTTGGATCATTGGGAACTCATGAATCTGTTAGAGTTCGTGATATTCTGAGATTGTTTAAGGGTCTATCAGTGGAAAAATGGGAGATGTTTTCCCCTCCATTGATACAAGTTTGCATTACATGGGATGTTTTCAAGTCCATATTTTTCTAATAGTTTTTACTTGAGGAGGTTAAGATGATGAAAAGTGAATAGCTCGTGAGTATTCAGGAAGTCTAGTGGACGGTGAAGGCCTATGTTGATCGCTTTAGGGAGCTAGTTTCTCTTTCTTCAGAGGTAGTTCCACAATATCTACTGAAGAATTCTCTTTTAGTTGGGGTTCTTCATCCAAAGATCAAGGATAAAGTCATCTCCTTAAACGATCTTTGTTTTTTGAAGTTGATGGATGAATCATTTTTAGCTGAGTTGGTTTTTGGATTGCAATCAGTTGGCAGTCTGGTGTTTCTTATTTCTCATGAAGGGTTCCCACCTCGTAATGGGTGTGTTATAGAGGAACCTATCCTCAATGAGTCTCCTTTATTAGGTCTGATCTTCATTTCATCAAACTATTTGGTTGTATTCAACTAGTGTGGCAAGTTCGGGAATTCGAATCCTTCTTATCGCAATCCTCCGAAGACATTCCATCATTGCGACTGTGTAGGTCATTTGGAGAAGTTTGTAGGAATTTTTTCCTAGAGAGTAAGTCTTGATTAGAGGATTCCAACTTCTGACTATGAGCATGTAGATGCTTCCAATATCATGGATCTATCCATAAGATTAATGCTTACGCACAGTTAGAAATTCCCAAGGGTACAAGGAACCATGGCCCAGTTTATATCTCTAGTGTGAGAGTATAGATAGTTTAAGTTTTCTATTATAAATTCCTTCTCATTATGAGTTTATTTTATCAATTTAAGACACTCAGTTGTCCTATTATCATGTAATCCTAGTGTTTTAATTTTTAAATGGTTGGGAAAGGTTTTGTAAATGTATTTTAATAGACTTTATGTAATCACTGGTTGGAACTTAATAATGTTTTGGAAATAAATTTTGGTTTTGAAAGTAAAAATTCTTGATGGTAATTTTAACATGTTTTGAGAAATGGTTTGAAAGATCATGTGATTTGAGGGACCAGTTGGAACTTATAAATATATTTTTGTGAAACAGGAACCCATATGGAGGATTTTCCAATATATGTTATCATGTGGGTGGTGTCGATGATTGGGGTAGACACGTGAAGTGGAGGAAGGTAAGGTGAGTAACATGTGTGAGGGAATCTCAATTTAATGTATATTATTATTATAAATGGATTCATGGGAGACTTTTAGAGGTTCAAGTGACGGTTACTAATCAACCCTGATTATATGGGCTGGAACCCCTTGGATTTCTATATTTTAGGTGGGACGTACCAGTGGTGATGATAGTTTAGAGGAGCTAGTTACTTATGGACTATGGAGTTGCACCGTACGTCGACATGTGAGTCCGATTAGAGAGCACCCAGGGATCACTCTAGTTTGATTAGGAAATTCACATGGTTTGTTATCTATTTGTTCTTGTTTATATTTTACTACACTATTTTTCCTATTTACACTACTCATTTACTTTCAATGTGACATGGTATTTATTTTTTTGGATTTTGGTTTGGGTTTTGGTTTTTAAAATGGTGGTCTGTTTTAAAAATGGAAATATGTTGTGTATTTTTTTGGAAGGGGAAAAGCTATGTCTATTTTTTAAAATGATAAAAACCTATTTTTATAAATTTATTTCTAACTAATGTTTGTAGACTATTTCGGAAAAAAAATGCATGGACTCTATGGTGATTACCTACTGAGCTGTTAGTCTCACACCCAAATTGTACTATTTGGTGTTAGTAGACCCGATCTATTTTGAAGGTGAATGTTTTTGGTTCAGTTTCTTTCCTTTGGAGTGGGTTAGTATTGTGGTTGGTGGTGATAAAGTGGTCACATGGAGATCATGATAGAAAGGTTTGGTTTTACTTTTATATTCAATTTCTTTTGTTTTGTTATTGTTATTGTATTTGGATCAGTTGTATATTTATTGATGATCAGTTATTAGATCTTGTTTCTTATTTAGTTAGTTTATTGATCCTGGTTTATCGGTCAAAAATAATTCCCATAATTATTACCTTGATTCCAGACACTAGTTTCCAGACCATGGGGGTTAGGAATGTCCTTCAAGAAATATCTCGGACTCGGTCGTATATTAGGTTGAATGGAATCTCGGATTGGTTCAAGGCAGTTACAAATGGTATCAATTTGGTAAAATCTATTAGTTGGGATGGTAGAAAAGAGATAATAGGTGTTAGAACATGAAATGTATAGAATAAAAAGAGATTCCTATAATTTTAATTCTGATATTCAAGTTGCCAAGGTCATTTGGGTACAAATAATGTTCTTAAGAACTTCTATGGATCTTGTCAAATCATCATCATGGGTTTAACCAATGAGCTTTTGGTAAAATTCATTACCTGAAAGATTTAATATAAGGACTATAACATCAATATGTTATTTCAAATTAATGATTTTTAAATTATATTACCATGAACATGCTTTTTATACTTTAATATACTATAACTAATGATTTAAGAAATATGTGGTAACATAATATAGATAGTTATTGTGGTTATAGAAAAATTCCATCAGAAAAGAGACATGGGAACCAATAAGAGGGTGTCGTTGAGAATGTGGTTCCACTTGAACCATAGATGAACTAACATATTTTCTAGAGTATCATTTAATAATTATAGGTTTTCGATAAGGGGAATCAAACTCAGTTACCACATCATGTTGATCACTCGCTAAAAATTTAGGCAGAATCCATCAATATTTTGGTGTGCTTCAATACTAGAGCTTGTAAAAGCATGGTTTGGTAGGGTGAATATGACCTTTTATTTCCTTGAAACATAGGATGGTATTGAGGTTAATTTGGCAGTGTACATGCTTGCTGACTTGTCACATCTATAAAAACCTAGGTTTTTTAAATATATATTTATATGTAGATTTTAATTTTTGTTATTCTAGAAATAATATAAATGTTATACTTAAAAATATATTTTATGGATTAAATATACATATTTTTATAACATTAATATTTATTTGATACTAATTAGTTAATTAAATAACATTTATCTTCATGAATTAATCTAAATAAGTGTATAAAATAATTATATTAACCTTGAAATAATTTGAAAATATATTATCAAACATAAGATCCTATTTAAAACAACTGAATTTCATTACACAAATTGGATGTTAACATGAAATTATCCCTCATATACTAAAAGAATTATATTATAATATGAAACAATAAAACCATCATAACATAAAATAAATAAATAAATACATGAGGAATGAACATTAATAACTATAACTAAGAACACTGAGGGATAATAAATGAGAAGGAACATAAAAATGAAAAAGTTAAATCATACCTCATTATGATTATCCATTAAAAGTGGTTCTCTGAAGATAATCATAGAGAGAATGAAATCAATTGAAAATATAGGAATAATTTTTGAAGTTAAATAAGGAAATATGAGACAATAGTATTTAAAGATAGAAATGGGTAAAATATGACCATTAAAATGGTGGAAGTGCCTTGGGTAGTCATGAGAAGGTGTTTTAGTCATTGAAATGAAAATTATTTTATTTTTTAATATTTTTTGATAAAAGTAAAATAATCGGATGAAATCCATATTTTTAAATCATAGATTTAAGTGATTTGTTTTTATTTTTTAAACATTGAGTTATATTCACATTTAAAAAATTATAATGAAATATATATGAAGAATATTAAATATTAATAATGCTATAACTAGATTATAAAAATTTATGGACGGAAAATTTATATATATATATGTGTGTGTGTATATATATATTTGATAATAATTTAATACTGAATAGGATATATAAAGATTAATTAAATAGATTAATTATTAAAAATAAATGTAGTATGATAAGAGTACTATAATGTTTTAAAAGTAATTTATACATTAAAAAATTGATTTTGGAAATCTATCCTAACTTAAGGGCTCGTGGGGATACACGTGTAGGATAGAGAGGTAACACAAGTGAATCAATGCCTACGAAACATGAACATAGGAGAGAAATTTATATGCGTATATAATGCTCGAGGGTTACAGTGGGTTAACATGAGACAGCAAACCCCATGAGATGATTGGGTGAAGTTTGAATCCCGAAGTTAACCTGATTACTCACAACTGGTGAGCAGCATATGTGAGATAACTTGTTAATCAAGTAAAAGTCAATTTGTCTTCTGATATGGGATTGTGTCATCTCATCATTTTTTATTCACCTTAAAAACATGCAAATATCATGAATACCATCTGGTTGTTTTAAGTTATGTTGTTCAATTGTTCTAATTGATGATTTTTTGAATTTAGCCCCATCATCAACTTCCTCATAAGTGGTAAGTTAAAGGTCATTGGGATGTAAGCCTATAGATAAACATTTTATTGATAGGAAGTGGTTATGCTCAAGGCATGGTTAAACAATGCTATCAGATATAAGGTTATAGTCTAGGTCATCTTCTACCTCCTTTCAACCATTGTGGATGTTAATAGTTTTATTGTTTGTGTATATATATATGTAAATATGAAAATATATGAATATATTTGAAAAAATAAGGTTATGAAACATGAAATTAAGAGAAAACATTTTCTCCTTATATACAGTCCATGAATAACATTGGGTGTTGAATAAATGTCTGTGTGTGTGTTACAATTTTGAGAACTATGCATCTATGTTTGGAAAAAAACAATAAAGGAATATAGTAGTGAGTTGTATTTTATTCAAAGGCCTTGGTGGGTAAGAAAAGGTTGTAGAAAAATCAACTTCAGTTTGAAGGAAAACTCCATAGTTTATTAAATGTTATGTCACAAAAATAAATTGGTTATAAAATACTCCCCAAGAGTTCATTGGAAAATTCGATTTACACAAAAAAAATACTTTTTTTACAAAAGTTGTGGTTATAAAATAGAGAAGGGGATAAGGAGAGTGTGACTCAGTAATTACCTTTGGGAAGTATATTTTCTATGTTAGAGAGTTAAAAAGATTTATAATGGTTTCATTACATAATTAAGGTAAGGGATAAATGTTTTTAAAATTTAAATTTTCATTTTAAATTTTCAAATGACTCTCTCAATGTTTTATAATATTTCAAGGTTTGTTTTTAATCATCATTTTATGTATAAAATATTATTTTTAATAGTTTTTTTGTTATTATTTTGTATAAGGTAGAAAAATATCTTTAATTTATGTTTTTAATTCTCTAAATCTCTCTTTGTAAAGGGGAATGTGTATTTAAAGTAAAATTTACATTTTAAGTTTGAATTGTTTTAAATGTTAATTATGTTTTAATGTTGGATTTAAATTTAATATTATCATTTTATGTGACATAAATACAAAACTTAATATGTTATTGTTTCAAAATAATACTCTCTTTCACTTAAATTAATTTAAAATTTTATGTTTTAGGGGTTTCAAATTCATCATTTCATCTTTAAAATGTTTTATTTCAAAAAAACATAATTTTAAAATTATCATTTTATGTGTGAAGTGTTTGGATTCTAAAAACTCAAATTCCAATATATTTTTAAGAATTTTTTTTTAAAAAATTTATTATATGGGAGCTTCTTATGTCTAAATTATTGTATTTTTATACTTTAATTTATTTAGATCGATGTTCCTTGTATGTTTTGAAAAGCATTATGCTTGTTTAAAATTTATTATAGTTGAATCTAATTTTAGATATAGGAATAAATTAATATAACTATATATTTTTATATATTTTATATATGTGTGTGTTTTATGTAAATATATCAATTTTAAATTCTTTAAAAAAATATGGTTTTGATGGGAAACTGTAGAAAAAAAAAGGGAAAGCTATAAAATGTTTTAGTAAAATTGGTACACAAACTTTGTAAAAAAATTATGAATGAGGAGTAAAATCAATCCTTAAGGGAATTTTTCCAAAATGTGATGGATAATACCTATAGATCCTTAAAATCTATAATTTTCAAAATATTTTTGTTTTCTAAACATGAAAAATGTTTTTTGAAAATCATTGGATTTATTTTGAATATTATTTTCAATATTGTTATATTATATTTAAAAAAATGGATTACGTTGTTTTTAAAAATTCAAAGGAATTTATTTAAAGTATTTTTTTAGTGTTAAAAAATATTTTCTAGGAATTCTATCAATATATATTTTCTAAAAACATCTTGAAATTTTTAAAGGAAAATTTAAATTTTTTTATTTTATAAATGTTTTATAAAAATCAATTTTTATGGTTTTAAAGTAAACAAATTTCAAAAATATTAATGGTATTTTCAATTAAATGGATATCTCTATTTTTTTAAACCCCTCACTATGTCATTTTTACACCTCAAGTTTTTAAATTCTTTTCACAGGGATTTTTTATGAGTAAGAGTTAATCTAGAGAGAGGACTGAAATACACGGTCTTAGTTATAGAAGAATGGGAGTTAGAATCAGAGTATTTGTATTCAAAAAAAATAAATATTTTATTGAGATACTCTTTGTCTTAATTTTACTAATCCTATAAATATCTTGACCTAAATGATCCTTGGAAATGTAAGGTCTGTATATTTTTTAGTGATGTTATATATTATATTTAGAAATATATATATATATATATATAGTATTTTTATCACCAGGGCTAGGAGTGTCGGTCTGGGGAATTATAATTTGTATCAAATGAAAGGTTTAAACAACTTTTGATATTGGTAAGATAAGTATAATTGATAATTGGAAATTCATTTTAAGGTTTTAATAGATTATTTTGGGACCTTGTGAATCAAAATAGAATTTTTTAAACTATTTAAGAATTCAATGTATCAGTTTTAGGAATCATTAAAATGTTATTTTAACATATAAAATTAAGAATATTAGGTTTTCCTTAGTGAACATTTAGAAATCATAATTACTGAAAATGTTATTTTATATGCCCTTAATTATGGAGTGATTTTTTATCTTAAAACGTTTTGTTATAAAACATTGGAAGATTAAGGATTGGATCAAATATGGAAGGAGAATGATCTCAAACTAACTTTATATATCTACTGGGTGATATACTATAAATAATCATTACCAATACTTTCTTCATTGATATGAAACCATTTTCCAATATAAAACTCTCCTTCAAGTAGTAATAATATATCCAATACCTTCCCTAAACCATGAAATCACCAAGGGTTATATATCATTTTTAATAAAATCCTAAACTCCCAATTCTTTCATTTCTCTTGAAAAGGGAGGTATGATCAGTGGATTTACCAATTTTCACCATGTCATAAGATTTTTAATCCAGTGATTATTTCAGAATTCCATAGAAGAAAGATACCCTAGTGCATTCTATATGTACCTAGTTTTAACCTTTTACCTTTTTTATAATATATCCAATATATTAGAAGGGACATTAGTAAAAATATTTGAAATGGACTTTTTCAATCTATTTTATAAAAAACATGCCATTTCCAATATCTTGAAATTATATGTTAGGAATGATCAATTGCTAAATATTTATTGTTACATCTACTAATACGGTCATAATTGTGTGAGATTTATTTTGACTAAGGAATCAATGAATTTTGAAAAATACTTGAAGAATTTCTACAAATAATAGACCATTTTCTTTCATGAATGACTTAATAATGATTATTGGGAGATTTCCTAGTAAAAGGGGATACGTATTTTGTAATAATTCACTAATGTTTGGATTAGTGTAGTAATTATTTCTACATTGATGTGTGGGAGAATTAAACTTTTGAGGGAAAAAATTTTTATGTGGGAAGAATTTAATGCCCTGAGATTTTTTAATATATATTTATATATATATTTTATTTTGATTTATTATATAAATAATTTATATTTCATACTTAAAACAATATTTTTTTATTAAAAATGATTATTTTTATAATATTAGTATTTATGTGATACTGAGTAGTTAATAATATAACATTTCTCAGTGTACATTGATCGGGATAAGTGTATATAATAATTATATTAACCTATAAATAATTTAAAAATATATTATCAAAAAAAAGAACATATTTAAGACATTTAAATTACAATTCAATACTCAAATGTCAATGTGAAACTATCCATCATAGACTATAATACTACCATTACAGATGAAACAATAAAATCAGATTAATATAAAAGAAATAACTAATATTAATAGTAAATAATATCGATAACCATATCTAAGAACACTAGGGGATAATAAATGGGAAGTAATACAAAAATGGAAATTTTGAAGTATGGATCATCATTATTAACCATTAAAAGTGTTTCTCTTACAACGATAACAAAGATAATGTAAAAAATTGAAAATATTGGAATCATTCTTAAAGAGAAATGAGGATATATGAGACACTGGTATGTAAAGATAATGATGTAAAATATAACCGTTAAAAAAAGTGGAAGTGACTTAAGTAGTCATTATAAAGGGTTTTAGCTGTTAGGAGGAAGTTTATTTTATTTTTATTTTTTTAACCTACTTGGATAAAAGTAAAATAATTTGAAGCAACCCATATTTTGATATCACCAATTTAACTTTTTTTTATTTTCTTCTGTAAACATGGAATTATATTAAAAATTAACAAATTATAATAAGATATATGATAAATAGATTAAATATTAATATATTTATAACTAGATTATATAAATTAAATGAAATAAAATTATATGTATATATATTTGATAGTAATATAATATTTAATGAGAGATGAAAATATTAAGTTAAATAGATTAATGATTGAAAATGAATATAGTATGATAATAATATTGTAATGTTTTAAATGTAATTTATATATAGAAATAAAATAATCCTTGAAAGCAAGCCTATCTTGAGGGCCTGTGGGAATGCATGTGTAGGATAGAGAGCTGACACAAAAAAAGAAAGCCTATGAAAACAGAACTTGAGTGAGAAAGGTATGTGAATAGGGAACACTTGAGGGTTCCAAGGGGTTAGTGTTAAGTTACGTGACCAGTGTGGTGAGTGAGTAAGGTGTGAATCCTAGAGAGGACCTGGTTACTCACAACTAGGGAGCAACATACACAAGTTAACCTACTAATTGAGTCAAATCCATTTTGTTTTATAATAATGGATTGTGTCATCATAGAATTTTTCCTCCACATTAAAAACATATGGATATCACCAATACCATTAAATTTTTTTTAGAGATGATGTTCAATCATTCTCTGTAATGATTGTTTGTATTTATCCTCATCATCATCTTCCTCCAAAGTGGTAATTTGCATGTCATTGGGATGAAAGCCTATAGATACACAGTGTATTACGAGAAAATGGCCCTACTCGAGGCATGGTTGGATGAGGATCGTAGATATATAGTGTAGCCTAGGTCATATTCTATCTCTTTCCGACCATTGTGGGTGTTCACAGGTTTGACGTGTGTGTGTGTGTGAATATGTATATATAAAAATATAATTTAAAACAAAAGGATGTAAAACATGAAATGAAGAGATAATATTGTTTTATTCATTATGGACTAGTCATAGCATTGGGGGAATTATATGTGTGTGTGTGTTTTATAATTAGGGGAACTACACATTTATGATTGGATAAAAAAACAATAAAGGTAGCTAGTAGTTGGGTGTATGGTATTCACTATCCTTAGTGGCAAGGAAAGCATTATTGAAAAATCCACTCATATTTGAATTACAACTCCATAGTTGTTTAAACATTATATCATTTAAATAAATTGGTTATAAAAAATCCATATTAGTTTATATAATGATCTTATTCACATAAGAAAATATTTGTTTTTTTGTGGTTATAGAAGATATAGGGAGAGAAGGAGTATGTCCCAATAATTAGCATTGGGAATTTGATCCTCTAAAGATGTGAGTTTGAAACTTTCAGCAAGGTTTCATTATAAAATTAAGGTAAGATATAAATGTTTTTAAAATTTAAATTTTCATTTTAAATTTTCAAATATAACTATCTATGTTTTAAAATATTTTAATGTGGGTTTTTCTAATCATCATTTTCAGTACAAATTTTTTTTTCTTAAGAGTTTTTTTATTTTTATATAAGGGAGAAATATATATTATTAATTTATGTTTAGAATATATTAAATCCCTCTTTTTAAGGGGGGTATGTATTTAAAATAAAAGTTCTATTTTAATTTATAATTTGTTTTAAATGTTGATAATGTTTCCATGTTGTCTTAAAATTTTATATTATTATATTATTTTAAATTAATACAAAAATTAATGTTTCAATGTTTCCAAATAAGACTCTCTAAATTTTAAGTAATTTCAATGTTGGTGTTTTATGGGTTTCAAATTCATCATTCTATGTTTAAAATGTTTTATTTTGAAAAGAAACTCTTGTTTAAAAGTTATCATTTTATGTGTGAAATGTTTCTAATTTTAAAATCTCAAATTCCTATATTTTTTGTAAGAATTGTCTATTTTGAAATAAATTTTGATTCATGGGTATCTATAATGTATTAATTTTTTTATTATCATACATTAATTTATTTTGATCAACATTCCATGTATGTTTTGAAAAATAATTACTCATGTATAAAATTTATTTTAGTTGTCCATGTTTTTTAAAAGTAGGAATAAATACATATATGTATATATTTGTGTTTGTAAGTATTCTATGTAAATATATCCATGGTTAATACATTAATCAATATGGTTTTTATGGAAAACATTAGTGAAAAAAAGGGAAATCTATAAAATGTTTTGGAAAAATTATCACTTGGAATTTCTAGAAATATGAGGAATGGGGAGTGATCCCAATCATTAAGAGACTTTATCCACCATGTGATGGTTAATCCCTATATATCCTTCAAAGTTCAAATTCACCTAATGGTTTTTTTTCTATTCTTTAAAAGTGTTTTCTAAAAATCACTAGATTTGTTTTAAATATTATTTTCAAATTTATCATATTTTATTTTTAAAAAAAAAAGTGGATTTAATTGGTTTTAAAAATTCAAAGGCTTTTATTTAAAGGATAATTTTAATGTTACAAAATGTTTTCAATTAATGCTATAAATATGTATTTTTAGAAAATCGATTATAAATTTTAAAGGGAAATGTGAATTTTTTTTTACAAATGATTTATTAAAATGAATGTTTATGTTTTTAAAAGAAAAAATATTTCCAAAAAAATACATGGTGCCTTCAAAGAAATGGATATATTGATTTAAAAAACACTTACTAATACATTTTCTCACATAAAATATTAAATTTTTTTCATAAGGATTTTAGATGAGTAATAATTATTCTGAAGATAGGTCTCAAATACACAGTTTTAGTCTGAGAAAAGTAGGAGTAAAAATCGGGGCATTGGTATTCAAAAAAATTCATTTGAGTGAGATTGATTGTGTTTAAATTTTCTTAATCCTTCTAAGATCTAGGAAAAATTATACTTGTAAATATACAGACTATATAATTTTTAATGATGTTAAAAAAATTATTTAGAAAAAATATATATTGTATTTTTAGCACTAGACTAGGGAGTATGGGTCTGGGCATTATAAAAACACTGGTGAGACATGGTTTTTTAAGATATGCATGATAAAAATTTTACTAGGTACTGGTTGGAGGAAATTTTTAACAAAAAACACTATCTAAAAGCCTTATGATTATTTAATATGAAAGTATTATTTGTTAAAATTATGGAAGTCGTTTAGTAATGAAATATACACCTTAATTTACTCATCTTTCATGATTTTCTATAGAGGTAGCATCAAATGAATCTTTTAAAAATTTTATATTTTAGAAGGGACTACGACCAGATACTTTCTATTGGTTTTTCTTATTCTGTATTTAAAATTACACTAATATGGTGAACAAGGTTCTAAAAGAGGAGAAAGACATTTTTGGGAACTATATAGGAGGAAACATCTTTTTCTAACCTAACACGAGTGGAAAATCCAATGGAGGAAATAATAAAATAAGAGATTAAAAATATTACAATATAAAATAACCAAATAACATATCCACCATATCAATCTCCTTTCCTCCACATCATAGTAATGAATTGGGATTCTTTCAATGTGGATCGTTATGACACAATAAGAGGGGATGTACCACACCAACCTAAGAGTGTCACAATTGTGTCTAAAAAGGATACCTTAATTTTTATTGTATAAAACCTTTGAAGTCGAAAGGTTAGGGTTAATCTAATCTGTCTCATGTCTCTCATGGTTAACCATGAAAATTTCATCAGAGTAGTTCTCACCCCCAGAATCGGGTGACTTGGGATGATTCTCGGAACACCTCAATAGTCCAACTAATACCACCTTAGTAAAAGGACATGAACTAGTTAGTGATATATAATTAATAAATGTATGGATATAAGCATCAAAATCACAACTGATCAATCAAGTACCATAGGGGCATGAGGGTCCACCCATATTAATTGAACCCTTACGCATGTCTTGTTTGATTTTGGTGCATCCCATTACTTTATATATTCTCATGTAGTAAATCAATTAGGATTACATGTGAAAATGATGTGTCACATTTGTAGAATCAATATGCCTCTTGGGTGATACGGATGTAGTGGAATTATGTGTCCAATGTGTTCCATTACCATTGATACAGTGTGGTTTTTGTGGTAGTTTATTATTAATTTGGAATATAAAAATATACACAAGAGAGGGGTGAATTGTGTCTTTTTGAATTCTTTTACAATTCTTCCTCTTGATGTCGACTGATGATAAATAAGGTAAGAAGTGTTTATATTCTGTATGAAATTATGAGCAGCAAATAAAAACAGAAATACAGAACATAGCTATTTATAGTGGTTTGGGGCATAAAGATACCCTAGTCCACTCCACCAATTACTCTCTCAGCGAGTTTGGTTAATTTCAATAGT
The DNA here is from genome assembly GCA_963277665.1 of Viscum album. Taxonomy (NCBI): domain Eukaryota; kingdom Viridiplantae; phylum Streptophyta; class Magnoliopsida; order Santalales; family Viscaceae; genus Viscum; species Viscum album. The sequence continues at coordinate 1,915,993,639 of OY728125.1, read as the reverse complement.
CAGATCCTCATATCATAAGACCAATCCACAAAAAAGTGCAAGCAGTTGAAACCTTTACAAAAAATACTAAAAAGAGACTTCTGGCTCTATAACAGAGAATCAATAAACTTGATCATAGATCTAGAAGCTGACACTTTAGCACAACTGAGAACAAGCAGTTGAAACTGTCAAAAAAAGATATCGATTATAAAGGGTTCTGGTTGAACTTTACAGTTGAACAACAACTAGAAGTAGATAAATATTCTTCTTCATGAAATAGTTTCTTCAAGAAAGAACAGCTCTGAAGTGATCTAGTTGCAATAGATCGTTGAAATAAAAATAGCAAAAAATAGCAACAGCAGACTTACAGCAAATACAAAATCTTGAATATGTATATTTTCAATGTAGCCTCTTTTGTAGAAAAATAGAGTCTGATCGATTTTTTCAGTAGATCTATAAAATATCTTCACAAGAATGGAGTTTCAATCATAAATATGTGTCACAATATATGGTTTAATATATATCTCAATAATAATTCTTCATTGAATCATACACACATATATATAGAATTAATACATAGATAGAATAAGTAAAACACAGAGTCTTTCTTTTAATTCCAAATCCAATAAAATATCCTGATAAATCATAAATAATTCAAATTCTTGAGACAGATCAGAGTAGTCATATCTTTCCTTAAGAATATGAGAGAATTTATCCACTTAATATGATTCATTTAATTAATCATAATGAGCTTTGAATCGTTCTAAAATGAGCATTAAATCAGCCAAATATTCTGTAAAGACCATTGCATAAAACTCTGATAAAATCATAAATTGAAATCTTCAGTGATGAAAATTCAAACTTAAGGTTCCTTCACAAAATGAAAAATACTAAACATAGGTTTCAACTATGTAGAATTTATTCTCCGAACATAAGGTTGAAATATTAAGGATGATCACAAATGTAAGGTTGATGATCCATACATTATCTTCTCAAATGTAAGGTTCCATACTTATGTAGGGTTACTTAACCATACTGTTTATCTTTGTCAAATGTAAGGTTTCATCAAAACATAAGGTTATTTATCTATATGTTTCTTTCAATGTAGGATTCATTAACCATGTGTGCTAATCTTTCAGCATAAGGTATAATAAAAATGTAGTGTTTGTTCTTTATGTTACGTTCTTCAACATATAGTATGAATAGTGTTTCCAGAATATAGTTAGGTGTGTTCTGAACACTTTGAAGAATATTCCATGTGAATAATAAGCTTGAATATATTTCCAAAATAAGGAATATAATGAATATTAATTTTCTGAAATTCAATTAAATTAATATAATTAGTAAAAAACAAGGGTATTTGTGAGTATCAAAATTAATAGGATTTATAGAGTATTATTGAGACAATACATGCCCAACAATATCCCCCTTTTATGATCATAAAACCCATAAAATTAATAATATAATTTTGAATTTTGTAAAAAATTGAAAATAAAATAATTGGAAATTCGATTTTACAGTATTATTTCAATAAATAGAAATATTGTGTTATAAAAATTTCTCTACCTTTTTCTAAGATAAAAAATAAACTATAGATAATGAATAAAAAAGATTAATTTTTCATAGTTCTGTAAGTGAATGTTATAATAATTTGTTTAAATAAATAAGACTATATTTTTATCTTCTATACATATAAATAAAACAATATGAAATAATGTACACAAAATAAAATAAGGAGATGTTATTGATCAAAAATTGTATAAATATAATAATCATTTTTACTAGGAAACATGTTTAGTAAAATGAAATGGTTTTGGTACAAAAGATTGGGTATAAGTTGACTCGGTTAGAGTTATAAGGATTTTGAGAAACCTCAAACATATCTTTCAACTCATCCATCTATAAAGAAAACTTCTTCATCAGACTATCCCCCAATTTCATAATTAAAATTCTGGAATCTTAAATAATATGAAAATTCTCAAAAATATTGATTTTAAAAAATTCGTGAAAATTATCTTATTATTGTATAAACTAATCTAACTATTCTAGGAATTTGATAAGTAGAAATATGATACCTAGTTCATTCTGTTTCAGTTGGTCAACTAGAAATTTCTAATTTTCCAACAAGAACTAACAGAGGGGAACTATTGCACTGAATATTTTGAATATGATCATTCATATCAACCATGACAGAGGTGATTTCCTGAAATCTTCGAATTAGATTTGGACTGGTAGAAGGAGTAGAAGTTTATGTACTGGTCTGACCAATAGAACTTTTGATTGATTCAAACTAAATCCCCAAATATGACTTTAGATTAAAAAATTCTGACTTAGAAAAAACTTCAGATTTTATCTTTCTAAATTCATTCAGTATCTATCTCTTGAAAGCATCAAATTTTTTCTTGAAAATAGAATTTTCCTGAGGATCTAGTAAATTTTTCTTTGAAACTTCCAACTCTTTTCAAATATTAAAATTCTCTTCCTGAGACTTATTAAACATCATTAAAAGATCCTCAACCATATTTTACAGGGAATCAGATGTCGCTTCATCTGGATGTTATGACTTACCAATGGCCACAATTTCTAGAGATTTTTAAAGAGATTTTTCTAGAGACTTCACCACTAGTTTTTCAATTTATTTTTCACTTGAATATGAAAAACTATCATGAACTTCGGTCTTTCTTCAGTTTCATATTGATGTCTTTCATCCACATGATAAAAAATAGAGAAAAGTAAATTCTCAACAATTTCTATAGCCACATTTTTAGTTCTGATCAACTGTTGTTCTCCCTGAACTTTTGGTTCTTCTTCCTAGACAACTGTTAAATCAATAGTTTATAGATCTCTTATCTAGATTTCAATATATTGATCTTCCTCTAGAAATTTCTCTTCTAAATGTACTAACCTAGTAGCCTCACTTAAACCCAACACCGGTTCTACAGCAAGTGGATCTACTCTTTTTCGTGGTTTTATAACCAATTTTTCTTGAAAAGCCCCTTCTTCCTCTTAGTCTTCTTCTTAAAAAAGTCTCAATTTTCTTTGGGTGGGTTTGGAAGGTCCTTCACCATGGGTTTCACTAATTCCTTCATTCCCAATTGCACTTTTCTCCAGCCTAAGCGAAGGATCCTGATCTTTGTTGGTCATCTACACCAGCTTGTAAGAGTTTTCCTTTGAATATACTCTAATAAAAACCTAACTTCCTCAATGTTCCTTTATTGATTACTTTGTTGTGATGACATTTAATTCGGGAATCTATTAATTGAATCATTCCATTCTTAAACAAAATTTGAGAAATTATCCTTCCATGAGGATAAAAAGTCATCCTAGCATCTGGTTGACAGTAGTAATTTAAATATCTAAACATATACCTTGTAAAATTCATCAATATTTCACTCATAAATAGAAACATGATATACATGTATGGATATATAATATTCTCCATCTCATCCATTCTTGGAGAAATTTCTATTTGAATAAACTTAACTAATATTTTATGGTCTGCCTTAGAACCTTGAAAAACATTTTTCTAACATTTCTTGAGCCAAATAAAAAATACATAATGTCTTTATATTTATAATCCTCATCTTTGATAGACCTTAGATTAAAATTAAAAACTCCCTCATTAGAACGGTTCATGATTTGAGAAATTTCAGTCCAATAAATTGTAAAGTCCTTATATTCTATTCTTGCAAAAATTGTATCTTTAGAATCACAAAAAACTAAATTAAAAACTGTTATAGAATGACTTTAGTTCTACCTCATAATTTAATTCTATGTTCGCCTCATTAAAAACATATGCCAATACTTGAAAATCTATTGCTTACTTCAGGAGTATATTTTTCTGATAGATCCATTCAAAATCTACTACTTTACCTTAGAGAATCATTCTTCCAGAAACATTTTTGATGCTTTGGGTCACTGGATTAACCCTTTTTTTCTCTTAGTTTTTTTCATTTCTTAGAAATGAAAGCTCTGAGGTTTTTGGTTTTTTAGGGTTTCGAAGTAAAATAGAGGTAAGCAAAGGTAGACAAGGGTAAATGATGGTTTCGGTATTCAAAAAGGGTTTGAGAGTAAAAACCGGATTGGTATTCAAAACATTTCATACAATCCCTTGTTTCCTATGTCATTATGTAAGATAATCATTAAAAATTTTAAAAGCACGTGGCATGATTAAATTTAAGATTAAAATAAATTAAATAAAATTTATAATGAAAAGAAAATATTAATACAAATTAGATTTAATGTAATCAGTAAATAATCCTAACCTAAATAAACTGGAATAAATAAATAAATAAAATAAGATAAATATTTTAGATTAAAAAGATTAAAAAGATTAACATTTTAAAAATTAAATAAACCTAACTCTCCCTTAATAAAATCAAAACTTACAGTTGTAAGTGGTTTAGTAAAAATATCAGCTACTTGATATTCAGTATTTACAAATTCTAAGGATATATCCTTTTTAAGAGCATGATATTTTTGAAAATGATGCCTAATATCAATATTCTTAGTTCTTGAATGACTTATTGGATTTTTTTTAAATATTAACAACACTTGTATTATCACATAAAATAGCGGTACTATTAAAATTCAGTCCAAAATCCATTAGTGTGTTTTTCATCCACAATACTTGTACACGGAAACTGCCTGCAGATACATATTTTGTCTCGACTGTTGACAGGGAAACTGAGTGTTGTTTCTTACTTGACCATGATACTAAATATTTTCCTAAAAAGTGATAGGTTCTTAAGGTACTTTTTTTATATAATCTACAACCTCCATAATCAGCATCTGGATATGATATTAAATTAAAATCATAAGTTTTTTGATAAATAATAGATTGAAAAATAGTTTCCTTTAAATATCTAAAAATCCTTTTGACATAAATAAGATGAGATTCTTTAGGATTTTTTTGAAATATCTCACATAAACATACTGAAAACATAATATCAGGACTTCTATAAGTAAGATATAATAAACTATCAATCATACCTCTATATAACTTGTTGTCCACTGGTTTTCTAGCATCATCTAAATCAAGTTTTATATTGGTACACATGGGAGTTGTATATGTCTTTTTGTTCTCTAGTACAAACTTTTTCAATAAATATGTAATATATTTACTTTGGTTTAAAACATTTACATAATATTTTTGATAAATTTGAAGTCTTAAAAAGAAGTTCAATTCTCCCATAATACTCATTTCAATTTTTTTTCATAAGTTTTGAAACATTATTACAAATTATTTTTGGTTGAAGCAAAAATAACATCATAAACATAGATTTGGACTAATAATATATTAGAACAAATAGTTTTTTTTAAAAGAGTTGGATCTTCCATTCTAATAGTAAATCTATTTTCCAAAAGAAAAGAACTTAATCTTTCATACTAATCTCTGGGTGCATGTTTAAGTCCATAGAGAGATTTAGTAAGTTTAAAAACAGAATCTGGTTTTTGAGAGTTTTCAAAACCAAGAGGTTGTTCAACATAAACATCCTCTAATAAATATCCATTTAAAAAGGTAGATTTAACATCCATATGATATAATTTAAAGTTCATATGAGATGCATAAGCTAAAATAATTATAATAAATTTTAATCTATCTACTTGGGGAAAGGTTTCATCATAATCTATACCTTCTTCCTAATTATATCTTTTAGCTACAAATCTATATTTATTTCTAGTTATAATCCTTTGATCATCTTGTTTATTTCTAAAGACCCAATTAGTCCCTATAACTGGATAATTTGATAGTCTTTCAACTAATTCCCAAACATCATTCCTTTTGAATTGTTTTAGCTCATCTTTCATTTCTAATATCCAACTTTCATCTTCTAAGGCTTTGTTAAAATATTTAGGTTCTAGTTGAGATAGAAAGGTAGAGAATTCAACAAGTTTTCCTGTATTTCTTCTAGTAATTATTTCTATGTCTAGGTATCCTATTATAGTTTCGAAATGATGATTCTTTAAGGTTCTTGATTGTCTAGGTATAACACTTTTTGGTTCATTAGTATCATGTTCTTCTAAATTGGACTGAATTTTATTTATGTTATTTTCAAAATCATTTTTCAGGTTTTCAAGTCTCATGTTGTTAGAGGAGTTACTAATTCCATCATTTTGATCTTTCTCTTTAATAAAAAGGTCAGTTTCATCAAATTTCACATGAACTAATGATTTAATAATCGTTGATTTTTTATTAAACACTCTATAAGCTTTAGAGGTAGCATAATATCGTAAAAATATTCCTTCTTCAACTTTTGGATTGAACTTACCAAGATTATCCTTGGTTTTCAAGATATATGCCTTACATACAAAAAAATTAAAGTACTTTAACTTAGGTTTTTTGTTATTACATAGTATATAAGGTGTATGTCTAAAAATAGGTCGAATTAAAACACTATTCATGATATAGAAGTTGGTGCTTATAGCTTCTTCCTATAAGTAGGTAGGTAGACTATATTCATTCAGTATAGTCTTAGCCATTTCTTGAATAGTTCTGTTTTTTATTTCAACAATTCTATTTTTATGAGGTGTTCATGTTGTAGAAAAGGTTTATTTAATACCCATATTTGAATAAAAGGAATCAAATTCCTGATTCTCAAATTATCCACCATGATCACATCTTAATTAAATTATCTTAAAACCTTTTTCATTTTGAAAAAATTTACATAAACTTTCAAAAACAATAAAAGCTTCACTTTTGAGTTTTAGAAAATAAATCCAAGTAAATTTTGAGTAATTATCAACTAAAACACACATATATATATATATATATAATATTCCATCCAAAATCACTACTCTTAATTTTCCGGACATATCTATATGGATAATTTCTAAAGGTTTTGATGTAGCAATTCTATTAATAGATTTGAAGGAAGATTTGTGTTGCATTCCAGTTTGACATGCCTCAAAAAATCTATCACTATCAAACTTAAGACTAGGTAAATCAGAAACTAACTATTTCTAATATAATTTATGTAAAGCATAAATATTACAATGACCAAGTCTTCTATTCCATATCCAAAACTCATTTATCTTAGAATTTAAACATTTCACTTTTTGTTTACATAAGGAATTTAGATTCAATATATAAACATTATCAGTTCTAGGTGATCTAAACATAAGCAGTTTATCTTTAAACATATAATAGGAATTGTTAAAAAATCAACATAATATTCATCATCACAAAGTTTAGAAATACTTATCAGGTTATGCTTTATCCCTTGTACATATAGTACTTTGTTGATTGAGATTGTTTTTTTATCTCCAATAGTTCCAAGTCCAATTATCTTTCCTTTAGAATTATCACGAAAATTTACTATACCTCCATCTATTTGAGTTAGTTTAATGAATTTTGATGAGTTTCCACTCATATTACTGGAGCATTAACTGTCCATATACTATATATCCTTTCTTTTTCTATGACTGATTTTCTGTAAAGGTAATTTAAACAAGAGTTTGTTTTAGTACCCATATTCTTTAGGTCCAGCAGTGTTAGCTAGAAAAGATTTGGGAATCCAGATCTACTTTGTTTTTTCATAACTCATATTTAATTCAGATAAGCTATTTGAAATAAAATCTTTTTTAATTCTACTTATTTTAGGATTTCTTAAATAATAGTTTTTTATATGCCCTTATGTTCCACAAAAATGACAAGTAACAATTTTATAGTTGGGAAGAAAATAATTTTTATATAGTTTAGATTTTTCAGCTTTAATTCCTATACTAAATATTTTTTTTCTAATGAAATTTTTAGGAAGAATTAAATTCATAATATTTTCTCCTTTTGTAAATAATAGAGAATCACTTTTGTAAGTTTCTACTTCATCTTGTAATTATTTAATCTAATTTTCATGATCAGCACATTTTATGGTAGATGAGTTAAATTTTTCAATTAACTCTTGATGTTGTTTAAGTAAGTCATCACCTTCTTCTAAAATTGCATTGTGAATATTTTTGAAAGATTTTTGTTTCTTTAATAAGGAGTCATAGTTTTCTTCTAGAATTTTGAAGTAGGAAGTCAATTTATTATTTGAAAAATTTGAATCAAAATCAGAATTAGATAAATAATGGGTTTTTACCTTATCTTCTTCGGCCATAAAGAACATATTTTCTTTCATATTTCATTATTCCTTTTTTGAATCAGATTTTGATGTGCTGCTGGAGTCTTCAAAAATGCTCCATGTAGCCTACATTTCTCTTTTTCCTTTATTTTCATAATCAGAATTTTTCTAATATGCCTTTTCTGTCTTTCTCTTTTCACATTTTAGCTGAGAACAATCAGGTCTTATATGACATAATTTCTTTCATTCATTGAATTTGACTTCCCAAGAGTCTTTCTCATCCATTTTGAAATGTTTTTTAAACACACTTTTCTTTTTATAAAACTTTCTAAACATTATGGGTAATTGAGCCAATTACATTTCAGAGTCAGATGTATCTAAATTTTTTTATTCTCTGACTTCTTGCTTTATTATTTTTCTTTTCTTCTGAGATGTTACTGTTTCTTCTGGAAATAGGGATGACCTCATTTGTTTAAGGTTCAAACTTTTCCAATCATTTTCTAATAGGTTTATTCGTAGAACCGGAAACATCCAATGATTACATATCCATTTAGACCTAATTTCCAACGGTATGTGATCATTAGTTGTGCACCGATGAGGCTTAATAAATTGCATTAGTCGAGAGTATGGGAGGTCAGACTCATCACCCCTTTTTGGGGGGATTTATTCTCTACTCCAGGACTCTCTTATGGATTTGAGTTATGCTCGTGAATCATTATTAATTTACCAATCATGAAAATGTGTTTTCCTTTAGATCATGCAATGAATGATTGATATATATGAGATTTAGAGAATCTTTTATAGGTATTTGAAGTTATTCATCGATATAGAGTCAATTGTATGTATTTGAGATTCTTAGTAAATGGTATCCTTTAATACATTATATAGAAATCTATTGGTCATTATGATGACCATAATGGTTTTAAATCCACTCAGTGAGGCACTTGAAGTTTATTGTCATTCAGAAGGACATGGATTATTTTAGAGTTGGGATCATACCCGCAGATGGGCTACCTATGTATCCTTGTTAGAAAAGTAATTAGAACCCATGTAGTTCGAGTAAGAAGTGTGGGGATTACGTATGATTAACGGCCCAAATAGATGTGTCGTGGTTACTTTTACACTCTAATCTCACGTGAGTCATGCTCGGTGTGAGAAACAAGAGGTATCAGTAAACTTAATGATTTGTGCCACGAAAGATGTGGTCACAAGGAATGATATGAGGCTTATGTATGTGTGACTGCCCAAGTAGATTAAGTCTAGGACTTATTTCCAGAATGAAGCCTAGGAACAAGGTCCATAAAGATATTTGTGTTTTAAAGATATTTGGATACTCTAACTTGGGTCTTACTCCTGAAAAGGAGGCCCAAATTAGGGGGGAATTATGAATGAGGCTTACTCTTGAAAAGGAGGATTAGGTTAAGGGAACTTGAGACTTGGGGATTACTCCTTAAAAGGAGGCCCAAAATTAAAGGGCACTTGGGGCTTACTCTTAAGGAAGATGCCAATTAACAGGGTCCATAAAGGTAGTTGTATTTTATGGAGATTTAGATTAGTAATTTGGGGCTTACTACTAAAGAGGATGCTCATATTAAGGGGTATTTGACTTATGATTGGGGCTTACTCCTAAAGAGGATGCCTAGATCAAAGATTCTCTCATCTTAAGGGATGAGGTTGAATGAAGAGAACCTCTAACCATAGTGATATAAAGTTATATAAATCACAAGGTTTTGAGAGATGTTCCACAGAATTCCTTTCAGATAAGGAATCCAACAAAGTAACTATTCCATAAGTGGCTTTGAAGAAGGTTTTGAAGGATAAATCTTGAAGAGGAATGGTGAATTTGAAGAAAGGAAGTGAATAGGCAGGAGGGGAACCCAAAAGAAGATAGGCGTGCAAGTCTTGTTTGGGCGCGCAAGTCTTTTTTGGGCGCGCAAGTCCTGGTCGCGCAAGTATACATGCATGACATGAGTTCACTTGGGCGAAAAATAACCTATAGGGTAATACATGGGCGAGACTTGGCTCAAACCCTTAGTATGATCCCTAGATTCTTTCAGATGGGTGGCGCACATGTTTCCTTGAGAGGGAAAAGGTGGCGCCCAAGTGTATCCATTTCCCTTAGGGGCTAGACACTTAAGTGCACAAGTGATGATGAGTTCTAACACTTAGGCCTTATTCTTCCTCTTTAGATATTCCATTCTAGGTAAGAAAATACCTTAGAAGTGTTCGGAAGACTTCAAGCAGAGACTAGGGCGACCAGAGCTTAAATCTGAGTTTTGGATTTTTCTTCCTCGAAATGGGGGTCCCACCAGGGGTATTTATAGGCCATATGAGGTCCTTGGAAAAAAATGAATAGGGCGCGCAAGTGACTTGCGCTACCCAAATGTGGAGCGCAGGTATACTTGTGTGGCCATATTGAAACTTGTGCGGCCCATGCTTAAAGAGTTCCTTGTTCATGCCTTGGTCAATTTATGATGTTCTTCAAAGGATGACACTCTTTGTGGTTAAGGTATTCCTATTTTCCATTCGTTAATCACTATAATGGAAAGGAGTGTCAAAAAAATTACCCCTCAGAGTTGGATCCAAAAAAGGAAGGAGGATTTGACTCTGAAGAAAATGAGAAATAAGGTACTGCGGCACACAAGTACTAGGCGTGCATGTATGCTTCTGGTGTGAAGGGTCTGGCGCATAGGGGTACGACCTTGCCTATAAATATGTGGCACCACTTCGCTCAAAGAACATGGTTTCAAATGCTTCTGAGCTCTCGACATGAAAGTATCTCTCATTCGTGCATGTGATTTATCTTTCTGCTTGTTCGCGCTTCTGTTGGTGTCGTGCTTCTACAGTGAGTTTCTGACTTGCGCTCCAGTACTAGCGCGGTAAAACTTGCGCGACCAACTTAGACTTGCGCGCCGATATGGGACTTCCACGCCTTAATTCCTTATCCATTTTTTTTAATTTATTCATTAATTTTAAGAAAAATCTACTTACTTAAAAGTTAATTATTTGATCGTTGGGTAGATTCAATGGCTCCTAGAAGAATTGGATCGGCTGATGAGTCATCTAGTAAGAGGATTGATGACATGATAAACATCTTTGTCCATGACTATTATAATATCTACGACAGCACTCTCCCAGATTTGGCCAAGTAATTGAAGAAGTATCATCTTAATTTGCCACAGAGCATTTATCTGCCTTTATATGGCCATGGTCATCTGCAAGGAGTCAATATTCCAGAGGCAAAGAACTATCTCCCGCATTCATGGTTTCAGACTTACACCAAATTTTCTTCAGCAAATGTATCGGTTGAAGGATCATTTTTAAATACTGGAACAGTGGAGAAGGCATTTATAATGCATCATATCCCATGTTCCCCAGATCTGAAACCTCACAAGCCTGAGCTACAACAACATTGTTATCCCTAAATTTTCCAAAATTCTCAGATGGATCAATCCAATGGATGGAAGAAGAGTTGGGACTTCCATCCTGGAGGAGGTGTGAAACCAACTTGGATGTGGGAATATTGGGTGCAACAAACCTGTGCAGAGTTTGTCGAGGATTTGAAATGAGCTGTAATATATGAAGTTTTCTAGGCTAGGCAGACATATGTCTACAGGAATGATGACTTTGTGCCGGTTCTAATCAGCCGCTGGAGCCCAAAAACCAATTCTTTCCATCTGACTGATGGAGAAGTAGGTATCAGTTTGAGGGATGTCTACAAGATCTCAGGTGATCCAATTTTGGGCGATATGTATGATGAATTCATCCCCCCCCCAAGGCGACTTGGAATGACTCGGAGAAGACTCCGGCTTTGGCTCTTGAATTATTGAAAATTTTCCACAAGCTCAAGAATTAAAAGACCTCTAAAACTCATTTTAGAAAGGATATTAATCCAGAGGAGTTGATGGATATGTTTCTTAATAAGAATAAGGATAAGGGTCCCACTTGTACTCATCCTACTATTTTCCCCATAACATAGAAGAGGGGTTCTCTTGGCACATTCTTGCCGACTCTGGAAGCAGGAGAGTTTGAAAAGTGGGGGTACGATGTGAATCAGAGAATCCCAGAGAAGACCTGTCTGGAGGGATTCTTTGCCTTATGGCTCGGTTTTTATCTTCTTCCAGTTAGGGATTTGAAGGGAGGCTTCAGGCCAAGGACCTTCGTTGTTGCATCCAAGTTGGGTGAGAGGAAAATGGATGGGTTGGCTACCCCTATTTTGGAAATGATTCATAGGATATTACTCCATGTTTATATGGTTAAGTGTCCTTTGAGAATAGTGGGACCATTCAATGTTTTTTGGGGTTGGATCGCCAATCATTTCAAGACATATTATGTATAGAGAGGAGTATAGGTTTCTGGAAGTTCTTTCAGGCCATCAATGTAGGCATATTCTGTAATTTTTCCTTTATCCCTCAACTCCTATGATATGAAGGTGAGGCTGAGTATGTTCAAGGAATTCCATTTCTTTCCTTATGGAAGCCCACCAACTGGGAAGTTTCTTGATGATGGAACTGCCAGCCTATAAATGAGGTCTTACATGCTAGCTTACAGAGATTGTGTATTGGCCACCAGAATTGAAAGAGAGATTATATGTGAGGCCTATGCTTCATACATATTTGAATGTCAATTCAAGTGTCTATAGAATATTGTTGTATCCCATCCTGTGCATGTCGGGTCAGAGCAGCATCTGATGGTTTCTCGACAACTATGGTTGCTGACAGCTATGGAGAAGACCGAGGCAGTGTTTGATCTACCAGTTTCTAGAGCGATGAGTAAGTTGACTACATGGTATGCCAAGAACTGGGTATCATCATACCCTGAAGGGGTACTGAACCATCTGGTTCCTAGGGTGGGTAAAAAGAAGATAACTTTAGTGAAAGAAACACTTCATCTAGAAGGTGATTCTTCCACACCCGGAGCAGATTCACTGGGTTCCTCACCCAGGGCTGATTCACCGGATTCCCAGGATGGGGATGATGAGGCACAACATACATCAAAGTGGCCTCGTTCTAGATATAATCCTACTACCAGAGTTAAGAGACCTACCTCATCAACTCCTGGTGAGTTATATCATTGAGGCAATTCAATCGCCATTACCTTTTAGAGAAACAAGTTTTATTTTCTAATCCTTTATCTATGATTGCAGAATTTGGGATGAAGATGAGGTCCAAGATTGTACGAACTTCCTCGAAACCTTCTGGTACACATGCTGAATATCTACGTCTAGAGGCTATCCAAACATGGAGGAGTTTAATGTGTGATTCTAAAATCTCATGGCTAAACTTATGTGAAGGGATACACATCCCTATAGTAGGGAATATTTGGGCTTCTACTAATATCTGTTTCGAGGATAACCCCGATGAAGTGCGGGCTTACATCAGAGAGTGGGAGATGCTCATATATGCCACTGATGATTACATTACTATCACCATGTGGGTGAAGTAAATGATGGATCGTGGCACCACTAAGGAGACTGGTGCTTCTGGAGATGAGGAGTGGCACGATTACGTAGCTCCTGAGATGTAAGTCTCTTTCCTTATATGCTTTGAAACATGATTTCAGTTAAAGATTTGTCACTCAAGGAAATTACATTATTCATCCTGCAGCTTGCAAAGATAGGAACTTCTGAGGTTCCTTCACCACAGTATACCCCTGGTGGTACTTCCATCGGAGCTACTGAATCTCCTTGCGATCCGGGCAACGTATCTCCAGGCTGAAAAGCCATGGATGAGGAGATATAAAGGGCTTTTCACTCTCCAATACATGTATTTGGAGATGAAGATGCCAACACACCCAAAAATCCAAAGAAGCAAAGACATAGAAGGAAGAAGTCCATGTCTAAACTCTTCATCAGTAGTGGTAAGTCCTTCAGATATTCATGAATATTAACTCATGAAAAAATTGATCATACTTCTTGGGATTGTAGGGGCTTCTTAAATTTCCCCTTTGAGGGAGAGGACTGACCCTCATATGAGGATAATGGAGGGTTCTGGTAAACAGTTGCAAATTAATGCTGACTTGGTTGCTCCTGAAGAAGAGCCATCATTTGTTCCCAGTATTTATCATGTTGTTACTGCAAGGAGAGAAGAGCCTGCTTCTGGTAATTTAACAATACTTCATAGAACATTTGAATGAAAACATTAACTGACTTCCATTCTGTGATACTTTTAGGTTCAACACCTGCACCCGAACATTTGGTGACCACTATAACTGCCTCCACAATTTTATTTGAAGAAGTTGTTCGGGGTTAGAGGTCGCAGGATGAGGGTCTCCAATAGGACATATCGAATACTCCCACTGGTGAGACTAACCAGGAATCTGATATATCACTGGATGAAATGATGAAACTTGGTACATATTTTGAAGACATTTTATATCATGTTAAATTACCATGAAATTTAGAAGATTTTGGACATGATTGTTATCCTTCCTCCTGTTAAAATTTTCTTATTACATCTCTGACCATGATTGGTTGAAATGTGCAGTTATATCTGAGAAAGCTGATGATCTGCTAATTCCTGAAGGGGTATGGAAAACCCTATCATTTCATTGACGCTAGCTCAAGTGGAGCATAACCCGGCCGAGCTTCCTGAAATTCATCCTAAACATCCTATTGAAACTAGGAAAGACATGGAGGAACCTTCTCATACTACTGATCTACCATTGGGTAAGAGATGATAATATTTGTAGTTGCACTTAATTTGCAAGATAGCTTAATCAACTTTTTTTATCCTTTGAAACTAACCAAAACTTTCAATTGACTATGCAGGGCCGTCAATTTCAGTGGCTAGATCTAGAGGTGACGCCTCAGCCTCTTCCCCAACGGGAGTAGAAAGTGAAGCACTGAGGGTTAGGGGGCGGAGCAGAATAGGGCACTTCTTTAAGTTCATTAATCCCAGATTATATTCCCCATGTGATAGTGATGTTGAGTCAGACCTGGAGGTATAAAATGTGCTCCAATTCTCACGTTGCAAGGCATGGTAGAATATATGGAAGATCATATCTGAAGTTCCTCTTGAAGAGCTTCCCTCAAAGATCTCGTGACTATTATCCATGTTCATCATGCTTGGACTTGGCGGTTTTGGATATAAAGAGATCCATGCCATGGTAAAAAAAAGTCATCTTAAGGAGGGAGCATGAGCAAAAGTACTGTCAAGATTTGACCAGAGCAAGGATATTAACCAATATCGGTGAATTTGATGTTGCAGTGTCCTTAGTTGAGGCTGATCATGCTACAAAGTTGAATGAGATGAAGCATAAGATCAAGGATAATGTTGTCTAGGGGATGCACCTTCAACAATAGTTAGATGTTGTAATTGGGTAACTTGACCATCATAACAATTCACTAGAAGGAGTTCAAACAAATGGTATGAAATCCATCGTAGATGCCAAGAGAGCACTCCATCAAGATGAAAAGTGTGAAGTTGGTCAAGTGCATGAACTTCAAGTGGCTTCTGATGAGGCTCAAAAAGTCGTAAATCAAATGAAGACTTATGTTGAAAGCCTCTTGTAATTCTTGAAAAATAGAAGAGACTCCAATCTATGGATGTCCTTCTAACTCTTGTGCATCAATTAAAAACACATTCATCTTCAATCATTTGTGCCTACATTCTCTTGCTACTTGCTTTAATTAATTTTACCTAAGCCAATGGGCCTAGTAAGAATAGTTTGATTTTTTCTAGGATGATAAAAACAACCTCATAAACTTTGCATCTTTTGATTCTTAATATTTCCTAAATCATACAATATGTACGTTAAGCGAGCTGGGACTCGACTTTTGTTCAGAGTTCCATTTTCATTTGTTGGAAGTTTAAAGTCATGAACGTCAAACATGAAAAGGCTAATGTTTAAAGGTCGAATAGCTATGACCAAATAGATTAAATTTAACCCAATTCCTTGATAATTTATCTGAAAACATACTACCATATTCAAGTATGGGGGAAAAATATGTAAACTACGACTTAAGAAATTTTGAATCTGAGGGGTGATATGAAAAAAGGGCTAAGGGGAATTAGAGGAAGTATTTCCTAAGAGTGAAGTTACCACTATTTAAATAACCCGTTAGGGGGATGAATTATGCAGGTCCACATAAGGGCATTGGATGTATAATCAAATAATAGTATCTTTTGGATGACAGGTTCGTTATGTAGACTACTTATGCAAGGCCACCTAGGGGAACGTGCTGCATAGTTAGGAAAAATAACTCTCAGAAATTTTAATTTTCTATTGCTAAAAAGCCAATGAAAGTTTATGGAGATTCATATTTTCCAAAGCATAGAGTCTGCTATATGGATAGAGGTACTTGAATATGTAGAGAACATTTCCAATCAAGATTTTCAACGAATTGGATCAATGTTACTCATGTGAAGGTCTGACCCAAATGTAGGGAAGGGAAATATAAACGATAGACTTAAATACTTTAGATCACGAAAAATAGTATGGGAAAAATATGTAAAGGATTGATATTTTTGCAGATCCCTACATATTTTCGTTAAGACAAACAAGGACAAAAGAGGTTTTCCTCCCAAGAATGAAGTTACCACTATTTGAAAAACCCGTTAGGGGGTTGATTATATAGGGACATTTAAGGGAATTGGCTGGATAGTCAAATAATAGCATCTTTTGGCTGACAGGTCCATTATGTAGACTATTTATGCAAGGCCACCTAAGGGCACGTGCTGCATAGTCAGGAAACAAAACTCTCAGGTATTAGAAATTTTGTGACCACAACTCAAGAAAAGGATTATGGAGATCTGAAAGTATTTAAGGTTAGGAGTATGACACATAAAAATGGGCATTGTCCAATGCATGAAGGAGATACACAAACCACTGCTAACCATAATCATGTTGTGGCTGGGTCCCAAATTGAGGTGCTTGACTTCAATACATATACTATAAGGATGGGAATCAAAGCATACGTTGTTCTTGAAATAAAGTTTAATGTAATGTGGGACAATAGTATAGGATATCTTAGTTTAGGGTCATAGAGCTCAGACCATAATGAAGAATACACATTGTGTGTTTTATAAACCTGATGTGAATTAAGACCAGGGTTTTCATACCACATTCATGTTTTCACAGGGAGACTTTTCAGCCAAGGGATTGAAAGTGGAATTTGGGTTTAGGAATAAAGACTTGGGGATGGATTCGAGGGATTCTCAAACGTTCCTACGTATCCCATAAGGATGGGAATCAAGACATACGTAGTTCTTGAAATACCCTCTGTACAGATTTGGTTCATTCAAGTGAAGGGTGAAAGGGGACTTTAGTGCAATGATGGTTTGACCCAAGATTAAAGGTTCATGCATTGCCATGTATGAACATAGTCTTTGGAATATGAAATAATTGGAGATCAATGTCAATGATGATTCCCTTTTAGGAGAGGGTCAATGGGGGACTCTATAGTTTAACATCATATAGCGAGGACGATGGTGCTGCACGGTTTAGTGTCAAGTAGCAGGGAAAAAAGGGAATAACACATTTTAACGTCATGTTGGACAATGTTGAACCAATGTGAAGAGATTGATTTTGGGCTTGAACCTGGGGATGTTGCCTACATACCCAGCCTAGAAGGTAAGGATCAAAGTCCGCATAGTTCAATTGAAGAATGAATTTGTGATCAATTTGTACTTGAGGACAACAACCTAAAAATAGTGTTGGGACTTACGCATGGTTATCATCCCAGAGAGGGTGTTATGGTTGATTCTCACTCTAAGATCACGTGATTCATGCTTGGTGTGAGAAATAAGAGGTAGTAAAAACCCTAACGATGCACAGTTTAAAGTCATGTAGGACGTAAAAGGTAATGTTTCAGAGTTTAAATGACATGTGTCATAGACATGGGGTGCTTGGCAGTTTAACGTCTTGTGGCTCGGACAAACAGTTTAACGTCATGTTGGATGACAAAAAGGGGACACAGTTTAACGTCATGTTGGAAGAATTAGGGGACTTTGCAGTTTAAATTATTGTCATAAGGACTATTCGTGATGCATATTTTAGTGTCATGTAGCAGGGAAAAAATATAGTTTAACGTCATGTAGGATGTATTAAGGGAATTTTTTCAGTTTTACGTCATATAGGACGAACATGTGAACAGTTTAATGTCATGTAGGACAATACAGTTTTACGTCATGTAGGACATTGGGTTGTACAGTTTAAGTCTGTGTATCCAAGATGATGGTTATGCAGTTTAACATCTTGATGGACGTGAGTATTTGTGTTACACCAAATACTTTTTCAAGAATCTGGCATTGGTTAGATTTGTAATGAGTTCTCCATCCATTGAGATTAAAGAATAATATCCATTGAATTAGACCTTATGTATTGAGTAAGGTCCTTCCCACTTTGGCTCAATCTTTTGAGGCTTCTTTCCTGGTATCATTGGAGTTATGAGGACCAATACCAATTCTCATTGAATGAATAAACAAAGATGAACTTTTTTGTTGAAATCTTGTGCTATTCGATTTTGATATAATTCCAAGTTGTGCACGGTGCACAATCTTTTTTCATCTATTCATTCCAATTCATCCAATCGCTTTGGAGATTGTTCATCTGTAGATGACTGATCACAAATGGCTACTCTAAGCGAAGGTAATTGAACCTCAATGGGCAAGACTACTTATGTTCTATATACCAATGAATATGGAGTTGGCCGCATAGTAGTGTGTGTGGTGGTTCAATAAGCCCATAAAGCATGAAAAAGTTTATCAGGTCATGATTTCTTATCTTTATCCACCATATTTTGTAGTATGTTTGAAAGATTCATATTGAAGGCTTCTATTTGGCTATTGGCCACTGCATGATACTGAGATGATTGATTGGATTTGATGTTGAATTCTTGATACAACATCCTTACCTTAGTTGAACAGAAGATGGTGCCATTGTCCGTTAATATGGTATGATGGACACCAAATCTGGTAATGATGTTAGACTTGATGAAGCTAAAAATGCTTTAAGAACTAACTTCTTTGAGAGGTATTTCCTCTTCCCATTTGGAAAAGAAGTCAGTAGTAGTAGTAATATACTTAAACTTCTTGGATGTAGCCGAAGGTTAAGGTCCAACTACATCCATTCCCCATGTGGAAAATGGCCATGAGTATTTAGCTGTATGGAGCAACTATGGGGGTTGATGAATGAAATTGGCATATAAATGGAAAGAATGACACTTCTTAGTGAAATCAACAAAATCTTGTATCATTAAAGGCCGGAATTATCCAAGCCTTCGAACATGATCAGATAGTCTATGTCCAGACTGGTGGGCACCACAGACTTCTTCATGCACTTCTTTCATGACAGCCATTGTCTCTTCACCATCAATACATCTGAAGATAATTCCATCAAAACCTCTCTGGTAAAGAATTTTTTCTATATGATATGGGCTATCATAAAGAGTAAAATTGACCACACATCGCTGGATTTGTTCTTTCCCAACTCTATCAGATGGGAGTGTTCAATATTGAAGGTATTCCCTGATAGGTGTCATCCATCCTATAGTATGACCATATGGTTCAAAAATGGGACTGATTTCATTGATTTCCACAGTTCTGATTTGAACAAAAGCTGAAACTACACGACAGTGGAAAATACTGATGACTGTTTCATTCTGATTTGGATCTGCGAGAGTTGTGGCTACATTAGCCAGTGCATCAGCTTGAGAATTTTGTGATCACGGGACATAAGAAAATGTCGGTTCCAAAGGAAATTTCACCATTAACTCTCTAACATAATCATAAAAAGGTATTAACTCTTCTTTTCTGATGGAATAATCCCCATTGACTTGTTTGATTACCAAGTATGAATCATCTTTTACCTTTAAGTGATTCACCTATTCCTGAAGCACCAATTCCAAGCCTGCGATGAGAGCTTGATATTCTGATTCATTATTTATATCGCCTCCAAACAATAAGAAGGAATAGGGTAGCACTGCCTTTTCTGGGAAAATAAGCACAAGTTCCTAACCCAACTTTGTTGATTTAGGATCTTCCATTTTCTTCCCTGTTGGACTTTTGGAAGCACCATTAATGTACATTTACCATGTTTGAAGATTATCTTGAATAGAGTAGACTTCCTCATCAGGAAGTTTAGTATATAAAGATGTATCTTCAACTGAAGGGTGTTCAGCAAGGAAATCAGCCAGATCTTGGCCCTTTATTGCATTTTGAGACACATACTAGATATCAAACTGCTGCAAAATAACTTCCCACCTTGCTAGGCATCCTATAAGCATTGGACGACTAAGGATAAATTTGAGCGGGTTATTGCGAGATAACAATTGGACCTCATGATGTTGCAGGTAGTGTCTCAGTTTCTAAACAGCAAAGATTAATGCCCGAAAGCACTTTTCAATACTTGAATATCGAGTTTCTGCCTCATATATAGTTCTACTGAGATAGTAAAGGCTGTTTTCATTGACATCATCATTCTTTTGGGCAAGGAAGGCACCCAATGATCGCTCTAAAGTTGTCACATAGAGAATAATTTGTCTTCCTTCAATAGGTGGCATTAATATCGGTGGAATCAATAGATATTTTTTGAGGATATCAAATGCTTCTTGACATTCTTCAGTCCACTGGTAGGTGACTCCCTTCTTCATTAATTTGGTTAAGGGTAAACACTTGCCCGCCAAATTGGCAATAAAACACCGAATATAGGCCAAGTTTCCTTGAATTCCTCTTAATTATTTCAAATTTTGAGGAGGTGACATACCAAGGATTGATTTTGTCTTCTCAGGATCAACTTCGATACCATGATGGCGTACTACAAAGCCGATAAATTTTCCTGAGGTTGCCCTGAAAGAACATTTCAATGGGTTCATCTTCAAATTGGGTTGTTGAAGTTTGTGGAATATGATTTCCAAATCAACGAAGTTATTAGAACATTTCCTAGATTTAACCACCAAATAATCCACATAACATTCAACAAATTTCCCTAAAAAGGGTTTGAAGATATGGTGCATGGAACGTTGATACGTTGCACCTGCATTCTTCAAGTCAATGGGCATTACCCGATAGAAAAACACAACCTAAGGGGCTCTGAAGGCTATAGATTCTTCATCTTCGTGATCCATTCAGATTTGATTATACCTAGAATATCCATCCATGAAAGAGAGTGCTTCATAGCCAGCTGTTGCATCAATTAAGAGTTCTGTGATCGGAACTGGAAAATCATCCTTGGGAAAATGACAATTAAGATATATTTAATCAATGAAAACTCAAATTTTTCCATTCTTATTTTTCACAGGGACAATATTTTCCAGCCATTTGGGATATTTAACTTCTCTGAAGAAGTTAGACTTGATAATATTATCCACTTCAACTTCAATTTTGGAGGCATAAGTTGGGTGTGTTCTTCTTGCGGCTTGCTTGAATCCTCGATGTTCTTCTGGGAATCCCAAATGAGGACTGGAAACATCGGTATCATGACATGGAATTTCTTTATAATTCCAAGCAAATACATCTTGTTTTTTCTTTAGAAAGGAAGTATACATTTATTTCTCTTCAAGAGTCATGTCCGCACTAATTAAAGTTGGGCATGGATCTTCTTTTGTACCCAGATTTATTTCTCTGAGTTCATCCATAGTGGTAGAGATACCCACTTCAAATGCTGGAAGAGCATCCCTGAGATCTTCCTCTTCTTCTTTAGTATGTGTTATTTCTTTTGTTTCTACTTACATAATAGACGATGAAGAAGAATTTCCATGATCATGAGAGAAGTTAAGATTTGAACATCCTGAAGAAGAGGCTACCATTTCTGACCCTATTAATGATGATGGGTCTTCCTTTGGTAATAAAGAGGAAATGACAAATTGAGAATCGACATCATTATTCACCTCTGACATTGCTATAAATTCTTCTGGCCTGGTTGATGAAGTATAGAATTTCTAGCTTTCAACAAATGAAATGAAGACATCTCCATTTGAACTTTCATCATTGCCAGTGAATCACCAATTTCTATCTTGTTGTCTGTCTTGATTGTCGTAATTGAAATTATTGAATTTTCCGTAAGAGTATTTAGATTTGGTTCTATCCTGTCAATTTGACTGATAGGAATCACATAATCTGTACTCACATGTATGAATGGGTTTAATGGAATCTTTTCCAAACCATATGAAGCATTAATTTTTGTGACCTCCTTCGTTGTGGATTTATCCTTCCCTTCCATGTGATAGAATTATGCCTCAATGTATTGAGATTCACATGTTTTGAATGGGGCTTTATCACCATACAATGTCCCAATTTGGCCATTGAAACAATATTTGAGTCACTGATGGTATGACGAAGGTATGACCACATGTTGATGTAGCCAAGGTCTTCCAAGAAAAATGTTGAAGGTTGTATCATGACAAACAACCATGAAATATGAATTGGATTCAAGGTCTCCAAACTGAGTTCTGAGTGTAATCTTGTCTAGTGTTTCTTGTTCATTTTTATCATATCCTTGCAACATCAAAGTAGAAGGAGATAAATCAGATTCGGTGAGACCCAATCAACAAAGTGTACGAATAGGGATGAGGTTTAATCCTGAACCATTATCAATGAAATCTCGTCAGATGTCTACATCATTGACCTTGCCAGATAAATACAAAGGTCTAATATTTCCATGCACAACATCATCTTCATCCTCATTTGTAAATGATATCACTGCATGGCATTCTAAAGAATCATTCTCTAAATGGTAGACTTCAGCCTCAGCAATTTTAGTTTCGAATTCCTGAGGACTTGACAAAGCCTCAATGAGTGCCTCCCGAAGATCCTTTGATAGATTCAAGGCATCCATAATTGATAACTTGGCCGGTACTTGGGCCAAATTTTTTAAGACATCATACTTTTGGTCCAAAGGTCTGCGTTTCCCAACAGGAACATGTGGTTTCACAGCTGCCTTAGAAGTTGATGATTTGGAAGTAGATGAATCTTGTATTGGGGTAGGAGTTGGAAATACTCTTGGATTTGGTAGATTAGACCGAATAGGTCTATTTATTTTCTGAGAGGAAGAAGGTGTAACCTCTAACCGATCTTTAAAAATAACTGTACCAGGACTAAATCTGCCATGCGTGGAAGAACTTTCTTGTTCTTGTTGATCCCACTAAAGGTCTTTGCCATGAGTTTATGTCGTATATACAGTTCTATAAGGGGTAGGATTGAAATAGTGGCTTATGGAATATCCATGTATTCCCTTGTATCCTAGAGCCATGTTTATTCCTCTAATTCCACTATTTTATATAGGGAGCTCAGGCTCATCCTGATTGAAACTATTACTGGCATAAGGATCTCTTAAATGAATCATGTTAATAGAACCAAAGATCAACTCTTCATCTAATGAAGACTCTACCTGATTAACCAGTTCATGCCATGCCATTTTGTGGGGTGGTGCCCGTGTTTTTGAAGTAGATGGCATAAAATCTTCTATAGTCAAAGAAAATTTAGGATTTGACACTAACTCTTCTTCTTCTGACTATTCTTCTTTCTTAGAATTATGTCACCTCTTTGAATATTTTCCTTCTGATGAAGGGGGTTTTTCTATGGCATTCATAGTAGCAGACACAATTGGTTTCTTCAATTGAGTTCATAAAATGGAATGAGTTCAGTTGATCATTTTCATGACCATCCAATCATCATATTTATGCACATTTTTGCTTTTAACTTCATGCCACTCACCTTCTTCCTCTGAATCAGTAGCAGTAACACATGCTACTTTGGCTGAAGAGCCTTTTATTTTTACCTATCCAAAGTCCACTATCTTTTACAGGAGGTCTTTGAAGACCAAACACTCTTGAATGGGATGCCCCAACATCTGATGAAATGGGAAATAGTTGGGGAGTTCTTCATCTCCTTCCTTGTTCGGCTTTTGTGCCTTGGCAACTGAACCAAATTATTTTCCAGAGCCGAGATGAAGTAGCCTGGAACTTGATCATTCCGAAAAGAATAAACTTTGTTCTTCAAATCTTCAAATTGTTTCTTCCTTTGATCTCTTTGATCATCTTGATGAGGCGGTCATTGTTGTTGATACTTAGGAGGCGAAGCCCTTCGATATGATGAAGGTTTTGAAGTAGAATCAGGTACAGGTGCTTGTTTAAGCGTAACTGTAGTAGTCTCTACTTTCCCCATTCTCCTTCCTGGAACTGATGGAATTACACGAGTTTTAGCCTCAGTCTATGTAAGAGATTCCTCAATCTACTGAGCAATTGAAGTAAGGTCTCGAAACCCTCCTGTGTATTTCACAGGGATCAACGATGTGCGTAATTCATCACACAGATTTGCCACACAGATTAGAAACAATTCTTCTTGAGGGTGTTCTAAACTTATAGAATATGTCAATCCCTTCCAGAAATCAATGAAATCTGAAACTATTTCATTTTCCCTTTTCATAAAATTGGTAAGATCGAAAACTATCCTCTTTGGAAATGTTGAGCTCAATTGAAGAATGAACTTTTGATGGAGGTCTTCCCACCTAGTAATTGACATGGAGTGTAAGCTTGTATACCAGACAAAAGAAGGTCCTTATAATGACTATACAAAACACATGAGCTTAACTACTTCTTGTTTTTGAAGATTTTCCATAATGGGATCACAACGAGAAACAAAATGGGTTTAGTGTTGTTTTGGATCTCCCGAACCATTAAAAATTGGGAATGTGGTACTCGAAAAATTTGATGGGGGAGGAATTGCATCAACCCATTCAGGGTAAGCTCTCTTCTCTAGTTGAACTGGTGCACACTTTCCTTCTATATCTTCCAACCGATCTGTTAATGACTCAATGATAGTCATTAATTTTTGAGAAACATCTTGTTGATCTTGGACCTATGCAGGTGCAAGAACTGGAGTTTGGACAAGTGTGGTGACTGGAACTACCACTGATGGTAGTATTGACAGTTGTTGTTGTGTATAACCCTTATGATTGGACATGTGAGGGTGTACTGGTAAAGGATGATATTCTTGATCCATCCCAGTATCTTCAAAGAATTCCCTTGACTGATTGACTCCAGCACGCTTAGTAGGAAGACTACATTGAAGTAGTTCTTCATTCAACCTCCTTATCTCCTTCATTTCTGCCTCTTGTTGTGAGAACCTTTCCTCTAATGAGAGTGATTGGACTTCTCCAGAGGTAGTGTGGGACACAAACTAACTTTTTCCTTTCCCCTTTTTGGACACCTTTCAGAGAGGGGGGGTTGGTTGTTTGAAGGAATACCTAGATTCTGGGTAAGCCTTTGATTCCGGGTACGCACACCTTTCTCAGTTGACTCTGTTTGTACAACCACTTGAACAGGAACTTCTTCATCTGATTACTCTAAGAGAGCCTCATGTTCTAGGGGATTAGTGACAACGCCATTGATGACATTTATTGATGCATAACACATTACATCCCTTATATCGGCATTTCTGCGACATTTACTTCATCCATGTCCTTTATGAGACATTGAATTTAGTTGATTTCATCCCTCAGGAACTTCTTGATGAACCTTAATTTGAAGGGAATCTCCTGATAATTCGGCTTCATGTTCCTCTTTTGGATTCTTCCCTAATCATGATAAGAATACATTTCACTGAGGAAGAGGTTGAGGATTTGAAAAAGTCCCCAGTCCGGTGGACTAGGGTTGTTCCTGCTGTTTCTAATCAACTCCCCAAATCCTATTTGTTGATTCTGATGGTTGGGTTAAAACAGTCTCCATCCTGGAAAGATGTGGTGGCTCTTGAGATGTTACATCTGAGACTTTCTTAAAAACTCTCCTGATTTTGTGGACATTAGTCCGTAAATTGGCCGGATACATCAACTTACATCCACTCAAATCACCTGGATCAAATGACCATTGGGTGATTTCTGAAACTTCTGTCACTTGATGGTGTGCTTTCTCTAAACGAGAAACCTGTTTGATATTCTCATTTGCTTGATGCAAGAGTAATTTGACAAATTTTTCTTTATATGCCTGACTTTGGGAAGAACTAGTTGAGGCATGTTCCTGAGTAAGAATCTGATTACACACAAAACCAGTTGGTTGTGGCCGGCCATGGGAAATAGCATTGCATGATACCACTTTTTGCGGGATTTGTTGACTGGAGAGCACAGTGAAATGCAGTTATCCATGGACAACCCATCCCCTGATATGAATACCATATGGGGCATTGGCAATTAACTGGCGCAATGATTTTAGTGCGCCAAGGCATGAGCGTTGAAGGGCTCTCTGCTGCTTTTCAACCTTTGGATATCGGTAAATTGAGAGAGATGACAAATCAATTTGGCGTTGTAACCCTTATATTATCATGACATGATTTTCATATTCATCATAAGATAATATTTTCTTTTTCAAGTGACAAAGAGTTTTCCACATGTTAAGACGAATATCGTGAATAAAATATTCCATCAACATTTCTGGAATATCATACTGAGAGTCGGCCAAAGGCCAAAACATGACTAGTACTTCACCTTTTGCCAGTTTTTTTCTCATATTTAGTACTTCCTCCTTATCATTCGATGAAAATTATTCTACCTGATTAGACCAAAGCTGGTGCTTCTTTGTTACTTTATCAGATTCAACAATATTGGTAGAGAATTCATTTATCAAATTAGAAGATGCATGACTCAGGGGTGGTTCGGAGAATGACCTACACCCCGAGCTATCTTCTGGTTGAGAAAGTATTTCACCTGCTATCAGTAAAGCATCAGACATGACTGGATTCACATTTTCATGTGCCTCAAGATAATAGGTCTTTCTCGTTACTGCATTGTCCTTTGAAGAATTTTCTAGGCAATGTGAATTACTACTGCAGAGAGGAATTTTGCAGCTAAATTCATCATCATGGGTAGGACCACCATGGTGGGTTAAAGAAAAAGATGAAATCTCTTGCTCCTTGATCTTTTGGCCACGCATAGGGTTATTGTGGCTCTCATCTGAAGATGATACTTTGAGATCGACCGAAATGTCATGAAGCTAGCCTTTATGAGGAAGTGTCTGACAAAGACCTTCTGAATTATTGTTCCCACTATTGGGAAATGAGAGACTATAATCATGAGTTGCAACAGACAATTGTCTGAGTGCGTCAAGAACTCCAGCATCGAGCAAGGACTTATTATAGTTTGGCTCTTGATTTCATGAATGTGTTGAATGGGTATTTTTCTTAGACACCTTCTTACTCAATTTGGAAACCACTTATTAACAAAAGTTGTTATTATGGGTAGGTGTATGTGGCTTCTCAGAAGAAATAGTCAGGTTAGGCTAATTATCTCCATTCAAATCGAGTGTATGTTCCCGACATGATTGTCCGCATGACATGGGGGAGTATGCTCCATGACCCTCCTGGACTATAACAGAGGTGCGTATCTACTCCAGAGTGACATGTTGATGAGTTACTCCACTAATAGGGATAGATTTATTTTTCTTTCCCTGTGATGCTACTGAAGTTGTTATAATATTCTGACAGGCATCCATAATATGAGCAGGGATTTTTTCTCCTCTTTCACCATTGTCAGAATGTGCTTGGTGACTTAAGATGCCGAAATGGGAATATACGTCCATTCCATGTCTGGAGTAGGTGTATGTGCCTACTTCTATCAGTGGATTATGACAGTACTCATGTGTTGGGGCAGAGAGTTGAGTCTGCTCCAAATTTGTCGTCAGAGCTTTCCGACTGACTTCTCTCGGTGCTACCAAACAAGACTATTGGAAGGATTGATGAACATTGGTTGTTGTTTGTGTATGTTGTGTATTATTCATCAAGTATGGTTGATGATTTTCATTCAATACTGGCAGATGAGACTGGTGAAAGAATTTTTGATTGTAAACAGGTGTATGTCCCTAATTATCAGTGGTCACTATATTTGGATGGGGAGATTCTTTGAATACAGTCAGACGAGCATACTGACTGGCTGATGAATTATAAACAGGTGTATGTTCCTGCCTATAGTACTTCATCGGAATTTCCTGACGGGATTGGTGGGTTGCTTCCAGATGAGTCTGCTAGACATCGGGATTAGAACGGATGGGTATATGTGCCTGCTCATTGCTTGCCATAAATATGGCTTGATGGACTTCTATAGAGGGGAAATAAGTAAGAACCTTCTCTCTGTTGACCAGATTTCACCTCTGACGGTTCTTCTTGAATTCCCGGGTCTGAGGAACCTGATTTGAACCCCTAGAGGTGATACCCTCATCATGTTGAGGGTGCACTGCCGCACGAGTCTGGCGGCGATTGGTTATGGGAGCCCTCGGGAAGGACTCTTGTCTTCTTGAACCGAGGCCTTGAGTGACCTCTTCATTTACCTCCCTATAATATTGGAGGAACTTGTTATTACGTTCCTGGGATAACGACCTGAAATGGTTGGAGATGGTGGTTAGCACCGCCTGCTTCTTGATCACTGGTCGTCCCTGTCCAGACAACCAAGGTGAATTGTTAACTTGGAGGGCTAGTAGAGCAGCCTCCATAGTTGGAATGGTACCGTGTTGATGGTATTCCTTAACCAATGCATTCGAGACCAAGTGTTGTAGATGCTGAGTAGGTGATTTCCTCCTCATAGTGGATGAAGATCCAGCAGTAGTAGCAGCCGAGGCATTCACAGGTGTGAATTTTGAAGAATCCATTTCTGTAATGCAAAGAGATCTTAGAAAAGAGTGCATGTTTGATATAACAGACATAATCAAGATAATTTTGTCTAGACTACATCTTTTGGATGGGCACATATTTTATTGATTTCTTTTTTGTCCCTCACATTATGTTAAATAGGGGCCTAAAAAATAAGTAAAACATCATTTAACTTGGTTGAGGATTCACGTCGAGTTCACCATTTTTGGTTCTTCTGGAAATGGGGATGACCTCATTTATTTAATGTTCAAACTTTTCCAACCAGTTTCTAATGGGTTTATTCATAGAACCGGAAACATATAATGATTCCATATCCATTTGGACCTACATTCCAAAGGTAGGTGCTCATTAGTTGTAGACCGATAAGGCTTAAGAATTTTCATTGGTCGAGATGATGGGAGGTCAGAATCATCACACCTTTTTGGGGGGAATTATTGTCTACTTTGGGACTCTCTTATAGATTTGAGTTATGTTCGTGAATCCTTATTAATTTAACAATCATGAAAATGAGTTTTCCTTTAAATATTGCAATCAATGATTGATATATATGAGATTTATAGAATATTTTATATGTATTTGAGGTTCTTCATCGATGGAGAATCATTCGTATGTATTGGATATTCTTAGTCAATGGTATCCTTAAATACATTATATAGAAATCTCTTGGTCATTATGATGACCATACTGGTTTTAAATCCACTCAGTGGGAACATGAAGTTTATTTTCATTCATAAGGACATGGATTATTTTAGAGTTGGGATCGTACACGCAGATGGGATACCTATGTATCCTTGTTAGAAAAAGAATCACAACCCATGTATTTCGAGTAAGAAGAGTGGGTCTTACTTATGATTAATGGCCGAAAGAGATGTGTCGTGGTTACTTTTACACTCTAAGCTCAGATGAGTCATGCTCGGAGTGTGAAACAAGAGGTATCAGAAAACCTAATTATTTTTTCCATGAAAGATGTGGTCACAATGAATGATATGGGGCATATGTATGTGTGACTACCCAAGTAGATGAAGACTAGGACTTGTTTCTAGAAATAAGCCTAGGAACACGCTCCATAAAGATATTCGTGTTGTATTGAGATTTGGATACTCTAACTTGAGGCTTAATTATAAAAAGGAGGCCCAAATTAGGGGGGAATTATGAATGAGGCTTACTCCTGAAAAGGATGCTCAGGTTAAGGGAACTTGAGACTTGGGGCTTAGTCCTAAAAAGAAGGCCCAAAATTAAAGGGGACTTGGGGATTACTCCTAAGGATGATACCCATTAATAGGGTCCATAAAGGTAGTTGTGCTTCATGGAGATTTTGATTCTTAATTTGGGGCTTACTCCTAAGGAGGATTCCCAGATTAATGGGGATTTGACTGATGATTGGGGATTACTCCTAAGGAGGATGCCCAGATCAGAGATTCTCTCATCGTAAGGGATGAGGTTGAATGAAGGGAACCTCTAACCATAGTGATATAAAGTTATATAAATCACAAGGTTTTGAGAGATGTTCCACATAATTCCTCTCAGATAAGGAAGCCAACAAAGGAACCATGCCATAAGTTGATTTCAAGAAGGTTTTAAAGGCTAAATGTTGAAGAGGAATGGTGAATTTGATGAAAGGAAGTGAATAAGTAGGAGGGGAACCCAAAAGAAGACAGGCGTGCAAGTCTTGTTTGGGCATGCAAGTCTTGTTTTGGCATGCAAGTCTTGTTTGGGCGTGCAAGTCCTGGTCACGCAAGTATACTTGCGCAACATGAGTTCACTTGGGCGACGAAGAACTTGTAGGGTAATACTTGGGTGAGACTTGGCTCAATCCCTTAGTATAATCCATAGATGCTTTCAGATAGGTGGCGCATAAGTTTCCTTGAGAGGGAAAAGGTGGCACGCAAGTGTTTTCATTTCCCTTAGGGGTTGGACACTTAGGTGCGCAAGTTTTGATGAGTTCTAAAACATAGGCCTTATTATTCCTCTTTAGTTCTTCCATTATAGGTATGAAATTACCTTAGAAGTGTTCGAAAGACTTCAAGCAGAGACTTGGGTGACCAGAGCTTAAATATGAGTTTTGTATTTTTTTCCCTCAAAATGGGGGGCCCACCAGAGGTATTTATAGGCCATCTGAGGACCTTGGGTGAAAAAATAATAGGGCGTGCAAGTTACATGCGCGATCCATATGTGGCATGAAGGTATACTTGCACGACCATAATGAAACATGCACGGACCATGCTTAAAGAGTTCCTTGTTCATGCCTTTTTCAATTTATGATGTTCTTCAAAGGATGAATCTATTTGTGGTTAAGGTATTCCCCTTTTCCATTCGCTAAACTCTATGATAGAAAGAAGTATCAATAGTTACCTTTAGATAAATATTATCCCTTTTTACTAAGTCTTTATGATCTTCAGATTTATCTTGTATTTCAGCTTCATACATCATAAGTGTCCCAATCAGTTCTCTCATTGTCAGATTTTTGATAGGTGATGATTGTTTAATTGCAGCTGATATACCATTCCATTTAGCAGGTAGTACTCTTAGTACTTTTAAATCTTGATCTTCTTGTTTGATAGGATCACATAAGGCTATAATATTTTTTATAATCTTTTTAATCCTACAATTCATCTGAGTGATACTTTCTACATAAATCATTCTGAATGTATAAAATTTTAGTTTTGTTATTTCATGACTCATTTATCTTATAGTGTATGTTCCTTCATAAGAAACTACAATGGTTTTCCACATTTCATAAGCAGTATGACATTTTGAGACACGTTTGAATTCATCTAGTCCAAGACCACAGATAATAGCATTCATAGCATTAGAATTTATTTCATAGTCAGACTCTCTAAAAATATTCCAAGTTACAGGATTTTCATGAATTATATAAGGAGTAATGATATTAGAGTAGATTTTGAATCCCATATTATTTAAATATATAATCATCTGTGATTTCTATCCTCCATATCTTTCACCATTGAAATAAGGAGAACAAACCATTAACATTCCTTATCTCTGATCAGTAAATGTCATTTTTGTATCAACCTTATACTTTTAGTTTGTTATAGCCTTTTCCAAAAGCTATCCGTTTATACCAATTGTTATGTCAGGATATACAAATATACACAAGAGTGGTGTGAATTACAAATTTTTTAATTCTTTTACAATTCTTCCTCTTGATGTCGATTGATGATTATATAGGTAAGTAGTGTTTATATTCTATATGAAATTATGAGCAGCGGATAAACACATAAATATAGAACATGGTCGTTTATAGTGGTTCGAGGAATAAATAATCCCTAGTCAACTACACCAATTACCCTCTCATAAAGTTTGGTAAATTTCACTAGTCAGGTCCTTATATCATAAGACCAATCCACAACTGAGTGCAGTAGATCAATCTTCTTCTTCAGAAAATAGTTTCTTCAAGAAAGAATAGTTTTGAAACAATCCGATTGAAAGAGATCATTAAAATAAAAATAACATCGAATATCAGTAGTATACTTATAGAAAATATAAAATCTTTAATATTTATATTTTCACTCTAGCCTCTTCTATAGAAAAACAAAGTTTGATCGATTGTTTTAGTAGATCTATAAAAGATATTCACAAGAATACAGTTTCAATCGTGAATATGTGTCGCAATATATGGTTCAATCTATATCTTAATAATAAATATTATTTTAATTATACACACATATATATAGAATGAATACTGATAGAATAAGTAAAATAGAGAGCCTCTCTTTTAATTCTAGATTCAAAAAAAATTCCAGATAAATCATAAAGAATTCAAATTCTTGAGACATCTCTCAGTAGTCGTATCTTTACTTAAGAATAAGAGATAATTTTTACACATAATAAGGTTCTTTTAATTAATCATAAATATATTTGAATCATTATAATGTGGTCTTTAAATCATCATTATATTTCATAAAGACCATTGCATGAAACTCAGATAAAATCGTAAATTCAAATATTTGGTGATGAAAAGTCAAACGTAAGGTTCCTTAACAAAACGACAAAATACCAAAAATAGGGTTAAACTATGTAGAATTTATTATTAAATGTTTGGTTTAAAATGTATGGTTAAACAAAAATGTAAGGTTGATTATCTTCATGTTTTCTTCTCAAATGTAAGGTTTCATACTTACATAGGGTTCTTTACCCATAATTTTTTCTTTGTCAAACATAAGGTTTCATCCAAACATAAGGTTATTTATATATATGTTTATATCAAGTTAGTATTGATTATCCATACGTGTTAATATTTCAGCATAAGGTATAATAAAAACATAGGGATTGTCACTTACGTTACATTCTTCAATATACAGTATGAACAATGTTTCCAAAATATAGTTAAGAGTGTTCTGAACACTTTGATGAATATTCCACGTGAATAATAAGCATGAATATATTTCCAAAATAAGGAATATAAAGAATATTAATTTTTTGAAATAAAATTAAAGTAATATCATTAGTAAAACAATCAATGGTATTTGTGAGCACCAAAATCAATAATATTTATAAAGTATTGTTGAGACAATACATTCCCAATATTTACTATCTTGGAAATTAAAATCATCTATTTAATTATTAGAATGGACTGGTTGGCTGAATTCAAATCTTATATAAACTTTTATAACCTGTATGTAACCTTAATATCCCCTAATGATATTGTTTAATTATTCAAATGGGATTGGGATTGTAATGCAAGAAGAGTAGAGTATTTGGAGATAATGGATGTAATAATCACTTACCAATTGGTAGTGAAGACCCTAGGTTTAACTCATGAAACTGGGAATAGGAGTCTTCCTATTATAGTAAATTTATACCTTAATTTCTTTCCATATGAATTTTCTTAGTTACCACAGGGATGGGAAATCATGTTTTCTATCGATCTACTTTTTTCAATGAGTCATATTTCAATTTTTTCATATAGAATGGTAAAAATAGAATTATTAGAATTAAAGGTACAACTATAATAATTGGAAATTAAGGGCTTCATTAGACCAATTACATCATATTAGGCCACTTTTTTGTTATTTATAAAGACCATAGGTGTTTCACATTAATCATGTTTCAAATATAGTAAATTGAATCATGTTATGATCAAGAATCGATATTCTCTTACTTTGAATCAGTGATTTATTCAATCAATTAAAGTTATCTAAATGGTTCTCAAAAAATAATCTATGATCAGGGTATCACCCACATTGATTTAGGAAGGATGATTTCTCAAAAATAGTTTTTTAAAGCTGATGTGGTCAATATGAATACTTGGTTGTTCCTTTTGGTCTTATAAATGCACCGGAATTTTTAAAGTCATTAATGAACAATATCTTCCATAAGTACCTAGAATCATTTTCCATGCTCTTTTTTGCTGATATCTTAGTATACTCTCCAACTAGATATGACCTTATGAAGCACTTAGATATTATATTAGATACATTTCATGAACATCGACTCTATTCTAAATTTTATAAGTGTGACATATGTATGTGAGATGTTTTTTCCTTGGTTATGTTATTTTTGAGAAAGGAATATTGAATGATCTAGAAAATATTGAAGTATTTATTTATTGGAAACCACCTAATAACATCTTTGAAATATTGAGTTTTTTAGGATTAGTAGGATAATATCATCAATTTTTCTGAGATTTCTCAAGAATTTATTCTCTTATAACTTTATTTACAATAGATGTTATTGAATTTAAATAGAATAATGGTTTTCAAAAAACCTTTCAGGATCTGAAAGATAAGATAAATTTGGAACTTATTCTAATCTTTCTAGAACCAGGACAAGGCTATGTGGTGTATTGTGATGTGTATGGATATGTACTAGGTTTTTTTCACATGCAAGGACACCATGTCATATCTTATGGCTTGGGGAATTGTTAAAACTTGAAAAAAAATTATCCAATGCATGATTGAGAATTATTTTCAGTCATCTATGCATTAGAAACATGTTATCACTACCTCTTTAGTGAAAATTTCACCCTGTTTATAAAAAATAAAAGATTGAAACACATATCTTTATAAATGGATTTGAACTTGAGGTAATGAAAAAAAGATGTAGTATCTCTATATGTTCAACTTTGACTTGGCTTTTATGATCATAGAATGAAATTTTGTGGTTAATAATTTCATTCAAAAGTCATATAATTAAGTGGTCAGAGAGGATCATGACTAGTGGAACCTTATAGGAGTAATTTTTTACCTATATTTTATTTTTATGAAATAGAATTTTAATGCGGTTTTCTTTTCAGTTACTCTAAATCCTGAATTGTTTGACCTATAAATATATGCTTAATGATTAGATCTTGACATCCTAACCATTAGTTAAAAAATTAATGGTGGGGAGACCATTGATGGATAGAAAAAAGATGAAAATTCTATGATTCACTTTTGGAAATGGGAACAAATCCTTTCTATGTCTCATCATTCTAAATAGTTCTTCCACCTGTGTATCTAAAAACTGTACAAGGAAATGAGGACCTATTTTTGGTAGTTTGGAATAAAATGTAATATATATAACTATGTTATGAGATGTATCATTCCTCAATTGGTAAATTTTGAATATAAAATACCAGAAAGTATGTTACAGTCTATTACTATACTCATTTTGAAATTGGAATATATTTCAATGTAATTTTTCACTGGACTACCATAGATACGTAAAAAACATGATGGTGTTTGTTTAATTATGGATTGAATCACTATGTTATCACACTTTATCCCAATATAAGAGTCTAATATAGTAAAATATTTATAAAATCCATATATACAAGATGTTTTAGAATTGAATGGAATTCCAATTTCCATTATTTCTGATTGAGACCCTATATTCAACTTAGTATTTTAGTGATCCTCGCAAAAATCCATTGGAACATAGTTGACCATGATCACACCATATCATCCCCAAATGGATAGACCGTCAGAGTATAATATCCAGAAACTAGAATACATGATTAGAACTCTTGTTTTGGATTTTTATGGTTCATGAAAATATCATTTTTATTTAGTGTAGATTTCATATCATAATAGTTATCAGGCCTCAATACACATGGCTTTGTTTGAGGATTGTATAGACATCCAGTTTTGATCTCCACTTTTTCAGGTAGTGACTAGGTAATATTCACTGATATGAATAATTATTTTTCATGATACTACTATAAAAATTAATATGATTAGAAAAAATATGGCTAAATCCCATAGCTAATAGAAGTCTTATGAAGATCATCATCATCGACCATTACCTTTTGATGTAGGTGACCATATATTCTTGAAAGTGTAAAAAAATATTGAGTCATAGATTTTTGGGTAAGTAAGAAAAATTATCTTCTTAGTATGTTAAACTATTTGATATTATATAATGTATTAATGAAGTTACATATAATTTATCCTTACCCTTGATATTTAGTGTTATCCATAATGTTTTCCATGTGTCTCAGTCAATGAAGTATCACCCTGATCCTAAACATGAGATTTATTAGGACCATGTTACTCTTGAACAAGATTATATATTTATGAATTCCATAATTTATATTTTGGATAGATAAGGAAATAACTTGTGAGGTAGAAAATTCTCTTTATTATCATTATTATGGAAGTATGGTATAATTTGATAGGAGACTTGAGAGTAGGAGAAATTTATGATGGATCAATGGCCAATGCTCTTCCAGGACACTACCAACCTCTAGTATTATAAAGATGGAAATACCAATGGTGGGGAGAATATAACACCCCTTGATTGAGTTAATTTTCCCTTTGATTATGTATATTGAAGATATATAATTATTGGATTGACTTTTATGAGTTTTTTGATGGCCGGGGTTGTTTTGGAAGCACTATAAAAGGAGCACAGTTTGACCACAGTTAAGAGAAACTATGTGGTGTTTCCAAAGTAATATTGTGAAAGGAAATGATTATCTATGGGGAGATGTACAACTGGAACATGGATTGGGAAAACCAAGCAGTAATAATGTTACTTTATAAATTTTTAGACATTGTCTTTTTTCAAAGTTGGTGCATGGTTAACCAAACTATGCTAGATAACTGTGTGGACCTGGGAATTGTTTAGTAGCACTCACATGGTTGGGGAAAAGTTTACCAAAATATGTAGCCTAACCATGTGGTGTTATTAATTAAATCCAAAACAATTAAGACCTGAAACTTCCCTTAAAAACATTATTCTTTTTCCTTGGTATTTAACCCTAAAACTCCAATCTTACTCTATGTATTTTTATCAATTACATTCCTTATAAAGGTTGATTTTAATGAATCAAAGTGCATTAGATCTAGAAAATTGAAGGTAAGATCTTAATTCTTCCTTTATCTTCTTGATCATTTCGTTTTCTATAGAGAGGAACCCTATATTAGAGCTTTCATGCCCAGATCTATGCTTTAGGTTGTGTTTTGATGGAATCTTCTTAGTATTCATTGAAGGAATAGAAAGGAGATCTCAGATTTTTCAGATCATGAAATGGTTATTCATATCAAATGACTTGGAGGTTGGTAAATTATCTATCTTTCCACTTTCTCCTAGAACATTAATCCTTATAGCTTTATATATAATGTTTCTTCTACTTTTTGTGACAAAATCATGTGATTTTTTTGAAAGAAACATCTCTTTTTGGTTGGTATTAAATCTTGGGATTTGGGTGATTCCCATAACGTGTAAAATAAAATTATTTTTTTATTTTTTCAAACAATAAAGATATTTAGTGTTTAAAAATGTCATGTACATGTTTAGTTTATGTTCATATGCATGTATAAATATCCTTGTGGGATAAACACGGTCATAATGCTAATTCAGGAAAATTCAATTATACCATCATTTAATGGCTTGTGACTTGGGGGACAAGTTTCAACTTTCATGTTGGACTACTCAAAGATATTTTTTAAAAGTAGATGCATTGGGTCGGTGTGGTTCATGGGTGTGTGTGTTCATTCTTGGTTAATATGTTATTTTGGGTTATTTCATTACTTTTTGGTATAACTATCCTGATCACTTTTTTCTTGATTTCAGAATTTTTATTAAATATAAATGTGAGTTAACTCATTTTTATTTTAGTGGAATGTATGGTTATTCCTATATAATTCCTACTAGGTTATATACTCACCCCCAACATATGAACCTTGTTGAATATGCAGATTCTTCTTATCGTTATATAAGTAAGGGGAGGTTTCTTACTTTACTAGAAGATCACCTTGATGTTGTGGTCATATCTGAATGTTGGATCTTGGAGATGTCTTATTATGGAGTGGTCCTAGTGCCATGTCGGTGCCTTGGTTTCTCTTGGTCTTTTTGAGTCATTTATTGATGTATAATAGTTCGTTTAGAACCCTAAGTTTCAAGTAAGTAACTCTTTAATTATTCTTTTTATGTATATAATGTATATTGGTGATGTTTTGAAAAGTTTAGAGATCTTTTAAAGTTTTTTGGGGGCTTCTCTATAAGTGAAAGGGTGGTGCACGGTTTGTGGAAACCATGCAACACTTGAATGAAACCATGCACGGGGAGATAGGGGAAAAGTAGAAGGCGCATGGGTGGCCCACAGTTTATCTAAACCATGGGACTACCTAGTATAAATTGTGCTCTTTGAAGTATGGATTTGGAATTTTTAAGATAGTGTATTTGGTACCATTGGATTAAATTTTAGAGACCATGTTATGATCATCCTTATGGTAGTTTCTACAAAATGGTAAGAACACAATTTTCTTGTGTGACTAAGCCATGCCCGGGTCAAAATTATATCATTAAATTGTGGATATAACTCATTTTTACCTATAAGTGCCTTGATTTTTCCCCAAAACGGCCCTAAATGGGGATTTTGGTCTCTCAAAGGTTAGAGAACCTCTCCCCATCAATTCGGAAGTGATCTATAGTCATCCCTTGGTGCATTGAAGATCGATTGTTGTGGTATGTGATCGTTATTTATCATTCTTATTAGTTTTCTTAGATATAATTCTTCATATCTCTTGGTTTCATAGATATATGAATGTTTTGGGTAGATCTAAGGTTACGGATTCCAAATATGTTTATATTTGGTCTTTTTTTTATAGGTGAAGAGATCTAAGGTAGGTTCGTGGAGATTCAACCTGGATTTGTGACGTTTTTCATTCCATTTATTGTTTTCGCCAAAACTCTCGAGGTAGGTGGATTCACTCTAAAATCCTCTATATTAGAACTTGAAGGATTAGTTCCAAATTAATTTATTTTATTTAAATTGATTTTTTATTCACTGGGAAATAGTTTTTGAAACCCTGTTGAGAGACTTTTTGTGGAAATTTGGAAAATTTGAGTACTTTTAGAAAGTGTTTTCGATAACATGATTTTAAAATGATGATTTTAAAATATTTGTTGGTTTTTATGCATGGAAAAAATATTTTGAATAAAAATAATGATATTTTTTTGACATGGTTTGAACACACTTGGATTTTTCATGGGTTGGCATTGTTTTGTGTCGTGTGCTCATATGCATTGGGATGGATAAGGGCGTGAAGTACCCCCATCAAAAGGTTGGGACGGATAAGGGCATGAAGTACCCCCATCAAAGTGGTAAACTAAGTGATAGCTTATTGGAAGGATGACTCACCACTCACAAGTATATAGAGGTTCATGGATTGCATGCATGGTTGGATGTATGGTTGTGTGGAATGGTATAGGTTATGCCAACATGGAATATTAAATGATTTAAATGATTATTTATGATATTTCATTGGAAAACTATTTACCTCGGTTGTGTTTATATTTTGATATAAACTGTTTATAAATTGTTTTATATAAATTTTTTATATAAATTTTTCTAATATGTTTTATCCTAGGGGAATGATTTGGGAATTCATCAGGGAAAACCTACTGAGTTTTAGTACTCACCCATGCTTTGTCACATTGGTTCTTTTGTAGATTTCATCTACCAGGACATGGGAAAAAGTAAATTATCACATGTATTCAGCACTACTTTATAATACTTGGGATATTTGGTGAAGTTGGAGCATGGATATTTTGGAACATGGAGTCATGTGATTGTCTTGGAGTGTTATTAGTTAGTCTTCTACTATTTAATTTGACGTTGTTTCCTTAGAAGGTGGTACTCTTGGGTTGGTTTTGATATTAATGAAATCTTTGAGTTGACTTTCATTTTTATCATGCATCATGTAGTGTTTTATTTGGTTATAGTTTGATGGATGATTATTTTTTTCAAAGGTAAAATCATCTCCCAAATGTTAAAGAATCCCTTGGAATTAATTTCCAACCTTTTGCATCTTGGGGATGTCACTTAAGGCCTAATAATTTCATACCACCCTTTCAAGCCAATGATAAGGGGTGGGATGTTACAGTTGGTGTCTGTTTTATTATTTCATCTCAAATTGTGATTATAATTTTACTTCATTAATTTAAATTGGTTTTATATCATGAAACATTTATATTTTTTTATATTCATTGGTTTTTTATCATTGGTTATGTATATAAGTATCATCCCCCCATGAGTAGTAAATCTATTGGAATTTATTGCTAGAATTTTGGTTTACATGGGGAATCACTTAAGGTTAGTGGCATATTAGTCTTTCTCAAGATAATGGGTCAAGGCTAGAATTTTACAATAACCCATTGATAAAAAAAATTAAAGAACCTCTAGTAAGATATTGGACTTGATGGGAGTATTCCATACATAATTGCATATTTCCAAAACTCTCATAATAATTATAAATTATCTGCTGATTTTAAAGACCTATTTAAGTTGAAACCTAGTTATCAAGGCATAGAGAACAAGTGGAAATTGAAAACATTCTTGGTGATAGTGGTAAGGGTGTAAAGAATCAAAGGAATTTGAGGAGTTCCAATTATACTTGATTAATTTTACCAGTTAAACCAATTAGAGTTAAATAATCCTTGCAATATAAGCATTGGATAGTAGTTATTAGAGGGGATCTTAATAAAATCAAGAACAACGACACATGGGAATTGGTGTCATGTTTTAAAGAAATGAGTTTGATCGGGTTAAGTGGGGTTTTTAGAATAAAATTAATGAGAAATGTGTGATAGCATGGTAAGATATCATATTATTATCAAAGGCTACTCTCAAATTGAGTGTATTGATTTTAATGGGACCTTTTTATTTTGAATCAAGTCTTCAAAATATGTAAATTTTTCTTATAATTTTTTATCAATGAAACTATAATGTTTTCCAAGTGAATTTTTATAACAGCCCGAGATTTTATGAGAAATATTATTTTTAATTACTTTGATGTATTGTGTTGTATGCTACACCAAAATTATCTTGTGCTATACGCAACACCATATTATCTTGCAGTATATGCAACACTATTCTTGGCTTGTGTTATACACAATTTCAAGTTCGTTTTAAGGGAATTATTCTACATGACATTAGGTATAGATTTTTTTTAATGTATAAATGAAATAAGTTTCGATTATGTTATACGCAACACCGAATGGAGATTTCACTAGATGCATCCCTAACTTGGCTTGAATTACACGCAATCAATACCTCCTTCAATAGTGTGTGTAATATGCAATACCAAGTTTCACTAAACGAGATATTATTATAATATTATTATGAAGTAGCCGTTATGAATAGTAATACCCACTTTTTGAAATTTTATCTTTCAAAATGGACTTCATTTTTGGATTCGGAATATCGAAATTAGCTTAGGGTGATATTTTGGTATTTTTTTGAAAACATTCAATTTTTGATGAATAGTGAAAACACTGGGTTACTATTTAAAAACCGAATATTTATTTAAATAATTATTTATTTTATTTAACTTTATTTTAGGTAAAAATTGATACATAATACTAATATAAGTTCAATTTAATTCATTGGATTCATTTTATAATAATTTGAGATATATAAAAAATTTATTGAACTTTTCACCGTCTTTTACCCACCTCATAGGAGAATTTTCAAATTTACATAAAACATAATTTTACCGCTTCTCTGATTGGAATTTAAAACATGCAATAGACACAGTTTATGTTAGTAAGTAAAATGTGGTTCAATGAGATAAAAATAATTTTTGGTGAATAGTAACGTTTTACTTTTATTTATCACGGTTAAAAGTAAATACGGTAATTAAGGGTAAAAATGATATTATTATTACCCTAACACATGTCCTAATTCTATTGTATAAGATTAATTCGACCAAAAACAACCTTAGAAATAAAATATGACCATTTAGGTCCACTTGGATAAGATTAGGGCAGTTATTATTATTTTATTTAAAAAAGAGTTAAAATTGTTAAAATCAAAGTTTAATAACTAAAACATTTTTAATATAGGGTTATAAACAAGATAAATTCGACTATAAATAATCATTAGAAAGATAAAAATATTTCATACATAATGGTATTTTATTTATAATTTTTGTACTTTAAATAGATTAATTTATATATGACACAATGATGATGTAGTAATTACCTTTTTAAGGAAATATTAACATAATTGATATTATAAATACCCAAATAAATGTAACTTGAGACTTTTTATAAATTCCACTAATTTTATAGGTTAATATGGAATGGTTTTATTGATTTAATTAACTTTTTTTGAACTAATCAGGTTGTTATGATTTTCACAATAATCAATTACCAAATAGTGTCAACATTGACATAAAATAGTTTTTAAAACAAATATTATATTATTAATTGTTATTTTATTCTTTAAAATATAAGGTTCGGAAAAATTACTTAGATAAGGATATATATATTAATATTGAACCACTTGGGGTTCGTTTGGCTTGTTATAGTAAGTTTATTAACCATATAGTTTAAGAAAACAAGAAGACACGGTAAAAGTTAAATTATTAAACTTAGAGTTAAATCTAAGTGATAAGGTTAAAATAGTAACCTAAACATGTCCAAATTATATTGGATGAGATGATTTCAATCCATACCCACCTTAGCTTCGAAATAAATCAATTTGGAGCTATTAAAATCCGAATATGACTTTATAATAAAATAATATTTTGAGTTTTTTCAAAGGTGCCCCTCTCCTCCCTTATAAAAGGGAACCTCCTCCCCCTCTTCCTCACACCACTTTGAGCCATCAAGCTCGGACAAACCCTGCCAATTTCTCTTATCCACCTCTCTAGAAACATCCTAGAGGTCCTGGTCTTCTTCAAAGATGAACCTTAGTGCCCTAAGAAAAGCTTAAGAAGAGGCGCATCAAAGAAGATGTAATATCCATTACCGATCCTTTCCAATTTCTTTCTTCTTCAACTTCTTCTTATTTAGTTGTTTCATTATAAAGTAATAAAGTAAGTGTTACTTATATACTGATATGTTATTAAAAATATGAAACAATCCCATTTCACCTTCTATCCATCCTACGGAAAATGAAATCACCGCGAGTGCGTACGTACGGAATACCATCTCCACGCCGTGGTGTAATCTGTTTTTCCACCACCACCTTACTTGGATGAGTATAATGGTGTAAATAATAACTATATATGGATACTATAACATCATACTGATTACAAGATATTATATAATCCACTCCAATTCCATTCAAAAATTATGGGAATGATATCAGCGCTCGTGCGTACGTA
This sequence comes from Viscum album, assembly GCA_963277665.1. Classification (NCBI taxonomy): domain Eukaryota; kingdom Viridiplantae; phylum Streptophyta; class Magnoliopsida; order Santalales; family Viscaceae; genus Viscum; species Viscum album. Next base: position 1,915,950,466 of record OY728125.1, on the reverse strand, counting down.
CAGATTACCGTCTCCACGACGCGATGAAATTCATTCTCCATGTTAACCATTAAATAATGATTATAAATCATATATAATGAATAATAACAGTATATATAACATTATAATTCTACTGGATTTATTTATATGTTATTTTCTTAATTCCATTCAAGTCAATAAGGAAAGGAAAACAGCGTTCATGCATACGTAGGACCTACCGTCTACATGAACGGTGTATTTCATTTCATTTATCTATCTATTATATATATATATATACTGAATATATATGATATATAAATCATGATTTAAATTCTGGAAGTAATTAAATCATGATATAAGTAATAATAATATCAAGAACAATAATTCCAAACAAGTACGATAAATAAAACAATTTAACCCAAAACGTTGATCTAACATGGAATTTACAAAAGAACGGGTAATATAAAGTCATAAGTGAACCATATATGATATCATAATAATAAATATGATTCTGTAATAAGTCAATTACATTATTAAATCATTATACATGATTTTTGGATACGTATGAAGCATATCTAACCTAAGGTAAGGTTTAATTATTCAAATCTCGATTCTTATCCGAGATTGTTTATTCGTAAGTATTTACTGGGGTTATGTTTATCATCCATGTCCATGTTTTCTCAAAAAAAATCATAAAATGTTTAATATTATTCCTCGTATTTTTAAATTCATTTTTACCCCTTTTTTACTTTTACCACAAGGTATGGAAGGAATCATTCTTTTACGATGTACTTTTTGACATTTTTGGCAAAAGTATGAGGAGAATGTTTTTTTAACTTATGCAGCGTGAACGGATTTTTACAGTTTCATAATGCCTCATTTTCATTAAGCTTCCTCTAAATATTTTATGACTATTTTCAAAAAAATCCTTTTCTTTTAAAATTGATGTCATTTTCTGAAAAGAAAATGATTTTGAACAAGAAATGATATTTTCCTCAAGAATTCATTTCAAGTGTTTTATCAAAACCATTTTCCATCTAAGATGAAATTATTTCATATGTGTATGTTTCAAGTATAATGTCTCTATGATTTACATGGTTTCACTTATCTTATGATGAAATATCCATTTGTTTTATATGGATTATGTGATGATGGGATGATCTTTATGAAACCGATTTTATTCTTTGTTTTATGATGAATGTTTTAAGTTAATTTTGTGGCACAAGTAAGAATGATTTCATTATGAGATGGGTGGGACCTATATCTCCCTCCAATGCATTGGGTAAAGGATTATATATCATGAGATAGACATGGCTAGAACAGTATGTTAATCCAGTTCTGTGTTACAAGACCGGAACGAGGAGTGAACTCGATTCAGAATGGAACTTTGTCTACTAAGATGGTCTTGGCAGCAATTCCTTGTCTACTATGAAAATCATAACATGTTCTTAATGGATTCCACAATTACATGTTTTATTACCATGCTAGTTTATCATGAATAATGTTCCTTTATGATCTATGCCTTGTGTACTTCCAAGATTTTTGTCTTTGCTCAAGATTTTGATGTTTAGATTTTATGTTCAAGTTTTTGCATTCAAATATTTATGGATTGTTTTATATTCTCTATGTTTACCCTTACTGGGAATTTGAGTTCACTCTTTATATGTTTTCTTTTCCTCATGATATAAAGAAAGGTTTTTGGTAAGAAAATAAAGGGGAAGATATTTATGGGAAATGTTGAAGATCTTTCACCACTATTAGATGATTATGTTTTGAGTTTCCAAAGACACTAAACGATTATGGTCCTTTGGTGTCTATTTTTTTATGTATTAAGTATTCCAAAAAAGTAATTTAATGTCCATGTACATCAATCTTTGGTTCTCTATAGTTGGTATCAGAGGAAAGGTTTAGTCAACCTTTGGAAACTAGGATGCGAGAACTTTAGTGAGATCCCTAGAGATATTTCTAAGATATGTTTAGGGATGTCCCTAAGGTAAAGTATAAGTATAGGTTATAGTCCTATAATTACAGTAACGATATTATAATTAAACCTAGGATGTTATATATGGAAGGTACTCCCCCTTTATTATGTTGTTTTCCCTATCATGATGTTTGCCTCATGCTATTATTTTTGGGTTTTAGACGATGGTTGGACCCTGAAGGAACCATGTTGATCAATGTAATGGACGATGCAATGATTGTCCTCTTGATCAAACCAATGTTATGGGAGATGGAGTGCACAATCTTATTTCTATACTTACACAAGCTATGAATCATCCTGGACTTCAAAATGAGAATAGAAAGGAGAAAAATTCTATTGAATCCTTCATGAGGAAGAGTCCACCTTCATTCAGCGGGTCTACTGATCCATTAGTGGCTGAACAATGGATCAGTACCACTGAAAAGATATTTTCAGTCTTGCAATGTTCTGAACATGATAAAGTCATCTTAGCAGTATATCGTTTGGAAGGTGAAGCTGATCAATGGTGGAATCTTATCAAGAATACAAGGCCCCAAGATGAAATTGAAACTATGGAATGGGATGAGTTCAAGAACATGTTTTTCAATAAGTACTTCCCTCGTATTCTTAGAACAAAGATGGAAAAGGAGTTACTTGATCTTAAGCAAAAGGATGATGAATCTGTTGGTATATACGAGGCAAATTTTACAAGGCTTGCAAGGTATGCATCTAGATTTATCATTCAACCTGAAAGTAAAGTTGATCGATTCTTCAGTGGATTAAAACCAAGTCTTCGAAGGGTATTATCTATAAGAAACTTCATTAGCTATGAAGAAATTGTGCGTTGTGCTATCAAGGTAGAACTGGAAATTGGTGTTACATATCCATCTCGTGGTTTTGATAAGAAACGAAAGATGGAGTTCAAGGATAAATCTCAGAAGAATGATGAAAAGAAGATGAATGTTACTTTATGCTCATAGTTTGGAAAGAAGCGTGGTGTAGATTGTCTAAAAGGTACTAGAAAATGTTTTAAGTGTGGAAAAGAAGGTCATAGAGCAGTTGAGTGTCGAAGTAATGGGAAAAAGGTAGCTAATGATGTGAATAGAGAAAAGACTACAGAGAACGCTCCACCAACACTTTAATGCTTCAAGTGCAACGAAATGGGGCATTATGCTAATAAATGCCCTAATCCCAGGGTTAATGGTGATGAACGTGAGCAACCTCTTAACGCAAAGGACAAAGGGAAGTCACATGCGATCACTATTATCAATGTTGAGTATGACAATGATGTGGTGGAATGATTATGTGTTTATGTAAAGGGATTCAAAAACAATGTTGTGAAATCTCATTTATAGTATTGTGGAACATTGGAATATCTATATAATGGTTTATTGTAGTTTTCGATAATTATATAGTACCGGTAACCATGAAAAGTGATTCAAATATTTTGGAAAGCAGATGATATGTGCATAATGAAGGGATAAGGAGAAAATTAAATGTTTGATAGTATTCATGATCTCATGACTGATATAAGGACAAGGTAATATCATGTTTTGAGTATATAGAATTTTTTGGATTTTGGAAAGATTTAACTTTTGACAGCATTCATGTTTTCACTAAGATTCAATGGGTATTCATTTTTCAAGGGAATATAAGATTAAGGTATTCACATGTTTGCAATGCGATCAACAATATATATCTTTTGATATATGAGGGATAAATGATGGTATTCATGTGCTTGTCTTTTTTGTAATCGTTCTCTTTATACTATGAGTTTGGAAAGAAGTATTTCAGATAAGCCTAAAGATTGGAATGGATTGTGTTGATCATAAGTTATAAACTTTGTTCTATATTATTGATAGAATGTTATAATAGTGTAGTTTAAGAAAAGGGACAACCTGCAGAACGGGCGACAACCCGTCGCGTCAGACAAGGCTATGGGAATCGAACCCATAATCAAATTGCGATAGGCCTTTATCACCTACCACTGGCCTACAAGAAGTCCCTGATTGGTAGAAACTAGTTTATTTTAATAATCGGTATGATATATGAAGTATAAGTCCATTTTTGGAATCATATACGATTAACCTCACTATATATGGACTTATGTATATTTGATAACTTTTTCTAACCTTTTGTTTGAGACAGATGGAATGACCCATCATTCTATCGCATGATATGATTATACTTCACGGAAGACAAATTCAACTTCATTTCTTTAAGAGATGATGTGAAAATTGTTCAAGGTCCAAACAATAGTGAGATTGTAAATTAATTAAGTATTTATTTTAATTATTCTTCATCTTTAAGGGAATGATCTTGAAAACCAAAAATGTTGTCCTAATGTCCTCATATCTGATGAATTAGATGGTACCTTAAATCATCACAAATTTATGGCTTTGTGATTGATGGCTTTTTCATAGCCAGGTTCTCTACCACTCTCCATCAGAACTTGATGGTTAGATTTTTCTTCAATATCCATATTTTCACCTATGTTCTCTTATGTGGAAACCCAGTGATGAGTTACATTGGGTAATCGTTATGTTTCATACTTTAGTTTTTAAAATTAAGTTTTAGTATTCCTTTTTACGATGTGGGATTCTATTAAAAATTTCTAGTAGTAAACCATTTATAACTCCAATGAATTTCGAGGGCGAAATTCATTTTAAGGGCGGTAGAATGTAACAACATGATATTTTATGAGAAATATTACTTTAAATTACTTTCATTTCTTGTGTTGTATGCTACACCAAAATTATCTTGTGCTATACACAACACCATATTAGCTTACAGTATACGTAACACTATTCTTGGCTTGTGTTATACACAATTTCAAGTTCGTTTTATGGGAATTATTCTACATGATATTAGGTATAGATTTTGTTTAATGTATAAATGAAATAAGTTTTGATTATGTTATATGCAGCACCAAATAGATATTTCACTACATGCAGCCCTGACTTGGCTTGCATTACACGCAATCAATACCTTCTTCGATTGCGTGTGTAGTACGCAATACCAAGTTTCACTAAACGAGATATTATTATAATATTATTATGAAGTAGCCGTTATGAATAGTAATACCCACTTTTTGAAATTTTATATTTCAAAATGGACTTCATTTTTGGATTCAGAATATCGAAATTATCTTAGGGTAAAATTTTGGTATTTTTCTGAAAACTTTCAATTTTTGATGAATAGTGAAACACTGGGTTACTATTTAAAAACAGACTTTTTATTTAAATAATTATTTATTTTATTTAACATTTTTTAGGTAAAAATTGATACATAATAAAAATATAAGTTCAATGTAATTCATTGGAGTCATTTTATAACAATTTTAGATATATAAAAATGTTATTGAATATTTCACCGTTTTTTACCCACCTCCTCGAAAATTTGCAAATTTAAATAAAACTTAATTTTATCTCTTATGTGAATGGAATTTCAAAAATCTGAGAGACACAGTTGATATTAGTAAGTAAAATGTGGTTTAATGAGATAAAAATAATTTTTTGGTGAATAGTAAATTTTTACTTTTCTTTACCACGGTTAAAAGTAAATAGGGTAATTAAGGGAAAAATTATATTATTATTACCCTAACACATGTCCTAATTCTATTGGATAAGTTTAATTCGACCAAACACAACCTTAGGAATTAAATATGACCATTTAGGTACACTTGGAAAATATTAGGACACTTATTATTATTTTATTTAAAAAAGAGTTAAATTTGTTAAAATCAAAGTTTAATAACTAAAACATTTTTAATATATGGTTATAAACAAGATAAATTCGACTATAAATATTCATTAGAAATATAAAACAATTTCCTACATAATGATATTTTATTTATAATTTTTTGACTTTATATAATTTAATTTATATATGACACAATGATAATGTAGTAATTACCTTTTTAAGGAAATATTAACATAATTGATATTATAAATACCCAAATAAATGTAATTTGAGAAATTTTATAAATTACACTAATTTTATAGGTTAATATGTCATGTTAGTATTGATTTAAAGAACTTTTTTTGAACTAATCAGGTTGTTATGATTTTCACAAAAAATCAATTACCAAATAGTGTAAAATTTGACATAAAATAGTTTTTAAAAAAAATATTATATTATTAAATGTTATTTTATTCATAAAAATATAAGGTTAGTCCAAATGACTTATATAAGGATATATTTATTAATAATGAACCAATTGGGGTTCTTGTGGCTTTTTATAGTAATTTTATTAACCATATAGTGTTAGAAAACAAGAAGACACGGTAAAAGTTTAATTATTTAACTTAGAGTTAAATCTAAATGATAAGGTTAAAATAGTAACCTAAACATGTCCAAATTCTATTTTATGAGATTATTTCTACCCATACCCACCTTATCTTCAAAATAAATCAATTTTTAGATATTAAAAACCGAATATGACTTTATAATAAAATAATATTTTGAGTTTTTCCAAAGGCGCCCCTCTCCTCCCTTATAAAAGGGCACCTCCTCCCCCTCTTCCTCGCACCACTTTGAGCCATCAAGCTCGGCCAAACCCTGAAAATTTCTCTTATCCACTTCCATATAAACATCCTCATGGTCCTGGTATTCTTCAAAGACCAACCCTAGTGCCCTAAGAGGAGGTTAAGAAGAGGCGCATCAAAGAAGAGGTAATATCCATTACCGATCCTTTCCAATTTCTTTCTTCTTCAACTTCTTCATATTTAGTTGTTTCATTATAAAGTAATAACATCATTATTAATTATATACTGATATTTTATTATAAATATGAAACAAACTCATTTCACCTTCTATCCATCCTACGGAAAACGAAATCACCGCGCGTGCGTACGTACGGAATACCGTCTCCACGCCGTGGTGTAATCTGTTTTTCCACCACCACCTTAATTGGATGGGTATAATGGTGTAAAGAATAACTATATATGGATACTATAACATCACACTGATTATTAGATGTTATATCATCCACTCCAATTCCATTCAAAATTTATGGTAATGATATCATCGCTCGTGCATACGTACGGATTACCGTCTCCACGACGCGATGAGATTCAATCTCCATGTTAACCATTAAATAATGATTATAAAGTATATATAATGAATAATAAGGGTATATATAACATTTTAATACTAATTAATTTATTTATATTTTATTTACTTAATTCCATTCAAGTCAATAAGGAAAGGAAAACAATGTTCATGCATACGTACGACCTACCGTCTCCATGAACGGTGTATTTCATTTCATTTATCTATCTATTATTTATATATATACTGAATATATATGATATATAAATCATTATTTACATTCTGGAAGTAATTAAATCATGATATAAGTTATAATAATATCAATAACAACAAGTCCAAACAAGTACGATAAATAAAACGATTTTACCCAAAACGCTGCTTTAACATGGAATTTACAAAAGAACGGGTAATATAAAGTCATAAGTGAACCATATATGATATCATAATAATGAATATGATTATGTAATAAGTCAATGACATTATTTAAATCATTATACAGGAGGTTCGGATATGTACGAAGCATATCGAACCTAAGGTAAGGGATAAAAATTCCAATCTCGTTTCTTATCCGAGATTGTTTATTCGTAAGTATTTACTGGGGTTATGTTTATCATCCATGTCCATGTTTTCTAAAAATGTTTTCATAAAATGTTTAATATTATTCCTTGTATGTTTAAATTCATTTTTACCCCTTTTTGAATTTTACCACAAGGTACGGAAGGAATCTTTCTTTTACGATGTAATTTTTGACATTTCCGGCAAAAGTACGAGGAGATTGTTTTTTTTAACTTATACAACGTGAATAGATTTATACAGTTTCATAACGCATCATTTTCATGAAGCTTCCTCTACAAGATTTTATGATTATTTTCAACAAAATAATTTTCTTTTAAAATTGAATGTCATTTTGTGAAAAGAAAATGATTTTGAAGAAGAAAGGATATTTTCCTCAAGAATTCATTTCAAGTGTTTTATCAAAACCATTTTCCATATAAGATGAAATTATTTCATATGTGTATGTTTAATGTATAATGTATCTATGATTTACATTGTTTCACTTTTCTTATGATGAAATATCCATTTTTTTATATGTATTATTTGATGATAGGATGATGTTTATGAAACCCATTTTATTCTTTGGGTTATGATTAATGTTTTAAGTTAATTGTGTGGCACAAGTAAGAATGATTTCATTATGGGATGGGTGGGACCTATATCTCCCTCCAATGCATTGGGTAAAGATTTATATCTCATGAGATAGACATGGATGGAATGGTAAGTTAATCTGTTTCAGTGTTACAAGACTGGAATGAGGAGTGAACTCGATTCAGAATGGGACTTTGTCCACTAAGATGGTCTTGGCAGCAATGCCTTGGCTACTATGGAAATCATAAAATGTGCTTAATGGATTCCACTATTACATTTTTTATTACCATTCTAGTTTATCATGACTAATTTTCCTTTATGATATATTCCTTGTGCACTTCCAATATTTTTGTCTTTGCTCAAGATTTTGATGTTTAGATTTTATGTTCACGTTTTTGCATTCAAATGTATATGGATTGTTTTATGTTCTCTATGTTTACCCTTACTGGGCATTTGAGCTCACCCTTTATATGTTTTCTTTTCCCCAAGATATAAAGAAATGTTTTAGGTAAGAAAACAAAAGGTGAAAATCTTTATGGGAGATGTTGAAGATCTTTCACCACGATTAGAAGATTATTTTCTGAGTTTCTAAAGACACTAAACTATTACGGTCCTTTGGTGTCTATTTTTTTATGTATTAAGTATTCTGCAAAAGTAATGTAATTTCCATCTACGTCAATATTTGGGTCTCTAAAATGTTATATATGAATTTCTCAATGGTAAATTTGAGGAAGATGTTTTCATTGAGTAACCATAAGGTTTTATCCTTTATGATGATAGTTATTGAGTATTAATATTGAAAATGTGTTATATGGGCTGACTCTAGTTCCCTAAGCATGGTACTCAAATTTGGATAGTATATTATGGTGCATGAAATTCAAAAATGGGAAATTTTATTCTAATAACTATGTTAAGAGAGATAACATGAACTTACTCATTGTGATCATGTTTGTAAATGGAATAAACTTTAGTATAAATAAAGAGGATACATATGAAGAATTTTCTACCCAAATTAGGAAACTTTATAAAATGTCATGTATTGGTGAGATGACATTTTTCTCGAGTTTTCAAGTCACCAATACAATAGGTTTTATCTTTCTATCATAATAGATTTATGCTCATGAGTTACTTGAAATGTTTGGAATGGAGGAATAAAGAGAAGTATCCACTACTGTAATGGCTGGGACTAAGTTGTTTGTTGATGAAAAAGGAAAGTGTGTGAATCAAACATATTTTTAGTGGATTATTAGCAGCCTACCTTATTTGATGGTATCAAGAAGGAAAACAGTATTTACAGTTACACTATGTGCATGATTCAAAATTAAACCTAAATACTCACATCATATGGTGGTGAATATTATCTTACACTACATCAAAGGGAATATTAATTATAGATTGAGGTAAGAAAACGTTCATCATTTTAACTTTATAATTATACTAATACGGATTGGTATAGAGATTTAAATGATCGAAAGTCTAATTCTGGAGGTTCTTTCTTTGTTAGAGGAGGCTATGTAGCTTGGAACTCCAAGAATAAAAATTCTATCACTCTTAGCTCAAGAAATTTGAGCATGTTGTGATATCTAAAGACACAAAAAAATGACTTGGATGAATCCAAAGCATCAATACATGAGGTTTAATGCTTCATACATATTGGTAATTGACTATGATCGTCAATGTGAAATTAAATTTTCAAAGAATCTGGTGCAATATTTAAGTTTGAAGCACATAGATATAAAATAATTCTTCATCAATGAGAAGGTAGATCATGATGAACATTGTTGGGAAAAATACCTCAAGGTTCTATTTTGGTGTTTTTGGGAAGATTGTGTTTGTTGAAAAAGTCAGATGATTTCAAATCAGAACAGTTAGTGCTTTCAAAGTAGAAATTTAAGGGGGCGTAGTTTTCCAGTATTTTCATAATAATTGGGCCTCAAAATCATGTGTTTTTTTTATGGTAAAGAAAGGTTTTCTTAAAAATAGTTTCGGACCACAAAGCATAGATTCCAGATTGAAAAGGTGTTATGTGTAATGGTGAGGGAAAATCGACAAAAGAAGATTTCTGTATAGAAGCACTATGTAGACCACGAGGCATGCTACGTGGATAGCATAGAAAAATGAGTTCATGGGTGGTTTGTTATTTGTGGGAGTTTAACCATTGAAGGGAGGATTTTCATTTACGAAAATTGGTTGTGATTTAAGATGCCACAAATGGTTTTCATTTGCAGAAGACATTGGCCGCTACAAAGGATTATGGTGTTATGAAGACCACATAGAAGTTCGCGGTGAAGGCTATAGTACATTGAAGTTTTGGGTATTTTAAATTAGCAAGTTTTTGAGAATCCATTTTCTTATATAAATTCCCCTAATAATATCATTAAGAATAGTTAATTTAATTATAATGTATCATCACTCTGGGAAGAATTCAGTGAAGTTTGAAGTAGTTCGTGATGGAGAATTCCACAAAGGAGAAGATTTCACAAGGGAGGATTCTACGAAGGGGAAATTTGTTCATGAGGAAAGTTTCCAAAAGGGTTTTATGAGGATATGTATCCCACAAAGGGAAAGGGACTACATAAGAGAAGTGTTCTATGAGGAATCACTCGTCTATATAATAGGGGTGGTCTGGTAAAAAAGGCCTATGTGAACCACTCACACCACATGGTGCAATGTAGTTCACAGAAGATTCATGGTAGTTCGCAGAGGATTCAAGATAGTTCATAGTGAGTTCAAGGATGTTTGTGAAGGGACTAAAAATAGTTCAAAAAGAAATTTCTATAAACTAACAATTCACAAAAAAAATTCATTTCATCTATAAGGTGAAAACAAAAATTCATAGCACACTTACATGTGAAACTATTTTGAGAATCTCATGCATAGTGATACATTATAGTATTACCTAGTGAACAGTATCATTGTCATATCTGAATTCAAAATAAGAAGAAGAAGAAGAAAGAGAATTTTCATCATCATACTATATTTTCATAAGGAGTTTATTCACTAATACATTCAAGGTAGTAAAATGATGAATTGGAATATATTAGAGATTTTCCAAAGAATAACGAGTTAATTAATGAGTCTATAGAAAAGAGAATTCTTTTATAGTTGAAATGAATGTGGAAGTGCTATATCCAGGAGTTTTCACATAAGTTAAGGATTATCATATAAGAAACTACAATAGATCATCTACCTACAGTTGAGGATGTATTCATTAGTGATAATTAAGGGACCCAGATATCCATAACCTGTGAGTGGATCCTTTATAGATCTGTGAGAAAAGGAATATAAAGAAGTTGATCTTTTCCATCAATAGTGATCCAGAGAAAGAGATAGAGGGAGTGACCCTTGGGAAAGTAGTGATCTAACCCTAAACATTGTAAAGGCAGTGAGTCTGGTCATAGAAGTGATCTATCTATAACCATGTAATTTGGATGTGACGATAGTGTATTTGGTACATCGGCACATTGTCATTGTATGGTCCTTGGATGTATCTCGGTGAGGGTGAACCATGTAAAAAATTCCTTATGTTTTATTTCTTTCTTTACTTTTTTATGCAGTATCATCAGATAAAGTAGTAAATAATAAGATAAATATAAACACTGAAGAGAAAAAAATACAACCTTATAATAATTAGGTCAATATCTAGTTACAATGGAAGAATTTTGAAAATAATATTCATACCCTAATTCATGCCCCCCCTCAGGGTATATAGGCCCCTTTTGGACCTAATAATGGGTATCAGAGAATTGGTTTTTTTTATCAGATTTTTTTCTCTGACATGGTTTAGTTTATTTTTGAAATTATTGTTTCATTTTGATCTTATATCGAAGCACCATGCAAAATATTTTAACATAAAAGAAGAAGAATATGTTTGGTGTTATTCCTCTGTGTGAAAGTATCTATGGAAGGAGTTTGATCCAACTGAAGAAAACAAACAATGTGTTGAAGAATGGTTTGGATGAATCATATAGTGAAAATATTTACTCATTAAATGATATTGCAGGAATGAGACCTAATATTCCAAGTGATTTTAGAACTAATAATGATGAAGAAATTCTAAGAATGCCACAGTATATGTTGTTGACATGAAAAATGAATTGGATCATAAATTTAAAGAGGAAAAAAATTCTCAAAGTATTCAAATCCAAGTACAAGAGATTAAGGTCAACGAGTTAGGAGTTTTAAATAAAATACTTCTATAATTGGCCATAGATCTAAGAGAGAATAATGATTCTCAAGATGGAGGACTGAAAAAAACAAAAAATCTAATGAAATGGTAAATAATGTGGACTTATATAAAATATAAAATTTGAAATCTAGAAATGATGATCTTGATACACACCTGTCTAAACTAGTTCAGGAGAATCAAAGGCTATAATAAGATAATGAATACAATAATGATTATGTTTCACATGTGAATAATAAAATAAAGGATAAATATGACATGATGGATAATCTCTCCTGATAATTAAATGATGATGTGACTAGATGGAATAATCTCAATAGTGAACTTAAGGATCAACTTAAATCAAGGGATAAGAAGATTCAATAATTATGAGAATAGATAGATTCGGTTAAGAAAGAATGGGAGAAATATAATGTCAAAAGAAAGCCCAAATTTAAGGATGATTTGTATTTATTATTTTAATTTCCTTTGTAAGTTAATAATGAAATGAAAAGAAAATATGCAATTTCAAATCAAAAAAATAAAATTATTGTCTCGTCCCAAAGGCCATCCTTTTTGGGAAATATCAGTATTGGATATGTTGAACCATCTCCCATGCATGATAGGAAGAGACCCGTTAACAGTTCCAGATATGGGAAAATCATGTAAGAACTAAAGATAGATATAAAAATGATTTTTCAGTAAGTAATGACAACATGTGTTATTTATGTGGGATTCCTGGTCATGCTTTAACTTTTTGTGTTGTGGATTTGGAATATATCTCATGTTGTGAAGAAATAAATATCTCTAAATCCATGAATAAGAAAAAACATCTTGTGAAATCTGAGATAAGTGTCTCTCATAATAATGTAGGAATCAAATGCTATTATTGTGGAAGACAAGAACACACCATGAGTATGTGTAAAGAAGCCTGAGGGATCAATGTCAAAAGAAGAACTTTGGATGCATCAACATCTCAACCAATGAATGGTGAAACAAGGTATATCTTTAAAGAAATATGTTTTATATGTTCTAATCATGGGAATTTGGAACAAAATTGTAGAAGGAAGAAAAAATGTATGGAAAAGGAACCAAGAAGGAGACCCCCAACTCTAGCAGTGTATAAAAAAAATCCTATATCAAAAGACAACATGATAAATTGAAAAATAGGTTTATGACCTCAGGGTAATCAAAAGGAGATCAATGAAAGGTTTATCAACCACCTCCTCTATTACACTCACAATATCTCTCTTGGAAATAATGTGAACAAACCTAGAAGAAAAAGGGAGGTGCAACTTCAGTGTGAGTTAGAAGAATGTATGTTCAATGAAGAAATCACCACCAGCCAAAAATAGTGTAGTGACTCAGATAACTGATAAACAAAAAATGAATAAATAATGTCTTGAAAAATTAACCTATCATGCTACATGGAGAGAATTGAAGGCAATATAAATATCCCTCCAATGGAGGAATAAGAAAGAGCTGGAAACCAGTGGAAAGATTCATGTTCAAAGAAAGAGTCATGAAAGTTTGAATATTGGTGGAGAATCAAAGAAAAAGAAATATACTAATGGGTATAATCCCAAAATTGTAAAAAATTTCAAACCTACAAAACCAAAAATATTAGAATAAGACACATCATGTGTATAAATAATTTTTAGTCGTATGGCCAAAATAGTTGAATTTGGATGGGTAGCTGGAACAAGAACAAAACTAGTAAATTGATTTACATGAAAGTGTCAAAGGGATGAGACATCAGAATCGACCACAATCCTCTTATTTAGGAATCTAGAGACTTCCCTCTCCCTATGTGTTTAAATGATATAAAATAATGTTCATGTGTTTCTGGTTTTAGGGTAGATATAGTCCAAGGGGAATTTGCATCAAAATATGCAAAGTAGTGATGTGATGTGCTCTAGAATGTCAACCGATTCAAATCAGTTACCAGAGATGAATAAAAAATATAGATAAATTCATTGAAAGGGTTTAATGGTTTATGGATACATGATATGTTTGAAATTAATTGAGTGTAATGGATAGTGATGGTGTTTTTAAATTTATCTCTTGTTTTTTACAATGAGTCTTGACTCAGTAGGCTTAGCGGTTCTATTGATGCCTCATTGCTAAAGGTTAATCTCACCAACTGAAAATATTATTGAAAGATACGATAATTGTAAAATTATATTGAGTTGGAGATGTTTCTCAAACCTTGAGTCACATGTGAATAAATGATTTAGGAGAAGAATAATGTTTTTGGATCAACAGTGGGATTAAATAAAGGAAGAGTTGCACATCATAGGGCGAGCATTCCATATCTTAATCATATGAAAGGTCATGATGGTATAGAAAGGAAGAAATTTCATCTTGTCTGGCATCAAGAAGACCAATTGGTGGAGAATCAATAACATTAATATATTTCATGATTATCTATTTTTATCTAACAGTATCGTATCAACTGTGTCACACCCCGACCTATCTATTATTTTATTTTGTTGTTTTCTTTGGCTTTTAAAATTTTTGTTGGGGTTCGGGTTGAGTCTCAGAAAAAAAAAATTTGAGTTATGTTAAAAAGTGCGTGTTTTTTAGATGACGTCATTGGGCGCACGGGCAGAGTGCGTCTTAGAAACACCGTGCGGCTTTGCCCAGGCAATGGCACAGTCCGCATGCCTTCAGAAATTTAAAATGGGTAAATTTTTTAATTTGTTATGTGATTTAAAAATTTAATAGTTGAAAATAATTTTATTATTATTATTATTATTCTTATTTTAGGTCAGTGCATGGGCAGCACACGGCTAGTGAAATCCATGCGGTCAGCCTAAGTACCACGTAGTTACGATGTCTGAATTGGACATATAAAAAGTAAATTGAATGAATTGAAAATAAATTAAAATTTAGAATAAGTAACTTATAGTAGTGATTTTAGTATTAATTTTTCATGAATAATGATATTATATTATTATTATTAAATAATTGTTATTATTAAAAAAATATCATTTTTATATTATTGTTAAAGTGGTTTTATTTATTATTATGAGTATTTTGATTATTATTATTATTGATTTTAATATTAATATTGTTATTAGAGAGTAAAGTTGTTATTATTATGTTTTTTATTATTATTCTTTTCTTATTATATTTATTGGTATTATTTTCATTATTGTTTAATGTTTTATTTTATTTTATTCATTTGTTTTTGTTTTGTTTTATTTCTATTTTTTCTCTAACCTTAGTTCTTGCGCACCTCTTATCCCTCTACTCTCCATCTCCCTCGCGCGCCGCCAACACCCCCCCCCCCCCCATGTTCCCTTCTCCTCCCTCGTGCAGGAACTGCATAGCAGCCAGCCACCTACCCCGCACGTCTCCCACAGCAGCCACCCTCGTCCGCTCTCCTCTCTTGCCACCTAGCCGGCGCGCCCCCACAGAGCAGGCTACTTCCGCCTCCCATTCACATGGCCTCCAACCCGCTACCCACCACCACGCCACCCTCGGCTAGCCTCCCTCTGACCTTCGACATCGCACCTCGCCTCCCCACCTTGCAGTCGTCCTCCTCTGGTCATCCCAGTGGGCACCCTGGCTAGATCCACTTGTTTTGGCACCCCCTCCATCAGTCGCACCCAACGCTGCCCGTGCATCCCTATCCGTGTGCTTCTGGAACTGCCCCGCATCCTCCATCCGCCTCCATCCGTGCGCCCGCCACCCTGCACCCTCAGACCACCTCGCACCTGCTGTCCGACCGACTACCCCTTTCATCCCCGCACCCTCTGGTGAGCCCCAACATCGCACCCGTTGTCCGACTAGCCCCCTCCAGTGCACGTCTCTGCTTTCCAACTGTCGTGTGACCCCTTTGTCGTCCCTCGATCATCGCGTGACACATAGCAACCTCCCAGTTTCTTCGACCAGGTCTTTTGTCAGTCGTTCCAGTCTTCGTGCCACCGATGATGACGTTGGTGACCTTCCCCATGCACCACAGCACCATTCTGGTCATTTTCATTGTCATGAAACTGCACTGGCCAAGCGCGTCTCCACGTCAAGGTGAGGTTTTCACTATTTCTTGCTTGAATATTAGATAATTGGTTTAATGTGTGTTTTTTTAATTAAATTGGTGTGAATTTAGTTTTTTAAAATAATTGAGTTTATTTAATTAGACTGGTGCAACATAAGTTTTTTTTAAATAATTGATTTTTGTTTGATACTTTGTGTCATGTTTATGTGAAATAAAGTGTGTTTTGTAGGATACCAGTTTTGTGATGTTTAGTATCTTTTTATAAAATTGTTTATTTAGTTTTTCCGACCATGCATGTCGTATGCTTTCTATTCTGGTATGTTGAGGATGTGCGGTTGATCATAAAATAGTATTTTGAAGGGGGGTTTGGGTGTAAAAAGATGTGAGATACTTTTTGAAAATAGTTTCATAGATTTTAATGTGGTTTAGTATATAATGTAGGTGGTGTGAGTTTTGTTTTAAAAACATGTTGAGGTGGTTATTTCATGTTGTTTGTTCATTTGGATTTTTTTACCTCCGTGATTGTGTAATTTTAGTTATTGTTCATTTTTTGCAGCGCATTTGCGAGGTAACCCCGCTATATTGCAGTCGTCGGCTTGTGCGTGTTTGTGAGTTTGTGTGAGGCGTGACGCGACATTGTGTTTGGACAGCGAGCAGAGGTAGGTCCCCCACTGCACTCGCCTTTAAATTTGGAATGTATTAATTGCTTTATATTTCATTGATTTTCAATAAATTAGAAATAGTATTAGGTAATTAATTTTGGAATAATTTATTGATGTAAAAGAAGTTGTTTATTTTATACATGACACTTGAGTTATTTTCTTGATGAATTGACACATAATAGTGAAAGAATGCTTGTTTTTACTTTGAATATAATTCATATATTTTTAAGTGTGGTTCTGTCTTGATGATAAATGTTTACTTCTGGCGCATGAGAAAATGTTTTGGTTTCACTTGAGTAATGGTGTTTCTTTTTAAAGTTGCATAAGTCCTGTTCGGCACTATGATAAAATAAATTATTTTGAAAAACATTCTTTGAGGTGACTTAGGGGTTATTTTTTTATGTATGTTGATTGTGTGAGTGGTGTTTTATGTTTTTGCATCGGGACTGGTTGATTTACATTGTTGACTCAGCCCCTTTTTTCATTACACGTGTTGACATGGGAACTTGTCATAGTAAGTGAATCTTCTGAGAACGATTGCTGCACTAGTTTAGATTACGCACATGCTAGTGGCCCTTAGTATAGACTTTACTCTGCTAGGGGATTGTGCCCCTCAATTAGGCCAGGTAGGGAAACACCGATCATTAGGGAATTATGACATCATTTAGTAGGGCATACCTTTAGGATGATTCACATGTAATGTACGTTCTGGATCGTTCTCGAGCTCCTAGGTTTGACCCATGTTTCTTTAGTGTTTTTTTGTATGTGGCGGACGATTGAGGATCCTAGTTCGGTTGTTGTTCTCTGTTTTCTACCTTACCATTTCCCTTTTTGTGTGTTGTGTGTTGTGTGTGGTTTTCTTCTCAACTAAAAACTAAACATTTAGATTTTAAATTGTTTGGGATTTTTTTTTAAAATTTAATGCACCCTTTTTCCTTCAAACAGTAAACTTGTTTTAAAATGAAAAAGGGAAATGGACTATTTTTTATTTTAGAAATGAAATTGTGTGTGGAAACCCATAGTTTATATAATTTAGTTCAAACTTGGAATTAGTAAATTATTTATTTAAAGGTAATTCTTTGGGAATAGTTTGTTGGGAATGCCTACTGAGTTTTAATACACAAGCCTATAGTTTTTTCCTGTATTTATTTTCTGTTATAGGATTTACTCGAGCTTTCTCATCATCAGTGAGTGTTGGTTGTGGATTGGTGAGAGACTCTCAGAGTTGCGAGGAGTTTTGGTCATGGTCATGTTAGTTTGTTGTTGTTGGTTGTTCTTCATTTTTCGTGTCATTAATTTTCTTTGTGTTATTCTACTTTTTCTGCTACTTTATTTATTTACATTGGGAGAAATCATTCCCTCTTTATCTATATTTATTCCCTAGCACTTGTCGCCAGCCTGGGAGGATCGGGAACGCCTCTCAGGCCTTGATGTGGATCATCTCGGGTGACCAGTTATGGGTCGACCTGGGGTGGTTCATGAAAAAATGGTATCAAAGGAGGTTTTCTATTGATCATATGTTGTTTTTCAGAGCACCCATCATTATTTGGGGTTGTCTTGGTAGAAGAAGTATAATTGTTGGGACTCGAGGCATACATACGAGAAGGACGTCATGAAACCTTGCTCGTTCTGAACCTCAGGTTACCATGGGATGTTCGGGTTTGTTGATGACCTATGATTCTTATGGTTGGTCTGGTATTGGGAAATGAAATGGGAGTTGGGCGAGTGACCTCCGTGAGCTCACATGGTCTGTAAATCCCTGTCAAGCTGGGGATATTTCCCTAGAATTCTCTCTTGGACGATGGCGTGACTGGAGTATGGCCGCCAACCATATGTCTGAGTCACCCATCAGCACTAGTTTCCCCTAGTGAATTGTTTGGGTCATCATTAATTCTAAAAACTGTTTGTAAATTTGTATTTTGGAAATTGTGAAAAATTGAATTTGAAATGGCAATGACCATGTTTTTATTATGTTTTTGGTTTCCTTGCTCCTTAGTGTTCACCCCCACGATGGTTTGATGAATGCCCAAGGTGCATCTTTAGGTGGTGCGGCCTTAGAAAATCCTCAAGTTGATCAGAATATAGACTGTGTTCGAGAATTCCAGAAGTTGAACACTCCCTTGTTTTATGGTCAAATAGATCCTCTTGAGGTGGTGGAGTGGTTGTGGATGATTGAGAGGAACTTCAGTTTCATTGGGTCTCCTGAGTCATTAAAGGTGATGTTGGAAACCTTTATGCTTGAAGGTTCAACCTGTAAGTGGTGAAAGTATGTGTCTCGAAGCAAGCCTTGGGAAGATCTCACTTGGGAGTTCTTCAAGTTGTCATTCATCCAACAATACTTCTCTAAGGTGAAAAAGGTAAGGAAGAGGATGGAGTTGGGTGGTCTTTAGCAAGGTGTTGGATCAGTGTTGGAGTTATTTCGTTGTTTCCTTGACATGGTTCTATATGAACTAGGGTATGTTGGAAATGATCTCGTGAAAGCTCGACATTTTGAGCTCGGATTACGTCATGATCTGCAGTTGAAGGTGGAAGAGTTCAACTTAATCAACTTCCCTAATGTGGTGATACAAGCTTTCTTTGCCGAAACTGAGTTAGTAAGAGGACTTGAGGTGGAGAATCCATCCCCAGTCTTGGAAAAAATGCAATGGATAGAGATAGGATGAATGGGAAGTGGCATGATGTTGGTGGTGTTGGTAGAGGAATCAAGAGACCTTTGGACCTTCAGTCATCTTCCTCACAGCACAATTCCTTGATCTGTCACCAGTACAGTAAGCGGGGGCACAAGAGGCCGATGTGCCCGAATGCTCCAAGACCATGCCAAAACTATGGGTGACTGGGTCACGTGTGACGATTCTTTCATGGTGTTTCCAAGAAGCATGCTAATGCCAGACCTAGCTTGTTGAAGGTCACCTCATCCCGTCAGCAAGAGTAAGGCGATTTTTGTGGATCGGTGTGAGGTTTTCTCTTTGTAGTGTTTCTTGGATGTAGTGGTCATCTCTTGTAGCATTTTTTGTTGTTTATTGTCCTTCAGTAGTAAGAATGGTTTTAAAGAACCTCTTTGAAACCACTATTTTATTGGAAGTGTGTTTGGTAAGATTATGGTTTGTGTGTTGTGTTTGGGAATTTTTGAAGCCTGACTGCGAGGCAAGAGATGATTCAATCATCGGTGCTCCAGCCATAGGTCCCGGAGTGAAGCTGGCGCATAGTCAAGAGAACCCCAACTGTGAAAAAGGGCATTGGTTTAATCTCAGCCCTTAGTGTGACACAGTTTATGTTCTTCTGCGGGTGTCACATTGTTGATATGACGATGGTAGTAGTTTTGATGCTCTATCTATTGGGCCCTTCCCTTCACCCCCTCGTGGTGGGGGTTTTTGGACCGTATGAAAAATTGTCAAGTTTGGTTAATCTTGTCAGTTATTATGGTGGTGAGACCCACAGTGGGTCTCACAGAGTTACACTTGAAATAGTTTAGTGTGAGCCCAATCAATATGGTGGGGAGTCCGTTTGGGCCTCCCCATGACAGTATCAGAGTTTCCTTCCTTGTATCATTTGGTGGCAAGTGGTCTCCTGTTGAACCACCAAATCCAAATTTCTTCCTCTTTAGTAAATGTTGAGATTGGGGTATACCCAATAGTTCTGATGGACTAGAATTATGAGAATAAGTGTCATATGTGGTTTAAGTTCATTCACTCCTTGGTTGAAATGGATGGTTTGGGTTCTGCCCGGTGACGATTAAGGTGATTGTGTTTTAAGAATGAGTTGTGTGTCTTTAGTTTTTGGTGTTTGCTTGGATCGATCAACTAGAGGAACTTAAACTTTTGTAGGTGGGTGACACTTGATAAGTTTATCTTTGGGTCTAGAACGTGTTGTGGCTTTCTAAGGGCAGAAAGCGTTATGGGGGGAGAGAATTGTCACACCCCAACCTATCTATTATTTTATTTTGTTATTTTCTTTGGAATTATTTTTTTTTGGTTTCGGATTGAGTCTCGGATGAAAAACTTTTGATTTATGTTAAAAAGTGTATGCTTTTTAGCTGACATCATTGGGCGCACAGGCGGAGTGCGTCTTGGAAATGCCGCGAAGCTTCGCCCAGGCAACGGCACAATGCGCCTACCTTCAGAAATTTAAAATGGGTAAATTTTATAATTTATTGTGTGATTTAAAAATTTAATGGTTGAAAATAATTTTATTATTATTATTATTATTATACGGTAGTGCGTAGGCACCACACGGCTACTGGAAGTCATGCGGTCAGCCCGAGTATCATGCGGTTACAGTGTCTGAATTGGCCAAATAAAAAGAAAATTGATTGAATTAAAAATAAATTAAAATTTAGAATAAGTAACTTACCATAGTGATGTTAATATTAATTTTTCATTAATAATGATATTATATAATTGTTAAAGAATTGTTATTATTAAAATTATAATTATTTTTATCATTTCTATATTATTGCTAAAGTGGTTTTATTTATTATTATGTGTATTATGATTCTTATTGTTATTGATGTTAATATTAATATTTTTATTAGAGATTAAAGTTATTATAATAATAATTATTATTATTATTCTTTTCTTATTATTTTTATGTGTATTATTTTAATTATTTTTTTATTTTTTTTTTATTTTTTTCATTTGTTTTCTGTTTTATTTTTATTTCTATTGTTTTCTCTAACCCTAGTTCTTGCCCACCTATTCTCCTTTTGCTCTCCCTCTCCCCTGCGCACCGCTAACACCCCCCTTGTTCCCTTATCCTCCCTCGCGCAGCACCTGCACATTAGCCGACCTCCTGCCCCGCGCGGGTCCCGTAGCAGCCACCATCGTCTGCTCTCCTCTCTCGCCACCCAATCGGCGTGCCCCCGCATAGCAGACCACTTTCGCCTCCCATTCGCATGGCCTCCAACTCGTTTCCAGCCGCCGCGCCACCCTCGGTCGGCCCCCCTTAAACCTCTGACGTCCCACCTCGCATGCCCGCCTTACATCCACCCTCCTCTGGCCGTCCCAGCCGGCACCCTAGCCAGATCCCCCTATTCTGGTGCCACATCCATCTGTCACACCCAGCGTCGCCTGCGCCTCCTTATTCGCGCGCTTCCGGCACTGCCCCGCATCCTCCGGTCGCTCCAATCGCGCACCCGCCACCCTGCACCCTCAACCCACCCCGCACCCACTATCCTACCGACTCCCCCTTGCATCCACACACCCTCTGGTGCTCCCCCGCTTCACACCCGCTATCCAGCCAGCCCCTGTCTGTCTGCGTCGATGCTTTTCGACTATCGCGAGACCCCTTTATCGTCCCTCGATCATCAAACAACACATTGCAACCCCCAGCTTCTTTTACCAGGTCCTTCGTCAATCGCAACAATCTTCGAGACATCATTGATGACGTTGGTGACCTTCCCCGAGCACCGCAGCACCACGCTGGTTGTTTTCGTTGTTGCGTGACCAAATTGTTCGAACGTGTCTCCGGGTCGAGGTGAGGTTTACACTATTTCTTGCTTGAGTATATGATAATTGGTTTAATGTGTGTTGTGTTTAACTAAATTGGTTCAAATTTAGTTTTTTTAAAATAATTGAGTTTGTTTAATTAGACTGGGGCGACATGAGTTTTTTTAAATAATTGAGTTGTGTTTGATACTTTGTGTCATGTTTGTGTGAAATAAAGTGTGTTTTGTTGGAAACCTATTTTGTGATGTTTAGTATCGTTTTATGAAATTTTGTATTTAGTTTTTCCAACTATGCATGTCGTGCGTGTTTTATTCTGGTATGTTGAGGATGTGCAGTTGATCATATAAGTGGATTTTGAAGAGGTTTTGGGTGTAAAAAGCTATGAGTTTCTTTTTGAAAATTGTTTCATAAATTTTAAAATGGTTTAGTAATTAATTTAGGTGGTGTGATTTGGGTTTTGAAAACATTTTGAGGTGGTTCTTTCTCGCTTTTTGTTTGTTTGGATTGTTTTAAGTCTGTGTTTGTGTAATTTTAGTTATTGTGAGTTTGTTGCAGCGCGTTTGTGAGGTAAACTCGCGATATTGTGGTCGTCGACTTGCGTGTGTTTGTGTGTTTGTGTGAGGCGTGACGCGACATTGTGTTTGGACAACGAGTTGAGGTAGGCCCCCCACTACACTCACCTTTAAATTTGGAATTTATTAATTGCTTGATATTTCATTGATTTTCAATAAATTAGAAATAATATTAGATAATTAATTTTGGAATAGTCTCTTGATGTAAAAGAAGCATTTTATTTTATACACGGCACTTGAATTATTTTCTTGATGAATTGACGCACAATAGTGAAAGAATGCCCGTTTGACCTTTGAATATAATTCACAGATTTTCAAGTGTGGTTCTGGATTGATGATAAATGTTTTCTTCTAACGCATGAAAAAATGTTTTGGTTTCACTTGAGTAATGGTGTTTCTTTTAAAATTTAGATAAGGCTTGTTTGTCACTTTGATAAAATAAATTATTTTTAAAATCATTTTTTGAGGTGACTCAGGGGTGATTTTTTTGTGTGTACGTTGATTGTGTGAGTTGTGTGTGATATTTTTTCATCATGACTGGTTGATTGAAATTGTTGACTCACCCCTTTTTTTATTTCATGTGTTGACATGGGAACTTGGTATAGTGAGTGAATCTTCTGATAATGATTGCTGTACTAGATTAGATTACGCACTGGCTAGTGGCCCTTAGTACGGACTTTGCTCTGCTAGGGGATTGGGCCCATTGGTTAGGCCAGGTAGGGAAACACTGAGCATTAGGGATTTATGACGTCATTGAGTAGGGCATGCCTTCAGGATGAGCCACATGTATAGTACGTTCTGGATTGTTCAGAAGCTCTTAGGTTCAATCCATGTTTCATTAGTGTTTGTTTGTATGTAGAGGACGACAGAGGGGCCTAGTTCGGTTTTCGGTCTCTGTTTGCTACCTTCCCATTGCCCATTTTGTGTGTTGTGTGTTTTGTGTGGTTTTCTTCTCGACTAATAACTAAACTTTTAGATTTTAAATTGTTTGCGAAAATGTTTTAAAATTTAATGTACCCTTTTTCCTTCAAACATTAAACTTGTTTTTAAATTAAAAAGGGAAATGTGATGTTATTTATTTTAGAAATGAAAGTGTGTGTGGAAACCCATATTTTATATAATTTAGTTCAAACCTGGAATTAGTAAATTATTTATTTAAAGGTAGTGATTTGGGGATAGTTTTTTGGGCACGCCTACTGAGTTTTAATACTCACGCGTATATTGTTTTCCTCTTTTTAGTTTTTATTGCAGGTTTGACTCGAGCTTGGTCACTGTGGGAAAGACTTGGTTATGGATTGGTGAGCGACTCTCAGAGTCGCAAGGAGTTTTGGTCATGGTCAAGTCATTTTGTTGTTGTTGGTTGTTCTTCCTTTATCATTTCATTTATTTTCTTTACGTTATTCTACTTTTTCTGCTGTTTTATTTATTTTCATTGGGCGAAATCATTCCCTATTTCTCTCTATTGATGCCATGGAACTTGTCGCTAGCTCGGGAGGATCGGGAATGCCTCTGGGGCCTTGCTGCGGATTAGCTTGGGTGACCGGTTTGGGGTTGACCCGGGTTGGTTCATGACAAACCGACTGTTTTTAGGATTCCAAGAAACTACGAGAGAATATTTACAGTGTTTGAAATAAGTGGTCTACCCACTCCAAAGAGTGATTCCACATCTAAAATTAGATAATAATCAGTATTAATGATTTGACTCATTCTAAATCTGGCGTTTTTTGAAGAATCTATGGTGAAAAGTACATGATGTGATATAGCCTCATATGATAAAAAGAGTCCTCTGAAGAATTGAGGAAAGTCATACTGCTAGAATCTATGGAAGTAAGCGACATAAGGAAAGAATGGAACATTCATCTCTCAATATAAATATATCAATATGTTTTTGAGTCAATTTTGAATGGATAATTAGAAGGAGATTAATACTCTAGTGGCTACCTGGATGAAACTATCATGGGATGATGAAGGCAATGCAGTTAATGTAACATAATTCAGGAAAAATCATTGGCAGTCTACTATAAATGATAGTAAAAATACTTGATATTGTTTTTGCCAAATGCCAAACAAGATGGTATCAAATCAATCCCAAGGAAATAAACTTTCATGTAGTAAAAAATAATACTTCATTATATCATGGGTTTGGTGGATTTCAATTTTCTATACAATGAAAAATATCAGCAAGTGTTATTAGGCTATACAGATATAGATTGGGACAGATTAGATGATTGTATAAAATAAACATCAGGTGGTGAATTTTATCTTTGTGTATTGTGTATGTATTTGCTAAGTAAGAAACAAGATTTCCTTCCTTTGAGAACCGTAGAAATTGAATATATTACGACTGCTCAAGCATGCATGTAGATATTGTGGATGGAGTAGGAGCCTGATGATATGGGGGTTGAAGTGAAGTCTCTGATCAGAATCCATTGTGATAATTCATGTGCTATAAATCTTAGAAAAAATCCAATCCATCACTCAAGGACAAATCACATTGAAATCAAGTATCATTTTATCAAGGAGAAGGTGTAGTAAGTGCTTGTGGAGTTGAAGTATGTGCCTATAAAACTACAGGTTGTGTACATTCTAACAAATACCTTACCCAAAGAAAAATTTGAAATGCATTTACTAGCTCTAGGAGTTTAGTCTACTCTCATCACTTGAAAAAGTGTGGATGTGGGACCCCCTCTCCCCGAGGTATGATGTGTTTTTCTCTAATGTGTTGATCTATGTTCTTAACCCTGTTGCAGACCATAATTAAATGACCTTTGGGTTCATTGACAAAGGAGGAAAATGTGGCTATTAAAAAGTAGAAAATGTATTAATCAAGGCAGGGGAGCAGTGAATTGGGAGAGTATTAAATCTGACAATGCTAAAGTTGATCGATCAAAAGATATATATCATGGTAAATGGAGTTCATGATGAAAGCAGTTGAGTGGTTTGTGGAAGGAAGTGATTCATTAATGATCTTTGCATGCTACTCTTATTTCTCATATTGATAATGGATCATGTGGATTTAGAGTGTGTGTTGAGTAAATCCTTGATCATTATCTTAATCACATGAAGTGAATGCTGGTAGATTATGGAAGAAGCTTTAATGAGGTATCAAAATTAGAAGATTTGTTGAAAAACCCAAAGAGGAAGATTGTTGGGAAAAAATCCATCAAGGTTCCATTTTGGTGTTTTTGGGATGATTGTGTTTTTTGAAAAATCCAGATAACTGCAAATTAGTATGGTTGGTGTTGCCGAAGTAGATATTTAAGATGGCGTAATTTCTCAATATTTGCCAAATTTTTTAGTCTCAAAATTAGGAGATTGATTTATGGAAAAAGAAGGTTCTCTACAAAGGAGTTCGTGAACTGTGAAGCATGATTCCCGAACTATAAAGGAGGTATGCTTAACAGCATGAGAAAATTGGCAGTGGAAGATTTCCACATAGCAGTGCTATGTGGACCACGTAAAAAAATCTGTTCGTGGGAGTTTTGTTGTTCTTAGAATGCTAACTGTTCAAAGGATCCTCATCGTTTGTGAAAAGCGGCGGTGATTTAAGTTGCCGAAAAGTGTTTTTTTTTTGTGAAAGACATCGGACGCCGCAAAAGATTATGGTGTCGTGCGGACTGCATACCAGTTCGAGGTGAAGGCTCTACCGTATCGAAGTTTTAAGTATTTCAATTTAGAGGGTTATGTAGATCTACTTTCCTATATAAAGAACCCTAATTAGATCGTCAAGAAGAGAAAATTTCATTAGAAAAGATCATCACTACGGGAATAATTCAGTGAAGTCCGAACTAGTTTTGTGAGGGAGAATTTCACGAGAGAGAAGAGTTCGCGAGGGAGGATTCCACGGAGGAATTTGTTCGTGAGGACAGTTCGCGAATGGGAATTGTGGGGCTTTGTAGATAATAAAGGAAAAGGGACCACGCAGGAGAAGTGGTCAATGAGGAATCACTCGTCTGTGTAGTAGGGATGGTCCATGAAGAAAAATGCATCTTTGAACCACTAACGTCACACGGTGCAGCGCAGTTCGCGAAAGATTCAAGGTTGTTCGCGGAGGATGCAAGATAGTTCGCGGTGAGTTCAAGGAAGTTCATGGAGGGACTAAAAATAGTTCACAAAATAAATCTTCACAAACTAATAGTTCACGGAAAAGTTCGTTTCATCAATAAGGTGAAAATAGGAATTAATGGTACACTTACATGTGAAACTATTTTTAGGATCTCACGCAAGGAGATACATGCCAGGAATTCCCAGTGAACAGTATCATCGACATATCTGAATTCAGAAGGAGTGGAAGATAGAGGATCTGCATCAACAGACTATATTTACAGAATGAGCTTATTCACTTCTATATTCAAGGCAGTGAAAGGAAGACATAGCATCCGTTGGAGATCCTACAAAAGCATGAGGAGGTAATTGTCGAGTCTATAGCAAGGAGAAGTCTATTCCAGTTGATTGGAAAGTGAAAGTGCTATATCCAGGTGTTTTCACAAAAGTGAAGGAGCAACCCAGAAAGAACTTTAACATAGCATATACCTACAATTGATGATGCATTTATTGGTGACAATTAAGGGACTCACATGTCCATAAGCTATGAGTGGATCCTTTTCAGGGTAGCGAGCAAGGGAAGAAGAAGAAGGTGATTCTTTCCACCAGTAGTGAGCCGGAGAAAAATACATAGGGAGTGACTCTTGAGAAAGTACTAAGTTGACCCTAAATCTTATAAAGGCAGTGAGTTTGGGCATAGAAGTGAACTATTCCGAACCTGGTAATTTGGCAGTAAGCCTCAGTGGATTTGGTACATCAGTACATTGTTGTTGTATGCTACTTGAATGTAGCTCAGTGAGGGTGAACAAAGTAAAAATCCGTATGTCCTTGTATTTTCCTTCATGCTTTACTTTCTATGCATGATCATCAGATAAAGTTAGAAATGATAAAATAAATATAAACACTAAAGAGAAAACAAAGTGACTCTTATAAAAAAATTGGTCAAGATCCAGTGGGGCAGAAAGAATTTTGAAAAGAATATTCATACTCTGATTGACCCCCCTTAGGGTATCTAGATCCCATTTGGAACTAACAAAAGTTCATTAGATAATGTTTCAATTAAGAAGAGAATTTAATATATCTTGACAAAACCCCTCCCAAAGGATTTCTTTTAGAACATGGGAGTGTCTTGGGGAGTGCATTATCTCCCAAAATATTGGTATGTCTTTCATAGTTATTTCCCCTCTTCTTGACAAGAGGGGGGGATACAAAATAGACAATTTTAATAGAGGAGAGACTTTTGTTTCCTTTATAGGTGATCGTAAAGTTGGAGAGGAGAAGATATGTTTCACGTGCAGGGTGAGACCAGACGAATTGGTGACTAATGTATGGAGAAGATATCTTGTATTGATTCACATGTAGCTAATACAAACAAACTGGGAGATTTATGAAAACTCATGAAGTGAATTGACAAAAGGGGAGACGACTACCCATTATAGAGAGTTTAAGGAGGTTTTGTTGCCATTTTAGGAGAAGAAAAAGGGTTTGCATGCAATCATAATTATTAAGTCACTTTACGCAAAGGGAAGTGAACATCATTTGACTTGTTGGCACTTGTCGTTCTAACTTGTACTTGGAGTTCATAGTCATCTTCCTTCTCATTTCCTTGTTCCTATTGATAATAAAATAGGAACATGGGTAACAGAATTACAACCGCTGCATGCTAGAGATTTTCCACTTGATAACACGAGTTAGTGATCCTTGTATTTTTCTCTTGTGTCGTGTGTGTTCTTTCACAATATTTCTCTCGCCATCGTTGTGTCATCATTGAGATCCTATTCACATTGACCAGCATGGGAAAGTGAGTTGATATCATTGATTCACCCTCCACCCCTTTTTCTTAGTGATGTTATACCTTCACTTGGGCCTCTCAAAACCCATCAAAAATAAGATTTTTTAAGTATCATATTTTGAATTTTCAAGTTCATTACCATATGTTTTCTCTTTATCACTATATGATTTTTCATATGCCATCATTTAATGAAATATGCTAATTATAGCATCACAAATCAGTTTCCCTATTGAATGTGACACATCCATGTGGATGTTCGCATGACGGTTGTGGTATTTCATTATTGCACATTCAACTTATATGATCCATATAAAAACTATCAGAAGTTATGTCCTTGATCTCCAAAACTTGTAATTTTTTCATATTTAAAGCATAGATGGACAATATAATATTTCATTGTTTTCCACATCATGTTAAGATAATTCTTAAAATTCATCACCCACTTTATCATATTCAATGACACATGATTACATTAAAAAAATTATTAAATTAAAAATATAATTCCAAATTATATGCTTAATTATTATGTCATCAATAATAAAATAATTTGTTACACCGTCATTTGATAATAAAACACTGGTGTATTAGTGTTCAACCTCAGTTGATATAATATCATTCGGACCCATTAGCACAGTGAATCCAAAGAGGTATAACTATTTTCAGCAAATAATTAAAAATAAAATCAAAATTAAATCTAGATATCAATTTGTTTGCCTAAAAAATTATTATCTATAAACGTTATTAATAAATACGTCAATGTATAATTATTAACATATTTTGAATGATTAAAATTTGAATATATGATAATGAAAATAAATAAACAAAACTTTAATAAAAATAAACCATTTAAGATTCTAATGTGATACGCAATCATAACAAAAAATATAAAAAATATAAAAAACATCATGAATTTTATGATAAACATGACGACAAAAAAATATAATAATAAAACATTAAACATAATGTTTATGAATAGAAAACAAGCATTATTGAAAAAGATGTATTGATTGTGATAAATTATTTATCAATCTGATAACATATCTACCAATTTGAAGACCAATAAACACATATAAAAATATAAAACAAATAACATAAACCAAAATAATATAAAACAATTAAAATGAAAATTTTCACTGTCATAAATAATTCTAGGTTTTTAATTTTTTTATAAAAATACTCATTAAATTGAGTAAAACACCAATACAGTCAACTTCAACGAACACAACAATAGTATTAATATCATATTATATACACTAAACGAACTTAAATTAATTTTATTTAAAAATATTTTTTAATAAGCGTTACCAAAAAAACTAATAGAAAATCATTCTACATTGTTTTTTAATAAACGTGGCCTAAAAAACTAATAAAAACACATTCTATATTGTTTTTTTTAATAAAATCGTGGAAGCCATCCGCCCCATGTCGGTGGTCTTGAGAGATTGACATGGAAACGCTGAATCATATTTTTATAAGTGCTGATATATTTCTAAAAAAATTATAATATAAACTTAATAATTTTTAAAAACAATTCCACAATTATATATATATATAAATGTCACATTGAACGTTCTAAAAATTATATTTAATTACGATTAACATTAAATGTGGTAAAATGTGAACATTTTTAATTAAAAAATGAAAATAAAAAAATCGAAAATTAATAGTGGGGAACGAGCACATTGTAGAAAAGACAACAAGACAAGAAATAATGTAATAAATATCATTTATCATAATGCATACATGAGGTATTTTGAGGTATTTTTAAAAACCATCATTCATACACGAGTTTGAAACCATTTTGAGGTATTTTTTTTATTCTACGGTGATTTATTTCGCACAGTTTTTTAATTAATTTACGATGGTGGATATTTAAATATTTAATTAAAAATTCAAAATACCTCATGTTTTTTCCTTAAATTTTAATTTATTTCCGTGGCCCCAACCGGCACCCAAAACACCACACCACGAGCATGTGAAATAACCTAAATGGGTTTTGATTTTTTTTTTAAATTTATTGGTGTTAATTTTCCATGGCCATGTATTGTTATATTGAAATTCAAATATTCATTTTATTATAAAATATATATGTTTCATGTTTTTCATGGGATTTGCGTGTATACTACTATGGCAATTATATCTTCAAAATGATTTATCTCAATTTCTCTTGACGGGCATTTGTATTCTGGCTTGATTTTCCTTATTAGCAGAATCAATATGGATCGTTCATCATTCATGATCCAACGACCGTATGTGTGGCTCGGTGTGCTTCTTTTGTGATGTGTTTGATCTGCGGCCTTGTCTCACTTCCAATGGTGTGCCTCCTCGTAAGATATCAGATTTTGGAAATGTATGTTCTCGTTTATGTTTTGGTTTGAATCCCTTGTTTTGGTTTATTAAGTGCTTATCCAAGTCCTCGAGGAGTCTCGGGGGTGTTCTGAGGGTTCAGGACACGAAAAGTGGAGAAAAGGGGGTTTTCTGGGTAGGCCGCATGGTATGTGCACGGTTAGTGCTAACCGTGCGTACAACCCAGTTAAACTGTGCAAGAGAACGTTTTTCGGACAGTAGCCTCAACATGGTTTGCGCACGGTTTGGAAAACCCTGCGGCTAAACCGTGTGATGGGGGCTCCCTTGGGCAGAAGCATCCGCACTGTTTGCGCACAATTTGGCAAACCGTGTGGGTAAACCGTGCAGCCCAGAAACTTCTCCAAAAATTATAATTTTTCCACTCTGGGATTTTTAACCCCAACTCGGGAATTCCTCCCATTTCTCATCTCTTTACCATATAGACGAACCAAAACATCCAAGAGCTCCAAGAGATCAATCTCCCTCGTTTCTAAGGCGTTTTTGGTATCGTTGGTTGCAGATCGAAGCTCCAGGTAAAGCTAATATCATCGTTGCCTCTCTTTTGAGTTTAGAATTTGTATCTTCTTCTTCTTCTCTTTCTGAAGCTCTAAAACCCTACTCTTTGGGTGAGATTTAGGTTGAAGCTTCAAAGGTTGGTTTAATTGGAATCTAAGGGCTCGATTAAGAGTGTGTTCACCCGTGAAATCAAGGTCGGTGGTCTACATGTTATATCTCATTGTTTGTTTGTGGATTTGAGCATGTGTGGTTTTGTTCTTGGGTGTCTCTTGGTGTGTTTTGACTACCCAGGACATGTTTTGGTAAAATGGTTATTAAAAGGGTAAATGAGAACACTCACGATCCCCATGGGATGTGTCGAGGGTGATGAGACTAAACTAGGGCTACCTATGGGGTGAGCCAACTTTTCTGGACCTAGGGATTGTGAAGAAAAAGTAGGATTGTTGTGTGTTTATGATGATCCATTGATAAACATGTTGATGAGATTGAAGTTGTTGGGGTAGAATCTAGGTGATGCACCTAGGCTTATTAATAATAACCTAAGGGATGTTGGGTTAACATGAAAATGGTTTATATGGGAGAACATGGCTACGTTAAATGAATTATGAATAGTGTTGAAACATGTAATGGGTTAGTATATGGAAATGATGAAAGACCATAATGGAATGGATTATGAGTCTAGTAATGAAACTTAGTTAGATAGGCATAATGAACAAAGATTAGCGAGATAAGCATAACAAAAGGGAATTGGGGTAAATGGCTGATGATGTGAAATGTGGTAAGGGTGTTAATGGGTTAATGCATGGTATTAACTCATATGTGTTGTTATGATTTATGTTCTCCATAGGAAATCATTGTGATGTGGTGTGAATGGTTAATGGATATATATATATATATAGCATGTACACATTGCATGGTAGTGTTGGGTATTGACTGAGGTTCTATGACCACGGTTTCAGTTCGACTGATGCTCTAAACTCCACCCAATGCACGGGTCAGGGATGAGGACTGATGCTCTATTCCCCAAATGGTTGCATCCATTCAGACTGATGCTTTGAGGTGATGATATGGTTGATGGTGATTTGGACTGACGCTCAAAACCCCGCTGTGTGTTTTCCCTCGGGTATGGGATTGTGTATTTGAGCCCATGTAATTTTTTGTGTTTGATGAACCCATGTTAAATGTGTTCAAAATGGTATGTATTGGGGAATGGGGTGAAAAGGTAAGATATGGATGTAACGACCCAAAATTTCATTAATGGAAAATCCCTCTTGATCCAGTTAAAGGTTTCATTATGTAAAAAAAAATGTTTTTATAAGATGTCAACTTCTTTAGTTTAACGTTAAGATTTGTGACCGTTACTTTTATAGCCGTTGAACAGTGATCATCTAGGTAGTTTAAATACAAGGCTTTAACGAACCAATTTTCTACTCAGACAAAGGAAGCGATGGCCTCATCCAGTAGAATTGCCCCTTACGAAGCCCATTTGTCGGAGCTCGGAAAGGAGGTGGCGTCTTTGGGATTTGCCCTAGACCAAGCCCAAGCTGAGCTTCATCAAGTCAAGCTCGAACGTGATCGTCTACGGGAAAAATGGAAGTTGATAGAGATTACCACTCGAGCGATGTTATCCGAGCAACCCCAAGAGTCTGTCACCATCGCACACCTTACCCTTAGGTCTTATGCAGCTATTTTAAGGGGTTATGTAACAAATAAGTAGCACCATGTTCATGTAAATTATTTTTGTATATAATAATGAATATAATTTCTAGTCATTTTTTGATACATTATAATTAGTTTTTAAAGTACAAACGGTGTTTTTAGTTATTATTTAATTAAGAATTATATTTTATTAAATTAAAGGATTTTTGAATTAAATAATATTTTAATAAAATATTATTATTATTATTAAATTAATTTTTATTAAATATAAATGATCTTATAATTTTATGAATGCAATTAAAATTTTTATTAAGGTTTGAAAGCCATTTCTGTCAAAACCCGTCAATTTTTTATAAATGTCGGTTTTTATTTTTAAAAGTGAAAATTCACATATTTAGAAAATTATTTAGATAAAATAAATATTATTTTTGGAATCAGGACGTCGAAATTATCCAACGGTGAATTTTTCATAATTTTCTGAGACAGTCAATTTTTTGGGTAAAAATTAAATACCATTTAAATATATAATGTGTTTTATGACATCATAATGACCCAATGGTGATGTAATAAAATACCATAATCCTTATGTTCGGCCAATATGTGTTTTATCATTAAAATAATGAGGTTTTGGGTTTGTTTGACTCACTTTTCAAAGCATTAATGGAGCCCTCAAGACTTATTCAACACTTTGCCTTTTTAAATTAATTTCCATGGGAGTGTGACTCACCTCCACATAAGCAACCCTATTTTTTTAATAAGTTCGGACCTTGGCCTTGTAAAATATTGTTTTCCTCTTTCCTTTTCCAGAAACCATGGGCAAATACCATGGGATGGTTTGTGGTTTGGATTATTTTAATATAAGGGGTCCCAAACCTAAATAATAAAGAATTCTCTCACCTTTCCTATATAAACCCACCCAAGCTCCCACTTCCTCCTCACTCAAAGCCCATGAAGTTCGTCCAACCTCTGCCCTACTCTCTCTAGAATCCTCTCAAGGTGCCCCAAGCTCCCAAGAAGCCTCTCACAAGCCTCTCTCTAGCCTTTGGAAGCACACTTCCAAGTAAGGGTTTTTCTTCCTTTCTCATTTTTTTGTCAATTTTCTTTAAGTTGTATTGCCCTTTTAATTTCATTTATGAATGTTGGGGTATGGTTTCGCACCTCTCCCATACTGCCCTTTTATAGTTTGAATGATGGGATACCCCTTTCTCTCTCATTAAATGCCTCCCATGTACACCCGTTAAAATGCCGAAATTCCGAAAGGAACCTTTTTCTCCTCTTTTATATTCAAGCAATACTTTTGTATCATGAATCTAAATTCCATTTATATTGTTGGGACATGTATATATATGATCTCCTTACTGTCCATTACATGTAAATATGATGAGGAACCCCTTTCTCTCTCATCAACCTTTTTTATGAATTCTTATGTCACGCCGTTACGCTGCCGAAATCGCACCAATTTTCTAAGCCAATGTCTTTGTGTAGTGAATTCCATGCCCATTTCTCCATCAAGGGTATTCACCTTTATGCACATATACGTATTTATTGTAAAGTTTCATGTATGAATTCCACATTCCTTTATCGTGGAAGAAATGATTATGTTTTATGAATCCATGTTTTATGATCCATGTGGAACACTTATGCATGAAATGAAATGTTTAAGAAGGGTGTGCCCTGATAGCGCTCCAATGCATTGGGTAAAGTATAGTATCATGATACGTCATGTGCAATGAGTGTTGAGTCATGCTAATTCAAGTGCAATGAGGGTTTACTCGTGCTTCAAGTGCAATGAGGGTTTACTCATGCTCCATGTGCAATGAGCCTTGGCTCATGCTAATTCAATGTTAAGTGTTGTTGCCACATTTCCATGTTATGATTATCATGCTTTATCATGCCTTTATGTTCATGTCTCTCTTATGCTCTATTGATATGCCTATTTCCTAACATGTATTGTACTCCTCATGTTATTCATTATGTACTCCCTTACTGGGCTTTATAGCTCACCCTTTTCTTATGCATGTCCTCAGGTTATCCCATGCAATGCTAAGTACGAAGGAATGTAGTGGTCATGTAAAGGAAGTTTTCAATAAGGATGTTGTATTTCAAGTTTAAAGTTTTTATGTAATGATCCTAAGCCCCAAAGACACTAAACCTCTCGATCTTCTTTGTTGTATCAAGTGAAGTTTTATGTAATAAAGCATGTTTAAGTTGTAATAAAAAGCAGGATTGTCATAGTTGGTATCAAAGGATAGGTTTAGTTATTTTTGGGATTAGGAAACCCTAGTAAAGCCTTAGATACAAGACTAAGCATAATAAAAACATCCCTAAGTTTTGGTAAATACTAAGTAAGTGTTTTATCATACAAATACATCCCTGTCTGGATACGAGCAGGTAGATGCGGCTCTGGCACAGATGTATCCTAGGGGTAAAACCCGAAAACACCGCTTTGAGCTAGACTCGAACGGGAACTGGTGCACGACAACGGGCCTTGCTGCACTCTTGGTTACGACACTCCCGGGGGATATGTTTTGATAAATTCACAATCTTAGTATGAACCCTTTTTAAGGAAAAAATGCCCCTAAGAATATATGTTAGAAGGAAGATCATGAAAAGCCTGGATTAAATCCTATAGACTCATGAGTTAAAGAGATTAAAGTTTATTTATAAGTCATCAACTTTTGTCATTGGATTACCCTTTATGTGTTGCCCCTAACTTTCCTTTTATTCCAGCCAATGGCCGGTAATAGGAGAACTCGGGCTAACAACCGTTGTGAAGATCAGTGTGATGATTGTACTTATGAGATGCCCAATCCAATGGGAGCGGGAATCACGAACTTTGTCACGCTTCTCTCTCAGCTAACTCAAGTTTTGAATAGAAACACTGGTCAAGAGGAACGTTCAACCCCCCCCTAAGAAAGAACAAGTCGCTATTGAAAGCTAAATGAGACAAAGGCCTCCTACTTTTAGTGGATCATCCGATCCCACGATTGCTGAACAATGGATCAACTCCATTGAAAAGCTATTCTCCATCCTCCAATGCTCTGAAAAAGAGAAGGTTCTCCTGGCGGCTTATCGTATGGAGGGTGAAGCTGATCAATGGTGGACGTTGGTCAAAAATACGAAGCCTGAGGAGGAGATCGAGGCTTTGGAATGAAAGGTATTCCAGAAGATGTTTTTTGATAAATATTTTCCACGCACCCTCCGTATTAAGATGGAAAGGGACTTCCTTTCCCTCAAGCAGAAAGATGAGGAATCTGTGGGATCGTATGAGGCAAACATCACAAGGCTTGCACGATACGCTTCCGGCTTTGTCGTTAGCCCCGAATGCAAGGTTGACCGCTTCTTTGGTGGGCTGAAGCCTAGCTTGCGGAAAGCATTAGCGATCCGTGACTTCGACAGCTATGAGGAAATTGTCCGATGTGCCCTCAAGGTTGAAATGGAGATTGTAGAATCACAGGGGTATCATGGGGACAAGAAGCGGAAGGTGGACTTCAATGCTGGTGGTCTGATGGATAAATCCAACGGCGCTAAGAAATTCCAGCACCCCACTTGCCAAAAGTGTGGAAAGAAGCACCCTGGAAGTTTCCTTAGGGGGACAAGAAAATGCTTCAAGTGTGGAAGAGAAGGGCACCTAGCTGTTAACTGTCAGCAAGAAGGACCCGCGGCTGCGACGGAGGGGAGGAACGCTCCGTTCGAACCTCAACGCGTTGTTCAATGCTTCAAATGCAAAGAACCAGGTCATTTTGCGAATCAGTGCCCTAATCCAAGGGTTATCGGAGGCAATCAACAACCTCCAAGACAGCAAGGAAGAGATTTTGCAACCACTTCTGCCGAAGTGAACCCCGACAACGAAGTGGTGATAGGTACGCTAGTTATTCATTCAAGAATAGCGAACGTACTTTTTGATTTAGGTTCTACGCATTCTTTTATATCTCAAAAGTTTAGTAGTCCAATCCCTGCACCACCACAAATCATGGAATTAAAGATGTCGGTGAGTACGGAAAATGGGGCAATCATTGCATCCCATGAGTATAAGTCCTCCCCTTTTATAATCTGTGGATTGAGTTTCCCGGCGAACCTCGTCATACTCCCTTTGGTGAAATTTGATGCAATTCTTGGCATGGATTGGCTTTCCTTATATAGAGCCAACATAAATTGTCGGGAGAGGGAAATCACACTCCATATGGAGAATCGACCCCCGATTCTTTACAAGTGTCAGGAGGAAGATGAATCTCCATTAGCTCCATCATCTCAAGCATGGATATTACTGCCTTATGAGCACGCATATCTGGCTCAGATGATTAAGTCCAAGGAAGAAACCACCCTTGAAGAAATGCCTATTGTGAGGGAATTCGCTGAAGTATTTCCCGAGGAACTTCATGGTCTTCCTCCAAGAAGAGATGTTGAGTTCTCAATTGAACTTATACCTGGGGCGCTACCAATATCCAAGACTCCATATAGAATGGCTTTTGTTGATCTTGAAGAGCTGAAGAAACAACTACAGGAGAATCTGGATAAAGGGTTTATACGCCCAAGTGCATCACCATGGGGTGCACCAGTCCTCTTCGTCAAGAAGAAGGATGGGTCAATACGGCTTTGCATCGATTATCGCGAACTTAACAAAATCACGATAAAGAACAAGTATCCTCTCCCAAGAATCGATGACTTGTTTGATCAGCTGCGTGGAGCACAATACTTCTCCAAGGTCGACTTGCGGTCGGGATATTATCAAGTAAGGGTGAAGAAGGAAGATATCCCCAAGACTGCTTTTCGTACAAGGTACGGGCACTATGAATTCATAGTAATGCCTTTTGGACTCACCAATGCTCCAACAATATTCATGGACTTGATGAATAGAGTCTTTAGGGATTACCTAGATAAATTTGTGGTAGTCTTTATAGATGATATTCTAATATACTCCAAAACCAAGGAGGACCATGAGGAGTATTTAAGAACTGTACTGGAGACTTTGCGCAAGGAGAAGCTCTATGCCAAGTACAGCAAGTGTGAGTTTTGGTTGAAGGAGGTCTCATTCTTGGGCCATATCATCACAAGCAATGGGATATCTGTGGACCCCTCTAAAACAGATGCAATTGAGGGATGGCCGAGGCCAACATCGGTAACTGATATCCGTAACTTCTTGGGGTTAGCTGGATATTATCGACGATTTGTGAGAAACTTCTCAGGATTGTCCAACCCTCTTACCAAGCTAACTCGAAAGGGAGTAAAGTTTGCTTGGAGTGATGAATGCGAAGAAAGCTTCAAGGAGTTGAAAAGGAGGCTTATCACTGCACCTGTGCTCACTTTACCCACAAGTGGGGAGCTTTTTGTGGTATTCAGTGATGCTTCGAAGAAGGGCTTAGGATGTGTGCTGATGCAGAATGATAAAGTGATATCCTATGCCTCAAGGGAGTTGAAAATCCATGAGCGAAACTATCCAACGCATGATCTGGAGTTGGCGGCGGTGATCTTTGCCTTGAAAATCTGGCGGCATTATCTCTATGGAGAGAAATGTGAGATATATACTGACCACAAGAGTCTTAAATATATATTCACACAGAAAGAGCTTAATATGCGCCAGAGAAGATGGATAGAGCTCATAAAAGATTATGACTGTTCAATACATTACCACCCTGGGAAGGCGAACAAGGTGGCGGATGCCCTAAGTAGAAAGGATCCAGCAATTCTATCAATGATGAGAATTGAGAAGGATCCAATCTTCTTAGACTTGATGAAGATGGACGTGGGAATCATAAAGAAGGGAACATCATCAATCCTTTCACAAATGATTGCTCAACCATCTCTTTTGGAAAGGTTAAAGGATGCTCAAAAGGATGATGCGAGAATCCAAGAAAAAGTGGAAGCTATCAAAAAGGGAAAATCCTCAGAGTTTAATGTTAATGAAGAAGGAATTGTGCGGTTTGGGAAAAGACTATGTGTCCCATCAAGTTCGGAGCTGAAGAAAGAACTTTTGGATGATGCACATAGTTCAAATTTCTCTATTCACCCAGGGAGCACAAAGATGTATCTAGATCTCCGAGAAAACTTTTGGTGGGATAATATGAAGAAGGAGATCTCCGAATATACATCAAAGTGCCTTGTGTGTCAGCAAGTGAAGGCAGAGAGGCAGAAGTCTAAGGGGATGATGCAACCATTGCCCATACCAGAATGGAAATGGGAGAACATCACCATGGACTTCTTCACTAGACTTCCAAGGACATCCAAAAGCAACAATGCAATCTGGGTTATTGTGGATCGTCTTACAAAGACTGCACACTTCCTTGCTATTCGAGAAGATTTCTCTTTGGATCAACTGGCACAGATATATATCAGGGAAGTGGTACGGTTGCATGGAGTACCAATATCTATTGTGTCGGACCGAGATACAAGATTTACCTCTAAGTTTTGGAAGAGTCTTCAACATGCTCTGAATACTGAACTGAACTTCAGTACGGCCTATCATCCTCAAACTGATGGCCAATCCGAGCGGACTATCCAAACACTTGAGGATATGTTGAGAGCGTGCTCAATGGACTTTAAAGGAGGATGGGATCAACATCTTCCTCTAGTTGAGTTCTCTTATAATAATAGTTTCCACTCGAGCATCCAAATGGCACCATATGAAGCCCTATATGGGAAAAGGTGCAGAACACCGGCATGTTGGGATGAGGTCGGTGAACGTAAGCTGCTTGGACCAGAAATGGTCGAAGAAATGGTGGAGAAGGTGAAAACCATTCAGAAGCATATCAAGGCAGCCCAAAGTCGACAGAAGAGTTATGTAGATAATCTTCGACGAGACCTTGAGTTTAAAGTCGGAGACATGGTGTTTTTACGCATATCTCCGTGGAAGAGGGTCATGAGGTTTGGAAAGAAAGGGAAGTTAAGTCCAAGGTACATCGGCCCCTTCGAGATTCTTGATCGTGTTGGGGCTGTGGCCTATCGACTAGCACTTCCACCTACTATGGCCAAGGTGCATGATGTCTTCCATGTATCCCTCTTAAGGAAGTACATACCAGACCCTTCACATGTACTCTCTTCTGAGGTGGTACAATTAGA
Organism: Viscum album; assembly: GCA_963277665.1. NCBI lineage: Eukaryota > Viridiplantae > Streptophyta > Magnoliopsida > Santalales > Viscaceae > Viscum > Viscum album. Next base: position 1,915,910,091 of record OY728125.1, on the reverse strand, counting down.
AGACGATCTTTCTTATGAGGAGCAACCAGTGAATATCTTAGATCGTAGAGAAAAAGTTCTACGAAATAAGACAATGCCCCTTGTCAAGGTGTTGTGGAGAAACCACATGTTTGAAGAAGCAACTTGGGAGTCGGAGGATATGATGAAGCTAAGTTACCCACATTTGTTTTAGTGTGGAAAAGGAAAATTTCGAGGGAGAAATTTCTTAAGGGGGGAATGTTGTAACGACCCAAAATTTCATTAATGGAAAATCCCTCTTGATCCAGTTAAAGGTTTCATTATGAAAAAAAAATGTTTTTATAACATGTCAACTTCTTTAGTTTAACGTTAAGATTTGTGTCCGTTACTTTTATAGCCGTTGAACAGTGATCATCTGGGTAGTTTAAATATAAGGCTTTAACGAACCAATTTTCTACTAAGACAAAGGAAGCGATGGCCTCATCCAGTAGAATTTCCCCTTATGAAGCCCATTTGTCGGAGCTCGGAAAGGAGGTGGAATCTTTGGGATTTTTCCTTGACCAAGCCCAAGCTGAGCTTCATCAAGTCAAGCTCGAACGTGATCGTCTACGGGAAAAATGGAAGTTGATAGAGATTACCACTCGAGCGATGTTATCCGAGCAACCCCAAGAGTCTGTCACCATCGCACACCTTACCCTTAGGTCTTATGCGGCTATTTTAAGGGGTTATGTAACAAATAAGTAGCACCATGTTCATGTACATTATTTTTGTATATAATAATGAATATAATTTCTAGTCATTTTTTGATACATTATAATTAGTTTTTAAAGTACAAATGGTGTTTTTAGTTATTATTTAATTAAGAATTATATTTTATTAAATTAAAGGATTTTTGAATTAAATAATATTTTAATAAAATATTATTATTAATATTAAATTAATTTTTATTAAATATAAATGATCTTATAATTTTACGAATGCAATTAAAATTTTTATTATGGTTTGAAAGCCATTTCTGTCAAAACCCGTGAATTTTTTATAAATGTCGGTTTTTATTTTTAAAAGTGAAAATTCACATATTTAGAAAATTATTTAGATAAAATAAATATTATTTTTGGAATCAGGACGTCGAAATTATCCAACGGTGAATTTTTCATAATTTTCTGAGACAGTCAAATTTTTGGGTAAAAATTAAATACCATTTAAATATATAATGTGTTTTATGACATCATAATGACCCAATGGTGATGTAATAAAATACCATAATCCTTATGTTCGGCCAATATGTGTTTTATCATTAAAATAATGAGGTTTTGGGTTTGTTTGACTCACTTTTCAAAGCATTAATGGAGCCCTCAAGACTTATTCAACACTTTGCCTTTTTAAATTAATTTCCATGGGAGTGTGACTCACCTCCACATAAGCAACCCTAATTTTTTAATAAGTTCGGACCTTGGCCTTGTAAAATATTGTTTTCCTCTTTCCGTTTCCAGAAACCATGGGCAAATACCATGGGATGGTTTGTGGTTTGGATTATTTTAATATAAGGGGTCCCAAACCTAAATAATAAAGAATTCTCTCACCTTTCCTATATAAACCCACCCAAGCTCCCACTTCCTCCTCACTCAAAGCCCTTGAAGTTCGTCCAACCTCTGCCCTACTCTCTCTAGAATCCTCTCAAGGTGCCCCAAGCTCCCAAGAAGCCTCTCACAAGCCTCTCTCTAGCCTTTGGAAGCACACTTCCAAGTAAGGGTTTTTCTTCCTTTCTCATTTTTTTGTCAATTTTCTTTAAGTTGTATTGCCCTTTTAATTTCATTTATGAATGTTGGGGTATGGTTTCTCACCTCTCCCATACTTCCCTTTTATAGTTTGAATGATGGGAGACCCCTTTCTCTCTCATTAAATGCCTCCCATGTACACCCGTTACTATGCCGAAATTCCGAAAGGAACCTTTTTCTCCTCTTTTATATTCAAGCAATACTTTTGTATCATGAATCTAAATTCCATTTCTATTGTTGGGACATGTATATATATGATCTCCTTACTGTCCATTACATGAAAATATGATGAGGAACCCCTTTATCTCTCATCAACCTTTTTTATGAATTCTTATGTCACGCCGTTACGCTGCCGAAATCGCACCAATTTTCTAAGCCAATGTCTTTGTGTAGTGAATACCATGCCCATTTCTCCATCAAGGGTATTCACCTTTATGCACATATACGTATTGATTGTAAAGTTTCATGTATGAATTCCACATTCCTTTATCGTGGAAGAAATGATTATGTTTTATGAATCCATGTTTTATGATCCATGTGGCACACTTATGCATGAAATGAAATGTTTAAGAAGGGTGCGCCCTGATAGCGCTCCAATGCATTGGGTAAAGTATAGTATCATGATACGTCATGTGCAATGAGTGTTGACTCATGCTAATTCAAGTGCAACGAGGGTTTACTCGCGCTTCAAGTGCAATGAGGGTTTACTCATGCTCCATGTGCAATGAGCCTTGGCTCATGCTAATTCAATGTTAAGTGTTGTTGCCACATTTCCATGTTATGATTATCATGCTTTATCATGCCTTTATGTTCATGTCTCTCTTATGCTCTATTGATATGCCTATTTCCTAACATGTATTGTACTCCTCATGTTATTCATTATGTACTCCCTTACTGGGCTTTATAGCTCACCCTTTTCTTATGCATGTCCTCAGGTTATCCCATGCAATGCTAAGTACGAAGGAATGTAGTGGTCATGTAAAGGAAGTTTTCAATAAGGATGTTGTATTTCAAGTTTAAAGTTTTTATGTAATGATCCTAAGCCCCAAAGACACTAAACCTCTCGATCTTCTTTGTTGTATCATGTGATGTTTTATGTAATAAAGCATGTTTAAGTTGTAATAAAAAGCAGGGTTGTCATAATGGAAATGGTAATAAATGTGGGTAATGGACCTAAACTGGATAAGGGCGCTTAATCTTTCACTTATCATTTATTATTCATTTTTCTTTTCATGCACATCTGTTTATACCAGATATTTTATAGACATTGTTGGTGGTGACCTACTGAGTGGTACTCACACCCTGCTCAGGCCATCGTTGGGTACTCAAGCAGAAATCATGTTTGCAGGTTAGGAGAAGGGAAAAGGTCATTTCTAGGCAGTTGGGTTGGCACGAGTGTACGTGGAAGAGGACCCAGACATTGTGTCAGGACCATTTTGGGGATTTTGCAGTTTGTCTTCATTTTGGGTTTTGTTTAATTTTGCACTTATATCATGGAATGACATATTTACTGTTGGACATGGTTGTACCCGGTTTGGGGGGGAATGGTTGTTTATGCATGCTCTTGTATTATTGATTGTTATTCTACTATTTTTTTATCTTCTGTTGTGGATTACTCTGACAAAAAGGGGGTAGATTCTCCCCAATGGACTATTCAGACCCCCTCTGCTAGTCGACAACCTTTGGAATACAGGGAGGCACGCTTAAGGTCATGTAACCACCCGAATAGAAGCACCGTTTTATTGTCTTCCGGGTCGGGGTCGTTACAAAGTGGTATTATAGGAGGTCTTTCTTCCCCTTCTCTGAAATCTGGTTAGTTGGAATGGTAGATAGGAGTTAGGATGTGTTGGGCCTTGGTAATGAGCTCGTTCTTGGGAGTAGCTAACCCATGCATGAGGGAAATCCCAAGTCACCTAGGGAGGGAATTGTTGTTCTTGATCGAGTGATGTTACAGTTGATGATATTTCACCATAGGGCAATGCACATGTTATGTTATGTGATTGTTTTATGATATTTGGCTCGTGGACTCAATAGAACGAGGTTGTGCATTCATTCATAACTATAGGCACCATGAGAGGATGGTAAAATGCATCATGGTAGACAAAAACGGGTTGGGTGCGTGAGACATGAAAGGTAGAATACACCTTGAATTTTGATAATTAAAAGGGAAAACGTGGCAAACAAAACAATGAAAGTGGGTGAATATAAACGAATGATAAGTGACATCAAATGAAATATTTGTAGTTAAGGGTTGTAATGAATTGAAAATGTTGTTGTAACATGTTGTGTGATCTTTGTGGTGGTGTATGGTTTTTTACCCCTTGTGGACCATGGCCTACGGTAGGGATGGTCATGATGATTTTTTTGGAATACTAAGGTTTATTGGGATGGTGCATGTATGGTGGGTTGTTGTGGATGGAGAAGAGCCTTCTTGTTGTGAAGTTGCGAATGATTTATGGTATGTGTTCTAAACCTCATGTTTGGCAACGTAGTGAAATTCCACCACGACTTTGAGCGTCGGTTGGGCAACAAGGGGATGTTGCTGAGAGCACTCCTCCAGTAGAGTAGCAAGAGAACGTGGTGATCCAGGAAAGTAGGGAAGAGCGGTTCCGAGAGAAGATGGCTCGTTTTATGCATATGATTGATCGGGACCGAGGGCGGGTCGCACCGAGTATGTTTGAGCTGACCAAAGAGTTTCAACTACAACACCCTCCGACCTTTACCGGAGAGGGTGGGATAGAGGAAGCAGAGTTCTAGATAGAGTCTATCCAGATGATACTTGATCATTTGGAGACTCCCGATGCAAAGAGGGTCAAGTTGGAAGCCTATATGTTGTGGGGCCAGGAAAAGTATTGCTGGTACATCCTGGCTCAGACTGAGTAGGCTGAGGGGATGTTGTGGAAGGATTTCCAGGAAAAGTTTCTAGATCACTTTTACCCAGAGACTTTGAGGCAAGAGTGGGATGCAGAGTTCATGGGCATGACTTAGAGATCGATGTCTGTGATTGAGTATGTTAGCTGCTTCACCGATCTGGGACCTTTTCTTCTAGAGTTGGTAGGGGACGAGGCAGTAGTGGCGAGATGTTTCCAAGATGGGCTGAGACCCAAGATCTGGTATTAGGTGAATATCATTCTCCTGAAGAGGTTTATAGAGGTAGTGGAGTAGACATTGATATCAGAAGAGATCATTAAGGGAGTTTGAGGTAGTGAGTTTTTCATGCTAGTTGGGAAAACAAGTGTGCAACTTCTAAGGGTCGGAAGCATCATTTTGGATGTTTTTAGCAGTGTGGAAGTGTGCAAGGCGGTCAGAAGAGAGGGTCAACCTCCCTGGATGGTGATCGTGTGTTCTGCTATCAATCTGGTAGGGTGGGGCACATGCATGGCCAGTGTCCTCGATCTCCAGTTGAGTGCCTGTCATGCAGAAGATTGGGACACGTGTAGAGGTTCTGTAGGAACCCTCAGCAGGTGAGAATGAATGTTTGTGACAGGTAGATGCCAAGTGGAGGTAAGGGATCAGTTGCTTCGTATCAGGTAGGTAGTTGGAGCTCCATGGGCCGTACTGGTAGGGGCGGTGGGCATGGAACTCTGGGGTAGGATCGACCATGTCAGTAGGGAAGTGCAGTGCATGGCACAAAGGTTGGAGCCCATGGTAGAGGGTAAGGTCAGCTTCATGCAGTTCAGTCTCCACCTAGTGATGGCGAGGCTGGGCCATCGACTGTTCGAGGTACGATCCTTGTAACTTCCATGCTTTCTAGTGCTTTGTTTGACACTGGTTCCACACACTCTTTTATTTCTCCTCATTTTGTGCAACTGTTGGGTTTTTATATAGAGAGTGTGTGAAGAGTTATGTCGATTGACCCTCCATTGGGGGTACAAAATGAAGATATTAGGCAGTGTAAGGGATGTGCTCTGGAGGTCGGTGGGTATCGTTTCCTATGGGACTTGTTCATTCTCAAAATGTCGGGGTTTGACCTGATTTTGGGTATGGACTGGTTGGTGTTGTATCAGGCTCACATAGATTGTTACCATTTTAGGGTATCATTTAGGACACTTGAGGGTGACTCTTATGTCTATTTTAGAGAGTGGGATGTTCGAGCAGGTCGTGTGGGCCCGTTCTATTAGCAGTTGGATAGGATCACGACTCAAGTAGCTTCTCTTATACTTGATGATGAAATATGGGAATATTCTATCCTTACTATAGTAGTGGATCAGTTTTAATATGTGTTTCTTGAGGTTTTCTCGGGGTTTCCACCCTAGAGGGATGTTGAGTTCCCAATTGAGTAGCTACTAGGAGAGGATCCAGTTTCTATTCCACCATACCGAATGGCATCGGTAGAACTCTATGAGTTAAAGGTTCATCTTGAGGAGTTGGAATGTAAGGGGTACATATGTCCTATTACGTCTCGTTGGGGATCTCCTGTTCTTTTTGCAAAGAAGGATGATGGGTCATTAAGGCAGTGTGTTGATTATAGAAAGTTAAATCAGATGACGGTGAAAAATCGGTACCCTCTTCCAAGAACTGATTACCTATTTGACCAGTTGAGGGGTGCATCAATGTTCTCTAAGATTTATCTGAGATCCAGTTATCACCAGTTGAGGGTGAGGCATTCTGACGTACTGCTGATAGCTTTTAGGAGTCGGTACGGGTTGTTTGAGTTTGTGGTGATGCCTTTCGGATTAACCAATTCACCGACGGTGTTCATGGATTTGATGAACTTAATCATTCATCCTTATCTGGATCAGTTTTTGGTTGTAATTTTTGACGAAATCTTCGTGTACTTGAAAACTCATGATGATCATGCCCAACATATTGACATCATTCTAAGTACACAAAGAGATAATTAGCTATACGCCAAACTATTGAAGTGTCAATTCTGGATTAGAGAAGTGCATTTTATGGGTCACAACATCTCAGAGGTAGGTTTGTCAGTGGATCCATAGAAAGTGTAGGTTGTTGTGTCTTGGGAGTAGTTCATGAGTGTTTCATAAGTTTGGAGTTTTCTGGGTTTGGCAGTATATTACCAGAGGTTCATCTAGGATTTTTCTCACCTGGAAACATCATTATCATGCTTGACCAAGAAGGGAATCAGGTTTGAGTGGTTTGATGAATGTGAGAATGTCTTTCAAGTGTTTAAAAAGTGATTGGAGACTACACCAATCTTGATCTTACCTGAGCATGGTAGGAAGTACGTCCTCTTTTGTGATGCGTCTGGTATCGGGCTTGGGGCTATGTTGATTCAAGATGAGCGGGTTGTGGCTTATGGTATGAGGTAGTTGAGACCCCATGAGCAGAAGTATCCCACTCATGATCGTGAGTTGGTTACAGTAGTGTATGCCTTAAATTGCTGGAGGCATTACTTGTTGGGGGAATGGTTCACGATGTATACCGATCATAAGAGTTTAATGTATATATTTTTTCAGTGGGAGTTGAATCTTTATTAGTGAAGATGGTTTGAGTATCTCCAATCCTTCAACATTGAGATGGTATATACACCAGGAAAAGGGAACAGTGTTGCTGATTCTTTGAGAAAGAAGGCTCAGAACCAAGTGGTTTAGGAATCTAGTAATGAGTGGAAGGTGATGGCTTTGTTCACAGAGATGCTCCTGGAGGTGCGGGAGGAAAATCGTCAGGCGAATCTTGATTCTGTGGTGGTTGAGTTGATGATTATGAGTCATGTTAAGGGAAGTCACCTTGATGACCCTGAATGTTTGTCCATGAAGGAGATACTTAATGGTGGGGATCAACATTCATGTTGGGTCATTGGTGTGGACAAGATTGTTCGTGTTCATGATCATGTGGTTGTGCCAGTGTGCATGCAGGAAGAGTTGATGCGTGAGTTCTATGCATTAAAATGGGCAGTGCATGCTGGTTTGACCAAGATGTATTGTGATCTTCGTATTCAGTTTTGGTGGTCAGGAATGAAAAAGGAAGTTGCAGGATTTGTGTCACTGTGCCTTACATATCAGCAGGTGAAGGATGAGAATCAACGTCTAGGTGGACTATTACATCCATTACCCATTCAGAAATGGAAGTGGGGTAATGTGATGATGGATTTTGTGGTGGGTCTTTGATGGATTCCTCATAAGAATGATGCAATTTGGGTGGCTATGAATCGGCTAACGAAAGTGGCTCATTTCTTACCGATTCAAGAGACTTACTCAGTTGACCAGTTGGGTGAGTTGTATGTTCAAGAAACAGTACGGTTTCATAGTGTACCATAGAATATAGTTTCAGATTGTGATCCTCATTTCACATTGCGTTTTGGGCAAGGGTTGCCGAAGACGCTGGGTATACAGGTGATTTTGAGTACGTAATTCAACCCACAGACGAATGGGCAGTCGAAGCGTACAATCCAAGTGTTGGAAGACATGTTGAGGGCTTGTGTCTTGGATTTTGGTGGTTCCTCGGAGAAGCACATATCGCTTGTTGAATTTTCCTACAAAAACAGTTTTTAGGATACGGTTCAGATGGAACCATTTGAGGCTCTCTTTGGGAGGCCATGTAGACCTCCGTTGTGTTGGTTGGAGGCTGATGAATCCAAGTTGTTGGGACCGAGTCTCATGTAAGAGACTTTAGAGAAAGTTGAGTTGATTCAGAAACTGATGACAACGGCTCAGAGTAGGCATAAGTCGAATGTGGATCAAAGGAGTAGACCTCTTGAGTTAGAGGTGGGTGATAGTGTGTTCCTTCGAGTTTCTCCAAGGTTGAGTCATTGAAGGATTCAGAAGTAAGGAATGTTGGCGCCTAGGTATGTTTGGTGGTTTGAGAATGTGGAGAGGACCGAGCGAGTGACGTACTGATTGGCTCTTCCACAGTGGTATAATAGGATGCATGATGTTTTTCATGTGTCACATCTTCGGTGGTATCAACCTGACCCAACTCACATGGTGGATGTTGAGGATGTTGAGCTTGAGGCTGATGCGTCCTTTGAGGAGCATCTGGTTCGTGTCTTAGATCGTAGTGAGAAACTCTTGCGGGGAAAGGTTGTGCCATTAGTGTGAGTACGATGGCAGCATGGAAATGTTCAAGAAAAAACTTGGGAGCGGGAATCAGATATGTAGGATCAGTGGCCCAATCACTTTTCCTTGAAAGTGAAAATAATCTTGAGAGCTCAGCTCGAGGACGAGCTGTTATAAGGTGGGCAGGTTGTAAGATCCTGGATCTTGGAAAGGTATGTTCTCGTTTAACTTTTGGCCTAAATCCCTTATTTTGGTTAATTAAGTGCTTACCCAAGTCCTAGAGGATGATTGGGGGTGTTTTGAGGGTTCAGAACAAGAAAAGTGGATAAAAGGGGTTTTCTGGGTAGTCTTCATGGTCTACGCACGGTTAGTGCTAACCGTGCAGACAGCCCAGGTAAACCATGCAAGAGGATGTTTTTCAGACAGTAGCCTCCGCACAGTTTGTGCATAGTTTGGAAAACCATGTGGCTAAACCTTACGAGGGGGGATACTTTGGGTAGAATCATCCGAATAGTTTACACACGGTTTGGAAAACCATGTTGGTAAACCATGTGGCCCAAAAACATCTAAAAAATAACAATTTTTCAACTTTGGGATTTTTAGCCCATACTTGGGAATTCCTCCCATTTCTCCTCTCTTCACCATAGGGATGAACCAATTCTCCCAAGAGCTCCAAGAGATCAATATCCCTCGTTTATAAGGTGTTTTTTGGTACCATTGGTTGTAGATCGAAGCTCCGGGTAAGGCTAATCCCATCCTTGCCTCTCTTTTGAGTTTAGGGTTTGTATCTTCTTCTTCTCTATTTCTGAAGCTCTAAAACCCTACACTTTGGGTAAGATTTAGGTTGAAGCTTAAAAGGTTGGTTGAAGTGGAACCTAAGGGATAAATTAAGAGTGAGTTCACCTACAGAATCAAGGTAGGTGGTCTACATGTCATATCCCATAATTTTTTTTGGATTTGAGCATGTCTGGTTTTGTTCTTGGGTATCTCTTGGAGTGTTTTGACTACCCAGGGAATGTTTTGGTAAAATGGTTATTAAAAGCGTAATTGAGAACCCTCAAGATCCCCATGGGATGCATCGAGGGTGAGGAGACTAAAATAGGGCCACCTATGGGGTGAGCCAACTTTTTAGGACCCAGGGATTGTGAAGAACAAGTAGGATTGTTGTGTGTTTATGATGAGCCCTTGATAAACATGTTGACGAGATTGACGGTGTTGGGGTAGAAGATAGGTGATGCACCTAGGAATAATAATAATAACCTAAGGGATGTTTGGTCAACATGAAAGTGGTTTATATGGGTGAACATGGCCACATTAAATGAATTGTGAATAGTTTTGGAACATGTAATGGGTTAGTATGTAGAAATGATAAAAGACCATAATGGAATGGATTATGAGTCTAGTAATGAAGCCTAGTGAGATATGAAAAATGAACAATGATTAATGATATAAGAATAACAAAAGGTAATTTGTCTAAATGGATGATGATGTGAAATGTGGTAAAGGTGTTAATGGGTTAAAGCATGGTATTAACTCATATGTGTTGTGTATTATTTATGTTTGCCTTGGGAAATCGTTGTGATGTGTTGTGAATGGTTAATGGATACATATATATATATATCATGTTCACATTTCTTGGTAGTGTGGGGTATTGACTGAGGTTCTACACCCACGGTCGAGTTGGACTAATTCTCTAAACTCCACCCCAATGCACGGGTTAGGTATGAGGATTGATGCTCTATTCCCCTACCGGTTTCATCCACCTGAACTGATGCTTCGTGGTGAGGATATAGTTGATGGTGAGTTGGACTGACACTCCAAACTCCACTGTGTGTTTTCCCTCGGGTATAGGATTGTGTACTTGAGCTCGTGTAATTTCTTGTGTTTGATGAACCCATGTTAAATATGTTGGAAATGATATGTAATGGGGAATATGATGAAAAGGTAAGATATGGAAATGGTAATAAATGTGGGTAATAGACCTAAACTGGATAAGGGCACTTAATATTTTACTTATCATTTGTTATTCATTTTCCTTTGCATGCACATCTATTTATACCAAATATTTTGTAGACACCATTGGTGGTGGATTACTGAGTTGTACTCACTCCTTGCTCAGGCCACCATTGGGTACTTGAGAAGACTTCATGTTTGCAGGTCGTGATAAGGGAAAAGGTCCTTGCTAGGCAGTTGGGTTGGCATGAGTGTACGTGGAGGAGGACCCAGACTTGGTGTCAGGACCATTTTGGGGATTTTGCAGTTTGTTTTCATTTTGGGTTTTGTTCACTTTTGCACTTGTATCATGTCATGGAATATTTACTGTTGGACATGGTTGCACCCCATTTGGGGTGAATGGTTTTTTATGCATGCTCTTGTATTATTGATTATTATTCCTCTATTTTGTTTATCGTCTATTGTGGATTACTCTGATAAAAAGGGGGTATAGTCTCCCCAATTTACTATTCAGACCCCTGCTACTATTCGGAAAACTTTGGCGTATGGGGAGGGGCGTTTATGGTCATGTGACCACCTAGCTCGGAGCACCGGTTTATTGGCTTCCGGGTTGGGGATGTTACACTCTGTGTGTCCCTGCTAGCTACGCCTCTCATGGTTACTCGAATGATATGTTTGATCTCGATCATCCTTGTGTCTCCATCATTGCTTCTCGATTTCCACATCTGATGGCGTGCTAGGGTTTCATCATTGCTTTGCGCCCCTCCCTTCATCCTACATTCCGAGTATTGTTCATTTGATTCATATAGTGTGTGTGTGTTGTAACACCCGTATGTTTTTATGAAATATTTTTCTTTAAATATTTTTTATTTTTTAGTAGTTTGCATTGCACACAATCACGAGTTTAAACGAATCACAATATTTCCTTATTAAAAAATTACTATTATATCCTAGCCGTTAGGTTAGCGGGAACAAGTAATAACTAACATATGAAAATTCGTTGTGAATTCATTGGCTATCAATTATTTATGAAAAATATAAATTATATATTTGTATTTTTGAGTGAATTAATAATGGTAATGAAATTAATGAGATATATATGTTATATACAATATTTTTATAATCATCCAATGTATATATTAATCATAGAGTGTGAATAAAACATATTTATTGTATAAAAACCTATATTTTTAAGGGTAATCTTACATATTTGAATGAGAACCCCTTTTAAATTAATATATTCACACATTAATATTTTTTATATGAAAAAATAAACACTTTATTTTAAAATGTGATATAAAAATTTACTATGGATTAATTTCTAATATTTTTTTAATAACATTCAAGTTTTTATGAATATTAAAAATACACTAAATTTTAAGTGAAAACAACTTTTTTATCAATATAATTTATATGGTTAAATTATAATATTGTATGGTTTCAAAGTATAAATATAATATATTTTTATCATTAAATATAATGTATGCCATTTTCATTAATTGTACATTGAATTCATATGTAAAAAAATTTCAATCTTTTGTAATTTTTTAACTTTTAAAAACACTTTCTCTAATTCCAACAATGGGATTGATTTTAAATTAATTTCATCCAATTATGTGTATTTAATTTAGAGAAATGGATTCCATATTTGTAATCATAATGTCCAAATTGTGTAAATAGGTACATTTTATTTTTGGACATTATGAATAGTATCTTCAGAAATTATTTTTATTTATCAGGGTTAAAGGGTAAATCTAGTAAATAAGGGTAAAAAAAATATTATAATAAAATATAACTACCCTAAAATGTGTCTTAATCATATTTTATGAGCGATTTACAACCATGAGCATCCTTGGGTCAATTTTATGACCTCATGGAGCCACATGGGTATGATAATGACCTTCTAGAATTTTAAATTTAAAGTAAAGAGAAATATAACATATAACTATATCTTTTACTAAAACATTTTTAATACAGGGTTATATAACTAATTTATTTGAATTTAAATAGTCATTAGAAATCTATAAATATTTCCTACAACTTGGTATTTTATTTATTATTTTTAGACATTAAATAAATAAATTTATTTATGACACAATGATGATGCAATGATTACCTTATTAATGAAAGATTCAAATAAATGATATTATAAATATTAAAATAAATATAACATGAACATTATGATGACCATACACAAATTTTATGGATGAATATAATATGTTATATTTGAGTTAATGTAGTTTTTCTGAATGAATAAAGTTGTTATGACTTTATGAAAAATCAATTACTAAATAGTGTTAAAATTGAAATAAATGAGTTTTTAAAAAAAAATACAATTTTATTAAATGTTATAATAATACAAAAATTATAATATTTGGAAAAATAACTTATATAATTTTACATATTTAATTAATAATCCATTTTTGGTTCTCTTAGAATTTTATAGTAACTATATTAACTATATATTATAAAAATACAAGAAGACATGATAAGAGTTAATGATTTTAACTAAGGGGTAAAACTAAATGATAATGATAATTTTGTGAACTAAACTTGTCTAAAATATATTGGTTGAGAGTATTTAGACCCATCTTCATCTTATCTTCCAAATTTATTACTTTGAAACTATTAGAATTCGAAAATAATTTTATAATAAAATAATATTTCCAAACCTTCCTAAAGTGCCCCTCCTTCCTCTTATAAAAGGCCACCACGTCTACCCACTTACTCACACCTTTTAATCAATTTGTATCATCCAAATTCTGCTCAAATAAGATCCCAACATCCCTCCTTTCATCCTAGAGGGCACACTTTGGGCAGAAATCCATCCTAAGGTGACATTTTGTGCAAATCAAAAGAAGAAACTAGAAAAAGAGGTAATTGTTTTATCACATCTTTCATAATTATTTTCTTATTATACTTATTATTATTATGTTTTTTCCATACTATAGTAATAAATTTAGTTTATTCTACATTTTGATATTTTAATATAATTATCATACAACCTTATACCTCCTTTTATCCATCCTACTAATAACAATATCACCATGCGTGCATACATGCGACTTACCGTCTCCACGTTGTGGTGTAATTTGTTATTCAACAATACATTATTTAGATGGGTATGATAATGAGTATAATGGATTTAAATAATGAATATAACATTATAATTATTCTTTATAATTAATATACCATCCAATTATATATCATTTAACCATTAAGTGAATGATATCATCGCTCGTGTGTATGTACGACCTACCGTATCCACGATGTGATGCAATTAATTATAAATGATCTTAATTAAACCACAATTATATAGGTAAATGGAATGAATAAATATGATATATATGATTATAATACCATTATTTAAATTATATAACTATAACCTAATAAGTGAAACATGAACTTACCCGATAAAACTTGCATAAGAACATAAAGCAGTTAGTATCTGAATAACCAATGACAATGAAAAGTTACTAACAAACAGATGATAATATAATCATATATGATATCATAAAAATGATTATGATTCTAGAATAATTCAATAAAATCATTTAAATCATAACATAGGAGGATCATATACAAACGAACGATATCAGACCTAAGGTAAGGGATATTTTCACAATCTCGTTATTATTTGAGATTATTTATATGTAAGTATTTACTGGGGTATATTTATCACCCAAATCCTTGTTTCCTAAATATGTAATATTATTTTTATTATTCTATAATTTTTTAAAGTCAATTTTACCTAGTGGTAAATTTTTATTTAATGGTATGAAAGGAATCTTTTGACGTTTTTCGATACGAGGTATTTTTTGACTTTTCTGGTAAAAGTACTAGGAGAATGTTTTTTTAATTTATTTGGAATGAATAGATTTTTACATCTTATTAACTAAATATTTTTATGAATCTTCCTCCACAAGATTTTAATTTTATTTTCAACTAAATTCTTTTATTTTAAAATTACATGTCATTTTGAGAAAAGAAAACATTTTTGAAGAAGAAAGGATATTTTCCTCAAGAATTAAGTTCAAGTGTGCTATCAAAATTATTTTATATATAAGTTGATGCTCTTTAAATAGGGTTATGTTTCTATACCTATTATTACTATGATTTTATTGTGTTAATGATGGAATGTTATTTTATATGTATTATGTTATGATGGAATGATGTTTAATAATCCCATTTTATTTCATGGGTTATGCTATGATGAATGGTTTATGTTTTTGTGGACCATGTAAGAATGATTTCATTATGAGATGGGTGAGACCTATATCTCTATATAATGAATTGGTCAATGATTTATATCTCATGATATAGACATGACTGAAACAACAAGTAAATCCATCTTAGTGATACAGGGATGGAATGACAAGTAAACCCAGTTCAGTAATGGACTTTGTCCACTATGATAGTCTTGGATACGAGCCTTGGCTAACATGGAAATGATTTTTTAAGCATAACACAAAACTTCATGTCTTATGTTATGAATTTTGGTATTATGTCCATTAATTCTTATGAACTTTTATCCCATGATAAGATATCATAATATTTCGTATGCAGGATAAGATTTTAAAATGTTATGTTCTTATGTATTATGATTATGATATGATTGATATTTCCCTTGTTTACCCTTACTGAGAATTTGAGATCACTATTTCATATGTTTCTTTTCCCCAGGTCATGAAGAAGATTATTAAGAAAGCTTTTTCAGAAAGGATTCTAGTTATGAATAAATAAGTGGGAGACAATGTAGATGTTTTAGGAACCAATTGTTTATGTTTCCCAGTTTCTAAAAAACTATGACTATATGTTCATATCATGGAATTATTATATGTTTTAATGAATATAATTCAATTTTTATGTAATATCAATGTATATAATGTTTGAGTCGCTATAGTTGGTATCAGAGGAAAGATATAATTAACCATTGGAAACTAGGATGAGAAAGCCTTAGTAAGAACCCTAAGGATATATATAAGTATAGGATATAATCCTGGTGTTTTAAAAATGACCATGAATAACCTAGGATAAAACCAAAAGTGACCTAAATTGAAATTTTATTATTGATTGTGTGGTTTTTCTATTATGATTAGTGTTTCTCACACCACGCTTCATGATTTTAGTCAATGGATGGAACTTGAAGGAACCAAATTAATGTTGATTGCAATGGGCAATGCAATGATTGCCCCCCCTAAGCAACCAAATGTTTTGGGAACTGGAATGAAAAATCTTGTAGTTATTCTCACACAATTTTCTTAATCTATAAATCATACAGGACTTCCAAACAAGCAAAAGAGGGAGCAACATTCTTTTGACATCTTCATGAGGCATCATCCACCTTCATTCAGTGGGTCTTCTGATCCACTAGTGGTTGAACAATGGATCAGTACCACTGAAAATATATTTTCAGTTCTATAATGTTCTGAAAATGATAAATTCACATTATTAGTCTATATTTTGGAAGGATAAGCTGATCAATGATGGAATATTATCAAGAATACGATGCTTAGAGATGAAATTGAGTACATGGAATGAGACGAGTTCAAGAACTTATTTTTCAATACGTAATTTCCTTATATTTTTTTGAACAAATATAAAAAAGGAGTTCCTTGAACTTAAGAAAAAGGATGATTAATCCATTGGTACATACGTAGAAAATTTTACAAGACTTGCAAGGTACACTTCTAGAATTATTATCCCACCTGAGAATACAATTGATCGATTCTTTAGTGGCATTAAAAAAATTCTCTAAAGGGAATTTTACATAATGGACTTTAATAGCTATGAGGAAATCATTCTATCTTCTCTCTAGGTTGATATGGAGATTAGAGTAACCCATCAGTCATATAGGTATGATAAGAAGAAAACAATTAAATTCAAAGGAAAATATAAAGAGCACATTGAAAAGAAAATGAGTTTCCCCTTATGCTCAAAGTGTGAACAGAAATGTGGAAGAAATTGTATTAAATGGACTAGTAAATGTTTTATGTATGTAAAAGAAGGTCATCGGGTAGTTGAATGCCTAAGTGATGGGAAAAGGATGTCTAATAATGAGAACGAAGAAAAGGCTACACAGAATGCACCTCCTATACTTCAATGATACAAGTGAAAGGAAACAAGGAATTATGCTAATCAATGTCGTAATCCAAGGGTTATTGATGATGATCGACATCAACAAACTCTTAAGGCTAAAAACAAAGGAAATTCACATGAAATAAGTATCGATGATGTGGAGTACAATAATGAAGTGGTGAAAGGTACACATACCATACAATTTAAAGTATAAAATGTTTTATATGATTCTGGATCCACCCACTCTTTTATTTCGGAAGAATTTTCTAAGGGTATTTTTGTATTACCTCAACTATTAGATGTTGAGTTAGCTCTGATGAGTCTTAATGGAAAAACAGTTGCATCAAAAGTTTATAATTATTCTCCGGTTGAAGTTTTTGGGAAATCGCTTCCTACGAATCTTGCAATCCTTCCTACAATGGAATTTTATGTGATTATTGGAATGGATTGGCTTTCTCTATATGGATCACATATCAATTTCCAATGAAGTAAACTCATATTTCATATTTCGGATCAATCTATGATCATCTATCAATGAATGGATGAATATAACCTTCCAATAGAAATTTCTTCCATCTTATGGGGTTTGAATCCTATAAAGGAAGGTTTTTTTATCTCAAATGGTTGGGGATAAACTCCCAATTATGAATATTTCCATTTTACGGGAGCTTGATGATGTCTTTCTGAATGAATTTCCAGGTCTTCCACCAAATCGTGAAGTTGAGTTTTCATCAGAACTCATACCGGGTGCTATGTCTATTTCAAATACACCTTATAGAATGTCCCCAATTGAGTTTCAATAATTAAAGAAGAAAATCTAAGATAATCTTGATAAGGTATTCACATGCACGAGTGTGTCACCTTGGGGATCACCTCTTATGTTTGTTAAGAAGAAATAAGGTTCAATGAGACTTGACATTGATTATAGAGAACATAAAAAGGTCACTATCAAGAACAAATATCCTATTCCTCCCATTTATGACTTATTCAATCAACTAAACAAATCTCAATACTTTTCTATGATTTATCTTAAAATGAGGATATCATCAATTAAGGGTCAAGAAGGAGGATATACCAAAGATGACATTCCTTACAAGGTATGGACACTATGAATTTATTATTATTCCTTTTTTGTCTTACTAATGACCTAACTATCTTCATGGATCTAATGAATATAGTCTTTAGAGACCATCTTGATCAGTTCATGGTAGTCTTTACAGATGATATTCTTGTATATTTGAAGAGAAAGGAAGAACATGAAGACCACTTGATAATTGTACTGAAGACCCTAATGAAAGATAATATTTATGAAAAATTTACCATGTGTGAATTTTGGATTTAGAAAGTTTCATTTTTGGGTCACATATTTTCATGATATGGGATATCTGTGGATCCATTAAAAATAGAAGTTATTAAATGTTGTCCGAGACTAAAAATTGTAACTAAGATCCAATTTTTCTTGGTTTGGATGGATATTATCATTGTCTTTTGAAATATTTTTCATGATTATCTAATCCACTCACCATGTTGACTTGGAAAAGAGTTAAGTTCGTATGGATGGAAGAATGTGAAGATAATTTCAAAGAGCTAAAAATAATATTATCCAGTGCACCTATGATCACACTGCCTTATAGTGGAGAAAAATTTGTGATCTACAGTGATGCATCTAAGAAGGGGCTGGGATGTGTTATCATGAAAAATTATATGGTGATAACTTATGCATCATGGTAGTTTAAAATCCATGAGCAAAATTATCCAACTCATGATTTGGAGTTAGCTGTGGTAATCCTTGCATTAAAATTGTAGAGGCATAATCTTTATGGTGAAAGGTGCGATATTTATATTGATCATAAAAGTTTAAAGTATATTTTCACACAAAAGGAGCTGAATATGCACCAAATAAGATGGTTGGAGTTGATTAAAGATTACAAATAATCAATACATTTCCACCCTGGGAAAGGGAACAAGGTGGAAGATGCTTTGAGTCGAGAAGACCATGATAGCCTATCCATGATGAGGATCACAAAAGATATAATATTTATGGATTTGAAAAGGATGGATCTTTAAATTTTAAAGGAATGGGGGAAATCTTATCTTTCTCAAATTAATGTTCAACCATATATATTATTGAAGATTAAGGAGGCACATAAGAAAGATGTAGAGAAACAAAATAATGTGAGAAATATTCCCAAATTCAACCTTGATTGTGATGAAATAATAAGGTCTAGGAACTGAGTTTGTATTCCTCCCATACCAAAATTAAAGGAGCTATTGGATGAAGCCCACATTTCTTCATTCTCTATTCAAACTGGAAACAAAAATATGTACAGGGACCTAAAAGAGTATTTCTGGTGGTATGTCAGGAAAAGACATGTCACCAAATATGTCTCTCGATACTTGGTTTGTTAATAAGTTAAGGCTAAGAGATAGAAGTCTAAAGGGTTGTTACAACCATTACTCATATTGGAATGGAAGTAAGAAAACACCACTATGGAATTTGTCATCGTACTTCCCAAAACATCCAAAGGAAATAATTCTATCAGGGTTATAATTGACCACCTTACAAAGATGACACACTTCATTACTATTAGAGAGGATTTCTCTCTTGACCAGCTTTCCAGGATATATTTAAAAGAAGTAGTAAGATTTCATGGAGTATCGCCTTCCATTATATCTGATCGAGATACGAGGTTTAACTCAATGTTATTGTGATGTCTTTAAAAGGATTTGGATACCGAGTTACGTTTCAACACTATTTATTATCCTTAGAGAGACTTTCAATATGAGAGGAAAATTCAAACTTTGGAAGACAAGTTGAGAGCCTGCTCTATAGATTTCAAGGGTGGTTGGAATCAACATCTACCATTGGTGAAATTTTCTTACAATAATAGCTTTCACCCCAGTATTCATATGGATCCTTATGAAGCCCTATATGGAAAAAAGTGCAGAACTCCAACTTGTTGGGATGAAGTTTGGG
Source organism: Viscum album (assembly GCA_963277665.1). Classification (NCBI taxonomy): domain Eukaryota; kingdom Viridiplantae; phylum Streptophyta; class Magnoliopsida; order Santalales; family Viscaceae; genus Viscum; species Viscum album. The sequence continues at coordinate 1,915,890,388 of OY728125.1, read as the reverse complement.
AAAGAATTCTATTAGGACCTGATTTTATTGATGACATGGTAGAAAATGTCAAATCTATTCAACAACACATAGGATCATATCAGAGTTGAAAAAAAAATTATACAGAAAAACAATGAAAAGAACATGAGTTTTAAGTGAGTGACAAGGTGTTTTTATAAATATCTCCCTGGAAGAGAGTAATGAGACTTGGAAAGAAGGGCAAAATGATCCCTAGGTATATTGGTCCTTTTGAAAGTATGGATCATGTTGGAAAGGTAGATTACCAATTGGTGCTTTCACCAAATTTCTCTCAAGTTCCTGATATGTTCCATGTATCTATCATGAGAAAGAACATACCTGATCCTTCACATGTACTAAACTCAAAATTTATACTACTAGAGCAAGATCATTCTTATGAAGAACAATTGATAGAGATTCTAGATCATAGTGAAAAAGTTCTACAAAACTAGACCACTCGCTTGGTTAAAGTTTTATGGAGGAACCACTAATTTGAATAAGCTACATGTGAAATTGAGGATATGATGAGGGAGAGGTATCCTCATCAATTAGTTTCCAAGTGACAAATTTCAAGGGTGAAATTCAGTTTTAGGGGGTTATAATGTAACAACCAGATGTTTTTATAAATTATTTTTATTTAAATAATTTTTATTCTTCAGTAGATTTTATTTCACACAATTGAGAGTTAAAAAAAACACGGGATGAACTTAGTAAAAAATTAACTTTATATCCTATCCGTTAGGTTAGCAGGAAAAAGTATAACTAACTTATGAAAATGCATTGTGAATTCATTGGCTATCAATTATTTATGAAAAATATAAATTATATATTTTTATTTTTGAGTGAATTAAAATTTGTAATTAAATTAATGAGATATATATGTTATATAAAATATTTATATATTCATACAATGGATATTTTAATCATAGGGTTTGAATAAACCCAATTTTTTATATAAAAACCTATATTTTTAAGGGTAATATTACGCATTTGAATGGAGAAACCCTTTAAAATTAAGAGTTTGATGCATTAATAAATATTATATGACAAAATAAAATTTTTATTTTATATTGGTATATAAAAATCTACTTCAGATGAATTTATGATATTATTCTAATAACATTCAAGTTTTGATGAATAGTAAAAATACACTAAATTTTAAGTGAAAACAACTTTTTTTATCGAAATAATTTATATGGTTAAATTATAATATTGAATGGTTTCAGAGTATAAATAGAATATATTTTTTCATTCAATATAATTTATGACATTATCAATAATTTTACATTGAATTCATATGTAAAAACATTTTAATCTTTTTCAATGTTTTAACTTTTAAAAACACGTTCTCTAATTCCGACAACAAGATTGATTTTAAATTAATTTATGACAATTATGTATTTTGAAGATAGAAAAATGGATTCTATATTTGGAATCATATGGTTGAATTTTTTTAAATAGGTACCTTTTATTTTTAGACATTATGAATAGCAACTTCAGTAATTATTTTTATTTACCATATTTAAAGGGTAAATCTGGTAAATAATGGTAAGAAAATAATATTATAATAATATAAAACTACCCTAAAATTTGTCCTAATCATATTGTATGAGATATTTCCCTCCATGAGAATCCTTGAGTCAATTTTATGACCCCAAGGAGCCACTTGGGTGTCCGCTTTTGGGGGGAGCCTCTCCCCCGGGATCCACCCACCTTGCCGGGTCACCCGGTTTTATCTGGGTGGGAAAAATGAGGCGCAAAAAAATTGCTGACGGATCACTGTGATGGAACATCAATGATATACTATTAACCTATGGGATACTCTGCCATCTCGTCTAGAAAAGAATCCTTCCCTGGCTAGGACGCTACTTCAAGGAAGTGACCTCTTCATGGGGGAGGGGGTTTTCCATGTGTGGAGGGTTCAAAAAGGCCACACAGGGGCATTAACTTTATAAAATAAGAAAAAAAAAATGAAATTAATGCGATATATATGTTATATAAAATATTTTTATATTCATCTAATGAATATGTTAATCATGGGGAGTGAATAAACTCTATTTGTTGTCTAAAAACCTATATTTTTAAGGGTAATCTTACGCCTTTGAATAGAGAATCCCTTTTAAATTAATATTTTCACACATTAATAATTTTTAGATGACAACATAAACATGTTATTTTAAATTGGGATATAAAATTTACTTTGCAAGAATTTATGATATTTTTCTTATAACATTCAAGTTTTGATGAATAGTAAAAATACACTAAATTTTAAGCGAAAACAACTTTTTTCATCAAAATAATTCATATGGTTAAATTATAATGTTGAATGGTTTAAAATTACAAATAGAATATATTTTTATCATTAAATATAATGTATGTTATCAACATTAATTTTACATTGAATTCATATGTAAAAACATTTCAATCTTTTGCAATATTTTAACTTTTAAAAACGCATTCTCTTATTCCGACAATGGGATTGATTTTAAATTAATTTCTTCCAATTCTGGGTTTTCAATTTTGAAAAATAGATTGCATATTTGGAATCATAAGTTCCAAATTGTATAAATATTTACCTTTTATTTTTAGACATTACGAATAATAACTTCAGTAATTATTTTTATTTACCCTAGTTAAAAAGTAATTCTTGTAAATAAGGGTAAAAAAATATATTATAATATTATAAAACAACCCTAAAACATGTAATAATCCTATTGTATGAGATATTTCCAACCATTAGTATCATTGGTTCGATTTGAAGACCTCATGAAGCCACATGGGCGTGATAATGACCTTCTAGAATTTTTAATTTTAAGTAAAGAGAAATATAACATAAACATGTATCTTTTACTAAAACATTTTTTAATTTAGGATTATATAAGGGATTTATTTTACTATAAATAATAATTATAAATTTAAAAAATATTTCTGAAATCATGGTATTTTATTTATAATTTTTAGACACTAAATAAATAAATTTATTTATGACACAATGATGATACAGTGATTACCTTATTAATGAAAGATTCAAATAAATAATATTATAAATATTAAAATAAATATTGTTTGAACATTATGATGACCATAAAAGAATTTTCTGGATGAATATGATATGTTATATTTGAGTTAATTTTTTTTAATGAATAAATTTGTTATGAATTTAAGAAATATCAATTACTAAATAGTGTTTAAATTGACATAAATGAGTTTTTAAAACAAATACAATTTTATTAAATGTTATAATAGTCCTAAAAATCTAATATTCATCCAAATAAATTATATAATTTTAAAAATTTCATTAATAATCCATTTGTGGTTCGTCTAGAATTTTATAGTAACTATAGTAACCATATATACTAAAAAATACAAGAAGACATGGTAAGAGTTAATGTTTTTAACTAAGGGTTAAAACTAAAAATAAAGATAAATTTGTGACCTAAACTTGTCTAAAATATATTGGTTGAGAGGATTTAGACCCATCCTCATATTACTTTCCAAATTTATTAATTTTAAACTTTTATAATTTGAAAATCATTTTATAATAAAACAATATTTCAAAACCTTCCTAAAGTGCCACTCATCCCTTTTATAAAAGGCTACCACCTCTACCCACTTAGTCACATCTTTTAAGCCCCTTGGATCATCCAAATTCTACTCAAATAATCTCCCAACATCACTCCATTCCTCCTAGAGTCTACACTTTGGGAAGAAACCCATCCTAAGGAGACCTTTTGTGAAAATCAAAAGGATAAACTCGAAAAAGAGGTAATTGTTTTATCACCTCTTTCAAAATTATTTTCTTCTTATACTTCCTCTTATTATGTTGTTTACATAATAAAGTAATAAATACAGTATCTTATACCTGCTGATATGTTATTATAATTACCAGACAACCTTATACCTCCTTTTATCCATCATAATAATAACAATATCACCATGCATGCGTATGTATGACTTGCCGTCTCCACGTTGTGCTGTAATTGGTTATTAAACAATAATTTATTTGGATGGGTATAATGATGAGTATAATGGATTTAAATAATGAATATAACATGATAATTATTCATTATAATGAATATACCATCTAATTACATATCATTTAACCATTAAGTGAATGATATCGTCACTTGTGTGTACGTACGACCTACCGTCTCCACAATGCGATGCGATTAATTCTATATGATCTTCATTAAACCATGATTATATACCCGAATGGAATGAATAAATATGATATATATTATGCTAATATCATTCTGCAAATGATATAACTATAACCTAAGAAGTGGAACATGAACATACCCGACAAAACCTGCATAAGAACATAAAGCTGTTAATATCCGAATAACGAGTGACAATGAAATGTTACCAACAAACCGATGATGATATAATCATATATGATATCATAAAAATGATTATGATTCTAGAATAAGTCAATAACACTATTTAAATCATTATATAGGAGGTTCAGATACATATGAAGGATATCAGACCTAAGGTAAGAGATATTTTCACAATCTCATTATTATTTGAGATTATTTATACGTAAGTATTTATTGGGGTATATTTATCACCCACATCCATGTTTCCAAAATATGTAATATTATTTTTATTCTTCTACAACTGTTTAAATTCAATTTTACCAAGTGGTACATTTTTATCAGACAATATAAAAGGAATATTTTTTACATTTTTCGATATGAGGTACATTTTGAATTTTTGGTAAAAGTATGAGGATAATGTTTTTTTAAGTTATACGACATGAACATATTTTTATGTCTGGTTAATGCCTTATTTCCATGAATCTTTATCTATATGATTTCAATTTTATTTTCAACTAGATTCTTTTCTTTTAAAATTGCACATCATTTTGAGAAAAGAAAACATTTTTGAATAAGAAAGGATACTTTCCTCAAGAATTATGTTCTAAGTGTGTTATCAAAATTATTTTCCATATATGATGATGCTATTTAAATAGAGTTATGTTTCTATACCTATTATTACTATGATTTTATTGTATTAATGATGGAATGATATTTTATATGAATTATGTTATGATGGAATAATGTTTAAGAATCCCATTTTATTTCATGGGTTATGTAATGATGAATAATTTCTGTTTTTATGGACCATGTATATAACACCCAAAGATTTCATAGTATGTTATTTTCTTTAAAGTAATTCAATAGCTTTCACTACACGCAACACCAAGTTCAAGCGCACCACAACTTACCAAAATAGATATTCAAAAACAAAGATTATGAATAATATTAACTGAATTTTGAATTTTATATAATTCAAATAATTTTAACATCCATATTATGTGTTTCTTAGAGATAATAAAAGAAAAAATTTAATTTTTCAGATAAAAGTAGTATTTTTCAAAAAATGAAAATTTACTTCATTTTAATGGTGAACCCTTTTTAGATCCAATATTTAACACTTTTATATTTTTAATTTGACAAAATAAACATATTCTTTAGAATAAGGATATAAAAATTTAGTTTGGATAAATTTTCGGTGCTTTTCTGATAACTTTCACATTTTGATGATTAGTGAAAAATACTAAATTTTAATTGAAAACAACTTTTTCAATAAAAATAATTTATAGTGTTAAATTATAAATTTGAATGGTTTTGAAGTATAATTTGATTATATTTTTATAATTTAATACAATGTTGGTAATTAGAAGTAATTTTACATTTAAATTGGACATAAACACATATCAATCATTTGATAGTTTTTACTTCTCAAAACCCCGCTTTCTGGTTTTGACAACGAGAATATTTTTTAAAAATTAATTAATAAAACTTATATGTTTTGAATTTGGTAAAATAGATATAATTTTTGAATTTGGAATATCAAAATTATCTTTTGGTGAATTTTTGGTATTTTTATAAAAACATTCAATTTTTTACGAATAGTGAAAACCACTACGTTATTGTTTAAAGATGACTTTTTATTTAAATAATTATTTTTACTTCAAATTTATATTAAAGTAAAAATAGATAAATAATACCTATATTAGTCCAATGTAAATAATTGAAGTCATTTTATAATAAGATTAGACATATAAAATTTTATTAAACTTTTTACCGTCTTTTACCAACCTTCTAGGAACATTTGCACACTTGCATAAAACATAATTTTACCGCTTATATGAATTGAATTTCAAAAATCCAAGAAACAAAATTAACATCATTAAGTAAAATGCGGTTCAATAAGATGAAAATAATTTTTGGTGAATAGTAAATTTTGAATTATATTTACCACAGTTAAAATTAAATAGGGGAAGTAAAGGTAAAAATGATATTATAATTACCCCAAAACATGTCCTAATTATATTGGATAAGTGTATTTCGACCAAAATCTACATTAGGAAGAAAATATGACCCTTTTTGATCCACTTGGATTAGATTAGGACATTGTTTATTATTTTATTTAAAGAATAGTTAAAAGTTTTAAATTCAATGTTTAATAACTAAAACATTTTTAATATTGGGTTACACACAAGATAAATTTGACTATAAATATTAATTAGAACGATAAAAGGAGTTAATACATAATGGTATTTTATATATAATTTTTAGACATTAAATAATTAAATTTATTTATGACACAATGTTGATGAAGTAATTACCTTCTTAATGAAAGAATGAAATAATTGATGTTATAAATATTAAAATAAATGAAAATTGAAACTTTTGATGCATTTCATTAATTTTCTAGGTTAATATGACATGTTAGGGTTTATTTAATGTTTTTCTTCAAAGTAATCAAGTTTTTTTGACTTTCACATAAACGAAATAACAAATATTGTCAAAATTGGCATAAATGAGTTTTTAAAACAAAAACTATATTATTAAATTATATAATATTCCTAAAAATACAAGGTTCTATCAAAAAACTTATTTAATTATAGAAATGTAATTAATGAACCAATTTAGGTTTTCTTGACATTTTATAGTAAGTTTATTAACAATGTAATATAAAAATACAAGAAGACATGGTTAAAGTTAAACTATTTAACTAAGAATTAAATAAAAAAGATAAGGTTAATATGGTGACCTAAACTTGTTTAAAACCTATTGGTTGAGAATATTTCGACCCATACCCTCCTTATCCTATAAATAAATCCATTTGGATCTATTATAAAAAAAATTATTTTATAATAAAATAATATTTCATTCTTTTCATAAAGTGACCCTCACCTCTCTTATATAAGGGTATATCCCCTTATCTCAAATTCACACATCAAAAGCCATTTGGATCAGAGAAAACCTGTTCAAATATCCTTAAAACTACCCTCAATTCATCCTAAAGTCCTTACTTTGATAAAAAAGCCAACCTAAGTAGCCCTTTTGATCAAATTAAATGAAAGCACCTGAAGAAGAGGTAATAATTTCACCACCTCTTTCAAAGTTATTTTCTTAGTCCACTTCCTCATTCGTTGTTTTTTCCATACCAAAATAATAACACCAGTACCTTCTAAATACTTTGGCGTTATTATAAATATGGTACAACCATATTCATTATTCTATCCATCCTATGAATAATAAAGTCACCATACGTATGTATGTACGACTTACCGTCTCCATGTCGTGGTGTAGTTTGTTATTCCAAACTTAATTATTTTAATGGGTATAATAATGAGTATAATTGATTTAAATAATAAATATAACATGTTAATTATTATTTATATATTATATACCATCCAATTACATATGATTTCTCCATAAATAGAATGATATTATCGCTCGTGCGTACGTACAGATTACCGTCTCCATGAACGCGATGAGATTCATTTCCCATCATAACCATTCAAGAATAATTTTCATTTTATGATTTAAAATAATGTTTAAGAACTTAATATCATTCTAGATATGAATCAAATAAATTATATCCATAACAAACATGACTTACGTAACAAAACATATAAAGGAAAACTAATCAGGTAACACCCGAAACAATGATACTACTAAAATATTATTAACAAAACAATATTAGAAGATAATACATGATATAATATTTATTAATATGGTTCTTTAATAATTTAATAATAATAATTTAAATATTATAAAGGATTTTAACATACCATCGAGTAATTAAAAGTACATGGTAATGGGTTTTCATCTCATTTATTATTCCTATGAGATTCTTGCTATATTGCCACTATTTACTTTTGTGTGGCGTATATACATCCCATGATTGTATTATTTGTGTAATATAATTAAATTTATGGGTATTTACATATTCATTGTATGATACTTCTTTCATGGAGTGTATGCTTTGTAAGTTACCAAATCAGTAAGGGAGCTTCTAATTTCAATTTCAACTTATTGGGTTTTACGCACACTTCATTGATTATTTACTCCATGATTATTTGTGAAATCACTATTTATTTATTTATATAGTAATTTCCACTCACATTTGTGTGGATATAATTTTGATACACATAATCACTCCATTTATAAATTTTCATGTCATTGAAATGAACTTGATAAGGGAAATCTTAACTCAATTTCCATTCATTGAGTTAAACATCCAAGTCATTGGTTTTGTTTTTACAAGAATATGTGTGAATTTACTTTGATTGATTTACACTGAATATCCAATAATATTGAGTGTATTTATATTTTCCACACATAATTATGTCATTTATTTATCCTTAATTTAAGGATACAGTCTTTATAAGGGATTTTTTCCCAATTTACATTCCATTGAGACTTCTTTATTATTATGTGCCAATTCACTTTTATATGGTTTATATACTATCCTTTGACATATTATATCATGAATCCCTATATTCTCATGATATTATAAAGTTTTTATTAATTTTATTTCTCAATTAATTGTATTCAAGCGTCTTTCATTTGGTTAGGAACTCTTTAACTAAAATATCATTTTAAATGTTTTAAAGATTTATTATTCTAAATCTTTCTTATTAATGTCCATGTTTTAAAAATAGTTTTAATGATTTATTTATATGGAAATGAATGTTTTAAAATTATGATTCCTTTTAAAAGTTTCAAAGTGGTATGGGACACTTTGATTCAAAAATCTATTTTGAAGAGCTTCTTGATAAATAGTGAGACTTTTAAATGTTTTCAAGAAAAAGGGGATATTTCTCTCAAATCGTTTTACTAATTATTTTAATCTATGTCAATATACTTCATTATTCTTGATTGAGGTTGATTTATTATAATAAAATATATCATTTTATATAGAATGAGTTATGTTTGACTGTAACACCCCAGGTAAATAAAGAATATGACATTTTCATATTTAGCTATATTTGTGAATAAAATATTAATATGAATTTAAAGGGGACGCTATGCTCGATGGCGTACCCAACACGCAACAACGAGTTTCTTGGGAATCTTACGTTGCACTCTAATAATAAAATAATATTATTTTAAATGGTAGTTAACATGTAGACGTTGTATTGGCGGGAATGGATAGAAATAACTAAAATATGATTATATATGTTTTTAAATGTTTTTACATTTATCCAATAAAATAAAAAGGATTAAAATACGGAAAGAATTCAATTTTAGGCATATATGCCCTAGTTTTCACTAAAGGTTCACTTATCGCCTTTTGATGGTGAACCGTCATTAAATATAGTTTTTTTCACTCTTATACATTTTATTTGACCAAATAAAACTCTTATTAAGAATTGGGACATCAAAATTTACTTTGTGTAAATTTTTGGTATCTTTCCGATAAAGTTCATTTTTTAATGAATAGTGTAAAATGTTGTATTTTAATTCAAAACCTCTTTTTAATATAATTTATTTATATGATTAGATTATCTTTTTCATTGGTTTTAAATTGAAATTAGAATATATTTTTACCATAAAATACAATAGTGGTCGTTGGAATTAATTTCACTTTGAAATCAGACTTAAACTAGTGTCAATCTTTTGATACTTATTGTTTCATAAAAACACGCTATTTGCTCTGACAGCGGGAATTATTTATTAAATTAATTAACGTGACTTATATGTTTTGAATTTTGTAAAATATACTTCATTTTTGAATTCGGAATATCAAATATAGCTTAGGGTGAATTTTTGGGATTTTTCTGAAAAACTTCAATTTTTGATGAATAGTGAAACCACTAAGTGGTACTTATAAAAACTGATTTTTCCGTTTAAATGAAATTTTTCCATCTTTGTGTTTTAAATTTTATAAATCTGACATACATGGTTGTCATTAATAAGTAAAATGTGGTTCAATGGGATATAAATAATTTTTTGGTGAATAGTAACTTATTAAGTTTTTAATCGCGATTAGAGGTAATTAGTGTAGTTTATGGTAAGAATAATTTTTTAATAAAATTAAATGACCTAGAAACATGTCCTACCCTCATTGGATGTGTCATGGCCGACCAAGACAATCCATGGGTCAACTTGGGGACCCCATGGAGCCACTTTGGTTTGGAAATGACATAAATATCTTTTTATTTAATGTTAAAGTAAAAATGACACAAACATGAGATGTTTTACTAAAAAACAATTTACATGGGGTTATACAAATAATAATTTTTACTATAAATAGTCATTGGAAAGATAAAAATATTTCCTACATCATAGTAGTTTTTTTATAATTTTTAGACATTAAATAAATTAAATTATTTATGACATCATGATGATGCAGCGATGACGTCATTATTTAACGATTTAAATAAAATGGAATGATAATGTAATATCTAAGACCTAAAAATGTACAAAACCTACTGGATGAGTGGATTTAGAACCCTTATCACCTTAGACTCGAAATAAATCAATGTGGTACCTTTAAAATCTGAAACGCTTTTGAAAATAAAGTAACATTTTGTAACTTTACAAGAGTGCCCCTCCTCTCCTCTTATAAAAGGCCCCCACCTCTACCTCCATACCCACACTCCCAAAGCCTTTGGCTCGGCCAAACCCTGCCCATTTTGTCTCTCCACTTCCCTCTCTTACTACATGAAGCCTCACATTGGGCAGAAGTCTTCCCAAGGAAGCCTTTGAGCTCAAACCAAAGGGAGTTACCTGATTTTAAGGTAATGTCTTCACTTGTGTCCTTTTGTTTTATTTTGCTTATCCAACCACCTAAACTCTTTTTATTCATTTATTTTGTAACAAATAAAGTCTCTTCAATATACTAGGATTTTTTTATAAGAAGGATTTGAGTTACACTTACACACACCTACATATAATGGTTAAAGAACATACTGTTTCCGTGGATGGCGAATTTCTGCCTCCCGAAATGATGATTGTTCAACATTCTTCTAACACCTTCAAAGGTGGACATTAATATGACACTATATTTATATATTATATATAATATGTTTATGTTTTAATTAATCTTCTGTATTTTTCATTTATGGCATACCTTTATGGTTTCCATTATGGGTAAACGCGATATCTTCATTTAAGGAAGTGCGGACTACCGCCCCCTCAAAGTGATTTGATTCGTTAATACCATATGTGGTACGTATAAAGGATATATTTAATGATATTATATATGATAACATACTGGAATTAAAATAATATTATGTATCATTATGTTTTAATTCCATTAAATATGAAATAGAAATGGAAGTAGCGTTCATGCGTACATACGACTTACCGTCTCCATGAACGGTGCATTTCATTTCTTAACTCTAAATGTTATGTAATATTAATAATTCATGAATATACTGGATATATATGATATATATTATATCTATATCATGAATACAATTCTGGATATAATGAAAATTTGGCCACACGAATAACATGTAATTGTAAGAAGTCCACTTTCGACTTAAGAACCAAATATCGGCAAAACAAATATTATTAACTTAAATGATTAGATAATGTTTATAACATGGTAATAAGTGATATAAATGGAATAATGAACTTGAAAAAGGTACTTAAGGAATTATAAATTAACTCAAGTTTATTATTCAGGAGATTAAAGAACGATCGAGTCAAGTCGGACCTGAGGTAAGGGATCCCACTCCTCTCTTTCTTTTTAAGTACAATCTTTTATGTCATTCCCTTTAAAGGTCATATTTCTTGTTATTGGGATGTTATTTTGTATTAATCTTACTGTAATTTTTATGTTCAAATTATGAGAGACCCTATTCTCTCTCATCAATCCATTTTGGAAGTTTTGAGTGGCGCCGTTAGGCTGCCGAATTTTCGTAAGAGATATAACCTCTCTCTTTCTTTTTAAGTACTCTCCTTTATGTCACTTCTTTTAACCTCCCCTTTGTTATGATGGGGGATGTTATTTTATATTCGTCTCTCTGTACATTTTATGGTAATATGATGAGATACCCTATTTCCTCTCATCAATACATTTTGAAAGTTTTAAGTGGCGCCGTTAGGCTGCCGAGTTTTCATAAGGGATTTTTCATCTCACTTTTATTCTCGTGAGATTTATTCTACATTTTCCACAATTTCCTTTGAGTGGTGTATGTATTGCCCAATATTATACACTTTGTATAGTATAATTTAATTTATGGGTATTCACATCTTCATTGTATGACCCTTCTTCTATGGGGTGTACGTTTCGAAAGTTACCCAACTCGGTAAGGGGACCTTTCACCCTCCTCTTTTTAAAAGTCTTCTTTTGTTATGTATTTTAATTCACATACTATTATGTTTTGATGTGTTATTTTATATCCTTATTGATATAAATTTTATGTCCAAGTGATGACATTACCTTTTGATCTCTCATCAACTCATTTTCTGAATTTTGAAGTGATGCCGTTAGGCTGTCGAATGTTACCAAGGGAACTTTTTAACCCAATTTAGATTTCTTTGGGATCAACATGTAGTTATTGAATATGTCATCTTTTGAATATGTGTGAATGAACTTTTATTGTTTTACAATTAATAACCACTTATATTGGGTGTATTTATATTTTTCACACATAATTTTGAGATTGCATTATCCTTAATTTAAGGATACCTTCTTTATAAGGGAATTCATCACATTTGACATTTCTATTGAGACTTCATTGTTGTTATGCACCAATTCACTATTATATGGTGTATATACTGTCCTTTGGAATATTATATCACGAATCCATTTATTCTCATGATATTATAAAGTTCTGACTAAATGTTATTCCTCAATTATTGTATTCAAGCACCTCTAATTTTGGCAGAACCCCTTTAACCAAAATATCACTTTAAATGTTTTAATTATTTGTTCTTATTAATATCCATGTTTTAAAAGTGATTTTAAGGATTTATTTCTATGGATATTAATGGTTTAAAATTTTAAAAGTTTCAAGGTGGTATGGGACACTTTGATTCAAAAATATCTTTATTAAATGTTTTAAATGGTTTTGGAAATGGTTTCTTTTTGAATAGATTAATTATTTCAATATACTAAAATGTTATATTGTGATTGAAATGTGGAGATGTTATGTTTACTTTATGCATGTTTTATGTGATGCGTTTATGTTATGGTTCTTGGGCATTATTATGAAAACAGGTGGTTCCGTGATAAACTAAGGGCGGGTGAGCCCGATATAGCTCTCCAATGCATTGGGTAACGCGAAGGAGTGAAACGTTAAGGTTTCTCCGAAGATATTTAGGGAATATACTGTGATGGGTATTCCAGAATGTAACCAAGAGGGTTACTCCCTACATAAGAATGTTATGGATGCCTCAAGTTACCTTTTATGTCTTATGATTTCTATGATTTATTCATGATTTGATGAGGCATGTTAAAGTGCCTATGTTTTATGGATAAGGTATGATTTAATTCTTATGTATATATGAACTCATGTTTCCTTTCCATATTCTTATAACCATTACTGAGGTTTTTATGCTCATCCCAAGTTTTTGAAAGGTTTTTCACAGGTCAAGGGAAAGGTACATGATGTGATGATATTGTCAAGGATGTGTCAAGAAGGAATCCGTGTTTTATTTTAAATATGTTTCTGTTTATGGGAAGAATGAACACTGTCTTTTATATAACCACTTTGTTTAAATGTGGAATGTAATGCATGTTTCGTGATCAAATTATCTAAAACTCTAAAACTGAAAATATCCTCAATGTGTAATCTTGTAATAACTCAAGATTAAGTAAGGTTTAAGGCTGGGGCCTTATAGTTGGTATCAAAGGTAGGTTTAGATAACTTTAGAGGTTAGGGTATTCTCTAAGCATAAGTGACATTACCATAATAGTTAGGATTTCAGAAAGAGTCCTAATTTTAGATAAAGTGAATGAGTAAGTATGTCTTAGTGTTTATCTTCCTAATTAGTACATGATGGTTATGTTGATATACTCACACTGAACTTTTTGGTTTAAGTAAATGGTTGGATCTAGCAGGCACCAAAGTGACAATGGGTTTGAAGGAAACTGTGGTGGTTCTCTGATTAAGAGACTAGATGAAATGGGGGATTCAATGAGAAAACTCGTGGTTGTTCTAAACCAACTAGCAATGAGTCATGATCAACCACTTGAACCTTGGTATGATCTGTAATGCATCATGTACGAGATGACCAATCGATGTGGAAGTTTAGGTAATAATTATAAAGGTAAACATTAGAGTTTATATGGTCCTTACTTTTGAGGTAATTATGGGTTATTATATGTTATGATGGAAAATGAAAGGCATGAGATAAACTTGAGGTTAAATTATGTTATGGTTATTTTTGATGATTTTATCCCTTTTTGGGGAATGATTTGAGAATTATATAGTTTTGGAAAAAGGACAACACACAGACCGTGTGACTACCCGTCGCGTCGGACAAAGCTGCGGGAATCGAACCCACAACCAAAGTGCGACTGGTATTTATCACCTACCACTAGACTAAGTGAAGTCCCTGGTTAGTTTGACTAATTCTTTTTAGTTATATGATTTTATGAATTAAGAGTAAGTTGATTTTGGGTTATTTATGAAAATGATTAACCTATCATGGAGGATATGTGATTAGGTTAATTACTTTTCAATACGAGACTTTAGGAGCAACTGATGTTTTTTGGAGATAAATGTTACGATTTAACTTGGAAGACTATGTGACTAAATCCTTCAAATATTTGGGTTTCAATATTAGTTTGGTTTACTTTGAAGAATTTTATGGACAAATTGATTATAGAATGGTCCTCGTTGAACTTTGGGTTTTGTTGGACAAATTTTGGAGATTAAGAATAGATTTTCTTTTTTATAAAGGGTTATCCTTTTCTGGATTATCTGATCTTGTACTAACCTTTTTGGTTTTGGTTTTGGTTAAAGTCTAAAGACATGGGAAGTATATAGTTCTCTTTTGTGGATTAGGTGACTCTCTAGAAGTTGATTATAGTACACTTAATGCGAACAAGTCTCCCTAAATACTCGTCTTTTGGGAAAAAATATGAGTTTGATTAAGGAATCTAGTAAAAGTTGAAAGTCAACATGATAAGTGATTATGTTTCCTTATGAATAAATTCCTCAATAAAAAGTAACTTAAAACAAAAATTTTGTCTATTAACTTTTCCTACTGCGGAATCAAATACCGTTTAACCCATCACAAGTCTGTGATTTTCTCATGGTTAACTTTCTCCTAAACATGTTTTCTATCACTCTCCATCAGAACATGACCCTATGTTTTCTCCTCCATTTCCATGTTTTCATACTTGGAATCCTAGTATGGGTTAACTCGTGTGACCTTTGTACTTATCTTTCTTTATTTTAAAGTGGTTGTTTTACCGACTCTTGTTCCGATGTGGGACTTTCAAGGATGTTTCCAAGCTCAATTTTAAAAATTGCGGGGACGCAATTCCCAAAAGGGGGGAAGGATGTAACACCCCCAGGTAAATAAAGAATATTACATTTTCATATTTATCCATATTTGTGAATAAAATATTAATATGACTTTAAAGGGGACGCTATGCTCGATGGCGTACCCAACACGCAACAACGAGTTTCTTGGGAATCTTACGTTGCACTCTAATAATAAAATAATATTATTTTAAATGGTAGTTAACATGTAGACATTATATTGTTGGGAATCGATAGAAATAACTAAAATATGATTATATATGTTTTTAAATGTTTTTACATTTATCCAATAAAAGATAAAGGCTTAAAATACGGAAAGAATTCAATTTTAGGCGTATATGCCCTAGTTTTCACTAAAGGTTCACTTATCGCCTTTTGATGGAGAACCGTCATTAAATATAGTTTTGTTCACTCTTATACATTCTATTGGACCAAATAAAACTCTTATTAAAAATTGGGACATAAAAATTTAATTTGTGTAAATTTTTGGTATCTTTCCGATAAAGTTCATTTTTTAATGAATAGTGTAAAATGTTGTATTTTAATTCAAAAAAACTTTTTAATATAATTGTTTTATATGATTAGATTATCTTTTGAATTGTTTTTAAAGTGAAATTAGAATATATTTTTACCCTAAAATCCAATAGTGGTCGTTGGAATTAATTTCACTTTGAAATCAGACTTAAACTAGTGTCAATCTTTTGATAATTATTGTTTCATAAAAACACGCTATTTGCTCTGACAACGGGAATTAATTATTAAATTAATTAATGTGACTTATATGTTTTGAATTTTGTAAAATAGACTTCATTTTTGAATTCTGAATATCAAATATAGCTTAGGGTGAATGTTTGGGATTTTTCTGAAAAACTTCAATTTTTGATGAATAGTGAAACCACTAAGTTGTACTTATAAATACTGATTTTTCCGTTTAAATGAAATTTTTCCATCTTTGTGTTTCTAATTTCATAAATCTGACATACATGGTTGTCATTAAGAAGTAAAATGTGGTTCAATGGGATAAAAATAATTTTTTGGTGAATAGTAACTTATTAAGTTTTTAATCGCGATTAGAGGTAATTAGTGTAGTTTATGGTAAGAATAATGTTTTAATAAAATTAAATGACCTAGACACATGTCCTACCCTCATTGGATGTGTCATGGAAGACCAAGAAAATCCATGGGTGAACTTGGGGACCCTATGGAGCCACATTGGTTGGGAAATGACATACATATCTTTTTATTTAATGTTAAAGTAAAAATGACACAAACATGAGATGTTTTACTAAAACAATTTTTACATGGGGTTATACAAATCATAATTTTGACTATAAATAGTAATTGGAAAGATAAAAATATTTCCTACATCAAAGTATTTTTTTTATAATTTTTAGACATTAAATAAATTAAATTATTTATGACATCATGATGATGCAGCGATGACCTCATTATTTAACGATTTAAATAAAATGGAAAGATAATGTAATATCTAAGACCTAAAAATGTCCAAAACCTATTGGATGAGTGGATTTCGAACCCTTATCACCTTATCCTCGAAATACATCAATGTGGTACCTTTAAAATCCGAAACTCTTTTGAAAATAAAGTAACATTTTGTAACTTTACAAGAGTGCCCCTCCTCTCCTCTTATAAAAGGACCCCACCTCTACCTCCTTACCCACACTCCCAAAGCCTTTGGCTCGGCCAAACCCTGCCCATTTTGTCTCTAAACTTCCCTCTCTTACTAAGTGAAGCCTCACATTGGGCAGAAGTCTTCCCAAGGAAGCCTTTGAGCTCAAACCAAAGGGAGTTACCCGATTATAAGGTAATGTCTTCACTTGTGTCCTTTTGTTTTATTTTGCTTCTCCAACCCCCTAAATTCTTTTTATTCATTTATTTTGTAACAAATAAATTATCTTCAATATACTAGGATGTTTTTATAAGAAGTATTCGAGCTACACTTACACACACCTACATCTAATTACTAAAGAACATACTGTTTCCGTGGATGGCGAATTTCTGCCTCCTGAAACGATGATTGTTCAACATTCTTCTAACACCTTAAAAGGTGGAAATTAAGATGACACTATTTTTATATATGATATATAATATGTTTATGTTTTACATAAGCTTCTTTATTTTTCATTTATGGCATACCTTTATGGTTTTCATTATGGGTAAACGCGATATCTTCATTTTAGGAAGTGCGGACTACCGCCCCCTCAAAGTGATTTGATTCGTTAATACCATATGTGGTACGTATAAAGGATATATTTAATGATATTATATATGATACCATACTGGAATTAAAATAATATTATGTATCATTATGTTTTAATTCCATTAAATATGAAATAGAAATGGAAGTAGCGTTCATGCGTACGTACGACTTACCGTCTCCATGAACGGTGCATTTCATTTCTTAACTCTAAATGTTATGTAATATTATAAATGTATGAATATACTGGATATATATGATATATATGATATATACATCATGAATAAAATTCTGGATATAATGAAAATTTGGCCACACGAACAACATGTAATTGTAAGAAATCCACTTTCGACTTAAGAACCAAATATCGGCAAAACAAATATTATTAACTTAAATGATTACATAATGTTTATAACATGGTAATAAGTGATATAAAAGGAATAATGAACTTGAAAAAGGTTCTTAAGGAATTATAAATTAACTCAAGTTTATTATTCAGGATATTAAAGAACGATCGAGTCAAGTCGGACCCGAGGTAAGGGATCCTACTCCTCTCTTTCTTTTTAAGTACAATCTTTTATGTCATTCCTTTTAAAGATCATATTTCATGTTATTGGGATGTTATTTTGTATTACTCTTACTGTAATTTTTATGTTCAAATGATGAGAGACCCTATTATCTCTCATCAATCCATTTTGTAAGTTTTGAGTGGCGCCGTTAGGCTGCCGAATTTTCGTAAGAGATATAACCTCTCTCTTTCTTTTTAAGTACTCTCCTTTATGTCACTTCTTTTAAGATCCCCTTTGTTTTGATGGGTGATGTTCTTTTATATTCCTATCTATGTAAATTTTATGGTAATATGATGAGATACCCTATTTCCTCTCATCAATCCATTTTGGAAGTTTTAAGTGGCGCTGTTAGGCTGCCGAGTTTTCGTAAGGGATTTTTCATCTCACTTTTATTCCCGTGAGATTTATGCTACATTTGCCACAATTTCCTCTTAGTGGTGTATGTATTGCCCAATATTATACACTTTTTATAGTATAATTTCATTTATGGGTATTCAAATCTTCATTGTATGTCCCTTCTTCTATGGGGTGTACGTTTCGAAAGTTACCCAACTCGTAAGGGGACCTTTCACCCTCCTCTTTTTAAAAGACTTCTTTTGTTATGTCTTTTAATTCACATACTATTATGTTGTGATGTGTTATTTTATATCCTTATTGATGTAAATTTTATTTCCAAGTGATGACATGCCCTTTTGATCTCTCATCAACTCATTTTCCGAATTTTGAAGTGATGCCGTTAGGCTGTCGAATTTTACCAAGGGAACTTTTTAACCCAATTTCGATTTCTTTGGGATCAACATGTAGTTATTGAATATGTCATCTTTTGAATATGTGTGAATGAACATTTATTGTTTTACACTTAATAACCACTTATATTGGGTGTATTTATATTTGTCACACATAATTTTGAGACTGAATTATCCTTAATTTAAGGATATCTTCTTTATAAGGGAATTCATCACATTTGACATTTCTATTGAGGCTTCATTGTTGTTATGCACCAATTAACTCTTATATGGTGTATATACTGTCCTTTGGAATATTATATCATGAATCCATTTATTCTCATGATATTATAAAGTTCTGACTAAATGTTATTCCTCAATTATTGTATTCAAGTGTCTCTAATTTTGGCAGAACCCCTTTAACCAAAATATCGCTTTAAATGTTTTAATTATTTGTTCTTATTAATATACATGTTTTCAAAGTGGTTTTAAGGATTTATTTATATGGATATTAATGGTTTAAAATTTTAAAAGTTTCAAGGTGGTATGGGACACTTTGATTCAAAAATCTCTTTATTACATGTTTTAAATGGTTTTGGAAATGGTTTCTTTTTGAATGGATTCATTATTTCAATATCATAAAATGTTATATTGTGATTGAAATGTGGAGATGTTATGTTTACTTTATGCATGTTTTATGTGATACGTTTATGTTATGGTTCTTGGGCATTGTTATGAAAACAGGTGGTTCCGTGATAAACTAAGGGTGGGTGAGCCCGATATATCTCTCCAATGCATTGGGTAACGCGAAGTAGTGAAACGTTAAGGTTTCTCCAAAGAGATTTAGGGAATATGCTGTGATGGGTATTCCAGAACGTAACCAAGAGGGTTACTCCCTACGTAAGAATGTTATTAATGCCACAAGTTACCTTTTATGTATTATGATTTCTATGATTTATTCATGATTTGATGAGGTATGTTAAAGTGCCTATGTTTTATGGGTAAGGTATGATTTCATTCTTATGTATATATGAACTCATGTTTCCTTTCCATATTCTTATAACCCTTACTGAGATTTTTATGATCATCCCAAGTTTTTGAAATGTTTTTCACAGGTCAAGGGAAAGGTACATGATGTGATGATAGTGTCAAGGATGTGTCAAGAAGGAATCCGTGTTTTTTTTTAAATATGTTTCCGTTGATGGGAAGAATGAATACTATCTTTTATGTAACCAATTTGTTTAAATGTGGAATATAATGCAAGTTTCATTATCTAATTCTCTAAAACTCTAAACCTGAAAAGATCCTCAATGTGTAATATTGTAATAACTCAAGATTAAGTAAGGTTTAAGGCTAGGGCCTTATATTGACTGTGGATGTGCTATTTTTATACCATCCATGGTTTGTGGTTAAAATATTGACATTTTGTGTGCTAGATTATGTTTCAACCTTTTTATATGAGGAATGCATTGGACTTAGCAAGAGACATGAGGGTACTACTATAGGCTCTCGATGAATCGGTAGGTCTCATGATACAATCTAGTGTCTTGGCATAAGGCCTTGAAAAAATATTTATTTTTAGTCTTGCCACAAGGCCTTGAATACGTGGTTATGATATCCGACATTATGAATTCCATCATTATGAAATTATCTATTAATAGTACATGTGATTTTTCGACTAGTAGAATATCCATGTGAATAATTAAATGACATTATTTGATTTATATTTTCCATATTATACTGAAGTTTAAGTTTAAAAGGATTTTTTTTAGTCTTATATATTTCCTTAAATGTTTAGGCTTATTTATGAAAGTTTTCACTATATTGTTATCCTTACTAAGCATTTGAGCTCACCCCTTTCTTATGTTTTCTTTTTCCTGGGATGCGAAGAAGTATATTATGTTTGACCTGCATGGATAGTCTAAGGGATATGAGTGTGCTCAATGGGTAAACAATGTTATTTTTTTATTTCATGATGTAATGTAAAACTTATGTATGTATCTAGTACTTACAAGGATACTAAACTAATCTGTCTTTCGAGACTTGATCTCTTGTGATCATGCCAATGTTATGTAATAATGCACCGACTCTAGGTAACTAGGGTTGGGGCATTACAATGTTATAATGATTTCATTATGATATGGGTGAGAACTATATATCGCTCCAATGCATTAGGTAGCGATTTATATCTCATGAGATAGACATGACTCTAACAACAAGTAAATCTAGTTTAGTAATACAGGGTTGGAATGATAAGTAAACCTAGTTTAGTAATGATGTTTTTATGCTATGATGGTCTTGGCTATGAGCCTTGGATAATATGAAAATTATTTTTTATGAATTCCACAAAACATAATGTCTTATGTTATGACTTTTGGGATTGTTTCTATTAATTCTTATGAACTTTTATCCCATGATAAGATATCATGATATTTTGTATGCAGGATAAGATTTAAAATGTTATGTTCTTATGTCTTATGATTATGATATGATTGATATTTCCCTTGTTTACCCTTACTGCGAATTTGTGCTCACCCTTTGATATGTTTGTCTTCCCCAGGTCATGAAGAAGAGTATTAAGTAAGTTTTGTCAGAAAGGAGTCTAATTATGAATAAATAAGTGGGAGACAATGTATATGTTTTATGAACCATTTGTTTATGCTTCCTAGTTTCTCAAGACACTATGCCCATATAGTCATGTTTTGGATTTATTATATGTTGTAATGAATATACTTCAATTTTGAATTAATATCAATGTATGTAAATTTTGGGTCTCTATAGTTGGTATCAGAGCAAGGTTATAGTTAACCTTTGGAAACTAGGATGAGAAAGCCTTAGTAAGAACCCTATGGATATATTTAAGTATAGGATACAATACTAGTTTTATAAAAATAACCATGAATAACCTATCATAAATCCTAAAGTGTCCTAAATTGAAATATTATTCTCGATTTTGTGGTTTTTTTGTTATGATTAGTGTTTCTCACACTATGATACATACTATTAGTTAATGGATGGAACCTAAAGGAACCTCACTAATGTTGAATGCAACAGGAAATACAATGATTTAACCCCTAGGAAACCAAATGTTTTTTGAGCTGTAATGAAAAATATTGCAGTCCTGATCACAAAAATTTCTCATGATATGAATCATGTAGGACTTTCAATCGAGAAAAGGAGGGAGAAACAGTATGTTGAGTCCTTTATGAAGCAGCATCCACCTACATTCAGTGGGTCTTCTGATTAATTAGTGGCTAAACAATGGATCAGTACCACTGAAAATATTTTTTTAGTTCTACAATGTTCTGAACACGATAATGTCACCTTAGTAGTCTATCATTTTGAAGGTGAAGTTGATCAATGGTGGAATAATATCAAGTATAAGAGGCATAGAGATGAAATTGAGTCTATAGAATGGGATGATTTCAATAACTTATTTTTCAATAAGTACTTTCCTTGGATTATTTGAACATAGATGGAAAAGGATTTCCTTGAACTAAACCAAAGGATGATGAATCCATTGGTACCAATGAATAAAATTTTACAAGACTTACAAGGTACGCTTCTAGAATTATTATCCAACCTGAGAATGAAATTGATCGATTCTCTAGTGGCTTAAAACCAAGTCTCTAAAGGGAATTTTCCATAAGGGACTTTAATAGCTATGAGGAAATCATTCAATGTGCTCTCCAGGTTGATATATAGATTGGAGTAACCCATCAGTCATATGGGTATTATAAGAAGAGAAAAATGGAATTCAAAGGAAAATCTGTAGACCAGACTGTAAAGATGACAAGTTTCCCCTTATGATCAAAGTGTGAAAAGAAACATGGAATAAACTGTCTTAAAGGGATTAGTAAATGTTCTAAGTGTGGAAAATAAGGTCATAGAGAAGTTGAATGATGAAGTGATGGGAAAAGGATGTCTAATGATGCAAATAGAGAAAAGGCTACATCGAATGCACCTCCTACACTTCAATGCTACGAGTGCAAGGAAATGGAGAATTATTCCAATCAATTCCCTTATCCAAGGGTTATTGATGCTGATCGACATAAACAAACTCTTAAGGATAAAGATAAAGGAAATTCACATGCAATAACTATCAATGAAGTGGAGTATGATAATGAAATGGTGAAAGGTACACTTACCATCCAAATTAAAGTAGAAAATGTTTTATTTCATTCTGGATTGACCAATTATTTTATTTTTGAGAAATTTTCAAAGGGTATTTTCATATTACCTCAAGAATTAGAAGTTGAGTTAGCTATGATGAGTCTTAATGGCACAAAATTTGCATAAAATGTTTATAATTCTTCTCCAGTTGATGTTTCTAGAATGTGCTTCCTTCAAATCTTGTGATCCTTCCTATAGTGTAATTTGATGTGATTCTTAGAATGGATTGGATTTCTCTATATGGAGATCATATCAATTTCCATGGAAGGGAAGTCACATTTCATAGTACAGATCAATCTATGATCATCTAACGATGCAAGGATGAATATAACCTTCCAATATAAATTTCTTCTATATTATGGGTTCTGATTCCTATAAACAAAGGTTATTTATCTAAAATTAGTGGGTAGAAACTCACAATTAAGAATACTTAAATTATATGGGAGTTTGATGATATCTTTCTAGATGAATTTCCACATCTTCCACCAAATCGTGAAGTTGAGTTTTCAAAAGAACTCATACCAGGTGCTATGCCTATTTCAAAGACACCTTATAAAATGGCCCCAATTGAGTTGCAAGAATTGAAGAAACAAGTCCAATAGAATCTTGATAAGGTATTCATACTCCCTAGTGCATCACCTTGGGGAGCACGTATTCTGTTTGTTAAGAAGAAATATGGATCAATGAGACTCTGCATTGATTATCGAGAACTTAAAAAGGTCACTATAAAGAAGAAATATTCTCTTCCTCTAATTGATGACTTATTCGATCAACTACATGGAGTTCAATAATTTTACAAGATTTATATTCATTTAGGATATCATTAATTAAGGGTCATGAAGGAGGATATACTAAAGATAACATTACGTACAAGGTATGGACACTATGAATTTATAGTGATGCCTTGTGGTCTTACTAATTCTTCCAATATCTTCATAGATCTAATGAATATAGTATTTATAGACTATCTCGATTAGTTCATGGTAGTATTTATAGATGATATTCTTGTCTATTCGAAGATCAAGGAAGAACATGAAGACCACTTGAAAATTGTACTGAAGACCCTGAGAAAAGAGAAACTTTTTGAAAAATTTACCTAGTGTAAATTTTGGATTTATAAATTTTCATTTTTGCATCACATAATCTAAAGAGATGGGATATCTGTGGATCTATCAAAAACAGAAGTTTTTGAAAGTTAGTTGAGACAAAAAATGGTCACTGAGATCTGAAGTTTTCTTGGGTTGGCTGGATATTATCTATGTTTTGTGAAATATTTTTCACTATTATCTAATCCACTCACCATGTTGACTTGGAAAGGGGTTATATTCATATGGATAGATGAATGTGAAGATAATTTCAAATATCTAAAAAGAAGGTTAGCCAGTGCACCTGTGCTCACACTGCCTTATAACAGAGATAGATTTGTGATCTACAGTGATGCATCAAAGAAGGGGTTGGGATATGTTCTCCTAAAAAATTATATGGTAATAGATTATGCCTCATGATAGTTGAAAATACACGAGTAAAATTACCCAACTCATGATTTGTATTTAGCTATGGTAATCTTTGCATTAAAATTATGGAGGTATCATCTTTATGGAGAAAGGAGTGATATTTTTACTGATCTTAAATGCTTAAAGTATATTTTCACAGAAAAGGAGCTGAATATGGGCTGAAGAAGATGGTTGGAGTTGATTAAAGATTACGACTGGTCAATACATTACCAACCTGGGAAAGCGAAGAAGGTGACCGATGCTTTGAGTTGACAAAACCATGCTAGCCTATCTATGATGAGGATAAAAAATGATCTAATATTTATGGATTTGAAAAGGATGGTGTCACGACCCCCTACCACCAAAGATGACCCTCCTGAGTTGGCAATAGTGAAAGGGAGATAATGACCCCCCCGAGTCCCGCCTCCAGTAGGCCCCGGGGTGGCGACTAGCACCAAGGGTACGAGTTTTCACAAATATGGGAGGCATTACCCTTTATATTATTTAAGATCGGGAAATAGGACAAGTCAACCACCAAAAATAAAAAGAGAAAGTGTATAGAAATAAACCTAAACCAATCCCACATGCATGTTTAAATAGTTCTGAAACAAGGTACAAGTACAAAGAAGCTCAAATAGTAAAATACCAAAAGAAAAAAGTACAACAAACTGCAGCAACTCCAACTGTCACGACTAGTACGGTCCCGCACGGCCCTAGTAGTCTTCCTGGAAACCTAAAAGTAAATGTAGGGTGAGAATACAAGTATACTCAGTATGGAAACATAAATCTCTCGTGCACAAGTGGGGAGACATCCTAATGTCCCATGAGAACAACATAAGAAACCAAAACCTAACAAGGAATTCTATCCACCCAACCTCACCAGCCACACTCACCGAAAACACAATCACAACAGGTAGTAGTATATAAGAACAAGAGTATTGGGTACCCCACACCATTTTCCCCCACTAGATAGATGCTCTTCCTAACGTCCAACGTCCTGACGCTACTACACTCTTCCCGCCCGCACACACCTGGGCCTCACAACCACATATCCCACCCACACACACCTGGGCCTCACAAACATGTATCCCGCCTGCACGCACCTGGGCCTCACAACAACGTATCCCGCCAGCACACAACTGGGCCTCACAACCATGTATCTCGCCCACACACACCTGGGCCTCACAACCACTTATCCCACCCGCACACACCTGGGACTCATCCCGAAGGTTCTTGGGAAAAAGTAAAACCTTCCCAAAGAGACTTGGGCTAAACCACACCAATCGAAACCTACCCGAAGAGTCTTGGGTGTAAGGTCGCCTCAAGCCATCACAACCTAGGGATGAAGGAGCAGTAAGGAGCTAGTAACTAAGGGGAAAACACCCTATCCCATGAAATGGGAGTGTTCGACACTAAGTGCTCAACATGGGTGGTGTGTGATAAAACACAAAGATACAAATATGTATATATTTACCAAACACTCAGCCCAACCTATGGATTCTAACAGAAAACTGAGCACGTGCCTCAACACTGCTACTACGAAGCATGCATACAACAAACAAACCCCAACCCCATTTAGGTTTTCATGTTTCAACAAAATCAGTTTATTAGTTCCTCAACTACTGGGAAACTATCCACAACCAACCACATCGATCATTCGTTAAAACATATCCCTTCCATCCACAGATCAAGTTAAAAAAACACAAGCAACACAAACAAGTCCATTATTATTAACCAACCAACCCCATGCCCCACTATTCATTAACTCTTCCACTTTTATTTATTAATGACAACCCATAGTTTGTTCATATTCAAACCCATCCCTGCAGCCCCGCTGCCAACCACCATAACCACAACCACACCGTACATCATAATCCCTTGATATCATTCATCGCAGCCCCACTGTCCATCACTAACCCACGACCAAGCCAACTGCAGCCCCTCTGCTCACTCGATCCACAACAACCCACAAAACACCCCATTCACATAAATTAACCCCAACAACACCCACTTGTTTATTATTTCAGTTTAGTTCAACCGGGGTGATCACACAAGGGTTCCAAATTTTCATTTAATCAGCCAACTTTACGTGATTAACCAATTTCCACATTCCATGATGTTTCCATCCATAAACGATCTAGAAAGATAGGGCAGTATTTAATTGCGCAAGCAAAGGCCCCCAACGACCGTTATTTTTAGTAGGTATAATCCTATTCAATTCACAAAATAATATCACAAGATATAGAAAAAGTAACAGTAATCACAAACATCCCATACCCAATATATAATCCAGTTATTATCTTTATTAAATAGGTTCAAAAGTGTTTCACATAAACAAGAGGACACCCACCCCGCAAGATGCACAAATTTAGAGAGACGAAGGTAAGATCCCTACCTCAATAGATTCTGATAACAACGCTCCCCCCGGATCAACTTTAGAAGATTTCCATCGACATCTGTCACTTCTGGAAAAGTCTGGAAAAACCTCTTTGGGTGGAATATGGGAATGAAAGGCTGACGGATCCAATCTCAGAAGTTCCGCCTCGTCGTTACAATCCCTTGGTTGCTGATGGATCATAAATCGGAACTTTGACAAATAAGTTATGGAACAAAAAGAGCCTTTGAGTCTCTTGGGAGATCTCTGCTCAGAGGAAAGGGGATGAGAGGGGTGTGTTGAAAAGGAGGAGGGGACCCCTCCTTTTATAGGCATGAAAAACAAAATTACACTGTGTGTACTTTATGGTACACGGCGTGTACATGGCCATTTCACACGGTCACCACACAACTTCCAACACGGCCTTTAACGCTGCACACGGCCGTTGACTCATCAACACACGGTTTTAAGGTAACACACATGTGGGGAGACACTACACGGTGTGTAGTATTGACTACACAGTGTGTACTCATTTATTTCACACGGAAAGGACACGACATCAACACGGCACACAGCCGTTGACTGGTCAACACATGGTTTGAGGGTAACGCGTACGCGGAGAGGGACTACACGACATGTAGTATTGGGTACACGACCTGTACCTATTTATTTCACAATTCAAGGACATGGCCTTCAACATGGGGTATACCCGGCGAGTGGATACACGGTGTGTACTCACACTACACGGCGTGTACTTACAAAATTCTGAAAAGTGTGGGAAAAGTCCATTTTACCATCCAGAACACTTCGTGACCTTCTTTTTGAAAAAGGAATGGGCTAGAGAGGTCCGGGCCATTACAGATGGATCTTGAAATTTTAAAGGATTAGGGGAAATCTTATCTTTCTCAAATGAATGTTCAACCATCTATAGAAGTGATGATTAAGGAGGTGTAGAAGAAAGATGTGGAGCTATAATAAATGGTGATAAATATTCCTAAATTCAACCATGATTGTGATGAAATAATCAGGTTCATGAACCTAGTTTGTATTCCTGCCATACCAGAATTAAATAAGGAGATATTGGATGATGCTCATAGTACTTCATTCTATATTCAACATGTAAGAAAAAAGATGTATGGCGACTTGAATGAGTGTTTCTGGTAGGATGACATGAAAAGATATGTCGCCGAATATGTTAGGCCAAGAGATAGAATTCTAAAGGGATGTTACAACCATTACCCATACCGGAATGGAAATGGGAAAACATCACTATGGAATTTGTCATCAGAATTCTCAAAACATCCAAAGTTAATAATGTTATCTGGGTTATAGTTGATCACCATATGAAGACGACAAACTTCATTTCTATTAGAGTGGATTTCTCTCCTAACCAGCTTGCGAGGATATATTTAAAATATTTAGTAAGATTGTATGGAGCACCAATTTCCATTATATCCGATCGAGATCTGAGGTTTACCTCAAAGTTTTGACGAAGTATTCAGGAGGATTTTGATATAGAGTTATGTTTCAGCACTGCTTATCACCCTCAGACAGACGATCAATTTGAGAGGACAATTCAAACTCTGGAAGACATTTTGAGAGAATGATCTATGGATTTCAAGGGTAGTTGGGATCGACATCTACCATAGGTGTAATTTTCTTAAAATAATAGCTTTCAACCCAGAATTCATATGGCTCCTCATGAAGATCTATATGAAAAGAAGTGCAAAACTCCAACTTGTTGAGATAAATTTGGGGAAATAAAGCTATTAAGACCTGATTTTATTGATGAAATGGAAGAGAAGTTCAAATATATTCCACAACACGTAGGAGAATATCAGAGTCGAAAAAAAGTAATGCTGCAAACCAAATAAAATACCTAGAGTTTGAAGTGAGTGATAAGGTGTTTCTATGAATATATCCCTAGAAGAGAGTAATGAGATTTGGAAATAAGGGCAAGTTGATCCCTAGGTATATCAGTCCTTTTAAAATTCTGGATCGTGTTGGAAAGGTAGCATAACGATTGGTGCTTTCACCAAATCTATCTCAAGTTCATGATATGTTCCATGTATCTATCTAGATAAAGTACAAAGATGATCTTTCACATGTACTAAACTCAGATGTTATACCATTTGAGTAAGATCTTTCTTATGAAGAACAACCGATAGAGATTCTGGATCGTAGCGAAAGAGTTCTACGAAACAAGACCTATCGCTTGGTTAAATTATTATGGAGGAACCCCCAGTTTGAATAATATACATGGGAACTTGAGGATATGATGAGGGAGAGGTATCCTCATCTATTTTTTTCCAAGTGAATAATTTGGAGGGGGAAATTCAGTTTAAGGAGGGTATAATGTAACACCCATATGTTTTTATGACATATTTTTCTTTAAATAATTTTTATTCTTCAGTATCTTGGATTGCACACAATTGTGAGTTTAAAAGAACCACGATATGACCTTTGTACAAAATTATCTTTATTGACTTGCTGTCAGGTTAGTGGGAAAAAGTACGACTAACTTATGAAAATGCATTGTGAATTCATTGACTATCAATTATTTATGAAAAATATAAATGAGATATTTTTATTTTTCAAATAATTACTATTGGTAATGAAATTAATGAGATATATATGTTATATAAAATATTTATATATTCATCCAATTGATATTTTAATCATAGGGTGTGAATAAACCCTATTTTTTGTATAAAACTTATATTTTTTAAGGGTAATCTTACGCCTTTGAATGGAGAACCCATTTTAAATTAAGATTTTGACACATTAATAATTTTTATATGAAAACATAATCATGTTATTTTAAATAGATATATAAATGTTTACTTTGGATTAATTTCTTATATTATTCTAATAACATTCAAGTTTTGATGAATAGTAAAAATACACTAAATTTTAAGTGAAAACAACTTTTTTTATCAGAATAATTTATATCATTAAATTATAATATTTAATGATTTAAAAGTATAAATATAATATATTTTTATGATTCAATATAATTTATATCATTATCATTAATTTTACATTGAATTCATATGTAAAAACATTTCGATCTTTTGTAATGTTTTAACTTTTAAAAACACGTTCTCTGAATCCGACAATGAGATTGATTTTAAATAAATATCTGAAAATTCTATGTTTTGAATTTAGAAAAATGGATTCCATATTTTTAATAATAAGGTCCAAATTTTATAAATAGGTACCTTTTATTTTTGGTCATTATGAATAGTAACTTCAGTAATTATTTTTATTTACCATAGTTAAAGGGTAAATCTGGTAAATAAGGGTAAACAAATAGTATAATAATATAAAACTACCCTAAAACGTGTTCTAATGTTATTGGATGAGATATGTCAAATAATTATCATCCTTGTGTCTATTTTAAGACCCCATGGAGCCACTTGGGTGTGATAATGACCTTTTAGAATTTTTAATTTAAAGTAAAGAGAAATATAACATAAACATGTATCTTTTACTATTTTTTAATATAGTGTAATATAAATAATTTATTTGACTATAAATAATCATTATAAAGCTTAAAATACTTCATACATCATGGTATTTTATTTATAATTTTTAAACATTAAATAAATAAATTAATTTATGACATAATGATGATGCAATGATTACCTTATTAATGAAAGATTCAAATAAATGTTATTATAAATATAATTTGAACCTTATGATTACCATCCAAAAATTTTATAGATTAATATGATATGTTATATTTGAGTTAATGTATTTTTTATTTAATAAAGATGTTATGACTTTAAGAAAAATCAATTACTAAATAGTGTTAAAATTGATATAAATGAGTTTTTAAAACAAATACTATTTTAATAAATGTTATAATAGTCCTAAAAATATAATTATAGACCAAATGAATTATATAATGTTATAATTTTCATTAATGATCCATTTTTTGTTCTCTTGGAGTTTTATCGTAACAATAGTAACCATATATTATAAAAATACAAGAAGACATGGTAAGAGTTAATATTTTTAACTAAGGGTTAAAGCTTAAAGATCAAGATAATTTTGTGAACTTAACTTGTTTGAAATATATTGATTGAGAGGATTTCTACCCATAATAATCTTATATTCCAAAATTATAACTTTTAAACTATTATAATTCTAAAATCATTTTATAATAAAATAATATTTCAAAAATTTCCTAAAGTGCCCCTCCTCCCTCTTATAAGAGTCCACCACCTCTACCCACTTACTCACACATTTAAAGCCCATTGGATAATCCAAGTTCGGCTAAAATAAGATCCTAGCATCCCTGATGTTCTTCTAGAGGCCAAAATATAGGCATAAATCCATCCTATGGATACCTTTTGTGTAAATAAAAAGAAGATACTAAAAAAATAGGTAATTGTTTTATCACCTCTTTCAAAATTATTTTATTCTTATACTTCCACTTCTTATGTTGTTTCTACAATAATGTTATATATAAAATATATTATACATGATGATATGTTTTTATAATTATTGGGAAACCTTATACCTCATTTTATCCATCATATAAATAAAAACATCATCATGCGTGCGTACGTACGACTTACCGTCTCCACGCTATGGTGTAATTTTTTATTCAATAATACATTATTTGGATGGGTATAATGATGATTATAATGGATTTAAATAATGAATATAACATGATAATTATTCTTTCTTATTAATATAACATCTAATTCTATATCATTTATCCATTAAGTTCATGATATCATCTCTCATTCGTACATACGACCTACCGTCTCCATAATAAAATGTGATTCATTCTACATGATCTTCATTAAAACACGATTATATACATAAATGGAATGAATAAATATGATATATATTATTCTAATACCATTTTTGTAATTTATATAACTATAACCTAAGAATTGGAACATGAACTTACCAGACAAAACTTGCATAAGAACATAAAGCAGTTAATATCCGAATAACGAGTGATAATGAAATGTTACTAACAAAAAAATAAAAAAATAATAAAATATGATATAATAAAAATTATTATTATTCTGGAATAATTAAATAATCAAATACATACTAAGGATATCAGACCTATGGTAAGAGATATTTCCACAATCTCATTATTATTTAAGATTATTTATACGTAAGTAGTTACTGGGGTATATTTATCACCCAAATCCACGTTTCATAAATATGTAATATAATTTATATTCTTCTAAAATTTTTTAAAGTCAATTTTACCCATCGGTTAATTTTTATTAAATGGTATGAAAGGAATTATTTGGTGTATTTTGATAAGAGGTACTTTTTGACTTTTCTTGTAAAATAACGGGGAGAATGTTTTTTAAACTTATACAGCATGAACAAATTTTTTCGTCTTCTTATCGCCTTATGTATGTGAATATTCCTCTACACATTTTCAATTTTATTTTCAACTAAATTATATTCTTTTAAATTTGTATGTAATTTTGAGAAAAGAAAACATTTTTGAAGAAGAAAGGATATTTTCCTCAAGAATTAAGTTCAAGTGTGTTATCAAAATTTTTTTCATCTAAGATGATGATATTTAAATAGGGTTATGTTTATATACCTGTTATTAATATGATTTTATTGTGTTAATGATGGAAATATATTTTATATGGATTATATTATGATGGAATGATGTTTAATAATCCCATTTTAATTAATGGGTTATGCTATGATGAATGATTTATATTTTTATGGCACATGTAAGAATGATTTCATTATGAGATGGGTGAGAACTATATCTCCCTACAATGGATTGGGTAAATATTTATATCTCATGAGATCGACATGACTGGAATGATAAGTAAATATGGTTAAGTAATACAGGGATGGAACAACATGTAAACCCAGTTCAGTAATGGAATTTGTCTGCTATGATGGTCTTGGATATGAGCCTTGGCTAATATAGAAATGATTTTCTATAAATTCCAAAAAACCATATGTCTTATATTATGTGTTTTGGGATAATTTCCATTAATTCTTGTAAACTTTTATCCCATGACATAATATCATGATATTTTGTATGCATGATAAGATTTTAAAATGTTGTGCTCTTATGTATTATGATTATGATATGATTGATATTTCCATCTTTTACCCTTATTGAGTATTTGATCTCACCCTTTCCTATGTTTCTTTTCCCTAGGTATTGAATAAGGGTATTAATTATTCTTTTTCAAAAAGGATTCTAGTTATGAATAAATAAGTGGGAAATAATGTAGATGTTTTATGAACTAGTTGTTTATGTTTCCTAGTTCCTAAAGACAATATACCTATATGGTCTTATCGTGGCTTTATTATATGTTGTATTGAATAAAATTCAATTTTGTAGTAATATCAATGTATGTAAAGTTTGAGTCTCTATATGCATTGAGAGCTATGAGTATAGAAAACCATTGGTTTTTCCAATATCTCAGTGAGGAAGATAGAGAGTTTTGGTTTTGGACCCTACTCCTTATTCCCTGGTTATTGGAGTCTCGTTCTTCTACAACTGGACATCTCGTCTAGTGGAGACTCAGTTTGGACTTTATATGGGTACCAGATCTGGACAACCCTCACATGAAGCACAGTTTCTATGGATCTATATCTTAAATCATAACCAATTTTCACTATAGAAATCCATCTCTGTAAGTGATTTATTTTTCATTTTCCATTGATGTATCATTTATTCTGGGTGCATGCGTGATTCCATCCAAGAGTGGATGATGTTAACTCCATGTGATGGAGTTCATCACTTCCACCTAGTTTAGCAAGGTCAACCGACTTAGATAGCTTCTTTGGTATTTTAAAGTTTTGCATTGAGTATGTATTTTCTTATTTATATTTATTTAATAAGATAATTTTATGGATGTTGATCTCACTGTTCATGTAGAATCACATCGTTCTAAAACATGTTATATCTTGGTATTGTTTTTTGTTTTTCTTTTCTTCTCCAATTGGAGCATTCACCTTGTTAAATCGATTCATGTTTTTGAAATAAAACAATTTTTCTAAATCACTCAATAACTATATAAAACACCTATGTGGATCTTGGATATTATTTGGGACAACCAATTTAATGTTGTATCCAAAAATTGGTATCATAGCCTTTCTGAAGCTTTTACAATGGGTTCTTCAAATATAAAAATATAAAAATTTGACGGGGAAAATTATTTTAATATATGGATAATTAAAATTAATTTTCTATTGGATCATAATGAGTTAATTGATGCTCTTAGTGGTTTCAAGAAAAAGGTTACCACTCTGTCCTCTGATGGACATACCACCAATAATTATGTCGATGTCTCTGATGATGTTCTTAGAAAATCCAATAGCATTAAATTTCTTGTCTTTAGGTGAAAATGTTCATAGGGAAGTAGCTTTTGAATCTAAATCCACTAGTATCTAGTCCAAATTAAGAGCCCTATACATGACTAAATATATAGTCGAATGGTTGTTTAAACTGATGAGACATTATAATTTTAAAATTCACCCAAGAACTACATTCACGACACATCTTGATTATTTTAATATAATCCAATTAGACTTTTCCAATATATATGTTGAAATAGGGGATGAAGATCAAGAAATAATACTTTTAACTTTATTGGATGAGTCTTACACTTTTTTAAGGACTCAATGTTGTATGTTCGAGATTATTTATCTCTTGAAGAGGGTAAGTCTGGTCTATTAGTTAAAGAAATTGAAAATAAAGGCACTATTTAGAATGAGGGTGAAGGTTTAAGAAAAATAGGCAGAAAAAAACATAGAGATAAGCATCGGGATAAGAGTAAATCTAGAAAACAAAGGCCTATGTCCATGGATAGAGAGTTTATGAATAATATGTTTAATTGTTTTCATTGTAAATAACCTAGACATATGAAAATAAATCATCATAATAAAAATAATGATTATAATGCAAATAATAGTGATCAGTATTTATTAATTGAACAAGACTTCAACATGATGGTTGTATTGAATGTCTCTGATCATCCTACCTCCAAGGAATGTATCCTAGATTCAGAATTATCATTCTATATGTGTTCTAATAGGGATCCATTCACTAAATTAAGAGTGATTGAATTAGATGATGTTGACCTAGGGAATAATAAGAGTTTTCACATTATAAGTATAGGTTATGTTTCTTTAAAACTTCATGATGGACTAGTTAAAACTTTTTAAGAGGTTTGGTGGGTACCCTAACATAAAATAAACCTTGTTTTTTATGAATAATGGACTATAAGGGTTATACTTTAAATATGGCTCTAGTTGTCTCAGAATTTCTAGTGGATCTCTCACTATTATGAAAGAAACCCTTAGGAATTGTCTATATGTTTCAAAATATACAACTCACATGAAACAATTAAATGTTTCTAATGTTACAATATTATAGAGTACAACTTTATGGAATATAAGACTAGTCAAAGATAGTGAAAAGGGTCTTGACGAACTTAGAAAACAAGGTCTGTTAAACAGTGTTAATCCTAGTAGTTTAGATTTCTGTGAGGATAGTCTATATGGTAAGTTTAAGTGGGTAAGTTTTAGTAAGTCATCCTATAAAGATAAAAAACCTTTAGAATACATTCATTTTGATCTTTGGGGTCTTTCTAGGACTGCTTCCCATGGTGGATACTATTACTTTATGACTTTTATAGATGACTACCCCTAAAAAGTTTGAATTTACATACTGAAACAGAAATCTAATATGTTTCAAAACTTTAAGAATTGGAAGGCTACTGTAGAAACTAAATTTGTTAAGAAACTAAAAGACTTAAGAACTAATAATGGTTTGGAATATCTATCTACTGAGTTTGTTGAGTTTCATTGCTCTTAAGGTTTGAATAGATATTAGACTATTGTGAAAACCCCACAAAATAATGGGCTGACCAAGATAATGAATAAGACTATACTAGAATGATTTAGGTGTATGATGTCCAATTTCTCCCATCCCAAGTCCTTTTGGGTTGAGGATGTTACTACAGTAGTATATATAATCAATAGATTCTCATCCTCTGTTAATGCCTTTAAAACACCAGTATAACTCTGGATAAGAAAGCCATATAGTCTTGATCACCTTTGAGTGTTTATATCCACAACTTATACACATTCTAAGAATGATAAGTTGAAACCTAGGACCATAAAGTGCATATTTGTTTGTTATATAGAGGGTGTTAAGGGGTAAAAATTATGGTTAGACAAACTAGGATATCAAGGATGCATCATCAATCATGATGCTATGTTCCAAGAGTCATGTATCTCGAAAAGGAGGACCATTGAATCTGGAGAGGCCAATACACCACAACCCTTGATAATTGAAGTTTATTCTAACCCTCAAGTACCTATTTAACCTAGTAATTCCCCTTATATTCAACCCATAATATGAAGGTTCATAAAATTAGATTTTGGTTCTAAAACTAAAACAGAGGAAGGTGACCTTAGAGGATACGAGTTAGCTCAAGTCCAAGCCAAGAGGATTATTAGACTCCTACTTGGTTTATCCATGCTAATATGGTTTCTAATGCCTTTAATGTCACTCAAGACATTCATAATAATGATCTAAAAACTTTTAATAAATTACTAAAATCTAAATAATTCCAACAATGGATGGATTCCATGGTTGATGATATGAATTACCCTTTTAAGAATAAGACATGGAATATGATAACAAAACCCTTAAATGAAAAGTTGATAGGTTACAGATGGATCTTTTAGAAGAAATAGGGTAACACCAGGGAATTAAAAATCAAATATAAATCCTGTTTAGTCTCTAAGGGGTACCTTCAACATGAAATATTTGATTATGGTTTGATTTTCTCCTACATTCAATCATTTATCCATTCATGTTATGCTTTCTTTTTTCTTCTAAGAATGATTTACAAATAGAAAAGTTTTATGTTAAAACAACCTTTTGCATGGAAAATAGGATGAATCCACTAATATGAAACCACCTGAAGGTTTCTCAAAGAATTTTAAAATGAATCATCTTTTCCTTTTACAAAAGACATTGTATGGTTTGAAACAATATTTATGACAATGTTAAATATATTTTGATTCTTTTATTATTGAAAATGATTTCATTAGAAAAAAACTTTATGCTTGTGTTCATTATAATCATGTTAAGATTGATATGATTTACTTGATTTTATATGTTTATGAAATACTAGTTATTTGTAAAAACATGAGGTTAATTTTCCATATGAAAAACCAATGAATTATGATTTCAAAATGAAAGGCTTGTAATTTTTTTAAAAAAATATTAGGAATGTAAATCATTAGGCATTGAAGAGATAGAACTCTATTTTTGTCTCAATATGCTTATTTAAAAAAGGTTTTAAAGCGATACTTATTTGAGAACATTAAAACTTTTAGCATACCCCTAGGCTAACAATTTATGTTATCCCTAAACCAGTACCCTATAAGTGATATTGAATTTTATTTCATGATGAATATCCCTTATGATAATGTATTTTGGAATATTATGTATGAAATGGTTAATTCTAGGCCCAATATTTCATTTTTACTATGTACCCTAATCAAGTTTATAAAAAACCTAGGAAATCACACTTGCATACTCTGAAATGGATTACCTAGTATATTTCAATGTCCTCTAGTTTATACATTGATTTCATAAAAAATTCTAGTTATGAATATTCCATTGTAATATTTATAGTCTCGTACTATACAAATAATTTTGAAACTCATAAATTAATTATTGGTTTTGTTTTCATTTCTTATGGTGGTATGATTTCTATAAAATGTAACATGTAATCGGTAGATTCTCTATCCACCATAGAGGATGAGTTTTTTTTTCTATAACTAAATGCATTAAAGAAGCTATCTGGTTGAAAGGAATTATTTAAGATATTTTTTTATCTATTTATAGTGTAGTTGTACACCGTGATAGTCAATCTTCATTACACCTGTCTAAAAACTATTTTTTTCCATGGTGGATTGAATCATATTGACATTAAACATCACTTTGTTAGAAATATAATTTAATCCAGGATAGTGTGTGTCACTAAGATACACACCAAGGATAATTCATCTTATAGTTTAAATTAATCTATACCCCTTTTTAAATTTTCACATTGTTTAGATATTATGAACCATGTCCTAGTTCAATGATAGAGGTTGTGAGAAAACCATCTGTAAATTGAACCATTTAAACTAAAAGGTGGATATTTTTTAATTTTCAATTGCTATGTATTGTTATATGGAAATTCAAATATTCATTTTATTTTTAAATATATATTCTACATGTTCTATATGGGATTTATGTGTATACTATAATGTAAATTATATTTTTAAATTGATTTATTTTAATTTTTCTTATGGGGAAATTTAATTCTTGCTCGATATACATTATTAGTGGAATTAATATGTGTTTTTGATCATTCTTGATCCAAAAACCATATGTGTGGCTCAATGTGATTATTTGAAATGTGTTTGATCCATG
Source organism: Viscum album (assembly GCA_963277665.1). Classification (NCBI taxonomy): domain Eukaryota; kingdom Viridiplantae; phylum Streptophyta; class Magnoliopsida; order Santalales; family Viscaceae; genus Viscum; species Viscum album. The sequence continues at coordinate 1,915,851,624 of OY728125.1, read as the reverse complement.
ACTTCACCTTTCTTCCAATGGGGTGCCTTCGCATGTCCCTGCCAGCTGCGCTGCTCACAGTTACTCGAATGGCCTGTTTGATCATGATCATTCATGTGTTGTCATCATTGCTTCTTAAATGCTGTGTCTGACGCCATGCCAGGGATTTATCTTTTCTATGAGCATCTTCCTTTAAACTAAATTCCAATTATTTTCCATTCAGTTCATCTGGTGTGTATTCTTAGAGATATGGGAAAATAAATCCTCCGGTTTTGGCAAGATCTCAAAGTGGAAGACAAAGAGTTTTGGTTTCAGCCCCATAAACCTTTTTCTCTAGTTCTAGAAGTCCCATTATTCTACAACTGAACATCCCATCCAATAAAGACTCAGTGGAGAATTTGGAAGGAAATTGGATTTGGAAAACCCTTGCATGAATCATGGTTGTTTTGGATCTACATCTTCAATCTTAATCAGTTTTTGGTATATATTTATGGCTCTATAAGTGATTTATTTTTATTTTCCAATGTTGTATCCTTTATGTTGGGTGCATGTGTGAGTTCTTCCAAGAGTGGATGGTTCTAACTCTATGTGATGAATTTCATCACCGCCACATATTTTAGTAAGGTTTACCTCCTTGGATATCTTCTATGGTATTTTAATTTCTTGCATCAAGTTTGTATTTTATTGTTTTTGTTTCATAAATAAGAATCTTTCCTAGGTGGTGTTATCTCCATGCATGTATGATCACATCAATCAAAATCCTATTATATCATAGTGTTATTTCTTATTTTTCTTTTTTGTTCCACTCAGAGCATTCACCTTTTCAAATCGATTGGAATTTTTTAAATAAAACAATTTTTCAAAATCACTCCATAACTATATAAAATGAATCAATAGATCTTGTATATTCTTAGGGATATCCACTTCAATTCTACCGCAATAATTTTTTTTAGGTGAACATTTTTTACCAGAATGGTGTGCAAAATTGTGAATTTTTTGTGTTTTTACCCAAATACGGGGAATGAAAAAAAGTGAAATTGTTCCATGTTTTTGGTTCAAGGGTAATGCTAAAAGCAGGAATCCATTCATAATTTAACCCTAATCTGGGTAAAAAAATAGTGTTAATTGGTTTCATTATTTTTATGAATATTATTTACGTAAAACTAAAAAATAAAATAAAAATAAAGAAAAACCATTTAAGTGATTTTTCCTCCATCATCCCCAGTGAACAAATTATTTTGAAACTTGGGCAGAGGGTGGGTATTGAGTCCCCGCTTCACCTTTTTTAAGGTGAATCATATGTAATTTATTATTGTAATTATGGATCCCAATCAATTTATTAGTTTTTGGATAATTACTAGACCTAAAATTTGAACTATAATGGTAAGTCCGGTTACTACAACAGAGTTTACCGGTAACGCCAATATAAAATGGTGTAGCATTGTGGACTACTATAAAGATATATGAATTATATAAATGTGGGGTAATGTAGAACCATGTTATAATTTATGTGCGAATTTTGATCTAGGATTTATGTTTTTTTTTCTGGCTTTGTAATTTAGTCACCCTAACACTGTGAAAATCATTTCCCCCCACAATGAATATAATAATTCCTCCCAAACCACACAAATAATTTTATTCTTAATTATTCATTTTTTATTCAAATTTCTCATTATTTTTAGAAAAAAATAATCATTTACAATTCCACATTTTTAACTACTAGTATCAAATCCTATGTTGATCGATCAAGGTCATATTTCTTGAGTTGAATAATGAAAATAGAAAAAAGAAAGATAAAGATTGATCGACTCGATAGATCCAACTTAATTTTATGAAGAATATAGTATGAGGACTATATTTATTATTAAAATTATTTTTTTGATTATATGTATAAAAATAACCATGTAAGATAATACTAAGTAGGATTTATTAGGTAGGTAGGTTCTGAGAGTTTTGCATCTTACATTAATAAAGAATATGGTTTTCAACATCAGAGCATAGAAGATTATGACTGGATTGATGGTAGTACCAAAAAAAATATTGACCAACCACACTTAAAGAGGATAATATTCATTGTCTATATTATAGTATTCATATGATTCAATGTTCATAAATATCGGTATTAGTTCAATTATTAATTTGAACTATGAAATTCATGGTTAAAATACACTAATACTTGGTTCATTTTTCATTACCCTTTTGAACAAAATCTAGTAATAATTTTTATTTTACATTTTAGGATTAGGTTACCCACTTTATGGGGAATATTTAATCTTTCTGGATCACTTGGATATTCAAATTGGATTACAATCATCTTTGGTACTTAACCTAGAGAATTTTGGGTGAAGTGAACTAAAAAAACCATTAAAATGATTGTATCAGAAATGATACAAGCTAAATGAATTTAACATTTGAATTGGAGATATAGGAAATCATGAGGAACATTTCATTAAACATTTAACAGATATAATTCAAATGATTTAGGTTTGATACGGTCATCCCATGTGGAAGATGAAATTTTGGGCTAGATTTGGTGGCCTAGAATAACAACCTACCATTTTGATCATAACAACATGATTATGAGGCCAAATTGGTTGAAATTTTGAAATATATTAGAGGAAATACAAGTCATAAATTTATTATTCTACATACCACACAAAATAATCCATCTATAATCTGTTTTGATGAATATTTTGGGTGGATGCTAACTGAATCTGATTTTTTTTCAAGGGTGGAAAAGTCCACTGTTAATAAAATTTCCACCCAGCAATGTCAACCATAAATAATTGGTTTAACTTGGAATATTGGGAGATAAATCCAAGAATAATGAAATTCCTATCTAATATAGTGGTGTTGAAGGATTTGAAAGCATGTGATGTGTGTTTTCATTGTAATGTTATGTTTCTAGTTTGTCTTTGTAATCACACTTTTTTCCATCGTAAGTTGTTGTAATTTACTCTAGTTTTATAATAAAACTTCTTATTCTTCTTATATTATGTCCTTAATAAAACTTTGATACTTTTTCTTAAAGGTATGGATTTATTCACATAAAAAAGTCGTGAAATTATTCACAGAATGGTGGAATGTTCATTATTTCATTGTTTTCCCATATGTAATTCTGTACTTATGAGTGTACTTCCATATTCCATTGAGAGAATAACATCAATAGAAAGATATTTTTTTTTGGGTTGATCTAAGGGATTATTAAGGGGATTCATTGGATGTTATTTTTCACTCTATAAATTTTTAATCAATTCTTTCAATTGAATTTTTTTTCTCAATGATCTTAATCCTTATTTGTCCTTGTTGAGTTTTAAGGCCACACATTTCAAGTACTAATATGATCCTTTAACCTGGAGTGATCATAAAAATGATACTCCAAGTGTATAGGCTATTATAATTAGTTATTTTTTGGTATTAAAATAATAATTTATGGAGGTGTGTTGATCTACCTAAATGAATCACTCTTAAGTCTATGAAATTGATGTCGTTAAAAATGAAATTTACCTAATCCACCCCTAAAATCACCTAGGATCAACCCATTTACATTAATTGATTTCACTTAATTCTTTTAGTTATTTAATAATCTGATAAAATCAAACCCAACTTCGAAACTTCATAATTGATAATAACTCCATATAATGTATGTGTTTGTAGGTGTCTTCTTAAGTCTCTAAAGATTCAACAACCCAAGCTACATAACAAGCGACCTCTTTAACCCCAAACTTTGGTAAATTTGGATGAGACAATATTTTAGAACTCTTTATGGGGAACCTATTAAGTAATATGAGTCCTTCACCTTCTATTCTATCCCCTTTATTCTATTCCCACCCCGATTTCACTTTTCATCACCCTTTTTTTCTTTTTTAGCGCATGTTTACCCACACTCATCACAACACGAATAGACTTTATAGGGTGGATAAATTGAAGGGGGAGGATTCTAGTGAACCTAGGGCTATTATTTCTATTAGATCATAGTCTTCGTATGATTTTATATTAAAAAATAGATTCTAATATAATGGAGGTTCTTCCATGAAATCAAATCATAAAACCAAGAAAAAACTCAAATGGAAACCAAAATGAACAAAACTTTACTTAGGGAATGTGGTAGATCAGACCATGAATTACTACCTCACACCTCCATGGACCAATTAACTATAATTAATTTGGAATGATTCTCTAGGATATTTCCACTATGTATTAAAACATAATGTTATAAACCATATTATAACCTTTCATGTGTTGGATCCTGATATGCCTTACCTTCATATTAAAGAATTTAATGACATTTTTGAAACCATGTGCCCAACAAATGAACTTGATTCAGCTAATATTAGGCCCTTTAATTTATCACTAAAGTATTTAGAAAATAGTTGGTTAAAATATATAATACCCACATCTATTACCTCCCAAGATCAATAATAAAGATAATTCTACACGAAATACATTCGTTACCATTAAAAAATCACACTAAAAAATCACATCCAAAACATTTTCAAAAGGGGGGTTCTATTAAACATGGTAAATGTTAAAAGAAACTATCAATATGGTACCAAACCATATTTTTTCAATCTTATAACAATTTAGGATCTTTTATGAAGGGTTGGTTCCAGGAAACAAACAATTCATTGACTAGATGTGTAATAGAGCATTCAAAAATTAAGCCCAAAATTATGCTTATAAGTATCTAGAAAATCTGGATAAGAAAAAATAAACTTGGGGAACATAAACCTACATTAAATATACACCCAAATATAATGGAATATATAATATTATGGAAAATATAGTATTAGAGAAAAAATTGCTGCAATCACTAAGAAGTTCGAGAATATCGATCTTAGGAAGGTATATGAAATTCAAACAATTGAACCAATTTTCACAATCTATGAAAAACATGACCATAAGATCAAAACTTCACCATCCATACATTCTATAAAGGATTTTCTTTTATTAGGAACACTTACATAGGTTAATTAATTAAACTTTCAAAATCTATAGTATGAAAATACTTTCAATACAAGTTATAATGACCATCTCGGATTTTACTGAAAAGAGAATCAATAAACAACACAACAACAATGTCTCAACCCCTAAAATCAATAAAATTTTCTTAATAATAACTGGTTTCAATACCAAAATATCTAATAGAAATATCCACCAATCCAATTCCAAGAAACTATCTAATGTCCCATTTAATAGCTCATCCAAAAACCAAAGTATCTGATATCTCTATTTTGTATACATATTTTCATGGATTTTTATATGTGTTTACATTTGGAATACATAAATTTATATTTATATTCCTAACTTATGTTTTGGTTTTTATGTTTTTATGGTAGAGTCATTAATGATGTGAAATTAGGAAGATGGATAATGAAAACATGGACTTTTGATACGTATGGTAAATTCACACAGGCTCACGAAGCAACACTGTGAAATAATAGAAAATGGTGATGAAGATGATATTGATGATTGAAGCCAAAATACCAATATTTCAACTAAAATATGGTTTTCCAAAGAGTATAATGTCTCAAGGATGTTCTAGTGGCTCAAAACCAAAGATGCAAGTTGAAACAATGCCTTCAGTGCTAGAAAATAGTGATTCACATCATTAATCGAGTTCTGGGCATGAACCAGAATGAATCTATGAACTAAAGATGTGAAAAAACAAAAAAGGAGGAGTACCCCTAGGTTTTATAGTGAACCACTATAATTCATGCCATTAAACCATCTAGACTTTCCTATAAAATTATGTTGATGTGTATCTTAAGACGAGTACCTAAGGGTTTGAACATGAATAACTAGTGAAGACCAATTATGAACTAGGACAACCCTAGGAATACTAAAACACTTATAAATAAGGTTTCTTCTTAAAATAATAAGGATTGTTTTATAAGTGTAGGGATTAGAGCACTAGGATTCTACCTCTAGGGTTCTGACTTAGAGATTGTTCTTTATAGGTAGGTTTATCTTTTTGCGTTCATTTATTTTACTTTTATTTTAATTGAATTTCATTAGTTTAATTATAATTTATTTTCATTTATCACTTTCCCAATATTTTTCTTCTTTTATCACTCATATGGTTTTGGGTTTATTCATTGTTGGTGTTCACCCAATGACGATTCTCTTGATCTATAATAGATAGTAGTTTCAGTTAAAGTTGGTGGGTACCAATATGTCACGATTTATCTTCACTTGTAGAGTAATTTAATTATTTTTTTATAATTATATGATTTAATTAATTAATTTTTTCTTTATTGAATCATTGACTAGTCATTTCCAGTAGTGAATGAACACCAGTATGGTAAAGATAATTAATTCATGATCATTGGGTTTAGTTATTATTTTGAATTTTCAATCAAGAATTAATGAATTATAGTTATTTTAATTCATATAACTATGAGTATTGAGATACTAGGATAGTTTTTATAGAACTAACCATGTTTATTTAAAATATATTTATGATTGTGAAGCTATCAGATGTAATTTACCGATGAGTGAAGTTGAATTAATTTTAAAAAACCCTCCCTTGGAAAATAGACTCTCTCCCATATTCCTTTACCATATTTATTCCTAATTTTTATTTATTTAATTTGTTTTATTTAATTATTTTAATAAAATCAAATTGATATTGGCGTGACCTGATCTTTAGTTAAAAGACTACTGTTACATTCCTCGGTCTCTATGCGATCGAACCCTTATAACTTCTATATTACACATTTAAATCTAGTGTATTTTGATATATTATAAATTTATAATTGGATTCCTCTATAGGATTTAATTATGTCCTTTGGATGTATTAGTATCCTTTTAGGTAAAACTAATCAACACAATCCCCTTCCTAATCTATCCCTCTCTCAATTCTTAAATAATTGTGTAATAAAATGGAAAAAATGAACATAGAAGTATCATCATTTAAAAATGAACTAAAAATAATAAAATCTATAAATTCACCCATACCTAATCAATATTTTCCTCGTCCAACCTTGATGGGAGAATCAAACTACATACAACCATCACATGAACAACTAAAAGTAGTTACATTCTTAATAAGTGGGAAATCCATTGAAATAACTTAAAAACCCATTCCAAAACCATTAATGGATTCAATATCACATGAAAATATTGAAGAAACACCCTATGAATATGAAAAATATAATGAGAATGTAAATGAACCAAAACCATTCAAAAAAATTAAATAACCTACTCCCTACCCTAAATGGATGAAAGGAAAATCTAAACTTGAACTGAATAAAACATTGAGGGAAATATTCTCTCAAGTTAATATGAACATTCCCATTATCAATTTAATATAAACCATTCTTTCCTAATTAAATTAACATAAGGACCAATTCACTTTCAAAAGATTTTTTTTCACATAACAAACCATGCCCTTTTGGTTGTTAATGTGAGTAATACCATTCAAGAAACCATTCCTACCATGCTTAATGACCTAGGATACCCACACATAAACATTGAGTTTGTATAGAATGAATTTTTTAAATCCCTTTGTGATCTAGGAACTAGTGTGAACCTCATTCCATATTTCATGTATTTCCAATTAGGGAATGCAAAGCTCCAACCAACTTCTATCACACTCAAAATTTCTGATTGAAGTATTCTGGTTCCTAAGGGGATATTAAGAGATATTTTTTTGAAATTTAAAAACATAATCTACCCTATGAACTTCATTTTACATGATAATAATCTAATCATACACACTTTGGAACAAACTCCAATAAACCTTGGTCATTTATTCCTAGCAACAATCAACTCCTTAGTCTGAGTAAAGAATGAGAACATGACCATAACCTTCAGAAACATGAGCCATGATATGAGCATTTACAATGAAAACACAAAAATTAGGGATGATTAAGAGATTAATAAGGATAATTGGATAAATAATGTTGATAGAGATTTATAGGAACATCAATGATTTTTCAAAGGATGTTTAAGTAAATATGAGACTGATTTCTTTTTTCACATGAGGGAAATTTGTCTCCTTAGATTGAGTCTCCTTTAAATAGTTCCTTTAATTATTTTCTAGGATTACTAATCAATGGAAAATTTGGATAAATAAAAACATTAGATTCTATAACCATTCCTGACACTGATCTGGCCAATTTGGTGGTTGAAAAACTTTTCCAAAAGGAACCAATTCTGTAAAGAAATTTAGAAGAAAAAATAAAGTTCAATTCAAAGACCCAATTTTCTTTAAAAAATGTCAACTAACCTGAGCTTGAATTTGTGTTCTTTCATACCGCATTTATGTATGAATTCCTATTGTACAATCAAAAACATCTTATTTTTATATAATTTTCTATTGAATCCGTCCAAGATAGAATCATTCCAGAATTTTGAGAAGGCATAAAAAAGAAATTAGATAGACACTGTCTAATATTCTTTGGATTATACCACTTATAGAACCCATAGGATTATTCTATAATCTGATTCTAAACCATTTTTGGAACCTCAAAAATGGCTCAATCCCAATCTCCATGATTTGGTAAGGAAATAACTTCTAATGTTTTTGAAATCTATTATCAACTAATAAATTATTTAGAGTGAGTGGTTAATACAAATCAATGTGGTTAAAAAAAGTATAGAATTACCATGATTATCAATTAGGATGAATATATTATTCCCAAAAAGGTTAAATAGTGGATGGAGGGTGTGTATTGACTATAAAAAATTAAATTATTTAACTAATAAAGTTCATTTTCACTTTCCCTTCATTGATCAAGTCCTTAAACGAGTAGCAGGTCATTAGTTCTATTGATTATTACATATATTCTCAATGTATAATAAAATTGAGACCTCATTATAAGATAAATGACAAATAACCTTCACCTATCCATTTATAACCTTTTACTTCAAGCACATACACTTTGGTTTTTGTAATTCCTATAGTACCATATGGTAGTGAAAAATGGGAATCTTATCTGAAATGGTGGGGGATTGTTTAGTGGTATTTATGGATGATTTAGTCATCTTCATGGACACTTTTGAGAGATTGTTAAGAAATGTTGAAATGATTTTCTGTATATGTGAGGATAATAATATCATTATTGAAAGGGAAAATTCCATTTCATAGTGAATAAAGGAAAAGTTCTAATTTATTTGGTATTTGGTAGTGATATTGAAGTTGATAAATCCAAATTTAGTTTCAATTTTCACCTCAACACTCCCAAAACTATAAAAGAAGTCAGTTCCTTTTTAGAACATGTTGGTTTATATAGATGGTTCATTAAGAACTTTATCTCTTTTTCCTAACCCATTTGTTCTATGCTGGTGAAATATCCTACATTTATATAGAGATAATTCTATGAGAAATCATTCTCAACCATCAAGAAATCATTTATCAATCCACCCATCATACAGTCTACCAATTGGAATATTCCATTCGAACTCATGTGTGATGAATGTGAATTCACTATAGGATCTGTCTATGGAAATAATTATGACAAAACTCCATGTATAATTTCTTATCCATGTAAATCATTAAATGATGCACAAATAAACTACACCACAACTGAGAAATAATTGATGGATGTTGAATTCACTTTAGAAAATTTTATTTCCTATCTCTTAGTATCCCCCATCATCATTTTCATCAATCATTCAACATTGAAATACCTTTTCCAAAAACAAGATGCCATGAAAAGATCTATTGGCTGGGTCCTTCTCCTGTAAAAATTTTACATGGCCATTAAGGAAAAAAGGGTGTTAAAAATGTTTTAGAGGATCACCTCTCTAGGTTATAATTCAATAATAAATCATCCCATCTTTCTATGTCTGATTCATTCCTTGATGTGTATTTTTATTCAGTGAGTGATTTCCCATAGTATACTGACATAGAAAACTACTTGGAAAATAGTTTCTTCCCCAAATTATTAGGGACTCAATCTAGGAGGAAATTAATTGTTAATGTAAAACACTATGTGTTTGATGATCTATACCACGACATGTCTCATCCTGATCAGGTTATTAGAAGATGTGTATTAGCGTATGAGAAAGAGTCCATTCTTAAATTCTGTCATAGAGGCCACTTTTATACAAATAAGACCACTAAAAAGGTTATCCCTAACGGTTTATTTTGGGATAACCTCACAAAGTATTCCTAAAACTTCTTCCAAAGTTTTCCTTCGTGTTAATAATTAGGATCCATAACTAAAAGGAGTCAATTTCCCCTTACTCTTATTCTGGTTATTGAAATATTTGATCATAGAGGAAATGATTTCATGTCAACTTTCCCAAATTGTAGGGGAAATATCTACATCCTATTAGATATTTATTATGTTTCAAAATGGTTTGAGTCCATTCCCACCAAGTCCAATTAAAATTAACTTGTGATTTGATTCATGAAAGAGTAAATCTTTTCTAGATTTGGAATTCCTAGGGCTATCATCAGTGATCATGGAACCCATTTATATAACCATAATTTCTTGTCACTCATGTTTAAGTATAATATTTATCACAAGGTTTCTGAATCCTACCTGTAATGACCCGGACCCAGAAAGCCACCCAAACTGTGCTAAATGTGTTCGTTGTTACTACTTTAGGTACACCTCCCCGAATGCCAAAGGTTGCCTACTAGTGATGAGAGTCTTATAGGTATAGTGGGGAGGCTATACCCTATCAGAGGATAATAATGGTACTGGTCCGAGTATAATAATATATATGCAGCAGAATAAACGACTTAGCATACTCGAACCAGACCCATAGAGAGGATACACATTCAGTATCGATAATCAATGGAAGAAATAAATATAAACAACAACAATAGAAAGTAAATAGAACAACATACTGATAACTTGTAACTACTACTAAACAAAAAACATGCATCCAATGCAGGCCATACATATACCTATATATATAAAGTGTTCCAGTGGCTAACCAACAGTAGTTACATAACAAGTAAGCATACTGATACAAGAAAGGAAGAATAACAAAATAATCTCCAGCTATGAAAGACCTCAAGTTCCATACCATCTCCATGGAACAGCTAATCCAGTCCAACTCCTGAAGTTGGCCTCTTTCCTGCACGTAAATCCATAAATTATACACATGTCCTGAAGGGCCCATCCAAGGTGTGAGAAAAATCTCAGTAGGATACCACCCAATGGTGCGTACCTAATATAAGTGTTTAAGCAGACATGCTGTTATAAAGAAAACTGTAAACAATACAATACACACAAACAAACACAAAATCCACTGGTGCTCAGCAGCCACCATGGAGTGTTACCTGCATCGGACAACATCGAAATCTCTGTCATGTAACCTGGCACCATGTTCTCCCTAACACTGCGTGTCTGAAGTACCGACATCCCGAAGGGAATTCCAATAAATAGTAGCTTTGAGGAAAAACAATGCCTTTCCTCAAATAAGTAATCGGAGGGATAGTTATGTATGCCCTCAAATAAAGCAACTAGAGGGACAACGATTTCAGCCCTCAAATAATGTAACTGGAGGGACATCAATGTTTTCACTCAAATAATGGCGAGCCTCTGCCCTCAACCCGATAGCCTCAATGCTATCCCCTGAAGGCTCCTCACTATCCACATGTATTCCTATGGCAAGCACCCCCAAACCAATAGTAACTAAACTGCAACTAATGGGGGTCTCTACCCACATGAGTGGTGAAAAACACCTCATCATAGAGTCTCTTTGTGTGCACTGTACTCAAAGATCTGGGTGAGCGGTAATCACCAAAATAGTACCCAAGCCACAAAATCTCTGACACCTCCTGTCCCTACGACCATGCCACTCAAGTTTGGTGGCCTCTCCATCCAGGTAACCTAGGCCATTCCCAACCTGACAATCACCCTACCTCAAGCCAATGTCCATGATGCCCAATCCCATGGTTAGGACCCCCCAATGTAACCTGAGCCAAGCCCAACCTGTGATCAGCACCACTCAAGAATATCCGGTCCACACCCAACACAACCTCATGAGTTTCAACTTATGAAATTTAGAAATTATATATAAAATGAAAAGAATTACTTTTAAATAGGAAAAAAACTAAACAGTTGAAATACACTAACCAAGTGTTTTCCCATACCAGCACTGAGGTCTTTAAAGCCTCTAAAAATTCATATCAAGTTTTAATAAACTAAACTCAATAGTTTAAAATAATACAATTCAATTATAACCATTTTGGAATTCTTCGGCCAAAATGCCCAATGAGAAACAACCAATCGCCGAACCCTACTCAAGAAAAATAGGTAACATGGCATACCCAAAAGCATCCCATAGATTAAATAAACAATTAAACATGCAATAGTAGGTAAAACAGGGTGACAATCAAATACTCGGAAACACGCCAAATTTTACACCACCCTAAATTCTGTGAAAACACCAAAAGAGGTATGAACCACCTACCTGAGACTCATAGACACAGGCACGTCCAATATCAAGCTCTAATTCGAAGCCACGTTTCTTTTAAATCTTGGAAATTCCACTCGGATGGAAACTACGGCATGTGAGGAAAAGGATCAAGAACAGAATAGGGTGCCTGGGTTTAGCCATGCTGTTATGATCCCATATCCACCGATGGACTGAAGAACTAACTCTGGATGAAGATTCTAGGGAAAGGGAAGTTCTTAGGTTTTCGGAGTGAATCTGTTCTGAAGCTTGGGAAGAAGAAGATTTTTTCCAAAATAATACATGACTCTCTTTCATTTAAGTGAATAAAATTAAAAGTACATGTTGTGTATTAAGGACTACATGCCGTGTAGTGGCCTTGTCCATACTCCAACTTAAGTGGAGTTATCCACACAACATGGATGATCCACTCGGGTTAAAAAACGACTTTAACTCAGCTGGTATGCAGAAAGGAGGATACACGACGTGTTGAACAACACTACATGCCGTGTAGTTGGAAATTATTACACAGTCATCACACGACATGTACTCAGCAAGAATACAGACAGTACAGACCCAACCCATACAAGACATGTACTTTAGAGTACATGGAGTGTAGTCTGGAAATTTCCAGAACTTCCCAGATTTTTTCAAGTTTCTAAATAACTAGAAAAAAATTCAAACAGGGTTGGAATTTTGACTCGTTATAAAAACCCAGGTTCTTACAATCTCCCCACCTTGACATAGTTTGTCCCTGAGCTATTAAAAAAACCCGGATATGGAACCGAACATGACACCCTGATCAAAGTAACCCAGACTTCCCCTATCTTAAAGGTTCTAGCTAAAATCCTCAAAGGTCTCCCCACATTTGGAATTTCCTAACTTGGTATCAACCCTAAAAAACTCAACAAATCAAGGGTTCACTAACCGATTTCCAGACTCATGATCCTCTCATGACGCATCTTTACCCCTGTGCCTCATTGGTTCTCTCGTGTCACTATCGACACCCCAAACATATCCTACACTACATTGGTGTCCGCCTCCATGAGGTCCTGCATCCCATGGATGCTCAAAATAAAACCTGATGCCATGAACCACAAGTAACCCACATCCTCGATGCCCCGATGCCACGATATCTCAAGTAACCTTCATCCTTGATGCTCTAATTCCCATGTCACTTCAAGTAACCCGCATCCTCGATGCCCTGATGCCACACATATCAAACATATATATAAATATATCATGCACCCAATATGGATCCATTCCCACCGACCAACCTCTAGTCAGTCCACATAAATCTTGTCGACCTCGTGCACTCAAAACATACATGGCACAACAAGTCATGCCAAAAGAATACAATAAAGTCACGACCACACTCATGGTGTACCTCTAACCATCATCGACTCACCAACATTCTCAGCCCATGGAAGCTCCACAATGTGTACCCAGCATGAAGTATGGATGCCTGATGGGTGACCTCCCTGTGGTACTGCTCTAGTCACTGGCCACTGACCCTTCAGCTGGGTCCCGTTGTCTCTGTCAAATCCTCTGCGTGCAGCTGAAACTCGACTACCCTCTCCTGGTACCAAACCTGAACCAACTCTAGATGCCATAGTCTGTTGTAGTCCCTTCCCACCAGCTATCTGAGAAGGCTGCCTGCAAAACATCTCCAGATGCCCGACCTGTCCACATGCTCGACACTCCTTTGGAGGCATATCACATTGTTTTCTAACATGTCATGACTGTCCACACTGAAAGAAAATCCCTAAAAAAAATACTATGATGTTGTCTAGGTGAGTCCTTGGCCTGACTGCCCTACCAGAACTCATCCCGTCCTTGCTTCTTACTATTCGAACCATCACATGAAGCTTTCACCTAGACAACCTGAGGCCTATCCTTCCAGTTACCCTCCACTATAAGCACCTGATTAACCACCCCTAAGAATGAACCCAAACTGATGATATTCACCTGGATCCAAATGGCATGTCGTAATACATCCCCAAAGCACCTCACCCTTGTCGCTTCATCGCTTACCATACCAGTTGCAAAGAGAGAAAGCTCAGTGAAAGTAGCTGCATAGTCCATGATGGAAATGTCTCCCTAATAAAGGTTAAAGAACCCCTGAGCTCTCTCTACACTCAGTGTGTCTAGGTAAAAGTGATCGAAAAACCTATCCTCTAATTTTATCCATGCTAGTCCCTTGTGCTTGCTAGCTTAAACCTACACATCCCACCAGCACTTTGCCGATCCTCACACCATGTACGTCGCCAACTTGACCCTCCGCCCTGGAGGCATCTCTAGCTGCTCAAAGATCATATGAATGCTCTCTATCCTATTCTAAGCTTCTTGTGGACCACCATCACCATGAAAAAGTGGAAGGTGCTACGATTGGAACTCCTGTGTCATATATGCTATAGATGGATCTGTACCCTGTACACCTCTATCAATCCCATGTGGGACACGTAATTGGCTAGCTTGGAGATGCTCATATAGCCATGGTCCGAATGTTGCCAAACCCTGTTGTTGTTCTACATGCACTGGATCCTATACTTGTTCCTATCCCTGAGCCTATACCTACGAATCATGCTCTGGTTGCACTGGATATTGAACTTGATCCTGCTCCTGCATCACTTTACCATCTCCTGCCTGACGCTCCATCTGAGTTGATTAAAAGGAACCTGATGAATACCATAAATGGTCAGACAACCCATATATATATATATATAACAATATATACTCAATACTGATAAGGAAAGCTGTAAATATGCAGCATAAAACAACTACCCTTACTCTCTACTATCGCAACCCATTCCCACAACATCCCAACCTCATGGCCTCCTTACCCACCCTCAATAGAGCTAAGTATCAAAAGTGCCTCAGGCCATGCCTGTCCCGACAACCAACGTTGCCACAAGATGATGACTGAGTCACATAATCCTGATAATCAAAATCACCTCAACCGTAGTACCTGCCTTCTCGTACAAGAGCCAGACCCAAATACCCTGCCACATGAAATTCTAAAAATATATAATGTATGGAATAACACATTGAAATAAACAAGAAATTTTATCAATATTTTTACCTATTCACATTTCAAAAGAATATAAGGGATGGAAATTGATATTATTCACATGGCATTGTCACTTCACAAAGAATACATGCAATTATAAAATTGAAATACCCTAAAAATGTGCCTATCAAAAACCAAGAAAACAAGCATTTCCATACCGAGCTAAGGTCCAATTCTCCTTTACCTCATCGGGTGAAGGTTTACATATCACAATCATTAACATCACACTCCAAGTGAGCCACCGAGACGGAAATCATATAAACTGTAATCTAAGAAACAAGAAAACAACAATTCCCACCCATGGAAACATGGTACATCCCTCATACCCGGGGCTGCAGGCAACCAAGCACAAGATAAAAACCTAGTTCCAGTAATGACCTATCTCCAGTCTACCATATCCCAAATAGTAAAATGTGTAGAAATAAAAAGATAACTCTCAATCTCATTAGTAGCTTGGAAAACACTACCGTTAAATCCCTATCAAGAACCTCCCTATGATACCACTTAATAATGAATCGGACCCAGATAGCCACTCGAACAATGATAAATGGGTCAGGTGTTACTACCATAGGCATACCTCCCTGAATGCCAAAGGCTGCCGACTAGCAGCGAGGGTCTTATAGGTACAGTGAGGAGGATATAACCTCTCAGAGGATAATAATGGTACTATATTGAGAATAATACTAAATATGTAGTGGAATAAATGACTCAAAAGATTCAAACCAGACCCATAGAGAGGAAACACATTCAATATCGATAAACAAGTGAAGCAATAAATATAAAAAATAGAATCAGAAAGTAAACAGAACACTATGATGATCACTTGTAACTACTACTGAACAAAATACATGTATCCAAAGAAGGTCATAAATATCCAAATATATATAAAGGGTACCAATGGATAACAAACTATAGCTACATAGCAAGCAAGCATGCTGATACAAGAAAAGAAGTAGAACAAAATAATCTCCAGCTAGGCAAGACCACAAGGTCCATACCATCTCAATGAAACAACTAATGTAGTCTAGCTCCTGAAGTTGGACTCTTTCCTCCACGTAAATCCATAAAGTCTACACACATCCCGAAGGTCCCCTACAGGGTGTGAGATGAATCTCAGTAGGATACCATCCAATGGTGCGTACCTAATATAAGTGTTTAGCAAGAATGCAGTTATAAAGGAAACTGTAAATAGTATGATGCACATAGACAAATACAAAATCCACTGGTGCTCATCAACCACCATGGAGTGTCACCTGCTTCAGCCAACGCCAGAATCTCTGTCATGTAATCCGGCAGCATGTGCCCCCTAATGCCGCATGTCTCAAGTACCGACATCCCGAAGGCACGCCCAAGAAATAGTATCTCGGAGGAACAACGATGTTTGTCCTCAAATAATTAACCGAAGGGACAGTGATGTCTGCCCTCAAATAAAGTAACTGGTGGGACAACGATGTCTACCCTCAAATAATGTAACCGGAGGGACAATGATGTCTGCACTCAAAGAACGGTGAGCCTCTAGCTCTGACCCAATAACCTCAATGCTATCCCCTGAAGGCTCCTCACCTTCTATGTGGCTTCCTACAGCAAGCACCACCAAAATAGTAGTACCTAAACGACAACTAACGAGGGCCTCTACCCACACGAGTGGTGAAAACCACCACATCACGAAGTCTCTCTGTGTGCACACTACTCAAAGTTCTGGGTGAGTGGTAATCACCAAAATAATACCCAAGCCACAACACCTATGACACCTCGTGTCCCCACGACCATGCTCCTCAAGTTTGAAGACCTAGCCATCCAAGTAACTTGGGCCATGCCTAACCTGATAGTCACCCTGCCTCAAGATAATGTCCATGACACCCAATCCCATGGTCTGGACCACCCAAGGTAACCCAGGCCAAGCCCAACCTATGATCAACACCACTCAAGAATATCCAGGCCACACCCAACACAACCACAAGGGTTCTAGCATATGAAATTCAGTAATTACATATAAAATCAAAAGAATTACTCCTAAATATGAAAAAAAACTAAACAGTTGAAATGCACTAACCGAGTGTTGTCCCATACCAGCAATGAGGTCTTTAAAGCCTCTAACAATGGATTAATAAACTAAACTCAATAGTTTAAAACAATACAAATCAATTATAACCATTTTGGAATTCCCTAGCCAACATGATCGATGAACAATAGCCACTTGCCCAACCCTGATTATGAATAACAGGTAACAAGGCATACCCAAAGGCATCCCATAGGTCAAATAAACAATTAAACATGAAATAGTAGGTAAAACAAGGTAATGCTCAAATACCCAGAAACACGCCAAAGGTCACACAACCCAAAAGTCTACAAAAACACAAAAAGCGGTATGCACTACCTATATGAGAATAATAGATGTAGGCATGTCCGATGTCGAGCTCCAATTAGAAGACAATCTTTATAGATCTACATTTCCATCAAATCCTAACAATTCCACTCGGATGGAAACTGTGATGCGTGAGGCAATGAATCAAGAAAGAAACAGGGTGTGTGGGTTTCGCCTTGCTATTGAAATCCCACAAGCACTGATGGATTAAATAATAAACTTAAGATGAAGATTCTAGGGAAAGGGATGTTCTTCGGTTTTCAGAGCGCAATTGTTCTGAAGTTGGGTAAGAAACAGATGTTTTCTAAAATAAGACGCAATGCTCTTTCATTTAAGAGAATAAAAATTAAATTACACAGTTTGTATTGTGGACTACACGTCATGTAGTGGCCTTGTCTGTACTCTGACTTAAGCATATGTAGCCACATGACTTGGACACTTCACACAGGTCGACACATGGATTTAACTTAGCTGGTACACAGAAAGGAGGATACACGACATGTCGAGAAACACTACACGCCATGTAGTAGTAAATTCCTACATAGTCATCACACAACATGTACTCAACGAGTACATGGACGGTACATGCCTAACCCATACATGGCGTGCACTTTAGAGTACATGGCGTGTAGTCTAGATATTTCCATAACTTCACAGATTTTTTCCAGTTTCTCAGAAACTAGTCAAAAATTCAAACAGGTTTCGAAATTTTGACCCGTTCTAAAAACCCAGGTTCTTACACTTCCAACCTCAAACCAATGGTCAAGTAGAATTATGAAATAGAGATATTAAAAAATTATTGAGAAAAATTTCAATCACTCTAGGAAATATTGGTCTGAGAAACTCTTAAATACCCTTTGAGAATATCATACTACATTAAAAAAATTCTATAAACGTCACCATATAGGTTAGTTTATGGAAGATGATTATATTTACTAGTTGTAATTGAACATATAGACTCTTTGGCAGTCTATAAACTAAATTTTAACATTTCTTTGGCCTGTAAAAAGATAAATTTTGACCTTAAAAAACTCAAGGAACATAGGACAAGGGCTTATGAAAATTCAATGATCAATAAAGATATATTTCAAGCCTACTCATCTAGACACTTTGAATAGGGAAAATACCTACTCTTTTATAGTACCAAACTTTATTTACACCTAGGAAAGTTAAGTTATAGATGGTTGGGGGCCTACATAGTAGAAAAATACCCTATATTTTTATGCATAAATAGATTAATCTTCATTAAATTATGCAACCACATGCATGAGGATCGTAAAAGTATAACACCTTTGGAAATATAGAAACATACAAAATTAGTTCATATGTGAACTATATCATCACCCATTATGCTCTTCATAACTAAAACCCTTCTTAGACATTTCTTGCATAATAAATTTCTTAATAACCTAGGGAAAGGGAAAAAAATAAAAGGTTATCTCAGATGCTTAGTAAGAGTGAACAAGGGAGATATGTAAGAATAACATGAGATTATGGGTATGAGAACATGATAATAAAATATGAATAAATTTTTTTATATATTAAAGATAAAAATCTTGATTTATGGAATAAATATTGGTAGTTAATATGAAATGAATCACAAGGAAATAAAATAATGTTAGCCATGATAGCATAACATTAGCATAAGACATGACACTGTGGCATAAATTTAAGAATAGAAAATCATTTCCATAGTAGTCAAAGCTCACTGTTAAGGAAATCATGGTAGAATGGGTTCACTCACTAAACTATCATAGTTGTCATGGTTCACTCCCAAGACCATCATAGACAAAAAAGGATTTTACTAAACAAGGTTAACTCCCTATTCCAATCTTATCTATCTCATGAGTTATAAATATTTACCTAATGAATTGGATGGAGATATAAGTCCCACCCATCATATAATGAAAATAATATTTATGTATGACATAATATCAATAAAAATTTATTATATCATAACCCATGAAATGAAATGGATCTCAAAAAAAAATTCTTCATATCATAAACTGTGTAAAAGAGAATGGTTTCATAATTATTTCATCATTTCATCGTAGTATAACCAATGAAAATAAGTAGGTTTAATAAGAATTTACTTATAGTGCAACCCATTTAATAGAAATAGGTTTCCTAAACATCATTTCATCATAAACAAAAATCCATTTAGAGATAGAATAAGAATGGTATCCTTGGATTATATCCCCACTAATACATAGGTAACATTTATAAATTTAATATTAGAAGAAAAATGATTTTGGAAAGACACTTGGAAAATTTATTGTGTAAAATGAATTTTATTTGATAATCAATTTTTAAAACTAAAAATTAATAACATATTTTAGAAATACTTTTCATTGAATGTAAACTTTGAAAACTAATAAAGGAAGCTTTAAAAATCATTTAAAACATTTCTTGAGGAAAATGGATTTTCCAATTTGAAAATAATTTTTATAACATAAAACATTTTGACAATAATTTTCTTTGAATATAACCTTGAAAAATTATAAATAAATCTTCAAATAAAATAATGTTCCTGTTGGAGGGATATTCTATTCATCCTATACATGTTAAATATTCCTTTCACATCTTCGATAAAATCAAAATGGATATTGTTTGCAAAACGACATGAATATTCCTTTATTTTTTTTAAATATTCAAATATGGGTAAAAATTAATTTAATAAGTCATTTTAATAAATTTAAAAACATTTTTTTATAGAAAATATGATTTTGGAAGAAAAAGGGATTTCAACCGAAGAGAGGTATCAAGATGATTTTTCTTAAAAATATTCTTTTGATCTCTTGTGTAATAACCAACACGGTTGGAGATGAACATGGTGTCGGCTGGATCAGTATTTGATGAATGAAGTAGTTGTCTCTATTTTTCCAGATACTAATGATTCTCACCTGGTGTGAGGCCACTCAGACCATTCTCTACTTCACCTTTCCTTGGACTTAGGGGCGATGAGGGGGGATCCGTTCCATTTCTACAGTACCTGGGTTGAGGAATCAAGATTCTATGACATGGTGTAGGAGACATGGAGCCTCAATAATCAGGGAAATACTTGGTTCATTTTCCATAACAAGATTATATGACATAAACTCCTTCTAAGCTAGTGTAGGAAAGACATTCCAGTGCAGGATCAGGATATGGCTGAGATTAGTAGGGAGGTTGAGCGAATGGTGGTGGGTATGGAACATGAATGGGATAAAAATTTATTTCATGAGTTAATAATTAAAAAGGACCTTATCTATGATACCCTCCTGAAGAAAGAATGTTTGTGTAGAGAGGGAGCTAGGATTTAGTGGCTTCATGAGGGGGATCAGGACATGGGTTTTAACATGCCTACATTAAATAGTGTCATTGTGTGCAGAGGATGAAAATTCATTGGGCTGATGTTTCTTATTCCAATGATCATGATGAGGTGGGTGGCATGACTAATGATATCCTCCAAGGTTTATTGATAGGCCCCAATCCTGTTCTAGCTAGTGGGTACCCGAGGGGTGATTCTGATCTGTTTGTGGAGATCCCAAAGTGTATTTCAGATGGAGATGATGTTTGGCTGAGGAGGACTCCGGAGGAGGATGATGTTCATGAGGTAGTCTGGTCCTGGAATCCAAAGAGTGCATTGGGGCCTGATACCATTCCGAGATATTTTAATAGGGTGGCTTGAAACACTATTAATGGAGATATTGTGAGGGCAGTGCAAGACTTTTTTTAGGGAGGGAATCTGCTGCGTCTTTTCTATGCCACAAAGACGGTTCTCCTTCTAAAGATAAGCAACCTTCAATCCATTGACCAATATTGGACCATAATCATGTGTAATATTCCTTACAAGGTTTTGTCTAGCTTTCTTAATAAAAGGATTGCCCTTCATATGAGTTCTTGGGTGTCTTCTGAGCAGCATGGTTTTATTCAAGGGAGGTCCATTCAAGGGGAAATTGGTGTGGTGCAAGAGATGGTTAGTTACATAAATAATAAATATTTTTGGGGTAACATGGTGATCAAATTAGATATGATCAAGGCCTATGACTGTTTGGAATGGGGTTTCATATTAAGGGTGCTGGATTTCATGGGTTTCTCTAACTAGACTAGTGATCTCCTCTTCTAGTGCTTCAGGTCGGCTTGGATTTCAACCTAATTTATGGGTATACAATTCCGATTATTCATGGACTATAGGGGTCATAGGAAAGGCGATCTTATCCCCACTCTCTTCATCCTCTCCCAAAATGCTTTCAGCTACTACATCAAATGGGGTCTTCGCATGGGGAAAATCTCAGCCTATTGGAATAGGTACACAATGTGGTTTATTTATCACCTGATGTTCGTGAATGACACAATTTTTTTATCAATGGTTGTAGGAGTTCAGTGTAGGGGATGAATTATCTTCTTGGGGATTATTGTATGTGGAGTGGGTGGGTGGTGAATAGGGATAAAATCCTTTATTCTAAAACTAAGAATACCTCTGAAAGTAGGGTCAGGGCCCTTGATGCCAACTTGAATATGAGCAAGGGATCATTCCCTGTAGAGTGTCATGGGTCGCCGGTGAGCCCTTTTTCTCTTAGAATTCACTATTTTGATAATCTAGTTGGAATGATCTTGGGGTACATCTACAATTGGAAAAACTGATTCCTTTATTTTGGAGGTCACATAACTATTGTGAATAGTGTCCTTGTTTCGATTACCATACACGTTTTTTCAACCTTGAAGGTCCCCAGAAGTGTTTTAGATAACCTAGAGAAGATCATGTTTTCCTTCATTTGGGATGGTAAGATGGAGGGTAAAAATCACTGGGCGTCAGGAAAGCTCCTAGGTAGTCCTCTATCTGAAAGAGAAATGAACTTGAGTAGTGTTTCTGTGACCATGAAAGGGCTTTATGGAAAACTAGCATGAGAGGAAATGGAAGGTCGATCAGTTTGGGGAAGGATGATGTAGAATATATATGTGCTGAATGTGAATGAGTCTAGGACGCGGTCCTCCAAGATCTGTAATTTTATTAACCCTTACACCGAGCTCTTGTATCAGCACTCTAATTGGTTTGTGAGAAGATGAGACATTAATTTCTAGATTCTTGACTAGGGGTAGGAAGGCTCTGTTTCTCGGGGTGCCACACCCTGAACGTTTCATTCCATGAGGCCAGTGGTCACCCATGATTTATTCAGTCCATTCGGGACGAGAACCAATGAGATATTTTTAACTCTGTGGTTACTAACAATAAACCTAATAATCTTGTGTTTATAGGCTAGTCGTTGGGGGAGTTCTCTTTAATTTTTTTAATGGATAAGGAGGGATAATTACATTTTTGATCCATGGGGGGTAAAACATTAGTGTAAGGAGTTCCCCTAAAAAATTTCCTTCTTACTATAGCGGGTTAGGAACCATGCCCTTCCCACTGACGAAAACATCAAGCGCATGGGTGTCCACATCGCCTCATGGAGCTGGTGTTGTCATCACCCAAACTAAGAAACAATCGATAATATATTTGTTGATAATAAGTGGGATAAATGGATATTGGAGGCCTTTGGTGTTTTTTTAGGATGGAATGGTTAGGGAGGAATACTGGCAGGTTTTCATAGCGCCTATTTTCAGGGAGTAGGGGAACACAGTTCTGAGAGGAAGGTGAGGGCGGTTATGGTTTTAGCATGTTTCTAGATTATCTTTTCAGTGAGGAATGATGCACATCACAAGAGTTTTCATGGATATTATATTATAATTCTTTTCAAAATAAAGAATTTTTTTAGGACCTGGTTTGGATATGCATGAACTGTCATGCTACACCGTCTGTTAGTGGCTTGGTCTCGCATCAGTTTCTCTCCAACCAGGCTTGCAAGCAGGGTCAGGGACATTGGGTTTGCTGGAATTTGATTCATTTTGAGATGAAGATTAATATTTATGGTTATCTTATTGAGGGGGAGTTTCTCGGAGGTGGAATCATTAGGAACCCATAGGGATCTATGATTGCGGCTTTCTTAGCCTTTTATGGCAGGGGTGATGCCTTAAAGGTTGAGGCTTAAGAAATGCTCACGAGGACGGAGTTGTAAGGGAAGTAACACATAATGATAAATGTGGTGGAAATAGAGTCTCTCATTCTCTGTAAAGCATTATCTGGTACTGTGCATTCTCATTGGAATGTTTTTTTACCACATTAGGATGTGCAGACAGCTCCTAGGTTATCATGTTGAGATCACTCACACATGGTGGGAGGGTAACCATGTTGCAGATTTCTTGGCATCTCTGGTGTCACTAAATCAGATTATGTCTTTCTCCCATAGAGTTAGTTCTTTTCCTCAATAAGGTGTTATAATTTTTATTAATGATGCTCTGGGACTTCATTATTTTAGACCCCCATGATTTCTGATATTTCTCAGTTTCATTGTTTTATGTATTTTTGTGTTACCCTTTTAATCAAAAAATTGTTAATTTTCATTTAATCAGTCAATGAAACATATAATATCATGAAAATAAGGATATTGATTATATAACATTCAAAGGGTTAGTATATATACCTCATAAATGAAGATAGGTGCATACCATAAGATATGTCTCAAAGAAGGAAAATTGACACAAAAATCACTTATCACTTTGGTAACTTTTGAACCATAAAACTCATGAAAGAGTGATAATCAAAAGGATATTTAATTTCCCATAATGTTAAGGATAATAATAATAAAATACTTTCAAGTTTAGTATATAAATCATATAAAATAAATACATGGTGAATAAGTCTTGTGTCTCACAAAAAATATAAGTGAGATGGAAATCCCTTACCTTAGGTCTCAAATTCCTTTACACATGTTCAAAAATATTTTATAATAAATAAATGTTATTTATAAAACTATTAAATAACCATAATTATATATATCATACAATATATTATTTTCTTATGACATTTTATTACCCATTTATTAACAATTCCATGTTAAAGTTACATTTTGACCAATAACTGTTTTTGATTTTCGTGTATATTTTGATTTGTTATTTTTTAATTATTACATTGATAATGGTTCCATAATATCCAAAATTTTAACCATAATATAAATATAAAATATAAAATATATTTATATTTATATTAATCCATAATATTTATAGATAGAAAATTATATACACCGTTCATGGAGATGAAAGGCCATAAGTATGCATGAACACTATTTCCATTTTCTAGAAGGATTGAATAAAATAAAGGTAAATAATATATTACAACTAGAAAATAATTTTTATTTAATATATAATATTTTTGTTAAACCCATCCTTATTACCTTCCATATAAAGCAAAAACAAATCAAATCGCTTTGCGAGGTGGTAGTATACAATATACAAGAACGATGATATAATATTCCTATAGAATGGAATGTATGAAGTTATATATGATATAATAATTTAAAAAGTATAATAATATCATAAATATAACATATAAATATTTAATCTATAATTATATCCAATCATGATAGGTGGTGATTGAAAACAAATAACATCGATTAGTGAGGCAGTAGTCTGGCGTACACACAAATGATGATTCCATGTCCCATTTGATGGAATAAGACATGTTTATAGTTCATTCCATTAACATTAAAACATATTAATATGTATAATATATTTATTATTTTATATTATAATGGTTTAATAATAATTTAAGTAGGTGGAGTAAGAAATAAAATAAAACACTCGGTTAGGGATGTTACCTCTTATTGAGACAATTTCTTTTGGTTTACACCAAAAGGATTCTTAGGTTAAATTTTTGACTAAAATAAGGATTCTAGGATGATATGAGAGAATTAAGGAAGTTATTTGGGTATTTCGTGGCCAATACAAATGTGTTTTTAAGTTTTAATAGGATATGATAAGGGGTATCCTTTTATAAGTATGGTGAGTGACACACTTGTAATTTTTGGAAAATAAAAAGGTGTTCCTACATTTTTCACATTCAAAAAGGCTAAAAAATGGACCATTATAGAGAATAAAATATATAATCTCTACTTATGTCTATAAAATGAGTTTTAGACAAGATTTGGGACATTTTTAGCTGTGATATATTCATTTTAACCCCCAATAAACCCATTTTTACCTTAACCGCAGTTAGTAATTTTTACTATTTCTACTATTAATTGTTGTAAAAAATTAAGTTAAAATTATTAGATAATATAAATTATTATGATTCAAAATATGAAATCAATTTTTATAAATTCCATTCACAAAATTGGAAAATTTAAATTAAAATTTAATCCTGTAGACACGACTAGAAAGAGAGTTTTCAAAAAGAAATTTTTTCAAAAGTTTAAAAGGTTTTTATACCAAAATTAAATATGAGAATGATTCTAATTACATAAATTGATTAATAGATATATAATTAAAGTAATTTTACTTTTAAAACCATTTTAAAACAAAAAATAACATTATAAATTCTTTAAATGAAAAGGATTTTTTAATATAAACTAGCAATTTTCACTATTCATTAAAAATATAATATTTTCAAAAAAATTACAAAATATTCAACCTAATATATTTTTTTACATTATGATTTAAAAATTTAATTTTATAAAATTATAAAAATTGAAATTTTTTATTTTTTACAAAAATAAGTAATCAAAAAGATATTTATGAGAAAATAGTATTTTCAAAACATATAAAAACTTTTATAAAAAGTAAATATGTTTTTTATCATTATGTTTTATTTATATAAAAACATTATACTTAATATTTAAAAATTATTTATTACTATTTATATATCTATGTTTAATTATTAGGTTATAACAGTCATGTATAAATAATAATATTAATAATATATCGTGGTTTGTTAAAATCGGTGTTGCATGTAACACAAGATGAACTTGGTGTTTCATGTAACGAATGATATCAAAGAATTTTTATTTATTCAAAAAATAATAATTCATAAAAAACTATGGTGTTAAATTATAACCCCTTAAAATTAATTTCTCCCATGAAATTCAGGACTCTAATAAAAATAAATAATGATGCTTCTTCCTCATCATGTCCTCAGTTTCTAATGTAGCTTCTTCAAACTAGTGGTTTTGCCACCAATCTTTGACATAGGGAGTGGTCTTGCTTCACAGATCTTTATCTATATGATCTAAAATATCTTAGGTATATTCTTTATAATAAATATCATACTCTAGTGGTACAAAATCTAAGTTCAATACATGTGAAGTATCGGGTATACACTTTATCAGGAGTGATATATGGAAAACATAATGAACTTGAGAGAGGTTTGGTGGATGCCCCAAACAATAGGCTACAATCCCAATACAACCTAGAATTTCAAATGGACTTATATACTTATGGATTAGTTTTCCATTCTTTCTAAATCTCATTACCTTCTTCCATGGAGAAATTCTCCGAAACACCTTGTCATCAACATCAAATTCTAGATCATGCTGATGATTGTATGCATAACTTTTATGCTAACCCTGGTCTTCCTTTATGTGTTATTTAATGGATCTAACCTTATCTTAATTTTCTTCAGATATCTTTTGTCCCAATATATTTCTTTCTCTAACTTTAGTACATCATTCCAAATCTCTATACTTCTTTCCATAGAGGACTTCACAAGGAGCCATATAAATGCTCGAGTGGAAGCTATTATTTTTTGAAAAATCAACTAAAGAAAGTGTTGATCTGAAAACCCTTTTAAATACATAGAATAAGATCTCATAATACCCTATAGGGTTTTAATTCTTATCTCATACTGAACATCTGTCTGAGAATGGTACACAGTGCTAAAACTTAACTCCATATTAAGAGATTGCTAAAAACTATGCCAGAACTTTGAGGTAAACCTCAAATCACAATCAAATAATATTGAATGTGTTACTCCATAAAACATAACCAATTACTTAATGTATATCCTATAAAGATTATCAAAAGATAATTCTTCTCTGCTAGCGATTAAGTGTGCTAAATTTGTAGGGAGATTGACTAAATCCCATATAATATTAGACCCTTTAGATGATTTAGGGAGTTCAATGATAAAATCCATGGTGATGTTTTCTCATTTCCATTCTATTATAGGTAATAGATGTAAAATCTCCTTAGAATATTTTTATTTCTTCCTTAACTTGCTGACATACCAATCACTGAGATACAAACTCTGCGATATCTCTCTTCATTCCATCACACTAGACATACTCTTTCAAATCTATATACATATTCATACTTCCAAGATGAATAGAGAATGAATAACTATGTGCTTCCTTTAACTAATACTTATGCATATATAGTATTAATGGAACACATACACAGTTATTGAAACATATCATTCTTTCATGATCAAGGTTAAACTTAGTAACATTTATAACTTTCTTTCACATCTCTAAACGTTCTTTCTATACCTATTTAATATTCACATGGATAGATGGTTGAACCTTCAATTGAGAAAGATACTATTTATCCCCTTCCTTATGGATCTCTAGAACCATCATTTTCGAATCCATAAATATTGGATATTTTTTTAACATCATCATGGATAAGCTGGCATGATTCTTTCGACTCAGGGCATCATCCACCTTGTTCACTTTCCTAGGGTCGTAATGTATTAAGTAGTCATAATCAATAATTAGATATAACCATATTATTTGGTGTATATTCAACTCCTACTCTGTGAATATATAATTTAAACTTGTGTGATCAGTATATATATCACACTTCTCTCTATAAAGATAATCCCTCCATATCTTTAATGAAAAATTACCGTAGCTAACCCCAAATCATGATTTGGGTAATTTTTCTCATGATTATTCAATCACTATGAGGCATAATCTATAACAATGCCATTCTATATAATAACACATCCCAATACATTATTATATGCATCACTATAGATTATAAACTTGTCTCCACTACTAGGTAATGTAAGAATAGTTTCTCAAACAAATCCTCTCTTTAGTTCTTTGAAATATTATTTTCATTCATATTTAGAGAAGAATTAGATCCCTCCCAAGTTAAATTGATGAGTGTATTAGATTATCATGGAAAATAATTCATAAACTATCAATAATATCCATATAAACCAAGAAAAATATAGATCTCAGTCAGCATGGTTGGGTTGGGCTAACAATCAATAGCCTCTATCTTTTATGGATCAATCGATATACCCTATCTGGAGATTATATGACACAAAAAAGAAACATTTTGCAGCAAAAATTTACACTTTGTAAATTTTGAATATATTTTATCCTTCCTTAGGGTATTTAGTAACATTATTATGTAATATTCATAATATTACTTTCTATTTAAATAAATATGAATATCATCTATAAAGACTACTAAAAACTAATCAGGGTAGTCTATAAATAATCTATTCATTAAATACATGGAGATATCAGGGGTATTATTAAGACCTAATGGAATGACTATATATTCATAGTGTTCATACCTTATAAGGAATGTTATATTGGGTATATCTTTATTATTAACCCTCAATTAACAATATTTATGATGAAGGTAAATCTTGTAAATGTATTGATCTATGTGTAGTTGATCAAATAAGTCCTCAATACAGGGTAGAGGATATTTTTATTCATCACGATCTTGTCCAGTTCCTAATAAATAATACAGAGTCACATAATCCATATTTATTTTTAACAAAAAGAACAAGTTCATCACAAGGTGACACACTTGGAGAAATTAATCCCCTATTAAGGTTCTCCTGGAGTTTCATTTTCAATTCCTACATCAAAATTAAAGGCATTTTACAAGGAGTGTCTGAAATTGGAAAGGAACCAGGTTTAAGTTCTATTAAGAACTGAACTTCACATTTTGGTGGAAGGGTAGGAAAATATTCTATAAAGACATAAAAAATCCCATAAAATAGGCATATCGTTAATGTTGAGTTTCTCCCCAACCATTTGATATGAAATCCCCTCTTTGATATGAATCAAAATCTATATAATGGATGTAATTTCCATCAGAGGATCATATTTATCATCACACTAATAAATGATCATAGGTTGGTTTGGAATATCAAATTTGAATTCCATTCCTCAGATTTTGATGTGGGATTTATGTATATAATACCAATCCCTACCTATGATAACATCAAAATCAAATATAGGAATAATGAAAAGATTTTTTAGAAGCACATTCCCAAAAAATTCAACCAAGTAAAAATCATAGTATTGAGATGTGATCATCGTACCCTTAGGGGTTTTCATTGATAATTATATATATAATTGTCTGGGTGAAATATTTATACCCTTATCAAATTATTTGGATATGAAATAATGGGTATATCTAGAGTCAAATTAGAGATTAACAACTATAGAATGGATGGTATGTGTACCTTTCACCAATCCTTTATTTCACCCCATGTCAGAAATAGTGATCACATGAAATTTACCTTTGTATTGAGGTTTAAGAGGTTACTAACATCAATCATCATCATTAACCTTCAGATTTGGGAACTGGTTAGCATAATGCCCATAATCCATGGGTTTTAAACAATTGATTGTGGGTGGTGAATTCTGTGGAGATTTATCTCTATTTTCATCATTACCCAACTTATTCACATCAG
This sequence comes from Viscum album, assembly GCA_963277665.1. Lineage (NCBI taxonomy): Eukaryota > Viridiplantae > Streptophyta > Magnoliopsida > Santalales > Viscaceae > Viscum > Viscum album. The sequence continues at coordinate 1,915,821,327 of OY728125.1, read as the reverse complement.
TTTAGAATTCTATTACCTGATGACCTTTCATTCCATACTTAAAACATTCATTAGTCTACTTAAGACAATTTCTTTCATGTTTCTTACCACACTTTAAGCATAAAGGAATTATCATCTTCTTTTCTTTATGGTTTTTTATTTTCCGTTGACTTCCATTTTTCTCTTCTTATAAAAACCATGATATTGATAAATTAATCTATACCAATTTTCACCTTGATAGAACATAAAGAAAATATCTTCATAGCCACCAAAGTCTCTTATGGATAATTACCTTCATGAAATTGGTTTTAATCCACTAAAGAATATACCAAACTTACTTTTAGGTAAGATGATAATACCAAAAGCGTACCCTAAAAGTCTTATAAAATTCTCTTTATAGGTATCAATATATTCATCATCATTTTTCTTTAGCTTATGGAACTCCTTCTTCATATTTGTATGAATAATACGAGGATAGTACTTATTAACAAATAAGTTCATCATCTTTTCCCAATCCATGGAGTAAATTTCATCCCATACCCTTGTATTCTTGATGAGAGTGTACCATTGACCTACTTCTCCTTCTAAATGATAGAAATAAAAATGATTTTTTCATGTTCCCAACACTGAATAATGGAAAATATCTTTCTAGTGGTATTGATCTATTGTTCAGCAACTATTGTATCATCAAATTCACTGAAGTAATGTGAACATTGCCTCATGAAGGAATCAACAAAATAATATTCCTTCCGTTTCTCAATTCGATGTTCAGTATGATTCATGGATTGAGAAAGTTGCGTGAGCATATGAATGAGGTTTTTTTATTCCATCTCCCATAACATTTGTATTATCAAGAGTAAAATCATTTCATTATATATCACACTCATCATTAAAATGGTTCCTTTGGGTTCCAAAAATTTAATAAAGCCAAAAATAATAGTTCAATCAACAATAATCATAGTGGGTAACCATATAATCATGATTTTTTAGGATTTTTAAATTATAAAACTTTATTTTTAATCTATTAAACTTTATTTTTATCCTAATTAATTTATATTAAAAATCTATTTAAATCCTTCATAATGGTTTGTAAAAAATTTGTAAATTTCAAAATCATATCCCCCAGGAGTGACAAACCAAGTGTACAATAAGGAAAATTTTTATACATTTGGTGATGATCTAGTCCATATAAATGTTCCCTCTTTAGAGTTATTACCCCTAGGTACCTTTATACTAGATATACATTCACTTATAGTATCCAGACAGGGATGCAATTTCTTGGAAAACACTCACTCTATCCTTTACTAAAATTACAGGATAATATCATATAACTTGACTCATCCTTAGACTTATCCCTAGGCATATCCTTAGTTATATGGCTAAATGTTTCTCATTATAGTTTTAAAAGGTTAACTAAACCTTCATATGATACCAATTATTGTGATCCATGATTTTTATACATAGATATTAAATTTTTGGATGAACATTCCTTACATTATACAAAAAAAATGCATGATGATTATAAAGATATAATGCCTATGAAATATGGAAACATAAAAAACTAGCTCATATGTCAATTACATAATCTCCTACTATGTTATTCATAGATACCACCCATATTATACATATAATACATAATAAATTTCTTTATAACATGAGGAAAGGAAATTTAAGAAAGGGTGATATAAGATGCTTAGTAAGGGTTAAAAAGGGAGATACATAAACATAACATGAGCATAAGTGTTTTATAACATGTAAATAACATATGAAACCCATACCATGCATATCAGAGATCGAAATCACAAGTCATGGCATAAATATAAGAATTTCATAAGATATTAATCATAAGGAAATAAAATAAAATTGTCCATGAGAGCATAATATTGACATAAGACATGGAATTATAACATACACATAAGCATAGAAAATATTTTCTATAATAGTCAAGGATCAATTACAATTCTATCCTTTTGGAATGGGTTTACTCACCAAACTATCATAGTAGTCACGGTTTACTCTTAAGACCATCATGGTGGCCAACGTCCCTTACTAAACCAGGTTCACTCCCCATTCTAGTCTTATCTATCCCATGTGATATAAATATTTACCCAACTAATTGGAGGTATACATAGGTCCCACTCATCTGATAATTAATACCATACATATGTGTACCACAAGAATATAAAAAATTCATTATATCATAACGCATGAGATGAAATGGGTTTCATAAACATTTCACTATACCATAACCTATAGAAAAGAGAAAGGTTTTATAATAATTTCATCATTTCATCATAGTATAACATGTGAAAGTATGTGGGTTTCATAATAATTCCCAAATTGTATAACCCATGTAATTGAATCAGGTTTTATAAATATCATACCATCATAAACAAAAACCCATTTAGTTAAATAATAATAATGGTATCCTTTGATAATATCCCTAGTAAGGCATATGTAACATCAAAGTATGTCATATTAGATGAAAAATTATTTTGAAACGAAACGTGGAATATTTATTTAGGAAAATGAATTTTATTTGAAAATAAAATTATAGAACTAAAAAATTAATTTTTTGTAAATTATTTCATTGAAAATAAATTTTGAACACTTATAAAGGAAGATTTAAAAATCATTTAAAAAATTTCTGGAGGAATATTACTTTTCCACTTTGAAAAATATGTTTTAAAACTTAATACATTTTAAAAATAATTTTATTTTAAAAGAACCTTGAAAAATTATAAATTAATCTTTAAATAAAATAATGGTCATGATGGGGGGAAATTCTATTCATGCTATACACATTAAAACAAATATTCCTTTTATATTTTTTGGTAAAAGAAAAATGGTCCTTATTTGGAAAATGAAATGAATATTAATTTAATTTTTTTATAGAAAGTAAAACATGGTTAAAAATGTCTTTAATAAATCTTTTTTTCTTAAAACATGGTTTTAAAAGAAAAAGTGTTTTCGATCGAAGAGAGAAAAAATGATTATTTTTCATAAAAACATTATTTTGAACTCTTGAGTACATGAAGTGATGAAAATGAAGGAAAAATTGTATTCTACTAAAATAACCGTAGTATAAAAAATTCCCAATTATCTTGAGAGATATATCACAAGTTTTCATCATTGAAATCATAATCATAAAAATCATGATAAACGATGAGATCATAACATAAAAATCTTACCATATTGGTAACTTTGAATCATAATCACCATGAAATAATAATATTAAATGAAACATATAATATCATTAAAAGAGAGATATGTATTATATAACATGTAAAATGGGTAGTATATATACCTCATAAATGAATATAGGTTCATACCATAACATATATCTAAAAGAACAAAATTTAAGACAAAAATCTCTTAATGATTTGGTACCTTTTGAACCATAAAACCAATTAAAGATAGATAAAAAAATGGATTTTTAAGGACCAATAATTTTAAGTATAATAATCATAAATTACATTCATGGTTAGTATATACACCACATACAATTAATAGAAGGTGAATATGACTTTTATCTCATATAAAATAAAAGTGAGACAAAAATCCCTTACCTTAAGTCTTGACATCCTTTATACACTATCAAACCACCTATATAATAAATATAAATTTATTATACTTCTATTATATACCATTTTTTATAAATCATACCATATATTATTCTTTTATGACATTTTATTACCCGTTTATTAACAATTCCATGTTAAAGTCACATTTCCGGCAATAACTGCTTTGTTTTTCATGTATGTTTTGATTTGTTATTTTTGGTCATAATACTTTGATAATAGTTTTATAAAATTGAAAATTTTAACCATTATATAAATATCATATATATTTATTTTTTATTTTTTATAGTAATCAATAATATTTAGGGATAGAAAATAAAATACATTGTTCATGATGACGATAGGTTGTACGTATGCAGGAAAGATATTTGCATTTTCCCAAAGGATTGAAATAAATAAAGTAAACTAATATATTAAAATTATTGAATAATTATTATATCATATATATCACACATTTTCATTAAAACCATCTATATTATCTTCTATGTGAAGCGTGAATGAATCACATCACTTCACGAGACGGTAGTCCACCGTACACATGAGCAACATTATCGTATTCCATCATAATGGAAAGTATGAAGGTATATGTGATATAATTATTATATAAGTATAATAATATCATAAATATCATATATAAAAATTTAGTCTATCATTATATCCAGTCATGAGATGTGGTGATGGAAAATAAATAACATTGGTTCGCGAGATGGTAGTCTACCGTACACATGAAATATGATTTCATATCACAATTGATGGAAGATGAGATGATTCTAGGTAATGAAATTAAAATAAAAAAAATATCATTATATGAATTATTATGAGGTTCTAATATAATCACTATTAAATAATAATTTAATGAGGTGGTGGAAGAAATAAAACAAAACTCTTGGTTAGGGGTGTTACCTCTTCTTTAGACAACTTATTTTGGTTTGTAATAAAATGATTCTTACATTGGTTTCTAAAAAAATTACGGAATATAGTATGGAAGGAGGTAACTAAGTATGTGATTTTTAAGTAATTTTCTAAAAAAATGGTTTTTGAATTATGAAGAGTAGAGGAGAATGGGTTCCATTTTATAAGTGAAGTGAGTTAAACACTTGTAATTTTTTGAAAAGAAAAAGGTGTTACAAAAATTTTCACATTAAAAAGGCTAAAAAATGGACCATTATCATGATTATAAAAGATAAGGTAAAATAATGGCTAGAAAATGGGGATTTTATTTTTGTCATTTTTAATCCGTATATTTTTAGTTTAACCCCCCAATAAACTCATTTTTACATTAATTGCGGTAAATAATTTTTACTATTTTTACTATTCATTACTATAAAAAATTAAGTTTATATTATTATATAATATAAAATATTCTAATTCCAAATATTAAATAATTTTTTTTTTCTAAAATCCATTCATATAAGTGAAAAAATGCAATTTAAAATTAATACCATAGACGTGATAAAAAAGTGGGTTTTGAAAAAGAAAAATGTTCAAAAGTTTAAAAAATGTTATATAAAAATTAAATATAAAAATGATTCCAATGACCTAAATTAGATTAATATAAGTATACTTTAAGTCATTTTAATTTTAAAACATTTTTAAAATACAAACAAACCTTATAAATTCATTAAACAAAAATGAAGCTTCCAATAAAAACATATATTTTCGCTATTCATTAAAAAATTAATCTTTTCAGGAAAATAAAAAAATTCATCCTAAGATAATTTTGAAATGTTTATTTTATAAAATTATTTTTCTAAAAGTGTAAAAATTTAATTTTATTATCGTTTAAATAAATAATTAATTAAAAAACATATTTTTTTTGAGAAAATAGTATTTTCGAAACATTTATTGACTTTTCAAAAAATTAAGAGCATTTTATCAAAATGTTTTATTATATAAAACCATTATAATAAATACTTAAAAATTAGTTATTACTATTCATATCGTTAAGTTTAACGACCATGTTATAATGGTCATGTTTAAATAAAAATATTCATAATATATCTCGGTTTTTAAAACTTGGTGTTGCGTGTAACGAACGCTAAACTCAGTGTTTTGTGCAACGTAATTTATCAAGGAAATTTATTTTATTCAAAAAAATAGAAATTCAAAAAAACATGGTGTGTTACATAGTGCATCATGTGTAACCTCATAGGGCAATCGACATTTAGAATCCCACTAGTGGTCATATCTTAAAACTCAATGGTAATAGGTTAAAATCATTCATCTAATCATTCAATAAACATAATAGAGAAGAGAAGTGAATTAATTAAACCTATTAAATAGCCAATAGTTTATAGATTTAGGGTCTATGTCAAGATATATACATTAAACAAAGTGATTTCAAGGAGCCAAACTGGTTATACCTTTATCCTGAATCTGTGTTTTGTGTTCTATGATAAACATACATGTTTTTTTATTTTCCTTTCCATTTTTTTGGGAACATTAAGGTGTTTATATTCTAAATAAAATTATATTGGTGTGTAATATTTAGGGTTACATCGGTTGATGTATTTTTAGAAAAATCACTTTTCATACAAAAGATCAAACGCAATATTCCATTATCAATGAGGCATATACAAGGGACATATAGTTTAAAAGATAAATTAATTTTAACATGGAATTATTCATTGAGATAACAGGTGTAATTGTTCAATATTTTATTTCTAATTTAAATTTTATAACTCCTCACTTTAACTTCTTTCCCCTTTTAAAATTTATTTTCTTTATAAAATAGGGAAAATGTTATTCTAATTTTTGAGGGTAAAAAGAAAAAAATAATATAATTTTTTTGCATTTCAAGGAAAATATTTGATGTGTACGTCCATGGATAAAAGAAAAAAAATAAAATTTTCTATACATAAATGGGAAAAAATTTATTTAACCATGAACATGATAATACACTGTTAAACTGAATATGGAAAAATATTTCATACCATCATTCTGGTTTTCATTCAATTTTTAGTTCATGAGCATAAATTTTGGAATATGTGGCTATCTAATGTAATATTTAACCATTTACATTTTCATATATTTAATAAAAATACCACTATACTCATCCTATGAATTGTGTGGAATTAGTTTTTGATATTATAGAACCTTAATAAATAGAATTGTTTTGGTGATTATTTTGATTTTAACATGAGTATTCAAAAAGCAAAAAAAACAAAAATTGGCACATAGTGCAATGTATTGACCAAATGTGTGGATTTCGGCACCTGAGGATCATCAATTCATTGTTTTATGGCCTATAGTTGGGATTTTTATCTTTATTTTTGGTAATTGTAATTTTATATTGAGTTGACATGAGATAATTGATGAGTACATGATCTTCACTTGGTTCCCTATATTCTTTGATCCTAGGAGTCATTGGAATTATCTCACTACATTTGTTGAATTTATTAATTTAAATGTAAATTACCATGGAAAAATTTCAAAAAAAAAAATGACGACCACTCTATTTAGGATAAAAATTTGATTCTAACTAGAACTTCTATCATTTCCCCCTTGAATAAAAATTAACTCCAATTTCTATTGTGATGCATAAAAAATCATAATGATTAATTGATTTTAGATGAAATGTGGTGATGAATTTGAATAAAATAATTACATTGGGAGCAGTATATTATTGTGAACCTAGCTTGAATTAATTGACATTGATATGTTTCATGATTTTTTTTCATGATTTCTTTTGGTGAACATTGTACGTTAAAAGGTTTTTAGATAAGGGGATTCAATTTTAATATTTTTGAGATAATTATTAATTGGGATTATAAAAAAACAATTGGGGGTGTGATTAGCCATCAAAATAGGCACATATTAATTTTTTATATTTTAGGATTCATGTGATTCAATGTTAATAAACACATATATTAGTGAATTTTATAATTTTAACTCCATTCCTCATCATGACTATAATTCTTGGTTGAATTGCACTAATATTTGGTAGATTTTGGTTCACCTTATTGAACACAATATGTTCATAATATTGATTTTATATTTCAGCATCGTGTTACCAATTTTATAGGAAATATTTCATCTTTCTAGAGAAATTGGATATTCTCATTTTAAGACACTCATATTTGGCCTTGAGCCCATAAAATTCTGGTCGAAGTGAACTAGATAAAAACCCACTAAAAGGACTGAAATGTCCATGATATGATCTCAATGAAGATAAAATTTAAACTATATAGAAGAAATTTTGTGTGAAATTTCATCAAAATATGGAAAGAGATAATTTGGAGGTTTCAAGGGTGATACAGAAATCCCATGTGGAAGATGAAATTATGGTCCATATTCAGTGTCCTAGAATAACATATAACAATTTTTATCATAACTCCCTAGATATGGGAAAAAATGGAATGATATTTTTATATATCTTAGAATAAATTTAAGGATAACCCTATTAAGGTTTGATACAAGGGAGTTGAAATGGGATATATTGGATTTTATTTCTCACTCTAATTTTTTAATCACTTATGTTAATTGATAATTTCAGTTGATGATCCTAATACTTATTTATCCTTGTTGAATTTTAAGGCTACTCACTTAAAGGGATAATATGATCCATTAACTTGTAGTTCTCATAAAAATTATCCTCTGAATTTATAGTTCATTATAATTAGGTTTTTATTGTTATTTAACCAACAAGTGATGAAGACAGTTTATCTCATTTAATGAATCACTATCAATTATAAGAAATTGATATCGTAAAAAATAAAATTCATCAAATCAACCCCTATAATCACCAAGGATTATCCCATTTACATTAATTGATTTCACTTATTTATATTAGTGATTTAATAACCCACTCAAATAAAACCCATGTTGGCCACATCTTATCAAAAAATAACTGCATAGAATATATGTATTTTCAGGATTCTTCTTAGGTCTATGAGGATTTGAAAACCCAAGATACACTAAAATAGATAGATTAAACCTTGAACATGGGTAAATTTGAGAGAGATCGTGTGTATAAGAATACATAAATGTTGAAAAAAGTTCACTTAATACAATAGTTATTTAAATTAAATATTATTTAAGGAAAGATTATTATTGACCACATCAATGAATTCAACATCATTAGACGTTAGTTGACATTGATGGAAATTACTCTAGATGATTTGGTTTGTGTATTACTATTATTATCTTAATTAAATGATCTAGGTGATGTAGAGGGGGGGGATTATTATAGAAGATACTATAGTAGCTGTGTGTACTATTTTCATACTATTCACTAAAGGTACTTTTGAAAAAAAGGCCTTTGGGCTAAGGAAAAGATATTTCAATCCACAAGACCTTAAAGCCATCAAATTATAAGGCCTATGGGTCAACCTTGTTTTAATTCCTCTGAGTCATGTAAGTTTTTCTCTCAACCTTGTTAAAAAGAGGTTTCTATCCTTAATAAAAGGGTCATGACCCTACCTTGTTTCATTAATTATATGAGAGTTGGAAATATAATCTAATATCCATGAGTATCTATTGAGAAAATAAAAAATATAAGTTCAAAAATTTGATAGATAAAATAATTATTGGGGATATTTAAATAACAATATCATGAAGATTCTCACGATTTGTTCTTTTAATTGATGGAATATTTTTTATAAAATTATCAAAACAAGACAAAGGGATTTAGTCATACATGCTTGAGTTTTTGTAAGAGAGGACATGGAAATGGGTTCATGGATAAATGGAAACCACTTATCAGCAATTCAATAAACACAATATCTGATGGAAGTTATTATTTATCGTTAATTCATGTGAAAATTGTAATTTGGGATTCATATTAATCATTACCTTCCATATAAAATAATTATTTATTGGTGTATTATATTTTATAGAAATTTGAAAAGTTATATCTTATTATGAAGGGTTTCTTAGTATCGAAAAAAATTTATTTTAGTAGTGGAAGACATTAAGAAACCATACTCATGATCATATAAGATTTGAAACCAAAATCCATGCATAATATTAAATGAAGATCATAGCATACAACAATGATAGACAGGCCTGCTATTTTAACCATGCACTTGATGAAAATCACTAATAAACCAAAGAAATCCATCATCCTACTGTATCCAAAGGTTAATAAATCACCCAATGAATTAGAAGAATTCAACTTATTAATAAGGTATAGTAGTACCTTGGGTTTAATGTAAGAATAAAAAATCCCTCCAAGAAGGAAAGATTCAATAACAGATATACTCCCCATTCTCATGGATTAGACCTCTTTATATAGGCCTATGGGACTCTCTCCAAGCCTTTATGAAATCTACATGAACCTTATGAAGCCTTTGATTTGTAAAATCAGTTATAAATTCTTGGTAAAATATGGTTGTATACATGAATTTAACATTTAAATTCATTCATTTGATATCATCATATGTTTCATCTTTTGAAATGTTCATTATAATGATAACTATAGGTAGAAGACAAACTAAATATTACCACTTAATGTTCAAATACCTATTTTATAAATCATAGAATATGATTAATATATAACAAGTTTATGATATGTCAATATTATACATTACGATATAGATAAGGAAATGGTAAGATATGTATATATCATTCCCTGAAATATCCCACACCACAATATATAATATGCCTTGGTTTTGTGTATAATCTAACAACCAGTGAATTTATGGGTAATTTTTTAGAGGAAATTTAAATATTTTTTTTAGAGATCATATTTTTTATTCAGGAATATCATCACATTATGATAGTGGATAGTCACATTGTTGTGAGGGGTTGATTGAGGTTACACTATAGCCTAGGAGGAGCACCATGGAATGAAGTATGAGAGGGAAATTACTCATGGTATGACTAATGGTTGTCACATTATGGTGGATTTGGTTTATTCTATGTATAATTAAGGTTTAAGATGAGTTATTATATTGTTGTGGGTGTCACAAGATGATTAATCCCCCCATATGTTAAGTTTTTATTGTAAAATAAAGACTCTTATGTATGGAGGTCACACGATGGTGGAGGGTGTTACATTTTTCCCATACATAAGAGCTAATCCTTATGTTTTACTTTTCAATATATTCCCTGAGGATGGATAGTAACACCATTACACCTAGGGTCATGTTTTGAAGTGGTTCACAGTGAGATAGGCTATTCCAATAGGTTGACGGCCATTCCATGAAGTCTTGGCCATGTGAGTTTTGTTATTTTAGTGGGTGGTAATCACTTTAAATACTAGAGGGGTCATAGAGTGGTAATGTCCTCATAGGGGCAGGTCACACTGCATGGAATTGGTCATGGGTCAACGTCATGTCATGACCCATGGGGTATTTCAATGAATAGACCTCAGGTTGGGCTATCACTTCATGAAACTCAAGGGAAGAATTATCTTTTTCTAGTTGTACCCTCTGGAGATTTAGAGTAAGGAGAGTATCATGGTGGAAAATATCATTCGGTTTCTTCCCCCATTATTTTTCTCTTTTATTCCCCTTAGTGAGATGTGATTTTGGGACATTTTTTGTGGTAGTTTAGGGTGGGTTCTTCCAACCTCCTTCCTTCATTATTATTTCCCTTATTTTACATCTGATTTGGGATGAATTTGGATAGGGTTTTAGGATTCTATAGGATTATAGTGAAATCAGGATGGTTTGATAATGAATTTTCTCATCATGGCTAGAGGGGATCCTAAGAGGATGAACACACATGGATTTTTGTGGTTTTAGTGGTTCAACATTGCCCAAGAAGTTTTTAGATGATTATTCCACATAGATAAAGTTTAATAATTAATTATAAATTTTTATAATTAGTTATTATGGTAGTGATGGAATGATATAGGTGATAGAGTATTGGTATGATATTGGATGTGGCATGGAAGGGATAGATCAAGGATGAGTGGGCTTAGAAAGGATGGTAACCCCATGTTGGTGGTAGGTGGTCCCTATAATACTATAACATTTTATTTTTTATGCATTAATGAATATTTTTGTGTGAATATATGTGTTCAAGTAAAGGGTTAGGGACTGAAATCACCCTAGTTAAAATGATGGGGTGGCATGAAGCCTCTTAGAGATGGAACGAGTGCTCTGTTGAACATTGGATATTTAGGGATTTTCTAAAGACTATGTCATGAAGGGGGTGAAGATGTTGTTTGAAGTTATAATGTCACACCCATGACTTATTTTAAAGGTCAATTTCATTTAATTTCCATTCATACTTTGTTTTGGGGGGGTTCCCAATCTTTTATGGAGGAATGAGAGAGTGTTCATTAATTGGGCCAAACCGTGAGCCCAATTCCAGATTTAAAAACCAATTTTGTTTCTTTTATAACTTTTTCATTTTTTAATATTTTTCACCCATTCAACTTCCCAAATGACCTCCCCTGACCTATTAACACCACCATTTCAATTTGGAGCTTTTGTAAATCCATAACCAGGGTTTATTTTGGTTTTTATCTAAGGGGTTGGGCCAGCCCGAAAGCCCAATTCCTGTTTTAAAAATATATTTTGATTATGTTATAACTTATTCAATTGTTGGGATTTTTCGGTGATTCCAAGTGGAGCCCAACCCCAATGAACCCAGCCGCGCGACCATTCCCTCTCCCACCTCTTGGAAGCTCTGGTAAATCGCGATTTGATGCCGAACTTCAGAGGGTTCCTCAAATCGCCCAGATTTGAAGAGGTAAAGTCTTTCTTTCATAACTCTCTCAATTCTCAATATTTTTCCTCCATTCCAGTTTCTAAATGACCTAATACATCTTGTACGTACGAAACCCAAATTTTGGATCTTTTAAATTTCATCTACTGGTGTTTTGGAGTGATTACTTCAAGATACTTCAAGTAAATGATCCCTTTCCTTTCCTCTTTAAAATTACTTTGGGTCTAACTCATTGTTTTTTTGGGTATCTTTGGTTATAATTGAGTTTAATAATGTCCAGAAACTAGGTTTTCGAACCTAGGGTTTAACTTTGGGCTTTCTTGGCCAATTTATGTGGTTTTAGGTTTGATCTAGTTGTCTCTTGGTGCGGCGGGGGTGCGATTTGATTTTCGCACGGAGATTCAAGGGTTTCCTTGGTTTTGGTAGGTGATTCCATTGTGTGTGCAATTTTTGTGAATTAGCTTGCTGTTTTAATGGTAACTTAATGTTTATTTCACTTGAATGTTTCTGTAAAAATTGGTTTTAGTTGCATTTATAATGCAAATGAATTTTAAGTTCCATTTTTGGTGAGATTGGGGGTTTTTCATTCAAATATTTTATTGGTTCATTTTGGGCTGACCTATAAGTAATTAGTTGATTTTAATGAACTGTAATAGGATTGAAAATACTGTTTTGATGATTGTCCCATGTGTTTGATGCTGTGAAAGTTGGTTTTAATGTAGTCTGTGAAACACATGAATTTCTAAGAGCCGTGTTGTGTAAAAATGGAGGTTTTACAATGATGTCACTTCTTGAACCATATGAGGCTTCCCAGAAAATGATTTGTTGTTTTAATTTAAATTTATTAGGATTCCATTTATGTTTTTGTAATTCAAAAATGTTCCCATAGTGTGCAATTGGTGTTCTCAAGGTGTTTTTTTGTGCAAGACACTACGTGATTTTGAAGAATTGTTTTATTACAAATCAAAGTGTTTTATTGTGTGTTTTAAGTGGTATAAAAATGTGATAGATACTGTATTGATTGTGTGTGACCAGTATTGGTGTTTTATTTGAAAATGGATTTATGTTGCATGCTGAAATCGTTTGAGCACAAAAGGGGAAGCCCGGGTACTTAGGTGGGCGGATTTGTACTAGTACGGCTAGTGGACCGGATGGGTGTTGTCCCTGTTTCACTTAGCATTTGGATAACGACAACTCTAACTAAACTATGTGGATGATGATTGTAAACCACTATGTTGTGGGTATGATCCATACTAGTGGCTCGTGCACGAGAGTGGATTTTACTATGGATGCTTTACACCGAGGTACGAGGTACATAGGGCCCGAGACAACCTAGTGCCTAGGGGTGTTCCTGGTTTGTTGCTCACTGGATTTTTAGTATTTACCCATGTATTTGGGTGTTTTTTTAGTACATTAAAGTATCTATCATTTCCATTTAGATATGTTAACATTCTGGAAATTCTAGTTTGAAAACTTTTCTTTTAAATCAATGTTGTAATTCTTGGAATTTCATCATCGTTTTTCTTTACAAATTAAAAATGTTTGCTTCTTCACCTTATATTGAATGCACTTTGGAATCATTGGGTGGTATACTATTGGGCTTAGGCTCACACCCTACTTACACCCCTTGGGTGTATGTAGACTTTGTTATGCTTGACTCAGGTAAAGGGAAGGATATGGGCGATGGCAGTTCAGGGTGTTAGTCCTCATCGTTGGGGCGGAGTTGCGGAGAAGGTTTGTGGGTGATGACCCCTTGTCGTGTGGAGTCCATGGGTATTTCATTATGTTGTCCTTATTTGTTTGTAGACCACTTTTAGTGTCTTTAAACATATTTATTCAGTTCTGGTTTTTGTGTAAACATCATTTGGTTTACATTTTTCAGATTCAGTTTATTGATTGTTTTTAATGTTTTATGACTTCATATTCGGGTAAATCGTTCCCAAACAAAAATAAATGATACCCGGGCACTTGTGCCAGCCCGTGGGGATAGGGAACGCCCTTCGGGTCATGTCACGGGCTGGGTTTGGTGCCAGTTTTGGTGGTGACCAGATTCGGTTCGTGACAAAATGGTATCAGAGCAGGTTCACTCCTTGGGTCATGTTATTTGGGGAAGAGTCTGGATAGTCTGGAGCTAGGATTGTCGGGACTTGACATTTCAGTCATGGGTAGTGTGCCTGGCCAGCACACCTCAGGACGAGATTCAAGTCCCTAGGGGATTTATGGATTTATCTGATTCATTTGGTTTTCTTGGTTTAATGATGACTATGGGAAATGAAAAGAGAGTTGGGAGAATAATCTCAGTGAGCTCGCAGGGCCTGGAAAGCCATGTGGAGCCGTGGATATTTCCCTAGAATACTCTCTGTGACGGAGAAGTGATTGGAATATGGCTGCCAACCATATGTCCAAGTCACCCACCGAAACTAGTTTCCTCTCACATTGTCTTGTGTCTCTTTGTTTTGGAATCTTGGAAACATTTATTTTAATGAAAAAAAAATGACTTCACATTAAGGACTGTGAATTTTTGTGAAGTTATTTTCTAGTAAAGTGAAAATGGTTTTTTTTAAAGTCTATAAATGAAATTTTAGAATTATTTCAAAAGGTTAAATTATATGTTTTTACCTCTTTTGAAGGTATGAACTATGTTAATTGGGGTTTTGAAAATATGTTTCTAGTGGAAATTTTTTTAAACCGTAGAAAAGTGTTTTGGATTGAATTAAGTGTTCTAGAATTTTTGTGTGGGGGTTGAATATGGATTTTGGGTTTGGTTACTACTGAACAAAAAAGATTATGAACTTTTAGAACCTTGTCTTGAAATGAGAAGAGTTGAGTTCTTAATTAAATGGAGATTTATGAAATGGTGTTTTTCATGAAATTAGAATTGTTTTGAAATGGGTTGAAATGTTTTGAAGCAATTGTGAAAGGCATGAATATGTGCTTTTATTTAATTATTCATTCTTTTCGAAATTGTTTTGTGAGATTAAAAATTTTGTATTGATATTATGGTTAGTGTTTTTGAGAAAGGAAAATTGTGGTTAAAGTTTTTATTTTAAAAAGAGGAAAGGTTTGATTTTTGGTAATTGGTGCTCTCAAGGGTGACCACATGCATAGGTTTATTTGGGAATATGGATGGATATGAGGTGGGTTCCTAGTGTGGAATGTAAACATGCATGTGTGAGGCTCATGAGATACCATTGGTAAATGTGCAACCCACCAACACTGTTTTTTTTTAAATAATTTTTTTTTTTGAAGGAAAGTGTTGTGTTTTGATAATGTATGTTTGGGAGGTATGGATTATGTGTTTTCAGGATTATTATTGTGGGATGTTTCGAGTTCAATAACCCCTCTTGTTTGAACGATGTTTTGGTTTGGTGTTACATTGATAAGTTGGAATGAAGTGTCGGTCAGTGGTCTCTTTTGAGGAAAAGTTTGGGAGGCCAATGTGGTGGCTCCCATCATGTGTTCGGTTTAGGTTTGTGGTCTTTTGTGACCAAATGACCAGTTTGGTTTTGTCATTGGGTTTTCCTGTAGGCCAGGGTATGCCCCCATAAAGTGTTAATGTATGATTCATGTTTGGCCTATGGTGATTCACCGTGGGATGATCCTCCAGTTGATCAACATAAGGACATTATTCTTGAGGTTTGGAGATTGTGTTTACCCCTATTCTTTTTCAATTATGCAGATCCCTCTATAGTGGGAGAGTGTTTGTGGGAGGTTGAAATAGACCTTAGTTTCTTATGTTTCCTAAGTTGTCTAAGGTCAATGAAGTTCAGAGTTTTCAGTGTAGAATGATGTCTTAAAGGGCCTCTGGGTCTTTCGTCAGTCTCATTGAATCAAGAGTTCATGTTAGGCCACCGGTGTGCAAGATCTTCCCAAGAGTGGCTATTATGGACACTTGATGGAATCATGTTCTATTTTGGACTTAGTACAAGGTCCCTCTCTTTTTGTTTTCTTTTATCCATAATGGTTATGTTCGGTGATTCCTTGCGATGTCATGTGTTCATTTGACTATAAGGGTGAAGATTGTGAAATCTTATGAGAGTCACTATTTTTTTGTTGGATGTGTGTCTACCTATAAGGAATTCTAAATCCTATGTTCCAGAGGAATGTGTTTCTATATGACCTTTCATTCCGCTGTTTAGCATCCGAAGAAAAAAATGGGCGATGTGTGTGCATCCTCTAGGTTCTTGTTTTGGTAAAATGATGGGTTGTGGAAAAGCGGGTTTGAAGTGTGTCATGTCTCAATGAGACCATATGAGATTACAGTATAATTGTTTTTGGCACTGGAAGAAGATGTTCAGTTTAGGGGTTTCCAAATCCTAACTTCGAGGCCGAAGATGCTTCAATGCATTGAGCTCCAGCCATAGGCCTCGGAGAGAAGCTGGCGCGTAGTTAGGGGAAATCCTAGAGTCGTTCAAACTTTTGGTCAAGGTCATATCCTCAATATGAAAGATATGAATAGTTTAAACCTCTGGTGTTGTCGTCTTATTCCAATTTCTCACATTTGGTGGAAAGAGGTGTGAGTACCTTGTTCCCATGTCATACCCTGAGTTGTTTTTTTCCCTTTGGGGTCCCTTGTGTTTTTGGAGAAAAGATTAAAATTTGGGTTAGGCAGGTTGAAGTGCATAGTTTGTACGTAGTTAGAAGTAACCATGTGCCAACCCAGGGGACCGTGTGATAAGAGACAGTAGCTAATGCATGGTCTTCGCACGTCCATGATCCTTGGACAAGGAAACTGTGTGAGGTTTCCTCTTTGGATAGAATGATCCGCATAGTTAACTAGCGGTTTCCCAAACCGTGTGAACCAACTATGCAACCATGCTAGCTCCTTAAAATTCTATTGTTTTTGTTGTTGTTATCCCATAATATTTAGTTAATATGGTTGGGTTTTGTTTGGGGTATACCCACAATGGGACTCATTTAAGTTTTATTGGAATAATTCTGATATTAAGCTACCCCTAATGCTGGGAATTCCGTCCGAGGCCCCCTGTTAGTGTCTTGATTTTGTCTTAAGGAAAGTTGTGTTCATTATTATGGTGGGGAGACCCATCATGGGTATCGTGTATGTTCTCTTGGAAAAGGAATAATTTTAGTTTAACCCTTATAATGGGGAGACCGTTCGTTCCTTCCCCAATTGTTATCCTTATTCTATCTAAGAAAATTGAGTTGTCCCTGGTGGTGGGATGTCCCGATTGGGTCACCCCATACTAGTGACTCAGTTTTCTCCTTGGTGTATTCTAGGTAGGAGGTAGTATCGTTCAAGTCTATCTATCCAAAAATTTGTTAGTTGGGTAATTTTGGGGTTGGAGAACACCCAATGGTTTTATTTATGTAATGTTGTGGTAGCGTTATTCGAGTTCGTTGTTCGTTTCAAGTGGATTGCTTGAGCGTGGTCTTGTAGTATTTGAGGTGTTTTGTTTTGGGATGTGTTTTTAGTGTTTTTCATAATTTTATGTAAGTGGGGTACTTTTTGGTTGGTGATAGTATTATCTTCCTTCGTTTGATCAACTGGAGATGTTCGTCCTTTTTGAAACGGGTGAAAATGTGATAAGGAAGTCTGTCTTGGTCTATCGTTTGGGCTTTGCTTTTGCATCTGGTGTTGTTGTGGCATTCCGGGGGCGGAATGCTTTATGGTGGGGAGAATTGTCACACCCATGACTTATTTTAAAGGTCAATTTCATTTAATTTCCATTCATACTTTGTTTTGGGGGGGTTCCCAATCTTTTATGGAGGAATGAGAGAGTGTTCATTAATTGGGCCAAACCGTGAGCCCAATTCCAGATTTAAAAACCAATTTTGTTTCTTTTATAACTTTTTCATTTTTTAATATTTTTCACCCATTCAACTTCCCAAATGACCTCCCCTGACCTATTAACACCACCATTTCAATTTGGAGCTTTTGTAAATCCATAACCAGGGTTTATTTTGGTTTTTATCTAAGGGGTTGGGCCAGCCCGAAAGCCCAATTCCTGTTTTAAAAATATATTTTGATTATGTTATAACTTATTCAATTCTTGGGATTTTTCGGTGATTCCAAGTGGAGCCCAACCCCAATGAACCCAGCCGCGCGACCATTCCCTCTCCCACCTCTTGGAAGCTCTGGTAAATCGCGATTTGATGCCGAACTTCAGAGGGTTCCTCAAATCGCCCAGATTTGAAGAGGTAAAGTCTTTCTTTCATAACTCTCTCAATTCTCAATATTTTTCCTCCATTCCAGTTTCTAAATGACCTAATACATCTTGTACGTACGAAACCCAAATTTTGGATCTTTTAAATTTCATCTACTGGTGTTTTGGAGTGATTACTTCAAGATACTTCAAGTAAATGATCCCTTTCCTTTCCTCTTTAAAATTACTTTGGGTCTAACTCATTGTTTTTTTGGGTATCTTTGGTTATAATTGAGTTTAATAATGTCCAGAAACTAGGTTTTCGAACCTAGGGTTTAACTTTGGGCTTTCTTGGCCAATTTATGTGGTTTTAGGTTTGATCTAGTTGTCTCTTGGTGCGGCGGGGGTGCGATTTGATTTTCGCACGGAGATTCAAGGGTTTCCTTGGTTTTGGTAGGTGATTCCATTGTGTGTGCAATTTTTGTGAATTAGCTTGCTGTTTTAATGGTAACTTAATGTTTATTTCACTTGAATGTTTCTGTAAAAATTGGTTTTAGTTGCATTTATAATGCAAATGAATTTTAAGTTCCATTTTTGGTGAGATTGGGGGTTTTTCATTCAAATATTTTATTGGTTCATTTTGGGCTGACCTATAAGTAATTAGTTGATTTTAATGAACTGTAATAGGATTGAAAATACTGTTTTGATGATTGTCCCATGTGTTTGATGCTGTGAAAGTTGGTTTTAATGGTGTCTGTGAAACACATGAATTTCTAAGAGCCGTGTTGTGTAAAAATGGAGGTTTTACAATGATGTCACTTCTTGAACCATATGAGGCTTCCCAGAAAATGATTTGTTGTTTTAATTTAAATTTATTAGGATTCCATTTATGTTTTTGTAATTCAAAAATGTTCCCATAGTGTGCAATTGGTGTTCTCAAGGTGTTTTTTTGTGCAAGACACTACGTGATTTTGAAGAATTGTTTTATTACAAATCAAAGTGTTTTATTGTGTGTTTTAAGTGGTATAAAAATGTGATAGATACTGTATTGATTGTGTGTGACCAGTATTGGTGTTTTATTTGAAAATGGATTTATGTTGCATGCTGAAATCGTTTGAGCACAAAAGGGGAAGCCCGGGTACTTAGGTGGGCGGATTTGTACTAGTACGGCTAGTGGACCGGATTGGTGTTGTCCCTGTTTCACTTAGCATTTGGATAACGACAACTCTAACTAAACTATGTGGATGATGATTGTAAACCACTATGTTGTGGGTATGATCCCTACTAGTGGCTCGTGCACGAGAGTGGATTTTACTATGGATGCTTTACACCGAGGTACGAGGTACATAGGGCCCGAGACAACCTAGTGCCTAGGGGTGTTCCTGGTTTGTTGCTCACTGGATTTTTAGTATTTACCCATGTATTTGGGTGTTTTTTTAGTACATTAAAGTATCTATCATTTCCATTTAGATATGTTAACATTCTGGAAATTCTAGTTTGAAAACTTTTCTTTTAAATGAATGTTGTAATTCTTGGAATTTCATCATCATTTTTCTTTACAAATTAAAAATGTTTGCTTCTTCACCTTATATTGAATGCACTTTGGAATCATTGGGTGGTATACTATTGGGCTTAGGCTCACACCCTACTTACACCCCTTGGGTGTAAGTAGACTTTGTTATGCTTGACTCAGGTAAAGGGAAGGATATGGGCGATGGCAGTTCAGGGTGTTAGTCCTCATCGTTGGGGCGGAGTTGCGGAGAAGGTTTGTGGGTGATGACCCCTTGTCGTGTGGAGTCCATGGGTATTTCATTATGTTGTCCTTATTTGTTTGTAGACCACTTTTAGTGTCTTTAAACATATTTATTCAGTTCTGGTTTTTGTGTAAACATCATTTGGTTTACATTTTTCAGATTCAGTTTATTGATTGTTTTTAATGTTTTATGACTTCATATTCGGGTAAATCGTTCCCAAACAAAAATAAATGATACCCGGGCACTTGTGCCAGCCCGTGGGGATAGGGAACGCCCTTCGGGTCATGTCACGGGCTGGGTTTGGTGCCAGTTTTGGTGGTGACCAGATTCGGTTCGTGACATATAAGGTCCCAAGATAGGTCCTTGTTCTTGAAATTATATACCAATTACTTAATTTGGTTTCCTAAGACTATCCTGGTAGGTATGAGAGGATGGCACCTAGTAGCGACATGTGATATAGTCATGCATCTCATGCATGATGGGAACACCCTCTTGAGGGTGGGGTTAGAGACATGGCATTTTACATGAGTGTTTAAGTCCTTTAGGTATTGATGTGGTGTGCTGGGGTGGGTTTCTTCCAAACAATGTCTTAAAAGATCTCCAAGGAAAGATGTAGGATGAGACTACAGTGAGGGTTGTGGGAATTTTTTGGATGAATTGGCATGGGGTCTCCAAGGGGATTTGTGTGAGTTATCTCTTGACAGTCCATGGTTAATGATATTAGGTTTTGATATTATAATTTTAAGAGGATATAGACCAACCAATTGAGTTTTGGGGTCACGTAGGGAATGTTTAATGAATAGATCATCATGGGGTGATTAGTGTGGGTTAGTACTGATGGGTAGAGATTAGATTAGGTTTTGTAAACCTGACAAAAAAATTTTAATAGTGGGTTCCCTAGATCCTACTTGAATAGTAATTTTAGATTACTATATTGTGTATAAAATTAGTTAAGAATGATTCACAGTTACCCTAATAGTGTTGATATTTCTATATCTACTATTTATGTGGTAATTTCCATAGATTATTTTTCATATTAAAAGGTAATATTAGTTCTTAGTCTATAATGTGAACCTCAAGATATTATGAAATTAATCATAAATATATTCCCTATGGTCTAGATTCATTATAATGACTGGATATCGATGATGTATGACTATCAGGTGCCGGGGGATCATAATCACTGAGACATCTTCTCATGAAGTTCTCACTTGGTGATCTTCAGCAGATGAGATCATGAGAATTGTCCTTCTAGTTGGAACACCACATGTTTTAGGTGTCATTGGTAGTTTCTATCTACAAAAACATGTAATGTTCTCATGAATTGATATTGTTATCACTTTATACTATTTGATCGTGTACTTTTATTCATGGAAAATACTATATCATTGAATTCCTCACAAGGTATCTTGTGTTGGGTGTGTCATTGGTGGAATGGAATTGATTGAATATTGAAGAAAGTTTTCTCACTTTTGAAGGGAAGTCATATCTCAGGCCTAGTTGAATAGGATGATAATACCTTCATTAAATCCATGGTTATAGTAGAAGAAGATATTAATGTCTATTTAGTTTAATGAATAATAAATATATAAAGGATGATGACACAAAGTGCATGTCTTTCTTTATGAGATATCCTAAACAAAGAGATTATATTACACAAATTATGTTCATAGGAAAGGTTTTAATTTCTATAAATTTTATTTATCTCATTAGATGCATTGATGGGTTGCTAGACTCTTCTCCTAGTCTATGAATAATATTCACTACTATCATGATAAGAGCCTAAAGTGTCCCACACTAATATTATTAAAATGTATGACGTATTCCATTGAATATAAGCTTTGGATATGATGGGCCCAACCACTGGGGTCTGAGTGATGTCTAAGAATTATTGATCTCCATGAAAATAATAAATTCATATTATTGAAGTTTAGAATAATTGGTATTAGATTTATCCATTAAATACATTCACAAGATTTTAAGTGAATACATGGAAAAATATTATACAAAGAAATATTATTTTAATATTCAAGGTTTGATTAATATTTGAGACAATATCGAGTCAAGTTAATGACTCCTATTTGTAGCATAATATGTTTATTAAATTAAAAAAAGTGAAAAAAATATAAATGCTATTTATGACTTAATAAATCGGTTATAAGCTATTTTTTTATATCATATATAGTGGGAAATTTATATTCAGGGGTTAGGGATCCAATTTCGAGTATTATGTATATTTCAATATATAATGTAAAGAGGATACCTTGTAATAAAAAACAAAACAAAAAAGTAAGGACTACTGGTTCCCTCTCATGAACTTCTTACTAATGGGGACACATATCGACAACCTCCCATACCCACCTCAGCCTAGCTTTCATTTCCACAACACTCCCTTTACACACCATCCTCAACCCTACCAAATCGGGCCTCCTATAGGGCCATGACCACTGAACTTTCCCTTGATATGCACTGTCACAACCCTCAATCGACCATCTTTTATCATGCCAGTACTACTGTGGGATTCTCCATCTGACCTCCATAGTTTCCCCTTGTTAAGCAGCCATCTCCCCAATATGTACTCCCTGCCTCCCATCATGAGCGGCCTAATCCCATTGCCTTGACTGCCTAGATCCTGAGCTATCGCACACCTTCTATGGTTGGAATCCATTGTTTGTAGAAGACCCTACCATCGAGATATGCTACTCAACACATCAGACCCATCCAAAATGATTGTCCTTTAACTAGAATCCCCCCATGCTAGCGACCCTCGGCTCATGGCCTCCTTAGCTAAAATGGGTTGCCCTGACCTAGGTAGGGTTGGGTCAAGGATTTCCCATCCAAGGAAGCCCTGTCAGGTCCATAAAAGGAAAAAACCCATTTCAATGTTTTATGGGCTGATTGTGACCCATGAAAAAGGAAATGTTTACAAACACACACACACACATTTCAAAATTAAGTTATATATTCAGAAATAAAAATTTAAAAAATTAAATTCTAATCTTTGTAATAAAAATTATAAATTAGGAACAAGTGGTAATTTTAATTGACTTATAATTAAAATTAATTAATTTAATTCATTTAAATCCATCGACATAAATTTATCACAATTTAGTATTTATTCCTCAATTTTGTTTCTTGTCTAACGATCTTAATAATATACTGATCAATGTATGTCTAGTTTTAAATTTATTTAATTAATTATTTCAATTGTGTGCAATGCATATATTTATTTAATTAAATAAATATTCCGCACATTGTCAATAATATCCTAATATGTATAAGGATCTATATGTGTATCAATTTTATTATATATATATTTTTCAATTCTTGATACCCCACTGACTTGCATGTGATTATTTTTGTATTATGATGATGATTTTTTAAGATGTGGGCAACAATGAGATGATGAACTATTCTGATGATATTGAGATGCATTGGATCGGGGTGTGAGTTATGACATGATTCGAGACCTAACTTAGGTATGATACACATAAGGCCATGATTGATTCATTGATTTTAAATGGATCAAATAATACCAAATGATCAAGATTATTTTGTTAGTTTATTTAAATTATTCATTTTTATTATTGTATCGAATATGCATGTTTATGGTAACACATAAAATAAAAATCTAAAATGAAAATTTTAAATCCAATTAATCCAAGATGAATGGTTTTCTATTCACTTCATTGTCATGTTGTGAGTATGATCACATAGTTTTTGCATTTTAGATATAAAATTATTTCATTCATCAGGAAATATTAATAACCCTCAAATTAATATTAAGCTATAATGTATTTCTTTACTATAATTGGAACAAAACTGTGTGTAAAGGGTGCTCTACATCCCTAGTTGAGGGTGTATCATACTACCAGGGAGTTCTTATAAAGGAAATGGGTTGGATTAACTAAATATGGAAATAAATAAGTATATATATCTATCTTGTTTCATATTTATAGATAAATCATTGAGTAAATCATTTTTGATTCCTTGAATCTGGGACTTCAGTCAACAATTCAAGAAGCCTTGATTTAATGTGGTTGGCTAGTAAAATGACTACCTTGAAACTCTTCGAGTTGTGGCATAACCATATCTTGGACTATAAGGAGAGACTTTAGGGATGATTTACACAAGAATAATCTAGTATCTGAGTATTATGAAACTAGGAGTGAGTGCTACCTGGCTTTGATAAAATACTGGGAGGCATTTATTGATTTAATCAATAATGTCTAAATTGGAAATCAAGATAAAAGTACTAATATGACAATTTTTTTGAACAATGAAAAGTAATACCATAAATAAACTATGATAAATATTGAAAAATGACATTTCCTTACCGGTATTAGTTTCTAAAGAGTAGTAAAGGTACTTGAGAAAACACTTCATCACCTTTTGGGTAACATTCTACAATAAATAAGAACCTAAAGAATGTTTAATATTCATCTCTTATAGTGAACAAGTTGAAAGATAAGGTGAAAAGGACAATGAAAAGTGTGATTCTAGAATAAACATTTGAAAAATCCATCAAATAACCAAGGTTTATCATTAAACATGAGGCCATTTTTAGTGTGTCGTGAGATAATAATATGGATGTTTAAATGCTATGAAATGAATTGAAGAAGCAAGTAATCACTTCTTATTTAGGTACATTCATTAATGTATGTTATATTTATATCATTATTTTTTGGGTATTTAATATAATATTTCTATCATATATGTGTATTTAAATATAGTAACCAATTATGAAAATAAATTCTCTAAGAATTAAAGAGAATTATCAAAGTAGTTAAGAATGGGTGATTCCTAAGTTAGTGGTGAGAATCACACAACTTATAATTTCCAAGTAAATGGTTCTAGTTGAAATTATATTTATTATAACCATAAAATTTATCTCATGTGTTCATTGGACATAAGGAAACATTATTATTGTTTTGTAATTAATGTTGTTTATAGTATCTTGTACTCAACTAAAGGATTATTAAAGCTTGAATAATTAGAAATAATCAATGATTATAAAATGTAAGACTTATTTATACCTAGATTTGGAAAGATAAATCTTTTTCAATAAAAAATAAGTGGTTTTAAATAATATACCTAGTATGGTTTTAGAACCATTAGAGTTAAATACATTATGTATTATCAAAAAATTTACTTATTTAGTTTTGGACAAAGAAAACTTTAAACATAAAGGCGGGGAACAAAGATTTCAGAACTATTTTAGTTAAAGAGTTTAAACTATTCAAAGGTTATGCTAGTGGTAAATATACTTTATAATATTCCATTTAGTGTTGTTTGAGGAATGTGAAATTAATGTATGGTATATGCATGGAATAGAGATATGAGTAGCATTGGGCTTGTGCGATGAATAATATCTTGACCAAGCATTCATCGATCATTATAATGTAGTGTGGAGTAATTTATAAACACAAATAAACTTACACACATAGAGATATTATGTTAATGAGGTTTGATTATGTGTATTACATAAAAAAATTGACAATTAAAATATAGCGTGGAGTAATTTTTAAATGTACATTACCATACACACATCAACGTTATGATGTTACGGAGGATCGATGACGAGTCTTACATAAAAATATTGATCTTTAAAATGTATCATGGATTAATTCATAAATTCAAATTTCCTTATACACATCAAATTTATGATGCAAGAAAAATTATAATCAATATAAAGATACATATGCATCATAAATATTCTATTATTTTTGAGACATGCTTAAAAAATAGCAGTGTTATCCTAGAACCATATGCCAAATATAATGAAAATGGATATCATATGAGTTATAGTATGATATAAATCCATTATTTCATAATAACATGTGTTTAAATTCAAACTAATTAGGATATAAAAAACATGCATCAAGAAAAACACATTTTGTATCTAAAGTAATTATCCTAATTGTATTGAAAAGATATTACTTAATAGCATGAGATAGAAAATTTATAGTCAAGAAAAATAATATATTTATATAAAAGGGTTCACATATCTATTAGAGACAATGGGAGAAATATTGAACAGGGTTTATTCAATGCCTAATATTCCCAATTTGTTGGAATATAAACAAGTATCACAAGAGAATGTGGAATAGGAATGTTCCAGTGATACATACTATGTTCCATGGAATGGTATATACTAAGGTAGATATAATAGTTCATATACCTAATCAATATTACATATACATACAAGTTATTGAAAAATACAAGTTGGAACAATTTGAGAGATATTTTCTACCAATGTCACATGGAATAAATATCTCTAAGAAGACATGTATGAGACATAGGAGGAGATTGATGTGGTTAGTATAATTATATATGATTATCCAAGGAATATAATAACATACTCCATGATATGTAAAATATTAAATATTTCCAACATATACATTATTGTAGGAAAATATCAGTTATATCTAGGAGAACAGAACAATAAGCAGTCAGAACTATCAAAATGTACTCGAGATAGTACAAGTTATACATTCCTTGTACTTAGAGAGTAAGATAAACTAGTTTAAGGGGAAGAAAATAGTATTCCTATAGATCAATATGGTCTAATATCATAGTCACACTAAAGTAATGATCAAGAGAAGCTCATTTAATCCTATAGTATCCATATCTAAAAATATTAAGGGAGTTGTGGATTCTAATGAAGCTAATGAAGCAATGTCAAATATGAAATGATTTGTTCTAGTTCTTTGAATCACACATAATAAGTAAATTTATAGCATAATATATATTATGATAATTATTTTACTAGCACTACCCAAGATTTCAAGTTTTTATAGTAGACAAAAAGAAATATATCGTGGATATTATCTCTTGAGGAATCTTTCCCATGTTGGTGTAGTCATAGATAAAAAAATAACCACACAACCGAGATGTGGTAGGCCCATGAATAAATCCATAACTCCACCAAAACATGATATTATCATGTTATAAATAACAAATATAGTTATAAAGTTTTCTTTACTGAAACACGGGTATTGTAATAGTGGGTTCCCTAGACTCCACAAGGTATATACTTTTATATTACCATATTGTGTATATAATGAGTTTTACATGATGTACACTTACTATAATAGTGTTGATATTTCCATTTACACTATTTACAAGGTAATTTACATATTTTATTCTTCGTATCTAAATTTTATAGCAGTTCCTAGGCTATAATGAGGACATTGAAATATGATGTAATTAATCTTAATTATATTTCCTATGGTCTAGATACATCATAATGGCCTGAAATAAGTGAAGTAAGAATATTAGGTGATGGGGGATAAATGGATTGAAACATTTTCTCATGAAGTTCACACTTGGTGATATCGAGTAGATGAGATCATATGGACTAACACGCCAATAGTAACACGACATGTTTTAGGTTTCATTGGTAGCTCTTAAATGTGAAATTGTGTAATGGTACCCTAAATTGATATTATTATGAATTAATACTAGTTTATTACATATAGTGATGTAAGGGAAAACTGCGGAATTGTAGTCTTAGTGAGGTAGCCTATGTTGGGTGCATCATCGATTGTATGAAATTTATTGAATAATCAAGAAAGAATTCATCTCTTTTGAAAGGAAGTGATATCTTGGACTTAAATGACTAGGATAGTAGAACCTTCATTAAATAAAAAGGCATGATAGAATAAGGAAAGTATGTCAAATTAGCTCAACAATACTACAAACACGGCCTTTATCAGCGCTAAAAATTGCCTTTATCAGCGCTAGAAAAGCACTGATAAAGCCAGCGTAGATAGGGGGGGGTCCCCTTTATCAGCGCTAAAAATTGCCTTTATCAGCGCTAGAAAAGCACTGATAAAGCCAGCGTAGATAAAGGGGGGGGGGGGGTCCCCTTTATCAGCGCTCCTAAAAGCGCTGATATAGGACCCCTTTATCAGCGCTTTTTTTAGCGCTGATAAAGGGGTCATGTATCAGCGCTTCCTTTATCAGCACTTTCGTTTTAGCGCTGATAAAAGTTAAAAAATTTAAAAAAATTTAAAAAAATTTAAAAATTTTAAAAAAATTTAAAAAAATTTAAAAAAACTGCCAATCGGGGGGGGGGCTTTTATAGCACTTGAACCCCCCCCCCCCCTTTTACAGCGCTTTTCGGCCCCTATACAACACCCCACGCACCCCACGCACCCCCCTCCACCCTTTAACAACGCTTGCTCCAATATTCCCCATGCGCGCGCACCCCTACCTCCACCAGGATTTGAACTCGAGACCTCCCCCCTGCGCGCCTAAGCCCTTACCACTACTCTATTTTGATTTGGTTTCCAATTCATGATATCTCTATATATATATATTTATATATTTTGTTATATTTATTAGTATAGTAATATATATTTATATTAATAGATATATATAGTTATATTATAATATATAGTTATATAGTTATATTATAATATATATAGTAATATTAATATATATATAGTGGTATTAATATATATCTATATCTATATATATATATATATATTTAGTTATATTTATTTGTATAGTAATATATATTTATATTAATATATATATATAGTTATATTAACATATATATATTTATATTAACATATATATAGTTATATTAACATATATATAGTTATATTATCATATATATAGTTATATGAATATATATGAATATATATTTATATAGTTATATTAATATATATATAGTGATATTAATATATATATTTATGGTGATATTAATATATATATATTTATAGTAATACTAATATATATATAGTTATTAGATTAATATATATATAGTTAGATTAATATATATATAGTTAGATTAATATATAGGTATATAAATATTCATATATTGGTATTTTAAATAAAATGGATGTTAGTTATTATTTAGATAAAGCTAATATATTTTATATGTAAATATATTTTATTATTTATATTTATAATTATATTTTTAGGTGTGAATATTTAAAAAATATGAATATATTGTTATATATTTGATTATAAATAGCAGTGAATTATAAAAAATGATGAAATTTCAAAGACATAATATCAATATGAATGTAATACCTTGGAATAAATTCATACCCCACCAAAAAAATCCAATAATACCCCCTTAAACGAGGGTGAAAATCCACAAAATGTTAAAAAATCGGGGTACCCCGACTAAAAACTCAGTTTTGGAGGCCTTCTGGGCCTCATTTGGCCTCAAAAATCGCTTGACTGGGGTCCCCTCGAGTCACAGAGATGTAGATCTCGTCGCAGGCTTCGATTTGATATGTGGTAGAGCTCAAACGGACATCCGAATCAAAAGTTATGGCCGTTTGAAGTTTGAGTTGCGTTTTCATCATATTTTGGATCTTTTTTTAATTTTTTTTAATTTTTTTAGTCCTCAAATTGTTATTAAATGACTATTACTCCATAATTATTATCAAAATATTAATTAAAAATATTTTTTTTAATTTTTTAAGATGTCATCTTCACTAAATATCTTATATATTAAGTATAATAAGTGTAAATGTATATTTATACTTATCTAAAATATATTTAAAAATTATATATTATATTTATATAACAATATAACTATATTTATATATTAATATATTAATATATGTTAATTTTTTTTGAAGCCGACCCTTTATCAGCCCTAAAAAAACCACTGATAAAGGACCCCTTTATCAGCGCTACTAAGCAAGCGCTAATAAAGGGGGTCCCTTTATCAGCGCTACTAAGCAAGCGCTGATAAAGGGGGGCCCTTTATCAGCGCTAACAAAAGACCTGATAAAGGGGGGGGGGGGTCCCTTTATCAGCGCTAAAGAAAAAGCGCTGATAAAGGGGTGCCTTTATCACCGCTTTTGTTAGCGCTCATAAAGGGACCCCCCTTTTTCAGAGCTTTTTCGTTAGCGCTGATAAAGGGGGGCGCTGTGAAAAACTGTTTTTGTGGTAGTGCAATGAATAATAAATCAAGAAAGGATGAAGACCCAAAGTGTGTATCCTTGTTTATGTGATATCATAAGACAAAGGGATTATATTACACAACATGTATTTGTAGGAAAGGTTTTCATTGATATTACTTTTACTTTTCTATTTAAGGGAATTAATGGGTTTCTAAAATACATTCCTAGTCTATGAATAGTATTCACTACTATCGTGATAATGGCCTAGAGGGTCACACACCAAGTTTATTCAAAAGTCTAGCCTATTTAGATGAATAAGAACTTAGGACATGGTAGGACCCACCACAGGGGTCTGAGTGATGTCTGTGAATTATTGATCCCTAAGAAATAAATAAATTCATATTATTCAACTTTAGAATAAATATAATTGAATTTATTTATTAAATGTTTTCATAATATTTTAAGTGAATACATAGAAAAATATTATAAGAAAAAATACTATTTCAATATTCAAGGTTCATTTAATATTTGTTGTAATTTTTATTCGAGTTAATGGATTGGATTAATCAATTAATATATTTATTATATTTAAAGAATGTGATAAAAATATAAATTGCATTTATGACTCTGTAAAGTGGACATAAGATGTTATTTATAGATTATATAGTGGGAAATATATATTCGAGGGATGAGGATCCGATTCCAAGTATTATGTAAATTTAACTATATAAGGAAGAGAGGATACCATGCAATTTAAATATTTATCACATTATAGATGAGATCCTATATCTCCTCTATCTCAATCCCAAGAGATATATTCTCTCAACCTAAGACATTGATCAAATTTCATCTTCACGGATCAATGTACCGATGCAGTAGTGATCGTTGGGACATTGAAGGCATCATCATATAACTGAGTTAGCCCCCAAAATTCAATGATCGATGTTACCATAGACATTTGAAGTATGTTTGGATGATATAGAGGGAATTTTATTTGGTGATGAGTGGATGTCAAGTGTGACTTCATATTAAAATTGGTAATTTTTTCTTTAATTTTTGTTTCTAAATTATTTTATGCAAGATTCCTTGGATTTTATTAGGGATATAGTTCATTGGTGATGAAGTAGTCACATCGTTCGTTGGTGAAAAAATTTAATTCCTTAGGTCATATTCAAATGCTACAAGCCTCATTACCTTTAAAATTTACTTACGAGAGGTATGATAATTCCAATAGGTTCATCTTGTTGTGCATGTATGACTGATATAATCTAGTGGAAAATATCCTAGCATATATGGGCATAAATTTTGAGATCCCTAGATGAAATATGACTTTATCCAATTATAAATGTGATTAACCATCAGACCGACCTAGTATTGGAATGTTTTGAATTTTACCATTGGTTGGATATCGAGATTACCTTCTCACATCGCTTGTTGTATGTGTTGTGGAATGGGAATAGATTGGTGGCCTCACCTAGAGTGAGAAGGTATTAGAAAGACCCTGAATCGAGTGAGAAATAAGTGGTTAGTGGGGCTCTGTATGTGATTAACCATGAGAATTGTTTCCTTTTGGGGGAGTTTCAGCTTGTGTGAGAGGTTTTCCATTGATACTACCTCTTCATATCACTATATTATATGATTTCCATGTGGCCCACCTAGAGACGATTTGATTTGGATTATGTAAGAGGTTTTATGTTGTGATTCTATATATAGATTAATTATTGTATGTAATGTGATGCCAGATGCGACCATGGGACCATATATTGAAGGGGGTGTTTTGGATGTGTGAGGGGTTGGGTATTGATATGCCATCCTCAGATAGCTTATTAGACGTGATGTAATGGTGAGACCCACCCCAGGTGAGATAGTAGCAGTCACTGTGTTTTGGAATTAGATGAGATGTGAGCCCCACCATATCTGAGATGGTGGTGGTACAATTATAATAAAATAAGGGATGTGAGATAGAGGATTGGTATGAGACTCTACCTATATTAGAGGTTTGTGTTTGTGGATTGGTAAGACACTTTACCTTACATATTTAGGTAGTGGTTAGACATAGTATTCATTCCTACATTGAGTATTTGGGTATGGGTTGAGATTTATGGAATGAAGAAACATCTTCTTTGATGATTTTTGTGAAGGTATGGCTACGTGTCATGATAACCTAGTTTTCACAAGATGATCTGATGCACATATTCAGTGTCGACCAATTCTCAAATAGACATAGGAATACATCCCCATATACAAGAGGACACCGACTAGTATCAAGGGTATAGGGTGTTACTATAGGGAGATTATATCTTCATATTAGAGATCAACATAGTTTAAAACAAACCAGACATTATCTGTAATAGTACATAATTAGACTATGTAGGAGAAATAAATAAAAACATGCTATATCAAATGATAATGTTGCATATAGACCCACACTCAAACAAGAATACATCGACTGACCACCCATCGATCTGATCACATATAAAAGACAACAAAAAGAAATAAATACACAAGAGGCTCTACTACCATCCTTGATCTTTGTAAAATACCGATCTCCAATCTCATTTGTGCTATCTTGCTCAACCATACAACACTTTTCCTTTACCCAACCTGAACATAAGATAAATGACATCTGCATGAGAACTTAAGTGTCGTGGATACTCGGGAAGGGTCTGACTACAAATCAGTACGATACCACCACTAGGGCCCCACACATAACCAATAAATACAAGGTGTTCACATGTGACATGCTTGGAATCAAAAATTTAATTACTGGTGAAGAGTAAATTAAACAACCACCATTGATCCTTAGTTCTAATATGACACCTAGAATTGACTATACCTATTTTGGCCCCTTCCAAATTGTGGTATAATAAGTAACCACTTAGGGGGAATATATTCATCCAAAAACATAATAAACCTCCTTGAGGAAATATACCTATCCTCAAAACATATAATCACCACCTGGGGGAAATATACACATCCATACAATACAATAAACCTCCTTGGGAATCCCCATCCCAAATCCACAATAATTTCATACACCTTGGGGGTTCACATCCCCTACCTGGAACAAGGAATAATCTTCCATTACTCGAGGGCCGTTGAAAAATCCTAATTCTTGATCCATTATATATATATATATATATAACATACTACTAGGGACATAACCCATTCAGAACATTATACATATCATATATTTCTATAAAATATGCACTATATAGACTCTAATCATACCCTTCCCAGAACCACATGTCACACCTCTCATATACCTGAGGGTATATACTCCTTAAAACACCATGTCATAGCAAATGGGTTGGTCAATCTCTTATAATCAACATACATCTCATAATAACATTTAAAACATGGGATGAAAAATATCCTATCTTATCTCATAACACCTAGGTCAAACTCCCATGTTAATCATCTACACTTACTACTAAAACCCTACCTGGATCACATTATTGATTCCAGTTCTACAATGACCCTTAGAATCATCACTACCCATTCCCATTCCCACCCTCTCTGGGGATGTCATCACACTGGGGCACCCACAAGGGCACCCTTAGTCACACCATAACACATACAACATATATGAGTTCCTCAATATCAACCACATATCTTGAGCAAGGCCTATCACTCATAGGGGATACCAGCCCTCAATGTCATCATAGTCATACCACGATCTTAGTGACATCATAGAAAATTTCATATGATCATCACTCTTAGAGTGATGAAATCACGACCACCTCCATTAAAAAGTCTTCTTAGGTTGGTCTAATATCCTAATCTGTCATCAAACTACCTAGGTTCTACCTACTGAGATTCTCATATGTTATTGGGGGATGAGACTCTTCCCATTCTCTAATTATCTAGACCAATGACTCTAAGGAACCTCACAACTTCTTCATGAACTACTCATACCACTCCTCCCAATTCACCATGAATCACTACCTAATAGGTTTAAAGAAAAAATCTAGGCACTCTACAACCACTAAAACCATTTATGTCTCACCCCTCAGGATTTGTGTTCCATTAGTAAAATAATTACAATCAAGGCCATAACCATCGGTGACCCTGACATCAAGCCAGTGCATAGGGTCCATATGGGCCTTTGACACTTTTTCTATTTATAGAAATTTAATTTTATTAAGATAATTCATTTAATAAAAAATAGTCAATTTACCATAGTACTGACACTTTGTCTCACCTAATTTTACCCAATTTAGGGTTTAAGGGGTCATTTGCTGCACAACTCGGGTTGCCGGATCCTTAGAGACCTAAGAATAAACCTAAAGACACATGAGAATTATATGGAGTGATTTGTATATAAATAATATAACTATTTGACATGAATTTATTTTAATATAAATATACAAAATGTTTTGAATTAATATAATTAATGGGGATGGGTTGATCCTAGGTTGTTGTTAGGGATAAAGTGGATGTATTTATCTTTCATAGAAAATTTAAGATCATCAATTCCAGAAGTATACATTCAATGAGATAAGAAAATAATCATTCACTAATTTAAAACCTAAAAAATTCAAATTAAATTCACTAATGAACTTATAAGAACACTTTTATGATCACTCTAATGAATTGTATCATACCATAACTCAAAATGTATATTTTTTAAAATCAGCAAAGATTGAAAATAAAAAAAATCATCAAATGAAATTATCAATTTAAAAAACTAATTGGAAGTTCAAAGATAATAAAATTACATCCAATAAAACTATAATAAAATTCATAAAATCAACCCATATTATGGTTATCTTTATATTGATGAAAACCTCTCAATGTAAGAGGTGATTCCACTTAAATAATCAATATTTGAGAAGAGAAAATAGAAAAATAACAAGTACTCCAACATTATGTGAATAATATAAAAATTGAGAATAAATATATCACTTAGATAATTGGATTAAATATAATAAAGTAAAAATAAAATAATATGACAAATTATTAAGAATATTTATTGATTTGAACAACTTACAATTGAAAACATAACTTGTTTAGCTATAAGTATAACATAACATTTCAATTGAAATTAAAAAAAGTTTAAATCCACTAATACCTTAAACAAAAATTCCTGAAATAAGAAATTTTGGTTATTTATTTGATACCTTGGTATTAAAATTAATCCCAATTAATTTATGTAGTCATGTATGGGTGTAAATTTGGTAAAGTTGATATTTTAAGATTTTATCAAAAAAATTAGAGCCTAATTATTCCCCCATTTGACGCACACAAAACACCTTGATTCTGATAGAATTTGATTGTGTGGTAAAAGATAGAAATGTTTCCCCTAATATATTATAATAAATTTAAAAATAACAGAATAATTGGATCATCAATTCAGATTTTATGATCAAAATGGTGGGTAGACTATTTGGACATGGTAATTTGACCCAAAAGTTATACTTCAATTTGGGCTAACCAGATCATCTTCCAAATGATATAATTATCTATGAACATAGTGTAATGAAATGTTTTTCATAAATTACTATATATTTAGTTAAAATTTAATCTTAATTCTCCCTAAATTTTGGGATTCACATAAATTTTAGTGTCATGAGGTCAAATATTCTTTTCCCATAAATTTATGCATTCAAGGCCCAATATTTAAATCTTCCTTTGAGAAGCATCTATTAATCCTAAAGAACGAAGTATTACCAAAAAAATAATTAATAAAATAAAAAAATATTAAATGAAAATCACTAATATAGAGTGTTTAACAAGGATATGTTAAATTGGGACCAGATTAATACATTTTAAATAAGAATTATACATAAGATGAGAAATTAATTTCAATTTGTAAAATACATTAACCTAGAATTTTATGAACAATGATCCACATGAAAACTCATCAAAATTTATTGAAAATTACGAACATAAAATGGATAATCACACCCATAGATTTAGTTTTTATATTCCATAAATATTTACTCCACACAAAGATCAAAATTCAATTCCACTCTCTAAACACATTTTAATATACAACATTAGCCACAATCAACTTACAATAAGAAATTTTTAATACCAAAAAAATCCTTTTAAAAAATCCAAAAAACACTAGAATATACTAATACAAAGCCCATTACTTTTTTTAAATTCACATTTTTCATTCATATAATTATAATTAAGCATGAAGATGTTTCATTCATCAAAATAGACATATGAGATAATTTTTATTCAAGGGAAAAATAGAATCACTAGGTGGAAATAAAATTGAAACCTTAAGATAAGTATCTATTTTTTTCTATTTTTAAAATTTTTACCATACTAATGATAAATATACTAACTCCAGGTAATATAATTATAAATTTACTATCCCAAAGTGCTGGATTAAACACATTGTGTCAATTACATGCTCTATAATAGATATATAAATCCTAACTCGGTACAATAATACTATAGATTCACTATCCCCAAGAGTTGAATGCAAAAAATCAGGACACCACATTTCTCTACGTGGTCCTTTTATTTTTTATATATTAAATTCTTGGATACTCAAAGTTAACTAAAAATTGATCTTAAATAGTATGATATAAATAATAGACAATAATAACTAAAACATAGACCCCCTAAAATCCCAAGGATGTTCATTACAAAATTTTGATTAAATAGATAGAAATTAGATAGTAAAAAATAATATTAAACAACCATACATACTAAAATTATTCTCATGAACATAACTTTTATTAAGATCATAATCAAGAAATTCTAAATATTTTGACATTTAGTTTTTGTGTTTTAAAAATTAAATTACCACAGTAAAGGATAGTGAAATCAAATTTTCTGTAAAATCCAATAATTTTTTTTATCAAAATCCTAGATTTTCACTCCCCCATCTTAGGAATTCACTTCCCTTAGTGTTGAAATAGAATAGAAGAGAGAGTTCAAAATTGGGACTAATATTATAGAGAACATTTAAAATATTTAATTCTAAATAAAAAACTAGAGGAAAATTTTACCATGTGTTTTTCTAATTAAGTCCATGCCTCAACCAATGGATTATTTAAAGTCTATGTTACTTGAATACTCCACATAAAAATAAAATAATGGGCCTAAAAAAATAATGTAAGTGATAAATTCATCATTCTAATATGCCCATTAATATTATACAGAAAGAAATTAAACACTATGGAAACACGAAGGGGTTATTTTAACTAAAAAACACACAAAAACACAAAAAATGAAATAAAATAAAATAAAATTAAAGTAATGGATCGGTTGCATTTCGTAAATCACTTTTTACTCAACATGGATCCCCACAACATATCAAATACCAAATTTCAACATTACAAGGATTTTATTTTTTATACCTTCCAATATATTGGGATTGAATCTTTATTTGGATATTATTTCAAGTACAATACTACGTGTTATAATGAGTGGGACAATCCTAGGAATATCATAAAATTTTGAAATTATTTCTTTTACACTCTCTTTTAATATATCAAGGATATTTCCATATTATATGTATTTTACAGAATAAGAAATGAAAACAAGGTGGTTTTCATTATCCCCTATAAATAAATACTTGATTATGGTAGGTAGGGCCTTTATTTTGAGCTTGAGTTGGATGAAATTTACAAAATAAGATTTGGAATTTGAATCAAAATCTATTTATTTTTTCAAAATCTTATAATGAATTGGATCCTTTAGAGAAGATGTTTCAGTTACTAAATTTTTCATATCAGTGTCAGGGATCAGTATAGACTCAGTGTTCATGATTTTTTCAAATGGTTTAATGATTGGTGGTCATGAAAAATCATAAATTGAACTATATTTTGGAAATTCAAGCTAAGAAGAAAACATTCCCTCATGTGAATAATGAAAACCAATCTCCTCTTCACTTAAACATCCTTTAATAACACCATGATGTTTAATAGGTTCACTTTTATTATTTCCCAAACAATTCACCTCATCAAAATATTAATATTACTTAGATTCAATATCTAGTTCTTCAACATTACCACAAGATTTTTAATCCACTCATGGTTTAATAATAACCAGTTTAGGTTTCTCATTTGTTTTCCCACTCCTTAAAATAGTCAAAAAATTGAGTTATTCAAGGGAGGTTTGTGTATAATAAGATTAATTATTTAAAATCGAGGAACTTACAAACTGAGTGGGAATGGTTTCCTCAACAGTTATAAGTATTTTTAATTCTAATCTTAATGATGATACCTAAGAATTAATTCTCTTTATTTTTTGAAAAAATTTCTCATGTAATGGTTATGGAATAGATTGGTCAGGGTGTTGAAATGGTTGTTCTATCAGAGTAGGATATTATAATTGAACTTATTTAGATTGGAGCTAGTTATGAGTTGGAATGTTTTGTAGTGGTCATGGATTTGGAACTTGTACTTTAATTTTTTTTATTTTCCCTCCAAAAAACAATAAGAAATTATTATACATTTAATAGAAATTGTTTAGGTTCTGAGGAATTTTAAAATTCAGAACATTGACCTCCACATATGGTCCTTCTAGAAGAACTTACATGAATTAAGGAATTGTTTTAAAAATTATCAATTCTATGGTAATTTTTTTGAAGTATTCTATAAACAGGGACACAAAATTGAAGATCATATAATTTTATAATATTTACCTCTTTGATATTCCTAGAGAGATATGTTATTTTATCCCCAAGGATTCCATTATCCCTAAGAGTTTACATTAAACCAGATTTGGATGGTTACTAAATATAGGGAGATGTACTCCACGTTTGGATTTTTTTATAAAGATATTATATTAGAATGAACTTATATTTAGATCCATAATTCTCCTAAAAATTCCAAACTAAACATATATGAAACCTAGTTTCCCTTAACTCCACTACCCAAGGATTACCAACCCATCTATTTTTTTTAATTTTCCTAGGGGTAAAAGGATATGAGTAGATATAAAGGGTAAAAGATAATAGAATCATTGGTTATAATAGATAAATAATGGAGAGAAAATAATGTGAGTGTCTTAGTTACTTACATGGGACCCTGATAACAATGATAAAATTTGGTCTGACCAAAATTTCCCCAAGATAGGGTTGAATCAGTCTTTTACAACACATATCATGGTTTTGAATACTTAGAGACCTAAGAATATTCTTAAATACACACGAGCATTATATGGAGTGATTTGGATATTAAGTGGAAAAATATTTAATGTCAATTGATTTAAATAATAAAACGCACAATTATTTTATTTAAAATAATTAATTGTGATGGTTAAATAATAGGTTGTTTCTAGGGATAGAGGGCATGTATTTTTTTTTGTTAAAAAAATTAAAATCATTAATTTAATAAGAATATATTAAATGAAATAAAAATTATCCTCATAATTAACTAATTTAATAGCTACCAAATTCTAATACTAATCACTAATGAACTTATAGAATCAATTTGATGACCACTATAAGGAATTGGATCATAATACCACTCAAAATGTGGATTTTTAAAACCCAAAAACTTAGAGAAGAAAATAAATCATCAAATGAAAATCTTAATTCAAAGAACTATTTGGAAGTTTAAAGAGTATAAAATAACATCAAATACAACCCCAAGTAACTCCTTAAAATTATCCCATAAGAATATTAACCATAAATTTATGAAAATATCTCAAAAAAAGAAGATAGTTGACTTAAATAATTGGATTAAAGAAGACAAAAAAAATGATCACTCCACCATTATGTGAATAATTTCACGATTTATAAGAATGATTTCACTGAGATAATGGGATGAAAAATAATAATAAAATATAATAATTAAACTTATTATTAAGAAACTTTATTGATTCAAACAACTTATAACAAAAATCTATTTTATGAATCCAAATTTGAATCATACAATTACAATTTAAATAAAAATAATAATAAAATCCCAAAATAACTTCACTAAAACTAATATAAATGGTATGTTTTAGAGATTTATGTTGATCCCTCATTAGTTAATGTCATCCCAATTAATCAAGGTAGTCAAAGTAGGGTGGAAATTTAGGAAAGTGTATTTTTTTAGTTTTTACCAAAAAAATCAGATCTGGATTGTTTTCTATAGTTAACATGAAAAAACCTTAAATAGAAGATAATTTAATTTTTTTATGGAAACAAATATTTTTCCCATGGTATCCTCTAAAATCTGTAAAATTTTTATCCAAATTGGATCATTAATTCAGAAGTTATGATCAAAATGGTGAGCTGGATTTTTGGGACTTGTAATCTTGACCAGAATTCATACTTCAAATTAGGCCATCTATATCACCTTAAAAATTATAGAATTATGCTTTTAAAATGTTTAATAAAATGTTTCTCATGAAATATTATATATTTAGTTAACATTTAATATTTATTTAAAATTATTTTTGGGATCCACATATGTTTTAGTGGCCTGAGGTCCAATATTATTTGTATAGAAATCTATGCATTTGAGGCCCAATATGCAAATTTTCCTTTGTGACTCATCTAGAAGTAAAAAAGAACAAAATATTCCCCAAAATTTGAGTAATAAGATCCCAAAATATAAAATTAAAATTATTAATATATATTGTTCCAAAATTTTATGTTAAATTTGGTCTATATTAATATATTTTAAATAATAATTAGACCTATGAAGAGAAATGAAGTTCAAATTGTAAAACTAATTAACATAGGATTTTATAAACAATGATGCCTTGTAAAACTCATCAATATACAATAAAAATTATTCAATTTCAATGGATAATCAAGAACATTCATATCACATTCCACACACACACACACATATATATATATATGTATATATATATATAGATATATAAATCAATGAATATACCATAGGGGTATGATCAAGGGACCACCTACATCATTTATAGAGTTACTTACCTTATGAAAAACTAGATTTATCTTTCCTAAGATTTTCTAAGTCCAACACTCCATATTATAAACACTTTACCCCTAAATAAAATCATAATGTCAAGTAATTTATTATAAATAATTTATAATTAATTATTCAGTTCATTTTTATAAAATTATACTAAATTTAAAATCTATTTTAAATAGGCATAACTGGTTAAAACTAATTGATCACAACCCTCTCACCAAAATCATGAGAAAAGGTGCGTCGTCCAATCTCGACACACCCCCTACCTATTCTAGAAACCCAAATCAATTAATTATAACAATAATAATTAATTTCAAAAATAATTTAAATAGTCATAATTATATAAAATCTCATCAGAAAACTTCATCACACCAAAATGGTGACCAATCACCCTAGTAGGTATACAACACACTCTCAAAACCAACCAGGGGAAATTCTCTAACACACGACATTGATTCAATATGAAATTCATTTTAATTAAATTAAAAACCATGAATAAATTCACAGAATGATGTAACTTCATTGAAATAGCATGTGATGACATGAAAAAAACATCTTAGGATGTTATCTCACTATGATATATGAAAGTCCCATAAAATTAAGATGATTCAGCTTTACCCTAGTAAAATAATCTCTAAATCCTTAGCTAATATTACATAAATCAAGAGGGGATACTAGAGGAGAAATAAAAGAGAATTAAGGTGGATATCTCACCATAAAATGATGATGAATCACACCATGAAAAGCCCAAATTGAAGGGGGATTGAAGACTAAAGGAGGGGGATAATCCCCCATGTAATCACACATGGGTGAGGATAAGGAAGAGTTGGGTTAAGCTTAATATAAAATTGGGGGGGGAGTTAAATTCCCACTTTTTAAGAAATTGAAAAAGCCACATGATAACCTCATGATTTCAAAAATAGTGTTCTAACTATGAATTTGGAACCATCGTAATCCACACCACTTCACAATGTTTTCCAAAACATGCACTAAACATTTTATATTTATTGTCTATGTCTATACACTCTGCATAGTTTGGCCACATGGCTTGTCAAACCGTGTTCCAATCGTGTAGCCCTCACTTTCCATGGAAACACTATTCACATAGTTTGGCCATAAAAGTTATCAAACTATACCCCAACAGTTAAAAAATCCTTTAAAACTAAATTGAATATTTTTTATGGTTTATCTGATATGGTGTGCCAACCGTACACCACATCCTTATCCAAAATCATCCTTCATGGTTTTTTATAAAAACAACATATTTATCCCCAAACCATGGAAAAAAACATGAAAACCACCCATACATGAATAAAATAATCTGAAAACCTACACAATCTTAGGGTGTTTCATGGTTTTCCCTAAACCATGAAAAATAATTATACACTAAGGGAAAATCCTTCGAAAACATCCAAATTTTACCAAATTCTCCCAAGACTCACCTTACCACCCAAGGAAACTCCAAGGTCTCAATTCATATCCAGAAACATCTCTTTAGGAAACTATAACTGTCAGAATTACAATATGGAACTAAATTTAAAAAAAACCTCTCTAAAAATACAAAAAATCAAATTATATCTGAATTTCATAACCCATAAGGAAGATGAAATACTCGGATCGTCAATTCTTAACCAAAATTTCATTTTAAACTCTATAAAAAATCGAGCTTCCACTGTATTACTCTAAAACCAAGGAGCACTATTCATCCAAAACTGAACCACCATTCATAACCATCACTGAAGCACTATGATGAAACTTACTCATGCTTGTCTATCTCAAGACACTATAGTGTCATCAAACCATTTCATATTTAGTATTATGGTGATCCATACCATAATAATCATCCTAAAAGTGTTTATTATGAGCTATAATGCTCCCAATATTTGGAATCATCAACTGATACACATTAATAGTGGTCTAAATGTACACTCAATGTGGTTTCCACATCACTGCACCAAATTCCATGTGAAAACACTGGTTGAAATCTGGTACATATAATAGCTGAAACATCTCATATATAGAAATCACATCTAAAGTAGAAGAATATTCATTACATAACATAACAAAACCATTAAAAAACCGTATAGTTTTAGTGTGTTTGAAAACTGGGAAACATAAAAAACCGATTCAAAAAACATATACATTATCTCCCTCTTATTCCTTCATAACTAGAACCCTTTTTGACACATCTTACTTAATATATTTATTCATATCCTAGGGAAAAGAAATATAAGAAAAGGGTGAGCCCAGATTATCATTAAGGGTAATCAGGGGAGATAACATAATCGTAAGGGAATAAGATCATGGATATAACTTTTAAAAATTATATCTTATATATCAAGGATCAAGATATTATGTCATGGAATAAATAGAAGTTCATATAGAATCAAAGAACATATTCCAAGAGAGCATAACATAAGACATGAAATTTTGGAATACATATAAGAATAGAAACTAATTGGTATATTAGTCATGGATCACTTCCAAGACCATCATAGAGGACAAAGTCCCTTAATCAACTAAGTTTACTCCTCATTCTAGCCCTGTATTACTAAAATGAGTTCACTTTTCATTCCTCCTCTTTCTGTCTCATGAGATATAAATCTTTATCCAATGAATTGGTGGGAGTATAGGACCCAACTATAAAATAATGAATTACATACATATGGGTTCTACAAGGACATAAATCATTCATTATATCAGAACCCATGGAATGAATTAGTTTTCATAAACACCATTCAATCATAACATAACCCATGGAAAAGAAATGGGTGTCATAAATGTCATTCCAAAATAAATATAAAACAACCATAAGAATAATAATGATAATATTATTGAAAAATATATCCATTAAAGAATAATTTACATCAAATAATATTATCTTAGATGTAAAATAATTTTGAGATAACACTTGAAAATAATTGTTGAGGAAAATATCATTTATTATTTTAAAACGTTTTCTTTTTTTAAAATTATGCACAATTTTAAAAGAAGAAATTTTATTTAAAAATATACTTGTTAGAATGTAAGGAAATATTCATGGAATTAAGGATTCATGAAAGTAGAAAATCCATTCATGCCTTATAAGTTAAAAAAATATCACTCTCATACATTTTCTAGAAAATTCACTAAGTTCCTTATTAGGAAAATGATAAAAAGATGCCTTTTAAACAGTTTAGTAAATATTCACACATGTGTCAAAATGAATTTAACAATTTTAGAATAATAGTAAACATATTTTGGAAGTTTTTAGAAACATGGACATGAAATTTAAATATTCCACAATAGATACTTATGTATAAACAATGTCAAATAATAACGAGATTACAAAATTAACCATTACCTTAGGTCTGATTTCCTTTATTCGTATATGAAACTCTTATATAATGGTTTAAA
This sequence comes from Viscum album, assembly GCA_963277665.1. NCBI lineage: Eukaryota > Viridiplantae > Streptophyta > Magnoliopsida > Santalales > Viscaceae > Viscum > Viscum album. The sequence goes on along the minus strand of OY728125.1, from coordinate 1,915,777,166 downwards.
GAATGTTATTAACTATTTAAAGAACCATATTAATATTTATTATGTCATATATGATCCTATTGTGTCATCTTATCACATGATTTTTAACAATATTTCATTATTACTCTTCTTTCAGGTGTTAACTACTTTATATTCTGATGCACATTTTGTCATATAATTCCTAGTTCTTATGGATAGGATATAGTTCTGTCATATCAAAAATGATATTAAGGTAATATATATAATATTTATTCATTTTCTACATTTATATAATCATTATTTAATGGTGATCATGGAGAATGAATCACATCGTGTCATGGACACGGTAAACTGTTCATATGCACGAGCGACGATATCATTCAATTAATAGTGAAATGTTAATAAAATGGATGATATATTAATTTTTTCTAGAATAAATATAATTTCAAAATTATAATATATATACCCATTATTCACATCATTATACCCATCCATTTAAAGTGGTGATGACAAATATATTACACCACGACATGTATAAGGTAAGCCATACGTACGCACGCGCAGTGCTTTCATTTTTCATGGGTTGGATAAAAGATTGAATATGGTTTTTACATTATCACAATAAAATATCATCATATATTTTATAATTTATTTACTACTTTATAATGTAAACAACACATGTAGGGGACATAGAAGAAGAAATAATCTTAAAAGTGTCGGCAAAGATGATTACCTCTTCCTTGGCGATCTTCCTTTAGATCTTCTATTAGGTACTCTAGTGTTGGTCTTTTGAGAAGACCAAAACCTCTAGAATGTGGATAGGGAAGTGTAAAAGATAAATTTTAAGAGTTTGGTCAATCTTGAAGGTTCAAGGTGATGTGAAAAAGTGATATATGGGGTGCCCTTTTATAATTGAGGTGAGGGGCACTTTTGGAATTTCATAAATATTAATTTATTATAAATTCAATACCAATAAAAATAACCCCAAAAGGAAATTTATTCGAATATAAGAAGAGATAAGGCTGTAATATCATAAAATAATATATTCTATATAGGTTTTGGTATTATTTTAAACCTTATCATTTTGATTAACCCTTTGTTATCCTACTTTAATTTTAATTAGGGAAACAACTTTTTCAATATTAAAGGGTTGTAATTTTTACTTATGTGATGTCAATTAGACCATAAATAGAGAATTTATAAAATTTTGGACAATATTATAATTAATTTATATTTTTAAATATGTTTTAGTATTTTTATATAATTTAAAAAAATATTAATTTCGTAAAATATCATTACTGTAAATTTTGACACTATTCATTACTTGGACTTTTAAATCTATCAATATTAATAGTTAACTTCAAAAACAATATTTTTTTATATCTATAATAGGTATATTTGATATATTAAATTCTTTTATCCCATTAATTATCTCAAATTATATTTATTTTAATATTTTTATTAAAATTTATTTGATACTTCCATTAATAAAATAATTACTACATCAGTGTTGTGTAATTATTATATATTATTATTATATCACTAAAAATTAAAAATAAAATTCCATGATGAAGATAAATAATATATATTTCATAATAATATTTATAGTTTGATATATATTTTTGTTAACCCTATATTTAAAATTATATATTATTTAAAAGATGAAAGTGATATCTTTAAATTTTTATTAAGTAAAATATTATAAATATCATAATCACATCTAATTGGCCCAAAAATCCAAAAATAATTTTTTCTAATGAAAACATGTTTATTAAGTTAAAAATTTAAATTTATATTCGTTCATAAGATAACTTTTTTCCCATATTGACACATAAGAGATATTTAAGACCAAGAAAGTGACATTTTGTGAATTTCATTGACTTAAATATTATATAAGTAATTTTCCAAAAAACAGTTAATGTTAAACAACCTATCTTGGATACTTATGTGTTAAGGGTATAATTATTTTCATCCAATATAATTTGGTCCTGTTTTAGGGTCATTTTATAGTCTTTTTCATTTTATTTTTAACATAAATTACCCAATTTACCCTTTACCATGGTAACAAAATTTACCAAGATTACTATTCATATTAGCCAAATATAAAAGGGACCTATTCAATAAACCTGAAAATTATGAATCTAATTTTGGTATGAATTTTTAAAAATTCAAAAAACATAATTTTCAGAATTTAATTAAAAATAAAACCGGTAAAATTCCATGAAAAAGAGTGCTTCAGAAAAATTACCATTTAAAACATAATATATTTTATAATAAATTTGTGTATAAAATCTTATTAAAAACCCATAATTGTATTATTTTATATTATAATTGTATGAACCCAGGTTTTGGGACTCTGAGAATTTGAAATATTTCTTGATATCATTCCAGAGTAGGGCGTTCAGACGACTTGCAATTCTGAGGCCCGATGTGCCCGAAATTAATTATATAAAAATGTTAAGTGTTTTTATATTATGCAAGCGTGGTTAACTAAAGAAAACGTGATATCTCTTGGATTCTTGATCGGAGCGGAAATCCAAGACCATGGTTGGGTCTGGAACGCGGTGTTTACCCTAGGCGCGACATAAAATGAGTTAGCGCGGGACGTTCGAACCCCTCACTCGTCATTGGTGTGTTAAATGGATAAATTAAATTAAATTATTCATTTAATAGAACAAACCTGAGTAACTCCAAAATAGTTGCTCGGATGGGAATACCGAGGGAACAGTTGAGTCCGGAGCATGCTGTTTACCCTAGGCAGGGTGTAATGGTTGCGGGCACGGGCCTGCTGTGAGAGATGTCACCCAGGGGCGAAATGGTCATTTCAGAATGTTCACTTATTGATTTTTATTACTGACATTCTTTTTAAATAAATTTCTAATTAATTCTCGGAATTGAAATCCGAGAATTCCATTGAGTTTGAAATGGGGTGTTTTTCCTAGGCGTGAGATAAAATGAGAGGGCAAGGTGATTTGGGATCCTACTCTAAGTGGTTTTTTTCTATAAATAGAAAAAAAATGTGGAGTTGGAGGGGGACCCATTCTCTTTCTTCCTGCATCTCTCTCTCTCTCCCTCTCTCTCTCTCTCTATCTTTCTCCACCATTCTTCGACGTTCCCCACTGTTCTTCACCGGAATGAAAAGCAGACTCCAGCGGATCGAATCAGGATCGAGCGGACGCGTCGCCAATGAAGAACGAATCCAACGATGTAGAATTTCTGCTAAATTTCCGCACCTGTGTCGATTTATGGTGTTCCTTTTAATTTTTAGTCATTTTTTTCTATAAGTCTTGGACTGGGACGAGGGTCGAACGAACATGGCCATCGTCCGACCCCCAAATTTTGATCCTTGTTCTTGGGCGTTCTTCGTCCCAATTTTCGGACGTGAAAATCTTGAGCGATTCGTCGAGTGAGGAGCGGCGTTGTGAAGCTCCGGTCCCGGGGATCTTGAATCTGCCTTTGGTTTTGAAATCGGACCTCCGATGAGCTCCCAGTGTTCCACGGAAGGGACCACGGTATAGGATGGCAGGAGCAATCGGCCGCGGCGCGCGGCAGCTGCGGTGTGTCAGGTGGCTGGAGGTTGCGATGGAGACCGATGCAGAGCTCGGGGGCTCGGGTCAGCGGCGTCGGGTGCGACCGGCACGGATGGGCGGTAGCCGTGAGTCAGGCTAGCCAGTGGCAGAGCCAAGGAGGCTTAGCGGTGTGTGGCCAGGGTAACATGACAGAGGAGCTTTGGCGCGGTGCAGCAGGAGCGAGGCCGGGCTTTGGAGGTGGCCGCGTCGGGTGTCGTCGGGGCGTGGTCGAGCGGAGGAGCCGACTTCAGCTGGTGCGGCGAACTCAGGCGAGGTGGCGGATGGGTGTGCAACTCAGCGGGAAGGCGAGGCATTCGGCATGTCCGGGTGTGCGGCGGGCCGCGATGTTGACCGGAGGAGCTAGGCGGGGAGGGGGCTTCAGCAGAGCAGGCGGCCGACCGTGGCCGGTCGCGGTCGGCAGGCGGAACCCGAGGCGGTCTGCTCCTCGGGCGTGCGGTGGGGGGGCGAGGACCCACCTAATGTGGGTATTATTGGGCGCGCGACCATGACCGGCCTTTTGGCCGGTCTTCTTTGGAGAACCGGACCCGATGCGGGTTTGGCGGTTTGAGGCGGTCCTGACCGGGCCGGCCGGTTCGGACCGACCCTTTTTTTGGGCCCCCTTATATTTGGAGGGCCGTAATATCCAAACAGCACGTATATTTGACGCGCCGTCTACGGCGGTGAGTTCGTATCGGTGGGGTGGACGGTTTGAAGTGCGTTCCGTGGTTTTTGGGTTCCGTTCCCGAAGGCGGGTGACCCGAAACGCGTTAAATTAATAATAATTAAATTATTATTAAAGTTGCGACGGACGTGGCGCGCAAGACGGATGCCCGTTTGACACGCCGTCAGAGGCGCTGTGGCCCTGGATCTGTGACGGTCCTTCCAAGTTGGTTCGGATCCTTTGTGGGTTGGTTTTGTTGCTCGGCGGCACGAAACACAATGTGAGTGATTAATTAATTAATGAATGATTTAATTAATTTTTGTGTTGGACCTAATTCCTGTTTGGGATGTCCGATTGACGCACCGTCAGCGGTAGCGTGACCCTAGTCCTCATGCGGACTTTTTGTGGTACTTTCCGAAGCATTCGGGTTGGAGGAAAGGTGTGGGCCTCACTTGGCCTAGTTCGCACCTTTTACGGTGAGACGTCACTTTTTCACCCGCCATCCATTTAGGGTGTTTGAGTACTCATTTTTGAGTGTTTTTACGAGGGGATTACAATGGTGCAATCTGCCCACCTAATTTCGGGCCTGAGGTGTGGGCCCCACGGAGCCCTGTTTGCGTATAACGCGGAGAATTGCAGCTTCTGCATCCGGAGTTCATTTTAGGCGCCGTTAGTGGCGTTGTGACCCTGACCTCGAGACGAGGTTGACCAGGGTGGTCTCAGGAGATGAAGTCGGAGTTGAAGCGTGGGCCCCACGGTCCGTCCTTTGATCTGTGTGCAGCATACTGCAACTTTTTCTTCAGGAGTCCGCTTCGGGAGTATGAATAATCGATTTGACATGTTTTTTTGAGATCATCGAAATGGAGAGGTTCGTCCAACTTTCCTTCAGGATCGTGGTGTGGGTCCCACCCGGGCTGACTACTGTGAATAGTACCTTTTTCACCGGGTGTCCATTTTGGGTGATCGAGTAGTCAATCCCGTGTGTTGTTCCGAAGGGATCGCAGTGGTGTGATCTGTTTGTTCAGTTTCAGGATCTTAGTGTCGGCCCCACATGGGCTGGCTACATTGGATGGTACCATATTAATCGGTTGACTGTTTCGGGTGAGTACATGGTCTGTATCGCTTGTTTTTTCCACGAGAATTGCCACTGTGTGATCCGTTTGGGAATTTGGAGCCTCGTTTGAGATCTTATTAAATGTGGAAACATGAAAGGGTGTGGGATGGAGGTCCCTTTGACGCACTCTGAACCAAAGCACGATAGCGATGTTGGTGACACCTGTGATGTCCGTTGCTGTGCTAAGTTATCAGACCCATTTCCTGGTCTACCCTCCAGTAGGTCTAGGCAGTGGGTCACCTGTCAATGTGTTCCGGGTCTACCCACCAGCAGGGATGGGTAGTGGGTCACCTGTAGACGTGTTCCGGGTCTACCCTCCAGTAGGGCTGGGCAGTGGGTCACCTGTCGACGTGTTCAGGGTCTACCCTCTAGCAGGGCTGGGCAGTGGGTCACCTCTCAATGTGTTCCGGGTCTACCCTCAAGAAGGGCTGGGCAGTGGGTCGCCTGTCGAAGTGTTCTGGGTCTACCCTCTAGCAGGTCTAGGCAGTGGGTCGCCTGTCGACATGTTCCGGGTATACCCTACTGAAGGGTTGGGCAGTGGGTCCCCAGTCGAGGTGTTCTGGATTAACCCTCCAGTAGGGCTGGGTAGTGGGTCGCCTATCGATGTATTTCGGGTCTACCCTCCAGCAGGGCTGGGCAGTGGGTCACCTGTCGACTTCTTCTAGGTCTACCCTCCAGCAGGGCTGGGCAGTGGGTGGCCTGATGATGTATTAGGGTTTACCCTCCAGTAGGGCCGGGTAGTGGGTCACCTGTTTTCATTTCAGACTCAGGCCTTCTTATGAGGCTAGTCAGTGACTTTTCTCCATGTCTACCAGAGCGGGACCCTTGGTGATACGGGTCAGTGATGTGACAACTTTGATGTGACCATAGGAAATATAAGGACGAGGGGTGCTTTTCCCACCGAGATGCATCCTTGCGATGTGACCTAAAAGCCGTGCGGGCGAGTCAGTGCCGCCCAAACCAGATAGTATCGAGGTGCGCTGATTGAGCCCCTTTGACTTATACCTCATATGTTGACGTGTGAGATGTTTGAGTTCAGTGATGGACATCCTTTGAACTGTTGGTGACTATTCTTGGGTCGAGCTTGGAGATAGAGATCCCCTTACATACTCATTTGGGATTCTCATTGAGCATATATATACACATCCTATTGTTGTTCCAACTCCTTGGGTTTGGTTACTCTCCTTTTAGGAGGGGCGAAGACGCGTGGGGTATGTCACGTGCTTTATATGTCTATATCCTCTTGGTTGGACGAGTCTACTCTCCTGATATAGGCAGTGAAGACTCGATGAGATTTTCGTCTTCTCACAGTCTCTATCTCCTTGCATCTGGACGAGTCTGTTTCCTTTCTCTTGTTGGGTTGATCTTCACTCTCTCTCTTTTTCACTCTTGTACTGTTCTTTACTCTGTATACTGATCACCATTTTAGTACCTCCCTTGTTGCTCCCTCTAGCTTTTGAGGCATCCTACAGAGTATTTTTATACTCACCCCTGCTTGGGCTTTTCCCACACTTGGTGTGCCCTTGCAGATGACAGACAGGTCAGTCGAGACTACGGAGGAGCGTAGAGGACACAGGATCTTGGGATGCATTCAGTGGCCATAGCAGGACTTACTGGCTATGAGACTCACCAGCGGTTTACCTTTGTTTTATTACATATTGCCGGGTTATGGAACCTTTCTGGTTAGGTGTGTGTTTTTCCCCTTTTACCATTCAGTTTACTTTTCAGCACTTTTCTTGTACTAGATAGAAGTTGATGCATTTATGTTGGTTCCCTGTTTTGTAGTATTGTTGTATCTTGCTTTATTTTCTCTGCACTTTTGTATTGAGTTGGCTGCGTATGTGTGTACAGTTTCTTAGGCAAAGGCCTGCCCTAGTTTTTTGTGCCTTCGGTGCTAGTCGCCAGCCCCTGGCCTATGGAGGAGGGTTTGGGGTAGTTACGGATCGAGCCCTGGTCCGGGTCGGGTCATGAAAAAGTGGTATCAGAGGAAGTTTCATTCCATTGGGCATTGTTCGGACATCCCTAAAAGGGAATTGGTTGAGTTTTGGGGCAATAGTGTCAATGTGTCTCAAGAGCGGCTCTCAGGCCAGTGTGTCCAGTGATTGTGTGGTGACCGAAATATCCATTCACAAGGACCCTGATAACCCTCTTGTCGACTTGGCACACTAAGACACTTATTGTAGGGAATTTTATTCATGCATCATATAAGATTGAGTCCTTAACTGTGCTTCTTAAGTCAGCTCCCCAACGTTGTTGATATATATATGCTCATTTGACCACGATGCTCCTTAATCGGGTTCAGGATGTCTCTGCGATGATAGACAGCCATGATACTAGCTATGGTTCGTGATGACGATTCCATGAGCAAAGAGGCCTCAGTTCAAGATCCATCATACGATTACCCTTTCTCCATGAGGACATGCAATAGCACCTCCACCCATGGAGTAGCGGATAGTACCAGCAGTGAGGGCCAATGAAGAGCGCAGGCTGGGTGCGCTACGTGGGTTCCAGCATCAGAGAACTTTGAGGTTCCATAGTGAGCCATACCCTCAGACAGTGAAGGGTTGGCTAGAGTCGGTGGTCCACCTCTTCAGTCTTGTTCGGACAGAGACAGGTTAGATGGTGGCTTTGACAGCCAGTCTTTTTCCACCACGTAGTTTGGCGTAGTAGAGCCAGGGTTACTCAGATGCACGATGAGTTGGTAATCTCGTGGGATGACTTCTAACAGCTATTTTGTGAGGAGTACTACACCTCCTAATTACGCTCTTTGTGGTTTTGGGAGCTGCTGGAGCTTCAGCGGGGAGTGAAGGCAGTGGCTGGGTACGCGACTAGGGTTCGTAGACCTTACTCGGTACTCTTTGGATGTGGTCCATGATGAAAACTTCCGAGCACAAAAATTTTGAATGAGAACTCTGTAGAGGAGATTCATTCCAGTGTAGTGCCCTTGTGCATCCTCACCCACCTCAGGGTATAAGAGCAGGAACTGGTGACAGAGAAATTTCTGGTAGAGGGACGTCGATTGGCGGGGCATCGACACCAGAGGTTTCCCCTTGATGAGCCTCAGGCACATGGTCGGGGACAACGTAGAGCACCAAGATAGCCCAGGGAGGAATAGTTCTATGTTTGCGATGTGAGAGACCACGTGGCGTAATACTACTCGACCAAATGTGCTGAGTCTTCCAGATTGTTGGTAGATGCACCACCATGACAGAGGCATTGTCGTGATAAGAGAACTCCTAGGTGAGGACAGGGTGGTTCCCAGGGAGGCAGTTTTGGTAGAAAGATGGAAGAAATGTGGTTGACAGATGACGTTTTGAGGTCCTTCCACCAGCAGAAGTCATCCCATGTTAGGATCAAGGAGCAGACGGACGGGCCGCGTGGGGCTGTGTGCTGTGGTTGTTTGCAATCCTGCAACACAAGATATGATAAGAGGTACGCTATGTGTCTTTTTCTACTTTTCTTGGTAGAACTTGTTAGACACTGTGTGAGGAACTCTTTCATCTAACTCTTTGTTCGAGGGGTTACTGAGGGTGACGCGGGGCGTCAGTGTAACCCTGTGTTGGTGCTGGTGGTGGTAGTTTTTCCCTAATAATGTGGAGACACTATCTTCAGGGAGAGATATTTGTGGATTGCTCAGACCACCATCTTCTCAGGTGCATCCCCACCCAGAGAGACTTGAATCAGAGACGATGGTGCTGGCTAGAGTTTCTGCAGGAGGGTACAACTTGTCTGTAGTTGATAAAGCCAACTCCTTCGCTAAATGAGCTTGTAAAGGAGTATCGGTCGTGATGCACCGACTGTGAAAACATGGGTGACCGAATACCCATGTGTGTTTTACTCGATGGGTATTTTGAAGGAGGGAATCATGAGACCATGTTCAAGGAACAAATCGTGATTTTGGTCATGACTTGGAATGTAGAGGTGCAGTTGGGAAAGTCCCTCAAGTTTCTTTGGGCCGTTCGAAAATCATTCAAGAGATGGTGAGGTTGCCTACCATCATGCCCTATCCTCTTGATATTAGTGTTGGGCACATGATGTCTTTCACCTGTCGCAGCTGATGAGGTGCGTGAATATTCCTACACGTGACCTCGAGAGTAGCAGGCCTTATAAGTTTGAATCATCCCTGTGGTTCGCACGTGGTTCCAACTTGGCATTGTGCAAGGTTTCTTAGGCGTGGGAGATCTAGGTGTGAGCTCTGTTTCCCGAGTTTCTTTTCCTAGTTTTTCTTTTCAGGTACAAAAATCTTGAAGGATAGAATGATATAAGAACCTAGGTTTTGGGACTCTGAGACTTTGAAAAATTTCTTGATATCATTCCAGAGCAGGGCGTTCAGACGGTGTGCAATTCCGAGGCCCAGTGTGCCTGAAATTAATTATAAAAAATTATTAAGTATTTTTATTTTAGGTAGGCGTGGTTGAATAATGAAAACGTGATATCTTTTAGACGCTTGATCAGAACGGAAATCCGAGACCCCAGTTGGGTCCGGAACGTGGTGGTAACCCTAGGCGCGACATAAAATGATTCGGCGCGGGATGTTCGGACCCCTCGCTCGTTAGCAGTGTGTTAAATTGTTAAATTGAATTAAATTATTCATTTAATAAAACAAACCTGAGAAACTCCTAAATGGTTTCCCAGATGGGAAAACTGAGGGCACCATTGAGTTTGGAGCATGCTGTTTACCCTAGGAAATGTGTAAAGGTTGTGGGCGCGGGCCTGTTGTGAGAGATGTCACCCAGGGGTGAAATGGTCATTTTAGAATGTTCACTTAGTGACTTTTATCACTGAAATTATTCTTGAATAACATTCTAACGAAGTCTCAGAATTGAAATCCGATACTTCTGTTGAGTTCGAAATGGGGCGTTTTGCCTAGGCATGAGATAAAATGAGAGGGCATGGTGATTTAGGATCCTGTGCTAAGTAGTTTTTTTCTATAAATAGAAAAAAATGTGGATTTGGAGGGGGACCCATTCTCTTTCATCCTTCATCTCTCTCTCTCTACCTCTCTCTCTCTAGCGTTTTTTGCCATTCTTCGGCATTCCCCACTGTTCTTCACCGGAATGAGGAGCAAACTCTGGCAGATCGAAGTAGGATTGAGCAGACGCGTCACCAACGACGAACGGATCCAACGAGGTAGGATTTCTGCTAAATTTCCACACCTTCATCGATTTATGGTGTTCCTTTCAATTTTTAGTCATTTTTTCTATAATTCTTGGACTAGGATGATGGCCGAACGAACATGGCCATCGTACGACCCCCAAATTTTGATCCTTGTTCTTGGGTGTTTTTCTTCTTAATTTTCGGACGCGCAAATCTTGAGCGGTTCATCGAGTGAGGAGCAGCGTTGTAAAGCTCCGGTCCCGAGGATCTCGAATCTGCCTTTGGTTTTGAAATCGGACCTCCGATGAGCTCTCGGTGGTCCATGGAAGGGACCATCGAAGTATGCCAGCAGGAAAGACCGGTGGCTGCGCGCGGTAGCCGCTGTGTGTTGGGTGGCCGGAGGTTGCGACGGAGGCCGAGGCAGAGCTCGAGGGTTTGGGTCAGCGACATTGGGTGCGGCAGGCATGGACGGGTGGCTACCGGGAGTTGGGCTAGCTAGCGGCGGAGCCATGGAGTCTTAACGGTGTGCGGCCGGGGTAACAGGACAGAGGAGCTTCGGCGCGGTGCGGTAGGAGCGAGGCCGAGCTTCGGAGGTGGCCGCGTCAGGGGTCGTCGGGGCGTGGTCGAGCGGAGGAGCTGACTTCATCCAGTGCGGCGAGCTCAGGTGAGGTGGCGGCTGTGCGTGCGGCTCAGCGGGAAGGTGAGGCGTTCGGCGAGTCCGGGCATGCGGGGGGCCGCGGCGTCGACCGACGGAGCTAGGCGGGGAGGGGGCTTCAGCGGAGCAGGCGGCCGACCGCGGCCCGTCTTGGTCGGTAGGGGGAACCCGAGGCGGTCAGCGCCTCGGGCGTGCGATGGGGGCACGAGGACCCGCCTAATGCGCGTCCTGTTGGGCGCACGACCAAGACCAGCATTTTGACCGGTCATCTTTGAAGAAACGGACCCGATGCGGGTCCGGCGGTTTGAGGCGGTCCGGACCAGACCTTTTTTTGGGCCCCCTTATATTCGAGGAGTCATAATATCCAAACAGCGTGTCTGTTTGACGCGCCGTCTATGGAGGTGAGTTTGTATCAGTGGGGTGGATAGTTTGAAGTGATTTCCGAGGTTTTTGGGTTCTGTTCCCATAGGCGGGTGACCCGAAACATGTTAAATTAAGAATAATTAAATTATTATTAAAGTTGAGACGGACGTGGTGCGCATGCCGGACGTCCGTTTGACACGCCGTCAGAGGCGCTGTGGCCCTGGAGCTGAGGCGGTCTTTCCAAGTTGGTTCGGATCCTTTGCGGGTTGGTTTCGTTGCTCGGCGGCACGAAACACAATGTGAGTGATTAATTAATTAATTAAATGATTAATTGTTGTGTCAGACCTAACTCTTGTTTGGGATGTCCGATTGACGTGCCGTCAGCAGCAGCGTGACCCCAGCCCTCGTGCCGACTTTTTGAAATGCTTTCCGAAGCGTTCGGGTTGGAGGCAAGGTGTGGGACCCACTTGGCCTAGTTTGTATGTTTTACGATGAGACCTCACTTTTTAACCCAACATCCATTTAGGGTGTTTGAGTACTAATTTTTGAGTGTTTTTCTGAGGGGATTGCAACAGCGCAATCCGCCCGCCTAATTTCGGGCCCGAGGTGTGGGAACCACGGGGCCCTGTTTGCGTATAACACGGGGAATTGTGGCTTCTACATCCAGAGTTTGTTTTAGGCGCTGTCAACAGCGTTGTGACACTGGAATCAAGATGAGGTTGACCAGGGTGGTCTCAAGCGATGAAGCTGGAGTTGAAGTGTGGGCCCCACAGGCTGTCCTTTGAGGTGTGCAGCGTACTGCAACTTTTTCTTCAGGCGTCTGCTTTGGGTGTATGAATAATTGATTTGACGTGTTTTTTCGAGAGCATTGTGATGGCACATTTCACTCGACTTTCCTTCAGGATTGTGGTGTGGGTCCCACCCGGGCTGACTACAGTAATAGTACCTTTTTAACCGTGTGTCCGTTTTGGGCGATCGAGTAGTCAATCCCGTTTGTTATTTCGAGGGGATCTCAGTGGTGTGATTTGTTTATTCAGTTTCGGGATCTTGGTGTGGGAACCACATGGGCTGGCTATAGTGAATGGTACCATGTTCATAGGTTAACCGTTTCTGGCGAGTAAATGGTCTGTCTCGCGTGTTTTTCCACGAGGATTTCCACGATGTGATCCGTTTGGGCATGTGGAGCCTCGTTTGAGATATTATTAAATGTGGAAACATGAAAGGGTGTTGGATGGATGTCCCTTTGACACACTTTGAACCAACGCACGGTAGCGATGTTGGTGACACCTGTGATGTCAGTTGCAGTGCTGAGTTATCAGACCCATTTCCAGGTCTACCCTCCAGCAGGGCTGGGCAGTGGGTTACCTGTCGACGTGTTTCGGGTCTATCCTCTATCAGGGATGGGTAGTGGGTCACCTGTCGATGTGTTCCGAGTCTACCCTCCAGTAGGGCTGGGCAATGGGTCGCCTGTCGACCTGTTCCAGATCTACCCTCCAGTAGGGCTGGGCAGTGGGTCGCCTGTCGACATGTTCTGGGTCTACCCTCCAGCAGGGCTGGGAAGTGGGTCCCCTATTGATGTTTTCCGGGTCTACCCTCCAGCAAGGCTGGGCAGTGGGTCCCCTGTCGACTTCTTCTGGGTCTATCCTCCCACATGGATGGGCAGTGGGTCCCCAGATGATGTATTAGGGTTTACCCTCCAGCAAGGATGGGCAGTGGGTCACCTGTTGGAATTTTAGACTCAGGCCTTCTTATGGGGATTTTCGGTGACTTTTCTCCATGAATACTGGAGTGGGACCCTTGGTGGTGCAGTTCAGTGATGTGAAAACTTTTACGTGACCTTAGGATATACAAGGACAAGGGGTGCTTTTCCCACCGAGATTTGTCCTAACGACGTGACCTAAAAGCCCTGCGGGCGAGTCAGTACCGCCCAAAGCGGATAGTATCGAGGTGTGGTGATTGATCCCCTTTGACTTATACCTCCTAGGTTGACGTACAGGATGTTTGAGTTCAGTGATGGAAGTCCTTTGAACTATTGGTGACTCTTCTTGGGATGAGCATGTAGATATAGATCCCCTTACATACTCATTTGGGTTTCTCGTTAGCATATATATACAAATCCTATTGTTGTTCCCACTCCTTGGGTTCAGTTACTCTCCTTCTAGGAGGGGCGAGGACGCGCAAGGTATGCCACGTGCTTTCTGTGTCTATCTCCTCTTGGTTGGACGAGTATACTCTCCTGATATAGGAAGCGAAGACTCAACTAGAAGTTCTTCTTCTCACCGTCTCTAGCTCCTTGCGTCTAGAAGAATCTGTTTCCTTTCTCTTGTTGGGTTGATCTGCACTCTCTCTCTTTTGCACTCTTACACTATTCTTTGCTCTGTCTGCTGCTCAACATTTTAGTACCTCCCTTGTTGCTCCCTCAAGCTTTCAGGGAGTCCTAATGAGTATTTTTATACTCACCCCTGCTTGGGCTTTTCTCGCACTTGGAGTGCCCTTGCAGACGACAGACAGGTCGGTCAAGACTTCAGAGGAGCGTAGAGGATACTGGAGGTTGGGGTGTGTTCAGTGGTCGTAGCAGGAAATCCTGTGTGTGAGACTCACCAGTGGTTTACCTTTTCTTTACCTGTTTACGGGTTGTGTCACCTTTCTGGTTGGGAGTGTGTTTTTCCCCATTTACTATTCAGTTTACTTTTCAGCACTTTTCTTGTACTGGTTAGAGGTCGATGCATGTATGTTGGTTTCCCTTTTTGTAGCAGTGTGGTATCTTTATTTCTTTTCTCTACACTTTTTTATTGAGTTGTCTGCGTATGTGTGTACAATTTCTTAGGCAAAGGCCTCCCCTAGTTTTTTGTGCCATCGGTGCCAGTCTCCAGCCCCTGGCCTACGGAGGCAGGCTTATGGTAGTTGCAGCTCGATCCCCGGTGTGGGTCGGGTCATGAAAAAAATTAACAAATTAAAATTTATAACTAATCGAAAACATAATTTTACCTTGTAAATAATTTAAAAGAAAATAAACTTTTAATTAAAATTAGTATTGTCACTATACCTTAAAAATATATGTTTTCAGAAAATAAAAAAATAATTTTAGTATAATTCTTACATTATGAAATGATTTTTTTAATATCCATTTTATATAAATTCTAAATATTAATATTCACTCATAAAAATAAGATAAACTCATTTATGAAGAAAATGTATTTTTTGAAGAATAAAGTGATTTCACTAAAAATTGTGTGATTATATTCTAAGAACTTACCATTACATTCATATTGAGTTGGGATTTATATTAATTTTATAAATTATTTTTTCATATTTATTCCCACTAATTTAATATCTAGTTCATAATGAATATATAATATTTACATGGTTCATTTAAACTCACCGTTTCGTGCAACAAAAGCTATCAAAAATTAAAATTATTTAAAGAGATATATTTATTAAAATATCAGGGTGTTGAATTATAACCCCCTTAGAATAAATTTATCATAATAAATTCATCACTTGGATACAAATAGATAAGTATACCTCTACCTCATCACATCCTTACGTTCCCACATATCTTCCTCAAATTCGTGGTTCCACCATAAAACATTAACCAAGTTAGTGGTATTGTTTTGAAGAACTTTATCTCTCTAATATAGAATCTCTATTGCTTTTTATTCATAAGAAATTCCATATTCTAGCTTTATAGCTTCCATGTTTAGTACATGTGAAGAATCAGGTATATACATTCTTAGGAGAGATACATTGAACACATCATGAACTTGAGAGAGTTTCAGTGGGAGTGACAATCTATAAGCTACATTCACAACACGTTCAAGAATTTTAAAAGGACTGATATAAAAAGGGATTAACTTTATCTTATTTAAAAATCTCATCACTCTCTTCTAGGGAAATATTCGTAGAAATACTTTTTCACCCACTTCAACCACTATGACTTTTCATCAATTGTCAGTATAACTTTTTTATTGGCTCTAAGATGCTATTATGTGTTGTTGAATATATCTAAAATTCTTTGCCAGTTCATCAACTAGATCAAGTCCCAATATATTTATTTCCCCAAATTTATTCCAGAATGTTGGAGTTCTACACTTATTACCATATAGGGATTCACAACAATCCATCTGAATACTAGAGTGACAGTTATTATTGTAATAAAATTCTACAAAAGTTAAGTATTGATCCCAAACAACTTTTAAATCCATAAAGATATATCTAAATATGTATTCTAGAGTTTTAATTCTCCTCTAAAACTGACCATTTGTATAAGGATGATAAGAAGTACTAAAACTTAACTCTATTTCCATATCCTACTAAAGACTTACCCAAAACATCATGCTAAACCTTAGATCCTGATCAGATATAATGGAAAGTAATACTCCATGAAATCTCCCCAATTTATTAATCTATATTCTAGAAATCTTATCAAGAGGGAATTACTCTCTGATAGTAATGAAGTGTTCCAATTTCATGAGGCAGCAAACTATAATCCATTTAGTATTATGGACTTAAGATGTTTTGGGAAGTCTGACGACAAAGTCCATGGTGATATTTTCCCATTTCCATTCTAGTATGGGTAATGGTTGTAACATCACCTTATACTTATGTACCTCATTCTTAATTTTATGAAAAACCAATCACTCTGAAACATACTCCCCAATATCTCTCTCCATTTCATCCTACCAAAAATACTATTTCATGCCCTTATACATCTTTGTGCTTATAGGATGAATAGAGAAAAATGAACAATGTGCCAAATCCAAAAAACCTCTTTATTAATTATGGTATGGTAGGAATAAAAACATGGTTTCTAAAATTTATTATTCTATCACAATCAAAGTTTAACTCAAGAATATTTCCCACCATATTTTTTATCTCTACATCTTCCTTTTACGCCTCCTGAATCTTTACCTATACAAGTGGTTGATCATTCATTTAAGCTAGATAATATCTCTCTACTTACTTTAATATTTTCAGAACAATAATTTTAAAATAAATAAATAATGGATATTTTGTGATCTCATCATAGATAGGTTATTAAGGTCCTTTCGACTCAAATCATCTTCCACCTTGTTTGATTTCCTAAGGTGTTAATATATTGAGCAGTCTTAGTCTTTAATCAACTCCAACAATCTTTTTTAGAACATATGCATCTCCTTTAGAGTGAAAATATACTTTAAACATTTATGATCTGTACATATGTCATATATTTCTCCATAAATATAATTCCTCCATACATTTAATGCCAAAATTACCACAACTAACTCCAAATCATGGGTTGGGTAATTTTTCTCATGTATTTTCAATTTTCATGAGGCATAAGATATCACAATATTATTTTTCATGAGAACAAATATTAGCCCCTTCCTAGATGCATTAATTTATATGAAAAACCCTTCTCCAAAATATGTTAGTGTAAAAATAGGTGCACTAAGTAATCTTATTTTTAGCTTCTTGAATTGTCTTCACATTCCTTCATCCGTATAAACCAAGCTCCTTTACAAGTAAATCCAGCTAGTCTATTAGATAATTGTGAGAAATATTTCACAAAACGTTGACAATATATAGTAAAACCATGAAAAATTTGGATCTTAGTTACCATTTTTGGTCTAGGACAATGTTTAATTTTTTGTTATTTTATAGATCCATAGATATACCCGCTCTTGAAATTATGTAACCCAAAAATTAAACTTTATGAAGCCAAAATTCACACTTGGTAAAAATTTTAATGAGATTATCCTTTCTCAGCGTATTTATTAAAATTTTCAATTGATCTTAATTTTATTCCTTTATCATTGAATAAAAAATAATATCATTTATAAAGAATACAAAAAACTAGTTAATATAGTCTATAAAGACTATATTAATTAAATCCATGAAGATAGAGGGGGAATTAGTAAGACCAAAAGGCATCACTATAAATTCATAGTGTCCATACATTGTATGGAATAATGTCTCGGGTATATCCTCTTTCTTGACCCTCAATTGATGATATCCATAATGAAGATCAATC
This sequence comes from Viscum album, assembly GCA_963277665.1. Taxonomy (NCBI): domain Eukaryota; kingdom Viridiplantae; phylum Streptophyta; class Magnoliopsida; order Santalales; family Viscaceae; genus Viscum; species Viscum album. The sequence continues at coordinate 1,915,759,736 of OY728125.1, read as the reverse complement.
ATAGAAATGTATTGATCTCCACTTAGTTGATAAAATCAATCATTGATACAGGGGAGAGGATATTTGTTCTTGATAGTGATCTTATTAAGTTATCAATAATTAATCTGGAGTCTCATTTATACATCATTATTCTTAAAAAAAAAATTACACCCCTTGGCGAGACACTAGGCCATATGAATGCCTTATTAATATTATCTTCGAGTTGTTTCTTCAATTCCTGTAACTCAATTAGGGCCATTATATAAAGAGTGTTTGAAATAGGCATAACACCTGGTATGATTTTTATTGAAAACTCAACATCATAAATTTATGGAAGACCTAAAAATTATTCAGGAAAGACATTAATAAACTCCTATAAAATAGGTGTATCCTTAATGGTGAGTTTCTCCCCAATAATCTGAGATAGATAACCTTTTTTTATAGGATATAAGACCCACAAGATGGAAGTAATCTCCACTATAAGTACATATTCATCATTGTATTAATAGATGCTCTTGTATTTATTTAAAATATGAAATGTGACTTACCTTCCTCAATAATTGAAATGATATCCATATAGATAAATCCAATCCATTCCAATAATCACATCAAATTCAACTAAAGTAAGGATCACAATATTTTCAAGAAGCACTTTCCCAAAAACATAAACTCGAGAAGAATTATAAACTTGTGATGAAATCATTGTTACATTAATATTTTTCACATATAACTCAATATCTAATTACTAATGTAATATTGAGATACCATTAGAAATTTATTTATAAATAAAAGAGTTGGTGGATCTAGAATCAAATAAAAAATTATCCGTTTTAAAGTAGATGGTATGTGTACCATTCACAAATTCATTGTTGTATTGTACATCACTAGTAGTGATCACATGTGATTTACCTTTGTCTTTTGATTTAAGAGGTTTTTGACGTTGATCATCATCATCAACTCTCAGATTTTGGAATTAGCTAGTATAATTCCCATTTTCCTTGCACTTGAAGTGAGTGTGGGAGGTTCATTGTGTGTAGCCTTTTATCTATTTTCATTATTATCTATCTTTTTCCAAAAACTTTAGTAATCAATTTTCTGATGAACTTATTTCCCACACATAAATAATTTACTATTCTCCTTAAAAAAGTCTCCTCCATGTTTTTTCCACACTATGAGCATAAAGGAATGTTCATCTTCTTTTCACTATGGTTTTTAGATTTTCCCTTGAATTACATTTTTCTCTTCTTATCAAAAGCATAATATTGATTGGTGATTTCAATATCCATATCAACATTGAGATCACATTGAATAATTTCCTCATAGATACTAAAGTACCTTATGGCTAATTCACATTGGAGATTTGGTTTTAAGCCACTAAATAATCGATTAAATTTACTTTTAGGAAGGATGATAATTAAAAAAGAGTTCCTTGGAAGTATAGTAAAACTTTATTCTTAGGTACCAATGGATTAATCATCCTTTTACTTAAGCTCAAGGAACGTTTTCTCCATCTCCATATAAATAATTTTAGGAATGTACTTATTTAAAAATAAGTTCTTGAACTCCTACCATTCCATGGAGTTAATTTCATCTCAATGCCTAGTATTCTTGATGAGGTTACACCATTGATCCACTTCACCTTCCAAAGGATATACTTAAAAAATTACTTTCTCATGTTATGAACATTGGAGAACTGAATTTTTTTGTGGTACTAATCCATTGTTTGATCATTGGGGGATCAGAAGACCCATTTAAAGAAGGTGGATTCGGCATCATGAAAGAATCAATAGAATGTTATTCCCTCATTTTCTCATTTGTTTGTCTTACATGATTCGTTGATTGGGAAAGTTGTGTGAGCATAACACCAAGATTTTTCATTAAAAATCTCATTACATTCGGTTGATTATGAGGGAAATCATTGAACTTTTCATCACATCCAACATTAATTTGGTTACTTTAGGTTCCAACCATTGACTAAAACCAAGAAGCATAGTGCGAGAAACACCAACCATAGTGGAAAAACACATAATCAATGGAAATTACTTATAAAATTTGAACTCAGGATGTTTTAGGTTCTATTCTAGGATACTCATGATCAATAATAAAACTCTAGGATTGTATAATATACTTTGACTTATCCTTGGGGTTTTTACTAATGTTTTCTCATCTTAGTTTCCAAAGGTTAATTAAACCTTGATCTGATACCAACTATACTGAACTGAAATTTCCATACATAGATATTAAATATAAAATATAAGAATATTCATTACATAACATAACAAAACTACACCATAACCATATTGGTTTAGTGTCATTGAAGACTAGGAAACATAAACATCTAATTCATAAACCATCTACATCATATTCCTCTTATTACATCATAACTATAATCATTTTTGACACATATTACTTAATATATTTCTTCATATAATGGGGAAAAGAAAAATAAGAAAAGGGTGCACTCGGATTCTCAATAAGGGTGAAAAATGGAGATAACATTAGAATAAGGTCATAATAACATGAATATAACTTTTGAAAAATATATCATACATATCGAGGATCATGATATTATGTCATGGAATAAATATATATTCATAAATAATCAAAGAACATATTATTTGAGAGAATAACATAATACATAAAAGTGTGACATACAAATGATCATATAAAATCATTTTCATATTAGTAAATGATCATTTCCAAGACCATCATAGCAAACAAATCCCCTTACTAAACCGATTTCACTCATCATTCCAACCCTGTATTACTGAACCAGATTAACTTATCAATCCAGTCCTATATATATCATGAGTTTTAAATCTTTACCCAATGAATTTTTAGGGAGATATAGGTCCCACTCATAACAAAATTAAAATCATATATATATGTGACACAAGAATATAAACCATTCATTATATAAAAACCCATAGAATGGAATGGATTTTACGAACTTCATTCAATCATAACATAACCCATGGAAAAGAAATGAGTTTCTTAAATATCATTATATCATAAGAATAAACCAACCACAGAAATAATAAGTATATTGTCATTTAAAAATATCCCCATTAAATCATAAGTAACATCAAATAATGTTAACATAGGTGAAAAATAGTTTTGAGAGATTAATTAAAAATAATTATTGAGGAAAATATCCTTTCTCTTTTGAAAATGTCTTATTTTCTTAAAATGTAGTGCAATTTTAAAAGAAAATTTTTTCTTTAAAGAGGACATTATATGATTATAAGGGAATATTCATGGCATTACAATTTCATGAAAGTTAAAAAATCCATTAATGTAGTATACTTTAAAAAACATTCCTATCATACTTATTTTGGAAAAGTCACATTGTAAATCGTTAGGAAAATGAAGAAAATCCATTTTAAACCATTTAGTAAATATTCAAACATGGGTAAAAATGATTTTAAAAGTTATTGAATAATGTAAATTTTTTTTTTAATTTTTTTTTATGAATCATGGACATGAAAGATAAATATTCCCCATCAAATATTTATATATAAACAATCTTAAATAATAACAAGATTGTGAAATTAACCCTCACCTTATGTATGATTTCCATTGTTTGTATCTAAAACTACAATATAATGGTTTAAATAATGTTATTAAATTATTATAGAACCATATTCATATTTAAGATATCATATATGATCCTATTATTTCATCTTATCACCTGTTTGTTAATAATATTTCATTATTACTCATTTTCGGGTGTTAATTGCTTCATTTCACCCTGAATGGCCTGAAGGCCTTCTTTCTTATTATATTATAGATAATCCCCTTTTTAGGGGTTGTAGAGAAACCCGTACATGACCCGTAGGCCCAAGGCACAAGGCCCGACATGACCCGTAATACATGAACCGAAGGCCTAGAGGCATACCGTGCCCAATACATGAACCATAGGCCCAACCCACTAGAACTTCCCCTCCCCACGTTCTACATCAGTGATGGCCTTTACCTTCCCACCTGTATTTCTGATCGGTTAGCATTTCCCCATACAAATTAATCGTTTCATTTTACTATGCATGTTTTGTCATATATATCATAGTTCTTGGGCATAGTATATAATTTATTCATCTCCAAGAAGTATATAAATGTAATAGATATCATATTTATTAATTATATGAATTTATATAATTATTATTTAATGGTGATTGTGGATAATTAATCACATCACATTGTAGATACGGTAGGCCATACGTATGCACGAGCGATGATATAATTCCCTTAATGGTGTAATGGTAATAAGCTGGATGATATATTATTATTTTTCCAGAATCAATATAATTTTATAATTTTCATATATATTTATCATTTCCATAATTATAATCATCCAATTAAAGTGGTTATGAAAAACAAATTACACCATGGTGTGGAGATGGTAAGATGTACGTACATACACGTGTTGCTTCCATTTTTCATGGGATGGATAAAGGTGGAATATGGTTGTTAAATAACCATAATAATATATCACCATATATGTTATATGGAATTTATTAATTTTTAATGGGAACTAAACATGAATAGAAATTATAAGAATAAAAAATATTGAAAGATTCAATAAAGATGATTACCTCTTCCTTGACGAACTTCATTTAGATCTTTTCTTAGGGGCACTACGGTTGGTCATCTAAGAAGACCAGAACCTCTAGAATTTTTTTTCAGAAATTTTAGAAGAGAAATTTTTAGAGGGTGGTTGATATTTATGGCTCAATGTGATGTGAACAAGTAAGGGAGGATGTTTCCTTTTATAATTGAGTTGAGGGGCACATTTTGGAATTTCAAAAAATATTATTTTATAATAAATTCAATATCAATAAAAATACCTAAAAAAATAATTTACTAAAATATAATATGATATACGGTTATAATATCATTAACCAATAAATTTTAGACATGTTGTGGTATTATTTTAAACCTTATCATTTTGATTAATCCTTGGTTAACCTATTATAATTTTAATTAAGTTAATAAATTTTTAACAATTAAAAGGTTGTAATTTTTAATCATGTAATGTAAATTAGACCATAAATGAACAATTTATAATATTTATACAATATTATAATTAATTTATATTTTTAAAGATGTTTTATGATTTCTTAATAATTTAATAAAATATTCTTTTTGTAAAATATCATTAATGTAGATTTTGATATTATTCATTACTTGAACTTTTAAAAATATTAATATGAAAATTTAACTTAAAAAAAATATTTTATTATATCCCAAATAGGTAAATCTCATCTAGAAAATACTTTTCTCAAATTAATTATCTTAAATTATATTTATTTTAATATTTATAATAATATTTATTTGATATGTTCATTAATAAAATAATTTCTATATCAGCGTTGTGTAATTATTTAATATAATTATTTGTTCAATAAATATTAAAAATTAATTACCATAATGAAGAAATATATATATATTTCATATTAATATTTATAGTTGAATATATCTTTTGGGTAACCATATATTAAAAATGATATATTATTTCAAACATGAATGTGACATATTTAAATTTTTATTGAGTAAAATATTATAAATATCATAATCTCTTCTAAGTGGCCCAAAAATCCAAAAATATATTTTTATCAGGAATTTTTTATTAATTTAGAATTATACAATTAGATTCATTCATAATATACATTTTTCCCCATGTGGACATGTAAGGGATATTTAAGATAAAGAAGGTGACATTTCTTGACATTCTTAGATTTAAATATTATGTAATTATTTTTCATGGACATTTGTAATGACCAAAAAATCTTATCAATAGAAATTCTCTTATTATAGTTATTTCATGTAGTATAGACCACATAAACGCACATATATAACACAATAAAAAATTTTGAAATGAAGAACTAATGAAATAAGATGTATTCCTAGAAATTATAGAACCTTTACCAATAGAAGAGTAAAATAACCTATGAAAGTATAAATATAATTTAGGTATATTATGAAGTAAGATATAATATATTTATGTTTTTAAAATGTTAAATTAAGTACTGGTATTTTTGTGAAATGTAAATATTTATTTAAAATTTTATAATTAATACAATTATTTAAAGAAAAATTTATTTTCATAGAATAGACTCATAAATAAATAATTTTTCCCTATTATTATAAGATATTTTTATGAGACCTTATTTGATTTTTGAAAGTGTCATTAAACTGGTTATAATATTAAAATTAGTATTTTTCATGTAAATGGTAATTTTATTTAAAAAATAAATTAATCATGTTTATAAATTTATTTCATAAAATGGATTACATTTTTTGAAATATAAACATAAAAAATGGTTAAGGTTATTTTTTTAGGTTTTCTTCTAAAATAGTTGATTTTTTGGGGAACTGTGAAATATAGTAATTTATGGTATTTAACCTTAAAAGTAAATAAATAATTTTTTGAGTCATGGTTGAGTCATGGATGATATAAGTGGCCATTATATCAAACTATAGTTCTTTGTTTTACTATATTTAGTCATGGGAATCATCACTATTGATAGTCTTGATCCCAAATAATAAACTAATGAATAAAATAATGAAAAACAATCCTCTCCTGAACTATAGATACCACCCCTCATCACCTCTTCTCCATACACCCCAAGGCATTTAATATTGTCTCAATTCTTCATAATACCTATCCCATGACTCTCCCCCATGTCTAGTAGAATTTTGTATCAATAAAATACCAAACCCAATTTCCCTAAGGAGGCTCTTAAGGAGGAGTAATTCAAGAGGTATAATCATCTTCCGTTCTCATTTATTTTCTTTTAATTTATTTTATTTTCTTATACTCTCTATAAATACTCTATCAAAACATTATTAATAAATTTAGTATCTTATTTATAATGGATTATTTTTTTTTAATGGAATATCCACCATAAAACCCTTTATCCTCTCCATTTTATTCTCAAAATGAAAACATCATCCGTGATGTGCCGATTTACCACCATCTTGGATGATGCATTTTTATTTTCCATTAACACATTCAAGGATGGTCATAAAACCATTATTATGGTTAAATATGAATTTATTATACATATTATATATTATATAATTTTCTAGAACCAATATTTAAACATGATATTAAATAAAATGATATAAGTTCATGACGGTCATTAAAAACCACTAAAATAAATTAAATAATCTTTATTGACATTTTATCTAATGAATCATCATAATATCTAAAAAAATGATATATAGGACCATTTAATCTTATGGAAGTTAATTAGTAATATATAATTTCAATTCTGGATAACTATTCTTAATTTAAATGATCTTTCATACATGTATACAAGTGAACCAAAAAATTCCATCGATTAAAATCAAAAGGACCATTGTTAGGGACCAAAGAGGAAGAAGTCTACACTTTCTCTCCTCCTGAAAATAAGTGAACCAATCATGAAAACAAAGGAAACAAAAACTCCCGAATGACAAAATTGAATATTTTAACTCATAAGAAGGACATAAATGAACTTAATAAAATTATAATAAATAAATTAAATGTTAAATAGGTTTATAATTAATTAATAAATGTATTTAATTTTATTATCTAGGATATTGAGTACAAGTGTAGAACAATTTCAGACATAAGGTAAAAGATTCTTTCAGAACAACTATTTTTTTCCTTTGGGTTACGATTTCTCTCTCATTACCCCAATATAATTATTAATTTTTCTATATAATCCTCTTAAATTTTATGTGTATGCTCAAAATATATGTACCTAGCTCAATTATTCTTTCTTTGATTGGTAAATACATTTTTTATAAGGTCACCTTCTCAATTCCTCTTGATAAGCATGCCCAATTAAAGGGGAATTCCCAGTTTTTTACCCATTTTCAAGTAATATTAATAACATGTTTTAAACCACCAATATTTTTCTAAAAAATATATACTTATAATTAATAACTATCTAATTTATTTTTTGGTTTTATGAAAAAAAGTATACCTTTTCTCACTTTAAAGGCTCTTAAATATTTTCCCTTAAACCGCACTAAAGGGGATCATTTTTAATGTTTCTTAAACACTCTTTTTACATGTTTTCACTTCATTTGGTCATAATTTTTAGATATCTATGCCTATTTTCCATTATTATTGTACATGTATGATTTAATTCCATTCTTTCAGGGACACCTTTATGATACGTCCTTTGATTACTCCTAATGACATGATTATGATACCCATTTCTTATTAAGGGTTACCCTTATGTTTATTACTTATATATAATTATTTAAGTGGAACAAATATTCATGAACATGTTATGATGGTTTCACCCAGATATCACTCCAATACATTGGGTAATGTTTATTTTTCTGAGACATCATGCTGGGACAGAGAGTGAACCTGATTCCTTTATGGGATGTTGTCCACCTTGTGCAATGGTCTTGGAAGTTTTCCTTGACTCATGCTTATGTAATGTTGTATATTATTTCACAATTCCTATGATTCCATGATTTCATGATCCTATTTTATATATTTTATTCATACTTTTGTTTATTCATATTCCATGCCATTATATACCATCATATTATGCATTTTAACTCATGTTTTATGCTTTATTTCCATTTTTATTCCCTTACTAGTATTTGTAGATCATACCTTTTGTTCATGTATTCCCCATGTTATCCTTTGCAGATTTAAGAGATTAATGTATGTCTAGATATAATAATGAAGATTAAATTAAATATGTTTTTTTGGATTCTTAATTTCTAAATATGCACCTAATCACCCGAATACACTAGAATTTATGATCATTGAATTATAATTGATAGTTAATTATGTTTATAATTATATAATAATAAGTATAATGGGTTAGGTCTATAATAGTGGGTATCATAGCATGGTATATTTATTTTTTGATATTAGGAATTGAGCATTTCAGTATGAACCTTCAGGATAATTATATCACCATGGATAACATAGATTGAAAATTAGGGAATCACAATATAGGATATACTTTCTATTCGCATGTTTATACTTCTATGATCAATGTTTAATTTTTATATGTTTATTATCTATGTATTTAATCCCCTTATTATCCTTTATTTATCTTAGTTAATGAATTGAAATAAGAGAACCCATGTTAATAATCAATGTGATTGGTAATGTGATGATTTATCGAATGAAATTACAAATATAATGGGAAAAAGATCCCAAAACTTTAGGAAAATACATTCCCAACTGGATCAAGCCATAAATAATAACTTGAATCACATGGAATTACCTCCTCATTAGAAAGATAAAGTGGAGGTATAATCCATTATGAGATAAAGACATCCTATCTTTAGTGAATATTACGATCCCATCATCATGGAACAATGGATTAACCCTATTGAGAAGATATTAACTTTCTTCCAGTGCTTAGAAAATGATAAAGTTAGGATTTAAATCTATCGTTTTTATGTGGAAGTTTATCAATGCTGGAAAATGATAAAAAAAATACAAGGAGAAAATTGATTCCATGGATTGGTAAAAATTCGATAAAATATTTTTCAATAACTATTTTCCTTGCACTCTATATCTTAAGAAGGTAAAAGAGTTCCTTGGACTGAAGAAAAAGGAAGATGAGTCTATCCGGGTGTACAAAGACAAATTTAAGAGGCCTTAGTGATACACCTATGGATTTTTCATGAACATTGAAATCAAGGAGGATCACTTATTTTGGGGTCTAAAGATGAGTCTATGAAAAGACTTTGACAAATATGAGGAGATTTTCCGATGTGCCATTAATGTTGGAATAGAGATCATAGACTCACACTAGTCTCATTGGACCATAGATTATAATCGTAAAATAGAGTTTAATATGTGTGGATCAACAAATAAATCCGATGATGTAAAGAAAATTAAACACCCCGTATATCTAAAAATGTGGGAAGAAGTATCTCAAGAACTATCTAAAGGGAATGAGGAGATACTTTAAATGTAGAAGTGAGGGTAATCTATCTAATAATTAAAAAATTGAGATGAATAATCCCACAAATGTGGACGAATAAAGGAGGGTTCATATCAACAATGAACCTATATTTTATTTTTTCAACTACAATAAACCTGGGTATTATACAAGCCATTTCTCAAAGCTAAGGGGTTTCAGAGAAAATCAATGAAATCAAACTCCAATGGAACAAGTAAGGGAATATACTATCACTAATACTAAGGTGGATCTTTAAAATTATGTAGTGATAGGTATGATAGTTTTTCATTAATTAATAGAAATTGTACTATTTGATTCGAGTTCTACGTATTATTTCATATGTTGAAAGTTTAGTAGAACTATTAAAAAACCACCTCAAAATATAGAGGTCAATTTATTTAAGAGAATAGTGAATGAAGGGATTATTTCATCTAAAGAATATATCTCCTCCTTGATTAATTCTTGTAGAATGAACCTCCCATAAAATCTTACCATACTTAATTTGGTGGAGTTTGATGCTATATTGGGAATGGATTTCCTATCTTTATATAAAGACACCATCAAATGTTAGGAAAGGGAGATCACTCTTCATATCTCAAGGAATCCTCCAATTCATTATATGTGTAAGGATGAGGATAAATATCCATCAGAATCATAATATTAACTATTGATATTATTTCCTTATAATAAATAATATCTAGCTCAAATTATTGAGACAAAGTAGTGAATCTTGCTCAAAGACATGCCCATTATGAGGGACTACACTGATGTATTCCCTAAGGAATTGCCTATTCTTACTCATGATTAATAGGATGAGTTATTAATTTAACTTATTCTAAGATCTCTACCTATATCGAATAAACCTTATAGAATGGACACCATTGAGTTGGAGGAACTGAAGAATTAGTTACAAGATAATCTAAACAAGGGTTTTATACACCTGATTGCTTTACCATGGGGTGTGGTAATCCTCTTCATTAATAATATGGATTGGTCAATGCACCTCTAAATTAATTATCATGAGATAAAAAAATTCATGATAAATAATAAGTATTCCTTTCAATGGATATATGACTTGTTTGATCAACTATGTGGGGCCAAGTATTTCTGTAAGGTGGAAATTTGGTCGAGATATCACAAATTAAATTTGAATAAGGAATATATTCCCAAGACTTACTTTTGAACAAGGTATGAACACTATGAGTTCATATTAATTCCCTTCAAACTCAATAATGCTCTATCAATAATCATGAACGTAATGAATAGAGTCTTTATATATTACCCAAACAAATTTGTGGTAGTGTTTATTGATGATATTATAATATACTCCAATAGAAATGAAGAAAATAAGAAGAATTTGAATAATGTTATAAATACCTTATGTAGGGATAAAATCCATGAAAGGTATAATAAATCTGAGTTATGGATGGAGGAAGTATCATTCTTTGGTCATGTTATCACTAAAAAAGAAATATTTGTCGAACCTTCCAAGACAAAGGAAATAGAAGAGTGTCCTAGGATAACATCTATAATGAAAATATGTAGTTTATTTGGTATATCTGTATATTACTAAAGATTTGTAAATAACTTCTCATTTTTTTCAAAACCATTAACGAAGCTGACTCGAAAGGGTGAAAGATTTTTATTGACCAGTAAATGTGAGGACTACTTCAATGAGTTAAAAAAGGCATATCAATTCACCAGTACTCACACTACCAACAAGTGGATAACTATTTGTGGTATATAGTGATGCTTCAAATAAGGTCATAGGTTGTGTACTGCTAAAAAAAGATAATGTGATACCCTACACCTCAAGGAAGTTGAAAATTCATGAGAAAAACTATTCTATTCATGATCTTGATTAAGCGAATATGATCTTCACAATGAAAATCTGGTAGAGTTATATATATGGGGAGAAGTGTGTGATATGTAATGATCATAAGTTCCTTAGATATATATTCACATAGAAGGATATTAATATCCACTAGTTAATATGGTTATAGATCATCAAGAATTATGACCGATTAATCCAATACCATCCTAATAAAGCAAACAAAGTGGTAGATTCTCTAGGTAGAGAGGATCCTACAAATTTATCAATGATAAGAATTGAGAATTATCCAATATTCTTAGACCTAAAAAGGATGGGAATGGGAATAATTAATGAAGGAACATCATCAATAATTTCTTAATTGATTTATCAACCATCCCTTATGGAGAAAATAAAAGATACTCAATGAAATGATGTGGAAATTCGAAAAAAGGTGGAAGATAATGAAATTGTAAATCCATAGAATTAAAAATTTATGAGGAAGGAGTTGTAATATTTGGGTTATGACTATGTGTACCATCTAATCTAGTGATAAATAAAGAGTTTTTGAATGTCCCACATAGCTCAACCTTCTATATTCTCACAGGGAGTATAAAGATGTATTGAGATCTCCGAGAGAACTATTGGTTGGATAATATGAAGAAAGATATCGATGAATATACGTAAAATTTCATAGTATATTAGAAGGTTAATGTTGAAAGAAAAAATTCTATGTGGATGATGCAACTATTACCCATACCAACATAAAAACGAGAAAACATCACCATGGGCTTTGTCACTAGAATTCCAAAGACACCCAAAGGAAACAATGATATATGGGTTATTTTGGATCATCTTACAAAGAAATATCACTTTATCAAAAATCAAGAGGAATTATCACTAGAAAAATTTCATGGATATACACCATAGAAGTGGCAAGGCTTCATGGAGTAACACTCTTGATTATATCCAATCAAGATATGATATTCACCTCTAATTTCTCGAAAAGTCTCTCTATCATGACTTAAACATTGAGATAAACATCAGTATAATCTAATATCCTCCAAATGATGGAAAATATGAGTAAACTATACATACATTGTTATACATGTTGAGGTCATGTTTTATGGGATTTAAAGGAGGATTAGACAAACATCTTACTCTATTCGAGTTCTATTACAACAAATATTTTACGTCAAGAATCCAAATGGTTCCATATGAACCCCATTATATGAATATATGCATAAAAACAACATGACGGGATGAATTTAGTGAATATAAGCTACTAAGACCTAAAATGGTCAATGAGATGGTATAAAATGTGAATACAATGAAGTACCATACATGGTAATCCCAAATTTGACATAATACCTCTATTTATTATCATCGATGAGATGTTTAGTTTAAGGATGAAGACATGGTATCCCTACATATATCACCATGGAAGAGGATCATGAGATTTGGTAAGAAAGGGAAACTAAGTCCCAGAAACATCATCCCTTACAGATTCTTGATCGAGTCGAAGCTATGGACCATCGACTATCACTTACACTTACTGTGTCTTAAGTAAATGATATATTCCATGTATACCTCTTAAGAAATTACATACCAAATAATTCACATATACTGAATTCAGAGTTGGTACATTTAGAAAATTATCTCTCCTATGAGGAGTAGCTGGTGAAGTTCTTGGACTATATAGATAATTTTTATGCAATATGACTACTCACTTGGTCAAAGCACTATGGAAGAACAATAAGTACAAAGGCTAAACAAGGGAACTAGAGGAAATGATGAATGAAAAGAACCCTAACTTGTTTCACCATATTATGTAAAATGAAATTTTTATGGTGAAATTTCATTAGGGGAGAGAATGTAATGACCCAAAAATTTTATAAATAGAAATATCCTTCTTATAATTATGTTATATAGTATAAATCACATAATATCACCTAGAAAACACAACAAAAACATTATAAATGAAGAATAAATGAAATAATAGGTATTACAAGAAATTTAAGAACCATTTCCAATAGAATAATAACACCACATATTAAAGTGTAAATAAAATTTAGGAATATTATAAATAAAAATATAATATATTTATATAATGGAATAAGTAAATAAATATTTTGAAAATGTTAAATTATGTATTGATATTTTTGTGAAATGTAAATATTTATTTACAATTTTATAATAAATATAATGATTTAAAAAAAAATTTATTTTCATAAAATATATTCATAAATCAATATATTGTTTTCCTATAATTATAAGATAATTTTACAATACTTTAATTAATTATTGAATGTGTCATAAAACCACTTATAATATTAAAATCAATATTTTTTGAGTAAATGATGATCTTCTTTAAAAATTAATCTTATCATATTTTTAAAATTATTTTCATAAAATGGAGTTCATTTTTGAAATATAAACATAAAAAAATTGTTAGGTTGATTTTTTTTTGATTTTTCTAAAAAATGTTGAATTTTTAGTGGATAGGGAAATACTGTAATTTATGGTATTTAACATAAAATGTAAATAAATGATTTTTTATTCATGGTTGCATCATGGATGATATAAGTGGACATTATCTCGAAATAAACTCATATTTTACTATATATAGACATGTAAAACCTCATTATTTATAGTCTTGAGCCAAAATAATAAACTAATGAATAAAATAATAAAAAAACATCCCTCTCCCCCACTATGAATACCACCCCTCACCAATTGTTATACTCACACCCCAAATCTTAGAATTTTGTCCAAATTTTGTAGAAACATCTTCCCAAGCCTCTACTTCATGACTAGGATCATTTGGTCTCAAAAAAATACCAAACTCAATTTACACAAGGAGGATCTTAATGAGGAAACATTCGAGAGATAATATCCTCTTTCTTTCTCTTTTAATTTATTTTATTTTCTTGTCCTCTCCTTTAATACTCTTTCCAAACATGAATTATTACTATAATATATTATATATAATATAATTTTATTTTGTTAATGGAATATACCCCATAAAACCCCTTCTCCTTTACCTTTTATACTAAAAATGAAAACATCATTTGTGAAGTATTGATTTAATACCATTGTGGACGATGCATTTTCATTTTCCATCACCACATTTAAGTGTATTCATAAAACCATTATCATGGTTAAATAATAATTTATCATACATATTATTTTTGTGCATTATTTCATGGAAACATTTATGATACTCCATTTTTTTATTCCTTATGATAGGATTACAATACCCTATTATTTTCATCAGTAACCCTTATGTTTATTCCATATGTATGATTCTTAATATGGAACACATATTCATGAAAATGTTGTTTTGGGGATATAACTACAATTGATTGGGTAATTTTTAGTCTCATGAGAAGTCATGTTGGGACATGGAGTGAATCTCATTCCTTAATGGGAATTTATCCACCATGTGTAATGGTCTTGGTAGTTAGCCTTGACTTAGGCTTATGTCATTTTGTATGTTGTTGAAAAATTTCTATGATTCCATTATTACATTATCCTATGTTCTAAATGTTATTATTACTTATGTTTATTCATTTTCTATTCCTTTTTTATTTCATCATATTATGCCTTCTAACTCATTTGTTATGCTTAATTTACATGTTTATTACCTTACTGGGCTTTGCAGCTCATCCCTTTTGTTCATGTATTACCCTGGTTATCCTTTTCAAATATAAGAGATCAAATGAATTTATGAAATAATAATGAATATTAAATAAAATATGTTTTTTGTTTTGGTTTCATGATTTCTAAATATATACCTAATCATCTAAAAAAACTACAATTTATGATCCTTGACTTGTAATTAATAGTTAATTAAGTTTAAAATCATGTAATAATATGTGTAAAAGGTTAAGGACTTCATAAAAAGTGTCCATTAAAAAATTTAATTTCAATAATTATATGTTAAGGGTTTAATTATTTTCATTGAATCTAACTTGGGCATGTGTTAGGGTACTTATATTGTCTTTATCATTTTATTTTTAACATAAATTAACGAATTTACCCATTACCATGGTAAGAAAATTTACCAAAGTTACTATTAATATTGAGAAAAAATAAAAGGAACATATTTACTAAATTTAGACTTTATAAACCTAAATATGGTATCCTTTTTTAAAAATTCAAAACATAGAATTTGTAGAATTTAATTTAAAATAAAACCAATAAAATTCCACGGAAAACATTTTTTTTCAAGAAAATACCCTTTTAAAACATAAAATGTTTTTATAATAATTTTATGTATAAAATAATTTTCTAAACCATAATTGTATGATTTTAATTTAAAATTAACTAATTAAAATTTAAAATAATCCAAGACAAAATTTTACCTTGTAAACACATTAAAATAAAATACAAATTTCAATAAAAATATGTATTTTCCCTATTACTTAAAAATATTTTTTTTGAGATAATTATTAGAAAAACAATTTTAAGATAATTTTTAAATTATAAAATTAATTTTTTCATATCCAATTTATAGAACTTATAAAATTTAATATTCCCTCATAAAAATAAGATAAACCCACTTTTGAAGAAAACATAATTTTTGAAAAATAAAGTAATTTTTCTAAGATTGTGTGATAATTTTATAATAACTTACCAATATATTTATATTATATTGGAATTTTATATTTATTTCATAAATTAGTTGTAAATATTTATTCTCACCATTTAAAAATCTATGTAATAATGAATATACAATATTTACGCTATTCTTTTAAACTTACAGTTGCATACAACACAAGCTATTGAAGAATTAAATTTATTCAAAGAGAAATATTTATTAAAATACTGGGGTGTCAAAGTACCAACCATCATTTTGATTCTAAAATGAATAAGATGAGCCTCTGATGTTCATGTATAAAGGAAATATATACCAATTTTTCTTAAAAAATGTTATGCTGATACCCAAAACAATCATTCCATACCTATCACAATATATCCAATGTGGTTTCAAAAAAAGTGAATAAATTACTTGCAATAGCACCAGGTGAACCTCATATGATCGACCAGTATTGAAAATTCTCATATGTACCCATTGATGTGTTATCTCATTACCACCCTGAAACAATGACTTAACTCCTAATGGCATCATTATATTATCCATCACCCACACTGAAGTCCAAACAAAAAATATTAGTGTATTTCCTTGTTTAGACCAACAAAAAAATCAATCCATTCATCTTGCTGTCACCTCATGAACTAAAACACCATAAATTTGAAACATCTTTAGATGACATATAAAACATCCCAATCCTGATTCTAATGCCCAAACTCCATACAACACCTCATCTAAGCCATAAATCCATTTTCTCTAAAGATCCAGATCAAAAAGGATCCATTTGCACACTAACATCCAAAATACACCTCAACCATACAATGAACAGTAAAAATACACTCATGAATCTACCCATATTAGGGTTATACCTCAATAGACCTTGATTCTTCTATTCTCACATTTAATGACTAGACATGATTGTTTCACTAATAACCAAGTTCAAATCTAATATGTCAAACATCACTCATTCCTAGATCATGGGTAATTTACCCTCAGTATCCACTACAATTATCCCATGATGATGGCCACAACCGTTGATATCTTACACTCCCCAAAAAATGAATTCCTTTATACTAATCCTTGTGTACAACCTTAATAGGAATAACCATCACGCCTCCCATATAATAATTTTCAAGGCTCACACCTGGGTTGACTATATCATGACTCCCATATCCATCTCCGATGTTGCCTCTCACTCTAGAGGGACACTTCTGATTTTCATTCAAACCATGGGAAAATATACCCATAATAATTTCTCAAAACCATTTTACCATGACCAATGTATAACCAGTAAATGATCTAGAACTCAAATAAAAACTCACTTACCTCCTTGACCACATCCAAAACAAAGGGTTTATTGTCATGTACTGTCCAATCGCATATCTCAACTCACGTTCCCATTATTCACACACTACCAAACCTAGGTTCATGCACAAAAACTATCAACTTTTATCCTCACGCATGTTAGCCTCATCTAACTAGAGTACCCTTGGAGCTCCTCTTCAAAATTGTGGAATTTCACCCTTGCTAAGATCCACTATAAGAGTACTCGCCAACTAGAATCATCTCAAACTAGAAGGAAATAATCACTTCATATCAATAATAGATCCAATAATATAGGATCACTGTGTACATCCACATTGAGAACCACACATTAACTCACTAGGATAGACATCCTATCAATATTTTCCAAAAAAACCAGACCTTGATACCTTGGAACCTCAAGTGACTTTATTTATAGAATTAATGTAATATCACAAGACTATTCCCAAGTGAACATGAATTCCATTCAAGTCATACTTATCAATGTACAAGAACCTCCCTGGCTTTTACATTCACAATATATAAGGCATCACTATGCCTATATCACATACCCGTTTACACTTCCTTTGCACTAATCTCATTCCTGAGGAATCTACCCATGATTACCATTTATAAGCACTTATAAATTAGAGATAAAACCTCAAACATGTCACTCTAGTATACACATATTATCTAAATAACAACAATCATATCACTGATACTCTGAGCCGCATCTCAATAAAACTGGGCTCTCCATTCTAGAACATAAATCTTGTCACACATTGGTTAAAAATCACAGCCAACATCCCTATCCCCATATCAAATACCCCAAATAAACACATATGTCATTATAACCATTGTATGGTCTCACATATATATACAAGGAATTACAATCCAAAATCAACTACCCACTATAGGGAACCAATTCTCACTAGAAATCTGCATATGAGACTATCCCCCCTTGAGGACCATTATCTCATATAGAAGTTTATATAGAAACCACCTTATAATGATTCATATATATTAAACCATAAAAAAATATCTTTTTTGTTCCTAATTATACCAAGAATCTATTTGGGAAATAACCATATTAGTTTTTGTTGCATTTTAAATATCCAAACCTATTTCCTTTTGGAACCAGTACCAAGGCATCAAATACCTATACAATACTACTAAAGATCACTATGTATACCTTACACTGAGGGATTGTATATATATAATCAATGTGAATAACTTTATATAATCCACATAACCTATTACTAGGTAGAATATATTTTGGTTCAGCAGAGTATGATGCCACCAAAAATTTATATGAGAAAACACCATATAAGTTTTTGTTGATAATTTAAAAATATAAACTCCATATCCATAGTGATATCAATCACACAATTCATTAAAAATTCATGTGATTACTATATTCTAAATATGATGCATATACATTGAAATAATTCCAATGAGATAAGATAAAAAAATGAATAAGATAAGAATCTATAATAAACAACCCAAGAATCAATTTTAGTAATAGTCAAATCAACTACAATAGTAGAAGAAAAGAATAACAATCCCATTCCCCATGGAAACATAGAATTATCCTTGATAAATTTATTCATGATGTACTATACCATGGTCCATCATATACTTCAATGCAGTCATAAGTTACCAACCTACCTTCTCCCAAAACTGAAATACAGAATAGAAAATCTGACATACTCTATGATATTAGTCTTATAAACTCTCTAAAATAACTTTATAATGTCCCCATGTAAATACATAAACATATGTGTACCTAAATATATTAAAAAGGATTCAAACTAAAAATGGGGGTATAGGGTGTTAGAATGGGGAGATTACACCCTCACGTCAGAGATACAAAAGTGAAAAATAAACCAAACATCAGCCAAAATAATAAATAATCACAGTAAATAGGAGAAATAAATAACAAAATTCTACATCAATTGATAATGCTATATAAAAACCCATAGTCATACAAATATACATTGATTGAACATCATACAGGCTGATCAAATATATAAAATAAATAAAATTAATAAAATTAACAAGATAATCTACTACCATCTCTGAGCCTCATCATAACCGAGTATCTAATCCCTTATAAGTTATTTCACATGATAAAAAAGAACTGGGCCTCTTCCTTGCTCAAAATTGTGATAAATGAGATCTTACCAGGTACCCATGTGACATGGCCACCCAAAAAGGGTGTAAATACAAATCTATAGGGAACCACAAGTGGGGTCTCATACAGAACCGATAAATGAATTCTATACACATGTGATCTACTCAAGATAAAAAAATAAATAACTAAAAAGAATAAATTAATCTAACACCTACAATCCTTAGGTTCTAACCTAATTATTAGGATTAAATGTACATACTTTTTCTAGTGTGGGAGTTTATTTGAGCTTAAGTAATCATTTGAGTAATGAATACCCTTCCCTTAAACATAATAGACCACCAAGGGGAATATGCCCACACAAAAAACATATAAGAAGTATACATAGGAAATATAACCATCCTTTTAATATAAGAAACTTCTTAGGGAATCCTATATCCCATAATAAAAATAATTTCAAACACCTAGGGGGTGACATACCCTACCCACAACATGGTATATACCTTTATTACTAGCGGATGCATCCCTCCCTAAATGCTTGATCCCTCATTCACACACATATATAAAACATACAATCAAGGACATAACTCACCTAAAACCTTAGAAATATAATATTTTTCTATAAAACATGAACCACATATACCTTGAGGTACACTATTCTTGAAACCTCATGCTACACCTCCCATATATAGGGATTTACATCCCCCCAAAAACACTATGTAAGAGATGATGATTTGGACACTTTCCCAAACCTGACATCCCAATAATAATAACATTAGAAACATGGGTAGACCCCTTCCCAACATATCTCATGAAACCAAGGTCCACCACCAAAGACCACAACCTATACCTAGCACTACAAATATACCAAGATCACATAATCAATTTGGGGTCTATTTTAATATCTAAAATCATCACTACCCATTCTTATACTAACCCTCACTAGGGTTTTCATCACATCAAGGTACCCACCATGCCCCATAAGTTACACCATAACAAAAACACCCTATATGGGTTCCTTGATCTCATCCTCTTCTCTTAGTACAAGCCCAACACTCAGAGGGAACATCATCGATCAATGTCATTATAGTCATATTCCAAACTTAGTGACCTCATATGAAATTCCATACAGTCCTCACTCTTAGAGAGATAACATCAATCCCAAATCTATTCCCATGTCATCATAAGATGGTCCGCTCAACCAACCTATCATCAAACTAACTAGTGTCTACCCACATGGTTCCTCACATTATTGTAGGGAAGGATAATCTCTGTACTCTCTAATTAGCTATCCAAATGGATCTATAGCACCCCTTAACTATTTTATGGCCTACTATGGCCACTCATTCCAATTCCACATGAATCAATAATCAAGAGGTATAATACATTTATCTAGGTCCTCCATGATCATTAAACCATTAATGTGTCTCCCCTAAGGTTATGTATGTCACAAGGAATATATTTATAATCAAGGCCTTGAATATTGGAGACCAAGGTGTCAAATCAGTGCATATGAATCCATCAATGCCTTGGTATTTTTTTAATTTTTTGGGATTTTATTTTATTTAGATAATTCATTTGATCAAAATGTTTTTATCACCCACAATGGTTAGACCAACGATATCACATGTTGGGACTAAGATGGTGGAGATGTGTTGAAGATGATAAAGAATTCAAGGACGATAATGGTCATAATAAAGTTTCTTAAGAATATTTTTGATCAACATTTATACAGATTACATTATTAAGTATATAAGTAACCAAAATTTTATTTCATTTAAAGACCATTAGATAGATAAAGGTCAATATATGTTGAAAGGATATCAAATAGAGTTAGGTGAGTGAAAAAGTTCTTGAAGTTTTATGAACCATGTCCATAAGGTGAATTAATATTTTCAGATGAAGATTTATAGGTTTTATAAAAAAGATTAATTCTTATTCCTTTACTTAAATTATCACCAGAAAAATTGTTTTGGTGAAAATAAAATTAGGAAATCATTTTCTGTTCTGAGAGTATCCAAACTCATGAGTTATGAATATCTTATGAACCATGAATTTAGTAGAAAGAGGGAGAAATTTGTTTGTATGTACAAAATTTATACAAAAATGTTCTGAGAAAGAAGTTGAAAAATATACATAAAATATTTTTTTTTGTATGTGTATGATATTTGGAAGCTGTGATAGTATGAATTTTTGTTGGATATTTGTGATGTTTGGTGAAAAGATTAGTGTTTAAAAGTATAAAGGGTGATATTGAAGAATAAAAAAAATTACTAATATGAGGAATTCTAAATTCGATAAAGTCAAATCAGACAAAGTATTTAGATGAATTCTAGTGAATAAAAATATTATATAATGCATTTTAGATAAAAATATATGAATATGTGAAGATTTGGTTGTTACAAGATGATTGGATGGAATTTTTGGTATAAATATCATGGTATAAAAGTTGGTGTATAGATTCAGAGAATTAATTTTTATGATGCATGTAATTGGATGGAGGAAGAGTTTGAGAATTTTATATGAGGTTTGTTAAAGAAGAATCAGATAGACATTCTCTATAAAAACATTTGTTAAAATTTCATACTCGAAAAAATTTCATTTTTATAATGTTTTATCATATCATATCCTTTACAATGTTTTCATAAAGATATAAAACATGATGATTATGAGATAATTGATTGATACTAATAAAATAATAAATGAAATTTCTTGATTGAAACACCCTAAGCTTCCACACTATGTTTCCCATTGAATAATGCAGTAGATTTCACTGTATACAACTTGGAGTTTTAACACACCATGACCAATCAAACTAGCCGTTATGAATAGTAATACCCATTTTTTGAAATTTTATAAATTTTATTTTTCAAAATTAACTTCATTTTTATATTCGGAGTATCAAAATTAACTTAGGGTGAATTTTTGTTATTTTTCTGAAAACTTTCAATTTTTGATGAATAGTTAAAAACACTGCATTATTGTTTTAAAACAACTTTTTATTTAAATAATTAGTTATTTTTTTATTTATTATATGATAATATATATACATAATACCTATATATGTTCAATGTAATTTATTGGAGTCATTCTATAATAAGTTTAGATATATAAAATTTTATTGAACTTTTTACCGTGTTTTACCTACCTTCTAGGAGCATTTGAAAATTTGCATAAAACTTAATTTTACCACTTTTGTGAGTTGGATTTAAAAAAAATAAGAGACACGGTTAATATCAGTAAGTAAAATTTGGTTCAATGAGATGAAAATAATTTTTGGGGAATAGAAAAGTTTGACTTTTATTTACCATGGTTAAAAATTAAATAGGGTAATTAAAGGTAAAAGTGATATTATAATCACCATAACACATGTAATAATTATATTTGATAAGTGTAATTATAAAAAAACAACATTAGGAATAGAATATGATCCTTTTGTTCCACTTGGATTAGATTAGGAAATTTATTATTATTTTATTTAGAGAAGAGTCAAAAGTGTTAAATTCAATGTTTAATAACTAAACCATTTTTAATATAGGGTTACACACAAAATAAATTCAACTATAAATATTCATTAGAAAGATAAAAATATTTCCTACATAATGGTATTTTATTTATAATTTTTAGACACTAAATAATTTAATTTATTTTTTACACAATGATGATGCAATAATTACATTATTAATGAAATATTAAAATAATTGATATTATAAATATCAAAATAAATGTAAATTTGAGACTTATTATGAAATAAAAAAAATTTATAGGAAAATATTACATGTTAGGGTTGATTAAATAAATTTTATTCTAAGTGATAAAGTTTTTAGGGCTTTCAAAAAAATCAAATACTAAATCGTGTCAAAATTGGAAAAATTGAGTTTTTAAAAGAGATACTATATTTTTAATTGATATAATATTCTTAAAAATCTAATGTTCTTAAAAAGGAATTATTTAAGGTCATATATATTAATAATTAATCACTTGGGGTTCTCTTGGATTGTTATTTTATGTTTATTAACCATAAAATATAAAGATACACTGAAACATGGTAAATGTCAAACTATTTAACTAAGAGTTAAAACTAAAACATAAGGTTAATATGGTGATCTAAACCTATCTAAAACCTATTTGTTGAGATTTTTTAGACCCATAACCACCTTATCCTCAAAAGAAATATTTTTTGTGCCATTAGAAACCTAAAATGATTTTATTATAATATAAGATTTCAAGATTTTCCAAAAGTGACCCTCAACTCTCTTATAAAAGGGTACTTCCCCTTCTCTCAAAATAACACCTCCAAAGACATTTTTATTTGCCAAAAACTGCCCAAATACCTTCCTAACTTCACTAAATTAATCCTATATTCCTTAATTTGGTCATAAAGCCAACCTAACGAGCCCTTTTGATCAACTCAAAAGGAAACACCCAAAAAAGAGGTAAAAATTTCACCACTCTCTTTCAAGTTCTTTTCTTCTTCCACATCCTCTTTATCTGTTGTTTACATATCAAAATAATTACTCCAGTACCTTCTACATAATTTTATGTTATTATAAATATGGTAGAACAATATTAGTTATTCTATCTATACTATGAATGACAAAGTCACAATACGTGAGTACGAACGACTTACCGTCTCCACGTCGTGGTGTAGTTTGTTATTCAAACACTTCATTATTTGGATGGGTATAATAATGAGTATAATTGATTTAAATAATAAATATAACATGTTAATGATTCTTTATATATGATATAACATCTAATTACATAAGATTTCATGATCAATATAATGATATTTTCACTCGTGCGTACGTACGGATTACCATCATCACGAACGCGATGAGATTCATTCCCCATATAATATTTCAAGAATAATTTTTATTTTACGAATAAATTTTTTTTTATGAACATAATATCATTATTTATATTAATCAAATACATCCTATCCATAGAAAACATGTCTTACGTAACCAATCATATAAAGGAAAACAAATCAGTTAACACCTGAAACGATGATAATACTAAAATATTATTAACAAATCAATATTGGAAGATCTTATATGATATCATATTTATTTATACTATTATTGTATAATTTAATAAAAATTATTTAACTATTATACATGAGGTTAAAGTACCCTTGACCAAGGAAAAGTACAAAGTAAGGGTTAAATTTTACAATCTTTTTATTATTCGAGGTTATTTATATGTGAGTATCTACTGGGACCTCTTTATCATCCACATCCGTGTTTCTTAAAAATATATTTCAATTTTTTTTACTATTTTCTAGAATATGTGTTAAAGTCATTTATACCCTTGTTTTACTTTTTATAAAATGTTTATAAAGGAATCTTTCGGTCGTTTTCCAAACAATGTCTTTTAGGACCCTTTCGAAAAAATTAAAGAAAGAATGTTTTTTAACTTATACAGCGAGTGTGGATATTTTACAACATTATAGCACCTTTGAAGCATACCTTACAATATTATAATAATATTTTCAAGATAATTTTTTTCTTTTATAATTACATTACTTCAAAATGATTTCAAAATAAAAAGAGATATTTCTCTCAAAATGTTTTGATTTCATCTATGTCAACATCCTTTGATGGATTTTAAACTTGTTTCAAGTTGATTTATTATGATACAAATATTACATATTGTATTGAAGGTTTTGTGATATATTTGACTGTATATGTGTCATTTTTATACCATTCATGGTTTATGGATAAAGTATTGACATTTTGTATGCAAGTTTTAATACGAATGTTTATGTTATGTTTAAACCATTTCATATGAGGAATTCATTGGACTTAGTAAGTGAAGGGTGGAGACCACTATAACTCCTCAATGCATCAGTGGGTCTAAAGATACAAACTATTTTCTTAGCACAAGGCTTTGAAAAAATCTTATTTGTAGTCTTGGCACAAGGACTTAACTATGTGGTTATGAAGTCTAGTATTATGCATTCTATCATTATGAAATTGGATATTGATATTGCATGTGATTATTCGACTAGTAGAATATATATGTGAATAAGTAAATGGAATTATTTGATTTATATTTTCCATATCATGCTGATGTTTAAGTTTAAAAGGCTTATGTTTTAGTCTTATACATTGCCTTAAATGTTTATGCTTATTTATGAAAGTTTCCGCTATATTGTTATCCTTACCGAGCATCTGAGCTCACCCATTTCGATGTATTATTTTTCCTAGGATGTGAAGATGTATTATATGGTTGACATCCAGGGATATTCTAAGTATATAAGTGTGTTCAATGGGGACTAAATTTTGTTAATGTTTTTATTTCTTGATGTATTGTAGAACTTATTAATGTATCTAGTACTTCCTAGGCTACTAAACTGACCAGTATTTTGGTATTTGATCCATTTTGATCATGAAAATGTTATTTAATAACACACCAAATCTGGGTAACTAGGTTCAAGGGGTAATTGTTGGTATCAGAGGAAGTTTAGTACAAACCTTGGAATCTTGATTTAAAAAAAACTATTATTAGGGAACATTACCCTAAGATAGACTTTGAGGATTAGTATAGAAGAAATTACTAGAATTTTGGTAATGTAGATATTTTGTGAGATTTAAAATAAATAAATCCCTGTCTGGATATGAACAGGTAGTGGCGGCTCTGGAACAGATGTACCTAGGAGTGAAAACTACGACAAGAAGTTTCAGGCTTGACCCAGGGTATCCTGGTACATGACAATGGGCCTTGATGCACTTTTGGCAACGACACTCCAGGGGGATATGCTTAAGATAATTCACATTTTATTTACAAACCATTTTGAAGGATTTATAAGTATATACCTCTCCAAAGAAACCATTTTTAAGATTATGGATTATATCCATAAACTGTACAATTTATGTTATGTGTTTTACAAGTTTGGAATTATGTATTGCGATTCATAAACTAATCTGCTATATTCCATTATTTAGAAATGGCGCTTAGTGGAAGGAATGGATACCGTATTAATTCAAATAATCCATGTAGGGATTTCCCTCATACTCAAGATAATTATAGTGTAGTTGGTGATGCAACTGGTTCTTATTAGCTTATCACCATACTGGGACAAATCACTCAGGTTATGAATAATAAACTTACCCATATGAAGCACCCTGATCCACAATGTAGAGGATCATTGATAGAACTCTTCATGAGGCAAAAAAACAATATTCAATGTGAGTACAAATCTATTGGTAGATGATCAATGGATAAGTTCCTTAAAAAAATATTTCATGCTTTGGGGAGTAGCAAAAGGGAAAAATTTGTCATTGCAGTTTAACGCCTCACAAGAGATGCAGATCAATGGTGGTCATTGATTCAAAACACAAAGTAAGATGAAGAAGTATAAAATATGGAATGGAGGGAGTTTAAAGAACTTTAATTATAAAAATACTTTCCTCATGACCATCGAGTGGTTATAGAAAGGCAATTTATGAGTCTGAGGCAAAAGGAGGATGAGAGTGTCACAAAGTATGAGGCTAACATTACAAGGATAAAAAGGCATGCAACAGATTATATACGTAACCCAAGGAGTATGATTGGTCGATTATTTTATTGGTTAAAACCATTTCTTCATTGAGCATTAGTCTAACAATCTTTCTCATCGTACGAAGATATTGTCTCATGTGCTATCAAGATAGAAAAATAATTCTCTATGTTTTATGACTTTAAAGAAAATAAAGAGAAGAAGAGATCTACTGAACAGTCTTGAAATGTAAATAAGGGGAAGAAGGAAAAAGTTGAATATCCATCGTGCAGTAAATGTCCGATGAAACACCTTGGTACTTTCCTGAGGGGAATGAGAGTTTGTTACAAGTGTTAAGAAAGAGGTCACCAAGCTCGTGATTGTAAGGAAAAGAAAGAGGCTATCAATGATGAATGTTACAATTGTAGAGAAAAGGGGAATTATACAAATTAATTTCATAAGCGCCAAGTGAAATTACCTCAGAAAAGGACACGGGAGAAAGGACATGATTATGCGATCACTACTTTTGAGGTTGAAGCTCTGAAAGACATGGTGGAATTTAATTTAATGGTTTCCTAAAGTTTATCCAATGATTTATTTGATTCTAGATCATCACATTGTTTCATATCTTCCCAGTTTTCTAAGAAAATTAGATATTTCCAATTTGACTTAACATTGGAGATTTCAGTCAAAACTCCTAAGGGAAGTATCATCGCAACACATTTTTGTGAATCAGTTCCCATTAGTGAATATAAAATTTCTTTATCTATTGATCTCATCATCATAACCATGATTGAATTTGATATAATCCTTGGTATGGATTGGTATTTGGACCATGATGCAAAAAATTATTATAAGAAGAAGGAGGTTACAATTTTCGATGGTGATAAAGAGTACCTTATCTTTAGAGTAGAAACATCACCACCTGATTCTTATCTAGGTCCACCCCTAGTAGATCTAATAAATTCAATTATTGGGGAGTAAGAGAATGAAATAACTATGGGTGAGGAAAAGAATGTTTGAATAGAGAATGTACATATTGTGCAATAATATGTTGATGTGTTTCTAGAGGATTTACCAGTACATCATCTAGAACGAGAAATTGAGTTTTCTATTGATTTAATTCGTTTTTCAAGGCCCATATCGAAGAACCCATATAGAATGAACACAGTAGAATTAGTGAAAATAAATAAAAAACTAGAGGAATTGAGTAATAAGGGATTTATTCTCCCTAGTGTTTCTCCATGGGGAGCCTCAGTCCTTTTTGTTAAGAAGAAAGAAAAATCTATGAGGTTGTGCGTTGGCTACAGGGAGATCAATGCTATAACAATAAATAAGAAGCATCCCCTACCTCACGTTGATGATTTCTTAGACCAAATTTATGGTTCTCAATATTTTTCAAAGATTGATATTCTATCTTAATATTATTAGTTGGGCGTGAAAAAGGAAGACATTCCAATGACCGCATTTCAAACCAGGTACGGGCATTACGAATTTACAGTAATTCCTTTTGGATTGACTAATGCACCCTCTGTCTTCATGGATCTATTGAATAGAGTTTTCAAGTAATATCTTAATGAATTTTTAGTGTTATTTATTGATGATATCTTGGTATACTAAAAAAGATATGAAGATCTTGAAAATCACTTGCGCACTATTTTAGAAACCCTAAGAAGAAATGAAATATATGGGAAGTTTAGATAGTGTGATTTATGGCTTTAAGAGATTTCTTTTCTTGGCCACATTGTCTCTAAGGATGGGATATATGTTGATAATTCAAATACCAAGGCAATCCAAGAATATCCAGAACAAACGAGTACAACTGAGGTACACAGTTTTATTGGTTTAGCAGGTTATTATCGACGTTTCATCCAAAATTTTTCCTGGTTGGCTAACCCATTAACTAAACTAACACATAAAGGGGTTAATTTTTTTTTGAAAAAATGACTATGAATAATATTTTGAAGAACTGAAGTGAAGATTATTCAATGATCCTATCTTGATTTACCATCCAGGAATGATGATTTTGTTATTTATAGCGATTCTTCAAAAAATGATTTGGTTGTGTCCTTATTTAGAATGATAGATTTATTAGCTATGCCTCAAAACAACTAAAAATTGATGAACAAAAATATCCTACTCTTGATCTTGAGTTAGAAACTATTATTTTTTCTTTGAAGATATGGAGACATGATCTCTATGGTGAAAAATGTGAGATATATACTGATCACAAGAGTTTGAAGTATATATTTTCTCATAGAAAGAACACAACATGAGGTAAAGATGATGGCTTGAATTACTCAAATATTATTATTTCACTATACAATACCACTCGGGGAAGGCAAATAAGGTGGAACATGCTTTGAGTAGAAAGGATCATGGATTATTGAACAATATGAGAGTTGAAAGGGATCCAATTTTCATGGATCTAGTAAATATGGATATGGGAATAACCATGGAATGGAAAACATCAATAATTTTTCAAATTGTTTCCAAAACATCATTACTTGAAAGGATAAAGAGTTATTATACCGATGATGAGGAGTTTGAAAAGAAGATTAAAGCTGTGAATGATGGGAGATTGAGTGAATTTATATATGAAGATGGGATTTTGAAATTTGGGAAGAGACATTATGTTCCTGACATACCTGATCTAAAAAGGGAATTGTTGGATGATTCTCTTTGCTCCAATTTCTCTATACACCATGGGAGCACCAAGATGTATAGAGATTTGAAAGAACATTTTTGGTGGGATAACATGAAGAGGGAGATTGCTGATTTTGTGTCATGATGTGTGGTTTGTCAATAAGTGAAAGCTGGAAGGCAATAGCCTGGAGGTGTCTTGAAACCTCTTCCCATACCTGGGTAGAAATGATATAATATTACGATGGAATTTTTCATGAGGATACCAAATACTCCTATAAGGAATGATTCAATACGGGTCATTGTTGATCATCATACCAAGTAAGCACATTTTCTTTCTATAAGAGAAGATTTACCGCTTAAACATCAAGAAAGACTATATATAAATGAAGTTGTAAGACTTCATGGTGTACCCCAATTGATTGTTTCTGATCATGATCCCCATTTTACATCAAGATTCTGGAAATGTCTTTAGAAGGCCTTTGATACTGAAATTCATTTGAGCACTACCTACCACCCTCAAAATGATGGACAATCAGAACAGATTATTCAAACCTTAGAATACAAGTTGAGATCTTGATCACTTGACTTTGAAGGTATATGGGATCAATATTTACCTATGGTAGAATTATTGTATTACAATAACTTCCATTCAAGTATTCATATGAAACCATATGAAGCGTTATATGGAAAGAGATGCCACACACCAACTTGTTGGGATGATATTTGTGGAAGAAAACTCGTAGGCCCAGAACTTGTTAAGGAAACAATGGAAAAGGTGAAGGTTATCCAAAGCCACATCAAAGCAGCTCAAAGTAGGAAAAAGAGATATACTGATAACCAAAAGATGGATTTGGAATTTCAAGTAGGATATCATGTTTTCTTGAAGGTATCTCCATTGAAGGGTGTAATAAGTTTTCTTAATAAATGTAAATTGAGTCCTAGGTACATCAGACCTTTTGAAATTATAGAATGAATTGGAGTTGTAGCTTAATTTTGGAAATGCCTCTAAGTCTCTCCAATGTTCATGATGTGTTCCACGTATCACTATTGAGAAAATAAATGCCTGACCCAACACATATAATCACCTTTGAAGAAATAGAATTGGAACATGGTCTATCTTATTGAGAAGATCCTATCATAATTCTTGATACCATAGAACAAGTGTTGAGAAACCGGACAACTCGTCTGGTAAAAGTTCTATAGAGAAATCATAAGATGGAAGAGGCAATGTGGGAACCTAAGGAACTTATGATGATGAACCATACATATTTTTTTATGTTGTAATATTATAGAAATATTGCGGATGAATTTATTTGAATTAGGGGATAATGTAACACCCCAAGCTTCCACGATACGCTTCCCTTTGAATAATGCAGTAACTTGCTCTGTACGCAACGTGGAGTTTTAACACACCATGACCAATAAAAATAGCCATTATGAATATTAATACCCACTTTTTGAAATGTTATAAATTTTATTATTCATAATGGACTTCATTTTTGGATTCAGAATATCAAAATTACTTTAGGGATAATTTTTGATATTTTTCTGAAAACTTTCAATTTTTGATGAATAGTGAAAAACACTATGTTATTATTAAAAACAAATTTTTAGTTAAATAATAAGTTATTTTATTTTAATTTATTTAATGTCAAAAGAGATACATAATACCTATATATGTTCAATGTAATTAATTGGAGTCATTTTATAATATGTTTAAATATATAACTTTTTATTGAACCTTTTACCGTCTTTTACCCACCTTTTAGGTGCATTTGAAAATCTGCATAAAGCTTAATTTTACCACTTCTGTGAATTGAATTTCAAAAATACAAGAGAAATGGTCAATATCAGTAAGTAAAATGTGGTTTAATAAGTTGAAAATAATTCTTGGTGAATAGTAAATTTGGACTTTTATTTATCACGATTAAAAGTAAATAGGGTAATTAATGGTAAAAATGATATTATAATTACCATAAAACATGTCCTAATTCTATTCTATAAGTGTAATTTGACCAAAAACAACCTTAGGAATAAAATATGATCCTTTTGGTCCACATGTATTAGATTAGGACATTTATTATTATTTTATTTAAAGAAGAGTTAAAAGTGTTAAAATCAATGTTTAATAACTAAACCATTTTTAATATAGGGTTAAACACAATATAAATTCGACTATAATATTTAAATTAAAGATAAAAATATTTCCTACATAATGGTATTTTATTTATAATTTTTAGACATTATATAATTTAATTTATTTATGACACAATGATGATGCAATAATTACCTAATTAATGAAATATTAAAATAATTGATATTATAAATATCCAAATAAATGTTAAATTAGACTTATGATGAATTAAACTAATTTTATAGGTTAATATGTCATATTATGGTTGATTAAAAAAATTTATTCAAAGTTATAAGGTTTTTTTTGGCTTTCAAGAAAATCAAATACTAAATAGTGTCAAAATTGACATAATTGCGTTTTAAAACAAATACTATATTATTAATTGATATAATATTCATAAAAATATAAGGTTCGGATAAAGGTCTTATATAAGGTTATATATATTAATAATGAACCAATTGGGGTAATCTTTCCATGTTATAGTATGTTTATTAACCATATAATATAAAAATACAAAGAGACATGGTAAATGGAAAACTATTTAACTAAGAGGTAAATCTAACAGATAAGGTTAATATAATGAACTAACTTGTCTAAAACCTATCCGTTGAGATGTTTTCGACCAAAAAACACCTTATCCTCTAAATAAATTATTTTTTAGACATTAAAAACTGAAAATTATTTTATGATAAAATAATATTTCAAGCTTTTCCTAAAGTGACCCTCACCTCTCTTTTAAAAGAGTACTTCCCCTTATCTCAAAATGACAACTCCAAATTCATTTGGTTCGGACAAAACCTGCCCAAATACCTTTACAACTTTCCTCACTTAAACCTAGATTCCTTACATTGATCATAAATCCATCCTATGGAGCCCTTTTGATCAACTGAAAAAGAAAACACTCAAAGAAGAGCTAATAATTTCACCACCCTCTTTCCAGTTCTATTCTTCTTCCACTTCATCTTTCTTTGTTGTTTCCATAAAAAAAAATAAATCCAGTACCTTATACATTATTTTATGTTATTATAAATATGTTACAACATATTAATTATTCTATCCATCCTATGAATGACAAAGTCACCATACATGCGAACGTATGGCTTACCGTCTCCACGTCGTGGTGTAGTTTGTTATTCAAACACTTCATTATTTGGATGTATATAATAATGAGTATAATTGTTGTAAATAATAAATATAACTTTTCAATTATTATGTATATATGATATAATATCCAATTACATATGATTTCACCATCAATATAATGATATTGTCGCTCGTTCGTACATACAGATTACCATCTCCACAAACGCGATGAGATTCATTCTCCATCGTAATAATTCAAGAATAATTTTCTTTTTATGATTAAAAATATTGTTTATGAACATAATATAGTTATATATATGAATAAAATACATCCTATCCATAAAAAATATGGATTATGTAACCAATCATATAAAGGAAAATGAATCAGTTAACACCCAAAATGATGATACTACAAAAATATTATTAACAAAGCAATATTGGAAGATCATATATGATATCATATTTATGTATATTATTATTTTATAATTTAATAACAATGATTTAACTATTATTTAGGAGGTTAACCTACCCTCGACTAAGGATAAATACTAGGTATGGGTTAAATTTCACAATCTCTTTATAATCTGAGGTTGTTTATACGTGAGTATCTAATGGGACCTTTTTATGATACACATCCATGTTTCTTAAAAATATATTTCAAAACATTTTTAATATTTCTTAGACTATGGGTTAATGTCATTTATACCGTTCTTTGAATTTTTATAATTTTTTTAAAGGAATGTTTCTATCGTTTTCCAAACAAGGTCCTTTACGACATTTTTCGACAAAATTAAGGAAAGAATGTTCTTTTTAACTTATACGACGGGTGAAAATATTTTCCATCGTTATAAAACCTTCAAAGATTCCCTTACAAGATTATAATAATATTATAAAAATAAATGTTTTCTTTTATAATTACATGATTTATAAATGATTTCAAAATAGAAAGAGATATTTCTCTCAAAAAGTTTCGATTTCATCAATGTCAACATCCTTTGATGGATTTTAAACTTGTTTGAAGTTGATTTATTATTATACAAATCTTACATATTTTATTGAATTATTGGTGATATATTTGACTATGGATTTGTTATTTTTATGTGATTCATGTTTTATGGATAAAGTATTGACATTTCGTATGTTAGTTTTAATACGAATTTTTATGTTATGTTTAAACCTTTTTATATGAGGAATGCATTGGACTTAGTATGTGATGGATAAAGCATGCTATATCTCCTCTATGGATCAATAGTTCTTATGAGAAGAACTAGTGTCTTGGAACAAGGCCTTGACCAAATATTATTATTAGTTTTGGCACAGGGCCTTGACTATGTGGTTATGAAGTCTGGCATTATGCATTCTATTATTAGGAATTTGGCTATTGATATTGCATGTGATTATTTGACTAATATAATGTCCATGTGAATAAGTAAATGAAATTATTTCATTTATATTTGCCATATTATATTGATTCTTAAGTTTAAAAGGATTATGTTTTTGTCTTATACATTTCCTTAAATGTTTATGATTATTTATGAATGTTTCCTCTATCTTGTTATCTTTACCGAGCATCTGAGCTCACCCATTTCTATGTTTTATTTTTCCCAGGATGTGGAGAAGTATTTTATAGATGACCTACAGGGTTAGGATAAGTATATAATTGTGTTCAAAGGGGACAAAATTTTATTGATGTTTTTATTTCATGATGTAATGTAAAACTTATGAATGTACCTAGTAATTCCAAGTCTACTAAACTGATCGGTCTTTCGGTATTGGATCCCTTGTGATAATTCCATTTTTATGTAATAATGCACCAACTCTAGGTAATTAGGGTCGGGGCGTTACAGTGATACTATCCAATTTCTAATGAACTTTGGATAATTTTGTGGTTCATAAATAATTTATGAACCTTCAAGAGATATCTAGAAGTGTCAAGAAGAATTCTTGGAAATTTTTTGAGAGGGAGTTTCAAAATTTGAATTTATATTGAGTGGGAAATTAATCTAGAGATCCCACTATTTCTATTTTGAGAACACCTATATAAAGGTGTATATAATAAACCTTAATAATATTATGTACTTTTCAGATGTAAAAATGATAAAGTTCTATATAATTAGTTTCATACAAATATACAAGATGAAATTCTAGTATCTAGAGTTTGATTAGGGATGTTTCCAACCATGGAATATTTTGGTTAAAAAATAAGGAGAAGAAGTTTATTTTGATAAAATTTATTTCAATAAGATGCAATAGATTAAAAAAGTTTCATCAAATTTTTTTATATCAGGTGAAATTAATGGTTTTTTATAAAGAGACGATTAAATGAAAAAATGAAGAATGTTGTGCTGATTATTAAAAGGAACTGAATAAACTTTTCAGATGAACATTTTGGATGAAACAAATTAGATAGAGAAACCAGATGACTAGTGAATGGATGGAGTTTTATAAAAAAGTGTAATATGGGTATTCTTATTTGATAAAAGGTGATAAATTGAAGAATAAGTCTTTAAAACAATTTAAAGTGTGAGATAAAATGCAAGAAGAATAGTGAAAACATTCTGAACCTGTAGGTGAAGGTTTCTAAATTTGTTACAAAATTTTTTGTTATATATTATCTATGTGGATAACACATGTAATAGAATTTTTATAGTATTTCAATTAATGTTTAAGTATATTAACTTCTTATTATAGCTTCATAAAAATATTGTTTTATACTGTATTGTGTAAAATTGGATTATTTCCAAACCATTATAAGGAAAATATACACTTATTGAGTAGAGAACCTTATAAATTCATAGATTATTTTGGTTATTATTATGTGCATTCTGATTAGAAAATTTATAGTTATTTAATACTAGGTTATATTTATTTTATATGAAATAGATAATAAAAAGAAAATTTTACTGATTCACACCCTCCCCCTATCGGTGATCACATTGGTCCTTTGAAGTGGTATTAGAGGGAAAGTTCCCTTCATTGACTTTTTTATGATGTTTGAAGAAAAGAAAATTTTCCATGGATGGTTATCATTCTATAAAAAATAAGGGTACTATAGTTTTCAATGAAAATAAATATCATATTTCAGAATATAGATTGTTTCCTTATCTTATGTCATCGAGTTATGAAGTTTTCAATGTTTCAAAAAATGAATTCCTACTATGTTTTAAGGGAGTTCCCCCAAAAATTACTAATATGATGAATTTTGAGAATGATAAAAATTCTATAATTTTATCCCACTTTGAAAGTGAGTTTCATAAAGTAAAGGAGTTTTCACAAATAAATGCATCTGGGAAAAGTTAAAGAACATCTATAAAGGAAATATAAAATTTTAGAAAGAGAAGTTAAAAATCTGGAGGTTGATGTATAAAGATATTAATATGGGTGAATATGAATCTTTTGTTGATTTCTTTATAAGATTAAATGAAATTTTAAGCACCAAAATATTATTTTGTGAGAAGTTGGAAGATTCAACCATTGTTGAAAAGATATTGAAAATTATTTATAGCAATCTTGATGATGATATTTTACTCTTATAATACAGAGATCCTGGAACACTTTTGTTGTATGATATATATATCACTCACACCAAAAATGAAATGATAAGAGTGAATGTTTTTAAGAATAACATAAAGGATTCTTGATAAATTTCATTTGAGGATGCTAAGTAAGGAAAATATTAGAGTGGTCTTGATGAAGAAGAATCCAGTGACTCTAACATTGAAGATTAGGTGAGTAAAAATATTTATAAACTCATGTCCTTGTTTTTTGAAAATGTAAAAATAGGTATAGGAATGTATAAAGTAATGTTTCCAAAAAAATATTTTTTTTATAGAGTTATTATGAATTTTTCTGCAAATTGTCCACATCAAAAGGAATAAAAATAAAGTGACAAAAAATGATTAAAATTTAAGAAGGTTTTCTAAAAAGAATGTGGATAAATCCAATTAATTTAATAAAGTAAATTATAATTAGTTCTCTAAATAAAAAATGATAAACTATTTGTCTAAGTTCCTGGAAGATAATGATGATAGTGAGAAATAAAGATGATAACTTTTGTGATGATGCTATTGATTTTTTTTATTAAAAAAGTGTATGATGAAAAATTCACATGTGATGAAATTAGTTTTTTGGATAAATAATAGACTCATAGGGAGTTTATACTCAAAAATGAATTAATATAATATATTGTAAATTTTTTAATAAAATAATGGGAAGACAAAAATTTGATTAAAGATAATATATCAGAAAGTAATCAGGAATATGTTCTTTATTAAAATACTAAGTTTCTTGTAGAGATTTATATTTTAAAGAATTACCTTGATGAAGAGAAATATATCAACATTGAGCTTGAAGAAAATTTAAAGGTAAAGGAGGAAGAGTTATAAATTACTAAATAAAATATTTCTAAAGCTGAGCAAAGAATTTAAAACTTCCAAAACATAGTTACATAATTTTGTGAATGTTATGAAATGTTTAGACTAATGAAGGATCAAGAAAAATTATCCTCAAAGTTTTATAAGAATAATGAATATGAGGAGATAAAAAAAGATGTTTTTAAAACATTGTAAATATAGAAAACATAAAAATATAAAAAACCTGATGTTTCTCAAGTTACAATGTAAAAATGACATGTTATAGAAATCCCAAGAGAAATTAGAGGTAATGTTTGGGGGGAGTAAACCCACTCAAAAAGGTCACTTGATAGAGTTAGTGAAAATATTGAAATTAGATTCCGAACCTTGTAAACTATTCTTGGAATATATGAAAAACTTGTAGATATTTTAAAAGTATGTATTATTATGTTATTGTCACACCAAAAAATTTATAGAAAATATAAAAATCTAGAAAGGAAGAAAGAAAAAGTTTAGAAAAATTCATTGTTTTTGAAACTTTACTCAATTCTACAAAATTAGAATGACACTAGATTTTGGATAGTGGGTGTTTTTTATATATTATAATATATTTGATGTTTTTGAAAAATTTGACAGATTTTAAATAAGTGAAGTTGAGTTTTGGTAATTATGAGTCACTCAGAATCAAAGGCATTAGATTGATTATTATTGAGGAAGAAAAGTTAAAATCCAAAAGATCATTGTTTGTTGATGGACTGAAAGAAAATTTCTTAAGTGTTTCACAACTTTGTGATAAATTTAAAAGTTTGTTTTGATAATGCATTTTTTTAGATAATTAACGATGGAAAACTTTTAATGAGAGGCTGGTGAACAAATAGAAAATTGTTCTAAGTTTCTATTATTGAAAGTTAATTCAATCTAAGCTTGATGAATAAAAACCATCTTTTACATAAAAGGCTGGGGAATATATGTCATAGGATTATGAATAATATTAAAAATATATAAAATTTCCATTATGTTCATGATATTAAAATAATAAGAGGTTTTTATTGTTACACATACCCGAAATGGAAGATTACAAGATCAATACATACAAATATTGAGATTCATTCAACTCATCCCTTAGAGATAATAAATTTTGATATTTTTAGTCCAATTATTAAACAGGAAACATACGAGGATAATTAATTAATTTCTTTGATTTATGAAATTACGAAATTTACAAATATTATGTTTCAAAAACATAAATTAGAGGATCTCAATATGTATAAGAGTTTTCAGTAAAGTGTAAAAAATGAATATGGATTTTCTATGAAGAATATTTGAATTGATATTGGTGGTGAATATACAAGTGGGAATCTCAGAGAGTATCTTAAAAATCATCGAATCTATTAAGATTTTATTTAACCACATACACTGTAGAAAAATGGTGTTTCTGAAATAAGAAATTGAAGTTTGGTAGAGATGGATGGAAAATGATGATCAAGCATGAGACTTGTCATTATTTTTGGAGGAAGGCTATCATATTATAAATTTAAGTTTAGAATTTATGATTATATAAGATCAATTCTGATATTAATCTTTATGATATGTATTATAAATTTTCACCAAGCTTGAAACACCTAAGGTATTTTGATATACATCAAATTATAAAATTCAATGTTCAAAATATCGGTAATTTTGATCAGATTGGTGTTGATGAAATCATTCATGAATACCCTCATAATAGTATAAGATATAAATGTTATAATAAATAAAAAAGAAATATTTTTTATTTATAATATGCGATAGTTTATGAATATTTTGATAATAATCATTCCCATGTAGTTACTGACTCTTAATAAAGGGAGGATGAGTTGGTTTTATTTGATCATAGTGTTTTTTAATGATTGCAACAATGTTTAAGCTACCCAATATGAATATTATGAATTAGATATCTTAAGTAATGAAGAAAAATTATGTTCATATCATCCTAATCTACTTAAGTATGTGGAATTTCATTACATAATCTATGAACAACATCAATAGGATTAAACCAGAAGAGAATAAATTTTTATCACATATTTCTTTATATTCATAGGTTGAGACAAAAGACACATGAGGGATATGTTCAATGAAAGGATTAATTGATCAGATTGAGAA
The DNA here is from genome assembly GCA_963277665.1 of Viscum album. NCBI lineage: Eukaryota > Viridiplantae > Streptophyta > Magnoliopsida > Santalales > Viscaceae > Viscum > Viscum album. Next base: position 1,915,720,142 of record OY728125.1, on the reverse strand, counting down.
GGATTCTACTTTATAACTTACACCCAAACCAAGAATTAAGAATCTTATTGGTAAAAATTGGGTGTTCTAAAGAATGTTGAATGAGGATGGTGAAGTGATAAGAAATAAGGCATGAGTGTTTGTAAAGGTTACTAAAAAATAGAGGGTTTTAATTTTTATGAGTCTTTTTTTTGGTGGAAATATTAGAAACTATTAAAATATTTATTTATAACATTTCATAATGAAGATATAAAATTTTACAAATGTATCTTATGTAATATTTTATTATGAGAGAGATTAATGAATAAGTCTATACTGAACAACTGTGTGGCATAATGATTTGAAATGATGAATGTTATGTGTGAAATTTTATGAAGGATTTGTGTGGATTGAAGTATGATCCAAGACTATTATATTCCAAACTAGATACCTGCTTAATGAATTTGAACTTTAATAAAGGAAGAGTTAATAATAACCTATAAATAATAGAAAATAAAATGGTTTCCCTCGTTGTTATTATTTATATTAATGATATCATATTCATATGTAATGATGAAGAGAAAAGTGAAATTTTTGCTGAGGAAATGAAGAAGTTATTTAAGATTTACATATTGGGAGAAATAAAATAATTTATTGTATAAAAAATCTCATAGAATAAAAAAAAATTAATTATCTCAAGATAAGTATTCTAAGGAACTTATATGGAAGTTTGGCATAGAAAACTCAAAACCATTTTCTACTCCAATTTTATTGGGATTTTTATAAAAATAGTTAAGAAAAGGACATAGATCCTAAAGAGTATATAAATTTAGTGACAATTTTATTTTATCTAACCAAATCAAGAGCAACTATATTGTATTATACTATAATTTGTCCAAGATACCAAATTATACCAAAATAATCTCATCTCATGTATGAAAAATGAATTCTCAGATATATCAAAGGGACAACTTATTTTGGGTTGAAACATGATAGTGATATAAAGATTTATTTGTTTAGTTATATAGATGTTGATTGTTAAGGAAGTGTTGATGATAGAAAATACACATATGGAATATTATTTTTCTTGGGTGAAATATGTGTTAGCTAGAATAAAAAGATACAAAATTTATAAACTCTTAGTACAACTAAAGATGAGTATGTTTCTTCCACTCAAGATACAACACAACTTATGTTGATGTAGACTATGTTAAAGGAATTTTTATTTATATAAAGTTTCCCTTCCTCCTATGTTTCAATACTCAAAGTTCTATAAATATCACTAAAATTACATTTCAACACTCTCCTTCCACGATTATTGATAAAAAATATCACTTCATCAAAGATCATTGAAGAAGAATGTTCTAAAGATGTATTTTCTTCCTACAATGGAGATTTTTTTTGATATCTTTACGAAAACATTTATAAAGGAAAATTTTCACAATTTGAGGTTGATAATGGTTTTTTCACCACCCTATATTCAAGGATAATGTATGTGATATCCATCACCTCTACCTTTCTTTGGATAGTTTTATCAAGGAGGATAAAAATATTTGTAACATAAATCTATCCATTGGTATTTGATTATAAATTAAATGAAGAACATTAATTAGGGGGGAGGGATTATAAAAGTGGTAATATGTCATTTACAAATTTCTGAACTATAGTAACAATTTATTGAAGTGGATGTAGGAAAGTTGATCATGCATGAACAAGATGTTTTTATGATGAATGTTTTAAGTAAAATAATAGGTGTATGGAAAAGTTTATTAATTAATTGATTATGGATATCATGATTTTTTCTATTCAATGACTCTTATTTCATACATAGAGTTCACTCACACAATCTTAAAATTGTTGGATATGTAATCCATATATTGTGTTACAAAATTTTAGTGATTTATGTTAATTGGTTATAAATAAAATACAAAGGGGATATAATTGAAAACAGATGATGGATATGTGTTAAATATACTGAAAATGTTAAGGGAGATTCTAGTCGTTGTAAAGTTACTTAAGGATTTATCTTTTGTTGATCAATGTTTATACCTTTAACTTTGTTATGTATATAAATCACAAAACCTTAATTTTATTAAAAGAACTTCTGATGTAGAAAGTTCATCATTTGTAGAAAGGAAATAAAAAAGAGTTATCTGTCTGAATAAATAGAGTTTCTTGAAGTTTTCTTAACCAAGTATATTAAATGAAAAAAATATTTCTAGATGAAGATTTCTTAGTTTCAAAAAAGTTTTGAGTTCTTATTAATTTTATTAAAAAATCAATAGATAATATGTTTTTGTGAAAATAAAATACAACGATTCTTTGATGTTATAAAAGTTTCCAACATCATGAGTAAAAAATATCTCATGATCTAAGAATTTAGTAGAAAGGGGGAGAATTTCATTTTTATTTATAAAATTCATACTATTAAGTTCTGAGAAAGTGTTTCTGATAAAATATAATAGACATAGTTTTGGACGAGTATGAATTTTGGAAGCTATGATAGAACAATTTTTATGTAAGGTATTTGTTGTGTTTGGAAAATGGATTAAAGTTTATGAAGTATAAAGGGGTATTCTGAAGAATGGAATATTATGAAGTACAAATTAGTCGATGTTAAATGGGATAAAGTATTTGGATGAAGTCAAACTGACTTTTTTTTCAATTTCTATTGGACAATAATGTATGACGTTTTGAAGTTAATATTGTAACAAGATTATTAGATGAACTTTTTCGTATATAGATCATAACAAAAAAGTTGGTTTATTGAGTTATAGGATGAAGTTTTATGATGAAATTCATAGAATAGAGGTTAATCTTGAAATGTTCCTATGAGGTTTGTTAAGGTAGAATTAAAAGAGATTCCTCAGATGATTTTATATGAAATCTTACTTGAAAAACTTTTAGTGATAAATTTTTTTCTCGATTCAAATTATTTATGAATTTTTCATAATGATATAAAATGTGATGATGCTGAGATAATCATTATACATTCATAAAATCATAATGGAATTTTTTTAATACTCACCATGTTTTAATAAAATTTAATAATGGATCAGTTTTTCAATAATCCACGAACCTTTTAAAAGTTGATAAGATTTCAAGGAAATTTTTTGAGATGGAGTTTCAAAATTTAAATTTTCATTTAGTTGGAAAATAAATTAGAGTTACCACATTTTATATTTCATGTTATCCTTTATAAAGAGATGTATGATCAACCCAAATAATATGTATCACTTTATATACATGAAAAAGATAAAGTGCTACAATATTAGTTTCATCTTCTAGAAGCTAGAGTTTGAGTAGGGAAGTTTCTAACCAATGAATCCCTTTTTTAAAGAAAATAAGAAGAATAAGTTTGTTTTGATCAGATTTTTCTCGATCGAAGAAAAGAAATGAACAATGTTTCACTAGAATTTTTTTTATCATTTGGAATCAGGATTTTGTGTTTATAAATGATCATATGAACAATGTGAATAATGTTATGTCGATCATTATAAGACACCACACAAATTATTTGGATGAAATTTGTAGGTGGATAAATCAATCAATGAAAATACCTAACATGAGAATTTATTGAATAAGAAATTCTATTTAATTTAGTCAAAAATAATAAATAAATTTATATGATGATGTACCTTCATCTATACAACATGAAATAGTGTGTGGATTTAATATCGGGGAATCCTTTTTCTAGGCCATATGAAATCCCCATCATATCAGAATGATTCCACCATTCTCTGATGGAATAATATCAAAATATTTAACTAAAATAATCAAATTAGAATGGGATACTAGATGAGGAATAAAGGATAATGAATGTGGAAATATCACATCAATATTCCAAATAATCATTCCAAGAACACCCCAATTGGAAGGTTATTGAAGAGGAAAGTAGGGAAAGAGGCCCCCTAGCTGTATCACATAGGTGAGGAGATCGGGGGGGGGGGGGGTTAATAAAAAATGGGAGAGAAAGGGTAAATTCCTACATTTTATAATATTTGTAAAGTCACATGGTTACCAAATTATTTAGAAAACCATGATCCATTTGTACAGTTGGCATTATGACATGCAGTATGACCTTGCATGTTTTGGAAAGTGTGGTAAACCATATGATAACTGTGCCAAATTTACTATCCATGTCCATTTAATATTCATGGTTTGATGGTTGATGGAACCTAATAATTAAATACATAAATATTACATCATTTAAATGAATATTTAATACATATCTTAATACAAAATCCCATATAAATGTAAAAGTTAATTGTATTGGGAGGATTGATACATATTGAATTTATTTCCTGAAATATATTCAACATCTCCTATAAATTTATTCTAACATAGTACCCTTATTATACAAATCCTACTTAGTACCTTTATTGACAACTTTATGAAATAAAAACATAAGAAAGGGTGACCTTATATGCTCAATAAGGTTAAAAATTAGATACTTTAATCAAATATGATAATAAATGATAAGATAGTCACAAGGGTAGGATAACTTAATCATAACTTATGAAATTCATACCCAATCATCCATATATAATAAATATGGAGTCATGGAAAAATAATTTGTCATAAAAAATGACATGAGTCATATGAGTGAAGAATCATCAATAATAAATCATGATCCATGGGATCATATCATTAGAAAAAGAAAATTTCATAATAATATAGAACAACTATAATCATAGAGAATAATTTCAGTATCCAAGGATCACTACCATTACCATGATAACATTGTGGACAAATTTCCATAGTGGATTGAGCATAATTCCTAATTCCTATTCATTTATTCTAAATAGAGTCCCATATTAAATGGGTATCACTACCCATTACCCTTCATGTTATATTAGGAGATATCAATATTTATCCAGTGCACTGGAGGAATATATAATTGTAGGACCACCCAAAACAAAATGAAAACCATACTTAAGAAAGCTACATAATCATAAAAAACAGTCATCATTTCATCATATCTTAATTAACATGTGTGAAAGAAATTAGTTTCATGAAAAAATCATTAAAAATCATCATTATAAGCCATCTAGATAATGAATGTGGATGGTATCATTAGATAAAATCACAAGGGTGAATAATATTGTTCCTTTAAGGACGTTTACATAGATGAAAAATACGTTTTTAAAGCATTATTAATATAGTTTAAAAAATAAGAAAAAAAGATCTTTCTTTTGATAATTTTTTTTAAAAAATTACAAAAATAATGAGAATTATATTTTTCTAATAAAACCTTGGAAAATTGTAAATGAAGTTAAATCAAGCATAATGTATATAATTGTCGTAATTTTTTTTCATACTCTAAGAATTTAAAAACTTCATTTTTTACACTTTTGTAAATAAATTAAAAATGAACCTTCATAAAATGATTCGAAGATTTTTTTAATCCTTTGTAAAGAAATTAAAATATGGTAGAAAATGATTTTAAAAAATCATTGTGGAGTATAAATTAACATTCATTAAACATATTAAAGAATATAGATATGATAGAAAAATATTCCCAACCCAAAAAAAGAAATAAGGCTGACTTTGCTTAAAAAATATTATTTCTGTATTTTGAGTACAAAATAGGGGGAAATGTAAAAAATAATTTAATGCTAAATAAATAACCAAATTAGATTAAAATATATTGTTTTAATGAGAGATATAGATATCATTCAATTTCTCGGATGGATATTTAAATAATAGTAGCCCCGATTAATAATGATATTAAAAATTAAACCCTTACACCTTTGGTAATATTTGAATATAAAATTTATAAAAGAGATAAAATTAGATGGATTTGTAAACCATATTGTGTTTCATTAATATAATCATAAAATACATTCATGAACATACACTACACAAAAAAGGAAGGTGGCAGAAATAGTTTATATCTCAATGAAGGAAAATTGAGATGAAGAAACACTTACCTCAAGTCCCGAATTGATTCATACATTCTATAACCTCATTTATAATAAATTTATATTTATTATAAATATAATATTAACCATATTCATAATTATCATATAATATATGATTCATTAATAATTTCCAATCATCCATTTATTAATAATTCTCCACCAAAACTAATATTTTGGGTGTCAATGATTTAATTTTTCATGCATGTTTTAGTTTAGAGATTTTGGTAATTGAATATTGGTCATGGTTTCATCTTCTCCAAAATAATAAATTTATAATAAATATATTATTTATTAATTATATATAATTTTATATAAATTCATGTAAGTCGGTGATAAAAACTTAAATACATCACTTCGTAGAGGGGGTAGTTTGCACATACGCAGGAGTGCTACTTTCATTTTTCAATAGAAAAAATGTATGGAAGGTAAATAATAATTTATCTTCAAATAATCATTATATCATATATATTCATTAAATACATCAACATAACCAAAAATGTGAGGTAATGATGAAGTTTTAAACATGTCACATTATTGAGGCAATAATTAAAACGTACGTATGAGCAATGCTTTTATTTTATATTAGATTGAAATTAGAAAAAATAGATGAAAAATTAACATAAAAATATTTAATTATATTAAATATACCTATTTAATTATATTAATATGATTATATAATATTGATAGGAGGTAGAAGGGGAAAAACATGAATGAACTTGGTTAAGATTATTACCTCTTCTTTTAGTATCTTGATTTTGGATTACACCTTATGTCTTTTTAGGATAGTATTTGGGGAGACCAGGACCTATAGGATGTGGGAAGGAATGTTTAAAATAGTTTTTGTGGGTATTTATTGAATTATAGTTCTCAATATGTGTGAATACGTGATAAGAAGAGGCACCCTTTTTTAAGATAGGATAACAACGCCCTTATAAATTTTCAATTTTTTAAAATAATGTTCATTTTCATAGAAAAGTGGAACAAAATAAGATTTTTTTGATATAAGATTTAGTAAGTTATAAATACCCTCAATTAATCATATTTATAAAACTTTTAGTGATAATTAATTCCCTATCTCCCAGTTTAACCCTCTCATTAACCCTTTTAACCCTTACCATAGTGACAAGATTTTTACAATAATAACTATTTATTATGTATAACAATTATGTTGAAATTATTATATAATATTGATTATTTTTATTCCAAATATTTTATCTAATTATCAATATTATATTCCTATTGGTTTTTGAAATTAATTTTAATATTCTTACACAAAAAATATAATTGTTTTTTAGAAAAAATAAAATTTTAATCGAAGAACTCATTTTTTTCTCATTCCTCACCTATTAAAAACATATGTGAATAATAATTTTTTTATTTAATATATTATATAATAATTTATTTAAAATATTTCATAAATAGTTATAAATTTAATTTTTTCTTTAAAAACACATTACAATCATAGAAATAGTTATTAGAGAAAATATTTATTCTTACCTTCAAAAGATTTTATCTTTATTTCTAACAATTTGATAATCAATGTATATATGATATTTGATTTTTATTGATGTGTAAAAAATAAAATTTTCTAAATTTTAATAATCAAAATTAAATAAATATACATTAAAAAAAACTTATACAATGAAAATAATGTTTGTAAAGAAAACATTTCTATTTAGCCAAGAATTATTAGACTAATATTTGTTATAATTTTTATACAATTTTATAAATTAAATTAATTTATTTTAATTTAATTTAATCAAATTAATATAAATAATATTAATTTATTTCATTTTATACTTTTAATAAGGAATTATTCAATTAATTTCAGTGTTGCGTGCATCAAAAGATACAGAACATGTCAAATTTATTAAATAGAAAAATATTCTAAAATATTGGGGTTTTACATTATACCCCATTATAAGGAATTATCCCCCAAAATTATATTAGTATAAATAATATATATGAGGATACCTCAACATCATTAACTTATTAGGTTATCAAATTTCTTTTTCAAATGTATGATTCCTCTAGAGAACCTTAACCAAGTTTGTGGTTTTGTTTCATTGCACTTTATCAACATAGTACAAGATTTAAACTAGTTTTTCCTCTTTAAAAATGATATTGATCAATTATTATAATCTATTATTTAGTACATGTGAAGGATTAGTTTTTTAATTTCTCAAAATACATATATAGGACACATCATGAAATTTGGATAGGTTTGGTGGAAGTTTCAAGTGATATGAAACTATCCTTACTTGATCAAGAATATTTAAGGGAACCATGTATCTGGGGATCAACATACCCTTCCTTAGAAAGATCATAAACTTATTCTAGGGAGATATTTAATATAATACATTATATACTATATAAAATTAAAGATTCTATTGATAGGTATCAGCATGAAACTTCTATCAACTTTGAGATTCCCGGATGTGCTATTGAATGGCTCTAACTTTTTCTTAGATTTCCTCAACTAGTCGAAGTCCCAAAATAATTTAATATCTAACTTCATCCCAACATATTTAAGTTCTACCCTTCTTGTAATAGAGGGATTAACAAGGATCCATGTGAATACTTGTGTGAATGCTATTAAAAAAGAAAATTAAAATACATGAAATAGTTGATCCCAAAAGCCAATGAAATCCATAAAGAAAGTTCTCAACATATCTTATAGGGTTGAATTGTTCAGTTAAACTGACCATATATTTTTGGATGATATACAATGATGAATTTCAACTCTATATTCAATTATTGATGAATAATTCTCTATAATTTTAAGTTAAAATTTATATCCAAATCATATATGATAAATAATGCTTATTAATACAAATTAGCACTTAATGTATATCATAGAAAGTAGTTCAAGAAAGAAATATTATCTAACAACATTAAAATATAATGAATTCATAAGGAAATCTACTACAACCCAAATAGAATTATGTTCTTTAGATTCATTGGGGATTCCTATGACGAAATCTTGGGTGATGTTTTACCATTTACATATAGGTATGGGTAATGGTTTAATCATCCCCTTATGATTTTGATGTTCATATATAACCTGATGGATTACCAAGAATCAAGATACATACTCAACAATTTCTCTCTTCCTGTTATCCCACAAGAAATGATCTTTAAAATATATATAAATCTTTGTAAGCCCATGAAAAATAGCTAAGGATGAGATATTATCTTCATCCAATATATCTTTCTTCAATTATAGTATTAAATAGAAAAATACTGAGTTCCTAAACCTCATTATTCTACCACTATCATAGTTGGAATCATAATCATTATTGACCTTCTTATGAATCTACATATTATACTTCCGTGCCTATTTAATCTATACATAAATGGATGTTTGAAAACCCATCTGAGAAATATAGCATTTATCCCTTCCATCTTGATTTCAAGATATATCCTCTATAAATCTATAAATATTGGATTTCTTTTAGTCCTCATCATAGAAAATATAGAATGTTTTTTCCAACTTGATGAATCATTCACCTTATTGACCTTCCCAGGGTAGTAATTTCTTGATCAATCATAACATTTAATCAATTCCAACAATATACTTTATTACATATTTAACTCTTTCTATGTGAATATATACTTCAAGATTTTAGGATCGGTATATATATCATAAATTTCACCATAAAGATAATACCTCTATATCATCAAACAAAAATTTAGACTTATAGTTCTATATCAAGATTTGGATAATCTTTCTCTTGAATATTCAATTAGTTGGAGGAATACACTAATAGAATATTATTCTATATGAGAAAACATCTGATCCCATTATTTTATGCATAATTAAAGATAAAAAAACCTTATCCACTATAGGGTAATGTGGGCATAGGTGAATCGACCAAAATTTTCTTTAGTTACTTTAAATTCTATTCAAATTCATGGATTCAAATGAACTTTACTTATTTTCATGTCAAGTTGGTTAAAGGATATGATATTCATGAGAAATTTCTCACAAAGAATCAAAAATTTCTTGAAAATCCTATATAACTATGGATCTCAGTCCCTATGGTTTTTCTGCGTCGATGTTAAAAAAATTATTTTTACGAAAGGATCCACCACTATTCCCTCACATGTAATTACATGAACCACAAGTGATACTTTATGTTGAAAAAATTCACACTTTCTAAACTTAGTATACAACTTCTCCTTTCTCAAGGTCTTATACACAATCCTCAAATGATCTTCATGATATTACTAAATCTTATAATATATAATAATATCATTTATAAAGATTATAAAAAACTAATCAAGGTAATCTATAAATCATATTTTTATTAGATCCATGAAGAAGAGTGGAAATTGGTTTTTCCAAATGGAATCATTGAAAATTTAGTGTTCGTACCTCATATGAAAGATTATCATGGGTATGTCCTCTATTTTAGACATTAACCAATGATATCCAAATTGAAGGAAAATATTGGAAAAAGTATTAAGATATCTTAGTTGATAAACAAATAATTAATACCAGGTAAATGATACTTATTCTTAATCATAGTCTTATTATGTTCTTGATAATCAATATAGAGATGCAGTGACCCATATTTTATTTTAACCAAAAAAGTAAGTGCATCCCATGGTGAAACACTAGGATGAATGAATAAATTATCTAGATTCACCAGGATCTTCTTCTTCAATTCTTGAAACTCGATCGAGATAATTTTGTAAGGAATATTTGAAATATATATATGTATATGAATACATTCTATTGAAAACTCAACTTAATGATTCAAGGTAAGACTAGGAAACTCTATATGAAATATATCGGTATATTACTCTATAATTGGAACACATTCAATGTTGAGATTATCCCAAACTATTTGAGATAAATAACCCTCATGAATCGAAAGTAAAAACAATATAATGGAATTAATTTCCATTAGTATACCATGTTCATACTCACACTGATAAATGATCATAGGTTGATTTAGAATATGAAACAAGACTTCCCTTACTTAGAAATTAATATGGGATATATATATAGTGATCTAATAATCACATAAAATAACAAAAAATTATACCAGAGGAAGAATAAAAATATTTATAGAAAGAAAATTCCATTAAGATTATATACAAGTGGAGATATTAACTTGATATTTGATCGTCATACTATTAGGATTTTTCACCAATAATGTAATGACCTTACCCACTAGGGCCCTCCTGTCTAGTGGAAGGCTGAGATGCTACAACAACAAGACCAAACCCAATAGGCTATGTGAAAGAGACAATATCTAAGAGGACATAATATAAAATGGGATGTGTTATCCTAATCTACCTATAGGCACACACCTAACCATATCTATAAAACAACAAAGCATAATATAAAAGATAGTAACATTTAGAGTTTAAACATGTATGTATTAACTTATAGTAAAGTGTAATAGAGTATGAAAAAATAAAATAAAATAAATGTAAAAAAATACATGCCCAACAAAAAATGATTTCCCAACCTGAAAAAATGGAATAATGGAAAATTGAGAGATCCTGGAGCCTAATATCTACGTCTGAAAAATGTATGCTGTCAATGAACCATAGTATCACTATGATCTACCAAATCCACAATTGATATATCCATTTTCTTCATAATACATGACAAAATTAAAAAAATACCATGTAGGAGTGAGTAAATAAATACCCCGTAAGATGCCCCCAAAAATTGAAGGGACTGATAGAAAGATATGATAGTAGTTAGCTCAACCCAAAGCAAAGGGGACACAAAACACATCATATACAAATGATCATAAATAAACCCTGATGATAGAGAAAATGGTATTTCCATATCACAACCCAAATAAATTCAATGATTATTCATGCGGATCAAAAAGTCTATCACCGATGCCTAGATTCAAACCCAACCTCACTAGAATATGTGTTGTGGTTTCTGCTCCTCACTGCTCTAATCCACATTTGAGGGAGCTAGAGCTCTTGTAAAGGACCACCCTTCATCAATGCTTAAAGATGGGGGAGTACCAATCCATTGATTGAGTATCCATTCATACTGTATTGAATTACCCACCCATATGTATATATATAAATATATATATATATATATCATGGGGACCCCACTCCTTGATGATATAGGGGTGTACCAACTCTAGAAACTCTGAAATGGCCATGCCCAATCAATGCCATCGTCAAGCCCTGCCTAAAGAAGTGTCACACTAAAAAATATTAGATAATATATTTCATTCTACAATAAAGGCCACCATTTAATTATAGATGAAAAAATACTCCAGATAGGCTACCCATAAGACAAAATCCGAGTCCCAAAGAAAGAGATATGAGAGGAAAAACTTTCTAGAGGGAATACATGGTGTTTATGGGGGTCCACATTATGTGTGATCTATCCTCATTTCATAGACTTTTTCTCCACTAAACATGGCTTGGGAATCCTTTTCAAACCACATGGAATGTATTGGATATACAAAACATGTCTCAACCACTCAGTTACCTCCCCTATTATCTTGGACATGCCCATGTACTTTGGATTCTGCCTGTATACCTGGTTATGCTTGGGTGATGGCCCATGCTCGTATACTCCCATAGTACACAATGTGTCATCCAACATAGGTTCTTGTATTTGTATAGCTAAAAAATAGCCTGGATGCCTAGGTAAATTCACATGGTGTGTGAGAACAACCACACGACATGCGATCCTTAACTCAACTCGAAACCCTAGAGCTACAACTCCGGGGCTACCCTCCATGTGTTCTTTAAAGAGACATGATGTGTAGTCCGAAATTTTCTAGATCCCAACATCCCTTAAAAATTTTTTTACATTCAGCCTTGTATCAACAAATATTTCCATTGATTACCCTAAAAAGAAGGAAACCACCTTCGACCATCAAATCCTGGCCTCTGATGGCTAGAAATTAGAATCTAGTTAACTCAATAATGCACCACGTGTCTCGTGTACCTCTTATAACCTGTTACCACTTATGGATTATAGATACACAAATTATATCCAATAATATATCCTAATACATATAAAAAAAACTAGTATGTCCATCTTTGACAAAACCACCATGAATATGAGGATTCAATCATGCTCGAACCTGCCCTTGAAATATCAAATTGTGACCCCATGGTACAATGATGAAGAATGAAAAAAAGAGGTGGTAGAAAAGAGTAAAATAAAGGTGTAACCATCGTTAGTCTAGTGATCTTATCCAATGATCATGAAAATGGGATATCCAGTGTGATAACATGGAATAAAAAGAATAAATTGAATTAAACAATTTAATTATAATATTTAACTCATGCGAAGAACAAGTGATCACTAATAAAAAATAAAGTAGATAAAATCCATGATAGAAAAATTTAATCAAGTGGGAAGAAACCATAATTGAGGAGTTATACCTCAAATTAGATAAACCATTAGAAAATAACATGTTCTCTAGGGAAGTAAAAATCAAACTAAATTTGGTTCCTCGTGATCCACCTCGATCCGATCACTCGTTGTTCTCTGATGTGACGCTCTACCGAAGAAATATCAGAGCTCCTCTCAAATCCTCCCAGGGTTATGAGGATAAAATTGAATATTTTTCATTAGTGGGTACTTATAAGGGTTTCTATAGGTTAGTCCATTTAATAAAATAATAAAATAATAAAATAATATATTTTTATAAATGTACTCGCTAATGACTGTCTCAATTGGACATCCGAAGCTGACCAACCTTATATCATGCCTATGGTAATCCTTGTGCTTTAGAATTAGTTATAGACTTATATTTCTGATACGAGACCCCATTTGGGATTTATTCCACTATTTCAATAAAGTTACATGTGTGTGATATTTAAATATTTAATATTTTTAAAATATCAATACCAAGATCATAGATCCTTTAAATTTCATGCCACCTTAGCACCTGATTCCAAAAAGATTTATTAATGTATTCTAAAGTCTTAAAAGTTAAAAAAAATCACTATATACTCTCCTCCTTCAAGAATTTTCTCCCCAAAAAGAATAAACTAAAAAATTGGCAGGGATACAAAGACCACATCTAGATGTCCATCTAATAGGAGCTCTCCTATATGATCCTATGCTGCTACAATACATGAAGGAAGGGAATTATCTATCATCATATCATCCTCTCCCACCAAACCTCAACATCTACCAGGTAATCCAAAAAAGTGGCTAAATATTTGATATATAGGTCACCTCAGTGAATAATGTGTACAGGATCACATATTTATATCCATATGTAAATACCTTAATCCCAGTAGCATAGAGTTGGTGCTTTATTTTTTTACATTGGCATAACATACAAGAAATTTCATCCTAAAGGAAAAAATAGTCTAGTAATATTGGGAAACTAGATACATATTTGAAATTAAAATTAATTTTGGGATATAAAATTTAAAACATATTTTCTCTGAGAACACCATTATTACCCTTACAATAACCCTTCATATCAATCATAATAAACTTCTTTTCACTCTGAGGAAAAATAAAACATAATAAAGGGGTGAGATTACATGCTTAGTAGGGGTTAAGAATACAACATAATCTATCATAAATAATAGATAAAAAATATTGAAAGGTAAATAATTGAATGAAATTCCATTTAATCAAAAACATGAGAATAATTTAGTCAGAAGAAAATATGATCAAATAATTATATAAAAATATTCACAGGAACTAGAAAACATAACCATGAATATTATACTTATCGAATATTCCCATAGAATTCAATAAATAAATTCCAAATTTTAAAATATATAATTATAAAAATCTGAAACATACATCAGTGGATTCATACAAATAATCTAATATAATTAAGTATTCATTCCAAGAATCTAACATCATTAGTGCTTCATGCCAAGAATCTAAAAAATGGGAAATACCTTGGCAATAACCTTGTATAGTTTGTCTCATGAGACTTATCGATGCATCTAGGGGTTATAGTAGGCTCCACCCATCACTTAGTAAGTAAAATAAAATCCTCATATAAATGGTTGAAACATAATAAATATATATATTTGTATTGAAACTATAATACAAAATGTAAATATGTTTCCCCATTATGTAAACATAATCACAAACCATGCAGAGTAACATGGTGAATTGTATCAAAATAATACAAAAAAATCAATATAAATTTAATAAAATATATAATATGGTATTATAATAGATAATACTAAATGGAGAACAAGATTAAAAAAAGTATGTTTCAAAAAATACTTTAAATGAGATCATTTAAAAATTCTCGAGGGACTTTATATTTAATCATTCCAAAGTGTCCCATACCACTTTGAAACATTGGAATCATAATACCCATGAAGAAATAACATTAGATTAAACAAATAATATAATGATAATAAGAATATTAATTATATAAAATTTCAAATTATACATATATGCACCACAAAAAAAAGTGGTGAATGAGGCATATATCTCAGAGAAGTAAAAGTTAGATGAGAAACCGCTTACCTCACATTTCACTTTAGTGTATTGTTATTTAACCTTATGTAAAATAGTTTAATGAATTTTATTAACTCATTAATGAGTTATATTAATATTTATAATACATTATTTTATGACTTTATATCATCTTACAACCTATTCATTAATAATATTTCATTATTTGTATTGTTTCATGTGCATTCGTTTCATGGTTTCATGGTCGGTTCATTTGTGTATAATTTTGGATGTTCTTAAAAAATGGGATTAAAATGGTAGAAGTAGAATGAATTAGTATTAATTATCTTCTAGAATTACTAATGGTACCATATTTCATTTTTTTTCTTACATCAGGATGATTTATTAGATAAAATGTTAATGATAAATGTTTAATTTTTTTTGGTTTATTCAAATACAATGAGCTAGTTTCGTTTTGTTTAATATTATGAGTCTATACTAGTTGTATAATATATAATTGGTTATTATATAAATATTAAAATATTATATAACCATAATAATAGTTTTATGACCATCCATTAAGGAAGTAATGGAAAAGGAACAAAAACATTATCCATAGAGGTGATTAACCGACATAACTTAGACAATAATATCGTTTCTTTAAATAATATGACGTAATAAAAAGGATGGATATAATATATTTTATTAGAAACATAAAATTATATTATTTTAATGATTCTGGAATTATTATTCTTTTATGGATGAAATATATGAGGAGAAAGTTGAAGAAAAAAATGAAAATAAGAGAGGATTTTTGAGAAAATTATATCTTGAAAATCACCTCTTTGAGAGACCCTTGAGGAATTTTTATTTTTCCATTTGGTGATAAAAATGGAAATTTGACGTGAGGAGAGTGGGGAGGATAAATTTTGGAAGATATTTTAGGATATATAATAATTTCAGGTCGAAATGGGGGGATGAGGGTCGGTATTTATACTAGAGGAGTGGTGAGTTTAAGTGATTAAAATAATAATAATTTTATAATTAAATCCAACCACATTGAGGTGGAATTAATTCAAAAAAATTATATTTTTAATTAAAGTCTTTATTATTTTTAGGTTCCATAAAAACCACAACCACACATTAGATGTTGTATTTTTAGGTATTTAAATCCATTACATTTTTATCTTTAACTAGTTTAATTTTTTACATATACCACGGTAATTTTTTTTACCATGGTAAATATATTATGTCTAAAAAGTAAAATGAATTTATAATATAATTTTTACCATATGTTTAAAAATATTGGATCCATATTTCGAAACTAAATTCAAATAGCTGGAAAAATTATATTTAAAATTAATTCTGCACACACAATTAAAGAGTGGGTTTTAAAGTGAAAAGTTCAAAAGTTCAAAATGTTTTATATCCATTCTCAATGTAAAATTTATTCCAACAACATAAATTGAATTAATATATTTAAATTTTATCTAATTATACTTAAAAAAACTTAAAATATAATTTAACTATATAAATAAATTTGATGAAAAAACAGTTTTCAAATAAAATGTAGTATTTTTCACTTTTCATCAAAAAATGGAAATTATTAGAAAAAAATAAAAATATGATAGTTTTTATATAATGATTTATAAATTGAAGTTTATTTTTTCATATATAACTTACTAACGTATCAAAATTTATATTTTAAACTGGTGCTCCATCCAAAGGCGGAAAAACAACCTTTAGAAATATATAGCTTTTTTTGCTTAAAATTAAAATTTTTCTTATCAAAATCCTATAAAACATATTGGATGAATTTTTAAAAAATTTATTGAATATATATATTATAAATTTAATTAATATATTTCAATAATAGTGAATAATTCAATTTGTTAAGATAAAATGTCACTGTGCGAATACAAATAGTTTTTCTATAAAAAACAATCATTTATTTTCAAGGGTTCTCAATTTTATTTCTAATTAATTCGTAACAAATTAATTAATTTTATAAACATATTTAAACTATATTTTCATAATTTAGTAAATACCATTCATTCCAACCATTCCAACTTCTAGGTGATTAATATTATAATTAAATAACAATATTTAATCATTTTTTTAAACTTGGTGTTCTGTGTAACGTAAGCTATCGAAGAAATTGAATTTATTTAATAATAAACACACCCTAAAATACCAGGGTGTTAAAATATCCCCTAAATCAATAAATTTCAAACTCAAAATTTGAAATTTCTCTTATAAAATCAAATATTGATACTTTAGAATTCCTTTGCGGGAAACCCACATTGTAAATAGGGTCAATAAATTATCCTCTAAATAATAAGGAAAGGAGAATTTAAAGGTAACCACAAAATTAAATTTTTGAAAAGGGAAACATTAATGGGAATTGAAAATAGGGACATGTAAGAAAAACAAAACTATCAAGTTATGATGGAGAGTGATATAGAACATGGTTATCAAAAAGTATACCATAACAAAACTATAAATCTACGATGTGTTAAAGAGGCCATTGATTTCTCAATAATAAAATTAAACAAATAGTGTTTTTCTTCCAATTTCCATTCCTAGAGATGTGGTATTATTTTAATATTCAAATAATCACTTGAGAAAAATATACTTATTCAATTAATTTCTATGTCATAAGAATAATATCATTATTTGGTTTCCCTTCAATCTAATTTCACTTCATCCCTTACACCAAGAAATGAATGTTCACAATGAGTTTTTTATTAACAAAACACATTAATAGATCATAATATCCAAAAGTCATTCCTTGGGACTTTAATTTTGTACTGAAACAAAAAATTTTAGTACATTATTTATAATATAGTAAATCATAATTTAACCTCAAAAAATAATATCAAATGTTTAACTTAATTCATTCTATAAGTTGTTAATTTTGAGACTCGTCTAAAATATGTCTATCCAAATTCAAAGATAAGAAATTTATAAGGAAGTTAAATAAATTTCCAAAATAAACTGAGAATTATATTCCCCAAACAACATAATGTATCTCTTATTGTAAAATACCAGATATATGAATACCTTGATCACCATAACAACTTTATAAAAACAAGCATGCTTCCAAATGTAAAATTTCATATTGTTGAATATATTCCATAAATCCAATCATGTAGTAAACCATAAAAAGATAACAAAAACCATAAAAATTTCATGGACACCAATAAAATCCCATAAACATATATTTTTAATTATTATTTCAACATAAATCATATATTAAGGGTTATCTTCCATAAATCATTTTTTTATAAAAGATAAAATTGCAATATAATAACATCTCTTAGCTTTTGGTACAATTCCTCACATTCTTCTAAATCTTTATAGAAGTACTACAATACTGTCCTTATATATATCAGGATTCCTATTACCAGATCATCATTGATAAAATAATTCTTGAATCCAAATACATAATAACATTATTCATTCTACTTCATTCTTAAACCATTAACCATGCTTTATTATTTTATTCCTTAATACCTCATTCCTTTCATTTTTCATTTGTAGCCTCTTCATCACCAGCAGTATAAGCATTACTTGTATAACCTTTCACATTATGTTAATGAGTTACCCACTACACATTAATTTGTAAACTAACCTTATTTTCCATATTTAAAATATTCAAAAATCGATAATAACTGAGGGAGACCCCTATTTCAAACATTCCATTTTCCTCAGAAATTACTTGATTTATATACTTATTTCCACTACTAAAAAATCATCATGTTCCTCTAAGACATATAATTGGGTGTTTTTCTCACATTATCAATATATTTTCTACCACATTAATCATTAACCCACTTTCCTCTAGTTTCATCCATTGACTAAAACCTAATTTATAATGTGAGAAACACTAATTATAGTGATAAATCACATAGTGATGAAGATTCATTTTTAGGATGCCTAAATCATGATGCCTTCTAAATCTATAAATCCTTAGGTTTAATCTATGTTATCCATTGTTAATTACAAATATATAGTATGATATTATATACTTATAATTATCCTTAAAGTCAAGAATAGGGTTATATTCCCAAATCTATGTTTTCTTAAATCTAGTTCCCAAGGTTTATACTAAAATTTTTCTAATACCAATTGTAATGAACTCGACCACAGTATCTTGGAGGTGATTCCTTAATTTATTGTTGATTCAATAAATTTTCCTTATGAATTTCCCATTCCTTCATGTTTGGGGAGATTGTTGAGTCAATAAGGTTTCTTTACGACTTTACCAATCCTCATCGTTTTAAAATCACAAACACCTTATCTCATGGAAAATTTCATTTTACCCTATGTTTTACTTTCATAAGACAAATTTTCCTTCCCCATGGAAATTTATCCTTACCATGTTTTTTATTGTTCATTATCTTGTCTAAGTGTAATTTTTTTTTTCATATCTAAAACCTCATAATCACAAAATACCTAGATAAAGATAATTCTATTTTGGGATCCGAATTCAGACTCCGAGTTATCTGAATTCAGACTCTGAAATCTTATGAGTTCTAAATCCAAGTTCTCTAAAATCAGACTTCAAACACTTCTATGTTATAACTCTAAGATATCTGACTTCAGACTCCAAACTCTTATGAGTTTTGACTCTGAGTTCTCTGAATTTAAACTCTGAACTCTTCTGAGTTCTGACTCTGAGTTCTCTGAATTCAGACTCCAAACTCTTATGAGTTCTAAATCCGAGTTCTCTGAATTCAGACTCCGAACTCTTCTGAGTTCTAACTCCGATTTCTCTGAATTTAGACTCCGAAATCTTATGAGTTCTGACTCCAAATTCAAATTAATTCAGACTCCAAACTTTGTAAGTTCAGACTCAAAATTCTATTGAATTCTGACTCTGAACTTTGTAATTTCTGACTCCGAATTCTCATGAACTCTGACTCCAAACTTTGTAAGTTTAGGTTCCAAATTATTGTGAATCTACATTCTGAATTTCCTTGAAATTTAGAATCCATAATTCTATAGAGTTCAGGTTCTGAATTCATTTGAAAAAAGAATATGAATATCCTTGTATTATAGACACCAAATATGTTTTTGGTTAGACTCCGAACTTTTATTTGCTTATATTTTGTATATTTAATTTTTGTTATGAAACCATATTTTTTCTTACACTTGTTTTTGATATAAAATAATGTCGTGCATTCACTTATTAACTAACTATTGTTTGAGTGAAAAATGTACAAGTCCCTTTGAAATTCAAGGTAAAAATATGACCGTTGGAGGAGGGAGCCAACCGTTGGAGCTGTGCCTATCAATGGGAGCTCATTTCAATGATCTCACAACATTGATGAACTATTATATGAATCTAAAGATCAAATGATGTTGATGTGTTTTCTAGAGAGAGACTCTCATGATTAGTGCGTACTAAATTTCTTGTTTATATTTTCTTCATGTGACTCTGAATGTTGATAATTACATTCGAGGGCTTCCAGAGATAGGAAGACAGAGGTTCCGACTACCTTAAAGTTCGAGGACTTCCTTGCAGAGGAAGACAGAGGTGCTGACTACCTTGAAGTAGAGGGATTGCGGGGATATCAAGACATACTCTGATCTTCATATCGAGGGCTTACCTTGGTGTGGGTAAGATAGACTTTTTTGAAAGTATAAATCAAGGTAACTTTATCCATGTTTGTTGGATACCCTTCTCTTTGGGTTAAAAGACTTACTACATGTAACTTGTTTGTTTCAAGTTTTCCACAGTATTTTGATTGTTGAGGAAAATATAATTATGTTATACTTCCTTATACTTGTATACTCTGATGTAGTAATATTCTATACTCTTTATGGTAGAATATTTATCTTTGTAATCCTTCATTATGTTTCATTTTCTGGAACTACCTTTTCTGAAACCATCATTTCCAGAATCACTTTCTCAGAATCATATTTATAGAATATAGCAACTGTGTAGAACTAGAGGTATTGTGAATTACCTTGTTTAACCTTGTTAAACATAATCATCTTTAAAAGTTCCAAAATAATTTTTTAAAGTACACAATTCACCACCTCTTGTATTTTGAGAATTATTAGATACTTCATTCAGTATCTATATTTTTTCGATCCTATATTTGGTATTATAGAGTATATCATACTCCATATACCATATCAACAATTGGTATCCAAGAAGGTCTCTGAAATACTTATATTCACATATAAGTTTTCCATGCTCAATTTTTCATTGTTCTGCTTTTTCATTACTGAGGAATATTTTCCTTGTTTACTTAACCTTAATACTAACTAGTATGTGTGGAGACCGTTTTCTTTAAGATGGCAGGAATTAATATTGGTTCTATTGACATCCTAAATCCAAAAAGACCACCTATTTTTTATGGGAATGATTAGAAATATTGGAGAGATCGCATGAAGACATTTATTTTCAATACTGGATTAGACAATTTTGTTATGCTTACTGGAGGATATAAAATCCCTGACAAGGAAGTTAGTACTTCCACAAATCAAGAAAAACATAAATATCAACTAAATTATAAGGTACGCAATACATTTCTTTGTTACATTACTAGAAATATATATAGCCAAATTTTATCTTGTGAAGCAGAAAATTGTATATGGAAGAAGCTTGAAGTTACACAATTTGGAACTTCCAAAGTTATTAAAATTAGAAGAGAGATGCTCAGAGTTGAAACTCATGGTTTTTTCTTTCCATATGGAGAACCCATATGCAAGGTGAAACAGAGATTCATGAATATTGTTAATAGTTTATAATCTATGGGTGATACAGGATTAGATGACGAATCTCTTGTGGATAAAATCATAGACATCATGCCCAATGAGTGGGAATCCAAGAGAATATCTATAGATGAGAATAGGAAAGTCACTCAGATTTCTCATTAGGAACTCTTTGGAACAATTCTTCTACATGAGACTAGAATAAAGAGAGATGCTGACAACATTAAGAAGAATAATGGGAATGACAGTATTGCTTTTACCACAACTTCAAATCATATGAAATCCAAGACTCCTGAGAGAGTTACTAGATCTAAATCTATGATTATTGTTATACAATCTGAATCCAATTGAAGTGAATCTACATAAAATGAAATAGCCAATCTTGGTTGAAGGATGAACAAGATAGATGGGAAGAATAACTTTCAATCCATATACAAGAAGAAATAAATGAAAGATAAGAAAGATTCAGAAGTCACATGTTATGAATGCAAGAGAGCTGGACATATATGACCTAATTGTCCTATGCTTAAGAGAAAGGAAAGAAAAGAAAATCATTCTGATATAAATATAAAGAAGTACTAGAAAGATAATGTTAAGAATGTTTTGAACGATAATGACACCTGGAGTGCCAGTGGTGGTGACTCTTTAGATGAATCATCAGATTACGAATCTTCTGGACAGAAGAATCTCGGTCTAATTTCCAGATTACCTATTGAAAACCATTGCTTAATGGCTAAGGTACACAATGCTGAATCCATGACCAATGTATCCCTAAATTCCAATTATAATGATAGTAAATATTAATAATCTTCAGATGAAGAATCTTCTTCTGATGAGGATAATACTTTACCTGCCTATAAAAAAGTTTCTAGGTTTACTAAGCTTCTTGAGAATGAAATTTCTAAAGCCAGCAAAATTCTTGATAAGTCAAATTCAAGGATTTCTATACTTACTAAAGAAATATCAGATCATTCTAATGATCTTGATAATAAAACCCTTGATTTTGATAGTATTTCAAAAAATCTTGAGGAAGTAAATTATAGGAAGGATAAAATTTCTAAAGATCTAGACAATATAATTTCTAAGAAAAATGTTTTTGAGCCTAAATCTAGTTCTAAAGCCAATGTTATGGAAGATAAGAACATAGTTATCAGACTAAAATCCGAAATTTTTTCCTTAAGGAACTTTTTTTCAAACTTTACCTTAGGTAAAGAAAATTTTGATAAGATGTATTCTCAAGTCCGACCTCTAAGGAATAATTCTGGATTTGGTTATACTAGTTCTAAACCGATTTTTAGTAACAATAATTTTGTTCTTCAAAGTGATCCATTCTGCACTAAGTTTCAGTGTGGTGGACACTGGGAAAAAAGTTTTTCCTTAAATAAAACCCAATCTTTAGGATTTTATAAAGCCTATCATTCTATAAAAATGTGGGTGCCTAAAATTTTTCTTCTTGAAATTTCTAGATCCAAGAATGTTTGAGTTCCGAAATTCTAACATTCTTATTTTCAGGAAAATAAAGAAAGTACCAACAAAAATACTTTGTACATGGTTAGTGGATGTTCCTGAAATATGACTGGTAACACGAATTTTTTTGAAAAGATTATCAAGACGAAAGGAGGGAAAGTGACTTTCAGATATAATGATGAAGGATAAATTATTGGTATAGGTAACATTGTTCTTCTTGGAAATTTTTTGATTTAAAATGTTTTGTTTGTTAGGGGTCTTAAGCACAACATCAGTAGCATAAGTCAATTCTGTGATAAAGGTTACCTTGTGAATTTTAAGAATGAAAAGTATTTAGTACACAATTATAAGGAAGAATTTATTTTTTTTGCTCATAGGAAAGAGAATGTATACAAACTAAACTTAGAAGACCTTAGGATCCAGGACTTACCTTGCCTTAGTGCAATGGAAGATCATTCTTGGTTGTGTCATAGAAGGTTAGGACACTGTAACCTTAGAAACATATGAAAACTCTCTAAGAAAAGACTAGTAAAGGAACTACCGGAGCTTAGATTTGATTATTCAAAAGTTTGGGATCCCTGTCAATATGGAAAGCAACATAAATCATGTTTTAAATCAGTCGGTGAAGTATCAACCACTGATTAATTATAGTTAGTGCATATGGATCTTTTTGGACCAACATAAACTAGAATCATTGAAGGAAAATATTATGTATTTGTTTTAGTTAATGATTATACTATATTTACATAGGTCTATTTTCTAGTAATGAAATCCGAATCTTTTTCTTATTTCAATAGTTTTAGAGCCCATGTTAAAAATGATAAAAACCTTCCTTTGATAACTATTCATAGCGATCATGGAGGTGACTTTAAAAATTCAATTTTTGAAACTTTTTGTAGTAAAAAAGGCATCACTCATAACTTCTCATCACCAAGAACACCTAAAAAATGGTGTTGTTGAAAGAAGAAACAAATTTTTTTAGAAGATAAAAAGAACCATGTTGAGTGAGTATTCTGCAACCAAACATTTTTGGGATGAAGCTGTAAGTACTACTTCTTATACAATAAATCAAGTTTTGATTAGACATTTTCTTAATAAAACTCCTTATGAGTTATAAAATGGTAGAAAACCTATACTTTACTACTTCATGGTTTTTGGTTTCAATGTATTCATATTGAATATTAAATATAATCTTGACAAATTTACATTAAAATATGATGAAGGAATTTTCTTAGGTTAATCCACTTCTTCTAAGGGTTATAAAGTTTTCAATAATAACACTTATACTGTTGAAGAAATAGTATATGTTAAATTTGATGAAACAGATCCCTTTGTTTTTAAACAACCCTAACAAACATCTTCAGATGTGTTTTAAAAAACTGATTATCAACCCATGATAGAAGATCCTTCTGACAAAGAAAATTTCCAAGAAGATAATTCTGAAACATTTACCCCAGAATATTTCCTACCCTATGTTGATGAACATGTTTTACAAAACCCAAATTAGTTGTATCTTAAAAATGATCCCAGTGATAGTATCATTTGTGATGTGAATCAACCTTTTAGGACTAGAAGTTCCTTAAGGAATGAAGTAGAACATCTAGAATTTCTATCCCAATTAGAACAAAAAAGAACCGATGAAGCTTTAGGTGATGATGATTAGATAAATTCAATACAAGATGAGCTAAACGAATTCGAAAGGAATAAATTCTGGACCTTGGTTAAATGACCTAAGGAAACTTCTGTTATTGGTGTAAAATGGGTCTTCAGAAATAAGTTTGATGAAAATGGAATCATAGTAAGAAATAAATCTAGATTGGTTGCTAAAGGCTTTAATAAACAAGAAGGAATAAACTATGAAGAAACATTTGATCCAGTAGCTAGACTTGAATCTATGCATATTTTACATGCCTTTGAAGCATTCGTCAATTTCAAACTTTTTTAAATGGATATGAAATGTGCTTTCCTTAATGGTTTTGTACAAGAGGAAGTTTTTGTTAAACAACCAACTGATTTTGAAGATACAAAACATCCTGAACATGTTTATAAAATTACGAAAGCATTGTATGGACTTAAGAGAGCCCCTCAAGCTTGGTATGATAAGCTTACAAGATTTTTTCTTCAAAATAATTATGTTAAGGGAAATGAAGATTCAACTGTTTTTATAAGGAAAGATATGAAAAATGTTATGATTATTAAAATTTATGTTGATGACATTATATTTGGTCCAACTCAGCAATCTTTAACTGATTTCTTTGCAGATCTAATGAAATCTGAGTTCGAAATGATTATGATAGGTGAGTTAACATTTTTCCTTGGTTTTAAAATTTCTCAAAAACCAGAAGGAATCTATATATCCAAACATAATTATATTAAATATCTTTTCAAAAAGTATGGATATGACAACACTAAGAGTATTAGTACTCCGATTGGTACCTCAAAGACACTAGATCTTGATGAACTTGGGAAACCCGTAGATCAAACATCTTTTAGATGTATGATAGGAAGTTTACTATACTTGACAACTAGTCATCCATAATTAGTGTTTTTAGTATGTTTATGTGGAAGATATAAATCCAATCCTAAGGAATCTCATTTAAAGGCAGTGAAAATAATTTTTCGCTACTTATAGGGAACCATGGATTTATGACTCTTTTATACATCTGGAAATGACTTTATTTTAAAAAGTGTTTCAGATGCTTACTTTGGTGGATGTAGAATGGATAGAAAGAGTTCATCCAGAACTTGTCATTTCTTAGGAGATTCATTAGTTTCTTGGTCATGCAAGAAGCAATACTTAGTAGAAATTTACACTACTGAAGCTGAATATTTAGTAGCTGGAAGTTGTTGTGCTCAACTGTTGTGGATGCAACACACACTCACAGATTATGGTATGAGTTTTACCAAAACAAAAATTTTGGGTGATAATACTAGTTCCATTTACCTATGTAAAAATCATGCACATCACTATCGTGCAAAACACATTAA
This sequence comes from Viscum album, assembly GCA_963277665.1. NCBI lineage: Eukaryota > Viridiplantae > Streptophyta > Magnoliopsida > Santalales > Viscaceae > Viscum > Viscum album. The sequence goes on along the minus strand of OY728125.1, from coordinate 1,915,693,682 downwards.
TATTAGGAATCACTTTCTCAGGGACCAGACACAAAAATGAGATATCATTCTTCAATTTATCAGAATGCGAGATCAACTTACTGATATTTTCTCAAAATATTTACATTCCAATAGATTTGAATACATTAAATAAAAGTTAGGAATGATAACCATAAGGTGATCATCTTTATTATCTTACTATTGAAATCAATCTTCTTACAGTAATTAACTCCTTTCTATAGGGGGAGTACATTAGATGGGTAGTTTTTCAAAAAAAAAAATCACAGTCAGTTTTTCTAAATTTTTGTAATGAAGATTTTCTTACTCAAAATTTTCATAATGAAGATTTTCATAATCAAAATTTTTGTAATGAAGATTTTTGTACTAAAAAATTTTATAATGGAGATTTATGTACTCAAAATTTTCGTAATGAAGATTTTTGTACTCAACAATTTTTTAATGGAGATTTTTGTACTAAAATATTTTCCCTAATGAAGTTTTTTGTTTTCAATTTTTTTTGTAATCAATTTTTTCGGAATCTAAAGTACATCAAGAAATTTTTTTCATTTGTACGAATAATATTCCAAGAAATATAAAAGGTATGTTTCCTTTATTAAGCTTTCGTAATCATCCTTTATTTGCTGGTATTTTCATTTGTTTTTAAAACTTTCGGATTCTCTATTCCTTAAATCCGAATATTTTTATTAAAACCTCAAAAGATCGGATTCTATCAATTTTTCCATGAGGCTATTATATCAACCGTTAGATCCGATTAGAAGGATTTTCAGCCATTGGATTGAGTTTGGAAGATGAATCGTTTCATCCAACACCTATATAAAGGACCCTCGAATGGTTGTCCCATATCTATCTCATGCTCTCGAGTGCTAAAGTTATGACCCTCTACATAAGACCGTTCTAAACTTCTCAATATTTTCTCAATTCTGAATGTCTGTAAATTAATCTTCTCAGAGATACATGTCTACTGTCAAGCCAATTCCGGTGGGGAAGGTGTATAGAGAAAGGTTGGTGCATCCGAATTTCTTTACTAAGTATGATTCAATCATTTTTAAGAACATCAAATTGAATGGATGAGAGGGTGTTTTCATATCGAAGCCAGGGGCTCAAAATTTGGTATATCCGGATTTGGATGTTGAATTTTATGAATTAGTTAGTTTCCTTAAGGAAGAAGGCATGGAGAGGTTTTCATTCATGAGCTATGGAAAGACTTATGCTCTTTTGTATACTAATGCAGCTAGTTTGATTAGAGTTTCATATGAAGGGGAAGCTGAATTTTGTTCTCATAAGTTGCCAGATGTTCAAGGAATCTTTGTAAAGCTGAAATCTATTGAGTGCCTCGGTTTTAAAAATGTAAAGACTCCAAAGATTGCTCACATATCTACAAATAATAGGATCCTTGAATTATGGGTTCAAGGATTTATCATTCCGAGAAAAGGTGACAAAGACACATTAAAAAACAGTGACATGTACATTCTTGATTTTCTGGTGTACCTAAGGATGGTCACCTTTGTTAAGAATATTCTCATTATGATTGAGAATATTAGGAATGGAACATGAAAGATTAGATAATTATGTATCCAACTATTCTATCAAAGTTAATTGTTTGGTGCATAAAATATTTTAATATCCCTTGCAGATCGAAGCCTAGGAACTATAAAGTTTTGTTAGTCAGTGATGATACACTGAAAAGCATGAACACTAGTTTTTTTAAGGACTCCGGTGAATATTATGACCTACTTAAAGGAGCAGATGAAGTTGTTCCAAAAAAACAAGAAATGGATGAGATATCAAAAATGGTTGGAAATAAGATGAAGTTCAAGGAAGTTGAAGAGGAATAAAAAACTCCAAAATCTAAGGAAGCTCAATCCGCACCTCCAAAACCAAAGAAGCAAAAATCATATCCTGATGAGATTGTTGAAAAATGGAGGGAAGATAAGAAGAACAGAAAGGAAGGAGATCCCAAGTTTGGACTAGACCCTGCTGAATAAAAATCACTAATGGAGAAGACAACTAAGTATATTGAAAGGGAAGAGAAGGAAAAGAAGCAATATAAGAAGATGGATGAAGTAGAGATTGTCCAATCTCTTCTCAAGGCTGCTGAGAAAGCGTCTGAAAATATTCCATTACCAGAATCCTTTCTGGTAGAACCCTTTCCTAAAACCCTTGAAAAGAAGTATGTGACTCCAGAAAAATTAAAAGAAAAAGTAGAAGAAATAGTAGTGGAAGAAGTGTTAGAAGAAGAAATTGGTGGGGATGTTGTAGATCTGATTAAGCAAGTGGAAGACGTTAATGAGAAGGAAAGTCCATCTGAGAAGTTGTCAATCTGATCTTCTGAGGAAGAATCTTTAAAGCTTTCAACCCATGGGAAAGAGGAAAATATAGAATATGAAAAGGTTGAAGATGAAGTGAATAATATATCTGAGGAATAATGTTCTAATCATGACTTCATTCATGTTGAGGAGGCTGAGGCAATAGCTAAGAAAGAAGATATTTATGAAGATAGAGTTGTTCAACTATCTGAAAGTGAACAAAAATCTCTGGATGAGGAAGCTATTTTGATAAGTGATAAGGCATAACATGTAATAGTTTAGACACCTACCAAAGCTGTTGTAAATAAGAAGGAAACTGATGGATCATCAAAGAGTAAGGTAGTTGAGTTAGAGAAAGAATCCTCACAAAGAAAAATTTCAGATTCAAAATCATCATCATTTAGACATGATTTCATTGTTCAGTCATTAAAGAATCTTGTTGGGACCATTCTGATTTTTCTAAGCATTGACTTGAGATGTCAGATGCTTCAACACACCTTTAATCAGAAAGCGGATTCAGTATCCATGGTGATAGATAAATGTGTGAATCTTGAGGCTGATTTCAAGAATTTTTTCATTAACTATGAAGCCCACAGAAGATCCTTCAAGAAGATGACTACTTGGTATAAGAAAACTATAGAAGATATGTGGATTCTTGATGAGTTTCAAGAAAGTGTCAAGAATGATTTTGACACTAAAGATAGTAAGATCAAGGACCTCACAAGAAGTTTTGAGGAAAAGATAACTCTTGAGAAAAATTATTAGATTCAAGAAGTGAAGGACTTAAATGAAAAATTGTATTCTGTTGCCCGAACACGAAAGAGAGAAAGAGATCTTTGGTTTGAGATTGAAGAAAAGCTTGTTAAGCAAGAAGAAGTACTGAAGGCTTTGGCATAGGCTCTTAAGTCTTAGGAAGAAAGAATCAAGGCTTTAGAGAAGAAAGCCGAGGATCAGGATAAGCTTTTTAAGCAAGCATAGTAAAACCATAAGGAGCTCAAAAAGCGGAAAACTATTGTCAAGAAGTTGATTTCGAAGGAAAAGGATAGATAACTTTGTTGGAATTTGATATTTTGTTGTATTTTAATTCCTTGTACAAATTATTTCTAATCAAAATGAAATTTTTGGTTTCTTGTCCCTTGGATGTATTGTACTAATCTTTCAGGCACCATAATTTATTTTCCATTCCCTCAAATTCTTTTTAAAACTCACAAATGCGGAGAAAACAAAAATAATACTAAGTAAAGAAGAAACATCCCTAAGTAAGGGGGAGTTTATCTAAGGGTTAGTTTTCATTACAGAGATTTCTGTACTCATGTTAATGAAAAATATCATTCTGGAAATCTAGATTATGATCTTTAGTGTTCCAAATATTAAGGGGTAGTTAGTCATATTCATCTTTTCCTATATGATATGGGAGATAAGTTTTATTTTAAAATTCTAGAAAAATATTTTCTAAGTCCTTATTTCCTTTTTCGTAAGGATGTTTGTGCTTTCCAAAAAGGTGGATATTATTGATTCAATAAGGTTTACTTATGTATTTTCCATTCTTTCATGTTTGGGGATATTTTTGAGTCAATAATGTTTCCTTAAGACTTTACCAATCCTCATGTTTTGAAAATCACAAACACCTTATCTCAAGGAAAATTTCAATTTACCCGGTGTTTTATTTTCATAACGAAAATTTTCCTTCTCTAAGGAAATTTATCCATACCAAGTTTTTTATTGTTAATTATCTTGTCTAAGTGTAAAATTCGGTTTCATATATAAAACCTCAGAATCATATAATACTTAGATAATGATAATTCTATTTTCATGATCCGAATTCAGACTCCATGTTCTCTGAATTCAAACTACAAACTCTTATGAGTTATGACTCCGAGTTCTCTAAATTCGGACTCCGATCTCTTCTGAGTAATGACTCCATGTTCTCTAAATTTAGACTTAGAAATCTTATGATTTCTAACTCTGAGTTATCTGAATTTAGACTCTAAACTCTTCTAAGTTCTGACTCCGAGTTCTCTGAATGTAGACTCTGAAATCTTCCAAGTTCTGACTCTGAGTTCTTTGCATTCAAACTTCGAACTCTTCTGATTTCTAACTCTAAGTTCTATGAATTTAGACTCCAAACTCTTTTGATTTCTGAATCCGAATTCTAATGAATTTAGACTCTGAAATTTGTATCTTCAGACTCCGAATACTAATGAATTCTGACTACGAACTTTGTAAGTTCTGACTCCAAATTCTCATGAACTCTGACTCCAAACATTGTAAGTTTAGGTTTCCAATTATTATGAATCCAGATTCCAAATTTCCTTGAAATTTATACTATGGAATTATATAGAGTTTAGGTTCTGAATTCCTTAGAAATCCGAATCTGAATATACTTGTATTATAGACACCGAATATGTTTTTAGTTAGAGTCTCATCTTTTATTTGATTACATTCCGAATATTTGATTTTGGTTATGTAACCATATTTTTTCTGACACATGTTTTTGTTATAAAACGATGTTGTGCATTTAGTTACTAACTAACCATTGTTTGAGTGACACGTGTTCAGGTCCCTACGAAATTCATGAAAAAATAAGATCATTGGAAGAGGGAGCCGACCGTTGGAGATGTGTCTATAAATAGAAGCTCATTTGAAAGAGCTCACAACTTTGATGAACTGTTATAAGAATCTAGAGATCACATACTGTTGAAGTGTTTTCTAGAGAGAGACTCTCATGATTAGTGTGTACTAAACATCTTGTTCATATTTGATTCATGCGATTTTGAATGTTGCTGAGTACATTCGAGGGCTTCCAAGGATAGGAAGACAGTGGTGTCGACTACCTTAAAGTTCGAGGACTTCCTTACTGAGGAAGACAGAGGTGCCGACTACCTTGAAGTTGAGGTCTTGTGGGGATATCAAGACAGACTCTTATCTTCGTATCGAGGGCTTACCCTAGTGTGGGTAAGGCAGAATTTATTGAAAGTATAAATCAAGTGACCTTTATCCAAGGTTATTGGATACCCTTATCTTTGGGTTAAAAGACTTACTACTTGATACTTTTTTGTTTCATGTTTTCCAATATATTTTTATTTTTGAGGAAAGTATAACTATCTTATACTTCTTTATACTATTATACTCTGATTTAGTAAGATTCTATACGCTTTAAGGTAGATTCTTTATCTTTGAAAACATTCATTATGTTTTTTTTTCGGAATCGTCTTTTCTGTAATTACTTTCTCATAATCATATTTGTAGAATCTAGCAAGTGTGTAGAACTAGAGGTATTGTGAATTACCTTTTTTAACCTTGTTATACATAATCATCTTTAAAAGTTACAATTTTTTTTAAAGTATATAATTCACCCCCTCTTGTATTTTGAGCATTATTAGATACTTAATTCAGTATATATATTTTTTCAATCCTACATTTGGTATTATAGGGTACATCATACTCCACATACCATCTCAACATTTATTACATTTTCATAAGATACATGAAATAAAATCCTATAGGACTGAATAGTTTAGTAGTCATGGTAAACTAGATACATATTGAAAATTTAAAGAGAAATTTGGACAAAAAATTCAAAAAGTATTTTCTTTGAGGGAACCATTATTCACAATATCATAAACCTACCAATAAATAATAATAAACTTCTTCTTAACTTGTTGAAAAATAATACATAGTAAAGTGGTGATCTCAAATACTCGGTAAGTATTCAGAATACAAAGGAAGCTACCATAAATAAGAAACAAAAAATATATAAAGGTAAATAAACTAAAGACATGAAATTAATTAAATAAATTGAGAAAAATATGTCCAAAACAAAACATGATAAAATAATTCCATATAAATAATTACATGAACTAGAAAACTCATCTATGAATGTTCAACTAATTGAATAATCACATAGAATTTAATAACTAAATTTATAATGTTGGAATTCATAATTCTGGACATTTTAAATATATTTATGAGTCTTTGTAGAAAGAATATAATAATATCAAGGATTCCTAGTAAGAATATAACATCATCAGGTCTTCTTGCCAAGAATCTAATAAAAGGGTATGACCCTGGCCAAAACCCAGTCTAGTTTGTCTCATAGGACCTACTGATGCATCATGGTGCTATAGCGAGCTATGGCCATTAATTAAAAATTATAATTAATTACTAATATTAAAGGGTAAAACATAATAAACATATAAATTTGTATTGAAACTAGCATATAAAATATAAATAACTTTCCCTGTTAAGTAATTATAATAAAAAACCATCTTGGGTAAAATGGCGAATGATATCAACATTGTACCAACTAATCAATATCCATATAAAAAATTATGGAATATGGTATCATAAGATATCAAAATCAATGAATCATAATATTTGGTAAATGATATTGACACAAATGAAAACACTTTAAATGAGATCATTTAAAAATTCTTGAGGAAAGCAATCGTTAAACATTCCAAAGTTCCCCATACCACTTTAAAACATTTGAATCATAATACTCATGAAAAAATAACATTAAATGAAGCAAAGAATATAATTATAATATTGATATTAATGATATAACATGTCAAAGGATCATTATATACACAAAAAACATAAATAAGTGGTGAATAAGGCATATATCTCACAGAAGTACAAGTGAGACGAGAAACCCCATACCTCATGATTCCCTTTAGTGTAGTATTATTTAAAATCCTATTTAATGGTTTAAAGAATGTTATTAACTAATTAAAAAAATATATTAATATTTATAATACCTTATTTGATGATTTTCTAAAATCTTACAACCCATTTATTAATATTATTTCATTATTTCCATTGTTTTGGGTGCCTTCATTTCATGGTTCAATGGTTGGTTCATTTGCGTATAAATATGGATGTTCTTGAAAAATTAAATTAAAAGTCTAGAAGTGTAATGTAATGTTATTAATTAACTTTCCAAAGTACTAATGGTCCCATATATCATGTTTCTTACATGAGGATGATTCATTAGATAAAACGTTAATGATAAATGTTTAATTTATTTTGGTGGGTTTTCCGAATACCATGAACTAGTATTGTTTTGTTTACTATTATGAGTATATAATAGTTCCAGAAAATTTAATTGGTAATAATATAACTATTAAAATATAATTTAACCATAAAAATAGTTTAATTTCTATCCATGAAGGTTGTAATAGAAAAGGAACAACATCATTATTCATAGAGGCAATTAATCAGAATAACTTGGCCAATAGTTTCATTTATTTTAATAAGTGGAGCTAATAAAAGGGTTATATATAATATATTACAATATAAACCTAAAATTAAAGTTTTTAAACGATTATATAATTATTATGCCTTTATGGATGAAATATATGAGGAGAAAGTAGTAAAATAAATGAAAATAAAAGAGGTTTTTTGAGAAAATTACTGCTTGAATATGACCTCCTTGAGAGACCCTTGAGGACCATGGATTTGGTATTTTTGTGACACCATAAGCACATGTATACTAGTAGATTGACGAGGATAGGTTTTGGAAAACTTTTTAGGAGATACAAGGCTTTTGGGTAGATATGGGTTGGTGAGGGGTGGTATTTAAACTTGACGAGAGGTGGGTTTAAGTGAATAAAATAATGATTATTTTAGAATTAAAGCCAATCATATTGAGTTGAAATTAATTTAAAAAGAATTATTTTTTTAATTAATGTTTTTGAGGATTTATAAGGTAGAGAAAAATCTCAACCAACCATTATATTTTGTTGTTATTAGGTATTTTAAACCTCTTCCCTTTTAACTTTAATCTCTTTAAATATTTACTAGGACCACGGTAAATAATTCTTTTACAATGGTAAAATTTTTATATATAAAAATTAAAATTACATTAAAACCCAATTTGGAACTTTATATTCTAAATATAGGATCTATTTTTCCAAATTCAATTCATAGAGTTGGAAAAATTTGATTTAAAATTTATTCTACAGACACAACAAAAGAGTGGGTTTTTAAAGTAAAAAGTTCAAAAGTTTGAAATGTTTTTTATATCCAATATCAATGTAAAATTAATTTAAATGACCTAATTTTTATTAATATATTTACAATTTATCTAATTAAACATTAAAACCAAATATAATTTAACTATATAAATAAATTTGATGAAAAATTAGTTTTCAAATAAAATGCATTATTTTTCAATATTCATTAAAAAAATAAAAATTATTAGAAAAATACCAAATATTTACCCTAAGATAATTTTTCTATATATCTATTTCAAAAATTAATGTTATTTTTTCATATAAAATCTATAAAACTATCAAAATTTATATTTACAAGAGGTGCGCCATCAAAATGTGGCGAAACTGCAATTAGAAGTATATATATTTTTATGCTTAAAATTGAATTTAATCTTATCTTAATCCGATAAAACATATTGGATGAATTTAATTTTTTTAATTATATATATAAAAAATAAATTTTATTAATATATTTCAATAATAGTGATTAATTTAATTTATTATGATAAAAGGTCGTTGTGGGCATAAAAAAAGATTTTTTTATAAAAAAAATCATCATTTATGTTCAAGTGGTTTTTATTTTTATTTATAATTAATTAGAAACCAATTAATTCATTTTATAAACATTTTTATACTATATTTTCATTATTTAGTTAATATAATTTATTCCTTCCATTCCAACAACTAGGTGATGAATATCACAATTTAATAATAATATTTAATCATCTTTTTAAGATTAGTGTTCTATGTAACATAAACTATAAAAGAAATTGAATTTATTTAAGAAGGTAGATGACATAAAATATTTTGGTGTTACACCAAAAATATGAAACATGGAAGACATAATGCATCTGATCCAACTATGGTGTCATGAATAAGTAGTAAACAACCTCTCAAACTCTCTATAGGATCTCAAACGACCTAATGAAACTCATGAATAACTTCCATCCCCGACCAAACCTCCACAGTACTCATTATGGCGAGAATATATAGAAAAAATGGTATCCTTACTCTAACTCAATGTTCCTATGATGTATATCTACATAATATTTCTATCTACTTTGGGATATCCTGATCCACTCTTGGATCACTTGAACCCTCTCTATCATCAGCTTATCCATCTATGTTCCAACTAGAGATGTCTCTCCAATCAACGTTTAGAAAAAGGGTGACCTAATAGGTCTCAAATATATGGAAATGAATGATTACATACTGATAGTAGAGTGATATATATAATTATAAGAAAAATATAACAAAGGAAAATGGTCCTCCACACTTTGAAAAAATTCCAAAACCCAATATCTCAACATATCCTCCCACACATAGATTATTCTCTCATTATTTTCATCTGTCTGGAGGTGAAATGATGTATGCATCCTCAACTAAGACAAGAAGTCCTCCTTCAGTACTATATAAAACCATAACATAAACCACATATAAAAGTTTAATATAATCATCCAGGGTACCCCATGGAGTTAGATGACCCCTCACATGAATAACTACCCTAAAATATCCATTGAACTTTACTTCCGGATGGCAAGGAAGTATGCCTATTACATAAGTAGTTAAATTATCACCTAGATGGGATTATGGTGTCTCTCTATTTGTGTAATCCCTATCACAAATTCCATTTATATTCAATCCCATTTCTACATTAGGATTACAATTTAATGTATCAAACCTTTCGGAACTCGGTGATCAGCCCTCACCTACTAACATGTGAGACATCGAGAGATGAAATCGGCTATGCTTTGCCTCATTTCAACCCACAAAAAATACCACCTAAAGTAATTATACATATTTTAAACTCCATGATGTATATTCAAATTAAAAATATGAAACTATCTCACTACCTCCTCTCATATCATGTATTGTACCACCTTCTATCCCTGGAAGAGGACAATGTTCTCCCCTCCTTTAGATAATCCATATCGTGCATCCCCGGAGGATATCTGGTCACATAGAACATCATATTTGATGTATCTCAACTTATCCTCTCTCATATTTATGAGGATTAAAAACCATCAGTTAGCGAAATACATCCCCACTGTCCCCACTAGAGTCAGCTTCAAAGAATTCAACTGCTCAGATTCCTCTTCCACCATTTGAGAATTGGACTTCCTGAAAAGGGAATCTAACACCATGTTTTCCTTCATAGGATTAGAGATTATATTGAATTCATATTCCTATAGTAAATATAACTAATTCATCTTTTTTAGGTTCATATTTCTCAAATGGAAGATATACCTACGTTTCTTTTGGTCCAAGTATACAAAAGGTTCTCACCCAGAGGATGGAGCCCCCCCGTTTTTAGAGTGAAAAATACCACTGTCAACTCTAGTTCATGATTCTCATAGTTCTTATCACAGGGTATCAAATTCCTCAAAACAAATGTGTTTATTTCATATATTTTCATCAACATGAAAGTGATCCCAACTCCATAGGTAATGAAAACACTACATACTCAATGCCCTCCTCCAATAGCCTCAACACATGAGCAGTGGTCGTGATCAGCCTTACATTCTTGGAGGCTCCCTGGAACCAATCATTCTAGATAAATTGATACAATTTCTATATCATGGAAATAAAATGGGATACTACTTGGGAAAATTCAGGCACTAACATCTTATAGCACCCCGCCATGATAAGAAAACTCCACACCTCTGGTATGCTCTTGGGTGGATCTTATGAAATAATTGCATCAATATTCACTGGGTCCATAGATAAACCAAGATAAAAAATTAAATTCCCTAAAAATCAAATCTCATGGATCTAAAAATGGAACTTTTATAGCTTACAATAAGTTTTGTGTTACCAAATTAATTCTAAGACCATCCTAAGATACTCTATATTCACTTACACTAATGTAGAGTAAATATAAGGCCCCAGCCTTAAACCTTACTTAATACTGAATTAAACGAATAATTCACGTTGAGGATCTTTTCAGGTTTAGAGTTTTAGAGAATTAGAACATAACTATTACATCTCAAAATATTACAAAGTAGTCACTTCTACTAAGTTTCCATAATAAAAAAAAACTCTTAAAAGAAACATTTCTAGTTCCTTGTTTTATATCGCATGACATTCCCTTGATCCCATCCTTGACCTTATTCCACATTAAGTTCTGTGAAAAACATTTCAAAAAAACTTTGGGTGAGCATAAAAAGCTCAGTAAGGGATACAAAAAGAATGAAAACTGTTAGTTTTTCAAACATCAAGTAAACCATGTATACTTTATCAAAGTAATACTTTTCACCTTTATGAAGTAATAAAAACTCTTCACTGAATAAAGTATCATTACTTACCATTTTGTAACCAAAGAATTACCATAAAACCCATATAAAGAACACATAACATATATAAAGGTAACTTGGGACATAAACATACTTAAGTGGAATAACCATACGGTCGACTTCCACACATATCACTTAATGGAATAGCCATACGGCCAATTTCCATACATACTTAATGGAATAGCCATACGGCCGACTTCCATACCCAATGCATTGGAGGTTATAACGTAACCACCCGTCCTGGTATTCACGGCACCACCCGTCATATGGTTTATAACGTAACCACCCGTTAAATGTCCAAGTACCAATATAAAATCATAAAACATAAAACCAATATAAAGGAATGATAACATTTCCACATTTCAATCATAAATATATTGACATAATAGAATATTTTTTCAAAACCATACCAAAATACATAAAAGAGTATATGGTATTTATTTTATTTTAAAAAAACATTACGGCTTGTTGAGAAATCCAAAGACCAAATAATACTCGCGGCGGCGGAAAAAGTCATTGTCACCGCGTACGTTAAAAAAACATTCCTTTTTTTCGTTTAGTAAAACGCTTCGTAGAAAAAGATTCATTTTGTATAAAAGTAAAAGTCAAAGGAGTTTACACACCATATAAAAGAAAGTTGTGTATAAAACGAAATATGCCTCAATGAAAGGAGATTGAGACGAAGTCCCTTACCTTGGGTCCGACTTGACTCGATCGTTCTTTAACGTCCTGAATAATAAACTTGAGTTAATTTATACTTGATTAAGAGCCTTTTTAAATTTCATTATTCCTTTTATATCACTTATTGCCATGTTATAAACATTATGTAACCATTTAAGTTAATAATGTTTGTTTTCTCAATATTTGGTTCTTAAGTCGAAAGTTGACTTCTTACAATTACATGTTGTTCATGTGGTCAAAATTTCTTTATATCCAGAATGAAATTCCTGATTTGGATATCATATATATCATATATATCCAGAATATACATGTATTTATAATATTACATAATCATTTAGAGGTAAGAAATGAAATGCACCGTTCATGGAGACGGTAAGCCGTACGTACGCATGAACGCTACTTTCATTTATTTGTCATATTAGTGGAATTAAAACTAAATGAGAGGTATGTATATTTTAATTCCAGAATTATATTCACCATTTAGATATATCATTAATTATATATATCAATTATATACATGTACTTTTAATAGTACATTACATTTGGGGATAAGAAATGAAATGCACCGTTCATGGAGACGGTAAGCCGTACGTACGCATGAACGCTACTTTCATTTCTTTCTCATACTTTAATGGAAAAAAAAAATAATGATATAGAGGTATATTATAATTACAGTATAAAATCATATATAATAACTTTAAATCCATCCTTTACACGTCCCACATATGGTATTAACGAATCACATCACTTTTAGGGGGCGGTAGTCCGCACTTCCTTAAATAAAGACACCGTGTTTACCCATAATGGAAACCATGAAGGTATGCCAAAAATGAAAAATACAGAAGTTTAAAGAAAACATAATCATATTATATATCATATATACAAATAGTGACATCATAATGGCCACCCTTGAAGGTGTTAAATGAGTATTGAACAATCATCGTTTCAGGAGGCAAAATTTCGCCATCCACGGAAACCGTATGTTCTTTAACCATTTGATGTAGTTGTGTGAGAGTGTAGCTCAAATAAATATTATAACAACATCATAGTATATTGAAGATACTGGTGTTGTTACAAAAGAAGTAAATAAAAAGAGTTTAGAGGGTTGGAGAAGCAAAAATAAACAAATGAACAAGAGAGAATGAATTACCTTTAAAAGTGTAACTCCCTTTTGATTTGAGCCTAAAGGCTTCCTTTTAAAGGATTCTTCCCAAAGGGAATCCTCTAGGATGAGGAGAGGGATGTGGAGAGATTAATTGGTCAGGGGTTGGCCGAGCCAAAGGCTTGAGAAGTGTGTGAAATGAGGTAGAGGTGGGGGCCTTTTATAAGAGGAGAGGAGGGGCACTTTTGGAAAGTAAAGAAATATTACTTTATTTGAAAATGTGTTTCGGTTTTAAAAGGTCCCACATTGATATAATTCGTGGATAAGGTGATAAGGCTTTGAAATCCAATCATCCAATTGGTTTTTTACATGTGTAGGTTTTAGATTTTTTATTATCTTTCCATTTTATTTAAATCGTCAAATAATGATGTCATCGCTGCATCATTATTATGTCATATATAATTTAATTTATATAATGTCTAAAAATTATAAAAAAATACTATGATGTAGGAAATCCTTTTATATTTCCAATTACTATTTATAATCAAAATTTGGACTTGTATAACCCCACTCAAAAATTATTTTAGTAAAACAATTTATGTTAGTGTCATTTTCACTTTAACATTAAATAGAAATATATTAATGTCATTTTCCAACTAAAGTGGCTCCATGGGGTCCCCAAGTTGGCCCATGGCTTGTCTTGGTCGGCCATGACTCACCCAATAGGTGTAGGACAAGTTTCATGGTGTTTTCTCATTCTTATAATACAATTTTTACCTTAAACTACACTAATTACCTCTAATCGCGATTAAAAACTTAATAAGTTACTATTCACCAAAAAATTATTTTTATCTCATTGAACCACATTTTACTTATTAATGACAACCATGTATGTAGGATTTTCAAAATTCAATACACATTAGTGGTAAAATTTCATTTTACTGAAAAATCAGTTTGCTTGATTACCACTTAGTGGTTTCACTATTCATCAAAAATTGAAGTTTTTCAGAAAATTAACAAAAATTCACCCTAAGCTATATTTGATATTCCGAATTCAAAAATGATGTCCATTTTACAAAATTCAAAACATATAAGTCAAATTAAATAATTTAATAATTAATTCCCGCTGTCATGACAAATAGCGTGTTTTTGTGAAACAATATGTATCAAAAGATTGACACCAGTTTAAGTCCAATTTCAAAGTGAAATTAATTCCAACGACCACTATTGGATTTAATGGTAAAAATATATTCTAATTTAACTTTAAAACCAATTCAAAAGATAATCTAATCATATTAATAAATTATATTAAAGAGAGGTTTTGAATTAAAATACAACATTTTACACTATTCATAAAAAAAGAACTTTATCAGAAAAATACCAAAAAACTACACAAAGTAAAATTTGATGTCCCGATTCTTAATAAGAGTTTTATTTGGTCCAAAAGAATGTATAAGAGTGATCAAAACTATATTTAATGACGGTTCACCATTAAAAGGTGATAAGTGAACCTTTAGTGAAAATTAGAGTATATATGCCCTAAAATTGAAATCTTGCTGTATTTTAAGCCTTTATCTTTTATTGGGTAAATGTATAAACATTTAAAACATATCTAATCATATTTTAGTTATTTCTATCCATTTCCTGCCAGTACAACGACTACTTGTTAACTAACATTTAAAATAATATTATTTTATTACTAGTGTGCTACGTAAGTTTCAAAGAAACTCATCGTTGCGTATCGGGTACTCTATCGAACATAGAAATCCCTTTAAAATAAAATTAATATTTAATTCGTAAATATTAATAAATATGAAAATTCTTTATTCTTTAGTTACCTGGGATGTTACATCCTTCCCCCCTTTTGGGAATTGCGTCCTCGCAATTTTATTCACTTATCAAAATAAGTGGGGGTATTTATCCCTCATAGCATTTTCAGATTCCTACGTTTCCTCTTAAATCACATGGGTTTTCCACAAAACCTTTACCTGATGAATCACCTTATTCCATAACACTTGCTCCCTGTGGTCAAGAATCTGGACCGGTTGTTCCTCATAAGATAGGTTCTCTTCCAGCTGAACTACCTCTGGGCTCAAAACATGAGATGGATCTGGCATATACTTTCTCAACATGGAAACATGAAAAACATTGTGTACCTGAGAAAAATTCGGAGGTAAAGCCACTCGGTATGCAACTGATCCAACTCTTTCAGAATTTCGTATGGTCCAATGAACCTTGGACTCAACTTTCCTTTCTTACCAAATCTCATCACACTTTTCCAAGGAGAAACCTTGAGAAAAACATGATCACCTACCTCGAAAGATAGATCCTTCCTCCGGTTATCCGCATAACTCTTATACCTACTCGGAGCTGTTCTCATGTATTTCTGAATCAGCTGAACTTTTTCTGCCATCTCTTATACCAATTCTGGTCCCATCAACTTCCTTTCACCCACTTCATCCCAGAAAGCTGGAGTTCGACACCGCTTCCCATATAATGCCTGAAATGGTGCCATCTGTATACTAGAATGAAAGCTGTTATTATAAGAAAACTAAACCAAAGAAAGATGTTGGTCCCAAATTCCCTGATAATCCATCGAACAAGCTCGTAGCATATCCTCCAATGTCTGGATTGTTCGTTCTGACTGCCCATCTGATTGAGGATGAAAAGCTGTACTAAAATTTAATTCAGTACCCAACGACTTCTGAAGGCCTTTCCAAAAGTTAGATGTGAACCTGGGATCACGGTACGATACAATGGAGAGAGGAACTCCATGTAACCTGACTATCTCTTTAAGATACAAACGGGAAAGTTGATCAAGAGATAAAGTATCTCGTATAGCAAGGAAATGAGCAGATTTAGTCAAGCGATCAACAATAACCCAGATTGCATTATTACCTCGAGATTTATTCGGTAATCCAACAACAAAGTACATGGATATATTCTCCCATTTCCACTCTGGCACTGGTAAAGGCTGAAGCATCCCTTTCGGTAACTGCCGCCCTGCTTTAACCTGTTGACATGTCAAACACTTCATAGTAAAATCAGCAATATCTCATTTCATTCCATCCCACCAGTAATACTCCCGCAGATCTCTGTACATCTTAGTACTTCCAGGATGAACTGAAAACGGGGAACTATGAGCCTCACATAACAACTCATTCTTCAACTGTAAATCACAAGGCACACATAACCTCTTCCCAAACCTCAAACACAAACACAAACTTATCCAAGAACTCATGGAAAATTTTATTCATAAGGTCCATGAATACAGCAGGTGCATTGGTTAACCCAAAAGGCATAACTACAAATTCATAATGGCCATATCTAGTATGGAACGCAGTCTTCGGAACGTCTGCTTCTTTTACTTTCAACTAATGGTACCCCGACCTCAAGTCAATCTTCGAAAAAAACTGAGCTCCCTGGAGCTGATACCACTTCATTCGATGGCCCAACATCTGCTGAAGTTGTTGCAAAGGATTTCACCACCCCTTTCAGCTTGTAGTCTGGCTGAATTCTCCCAGTTGAGTTCTTCGTTGGACACTCGTTTGCATAATTTCCCATTTCATTACACTTAAAACATCTTACCGTTGGCTTTTCATTTCCTACTTGATCATCTTCCTTACAGTTACGAGCAATATGACCAGACTTACCACACCGAAAGCACTTACCAGACTTGGATAAACATTCTCCAGGATGCATTTTACCACACTTCTCACAGGATGGATATTTTGTTTTCTTACCTCCTTGCTTCTTTGATGAATTCTTCCCCTTTTCCTGCCAACTAGATCTCTTATTCTGTTGTTTGTCATAGAACACCTGATCATCGGCAAACTCCATTTCCACCTTCTCCATACATCGAACAAGTTTTTCATAACTTTTGAACTCACGAGAAGCTAATGCCCTTCGATACTTTGGCTTTAATCCTGAGTAGAAACGATTGATTTTACTATCAAGGTCCCGGATAAAATTTGGAGCATACCTTGCCAATCGAGTGAACCTTTCTTCATAGGTAGCCACTGAATCATCCTCCTGCCTCAATTCTAGGAACTGTTTTTCCATCCTAAGATGAACCACCTTAGGAAAATATTTCTCAAGAAACATACCTTTGAATTCATCCCAGTGAAGATCCTCAATCTCATCACTATCCCTTATATTTTTCACCATCGACCACCACTGATCCGCTTCACCTTCAAAACGGTAAACAGCAAGACTAACCTTTTGATGTTCTGAACACCCCATGACATCAAAAATATTCTCCAGTGCTTTAATCCACCTTTCAGCTTGCATAGGGTCAGATGATCCTCTGAATGATGGGGGATGTTGCCTCATGAAATGTTCCACCACTGACATGTTCCTCTGCGGTTGATCTGGCTGATCTCGTGCATGGATACCACCACCATTTATAGCCTGAGTCAACTGTGCCATCACTGTAACAAACTGTTCAGTTCCGATTCCAACCATCTCAGGTTGCTGATTTGGAAGGTTATCTTCCTCCTGATGTCGTCCCAACATAGCTTCTTTGTTTCCTCTGCGGAAAACCATTCTGAACACAGAAATATCTTAGGCGAAGCAACATGGTAATCCGTAAATGCTACATCATTTCAATCATATTATAATTTAACACTTTTCTAACTCCTAAAGTTGTCTAAACCGTCCTTTGATACCAACTATAAGGCCCCATCCTTTAACCTTACTTAATACTGAATTAAACGAATAATTCACGTTGAGGATCTTTTCAGGTTTAGAGTTTTATAGAATTAGAACATAACTATTACATCTCAAAAGATTACAAAGTAGTCACTTCTACTAAGTCTCCATAAAAAAAAACTCTTAAAAGAAACATTTCTAGTTCCTTGTTTTATAGAGCATGACATTCCCTTGATCCCATCATTGACCTTATTCCACATTAAGTCCTGTGAAAAACATTTCAAAAAAACTTGGGGTGAGCATAAAAAGCTCAGTAAGGGATACAAAAAGAATGAAAACTGTTAGTTTTTCAAACATCAAGTAAACCATGTATACTTTATCAAAGTAATACTTTTCACCTTTATGAAGTAATAAAAACTCTTCACTTAATAAAGTATCATTACTTACCTTTTTTTAACCAAAGAATTACCATAAAACCCATATAAAGAACACATAACATATATAAAGGTAACTTGGGACATAAACATACTTAAGTGGAATAACCATACGGTCGACTTCCACACATATCACTTAATGGAATAGCCATACGGCCAATTTCCATACATACTTAATGGAATAGCCATACGGCCGACTTCCATACCCAATGCATTGGAGGTTATAACGTAACCACCCGTCCTGGTATTCACGGCACCACCCGTCATATGGTTTATAACGTAACCACCCGTTAAATGTCCAAGTACCAATATAAAATCATAAAACATAAAACCAATATAAAGGAATGATAACATTTCCACATTTCAATCATAAATATATTGACATAATATAATCTTTTTTGAAAACCATACCAAAATACATAAAAGAGTATATGGTATTTATTTTATTTTAAAAAAACATTACGGCTTTTTGAGAAAACCAAAGACCAAATAATACTCGCGGCGGCGGAAAAAGTCATTGTCACCGCGTACGTTAAAAAAACATTCCTTTTTGACGTTTAGTAAAACGCTTCGTAGAAAAAGATTCATTTTTTATAAAAGTAAAAGTCAAAGGAGTTTATACACCGTATAAAAGAAAGTTGTGTATAAAACAAAATATGCCTCAATGAAAGGAGATTGAGATGAAGTCCCTTACCTTGGGTCCGACTTGACTCGATCGTTCTTTAACGTCCTGAATAATAAACTTGAGTTAATTTATACTTGATTAAGAACCTTTTTAAAGTTAATTATTCCTTTTATATCACTTATTTCCATGTTATAATCATTATGTAACCATTTAAGTTAATAATGTTTGTTTTCTCAATATTTGGTTCTTAAGTCGAAAGTTGACTTCTTACAATTACATGTTGTTCATGTGGTCAAAAGTTCTTTATATCCAGAATGAAATTCCTGATTTGGATATCATATATATCATATATATCCAGCATATACATGTATTTATAATATTACATAATCATTTAGAGGTAAGAAATGAAATGCACCGTTCATGGAGACGGTAAGACGTACGTATGCATGAACGCTACTTTCATTTCTTTGTCATATTAGTGGAATTAAAAATAAATGAGAGGTATGTATATTTTAATTCCAGAATTATATTCATCATTTATATATATCATTAATTATATATATCAATTATATACATGTACTTTTAATAGTACATTACATTTGGGGATAAGAAATGAAATGCACCGTTCATGGAGACGGTAAGCCGTACGTACGCATGAACGCTACTTTCATTTCTATCTCATACTTTAATGGAAAGAAAAAATAATGATATAGAGGTATATTATAATTACAGTATAACATCATATATAATAACTTTAAATCCATCCTTTACACGTCCCACATATGGTATTAACGAATCACATCACTTTGAGGGGGCGGTAGTCCGCACTTCCTTAAATGAAGATATCGTGTTTACCCATAATGGAAACCATGAAGGTATGCCAAAAATGAAAAATACAGAAGCTTAAAGAAAACATAAAGATATTATATATCATATATAAAAATAGTGACATCATAATGGCCACCCTTGAAGGTGTTAAATGAGTATTGAACAATCATCGTTTCGGGAGGCAAAATTTCGCCATCCACGGAAACCGTATGTTCTTTAACCATTTGATGTAGTTGTGTGAGAGTGTAGCTCAAATAAATATTATAACAACATCCTAGTATATTTAAGATACTGGTGTTGTTACAGAAGAAGTAAATAAAAAGAGTTTAGAGGGTTGGAGAAGCAAAAATAAACAAATGAACAAGAGAGAATGAATTACCTTTAAAAGTGTAACTCCCTTTTGATTTGAGCCTAAAGGCTTCCTTTTAAAGGATTCTGCCCAAAGGGAATCCTCTAGGATTAGGAGAGGGATGTGGAGAGAGTAATTGGGCAGGGGTTGGCCGAGCCAAAGGCTTGAGAAGTGTGTGAAATGAGGTAGAGGTGGGGGCCTTTTATAAGAGGAGAGGAGGGGCACTTTTGAAAAGTAAAGAAATATTACTTTATTTGAAAATGTGTTTCGGTTTTAAAAGGTCCCACATTGATATAATTCGTGGATAAGGTGATAAGGCTTTGAAATACACTCATACAATTGGTTTTGGACATGTGTAGGTTTTAGAGTTTTTATTATCTTTCCATTTTATTTAAATCGTCAAATAATGATGTCATCACTGCATCATTATTATGTCATATATAATTTAATTTATATAATGTCTAAAAATTATAAAACAAAAACTATGATGTAGGAAATCTTTTTCTCTTTCCAATTACTATTTATAATCAAAATTTGGACTTGTATAACCCCACTCTAAAATTATTTTAGTAAAACAATTTATGTTAGTGTCATTTTCACTTTAACATTAAATAGAAATATATTAATGTCATTTTCCAACTAAAGTGGCTCCATGGGGTCCCCAAGTTGGCCCATGGCTTGTCTTTGTCGGCCATGACTCACCCAATAGGTTTAGGACAAGTGTCATGGTGTTTTCACATTCTTATAATACCATTTTTTCCTTAAACTACACTAATTACCTCTAATCGCGATTAAAAACTTAATAAGTTACTATTCACCAAAAAATTATTTTTATCTCATTGAACCACATTTTACTTCTTAATGACAACCATGTATGTCGGATTTTCAAAATTCAATACACATTAGTGGTAAACTTTCATTTAACTGAAAAATCAGTTTGCTTGATTACCACTTAGTGGTTTCATTATTCATCAAAAATTGATGTTTTTCAGAAAATTAACAAAAATTCACCCTAAGCTATATTTGATATTCCGAATTCAAAAATGAAATCCATTTTACAAAATTCAAAACATATAAGTCAAATTAATTAATTTAATAATTAATTCCCGCTGTCATGACAAATAGCGTGTTTTTGTGAAACAATAAGTATCAAAAGATTGACACCAGTTTAAGTCCAATTTCAAAGTGAAATTAATTCCAACGACCACTATTGGATTTAATGATAAAAATATATTCTAATTTCACTTTAAAACCAATTCAAAAGATAATCTAATCATATAAATAAATTAGATTAAAGAGAGGTTTTGAATTAAAATACAACATTTTACACTATTCATAAAAAAATGAACTTTATCAGAAAAATACCAAAAAACTACACAAAGTAAAATTTGATGTCCCGATTCTTAATAAGAGTTTTATTTGGTCCAAAAGAATGTATAAGAGTGATCAAAACTATATTTAATGATGGTTCACCATTAAAAGGTGATAAGTGAACCTTTAGTGAAAATTAGAGTATATATGCCCTAAAATTGAACTCTTTCCGTATTTTAAGCCTTTATCTTTTATTGGGTAAATGTATAAACATTTAAAAACATATCTAATCATATTTTAGTTATTTCTATACATTTCCCGCCAGTACAACGGCTACTTGTTAACTAACATTTAAAATAATATTATTTTATTACTAGTGTGCTACGTAAGTTTCAAAGAAACTCATCATTGCATATCGGGTACGCTATCGAACATAGCAAACCCTTTAAAATAAAATTAATATTTAATTCGTAAATATTAATAAATATGAAAATTCTTTATTCTTTAGTTACCTGGGATGTTACAGTAAATGTGTATGTCATTAATGAGGAAAACTATAAATCATTTCATGTATGGATGGATGATCTAATTCATCATGTTCATAATCACATTGGTGGAATTTGTCACACTGAAAGTAAACACAAAGAACTCAATTTTTCATTGCTACATCACAATGCCATCTTCGAATTATCATCCTCACAATCCATCAATTGGTAGTATTCAGACATCATAGCGATCTTCAAGAATCATCTCTCACCTCAAAACTAGTAAAATAGGACATCAATCCTTATAAAGTGGTAATTTTTATTTATTATCAACTAGTTTAATAAATGATAGTCAATGGAAGGAATGAATGTACCATATGAATTTTTCATGAACAGAAAACGGAGATGACCGACTGACACACTGGTTTAGAAAAATCCCTTCCCTTTAATTCCTCTAATTATACCCTTAGATCTTGGATCTCAATTAGGGCCACATGATATTACTAAAAAGATATCAACATGGTATCTTGGTTAAAATAAATGCAAAATTCTATCTCCCATCATATATGTAGCCCCAAAACATCCCTTGGTAATATTTTTTTAAATTCCTCCTCAACTAAAGGAATCCATATGCCTAAAGATTCCATTGTGCTAATGGATAAACTCTTTAATATATGGTTGATGGTTTATAGTATCCTGCTCAGAAAATCCATTCACCCAACCATGATATCTACCTCACCCAAAAAATAAAATCTTGCATCATTTGTCTAAAGGAATCTATATTATCTGTGATGATACTCAATTTGAGTTAAAACCATATAAAACCAATCTATTCCCATGATTATTTTATAAGGTATCATCATGATAACCAAGTGGAAACATTAGAAAATTTCTACACAAAGAGATAGATCACATTTTTGGAAGATATGTGATATCTAAGAATAGCTCCCTACAAGAACCAACAACTATAGATGTTGGGATAAAGTATCAACTGGATAATCTAGCTCTCACAAAAATAATAATGAGATGAAGGAATGAATCAAATTTTTTTTCTAGTATCGATGAAAGTGTATAATAAATAAATATTGAAATTCAGATCATCTCATGTGTAGCCTAGCCATAACCCTCCACAACCTATAACTTCCAAAGTCCCTGACCACCAACTCCCTAAGCTTGATGTGGGCCACATGGTGGTGGTGGTGGTATCTCATAGTTTCATTATCCATCTAACTCACCTCACTATGGAGTAACTACTACTTATTTACTAGTATTTCCAACCTAAGGTCCACCTTGGTCATGCATGGGATATCCATGATCATGGCATTTCCTCTGTCATAGAGGCCCAAATACTATCTTCTTGTCCTGCTAAACATGATAGTTTAGGAAATCACGAACCAAGTGAACTCACCCTTCATTAGCATAAAATAACCTCTCTCATGGATAAATAGATCCTCTTCAAGATCCCTGATCCATAAACTCATGAATCTAAGTTTGATAATGAGAATATCTCCTATACTAAGACATCGATGTCTGATGCCTACTACCTACTGTAGAAGAATCATCCACATTTTTCCCACCACTGGCTCTAACCACTCAACATGAATTTTCTAGTAACCTATAAGTCCCTAAATACCACTCTAGTACTCTAGCATAAGTGGTTATAAATAAAGAGACCACATTGTCTTGAATGTATCTGTGGAAACCCTAATAGAAGTTCCTCTACCAAAAGAATCCATCTCACACCATATCAAGGGAGTATCGCGTGAGGTCAGTGAACCTCACAACATACCCATATACTATTATAATAACCTATTAAAAATAAAGAAGCACCTAGATTTGAATTTATCATAGGCATGAAGGTTAATAATCCTCACAAAATAGATATTGTAATTCATACCATGAGATCATCCCAATGCCATGGGTCTTCATCACCAGACTCCACCAGTGCCCTTCTGCTCCATGGAAAAGACTGGCATCTAGTGAAACCTTCTAACCTATCAAGGTCCAAATAATACTAAAGACATAGATCATAGAATCAATCCAATCCTCCAATTCTTAAGGATCTATCTCACTATATAACCTCAATGGTCTCTAATGATAGAACTTTTGGAGGGTGCTAAACCTACATGCATCATAAGCTTGAACTATTGGTATGAACCACTGATCAATAGGTAGTGGCACAATAATATTCCCTCTTGGAGGTATCATCTCATCAGTAGGACCCTAAAATGAGTCCTCATCACTCATCAGATCATTTTCATGATATTAACTTGACAACATCATTAGATTTATTCACAGAGGCATCATAAAAGTAGTCAATATGTACTATGGTTAGATTAGAATATATATATGGTAAGAGGAATTAAGAATTATAGTCAATAGAATAGATCTCATATGGTTCATGTAACATTTAACCCTATAATCAATATCTTGGTATGCTGAGTTGATGAGTAGGTAGTCAGAGTAATGGTGTCTGGATACGTTAGATGCCACACCGACATTAGGTTTCTTAGCCTAAAAGCCACACATGAGACACTACGAAACCATTTTCATAAGTCCCAAACAATTTCTAATAAGGTGAATAATAGAAACATCACTAAAAGTAACTAACTTCTCTAATACTATTCTATAATGACCCGACCCGCTGGGGCCCACCAGGTTGGTTGAAGGCTGAGCCACCACAACCCAAATTATAGCATAAATAGGCTAGGGTTTTTTGATAAGCACCAAGAAGGAATAACATAAAATGGTTGGATTTAGCCTAAAGTACCTATATCCATGTACCCAACCATTTCCATGAAATAGTGAAGAGTAATATAAATGGAAGTAAAATCTAGAGTGAAAACATACATGAAATAACCATTAAGAAAGTACAACAGAGTATGATAACATAAACCAAAATGAAAGGAAAAAAATACATGCCCAACCAAAAATTATGTACCAACCTAAAAAAACAAATATAAATGAAAACTGAGAGTTCCCAACCTCTAATATCCATGTTTGACCATTGTACATGGTCAATTCCCCCAGAATTACTATGATCTACAAAATCCATCACCGATCCGTTCATCATTTTAATAATACATGACACATGTGGGAAAATACCATGCATGGGTGAGTATATAAATACCCATTAGGATTCCCTAAAAACAAAAGGGATTAATGGAAAGATCATAATGTAGTCAGATCAACACAAATCAATAGGGAAAAAACCCATCACATATAAATGATCATAGAGAAACCCAGATGAGGTAGAAAGGGGATCCTCTTCTCCCAGTCTAGCCAAATTCTATGAGTCATACTACAGCTCCAAAATTCCAATACTTATTCCCAACATCAAATGCAACCACACTAGAATATGTGAAAAGTGGACCTCTCCTCTCTAGTGCACTCCACATCTAAGAGATCCACAACTATCATGAAGGACATGCACACCTATAGAGCTTAAAAGTGTGGTATTACCACTATGTTGATAGAGATATCATGCCTAGTGTAAGGTATTACTATCTCAATCTATATAATGATTATGGGGAACATACATCCTATTGTGACATGGGAGTACCATCCCTGAAAACTCTCTGGTGATTCTTCTTGATCACTATCATCATTAAGCGTCACCTAAATAAGCGTCTTTCTTTGAACATCTCACATCATATCTGATATGAAATAATGAAGTCCACCATTTCATTCTACATAGAAAAAAACTCAATATAATCTAGTCACATACCAAATTTTGACTCCTAAAGAAGGATATATGAGAGGAAAAAAGTTCTAGAGGGAACACGCGCTGTGTGTAGGGTCCTCACGATGTGTGACCTCGCCACTTCACCAGGCCATGTTAACCTATGGGAATGGATTAGGAATCCATATCTTTCTATATAGTGTGTATAGGACATACTTGTAATTTTTTAGCCTATGAGGGCTTGACTGTGTGCACATGGTTGTGCCCGTGTACTTTAGGCTATGCCGGTGTACCTTGCCATGTATCTGGAAATACTCAGGTGCCAACCCAAGCCCATGTACTCCCAAAGTACATGAAATGTAATCCCATATGGGTTCTTGAGAATATGTAGCTAGAAAATGACCTATATTCTCAAGTTGGGTCATATGGTGTGTGGTCTCATCTACACGACATGTGATGCTTAACTCTAACATAAACTCTAGTTCCATAGCTAGGGGGATACACATCTTGAGTTCTTTCGAGATACACTATATGTAGTTAGAAATTTTCATGATCTATTTTTTCATGTAAGTATTTTCTAGATCTAAACTAGACTTTTTTATCTTAACATTGGCTTCTTGAAATTTAAGGAAACCTCCTCCGAAAATCAAATCCCAGCCTCTGATGGCGGAAAATCAGAATCTGGTTACCCACATGAAGCCATTGCACGCCCTATAAGCCTCCCATATCCTGTTTTCACTCATTTATCCCAGATACATGAAGTATTTCCTGCAATCCATCGTAATATTTTCTAACAAAAGTAATAAATTCATCATTCACGCAACCACCACAAATCTCGGGGTTCTATAATTCTTGATCGTGCCCTAGCAATGTCAAATCATGACCCCTTGGTAAAACGATGAAGAAAGTTTATAAATAGTGGAGGAAAAACACAATAACAAAAGTTTATCCATATTTGGACAAGATATTTTGGCCAATGATCATGAAAATAGTATATCCTGGGTGGTAACATGAAATAAAAAGAATAAATTGGATTAAAGAATTTAATTTGGATACCGATCTCATGTGAAGAATGTGTGATCACCAATATAAAGTAAAGGAGGAAAAATCCATGCTTTTAAAAATTTAATTAAGGGTGTTAAAACCAAAATTCATGATTCCTAACACAAATTTTATTGATCATTGGTCAATAATTCATTTGCAATGGAAATACAAATTCCACTGCATTCACTGCATCTCGATACACATAGACCTGATCACCTTTCATCCTTTGATGTGATCCACCCATGAAGGACTCTTAGAGATCCTCTAAAATACTTCTAGGGTTATCCATACAACCATATTTATTTTTTATAATTTTTTTACTTATAAATGTTACACTAGTTATGTAATTAAACAAAATATGTAAATACTTTATTTTTTAAAACACACCCGCTAACAACTGGCTCAATCAGACTCCCAATGCCGACCAACATTATGTCATTCCTAGTGTAAAACCCACATTCCAAAATCAAATATGGTGTCAGATTTTTTTATCTTAGAATCTATTTTAGATTTATTATAATATGTTAGAAAAAATAAATGTTCTTGATATTAATATATTTAATATTTTTATAATATCAATACCAGGATCACTAGGCCTTTAAATCTCTCACCGAATTAGCGTCTGTCTTCAGAAATATTATTTAATATATTCAAAATTCTTATATGAAAAAAATAGTGTCACTAAAGATAAATAAATATAAAAACATTGATGTGGTGGAGTGATACTCTAATAATATTCTTTAGATATAAAACCTTGTGTAGATCTTGAATCAAATAAGACATTTATAGTTCTAAAGTGGATGATAAGTGCAAATTTCACCAATTCATTCTTATGACCCACTTAGATGGTTGTGATCACATGATATTTCACTTTTATAACGTCTTAATAGTTTATTGACACTGATTACAATCATTAAATCTCATTTTCATGCATGGGTTTGAATAATTCCTACTCACTTTTAAATTAAAGGATTTAATTCTAGGTGGTTCATTCAATAAAGATTTCACTCCATTTATTTCATTAAATACAATCTTTATACATCTTTAGTATTAATTTAATCCATTACCTTATTATCTATAATTAAATCATTTACCACTCCCTTTAAGTCAATTTACCCCATGGTTCTTTACATTATTTTTATATGAAGGATGATTAATTTACTTTCTTCTATGAGTTTTACTATTATAATTTCCTCAAAATTATATCTTTTTCCACTTTCTCAAAAAAGCATGGGAATAATTGGATCCTACAATATCCATTTATATCTTGATAAAACATAAAATGATTTATTTATAGCTACTAAATCACCCTATGGATAATGCATTTTATAGAACTAGTTTTAATCCTTTAAAGAATCGATCAATTTTTATTTCAAGGTTGATGATGAAAAAGATTCCTAGCTTAGATGTCTTTTATAATTTTACTTATTGGTACCAATGGTTTCATCATCCTTATACTTTAGCTTAAGGAATCATTTTTCCATTCTCATTTGAATATTTTGGGGATAATAATTATTAAAAAATAACCTCTTAAACTCCTCACATTCCATGTAGTGAATTTATTGATCTTGGCTAATATTCTTAGTAAGGGTACACCATTGATCTACTTAAACTTCCAAATTATAAATGAATAAGAAAAAACTTTGATTTTGTGAGAAATGGATAATGTAATACATTTTTCCCGTGGTACCGATCAATTTATTTATAATTAGTGGCTTAGAGGACCCACTAAAGAATGGTGTATGTTGACCCATGAAAGAATCAATAATAAATTTCTTCATTCATTGATCGTTTGGATGATCATCATGATTCATATCTTGAGAGAGTTTCATATGCATATAAATAATATTTTACATTCTATCCGCCATTCTGTTTGGTTTCACATGTAGGAAATAATTACACATCCCTTTACATTCTTTGTTGACATGATTCCTCTAGGGTCTAACAATTTAATAAAATAAAAGAGAATAGTATAAGCATAATACATTATTAATCAATGTGATAATTAATATAATAATGAAAATCATTCCAAATATTTCATGAATTATGAAACCTTCTTATCAACCTATATCACTTTCAGTTCGTCCTATATCAATTTTAGTTCATTATAGGTTATCTTAAGTTATTTCCTCACATTGTTCATAACATAATATCTATGGATAATTAAAAAATTATCAATAAAAAATTATTTGGATTAAGACTTCCATATATAAATATTACATCATTTTAGATGAATATTTAATACATATCACAAAAATACACACCCAAAAACCATAAAGTTTTTTTGTCTTTAGAGACTAGATACCTATTTAACATATTTCAGAAAACATATTCCACAGATCCCAAAATATTATTATCATATATTACCTTCATCATACATATCATACTTAATATATTTCTTTTTAATCTACGGAAATGGAAACATAATAAAGGGAAAGCTCATATGCTTAGTAAGGGTAAACATGGGTGACATCAATCAAATATCATAAGTGAGGATAAGATAATAATGGTGGTATGATTGATTTATCATTACTTAATAAATTCATACACAATAAATAATATATCATTAATCTCTAATGATGACATAAAACTTTATCATATCAAAAAACATGATACATAAGAGTGTAGAATCATCAATAATCAATCATGATCCATGAGAGTGTATCACAAGTATAAGGACACGTCATTAGAATATGGAACAATAATATGTATATAAAATAATTTCTATAGTAAATAATCACTTCTAATATCATCATAACATAGTGGATTAATTCTTAGAGTTGATTTTATTTACTCCCAATTCCCTTTTCATTCATGGAGGACAAAGTCCCATATTGTATTGGGTTCAATACCCATTACCTTTAATGTTATATTATAAGATATAAATATTTACCAAATTAATTTTAGGTATATATAATTATAATACCACATATCATATAATTAAAACCTTACTAATGTTTTCTATAATATCATAAAAGCATTCATTATTTGATTACAGATTAATTGACCCACGGGAAAGAAATAGATTTCATGAAAAATAATTAAAAAATTATCATCATAATTCATCTAGAGAAACAATTAACGGTATAATTAGAATATATAACCTCTTTAATAATAATATTCATAAAATTACATTAATTTACAAAAAAATACATTTTAAAAATAATTATAAAAATAATTTGAAATACAAGGGAAAACATCCATTTCTTTTTCTATATTATAAAAAATAAAAAAAATCACAAAAAAATTGGAATAATATTTTATTTATAAAACCATTTAAAATTATAAGGGAATTTAAATCATGATGAAGGTAAATGTTGGGGGGAAAATCCATTCATACCGTAAATATTAAAAAACATTATTTTCACACTTTTATAAAGAAAGTCAAAATGACATATTTAGAAAATGAAAAGAAGAACACTTTTAAACCATTGAAAAAAAATTCAAATATTTTTTAAAATGAATTGACACAATAATTTTATATTATAAAGTAATATTCTTTAAACATTTTTATGAATACATATATGGAATAAAAATTCTCTTAATATAAGAGAATAAATAAGGTCATCATTTTTTAAAAATAATTATTTGGTTCTATTGAATATCAATGAGGATAAACATATGAGGAGAAAATATGGGGTATTTAATAGATATATTTCATACAATATCTTCATTAGATATTTTAAATTAACCAATTTTGATTAAAAAGGAGATTGAGACATAAACCTTTAAAACTTTGAAAATAATAGAATAAAAAACTCATGAATGAGATAACATTATATGTATTTTTAAATCCCAATTAGTTTAATGAATATAATAATGAAATATATTTATTTTAAGTATGTACACCACACAAAAAAATGAAGGAGGTAAACATAAAATAGATCTAAATGATGAAAAATTGGGATGAGGAAACCCATACATCAAGTCTTGAATTACTTCACAAACACTCTAAACTCTAGTATAAAAAATTTAAATTTATTATAAATATATATTTGAATAATATTCATACATATCTTAATATATATGATTCATTTATAATATCCAATCAATCATTTATGAAAATTCTCAACTAGAATCAATATTCTGGGTGTTAGCTATTTTTTTTCTTCACGCATGTTTTAGTTTGGATATTCTAATACTAGAACCATTGAAATGAATTAATTATATATATAATATTAATCATTTCATAAATATGATAATTAATCATTATATACACTTTTAAAAAATTCTATTTAATGTGGTGATGAAAAATTAATTACATCACTTCATAGAGGCGGTAGTCTGCACATATGCATGCATAATGATTTCATTTTTAAATTAATGAAAGAAACATAAAGTAATTAATAATATATATTTCAAAAAACATAAGTATTAAAAAATATCTTATATACTCATTAAATACATCAACATAACTATCCATTTAAAATATTGATTAAAAATGAAACATATCACTTCATAGAGATGGTAATCTCAACGTACACATGAGGAACACTTTTGTTTTCCATTGGATGGAAAGAAGATAGAAAATGTATATACCATTAACATAAATCTTTTTATTCTAGTAAATATATTTATTATGTTATATTAATATGTTTAAAAAATATATTTAGTAGGTGGAATAATAAACCAGCCCGAAAGAACTCAGTTAAAAT
Organism: Viscum album; assembly: GCA_963277665.1. Taxonomy (NCBI): domain Eukaryota; kingdom Viridiplantae; phylum Streptophyta; class Magnoliopsida; order Santalales; family Viscaceae; genus Viscum; species Viscum album. Next base: position 1,915,662,241 of record OY728125.1, on the reverse strand, counting down.
GATTACCTATTCTTTGAGTATCTTCTTATAGATTACAATTAATCCTAATCATGATGATATTTTGGTGATAACAAGACATATAGTAGGTGGGAAGGATATTTAGGTATATATTTTTGTAGGGTTGTTCTAAAATAGTGTGATCAATTTGTTTTAATAAGTGAGAAGAGGATGTTCCCTTTTATAAGTGAAGGGAGTGGAGCCCTTGAAAATATTCAATGTTTTAAAATAATATAAACTAAATTTCTTGGGAAAGTGAAATTAATGGAAAAAATTTAATTTTTATGATAAGTTAAGGTTTAAATACACTAAAAAAATTATGTTATGCATGTTTTAGTGATAATTTAATCCTTATCTCTTAGTTTAACCCCATAGTTAAACCTTTCAGTCCTTACCGCGATGAAAAGATTTCTACCATAGTAACTATTCATTATAAATAAATATTCTGTTAAACACATTACCTAATATTTTTTAGGATTATTCTAAATATGTAATAAATTTTCAAGAATAAATTCCTATAGATGTTATAATTTTATTCTAATATTCATTCCCAAAACGCGCAACAACCATTTAAAAAAAAGTATTTTTAATAAAAAAATATATTTTATTCTTGTTATTTTCCTAGTAAAAACAATTATATGAATGTTTTTTATTTTATTGATTATATTTTCTAAATATTTAATTTAAATAATTCATAAATATTTATTAATTTCTTTTATTATGATAAAAATAAATTGTGTACATAAAAATTGTTTTCTGAAAAATATCACTTTATTACCTTCAAACAATTTTATCACGATTTCTAAAATTTTTATAATTAATTTATGAATGATCATAATTTTTTTACTTATTTAAATTATAATTTTCAATAATTTTAATACATTAAAATAAAATAAATTAACTTTAAGATAAAACATATATAATTAATACAATGTTTGTAAACAAATTATTTCCATTTATAACAGAATTACTAGACTGACATTTCTAATCATTTCATAACAATTTCATGAATTCCATTAATTGATTTAATTACTGTAATTTTATCAATTTTATTTTACTATATATGATCTTCTTTCTTTTTATATTTTTAATAAATTATTACTCACCTATGTTTGGTGTTGTGTGCACCATAAACTATTAAACCCATAAAATATATTAAAGAGAAATATATTCTAAAATATTATTGTGTCACATAGTTTGGAAAAATGGTTTTAAAAAAGCTGAACAAACCTTGAAAAATACGTATTCAATTTAATTGAAGGTTTTTTATGGTAGATCTACAATCATTCACCAACCATGTTCTATGCCCCCATTCAAACTCAACCCGTATGATTTGTTCAAAAAACAAAATAGTTAACCCAAAAATATGGGATAATTGTGAAATCACCCATGTATGAAAATAATAAACTGAAAAACCTCCACACGATCATGGTTCTATATAATTTTCTATAAAATGTGAACACCAAACTATACACTGGGTTAAAATCCTTCCAAAACATATGGAATTTAATATGATGCTCCAAAGACTCACCCAAGCATCCGTGGAACCTAAAAAGCCTTGATTTATATAAAAAAATATATCATTAGGATTATTTAACTATAATAATTAAAATACTAAACTCAATTCTAAAAACTAAACCTACTCAACAAATCCAAAAATTCAAATTCTTTGGCATTTCACAACCCTTAAAGAAGAAGGGTTTAATACATTCTTGTGTGCTTTATTTTTTTCATTTATTTTTATTATTCATAAATGTGTATATAATGGTGTATATTATGTACACTTGGTAATTCAATATTGTTATTTATTTTTTACTCCCTTCATAGGTACCTTGGTGATCATGTAGGCCTTCTGTCTATTATACATGTGATAATACTAGATGTACAGTGGATCATGCAAGAGAAACTCTATAGTGATTAGAGATAGGGTTAGGGTGAGACTGAGGAATATGAATGAGCCTACATATGTATTTATTATTATTATTATTGTTATTATTATTATTATTATTATTATTTATATGTAATTTTCTTAATAGGTGGTTATTTGGGATGTATGATTGTATTAATTCATATACTTTTGTTATAGAATGGATGCGTTTTTGATTTGTACATAATTTAATTTTTTTAATGTGTTTGTTTTTTAGTTATTTTGATTATTACTAATGGGTATTGTATCAAGATAATAGTCATTATAATGTATGATTTAGACCCTCAATGCTACTCAACAACCTTTGGCATATCTGGAGGTAAGCTTGAGGTCTTGTGCTGCACCGATTCAGTTACCACAGAGTAAGATGAGTCCGAGACTTAAAAATCTGTGTCAATGTATCTTTTAATTTATCTTAAAATTTATTATATGGTAAATAGGGATATAGTAATATGTTATAGATTATGATGGAGCTAAAACTAGGTAGTAATGAAATCCTTTCTAGTGGTAAGCCTAGACTACCAGGTTTATGAGATTTTTGATATCATTTTTCAATATTATAGTTAAGATATTTATTAATGTATGAGTTAATTATTTGAGATAACAATTTTTCATTTTAGGATATTGGATCAGAGGGGAAAGATGAATACATACATGCATCATTTTTGACGTATAATATTTATATTAGATATATGTTATTTTGTGTGATTAGTTTTCACTATCTGAAGAAGTTTATGTTATTTAAAGTGTAAAAAATAACTTATATGGTGTTTTTATATATAACTCAATGGTCAAATTATAATACCTAAAGTCTGAGAATATTTATAAGTAATGTCATGTGAATCCTAAAATGGGTGATTATAGAACTGTGATGATATAGATGTGATGTACTGGATGATATATGGAAACCCTTGGTGGGTTAGATAGAGAAATAAATTCCTTAGTGAAGGTTTAATGTAGGTGAGGTATAAGAAAGAGAAATATGGATTGATATGGGTACAAAATTCCTCAATGATGTGGATAATATTATGATATTAGAGTAAAGGCATGTGGAATTACATATTCTTTTGAGATGTAAAGGACTCCAGGATATTCTGGTATTGAGTTTAGGTTAAAAAGATAAATTGGATGCCTTTCTATGTTGGTTTTCTATGTTTTGTTTGAGTCAAACAATAAAATAACAATGGAGATCTTAGATAGATATATCTATGATGGGTAGTATCTTTATGGTTTTTGGATAACACCCAAGAAGAGGCGATCATGTGATTGGGCTTGGCATGTGATAAATTCCTTTTAACTGTTATAAATAAAGAATAAACAATTACTTTTGTCTTGATGAATATTGACATACAAGAGAAGCATTGCCAGTTGTTTAAATGCACATGCCTAGTTTTGATAGTTATTGACTCATTAAATAATGAATCTTGTAGTGTGACTGAGTAATATAAGATAATACACCCTATGGGTTTGTATAAGATCATGATGGATAGAGGTTGAGAACCGGTGAGATGTATTTTTTTAAGAAGATCAATCAATTATTTTAAGAAGAGGGTGAGTTTTGACATGTATTTTTTGGAAAATCCTTGATCTATGAGGGGAAATTTGTGCTGGTTATGAATGAAATCTATTGTGTTCATAGATTGGTGGGGGTATGTGTGCCTGTAAAATTAATAATGGGTTGGATGAGATTTCTATGAGCATGATATTCTATGGTTCTGATAGTAATGGGAAGTATTTAATCTATGATAAGAGTTGATGTAAGAAATGGATGAAGTACCATGGTATAGTCAGTTTTAGCATGAACCATGATATGGATTATTAGGGATGGTATGATCATGTTTTAAGAGGGGAGACACAGATTTTTTAAAGTCTATGTTAGGGAGTACATCATTTTTTGATAGAGTGTGTGACCCTCATTATAGGTGAATTTTGGAAAATGTATAGGATGAAGTTCCAAGTACGTTAAGAATGTGCAGTGATGGTCGTTTTGAGTTGGAATATAGGTATGAGTGAGGTGGTCACATCTAGTCATTATATTCAATTATATAAAAGAAATGTATAATGGAGATCATGTTTTTTCTCTTTTCGAGTGATGATAAGGATAATCTAATGGTGGAGAGCATTGAATCGGTCATGGGTGTGATAAAATTTTAGTAAAAGGGTTATAGATAACATGAAAATAGATGGTGTATAATTATGATGAATCTAGGATATTAGGGTGTATGTTGATATGATTTTATATAGTCCCATAGTGAATACTAGATTTTGGAATTAAATGTTGTTTTAGATAGAGTCTGTTTGTCAACATCAAGTTCAGGGTAGAATTTTGTGTAATATGAGAGTGACTTGGATCAAATACACCTTAACACTTATGGGAAGTGTATGATAGAGTTACACTGAGTGATATATTTGAACATTATTCTAGGTGTTTGGATGATATCAAGCTGCCTCTAAGAATTAAGGAATCATTATCAGGTGAGGTGATGTGATGATTTATTGGTGAGTGAAAATGATAATTTTTAGGGAATGTCGTCTAGAAGGGAACTGACCAAACGTTTTGTGTATGATTAGATACGGTGAGTTGAAGACCAAATCTGGTGAATTATATTGAGTACATCGAGTGTGTATTGGTGATCAGACCATGATTTTTTGGTAAAGGATCTTGTATCCAAGATTATTAAATAGATGGTTAAAAAGAATTTGATTCAGTTTAAAATTAGAAAATAAGGGTGATATTTGTTTTTATAGATATAGTTGTATCTAGGATACATTCATGGGTTCTTTCTAGGGATGATAATTTTTATGGGGTGGGGGTAGTTTCAAAATAATCATGAATTTATAGGTCATTGTTTTTTGAGGAGATTTGATTTTTTTGTTCCATAGTTATTTTTTTTACTAGATGTGGCTCATCACACCATAATAGGGGAGGTTCATGAAATAATGAGGGGTTGATTGAGGTCATGCCCTTTTTTAAAGAGAAAACACAACATGAATAATCATTGGGAAGCTGGTCACTATGTGGCATGTGGGTGTCACAACATAGAAGATTTTGAGTGATCATTTTGTATGTAAGTGTCAGGAGGATTCATACCATAACCATGGGTGTTACACCATAAAGATAAGACTTAAATGTTATTTTTTTTAAAAGGGATGACTCTTACATATATAGGTAATATTGTGGTAAGGAGGATCATTCCATGACCATATGTAAGATTAAATCCTTACATATAACTTTGTAAGATTTTACATGAGGAATGATGGTCATGCTTTGAACCCTTGGGTCTTACTGTGATGATGGTAACTATGATATGAGTTTTACTGCAAGGATGAGGGAAATGATGTGAAGACTTGGATATGAGGGTTTTTTTCTTGGAGGCATGGAATCATGATATTCTAATGTGGGTCACATTGAGATGAATTACACAAAGGGGAGGGTCATTCCATGGGGGAGTTATAGTATATGTGGGGTCACACTATGAAACAAGGTGTCACAACATGACTAGACCCTAGGATGGGATGTTACACCGCGATTCTTAGGGTCAAGATATGATATGTCCTTTCATTAGTTTTTAATAATTAGTAGTATACAAGTATTTTCTAGATGAGTCCATCTCAGGATTTAGGAAAATGGGAGTGTCAGAGAAGGCCATTTTGGAAGGTTCCTTCAAACATTATTCCTTTATTTTATTCCCGTTGGTGAGGGGTGGTACTTGGATTCCTTCATTAATAGATTAAGATGATTTATTTCAACCACCTTCCTCGGATATTGTTTCCCATTTATTATTTACAATTTGAGAGGATTTGGGTTAGTTTTTATGATTATTCCCTAGAAACATAGTTTAATTAATCCCATTTGATGGCACATTTTCCTAACATTGATATAGGGGGTCTTAAGTGGATAAAAGAAAAGGGGTTTTCAAGGTTTTAGTGGTACAACATTGGTGAATGTGTTTTAGTAGATTATTCTTCACATACTAAATTGAATTAATAATTGTAAATATTTATAATTAATTAGATTTCACATGATGGATTAAGATATGGGATTGGGTGTTGGTATGATCCTGGAAAAGGCATGAATGAGCTTGGTCAAGGATGAGTAGGCCTTAAAAGGATGATAAATCCATGTTGGAAGTAAGTGGTTCCTATAATACTAATTTATATGACTATTTATGCATGATTATAAATGCTAGTAAAAATATATGTGTTTAAGTAAAGTGTTAGGGAATAAGATCCACTTGGTAAAGAAATAGGGTGGCATGGAGCCTCATAAATATGAAACGAGTTCTCCATTAAATGTTGGGTATTTTTGGATCACCTAGAGACAATTCCTCTAAGGGAAAAACAATTATAATAGAGGTTTTGAGGACCTAGGATAGGTATTTGGGCTTAATATGAGACATGAATTACCTATATTGATTTTTTAGGACAAGTTGGATAAACATGAGTGGCATAGGACTAGTGGTGATGATTGAGATGGTCATATGTCACATGCATGCTGGAAATACTATCTCGAGGGTGTGATTAGAGACTTAGAATGTGACATGAGTGGGTTTAGTACTATAATGATTGATGTGGTGCTACAAGAAAGATTCTAGATTACAAAGTCATAAAGTATCTCTACTATGAGATGCGGGAAGAGACTTGAGAGAGGGTTGTGGGAACTATCTAGATGAACTAGAATGGGGTTACCAAGGTTATTATTAAAAATTACCTCAGGATGGTCCTAGGTTAGTTGGAATAAGTCATGATGCAGGAATTATAAGTAGATATTGACTAATATCTTATGGAATAGTTTAGGTAGGTCCTATAGGATGAGGTGATCACTATGGGGTGAAGAGTGAAAGTTAGTACTGATGAGGATAGCTAGATTGGGTTTGAGAGACCCAGTAGATTCCCTTATTGATGATATGATAATATTGATAGGTTCATCATGCTATGCATATATGATAGAGATGGACATTAGGAGAGTTAAAAATAATTCTAGATAGATAACTAATTTTAGTATCTATGGTCAAAGCATATGAGATCCGGAGACACAATATGAGTTTGGCCAAGCAGAAGTGTGATTCTATATTACCCATCAAGGGATGGTGTGGTTCAACTATTATAATTGACAGGATATATAGATTCCCTCATCAAATTTATTATTGTATGTGATGGGGAATGAGACTGGATGGATTACCTCACCGTAAGTGAGAATGTAAGAAATCAAACCTTCTTTTCAGGTATGATTTTTTTTGTTTTTGAGAAAAAGAGAAAAATATGTAAATTTAGTGAGTACACGCCATGTACTTAGGAGTACACGCCCTATACCTAGTTTCCATGCGGGACCTCATACTAGCCATGTAACGGCCGAGTACATGGCCATGTGGGGTGAGCTGGAGACTGACTAAAGTGGGGCCCAAAAAAGGCATATACACGCCATATACTTTTAAAAGACATGTCATGTACTTTTATTTTTACTTTTTTTCCGGACCAGGGTTGTGTATCGTTCAAAAAAATCACTTCTTCTCAGCTAGTCCAATCCACGAGAGACCTATGCCAACGATTCTTCTCTAAGCCCCCAACACGCCGTCCATTCTCCGATTTAATCACCATCGATTGTGTGGGAATCTCCATAGGGAGTTCTTCCTTATTCTAGTGCCTCATTCCTCAATTTCTCATCTTTTGTGAAATATCCTTGGTTGATAATTTTTTATGTTTTTGTAGATCTACCAAATTATATTTTAATTCAAGGGCCAAAACCAGAGTATATCAATCATACAACACCGAGGTAGGTGGTTTGTGCCTTTCTGTAGTTAGTCTTGAATTTTATGTGAAAAAGTTCCCAATACCCTAGATTGGGGTATTGCATATTTAGGGAATTTAACCCATTAATGCATTCTATGCCTTAATTTCTTGAGTTAGGCATCTTAATTGAGAATAGGGTTTAATTACCTTTCTACAAATGTGTTTTTCAATGTTTGAAGTAAGTTGTCCATTGGGTCTAGTTTTACCTGTTAGGCTACTTTGTATTCCATGTTTTGTGCTATTAGGATGGAGTTATATTATTTGAATTGCTTGTGCCATGCCTTGTTGATATTTATCCAAGTAGTATATTGTGATTTTACTTCGGCTGCTAGAAATTATTTATGCATGATTGCATACACAATGTTGTGGGAACTTGGTGTAGTTAGACCAGGGGGAATGGGCATGGAGGGCTTCCCCAGATTTTCTATTATACTTTCACGTTGTGAGACCAAAGGAGGTATGAATGTTGAATTCTCCCTCAGAGTGTCTGTAGTTCCACATTGCAAGGTTAAAGAGGGAATTATACATTGAGTGTAATGACCAGAACCTTTTATTAATATTTGTTTCCTAAATTTGTGTGTTATTTTATTTTATACTCCACAAAACTATATTATTTAATTAATGAAGTGATTATAATTAAATGATACCATTGGGTTTCGACTATTATATGACCGTTGGGAAATATGACCATTGGAAACTAAACTATTAACATTACAATTATTGTTTATAAATACAAGTGATCTTGGATAATTAAAATAGAAAGAAGAGTCAATGACCTCATCCAGTAAACTCGGGCAATAAAAAGTCCATTTGACAGAGCTTGGGAAGGAGGTAGTATCACTGGGCTTTGCTTTGGACCAAGCCCAATATAAACTTCAACATGTGAAGCTTGAACGAAATCACTTAAGAGAGAAGTTCAAGCTGAAAGAAATCACCACTCGGGAAATGTTGTCTGAGCCACCCCATGATTCTATCACCACAACACACCTTACATTTAGGTCCTATGCAGGTGTTATATGGGGATATGTAACACAAACTTAGTTACTTGTGTAAACCTTTTGTATAAATAAAATTTTTATTTCTTATTATGGAAAATTTGGTGAATTTCAAATATCCAGATAAATGTAGGATGAATTTATAGTTCAATATTACTAATGAATTTTGGAAAAAAGGTATTTTAAAATATCTATGTAAATTTTAAATAATAAATAATTTAGAATGATTTTCAAAAAATGTTCTTCTACAGTTCTGTCGAGTAAGAAATTTATAGTCTAATGAGATCAACTTAATTTTTAGTGAATCGTAAATCATGAATAGTAATATACACTTATGAATGGTAATGAATAGTAAATTTTCCAAAAAAATATAAACTTCACCCATGAATGTATAAATACAATTTAGACAACTTAAAAGTTAAAAAATGATTATATTATAAGTTTGGGTATTTTTGTATGTCTTAAATATTTTATTTACAATTTTACAATTAATTTAATAATTTAAAATGGAAATTTATTTTCATAAAATGTAATCATAAATTTTGTTACTTTATTTTATTATGGTTATATGATAATTTTATGGGACCTTGATTACTTTCGTAATGTGTTACAAAATGAGTTATAGTTTTAGAGTTGTTTTTTCTGAATAAATAATGATATTATATAAAAATTAAATTAAAAATATTTATAAAATTATTTTCATAAAATGGAGTTGATTTTTGAATTCAAAGCATCGATATTAGGTTAGGGTGAATTTTAGGTATTTTTCTGAAATAGTTGAATTTTAGGTGAATAATAAAAATACAGTTTTGAGTTTCGGGTGTTTAATAACATCATTAATGATGTAATAATGATGTAAATATTTTATTCAACTTATGAATAGTATGATATTATATTAGGTTTCCCAATTGTCTAATACCATGGGAAAATACCATGATCAATCCCATGGTTTTTCAAAAAGCACCATTGAGGTGTCCCTTGGAAATTAATAATTTATTCCTTCACTTTTCCTATAAATACCAAGCCATTCCCTCATTAATTAAAAATCCAAAATTCTCTTAAATTAAGTTATAGTATTTTATCCTCCCTAGGAGTCTTCCCAAGGTTCCCTTAATCTCCCCAAGTTCCCATCCTCCAAGCTTTTAAATTTACTCTTCACAGCAAGGAAAACTTTCACCCTCCTCTTTTAAGCCATTACTTCCTTTATGTGATGTCTTATAGTTAAATTTTATTATATCGGGGCATGTTATTATATATCATTCTTACAGTAAATTTAATGTTCAATTTATGATATAACCTTTCCTATCTCATCAACTGATTTTTTTAAATTTTAAGTGACGCCGTTAGGATGCCTAATTTTCGTAAAAGATATCACATCTTCTTTTTTTCTTAGAGATTTATTTTCATATGGTATTTCCTTCAAATATCCATACAATGAACTTATTTATTTTTATTCTGTACCCATTATATATAATGAGTTAATTATGAGTGGGTGACTCTTGTAACCTCTATTTTCAATGTTTTCTAAAACTAAGTTTTACAGCCGTTATGCTGCAGAAATTTCATCTCAAAATATCTCTCTCTTTCTCCCATGAAATTCTCTTGTCTTACTTTTGTGAATACCCAGACCTATTTCGTTTATATGGGTGTTCATAAATACCAAAGTGTTCTATTTTTGATTCTGTAATTGACATACATATATCCCTCACTCCCTTTCCATGGGTTATAAATGACACAACGATCAAGTTTTTAAGAACTTCTAAGACATCAAGATTTTGAAATGAAACCCATTTATTTTATTCTCTTTGGGTTATTTATGAAATGTTTTATTATGATCAACGTGGATCACATGAAAATAAATACATATTAATGGTGTGCCCTGATAGCGGTCCTATTCATTGGGTAAAGAATTAATCTCTAGATATGACAAGTTTCATGATACCATGGTGAATAACCTTGGTAATTTTTATGACACCTTGGGAATGAACCTTGGTGATATGTTCATGAATGTCTAAATTAAATTTTTTAGCCACATATTCAAGTTTTGTTTCATGTTCTTTTCATTATGATATGCATATACTTCCATTGATAATGTCTTTATGTTTTTTATCAAGTTCATATTGATATCACAAGTAAACTGATTCCCTTGTTTACCCTTACGGGGCCTTCTACTCACACTTTCCTTTAATTTATGTCTCCATGATATGAGATGCAGTAATTGTACATAGGATGAACCTATAACAAATTCTTAAAAGTGGTTTACAATAACATTTTATGTTGTTTTCATGTATTATGTTTGTGATTTCCAAGACACTAGACTTTAATGATCCTCTGTTTGTAAAATGTAATGAAAAGTTATGTAATAAAAAGGCAGGATTCCATAGTTGGTATCAAAGGATAGTTTAGTTATTTATTGAAAATAGGATATGAAAAATTTAGTAAGAACCCTATATAAAATTTTAAATATTGGAAAAATTATTGGTATTTTATTGAATATTGTGTAAGTGGTTTATCAAGAAAATACATATATATCTGGATACGATCTGGTAGAGGCGGCCCTAAAACAGATGTACCTAGGAGTGAAGACTCTGATAAGGAGTTTTGGGCTTGACCCAGGGTATCCTGGTTCACGACAAGTGGCCTTTCTACACTCTTGGTTACGAAACTCCCATGGGATATGTTTGGTTAATCATAAGCTATGTATGGATCATTATGAAGGATTTATAGATAAAATTAATTGTTTAAAAAAGTTTTAAGACATAAAATACTCTATAGTTAAAATATTCAAAAATGAAATAATATTCTCACTATGTTTTTATTCTATTAGAAAATAGAGGGAAATAGGAGGAACCGTGCAAATGGTGACTGCAATGAACCATGCGCTGACGACCCTCTAAAGGAAGTCGGAATGGAAACTTTAATGTGAATGATGAACCAACTGACTCATGTTATGGGAAATAACTTGAATCAAGATATGATACCAACCTCACCACAAAGGGACCAATTTTTTTTCTGAATCCTTTATTCATAAACGACCACCAACCTTCAGTGGATTTACTGACCCATTGATTACTGAACAATGGATCAACTCTATCAATAAGATATTTTCTATGCTCCATAGTTTTGAACAAGAGAAGGTTAAATTGGCTGTTTATCGCTTAGTTGGAGAAGCTGATCCGTGGTGGGAACTGATTAAAAACACACAACCAAGAGTGGAAGTTGAATCTATGTTGTGAGAAGATTTTAGAGGGATATTCATCAACAAGTATTTACCTCGATAAATGTGGACAATAAAGGAGAAGGGGTTTCTCAAGCTAAAGTAGAAGGAGAATGAATATATAGGAAGCTATGAGATGAACTTCAAAAGGCTTTCCAATTATACCTCAAGCTTTGTCATAGATCCTAATTGTAAGGTTGATAGATTCTTCGGTGGACTGAGACCTCATCTGCAGAATAATCTAGCCAACCATGATTATGATTGCTATGAGGAGATCATGTGAAGTGCGATGAAAGTAGAACTAGAGTTTGGTGAGACGCAATGGTATCATAAATCCAATGTCAAGAAAATATCAATGGATCCAAGCTTAGGTAGGAGCTTCGATTAGGGAAGATGAGGAAAGCAAGTACAAAATCCCATGTGTAATAAATGTGGGAAGAAGCATTTGGGGAACTGCCTGCTTAGGAAAAGGAAGTGATACAAGTGTGGTAGAGATGACCACATTATGCAGAATTGTCATGGTGAGGTGAAGTCACAACTTCCCAACCCTAACGACAAGGGGAAGATGGTGCATGACCTACTTGATGTCCAATGCTTTAAGTGCGGACAACTTGGGCACTTTTCCAATCACTATCCAAATATGAGGGTAGTATGGGAATCACCATCAGCCTCAGCAACGACCAAGGGAATATGGTCTTACTTTTGAAATCACTACGACTGAAGTTGAAGCACCAAAAAATGTGGTGGCAGGTACTCTTGTTGTTCTCTCAAATCTAGCAAGTACTTTGTTTGATTCTGGTTCTACTCATTCATTTATTTCCTCCAAGTTTTCATAGAATTTAGAATCAACCACTGATTTTATAAAAGTAGAGTTATCAATAAAGACTCATGGTGGGATTATAAAAGCATCATTATTGTTTATAATCTCTAGTATTTACTTTAGTGAGAAAAAACATATTGAAAATATTGTAGTCATTCCCATGCTTGAATTTGACATTATACTAGGAATGTATTAAATCTTAACGTATATTTCTAATATCATATGAAAAAATCAAGTAAATCACAGTAGTCTTGAATAGAAAACCTATAGTTATCTTCCAAGTATAGATATATCAACTGGATATCTATCAAGAAGAACCTCCTATATCTTTCTTTTTGGAGTTGATCAGTAAAGAAGAAGAAGGGAATTGGAGTTTAATGATAGAAAATGTCCCCATTGTCGAGGAATATGTTGATGTATATTCATGAGGAGTTACCCATAACTCCCCCAGAAAGAGAGGTAGATTTTCCATTGAACTCGAATTGGGTATCATCCGATATCAAAGACCCCCTATAGGGTGGAAAATGTGGATCTTGAGGAATTAAAGAAAAAATTCCAAGATCTTTTGGAGAAGTGTTTTATCTAACCGAGTGTGTCTCATTGGGGCACTCCAGTTCTCTTTGTAAAGAAGAAGGATAGATCAATATTGTCGGAATTCTCATGCTTTATCATGTTTAATCATGTTTTAAGGATTACAGATCTTATTTAATCATATATTAATGATTCTACATATTATTCAACCTAGATCATGTGTATTTATATCTAAAGATTTCTCATACTTTATGTAGAGCCATGAAAGATCTAAATTTCTCTATATTCAGTTTACTTACTTTATACTATCTTTAATCTACTCTCAAAATAACATATTTAACAAATTCTTAAGTCTACTCCTTTCTATTATTATCTTTATTTATGTCTGCACATAGTTAGTTTGGAAAGTCTAAGACACTGTGAGTCTTCCGCTAGCTATGTACTTCAGACACCATGAACAAGACACTATGACCCTGAGATACCGTGAACAAGACACCGTGACCCTGAGACACCATTAACAAGACATTGTGATCCTGGGACACCGTGAACAACACATCGTGACCCTGAGACACCATGAACAAGACATCGTGACACTCAGACACCATGATCAACCTAGACAACATGTGAAGGAGACACAATTTCCATGACTTACTGTGAAACCATTTCCTATACTACTTTGTTATTTTCCATTTAATTTCTAATGGTCATATTTGATGACTTTAATGTACTGACAAAATTAATGCTTCATTGTAGATATATCATCAGACAGTACAAGGTATGAGGAGCAGAGTACATGCCACATGTCAGCTCCAACACGTGCATTCCATGTTAAAAGTGACGTGTGACCATGAATAAAATAGCGCGATACAGAAAAAAAAGTAAGGAAGTCAGAATGAGAACAAAGAACATACTTGAAGGATGTTTCAGAAGAAAGGCACACTGCATGAAACTCGATTCGGCTGAGCACATACGAAGCATATTTGAAGCCTAAATAACATCTTCACTTGATTAAACCTCACGGAGAACACAAGTAGAATTGCAACACTATATATTCCACGCGACTTCTAGAAAAGGACACAGATATTCATCTACTTTAATCCAAAGGAGTCTAGAACTGCATTGAAATTACACAAGGGAATTCTAAAATCATCTCTATATTCTTGCTCGACTGTGACCATCCTTTTCTTTATATTATGAGCAGTATGTGCTTCTCTCTATTTGAACACTCACTAACTCCTAAGATGAACTGGAGAATTTCTAAATCCTCACTCAATCCTTCCCTTACACTCTTGTATCCCACTGGGGATTGTGGTAGAGGTATGAGGACCTGGACAGCCTGTGAGCTGTTTTTATTATTGCCTTCCCACGTAGAACTGTGGTAATGGTCTAAGGACCTCGACAGTCTGAGTACTATTTAAACACCGATCCATGGTGTGGATCAAAGTTTTATAGAAACTGTTTGAGAGGACTAAGTCTCAGGTTGAGACTGATCCTCTTGGTTAAAACTGCTTCTCATGCTTATTTTAGTTAAAACTATTTTGAATATTTCGCTGCTAATTACTTTAAATATAAATATATTTCACAGTTAATTTGATAGTTAAACATGCAAGTGTTTGTATTTATTGTAAACTAGTAGGTTATTTTCAAAAGATAATCTAATATTCAGATTAGATTTACTGAGAACTAATCAATCTCTTGAGAACATAACTGAACCTTTACTGTATTGAAAATTCACTAGAGTTTAGCTTGTTATTCAAATTGGGAGATTTAAATATAAATATTTAACCATTAATTTTTAATTGGAACTCAATTCACCCCCTCTTCAGTATCCACTCCGACCAAAATTTGGTATCATAGGTTGGTTAAACGGTTTTCAGAACTCTCTGTTTGTGAAATGTTTTCAACTATGATTTTAGTTGTATCTTAAAGATCTTAAATTTCTGTTATTTCTAAATTTTATCTCTTTAAATATATTTTCTAAAATATTATTAGGGATAATAGATTAGAAGGTTTATCTACCAACAGGTCACCTCTCTTTAATGGTTTATATTACCCCCAATAGAAAATCAAAATGAAAATTCGTTTAGAAAGTATGGGATTTGACATTTGGATTGCTATAAAGACTCAGTATAAGATTCCAGAAACTGTTAGAACTACATGGGATGAACCTTCTAAAATGATTACAATAATAATTGTAAAGAAATGAATGCCCTGTATTTTGCTTTAGGAGATGAAGAATATAACCGAATATATGATGGTAAAATTGCTTTTGAAATTTGGGATACTTTAGCTATTTTCCATGAGAGAACAACCAATGTTAAAGAAATGAGACTAAATACATACACTATTAAGTATGATAACTTTAAAATAAAATATGAGGAATATATTTCTAATATGTATCTCAAGTATAATGATATAGTTAATATAATGATCTCACTGGGAAAAGCTTTTCCAGCAAATGATCAAATCATGAGATTACTCAGATGCTTTCCAGAAAGATGGAGAGGCACATCAGTTTCAATTAGAGAATCCTGTGACATTGGTGCTCTTCTTGTAAAGGAACTAATTGGTAAGTTAATGATGCATGAAGAAGAATTGAAAGTAAAGAAAGAAGAAGATAATGAACCAGGAAAGAGATTAGTAGCCTTCAAGACCTCTGCTTCAAAAATCAAGGAGAAAGAGAAAATTCAAGCTGCCAATGATAGTTCAAGTTGTGAAGAAAGTGAATCTGACAGTGATGATGAAATGGCTCAGATAACCATATGATTTAAGAAGTTTTATTGGAAAAATAAAATTTTCAGAAAATCAAATTACAAGGGAAAGTATGAAAATAACGGTCATTGGAAGAAGGATTGGAAGAGAACTGATAAAAGTGATGATATAGTCTACTATGAATGTAAGAGGAAAGGACATGTGAAAGATGACTGTCCGAAGTTAAAGTACAAGAACAAATATGAGTACAAGGGCAAAAAATATAAAAAATATATGAAAGAAACCTGGAGTGCTTCCGAATATATTTCATATGATTCTGATTCCACTCATGATGAAAAATCTCAAAAAGCTAATATGTGTTTCAGGACAAACACATCTAAGGTAACATTTGATACTCCTGCATTAAACTTTTATTATTCTAGAGATAATTATAATTCTAATGCTGAAAGCATGCCTAGTGAAGAATTATTTGAATACTATAACATGCTAGAAGATGCCTGCAATGAGATGAAAGACAAGTATAAATCCTTAAAGAAACAACATGATTTAACTAGAACCGTCAAATCTGTACTAGAAGTAGAAAATGAAAAGAATTCTCAACTACTCAAAGAGAATACTGAACTGAAAATTTCTAATTAGAAACTAAGGAAAGATTTTGAGAAATTTACTAATGGAAAGGACATGCTTACACAAATTCTAGGAAATCAAGTAGCACCAAAATATACTAGTGGTTTAGGCTATCAGCTAGGAAAAATATAGATTGAAAAGAATAGATTTATTCCTAAATATGGACAATATGCTGCTAGTTCCAGTTTTTAAAATTCTTATGTCTGAAATAGCTACTCACATAGTTATAGATCAAAAAAATTTTATCCTTAATTTTTTTTAAAACTACTGATTATATGAAACCCATTAGACAAATCTGGGTACCAAATGTTCTGCTTGCTAACCTATCTGGACCCCAGAAAATTTGGGCACCAAAATCATTTTCTATCCAAAATTGTGTTGTAGGAAACCTTTTTGAAAAGTTATTGTAGGAAGACATGGTATTTGGACAATGGATGTTCAAGACACATGACATGAGACTTTTCATGCTTCAAAAGATTAATTATGTTTGATTGAGGATATGTCACATTTGGTGATAACTCAAAAGGAAAGATCATCGGCTTAGGCCAAATTCGTAACACAGATTCAATTTTAATTTCCAAAGTTTTACTTGTTGATGGACTAAATTATAATCCGGTAAGCATTTCTCAATTGTGTGATGATGGTTTAAATTTTAAATCAGAAAATGATTCTTGCAATGTATTTGATTCTAAAAATGCTCTTGTATTTACTGCACTAAGAAATGAAAATGTTTATGCTGTGAATTTGAATTCTTTAGCTAAAAAAATATTACCTGTGTAAATGCATTTCATAAAGAATATTGGATTTGACATAGAAGATTAGGACACTGTAATATACACTAACTTAGAAAACCAACTAGGAAGAACTTAGTTAGAGACCTAACTAAACTTGAATTCCCAGCTGAAAAAGTTTGTAATACCAATTAAAAGGGAAAGAAACATACAGTTTCTTTTAAATAAAAGAAAGAAATTTCAACTTATCAACCTATCAAGTTGGTTCACATGGATTTATTTGGACCTTCTAGAGTTTCTAGTTTAAATGGGAAAAACTATGTCTATGTTCATGTAGATGGATTTTCTAGATATACTGGGGTATACTTTCTATCTCAGAAAAGTGAAGCCAGTTCTTACTTTATTAAATATTCCATGTTTATAGAAAACCTTAGTGGACTTATGATCAATACCTTGAGATGTGATCTTGGTCAGGAATTTGAATATCAAGAGTTTGAATCTTATTGCTCACATAATGGCTATAGTCACAACTTCTCTGCTCCTAAAACACCTCAACTGAATAGTGTAGTAGAAAGAAGAAATAGAACTCTTCAATATATTCCTAGGAAAATGCTCAATGAATATGATTTACAATTTACTTTTGGGATGAAGATGTTAATACAACTTGTTACATTATGAATAGAGTCTTGATTAGACCAATTCTTAAAAAGACACCATATGAACTTTGGAAAAATAGGAAGCCTAAGGTGAACTACTTTAGAGTTTTTTGTTGCAAAGTATTTATTCTTAATACTAAAGATAATATTGAAAAATTTTCTTCCAAATGTGATGATGGAATTTTCCTAGGTTACTCAATATCAAGTAAAACCCATAGAGTATTCAATAAGAGAACAAAATGTGTGGAAGAATCTGTACACTTAAAATTTTATGAAAATGATCGACATGAACCTAAGAATTCTCTTGAAAATATTGAAGAAGATATGTCCATTCTAGAACTTAATGACAAGAACAATGAACCTATTGTTAAGACAACCAGCTCTGGAAATGTTCCAGAATATACTTCTATTGAACTTGTACCTATAAATGAACCTAAAATCTCTAGCCCTATCTTTTATAAACAAACTAGGACCCTTAAAAACCATCCTTTAGATACTGTAGTAGGATATTTAGATAGAAGAACACAAACTAGAGCTTCTCTATGAAATAAAGTTGAACATCAAGCTTTTCTTTCACAGCTTGAACCTAAAAATATCAATGATGCAATCAATGATGAATTTTGAATGATGGATAGACAGTAAGAGTTAAATCAATTTGAAATAAATAAAATCTGGGAATTAGTTGATAGACCTAAGGACACATTAACCATAGGTACTAAAAGGGTCTTTAGGAATAAAGTTGATGAAGCTGGTAATATAGTTAGAAACAAGGCTAGACTTTTTTCACAAGGCTATGGTCAAGAAGAAGGAATTGACTATGAAGAGACCTTTGCACCAGTAACTAGACATAAAGCAATATAGATCCTGCTTGCCTATGCTACACATCTAAATTTCAAACAATATCAAATGGATGTTAAGAGTGAATTATTAAATGGGTATATAGATGAGGATGTTTTTATTGAACAACCCACTGTATTTACAAACTTTCATTTTCCAAATCATATTTTTAAACTATCAAAAGCTTTATATGGTCTAAAGCAAGCTCCAAGAGCTTGGTATGAAAGATTAAGTGCTTTTATTATTTCTAAAGGATTTACAAAAGGGAGAGAGGATCCTACTCTTTTTATAAAATGAATTTCTAATGATGTTTTAGTTCTTTAAATTTATTTAGATGATATTATTTTTGAATCTTCAAAAAATTATTTCTGTGTTGATTTTTCGAAAATGATGAAAAATGAATTTGAAATGAGTTTAATGGGAGATCTCAAATATTTTCTTGAATTTCATGTTTTTTAAAATGAAAATGGAATTATTTTAAATCAAAGTAAATATATAAAGGATCCCCTAAAACGTTTTCGATTAGATAGCACTAAAAGTAGTGACACTCCCATGAGCACCACTTGTAAGTTGGATCTTGATGAAGATGGAAAATCTGTTGATCAAACCACTTATAGAGGGATGATTGGAAGTTTACTTTACTTAACTACTAGTCTTCTTGATATTATGTTTACTGTGTGTATGTGTGCTCGTTTTCAAGAAAACCCTAAGGAATCTCATTTAAATTCTGTAAAGAGAATTTTCAAATACCTCAGGCATTCACCCAATCTAGGACTATTTTATCCTAAAGGGAAAACATTTGAGTTAGTTATTTTGATGCTGAATTTGGTGGCTGTAAATTAGATAGAAAAAGAACCTCTGGAATATGTCACCTTTTAGGGAAGTCACTAGTATCATGATGTAGTATGAAAAAAATTTTTTGTTGAATTATCTACTAGAGAAGCTGAATACATAGCTACTGGCAGTTGTTGTGCACAAATTTTATGGATGAAACACACATTAATAGATTATGTATATCAATTCATACATGTACCTATAAATTGTGATAATACACGTGCTATTAACATCTCAAAGAATCCTGTTTCACATTCTAGGAAAAAGCATATTGATGCAAGACATCACTTTTTGAGAGATCATTATCAAAAAGGTGATATCACTTTGGAATTCATTGTTACTGAATATAAACTTGCTGATATATTCACTAAACCATTAAATTCTGAGAGAATAGACTACATCATAAATGTAACAACCCAAATTTTTTCAATAGAAAATATCCTTCTTATATCTATGTCATAAAAACAGAAAATAATGAACTACTAAGTGATAAGTGACCTTTAAACATAATTTTGTCACCCCTATGTTTGGAATTTTAAAAATCCGACATACACGGTTGTGTTCAAGACAGTTTTTGGAGTCTAATGAAACAAAAATAATTTTTGGTGAATAGTAACCTACCCTTATGAATAGTAACCAACCCTTATGAATAGTAATATGACGCTTATGAATAGTAAATAAGAGTAACATTACCAATGAATAATAAAATAAAATTTAGACATCTTAGAAAGTGACAATTTGACCTTAGTAAAAGTTTTTGGTATCTTATAAGTCATAAATAATTAATTATAATTAATTAATTAATTTAAAAGAATATTTATTTTCCTTTAATGTATTCATAAATTATTGAATCAATGTCTAATAGTTTTTAGATAATTTTATAAGACCCTACATAATTTTTGAAAGAACTATAAAATCAGTTTTAATCTTAAATACTGTTTTTTAAGTAAATTATGATTTTATTTAAATATTAAATTAATAATATTTAGAAAATTATTTTTGAAAAATGGACTTCATTTTTTGGATTCTACACGTCGAAAAATGGTTGGGGTAAATATTTGGGATTTTTCTGAGATACTTAAATTTTTTGTGAATAGTAGAATACATTAATTTACCATATAAATACATTTTAATTAAAACCCACTATTCCCGACATCACAAGTGATGTAAGCACCAAAATCCAGAACTCACATGCCTTTTTTAATATTCTTGGTCATCCAAGAATCACCATTCCTTGTCTTAGGTGAAATTAATAAACTAATCAATTTTATATTAAGGAAACCCCTCTCCCCTCCACTATAAAAGCCACCCTTCACTCCCTCTTTTCCTCACACCTCTCAGGATCCAAGACTTCTCTAAACTCTACCCAAACTACTTCTCTAGCTCACCCCCCACGTCCAAAAGCTTCTGGTCTCATCAAAAGACCAATCCTATCTTCCTTAAAGAGGATCTCAAGAGGAAGATTCTAGAGGTAATTTCCCTCCCTCTTCTCCTTTAATTTCCTTTCAAGTTCAAGTTCATTTCTTGATCTCTCCCTAACTATCTTCATCCAAATTGTTCTGTAAATACAGTATTATATATATACTATAATATTATGATTCTAATTTTATATTATATCACCCCACACCCTTTCCCTCTTCCTTTTATTTTATTAAAGAGAACGTTGTTCATGAGGTGTTAAATTTATCACCTTCAAAAACGAGATGTTCTCTTCTTCCATTTCTACCTTCAATTTGGTCATGAAACCATTTTATGGTTGAACCAGAATATTTTATATGTATTATGTTCTATTTTAAGTTCTGGAAATAACCTATGGCCTTATTACTAAGTTAAATGTTAAAACAAGACCGTTGTGATCCAAAACCGCCCAAATTAATCCAAATAACCATCATTAAATTTTTATCTAATGATTCGTGCACTTGGATCTAATATAATTCATTATAAAATCATTCAAGCTTCTGTAATATCATTAATAACATGTAATATCAGTTCTGTATGTTTACCCATGATCTACCCAAACATCAAATTAAGAATACAAGTGGACCGCTCAAGAAAACCATAAAAACGAACATCCCCGGATAATGTTTTTAAACTCTATAAGTCATACAAAGGAACATAATATGAAATAATGAAACCAAAATGAACCCTATTAATGTATAAAAGGTTCTGGAATTTCTAATTAATTAATATAATTTCATTATACAGGACATTAAAGAGAAGGAGGCATTCGAGTACAAGGTAAGGGGAAATCTCGAACCCAATTTTCATCCTTCGGGTTCTCCCTCTTTCACTCCATTTTTGATATGGTTACTCCTCAAATATAATTTTTTCATCATTTACTTTACTTTTCTGGGATATAAATGTTTGTCACTAGTTTTTATTTCCATAAAAATGTTTTCCAAAAGAACTCTTCTTTCAAGATCTCACCTTTTACCTCGCATTCACGGTTGATGGTTCTTGTATCAAGTATGTTGTTCCCTCTCTCTTTTGGGAACCCAATGCTTATGAATGTGTTATTATGAGATGAAACCCATTCCTTTACATGGGTTATTTATTTACATGTTTGATATGTGTTCTACGTGGAAATCATGATAATGATAATGTTATGATGTGACTGGTGCGCCCGGAATTATATAGCGCAATATGAATGTTTAAATGTGACGGGTGCGCCCAGAATTATACATCGCTCCAATGCATTGGGTAAAGTGATTAATCTCATGAGTAAATGTGAAATGATGTGTGAACATGATGCTAGATTTGTTCACAAGTATGTGTGGTAGTTATCCACTAATACATGATGTTTCATTTTTATGCATTGCCACATTTCATGTATATCGTTTATGCTCATCTCATGTTCATGATCTTTTTCCTATGTCCTGATTATGCGCACCCGATGATATATTGTTCTTATCTATCCTCTTACTGGGATTTTAGCTCACCCATTTAGATGTATATCCTCAGGTGGCTACATGTACTAAGGAGAGTACAAGTGCCACTAAGAAGCTAGTGAAGAAGAAATTAAATAAATGTTTATGGTTGATGTTGTACTTCTTATGTGTGGTCCTAGTTTTCCCAAGACACTAAACCTCTGGATCCTCCATGTGTAATTCTATTATGTTGTTTATCTTTGAAATTCTGTAATAGTAATGTAAGAAAAGACCGGGTCGCTATTGTTGGTATCAGAGGAAAGGTTTAGTTAATTTGGGGATTAGGATTAGTGAACCCTAGAGAAAACCTACAACATGAGACTAAGTACAAATATGCACACAAGGATATTTACCCATGGATCCCATATGTTATGTTTTTGGTATAATTGTTTAAATGAATAAGTTATTCATGAATTGTTTACTTATTTTTTGTTCTAACCTTTTCTATTTTAGAAAATGGTGGGAACCAGAAGAGGCAATGAAAGCGAAGTACCCTCACCTGTTTGTGTAAAGTGAAATTTTAGGGGCGAAATTTCTTAAGGGGGGAAGAATGTAACAACCCAAAGTTTTTCAATAGAAAATTCCCTTCTTATATCTATGTCATAAAAACAAAAAATAATGAACTAATAAGTGATAAGTGACCTTTAAACATAATTTTTCACCCCTATGTTTGGAATTTTAAAAATCCGACATACACAGTTGTGTTCAAGACAGTGTTTGGAGTCTAATGAAACAAAAATATTTTTTGGTGAATAGTAACCTACCCTTATGAATAGTAACCTACCCTTATGAATAGTAATATGACCCTTATGTATAGTAAATAAGAGTAACATTACCAATGAATAATAAAATAAAATTTAGACATCTTAGAAAGTGACAATTTTACCTTAGTAAACATTTTTGGTATTTTATAAGTCATAAATAATTAATTATAAATAATTAATTATTTTAAAAGAATATTTATTTTCTTGTAATGTATTCATAAATTTTTGAATCAATGTCTAATAGTTTTTAGATAATTTTATAAGACCCTACATAATTTTTGAAAGAACTATAAAATCAGTTTTAATCTTAAAAACTGTTTTTTAAGTAAATTATGATTTTATTTAAATATTAAATTAATAATATTTAGAAAATTATTTTTGAAAAATGGACTTAAGTTTTGGATTCTACACGTTGAAAAATGGTTGGGGTAATTTTTTGGGAGTTTTCTGAGATACTTGAATTTTTTGTGAATAGTAGAATACATTAATTTACCATATAAATACATTTTAATTACAACCCACTATTCCTGACATCACAAGTGATGTAAGCACCCAAATCCCAAACTCACATGCCTTTTTTTCTATTCTTGGTCATCCAAGACTCACTATTCCTCGTCTTAGGTGAAATTAATAAACTAATCAATTTTATATTAAGGAAACCCCTCTCCCCTCCACTATAAAAGCCACCCTTCACTCCCTCTTTTCCTCACACCTCTCAAGCTCCAAGACTTATCTAAACTCTTCCCAAACACCTTCCCTAGCTCATCCCCCACGTCCAAAAGCTTCTGGTCTCACCAAAAGACCAATCCTAGCTTCCTTAAAGAGGATCTCAAGAGGAAGATTCTAGAGGTAATCTCCCTCCCTCTTCTCCTTTAATTTTCTTTCAAGTTCAAGTTCCTTTCTTGATCTCTCCCTACCTATATTCATCCAAATTGTTCTGTAAATCCAGTATTATATATATACTGTAATATTATGATTCTAATGTTATATTATATCACCCCACACCCTTTCCCTCTTCCTTTTATTTTATTAAAGAGAACGTTGTTCATGAGGTGTTAAATTTATCACCTTTAAGAACGACATGTTATCTTCTTCCATTTCTACATTAAATCTGGTCATGAAACCATTTTATGGTTGAACCAGAATATTTTATATGTATTATGTTCAATTTTAAGTTCTGGAAATAACCTATGGCCTTATTACTAAGTTAAATGTTAAAATAAGACCGTTGTGATCCAAAACCGCCCAAATTAACCCAAATAACCATCATTAAATTTTTATCTAATGATTCGTCCACTTGGATATAATATAATTCATTATAAAATCATTCAAGCTTCTGTAATATCATTAATAACATGTAATATCAGTTCTTTATGTTTACCCATGATCTACCCAAACATCAAATTAAGAATACAAGTGGACCGCTCAAGAAAACCATAAAAACGAACATCCCCGAACAATGTTTTTAAACTCTATAAGTCATCCAAAGGAACTTAATATGAAATAATGAAACCATAATGAAACCTTTTAATGTATAAAAGGTTCTGGAATTTCTAATTAATGAATATAATTTCATTATACAGGACATTAAAGAGAAGGAGGCATTCGAGTACAAGGTAAGGGGAAATCTCGAACCCAATTTTCTTCCTTCGGGTTCTCCCTCTTTCACTCCATTTTTGATATGGTTACTCCTCAAAGATCATTTTTTCATCATTTCCTTTAATTTTTGGGATATACATGTTTTTCACTGGTTTTTATGTCCATAAAAATGTTTTCCAAAAAAACTCTTCTTTCAAGATCTCACCTTTTACCTCTCATTCACGGTTGATGGTTCTTGTATCAAGTATGTTGTTCCCTCTCTCTTTTGGGAACCCAAAGCTTATGAATTTGTTATTATGAGATTAAAACCATTCCTTTCCATGGGTTATTTATGTACATGTTTGATATGTGTTCTATGTGGCAATCACGATAATGATAATTTTATGATGTGACGGGTGCGCCCGGAATTATACAGTGCTCCAATGCATTGGGTAAAGTGATGAATCTCATGAATAAATGTGAAATGATGTGTGAACATGATGTGAGATTTGTTCACAAGTATGTGTGGTAGTTAACCACTAAGACATGATGTTTCATTTTTATGCATTTCCACATTTCAAGTTTATCGTTTATGCTCATCTCATGTTCATGACCTTTTTCCTATGTCCTGATTATGCTCACCCCATGATATATTGTTCTTATCTATCCTCTTACAGGGCTTTTAGATCACCCCTTTCGATGTATATACTCAGGTGGCTACATGTACTAAGGATAGGACAAGTCCCACTAAGAAGCTAGTGAAGAAGAAATTAAATAAATGTTTATGGTTGATGTTGTACTTCTTATGTGTGGTCCTAGTTTGCCCAAGACACTAAACCTCTGGATCCTCCATGTGTAATTCTACTATGTTGTTTATCTTTGAAATTCTATAATAGTAATGTAAGAAAAGGCCAGGTCGTTATAATACATGAACTAGTCATGATAAATATCAAATATGGACCCTGCTTGTTACTGTTTCAGGTCTTACTGTGCGATATCTTACTGTGTTATACTTTACTGTTTCATGATTATGGTTTCTCAGTTATTGTTTATCATGTTTACTATCTCACCGTAATGTTTTATGTTTACGGTCTCACCGTTAGTATTTTTTACTTACAGTCTGACATCTACTTCCTCACCATAAGGCGTATTAAAAACTCACTCACGGAATCACCGTGAAACTCACTCACTGTCTCACCGTAATGACCACTCACGGTCTCAGTGTAAAAAATTATTTATGTTTTTCTTTAAACCCATATCACGGTAATTATTATTTCACCTCTTTTATTTTCCCACATTTTTATTTTAGCGACGTTTGGTATTCCTAAATGATAAAACAAAGCAAGTATCACTCAAGTCATTATTTGAGATTTCATCTACCTACTATTTTTAAACCCTTCTTCATACATGAAACCTTTCTCTCAATCGAACCATTAGTGAATGCCAAGGATAAAGCGTATGTCATCATCAAAACCTGAGAAGCACAACTTGAAGAAGAAGAATATTGCACCTAAGCTGACACCTGAAGGGCCTTTAAATCTGAATCTGGTAAACCGCAGTGTTGTACCAGAAAAAGAAATTTTCCCCAAGTGGCTTATGTCTAGTAAGTCACTCGTACTGAAAGTGTTAGAACACTAGCATTGTTTGGAATGGTTATCTAAGGAACGCATACCCATATATCCTTGGTTAGTCGATCAATTTTACTAGTACATATAGTTCTAATTTGATTCTGGTGAATGTTTTGTTTTATGGAGTAATGTTAGTGGCCAGATATGTTCCTTCTCTTAGAGGTTATGGTCTGCATGCCTTAGGATACCTCATGAGGGTATTTTTGATGATTATCAAAGAGGACCTCCACCATCAGCCAATTTATTTGATTTAGAAGATGCTCTGAAAACACTAACTAGAAATGGCACCTAGAGAAGAGGCATCACTGCTAAATTAGATGGAGAAAAAAGACTTCTCTTTAAGTTTGTATAGAATTTGGTAAGTCTAAGAAAATTTGATTTTGCTGTGTTAAAGTATCATGATGTGTTTTTGGTTCCCCTCATGAAAAATGTACATAAGATCAACCTGTGCAAGTATATCATACACCACTTGTTTGAGTTGATCAAACTCAAATCCAAGTCCACCTCTCTGTTATACTCTCGGCTTATATCATCCATGATTCTTGAAAAAGGTGTGGTTAGAACTAATGAAGAAGTAATTATGGACTATGAGTACTATCTCTCAAAATCTACATTCAAGAGAATGAAGATAAACTGGAATCCTTGGAAAAGGAAATGGGTGGAAGACAATGATAAGGTTTATGAAAAAATCAATCATGTGGATTATCCCTCAAGGCCGAAGGACATTTCTGATCCTGGTTTAGAACCAGTTTTTCTTGTTGAGTATTCTGAAGAAGAGGAAGAAGAGGCTATAGTGCCACCTTAGGAGGCTGTTGTTGTTGAGAAAGATAGAACTACTGTTTCTCATGAAGTTCATGAAGAATAAGTTCCTTCTCCTAAAGAAGCTGTTAGTTTGGAAACTCAAACTGAGGCTATAACATAATCAGTTTCCAAAGACTCAGAAAATCATACCTTAGAAGATCCTACAATAAAAGAGCCTATAGTTGAAGAGTTACCTATTTTGCAAGAGGCCAATCTTGAGGAACTCCCTGTGGAACAATCTGTTCATGAAATCATACCCTCTATCGAAGAACAGATGGAGCTAGCTTTTCAACTGGCTAGATAGGAAATGAGTGAGGAACTTAGAGATGAGTTTATGTATTTAGACCAAGCTCCTGAGTCTCTCAGTTCTGAGAAGGAGGCACATGTTGAGGGGGAGAAAACTCAAAATCTTTAGTCTACTGAAGCCTCACATCCAATTGAGTCAAGTCCTGTAGACTTTCAGTTTAAATTTCCTAGTTTCTATGATGTGAGTGAGTCTCAACAGGTTACTACAACCGGACTTGATATTTCCTCCCTATTTCAGTTGAAATAAATCTCAAACTTTTCACCTGAGAAGGAACATTAACCTGTACCCATTCCTACTCCTAAACCCTCATCTAATCAACTATCCTTTGTGAGTAAAAATGATCTGAAGGAATTTGGAGATACTCTCTTATCTGGAGTTGAGAAACTCATAAATACCCAACCTCTTCTTGTAAAAAATTTAAGTGAGAGAGATGCCTCACTATTATTAGAAAATATTATGTGGAAAATACAACATAATATGCTCCATGAGATTCAAGAGGTAAGAGTTAAAAATAGACTGCTCAGTAACGAAGTTAAGTCCCAATGAAGTATGGTTGAAGGCATGCAGAGAAAGCTGCATTCGAGATCTGAATCTGTTGCTCCTCCTATAGAATCTACTTCTCCTAAAATCCCACAAGTTTTTGTGTCTCAGATTCAACCTTATCTTTCAACCTTAGATGAAAAGATTGCTGAAAGGAACAAGAAAATTATGAAGGAAATGAAAGAGCTTGTTTCCAACCTCAATAAACTCACTGATGAGTACACATGATGTCTTCAATAGGTGTTGAATAAACTAAAATCCCTGACCACAGCTATCAAAGCTTCTATTCAATCCTCTAAACCTTCCTTGGATAGTGATCTACTCAGATTAGTAGTTAAAGAAGAGCTTCAGAATCTCTTTAGTGGATTTAATGCGTCTTATTTATCTGAAGTATTCAAAAACAGTGATAGAGTTCTTGACATAGTACAAATTCACACCAAAATTGCAAATGATTCCCAACAAGAGATTTCCAAGAAAGTGGATTTATACTTCAATACAATTTTCTCCAAGACTGATATGAAAAACCATTTCAAGTACCTAGTGGAAAATCATTGGATTCCTCCTATGACTCAAGCTTTCAAGAACCAAGTCCAGAAACTCATAGAGTTTACTCGTTTCTTGGAAAAGTTCATGGAGAACACGGAAGATTTTGAGAAGGCCATTCACTGTGGTGGAGATATCATTACAGATTACATCAAAATCCTCTAGCCCTATCTTCATATTCAGAGTACAGCCTTTGTTGCTCCAGCGGATTCACCTATCAGACTAGGTATGCCTACCTTCACCTCTGCCCAAGCCTCAACCACCATGTCTGTCAGCCAAGCACTCAGTCAGATCATGCCTCTAATTCTTGGTCAACAAATGCCTAGATATTCTACAACTCTTACCTTGGCTCCCTTAGTATTTTAAGGCCTTCCTTTAACCTCTTTATCAACCACATATATGTCTTCTTCTATCTCAACCACTACACCTGTGGCTTCCTCTTCTGCTATTACAAAAGGCAAAGAGAAGGAGAACCCTTGAAGAAGAACAATGTTTACACTTTTTTGATCGGGATGCTATTATTTTTGTATTAATCTTGTTGTGTACTATTCTTTATTTTCTCTTAATGGACTGTGAATCTTTTTTCCCTTTATTATTTCATCTTTTTTATAATCCCAAAAGGGGGGGAGTTTCTATATATTATGTTCTCAATTTATCTTTATAGTTGAATATAATATGCACATTAACAGTATATGATTTATGATCATCAAAAGGGGGATATTGTTGGAATTCTCATGCTTTATAATGTTTTAATCATGTTTTACTGATCAAAAATCTTATTTAATCATATATTAATGATTCTAAATCAAATTCAATTTAGATCATGTGTATTTATATCTAAAGTTTTCTCATACTCTATGTAGATCCATGAAAGATCTAAATTGCTCTATATTCAGTTTATTTACTTTATACTATCTTTAATATACTGTAATAATACATTCTTTAACAAATTCTTAAGTCTAGTCCTTTCTATTATTATCTTTATTTAAGTCTACACATTATTACTTTAGAATGTCTAAGACACTGTGAGTCTGCCACTGGCTATGTACTATAGACACTGTGAACAAGACACCATGACCCTGAGACATGGTGAACAAGACACCGTAACCCTAAGACACCGTGAACAAGACATCGTGACCCTGATACACTATGAACAAGACACCGTGACCCGGGGATACCATGAAAAAGACACCATGACACTCAGACACTATGATCAACCTAGACACCGTGTGAAGGAGAAATTGTTTCCATGACTTACTGTGACACCATTTACTAAAATACATTGTCATTTTCAATTTAATTTCTAACAGTCATATTCGATGACTTTAATGCACTGAAAAAATTAATGTTTCATTGTAGACATACCATCAAACAGTACGAGGTACGAGGAGTAGAACACATGCAACCTGTCGGCTCCAACATGTGCATTCCAAGTTAAAAGCGAAGTGTGACCAAGAATAAAATAGCGCGATACAAAAACAAAAAGTAAGGAAGTGAGAATGAGAACGAAGAACATACTTGAAGGAATTTTCAGAAGAAAGGCACACTACATGAAACTCGATTCGACCGAGCACATACAAAGCATATTTGAAACCTAAAGAAAATTTTCACTTGACTAAAACTCATGGAGAACAAAAGAAGAATTGAGACACTTTACTTTCCACACGACTTCCAGAAAAGAACTCAAAGCTTCATCTGCTTTAATCCAATGGAGTCCAGAACTGCATTGACATCACAAGTGAGCATTCTAAACTCACCTCTATACTTTTGCTCGACTGTGACCATCGTTTTATTTACATTACGAGTAGTGTGTGCTTCTCTAGGTTTGAACACTCACCGAATCCAATGCTAAACTGGAGGATTTATAAATCCTCACTCAATCTTTCCCTTAGACTCTAGTATCCCACTGTGGATTGTCGTAGAGGTCTGAGGACTTTGAGAGCCTATGAGCTGTTGTTATTGTTGCTTTCCCACGTAGAACTGTGGCAGAGGTCTGAGGACCTGGATAGTCTGAGTACTGTTTTAAACACCGATCCAGGTTGTGGATCAAAGTTTTATATAAACTGTTTGAGAGGAATATGTATCAACTTGAGACTGAACTCTTGGTTAAAAATGTTGTGCATGTTTATTTTAGTTAAAAATATATTTAATATTCCGCTTCTTAGTACTTTAAATATAAATATATTTCAAAGTTACATTGATAGATAAACTAGAATGTGTTTTTATTTATTGTAAACCAGTAGGTTGGTTTCAATAGATAATCTAATATTCATATTAGATTAATTGAGAACTAATCAATCTCCTGAGAACCTAACTGAACATTTACTATATTGAAAATTCACTATAGTTTAACTTGTTATTCAAATTGGTAGATTTCAATAAAAATATTTTAAATAGAAATATTTAATTGGAACTCAATTTACCCCCTCTTGAGTATCCAATCTGACCAACAAATGTGACTATGCATTGATTATAGAGAACTGAATGTGATCACAATGAAGAACAAATACCCTCTTTCAATAATTGATGACTTATTTGACTAACTTCATGGGGCCCAATTCTTATCAAAGATTTATCTTAGATCTGGTTATCATAAATTAAGGGTGAAGATTGAATATATTCCAAAAAATGACTTCCAATCAAGATATGGGCATTATGAGTTTGTTGTTATATCCTTCAAACTGAATAATGCACCTGTTATTTTCATGGATTTGATGAATAGAGTCTTTAAAGACTACATTGACAAATTTGTGGTAGTTTTTATTGATGATATTATGATATATTCCAAAATTCATGTGGAGTAAGAAGATTATCTAAGGGTTATTTTTCAAACTCTATAGAATGAGAGGATTTTTGGAAAGTTCAGTAAATGTGAATTCTAGTTACAACAAGTTTCTTTCTTGAGGCATATTATTAGAAATAAAGGATTCCCAGTTGACCCTGTAAAGACAAAAGTTATAGAGGAGTGGCCTCAGCCAACAAAAATAACTGAGATTCAATGATTCCTTGGATTAGCAGGATATTATATGAGGTTTTTGAAAAACATTTCATGATTTTCTAATCCATTAACCAAGTTAACTCGAATAGGGGTGAAGTTCATCTGGACAAAGGAGTGTGAGGAAAGTTCCCAAGATCTGAAGGAGATATTGGTTATGACACCCGTGTTAACTCTGCCCTCAAGTGAAGAATGATTCATTATTTTTAGAAATGAATCTCTCAAAGGGCTTGGGTATGTCCTCATAAAAAATGACAGTCATTGCTTATGAATCTCGACAGTTGAAGACTCATGAGTAGAATTATCCTACCTATGATCTGGAGCTGACTGCAGTCGTTTTGTCTCTGAAGATATGGAGGCACTATATTTATGGGGAGAAATGTGATATATATAAAGAACACAAAATATTGAAGTATATTTTCACATAAAAGTAATTGAAATGAGATAGAGGATATGGTTGGAAGTTCTCCAAGACTATGATTGTTCAATTCATTATCATCCTCGAAGAGAAAACAATGTCACTGATGCATTAAGAAGGAAAGAACCAATTGTTCTTTTTATGACGAGGATTCAAAGATATCCTTTAATCAATGACCTAGTAAAGATGGACATGGGTATTATAAGGGAAGGGACATCATCATTCCTAACCCAAATTATTTCTCAACCATCATTACTAGAGAATATCAAGAAATCTTAGAAAGAAGATACTTTGTTATAGAAGAAGTTTGAGGCTGTGAAGGATGTAACATTTTCTAAGTTCAATATTGATCAAGAAGGTGTACTAAAATTTTGTACAACACTATGTGTACCATTTATTCTAGAAATAAAGAAGGAGATGATGGATGAAGCTCATAGCTCTACTTTCTATAAACATCCTGGATGCACAAAAATGTATAGGGACCTTCGTGATCATTATTGGTGGGTTAATATGAAAAGGGAGATTGCTGACTACACTTCAAGGTGTCTCCTATGTTAGAAAGTAAAGGAAGAGAAAAAACTTCCTAAAGGAGTATTGCAACCACTGTCCACACCAGTATGAAAGTGGAACAATATCACTATGGACTTCGTCACTGGTCTCCTAAGAACTTCCAAATGAAACAATGCGATGTGGGTTATCATGGACCATATCACCAAAACTACCCATTTTATCTCCGTTCAGGAAAATTTCTCTCTTGATCAACTTGCCAGGATTTATGTGAAGGAAGTGGTAAGGCTCCATGGAGTTCCACTTTCTATCATATCTTATCATGATCCAAGGTTCACATCAAAATTCTGGAGAAGTCTTCAACATGTTCTGAACACTAAAATGAATTTTGGTATGGCCTATCACCCCCAAACTGATGGCCAATCTGGAATGATTATTCAAACACTCAAGTACATGCTGATAACACGCTCAATGGAATTTAATGGTGGATGGGATTGACATATACCTTTATTTGAGTTCTCTTACAAAAACAGCTTCCAAACAAGCATTCAAATGGCTCCCCATAATGATCTATATATTAAGAGATGTAGAAAACCTACTTTTTTTCATGAAGCTAGTGATAGAAGGCTTCTTGGGCCTAATCTTGTGCAAGAAATGATAAAAAAGTCCATTCCATACAACAACATATAAAATCTACTCAATGTCGGCAAAAGAGCTA
This sequence comes from Viscum album, assembly GCA_963277665.1. Lineage (NCBI taxonomy): Eukaryota > Viridiplantae > Streptophyta > Magnoliopsida > Santalales > Viscaceae > Viscum > Viscum album. The sequence goes on along the minus strand of OY728125.1, from coordinate 1,915,628,841 downwards.
TGCCGACAACCATCGAAGGTACTTGGAGTTTGATGTTGGTGACAAGGTCATTATTCGAATTTCACCTTGGAAGAGAGTAATGAGGTTTTGGAAGAAAGGGAAGATCACCCTAGGTATATTGGCCCCTATGAAATCCATGATCGCATAAGAGCAGTGGCATATCGGCTTGCACTTTCTCCAAATCTAGCACAAGTTCATGATGTTTTCAACATATCCCTCTTGAAGAAGTACATACCTGAACCTTCACATGTACTAAATCAAGAGGTGGTACAACTAGAACATGAAATCTTTTATGAGGAGAAGTCGGTGGAGATATTGGATCATAGAGAAAAGGTTCTACGCAACAAGAATACCCACCTAGTTAAGGTGTTGTGGAGGAACCACAAATGTGAAAAAGCCACGTGGGAACCAGAGGAGTCTATGAGGCAGAAGTACCCACAACTTTTCTCTTCTTAGGGTATGTGTTAAAATTCTGAGTATGAATTTTCTTAAGGGGGAAGAATGTAACGACCTGAAATTTTTATTAATATTTGTTTCCTAAATTTGTATTTTTTTATACTCAACAAAACTATATTATTTAATTAATGAAGTGAGTATAATTAAATGATACCATTAGGTTTCAACTATTATATGGCCGTTGGGAAATATGACCATTATAATCCAAACTCTTAACATTATAATTATTGTTTATAAATAAAAGTGATCTGGGTTAATTAATACAGAAAGAAGAGTTGATTGCCTCATCTAGTAGACTCGAGCCATACGAAGCCCATCTATCAGAGCTTGGGATAGGGGAACCATTACTAGGCTTTGAATCAGACCAAGCCCAAGCTAAGCTTCAACATGTGATGCTTGAACGGAATCTCATAAGGGAGAAGTTCAAGCTAATAGAAATCACCCCTTGGACAATGTTGTCCGAGCCGCCCCAATATTCTATCACCATAAAAAAACTTAAATCTAGGTCCTATGTAGGTGTTATAAGGGTCTATGTAACACGGCCTTAGTTACTTGTTTAAACCTTTTGTATAAATAAAATTGTAATTTCTTATTATCGAAAAGCTGGTGAATTTCATATATCCGAATAAATTCAGGATAAATTTATAATTCCATATTACTAATGAATTTTAGAAAAAAGGTATTTTAAAATATTTATGTAAACATTAAATAATAAATAATGTAAATTTATTTTCAAAAAATGGTCTTCTACAGTTGTGACCAGTAAAAAATTTAGATTCAAATTAGATTAAATTAATTTTTAGTGAATAGTAAGTTATGAATAGTAATATAACCTTATGAATAATAATGAATAGTAAATCGTCCAAAAAAATAGAAACTTCACCCATGAATGTATAAATACAATTTAGACAACATAAAAGTGAAAAAACGATCATAGTATATGTTTTTCTATTTTTGTATGTCATAAATATTTAATTTACAATTTTATAATTAATTTAATAATTTAAAATGGATATTTATTTCATAAAATGTAATCATAAATTTTTAGTTTATTTTATTATGGTTATACGATAATTTTATGGGACCTTGATTAATTTCTTAAGGTTTTACAAAATGAGTTATAGTTTTAGAGTTGTTTTTTTGAATAAATAATGATTTTATGTAAAAGTTAAATTAAAAATATTTAGAAAATTATTTTAATAAAATGGAGTTAATTTTTTAATTCAGAGAAACGATATTAGGATAGGGTGAATTTTTGGGATTTCCCTGAAATAGTTAAAATTTCGGTGAATAATAAAAATATAGTTTTGAGTTTCGGGTGTTTAATGACATCATAAATGATGTAATAATGATTTAATCATTCTGGTCAACTTATTAATAGTAAGATATTCTATGAGGTGTCCCAAGTTGTCAATACCATGGGAAAGCCCATGGTTTTGTCAATACCACCGATGAGGTGTCCCTTGGCAATTAATAATTTATTCCCTCACTTTTCTTATAATTTCTAAGCCATTCCCTCATAAATTTCATTCCAAAATCCTCCTCAATGAAATTATAATCTTTCTTCCTCCCTAGGAGTCCTCCAAAGGTTCCTTAAATCCCCCAAGGTCCCAACCTTTATGCTTTTGAATTTACTCTTCAAGGTAAGGGAATCTTTCACACTCCTCTTTTAAGTCACAACTTCCTTTATATTATGTCTTATAGTTCCATTTTATTATATGGGGGCATTTTATTCTATATAATTCATAATTTCCATTTCATGTTCAATTTATTAGAGACTTTTTTCTCTCTCATCAACTGATTTTTTGAATTTTTATGTGATGCCATCAGGCTGCCGAATATTGGTAAAGGTGATCGCATCTTCTCTTTTTGTTTGAGATTCATTTTCATATGGTATTTCCTTCAAATATCCATAAAATGATCTAATTTATTTTTATAATGAAAAAATACTATATAATGTGTTATTTATGAGTGGGTTACTCTTGTACCCTCTCTTTTCAATGTTTTCTAATACTATGTTATATAGCCGTTATTCTGTAGAAATTTCATCTCAAAATTTTTCTCTCTTTCTCTCAAGAAATTCTATTGTTTTACTTATGTGATTACCCAGAACTACTTTTTTATATGGGTGTTCATAAATACCAAAAAATGGAATATTTTATTCTAGAATTAACATACATATAACCCTCACTCCCTTTCCATGGTTTATAAATGACACAACAATCACGTTTTTAAGAACTTGTAAAACGTCAATATTTTGAAATGAAACCAATTTCTTTTATTCTTTATTTGTTATTTATGAAATGTTTTATTATGATCTATGTGAATCACATGAATATAAAGACATATTAAGGGTGCACCCTCATACCACTCCAATTCATTGGGTAAAGAATTAATCTCTAGAGATGAAAAATTTCATGATACCTTGGTAATTTTTATGACACCTTGGGAATGAACCTTGGTGATATGTTCATGAATGTATAAATTAAATGTTGTATCCACATATTAAAGTTATGTTTCAAGTTATTTTAATTATGATATGCATATATTTACATTTCTCATGCCTTTATGTTTTTTTATCATGTTCTTATTGATATCACAGGTAATCTGATTCCCTTGTTTACCCTTAGTGGGCCTTCTGATCACCCTTTCCTTTGATGTATGTCTCCAAGATATGAGATGAAGTAATTTTATAGAGGATGAACCTATGATAAATCCTTAAAAGTGGGTTATAAGAATTTTTTATGTTGTTTTCATGTATTATGTTCTTGATTTCCAAGACATTAGTCTTTAAAGATCCTCTGTTTGTAAAATGTAAAAAAATGTTTTGTAACAAAAAGGTGGGATGCCATGTTGAGTGCTTCTTTAGAGAGTCTATGGTTTACTAGTAAAATACCATATGGGGAATTGACTGTGAGTGCTTCATCATAGAGTCTTTGCAAAGCTGAACCAAAGGGTTTAGACTGTGAGTACTTCCCAGAGGGTTTCTTGTGATTGTTTGGTTGGTAATATGATAAATGTAAATGAATGTAGATGAAACTATAGGACTGTTTACTTTTGAGGAATTCCTTGTTTATTACTTCATTTTTCTCATTACCTGCCATATATATATATTCACTGACTGTTAGGCACAGATCTATGGGTGGTTGCCAACCGGGATTCATCTCAAACCCTGTTTGGGTCATGTTTTGGGCCCAAACAGATTATATTACTACTGGTATAGATAAGATTAGGTGCCCTTCTACTTCTGGAACTTGATTTTTGTGGAGATAGAGTGCATGGGACCAAGCTGAGGCTTACGATGTTGTTGGGGTTGTTTACTTCTTTCTTCTTCATACTTTTGTTTAGTACGGTATTTTAGCATTGTGACTTGTTTGGATGGTTTCCTAGATATTGATACATGAATCATTATTTATATATATTCTATAGTTATTATTTACTTTTAGTATTCCTCTATTCACTATTGTGTGATAATTAATGCTTGCTCTACTATTATCTATTTATTTCTATTGTGTTACTCTTCCAATGAGGGCATAGTTTTCCCACTATCAAACCCAAGTCCCTCACTACTAGTTGGCAGCCTCTGGAATTTGGGGAAATGTGCTTGATGCCATGTGACCAAACGGGCATGGGGCACCTCTAGGCGGCAACCAAAACTATGACGTTACAAAGTGGTATAAGAGGAATTATTTTATTTTTGAATTACTATTTGGATCATATAGTCAACGATAGGATGGAATAGGTTGTTGGTAATAAGACATGCCCAGGAGTAGCTAACCCGTGTACAGGGAAAACCAATTTACCTCGTATATTAATTTTTTTTTGTTTTGGTTTTTCAATTATTACAATTGATTTGATTTCACCATTGGGTGATTCACATGTTTTGTGTTGTTGACAATGATAATATTGAGGTTCTATTTCTGTTTCGACCCGATGAGATGAGGGTATTCCATCTAATGCATCATATAAGAACTTGCTAGAGATCACATGTCATGCATTATTTTCATGCCATTTAGGGTGGATTACTGATTACATGTTGTTGTGATAGATATTGTTCTAAATATGAATGTGGTTGTAATCGATACCTTGATAGAATACCTGCTATTTGATAGGGTATTGGATTGTGTAAGGTCTCATTTGAATGAATGCCAAACATTGGTTCTTAAGGTGTTATTGGCCCTCATGGAATAGAATTTGGCGGATCATTTCACTGTTATGATGGTATATGACATGTATGAGATGCCTAAATTTTATTCATGGGGAGTATGGGCCCCCACGAATCATAATTTAGAATTTTAATGTTTTTTTAGTGTTTTTATGGGTCCCGAAGTATTTTCTGAGGATTACTGTCTGAAAAAACCCAAAATACACGGTGTTTACTACTGAATACATTCCATGTATCTTTATATTCACAAAGGAAATGTTTTTTATGAGTATACGTTGTGTACTGCATGTACATGCCATGTAGTCTCTAACCATGTCACTGGATGTGTGGGCAGAGGTACGGGTTTGGTAGATCCTTTGAGGAACACACCGTGTATAGGATGTAAACTCCATGTTGTGGGGACTGTATCCTGTGTGACTAATGATACATATGGATAAAAATTAGGTTATACACTCTATGTCAAGCTTGAACACGCCTTATTGTTTAACCCATATATCCAACCATGTGACTAACATCACAGGTTGGTGAAAACTTTCTTGTACGCATTGTGTTTCGAATGAACACACCATATAGTCTCCTTCTAGGAGAACCATGTGGGTTAGTCATGTAGAAGAAATTGGGCGGGGGAAAATGATTCAAGTACACACCTTATCTTGGGAGAACACGTCGTGTGTATGGGATATTACATGAGTAGGGTTGGCAGCAGTAGACATCCGTGTGAAGGCTTAAAGGAACACGCCGTGTAGGGTTTAAACACATTGTGTATCCCTATTTTGAAAAAAAACTTGAATGATTTCCTTCTCTAATTCCCTTCCTACACTTATAAATTTTAGACCTTGATAATCTTAATCAAAGGTGTGCACTTGAATTTGCAGAGTCATGCCACCACGACATCCTCTGATTGTACGCTAGATATAAAGAAATGAACAGACACCAGACATGGTAGATTAGGGACTACCAGAAGATCTTCTCATTGTTCATATCTTAGAACCAACCGTTATTCCAGATACTGGTGAGAATGCACAGTTCCGAGAAGGATTCATGAGGTTTATGTAGACCTTCAGGGGAGCCCTACATCCTACCCTGTCTATGGTAGAGTTAACACATGTATTTCAGCAACAACATCCTCTCACCTTATTTGGGGAAGAAGGATCTCAGGCTATAGAGTTATGGTTATAATCCATTCCCATTGATCTTGGAGCATTTAGAGATGCCTCTTGAGAGGAGGGAGAATCTCTCTACTTATATGTTTTTGGGATTCTTCCAAGAGATGGAGGGATTTGATCTCACAGGTGGGGCTCCAGCAGGTAATGGCTTGGGATGAGTTCTAGCGTGCCTTCTATGATTAATTCTTCCAGAGACATTGAGGGTTGATCGAGCCCGAGAGTTCATGAGTCGGGAAAAGGGTAATCTCTCAGTCATGGAGTACTCTTCTTAGTTCACAGAGCTGCAGTTATTCACACCCATTCTAGGAGGTGATGAGTTATTTCTAGTGAGGATGTTTTAGGATGGTCATTGGCATGACATCCTGTCTTAGGTGAACATCTTTAGGTTGACTTCCATTACATCAATAGTCAACCAGGCACTAATCATAGAGCACAATATGATGGATTATGTGGTAGTGAGCTAGTGAGGATCAACATTAAGAGTTGGTACCCCTCCGACTGTCAATAGGATGTTCCACATGGAGTCTACACATGGAGATCCGAAAAGGTGTGATACTTCTTCTGGTAGCCAGGTGGTGTGCTACCTGTGTGGGAAGAGTGGGAATACAAGTCCACATTTACATACAGAACTAATGGAGTGACAATCTTGGGGAAATATGGGTCATCTTCAGTGTTTCTGTCAATTTTTCTTACCAGCAGCTAGTGATAGTGGTTCTGTTTCGACTCCTTGTACCGGAGCAGGACCAGCAGTCCCTGATCAAAATAGGGGTTGTAGTTCTTCCGACCATTCAGTCTAAGGTGGAGGTCATTTCCGTGGTATCCAGTCACCAAGATTTCAGCACAAACATGGTGGATTAGCTCATGGTGGCCAATTAGGGTCACATGGCTGCAGTACATGCCAAACTTTTGTAGTAGAGCAGACCCAGAAGGAGTAGGATCACATACCCTCTACAATTTGAGGTATGATTCTAGTTTCCTCTATTTTAGCTTCAATACTTTTTGATATAGGGGATACCCATTGTTTCATATCAGTTGCTGTTGTTGAGATCCTTGGGCTCCATATATTTACTTTTACTGATGTCTTGAGACTGGACACTCTATTGGAGACAAGAACAACTAGTGTGCGTCAGTACAAAGAGTTCCCTCTTGAGGTTGATGGGTGTCACTTTTTTTGGGACCTCAATTTTCTATAGATGATAGGCCATGATGTCATTATCGGAATGGATTTGTTATTTCCCTTCTAGGATGTTGTCGACTTCTATCACCGTAGGGTGAGTTTCACATCACTATAGGGCAGTTTGTTCTTACATAAGGATGAATGGGATGTTCAGGAAAGTAGGGAGGGAACTGAGAATCATGGGTTGGGGGAAGTTATAGCCCAAATTTCTAGTTTGTATCTAGATGACCAGTGAACTTCATAGATGGACTTTCCTCCTGTGGAGGATCGTTTTAGGGATGTATTCCCAGATGAATTTTTAGGTTTTTCTTTAGAGTGAGAGGTGGAGTTTTCTATTGAGCTTGTTCTATGAGTGGCACCTGTGTCCATTCCTCCTTATAGGATGGATACACTAGAGTTAAAGGACCTCAAGAAGTAGTTGGAGGAGTTCTAGAAAAAGGGTTTCATTCGACCTTGTACTTCTCCTTGGGGTTCGCCTATCCTTTTTGCGAAGAAGGAAGACATTACCCTCATACATTTTGTGGATTATTGGAAGTTGAACCAGTTGACTATCAAGAACTGATATCCCTTACTGAGGATTGATGATATCTTTTATCATCTTTGAGGAGATCGAGTGTTCTCAAATATTGACTTGAGATCCGGTAACCATTAGTTTCCATTTAGAACATAAAATATACCTATTACAACATTTCAGAGAAGTTATGGTCTATATGAGAATGGGGTTATGCCGTTTGGTCTCATGAATGCGCTTGTAGATTCCGTGGCACTAATGAACCTAGTGTTCCATCCATACCTGGATTCTTTTTTGGTAGTCTTTGTGAACAATATCTTGGTGTACTTTCACACTCAACATGACCATGCCACACACCTTGATATCATTTTGAGCACACTGGTAGGGAATCAGTTATATGATAATGTCTCAAAATGACACATTTGGGTGGACTATATTCACTTCTAAGGTCATGTTATCTCAGAGACAACAGTACCAGTATACCCTGAGAAAGTGGGAGTAGTGGTTTCCTGGGAACAGCCGAAAAATGTCTTTGATGTACAAATGATTCTAGGGATTGTGGGTTACAAGAGACATTTTATAAAAGTCTTTTCATGCTTAGCAGCGCCACTGACTGGCCTGACTATGAAGGGTAAAAAGTACTTATGGTTAGATTCTTGGGAGTCAGCCTTTTAGAATCTGAAAGGGAGGTTGACTTCAGTACTACTAGTAGTTTTTCTAGAGCTGGGAAAGAGCTATAATATTTACTGTGATGCATCAGGTATTAGGCTGGGAGTAGTGTTTATGTAGTGGGAAGGAGTACTTGCGTATGGGTCTCGGGAGTTGAGGCCACATGAGAGGAATTACCTGACACATGATCTCAAGTTGGCGGTAGTTGTTCATGCTTTACACTATTGGAGACATTATATGTTGGGAGAGCATTTTTTGGTTTTCACTGACCAAAAAAGTCTCAAGTATATCATTACTCACCGACCAACAAGTATTTTGTAGTAGTTACCCATTCCCAAGTGTAAGGGGAATGATGTTGCAATGGACTTCGTGACAGGATTACCAGGTTCACCTCATGGGAATAATGCAGTTTGGGTTTTCATTGACATACTCACGAAGGTTGCACATTTCTTATCGGTAAAGGAGAATTTCAATGTTGAGGAGCTAGGAAGGTTGTATATACAATATATTGTATGTCTACATGGGTTTCCACACTCCATCATTTCCGATAGGGATTCCCGTTTTACTTCTCGGGTCTGGTATGGACTACAGAGGGATTTGGGTTCACCGGTACTTTTGAGTACAACTTACCATCCCCAGACAGATTGCCAGTCTAATCTTATAATTCAGGTACTAGAGGACATGTTACGAGAATGTTTCCTAGATTTTTGAGGTTCTTTTGGGAAACACATACCTCTAGTAAAGTTTTCCTACAATAATAGTTTTTAAGAAACTATTTAGATGGAACCTTATGAGGATTTGTATGATAGGCCATGACGATCACCCCTATATAGGATGGATGTAGGAGAGGTATCTATAATGGGACCTCGTCTTGTCCAAGAGACCACAGAACAGGTGGAGTTGATTTAGAAGAGGATGACTACTGCACAATCATGACAGAAGTATTATGCTGATTGAAGGAGATGACCTCTAGAGTTCAAGGTCAAGGACCAGGTTTTCCTACATGTTGCACCAAGGTTGTGACACAGGAGGATTAAGAGACTAGGAAAGATTTCACTGAGATATGTTGGACTGTTTGAGGTTTTTGAGAGATTTGGGAAGCTGGCCTATCTATTGTAGTTATCTTAGAGGTACCAGTATATGCATGATGTCTTCCATGTTTCTCAACTATGACATTACTTCTCAGATTCATCTCATGTTTTTCAACCTAAGGAGGTTGAGCTGGATGTGGACACATCGTTCTAGGAGCATCCTATCTGAAATTTTGATCATGGTGAAGAGGTTCTTTATGGCCAGTTTATTCCTTGTCTATGGGTGCTATGAAAACATAGGTGATTATAGGACGAGACTTGGGAGAGGGAGGACGATGTGTGATCGCAGTGGCTGGAGCTATTTGAGGGTTCTTCTTCTACGCCGCTTTGCTAGGGAAATCCGAAGATAAATTTATTTAAGGTGGGGAGATTGTAAGAACTCGAACTTTTTTTTAGGTATGTATTTTTCTTTTCTGGTGTTTTTTAGAAAAATAAGAGAATTTGGAAATTTAAGGAGTACACATTGTGTACTTAGGTGTACACGCCGTATACCCAGTTCTCGTGGGTTACCATGTAATAGCCATGTAATAGCCGAGTACATGGCTGTGTGGGGTGACCTGCATACTGCCTAATGTAGGGACCAATAAAGGAATATATACACCATTTAATTTTAAAATAAATGATGTGTAATTTTATTTTTATTTGTAATATCAGACTGGGGTCACGTCTCGTTCATAAAAATCACTTCTTCTCGGCTCGTCTCGTCTAGAAGTGACTGACGTCGGTGATTCTTCTACGAGCCCTCGATCCGCAGTCTGTTCCCCGATTTAACCACCATCGATTGCATTGGAATCACCGTAGTGAGTTCTTATTTCTTCTAGATCCTTGTTCTTTGATTTCTCCTATTTTATGAGATATCATTGGTTGTGCGTTTTTTGACAATTTTTTAGATCTACCGTGTTCTAGGTTGATTCAAGGGCCAACGCCAAAGTATATCGATTGTACAATGCTGAGGTAGGTGGTTTGTGCCTTTCTATAGTCAGTCTTTGAATTTTACGTGCAAACCTTCCCAATAACCTAGATTGGGGCATTGCGTATTTAGGAATTTTAACACTTTAATGGATTCTATGAATTGATTTCTTGATTTAGGGATATTGATTGAGAATATGGTTTAATTTACTTGCTATGGATGTGTTTTCCCATGTTTGAACTAAGTTGGATGTTGGGTCTAGTTTTTATGGTTATTCTACTCTGTTTTCCATACCAAGTGTTGTTAAGATGAAGTGATATTATTTAACTTGCTTGTGTCAGGACTTGAAGTTGTTTTGAAAAGTATTATATTGTGATTTTACTTTGGCTGTTGGATATTGTTTGAGCATGATTTCATACATAGGGTTGTGGGAACCTATTGTAGTTAGATCACATGGGGAAAGGATTATAAGTGCTTCCCCAGAGTGTCTGTTATACTTCCACATTGTGAGACCATATGGGGGAGAGATTTTGAGTGATCCCTCAGAGTGTCTGCAGTTCCATGATGCGAGACCAAATAGGGATTTGGACGTTGAGACCTTCCTCAGAGATTCTATGGTTTACTGATAAAAGACCACAGAGGGAATTGATGGTTAGTGTTTCCTTAGAGAGTATTTGTTAAGATGAACTATAGGGGTTAGACTATGAGTACATACCAGAGGATTGCTTGTGATTTTTTGGTTGATTATATGATAATTGTAAATGAATATAGATGAAATTGTAGGACTGTTTACTTTTTAGTACTTCCTTGTTTATTGATTCATTTTTCATATTACCTGCCATATATATATATATATTCACTGACTATTAGGCACAGATCTTTGGGTGGTTTCCTACTGAGATTCATCTCACACCTTCTTTGGGTCATGTTTTTGGGCCCAAACAGATTATATTTCTATAGGTATAGATAAGGGAAAGTGCCCTTCAACATCAGAAACGTGATTGCTGTGGATCTGGAGAGCATGGGTCCATGCTGAGGCTTTTGATGATGTTGGAGTTGTATAATAGTTTCTCCTTTGTACTTTGGTTTAGTACTATATTTCAACATAGTGAATTGTTTGTCTGCCTTCCTAGATATTGTGACATGCATCATTATTTATATATATGCTGCAGTTGTTATTTACTGTTAGTCTTCCACTATTCATTATTTTATTAAAATTACTAATTCTTATTCTATTATCTATTTATTTCCACTATATTACTCTGCTAACGAGGGAATAGATTCCCCACTATCACACCCAAGGCCCTCACTACTAGTCGATAGCCTCTGGTGTTTGGGGAAATATGCTTGAGGCCATGTGACCAACCGGGTATGAAGAACCTCTAGGTGGCACCCAGAACTGGGATGTTATAGAGAATGTGCGAGCAACACCCTAACTTGAGTGAGAAGATAGTGTTATGTGGGTCTTGGTATGCGATTACCTATGGAATATTTCTCCGAGGGGTATGTTTTGGATCATGTGGAGGTTAACTATTGATATTCTCTCCTTAGATTATTGACAATTAGAACCATTCCCAATGTGGGGTGGTTCAAATTGTGTGAGAGGTTGGATGTTTATATGTGTGATTACCATGAAATTCACCTAGTGATAATGAGGTTCTGTTTTTTGAGAATTTTTCCATTGTGATTTTCTCACGAAATCACTTTTTTATACATGTTGTGATAGATGGCATTGACTTAGGACCTTTACCTAAGGGGATAGTTTTTCTATGAAATTGATTTATTATCATTACCTCCTCCTTAGTTTTCTTATTGGATGTGATTTGATGGTGATACCCACCCTAAATGAGAGGGGAGTGGTCATTGTATTATTTCATTAGATGAGATGTAAAACTTAACACATATAAGAGTGAGGTGATACAGATATAATGTTGAATGGGATGTGAGATTGGGGATTGGTACAAAACAATAACCTAAATTTGTTATTAATGGTTAAGTTAGTTTTTATATACTAATTCATATGATTGGATGTATAAACTATGAAAGTCATCTCATCCTGATTTTTTGACACAAAATTAGTAAAAGTCCATTAGAGGTATATGGGTTTGAAATCTATGCTTCTAATGTATTTGGGTGAGTACATGGTCAATTCATAGAAATAAGGATGGTTATAACTTTCAATATATATGAAATATCATCTTGAATTATCCTAGAAGGTTTCATATAAAATGATGGATCACATATACTAAGGGTTGATAGTCAATCCCAAGAAAATCTATAAGAGATCATAGGTCATCAAAGAAAATAGTGGAGGGCCCATGAATTTTGGATATGAATGGAACCAATTGATCGGTTGGGACCCTTTATAAGGGTGGTGTGGGAAAACATGCATATGGGAAAACATGCATGAGGCTATGGATTTCATGACTGGAATTAGATTGAGTATTCAGGAAAGTATTTCTTTATCTCAAGTGGAGACAGACTCGATGATCATCTATAATTCATTACAAGGTAAAATCCAAACCCCGTGGTCCATTACTTACATCATCAGGAAATGCAGAATTCTTCTGATTCATGACACAATAGTTACCCACACTTGGCAAGAAGGGAATAAAGTAGAAGATCATATTGCTGCCCAAGCTGAGCAAGCACTGGAATTCATCACTGCTCCTAACATGTCTTTCTTCAATCCAGAGGGTGTGTCTTTAATCCAATGGGATGCCCTTGGACTAAATTACTTCAAGCCTCCTTAGGCTAAGTGGTTTTTCTTGTTTTCTCTTTTTTTCTCTTTCCTCCTTAATAAAAATGGACATGTTGATTGATTGAAATATTTTGGAAAAATTTACATGTGAAACAGTAGCAATGTTCTCATGGGGATATTAGACTTAATTAATAAACCACATAGACCATTGATAATATTTAATTATTTTAAAATTTTCACGTGATTTTATGTCTTTGAGTTTTGAGTTATAGAGTATTTCAACTCAATGTGGTCATTTAGGGTGACAATTTTTTTTAATTATGGTATACTGGAGTTCAAAAGGAATCCATTTGATTCTTTTTTTCCTCTATTATAGTTTCAATGATCTAATTTTTTGTTATATAATGTTGTACGGGATTCTCAACAAGTGGTATTAGAGTTATTTAGCTTCTGTATTGCTTGGTAGTTCACATAGTAGCTGATCAGATGAAATTATGACTTTTATTTATGTTATTTTTATATTCAATTGGAATTGTTATATTATAATTTATGGCATTAAAATTGGTAAAGGTATTTATACAAAATTATATTGGATAGATTTTAACATCTAGATATAGAAAATTTAATATTATATAACTCAAAAGGACATAGATATTCCATTGAAAGGTGTCAATATAGTGGAAATAGGTAAAGTAGAATGATAATGAATGGATAGGAATTCACAATAATAGATTTATATTTCACTGATGTAGAAGTCCACCTACAACATATGTGAACTGAATACTAAACTAGAGATGATGAATGCACTAGCAGACATGTATGAAAAAATGATATTAAGGAACAATATGTTCTTGATACAATGTTAATTTATCATGAAGATGTTTGAAAAAAAACTTATGGAAGATCATTTGAATCACATTAACATGATTTGAGGGTAGCTTGAATTGGTTAATTTCTATTTCAGGGAAGATGTATGGGAACTACTGTAGTTATCATTACTTATGAAATATCATGAAGTGATGGTAACTACCATAAGAAACTTTTGTGGGATGAAATAATTAGTGTTTGATATTGTCAGATAACTCATATAGAATGAGAAATTTGGTTGAATAAAAGTATAGGAACATAATTAAAATTAACTAACTGTAGAAGGTAGAAAATGGATACCTCAATGAAGAAGTCAAAGAAGATCAAAAGATAAGTCCATATTTAGGACTCATAGTAAATCGATTGGACCTGACCCTACATGTTCATATTAAGGTAAGAGAGGCAATCTTAAGATGGATTATTAGGATAATAGGGTGAACTAAATTAAAATTACTTCAAGAAGTTTATGTTCTTTAAATACTATAGCTGAGGGTAGTACGCATTTACTATTATGTTTTAATGTTGTAGTGGAATCAAGAATTATAAATTCTACAACATCATTCCATTCTAAAGGAGATAAGTAATACATTTTGAATTTTATATCCAAATGCTCCATTAATGTGAAATTAGTCAAGTATGAGGATCTTGAGATCATGGATAAGGGAGATATTAGAGTCTAGATAAAGAGTTAATACTTTAACGAGTTGAAAGATGTTTGACACATACCAAATCTATAGATGAATCTAATTTCCATTGGTTAGATGGATGATGTAGGACTCAGAACCATCTTCATAAATGTATTGTTAAAGATCACTCAGGATTCCATTTTCATTACAAGAGGTGCAAAGGACGTTATATTTGATTTGACTGTAAAGGAATAGGGTGTAATATTTTCTAAATTATCAAATTAAAAAATATTAGATATTAAAAAATTATTCCTTTGGAACCATAGTAAAAATAACATGAAGGATCTGGTGGAAAATGTATTTTTAAATATAGGTCACAAAGAATTTTGGATTTTAGAGAGTTATATACTTAGAAAGAAATGGATTTTTTCATTCAACTTGTATGGAAGGACACCAAAGAGATGAAAATTATAACATGTTCATAGGGGATCCCAATATTATGTTATAGTCATTAATGAATCCAAAGGAAAGTGTGGGTTTAATTTCTAAAACACAAATATAAAGTGTTTGGAGTGTACATTAATTGGAATTCAATGTTGGAAATGAATTTTGGTTGCAAGGTAAAATTATTAAAACTGGAAAACAACGATGACTATAGAATAAATAATCATTTACATGCACAAATGGATCTAAATTGACAATAAAATACCTAGTATGTTAGATAATAATATTGCAGATGAGAGAATAAATTGGATATTAATAAATTATCTGAAAAGTATAAGGATTTTTTTGGAACTTCTAATGAAATTTTGTTGGAAACAATAAATTATACGATGTACATAGTTAAGAGAAGCCCTTAAAAACCCATAGGGTAAGAAATTATGGAAGCGCTATAGTCTATGATGTCAGTGAAACTTAACCACCTTAATGTTTTTGTAAATATTACCGATGTTCATGTGAATGAAATTGATCTCTATAATCGTGAAGGTAATTTTTTTCACAGGTTTCATTGAGGCATATAATGATAAAGATAATGGGTTCTGAAATTTGGTTGATGACATGCACCAAGTCATCAAAATCCAGAATGTGCTCTAAAATGTCTTGGTCTTTTGTAAATAATAAAGCCTAGTAGATGATGGCTTTGAGATAAAATAATCAAATTACCAATTCCATGTTGATCTAGATTAGATTATTATAAGGACACAAGTTTCAGAGAGTTCAAAGGACACTTGATGTTTAGAAATTAAACTATAAAAACATATACTAAAGATATTTGGAAATAGATAGGACCATATATTAGTACTAGAAGGTGATTTTATATAAATTATAGTTCTATAAAGAGAATAGTTATATTTATAAAGGAAAATATCTACTAAACTCAAACAACCAGTGAAGAGATATGAATTAGAATTACTCTAACTTTTTATAATAGATGTCGGTGAAACCAAAAGCTCAGAAAAAGTATCCATTATTTATGTTTTTTGGAAAGTGGGAGTCATCTATAAAGGATTAATTGGAATCAATGCAGGAGAATGAAAATTGAGATGTAAATAAACTACAACTATAAATGAAAGAACATGAGAACCAATTGTACTTTTGGTTAAAATAAGAGTCTCGTAGGTAAAAGAGGAACAAGAAAAGGCTGATAGTGAAGGGATTTTATTAGAAAGAAGGGATTGAATTCCTTAAAATACTTTCACAGAAAATTAACAACACTATAGTTAGGGTAGTGATAAAATTGATTTGTTAAAAAAACTTCACTTAGAGAAGATGAATATCAAAATGAAATTTCTACATGGAGATTCAAAAGAGGAAATTTACATGAAGCGACAAGCCAATTTAATAGAAAATTTACATTAAGGCATATTGTGTAAATTAAAAAAATTATCTATGGTTTGAAATAGGTAATAGGGTATTGGAACCATAATTTTGATAAATTCATGATATAGAAATGTTTCATGGAGAGAAAATTAGATTAGTGTTACGACTAAAAGGTGTAGAATGTTAAGATCTTTATCATACTACTTTTATATGTGGCTGAAATTCACCTACTGTGTAAGATCCCATCATTTATAGGTAAGTAACTCTCTATTTTTTGGTTAAAACTTTTTTGATTTTGGTTTATTTTTTTAGAGAATGGTAATTGATTCCTTATAATCAGTTGGGTTAGTGTTTCAAAGGTGTTTCAAAGGGGAAATAGATGGGATAATGGAACATATCTATAAGAATAATCCACCTCATGAATATACATTTCATGATGTGAATTATTTTGGGTAGATCCCATGAAATTTAATTATGATGTCAATGGTTAAAGTAATATACCATGAATTTATTTTGGGTCATGAATCATCAGTATACAATGTGAAATTGGATTTCATGACATGAACTAGTAATCTTGGTTTTAAAACTGAGGGGTTGGTTTTTTGGCATATATGAAAAATCAAGGATTCATGACCCAAATCCCATATTGACATAGGTAATGGGGAATATCTTGTAGTTTATTTATACCCTAGAGGCATGTTCTTGTCATATCCTTCTCAACCTTCTCTATTATTTTTCATACCTTCCTTAGGTGATATATAGGAGTCCAATATGAACCATAAGAATGTTTCTATAAGATATTGGTGTTCCAAATCTAGAGATTAATGATAAGTATCTCATTCCATCTTCTCTATATAAACCCATTGGTTTTGACTTTGGAAGAAACATAGATCAAGACTAGAAGAAATGGACCAAGATATGATTTCTTATACTGAGAGGGATTATTAGTATTCATTGAAGGAATAGAAGGAGAAGCATAGATCTACAATGGATGTTGGGGAAGTTTCTACATATTCTATTCTTTTGATGTGGTTGGTCTATTAAAAATCGTCAATGTTTTTTCTTCTTCTACATGAAATATGTGTTCTCACATTAGTATTACATGTATGAAACCTAACCAAAATGATATCACTTTTCGTTACTGAAATTCATATTCTCAGACCCAAAATAGTCCCCATTGGGTCCAATTTCATTGAAACTAGGACTTGTGGCCACCCAAGATTCTTTTCAAACTATGATCTTAGGAAATAACTTGGTTTGGTTGATCCTAGGTTCTTATGATGTTTTATAAATAGGTGAGATTTGGGTAAACCCTATGAATTGGCATAACAACATGAATTGTGATAATTGGTAACATGGAATAATGGAAAAAATGGTGTTTTAATTGGTAATTGTATGAATTAACCAATATCAAATATAATGTCATGCTTGACTTTCTTGATTATTGATTTAATCTTGGCTTGATTATACATGATGTTTGGTTACTTGAGGCTTTCTATTAGTGATTTCTCCTAGGATGGATAATCCAACAACTAATAGAGATACACCAGTATTTGATACTTTCCATTGGTGATTTTTCCTAGAAAGGAGAATCCACCAATTAGTATGGTTATCTTTCCCCTTAGTATAGTATTATGTCCAAGGAACATGTAAGTTCCTCTTGAATGTGAATTATCATAGAAACCAGTATGATAAAATTATTTTTTACCCTGGAATGGTCTTTCACCCTAGGAACACGTATGTGGCTCAAGCATGAGAATTCATAGAGAGCCTAGTATGATAAGGTGACTTTTCCCCTTAGCATGGTCTCACACCTTGGGAACAAATAAATGAATTTATCATGGGAGTTCACATAGATACCAATATGATGTGGTTTATTTTTCTCTTGGAATATTCACACAACATGGGAACACATA
This sequence comes from Viscum album, assembly GCA_963277665.1. NCBI lineage: Eukaryota > Viridiplantae > Streptophyta > Magnoliopsida > Santalales > Viscaceae > Viscum > Viscum album. The sequence continues at coordinate 1,915,610,765 of OY728125.1, read as the reverse complement.
AGTGTCTATTGCATGGAAAATTTGTATAGATACCATTATTGTTTGGTTACTTAATTCCTAAGCGAAAGATACATGTTTACTTGAGACGTGACATGGGAAATCTATATGAGTAATTAAAATCAGCCAATGGTATGGGTGATCCCTCTTATGAAGGAGGATCCACTACATGGTAGTGCTATATGACATCATATTGAATCAGGTTTGGATAACCCTGGGTTTTAAGTCGGAGCTCATGGTTTGGTAGGTTTATTTCACGTTCTGTGTTATGTTATTAATTAATACACCTATTTATCATACTACTATATGCACTTTATATTAATAATGGATTATTTCAACACTATGGGTATTTACCTACCGAGTTATACTCACACATTGTTTGGGCGCTATATTGGTATTCAAGAAGAATTCATGGATATAGGTATAGATAAGGAAAAGGGACCTTGTACTTGGCCATTTACTTGTTGATAGGTTAGAGATTAGATACAGGACTGACATGAGGTTCGATAATGGGGATTTTAGAGTCTTATTAAGTGTGTTTTTTAGACCTTATTAATTTTAATAATTTATTTATTTACCTTTAGTGTAATGGCCCTGTATTTCAATACATATATATCACATATTTTTAGATGAATATTTAATAAATTTTATAAACAAATGATCAAAAACTCTAACCGTTTAATGTATTTGGATAGTAGACACACAATCTTCTTATTTTGTGAAATATATTAAACATATCCCAAAAAATATATTCTAACATAGTACTCTTATTAAGAGTTTCCTAAATAAACCTTTCTTCATAATCTGGGAAAGTAATCATAAAAAAGGGTGATCTTAGATGCTCAGTATGGGTAAACATAGGAGACATAAATTTATGATCATATATAACCAAAATATAATTATAATAGTATGTTTTCATGAACATAACTTACAATGTTCTTACCTAACCTTTTATAGATCATAAACACGAGTCATGGAAGAAAACATTATTATTTTAGAAAACGTGGCCCATAAGAGTTATAAATAAACATAGATTAATCATTAACCATAATATAATGTCATAAAAGTATGTAACTATCATAAATATAGAAAAACATTTAATAATTCAAGGTTAACTTCCAATAAAATGAAAATAGTAGATCAATAATTATCACATATTTCACACTATGGAGTAGGATATAATTAATTCCATTAATATGTTAAGATACGCCTATTTAACATATTAGACCAGGAGACACCTAATTCCCATACTAGATTAGGATGCACTAGCTTCCCATTGTGGATCCAGAAATACCTGTTTCTTATAGTGGATTAAACCCATTGAATTGTTTCCCATTTTTATCTTGTGAGATATTAATATTTACCTAATAATTCAGATGGAGATATTTGTCCAATACATCACATAAAGAAAATCATACATATGTGTTCCATAAGATCATAAAACAGTCATCATCACTGAACTCATGAAATGAAATAAATTTCATAATCATTTTATCAATGTATAAATAGTAGAAAAGGGAAAAAAGTCACTAGAAACGTGTCATTATAAACATAACATTTCTATATAGAGAATAAATATGGCTTCATTGGATCATAACCCCAATAAAACTTAAGTAACATATAAGGATGTAATCTTATATTGAAAATTATTTTGAAACATCACTTAGAATAATTACTGAGGAAAATAAGTATTCCTTTTTGAAATCAATTTTTAAAATAAACTACACACTTATCTATGAAAATTTTATTTGAAAATAAACTTGTAAACATGTAATAGATACTTAAAATAATTGATTCATCATAATGGATGGAATATATTTTCAATCCATACAAGTTAAAAAGTAATATTCCTTCTATATTTTTGATGGAAAAGTGAAAAAGTACCACATTTGGGAAAGGAAATAAAGATTCATTTCAAACTATCTTGTAAAAAAAACATAATTGAAAATTAAACTAAAAATTTTCAAGATAATAGATTTTTTTTAATTTTTTTAGCAATCATCGACATGGAAGATAATTATTCCCCAATGGATACTTAAACAGGGACATTCCCTAATAATGATGAGATTGTGAATTGAACACTTACCCAGTGTACCAACTTTGATTTTCTTGTTAAAACCACCTATATAATAAATATGGATTTATTATAGATGTATTCCATAAAACTATATCTTTTATATATTTATTATTTATTTTATAACATCTTATCACATGTTTATTAATAATTTGTTATTAAAATAACTTTTTTGGGGGATGACTGCTTCCTTTTCCAAGAATGTGTTAGTTCAGAAACCCAGTACATATACATAGATCATGGTACCATAATTTAATAAAATTTAAATAATTTTATAAATATAAAATATATTCATGTTAAACCTATTTATAATCATTTATAAAAATTAGATATAGAAATATGAATTACACTATTCATGGAGATGGTAGGTCATACGAACTCCTGAACGATATTTCCATTTTCCATATAATGGAATGAAATAATGATACATAATAATACACCATGAAATAATAATTATTATGTTATATATATTATATATTCCAAAAATTCATCCTTATTACCATCCATATGATATCTAAATAAAAATTAATCACATCACACCATAGAGATGGTAGTCCATACGTATGAACGAGCGACATTATTATTTCTAAAACAATTGGATGATAAAAAGGTATATATAATATTATAATTATTGAAGAATAATATTTCTCTATATATCATATATAAACATCAAAACCATAAAAATTCCCATCAATAAAATATGGTGATGAAAAACAAATTGTATATCTCTGTGGAGATAGTAAACCATATGTATGCACGAGCGATACTTTCACTTATCATTTGATGGGAAAGAGGGTGTATAATGGTGTTTTAATAATAATATTAATAAAATTTAATAATATTAAATATACTTAATTTATTAATTTTTTATTATAATATATTTATAGGAGTAAAATAAGAGTATAAAAAGAAAGTTATTGGTTAGAGTGATTGCCTCTTCTTCAAAACGACTCCTTTAAATCTCCTCTAAAGGCCTATAGTGGTGGTATTTTGGGAACAAAAAAACTATAAAATTTAAATGGGAAAGTGGAGAAAATAATTTTACATATTATGGTCAAGATATTTGGGTAAAAGGGGTGAAATTAAGTGATGGAGGAAGTTCTCTTTTATAAATGTGGTCTATGGCACTTTTGGAATTTCACAAAAGATTAAAGTATAATAGGACCATTTGAGATTTAAATGATTAAAAATGAGCTATAAATGCATCGGGGATAAACTTTTATACCCTATATTATCCAATTTATTCTTATTTATTGTGATATTAATTTTAAATAATTTATAAATTTATTAATGATATAAAATATCAATATTGCCAATTTTGATATTATTCATTACATTGACTTTAAAATTATCAAGAATAGAATTAAAATTAGAAAAAACTATTTAATTATGTCATAAATATTTTATTTTCATATATATATATATTTAGTTTATCACCTTAAATATATGAAATTATGTTACTTTTAATATTTTTAATATTATTTATCTGATTATTCCATTAATTAAAAATTCCCAAAACAGTGTTGTGCAAGAATTTATGGTAAATATTTCTAAAGTAGAAATTAAATATAAATTACCTTGATGAAGATAAATATTATTTATTTAAAAATAATATTTATAGTCTAACATATCCTCTATATAAAAATATATTAAAAATATTACCCTCATTAAAAAAAAGATTGTGATATGTCTGGCTTTTCATTAAATAAAATATTTTAAAGTTGATAATCTTATCCAAGTGGATCAAAAATATCATACATTTTACCCTTGGGTAATTATAGTCAATATATACTTATAAAATAATTTGAAGGTAAGTTTGTGGCTTATTAAGTAGTTCTTATCTTTTTATTTTTAACCTTTAGTCACCCGATTTACCCTTTACTGTAGTAACAAAAATTAAAATGTTTACTATTAATATTGTCCAAAAATAAAAAGAAACTATTTACTAAATTTTTACCTCATGATTAAAATTATGATAATCATATTTAAAATTTCAAATAAAAAAAATTTAGAATTTAATTTAAAATAAAACTGTCAAAACACAACGAAAATAGTATTTCAGAAAAATGACCTTTTCAAATAAAAAATGTTATTGTACTAAATTAAAGAATAAAATAAATTCCAAAAACCATAATATATATTTTTTATATAAAAATGAACTAATAAAATTATAATAATAACCAAAATATAATTTTACTTTAAAAATTTCTTAAAATAGAAATACAGTTTTCAATTAAATTTAGTATTTTTTCACTATTCATTAAAAATAATTCTTTTGAGAGAATTATCAAAATTTCATGTTAAGATAATTAATAAATGCTAAATTAAAAAAATTAAATTTATATTTTCAAATAATTTTTTTATAAATTTCATAAATTAATTAGAATGAAAACCCTATTTGGAGAAAATATATTTTTTTCAAGAATAAAATGACTTTACAAAAAATTGTGTGATTATTTTATAAGATTATTTTAATAAATTTATATTGATTTAGTCATTAATTATTATTTCATTAATCAGTTAATAATATTAATAACCACTGATATAATGTACATGAAACAACATAAATGTAATATTTTAATAATATTACACATCTTATTCAAACTTGTTGTTGCGTGTAACAAAAGCTATTGAAGAAATAAAATTATTTAAATAGAAATAATTCATAAAAATATGGCGGGGGGTTTAAATTATACCCCTATTAAAATAAAAGTTTCCCTCAAAATTCATCACCCACAAAAAATAATATGAGGATATCTCCACCTTATAATATCCTCAGGTTCCCACGTAGCTTCCTTAATTTGGTGGTTTCACAAAAAAAAACAAGGTGAGTGGTCTTGTTTCATATAACATTATCTCTATGATATAGAGTCTCTACCTATTATTCTTAATAATAATGGTATTTCTCCACTGGTATGAGCTTTTATTTTATTACATGTGAAGGATCACATATGTACTTCCTCAATATATATACATGGAACACATCATGAACTTGATAGATATTTGGTGGAAGATCAAATTGATAAGATATCCTCCCAATAAAATCAATAATTTCAAAAGGACCTCTATAACTAGGGATTATATTTCCCTTATTTCCAAATCTCATCACTCTATTCTTGATATATATTCATAGTAATATGTTTTCACCCAATTTGAACTCCATATATTTCCAATGATTTCCAGAATAAACTTTTTTTGTTGACTCCAAGCTACTCTTATATTATTTTGAATGGATCTTTCCATATATACCATTTCCTCAGCATGATTAGGTTCCATTAGATTCCTTTCTCAAACTTCACTTGATCATGATGGAGTTTTTATGTTCTTACTAGAGAGATATTTATAAGGATCAATATGAATTCTAGAGTAAAAGATATTGTTATAAGAAAATTCTTCCAAAGGAAGGTATTTATACCAGCCACCATTGAAACACATAGAGAGAGATCTCAACCGGTCTTTTTGTGTTTGAATTATCCTCTCAAATATACCATCAATATAAGGATGATAAGAAGTGTTGAAACTTAACATTTTATCCATATATTGATAAATATTTGACCAGAACCTTGAGGTAAACATTTTATTTTATGCAGGTATCATTGAATATGGTACTCCAAATAAACTTAATAATTAATTAATATATATTTTGGAAAGATAATTCAAAGATAAATATTCTCTCTAATATAATCAATGTGTTATTACTTCATAAGGTGGTCGACTAAAACCCATAAGTACCTTTACATCAAAGATATGATAAACCCTAAAATTTACCAGTACCTTTCATTATATAACCAAAAAATTTAAAGGTATTATTCTTTAAATAATTTGTTCACAAATAATATACAAAAACAAAGGGTTGTATTTCAAAAAATGTATTTTAAAGTATCCTTAATCAGTATAAACTCCATAACATAAAACATTAAAAGGGGTTTCAATGAATTTGAACTTTTGATCAACCATAACCTCATAAACCCGTGATGGTATCTATAAATCCTAAGTTAATCATATATAGTAAAACATACACTTAAAAAAGTCAATTCACCCCTTGTTATTTATATATTATCTTAATTATACAAAAACATTTTCATTTTAAGATTGGTTTCATATTTTTTTTGATAAAATATCAAATGTTATTTCATTTTTAATGAAACTATATAGAGGGAGATAATCAAAATAAATTTCCCAAAATTATGAACTGTAGAATTTTAATATTGATTATTCATACAAAATCAAATAGGAATAATATAAAAAGGGGAGGATACTTTTTCCCTAATTATCATGATTTAATTTATCTGTTATTATTGCATAATATTTACAATTTTTCTTTTCCTTCAGATGTTTTTGTGTCTTATCATACACTTTAGTACTTAGATTGTGGAATTGATTCAAATTATTCCCAAATGACATGAACATGAAACACTAATGTGTGGGTGGTGTAATAAATTGAAACATCTTCTCATACATTGAATTAAATAAACCATTAATCCCATTTCAACATCCATGTGATTTATGACCCACCTTTCTATAATAAATCACCTCCTAATTCCATTCATGAAATTCCATTAATACTTCTTCCCAAATTTATGGCATGTAGATGGTTGGAATTTCATTCTACCAATTGAGTTTTCATGATACTCTATCATCCTTTTTTATCAAAACCATTTAAATAGTGGGAATGTATAATTACAATTTATACCTTTATTGCACATAGAATGAATTATTCATAACTACTAAAGTATCTTATATCCATGGCATTTAGAAGACTTGGTTTTATTCCACTATTGAATTGATAATTTTTTATTTTAGTGGTAATTATTAAATTAGAAGTATACCATGAAAAGTCTTGTAAAATTATTTTCATATGTACAAATAGATCAATCATCATTTTTATTATGATCTTGGTATTCATTCTCTATATTTTTTGATATAATATAAGGTAAGTACATACTGAGAAATACCCCCTTAAACTCTTCACATTCCATATATTCGATTTCTTATTATTCTATTATGTAATTAATAAGATACCACCACTGATATGATTCTCCCTATAAATAATAAATATTTTGGAAGTTTTTTTCATGTCATGGAATTTAAGAATTGAAAATATTTTCTTAGTGGTGTTGATCCATTACTCAACAACTAGTGGGTTTGAAGACCCACTAAGAGAATGTGTATTTTTCTACATGAAATATTCAACAATATACAGTTAACTTATTTGATAATTTTAAAACTCAACATGATTCATATCCTGAGAAATATTCCTGATCATAGTAGAAAGATTCTTCATTCCATCCCCCATTATGTTTGGTTTCTCTGGAGGACAATCATTTCATTTTCTTTCACACACAACATTAACACAATTCCTAAGAGTTCCATATATTGACTAAAAATTGAAATAATATCATGATAAACACTAATTATAGTGAAAAAACATGTAATCATGAAATATAATTTACAGGATATCAAAATCACAAATCCTCATTTATATATATGACAACTTAGGCTTCACCTAAGTCATTCTTGGTCATTATTTAAATCCTTCATAATGGTTCCTAAATATTTTTTGAATTTATAAAGCTTATATCCCAAGAGTATTAAACCAGGAGTGCAAAAGGCCCATTTTCATGCACTAAGGGTTTATTGGGTCATGCTTAATGTGCCCATTTCAGATTTTTTTAACCCTAGATACCTTTGTTCTATATACACACCAACTTGTAGTTTCTAGACTGGGATATAAATTATTAGAAACCCTTTGATCTATCCTTTACCAAAATTCCATGATATTTTCCTATACTTTGAATTATCATCAGAATTATCCTTAGAAATAACCCATAGGCATACACTTATGCATATCAATATGGATCTCACTGATGTTTTTCTAATCCTAATCACTAAGTGTTGACTATAAATTTCCTATGATACCAACTATAATGAATTAGTATTTTTATAAAAAATATCAAATCCTTTCAGATGAATATTTATTGAATTTCATAAATACACACCCACGGACTGTAATAGTTTAGTGTCTTTTTATATTAGATGCACAACCTTCTTATTTCATGAAATATATACAACATCTCCCTCAAAGATCTTCTAAAATAATAACATTATTAGGAATACCCAACCTAAAACTTTATTCATAAATTGGGGAAGTAAACATAAGAAAGGGTGATCTCAAATGCTCATTAAGGGTAAATATAATAGATATAAATCTATTATTATATGTGATAAAAAGATAATAATAAGGGTATATATTCATGAAAAGTACATACAATGTTCACACTCAACATGTTATAGATCATAAACATGATTCATTTAATAAAAATTATCATTATAGAAAAAATGGTCCATAAGAGTGGGAACTAATCAAAAATAAATCATTAAAAATAGGATCATGTTGTAAAAGTGTTTTGACATCATAAATATAGGAAACATATATCATATTTCAAGGTTAACTACCAATTCCATCAACATAGCAGATCATGAAATATCAATTTTTTTATATTATGGACCAGGACACACATATTTCCTTTAATATAGAAGGAAAAACCTATTTTTCATAGTATATCAGCATGCACCTATTTACCATAGTGGATTATAATACACATGATTCCCATAGTGGATCAGGACACACATGTTTACTATAGTGGATCAACCCCATTGAATAGTTTCCCATTATTATTTTTGAGATATTAATCTTTACTCAATGAATTGTAGGGATAGTAGGTATCACCTATTACATAAAAAATAATAAATATTTTTTCCACAATATCATAAAATATTCAACATCACAAAAATAATGATATAAAATAGATTTCATAAATATTTCATCCAAGTATAAACTGTGAAAAAGGGAACAATTTTCACTAGCATCATGTCATTGTAAAAATAAACCATCTAGAGTGAGAATAAGAAATGTATACTTGTAACATATCCCTAGTAAATATTATTTAATATCAATGGATTTTATCTTAGATGTAATCTTATTTTGAAAGATCACCCAGAATAATTCTTTAGGAAAATAACATTTTCATTTTGAAATCTTTTTTTTAACAAACTGTGCATTTAGAAATGAAAATTTTTATTTGAAAATAAAATTATATGCATGTAAAGGATTCATATTTCCATTTTTAATCATGATAGTGGAAAAATAATATAATTATAAATAAGTTAAAAAATAATATTCCTTATGTATTTGTTTTGGAAAAGTCATAAAGTACCTCATTTGGAAAATGAATAAAAGAATCCTTTAAAACCATTTAGTAACGAAACATGGGTAAAAATTAATTTAAACATTATTAGTTTAATATAAAAAAAAAATTTATTTTTTTTTATAAAACATGAACATGGAAGGAAATTATTCCCAAATAAAGACTCAAATATAAAGAATCATAAATAACGATAATAATGAGAAATAAACCCTTACCCCAACTCTTGCATTTCCATGTTCAATGAAAAAAAATTGTATAATAAATATGGATTTATTATAAATGTATTATATAACCATATTTATATATCATAACATTTATGATTTATTTATAACATCTGATCAATTGTTTATTAATATGTTTTTATTAAAATCATTATTCTGGGTTATGGATGCTTCATTTTCCAAGAATGTTTCAGTTCTGTTGTCTCGATCCTTTTACATTGATAATGGTCCCATAATTTTAAAAAATTTAATAATGGTATAAAATACATATATAATAATTGTAGACATATTTATTATTTTTCATAAAAATTATAGATAAAAAATGAATTACACCGTTCATGTAGACGGTCTGATGTATTTACACATGAACACTATTTCCATTATCATATAATGAAATAAAAGAAAAGTAAATAACAATAAAACATTGTAGAATAATTATTTTGTTATATCAATCATATATATTACTAAAACACATCCTTATCGTAATCTATGTGAAATATAAATGAAAAACGAATCACATTGTATCATGGAGTTGGTTGTCCAAACATACACATGAGCGACACTATCGTTTTCCAAAGGATTGGAGGATAATATGGTAGAAATGATAGTATCATTAAAAAAGTATAATAATTTTATAAATATCATATATAAATATTAAACCCACTCTAATTCCCATCCATAAAATATTTTCATAAAAAATGAATTGTATCGCTACGTGGAGATGGTAAGTTATACGTATGCACGAGCGATACTTTCACTTCCTATTTGATGAGAAAGAGAGGGTATAATTGTGTTCTAATAATCATAATACCATTTAAAAAGATTTATTATACTGAATTTATTATTTTTATGATTATTATCATATATGTATTGGAGGTAAATAAGAGTAGAAAATGAAAGCGATCAGTTAGAGAAATTACCTCTTCTTCAGAACGACTCCTTTAGATCTCCTCTAAAGGGCTCCAGGTTTGGTATTTTGGGAATAAAAAAACCTCTATAATTTGGAGAGGTAAGTGTAAAAAATATTTTTTATAGGATGGTCAAGATGTAATTCTCAAATTTGTGAAATAAAGTAAAGGAGGAAGTTCCCTTTTATAATTGAGGTGTTGTAAACTTTTAGAATTTTTCAAAAGATTAAAATATAACATGACTATTCTTGGTCCAAATTCTAAAAAATGGCATATAAATACATATGGGAAGATATTTTCATCCACATATTATCTCATTTTTTATTATATCATTTTTATGATTTTTAGGTAATTTTAAAAAATATTAAACCCATAAAATATTATTATTATCAATTTTGATACTACTCATTACTTTACCTTTATAAACACCAATACAATAAGTAGAATTAGAAAAAAATATTTTATTATATCTTAAAAATATCTTGATAACCTATAGAATTATTTAATAACCTTTAATATATGAAATTATGTTAGTTTTTATATTTTTAATATATTTTAATTGATTATTCCATTAATTAAATAATACCCTCATTAGCATTGTGGATGAATTTAAGGTAACTATTTATTCAATAAAAAGTAAAAATAAATTACCATAATAAATATAAATATTTTATATTTCAAAATAATATTTATAGTCTAAAATATCATTTAGATAAGCACATTTTAAGAATATTACACTTATTAAAATCAAGAGTGTGACATGTTTGACTTTTCATTAAATAAAATATTATAATGGTCATAATCTTATCCAAGTGGTTCCAAAATTTCAAAAATTAATACATTAAATGATTATGATTGTGATATATATATATACAAAATGAATTATTTATGCGTTTGGTTCATTTAATTGTTCTTATAATTTTTTTATCCATTATTGACCAGATTTACCCTTTAAAATAGAAACAAAATTTACTAAGTTTACTACTCATATTCTCCAAAAATAAAATGAATCTATTGGATAAATTTTTAATTCCTAATTCTAAATATGGATTCCATTTTTTATAATTCAAATCATATAAGTTTTAGACATTATTTTAAAATTAATTTGGGAAATTGCAATGAAAAACAATTTTTCAAAAAAATTTCTTTGTTAAATATATATTGTTTTTATACTAAATAAAAGTATAAAATCCATTTAAAAAACCGTAATTGAATTATTTTAAATAATAATGAACTGATAAAAATTTAATACTACTAAAATAAAATTTGACTTTCTAAATATCATAAAATAAAAATACAATTTTCTATAAATGTTAGTATTTTTCCACTATTCATTAAAAAATTAGTTTATTTAAAAAATTATCAAAAATTATTCTTGAGATAATTTTTACATTATGAAATAAAAAATGAAATTAATTTTTTCAAATAATTTTTCTAAAACTTTAGGAAATTTATTAAAATAAATTCAATTTTTAAAGAAAGTGTATTTTTTGAAGAATAAAATGACAACTAAAAATTGTGTGATTATTTTCTAATATTTTTTCAATGAAATTATATTTATTTACACATTTTTAGTTAATTAATTATTTATTTAATTAATCCTATTCATAACTTATAATACAACAACTAGGAAACAATAGACAAAAAATATTTTAATAATATTACAAAATTAACTTGAAATCACTATTGTTTGCAATGTAGGATAAAAGATATAATTTTTTTAAAGGATAAATATTTCATAAAAATCACAAGGTGTTACATTCAGACTATCATTAATTGGTTTTCATTAATATTTATATTATTTTTTTACCCTTTATTCTTCTTAGGTTTTATTCTTAATTATTTATATATTATTTCTTCTTTTATTTTAACTTTGTACCATTGGATATAGTCTCCTCACTATATTCCTTACACCTTAAATACTAATTGGAAGCCCCTAGTGTGTGAGGAGGTTTAACTGAGGTTAATTATCTACTTAAATAAGTTATGTTTTGAAGTACTAGGCTGTTAATGTTACAATGTGGTTTTAGAGGAGGTTTTTCTTCTTCTTTATATTTCTATAATATTTAGGAAAGGTATACATGATAATAGGATGTGATGGGTCTTGGTAATGAGCTTGTACATGGTATTAGCTAACCCACGTGTCGGGGAAAACTTGATTTCCCATGGATGGAATTATTTTTCATGTCGTTTTCTTGTTATGTTTTCAATATTACTCCACTTTGGGTAATTTACTTATTGTGTGATATTTTTGTTTATTGAGATTTTACTCGTAGGATGATTTGACAAGAGATGTTTATACATTTATCATGATAAGATAATAGGGATATACATTTACATGAATTTTTCATGCTAGAAACATATTTATTAAATGTGAAATAACTTCCCATATAATCTATATAATTAATCCCTTGTTTTATCTGAAAACAATAAGTGAAATAAACTGTCCTGTTATGCCACTTTGCTTCTTAAGATAAGTGTAGTGGAACATTAAGTAAGTGGTACTCTATTGTTGTTCTCACCTTTTGAGGCAGTTTTTACCATGTATACTATTTTATAAGGAGTACATTGAGCCTTATTGATAAAATTACTTCATTCTATCTTTTATTTGAGCGTCATGAGATTAATAATAACCAAACTCTAAATGTTGCTGAGTCGAAACTTCTATTAGTTTTTGGGAACCATATGGATGATATACTTCCTGACATATTCTTGTGTGTAAAATTATCTATGGAAAATGAGACTGATTTAATCTTACCATCGATGTATGATCTGTTCATAGAGCTACATCTATAACATCCTCTTACATTCACTAGGAAGGGAGGCCCTATGTAGAAAATTTATGGAGTGAGTAGGCCTAGATTATTTTTGAGTACCTCGAGAAACCCTTAGATAAGAGGGTGGACCATTTTATTTTCTTTTTATGAGGACCAACCAAGTTCTATTGGGTCATTATGGAGTAAGGAATATATTAATATGAGAAAAATTGAAGGACATCAAGGAAAAGTATATAATACACCTCTATCCATAGAAGTTAAGGGATGATAGAGCTCAAGAGTTCATGAACCTAGTGTAATGGAGTATGAAAGTGATTGAATACATTGTGCGTTTCACCTACATATAATATTTTTATCTATCTTTTTAATTAAATGAGTTATCTTGGGTGAAGAACTTCCAATATGGGATTCACTATGAGATAAAACCACAGGTGAATGTATTTATCCTGAGAAACATTGTAGACATGATGAATCCTGCTATCATCAGAAAATGGAACTTGAAAGAGGATACTAGTGGAAAGAAGGAAGTATCAGTAATATAATTTAGGATATATTCTTCTATAAGAAATAATATCCACTAATATGGTTACCAATGTTGAATTAATTTTCATAGTAGCTATGCGAGTGAAAAAATATATCGATATTATGTCTTGGTGGAGTGATTTTAGTGTTGCATGGCTAGCCAAAATCACTTCTACAATCCTTTACTTATAGTGGTGAACCATTATTATAAGTGTATCGGTCATATCTAAAGATTTTTTAGGAAATTTTAGTTGTTAGGTAGTGTCAGGGGATCATTCCAGTTGCCAGAATCTAGGAAAGATTCAATAGTAGTCAGGTATCTAGAGTTACATTGGATGCACAAGATGAGGTAGAGGACGTTGTACACTGATGCAAGAGTAAAAGTATCACAAATAGGTTTCCATAAAGGGGTTTCATACTAGAGTATATGGTAGAGGGGTGAATTATGAACATATACAGTCTACTCTAACCGGTTTGGATGTGGGACCTCCAACATTTGAGGTATGATCCTTTTTTGATCTACCATTGCTTGTGTTTTATCTAATATATGAGTATCACATCACTTTTTATCATCTCAACTTGAAAATTTATTAGGTTTGGTTTTAATGAAAATGGATGGAGTTTTGAACCTCGACACACAATTAGTGGTCATAATAGTGGGAATTAGATGGTTCAAGGAGTTTTTCCTTGAAATTAGTGAATAACATTTCCTTTAGGAGTTTTCTGTGATGGAAATAGAAATGTTTTATTTCATTATTGGTATTTATTAAATAGATCTATACCGGTATCATATTGACTCTAATCAAAAGAGAGTTACCTTTATATCTCTAGAAGGGTGAAACTATTTTCACCATATTAAATGAGGTATTTAGGATGGTTGTACATGACCAATTAATTGAAGACTGGATTGTCTCACGAATTATATTGTAGTACTTATTCTGGATGATAGAGATTTTCAATGGAGTGATTTTACTCCGGTCGTATACCGTTTTCAATACGTATTTCCTAAATAGTTTTTTGGATCACCACATGACCAGGAGGTTAATTTTATAATAGAGTTGGTGTGTAACACACCAAGATTTTTTTCTATTTTTGTTTGAATTAATTTAATATTCTTCATATTTTTTATTTCATGCAACAATGAATATATCTTGTATTATATGAAATTAAGAAGTTATTATTAAATTTTAAGCAGAACCAAGTCATGTTTGTGCAACATGAAATGCATATAGTATCTATTTTTACACCCAACACTATTCTTTTTCTTGTGATACACACAATACCAAGTCCCTTTGATATCTTGCGTTACACATAATGTCAAGATTTACCTAACTAAAAAATACCATTAATATTGGTATTAAAATATTTCTATAATTATCTGTTAAAATGTAATTTATGAATATTATTAACTAAATTATGAAAAATATGACTTAAAATGTGTATAAAATGAACTCTTTGGTTATTTATTAGATAGAAATGAAGAAACTAATTGAACATACATAAAGTCATTCTATAAGAAAACTATTTTTCTATACACCAACACCATTTTATTTAAATAAATTAAAAAAACTATTTATAAATGTTTTGATATATTATATATTAAATAAAATTTTCTCACACTCATCAAATATATTTTATAATCATAAGATATGAAGAAATCAAATTTTATGAATAAAAAGATGTATTTTTTTAAAAGGTAGTTTTGCTGCCTTTAAGTGGTGAAACCATTTTAAATATAATTTTTGACACTTTTTTAATACTTATTTGAGAAAATAAACTTTATTTTTTTAAATAAGAATATACAAATTTACTTTGTGTGAATTTTTGTTATTTTCTGATAAGGTTCATTATTTGATGAATAATGAAGGAAATAGGATTTTCGTTCCATTTTTTTCATTGAATTTATTTATATAATTAAATTATAATTTAATTTCGTTTTACTATTTAATTAGATTTATTTTATGTAAATTAATTCAATTTAGGTCATTAGAACCAATTTCACATTGCAATTGGATATAGAATCATTTAAAACAATTAAACTTTTCACTAAAAAAACCCGCTGTCGCGGCACATCAACAAGATTAATTATAAATAAATTTATTCAAATTATATTATTTTAATGTGTCCAAAAGAATTAAATATTTGTGATCAACATAATTTATAATTTCTAATAATTTAAAAATAGTTTTTGACCAAAATTATTACTAAAAGTAATTGAAATTAATTAGAGTGATTAAGGTAAAAAAAATATTTATTAATGACTATACGTAGAAAATAAGGTGTAAAAATGAACTTAAACTTGTCTAAATATTATTTTACGGCTATATTTATGAAACTAAACCTATAATGATCTATATTGATCCATTTTTAACCCTTGGGGGATACGTAAAACAAGGGGAACACACAATTCATTCCAAGAATACCCAATGTGCCCTTTTCCCCTCTTATAAAAGGCCTCCTACCTCCCTCACTTTACAGTTCTCAAGCAATTTTTCCCAAAAAAGAGCCCAAAAATATCCTCAAAAAATTCTATCCCTTCATCCTGGAAGTCTCTCTTTGGAAAAAAATCCATCCAAGGAAGCCCTTTGGTTCAAACTGAAAGAAGTTACCCAAAGAAGAAGTGACAACCTTTCTAAAGGTATTTTGTTTTATTTTTCATTCTAATCCTATAAAAGTTTCTTATTAAATGATTATATAATAAACTAAGTATAAAAAATATAGTTATATATTTTATATTTAATGTTTTAGACCTACATCTACACACACTTCCATCAAATGGGTAACGATCTTACTGTTCTTGTATGAGACTAACTACCACCTCACGAAACGATTTTGTTTGTTTTTTTTCCGTTACCACCTCTCATGGTTGGTAATTGTGATGTAAAATAAGTTTCTATATTATATAAATAATATAATTATGATCTATTCATGCTTCTTTAATTTCTATAAAACACATTCCTTCATGCATTCCGTTGTTGTGTAACTACGATAACTTCGTTAATGGACTTGTGGACTACAACCTCCTCAAAGCGATGTGATTCATTCATAATTTACATGAAATTTATTAAGGATGGGTTTAATTAACTTATATGATTTATATGAAATAATAATTCTACTTTAATGATAATATATATACATATATTTAATTTACTTACTTTCTTTCAATACGAAAAGAAAACCGAAACAACGTTTATGCTTACGTATGACATAACATCTCCATGAATGGTGTATTCCATTTCATATTTCTATATTTTATATATAATGATAAATATTTATGTAATTAATATATATAATATATACACCATGTTTTTTATTATGTAAATAATTAAATCCTGATATAAATTAGTGGATCAATAATAAAAATTAAAAACATGTACTATAAACAAAACAATTATTATCTAAAAAGTTAATTTAACAAAGAATTGTTATAAAAATTTAATATAAAGTCATAAGTGAATAATATATTGTATTATATATAGTAATATGTGTAGTTGTTATATTTATAATAAAATTAAATTTACTATATATGTGTTTTGAATGTGTACGAAGAATGTCAAGACTTAAGGTAAGGGTTTTCTCATCTCACTTTTTATATCCACGAGATACATGTCATGTTAACCACCCATTTATTTTGTTGGGTTATAAACTTCCAATTAATTTATTATATTCTAAATATACTTAAATCTATGAGTATTTACATATACATTTTATTATATCTCTTTCATGGGGTTAACGGTTCAATAGTTACCAAATTTGCAACATAATGTTTTCTCATGTTGCCTTATTCCAGACACATATTATGTCTTGAACCTATTTTTTATGGGGTGAATATACTTAAGTTTGAAATTTCATATCATGAATATAATTTTTTTCCATATATTGTAAGCTTTATGTAATTTTATTCTTTCATGGGTAATATGTAACGACCGAAACTTTTATCAATGGAAATTCCTTTCTTATAATTATTTCATATAGTAAAATCACAATTTAATCACATTAATAAAACAATACAAAAATTATAAATGAATAATGAATGGAATAAGAGGTATTTTTAGAGGTTATGTAAATTATAATAATGAAATAGAAAATTGACTTTAGAAATTGTAATATGACCCTTATAAATAGTAAACTGGCCAATAGAATAGTAACCTTACCTATTAAAGTATAATAAAATTTGGGTATATTATAAATTAAAATATTATTTAATTATAACATTATTTAAGTAAATAAATGCTTTAAAAAATAGTAATTAAGTGATGGTATTTTATAATTTATAAATATCTAATTACAATTTGATGATTAATTTTTTAATTTAAAAGAAAATTTATTTTCACAAAATTTATTAATAAATTTATATTTTTTAATGATTTTAATATAATTTTATGAGACCTTATTTAATTTTTAAAAGTGATATAAAATGAGTTATAATTTTAAAATATTTATTTTTTGAGTAAATGATGGTTTTAATTAAAAATTAAATTTCTCATATTTATAAAATTATTTTTAAAAAATTGAGATTATTTTTTAATTCTACATGTTGTAAAATGGTTTGGGTAAATTTTGGGGATTTTTTTGAAATACTTTAATTTTTTGTGAATAGTGAAATACGTTAATTTACGGCATATATACATTATAATTTTAATACAATTTTTCTTGATTAATCATTGATTTAACCACCATAATATCAAACATACATTTATTATTTTAATAAATTTATTAATAATGATCAAACTATTTATAATCTTGAGGAAAAATAATAAACTAATTAAAAGAATAATTAGAAAACATCCCTCTCTTCTACTATAAATACCGCCCCTCACTTTCTCTTCTCCTCACACATTAAAAGATTTTAGACTTATAAATATTCTATTCAATAATCTTCCCAAACACCTCCCCCATGTCTAATATCTCTTGGTCTCAACAAAAGACCAAAACCGTTTCCCTATGGAGTTTCTCAAGGAGGAGAAATTCAAGAGGTAAATTCCTCCTTTTCTTTTAATTTCTTTTCAAGTTATTATATTTTATTAATATCTCATTAAATATCCTCATCCAATGGCATTATAACTTAATTAAATTACATATACTAGAATTTTATTATGATAATGTAATAATCCATCATCAAACCCCTTCTCCCTCCCTTTTATTCTAAGAATTAAACCATCATCTGTGAGGTATTGATTTATCTCCTTCACAGACAACATATTTTAGTTATCAATTATCTCATAAAATACTCTCTTAAAAAAATTATAATGGCTGAATCAGATTGTAAAATTTATTTTTTAAACATTTTTATGTTATGGGACTAACATATATATATATAATAAAATAAAATAAATGATTTTGTTGTGATAAAAAATTGCAATAATTAATCTAAATGATTTTCATTAACATGTTTTCTAATAGTTCCTCCTCATATATGGGAAAAAATAATATATAATACTAATTAAAATTATATGTTTTCATTAATGACATATAATTCAAATGTTGGATAACTCTACTGATGAACTTGCATACTCATATACAAGTGAACCGATCATGAAAACTTAGAAAACGAACACTACAGAACAATGAAATTGAATAATATAACACATAAAAATGGTCATAAATGAACTTTATAAAATTATAATAATTAAATCAAATTAATAAACTGTTCTCTAATTATTAATTATTGAATCTATTTTTATTATTGAATACATTAATATCAAGTGTAGAACCGTTTCAGACATAAGGTAAGGGATCCTTTCTGAACCTCTATATTTCATTCAGGATTTGTTTTCTATATATTTAACCAATGTAAATCTTATTTATTTTTATAAAATTATTATAAATTATGTTTATATTCTCTAAAATCTTTTAGTTAGATCATATAATCCTTCTTTTATGGAGTAATACGTGTTTTATTATGGTTCTCTTCTGAAATATTCCTGAAAAGCAAACATGATTCAAGGGAACTTCCTGATTTCATACCTATTTTTAAGTGCACTCCATAATATGTTTTAAGACACCATTTTTTCTAAAATAACTCATTTTATCATGAAAATATAACTTGGTTCATATATATTTTTATACAAATAATTATTTCTTTACCGTTTTAAATATTATATAATATTTTCCCTAAACCATGCTAAAATGATTTATTTATAATGTCTATAAAACACTATTTTTAAACATATTCACTTCAATTTGACAGAAAGTATCATGATATATGCCTATTTTTTCTTATAAATATCCTTGTATTATTTGAATCATATATTTAATATATACCATTATAATATTCTCCTATTTTATTCTTTTTGATATGATTATGATACACAATTCTTTCCATGGGTAACCCTTATGTTTATGTTTGATTCCTTATATATGATTATTCACATGGAAAAAATATTCATGAAAATTTTATTATTGGTTCACCCATATAGTGGTCCAATTAATTGACTAATGTTTAGTCTCATGAGACATCATGTGCAATGATCTTGGTGGTTAGCCTTGACTCATGCTCCATGTGCAATGGTCTTGGTGATTTTTCTTGACTTGCAATCCTCTATGTGTAATGATCTTGTACTCAGGGTAAATTCATGTTTTATGTTTCTGCCACATCACTCTACTTATATGATTATATGATCCCATGTTGACTATGTTTTGATTCTCTATGTTTAATCATGTTCGATGCATTTTTATCATTTTTTATGCCTTCTAACCCATGTGTTAAGATTTATTTTAATATTTATTTTTCTAATATTTTTAGATAATCCCCTTGTTCATGTTTTCACCCAGGTTATCCTATTCAGATTTAATGTCTCAAAGGAAGCTAGGATCTCTTTGTGAATATTAAATAGAACATGTACTAATTTATTAATCAATATGTTTAATTATGAATCTAATCTCCAAGACATTAGACTTCATGATCCTTGTCTTGTAATTTAATCTTTAATTATGCTTAAAACCATGTCTTGATATGTGTATGAGGATTTGGTCACCATTGTTGGTATTAGAGTAAGGACTAGTTATTTTTGGAGACTAGGAATAGTGAACTTTAGTAAGAACCCTAGGGATATGACTAAGTATGAGAAAACATGCCTAAATTTTGGTTAGTATAGAGTAAGTGACTTGTCAAGAAAATACGTCCCTTCCTAGATAATATAAGTGGAAGTGGTTCTTAAAAAAGTGTACCTAGGATTAATAACTCTAGCTAGGTGTTCCAAGTGTGTCTTGGGGTAACCTGGTACATGAAAACAAAACTTACTAGGCACCTAGTTTGACACTCCCAGGGGATATGCTTTGGTAAATTAATAAGCTCATTATGAACCATTATTATGGGAGAAAAACATACCTATAATAGAATATATGTTAGGAAATAGATCATCAACAACCTATATTGAAACCTTGGGAATCAAAATATAGGATATACTTTTCCTTTACATGTTTATCCTTTTATGTTCAATGTTTTCTTTTATTATGCTTATTGGATAAGTATTCAAACACACTAACTGTACATTTTTTTTCTTAGTTAATGGATGGGAATAGAAGAACTCATGAAAAAAATCAATTTTATAGGAAATGTTATGATTTCCCTAATGATAAGACAAATCTGATGAAAGGGGGTGCTCAAAACTTCATGACAGTACATGATCAATAGGGTCAAGTTCTGAATAATAACTTGAATCATGTGGAATAGCCTCCTCCTAAGAGATAAAAAGTTGCGATTGAATCCTTAATATAGAAAAAGGCTCCCATTTTAGTGGATCTTCCAACCCCCTCCTCATAGAATTGTGGATTAACTCCATTGAAAATATATTCTCTATCCTCGAGTGCTTAAAAGAAGAGAAAATTGTGTTGGGGGTCTATCGTTTTGATGGAGAAGATGATTAGTGGTGAACACTAACAAAAAACAAGAAGTTCATGGAGGAAATTGATTCCATGGAATGGGAAGACTCTAAGAAAATATTTTTGAAAAAATATTTTCCATATACCCTCTATCTAAAGATGAAAAAATAATTACTTGGGTTGAAGCACTAGGAAGACGATCTTATCTGGTCATATGAGGAAAACTTCACAGGGCTTGCAAGATACACCTCCATATTTGTAATGAATACCAAAAGTAAGGTGGATCACTTCTTTAGTTGACTAAATTCAATTCAATGAAAGATGTTGGTGATTCAAGACTTTGATAGCTACAAAGAGACTATTTATTGTGACCTCAAGGTTGAAATAGAGATCAGAGACTCTCAGTGGTCTCATGGGACCAATGAAAAACGAGGAAAATAGAGTCTATTATGGGTGGATCAGTAGATAAATCCCATGATGGAAATAAAACTCAATATCCCATGTGTCAAAATTGTGGGAAGAAGCTTCTCCTGGAACTATCTAAAGGGAACCAGAAAATACTTCAAATGTGGAAGAATGAGGTATCTAGAAAATAACTGCTGAAGGGATATGAATAATCCCACAAATATGGAAGGATAAGGGAAGGTTAAGATAAAAAATCATCATATAGTATAGTGTTACAACTGCAAGGAACATGAGTATTATGTGAACCATTTACCTAATCCAAGGGTTGTTGGAGGAAATCAACAACAACAACCTCCAAGGAAGCAAAGAAGGGTATATGCTATCACTACTACTGAAGTGGAGTCTAACAATGATGCAGTGAAAGTTATGTTAATTATTAATTCAAGAATAACTAACACACAATTTTATTATAGTTCTATTAATTCTTCCTCATCTTGTATGTTTAATATAACTATTCAATCACCACCTCAAAATCTGGAGGTTGAGTTATTTTCGAGAACAATAAATGAGGAAGTTATTGAATCCAAAGTTTATAACTCCACCATAGTTATTTTTTTGGACCAAACTACCAAGTAAATATTGTCATACTTCATTTTGTTGAGTTTGATGCTATTTTAGGAATGTATTTACCATCATTATTCAAATCTAACATAAAATATCAATAAAGGGAGATTAAACTTCACATCCTAAAGCATCCTCCAATTCTATACAAGTGTAAGGAGGAGGAAGAATCTCCTTTAGAATCATTGTATCAAGTGTGGATATTACACCCTTACGAAAAAGAATATCTATCTCAAATTATTGAGACAAAAGAGATAATCATGGTTGAATATATTCCCATTTTGATGGACTATAATGATGTGTTCCTAAAAGAGTTTCATGGTCATCATCATGATTGAGAGTTTGAGTTCCCAATTGAACTTACTTCTATATCTATACCTATATCAATGACTCTTTATAGAATAGCCACCATTAAGCTGGAATAACTAAAGAAACAATTACATGAGAATATAGTCAAGGGTTTTATAGACATGAGTTATTTAATATGGACTACACCAGTCCTATTTTTCTAGATTATGGATGGATCAATGAGGCCTTGCATTTATTTTCACGAGCTCAATAAAATCATGGTAATGAACAAGTATCCCCTGACATGAATAAATGATTTTTTAATAAACTACATGGGGCTAGTAATTTCTCTAAAGAGGAACTTCATTTGGGAAATCTATAAATAAGGCGAGGAAGGAATATATCCGAAGACTACCTTTCAAACATGGTTTGGATACTATGAATTCATATTGATTCCCTTCAAAGTCACTAATTTTCTAGAAATTTTCATGGATTTAATGAATAGATTATTTAAATATTACATCAACAAATTTGTGGTAGTATTTAATAATAATGTTATACTATATTCCAATATCAAGGAGGATCTTAAAAAGTGTTTGAATATTGTGTTAAAGATTTTGAGAAGGGGGAAACATTATGAAAAGTATAATAAATGTGAGTTATGGATGAAGGAAGTATAATTATTAGGGCATGTTATCACTAGAAAAAGTATATATATGGACCCTTCCAAGACAAAGTCACTCAAAGAGTGGACTAGGAAAATATTTGTAACAGAGATCTATAGTTTCCATGGTCTAGCAGGGTATTAATTATTATTTGTAAAGATCTTATCATGATTTTAAAACCGACTAACAAATATGACTCGGAAGGGAGTGAAGTTTGTCTGGATGACATAATGTGAAGACTACTTCAAAGAGTTGAAAAAAGGCCTATCACTGCACTAGTGACCAGAGTACCGACAAGTCGGGAACTATTTGTAGCATACAATGATGCTTCAAGGTAGGGATTCTATTGTGTACTAATGAAAAATGATTTATTGACAGCCTACACATCAAGGTAGTGGAAAATCCATAAGAAAAACTATCCTATGCATGATCTAGAGTTAGTAACTCTGGTATTTCCTTCAAAAATATGGTGGCAGTATCTCTATCACATGAAGTGTGAGATATATATTGATCACATGAGTCTCAAATATATATTCACATAAATGGAGATTAATATGCTTCAGAAAAAATAATTAAATATCATAAATGATTATTATTACTCAATCCTTTTCCATCATGGTAAGGAAAATAAGGTTTAATATTCTCTATGTAGAAATGAGCCTACGTATTTATCAATGATGATAATTGAGAAGGATCCAATCTTCTATGATTTTCAAAGGATGGACATGATAACTATTAATAAAGGAACTTAATAAATCCTATCTTAAATTATTTCCCAAACATCCCTTATGTAGAAAAAAGGATGCTCAAAAGAATGATGTAGAAATCCATTAGAAGGTGGAAACTATGAGAAAGGGGAAATCCTATGTGTTTAAAATTGACATGGAAGGAGTTTTAATATTTGAGTCATGAATATGTGTACTATCCAATCCAGAGATAAATGAGGAGATTATGAATGATGCACATAGATCAACCTTATCTATTCAACTAGGGAGAAAAATGATGTATCGAGCTCTCTAAGAGAACTATTGGTGGGATAATATGAAGAAGGAGATCACTGAATAAAATCAAAGTGCTAGGTATTTCAGAAAGTGAAGAATGAAATAAAAAAATCTAAGGGGATGATGAAACCACTACCCATAACAACAAAGAAGTGGTAGAACAAGACTATAGATTGTTTCACTATAATTACAAATAAATATAGAGGAAATCATGCTATATGTTTTTTGTGGATTATCTTAAAAAGATAGATCAATTTATCATAATTCAAGAAGAATTATCACTATATCAACTTACATGGATATACATCAAAGAAGTGGTAAGAATGAATGGAGTACCATTGTCAATTATATCTGATTATGATCCAAGATTGACCTCTAAGTTCTCAAAAAGTATCCAACATTCACTATGTAACACAAAAAATATTTCAAAGTATCTTATCTTTTTAAAGTAATTTAATATCTTATATTGCATGAAACATCGACTTGTCTTGCGTTATATGCAATATTGAGTTTCTGGGAAGTAACACATTTGTAATATAATTATTTAAATGATATATTTATTTATCAATTAAAAATTGTAATATGAATAGTAAAGAAAATTTAAATGTTATTTATAATGTTTTCAAACAAATAAAACATATTTATAATGAAATTTTTATGTTTTGTTAAATTAGTTATATATTTGGAAAAACTATTTTCATAAAAGAACTACTTTTTATTTCATTTTGTGAACAATAATAAAATTAATTTTAGACACTCCTGAAAATTTAATTTACTAAAATAGTCTTCATTTTTGAATTTTGAATATCAAAATTAGCTTAGGAGAAATTTTTGAAAACATTCAATTTTGGATAAATAATGAAAAATACTTTATATAACATAAAACTGACTTTTTTATTTAAATAATTATTTTAAATTTAAATTTATCTTAAATTCAAAATCAATACATAATACATATATTAGTCCAATATAAGTCATTTGAGTCATTTTATAATAAGATTGGATATATAAAATTTTATTGAACCTTTTAACCTCTTTTACCCACCTTCTAGGAACATTAACAAATTTGAATAAAATGTAAATTTACCGCTTTTGTGAATTGAATTTCAAAAATCCGACAGACATGGTTGTCATTAGTAAGTAAAATATGGTTCAACAAGATGAAAATAATGTTTGGTTATTGTAACTTTTGAATTTTATTTACCCCTGTTAAAAGTAAATATGCTAATTAAAGGTAAAAATAATATTATAATTACCCCAACAAATTTCCTAATTCTATTGGATAATTTTTTTGACCAAAATAAAAATTAGTACAAAAATAAGATACTTTGTGATCCATCTTGATTACATTAGGACATTTATTATATTTTATTTAAAGAAGAATTAAAAGTGTTAAATTCAAATATTAGTAAATAAAACATTTTTAATATATGGTATATATAAGATAAATTAGAATATAAATATTAATTATAAATATAAATTTTTTTCCCACATCATAGTATTTTATTTATAAGTTTTAGACATTAAATAATTATCTTTATTTGTGACAAATGATTATGCTGTAATTACCTTATTAATGAAAGATTAAAATAATTGACATTATAAACATTAAAATAAATATAAATTGAAACTTTTTATTCCATACACGAATTTTTTAGATGAATATGACATGTTATTATTGATTAAATGTATTTTATTCGAATAAATCAAGATCTTATGACTAAAAAAAACAAATACTAAATAGTGTAAAAATTGACATATGTGATTTTTTAAAACAAATACTATTTTATTAAATGACATAATAATCCTAAAAATATATGATTTAGCCAAATGACATAGATAATATAAGATATGTCATTAATGAAACACTTGGGGTTCTCTTGAAATTTTATAGTAACTATATTCACTATGTATTATAAAAGTACAAGAACACATGGTAAAAGTTAAAATATTTAACGAAGGGTTAAATCTAAAAGATAAAGTTAATATGGTGGCCTAAACATGTATAAATCATATTAGATAATATTATTTCGACCCATACCCACCTTAACCTTAAAATAAATACATTTGGATCTATTATAAATTGAAAATAATTTTATAATAAATTAATATTTCATGCCTTTCCTATAGTGGACCTCACCTCTCTTATAAAAGAGTTCTTCCCCTTATCTTAAATTCACACATCCAAAGCCATTTGGATCATCCAATCCCTGGTTAAATCGCCTCCCAACTACTCTCACTACAACCTAGAGACCTTACTTTGATCATAAAGCCAACCTAAGGATCCCTTTTGTTCAAATCAAAAGATAGAACCCAAAGAAAAGGTAATTATTTTATCACCTCTTTCAAACTTCTTTTCCTATTCTACTTCCTATTTATTTCTTGTTTCCATACTAAAATTATAACTCCACTAACTTCTATATTAATATACATTATTATAAATATGGTATAAATATTTTAATTATTCTATCTATCCAATTAATGAAAAAGTCATCATGAGTGCGTACGTATGGCTTACCTTCTCCACGTCGTGGTGTAGTTTGTTATTCGAGACTACATTATTTGGATGGGTATAATAATGAGTATAATTAATATCAATAATGAATATAACATGTTATTTAATATGTATATATAATAAACCATCCAATTAAATATCCTTCACCATCAATAGAATGATATTGTCACTCATTCGTACATACAACTTACTATCTCCACGACGCATTGAGAATCATCTTCAATGATCACCATTCAAGAATTTTTATAAAAATATATATATTGATTAAGTATTAGATATATGATATAATATTACTACAATAATAATATATATTTATGGAGATAAATATATGTCATTTAATTACTTCTATACTATACGATAAGAAAATGGAAACAACATTCATGCATACGTAAGGACTACCATCTCCATGAACGGTGTTTCCATTTCATGTATCTATCTATTGTTCATTTTTTATTCTGAATATATATGATATATTAATCATGTTTTATTTTATGGAATCATGTAAAGCATTATCCAAGTGATATGATCAAGAATAAGAAGTTAAAAAATGTATGATAAAGAAAGCGATCATTACGTGAAATATTACTTTAACATGGAAATTATTATTAAATGGGTATTATAAATTCATAAATGAATCATATATGATATGATAAATATGAATATGGTTCTGGTATAATTTAATAACATACTATGAGAATTATATAGGAGGTTAAATGTACACTTTACTAAAGAAAAGTACAAGGTAAGAGTTAATTTCTCAATCACATTATTATCTGAGATTGTTTATGTATAGGTATTTATTGGGATATATTTATCATCCATGTACATGTTTCATAAAAATGTTTTCAAAAGGAATCTTTTATGTATTTATGGAAGGGTATATTTAACTAGATCATCAATTTAAATGTTTTAATGTTTTTTTTCAAAATCTATTTAATTAATGTCCATGTTTTCAAAATGATTTTATGGATTTATTTATATTTACATGATTGTTTTAAAATGTAAAATCTTTTCAAAAGTTTCAAAGTGGTATAGCTAGGAAAATTTTATTCCAAAATATATTTTAAATGAATTCTTTTATAATTTGTGTGACTTTTAAATGATTTAATGAAAAAGGGATATTTTTTTCAAAGAGTTATTGTCACATACATGACTTATTTAAAAGTTATATTTCATTTAATTTTCATTTATGCGTTGTTTTTCGGGTTTCTCAAGCTTTTATGGTGGAATGGGTGAGTTTTCGTGAATTGAGCCAAACCGTGAGCCCAATTCCAGATATAAAAATTAATTTTGTTTCTTTTATAACTTTTTCATTTTTTAATATTTTTCACCCATACAAATTTATAAATGGTCTCCCCTGACATATTAACACCACCATTATAGTTTGGAGTCTTGAGAAATCCATAACCAAGGTGTATATGGGTTATTATTTAAGGGATTGGGCCTGCCCGAAATCCGAAATCCATTTTTAAAAATTAATTTTGATTAATTAATAAAGTATTCAATTTTAATGAATTTTCGGTGCTTTCAAGCCTCATACACGCCCATTGAATCCAGCCGCCTGCCCAACCTCTCTCTCCACTATTTGGATCTATTCTTCATCGTGATTTAGTGCTTAACATTTTAGGGTTTCGATAACCGGTCATATATGAGGAGGTAAGTTCATTCCATCATAAATCTCTCAATTATTACTCTTTTTCCACCATTCCAGTTCTTAAATAACCTCCTCATCCTTCGTAGAACCTCCCTTTAATTTTTTACTATTTTAAATTTCATCTACTGGTGTATTAGAGGCGAGTTTTCCAGATCCCTCAAATAAGTTAGTCCATTTCACTCCTCTTTCAAATAGTTTAGGGTTTCATTATGTTTGTTTAGGGTTTCTTCCCTTTTCATTGAATTGAAAAATGACTATGTGGAAGGGTTTATAACCTAGGGTTTACCCTTGTATTTTATTGTTCTTTTATCATGGTTTTAGTTTTGATTTAGGTCCCCCATGGTGCAACAATGGTGTTATTTGATTTTCGCACAAAGGATTCAAGGTTTTTACTAATTTGGTAGGTTATTCCATATGTTTTAAATCTATGTGAATTTACTTGATGTTTTTATGATATTTTTATGTTCATTTAAATTTATTGTTTCTTCAAAAAACAATTTAGTGGAGTTTGTAGTGAAAATGAATTTTTAATGCCAATTTTAGGTGAAATTAGTAGTTCATTTAGGGCTGCCCTATCAATACTTATTTTATTTTATTGGGATTTATTAGGGATGAAAATATTGTTTTTAATGTTTATCCCTTTTGTTTGTTTCTACGAAAGTTGGTTTTAAAGGTGTTGTGGAACTTGTGAACTTTAAGTGTCATGTTTGTTTAAAAATGGATGTTTTACAAAGATTACATTTCTTAGTTCACATGGGGAAGCCCTAAAATTGATTTTTTTGTTTTAATTGAAAATTATAGGGCTTCGTTTTATGTTTTGGTTACTTATACTTGTGCTCATAGTGTGCAAAGTGGGGTTTTAAGGGAGTGTTGGCTGAAAAACAATGCGGGTTTTTGAGAAATTGTTTTATGGAAATTCAAAGTATTTTGTTGTGTGTTTTAAATGGTATAAAGTGTGTGTAGATACTGTATTGTTTTTAAGTGAACAATATTTGTGTTTTTATATGAGAATGGATGCATGTGGTAGGCTGAATTTGTTTTACCACAAAGGGGGAAGCCCGAGTTCCTAGGTGGGGCAGATGTGTAGTAGTACGACCAGTGGACCAGATGGGTTTTGTCCCTCTTTCACCTAGAATTTGGATAACGAAAACTCTAACTAAACTATTTGGATGATGATTGGGGACCAATAGGTTATGGGTATGTTTCCTACTAGTGGCTCATGCTCTAGAACAAATTTTATTATGGTTACATACAGCGAGGTATGAGGTACATGGGGCCCGAGACTATCTACTGCCTAGGGGTGTTCCCGATTTTGTTCCTCATTGTGTTTGTGGGATTTTCACATGTATTGGGGTGTTTTTGGAAATAAATTACAGTATATAACATGTTTATTTAAATGTGTGGACATTATGAAAACTTTATCTTGAAAAATGATTTCAATTGAAAGTTGTATTTCATGGATTTTATCACTGTTTTTCTTTGCGTATTAAAACTGCTTGATTTTTCACATTGTATTGCATGCTATTTGGAATAATTGGATGGTATAATATTGGGATTAGACTCACACCCTACTTACACCACTTAGGTTTAAGTAGACTTGGTTATGTTTGACTCAGGTAAAGGAAAGGCTAAGGGTGATGGTGGTTCAGGGTGTTAGTCCACATCCTTGGGGCAGAGTTGTGGAGACAGCTTGGGGGTGATGACCCCGTGTCATGTGGAGTCCATGGGGCTGTTTTTCTGCTGTTTCATTGTGTCTTTTGACCTTTTTTATTGAATTTGAACTTATGTATTCATTTCTGGATTTTTGTATAAACCTTTTTGGTATGAGTTTTTTAGATTCATTTTATCAAATATTTTTGGTGTTTTATGTATACATATTTGGGTAAATCATTCCCAAACCAAGATAAATGATAACCAGGCACTTGTTCCAGCCTGTAGGGATAGGGAACGCCCTTTGGGCCTTGTCACGGGCTGGGTTTGGTGCTGTTTTTTGGTGGCGACCAGATTCAGTTCATGACAAAATAATATCAAAAGGGGTTTGCTCTCTTGGGGTCACGTTATTTGGGGAACATTCGGGATAGTATAGAGTTAGGATTTTCGGGATTTGGCATTCTGGTTATGAGTAATGTGGCTAATCACCACACCTCATGATGTTATTCAAGTCTCCATGGGATGTTAGGATTTATCTGAGTCCTTTGGATTTCTTGGATTGATAATGATTAGGGGAAATGAAAAGGGAGTTGGGTTAATGGTCTCGGTAAGCTCGCAGGGTCTAGAATGCCATGTAGAGATAGGGATAATTACCTCGAACACTCTATGTTATGGTGAAGTGATTGAAATATGGCTGCCAACCATATTTCCAAGTCACCCACTTAAACTAGTTTCCTCTCACATTATCTTGTGTTCTTTACTTTTGAAATCTTGGATCTTCGGTTTTATAGTGACATGGTTTTAAGAAGTGTAAAGATTTTGTGAAATTATCATCTAATAAAGAGGGAATGGTTAGATTTTTGAAAAAGGAGAACTGGATTTTCAGAATTTTATTGGAATGGAAAATAGTGTGTTTGCACCTCTTTTGAAAGCATGAACTATGTCAATGTTGGATTTGAATAAGTGTTTCAAATAGAGTTTTCTAAACTATTGAAATGTGTTTTAATGGGATTAGATGATTTGAAATTAATGTGTATTTATTGAAAGTGATTTTTCATATAAATTATTGTTCCTTTCTGAAAATATTTTTAAGATGTAATTTGGGTTTGATTTCGTGGTTAGAGGTTTTGAGAAAAAGGAGGTATTGGTTGACTATTTTGGTTTCGCAAAGTGGAAAGAATTTTTTTATTTTAACCTTTAGTATTTCCATGAGAGACCACATGCATGTGGTTATATGATACGATGGATGGTTAATGGCATGGTTGGATGAGTTTCGGGATGGATATGAGGAGGGTGCCCATTATGGCACAGAAACATGCATGTGTAAGGCCCATGGGGTACATTGTTGGATACACTAACTGCTGAATAGTTTATTTTAAAAAATATGATTTTAAATGAGAAACATGAAGTATTTATGACTATTTTTGGATGATTTGTATTATTTGTTTTTTTAAATGTTGGTGTTGTGGGATGTTGTGAGTCCAAGAACCCCTTCTGTTTGTATTGTGTTTTGAGTTTGTGTTTGGTCGGTAAGCTGTGTTGAAGGGCCGGTTAGTGGTCTCTTATGAGAAATGTTTTGGGATGCTTTTAAAGTGTTTCCTTTCATGTGTATGGATATGGTTTGTGGTATATCTTGACCAATTGACCGTCTTGGTTGGGTCCTTAGTTTTAATCATTGGATAAGGTACGCCACATTAAGGGTTAGTACACGACTGAAGTTTAACCCAGATTATTTCTCCATTTGAAGACCTTCCAGTTGATCAATATAAGGCATCTTTTTCTTGAGATTTTTTGATTGATTCTACACACTTTCCTTTCTTGGTTTTGTGTATCCTCTTGTAGTGGTAGAGTGATCATGGAAGGTTAAAAGAGACCTTAGCCTCTTAAGTTTCCTGATTTACTGAAGGTTGAAGTGGTATGGGGTTGTTAGCATGGATTAGTATCTGGATGGTGTCTAAGAGGTCCTCTTGATCCTTCGTAGTCTCTTCAAAGAAGGATTTTACAATAAACTACTAGTGTGGGAAATCTGGTAATGATAGGATATTGTGGCCACTTTCTAGAATTATGTGTTGTTTGGGGATGTTGTATAATGTCCCACTTCATGCATTGTTTATATCAGTCACAATGGTCATCTTCGGTAAAGAATTGTGATTTCATAAACTCAATTGACTTTAAAGGTGAAATTCATGAAATCCTCTGAGAGTCTCTTTATGTTGGGAGAATGTATCCCTTGGAAAATATTCAAAATCATCCATTTTTGAGGAAGGTGATTATAGGTGTTATTTACTTGTATAGTTTCTCACTCGAAGAAACAATGTGTGATGTTTGTTCATTTTCTAAGCTCTTGTTTTAGTGAAATATCGATTTAGGGTAATGTGAGTTGGGAATGTGTTATGCCTTTGGAATCATATTGGGGATTTCTGTATAGTTGTTGGTGGTACCGAAAGAATAATTCACATTCAGAGGGGTTTCTAATGCCTAACTGTGAGGTCGAAGATTCTTCAATCATTTGAGCTCCATCCATAGGTCTCGGAGAGAAGATGACTCGTAGTCTGGTGGAATCCCAGGGTTGTTTAAACCCATGTACAATGTCTTATCCTCAGTATGATATATAATAATATTTTTAAACCTTTAGTGTCATTATCTTTCTTTCGTTGTTCCCATTCGGTGGAAATAGGTTGAGGGACTTGTACCCATGTCATCACCTTATGTCATTCCCTCCCCCTTTAGATTACATCGAGTCATTAGAGAATGGTTCGAAATTTGGATAGACATGATGCAGACACAGTTTGTGTATTATTAGTAGTGACCGTGTTCCAGGAAGCCTTTTAAAAAAATGATCTGCACAGTTAGTGAAGAATTTCCCAAACCACGCGGACTGACCATGCACCCTTCCCAAATCTTTAAAAAAATTGGGTCTTTCTGTGTCGGCCCATACTGGTCGGTTAAGATGGTTGATTCTTATAGTGGGAGACCCACTATGATTCTCTTGTAGGTTACTTTATAAACTGTAAATGGAATTCTACCCTTTGTATAAGGGAGTTCGTTGAGGCTCCCTCTATTAGTGTCTTGATTATGTCTCAGAAAATAATATAGGTTTCCTCTTATGGTGGGGTTCCTATTTGTGTCCCCCTATACCAATAGCTCAGATTTATACATGGTCTTGGCTTGGTGGTAGGTAGTCCCATTTATAAATTTATAGATACCAACACCTTTCTTGGGTAAATATTGGTCTTAAAGAGCTCCCAATGGTTTAGTTAATATAAGGTAAGTGTAACCTTGTTCGAAGTTGCTGTTCGTTTGGGTGAA
Organism: Viscum album; assembly: GCA_963277665.1. Classification (NCBI taxonomy): domain Eukaryota; kingdom Viridiplantae; phylum Streptophyta; class Magnoliopsida; order Santalales; family Viscaceae; genus Viscum; species Viscum album. Next base: position 1,915,577,126 of record OY728125.1, on the reverse strand, counting down.
TTGCTTGAGTCTTGTTTAGATAGTGTTTGAGGAGTTTTATTTTGGGATAAAGTATGAATGTGATTGATTATTTCAAGAAAGTGGTGTATGTTTGGGTTGTGAGATTAATCATTCCTAAATTTCTCACTGGAGGTGTTTTGGCCCTTGGGGGAGAAGATTGGAAAATAAGTACATCTTGGTTTATCGGTTGGGTTTGGTTTTTGTATCTGGACTTACTGTAGCTTTCTGGGGATAGAAGGTTTTCATGGTGGAGAGAATTGTCACATAAATGAATTATTTTAATGTTAAAATTCATTTAAATTTCATTTATGTGTTGTTTTTGGGGTTTCTCAAGCTTTTATGGTGGAATGGGTGAGTTTTCGTGAATTGGGCCAAACCATGAGCCCAATTCCATATATAAAAATTAATTTTTTTATTTTATAACTTTTTCATTTTTTAATATTTTCACCCATTAATATTTCTAAATGGTCTCCCATGACATATTAGTACCACCATTATAGTTTGGAGCCTTTATAAATCCATAAACAAGGTGTATATGGGTTTTTATTTAAGAGATTGGGCCTACCCGAAAGCCTAATTCCAGTTTTAAAAATTAAATTTTATTAATTAATAACATATTAAATTTTAAGGATTTGTCAGTGCTTACAAGTCTCACACACGCCCATTGAACCCTAAAGCATGCCAAACATATCTCTCCACTGTTTGGAGCCCTTATTCATCGCGATTCAGTGCTGAAAATTTTAGGGTTTCGAAAATGAAGCAGATTTGAGTAGGTAAGTTCATTCCATCATAACTCCCTCAATAATTACTCTTTTCCTCCATTCCAATTCCTAAATGACCTACTCACCCTTCTTCGAACCTCCCTTTAAGTTTTTACTATTTTAAATTTCATCTACTAGTGTATTAGAGTCGATTTTTCAAGATCCCTCAAGTAAGTTCGTCCATTTCATTCGTCTTTCAAATTGATTTGGGTATCATTATATTTTTTTATGTTTTCTTCCATTTTCATTGAAGTGAAAAATCACCAGGGGGTAGGTTTTCGAAGCTAGTTTTTAACCTTGGGTTTTCTTGGTCTTTTATTGTGGTTTTAGATTTGATCTAGTTCCCCCTTGGTGCGGGAGTGGTGTGATTTGATTTTCACTCAAAGGATTCAAGGTTTTAAATAATTTGGTAGGTGATTACATACGTATGAAATCTTTGTGAATAGAACTTATGTGTTTATGATATTATCATGTTCATTTAATTTTATGGTTTTTTCAAAAAAAATAGTTTTAGTGGTGTTTGTAATGAAAATGAATTTTTAATACCAATTTTAGGTGAAATTGGGGGTTTTTCATGGAAGTCTCTTGTTGGTTGATTTGGGGCTTCCCTATCACTACTTATTTTTTTATTGTGTTGTATTAGGGCTGAAAATACCGTTTTTAATGTTTACTCCTTTCATTTGTTTCTATGAATGTTGGTTTTGAAGGTGTTGTGGAACTTGTGAACTTTAAGTTTCATGTTTGTTTAAAAATGGAAGTTTTACAAAGATTACATTTATTGGTTCACATGGAGCTACCCTAAAATTGAGTTTTTTTGGTTTCATTGAAATGAATAGGGATTCCTTTTCTGTTTTGGTAACTTATAAGAGTGCACATAGTGTGCAAAGTGGGGTTTTTAGGGAGTGTTGGGTGTGAAACAATGCGGGTTTTTGAGAAATTGTTTTATAGAAAATCAAAGTGTTTTGTTGTGTGTTTTAAATGTTATAAAGTGTGTATAGATAATTTATAGTTTTTAAGTGACCAGTATTGGTGTTTTTATATGAAAATGGATGCATGTGGAATGCTTAATTTGTTTGACCACAAAGGGGGAAGCCTGGGTACCTTGGTGGGGTGGATGTGTACTAGTACGACTAGTGGACCTCGTGGGTTTTGTCCCTGTTTCACCTAGAATTTGGATAACGACAAATCTAAAAAAACTATGTGGATGATGATTGAGTACCACTAGGTTATGGGTATGTTCCCTACTAGTGGCTCATTCTTGAGAATAGATTTTACTATGGTTACATTACATCGAGGTATGAGGTACATGGGGCCTGAGACTATCTAGTTCCTAGGGGTGTTCCTGATTTTGTTTCTCACTGTGTTTGGGGAATTTTCCCATGTATTGGGGTGTTTTTGAAAATACATTACAGTAGATAAAATTTTTATTTAAATGTGTGAACATTCTGAAAACTTTATCTTGAAAAATGATTTTAATTGAAAGTTGTATTTCATGGATTTTATCACTGCTTTTCTTTGCGTATTAAAACTGCTTGCTTTTTCACATTGTATTGCATGCTATTTGGAATAATTGGATGGTATCATATTGGGATTATACTCACACCCTACTTACACCGCTTGGGTGTAAGTATACTTGGTTATGTTTGACTCAGGTAAAGGAAAGGCTAAGGGTATAGCTTATGCTAAATTATTTACCCTTAATGAGCATCTGAGCTCACCCCTTTCTTATGTGTTAATTTCCAAGGATGCTAAGAAGTGTATTATGATTGATATGCAGGGTTATTCTAGGAGAATAATTGAGTTCTCAAACGATTATTTATGCTGTGTTTTATGTTAGAAAGTGTTATTAAACGTTCAAATATGTAATATATTTTCCAAGACTGCAAAACAGATCTGTCCTTCGAGACTTGATTCCTTATAATTATGCCAATGTATTAAAATAATGCATGGGCTTCCGGATTTTTGAGTCAGGGCATAACAGTTGGTATCAGAGGAGGTTTAGCAAAAACCTTGTAAATAGATTTACAAAACTATGATTACGGATAATAAGCATGTGATAGAATTTGAGGATATGTAAAGAAAAGAATCCTAGAATTTTAAAATAGAAATTTTGTGGGTATTCCGAGAAAATACATCCCTGTATAGATACAATAAGTGAATGTAGTTCTGTAACGGATGTATATAGGTGTGATAACTTCGACAAGGTGTTCCGAGCTTGACTCAGGGTTACCTGGTACATGAAAATGGTCCTTACTGCTCACCTGTTTTGACTCTCCTGGGGGATATACTTAGCATAATTCACATATTCATTACAAACCATTATGAACCATTTATGATTAAATATTTCTGCAAAGAATCCATTTTTATGATTATGAGATTATATATGCACAAAATTTTCAATTTATGTTAACTATTTCACTAGTTTAAAATCATGAATTATGATTCATAACCAAATATAGTGTATGGAATTGTATAGAAATGGTGCCTAGTTGAAGGAATGATTACCCCACCAATGCGCATGTTCCAAAGAGAAAGAAATATCATATATTTCATGGTCTTAAAGCAATATTCCAAAGGGAAATGGCCTCCCATATATTCTTATCATATTAGTAAATAGTATCATGTGTTAAAAATATATGTAAATAGTTTTCTTAGTCATATAGCTTTGAAGGGAATCTAAAGAAAAAAATGATGGTCAAGAGAAGGACTGATAAATGGAAGAAGGGAACGAATGATTTTCCCATATGTGATAACTGTGGAAATAATTACTCTGTGAAGTGCTTGAAAGCATTGGGTGTTTTTTATATGTGTGGAGAAAAGGGCCATTAGAAAAAATAATGTAAAGGGAACAAAGAGAAAACTAATATTCAGTGTTTCAACTATAGTAAAATGGGGCATTATGCAAATAAATATACTAAGTGTCAAGGAAATATATCTCAAAAGAATAAAAGGGATCAAGGTCTAGCATTAGATGTTACTATAGTTGACATGGAATAAATAATATATTAGTGTTTCTGGATTGAAGAATTATGGAATTTGAGTGTTGTATCAATGATGTAATGGTTATTTGAATTATGGAAATAAATAAGGATTGTAATGCAGTACTATTTCATTGAGGATTTGATATTGTATGGTACTAAGAAAAGTGACTCAATAGCAAGTTATACTTTTTGGAAAATACATGGTTGAAGGATAGATAAACCATAACATGGTCCTGATATTGAGGTAGTGATTTTGGAATAATAGATAATAGATTTCGATAAATTTTATTGGATATTATTGAGTACCTTGGAAGTAATTAATTTTTTGTTTATTCCATCATTGCTGGAGTTTACAATTTTTTTGATATAATAAGTATATCATGTACTTTATAAGGAATAAGGGGGCATGGATGTTTTCAATAAGGTTTTATGGTAATTTTGGGTGTTACCATGTTTTAGGAGAATACATGATGATGGTATTCACATGTTATTATGTGGAAGAAAGATATTTTCATTATGTTTACCTCCCATATAAATTTTTGTATTGTGAGTTTGGACACAATTACTTTGGATAGTTCTAAAGGTTGGAACGTAGTAAGGTGAACACTTGATATTTTTTTTGAGGTGAAAGTATAATTTATTAGATACTTTGACCTACCATTTTTTATTTTAGTAAAAATATATTGGATTTAGGAAATACCTATAATCCTTATGAGCTTCAGGTGTAAAAAAAGCACTTTTAAACATTCATTTCCTAGTGTAAGGGATGAAGTGAAAATAGATTAAAGCACATCCAAATGATGATATTATGATTATGTTAGGTAATGAAATCAAGTATGTTTTATTGAATTCTTATCTTGATATTGAATTTATCCCTCATATTCAAAAAAAAAATCTAAAAAAATGTGTTATATAATACCTTATGTTTTTTTTGAACCGATGATACTTTAAATCATCGTTGATTTATGGGTTTTAGGCCCTCAATTTTACATTTATTGTTTACTTGTTTGTGATTTATGACCTAAATCCCTCCCTATAAATATTTATGTTTTTAATCTAATTATGTGTCTCTAATTTACACCAATGTTGTCCTCTTAGAAATCCAAATCTTGCGGTTACTTTCTTCATTTCCCTTTCTATATTATTAAGACTATATTTTATTAACTCTATTTCTGATGTGGGTTTTTTACAAAGGTATTTTCTATTTTCAACCTTTTATTTTCAATGAACAATTTCAAATTGTGAGGACGTAATTTATTGAAGGAGGGGAGAATGTAACACCCCATAATTCTATTGTATAAGTGTTTTAAGACCTAAATCAACCAAAAGACAAAAATAATATCCTTTTTGATCCATTGGGATTAGATTAGAACATTTATTATATTTTATTTAAAAAAGTGTTAAAAGTGTTAAATTCAAATATTAATAATTGACCATTTTTAATGTAGGGTTATGCATAAGATAAATTTAACTATAAATATTAATTATAAATATAAAAATATTTCCTACATCATAATATTTTATTTATTATTTTTAGACATTAAATAATTAAATTTATTTATGACACAATGATGATGCAGTAATTACCTTATTAATGAAAGATTAAAATAATTGATATTATAAATATTAAAATAAATGTAAATTGAAACTTTTTATGCCATCCAAGAATATTATAGGTGAATATGACATGTTAGGATTGAATAAATATATTTTATTTGAAGGAATCAAGTTGTTTTGACTTTCACAAAAAATAATAAATAGTGTCAAAATTGACATAAATGAGTTTTTAAAACAAATATTATTTTATTAAATTATATAAGATACCTAAAAATATAAGATTTGGACACATGACTTTGATAATGTTATATATGTCATTAATGAACCACTTGAGGGTCTCTTGGCATTTTATTGTAATTATATTAACCTTTTAGTATAAAAATACCAGAAGACATGGTAAAAGTTAATCTATTTAACTAAGGGTTAAATCTAAAAGATAAGGTTAATATGGCGACCTAAACATGTCTAAAACCTGTTAGATGAGAGAATTTAGAACCATCCCCTCTTATACTTGAAATAATTTGATTTGGATGTATTAGAAACCGAAAATAAATTTATAATAAATTAATATATCATGATTTTCCTAAGGTACCCCTCACCTCTCTTATAAAAGGATACTTCTCCTTATCTTAAATTCACTCCTAAAAAGCCATTTGTATCAGCCAAACCTTGGTCAAAGATCCTCCCAAATACCATCACTACGACCTAGAGGAATTTATTTGATCATAAAGCCAATCTATGGATCCCTTTTGTTCAAATCAAAAGGAAGAACCCAAAGAAGATGTAATTATTTCATCACCTCTTTCAATGTTGTTTTACTCTTCTACATCCTATTTATTTATTGTTTCCATAAAAAAATAATAACTCTAGTACCTTATACATTATGATATTTTATTATAAATATGGTATAGTCAAATTCATTATTCAATCCATCTTATGAATGATAAAGTCTCCATGCGTGCATACGTAAGGTTTACCGTCTCCACGTCATGGTGTAGTTTGTTATTCAACACTACATTATTTGGATGGGTATACTAATGAGTATAATTAATTTCAATAATGAATATAACATGGTAATTATTATATATGTATAATATACCATTAAATTAAACATCGTTTCACCATCAATAGAATGATATTGTCACTCATTCGTATGTACGACTTACCGTCTCCACGACGCGATGAGAATCATCTTCAACGATCACCATTCAATAAATTTTATAAATATATATATTGATTAATTATGAGATATAAGAAATTTTATTTCTACTGGAATAATATATATTTAAGTAGATAAATATATTTCATTTACTTACATCCATACTATATGATAAGAAAAAAAAACAATATTCTTGCGTATGTAAGGACTACCATCTCCATGAACAGTATGCCCATTTCATAAATCTATCTATTATAAATATTTGTATTCTGAATATATATGATATATAAATAATGTTTTATATTATGGAATTATTTAAATAATTATCAATGTGATATGATCACGAATAACATGTTAAAACATGTACGATAAAAAAAGCTATTATTACTTGAAATGTTAGTTTAACATGAAAATTATTATTAAATAGGTAGTATAAAGTAATAAATGAATCATATTTGATATCATAAATATTAATATTCTTTTCGTATAATTTAAAAACATACTATGGTCATTATATTAGAGGTTAAACGTACCCTCGACTAAAGGAATGTACAAGGTAATGGTTAATTCCTCAATCTCATTACTATCTGAGATTGTTTATGTGTAAGTATTTATTGGGAAAAAATTTTCATCATCTTCCATGTTTAATCAAATTGTTTTCAAAGAGAATATTTTAAGGTTTTATTGAAGCGTATCTTTAACTAGATCATAAATTTAAATTTTTTGAAGATTTTTTTACTAAATATATTTAATTAATGTCCATGTTTTCAAAGTGATTTTAATGATTTATTTATATGGACATGATTATTTTAAAATGTTAATTATTTTGAAAAGTTTTTAGGTGGTATGGGACACTTATATTCAAAAATATATTTTAAATGAATTTATTTATGAATTTTGTGACTTTTAAATGATTTCATGAAAAATGGATATTTCTCTCAAAGGGATTTACTGATCATTTTCAAGTTTGTCAACATCCGTTACTGGGAATTATTATTGATTGAGGATAAATTATTATAATACAATATTCTATATTGTATTGAATTATTTATGATATGTTTGACTATGGATGTGCTATTTTTATACCATTCATGGTTTATGGTTAAAGTATTGACATTTCTTATGTTAGTTCTAATATGAATGATTATATTTTCTTTGACCCTTTTCATATGAGTAATGAATTGGACTTAGTAAGGGACAGACATGGCCTGCTATAGCCATACGATGCATCGATAGGTCTCATGAGAAAACCTAGTGTCTTAGGACAATGCCATGATAGAATATTTATGTATTGTATTGGCACAAGGCCTTGTCATATTAGTTATGATGTCCGACATTATTCATTCCCTTGTTATGAAATTAGTTATTTCATGTGATTATTCGACTAGTAAAATATCTATATTCATGTTTATATGGTAATGTTTGACTTATTTTTACCATATTATGCCCATGTTTTATGTTTATAAGGATGTGTTTTTTATTATACATCTTGACTTAAAAGGATATAGCTTCCACTGAATTATTTACCCCTACTGAGCATCTGAGCTCACCCCTTTCTGAAGTTTTATTTTCACAGGATGCTAAGAAGTGCTATATTATTGATATGTAGGGTTATTCCAAGGGAATAATGGAGTTATAAAATGATTATTTATGATGTGTTTTATGTTATAAAGTGTTATAGAATGTTCAAGTATGTGATATATATTCCAAGACTGCTAAACCGATCGGTCCTTCGGGACTTGATTCCTTGTAATCATTCCAATGTATTAAATTAATGCACAAGATTCCGAATTCTGGGGTCAGGGAATTAAATTTGGTATCAATGTATGTTTAGAAAAAATCTTGGAAATAGATTTAGAAAACCAAGATGAGGTATCATAACCATAAGATATAATTTGAGGATAAACATTGAAGAGAATCCTTGAATTTTTAAATTGTGATTATGTGGGTATTCCTAGAAAATACATCCTTATCTAGATACTACAAGTTAACATGGTTCTATCACAAATGTACCTAGGTGTGAAAACACCGACAAGTTGTTCTGAGTTTGACTCGGGGTAACTTGGTACATGAAAACAGGCCTTACTATGCACCTAGTTTGAAATTCTCAGTGGATATACTTAGGATAATTAACATTTTCATTATATACCATTATGAAGAATTTATGATTACATATGTCCCCAAATAATCCATTTTTATGATTATGAGATTAGATATGCATTAAGTTTTCTATTTATGTTAAGTATTTCACTAGTTTGGAATAATGAATTATGATTCATAAAATAATCCAGTGTATGAAATTGTATAGAAATGGCGCCCAGTAGAAGGAATGAATACCCCACTAATGTGCATGTTCCAAAGAGTAAGATAGATACCATCTTTTATGGTCTTAAGAAAACATTCCAAAGGGAAATATCCTCCCATGTATTCTCATCATATGAGGAAATAATATCACGTGTTAAAAATATAAGTAAAGAATTATCTGAGTCATATGGATTTGAACGGAATCCAGAGAAAAAAATGATAGAAGAGGGAAGGATGGATAATGGGAAGAATGTAAATAAGGATTTTCCCATATGTGATAACTGTGGAATAACTCACCCAAGGATGTGTTTGAATGGACTGGGTGTTTTTTATAAGTGTGGAGAAAAGGGTTATCAGGAAAAAGAATGCAACGAGAACAAGTAAAGACTGATATTTAGAATTTCGACTATAGTAAAATGAGGCATTACACAAATAAATGTCCTATTTGTCAAGAGAATATATCTTAGAAGAATCTAAGGGAATAAGGTCAAGAATAATATGTTACTGCATCCGATGTGGAATAATTAATGAATTCATGTGCCTGGATTAAAGAATTATGTCATTTGAGTGTTGTATCAATGTTGTATTGGTTATATTAATTATGGAAATAAATAAGGATTGTACTGTAGTACTATTTGATTGATGATTTGAGATTCTATAGTACTAAGAAAAGTGACTCCATAGAAAGTTAAACTTTTTGGAAAATATATAGTTGAAGGAAAGATAAACCATAATATACGGTCCTAATAACTATATAGTGATTTTGGAATAAGAGGTGATTGATTTGGATAAATTTTATTGGATATTATTGACTACCTAATAACTAATTAATTGTTTTTTTATTCCATTATTGTTGGAGTTTAGATATTTTTAGGATATAAGATTTATATATAGTATCTTATAAATAATAAGGGAGCATGAATGTATTGAATAAGGTTTTATGGTAATTCAGGGTGTTAACATGATTTAAAAGATTTCATGGTAAAGGTATTCACATGTTATTATGTGGAAAAAAGAGATATTAATTATATTTACCTCCCATATAAATTTTTAGAATGTGAGCTTGGACACAAGTATTTTGGATAAGTATAAAGGTTGGAATAGAGTATATTGAGAACTTGATATTTTGTTTGAGGTGAAAGTATAATTTATTGGATACTTTGACCGACCCTTTTTGATTTCAGCAAACATATAGAGGATTAAGGAAATAATTGTGGACCTTATGTGCTTGAGTTGTAAAAAAAATCATTTTTTAACATTCACTTCCTAGTGTAAGGGATGAAGTGAAAATAGATATAAGAACAACCAAATGACGAGATTATGATTATGAAAGGTGATGAAATAAAGTTTTTTTAATGAATTTGTTTCGGTGCGGATGTGCGTCGGGTTTCTGTTCCGATGCTGTTCCGCCAGGACGCGTTCGCGCGTGCGCCCATCGACCCGAGGGGATGGGCGCGCGGCTTGTGGCCCCGCAGTCCCGCTTTCCAAAGGCGGGCGGCATCCATCCCTTATTCAGGGGCGTCTGCTCCTTGATCGAAACCGGGATGATGGGATGTCGGCTCCTCCTTACGTGGACGTCTCCTCGGAACTCGTTTCCTAGTCCGGGTCTCCCTCATAGATTTAAGACGTGCTCGTGAATCTCGTTCCCGGTGCCATGTCTCCATGGACACCGGTTAATTACGCTGCTTCTGGCCGGACGCTCCAAGGAGTCTGGTCGGGGCAGCAACCTGCGGTGAGGAGACCGGGTAGCTCTGGGTGCTGGGGCGTGTCTTAACACTGCGGCTCTGCATGTCTGCCTTCCGTCCCTAATAGGGCTTCTCGAAGGTGTGATGGCCTGAGGCATCCCGCGCTGGGTGCGGGGAACTGTGTTACCTGAGGTTTTCCTCAGCTTCCCATGTTTAACACGGGGTATGCCGCGAGTTTAACGTCCAACGGGGATGGCATCAGACTGATCAACACGAGAAGTGGATCAGATGATAGAACCCCTTGCGGGGAACCTCCGACGCTGGGGCCAGTACCTGGGCGGCTTCCCGATTGAAGTTGAGTGGAATGAAGTGGCATGACCCCACCGGGATGTGGCGGCCTGAGTAAGGATCAGGATGGATGATGGAGTGAAGGGCTTGGACCCCGTGGGGGCTTCCTACGTACCGCGCGTTAGCACGGATCAAAGTCAGCGTAGTTCGGATATACAGTTTAACGTCATGCTGGACGTTGGCAAGCCGACTCACGAAGAGGTCGTGGCTGCCGAGCAGAGGATTGAACCGAACCACCTCGCACAGAGGGGGATGGAATAGCCGGGTGGATCACAGTTTCACGTCATGCTGGACGCTGAAAGGAGAAATAGAAAAAGGCAGTGGGGAAGCACAATGGAGATACACACGTGCAGTCTCCCACAGGGGCGGATTCATAGGTGAATCCACGCAAGTGTGAACCCGGGAGGGGTCCACTGATGGACGAACCGACGTGAATACGACCGGGACGACCAGGTGGTGGGATTGAACCTCGGAGAGGCTTCCTACGTACCCTGTTTAGGAGACAGGGATCAAAGTCCACGTAGTTCGTTCCGTTTGTAATACTCTCCCCCTGTGGGAGAAGGCCACTCCAATCCCGACATCCCTGCAGAGACGAGCGGGTGGGGGCCACATCCAAGCCGGGATGGGGACACTGCGTGCGAGGCACGAGATCGGGCGATGCGGACGGTTTAACATTTTTCCAGAAGAAGTATAGTTTAACGCCGTGTGTTGAGGACGAAGCGGACGGTTTAACGTCTTGCCGGACGAAGTACAGTTTAACGTCGTCTGTCGAGGACGAAGCGAATGGTTTAACATCTTGCCGGACAAAGTACAGTTTAACGTCGTGTGTCAAGGACGAAGCGGACGGTTTAACGTCTTGCCGGACGAAGTACAGTTTAACGTCGTGTGTCGAGGACGAATGTGCTTGGCAGTTTAACGTCTTGCAGCACGGACGTGGTGCAGTTTAGCGTCATGCAGGACGAATGCTAAACAGTTTAACGTCTTGTAGCTCGGACGATATGCTAGGCAGTTTAACGTCGTGCAGCTTGGACATGGTACAGTTTAACGTCATGTTGGACGGAACACTTGACAGTTTAACGTCTTTCAGCACGGACGAGGTACAACTTAACGTCATGTTGGACGAAACACTTGGCAGTTTAACGTCTTGCAGCGCGGACGAAGATGCTTGGCAGTTTAACGTCTTGTCGCGCGGACGAAGATGGTGCCGCCAATGGGTCTGTGTCACTTCGCGCGAGCCTGGAGGGCCACACGGGAAGACAACGCACGGCGCGGGCACCCGGGATGAAGATTATCGGGCGCCACGCAGGCGGGTACCCTCAGGGGGTCAAAGGGGGCGACCCCGGCGGTTTGCGCGCAAAAGAGGAGCTTGGCGCGCAATACCGCGGGTCGGCGCGCAAATGGGCGGGCTGGAGCGCAATTGGGCCAGCGCTTTGCGCGCGGAAGATGGAGATTGCGCGCACCAGGCTTCGGATAGCGCGTGGGGGAAACAGCTCATTCTTTAACGAATGACCTCTTAGTAAGGGGGGGTGCGCGCAATCGGGCTGGATTGCGCGCACCCGGGGGCAATTGTGCGCAAGAGGCTTCTTTTGCGCGTGAAGGCCTTTGGGTGAAGAATTGTTTCAAAGAAAAGGAGCCAAAGGGATTGCGCGCGAAGGCGAACCCCAAGGCTTTATTGCGCGAAAGAAAGGAGGTTACCTGAAGATCGGCATTGCGCGCGGAGTGGGTTGGATTGCGCGAACGAGCGACTCTTCGAATTCCGGCAACCTTCAAAACGTCGGGGGTCGCCTTATATTTATAGGCAACCTCGGGCGTGGAATCTGGTTCGCGGGCACGCAATTTCCTTCGCGGGCGCGGAATCGGGCCCGGCGCGCAAGGGAGTCGCGCGGGCAACGGGCGCGCAAAATTGCGCGCCGGCCCAGTGCATTGCGCGCATCCCGGGAGGTTTGCACGCGGCACTCCAACATTGCGCGCGGGCCTCTGAAATTCCGCGCAAGGACTCCGGGCCCTCTGAAACGGGCTTCGGACTCAAAATATGACCTCGCTTTCCACATCCGGAGCTTCGTTTGGGAACAACGGACTTTTCCGGCGTCTACAAAAGCCCCCCCTCGGAATTTGATCGGCGAGAGGTCGCAACGATCGGGTTCCGAGGGAGACGCCAGAATGCCGAAGTCCTGGGTGGCGCGGGACTGTGGCGCGCAAAAAGGGAGTCGGGCACGAAATCCGCTGTCTCGGTCGCGCAAAGCGCTTTCCGCGCAGCGCGGACACCCGGCCTCGCCTATAAATAGGGGCCCTGGGTCCCCCCGTACCGTACACCGGCCTTCCGCGCGATAAGCATTCAAGCTCTCGTGCGCGAAATTGCCCTTTCCGGCGCGGAATTCACCCGTTCGTCGCACAAACCTTCCGAATTTCGGCCTGTTTTTGCGCGAACACCCGGGGTTTTATGCGACAGACTTCCCAATTGCGCGCCGTCCACTAGGATTGCGCGCCAACTCTCAAACTTCTCTACCAGCCTCTTCCGATTCCGCACGCCTCACCCCTTAACCCATACAACTCCCGGAGCTTCTGAGATGGCCGCGAATCAAGGGAATGAGGGGGATGCCGCCATTCGCAGAGCTGAGATGGCGGCGAACGAGGAGGTCTACGGAGCCAAGGAGATTGTTTCCAACAATCAATCCTTGTTCGACTTGCTGACGCCGGCCCAGAAGACATATCCGCTGTCGGACAACCTGCCGCTCTGGAACTTTGGCATCCTAGATGAGGTTCCGGTGCCAGGGTTCGAGGTTGATGCGCCACGGACCTGGGTGACTCGGGAGGACGAGCTTCCCCGCTATAATATCACCAACAATGGGCATCCTGCTAGGGAGACCAGGCACTTAGATGTCTATGTCCTGAACCCGAGGACGCGAACCATCGTCGGGAGTGAGCCTACTGCGGAGAAATCTCCAGCCCTCTACTCGAGCACATATCGACAGAGTGTCACCGACGACACCAAGGGCTGGCTGAAGGACCGGGACTTGCGATCTAGGGGCAATTTCACCAGTGAGTGGGCCTGGGCGTTCTGGGTACGCCACAACTGCGATCACTTCACGGAGGAGCTGCGGTACATCGGCCTGTTTGAGGCGGTGTGGACGTCGCAGTTCCACTTCTACCAGAAGTCCGAGCTCGGGCCGGAGATGTTCACCCGCTGGTCCCCGGATACCAACACCTTCCATCTTCACCATGGGGAGGTTAGCATCGGTCTCTGGGACATCCACTGCATCGGAGGTATCCCACTGGAGGGTTACCAATACGATGAGTTCCTGCCTCCGAAGAACACCTGGGAAGACAGGTCACGGACTCCCATTCTGACATGGCATCTACTGGACCTGGCTACGCAGCGGCTCGGGATCAAGGACTTCCACAAGGACATAGCCTACAAGGAGTGGTTTGGCCAGTTCTTGGAGCATGACCCAGCGGTCAAGATGCCAGGCAGGGGGAAGCGGTGTCCGACCGCGGCTCAGAGGAGCCGGAACGGGTCGTACTGGCGGGTCCTGGAGACGGGCGACTACCGCTCATGGGGGTACCGCGTCATCGAGGCCTGGGACCCAAATGTCCAGTACGCGACATTCCTGGCCGCCTTTCTGAGTGGGTGGCTCCTGCCAGTGCGGGACGCGAGAATGGGCGTCCGCCCGGCGACACTGGCGATGGCGGGCGCCATGGCCGCCAACAAAAGATACAACCTCGGGGTCCCAGTGCTGGCGAAGCTGTATGCCATCCTGGGACGCATCTCGCGAGGGGGGTCGCCACGAAGGATCTGTGGGCCCTTTCAATTCTTCCACGGCTGGGTGGCTGCTCACCTCGGTGGGTACACGTTTCCGAACGCCGTCATTCCTCCGGGCAATGGCCGGCGACCCTCCCTGCTGAACATCGCGGGGGTCGCTCCGATGACCCTAAATGAGGAGGGCATGAGGATTTGGATTGGTAGTCATGCCAATTTCAACTTCAGCACGTTCCCCACTCCCGTTGGCCAGATGATCGACAATGGGCAGGGTCCGCTGGAGCAGCACGAATACTTCCTGAACATGCGGGGCGGGGTGCTCGTGGCTCAGATCGACGGGAAGGTCATCTGTGAGCCCTACGTGCCAAACCGGTTCGCCAGGCAGTTCGGGTGCCTTCAATGGATGCCGAAGAGGGTATTCACTGCTGTCCGGGAGGAGACGAACCCTTGCATCCTTCGCCAGATGTGGCTAATGTTCGCCGCTTTCGGCTCTGGCGACGTCATCACTCTCCCTCCTACCGGGGTCGACGCAGGCTTGTCAACCGAGTACGCCGAACACTGGGCCATCGCGTACCCCGAGGGGCTTCTACGGAAGCCAGTTCGGCGTCTCGAGGTCACCCGTGCGGAGACCGGGCGTCAAGGAAGGAGGCGAGGCGCCGTTACGCGGGGGAGAACGGAGGCGCGCCAAGCAGTGGAGCCGGCGCGAGCAGGAACTTCGGCGGCGGGCACATCGCAGGCTGCTGCCACGACCTCGGCGCCCAGAGAGGGGGCACGTGCGGCGGTCGAAGAGCGGCCCGGGAAGCAGGTAAGGCGTCTGCTCGAACCCTCCCACGATGCAGTCTTCCCAGCGCTGTGGTCGGCCTGGATGACCCTGCGGTAGACGCTGGGGACCGAAATCATCTGGCAGAAGATAACCAGCGAAGGAATCCATCTGCCAGAGGTCGGGCGCCTTCAGGTCGCCGACAGGGTGAACTTCCACCGGCGGTATGCGTATCTGACGGCCATGGACGAGTACGCGCGCCAACGTGGTCAGCGTGCAGAGCCGTCCCTTCTGGTGAAGGTGATGCTCGGTCTAGAGCCCGCTCCAGAATAGATGCCGCCGGAGGAAGATGACAGTAACGCCGACTCCGAGGAAGAGGAGGAGACGGGGGAGGATGAAGGCTCTGAGGGAAGGTCCCATCAGGGGAGCCCGCGGGAGAGAGGCGCGGTGGCCGACTCTGGAAATATTGATATCACTGAGCTCCTCGAGGTCCGCTTCTATCCCTACTCAACCTGCTTCATCCATTCTCTTATGAAGCTTCTAACCCGTTTCTTCACCTTCCTCAGGAGTGCACGGATGTTGGTCAGGCATCCTCAGTAGAAGTAGGAGAGGCACCAGCAGGACAAGGCGGGGGCCAGACACCCATCATTGAATTGACAAGCGCTGAGGGGTCCCCTGCTGCAATTTCTCCTGTGGCGGCCGGGATAGTGGAAGATGACGCCTTGGATTCCCGTAAGTCTCCTTACCTTACTGTCGGTGCTCGCCGTTGACGATCCGTGACTAACCACGGCATGCCCTGCGCAGTGATCTCAACACTGGAGGCTCGTCGGGCTGCCGAACCCGGTCCATCCACGAGCGGACCGGTGGCATACATGCCGCCTGCTCCGGAATAGACTTCTCACACCGAGCCGGCCCCACCAACTGCTGATCAAGGGGCTGCGGACACCGGAGGTGCTGCCATCGGAGAGAGGTCGGGGGCTGATGGGGGTGTCAATGCCGCTGGGGCGTGAGAAGAAGGTCGCCCAGATGTTGGGGAACCTATCCCCCGTGAGGACATCCCAGGGGAGGACGCTGCGACAGACCTGCTGGCTGCTTTCCCTGCCTACCGGCCTGCCGACCCCGAGGAGATGGACGACTCGGACACGGAGGCGGTCGAGGAGAGCCGGATAACGCGCCGCAGGGGGTGGAAGTGCATCCAGCGCTTCCTCAAGCGAGACCCATCGGAGTGGCTGGGGCGCATGAGATCACTTCAAACCTGGCTGCGCTTCCTGTGTGCCAGGGGAGCTGATGCTCAACGCCTCCATCTGACGGTCCGTGATTTCATGGCCGAAAAGATGCACGAGAGCCGCCGACGTGCCGACGTCGCAAAATTTCGGGACGTATCGGAGAACACGCGGGCACTCCTTGTGGCGGAGCAGGAAGTCCGGCGCCTCGAAGGGCAGGCGGCAGAAAAGGAGGCCTTCGTCGCAGCGTGCACTGAGCTTGTGGAGCAACTAGCGGCCCAGCTGGTTGACGCCCAGGTACAGCTGATGGAGGCGGGCCAACAGATGGTCACACTTCAAGTCGAGCGGGAGCGTGCACAGGCCAGGATCGAAGAACTGCGTGATGCGACCGCCGACGAAGAGAGGGCATGCAGAGAGCGAGAAGCAGCCCTGGAGGCCGCCAGCCAAAGGGTAGCGGCGTTAGAAAGACTCATTCAGCACGCTAACCCCTAGGGGCTTTGTTTTTTTCCATTCCCAGAACATTTTTCTTCCGCTACTCAATACTTCGATCCATTTGTATGAACCAATATATTTATCTGCATCTTTTGGCTTGACATGCTCAACCACAATTCATTGTCTCGCGGGAGCGTTAACCAAGCTTCAGGCATCCACAATTGGGCCTGGATTTCTAAAGAAAAGAGGGAGATCATTCCTTGGAAAGGAGACCTCAGACCTAATCAATGTAGCATCCCCCCAACTTGTTCCGACACACAAGCGGGACAACTCTAGGGGCGTTAATATTTTATCCGAACATAGGAAAATGAGAAAGGGTGAATCGCGTGTCCCGAATTCAGAAATCCACAACGGTCGGCCTTCCAGGAAATGCCCAAGATGGCAAGCGGAAAATGGATCAATTGACCATACTACTACAATAGACGGACCGAAGGTCATCATTCATATTGCAGGAGGCGGATCACATGTCATCATCAATGCCGCTTTGGGGGTTCCTTCAGGCACAAGGGTGGAAATCCAGATCAACAGGGCATGCGAAGCGTGGGGCAAAGTGACGATTTGTTCGGACAGAATCTAATGCTCTCAAAATTGCGCCACCGTGGGGAATGCGTATTAGGCAGATGTACTAATCTGGCCGTGAATCACCCCAATTCTCAAATAGAACCTCTTTGGCGAGGAAATTGTCGCTTCCCATCATTGCAATGGGGAATCCCGAGCTGAATCGGGGAGAATGTCACAACTGAACCACTCTACCAGAAGCCAGGCCAGACGGTCGGCGACGAGGAGGGGCGGGACTTAGCGATCCCTGAGGCTGGACCCGAGTCGAGATGCCCGGGCGTTCCTACGTACTCCATCGGGCTGGAGATCAAGCCACACGTAGTTCTGAAAGTGCAGTTTTAACGTCATGCGGGACATAGAACCCCGTTTGGGGAGATCTTAGTTTAAGGTCATAGAGCTTGGACCAAAGGGGCAGATCTTAGTTTAAGGTCTTAGAGATCGGACCATAAGAACCTCAAAGCACGCCACATCGTGGTCCTATCCTCTGGATATGCAAAGATGCACTGAGGGATAGTGTCAAGAGTGTCGAGGTTTCGCCTGGTCAGAATGGGAGGTGGAAAACGTAATGTGAATCATGCGGCCATTCACTCAAGGAATGGGGGCACCGGCGTAACGATATGGGAGTACTGCCGACCGTGGCGGAAAAGCAGCATCAATATCGCACTGACCGTTGATGGAATGAGGCAGCAAACGAGCATCAACCGCTCAAGCGCAGGATTCATATCGATTTGCTGTCTGAGGCCCTTGGGGGCACCAGCCCGAGTCGGTGGGAGAGCACTGAGGCATTGTGTCCAGACCGCTCACGGGGGCTCCACCCAGGGCGTAGGCGATGGGTCCGAATGAAAGGGAGCACGAAGCCTGAAAAGTGGAAGAAACCTGACCAAGATGAACCTGACCCTCCTGGCAATAAACCAGAGTACTCTTGACACCGGTGGACCACTGCAAGGGGTCGAGGGACACGCCTTGAGGGTGACCCGAAGGCGGTGGATTCCCCAGAGAAGGGAGAATCTCTAAGAGGTGGGGGGCTGGACCCGAAGTTTCAAACATCCGGGCGTTCCTACGTATCCCATTAGGATGGGAATCAAGCCACACGTAGTTCTGGAAGCGCGGCACAACACAATCGGGCACCAGCGCGGGGAAGGGTGCGGGTCTGACCCTCGCACACAGAAGTAGCGGTATTTGATATTTCTTGTTTGTCCTTAAAGGTGGATGGTTTTTCTTTGTGCAGCGACATGCCTGTGATTAAGAAATCCCTGGCGTCCCCACAATAATCAAGCCATGAAAGGCATTGATAAATGGCGTGGTTATTAACCAGCGCCCAACGTGAGTGTCCCCTGAGGAGAACATCACGATGCAGTGTCGTTTCTCGTCGGGAGGCCAAGACGATCACAGTTTACGGTCGTGTGGTAAGACCAGACAACACAGTTTAAGGTCGTGTGGTTTGGACCATGTAGGAATCCGCTTATTGTGATACGGCGGACTCAGCGGAGGTGGGAACATACCCAGCCCTACGGTCACGCACGATTCCAAGAGAAGGATCCTGGGATAGGGGCCTGCATATGTCCATCACCCGAGGGGCAGAGATGCTAGCCTCCAGCTATACTGGGCCCAGAACGCGATTGTTCGGGTGACTCCTTCATCCTTACGGGGAAGAGGGTCCAGATACACATGGCCCTTAGGGAGGACATCAGCATATATCCTTGGTTCTCAGATCGTGGGAGCCTGGAAAGACACCATTACCCTGGTTGGCCTGCCTAACGTGTAGAGGTGTACTGAAGGTCAGTATGAAGAGAGTGTCGAGATTCCACTACAACGCATAAAGGCGGAGTGTGATGAGGACTGCACAACCAATGTTCAGAGCCTGAAAGAGCCGACACGGCGATCAAGGATGTCGTTGACCATATTCGCAACACAACATCTGATCACGTCGGCCTAGGATGGGGCAAGAAAACGAGCATCAACCGCTCAAGCGCAGGATTCATATCGATTTGCGGCCCAGGACCCGCCGGTAAATCGACCCGGAGCGGTAGGAGAGCACTGAGGCATCGTACCCAAACCGTTAACGAGGATCCCTTTGAGTGAAGGCTCGAACAAGAGGAAGCGTGAGGCCTGACAAGCAACACAAGACTTGTCAGGATTGAATCCGACACCACAGGACATAGACCGGAGTACCCAAAACATGTGAACAGATCACCAGAAAGGGTCGGAGGACTCACCTTGAGAGCAACCAAAGGACGGCAGATCCCCGTGATCAACCAAGAGACGGGGCTGTACCTGAAACACAAGCGTCCATGCGGTCCTACGTATCCCATTAGGATGAGAATCAAGCCGCACGTAGTTCTTGAGAGGCAGTTTAACGTCATGAAGGACGATGAGGGGTGTGAGGTAGTCCCACACACGGGGGAGGCGTACGGCGCTGCCAGTAGACCGGCGTGAATGAGGGAATAGCCCCACGCCCACGCCATATGCCTCGCACAAAAAGGAGGGGAACTGGGGCCAGAGGCCCAACGCGGGATAGAGATTCCCGAGAAATGGGGTTGGGCCTGAAACATGAATGTCCAGGCGGTCCTACGTATCCCATTAGGATGGGAATCAAGCCGCACATACTTCTTGAAGTGCAGTTTAACGTCATGAAGGACGAAAAAAGAAATGGGGGAGCGGAAGGCATCCCCAAACGTGGGGGGCGTACAGCGTGGTGAGAAAACTGACGTGAATGAGGGCATAGCCCCGCGTTCACACCATACGCCGCATACCCAGAGGAAACTGGGCCAAGGGCCCGAGATGGGATGAAAATTCCCGAAGGATGGGGCTGGGCCTGAAACATGAATGTTCAGGCGGTCCTACGTATCCGATAAGGATGAGAATCAAGCCGCACGTAGTTCTTGAGGGGCAGTTTAACGTCATGCAGGACGAAGACGCTTGGCAGTTTAACGTCTTGCAGCGCGGATGTGGTACAGTTTAATGTCATGTTGGACGAATGCTGAACAGTTTAACGTCTTGTAGCTTGGACGATATGCTAAGCAGTTTAACGTCGTGCAGCTTGGACGTGGTACAGTTTAACGTCATGTTGGACGAAACACTTGGCAGTTTAACGTCTTGCAGCGCAGACGATATGCTAAGCAGTTTAACGTCGTGCAGCTTGGACGTGGTACAGTTTAACGTCATGTTGGACGAAACACTTGGAAGTTTAATGTCTTGCAGCGCGGACGAAGTGCACTCAGGCAAAGTACTGCTTGAGGAACCTAGCGTTGGTGGGAGGAGTGACACGCTCACCATCCATAGTTGCTAGGGAGTACACACCATTGGGATAGACCTTGTGGACAACAAAAGGTCCCTCCCACTTGGGCTCCAACTTGGGTGGCTTCCTGCCGGGGATCATTGGCGCTCTTAGGGCCAATACTAGGTCACCCTGCAGGAAGGAGCGGAGGCAAACCTTCTTATTGAAAGCTCGAGCCATTCTGCTTTGATGCCTCTCCAAGTTGTGCAAAGCGCGAATTCTATTCTCATCCAGTGCTTCCAACTCGACTAGACGGGCTTCAGCAGCTCTGTCCGGCGCTTGCTGGTCGTAGACCGCAGTGCGCAACGACGGTAACTTGATCTCGATGGGCAGGACGGCCTCAGCTCCATACACCAAGGAATAAGGGGTCATCTGGGTGGAATTGCGAGTCGTCGTCCGATAATCCCAGAGGGCGTTGGGGAGCTTGTCCGGCCAACTCTTCTTGTTCTGACCAACCATCTTTTGCAGAATGTTAGAGAGGGTCTTGTTAAACGCCTCAATCTGTCCATTCGCCTGCGCATGATAGCGAGATGTATGGTTCGAACGAATGTTGTACTTGGCGTACAACTTCTTCAACTCGGCTGCTCGGAAATTGGCTCTGTTATCCGTGAGGATAGCGTGAGGCACTCCAAATCGATAAATTATGTTGGAGGTCACGAAGTCAGCGATCGAAAAGGATTTGACCTCTCTGAGCGGAATCGCCTCTGCCCATTTGGAGAAGAAGTCCGTGGCAGTCAGAATGAACCGGCACTGGCGAGCCGTCGCCGGCGGGTAAGGTCCCACAACATCCAGACCCCAGACTGCAAAGGGCCAAGAATACATAGTGGTATGGAGATGCTCCCGCGGCCGGTGCACAAAGCTCGCATGAACCTGGCACGTATGGCACCTCATGGCATACTCGATGCCGTCATGGATCAAGGAGGGATAGAAGTATCCCAACCTCCGATTCTGGTGGGACAGATTCGGCCTAGTCTGGTGGGCACCACATGAACCAGCATTAACCTCTTGCATGACTCGTGGGATCTCAACTCCCTAAAGGCAACGGAGGAGAACACCATCAAATCCGCGTCTATAGAGGATCTGCTCCAGGTCGGGACTGCTCTGGAGGACAAACTGCGATGCGCGGCGTCGAACTCGCTCGCGCTCGGCCCGATCTGACGGGAGAATTCCATGTTGGAGGTACTCAACCAAAGGCGCCCTCCAATCAGGGGCTGATTCGACTGCCATATCTGGGGTACTCGGGGCTCCGGGCACAGGGGAAACCCTGGTGAGATTACTTACCGACGGGCCGCGATCTGCCTCCGGGATAACGGGAGCGATGAGCCTGCGGTGCGTCACGCGGATGATCAGGTTGTCCTGTTCAGGCTCTGCGAGTGACGCAGCAAGGCTGGCCAAAGCATCTGCTCGACCGTTCTGCGACCGGGGAATATGGACAATTTCTGGCCGAGAAGGGAACTGGGCCATCAGAAGGAGGGTGCACTCCAGCAATGGCACAAGTTCCAGCTTCCTGACAACATAGTCTCCATTGATATGCTTAACGACCAGCTCGGAGTCCTCTTTCACACATAGATGGGGCACGTCAATCTCGAGAGCTAACTCGAGGCCGGTGATGAGGGCATGGTATTCCGCCTCATTTTTGGTATAGCCCTCTGACAACAGGAAAGAGTATGGCAGCACGACTTGCTCCGGGGTAATGAAGACGATACCCAAACCTACTTTGTTGAGCTTAGGATTATCGAGTCTTCTACCAGTGGGGCTCCGGGAGGCACCGTCAAAGTGCATCTTCCAGTATGTATCGGCATGATCGACCGAGAGAACGGCCTCATCAGGAAAGCCTAGATCCAGTGGCTGATCCGCGGAGGTCGGGTGAGCAGCCAAAAAGTCTGCCAATGATTGCCCTTTGATGGCCTTCTGAGACACATACCTGATGTCGAACTGCTGGAGAATCACAGCCCACCGCGCTAGACGGCCAGTCAACATAGGCCGACTCATGATATACTTCAACGGGTCTACCCGAGAAACCAACTGTACCTCGTGGTGCTGCAAGTAGTGCCGTAATTTCTGTACGGAAAATACGAGCGCTAGTAAGCTCTTCTCGATGGGGGAATACATAACTTTTGCATCGAGGAGCATGCGACTGAGGTAATAGAGGCTATTCTCTGTTCCCTCGTTGTTCTTCTGGGCGAGAAGGGCACCAAGGGACCATTCCAGGGCGGTCACATAAAGGACCAGCGGCTTCCCAGATACAGGCGGCATCAGAACCGAAGGTTGAAGCAGGTACTGCTTGATTTACTCGAAAGCGGTCTGACACTCTTTATCCCATACATAGGTGGAACCTTTCTTCATGAGCCGAGAAAAGGGCTTACACTTGCCGTCCAGATTCGCGATGAATCAGCGTATATAGGCTAAGTGGCCTTGGAACCCTTGCAGTTCCCGGATGTTACCTGGGGGAGGCATCTGGCTAATCACCCTGATCTTCTCCGGGTCGATATCAATACCCCAGTATCTTACCACAGATCCAAGGAACTTTCCGGAGGTGACCCCAAAGGCACACTTCAACAGGTTCATCTTCAGGCAGCGAGACCGGAGGAAGCCGTACACTTTCTCAAGATCTTTGAGATGGTCCCGACGCTGGCGCGATTTGACCACCAAGTCGTCGACGTAGCATTCCACCAGTGTGCCGAGGATTGGCTTGAATATGCGGTGCATCACCCGTTGATAGGTGGCACCTGCATTCTTCAAGCCGAAGGGCATGACCTGGTAACAAAAGATACCTTGGGGGGCCCTGAAGGCAGTGAACTCCTCATCCTCAGGGGCCATCCGAATTTGGTTGTATCCGGAGTATCCATCCATGATGGAGAGGGCTTGGAACCCTGCCGTGGCGTCAATCAACAGCTCTGTCACCGGAAGGGGAAAATCATCCTTCGGACAGTGGCGGTTGAGATCGCGGAAGTCGATGCAGACTCTGATCTGCCCGTTCTTCTTCCTGACCGGCACAATGTTGTCCAGCCATTTGGGGTACTGAACTTCCCTCACGAAGTTGGATTTGATAAGCTTGTCAACTTCGGCCTCAACCATGGCACCATGGAATGGGTGCATCTTCCTGGGAGGCTGCTTGAACCCGCGATGGTTCGCTGGGAGACCAAGGTGGTGGACGGCTACCTGAGGATCTAGCCCCGGCATCTCCTCATAGCCCCAAGCGAACACATCACGGTGCTGCCTGAGGAAGTCCACGTACTGCTTCCGCTCCTCAGAGGGCATGGCGGCACTGACCAATGTGGGTCTTGGATCTGCCTCGGTTCCAAGGTTCACCTGTACTAACTCATCGACCGTGGCGGAGACGCCCTCCTCAAAGGCTGGGGGTGCATCTTCCACGTCCTCCCCACTTGGGGAGAGATCGTCCACGGGAGAGACTGCAATGGAAACTGCATTGGGGCTACCAGATCCTGCTGGGCCGCTGGTGCTGGCATGGGCGGTCGCGGTCATCTCATCAGGAGACTCACAGGCCGTCGTGACCATGTCTACGTCCAACCGTTGAATCGGGAGGACGTAAGCGTCATCCAAGCTTGCCCAGGGATTACTTGCAACAGCGACAGGCTCAACCTCACCTGCCAGGATCTGCTTATCCTTGCTCTTGTAATAGTCCGCGTCCAGATAGCGGGCTTCACATGAGGCAAAGGGAGAGGCATCCCCCTGAAGCACTCCTACTCGACCGTTAAGGGAGTATTTAAGGCATTGGTGGTATGACGAGGGAACCACCGCATGAAGGTAGAGCCATGGCCTGCCCATCAATGCGTTATACGCAGTGTCCTGAGAGACCACCATGAATTCGGTGTTGGCAACCAAGTCACCGAACTGGGTCTTCAAACGTATCTTGCCGACCGGAGTTTGCTCGGTGCGGTCGTACCCCTGGATCCTGAGGTCAGAGGGAATCAAGTCATCCTCAGACAACCCCAATCTCCGGAGCGTCCGAGTGGGAATCAGGTTAATCCCAGACCCCGTGTCGACAAGACAGCGCTGGACTTCAAGGCCATTGAACTGACCAGTAACATACAACGGATGAATGTGCCCCTTTATAGGAGGGTCTTCATCCTTTCCAGAGAACGAGATAACTGCCTGACATTCGGCGTCATCAATCGTTTCGTCGTGAAAGGCCTCTACAGCCGCAACCTCTGTCTCAAACTGGAGGGGGCTCTTCAGGGCTTCAGCGAGCGCCTCGCGCATCTCAGGTGACATGCGCAGAGCCTCAAGGATGGAGAGCCTTGCTGGGATGTCGGCCAAGTGCTTCAGGACATCATACTTTTTGGCCAAGCGCAAGCCCCTGGTTGCAGGAGGTTGCTCTGCGGTTGGAGGCATGATGGGCCTTGCCGGTTGGACCGGCGACCGACTGGTTCTTGGCGCATCTTGCTGTTCATTGGTTGAAGCCCGGGAAGTAGTCACCGTACTGGGGTCTGGAGGCCGGGATGGACTCGTGGCCGGGCAGAGCTGATCGCGACGCGGCTGAGGCAGTTCTGCCTGGTCCCACACCACAAACAGTGGCGGAGGCGAATCCGTCATCCCCGGGTGGGGGGGCTGCGCACGCTGAGCTCGGTTTTGAGCCTGCTGCCTAGTCTCAGTGGCGTTCACGTCCTGGCTGGAGGTACCAACTGCTGTGCCCCAGCGACTCCTGTTGTTGCGGTTCCTCCGATGGTGGCGACGACCGGGGACACTAGGGAGGTCCACCTGGTGTTCTTCAACGTCAGGAACTAAAAAGGGATTTACCAGCTCGACAGTATTAACCGAAGCGTACCCAACACTGTCATCAGACGAATCATCCACCACTGGGCGGATCCGGGGAGGGATCCCCATCTCCGGGGGCATGAAATCGCCGAGAGTGCGGGATAGCGGCGGAACTGGAGGGGCACGCTCTTCCTTCTTGTGCCGCCGCCGTTTTCTCTTCTCGGAAGAGGCAGGCTGGGACGACGATGCCGAAGAAGCACCCGCAGATTATGGGGGCTCATGCTGATTCAAGCGCGCACAGATGATTCCATGGGCGCGAATGATCGTCTTGCGGGCCATCCAGTTATTATACTTCTGGGATCCGCGGTCGGAGACCAGCTGCCATTCGTCCTCATTGCCGCAATCGTCATCTGATCCCACGAACACGCCCTCCACTTGTGATGGAGCTGGGCCCAACCTGATTACATTGTTGTTAATCTGGTCTTGGAGCTAGTCCTTAAACACATAGCACCGCTGGATGGTGTGCCCCAAGGCCCGATGGTAAGGGCAGTAGCGGGGGTTATCCGTGAGATGTGCCTCCTCTGGCCTCCAACACTCAGGCAGTCGCACAATCCTCTGCTCCAGGGCGCTCCGGAAATAACCGGGGACCTGATCCTCGTGAAATGAGTAAGTCAGGTATCGCGGGCCCCTGGGAGCGTGGTCTTGACGAGGGGCTGGAGGGGCCTGCCGAGGAGGTGGACCATGATTATCTCGCCTGGGTTGTGGCGGTACATTACGCGGAGGGGCCGGCCGGTTCTGGGGCTGCCGCTGCTGGGCCGGGAACTGAGCCCGTGGAGGCGGATTCCTGTGAGGCTGTGGAGCTGGCCTCACCGGCAGCAACTCCAACTGCCTGGGGGCCTCTATCTGGGCAACAGCAGCGGGCTCAGCCCTGCTGACTCTCCTTGTAGGGATCATAGGAGGCAGCGGATGTGCCTGACTGGCCTGTTGCAGGGCTTACTCAAGACGTTGAGCTTTGTCTGAGAAGTCCCTGAACCCTCCGGGGTAATTCTGAGTGATCAAGGAAGGGACCAGCTCGGTCTTGACGTTCCCGACACACATTGTCGGCAACTGCTCCTGAGTCAATGGCATGTCAAGGGAATACATGAGACCCTTCCATCGGGAGACGAAATCCGCGACTCGCTCCTCAGGCCTTTGCTTGCACTTGAAGAGGTCTGAGATACTCGTCTTCCGGGTCGTGGAACTGAACTGGTAGAGGAACTGTCTACGAAGGTCCTCCCAGCTAGTTATCGACCCGACGGGGATCTGGCTGTACCAGACAAATGCTGGCCCTTCCAGTGTCTGGACAAAGCAGTGAAGCTTAGCGGCCTCCTGCTGCGTCGGAGTTCCCAACATAGGCCCGCACCTCGAGTTGAAATGGGCCAAATGCTGTGTCGGATCTCCAGTCCCGTTGAAGGGGGCGAAAGTGGGGTTCCCGAATCTCGGAGGTGCCGACATGTCATCCACCCATGCTGGGTATTGCTTGCCGTCCGGTGGGATTGCCACTTGCCGAGTCTCCAAGGCTTCCAAGCGGGCAATGAGTGCCGCCATCGGATCGTCCGGACATGGGTTCTTGTCCTGGCGAGGATCTCTAACCACGAGCGCATTGCATGGCCCTTCAATCGGGTCGTCGACCGGGTCGTCGAACTCGGCAGCTCGTGGGATGGCGGGCGGAGCGGCCCTTGGGGTAGCCGGAGTAATCCGAGCGGGGTCTCTCAGGTAGTCACGCTGCTCGGGAGGGTGCGGTGAAACATACCGCGCCCTCTTACCATAGGCAATGGCCTCTCCCCTGTCGGCAAACACGGCATATTCACGGTTGCCCGGGAGAGCCTCATCGAGGGGTGGTGGTTCCTGTCCCTGCTGTCCTGGCCTAGGATCACCGTAGTCAGGCCGCCACTCTGCAGCGCGCTCGGCGAGGAGCTGGTCAACTAGCTTCTTCTGCTCGGCGAGCTGTTGACGTAGCGTGGCCTTCTCGGGATCCTCCTCTGCCCTCTGCATGGAGGCAGATGGGTCGGCGGGCTTTATAGCCCCGACGTGCTCTTTACCTTTGCTGACGTTTCGGCTCAACGTCAGTGCTTCAGTGGGTGTGGGGAGACCCAGGAGGCTCCTCTGGTGACGAGTAACTCTCACTGACAGATCCAACGATGGCTTGTCTTCGGGGGGAGAGCCCCCGTCGAGAAGTTCCAAGTCGTTCCCCTCTACCGACAGGTCACCCATATTGACCGTTTCTGTCCCTGGGGATGTTCCCTCAGGGCCACCCAGTGAATCGGGCTGTCGGCGAATCGCACTGAAGCGTAGGGAAGCGTACTTCCCCCACCCACGGATATACACGTGGGGGTGGCTCCCTCGATAACCTTGCGGAGTACTTGAAAACACTCAACGCATCGTTGTTGGAGGGCCTCGTGGTTCCCAAATGACCCGGGGTGCCGAACCGTGGGGAGCGTGGCCAGGTCAATTTGACGGCACTGCTCACCAATATCCTCCAGGTGTGCTTGAATCCCGGGATATGGAATTTGTAGGCGGTGAAGACGGGAGTGAGTCTCCCGGAGAGTTCGGCGGAAGCATTCGAACTCATCCGGGGTGAGTGATTTGGGTGCATCAAAGTCCGGTCCTGCGACTGGCCAAAACTTCTCAGGGAAGTGGCCCTCTGCAAGGACGGTCCAGAAGCTCAACGACTCAAACACGGGACCCAGGTCTCCTTGGTCCTCTTCAACGACTGGGAATGGACGGGGAACTGGCAGTGGTGCCGAGGCGGGCCGCCGGTCCGACGGGCTGGCCGACGGTGAATACGGCGAGCAGGCCGATTGGCCTCCATATCCCGGGCCGCCCTCTGAGGGTGGCGGTGCCCCAGCTACCACATCACGATAGGACGGGCCGACGAGCGAACATCCTGTCGTAGCGTCGGTGCTCACCGAAGGTGCACTAGATCGTGGTTCGACCGTCGGTCCCCAGAAAAAGTCTCCGGCTTCTCCGATCGAGGCAGAAGGTGCTTCCGGAGGGGCCGGTACCAACCACAAGCTTGATCCTTGGGGGTCTACCAGTCCCTCACTACTCCGGATATACCTTCGGAGAGAAGCGGGGATCGTATCGATCTCTCTCTCGGGAAGTACGAGGCTGACGTGCCGCATTCCTACCCCTGCCCCTAGCTGGCGGGATCGGGGGGAGGGCTCCGTCGCCGAATCATACTCCGCCTCTGTATCAGAGAAACGAACCGGTCGGATCTCTGTCCGGAATTCCGTAACATTTTTCCCTCGACGTCGACGCCTCGCCTTCCTGCCCCTGAGTGGTTCTTCGGGGCGTGGCTGATCTCTGTCCTGGTGTCCTCCGGCCGCACCGGTGCTGGGGCCAAGAGGACTGGAAACCACGGTGCGAGGAGCACCGGGACAGATATCAAAGGGGACGCGGGGAGAGATGATTCCGGGCGGGCCTCCGGGCTGGGATCGAAAGGTGGGATGACCCATGCCTCTTGGATCGGCCACACGGAGTAGACCCTGTTGGTGAATAGCGCTACCGCGAGTTGGTCTGCGGTGGCTATTGCCTGTACCAGGAACCGGGAGAGTCAACCCAACCTGCCTTTGGGGCGGTCGGGGCCTCGATCCAGGTCGGGCATAGAAGTGCCCCTGCTCAGGATGCGCAGGGGCCTGGTGACTGGAGCCAGCAGTGTCTTGAGCCAACGCGGCCGCTGTTTCTAGGGCCCCAAGGTGGGAATCCTCTTCCGCTCGTGCCCGACGTTGGCGTCGGGACAAACGAGTCGGGATGAGCGGCGCAGGTAGGTGGAGAGCCCGTTCTTCGACTTGAGAAGCCTGGGGGCGGTGTCGCCGTGGCCTGACAGGAGCCCTTATCGCGGATCCCTGGAGCGAATCTCGGATAGGGTGGTCCCAGACATCTTCCACCTCATCCGCATAGGGGAAGGAGCTGTCGGATCGTTCGAGGGATAAACTCCCGAAGCGGTTGGACGTCAAGGTAGGCAGCGGTGCCTCCCTGCGCGGCTCTCGGGGGCGGCGTTGGTGGCGA
Source organism: Viscum album (assembly GCA_963277665.1). NCBI lineage: Eukaryota > Viridiplantae > Streptophyta > Magnoliopsida > Santalales > Viscaceae > Viscum > Viscum album. Next base: position 1,915,547,495 of record OY728125.1, on the reverse strand, counting down.
GGTGCAGCTTCCTCGAGGTCTAGGCGAGCCATGTCCCTGGTGGGGATGACTCCCTCTTCCTCATATCTCCGCACCAATTTGTTAATCACCCTTCTCTGGATGACCTCCGAGGGGGAGAGAGGGCGTGGTTGCCCCGCAACTGTGGCTGCTGGGACGGCTGTGGAACGGGCGGGACCGCGCGGAGTAGCCGCGTCGGTATTTCCCCTACCCCTGCGCCAGTGGGCGGGTGGCGATCGGGCACTGGATTGGGCGACTTGATTCCGGAAAGCAGGGAGAAAAACCCATTAACACTGACAGGAAAATGAATCGACAACCAACCATTAGTGCCACGACGCCTTCCGTGGGGGGAACCCAGGCCATAGACGTCGTGAGACGGAGTGCCCGATTTCCCTTCCCCAGCCCCTGGCGAGTTCCGTGACCCAGTGTTGAGTGCTCGGACGGGCAACATGCTGGTCTTCCAACACCTCTGAAAGCCATCGGTCTTCGTATTGAGGAGAAGAGATTCACGTCGGGTTCACCATTTTTCTGTTTCGGTGCGGATGTGCGTCGGGTTTCTGTTCCGACGCTGTTCCGCCAGGACGCGTTCGCGCGTGCGCCCGTCGACCCGAGGGGATGGGCGTGCGGCTTGTGGCCCCGCAGTCCCGCTTTCCAAAGGCGGGCCGCATCCGTCCCTTATTCAGGGGCGTCTGCTCCTTGATCGAAACCGGGATGATGGGATGTCGGCTCCTCCTTCCGTGGACGTCTCCTCGGAACTCGTTGCCTAGTCCGGGTCTCCCTCATAGATTTAAGACGTGCTCGTGAATCTCGTTCCCGGTGCCATGTCTCCATGGACACCGGTTAATTACGCTGCTTCCGCCCGGACGCTCCAAGGAGTCTGGTCGGGGTAGCAACCTGCGGTGAGGAGACCGGGTAGCTCTGGGTGCTGGGGCGTGTCTTAACACTGCGGCTCTGCATGTCTGCCGTCCATCCCTAATAGGGCTTCTCGAAGGCGTGATGGCCTGAGGCATCCTGCGCTGGGTGCGGGGAACTGTGTTACCTGAGGTTTTCCTCAGCTTCCCATGTTTAACACGGGGTATGCCGCGAGTTTAACGTCCAGCGGGGACGGCATCGGACTGATCAACACGAGAAGTGGATCAGATGATAGAACCCCTTGGGGGAACCTCCGACGCTGGGGCCAGCACCTGGGCGGCTTCCCGAGTGAAGTGGAGTGGAATGAAGTGGCATGACCCCACCGGGATGTGGCAGACCGGGTAAGGATCAGGATGGATGATGGAGTGAAGGGCTTGGACCCCGTGGGGGCTTCCTACGTACCGCACGTTAGCGCGGATCAAAGTCAGCGTAGTTCGGATATACAGTTTAACGTCATGCTGGACGTTGGAAAGCCGACTCACGAAGAGGTCGAGGCTGCCGAGCGGAGGATTGAACCGAACCACCTCGCACAGAGGGGGATGGAACAACCGGGTGGATCACAGTTTCACGTCATGCTGGACGCTGAAAGGAGAAATAGAAAAAGGCAGTGGGGAAGCACAATGGAGATACACACGTTCAGTCTCCCACAGGGGCGGATTCATAGGTGAATCGACGCAAGTGTGAACCCGGGAGGGGTCCACTGATGGACGAACCGACGTGAATACGACCGGGACGACCAGGTGGTGGGCTTGAACCTCATAGAGGCTTCATACGTACCCTGTTTAGGAGACATGGATCAAAGTCCACGTAGTTCGTTCTGTTTGTAATACTCTCCCCCCGTGGGCGAAGGCCACTCCAATCCCGACATCCCTGCAGAGACGAGCGGGTGGGGGCCACATCCAAGCCGGGAGGGGGACCCTGCATGCGAGGCACGGGATCGGGCGATGCAGACAGTTTAATGTCTTGACGGACGAAGTACAGTTTAACGTCGTGTGTTGAGGACGAAGAGGACGGTTTAACGTCTTGCCGGACGAAGTACAGTTTAACGTCGTGTGTCGAGGACGAAGCGGACGGTTTAACGTCTTGCCGGACGAAGTACAGTATAACGTCATGTGTCGAGGACGAAGCAGACGGTTTAACGTCTTGCCGGACGAAGTACAGTTTAACGTCGTGTGTTGAGGACGAAGGTGCTTGGCAGTTTAACGACTTGCAGCGCGGACGTGGTGCAGTTTAGCGTCATGCAGGACGAATGCTAAACAGTTTAATGTCTTGTAGCTCGGACGATATGCTAGGCAGTTTAACGTCGTGCAGCTTGGACGTGGTACAGTTTAACGTCATGTTGGACGGAACACTTGGCAGTTTAACGTCTTGCAGCACGGACGAGGTACAACTTAACGTCATGTTGGACGAAACACTTGGCAGTTTAACGTCTTGCAGCGCGGACGAAGATGCTTGGCAGTTTAACGTCTTGTCGCGCGGACGAAGATGGTGCCGCCAATGGGTCCGTGTCACTTCGCGCGAGCCTGGAGGGCCGCACGGGAAGACAACGCACGGCGCGGACACCCGGGATGAAGATTATCGGGCGCCACGCAGGCGGGTACCCTCAGGGGGTCAAAGGGGGCGACCCCGGCGGTTTGCGCGTAAAAGAGGAGCTTGGCGCGCAATACCGCGGGTCGGCGCACAAATGGGCGGGCTGGCGCGCAATTGGGCCAGCGCTTTGCGTGCGGAAGATAGAGATTGCGCGCACCGGGCTTCGGATAGCGCGCGGGGGCAACGGCTCATTCTTTAACGAATGGCCTCTTAGTAAGGGGGGGGGGTGCGCGCAATCGGGCTGGATTGCGCGCACCAGGGGGCAATTGCGCACAAAAGGCTTCTTTTGCGCGCGAAGGCCTTTGGGTGAAGAATTGTTTCAAAGGAAAGGAGCCAAAGGGATTGCGCGCGAAGGCGAACCCCAAGGATTTATTGCACGAAAGAAAGGAGGTTACCTGAAGATCGACATTGCGCGCGGAGTGGGTTGGATTTCGCGAACGAGCGACTCTTCGAATTCTGGAAACCTTCAAAACGTCGGGGGTCGCCTTATATTTATAGGCAACCCCGGGTGCGGAATCTGGTTCGCGGGCGCGCAATTTCCTTCGCGGGCGCGGAATCGGGCCCGGCGCGCAAGGGAGTCGCGCGGGCAACGGGCGCGCAAATTTGCGCGCCGGCCCAGCGCATTGCGCGCATCCCGGGAGGTTTGCGCGCGGCACTCCAACTTTGCACGCGGGCCTCTGAAATTCCGCGCAAGGCCTCCGGGCCCTCTGAAACGGGCTTCCGACTCCAAATATGACCTCGCTTTCCACATCCGGAGCTTCGTTTGGGAACAACGGACTTTTCCGGCATCTACAGAATTATTATATTGATAGTAAATTAATCCATCCTCTTCAAAAAAAAAAAGAATCTAGAAAATGTATCATCATAATAACTTATGTTTTTTAACCAATGATACTTTAAATCATCTTAGATTTATAGATTTGAGTCCCTCAATTTTCCATTTATTGTTCACTTGTTTTTAATTGATAACCTCAATAACTCCATATAAATATTTATTTGTTTCCTCCAATTATGTGTCTCTAATTTCCACCAATATTATCCTATTAGAAATCCTAATTTGGTGGTGAATTTTTCATTTCCCTTTACCTCTTATTAAGACTAAATTTTATTAACCCTATTTCCGATGTGGGTTTTCCACAAATGTATTTTCTATTTTCAACCATTTATTTTCAAAGAACAATTTCAAATTTTGAGTATGCAATATATTAAAGGAAGGTAGAATGTAACACCCAAAGATTTCATAGTACATTATCTCTTTAAAGTAATTTTATAGATTATATTTCACGTAACACTGACTTGGCTTGCATTATATGCAAGATTGGGTTTCTCAAAAAACAACAAATTGGTATTATAATTATATAAACGATATATTTATTTATCAATTAAATATTGTAATATGAGTAGTAACACATAAATTTTAAATGTTATTTATAATGTTTTAACATAAATAAAACATATTTATAATGAAATGTTTATGTTTGTTAAATTAGATATATATTTAGAAAAACTATTTTCTTAAAAGAATTTCTTTTTTATGTCCTTTTGTGAACAATAATAAAATTAATTTTAGACACTCCTAAAAATTGAATTTAGTATAATAGGCTTCATTTTTTAATTCTAAATATCAAAATTATCTTAATTTTAATTTTTGATCTTTTTCTGAAAACATTGAATTTTTGATGAATAGTGAAAAATATTGAATAGTACATAAAAACCAAAATTTTCATTTAAATAATTATTTTTAAATAAAATTTATCTTAAATTAAAAATATATACATAATACATATATAATTCTAATGTAATTCATATGAGTAATTTTGTAATAAGATTAAATATATACAATTTTGTTGAACTTTTTAACGTCTTTTACCCACCTCCTGGGCACATTTGAAAATTTGCATAAAACATAATTTTACCGCTTATGTGAATTGAATTTAAAAAATCCAACAGAAATGATTATCATTAGTAAGTAAAATGTGGTTCAATAGGATGAAAATAATTTTTGGTGAATAGTAACTTTTGAATTTTATTTACAACAGTTAAAAGTAAACCAGGTAATTAAAAGTAAAAATAATATTATAATTACCCCAACACAAGTTCTAATTCTATTAGATAATTGTTTTTCAACCAAAATAGACCTTAGTACCAAAATAACATCCTTTTTGATCCATTTAGATTAGATTAAGACATTTATTATATTTTATATAAAGAAGATTTAAAAGTGTTAGAATTCAAATATTAATAACAAAATCATTTTTAATATATGGGTTATACATAAGATATATTCAACTATAAATATTAATTGGAAATCTAAAAATATTTACTACTTCATAGTATTTTATTTATAATATTTAGACATTAAATAAATAAATTTATTTATGACACAATGATGAGGTAATAATTACCTTATTAATGAAAGATTAAAATAATTGATATTATAAATATTAAAATAAATGTAAATTGGAGATTTTTATGCCATCAGAGAATTTTCTAGGTGAATATGACATGTTATGGTTGATTCAATGTATTTTATTTGAAGGAATCAAGGTTTTATGACTAAAAAAACAAATAATAAATAGTATCAAAATTGACGGAAATAAGTTTTTAAAACAAATACTATTTTATTAAATGATATAATATTCCTATAAATATAATATTTGTCCAAATGGATTAGATAATGTTATAATTGTCATTAATTAACCACTTGAGGTTCTCTTGGAATTTTATGGTAACTATATTAACCATGTAGTATAAAAATATAAGAAGACATGATAAATGTTAAACTATTTAACAAAGGGTTAAATGTAAACGATATTGTAAATATGGTGATATAAACATGTCTAAAACCTATTAGATGTGAGTATTTAGATCCATATCCACCTTATCCTTGAAATAAATCCATTTGTAGATATTAGAAATCAAAAATAATTTGATAATAAATTAATATTTTAGGCTTTTCCTAAAGTTCCCCTCACCTCTCTTATAAAAGGACACATCTCATTCTTTTAAATTCACACCTCCAAAGCCATTTTTCTCGGCCAAAATATGATCCAATATTCTCCCAAATACCCTTAATTTAACCTAGAGGCCTTACTTTTATGAGAAAGCCAACCTATGGAGCCCTTTTGTTCAAATCAAAAGGAAGCACCTGAAGAAGAGGTAATTATTTCACCAGCTCTTTCAAAGTTCTTTTCATATTCTACTTCCTATTCCTTTATTTTTTCCAATCTAAAATAATAACTCCAGTACATTTTACATACTGATATTTTATTATTAATATGGTACAATTATATTCATTATTCTATCCATCCTATGAATGAAAAAGTCACCATACGTGCGTACATACGACTTACTGTATCCACATCGTGGTGTAGTTTGTTATTCAACACTACAGTATTTGGATGGGTATAATAATGAGTATAATTAATTTCAATAATTAATATAACATGTTAGTGATTTTTTATATATAATATACCATCCAATTAAGCATTGTTTCACCATTAATATAATGATATTGTCGCTCGTGCGTACGTACGGCTTACGGTCTCCACGACGCGATGAGAATCGTCTTCAATAACCACCATTAAAGAATTTATATATATATATATATATTGATCAAGCCTAATATATATTAAATAGTATTTTTAATTGAATAATATATATTTATGTAGATAAATATATGTCATTTACTTACTTCCATACTGTACGATAAGAAAACGGAAACAACGTTCATGCGTACGCTAGGACTACGGTCTCCATGAATGCTGTTTCCATTTCATATATCTATCTATTATACATATTTGTAATCAGAATATATTTGATATATAAATCATGTTTTATATTATGAAAGTATTTAAATCATGATCTATGTGATACGATCAAGAATAAAGTTAAAAGATGTATGATAAAGAAAGTGACTATTACCTGAAATGTTATTTTATCATAAAAATTATTATTAATTGGGTAGTGTAAAGTCATAAATGAATAATATATGATATAATAAATATGAATATGGTTATAGTATAATTTAATAACATACTATGGTCATTATACACGAGGTTAAATGTACCCTCGATTAATGGAAAGTACAAGGTAAGGGTTAATGCATCTATCTAATTATTATCCAAGATTGTTTATGTGTAAGTATTTATTGGGACATATTTGTCATCCATGTCCATGTTTCAAAAAAATGTTTTCAAAAATATTATTTTAAGGTTTTATGGAAGGGTATCTTTACCTAGATCATAAATTAAAATCTTTTCATGATTTTTTAAATCTATTTTATTAATGTCCATGTTTTCAAAACGATTTTAAAGATTTAATTATATGAACCTAATTGTTTTAAAATGTCAATAATTTTTAGAATTTTCAAAGTGGTATTGGAAACTTTGATTCAAAAATCTATTTTAAATGAATTACTTTATGAATTGTGTGAATTTTAAATTATTTCATGAAAAATGGGTATTTCTCCAAAAGTGTTTTACTGATCATTTTCAACTATGTCAACATATTTTACTGGGTATAATTATTGATTGAGGTTGAATTATTATAATAAAATATTCCATATTGTATAGAATGAGTTATAATATGTTTGACTATACATGTTATATTTTTATACCATTTATGGTTTATGGTTAAAGTATTGACATTTCATATACTAGTTCTAATACAAGTGATTATGTTATGTTTCACCCTTTTCATATGAGGAATGAATTGGACTTAGTAAGTGACGGGCAGAGCCTGATATAGCCTCTCGATGCATCATTAGGTATAATGTGAGAAACTAGTGTCTTAGAACAAGGTCTTGATAGAATATTTTTGTATTGTCCTGGAACAAGGCCTTGAGGTAGTAGTTATTATGTTCGGCATTATTCATTCCCTCGTTATGAAATTAGTTATTACATGTAATTATTCGAATAGTCAAATATCCTTGTGCATGTTTATATGGTAACATTTGACTTATTTTTACCATATTATTTCCATGTTTTATATTTAAAAGGATTATGTTTTTATTATACATCTTTAATTAAAAGTTTATAACTCTCGCTAAATTATTTACCATTACTAAGCATCTGAGCTCACCCCTTTCTTATGTTTTATTTTCCCAGGATGTCAATAATTGTAATATTATTGATATGCAGGGTTACTATAGAGGAATAATGGAGTTCTTAAAGGATTATTTATATTGTTTTTTATGTTAGAAACTGTTATGTATCATTCAAGTATGTAATATATTTTTCAAGACATATGAACCGATCGGTCCATCAGGACTTGATTCCTTGTAATCATTCCAATGTATTAAAATAATGCTCTCGATCCAGGCTTCTGGGGTTAGTTCGGTAAAAAATAAGAACTAAGGTGAATTTTAGTACAACTTATCATCCTAAAATTGATAGCCAATAGGAGCAGACTATACAGAATCTATAAGACATGTAGTGAGAATTTTGTATGGACTTTAAATGAGGAATAGAACAAAATCTTTCACTGGTTGAATTATCCTAAAATAAAAGTTTCCACTCAATAATATAAATGTATTTACATGAATACATTCATGGGAAAAGATGTAGAACACCAACATGCTAGGATAAGGTCAGTTAAGAAAACATGTTAGGATAAAAAATGCTCGAAGAAATGGTGGAGAAGGTGAAAACCATTCAACAACACATCATTGCAGCACAATTTTGGAAAAAAAGACTTATAAAGACAGTCATTGGAGAGACCATGAGTTTAATGTTGGATATATGGTATTCCTCTATATATCTCTATAGAAGAGGATCATGATATTTGGGAAGAAAGGAAATCTAAGTCCCACATACATCTGCTCCATTGATATCCTTGATTCTGTTGGAGCTCTAGTCTATTGAATAACACTTTCACCAATCATGTCTCAAGTACATGATGTATTACATGTATCTATTTTGAAGAAGTACATACCAGATCCCTCATATCAACTGAATTCAAAGGTGGTACAGTTAGAAAATGATATCTCTTTTGATGAAAAACTAGTGAAGATATTTGACCATAAATATACTGTTCTACGAATTAATATTACTAACCTTGTCAAATTACTATGTCATAATCATAAGTATGAAGAGGAAACATGTGAACTAGAAGAATAAATGAAGGATAAATACCCTCAGATGTTTTTCCCATTATATGTAAAACAAAATTTCAACGGTGAAAATTTACAAGGTGGGAAGAATATAACGAACCCAAATTTTATCAATGGAAGTTCCTTTCTTATAATTATTTAATATAGTATAATCACAAAACAATAACATTAAATTACTAATAAAAACATTATAAAAGAAGAATGAATGAAATAAGAGGTATTTCTAGAAGTTAAGAAACCTATACTGATGAAACAGTAACTTAAAATTAGGAATAATAATACGAATCTTATGAATAGTAAACTAGGAAATAGAATAGTAAACATACCTATGAAAATATAAATAAAATTTGGTTATCATATAAATTTAAATATTATATAATTATATCATAGTTTAAGTACATAAATGTTTCTAAAATTATTAATTATGTGTCTGTATTTTATAATTCATAAATATTTTGTTACAATTTTATGATTAATTTTATAATTTAAATAAATTTTATTTTTATAAAATGTATTCATAAATTAATATTTTATTGTCTTAAGATTTTAAGATAATTTTATGAGACCTTATTTAATTTTTCAAAGTGTTATAAAACTAGGTATAATTTTAAAATATGTAGTTTTTGAGTAGATAATGATTTTAATAAAAAATTAAATTTCTCATATTTAAAAAATTATTTTTACAAAATGGAATACATTTTTTTAATTCTAGATTTTGAAAAATGGTTTGGGTGAATTTTTGGGATTTTTCTGAAATACTTGAATTTTTAGTGAATAGTGAAATACAGTAATTTATGGTATATATACATTATAAGTTAAATAAACTATTAAATTATTCGTTGATGATGTAATAACCATAATATATAACTTCAATTAATTATATTAATATATTTAGTGATAATGTTCAAATTATTCATAGTCTTTATAAGAAATAACAAGCTAATGAATAAAATAATGAGAAAACACTCCTCTCCTCAACTAAAAATACCACCACTCAACACCTCTTCTCCCCATACCTGACAAGCATTTATAGTTGTACATATTATTTTCAATACTCTTTATAAACCCTCCCACATTTCTAGGATATCTCGGTCTCATCAAAAGACAAAAACAGTTTCCCTAAGGTGGTTCTCAAGGAGGAGAAATTCAAGAGGGAAATTCATCTTTCTTTTCATTTAATTTCTTTTAATGTTCATTTCTTTTCATAATATATCCTCAAAGAACCTAAAAAAAGGGAATTATAACTCTATTAATTTAAACATAATTTATTGTTATTATTCTAATAGAACAATCCATCATCAAGCCCATTCTCCCCTCCCATTTATTTCTAAAATGAAACTCTCGCCCACAAGGTGTTGATTTATCACCTTCATAGACAAAAAGTATTAATTTTACATTATATCATTCAAATATTGCCTTAAAACTATTATAATGGTTGAATCATACTAGAGAATTTATTTTTTAACCATTTTTATGTTCTGAAACTAACATATATACATAATACTAAATGATAAAACAAAATGAGTTTATTGTGATCGAAAAATCACAAAAATTAAGCGAAACAATTATCATTAACATGTTATCTAATGATTCATCCTCATATCTAAAAAATGTTTCAAACCATTTAAGCTTTTGGTTTTTCATTGATAATATATAATTTAAATTCGGTAAAATTATAACCATGAACTTCCATACTCATATAAAAGCTAACCGATAATGAAAACTAAGAAAATGAACTCTCTTGAATAATGAAATTGAACATTATAACTCATAAATGAACATAATGAAATTTTAATTAATCAATTAAATTTATAAAATGTTATGGAATTATTAATTAACAAATATAATATTATTATTCCATACATTAAGATCGAGTGAAAAACTGTTTTGGACATAAGGTAAGGGATCCTTTCTGAACTTCCATATTTCATTTGGGTTCTATTTTCTCTCTATTTATGCAATATAACTCTTCATTATTTTTATGTAACTATTATGAATTCTCTTGCTATGTTCTCAAAAAATCTATACATACCAAATTATCCTTCTTTTATGGGAAAATATATGTTTTAATAAGGTTCCCTTCTCAAATCATCCCAAAAAAAACCCGATTCAAGGGAGCCTCCTGATTCCTTAAACGTTTTTAAGAGGTCTCCATTATCTATATTAATCCACCATTATTTTTCTAAAATTTATCATTTTATCTTGATAATATATCTTGTTTCATTTGTTCTTTTATACAAACAATTATTCCTTTTTTTAAGTAAAATTTAATATCTTCCTTAAACCACACTAAAATATTTTATTTCTAAAGTTTCTTAAACAATCTTTTCTACAAGTATTAAATTTAATTTTACATAACATATCATGGTCAATGCCAATTTTAACTTATGAATTTACATATTTTATTTAAATAATTTCTTTCATGGACACTATTTTAATATTCTTATATGTTATTCCTTTTGACATGTACTCAATTCTTTCCATGTGTAACCTTTATGTTTATGTTTGATTCCTTATTGATGATTATACATGTGGAAAAAATATTCATGAACATTTCATTATGGGTGTACCCATATAGTGATATAATTCATTGGGTAATTATTAGTCTCATGAGATGTCTCGTGAAACGGTTTGGTGGTTAGCCTTGACTCATGCTCCATGTGCAATGATCTTAGTAGTTATCCTGGACTTGTATCCTCCATTTAAAATGAGTCTCGAATCATCATAAAGTCAGGTTTTATGTTTCTTTCACATTTATATGATTACATGATTATATGATATAATGTTTTATATGTTTTTATTCCATATGTTTAATCATGCTCCATACATTTTTATATCATTAAGTTATTCCTTCTAACCCATGTGCTGAGATATATTTTAATGTCTATTTCATTAATGTGGTTTTAGCTCATAACTTTGTTAGTGTTCCCCCCAGGTTATCCTATGAATATGTAAGGGATCAAAAAAATTTAGGATCTATTTATGAAGGTTAAATAAAATATGTTCTTATTTTGGAATCATGATGTCTAATTATGTACTTAATCTCCAAGACACTATACTTTATAACACTTGGATAGTAATTTGATGTTTATGTCTGATTAAAATTAGGAAATGAAATGTGTAAAAGGATAGCGTCTCTATATAATATTATTCAAAGTTACTAAAGTTGTAATAAATTATTTCTAAAATCTCATCGTTATCAGGATTTTTTATGATTATGCTTCCATTGTTGAAATATTATGATCCATATCTCAATAACTCTCATGCATTTTCTTATCCTATGGTTATATATGATATATATATATGTATTTTTACCATTTTCACACTCTTTGGCACTTATTATAATTAAGAAATTATTTTTAAGAAAACCTAACTTCATTTCACTCTTAGGTCAGATTTTTTTTACAGAACTGTGTTTTAAACATGTTTTAAAAAACGTTTTACTATGACGTGTAATGAAATTGTTTACCCATTATTAACTTTTTAATAAATTTTTTTTAAAATAAATTTCCTTTCCATTTTATGATTATGTAACTTTTATAAAAGTTTACATTGAAAAATGAATGTTCAATATGTACAAATTTACCCACCATAATGATCGTCACTTCATTGAAGATTCCTTTGAAAGATTATGATGTTATTTATAAAGAAAATATTTTCCCTAATATTCAAGAAATTAATTTCCTTAATTTTATTTCTAGAAAAAGAGTTTTAAAAATGATTTAAATCCTTCATTTTAATATTTAAAGGTAATTTCAAAGAAAAATGATTTCAAAATATTTTCAAGCTTCTTTTATACGTTTTGAAAGATATTTTGAAAGAAAAATGTTTTCAAAATTATTTATGTTTAAAATAGATATACTCAAAGAAGAAATGATATTTTCATTGAGGAATGTTTTAAATGAAATTGTAAATATCTATTTATCATAAAATGATTTTTGAAATGGTTTTATGAGACGGATTTTAAAATAATGGATATGTTCCTTAAGAAATGTTTAATGTGATATTTCAGAATCCTTATCCATATAAGATGAAATAATTTGTTATATTTTATTTTTAAATGGAATATGATCCAAGAATACCATTAATATTCTTTTTTTACTGTTTTATGTTTTTATTGAATAATGTTTATGACACCTATTTCACTTCCATGGGTTATATTATTTTGAAACCTGCTTCTTTTCATGGGTTATGATTTGGTGAAATCATTATGAAACCTATATATTTTATATAGGTTATGATATAAGGAAATGTTAATGATACCCATTTCATTTTATGGGTTATAATATGATGTTTATTAAACCCATATCTTTTTATGGGTCATTAAATTATGAATGTTTCTTTGTATCTTGTGGCACATGATTGTATGTTTTCATTATGTGATGGGTTATACCTATAACTACGTTGAAGTATTTGGTTGATGATAAATGTTTTATAAGCTCAAGAGGGAATATTGGAGTACATCCCAATCCCAAAAAAGGGAATATTAATCCCAAAACAAGAGGGTATAATGAAGGTCATCCAAAGCCTCAAACAAGAGGGAATCTTTAGCCCGAAATAAGAGGGTACACGAGAGTGCATCCCAAGCTTGAAGAAAGATGGTACATAGGTGGTAATACCAAACCTTAAAAATGAGGTCATATTAATCCCAAAACAAGAGGGTACATAAGAGTAGATCCCAATTCCAAAACAAGAGGGTACACGAGAGGGAATACCAAGATTGAAATAAGAGGGTACATGAGAGGTAATCCCAAGATTGAAACAAGAGGGTACATGAGAGGTAATCCCAATACTGATATAGATACACAAGTTATTAGACCCATAATAACATGTTATGACGATATTGGTAGGTTTCTTTGACGTATTATTTTCTATGCTTATTTTTATGCCAAAATTCCATGTATTATTACTCTATTATGGTCTCCAAGATTATGATTGATATTTCCATATGATTTATGTCTCATTATGTTCCAATATTTATGCCATGACTCTTGATTATGATATTTGATATGCCAGTTATGATCTTTTAATGTTATGATCATGTTCTCTTACCCTTATGCTCATGTTATTCTTACACATCTCCATTTCTTAAGATTACTAAGAATCTTAGCTCACCCCTTTCTTGTGTTTCATTTTGAGAGGTTCTAAAGAATGTTTTTAATTAGTAGTACTAAATGGGGATGATCTTTAAGAGAGATTTTGAAGATCTTTCACCAAGGTACATGATTATGTTTTCAGTTTTCCAAAGACACTAAACTATTATGGTCCTCTAGCATGTATTTTTGTAATGTGTAGAATATTCATCTAAAATTTTGAAAAATAAATGTATGTTAAGACTAGGTTGTTATATTTTGTATCAAAGGAAAGTTTTAGTCAAACTTTTAAAACTAGGTTGATAAATATTCAGTGACATCCCTAGGAATATTTCTAAGGATATGTCTAGGTATGTATATAAGGATAATTATAAGGATAAGTTAAAGAATATAAATATTTCATAGAATTTTGTTAATGGTTAGATAAATTGGTTTCCTATAAATACATACCTGCTTGGATACTATAAGTGGATGTGGATTTGACATATATGTAAATAGGGGTGACAACCTCGTAAACACCGTTTTGATCAAGACTCGATCGGGGACTGGTGCACGAAAATAGGCCTTGTTGCACACTTAGTTTGACACTGTCAAGGGGATATTCATTGGAAATTCACAAACTACTTACAAAACATCATGAAGTATTTAAATATAAATTGGTTATGAATAACCATGGATAAACCTGATATGTCCTAGATGAAAGAAGTAGGTGTCCTAATTTGGATATCCTATAAGTGTTTTTTCATTATTATCTGGTTCCCCACTATGATGAATAATTTTTAATCTATGTGTTTTTTGTTTTATTCAATGGATGGAACCTTAGGGAACCATGAAAATAGATGTCAGAATAGAAAATTTAGTGGTTTTACTCTCGAGAAACCAAATGTTATGAGAGATGGGATGAAAAACCTTATTACTATTCTCAAAACAATGTATAAAGATATGAATGATGGTGAACATCTAAATGAGAAAAGGAGGGAACAATGATCCGTTGAGCCCTTCATGAGGCAATTCCAAACTTCTTTAAGTGGTTTCACTAAAACATTTGTTATTTAGAAATGAATCAACACTATCAAAAAGATATATTCCATTCCCTAGTGTTTAGAGAATTAAAAATTCACTCTATCAGTCTACCATTTTGCAGGTGAGGTGGGTAATGGTATAATATTGTTAAGAATAGAGGCAACAAGATGAAACAGACTCCATAGATTGGGATAAGTTTTAGAACATAATTTTCAATAATTAATTTACTTATATACTTTGTATGAATATAGAAAAGGAATTCCTAGAGCTTAATAAGAATGATTATGAATCATTTGGTGCCTATGAAGAAAATTTTACAAGACCTTACAGGTACTCTTTGTATCTTATCATCCAAACTGGAAGAAAAATTGATTGATTCTTTGGTGTACTAAAACCTAGTCTTTAAAATGCCTTCACTATAAGATACTTTAAAAGCCATGAATAAGTTGTTAAATGTACTTTAGAAGTGGAAATGGAGGCTTGTATTTCATATCAATCCCATGGTTTGACAAGAAAAATATGGTGGTGTTTAAAGGAAAATCAAACAACCATAGAGAAAAGAAACTGAGCCTTCTATTATTCAAAAATCGTGGGAAGTAACATGGAGGGAATTGTCTTAATGGGACTAATAAATTTTTTAAGTGTGTAAGGGAATTTCAGTGAGTGGCTGGATGTTAAGGTATTTTTTTTTGTAGTTATCTAATGTTGTGAATAATGATAAATCCCTACAAAATTGATCCCCAGTACTTCAATATTTCAATTGAATAGAGTTTGGACATTATTCTAACAAGTGCCCCAATCCAAGGACTAATTTTCATTATAAGACACAAAAAAATCTAAATAATACGGGAAAAGGGATATATTATGAATTCATAATGGATAAAGTGAACCATGATAATTAGGAAATACTTATCCTCTCCTCCTTATTTTGAAATATCATGTTTTTCTTTATATGAATAAAATCTATGAAACTAATATTATTCCTAGTTTATTGAAATTTTATTGTATTATCTCCCTCTACAAGGATCCTGGAATAATAAAATCACATTTCATAATCTATAGGTAATAGGACATACTCAAGTTTCTAATAAAACTGTTTTTTGGAATAAGATAAGAGCTTATTTAATGATATCTAAGGAATAAAGGTTGAATTATATTTTGGAAGAGTTACATGGTTAACCATTTATGGAATGGTTTAAGTTAAGATTTATTTCAGGTATTAGAGAATACAATATTTTCTCACCATATTTTAATTATGCATGTTGGAAAACATGTTCTATCCTTTTTGTTTTGATAACGATAGATGGAATGACCTATCATTATATTTATGGATCTCATGATATGCCAATGCTTCAGGAATTAAAAATTCACCTCCATTGATTGTAATAAGAGATTAAATGGATGTTGATTAAGGAAATACAAATGGTAATGTTATCTTAAAATCACTTAAGTTCATATTTTCATGAAAATTATTCAACTTTAGGTAATAGGGTCTTGATTTTTTTTTCAAGTTATCATCATTTTTGATGACATGAATGACCTTTTTCAAGATTCTTTGGGATATGGATTTTTTATTGTTTACTTTATTCTAAATATATTTTATATCAATTTCCATAAAAACTAGACTGTTATATTTGTATTCCATGTCTATGTTTTCACATTCCACATATGTTCTCCTATATGGAATCCTAGTTATGAGTTACTTTGGGTAACCATTATTTTTCCAACTTCCCCTTTTTAAAGGAATTTTTATTATTCAATTTTATGATGTGGGTTACTATGAAAGGTACTGTCAAGTATTAAACCATTGATAACCTAGAATAATTTAAGGGGATAAATTAATTTTAAGGGTGCTTGAATGTAACACCCTAATATTTCTCGAATCGTTTTTCGAATTAATTTAATATTTTTCATATTATCTATTACACACAAAACTGAATATATCTAATGTTATATGAAAGCACTAAAATTTGTTTTCTTTACATATAAATTCTAGTTGAGTTTTTGTTACATAAAGCACATAGGGTAGATTTTCGGATATCAGACTCTATGTTTTATTTTGATATATGCAATATTGATTCCCTTAGATAGCATACCTCACATGCAAAGCTGAGTTTTATAGAACTACAAAATACTATTAATATTGGTATTAAAATATTATTATAGTTGCACATAGAAAATAGAATGTAATTAATGAATAATATTAAATAAATTGTGAAAATAATATTTAAACATGTGTATAAAATTAACCCTTTGGTTATCAATTGTCTAGAAATTTAATTAAGAACTATTTGATAATAGGGAAAGTTCTTTTCTAAGAAAACTAATTTTCTATGAAAAAAACAATTTTATATAAATAAATTAAGTAAACCAAAATTGATGAATGTTTTTAATATTTTATATATTCAATTAATTATCTTTTACACTAATTAATTATATTTGATAAGCATAAGATAAGAACAAATTTAATTTTATAAATAAAAAGATGCCTTTTTCGAAAATATAATTTCACCTCCTTTTAACGGAGATCCCATTATAAATTTATTTTTTATTATTTTATATTATTTATTTTAAAAAATAAAATTAATTTTTTAAAGGGTAATACAAAAAATTTAATATGGGCTATTTTTTGGTATTTTTTCTGAAAAGTTTCATTTTTTGATGAATAATGAAGAACACTGAATTTTAGTTCAAAACTGTCTTTTTGTATAATTTATTTATATAATAAAAGTATAATAAAATTTTGTTTTGTTGTGTAATTATATATATTTTAAATAAATTAATTATATTTTAGTTATTTTATCCAATTTAATATTGAAATTGGATATAAAATCATTTCAAACTTTTAAACAGTTTCTTATACAAAACCTGTTGTCGCGACACGTCTACAATATTAATTTATTCAAATTATGTGATTTTAATGTTTAAAAATTGATTAAATATTTTTAATAATCATAATTTATAATGTATAATAAGGTCAACTTAGTTTTTTTAAAAAAATTAGTGAATGTAATTAAAATTAATTTCACAGATTATGGTAAAAATGAGCTTAATCAATGACTAAAATTATAAAACTAGTTATAAGTATTATCCTAAAATTTTATAAAAAATGTTTAATAATAATTTTTCAGAAATTTTTCCTATAAGGATATATAATTATCAATTTTAAACTCTTGGGGGACAAGTAAAATGTGGTGATCAAACAATTATTTTCAATGATACCCAATGTGTCTTTTCCCCCTATTATAAAAGGTCTCCTCTCCAACCCATCTATTTACAACTATAAATCAACTTTTTCTCCAAAAAACCATAAAAAATCTCATCCAAACTTCCCTACATTAATATTATAAGCCTCTATTTGGGTAGAAATATATCCAAGGAAGATCTTTGGTGAAAACCAAAAAGTAGTTACCCAAAGAAGATGTGACATCCTTCCTCAAGAAATATTAATTTATATTCATTATAAACCACCTAAAATATTTTTATTACATGATTATAAAATATTCTAATTATCCTAAATATACTTTGTTGATGTGATTTTAATTTTTTTACTCACACCTACACACACTTCTATCAAATGGGTAACAAACTTACCATTTTTGTGTCCGGTGAACTACTGCCACCCGAAATGATGCTGTTCATTTTTCATCTACCACGTCTCATGATTGGGAATTATGATAGAAAATATTTTCTCTATGATATATAAAATAATTAATACGTCTTTATTCTTCTTAAATTATTATAAAACACATAAATTCATGCTTTATATTTTGTGTAAATGGGATAACTTTGTTTAGGGACTTGTGGACTACTGCGTCCTCAAAGCGATGTGATTCATTATCATTTTACATGGAATGTTTTAATGGTGGTTATAGTGAACTTATATGACATATATGAAATAATAATTAAACTTTAATGATAATATATTTATATATATAAATGATTTATTTACTTTCTTTCTTTCAATATGACAAGAAAATGGAAACAACGTTAATGAGTACGTATGACCTACTGTCTCCATGAATAGTGTATTTCATTTCATATTTATATCTTTTACATATTATTAAAATATTTATACAATGAATATATATTAAAATAAATAATTTCTTATTCCCGAAATATGTAAATCATGATCTATGCAAGAGGATCCAGAATTACATGTGAAAACACGTATGATAAACAAAGTGCTTGTTACCTAAAATATTACCTTAACATGGAATTTTTAATAAGCGAGTAATATAAAGTCATAAGTGAATAATATATGGTTTTATATACATGAATATTTTTAATTGGTATATTTATAATAAAATTATATTTATTATACAGTAGGGTTGAACATGTACGAACAAAGTCAAGAATTATGTTAAGGGGTTTCTCATTTCACATTTTATATCCATAAGATACAAGCCAAGTTCAACACCCATTTATTTTTTTAGTGTATATAATTAACTTGACTGTATTATATTATAATTATAATTAAATTTTTGGGTATTTACTTATCCATTTTAGGATCTCCCTTTCATGGGGTTTATGGTTAAAAAGTTTCCAAATCAGTAACATAATGTTTTCTCTAGTATCCTTCTTTGAGACACATGTTATGTCATGCATCTATATTTTTAAATGGGATGTATATGATGCAATTTGATGTGTTATATCATGAATATAGTTTTTTTAATGATATTTTAAGCTTCATGTAATGTTATTATTTCATGTGGAATATGGTTTAATGTTACCAAAGTGGTTACATTTTATTGCTAAAATCTCATAATTATCAGGATTATTTATTATTATACTTCCATTGATGAAATATTATGATACATATCTCAATAAATATCATGTAATTTGTTTGAATATTTTTATCTATGATATCTCCATGTATTGGTACCATTTTTACACTTTTGGTACTTAATATAATTAAGAAAGTGTTTTTAATAAAACAACATTATTTCTCTCTTTAGTTGGAAATTTGTTTTCATTCACAAAACCATGTTTTGAAAAATTGTTTCTAAAAATGATTTAATATGATGTGTAAAAGTAATTTTTACCCATGTTTTACCTTTTTAATAAAAATTGTTTTATAATTAACCTCCTTTTCATTTTCTGATCAAGTCACTTTTCTAAATTTTTTACGATGAAAAAAGAAGGTTTAGCATGTACAAATTAACCTGCCATCATGACCATCAATTCCTTGAATCTTAATTTGATATTTTTTATGGTTATTTCTAAGGAAAACGTTTTTCGTAATATTCTAAAAATTAATAATTTTAAATTAGTTTTGTAGAAAAATGGGTTTCAAAATGATTTGAATACTTTTTAAGGTTTTCACGGTATTTTTCAAATAAAAATGTTTTTAAAATATTTTCAAGCTTCAATTATAAGTTTTCCTAAATATTTTAAAATAAATAGGTTTTCAAAATGATTTATGTTTTGAAAAGAAATTATTAAAGATGAGTATATATTTTTATCAAGGAATGATTTAAATTAAATTGTAAATATTTATTTATATGAAAAGGAATTTTGAAATGGTTTTATGAATATTATTTTCAAAGAGTTATTTTTTGTAATAAATATTTCATGTGATATTTCAAAATCCTTCTCCATATAATATGAAATAAATGTTATATTGTATGATTTATTGGGAATATGATCCGAGAATACCGTTCATATTATTTCTTTAATGGTTTTTGTTTTGATGGAATGATGTTTATGACACCTTTTTATCTTTCACGAGTTATATGATTTTGAAACCCACTTATTTTTATGAGTTATGATTTGATAAAATAATTACGAACCCAATATATTTTCCATTGGTTATGTTGTTAGGAAATGTTAATTGTTCCCATTTTATTTAATGGGTTATAATTTTATGTTTTTGAAAAACATTTATTTTTATGGGCCAGGATATGATGAATGTTTTGTTATCTTATAGAACATTCATATATGTTTTTCTTATGAAATGGGTGGAAACTATATCTCCCTTTAATGCATTGGGTATCGATAACTGTTTTGTGAGATCAATTGGCTACATAGGGATAATCCCAATCCCAATACAAGAGGGAATTTTAGTCCCCTAATAAGAGGGTACACATGAGGGAATCCCAAGCCCAAAACAAGAAGGAATGTTAGGCTCGAAACAAGAGGGTATGTAGAAGGGAATCCCAACCCAAAAAAAGTGGGCATCTTATGTTTGAAACAATAGGATACATGGGAGGTAATTTTAATCCCAAAACAAGAGGGTACCTGGGAGGACATCCCAAGACAGAAATAAGAGTGTATACAAGGGGGAATCCTAAGATTGAAGTAGGTATATAGGTTATTAGACCAAGCCTAACATGTTATGAAGGTACTAGTTGGTAGCCTTGACATATGATTTTCTATGATTATGTATATGCAAAAATTATATATCATATTCCTATGTTATGTCTCATGGATTATGATCTTGATTTCTTTATGATTCATGTCTCAATAACATCTAATATTTACTCCATGAATCTTAATTATGTTATTTGATATGTAGGGTATGATATTCTAATGTTATGATCATGTTCTCATACCATTATTATCATATTTTTCTTACTTATGTCCCTTTTTTACCATTAGTAAGAATATAATATCACCCCTTTCATATGTTTCCATTTCCCAGGTTATAAAGAAATGTTTTAAGTTAGAGTATTAAAAGGGGAATATAATTAAGGGATATGTTGAGGATCTTTCACCATGTTAGATGGTTATTTTTCTAAGTTTCCAAATACACTTAAATATTATGGTCCTTGGGAATGTATTTTTGTAATGTGATTAATATTCTTATAAAATAATGTAATATCCATAAATGTTATTCATGGGTTGCAATATAGTTCTAGGATATGATCCTGTTTTATTCCCAACATATAAGATAATAGTATTAGTGATTTATAAGTATAAATTTTAGTCAGAAGATCTAGAAACTATTACCTAGTACTTCACCACGGGGTTCTCCCGTGATCTTCACCAAGAAGGATGATGGAAATTTCTACTTATGTGTGTGTTGTTAGAGGCTAAACTGGATGATAGTTAGGAACCGATATCCCCTTTCATGTATCAATGATCTATCTGATCACCTAAGTGGTACTCAGATCTTCAATAACATTAACTTGAGGTTAGGGTACCCTTATTTGAGGGCGAGATAGTCTAAAATACCCTAAATTTCTTTTAATCATAGATAAGTCTTGTATAAGTTCTTGGGGACACCGTTCGGTCTGACGAAGGCACTAATGGTATTCATGGACCTGATGAATAAGTTATTTTCTCTGTTCTTGGATTATTCGGTGGTGGTTTTGGAGGAAAAAGTCTTAGTGCACTCCTAGCCTACATATGATCATTCTCGATATCTTGAAATCATCTTGAGTATAATAAGATAGAATATGATTTATACCAAAATTTCATATTCAATTTTTATATTGATAGAGTTTACTTACTGGTTCATGCTATCTTAGAGGATGGAGTGTTAGTGGACCTAGAAAAGGCTTCAGTAATGGTATCTTGGAATTGGACCATGAATATCTTTGAGATTTTGATAATTATAGGTCTATAAATATATTTTTATTGTTTTATCAAAGACTTATCCTATATGGAAACATCGATGTCTGGGTAGACCATGGAAGGTTTAATATTTGTTTGGTCAGACTCTTGCGAGTGTGATTTCCACATGTTAAAGAGCAGACTGAACTTAACATCGATCATCACTGTACCTATTATAGATAAAGAATATGATGTGAAACAAAATGAATATAGAGTTAGACTCAGAGTAGTTATAATGTAATAGGTTTGAGTGGTTGAGTATGAATATAGAAAATTGAGACATTATGGGAGGAATTATCCTACACATGGTCTAGAGATGGTTGCAGTAGTATACTACCTGATTTGCTGGTGAGATTATTTGTTGGGAAAAAATTTATTTATGTACACAGACTACAAGTTCCTTAGATAAATATTATACTAGTTAGAACAAAAACCTTTAATTGAGAATGTGGGTAGACTATCTATAGTCCCCCCGACTTTAAGATGGATGACACACAAGGAAAAGGCAATGTTGTTTCTAATTCCTTGTGCTAGAAGATGAAGATTATGGTAGTGTGGGAGTCTTATGAGGATTAGAGGTCGATGTAACTCTTTACAGATATGCATTTGGATGTTTAATATTCATATTTATAAGTAACTCTGAACCCTACATTAGTTATATCCATGATTCTAGGTCATATCAATAGAGATCGGTTATCTAATTAGGAGGGATTGGCTATGAGGGACAACATATATTGGTGTGGTTGTGGTGATGTTCTTCTCTCCCATGGTTGTCTATGGGTTCATATGAATTTACATGAGAAGATAATGTTGGAGTTTTATCCATATAAATGGGTGGTAGATCTTAGCATGACCAAGATATATTATGATCCCTGTAGGAAGTACTAGTGGACATCGATGAAGAAGGATATAAAATGATTTATGGAGAGATATTTCATCTATTAGTAGGTGAATTCTGAGCATCAATGGCATACTATTTTTTTGTATCACTTTTCTTTTATATAATGGACTGGGATTATGACACTATGGATTTTGTGATAGTGTTACCTTGGAATCATCAAAATTATTATGTAGTCTGGGAGCTCATGTGTCAACTAACGGTGGTATACAAATTCTTTCCTACCGTGGTGAACTTTACTATCGATCATCTAGGTAGTTTATATATGTGGAAGATAGTTCAATTTCACAATGTTCTATGGAGTATTGTTTTTGATCGAGATCCCCATTTTAAATCATGGTTTGGGCTTGTCCTTTATAAGGAACTAAGATCATAAGTCCTTTTGAGTAAAACCTATCATCCTCGGACTCACAAACAATATGAATGTATTATTCAAATTCTAGAAGATATATAATGATATTATGTTTTCAATTTTAAGGGTTTTTGAGATTATCATATAGAACATGTGGAGTACTTATATAAAAAAATGTTTTAGGCATCGATCCAAATTTATCATTTTGATACCTTGCATGGAAGGTTTTTCCACTCTCTTTTTTGTAGGCTAGAGGTAGGTGAGTTTGCTTATATAGGACCTAATATTATAAAGAAGAAATATAAGAAGATATAATTGATAATAAATTGGTTAGTGATCATGTATATCTAAAGGAAATCATATAATTACTATTTGATACAACCTATAGAGTTTGAGGTTGGTCATAATATTTTTTTCAGGTGTCACCTAGGCTGGAGAAACATTGTATATGAAAGAAAGGAAAGATAACGCCCATGTTTGTTGGACTATTTGAGATTGTGGAGATGTTCATTCTAGTTATGTACCATTTGGGATCTTCCATAACACTAACACACCCTGATATATCAATTTCACATGTCACAGCTTCAGAGATATCATCCTGACCCATATCGAATCATATTAGTTGATGAGGTAGAGCTTTATGTGGATTCATCCTTTGATGAGAATATAATCCATATTATGGACCGTTGTGAGAATAATTTACGGGGGAATAACATTCCCCTAGTGTAAGTGTAGTGGATGCATGGGAGCATGAGTCTGATATGGAAATACACTTTCCAGACTTTTTTTTCGATAACCATAGTGATGCTTCAGATCATAGCTCATGAATGAGCTATATTTGGATAGATAGGTTATAAGATCCTATATTTTATAGTTACATAGCTCTTTATGTTTATAGTTAAACCTATTTGGTTTGGGTTTCTTTTGGTTTTTACATGGAAATCAGTTCCGTGTACCTAGCAAGGTTAGTGTTCTAGAGGTGTTCAAAGGGGGAAAGAGACAGGTGACGGGAATCCAGATACAAGAATAATTCACACCATGAATGTGTAATTCATGGTGTGACTTATTCTAGGAAGATACCATGAAATGTGTATTGGAATTGAATGGTTAATGGAAGACCCCATGAATTTCCTTTAAGAAATGAATTTTTAGTACAAGATGTGAAATTGAATTTCATGATGTAAAATGGTAATTCAGGTTTTAAAATTGAGGAATAAGATATTTCAGCATATATAAAAAATAAAGGATTCACGATGTGAATCCCATTTTCACACCATGAATGGGGTGTGTCCAATAGTAAATTTCAAACCTAGTGGATTGTACTTCTCATATCATCATCACCCATCTCCCTCATTTTATATCCGATAATCAGGTGATATTTAGGAGTTTTCTTCGAATCAGAAGCACATTTCCATTGGATCTTAGTGTTCCAAACCTGTAGATTCAAGGTAAGTCTCTCAGTTATTTTTATCCATATTAATCAATTGGGTTTTACTTTGGGAAATCCAATATTGGGATACCAAAAATTGACCAAGATATAATGTATTATGCTAATATATTTTCTTGGTCTTTATAGAAGGAAAGGAAGAAAGAACCCAACTCTACCTTTGACATTGAGAAACTTTCGAAATCTTATTTAATTTTTAGGTGGGTGTACTAAAACAACTCCCTAAAATGTTTTTCATTTTTCCAGTATTCAACAAGTGTGATCATGATGGCTTGTTTTGTTTATGTCCTAACAAAATCAGTAACACTTTTGTTGATGAAATTCATATTATTAAATCTCCCATTGAACCCTTTGGGTATGATGGCATTGAGAAAGGTACTTTGAATCCCCCCAAGAGGTGTTCCAAACTCTGATATTAGAAAATAACCTAGTTTGGAAGAACCTATATTACTATTATTTGTTTAAATTTTTTTGACATTTGGATTAACTTTTTGAATTGGAAAGATAAAAATAATTTTGATAATTGGTAACGTTTCATAATATAATAAATGCACTGTTAATCGGTATATGGATGCATTGAAAAATTTGGATTATAATGACATGTTTGAAATGCTTGATGCTTGGTATGCTTTTTTATTTCTTCTGATTAATTTTTAGTTACTTTATGAATTGTATCATTGATTCTTTTTAGGTAGTATAACCTACCAATGAATAGAGATACACTAATACTTGATACATTCTATTAGTGATTCATCCTAAAAAAAACAAACCTCCAATATATATGGTAACTTATTTTTTGGGAATTGAATTTCACCCTAAAAACATGTAAGAGGATCTGGCATGGGAATTCAGAGAGTCCTATATGCCAGGGATTCCTTTTCACCTTAGTATGGTCTTATGTTCTGGGAACACATAAGTATCACTTGATTGATAATTTTCATAGAGCCTAATATGGTATGGTTACTTTTTCCCTTGGCATGATCATGTGCCCTAGGAACAAGTATAAAGCTCTATCATTGAAAATTCACATAAATCCCAAAATTGTTTGGTTACTTGATTTATGAGGGTAATACCCATGATTACTTGAGACATGACATGGGAAATTCATCCTATTTTGAAGAATTATCCAATGGTATGGGTGATCCATCCTATATAATAGGATCTATAACATGACATAGATTTTTGGAATTATGCCAAAGAAGGCTTAGATAATACTGAGTGTCAAACAAAGCTTTAGGTTTGGAATGTATATTTTATATTATGTATTAATTTATGAATCAATATCCTTGTTTTTATAAAATTTCATGCAATATATATTAAGATTTGAATTCTTAGACACCATGGGTTTCAACCTACAGAATGTTTCTCACACCCAGTTCGAGCATTGTTTGGTACTTGTAAAGTCTTCAAGGATATAGGTACAAACATAGGAAAGATACCCTATAATTGATTGTTTTATTACTAGACAGGTTAGATAATGGAAATAGAACTAACATGGGGTTCATGACTATGGAGTTTGGAGTCTTATTTTTAGAGTCTATTTATTCCCTTACATGTATATATTTTAGAAAATTATTTATTTACATTTAACCTTTCATTATATTATTTCTATTATTTTTTTTGTTTTACCCTTTATTTTTCCAATGTTTTATACTTGATTATTTATATTATTTATGCTATTATTGTATCTCTATAACAAAGGGTATAATATCCCCTCTATATTCCTTACACCCTCACTACTAGTCTGTAGCATATAGAATACAGAGAGGCACACCTAAGGTCAAGTAGCTTCCTAACTTAGATACATTATGGAGTACTGAGATGGGGATGTTACATGGTGGGTTAATAAATTAAGAGGATTGAAGATCCAAATAGTGATCTATCTGAAATATTTGAGGTGAATGAACCTTGTGAAGCTAATAAAACCTGTGGAAATGGATTTAATGGGACAATAATTTTTTTTATTCTATCATATAAATAAAACATCCATAAGATCGTAAAGGTATTTTTTATGTCTAGATATAAGTTTTTTTCAACTCTGTTGTCCTGAAAATTCACGTTGTCTAAGGAAAAATCACATAAAAATAAGACGTTGAGAAATATATGTTGATGTTTACATTAAAATAAGTGGTTGGATGTTTTATGTATACTATGTTATGTATTCACCTATATAATAAATATTTAGTGGGAGGGATTAGCCAGTACATATAAAATTTTGGTAAAGAACATCAGGTAGAAATGACGTTTATTCTTTGTTATCTCAAAAGACCAATAATGTTTTTTCTATAAAATAGAAAATTAATTACAAGGTTATATGGATTCTGATTTTAAAGGGTATAAAGAAACCAAGATGAATTTTATAGTCTATGTTTTTATACTGAGGGGAATAAATTTAGCTTAATTTCAAGGATGTAACTAGTAATAAAATTTTAAATAGAAAAAACAGAGTACATAGTAGTGACAGATGTTGGGGAATAATTTATATAAACGAAGTGTTTATTGGAAGATATATGAAAGGGGTATGGGAATGTATTTATCTATTTTTAAAATCAAATTGAAATAAAATTTTCCATTAATTTAGTTTTCTATGCATGGAAGAAAAAATATTGACTTGAAATATAAGTTCACCTGGATGTTACTAGAGGATGGAGTCCAGAAGTAATAAAAGACAAGAGGAAGCTGAAATATAGTAGAGATGTTAAAAAATTTTCTAAATTAATAAATTCTTAGTCCATAATTTTCGTCAGTGGAACAAGAGTGACTAGATGGCGGTGGAGTACTCTACGTGAAATGGATGGAGGATTGTGTGTTTCCTTATAAGTGTTGGATATTACCCAAGTATATTGAAAGTAGTCTTTAAGTGGGAGATGATTATGAATGGTGGGGTCATTTTTTATGTTCTGATTCAAATGAAAAAAAGGGAAACTGTATAAGTTACCTTGGAATGATATTTTTTTAGTGGAAATCGAAGTCCATCGGAGGAAGGAAGGTTAAGAAGTTAAGCTTCTATATGAACTGAGTGTGTAGATGGTATGTTCAATGGAAAAAGGTTGGTCATAAGTTATAAGATAAATAAAAGGAACAATAGATTCATAATATTAGTTTTTTTTTGGAAAATTATGGATCATTACTTATGGAGGTTAACGTTAAATAAGGAGGAATTATATAGAAGATCATATTTCACTGAGGAAAATGGTGGAACCCTCATGAATTTTAGATGGTGATGGAACTAGTTGAGAGGGTGGTACGTAGTATAATGGTGGGTTGGACCACATGCACATGTGTAATGCAATTACTAGGGATTATTGACATACGTGGATGATTAGTCACAATTATTTTAATATGTTATAACATCTGATGAATCAAATGGAAATAATGTTCTCACATTGATATACAACTCACTCTCTTAACTAAGTAAATTCTTGAGTGTTATTTATATTCAATTTTTTATTTAATATTACTTTTTGAGTTTTGAGTGTGATTTTTAGAGTAGTTTGAATAGGTTTTATTATTTAGTTTAAGGTTTTATTTATAGATTTTGGTACACAAAATGTTTGAGAGGATTTCATATGGTTCTTTCCATATTCCATTGGAAATTCCAATGAACTAAATTCCTTAGATTAAAAGTTGTGTGGTATTACCAATAAATTTTATGTAATATGTCATGAATTGGTGTGATAACCTCCACTATATCTTCATAGAGTGGTAAAAAATGGTTTGAAATCATAATATGAGTTTTTATATTTGAGTTGGAATTTTTTTTACGAAGAAACATCTTCTCTTGTAATGACTGAGTTGGTATTATTGGGTGTTGAGGCTCTCCCGGGCTACACTACCAAGATTAGGGATAAAAGCATACAATTTATAATTATATTTTATAACAAGTTAGATCTTACTATCTACACATACATATATTTCAATAATTTGAACAATACATCTCACATTAATCACACAATCCCAATAATTATAGTTTTAGAGTGTTTGAGGAACACCTAAATAAAAAATTTAATTGTTAATAATTATGAAAATTTAACCATTATATAAAAAATTTAATAACTTCTTTATATACTCCTCCTAATTCTTTATCATCTTTAAAACCTATGTAATTGAGACATAATAAAGGGGTGAGATCGGATGTTTAGTAAGGGTAATCATAAGTGATAACATATGATAATCATAAGTGATCATAAGATAATCACATGGGTATAAAAAAATAATGAAATTATAATAACATAATACTAGAAGATAGTTCCCAATTAAACATGGATCATAATATAGAAATCAAGGATTTGATCATAACATAAGACCTAATCCAACAAGAATTGAGTATGATGAAAAACATTGGAATGTGATAAAAACATACGTTTAGAAATCATAAAATTGTGTAAAATGAATCACTACCCACATACTATAACATTGTTGATAAATAATTAATACCTAATTCCCATAACATATTGGAGTAGTTATTGCTACATGATTCCCATAACATAGTGGAGAAGACACCACTACATTATTCCCATAACATAGTGGAGAAGAAACCGCTTCCCAATTCCCATAAAATATTGGGCTTAGATTAACAACCCATATAACCTATTGGTATTTGGATAAAAAACTATATACCATCTTGGGCTTGATCTAATAACTCAGTTACCCCCTTGGGTTTAGGATAAAAACCCATTTATCCCTTTTATATCATAACATATAAAACATTAACTAATGTATTGTAGGGTGATATAGGACCCCACCCATCAACATCTATACATATATTTTCTATAAGATATCAATCATTCATCATGTCATGAAAACCTATAGAAAGAAAATGTGTTTAGTTTCATTTAAACATTTGACCACATAATGTGATATCAAAAGTAGATTAATTAATACAAAAAATTTAATCACCCAAAATATGTATTTCATAACTAAAATTTTAAGGTTAATTATAAATCATAACTCCATAAGAGATAAATATTTTATAGTTAAATAAAAAAATTAAAGTGATAATAAAAAGAGTATTTAGAAAACATTTCATAACATTTTCCTAAAAAGAAAAAGTTATCAAACACTTAAGAAAAAATATATTTTAAGAAATTAAAAGAATTAATTTTCAAAATATTAGTTTAGAAATAAATCATAATATATAATTATTGAGAAATAAATAATGGTTTAAACAAAAGTGAGGTGAAATTTTTTTATATCTTTTAACTTTAAAAATAACTATGAATAATAGAGTCTTGAAAAATACCTTTTTAAAATCAATAATTAATTTTTAAAAATATATTTTTTGAAAAATGAAAATTTATTTACATTAATTTTAAATATAATTATATTTAAAAGTCATTTATTTTTTTTGAAAATATGAAATGGATTCTTTTTGAAGAATAATTCTCATAATGGAAAAATAATGAGTTCACAAGTGAAATTTTATGTTTTTTATAAATATTTATTATGGAAAACATTAAATAATTATTTTGAAAAATATTTTAAATAATTTTAGATATTATAAAATGAAATTAATCAGTTACTGAAGCATGTATAATAACATATATACAATTAAGGTGGGCATAGAGGAGTAAGAATCCTGAACAAAAAGAAGAGGTGGTTCTAATTCACTTATAAGAATCACAACAAAAATATTATTTAAAATAAGAAATAAAATGGAGAGAGGAAATTTAGAACCATGATAATAAATTGAGTATATGAAAATGGTTTCAGTTTTAGAGATAAATATCATTCAATGTCCCTAGATGTATTATCATTCACAAGTAATCTTGTTTTGAAAATAAGATTGGGGAGAAAACCCTTAAAGCTTCAGAAACCCTTGAACCAAAAGTAGATTAAATATAATTATCGAGATGGATCTATAATAACTTTTATACTCATTACAATTATGATTAAAATTTCTCCATATTCTGTATATACACCACACAAAAGAAAACAAGTGCTGGATATGGTATAAGTCTCACATAACATAAATTGAGATGATAAACCCATTGCATTATATTCCCACTTAGTCAAACATGCTCTTAATTCTAGTATAACTATCATAAATCTCTTAATAAATCATTTAATAACCAATCCGTACTTATTTTCTTTTATTATTTTATGTTATAATTATTTATTATAAATCTTATTATTATTTATAGTTTTTTTTCATTATTAGATGTTTGTAATTTTAATTATTTTGTACATTATTTTTAATGTTGACATTGATCAACATTCATTGATATAGAGTTTATAATTACTTGATTATTTAAGATAATATAATAGATGT
This sequence comes from Viscum album, assembly GCA_963277665.1. Classification (NCBI taxonomy): domain Eukaryota; kingdom Viridiplantae; phylum Streptophyta; class Magnoliopsida; order Santalales; family Viscaceae; genus Viscum; species Viscum album. The sequence goes on along the minus strand of OY728125.1, from coordinate 1,915,516,243 downwards.
TTTATTATTATTTATAATTTTTTCGTTTTATTCTATGATATTTTTGTTTCTGGTACTTGGAGATGTAATTGAAGTCCTATTTTTTCGATAATTTTTAATAGAGAAAGGGTGGTTTATCAAAAATAAAAAAATTATTAATGTAATATTTCCAAAAATGTTACAAAATATTATTTTATAATTTATTTATAGTAATATTAGTTTTTTTCTATATTAATCCATTATTTAAATTTATAATTTTTTTTTAATTTAGTTGGTTAAACCAACCCAAACAAAAACATGCTATAAATGATGAGTGATTATGGTTAAGAAAGTGATTCTTTTGTATTAATATCATTATTACTGAAGTATATTTAAATTATTATATTTTTAAGGTGGTGAATCATGTTTTTATATGGTTATAAAATGAATAAAATTCTATACAAATGGAAAATGAAATACTTCACTTCGTGGAAGTGGTAGTCTGCATGTACACACGAATGATGTTTTCGTTTTATATAGAATTTTAGATGAGTATAAAAAAGTTTCGTTTTATATAGAATTTTAGATGAGTATAAAAAAGTTTACATTTTATATAATATTTATGATGATGATATAAATAAATTATTATTTCATTAAATTCACTTTTATATCCATCTATATAAGGCGATGATGGAAAATAAAAACCGTTATTCATGGAGGTGGTAGTACGTATATACGCAGGATGGTGTTTTCATTTTTCTTTGGAAAAGGGACAAGTTTAGGTAATTTTTATTCCATAAACATAAAAATATAAAAATATATAAATAAAAAATAATTTCTTTACATTTAAATGGGTAATATAGTTCTATAGGATACTAATAGATAATGAAAAATATTAGAGAGTGATTAATTCATGCATTGATAATTTAAAATTTCTCTTGAACTAATTTTTGGAAATCGTGGAATTAGGAAAATTTATTCTGACCAGAGGATTAGAAAAGTGGAAGGTACATGTAATTAAAGTGAAATGGTTAGTGTTTCAAGTTTAATTAAAATTTTTATAGAGCCATTGAAGGGGTGTTGGATGAACCCTTTTATAATTGAATGTAATAACATTTTAGTAAAAATAAACTCTTAATATAAAAGGAACACATGTTTCATATGGAATATGGATTAATAATTGTAAAATAATGAAGTTGATATATGTTTTGATGAATTAACACATCAAACACTCATTTTTATAAATTTTTGTAACATGTTTTATGTCTTTTACATTTTGTTAAATTATATTTATTTTTAAAATGGTAACTACATTTTTAACCTCAGAAACTAATTTTTGTAGCTAAAAAATGAATACTACATAATTTAATAAATTTAAAAATTATGATTTAAAATATTCGATATATTTTTTCAAATATAATTTCTAATGCTGAGAAAAATTAACTTTAAAATTATCGCATGTTATGCGTAAAAACCATGTTTTTCAAGGTGTATTATTAAGCATACAAATAAATTTTTAGGATAAAATTACAAATCTTATTGATTTAAATGATATTAATTGGTTTATTATTACAAGAATAATATAAATATTAATTAAAATTAAATAAAAAAATGAATTCTACCATGAGAAAACATAATTTAAATAAAATACCAAAACCAATTTTTAATTAAATAAAATATCACTAAAGTTAAAATATATTAAGAAATGGATTTTTAAATTAAATAGAGTATTTTTAAATCAATAATTTTATTCCATTTATATATTTTTTATGAAAGTTTTTTATAAATTTTTATTTCATTCCTAGATAAGGACAAAAAATGCTATAGTATTAATACAAACTAATTTTTCACTATTCTACTAAAAATAAATAATTTCCTAAAAAACCCAAAAATTTATCATAAAATTATATTTTAATACTGAATCCAAAAATTAATTTTATTTTTACAAAAATAAATTATAAAATTTATGATTTTAACTTCTAAATTGAACAAAAAGTATAACGAAAAACTAATTTTATAAAAAATAAATAACAATTCTTATTCTTATTTTCTATAAATTTATATTTAAATCAGTGATAATTTATTAACAATATTATATATCATAATTTAAAAATAATATATGTAATTCAATTAAATAAAAATGAAAAGTGCATAATTATACAATTTTAAAAAAATAAATTAAATAGATAAGATATTCTTTTTAGTTATTTAGCTACATTAAATGATTTTTATTAATGAATTAGTATTAAAAATATGTATATATATATATATATATTTAGCAATGAACTTTATTTATACCTACTAATTTAATAGAAACATTATAAAAATAACATTTAGTACTTAATAAAATGTATCAAATTTTTTATTTTGCATGGTGTTTTATGTGAAGTAAGATATTAAAAAAATAGATTTATTTAAGTAAAATATCAATAGTAAAATATTGTCATGTTAAATTCTCCCCCTTTAAATTATGTGTTTCCAAAAAAATTTAATTACCAATTACTAGTGACTATATCTAAGAGAATAAAAAAGTTATTCACGACTCATGATATAATTTATAGACCTATATGAACCATAAAAACATAGAAATGACATCTTTTCCTCTCAGAATAGGTCAATTCTAATATTGAGTTTGCCCCTAATCATTTGTGTTAAACCACCCTCATGATTTAGTATCATAACTCCTAAAATAAAATTAGTTTCACAATAAAACTCATATTCATCCTTAAACTGATAAATTTTCATATTTTAGTTTAATATATGAAATTTGATTTCTTTATTTTGATACTTAATATGGATTATAGGAAGATATAGCCAATTGATTTCAAAAAATAACCTAAAATTAATCAACATGAATGATAATAAGACTTTCATGAAGTAATATATATGAACCAAAACCTGGGATATAATGACATTATATGTTTTTACTTAATAATATTAAATCATTAGGGGTGGTTATTTGATGCTCTTAGAGAACATCCTTGGAAAACCAGAGTGGCTATAGCAGAATACAGAAATAAATTTAGAAATTTTGGGTGGAGGATAAGTGTAAATTGAAAACTTAATTATTACTATCCACTTTAATAGTGTCCATTTCATATCCTTTCCAATATTCTATTTGATAAGGAGGTTTCTATGTTCTATAATCAATGTTACCACATGGATTTTGGAATTAATTTATATAATACCCAAACCCCATATTTTGAGGAATTTTACATTCTTCTCCTCCGATGATTTGAACAAATTATTTTAACCTAATCCACAATTACAAGCACTATATTCAATCTTTAATCACTTGATAATTTTCTTATAAAATTGAGACTTTACCTTATGTGTTTCACTCCACATTTTTAACATGCAGGAATATGAATATTATACTCTTTATCATATTTATCACCAAATATTCTATGAACCACTATCCTTATCTTTTTGTGTGTGTTTGGATGATCAAAAGACTAAAGTTCTTAATTATAACTCCATATAATTTGGTGAGCATAAACATAGTATTTTCACCCCAATATTCTATTCTATTTTGTTTATCATCAGAACCATCAACACATTGTACATTAAATATATTATTTGATCACTTCCTTCTAGACCTATCCATTATAAAAACCAAAAGTGGTTAATATGACTGAATAATAATTTACATCATAAAAATTTTATTTTAAATAATCACATGAAAAAGTTTACCTCAAAATTTCTGACTCTATGACACCATAATGTTAGCCTAAGGTTCTTTTTTTCAACTTGTATCTCCCTTGGATTTACCCATGTCACTTTAGGTCGAGTTCTATAATTCTTCTAAAATAATCCATATAATAATTAAGAAGTAAATGGTTTATTTGGGTTCATAAAGAGCATGTGATTAACCAAATAATATCCCCTATGATTGTTAAACCAGCTGTGTAGTTTTCTATCTTTGTCTTAAAGTAGGTGAAAATTGAGTTACTACTAAACGAACCCTTTTAGGGATATTACTCATTGGTTCATTTGTACTAGTACTTGCATCAACATGTAGTATCTGGATAGGGATTTCATTACTATGAAACTATATACTATTTATTCTACCAAAATTTTAAGATCTCATTATATATATATATATTCATAGGGGTTTAAATATTATTTTCTAATCTTAAACTTTTAAATAACTAATATAATATCATAAAATAACTAAAATAATCCTAAAAAATAACTAAAATCTACTCTGATCCTAATTGATGTGTCCCATACCCACACTCATGATTTCAGTGATAAAAACACATAATTTACAATTAGATTTGGTATTAATTGAGTTGTTCTAAACTAAACATACACATGTTTCGATAAATTAAACATTACAACTCACAATAATAAAAAAATCATGAGAATTTAAATTTTAGTGTCTTTTAGGATCAAATACCAAGGAAACATAATTTTACCACACTTGTGAATATTTCTCCATAATTTATCAACATTATATTCCTTTCTAAATGCATCATAAATTATCTTCACAACCTGGGTAATGGAAACACAAAAGGGGTAATCTCAAATGTTTGGTAATGGTAAACATTAGATAAAATAATTAATGATAATAAGTGAGTATAAAATAATCATGTGTGTATGAAAACATAATAAAATTATATGAACATACCATTAGGACATCATACCAAATTTATCATGGATCAAAAGACATAAATCTGGAATCTAATAACTACATATGGAAGAATCCACCATAACTTGAGTATGATGATTTTTTTAATGTCAGACAATATAAGCATAAAATTAATTAAAATGGGGGATAATAACACACTATCCATTACCTATAATATGGAGGAGTAGTAATCATTACCTGATTACGATAAAAAAGTCTGGCAAACATCACTATCAGATTACCATAACAGTGGATTAGGCATCACTACCTGATTACCCTAACATAGTGGAACATGAATCAATACCTGATTCCCATTACATAGTGAGGTTGAGATAACAAACCATGAAAACTATTAATCTTGGGATAACATACCATTTACCCTCTTGTACTGGGTTAATAACCCATGCACCCTATTGGGCTTGGTTTAACAAGTCATGTACCCTCTTAGAGATCATGAGATATAAAACTTCAACCAAATAATTTAAGGGAGATATAAAACCCCACCCCAAAACTTCCATATATATATATATGACATAAGATATCAATAATTCATCAATTCATATAAATCCATTAAAATAAAATGTGTTTCATATCATTTCCAAGTGGCCTAAAATAACATGATATCAAAACTAGACCAGTTGATAAAAAAATTCTATCATCCAAAATGATAATTTATCAAAGTAATTTTGAAGGGGATTCATTAAAAATAACTCCATAAGAGATTAATATTTTAGTGTTATAGAGTAAAATAAATTCAAAAATTTAATGGTATTTAGAAAACATTTCTCATCAGTGTCTTAAAAGAAGATGTTATGTGTCACTTTCTATAAGATAACTTTTTAGAAATTAGAAAAATTATTTTTGATTATCTTTATTTAGCTATAACTATTAATAATTAAGAACTGAAAATGACATAAAAATTTCAAAAAATAGAATTGAAATATTTTTGAAAACTTTTACTATTAAAAATAATCTTCAATGATGAATCAATGAAAAACATCACTTTAAAATCAAGAATCCATTTTGAAAAATAAAAATTTTACTACTAAAAAAATAATAATATTTATTTTTACTTTCAAAATCATTAAGATTCAGAATTAGATAGAATTTTTTTAAACATGGAATGAAGGATTTATAAAGAGAATGATTATAATAGTTAAATAATTCATTCACATAGAAAACATTAAAATGAGATGCTTTAGTCAAAATTATACATGTGGAAATAAATTATTATTTTTAAAATATTTTAAAGAATGTAAAATATTATAAGATTATCTTACTAAATTATTAAATCATTTATAAAAACAATCATGAAATGAAGGTGGATATAGAGGAGTAATATTCCCAACCGATGATATGAGGTGGGTTCTATTTCACTTACTACCTTCACATCGGGTAAATTATTTACCATGTTCAAGGAAATGGAGATAGGACATGTAAAACTAAATTATAATAATAAGAATTGAAAAATTTGGGGTTGTAGTAATACATTTAAAACAAATTAAATTTATGGATTTTTATTTAAAAGAAACACTGATTTGAAAATGAGATTGGTGATGAAACCTTTTGGGTTTCAATGACCCTCGAACCAAAATTCCTCGAAAGATAATACCCAAAATGGATCTAGAATACATTTTATAATAATTTAAAATTTGATAAAAATATATACATTTCTATTATATACACCATGCAATGGAAAATAATTGGTGGATATGGCATAAGTATCAAATGATAAAAATTGAGATGAGAACCCCTTAGCTTATATTCCCGCTTAGTCGAACATTGTATAACATCTAGTATAAAAAAATTACTATATCTATAAAACATTATTCATATCCACTACTGTTAATTTTATTAAATTATAATTATTTATTATATATTTATTATATTACTATAGATTATTTTCATTATTGAGTATTTTTAATTTAAAAAGTTTTACACATGTTCCGTAATGTCGATGTCGATCACTATTTGTTGACATCTAGTTAATAATGCCTAGATTATTTATGTTAATAGAAATTATTTTTTATAATTATTTATAAAGTTGTAATTTCATTCCATGAGATTTTATTTTTGGTTTATTGAGATGAAATCGATGGTGTTATTGTTTCAGTTACTTTTAACGAACACTGGGTGGGATATTAATAATAAGTTAAATATTAATGTAATATTTATGTAACCATAAATATATTTAGAAAATTTATATATAATATAAATATTTATTATGTTTCCTTAACCATCCTTGATATCAATTTATATCATTATTCATATAGGTGGTTAGACAGAAAAAATGCTATAATCGATGTGAAGTGGAAGAGGCTTATAGAAGTGGAAGAGGCTTATAGGGGAAGTAAAATTGGTAAGATTTAATGTTTAACTATAATTTTTAGAGTTTCCTTGAAACGGTGGTGAAAAGACCCTTTTATAAGTGAAGGTAATGATACTTTCGTAAATATAATTTCTTTAAATAAAAGGAATAATTTTTTCACACACTTGTTTCACCAGGAAAGTGGATCCCAAAGTAAAAATATTAGATCAGAGATAATTTTTTGTCAATAAATACCTCAAAAACTCAATTTATACCTTTTTTTAAAATGTTTTATCACTTTAACACTTGGTTAAAATCTTTTTACATTAATTTACTTTTATGGTGATAACTACATATTTTATATCAATAAATGATTTTCTCTAAATAAATTAATGTATCCTCATTAAATAGATTGAATATTGTGATTTAAAATATTTCAAAAAATTTATCAAATAAAATTTCTTGGGGTAATAAAATTTAATTTTTATATTATCCTAAATTATGTATAAAAATAATTTTAAAATTTTTTATTTTTAAGAATAAAAGAAAATATTTAAATAAAATTATCAATATTATTGATTTACATCACATTAGTTGGTTTATTATTAAACAAATAAGAGTTTTATTTCCCTAAAAGAAATCCAAATCCAAATTCCACCTTGAGAAACCATAATTAAAAAAATATCAAAAACATTTTTTATTAGAATAAAATATTAATCAAGTTCCAAAATGTTAAATATGAGTTTCCTAAATTAAACAATGTATTTTTAAATAAGTAATTTTACCCCTTAAATAATTTTTTGGTTATAAATTTTTTTTTATAATTTTTTTAACTCATTCTTAGATAAATAAGAAAAAACAATACAATATTGATAAAAATGGTATTTTTCACAATTCTCCTAAAAATATATCATTTTTGAATGATATAAAAATTTTATTCTAAAATTTTATTTTTATTATATATAAAAAAAATGTTTATTTTTTCGAATTTAAATTCAAAAAATTAATAATTTGAATTTTTAATGGAAATATTAAATATGATGAAATTTTTTTTATAGAAAAAATATTAACTATTCTTATTCTTTATTTATAAATTTATAATTAAATTAATGGTCACTTATTAAAAAAATATGTTACCAATATTTGAATATTATATATTTGGTTTCTTGAAATAAAAATACCTAGCACAAAAAAATTTAGATTTTGAAAAGAAATATATTTTTAAGAAGAAAATGCTCTTATTAGTTATTTTTCTACATTAATTGAATTTTATCGATGCATTAATATTTAAAATATTTCATCTTATTTTTACATATAATTTTTTAAGTAGATACCTTTATTTATACTTTTTAATTTAACAGTTACATTTTATATGTCACATTTAATACTTATTAATATGTATTATAGTTTTGATTTAGTTTTGAATTTCTTGTGATAAAAGCTATTAAATACATCAAATTTAATTAGAGGGAAGTTATATAGTAAAATATTTTGAAATTATAAGTGTTGTGATGGTTTGGTTCGTATATAGAAACCTAATTCACAATCTTGTGTGTTATTTTAACAATCAATTATTTTACTCGTGCATGTATATGTATATGATGGTGTATATTTGGGGAACTTTGTGAGACCCAACTGAGATTTATTTATCACACTACACAAGAACCATAATGGAAAGAAGAAATGTAAGATAATAACCTTTTTTGGAGTCATCTTGGGTGTCTTTTCATGTAATTTTTTTATCTTTTAAGTGCCTTTAACTTAGAGTAGTGACTTGGGGTGCATTTGGGTGAACTTTTAAAGAAAACTAAATAACAATGGAATGTGCATGATTTGAACATAGATTGAAAAACAGTGTGACAAAACTATGCCAAGCATAAAAAACTGGATAGAGAGGGGTTCAGAGTTTCAACATGGTTTGACAAACTGTGTGGCCAAACCATTCTAACCATGCAAACCTGGACAGAGAGGTCTGCACGGTTGGTGCACAATTTTCATAACCATAAACCTTTTCTCATGAAACCATGCGCATGGTATTAAAAATCCAAAAAAATAATTTAGAACCACCCAAACCCCCCATGAGTCCCATATTTTTTATGTTGGCATGGTCATGAAAAATTCTAGTTGTTCCCGAAGCCTTCTGGAGGGATTCCAAGGTGATCCGAACACCATTCTTTAATATAGAAAGCCTAGATTGAAGATCAGGTCTCCTCCCAGAAAGTGGATTTCATTCTATTTCTTCCCCTGTTATTTTATCTATATTTTCATGATAGTTTCACAGAAGAAATCCATAGTTCCCATAAATATAAACCTATGATTTGAGATATATATTTAGGATTGGGGATCTCGATATACATTTGAATGATATTGTTGCCTTTAATCTTAATTTTTGTTTAGGGATTTAGATATGGAGCTTGATCAACAATGTTATGCTACTCGGAATTTTAGGGATTTCCTTTATGCTAACTTTCATCAATAAACCAAGGTAGGTGGTCTAAATCGAACTCCCATATTTATGACTTATGATATGTGAATGTGAGTTTTTGATTTCAAGATTCACCAGATGATTTTTTCCTAAATTAGAGTAATTAGGAATGTGTAATTTAATTGAGTTACCATAGTGATTTATTTTATAATCGAATCACAGAACAAACAATGGGGGGTTGTAAAAATAGATCTTTTGGATATTTTATTTTGTAATTGAGATATTTAATTGAATGTGAAAAGATAATTAATTGGGGGGAATTAATTATGAAGTGATGTTTCTCTATGTAAGATAATTGATTATGAGAATAAATTATTATCCATGATGATCAATAAAGATAATTAATTAGGAGGATTAATTATTTTTCCTGATGTTGATCAATGATAATTTATTGTGATGAATTAATTATGGAATGAAAATGGTATTTATTGATTAATTAATTCATGAATTATTTAATAGGATATGTGCTTAGTTAATTGTTGAACTAACTAATGGCCTTCGAAATGTTTAACTAATCAATGGATTAGTAATTGAATAATGTTGAAAAATATTTTAACATAACTAATGATTAAATGGCTAATATTTTATGGTTCTAGTCATGGCATCCTAGACCAATTAGAAGTTTAGACTTTTACATGGAATTCCAAACCTATAGTTATAAAATCTTGAGATTATGTGGTTCTAGGCATGATGACCTACACTGAATAAGAATTGGAGGGCTAAGAATTACGAACTACACTCAATGATATTTGTGGTTCTTGGCATTACGACCTACTCTAAATGAAGAATAATAATAATGAATGATCATTTAATAGAGAATTTTGGTGCTAGGCATGATGAACTACACCAAATGATTAATGATAATTAATGATTATTTAAATGGGAAATATGATTTGGACTTTGCCTAATGTGTTGATTAATGTTCAAATAATAATGATATAACTGTTTAAATCACGAATTGTATATATTTATTCATAAATCCATATGCACCGTCTCTTGACTGGACTTATATAAGACACCATTGGTGGTGGCCTAATGAGTTGTAATCACACCCTATTTGGGCCACTTGATCGACATCCGAGAAAACTTTGTTCTTGTAGTACATGATAAGGTCAAGTCCCTATGATAGGTTGCAGTTTGGGATTGGAGCCTGGGAGAAGGAACCATATGTGGTTCGGGACCCTTTTTGGAGTTGTTGTGTCTTTTCTTTCAGTTACAATGTAGACACTTGAGTTTTTCATTTTCATACCATGTTTTACCTTTCAGTTGAGTATTGTATTTTTTGTTTTTGACTGTCATATGTCATGGTATTATTTTGGTTTATTATACGCTTCCATACTTAGTTAGTTTTATTTGAGTCAAATGGTGTTTCATTTTTATAACATAGGGTATAGTCTCCCATAGACTGACTTACCAGAACCTCACTATTAGTCGGCACCCTCGGGCATATGGGGAGATTCCCTTTAGGGAATTTGGTCAACCGGCTCAGGGCACCATTCAGTTGCTCCTAGGTCGGGACGTCACAAAGTGGTATCAGATAAGTTTTATTTTCTTTATTCTTATTTTGTCTTATTGTTTTGGGAAACGTAGTCAAGAGACTAGGAAGAGTCGAGGCATGGTAATGGGTTCGTACATGGGAGTTTCAAAACCATACAATAGAGAAAATCTGAGTACTTAGGGTGGGATTTTTGTAATTACTATTTATTGTTATAGTTGTTTATTATTTCCTCTTGGGTGATGTACTTATGGTGTGATGTGATGTTATTTTGAAAATTGTTGAATTTCTATTCGTGGCCCAACGAGGCACAATTCTTGAGTCTTCATTCATAATTCTAGGAACTCTGCGTTACTGTGACATGCATCATTCTAGGAACTCATGGGAAAATAGATTATGGGAATGTTGTTGAACTTGGACTATTTTTCTTCATCGCGAGATTGGAATAATAATGAAAAATGATAATAAATGTGTGTCTAATGAGAACCTTGTTTGATGAAATGGGAATGAAAAATAAATTAATTGTTTAATTAATTAATTTTAGATAATGTGATTTATTAATGGATGAATTAATTAATGAGAAAGAATATACCCATTTTAACCAAGACCTAGGAGTAGGATGATTAAGGGTAGTGATACAGACTCAATGTTGACCGTGTGGTGTGAAAACGATCTGTTGAAATATTTTGTGTTAGTTCCTCCTCTTACGTAATTGTTATAAGGTTGTGTTATGAGACATAAGATGTGTGTTTGGTTTGTAGAGATATGCATCCATGATGCTTGTTTAGGGAGAGACAGATGGGTATGGCCCAGAATGAACTTCCAGATAAGAAGCTTGACACACCGTTGGTGAAAGATGAGGAAGAAGGGGAGCAGTTATGAGTGAACTTTTCTCACTTCATGAAACTCATGGAGAGAGACCCAGGAAGGGTTTAGAAAATCATGTCTGAGTTTACAAGGGAGTTTCAGCTGCAACACCCTCATACTTTTTCTGGAGAGGGTGGACCTGAGGGAGCTGAATTATGGATGGAATCCATAGAGACTATACTTGAACATTTGTAGGATCTGGGTGAGAGGAGGGTCAAGTTGGCTGGTTATATGATGCGAAGTTCCACGAAGCACTGGGGGGATCTTTAGGTAAGACCTTTATAGGATGATGATATGTTGGGGATGGATTTTTTGGAGATGTTCTTGGAACACTTTCTCCCTAAATGATGAGGGAAAAGAAGTCTTCAGAGTTTATGCATCTGACCCAAGGAAGCTTGTCCATAATTGATTATGTTGAATGTTTCATAGATTTATAATGTTTTTACTCATCTTTGGTGGCAGATGAGGCTTCTTTGGAAATATTATTTCTGGAAGGAGTTATGTTTGATATTAAGTCCCAGGTGAATATATTTAGTCCAAATAAATTTTTAGAAGTGGTCAATCAGGCTCTCATTTCAGAGAGGATCTTGAAAGAGGATTCCAATACTGGACAAGTAGTTAGATGAACAAGGAGTATGCATTTTGAGAGCAATAAACTCCATCATAATACTCTTTGACATGATAATGGAATGAAAGGTGGTCAGTTAGGAGGAACAGATACACCAGATATTTTTCATGTGATTTTCCACCAGTGAGGTAGGCAGGGACACTATCATACACATTGTCCTATACCACCAGTGGAGTGTTGTTTTTTTTGGAAATATGGGAAACCTATATAAGTTTTGTAGGAAACAATGGGAGGTTGGTGATGAGGGAGCAGCTGCACAGAGTTGGAGTGTGGGAAGAGGCTCTTCTACACCATACAGGTCTAGTAGCTAGAGTTCTACTGGAAGAGTCAGTAGAGGAAGTGGGTGTGGTGGTACAAGGAATGATCACCCATACCAATAGATAGGTGCTACTCAGGGGATTCAGACAACACTATAGGGAAGAGGGGTGTGACAAATACATGCAATGCAACCTACACTTTTGGAGAGCACAGTTGGTCCATTGACAGTCAAGGGTTCTATTGTAGTTTCTTCTACTTTAGCTATTGCATTGTTTGATAATTGTTCCTCTCATTCATTTATATCTCAAAACCTTGTTAATTGATTGATCCTGGAGGTGGAGTCTATAAATGTGATAATGAATACAGATACACCACTTGGAACACAAACTAGGGATATCTATTTATGCAAGGTATGTTCTTTAGAGATCAGAGATTATTGTTTCCATTCAGATATCTACAACCTTGATATAATGGGCTTTGACCTAATTATGGGCATAGACTGGATAGTCACATACCGAGCCCACATATATTGTTATCACATTAGAGTGACCTTTATATCTCTAGAGGGTGACCATTATGTTATGTATAGAGAATGGGATGTCTATGCAGGAAGATCTGGGACAATTACTCAACAACTAGGAGATCTCACAGCCCAAGTTGCTAGTATTTTTCTAGATGATGGTAGTGGTAGGAAATACATACATCCACTAGTAGTAGAACTATTTAGGATATCTTTCCTGAAGACTTTTCAGGGTTTCCACAAGATATTGATTTCGAATTCATTGTTGAACTCATGGTGGGGGATGAGCCGGTATCTACTAAACCTTACAGAATGGATCCAAATGAGCTTCAAGAGTTCAAAACGCATTTGGAGGAATTATAGGATATATGGTTTATCTATCCAAGTACGTCTCCTTAGGGATCACCTATTTTGTTTTCAAAGAAGGATGATATGAGTTTATACTTATGTGTCAATTACCGAAAGTTTAATAAAATGACTCTAAATAAACAATATCCTCTTCCACATATCGATGATCTATTTAGATAGCTAAAGGAGACTTGTGTGTTCTCAAATATTGATATATGATCAGGGTATCATCAGGTGAGAGTTCTGACATATGTTATACCAAGAACATCGTTCAAGAGCAGGTATGGCCATTATGAGTTTGTTGTAATGTAGTTTGGGTTGAATAATGCTCCAGTAGTGTTTATGTACTTGATGAACAAGATATTTCATCTGTAATTAGATTAGTTTTTGGTGGTGTTTTTGGATGACCATTTAGTGTACTCTAAGAACCATAACGATCATGATCAACATCTTGACATCGTCCTGGGTACACTGAGAGAGCATGGACTATACATTAAGCTATATAAATTTCTATTTTGGATTGACACAATATACTTTTTGGGGAACATAGTCTTAGAATAAGACGTGGAAGTAGACCAATAAAAAGTGATGGTGGTTGTTTCTTGGGATCATCCCAAGAACATTTTTGATATTTGAAGATTTTTGGGATAAGTTGGTTATTATAGGAGGTTTATCCAAGACTTTTCCGGAATGGAATCACAACTTACTAGTTTGACAAAGAAATGGACTATTTTTTTTGACAGAAGCATGTGAAAATTCTTTCCAAGAATTGAAAAAGAACTTGAATTTGGCACCAATTTTGATTTTACCTAAGTCAGGTGGGGAGTACATGGTGTTCTGTGATGCTTCTGGGATAAGGCTTAGAGCAATATTGGTGCAAGGGGATAGAGTCATTGCTTATGGGTCTAAACTGGTGAGGCCACATGAACAAAATTACCCTATGCATGACCTTGAGTTGGAAGCAGTAGTTTATGATCTTAAGTGTTGGAGACACTATCTTTTGGGAGAAAGGTTTATAGTTTTTACATATCACAAAAGTATAAATTATATATTTTCACATCATGAGTTGAATTTTTGATAGTGAAGATGGGTAGAGTATATTAAGTCCTTTGATTTTGAACTAGCATATACCCCCTGGAAGGGGAATAGTGTGGCTGATTACATGAGTAGAAAAACTCAGATTCAGTTGGTGCATGAATATAGTGAAGAGTGGAATATGATGACTTTTCTGGTATAAATTCATGTGGTAGTTCAGGAGAGTTAGGATCAGATGACTCTTTTTTCTATTTCAGTGGAGTCTACACTCTTGAGATAGATCAAGGAAAAGGAATATAAGGATCCAGAGTGTTTAGCATTGGGGGAAATCCTTGAATGTGGGGAGACACCTTCAGAATGGAAAATAGATGAGAGTGAGATCATTTATATGAAAAATAGGGTTATTGTGCCTTTGAGTATGCGAGAGGAACTCATGTGATAATTTCATGCTTCAAGGTGGGAGGTACATCCTGGGGTAACAAAAATGAACCATGACCTTGATTAATGTTTTGGTGGCCAGAAATGAAAAAGGAGATAGTAGTGTTTGTAACAAGATTTTTTACATGTCAGAAGGTCAAAGTAGAGCATCAACGACCTGGAAGCCTATTGTATCCATTAACTATTCTAGAATTGAAGTGGGGTGACATGACTATGGAATTTGTTGTAAGAATTTCAAAGCCTCTTTGGAATAATTATTCTATTTGGATCATTTTGGATCAACTAAAAAAGGTAGAACACTTCTTGCCTATTAGGGAAACCTTTAAAATAGAGTATTTTGGAGAACTGTATGTGATATAGATAGTTCGTTTTCATGGGGTATCACAAACTATAGTTTTAGATGACGACTCGTGCTTTACTTCACGCTTCTATTAGGGATTACAGAAGCCACTTAGTACACAGGTTCTATTAATTATGGCCTTCTACCCACAAATAGATGTTATGTTAGAGTGTACCATACAAGTGTTAGAGTATATGCTGCGAGCATGTGTGCTTTACTTTGGTGGTTCTTGGGAAAATAAATTAGTGTCTTCTTCTATAGAAATTGTTTTCATGAAACTATAAAGATGGAACCATATGAAGCACTTTATGTTAGACCATGTAGATCACCACTACATTGGTTATAGGCAGGCGAGTAAGAGATTTTGGGACCGAGTCTCATTTAGGAGACATCAGAGCAGATACAGTTGATTCAAAAGTGTATAGATACGGCTTAGAGAAGGAAGAAATCATATGCAGATAAACGGAGATGAACCCAAGAGTTTACAATGGGTGATATTGTATTCCTATGGGTGTCTCCTAGATTGGGTTACCACAGGATATGGAGACAGGGCATGTTAGCAGCCAATTTCGTGGGACCATTTGAAGTTCTGGAGAGAAGAATGCTTGTGAAATACCGATTAGCACTTCAATATAAATTTAGCGCTATGCATGATGTTATCCATGTGTCACAACTAAAGTAGTATCACACTAACCCTTCTCATGTTTTTTTAAAATGATGGGGCTAGAGCCTCAATTTATTACTAAAGCAAAGACCTCTTTTTAGTCTGGGTAGAGGGAGACCCATTACATATCCTGAAGGCCCAATGCCAAGTATCTTGAAACAAGGCTTGAAAGCCCATTTTTTGGCCCAATGGACCCCTTGAGGAAAAGTACTACTATAGTACCCGAAATGCTATTGTGTATGCTATAGTACCACCACCGCTATAGTCTGCTACAGTGCCTCTGACACTACCCTTCGTATGTGATTTATGTGGAGGAGGTTGATCTCGAGATAGATGTGTCCATTGAGGATCTTCTGATACATGTGGTGGGTCAAAATGAGAAAGTGTTACAAGGAAAGAATGTACTGTTAGTTCATCTATTATGGAAACATGGTAATATTAAAGGGAAATATTTGGAATAGGAATCATACAAGAGGGAACAATGGAAAAATCTTTTTGGCTCAAAATCATAGAGAAATTCGGGATTCCAGCTCGAGGACGAGCTATTATAAGGTTAGGAGATTATAAGATCCCAACCTTTGTGGAGTTATCTCGGGTGAATTTTCAGGCAATTTTTGAAGATTTTAAGTACCTTTAACATGGAGTGGTGGATTAGGGTGAGTTTGGGTGAACATTTAAAGAAAACTAAAGGACAATGGGTTGTGCATGGTTTGCACAATGATTGACAAACCGTGTGACCAAAAAGTGCCATGCATGCAAAACTCTACATAGGGGTCCACATGGTTTCTTCATGGTTTATGAAACCATGTTTCCAAAGCATGATAACCATGAAAACCTAGATAGAGAGGTCCTCACAGTTGGCACTTGGTTTTCCTAACCGTGCACCTCAGCCTAGGAAACTGTGTGCATGGAATTAAAAATCAAAAATCTAATTTAAAACAACACGGACCCCCCGAGACTCTCATATTTTCAACCTTGTCTCAGGTTTGACAAATTTTAGGTGTTCCCAAAGCCTTATGGAGGGATTATAAGGTGATAATAACACCGTACATCAACATCTAAAGCCCATATTGAAGATCCGCTCTCTTCCCTGTGAGTAGATTTCATCCCGCTGCTTCTCCCATTCATTACTCTATCTTTCCTTGATCTTTTCATGGAATATCTCCGCTATTTCCATTGATCTATACCTATGAACTCATATAGTCATGTTTTATGATATGGGGATGTGATTTTATGATTTCTAGATTCACTTGATGACTATTTTCCTAAATTGGAGTAATTATGAATGTGGAATTGAATTGAGTGGCCTTGGTGATTTAATTGACAATTGAATCACAGAACAAATGATGGGGTGTTTTCCAAATAGATCTTTTAGAGATTTGATATCATAATTGAGGTATTTTATTGAATGATAAAAATACTTAATAGGGAGGAATTAATTATGAAATGATATTTGTTTTTGTAAGATAATTGATTGTGAGAATTAATTGTTAGCCATGATGTTAACTAAAGATAATTAATTGGGAGAAATAATTATATGTCATGATGTTGATCAAAGATATTTAATTGTGAATAATTAATTATGGAATGAGAATGATGTTTAATGACTACTTAATTGATGAATTAATTAATGGGTTATGAGATTTTTTAATTGTTGAATTATCTAATGTCCTTTTAAATGTTTAACTAATAGATGGATTAGTAAAGGGATAATGCGGAAAATTATTACAACATAAAAATGATTAAATGGATGATATTTTGTGGTGACAGGCATATCCTCCTAAACCGATTAGAAGTTTTTTCTTGGACACTGAGTTCCTCCCCAATTGTTATCCAAGCTTGTGATTATGGGGTGCTAGGAATGATAACCTACACTGAATGACAATTGGAGTGCTAGGCATGATGACCTAAACTCAACAAGATTTTTGGTGATAGGCATGAATACCTACACCAAATGATGAATTAAAATGATGAATGATGTGTTAACTAAGAATTGGGGTCCTACGAATGACGACATACACCAAATGATAAATGGTAATAAATGATAATTAAAATAGAAAACATGATTTGAACTTGGCCTAACATGGTGATTAAAGTTTAAATGACAATGAGATAACTCTTTAAATTATGCATTGTATATATTGCTTCATAAATATGAATGTACTATCTTTTAACTGGACTCGTTTTAGACATTGTTTTTCATAGCCAACTGAGTCGTACTCACACTCTATTTGGGCCACCTGATCGGCACCCGATCATACTTTGTTGTTGCAGGACATGATATGGGAAAGGCCTTATGTTAGGTTGCAGTTTTGATTGGAGCATGGGAGAGGGAACCCGACGTGGTTCAATATCCATTTGGTAGTCGTTGTGTCTTTACTTTCAGTTGCATTGTAGACACTTGAATTTTTCATTTTTATAGCATGTATTACCTTTTAGTTGTGTATTGTATTTTCTAGTTTTGACTATCAGATGTAATGGTATTGTTCTAGTTATTTATATGCTTCTATACTTAGTAATTTATATTTTATTTCATTAGTGTTTTTATCTTGATAATGGAGGGTATATTCTCCCCAAGACTGACTTACCAGACGCTCGCTACTAGTCAACACCCTCTGGCGTACGAGGAGGTGCACTTGCAAGCATGTAGCCAACCAGTCTCGGACATCGTTCAGTGGCTCCCTAGTCGGGACGTCATAAGAAATTATCCCTTTTATACATGATAAAGTGCATGATATCGATTTGATCAGGCCGAAGTAGCTGGGAAGATATTAGAGATTGAGTTGAGATGAGTCTCAGGGTTGTGTAGAGCCTACTTGGGAATTTATTATTTTGTTTCTTTTGTTTTTTTGTTCATCTAATGAGATATTATTTGGGATCTATAATTGTATAACTACATATGAATTTATTATAAAATTGAGGTTTTGTTGATTTATATATACTCAAATTATTTTTTGTGGATTTTTGGTCATTTTTTATTGATGGTGATTAAATCTAGGTAATATCTTCCCCAATATAAGAGATAAGCAATCACCTATAGTCGGTAACCTCTGGCTTGTGGGGAGGCAAGCATGGGGTCATGTGGGACACCAATCTAGTTACTATAGTTTATTCATGGTTGGGGAATTACATATATAGTATAATATAATATACCTATACCATAAACTATGATATAAATAAATTTATATCATATATACATTAGGATGTAAGTAATATCTCCATCAATATCCCACTAGCACTAAAACCTCACCAACTTTTTATTTTTACATTATATTTTACCATATCTAGTTACATGTGAAATCATACCAAATAATCACTCACAAATCATGCCCGTGTTTTTAAATTATTTTTAATATGAAATTACACATACAAAACAGTACATCTAGTGTTATAGTGTCATTAGGATATTAGAATCATAATTAAACATCATAAGAATAAGAATCATTATTATTAATTTACGTATCAATATTATACTCCAAGATCTCTTCCCACATATATTATTTCATCTTTTATCTTGGTGATATATGCAAAAGTAAATTGTGGGAAATAACACCAATAAGAAGATAATAAACATAAGGGTGATATATAATAGTCAACAAGCCCAATTTGAGGTCCTAAAAGTTGACGATCACAAAAAATAACATATGATATTGGAGTAAGAGAAATTATATCACAGGGAAAAAAATCATATAAATCGTGTGAATGTGGCAGAAACATAAGACCTATCAATATAAACACAAGTCAACGCATTCTTGTAAGATAAAATAAAATATTGTTCAAGGATCACTATTCATGCACTATATGTTGCATCCTAGAGATATAATTTTACCCAATCATTTAGGGGGTTGTATAATTCTTTCCCAACCCATTAAATAATATTGTGTAATGAATATGTGTTACACATAGAGAATAAATAATAAAAACATTAACTACCACTGCTACAAACACACAATATACAACACGAGCATTTATTAGTGCTTGAGAAAAGCAAAGATAATGAGGATTGTTTACCGACTTTTAAAAAAATAAATGAAAAAAGGTTCCTTTTATTAGTTATTTATTTGTAGAACTGATAATGGGTAACCTTTAACACTACATTTTCAAGCACGGGTAATGGTCCCGACCGTGTATGTGAGTCCCACATTGAAATAAAATATGGCTGGTTGCTTATTTATATAAGATTCCACCACATCCCAACTTCAGTTGCCTACTGGAGGGATGATCTCTCACATTAATTCTCCACCCACATCCATATGGGTACATGGGCCCCCATGGGCCTTGGCCCACCCTATACATGCACCAGGTCACGACCTGACCCATCTTCCTCTAAACATTTGAGCCTATACACGGCTGCCCCACCCATATCCCCATTTTTTTTTATTATAAACCAATAAATACAACTGTTTAAAATATTAAAAAATTAAAATAATTTAAAAAATAATAATAAAAAAGGAATAAAATTTAAAAAATATTAATTAAATAGTCATTAATAAATTTAATATATATAAATTATAAATATTAATGTATAGTATACATTAAATATAGATATATACAACGAATACATTAATTTTTATTAAAAAAATTATTAATGAAACACTAATTAGTTAAAATTAAGATATTTAATATGAATATATTTATAATAATTGGTAAAAATAATATATATTAAATATAAATATAGAAAATGTATAAAATATAAAAAATAAAATTATAGTAATGTATTATTCAATTTTAATGGTTATTATACATAATAATTCCTTAATATATTTAATATAGAAATATATTCATATATACATATATATAATATGTCCTAATATCTAATTTACATAATACAAAATATTAATTCTTATATTAAATAAATCAAATATTTTGTGAAAAATGGGTTATAATTAAAAAATAATATTTATTAAAAATATTGACTAATTTTATTGAGTAATTAATATTTAATTGAATGCCATTTTATTTTTCAATTTAACATATATCAAACATGTTTTATACTGATTTCACACATATATATTCATAATTAATACATTTCTATATGCAACACAGACACAAAATATTTACGCAATTAATGGAATCTGATATTGAAAAACTAATATCTAATCTTTATGTAATATATTCAAGTTTTAATAGTCATTTTAGAAGTTCATTTTGTAACATTATATATTTAATATATTATGTTTTTTTCATAATAATTTATTTTTTTAATATTATTACAATTAATATTATTTATTAATTTTTAATATTATTTTTAAATTTTTATGGAATTTAATCATTTTATAATATTTATTTATATATGTTTTTTTATTATTTTTAATATGATTAAATATTTATTCTTATTAATTTAAATATATAGTCCTATTTTTTTAATAATTTATTTAATTAATTAAACTTATCCATTTTGTTAATATTTTAAAAGTGCACCCATTTTTAATTATTCAATTTTGCTCATTTTTAACATGCATGCATTTAAGATTATATATTAATTAACAATGTTAAAAACATATTAGTAAATAATTATTTATAAATATATATATTTATAAATACCTATTTTTATATTTATAATATTATATATTTATATTCATAAATTATTAAATATCATTTAAAAAGTACTTATATAATTATAAATAAATAATTATACACTTAAATAATTATAAAATTATAATAAATAAGTTACATAATGAATATATGTACTATATTTACATGTTTTTGTATATTTATATATATTTATTAAATAAATAAATAAATATATATAATTATTTAAATATATATAATGATATAAATATATTTGTAAATATTATATTATAATAGATATATTTAAATAATATTTATATTTATTATATTAATATTTACACACATATATAAGTATATATTTATTAAATATATATAATTATATAAGTATATATAATGATATTAATATATATATAAATATAAATAAATAATTATAAAAATATTTACAAATATATTTATTTATATATATTTTTATAAATATATATTTAATATGTTTATAAAATTATATATTTATAGTTATAAATAAATAAAAAAACTTTTTTTAAAAAGTATTTAAATAATTATAAACTAATAGTTATATATTTAAATAAATTTGAAATTATAGTAGATATATTAAATTAATGAATCTATTTAATATATTTATAATTATATTTATATTTATTTATTTAATATATATATTATTATATAAATATATATAAATATATAAATACATTTATAATTATATATAAATATTTTTAAATATATTTACAAATATATTTATTTATAATTATATCTATAAATTGTTTTGAAAGAAAGATATATTTAACAATTGTAAAGAAGCACAGATAAAGATATATATTTATCAGTGATAAAACAGAACTGATAAAATGTATCTTTATGAGTGTTTATTATTTTAGCAATGATGAAAATACCTTCTATCAATGATTTGTTTAAGAACTTATAAGACCCTCCTCCATCTTTTAAAAAATATCTATACCCGAACTGATTTTTTCAATGCTGCTCATGCTCTCGCGGATGTACACAACTGCTTCTACTCCCCCTTAAACTTCGCTCAGATGAATCAAGCCTCAAATATAAGTTATTTTATTTTTCTTTATTCCTCTCTCCTTGCTTACTTGTTCGGGGTCCGTAGTGTGTGATTGTGTGGAATTTTCTTAACTAAGGGGTCTCTTGGTCCCTTATTTAGGCTATCCATTCCAAACCCTTCGTTTTATCCTCCATCCATGTTCTTCTTTCTCCTCCCTTACTACTTTGCACAATTTCTTGAACCCTAGTAGGGTTTAGGTCCTTAATTTTTGATGTCTCGACCCGTAGGGTGTTCAGGTACTATTTAAGAGAATTGTATCATTATCTTTTAGGTACTTTCTTTATCTTTGCATGTTCCTTTTAAGAGATCCATGTTTACCCCATTTTCATAAAGTACCTTTGATGCTTGAATTTTTAATTAAATATTTCTTTATGAATTATGGATATTTTGGGAGTAAGAGTTAGTGTTATATTGAAACTTAAAAGGTTGCATATTTTTTTAAAAGGGAGGTTTTCATGTCCAACAATTAAATTCAATTTAAATATCATGTTATGTTTTTTAGATATATGATTAAATGACTAAAGAGTTTCCTTTAGTGATTTTAAATATTTTTAATGGGTTTAATCTGCTTTCTGATTTAGTACAATGTTTTTGTTTTATGGTCGAAGTATGACTTAATTTTGAATTTTTGTAACCTAAAAATACTAAATATTTTATTTGATTGGTTTCCTTGTCTATTTATATATAATTTATGGATTTGACCATTCATGTGATTTTTATGATTCTTAGTACTAGTTTAAATTGAACGAAACATCATATGATTTTAAAATGTATTTTGTAAATCAAATTCTATTTTAAAAAGGTGTTAAATAAATAAGGATTTTAAATGATTATTCCTACTAAATGTTCCAAAGGATATATTGGTACTTTTAAAAGAGTGTTATGAATTATATTATTTTTTAAATTTATGCAAATATATAATTATTAGAAATTTATATTTTAATTTTTTATAATTTCCATGTATATATCTAATGTTTATGATTTCCATGTATTGTGATTTTGAAAATTGTTACTTATTTGTATAAAAGATATTTAAATTATTTTTTTAATTATTATCATTATGAGATTCAATGTTTTAAATAAATATTTTAAGCTGGTTCTTCCTTTAGTTAAATTATAAATTATCTTTTTAAAGCGATGAAAATTAATTATTAGTGAATAAAGTATAATTTGTGTATATTAAAGTGATAATTATTTTCATATATATATATATATATTTTTATTTAATGATATATTTGAATTAGTTTTATAGTATTTATAATTAAAATTCATGGATGGATTTATTTTTTTGGTTGTTTTGTTCAGAATAAAATGTTTTTAAGGTTTTTAAATATAAACATTTCTTTATTTCATTTGTTTTAATGGTTTTCTTGGAAATAAATTAGTTTCCTTATATTTATCTTAGATTAAAATTTGTCTAATTTACTTGTCTTGAAATTATAATGATTTAATAAAATTAGGGTACCTGATCACTTTTGATCTGTTTCTCTCCCTCAAAAATCTTTATTTTTTAATTTTATCAAATGTTTTGAACAACGCACATGCAAAGGATCTTATATTCCATCGATCTACCTTGCAGATTAACTAGCTAATCTATCTTGGATTTTGAAATTGTTGGTTCACCCTCTCCCTCATATTCAAATTTATTTTCAATCATTAATCCTTATTTCTCACTCCGATTTCTTAGATATCCCTGTCGTACACCAAAAAAACTCTTCCCAATTATCATGTAAGGTGGTGTTTGAAAATTATAAGTGGACAATTTTTTTTGCGGTGCATAACTGGTAATCAATTCCAAGTTCCATGTATCCCTCATAATCCTTCATAACACCTAATATATCTTTCCTCAATACATTGTTGGCTCATTATCTCCCTAACCATCACGTTCATTGTCAATATTATATGAATTAATTTTATATTAATATGTTATTAATTATATTGTTTTGTGGAATTATATTTTTTAATTCACATTCCATTAATTTTAACAGAAATATAATATTCATGTTTTTTATATAAAATATAATTATTTTTAACATTGAATCCATGTAAATAATATTATTATTATTTTTATCTATTTTGGATCATTAAGAATGGTTTGAGTGTTCATATTAATTTAATTCTTTGGAATGTTTATTAATGGAAATTGTTTGTGGTGTTTTTATGATTGTTGAAATGAGGTTTTGGATATTTTAGGATATTTGAAATATATATAATGTTGATAACTCTACTATTTTTAAAATAGGGGTTCATTAGTGTGTTATAGTAAAAATATATTTTTTGATATTCCTATAACATATGGTTTATAATAATCTATAGAAAATACAGTACCATTGAATCCAACTTCCCTTATATAATTAATAATAGTTTCATCCATTGGTTTCATGAAATTCTAAGATCCTTGACCCTGTGACAAAATTTGGTGATTACATGGCCTTTTATTTTTTGAGGAAAGTTATTTTTATAAAAATTTAGAAATCGAGGTTACAATTATATGGAAAGAGAGAACAATAATTTCCAAGGGTAGTCTTTCATCCAATAATAAATAAATTTTGTTTTCCATCATATTTATTAGTGACGATTAGAATAATACATATATGTAAGTGATTCATGTCATGCCCCACCTTCACCAAATGGAGGGAAAGGTCAGCAGATTGCCAAGCCCTTCCTTCTTTAAGTTGAAGGAGAGATAATGACCCCAGAAACCCGCCTTCAATAGGTCCCGGAGAGGCGACCAACACCAAGGGTATAATATCACACACTAAATAGAAGGCATTACCCTTTTTCTTTTAATAGGATCAGGATATAAGATAGTAAATCCCAAAACACTAAACTAAAAGTGTAAAAATGAAGAAAGATAAACCATTCCCATATGCATGTTCAAAAGTAAAGATATAAGTTGAAAACCCCAAAGGTTAAAATAATACCAAGAAAATAAAGGAAACAACAACAACTATCCAAAAGGTCTGCACTAGTACAGTCCAGTACGATCCCCGAAGTCCTCCTAGAAACCTGAAAATAGTTTTATATACGTAGGGTGAGAATACAAGTGCATTCGGTAGGAAAAACCAAAGAATCTCGTGCACAAGTGGGGAGGCATGCTAATGCCCCGTGGAAAAAGAGAAAACCATGAACCTAGCAAAAAAACTAACCACCCTAGCCTCACCAAGGCACACTCTCCAAATAACACAAGTCAAGTAATATATAGTAATAGAACATCGATGTTTGGGTACCCCGCGCCACTTTCCCACTGGTTATTGATGACATCCTACGCATCGGACCAATCTTGCCATTCTCATCGCAGTCCCACTACCATACCCCGCCCGCAAACACCTGGGCCACAACCTCACACAGTCCCACTGCAAAACCCCGCACACAAACACCTGGGCGACAACCGCCCATAAACACCTGGGCCACAACTATCTCATGTAACCACGCCTGCAAACACCTAGGCCAGAATAACCACTGCCACGCCCGAAGACACCTGGTTCATAAGAACTACCACCGCACCCGAAGACACCTGGTCCTCATATCGAAGATACTTGGGAAACCACCTGCCCGCACACACCTGGGCCAACCACCACACCACCCTACCCGAAGATTCGTGAGCTCACAATGGACTTCAGGACATCACAGCCTGCCCGAAGATACTTGGGCTATCCGGGAAAGGGATCAGAAAGGAGCTAATAACTAGGAACATATAGTAGTGTTGGGAAATAAACCGTCCCCCATGAAGTGGGGGTGTTCGACACTAAGTGCTCAACATGGTTGGGGCGTGAATAAGAAACAAAAAACTACATGTATATGTATAGGTAACAAGCACTCACCGAATCTAGGTTTTTTTCCAACCAGACTAAAGACCACTATCCTTACTATTTGTTCATAATAGGAGAGAACCACACTCATACCAAATCACAACTCATATCAAACCGAATACCCATTTGTTCCATCCTTGATTTCATGTTCAGTAATAATGATTAAATATGTTCTTCACTACTGGGCAACTAATAGCATAAGTACAACCAAGGGAAAAAGTTACAACCAACAGAAATTTAAGCATTCACACCTGGTTCTCTTGCAAAGTCACAACAACAAATGGATAAGGGAGATCCCTCAAAGTACTGAAACCAAAGAAAACCCCAAGATACAGCCCCATGTACCCAAAATCTAGGATCCAATGGTTTATCAACAACAGAGGATCCCACCCCAATTCGTGATATAAGCAAGGTAACCCCATGGCCTCAAATTCACAACTAGCGAAACCATAACAACAGGGGATCCCATACCCACCCACATCACTCAACAATCAGACCGTGAATAAAAACAACCAAACCACTAGCATCAACCCAAAGCAGGCCCATGCTGGTATTTTCAGATTTAAAAGTTTTAACACACTCCATGATTCCAATTCTGTTGTACTTTAACCGGGGTTATCACAGAAAAGGATTAATCCCGGTGCTTTCAATTTATTTAGCTGAATATACGTAATTAACCAAATTCCTTTACACAACAAGGGTTCACAACCAGAATACAACCCACTTAAACATCACCAGAGGTAAGGGTTTGTAAGGGAAAATTGAAAGACCACCAATGTCCATGATTTTTAGTAGGCGTAAGCTCGCACAATTCAAGAATTATTAATCATGAAGGAGGATAAAAACAAAACACCATCGACGATCACACCGCTCCCCTTCATTCATTAGAGTTTATTTATTATCTTTATTAATGTTTGGTTCACCCAATTCTACAGAAGTAGTAGCATACCCCCCCACAAGATACACATAAAGGAGAGACGAAGGTGAACCCCCTACCCAATTGATCCGCGATCGAAGTTTATCTTCACGCGCTAGGAGAAGAAGATGCGTGATTTTCAGGGGTGGGGCCTCGAAAACTCAAGGACGAGTAGAAAAATAGATGGGAGGGTGATCAAGAAAAAGAAACCCATGGAGGACACTTTAGTTTATAAGGGTGGGAGACGGTTGAGATAAGAACGCAAAACCGCGTAAGGAGCGGGGTCGTGGGTTGACCACGCGACCCCACATGTCATTAAAGGGGTCCTCGCTTTTAATGGGTGGTTTAAACCGACGCACACCGAGTATCTAACTTAATCATATGCCATTAATTGGGGTTAGAGAGATTTAAAATAGGCTTAAAGGTGTTAAAATAGGGTTTAAAACCCAATTTATAGAAAAAGGAGTCGCTATTGGAAAACCTGTGGGGGATCGACCGGTAGACGAGAGCTACAGGTGGCTGACAGCTACCGGTACCCGAGCTACCGTTAGGCTGTAGTGACTGGTAGTCGAGAGCTACCGGTAGGCCGCAGCAACCTGTAGGCCAAGCTACCGGTAGGACGCAACCACCGGTAGGCCGAGCTACCTGTAGGCCGCAGCCACCGGTAGGCCGAGCTACCGGTAGGCCGAGCTACAGGTAGGCCGCAGCTACTGGTAAACCGAGCTACCGGTAGGCCAGGATACTGGTAGGTAGAGGCTACTGGTATGCCGAGCTACTGGTAGGCCTGCTACCGGTAGGCTAAGGCTACCGGTTGGCCTACCGTGGGTCAAACTTCACCGAGAAGTTGGGATGGCCTCCCAGACCACCCACAACACCTCAAACATTAGATTTTTACTAAGTAATGGACCTCCAAAAACCCAGGACACTACAATTCATTTGAATAATAAATCTATGTTATTGTAATTTTTAATTAGATATTTTATGATTATACATGAAATAATGATTTAAAAGCCCCTGATTTAGGATACAAATTGTATCAGAACATGTTAAATGAGAATAAATGAGAGAGGAAACATATTTTCTTTATGTGGATACCTATAATTAGTAAGATTTCATAATTAATGGAAAGAGGGATCAAGAGCTGACTGATACTTTTTATTGTTCAAATATCCAATATGATTTCAATTACTCAGTTCTTTTTTATGGATCTTCTAATTAATCATATGTGAAATTTTCCGATTAATAATTGAGACTTACCTAAACATTCACACTATTTTAAAGATCCAATTAGACTATAAATGAATCACCACTTATACCACCACATAACAAGTGAAGAAATAAATAAACATAAAATCCTCTTACTTATTGGACTCCCACCTAGAAATAATATAGAAACCGTCCTAAAATCATCTCTATTTTGTCTTGACATGTTGTATTATTCTGAAATTCAGTACTCAGACCAAAGAAATTATCCTTTTAATGGTGTAATTGAAGGATTTCACTGAATTTTGAAAGTATAATGCCTTGCTCAGGATGAGTTTATGTATGAATATCAATTTGAACCTCCTCACAGTCACACTAATTAGAGATCCCCTTGTAGGGAGAAGACTATTGCTCCTGTTTTTTTCATCTTTAGGAAACAAACAAAGAAATGTTATCCAGTGCTTCACCAAATCCCAGCTTGGGAACATTTATATTTAATGATACAACAGTCATCCTCGTCATCTTCATCTCCAAAATATTTATTATTTCATTTTTTGGTTTAGAATCACCCCCATCACTTCTGGACATGCATCAATGTTTATTGAACAACTATGAGCAGTAGTCATCCCATACTATGTACCGATGATCATTTTGGATGAATTCAGTGGATAGAACCTACCACCTATGGTGTCATTACTTTATTAAATTGAACTACCCATTTACTTTAGAGTATATTGAAATTATTTGAAAAATCAAATGTTAGTTTCCCATTATAATAATTATTTTTGAATTTCTCCTCTAATTTAGAATATATTCTGTGTAATTTGTTTCTGAAAATTTATATTTTATTAAACTAATAGGATTTATATGAATCAAAAAAATAATTAATGCTCATCATATGATAAAAGAGTGTGAATATGGAGTTAAAGAGTTTATAATGATTGTAATACAGAATTTATACGACCCTTCTCAAATCTTTTTTCCATGTTTATATTGTTGTTATTCATGAAAAATTAATCCAGAAGATATGAAAGAACATTTTATTTTCCACAGAATAGATCAGAGATGTAACTATTAGAATAAAAAAAGGAGATAACCTGAATTTTTACACCGATTAGAACATTTCTATGTTTTATGGATCATTTTATTTGAATACCTGTTTAAATGATGATGGACAAAATATAAAAGATGTGATAATGAAAATTGAAGAAGACCTTCATGATTGTCTAATTTTTTTTAGAAGTTAAATAATAATTCTAGGAGACCATTTCACAGTAGTTGTACCAAATTCAAAACATTTTTATCAGAATTGAATTTATATAATATGAAGGATAGAAGAGGATGGAGTGATTCTAGCCTTTTAGAACTACTTAGTCTTCTGAATGATAATGTACCATAAGAAAATGGACTTTATTTTTGAACATATGATGCTAAATGAATGTTAAATTCATTGAACATGATCTATAAATAAATACATTCCTCTACACATGATTGCATATTGTTTCAAAAGGACCTCAAATATGGGGAACTACGTCAACCAAAAGACTATCTTTAATGGAATAAAATTGATTATGAGTACCCTGAATTTTGAAATGAGTCGAGAAACATCAATCTAGCATTACCTATATATGGAATAAATCTGTTAGCTGTAAAAATTATTTCTCACAGTATATGTACAATCATGTTGGTAAATTATATCTTTTTTTGTATGGTAATGCATAAACTGTAAATACATTATGTTGTATCTACTTATATATGGTCCAAAAAAACTAGGTAATGAAATTGATGTATATTCTATTCCACTGATATAATATTTGAAATTGATGTGGGATACAAGTGTTACAATATATGATTCTCATAGAAATGGATAATTCACATTGAGGGACATGTTGTATGGGATGATAAATGAGCTTCCTATTTATGAAAATATTTCTGGATTTAACATTAATGGAATGTTGGGGTGTCCCATTTGTGATGAATTCAAACACTCAGTTCAGTTCAAACATTCCTCAAAGACTTTGTTTTTAGAAAATCAGAAATTTTTACCTCAATGAAAAAATTACCTATCCTAGATGACATGATTTTATGGGAATAACGAACAAGGTATGACACCCCCACCATTAACGGGTGATCAAATATTTGATAAAGTAAAATATATTAAAACTTTTTTTCATAAAACATTTTCTAAAAACCATATGAAATCAGGTTAAAAAAAGAGATCAATTTTTTCGAATTACCATATTAGAATTGTTTGTACTTTATACATTTTCTTGATAACATGCATGTATAAAAAATGTATTAGTCAGTGTTATGAGAATGTTACAAATTTTTTAATAAAAACAAAATATGGAATAAAGGTTAATGTTTTACATGATTAAAATTTCAATAAATGAAGAGATGGAAATAGTTAAGGGTAAAGGGAAACATTCTATTCCTTTAGCAGCTTACACTCTATCCATATAAGAAAAGCTAAAAATTTTCTTTTTCCTTAATAGTATGATCGTTTCATAGGAGTATTCATAAAATTTAATAATGTTCTGTCGAGGACTAATTTGAGGTTACATGGACTAAAATCACATTGCTGTAATTTTTTGATACAAGATTTGTTTCTCATCGCTTAAATTTCATTCAACCTAAAAATTAAAGACATACATTAACAAGTATATACTTATTTTTAAAATCTATATGAAATAATTTTATAGACATGATGATGTTTTCAATCATGAATTAGGAGGTTGTAGTAATATTATGAGAATTAGAGATTTTATTCCCACCATCATTCTTTGATATAATGGTTCACCTGATGGTTCACATGGTTAGTCAAATTAAACTATGTAGTATTTTCCATTATAGATTTTTGTACCCTATTGAATAGTATATGAATATTATAAAAGGGTACATCAAGAATCAAAGTCATCCATATGGTTTTATTGAAGAATGATATATTTTTTAAGAATTTATTGAATTCCGTACTGATTACCTATCATATATTGATAACATTGTTCTCCAATAGTCTCATTATAGGAGGAACCTTATAGGTGAAGGGATTTATGAATGATATATTGTTAAAATTACCATCAGATAGAAAGATAAATATCACCTATACATTTTCCATAATAGCGAAGATATTGATTGATACATTGTAGTCCAAAACAAAATGATTAATGATTTTAATCCATCATGAGATGAAGGATGGATATAAAATAAATATAATTAATTCATTAAAGGATGAATATAATATTATATTTATAAGGAGTTATCTGAAAATCAGATTTAAATTGATGAAAAAATTTGATGGCTAGCTGGGCGACGAAACAAAAATGTTATTACTTATGTTGCGTTTTTAATATATGGTTATAGGTTCTATAAAAAAGAAAATGATGATTATAGTATGATGAAAAATTATGGAGTTACACTTATGGATGATGCGATACACACATCTAGTTCGTAAAATTTAAATCCAATTTATCAGAATATGTCAAATTTTCTTTTTATTGAACAACTATATGAGTTGGATTATACAATATTCCATGTGATGATTTTCCATTTCAAATGGGTTGATAATTATATTTTTGTGAAAGTCAATGAAATGGGCTTCATAAAGGTGAATTTCTATGTATAAGGGGAAAAGTTAAGATTTTCATATGTTAATGACAACTAGTACCAGAATTTTATATCTCAGATCCAAAAAACAAGAATTGGTTAATTTTCTTTCTAGTGACTAAAACACCTATATTGTTAGATGAAGGTTCAATCGGGGATGTCCCTTTCATTGGGAGATCACAAAAAGTTCATGGAGGTCCAAATTTAATCGATGTATTGTGCTTTAGAGTAGACCAAAAAGTGTGGATTTGGATTCTTGACAGATTATCCAAATCCCATTAACCTTTAAAAAAATAAAGAGACTTCAATGATCAGATTAAAGTTATTTCTAATATACCATTATTTCCTTATAATATTATGTGTTCTCTACTTTAATAATATAATATAAGTTAAAATATTAACTAATCATTGATACAATGACTTCTTCACATGATGCTGTTACATATAACAATGGAGAATAGGTGGATTGTTGGAACCATGGTCTTCTATGCATGATTTGGAGTGTGGTTTGTGTTTGTTGTCAATCATCAATGGAGGTTTGGATCGTGTACCAGCAAAGAGATCATACCATTCAAGAACACAACAGAATTGAAGGTGGTTCCATTTCCCAGTGTATGCCAAATTTTGGGAGTCCAAAATCTGGAAGTTGTTGAGCATCGCGAAAAGTGGATTTCTTGGAAGATTATTTTTTTATATGGCAATGTCATGAGTTTCGTGAAGATGGGATGCATGGTTTGGAAATCGCGAAGACCAGAAGAATGGAGGCGGTGAGTATTCGCGATTATGTTAAGCTTCGCGAACGGCAGAGGCCGGAGTGCTTCGCGGCGGTGAAGGGCTTTGCAAGGGAGCTCCGCGGCGACGCCGCGAAGGAATATTGACGGTGTTTCTCCGCGATTACGACGAGCTCTGCGAACGAAGGCACGCCGCGAAGGTAAGTTGACGGTGATGCTTCGCGACTACGTCAACCTCTGCGAATAGAAAAATGCCGTGGTGCTTCGCGATTTGGAGAGAATTCCGGCGGAAACTTTGGAGCTTCGTGATTTGAGATGATGTGGCGTTGACTTCACATGGAAGGGTCGAGGGTCGGTGGAATCGCCTATAAATAGAGGCCGACACCCTCAAGAGCAGCAGAGAGCTCTCAACGAAAATCCTTTTCTCTCGGTTCGCAAAGGTCTCTCGTGAAGGCAATGTGCTTCGTGAAAGAGGAGCTTCGCGGTGGCTATTCTAGCTCCGCGAAAGACGTGCGCCCCGCGTTGGCTCAGTGTGCTTCGCGAAGAGGCAGGAGCTTCACGATAGACAAGCATTGCGAAGGCTGGAGCATCATGAGAGTGCTTCGTGATTGAGCTTCGCGAAATGGCTGGGGCTCCGCGAAGGCTTGTTTGAGCTTTGCAATATTGGGAGCCTCGCGAAGTAGGGTACTTTGCGAAGGCCTTTTTCCAAAGGTTGATTGCCCTGTGGAAAAGGGAAAAGGGAGTATTCATCAGTGGTTGGAATTTGGATCTTAACTGAGCATTAAAATCAGGACTCTGATGCAAGAAATGTCTCATGCTGAACAGGAGACAATGAACTTCATGACTATCAATTGAAAAGACCTTCATGTCTATAAACTGAGTGTGACTTCACCAATGGTAGTGAGCCAGGGGGAGTCAACGGGAGTGACCCAAGGGAAGCAGTGAGCTTTCCCTGAACCTTTGTAAAGGCAGTGAGCCTGGGACACAGTGACTGTGCCCGAACGTTTGTATTCTTCAGCTAGTGAAGCATAGTGGATTTTGGTACGACCGAAAACTTGTCGGCGTATGCTCCTTATACGTAGCCCTTAGTGGTGAACCAAGAAAAAAGGGTTGTGTCTTCTCTGTGCATGTGCATGTTTGCTTTCTGCCCTTTTTCATCATACAGGTTTAACAAGTTCCTACCAACGTGGGAACAAGATCTATCTCATTAGAAGAAAATATTTGTCACCCTGATTCACCCCTCCCCTCTTAGGGTGTCCCGGGGTCCTTCAAGTGGTATCAGAGCCACGTTGCTGGTGTTGAATCTGACCTTTGTTTTCATCATGGAAAACGCGGTCAATGTCAGGGGAGTCCCGCCCTTCGATGGAAGCAATTTACAGATCTGGAAGAACAGAATGAGATCTCATCTAAGATCTCTTGGAATGGAAGTTCTCTTTTCTACTTTGCAAGGAATACATGTCACTGATCCAACAGGCCTAGCTATGACTGAAACAGACAAGAAACTCTTTGATGCAGATGCTAAAGCACAAAATGCACTCACTGCAGCCCTTTCTGATTAGATCTACCTAAAGGTGATGAATTGCACCTTAGCAAAATCTATATGGGATAAACTTGAGAATATTTATAAAGGAGATAGCAAAGTGATGGAGGAAAAACTACAAGTGCTGCACAATCAATTTGATGATTTGAAGATTCATCTAGACGAGAATGCAGACTCATTCTTCAATCGAATTACTGAAGTAGTTGGAGCAATTTGGGGTCTAGGCGAAGAAATCAAAGACATTAATATTGTAAAGAAAATATTGAGAAGACTTCCACCTCTGTATAATGCGAAGGTGTCAGCCCTTGAGGAAAGAGATCTTTCCAAACTTTCTCTTGATGATCTACTGAGCAGCTTGGTAGCATATGAAATGAGAGTCAAACCAGAAGATGCTACGACTCGGGTGAGCAAGGAAATTGCATTCAAGGCCATGGATAAACTGAAAATCTCAAAGGATAGTAGCGGTGAAGATGACGAAGAAAAATAAATTCTTTCTCTCATTGCAAAGAAGTTCCAGAAGGGGAAAGGTAAATTCAAAGGGAAGTTACCTCTCGCGTGTTTCCATTGTGGAAAAGTTGGGCACATTGCCTCTCAGTGCTTAAAAATGATCAATGATGAAGACAATGATGATGAAAGCCTCAAGAAGCCTCAGAGAATGTTCTTCAAAAAGGGAGACTTCGAATCTGGTAAGAAAATGAAAAGGAAGAGTTTTTTCTGTGAAGAGGAAGAAGATGATAATGAATTCTGTGACGAAGAAGAACCAGAATTCAAAACTGGGAACCATGCTTCTAGGATGGCCACTGTCGAAAATCCAGAAGATACTGAAGGAGAAAAGCAACTGAGAACTTGTGTAGATCCTGAGATACAACTTAAGGATGCAGTTAGTAAGTTCAAGATTAAATGTAAGAGCTGCAATAAGTGGAAATCAATTATAGTAGAATCAACTGAATACGTTGATCAACTTGAAGCTGAGATTGAACGACTGGAAGAATTTGTGAAGGTACAGTCTAAAATAATTTAAAGTAATGATGATGTAGTAGATCTGAAGCTGAGAATTGAAGGTATGATAAGTTCATAAATGACCTCACCTCCAGACTGGATGAAAAATCCAAGACTACTGATGGTCTTGAGGAGGAAGTAATTACTCTAAGGAGAAAACTGGAGACTGAATCAGTTCCAAAAGAATCGAAGAAGAAAATACAATTTGGAAGATTCTCAAATGCAGAATTACTAGAAAGAGCCAAGTGTGTTTCAGATGGGGTTGGAAAAATCTTGAGTAATCAAAGACCCGCTTGCATGGGAAAGAGTGGAATTGGCTGTGAGGCTGAGACATCAACTGCTGGAAGTGAAAAGAGCCAAAAGATAGATAAGATGAAAGTTGAACATGTTGAAACGTTGCCTAGAATTCCGAAAAAGTAACCCTCAATCCAAACTAAAAGGGGACCTAAAAATTATCCTCAAACATTCAGAAATGACAGACAGTCTTACTATTCTCCCAAGGAAGAAGGTATGAGGAGAAATTCAAGTGAGAAGACATTTCCTCTCATGAAGTGTCAGTTCTGTGGCTATCTGGGCCATACCATGTCATATTTTGAAGAGGCAAGAAGCTATCTTAATGGAGAAGATATAGAAGCTCAACAAAGGAGAAAAATTTCATATCCTAATTCTTATAGAAGAAATAATTTCTATGGATATTGTTTTTGTTGTTCTAACTTTGGTCATAAGGCCGCTAATTGCAGGCAGAGAAGGGACATGGACACCTCATACAGAAGTTCAAGACAAGTCAAGTCTCGTCAGTAAGACAGTGTTGCTCTTTCAAACAGGTTTTCACTTCTCAAAAAAGACTTTGACTATGAAGAACCTGGGTATGCAGAAGAGATAATTGAAAGACCATTAGTTCTTTATACTCGGTCTAATGTCTCATGGAAAGAAAGGAAGAACATTGAGAAATCCAACCTTGCAGAGGTGGCCCTCAAAGCTACAAAGAACAACAGTACCTG
Organism: Viscum album; assembly: GCA_963277665.1. Classification (NCBI taxonomy): domain Eukaryota; kingdom Viridiplantae; phylum Streptophyta; class Magnoliopsida; order Santalales; family Viscaceae; genus Viscum; species Viscum album. The sequence continues at coordinate 1,915,479,866 of OY728125.1, read as the reverse complement.
GATTCTGGATAGTGGTTGTTCATCTCATATGATAGGTAATGCCGGCCTACTAACGAATATCATAAGGAATGTCGATGGTATAGTAAGATTTGGTAATGATGGGGCTCTGAAAATCAAAGGGAGTGGAAGTACCGAATTAGTTAATGGAGAGATAAAGAAGACTGAAGTCCTTTATGTAGATGGCCTACGTCATAATCTCCTCAGCGTGAGTCAACTCTGTGACTCAGGACTTATATTCACGTTTAATCAGAAAGGCTGCACTATCAAGGGAAAGACTGGCAATTCTCTTATGAATGGATGTAGAACAGAAGGCAACTTGTATCAGGTTAATAGTGAAGAAAATGTATGTTACATGAATATTGAAGAAGAAAACAATTTGTGGAATCGGAGTCTGGGACACATCAATCAACAAGACATGGAGAAAATATCAAAATTGAGAATTGTCATCGACATTCCCAACCTGAAGCATGAGCATGAAAAATCTTGTGAAGCTTGTATTCGTGGGAAGCTGGTCTGCAGTTCATATCGGCCAAAGAAGAAAAGAGCGTCTCATCTTCTTGATCTGATTCATACAGATGTTTGTGGGCCAATAAATGTTGCAGGAACTCATGGAGAAAGGTACGTTGTCCTTTTCATAGATTCATATAGCAGAATGGAATGTGTGATGGTCATTCACAGGAAACGACAAGTCCTTGACTGCATGAAAACATATCGGCGAATCGCCGAGAATGATAATGGACGAACAATCAAAGTGTTCCGATCTGAAAATGGAGGAGAATACATGACCATTGAATTTGATAATTATCTGGAGAAGCATGGGATACAACATGAGGTAGCTGCTGTGAGAACTCCACAACAAAATGGAGTTGTTGAACGTAGGAATCGATAGGTGAACAACATGGAACGAACTATGCTGATTGAGAGTCGTATTCCACGGCATTACTGGAAAGAGGTTGTTGAAGCTGTAGTGTACATTCAGAATCGAACAGGACTTCATATAGGTGAGACGAAGACACCATATGAATTGTGGCATAAATGGAATCCTTCTCTAAAATACTTTTGTGTCTTTGTAAGTAAATGATTCATCAGGAACAAAGAAGGAAATCAAGGGAAATATGGCAACAATGCAGATGAAGGAATTTTCCTCGGTTACTCAATGAACAGCAAAGCCTACAAATGTTTCAACAAGTGTTTGGGAAGGATTGTGGAAAGCAGTGATGTTAAGATAATTGAAGAGAAAACCACAAATTCTTCAAGGATGCCATATGCTGATGTGATAGAAAGTCAGGAAGAATGTGAACGTGAAGAAAATACAAATGAAGAAATAGAGGAAGCTGTTCAAATAACTCAGCAGTCACATCAAGATGTTGACTCAGAAGAAGAATCTGAAGAAGAAACTATGGATAAAGAGAATACTACTTAACCTCACAGGAGAAATCGAAGAGTTGAGATTGATCCATCCAACATAATTGGGGACAGGAGTGCACCCACTCAAACAAGAAGGATGAGGAATACCATGCAATCTGCATTTCTATCAGTTGTAGAGCGATCCTCACTCGAAGAAGCTGCAAAAGATAAATCCTTGGTGAAATCCATGAATGATGAATTAGATAAGATTGACAAGAATCAAACATGGGATCTTGTCCAGAGACCCGAAGGTCACAATGTGATTGGTACCAAATGGATCTTCAAAAATAAGTTTGATGAGCATGGAAGTATCATCAGAAACAAGGGACTAATGGTATGTAAAGGATACTCCCAGATTGAAGGCATTGATGTTGAAGAAACCTTTGCTCCAGTGGATAGACTGGAGTCAATCAGGTTTTTCCTTGCCATGGCACTCCAAAGAAAATATAAAGTATATCAAATGGATGTCAAGACAACATTCTTGAATGGTGTACTCGAAGAAGAAGTCTATATTGAACTACAAATGGGATTTGTTTTGGGTACTGATGAAACAAAGGTCTGTAAACTGAAGAAAGCTCTATATGGTTTGAAGCAGGCACCATGGGCATGTTACTCACGGCTGGACTCATATATCAAGAAGTTGGAATTCAAAAGAGGAGGAGTTGATCACAATATCTATGTGAAGAATTCTCCAAAAGATCAATTCATGGTTCTTTTCTACGTTGATGATATCATATTTGGTGGCAGTAGGCAGAAATCAGTGGATGAATTTTCCAACCACATGAAATCAGAATTTGAAATGTCTATGATTGGGGAGCTCACATATTTCTTGGGGCTGCAAGTGATTCAAAAGAAGGAATACACTTTCATTTCTCAGAAAAAATATGCAAGAGAGTTGCTGAAAAAGTTCAATATGAAAGACTCCAAACCAATGTCAACTCCGATTGCAGTTGGAACTAAACTTGGAAAGCATGAGGATGGGAACTCTGTTGATCCCACCATGTACAAGAGGATCATTGGAAGCCTACTGTACCTGACAGCGAAAAGGCCAGATATTGTCTTTGCAACATGCCTTGCGGCCCGCTTTCAGAGTAATCCAAAGGAGGAACATATGGCAGCAGTAAAAAGAATCATGAGGTACATTCAAGGAACACATAACTTCGGGTTATTTTTTGCTGCAGGTAGGGACAGTGAATTATCAGCGTTTTCTGATGCTGACTGGGCTGGTGATGTAGTAGACAGAAAGTCCACTAGTAGTGGAGCTTTCTATATTGGGAAGAAATGTGTTGGTTGGTTGAGCAAGAAATAAGAAAGTACTTCTCTTAGTACTGCTGAAGCCGAGTATATCTCCGCCACAAAGGCATGCACTCAACTGTTATGGATGAAGCAGCAATTAACTGACATTGGCGATGAGGTGACGCAACCAATGGTGATTTACTGTGACAATAAGAGTGCAATTGATCTTACGAAGAATTCTGTTCAGCATTCTCGTACAAAACACATTGAAATAAGGTATCACTTTATCAAAGAGAAAGTTGAGAAAAGCGTGATTATATTGGATCATGTGGGAACAGATGAACAAGTGGCTGATATCCTGACAAATCCACTGTCAGCGGTTGTGTTTGAGAAGCATCAGTTGAACCTCAGTGTTCGACCACCTCCCAGTGCATAAGGAGGATACAGAGTACACCTCTCCCCATTTGTTTTAAATGTTTTAATCTGTTTATGGATATGATGCAAGTTTATGGGGGAGATACTATCCAGGGGGAGTATGGTTTGAGTTGAACGTGAAAACACATTTACTTGTCTTTGGATTTATTATCAATGGGGGAGAATGGAGAAGTAATAAATTCAGGAAACTTCTGTGATGAGAATAATGAGAAGTAAAATAGTGGAACCCAATTCAAATCTCCTCTCTTGTTTTCTACACCGAGCATTGCTCACGTAGACTTAGAGTGTTGGCTGGGTTGATTCTTGGTTCTTTGGTTTTCACATAGATGGATATCTATTGAATTTTTCTTCTGATTGCCAACAAACCCAAAGGGGGAGATTGTTGGAACCATGGTCTTCTATGCATGATTTGGAGTGTGGTTTGTGTTTTTTTTCAATCATCAATGGAGGTTTGGATCGTGTACCAGCAAAGGGATCATACCATTCAAGAACACAACAGAATTGAAGGTGGTGCCGTTTCCCAGTGTTTGTCAAATTTTGGGGGTCCAAAATCTGGAAGTTGCAGAGCATCGTGAAAAGTGGATTTCCTGGAAGATTATTTTTTTTATATGGAAAATGCATGAGTTTCGCGAAGATGGGATGCATGGTTTGGAAATCGCGAAGACCAGAAAAATGGAGGCGGTGAGTCTTCGCGATTACGTTAAGCATCGCGAACGGCAGTGGCCGGAGTGCTTCGTGGCGGTGAAGGGATTTGCGAGGGAGCTTCGCAGATCGCCGCGAAGGAATGTTGATGTTGTTTCTCCGTGATTACGACGAGCTCCACGAACAAAGGCACGCTGCAAAGGTATGTTGACGGTGATGCTTCGCGACTATGTCAAGCTCCGCGAACAGAAAAATGCCGTGGCGCTTCGCGATTTCGACAAAATTCCGGAGGAAACTTTGGAGCTTCGTGATTTGAGATGATGTGGCGTTGACTTCGGGTGGAAGGGTCGAGGGTTGGTCGAATCGCCTATAAATAGAGGCCGACACCCTCAAGAGCAGCAGAGAGCTCTCAATGAAAATCCTTTGCTCTCGGTTCGCAAAGGTCTCTCGTGAAGGCAGTGTTCTTCGCGAAAGAGGAGCTTCACGGCGGCTATTCTAGCTCTACGAAAGACGTTCACCCCGCGTTGGCTCAGTGAGCTTCGCGATAGCCAAGCATTGCGAAGGCTGGAGCTTCGCGAGAGTGTTTCGCGATTGAGCTTCGCGATTGAGCTTCGCGAAATGGCAGGGGCTCCGTGAAGGCTTGTTTGAGCTTTTCAATATTGGGAGCCTCGCCAAGTAGGGTACTTTGCGAAGGCCTTTTTCCAAAGGTTGATTGCCCTGTGGAAAAGGGAAAAGGGAGTATTCATCAGTGGTTGGAATTTGGATCTTAACTGAGCATTAAAATCAGAACTCTGATGCAAGAAAAGTCTCATGCTGAACAGGAGACAATGAACTTCATGACTGTCAATTGAAAAGACCTTCATGTCTATAAACTGAGTGTGACTTCACCAATGGTAGTGAGCCAGGGGGAGTCAATGGGAGTGACCTGAGGGAAGCAGTGAGCTTTCCCTGAACCTTTGTAAAGGCAGTGAGCCTGGGACACAGTGACTGTGCCCGAACGTTTGTATTCTCCAGCTAGTGAAGCATAGTGTATTTTGGTACGACCGACAACTTGTCGGCGTATGCTCCTTGGACGTAGCCCTTAGTGGTGAACCAAGTAAAAAGGGATGTGTCTTCTCTGTGCATGTGCATGTTTTCTTTATGACCTTTTTCATCATACAGGTTCAAAAAGTTCCTACCAACGTGGGAAGAAGATCTATCTCATTAGAAGAAAAAAGTTGTCACCCTGATTCACCCCTCCCCTCTCAGGGTGTCCCGGGGTCCTTCATTAATGATAGTGAAAATGCTGGATTATTAGGGGATAAACAACATTTTTATGAAAAAAACAAGGATAACGTAGTATAATAGTTTTGAATAAAATAATCCAGGAAAAAAGAAAAGGTAAAAAATTTGAGGTTGGATGGAATCAATATGACCAACTTGTTGACCCCATAAAGTTAATGTTCATTAGTTATGTTGGGGTTACAATGAGGATAAATGTGTCGATTGATATAGATTCGTAGTCCTATGTCTAGATAGTAGTGAAGGAAACCCTTTGTGGACATATTATTGTATTGATACGATATACTTTCTCTATTTTACAAAAAAAATATGTAACAAAATATTGATTTAATTTTCATTTTTCCTTGCACAGTTCATTTATATTAGGTGATTTATTTAATAAATTATTATTATCGGTAGTTGGAAAATCCCATAAAGGATTCTAGACCATTTTTACCAAGTTTTATCTTAGGGATGCTGATGGAAATGTAAATCCCAATCCAGTAGTTACTTTGGAATACATTTTGAAGTATAAAACATGGACTGATTTTTTCAATCTTTGAGATGAAATAAATTCCTATTGCATTATAGAAAATTACAAATTATCTAAAATTATTTATTTTATCCAATTCCATTTGAAAATTTTAATTTATGAAATAGAAAAGGAGTGATTATAATAAACAACCCGCATTAAAACTAATGTATAATTATCGAAAAGAAAAGATGGGGTTCTATTCAGTAGAGAATAAATTGATATGTATTTTAAATCATCAATAAAAGTTTCATGTGATATGAAAAAACATATGTTCCATTTTATGATGATTGTTGATTCAATATTCTTAGCCACTTCCATCTCATGCCATGCGCTATAAAAGGAGGACCTCATAAATAAGGAGGGTAAACTAATTGATGAAAATACAAAAACAGTATGGTAAACATGTTTAAGTAGGATATAATAGTTATTATTTATGATTTATTATTGTATTACATAAAAATACCTATTCATGTTAATATTTTTTCTTCAGTTCAAACACATGAATTGACAGTGACCATATTGGAAGGAAAACTACATTCAACACCTTTGAATCAGTCAAAAAAATATGGTTGTGTTATAGGGGTAGGTTTTGGAGTGTCTCATCAAACATATTTTGAGAAGACAAAACAACAAGAAGATACATACAAGATGATAATAAGAATATAGGTGAAAATAGATTCTTTGAAGGATATTATTTTTTGATCTGGTTTGGAAGAACAATATATATGAAAGGATATAAGTGAATGAGTAGTGGAATAAATACAAGAATAACAACATACAAATAACCCCACTATATTTGAGGCTAGTCATTCACCTCAATCGAATTCCTTGCTTTAGGTAACAAATTTTTTCATCACTCTTTACCCTCAAAGTGAATCAAACCAAATATGAAAACATTATAATACAATAATATGTAGGGTAACATTTTAGGATATTTATATATATAAACACTCATACACCACCTTGATTCAAGGGTTATCGTGTATAATATACCAGGTGAAAAACTACCCAACAAAACAGTTCAAAAAGATCACATGAGAGTGGGGATTCAAGTAGCTCAAGAGCCGAGCATTGAGTTTCTCATTACACATAATGGCCTGGATATTAAAATGGTAAATAATGCTGCTATAATGTTCGTAGAATGGCTGTATAATCTTCTGAATTTATATGAGGTATGTTCTTATAAAAAATTCAAATGAAAACCTATAATAGTTGATGAAAAAAGGTCTAAAGTGAGGGGTAGTATTACAGATGGATAAAGTGTTGAGGAAAGGAACGGTCTGATTAAGATAATCCTATAAATCGACCATGAAAATAGAAGGACCTTTCGGGAGTAACTTATCCCTACCAATTCCACTTTAGAATATATTAGAATTACATATTCATGCTGAAATCATGTACAAAGATAGATATATTTCTAAAATTCTATATAATGATGAAATATTTACAATTTTCATTACAAATTAAATCAATCTCGAGAGTATAAATGACATTCAAATGTTTGAATGGATGGGAGTCATAATTGCGAATACATAAATAAGTATCATTCTCATAATATGTCTTTCCATGAAATTATCTAATATTTTCATTTAATTAAATAAATATTTGTATCTTCTTTATGTGTTTATATTACTACAGTATAAAGGGAAAACCATGTGAATCAAAATATGTTTTCATTAATCCCAATATCATTTCTATGTAAGAAATTTCTATGGAATTAGAAGAAATTAATATTTAAAAGATGAACTAAATGATGTGTTTGATAGGAAAATAAAATTTGGAAGACTCTTTTTGATTCCAACAATATAGGTGTAAAAATCTACAATCTAATAACATAAAATATTTTTTATTTTCTTAATTAATTATTTGTTTTTGTTTTTTAGGAATCAATTGATGATAATAAAAATCAATTGGGATACCCCAAATATTTATATTTTTTGATGAAATGCATTAATTTTCAAAAAAAATGACCACACATGATTTTTATTATATATTTGTAAAGATCTAAAATCAACATTTTATTGACAAACATCAAATTAAAATTTTAATTTTATGTTTTAACACGATGTTTATTATAAGAGAGTCATCCCTAAATATAGCCTAAATAATGGTATGAGGTTGGTCACTAAAAACAATGTAGCCTATTAATTATAAAAAATGGAAACAGATTAAGGTATATAAATAAATATTTAATTATCAAAATATATTTCAAAATAATTTACTTATTTTGTTCAGTATTTCAGTAGTGTTTGAATTAAGATAAAGACAATGATTGTGGGAATTATGTTTGAAAATTTATCAAAGATATTATATACCATAAAAAAATAGCATCCCCAAATAGGTAATTTCCAAAGGTAAATAATATTTCTTTAAAATATTTCTTAATCATTTTTTTCATATATTTTATTTGTATTAGAATGATTGCCGAGAATCTATGTACTCAAAAGATGAAGTAAATTTGATTATAGATGAGTGGCCAGTGTACACAATGTTAGAATGTTTTATAAAATCAAATTTATGTGATTACCTACTATTTTTGTGATCAATTATGGGATATGACCTTAATTATACATTTGGTATTTGAATCATTAGTATCAGACTGCTTATGTAGTATTTTTTATCTGTTTCTCAAGGTGGGGTAAAATGGAGGAAATGGATTTGATTAGAAATTAATGAGAAGACTACATTGTGTTATAAGGACTAGAAAAATAATAAATAGGTTACATTATTCTACATATTTAGTTAATTTTTTTCATCATTTCAACTAATTTTTAAGTTATTTTAATTATTATTTTCATATAAAAATTATTTTCTTAAATTTACACAATAATTAAAAATGCACTTAACAGGATCAAAACTAAGAAAAAAATTCATATTGTCTTGATACTTTGAAAAAATGGAACATAATTAATTTTTGACAAGGAAGAATGAAATGGACATCAATTTTACACAATATGGGTTTAGTTTGACTAAATGTCTATGTTTTCAGTTTAAATTGAAATTTTAATAAAAGGAACCTATGACATAACCAAAACTGAGAAAATGAATTCACATTGTTTTTTTACTTTATTAAAATGACCAATAAGACATTTCTGACATGTAGGAATCAAGAATACCTTAATCTGACACATGGTGTGACCAATATTACTCAAATTGTGTGGTTTGAGTTTAAAATTGTAATTTTAGTAAAAAAGAGACGAAACATACTCTAAATTGGGAAAACATGTTCATATTGTTTGGATACTTTAGGAAAATAATATCTCATCCATTTTTGATATTTAGGAATGAGCCAAACCTCATTATGATACATGGTTTCCTAGTATGACTAAGAGCTTCCATTATGAGTATAAAAATTTCATTTTAGTAAAAAACATTTTTCATTTCTTGAAAACTAATAAAAAATGCATGGATTGTCTTGATAATTTAGAAAAACATTACATATTTCAGTTTTTATATGTAGGAATCACTCTAGAACACATGATGTGATCGATATGACTCAAAGTTCATGTTATCAGTTTAAAATGACATTTTAGTAAAAAAAGAAGAGACATACTCAAAACCAATCAAACACATTTAGATTGTTTTTTTTACTTTATATAAATGATCTATAAATAATTTTTGATATGAAATAATCGACCTCAACCCAATATGACTTACAATGTGATGACTGTTACTCAAATTATGTGGTTTTACTTTAAAATTGTCATTTTAGTAAAAAAGACAAGTGACATAATCAAAACTGAGAAAAAAAATCATAATATTTCGATACTTTAGAGAAAATTTCCCATTGTTTTATTTTTCATGTAAGAATTAGTCGTACCTCAATCCAAAACACGATATTCTTGATATGACTCAAAAAGTTTGTTATCAATTTAAAATTGAAATTTTTAGTTTAAAATACACGATACTCACTAAAAATTGAGAAAAAAATGATTGGATTGTCTTGATATTTTTTCAAGAAGATTTATAATTCATTTATGATGTGTTGGAATCATTATCACTTCGAATAGGCACACGATGTGAGTAGTATGAATCAATGTGTGTGTTGTTAGTTTAAAATGATATTTTAGTAATAAAATAAATGACATACTCAAAACCAAGAAAATGCATTCATATTGCTTTGATAATTTAGTAAGATGCTCTAAAAGTCATTTTAATGTGTATAAATTAGTCACATGTCAATATGATTCATAGTGTGACAAATATGACAATATGTGTTTGTTTTTTGTTTAAAATGAAATTTTAGTAAAAACCACAAGTGATATAATCAAAACTAAGAAAACACATTTTGATTGTTTCTATACTTTGATGAAAAAATACATACGTAATTTGTGATGTTTAAGAATCATACAAACCTCTGTCTGATGCACGGTGTGACCGTTATGAATCAATGTATATGTTTTTATTTAAAGTGTACATTTTAGTAAAAAAGGAAAGTGGAATACGAAACACCAATCACACACATTTGGATTGCTTGGATACTTTATGATCATGATTAATGTCACCAGTGATGTGTAGGAGTTTTCCAAACCTCATTCCAACGCACAGTGTGACCAATATTACTCAAATTATGTGGGTTGAGTTTAAAAGTGATATTTTAGTAAAAAATATAAGTAACATACAAAAAGCTGAGTAAAAACATTTGGATAATTTTGATACATTAATAAAATAATAAATTATTCAATTTTGATTTTTAGGAATTATCCACACCACAATCTGATACATGGTGTTCCCAAAATGACTCAAACTATCTGTTGTCTGTTAAAAATTGAAACTTTAGTTCAAAATGTATGTCACTTATAGAAAACTAAGTGAAAACACATTGATTTTCACAAACCAGCCTAGCTATCTTGGTATTGTGAAACCCAAGTTGGAATTTACATATCTTGAAGGTAAGTTCTGATCCCTATGGGTTGATGAACTAGAACCTAATATCATACAAGATAAAGTGGGAATACATTTTTCCACACAAATAATAGATGAAATAGACACATATGAGTACACTCAAAAGAAAAATTCAAAGGGCGAATGATACCATAAGTCAAAAAGTTACATACAAACCAAAATAATACATCATCTAATTACCATAAATACAAGATAAACAACACCTATACCAATAGACACAACACACCAAGACTAAGATATTTATAACCACCACTGCCAAGGGGATCTTTCCCTTTTCTCGTAAATGGTAGAAGGAAAACTACAAACACATAATGGAAAAGGTAGGGTGTGATATAAAATCATATTAGGTCCTTATAAACTATTCTATAATTCTATTTCCCAATGAATAAACCCAATTCATGCTTTAATTTTAAAATAAAGTAGGCATATAAGTACAATTGTATATTTAAGAGAAAACATTATTTTCATTTATATTGATTAAAATATTTTAAATAATGGATTAAGAAAATATTTTATATAAAAAAATTATATAAATAACTAGGAATGTGTAAAAGAGTTTTACAAACAACAGAATATATATAAAAATAGTTCACAAACAAGAAACACATTCATCTTATAAGGGGTGAAATAGTTCCAAGCTATGGGATCCCCACACGTATCATATCAGGGATCAAAGTAATATGTGTAAACACATTCCTTAGAAACATGTCAAAGAGGACTTATCCCATTAGTGATAATATCCACTACACTATGTTTTTTTAAAATTTCTAAGGCATCAATACATTTCTTGGGAATTACTATCCAATCTAGTTTGTCCTAAATAACCCACTAACATCCCATGATTCCGTATTCCCGACAATAAATTGATAATGGGAAAATTATTTTAAATCTATTTAAAAATACAATTGGCCAATTTTATATTTCATTATGATAATTTTTATTTAAAAACCAAATCAAAACTATCTAATTAATTAATTACCTTTTAATAAAAACATATCATAATTTCATATGAAAACAATTTAATCCATTTTTCTCAAAATCAATTCACAAATCAATTTTCCTAAATTCCATCAAATTCCAATTACACCCCAATTTCTAGTTCCATCGAAATTTATGGTTTCCACAAAAATCTCATGAAAAATTACATTTCAAATCCCAATTGAAATAAAATTGGGTTTTCATAATTTAATTGAAATAAATTTAATAAATTAAGTAATTCAAGGGTTATATAATTGGTCAATCTTAATTGTAACCACCTAACTTTATCACAAAGATCACGAAACAAATAATCCAAAATGGGTAAAGCTAATGAATAATGTAGAAAATAGATATCAAAGAATCAAACCTAGATACAATATCCAAAAAAAGAATTTTACATCCATTAACAACTAGATAATATAACAAACCCAAAGGATGAGAGTTAGAGGTAACAGGATAAAAGGAATATTAGAATAACTCTTACCAAAGAGGAATCAAACAATATTTGAAAAAATTTTAGCAACCTAAAAATAGATTTAATGGATTAAAATGGGTTATTAGGACCTTAATGTGCCTAGTAAGAAGTATAATCTTGAGTTATGGTCAATTAGGTGAAAAAATATGTTTTTTTAATGTTTAAAATATTTTTTCTGAAATAAAAAGATCTGTGCGCATGGTTATCTAGGAAGTGTTACCTGGAATGTGAAACAACGTGACCTAAATGTAAATCCCTATAATAGGGTACACAATTTATAATAGGTTGGAAAATGTATTTTTAATCTAAGCTATAGTTGTGAAAACCACCACTGTTTCGGTTTTCACAATTTACCTTGGCTGAGTGCACGATTTTAGAGAACCATGTGCGAAATATTCACAACCCAGAAAGTTATATTTTCATCAATTTTACTACCGAAACCACCTAAGAAAAATCCCAACTAAATCATGATACAAAAGTGGGATGATGTAGTAATTGAAAACATTGACATGATGTTATAACCTCACCGCCATATAAATTTTATGTCTTCCAAAATCCAGTCAAGAAGTCTCCCTTTCAAAAAGGTGAGGTGACTACCCTCAAATATGGGCCTCTCTCTCCCAAGTTTCATAAGTATTAGAAACATAATTCCATATGAATATTAAAAAAGGTATCATACTCCCACATAGTACCTTCATTTCATAATCAAATATCTGAATTGGACACTCAGTCATGATAAATCAGGGTCAACATCGAGATCACTCCAGATCAGAACATGATATGGATCAGAAAGATACTTTTGCGACTATGATACATGAGACACATTATATATTGATTTCAACTATAGTGTAATTTCTAAATGTTAATACAAATTCCCCACCTACTCAATAGCTACAAAATGTCCCAAAAAATTAAGAGTATTTTTTTTATTTCCACACAAGTAATTAAGAACCAAAATGAGGTGAAACTTTTAAGAACACCTGATCACCCAATGAAAATTACAAAGGTCTATGGAAATGATAAGCATAATATTTATATCATACCTATTCAATAAGAATACTTTGACTAATAAACTAAATATTTTCTTTTATCTCTTAAACCATGCTCCTCCCATCCAAGGAAGATTAACATATCTTAGACCAACACATAAAATATTTATAAGACAGGATATGCAAGGCCTCCAAAAGAGATCATCCCCAAATGGTCATTAAAAACTCAACAAAAGTATATAATGTAGGAAAAATAGATATCATCATGAATATTTATACCCCTTTCTATCTAGCCATCCATATGAATATGTTATACCATAGTCAAACATACTTGAGATCCAAAGCCTCCTCAAGGCCTCTCAAAAAATGAGATACAAAATTGGGATATCTATTAGAGAATATAATAGATATAACTCCATGTAAATGAAAAATCTATTTCAAATAGATATTTCCTAGCTCATCAAATATGGGCATGTCATGAATGGCTAAGAAGTGATATGATTTAGTTAGTTTATTGATCACAACCCATATATCATTATTCTTTCATTGGGTATGTGGAATCTGAAACACCAAATTCATAGAGATCTCATCCCACATTCAAGTCAACACTGGATTTGGAAAAAGAATACCCAAAGAACTATGGTTTTCAACTGTGACTTACTAGAACATATAACAATGAGAGAAAAAATCATAAATTCAATGTATCATACCGATCCACTAGAATCATAACTGTATATCATAAAACATCATTGTGTTTCCATGCTGGAAAAACCATTTTGAATCCTAGAAATAACTCATCATATCTTTTTTCACTACTAAAGGCACAAAAAAATTATTATAAAAACATAGAATACCATCCTTGGAGAATGATTACTCAGAAATGGTCTCCCCTATATAAATAGGAGTCTCTAATGCTATATAAATCATCATCAAGCTGCTGTTATTGAAGAATTATCTATAGAAGAGTGGAGGTAAAATAAACACTAGCCAAGACATCATCAACCCCATTTTACTAAACTTTAGTATGAAAATGTGTATAAATATACATTATATTCCACTCTTTGGATGATTAATTCATGGCATTGGTTAGAAGTTTTCTGGACACATCATCTAAAATGACATTCCCTTTCCCTGGGGTATAGGTGATGTTGATTTTAAAATATCTCTTCTACTCTTTCCAATTTTGATAGAGGAGATTCAAATATTTTTGAGAGAAGATATAACTCTAGCTTTTACAGTCTGAAAAAACAGTAAACCTTTCTCTCAGAAGTTAATGCTGCCAACCCTTAAGTGAATGCGTCAAAACTATGGGTTCAAGGTCATGGGTTAGGAAATTATTCTAGTGTGACCTAGGCTTGTGTGAGACATTAACAATGACATGATCCCCCTATATATTAACATAACATAAAACTAAACCTGATGCATCACAGAAGACTAAAACCCCCACTCATCCCTTAGAATAGTTAACACCTATTTAGAAGTAAAACACCCTTTATATCAACAAAATGACTCTGACATTTCTAATCCAAATAAAGCATCACCTACTTCCGAGTGATACCAATAATAATAGAATACAAATTAAAGAAATCCATAATAAACTAGCAATAATATTTGACTGAAACCAAGAAGCTTTGAATCTTGAAAAAATTCCATGATTGTTCCCATTTCATAACAGCATTAAAATTCTTAAGATCAATATAGATACCACATTCTGACAACATGTTCTGACACCATGTGCCCTAAGAACTTCACTTCCTGAATATAGAAATTAAATTTGGGTAGCATTACATAATGTTGGAGATTTCTCAATAATTATAGACCTTCTCTTGGATGACACAGAAGATAATCCTTGAATTACAGTAAATAAGGATGTCATCCACAAATACTACCACTAAAATATCTATATTATTGTGGAATATCCTATTTATTAAAACCATAACACCCCAGGAATAGTGGTTAGACAAAATTTCAGGACATGGTACTTATAATGGACATACCTGCTCTGAAAGGAATTTTTATGAATTACATATTATTTTATTATAAACTGATGAGAACTAGAATGAAGATAAATATTCAAAAAATGATTCACCCCTTTAATCTGGTCAAATAACTCATCATTCTGTGGCAACAAATACATTTTTTTACAGTAACTCGACTATGTTTTCATCAATCAACAAAGAGGAAAAGTGACCAATCCACTTTCATAACAATGAGAACCAATACCACCTAAGGCGACACACCTGGGAGTATAAATATTTTATCTAAAATATCATTTAACTATGTTTTAAACTCATTAATTTTAGCTGGTTCCATGTGGTATGATGGAATAGATACCGATTGAGTATTAGGTAATGGATCGATATAAAACTCTACCTCCCTTACTGGTGGGAAAGCAGAGAAGTCAGAAGGGAAAATATAAGGAAAATCAACAACAAATGTAAGGAGATCATCGATCAATGATTCTCAGTCTCTGTGAAATTAAAATAAAGATATCACTTTACAAAACTTTGGATAAGATGGCCTATCTCTACGCAACCTTAGGTCCCATTCTCCCTAAAAGATACGACATACCCCATCGAGTGCTGTAATGGAGACACATAGAAGATAATAATAAATTCAGGATTTATTTGTGATGATCCAATCCATTCTGAATATGGACTAATTATGTTTCATGTCTATAAACAGGAAATCCCATGTAAGGTTGATATATTATAATGAGAAAACATAAGTTAGACAAAAAATACCGTACTGACTTTTCATTCTGAGGGGTGTAGTAATATCCAACACATAGGATAAAATCTCCATTATAATAATTATTAGATTCATAATATGAGTAAAAATGAACATATAAGATACACGAGTATCAAATAAAGAAGTGATTAAAGATAAAGTAATTTTTATGTTACCTTTCACAGTTGCTGGACGCGTATCTTTTTCCTATATAGGCTCTTCGACTATGTTAAAAAGCTTTATAATAGATTCATATGGATGGATACCATTTTTTCAGAAAGAATATGATTTCACCCTAGTAAATTTTGTACATATGTTCCAATTCCACAACACAAAAAGGAATACACATGACAAAACATCTTCAAGTTACCTAAGGGTACGTAGAAAACATATATCCTGGGTGCATCAGTGAAAACCCTCTTTGAGTATCGTGGCTTGCCACACTAGTAGAATATCAAAGGACCATTTATCGAAAATAAAAGGGGTCCGGAAGAACCCTACTATTAGAAACCACCATGAGACTCATCATAATTTATATTTCCATTTAAGGAACTCAATAAACTACCACTATGCGAAAAAGGAACTCCCATCAAACCTAACTTACCATCTAGATCAAGCTTAACCATCAACACAAATCCATTAAATCAGAATAAGAAGAATTATTATGTAATAAAATCTAAGAGTGGATATTAGGTCAAATTCCCTTATCAATCCATCAAGTCTTCATCAAATAATTTGATAAAATATTATCTGTAAATTACACAAGTTCAGAAAAGCGATTTGCATACTTAGTCATGGTCCTTCCAACTTGCTCTGTTTTGAAAAACTCTTTATCTTTATCCAACACCACAAACTCTAGATATAACTAGTCAGTGAAAATAACTTTAAATTGCATCAAACATAATTCTTCATTCCTATTTTCTACCTCTATCATGTCCCACCATCTCCTACTAGGTATTTTTTGGCTTAAATGTGGCACATTTCACCTTGATTTCATCTACAATCTCTAAGAACTCAAACAAAAGTTCTATCCTACACAACCAATCGTAAATTTATCAAGGAACATTTGATCCTTGAAATGTAGGTGGATTCTAGTGAAGGAATTCCTGAGCATGATTCTGAGACTCATACCTCTGAGGTTCAATAGTTGGAGCCTTAATTGGAACATGTGTAAGTTGTTATCCCAGATCATGGACAACACGATCAACAACCATAACCATGTTTTGGTGCACAGGAGGATTTTCTAATCTGTTTTTATCAACAACTTTCTTGTAGATCCTATTAACACATATTATTAGAGGCATAACGCTATGAAACATCATAAAACAACATTAAATATGTAAAAATGTAACATAGATCAACACTAAAACAATAGAAACATAAAAAATTAATCCCTCTAGATAGATAAACAAGATTCCAATTTCAATCTGTCCCAATAAAAATTTGGCAAAATACTAGAACTAATTCACAATATTCCTTTCCCATAACACCCATGTTGACTCAAGTATCATTACGATGAGATATAACTAGAAAAACACTTCAAACTTTCTCAATTTTCGGACAAGATTACTAATGTTTATATGACATTTATGAATGATGCACAACCACAAACTTTGATACCACATTTTCACATACCATCGCTGAAACCCTAGTACCCTGACATCCATGTTATAACTGACATAGCGCAAAGGGTTTTATCAATCCCCATGGATTGTGGACTAGCACCTCACATCGTACAAGATAAATTTGTAATGATTTTCTCTACTTAAATAACGGAAGCAACAACCTCCTATTATTATGATCAAAAGAAAACACCAAAGGGATAAGAGTACCTGAATCCAAGTATGTATATAAAAGCTCAAATAGTACATTATCAAAGTACATTATCAAAGTACTATAAATAAAAGATAAAAAACACCAGTCCCAATATAAATAACACTCCATGACCAAGAGATCAATAACATCCATCTTAAAGTTAAAATTTCCCATTGTTTGAACTTGGAAAAATGAAACATATAAATTCCAAAAGGAAAAGGTATATTTTAATCTAAAATCATAGTAAGCTCTCACCAAATGTTCCATAATAAGATTTGATGATGAATAAACCCAGATCATGCTTTAAGTTTTTATATAAAATAGGAATGGATGTACAATTTCATATTTAAGAAAAAACATGCTTTTTTATTTCTATTGATGATAATATTTCAAACAATTTATTATGTAGACATTTTATATAAAACATTTTATATAAATCACTAGTCATGTGTAATGTAATTTTGCAAACAATAGAATATATATCAAAATAGTTCACAAATAAAAAAATGGTCATCTTACAAGGGGTATAATAGTTTCAAAATCTGGGATCCTCACACTTTTTATATCGGTGATCACAATAATATGTGTACAAATTTCCCTCAGAAACTACTCATAGAGGACTCATCAATAACTTATCAGGGATAAAATCCACCACAGTATGTTCTTTTAGAGTAATAAAGCATCAATACTTTTCAAGGGAATTACCATCCAAGTGTGTTGGTACTAAATAACCCACTAACTACATAGGATTTCATGGGATAAATAATAAATTAACAATGGGAAAATTATTCTAGAACTCTTTAAAAATCTATTACACTATTTTTAGTTTCAGTATGCTAATTTCCATTTAAAAACAAAAACATGGGATTTTAATCAATTCATGCATTTTTCAAGATAAAAAGAATCATAGGTTCTTATAAAAACAATCTAAGACATTAGAATTATGTTATTATCATTAGTTTTTTTATAAAAATTAATTCACAAGTCAATTTTATAAAATTCCATCAAATTCAAATCACACAAAAATTTCCAGTTCTAATGGAATTAGTGGTTTTCCAAAAAAATATCATGCAACATCTAATTTCATATCCCAATTTTCATCTATTTTCTTACAATTTAATTGAAATAAATTTCTAAAATGAATCAATTTAGGGGTTATAAAATTGGATAATCTTAGACGGAACCACTTATATTTTTCATGAAGATCATGAAACACAACAACCACAATAGAGAAAACTAACAAAGAACATTGGTGAGAGAGATCAAATAATCAAACCTAGATCTAGGATCCAAAACAAATAAGTTTAGATCCATTAATAACTATATGATCTAACAAACCCTATGGTGAAGATATAGGGAGTGTGGGATATATGTAATGAGAGAATAAATCTTTTAGGAGAGTAATTTAATGACATTAAAAAAGATTCAATCTACCTTAGAATAGGATTGGAGGAGCCAAAATGGGTTCTTGGGAGCTACAAAGTCCAAGGAATATGTACAACACTAAGTTAGTGTCAAGTGGGTGATAAAATAGAGGTTATGGAATTTTTACAATATTTTTAAGAAATAAAAAAATTTGTGTTCACTGTTAGTTGGGTAGAGCCACATGGTTTGTCAAACCGTGCTCCCTAACTATGTACCCCTCTAATAGGGTGAATTTTTTTTACTTGGTGTGGGAACCATTTTTCAAATAGTTTTCTAGCCATGAAAACCACCATTATTTGGGTTTTTATAGTTTATCCTGTGTGGATGAATGGTTTGGGAGAACTGCACGCCGACCATGCACAACCAAGAATGTTCCAAAATTCTCAAATATACTCCAGAAACAACCTAAGACAATACCTAAATAAAGAATTATAAAAAAACAGGGGTAAATTAGTACCTAATAATAGTAATTGTATGTTATATGGATTATAATTATCATTATGGAGAACAATTCATAAGTCCTCTATGACATGTTGGAATCGATCTCATATCAAACCGACACATGATGTGATCTCTATGAATCCAATTTCATATCGACAGTATAAAATGATATTTAAGTAAAAAATTGAAATACTCAAGATTGAGAAAACATAATAATATTATTTCATACTTCAAGACAATGATCCATAATTAATTTTTGATGTATAGTAATATCCGTACATTAATATGATCTACGGTGTGATCTTTATAACTCAAATTGCATGTTTTCAGTTTAAAATGAAAATTTAGTAAAAACTACAAGTGAAATAGTAAAAATAAAAAATAATATTTTATCAATATATTAGAAAAATAATACATAATTCATTTTTTGATGTCTAGGAATTGGCCACCCCACAATCCAACACATGGTGTGACCAATATGACTCAAAGTGTGTATTTTTGTTTAAAATTGAAATTTTAATATGAAAGACTGGTGACATACTTAAAAATGATAAAAAAACTTCAGATCATTTCAATAAATTATTAAAATGATCCTTAAGACAATGGTGACATGTAAGAATTATTCAAACCTCAATCTAATACATGATGTTCTTGATATGACTCAAACTTTCCATTATCATTTAATAATTTACATTTTAGTTTAAATCATGTGTCACAAATTAAAAATTGACCAAGCATGCTTAGATTGTACTAAAAATTTAGGTAAATGATTATTATTTCATTTTAACATGTAGGAATTATATTCATTTCAAACTATAACATTATGTTACCAATATGAATCAAAGATCATTTTTTCAATTCAAAATGACATTTTAGTAAATGAAAAAATTAATATACTCAAAACTGATCGAACAAATTTGGATTGTTTAATACTTTAGGATAATGATCTATATTAAATTTGTGACTCTTAGGAATCATCCTCACCTCAACCCAACACATGGTGTGACTAATATTACTAAATTTGTTTTCTTTTAGTTTAAAATTTTCATTTTAGTTGAAGACTGACATCACATAAATAAAAATAGAAACAAATTCCGATTGTTTTTTGTAATGGAACAAACCTCAAAAATCCATTACCTTGTAAAAATATGTTGTTTGATAGATTTAATGATTGTGGAATGGATGGGTAGTGTGTGAGCTACGGGGATGTAGGTTCAGGTTGTGCTATGTTTATGTTATTGGGTTTGGTGTTGTTATACAACATGGATTTCAGGTATGTCATGATGAGGTGTTTTTCAGGGTTTGTCAGTAAGTTGGGGGTTTTCTTATTAAGAATAAGTAAATGGCATACCTAATATGAATAATGATGACGGTAGTTGTTATTGTGGGTGTTAAGTGGGGAGGAAATGTGATGTTGGTTGTTTTTCATCGTGGTTTGTTACATGGTGTGTTTGGTGTCTCTTTTCCCAGTGAGAAATGTTTCTTCTATTTCTCATATTAGTTTCTTGAGCGTTAACGGGATGGATAATTTTTTTAATGGATTATGAAATGGTTGGGAAGATTTGGCTAATGAAATAATTGTTGTAAAATATGACAACATGAATGGGTGTAAACATAGAATAAGAATGAACCCAAATTAGTTCATTAAGAATTTATCCTTCTAAAATATATTGTTTGTTTTTGTAAATTTTAGGGGTATAAGCAAAGACGTTTAAGTGGAATGGTTTTTTTGGAGAAAACCATAGGTTGGGATAAGTGTTTGATACCTATATAAATACCTGTACTTCCTTGTGATTTCTATATACACAAAACCCTAGTTGAGCACCATGTGCTGACCACCCCCATTCTTATTGGGGAGGGTGTATTTCCTAAACAACCTGGTGGGAGGTTGGATGACTGGACACCCACTCTTCCCTTCTCCCTCTTCCAAGTGGTTTTATCCCAAGATACTTTGAAAAAGTTATGGTTTTTGAGGCGCAGGTGTGTGCGGGTGAGTTGTGGTTTCCCAGGTGTCTTTGGGATGAGATGAATTGTGATTCCCTAGGGGTATTTGCGATGTGGTGTGGTATGAGGCCCATGTGTTTGTGGGAAGGATTTGTTTTGGTATGTAACCCAGGTGTCTGATGGAAGGATGTGATGTCGTGTGTGGCCCAGGTGTGTGTGGGTGGTTTGCGACATGGTACTTTCGAAGGAGGTGCGAGCTACAAGATGTTTTTCGTTTGGATGTGAAAGTGAATAATTAGCGGGGAAGTGATGCGGGGTACCCTATCAATGATGTGATCAATATTACTTTACATGAAATGCATTATTTTGTGAGCATACCTATTTTGATTTTGGTGTGGCTATTATACCTTATTTGGTGATTTTGTTTTCTGTTATTCTCTCACAGGGGTGTTAGTTTGCTTCTCCACTTATGCATGAGAAACTGTAGTTTTTTTACATACTAAGTATAATTCTATAGTCTCCCTATATATAAAACTTATTTTAGGTTTCTAAAAGGATTACATGGACTATGATGGACCTTACTAGCTCAGACATTGGGGACCCTTTGTCTTTCACTACTTAGCTTTTATTTTCGTAATTACATGGGATACTCTTTATTTTGTATAAATTACAATATAGACAAGCATATGGGATGATTTTTTGTTTCCCTTTATATATATAATGTCTTGGAGTTGTTATGAAGTTGATACATCTTATCTGCCGATATTGGTTACTTTAAAAAGGGCAATGACTCCCATTTTGTGATATTTCTATACCCTTGGTTCTAGTCACCACCCCAGGGCCTACTGGAGGTGGGACTAAGGGTTCATTATCTCTCTTCCATCATTTCCAGTATAAGAGGGGAATCATTGGAGGGAGGGGGTCATGAAAGAATGGTATCAGAGGTGATGGTTGAGAGATAATATGCATTTGAGAGTTAGGTACATTGAGGATTACATATTTTTGTAAGGAAACAATGTCATGTGATCTTGGTGTGTGACATGGGCCAAAGAAGACCATCTAGGACACGAGATTTTAGGATTCCCCATGATACTATGCAGGGACTCTAAGCCTATTGAATGACCAAGTATAGCTACACCATTTTTAGGGTAGAGATCCTAGGAAAGGTACATGAATCATAATGACTTGTGTTCCTATTTTATTTATTTTTTGGTAAATTCAAATTTAATAATGAGTTAAATAAGTTAACAAATCTAAAATAAATTTACATACTTCTCATGCCAAGGATTTTCTTGTTTAAATATCTTAGATATGGCACTCAGTCATCATTTACATGTATTATAGGAAATTGAGGCTCATCTGGATGACCCAGTCAATCAGAGGAGGGTTTATCCAGTAGAGGAGGATGACAAGTGGCAGAAAATTCTGTGTGATTTCTGGTGGAAAACTCTGGGAAAGTATGACGGCAGATTTTCAGCCATGGAGACAAAGAGTTGGCTCAAGGATCTTGTGATCACCTTCATCTTGATTCAAGATATGAAAGAGTACTGGGTTCCTTTGGTAGTGATCCATATGCAGGGAGCTATGTGTTAGTGTTGGATGTTGTACGAATGAGAGAGGAATGTGGCTGGTGTTTAGTGGGATGACTTCAAGAAGGGGTTCCAGGAAGAATTAATTTCATCCACCATGAAGGCTGAAAAAAGTTTAGAGATACTCATCCTCTAGTAGATGAGTATTTTAGTATGATAACTAGGTATCATGTTCAAATATATCATTCATTTTTTTCTATATATCTTTCCAGATGAGGAGTCTCATGCGAGATGCCTAGAGGAGGCACTTATCCCTTCTCTCCAGTACATAGTTACCCCATTTACCTTGCCAACATAATTAGTGGTCTTGAAGAAGGTAGAGGTGGTTTAGAAGATTAAATATATATAAGTTCTACTGAAAGAGGGTAGTCATAACATCTATTTGAATGACAAGGTTATCCACTGTAGGTATTAGGTTCTAGGGCCTTTGAGGTTCTGACCGGTGGAGAGGTGACCTCATCAATTTCTCTTTCGACCTTTTGGGCCTCATGCCTATCGTGTGGGCCTGGGGCCGATGTTATTTATCTATAGAGTTTATAAGAGTATACAGAGTCAGTGTCGAGTGGTAGTTCAAACTCATAATGGTGGAGGTGGGTAGGTCCAGTGTCAGCATCAACATCAGTTTTCGATAGGGTAGTTCCAGCTTTAGGTACAATAGCCTCACACTCCACCAAGGGGAGAGAGATTAGGTAAAGTCTGACCTCAGGGTTTTCCTCAGGGACCCTAGGCCAGACTTGGTTGATGAGGAATTTATCAAAAGTGGGTAAGAGGAGCTGGACATGGTCAGTTTCACACCAAAGGGATAACAGTTCCAGTAGGGCTAGAGATCATTTGAGGTATGATATGTTGTTCAGTACTATTGCCTGCACATTATTTGATTTTAGTGATTCACAATACTTTGTTTCAACCAGTCTATCCCATAGTATACGATTAGACTTATTCAATCTTCTCATTCCCCTGGTGTTGAGTATGCATGTTAGAGGTCAAACCATCTGGTTTGATGTATGTTGGGGATGTAGATTGATGATGGGGAAACATCAGTCATATTGGGATATTTTCTTATTATAGGTGAAACCACACAATGTAATCCTTGGTATCAATTGGTTGTAATATGCGAATTCTATTATCGACTGATTCCTTAAGAGAGTTGTGTTTTTAGACGTGGATGTCCAGCATGTGGCTTTCGTTGCTGAGTGGAGTAGTCAGATTGGCAGTCAGTGTGTGTATCTTCTTTTTTCCTTGTTGTATGGGCTATTAGTGGAACTGGTGGATGCTATAATAGTGGATGTTCCTGGAATTTTTGGGGTGTTCTTGTATTTCATTCCCAAGGTGGTCGTAACTATACCCCCACGACATGATGTTGAGTTTGAGATAGACATACAACTTGGTGCTTATCCAATTTCACTGGATCCTTTTTGTATGAAACCATTAGAGCTACGGGAGTTAAGGATTCATATAGATGATATGATGAATTAGATATTTATTAAGACCAGTGTGTGACTGTGGGGTTCTATATTCTTGTTTTCGAAGAAAGTGGATGGTTTAATGAGGTTGTGCAAAGACTATCAGAGGTTGAAATAGGTAACTATCAAGAACTGTTACCCTCTCCGAAGGATAGAAAATATTTTTGACCAGCTGAGGTGAGCTATTTGATTCTATAATATTGATCTATGATATGGGTATCATCAGCTGAGGGTAAAGGATGTTGAAATCCTGAAGTCTTTTTTTTAGATGTAATTATGGGCACTTCGAGTTCGTGGTCATGCCATTCAGTGTTAATAATGGACCAGCCGTATTTAGGGGAATTATGAACTTCATCTTTTTTGAGTTCTAGGATAAGTTTGTGATCGTATTCATTGATGATATCATGATCTACTCAAAGTTATAGGATGATTATATCAAGTATCACAGGAAAATCTTGGTGGTTTGTCAATGGAATCCATTCTATGGGAAGTTGTCCAAGTGTATGTTCTGGAAAAGGGAGGTACATTTTGTTGGACATGTGGTGTTACATTAGGGTATAGAAGTTTACCCATCAAAGGTAAAGGTAGTTGTTTTTTGGAATCACCCATGAATGTGGAAGAGGTTCATAGTTTCCTTAGTTGGGAAGGCTATTACCGGAGGTTTGTACCAAATTTCTTTCGAGTTGCATCCTAGTTGATAGCCCTGACCATAGAAGACAATGTTTTTTGTGGAGTGAGAAGTGCCAGGTAGCATTCAACTATTTTAAGGGAACATTGATAAGTGATCCAGTGCTCTAGTTTCCTGAGTAACAAGTGATGTTTGAGGTGTTTTGTGACCCTACACTTCAAGGATTGGGATGTGTTTTGATGAAAAAATGGGGAGTGATCTCTTTGGGTCTACGAAGTTACGTCCCCATGAATGTAACTACACCACCCTTGATCTGGATCTAGTGGTAGTTATGTTCGCATTGAAGATGTGGTGACATTACCTCATTGGGGAGTGCTTTTTGGTCTTCATAGACCACACGAGTTTGGGGTATATCTTTTCCTAGTGAGATTTGATTTTGATATAGTGATGGTTGATGGAGTTTCTCAAGAAATAGGAATTCAAGAGATATTACAACCCCATAAAGGGGAATATCATGGCTAATTCTTTGAGTAGGAAGTCGTAGAAGTAGGTAGTTCAGGAATATGTAGTCACATGGAAGGAAATAGTGGAGCAGAACACCCTGAAATTAGATACAATAATAGATGATAGTGTATGTTTCTTGTTCTTGATGACATAGTCATGTTATATCATAAAAAAAGTGTAGGAGTCTCAGTGGGGAGACTCAGAGGAAGAGGTGATGCATAATCGTGTTGACCATGGTGATGCTTCAGAGTGATAGTCCGAGGGTGGTCCGAATCAGATGTTGATCCGTGGGAGGCTATATGTTTCAGTAGTGATGCATTGGGGAGTCATTCATGAGTTCCATAACTCACTCTTAGCGGTGGTCCCAAGAGTTTCAGGCTGTACTAAGGCATGAGAGATCTATTCTAGTGGCCGTGTTTGAAACGAGCTGTAGCAGAGTTTGTGGCAAGGTGTTTGGTGTGCCATCAGGTGAAAGCTGAGCACCATGTTCCTGGTGGTTTGTTGTAGCCCTTAGATTTTCCCAAGTGGAAGTCGGATTTATTCTCAATGGATTTAGTGATAGGGTTACCTAGGGTTCAAGGAGGTTGTGATGCTATCTAGGTAGTGGTGGATCAGATGATGAAATATGCCCACTTCTTTGCAATTAAGGAGTTGGGTGCAGTGGGTGATTTGTATTGGATATTTTTGAACGAGGTTGTGAAAATTAACAGAATTTTGAGATTCATCATCTTGGATTGAGATACACATTTTACCTTCCAAGTATGGAGGGCTTTTCAACACTCTTTTTTCACTCAGTTATGGATCAACACTACTTTCCACCATCGAACGTACGAGTGGACAAAACATACCATCCATATATTGTAGGACATGTTCTGAGCTTGCGTCTTGGACTTTGGTGGATTTTGGGTATGAAACTTGACCTTGGTGGAGTTAAATTACAATAACAGTTGTCACTCTTCCATTGGCATGGTCACATTTGAGGTGTTGTATGGGAGACTGTGTCATTCTCCATTGTGCTAGACAGAGGTTGGTGAGACAACTATTATTGGACTTGAATTAGTGAAGAACACGGCAAGGAAGGTTCAACGTGTCCTTGATAGGATGAAATTAGAATAAGACTGGAAGAAGTCACATGCCGAGGCCATTAGATTTCAAGGTTGGGGTTGATTTAGTCTTGATGTTTTCCCCTCAATGTGTGCAGTGGAGGTGTGGCAGAGGAATTAAGCTTTATTTAAGGTTCATTAGATCCTTTGAGGAGTTGGGATGATTTAGTGAAGTGACATACTAGTTGGAATTTCCACCACAGTTAGAGAGGATCCACAACGTATTCCACATCTACCATCTTCTCCGGTAGCTTCACGATGACTCCCGTGTCATTGAATGGGGAGAGTTGGATATTGAAGATGAATAAACGTACATGGGGAGACTGATAGAGATCCAGTGAAGTAAAAATAAGGTTATTCATAGTCTGACCATTACCTTAGTTCATGTGTTTTGGAGGCATGGTGGCCTAGAGGAGTGTATTTGGAAAAGGGAAACACAGATCTGTGCTTTGTACTCAGAGATTTTAGGAGTTTTATATTGTTTTATTTCCCTTGATAATTTGATTCTTGGACCATGTTTTCTATGAGATGAGTGGCTTCCTCATTTCATATTGTGTGATAAAATCTTAACACATTAAAATGGGGGATATGATTCCCAATAGAGGCCCATTAACTAAGATGTGATTAAACCTATACAGGTGAGTCAGTGACACCTAGAGCGGATAATATCTTGACATAGAGAAAGGAATTCCCAAATTCAGGTGTATGGGATGTCATGGTTATTGTTCTTGTGTGGTGCCTCATTTTCTCAGTTGATGTCGTAGATTTTATAGGATGAGTTATTTGACGTTGATATTTCACACTGACTTTTGAACAACATAGGGTGGTTTATCATTGAACGTTGATGTCGTAGCAGTGTTTCAAGTATAGATGGAACCTTGAGAGGTATCTTGCAGGGTGTTTTTTCATAACCACATTTTCCATATGGGTTGGTTTTGGATTCTCAAGGAAAAGAATATTTTGAGAGGTATCTGATGTAATGGGCAAAACATCCCAGATCTATTAATTTGCAAAAATCTAGTGTTTGAGGTGTTATGGGGGGAAACCATGACTAATTTCAAATGTTTTCCAAAAATCTAGTTTTCCCAATGGTAGGTGGAATTGGTTGGAGGTATAAATAAGTGTAATTGGTATGTTTAATCTGTTGGATGCATCGGTGGGTCGCGTTGGTAGTTCACATCAGCGACTTACCCAACGGTGGGTCATTTCCAACAATTTTTAAAAAATTCCAATTTTCTTCAGTTTTTCCAGATTCCCCCCTTTAACATTTTATTTTATTTAAATTGAGTTTAAAACCATGTTTATGTGTTTCTGAACCCATTTCAAAGGATATATGTTATATATTTAAATTCCTAACATCACCAAGAAATTTAACATTTAAACGGAATGGACTTGATCATGATCAAACTTTAATGATATTTGAATGTGTTTTTCCCAAAAATTTAAGATCCAGAATTTCCAAATCTGAGACACTTCCTTTCTCATGAGCTTCCCTTATCTTCATAACATGGTTCCCAAAAAAATTCTTCCCTAAGGAGTTGTTAGTTTGTGTTTCACCCCTGGATCAAGTTTCCCCGGAGCCTTGCACACCCCCGATTTTTTCACTTGGAGGAGTTATTGATCGTCTATTCTTCCATGTAGGGCTCCCTTCATCGATCCTTTATCCTTGTATCATGAAGGGAGGGTGTATTAAAGTCATATTATTTTAATTTTTAAACCAATTTAACAAATATAAATGTGGTCCTGGGAAGAAGATGATGATGATCGTATTATTTTATATGTTATCTTTGATCTGTGTTGTGATCTGTATTGGTTATATGCCTTTTGAAAATCATTTCCATTGGTGATCTCTATTTGCACACATGTATGAATTTTGAATAATTAATACTGATCTCATGTTGAACAAATTTATATGAATAAAATTGATTAACTACTTATATATGGTTAAATAAATGGTTGCCCTAGGATTGTACACCTTATTTGATCATCCTGAATTATCACATGGGAATTAAAGAATGAGTGGTTTCTAAATCTGAATACACCCTTCTTGTTTGATGTTGACGTGTGATATCAATGGGGTTGTTTTATCTTGTTAATTGTTTAATTCTTTGGTGCTAGGGTTCAGATTAAGGCTATTGTTGGGGTGGTATGGGTGGTGTAATGGAATCTAAGGTTGAGAGATTGACTGATTATGCAATGGATGGGAAGTGTTTGAGCAGTGGGGATATAGTTTGGGGTTGTGATATGTTTATGTTTCTGGCTGTGGTGTTTTTATATAGTATGTTTATCAAGTTGGTTTAAATGTGTTGTGTTGTGAGGTTTGGCATCAAGTTTTGGGTTTTCTTATTTATAGGAAGGACATGATAGAATGGATTTGAAGAATGATAATGGAAGTGGTTTGTATGGGTGTTAAATGG
The DNA here is from genome assembly GCA_963277665.1 of Viscum album. Lineage (NCBI taxonomy): Eukaryota > Viridiplantae > Streptophyta > Magnoliopsida > Santalales > Viscaceae > Viscum > Viscum album. Next base: position 1,915,450,945 of record OY728125.1, on the reverse strand, counting down.
GTAGGAAATCTGAATTAGTTTGTTTGGATGTGTGGTTTATTACGTGGTGTGTTTTTATGACTCTTTTCCTTTTGGAAACTATTTCTTGTGTTATGCTTGTTAGTTTCTTGGGTGGTAATGGGATGAATAAATGAATTTCTTAATAGATTATGAAATGGTTTGGAAGGTTTGGATAACTGAATGAAAGTAGTAAAATATGCAAACATGAATGGGTGTAATATAGAATAAGCATGAAACTACATTAGTTCTTTGTAAGAAACCGGTTCTTAGCTTTGAGGTACAAGCTTCTTCTTTTTTCTTTTCCTTAAATGTTTTTGAGAAAATATGGAAAACGGGGAAAAATCCTAAATTTTGGAACTACACACCGTGTACTTTTCCACACGTTGTGTACTTTTGTCCATGTTGGGATGAGTACACGGGGCGTGTAGCCATGTCGGCGACAGGGGGTGTAGGAACCGACTACACGACGTGTAGTGGTACCTTACACGCCATGTAGTCAGTCGACATGATTCAACAGTAAGGCGGTGGAGTCGCCGCCAGCTGGGCGACAGTACATGCCGTGTACTTGGGAGTACATGTCGTGTACTCATGTCGACAAATGGACAGTGTGGAATTGCTTCCAAATGAACAATTAAATGACAGAAGTACACGCCGTGTACTTAGAAGTACACGCCGTGTACTTTGTTTTTTCATCTTAAAATAGGCTGTAGCCTCCTTATATGGCAGAGGAGACACTTGAGCCAATTTGGAGCCAAAGGAGGAGGCTGGACCTTTGAAGATCCGCCGGGTGTTCTTCTGGAATCCGATTCGGCTTCAGATGATCTCATTGGAACCGCACTGGTATTCCCTCTCCTCTCCTCGTACTATTCTTACCAATTCATTCCTGAGGGGAAGTTATTTCCATTTGAATGGGATTTGTTCTTTGTCAGATCTATGCCGTTCTTGGGTGTTTCTGGAGTCGGCGTTCGAGTATAACATTCATTGGCATATAAGGTAGGTGTCTTTGTGTTTATTTTCCAACTATCGTGCATTTTTGTGCTTTTTCATGCCACGAACCCATGTTGGGGTGTCGTGTGGCTGAGTCCGTTGCTATATTTAATGCCTAGAATTGCATAGATGATTAAATTGTGATAATAAAATGCTGGTTGGGATCGTTTCTTTGATCTGGAACCACCTATGTGGTGTGTTTCACTGTTTATCCATTTGGCTAGGATACCTGATGGTATTCCTTTAAAGTAGTAATTGTAGAATTGACTTGAGAAGAATTGCTTGTTACTGCTTGTTTACCTATTGGGCATGGCCCGATTACCTGTTTAGCCTGAGGGCATTGTTGTATTTGTCCTGAGGGCGTTGTTGTGATTAGCCTGAGGGCATTGCACTATTTAGCCTAAGGGCTGTAGTATTTCGCCCGGGGGAAACCTTTTTTACCTGAGGGCTTGACTTATGTGCCCGAGGGAGACACTTCCTACGCCTGAGGGAAACTTCTGTTATGCCTAAGGGCTATACCTGTGGGTTGGATTCTTCTTAACTGAGGGTAAGGTTTTTTTGTCTGAGGACGTGGACTGTTTACTTAGAAATGCACTGTGGTGATTTATAATATTTAATGAATTAAATGAATAATTAAATGAAAATTTGACTTTTATGTTAGTTACTTTTGAGTACTACTTACTTTATTGCATTTTACTACTACACACTATCGTTGCATGCTTACACATAGTTGGGCACGAGCCTTCGGTGGGTGCCTACTGTGATATATTTCTCACACCCTGTTTGGGAAATTCTTTTCGACCCAAATAGATTACGTTTCTGCAGGTGTAGATAGGGGAAAGAGTCCCTATACAGGCACTTGACTGTTGGAGAGGAGTAGGAGGGCATGGGACCGAGCCTAGGCTCGCGATGCCGCTGCCAGCTGTTTGTTTTTCTTTGCTGTACTATGCTTTCTGTTGTACTGTATTGATGTATAACATGTTCTGGCTATTTTCTTAGAACTTGAAACATGTAACATCATCATTTATATGTTGTTGTTTATATCATCTGTAGTTGTTATTTCCGCTGTGTATGTTTACTACTTCCACTATCATTGTATGTTTTACTTCATTCTGCTGCGCTATACTCTGACAAATGAGGGCATAGTTTCCCCACTATCAGAACTGGGCCCTCGCTACTAGTCGGCAGCCTCTGGCGTTTGAGGAAATGTGCTTGAGGTCACGTGGCGAACCGAGTTCGGGGCACCCGTTGAGTGGCACCCTGGTCCGGGATGTTACAAAGTGGCATCAAAGGGGTTCTTTTATTTAACTTACTATTTGGAGTCATAGTTAGGGATAGGATGAATGGTAGTTAGTGATAAGATGTGCCCGGGCATAGCTAACCCATGTACAGGGAAAATCCATTCTACCTTGTGTTACAATTTTATTGATTTTGTAATTCACAGTTGATATATTGTCACCGTTGGGTGACGCACTTGGATTGTGCTGTTATATTTTATCTATGGATTTTATTGAGTGAAACCCGATGAGATGAGGGTAAGCCGTCTCATGAATCATATAGGTACATTCTAGATATCACATGCCATGCATAGTTTCCCTGCCATGTAGGTGCATTAGAATTTTCATGTTGTTGTGATAGTTGTTGTGCTAATAAAGCATGCTGTTGTGATAGCTTCATGATACATACCTGCTCTGCGATAGGGTATTCCTTGTATGAGCTTGTTTATAGAATGGATGCCAAACTTTGGTTTTTGGGGAGTATGGGCCCCCATTGAGCGGAATTTGGTGGATCATTGACTGTTTATTGGTTATAAAACATATAATATGTCAAGCCCTGGTTTGTGGGGAGTATGGGCCCTCACGGGTCGGAATTTGACACATAGGTGTTGTTTTACGGTATTTTCTGGGTTCTGAAGAAGTTTCTGAGGCATACTGTCTGGAAACCAATTATACACACCGTGTAGTATTTTTATACATGCTGGGTATGTTCTTCTGTTTGGGAAGAAAAATGAACTTTTTGAGTACACTCCATGTACCCCAAGTACACACCGTTTAGTCTCTTCCCATGTCACAAACCGTGTGGGTAGTGACACGGGGTAGGGATGTGCTTGGGTAAAACACGCCGTGTACCGAATGGACACGCCGTGTAGCGTGACCCGGAGTCCGGCCGTGTAACTAACAACACAGGTCAGTGAACTGCTGTACAGACCACGTCGTGTCAATGCTGGACACGCAGTGTAGTGTGACCTGGGGACTTGACCGTGTAACTAACAACACGAGCCAGTGTCACCTCTCTTTGAACATGTCGTGTACCTACGGGACACACCGTGTAGTCGTGTATGAGGACAGACTATGTGGTTTTATCCGTGTGGCTAGGGAACGAGGTTTTTAACATGCTGTGTGTGGGTGTAACACGTCATGTAGTGTAAAGCCGGGTAGTCGGCTGTGTCACAAATGACACGGGCAGTTGGAAAATAACAACATACACGCCGTGTAGATTAAGTACACGCCGTGTAGTTTTGTTTAACGGGAGCCGTGTGGCTTAGCTGTGCAGAAGGACCCGGACAGGGGAAGAGAAGTCAAGTACAAGCCATGTAGTCAGTGTACACGTCGTGTAGTCTTGTTATGAAAATTTCGAAATGCCTTCTTCCTTTTGTTCCTTTGTGGTTTCTTTGTTTTGGTCTTAATAATCACGAATATGAGGCGTGGTTTTGACCCTATAGTGTCATGCCGCCTAGACGACCGCGAGTTGTTCGCCAGGAGAGCGGTGATGATTATACTTCAGAGATGGTAGGCCATGGGCTACCAGTTGATCCTCCAGCAGAGCCAGATGCGGCGCCGATTGTTATACCGGACACAGGCGCGGAGGTGCAGTTCTGTGAAGGTTTTATGCGGTTTATGCAGACCGTTTAGGGAGCACCGCAGGCTGGTACATCTATGGCCGAGCTAACGCATATCTTCCAGCAGCAACATCCACCTACATTTTCAAGGGATGTCGGACTACAGGCTACGAAGTCTTGGCTAGGATCGATGCTGACTATTTTTGAGCATCTTTAGATGCCTCCAGAGCGAAGGGTCAAGCTCGCGACTTACATGCTGCGTGATTTTGCAATGAGGTTGTGGGATGTTACCACCCAGTCAGAGCATCACATGGACATGGCATGGGATGACTTTCAAGTAGTCTTTTATGACTTTTTATTTCCCGAGATGCTGAGTGCAGATAGAGCTCGAGAGTTTATGAACCTTCAGCAATACGCTATGTCGGTGATGGACTATTTTTCTCGTTTTACGGAGCTTCAGCGCTTTGCACCCGTGCTAGTGGGTGATGAGACGTTGAAAGCCAGACGTTTTGAGGATGGTCTTCGGCATGAAATCCGAGTGCTGGTGAATGTATTCAGGTTTCTTACTATACACGCCATCGTGAACCAAGAGCTAATTACGGAGAGGAACCTGTTAGAATCTGGTGGTGTGGGCCAAGGCGGTTCAGCACCAGTTACTGGTACTATTTATGCGGGCAAGAGGAAGAGAGAGATGGACTTCTCTCAGGGTGGCCGTACCAGCCAGGCAGCTTCTACAGGTGGTCCGATTAAGTGATACCATTGTGGTAGAGAGTGGCACAAGAGACCTCAGTGTCCACGTGACCCATTGGAGTGCCGAACTTGCGGCAAGTTGTGTCATCTGCAACGCTTTTGTAGGGAGTTTATAGGAGTGGCTAGTGAGAGGGGTTTTGTGCAGACTCCGCATGCGGGAGCAGTACTAGTGGCTTCTTACCAGTCAGGGAACTGGAATATGTCAGGGCGTGCAGGAAGAGATGGTGGTCATGGCTGTGGTAGCCAGACACCAGGATCTCAGAGGCAGTAGGGTGGGACAGCTCAGGGTATCCAGGATGTATCGCAGGGCCGTGGCACTAGGCAGGCATATGCAGTTCAACATACCCAGCAGGAGCAGGATCCCGCACCTTCTACAGTCAGCGGTACTATTTTAGTATCTTCTGTCTTATCTTCGGAACTTTTTGATATGGGTGCTACGCATAGTTTTATATCTGTGCTCGTTGTGGAGAGCCTTGGTCTCGATGTTTCTTCTTCTTCGGATATCATGACGCTAGACACTCTATTGGTGACTAGGACGGCTGGTGTGCATCAGTGCAAGGAGTTCCCCCTTGAGGTGGGAGGGTGTCAATTCCTTTGGGACCTCTATTTCTTAGAGATGATGAGCTATGATGTCATTCTTGGGATGGACTGTTTGAATCCCTTTCAAGCATTTGTAGACTGCTATCGTCGCAGGGTTTGTTTCACGTCACGAGGGGGGAGAGTTTCTATACAAGGGCGAATGGGATGTTCAGGCGAGTCGAGCTGGACCAGGGCATCGTGGGTGAGGTGGGGTCATAGCCCATATTTCGGGCTTATATCTGGATGACCAGGGGACTTATCAGACGGATTTCCCTCTAGTTGTTGATCATTTCAGGGATGTTTTCCCGGATGACTTTTCAGGTCTACCTCCAGAGCGAGATGTGGATTTCTCTATCGAGCTTGTTCCAGGAGCAGCGTCGGTGCCCATTCCTCCTTATAGGATGGCCACGCTTGAGTTGCAGGAGCTCAAGAGGAAGTTACAGGAGTTGTAGGAAAATTTCTTTATCTGACCCAGTACTTCTCCTTGGGGTTCTCCGGTCCTTTTTTCAAAGAAGGTGGACGGTACCCTTAGACTTTGTGTGGATAATCAGAAGCTGAACCAGTTGACGATTACGAACCGATATCCCATGCCGAGGATTGATGATCAGTTTGATCAGCTTAATGGAGCATGAGTGTTCTCGATGATTGACATGAGATCAAGATATCATCAGCTGTGCGTGAGACCATCGGATATACCGCTTACCGCTTTATAGAGCAGATATGGTCTGTACGAGTACTTGGTTATGCCGTTCGGACTCACGAACGCGCCAACGGTTTTCATGGCTCTGATGAATCATGTGTTCCATCCGTATCCTGATTCTTTTGTGTTAGTATTCGTGGATGACATCTTGGTGTACTCTCACACTCTACACGTCCATGCCACCCATCTTGAGATCGTATTGAGTACACTGAGAGAGCATCGGCTATATGCTAAGATCTCGAAGTGCCACTTTTGGATTGACAAGATTCACTTCCTGGGTCATATCATCTCAGAGGCAGAAGTTTCAGTAGACCTAGAGAAGGTGAGAGTAATAGTTTCGTGGGAGCATCCTAAGAACATGTTTTAAGATATAGAGTTTCTTAGGGCTGGCTGGATACTACAAGCATTTTATACAGGACTTCTCCCTCTTAGCAGCGCCGTTGACGGGCTTGACTAAGAAGGGTGTGAAGTTCATTTAGTCAGAATCTTGCGAGATAGATTTTCAGGACCTGAAGGGAAGGTTGACATTAGCACCGATCCTGATACTCCCAGAGTAGGGAAAGAGATATACAGTTTACTGTGATGCATCAGGGATTGGGCTGGGAGCATTTTTGATGCAGGGTGATCGAGTCATTGCGTACGGGTCTCAGTAGTTGAGGCCACATGAGAGGAATTACCCGACGCATGATCTCGAGTTGGCTGAAGTTAATGCAGTAACTGATTCACTGAGAAGGAAGACTCAGATACAAGAAGTGCAGGAGGCCAGTGGTGAGTGGAAACTCATGGATTTGTTCTCTGAAATGCATCTAGAGGTGCATGATGGTCAGGGGAAGACTTATCTTTCATCTTTAGCTGTGAATTCTACCCTCTTGGATAGAGTGAGGATGAGACAATTATCAGATTCTAAAGGGCTAGTTCTACGGGAGTCGGTGGAAAGTGAAGACCCTATCCTGGTTGGACGATAGGCGATGATGAGGTTTTGTGTTTCCATGGACGGGTATGGGTTCTATGGGATATACGCGAGGAGCTGATGTGGGAGTTTCATGCTTCAGCTTGGCCAGTTCATCCCAGGATTTCCAATATGTACCGAGACTTGAGACATCATTACTGGTGGACGGATATAAAGGGAGAGATAACTGGTTTTGTTATGAGGTGTTCCAACTGTCAGTAGGTGAAGGTGGAGTATCAGATACCCGCTGGGCTGATACAGCAATTACCCATTCTAGAGTGGAAATTGGATGATGTCGTGATGGATTTTGTGACTAGTTTGCCGAGGTCACCTCGTGGCAATGACGCCGTGTGGGTTGTTGTGGACAGACTCATGAAGGTAGCTCACTTCTTGCCGATCAAGGAGACCTTCGGTGTTGATGACCTCAGAAGGCTATATATCCGAGAGATCGTACGTCTTCATGGGGTCCCTTGTTCTATCATTTCAGATAGGGATGCCCGCTTTACATCTCGTTTATGGCAGGATTTTCAAAGGGAACTGGGTACACAGGTGCTTCTGAGCACAACATACCACCCTCAGACAGATGGTCAGTCAGAGCGTATGATACAGGTCTTAGAGGACATGCTGCGTGCATGCATCCTCTACATTGGGGGCTCATGGGAGAAGCATATACCCTTAGCCGAGTTTTCCTGTAATAATATCTTCCAGGCGACTATTGAGATGGCACCATACGAGGCTTTATACGCTAGGCCATGTCGATCACCCTTGTGCTAGTTAGAGGCAGGTGAGGTAGCTTTACTGGGACCATGTCTCGTACAGGAGACATCTGAGTAGGTCCAGTTGATTTAGAAGCTGATGGCTACCATGTAGTCTTGTCAGAAGTCTTATGCTGATCACCGCAGACGACCTTTGGTGTTCATGGTTGGGGATCAGGTTTTCTTGCGAGTTTCACTGAGGCTAGGACACAAGCGGATCATGAGACAGGGTAAGCTTTCACCGAGGTATATGGGGCCATTAGAGATTCTAGAGAGAGTCGGGCTGGTTTCCTATCGTTTGTAGTTACCGTAGCGATACCGAGCCATGCACGACGTCTTCCACGTATCTCAGTTGCATCACTATCATTCAGACCCGTCACACACCTTTCAGCCAGAGGAGGTTGAGCTGGAGGCAGATGCATCCTATGAGGAGAATCCAATTCGTATCGTTGACAGGAGCACGGGGGTTCTTCGAGGTCGGTCAATTCCTCTCGTACAGGTGCTATGGAAACTTGGTTGAGTACAGGATGAGACCTGGGAGCGGGAGGCTGACGTACGTGCTCAGTGTCCAGAGTTGTTCACGGCTATATCTTCACCACCCTTGGAAGGGCAATTCGGGGACGAATTGCTATAAGGGGGGAAGTTTGTAAGAACCCGGTTCTTAGCATTGAGGTACAAGCTTATTCTTTTTCCTTTTCCTTAAGTGTTTTTGAGAAAATATGGAAAATGGGGAAAAATCCAAAATTTTGGAACTACACGCCATGTACATTTCCACACGCCATGTACTTTTGGCCGTGTTGGGATGAGTACACGGGGCGTGTATCCATGTCGGCGACGAGGGGTGTAGGAACCAACTACACGCCTTGTAGTGGTACCTTACACAACGTGTAGTCAGTCGACAGGCTTAAACAGTAAGGCGGTGGAGTCACCGCCAGCTGGGTGACAGTACATTCCGTGTACTTTGGATTACATGCCGTGTACTCATGTCGGCAAATGAACAGTGTGGCGGTGCCGCCAAATGTACAGTTAAATGAAAGAAGTACACGTCAAGTACTCATAAGTACACACCGTGTACTTTGTTTTTTCGGCTTAAAACAGGCAGTAGCCACATAATTTGGCAGAGGAGACACTTGATCCGATATGGAGCCAAAGGAGGAGTCCAGACCTTTGAAGATCCACCGGGTGTTCGTATGGAATCTGATTCGGCTTTGGACGATCTCGTTGGAACTGCACAGGTAATCCCTCTCCTTTTCTGATACCGTTCTTACCAATTATTTCCTAAGGGGAAGTTATTTAAGTTTGAATGGGTTTTCTTCTTCATCATATCTATACCGTTCTTCGACGTTTCTGGAGTCGGCGTTCGGGTATAACGTTCGTTGGTGTATAAGGTTGGTGGCTTTGTGTTTATTTTTCCACTGTCGTGCATTTTTGTGTGTTTTCTTGCCACGAACCCATGTTGGGGTGTCATGTGGCTGAGGTCGTTGCTAAATTTAATGCCTAAAATTATATAAGTGATTAAATTGTGATAATAAAATGCTGGTTGGGATCATTTCTTGGATCTAGAACCACCACCGGGGTGTGTTTCACTGTTTAGCCATTTGGCCAAGATACTTGAGGGTATGCCTTTAAAGTAGTAATTGTAGAATTGCCTTGAGAGGAATTGCTTGTTACTTCTTGTTTACCAGTTGGGAATGGCCCGGTTACCTGTTTAGCCTGAAGGAATTGTTGTATTTGTCCTGAGGGCGTTGTTGTGATTAGCCTGAGGGAACTGCACTATTTAGCTCGAGGGATATAGTATTTCACCTGAGGGAAACCATTCATTCTTGAGGGCTTGATTTCTGTACCTAAGGGTGAAACTTCCTACAACTGAGGGAAAAATCTGTTACGCCTGAGGGCTATACCTGCGGGTTGGGTTCTGCTTACCTGAGGGTATGGTTTTGTTTGTCGGAGGACGTGGACTGTTTACTTAGAAATGAACTGTGGTGATTTCTAATATTTAATGAATTAAATGAATAATTAACTGACAATTTGACTGTTAAGTTAGTTACTTTTGAGTATTTCTTACTTTATTGCATTTTACTATTGCACACTATCATTGCATGCTTACACGCAGTTGGGCACGGGCTTTTGGCGGGTGCATACGGAGATATATTTCTCACACCCTGTTTGGGCCATGCTTTTCGACCCAAACAGATCACATTTTTGTAGGTGTAGATAGGGGAAAGAGTCCCTATACAGGCACTTGACTGTTGCAGAGGAGTAGGAGGGCTTGGGACCGAGCCTAGGCTCACGATGCCGCTGCCAGCTGTTTTCTTTGATTTTCTGTAATCTACTTTCTGTTGTACTGTATTGATGTATAACATGTTCTGGCTGTTTTCTTAGATTTTGAAACATATAGCATCCTCATTTATATACTGTTTTTTATATCATATACAGTTGTTATTTCTGTTGTGTATGTTTACTGCTTCCGTTGTCGTTGTATGTTTTATTTCATTCCGCTGCGCTATACTCTGAAAAATGAAGGCATAGTTTCTCCACTATCAGACCTGGGCCCTCGCTGCTAGTCGGCAGCCTCTAGCATTTGGGGAAATGCGCTTGAGTTCACGTGTCGAACTGTGTTCGGGGAACCCCTTGAGTGGAACTCGGGTCCAGGATGTTACATTCATCATACATTTATCCTTTTGAAATAGATTTTGTGGTATTTTACTTTTTAGGGGTAGCAAGAAAGGTAGTTTGGTTGGATGGTTGTTTTTTGCAAGAATCCAATTGGTTGGGCTGAGTGTTTGATACATATAAATATAATTTTACTTCTTTGTGATTTCTATATGCACCTACCCTTATTGAGAACCATGTTTCGAACACTCCTATAGTTATAGGGGATGGTGTCTTTCCCAAACATCTTGGCGGGAGGATATATGAATACCCACCTTCTTATCCTTGCTCTAACTACTATGCGGTGTTTTCTCAAAATCCATTAGGAATGATGTGGTTTTTGGGGCTTAGGTCTGTGTGAGCAAGTTGTGGTTTCCCAGGTGTCTTCGATATGATATGAGTTATTCTTTCCCCGATAGATTCTGGATGTAGTGTGTTATGTGGTCCATGTTTCTGTGGGAAGGATGTAGTGTGGTATGTGGCCTATGTGTTTGCGGGTAGGATGTGATGTGGTATGTGGCGCATGTTTGTGCAGATGAGTTGTGATATGGTGCTTTAGGAAGATGTGGGAGTTCCATGACATTTTCCGTTAGGGTGTGAGATTGGTTAATTAGTGGGAAAGTGGTGCAGGGTACCCTATCATCGATTTTCTATATAGTACTTTACTTGACTTGAATTATTTAGTGAGCATGCCTTTTGTGAGGTTGGGGTGGCTAGTATACCTTTTTAGGTGCCATTGGTTTCTACTATTCTCTAACAGGGTTATTAGTATGTTTCTCTACTTTTGCACGAGATACATTGGTTTTTCCCAATTAAGTATACTTGTATACGCAGCCTGAAAATAAAACTAATTTCAAGTTTCTAGGAGGATTACATGGACACTACTAGACCTTTATAGCTCAAATTTTGTGGGTAGTTTTTGTGTCATTTATTATATTTTCTTCTGGTATTTACTTTAGAGAATATTTATTTTGTATTAGTTGAATTTTAAATATGCATGTAGGATAGATTTTGGTTTTCCATTATATATATATATTGTCATGGAGTTAATCTGAGGTTGATACATCTTATCTCTTAATCCTGGTTACTATAAAAAGGGTAATACCTCTCATTTTGCGATATTTCTATACCCTAGGTGTTGGTTTCCACCCTAGGGTCTACTGGAGGTGGATCTCGAGGGTCATTATCTCTCTTCCTTCATTTCCAACTCAGGAGGGGAATCATTGGAGGGATAGGGACCTGGAATTTCCATACATTATGAAAATCATCCATATATCATTTATGATATGCAAGAATCAAATGCACATTAATCCAATACACCACATGCCTGATATGATTCAAAGTTCCTGTTATTAGTTTGAAGTTGACAATTTAGTAAAAACATGTTTCAATCATTGAAAGAAAAAAAATACATATGTATTTTAAAGATAATTTATTAAGATGGTTCATAATTCATTTTTGACATATAGAAATTAAAAAAATATAATTCCAACACCTGATTTTGTGGGTATGGATTGAAGTATGTGTTTTCAATATTCAAGTTCCATATTAATTTAAAACATGCATCACATCAATAAAACCGTGAAAATGAGTTTATAATATTCTAATATCATTTTATCTACTATTAATTAATTAATTTACTTATCACTTTTATATTATATTTTTTAGTTAACTTTCACAGATATAATTATTGAATATTAATAAGTAATATTTTTACCTTTGAGGGTTTTTTGTCAAAAAGAAAGTACCCTCGAATTAGATCTCATCCATAATGAGTTTTAGCAATAAATATGAGGTCTAATTCAACAATACCTACTTTTTATAATGAAAATAAATTGAGTGATGTGTGAGAATCAACCTTAAATAAATTGGATACAAAATGTTCCTCGTATGACTCAAAGTATATGTTTTAGTTAAAAATTGATACATTTTTTGAAATTTATTTCTTTAAAGTATTTCTAACGTAAGAAATTTTTTCATATAAAAGTGAATAATTTTTCTCAAGTTGGGGTGGTTTGTTCATTAACTAATAGAATTACTAGGCATTGGGAGATAAATACAAAAGAATATTGTCTTTTTTGAATTTCTGTGATAATTTATATTTACTCATGTAATTGTATAAACCAATTTTTGAAATGTCTATAATACAACATTTTTTCTTATATTTGTGTCATAAATTTTATTTCCATTAATTTTTGTAATTTATACTGTATGTTATTTATATTTCTATTCCTTTTAATGTATTCTGATTGGGATTGATTTTGTTGGGTTGCTGCTTGTTTGCTGTTGGGTTACAACTATGTAGCTGGAATGGTCTTCATAAGTGCTTTATATAGTGCAGATAAAGGGGCCCTTTATTAGTGCTTCATGTAGCATTGATAAAGGTTCACTTTATCGAAAGTTCATCTAGAACTGATAATGGTTCCCTTAATTATCTATTCTTATAGTACTATTAAATGAAACCCATTATCAGTGATAAATAAAAATCACTGATATGGATACCCTTTTTCTTATCTTTCAAAAAGTAGTGATTAATGATTCCTTTATCAGTGATTTTTGGATGTGTTGATAAATGGTATATTTATCAATTATTTTAATAGAATTGATAAAATCCTAGGTCTTTTAATATCTCTTAGGTAGTATACACTTTTAAGTGCTGCCAAATATCATTTTTAACGGTGGTAACTGTGTGTTTTTTGATGTGTATAAATATGAAATATTCTCAAGACAAAGGATTGGGCTTAATTATGTCAAATGGCCTATTGAGATGGAAAATCATGTAAATATAAAATTTATTAAGGGGATTAATAAAATTAGATATAGAATGGTTATAATAAATCGATCATAAATCAATATAGTCTTTTAATATAAGAATAAAGGTATAGGAAACATCATGGGAAAAGAATTGAAGAGGAAAAAGTAATTAAACATTCTCCCTCTTATACATTATAGGGTTTGATATTAAGAAATAATTCAAAGGAAACCAAAAAGGTTAGAAAATAACAAAAATAAATAAAATTAAATAAATTATAAAGGGCATAAATATAGTATAGTAGAATGAGGAAGAGAGGTATAGAGGTAAATCATGAACAAAAAGGAGGAAGGCAGTTTGAGAGTCCCCTTACCTCGAGTCCCAATATTCATGGATGATCTTATGACCTCCTAGATATTTTAATTATATATGTTAATTTCTTAATTTTAAATCTTAATAATTTTTATTTCATATTTTACAATCCATTTATTATTGCATGTGATTCATTTGTTATATTTATGTTTCTCATATTGACTATTTGGGGTTTTTAGTTAACTGTTCCAAAATTTCTATGATTTTTGGTAATGTTAGATGGTGTTTTTAAATTGTATCTAACTCTCCAAAAGTGTAAGATTACATAGTATTTATCATTCCAGTAGCTACCAATTTCTAAATTCTAAAATATATCCAATAATTATTTATAATTATGAACTATTTCAAAATATTCTTATTTTGATCGGTTTAAATGGCTATATTTATTTATTTATCTATACTATTTTATTATCATTCTATTTTATTAAACTAGAAGAATTAAAGGAATAAAATTAGTTAAAAATATCCCAATTATACTTTAATTAAACTTCAAAACCATTATAATTTTTTTTATATAAAAGAGAATCATTCACTTAGGTGGGATGAAACCCCATAGTGTTGATCAATTATTTTTGAAAATTATTATTTAAGATGAAAAGTAGTTTTTATTTTTTACTTAATAATAAAGTACAATTAAAATTAATTTATTAATTAAATTTTATTAAATTTTATATCTTTTTTAAAATAAAGAGGGGATGATAATAAATGAGTCATGGTGAGATGTTGTTACTCTTGTCTTCGAGAGACCTCCTTTATAACTCCCCTTAAGGCTTCATGGAATAATATATTAGTTTGGAAAAGACATAAAAATAAGGTAAGGGAGGTTTTAAGGGATATTTTATTATATATAAGGCAATTTAATATGTATTAAAGTGAGGCTAAATGACTTTAAAAGGGTGTTTATTTATTGATAAAGGGGGGGGGGAACTTTTTGAAAAAAGCTATTTATTAATTTTATTATTATTTCAAACGAATATCGATACTTGAGATTCATTTGACTAATAATAGTGAATTATTATAATATACATATTTTTTAATATTTAAAACTTCAAAAAACAAAATGGTGTCATTTTTATATTTAATTTCAAATAAAGAATAAAAAATAGTTTTTTATTACATCAAAATATAATTTGGGCTTTGTAAATTCATTAACTTGTTGGGAAATTAATTTTATTAATTATAAATTTATTAAATTACTCATAAAATACATTTTATGTTTTTTAATAAATTATTTAGTAATTATGACATCATTATGATGACATAATACATATGATATACATAAAAATAATATTTTTTACCATTCAATAAAAAATAAACTATTTAATAGAAATATAAAAAACTCACCATAAAATAATATCTAGATATTGATTCTAAAAATGAGGTATACTTTTTCAATATAATTTTATAATTATGTAATTTTAATTTTGAAAATTTATTTTAAAAATTAATGTTTTTCTAAATATGTTAATAAATGCTTTATTAAAAATTTACGCCTATACATATTTTGAGTTACATAGTTAGAAAAATAATTTTATAATTTTATAATATTTATATTTAATTATTTTATTGATGTCATATATTATTTATTAATATTTTTTTATTTCAAATGGTTAGTTACTATTCAAAAAATTAGTTACTATTCTAAATGTCAGTTACAATTCCAACATTCATTTAATTAAAGTAATATGTATAAAAACATATTATTTTCTATAGATTTAATACACTTCATTTTCAGTATAATTTTTTTACAAATAATTTAACAAATTACAACCATATGTTTATTGTTCTATTTTATTTTTATTGTGATTTTCTCGAGTGAGATGATGTGTATTTATAATTCATATGTAATTTTGTATATTAACGAAATGAAATAATGATTATTTTTGTTATTGGGAGAATATGTTTTATTACATATCTCAAACCTCAATGTGTCACATAAATTTATTTAAGGATTCAAATTTCAAATAAAAAAATCTCGGTCTTTTTATTCTCCCCCTTTAGAAATGCCATCATTGGAATTTATGTTCAAACTCCCATTATAAAATGGATCGTAGTATTTCGGTATCATTTAATCCTTTGGTTTCTATGTTTCCTCTTTATAATTATGATTTATCTAGATTACTTATACTAAGTGAGTTGTCTTATTACTTATAATTTTGACTCTTTAATCAAAGATCATCACCAAAGGCCCCTTTTAAGAGTGATCACATTCTGACCACACCACCTCTTTATTTTATGCATGTGATGGATCTTTAATGGAATTATTTAACAAGAATACCTGGAATAAATTGTGAAACTGATATAGGATTATTATAAGGGAAACACAATAGGCCACTAATACAATATGATCAACAATATAAAAAGGTTCAATGAATCCTAGACTTATCATTATCCACTTCCCCAAACTTATTAATGTCATCTGTGAAGATATATAAAGGAACACTTTATATCTAACTTCGATCTATTTGTCTCATCAACGATTGAAAAAAATATACCCTATTAACTTTGTGATACATTAATGTGTTTTATAATGGTTTTGACATTCTCTTATATTTCACTGACCTATTCGAGTCCCAATATCATTCTCTCTGTAGCTTCATCCATACATGTGATAGTTTTACACTTCTTATTATAGTGGGATTCATAAGGATTCATTTGAATTTATGAGTGTAATAATCTGTTATATGAAAACTTTACCAATGGATGATGTTGATCCACCCTCCCTTGATGTCCATAATGTAGGATATAAGAATAACTTTTAGAGTTTGAATGACCATTTTATATGACCATCTATTTGAAGGTGATATGTCATATATAATAGTAACTATGTGTTCAAGGAATGTTTAAGACTATAATAAAACATTCAGGTGAGCTTAAAAACATGATTATATTTAATCAATAACGTAATTCCATGTTACCTCACTACTTATGAGATGTATATATTGCTATGTTGATTGAGTGACTATTCACTTTAATAGACATGGATTGAGTAGTATTTTTAATACTATCTACTATTGAAAATATGGAATTGTTTTCTTTTGTTTTCTTTTGATTTCTTTAGAAGTCCCAGGAAAATATCAATAGTGTTGTAGTCCAATTTCAATTTTGGTATGGGAAAATTGTATCAAACCCTTGGAAATTTTCAATTCTACCATCACTTGTCATCTTACTAAGCACATTGATGTATATTCACCAATCTTCTTCTTCATATTTTTCCACTATAAGTTCTATTCGATATCTATATACATATTTTTTCCCATAGATTAATAAATAATATTGATCTTAGAAATCATCTAGTATCTTTTAATTTATCTCAATATCTAATAATAATAAAAAATAATGTCCCAAATCTTTTAAATCCATTCTTATCAATATTTAACTTTGATACTTTCCTCTTACTTATTTATTCAAAATTATTTTATATCTCCAAATAATTTATTTTATCTTATTTAATCTTCTACATAATTGATTATTAATCCATAATTTTGGTAAAATAGTGTATTTTACTGAAATTTTATGATTCCTATGTCTCTCATTTGCATGTTTAAGAAGATTAGATCATTTTTTATCTTTATCATGGATAATGTTATATATTATTTTTATCATATATATATATTTTTAACTATTTTTACCCTTATTTTATGGTAATGGATTTAGAAATCATAGAATTTGATAACATATATCTGTATTTTGTAATACATGTTAAGATAATTTTTTGGGAATAAATATATTATGCTCTTATGATAGTTATATATTTAATCCTTCCATATCTATATATAACCCCTTCAAATTATATATGAAAATGTTACTACTTCTAAAAAATGTTCATGATTTGGGTAATTTAACTAATACACCTTAAACTATCTTGAGGTATAGCCCATCCGTTTATTATATTTCATAGGTGGACATCCTAATCCCTTATTTGATGCATCATTATATATAAAACGAATCCTTACCCAATTTAGGTTAGTGTGATTTCAAGTGTAGTGATTATCCTCTTCTTCAATTATTTGATGTTATCTCTTCATTAATTGTTCTATAAAAACATTAAACTATTTTGATAAAGCTTGATTAATGGGGTGGACAATCATGAGATGTTTCCCAATAACCATAGATAATACCTAGTTAATTTTAGAAAACTATAGGTCTCCATTATAAATGTTGTTATGATCCATTAAGTTATTTCCTTTATCATTTAAGGATCCCTAAATATCATATTTTTTATAACATTCCACAATAATATGACTTTCTCTATATAAAAGTCACTTTTTTAATTTTCATACAATGTTTTCTTCTGAAATGTATTTATTTAAATTCTCAAATTTTAAACTTGTTAATTCTTTGTAATAGAGGATATGGGAATATAATCCATAAATATCACAAAAATGTTCCAAGGTGATCTCTAAATACTCTTTTCATTATGACTATGATAATTTTTGTTTTATTGGTTCACTTGAATGGAATCAATATGAAAACATTATATCCATTTCTTATATAAAAGGGATTCTTATGAATATCCTCAATATTAACATTAATTGACCTTATCCCAACCACCTATCTACCTTTGATAAGTACTAAGATAAAATTAATTTATTGTACAATTAATAAATCTATATAAATAAATACTTGTTATTTATCATGATGTTTTTAATCTCAAGATAAAAAACGTTGAGATAAATGACCCATCATTCTTCTTTAAAAATATGAATGGGGAAGGTCACGGTGAAACACTGGGGGTATAAAACCATTTTTAAAATTCTATTCTATTTCCTTATTTAAATACTCTATTTCAATGGGGGGATATTATACAAGGACTCTTAGATATAGATAAATCTCTTATTGTAAGTTAAATTGTGAATTCAACTTATCAAACATAAGAAAGAATATCCATCATATTTAGGAATATATAATCATAGTATCTGTAAATGAGCATTCATTCATGGTTGATCCTTTCCATTATAACCATCATTGGTGCTAAAAATTCAGGATGATAAGGTATTAATATGAATTTTTAGAAGGATCTTCCAAAATAGATTCATTATTGTCCTTTCTCTTTTAGAGAATTTGGTAATGGTTTGGGATATGAACCTAATTTTCTTCTCCTGACAATTCATAATAGATATATTTAAGGACAAATCTTTTATTCTTAGTATAAAATAAAATTCGATGAATGGTAATATAATACTATTTTATAAGAGATTATAAACATAATTGTTAATTAGAGAAGAGAAATATACTTGAGATTCAATGATTTTACTACATGGTGATTTCATTGATTACTCAACCTTCATATATTTGGGTGGTGTTTGAATGTATCTAGAGAAAATGTTTTTATAAAGCTAGAATTAATTAGAAAACTATATATTCTTGAATTAATAACATGTGTAATTATTTAATGAATTTGATTTCCTCAGTCCATTCCATTGTGAAAATCCAGTGCTTGTGGTGTCCTTGCAGGTCATTGTGGTTTGTTTTAGGAGTTTTCAAAAAATATGGTTTCACTAAATGGTTTCATAAAAATGGTGGCACATTGTAAAGTTGGTACTAAAATGGTGAACAATGAATCACCCTCTTACAAATTTCTAGTTTTCTGAGTTTTTCTAGTTTCTCCCGTTTTATATTTTGTTTGACCTAAATTGAGTTTAAAGACATTTTTGGTGTTTTTATGGGAATTTAAAAAGATATTAAGTATATATTTAATATTCTAATTCTTCGGGGACTTTGAGATATTCAAAACCATGTGATCTTGAACACGATCCATGTTAATAGCCTTTGAAACTATTCTTCCTTTAATGTTGGATCTAGATAATCAAAGCCGAGATCGTCCCTTACGAATGTGTTTTTTGTCTACTCATGGTGCACCTAAATCCTTCCTCTCTAGACGAGTCATTCACCTATGTTAGCGCCCCCTCCTACTCAATTTGTTTTAGTTTTATGCTGCTTGCACGATCCACTTTTTTTGGTGCAAAGATGTGTTTTGGACATATATTGTTTGATGTAGGGATTCCTCTTACTATCATTAATTGTGCATCATATTGGGTTGGTGTAGTATTTTTTCTTCATGAATAATGGATAAATAAATTTTCATAACCAGTAATGAAGGAGGGGAGGATAATATGATCAAAATATAACATGGGTCAACGAAAAATGGGCTAAGAGTGGGTTGACGTTGATCACCTATTTTATTTGTTATCATTGTTTATGATTTATCATCATCCTTATTGAGGATGTGATTGGTGGTGGACCATAAGGACTTATATAAATTATGGATGTTGGTGGTCTTGTCATGCATATTGGTGATGTTATGTTTTCAATGTGATTCTTGATAAATTGATGTAATATGAAATCTACTTAATCGGGTATACTTTGTTAAATAAATTGATTCCCCAGGATGTTAAACATTTTTAATCACCCATGTTTTTTAAAGTGGATTTAAAGAACAATTTTAAAAATATCTTAATACATCCTATTTGATAGGTGTGGCTATCTGTTGTGTTTTGTTGGTTTTTGTGACTTTGTGTGGATTGCGTAGTGACACAATTGGGAGAACAGTTATGGGGATAAGGGTGGAAAAAGGAGTTAGTTTTGTGAGAAGGGTGTGGAATGTGTGTGCAACGAGGATGTTGTGTAATGGAGGTTTCTATGGGCTTTGTGTTTGGGGTAGTAAAGGAGGTCTGATGGAATTTCCGGTTAAGAGATTGATTGATTGTGGAATGGATAAACTTGTTGTCAGTGAGACTGGCTTTGGGTTATGTTGTGGCAGTAGAACTGGTTAGGTAGTGGGACAAAACATTGGAAATATTTGGGCAGTGGGGCTGTATGACTGGGTTCTATCATGAATTCATGTTTATGGGTGTGATAGATGTGGTGTTGTTGTGCAGCGGGGCTACCGTGTTTGGTTCCGAGGGCATGAGTGAGTGGGATAACTTTGAAAAATGACTACTGACAGTGGTTGAACGAGTGTCTATGATGGGGGGTGTGAAATGGGACTGATGTTTGGTTGTTTCTATTTTTTTTATGAATGGTTGTTAAAATTTGAATTCTTTACATTATTGTCTCTTCCCTTGTTCAATGTTGGTAGTGCGGAAGAATGAAGTGGGGTTGTTGTTGTGTGTTTTTTTAATTAGGATCTTCTCCTTCTAAAAACTTTTTTAGATTTTGTGAATGGTATTTCCCTCAAGTAATGTAGGAATAAATTAAAGCCAACCCCTTAATTAATGAATGTAAAGTGGGTAAATGAAAAAGAGGTTGGGTTGATGCTTTGGCAGTGGTTGTTCTTGTGGTTGTGTATATATAGGTAGCAGTAAAAAGTTGTTCTGGTGGGCTTATTTTTTGGGACCTATAGGTTGGGATGACTATTAGTTTACATATATGGATAAATTTTAGTTCCATGTTATTTATATAGAAACCCCACCGTTGTTGAGAATCATGTGATGAACACCCCCATTTTATTGGGGAGGGTGACTTTCCCAACATCCTGATGGGAGGATGGATGGATGGTTACTAAATTTCTTCCTCATACTATCTTTTAGGTTCTTACTACTCAAGTGTATCCGGACATGATGTAATGGTTGGAGAGTTACTATATCCTAAGATATGTAGGACAATTTGTGGTGTGGTTGAGAGGCCTTGGTGTTTGGAGGCCAATATTGTCTTCTTAACTATCTTGGGGATGAGGCTTAGGTGTCTTCCGATGAGATTAGAGGTTGTTGTGGCCCATTTTTCCATGGATGAGATGTGTTGGGTTGTTTTCACCAAGGTGTATGCACATAGGAATAATGTGTGGTTTGAGGCCCAGGTGTGTGCGAGCAGTTGTGGCAGTGAGACTGTGTTTTGGAAGAGTGGTAGTGTCAAGATGTTAGCCATTAGGAATAAACAACTAACCAGTGGGAAAGAGGTGCGGGGTACCCAAATGTCGATATGCTTATACTAATAATTTACTTGAATTTCATTATTTGGTGAGTGTTCCTTGGTGAGGTTGGGCTGGTTAGTACTAATTGGCGGTTCTTTGATGTTTTACAGTTCTATCATAGGGTCATTAGTTTGTTCCCCCAATTATGCATGAGTAGGTTTAATTTTCCAACTGGGTATAGTTGTATACTTACCAAAAATATATAAAACTATTTTCAGGTGTCCATAAGGACATTGAGGGTCGTGATGGACTTTACTAGCTCGAGCGTCGGGATAGTTTCTATGTTGTTTCTCAGTCCATTTCTTTTGTGTACTTTATTTGGTGTTTTGTTTGTACTTTTATCTTAGTTTATGTTTAAATCATGCATGGGTTAGATTTTGGTTTCCTTTCTATAAATTTTTGGTGTTGTTGGGATTTTTACCAACTTATCTCTTGATCCTGTTTTCGTAAAAAGGGGAAATTCCTTCCATTTTGTGTGTTGTTTTATACCCTTGGTGCTAGTCGTCACTCTGGGGACTACAAAGGTGGGACTTCAGGGTCATTATCCCTCCTTCATCTTAAATAAATAAGGGTGTAACACGTTTCCATCAATTCTCTCATCTTGAGGAAGGTGTGTCGTGATAGAATTGTATCATAGCTGATGGTTTAAGGATGGGATGGAGTTTGGAGTTAGGAATAGTGAGGATTTCATGTAATGGTAGGTAAATGGTCTTAGGAAATATCAGTGCATGAAATAGGCAAGAGGATATCGGCTAGGACACAGAAGTTTAGGGCCCCCATGATCTAATGAAAGGAATATAGACCTACTAAACAACCAAGCGAGGCTACACTGATTGCATGGTAGAGACCCTATTAAAGGTGCATGCATCATAATGACTTTTTTTCTTGTGTTTCTAAGGCATTTTAGGAATTTAAATTAAAATAATAATTTTAATTTTTTTTAAAATAATATTTTATACTACCCAGGCTTAAGAGTTCCTTGTTTACCATTTTCAGCTATGGAATTCGGACATCTCCCACATATGGTACGAGGAGTTGAGGCCCAACAGGCCGAATTGGTTGATCAGTAGAGGGCCAATCGAGAGATGGAAGTTGAATTATGGAAAAATACCCATCAATCTTTATAGTGGTAGACCATGGGAATGTACGAAGGCAGTGTTTCAGAGTTAGATATGGATGTATGTCTTGAGGAGATTACAATAACCTTTAACTTGATATGTTCTTTGAGGGAGTACTCTGTTCCTCTGGATGTGATTCTGATGCGAGTAGAAGCACATCAGTGGCGGAAACATTACCTCAAGGAGAGGATGGATACCAATTTCTTAGGGGAATACATTGAAAAAGAGTTTCGAGCACAGTTCATTTCCTCGATTATGAAAGATAAGATGAGGTAGAAGTTACACTCCCTCCACTTGAGGAGTATATAAGTGAGGGAATTTGGGATTAGGTTCAAGGATCTCTGATGCATTTTTTGGATCTCTTTCTGGATGAGGAGTCATAGGTGAGATGCTTGGAGGAGGCAGTACGACCTTCTCTTCAGTACTCCGTCACTCCCTTTACCCTACATACATACCTAGAAGTCCAGAAGAATGATTAAGTATTGGAGAGGATGCCCTCGCATGGAGGTGTACCATAAGAGGGGTTAAAATTGAGTAATTTGAAGGGGAAAGCACTCAGCAGAAGGTCTCTAGAGTTTGGTCCTTCTAGGTTTTGGCCAGCAGGAAGTAGGCTACATCAGTTCCAGTTCTGATCTCTTAGTCCTCACCCTTTCCCCGTGGTCTTATGACTAAGGTTATTTGTTTGTCGAGGATGTGGTTTTCCCGGAACCAGTGCCTAGTTCGATCTTAGTAAAGTGGGTGTGGGTAGGTTCAGTTCCCACCTTTGAAGCACCAGTTTCTGGTCACACCATTCCAGTAGTAGGGGCAGTGATATCCTACTCCACTTAGGGTAGAAGGTGCTAGAGGAGGTTGACCTCAGGGTGATCCTCAGGGATCTCAACCAGGGTGTGGTCTATGAGGTAGTCAAATACAAAGGGCAATATATTTGGTTGTGGGAAGTTACACACCACCAAGGAAGTAGTTCTAGTAGGGTTGTAGGGTGTTCAAGGTATGATTTTTCTATTTAGAACTCTTGATTTTACATTGTTTGATTGGGGATCATTGTAGTTCTTTGTTGCAACCAGTCTAGCCCATGCCTTGGGACTAGATATAGAGATAATTTCTATGACCTTGATGTTCAGAACGCTAGTTAGAGGTTAGACCAGTATGTTTGATGTATTTTCTAGGATATAGACTAATGTTGGGGCACATCAGTCTAGTAGGGATCTTCTTCTACTATAGATGCAGCCATGTGATGTCATCCTAGCAATCAACTAGTTGTTTGTCGTGCATGATGTTATCGAATGATTATAGACAATATTCATGTTCTAAGATATGGATGGCCTGCATGTTTCTTTTGTTGGAGAGCATAGTCATCAAGAGGGAAGTCAGTGTATGTAGCCTCTTCTCTTCTTTTTAGCCAAGATGCCTATAGGAAAAGTATACACAGAGATGGTGGAGGTTCCAAGGGTTGTCAAAGAGTTCCCGGATGTCTTCCTAGATTAGGTTGTGTCTCTACCACCTCGACATGACATTGAGTTTGGAATAGACCTAAAATGTAGTTCCCATTTTATTTTAATAGATCTTTATAGGATGAATCCTTTAGTGTTTTGGGACTTGTGGATTGAGGTTGAAGACCTGATGAAAAAGGGTTCTATCTAGCAGAGTGTGTCTCCATCGGGTGCTCTAGTCTGGTTTTCAAAGAAGGTGGATGGTGGTATAAGGATATGCATAGATTACAGAAGGATTAATTAGGTAACAATCAAGAACTATTACCCCCTTCCTAGGGTAGACAATATTTTTGACTAGCTGAGGGGAGCATGTCGGTTCTATAAGATCGATTTGTGGTCTGTATACCACCAGCTGAGGGTGAAGGAGGGTGGCATCCCAAATAATGATTTCAGGTTCAGGTTTGGGAACTTCGATTTCATGGTGATTCCATTCAGTGCTAGGAATGCACCAGCCGTGTTCATGGGGCTCATGAACATTGTCTTCCATAGGTTCCTAGACTGGTTCATCATCGAGTTCATCGACGATATTTTGGTTTACTCAATGTTAGAGGAGTAGCACATCGAGCATTTGAGGATAGTCTTGGATGTCCTTTGACACCACCAACTCTCTGGGAAGTTTTCCAAGTGCAATTTATGGATAAGAGAGGTACACTTCCTTGGACATGTGGTGGCTTAGAAATAGATAACAGTGGACCCATCAATGGTTGAGGTAGTTTTTATTGGTAAAAACCCTATAACATGGTAGAGGTTCATAGATTATGGGGTATAATAATCTATTACTAGATATTTATACCTATATTCTCTTGATTTGTGTCTACATTGACATATTTGACCAAAAACTACCAGGCCTTAATGTAGAGTGAGTAGTGTCAGGTGAATTTCATATACCTGATAGGGAATCAGGTCAGTGCTCTAGTTCTTAGGTTTCCAGTGGAAGGGATGAACTTTGAGGTGTTCTATAATGGTTCCTCTCTAGAATTGGGATATGTGGTGATGGAGTAGAAAAGAGTAATCTTTTATGGGTTTAAGAAGTTACATCCCCATAAATGTAACTATAACACCCATGATATGGAGGTTGTAGCAGTCAAGTTTACACTGAAGTTGTGGAAGAATTACCTCATCTAGGAGCACTTTGTGGACTTCACAGATCATAGAGCTTGAGATATATCTTCTCCCAGTGAGACCTGAACATGCGACAGTGAAGGTGGATGAAGTTCCTCTAAGACTAATACTTTGAGATATTTTTCAACTCAGGAAAGGGGAACATGATGGATAATTCATTAAGAAATAATTCACAGAAGGAGGTCGTTCGGAAATCCATAAATGTTTGGAAGGAAAATATGGAGTTGGCCACTTTGTGTCTGGAAACGAGAGTGGATGGTGGAAGAGGATATTTGTTTCAAATGACAGTGTAGTCTTACATGGTTCGGTAGGTGGAGTAGTCTCTGTGGGGTGGCTGAGAGACTGAAGTGAAGCATGATCGCACTATCACGGGTAATTCTCGAGAGGGATGGCTAAATGATAGTTAGAATAAGATATTGTTCTGCATGAAACAATTTTTTCCAATGGAAATGCATAAGGTAGTTCTTTGTGAGTTCCATAGATCACCCTTGGAGGTGCATCCATGAGTTTCTATGATATATCGAGGCTTGAGGGAATAATTTTTTTGGCCCGAGGTTAAGCGGGTAGTGGTAGAGTTCATAGCAAGTTGCCTAGTGTGTCTGCAGGTGAAGGCTGGGCACCGTGTTCCTGATGGTATGTTGCATCCCTTTGACATTCCCAAGTGGAACCGAGATGATATATCAATGGATTTCATCAAAAAGTACCTAGAAATCCTAGAGGATGCGACAATATTTGGGTAGTAGTGGATAAATAGAAGAAATCAGCTCACTTCTTAGCAATCAAGGAGTCAAGTTCAGTGGATTTCTTAATACAAAGGTATGTGGATGAGGTGGTTTGACTGCATGGAGTTACAATATCCATTGTTTGAGATTGAGATACACATTTTACGTCGTGAGTCTCGAAGGGATTGAAACATGCTTTGGAAATCAAGTACGACTCAATAATTCCTTCAACCATTAGATGGATTGGAAGATAGAGAGGACCATCAAGATGTTGAAGGGAATGTTGAGGGCATGTGTTTTGAACATTAGTGGGTATTGGGTGTGAAATTTTCCCTTATTAGAGTTTTCTTACAATAATATCTATCACTATTACATTGGTATGAATCTATAAGGAGCTATTTATGGGAGGTTATGTCGTTCACCCTTGTGCTGGACAGAATTTGGGGATGCAACCATTCATATTCTGGACATGGATCAGAGTATAAAAGAGAAGGTAAATCATGTCCATGATTAGATGAAGGAAGTAGAGTACCAATAAAAGTTTTATTCTGATCACAGGAAGAGTCCTTTGGATTTTGAGTTTGGGGTCCACGTTTTATTGATGGGTTCCCCTCGACATGGGCCTAATAGGTTTGGTAGAGGGAGAAAGCTTTCTCCCTTGTTCATCAGACCTTTAGAGGTTTTAGGACATGTTGGAAAGGTTTCATATTAGCTGGAATTACCACCACGGTTTGAGAGGATCCACGAAAACTTCCATGTCTCTCAACTCTGTTAGTATCTACATGATGACTCCCTTGTCATTGATTGGGGAGAGTGGGATATCAAGGGTGATGCGACATTCATGGAGCGACCAGTTAGAATCAATGATTGTGAGGATAAGGTGATTCATAGATGGATCACTTCTTTGGTTTGGGTGTTATGGAGGCATGGTGGCCTCAAATAGAGTACTTGGGAGTGGGAGGCACAGTTACGTTCCCAGTACCCAGAGCTATTCTGAGCATTACTCTTGTGCTTTTAATTTTTTCTTCGTTATATGATGTACTGCTTGACCTCATAATCTATAAGATGAGTTTTTTTCCTCTTCATTGAATGTGTGTGAAAAATATTGAATGTGGTGAGGGGAGGGTCTGATCCCTAATCAAGACCCATTAATGTAGATGCAATTAAACCCATTCGGGAGAGTCAGTGCCGTCCAAAGCACATAGTTTCATGACAAAGAAGACGGGATTCCCCAAATACATATTTCCGTGTAGTGGGGCCTTATTGTTTGTTTAGTTTTTTAGGGGACAGATTTCAATGAGTTGTCATTGGATGTCTTGGTTTTAAATCCTATTCTTTAACAATGCGAGGTTGGTTTTCCGTTAGAGGTATCTTACGAGATAGTTGATTAGGCCCCTCTTTTTCTGAGTTTGGTTTTAGATTCTCGGGGATGAGATGTAACATCCTAGGTATTTATAAAATAATTCATTTTTAATATCTATTAATATTTTTGATTTTAATATTAATTTTAGTTTTAATGGGACACTATGTATGATAACATACCCAGTACAGAACAACGGGTTTTTCCAAAATCATACATTTCACATAACACTGAGTTATAATGAAAAAAATTCAACAATAATATCATTATTTTAAATAGTAGTTAATACCTAGTCGTTGTATTAGAAGTAATTAACAGAATTAACTATAATATGATTTTATATATTTTTACAATGTTTTACCATTTATCCCATGTATTTTATAATATTAAAATAAAAATAAATCCAATTTTAAGCATAGAATAATGTAATACATTTAATGGTCATTTTACCTCCTTTTGATGGTGAACTCTTTTTGAATCATGTTTTTGAAAAAAAATAGTTCTATGTGACATAATAAACTTATTATTTATAATCCGGACATCAAATATTACTTTGGTTGAAACCTTGTTATTTTTCTGATAAAATTCATATTTTAATGAATAGTGTAAAATACTTCATTTTAATTCAAAACATCATTTATGTATAATTTATTTATATAGTGAAGTTATAATTTTAATTAGTTTTAAAGTATAATTGGATAATATTTTTATTATTTAATTTAATTTTGGTCATTCAAAGTAAGTTTTTATTTAAATTGGAATAAACACATGTTTATCTTTTGATAGTTTTTACTTCTTAAAAACATGTTTTCTATTTTTGACAATGGGAATTAATTTTAAATTAATGTCTTTCAATTATGTATTTTGAATTTGAAAAAGAGGATTCCATATTTGGAAATATAAGTTACAAATTATTTAAATAGGTACCTTTTATTTTTGGACATTATGAATAGTAACTTCAGTAATTATTATTTTTACCATTGTTAAAGGGTAAATCAGGTAAATAAGGGTAAAAAAAATATTATTATGATGATATTAAAATACCTTAAAATGTTTCCTAATAATATTGGATGAGATATCTCTAACCATATAAATCCTTGGGTAGAATTTATGACCCCATTGATTTACTTGGGTGTGATAATGACTTTTTATAATATTTAATTTAAAGAAATTGGAAAAATAACATAAACATGTATCTCCAAACAATTTTTTTTTTAAATTTGGTTTATATAAAATATGTCTTAGACTATAAATAGTTATTATAAATATAAAAATATTTCTTAAATTATAGTATTTTATTTATCATTTTTAGACATTATATAAATTAATATATTTATGACATAATGATGATGCATCAATTAAAATTTTAATGAAATATTAAAATAAAAGATATTATAAATATTAAAATAAATGTAATTAGAACATTTTTAGGAAATAATTGTTTTATAGGACATTGACATGTTATCGATGAGATAATGCATTTGGTTTTAAGGAATCAAGTTTTTATGTCTTTAACAAAAATCAATTTCCAAATAGTGTCAAAATTAACATAAATGAGTTTTTAAAACAATATCTATTTTATTAAATGATATAATAGTACATAAAATTTACAATTTGGATAATTGACTTATATAATGTTAATATTTTTATTAATTATCCACTTTTGGCTATCATGGTATTTTATAGTAACTATAGTAACCACATATTAGGAAAATACAAGAAGACATAGTAAGAGTTAATGTTTTTAACTAAGGCTTAAAGATTAAAGAAAAGGATAATTTTGTGACCTAAACTTGTCTAAAACCTATTGGTGGAGATTATATTAACCAATAATAATCTTATCCTATAAATCTATCAATTTGGAACTATTGTAATTGAATATCAATTTATAATAAAATAATATTTTAAGACTTTCCTAAAGTGTCCCTCTTCCCTCTTATAAAAGGCCACTACCTCTACCCAAATACAAACAACTCTAAAGGCCCTTGGATCATCAAAATTATGATCAAATAATCTCACAAAATACATCATTCCTTCTAGAAGGATTACCTTGGGCATAAGTAAATTCTAGAAATCCTTTTGGCTAAAATCAAAAGGAGTTACCTGATTTAGAGGTAATGTCTTCTCTCAAAATCCATTCATTTATTTTTCTCATCCAAACCCAAACCTATATTTATTAAATAATTTTATAAAAAATCCAGTATAATTAATATTATAGATTTTTATGCTAATGGTTCTACATAAACTTACTCACACCTCTATCTAATTGATATAGAACATACTGTTTTTCTGTACGATGAACTACTACCTCACGAAATGATGATTGTTCATTTTTCACCTACCACCTCTAATGGTGACCATTATGATGGAACTATATTTATATATGATATATATTATATTTATATATTCTTTATTCTTCTGTAATTTTAATTTACAACATACCTTTATGCTCTCCAAAATGTGTAAATATGATAATTTAATTTTAGAAAGTGTGGACTACTGCCCCCTCAAAGAAATATGACTCATTCATGCCAAAAATTAAACACATAAAGGATTGAGTTAATTAAATTATATAACATATATAACATAGATATTCTACTTGAATTATAATATACATGGGTATCTTTTATTTTTTATTCATTTAATATGAAAAAGAACTTAAAGTAGCGTTCATGTGTACATACGACCAACCATCTCCTGGAACACTATATTTAATTTATTAACTCCAAATGTTATAGACTATTATAAATACATATACCATGCATATATATAAAATTTAAATAATTAATAATATTCTTTAGATATTGGACTTATGACTACATGGATAATTTTCATTAAAACAAATTCATTTTTGACTCAAATATCGAATATCAACAACACGTCCGACATGAACTCAAATAATTAACTAATTGCTATAATATGGTAACAATAGATATAAAATTAATAATAAAATTTAAAAAGTTTCTAAAAATGTATAAATTAACTAAAAATTATTATTCAGGAAATTAATTAATGAACAAGACAAGTCAGAATCAAGATGCGAGACTTCATCTCAATCTCCATTCATTGATGCATTTGTTGATAATATGCATCTTTATTCTTTTATACGGTGTATATAAAACCACTTTGACATTTAATATCCATATTTTATATATAATAAATTTATTTATTAAATCATGCAGATTAATATTTAAATGTTCAAATTGGTTTGAGAGACCTTAAACATTGAAATATTTAATTATAAAATCTTTTTCTTCATGATATTAAATTACATATTTATTTAAATGGGTATAAAAGGAATATTTTGGAAATTTTATTTAAATACTGAATATAATTCATTATTTTCAAAAGGAGTTTTTATATGAATCCTTTTAATTGATTTACAAAATAAAAAAAGTTTGTATTTGTAACGTATATGGCAACACAGACTTATCTATCGCCATAATCATTATTTGATATTTGGATCCCTCTATTAGCCGTAATGTATTTTAAAATTAAAATAAATTTTTTATTACTTTATTTGGGTATACTGGTATTGAAAATGGGTTCTTAAATGAAAAAATTATTTTTATATGGAATTGTTTTTAATATAGGATTAGAAGAAGCTTTAAAAAAGGGTTTTTTGGTAAACGTGTTTTATTCATGAAATGGTACATGGGAATTATATGAAACGGTTGGGCCAGATATAGCTTATATAAAGGGTTGAGACCCATTATAGCTCATAGGTGAGCTCGATATAGACTATACAAAGGGTTGAGCACCATTATATCTCATAGTTGAGCCCGACACAACTTATACAAAGTATTGAGCCCCATTATAGCTCACTGGTGAGCTCTATATAACTTATTCAAAGGGTGATCCCCAGTATAGATCACTAATTTGGAAGTAAACATATGGTTATTCCAATTGAAATATTTTTTCATGGGTTTTATGCATATGATGGTATATGTAACCTAAAGGATTTTTAATTACTTGTTTTTGGTTTTAGTATTTTTTATTGAGAAAAAAGTGTTAGTGTTATTCCTGTGAAAATGATTTGTTTCATCCACTAAAAAACATTTAATGGATTTTTAGATTTTAACTAGACTAACAATTTTTCATTATTTTTATTTCCTTTACTAAGTTTTTTGTGCTCATCCCATGTTTTTATATATTTTCACAGGATTCAAGGGGGAATAGATTCAAGGATAGAATCAAGGAAAAGTTAAGATGATTAAACATGAAAAGAAACATTGTTTCTTTTAAATTTATTTATGTTATGGAAGAAACATGTACTGTTGGAAGTGTCCAAATTGTATTTCTATGTTTTATTTATGTAATATTTATGGTATATTTATTTAATGTTCTAAACCTGAATATATCCTCAATGAGAATTCTTGATTTAACTCCAGATTATGTAATGTTTAAGGATGGGGCCTTATTGTTGGTATAAAAGGTAGGTTTAGATAACTTTAGTGGTTAGGATGGTGTTAATTTCTTTATATTAGAGGATTTTACATTATGGTTTAGTTGAAATGATGTATCATTTTAAGATTACCTTTTCGCTTCTTGTAAACTATGTCAGTTCAGAACGGGTTTTCATAGAGGAAATAAGGAAGCTGTAATGGGAAGGCATCGAGAGGAAAACAACCTTTTAAATCTACAACATTAGGTGGTGAGAATTGGATCTGAGTAGTTTGTTGTATTGATGGAGTAATTGGACCAGGATATAAATGGTAGTGATATCTATGCACGAGATCAACCTGATCAACCACAAAATAATATATCTATAGTAGAGCATTTTATAAAGCAACACCCCCCATCATTCAATGGATTATCTGAACCAGTGGTAGCTAAAGGATGTATCAATACATTAGAGAATATATTTAATATCATTGGAAGTTTCGAACTACAAAAGGAAACTCTTTCCATATATTTTTTTGAAGGTGAAGTCGATCGATGGGGTTCCTTAGTTAAGAATAATACAGAGAAAAATTATCTTGATTCCATAGAATAAGAAAAATTTAAGGATATTTTCCTTAAAAAATATTTCCCTAAGTTTTTTCGGATTATGTCGGAGAATAAATTATTGGAATTAAAAAAATGATAATGATTAAGTTGCCGCATATTATGTGAACTTCAAAAGATTGGATAGGTATGATTAAATTTTTTTTCAAGACATTGATAGTAAAATTAATAGATTTTACTCATGACTGAAACTAGGGCTATGAAGAGGTTTGGCTTCTTGAGAATTTATAAGTTATGAAAAAGTGGCTCATTGTGCTGCGAATTTTGAAATGGTATTTGTCGAAAATTATGTTCCATGAGATAAAAATAGTAAGAAATGGTCAAGGTGATTTGAAATGGAGAAGCAGCCAACTAATAATTCTGGAGGTAAACCCAAAACTTGTTCCATGTGTGGTAAAATACATTTGGAAGAATTTATGTCTGGATCAGGAAAGTGTTATTGGTGTGGTAAGTTTGGTCACAAGGATTGTGATTGAAAAGAAAAGGTTCTTGGACAATCAAATAATGAGATAAAACATATAAAATCTATAGTAATATTATTTAGCTATATTGAGTTAGGTAATTATGAAAATAAGTGTCTAAAGTTAATTACAGAGGGAGAAAATTAGTATGATTAGAAATAAAAAGGTTTGAAATTTCTTTACTGCTACTATAATTGATATTGAGACATCTAGTAAAGTGATGGAAGCACCTGAGAGCCCGGTATATTTCAATGGATAACCATAAGTTGAATTTTTTAAATACAACTTCCTATGTTTTATGTGATGTGATAAAAATTTATTAAGGACCTTTCTAGGATATGTTTTGTGAGGTTATGTTTATGTATGTATTATTTTAAGGTGTAAGTATGCCTTTAATTTTGGACCTTAGTTTTAAGATATTGATATCATTTATGGAGTGTGGGATCTTTTATAGTTGATGTTATTCGTAGAAATATACATCATATTCTAGGAATATTATGTGATGAAATTGTGTTTATAAAAAAAAATACATCATGTAATTATGTTTCCTTATATTCTTATTCAAGGAAGTAAATTAATTCCTAAACTCTATCAAAAAGATATTGAAACAAAAAATTATTCATTTAAATTAATCAATGGTATTTTGACCTATCAAATAATTATGGTTTTTTGATGGATGAACTTCCGATGACTATATTCTATATCACTATTATTTAGTCTTTCATAGTTAGTTTTATCATCCATGTACATGTTTTCCTACTATAAGCCCTATAATATGATATCTCCAGTGACCTTTTTATTTCAATTTATTTATTTTAATGTATAGGATTTATTGACTCATTTTATAATGTGAGATTTTCAATGATGTTTCTAGGCCCAATTTTAAAATTACAAGGACACAATTTCCAAAAGGGGGAAATAATGTAACATTCTAGGAATTTATAGAATAATACATTTTCATATCTATTAATATTATTTAATTTACTATTAATTTTATTTTAAAGTGGACAGTATATATGACTGCATACCGAACACAGAACAACAAGTTTATCCGAAATCTTTCATTACACACAACACTGTTTTATACAAAAAAATAATACAACAAGAATATTATAATTTTAAATGGTAGTTAACGCCTCGTCATTGTATTTGCAGGAATAAAAATAATTAACTATATTATGATTTTATATATTTTTAAAATGTTTTTACATTTATCTAATGAATTTTGAAGGATCAAAATGAGAAGGAACCCAATTTTAAGCATAAAAGACTCTACTATTTTAAAATGGTTGTTTTACCACCTTTTGATGGAGAAAGCTTTTTAAATAATTTATTTTAAAATTTTATAAGATCTATGTGAAATAATAAAATTTTATTTAGAAGAGAGACTTCAAAATTTACATTGGTTGGAAATTGTTTCCGGATAAAATTCACATTTTAATGATTAGTGAAAAATGCTGCATTTTAATTAAAAACTACATTTTATCTAATTTATTTATATATTTAATATATCATTTTAATTGTTGTTAAAGTGTAATTGGATTATGGTTTTATTATTCTATCCAATTTTGGCCATTTCAAATAATTTCAAATTTATATTTGAAATAAACACATGTCCATCTTTTAATAGTTTTTACTTATTAATAACCCATTTTTTAGTTTTGACAATGGGAATTAATTTTAAATTAATTTATTCCAATTCTAGGTTTTGAATTTTTAAATTAGATTCCATATTCAGAATAATAAGGTCCAAATTATTTATATAGGCACCATTTTTTTGGATATTATGAATAGTAACTTTATGTAATTATATTTATTTACTATAGTTATGGGTAAATAAGGTGTATAATGGTAAACAAATAATATTATAATAATATAAAACTACCCTAACATGTGTAATAATAATATTGGATGAGATATCTCTGACCATTAGCATCCTTGGATTGAATTCAGGACCCCATGTAGCCACTTGGGTGTGATAATGATGTTTTATAATATTTAATTTAAGGAAAAGGGAAATATAACATAAAAATGTATCTCCTAACTAAAAAAATTAAATTTGGGTTATATAAAAGAAATATTATACTCTTAATAATAATTATAAAGATAAAAAGATTTACAACATCATGGAATTTTTTTTTGTAATTTTTAGACATTAAATATATATATATTTATGACACAATGATGATGCAACGATTACTTTATTAATGAAATATTTAAATAAATGATATTATAAATTTTAAAAAAAATGAAATTTGAACATTTTTATGAAAAAAACAATTTATTTGTATGATATCAACTTGTTAGAGATGAGTTAATTCCTTTGTTTCGAAGGAATAAATTGGTTATGACTTTCAAAAAAAATTCAATTTTTAAATGGTGTCCAAATTGACTTAATGAGTTTTTAAAACAAAAAATATTTTATTAAATGATATAATTGTCCTAAAAATATAATATTTAGTAAAATTACATATATAACGTAAATAATGTCATTGATTATCCACTAGTAGTTCTATTGGAATTTTATAGTAAATATTGTAACCATATATTATAAAAATACAAGAAGACACAGAATGAGTTAATGTTTTTAACCAAGGGTTAAAGCTTAATGATAAGGTTAATTTTGTGACCTAAACTTGCCTAAAAAATATTTTTTGAGAGTATTTCGACCCATAATTATCTTATCTTATAAATTTATCGCTTTTTAACTATTATAATTCAAAAATAAATTTATAGTAAAATAATATTTCAAGACTTTCCTAAAGTACCACTCCACCCTCTTATACAAGGACACCACCTATACCCACATACACACACATCTCAAGCCCCTTGGATCATCCAAATGGTCCTCAAATAATCTAAAGACACCCCTTAATTACTCTTGGAAGCCTTAACTTGGGCAGAAGAGAATTCAAGAAATCCTTTTGGCTAAAATCAAATGGAGTTACCCAATTTAGTGGTAACATCTTCTCTCAATCTCCTTTGATTTAATTTCCTCATCCAACCCACAAACCTATCTTTATTCCATCATTTTTTAATAAAAACATTATCCAAAATATATTAGGATTTTTTATGATAAGGGTTATACCTACACTTACACACACCTCCATCGATTGGATATAGAATATACTGTTTTTGTGTACAATGAACTACTGCCTCACGAGTCGATGATTGTTCAATTTTCTCTTACCACCATTCATAGTGACCATTATTATGACACTGTATTCATATAGGATATATATTATATTTTTATTTTCTCTATTATTTAGTAATTTTTATTTACAACATATCTTCATGCTATCCAAAATGTGTAAATATGATAATTTCCTTTGAGGAAGTGTGGACTACCGCCACCTCCATCTGATATGACTCGTTCATTCCATACATGGAATATTTAAAGGGTGAAGTTAATGAAATTAGGTAACATATAAAAAAAAGATATTATACTCTAATTATTGTATACCAATGTATTTTTTATTTTTTATGCCTTTAATATGAAAAATAAATAAAAGTAGTATTCATGTTTATGTACGACCTATCTTCTCCATGAATGATACATCTCATTTATTTCTATAAATGTTATATACTATTTTAAAAACATATATACTAGATATATATTATATTTAAATCATGAATAATATTCTGGAGATAATGGAATTATTACCACATGGATAATTTCCATCAAAACAAGTTCATTTTTGACTCAAATACTAAACATCGACAAAACATATGATATGAACTAAAATAATTAAATAACTGATATAACATGATAATAAGTGATATAAAATGAATAATAAAATTTAAAAGGGTGATAAATTAAGTAGAAATTAAACTATCTTTATTATTTTTTAATATTAAAGAATTAACAAGACAAGTCAGACTCAATGTAAGGGACTTCGTCTCAATCTCTTTTCATTAAGGCATTTCTTGATAATATGTAAATTTATTATTTAATAAGGTCTATATACAGCCAATATGACATTTCATATAAATATTTTATCTATACTAATGTTATTTATTAAATCATGGAGATTAATATTTAAATGTTAAAAGTGGTATTGGACACCTTGAACATTTAAAAAATTATTTATCAAATCATTTTATTCTTGATATTAAATTACATATTTATTTATATGGGTGAAAAATAAATATACAAGAAATTTTATGTCAATAGTGAATTTCAATCATAGTTTTTAAAAGAAATATTTTTATATGAAGACTTTTAATTTCTTTACAAAATGAAAAAGGGAATGCTTTCTTTACGTATACGGCAACAATGAATTCTTCGCCGCTGTAACTGTTATTTTATATTTTTCTTCCTATATATGAATTAATGTATTTTAAAATGAATATAAATACCTTATTGTTTTATTTGGGTATCCTGGTATTGAAAATAATTTCTTTAATGAAAATAATATTTTAATATGCAAATATTTTTTCATATCGGATTAGAAGAATATTTCAAAAAAGGGGTTTTGTGATGAACGTGTTTTATTCATGAAATGGTACATGAGAATTACATGAAATGGGTAGAGACCGATATAGCTTATACGAAGGGTTGGGCCCCATTTTAGCTCACGGGTGAGCCCAGTATAGTTTATAAGAAGAGTTGAGCTCCATTATACCTCATAGGTGAGTCCAACAAAGCTTATATGAAGGATTGAGCCCCACAATAGCTCATAGGTGATCCCGATAGCTTATATAAAGGGTGATCACTATTATAGATCTCCAATTTGGAAGTAAACCAAATGGTTATTCCAATTAGAAGATGTCTGAAAGGGTTTTAAGTATATGATTCTCTAAGTCACCTAAATAAGTATTAATTGATTGCTACTGGTTTTAGTGTTTTTCATTGAGAAAAAGTATGAGTGTTATTCATGTGAAAATGATTGGTTTCATCCAATCAATGAACATTGAATGGGATTTCAGGTTTTAACTAGACTTATGGGTTTTCTATATTTTCATGTCCCTTACTGAGCATTTTTTATCATCCCAGGTTTTTAATTTTTTTACTAGATTTAAGGTAGAATAGACTCAAGGATCGAATTTAGGGAAATTTTTGATGATTAAACATGAAAAAAACCATGTTTATTTTTAAAATTTTTTATGTTATGGATGAAAAATACACTATTGGAAGTTTCATATATTTATTTCTATGTTTTTGTTATGAAATAGTTATGGAATAATTCTCTAGAGCTCTAAACCTAAGAATATCCTCAATGTGAATTCATGACTTAACTCAAGATTATGTAACGTTTAAAGCTGGGGACTTATATGAGAACTATTTGATAGGTATATGATGTAATGAACTAGATTTCCAAGGGCCATTACTTTGTGAAAATATAGTGCTTCTAGTGTTATTGAGGGTTATAGTGGTTTGTTTCGAGTGTTTTCTAAAAAACATGTTTCAGAAAAGAGTATCACTAAAGTGGTGGTGCTGAAATTGTGGCACACCGAAATTGTGTCTCACCATTTTCCAAATTGGCAGTTTCTTGAGTTTTTATAGTTTCTACCATCATACTATTTATTTGAAGTAAACTTTTTTAAATCCTTGTTTGGGGATTTTTAAGAGAGTTTCAAAGGATATTTAGTATATATTTAATATCCTAACACTCTGAGGAATTTGAGATATTCAAAACAATGTGATCTTGACCACGATCCCATGATAATGACCTTTGAAACTATTCTTCCTTTAATATAGGATTCATCTCTTCAAAGCTATATATTCCCTTCCCTGTTTGTTTTCTATTCTCTCATGGTGTGCCTAATGACTTAATCTCTAGAAGAGTCATGTTACAATTCTAGAGCCCCCTCCTTATCAATTTTCTTGGAGTTTTCTACTACTCGCGTGATGCCCTATTTTTGGCGCAAAGAGGAGTTTTGGTTACCTATTGTTTTAGGTAGGGGTTATTATTCCTTTCTTTAATTGTGAATCATCCTGGGTGGGTTTATTATTGTTTATCCATGAAGAAGGTTTGAATCCTTTTACATAACATGTAATAAATGAGGGGAATGGAATATGAT
This sequence comes from Viscum album, assembly GCA_963277665.1. Lineage (NCBI taxonomy): Eukaryota > Viridiplantae > Streptophyta > Magnoliopsida > Santalales > Viscaceae > Viscum > Viscum album. The sequence goes on along the minus strand of OY728125.1, from coordinate 1,915,412,394 downwards.
CAAAAGATCAAAATGGGCAATGAAATAACATCCTGAGAGTGGGTTGATGTTGATCACTTATTTTATTTGTTATCTTTGTTGATGTATTATTGTTATCCTTGTTGATGATGTGATCTGTTGTGGAATTTATGTCCTTATGAAAATCAAGATCATTTGTGGTGTTTACTTACACACTGGTAATGTAATTTTTGTTGTTGTGATGGTTGATAAATGGATGTAATATGCAATCAGCTTAATCATATATACTTGGTTAAATAATTGAATGACCCAGGAGGAAAACCATTGTGCGATCAACCCTTTTTACCAAATTGTATATAAATAACAGTGTTTACCAAATCGGAATACATACTTTATGATAGGTGTGGCTATGCACTATGTCCTATTAGGTTTTTTTGACTTTGTGTGGATTGTGTGGTGCTTCTGTTGGGAGCGTAGTTATGAGGACAAGGGTGGATAGAAGATTCAGTTAAATGAGAAGGGTGTGGTATGTGTGTTCAGGGGGGTTGTGGTGTAAAGGTGGTTTCTGTGTGTTTTTTTTGCATGGTATAAGAGGTGTGATAGAATCTTAGGTTGAGGGATTTATGGAATTTGAAATCGATAAAATTTTAGGCAGTGGGACTGCCTTTAGGTTATGTTGTGGCTGTAAAAATCATTTTCTAGTGGGAATTTACCTGGTAAATGTTTGGCAGTGGGGATTTAGGAATGGATTGTGTCTTGAATGCATGATTTTGTGTGTTCTGGGTGTGGTGTTGTTATGTTGTGGGGTTTCAAAGTTTGGCTATGAGGGCATGATTGAGAAGGATAACATTGAAGAATTATAGTTAGTAGTAGTTGAATGGATGTCTTGGAGGGGTGGGGGGGGGGGGTTTAGTGGGACTATAGGTTGTTGTTACTGTTTGTTTTTTGAATGGGTCTTAAAATTTAAATGTGTTGCCTTGACACCTTTTTACATGTTCTATGTTGGAAGTACCGAAGAACCAAGTTGGTTGGTTACTGCGTGTTTATTTAAGAAAGATCTTTACCTTATGAGAATAGTTGTAGATGTTGTGATTAGTAGTTTACCTGGTTAGAGATAGAATATATTAAAGTGAACCCCTTAATTAATTAATGGAATGTGGTTAAATGTAAAAGGGGATGGGTTTATGCTTTGGAAGTGGCTGTTTGTGTGGTTGTGAAAATTGAGGTTGCAGAAAAAAGTGGTTCTGGTGAGATAGTTGATTGGGACCCATAAGTTGGACTAAGTGTTTTGTTTCCTATATGTATAAATTGTATTTTTTTGTGATTTATATATGTACCACACCCTTGTTAAGAACAATGTTCTGAACACCCCTATTTTATGCATGAGGGAGTCTTTCGCAACACCCCGATGAGAGGATGGATGACTGGTTACTGAAATTCTTCCTCACACACTCTTTCAGGTTCTTACCACTTTACTGTATCTAGGAAGGTGACATTGGATTGAGGGTTACTATAGCCCAATATCCTTTTGGTTAGGTTGTGGTGTGGTTGATAGGCCTTGGTGTTTACAGTATAGGATTGTTTTCCCCTGTGTTTTTTGGATGAGTCCAAGGAGTATTCAGGCAACTGGTGTGGTTGTTGTGGCCTAGGTGTCTATGGGTGAGATGTGTGGTGAGGTTGTGGCCCATGTTTCTGCGGGTAGGAATTGTGTGTGGTTTGAGTCCCATATGTGTGCTGGTAGTTTGTGGCAGTGGGACTGCATTTTGGATGTGTGGAAGTGTCATGACATTAGCTATTAAGAATGAGCATCTAACTAGTGGAAAAGTGTTTTGGGATACCCAAATGATGATGATATTATACAATTAATTCACCTAACATTCATTATTTGGTGAGTGTTCATTGGTGAGGATGGGCTGGTTAGTTCTCCTTGTTAGGTGCATTGTAGTTCTACTATTCTATAATAGGGGAATTTTTATATTCCCCCACTTGTGCAAGGGTATCTTTGTTTTTCCTACAGGATATACTTGTATACTCACCCTACATTTTAAAACTATTTTTAGGTTTATAGGAGGACTTTGAGGATCTTTATAGACTTTACTAGCTCAGGCATCAGGATAGTTTCTGTTTTACTTCTTTGTCTCTTTCTTTTGGGTACTTGCATTAATGTATTGATTGTACTTTCGTCACAGTTTACATTTAAATCATGCATGTGTTGGATTTTGGTTTCTTTTATATTAATGTTGGGTGTTTTTTGGATTTGTGTCCTCTTATATCCTGATACTGTTTTCAAAAAAAGGGGTAATTACTTCCATTTTGTGTGAGATTCTATACTCTTATTGCTTGTCTCTACTCTGAGGCCTTTGAAGGCGGGACTCGGGGGGTCATTATATATCTTTCATCTTGAAGAAGGAAGGGTCTGGCACTTTTCCACCCCTTACCTCATATTGAGGAAGGTGGTTCATAAGAAATTATTAACACCGAATTTTTGTGATATACATATGCAATAGCGATAACATATGTTTATCTATGCTCCAAAGGATATGGAGGTTGTTTTTCTTTGTTATCTTTAAAAAAAATTATCTTATTAAATTTAAATTCATAGTGTCCATGTTCCTTGTAGTTGAAGTATTGGACCATAATCATAGGATTTATCATAAGCTTACTTTATTCCATTATATTAGTTAGATTCTTCATGACCAATCCGAATTTATTTTCTTAACACCCTTCTCTTATACACATGTAGGATTTATTCATTCCCTTGAGGGAGTTCCCGTGGTTCTTTGTTCCCCACATTTGACATGTGGGTGGTTGAATCATGTTAGCTCCATATTGTTTATTAATTAATCCCTATAGTTAAACCCCATTCTTCTATTATTATATCCTTCCACATGAGATAAATGATATTAACCAATATCCACTTACACATTAAAGAAACATCATACTATTTATTCATAATTATCAATCTCTCTAATTACAAATTTATTTTGAATAAATGGATCTATGAAACTAAGAAAATGACCAACCATTATTTGTTGGTCAATGAAAAAGACAAAGTCATGCCTTTTAATAATTGGGATGTATTCTATATATGACCTATTTGATTCTTCTTACTTTTATTCATTATCGTAATTCCATCTATTTGATCCAACTCCTTGGATTAAAGGAAGGATCATAATGGGGATTCAGTTTCTCGTGGTTCCCCTCACTCATGATTCTACTCTCAGGGTAAACCAGGTTTTTCCTCGAGGCTTGAGGTTTCTTTATCAACACATACAATGTATTTTCCTATGTGTTGGGATCTAATAATCTCTATTGTCTAGACCAGGAAACCACATGGGACTCCCCAAGATCTCCCCTAGATGATCCTTGGACCCCTATAAATCAATTGGATCCCCCTTGGGAGTATGCACCAGATCCCAGTCTAAGAAATTTTCAACTACACTTGAATCCATGGATAAGTGTATGTCAATGTCGCGTGAGGGGGGGGGGGGGTATCTCTGAGTGAATGATCCTTTTATAACCTCTCTTATCATGTAGAATTATAATGTCCTAGGATCCCAAGAAAATATGGACTCATCACCCTTAAGATGTCCAGGAAGTATGTGGCTCTGGTTGTGGTTTGGAACTAATATAACATTACCACAAGATTGGATAACTTTCTAAAAATATCTACATGTAAAACATCCTATTTGGGGGTCTAGGTAACCAACATATTTGGGTTTTCTGGAAGACTATCATCATGGTTGACTAATTGATGGTTTTTTATAAAAATTTATTAATGAAAATCATCTTTAACAATATGGACTACATAATCTAATTTTTTATAGAAAATGTGATGTGAAAGCTAGAGGCCATCCTGAGAGGGATCTTGCATCCATCATACTAGGATCTCCAACCGGGTTAGTGGGAGGTGACTTAAACATGGTTATTGAAGCTTCAAAGAGGAAGGATGGAAACCGTGTCTCCCATAGCGACATCTATAGATTCTTGTCCTTCAATACCCAATAATGCCTTCAGGACTTGGGTTTCCTTGGTAAAATATTCAAAAAGTATAACAATTGAAGAAAAAACTGGAGGATGTAGTGTCCATTTGATCGATTCATAGGTTAGATCATAGTAATCTTCTCATTTCCTAGTGCAAAGGTCTTTCACTACGTTTTGGTGCAATCAGACCACCCTTAATTATTTATTAATATCAATTATTGTAACCATGCTAGGGAGAACTTCTTATATTAAAAGTAGTGGCTGAAATAGCCATCCTTCTGATCAATAGTTTGAGATTCTTAGACAATCCCACAAAAGGTATCCTATGAATCATCTTCTATAAGAAAATTCATTGGATAAAAAAATAATTAATGTCCTTCTCCTACTCCCTCCCCACAGACCACCTTAACCTAGATCATCTATAAGGTGAGATTGAATCGGCGGAAACCAGTCTGATGGGAGTATGGGATGAGGACTCCATTCCCTCCCTATGTTAACTCAAAATATTATGGAATTAAATGATGATATTATGAGATATGAGACTACATGATATAACCATGGCCACCTAGCTTAGGGAGGGGGACCATAAAACCTCCTACATTCATGCGTGTATCAAAGAGAAATGTCACCCCAAACATCAGATCAGAGGATGGATACTTATATAGAGACTAAGAGGTTATTTGGGGTATGGTGATTTTCCATTTTACTCTCCTGATTTTTGAAACTAACCCAAGGATGTAGGATTAATATCCTAGTGGCCAATTAGAGATCTTTAACTCCATCTATTAGTTTTTATCGTCCTGAGATAATGAATTCATAGGGTGACTCCTGAGTGAAGAGGAGGTGTGGAAGACTATTTTATCACTCAACTAGGAGATCTCCCCGATCCCAAACTAATTTCCAGTGTCATTTTATATTAAATCCTTGTCTAGCATCAAGCATGGTGTGGTTGGAGCTATGAAATATTTTTTCCATGGAGCCCCCTACCTCAAGTGTAAGTTCCACTACCATGGTCCCGATACCCAAAGTCAAAGGCTCCTTATTACACTTGGTTCTCCCCTTGATGGGGTGTCCCACCCCCTATATAGGTACATAACTCATTTATATGGGGTGTCCCATCTTCTATTCATAGAAAATATGGTTTTCGTTATCAATGATTGTAGTAACTATGTGAGGGGATTTAATTATTCCCTATAGGTTTATTATAAATGAATTTTTCAGGTTGGTAATTGTGAAAAAATATGGATGTTCTTCTCATCCTTGTGTCCGAAGAGTCATAGAAAAAATATTAGCACTATTTTATGTATGCAAAAGAAGGAATTTACCGAGGGCTAAATTGGGGCACCCCTTGATCCTAGAAGGGTTCAGATCATGCATTATGATGTGTTGGTGGGACGTATCACCAATAATATATCTAATTGGAAGAACAATTTTCTCTCATTTGGAGGATGGATCACCCTCATTAATTGTGTTTTTTCCTCCATACCCATGATTATCATGTCAGTGCTCAAAGTTCCCACGAATATTAGGAGAGAGATTGAGAAGTTTCTATGCTCCTTTATTTAGGGAACCCATGGGGAGGAGAGGTGTCATTAGGCTACCTCGTTTAAGCTAGAAAGACTAGTTGATAAGGGAGGTATCAATATAAGGAATGATGTGGGGTCAATGAATTATCTTCCAGAAAATATTGATTTATAATTTATTAAGGGGTAGAATATTTGAAGTATATGAATTTAAAATAAGTATAAAAATGTGTTGAATTCTAAGAATAGCCACCCTCCCCCTATAGAGATCCCTCTCAGGATATATCAAAATTCAACAAATTCACTATCAGTGGGTTATCTAGAGTTGGGAAATCAACTTATGGGACTGTAACTGAAAATGCTAGGTCCTAGCCTATCCAAGTTGTCCATCCCTAGAGCTACATTTCATAGAGTCTAGGTAATAACTATCCTTTATCGATGAATTTTTTATCCCCAAATAAAAAATAATTTATGCGGATATCTTAAATGGAGATGCCTTCGATGCATGAAAATTCATTGGTGACACCTCTGAAACCTTCTCAGTGAAGGTTTATAGAGATATTATGCAATCATACGGAAACAATGACATGTGGGGTTGTTGTCTATGGTGTAGAAAAATAACAAAAAACCTATTTTTTTTTTGTTTTGAGGATCCAAACACACTATCTTTCCGTTAAAATTGAGATTAAAGGAAAGTGGAATCATTTATCCTCTACGTGAGTTTTTTTTGGTTCCTAAGGAGTCTATTAATCACATATTTTGTGGTAGCATGTGGGAGAGATTTCTATGGGATTATTTGGGGAAGTTCTCAGGTTATTAGATGGTGTCAGACTCTATGGAGGCCTTCCTTAAGTAATGGTTTAGAGGGAAATACAGGAAAAAAGAAGGAATAACATAGTTGGAAACAACTCCAGGAAATGTGATGCTAGTACCTATGGGAGAAAAGGAATCAGGCTAGACATGGTTTACCTCAAGTGCCCCATTGGTCCTTGTTAGCTAAATCAATACACATCATCAAGGACCTTATTCAGTAAATAAATCACTGTGTGGAGGCTCCCTCCCTCTGATGTTATATGGGTTGTAGTCTCCTTCATGACACTTCTAGACCCACACTGATGGGGAACTAGGTCTATTATACCCCCCTCCAAGGCCTCAAACTAAATTTAATAGGCTTCTTTAGCCAGGGATACATGGAGTGTGGTGGTTTTGTTAGAGATCACTCATGTTTAGTTATTTTTGCCTTCAAATCTTTCTATGGGACTGGCGACACTCTCAAGGATGAATTGAATCCTATGCTTCATGGCCTCAAATTATGTCATTACGAACATATACAACATCTACGGTGGAGACAGAATCAAATATTGTAAGTTATTTTCTATAAGACCTCTCCTCCACTAATGACATATCACCCACCTGATCCTCAAATGCATTGCCACTACATCTACCGAAACTGATTTACAGATTCATGTATAGAGGGTAATCATGATGCTAATATATTTTTTTTAGGATTCTTAAAAGTACCATATTACAATTTTTTCTTTCATTAAATCCCCCTCCTAGGGGAAATTCCATTTTTATCATATATTCCCTTGGCCTCCACTTTTTAGGTCCCTTATTTTTCCCTCATTGTTCCATACATGAATAAATAAAATTATTATGATGATGAAAATGTTCCTTGCGCACTATATAGGTACTATAAATTATATCTTAGAAGATATAAGAATTAACCAATCAACTAGGGGATATATAATTTTGATACCAAACATGAAATAATAAATTTTTATGTATATGTTTTTAATATAAAGGATAAATCATACAAACATCAATTCTAATCATATAATAAAACCATGATAAAGGAACATGTTACTAAATGATGTCAGAAGGAATAATCAAATTGGAAATCATGTAAATACCCAGAATATAAAGTGGATTCATTAAATTAGATTCTCAAAGGTTGTTATAAGAAGGTTATAATATATTATATTTCATGTAGATAATAATAAATGTAAATGAAACAATATAAGAACAATCTATAAGAAGAAAAATTAATGTCAAAGTTTCCCTTTTATACTTTATAGTGTTTGACATTAAGAAATAATTCATAAGAAACCACAATGACATGAAGAAGGGATGAATCCTTTTACATAACATGTAATAAATGAGGGGAATGTAATATGATCAAAAGATCAAAATGTTCAATGAAACAACATCCTGAGAGTGGGTTGATGTTGATCACTTATTTTATTTGTTATCATTGTTGATGTTTTATTGTTATCCTTGTTGATGATGTGATCTGTTGTGGACTGCATGTCCTTATGAAAATCAAGATCATTTGTGGTCTTTACTTACACATTGGTGATGTGATTTTTGTTGTTGTGATGGTTGATAAATGGATGTAATATGCAATCGGCTTAATCATATATACTTGGTTAAATAATTGAATGACCCATGAGGAAAACCATTGTGTGATTAACCCTTTTTATCAAATTGGATATAAATAACTATGTTTACCAAATCTGAATACATACTATTTGATAGGTGTGGCTATACACTATGTCCTATTAGGTTTTTTAACTTTGTGTGGATTGTGTGGTGCTTCTGTTGGGAGCATAGTTATGGGGACACGGGTAGATATAAGATTCAGTTCAATGAGAAGGGTGTGGTATGTGTGTTCAGGGGTTTTGTGGTGTAAAGGTGGTTTCTGTGTGTTTTTATGGCGTGGTATAAGAGGTGTGATAGAATCTTAGGTTGAGGGATTTATGGAATTCTAAATCGATCAACTTTTATGCAGTGGGAGTTCCTTTAGGTTATGTTGTGGCTGTAAAACTCATTTTCTAGTGAGAATTTATCCGGAAAATGTTTGGCACTGGAGATTTAGGAATGGATTGTGTCTTGAATGCATGTTTTTGGGGGTGCTGGGTGTGGTGTCATTATGTTGTGGGGTTTCCAAGTTTGGTTACAAGGGCATGATTGAGAAGGATAACATTGAAGAATTATAGTTAATAGTAGTTGAATGGATGTCTTGGAGGGGTGGGGTGGGGGGGGGGGGGGGTTAGTGGGACTATAGGTTGGTTATTACTGTTTGTTTTTTGAATGGGTCTTAAAATTTAAATGTGTTACCTTGAACCCTTTTTTCAAGTTCTACGTTGGAAGTACCGAAGAACCAAGTGGGTTGGTTACTGCGTTTTTATTTAAGAAATATCTTTACCTTATGAGAATTGTTGTAGATGTTGTGATTAGTAGTTTACCTGGTTAGAGATAGAATAAATTAAAGTGAACCCCTTAATTAATTAATGAAATGTGGTTAAATGTAAAAGGGGATGGGTTTATGCTTTGGAAGTGGTTGTTTGTGTGGCTGTGAAAAATGAGGTTGCAGAAAAAAGTGGTTCTGGTGAGCTGGTTGATTGGGACCCATAGATTGGACTGAGTGTTTTGTTTCCTATATGTATAAATTGTATTTTTTTTGTGATTTCTATATGTACCCAACCCTTGTTAAGCACAATGTTCTGAGCACCCGTATTTTATGCATGAGGGAGTCTTTCGAAACACCCCGATGAGAGGATGGATGGCTGGTTACTGAAATTCTTCCTCACACACTCTTTCAGGTTCTTACCACTTGACTGAATCTTGGAAATCTACATTGGATTTAGGGTTACTATAGCCCAATATCCTTTGGGTAGGTTGTGGTTTGGTTGATAGGCCTTGGTGTTTACAGGATAGGATTGTTTTTCCCTGTGATTCTGGGATGTGTCCAAGGAGTATTCAGGCAATAAGTGTGGTTGTGGTGGCCTAGGTGTCTATGGGTGAGATGTGTGGTGAGGTTGTGGCCCATGTGTCTGCGGGTGGGAATTGTGTGTGGTTTGAGTCCCATATGTGTGCTGTCATTTTTTGGCAGTGGGACTGCATTTTGGAAGTGTGGAAGTGTCATGACATTAGCTGTTAGGAATGAGCATCTAACTAGTGGGAAAGTGTTGTGGGATACCCAAATTGTGATGTTCTTATACAATTAATTCACCTAACATTCATTATTTGGTGAGTGTTCCTTGGTGAGGATGGGATGGTTAGTTATCCTTGTCAGGTGCATTGTAGTTCTACTATTCTCTAATAGGGGCATTTGTATATTCCCCCACTTGTTCATGGGTATCTTTGTTTTTTCCTACAGGATATACTTATATACTCACCCTACATTTTAAAACTATTTACAGGTTTATAGGAGGGCTTTGAGGACCTTTATCGACATTACTAGCTCGGGCATCGTGATAATTTCTGTTTTTCTGCTTAGTCTCTTTCTTTTGGGTACTTGTATTATTGTATTGATTGTACTTTCTTCACAGTTTACATTTAAATCATGCATGTGTTGGATTTTGGTTTCTTTTATATAAATGTTGGGTGTTCTTGGGATTTTTATCCTCTTATATCCTGATACTGTTTTCATAAAAAGGGGCAATTACTTCCATTTTGTGTGAGATTCTATACTCCTATTTCTTGTCTCCACTCTGAGGCCTTTGAAGGCGGGACTCAGGGGGTCATTATATATCTTTCATCTTGAAGAAGGAAGGGTGTGACACTTTTCCACCCCTTACCCCAAATTGAGGAAGTTGGTTCATAAGAAATTATTAACACCTAAATTTTTTAATATACATCTTCAATAGTGATAACATATGTTTATCTAAGATCCCATGGATATGGAGGTTTTTTTCATTGTTATCTTTAAAAAAATTTATCTTAGTAAATTTACATTCATAGTGTCCATGTTCCTTGTAGTTGAAGTATTGGTCCATAATCATAGGATTTATCATAGGCTTACTTTATTCCATTATATTAGTTAGATTCTTAATGACCAATCCAAATTTATTTGCTTAACACCCTTCTCTTCTACACAAGTAGGATTTATTAATTCCCTTGAGGGAGTTCTCGTGGTTCTTTATTCCCCACATTTGACATGTGCGTGGTTGAATCATGTTATCTCCATATTTTTTATTAATTAAACCCTATAGTTAAACCCCATTCTTCTATTATTATATCCTTCCACATGAGATAATTGATATTAACCAATATCCACTTACACATTAAAGAAAATTCATACTATTTATTCATAATTATCAATCTCTCTAATTAAAAAATTATTTTGAATAAATGGATCTATGAAACTAAGAAAATGACCAACCATTATTTTTGGGTCAATGAAAAAGACAAAGTCATGCCTTTTAATAATTGGGATGTATTCCATATATGACCTATTTGATTCTTCTTACCTTTTCTTCATTATCATAATTCCATCTATTTGATCCAACTCCTTGGATTAAAGGAAGGATCATAATGGGGATTTAGTTTCTCGTGGTTTCCCTCACTCATGATTCTACTCTCAGGGTAAACCAGGTTTGTCCTCGTGGCCTGAGGTTTCTTTATCAACACATACAATGTATTTTCCTATGTGTTGGGATCTAATAATCTCTATTTTCTAGCCAAGGAAACCACATGGGATTCCCCATGATCTCCCCTAGATGATCCTCAGACCCCTATCAATCAATTGGACCCCCTTGGGTGTATGCACCAGATCCCAGTCTAAGAAATTTTCAACTACACTTGAATCCATGGCTAAGTGTCTGTCAGTGTCACGTGAGGGGGGGGGGTATCTCTGAGTGCATGATCCTTCTATAACCTCTCTTATCATCTAGAATTATCATGTCCCAAGATCCCAAGAAAATATGGAATCATCATCCTCAAGATGTCCAGGAAGTATGTGGCTCCGGTTGTGGTTTTGAACTAAAATAACATGCCCACAAGATTGAAGAACTTTCTTAAAAATATCTACATGTAAAACTTCTTATTTGGGGGTCTAGGTAACCAACATATTTGGGTTTTATGGAAGACTATCATCATGGTTGACTAATTGATAGTTTTTTATAAAAATTTACTAATGAAAATCATCTTTAACAATATAGACTTCATAATCTACTTTTTTTTATAGAAAATGTGATGTGAAAGCTAAGGCTATCCTGAGAGGGATCTTGCATCCATCATACTGGGATCTCCAACCGGGTTAGTGGGAGGTGACTTAAACTTGGTTATTGAAGATTCAAAGAGGAAGGGTGGAAACCCTGTCTCCCATAGAGACATCTATAGATTCTCATCCTCCACTACCCAATAATGCCTTCTTGACTTGGGTTTCCTTGGTAAAATATTCAAACAATTTAACAATTGAAGACAAAACCGGAGGATATAGTGTCTGTTTGATCGATTCATAGGTTATCTCATAGTAATCTTCTCATTTCCTAGTGAAAAGGTCGTTCACTACGTTTTGGTGCGTTCAGACAACCCTTAATTATTTATTAATGTCAATTATTATAACCATGCTAGGGATAACATCTTATATTAAAAGTGGTGGCTGAAATAGCCATCCTTCTGATCAATAGTTTGAGATTCCTTAGAGAATCCCACACAAGGAATCTTATGGAGCATATTCTATAATAAAATTCATTGGATAAAAAAATAATTAATGTCCTTCTCCTACTCCCTCCCCACAGACCACCTTAACCTGGATCATCTGGAAGGTGAGATTGAATCGGCAGAAACCAGTCTGATGAGAGTTTCGGATGAGGACTCCTTTCCCTTCCTAGGATAACACAAAATATGATGGAATTAAATTTTGATACTTTGAGATAATGAGACTACATGAAATAACCATGGCCACCTTGCTCAGGGAGAGGGACCATAAAACCTCCTACATTCATGCGTGTATCAAAGAGAAATGTCACCCCAAACATCAGATCAGAGAATGGATACATTTATAGAGACTAAGAGGTTATTTTGGGTATGTTTCTTTTCCATTTTACTCTCCTGATTTTTGAAACTAACCCAAGGATGTAGGATTAATATCCTAGTGGCCAATTAGAGATCTTTAACACCATCCCTTAGTTGGTATCCTCCTGAGATAAGGAATTCATAGGGTGAATCCTGATTGAAGAGGAGGTGTGGAAGACTATTTTATCACTAAACTAGGAGATCTCCCCGATCCCAAACTACTTTCCAATGTCATTTTATATTAAATCCTTGTCTAGCATCAAGCATGGCCTGGTTGGAGCTATGAAATATTTTTTCCATGGATCCCCCTACATCCAGTGTAAGTTCCACTACCATGGTCCCGATACCCAAAGTCAAAGGCTCCTTCTTACACTTCGGTCTCCCATTGATGTGGTGTCCCACCCTTTATATAGGTACATAAATCATTTATATGGGGTGTCCCAGCTTCTATTCAAAGACGATATGGTTTTCGTTATCAGTGATTGTATTAACTATGTGAGGGGATTTAATTATTCCCAATTGGTTTTTTATAAATGGATTTTTCATGTTGGTAATCATGAAACAAATATTGGTGTTCTTATCATCCGTGTGTCCGGAGAGTCATAGGAAAAATATTAGCACTATTTTATATATGCAAAAGAAGGAATTTACCGAAGGATACCTTGGGGAACCCCTTGATCCTAGAAGGGTTCATATCATGCATTATGATGTGTTGGTGGGAAGTATCACCAATGATATATCTAATTTGAAGAACCATTTTCTATCTTTTGGAGGATGGATCACCCTCAGTAATTGTGTCTTTTCCTCCATACCCATGATTATCATGTCAGTGCTCAAAGTTACCATGAATATTAGGAGAGAGATTTAGAAGTTTCTATGCTCCTTTATTTAGGGAACCCATGGGGAGGAGAGGTGTCATTAGGCTACCTCGTTTAAGCTAGAATGACTAGTTGATATGGGAGGTATCAATATAAGGAATTATGTAGGGTCAATGAATTATCTTCCAGAAAATATTGCTTTATAATTGATTGAGGGGTAGAATATTTGAAGTATATTAATTTAAAATAAGTATAAAAATGTGTTGAATTCTAAGAATAGCCACCCTACCCCTATGGAGATCTCTCTAAAGATATATCCAAGTTCATCAAATTAACTATCTATGGGTTATCTAGAGTTGGGAAATTAACTTATGGGACTGTAACTGAAAATGCTAGGTCATTGCCTATCCAAGTTGTCCATCCCTAGAGCTACATATCAGAGAGTCTAGGTAATAACTATCCTTTATCGATGAAATTTTTATCCCCAAATAAAAAATAATTTATGAGGATATCTTAAATGGAGATGCCTTCGATGCATGAAAATTCATTGGTGACACCTCTGAAACCTTCTCAGTGAAGGTTTATAGAGATATTATGCACTCATACGGAAACAATGACATGTGGGGTTGTTTTCTATGGTGTAGAAAAACAAATAAAAAACCTAAATTTTTTGGTTTGGAGGATCCAAACCCACTGTCTTTCCCTTACAATTGAGATTAAAGGAAATTGGATTCATTTATCCTCTACGTGAGTTTTTTTTTCTGGTTCTTAAGTAGTCTATTATTCACCTATTTTGTGGTAGCAAGTGGGAGAGATTTCTATGGGATTATTTGGGGATGTTCTAAGGTTATTAGATGGTGTCAGACTCTATGGAGGCCTTCCTTATGTAATGGTTTAGAGGGAAGTACAGGAAAAAAGAAGGAAGAACAGAGTTGGAAACTACTCCAGGAAATGTGATGCTAGTACCTATGGGAGGAAAGGAATCAGGATTTACATGGTTGAACTCAAGTGCCTCATTGGTACTTGTTAGTTAAATCAATATGAATCATCAAGGACCTTATTCAGTAAATAGATCACTGTGAGGAGGCTCCCTCCCTCTGATGTTATATGGGTTGTAGTCTTCTTCAGGACACTTCTAGACCCACACTGATGGGGAACTAGGTGTGTTATACCCCCCTCCAAGGCCTCAAACTAAATTTAAAAGGTTTCTATAGCTAGGGATACATGGAGTGTGGTGGTTTTGTTAGAGATCGCTCATGTTTAGTTATTTTTTCCTTCAACTCTTTCTATGGGACTGGCGACACTCTCAAGGATGAATTGAATCCCATGCTTCATGGCCTCAAATTATGTCATTATGAACATATCCAATATCTACAGTGGAGACAGACTCAAATATTGTAAGTTATTTTCCAGAAGACCTCTCCTCCACCCATGAAATATCACCCACCTGATCCTCAAATGAATTTCCACTACATCAACCGAAACTGATTTACAGATTCATGGACAGAGGGTAATCGTGAAACTGATTTCTTTTTTAGGCGTCTTAAATGTACCCTATTATAGTTTTTTCTTTCATTAAATCACCCTCCTAGGGGAAATTTCATTTCTATCATAGATTCCCTTGCCCTCCATTTTTTAGGTGCCTTATTTTTCCCTCTTTGTTCCATACATGAATAAATAAAATGATTATGATGACGAAAATGTTCCTTGGTCACTATATAGGTACTATAAATTATATCTCAGAAGATATAATCATTAACCAATCAACTGGGGGGATATATAATTTTGATACCAAACATGAAATAATAAATTTTTATGTATATGTTTTTAATATAAAGGATAAATCATACAAACATCAATTCTAATCATATAATAAAACCATGATAAAGGAACATGTTACTAAATGATGTCAGAAGGAATAATCAAATTGGAAATCATGTAAATACCCAATTTATAAAGTGGATTCATTATATTATATTCTCAAAGGTTGTTATAATTAGGTTTTAATATATTATATTTCATGTAGAGAATAATAAATGTAAAGGAAACAATATAAGAACAATCTAGAAGAAGAAAAATTAATGTAAAAGTTTCCCTTTTATACTTTATAGTGTTTGAAATTAAGAAATAATTCATAAGAAACCACAATGACATGAATAAAACCTGAAGAAGTAACAGAAATTAGGTATGAAGTATATGCATAATGTATTTGAGAAGAAGGAAGATATAGGTATAGAGTGAGTTAGAGAGATATAGAGAGAGTAATATAAAAAAGAATAGTGGTTTACCTACCCCAAATATCAACTCACTTGGATACTCTATTAAAATCATAGTTAATTTAATTAAACATGCTAATTTTGTTATAAAAACAATGTTCATTTAATATTTTATAATCCCTTTGTTATCATAAAATTTTAATTAATTATATTTATATTTTCTATATGAATCATTCATGGTTCGTTCGATCAATTATTTTAAAACTTATTTGGTTATTCATAATGATTAGAGGTTTCATAAAATGGTTTCAAACTCTGTAAAAGTTAATGTATATAGATTAACTTTCATTCCAAAATCTACAAAGTTTTATAGTTTAAAATATAGAGAATAATTTTTATAAAACATGAACTCTGTCTCAGTTTACCTCTTTCAAGCTGTTTAAATTTCCATAACTATTTATTTATAAAATTGAATTATCATGATACCTTGTCACTAAAGAACCTAAAAAATGAACTACATTAGTTATTTATTTTTGATTTAAACATTTATTAAATTTTTAAAAGTAGTTAAAAAAATGTTTATAGAAAAAATTATCGTTCAAATAAGTGGAATGAACCTACCATAGTGTAAACAATGTTTTTTTAAAAATTTGTAAAATGGTTGAAAACTAGTTAAAATTTGGAATTGATAATTTTGTTATATTATAAATATACTAATAATTTTATTTTATTAGATTTATAAAATTAGACATAGTTTTGGAATAAGGGAAGGAAGAAAATAAATGAGTGAGGATGGGATATTGGTACCTTATCTTTGAGACGCCTCCCTTAATGATTTTAAGAATATCATATTGGTTAGAACATACTTTAAAAACATGGTAGGTAAGGTATAGAGGTATATTTTGTTAGATCCTAGGTTAGAGATTTGGTTTTTAAATATATATGAAATATTGAAATATGGTGTGTATTTATCGACAAAGTAGTTGAGAGTTTTTGAATAAATTATTGGTTAATTTATTATTATTTCTCTAGACTATGAATAGTTTTGATACATGTTCCTATTAATAGACATAAATTATAATTTTTTTCATAATTTTAAATACTTATAAAATGTAATGGTATTGTTTTAATATTTATTTAAGTGTAAATAATAAGTAATATTTTTTTGTTATAATAAATTATAATGTAAATTTTAAATTCATTTATAGGTTTTGAAATTATGTTTATAAATTTTAAATGAATTATTATACTCAATAAATACATTTTAAGTTATTATTATTTTTAATTTATTTAGTTGTTTTGAAACCATTATAAAGTTATAAAACTTATAGTATCTCTGAAAATAACATTTATATTATTTCCTAAAAAGTAAACTTTTTTGGAAAAATAATAAATATTCACCCTAAGGTATTTTTTAGATGTTTAATTTAAAAATTAGATCCATTTTCTTAAAATATATTTCTAATGAGTTAATTAATTTTGTTAAAAAAATTGAGATAAAAAATTAATATCATTGCAAAAATATTGTAAATACTACTTCATTAGAAAATTATACATTTACATATTTTGAGTTATGAACTTTTATAAATTAGTTTACAATATTATAATATTTATTTTTTGTTATTTTATCCAGGGTAAATATAAAATATCATAGATTTTATATTCTCAACATTCAATTACTTTTCCAATTATCAATTATTATTCCAAGGGCCATATAATACTTACTCTCTATAAATACCTTTATCTTCTAACACATTTCATTCACTTATATTTCTATCAATAATTTCTATACACAATGAAAGAAAGCTTAATATAATTTCAATTAATTTGTTTTATTTTTTACATTTTTTTAATGTGATAATTACAGGGGGCCAAAACGAAGTCAGATTTCAAATTCGAGTTCCTCTATATACATGGGATTGTTTTCCAATTCATATATTTTTAATATTTTTGAGTGAATTTATCCTTCACCCGCAATCCTCTTTGTTAAATAAATAAAATAATATTTATTATTTTAATTATGTGAATTGATTTTATTCTATTACTCATACTTAAATATGATATATATATATATATATATATATATTAGAGTCCCACTTTAAATTGAAAATTCATGGTAACTATACATCCATAACAACATACAAATATTTCCAAAACACTTTTGAAAAGTTATCATCATTTCCCCCATGTGTCAAATCATGTGCAATAATTTGTGGATAACCATCGACAAAATCTAAAACACTTTTATAGTATCCCTTTTATTTATGAAAAAATTAAAATCTCTCGAGTCAACTACAAATTGTGATCCCACATGAATATATATATATATATATATATAATGTTCCATATAGGAATGACACTTTCAATAAGAAAAACTATGTCATGGAATCAAGTACACTCATTGATCACCAAAGGCGGGTGTTAAACACTAAGGGCTTATAGATATCACTTGGGGTGTGATTTACTAAAACAAATAAATCGTAACATACATTTATATTATATCATTTTATTGAATATTAATAACATATCAAGATATATCTCATTAAAGAACCTATAGGTTTAGTGACATTAATGATTAGATACATATCTAAATTATTTTACAAAAATTTTCAATATCTCCCACAAATAGTCTTCTCACATGATACCATATTAGAGACACCATAAATAATTCTCTTCTTCACAACATGGTGAATTTAAGCATTAGAAAGTGTGAGCTCAAATACTTAGTAAGGGTAAAAATAAGATATATGAATCAATGATCATAAGTGATAATAAGATTAGAATATAGCTATAAGTACATAATAAAAGTTCATATTCATAACATATGATAATTATACACAATAATATATAGATCCTAAATCAAGATTCATAGAATAACGACTTGAAATATCTGAAAACATGAGTAATAGTGGCATTGAAACATGAGTATATAATTATGATCCATGAAAACATAACATAATCATAATAATTTGTAATACATATAATCATAAAAAATCATCCCTTATGACAAGGATCATTGGAAATACCCTCATCATAGAGTGGAAAGATTCGTTTAATTTATTGGGTTTAATCCCCAATACTTGACATGTCAAATCATGTGATATAATGCTTTTCCTAGTGTTTTGACAGACTATATTTGACCCACCCATCACATAGTGGAGAGCGTCCCGTAAGAGTTTGTGTTCACTCCCTCTTAATAGTCATCTTGTAAGATAATTATTCACTAAATAAATTTGAGGGAGATAATGTAAATACCCAACACATAATGAAAACCCTACATAAGTATACCATAAGAACATCAAAAAATTTATTGTTTCATGATATGGATTAATTATCCCATTGGAAATAAATGGGTTTCCAAAATACTTCCATAAGAAATTACTATAATCCATATAAATAAAAAAGGTTGATCATATCATTATATTATATCCTAGTAATTCATAAGAATCATTAAAGGATATTTATATAGATAAAAAACACTATATAAGAGAATAATAGAATTGATTTGAAAAATTAGAATATATATCCTTGATATTTTGATAACATTTTTTTAAAATAAAATATTCATTAAAACAATGAAGTTAATAGTTAATTTTGGAAATCATAAAATAAATTAAAGGAATATTTAGAATGAAAAAATGGATATAATGTTTCAAAAATGTGGTATTTTGAAAAACATTAAAAGGGAAGATAATTTTCACGCTTTTGAAAGGAGATTCAAAAGTAATATAAAATGAACCGCATAAGGAATTCTAAAAATATTCATTTAATAATTATTAAAACAATGTTAAAGGATATAAAAAATTAATTTCATCAATCATTTATGTATATAATAGTATATTTATAAAAAAAATTAATGAATATGGATGTATAGGATAATGTTTCTGGACTATAAGAGAAGAGATATAGCCTGTCCCATTTAAGTGTATTAGTTTGGTTGAAATATTAACGTAATGTGAGGTGGAATAATAATAATACATGTAAAAATAAAGAATAAATATAGCATAAGAAAAACATATATGGTTTGATATTAAAGTAATATATAATTTACCTAGATATAAATCCATCCATAAACTATCTATATTTGAAAATGAGATTGGAAAAGGAACCCTTACACCTTTAGGGAAATTGAAATAAAATTCCTTGGTAAATAAAACCTGGGATGGACATGAAAACACATTTAATTTCCTGAAAAATATGATCAAAATCATCCATGGGTAGTATTTACACCTGAAAAAATAATACAAGTGGTGACTATCCAATATATATCAATAAATGGAAAATTGAGATGAGATTCCCTACACTTTACTCTTGACTTCTATGAAAGTTATTTAACCTGATATTTAATTAACATAACCATATTTATGTGTTATTAAAAAAAATTATTCAAATATATTTCCTTTTTATAATATTTATTTATAGTCATTCAATTCCCATATATGAGTTATTTATTGTTTATTTTCATCATTAAATGATATTAATTTGAATTATTTTATACAAATTTTCACTATAACAATGTAATTACTTGTTCATTGATATCAAGATTAAAATTCCAAAACTATTTAAGGTAGAGAAATTTTCAACTATTTACGTATGACCATGTTCATTTGAGGGACGATATGGGTATGGTTAATGATAATTTAATCCCTGAAGAACTTGTTTTTAGTACATTATTGAAGAAAATAAGTTATTTTATGATAATCATTGATTTTTTGGGTCACCATTCCATAAAAATATTTAAAAATTAAATTAATATTTAATATCATTAAATACCAATATTAGTATTTTTTAATCATTCTATTTGTTAATGGTTAATATGATATAACATCATTCTTGTAGGTGGCTAAACTGAACTAAATAAGAAAAAGTAATACTAATGAATGTGGAATAGTATAGAGTTATATAAAAGTAATATTATTTTATTAGAAGAATAATTTTGTTAAGTTATCATAATTATAGTAATTAATTTGTTTTATAATTATTTAATAAGATAAGGTAATTGAAAAATATGGTGAATAAAAAGGTACTAACATTTATGGTCTCTCTTTCCTAAAGTGGGTTCCTTTAGAAGGAAGGATTTAGGCTTCCTTCATTAATACCAAATCCACCCAATTTATAATTAGGGATTATGAGAGAAAAATGGGTATTTATTTAGGATATTTTCAAAGTAAAATATTTGGGGGATATAGGAGAGATACATTTATAGGTGAAAATGAGGGAAATTTCCTTGGAAACTCCTGTTAGGTAAAGTGTAAAGATTTAATCACATAATAGTTAGTTGAGTTTGGTACAACAATATCAACAGGAATTGTTGGATTAAATCCAAATAATATAAAAATACTTATGTAATTTGTAAATATAATATTAATTGAACAAAATTCGATCCATGATAATTTATATTAATTACCCTAATTTTACTAGTTTGATTGTTTACCATGATAATTATTTTTTACTAAAAATATAAAATGTTCACTCTTTTCTAATTTATATATGATAATAAAATTTTATGAATCCATTAAAACTGATTTTTTTTTAAAATATGATAAATTTTACTTTTAATTGAATGTATATATATTAAAAGACTTTTTTTATAGAAAATATACTTTTTAATCATTAATTTTTTAATAATATTTCATATCAATTACTAATTATATGAGAGTTAATATATTTTTCATACATATATATTTTTTATAATAATAATTTAATAGATATTAATTTAGTAAAAATATATACTTCATAAAAAAAATCAAAGAAAAATATCACTTTTTAAACATTAAGTGATTTTAACCATATAACATGATAATTAATTGTCTATCTTATCACACCATGATTTTATAAATCATTTATATTAAAATTTTAATTTTAATTTTAAAAATGAATCAACAAATTCAATGATAATAATAATAAATCATTGAAATATATAATAAAGTAATTTAATTAAATATAATTTTTTCATTATTTGTTTTTTGTGATTTTTTTTTTCAAATTGGTGTTAATAATTATAAAGCTTTAATATACCTTTTTGGTATATGTTTACCCAACGACCACATATGAAAGGGCCATATTTCCAATGTTCATATATTCTATCACCATATTTCTAATGACTATATATATAACATTTATATTACCTTATTATATACATTCTTATATATATTTCTATTGTTCATTTATCATATTAATTTATTTCATACTCAAAATGTATATTATATTACTAATATTTTTCCCTTTCCATAGATATTATTGGGGTTATTATATTTAAGGAAAACCATGTGGATAATGATTTTATGTTCTTGTAATTTTTGATTACTTTTGGTTTTATTCTTTATGTAATTTTCTTAATAATGTTTCATATGGTATTCTTAAAATGTAATAATGTTTAAATTGTATTTTAATATTTTCTATCTATAAAAGGTTTGTGTTTCGTGTTAAATTTGTTATCCAAACCAATATTTATTTAAAGGAAAATTACATATTAATATCATGGGGTATTATATTATTACCCCAAAAATTTCAACTTTTATATTTTATTATATTGATATAAAGTAATGAGGGGAATTCTGCCGCATTATATCCACATTTTCCCACATCTTTTCCTTGAAATTTTATTTCTTCTAAGAATGATAACTGGGTGAGTACAATTATTTCATTTTACCTTATCTATATGATATGAAATTTCAAACAATTTTTCCATATAAGAGAGATCAAATTTTAGTGTTACAAACTATGAGTTTAGTACATGTAATAGTTTTAGTTATACTTCATTAAAAATAATACAAGGAATACATCATGAACTTGTGTTAGGTTCAATGGAATTGAAATATGATAAGTTATCATCTTTACCTTATTGAGGTTTTTTAAAGGGAAAAGGTATATATGGATCAATTTTTTCATATTCTTGAATATCATTACCTTATTGTATGATGATATTCAACGGAATAACATGAATTTGACTTCAAATTCCAAATATACCCAATGATTATCAACAAAAATATTTTTTTAGACTTTTTTTATAGTTTTAATATGTTATTAAATTGTTTTGTTATTTAATATAATCTATTGAGAAATATTTGGTACCAAAATATTTTTCAATCCAAATTCATCCCAACATTTTATTGTTTTCACCTATTTTCATATTGATCCTAAAATTGTTCCATTTGAATGCTATAATTGAAACTATATGTGAACTCTAGTAGGGTAAGGTGTTAATAAAAACCTAATTTCATGTCTGTTAAACATGATATAAAACTATCTTATATAGTTTTAATGTTAATTTCATACTTATAATTAGTATGAGGATGATAATAAGTGACGACTATCAGCTCTGTATTGAATTCTTACAGAAAAATTCCATAGATCTATGAGGTAAACCTCAGATGCTAATCAGATATAAGAGAGAGTGACACTCCTGGAAGCCTTAATACTTTATTAATGTATATCTTTGAAGGTTTATTTAATGATAAATCTTCTAGAATAAAAATGAAATGTATTTATCTCATAACGGGATCAACTACAAACAAAAGGAAATTATTTCCTTTAGAAGTTTTGTATGTCTTTCAATTAAACACATTGTGGGATTATCATATTTCCATAAATGTATGAGTAAATGTTTTATCACCCCCATTGAATTATTTAATTCTTACTTAATTTAATTTCATTACAATAATCAAAATACATACTCTGTAATACCACTTTTTATGTTATGACAACATAAAGGCCCCTTGAGATCACTATACAAATTTGTACTTCTATGTTGTCTAGAGGATGATGAGATATGTGCAATATAAAACGAATCATTATTTAAATAAATTATTAAAGGGATATATATATTTCTCCAAAATATTATAATTCTATAATTTTCAACATTTAACTATCAAATGTTCCTTAAATTTTTAATAGCTTCATATCCCTCTTATATGCTTCAGTAATCCTTACATGGATGAAATATTGATCAGTCAATTGGGTAAGATATTATATCTACAAAAAACTTATGATTAACGAGTCCATTTTTTTAAAATACATTTTCATTGTGTCTCTTTTAATCCTCATCATGGATATGGGATTTTGATCCTTTATTCTTAGAGAATTAGCCACATTTTTTTCCTTCTTTGGGTGAAAATTTATTGATCATTGATAGAATTTAATAAACTATTACCATCTCCATTGTGCGAGTTAAAATCCTTATGGGCAAATATATACTTTACTACTTGAGGATCAATATATATATCAATATTTTATGTATAAATATAATTCCCCATATATTTAATAAAAATATTAAAATTTTTAAGCTCGAAATCACGTGTTAGGCAATTTGACTCATGGATTTTTAATTGACATGATTCATAAGATACCACCATGAGATTTTTCAGGATGAAATATCCTAATCAATTCCTTGATGCATAACTATATATATAAAATCCTTCTCTATTACAGGGTAATGTGAGTATAGGTTCAATGAATAATCTTCTCTTGAGCTCGTTGAAATTTTCATTGAATTCCTCCTTTTTTAGGAACCTATATACATTAACATTCTCTATGGAAGCAAAAAACATAAGAAATTTCTCAAAATGTGTTGATATTATATAGATAATCTAAAATATATATATATATATATCTTCTAGAGTGGTTACTATGGAAAATTATTCTATCACACATATCTTTGAAAGATCAGTAGATATACTATCTGTAATAATTACATGACCCTAAAATATACTTTTTGTATAAAAAATTTACTCTATACAAATTTGGCATACTGATTAAACTTTCTCAATTCCTTTATAAGATTCTTAAAATGAACTTAATGTTTTTACATTATCTTTAAAATAATATAATATCATGTATAATGTATATAAATACCTTATCTAGGTAATATATAAATACTATATTTATTTAATAATGATGAGAGAAGTATACTTTTTATATTATAATAGATTAACTATGAATTTATAGTGTTCAAATATTTAATGGATAGTTTGTTTGTTATATACTCCCTTTTCTACCTTAATTGAAAATATAAAAATCGACAGTCAATCATTGAGAATTATTGTTCCCCTTGAAATTGATTGAACAAGTCATCAATATAGAGTAGAATATTTTTTTTTCTTGATTTCGATATCTCTTAGTTCAATATAATAAAAAAAGAGACACATTGTTCCATTTCTCTTGTTAACAAAAATAACCAGTATACTCCATGGTGAGGAAAAAGAGAGAAAAAAAACTATCTAGATCCTCTTGGATTTTCTTCCAAAATTCATTTAATTTAATCATGTTAATCGTATTTGGAGTCTTTGATATTTTTATAACACTAATAATAAGTTATATAGAAAAATAACTGTCCCAATTTTAAATAATACTATGAAAATCCTTTATAAACACATTAATATATTCCTTTACAATAGGCATATCTTCAATATGATGTTCCTCACAATTCATTTTTTCCAAGTATCCCTCATTATTGGGTATCAAGACCCATATTATGTAATTTGTATCAAATGGTGGTCCATCATACTTGCAACAATATTTTATTGTGGGGTAAAATGGGAAATAAAATAATATTGACCCATCCTTACTATTGATATGGGATCTATTAAGGGAGAGCCACTCTTTTCCCAATATCACATCAAATTCAACCAAGGAAGAAATAAATAGATTTGTAGTAATTATCTTCCCAAAAACCATGACAAGATAAGAGTTATATAACTTTTATAAAATCATCACCCAACCGGGTTATTTCATCTATAATTATATATACTATGCTTGAGTTTGTGAATCAATAGTATTAGCAATCATTCATGATCTAAATCAATGTGAAGAAGTAAATCCATGTAAAAAAATTATAGTTCATAAGTGGATGATGAGTGAAAATTTCAACATTTTGTTTTCATGACCCACTTTAATAATTTTTTTCATAGTATTTCCCATTTTATCTTGTATTAGGAGTTTTCAGAAGTTTATTTTCATCATTAACACTTGATTTAGTGCGGGTATTAGTGAAATTTCAATAATCCTTACAATTAGAGCATTATATTGTGGGTATTGAATACGTCATTTATTTATTTTCATCCATATAATTGGTTGACCTACTCATATATATTTATCCTTCATATGCATGAATACCTAACGTTCCATACTTGAATCTTTTACCTTTCCCTATAAGGAAATTTACTCTATGATTCTTCCTCCATTTTGACATGTAGAAAGATTAATTTTATTTCTCTTATGGGTTTTGTCATTTGAGTTTCCATGAAATTAAAATTTTAACTTATTAACCCAAAAAAGTTTAAATAATGTGTTTCTATGATCTCCACTTATAATTTTAGAGTACATCGAAATATTTTTTTATAGATACCAAAGTCTGTTATAAACAATTTATTTTCAAGACTTGGTTTTAATCCACTAATGAAATGAATGATTTTACTTTTAGGGTCAATGATAAAACCATATGTGTACCTTGAAAGCCTTGTGATGTATACTTCATGTGTATTAATGTATTCAAACTTTATTTATCTTAGCTCTAGGAATTCGTTATCAAATTTAGTGTAAATATTTTGTGTAAAATATTTATTAAAAAATACCTTCTTAAACTACTATAATTCCATAGAGTCAATTCTTTACTCTTTCCGTGTATTCATAATGATAGTTCACTATTGATCATCGTCATATTTTAAATGATAAACATCTTAAACAAAATTTTCATTCTCTAAGCACTCGATATTGAAAAATTTATTTTCAATTTTGTTTATCCATTACCCCAAAATTAATGTATTAGAAGACCCAAAAAAGGAGGGTGGACGTCACTGTATAAAAGTCTCAATGGAGATTTATTCCTTACAATGTTTTAGAGTTGTAACTAATTAATTTTATTATTTATATCCTAAATGATTTGGGTTATCCCCACCATAATTCTTTTCACGTTTTCTCTTATCCTTTTGGTTGATAATTAGAATAATTATATAATTTTTTATTACATTCATTATTTACTATATTCTACCTACTTACAACCATTAATGAAAACTAAAAACATTAGTCTAAGTATAAAAACATATTAATTAGTGTTAGTAGTCATATTATATGAAACATTAGTCTAAATATGTTCTAAATTATGAAAATTTCATTTTAAATAGTGAATTTTTATGTTCACCATACTTCACTCATCATTCATAATAGTGGGATTTAAGTTTTATCTTCTTACTTTTCGCATCCTGATCCCTAAAAATAACTAATAACACTTATAATATCATCCAAGATAATCAATATTTAACATACGTGTATATTACACCATTTTACATTAATCTTCATTACTTATCATGCTATATCATAACCCTATACCTATAGGTTTAGTCTTCTTATAAATTATATACATAAAAAAATTATTTTTAATACAATTTAAACATATTCCAAAAATTTATTTAAAAAATTAGATCATTTTAAACTCATAATAAATAATAAACATCTTCACAACCCAATGAATGGGTACATAATAAAGGGTGATTTCAGATGCCCAATATAAGTAAAAATAATAAATCTCAATAAAAGATCATAAGGGATCATAAGATGAGAATATTTTCATTAAAATATAATCAAAGTGTATGTAATAATATAAGATAATCATACCCAATAAAACAAAGATCCTAAATCACGAGTCACATCATAAGAATTTATCATAAGAAAAAATATGATTAATAGAGGTATGGAATCTTGAACCGATAATAACGAGATATGAAAAAATAACATATGAAAAATAATGTGGTATATACCTAATTATTAAAAATCATCCCTTATATCAAGGATCACCGCCAATACAATTATAAAATAGTAGAAAGAGTCCCTCAATGTATTTTCAGCACTCCCCTATCCCTAACATTTTAGGTCCTCAGATACAATGTTTTTCCCAATACCTTATAGGGATATATCAGAACCACACATCACTTAGTGGATATATTTCCTTAAGTATTTGGGTACACACCCCATTCCCAATCATCTCTAAATACAATTATTAACCCAAATAATTTGATGCATATAAGGGATCGATCCATCACATAATTAAAACCATATATATTTATTGCACACAAACCTTAAAATATTCATAGTTTTATCTCAACTTAATTAAATGATGGGAATGTAACAAGTTTCATGTAAACTTAAATAAGAAAATATCATAATAAATCATGAAACAGAAGATTGATGGAATAATTTGATCATATTCCCATTAAATCGTAAGAAGAATTAAACGTTTTTGACATATATTAAAAACAATTTATAATATAATTAACGATTTTTATTGAAAAATATTAAGTAATATCTTTTAATTTTTGATATTTTTCTTTAAAAAAAATATTTTATAAATCAAGGAGGATAATAATTACTTTTGAAACACCCTGAAATCCTAAATATAATGATTTATAATGTAAAAATATATATAACATCAACTAAATGCATTCATATAGAAAACAATAAAATGGAATACTCTTTTCCGACTTTTATAAATAGAGTCAAGGTAAATATAAATTCATCCATATGAAATATGTTAAAATATTAATTTATTTTTTATAGGAAAATAAAACATTAAATGAAGATAATAAATTATTTAATTATAAGAATGAAAATTAATATTTTTTAAATAAATGAACATAGAGGATAATTATTCCATTAAAAAAATTTAGTGATAGTGTTTGTCTTATTTAAGAGTATTATTTTGGTTCAATTTTAAACCAAATGGGAGATAAAATTCAAAGAATACATGTGAAAATAAATATTGAACATAATATAATAAAATAAATTTATTTTTAATGTTAATGAAAAAAAAAATTTCATATAGAAAATAATTCATAAACAACATTTATTTGAAAATACGATTGAAAAATAAACTCTAATAAATTTAGAAACTTTTAAATCAAAATCCTTCGAAAAATAAAATAATACATTAAAATGAAAATAAATTGAATTTAATGAATAAGATAATTAAAAAACTATTTTAAGTATATTAAACCTAAAAAAGAATTTATGTGGTGAATATGGAACATATCTTAATGAAATGAAAATTTAGAAGAGAAACCATTACCTTTACATCCAACTACTAGATTAGTGTTTTAGCATCCCATAAAATAAACAAAACCATATTAATCAATTATTTATTAAATATATTTTTATATATTACCTTTTATAATCATTATTTACAATCATTTGTTACAAAAATATTTGTTGTTTATTTTTTAGTTTCATATTTAAATGAAAAAACTTTTGATTGTTTCATAACTGTTTCATAATATTAAAATTGATCGATATTATTTGATATCAATTTCAAAATTCAAAAAATAGTTAAGGTAGTGTAAAAAAGTGATTAAATTTTTTATGTATTCCCATGGAAATTTTTTTGAAGATAGGGATATGGTTCGGGATAATAGAATCTACAAAAAACATGTTTCAGGTAATTTATCTATAATAACGAGTTATTTTATAATAATAATTCCTGTTTTGTCATAATTATAGAGCCATTTTAATAACATAAATTAAAATTTTATATCATATATTATAATTATCAATGTCATTATACTCATTCATATTATAAATGGGGAAATAATATAGAGTCGTTCATGAAGGTGATTGAACCGACCCAAATGAAAACATGTTATACTAATGAATGGGTAAAAATATATAGTTATATAAAAAAATATAAGTTAATTAGAAGAATAATTATTTTAATGTAGAAAATTAAAGTGGATAATGTGGTTTATAGGGAGCTTATTTGAGAAGGAAATTGAAAACCATGGGGAAGAACTATGTACTTACTTTTATGAACTCCATCATTCTCAAAGAAGGTTTCTTCATAATGAAGGATTTATGATTCTTTATAAGAACAAGAATCTCCAAAAAAATATAATAAAGATTAATGAGATAAAAAATGGGTAGGTGTGAAAGATATTTTCAAAGGAATATATCGAATTTTGAGGGGCTGTGTAGATCTCATTTTATAGGATAAAATGAGAGACATTCCCCTTGAACTTATATTAGGTTGAGGGTGAAGATTCAATCAT
The DNA here is from genome assembly GCA_963277665.1 of Viscum album. NCBI lineage: Eukaryota > Viridiplantae > Streptophyta > Magnoliopsida > Santalales > Viscaceae > Viscum > Viscum album. Next base: position 1,915,383,061 of record OY728125.1, on the reverse strand, counting down.
ATGGGAGTTAGGAGAGTTAATTTTGGTTATATTTCCATTATTGCCTCTAAAACCTAGAAAATAACTTCAATAATTTCTAAATATCATATTAATTAATCCAAATTCTTTCCAAGATATATTTTCACTTTTTACCTTTTACCACATTTAGTTTTTTATCATAATAATAATTTTTTACAAAAATACAATATGAACCCTATTAGAAAATTCTAAAATGATGACCCCAAATATTGAATATATTTTATCCCATTAAACTTCTAAATATGAGATATTTAACTTTTAAATTAAAGAATAAAATATACAGAGAACAATTTTTATAAAGAAGTGGTATTTTAAACATTAAGTGGTCTCAAACCTATTTCATATCAATTAATAATTAAATGATTGTTGATATATTTTTTAAAACAATGACACATTTTATTAGAATAATCCTAAAACATTTATCAATTTAATAATATATATATATATATATAATTTCATAAAATATATCACCATTTAAATATTAAATGTTTATTACCATATCACATTAAAATTAATTATTTCCCTTATTAACATGTAATTTTTTCAATAATTGATATTATAATACTTATTTTAATTATATAAATTCTTCTAAACAATCATTAATAATCATCTAAATAATATTTCATAATATTATATATTAAAATATTAAATTCAAATATTATCTTTTTATTTCATTATTTATTATTTGTGAAAGATATTATTTTCATTTTGTTATTAAAAATTATAAAAATGTAATATACCAATTGGATATATTTATACCCAACGACCACATATCCAAGGAATATATTTCCAATGACTATATATTCAATGATCATATTTTTAATTACCATATATATAATTTTCATATTTCATTCCAATATATTGCATTACACTCTTTTTTAAAATTATTCGAGTTAATTCATTTACTTATTCCTAATATATTTATAATGTTTTTCCTTGTTTCTATAGTTGAAAATGGTGATATAATATTCATGGAAACTATGAGGAAAAAGATTTTATGTTCATAATATTATTATTTACTTGTGGTGTTATCCCAATATACTATTCTCAATAATGTTTCATATTGAACTCTAATAATTTATTAATTCTTATAATATATTCAAATATTTTCCCTTAATAAAATGGTTCATATTTATTTTGGTGTTCCATGTGAAGCAATAAATTTAATGAAGTATTTATTTATCGGAAAAATAAATAATTAAATAATGGTGTGTTACATATACCCTATAATGGTCTATCATATTAAAATTATAAAAATAAACAGAAAATAAAAAATAACAGAAAAAAGAAATAATATCATGCTAAATAATATCTCATAAATTTACTTTTTTGTAATAAATCTAAATATGAATTAAAATTAAAGATAAAATTGATATATGAAATAAAACATTGTGTGTAAAACCCCTTCAACATGACTCCACATGAATATGTAAACTGCTCCAATTTGTCTTTTCACACCATCTCCAAGCTACTGAGGGAATTTGGAATTAACTGTAACTTCATGTATATAATCTGAATGTATATGAAGGGTGAGTTTACAAGGAGTGAAAATAAATTATCATCAGATACCACTAAAAACCTAATCATTCCTTAGAGTTTTACTCAATCATATATATAAATATTGTAAATATTATTAATGATTTTATAGTATCAATTTTAGAATATAAATAATTTATCTGGCATTATCTACACACGAAGTTGATTGGTTGCCTACTTTAACCAATGATATTAGATCCATTGATATCAATAAATGATTTAGGTATCTAAAAAATGGATCATATCATTTCATTTTCCAAACACATGTAATCTCATAGAAACCCAAACATAAGGCAATGCCTAGTGAAACTCATGGTTTGTATTTTAATTTCCAATTTCTTTTCCTAACACAATGATAATTTCCTTTGACCAACATAATGGAATTTTTATCAACCAAATAGTTTTTATTAAACATCTCAAACACCATCCATTTTCACCAAAAATTTTAAAATTAAAATATTAAATAACTAAAAAAATACCTCATTCACTTTAAAAAGCACACACAAAAATGATTTCAAATTAAGACACATTTTTATACATAAATATATAATATCTAAGAAGCATAATTCACATAAAATTACTCAGTTTCAACCAAATATACCTATTTCTAAACTAATAATTCAATAACCAATAATTTTACATTATATTTTCACTATACAAAATCTTGTATTCAATTTCCACTAATAAATATTTCATTATATCCAAGATTTTCACTAAAAAGGTTATCTAAACATATATCTAGCTGTTCAATATCATTAAATCTATTCAAACCAATTTTTTATGTTTATTTTATCTAATTAATATCTATATTTAAGTAGTTACCCAAAATTAAAACACTCATAACATTAATATATTAAACCAAAACACCTATCTTGAACAAATACATCATAGAATGAATTTATATGGCACGAAGAAACTCTATAACACATCAATGTATTAACTAAAGTTTAATTCCATCCCTCACTAATTCCTTATTAATTCAATCATTAATGATAATATAATATTCAACATTATTTTGTCAATTCTTTTTAATCCATCAATTTATTCATGAAATAATATAATTTCATCATTATACACATTTATAAAAAATCCACATCACATTAAAATTATTGATTTTATTTCTACATCATTAAAACAAATTATTAAGGTAACCTAAGTAGAATAAATCTTTAAATTATAAAAATATTTTACAATTCATATAAAATCACTTGATAAAACACCAATGAGTATAAGAGGTCATCAACCTTACACATAATGGATAATATGAATAATGAGGGAAGAAATAATTTATATTAGAATCAAGGGAATATAAAAATTAATCATCCTAGATGCAAAGAGAGATAAATAAAAATTTTTAATGGGAAAAACATTACACCTTATCATAAAATGATTAGGTTACCATAGATTTAATTAAGTTGAATCGAAAACCATCATCAAATCATTATTATCATTTTAAATGGAGGAGAAATTTACACAAGAATGTAGAATGATAATGAAAGAGATTATGGTCAGAGGAATTTATTGAAAACACCTAGAAAAATAAAAATAGGGATGTTGACCTAGATATAAATGATAAAAAAACTATAATAGGTTGTGGGGAGGGGGGGGGATAATTGTGATGCGAAAAAATAATTTTTCGCCCACTAAAATATTAATATGACCTGAATATATAAATTCCAATCAATTAGAATAATAAATGTAAACACACAAGATACCAAGAGATATATATAGGGAAAAATTAGTACAATTTATAGATAATCACTTAACAAAAAATAGAAATAAAATTATAAAATAACATTGTAATGAAAAAACATCAAATTTTAGATAAAAATATATATACTCCTAAAAGGATATTATTATCAAAAAATAAAAATAAAAGGAATTATTTGGGTTTATCCCAAAGTGTTAGGAAATTCAATAAATTGAAATAATGTATCCAATTTACACCATTTGAATATATTCATTATATATTTGATCCGATGGATCGTGTTTGTATTCAGAATTCCTCAAAACATCAGTCGATAACAAGTCACTCAATCAACACGAACATCTTTGATCAATATGATATATAATATATTCCTATGATAAAAATATCATTTAACTCAGAATTAAATTGGGAATATTTTTTTCCATAGAGACTCATTGATCAAATTGAGTAGATAAAGAATAATTTTACACAAAAATTATAAGGACCCAAAATTAAATATTACATATTCTAGTGTCTTAAGATTATATTTTTTTCTTTTATCCACAAAGATATTTTAGTTTTAGAGTTTTAGGTAATTATGTCATAATTCTTATATAGAAATCAAACATATTACAAGGTAGACACTCATACTAACTATATATTTTTTCTATAAACGAAAACCTTCAAAAAGGGATATGTTTTATTTTCATTAATGTTTTCACAACTTTCAGCATGAAGTTTTTTTAGTTACCAATCATTAAAACCATTAGAAGGAATTTAAAAAAATGGTATGAGAACAAAACTATTAGTAACTTATATAAATGAATAAAATAATTAGTCCAATAAAAAACATTAAAACCCATGAAAATCTCTTTCATAAAAACATATTTTTTTTTTCTGAAAATAGAATCAATTTTTTACTTTATAAAGACTTATATATTACCTTTTGAAATCAAATTATTTCCACAAAAAATCTTAGGAAGCATTAAAGAGTCTTTTACATGCCTATGAAAATCATCTTAAAACACTTTAAAATCCCTTAAAACAGGAATAACCATATGACTGAATTCTAACATTATTCTTCCAAGAACATAATAATTACACAACTAACTAGAGAAAAATCTAGGAACGCCCATCATATAATCTATTACCAGATCACCCAATGCTATCTGGGAATAACAATCGTCTAATCTATACTAGGATCACCTAGTTCAATCTAGGAACACCCACCATATAAGATTTATCAGTTTCACCTATGAGATATAATGGGACTTTAACCTTCATAAGAAATTTATAAGGAGTATATCATAAACAATAACCTTGGAAAAATATTTTAAACCCATGTAAAAAAAATCATATATTAAAATACCCTTTCTTCTTAAAAACCCAATATCAATTCTAAAATACTAAGTAAAGGTTATAGAGGGATTTTATTAGAAGAAAATATTAAATCATATAAAAGAAGATGAATAAAAAATAATGGTTATAGAGACAGGACAATTTTTTGTGAACATATACTTTAAAATAGAACATATCAATTTTTTTGTAAATAATGTCAAACATTTTGTAAAAATATTTCTTTTTAAAACGTTTTAAAGGAATTAAAAGGAAATAATTTATTAAAATATAGAATCTACACACCTATCAAAGAAAACCATTTTCTTTGAAATGAACAATTGAAAATTATAAAGGAAACTTCAAAGCATTGAGGTAGTATAACGATAGGTAATTCTGTTCAATCTGTATATTTTAAAAAATATATTCCATTTGTATTTTGTAAAAATACTTGATTGAGGAAGTTTAAAAGATGGGTTTTAAATGAAATCTTCTTACGTAGAGTCTGAATAATCATATATATTTTTTATATTCCAGAAAAATAATATAATGATAATTATTTAATTTATTTATTTATTTTCATTTACATTTCGCAATTATTTTACTTATTACCTTATCATATAAAATTACATAATAATTTAAGTTTATGTCAGTTATTTTGATGATATTATATTCATATTTATAAAAATGGATTTAGTAAGCTGACTATAGTCAAATAGGTCATTATTCTATAGAAGAGGTTTTGAGAAATGAACTATCATATGGTAATGGAGATAGTAGGCCATATGTATTCCTGAGTAACATTTCCATTTTGGAACAATCATTAGGGAAATACGTTAAGTATTACATTATCTTGACATAATGATCATAATGTAAAAAATATAAAAGTAATTCTTTATATATAGATATATCACCAATGTATTGTGATAATGAAAATGAATCATATTGATCCGTGGAGGTGGCGGTCTACATGTATGCACAAACAACATTAATATTTTTGAGTGAAAGGAAAGGTAAGATGGTATATGATATATAATATTTTCATAATGATAAAAATGTCTTGAATATCATATATATAAGAACCTAGATCTTCATTTTATGTATAGATATTTATTTTGCGTATTTTATTAGGGAAAAAGGAAGAAATGAGAATTTTCTAAGTATACGCCGTGTACTAATGAGTACACACCTTGTACTCGGGTACTACGTATAGTCATGTACTGGTTATATAACACCTAAGTACATGGACGTTTGGTGACCTGGTAGACCTCTTAATGCGGGGGTTAGTTAAGGATACTACACGATGTGTACCTTTGATGAACACCAAGTGTAGTTATTTTTATTTGATAAATTGGTGTGGGGTAATGTATCATCCCCAGAAACTTTCTCTTCTCCCCTTGGTTCATACAAAAGAGAAATAGAAGGGTTGATGATCTCAGAACACCACCTGACTCTCCGTCTAACCACCGACTGAGACACTGTCAGGTGTGTTGGAATCCCACCAGTGATTTATCAAAATCCCAAGAGCTTCTATTACCAATTCTTACTCTCTTGTGAGTTATTCAAGGTTGAAAATTTTCACCTTTTTTTAGATCTACGCTAATATAGGCTGATTTAAGGGATAATGTTCAAGTATATCAATCGGGTGATATCAAGGCAGGTGTTTTGTGCCTTTTGTTGATCATGTTTGGAATATATATGCTAAAATTGACGTATACCCATGTTTGGGGTATTGCGTGTTTTGTAATTAAACCCTTTTTATTACCTGTTATGGTTTGGTTGATTGATAAAGGGTAGTTTTATATGCGTAAGGTTGGATAGCTTGTTTATGGGACACACTATCAGTGTGATTCCTTTGTTTGACAATTTATTTCTATTTAGCCAATGTTTCCTATGAGGCATACCTCATTTTCCATGGCTTCAATTTATTAGTATGGAGTTTGATTGATTTTATGAGATTCCTATTATATGAATTGTGGATGTTTGACCAAGGGGAATTTTACAATGAGAGATTATTGAGTTAGGGTCACTTATTTATGTTTTACTGTCATATTGACCAAGGGTGTATTTACTGTGAGAGATTCTAGGTGGTCATTGGCCTGGGGGTTTATATAGTGGAAATTTCCTGGGTGGTCCTTTATAACTGGTTGATGATATGTTGACCAATGGGTATTGACCATTTGAGCTACCCATGTGGTCATTTTTAGAAGATTAGTGCTATGTTAGACCAAGGGGTTAGACCATGAGAGCTACCCAAAGTGTTATTATTAAATAAAATGTTGTTATCTTAGACCAGGGGGATTATACTGTGAGAATATTCCCCAAGGGTTTCTATTGAATAATTGAGTGATTGTGACGAGCCTACCAAGCCAAAGCACATGCTTGAACTTAGTCTACCATGATTGTTAGATGGTATTCTAATACCTCTATTTTGTTACCATTATACTTGGGGCATAGAACTTAGGCTAGATACAGAGGTTTAAATGATTCTAAGGATCTAATAATATATTTAAATGAATATAATTTAAAACTATAGGATTATTTGATTTTTGAGTACTTCCTAGTTTATTGCTTCATTAATGAATATTGCCTACTAAATATTTTCACTGACAGTTAGGGACAGTTCTTTTGGTGGTTTCCTACTAGAATTCATCTTACATATAGGTTGGGTCATGATTTTGGACACAAATAGATTATATGGTTGCAAGTATAAATAATGAAAATCTCCCTTCTTCATTAGGTACTTGAATACTCAAGGAGCTAGATGGCATGGGTCCAAGATGAGGCTTACGATGCAGTTGGAGTTTATTTATTTTCTATACTTTGGTTTTAGTATTGTATTTCCTTCATTGCGAATTTTTAGCAGATTTTCTAGAAACATGTTACATTCATCATTTATATTTATATATATACATATTCTCCAATTGTTATAATATTATCACTCTGCAGCTGTTTACTTATGTTGAATGGAATTAATGCTTCTGCAATTGTTTTTTATTTGTTATTCCATTGGGTATACTCTTCTAATGATGGAATAGTTTCCCCATTATATGAACTTGGCTTTCACTCCTAGCTGGAAACCTCTAGAATTTAGGAAAATACACTTGAGATCATGCGAACAACTTGGTTCGAGGAACCTTTGGGCGGTACTCGGAATTGGGACATTTTAAAGTGGTATCAGAAGAGGTTCTTTTCTATTTTTTCTTACTATTTGAAGAATATAGACATGGATAGAAAGGAATAGGCTGTTCTTAATAAGCTGTGACTGGGAGTAGCTGACCCATGAACAGAGAAATCCATGTTACCTCAAATATTTGAATTTTTCTGGGTTTTCAATTGTTACAGTTGATTTGATTTCACCATTGGGTGACAAAATTGTTTTGTGCTGTTATTGTTGATATCATTGTGGTTATGTTTCTATTACAACATGATGAGTTTAGGGTATTCAATATCATGAATCATATATGCAATTTTAAGAGATCAGATGTCATGAATTCTTGTCATACCATTTAGGGTTCATTATTGATTGTAGTCTGTTGTGATAGATGTTGTGCTAGATATCAATGTTGTTTCGATAGATACCGTGATAGAAATAAATTATATTTTGATAAGGTATTGGTATATGTAATATTTATTTTGGATGGATTCCAAGATTTGGTCCTTTAGGTGTTATGGTCCATCATGGATCAGAATTTTGTTGGATCATGTTTGAACTATAAATGAATTATATTTAGTCATAATATGAATAAGGATGCATAAATTTGATTTGCGGGGGTTATGGGAACTCATGAATCAGAAATTGTCTTGACTTGGCCAAATTTTTATGATTTTGGGAATTTGAGAGAAGTTTTAGAGGCTTACTATAGGGAAACCTCGACAACACGCCGTGTGATGTTATGAACACATGCCATGATTTCTTCTATTATGGAAGAACTAAATTTTATTAAGTACAGGACATGTACTATATGTACTTGCCGTGTAGTTTTTGACCACATGAATAACTGTGTGAGAAGAGAAATGGGGTTGACAAACATTTTCTAGAACATGCCATGTACTGGGAGTACACACCACGCTGTAAAAGACCATGTATCTGGCCGTGTGGCTAATGACACAGGTGGATGGATTTTAGGTTGTACACACCGTGTCTTGTTTATATAAATCATGTAATAATTGACCATGTATCCAGCCTTTTGAATAACTACATGAGTGGATGAAACTTAAGTAGTACATGCTGCGTCTAGGTTGAACACTCCCTATAGTGTCATACTGGCAGAACCGTGTAGTTCTAGCCATGTAGAAGAACTTTGGTAGGAGGGGATATTCACGTACACACCATGTCTCAAAAAGAACATGTAACAGTAGAAGATTTTATGAAAAATACTCTTTTAATTTCATTTATGTCTTCTATTGTACACTAATCCAAGATTATATTGTACAGTACGCAACATCATATTAGCTTGCAGTATAGACAACACTATTCTTGGCTCGTGTTACAAATAATTTCAAGTTCGTTTTGAGGAAATTATTCTACGCAACATTAAGTATAGATTTTGTTTAATGTATAAATGAAATAAGTTTTGATTATGTTATATGCAACATCAAACGAAGCTTTCACTAAACATAGCCCGGACTTGGATTTAATTACAGGCAATCAAAACCTTCGTCGATAGCGTGTGTAGTACACAATACCATGTTTCACTAAACGAGATACTATTATAATATTATTATGAACTAGCCGTTATAAATATTAATACCCACTTTTTGAAATTTTATAAATTCTATCTTTTAAAATAGACATCAATTTTGGATTCGGAATATGGAAATTATCCTAGGGTGAATTTTTGTTATTTTTCAGAAAACATTCAATTTTCTGATGAATAGGGAAAACACTGGGAAACTATTTAAAAGCTGACTTTTTATTTAAATTATTATTTATTTTATTTAAATTTATTTTAAGTCAAAATTGATACATAATACTTATATAAGTTCAATTTAATACATTGGAGTCGTTTTATAATAATTTTATATATATAAAAATTTATTGAACTTTTCACCGTGTTTTACCCACCTACTAGGAGAATTTGAAAATTTACATAAAACATAATTTTACCACTTCAGTGAGTGGATTTTTGAGAAAATCCAAGAGGAAAAGTAAATATCAAGGAGTAAAATGTGGTTCAATAAGATAAAAATAATTTTTGGCAAATAGTAACTTTTTACTTTTTGTTACCACGGTTAAAAGTAAATAGTAAAATTAAGGTTAAAAATGGTATTATTATTACCCTAACACATATCCTAATTCTATTGGATAAGTGTAATTCGACCAAAAACAACCTTAGGAATAAATTATTACCCTTTAGGTCCACTTGGATTTGATTAGGACATTTATTATTATTTTATTTAAAGAAAAGTTAAAATAGTTAAAATCAAAGTTTAATAACTAAAACATTTTTAATATAGGGTTATACATAAGATAAAATCAACTGAAATATTAATTAGAAAAATAATACTATTTCCTACATAATTGTATTTTATTTATAATTTTTAGACATTATATAATTTAATTTATTTATGACAAAATGATTATACAATAATTACCTTATTAATGAAATATTAACATAATTGATGTTATAATTACACAAATAAATGTAATTTTAGACTTTTTATGAATTAAACTAATTTTATATGATAACATGACATGTTAGTATTTATTAAATTAACTTTGTTTGAACTAAACATGTGTTATTATTTTCACAAAAATCAATTACCAAATAGTGTAAAATTGACATAAAATTGTTTTTTAAACAAATATTACATTATTAATTGATATTCTATTCCTAAAAAATATAAGGATTTGCCAAATGAAATAGATAAGGTTATATATATTAATTATGAACCACTTGAGGTTCGTTTGTCCTGTTATAGTAAGTTTATTAACCATATTGTGTAAGGAAACAAGAAGACACCGTAAAAGTAAAATTATTTAACTTAGAGTTAAAGCCAAATGAAAAGGTCAAAATAGCAACCTAAACTTGTCTAGAACGTATTGGTTGAGAGGATTTAGACCCATCCTCACTTTGGTCTCTAAATAAATCAATTTTGAGCTATTATAAGCATAATATGAATCTATTATAAAATAATATTTTGTGTTTTTCCTAAGGTGCCCCTCTCCTCCCTTAAAAATGGTCACCTCCTCCCTCTTCTCTATACACAATTTTGAGCCTTGAAGATCTTCCAAACCCTGCCCATTTACCTTATAAACTTCCCTAGAAACATTATAGAGGTTCTGGTCTCCTCAAAATACCATCTCTATTGCCTTAAAAAGAATATTAAAAGAGGTGCGTCGAAGAAGAGGTAATCTCTTCTACCGATTCTTTGAAGTATCTTTCTTCTTCAACATCTTCTTCTTTAGTTGTTTAATTATAGAGTAATAACATAAGTATCAATAATATACTGATATGCTATTATAAATATGAAACAAACCCATTTAACCTTCTATCCATCTTATGGAAAAAGAAATCACCGCGCGTGCGTACGTACGGAATGCCGTCTCTACGCCTTGGTGTAATCTGTTTTTCCACCACCACCTTATTTGTATGGGTATAATGGTGTAAAGAATAAATATATATAGTTATTATTACATAATATTTATTCTGAGATATTATATCATCCACTCTAATTAAAATCAACAATTATGGGACTGATATCATCGCTCGTGCGTACGTACGGATTACCGTCTCCACGATGCGATGAGATTCATTCTCCATGTTAAACATTCAAGAATGATTTTAAAGTATATATAATGAATAATAATGAAATATATGACATAATGAAGCTACTTTATTTATGTATTTATATATATATGTCATCTAATTACTTCTATTCAAGTCAATAAGGAAAGGAAAACAACATTCATGCGTACGTACGGCCTATCGTCTCCATGAACGGTGTGTTTAATTTCATTTATATATCTATTATGTATATATATACTGAATATATATGATATATAAATCATTTTTTACATTCTGAATGTAAGTAAATCATGATATAGTTAATATTAATATCAACAAAAACAAGTACAAAGACGTACGATAAATAAAACGATTTTACCCAAAACGTTGCTTTAACATGGAATTTACAAAAGAACGGGTAATATAAAGTCATAAGTGAACCATAAATGATATGATAACAATGAATATGAATCTATAATAAGTAAATGGCATTATTTAAATCATTATACAGGAGTTTTGGATACGTATAAAGCATATCAGACCTAAGGTAAAGAATAGTTTCGAAAAACTAATTTTTATCCAAGATTTAATATATGTATGTATTTACTGGGGTTATATTATTTTCATCCATGTCCATTAAAATGATTTTCATAAAGTGTTTAAGATTCTTCCATGTATTTTTAATGTAATTTTACCCCAATTTGACTTTTACATTGTGTTATGGAAAGAATCTTTCGTTTTTTACCATATGAGTAACTTTTTGACTTTTCCGTCAAAAGTGTGAGAATAAATTTTTTTAACTTATATGGCATGAACGGATTTTCACGGCTTCATAACACCTTATTTTTATGAATATTACTCAACAATATTTCATGAGTATTTTCAACAAAATCCTTTTCTTTTAAAATTCCATTTCATTTTGAGAAAAGAAAATGATTTTTAAGAATAAAGGATATTTTCCTCAAGAATTCATTTCAAGTGTTTTGTCAAAAATATTTTCCATATAAGATGACATTATTTAGTATGATTATGTTTCAAGTATAATGTCTCTATTATTTACGTGGTTTGATTATTTGTATGATGAAATGATATCCATTTCTATTATATGGATTACATTATGATGGGATGATGTTTATGAAACCGATTTTATTCTTTGGGTTATGATGAATGATTTATGTTTATTTCGTGGCAAAAGTAAGAATTATTTCATTATTATATATGTAGGACCTATATATTCCTCTAATTCATTGGGTAAATATATATATATATCTCATGAGATATACATGGATGGAATGGTAAGTTAATCCTGTTAAGTGATACAAGACTGGAATGAAGAGTGAACTCGATTCAGAAAGGGACTTTGTCCACAAAGATGGTCTTGGCAGTTATGCCTTGGATTCTATGGAAATCATATCATTTGATTTAATGGTTTTCCACAATTACATGTTATATTACCATGCTATTTTATCATGATTTATGTTCATTTATGATCTATTCCTTATGTTCTGCCATGTTTTATGTCATTGCTTAGGATTTTGATGTTTAAATATTTTGTTCATGTTTTTAAGTTCAAATGTATATGGTTTGTTTTATTTTCTCCATACTTACCCTTACTGAGAATTTATGCTCACCCATTATATGTTTTCTTTTCCCTAGGATACAATGAAAGGTTTTAGAGAAGAAAACAAAAGGGTAAGATCTTTATGGGAGATGTTGAAGATCTTTCATCGTGATTAGAAGATTATGTTCCACGTTTCCAAAGACACTAAACTATTACGGTCCTTGTGTGTTGGTTTTTGTTATGTATTAAGTATTCTGAAAAAGTAAGGTAATTTTCATGTATGTCAACTTTCAATTCACTATAGTTGGTATCAGATGAAATGTTTAGTTAACCTTTGGAAACTAGGATGCGGAAAATTTAGTGAGATTCATAGAGATATTTCTAAGGTATGTCTATGGATGTCCCTAAGGTTAAGTATAAGTATAGGTTATAGTCCTAGAATTATAGCAATGATTATAGAATAAATCCTAAGATATAAGATATTGAAGGTACTCCCCCTTGATTATGATTTTTTTCCTCTCACACTATTCTTTTTTGGATTTAGAAAATGGCTGGAAACAGGAAGATTCACGATAATGGAGGATATGATGGACAATGGAATGATATTATTCATGAGCAACCAAATGAAATTGGATATAGAAGTCCAAATATCGTTGTTATGCTTAATCAGAAATATCATAATATTATCAATAGTATCAACATTGGTATGTTTCCTGACACAGCTAATAAGAGAAAGTTGGATTTTCATTATGATCATAGAGTAAAGAAAGTTCAGTTTACATCATGTAAATCATGTGGGAAGAGGAATCAAGGAGAATCTTTCAAAGGAATTTGAAGATGCTTTGGTTGTCGAAAAGAAAGACACAAATCCAGTAATTTTAAAGGAAACGGTTCAGTTAATATCATGGAAAAGGATAATGGTATTTCTAATACATCAACAATGGTTAAATGTTTAAAATGTGGAATGCACGAGCATTATGAAAACCAATTCCCTAAGGAAAAATCTCATGAAGAGAATCAGCATGGTCATATGGGTAGTATTTATGTGGATGATGATGAAGAGACTACAAATGATATATGAGATGAATGAAATGATGAATCCCAGTTAGTGGTTTAAGAAGGTAGTGGAATGATTGTATTTTTATCAAGAATAATTTATGGTACTATGGAATAAAGAAAAATATAAGGATTATTACACTATTATCATTCCATGAGTTTTTGAAAGTATATGATGAATGGTATCAGTAACCATGAAATGTTATACAGATATTTTTGGAACGCAGATGATATAAGAATAATGAAGGTATAAGAAGATAATGAAATGTTTGATAATATTAATGATCTCATGACTGATATAATGACAAAGTGATATCCTGGTTTGAGTTGAGTATATAGAAATTTTGGGATCATTCATGTTTTCACAAATATTATATGGTTATACATGTTTCAATATAATACATGATTAAGGTATTAACATGTTTGAAATCCGATCAACAAGATGTATCTTATGATATATGGGGGATAAATGATTGTATTCAGGTTCTTGTTATGTGACCATTCAAGTAGTCATTTTCTTTATACTATGAGATTGGACAGATGTATTTGGGATAAGCCTAAAGATTGGAATGGATTATGTTGAACATTAGATAGTATTATTTAAGGATAGAACACGTTTTTCGATATTATTTATGGAATGTTATAAAAGTATAGTTTTAGAAAAAGGAAAACCCATAGGATGAGGGACAACTCGTCGTGCCAGACAAGGCTGTGGGAATCGGACCCACAACCAAAGTATGATGGGCCTTTATCGCATACCACTGTCCTACAGGAATTCCCTGGTTAGTATAAATTAGTTCTAATTTATTAAGTGGTATGATATATTAACTATAAGTCCATTTTAGGAACCATATATGATTAATCTCACTATAGATGGACTTATGTATATTTAATAAATTTTTCTAACTTTTTTATTGAGATAGATGGAATGACCTATCATTCTATCGCATGATCTGATAAAACTTCACGAATGACAAATTCAACTTCATTTATTTAAGAGATGATGTGTAAATTGTTCAAGGAATGACCAACAATGAGAATGTACCAAAATCAAGAAAGTATTTCTTCTAATTCCAATTTTTTCAACTTTAGGGAAATGATCTTGAAAACCAAAAATGTTGTCCTATTGCCCTCATATCTGATGAATCATATGGTACCTTAGATCATCACAAATTTATGGTTTTTTGAATGTTGTCTTTTTCATAGCCATGTTCTCTACCACACCTCATCAGAACTTGACGGTTATATTTCTCTTCCGTTTCCATATTTTAACCTATTTTCTCCTATGTGGAAACCCAATGATGAGTTAATTTTGGAAACCGTTAAATTTCATACATTAGTTTTCAAAATTAAGATTTATTATTCCTTATTATGATGTGGGTTTCTATGAAAGAAACTTTAAAATATTAAACCATTTATAACCCCGACGAATTTCGAGGGCGAAATTCATTTTAAGGGGGGTAGAATGTAACCCCCTGATATTTTAGGAAAAATATTCTTTTAATTTAATTGAAGTATTCTAATGTACACTACAACAATATTATCTTGTAATATACACAACACCGTATTATCTTCTAGTATACACAACACTATTCTTGGCTCATGTTACAAACAATTTCATGTTTTTTGTGTGGAAATTATTCTCCGCAACATTAAGTATAGATTTTGTTTAATGTATAAATGAAATAAGTTTTGATTATGTTATAAGCAACACCAAACAGATAATTCACTACACACATCCTTGACTTGTCTTACGTTACACGCAATCAAGACCTTCCACAATAGTGTGTGTAATACGCAATATCGAGTTTCACTAAATGAGATATTATTATAATATTATTATATACTAGCCATTATGAATAGTAATACCCACTTTTTGAAATTTTTTAGATTTTAACTTTCAAAATGGACTTCATTTTTGGATTTGTAATATCAATATTACCCTATGGTGATTTTTTTGTATTTTTCTAAAATCATTCAATTTTTGACGAATAGTGAAAACAATTGGTTACTATTTAAAAACCCACTTTTTATTTAAATAATTATTTATTTTATTTAAATTTATTTTAGGTCAATATATATATAATACCTATATAAGTTCAATGTAATTCATTGGAGTCATTTTATAATAATTTTAGATGTATAAAAATTTATTGAACTTTTCACCGTGTTTTACCCACATCCTAGGAGAATTCGTAAATTTACATAAAACATATTTTACACCTTTTGTGAGTGGAATTTCGAAATTCCGAGAGAAACAGTTAATATCAAGGATTAAAATGTGGTTCAATAAGATAAAAATAATTTTTGGTGAATAGTTACTTTTTACTTTTATTTACCACGGTTAAAAGTAAATAGGGTAATTAAGGGTAAAAATGATATTATTATTACCCTAACACATATCCTAATTCTATTGGATAAGTGTAATTTGACCAAAAAAACCATAGGAATAAAATATTACCCTTTAGGTCCACTTGGATTATATGAGGACACTTATTATTATTTTATTTAATGTATAGTTAAAATAGTTAAAATCAAAGTTTAATTATTAAAAAAAAATTAATATAGGGATATACATAAGATAAATTTGACTATAAATATTAATTAGAAATCTAACACTATTTCCTACATAATGGTATTTTATTTATAATTTTTAGACTTTAAATAATTTAATTTATTTTTGACACAATGATGATGTAGTAATTACCTTATTAATGGAATACTAACATAATTGATGTTATAAATACCAGAATAAATGTAATTTGTGACTTTTTAAGAACTCCACTAATTTTATAGGTTAATATGGAATGTTAGTATTTATGAAATTAAATTTTTTCCAACTAATCAATCTGTTATGATTTTCAAAAAATCAATTACCAAATACTGTCAAAATTGACACAAAATAGTTTTTAGAACAAATATAATATTATTAATTGATATTATATTTAAAAAAATTTAACCATCATCCAAATGACATAGATATGATTATATATATTAATAATTAACCACATGGGGTTCTTTTTTCTTGTTATAGTAAGTTCATTAAGCATATATTGTAAGAAAACAAGAAGACACAGTAAAAGTTAAATTATTTAACTTTGAGTTAAATCTAAATGATAAGGTTAAAATAGTAAATTAAACTTTTCAACAACCTATTGGTTGAGATTATTTCGACCTATCCCCACTTTAATCTCTAAATAAATCAATTTGGAGCTATCATAAACCAAATATGACTTTATTATAAAATAATATTTTATGTCTTTCCTAAGGTGCCCCTCTCCTCCCTTATAAAAGGACACATCCTATCTCTTCTCTTTACATAATTTTGATCCTTGAAGATCTGTAAAACCATAACAATTTCCCTTCTCAACTTCCCTAGAAACATTATAGAGGTTATGGTCTCCTCAAAATACCAAATCTATGCCTTAAGAGGAAGCTTAAATGAATTGCGTCATAGAAGAGGTAATCTCTTCTATCGATTCTTTCAAGTGTCTTTCCTCTTCAACTTATTATTATTTAGTTGTTTCATTATAAAGTTATAACATAAGTATCAATAATATACTGATATGTTATTTTAAATATGAAAGAACCCCATTTCAACTTTTATCCATCCTACGGAAAATGAAATCTTCGTGCGTGCGTACGTACAGAATACCGTTTCCACGCCGTGGTGTAATCTGTTTTTCCACCACCACCTTACTTAGATGGGTATAATTGTGTAAAGAATAAATATATATATTTATTATAACATCATACTAATTATGAGATATTATATCATCCACTCCAATCCAATTCAATAATTATGGGAACGATATCATCGCTCGTGCGTACGTACAGATTACCGTCTCTACGACGTGATGAGATTCATTCTCCATGTTAACCATTCAAGAATGATTATAAAGTATATATAATGAATAATAATTAAATATATGAAATAATGAAACTACTTAATTTATGTATATATATATATATATGTCATATACTTACTTCCAGTCAAGTCAATAAGGAAAGGAAAACATCATTCATGCGTATGTAAGGCCTACCGTCTCCATGAACGGTGTGTTTAATTTAATTTATCTATATATTATATATATATACTGAATATATATGATATATAAATCATGTTTTACATTCTGGAAGTAATTTAATAATTATATAAGTAATAATAATATCAATAACAACAAGTCCAAACACGTACAATAAATAAAACGATTTTACCCAAAACGCTGCTTTAACATTGAATTTAAAAAAGAACAGGTAATATAAAGTCATAAGTGAACCATATATGATATCATAAAATTGAATATAATTCTGTAATAAGTAAATGAAATTATTTAAATCATTATATAGGAGTTTTGGATATGTACGAAGCATACCAGACCCAAGGTAAGGGATAATTTTTCAAAACTCATTTTTATTCGAGATTGCTTATACGTAAGTATTTACGGGGGTTATATTTTTTTCATCCATGTCCATAAAAATTCTATTCATAAAGTGTTTAATATTATTACATGTATTTTTAATTTCATATTTACCCCTCTTTGACTTTTAAATTGTTTTATGGAAAGAATATTTTTTTTGTTTACCATACGAGGAACTTTTTGACTTTTCCGGTTAAAGTACGAGAATAATATATTTTTTAAATTATTCGGAAAGAATAGATTTTTACGGTTTCATAACGCCTTATTTTCATGAAAATTACTCTAAAGGATTTCATGATTATTTTCAACAAAGTCCTTTTGTTTTAAAATTTCATGGCATTTTGTGAAAAGAAAATGATTTTAAAGAAGAAAGGATATTTTCCTCAAGAATTAATTTCAAGTGTTTTGTCAAAATTATTTTCCATCTAAGATTACATTATTTAGTATTATTATGTTTCATGTATAATTTCCTTATTATTTACATGGTTTGATTATTTTTATGATGAAATTATATCCATTTATTTTATATCGATTACGTTATGATGTGATGATGTCTATGAAACCCATTTTATTCTTTGGGTTATGATGAATGATTTATGTTTATTTTGTGGCACAAGTAAGAATTATATCATTAAGAGATGGGTGGGACCTATATATCCATACAATGAATTGGGTAAAGATTTATATCTCATTAGATAGACATGGCTAGAACGGTATGTTAATCTGGTTCAGTGATACAGGGCTGGAATGAGGAGTAAACTCTATTCAGAAAGGGACTTTGTCCACTAAGATGGTCTTGGGAGCAATGCCTTGGCTACTATGGAAATAATATCATGTTATTAATGTTTTCCACAATTATATCTTTTATTCCAATGCTATTTTATCATGATTGAGGTTCCATTATGATCTATTCCTTATGTACTACCATGTTTTATGACATAGCTCAGGATTTTGATGTTTAAATATTATGTTCATCTTTTTAAGTTGAAATGTATATGGTTTGTTTTATTTCTCTTTACTTACCCTTACTAAGAATTTGAGCTCACCCTTTATATGATTTATTTTCCCTAGGATATAAAGAAAGTTTTTGGTAAGAAAAAAGGGGAAGATCTATATGGGAGATGTTGAAGATCATTCACCATGATTAAAAGATTATGTTCTGAGTTTCCAAAGACACTAAAATATTACGGTCCTTGTGTGTTGGTTTTTGTTATGTATAAAGTATTCTGAAAAAGTAATGTAATTTCCATGTACAGTAATATTTTGGTCGCTATAGTTGGTATCATAGGAGAGGTTTAATTAACCTTTGGAAACTAGGATGAAGAAACTTTTGTGAGATCCCTAGAGATATTTCTAAGGTATGTATAGGGATGTGCCTAAGGGTAAGTATAAGTATATATTTATAGTCCTAGAAATACTATAACGATATTAAAATTAAACCTAATTTGTTAGATATTGAAAGTACTCCCCCTTGATTATGTTTTTTTCCTCTCACACTATTCTTTTTGAGTTTTAGAAAATGGCTAGAAACAAGATGATTCATGATAATGGAGGATATGATAGACAATGGAATGATATTATTCATGAGAAACCAAATGAAATTGAATCTATAAGTCCACATATATTTATTATGCCTAATCAGAAATCTCATAATATGATCAATAATCTAAACTTTGGTTAGTTTCCAGACTCAGCTAATAAGAGAAAGTTGGAGTTTCATGATGATCATAGAGGAAAGAAACTTCAATTTCCTTCTTGTAAATCATGTGGGAAGAGGCATCATGTAGAATGTTTCAAAGGAACTAGAATATTCTTTGGGTGTGGAAAAGAAGGACACAAATCCAGTAATTGTAAATTAAAAGGTTCAGTTAACACCACGAGTATTGCTAAGACATCAATGATGGTTAAATGTTATAAATGTGGAATTTACAAGCATTAAGAAAAACAATGACCTAAGCGAAAATCTCATGAAGAGAATCAGCATGTTCATATGGCTAGCATTTATTTGGATGATGATAACGAGACTACAAATGATATATGAGATGAATGATATTATGAAGCTTAGTAAGTGGTTTACGAGGGTAGTGGAATGATTGCATGTTTATCAAGAATAATGCATGGTACTATGGCTTAAAGAAAAATATAAGGATTGTTACACTGTTGTCTTTCCTTGAGTTTTTGAAAGTATATGATGAATGGCACCGGTAACCATGAGGTTTTATTCAGATATTTTTTGAAAGAAGATGAGATGAGCATAATGGAGGGATAAGGAGATAGTGAAATGTTTGATAATATTAACGATCTCATGAATGATATAAGGACAAAGTGATATCATGGTTTGAGTATATAGAAATTATAGGATCATTCATGTTTTCACAAAGATTATATGGTTATACATGTCTCAAGAGAATATATGATTATGAAATTCACATGTTTGAAATGCAGTAAAAAAGATAAATCTTATGATATATGGGGGAAAAATGATGGTATTAATGTGCTTGTTATGTGACCTTTCAAGTAATTGTTTTCTTTAAACTATGAGATTGGATAGATGTATTTTGGATAAGCCTAAAGATTGGAATGGATTATGTTGGACATCATATATTATTATTTAAGGATAGAACATGTTTTTCGATATTATTTCTGAAATTATTAATAGTATACTTTTAGAAAAAGGACAACCCATAGGACGAGTTACAACCCGTTGCGTTGGACAAGGCTGTGGGAATCGAACCCACAACTGAAGTGCGACAAGCCTTTATCACATACCACTGGCCTACAAGAAGTCCCTGGTTAGTATAAATTAGTTTTAATTTATTAAGTGGTATAATAGATGAAGTATAAGTCCATTTTAGGAACCATATACGATTAATCTCACTATAGATGGACTTATGTATATTTAATAACTTTTTATAACTTTTTTTTGGGACAGATGGAATGAACTATCATTCTATCGCATGATCTGCTAACACTTCACGAATAACAAATTCACCTTCATTTCACTAAGAGATGATGTGGAAATTGTTCATGGGACGACCAACGGTGAGATTGTACCAAAATCAAGAAAGTATTTCTTCTAATTCCAATTTTTTCATCTTTAGTGAAATGATCTTGAAAACCAAAAATATTGTCTTATTGTTCTCATATCTGATGAATCAGATGGTACCTTAGATCATCACAAATTTATGGATTTTTTATTATTGGCTTTTTCATAGTCATGTTCTCTACCACACTCCATCAGAACATGACGATTAGATTTCTGTTCCATATCCATATTTTAACTTATGTTCTCATATGTGTAAACCCAGTGATGAGTTAATTTAGGTAACCGTTGCAGTTCATAATTTAGTTTTTAAAATTAAGATTTAGTATTCCCCATTGTGATGTGGGTTTCTATGAATGAAACATTAAATTAGTAAACCATCTATAACCCGAATAATTTCTAGGGAGAAATTCATTTTAAGGGGGGTAGAATGTAACACCCTGAGATTTTATGAAAAATATTCTTTTAATTTCATTGATGTCTTATATTTTACACTACACCAAGACTATATTTTACTATACATAACACTGTATTAGCTTGCAGTATACACAACACTATTCTTTGCTCGTGTTAAAAACAATTTCAAGTTCATTTTGTGGAAATTATTCTACACAACATTAAGTGTAGATTTTATTTAATGTATAAATGAAATAAGTTTTGATTAAGATATACGCAACACCAAATAGAGATTTCACTACACACATCCATGACTTGGATTTCATTACACGCAATCAAGACCTTCCTCGATAGCGTGTGTAGTAGACAATACCGAGTTTTACTAAACGAGATATTAATATAATATTATTATGAACTAGCCGTTATGAACAGTAAAAACCACTTTTTGAAATTTTATAAATTTTATCATTAAAAATGGACTTCTTTTTTGGATTCAGAATATCGAAATTATCCAGGGGTGACTTTTTTGTATTTTTTAAAAAACTTTCAATTTTTGATGAATAGTGAAAACATTTGGTTACTATTTAAAAACTGACTTTTTATTTAAATAATGTTTTATTTTATTTAAATTTATTTTATGTAAAAATTGATACATAATACCTATATAAGTTTAATGTAATTTATTGGAATCATTTTATAATAATTTTAGATATATAAAAATTTTATTGAACTTTTTACATTCTTTTACCCACCTCCTAGGAGAATTTCAAAATTTACATAAAAGATAATTTTACCGCTTATGTGAGGGAATTTTCAAAAATCTGAGAGAGACAGTTAATATCAAGGAGTTAAATATGGTTCAATAAGATAAAAATAATTTTTGGTGAGTAGTATCTTTTTACTTTTATTTAACAAGGTTAAAAGTAAATAGGGTAATTAAGGGTAAAAATGATATTATTATTACCCTAAAACATATCCTAATTCTATTGTATAAGTGTAATTCGACCAAAAACAACCTTAGGAATAAAATATTACCCTTTAGGTCCACTTGGACTAGATTAGGACATTTATTATTATTTTATTTAAAGAAGTGTTAAAATAGTTAAAATCAAGTTTAATAACTAAAACATCTTTAATATAGGGTTATACATAAGATAAATTCGACTATATATATTAATTAGAAAGTTAAAAATATTTCCAACACAATTTTATTTTATTTATAATTTGTAGACATAAAATAATTTAATTTATTTATGACACAATGATGATGTAGTAATTACCTTATTAATGAAATATTAACATAATTGATCTTATAAATACCCAAATAAATGTAATTTGAGACTTTTTATTAATTCCACTAATTTTATAGGTTAATATGACATGTTAATATTTATTAAATTAATGTTTTTTAGAACTGATCATGCTGTTATGATTTCCCCAAAAATCAATTACAAAATAGTGTCAAAATTGACATAAAATAGTTTTTAAAACAATATTATATTATTAATTGACATTCTATTCTTAAAAGTCTAAGGATCAAAAAAATGACATAGATAAGGATATATATATTAATAATTAACCACTTGGGGTTCGGTTTTCTTGTTATAGTAAGTTTATTAACCATATATTGTAAGAAAACAAGAAGACACAATAAAAGATAAATTATTTAACTTAGAGTTAAATCTAAATGATAAAGTTAAAATAGTTACCTTAATTTGACTAAAACCTATTGGTTGAGAGGATTTAGACCCATCCCCTCTTTAGTCTCTAAATAAATCAATTGGGAGCTATTATAAACCGAATATGACTTTATTATAAAATAATATTTTATGTTTTTCCTAAGGTGCCCCTATCCTCCCTTATAAAAGAACACCCCATCCCTCTTCCCTTTACACAATTTTGAGCCTTCAAGAATTGCCAAACCCTTCCCATTTCCCTTTTAAACATCCCTATAAAAATTATAGAGGTTTTTTCTCCTCAAAATACCAACTCTAGTTCCATAAGAGGAAGCATAAAAGAGGTGCGACGAAGAAGATGTAATCTCTTTTACCGATTCTTTAAAGTTTATTTCTTCTTCAATTTCGTCTTATTTAGTTGTTTAATTATAAAGTAATAACTTCAGTATCACTAATATACTGATATGTTATTATAAATATGAATTAAGACCATTTCACCTTCTATCCATCCTATGGAAAACGAAAGCACCGCGCATGCGTACATACGGAATACCGTCTCCACGCCGTGGTGTAATCTGTTATTCCACCACCACCTTACTTGGATGGGTATAATGGTGTAAAGTATAACTATATATAGTTATTATAAAATCATACAGATTATGAGATATTATATCATCCACTAAAATTCAATTCAATAGTTATGGGAACGATATCATCGCTCGTTCATACGTATGAATTACCGTCTCCACAACGCGGTGAGATTAATTCTCCATGTTAACCATTCAAGAATGATTATAAAGTATATATAATGAATAATAATGAAATATATGACATAATTAAGCTACTTTATTTATTTATATATATATATGTCATCTACTTACTTCCATTCAAGTCAATTAGGAAAGGAAAACAGCGTTCATGCATACGTACGACCTACCATCCTAATGAATGTTGTGTTTCACTTCATTTATCTATATATTATATATATATACATTGAATATAAATGATATATTAATCATGATTTACATTCTGAAAGTAAGCAAATCACGATATAAGTAATAATAATATCAAGAACAACAAGTCCAAACACGTACGATAAATAAAACGATTTTACCAAAAACGCTGCTATCACATGGAATTTACCAAATAACGTGTAATATAAAGTAATAAGTGAACCATATATGATATCATAAAAATGAATAAGATTATGTAATAAGTAAATGACATTATTTAAATCATTATACAGGATTTTCGGATAAGTATGAAGCATATGAGACCTAAGGTAAGGGATAATTAAGAAAAACCCATTTTTATCCGAGATTGCTTATACGTAAGAATTTACTAGGGTTATATTTTTTTCATCCATGTCCATAAAAATGTTTTTCATAAAGTGTTTAATATTATTCCATGTATTTTTAGTGTCATGTTTACCCCTCTTTGACTTTTACAATGTGTTATAGAAAGAATCTTTCTTTTGATTACCATACGAAGAACGTTTTGACTTTTTCGGCAAAAGTATGAGAAGATTGTTTTTTTAACTTATACAACATGAACGAATTTTTACGGTTTCATAATGCCTTATTTTCATGAAGATTACTTTACATGATTTCATGATTATTTTCAAAAAAACCCTTTAATTATAAAATTTCACGGAATTTTGTTAAAAAAATGAATTTAAATAAGAAAGGATATTTTCCTTAAGAATTCATTTCAAGTGTTTTGTCAAAACTATATCCATATAAATGACATTATTTAGTATGATTATGTTTCAAGTATAATGTATCTATTATTTATATGGTTTGATTATTTTTATGATGAAATGATATCCATTTATTTTATATGGATTACGTTATGATGGGATAATGTTTATGAAACCCATTTTATTCTTTGGGTTATGATGAGTGATTTATGATTATTTTATGGCACAAGTAAGAATGATTTCATTATGAGATTGGTGGTAACTATATATCCCTCTAATTAATTCGGTATCTCATGATATATACATGGCTGGAACGGTAAGTTAATCTAGTTCAGTGATATAGAACTGGAACGAGGAGTGAACTCAATTCAGAAAGGGACTTTGTCCACTAAGATGGTCTTGAAAACAATGCCTTGGCTACTATAGAAATCATATAATGTGCTTAATGGTTTTCCACAATTATATGTTTTATTCCCATGATATTTTATCATGATTGATGTTTCATTATGATCTATGCCTTACGTACTACCATGTTTTATGTCATTGCTCAGGATTTTGATTTTTAAATATTATGTTCATGTTTTTAAGTTCAAGAATATATGGTTTGTTTTATTTTTTCCATACTTACCCTTATTGATCATTTGATCTCACCCTTTATATGTTTTATTTTCCCTAGGATATAAAGAAATTTTTTATGTAAGAAAACAAAAGGGGAATATTTTTATCGGAGATGTTGAAGATATTTCACTATGATTAGAAGATTATGTTCTGAGTTTCAAAGACACTAAACTATTACGGTCATTGTGTGTTGGTTTTTATTATGTATTAAGTATTCCAAAAAAGTAATACAATGTCCATGTACGTCAAGATTTATGTCTCTACAGTTGGTATCAGAGGAAAGGTTTAGTTAAACTTTGGAAACTAGGATGCAAAAATTTTAATTAGATCCCTAGAGATATTTCTAAGGTATATCTAGGGATGTCCCTAAGGTTATGTATAAGTACAGGTTATAGACATAGAATTATGGTAATGATATTATAATTAAACCTAATATGTTACATATTGAAGGTACTCCCCCTTGATTATGATTTTTCACTCTCACACTATTCTTTTTGGGTTTTAGAAAATGGCTGGAAATATGAAGATTCACGATAATGGAGGACATGATGGACAATTGAATGATATTCTTCATGGGAAACCAAATGAAATTGGATATGGAAGTCCATATATAGTTATTATGCCTAATCCAAAATCTCATAATATGATCAATAATCTCAACTTTGGTACGTTTCCTGACTTAGCTAATAAGAGAAAGTTGGAGTTTCATGATGATCATAAAGGAAAGAAAGTTCAATTTTTTTCATGTAATTCATGTGGGAAGAGGCATCAGGGAGAATGGTTCAAAGGAACTGGAAGATGATTTGGGTGTGGAAAAGAAGGACACAAATCCAGTAATTGAAAAGGAAAATGTTCAGTTAACACATTCTACAAGGATAATGGTATTTCTAAGACATCAACAACGGTTAAATGTTTAAATGTGGAATGTACCGGAATTATGAAAACTAATGCCCTAAAGGAAAATCTCATGAAGAGAATCAGCATGGTCATATGGGTAGTATTTAATTGGATTATGATGAAGAGACTACAAATTATATATGAGATGAAATAAATAATGAAGCTCTATCAGTGGTTTAAGAAGGTAGTGGAATGATTGTATGTTTATAATGAATAATGTATGGTACTATGGAAAAAAGAAAAATCTAAGGATTGTTACACTATTGTATTTCCATGAGTTTTTGAAAGTATATGATGAATGGTACGGGTAACCATGAAATGTTATTCAGATATTTTTGGAAAGTAGATGATATGTTCATAATGAAGGGATAAAGAAATAATGAAATGTTTGATAATATTAATGAGCTCATGACTGATATATGGACAAAGTTATATCATAGTTTGAGTATATAGACATTCTGGGATCATTAATGTTTTCACAAAAATTATATGGTTATAAATGTTTCAAGATAATACATTATTAAGGTATTCCCATGTTTTAAATGTGATCAACAAGATATATCTTATGATATATGAGGGATTAATGATGGTATTCACGTGCTTGTTATTTGACCTTTCAAGTAATCATTTTCTTTATACTTTGAGATTGGACAGATGTATTTTGGATAAGCCCAAATATTGGAATGGATTATGTTGGACATCAGATAGTATTATTTATGAATAGAACTTGTTTTTTGATATTATTTCAGGAATGCTGTAGTAGTATAGTTTTAGAAAAAGGACAACACATTGGAGGATTGACAACCCGTCGCGTTGGACAAGACTGTGGGAATTGAACCCACAACCGAAGTGAGACAAGCCTTTATCACATACCACTGGCCTACAGGAAGTCCTCGGTTAGTATAAATTATTTTTAATTTATGAAGTGTCATGATATATGAAGTATAAGTCCTATTTCAGAACCAAAAACGATTAATCTCACTATAGATGGACTTATGTATATTCAATAACATTTTCTAACTTTTTTTTGAGGCAGATGGAATGAAATATCATTCTATCGCATGATCTGCTAACATTTCACGAATGGCAAATTAATTTTCATTTTTTTAAGAGATGATTTGGAAATTTTTCATGGAATGACCAGCGGTGAGATTGTACAAAAATCAAGAAGGTATTTATCCGTATTCCAATTTTTTCAAATTTAGTGAAATGATCTTGAAAACCAAAAATGTTGTCCTATTTCCCTCATTTCTGATGAATCAAACGGTACCTTAGATCATCACAAATTTATGGCTTTTTGATTGTTGAATTTTTCATATCCATGTTCTCTACCACACTCCATTATAACTTGAGGGTGAGATTTCTCTTCCATATCCATATTTTAACCTATGTTCCCCTATTTGGAAACCTAGTGATGAGTTAATTTGGGTAACCGTTATGTTTCATACACTAGTTTTTAAATTTATGTTTTAGTCTTCCTTATTATGATGTGGGTTTCTATGAAATAAACTTTCAAGTAGTAAACCATTTATAACCCCGATGAATTTCGAGGGAGAAATTCATTTTAATAGGGGTAGAATGTGACATCCAATGATTTTATGAAAAATAAACTTTTAATTTCATTGATGACTTATATTTTACAATAAACCAATATTATCTTGTACTATATGCGACACCGTATTAACTTGCATTATATGCAACACTATTCTTGTCTTGTGTTACAAAAACTTTCAAGTTAGTTTTATAGAAATTATTCTACGCAACATTAAGTATAGATTTGTTTAATGTATAAATGAAATAAGTTTTGAATATGTTATATGCAACGCCAAATGGAGCTTTCACTACACACATCCTTGACTTGGCTTGAATTACACACAATCAAGACCTACCTTGATAGCGTGTGTAGTATGCAATACCGAGTCTCATTAAACGAGATATTATTATAATATTATTATGAACTAGCCATCATGAATAGTAATACCCACTTTTTGAAATTTTATAAATTTTATCTAATAAAATGGATTTCATTTTTGGATTCGGAATATCAA
This sequence comes from Viscum album, assembly GCA_963277665.1. Taxonomy (NCBI): domain Eukaryota; kingdom Viridiplantae; phylum Streptophyta; class Magnoliopsida; order Santalales; family Viscaceae; genus Viscum; species Viscum album. The sequence continues at coordinate 1,915,354,339 of OY728125.1, read as the reverse complement.
AATTATCCTTGGGTGAATTTTTGGTATTTTTTTAAAAACTTTCAATTTTTGATGAATAATGAAAACACTAGGATACTATTTAAAAACCGACTTTTTATTTAAATAATTATTTATTTTATTTAAATTTATTTTAGGTAAAAATTGATACATAATACATTTATATGTTCAATGTAATTCATTGGAGTCATTTTATAATCATTTTAGATATATAAAAATTTGTTGAACTTTTCACCGTCTTTTACCCACCTCATAGTAGAATTTGAAAATTTACATAAAACATAATTTTACCACTTCTGTGAGTGGAATTTATAAAATTAGAGAGACAAAGTTAATATCAAGGAGTAAAATTTGGTACCATAAGATAAAATAATTTTTGAGGAATAGTAACTTTTTACTATTATTTACCACGGTTAAAAGTAAATAGGGTAATTAAGGGTAAAAATGATATTATTATTACCGTAACACATATACTAATTCTATTGGATAAGTTTAATTCGACCAAAAACAACCTTAGGAATAAAACATTACCCATTAGGTCCACTTGGATTAGATTAGGACATTTATTATTATTTTATTTAAAGAGGAGTTAAAATAGTTAAAATCAATGTTTAATAACTAAAACATTTTTAATATTAGGATATACATAAGATAAATTTGACTATAAATATTAATTATAAAGATAAAACAAATTACTACATAATGGTAATTTATTAATAATTTATAGACATTATATAAGTTAATTTATTTATGACACAATGATAATGCAATAATTACCTTATTAAAGCAATATTAACATAATTGATGTTATAAATACCCAAATAAATGTAATTTGAGACATTTTATGAATTAAACTAATTGTATAGATTAATATGACATGTTATTATCTATTAAATTAACTTTTTGCGAACTAATCTTGCTGTTATGATTTTCACAAAAATCAATTACCAAATAGTGTCAAAATTGACATAAAATAGTTTTTCAAACAAATATTATATTATTAATTGATATTATATTCTTAAAAATCTAAGGTTCAGCCAAATGAATTATACAAGGTTATATATATTAATAATAAACCACTTGGGGTTCGGTTTTCTTGTTATAGTAAGTTTATTAACCATATATTTTACAAAAACAAGAAGACACGGTAAAAGTTAAATTATTTAACTTAGAGTTAAATATATATGATAAAGTTAAAATATTAACCTAAACTTGTCTAAAACCTATTGGTTGAGAGGATATTTACCCTTCCCCACTTTAGTCTCAAAATAAATCAATTTGGACCTATTATGAACCGAATATGACTTTGTTATAAAATAATATTTTATGTTTTTCCTAAGGTGCCCACCTCCCCCCTTATAAAAGGGCACCTTCCCTCTTCTCTTTATACAATATTGAGCCCTCAAGATCTGCCAAACCCTGAAAATTTACCTTCTAAAATTCCCTAGAAACATTATAGAGGTTCCGGTCTCCTCAAAAGACCAACTCTAGTGCCTTAAGAGGATGCTTAAAAGAGGTGCCTTGTAGAAGAGGTAATCTCTTCTACCGATTCTTTCAAGTTTCTTTCTTCTTCAACTTCTTCTTATTTAGTTGTTTAATTATAAAGTAATAACATCAGTATAACTAATATAATTATATGTTATTATAAATATTAAAGAAACCCATTTAACCTTTTATCCATCCTACAGAAAATGGAATCACCATGCATGCGTACGTACAGAATACCGTCTCCACGCAGTGGTGTAATCCGTTTTCCACCACCAACATACATGGATGGGTATAATGGTCTAAAGTATAACTATATATAGTTATTATAACATCATACTGATCATGATATATTATATCATCCACTCTAATTCAGTTCAATAATTATGGGAATGATATCATCACTCGTGAGTACGTACGGATTACCGTCTCCAAGACGCGATGAGATTCATTATCCATGTTAACCATTCAAGAATGATTATAAAGTATATATAATGAATAATAATGAAATATATGACATAATAAAGATACTAGATTTATGTATATATATATGTGTGTTATCTACTTACTTTCATTCAATTCAATAAGGAAAGGAAAACAACGTTCATGTGTACGTACGACCTACCGTCTCCATGAACGGGGTGTTTCATTTCATTTATCAATCTTATGTATATATATATACTGAATATATATGATATATAAATCATTTCTTACATTCTGGAAGTATGTAAATCATGATATAATTAATAATAATATCAAGAACAACAAGTCTAAACAGGTACAATAAATAAAATGATTTTACCCAAAACACTGCTTTAGCATGGAATTTACAAAAGAATAGGTAATATAAAGTAATAAGTGAACCATATATGGTATCTAACAATGAATATGATTCTATAATAATTAAATGAAATTAATTAAATCATTATTCAGGAGGTTCAGATACGTATGAAGCATATCATACCTAATGTAAGGGATAATTTTTCAAAACTCCTTTTTATCCAAGATTTCTTATATGTAAGAATTTACTGGGGTTATTTTTTTTCCATCCATGTCCATAAAAATATTGTTCATAAAATGTTTAATATTATTCAATGTATGTTTAATGTCATTTTTACCCCTCTTTGACTTTTAAATTGTGTTATGGGAAGAATCTTTCTTTTGTTTACCATACGAGGAACTTTTTTACTTTTCTGGAAAAAGTACGAGAAGCATGGTTTTTTAACTTATACAGCATGAACGGATTTTTATGGTTTCATAATTCTTATTTTAATAAAGATCACTCTATAATATTTCATGATTATTTTCATTGAAATCCTTTTCTTTTAAAATTTCATGGCATTTTTTGAAAAGAAAATGATGTTACAGAAGAAAGGATATTTTCACCAACAATTTATTTCAAGTGTTTTGTCAAAACTATTTTCCATCTAAGATGAAATTATTTAGTATGATTATGTTTAAACTATAATGTATCTATTATTAAGATAGTTTGATTATTTTTATGAGGAAGTTATTTCTATTTCTTTTATATGGATTACGTTATGATGGGATGATGTTTATGAAACCCATTTTATTATTTGGGTTATGATGAATGATTTATGTTTATTTTGCGGCACAATTAAGAATGATTTCATTATGAGTTGGGTGGGACCTATATCTCCCTCCAATGCATTGGGTAAATATTTATATCTCATGAGATAGACATGGCTGGAATGGTAAGTTAATCCAGTTCAGTGATAAAGGACTGGAACAAGGAGTAAACTCGATTTAGAAAGGGACTTTGTCCACTAAGATGGTCTTGGCAGCATTACCTTGGCTATTATTGAAATCATATAATGTGTTCTTAATGGTTTTCCACAATTACATGTTTTATTACCATGCTATTTTATCATGATTGATGTTCCATTATGATCTATACCTTATGTACTTCCATGTTTTATGTCATTGCTCATGATTTTGATGTTTAAACATTATGTTCTTGTTTTTAAGTCCAAATGTATATGGTTTGTTTTATTTTCTCCATACATACCCTTACTGAGCATTTTATCTCACCTTTTATATGTTTTCTTTTCCCCAGGATATAAGGAAAGGTTTTAGGTAAGAAAACAAAAGGGGAAGATCTTTATGGGATATGTTGAAGATATTTCACCAAGATTAGAAGATTATGTTTCAAGTTTCCGAACACACTAAACTATTACGGTCCTTTTGTGTTTGTTTTTGATATTTATTATGTATTCCGCAAAAGTAATGTAATCTCCATGTACGTCAAGCATTGGGTCGTTACAGAACCCACCATGTGTATGGGGTGTTACATGACTTGGTTGGTAGGGATACACACCCTTTTTAAGGCTTTAAGGAACACGTCATGTAGTGGTTCTACAGGCCATGTAACCCTATTTTGTAAAACTTGAATGTTTCCTTATCCTATTCCCTTGTTTAACTTCTATGTTTCTATCCTCAATAATCTTAAACTAAGGTGTATTCTTGACCTTGCAGAGTCATGACACTATGACTTCCTCAAGTTGTACACCAGGTACATGGTGATGATCAAACACCATAAATAGTAGATCATGGACTACTAGAAGATCCTATTATCATGCCCATCTTCAAACCAGCTATTATACCTGATGTAAGTGATAATGCATAGTTCCATGAATGATTTTTTAGGATGATGAAATCTTTTTAGAAAGAACTACATCATGCCCTAACTATGGAATATTTGAAGAGGGTGTTCTAGCATAAACATCCTCCCACTTTCTTAGAGGGTGGAGGACTACAGGCTATATAGTCATGGTTGGAGGCTATGCCTTATATCTTCAATCATATAGAGACGCCTCTAGAGGGAATTGTGAATATCACGACTTACATGTTACATGATTGCTCCAAGATATGGTGGGATGTCATCTAAAATGTCATATGCCATTGGGATATGTCTTGGTAAGAGTTATAGAGAACCTTCTTTGATTACTTCTACCCCCAGACATTGAGGGACGATCAAGCTTGTGAGTTCATGCACATGGATCATGGCGCAATTTCAGTGATAGATTTTTTCTTCTCACTTTACAAAGCTTCATCGCTTCACACCTATTTTTGGTGGAGACAAGTTATCAATATCTATATGTTTTGAAAATGGTTTTAGGTATGAAATACCATCATAATTTTATATTTTCAGGCAAGCTCTATGACTGATATAGTGAATTAGGCACTGTTTACTGAGCGCAATCTGAGGGAGTTGGGAGTTATGATCTAGGGCGGTTCATCATCCAAGGATTGTACTCTTTTGACAGATAGTAGGAATTTCCATAGGGAGATGTCAAAAAATGTTTCTTTAGGTATCTAGGTGGTACACTACTAGTGCGGGAAGGGTGGGAATATGAGACCACATTGCCCGAAGGACCCATTCAAGTGACGATCTTATGACAAGATGGGCCATCTTCAACATTTTTGCAAGTTTTTCTCACTAGAAACCGGTGAGAGGGGATACGTTACAACTCCACATATTGGATTAGGCCCACCAATTCCTCATCAGTCAAAGAACTAGAGTTCATTAGGTCTTTCATGTCAAGGAGGAGGTCGTGGCCATGGAAGAAAGATGTTAGGTTTCTAGCGACAATATGGCGGACATTCTCCCGATGGAAAAAATGGGATGAAGGGGAACGATACATGTCAAAATTTTTTAATGGAACAGACTTAGAAGGAGTCAGATCTTGTGCCCTCTACGGTTAGAGGTAGGATTCTTGTTGCCTAACTTTTAACTTCATCTCTTTTTGATATAGGGGCTTCCTATAGTTTCATATCTATTGACGTTGGGGAGAGACTTGGGATCCGTGTCTTTAATTATGAGGATATCATGACATTAGACACTCAATTAGGGATTAGGACGACTAGTGTACGTTAGTGCATGAAGTTCCCTCTTGAGGTTTGTGGGTGTCACTTCTTATGGGATATCTATTTCTTAGATATGACAAGCATCGATTTCATTCTTATAATGGGATGGTTGGTCTCCTTTGATGCCTTTATGGACTGCTATAACTGCTGTGTGAGTTCCAAGTCACAATACGACAAGTCTTTTCATCACAAGAGAGAATGGGTTGTCCAGGAAAGGAGAGCGGGACCCGATCATCATGGGTTGGGAGAAATTAAAGCCCAGATTACTAGTTTATATTTGGATGACTATGGGACTTCACAGATGGAATTTTCTCCAATGGTGGATTATTTTAGCGATGTTTTTCCAAAATACATTTCATTTTTACCTCTATAGAAAGAGGTGGATTTATATATTGAGCTTGTTCCCGGAGCAACACCAACGTCCATTTTTCTATATAGGATGGCTACACCAGAATTATAGGAGCTCAAGAACCAGTTTGAGGAGTTGTAGGAAAAGGGTTTCATTCAACCCAGTACTTCTCCTTTGGGTTCGCCTATTCTTTTTGCTAAGAAGAATGATGGTACCCTCCGAATATGTGTGGATTATTAGAAGATGAACTAGTTGACGGTTAAGAACCGATATCTCTTATAGAGGATTAATGATATATTTGATCATCCTCGGGGATCCCATGTGTTATCAAAGATTTAATTGAGATTGAATTATCATCAATTGTGTGTTAGACTATTATATATACCTTTTACAACCTTTCATAGTAGGTATGGTCTATATGAGTATTTGTTTTTTCCGTTCAGTCTGACGAACACACCGACAATTTTCATGGCATTGATGAAATGAGTGTTCCATCCGTACATGGACTATTTCAAGGTAGTCTTTGTGGACGATTTTTTATTGTACTCTCACATTCAACATGACCATTAATTCCATCTGGATAACACATAGAGTTAACTAATAGAGAATCAGTTATATGTTGAACACTCAAAATTCCACTTTTGGATGGACCAGATTCACTTCTTGGGTCATGTCATCTTAGAGATAGGAGTATCAGTAGACCATGAGATTGTGAAAGCAGTAGTTTACTAGGATCAAATGAATAACTTCTTTGAGGTACAATGTTTTTATAGGGATAGCTTGTTACTACATTCAATTTATTTAGCAGCTTTAACCCTTAGAAGTTCCACTGATGGGAAAGACTAAGAGGGATGAAACGTACTTGTGGAGAGATTCCTGCGATTTAGCCTTTCAGTAGTAGAAAGGGAGATTGAATTCAGATTTCATACTGATTTTTCAAGAGCTGAGAAAAATTTAAACCTTATATTGAAATACATTTGGTATTGAGATAGGATAAGTGATTATGCAAGGGGAAGGTGTTGTTGCATATGAGTCTCGGTGGTTGTGGTCACACGAGAGGAATTACCTGATGAATGATCTCGAGTTGGAAATAGTTGTAAACTCTTTATTCTGCTGTAGACATTATATATTTGGAGAAAATTTTGTGGTATACACTGACCACATAATCCTCAAGTTTATCATTACTCTACATGATCTGATTTTGAGATAGTGAATGTGGGTTGAGTATCTTCAGTCTTTTGACATTTAACTTTCTTACACCCCTAGGTAAACAAAACACAAGGGAATATGAGTTGACTGGGATAACTCATATACAAGTAGTTTAGGAATCCAACAACGAGTTGAAGCTTATTGATCGGTTCTCAGAGATGCATTTAAAGGTGCAATAAAAATAGGGGCAACCATTTCTTTCTTCTGTAGATGTTACCTCTACTCAACAGGATCGATTATGGATGAGGTAGCTATTATATTCTGAATTCTTAGTCCTATGGAAGATTGTGTTAGGATAGGAACCTACTCCTAGGTGGACCATATGCATGGATGAGGTTTTTTGTTTTCACTGGATGCGTATGGGTGTCAGAAAACATACATGAGGAGTTGACATGAGATTTCATGTCTTAGTATGGGTAGTTCATCCAGGTGTCACCATGATGTATCAAGAGCTACACCATTATAATTGGGGTCCTGGCATGAATAAGGATGTAGATAGTTTTTTATGAGATGTTCCACCAATAAGCATGTGAAGGGAGAGCATCAGTGGCTGACATGGCCATTAAAAAAGCTACCCATTCTTGAGAGGAAGTGGAATGTTTTCACGATGGATTTTGTGATAGGTTTAATATGGTATCCATGAGAGAACGATTCAATTTTGGTTTTTATAGATAGGATCATGAAGGTTTCACACTTTCTACTAATTGAGTAGACCTTCTATGTTTATGAGCTTGAATGGTTTGACATCTGATATATTGTACGTTTTTATGTGGTTCCACACTCTATCATTTAAGACAGGGATGCCTGATTTACTTCTCGTGTCTAGAAGGGACTATGGAGGGCTATCCGTATACATGTACTTCTCAGTAAAAATTACAATACATAGATAGATGGCCAATCGGAGTGCACAATTCATGTTTTTTAGGACTTGATTCGATCATGCATTAGATATTTTGGGGCCTCTTAGGAGAGATACAAACACCAATTGAATTATTCTTACAATTATTGTTTTCAGAAATCAACTCATATGAAACTTTTTGATGCTTTGTTTGGTAGGCCATGTCGATCACCCCTATGTTCACTTGAGGCCAGAGAGGCAACTATGCTTGGATATTTCCCTTTCTAGGGGACCACAGAGCATGTGGAGTTGATTAGGAAACGGATGGATACAATATTGTTTCAGAAGATATATTATGATGATCAATAGAGAAGACCTCTAGAGTTTGAGGTCAGAGAATAGGTTTTTTTATGTGTCACACCATAGATAGGATACATAAATATTAGGAGATAGGGAATATATCCCTAAGATACATTGGGCCGTTTGATGTTTTGGAGAGAGTCAAGATAATTGCCTATCGATTGCAGTTACCTCAGAGGTATCATGTTATGCAGGAAGTCTTTCATGTTTCTCCGCTACATTGTTAATTTTTAGATCTGTCTCATGTCTTTCAACCTATGTAGGTTGAGTTATAGGAGGATGTGTACTTCAAGGAGCACCCTCTTCATATTGTGAATCGATGCATGAAGGTTCTCCGTGGATGATCTGTTCCTTTGGTTTGGGTGCTATGGCAGTACGAGCGAGTGCAGGATGAGACTTTGGAGAGGGAGGCCCATGTGAGATTGAAGTGTCTGAATTTGTTCATAGATTCATCTTCACCGCCATTGTAAGGGTAATTTTTGAATTAATTTCATTAATGGGGGAAGTTTCTAAGAACCCAGATCATCATTTTAGGTATGGATCTTTATTTTGGGTTGTTTTTGAGGAAAAAAGAAGATATGTGAATTTTAAATGTATAGGCGATGTACTTATGAGTACACACCTTGTACCTAGGTACCGTGTACAACTGTGAACTGACTCTGTAATATCCATGTACATGGCCATGCAGTGACCTAGCATACTACTTATGTCGGGGGCTGGTAAAGGCTACTACACAACATGCACCTTTAATGAACAGACATTGTAGTTTTCTTTTTAATTGATAAATTAGTGCAGGGTCATGTCACATCCCCAGAAACATATTCTTCTCCCATTAGTTTATACATGAGAGTGACATAAGGGCCGATGAAATCTGAACCCCTTTAGATTCTCTGTATGACCTCTGATTGAAAAACTGTTAGGTGCGTTGGAATCCTTCTGATGAGTTCCCAAAACCCATAGAGCCTATCTTCCCGATTATTAATCTTTCTTTAGTTATTAAAGGTTTAAAAATTTTACATTTATTTAGATCTACATTGATCTAGGATGATTCATGGGATGATGTTCAAGCATATCATTTTTTTGATATCATGGTAGGCAGTTTGTGCCTTTCACTGTTCCTCTTTGTATTATATATGCTAAAAGTTACATATACCCATGGTTGGGGTATTTTTTATTTTGGAATTAAAACATTTTTATTACCTATTTTGGTTTGGTTGATTAATACAAGGTTGCTTCATATGATTAAGGTTAGATAACTTTTTTATGGGACTCCCTGTGGGTGTATTTCCATTGTTTGACTATTTATAGCTATTTGGCCTGGGTTTCCTATGGGTCATAACTTTTTTCCAGGCCTCAAATTTCTTATAATGGACTTTGATTGATTTTTTGAGATGTCTATGACATGCGTTATGGATGTTTGACCAAGGGGTATTTGAATGTGTAGCTTCCTGAGATAGGGTAACTTATTTATGTTTTATCATTATGTTCAACAAGGGGGTATTGATTATTAGAGCTTCCATGTGGTCATCATCCTGAGACTTTAGACTGTGAGAGTTTCCAAGGTGGTCATTTATAATTTTTTGTTGATACGTTGACCAAGTGGAATTGACTATTTGAGCTTCCCAGATAGATGTTTGTAAATTTTTAGTACTATATTATACCAAATGAGTTAGAACACGAGAACTACCTGATGGTTAGTTAATAAATTAATTGTTGTTATGTTAGACCAAGGAGATTAGACTGTGAGGACTTTACCTAAGGGTTTCTATTGAATAATTTACTGGTTATGATGATCCTACCAAGCCAATGAACAAGATTGGACTCGATCTTACTTGATTGTTAGATGGTCTTATGAGACAACAGTTTTGTTACCATTATACGTGGGATATAAATATTATGCTAGATTCCAAGGTTTACATGATTCATTGGATTGAATAATAAAGGTAAATTAATGTATTTGAAAAATGTAGGATTGTTTACTTTTGAGTACATCTTAGTTTATTGATTCATTTCTACATATTTCTTGATATATATATTCACAGGCAGTTAGGCACAAATATTTTGGTCGTTACCTACCGAGATTCATATCACACCCTATTTGGGTCATGTTTTTAGACCCAAACAGATTATATGGTTGTAGGTATAGATAAGGGAAAGTACCCTTCATTATCAAGTACTTTATTGTTGTAGGATCTTGGGAGCATGAGACCAAGATGAGGCTTGCGATACTGTTGGATTTTTCTTCTTTTCTATAATTTGGTTTTATTATTGTATTTACAGCACTGTGACTTGTTTGGATACATTTCTAGAAAAATGTGATATGTATCAGTTATATATAAATATTCTCTAGTTGTTATATTACTATAGGTATTCTTCTGATTACTTCTATTGTATGGAATTACTACCTCTAATATTTTTTTCTATTTTGTTAATTCGTTGTGTATACTTCTCCAATGAGGGAATAGTTACCCCATTCTTAGACCATGGCCCGTGCTTCTAGTCAAAAACCTCTAGCATTTTGGGAAATTCACTTGATGTCATGTGACCAAATGAGTATGGGGCACCTTTAGACGACACTTAGAACCAGGAAGTTACAATATATAAACATTAATTACATTGTTATTTTATATCTATAAGAGATGGTGATGAAAACATTACATCAGTTCACAAGATGGTAGTCCATACTCAACTTGAACAATAGTTTTTTTTCCATTTTATAAAAGAGGAAATTGATATTGGTTATGATATTAACACAATAACATATATTTATTTAAAGGATAATGGTATGATTATTTTGGCATGAATTCAGAAGATTTTATGGAGGTGTATAGAGAAATAAAAACGAAACACATGATTAGAAATAATACCCATTCTTCAAACAACCTCATTTATTTAACACATTAATATCACTAAATTTGGTGTTTTACATAAATGGATGCCAAGGTCTGGGATAAACAAAATGGGTTTTTAATTTTAATGAAATGAAAAGAATTGGTTCCATTTTATAAGAGAAAAGGTGGGGGTTAATCTTGGAATTCCTCAAAATATTAAATTAAAATAAATTAAATTCCAATTAAAAATGGATATAAAATTATTTATTTCAGAGAAAGATATAGATGGGTTGAAATACCCTCATCAAATAAAAAATACAAATATTTTGATCACATTTTTACACATGTATTTTTTATTTTAACACCCCATTAACTCAATCCACACGTACCTTGACAACATGGATTTTTACTTTTTGAGGGGAAATATTGTTGCTATAAATGGAAAATAATACATAAATAGACCTGGTTGATATTGTCAATAATATCCTAATAACTTGGTTAAATGTTTTTTTTATGAATTTAATTTCATTTAACAAAATATTATTTATTATAATATATCATTAATGACAATTTTTAGGACTATTCATTACATTTAAATTAATAACATTAAGAAAAATAAGTAAAATTTGAACCAAATATTTTATCAGATCCTTAACATGTCTTTTTAATAAGGATTTTTTTGGATCATATTCATTATATCAAATTATATTTTTTTTAATGTTTTAAATACCATTCATTTTATTTTTCCATTAATTGAATAATTACTCTGTGAGTATTGTGTAAAATTTTAATGTAATTATTTGTCCAAAAGAAATTAAAAATAAATTACCATGAAGAATATAATACATTATATTTAAAAATAATATTTATAATAGAGCAAAGGCACATTTCTAATTTATGTTAAAAAAGTATATTTTAAAAAAATAAGAGAGTGATTTTATGACTATTATTTAATTATATTATTGTAAAGGTTATAAACACATCCAAATGAAAAATTCTCATATAACTGAATATCTACTGAGTATGGATAAAATTTACTTATATAATGATTTTAAGGAATGTTTTAGGGTCATTTGCTAGTTTATATTAGATTATTTTTAACCATTAATTAACTAATTCACCCTTTACCATGGTATGAAAAATTACTACGGTTATAGTTTATATTGATAAAAAATAAAAGGGATCTATTTAATTTTTTTGGATAACATGATTTCAAATATGGATCCAGTTTTTCAAATATTTAAAAAATATATTTTGAGGAATTTAATTTAAAAATCAAACCAAAAGAACGTGACAAAAAATGATTTCTTATAAAGTCACCATTTATTAATATAAAATGTATTAATACTAAATAATAGTATAAAATTCATTTAAAAAAACATATATAGATAATTTTAAATAAAAACGATCTAATGAAAATTTAAAAATAAATCAAAATAGAATTTTAATTTATCAATTATTTTAAATATAAAAGAGTATCCATTAAAAATTCGTAATTTTAACTATTTATTAAAGAATAAACCTTTTAAGAAAATTCACAAAAAATTTACTAAGATAAAATTAAGTTGATAAGTTAAAAAATGAAATAATTTTTTTCAAATAAATTTTAAAAAATTTCTTGAAATTTGTTAGCATATTCACTCATAAAGATAAATGAAAATCCATTTTTGAAGAAAAATTCATTTTGAAGAATAAAATGGTGTTTCTTAAAATTGAGTTCTTTCTAAAAATCATTAATTAATAAGTTTTAAATGAGTAAGACCATTATATATTTCATATTGAGGTTAATATTATTCATTATTGCAAATTTAATGACTATGATATAAAAGTCACCCATAAATAATAATATTTTATTGTTTGTTTTAGCTCAGTGTTGTGTATCTTATATGCTATAGAACATAGTATTTCTATTTTAAAGTATTGAGAAATTAAATTCTACCTCATTTAATAAATTTATTCGTTGATATTTTAAACATGAACTCATTAATAAAATGTTTTAGATTTTAAAATACATTTTTTTTGAAATCCCAATTCATAAAAATGTCTATTAAAACTTTCTCTTTTAAAAAATAGAAAGAGTGGTATGAAGGTCATTTGGGATAAAAAATACACTATTTACAAATTTTAAAACATTAGTAGAAAGTGAATATATGGAAATTCAAGATAAAAATAACTCTTAAGGGTATATATAAATTGACAGGGAACATGGCCAAGAAAAACATAACCATCACAATACCCTAAATATGTAATGGGTTAAAAGACTATTGATTTCCCAATAAGAATTGTGAACATATAATGTTTTCTAAGATAATTTCCTAGAGTTGAGTAATTTTTCATCATCTAAAATTATAAGGTAATATACTTACTTTACATAGTTTAATTTATTATTTTAGTCAATTTATACCACAATATCATCTCTTTCTCCAAATAATGAGTTTTCAAGATGAATTTATCAAGATTGAAGCACTAGAATAAAATTCTAACGGACCACATAATCCTCAAATAGGATAATAGGATACCCAACTTTATTTAGAAATTACCCAAAAATAAAAATTTTAGAAAATGATGGAATAATTCCTAATGTGTATAATCCTAACTATTAAGAAATATAAAATTAATCACTAAAGTATCAAAAATAAAAATCAATTATTAACTTATATCATTAGATATATAGATGAACCTAAAATTCATCCAAATATTTTAGACTAAGTTTGAAATCCATATATTAGAAGAATTTAATCACACATTTCTCCAAGATAACATCAATCACTCTAATTTTCTCATAACACAATTGTATATTCTATAATAATAAAATATTTGAGAAATGATTATCATTTCCATAAATAAACTAAATAATTATAAATCAAAATTAAACTCACATGTACAACCAAAAGATAATTCAATATTCGATACGCAATTAAAATCCATCAATGTTATATTTAGATTAATCAAATAAGGTTCCCAAAATAGTGTATATATTTCAATTAACATTAATATCCTAATCACCAAGTCACTTTTCAATATCATGTATATATTGATGATAAAATATATATTCTAAAAAATATAATTAAAACCCTAAAACATATCTCTTTATAACTTATAATTTTTTCTAGACAGATCATTTTCCCATAAAATAAAAAAACATTCACCATGACCATATTAACTAAAATTCTTATTTATCCCTTTATCATACATCCTAAAATGAGTGACTAAAAACTATCCCTTTTTTTTTATATCAATTTAAAAAGGTATTGATTTACTCTAGTTATGTTTCGAAATTTTGAAAAAAAAATCTAATATAAAATGTTTCAATATCAAAATATCACTAATAAGCACTTCATTAGAATCCTTTATTATACCCTTAACAATGATTTGTTTTCTTATTCAACAATATGAAATATTTTTTTATGATTCATCAATATTAGTGAATTATAATTCATATTTATACCAAAATAAAATAATTCATTACTTCAATCCAAACATTTGGTTTAACAGTGGTTTTGTTCATATACACTTTATCTTTTATCATGTAGTCCATATCTCCAAAAAAATAGATATTCAAGTCCTTAGTGGTATTTATCTTATATAATGAGATGAATTAGTCAAGAAAAATAAATAAAATTAGTGATATTCCAATATCCATTGAAATTTTGGATAAAAAATAAAGTGTTGGGTAGTGGAAATGGTATCTTGAATGTGATTTGGATGCTCAAAAATATTTCAAGATCACATGAACAAGCTTATTCAATTATAGTGATAATTAAATCATCTGGAAGTAATAATAAGGTTTCTTGAGATAATTTTTCATATGTCTTGTTAAATAGTCTTTAATCAATATATAAGAACATTATGAAATAATTGTTAAAATGAAAATCATCCTTATAAGGACAATACCAATAGGTATATATTCTATAGTAGTTTAACTGTAAAATACATCCTTAATAAATAAAAAAATAAATAAAATCTTAACTTTAATATTGTTTCATTTACATCAACAAAATTTACCATAATTATTCAAAAATAATTATTTATGTTAAACCTAATGATTATATATACTTTAGTCAAATGAAAAGTCTCCCAAAATTTCATTAATCACTTTAAAATTTTATCACCCAAAATGTTAAAAGAGAGAGTCAATGAATTTTAAAATGTAGTCCAATTTATACTTATAAACCCATTATGGTATCCATAACTCTTGAGATAAACTCAAATGAAAAATCCTTAATCTTAAAAGTTTTCAAAACCGTACATTGATACCAACTATAAGGACCTAGAATTAGTAATTACATATTTTTGTGTCTTTAGACTAGATTTTGTTTCTTTTTTTCCAAAGATATTTTAGGTTTAGTTTTTTAGAGAATTACTTCATAACTATTACATAAAAATACCATGTATTACAAAGTGTACACTCCTACTTAGTATCAAATTTTACCACCAAATAATTTTTTTTAAAATAGACATGTTTTATTTTCATGAAAAATATTCACAACTTTAACATGAATTATTATTTTTATTTAACCATCATTAATTATTTTAAAAGAGATAATAATAACATAGGATGAGAATACAAATCTCAGTAAGGAACATAAAATATTAACACCATTACTGCAGTGAAAAATATGAAAACCCATGAAAAAACCCTTTTTTAATAACGTAAATTTTTATCTGAAAAGAGCATCACTTTTCCTCTAAAAATAATATCATCATACATTTTCAAATAAAACTATTTCAATGAAAAATCATTATCAAATATAGAAGAGTGATGTAGGTTCATTCGGAAATAATCTTAAAACCCTTGAAAACCCCTTAGAATTAGAATAACTATACGACCAACTTCTAATAAACTTCTCTAGAGAACATAATAATTACCCAATGCATTGGAGAACTATGTATAATCACCCACATTATATGACATTAAAATGTCAACAAGTTTAATATAGGTGAACCTATAATATAAAATATTTCGGTCTCAACTCACAGTGTCAGGGAACACCCATCGTATAAGCTATATCAATATCACCTATGGGATATAATGGGGCTCAACCATTTGTAAACAATGTACGAGGAAAATATCATGAACAAAACACTTGATAAAATCGTTAAAAAAAATTTGAAAGAATTTATGATGACAAAATAACCATTCTTATTAACATCTATTTACAATATATAGATACATAGATAAAGGGAAAGTGGGTTTTTCATTGAGGAAAACATAAAATCCTAAAAATAATCCAAATAGAAAATAATGGTGACGATGAGAAGAAATTTCTTTATAACAATATATGTTGAAATAGAACATTATTTTATATATTTTTTTAAAGAAATAAAAACATTCAATAAAATTATTTTTAATCCTTTGAAATAAATTCAAATAAAATCATTTATTAAAACCTAAAAACTGCACACATAAAAAAGATACCATTTTCGTTAAAAATATAATTGAAAATTATAAATAATATTTAAATCATTGAGATTTCATGATGACCTATAGTTTGTTCATACCGTATATGTAATAAAATACATTAATATTAAATTTTGTAAAATTATCTGAAAGAGGTATTAGAAAATAATATGTTTAAAACAAAGTCCCTTACGTAGAGTTTGAATTATTACGTATGTTATTTATCTTCATGAATAATAAAACCATGTTAATTATTTACTTGATTTAAACCATATTAAATTTAATTATTCCCATAAAGCCGTGATTTTATAATATTGGTAAAAACCCCATTAATCTTGTATGTAAGTTCAAGTTTGTGTCCGGACAACAATAAATTTCTAGTGAAGGGGGTCACTTTGTGTTTACTATCGTCGGCCGCGATCACTAGTGATGATGTAAGGAATGTTTTAGTGTAAGGTTAGTGTATCAACTTTGGTGAAACATATATTTTACTGTGAAAAGTATAAAGGGGCTCAACACATCAATGGATTCAATTCTGTTGGGGTGTGGCAATGTTACATTTTTCAAGCGACGACGGTGGGTGTGACTTTGCAATGAATGGTGTTTCTCGAGGGAGCTATGATGATGTCACTCAAGTGGTGTCTTTATGGATCGATTGAGGATCATTTTGAGTATTAATTATCATTAGATAATACAAAAATATCAAAAAAAACATGGTAATTGGTGCAGCCCAATTGAAGTTCAATGCAAGACCACTCATCAGTAAAACTGTCAGATAAAAAGAAGAAGAGGGTATGATTTTCCTCATATGTACCAATAACTATTCAGTTCTACATAGTATATTTCTATATTATTATCAATTTAGGTTGGTTTATGTAAAGAATAATTTGAGTCAGCTAGGGTGGGGTATGTTATGTCTGTCTTTGGGCCATCATGGTCAAGTGTTGGGCCAACGTGCCTCTAAGATTACAAACCATATCCGGTTAACTCTTAACCCAATTAAAAATTGGGAAAAATTAAATAATTTTTTTTGGCCTTTTAGTTGGGTTAAATTTTATTATTATATTTATTTACTTATTACCCTCTCATATACAATTAGTTAATCATTTATTTTTATGATGGATGGTTTTATGATATTCTATTCATAATTCCATAATGAATTTAGTAGGATGATTATGGTCCAAGAGGTCATTATTAAATAATATCTATAGTAATTGTTATGAAATATTTAAAATATTTATATACAAATTATACCATTAAAACCAATCATGGATTATGGTTATGAAAAATGAAATACATTATGATCATGGAGACGGTAGACCACACATAAACATGAGTAATTTTTTCCATTTTTCAATTATCATTATGGAAAGAAGGTAAGTATTATTTTAAAATTATAGAATGATAAAAATATAATAAATATCATATTAATAATTTAAATATAATCATATATATATCCCATGTGATATGGTAAAGAAAAAACGATTCACATCGCTTTGTGGTGGTGTTAGTCCACACACACGAACGAACAACATTATCATTTTTCAGTGAAAGGATTTTTAATAAGTATAATGATATATTAAATTTTAAAAATGATAAATATTTTATGAATACAATTTATAAAAATTATAGAAATCATTAAAATTAATCCATGAGGTATTATAATGGACAATACATTACATCAGTTCGTGTGGAGATAGTCCACCGTGCGCCCGAATAATGGTTTTGTTTCCAATTTTATGGAAAAGGATATTAATATAGATTATTATATTAACATATTAACATTTAATTACATTAAATATAATGGTATTATTATATTATCAAGGCTAAAGATGATTTTAAGATGGTTTCATATGAAATAAAATAATAATGATTAATTAAGAAGGACACATCTTCTTCAAACGACCTCATTTTCATTACAACTTAAGACTACTAAGGATGGTGTTATGCAAAAAAAATAGATCTAGAATGATGGGAGACATAATAATAAATAATTTTGGTTGGTATTGGATAAAATATATAGATTATTAATTGTGAATAAATCAAAAAAGTCGTTCCCTTCTATATGAGAGGTGAAGGGCACTCTTGTAATTCCTAAAAATATTAAATTAATATAAATTAAATTTCAATTAAAAATGGATAAAATAATGATTAAATTTTATTAATGGATAATTATGATTCAAATTCACCTTATCCAACAGAAATTAGTGATGTTTTGATCATATTTTTACTTTTTTCTTTTTATTTGACCCCATATTATCCCCTTTCACATTAACCATAAAAACTAGTATTTTTACTCATTGGGGGTTGATATGGTTAATATAAATGAAATAAATTTCTATAAATAAACCACAGTTTATATTATCATCCATATAATAATCAATGGAACAAATATTTAATTTTTAAGATATTTTATAACATTTAACAAATTATTTGTTTTATACTATATCAATGATGTAAATTTTTAGAACTATTCATTTCTTTGAATTTAATAACATTAAGATAAATAATTAAAGTTTAATTTTTTATAATATCTATAACATGTAATTATATTATATAAAATTTATGTATCCCATTAATTATCTCAAATTATATTTCTTTTAATATTTTTCATATCATTTATTTTAATTTTCTATTAATTGAATAATTGTTGCATCGATGTTGTTTAACATTTTAAGGTTATTATTTATTAACTAAAAATTAAAAATAAATAAATCATGATTAAGATAAATCATTTATAAATAAAAATAAAATTAATAACACAATAGAGTCTCATGTTAACTTTATGTTAAAAATATTATAGATATTAAAAACACGAGTGTGGTATTTTTTTACTTTTCGTTAGTAAAATATTATAAAGGTTGTAATCAGATATAAATGGAAATAAAAAACCATATAACCAAATATTTTATGTGTATAGATAGAATGGAATCATAAAATACAATTAAGGAATGTTTTTCGGTTATTTTGTAGTCTTTATAATATTATCTTTAACCATTAATTACATTATTTACACTTTACCATAGTAACAAAAAATTATTTAGTTACTATTCATATAAATAAAAAATTAAATTGAACAATTTAACATTTTTGATATAATAATTAAAAATATGTAATAAATTTTTTAAAATTCAATACATATAAGTGAAATAATTTATTTTACATACCAAGCATAAAAAATGCGATGAAAAAGAGTTTTTTAGAAAAATTTATCTTTTTAAATATAAATTTCTTTATATTTAATTAAAGTATAAAATTCATTTGAAAAACCATAATGGGATTATATAAAATTATAAGGACGAAATTAAATAATAAAACTACGTCAAAATCATGTTTTAATTTTTAAATAATTTAAAAGAAAATACTTTTTTTAATTAAAAATCTGAATTTTCATTATTTATTGAAGATTAATCTTTTCAGAAAATTCTATGATGTTGTTAATATTATAATATTGAAATTATTTATTA
Source organism: Viscum album (assembly GCA_963277665.1). NCBI lineage: Eukaryota > Viridiplantae > Streptophyta > Magnoliopsida > Santalales > Viscaceae > Viscum > Viscum album. The sequence goes on along the minus strand of OY728125.1, from coordinate 1,915,334,514 downwards.
AAAAAATTAATAAATTATTTCAAATAAAATTTTCTAAAATTTACAGAATTAGTTATAATATTTATGTATAAAAACAAAGTGAATACCGATTTTGAGGAAAACACATTTTTGATGAATAAAATGACTACTAAAAATAAAGAACATATTTAAAATAATTAATTCATTGTTTAAGAAGGAGTTGGAGAATTATATAGTTCATATTGTGGTTAATAATATTTTTTCCTACTAATTTAACAACTAGGTTACAACTATCGCATTTAAATATCAATATTTCATTGTTCGTTTTATCTCGACGTTTCATATCATATACACTATCAAACATAATATTTCATTTTAAAATATTGAGATATTACAAAAAGGATAAGGGATTTTTTATTGTGATCCAAAAAATGGATTCAAATCAAAAATGCTGAAAACAAAATACAATCAGAAGTGACATGGGAAACAAGACTATGCATGCTTCAATATGATCATATACGAATTGAAATTATATTTTATATTCCATTACATATAGATTTGGTCCAATTTAGAGACTCTATAGAAAATTAATTTAGTATTAATATTAAAAAAATTCAATTTCAGTTTAACCAATATAGAAAGGTACACTGTCTTTTAATGAGTACATCTCTATCTTTCATGGAAGAATTCAACAAGCGATCACATCACGTTAGTATGTTTTAGTAGTAATATTTTCAAGCATGGTTCACTGCAACGTACAATAATAAATTAAATATTTAAAAATATAAATTAAACTAAAAATTAAAATTATCTTAAAAGATGTTGTAACATGTTTTATGATTTTCAAAACCAAGGATTTGAATTTTTATTTGACTGAACAATCTCCCCTATTTTAAAAATCAAAAGACTCATATGAAAAATTAATTTTGAAAGGAATTTAGAAACAAAATTCCAAAAATATTAGGTAATAATTCCATATATATAAAATTTAAGGGAGAAAAAATTATCCTTGTAAATTTTACATGAAGAAACATAAAGAGTTAGTAATAAAAAACATTCTCATTAATGAAAATTATACTCTTTAATAAAGTCTGTCCTCCTAATAAAATCTCCCTCTTTGTTAAATGAAAGGAAAACTCATCATATCACTAATTTCTCTTATATATCACCCTTTATTATTTTTAAAAATATCAAAAAAATTTGTGATAGAAAATCAATCAATTTTAAACTTTTATAGAAATTAAAATAATGAGGTTAAATCAAAATAGAAGACATTTAGTATCTTACAAAAACTGTACTTCCAATTGACATATTCAATTTATTAATAATATTAATATTATCTTCTTATCGGGAAATCCAAATTCTATTTTTGGGATACACTTATCACCCTTACTTAATCATACTTTCTCTCCATTTGGGGTTAGAAGACAATAAAAAATTGTCAGTTAAAATAATTATATAAAAATAATAATAAAAATAGTCAACCTTCTATATTTTTTTTATAAGGTTACATATAATATTTTTATTTAGAATATGGTTATTTATAATTATCTAAATCAATTCCTTTATCTTCTGAAAAATTAAATATTAGTCTCCTATAAAAAATTAAGAACAAAAATCTCCCTTTTTTAGGGATAAATCATTATATATATATATATTAAAAGTAATAAATCTTATGTATGAGTGAATATTAAAAACATACTTTTTATTCTAAATAAATACGAGATAATTTAAAAATTATAATTAAAATATAATAACTTACAATAATAAACTGACTAAAATATAATCTTAAAGATAAAAATGTGTAAAGGTAAATTCTAGAGCATCAGAGGGTGAATAATATGTACGATATTTATGGATTATATTTCCATTCATAATATATTAATATGAATGTCAAAACTTCCATAGATAGTGACTGAGAATGAAATTATGAGGTCTTAACATAAGAATAAAACTTGAACTAAATGATACCTCTCTAAAGATAATTACAATTAAATTAAACTAAAAAAAGTAACATCTATTAGGAATTGTTCTAAAATATGATCAAAGTACATCTGATAAGTTCTATTTAGTGAAATTCCAATTCATATAAAGAAAATGTATGAATGTTACCATAGTTTTAAATAAATTATTTATCCCTTTTCTCGATGAGTTTTTAAATTTCATGATATTATGAAAGAAAAAGGAAAATTTACAATCACTTTATGTGGTTAATACTTGTATTTTATTTAAAATATTATAATATATCAAAATTTAACAGGTTACTTAAAATTTCAGCAATCTATTTTTCTGTCCTAATAAACTATTGAATAATATAACCTTTTATTGTGTGGTCCTGGAGTAAGTGTTGTATAATTTTGTAGTTTTTTCTCATGAATGATGTTTGAGGTTTCTATAAATTGAATGAAATTTTTTTCCATCATGAATAATCAGGATTTGAGTGAATATTGGACACAAATATATGACCTTGTGATATATTTACACAAATTAAGTGAAAATACTACCAACAACCACATATTTTTCTTCAATACATTAATGTGTGACTAAATGTTGTTTTATTTGTTCAATGAGACAAAATCATAAACAGGAAAATAAAAAGTTAGAGTAGATATATATAAATCCATTTAGTAGAAAATAAAGTCATTATTAGAATAATTATTTATACTAAATTTGATTCTAGAGGAATAAAATTGTATATGTTTTGATGTCCATTTTTGTTATTAAACTATATATTTAACTAATTTAAAATGGAAATATTTTAGGTTTTCAAGATATATCACACTAAAGAACATAATCATCATAATTTATTGATTGTTAGAAATCATGTAATGAAAAATTACATCCAACCATATAAATAATATTTGGTCTAAAATGTTCTTAGATTCATCATGGCCTTGTTTACCGGGGTTACCTTCTAGTGTACTAATACTCGAATCATTTTAGAAACCAAAACATTTATGAAAATAAACTTTATTTTCATTCTAATATAATATTATTACTTATGGTACGTATATAATTTTAAATCCAAGAATTTTTAAAACTTCACCCACCTTAATCATGTAATATTCTCTCTGAATATGTTTTGAAAAATCATCTATAAGTATTTTTAAGAAGAATAAAATATTATATAATTGATATAGATTTGTACAATAATGGTTTCATTAAAAATATTATTGATAAAAATAGTTGGATTCAATATTTCTTTAACAAGGTATTTTTTTTAAATATAGAAAATTTATCATACATGTCCCTCGTGGCCTGTTTATATCCATATAGTTCTTTAGTAAGTTTAAATATAGGTTCTGGAGAATTTATTTCTACAAAATGGGGTTTTCTATATAAAATTAATCCTAAATATATACATTCAATAATAAACATAGTATATAAATATAAGGACCCAACCTTAAATAAAACATAATATTGAATTAAATGAATTTTTCAAATTGAGGATCTTTTCTGGTTTAGAGTTTTAGAGAATTATGTCATTAAATTTACATAACAACATGAATATTACATGTAGAAAATTCTACCCAGTATCCATTTTTTTCATTAAATAAAAACTCATAAAAAAAGGGTAATGTCTAGTCCTAGGTTTTTGACAGCATGAATTTTCCTTGATCCCATCCTTCACCCAATTCATCTTTAAATCATGTGAAAACATTTCAAAAACCGGGGATGAGCATAAAAAGCTCAGTAAGGGTTATAATACAGAGGATGAAAACATTTGCTTAAAAATACATTCAAAACATGAACTCTCTTACATACCTCATGAAATTATAAGATTTATGAAAGACACATAAAAAATAATATATCATAAAGGTAACTTATGGCATCCAATTCATACTTACATTGAAGCTATCACAACTACATAGGGAGTTACTTTTGAATAACAGTCACAATATATTCCCAAAATCTCTTAGGATAAACATTCACGTTTACCTCTGTCACATTACCCAATGCATTGGAGAGCTATCTCAGGCTCACCCTGCCACGGTTTATCACGAAACCACCCGTATGCATAAATAATGCCCAAGAACCATAACATGATCACAACACATAACATAAGCATAAAGGAAAGAAAACATTTACACATTCGAAAAATACAAAATCATTTCAAGATATTGAAATAACAAATCTATTCTCAAAATCATTTTCAATACCAAAATACATAAAAAGAGTATATGGAATTTATTTTTTGTTTTTAAAAACATTACAGATTGTTAAGGAAGCCAAAGATCAAATAATACTCGTGGCGACGGAAAGTTCGTTGTCACCACTTACGTAAAAAAAATTTTCCTTTCTGTCGTTTAGTAAAAAAATTGTATAAAAATATTCCCTTTGAATTAAATGATAAGTCAAATGTGTTTATATTGCGTATAAAATAAAATCGTGTATTAAAACAAAATATGCCTCAATGAAAGGAGATTGTGATGAAGTCCCTTACCTTGTGTTCGACCTGACTAGATCATTCTTTAATCTTATGAATAATAAATTAAAGATAATTTATACTTTATTATGAACATTTTTCAAGTTTATTATTCCTTTTATATCACTTATTACCATGTTATAAACATTATGTAACCATTTAAGTTAATAACGTTTGTTTTGTCGATAATTGGTACTTGAGTCAAAAATGGACTTATTATAATTACAAGTTGTTCATGTGGTAAAAGAATGATTATATCCAAAATGATATTCATGATTTATATATCATATATATCATATATATCCAACATATACATGTATTTATAATTGTACATAACATATAGAGGAAAGAAATGAAATGCACCGTTCATTGAGATGGTAAGCCGTACGTATCAATGAATGATACATTCATTTCTATTTCTTATTTTGATGGAATTTAAACATAATGATACATAGGTATATTATAATTACAGTATAATATCATATATAATATCATTAACTCTATCCTTTATACATACCACATAAGGAATTAACGAGTCATATTACTTTGAGGGGGTGGTAGTCCGCACTTCCTCCAATGAGATTATCGTATTTACCCACTATGGAAACCATAAATCCGTGATATAAATATAGAATACAGAAGAATAAAGAAATAATAAACATAATATATATCATATATAAATATAGTTCCATCATAATGGCCACCATGAGAGGTGGTAGGAGATAATAGAACAATCATCATTTTGTGAGGCGTTAGTTTTCCATCCATAGAAACATTATGTTATTCATCCATTAGATGAAGTGTGTGTATGTGTAGTTCTAATACTTCTCATAAAAACATACTAGTATATTTAGGATACTGGTATTGTTACAAAAGAATGGAATAAAAGGAGGTTAGGGGTTGGAGAATTAAAATAAATGAAAACAATTTTAGAGGAACTGTCACCTTTATTTTGGGTAACTCCCTTTGGGTTGAACCAAAGGACTTATTGAAGTGCCTTATGCCTAAGGTAAGGATTATAGGAGGTTGAGAGAGATGTAGGGAGGTTAATTGGGTAGAGTTTGGACGATCAAAATGGCTTGAGAGGTGTGAGGAATTGGTTAGAAGTGGTCTCCTTTTATAATGGGGAGTTGGGGATCTTTAGGAATGTGTGAAAATATTATTTTATTATATAAAGATATTCGGTTTCAAAAGGTAAATAAATCATTAGAGTCGAATATAAGATGACTCATGGTCAAAATAAAATCATCCAACAAGAATTTTACAGGATTTGGATAAAATTTTAATCATTATAATTTTATTTATTTAAATGATTTATTAATGAGGTAAATACTGCATCGTTATTGTATTATAATTAATTCAATTTATTTGATGTCTAACAATTATAAAAAAATACCATGATGTAGGAAATCTTATTATATTTTCAATGAATATTTATAGTCTAAAATATGGCTTATATAACACCATATAAAAATTAATTACTAAAATAGTTTTGTTAATGTCAATTTTGTCTTTACATTAAATTAATTAATCCAAATTGTCATTATCACTCCCAAGTGGCTCAATGGGGTCCCAAAATCGTCCCAAAGATGCCCATGGTCATAAATTACTCAACTAATATGTTTTGTACAAGTTTTAAGGTAATTTTGAATTGTTATAATATTTTTTTTACCTGAAATTACCTTATTTACCTTTAACTGTGATAAATAAAAGAAACTTTTTACTATTCACCAAAAATTATTTTCATCTTATTGAACCACATTTTAGTTCTTAATATCAACCATGTATGTTGTATTTTCTAAATTTAATTCACAGAAGAGGTAAAATTTTATTTAAATAAAAAAGTCAGTTTTTTAGCTACCACTAAGTGGTTTCACTTTTCATCAAAAATTGAAGTTTTTCAAAAAAATACCAATTATTAATACTAAGATTTATTTGATATTCCAAATTCAAAATGATGTTTATTATTCCAAATTCAAAACATAAAAGTTTCAGTAATTAATTTTAAAATTAATTCCCGTTGTTAAAACAAATAGTATGTTTTTAAAAAACAATTAATTTCAAAAGATCGACACTTGTTTATGTCCAATTTTAAAGTGAAATTAATTCCAATAACCAGCATTGGATTAAATGTTAAAAATATATTATAATTATACTTTAAAACTAATTAAAAAGATAATCTATCCATATAAATAAATCAGATTAAAACATAGTTTTGAATTAAAATACAATATTTTCACTATTCATTAAAAATGATCTTTATCGGAAAAATACCAAAAAACAACACAATGTAAATTTTGATGTTCCCATTCTAAATAAATATTTTATTTGGTCAATTAGAATTTATTAATGTGACCAAAACTATATTTAAAGAGGGGTCGCAATTAAAATGTGGTAAATCGGTCTTTTAATGTAAATTATGCTTAAAATTAGATTTATTCAAATTTTAAGCCTCTAAAATATATTGGATAAATGTAAATACATTTAACAAACATGTATAATCATATTTTAGTTAGTTGTTTTCATTACCTCAAATACAATGTCTAGGAGTTCACTACCATAATAATATTATATTATTAGTGTGCAATGTAAGATTTTAAAGAAACCTGTTGTTGTGTATCAGGTATGCTATAAAAAATAGCAACCCATTTAAAGTAAAATTAATATTTAATTCAAAAATATTAATAATTATGAAATATTTCGTATTATTTATTTAATTGGGATGTTACATCCTTCCCCCCTTTTGGAAATTGCGCCCTCGCAATTTTTATTCATTTATCAAAATAAGTGGGGGTATTTATCTCTCATAGAATTTTCAGATTCCCACATTGCCTCTCCAACTATATGGGTTTTCCACAAAACCTTTACCTGGTGAATTATCTTATTCCAAAACACTTGCTCTCTATGTTCAATAATCTGGACTGGTTGTTCATTATAAGAGAGATTATCTTCAACTTAACTACCTCTTGGCTCAAAACATGAGATGGATCTGACATATATTTTCTCAACATCAAAACATGAAAAACATTGCGTACCTGTGATAAACTTGGAGGTAAATCTACTCTGTAACAACCCAATATTTTATGATAAGTATACTTTTTAATTTATTTTATGTCATGTGTTTTATGCTACAACAAGATTATCTTGTGTTATACGCCACACTGTATTAGCTTGAAGTATACACAACACTAATCTTGGATCGTGTTACACACAATTTCATGTTTGTTTGATAGTAGTTATTATACGAAAAATTGATTATATATATATATATATATATATTCAATGTATCTTGTTATACGCAACGACAAAGGAGTCATGTACAACACGCAACCTTAACTTGGCTTGCATTACAGGCAATCACGACCTTCCTCGATAGCGTGTGTGGTACGCAATACCGAGTTTTACTAAACAACGATATGCTATTATTAAAACTATCCATTATAAATAGTAATACCCACTTTTTGAAATGTTTTATATTATATTTTTCAAAATGGAATTCATTTTTGGATTCGGAATATCGAAATTATCTTAGGGTGAAATTTTGGTACTTTTCTAATAACTTTCATATTCTGATGAATAGTGGAAATTACTAACTTGTAATTAAAAACAACATCTTTAATCAAAATAATTAATAGTGATAAATTATTAATTTTAGTGGTTTTAAAGTATATTTAGAATATATTTTTACAATTTAATACAATGTTGGTCATTGGATGTAATTTCACATTTAAACCAGACATAAACAAGTGTCAATCTTTTGATAGTTATTATCACTTAAAAACACGCTAATTGTTTTGACGATGGGAATTAATTTTTAAATTAGTTAACTGATATGTATTGAATTTGGTAAAATAAACATCATTTTTGAATTCATAAAATCAAATATATCTTAGGCCTGATTTTTGGTATGTTTCTGTAAACTTCCATTTTTTTGATGAATAGTGAAACCACTAAGTGGTAGTTAAAAAACTGAATTTTTCATAAAAATTAATTTTACCACTTCTGTGAGTGGAATTTCGAAAATCCGAGAGACACGGTTAATATCAAGGACTAAAATGTGGTTCAATGAGATGAAAATAATTTTTGGTGAATAGTAACTTTTTACTTTTTTTTACCGCGGTTAAAAGTAAATAGGGTAATTAAGGGTAAAAATGATATTATTATTACCCAAACACATGTCCTAATTCTATTGAATACGTGTAATTCGACCAAAAACAACCTTAGGAATAAAATATGACCATTTAGGCCCACTTGGATTAGATTAGGACATTTATTATTAATTTATTTAAAGAAGGGTTAAAATAGTTAAAATCAAAGTTTAATAACTAACGAATTTTTAATATAGGGTTATACATAAGATAAATTCGACTATAAATATTCATTAGAAAGCTAAAAATATTTCCTACATAATGGTATTTTATTTGTAATTTTTAGACTTAAAATAATTTAATTTATTTATGACACAATGATGATGCATTAATTATTTTATTAATGAAAAATTGACATAATTGATGTTATAAATACCCAAATAAATGTAACTTGAGACATTTTATGAATTACAATAATTTTATATGTTAATATGACATGTTAGTATTGATTTAAGTAATGGTTTTTGAACTAATAATATCTTTTATGATTTTCACAAAAATAAATTACCAAATAGTTTCAAAATTGACATAAAATAGTTTTTAAAACAAATATTATATTATTAATAGTTATTTTATTCCTAAATATCTAAGGTTCCGCCAAGATACTTATATCATGATAGGTGTATCCTTAATGGACCACTTGGGGGTCTCTTGGATGTATATGGTAAGTTTATTAACTATATAATATAAAAATACAAAGTGACATGGTAAATGTCAATCTAATTAACTAAGAGTTAAAACTAAAAGATAAGGTTAATATAATGACTCAAACTTGTATAAATTATATTGTATGAGAGGAGTTCGACCCATACCCACCTTAGCTTCGAAATATATGAATTTGAGCTATTAAAAACCGAATTTGACTTTATAATAAAATAATATTTTTAGTTATTCCAAAGGTTCCCCTCTCTTCCCTTATAAAAGGGCACCACCTCCCTCTCCTCCTCACACCAATTTGAGCCCTCCAGCTCGGCCAAAACCTGCTCATTTAACTTCCCCACTTCCCTAGAAACATCCTAGAGGTCCTGGTCTTCTTCAAAGACCAATTTTAGTTCCCTAAGAGGAGGTTTCAAAGAGGCGTTTCAAAAAAAGATGTAATGTCCGTTAACGATTCTTTCAACTTTATTTCTTCTTCCACTTCTTCTTCTTAGGTTGTTTAATTATGAAGTAATTACATCAGTATAAATAATATACTGATATGTTATTATAAGTATTAAAAAACCCTATTTAACCATCTATCCATCCTACGGAAAATGAAATCACCGCGCGTGCGTACGTACGGAATACCGTCTCCATGCCATGGTGTAATCTGTTTTTCCAACACCACCTTACTTGGACGTGTATAATGGTGTAAAGAATAACTATACATAGTTATTATAAAATCATACTGATTCTGATATTTTGTATCATCCAATCCAATCCAATTCAATAATCATGGGAATGATATCATCGCTCGTGCGTACGTACGGAATACCGTCTCCACGACGCAATGAGATTCATTCTCAATGATTAACCATTCATGAATGATTATAAAGTATATATAATAAGTAATCATGAAATATATGACATAATAATGATACTGGATTTATGTATATATATATGTATGTCATAAAATTAATTCCATTCAATTCAATAAGGAAACGAAAACAACGTTCATGTGTATGTACGACCTACCGTCACCATGAACGGTGTATTTATTTCCATTTATCGATCTACTATATATATGTATATTCTGAATATATATTATATATAAATAATATTTTGTATTCTGGAATTAATTAATCATGATCTAAGTAATCATATGGATAATTAAAAGTCGAAACACGGATGAAAAATGAAACGATTTTACCCAAAACGCTCTTTAACATGGAATTTACAAAAGAACGGGTAATATAAAGTCATAAGTGAACCATATATGATATCATAATAATTAATATGATTCTCTAATAAGTCAATAACATTATTTAAATCATTATACAAGAGGTTCAGACATTTACGAAGGAAATTGGACCTATGGTAAGGGATAATTTTGCAAATCTCATTTTTATCTGGGATTGCTTATTCGTAAGTATTTACTGGGGTTATTTATATCATCCATGTCCATGTTTTATAAAAGACTTTTCATGTAGGTTTAAATTCATTTTACCCATTTTTTACTTTTACTACATGGTATGTAAGGAATCGTTATTTTGTTTACGTTACGAGGTACTCTTTTTTGACTTTTTCGGCAAAAGTACGAGAAGAATGTTGTTTTAACTTATACGACATGAAAGGATTTTTACGGTTTTATAAAGCCTTATTTTCATGAAGCTTCCTCCCAAATATTTCATTACTATTTTCAAAAAAATCCTTTTCATTTAAAATTTCATGATGTTTTGTGAAAAGAAATTGATTTTGAAGAAGAAAGGATATTTTCCTCAAGAATTCATTTCAAGTGTTTTATCAAAATCATTTTCCATCTAAGATGAAATTATTTCATATGTGTATGTTTCAAGTATAATGTATCTATGATTTACATGTTTTCACTATTCTTATAATGAAATGATATCCATTTTTTATATGGATTATGTTATGATGGGATGATGTTTATGATACCCATTTTATTTTTTGGGTTATGATGAATGATTTATGTTCATGTTGTGGAACAAGTAAGAATGATTTCATTATGAGATAGGTGGGACCTATATCTCCCTCAAATTCATTGGGTAAAGATTTATATCTCATGAGATAGACATGGCTGGAATGGTAAGTTAATCCGGTTCAGTATTACAGGACTGGAACGAGGAGTGAACTCGATTCCGAAAGGGACTTTGTCCACTAAGATGGTCTTGGCAGCAATTCCTTGGCTACTATGGAAATCATTACATGTGATTAATGGATTCCACAATTACATGTTTTGTTCCCATGCTATTTTATCATGATTTATGTTCCATTATGATCTATGCCTTATGTACTTCCATGTTTTATGTCGTTGCTCAAGATTTTTAATGTTCATGTTTTTTTAAGTTCAAATGTATATGGTATGTTTTATTTTATCCATGATTACCCATACTGTGCATTTGAGCTCACCATTTTTATGTTTTCTTTTCCCCCATGATTAAAAGAAAGATTTTAGGTAAGGAAACAAAAATGGGAAGATCTTTATGGGAGATTTTGAATATCTTTCACCATGATTAGAAGATTACGTTCCAAGTTTCCAAAGACACTAAACTATTATAGTTTTGTGAGTCTGTTTTTATTATGTACTAAGTATTTCGCAAAAGTAATGTAATTTCTATGTACGTCAAGCTTCGGGTGTCTATACTTGGTATCAAAGGAAATATTTAGTCAACCTTTGGAAACTAGGATGCGAGAAATTTAGTGAGATTCCTAGAGATATTTCTAAGGAATGTCTAGGGATGTCCCTAAGGTTAAGTATAAGTATAGGTTATAGTCTTAGAATTACGGTAACGATATTAGAATTAAACCTAAGATGTTAGATATTGAAGGTACTCCCCCCTTTATTATGTTGTTTTCCCTAGCATGATTTTTTCCTCTCACACTATTGTTTTTGGGTTCTAGACGATGTCTGGAACCCGAAGAAACCGTGTTTATAAATGCAATGGAAAATGCAATGATTGTCCTCCTGAACAAACAAATGTTATGGGAGATGGAGTGAAAAATCTTATTGCTATACTTACACAAGCTATGAATCATTCTGGACTTCCAAATGAGCAGAGAAAGAAACAATATTCTTTTGAGTCCTTCATGAGGCAACGTACCCCTTCTTTCAGTGGGTCTTCTGATCAACTTATTGCTGAACAATGGATAAGTACCACTGAAAAGATATTTTCAGTTCTTCAATGTTCTGAATATGATAAAGTCATCTTAACAGTATATCGTTTGGAAGGTGAAGCTGATCAATGGTGGAATCTTATCAAGAATATGAGGCCAATATATGAAATTGATTACATGGAATGGGACGCGTTCAAGAACTTATTTTTCAATAAGTACTTCCCTCTTATTCTTCAAACAAAGATGGAGAAGTAGTTTCTTGAACTAAAGCAAAAGGATGATGAATCTGTTGGTGTATACGAAGTGAATTTTACAAGGCTTGCAAGGTATGCATCTGGCTTTATCATCTAACCTAAAAGTAAAGTTGATCGATTCTTCAGGGGCTTAAAACTAAATCTTCGAAGGGAATTAGCTATAACAGACTTCAATAGCTATGAAGGAATTGTGCGTTGTGCTTTCAAGGTAGAAATGGAAGTTGGTGATACTTATCCATCTCATAGTTTTGACAAGAGACGAAAGATGGAGTTTAAGGAGAAATCTCAGAATAATGGTGAAAAGAAGATGAATGTTTCTTTATGATCAAAATGTGGAAAGAAGCATGCTGGAGATTGTCTTAAAGAGACTAGAAAATGTTTTAAGTGTGGAAAAGAAGGTCATCGAGCAGCTGAGTGTTGAAGTAATGGAAAAAGGGTTTCTAATGATGTGAATAAAGAAAAGACTGCAGAGAACGCACCACCAACACCTCAATTTTTCAAGTTCAAAGAAATGGGACATTATGCTAATAAATGCCCTAATCCAAGGGTTAGTGATGATCGACATGAGAAACCACTTAAGGAAAAGGACAAAGGTTAGTCACATGCGATCACTATTGGTGATGTTGAATATGACAACAATGTGGTGGAACGATTAAGTGTTTATGTAATGGGATTCCAAAATAATGTTGTATATAGTATCGTGGAATATTGGAATATTTATGTATTGGTATATTGTTGTTTTCAATAATTTTATGGTGCCGGTAACCATGGAAAGTATTGACATATTTTTGGAAAGAAGTTGATATGCGCATAATGAAGGGATAAGGAGAAAATGAAATGTTTGACAGTATTCATGAACTCATGACTGATATAAGGAAATAGTTTTATCATGGTTTGAGGTTTTGGTATGTGAAAATAGTTAACTTTTGACAGCACTCATGTTTTCACTAAGATTCAATGGGTATTCATTTTTCAAGAGAATACATGATTAAGGACTTCGAATGTTTGGAATGTGACCAACAAGACATATCTCATGATATATGGGGATCAACGATGGTATTAACATGCTTGTTATCTGAAATCTATGGTAATCGTTTTCACTATAATATGAGATTGGACTACAGTATTATGGATAAACCTAAAGATTGGAATGGATTATGTTGGACATAAGTTAGTATTGTTTAAGGATAGAATTTTTTTCGATATTATTGATGGGATTTTATAGAAATGTTGTTTTAGAAAAAGGAAAACCTGCAGGACGGGCGACAACCCATCGCGTTGGAAAAATCTGTGGGAATCGAACCCACAACTGATGTGCGACTGGCTTTTATCGCCTACCACTGGCATACATGAAGTCCCTATTTAGTAGAAACTAGTTTTATTATATTAAGTAGTATGATATATCAAGTATAAGTCCATTTTAGGAACCATATATGATTAATCTCACTATATATGGACTTATGTATTTTTTAATAACTTTTCTAACCTTTTGTTTGAGACAGATGGAATGACCCATAATTCTATCACATGACCTGCTAACACATCACGAATGACAAATTCAACTTCATTTCTTTAAGAGATGAAGTGTATATTGTCTAAAGAACGACCAACGGTGAGACTGTACAAAAATCACAGAAGTATTTCTCCTAATTCCAATTTCATCAACTTTAGGGAAATGATATTGAAAACCAAAAATGTTGTCCTAGTGCTCTTATATCCGAGTAATCAGATGGTACCTTATATCATCACAAATCTATGGATTTGTGATTAATGGATTTTTCATAGCCATGTTCTCCACCACTCTCCATCAAGAACTTGATGGTTAGATTTCTCTTCCACATCCATATTTTCACCTATGTTCTCCTACGTGGAAACCCAGTGATGAGTTAATTTGGGTAACCGTTACGTTTCATACTTTAGTTTTTAAATCCAAGTTTCGATATTCCTTTTTACGATGTGCGTTTCTATTAAAGAAACTTTCGAGTAGTAAACCATTTATAACCCCGATGAATTTCGTGGGTGAAATTAATTTTAAGGGGGGTAGAATGTAACAACCCGATATTTTATGATAAGTATTCTTTTTAATTTATTTGATGTCATGTGTTTTATGCTACAACAATATTATCTTGTGTTATACGCCACACTGTATTATCTTGAAGTATACACAACACTAATCTTGGATCGTGTTACACACAATTTCATGTTTGTTTGATAATAGTTATTATAAAAACAATGAGGATATATATATATATATTCAATGTATTTTGTTATACGCAACAACAAAAGATTCATGCACTACACGCAACCCTGACTTGTCTTGCATTACACGCAATCGCAACCTTCCTCAGTAGCGTGTGTTGTACGCAATACCGGGTTTTACTAAACAACGATATGCTATTATTAAAACTAGCCATTATGAATAGTAATACCCACTTTTTGAAATTTTGTAAATTATATTTTTCAAAATGGAATTCATTTTTGGATTTCGAATATCGAAATTAGCTTAGGGTCAAATTTTTGTACTTTTCGAATAACTTTCATATTCTGATAAATAGTAAAAATTACAAAATTTTAATTAAAAACAACTTTTTTAATCGAAATAATTAATAGTGATAAATTATTAATTTGAGTGGCTTTAAAGTATATTTAGAATATATTTTTACAATTTAATACAATGTTGGTCATTGGATGTAATTTTACATTTAAACCAGACATAAACAAGTGCCAATCTTTTGATAGTTATTATCACTTAAAAACACGCTATTTGCCTTGACGATAGGAATTAATTATTAAATTAGTTAACTTATATGTTTTGAATTTGGTAAAATAAACATCATTTTTGAATTAATAATATCAAATATAGCTTAGGCCTAATTTGTGGTATTTTTCTGGAAACTTTCATTTTTTTGACGAATAGTGAAACCACTAAGTGGTAGTTAAAAAACAGAATTTTTCATAAAACTTAATTTTACTGCTTCTGTGAGTGGAATTTTGAAAATCCGAGAGACACGGTTAATATCAAGGACTAAAATGTGGTTCAATGGGATGAAAATAATTTTTGGTGAATAGTAACTTTTTACTTTTTTTACCACGGTTAAAGGTAAATAGGGTAATTAAGGGTAGAAATGATATTAGTATTACCCCAAAACATGTCCTAATTCTATTAGATAAGTGTAATTCGACCCAAATAAGCCTTAGGAATAAAATATGACCATTTAGACCCACTTGGATTAGATTAGGATATTTATTATCAATTTATTTAAAGAAGGGTTAAAATAGTTAAAATCAATGTTTAATAAATAAATCATTTTTAATATACCATTATACATAAGATAAATTCGACTATAAATATTCAATAGAAAGATAAAACGATTTCCTACAAAATTTTATTTTATTTGTAATTTTTAGACTTAAAATAATTTAATTTATTTATGACACAATGATGATGCATTAATTATTTTATTAATAAAATATTGACATAATTGATGTTATAAATACCCAAATAAATGTAATTTGAGACTTTTTATGAATTACAATAATTTTATATGTTAATATGACATGTTATTATTGATTTAATGAATTTTCTTCTAACTAATCATTCTGTTATGATTTTCACAAAAATCAATTACCAAATAGTGTCAAAATTGACAAAAAATAGTTTTTAAAACAAATATTATATTATTAATTGTTATTATATTCCTAAAAATCGAAGGTTCGGCCAAGATACTTATATCATGATAGGTGTATCATTAATTGACCACTTGGGGGTCTCTTGGATGTATATGGTATGCTTATTAACTATATAATATAAAAATACAAAGTGACATGGTAAATGTCAATCTAATTAACTAAGAGTTAGAACTAAAGGATAAGGTTAATATAATGACTTAAACTTGTCTAAATTATATTGGATGAGAGGATTTAGACCCATCCTCACCTTAGATTAGAAATATATCAATTTGGATCTATTAAAAATATAATTTGACTTTATAATAAAATAATATTTTTAGTTATTCCAAAGGTGCCCCTCTCCTCCCTTATAAAAGGGAACCTCCTCCCTCTCCTCCTCACACCAATTTGAGCCTTCAGGATCGGCCAACCCCTGATCATTTAACTTCCCAACTTCCCTAAAAACATCCTAGAGGTCCTGGTCTTCTTCAAATACCAATTTTAGTGCCCTAAGAGGAGGTCTCAAAGAGGCGCTTCAAAAAAAGAGGTAATGTCCATTAACAATTATTTCAACTTTATTTCTTCTTCCACTTATTCTTCTTAGGTTGTTTCATTATGAAGTAATAACATAAGTATCACTCATATACTGATATGTTATTATAAGTTTGAAACAAACCTATTTAACCATCTATCCATCCTACGGAAAATGAAATCACCGTGCGTGCGTAGGTACGAAATACCGTCTCTACGCCGTGGTGTAATCTGTTTTTCCAACACCACCTTACTTGGATGGGTATAATGGTGTAAAGAAAAACTATACATAGTTATTATAACATCATAATGATTCTGATATATTGTATCATCCACTCCAATTCAATTCAATAATCATGGGAATGATATCATCGCTTGTGCGTACGTACGGAATACCGTCTCCACGATGCAATGAGATTCATTCTCAATGATTAACCATTCATGAATGATTATAAAGTATATATAAATGTAATCATGAAATACATGACACAATAATTATAATGGATTTATGTATATATATATGTATGTCATACAATTAATTCCATTCAATTCAATAAAGAAACGAAAACAACGTTCATGCGTACGTACAGCCTACTGTCTCCAGGAATGGTGTATTTCTTTCCATTTATCGATATATTATATATATGTATATTCTGAATATATATTATATATAAACCATGTTTTATATTCTGGAATTAATTAATCATTATCTAAGTAATCATATGGATAATTACAAGTCAAACACGGACGACAAATGAAACGATTTTACCCAAAGCGCTCTTTAACATGGAATTTACAAAAGAACGGTTAATATAAAGTCATAAGTGAACCATATATGATATCATAATAATAAATATGATTCTGTAATAAGTCAATGACATTATTTAAATCATTATACATGAGTTTTGGACATTTACGAAGCAAATCAGACCTAAGGTAAGGGATAATTTTGCAAATCTCATTTTTATCTGGGATTGCTTATTCGTAAGTATTTACTGGGGTTATTTATATCATCCATGTCCATGTTTTATAAAAGGGTTTTCATGTATGTTTAAATTCATTTTTATCCATTTTTTACTTTTACTACATGGTATAAAAGGAGTCTTTATTTTGTTTACGTTACGATGTACTTTTTTTTGACTTTTCCGGAAAAAATACGAGAAGAATTTTTTTTAACTTATACGGAATGAAAGGATTTTTACGGTTTTATAAAGCCTTATCTTCATGAAGCTTCCTCAAAAATATTTCATGAATATTTTCAACAAAATCCTTTTCTTTTAATATTTCATGATGTTTTGTGAAAATAAATTGTTTTTGAAGAAGAAAAGATATTTTCCTCAAGAAATCATTTCAAGTGTTTTATCAAAATCATTTTCCATCTAAGATGACATTATTTCATATGAGTATGTTTCAAGTATAATGTCTCTATGATTTACATGGTTTCACTATTCTTATGATGAAATGATATCCATTTTTTATATGGATTATGTTATGATGGGATGATGTTTATGATACCCATTTTATTATTTGGGCTATGATGAATGATTTATGTTCATGTTGTGGAACAAGTAAGAATGATTTCATTTTGAGATGGGTGGGACCTATATCTCCCTCCAATGCATTGGGTAATGATTTATATCTCATGAGATAGACATGGCTGGATCGGTAAGTTAATCTGGTTCAGTATTACAGGACTAGAACGAGGAGTGAACTCGATTCAGAAAGGGACATTGTCCACTAAGATGGTCATGGCAGCAATGCCTTGGATACTATGGAAATCATTACATGTGCTTAATGGATTCCACAATTACATGTTTTATTCTCATGCTATTTTATCATGATTTATGTTCCATTATGATCTATGCCTTATGTACTAACATGTTTTATGTCATTGCTCAATATTTTTAATGTTCATATTTTTGTAACTTCAAATGTATATGGTATGTTTTATTTTATCCATTCTTACCCTTAATGAGAATTTGAGCTCAACTTTTTTATGTTTTCTTTTCCCCCAGGATTAAAAGAAATATTTTAGGTAAGGAAACAAAAATGGGAAGATCTTTATGGGAGACGTTGAAGATCTTTCACCACGATTAGAAGATTGCGTTCCATGTTTCCAAAGACACTAAACTATTACGGTCCTTGTGTGTCTGTTTTTGTTATGTACTAAGTATTGCGCAAAAGTAATGTAATTTCTATGTACGTCAAGCTTCAGGTCTCTACACACTCTGTATGCAACTGATCCAACATTCCCCAGAATTTCATAAGGTCCAATGAACCTCAGAATCAACTTTCCTGTAACGCCCCAACCCTAGTTACCCAGAGTCGGTGCATTATTACAGAACATTGGCATGATCACAAGAAAGATCAAATCTCGAAAGACCGATTGGTTTAGTAGCCTTGGAAACACTAGATATATTCATAAGTCTTACATTACATCATAAAATGAAAAACTACTACAACAACATATTATCTCCATAAACCACACTCATATCCCCACATAATATCCCTGCAGGTCATTCATAATTTACTTCTTCACTTCCTGGGAAAAATAAAACATAGAAAAGGGGTGAGCTCAAATGTCCAGTAAGGATAACAATATACCGGAAACTTTCATAAATAAGAATAAACATTTAAGGCTATGTATAACTAAAACAAAAGCCTTTTAAACTTGAACTTAAACATAGTATGGAAAAAGTAAAATGAAATAATGCCATTTACTTGTTCGCATGGATATTCTACTAATCGAATAATCACATGCAATATCAATAACCACTTTCATAATGTTGGAATGCATAATGTCAGACTATCATAACCACATAGCCAAGGCATCGTGCCAAGACTACAAATAAGATTTTTCCAAGGCCTTGTGCCAAGACACTAGTTTGTCTCATGAGACCTACTGATGCATCGGGGAGCTATAGCGGGCTCCACCCGTCACATATTAAGTCCAATACATTCCAAAATGAAAAGGTTTAAACATAACATAAACATTCATATTAAAACTAGAATAACAAATGTCAATAATTTCACCATAAACTATGAATGGTATAAAAATAACACATCCACAGTCAAACATATCACAAAACCTTCAATACAATATAGAAGTTTTGTATCATAATAAATCAATTTCAAAAAAGCGTAAAATCCATCAAAGGATGTTGACATAGATGAAATCAAAACTCTTTTTAGAGAAATATCTCATTCTATTTTGAAATCATTCAAGAGTCATATATTTATAAAATAAAACATTTTCTTTGAAAATATTCTGATAAGCTTGTAAGGAAAACATTGAAGATTTTATAACGGCAGAAAATAACCGCACTCTCCGTATAAGTTAAAAATAACATTCTTACCTTAATTCTGTTGAAAAGGTTAAAAAGGACCTTGTTTTGAAAACGACAGAAAGATTCCTCTTATAAAAAGTCAAACAAGGGTATAAATGACTTTAACCCATATTCTTGTAAATAATAAAAATGTTTTGAAATACATTTTGAAGAAACATGGATGTGGATGATAAAGAGATCCTAGTATATTATTACATATAAACAACCTCGGATAATGAAGAGATTGTGAAATAACCCTTACCTTGTACTTTTCCTTGGTTGGGGTAGGTTAACCACCTATTCTTCGGGTTCTTCCTTTTGATTTGATCAAAAGTGCTGCTTAGGTTGGCTTTCTGATCAAACTATGGCCTCTAGGTTGTAGTGAGGGAAGTTGGGAGAGTATTTGGGCAGAGTTTGGCCAAACCAAAAGGCTTTGAAGGTGTTAAGAAATGAGAAGGAGGAGTGCCCTTTTATAAGAGGGGTGAGGGGCACCTTTGGAAAAGCTAGAGATATTAGTTTATAATAAATTCATATTAAGTTTCCAATGGCTCCAAAGTTGACTATTCAAAGGTTAAGGTGGGGAGGGGTCGAAAAAAACTCAACCAATATAATTTAGACATGTTTGGGTACTTATATTAACCTTATCTTTAAGTATTAACTCTAAGTTAATTAGTTTCACTTTTACAATGTCTCTTTGTATTTTTATATAATATGGTTAATAAACTTAATATATACATCCAAGAGACCCCAAGTGGTCCATTAATGATGAAACTATCATTATATAAGTCTCTTGGCCGAACATTAGATTTTTAGGAATTTAATATCAATTAATAATATAATATTCGTTTTAAGAACTCTTTTATGTCAATTTTGACACTATTCAATAGTTGACTTTTTTGAAACTCATAACACATTGATTACTTCGAAAATATTAAATTAAATCAATCCTAATATATCATATTATCCTATAAAATTAGTTTAATTCATTAAAAGTTTCATATTATATTTATTTAGGTATTTATAATATCAATTAATTTAATTTTTCACTATTTTAGTAATTACTGCATCATCATTGTGTCATAAATAAAATAAATTATTTAATGTCTAAAAATTATAAATAAAATATAATTATGTAGGAAATATTTTTATATTTCTAATTAATATTTATAATCTAAAATCCAACATATATAACCATATGTAATAATTGTTTTTCTAAAAGATATATACTTGTGCCATTTTTGTATTCATTTTAACTTAATTAAAATAAAGTGTCCCTATCACCTACAAGTGGCACCATGGGGTCCCCAAATCGACCCAAAGATGCATATGGTCGAACATGTATCAACCAATAAATCTAGGACACGTTTTAGGGTAATTTAGTATTATTATAATATTATTTTTTAACCCTGATTTACCAGATTTACCCTTAACCATGGTAAATAAAATATTTACCACAGTAATTATTCAAAATGTCTAAAAATAAAAGTTACCTATCTACACAATTTGGAAATCCTGATTACAAATATGTAATCCATTTTTCTAAATTCAAAACACAGAAGTGGAAGAAATTAATTTAAAATTAATTCCCGCTGTCAAAACAAAAAGCGTGTTTTTAAGAGATAATAACTATCAAAAGATTGACACTTGTTTATGTTCGGTTTAATTGTAAAATTATGTCCAATGACCAACATTATATTAAATGGTAAAAATATATTCTAAATATACTTTAAAACCACTCAAATTCATAATTTATCACTATTAATTATTTTGATTAAAAAAGTTGTTTTTAATTAAAATTTAGTAATTTTCACTATTCATCAAAATATGAAAGTTATCCGAAAAGTACCAAAATTTCACCTTAGGCTAAATTCGATATTCCGAATCCAGAAATGAAGTCCATTTTAAAATATAAAATATATATAATTTCTAAAAGTAGGTATTACTATTCATAACGGCTAGTTTGATTGGTTATGGTGTGTTAGAACTCAGTGTTGCGTACAACACACGCTATCACATTATTCAAAGAGAAGCGTACCGTAGAAGCTTGGGGTGTTACATTCTCCCCTCATTCAAATAATTTCGTCCTAGAAATTTCTAGAATACTACCGCATGAAAAGACTCGGGTGGTTCTTCATCATAAGTTCCTCGGGTTCCCACGTTGCCTCTTCCATCTTATGGTTTCTCCACAAAAATTTTACCAGACGCGTCGTCCGGTTTCTCAGTACTTGTTCTCTTGAATCAATAATCCTGACAGGCTCTTCACAATAAGACAAATCGGGTTCCAGTTCTAATTCCTCATAGGTGAGTACATGCGTTGGTTCAGGCATGTATTTCCTCAATAGAGATACGTGGAACACATCGTGAACTTTGGAGAGACTTGGCGGCATTGCCAATCGGTAAGCTACAACCCCAATTCGTTCTAGAACTTCGAAGGGTCCGATGTACCTGAGACTCAATTTACCTTTCTTACCAAAACGTATGACTCCCTTCCATGGAGATACCTTCAGGAAAACATGATCACCGACTTGAAATTTCAAATCCTTCATTCGATTATCGGCATAGCTCTTCTGCCTACTTTGAGCTGCTTTGATGTGATTTTGGATTACCTTCACCTTTTCCACCATTTCCTCCACCAGTTCTGGGCCTACACGTTTTCTTTCACCAACGTCATCCCAACAGGTTGGTGTACGACATCTCTTTCCGTATAACGCTTCATATGGTGCCATCTGAATACTCGAATGGAAGCTATTGTTATAGGAAAATTCTACCAGTGGTAAATATTGATCCCACATACCCTGAAAGTCAAGTGAGCAAGATCTCAGTATGTCTTCTAAGGTCTGAATAGTCCGTTCTGATTGTTCATCTGTCTGTGGGTGGTAAGCAGTGCTCAAATGAAGTTCAGTATCCAGGGATTTCTGAAGACTTTTCCAAAATCTTGAAGTAAAACGGGGATCACGATCAGAAACAATCAATAGGGGTACTCCATGAAGTCTCACAACTTCATTAATATATAGTCTTTCTAGAAGTTCCAGGGGTAGATCTTCTCTTATAGCAAGAAAATGTGATGACTTGGTAAGACGATCAACAATAACCCATATTGCATCATTCCTTCTAGGAGTCTTTGGTAGCCCCATGACAATGTCCATCATAATATTGTCCCATTTCCACTCCGGTATGGGAAGAGGTTGCATGACTCCTCCAGGCTGTTGCCTTCCATCTTTCACTTGTTGATAAACCATACATCTTGACACAAAATAAGCAATCTCCCTCTTCATGTTGTCCCACCAAAAATGTTCCTTCAAATCTATATACATTTTCGTGCTCCCAGGGTGTATAGAGAAATTTGAACTATGAGCATCATCCAACAATTCCCTTTTTAGATCAGGTAAATCGGGAACACAAAGTCTCTTCCCGAATTTCAAAATTCCATCTTCATACACAAAGTCTCTCAATCTCCCATCATTCACAGCTTTAATATTTTTTTGAAATTCTTCATCATCGGTCTTAGAACTCTTAATCCTTTCTTGTAATGATGGTTTGGCAACCATTTGGAAAAGTATTGATGTTTCACCTTCCCTGGTTATTCCCATGTCCATCTTCACTAGATCCATGAAAATTTAATCCTTTTCAATTCTCATATTGTTCAAAACTCCATGGTCTTTTCTACTCAAAGCATCTGCCACCTTGTTTGCTTTCCCCGGGTGGTAGTGTATCATGCAATCATAATCCTTGAGTAATTCAAACCATCTCCTTTGCCTCATGTTGAGTTCTTTTTGTGAGAAAATATACTTCAAACTCTTGTGATCAGTATAAATCTCACATTTTTCACCATAGAGGTAGTGCCTCCATATCTTCAAAGAAAAGATCACAGCTGCTAACTCGAGATCATGAGTAGGATAGTTTTGTTCATGAATTTTCAACTGTTGTGATGCATAGGCAATAACTCTATCATTCTGCATAAGGACACAACCAAGTCCTTTCTTTGATGCATCACTATAAATAACGAACCCATCATTCCCTGATGGTAGAGTCAATATAGAAGCATTGACTAATCTTCTCTTCAGTTCTTCAAAACATTCTTCACACACTTTTGTCCAAACAAATTTAACCCCTTTCGTGTGAGCTTCGTTAATGGGTTAGCCAATCGGGCAAAATTCTGGACGAAACGTCGATAATAACCTGCCAAACCAATAAAACTACGTACCTCAGTTATACTCGTAGGTTCTGGCCATTCTTGGATTGCCTTGGTCTTAGAAGGATCAACAGAGATTCCATCTTTAGAGACAATATGGCCAATAAAAGAAATCTCCTGAAGCCAGAATTCACACTTGCTAAACTTCCCATATAATTCATGCCTCCTCAGAGTCTTCAAGATAATGCGCATGTGATTTTCATGATCTTCGTAGGTTTTGGAGTATACCAAGATACCACCACAAATTCATCGAGATACTCCTTGAAAACTCTATTCATCAGATCCATGAATACAGAGGGTGCATTAGTCAATCCAAACGGCATTACGGTAAACTCGTAATGCCCGTACCTGGTTCGAAATGCTGTCTTCGGAATGTCTTCCTTCTTCACACACAACTGATGTTATCCAGATCGAATTTCAATCTTTGAAAAGTATTGAGCTCCATGTAGTTGGTCAAATAAATCATCAATTCGAGGTAGGGGATACTTGTTCTTTATCGTTATAGCATTGATCTCCCTGTAGTCGATACATAACCTCATAGATCCATCTTTCTTTTTAACAAAAATAACATGGGCTCCCCATGGAGAAACACTAGGGAGAATAAATCCCTTATTACTCAATTCCTCTAGTTGTTTCTTTAGTTCAACTAATTCTACAGTGGCCATTCTATAAGGGGTATTTGATATATGCCTTGATCCAGGAATCAAATCAATGGAAAACTCAACTTCTCGTTCTGGAGGATGTCCAGGTAAATCTTCCAGAAATACATCTACAAATTCTTTCACAACAGGTACATACTCTATTTGAACATTCCTTTCCTCACCGACAGTTATTTCATTCTCTTCCTCCCCAATAATTGAATTAAGTTGAGCTACTGGGGGTGGATCTAAATAAGAATTAGGTGGTGACGATTCTGCTCTAAAAATAAGGTGTTCCTTATCATTATCATCAAGAATCGTAACCTCTTTCTTCTTACTATAAATATTCGCATCATAGTCCGAAAGCCAGTCCATACCAAGGATTATATCAAACTCAATCATAGGTATGACGATGAGATCAGCAGATAAAGAACATTTATGTTCTCTAATGGGGACTGATTCACAAAACTTTGTTGCAATGATACTTCCCTTAAGAGTTTTAACTGACAACTCCCTTGTTAAATCAAATTGGAAATATCTAATATTCTTAGAAAACTGGGAAGATATGAAACAATGCAATGATCCGGAATCAAATAATTCATTTGCTAAACTTGAGGAAACCATTAAATTACCTGCCACCACGTCTTTCGGAGCTTCTACCTCAGCAGTAGTGATAGCATAAGCTTGGCCTTGATCCCTTGGCCTTTTATGAGGTAAGTTCTCCTGATTCTTAGGACATTCATTTGCATAATGTCCCATCTCCCTGCAATTGTAGCACTGAATGTTGGTGGCTTCCTTCTTCCCTTTGCAATCACGATCTTGGTGGCCTTTTTCACCACACTTGTAACAGACTCCCATTCCCTTCAAGCAAGTACCAGGATGTTTCTTCCCGCATTTACCACAATATGGATATTCAACCTTTCCCTTCTTCCCCTTATTTCCATTCCCAGATTGATCAGCAGGTCTCTTCTTCTCTTGCTTTGTTTTAAAGTCATAAGTCTTAGAGAATTCCTTTTCGGTCTTGATAGCACATGAGACAATGTCTTCGTACGATGAAAAGGATTGTGAGACTAATGCTCTATGGAGAAATGGTTTTAACCCATCAAAGAAATGATCAATCTTACTTCTTGGGTTACGTATATAATCTCCAACATACCTTGCTACCCTTGTAAAGTTAGCCTCATAATTTGTGACATTCTCATCCTCCTTTTGTCTCAGACTCAGAAATTGCCTTTCCATATCTGCTCAATGGTCGCGAGGAATGTATTTTTCTAAAAACAGATCTTTGAACTCCATCCATTCTATATTTTATACTTCATCATCTTCCTTCATATTTTGAATCAATGACCACCATTGATCAGCATCTCCAGTGAGGCGGTAAACTGCCATGATAACTTTTTCCCTTTCACTACTCCCTAAAGCCTGAAATATTTTCTCTAGGGAATTTATCCATTGCTAAGCTACTAAGGGATTTGTAATCCCATTGAATGTTGGTGGTTGTTGCCTCATGAATCGGTCTAACATTGATCCTCAACACTGCGGATCAGGGTGCTCCATATGGGTAAGGTTATTATTAATAACCTGAGTAAGTTGTCCCAGTATGGTGATTAGTTGATCGGCACCAGTTGCATCACCAGCTCCACTATAATTATCTTGAGCAGGAGGGAAATCCCTACCTGGAGTGTGTGCATTGATACAGTTTCCATTTCTTCCACTAAGCGCCATTTCTAAACAATGGCATAAACTAGATCAGTTTATGAATCAAAATACATAATCCCATACTTATAAAACACTTAACATAAATTGAACTATTTATGGATATAATCCATAATCATAAAAAATGTTTTCTTTGAGGAAGTATATACTCATAAACCCTTCATAATGATTTATAAAGAAAATGAGAGTTATCCTAAGCATATCCCCCGGGAGTGTCGTAACCAAGAGTGCAGCAAGGCCCGTTGTCGTGCACCAGTTCCCGTTCGAGTCTAGATCAAAGCGGTGTTTTCGGGGTTTACCCCTAGGTACATCTGTGCCAGAGCCGCCTCTACCAGCTCGTATCCAGACAGGGATGTATTGCTCGGAAAACTCACAAAACTTCTACAATACCAAAATTCTAGGAAGTTCTTCTATACTAATCCTCAATGTTCATCTTAGGTCTACGTGCTCTAATCAGAGTTTATCTAAATCTAGCTTCCAAGGTTTGTACTAAACTTCCTCTGATACCAACTGTAACGCCCCGACCCTAGTTACCCAGAGTCGGTGCATTATTACATAACATTGGCATGATCACAAGAAAGATCAAATCTCGAAAGACCGATTGGTTTAGTAGCCTTGGAAACACTAGATATATTCATAAGTATTACATTACATCATAAAATGAAAAACTACTACAACAACATATTGTCTCCATAAACCATAGTCATATCCCCACATAATATCCCTGCAGGTCATTCATAATTTACTTCTTCACTTCCTGGGAAAAATAAAACATAGAAAAGGGGTGAGCTCAAATGCCCAGTAAGGATAACAATATACCGGAAACTTTCATAAATAAGAATAAACATTTAAGGCTATGAATAACTAAAACAAAAGCCTTTTAAACTTTAACTTCAACATAGTATGGCAAAAGTAAAATGAAATAATGCCATTTACTTGTTCACATGGATATTCTACTAATCGAATAATCACATGCAATATCAATAACCACTTTCATAATGTTGGAATGCATAATTCCAGACTATCATAACCACATAGCCAAGGCCTCGTGCCAAGACTACAAATAAGATTTTGCCATGGCCTTGTGCCAAGACACTAGTTCGTCTCATGAGACCTACCGATGCATCGAGGAGCTATAGCGGGCTCCACCCGTCACATATTAAGTCCAATTCATTCCCATATGAAAAGGATTAAACATAACATAAACATTCATATTAAAACTAGCATAAGAAATGTCAATAATTTCACCATGAACTATGAATGGTATAAAAATAGCACATCCACAGTCAAACATGTCACAAAACCTTCAATACAATATAGAAGTTTTGTATCATAATAAATCAATTTCACATAAGCGTAAAATCCATCAAAGTATGTTGACATAGATGAAATCAAAACTCTTTTTAGAAAAATATCTCCTTCTATTTTGAAATCATTTAATAGTCATATATTTATAAAATAAAACATTTTATTTGAAAATATTATTATAAGCTTGTAAGGAAAACTTTGAAGATTTTATAACGGCAGAAAATAACCGAACTCGCCGTATAAGTTAAAAAAACATTCTTACCTTAATTCTGTCGAAAAGGTTAAAAAGGACCTTGTTTTGAAAACGACGGAAAGATTCCTCTTATAAAAAGTCAAACAAGGGTAAAAATGACTTTAACCCATATTCTTGTAAATAATAAAAATGTTTTGAAATACATTTTGAAGAAACATGGTTGTGGATGACAAAGAGATCCCAGTATATTATTACATATAAACAACCTCGGATAATGAATAGATTGTGAAATAACCCTTACCTTGTACTTTTCCTTGGTTGGGGTAGGTTAACCTCCTCTTCTTCGGGTTCTTCCTTTTGATTTGATCAAAAGGGATGCTTAGGTTGGCTTTATGATCAAACTAAGGCCTCTAGGTTGTAGTGAGGGAAGTTGGGAGAGTATTTGGGCAGAGATTGACCGAACCAAAAGGTTTGAAGGTGTGAAGAAATGAGAAGGAGGAGTGCCCTTTTATAAGAGGGGTGAGGGGCACCTTTGAAAAAGCTAGAGATATTAGTTTATAATAAATTCATCTTCGGTTTCCAATGGCTCCAAAGTTGACTATTCAAAGGTTAAGGTGGGGATGGGTCGAAAACAACTCAACCAATAGAATTTAGACAGGTTTGGGTACTTATATTAACCTTATCTTTAAGTATTAACTCTAAGTTAATTAGTTTCACTTTTACAATGTCTCTTTGTATTTTTATATAATATGGTTAATAAACATACTATATACACCCAAGCGACCCCCAAGTGGTCCATTAATGATGAAACTATCATGATATAAGTCTCTTGGCCGAACATTAGATTTTTAGGAATTTAATATCAATTAATAATATAATATTTGTTTTAAGAACTCTTTTATGTCAATTTTGACACTATTCAATAGTTGATTTTTTTGAAACTCATAACAGATTGATTACTTCGAAAAAAGTAAATTAAATCAATCCTAATATATCATATTATCCTAGAAAATTATTTTAATTCATTAAAAGTTTCATATTATATTTATTTTGGTATTTATAATATCAATTAATTTAATTTTGCACTATTTTAGTAATTACAGCATCATCACTGCGTCATAAATAAAATAAATAATTTAATGTCTAAAAATTATAAATAAAATATCATTATGTAGTAAATCTTTTTATATTTATAATGAATATTTATAATATAAAATCCAATATATATAACCCTATGTAATAATTGGTTTTCTAAAAGATATATGCTTGTGTCATTTTGGTATTCATTTTAACTTAATTAAAATAAAGTGTCCCTATCACCTACAAGTGGCACCATGGGGTCCCCAAATCGACCCAAATATGCCTATGGTCGAACATGTATCAACCAATAAGGCTAGGACATGTTTTAGGGTAATTTAGTATTATTATAATATTATTTTTTAACCCTTATTTACCAGATTTACCCTTAACCATGGTAAATAAAATATTTACCACAGTAATTATTCAAATTGTCTAAAAATAAAAGTTACCTATTTACACAATTTGGACATCTTGATTCCAAATATGGAATCCATTTTTCTAAATTCAAAACACAGAAGTGGAAGAAATTAATTTAAAATTAATTCCCGCTGTCAAAACAAAAAGCGTGTTTTTAAGAGATAATAAATATCAAAAGATTGACGCTTGTTTATATTCGGTTTAATTGTAAAATTATGTCCAATGACCAAAATTATATTAAATGGTAAAAATATATTCTAAATATAATTTAAAACCACTCAAATTCATAATTTATCACTATTAATTATTTTGATTAAAAAAGTTGTTTTTAATTAAAATTTAGTAATTTTCACTATTCATCAAAATATGAAAATTATCCGAAAAGTACCAAAATTTAACCTTAGGCTAAATTCGATATTCCGAATCCAGAAATGAAGTCCATTTTAAAATATAAAATATATATAATTTCGAAAAGTAGGTATTACTATTCATAACGGCTAGTTTGATTGGTTATGGTGTGTTAGAACTCGGTGTTGCGTACAACACACGCTATCACATTATTCAAAGAGAAGCGTACCGTAGAAGCTTGGGGTGTTACATTTCCCTTCTTACCAAGATGCATCACACTCTTCCATGGATAAAATTTGAGAAAGACATTATCACCTACCTCAAAAGATAGATCCTTCCTCCGATTGTCTACATAACATTTCTGTCTGCTCTGAGTTGTTCTCATGTGCTTCTGAATCAACTGAACTTTCTCTGCCATCTCTTCTACCAATTATAGTCCCATCAGCTAACATTCACATACTTCATCCCACAAATATGGAGTTCGACAACTCTTTCCATATAATGCCTCAAATGGATCCATCTGTTTACTATAATGAAAACTATTATTATAAGAAAATTCTACCAAAGAAAGATGTTGGTCCCAACATCCCTGATAATCCATCGAGCAAGAACGTAACATATCCTCCAAAGTCTGAATTGTTTTTTCTGATTTCCTATCTGATTGAGGATGAAAATCTATAATAAAATTTAATTCAGTACCCAACGACTTCTGAAGGCCTTTCCAAAAGTTAGATGTAAACCTGTGATCGCGATCAGATACAATAGAGAGGGGAACACCATGCAACCTGAATATCTTTTTAACATAAAACCGAGAATGTTGATATAGAGACAAAGTATCTAGAATAGGAATGACATGAGCATATTTAGTCAATCGATCAACAATAACCCAAATTACAGTATTAACTCGAGATGTCTTCAGTGGTCCCACAAAAAATTCCATGGATATATTTTCTCATTTTTACTCAGGCACCGGTAAACGCTGAAGCATTCCTTTTAGTAACTACCACTCTACTTTAAACTGCTGACAAGTTAAACACTTCATAGTAAAATTAGTAATATCTTTTTTCATTCCACCCCACCAGTAATACTCTCGAAGATCTCTGTGTGTCTTAGTACTATCGAAATGAACTGAAAATGGAGAACTATGAGCTTCACATAACAACTGGTTTTTTAACTGTGAATCAAAATGCACATATAATCTATTTCCAAACCTTAAAACACAATCATTATCAATGTTAAATTCGGAAAACATACCCTTCTGAACCAACTCTACCTTTTTCTGTAACTCGCTGTCTTCTTTCTGTGCTTTCTTTATTTTGTCTGATAGAGATGGTCTCACTGAAAACTGATACAAAACAGATGAATTTCCTGCACCAACAACTTCTATGCAAATGTATATTAAATCAAAAACCAAAGGATCTCGTTCTAAACATAACATGGTTAATGATGCATTACTTTTTCGACTAAAAGCATCTGCCACTTTATTTTTTTTTCCCGGATGGTAATGGATCGTGCAATCATAATCCTTGATTAATACTAACCATATCTTCTGTCTCATGTTCAATTATTTTTGATTGAATAAATACTTTAAACTTTTGTGATTAGTATATATTTCACATTTTACTCCATACAAATGATGCCTCCAATTTTTTAAAGGAAAAATAATAGCATCTAATTCCAAATTATATGTAGGGTAATTTAATTCATGTGGTTTCAACTGATGTGAAGCATAAGAAATTACCTGATCATTTTTCAATAGGACATAACCACGTCCTTTCAATGACAAATCATTATAGATAACAAACTAACCATTTCAGGACGGTAGTGCCAAAACTGGAGCATTCACCAAACTTCTTTTCAATTCCTGAAAACAAGCATCACATTCTTTTGTCTAAATAACCCTAACACCTTTTCGAGTTAACTTAGTCATTGGACAAGATAACCATGAAAAATTTCAATAAACATCCGGTAATAAACTGCCAAACCATGAAAACTACGAATCTTGGTAATATTTGTGGGTCTTGGCCATTCTTCAACAACTTTTGTTTTAGCAGTATCAATAGTTATTCCATTTTTTGAAACAATGTGACCAAGGAAAGAAATTTGTTGTAACCAAAACTCGCACTTGCTGAATTTCCCATAATGTTTCTTTTCTTTTAAGGTTTGTAAGATAACCCTTAAATGAATTTCATTATCCTCTTTACTTTTAGAATAAACCAAAATATCATCAATGAACACAACAAAAAACATATCCAAGAACTCAGAGAAAATTCTATCCATAAGATCCATGAATACAGTAGGTGCATTGGTTAACCCAAAAGGCATAAGTAAAAATTCATAATGGCCAAATCTAGTATGAAACACAGTCTTAGGAATGTATTCTTCCTTTACTTTCAACTGATGGTACCCCGACCTCAAATAAATCTTCAAAAAATACGGAGCTCCATGGAGCTGATCAAACAAATCATCGATATGAGGGAAAGGATGATTATTCTTAATAATGATGTTGTTCAATGATCTATAATCAATGAAAACTCTCATTGAACCATGTTTCTTTTTAACAAACAAGACTGGAACACCCCATGGTGATGTGCTAGGTTGAATGAAACATTTATATAATAACTCCTGCAATTTCTTCATTAACTCTAAAAGTTCAATTTGAGCCATTCGATAAGGGGGTTTTGAAATTTACTTAGAATCAGGAACTAAGTAAACAGTAAATTCAACATCCCGATCAAGTATAATACCAAGAAACTCATTAGAAAAAACATCAAGGTACTCGTTTACCACTATCACATCATTAATCTGAATAGTTCCTTTATTTTCAACAATATGTGCAAGGTAATATTCATTTCCATCTTTTACTAGTTTCACAGCCTCCTGATATGTTATCAAAAGATAGGGTTCATACTTGTACACAGACAGAAAATAATTTTGAAAAGAAACCTATTTAGCTCTACATTTCATCTTATCATGTCAAACAGAAATCCAATCCATACCCAAAATAACATCAAACTCTACTAGAGGCAAAACAATAAGGTTTCCAGGTATATTCTTTACACACACAAGGACATGAAGGTTCTTATGTTTTATTTTTGTCTCAAAATTTTCTCCAGGAATTTTTACCATAAGTTCCGTATTCATATCTTGAGATGGAATTCCCAATTTTTTACAAAACTTCTAAAAAATGGAAGAGTGTGTCGACCCTGAATCAAACAACACATTGGCATAATATGAACAAACAAACAGTGTACCTGATACAACTTCATTTGATTCCATAACATCTTCTGATGTAAATGAAAAGGATTTAACCACCCCTTTATTCTTTTAGTCTAACTTATTACCTTTGGTTGTGTTCTTTGTTGGATACTCATTTTCATAATGACCTATTTCATTGCACTTAAACCATTTTACTGATAGTAAATCAGATTTTTTCTTACCATTAAACTGATCTTTTTCAGTGCAATTACAAGCCTTATGTCCCATTTCACCATAATGGGAGCACTTAACAGAATTCAAAAGACATTCCTCGTCCTTCTTTTTACCAAAATTTTGACAAATTAAAAAATTAAGTTTCTTACCATCACACTTTTTTGAAGAGTTCTTCCCTTTCTCCTAATAGCTCCACCTCTTATTTTTTTTGTTTGTCAAAGAATACTAGATCATCGGAAAACTCATTTTTCACCTTCTCCGCACAACGAATAAGTTTTTCATAACTTTTTAACTCATTAGAAGCTAAATCCCTTAGATAATTTGGATTTAATCTTGAGTAAAAACGGTTAATTTTACAATAAAGATCTCGTATGAAATTTCGAGCATACCCTTCTAGTCGAGTGAGTTTTTCATCATAAGAAGCCACTAAATCATCCTCCTGCCTCAATTCCAGGAATTGTTTCTCCATACTAAGAAAAACCACCTTAGGAAAATATTTCTCATGAAACATACCTTTTAATTCATCCCAATTGAGAGCATCAATCTCTTCACTATCCCTGATATTTTTCACCATCGACCACTACTGATCAGCTTCATCTTCAAAAAGGTAAACAAAAAGACTAACCTTTTGATGTTTTGAACAACCCATGACATAAAAAATCTTCTCCAGTGCTTTAATCCACTCTTCAGATAGCATAGGGTCAGATGATCCTCTAAATAATGGGGGGTGTTGCCTCAGGAAATGCTCCACTACTAACATGTTACTATTCGGTTGATCAGGATAATCTTGTACATGGATACCACCACCATTAATATCCTGAGACAACTGTGCCATCACTGCAACAAAATGTTCAATTTTGATTCCGACCATCTCAGGCTGCTGATTTTGAAGGTTATCTTTCTCCTGATGTCGTCCCAACAAAGTGGCCATGTTTCCTCTACAGAAAACCATTCTGAGCACGGAAATATATTAGGTGAAGCAACATGGTAATCTGTAAATGCTATATGATTTCAATATTAACATAAATTACTTTATGGATATTAATTTAACAATACCCTAGCTCCTAAATTTATCTAAACCGACCTATGATACCAACTATAAGGACCCAGCCTTAAAAATACATGATATTTAATTAAAAGAATAATTGACATTGAGTATCTTTTCAGGTTTAGAGTTTTAGAGAATTAGGTCATTAAATTTACATAACAATATGAATTTTACATGTAGACAATTCTACCCAATATCCATTTTTTTCATAAAATAAAAATTCTTGAAAAAATGAGTCATGTCTAGTTCCAGGTTTTAGATAGAATGACTTTTCCTTGATCCCATCCTTGACCCTATTCATATTTAAGTCCTGCGAAAACATTTCAAAAACATGGGATGAGCATAAAAAAATCAGTAAAGGTTATAATACAAAGGATGAAAACATTTGATTATAAATACATACAAAACATGAACTCTCTTACATACCTCATGAAATCATAATATTTAATAAAGACACATAAAAAATAATATATCATAAAGGTAACTTGTGGAATCCAAATCATATTTACATTGTAGTTATCATAGCTACATAGGGAGTTACATTGGAATATCCATCACAGTATATTCCCTAAATATATTAGGAGAAACATTCATGTTTACCTCTTTCACGTTACCCAATGCATTGGAGTGCTATCTAGGGATCAACTGCACTAGGTTTATCATGAAACCACCTGTATACATAAATAACTCCCAAGAACCATAACATGATCACAACACATAACATATGAATAAATGAAAGATAACATTTCCACATTTTAATAACAAAAACACATAACATATGCATAAATGAAAGATAACATTTCCACATTTTAATAACAAAATATCTCTTCAATATATTCAAATAATAAATAAATTCCCAAAATCATTTTCAATACCAAAATACAAAAAAAAAGTATACGGTATTTATTTTTTCCTTTTAAAAACATTACAGCTTGTTAAGGATGCCAAAGATCAAATAATACTTGCGACGGTGGAAAGGATGTTGTCACCGCTTATGTAAAAAAATCATTTCTCTTTGTCATTTAGTAAAAAACATCATATAAAAAGATTCCCTTTGAATGAAATGAAATTAAAAATGTGTTTATATATCGTATAAAAGAAAATCATGTGTTAAAACAAAATATGACTCAATAAAAGGAGATTGAGACGAAGTCCTTTAACTTGTGTCCAACATGACTCGATCATTCTTTAATCTTCTGAATAATAAACTAAAGTTAATTTCTACTCTCTTAAGAACCCTTTTTAAGTTTATTATTACTTTTATATCACTTATTACCCTGTTATAAACATTATGTAACCATTTATGTTAATAACGTTCATTTTGTCGATATTTGGTACTTGAGTCAAAAATGGACTTCTTATAATCACATGTTGTTCATGTGGTCAATGGTTTATTATATCCAGAATGATATTCATAATTTATATATAATATATATCATATATTTCTATCATATACATATATTAATAATCGTACATAACATATGTAGGTAGGAAATCAAATGCACTGTTCATGGAGACAGTAAGCTGTAGGTAAGCATGAAAGCTACTTTCATTTCTATTTCTTCTTTTAATGGAATTTAAACATAATGATAAATAGGTATATTATAATTACAGTATAATATCATATATAATATCATTAACTCTATCCTTTATACATCCCACATAAGGCATTAATGAGTCACATCACTTTGAGGGGGAGGTAGTCCGCACTTCCTCAAATGAGTTTATCGTATTTACCCACAATAGAAACCATAAAGGCATGCTATAAATAGAAAATACAAATGCATAAAGAAAACATAAACCTAATATATCTCATATATAAATATAGTGTCATCATAATGGCCACCATGAGAGGCGGTAAGAGATAATCGAATAATCATCGTTTCGTGAGGTGTTAGTTTTCCATCCACAGAAACATTATGTTATGTAGAGACTCGGGTTTTTGGCCCTGTCAGACTTTGGAATATTTCTATGAAGAATTCCAGAGCTAGGCGCGAAGACGACGTGCGATTCCGAGGCCCGGTGTGCCTGGAATTAATTTTATAGAAATATTAAGTATTTTTATACTATACACGTGGCGGGGGTGTGATATCTCCTAAAAGGTAGCTCAGAATGGGAATCTAAGGGCACTGTTGCATCTGGAACGTGCCGTTTACCCTAGGTGAGTTGTAAACTTTGCGGGCGCGGGCCTGTGGTGGAAAGCGCCACCAGTGGCATTTTTCTAAATAAGTGGAAAAGTTCATTTATGAGCGTCAGCTTGAATAACTTCTAAACAGAGTCTCGGATCTCAAATATGAGTCCGTCGTTGCGTTCAGAACGGTGTGTTTACCCTAGGGGTGACCTTAACATTGTCTATGTCGGGCGCGGAGTCGGGGGCGTTGTTTTAAATGAATGTTTTTCAATAAAAAAACCAACTTCATTTCATCACCTCCCTCCTCCCTCACGTGCAGTGGAACAGAACCCCTCCTCCCACCTCAGTTCTTCGCCGATTTGAGCTCCGGGTGTCCGTTTTCAGCGCCGATCGTCAACAGATCAAGCTCCAGCACATCGCAAGCATCGTTCTGCACCCGAAGCTTCGGTGATCTGCCAACAGGTAGGCAATTTGAGTTTTAAAATCTTGAACCCCATTTATGTGTTGTTTTTTTTTCAAATCGTCATAAGGGTTGTATAGTTTGGGCCCCGAGGTTTTCGAAACATGGTTCAGATCTGTTTTTGGAGCACCGGGGTGCTCCCGAGGGTTCCTGGAGATTTTCCGGTGGAAATCCTGAATTCCGGCGGTGGCCATGGTGGAATCCGGCGAGTCAGGGTGGCGGCGAGGCAGTTTTCGGCGACGGCGATGGCGGCACGGCGGAATCCGGCGGTGGCGCGGTGGTTTCCAGCGAGGCTGGCGGTGGTCTGGCCAGGATTTTCTGGGGTATCTTTAAACCCCCGTAACTCGCAAACCGAAACTACGATTTGCGAGCCGTTTGCGGAAACATGTTCCTTGCGTCGAGACGAATATTTTGAAATCACTTTGAGAATTTTATGGTTCGGGATTGTGGTCCGGGAGTTAGAAACGTTGTATAAAATAATAATATTTTATTATTTTACGACTTCGGGCGGTCGTAACTTCTACCCGGAGCGTCCGATTGACGTGTCGTCAGTGGCGTTGAGACCCTGATGATACGAATGAATTTTATTGAGGGTTTTCGAGTGTTGGGACTGAGTTCGGGGTGTAGGCCTGATGAGGCCGGGTTCCAGCGTTTACATGGAAACGTGACTTTTTCACCGGGAGTCCGATTTTTGTTGATGAATAGTTGATCCTGTGTGTTTTTTCAAGAGGATCGCAATGGTGCAATCTGTTCGATGAGATTCGAGATCAAGGCGTGGGCCCCACTTGAGCTAGCTTCAGTGAATAATACCTTTTTCACTGGGGGGCCGTTTTGGAAGAACGGGTAGTGGATCCTGTGTGTTTTTCCGAGGGGATCGTCGTGGTATGATCCGCTTGACGTGTTTCGGGATTGTTGTGTGGGCCTCACACGTGCTAGCTATGGTGAATAGTATTTTTTCACTGGTAGTCCGTTTCGGGCAAGTAAAGCGCCTATCCTGTCTGTTTTTCCTCGTGGATCACGATGGTGGCCTCAGTATCGACCTTGGAGGAGCACAGGGTGGCGTTGTCACGAGTCGCTCTTGTTAACGACGTTTGGACCAGCAGTGGTTGAGGGTACTCCCTTGGTTCGTTCCTATGAGGGTTCGTGCGATATCACGACCCTAGTATAGGCTTGTAATCCTCTCGATGGGATGTTTAATCTGTTAGAGTTGTGGCATCCCTCTGGTGGGCCCAGAGTAGGATCCCCTAGCATCATTTCCCTAGATCGGGTTCTTGGTATCGCTGTGACCGCTTATCCATGGGCGGCGATCCCCTATCTAGCAGGTTAACCCCGTAGGGTGTGTGGCATCATCAAGAATATGATCCCCTACGCAGTGGGCCATGCTCAGTAGGGTTGTGGCATCATCGGGTATATGATCCCCTGCTGAGCATCAGGTTTATAGTAGGGTTGCGATATCCTCGGTTATATGATCCCCTACTCAGTGCGTGGTTTTGGTAGGGTTGTGGCATCGTCAGTTTGATCCCCTACATCGCGATTTATACCAGATAGGGTTCTGGTATCGTCACGACCACCTTTATATAGGCAATGAACCTCTATCTGTGTGATGTGCTTCTGTCTAGTTCCAGATCGGGGTGTGGTATCCCCAAGCAGATCCTGGGTGTGATCCCCTATATGTGAGAACTACGTATGCCAGATCAGGTTGTGGTATCCCCCAGCGGACCCTAGGAGGGATCCCCTATCTGTGAGCTTTGTATACCAGAGTGGGTTCTGGTATCCCCTATCTAACCCTAGGAGCGATCCCCTATCCGAGGATTTTGGTGGTTATGTTTTTTCAGCGAGGTTTCCTCAGTGATGCTATCCGAAGACCATGCACTCTCGGGTGAGCGCCTGAGAGGTTTGTTAGAAACCCGATGGAGTGTATCTCTCAGATGAGTGTCATCTGGGATGATAGTGTTCGTGTGGTTTACTCTTCTGGTTGTGGAAAATTGCGCGTGTTGTGGTCGGTACCTCATGTGTCTTATTGCATGAGCTGATTATATCTAGATTGTTCAAGGTGTTTGTATGGGCATACACCTGAGCTGAGCTGACTAGTTGTGTTTAGCCGAGGACGGTCACGAGATGGTGTTTCTCTCTCGTCTGGGTTCCCCCTGGCTGGGATGAGCGGACTGTTGCCTTTCAGTTTCTCTATTTGGTTTTGTGTTTTTGGGGTGCCTAATGAGTATGTTTATACTCACCCCTGCATGGGCTTTTCCCGCACATGTTTATGTCTTGTGCAGACCACAGACCTTTCCAAGGAGTCCCAGGAGGACCCGAAGCAGGCAGAGCTTAGTGAGCGTGTTGACCGGGGTGTTTACCAGAGCTATTCCGAGGAGCATACCGGTGGGTGTTGTGGTGGAATTCCCCTTCTTCAGAGCAGGTTGGATGCCTTTGTAGTTTTCTTTTGGTGGCCCCTGTTTTTCCCTTTGTACTTCTGTTGTACTCTGGTTATGGGATAGTGTTTTCATGCATATTACTTTTCAGTTTTACTTATCTCTGCACTGTTGCATGGAGGTGTTGTGGGTGCGTGTGTACATGTACCTTTGGCTAGTGTCTCCCATTTGTGTGATAGCCTTCTCGGCATTGGTCGCCAGCCCCAGGCCTATTGGAGGTGGTCTTGGGGAGTCGTGGCTCGAGCCCCATTGGGTCGGGTCGTGATAGAGTGGTATCAGAGAGGGTTCCACCGTTGGGATCTCAGAGCGTAGATGGTCTAGCTTTGAGTTTGGTTTGGGTTTCATAGTGGTAGTGTTAGGATGTTTCGAGTTCGACTTTCAGGCCAGGGACTCCAGTGTTGGTGCGGCGGCCGACGTATCCATACAACAGGACTCTGATAACCTGCCATTTGACTCGAGACATTCATGCATTGGTCGCAGAGATATAATGGTACATACATCATATAGGAATGGGTTTTGGGTTTTCCTTGTCCTTCTTGAGTCAGATATCCAGATATACTTTTTGACTGTGGTGCGTCTTGATTGTTTTTCAGGATGCCTCCACGACGACAACCAGGTAGGGTTCTGTAAGAGGATTGTACTGATGACCCGCCCCGTGTTGAGGCTGTGGAGTAGGGTGCGGGTTCTGAGGTTGCACCTCCAGGTGGTCTGCCAGGTGAGCCGCCACCTATTGAGAAGCTAGTTGTGCCGGTAGTGCAGGATGAGGTTGCGTGCAGGCTGAGTGCACTGCACGAGTTCCAGAGGCAGTGACCTATGAGGTTCCAGGGTGATCCAGATCCCCAGGCAGCTGATGACTGGCTTGAGGTAGTCACTCGAGTTTTCTGCCTAGTGAGGACACCTCCAGATCAGATGGTGGTCCTAGCGGCGATCCTTCTGCATGGTTCTGCCTGGTGATGGTGGAGTTTGGTGACACAGTCCCATGATGAGAAGATGATCACATGGGAAAATTTTGAGCGGCTCTTCAGGGAGGAGTACTATCCAGTGACGTTGAGGTCAGTGCGGATTCAAGAGCTTCTGCAGCTTCAGCAGGAGGGCCTGATTGTGTCGGAGTACTCGAAGAGGTTTACAGACATGTCATGCTACTCCATGGATATGGTTCGGGACACATTCTACAGGGCTCAGACCTTCAAGCAGGGCTTACGCATGGACATCCTAGAAGGTTTGGTTTCCTTGTGTCTGCCCACCTATGGTGGAGTACTGAAGCGAGTGTTGGTGGTGGAGAGATTTCTGGCTGAGCAGATTCCCCCTATTAGTGCTGGGTACGTGAGGGCTGAGACATCATCATCTGGTAGCCGAAAACAGACTCAGGGGTCTAGACGTGGACGACGTTTCAGGAGGCGACCCCAGGACGGAGGATCTGAGTCTCAGGGTTCACAAGGCTCGTAGGACAGTTTTGGTCATCCGCAGGAGAGGCAGTGTAATGCTTGCGACGGTCGGGGACATCTTTCTAGGGATTGTCCGACCCGATGTGCTGCTGAGAGAGAGCCAGTTGATGGACCGCCTTGGCAGAGGCAGCATCTCGAGCAAGGAGGTCCACAGGGCGGAGGACAAGGCAGCAAAGCGGGTGCAGCATGAGGAGGTGGTAGGCGGTACCAGATGCCACCACCCCACCCCCAGGAGGTCCATTCCATGCTCAGGGAGCTGGTGGTCGAGGGTGAGGAAAGCTGCATTCCCTAGGGGATGTTGACCCAGAGGCTCCGCGGATGGATGGAGGTACGAATTGTGTCCTTTCTACTTTCTATAGTCGTTTGATAGACACTATTTAGAAGTACCTTTACCTTCGGTTGCTTGCTCAAGTTTTGTGTGGGGCATTGGTAAGACCCTGGGTGGGTGTTGTTTGGGGTGCTGCAAATGCGTAAGGAAGAGGGATAATTCCCCCACTGATACGCGTTTTTGTGACGCGATTAAAACCGTGCGGGTGAGTCAGTGCCGCCCAAAGAAGATTGTGTTGAGGTGTGGTGGATGAGTCCCTCCGACTTATGTGTTCAGGCATATGTGTTTGTTGGCGAACTCGCTTGTGTGTGAGATCCAGTTGTTAGTCTAGTCGCTTTCCTTGTGCTTATAGCCTTTCAAGGACGAAATTCTCTATGGGGGGAGGATGTAGAGACTAGGGTTTTTGGACCTGTTAGACTTTGGAATATTTCAATGAAGAATTCCAGAGCCAGGCGTAAAGGCGGCGTGCGATTCTCAGGTCCGGTGTGCCCGGAATTAATTTTAAAAAAATATTAAGTATTTTTATACTATGCACATGGATGGGGTGTGATATATCCTAAACGGTAGCTTAGAACGGGAATCCGAGTGCACAGTTGCATCCGGAATGTGCCGTTTACCCTAGGCGAGGTGTAAACATTGCGGGCGCGGGCCTGCGGTGGAAAGCGCCACCAGTGGCATTTTTGTAAATAAGTGGAAAAGTTCATTTATGAGCGTCGGCTCGAATAACTTCCGAAC
This sequence comes from Viscum album, assembly GCA_963277665.1. Taxonomy (NCBI): domain Eukaryota; kingdom Viridiplantae; phylum Streptophyta; class Magnoliopsida; order Santalales; family Viscaceae; genus Viscum; species Viscum album. The sequence continues at coordinate 1,915,292,528 of OY728125.1, read as the reverse complement.
GAAGTCTCGGATCGCAAATTTGTGTCCGTCGTTGCGTTCAGAATGGTGCGTTTACCCTAGGGGTGACCTTAACTTTGTATGTGTCGGGAGCAGAGTCGAGGGCGTTGTTTTAAATGAATGTCTTTAAATAAAAAAAAACAATTTCATTTCATCACCTCCCTCCTCCCTCATGCGCAGCAGAGTAGAACCCCTCCTCCCACCTCCGTTCTTCGCCGATTTGAGCTCCGGGCGTCCGTTTTCAGCACTGATCATCAGCAGATCGAGCTCTAGCGCGTTGCGGGCGTCGTTCTGCCCCCGAAACATCGGCGATCCGCCAACAGGTAGGCGATTGAGTTTTAAAATCCCAGACCCCGTTTATGTTTTGTTTTTCTTCAAATCGTCATAAGGGTTGTATAGTTTTGGTCCCGAGGTTTCCGAAACATGTTTCAGATCTGTTTTTGGAGCACAGGGGTGCTCCCGGGGGTTCCCGGAAGTTTTCCGGCGAAAATATCGGATTCCGGCGGCGGCCTTGGTGGAATCCGGCGAGGCAGAGTGGCGGCACGGTGGCGGCCGGTGGTTTCCGGCGATGGGGTGGTGGCACAGCGGAATCCGGCGGCAGCGCGATGGTTTTCGGCGAGGCTGGCGGTGGTCCGGCCAGGATTTTCTGGGGGTTTTTTAAACCCCCGTAACTCGCAAACCGAAACTCCGATTTGCGAGCCGTTTGCGGCGACGTATTCGTTCATCGAGACAGAAATTTTGAACTCACTTTAAGAATTTTATGTTTCGGGATCGTGGTCCGAGAGTTAGAAACGGCGTATAAAATAATAATATTTTTTTATTTTACGACTTCGGGCGGTCATAACTTCTACCCGGAGCGTCCGATTGACGTTCCGTCAGTGGCTTTGAGACCCTGATGATACGACAGAATTTTCTTGAGGATTTCTGGGTGTTGGGACCGAGTTCGGGGTGCAGGCCCCATGAGGCCGGGTTCCGGCGTTTAGGAGGAAACGTGACTTTTTTAACAGGAGTCTGATTTTGGTGGATGAATAGTTGATCCTGTGTGTTTTTCCGAGAGGATCATAATGGTGCAATCGGTTTGATGAGTTTCGAGATCGAGGCATGGGCCCCACTCAAGATAGCTTTAGTGAATAGTAACTTTTTCACCAGCGGTCCGTTTCAGACGAACGGGTAGTGGATACTATGTCTTTTTCTGAGGGGATCGTCGTGGTATGATCCGCTTTATGTGTTTCGGGATTGTTGTGTGGGCCCTACATGGGCTAGCTACGGTGAATAGTACTTTTTCACCGGTAGTCTGTTTCGGGCGAGTAAATAGACTATACTGCCTGTTTTTTCGCATGGATCGGGATGGTGGCATCGGTATCGTCCTTGGAGGTGCGCAGGGTGGCGTTGTTGCGGTTCGATATTGTTAACGATGTTTGGACCAACAGTGGTTGAGGGTACTCCCTTGGTTCATTCCTATGAGGTTTTGTGTGGCATCACAACCCTAGTATAGGATTTTGATCATATCGATGGGATTTTTAATCTGTTAGAGTTGTGGAATCCCTCCGGTGGGCCCAGAGTAGGATCCTCTAGCATCGTTTCCCAAGATCGGGTTATTGGTATCACTGTGACCGCTTATCCATGGGCGGCGATCCCCTATCTAGCAGGTTAACCCCGTATGGATTGTGGCATCATCAGGAATATGATCCCCTAGGCATTGGGCTGTGCTTAGTAAGGTTGTGGAATCATCAGGTATACGATCCCCTGCTCAGCATCAGGTTTATAGTAGGGTTGTTGTATTGTCGGTTATACAATCCCCTACTCAGAGCGTGGTTTCTGTAGGGTTGCAGCATCGTCGGTTCAATCCCATACATCACGAGTTATACTAGATAGGGTTCCAGTATCATCGTGAACTCCTTTTTATGGGCGATGATCTTCTATCTGTGTGATGTGCTTCTGTCTAGCGCCAGATCAGGTTGTGGTATCCCCAAGCGGATCTTGGGTGTGATCCCAATTCTGTGAGAAATACGTATGCCAGATCAGGTTGTGGTATCCCCCAGTGGACCCTGGGAGTGATCCCCTATCTATGAGATTTGTATACCGAAGTGGGTTCTGGTATCCTCTAGTGGACCCTAGAAGCGATCCTTTATTCGAGGAGTTTGGTGGTTATGTTGTTTCAGCGAGGTTTCCTCTGTGATGATATCCGACGATAATGACCTCTCGGGTGAGCGTCTGAGAGGTTTGTTAGAAACCCGATGGATTATATCTCACGGATGAGTGTTATCTGGGATTACAGTGTTCCTATGGTGTACTCTTCTGGTTGTGGACAGTTGCTGGTGTTGAGGTCGGTAACTCACGTGGTTTGTTGCATGAGCTGATTATATCTGGATTGTTCAAGGTGTATGTATGGGCATACACCTGAGTTGAGCTGACTAGTTGTGTTTAGCTGAGGATGGTCACGAGATGGAGTTTCTCTCTCGTCTGGGTTCCCTCTGGCTGGGATGAGAAGACTGTTGCCTTTCAATTGCTCTCTTTAGTTTTGGGTTTTTGGGTTGCCTACTGAGTATGTTTATACCCACCCCTGCATGGGCTTTTCCCGAACATGTTTGTGACTTGTGCAGACCACAGACCTTTCGACGGAGTCCCAGGAGGACCCGGAGCAGGCGGAGCTTAGTGAGCGTGTTGACCAGGGTGTTTACCGGAGCTGTGCCGAGGAGCTTACCGACAGGTGTTGTGGCAGCGTTCCCCTTCTTCAGAGCAGGTTGGACGCCTTTGCAGTTTTTTTGGTGGGCCCTGTTTTTCCCATTGTACTTCTGTTGTACTCTGGTTGTGGGATACTGTATGCATGAATTAGACTTTTTAGTTTTACTTATCTCTGCACTGTTGCATGGAGGTGTTGTGGGTGCGTGTTTACAGGTACCTTAGGCTAATGTCTCCCATGTGTGTGATAGCCTACTAGGCACTGGTCGCCATCCCCTAGCCTATTGGAGGTGGGCTTGGGGAGCCGTGGCTCGAGCCCCGTTGGGTCGGGTCGTGACATGCTATTCATCCATTATATGGAGGTGTGTGTATGTGTATCTGTAATAATTATCATAACAACATCCTAGTATATTGAGGATACTGGTGTTGTTACAAATGAAAGGAATAAAAGAGTTTAGGGGTTGGAGAAGTAAAATAAAAGAAAACAATTTAAAAGAAACTGTTATCTTTAATATGGGTAACTCCCTTTGGTTTGAACCAAATGACTTCTTGAAGTGCCTTCTACCTAAGGTAAGGCTTCAAGGGAGATGAGAGGGATGTAGGGAGATTAATTAGGTAAAGTTTGGATGAGCCAAATGGCTTGAGAAATCTGAGGAATTGGTTAGAAGTGGTCTCCTTTTATAAGGGAGAGGAGGGGATCTTTAAGAAAGTGTGAAAATGTTATATTATTATATAATTATATTCAGTTTCAAAAGGTCCAAAAATCATTAGAGTCGAAGATAAGATTACTCATGGTCGAAATAAAATCATCCAATAAGAATTGGACATGTTTTTCATAATAATTTAATCATTATAATCTTATTTATTTAAATGATTTATTAATGAGTTAAATACAGCATCGTTATTGTGTCATAAAAAATTTAATTTAATTAATGTCTAAAAATTTAAAAAAATACCATGATTTAGGAAATATTTTTAGTTTTCAAATTAATATTTATTGTCGAATATATGACTTATATAACACCATATTGAAATTAATTACTAATAGATTTTTCTTAATGTCAATTATGTCTTTACATTAAATTAATTAATCCAAATTGTCATTATCACTCCCAAGAGGCTCAATGGGGTACCCAAATCGACTCAAAGATGTCCATGGTCGTAAATGACCAATCTAGTAAGGTTTGGACAACTGTTATGGTAATCTTGAATTATTTTAATATTCTTTTTTACATTGAAATACCTTATTTACCTTTAACCGTGGTAAATAAAAGTCAAAATTTACTATTCACAAAAATTATTTTCATCTTATTAAACCATGTTTTAGTTATTTATAACAACCATGTTTGTCGGATTTTTGAAATTTAATTCACAGAAGTGGTAAAATTTTATTTAAATCAAAAAGTCATTTTTTTAACTACAAAAATGTGGTTTCACTATTCTTCAAAAATTGATGTTTTTCAGAAAAATACAAAAAATTCAGCCTAAGCTTTATTTGATATTCCAAATTCAAAAATGATGTTTATTTTGCAAAATTCAAAACATAAATGCTTCATTAAATAGTTTTAAAATAAATTCCAATTGTTTAAAGAAATAGCGTGTTTTTAAGAAACAATAACTATCAAAAGATTGACACTTGTTTATATCCAATTTCACTATGAAATTAATTTCAATGACCAACATTGGATTAAATGGTAAAAATATATTCTAATTAAACTTTAAAACAAATTAAAAATATAATCTATCCATATAAAAAAATCAGATTAAATCATAGTTTGGAATTAAAATACAATATTTTCACTATTCATTAAAAAAATGATCTTTATCGGAAAAATACCAAAAATTTACACAAAGTATATTTTGATGTATCTATTATAAAGAAAGATTTTATTTCGTCAATTAGAATGTATTAAAGTGACCAAAACTATATTTTAAGAGGATTCTCCAACAAAAGGCGTTAAATAGGCCTTTTAATGTAAATTATGCTTAAATTTAGATTTAGTCACATTTTAGGCCTCTAACATTTATTGGATGAATGTAAATAAATTTAACAAACATGTATAATAATAATGTAGTTAGTTTTGTTCATTCCTGCCAATAAAACGGCTAGGATATAACTACCATAATAATCTTATATTATTAGTGTGCAACGTCAGATTTCAATGAAACCCGTTGTTGCGTATCGGGTACGCTATCGATCATCGCAACCTCTTTAAAGTAAAATTAATATTTAATTCACAAATATTAATAAATATGAAATATGTCTTATTCTTCATTTACTTGTTATGTTATAATAAATTTTAAAAGAGTAAAGTTATGGAGATCTATTAAAAATAGTAGAATATAGATAGACCCAAGCCTAGGTACTAGTACAAATTTTATTGATAATATATGCTTTCTTCCTGATTATAACCCTTAGAAACTAGCCTTATGTTATTCCAAACTGTAGTTTCATTTCATCAGAAACATTTTGGAATACCGACTTTAATACTTTAACAGAATATCTCAAGGGTGTAATATCTAGATATTTTAAATGAAACACTTTGTTTAATAGTGTAGACGATATGAACTCTGAGTTTAACAAAATCAAAAAATATTCTTATTTGGATATTATAACATAGAAATTAAATTATAAATTTTGAAAAGTATTAAATAAATTATGATATATATATTGGTCCTACTCAATAATAATTTATTTATTAATTCTTTATAAATAAACAGAAAATTGTTTTTTGATGTTATTTTTTTGTTAAAAAATACATTTTCTTCAAAATAAAATTTTATGTATTTTTGTGAGAAAATATTATAATTAATTTAAAGAAATATGAATTTAATTTTTGATGAAATGAAATTTATTTTTGAAATAATTAAAAAAAATTAGCTTGGGGTGATTTTTTTGGATTTTATCTAGTGTTTTGTATTTATGTTAATAGAGGAAAATATTTTTTTATTAAAAATGGTTTCTTTATTTAAAATTATTTATAAAGTAAATATCTTGTTTAGAATAGTTTTAAATTTTAATTAGTTTATTTTTGTTCTAAAATAATATTAATTTTTTTTAAAAAAATAAATTTTATATTCGAATCTTGTTTAAAAAAGTTTTATAATAAAAAATTGATTTTATTAAAAAATAGTTTTTCATCATGTTTTTCTAGTTCAATTTTAAATATTTTTCTAAAACTTATGTGTTTTGGATCTTCAAAAAAGGATTAAATTTTTTTATCAGGTGGTCTAAATTTTATAGATATATCGTTCTTATTTTTTGACATTATTAATAGTCACTATTATAAATTTTGTTACTATAGTATTGGTAAATTAGGTAATTAATGTTTAAAAATAATATGATGAGAATTATAAATAACCTTGAAACTATCCTTTGTCTTATTTTATGATTTATTTTTTACCATTTCTATACATTTATCTAAAATAAGGAAAATTGGTTTCATATTTCATTTAGTTTTACCATTTTAATATTAATGTGAATATAAAGAGAAAAATTTCACAATATTTGTTTTAATAAATATAACATTTTTAACATAAGGATAAAATGAGTGTATGTTTGGTTATAAATATTTATTTTTAATATAAATGAATTTTATTATCATGGTAATTTATATCTAATTTTTTGTTAATAAATAATTACCTTAAGAGCTTACAGAACAAGGGCCCAATGATAATTCAATTAATAGAAAAATTAAATTATTGATTTTTTTATTTGAATAAATGATTTTGGCATATTATTTTTATATTAAAGTGACATATTATAGAGGGTAAAATCCATTATATTATAATTCAATTGTTTTATTTTAGTTTCAAATGTAAAATTAAAGAATAGTTCCAAAATTGACATAGATTACATTTCATAGTAAATAATTTAATATTAAATGATTTAAAATTTATAAAAATATAATATTTGGAAATTTTTTAAAAAATCAACCTTATTCCATTTGTTTCCAATTTTTCTTTTACAGTAACTATACTGAGCCCTCAAGAATAAATCACATCGATATCATTGTAATTTTAAAAAATGGTTAACATAGGTTAAGACAAAATGTTAAGGGTAAATAATATATATAAATGTATAAAAATTTTCTTTAATGAGGGGATTTAGACTCATTGATATCTTGTTTTTAAATATTATCTATTTGAAGCATTTTGAATTTGATAATTAATTTATATTAATGTTATATTTTATGAAATTTGAAAAGTTACCCTCCACTCTCTCATAAAAGTTCATATAATCTACTCATTTATTAAAACATAAAATACATTGGGTTAAGACAATAATAAAAAAATAACATAGAAATATCCATTATTACATCTTGGATTTATTTTCTTGGTCAGAAAACCAACCTAGGAAAGGGTTTTAGTGTAAACTGTAAGACGTTATCAAGAGAAGAGGTATCATTTTTATCTGAGAATTATTGTTTTATTTCTTCTTACACCTCGTTAAAATCATATTAAACCATGATGATATAAAAGAATTATATATTTTGATACAATGATATTATTATGATAATTTCATAACCAATACCCACACCCTCTTTTATAAAATTAGATGGAAAACGGTCATTCGTTTGTACGGTGGGCTACCACATCACAAACCAATATAACTAGTTTCGCATCAATAACTATTAAATCTAATTATAATGATGGTTTTAATATATATATATATATATATATATTATATTCATGACATATTTATCATCCACTAAATAAAGTTAACATTGTTCATCTGTATGTGTAAACTACCACCTCGACGAAGTGGTGCGATTCATTTTTCATCACCGCATCAAATAGATAATATATATTTGTTTATTAAAATAATGAATACGATATTTATAATATAATGATCTTTATTGAAATAGTAAATAATTCTTTTCTTTTTTCAATTATTATCATTGAAAAATGGAAATGTCACTCATGCATATGTATGACCTACCTTCTCCTTAACTGCAATGAAGTTATTTTTTCTTAACTATATTTTTTAATTTGTTTTAAAATAATAATTTATGTATATAAATGATAGTTATATCATGATTATTATTATAGATATTATTAAATAATGACATCTTTGACCATAGTCAACCTACTGAGGTTATTTTGGACGTATGAGTCGAATATCCTAAAAAATTATGATGTGAACATAATTGATTAATTAATGCACTATAAAATAATTTAAAGGAATAATAATATTGAAAAAGGATATTAATATGGTAAATAATTTACATATGTTTATTATTTAGTAACATAATTAATGTATGTTATGATTCAATCTCAATATAAGGGACTTTCTTTTAAAAATACACCATAAATTTTTTCCTTAGAACCCTTTTTATTCCATTTCCATGTTTAGAAAAATTATTATTAATGATCTTATATAGACATTAAATAATTATAATGGTGATTATAGGTGTCTTGTAATTTATTTTCGATATCTTTCCAAAAGAAATTTTTTACTGAATGTTTTTACATTGTTTACAAAAGATAAATAGAATATTCTCTTTTAATGTATATATAATTAATGACATATTATACTACTATAACTATTATTTTATGATTAAATTACTTCATAAAATTTCATTTTTTTCTTAAAATAATTGTTTTTCCTTTTTTATGGGTAATTTAGTTTAAAAAATTGGTTTTTTAAAATGAAAGTGTATGTTGGTCGGAGTGGTTAACTCAAGAGGGGGGGGGGGGTGAATTGAGTACCAATTAAAATTTTTGTTAAAAAACAATTTCTATTAAAATCCCCCAATTTCAAAAACAAATTAAACTGTAGTGAATTTATATAGATTATAAAGGTTCAATTAGTTTCTCAAAGATTGATTAGTTCTCAGTTAACTTAATCTTATGATTAAATTAACTTTTGAAACTAACTTACTGATTTATAATAAATATAAACACTTGCGAATTTAATTATCAAAGTAGATTTGAAGATAAATTATATTTCAAAGTAATAGCAGCGGAATATGAAATAAATATGTATAGTATGGATAAAGTATGTAGCTACTAACACAGAGAATTAACCAAGAGGTTCAGTCTCAAGCCGAGACTTAGTCCTCTCAACAGTTTGTATAAAAATGATCCACACCCTGGATCGGGGTTAACAACAGTGAACACACTGTCCAGGTCACAAGACCTCTACCACAGTTCTACGTGGGAAAACAAACAACAGCAGCTAGCTGTCCAGGTCACAAGACCTCTACCACTATCCACAGTGGGAAATGAAGTGTAAAAGGTTTGCTGAGGATTTAAAGATCCTCCAGTGAAAGTACAGGAGTCAGTGTGTGTGTTTAATACAGCAGATAACACACGATTCTCAAAATGTAGAATAAATAAATCACAGAGCAGAGATGTAGAGTTTAGAAATGGCTCTAGTGATTTCAGTGCAGCACTGGACTCGTTTTGGAATTGATCAGAAGTGATTCTGAGTCCTCTTCTTGATTTTGTTTGAGAAGCAGAGTGTCGTATGCTTCAGGTTCACAGGCAGTGAGATGTAGTCGATGAAGCTCTTAGATATTCTTTTGTATGCACAAAACTCTTCTTGAGTAGGCTTGATTGTCTGTGTGATTCTGTCTTGCTTGGTTGTTCTTTTATGCACAGAGCTCTTCTTGAGTATGTCGTATGTCTTCCTTTTCTCTGTGTGTGTTGTCTCACACTTCTCTTCAGCAGAGTCTTCTTGTATTTATGTCACGTGCTCCGTAGGACAGAAGAGGTTTCCTTTCCACAGGTACGAGGTACAGTTTCCTGACATCCGACAACCTTTATTAATTAATTGTCAGGGTATTAAAATATAACTAATATGACCGTTGGTTAGAATAAATAAAGATAAAGAAAAAGAAATTCAAACAGTTGTTTATGACTGTTCAAGTGATCGGTAGGTCATCAGCATTAGAGTAATGATCGGTGACTCAGATAGATCAGCATCGGTCTGTCATCTGATCGGTGAGTCATTTGCATCGGTGAGTCATTTGCATCGGTGAGACCTTGGATCGGTGACTCATTCGCATCGGTGAGTCCTTGAATCGGTGACTCATTTGCATCGGTGAGTCCTTGGATCGGTGAGTCTGATGGATCGGTGTGTCTGATGGATCGGTGAGTCTGATGGATCGGTGCGTCTGATGGATCGGTGAGTCTGATGGATCGGTGCGTCTGATGGATCGGTGAGTCTGATGGTAGCTTCGTCCATCGGTGACTCTTATTCCATAGGTAGCTATTTATACTTACACCGGTAGCTCTATATCTGTATCGGTAGCTGTCTGTAAGTCAGTAGCTTATATTTATAAGCACATCGGTAGCTCTGTGTTAAGTCTATCGGTAGCTCTGTGTTAAGTCTATCTGTAGTTGTCTATCGGTAGACTAAGTCTATCGGTAGACTGGTTACCGGTAGCTCTTTATCAGTAGCTATAGGTAGATTACTTATCTGTTTTATGCAGAACACATCCGATTGTGTTAGAATCAATTTATAACTTGTATGAACATGGATAAATGAGGATTAACATATTCCAAAGACTATTTTAAAAATTATTATTGGTTTGATCACATATTTGAAAGAATTAAAGTATTGATCAATGATACTTAAAAATATCATAGAGAATGAAAACATAATTGGGATTTTCAACACATATGAATACATGATTGAGATTATCAAAACAGGTGAGGTCAACAATCTCCCCCTTTTTGATAATCACAATTTATGATATGGGCATTTAACATAGTGAATATATAATAGTAAAGAGTATAATATTGAATTCAATTTTCTCATTGAAAACAGCATCATAGATAATAGAAATAGTATGATATAGACATAAGTTATCAGAGGTAACAATCATAAGGTACTAAATAGACATAAGGTATTAGAGGTAAACATGAAAAAAAGGTTAGTTTTCGCCATTGAAAATATTTCTCATTCTCTCATTTTGTTCTCCCCCTTATTGTTCTTATTGTTCTCCCCCTTTGTGATAATCAAAAAGTGGGAAAGCATATATAGGAGACAAATAAAACATGAGAAGTAAAAAAGAGTTCCTCTGTATTAGATCAGTCAGAAAGTACAAAAAACAGAATACAAGGGAATTCCTATCAAAAATCCTGGCCACTGGATCAATCCACATCTTCCACGTGAGATTTTACATTGGGATCAGAAGAAGGCTCGGGTGGTGAGGATTCAGGTGAAGGTTTGGGAATGCCATAAAAGATCAAAGGAGGCTGGGCCACTGACACAGAGTCAGGCCTGTAGGTTGAAGATTTTTGGGTGATCATTGGTGTGAGGCTTCGAATAGCTTGAGTAGGAGTCAGTTGGACTGTGGAAGCAGCTGAGGCAGAAGCAGGCAAAGCAGGAGGGATGATGACTGGTCTGGCATCAACATGCAAGAAGGGCAGCAGCAGATTTCTAAAATCCATAATAATTCCTCCTCCTCTTTCCATAGCAGAGATTAAATCATCTTTGTTCTCCATAAATTTCTCTAAGGCAGGAGTCAATTCTCTTAGCTTTATCACTTGTTCTCTGAAAGCTTGAGTGACTGGAGGGAGCTGCATGTGTTCCAACATTAGCTTGAAGTGGTGTTCGAGTTGATGTTTGGTGAAAATTTTGGTGAAGTAGTGGTCCACTTTGATCTTTATGGCTTCTTGAGAGGCAGAGGCTTCTCTCATATAATCTTGAACAATCTTCATTATTTCTCTGGCAGAATCTCTTGTAGAAAGAACCGCTCGGCTCAATTATGATGAGTCCACAGAGCCACTGGTTGAAATAGAACCAATGTCCTCCTTCAACATTGCTCGAACTTGATTCAGGTCAACTGATAGTTTGGATGTGAGAGGGCCAAGAGATAAGGAAACAGTTTCTTTGAAACTCATAGACAAACCACTGACTAGGCTTTGAACTTGAGAGTCTTGTAATTGAACATGATCCTTCACTAAGGTTTTGAAACTTTCAAACACTGAGACAAACTGTCTTACTACACTCTTCACATAAGCTAGGTCCTTGTCAGCTTGAGACTTGGAGCTCATATAAAAATCCAAGGCAGCAACTGATGTCTTGAGAGCTTCTAGATCTGCTTCGATTCTAGAAGACTGAGTCTGGCACTCTTTCACTTCTTCCATAAGCTCAGACACAAAGGAAGATAAATGACAGGCCAGCGATAGCTCGAAGGATCTCTCTAACATTTTCATTTCTTCATAAAAGCTTTGCTTCATCTCAGCAACTGATACACTGAATGATTCTTTCAGCTCATTCTTCATGGATTCAAGATCAGATTTAGAGACAAAATCATTTGAGACAACTGCAGCAGATCCTCTTGCTGAGGCCAAACTAACTACAGAATCAGTCATTATTGAATTAATTGAGGATGCAAGAGAGGTTTCCATTAAATTCACTTCTTCAACTAAACTGGATTTGAGGTCCTCTTTCAGCTTATTCAGATCATGAAATCTGACCACATCATCAGGCATCATCTCAGACGCAAGATCATAATTGGTCTTCGGTCTATTCTCAGACATCGCATTATCTGAATCCGGATAATCCAATCCACAGACTATAAACCCTGGGTCTTCTACCCAGTCTCCAAGCTCAACAGCTACTGTAACATTTCCAAGAACAGATTGATGCTCCCCCTCAATGGGTGCATTCTCATGTATCACAACAGCATTTTCTGCTGGCCTTTCTTCATCAGAATCTTCCACAACAACTTCCATCTCAGTAGCAGTAAGGAGGTTTTCTGAAACAGGTACAACTTCTTCTGTATATTTTTCAACTTCAGCAGCAGGCATAGCTGAGCTTCCAATCAAAGGACTCATACTTAAACTACCAGAAGAAGACAATTCAGATACAATTTCCATTTCCTCTTCTTCTTGGTGAGGTACAGACTGGTCTTCCTCATGAGTAGACACAATTTCCTCTACCTTTATTTTCCTAGAATAAACCAATTCTGCAACAGGACTGGGGGGAAAGTCTGGATCTCCTCCAATATCCATGGTAGTTTCTTCTTCTTCTTCTTCTGTTTCATCACTATAAACAGGTTCCTCTTCATCAGGTCTCAGACTCGGATCTCTCATATCCTTTGGTCTTGAGGGATGATCCATAGGATTAAACTTATCATAGATCTTCTGATCATCACTGACCCACTCTCCCTTCCATGGGTTCCAGTTAATTTTCATGTACTTACACACAGTCGAGGTGATGCAGAAATTTTTCTTGACTACAACTGTCTCATCCTGAGACTCAGCTATTCCTTTCACTTTTATCATCACTGAAATCAGCTTGGCAAAGAATAAAGCGTTAGTCTTTGACTTTGGTCTAATCATGTCTTCCATTTGAAGCATCAACAATCTGCACAGATTGATTTTTACACCATGTCTTAGCAAATGAAGAAGATAGATATCTTGATATCTCAGATTTGCAAAATCTCCTCGCCTCGGTATCAACACATGCTGAACAAACTTGAAGAGCAGTCGATTCTCTCCATCCATTTCAGCAGCAACCACTTGCCTTTGATTCCCATTACCAGTCAGTTCTTTTAAGGCGGTTTCATAATCAAAGATGTCACTGCTAGGTGGCATTGCTCTTGATACATACCCAGAGACACCTTCATGTGGTACTTTTAAATACTCAGCCCACTCTACTGAAGAAAAAGACATCTCTTTTCCATTTAAGAAAGAGCATACCCGATTCTCATTTTCAGACTTCTCGAAGGTTACAAACTCATAGAACTGTTTTACCAACTTTGTGTAGTATGGGCCATTGTTATTAGAGAAACAATCCACCCATTTCTGGTCTTCCAGAATCTCGAGTACTAAGGATTTTCTAGGCAGTAGCCATTCCACGCACAGTTCCTTCTCGATTACTATGTCTCTATTCTGCAAGTGAGGATTCACTGGTCGCCTTCCCGATCTAGTTCTGACTTCACTAACACTGGCTTTATGCTGTGTCTTCTGCTTCTTAGCGTTTGGTTCTGCACTTTCATCTCTGACGATAGGAAGCTTGGTTTTTTCCATCGCGGGTTTAGGGTTCTTGGCCGATTTGGGAGTTAAGGTTCGAAGGTGAGAGATTTTGAGCTCGGTGAGGTAAGAAGTGGCTTAGACTGAGTTTTATCATTTAGGAATTCCAAATAAACGACTAAAATAGAGTAATAAAATAAAATAAAACGATTCGTATTCTTGGCGGCAGACAGAAGTTTTTAAAACCTTGCATCGGTGTGAGTTAATCATCGGTGAGAAAAACAACTCGGTGAGAGTTTTCACGTCGGTGAGAATTTTAAATCTGTGAGAATTTTTACGTCGGTGAGAATTTTTACATCAGTGAAAATTTTCACATCGGTGAGAATTTCACATCGGTGATAATTTTCACATCAGTGAGAATTTTCATACCGGTTGTGATTAAACATTCCCAATTCGTGTCTTATGTAACTTAGCCTATCCGAACTTAAAGGTTTAGTGAAAATATCAGCCAATTGATGTTCGGTGCCAATAAATTCAAGAGAAATATCACCTTTTTGATAGTGATCTCTTAGGAAATGGTGTCTTACATCTATGTGTTTGGTTCTAGAGTGAGATACAGGATTCTTAGAGATGTTTATTGCACTGGTGTTATCACAGTTGATTGAAACATGTTTAAAAACATATCCATAGTCCAAAAGAGTGTGTTTCATCCACAGAATTTGTGCACAGTAACTACCAGCAGCTATATATTCTGCTTCGGCAGTAGATAATGGAACTGAGTTCTGTTTCTTACTACACCAAGAAACTAAGGATTTTCCAAGAAAATGACATGTTCCTGATGTGTTTTTTCTATCTAACTTACAACCAGCAAAGTCAGCATCTGAATAACTCATTAACTCAAAGGATTGTCCTTTTGGGTAAAACAAACCTAAGTTAACCGTGTGTTTGAGATATTTAAAAATTATTTTAACAGCAAGAAAATGAGATTCTTTTGGATTAGCTTGAAATCTAGCACACATACACACACTAAACATAATATCAGGTCAACTAGCAGTAAGATAAAGTAAACTACCAATCATACCTCTGTAATTTGTTTGATCAACTGGTTTCCCAGTTTTATCTGCATCCAATTTACAGGTAGTACTCATAGGAGTTTCACTTTCCTTGATACTATTCAGACCAAAACGTTTTAAAAGATCCTTTTTATATTTACTTTTATTCAAAATAATACCATTTTCATTTTGAAATACTTGAAATCCAAGAAAGTACTTAAGCTCTCCCATTAAGCTCATTTCAAATTCATTTTGCATACTTTTTGAAAAATCAGTACATAAAGAGTGTTTAAAAGATCCAAAAATAATATCATCAACATATATTTGTACAACTAAAACATCTTTAGAAATTATTTTAATGAAAAGAGTTGGATCAGCAATCCCTTTAGTAAAACCTTTCGAAATAAGGAAATTGCTAAGTCTATCATACCAAGATCTTGGAGCTTGTTTCAAACCATACAAAGCTTTAGAAAGTTTAAAAACTTGATTTGGAAAATGGGGGTTAGTAAATCCAGGTGGTTGTTCTACAAAAACATCTTCAATTATAAAACCATTTAGAAAACCACTTTTGACATCCATTTGATATAACTTGAAATCCAGATGTGCAGCATATGCAAGTAAGATCCTAATGGCTTATAGTCTAGCTACAGGTGAAAAAGTCTCCTCATAGTCTATACCTTCTTCTTGACTATATCCTTGTGCAACGAGTCTAGCTTTATTTCTAACTATATTTCCAGATTCATCTACTTTATTTCTAAAAACCCATTTTGTGCCTATTGTCAAAGTGTCCTTAGGTCTGTCAACTAATTCCCAGACTTTGTTTCTTTCAAACTGATTTAATTCTTCTTGCATAGCCATTACCCAAAACTCATCATTGATAGCATCATTGATATTTTTAGGTTATGACTGTGAAAGAAAGGCTTGATGTTCAACCTGATTTCTTAGAGAAGCTCTAGTCTGTGTTCCTCTATCTAGATTTCCTACAACAGCATCTAAAGGATGATTCTTTAGAATCCTTGTTGATCTGGTAAAGGTTGGACTGGAAATTTCAGGTTCATCTATAGGTTCGGGTTCAACAGAAGCAGATTCTGGAAAAAGTCAAGAACTGGATGCTTTTATAACAGGTTCTTTAGATTTATCATTAAGGTCCAGAATAGACAAATCTTCTTCAAGATTCTCAAGAGAGGTTTTAGGCTCATGTGGATCAGTTTCATCAATCTTGATGTGAACAGATTCTTCCACACATTTGGTTTTCTTATTGAATACTCTATAGGCTTTACTTGAAATAGAGTAACCCAGAAAAATTCCTTCATCACTTTTGGATGCAAACTTATCCAGATTATCTTTAGTATTCAGAATAAATACTTTGCAACCAAAAACTTTAGAGTAATTAACCTTAGGCTTTCTATTGTTCCACAATTCATAAGGGGTTTTCTTAAGAACAGGTCTAATTAAGACACTATTAATAACATAACAAGCTGTATTTACAACTTCAGCCCAAAAATAAATAGGCAGGTCATATTCATTGAGCATGGTTCTAGCAATTTCTTGAAGTGTTCTGTTTCTTCTTTCTACTACACCATTCTGTTGGGGTGTTCTAGGGGCAGAAAAGTTATGAGTATACCCATTGTGTGAGCAATAAGATTCAAAATCTTGAATTTCAAACTCACGACCATGATCACTTCTCAAAGTTTTAATCTTGAGTCCACTAAGGTTCTCTATAGATTTAGAGTATTTAACAAAAGAAGAACAAGCTTCACTTTTGTGAGCTAGAAAATATACCCAAGTATATCGAGAAAAATCATCTACAAGGACATAAACATAGTGCTTCCCATTTATACTATAAACTCTTGATGGTCCAAACAAGTCCATGTGAACCAATTCAAGTGGTTGAGAAGTCGAAACTTCTTTCTTTGATTTAAAAGAAACTTTGTGTTGTTTTCCCTTTTGACAAGGGTTACACACTTTATCTTTTGGGAATTCTAATTTAGGTAGGTCTCTAACTAGGTTCTTTCTAGAGAGTTTTCTAAGTGAGTGAATGTTGCAATGTCCCAATCTTCTGTGCCATAGCCAAGATTCTTTATGAAAATCATTCAAACAAGTAATATTCTGTTTAGCTAAAGAATTCAGATTAACAGCATAAACATTTTCATTTCTTAAGGCAGAAAATACCAAAACATTCTTAGAATTAAAAACTTTGCAAGAATCATTTTCAAATTTAACATGAAAACCATCATCACATAACTGAGAAATACTTAATAAATTGTATTTAAGACCATCAACAAATAAAACTTTAGAAATCAAAATTGAATCAGTGTTACCAATCTGGCCTATGCCGATTATTTTTCCTTTAGAATTATCACCAAAGGTGACAAAGCCTCTATCAACTTTTATTAAACTCTTGAAACAATAGAAGTATCCTGACATATGTCTTGAACATCCACTGTCCAAATACCACGTCTCTTTACAGGAGCTCTTCAAGCAAGTTCCCTACAAAACAGATTTAGATGGGAGATTGGTACCCAGATTTTCTTGGGTCCAGACAGGTTAGCAAATAACACTTTAGGTACCCATATTTGTCTAATGGGTCTCATATAATTTGTAGAATTGACATGCTTTTAAAGATTAACTTTATTAGATCCATAGCTATGTATATAACTGGTTGAAGCATAAGAGGTTCCAGAATTACCTTCATTCTATCCAGATTTAGAAATGAATCTAGTTTTGGCAATTTTCCTTTGTCCAGGTTGGTATCCTATACCAGTAGTATATTTAGGTGCTATTTGCTTTCCTAGCATCTGTGTTAGTGTATTTTTGCCATTGGTGAACTTCTCTAAGTCTTTCTTGAGTTGCTCATTAGATAGTTTCAGTTCAGTGTTTTCTTTTAACAGTTGAGCATTCTTCTCCTTTTCTATATCAAGATCAGATTTATGCTTAACACTTAAAGCATGTTGTTTCTTTAAACCTTTGTATTTATCCTTAAGTTCATTACATGTCTCTTCCAGCATATTACAGTACTCAAACAATTCATATTTAAACATGTTATCACCTTCAGAATCATCTCCAGAATAATATGAATTTGAAGCAGGAGTTTCAGCAGTTACCTCCGAAGTGTTTTTCATAAAACACATGTTGGCTCGATTCCTTTCAGAGTCTGAAGATTCAGCTTCACTTGTGCTGTCTTCTGAAGCACTCCAAATAGCCTTAATGGCTTTCTTGTACTGGTTATCCTTATATTCATATTTCTTTTTATACTTTATCTTTGGACAGTCGGCTTTAATGTGTCCTTTTCTCTTGCATTCATAACAGACAACTTCATCAGTTCTGTCAGCCTTCTTCCAATCCTTTTTCCATTTGCCTTGTTGGTCATACTTTCCCTTGTAATTTGGTTTCCTAAAGAATTTCTTTTTCCTATAAAACTTTTTGAATCTCCTGGCTATTTGAGCCATCTCAGCATCACTGTCAGAATCATTCTCACTTTCCTCACTGCTTGAACTTTCATTGATAGCTTGAGGCTTTTCTTTATCCTTATTCTTTGAGGTTGTAGTCTTGAAGGCAATAGACTTCCTTTTAGGTTGATCATCTTCTTCTTTATTTACTTTAAGCTCTTCTTCATACATCATCAGTTTACCAATTAATTCCTTGACAGGCAGTGTTCCAATGTCACAGGATTCCTTAATGGAGACAGAGGTTCCTCTCCATCTTTCAGGTAGACATCTCAAAATTCTCATGATTTGCTCCTTTGCTGGAACATCCTTTCCCAGAGAAGTCATTGTGTTGACAATTTCATAGAACCTGAGATACATATCAGAAATGGGTTCATCAGGCTTCATCTTAAAATTATCATACTTAATAGTATAGGTATTCAATCTCATCTCCTTAACATTAGTTGTTCCTTCATGAGAAACAGCTAAGGTATCCCAAATTTCATATGCAGTTTTACATGCAGAAATTCTATTAAACTCTTCGTCTCCTAGAGCACAGTACAAGGCATTCATAGCTTTACAGTTGTTATTGTAAGCAGTCTTTGTAGGTTCATCCCAAGTAGATCTAGCAGTAGTAGGAATTTTCTATTCTGATTCAATAGCAGTCCAAATATCAAAACCTATGCTTTCTAGATGAATTTTCATTTTCAGTTTCCACTGAGCATAATTAGTTCC
This sequence comes from Viscum album, assembly GCA_963277665.1. Taxonomy (NCBI): domain Eukaryota; kingdom Viridiplantae; phylum Streptophyta; class Magnoliopsida; order Santalales; family Viscaceae; genus Viscum; species Viscum album. The sequence goes on along the minus strand of OY728125.1, from coordinate 1,915,273,702 downwards.
ATTGAAGAAAGGTGGCCGGTTAGTAGCAGCACCCTCAAGTCTATTGTCTATGATGAGAAAATTTTAAAGAGATAAAAATTTAGATATAACATAAATTTTAAGAACTTTAAAATACAACTAAAATCACAGTTCAAAAGCAGAGTACTTTTAGAAAGTATTTTCAATCCTCTGATACCAAGTGTTGGTCGGAGTGGTTAACTCAAGAGGGGGTGTGAATTGAGTACCAATTAAAATTTCTGTTAAAAAACAATTTCTATTAAAATCCCCCAATTTCAAAAACAAATTAAACTGTAGTGAATTTATATAGATTATAAAGGTTCAATTAGTTTCTCAAAGATTGATTAGTTCTCAGTTAACTTAATCTTATGATTAAATTAACTTTTGAAACTAACTTACTGATTTATAATAAATATAAACACTTGCGAATTTAATTATCAAAGTAGCTTTGAAGAGAAATTATATTTCAAAGTAATAGCAGCGGAATATGAAATAAATATGTATAGTATGGATAAAGTATGTAGCTACTAACACAGAGACTTAACCAAGAGGTTCAGTCTCAAGCCGAGACTTAGTCCTCTCAATAGTTTGTATAAAAATGATCGACACCCTGGATCGGGGTTAACAACAGTGAACACACTGTCCAGGTCACAATACCTCTACCACAGTTCTACGTGGGAAAACAAACAACAGCAGCTAGCTGTCCAGGTCACAAGACCTCTACCACTATCCACAGTGGGAAATGAAGTGTAAAAGGTTTGATGAGGATTTACAGATCCTCCAGTGAAAGTACAGGAGTCAGTGTGTGTGTTTAATACAGCAGATAACACACACTGCTCAAAATGTAGAATAAATAAATCACAGAGCAGAGATGTAGAGTTTAGAAATGGATCTAGTGATTTTAGTGCAGCACTGGACTCGTTTTGGAATTGATCAGAAGTGATTCTGAGTCCTCTTCTTGATTTTGTCTGAGAAGCAGAGTGTCGTATGCTTCAGGTTCACAGGCAGTGAGATGTAGTCGATGAAGCTCTTAGATATTCTTTTGTATGCACAGAACTCTTCTTGAGTAGGCTTGATTGTCTGTGTGATTCTGTCTTGCTTAGTTCTTCTTTTATGCACAGAGCTCTTCTTGAGTATGTCTTATGTCTTCCTTGTCTCTGTGTGTGTTGTCTCACACTTCTCTTCAGCAGAGTCTTCTTGTATTTATGTCACATGCTCCGTAGGACAGAAGAGGTTTCCTTTCCGCAGGTACGAGGTACGGTTTCCTGACATCCGACAACCTTTATTAATTAATTTTCAGGGTATTAAAATATAACTAATATGACCGTTGGTTATAATAAATAATGATAAAGAAAAAGAAATTCAAACAGTTGTTTATGACTGTTCAAGTGATCGGTAGGTCATCAACATTAGAGTAATGATCGGTGACTCAGATAGATCAGCATCGGTCTGTCATCTGATCGGTGAGTCATTTGCATCGGTGAGACCTTGGATCGGTGACTCATTCGCATCGGTGAGTCCTTGAATCGGTGACTCATTCGCATCGGTGAGTCCTTGGATCGGTGAGTCTGATGGATCGGTGCGTTTGATGGATCGGTGAGTCTGATGGATCGGTGCGTCTGATGGATCGGTGAGTCTGATGGATCGGTGCGTCTGATGGATCGGTGAGTCTGATGGTAGCTTCATCCATCGGTGACTCTTATTCCATCGGTAGCTATTTATACTTACACCGGTAGCTCTATATTTGTATCGGTAGCTGTCTGTAAGTCAGTATCTTATATTTATAAGCACATCGGTAGCTCTGTGTTAAGTCTATCGGTAGCTCTGTGTTAAGTCTATCGGTAGCTGTCTGTCGGTAGACTAAGTCTATCGGTAGACTGGTTACCGGTAGCTCTTTATCAGTAGCTATAGGCAGATTACTTATCTGTTTTATGCAGAACACATCCGATTGTGTTAGAATCAATTTATAACTTGTATGAACATGGATAAATGAGGATTAACATATTCCAAAGACTATTTTAAACATTATTATTGGTTTGATTACATATTTGAAAGAATTAAAGTATAGATCAATGATACTTAAAAATATCATAGAGAATGAAAACATAATTGGGATTTTCAACACATATGAATACATGATTGAGATTATCAAAACAGGTGAGGTCAACAGTGTATTTTAATATATAAATGTTTTTTGAATATGGATTCAAATGAGTTTTCCTAGGATTTTATTCATGAAATATTACCTGGAAATTATTTTTGATAACTAGTGATCCGAATATAGCCTATTATTATAGGTGAGAATGATATATATTATATGATGGGTGCACCCAGATAGCATTCTACTGTATTGGGAAGTTATATTAGGAGTAGACCGCTAGGTTATTACAATTTTAAAGGGTTATAATGGGTACTATAAGGGTTCTATGAAGATGATTTCCTAATGAAACTAAACTTAATTTCTGTTCTTGATGATTAGTTTTCTTGAATATAATTTTATTTCAAAAGGCAAGGATTGATTGTCCTCTTTTTTGGTAGAAATATATGTTTTTTAGAAACATTGGCATGGGTTATCATGATTTATTAAAAACCATCATGATTAGGATTTCACATTATGTTTTATAATAATGTATTTGATGAAAAAAACTTGGTAGAAAAATATTTTTATTTTTAAGTGAAATATTATTTGAGATAAAGGTTTAGTAAATTAAAGTAAAAATTTGTTTTTGATATCATGGTTTCAAAATTAACTAACAGGTTTCTTTTATTATTTTTATATCCCTCACTGAAAACTTGGTTCCCATCCCACATTTTAAATTATTTCTCACAGTTTTTAAGGATGTGTAAGAGAAAATAGGAAGTCAAGTTAAATATCGTGGAGATATATAATGAAGAGAAAACATGTTTTGATTTAAAATTTTTATTTTGTGGAAAAAATGAATACTAAGTAGAAGTGTCTTATTTTCAGTATATGAGATTTTTTTGTATGAGTTATGACTAATTTCTCTAAAACACTAAACCTAAAATGATCCTCAAATTTAAGAGAATGAAATCGTGACATAAAACTCATGATTTTCTAAAGTTTCAAGAAAATCCCTTATAGTTGGTATCAAAGAGAATGTTAAGACAACTTTAGAGGTTAAGATGCTATTTGAGCATAATATAACGATCCTATATCACCACAACAGTCAGTGAATTTGTGTAAATTATATTTATTTTGGATCAAAAGAATGATATTAAGATAACATATTTAAAGATATCTTAGTGTTTTTCCTCGTCATAATATGATTTGTTATGATTTAATAGATATGATCACAATAACATTATTATTTTTATTAAATATATATATATTGTAACCTATGAAGTAACAATTCATTTAAAGGAAAATGCAGTGGTTTTTTTGTATAAGTGACTGAATGAAATGGTATTGGTGGTAAGAACTCTTGTGGAAATTATTTACTAGCTATCACAATTTATAATTAAAAACCAAAACCTTGGGAGTTTCTTAATGCACTAATTAAGAGTAAAATGAACCTATATGGTAGTTCACATGATTGTGATAATAAAGCTAATAATATTAAAAAAACTACATTTTATGAATTGGGGGATGAACCACCTATGAAAATATCTTAAATAAATGAGAAGATGTTTTTCATGTGGTAAATGATGGAATAAAGTAAGAATCTTCTAAGGAAAAAGGAAGGATTAGGTTTCCACCATAAATATGAATAATGTTATTCCCATGTAATCAATTTAATGTTTTTAATGTGGGGATTATGGGAATTTTGAAAATTGATTCCCTAGGGGGAATGCTCAAGAATGGGATCTGAATAGCTCTTTAGATAAATGTTTAACAATTCCTTGTGCCATTATTCTTAAAGATGAGGAAACTGAAAATTAAATATGAAAGGTATGCATTATATAATGGATTATTTTTTTATATTATTAAATCTTAGGACATAATTCATATTTACGATTAAAGGAAATAAGTAATAAACATTAAGATATAAAATCATGGTTAATGTATTATACAGAATGTCAATAGATTAAAGTGTCTAGATATAGGTATTTAAGAGAAATGATATAGTGAAGGATTTAAGGATGACCATAAGTTTTAAATAATTAATACTATTTTGATGTTTTATGTGATTGGGGTACTTTGGGAGATATTTAGTGAGTATTAATATGTTTAACATAAATATTATGTTTAACATGTATAAAAGTAATTTGAGGAATAATTATCTTTTAATTATATGTACATAATTTTAAATTTATTGATAAACATTAGGGTTTATATGATATTCATAAATTTAGGTTAATTTTTGGGATGTTTTTTATATATATGGTAATTTTATAATAATTATACTAATATATTTTTAGAAAAAAGACAACACATTGGTTGGGGACAATCGATCACATTTGTAAAGTCCACGAGGCTTGAATGTAGAACCAAAGGGTGACAAGGGTGTTGTTCCTATCACTTGATTATGTGATTTCTTTATTATTATGACATTTTTTTACTTAAGTTATTTTATAAATAAATATTCAGTTGATTTTTGTAACATATAATTTATCATATAGATAACCATGGGATAAATAAGTAATTTGGTGATTAAGTGATTTCAGTGGACATTATATGATTAAGGTAAAGATGATTATTTTAGTAATTGAGGAATAATTTTTTAATTATATTTTGGGAAGCCTATATGATTAAAATGAGAAATTATAGTGATTATGATAATTTATATAAAAAAATAGCATATCTCAGAGATTATAGTATTAGGGTATATATAATTTCGGTATGAAACTTTGAGAATGATTGATGTTATTTGTATAAAAACGTTAAATTTATTCCAGAGATATGTGTGGTAAAATATTTATAATATTTGGGTTTCAATATTCATAAGAAATATTTTGATGAAATTTAAATCTATTTAGTTTTCAAATGATCTTAGTTTAACCTTTGGTTTCGTTGTTAAGGTTTTGGATATTAATATTGTATCTCTTCTTATAAAGGCTTATACTTTGGGGGAATTATCATATATTTTCCTACCCAATTTGGTTTTGGATAACAAAATAAAGGTAGGAGGACTAAATTTTTATAATTTAATTGATTATGTGATATGTTAGACGTTTATTTTAGTACTTTAGTCATGAAAAATTCATATTTAATGGTCACCGTTTAGATAAAAAAAATAAGATTATTGTAGAAATTGATTAAAGGATGAAGTTATACTTATTAAGTAAGTATATAAAATTATTTTTATCATCTAGATGGTAAATTAATTCCTAAACTCTAGGAAAAAGATCTTGAAATATTTTTATCCTTTTACCATCATTTCTAGTGTATCAATTTTCATTTTCACACCTAATTGGTTTATGGTTTTGTGGTCGTTAATAATATATTAATCATTAAATTTTGTCTGATCTGTGATCTCTATCACTCTACATAATAATTTTTACTTTTTTTTTTATACATGCCAATATTTTCACTTTCCACTAATTATATTCTATTTTAAAACCACATTACGTGATGACCTTTGTATTTTGTTTTTTTTTCTTATCAAGTTAATGTTTTATTAACCCTTTTTATGATGTGGTATTTAATGAAATGTACTTTCAAATACCAAACCATTGATTACCAAGATAAATTTAAAATTGTGGGGGAAAAATTTATTAAGGTAGGGGTTGGGGGTGGGGAGAATATAATATCATGACATTTTAAAAGAATGACTATGATAAATAGTTTATAAGTCACACAATATCGAGCTTAAACAAGATAATAAATTTTATTATATGACAATTATTAGAAAGTTGTTAAAATAGAGAGTAAGAATAAGATTTATTACTTTATGATATATAGATATATAAATTATATACTATGTATAAAATTATTGGTTAATTCTAAGGAAATAAGAAATCAATTGTTTTTATTAAAGAAATTTTATGTTTAAAAATTATTTTTTTCAGAAACAATTATTATCGATTTATGTGATAAAATAATATAGCTAATTTCTATAAATTTTAAAAAAATTATTTGATAAATTGATCATAATTTTTGAAATAAATACAGCAATATAATCCTATGTTTAAATTTTTATAATATTTAAAAAGTATTATTTTTGCAGTGAATATTGAAAAATATTGACTTTTATTGAAATCATTAAATTATTTTAAAGTATTTATAAAGTAAAATTATATTATTGATTAGTATTAAAATATTTATCATTCATATCATTTATAATAATCAAGTTATTTTTTAAAATTTATTTAATACTTGAGTCAAGTATAAAAACATTATATATATAAAAGGGCCTTTTTCTAAAAAACCATTTTTCATCTTATTTTTCATGTTTACTTTTAATTGAAATTATGTAACTTATATGTTTTAAATATTAAAAAAATATTTAATATTTGGAATTATGCACTCCAAATTAGGTAAATAGGACCCTATTATTTTTAGTCATTAATAATAGTAATCGTTGTATATTTTGTTATCATGGTAATGGTAAATCTTGTAAATAAGGGTTAAAAGTAATATGATATAGACTAAAAGTAACCTTAACACTTGAATTTATACTATTTTATTTGTGGTGTTTTGAAATATCAATCAATTTCTCAAAAAAATGGAAACTTGGTTCCATATTTCATTGATTTTGACCTTTAAAATTTATGATTGAATATAAAGCATAAAATGTCATACTCATGATTTTAGAAAATATAATATTTTTCCCTAAGGATAATCAATGGTTCTAAATAGTTATTTAAAATATGAATTATTATATTTATTATGAAATATATTTACTAATTTTAGTGAATAAATAATTATCTAAAAATATTACAAAACACAGATAGAATAATTATTCAATTAGTAGAGAAATAAAATAAATTATTTTAAAAATTATAAAATTAATAAGATTTTAATTAATGTTTTGGTTACAAAATTTTTTCGATAAAAATTTCATATTATAGAGGTGTAAATGAATTAAATTTTAATTCTATTGTTGTATTTTTTGTTTTAAAATTCAAATTAAAAGAATAGTTCAAAAGTGGACATGATATTTTATAATGGATTATTTTTTTAAATGATTTAAAACTATTAAAAATTCAATTTTGTTACATGTTATTGTGATAATATCGAAAATATAAACCATGCTACATTTAATTCCCAATATTCCATTTATTGTGAGTATATTGACCCTATAAGAATCAAAAACCTTTTTATCAGTGTAATTTTCAAAAAGGGTTAACAGGGGTTAAATTTTAACGGTGAAAACCTCATGTAAAATTATATAAATTTTATTTTATGATGTTATTTTGACCTATAGTAGTATTATAATAAAATATTATAAATTTTGATTCTTTTTAATGTGAAAAATAAATTTATATTAATTTTATATTTTAGGAAATTCCAAAAGTGCCCCTACCCTCTATTATAATTGAACCTCCTCTCTTATTTTATTAACATCTAAAATTGTTTTTAGTTTAGAAAATTTTTTAGAACCCTTTAATTAAGTCTGTTATTACATCACAAAGGTATTGGTTTGATCATAATCCAAACCCATGAAAGTTTTTTCAATAAGCAGAAAGAGGTTTTCCGAAAAAGCTGTATCATTCTTAATAAGGGTTTTTTATTTTATTTATTCTTCAAAATCCTTAAAATAATACAAAAAAATAATAAAATAATAAAATATTATCTTAAATATAATTATATGTTATTATTTAAATTAAATAACCTATATCCATCACCTCATCCATCAAATGGGAAATGAAACCATCGTTGTTTTGTAAAGAGGACTACCGCCAACAAAAATGTTGTCATTTGTTTTCGATCACCATCTATTAAATCTGGCTATAATGATGGATTTAATGTATATATATGATAACCATGAAACATTTATTATTATGAAAAGATAATATATTATATAATTTCTTACATATCTATCCATTAATGAAGGATAATGTTGACAATGTGAACGTGTGGGATACCATTTCCACGAAGTAATGTGATTAATTTCTGTTCATCACGTAACAAAGATGATATATACAAGTTTAAAAAAAATTATATGATAAATTTTATAATAATTATAAAATAATACTTACCCTATTTCCATATTTATCTTTAAAAAATGGAAGTGTTACTCATGCATACGTACGACATACCATCTCCACGATTGTAATAAAGTCTATTTCTCATAAGAAAAAATCCTGATTTGATTAAAAATATTAATTGAAGTATATGAATGAAAATTATTTAATGATTATTATTCTTTAGATGATGAAATAATGACCAATTTTACCATAGTAAACCTATAGATGTCATTTTAGACATATGAGCAGAAAATCATCAATATGTATGTCGTAAACATAATTGATTATGTAATTCATTAGAACTTGGTAAAATTAAATACAAAACATGATAAATGTTTTTGATAAATTGATTAATTAATATAATTTTATTATTCAGAAAGATAAAAATTTCATGTGACAAGTCAGACTCAAAGTAAGGGAATTTGTTTTTAAAATCCACATTTAAAGGTGGTGATGATGGTGCAGTTGGAGGGGTGCAAGGATATCATTGGGAATAAATTTATTTTAGGATTATAGGAATACTTGGTGATGGGTATGTGAGTGAGGAGGGTGATTTATCAACATAAATGGAGATGTGGTATCCTGTAAGTGTTCTCTAAGGCGATGGGATCATGTGCCTGGCGATCCAAGCAGTGAGCCCAAAGTAGACGGGTGTACTGATGTAGGTTCTCGATGGTGAATCATTGGCCTTGTTTTTTACAATGAGACCACCCATTGGAAGGGATTTCTCTGGATAGTGAATTAGATTATATAAATTATGTGTTACCTCAAGAAAGTAGTGACCTCGAGATGCGTTTATTGTCATGCATTCCTTAGGTTGGTAGGATTGATGAATTATTCCCCGCGTCAGTTTCCGATTATCAATGAGATTGGAGTTGATCTATTTCAGGGGGGCTACCCATCAGTGGGGATGGTGCTAGACATATAATATTATTTTTTAAATGATGCAATGACCTCTGGAAGGCCTCGAGATGCATTCTACTGTTGGGAGTAGGTGAGACATGGGATACAGATGTTGCATCGGCATTGTGTTGGTAACATTTTTAGAGACATGAAATTCTTTTCAGGGTATTATAAAGAGGTGGATAGATGATGAATTCTGTATGGGAGATAACCTCAGAGAATGAGGCTTTAATAAGCTAGATTTCTATCTTTATCGGCAAGAACCCTTGATTCTAATAGAAATCAGGCCTTACGACTGGTTAATAATGGGACTATGGGTTTTGATTTTTGGGTTGATGAGATGTATCACGATGATAATTCCTTTATTAGTGTTCTAAAGAACTCTAATCAGACTGATGGACCATGAGTTTTTGAGTTCCCTGGACCCTTTTATTTTTTTGGGTCTTGACTTGATTCTTTCATGCATGGTCGTATTTACTATGTCACATGTATTGTGATGATCTGTTTTTATGAATTATTTTTTATTAAATAAACTTTTTATACTAGGCACACTCGAGTCATGATATTTCCTAGTATATGGAAATAAAATAACTATAAAGGATATTTTGAGTTACTTTTTAATTTCATTAAAAAATTTTCAAATGGATTTTTTTATTGAATGATTTGACTTTATTTACAAAATAAAGAATCAATGTTCTATTTTAACAAATATGGATACAACTAATTCTTCTACATCCATATCAATTATTTAATTCTTGGATTATTTTATAAGATTTCATGTTTTATTTAAATAACAAAACACTTTTCCCTTATTTTTTGTATTTTTGTACTAAAAATGGTTTTTAAAAGGAATGATTATTTCTACATTTGAAAGTGTTTTACATTTGGGTTCAAAAGAGTTTTTCAAGGGTTTTTTTCCTGATACGGTCTTTGTAAATTATTTATTATTATATATGAGCCCAATATATCTCATAATGGTGGGTGAGATTGATATAGCTTATACAATGTGTGTACCCAAATAAAACTCCAATGCATAGGGTAATTATATTTAAAGTATACAGTGTGGATATTTTAATTCATAAGGGTTGATAAGGGTTTTATGAAGACGATTCCCCAAGAAACTACATGAATTATCTATTATATATTATGAGTTCTAATGGATTTTTTAATTTTAAAATGTAGCAAATGATCATTCCCCTTTTTGGGAAAATAATTATGTTTTCATGAAAATGGTTTTAATGAGTTCTCATGATTTCTAAGAAACCCTCATGATTATGGTTTCTATTATGTTTCCTTATAAAATATTTTATATAATACTATGGTAACAAAAAATGTATTTATTTTTGAAGAAAAATTGTTTTTACAATGGTTTATTTTGTCTAAAGAAGACATTATTTTTGATTCCTTACCTTTAAATTTGACTAATTTGTTTCGTTTTTTTTATGTCCCATAGATTTTTGTTCACATAACAAATTTACTAATGTTTTTTATTGGGTTTATGTATGGGTAAGAGAATATAAGAAGTCAAGAAGATTTATCATGAAGGGTATACATGTTTTATTTTGTGGAAAAATGGATATTGAGTAAAGTTTCCTCTTTGAAATATATAAGGTTTTTATATAAAAGTTATGACATATTTATATAAAATTATAAACCTTAAATGATCCAAAAATTTAATATAATTACTTCATGACTGAAAAATAAAACATTTTTTAATACAAAAGTCCTTATCTTTATAAATGTTTCTTAACTAAGGTCCATAACTTATTCCCTTAAAATTGATTAAGAAATTATTACATAGAATCTATCAAACTCTCATCACCTCATTAAAGGTAAAACAATTTAGTTTCAAATTTAGATAATAATGAAAGATTATCACATTTACTTATTAAGAATATTTTTTTACTCACTGGTTTATCTACACTAGTAATGATATTATAACTAGGATTATACCTTAAGATCTAAGGATTTTTGGTAAAAATGAAGGTTGTTCCTAATTTAACGAATTATTAACTTATATTAATATTGTTTGATTATATTTTAACTTCCATTAATATATATTATGATATATTAATTTACGATGGATAGTTTTCAACTTCTAATAAAAAACTGGATGGGATTAAAAAACAAAATTTTTATTATCTTAATAATCACGATGTTTCAACATTGCATAAGGATGGATCTCATCTGATTTAACATATACCACATATTCAATGATATTAGTATGTTTAATAAAAACCCGGTACACGTTAACAGTGATTTATTAACCATTAAATTTTACTTCATCATCTTTTTGATAACTTTTATAAATTTTATTTAGTATTCATGATAAATAATTTTCGTCAATGTTTTTAAGTAAATAAGTGTAGGCTTCATACCAATAAACATTGTGCATGTTTTTATGAAAACCTAGTCAATGTAAGACTTGATTTATATAATGAAAAAAATTACTAATATATTTATCTAAAAATTACTTATCAAAGAAATATTTTCACAAAAAAATACATTTTTAATATTCTTAAGGGTTAAAATATTTATTCCAACTGCAACGTTTAGTTGTGGAGTTATTGTTGTTGGGGAATTATATGTCATTACATGTTTCCAATTATTTTTTAAATCATATTATATAAAATCATCATCATGATAAATATAGATAATGAAAATCAATATGTTCTTTCCATTTTGAAGAATGGAAATTTTTTTATGGATTTATGTGCATTCTATTTAATAGAATGAAAATAAACCCAAGTGTTTCTAGTGTAATAATCAAGTTAGATATACACAAAGTGATTTCAAAAGATACATCCATTTTTTTGGACCGAAATGATCATTGTGATCTAACTATAAGGGTTTGGAATTTGTGAATTCACTAATGGAATTAGAATTCAACTTATATTTTATATTATACTGGAAAAGATGACATAATCTGGAATAATGAAAGATATTTTACTCTAGATCCATCAGTAATCATCTCATTGAAATTTTATCCAAGTTATAAATAATATATTTTCCAAACCTTATATTCCAAATATAAAACTTATACTAATCCAAACCAAGATAATGTATGTTCTGGAAACCTTGTACCTCTAGGTCTAAAGTGTAAACATATCATGATTACAATCATATACCATTTGAACTCCTTTTGAATTTTTAATAGTATATATATTATTACCCACATTAATGGAGTAAATTTACTCATAGAATTGGGTAATGCTAATATAGTTGTTCTTAACTCTGATAAGATAATGTATATTATAAATTAAAGATTTATCATGAAAATAAACATATCTAATACTATCAATTTTTCTATGTGTGTTGACTCTAAATGTGACATGTTCACCCTTTACACTTTGAACGTCATTAACGTTGAAATTCTCTCCATTAACATGTAGAAAAAAATTACAATCCATGTTAGATGTGTTCTAGATTTGGAAAATATTCCTTTGTTCCTAAAATAATCATGTTTAAAAATTTAGTATCCAAAATTATTTTTTACTTTTATTGTTAGTAAGAAAAACATTGTGAACCTGCATCTATCTAACCCTATAGTGTTTCATAGATGAAAAATATTTAGAAATATAATACCTATTATTTTTGAATGACTCAAACTCCTTAAATGAACACTATTTTTCTAATGAACACCTATATGACATTTATAACAAAAGTTAAACTTTAGGTAACAAAACATACTGACTAAAAATGTTTTTTTGTTAGTAAAACCAATTAATAAAAATGTATGATCTGGTTTTAACAATATAAATATATCTTAAAATTTTTCCCTACATGAAGTAATATTAGATACAAAATTTTTTAATTCCCTTTGCATAATAGATTAATTTTATTGTAAATTTTTTATAATAATTATTTAAATCATGTTTATATTTTGCATATAACTGAAATGTTTGATTTGAAATTCTATCAATTTTCATGGAAAAATACGCTTGAGCCAAATAATGATCTTTATAAAAGTTTTAATGTTTATTATTTTGACAAGTCACATAACAAGTCATTTATTAAAAAGATAAAGAACCATATTAATAATTCAAATATGTTGTATTATAGTCATAATCCAAAGTGAATAAAATTTGGGGTTTGAAGATAAATCTTGAGAGATTTGGTTTTTATATTTATTATGAATAATTTTTTAATTCAAGATATTTTAGCATAAAACCCAATAGTATTCCATCTATTTTCACATTATATATAACTATGAAAAAAAGAAAATGGAGCTTCACTGTCTCTCTATATATCTTTTTTATCTTTGAATGCCTTCTTTGTTTTCTTATAATATTTTTTTTCTATTCTTTTTCCTTATTATTTTGTTATAGAAAGCCTAGTCCTATGTGACCATGACTCATACACTAATAGAATATAATTTTATTTAAATATATTTTTGATACCTCTATGTTATTACCTTATAATAATCTTTACAAAATTCATTATTTATATAAATTATTTTCATCCATATTTCATGATGTGAAATTTCAATGTCACTAACATCTTAATAACTCATATATGAGTAATTCCTAGAAATTATGATATTAGAAATTCAAGGATTAATAGTATTAGTTACCAAATTTAGGGAACTAGATGTTGATTGAAATGGAACATTATTCTCAATATTTTCATTCTAAAAATCTCAATGAATTCTACTTTTATATTTCGTAAGAGTGCCAGTAAAACTTTTAATATTATGTTCTGTAAAATTTTTAGTGTCATAATTTACTGCCTTATTGCAGTACCATTTAATCGTAAGAATACAAAAAAAGATCCCACAATTTTATAATAATTTATTTCTATTTAACTAAGTGATTTAATTTTTTTCCCACTCATCATAAACCTATTGTTCATCTAAGTTACTGATTCTTCTAGTTAAAAATAGATGTCTGAAATTCATCATGAAGCATAGATCTTCTATATTCTAAAACATTAGATATTTCATGTGTGTAATCTACATCTATCCCCAATTTAAATTTATAGTCTTATATGGGGAAATATGATAATAAATATACTAATTCATTCATTCTAGAAAAGTATTTTTAAATTTTTTATTAGCTTTCTATTTAAGTTCCTCATCACGATTAAACTTATAAATATTGTTTTCTAGAATTTTTTTATTTTTATTCAACATAAAAAAATTATCCACAACCATTTTTATAACCAATTACTTCTTCCACTCTAACTAGTATTCATAAACCACATTTTAAAATAATGCTGGTTGGGTAAGATTATAATTTTATAATTTTTTTAGATTCACTAGCATGATAAATAGGATATCCTTACGTTATTAAATGTTTTTAATAAAACTAATAAAAAATCTAACGAATTTGTGGAAAATATAAAATCCTAAAAGTAGTTTTTGTGTAAAATAACTCAAAAAGGGGACACTACCCAACATAGATACCCCCTTTGTTTCTAAGTGTTATATCATATATAAACTATATGTAATCTATAAAAGGAGTTGAATTTTATTCACAAATCCAACTAATTTTTTTTATTTTACACAAATAATAATAAGTTTAGATGATGAATGTTTTTTCAATAATAGAAATAAAATTAAATGATCCAGATAACAAGTTGTATATAAAATAGAAAAATATTATATCATAAGTTAAAAACATAATTTATAGTAATAATAAAATATTAAAATTACACAAAAATGAAAAAAATATATACGGGGTTATGGATATAATAATTGAAAACCACTAAAAGAACATTATTTAAAAAATAATTATAATCATATGAATTATTTTTTTCCCTAATCAATAGGAGAGTTGATAACCTAAATCATGGTTTCTGTGTTTTACCTTTGGAATGTATTTGTTCTATAAATAATCAAAATCTACCACTCCAAACCATGAATTTTTCATGAAACTATTCAATAATATTCCACTCTATCCCTTAGAACCTCTTTAATAATCATAGTCAGATACAAATTCCTTACCTTAAATGCCATTGAAGTTATAATTCAAATGATAAAAACTCTTATCCTGGGAATCTCATTGATCACAATGACAAGATAATGAACAACAACAAGTAAAATTACTTTGATATTTTACAATGATACCTCACAAATAAAAGATTTTATAAAACAATAGAAAAAGACAATAAGAAGATATATAGGAAAAAAGATAATGTGGACTTTAAAAAAATCATATATGAATCTATTATATTTTTCAATATTCAATTACATGAATCATTGGTCCAATTAAAGACACTGTTATGCCAAAATTAAATGGTCATATTATGAAAATGTTAAGTTTAATTACAATAGAATCAAAAGGAATACTATCATATCATGAGTGTATCTCTATCTTTAATTGATGTGTTGAATAATATATTATAATTCAGTATCTTAATCTAGTAGTAATATGGTTTAATTAAATTAATCTAAATATACAATAAAAAAGTAAATATTTACAAATATGACATAAGTCAAAACATCTTGTTATCTTAAAAAATAATTTAAAGTCTCTTTTGATTTTAAAAACAAAGGTTAAGACTATTTATTTTAATCAATGTACATGTATTAATTAAATTCCAATGATTAGAACAATTATCAAAATTATCTTATCTAAAAATATCCTAAGTGGATACTAGGTATATGATTCATGATGTCGAACATGAGAATCCACCTCTTTTTCCTCCTCCACCATGTACTCATACACTACATTGAGTACTCAATGGTTCATAATTTATAATTATAGTATGAACCACTATAAAACTACCTTCAATCTCTCTTCCTCACCCAAAAACATCATTAAAATGAAATTAAAATATTTCCACATTAATATATAATCATCGAATGTAAAATATAAATCATACTATAAGAACATAGGGTCATAAAATACTCTACACTATTGGTATTTTTAACCTCTTAAAGCATTTTCAAGAATCACTGATGAGTAATGTTGGTAATCAGGACTATATTTTTACTTCTTATTTTAAATCCTTATGTTTTCTGTGTTTATGGTTCTATGTGACCATTACATGTATGAGGAATTTTCCTCTAAAACTATTATAAATGTGATATAAAATTCACAACATTATATTAATAAAATATATTTCCATATTTGGATCTAAATAATAAAAATAAAGTACATAATATAAATCATGTTCATATATTTTCATTTGGAACATATGAACGACACCAACCATATCATTATACTGTGATAGTAATACCATAATATAAGAAAAATCATTGAAACTTTTTATAATTAAAAAAAATATAGAACCCACTTCCCTTGATTTTAAGTCATACAATGAACAAATTAAGGTGAGGCACAAAGAGAAATGATATCTCTAACATCTAAATCAATATGATGATGCATAAGAACATCAAATGACTTCATCATATATTAACACATAAATAATGTCAAAATAATAATTTTCAGTCATTAATATGTCTCCTATAACAAGATAGGAATCTATAAGGATGGTTCTATTGATTCCATGTGAAATAAGGGATACCAAAAATAATTCCCATATAAATCCTTAATCAACACCATAAAAATTGATCTTTTACAGATATTGTTTTTGAATAATTATTCAAAGGAAATATTATATTCCTAGGGACCTATATAATTATGAATACATGTATAAACTATTTTATTATGAGTCTAAATATTATAAATATATTTTTCATCAATTTTAAAATGATAAGTTGTATCAAATTCACTTGAGAGACAAAAGATTTTTTTCATACCTTTATATATTTGATAATTGAATCACACATCATTATATGACATAATTCAATTATATATACCGTAGATCGAAAAAATATATCTAAAAAAATAATTCTAAAATTTTCTAATGTTGATTCTCTTTCATCCAAATAAAATGAGAAACAATAGTCAGCTGGTCAATGACAACCAAAAATATATGTTTTAATTTATTTAATCATAAGAAACCATTTATGAAATTGATTATAACATCATCAGATTTCCACTATAGAATGTTTAATTTTTAAATCTTATAACTTGGAAATTTATATTTTCATGTCTCCCACTCATATGCGAAGGATTGTGAAACAAAAAAATATTTATCCAATATTATACCCATACACCAAATGTGATTCCAAGAACAATGATATATATTAGTTAAACAAGGATGGACTTCCTATTAAGAAATATAAAAATGTCTCATCACTTACTCCCGATAAACTATGAGAACAAAAGTCTATCCATGGGGATATACGATATAATAATATCTATGAAATTACCCAGGCATCTTATCTCCACCATATAATATTTTATTAAAAATACAATACCCAAAATTTCAAATATCAACCTCATTTACTTTGTTTAAAAAGGATGAATTGATGGTACAAGGTTCTAAAATGACATAACATTTTCTTGAAATTTTGAATTATGGAGTGAAACTACACAAAACTATTATAAGTTTATTGTAAATTATATTAACTTAAACAATTTATCCACATGTTATCTCATCATGGATAACCTTTTCTCCTTTAAATAATTTATGTTAATTATGATTAATAATTTTAATTAATGGTAAGTAAACATGAAAATAGTATTATAATGTAACCAAAATATTCATGTTATATAATGAACAATGTGATGTAATGATGATCACTAGAATAATGATGATAAAACATAGTTTACCAATTATAAAATAGTGGGAGTGTTTATATTTATTTCATTATTTCATATTGTATTTACTAAAACAGACAAATTATTTACTAGCACAAAAAATTATTCTTTCATTCTATCTCTCAACACATTATGTCACTTATTATAATAACCTCAAGTACCCATATTATTTTCTCTATTACCAAAACTAAGGGAGTTTTATTATACATTATGCTATTTAAATGATCGTAAAATTCTTAGGGGGATATAGTTTTATAGAAGACTATTTTGTTCATCTAATGAACACGAGGATTTAAATTTTTCTAATTCACCTAAACATCTATATTCGTATACTAGTGACCAGGTAGTGAATCATTAATAATAATAGAAGAATATAAAAATATATTTATTAATTTAAGAATTGGATATAATTCATAAATAAAGATCAATTGAATCTCACTCTGGAATTTTCCCAAAATAATTATGATCATACAATCAAAATTTAAATTTGTGTAAGAATGTTTATCTATGATAATTCATAGTTTTCTTCCTCAATTATTTCTCACCTTTATGTCTAGAATAAATAATTGATTTATTCCTTTATATCGATTTGTGGGATCTCTTCTTGTACATGTTCTTCACAATCTATGATCAATCCGTATATGTATCATGTGCTAAGATTATTCATTATGTTTCTCTTATTAGAAAGAACATCACTTACATCAATAAAACATCAATAACTTTCCCAAATGGGATATAAAAAATCTCTTAAGGATCAACTTCTATATATAAGTGTCATAATTATATGAGTTGGTTTTAATTTTAAAAAGTGAATACGTATTTTCTTGATCCATATATGTAATTTATTCCTTTATGATGTCCCAAAAAACAAACCTCAAATCCCATTACTTGTTCTCCCTTACATCATTCAAAATTTTCATTTAAGATCATTCACTTATATTATATAGCCTCTATAGGTGATCTAAAAAATTTTCACCCTTTGTAACACCTCGAAATTTTTTACCCAGAGTCGGTGCATTATTTTAATACATTGGCATGATTACAAGGAATCATGTCCTGAAAGACTGATCAGTTTAGTAGTCTTGGAAAATAGATTACATACATGAACGTTACATTACACATTAGAATGTAAAACACAACATAAATTATCATTTTAGAACACCATTAATCCCTTACCATAACCTTGCTTATCAATCATAATACACTTCTTAGAATCTTAGAAAAATTAAAACATAGAAAGGGGTGAGCTCAGATACTCAAAAAGTATTACAATATAGCAGAAACTTTCATAAATAAGTGTAGACGTTTATGGAAATGTATAAGACTAAAACAAAAGACTTTTAAACATAAAATTCAGACAAATATGACAAAGATACTATAAAATAACTCCATTTACTTATTCAAATGAATATTCTACTAGTCAAATAATCACATGCAATATCAACCAATTGGTTTTAGACAGGAGATGGTCACTTTAGGAAAAGCATGAAGAAATTATTTTATAATAAAATAATTTTAGGTTAATAATGGCTCTAAAATGAATTATTTAAAGTCTAACATAGGTATGGGTTGAAAAACTCTCAACCAATAGGTTTTAGAAATGTTTAGGTCATCATATTAAACGTATCTTTTATATTTAACTCTTAGTTAAATAGTTTGACATTTACCATGTCTCTTTGTATTTTTATATTATATGGTGAATAAACACACGATAAAATTCCAATAGAACCCAAAGTGGTTCATTAATGTCATATATATTATTATATAAGCCTTTTCGCCAAACATTATATTTTTAGGACAATTATATCAATTAATAATGTAATACTTGTTTTAAAAAAACAATTATGTAAATTTTGACACTATTTAGTATTTTATTTTTTTAAAAGCCATAAAAACATTATCAAATAGAATAACATTTATTTAACCAACCATAACATTTCATATTAACCTATAAAATTATTAGAATTTATCAGAAGTCTCAATTTATATTTATTTGGATATTTATAATATCAATTATTTTAATATTTTATTTATAATGTAATTACTGCATCATCATTGTGTCATAGATAAATTAAATTATTTAATGCATAAAAATTATAAATAAAATACCCATATATAAAAAATATTATTATCTTTATAATAAATATTTATAGTCTAATTTATATTGTCTGTAACTCTATATTAGAAATGGTTTATTTATTAAACTTTTAATTTAACACTTTTAACTCTTCTTTAAATAAAATAAAAGTAAATTTCTTAATCTAATACAAGTGGACCAAATGGGATCATATTATATTCCTAAATATTTTTGTCGAATTAAAAATATCCAATAGAATTAGGACATTTTTCATGGTAATTATAATAACATTTTTACCCTTAATTAACCTATTTACTTTTAACCGTGATAAAAAAAGAAAAAATGTTCTATTCAAAAAAAATTATTTTCATCTTATTGAACCAAATTTTACTTACTGATATTTATAGTGTATCATGTATTTTTAAAATTAAACTCACTGAAGTGGTAAAATTATGTTTTATTCAAATTTGCAAATGCTACAAGGAGGTGGGCAAAAGATGGTAACAATCTCGATAAAATTATATATATATAAAATTATTATAAAATGTCTCCAATGAATTTATTTGAACATATATAGGTATTATGTATCTATTTTGACCTAAAAAAATGAAATAACTAATTATTTAATTAAAAAGTTAGTTTTAACTAACAATGCATTGTTTTTCACCATTCCTAAAAAATTGAAGGTTTTCAGAAAAATAGCAAAAATTAATCCTAATATAATTTTGATATTATGAATTAAAAAACGAATAATATTTTTCCAAATTAAAAACATATAAGTTTCATCTATTAATTTAAAATTAATTCCCATTTTCCAAACCAAAAAAGCGGGTTTTTAAAAAGTAAAAACTGTCAAAAGATTGACATGTGTTTCTTTTAAATTTAAATGTGAAATTACTTATAATGACCTAAATTGTATTAAATAATAAATATATAATCTCATTATTATTACAAACCATTCAAATTAATAATTTATCACTATTAGAAATTTCAATTAAAAAATATTTTTTAATAAAAATTTAGTAATTTTCATATTCATCAAAATATGAAAGTTATCAGAAAAGTACCAAAACTTTATCCAAACTAATTATTTATGTCCCAATTCTAAATAATAATTTATTATAATTAAATTTAATATATAAAATTTTCAAATATTGGTTTTAAAAAGGAGTTTCCATTAAAAGGTGGTAAAATTTCAATTTTGAAAAATAATTATTTTATCAAAAAAATGAATTTGTTCTTATATTATGTCTAAGAAACACATAATATGAATGTTAAAAGTATATATAGTATATAATATTAAAAATTCTGTTAATACTATTTGTGATCACCTTTTGAACAGTTAGTTTACTAAGTTGTGGTGCGCTTGAACTCGGCGTTGCAAGTAGCGCAAGCTATTGAATTACTTTAATGAGATAACGTACTATAAATCATGGGGTGTTACAGCTTTTATCTAAAAAAAATTAAATTTTTTGGAGATTAGATATATAATACCTCGTTGGTGTTAACATTTTCCACATTTTTTTTATAGATGGTGCAAAGGTATATGAAAATTCTCAAACATTCCTTTTTTTTATTCTTGGGTGTTTGATAGTTTAAAAGGGGTTTTCATATTTTAATATATGGTTTTAAAATTATATTTCAAAATTATGAATGCAATTTCAACATTTTAAATGCTTTTAGGATTTTAATTTATATATTTTTAATGTGATTATAATATTTTATAAGTATTTTTAGGATTTTAGAAATAATAATAATTAATTATATCAATTAATATCATGTTTTTTGTAAATGGAAATTAAAATTTTTTAAATTTATTTTCACCCTTAGGCACGACCTTACTTCTAAATAAGGATAATTCTTATTTTAATAGATTATATAATGGTATAACTCTTTCTATGAGTTTCAAAGGGGTAAAAAAGTGTTTATAAAGGCCATATAATGGTATCTTCCCTACTATATAATGATATTGTGAGTTTCCTAGATCATGTAAGGGCTCGTCACTATATCAGGGTAATCTATTTATTACATAAGGGTAGTTTGGGTTTTCTATATCCCATATAAGTATAAGTTACATTCTTCAAAGGAAAAATGATGGTATCTTTGACATCATGTAAGGGTGGTTCCATAGTAATGTAAAGGTAAAAATTGACTAGCATTAGATCCATCCAATGAATTCCTTTATTGCGTAATGGTAACATGTTTCTTGATTAAGGGTAACTAAATGACATTAAAGCTCATAAAAGGGTATTATGATATTTTAAAAATCCTATATAAGGAACACCAGACACATAACCATAAAACCTTATTTCCCATATTAAGTACATGATTCCTATATATAGGTAGTGATTTAATTATATAAATCCATTTTTTCTTCGGTTTCTTATATTGAAACACATTTTCATGAATTTAAATGTCAAAAATCAAGGATTTAAATTCCCTTTGGTTGTTTATAAATAGTACAAATGTTTCAAAAGCATTTAATTGGATAGAAATAATGTTTCTTTTGTGATGATTAAATTAAATAAATTAAAGATGGAATGTCAAAAGAGTTTTATGGATTATGTGTAAATTTATATATTTATTAATTATTTTTGGGAATTATTTCCCATTCAAATATGGTTAAATATTTCATAAATTCAGGTGACCCTAGAGATTTATCTTTAAGATTTATAAGTATTCTAAATGTCATTCGAGGCTCCATTTAGAAGCTCTAACCTAGGAACACCATTTTTTCTCTCATCCCATTTTTCAGAAACACATGAAATATTATCCTCCGAGTAAGGGATCTATTACTTCTCCATATTTTAATGTTAATGTGTGATTTTTACATACTTTATAATCCTTTGTTTACATGAATTTAATGAACTATAAATATATAACAACATCCAGGATACATATAAATTATTATTTGATAACCTAGAAAACTAAAGGTATGAGACAAATATTTTGCGGTGAAATTATTTATTTTAAAAATATAAATAGGAACAACTTTTTCTATTAACAACTTTTTCCATTATGGAAATAATTCTTATAGTGAATGAATTCCATTCTCATAATTATTTGGATTTGGCATGCTATTGATAAATATGGCTATTTTATGAATCTATAAATTCACATATTATGTTTTTGTTATTAATATATTTTATTATAATTTGAAGACGGAATATAAGGATTTATCATAATAAATTATAAGATACTAAAATTATAATTTTTTGGAATTATCATAGAGAGAAAATTTGTCATTGAATGAAATATTATTATATTTACAAATTAATAAATTTAATGTAAATTTTGAAGTAATGTAGTTGAATATTATTTCATATATGATAATTAATGTTTTTAAATCGAAGTGTTAACAAATTATGTAGTATAAGATTTAATACTGAATTATTTGAGAGAGTGAAATCAGGTAATAAGATGCTTAGTAAAAATATTATATTTTATTATAGAAATGTATAATTATAATATTATAAGAATTATTGTAGGATTATTGGAATTAGAAAATTATAATAGGAATATTATTTTATGATTTATATTTAATGATGTTTGTATTGAAATAAAATGATTATTATGTGCAGTTTAATTGATTTTTGATGATATGGAAATTTTATTCTATTATATTATATTTTTTGAGATTATCACATGCTATATAATATTAAAAATAATTATAGAACTTATTCTTGATAGATAAAGAAATAAATTCCTGATATAGTGATAAATTAATTAATATATTTATAAGGAGAATTATTTATATAATCATAGAAAGATTATATTTGTAATGGGCGTGGGTGGTGAATTCATGATAAGGATATTTTATATTCATGTATTTGGTTATTAATTGAATGGTTGAATGTGTGATCACATATAAATTATGATCAAATATGTTTTTGTTGTTATCTATTGATTTTTACTAGATAATGTGATATGAACATGGCTTTATTTGTTTTGTTTTTTTTTAGCATGGGTGAATTATTGAAATAGACAAATAACACAAATCTAAATGTTGTTATTAGTTAAACAAAAGATTCATGAGAATAATAACTATTAATCCTCATGGAATTTTTTAAACATGAAAATAATTCCCGAAACCAATTATATTTGTTGTATCTAATTATAGCTAGTGATATATGTTTCTTAAGAGAGAAAAAATATGAATAATATAGTGGTTAATTAAATATGTAATTTAAATAGCTGTCTACTAAAGGTGAATTTATTGAGGAAAATAGAGATACCATTATTGATTTTAAGAAACTCTAATTCCTTGATTCTATGGATATAGTTTCTTTTAAAATTATGTGTGGAACAATACATTTAATTTGTATTTATTATTTATAGAAGTAGATCTTTTATGTGATTGATTATTAACAAAATCTGGTCAGTTATGTTGATGATTATGTCCATGGGTTCTAGTTATTATGATTATGGTTTCACGAGGTTCTGATTATGAAGATTATGTTGGCACACAATGTTGAAAGTGATTTTATGCATAACTGTGACACTGTGGTATTTCAATATGAATTTATCCTTTAAATTAATATTATGTTTAGTATCTTGTGACACATAAAAAATAAAACTAAAATGAACCATGATTATTATTATGAGATATAAGGTTACAATGATATATTAAAACTAATAAATTATGAAGCTGCAATTTGAAATAATATGAAGAAAATTACATGTGGTGTAAATACAAATATATATAAAAAATCCAAAAAAATAAAATATTTATCCTCTATGTTTTTAGGATGACTGTGACCACAAATAAAACTATGGAAAAATGTAATTATAAGAATAATAATATAATAGAAATGATTAGTGACATGTATATGAATAAATTTTAGTGAAGCATGTAAGGCTATATATAAGAATTTAATATGATTATTATATATATAGCCTTTGGATACATAATCGCTATATATATATATATGTTAGATATATAGTCATTAGATATAAAACCATTGGGTATACATAATTCCAATTTTTTTTATAATTTTTTGATACAAAATTAAAAATAAAATATATCACAACACTTATATAATTATTTATTTATATGAAATAGATAAAGTGTACATAAAGTTCTAAATGGTATTTTTCAATAAAATCAGTATTGTTGTATATTTTAGAAAAAAATAAATATCTAAAATTAATAAATTTAAATTTTTAAAAATATATAACTTTTTTATAGTATAAAAATTATCAGAAGTTGATATCTTGAGGTTTTTTCAGAAATAGTTGATTCTTGAGTGAATAGTAAAAAATGATGATTTTTTCAAAACTGATAGGTTTTTCTTTAAATAATGTAATATTGAAGCCACATTATGATTTGGATTTGGTATTAACTTATCCTAATTCTAATGTATTAATAATTAATTTAATTAATTACAATATAATTAAGATCATATGTAATTTTGGTATAAGCTCAATTTGAGGTTTAAAAAAAGATTTTTTACGAAAAAAGTTTTCATTATGTTTTATACATATATATTATATATGATTTATGAAAATTAAATAAATTGAATATTAAAAAATATATTTCATATTTTTAATTAGTAGGTTCAATTTGGTATATATATTTATTTTTGTTTATTATTAAATCTATCCTCGGTAAAAATATTGTCTACACAATAGGGGTAAAACAAAGTAAAAAATTTGAGATACAGAATAAAAATATATCAAAAACATATATTTATTTTATTAGATGAGTTTTTTTATTCCCTAACCATCCTATATTCTAATTTTTTTAAATTTATATTCTCTTTACTATGACTATAACCATTATATTTATTTATATATACGATAATTAAAAAATACCAGTCTCTTAATTTTAATTTATAACGTATGTTTCCATTGGGATAAAAAGTTGTCAAAAATGGATATAAATGAATATTTTTATTATAAATAATTTATTTTTAAGAGAGTTTTTTTTTAATTTTTATTGATGATATATTTACATTAAATTTTCATTCAACATCTATACAGTGCTTGTTCAAGGTATAGAAAAATGAAGGGAAATAATTTTTAAAATAATAAATTAATATATTATGGATTAATTGTGTTATTACATGAAATTAAAAAGTAATGATAATTTATAATTAATTTTAAATGTGTTAATATTTGAATTGGATCTCTATCTTGATGTATTTTATGTCAAATTAAATGAATAGTCCCCAAAACCACTTTAATGATATTTTATGATAAAAATATTTTATTAAATTTTTTTAAAAAAAGAAATTTAAAATTGGATAATTGGAATATAAAATGGTCTAATATTTTATTTATGGACTGTTTTTTACCCTCTTAACATCTCACATGTAAATCTAAAACTCATAAAGTGTTAAAATGTGTTATCATAGTTAAAGTAAAAAATGGTAAATGATGAGGTTAAAGAAAACAATAAGTTTTAAAATTACCCTTAAAAATTTATAAACATTATTATTTGAATTTATATATACCTTATAATGTCCTACCATTAAATCTATGTCAATTTTGTTCCATTCAACCTGATTATTACAATTATTATATTTTAATGTTATTGATAATTACAATTGTCTCATTTCCTCACTTATAAAAGTGAAATACATATCCTATTTAAAAAAAATTCATATATATTTAGATAGATCAATATCTACCGAAATAACTTCTTAAATCTCCTTAAGACCTATATGCTCTGGTATCACCAAAAGTCCAACCTAGAAGTCATAATGTGTACACAAAAAAAGGTTTGCAAAAGAATACATATAACTGTTAACCATGTTATTACAGTTTATTCATTATTATTCCTACTTCAATGATATCATAAACATGTTGACGTAATAAAAAAATATCTACTATATTTATGTTTTATTATCATTATGTTGTAATAATTAGTCATCTTCTTTTCATCTTATGGGAATTGAAAACATCGCTCGTGCATACGTGTAGACTACTACCTCCACGAAGTGATGTGTTTAATTTTTCATGAACACCACAAAAATATGGTTATGATCATAGATTTAATGTGTATATATATATATATTATATTTAATAAATAATTATTCTTCTGAAATTATAATATTTTACATACCTTCTTAAATTATAATCTTTTGTAAAAAGATTGTATCATTCATGCGTACATGTTGACTACCACCTTTATGAAGCGATGGGACATATCTGTCATTTACAAATTACATGGATGTAAATAAAAATATATGTAATGAATTTAGATGATAATTATGATATAATTATTAATCTATAATTTTTAATTATTATATACATTTCTTTTGATCCATATATGGAAAATTTGAAACATCACTCACACATAAGTACAAACTATCACCTCAACATTGTAATATAATTAATTTTTTTATCAAAAAGTTACAATAATGATTATAAAAGTGTATATAAAGAATAAATAATATTATTATAATTGTTTTATTATTATTCTGGAGATGAGGATACCCTGAAAGAGTTTCAATTATCGAAATTGTCGAACTAATACATGTATTAAAATCAAAATAGTTTTCACCCGAATAATGATTTTAATTAACAATTGTTTATAAAATAATTATTTTCTAATTATAAAGAAATAATATATTTTAATATATATTAATATTTTTCTTTAATTAATTTATAATAAATATATATTTTCTATAAAATAAATTTGAATGCATATGAAGAAAAATAAACTTGAGGTAAGATTTTCTCGTCTCACTTTTGTTTCTATTAGTCATATGAAATATTCACCATTTATTTATTTAATATTATTTATATAATTACTATTTTATTTGATAAAATATTAATATATTTATATTATTGAAATTTAAAATTTTATTTATTCTCACTTCTTTCATGGGATTTATGATTCAAAATTTACAAAAGAGTTAATGGTTTCTGTTACAATCCAAATTTCATTTTTAGATTATCTATATTAAATATGCATTAAGGAAAATTATATTATACCTATACCTTAAATATTATATATTTTATCATCCAATTTTAATTTTTTATGTTTTTTATCCTTTCATTTTTATCTCTTTGGAACATAAAACTGTTAAGAAAAAGTTTTCTTAAGAAAAGTAAACCTTTTTCCC
The DNA here is from genome assembly GCA_963277665.1 of Viscum album. Lineage (NCBI taxonomy): Eukaryota > Viridiplantae > Streptophyta > Magnoliopsida > Santalales > Viscaceae > Viscum > Viscum album. Next base: position 1,915,245,950 of record OY728125.1, on the reverse strand, counting down.
CTTCCATTGATAAACAATTTCATCCATGCCCATATTTATTATTATGTTTCCAATAATATTAATTTTTAAGATAAAATAATTATTTAAATTAATTGTGAAATATATTTTAATTTTTCTTAATTTCTTAAATAGAATATTCTTTTATTTTTCCAAATGTAGTACTTTGACTTTTTACAAAAAGTGTGAAAGTAATATTAATTTCGAAAATCAGTGAATAAACCAATATATTATACCATCATGATTTTTCTTTGGTTTGAAAATTCTTTTATTAATTTTGATGTTTAATTTTAATGATAATATTTTTACAAATATTCAATATTTCAATAAATATTCTAAAGGGTAAGTATATTTTCCCTTATTTTCTTAGAAATGTTCGATTTATCTTTTAAATATTTTTTCATCAATGTAAATATCCTTTTATGTTGATTATGATTCACTAGGAATATGATATAATGATACAATTCTTGTCATGCCTCTAGATGGATTATTATAATGGGATAATAAAATGTTTTTGAAACCAATTAATTTTCTATGGGTTATGCGATGATGGACTGGTAAATTTATTTTATAATATTATGGAACAAATATACATGGTTATAATTAAGTGATAGATGGGTCTATTAAAAACCCAAAATTCATTGTGTACTGATATATATATATATCATACGATGATTATGATAATCGTATATATTATTTATACTATCCATGTTCAAATTTTTATGTGTGAGTATTATTGGTTCTAACTATCCAAACTAGATTACACATCGATGTGATTGCAAATATCTAGGTTCCAATTTTAATGAAAGAGTATGATATATTATAAATACTCTAACAATATTATTCATTTAAATGATTCAAAATTTATATGTTCATGATATTATTCTTTATTATGCTTATGATTCAACATTCCTTTATTATGAATTTTGAATTATTTTACTCCATTAACATAATTATAAATCATGCTACAATTTATGAATTGATTTTTGTTTTTATAATATATTATATTTTCATTTGAATATTTTATTTCAAAAACGTGAACTTTATTATGTTATCATACCCTTATGATCATCTTATTCTCACATTTGATTGATATCTCACTTGCTTATCCTTACTGATGATCTGAGTTCACCCTTTCCTATGTTTATATTTTTACGATTCTACAAAGAATGATATAATGTTTGATTGTGAATGAGGGATGTCATGCATGGATAATTTCATGGGATATGTCAAATTATGAATATATAATAAGTAAATAAATGTATAATAGAAAAAATTTCCATTTAAGGAAAAAGAAACGAGTTTTGTTACATAATGAGTTTTTTTCCAATTATATAAAACTATAAATGTAAAGGGCTTCAATATATAAGTGAAAAAATGTAAGATATAGATATTGTAAATTAAGATGTTTAAAATTTGGTATTTTTAATTAGAATCAATTGAAATATGTAAAACATATGTTTTTAGAACTGGATCCTGGTGTACAGGTCTAGGTTTATTTCTGTTAGTATCAAATAAGTGTTTAGATAATTTTAGAGGTTAGGAAATTATCAAGTAAGGATGAATTAAGAGTTTCAGATACCATCACTGGTTAATAATTACATGTTTGATTATAAGTTTAAATGAACTAATAATATTTGAATATTTAATCTATAAGAGTATCTTAGATACATTTATTGAGTTTAAATAGTTGTTATACATATATATAAACCTTAATATTAATATATGATGTATTGAAAAGGTTATTTTGGTTAGAGTGATCATATATTATGGGAATAAGTTTAAATTTATTGATTAAAATTATTGTTAATATGATCTTTAACATTAAGGTAATTATGGTTAATTAGATAGAAGGGTAGTTAAATTTTTGGAACGTATGTTTTATCCTATATATAACTATTAGACTAAAATGTGTTTTTTTACTAATTGATTAATGTTATTTTTAAGAATTTATCTAGATTAAGTACATTATAAGACAAGGATAAATGAAAATATTTTTGGCCAGAATGATATTTTATTTTAATAATAAAGGTTGAGTTATATTTCATATGCATATAATATTTTATTGTGTCTTTATGGTGATTTAGGTTTTTATGGGAAATATTTACTTATGTTAATGATTTTATTATGGTGTATATATATAAATTCAATGTGTCTTTATGAGGGATTAATGATGATAATAAATAAATTTTAAACTGATATCGAAATAATATGTGATGACATATTTCCAATTTGAGGGTTATCTCTTGTTCATGAATATTTTTGAAGAGTTTCATGGTTATTTACTCATGAAATTATTTAATTTCATCTTTGGATGTCACTCTATATGCTTTAGATATTAATGATGAATTTATTAATATGAATGATTATTCATATTGGTTATTATTTTATCTTGTGAAAACCAATTTTATTTTAAATAGGAAAAATAATTTTTTATTATTTAGTGGATCTTATAGTCAGTTTCAATTTGAATTTAGTGCTTCAAGAATGGAAAATTAATCTTGAATAATAATTTCATTGAGTAAGATATTATATAGTACGAGAAAATGATCAAACTAAAAACGAAGGATGAAATCCCACTTATGTTCTTGAAATAGATCAAGTGTGTATATTTTTATGAAATGAATCTCTTGAAGGTAAAATGTTTTCTCTAATATATCGAGTCTTATTAAGAAATTAATAGTTAACTATCATGGTACACTTTTGAAACTCATATGCATGCATGAGTCTTATAGAGGTACATTAGTTTATGAAAAACATGTATCCTAATATTGACCTAAAAATTAACGTTTATGAGAAAATATATATTTTAAATTATTGCTATAAATAATTTATATTGGAGACAATAAATTCAAATTACAAGGATTAATGTTTTATAATAGGGGGGATGTAACTCCCAAATATTTCAATATATACTTAAACTTTAAATGATGTTTTTTGATGGATTATGACCCATGTAAAATAAAAATAAAATAAAACATGAGGACTTTATTGAGATAAAATATTAATATGAAATATAGATACTAATACACTATGATATTTTAATATAAAATACCTGAAAAAATTAAAAGTGAATTATTTTGATCGTTATATATATTATCTTTGTACACATATACGTTTTATTTATATAAACAATATATAAATGTATACATTAGATTTATATGTGTTACATATATTTAGGTACAATTGATTTATAAATTTATAATAAAAAAAGTAAAAATTTTACAATTGACAAAATATATAAAATTATTAATTTATATGAAATAAATTAAGAGTACTAAGGGTTCGTAAATGAATTTTTTCTATAAAAGAATTGTAACAGTATTTTTTTCAAAAAAATAAATTTATAAATTTTATAAACTTAATTTCATAAAACATAATTAATTTACAGTTTCATCATATCAATTATTTCATATCGTAGATTGTTTGTATTTTTTATAAATAGTTAATTTTTGAGTTAATATTGAAAAATATTGATTTTTTCATATTTCCATTTTTCTTTAAATAATGTAATATAGAAGTTATATTATGTATTTTATTTTTTATTAAAATAACATAGGTATCCTTTACTTATAAATCATATAATTAATTAAAATATAATTAAAATCAAATATAATTTTGTTATAAGATCAATTTAGGAAAAAAATATCATTGTTCTGAAAAATCTTTTACTTTTTGTTTTACGTATATATATTATAATTGATTTCTTACAATTATAGAAATTGATTATTCGAAATTAGATTAAAATATTTGAATCATGACATTCATGTTAGGTCAATAATTCTGTATTATTTTTTTGTGATTTAAAATAGTAACCACTGTAAAAATGTTGTCACTACATTATGGGAAAAAGAGGTAAAACAATCTTAAAACTATGGGATAAGGTCAAAAAATGTCAATAATACTTGAATTTATTTTACTGTATAGAATTATTTCCTTATCCATCCATGATTTTAAAAAATTCTAATTTATTACCACTTCCTTGGATTACATCCTTTTTATTATTTGAAGTAAAGTATAATTACAAAAATGCCACTCTCTTACATCTAAATTATATTATAAGTTTTCCCTGGGATAAATATATTTTATGAATAAATATGAAATATTAATTTTAATATATGTAAGTTATGATTATTATGATATTTTTTTAGTTTTAAGGTAATATATAATTACATTAAATGATTCAACAATACTGATACCGTGAATGTGAAATATGTAGAAAAGGCATGGTAAATGATTTTTAAAATAATAAAATCATTATATTTCAGATGAATCATGGTATTAAAAAAACTTACCAGGTAATCATACTATAAATATATTGTTCAATTCATTTATTTTTGACACTCATTGCTGTGTTGATGTCTTTGAATTCAAATTAAATGAATAGTCCCAAAAATGACTTTAATGATATTTTAGGATAAAAAATATTTTATTAAAAAATTAAACAATTAAAAAAGTTGAAAAAAGGAATGTGTGCTGATAAATTGTTCAAAATTTCATTCATGGAGCAATTTTGATCCACCTTCCACCTCATATGTAAATTTACTACCCTTAATAGCTAAAACAATTCTTACTATAATTAAATTTAAAAATGGTTACCGAGGGGGTTTTACCAACATTTATGGTTTAAAATTAAACATTAAAATGTATAATTTGTTTTGGAAAAAGTTTTTTTAAAATTTTCATGTCATAAATTTGAAATTTTGGCCACTTAGTTTTACTTGGCATGATTTTGATACTTATTATATTATAATGTTATTAATTTCAATAATTATGCCACTCCCCTATATTATAAAAGGAAACCCTATATCTCCTTTTAATCAAACATTTTAGGCTTTATATCTCAACCATGATATTCAAAAATTCATTCTCAACCATCCTACCCAAGAGATAGAGGCTCTGGTCTCACAAAAATACCATCCTATATGGATTAATGTATAAGAAAAACGAGGTTTCCCAAAGAAGAGGTGTAACTCTTAACCGAGTACATTCAGCTTATTTCTTACTATTCCTACATAAATTATTTCATAACCATGTTTATATAATAAAATAAAAATATAAAATGTACTTAAATGTTATTATGTCTATTCTATAACCATTAGTCATCTCCTTTTCTGATATATGGGAAGCGAAAACATCACTTGTGTATACATATACTCTACAACCTCCAAGAAGCGATGTGTTTCATTTTTAATCATCACTTCAAAATGTTTCTTATTTTGATGGGTTTAAATATTAGAAAATATATTTATGAAATATATATTCTTTTTTAATTGTATTATTTTACCTACATGCTTACCATATATTAATTGTAAAAAGATAATGACGTTCATGTGTAAATGTAAACTACCACCACCATAAAGCGATTTGACATTTATTTCATTTCTATATGAAATGGATGGTAATAAGTATAGATTTAATGTATGTATAAGATTTTTATGATAAAATTATTATTCTAAAATTTTAAATATAATTTATCTTTCCTTCCTTCAATATATCAAAAAGTGGAAACAACACTCGTGTGTACTTACGGACTACCATCTCCATGAAGTGATGTAATTCAGTTATCATTACTAAATGTATTTGATGATTATAATGTGTATATATTGAGTAAATATTATTATTATTAAATTTTATAATGATGACTACATCAGGACTAGTGTAAGGATTATAACAATCGAATCAAAACATGGATTGAAAACACACATGTTTTCTCCAGAATAATGATTTTAATGGAAAATTGTTAATAAGAGGGAAAATGGAATCTACTAGGGAATTAAATATAGTAATACATGTATATATTAATATATGTTTATAATTCTACTATAATTAATTTATTTTTATTATATACTATTTTTTAATTTATAATAAGAAAAACAAAACTTGAGGTGTGGATTTCTTATCTCACTTTTGTTTTTATTAGATATATGTCATATCCCTCCTTATATATTTCATGTGGTGTATATAACACTTGTTTCATATGAAATATCATGAATATATTTATATTCATGGTATTTAAATTTTAATATGATGTTAATTATTTAATTGGAGTTACGATTTAAAAGATACTAAATTGGTAAGGTTTTATATTAAAAAACTCATTTTCTTTTGGTGACTGTCTATGTTAAATATAAATTAATGAATATTATATAATACCTATCATACAAGGACCATATTTTTTCTTATAAATGGATATTTATTATGTTTTGGTATTTTTATTTCATTTTCATCTCAATGGTATATAAAAAAATTGAGAAAATATTTTTTAAAGTAAAATTTATATCATATTTGGTTGATGCATTTTTTCATCCATGATTTTAATTAAAATTATTTCAAGAATATTATTTTATATGAAAAAATGTATTTTTAAATCAATTTTCAACCATTTTGGCTTTAATTTTAATGTCTTAAATGGAATATTTTTTTAATTTTCCAAATGGGGATATTATTACTTTCTACAAATATTGTGAAAGGAATATTTATTTTAACATTTACGAAATGAATGTATTTTCACAAAATCATGAATATTCATTATATTTAATCCACCATTATAAATTTTTATTTTAATTATAACTATGCTAAACTCGGAGACCCAGTTTCAACATTGAAATCATTATCATTACATTTCCTGATTTGATACTACTGACGATGAACCAAATTTCACCATCTAAAACATAATTATCAAAGGAAATATTGGATCACTTAATTTCTCAAGGAAATTTTAGGTTTAGAATTTTAGATAATTATGGAAAAATATTATATTAAAAATTCCCAATAACTCATGAGATCCCCATTCCCATTATACCAAACTTTTCATATTCCATACTAGGCCACCAAAATCATCCACATGAAAACCTTATAGACATAATTATTTCAACACCATTCTTGATAACATGGGTAAAAGGAAACATTAGAAGTGTGAGATGAATTTATTTATAAGGGTCAACATTTTTATTAACAATTTATTGTCTTCAGTGAGCATAATAAGTGTATAAGTATATGATGACATAACAAAAGTCCATGCACACCACATATTAATATGAATACCCATCAATACCTATATCATCAAACATGAAAACATGACATAAGGCCTTAACAAAGGAAAGAGTCATTAGAATCAATAATCATGAGCCATGTGTTATCAATATTGATCAAAGGAAACATTATGAATCCATATCAAGCATAGATAAAATGTATTGGGTGGTTTTGGGACATTATATTCATATGAAACTTATAAAACACATACAAAACCCTTTTAAATAAAATAGCCATATTGTTGACTTTCGTTCCAAATGAATTGGAGAACTATCCTGGAACACCCATTATATATGCTATAACAGGATCTACTGCCACTATTTTGGTGCACCCATTATATAAGAAATTCTAAGAACCAAATCATGAATAAAGTACATAGATATTTTATTCCAACATAAAAAATACAAAAACAATCAATTTTTTCTTTCATAATTTGATTTACCAATTGAAAGTAAATGTGTTCCCCAATAATCTATTTGAAACATGATTAACCCATAGAAAGTAAATATGTTCCATAAAAATATATTTGAATAATTTCTAACCCATGGAAAAGAAATGTGTTCAATATCAATCTCCTTGAATCATGTTTAACTCTTGGAAATGAAACGGGTTCGATAAAAATATATTTGAAACATGATTAACTCATGGAAATGAAACGAGATTTATAAAAGTCATTTTGAAACAATATTAACCCCTGGAAAATAAATGGGTTAGGTAATAATCCCATTGAAGTAATAATAATCCACAAAAAGAAAGAATGGGGATTGTATCAATAAAAAATATCCACATTAGATCATATGTATCTATAAGGGTTGTTGACTAAGATGAATGGAAATAGCATTAATATATCAATAAAATTTGTTTGAGGAAAATAAACATTTCACTTTGAAAATAAAACTTTAAATATAAAAATTCATAAAATATTTTTAAAAACCACTTTTGAAAATAAAATTTTATGCCTACAATGTAATATTCAATGAAAATAATGTTCACAATGGAGGGAAAATCCATTCATGTTATACACATTAAAACAATGATTCCTTTCCTATTTTCAGTAAAATCTAAATAAAAATTCTTTGGATAATGATATGAATATTTCTTTTTTAAAATATTTTAAAAATAATATTTTCAGTAAAAATGTATTATAAAAAATTATATTAAAACATATGAGAATTTTTTTAATGAAAAATTGATTTTTAAATAAAAATTAATTTCAAATAAGATATAAATGATGTTTTATTTTCATAAAAATATTTTCTTTCAAAATATCTTTTAAGAATCTAAAATCTTCACACATAATAAAAAAATCATTTCATTTGAAAATAAAATTTTAAAAATATAGAGGAGACATAAAGTCATTGAAACACCCCAAGGGAATCAAAATATGTTCTTGTCATTTTTTGTTAAATAATGTATTCCTTTGAAAACAGTTGAAAAGGGAACTTTAAGAGTGGGTTTTGAAAAGAAATTTCATTACCACCTTGGAAAAATATGAATCGTAATCCCCATGAAATATTAATGATAATAAAACTTTTAACATAGTTATAATATATAAATTCCTGACATTCCCTTTGAAAGGGTTCAAATATATTCCTCATAAAAGAATATCGGTGAATTGACCCAAAATTTTCCTTAAAAAAGGAAATTTAGTAGAATTCTCTTACATTGATCATAACGTTGAAGTGAAAATTAATCAATTAGACAATTATGTGCATCAATTGTGATTCCAAAAATAAATTTTTAAAATAAAATAGAAGATATTAATAGTTCATTACAAACATAAACTCATAATTTTAAAGGTAAATAAGAATTAATATAACCCAGTGAAATGAAATTGAGTTATGAAATTCTTTACCAATTGGTAACTTTCAAGTTAAATACCCTTAGATGAAATATTTATAATTTAAAATAACAATAACATGATGTATAATGTATTCATTATATTACATAAAAATTTGGAATTATATAAACTATACAATAAGAAAAGTTTTAAATATGGAATATGTCTCACAGAAATAAAAAATGTGATAAGAATACGTTTACCTCGAGTCCTAACATTCCTTTTATCTATTTTAACTATTGTATAATAAGATTATATCAATTATTTGTTATTATAATTTATTTTTTTTCAATAACATATAATTAAATATTTTATTTTATTTCCATATAATGACATATTTGAATACTTAATCGTATAAGTCATTATTATGTGATTTTTGGAAGTTTAGTTCATTTTTTACAGCGACTTCAGTGTTTTGACCACTGTCAAATTGGTCATTATTTTTAAATCAACATAATAATAATAATGATATAATTACTATATTTATTCATAAATTATACATTTAAATCCATTCATGAATTATGGATTTAATAAATGAAGTATGTTATGATCATGGAGACAGTTGGTCATACATACACAGGTATAACAATTCAATTTTTAAACAATCATTATGGAGAAGAGCTAAGTGATATTTTATCTTTATAGAATTTTCATAATTTAATTCATTCCATATTATATATTTAAATATAATTATATATGTCATCCAATGTAGAGTGGTGATGAATAGAGAGTCACATATCTTTATAAAGGCGATAGTCCACACAAACATAAACGGCGTTATCATTTTCTAGTTAGTGGAAGGGTAATAAAATAAATGATATATTATAATTTCATGATGTTAATTTTTTTAGCTTAATTGTTATATTATTTATATCACATATTTTCATTAAAATTATCTTTATTACCTTCCATTTATGTGTTAGTGAGAAACAAAATACATCGTTCCACAAGGCGGCAGTCTGTCGTACACATGAATGATGTTATCATATCCCTCACAGAATGGAAAGTGAAACAAAATATGTGATATAATGAATCCATAAGTATAATATTTATACAAATATTATATATATAGTTTATATACATCACCAAAAAAATCCTTGATATTAAATTATAGAAAACCAATGACAACGATTCGTGTGGTTGCAGTCGGTCGTATACACAAATTAGTGAGGTTATTGGAACACATAGACTCATAGAATGGGTTTATAACAAAAAAAAAGAATTATGATATGAAGGTATTGAATTTTAAATGTGATTTGGGTAGGTATCGTCTGACTTAAAATGGTTTGATAGTGTGAATTTGAGAGGATATGGGGAATCCTTTTATAAGTTAGGTGAGCAGCACACTATTAATTTTAGGAAATAAAAAGGTGTAAACTTATTTTTCAAAATCCAAAAGGGAAAAAATGGATTATTATATAGAAATAGACATTTTAAAGTAAAAAAATGCTTTATAAAATATATTTTAGAGATGTTTTTATATCATTTTGACCCTGATTATTTTATTTTAACCTTCCTATAAACTCATTTTCACCTTAAACATGATAATATATTTTTATTGTTTTTAAAACTAATAATAGTAAAAAATAAGTTAAACTTATTATACAATATAATTTATTCTGACTCCAAATATGGAATCAATTTTAACAAATGATATTCTCGAATTTGTAAAATATAATGAAAAATAAAATCTGTAGATGAGATGAAAAATAATGTTTTTAAGAAGTGTATTTTTCAAGGAAAATATTATTATATATTAACACTATGAATAATAATTATTATTTTATGAATACAAATTAAAATTTACTGATATATTTATTATATAAATTCCATTTAAATCATTCCCATTAGGGGTTTTTTTGTTCAATTAAATATAATAATCATTAAGCACTTTAAGATAGTTTTTAGAAAAATCACATTTTTATACCCAAATGAAACATTATACTGAAATCCAATATGAATATGATTCAAAATAAATTAATTGGATTAAATATAACAAAATAATTCTAATTTTACTTAAAATAATTTTCAAAACATAATGATACATCTAAAATTACTAATTAATTTAAAATAAATATCATTTAAAGAAAAATCGGTATTTTCATTATTCACCAAAAATTCAATATTTTCTGAAAAATATATAAACTTCACACAAATTAAATTATTATATTTTTATTTAATAACATGATGTTAATTTTTTCAAATAAATTATATAAAATTCAGAAAAAATAATTAGAATATTTTTTCCATGAAAACTAGTAAAATCACTTTTGAAGATTGTTTTTTGAAAAATAAAATTACATTACTAAAAATTGATTGATTATTTACTAAAAATTTAACAAAATTTATATTTATTATGAAAAATATATATTTATTTTATAAATAATACATACCCACCAATTTAATGACTATGTTATAAAGGTTATATATTTTGTGGGTTGTTTAAGCTATGTGTTGCATGTCAAATACAATTTTTGTAATGACCCAAACATTTATTAATTGAAATTATACTTGATCTGATTAAGTATCTTGTCATGTAAAATTGTTATATAAGACATCTAATCTTCCTTGGATTTATATTTTAGGATTTTAAAATACCCTTAAGAATTTTTACCATTCTAATATAGCTGTTGAACAATGATCACATGATTAGTATAAATATAGCAATTTAACAAATCCAATTTACTAAGAAAAAGGAAGCGATGGACTCATTCAGTAGAATTTATCCCTACAAATACCATTTTTCATAGATCAAAAAATGAGGTAGTGTCACTATGATTCACACTTGACCAATCCCATGCCGTAGCTACAACACATTAAGTTTGAAGGGAACCACGTAAGAGAGAAGTGGAAGTTGATAGAGATTACCACCCGAGCGATGATATCCGAGCCAGCCCAAGAATCTATAACAATCACACACCTTCCCTTAAGTCTTATGCATGTGTTATAAAGTGTTATGTAACAAGGCCCTAGAACTATGATTCTGTACATTATTTTTGTATAATGAATTTATATTAATTTTATCATTGTGACTTTGTAAGTGATTTTTAAAGCACAAATAGTATTTTTTTTGGTAATATTCTAATTCAATTGTGAAATCTATTTTTAGGAATTAACCAATTTTTAATTAAATAATATTTTAATAAAATATTATTACCAATTTATTTTTTATTAAATATAAAAGATCGTATCATTTTGATGAATACTATTGTAATTTTTATAAAGGTTTGAAAACTTTTTTTTTCAAAAACCATGAATTTTCAATAAAATTTGTTTTTTTATTTTAAAAGTATAAATTCACATATTAAGAAAATTATATACATAAAATGTCTATTATTTTTTTAATAAGGATATCAAAATTATCCAACATTGAATTTTTCATAATTTTTTTCAGACAGTCGATGTTTTGGTTAAAAATTAAATACTATTTTAATATATAATATGTTTTATCACATCATAATGACCAAATAGTGATGTAATAAAATACTATAAATGGTTTTCTTGGAGAATATTTGTTTTAAATTTAAAATAATGTTATTTTAGGTTTTATTTATTTATTTTACAGAGCCTTAGTGAACCCTCAAAGGCTTATAAAACATTTTACCATTTTAAAATTATTTCCTTAGGAGTGTGACTCACCTCCACATAAAAAAGACTAATATTTTAAAACATTCGGAAATTTACCTTTTAAAATAATATTTTACACTCCCCATGATAAAAAACATGGGAAAGTACCATGTGTTGGTTTTTGGTCTTGATTAGTTTAATGTGTGGTGTCCAAAACCTAAGTAATAAAGAATTCCCTCCTATTTCCTATATAAACCCACTCAACCATGCATTACTCTTTACTTAAAAAAATTTTAGCTCAAAAAAATATTCCATAATATTTCTATAATCCTCCCAAGGTGCCCCATGCTCCCATGAAGCCTCTCTAAATCCTCTCCCATGCCTTTGGGTTCACACTTCCAAGTAAGGTATTTCTTCCTCTCTCATTTTTGTCAAAATTTCATGATATTTTTATACCTTTTTACATTCAATTACAAATGTAGGGGTATTATTTCTAACCTCCACATACATTCCTCCTTATTTTTGAATAATTATAGGCCTCTTTATATCTCATTAATTCCACCCATTTACACCTACTACCATGACGAAATTTCATATCAAATTTCTCTCATCTCATTTACAATCAAGAAATTCTCTTACATTATGCACCAAAATTACTTTGTATATATTGGGACATGTATCTATATGACCCCTTACTGTATATTTCAGGTACATATGATGATATAACCCTTTCCCTCTTATCAACCATTTTTATGAATTCTTATCTCAAGCTGTAATACTGCAGAAATTACACAACAATTTTCCAAGCCAACGTCATTGTGTGGTGAATATCATGACCATTTCTCTAACAAGGGTATAAAACATTATTAAAATTTAATTATTGATTATAGAATTTCATGTATGTATTCCACATTCCTTTTTCATGGAATAAAAGATTATGTTTAATGTTTCTATTTTGTAGGATCCACGTCTCACACTTATGTATGAAATGAAAGGATTAAGAAGTGTGTGCCCTAATAGAGCTCCAATGCATTTGGTAAAGATTAGTATCATGATACATAAAGTGAAATTAGGGTTTACTCATTCTAATTAAATTTAAATGAGGGTTTACACATGATCCATGTGCAATTAACATTGGATCATGCTAATATTATGTTAAATGTTGTTTCCACATTCCCATGTTATGATAATCATGCTATATCATGACATTATGTTAATGTATCTATTGTGCTCCATTGATATTCATATTTCCTAACATGTACTAAATTCTTCATGTAATTATTTTTTTACTACCTTATTAAGTTTTATAGATAACCCTTTTCTTATACATATCCTCAGGTTATCCCATACAATGCTATGTACGAAGGAATGTGGTGGTCATGTAAAATAAGTTTTCAAAAAAGATTTTGTGTTTTATGTTCCAAGTTTTCATGTAATGTTTCTAATATTCCAAGACACTATACCTATCGATACTCAAAGTTGTATTAAGTGAAATTTTATGTAATAAATCACGTTTTTGAGTATAATAAAGAGCATGGTTGTTATAGTTTGTACTAGAGGATAGGTTTAGTTATTTTTGGGATCTATTATTAGAAAACCATAATAAAGTCCTTAGGGATAAGACTAAGTATAATAAAAATATCTCTAAATTACAGCGAGTATTGAGTAAGTGGTTTATCAAGAAAATAAATCCATGTTTGGATAAAATTAGGTAGAGATGGCTCTGGAACAGATGTATCTATGGGTGAAACCCGAAAACATAACACTGAGCTAGACTCGAAAGAGAATTGGTGCACGACAACATGTCTTGCTACACACTTATTTATGGAACCTATGGAAAATATGATTTGGTAAATTTATAATCTAAGTATGAACCATTATTAATGGAATAACAAATTTCTTTAGAATTTATATTGGGTAGTAGATCATAGATTACATATATTGTAGCCTATAAATTCATATGTTAATGAAATAGCTGTAATTTATATGATATCCCTTTTTTCATTGGATTAACCTTTATTTGTTTCCCCTAACCGTCCGTTTATTCTAGAAAATGGCCTATAATTGGTGGACTCGGGATAACAACGGATACGACGATCAATGCGATGTCTATTCTAATGAGAAGCCCAATCCTATGGGAGCGGGAGTAGAAAACTTTATCACGATACTATCATAGTTAACTCAAGTTTTGAATAGAAACATGGGTAAATAAGAACGTTCACCACCCCCACCCATAGAAAGAACATGTCACAATCATGCGCTTCATGTGACAAAGGCCCACTACTTTTAATGGATTATCAGATCCCTGAATTTCCAAAAATGGATAAACTCCATTGAAAATATCTTCTCCATCATTTAATTTTCCGAACAAGAGTAGGTTCTTCTGGATTATTATCATATGGAGGGTGAAGATGATCAATGGTGTACATTGATAAAAAATCTGAAGCCTGAGGAGAAGATCAAGGAATTGGAATGGAAGGATTTACAGAAAATGTTTGTCAAATAAATATTATCCTCACACCCTCCAAATTAACCTAGAAAGGGACTTCTTTACATTCAAGAAAATAGAAGAAGAATCCATCAGAGTGTATGAAGAAAACATCACTATGCTTGAATGATATTCCTATAACTTTGTTTTTACCCTTAAATGAAATGTTTACCACTTCTTTAGAGAGATAAAATCTAGATTACAGAAAGCCCAAGCAATTCGTGACTTTGATAGTTATGAGGCAATTGTACGATGTGCCCTCAATGTGGAAATAGAGATCGGAGAATCTCATGGGTATCATGGGGATAAGAATCATAAGGTGGGATTTAATTTTGAATGTCTAATGGATAAATTCAATGGTGGTAAAAAGTTTTAGCACCCCAACTTCCAATGGTATGGAAAGAAGCACCCCAAAAATTGCCTAAAGTGAACAAGGAAATGCTTTAGGTGTGTAAGAGAAGGGTACCTAGTCATTAACTATTGACAAGAAAACCCTGCTGTTACGATAGAGGAGAGGAATGATCCGTTTGACCATCAACCCATTATACATTAATTCAAATTCAATAAACCAATGAACTTTGTAAACTAGTTCTCTAAGATAAGGGTTTTTAGAGGCAACTGACAATCTCCAAGGAAGCAAGGATGAGATTTTTCCATCACTAACATTGAAGAGAACCCTGACAATGATGTTGTTATAGGTACATTGGTTATTGATTCAGGAATAGAAAACATACTTTTTGATTCTAGTTCTGCACATTCTTTTAAAAAATTAATGTTTAGTAGAACAATCCCAACATCACCACAAATCCTGGAAGTACGGATTTCAGTGAAACGAAAAATGGAGAAATCACTGCAACCTATGAATATAAATCCTCTCTTGTCACAATTTTTAGATTAAACATTCCATTTAACCACATCATACTCCCCCTCGTGGAATTTGATGAAATTCATGGCATGGATTGACTTATCTTATATAGAGCCAACATTTAAGAACCCGGTTCTTATTTTTGAGGTACGACCTTCTTCTTTATCCTTTTCCTTAAGTGTTTTTTAGAAAATATGGAAAATGGGGAAAAATCCTAAATTTTGGAACTACACGCCGTGTACTTTTGGCCGTGTTGGGATGAGTACACGGGGCGTGTAGCCATGTCGGTGACAAGGGGTGTAGGAACCAACTACATGCTGTGTAGTGGTACCTTACACGCCGTGTAGTCAGTCGACATGCGTAAACAGTAAATCGGTGGAGTCGCCACCAGCTGGGTGATAGTACACGCCATGTACTTGGGAGTACATGTCGTATACTCATGTCGACAAATGAACAGTGTGGCGGTACTGCCAAATGAACTGTTAAATGAAAGAAGTACACACCATGTACTCAAAAGTGCATACCGTGTACTTTGTTTTTTCGGCTTAAAATAGGGAGTAGCCTCCTCATTTGGCAGAGGAGACACTTGAGCCGATTTGGAGCCAAAGGAGGAGTCCAGACCTTTGAAGATCCGTCGAGTGTTCGTCTGGAATCCGATTCGGCTTCAGATGATCTCGTTGGAACCGCACGGGTAAGCCCTCTCTTCTCCTGGTACCGTTCTTACCAATTCTTTCTTGAGGGGAAGTTATTTACGTTAGAATTTGTTTTGTTCTTCTTCAGATCTATGCCGTTCTTGGGCGTTTCTGGAGTCGGAGTTTGAGTATAACGTTCGTTGGCGAATAAGGTAGGTGGCTTTGTGTTAGTTTTTCCAACTATCATGTGTTTTGTGCGTTTTCGTGCCACGAACCCATGTTGGGGTGTCATGTGGCTGAGGCTGTTGCTATATTTAATGCCTAGAATTGAATAGGTGATTAAATTGTGTTAATAAAATGCTGTTTGGGATCATTTCTTGGATCCGGAACCACCCCGGTGGGTGTGTTCCACTATTTAGCTGTTTGGCCAGGATACCCGAGGGTATGCCTTTAAATTCAGTAATTGTAGAATTGCCTTGAGTGAATTGCCTTTTCACTACATTTTGACATGTTGGGCATGGCCCGGTTACCTGTTTAGCCTGAGGGCGTTGTTGTGATTATCCTGTGGGCACTGCAATGTTTAGCCTGAGGGCTGTAGTTATTTCGGCCTAAGGGAAACTACTTCCAGGCCTGTGGGCAGCTGACTCTGTGCCTGTGGGAGATACAACCTACGGCTGAGTGAAAACTATGTTATGCCTGAGGGAAGATTCTTGTGTTGGATACTCATTACCCGAGGGTAGGATTTTATGTGTCTGAGGACACTAGCTGTTTACTTAGAAATGTACTGTGGTGATTTCTTATATTAAATGGGTTGAATGAATATTAAAAATGGAAATATAACTGGTAGTTGTTAATTTTGAGTACTGATTACTTTATTGCATTTTACCACTGCACACTATTGTTGCATTCTAGCACGCAGTTGGGCACGAGCCTTTAGTGGGTGCCTACTGAGATATATTTCTCACACCCTGTTTGGTTCACGCTTTTCAGCCCAAACAGATTACGTTGCTGCAAGTGTGGATAGGGGAAAGAGTTCCTATACAGGTACTTGACTGTTGCAGAGGAGTAGGAGGGCATGGGACCGAGCCTAGGCTCTTGATGCCGCTGCCAGCTGTTTTGCTTTGTTTTGTTGTACTATGTATTTTGTTTGTACTATATCGATGTATAACATGTTCTGGATGTTTTCTTAGAACTTGAGACATGTAGAATCATTATTTATACATTTTTGGTTATATCCACTACTGTTGATTATTTCAGTTGTTTATGGTTTACTACTTCCACTGTTTGTTGTATGTTTTATCTTGTATTCCTCTACGCTACACTTTGACAAATGAGGGCATAGTTTCCCCACTATCAGACCTCTGCCCTTGCTGCTAGTCGGCAGACTCTGGCGTTTGGGGAAATGTGCTTTAGGTCACGTGGAGAACCAAGTTTGGGGCACCCGTTGCGTGGCACCCGGGTTCGGGACGTTACAAAGTGGTATTAGAGGGGTTCTTTTCTCATTGATTTACTATTTGGAGCCTTAGTCAGGGATAGGACGGACCGGTAGTTGGTAATAAGTTGTGCCCGGGCGTAGCTAACCCACGTATAGTGAAAATCCAGTCTACCTTGTATTTTGCAATTTTTTGATTATGCAAATTTTACAGTTGAAATGTTTTCACCGTTGGATGATGCACTTGGATTATCTTGGTTATATTTCTCTATGGGTTCTATTTAGTTGCAACCCGATGAGATGAGGGTATGCCGTCTCATGCATCATATAGGTACATGCTAGATATCACATGCCATGCATAATTTCCATGCCATGTAGGTGCATTAGAATTTGCATGTTGTGATAGTTATTGTGCTACTAAAGCATGTTGTTGTGATAGATGCTTGATACATACCTGCTCTGTGATAGTGTATTCCTTGTATGAGCTTGATTATAGAATGGACGCCAAAATTTGGTTTTTGGGGAGTATGGGCCCCCATTGACCGAAATTTGGTGGATCATTGACTGTTTATTAGTTATAACACAGATAAGATGACAAACTTTGATTCGTGGGGAGTATGGGCCCTCACGGGCCGGAATTTGACACTTAGGTGTTTTTTACGGTATTTTATGGGTTCCGGAGAAGTTTCTGAGGAATACTGTCTGGAAACCCAGTATACACGCCGTGTATTATTTTTATACACGTCGTGTATGTTTTTCTGTTCGGGAAGAAAAATGAACTTTTTGAGTACACGTCGTGTACCCTAAGTACACGCCGTGTAGTCTCTTCCCATGTCACAAACCATGTGGGTGGCGACACGGGGTAGGGGAAGGCTTGGGTAAAACACGACGTGTACCGAATGGAAATGCTGTGTAGTGTGACCCAGAGTCCGGTCGTGTAACTAATAACACGGGTTGGTGAACTCCTGTACAGACCACGCCGTGTCAATACTGGACACGCCGTGTAGTGTGACCTGGGGACTCGGCCGTGTAACTAACAATACAGGCCAGTGCGACCTCTCCATGAACACGTTGTGTACCTTTGGGACACGCCGTGTAGTCTTGTATGAGGACAGACCGTGTGGTGTTAGACATGTGGCTGGGAAACAGGGTGGTTTAGATGCCGTGTGCGGGTGTAACACGCCGTGTAGTATCAAGCCGAGTAGTCGGCCGTGTCACAAGCGACACCAGCAGTTAGGAAATAACACCATACATGCCGTGTAGATTAAGTACACGCCGTGTAGTTTTGTTTAATGGGAGTCGTGCGGCTTAGTCGTGTGTAAGGACCCGGGCAGGGGAAGAGAAGTCAAGTACATGCCGTGTAGTCAGTGTAAACGCCGTGTAGTCTTGTTTTGAAAAAATTGAAATGACTTCTTCCTTTTGTTCCTTTGTGGTTCCTTTGTTTTGGTCCTAATAATCATGAATCTGAGGCGTGATTTTGACCCTGTAGTGTCATGCCACCTAGATGACCACAAGTTGTTTTCCAGGAGAGCGGCGACAATTATACTCTGGAGATGGTAGGCCATGGGCTACCAATTGATCCTCCAGCAGAGCCAGATGCAGCGCCAGCCGCTATACCAGACATAGGCGCGAAGGCACAGTTTCGTGAAGGTTTTATACGGTTTATGCGGACCTTTCAGGGAGCACCACATGCTGCTATATCTATGGCCGAGATGACACGTATATTTCAGCAGCAGCATCCACCTACGTATTCATGGAATGGAGGACCACAGGCTGCGGAGTCTTGGCTAGGATCGATGCAGACTATTTTTGAGTATCTTGAGATGCCTCCAGGGCGGAGGGTCAAGCTCACAAATTACATGCTGCGTGATTCTGCCAAGAGGTGGTGGTATGTTACCACCCAGTCAAAGCATCACATGGACATGGTGTGGGAAGACATTCATGCAGTCTTCTTTGACTTCATTCCCGAGACGCTGAGGGAAGATAGAGCTCGATAGTTCATGAATCTACAGTAGGGTGCTATGTCAGTAATAGACTATTCCGCTCGTTTTACAGAGCTTCAGTGCTTTGCACCCATGCTGGTGAGTGATGAGATGCTGAGAGACAGATGTTTTGAAGATTGTCTTCATTATGACATCCGAGCACTGGTAAATGTCTTCAGGTTGCTGATTGTACACACCATCGTGAACCAGGCATTCATTACGGAGTGGAACCTGCAGAAATCTAGTGGTGTGGGCCAGGACAGTTCAACACTAGTTACTAGAACTATTTCAGCTGGAAAGAGGAAGAGACAGATAGACTTCTCTCAAGGCAGCAGTACGAGTCAGAAGTATGCTTCAGGTGTCCAGGTTATGCGCTACCAGTGTGGTAGAGAGGGGCGCAAGAGGCCATAGTGTCCACATGACCCAGTAGAGTTCCGAGCATGCGGAAAGATGGGTCATCTGCAGCGCTTTTGCAGGGAGTGTCCACTAGTGGCTAGTGAGAGGGGTTCTGTGCAGACTCCGCATACGGGAGTAGGACCAGTGGCTTCTTACTAGTCGGGGAACTGGAATACGTCAGGGTGTGCAAGTAGAAATGGTGGTCGTGGTCGTGGTAGCTAGACACCAGGATCGTAGAGGCAACAGGGCGGGACAGCTCAGGGTAGCCAGGCTGTGTCGCAGGGCCGCAACACTGGGTATGCATATGCAGTGCCCCAGACCTAGCAGAAGTAGGATCCCGAACATTCTACAGTCAGAGGTACTATTTTAGTAGCTTCTGTCTTATCTTCAGAACTTTTTGATACGGGTGCTATGCATAGTTTTATATCTGTGCCCGTTGTAGAGATCCTTGGGCTCTATGTTTCTACATCTTTGGATATCATGACGCTAGATACTCCGTTGGGGACTAGGACGACCGGTGTGCGTCAGTGTAAGGAGTGCCCCCTTATGGTTGGAGGGTGTCACTTTCTTTGGGATCTCTATGTCTTAGAGATGATTGCTTATTATGTCATTCTTGGGATGGACTCGTTGGTTCCCTTTAGACCCTTTGTAGACTGTTATCATTGCAGGGTGCGTTTCATGTCACTAGAGAGATGAGAGTTTCTATACAAGTGCGAATGGGATGTTCAGGCGGGTTGAGCTGGACCAGAGCATCATGGGCGAGGGGGAGTCATAGCCGAGATTGGAAGATTGTATCTGGATGACTAGGGGACTTGTCAGACAGATTTCCATCCAGTTGTTGACCGTTTCAGTGATGTTTCCCTGGAAAACTTTATAGGTCTACCTCCGATGCGTGAGGGGGATTTCTATATTGAGTTAGTGCCCGGAGCAGTACAGGTGTCCATTCCTCCTTATAGGATGGATACACTTGATCTGCATGAGCTCAAGAGACAGTTAGAGGAGTTACAGGCAAAGGGATTTATCCGACCCAGTACTTCTCCTTGGGGTTCTCCGGTACTTTTTGCGAAAAAGGCGGATGGTACCCTCAGACATTGCATGGATTATCGGAAGCAGAACTAGTTGACAGTTAAGAACCGATATCCCTTTCTGAGGATAGATGATCTGTTTGATCAGCTTCATGGAGCACGAGTGTTCTCAAAGATTGACTAGAGATCAGGATATCATCAGTTGTGCGTGATACCCTCGGGTATACCGCTTACAGCTTTTCGGAACAGAAATGGTCAGTACGAGTATTTGGTTGTGCCGTTCGGACTCACGAACGCGACAACAGTTTTCATGTGCTTGATGAATCGTGTGTTACATCCGTATCTTGATTCTTTTTTGGTAGTATTCGTGGATGACATCCTGGTGTACTCTCACACTCGACACGACCATTCCACCCATCTTGAGATTGTATTGAGTACACTGAGAGAGCATTGGCTATATTCTAAGCTCTCGAAGTTCCACTTTTGGATGGAACACATTTACTTCTTGGGTCATATCATCTCAGAGGTAGGAGTTTCAGTAGACCGAGAGAAGGTGAGAGAAGTAGTTTCCTGGGAGCATCCTAAGAACGTGTTTGAGATACAAAGTTTCTTAGGGCTTGCTGGATACTACATGAGTTTTATACAGGACTTCTCCTGCTTAGCAGAGTCGTTGATGGGCTTGACTAAGAAAGGTGTGAAGTTCGTTTGGTCCGAAGCTTGCGAGACAGCTTTTCAGGACCTGAAGGGAAGGTTGACATCAGCACTAATCCTGATACTCCCAGAGCAGGGGAAGATCTATATAGTTTACTGTGATGCATCAGGGATTGGGCTAGGAGCAGTGTTAATGCAGGGTTATCGAGTCATTGCGTACGGGTCTCGGCAGTTGAGGCCATATAAGAGGAATTACCCAACGCATGATCTCGAGTTGGCTGCAGTTGTGCATGTGTTGCGCTGTTAGAGACATTATCTGTTGGGAGAGCATTTTTTGGTTTTCACCGACCACAAAAGCCTCAAGTATATCCTCACTTAGCGTGACCTAAATCTGAGGAAGAGAAGGTGGGTCGAGTACCTATACTCCTTCGATTTTGAGCTTGCCTATACACCTGGTAAAGGTAATGCAGTAGCTGATGCACTGAGCAGGAAGACTCAGATGCAGGCAGTACAAGAGGCCAGTGGTGAGTAGGAGCTCATGGATTTGTTCTCTGAGATGCATCTAGAGGTGCATGAAAGTCAGGGGAATACTTATCTTTCTTCTTTATCTCTGACGTCTACCCTCCTGGACAGAGTGAGGATGGGACAGCTATCGGATTCAGAAGGCCTAGTTCTACGAGAGTCTGTGGAAAGTGAGGACCCTCCTCCTAGTTAGACGATAAGCGATGATGAGGTTTTGTGTTTCCATGGACGAGTGTGGGTTCCAGGGGATATATTTGAGGAGTTGATGCAGGAGTTTCATGCTTCATCTTGGGCAGTTCATCCCGGGGTTACCAAGATGAATGGTGACTTGAGGCGTCAATACTGGTGGCCGGGTATGAAGAGAGGTGTAGCTGGTTTTGTTACGAGATGTTCCACCTGTCACAATGTGAAGGCGGAGCATCAGAGACCAGCTGGGCTATTACAATAGTTACCTATTCCAGAGTGGAAATGGGATGACGTCACAATGGATTTCATGATAGGGTTGCCGAGGTTACCTCGAGGCAGTGACGCCGTGTGGGCTGTTGTGGACAGACTCAAGAAGCTAGCTCACTTCTTGCCGATCAAGGAGACCATCAGTGTTGACGAGATCAGAAGGCAGTATATCCGAGTGATCGTACATCTTCATGGGGTCCCTCGTTCTATCATTTCAGATAGGGACACCCGCTTTACGTCTCGTCTCATGCCGGGTTTTCAGAGGGCACTGGGTACACAGGTGCTTCTAAGCACAACATACCACCCTTAGACAGATGGCCAGTCAGAGCGTACAATACAGTTTCTAGAGGACATGCAGCATGCATGCATACTAGAATTAGGGGGATCATGGGAGAAGCATATACCCTTAGTCGAGTTTGCCTATAACAATATCTTCCAAGTGACTATTGAGATGGTATCATACGGGGATTTATACGGTAGGACTTTCTGATCACCCTTGTGCTGGTTAGAGGAAGGTGAGGCAGCTTTACTGGGACTAGGTCTTGTACAGGAGACATCTTAGTAGGTCCAGTTGATTCAGAAGTGGATGTCTACCGCGCAATCTTGTCAGAAGTATTATGTTGATCGCCGCAGATGACCTTTGGAGTTCGTGGTCGGGGATCAGGTTTTCTTGCATGTTTCGCTAAGGCTGGGACACAAGCGGATTAGGAGACATGGTAAACATTCACCGCGGTATGTGGTACCATTTGAGATTCTTGATAGAGTCGGGCTGGTTGGCTATCGGTTGTGGTTACCACAGCGGTACCGAGCCATGCAAGATGTCTTCCACGTATCTCAGTTGTGTCACTATCATTCAGACCCGTCTCACATCATTCATCCTGAGGAGGTTGAGCTGGAGGCATATGCGTCGTTTCAGGAGCATACAATTCGTATCGTTGACAGGAGAACGAAGGTTCTCCGAAGCCAGTCATTTCCTCTCGTACAGGTGCTATGGCAGCATGGCCGAGTGTAGGATGAAACCTGGGAGCGGGAGACTGAAGTACGTGCTCAGTGGCTGAAGTTGTTCACAGTTATATCTTCGCCACCCTTGGAAGGGAAATTCATGGATGAATTTCTATAAGGGGGGAAGTTTGTAAGAACCCTACGAGCTTCTTCTTTTTCATTTTCCTTAAGAGTTTTTGAGAAAATATGGAAAATGGAAAAAAATCTTAAATTTTGGAAATACACGCCGTGTACTATTCCACACACCGTGTACTTTTGGCCGTGCTGGGATGAGTACACAGGTTGTGTAGCCATGTCGGCGACGAGGGGTGTAGGAACCGAATACACGCCATGTAGTGGTACCTTACACACCGTGTAGTCAGTCGGCAGGCATAAACAGTAAAGTGGTGGAGTCGCCGCCAGCTGGGTGACAGTACACACTGTGTACTTGGGAGTACATGTCGTGTACTCATGTCAAAGAATGAACAGTGTGGCAGTGCCGCCAAATGAACAGTTAAATGAAAGAAGTACAAGCAGTGTACTCAAAATTACATGTCGTGTACTTTGTTTTTTCGACTTAAAACAGGCAGAAGCCACCTCATTTGGAAGAGGAGACACTTGAGCAGATTTGGAGCCCAAGGAGGAGGTCGGCCCATTGAAGATCCACCGGGTATTTGTCTGGAATCCGATTTGGCTTCGGACGATCTCGTTGGTACCACACGGGTAAGCCCTCTCCTCTCCTGGTACCGTTCTTACCAATTCTTTCTCGAGGGTATGTTATTTATGTTTGAATGTGTTTTGTTTTTTGTCAAATCTACGCCGTTCTTGGGTGTTTCTCAAGTCGGCGTTCGGGTATAACGTTCGTTGGCATATAAGGGAGGAGGCTTTGTGTTAATTTTTCCAACTGTCGTGCGTTTTATGCATTTTCATGCCACGAACCCATGTTGGGGTGTCGTGTGGCTGAGGTCGTTGCTATATTTAATGCATAGAATTTTATAGGTGATTAAATTGTGATAATAAAATGATGGTTGGGATCGTTTCTTGGATCCAGAACCATCCCGAGGGGTGTGTTCCACTATTTAGTTGTTTGCCCAGGATACCCGAGGGTATGCCTTTAAATGTAGTAATTGTAGAATTGCCTTGAGAGGAATTTCTTGTTCACTACATTTTGACATGTTAGGCATGGACGGGTTACCTGTTTAGTCTGAGGGTGTTGTTGTGATTAGCCTGTGGGAACTGCACTATTTAGCCTCAGGGCTGTAGTTATTTCGGCCTGAGGGAAACTTCTTTTGTGCCTGTGGGCAGCTGACTCTGTTCCTGTGGGCGACACTACCTATGCCTGAGGGCAACCTCTGTTATTCCTGAGGGCAGATTCTTATGTTGGATACTCGTTACCCAAGGGTAGGAGTTTACATGTCTAAGGACACTATCTGTTTACTTAGAAATTCATTGTGGTGATTTGTTATATTAAATAGGTTGAATGAATATTAAAAATAGAAATATAACTGGTAGTTGTTACTTTTGAGTACTGCTTCCTTTATTTCATTTTACCACTGCACACTATTATTTCATGCTAGAACGCAGTTGGGAACATGCCTTTGGTGGGTGCCTACTGAGATATATTTCTCACACCCTATTTGGGTCATGCTTTTCGGCCCAAACAGATTACGTTGCTGCAGGTGTGGATAGGGGAAAGAGTCCCTATACAAGCACTTGACTGTTGCAGAGGAGTAGGAGGGAATGTGACCGAGCCTAGTCTTGTGATGCCGCTGCCACCTGTTTTGATGTACTCTGTTTTTTATTTGTACCGTATCGATGTATAACATGTTCTGGCTGTTTTCTTAGAACATGAGACATGTAGCATAATTATTTATACACTGTTGGTTATATCCACCGCTGTTGATTATTTCAGTTGTGTATGGTTTACTGCTTTCGCTGTTTGTTGTATGTTTTATCTTGTATTCCGCTGCGCTATACTTTGACAAATGAGGGAATAGTTTCCCAACTATTAGACCTGGGCCCTTGCTTCTAGTCGGTAGCCTCTGGAATTTGGGGAAATGCACTTGAGGTCACGTGGCGAACCGGGTTCGGGGCACCCGTTGCGTGATACCCGGGTCCGAGATGTTACAAAGTTGTATCAGAGGGTTTCTTTTCACTTTGATTTACTATTTGGAGCCTTAGTCAGGGATAGGATGGACCAGTAGTTGGTAATAAGCTGTGCACGGGTGTAGCTAACCCGCGTATAGGGAAAAGCCAGTCTACCTTGTATTTTGCAATTTTCTGATTATGCAAATTTTACAGATGAAATGTTTTCACCGTTGGGTGACGCAGTTGGATTATGTTGTTTATATTTATCTGTGGGTTCTATTTAGTTACAACTCGATGAGATGAGGGTATGTCGTCTCATGCATCATATAGGCACATGCTAGATATCACATCCCATGCATAGTTTCCATGCCATTTAGGTGCATTATAATTTGCATGTTGTTGTGATAGTTGTTGTGATACTAAAGCATGATGTTGTGATAGCTTCTTGATACATACCTGCTCTGTGATAGGGTATTCCATGTATGAGCTTGTTTATAGAATGGACACCAAAATTTGGTTTTTGGGGAGTATGGGACCCCATTGACCAGAATTTTGTGGATCATTGACTTTTTATTAGTTATAACACAGATAAGATGTCAAATTTGATTCGTGGGGAGTATGGGTCCTCACGGGTCAGAATTTGATACTTAGGTGTTGGTTTACAGTATTTTCTAGGTTGCAGAGAAGTTTCTGAGGAATACTATCCAGAAATCCAGTATACACGCCGTGTATTATTTTTATACATGCCGTGTATGTTTTTCTGTTCGGGAAGAAAAATGAACTTTTTGAGTACATGCCGTGTACCCTAAGTACATGCCGTGTAGTCTCTTCTGTGTCACAAACCGTGTGGGCAGCGACACGGGGTAGGGAAAGGCTTGGGTAAAACACACCGTGTACTGAATGGACATGCCGTGTAGTGTGACCCGGAGTCCGACCGTGTAACTAACAACACGGGTCAGTGAACTCCTGTACAGACCACGCTGTGTCAATGCTTGACATGCCGTGTAGTGTGACCTGGGGACTCTGCCAAGTAACTAACAACACTGGCCAATGTCACCTCTCCCTGAACACGCCGTGTAGTCTTGTCTGAGGACAGACCATGTGGTGTTAGCCATGTGGCTGGGAAACGGGGTGGTTTACACGCCGTGTGCGGGTGTAGCACGCCGTGTAGTGTCAATCCGAGTAGTCGGACATGTCACAAGTGACAAAGGCAGTTGGTAAATAACAACATACACACCGTGTAGATTAAGTACACGTCGTGTAGTTTTGTTTAATGGGAGCCGTGTGGCTTAGCCATGCGTAAGGACCCAAGAAGGGGAAGAGAAGTCATGTACATGCTGTGTGGTCAGTGTACACGCCGTGTAGTCTTATTTTGAAAATTTTGAAATGCCTTCTTCCTTTTTTTCCTTTGTGGTTCCTTCATTTTGGTGTTAATAATCATGAATCTGATGGGTTCTTTTGACCCTGTAGTGTCATGCCACCTTGATGAACGCGAGTTGTTCACCAGGAGGGCGGCGATGATTATACTCTGGAGATGGTAGGCTATGGGCTACGAGTTGATCCTCCAACAGAGCCAGATGCGGCACCAGCTGCTATACCGGACACAGACGCGGAGGTGTAGTTCTGTGAAGGTTTTATGCGGCTTATGCAGACCTTTCAGGGAGCACTGTAAGTTGCTACATCTATGGGAGAGCTGACACGTATCTTTCAGTAGCAGCATCTGCCTACATTTTTAGGGGATGACGAACCACAGGCTGAGGAGTCTTGGCTAGGATTGAGGCAGACTATTCTCGAGCATCTTGAGACACCTCCAGGGTGAAGGTTCAATCTTGTGACTTACATGCTTCGTGATTCCGCCAAGAGGTGGTGGGATGTCACCACCCAGTCAGAGCATCATAGGGACATGGCGTGGGAAGACTTTCAGGCAGTCTTCTATGAATTCTTCATTCTTGAGACGTTGAGGGAAGATAGAGCTTGAGAGTTCATGAATCTGCAGTAGGGAACTATGTCAGTGATGGACTATTCTGCTCGTTTTACGGAGCTTCAGCGCTTTGCACCCGTGCTGGTGGGTGATGAGACATTGAGAGCCAGACATTTTGAGGATGGTCTTCTGTATGACATCCGAGCACTGGTAAATGTCTTCAGGTTTCCTACTGTACACACCATCGTTAACCATACATTGAATACAGAGAGGAACCTGCAGGAATCTAGTGGTGTGGGCCAGGGAAGATCAGCACCAGTTATCGGTACTATTTCTGTTGGCAAGAGGAAGAGACAGATAAACTTCTCTCAGGCCAGCATTACCAGTCAGAAGAATGCTTCAGGTGGCAAGGTTATGTGCTACCAGTGTGGTAGAGAGGGGCACAAGAGGCCACAGTGTCCAAGTGACCCAGTAGAGTGCCGAGATTGCGGCAAGATGGGTCATCTGTAGCGCTTTTGCAGGGCGTTTCCCCCAGTGGCTAGTGAGAGGGGTTCTGTGCAGACTCTGCGTGCGGGAGTAGGACCAGTGGCTTTTTACCAATCGGGGAACTGGAATACGTCAGGGAGTGCATGTAGAGATGGTGGTCATGGTCGTGGTAGCCATACACCAGGATCGCAGAGGTAGCAGGGCGGGACAGCTTAGGGTAGCCAGGCTATGTCCCAGGGCCGCGACACTAGGCAGTCGTATGTAGTGTAAAAGACCCAGTAGGAGCAGGATCCCAGACCTTCTACAGTCCGAGGTACTATTTTAGTAGCTCCTGTCTAATATTCCGTACTTTTTGATACGGGTGCTACGAATAGTTTAATATTTGTGCCCATTGTGGAGATCCTTGGGCTCTGTGTTTCTACTTCTTCGGATATCATGACACTAGACACTCCGTTGGGGACTAGGACGGCAGGTGTGCGTTAGTGTAAGGAGTGTCCCCTTGAGGTTGGAGAGTGTCATTTCCTTTGGGACCTCTATGTCATAGAAATGACAGCTTATGATGTCATTCTTGGGATGTACTGGTTGGTTCCCTTTCGAGCCTTTGTAGACTGCTATCGTCACAGGGTGAATTTCACATCACTAGAGGGAGGAGAGTTTCTATACAAGGGAGAATGGGATGTTCATGCAGTTCGAGCTGGACTAAAGCATCATGGGTGAGGTGGAGTCACAGCCCAGATTGCGAGTTTGTATCTAGATGACCAGGGGACTTGTCTGACTGATTTCCCTCTAGTTTTTGATCGTTTCAGGGATGTTTTCCCGGACGACTTTGCAGGTATACCACTGGTGCGTGAGATGGATTTCTTTATTGAGCTAGTGCCAGGAGCAGCACCGATGTCCATTCCTCTTTATAGGATGGCTACACATGAGCTGCAGGAGCTCACGAGACAGTTAGAGGAGTTACAGGCAAATGGCTTTATCTGACCCAGTACTTCTCCTTGGGGTTCTCCGGTCCTTTTTGCGAAAAAGGCGGATGGTACCCTTAGACTTTGCGTGGATTATCAGAAGCTGAACCAGTTGACGGTTAAGAACCGATATCCCTTTCCGAGGATATATGATATGTTTTATCATCTTCGTGGAGCATGAGTGTTCTCGAAGATTGACTTGAGATCAGGATACCATCAGATGCACGTGAGACCATCAGATATACCGATTAAGGATTTTCGGAGCAGATAGGGTCTGTACGAGTATTTGGTTATACCGTTCGGACTCATGAACGCGCCAGCAGTTTTCATGGCTCTGATGAATCGTGTGTTCCATCCATATCTTGATTCTTT
This sequence comes from Viscum album, assembly GCA_963277665.1. NCBI lineage: Eukaryota > Viridiplantae > Streptophyta > Magnoliopsida > Santalales > Viscaceae > Viscum > Viscum album. The sequence continues at coordinate 1,915,216,255 of OY728125.1, read as the reverse complement.
TATGGTAGTATTCGTGGACGACATACTGGTGTACTCTCACACTCGACACGACCATGCCACCCATCTTGAAATCGTATTGAGTGCACTGAGAGAGTATCATCTATATGCTAATCTCTCGAAGTGACACTTTTGGATGGACCGGATTCACTTCTTAGGTCATATCATCTCCGAGGCAGGAGTTTCAGTAGACCCAGAGAAGGTGAGAGCTGTAGTTTCCTGGGAGCAGCCTAAGAACGTGTTTGAGATACGGAGTTTCTTAGGGATGGATGGATACTACATGCGTTTTATACAGGACTTATCCTGCTTAGCAGCGTCGTTGATGGGCTTGAATATGAAAGGTGTGAAGTTCGTTTGTTCGGAAGCTTGCGAGACAGTTTTTTAGGACCTGAAGGGAAGGTTGACATCAACACCGATCCTGAAACTCCCAGAGCAGGGGAAGAGATATACAGTTTACTGTGATGCATCAGGGATTGGGTTGGGAGCAGTGTTGATGCAGGGAGATCGAGTCATTGCGTATGGGTCTCGACAGTTGAGGCCATATAAGAGGAATTACCCGACGCATGATCTCGAGTTGGCTGCAGTTGTGAATGTGTTTCACTGTTGGAGACATTATCTATTGGGAGAGCATTTTGTGGTTTTCACCGACCACAAAATCCTAAAGTATATATTTTCTCAGAGTGACCTGAATCTGAGGCAGAGAAGGTGGGTCGAGTACCTACAGTCCTTCGATTTTGAGATTGCCTATACACATGGTAAAGGTAATGCAGTAGACGATGCACTGAGTAGGAAGACTCAGATGCAGGCAGTACAAGAGGCCAGTGGTGAGTGGGATCTCATGGCTTTGTTCTCTGAGATGCATCTGGAGGTTCATGATGGTCAGGGGTATACATATCATTCTTCTTTAGTTGTGACGTCTACCCTCCTGGATAGAGTGAGGATGAGACAACTATCGAATTCAGAAGGCCTAGTTCTACAGGAGTCGGTTGAAAGTGATGGCCCTCCTCCTAGTTGGACGATAGGTGATGATGAGGTTTTTCATTTCCATGGACGAGTATGGGTTCCAGGGGATATACACGAGGAGATGATGCAGGAGTTTCATGATTCAGCTTGGGCAGTTCATCCCGGGGTTACCAAGATGTACGGTGACTTGAGGCGTCAATACTGGTGGCCGGGTATGAAGAGAGGTGTAACTGGTTTTGTTACGAGATGTTCCACCTGTCAGCAGGTGAAGGCAGAGCATCAGAGACCAGCTATGCTATTACACTAGTTACCCATTCCAGAGTGGAAATGGGATGATTTTGTGATTGATTTTGTGATAGGTTTGCCGAGGTCACCTCGAGGCAATGACGCCATGTGGGTTGTTGTGGACAGACTCACGAAGGTAGCTCACTTCTTGCCGATCAAGGAGACCTTCGGTGTTGACGAGCTCTGAAGGCTGTATATCCGAGATATCGTATGTCTTCATGGGGTCCCTCGTTCTATCGTTTCAGATAGGGACGCCCGCTTTATGTCTCGTTTCTGGTAGGGTTTCTAGAGGGCGTTGGGTACACAGGTGCTTCTGAGCACAGCATACCACCCTCAGACAGATGGCCAGTTAAAGCGTATGATACAGGTGCTAGAGGACATGTTGCGTGCATGCATCCTACACATTGGGGGATCATGGGAGAAGCATATACCCTTAGTCGAGTTTGCCTATAACAATAGCTTCCAGGTGACTATTGAGATGGCACCATATGAGGCTTTATACGGTAGGTCGTGTTGATCACCCTTGTGATGGTTAGAGGTAGGTGAGGCAGCTTTACTGGGACAAGTCTCGTACATGAGACATCTGAGCAGGTCCAATTGATTCAGAAGCGGATGTCTACCACACAGTCTCGTCAGAAGCCTTATGCTGATCGCCGCAGACAACCTTTGGAGTTCGTGGTCGGGGATCAGGTTTTCTTGCGTGTTTCGCCGAGGCTGGGACACAAGCGGATCATGAGACAGGGTAAACATTCACCACGGTATGTGGAACCATTTGAGATTCTTGAGAGAGTTTGGATGGTTGCCTATCGGTTGCGGTTACCGCAGTGGTACTGATCCATGCACGGCTTCTTCCATGTATCTCAGTTTCGTCACTATCATTCAGACCCGTCTCATGTCCTTCAGCCTGAGGAGGTTGAGATGGAGGCTGATGCCTCCTTTGAGGAGAATCCAATTCTTATCGTTGATAGGAGCACAGAGGTTCTCCAAAGCCGGCCAGTTCCTCTCGTACGGGTGCTATGGTAGCATGGCCGAGTGCAGGACGAAACCTGGGAGCGGGAGACCGACATACGTGCTCAGTGGCCGGAGTTGTTCACGGCTATATCTTCCCCACCCTTGGATGGGCAATTCAGGGACGAATTGCTATAAGGGGGGATGTTTGTAAGAACCCGGTTCTTATTTTTGAGGTATGAGCTTATTTGTTTTCCTTTTCCTTAAGTGTTTTTGAGAAAATATGGAAAATGGGGAAAAATCCTAAATTTTGGATCTACACGCCGTGTATTTTTCCAAATGCCATATACTTTTGGCTTTGTTGGGATGAGTACACAGGGCGTGTATCCATGTCGATGACGAGGGGTGTTGGAACCGAATACATGCCGTGTAGTGGTACCTTACACGCCGTGTAGTCAGTCGGCAGGCTTAAACGGTAAAGCGGTGGAGTCACCTCCAGCTGGGTGACAGTACACGCTGTGTACTTGGGAGTACATTCCGTGTACTGATGTCGACAAATGAACAGTGTGGTGGTGCCGCCAAATAAATAGTTAAATGAAAGAAGTACACGTTGTGTAGTATGATTTTTTTTTCTTAAAATAGGCAGTAGCCTCCTCATTTGGTAGAGGAGACACTTGAGCCGATTTGGAGCCAAAGGAGGAGGTCGAAACTTTAAAGATCTGCCGGGTGTTCTTCTGGAATCCGATTCAGCTTCGGACGATCTCGTTGGAACCGCACGGGTAAGACCTCTCCTCTCCTGGTACCGTTCTTACCAATTCTTTCCTGAGGGGAAGTTATTTAAGTTTGAATGGGTTTTGTTCTTCATCAGATTTATGCTGTTCTTGGGAGTTTCTGGAGTCGGCGTTCGGGTATAACGTTCATTGGCGTATAAGGTAGGTGGCTTTGTGTTATTTTTTCCAACTGTCGTGCGTTTTGTGTGTTTTCGTGCCACTAACTCATGTTGGGGTGTCGTGTGGATGAGGTCGTTGATATATTTAATGCCTAGAATTGCATAGGTGATTAAATTGTGATAATAAAATGATGGTTGGGATCGTTTCTTGGATCTTAACCACCCCAAAGGGTGTGTTCCACTATTTAGTCGTTTGGCCAGGATACCCGAGGGTATGCCTCTAAATGTAGTAATTATAGAATTTCCTTGAGAGTAATTGCTTGTTCACTGCATTTTAACATGTTGGGCATGGACAGTTACTTGTTTATCCTGAGGGAATTGTTGTGATTAGCCTGTGGGCATTTCACTATTTATCCTGAGGGATCTAGTTATTTCGGACTAAGGGAAACTTCTTCCGTGCCTGTGGGCACTTGACTCTGTGCCTATGGGTGACACTACCTATGCCTGAGGGGAAACTCTGTTATGCCTGAGGGAAGATTCTTGTGTTGGATACTCGTTACCCAAGGGTAGGAGTTTACGTTTCTGAGGACACTAGTAGTTTACTTAGAAATGCACTGTGGTGATTTCTTATATTAAATGGGTTGAATGAATATCAAAAATGGCAATATAATTGGTATTTGTTACTTGTGAGTACTGCTTACTTTATTTCTTTTTACCACTGCACACTATTGTTGCATGCTAGCTCGTAGTTGGGAACGATCCTTTGGTGGGTGCCTACTGAGATATATTTCTCACACCCTGTTCGGGTCATGCTTTTCGGCCCAAACAGATTATGTTGCTGCATGTGTGGATATGGGAAAGAGTCCCTATACAAGTACTTGACTGTTGCAGAGGAGTAGGAGGGCATGGGACCGAGCCTAGGCTCGTGATGCCGCTGCCAGCTGTTTTGCTTTGTTTTTCTGTACTTTGTATTTTGTTTGTACTGTATCGATGTATAACATGTTCTGGCTATTTTATAGAACTTGAGACATGCAGCACCATTATTTATACACTGTAGGTTATATCCATTGCTGTTGATTATTTCAGTTGTGTATGGTTTACTGCTTCCGCTCTTTGTTGTATGTTTTATCTTGTATTCCGTTGCGCAACACTTTGACAAATGAGGGCATAGTTTCCCCACTATCAGACCTGGGATCTCGCTGCTAGTCGGCAGCCTTTGGCATTTGGGGAAATGGACTTGAGGTCACGTGGAGAACCGGGTTCGGGCACCCGTTGCGTGGCACACGAGTCTGGGACATTAAAAAGTGGTATCAGAGGGTTTATTTTCTAATTGATTTACTATTTGGAGCCTTAGTCAGGGATAGGACGGACCGGTAGTTGGTAATAAGTTGTGCCCGGGCGTAGCTAACCCACATACAGGGAAAAGCCAGTCTACCTCATATTTTTCAATTTTTTGATTATGCAAATTTTACAGTTGAAATGTTTTCACCATTGGGTGATGCACTTGGATTATGTTGTATATATTTATCTGTGGGTTCTATTTAGTTACAACCCGATGAGATGAGGGTATTCCATCTACTTCATCATATAGGAACATGCTAGATATCACATGCCATGAATAGTTTCCATGCCATGTAGGTGCATTAGAATTTTCATGTTGTTGTGATAGTTGTTGTGCTAATAAAGCATGCTATTGTGATAGATTCTTGATACATACCTGATCTGTGATAGTGTATTCCTTTTATGATCTTTTTTATAGAATAGACACCAAACTTTGTTTTTTGGGGAGTATGGGCCCCCATTGGTTGAAATTTGGTGGACCGTTGACTGCTTATTAGTTATAACACAGATAAGATGTCAAACATCGATTCGTTGGGAGTATGGGCCCTCACGGGTCAGAATGTGACACTTAAGTGTCGTTTTACGGTATTTTCTGGGTTCTGGAGATGTTTTTGAGGCATACTGTCTGGAAACCCAGTATACACGCCATGTAGTATTTTTATACACGCAGTGTATGTTTTTCTGTTTGGGAAGAAAAATGAACTTTTTGAGTACACGTCGTGTACCCTAAGTACATGCCGTGTAGTTTCTTCCCATGTCACAAACCATGCGGGCAGCGACACGGGGTAGGGAAAGGCTTGGGTAAAACACGCCATGTAACGAATGGACACGCCGTGTAGTGTGACCCGGAGTCCGGCTGTGTAACTAATAACAAGGGTCGATGAACTCCTGTACAGACCAAGCCGTGTCAATGATGGACATGCCCTGTAGTGTGACCTAGGGACTCGGCCGTGTAACTAACAACATAGGCCAGTGTCACCTCTCCCTGAACACGCCGTGTACCTTTGGGACACGCCGTGTAGTCTTGTCCAAGGACAGACCATGTGGTGTTAGCCGTGTGGCTGGGAAACGGGGTGGTTTACACGCCATGTGCGGGTGTAACACGCCGTGTAGTGTCAAGATGAGTAGTCGACCGTGTCACATGTGACACAGGAAGTTGGGAAATAACACCATACACGACATATAGATAAAGTACATGCCGTGTAGTTTTGTTTAACGGGAGCCGTGTGTCTTAGCTGTGTGTAACGACCCGAGTAGGGGAAGAGAAGTCAAGTATACACCGTGTAGTTAGTGTACACGTCGTGTAGTCTTGTTTTTAAAATTTTGAAATTCCTTCTTCCTTTTTTTCCTTTGTTGTTATTTCATTTCGGTCTTAATAATCATGAATCTGAGCTGTGCTTTTGACCCTGTAGTGTCATGCCGCCTAGACGACCACGAGTTGTTCTCCAGGAGAGCATCGACGATTATACTCTGTAGATGGTAGGCCATGGGCTACTAGTTGATCCTCCAATAGAGCCAGATGCGGCGACAGCTGCTATACCAGACATAGGCATGGAGGCGCTGTTACGTGAAGGTTTTATGCGGTTTATGAAAACATTTTAGGGAGCACCGTAGGCAGCTACATCTATGGCCGAGCTGACGCGTATCTTTTAGCAGCAGCATCCGCCTACGTTTTTAGGGGATGGCAGACAACAGGATGCGGAGTCTTGGCTAGGAACGATGCAGACTATTTTCGAGCATCTTGAGATGCCTCCAGGGTGGAGGGTCAAGATCGCAACTTACATGCTGCGTGATTCCGCCAAGAGGTGGTGGGATGTTACCACCCAGTCAGAGCATCATAGGGACATGGCGTAGGAAGACTTTCAGGTATTATTCTATGACTTCTTCTTTCTCGAGACGCTGAGGGCAGATAGAGATCGAGAGTTCATGAATCTGTAGTAGGGCGCTATGTCAGTGATGGACTATTCTTCTCATTTTACAAAGCTTCAGCACTTTGCACCCGTGCAGGTGGGTGATGAGACACTGAGAGCCAGAAGTTTTGAAGATGGTCTTTGGTATGACATATGATCGCTGGTATATGTCTTCAGGTTTCCTACTGTACACGCCATCGTGAACCAGGCATTGATTACGGAGAGGAACCTGCGGGATTCTAGTGGTTTGGGCTAGGGCAGTTCAACACCAGTTACCCGTACTATTTCTGGTAGCAAGAGGAAGAGACAGATAGACTTCTCTCAGGGCAGCAATACCAGTCAGAAGAATGCTTCAGGTGGCCAGGTTATGTTCTACCAGTGTGGTAGAGAGGGTAACAAGAGGCCACAGTGTCCATGTGACCCAGTAGAGTGTCGAGCTTGCGGCAAGATGGGTCATCTGCATCGCTTTTACAGGGCGTTTCCACTAGTGGATAGTGAGAGGGGTTCTGTGCAGACTCTGCGTGTGGGAGCAGGAACAGTGGCTTCTTACCAGTCGGGGAACTAGAATACGTCAGGGCATGCAGGCAGAGATGGTGGTCGTGGCCATGGTAGCCAGACACTTGGATCATAGAGGCAGCAGGGCGGGACAACTCAGGGTAGCCAGGCTGTGACATAGGGCCGCAGCACTAGGCATGCATATACAGTGCAATAGACCCAGTTGGATCAGGATCCCAGACCTTCTACAGTCAGAGGTACTATTTTAGTAGCTTCAGTCTTATCTTCAGTAATTTTTGATACAGGTGTTATGCATAGTTTTATATCTGTGCCTGTTGTGGAGATATTTGGTCTCTGTGTTTCTACTTCATCGGATATCATGATGCTAGACACTCTGTTGGGGACTAGGAGGGCATGTGTGCGTCAGTGTAAGGAGTTCCCCCTTGAGGTTGGAGGGTGTCACTTCCTTTGGGACCTCTATGTCTTAGAGATGAAAGCTTACGATGTCATTCTCGAGATAGACTGGTTGGTTCCCTTTCGAGCCTTTATAGACTGCTATCGTCACATGGTGCGTTTCATGTAACCAGAGGGAAGAGAGTTTCTATACAAGGTAGAATGTGATGTTCAGGCGGGTCGATCTGGACCATAGCATCATGGGATAGGTGGAGTCAAATCCCAGATTGCGAGTTTGTATCTGGATGACTAGGGGACTTGTAAGACATATTTCCCTCCAGTTGTTGATCGTTTCAGGGATGTTTTCCCGGACGACTTTCCAGGTCTACCTCCAGTGCGTGAGGTGAATTTCTCTATTGATCTAGTTCCAGGAGCAGCACCAGTGTCCATTCTTCCTTATAGGATGGCTACAGCTGAGATGCAGGAGCTCAAGAGAAAGTTAGAGGAGTTACAATAAAAATGCTTTATCTGACCCAGTACTTCTCCTTGGGGTTCTCAGGTCCTTTTTGCGAAAAAGGCAGATGATACCCTCAGACTTTGCGTGGATTATCAAAAGATGAACCAGTTGATGGTTCAGAACCGATATTCCTTGCCGAGGATAGATGATCTGTTTGATCAGCTTCGTGGAGAATGAGTGTTCTAGACGATTGACTTGAGATCAGGATATCATCAGCTGCACGTGAGACCATTGGATATACAGCTTATAGCTTTTCGGAGTAGATATGGTTTTTATGGGTATTTGGTTATGTCTTTCGGACTCACGAACGCGCCAGAAGTTTTCATTGATATGATTAATCGTGTGTTCCATCTATATCTTGAATCTTTTGTGGTAGTATTTGTGGACGACATCCTGGTGTACTCTAACACTCAACACGACCATGCCACCCATATTGAGATCGTATTGAGTACACTGAGAGAGTATCAGCTATATGCTAAGCTCTCGAAGTGCCACTTTTGGATGGACCAGATTCACTTCTTGGGTCATATCATCTCAGAGGCAGTAGTTTCAGTAGACCCAGAGAAGGTGAGAGTAGTAGTTTCCTGGGAGCATCCTAAGAACGTGTTTGAGATACGGAGTTTCTTAGGGTTGGCTAGATACTACATGCATTTTATACAGGACTTCTCCTGCTTAGCAGCACCATTGACGGGCTTGAATAAGAATGTTGTGATGTTCCTTTGGTCGGAAGCTTGCAAGATAGCTTTTTAGGACCTGAAGAGAAGGTTGACATCCACACCGATCCTGATACTCCCAGAGCAGGGGAAGAGCTATACAGTTTACTATGATGCATCAGGGATTGGGCTGGGAGCAGTGTTGATGCAGGGAGATCGAGTCATTGTGTACAAGTCTCAGCAGTTGAGGCCATATGAGAGGAATTAACCGACACAGGATCTCGAGTTGGATGCAGTTGTGCATGCGTTGCACTGTTGGAGACATTATCTGTTGGGAGAGCATTTTGTGGTTTTAACGGACCACAAAAGCTTCAAGTATATCTTTTACTCAGCATGAAATGAATCTGAGGCAGATAAGGTGAGTTGAGTACCTACAGTCCTTCAATTTTGAGCTTGCCTATACACCTGGTAAAGGAAATGCAGTAGATGATGCATTGAGCAGGAAGACTCAGATGCAGGCAGTACAGGAGGCCAGTGGTGAGTGGGAGCTCATGGATTTGTTCTCTGAGATGCATCTGGAGGTGCATGATGGTCAGGGGTAGACTTATCTTTCTTCTTTAGCTGTGACATCTACCCTCCTGGACAGAGTGAGGATGAGACAACTATCAGATTCAGAAGGCTTAGTTCTACGGGAGTCTGTGGCAAGTGAGGACCCTCCTCCTAGTTGGACGATAGGTGATGATGAGGTTTTGTGTTTCCATGGACGACTATGGGTTCCATGGGATATACGCGAGGAGATGATGTGGGAGTTTCATGCTTCATCTTGGGAAGTTCATCCCAGGGTTACCAATATGTACGGTGACTTGAGGCGTCAATACTGGTGGCCGGGTATGAAGAGAGGTGTAGCTGGTTTTGTTACGAGATGTTCCACCTCTCAGCAGGTGTAGGTGGAGCATCCGAGACCAGTTGGGCTGTTACAACAGTTACCCATTCCAGAGTGGAAATGGGATGATGTCACGATGGATTTCTTGATAGGGTTGTTGGGGTCACCTCGAGGCAATGACGCTGTGTGGGTTGTTGTGGACATACTCACGAAGGTAGCTCACTTCTTGCCGATCATGGAGACATTTAGTGTTGACGAGTTCAGAAGGCTGTATATCCGAGAGATCATACATCTTCATGGGGTCCCTTGTTCTATCATTTCAGTTCAGAGGGCGCTAGGTACACAGGTGCTTCTCATCACAGCATACCACCCTCATACATATGACTAGTCAGAGCGTACGATACAGGTGCTAGAGGACATGATGCGTGAATGCATCCTAGACTTTGGGGGCTCATGGGAGAAGCATATACCCTTAGCCGAGTTTACCTATAACCATAGATTCCATGCGACTATTGAGATGGCACCATACGAGGCTTTATACGGTAGGCCGTGCCGATCACCCTTGTGCTGGTTAGAGGTAGGTGAGGCAGCTTTACTGGGACCATGTCTCGTAAAGGAGACATCTGAGCAGGTCCAGTTGATTCAGAAGCAGATGGCTACCACGCAGTCTCATCAGAAGTCTTATGCTGATCGCCGCAGATGACCTTTGGAGTTCGTGGTTGGGGATCAGGTTTTCTTGCGTGTTTCGCCGAGGCTGGGACACAAGAGGATCACGAGACATGGTAAACTTTTACCGAGGTATGTAGGACCATTTTAGATTCTTGAGAGAGTAGGGCTGGTTTCCTATCGGTTGTGGTTACCGCAACGGTACCGAGCCATGAACGAAGTCTTCCACGTATCTTAGTTGCATCACTATCATTCAGACCCATGTCACATCTTTTAGCCTGAGGCGGTTGAGTTGGAGGCAGATGCGTCCTTTGAGGAGAATCTAATTCGTATCGTTGACAAGAGCACAAAGGATCTCCAAAGCCGGTCAGTTCCTCTCGTACGGGTTCTATGGCATCATGGCCAAGTACAGGACGAAACCTGGGAGCGGGAGACCGATGTACGTGCTCAGTAGCTAGAGTTGTTCACGACTATATCTTCACTGCCCTTGGAAGGGAAATTCGGGGATGAATTGCTATAAGGGGTGAAGTTTGTAAGAACCCGGTTCTTATTTTTGAGGTACATGCTTCTTATTTTTCCTTTTCCTTAAGTGTTTTTGAGAAAATATTGAAAATGGGGAAAAATCCTAAATTTTGGAACTACACGCCATGTACTTTTTCACACACCGTGTAATTTTGACTGTGTTGGGATGAGTTCACGGGCCGTGTAGCCATGTCAGCGATGAGGGTTCTAGGAACCGACTACACGTCGTGTAGTGGAACCTTAAACACCGTGTAGTCCATCGGCAGGATTAAATAGTAAAGTAGTGGAGTCTCCACCAGCTGGGTGATAGTACACGCCATGTACTTGGGAGTACATGTCGTGTACTCATGTCGACAAATGAACAGTGTGGTGGTGCCGCCAAATGAACAGTTAAATGAAAGAAGTACACACCATGTACTCAAAAGTACATGCCATGTACTTTGTTTTTTCGGCTTAAAACAGGGAGTAGCCTGCTTATTTGGCAGAGGAGACACTTGAGACGATTTGGAGCCAATGGAGGAGGCCGGACCTTTGAAGATCCACAGGGTGTTCTTCTGGAATCCGATTCGGCTTCAGACGATCTCGTTGGAACCGCACGGGTAATCCCTCTCCTCTCCAGGTACCGTTCTTACCAATTCTTTCCCAAGGGGATGTTATTTACGTTTTAATGGGTTTTGTTCTTCTTCAGATCTACTCCATTATTGGGTGTTTCTAGAGTCGGCATTCGGGTATAACGTTTGTTGGCGTATAAGGTAGGTGGATTTGTGTTAGTTTTCCAAACTGTCGTGTGTTTTGTCCATTTTCATACCACGAACCCATGTTGGGGTGTCGTGTGGCTGAGGTCGTTTCTATATTTAAATCCTATAATTACATAGGTGATTAAATTGTGATAATAAAATGCTGGTCGGTATCGTTGCTTGGATCCGGAACCACCCCGGGGGGTGTGTTCCACTGTTTAGCCATTTGGATAGGATACCCGAGGGTATACCATTAAATGTAGTAATTGTAGAGTTTCCTTGAGAGGAATTGCTTGTTCACTGCATTTTGACATGATGGGCATGGCCCGGTTACCTGTTTAGCTTGAGTGCGTTGTTGTGATTAGCCTGTGTGCACTGCATTGTTTATCCTGAGGGCTATAGTTATTTCGGCCTGAGGGAAACTACTTCAGTGCCTGTGGGTAGCTGACTCTGTGCCTCTAGGCGACACTACTTACGCCTGAGGACAAACTCTGTTATGCCTGAGGGAAGATTCTTGTGTTGGATACTATTTACCTGAGGGTAGGAGTTTACGTGTCTGAGGACACTAGCTGTTTACTTAGAAATGCATTGTGGTGATTTCTTATATTAAATAGGTTGAATGAATATTAAAAATGGAAATATAACTGGTAGTTGTTACTTTTGAGTACTGCTTACTTTATTGCATTTTACCACTGCACACTATTGTTGCATGCTAGCACGCAGTTGGGGACAAGCCTTTGGTCGGTGCCTTCTGAGATATATTTCCCACACCCTGTTTGGGTCACGATTTTCGGCCCAAACAGATTACGTTGCTACAGGTGTGGATAGGGGCTAGAGTCCCAATATAGGTACTTGACTGTTGTAGAGGAGTAGGAGGGAATGGGACCGAGCTTAGGCTCGTGATGCCACTACCAGCTATTTTTCATTGTTTTGCTGTACTCTGTATTTTTTTTGTACTGTATCGATGTATAACATGTTATGGCTATTTTCTTAGAACATGATACATGTAGAATCATTATTTATAACACTATTGGTTATATCCACTGCTGTTGATTATTTCCATTGTGTATGGTTTACTGCTTCCGCTGTTTGTTGTATGTTTTATCTTGTATTCCATTGCGCTAAACTTTGACAAATGAGGGCATAGTTTCCCCACTGTCAGACCTGGGCCCTCACTGCTAGTCGGCAGCCTCTGGTGTTTGGGGAAATGCGTTTGAGGTCACGTGGCAAACCAGGTTCGTGGCACCCGGGTCTGGGACGTTACACAACATAAATTTACATGAGAGGTAAATCACTCTCCATATAGTGAATCAACCCCCGATTCTATAAAAATGCAAGGAGGAGGACCAATATAATTTAGAACCATTATATCAAGGGTGGATATTACTACCCTATGAGTATGCTTATCTTTCTCAGATGATTGATTCAAACGAAGAAATAATCCTTGAAGAATTTTTTATTGTGAGGGAATTCGCTGAAGTGTTTCCTAAGGAATTTCCTGGTATTACTCCTAGAAGATATGTTGAATCCTCAATTGATATTATACCTAGGGCATTTAAAATACCCAATAATCCATAGAGAATGACTATTGTAGAGCTTGAGGATCTAAAAAAACAACTATAGGAGAATCTGGATAAATGGTTTATATTCCTATGTGCTTCACTATAGGGTAAACCACTTCTCCAAGGTTGACTTGTGGTCAGGATATTACTATGTAAGGGTGAAGAAGGAGGATATCAACAATACTACTTTTCGTATATGGTACATGCACTATGAATTCATAGTAATGCCTTTAAAACTCACTAATTATCTGTCAGTAATTTTAGACTTGATGAACAGAGGCTTTAGAGATTACCTTGAAAATTTTTTTGTAGTCTTTATAGACGATATTTTAATATATTCCTAAACCAAGGAGGAGCATGAGGATCAACTATGTAGTGTAATAGAGACCTTGCGAAAGGGGAAGCTCTATGAAAAGTATAACAAGTGTTAGCTCTGGATGAAGGAAGTCTCATTCTTGGTTTATATCATTACAAGCTATAGGATATCTATGGATCCATTCAAGAGTGAAGCAATTAAAAGATGCCCAAGGTCAACATTGTTGACAGATATCCATTACTTACTAGGGTCAACTAGATATTATCATCTATTAGTGATATATTTATCACGATTGTCAAACCCTCTTACCAAGAATACTCAGAAGGAAGACACCTTTTATTGTAGTGATGAATGGGAAGAGAGCTTTAATGATTTGAAAAGGAGACCTATCACTGAACCTGTTCCCACATTACCCACAAGTGGGGAACTTTTTGTGGTATTCATTGATGCTTCGAAGAGGGTCCTGTGTAGTGTGTCGATGAAAAATGAAAATGTCATTTCCTATGCTTCCAGGTAATTAATGTTGATGAGAAAAACTATCCAACAAATGATCTTTATTTGGATAAAGTGATATTTGGTTTTAAAATTTTGTGCCATTAACTCTTTGCGAAGAAGTTTGAAATATAAACGAATCACAAAATCCTCAAGTATATATTCACACAAAAAAAGCTGAATATATGCAAATGAAGATGTTTATAGATGATCAAAGACTATGAATGATTAATCCATTACCACGTAGGTAATGTGAACAATGTGGAGGATGCAATAAGTAGAAAGGACCCAAAAATTCTTTCATTGTTGAGAATTGAAATGATCCAATATTCTTATATTTGATGAAGATAGACTTGGGAATCCTAAATAATTGAACATCATTAATTGTTTCATAAATTACTGCTCAACCGTATCTTTTAGAAAGGTTAATGGATTCTTAAAAAGATGATTTGGTAATTTAGAAGAAGGTGGAAACTTTCAGAAAAGGGAAATCCTCTAAGTTAAATGTAAATGAAAATGGAATTTTGAGATTTGGGACAGGACTATGTGTTCCATGAAATCTGGAGTTAAAAAATGAACTTTTGGACGATGCACATAGTTCAACATTATCCATCCACCCAGAAAACACAAAGATGCATCAAGATCATTTAGAGCATTATTGGTGGGATGACATGATGAAGGAGATCTCCAGGTATACATCAAAGTGCATGGTATGTCAGAAAGTGAAGGCTATGAGGCAGAAATACAAGGGGATGAAGAAACCATTAAACATACCAACGAGGAAATGGGAGAAAATAACCATAGACTTTGTCACTGGACATACAGTGACATCCAATTAAAGAAATGATATCTTGGTTATTGTGGATCTTCTTACTATGACTGCACACTTCATTTCAATTTGGGAGGATTTTTCATTGGATAAACATGCACAAATATACATCAGAGATGTGTTAAGGCTACATGGAGTACCACTATCAATTGTATCATATTGAGATCCAAGATTTACCTCAAACTTCTGAAAGAGTCTCCAACACACTCTGAGTATTGAGCTGTACTTTAGAATAACTTATTATTCTAATACTGATGGCCAATATGAGAAAACTATAAAAACGCATGAGGACATGTTGAGAGGATGGTCAATGAACATCAAAGGAGGATGGGATCAACATCTTTCTCTGGTTAATTTCTCTAACAATAATAGTTTCCACTCAAGCATCCATATGGGTACTTATGAAGACCTTTGTGGGAATAGGTGGAGAACACCAACATGTTTGGATAATGTTAGGGAGAGAAAAATCCCTGGTCCAGAAATTGTCAAAGAAATGGTGGGGAAGTATAAGACCATCCAACAACATATTAAATCTGCACATAGTCAAAAATTGATCTATGATTATAATCATCGATGAGACCTAGAGTTTGATGTTGGACACATGGTATTCCTCTACATATCACCATGGAAGAAGGTTATGAGATTTGGTAGAAGGGAAATCTTATTCCAAGGTAGATATACCCTTTTGAGATCCTTGATCACATTGGAGCAGTGTCCTTTAGACCGTAACTACCACCAATCCTATCTTAAGTACATGAGGTATTCAATGTATCACTACTAAGGTAGTAAATACCTTACCCATCACTTATAATCAATATAGAGGTGGTACCATTAGAGAATTACCTCTCCGATGAAGAGAATTCAGTGATGATCTTATATTGTAGGGAAAATGTTCTATGAAAAAGACAATTCACCTCATCACGGTGTGGTGGTGAAACCACAAGTTTGAAGAAGTAATGTGGGAATCAGAGGAAGTGATGAAGTAGAGTTACCCTTATATGGTTTAGTCTAGGAAAACTAAATTTTGAGGGGAAAATATATTAATGGGGGAAGATTGTAACGATCAAAACTTTTATTAATGAAAATTCCTCTTGATCTGATTAAATGTCTTATTTTGTAAAATGGTTATATATGACATATGAACTTCCTTGGTGTTATTTTTTTGGATTTTAAAATACCATTAATAATTGTCACCATTTCTAATATAACCATTGAATAGTAATCACACAATTAGTATAAATATAAGGCTTTAAAAATCCAATTTACTCAGAAAAAGGAAGTATGACCTCATCCGGTATAATTTCCCCGTACGAAGCCCATTTTTTGGATCTTGGAAAGGAGGTAGCATCACTATGATTCTATCATGACCAATACAAAGCTGGTCTTCCACACGTTAAGCCTGAATTTGACCACCTATAGGATAATTGGAAGATGATAGAGATTATCACTTGAGCGATGTTATCCGAGACACCACAAGTGTCAATCACCATTGAACACGTTACCCTTAGGTCTTATATGGGGGTTATAAGGGGTTATGTAACAAGACCCTAGAACTATGATTAAGTGCATTACTTTTTTATAATTAATATACATTCATTTTATCATTGTTACATTGTAAGTGATTTTAAACAATAAATTGTATTTCTAGGTAATATTCAAATTCAATTGAGAAATATGTTTTGATGAATTAACAGATTTTTTATTAAATAATATTTTAATAAAATATTATTAAAAAAAATTTAAATACAAATGATCATATAATTTTTTTTTGAATACAATTGTAATTTTTCATAAGGTTTGAAAATTTTTTATGTCAAAACCCATGAATTTTAAATAAATGTCAGTTTTTATTTTAAAAGTAAAAATTCACATATTTAGAAAATTCATTAGATAAAATTAATATTATTTTTGGAATTAGTATGTCAAAATTATCATACAATTAATTTTTCATAATTTTCTAAGACATTCGACTTTTTGGCTAAAAATTAAATACCCTTTAAATATATAATACGTTTTATGACATCATAATGACCCAATAGTGATGTAATAAAATAATTTAAATGATTTGTTAGGAAAATATATGTTTTAACTTTAAAATAATGTGATTTCTGGTTTGTTTGATTTATTTTACAGAGCTTTAGCGGACCCTCAGAGATTGATAAAACATTTCAACATTTAAAAATGATTTCCTTGAGAGTGTGACCCACCTCCACATAAAAAAGCCTAATATTTCAATAGATTAGGCCATTGGAATTATAAAATAATATTCTACACTACACTTGCAAAAAAACCATGGGAACAACCATGGGTTAGTTTGTGGTTTTGATTATTGTAATGTGTCATGTCCAAAAACGAAATAATAATGAATTCCATCTCATTTCCTATATTAACCCACCCAACCTACCAATCATCATCACTCAAACCATTTGGAACTAGAAAAAACATTAAACACATATCTCTATAATCCTCATAAGGATCCCCAATCTCCCATTAAACCTCTCTCAAGCCTCTCCTAAGCCTTTGGGGTTACACTTCCACGTAAGTGATTTCTTCCTTTCCCATTTTTGTGAAAATTTATTTATGTTGTTATACCCTTTTACTTTCAATTAAAAATGTTGGGGGTATAATTTTGAACCTCCAACATACTTACCTCCTTATTTTATATTGATTAGATACCTCTTTATCTCTCACTAATTCTTCCCACGTACACCCGTTACCATGTCGAAATTCCTTAACAAATTTATCTCTTCTCTTTTACAATCATTCAATTATTTTACATTATGCACCTAAATTAATTTATATTTGTTGGGATATATATATATATCACCCCTTACTATCAATTTCATTTACATATTATGATATATCCCTTTCTCTCTCACCAACTATATTTATGAATTCTTATGTCATGACGTTATGCTGCCGAAATTGCACCACGTTTTTTCAAGACAAAGTCATTGTATGGTGAATACTATGACCATTTCATTATAAAGGGTATTAAAATTTAAGATCATTTAATTATTTGTTATATAGTTTAATTTATGTATTCCACATCCCATTATCATTGAATAAATGATGATGTTGAGTGATTTGATGTTGTATGATCCTTGTGGAACACTTATGCATCCAAAGAAATGATTAAGAAGGGTGCTCCCCAATAGCTCTCTAGGGAATTGGGTAAATATTAATATCATGATACTTCAAGTTAAATTAAGGTTTACTCATTCTAATTCAAGGACAATGAGAGTTTACTCATGATCTATTTGTAATGATACTTGGATCATGCTAAAATCATGCTAAACGTTGTTGCAACTTTTCTATGTTATGATAATCACACAATATCATCCCTTTTTGTCATGTTTATCTTGTGCTCCATTGATATTCCAATTTCCTAACATGTACTATATTCCTCATTTCATGTATTGTTGAAATGTGATTTATAGATCACACTTTTCATATGCATGTCATTTGGTTATCCCATGCAATTGTAAGTATGATGAAATTTTATGGTCATATAAAAGATGTTTTCAATGAATATGTTATGTTTCATGTTTTAAGTTTCTACATATTGTTCATAATTTCCCAATACACTATACCACTAAATCCTCATAGTTTTCTTAAGTTAATATTTATGTAATAAATCATGTGTATGTGTGTAATAAATAGAATGGTTAGTATACTATTGAACATAGTTTTTTTACAATCATAGGGTTTAAATAATCATTCCATTTAATAAATTATTTCCCCAAAATTTAATGTTTTTTATAAATAATAATTGGTTGGAAAATAAAAAATATATTTTGGAAGCCCAAATTGTGAAAATTGTTATGAAAAAAATCTTCTCGATAAGAGTGAAAAGTACATACAATGGTCATTTGGAATAACAAATAATAGGTTTACAATTAGGATAACTAAAGTGAAAAGTGAATATTTTTACATATAATAAAACTGTAAATAATTATGGAGATAGATAGATAGGATTTATCATATCAAAGTGATTTATAAATATAATGTTAAGGACCTCAAAACCATAAATATGCGATTAGTGTAAAAACCATCTGTTCATCAGAAATGAAGGTACTAGGATTACATTTTTGTTTTAAGATACTTTTAATAGAGTTGGGAAATTATTTCACCATGTAGAATACAAATATAGTGATATATACTTACTTGAGAAGTAAAATATAATCCGTTAGCCAATGTATTCAACAATATCATATTTTTTTCCAAATGATGGATAATCAAGAATATTCTTTCATTGATGAAGCAATAAAATAATTTTTTAAATACCAAATAACCATAAAAGGGACAATAAATATATTCCACCTATCATTATACATTAATAAAACAATATGGTTATACATGGTAAGATAATTTCTAAAATGGATAAACCTTTATATGATGAAATAATACAATAATATCTAGAATTAAATAGTAACACCAAAAGATAAAACAAAATAATTACATAAATATATAAACCTATATTACAAATAAATTCAATAACATCAACATTAATGTGTGTTTTAACCTAAATGATTAATTCATTCCTTTCTTCTTAAAATCACAAAAATATGGTGACCTCCTTTTGAAATAACATAAATCAAATTGTCACAAAATAATTCAATCATGTGATTATCAATATGGTAAATCTTATGCTCTCATAAATACCTCAAAACCAAGATCACATTAAAGAAATGATTTATATATACATCAACATAACTAAATGTCTTCTGAAGTGTCATTAATCACATTAATATGTGATATTTTAAAACCTCAAAAGGGTTTCTATGAATTTCAATATACAACCACAATTAATAGTATAGGCCTTAGATGGTATCTATAACTCTTAATATAACCTTACAAGAGAACTTATTAATCTCTAAATTTATCAAAACCTTTCCTATGATACCAAATTTAAGAGCCCTTAATTTACACTACTAGATCCATCATTGAAATCCTATAGATTACATTTTCAGCTTTGATATCATTTAATGTGACCCAATTTTTTCAATAAAAATTTATAATATCAAAAGATAATATTAGATCACTTCCTTTAACATGGATAATTTTTGTTTATAGTTTTAGTGAATGAGAAAAAAGTATTAAAAAAATAACATACAAGAATTCAGGAGTATATTACCCACTATACCAATTTTTTTTATTTTTGGATATTTAGCCGTCATAAATATACACATTAAACCATTATGTAAATAATTAATTTAACAAAATACTTGATAAATAAGGGATAATTAAATGTTATGAGTGTGAGCTCAAATTTTTAGTAAGGGTAAAGAGATACAATAACTATTGAATTTTATCAGTGAGAAAATGATGTTCATATAGAAATGATAACAGAATCAATTTGAATGATTACAACATAATAATATTTAAAACCATAAAAAACATAGATCAAGAAACATGAAAACATAGCATAGGGCATTTATAAAGGAAATATTCCTCAGAATCAATAACCACGGGAAATGTGATATTAATCTTGATCGAAGGAAATATTATAAACCCATAAACATAAAATATAATACATATTGAAGTCATGGGAAATTATATTCATTGAAAAATTACTTGAAACCTATAGAACCATTACAGATGGAATTACCCCATTTTTACTTCCATAACTAGTAAATTGGAGTTCTATATGAGCATACCCATAATATAGAATATAATGAGCAGACCTAATACAATTTAGGTAAAATTGAGATTTAGTTTGATCATCAAACTCATAAAAAATTATTTATTCCATTAACAAATTTATTAAACTATTAAAAAGAATTGGGTTCCACAATGATCTCTTTGAAACTTGATTGGATCATGGAAAAGAAATGGGTTCCATAAAAATATATTTAAAACATAGTTAATTCATAGAAAAAATAGGTTCTATGAAAATATCTTTGAAAATTGGTTAATCTAGGGAAACGAAATGAGTTTCATGAAAATATATTTGAATCATGATTATATTTTGGAAACGAAAAGATATACATAAAAATATTTTTGAAACATGATTAACCTGTAGAAAATAAACCGACTCTATAAAAAACTATTTGAAAAAATCATAATCCATCTAGATAAATAATGAGGGCAGTATCAATACAATATTACCCCAATGGAGAATGTGTAAAAAGGGGTTGAAAAATTCAATGAATGGAAATAAAATTAAAATATCATTAAATTCATTCTATTGGAAATTAATATTTTCATTTTAAAAATAAATTTTAAAGGATCTAGGTTCCTAAATTGTTTTGAAAAACCATTTATTTGAAAATTAACTTGGATAATTTTAAAGTAATATTAAAATTAAATAATGTTCAGGATGGAGGGAAAATATGTTCATGTCATACACATTAAAAAAGATTACTTTCACATTTTCAGTAAAAGTCAAATATAATTTTCTATGAAAATGAAATAAGTATTCCTTTAAAACAATTTGTAAGAAGAAAATTATTGGGATAAATGAAAATAAACAATCATAAGAAAACATTTTTGAAAACATATTTAGGAAAAAAGAATTTTCAAAGAAAAATTATTTTCAAATGAATAGATAAATAATATCATATTTTATTAAAACTATTTTCTTTTGAAAATAAAATTTTAAAATCTTAATAGATAACACATTAAAATAAACCATTTAATTTGAAAAGAAAATTGAAAAAAATTTAATGAAACAAAAAATAATTGAGGCATAATGATGGAAGGAAAATCTGTTCCGGATTATTTTGATTAAAAAATACATTCCTTTTTGAAATGGGATGAAATGGATCTTTAAAAGAGTAATTCTAAAATAAAGTCCTTTTCCAGTTTTGAAACAGTTTATTTATAATCCCAATGAATGATGAACAAAAAAATGCAATATAAGTATTATGTAGAAAGACGTGATATAACCTGTTAATGGGTCAATATATTCACCACATAAAACAATATATGTGAGTAACATCAAAATATGCCTCAATGATAGGAAATTGAGATGAATTCCCTTACAATAATCATAACATTGAAGTGATAATTAATGAATGAGTTGATTATGTGTATAATATGTAAATAAACATATAAAAATTGTAAATAATAATAATATATTAAAAATTATTTTCACACAGAATATTATAATATAAAGGGAGAAGTGTAAGTTATATAACCCTATGAGATGAAATTATTTACCACTTAGTAAATTTCTATTCAAATCCCCTTGGATGAATTAATAAATATTAAACATAAAATACCATGATTTAGGACGTATTCGTGATATTACATGTAAAAGTGGCAGTATATTGACCATACAATAAAAACATGTGGAAAATAGGGAATATGCCTCACAGAAATAAACTATGGGATAAGAAGACACTTACCTCGAGTCTAGATTTCCATTTATGTATTTTACCTTATATATAGTATTTTTACATAACTGATTTGATTTCTGAAGAAACTTTTCTCGATTTAATGACTTAAAGTCATGTATGTTATTTAATTATAGTTACATATTTGAACACTTAATCAGTTAAGTCCACATTTAGTGTTTTGAGGATGTTCGGTTCATTATTACAAAATAGCATTGGTGTGTTTAACATTGTTAAAGTGGTAATTATTTCATCATTTTTTTTTAAAAAAATTAAAATATAGTTATATTATTTATTTATCTATTATTTTTTAAAACTATTCACGAATGATGGTTTTAAGAAATTAAGTATGTTTTGATCATGGAAATGGTATGCCATATGTACGCATCATCAACATTACTATTTTTAGATGATCATTATGGAAAAGTGGTAATTAATATTTTATGATTATTTAATGATAATAATATAATATAAAACATATTAATTCTTTAAATATACTTATATATATCGTCTATGTGGTTTGGTGATGAAAAGAGAGTCAAATTGACTCATAAGGGTAGTAGTCTTAATATACACAAACAATGTTATCATTTTATAGAGAGTGAAATGGTACAAAATAAAAAGATATATTATCTTTTATGAATGATAAATATGTTAATAATAATATTATTATGTCATTTATATCAAATATATTCATTAATATCATTTTTATTACGTTCTATCTAAAATGTTAGAGAAAAAAAAATCACATAACTTCACAAGGAAGGAGTCCATCAAACACACAAATGACATTTTCATATACCATAAAGAATAGAAATTAGGAATTTATATACGATATAATAACTCCAAATGTATGAATAAGCCACAAATTTAATATATATACTTTAAATAAATCATTACAAAAATACAAGAGAGGTGATGATGGAAACCGAATGACATCAATTCATGAGGCAAAAGTCCATCATACACACAAATGATGATTTTTCATCCCAATTGATTGAATATGAGTTGGATTTAAGTTATGAAATTAATAAAAAAATTATAAGTAAATATGATATATGTTAAGAAGCTGGAGGAAACTACATAATTTTACGGGCGTGGGATGCCCACCCCCACCAATTCCCTCACCAATCCTTTTTACGATACATATAAAATGTAGTGCACCCCCTGATAGAATATAGATGGTATTTAAGAATAAAATACAACATTTTCAATAAACCAACCATCTTATATTCTTATTCATATTTATTCTCTATTATAATTTTCTCATTTCATCTTTTTATTCTCAATATGTTATCATCAAGACGCACAAAAATGATAAATTTATGTTTTTATAGTTATTTTTCTCTACCCGATTGAGTGGTATTACTAATAAATCAGTATATGTAAGAAAGATTTAAATGAGTAAACCGATGTACTAATTTATTTATTTCAAATTTATATGTGAATGATTTATTAACCGATTAGAGTGGGATATATATATATATATCATTATAATATTATCCCGATTTTATTGTTTTATAGTTATCATCAAGTTTAATCTCATGAAGTTTGAATTCACTACTCATGAAATTACTAGAAGTAATTTCATTATTTTGATGATTGATATGGAAATGCATATTGAATCTTTGGGCCACACAAAAACCATTAATGAAATTAAATAAAAAACCTTCCAAAATATTGAAAGGGTGATGATATTCCTCAAAAGAAATTTAAAAAAAGGTTTGAAATGTGAACACCTCATAGAAAGAGATCCATGAAATCTTTGGACGATTTTTCAAGATAGATATGGAATCAAAATGAGGTTGTTTTTTCCGAAACCCATGATGAATGGAATGGTGTATGGTTCCAATAATTTAAATGGGTTATTGATTGCAATTCCACCATGAATTGAATTGTATCATAGCTAAAGTACCGTGTCATTGGGATTACAGATGAAGATATGCTTGAAAAGACATATACGATGTTTCATGCATCTCACATCACCCTACAATAGAAATATCAATTTCTATGGTATTTAAAATATTCAAAACCTATATAATCATTAATTATAGTAAAGGAGGACAATGATCTTTGGATTAAAATTGATCAGTCTCGTCCTACTGGTTCAAGGATAACATTTCTAGATGAAAATGATATATTTCAAGGAAATAATCACGAAATTAGTTAGGGATGACATTATCATGGTGTATGTTGTTTTAGTGGAAGAATCACTCAAGGACATGGTCATAACCATGGGCCTTCTAAAAATGAATATTAGAATCAAAGAAATATCAGGTCAAACACTCCAATGAATCATAAAGACTCCTTCTATAGGTGTGGTTCTAAGGGACATTGGTCTCACATTTCCTAAACCCAGAGCATATTTACAAGCTCAATAAAGAATATCATGAAGAAAATATGTATGGACTGCACTTTTCTAAGATATCCTATAAATAAAAAAAATTTAATTTTACTGAGAATCATGAGCAATCAAATGATGATTTCAATTACTTCGAAGCAGTTGATTTTATTTGTGAATTTGACAAGATGATATCTAGAAATAATTTAAAAAAATTATAGTAGTTATGAGATATGATATTTCATTTTGTTCTATAAGTTTTATATTTTAGATGTTGTATTATTTTAATTTCACAAGGTGTTTCTTAAAATATTATTTTATTTACTTTGATGTGTTGAAGTGGATTGCATAAATGGGACTGATATTTTCAAAATAGATAGTGGAACAACACACATCGTTATTAAGAATAAAAACTATTTTTCTGATGATAAATCCTAAAGACTAATTGTAAATACTATATCAGGGTCAGTATATTTGATAGAAGGGACTAGTAAAATGAGTTTTTATTTACCCAATGGGATGAATGTTTTTATAAAATATGCACGATTTTCCAAAATTTCAAAAAGAAACTTGTTAAGTTTCAATGATATATAACAGCATGGGTGTAATACTCAAACTATATATAAGTTAAATCAAAATTACATTCACATTTCTATTAATAAATTTGTTCAGAGTCATGTACTAGAAAAACTACAAAAATTATCATCAGGATTCCATTATACATATATAAGTGTGACGAAAGGCATATGGTTGTAAAGAATGGAAAATAAATTGTCATTTTGTGGCATGAACGATTAGGTAACCTTGGTTATAGAATTATGCAAAAATAATTGACAGTTCTCATGGATATTCATTATTGTTCCAATAGATCTCTCCACTATGAAAAATTCCATGCAAAGCCTATTTGCTGGGAAGCTGATCCTAAGACCATCTCCAGCTACAATTATGGATTAAACGATATCCTTTATTGAATGAATTCGAGGGTATATATATAGAATAATTCATCCATCATTCAGAACTTTTAAATAATATTTGGTATTAATTTATGCATCTAGAAGATGGTTACAAGTATGTTTTATCTCTGGTCGCAATGTTGAATTTTCATAATTACACCGGTTGTAAATGTACGGACTAGAATTGATGTCTCGAAGACATAATTAAAAAATGATGTTATAGAAATCTAAAAAACACACCTTAATTTTGGAAGACCATCTAGATCTAAGGATAAAAATACAAGGAAAATAAAAGGGATGATTATAAATTAAATCACCATTATGGAGACATGGGTTCTAGAAGAAACACATATTTTAAGTGTTCTTAAAGAAACATGTGATGAAAATCATAAAGAGAATTCATAAGATATAGAAAACACTCATGGTTTGGAAAATAATGAAATATCTCTTTATTATACCATAATAGGTGATATATAGAATTATATTAACATGGAAAATATTGATGAAATTTTTTCATATTCTATGTCTCATGATCTAGAAAATGAAAACTCTCAACTAAGGATTGTTATGGAATTTCACAAACAACTCGATTGGAAGAAATGGAAATACAAAATGAATATTGAATCAAATTCCCTTAATAGGAGAATATTTTTTGGACATATCATGCTCACACCAGAATGTATAATTCCTTTTGAATATAAATGGGGTTTTATGTGAATGATTAATGAGATAAATGAGTTTATAAGATACAAATCTCATCTTATCTTAGAAGGATTTCCTTAGAGACCTGAAATTGATTATGAGGAAACATATTCTCCAGTTATAGAACCTATTAATTTCGATATCTAATCATTCTTGTAGTAGTTGAGAAGGTGAATATACGTATTATGGATGTTGTTAATGCTTATTTATATGGTTCACTTGATAATTGAATATATATATGAGAATATTGAAAGGATTCAAAATTCATAATGTATTGAAATTAAAACCCAAATTCTATTATTCAATTAAATTGTAGAAATATCTATATAGATTAAAACAATATCCGCATATGTGGTATAATCTATTATGTGAATATTTGTTAAATAAAGGGTATGTAAATAACCCCATATTCCCATGAGGTTTTATTGAGAAAACAACATCTGGATATGTAATGATTTCTATTTATGTTGATGATTTAAAGATCATCAAAACAACCAAAGATATCAATGATGCAATGAGAAACATAAATGATTAATTTGAAATGAAAGACCTTAGAGAAACCAAATATTGTATTGGATTAAAAATTGATGATATACAAAGAGGTATATATTTATATTATTCAAATTGCATTGAAAATGTCTTAAAATTATTTAATATGGATAAATAGAAATTATGTAAGTACTCCAATGGTTTTCAAATCATTAAATATTGAGAACGATCAAATTCAAGAATGTGGAGAAAATGAGAAGTTGGTTGGTCCAAAATTTCCCTAAGTCAATGCTATCAGAGCTATAATATATCTTGCTAAATGTACTCATCCTGATATATCTTTTTATACTAATATTTTGGAAAGATTTACTTAATACCCTACATAAAGACACTAGAATAGTATTAAAATATGTTTATTTACCTTTAGGGAACAATTTATTTGGTTATATAATATTCTAACAAATCAGAAAGGAAGATGGCCAATTTTACAAATGCATGTTATTTATCTGATCCTCATAATGCGTCATCAAACACCGGTTATGTTTTCTCAATAGGAGGTACTACAGTATATTTGAGATCACATAATCATACACTCATTGCAACATCTTCAAATGATGAAAAAGTAATTTAATTACATGAATAATGTCGAGAATGTTTTTGGTTATGGTATATGACTCAAGACATAAGAGCGACGAGTGGATTGCTTATTGATAATAGCCCAACAATTTTATTTTAAGATAATACTATGTGAATCAAAAAATTGATGGAAGGATTTAACAAGAATGATCAGAAAACACACATACCATAAAAGTTTTTATCTTTCACACAATAGTTAAAGAACAATAAAGATATCAATATGCAATATGTTCAATCAAGCGACAATGAAGTAGATTTATTTAAAATGGTGATACCAGCTGTCATGTTTAGAATGTTTTGACAGAATATGGGGATGCATAGATTGAAATTTTTTTAATGCAACTTTCAATGGGAGACTACATAAATGTACTCTTTTCCTTATTCTGGTTTTATCCCACTCAATTTATCTTGAAACAATTATTAATAAGGATGTATCAAAACATGTATGACATTGATAGGGTTGTCCATCCCAAGGGGGAGTGTTAGGAATCTAGTAGTGCTTGCATAATTAAGTGGTGGTGGGATTCCCTACTCACACCAATTCCCTAAAAAATTATCTTTTTCACTCCCTATAAAAGGTAGTGCACCGCCCTGATAAAATATAATTGGAAGAAAATAAGGAAACACTACATAGTTAGTTGACCAACCGTCTTATTTTGTTATTCATATTTCTTTAGTATTATAATTTTCCCATTTAAATTTTATATTGTAAAACATATATAGTTTTTATAGTAATAGTATATTTTTATATGATTTTAGTTTGGTGTAATAATAAATAAAATAATAATGTATTGTAAGGAATTTAACCTCCACTTAGATATCTCTTTAGGATTTTACCTAACGTATTTGTAGAATGAATTAATGAAACAAAAAAGGATTATAGGATGATGGTATGAATTTTGGAAGTGATTTGGTAATGTATCAGACAAATAAAAATGTACTTATTGTATCAATAAGAGAGGATACATGTTGGAATTTTATAAGTGAGGTAATTGTCACACTTGTAATGTTTGAAAACAAAAAGGTGTACAAAAATTTTCAACAGGAAAAAGGTCCCGAATAGAGTATTATATAAACTTATAAATTATAATGTCTTAATATGGGATCAAAATGGTATTTATACATGTTTTTAGGGCTATTTAAACTTATAATATTTGTTTAATACCTCTATAAACACATTTCACATTATCTACGATAATTTATTTGTACTATTTTCACTATTCATTATGGGAAAAAATTAATTTGAACTTGTTTGATAATATAAATTATTTTGATTCAAAATATGGAATCAATATTACTAAATTCAATACACAAAAGTGAAAAATTTTATTTTAATATTATTCTTATAGACGCGTTGAAAAATTAGTTTTTCAAGATGTGAATTTTGAGGAAAAAAATAATTTTTTATTAAATATTTGACTAATAATAACCATTTTATGAATATAATTTAATATTTATTGATATATAATATATAAATTTAATTTCAATAATTCCCCATTAGGAATTTGATTAATTAATTAAAAAGGATAAACAATTTGTATTTTAAAATAGTATTCATAAAAACCAATTCTAAAACTAATGACAACCATATATTAAAAAACAATATAAAGTTTATTCCAAAGAAATAAAGTGGATTAAATATAAATATAAAATAAATATATTTCATAAAATTATATTAAAAAAATATTAATTTTAAATTTCATAATTTAATTGTAAAAAGGATATTTTTTGAAAAATCAATATTTTTCATTATTCGCCGAAAAATTAATATTTTCTAGAAAATCTAAAACATTTTTCCAAATTATAATATAATATTATTATTAAAATAATTAAGTTAATTTTAAAAAATAAATTTTATGAAATTTAAAATAATTAATTACAATATTTTTACATCAAAAGAAATAAAAACCATTTTTTAAGGAATGTATTTTGAAGAGAAAAATGACATTAATAAAAATAGATTTATTATATGCTATAAATTTATAAATAATTTACATTTTTTATGACACACACACAGACACACACACACACACTAACACACACACATATATAAAATTATTTATTTTTATTCGTACCCAACGAATTAATGATTAGGTTATAATAGTTATAGATTTCATGAGTTTTTTAGGATCAGTGTTTTATATGAGATATGCTCCAGAACATAGTTTTGTAGCTAAAAATTTTTGTGTTACATATATTTTTTAATAAAAAACTTTTTCCAATATTTTTAATTTTTTTATTCTTAAGGATACAAATGGAAAATGATATTCTACCCTAGTATCAACAAAATTTTTAATTTATCTTTTAATTGATTTATCATATATGTTAACAACCATTGATGTTTGTATTACATCATTGGGGAGATGATTATGTTATTTCTCTATATAAATTATGACTATGTGATGATGATTTTTTTATGAAACCCACTCATTCTCCACTAGTAATTCCATGATGGAATAACAAAAGATTTTATGAATGTTTGGAAGAAATTTATATGGTTATAATTATGTGACTGGTGGGAAACTTAAATTCTCCAAAATGAATTGGGTAATGTGATATATATCTCATTTTATGGAGATGATAAGCATGGTCATGATAGAAAATATAAAAGTAAAGGTATATAAGTAATATTTCTTCTATCGATGCTCATAAGATTATGCGTTGACAGGTTTGAGAATTTCTATGTTCACATTTTAACACATGAGAAAAAGTGATTTTAACTATGATCAGAATATTTTCAAAATACATGATTTCAAATATATATTCATAAGACTATTATTTCATATACTAAAGACTCCAAAAGTGTATGTTATAAATCTCTCATTACTATTAATACTTTTCAAAACTTGTTATTCATTATTCTAGTTATAAATTTATTTTGAAGTTTATGAATTAATAATTTCTATGTATGGGTATTTTTATCTATGAATATGAAAATTATTATTTTATCATAACCTTATGATCATATTATTCTCAGTTATTATTGAAATATAACATGTTTACCCTTACTGAGAATCTGAGCACTCCCTTTTCAACGCTTTTATATCCCCCAATTAATAACTAGTGATATTGTTTTCTAGAAGGGTATTTTGTATGGAGAATTTTGTGGTATATTTTTAAGTCTTGTCATGGAATAATAAATATCTTACTAGAATAGGACAAATTCAAATATTTTTTTAAAGACTACATTTTTGTTCTATAAATAGTTTTTTCCTAATTATCTAAAACTCTAAACCTAAGTGGTATCTAATGTATAAGTGAATCAATTTATACTATAATAATTGAAATTATAGATGTCTAAAGTTTGTTTGTTTTTATTTTCTTCAATACTAATATGAAAAGAATATTTTTTTGTACCATATCTTGGTATACGGGTCTCACGTTATCTTAGTGATGGTGTGGGACACTGTGGTAGTTGAGATGAGTGTAGAGTAGGGATTTATAATTAATGAATAATTTTAGATTGATACTTTCTTGATCACTTGAAGACTGATTATTATATATATAACTTTTTTTCAACTATAGGATACAAGTTGATTCTATTCAATATGAGTTCATATTTTACACGGTTTCTTTGAATGAGTCATAGAGTACCCCAATATTTATGAAATGATAAACACACCAATATTAATGAAATGATAATTGAAATTATAAAAGAGAAGTACTGATTCTTGATGCTTACATGGTAATTAAATATAAGTGAATACTAGAAAAGTATAAATAAGGTAATTAATTATTTGAATAAAATATTTATATTTTAATATTGGAAATGAATACAAGAGAATATTAATAAATTTATAATGAATTAATTATTGTTGAACTTGATTCTCATTTTATTTTTGGATATATTGACTTTATTCATGGAATCCCAGTTTTCTATATAATGAAAGTGTTGAATGTGTATAAGGATAAATATATGTAGCTACTATGGTAATAAATTATATCTTCTAAATATGGTTTTTATACTATACCTATCCCACCCATGAAAGAATAGAAATTGAAATCAATAGGATCTCAGGGGTGTTTTCCCCAATATCAAAGTTAGGAAGGATATAAATGGTTGACTGCCACCACTCCCACCTCTCCCATTAGTTATAGTATTATGTGAGGGTATTAATGGTTGTAAAATCACATACATGTTTGTTTTAATATGTTATATCTTGTGGTTATTATACGTGCATGTATTGTGGATATAGTATCTGAAGAATTATTAGAGGTGTGTTATTTACAAGTTGCGATGGATTTTGGTATTGTACATTATAAAAAAGATTTTTCTGATTTTAGAAATAACCTGGTTAATATATAAGTATGTGGATGTGATGATGTGTTACATGGGATTCATGATGTGTTATATTTTACGAAGTGATTTTGTGAATTTTTGTTATAGAAGAGTTGGGAGATCAGGATGTGTGATGTTGGGGAGTGAGAGTGGGAAAACAGTGGGGAAGTGGGTATGGGGTATCCATTTTATATATATATATATATTCTCAAATATTTTTTTATATTTCTATGAGTTTTTTTTGTTACTGTGACATGGTGAGGATAAGAAAATTATAATATACATATTTTTTAAATGAGTAAGTTTCTTTTATTTACTCATTATATTTTAGTATGCTTCTTTAACTTTTTCATGAGATGTTTCGGGGAGGAACCTAAAGAGAATACATGTTATGATCACACAGACTATATATATATATATATTATTTCTTAGGTAAACATGATATTTTTGGTTATTGAACAAGACATTACAAGTTCAAGGAGTAGTTTTAGTGCCATTGGATCTTCATGGTCATTACAATGGATTTATCTCTTTTTTTCCATTCAGTTATACCTAGGTATGTATGTCCTCACATCATGTATTGGTATTTAATATTTATTTATTATGACCAGGTTTTATTTATTATCTTATATCTTACTCCTAAAATCATTATGAGAGTAATTACTCTCAAGTGTGTGATTATATATAACAAAAGATCTATTCAATAACCCATGGCCTATTAGAGGTAGGTTTTAAGTTTCGTTATATGTAATTATCTAGTACCAGACTTTTATGGGAATCGTTTAAAGTGAGGGGATTATGGTAGAGAGGCTTTAGAGGTTATTTTTGAGAGATATGATAGATTTTGGAGTTATTAAATGGCAAGGATGTATGGGTTGTATAGTAAAAAGTTTCATCTGGGAAATTTATGTTCTATATAAATGGGATATTTTCTAGGAAACTGAATTTTAGGCATCCCTATGATATTACACAAAGAAATTAATCTTTATTAGAAATGATACGAGAAGTAATAATATTTTTCGGTTAGAGACCAACGAAATGATCATGCATCTTGATTACATGCACTCGTGTTTAAACAAGGTAAATAAAGGAAAATAGGGTAAAAATGAAATAAAATAAATAACCTAATATATATATATATATATATATCTGGTATGGAGTACCAATTTTTTTTTTTATTTTTATAATGGATCTAAATTAATTTACCCAAAAAATATCATTATATATATATATATAACAATAGATATAAGAAAGTCACCATATAGTGGAGGAGGAGGATGAAAAAAATCAAAGGAGGAAACTTCTAGAGTTCACGTGACATAGTATATATAAGTATTAGGGACCCATTAAAGGGGTGTAATAGATGATTCACCCTCTCATCTCTCTAGAGCTAGGGTCTCCTCCTCGGCACTTTGGAAAGGGAGGCCTGCATGTTTTTGCCTCGTCACCCCCTTCCATTTCTTCTCCTCTCTCTTTCCCAACTCTCTACTAGTTGTTTTACTTTTATTCTTGTTTTCCATTCTCATATTCTCTCATTCGATTCCCTCAGGGTTGTTGTCAATGATGTCTCACAAGAAGTTTCTGTTAATACCAATGAATGTGGCCTGATGTTGATGTCCCCAAATGCTCTACCCCTACACTAATGTCGTATTCCACTGCACCTCTCTATGTTGGAACTGGAGTGATGGTTTCATAGTGATTTTGGGATTTGTGTTTCAGTAGTCGGAATATTTCCAGGTACTCTTTAGTTGGTTCTCTCTTGTCTCTTATTTTTGGTTTCTGGTTTCTGGATTCACCCCACTGTTTTGTCATCATTTAAAGCCCTCGACCATTCATGTCTCAACAATGACCTCAAGCCTCTCTGCAACTCTTCTAGTTAAATCAAGAGCAATGACTTCATGAAGATTGGCTGTGTGGGGTTTGAAGCCCAATGGTGCTTCTTGTACTTCCAGAGTCGGTGTCCATATTTGATGGTGTTCTGGTTCTATTCCTTCGAGGTGGCATCAACTTCTTCTTTTGTTTTGTTTCTGATTTTTGGATTTCTTCCCATTTTTTTCGACGAATTTGTGCTGGGTTACTCTATGAGTTTTTCGATGATGGATACATTTTGTGTTTCTGGTTTATTTTGGTTATTGTTTTCTATTGGTGGTTACTGTCGGATGGTTCATGATGGTGCTGTGAAATGGTGATGGAGGATGATGATGTTCTGGTTTTTTGTTTTGGACATCGAAAACATTGATGTAAGTGGTGATGATCATGAGTTGGTAGTGGTTTTGTCGAGGTCATTAATGATTGTGGTGATGGACGAAGATGATTATGGTGGATGGATTGTTATATTTTTTTGGTTTGGTGATCACTTGATCACTGGGGAATGAAGATGACATGATTCAATGGTTTTTAGTTGCTTCAGTAGGCTACGGCTTTTTCTGGCGATTCGATGGTTGAATAATGACATCGACAGTGTTGATGGATGGTGATGATAATACGATACTCATGATTTTGGTGGTAGGTGACTTGAATATTGAAGACGTGGATGAATCTAGTTCATGATCTTATCGGGTGTATTGAAGTGTTTTGAATTTTGAAATTTTGTTTTGGTTCCCGATCACCTATAAAAAAGTTTTACAAAATCAAATAAAAATAGATTTTTAGGGTATTAGGGATGCATTTCAGATCACGGGACAAAGTGTTTTTAGAGTAGGTGGTGATTCCATTATTTTGGGAGTTTTTATAGAGTAAGATCTGGGTTTAATTGACTATGATGATGATGTGTAAGATAACTTAATATCAATTGTTCTTGTTCATCATGATTTTTGAGGAGTTGGCTATTTTGGGGAGGAGGTTCTGATATTAGTTTATTGGTTGAATTTCTTTCTTTAACCAAAATTAGAATATTTCATCTAGTGATGTTTTCAAGCCATTATATAATTCTATTGATATTATCTAGATATGTGGTGAGATCTTTGAAAATACTTATTGATCATGGAACCCATCGATTATTATCTTCTTGAAGTGAATGAATATGATTATCTTTATTCTTTGTCTGTTATGACTTAGAACGAGGGTAAGTAAACCTACTAATTTTCATTATATAAACCCACATATTAAATCCAAACTCCATGACTTTTATGACACATTAATCATTAGTTTATAACCCAAAACTAATTACCTTTATAGATTATAAGTATAACTCATTCGTTGAGCCTCATGTTGAGATAAAATGTGGTCAGGGGAAAGGAATTGTTTGAACTTGTTCATATCATTATATAATTCTATCCTTGGGCCTAGTGTTGTAATTATACGATCTAGAGAGTGGATGATATCATCATATACGTCCTATAATTCTCTCTCAACACCATTTTAGTGGAGATTAGGTCTAGGGTAAGGGGTTGTCTTATGTATTTATTTGTTTTAATGAATATACATTTCACTATTTCTAGGTAATACCGGACCTTGTTCAAGGAATGTGAATGATATATTTTTTAATTGATTTCATTCCTATTAATATGAAAAAATTTATATATGTTTTTAATTATATTATTGTATACCATGGTTTCAGCATGTAATTTTATAATGATGTTATTATAGCTTTGTGTGGCTACATCCCTGGAAAAGATTTCTATAATAATTAAAATATGTATTATAGCCTCAAACATATGAAGATAAAGGATGTATCATGAATAATGATGTGGTTTTTCTAGATTTGTTTTATTACCATGAATGTGGGTTAGTGAAACCCCAAAAAGGAAATATGTCATTGTGGTGGATGTGTTCCCATGACTTGTATGATTACAATAGCTCTGTTAGTGTTGAACAAAGTACTTGTGTTAGTTGATTAATTTTATGTGGTGTTAACTCAAGACCCTTAACTGTAATACAATACACATAAACTAAATATAAATTAGCATATTAAGTCGTTTATTGTTTTTCCATGAGTGTTTTTCTGTTAAACTATGTCATTGTTTACAAACATGGAAATGTTTTATAGACTATTAAAGTGGATTTTTCCAAAATCATGTTTTTCATAAACTATAGGTTATATGTTAAATTGGTTTCACAAATTGTGATTTTATTTGTTTGGATAATAACATTTTAATTATAATTAAAGAGTTGTGTTGGTTTAATAAAAACAATTTGATAACTGCATAAAACCAATCTATATATGTGAGTTATCCTGATATGCATGAAAAATATGGAATGTTAGATATCATGCTTGGAATATTTTAATGTTATTTTTATTATTATAATTTTTTTAATAATAAACTAATTAATGTTTAAATTAAAACGGTTGGTGGATAGATTAAATCATATGATTCATAGTGAATTAAATTTGTTGATTTATTGGTTATCTTAGGTGTTTCATTAGTAATTTTACTTTTGAAAAAAAGTTATTTATTTTTTAGGTGACATGTTTTCTAAAATAAATATTATAGTAGTCGTATTAATTATTTTTTTTAAAATATTTTTTGAAAAATGTATTGGGAATATTTTCATAAAGAGTATTTTAATAAATACCATGTTATAAAGAAGTATAAAAAATGATTTCAATAAAACCGTTTTCTGATCTACAAAATTTTAAATATAATATACCTTGTGAAATATTTTATAATTATCTTTTTACAAGTTTTAGTTTGAAATATTTGTCTGAATTCATAGAATGTAATGAATCCTTTTAAATATATATTTATGTTTTTACTCCATAATTGGAATGTCATAATGATTTTTAAGTGACATGTATAATATCTTTAGTAAATTTTATGCAAAAATTCTAATCTATTTTGTCATAACATCTTAAGAAAGATTAATTTTCAATTTTTACTATTTAAATTTTCTAGCATGATAAATAGAAATTAATCATGTATATATTTCCAACTGATTGAATGACTATATAATGTTGTTGAAGTGTTAGATATAATAATTTTCTATCCTATATGAAGTTCTATGAATTATTTATAAATAATTGTGATTTGATTTTTATGAAGTTGTTTCATTATGTAGTGTTGTTTTTCTTTAATGATTTTTTATTTATATGTATTAGTTGTTTAATTTTTTATGGTTGTCTAGATGGATTTTTTATTATGTGACATTAATTATGAATAAGAGTCACATATGAATCCCCAAAATCCCAAGTTGTTAAATGATTATTTTTTCTAGGTTGATGTATCTAATCTCATGTTGATATGTGAGATTGATTAAACTGTTTGATACAATGTTTTATTAATGGAATTATTATTTTTTGATAAGTATCTACTCGATGATATTTTTTTAGACTATTTTAAATATGTTCCGTGATTATGTTATTTATTCCTATAAAGTGGATTTTGTATTCCTAATATAGTGAGATCCTTGAGAGGTATCTTTTGTGGTGATTGAATTAGCTATTTAATTTTTACTATCCATTATGGTTTTGTATCAATTCATAAGGAAGAGAATTGTAAGAGGGATATCTAATGTAAATGTATGAAATATTCCTTAGCCAGTTTTTCCATTATAGGTTTTTAGGATGTCATTAAGAGTTTTTTATATTTCAATAACAAGTTTTTTTCTAGATTATGAATGAAATTACTATTTTTTAAAAACTTATTTGTAAATAAAATTGGTATTTAATAATTTGATTTTGACATTTTATTATTTTACATAGGATTTTAAAAATTATTATAAATACTTATCTTAATTATTTAATTTTTTTTATATGGAAATTAATTTTTTTTAAACTTATTTTTACCCTTATACAATGTATTACTTTTTGATAAGGGTACGGATTGTTTTTAATAGCATGGGTAATGGTAAATATAATTTTTATGAGATTCATAAGAATAATAATAAATTTATAAAGTCTATATATGGGTATCTTCATCTATATATAAATGTTCTTGCATGTTTATTATCTCTCATAAGGGACTGCAAGAAATTCAATTCATTCTAATTATCATGTAAGTGTTTTTTTAGTTATCTACATCATACATAAGGGTATGTTTTTAAAGGATGTATAAATGTATCTTTGGGCTGGAAAAATGGTATTTCTATATTCATATAAATGAAATAGTCAACCTGTGTAAGGGTCTATCTGTATTTTCCTTTGTTGCATAAAGTGATTGTGTTTTTCACATAAGGGAATTCATGTGATTTTAAATCTCTCACAATGGTAGTACGAGATTTTTCGAAGCCTTCTTGAAGGTAACCAAAATCCTAAGGATAAAACCGTCTTACCCTTATAAATCACTTCTTTCCTATATAAATTTATGTTTTTAATTATAAAAATCAATTTTTTTATTATCGTTTCACTTGTACAACTCATTTTTATTAATTTAAGGGATTACAAATGTTGCGAATCAGGGATTTAAATGTATATTAATTGTTTAAAATTATTTCAATTTCTTAAAAACATTTTAATTAGATCAAAATCAAGATATAAATTAATAATAAATTAAATGAGAAGAATTCAGAAAGTCTGATGAGTTTTATGGAGTATTTGTAAATGTATCAATTTATTTTTAATATCAAGGAATTATCTTCCATTCTAACCTCTTTTATATTTTCTCGATTTAAGGTGATCCGTATGGATTCTTCTTTTTTGATTATTTGGATTATATTTCGATGACCCTTCTACAAATTTTAACTGACACACATCATCTTGTCTCTAATACTATTTTTCAATGACTTGTGAATGTTTATTTTCTATGTTGGGGATCTTTTACTTATGATTGTTAAAAAGTGTATGTATGATGAAAATAGGATATACAATCCCTATTTAGATGAATTTCATTAATATTAACTAGATAATAATAATTAATATATTTATGAATTATTATTTAAGAACATATAATATTATACTAGAATAGAGGGAAAAATCACATTTCTAACACTCTAATTTTTGATAATAAAATAAATTTTGTTCAGGAATTTCAGTAGGTGTATTTTAATTATAGAAATATATATTAATTTTGGAACAAATTATTAGACTGAATAAATTTCTATATCTTAATTATTTGGATACAAAATTCAATTGTTAAACATAGTTACCTTAGGAATCAAGAAATTCACCCATTAAGGTGTTGTTGTTAATATATTTAATGATAATTTCTACTTGGAGTTTAATGATTTCTCATGCTAAAGTTTATAATACTAAATTCTTATAATTCTATAAAATATCATAGAGAGGAGAATTATCATCATATTCCATATTATAATTTTCCCTAAATGTGAACTAAAAGGAAATTGTTATGTTATGTTGTTGAATATTATTACATATATAGTAATTAATGTTTTTTAATGGACGTGTTGTCAAATCCTGTAGTATTAGAATATATAATAATTTTTTTGGGTATGTGAAATTAGATAACCTTATAATTTATGGAAATGTTATCTAATATAATAGAAATGGATTGTTGTAGTAATTTCAAAATTATTATATACTTATGGGAACTATATATTTGAAAATTAATTACTGTAACATGATTTAGAATTTATGTATTTATTAATGAAATAAAAGTATTATCATATGCTATTCATGTAATTTCTGATGACATTAAAATTATATGGTTTTAGATTTTATCTGATGATATTGTCTCATGATATAGAATGATGATAATAATTTTGGAAATTATTCATGGGAGAGAAAATAATAATTTCATACCACAATGATAAACATATCAATATATTTATGATTATAAATATTTATATAATTTTAGAAATTTTATAATTTAAATTTTTGGTTGGGGGGTGACATGATAAGGATATTGTACATTTAATTATGCATGAATTCAATAAATGATTAAATGTTTGATCACATGTAAATAATTATCAAATATTTGTTTATTTTTATATCTTGCTTTTTCTTAGATAGTTTACTATCTGTTTGGATGTGTTTTTGGTTTTTTTCTATTATATTTAAAATCTTGAAAGAAATAAAAAACATAAAAATAGATTTCAATATTAGTAAAAATAACATTCCATGAGCAGAATAATTATTTATCATCATGGAATTGGATAAAAATAGAAATAATACTTATAACATGTTATGTTTATTATAGCTACATCTATCCATGGATATATGTTTATTAACATTTAAAACCTATTCATAAAAAATAGTTATTTCAAGTTGTATTTAATTTGGTTTTCTATTGAATATGAATATATTGTGGTTGAGCGATCCATTTATTGTTTGTGGATTTCTTGAATTACTTGATTCTATAGTCACAGATTCTATTCAAATTATGTGTGGAACAAGAAATTTAAAATGTATTTATGATTAATGGATTTAGATCCTTTATGTTATTTATTTTTAACCAAATATTATTAGTTATGATGATGATGGTGGCATAAAGTGTCTGTTATGATGGTGATGGTGGCACAACGTGCCCATTATGATGTTGGTGGTGGAATGAGGTGTCAGTTATAGGTATTATGTTTGATTGAGATAATATATGCGATTTTAAGAAAATTGTTATGGGATTATGATGTGGTTGAGATAAGTCCAGAGTATGAATTTCTCATTGATCGTCACTTTTATCTTGATATTTATTTTATTCCCCAATCTCCAATTGTATTTTCTATGATCACTCTCTAACTACATGATACAGTTTTATGCAATACACTAGGAGTGCATCTTTTATATGGTATCTTTGTACGATTCATTGAGTACCCACATGTTTATTAAATGAGAACTATAATTATAAAATAATGAGGTTAGTTCTTGATGCCTACTTAGTGATGACATATTTGCAAATATAATAAATGACTAAATAGTATCATTGACACTTAAAATTGAATGTTAAAAATTTAAGAATGGAAATTAAAAAATAATAATGTTAAAAATTAATTTTTTGCTTGATTTTTATTTTATTATTTGTTATATAGAACTTTGAGTTGCTAGAAAGATGTCATTTGTGACAATAGTGGAATCTGAGTCTTAATATAGGTAGTTTCCCTTAGTGTGGTTATGAGTAGTATCAATTCTGCATGTTTTTTTATTTTCTACAGACCCCAACCATGTCATAATATAAATGAATAAACATAGGTTCTTGATTGTTTTTTCCATAATATCTAGATTCGTAGAGATACAGATTGATGACTGCGCCCTCTCCCCTCTCTCTATTCAGCAGTAGTATTATGCGTGGCTATGCATTGTGGTAATCTTACATAAATATGTGTTATAGACTATGATAAATTGTGTTCATTTTGCAAGAATTTATTTTGGGTGTAATATCCTTTTTAATATTATAGGTCTGTTATATAAATTCTACGATATATTTAGGTACTTCACATATTGCACACGTTGTAATGGCTTAAAGATATATCCTGATTTATATATACATAATGTGTTTGGGATGAAGTTTTTCATGGAGGGAATGATATAATATGTTTTCCCATGTGTTCTCAAGCATGACTATTGTGAAAGATATGGGAGATCATGATGTGTGACATTGGATCATGATAATGGAAAACCATTGTTGAAGTGGTTTCAGGGTACACATTTTCTATATAAATATATATTCCCAAAATTTTGGGTTTTCTTTTGTGTGTTATTTTTTGAGTATTCCTTGGTGAGGATGGTAAAATAATAGTATACCTATTTATTTGATGAGTTAGTTTCATTTATTTTATCATGGGGATTTTTTATGCTTCTATAAATATTTTCCAAGAGAAGTTTCAAGGAGGGCGCTACTGAGTTAGCATGTTTTTTCTCACCTTGTGCCTAGATAAATTACTTCATAGGTTTGAAATAGATATTTGGTGATCCAAAATAAAATTACTAAGTTAGGGAGTTGTTTATAATCTGTTGAATCTTTGTGGTCCATGACAAATATTTGTGTCTTATTATTTTTCTTTTCATTTGTATCCATTTATGTAATACATCACATAATGTATTGGGATTTATCTTTTATTTATTATGAGTATGATATCTTTGGTAGTTTTACTCATATTATCTTATACTCATAAAATATTTATAAGGGTAATACATACTTTTTGTGTGATTATATACTCTTAGTGATAGTCTACAACTTCTATACTATTGTAGGTGGTATTAAGGTGTCATTATCTCTTCTCTCTATCATTCTTAGGAGGGATTCTGTCGGAGGGATGAGGTCATGATAGATAGAAAAATAGATTTTAAACTATGTTGTGTTTTCTAAAGTATAAAATGTTGGTAAGATGACATTTCCACAAAAATAAAACATGTATGGTGTATTTACCAACTCCTTATAAGATGGTAGTGATTCAACATTAGGCATTTTCTTGAGTTTTCATTGAATTATTGAAAAACAATAAATGACGATGATCTTAATGTAATAATTTTTATATAGAATTATCTTGTAGGATAAGAAAACAATACTTTGAGAAAAATTTCTAGAGAATAATGTTTGTTTCGTTTTAGCTAGTATTTTCATTGGTGTTTCCACCATGGGGGCATTGGGGTTGGTGTTGCCCTAGATTTTTAATGAACAAATTTCTTCTAACTAGACATGTTCTTAATATA
Source organism: Viscum album (assembly GCA_963277665.1). Classification (NCBI taxonomy): domain Eukaryota; kingdom Viridiplantae; phylum Streptophyta; class Magnoliopsida; order Santalales; family Viscaceae; genus Viscum; species Viscum album. The sequence goes on along the minus strand of OY728125.1, from coordinate 1,915,174,637 downwards.
ATTAATTCCAAATAACATTGATTTCATAAAATTATCTTATGATTGAATATTGGAAAGTGTTGGATCTCATACACATTCATGGTTATGAAAATGCAACACTATATTAGCGACACTACATTTAGCATAGATGTGCACAATGTTGGAATTCCCTCACTTTATTATGTTTTTTGATGTAGAAAAATTTCTTCTAAATTCACTACTCACATTCTTTAGAATTTTTATAAGTTTATTATTTATTTATATAATTAATTATCCATAGTTATCTTCATTGTATAAAATCAAATCTAGTCATTGTTGAAGTATTTAAAAATTAACAATGTATCAAATGATTTCATGAATGTATTAAAATCACATAAATTATTCTTCATATTCAATACATATTTCAAAATTATTTAAAGTCTACAAAATATTGTTTTACTATAGTGAATGGTATAAAAATGCCTAAAATAAAGACGAAAACCACTATAATAAGAATGATATATTTTTGAAAATAAAATTTCATCACAACTGGATGATAAATTTTCCCAAAGTAATTACTCTCTATATGTTTTATAGAGATTCCATTTATTCTTAAACATAATTATCAAACCATTGAAGGCAAAATGAGAGAATACTAGTTAAGAATTCAATTTATGATGCGTCACTTTCAATGATTCCACTCTCTCATGTTACTCATTCAGATTTTAGTTTCACACTTTCATGATTCAACTTATATAACAATATGATTAGTCTTTTTCCCTTCGTCATCAGAGTTCAAAGTTACCATAACTATATGTTTCAACTGATAACTAGTCAAAAATACCTTTTTATTATTTAATGCTATTTTATTTGAATTAAAATTATTTTTAATGGTATTATAAAAGAATTCCCAAAAGTACATGTCCCTTTTATTCACCAAATGAAAAATTAAAAAAATTTGAATGCATATTTTTTTTCAATAATAACAATTTAAAAATGATAAAATATTGTTAGGAAGATCAATGAACCATATCAAATTTGGGGTAATGACCATTGTACTAGAAATTCCATCAGCCAAGTGGTTTTATTAATGGAAGGTATGTGTAATGATATTGTTCAGGGATCAAAGATAATACATGCAGTTTGTCTGTCTGGTAGTCACCTTCCATGAAGGATGAATAATGACGTTTTTGATAGCATGAAACATAATTGTGGAGTCAAATTCAATATAAAATTTTCAGTAGACATGATTTTTTTCAATATACAACACATTTATAATAACAATAATTTTATAATCAATGGATGTGGTGAAACCACATGGTCAAAACATGCATCCCACTATTTGACAATGATGATTTCTGAAAATCACACCAGAATAAAATGGAAACAATTTCTCCTTGATACCCAATCCCTATTATAATTGATCTATACTTATTATGGATATCATCACATGACATACATGGTTCCAAAAAAATGATGATTCTAAATTTTAATAGTAACATGCTTAAGCATGGACAGATCATGAATTGAGTTATCATCATATCCTTTTTGATGACCATATACATATTTTATAGTAGAAAAAAAATGAGGTAATGATGACTAAAGATTTATCACCATTCCTTTATGAATGAATTTTTTAAAGGTAGTTTATATATTATAGATGACCTCCAAACTGTCCACTAGAAAAGGGAATGAGGTTACCTGATCATAAAAACCACCAATTTTTAATCATTTTAGATTAAAACCTAATATGTTACACAATAATTTATTCCCAAACAATATAAAGATTTATTGTATTTGGATATTAGATGCATAATCATCTAATTTCATGAAAATTATTCAACTTATCTTATAATATTATCCTATTGTACCTTTTTTATACTTATTAAAATGGAAAACTTTTTTCATAACCTCATGAAAATGGAAACATAAGAAATGTTGTGCTTAGATGCTATGTTAGGGTAAAAATTTGGGACATCAATCAAAAAAGAAGAAGTTATTATAAGATAATAATAAGGATACAATAACATGATTATAGCCTATGAAATCACACCCAACCATTTTTAAAATAAACATCACGAGTAAAAGAATTAGAAATTGTCATAAAAAAACACAAGTGCCGTAAGATTTTTAAATCATCAATAATGAATCATGATCAATGTGGTCATATAATAAGAATAAAAAAAATAAAATATGTGTGGAAAAATCATAAGAATATAAAATAATTTCATTATACAAGGATCACCACCAATACCATCATAACAAAGAGTAAATATTTCCACAGTGGATAGGGTTCACTCCCGATTCCTTTTTCATTCATAGTATTCAAAGTACCATATTATATTAGGTTCACTACCCATTCCATTTCATAAAATCTCACGAGATATAAATTTTTACCCAATGCATTGGAGGGATATACAATTTTGGTCCCACCCATCACATAATGAAATCCAAACATAATCATAACACTATATTATAAACATAATTATAATTTCATCATAGTATGACCCATAGAAAATAAGTGGGTTTGATAAATAATTCATCACAATTTAATCACCAGTAATCTAGATTAATATAGTGTATGGTATTATTAGATAACATCACTAGTGAACTAAAATATTCTTTTTAAAATGTTAGCACAAAAGAACAAATTTTTTTAAAAGCATTTAAAATAATATTTAAAAACTAGATAAAAACATCCTTTTTGGAAATTTTTTAAAACAAATCATTCAAAAATAAACTTGATTTGGGTTTTATATTTAAAACTATGTAAAATTATAAATTATATTTTATAATTAATAATTTTCATGATGGTGGGAAAATTTGTTTGTTCTATAAATGTTATAATTTTTTTTTCAAATTTTATAAAAAATGAACATATAACCCATATCAAAAAATAATATAGTTTACTATTTAAAAAATTGAAAAAAATAAAATTTATTTATAAATCACTGTAAAAATTAATTGTAATTTGTAAAAGAAAATTATCGAAACATTTTACATAATTTGGACATGGAAGAGAAATATTCACGACCTAAAATAGAAAATATGGTAGGTTTTTCTTTAAAACATTATTTCAGTATTTTAAGTAGCATAGAATTGAATAATTAAAATAATACATTATAATACAATATGTATCTAATGGAAAATAAAATATATGATTATTAGGAATTAAATTTCAGGTAATATCGCACAATGGAAATCGATACATAAATAATCCAAATAGAATGTGAGATTCAAACATAAAACCCTACCTCGTATACCAAATTTTCTTGTATATACAAAAAAAGATTATATAATAAATTTTGGTTTAATATAAATCAATATGAGAACCATATTTAGACTTTAATAAGAATATATCATTTAATTTTAACCAAAAAACACCCTTTTATTAACAAATCTTCATTGAAATCTATATTTTGGTTCTTAACTATTATGTTTTCCATTTATATTTAAATTTGATGATTCTAGTTCTTTCACCTTGGGAATAGGTTTGTGATATTAATTATTTATTAAATATCTCATTTATTTATAATATTCACTTTTATTAAAAAACGTGTAACGTAGTGATGGGAAATGATTTACATCCCTTCATGGAAGCAGTAGTGCATATGTACGAGCATGTGATGCTTTAATTTTTTAATTATAGAAAGAAAGGAATGTAAATATTAATTTTTTATTCCAAAATATCTATTAAATAATAAATTATATATATATTCTTTAAATTCATCAATATTTTTTCCCTATAAATAAATGAAAAAAATGAATCATGTCACTTCATGGAGACATCTGTGCATATGTACACATGAACAAAACATTCAATTTCAATTATATGGATGAGATGTAGATAAAAATTTTCTAGGGATATAATAAAATTTCTGAATATTTATGATAGTAAATAAATTATATTTGGATGGAAACCATTGATTTTAGGGATGTGGTAGAATAAATAATCTGGAAAGAACTCAGTTTTGATGATTTCTTGTCCATTGAGTATCTTCCTTTGGGTTATAACATGAGTCTTCCATGAATAGTCTTTTGGTGAGAAAAGAAATTATATTAAAGGGGAAGTAATGTTGGGAATATATCTGGGTAGGTATTTTTTGATCTATATCACTCAAAGCATGTGATGAAGTGAGAAGGTGCGGTTACCCTTTATAATCGGGGAGAGGAGAAACCTTGTAAATATTCATTCTTTTAAAATAATATGAAGTAATTTTTTTGGAAGGTGGTAAAAAATGGGGAAAAGTTTTATTTTATTAAAATAGTAGATCAAAATAAACAGAAAAATTCAATGTTTGAAATGTTTTGTAGATATTTTAATGCTTACCTCTTAGTTTAACCCCCTTGATAACCCTCTTTACCGGTACAATAATGACAAGAGTTTTACCATTGTAACTATGAGTTTTGACTAAAAATTAATTTGAATTTATTAAATACCATTTATTATGATAATTAAAAATATGGAATCCATTTTTTATTACTTAATTCATATATTTGTCTTAAATTAATTCTAATATCCATGCACAAAACATATAAAAACATTTTTTCGAAAAAAGTTTTTTCAATCATAAAAATGATTTTATTATAATTTAATGACTAGTAACGACCATGGAATGAATGATAATTTATTTTTTTAAATAAAAATATTTAAAGTTCATTAAAATAATTTATAAATTGTGATAAATTTATTTTATTAACACATAGGACACATAAAAATAGTTTTATAGAAAATATATCTTTTATATTTAAATTATATTATCTTTATATATAACCATTTGAAAAAAATTTAGGAATAATCATTACTTTTTTTACATGTTTGAATAATACATTACCATAATTTTAATACTCACAACAAAATAAATAAACTTATTAATAAATTATATATAATAAAAACAATGTTTATAATCAAAATTTTTTTGATTATACATGAATAGCTAGAATGACATTCCTTATAATTTCTATAATATTTCATGAATGTATTAACAAAATTTTAATACTTTAATTTTATATATTATTTATATTTATACTATCCCTAAAATGTTTTAAATTTTATAAAAAATGAAAAGTCAATAAAACTATTTAGAATATTTTCTTTAGGATAATAGTATTTCCATAAGTGAATTTAACCCTATTTTCAAGGTCACTTTTTATAAATTTCATTTAACAGTATGTTAATGTATTTCGTATAATATATTTTGAAAATTCAACATTCAATTATGTTTTATTTGTGCTCATCATAATCTATAGAACACATTAAATTTATTAAAGATAATATATTCTAAAATACAAGGGTTTTACATTTTATCCCACTTATTAGAATTCAACCCAAGAAATTCTTATACCCTAATAGAAAAAATGAAGAATATTATACCTCCGTACTTTATTATATACATAGTTATCTTTTTTAGGTTTGTGGGTTTTCCACAAGACTTTGACCATGTTAGTTTTTTGGTTTCACAACACTTTATCTCTATGATCCCATTTTTGCATAGTTTGTTCCTTATAAGAAAGGTCATACTACAGTAGTAAAACCATTGAGCTAAGAAGATGTGAAAGATCAGGTATACACTTCCTAAATATAAATACATGGAATACATCATGAACTTTATAGAGGTTTATTGGATCACCAAGTGATATTCTACAACCCCTACTCGATCTAAAATCTCAAAGGGAATATGGTATCTATGGCTTAGATCCCACTTCCTTTCGAAAATCATAACATTCTTTAAGAAGATATCCGTAATAATACCCTATCTCTACCACTAAAATATATAATTTTCTAAGGTCATTAGTTTAAGACTTCATTTATCTCTGATAATATTTAATGTAGTGTAGAATAAATGCAAAAGTCTCTATCATTTCATTACATAGATTAGGTCCCAATAATTTCTTTTCACTAAATTCATATTAGTATGTCAGAGTTTTACACTTCCTTCTATTTAGGTATTCATGATTCATTTTGAATAATAATTTTAAATATATTGGTCTATGAAAGTTCAACTATAGGAATCTTTTGATCCCAAAATCTTTTGAAATATATATAGAAAGAGCATAGTATATCTTTAAGTTTTTGAATAGCTTTCTCAGACTGACCATCTATATGAGGTTTCATTATAGTTACAAATTTTAACTCTGTATTCAATTCATGATAAATAAAATTCTTGAACATGAAGGTACACATCAGATCTTAATTATATATATTTGAGGGTGGTACTTCATGCATTATTACAACTTTCATAATGTAAATTATAGAATGTTGTTTAATTGAGAAATTTTCTCTGATAAAAATAAAATTAATTGACTTCATAATGAAATCAACCACAATGAAAACTGTATTATATCCATTAAATGACATGGGGAGTCTAATGATGAAATAAATATTGATATGTTCTCATGTCTATATAGGTACGGCTAATAGATTAATCATCCCATTATACTTATGATAGTTAGCCTTAAATTGCTGACATACCAGGAATTTAGATTTTTACTATGTAGTATCCCTCTAGAGGTTTTTCCACTAATAAATACTATTTAAGACACCTATACATCTTTGTTCTCCTAGCATGGATATATAATGTTTAACTATGTAGTTCATCTAACATCTCTTTATTCAATTATGGTATTTATTAGACACATATTATATTCCTGAACCTAGTCATTCTATCACTACTATAGTTGAACTGAATTATATTCCTCCCCTTTTATTTTAGTTCCACATCTTTATTTGATTCCATTTTAATCATTACATAAATGAATGTTTGAACATTCATTTGAAAAATATATTATTTATAACTTTCCATCATGATTTAATTATCTATATCTATATATCAAATAATATAGGATCTCTTTCAATCCTCAACATGGATAAGAAATTATGGTCTTTCTGACTTTAATCAGCTATCATTTTGTTAACATTCCAAGGGGGATAATGTTTCAAAAGTCATAATACTTAATCAACTCCAAACATATCATTTAGAATATATTCAGAAATTTTTATGTGAATATCTACAACATTATTTTATGATTAGTATATATATATAAATATTATATCACCATTCAGAATAAATATAATTCCTCTATATCTTTAATTAAACAATTAATACTGCCATCTTGAAATCATTAATTAGGAAATATTTCTCATGAACCATCAACTGGTAAGCGGCATAAGTGACCACCTTCTTATATTGGATGGGGAAACATCCTAATACATTATTAGATTCATATTTATAAATCCTAAATAACTAGTAGTGTAGTGAGATCCTAGGTATACCCACTAACCATCCCTCAAATTCCATAAATATCTATTTACATTCATCGGTCCAAAGGAACTTTACTCCCTCCCATGTAAACATGGTTAGTTGATTTTATATTAATGAGAAATTTCTCACAATGAGTTGATATTATCTATAAAATCTATAAAAACTATGGATATCATTCACCGTGGCTAGTCTGGGGAAATATTAAATAACATCCATCTTTAAAGGATCCACCAATACTCCCTCTCTTTTAATTTCGTGACCCAATATATTATCTTTCTGTCGCTATAATTTACAATTTATATTTTTTGAATACGGTTTATCCTTCCTCAAGTTCATAAACATATTTTTTAAATGATTTACATTATACTCCTTAATATGGGAAGATATAATAATATCTTTTATATAGACTACTACAAAATGATTTAGGTAATATCTGAAGAATATATTCATTAGATCCATAAAGAATGTGCAGGAATTGGTATGTCCAAGTAGATCACTATACACTCATAGTGTTAATACCTCCAATAGAGGGTTAACATGTATATATTCATTATTTTAATTTATATATGATTCCATTCATATCAAAGGGTATCATTGAAAATGTGTTGAGAACCATGTAGTTGATCAAATTATCAATCAACAATGTATAGATGATACTTGTTATTTATAATTATCTTGTTATGTTTTTGATAACATATAATAATAGGTATTAAAATGATTTTATTCTTAGAAATGAGAATATTTTCAACCCATGATGAATCCATATGATGCATGGATCCCTTTTATATATTTTATTTGAGTTTCTTTTTTAATTCCAACCACTCAATTGGTTTTATTCTAAAAAAAATTTGTAAAAGGGTTAACACCAGGTATGAGTTCTATAGATAACATAAATTCACAATTTTGTGGGATAGTAAAAAAATATTCAATAAATATATTATAATATTCATAAAAAATAATAATTCATTCAATTATGAGTTTTTTCCACAACCATTTATGATAAATACACCTCATCAAGGGGTCACAAGGAAAAAATGATGGAAGTAATTTCCATTCTAAGTTAATGTTCATCCTCAAAATAATATATTATCATATAATAATTTAGAATATAAAATTTAACTTTAATTCATCATAAATTGATTGGGATAAATATTGAGATATACAATCCATTCACAAAATTAAATCAAATCAAACTAGTGGTAGAATTAAAATATTTTCAGGAAGCACATTCCAACACAATTCTATTAGAGAGGATTTACATGCAAAACATATGATCATCTTAACTTTAAATGTTTTCATTGATAATTCAATATATTATCATTTTTGTGGTTTTGTGATAAACATGGAATATTATTTAGACATAAAAAATTACTCAGTTATAGAATCAAATAAAACATTTGAAATTCTAGAGTGGGTGATAAGTGTATCTTTCACCACATTGTTCATATAACCCACTTATTCAGTTTTGATCACATGAGATTTCACATAGTGTCTTGTATTAGGAGGTTTTTTATTGTATTTGTCATTACTAATAATAAAATTCATGCATTAGATGAAATAATTACCATATTATTTAAAATTGATGCATTGGAGTGTGGGTGGTGCATTCATTTGGGATTTCTCTCTATTCATTTCATCAACTATCAACAAAAAATATCATATATATTCATTTTTTCCATGTAATTATTTTTTATACTTTAAAAATTTACCATTACACTTAATTCAATTTCCCTCATTCTTATTTCAATACATTTAACATGTAGTAATATTAATTTTTATTCAACCATGTTTTTTATTATTTATGTTTTGTTGAAATTACATATTTATCTTCTTTTCCAAAAAACAATGAGAATAAATATATAATTAAGACTTTATTTTTTCATTGAGATCATGTTGAACAAATTTATTCATATAAACTATTGTTCCTTATGGATAACACCATTCTAAGACATTAGTTCAATCCACTACAGAATTAATAGATTTTTTTGGTATAGATGGTAAAACAAGGTGAAAACCTAAAAACTAATTATAAAAATTTCATATTTAAAAAAATAAATTCATAAGAATTCTACCTTAGCTTAAGGAATTCCATTTACCATTTCATACAATGATTTCAATGAAAGTAATTACTAAAATAAAAGATCTCAAAATCCTACCATTCCATTGAACAATTACTTTATATTGCCTCATATTCTTAATAAGTGTCCACAATTGATATATTTGAACTGAAAAATGATAAATAACCAGTAATTTTTATTTTCATATATAGAGCACTAGAGAATGGAAAATATACTTTAAAAGCCATTGATCTATTATTTAAAAATTAGTAGATCAAAGGATCCAATAAAGGATGTTGGATGTTTCCCCACGAAATGTTCAACAATGTATTACTCCTTGCTTTTTCATTATTTGAAAAACATATTTCATTTCTTGCGATGATTTCCTAATCATAACAAAACAAATTTATATTCCAGTCTCTATGCCTTTTTCTTAATATTGAGTAATATCATTACATTTACCCCAAAATTAATTTTTAAAATGATTCCACATGGTTGTTTCCATTTACTAATACCAAAAAACAATTTATGTATCCAAAATCATTAATAATAGTTATAAATAATATAACCATAAAAATAATTCCAAATATATCCTAAATTTGGACACCATCTTTTATAACTATGACACTTTAGTTCATACAATTCAACTTTTATTCCATCATAACATTTCCTACATTATTTGTTTATATTGATAATAAACTAATATTTAAAAGAAACTCAACCCTACCTTAACATAAAATGAAGTTATTCAAGTATAATGTAATGACATATTTTATAATTTTATAATAAAATATAATATATTACACAATAATTCACACCCTAGAACCAGAATGGTTTTGTTTATTTGGAGACTATATATATAATCAGTTTATCTTAGGAAATATTTATAAGCACACCTTAAATGTTCTTCCCACATAGATTATTTTTTAGATATATCTTTTATAATAGATTATTTAATAACCTATGGAAAATAGAAACATATAAAAGGGTTGTCTCAGATGATTAGTAATGGTAAACATGGGAGAAATCAATTGAGTATCATAATTGAGGAAAAGATATTAATAATCTCATGGGAGAATCAATATAATTTATGATAAAATACCAAAACATTTATAGACCATAAATCAAAAGTTAAGGAAAATAGCCTCAAGAAAACAAAATACAAGATTCATAAGAGGGATGAGTCATAAATAATCACTTAATATACCTAAGAGCATATCATAATTATAAGAATATGTTATAAAAGTGTGGCAAAGTAATAGTTATATAATTTGATTTTAGTTGGAATGGATTACTACCATGGCCATCAAAATAGAGTGGACTGAGTCCCATAGTGGATTGAGTTCACTCCTCATTCCCTTTTCATTCCTGGTAGATAGAGTCCTGAATTGGATTTGATATACTACCCATTAAATTTCCTAATATGTAATGAGATATTAATTTTTACCCAATTTTTTACAAGGATATATAATTACAGGAACATCCATTATTTATTGAAAACCATAGTTAACTTTACCATAAGATCATTAATACATTCATAATTTAATTTTATCACAACCCATAGAAAAGAAATGGTTTTCATAAATATTTATTAATAATTTAATCATAAAATATACCTAGAAATAAAGTGAATGCTAAAATATTTGAGTATCCTAGTGAATTATAATTTTCATTAAAGGATATCGACTTAGAAAAATTAATTGGAAAAAAGAGAAAACACCATTTTCTTTTTTTTAATATTTAAAAAAGCAAAAAACCTAGAAAAATTAGAAAAATATTTTTTTGAAATAATGTAAATGTATAAAGTAGATTTGATAATTAACAATGGTCATAACATTTGGAAAAGGCATTCATTTTGGAAACAAAGGAAAAAAGTGATTCATTTCATTGTTATCATACTATATAACATTAGGATAATGGTCCTAAATTTTAATTTGGTTAACATAATAATATTAATATATATCATTAACAAAAAATATTTAATCACCCATTTACAAATAATTCTCTATTATTGTCAATATTTTAGAGTTAGTGTTTCCATTTTCTATGAAATTTTTGGTTTGATGGTTTTGATGCTTTCAAAAGTTTCATGGTAATAAAATCTTATTCATCTCATAAATATTATATCTATTTATTAATTTATAATTTTATAACTGATCTTTTAATGCGGTTATGAATATTGAATTATATAAATTTGTGGATGTTGTATTCCACACACATATATGAGTGATGCTGTCATTTTTCAATGAATTTAAAATAAATGAAGGTAAATAATAATTTAATTTTCCACAATATTAATTATATCAAAAATATAATATATATTTATTAAATACATTAATATAAACATCCATGTGAGGTTCTGAAGAAAAATGAAACACATCAATTCACCGAGATAGTAGTGAATACTTACTTATGAGCGACATTTCACTTTATATAAGATATATGAGAAATAGATAATGATTTTTAAAACATAATAATATCATATATATATATATATATGATACTGATTTAATTGTATAAGTATAGTTAAAATATATTTTCAGGAGGTTTATGAAGAAATAAACATGAATAAAGTTGGTTATCGCAATCACCTTCTCTTTGGGTATCTTGCTTTGGATTATATCTTAAGACTTATTAAGTTACTATTTGGGTAATATAATTTCCGGTAATACATGGGGATGAAATTTTGGAAGAAATTTTGGTAGGTATTTCTTGATCAAGATTTAACAATGGGTGTGAAGAAGCGAGAATTGGAAGTTCCATTTATAAGTGAGTGGAGTAGAACCCTTCTAAATATTCCATGTTTTAAAATTATATAATGTTTTTATCTTGGGAAAGTTTTTCCAAATGAAAAAATAATAAAATTTAGGAATTTTTTTTGTTTAAATACACCAATTAAATAATATTTAAACATGTTTTATAGATTTTTAAGCCTTTTATCTTAGATTAATCCCCTTCGTTAAAACTTTTTAACCTCTATGTTGGGGAACAGATTTTCACCGAAGCAACTATTAATCATGAATAAAATTTATGTTCATAGTATTATCTATATTAAATTATGAATATTAAAAATATTTAATACATTTTTAAAGAAAGAATTTATTTATTTAGAATAAATTATTTCAAATATCTTATTATAAAATGCATCAAAATCTTTTTTATGAAAAATCTTGTAAATAAAATCAAAATGATTTTTTTCTCATTAATTTATAGTAATAACCATTTATGAATTTAAATTAATTTTAATGAATTTTATATATAGAAATTTAATTAAAATCATTCATTAGTAGTTATATATTTAATTTATTAATATAAAAATACATTTTTTACATAAAATCAGTTTTATAAAATATATCTCTATCCCTTCAAATTATCATTATTTTATTTATAAACAATTGATATAAAATGTATTAAATAGAATTAATTTTATACATGTGTAAAAAAATACTTTTCTATATGTTTAAGAATCAAAATAACAATAATTAACTTTTAAATAATGTATATTTAATTAATACAATGATTGGTAACTAAACATGTGTGTTTAGAAATAATTTGTAGACAATGATTCCTTATCATTTAACAAATATTTTAGGAATATAATTAATTGATTTTATAACATTAATTTAATTTATAATTTTTATTATCATGATTCCTCAAAAGTATTAATTTTAGTAAAAATCCATAATTTAACAAAATTATACATATTAGTTCTCTAAGATCAATGATATTTCCATAAGTAAATTTTAAATAGTTAAAAATCCATATATTTTAACAATTTAATTTAACTAACTATTAATTTATATATTTCATATTTTTTAATATGGTTTCATACATTTACCTTCAGGTTTTCATGAATTAAAATCTATCAAACATATCAAATTTATTAAATAAATATATATTCCAAAAATTTAAGGTGTTATATGGTATCCCCATAGAGTAAATGAAATATCCCAAGAATGAAATACAGGTTTAAAAAATTTCTCTTATAATTCCCTTTGACAATTATTTATGTTTCTTATTTTTAATCCACTCAAAAACACCCCATAAATAGACATCATAGAAAACATATTGTGGGTTCCCAAATACTGATTTTAGATCAAATCAAATTACATACTGAATTGATGTTTTACTTGTTTTCATAAGGTGAAATAATTATTGAAGACAAGTCACTCAAGTATAATTAAAAAAAGAATTTTATACATTCCACAGTATCATCCAAATAAAAAAATTTCAACTAAAATTATTTACTATGTACTTTTAGTAAGAGTATCTTTTTTTATAAGTTATTATTCTACTAGAGTTGGCAGAATGAATTCATTAGGGTTCAATTAAACAATATCAAAAACTTTACACACACCCCCACACATTATTTTTGTTTCTAATATATATACATTAGGAGATGAATGAGTTTAACGTAATTAATTTTCAAATCATAATATTGTATATTTATAATAATTCCCTTAATATTATTAACTTTTCTGTATGGTTTATTTATTTATCATTAGTCTTAAATATATCTTTCTCCATTATTATATCTTGAAAATTGAAAGTAACATTCTGATTTGATTGAATTGATTTTTATTGAAAAAAATTAATATTATAAAATTATAGTACATGGGTTGACTATAATGTGTTTATAATTTATAATTACGATCCTAACTCCTTCTAAACATCACTTTATAAATCTTGTGAGATTGGATTAATCCACCTTTATCCATTAAATATAAAGATTTGGTCTTTATCCACTTACTATAAATGGCTCTCGTTCGAATAGACCTATATTTACCACTCTAATTGACTAAACTATAACACATTGAATAGTATATACTATCTATATTTTAATTTTATGATTCATCCTATTGTAGGGTGTTGAAAAACAAAATTATTTCTTAATGTAGTATAGAGGCTGACTAGGGTCCTCTAACATGAGGAGATTTCTCAGTTGTTCAATCACTTAATCGAATTCACCTAAAATAATTTTTTGTGTTTTCATTTTATATTAGAAAGTAAGGAAATTGAAATGAAATAAAATATGAAATTAACATGTAATGAAAAATGAATTAATGAAGAAATTACTTGGACTTTATGGTTTTGTTTGTGGGTTCCTTCTTGCTCATAATTGGTATTTACATTACGATTGATAATTCAATTCTGAGATCTCATACATGAATTACTATTATTTTATTTAGTGGTGGGAATTATCAAATGAATTTATCAATCTCAATTCCACATCCTCCTATAATCAAGGTTAGTGTTACGCCCTGTTCGAGAGTGTAAAATCTTCTAAGACCTCACTTCATTATATGCCATTTCATATATAGAATTGTTCAACTTCATCATATTAAGAGCTTTTATTCATTATAAGGGAGGGAAAGATTTAATAAATAAATAGAAATGATTTTCATTTTAGTTTCATGGTTTAAGGTTCACCACATCCATGCACCATTTCTCTTACTCATAATAAACATAATAAAACATAATAAATTAAGCATATAATGCTTGTAATTTCCACTGACCTCCCTTGGGAAAGCGTTGTGTAAAGAAATCATTTTTAAGGGTAAGTGGTCACGATGAAAAGAATAGAAATAAAAGAGGAGAATAAAATTAAATTAATTGCATGAGAAATTAAGAAGAATAAAAACACTAATATGAAATCCCAAAATAAAAATAGAAGAAGAAGAAGAGAACAATAAAATAATGAGAATATATGTAGAAGGAAAGAGGGTGGATGGGTTGAGAAAACAAAAAAAACCCTTCATTAATTATAATTTATTTAAATGAAATTAAAAATATATTACATTAAAAATCAATTTAAACTTAAAAGAATAAAAAGAAAAATAAAACAAGAAAACAAATTGGTGCTACAGCTTCCCCTCAAGATTCTATAATCCAGAATATGTCCATAGTTTGAAACACCATAACTTCAAGTCACCAAATGTTTAATTGATATTAGTTGTTGAAAATTTAATTTATTATCTGTCCTACTGATTTAACATTAATTGGATACATTTAGAAGAATTTATTTAATTAATAATTTGTATGACTTTTTTTGTCCATGAATTCTAGAAACAATCCTTCCATTAAAATCCTTTATTGGACAACTTATTGATTTTATAACTCCTTGATATTTTTTGGTGAGATGAATCTATGAGTCATTGTTCAATTTCATGTGTAATCACCTCAATTTGATGTGTGTAGACTGATTTATTTGTTAGTTATAGAGTTCATGTCCATGCTATCTGCCCCAAATATTTTCAAAATTCAATGATTTTTTCGTGCCCTTTGATGTTTGAGTCAGCTCTTTTCCTAGAAGATAATGATTAATAAAATTAATTTATAAAATATATAAAAAACTAATCAAATAAATTATATTTATATTATAAACTTTATGCTCGAAAAACTAATGTTACAGAAAACTGTTTAATTTTCAAAATTAACCAATTTTCACATTTTTTCCCAAAACACACCATAAGTCTAAATTTCTTATAAATAATATCAAATTGATAAATTGGTATGCTTTAAATAATTTCATTTTATATATAAAATGTGGAGAATATTTGATCTATCACCTTACAAGAAAGATTATTTTCTTGAATTGAATAAAATGACCAGTTTTCATTGTTTGAATTATTTATACTATATCAACATATTATGAAATAATTTATCTTCATCTTTTTGAGTCAATGTATTCTAATTTTATTCCATTTGTATTTACTATATATATTTTATAAAAAATATTATTTTCACTATAGAAGTCATTTATTCCATGTTTATTACTTTCACCTCCTGGAAATCACTATGTTCAATCTCCACTTGTAGGTGATATTAATTTCCAAATAACAATCTATATGGGCACATAAAAGTAGGTTTCTGATATGTGGTACTATATACCACAAGTGAATCATATAACTTTATGTCCAATCCTTTATTGTGTTTAAAACTACCATTTCTAAAATACCCTTTGAATATATTTTTGAAATGTCATCTTATTCTTATTCTGTGGATGGTAAATAGTAAAAATTTTATACTTGCACCCATATATCACTATAAAATCTCTAACTTAATATTCTTTAAGTTAAACCCATTATCATTAATAATTGTTCTAGGAATAATATATATGAATTTTTTTTTTCAAACATCAATTTAGAAAATCTCATGTTGTATGGATATTAAATAGCTTTTACACATTTTTAATCCTAGTCAACTATAACAATATTATATTACCTTCTATATTTTAATAATGAATCCCAATTCCCACACATAAACGAGGTAAAATTATATATTCAAATGATATCTAATTTCTTATATTTTTATAACATTTAACATTTTCATCGGGTTTTTATAGTTTGTAGAAAACAATATATAATCCATGAAAAATACTAGCTATTATAATTCATATTCTATCACCATATTATAAATCATAAAACATCAATAATTACATACATAGGGTAATTCTTGGAAATATTTTATGTTTTAATGAACCTCTTCCATATGCATAATCCATTAAATTATTCTATTCACTCCCTATTTTTATGGGAATGGATAATCCTAAATATTGTATCACATATTTTCCAAGAATATTTATTTTAATTCAATGTCAAACCCGCTATAATTATTCATATAACAGTATAAATTTTAATTTTATAATACCGTAGAATACCTATAGTTTTAATCTTAAACAATTGAAGATCCTATAAATCTATTAATAGGATGAGTATAATCTTTGTACGAATCCTCAAATCATGAAAACTGATATGTGGATTAGTTCTCAACTTGTTTACGATATGTGATATCAGATCTAAAATCTTGTAACATAAACATCTATATGATGATCATTGAAATTATTTATTATTTTACAATAGATAATTTAATACTGACCGGTCAATCTAATATGTTTACATGATACCAATGAGGCATGGTTTTATTTTTTCATAAGACACACTACAACATATGTATCATTCTTTAATATTTAGTATTTTAGTTGTGATGTATTTTTCTTTTTATTTTCATACTAAATTAAATAATTTTTCTTATACTTCCTATATCTTAGATCAAATCATACTAGAAAAACATTAACAAACCCTATACTCTCAAAATTATGAGTCCAATTCAGAACAATGATTATATGTGCTAAAATCAAATCATTCTTTAGTATTATGAATCCCCAAACATTATTTTAAATTTTTAAATATTTATCCTTTCTGAGAAGTTATCATTATTTTTGAGAGCAAATTTGGGTCACTGCTCAACAAGACACCTAATATTGTCTATGGAATGGCTATAAGGGAACTCCCATTCCCTATAAGTTGGAAAAATTTACAAGAGAATTAGAGTGCACACAATGTGAACAATTTATCATAATTAAAATGATCAATCATAACTTAAAAATCATAAAAAATCATTGCCATTGAGTATCCATACATTGGATGTCTGTGCCCAAATAAGTTAAATAGTATATGAATATAACAAACCTAATATTAAAAAACAATAAAAATATCATGAAAAACTAAAAATAAAAATAAAAATATAGAGTATATGAG
Organism: Viscum album; assembly: GCA_963277665.1. Taxonomy (NCBI): domain Eukaryota; kingdom Viridiplantae; phylum Streptophyta; class Magnoliopsida; order Santalales; family Viscaceae; genus Viscum; species Viscum album. The sequence goes on along the minus strand of OY728125.1, from coordinate 1,915,156,820 downwards.
AAAATTAAATGAATATAGGAGGTGAAATGGACGACATAGCTACAAAATAAAATTAAACCAAAATATATAAAAGAGTCTCTTTATGACCTCAACATAATTATACATCATATAAAAAAGTTATATCTACAAGAGTTCCAAAAACTAAGACTTCAAAAGAATCTTAGGTATACCAATTATTAGTGATATAGGTTTGTGTTTCATAATATATCAGTACGTAATCTACAAAGATTCCATAAATTTAATTTTTATATAGAGAACATAAATTCATTTATGAAATAATCTACTTACAAATAGTCCTTTTTTCATTAAAAAAATTATGAATATCCCAAATCTAAATTTTAAAACTAGGAAAAATATTTAATAAAAAATTTAAATTTAAATTTTATAATCCATTTTAAACATTCCTTTGAATTTTTTACACATAATTTAATATAAGAAATTTTGAATAAAAAAACAAAAAATAGTTTTACTAGAGGAATGATCATGTCAACAATTATAAGAAACATAAAATCATAGAATGATGTAAGAATGAAATGAAATAGAATAATCGAAAAAGTAGTCGAACAAGTAAAAATTTTAAAATTAATAAAATTTTAAATATATACAAACAATCATATCATGATTAAATAATATTATTAAATGTGAAATATAAACTTCTGATTGATTTAACCAAGCACCACTAGTTGCACTCCCCTAAAATAATGGAATTTACTCTACATTGGGATATCCAATAAGTCTCATGAGCACTAGTTAGTAACCATATCCCAATTCATCACTTGTATATTTGGGATCTCAATAATAACAATAACATGATGTTCTATACCATTAATCAAATTAAAAAAATCTACACATTATAATATTATAACCTCATCCCATATTCATAAACAAAATAATTCAAATCCCAACATGGTCAATGAAATAATAACACAATCAAATAATATCATAATATCACACATGTATAGTGAGGACACGAGGACTCTATTGGGTGATTTTCATTTGAGAATAACCATGTAGAAGGATCCAATAGGGTCTTAAAGTATAAAACTAGTAATCACATACAAAATTCAATTAAAAACTATTTCTATGTTTGTGTGACTTGATAATATCTATAAAATTTTCAAATCGTTTGTAAGGTTTTGTTTTATAAATCTTCTATATAATCCCAACATTGAAAACAACTTTAAAATGAAAATATTTTCTGAAATATATTTTTATTTTGAAGAAGCCATGATTATTTTTTAAAAACTCATACCTCACAAAAGAAAATACATAAAACCTTATTATAAATTATATATACAATAATAAATGTGTATCACACAAGAGAAGTACATAAATAATAAAATAAAAACATCAAATCACTTAAACAATAAATTTTTCTAATAAAACAATAGCTCAATCTCCTAAAATAATTCATTTGAAAAAATTTGTGAAATTAAAAATTCATATAAATTACCATATTACTTGTAAAAACCTCTCAAGAATTTTATCAAACATATAGTATTAATATATCCTTTTTATAATACATATATTCTCTAAACCATAAATAAAACATATAAAAAAATTATAAAACATTTAAACCTTATATAATAAATCACCAAAATTCCGAAAAAATATATTATTCTATGGAAAATAATTTTACAAAAATGCAATAATCTAAAAGTGATTCAAGTATAGGAAAACAAACACAAAAACACCTTCCTCAAATTTTGTGCAGATGGTATATAACCCTTGAACATGGAAGGATGATGACCCAGGAAACAATGTACACAACCTAATATTAAGAATAAAAAGAATTATTAAGACCTCACCTTAGGGTTTTCCATTAGGATGTACAATAAGATAAAATATGGTAAACCAGAAGAATAAGAATAAGAAGAAGAGATAGAGAGATAGATAGATATAGAGAGGATGGGAAGAACTTACCATGAAAGAAACCACTAGAAAATCAATGGAAAATTCTCTAAAAATAAAAAGGGTATGAAGGTACAATGTGACTACGTATCTGTTTTGTTTTGTTCCATATAATGAGGAGAAAAATACCAAAATTTTTGTAAAAGGCATGTAAGGGAAGAATAAGAAAATCAAATTTTTAGGAAACTAGGTAAGTTGTATGGTTAAGTCACACAGTTTACTAAACCATGAGCTAATTAAGAACCCCTTACTAGAATCAATTTGGCGGAAACATAGTTTAGATATATGGTCTAGAAAACAATTCACCAACTATATAATTCACAATTGATAAGTAATTATATTTTTTATATGGTTGTCTACACAATTATCACTAAGCATGCGTTGATCATTGAGACTTATAATTCATAAATTTTCTATGAATTTTAACCTAGAAATAGAAGATAATATTTAAATTAATCATTAAATTAAATTACAAGTAATGTTAAGGTTAGAACGTGAAAATTTTCCCTAAGATAACACATTTGAAAAAACAAAAGTCATTGATTCCCAGAGAACAATTTATGAAAGACAAAGGAGTTCTAACTTAAACTAATAAGATACTCATAACCCAATGTCAGAATTCCATTGAAATAATGTACATCCTTCAGGAACACTTCTATATCGAAATTGAAACTCACACCCCACTACCAAATTGAGAAGAACAATAAATAGATACCCAAGGTATGTCTCCCCAAAATTTATGAATTAACTCACATAGGTTATTGACACCATAACATAGAGACACTACAAAGAACTACCCAAAGATATTAATAATGATATTGAAGAAAAAATATCCAAATTAATACATGTTCATAATTCCTTATAAAAATGATCATTCTCTAAATTAGAAGAAAACATAGAAAAAACTCAATCAACTAGCAAGAGAACCAAACCAATTACAACGAAAGAGTAATAAGATTTATATAAGGATTCCTGAAAAAATAGATACCTCATATTATTTAGTAACGCAACATCATGATTTATGGAATATATGATATTCATTATTTTGTAGATACTTCAATATTTCAGATTTGTGGATAAGTAAAAACCTAACATAATGATGAATGGTCATTAGAACACTAAAGTAATATTTCATGGAATTAATTAACTAATAATACCGGATACATGTAACAAAATCCTTTTTTTATTAGGAGTGATTGTAGAAAGAGAAGAATTTTATGAAGAATGTACATTCTCAAACATAGGTTTCTATAGCTTAAAAATATTTCTAGATAGAGAACCCGGACAAGTACATAGAGAATCAGGGCTTCCACCCACCATGGGTCTCCCTCGAGAGACTAAACCAAATATCTTAACATTATCAATTTCTTTTTGGAAAAAGTTAATGAAGTTAAATTTCTTATATAAATGAGATCTAGATAGAGACTATTCAAAAAATATTTTTCTATCAATGAACAAATAGACATGAATTTATGATAAAATGGATAATTTTCATTATATAGGTCAATATAATCCTCTAATGATTTTATACCCTACATAAGAATCATAAGTTCTATCACTTTCCATTCCTTTAATATAGAGTGGAATTACAAATAAATGAATTTTTTAACGAAAACATCCCTTATCAGGCCATTTTTGAACCAGCATGGAACCACAATATTATACCATTCCAGAATGGGACCCTCAAATTACTAATAAATAGTGAACACTCCCAAGGGCTATGATGTCCGAAGAGATATAAAGATCTTCTAACTAATCCATAGCCACCCCAATTCATCTAGAGAACCATGATCAATAATAAATTCAAGAATTATATGATAGTAAACCAACCATACCCCGTCCTAGGACTAGGAAGAGTTGTCAACTAAAAGAATCACACTTAAACTAGGAGAAAAAAATATCCTATAATTCATCATATCCTCTCTCAGAGAAATACTCTAAATAATTAGGATACAAATATCCAAACCCAATAATAAATAAACCCCACAAAAGGTAACTAATAATAGTAAAAACCAAAATCATTACATGAAGAGCTGTCAACATAAAACAAAATGTAGAAGGCTTCATTTCCAAATAATTATAAGGACCACACTCTAATTTTGAAACATAAAAAACATACATTGAATATATTTTAAAACTTCATGTTTTCATACGTAATTTTTTTTAGAATTCAAAAGAACTAAATCTATTTTAATTATCTATTGAAAACTCTATCAAATTTTTAAAATTATCTTTAGCTATTTTAATATGTAATGTCATTTAAAAATCTCTATAAAATAAAATATTATAATTCCATGAAAACATTGAAACATGATTTAATTTATTCCAGATAGATGATATGTGAGACTTCAAATGAAATAAAATCAAATAGAACGCTTGAATTTTTTTAAAAGGGGTTAGTGGGTTCACATGGTTTGTCTACATTATATGGATGACCATTCACCAAGAGTGAAACCTCAAAACAATTGTAGGGTGAACAATCTTCAAGCGTTATGTGTGATTTTCTAGAATATCTTGGGTAACCTTATGTTCTCTTTTCCCCCTCCACCTTCAAACCTAAAATATAAAAATGAATTAAATCTATCATAAAATTTTTATGGAAGTCTAAATACCATTTATATTGATCTAAATACAATATAAATAAACAAATAATCCCCAAAATTTATAGTTCAAATATTTTATTGACTAGAAAATTGATTTTAAAAATTATTTAGAGATAGATAGACTCTTCTTGCACCTACCTATCAAGTTTTTGCAGAACATAATCGAATATAACATACCCACCCAAATACAACAGGGTTTATTATTCTTTATTTTCATGAAACAACTTGGGTCACCCCACAAAAAGGAACTATAAAGATATGTTGAATGTCTTAGAGGGTGTTCTAAATCCCCATGGACTAGAAACAATATCAAGGGAATCAATTTATAGATGATGTGATTGATTTATCACAACAAATATGATAAAAAATACAGTGTAAATATATTTGAAATCATATATGGACAATCCATACATTAGACATTAATGATCAAACAAGATAAAGTTTTTAGAATATAATGAAACAAATAGGCATAAAAAATATACATATCTATAAAATGTAAAAAATATGTGAAATTTTATAATATAGTTAAGACAATGTAAAAGAATACAAGAGACTGAGATAGAAAATATATATATATTACATAATAAAACCAAAATACCCAACACAATATATATGTTACCTATATATGTACTATGTGACATATATCATGTGTGAGTATAATAGTATAGTAGATAATCATTGGAGAGTCCAAACATTAATATTTTTATAAATAGTGAATAAAAGAAAATTTGAAAAACACTACCTGAAAATAATGACTTTTTATTTAAGAAATAAAATACATAATCATTTCCAGTATATAATTTTTAAAATAGGAAAAGATATAAGAATCATTTAACAATTATTTTAGATAATCTATGTAAATAATTCCTTTAATACCACATTTTAATTTTTTATGTTTATAAGTGGAATAGAAAATAAAAAAGAAATCATTTATTAGAGAAATGGATAGGTAAAATAATCTATCAGAATTTAAAAAATATAATGAACTCAAAAAAAAACTATAAAGAATAAAGGGAAACAAAAGAATGGCCACAAGAAAAAGGATCAAAGGAAATATAAAATCACACAGATACACACAATCATAACACAACGGAATAAAAATTACAACAGTGAATGCAAACTGAAATGAGTGTTCAATAAGTAGGAATTTGGAATGTCTAATTAGTCATGGGAATGCGTTTATAGTCCAGAGTTATTATAGATAGTCTAGGGAAAGTTTTGATTTCTAGGGAATACTATCAATAGTAATGAGAAATATCTTTACATCCATTTTGTCAATTCATGATATACTCGAGTGGAACTGTCTGCTGGCCTATTAATGCATCCATAGTCTATAACCTCCTGGATTCTCTCACCAAGACCACAAGTGGCATTTTTACAAGTCCAAGTAATGTCTTATTACTTGAGGGAACTATTTATTTTTATAATGACTAATTATTAACCATCTCTAAATACCTAAGTGGGATGCATTGGATATTCATGACAAAAATGACTAGAGGTAAGGTAACATTAATCAAATTTTAAATAAAATTGAAAAAATCATTAAATCCTAACCTCATCCTACCTCCAAAAAATTTCCATTGACAAGACTTTATAGGTTATATGTAGCAACGTCACAGTTACATTTAATCACAATATCACACATTAATAAAGAATACATGGGGCTTCCAATAGGGTGCAACTCATTTAAGAAAAATCTTTTGAAAAGTTATAACAAACCCTTAAAGAATAAAACTAAGAATGAATATCAAAATTCATTTGAAAACTATTTCAACATACGTGTGATTTAAATATCCCATTAAAAGTAACAAATTAGACATAAGTCTTCTTTTTAGAAACATATTTTAAATATATACTTATAAAACCAAATTTAAATAAAAATGTATTCCAATATATATTTTGACTTGTAATAAATCATGCTTGGTTTAGAATGTTTCACACTTCACATAAGAACAATCATTAAAAGAATTGATATTTATTGGTTTAATTGTAAATTTAGATCTCATGAGGAGAACACATAAACTTATCAAATGATCCAATAAAACCCCTTAATAATAAATTCCAAAAATTAAAAAATATATTTATCTCTGAAAAAGAATTCATATGGAATTATTTTTGAGTTTGAAGAGTCATTTAAATACGCAAATATTATATGAAAATCCTCTCAAGTATTTTATCACACATGTAGTATGAATATAGTTTTGTTTCAAAAATATATAAGCTAATAAACATTAATAACCACTTTGAAAATATTTTAAAATATTTTACCCTTATATAACGAATCATCAATATTATAAATAAATCCATAATAATATGAAAAAAAATTTTAAGAATGGATGAGTATATTATGGAATGTTAAGGACTGGAAAATGCATGGACCCACTTATTTCACTGGTAGAGCCTGATCAAATAGGAAGAAGATGAACCAAATTATGAGTGGACTATACTACAAACTTGGACAAAAAATATCATGATTCAACACCTATAGAGTATTTTAGCTATAAAAATGTACTTTAGAAATATATGATAGTGGTAATTAATCTCCAAAAAACATATTAGTAATGGTTACTATTACAACATAGACATGAGTGAATTGGTCACTATAATTCCACGAGATTATTACCATCAAATACTATAGAACAAAGAACATAATTTCCAAGAATTGAAGTAACATAGGTTTCTATTCAAAATGTTTCTTGTTGATATCATTTTACCCAGGGTTTAAATATACTATTAAAATTTAATTGTAAATCAATTTTCAAATTTGTGATATCATTTTTTCACTTCAAGTATGTTGGGATTATTGTTACGACAAATATATTTCCCTCTCATTTAATATTATTTTTTTTTCTTATAAAGTATTCTTTTATAAATCATAGATCATTTGTTTCCCCTAGGTGTTTCTATAATTGTTGGTATTAGATCCTTTATTTATGAACGATTTCATTTCTTTCTCAAATTAAATCAGAGATATTGAAGAGGGAAGGATACATATTGATAATTTTGTTAGAACATACCACATTTAATAGAGGATGAAAATCATAGATTATTTTTATCTGAAAAACATAAACATTTAGATTCATGGTGAAAAAATAATAGAGATGGATTAGAAGGTGTGGGAGATACTATATCTACATGTTATAGAATTTTAAATATTTAATTGTCTTAAAATCTGGATTACTACATCAGAAGATAAAATGAAGATAATGTATATGAAGGATATTTTGAATATATCCATGAATCCTTATATGTTAAACAAAGTGTCACTGATTAGATGAAAACTCCATGTGATGATTATTGAATGGATTTTTGTATAAAATCAAATCTGTTAATTGAATACCATTAAAAGAAAACATTAAACATTGGGAATTATGTTTGATTATTAGGTATATGAAGAAGTTTTATTTTTTCGATAACCTATAAATTGGGAAGCTACTATATTATCTGCGATCAATTATTTAGGAAGTAAAATTTGATGTTTAATAATGTGGGAGACCTGATCCTTAGTGAGGATACTTATAGAATAGAATCACAAAGATCCACTTTTTTTAACTCTAATTATGGAATGAAGATGTAGATATATTAAATGAGACAATCCTAGAGGATTATCAAGACAATTTTTAATGTTATTAGACAAGGAAAATGTTGTGGGTCATGCCTACTAAATGTTTAGAAGTAACAGACATGCCAAGAATGATCATAGAGAAAAATGAATCAAACCTAAAACTAAAAAACAAAACAAAAAAATGAATGCAACAATAATATATTTCTTTGAATAATAGATAGAGTTATAGAAATTTTAATTTTTGACTTTGGGTTATATTTCCATTCCACTTTATAGAAGTATTTTCTGAACAATTACGTTTCTATAAATTTCAGAATGGTACATTTTACTAAGGATTAACCCTTACAGACTATGGGGAAAGAATATTCAAAAAATAAATTAAAAGGTCGGAGTTTTGTTGTTATATATAGTTGAAGGTATATCCCTATATATGGTGGAAAGACTATTTCTATTAGGCATTTTGATAATAGATGATTTAGAACTAAATTCATTGGTGGTGAATGGTATATCATGACAAGATTTGTGGTGACAACTCATAGAGTAAAGAATCGAAACATATACAATTTGACCAAAATATCATGGAAATGATTTAAATAGTAAATTCCTTTGGGGATTCTCAATTTTGTAACACGAGATGGTTTTTTGTCAAATATACAAAAGGAATGCTACCATAGCAGAAGTCAGTTAAAGTCTGAATGTTTGATGATTGTATTGTTAGAAAGAATAAGAAGGTATATTTTGTAAAAAGAGACACATAACCGAAGGATGGTAAGGTTTAACTTGTGAAAATTTATTTCTTGGGGCCTGAACGAGAATATTCCCTTGGAGCCTCATAATATTACATCACATTTTTTTTGTGATAAGACAATGATGGTATGTGTTTACTTTAAAAAAAGGCAATCAATTTTTTTTCATGATTATTAATTGAATGACTGTGGTATAGAATAAGTCACTATAGAAGATAAATTATTGAGGTTTAAAAAAACTACGGAGTATAATATAAAATATCTTTTGGAATTCGATGATAATAATGTAATTTATTTGTAGAAGTCTCTTCTAGGTAAACAAAAAAAATATTGTAGCTAAAAAATTAAATAAGATATTGAATGAGGGTTCCATGCATATGAGAATATAATATGGGTTACCTATATCTTTTTTTGATATATTCAATGAATCTCGCAAAATATCTCATAAATAAGAGCCCATTTGTAACAATGATAGAATGCATACCGAAGGATATCTAGTCAAAAAAGGAGGTAAGACTCTCCGATTTATGTGTCTTTGGTCATTTAATATATTTACATACAAATGTTAAGGAACGATACACAATTAATGATAAGTCTAAATATTGTTCATTTATTAGATATGGTGATAATGAGTTTTTTTATTGGTTCTAGGATGATGAGAAAAAGGTGATAATCATAAGAAATAATGTGATATTTAATGAAGGTTTTTATTCAAGAACCATTATGTTGTTGAAAATGATAGTGAGGGATAAAGAATTAGAATCCCATGAGAAATTTGAGCATAGAGGTGTAATTGATCATGTGACACAGAAACTAGTGGAACCTAATCCATGATTGGACCTATGGAGATTAACACGGGAAATAAGTCTTATTCAGAGGGATTCATCATCCATTAATTAGTCATTATTTACTGACGGTGGGGAACCATAAATTTTTAAGATGCAATGCTGCTGATGGAGATAAAAAAGTGGGAGTAACCTATATAGATGAACATTTCATCATTTCATGATAAACATAAATGGGAGTTGACATATTTTCTATAAGGAGAGAAATATTTCTTGAATTTATGGGTACACTTGGTTATAGAAGATAATGACGACAAGGGTTGATAAAAGGAAAAAATTGTGGTGAAAGGATTTTAACAGAAGGATGGTATACATTTCAATGGAATTATCTAACAAGTAGTGAGTCCAACTTCTATTCTGGTGCTTCTTGGAATTATTTCATTACAGGATTTACATATTTTTCAAATTTTTGTAAGGAATACTTTTTTTATAGAGATATAGAGGCTTGAATTAAATGAAAAAACCAAGGATATACCTCTATTTTGGGAAATAAGGCATAATGTGTAAACTCTAGTGAAATTTATATTTGTTATGGAAGGAAACTAGGTAGATTAATTAGTAATTTTCCACATTAATGAAAAAATGTATAAAAGTGGAATGAAATGGATCAATCCAGCTATTTCAAGTCTTTTTGTGATGAATATATCATATTTCTTTTATTTGTGGATGTGATGATCATTGTAATATCATGAATTTAGAGAATTTATTAGATGAAAGGGTAGCTAGATAAAGTGTTTTAGATGAAAAATATTTAAGAAGATCATGAGATTTTTGGGGTGAAGATAAAGGTAGATTGTTTAGTTGGATCAATGATGTTATCGAAAGATGACTACAATGTAATTTTCTAGAACAAATTTAGTATTATAGAAGAAAATTTAGTGTTAATTCTCATAGAAAGTCATTTAATATTATTACAGGATAGGCAATAACGACAATTGGAGATGTTAATTACATTGAAAATTTTATTTATGTATAAGTTGTTAGAAATTTATATATTCCATGGTCTATACCTGACTGGATAATTTTCATATTTTTCAATTCATTAGAAGGAATATGTCTATCCCTAGGAAGAAAAACTTGTAATATGTGGAGTAAATATTAATGAATTTAATGTTAAAAATGGAATTTTTTTTTGTTTTTGGATAAGGAATGTCATTGAACTGGAATATGGATATTAAATGTGGAGGTTCTATTGACATAAGGAAAAGTACTAGAGGTTATTTTTTTACCCATGGAGAAAATTTCGTGATTTGGATATCTCAATTATAGAAGTTGTGTAACTATCCACCTTAGAGGGAGGATAAATTGCTATAGAATAAGTTGGAATAAAGATAGTCTAGATCAATAAATTCTTGGAGGAGTTGGGAATAAATTGAGAGGAAAATTTATTTCACTATGATGGTCAAAGTGATATATATCTTTTTAATAACCCAATGTTTCGTTCTTGCAAAATTTATATCAAATTGAAGTATAATATAATTAGAAGATAATTACAAGATTAATTTTTTACACTGTAAAATATTTTTGGAACCGGAAATCTGGAAGACTTGATGAAGAAAATAATAGTGATTAATATGTTGAGTAATTGTTTATCCCATATTATTCTTCACTTCTGAATGAAGGATGATAGTTAGAATATGGAAGAACATAATAGAATAATTGAATGGAAAAAACTAGTATTTTTCGAATCAATATCTTCGAATTAAATATTTTATTTGAAAGAACCTATTGGTGAGTGAAGAAGAGGGGGATCTTAGATTAAATAAGATTTATCGGGTAGAAGAAATGATGTTGGTCAAATTTCTATATCTGGATTGAATTGATAAGTTATTTTACTAGTGGATCCTCATCCTCTTGGATTATGTTACGAAAAATATTTTATGATCTGTAGTGAACACCATTCCCAATAATATCATGGTTCCAACATACTATAACATAAAATATTGGAAACACCAATAGAGACTTATGTTAGTGTGGAATTATAGTAGCTATATGTGATAAAGATATTGAATCTCTAAAGACTTATTGGCACTAGTTACTGTTTCATGATGAAATTGGTAGTCGGGTCACTAAATTTTCAAGGACCTACTTATGTATGATACATCACGAAAATAGATTTATTATGTGGGGGATATAACATCAGGTGTTACTAATCACTTTTTTAGTATAGTTCATTCAATCTATGTTTTCAAGATATTGTGAAAATAACATTTTAATCATTCTCTCAAATTAGTAATTTTTACTCTATTAATACATAAGGATAATTCATAAACCTTGTAAAGCACTATGTCATTCGATCTTATTTTTATTCTTTTTTTTCCATTTTCCATTTCTTATATAAATCATCGATAATTTATTACCTCTGTATTTCTATAATTATATACACCTAAATTGATGTTTATATAGTGATAAACCCATGAACATAGATGGAGGATCCCAGAAAAAATATTTACACTCTAAAATTATGAATACTAAACAATTTCTTCACTCTCGCAACCCAGGGCTAGGCAAAGAGTATGGAAGAAAGAGATAGGAGGGAAAACATGAAGAATAACAATAGAAATGGTGGAGAGGACATAAAATCCTGAGAATCCACCTAAAAATTTGAGAAAGAATCCCAAAAAAATCATTGGGGGATAAAGAATGGATATTACCCAGAAAATCTTATCATATATCTCTATGCAATGTGGAAAATAGGACCCCGTTTTTGGAATAAATTGTGTATAGGAAAAAAATATAAGGAAATGAAAATTTCTAAAAATCGAGTATGTGAAAAGGTTTTCCAAAATGTGAACCATCGATGTCCTTCTTAAGGGACACACCAAGAGATCTATATGTTTCAAAAAACCATGTTTTAACTATTTTAATCTCTACTGAAAAGGGATTTCCAATTTTGTAAAACTTGTCATATAGTGAGTACTACTCACATTATATCCATTCACCTTACACTAAAACATCAAAATCATTAATTTTTTTATTAACAAATACATGAAAATCATATTTAGGGTAAAAATAAATCAACAAATTAAATTATATGGAATGTAAACATTGTGTTATGAAAATAATAGCTAATAATGTTTGGATAAATCCTTGAAATATTTTATATAGAATCTAGATTATCTGAGAAACATTCCCAATACTTTTACTAAAGTTGTCATCAGATGTGATGAAATGACCATAATTATGAACTTATTCAAATTAATTATATTTATGGATCCCATTGACGAAGTATAATCCCTTCCGTGACACTAAATTTTAATTTTTACAAATTAACCATACAAAATGTTTCTTATATCCTTTCCAATACTATTTACAGACTCTATTAACCATATTTAAATTTTTCACCCACTAATAAAAAATCATTCATAAATAAACCAATAATATTTCAACCATTTTATGAAAATATATCTCTCATTAAAATCATCAATACTGTAGGAGAACGAAACAATCCAAATTGAATTATTTTATAAGAAACATTGACACCAGTGAGGAATTGTGAAAAAGGGAAGAATATTAAAAGATATCAATTCATTCAATCATAGGCTTTAATCAAGAAATATAAATCCAAGAAATCTCATTATTAAATTATCCAAACATACCTATTCTCATAAAAAAATATGAGTATTGTTATTTTTTTAAGATGATTTAGGGGGTTTTCTCATTATGTGTAGATCCCCTATGTTTGTCAAGTGAACTATTGAATGATTACCCCATCTCTATGTGTGGGATCTCCTCTCTACTTATTATTTAATTTCCATGTTCATTTCATGTACTATTCACATCTAAAAAAATTCCAAATGAATTTATTGTGATTAATTACCTTTCCCAAGGGAATCAACCATATCTTTATTAAGGATTAAATACCATCAATACATCTCATCATTGTATTATTTGATTAAATTAGATAGGAATGTAAATAAACCACATTTTTGCTACCTTACATATGCATTTTCCTTTATATGCCTTATAAAACCATGAACGATTCACATTTTTTAGGGAACCATACTTTATTTGAAATTAATAATTATAGATCAATTATGTTTGTTATCTGGAATCTGAGATTCATTTGAAATTTTTTGAGTCTCTATAGGATATAACATAAATATATCTATAATTTTATCACCAAGACACTTTAGTCATAACATTATCTATATTGAGTTTATATAAATAATTTGAGAGGTGATACTATAATGATTTTTTTAATATATATAGTGTCACATTATTTATGTTTCCCTTAGTAGTCAACATCGAAGAGATAATTATAAAATATTACGATATAAAATTTAATCATTTGAAGGGGATAGTTAATTTAAATTCCACAATTTTAAAAATTCATGAAAAAAGAATAAAATAACTTGTTACATTATCTTTTTAACAACATCTTATTTTTAATGAGAAAATGACATTGAGTTAAAAAAACTTACTTGAGAAATGACATATATCTCATTTGAGTTGGTAGTATTCTATGTAACTCATACATGTAGTTTGAAAGATGGATCTATCCTAGAATTTTGAGACACATAACATTTATGGACTACCACAGTCATGAGAAAATGACTTCAATATAAAAAAAATGTGGATAAATTATTTTAGGGCTAAATTAAACACAAAAAATAAATCACAAAACACTGTAAATGTAGTGAAAAATTTATGTCAAAAAACCTTCATCTATAGTTATATCAAGATGAAACTCCAAAAAAATAGGCTTATTCTTCAGTTATCCATTTATTATTAAAATATATCCACTTAATAATTTATCCTCATGTAATCAACAATTGAATTAACATTCCTTGGTTTATTTTTCAGGTAAAAAATAAAACTACTAAATATATTCCACAAAATTCATCCATCCTAGATTTAAATACAATTATTAAAATATATAAATTAAAAAATTATGATCTGTTAACAATAAAATAATTTTTAAAAAATAATTCTACCCACTTTTAGTTTTATGCACACCCATGAATAAATCATGATAATGAGTAGGATAATTCTTGTCATGTAGCCTTATCTAAAAAGATCCATATTCTACAAATCATTCCAAATAAATTATCACAAATCCTTATTACACAACATAAATATTGAAACAAACCTTATATCACTACACAAGTTACAATAATGATAGAATTAGTGTTCATGTCATCCACTTCTTTGGATAATAAGGTGTATCATTTCATTTATCAACCATATAAAACATTAGATATTTTGAGACAATGGTGGATAATATTTTTTATACTATAGTGTTGGTGTAGTTTTTTAAAGTTGATTAAGGTAAATATCTAAATAATGAAGTTAATATGTCAAAGGGTGAGGTTTTTCAAGTGAAGGTTAAGTGAATATGTCTTGAAAAACTTGAGGTATATTTTTTCAATGAGTGGTCATTATATAAATAATATTACATCTCAAGTGAATCAAGTCAATTCAATTCTGGTGATGGTGTTTTGGAAGTATGGTAGAGAAATAAATGTGTTTTTATTAGTAAATATAGAATTTTTTTGGAATTTATAATCCTATATATATAATTTTAAGAACACGAAATTTTATATATATTTGTTTGAAATAAATTTAAAGTATTCAATATCTTAGCCTATACGCAACCATGGGTCCAAATGGGCCACAATATATTATAAACATCATAAGAAAGATATTTTATTGATGGTTTGGAATATGGTTAACCACATTATTAAATATATATTTATTGTTTTTCTTAATTCTAATATATTTTTTAATCCATTTGTAATTATCATTAATTGGTAAAAATCATTTCATTATTAAAAGTCCTATTTTTCCGTAAAAATTTATATTCCCAATTTTCTGAATGTTTATATAAATAAATATATTTTTTACTTTTAATAATTCTTATGTTCAGGCTGACAATAGCGGTGAGGCTTATTATGGATTTTGTTGAAATGTTCCGTGACTATGTCTTGTAGAACCTTTTGATTTTCTTTAATATATTCTCCTAGGGGCAGGTTTTTCCTACCTCCTAATTTTTTGGGTTCATTTTTTACATTAAGAATTTATTTTAATGATATTTATTGGTAATTATAATCATTTACACTATATTGTTCTAAATATTAAGAATAAATATCAAGTTATTTGAGTGTAAAAAGTTCTTTTTTTATGAATCTTTTCTTTTACAGAAAATTAGTTTTAATCTTAAATAATTAGATTAATCACTTATTATTAGTTAATTTTAATTAAATTTATAGAATATATATTCAATAAAATATTTAATCATTTATCCAAAAAAAATTTATACCAAGATAAAAGAATTTATATCCAGTTTTTTGATTAAATATTTATTTGTATAAAAAAATTATTTTCATTGAATTTTTCACATTTATTTTAAAATGAATTTCTTTAATATATAAATTTAATTTTATTAAATTGATTACATTTTTTGAATCACTATGTTATAATTAGGTAATAAGTCCACCATTATTTTTTGGTTAAAATTAATAGTAAATATATCAATTTTTTACTATGATTACAGTTAAAAGGATTTACTATGGGTTAAACTAAAAGAAAATTGTAGAAATTCCACATAAAATTTTATAAATATTTTTTAATGAAGATATTTTAACCATATATTATCTTAACATTGAATTATTTACCATTTAGTCCCACAA
This sequence comes from Viscum album, assembly GCA_963277665.1. Lineage (NCBI taxonomy): Eukaryota > Viridiplantae > Streptophyta > Magnoliopsida > Santalales > Viscaceae > Viscum > Viscum album. The sequence continues at coordinate 1,915,140,518 of OY728125.1, read as the reverse complement.
CCATATGAAAAATACTTTATATTATTTAATTCTTTTAAGTAGTTTCATGTGTGTCCCTCTCCACACTTATAAAAGGGAACCTTATCTCATCACTAATTCAAAAATATTTATCCATATATCATAAAAAATATATTCAAAAAACATTCATAGCTTCCTTAATTTCATAATTTATCTTTTTTTCCTACCCTGATTCAATCATAAGAAGGCCGAATCAATAATCCAAAAGAGGTCTCTTAAAGACGTAGTGATTGTCTCCCCTGACTCTTTAGAAGTTAATTTACTCTATAAATACAAATTTTATCCATATTAAAATAATTAATACACTATCATAAATATGGATATAAGTTATTATGAAATTGGGGAATCCTTTTTCCACCTCCCTTCCATCAAATGGAAAATGAAAGTATCACTCGTGCATACATACAGACTACCACATCCATGTAGTGATAAGATTCATTTGTCACAACCACATGAAAATTTTAGAGATAATTATAAATTTAATTAATATATATTATTTTTAATAAATATTTTATATTCTCAATGATAAAATATTTTTCATACTTCATTAATAATTTTTTATAAAATGAAAACAACTATTATGTGTATAAAACAACTATCATCTCAATGGATGATGTAATTCATTTTTATATAAATTAATTGGTTAATAATAATCATATAATGAATATATATGAAATTTATGACATTATTAACATTGTTTATATGATTTAACCATGATCAGTATGTAAATACCATAACTTCCAAATCAAAATATACATGAAAAAAGAAGTAGATAACACCTGAAATAATGATGATAATGAAATATTATTAATGAAAGAGGAATAATATGGTATAAGAAAACAATATATGGTATTATAAGTGTTAATATGATTTTATTATTGAATAATAATAAAAATAAATTTGTTATATAAGAGTTTAGAGCGGTAAAGAAGCAATTTTTATTTGAGGTAAGGATTTCTTGTCTCACATTCATTTCTATGAGTTCCATTTGATATTCAAAAAATAATTATTTCATATGGTGTAAATAATACCCATTTTTATGTTATATCATTAATAAAATTATATTTAAAGTATTTAGTGATTCATTTTACATTAGATATCTCAAGTGGTTTATGATTCAAATGATTCCAAATAGTTAGGGTTTTATGTTACTATTTCACCTTTTACAGGGATTGTTTGTGGTTAAACTTATTTTGATTAAATTATATGATATATTTCAAAAATTCAAATTTATTTAATTTTAATGGATTTATTCCTATATATTATAAGTTTTCCATTCTTACTATTCTCTCTAAGTACTCAAATTTCTGAAAAAAATGTTGTTAAGGAATACCAAATTTGATTTTATATTCAGTCTCAAATCATTTATTTTTATATCCATATTTAAAATAAAATGTTTCAATAATTATTTTACAATTATTTAGTGATTTATTATGTTGAGTTTACCCATTTTTTACAATATATACAATGATTTATAAGGAACCTTATTATCATTTTTGAATGAGGTACTTTTTACCAAATGTGTGTACAAGTTCATGGATTTAACATTTAATGAATGACTGAATTTTCCCACCACCATGACTAATATTTTCAATTAATATTATATTATAATTTTACACAGTTCATTATAATTAAAATCGGTTTTTCAGTAGTTTGTATTTGTTTTCATTTTAAATAAGAGAATTGAAAATAAAAATTGTATTTACTAAAGTAACATTCTAGAGATTTTTTATATGTATTATCATCCATTAAAAACATCCTTTGATGATTCTTATAGTTTACTAGGGATATGATACAAAATTACTATATTTATTCTATATTTAGATGGTTATTGATTAAGATGATTAAATTTTGATGAAACCCATATTTTTATCCATGGGTTAAGCTATAATGAAATGATAAACATTTTTATGATATTTTAGCAAACTTATGAATGGACATTGATTATATGACATATGTGACTCTTATATTACATTAATTTATTGGGTAATTTTAATATATTATGGTATAATGTTTTATATGTGAGGTTATTCCATTCTTGTAATACATTACCAAGAATTTATTCCAATCCTAAAGTAGTTACATAGGTGGTTAGCCAAAGTCTAACATGAAAATAATTTCTTACTGGGTTTCCATGACAAGATATTTCTATGATTTTAATTATGATTTTTTTTATTTCACTCTCAATGAAATTTTCTTATTTTGTAATACGATATCATGACTCATGTAATATTATTCTTTTATAATTATTATCTTATGATATTCAAACCCTTTTTTCCAATAGTAGTATATAGAAATTTATGTATATGAATTTTATATGTTAAGGTCATATTATCATACCCTTATACTCATGTTATGCTCATATATTATCATTGAATTACGTATCTTATACCTTGAATGATCGTATGAGATCTCTATTTCTTATTTTTTCTTTTGTCAAGGTGATGAAGAATGATTTTAATCAGGGTATGACTAATAAGCCTATTATGTGGGAAAAACCATTTGAGTACTGTTGAAGTTTATTATCAAAATAAGTTGATATTGTGTATAATATTCAAAGAAACTAAACCTTTATGGTTCTAGTAAAGGTATTTTTATGAGATATACTGAATATTATTCTAAATAATTAAATATTTATGAATTCAATGTTTTCTTCACATCATTTGGAATCAGATTAGGATTTAGTTATTTTGGGATATTAGGATTAGAAAAATATGTGGGAAAACAAATGGATAAGTATACGTATAGGGTAAAATCCAAAGGATTGGATAATGTATATATTATGAGTTTTTTGAATATAAATCCCTATATGGATACTAGAAAGTAGATATGGCTATTAGACAAATTCACCCAAGGGTAACAACTCTGAAAGGGGATGATTTTATATTAACTCGATCATCACCATTTCATGACGAATGATCCAAAGGCTTCACACCTAGATAGAAACCCCCGAGGAATATTATATTATTAATTCCAAATTTCTTTTTTATATATTATGATTAATGGGATGTTAATATCTTTAGAAAACCATGACAATCCACAGTTATTAGATATGGAATTAATGTGTCCCAGATTGAAAATAAATTGATATGATTTTTACATAATTTGAATGATTTTTAATGTTTATATGATTACTCACTATGAATTGTTTTCGCATAGAACACTTCATCGTTTTGTTTAATGGATTGAACATTGTGGAATCACGCTAACATTAATTGCGATGGAAATTAAAATGATGTTCCTCTTGAGAAACTTATTTTTATGGGTGCTAGAATTCAAAACAATGTGATTATTCCTTATATCATTCTGGATTAATGTATTCACTTTTTATTTTTATGTATTTGTATTTTGGTTTTTTGGGTATTAGATAATTTTTGTTTTTTTCGAAAAAACATTTTCTAGGTGGTGGCTATAGGGAAAATTCACACCATGAATGTTCTTCATGATGTGATTCTATCGTAGGGAAGATACCAAAAAAATAGTTTAGATTATGATCAATTTTTGTTTCGTATCTATACTCTAAAGTTTTCTATCATGAATTATGTTTTAGAGTCTAATCTACTTTATTCTAATCTTTTTTGTTGAATGAAATTAAGTATCATCTATTCCTGAGGTAAAGGACTTTATTAAAGGGATCATTCATGAAGGTCTATATTTTATTTTCCATTACATTGCGTAATTTTATAAAAATTAATTATTTCATTTATGAATGGGTTCATTGAATGAGATTAATGTTTTTAGTGGTATTTCTTTAAAAAGGAAGGTTTTCACACCATGGGTTTAATTGAATGATTTAAATTGTGGGGATTTGAAACATGTCTCTAGGCCCAAAATAAGTATGGATTTGAGGTGAAAGTATTTTATTAAAAGTGATACAGGGTTTTAAGTAGATATTGGAAAAATGATCACATTGGATGGACTTGGGATCATCAGGAATATACCTTTTACACTTTTTTCTGCAATTTCAAGATTAAATTTTTGTCACATTTGTCTATGTAATACCACTAGAGGTCATATTAATTTTATACAACTTAAGAATATATTAGCTGTTTTCTTTCTTGTAGAGAAAATATTCCTATTGGTTAGATAAAAAATGGTGTGATTTTTCATTTTTGATTGGTGTATCACATAATGGAATATCTAATGGTTATTTTATCACATTCTTATCTTATGGTGTATACATGGTTGATTTTTCTACTTGTACTTTCTTATTTATATTCAGACATTACATATTACTAGATTATGTGAATATTATTTGATTTAATGAAAATAAAATTAATGTTTTTCAAAATGGTATTATTATATGAATGTTATTTTTTAAAATAGATTTGTTTTATAGCTATAGATAGTGCATTATTGATATTTTTACTTTTATGGATTCATTGGTGGTATCCTACTTGGATTGTTTCCCACACACTAATTTTTTCTTTGGGTGGTTGTAGATGTTGTTTCGAGGGAATCAGGTGAAGGGAAAACCATTTCATTTCATTCCTATTTAACTTATTGATATTTTCCTTATTATTAGGAATGTTTGGTGGTGACAGATAGTAACATAGAGAATGATTTAAACTATACATGTTTTTATATTTTAAGGTTTATTTTGTTTTTTTGATTTTGTTTTTATAAAGGATATGTTTACTTTCATCCCCTATAAATCATTTTTGTTGTTATTAGTAAGGTTTTATATGAGGCATGTTGTCTCTTTTTTGTTAGACTTCTCTGTGTGGCGAACCAACTTGGGTGACTTTTTTAGTTGACCCATGTTAGTTCATTAAAAATTTAGTATCAAAGAAACTTATCCACCTAAAGTGTTACGATACTTCTTGGGTTTGGTTTATTGTTTGGTAGACCAGATTTAGGGCCATCATATTTTGGATAGTAAGTATTGAAAAAGGGATTTGATGAACAAATAATATGACTGCACCCAACTTACCATGGGTGGTATGGGATTTTTCCCAAGTTTGAGACATTATGGTTGAGGTTATTTGAATGGTCAAATATATGAGGTTAATTTAAATTTACCTATTCCTTTCTATTTAAGTATTTTATTTGTAAAATACAGAAAATAATAAAATTACTTTCATCTAAAAACAATGATTTATATACATGATATTTTTCTTACGATTTGAGATTTTTCTCATGCCTAATAATGTTTTCGTCTTGGGTATGTTAAAAAATGACTTAGAAAAGTGATATTATGTATCCAAATGAGGGACTTATAAGATAGGTTCCACATGTAAATTTTCTAGTGGAATCTTATTTGGTAGAATCTATAATCTATACTACGTAGACTTTAGGCCAATAGGGAATAAAAACATAGGATATGTATTAGACCATGGCTCAAAATTTAATGTGTAGAACCCAACAATCTTGAATGGTGAAAAAGAAACTCAAGAACTTGAGGATTTTATTGAATTGATTGAGACGATATTCAACTATTTAAATTATATCGAGGAATTTTACGTAGGTTTTCGATATACTTTCTTAAGGGAATATGAAAGAGATAGTGGGACTATATTATGAACGATAACTTTATTCAGGATCATACCTAGTATTCATTCAAGAAAATATTCAACTTTTTGTTTTATCTTGAGTGATTATTTGTGGAATATTCATGGTAGTTATTGAATTTAAAGTATGGGGAGGAAATCCTTTCGAAGTATTCCACATATTTCAGAGAGTTTGTGCACTTTCCACAAGAGTTTTTAAAAAAAATGATTAACTAAAGGCCTAGAAGATTAAGATGGGCTGAGGGATCATATTCAGTCAATATTGGGTCCCATGTGGCTTCTGAAGTTTGTAGAGGTAGTTGACTAAGTAGTTTTGGTAGATGCTAACTCTGATGGGGGAAATGTTTATGGGTATGTTTTGTGATGTAGTTGTTGGTGAGGGTGTGTCTTATGACCTAAAATTAAGTGTAAGTTAGATGATTTTCATTAGGACCTATTTAAGGGGCTTGATAAGGGAATCAATAGGTTCTTTAATATTAGTGGTAAACACCTATTCATAAAAAGCCTAATTTTTTTGAAGGATCTACGACTTTTCATCTTTGTAGAAAATATGGTTATCTAAGCTGTCTTTTTGGAAGGATGTCCCAAGATTACAAGGTTGGATCCACTCTCATGAAGGGTTTATAGGTTTATTATTTTTCTTTTATGGGTGGTAGTGGGGGTATTATAATTATGAAAACTATTATATTTATGTGTCGATGAAATATATGCGTGGATATGATGTTATAATTATTGATATAGTGGAGTTTTCACCAGAGGAATCTAGATTAAGGGTAACTAATGTTTGAGGAACAATTATTATTTCATCTTCTAGAGTAATATATTTTTTTTGATATATCCACTAATCATTATTTTATATCATCAATGTTGGTTTATGTGTTTGGATTATTAAAATATATTCCATTCTTGTTAGATATTTCTATGAATTTGGTTAAGGGTTAAAAAAAATGTTTCAAATTTCCCACTTATCTGGTGATGATAGATGACCTTGAGGTGAAGTGGGGCTTCTTAGTGCATGATATTGATATCTTCAACCAGATTATTGGAATGGATTGGATGATCAAACAGAAATTCCATATTGACTATTACCATCGATGAGTTTAGTTCTTTTCTCTTAATGGATTCACTCGTGTATTTTAGGGTAAGTGGGATTCCAGGTCGGGGAGAGTATGACATGATATTTCATATGTTGTGGTCATATAATGTTCATTTTTAGAGATATCCCATAAAATTTGTACTCCTTGTATGAGTATTTAACTTTCTGTGGGTTATTCTGTGAACTCCTAGGTCATTATATATTATTTTATTATTTATCACCATAAATAGATGACGATTTTATCATTAATGTGCTGCCTAGAACAATGGAAGTTTATACACCTTCTTATGTAATGTAATATAATATGATATTGGAACATAATTTATCTATTCCAAACATCAAGGATAAGATATTTATTTATCCTTGTGTGTCACAATGTGATTTACATATCATATTTTATAATAAGGTAGATGGGAGACATAAAACTTACGTGGGTTATCAGAAATTCAGATCCATGTTACAGTTAAGAAAAAATATCAATTTATTAGGATTGATTAACTTTTGACAAAACTCATAAGGAAATATTAGGTTTTAGAGATCAACCTTAGGACAATGTACCACATGTTGAGGGTATAATTAGATGATATACCTAAGATTTGGTTTAAGAGACGATATGGGAATTTCAAGTTTTTAATTATGCCATTTGGTCTCACTGACAGTCTAGTGGGGACTATAGATTTGATGAAATAGATATTTTATATGTTATTGGAACATACTATTGTTTTTTTGAGGATGATATTTTTGTGTAATATAATTTAGAGGTGGGGAACATGGATCATTTGGATACCATTATATAAATTATAAGAGATCATCATTTGAATGATATACATTCCAAGTGTGGATTCTAGATTTGAGAGGTAATCTTTCTTAGACATGTTATATCTGATAGATGAATCTATGTATATCTTGAATAGATATTGGTCGTGATGTTATGATATGAGTCCATATTTTTCTAAGATCCGCAGATTCTTGGGGTTGGCAGTTTATTATTGATAGTTTGTTCCGAAATTTTCTAATATTTAATCTATGATGATGTCTTTAACCTCTAAGGCTATAAAAATTAAGTTGAATGAAAAATTTAATATTCCTTTTAAGTAAATTATGTTTAGGCTTAATTAATATCCATTTCTGATTCTTCTAGAACCAGGTATGGGTAATCACGTTTTTTTTGTGATGCTTAGGGTATGTGTTTCGAGTGTGTATTGATGAAGGGGAAATTTTTGGTGGCCTATTAATCTTGAAAGTTACACCCTCATGAGAAAAGCTACCATAACTATGATATTACGTTGGTAGTGGTTATGCATGAACTCAAAAAGAGTATTCAAAATTTTTTTTGGGAGTGGTTAGTGGAATATTATGATCACAAAATCCTATAGTATATTTTCACTCAGAGTGTTATAAACATGCGAAAAATATGATGGGTTGTGTATCTACAAAATTTTTATTCTCATGTTATATGTAATATTTAGAAAGTAATGTGGTTACTAATGTGTTGAGTAGGAAATTGCCAACTCAAGGATTGAAGTAATTATTATAGGGGTTGTCTCTAATGATTTTGTTTGATGAGATGAGATTGGGATTAGATGATGTTGGTGGTCAGGTGTAATTGGATTCAATAAAGGTATACTTGTCAATTTATGAGAGGTTTCACATTGAGTAGGTATCTGAAAGTGAGTGCTAGTGATTTAGTAAAATCATAAATGGTGGGGAGACATTAAGTGAGTGGTATCAGTCTCTTGGTGGCATTTGGGTTTCTGTAGTAGGTTGGTTTCTCCTTTTTCTCTGAGGTGAGATTTGATGGACATTGGACACAATTATTCATTGTTTTTTGCATCTTAGGACTACCACGATGTGTAATTATTTCTAATATTTATACTAGTGTCTGGGAATGAGTTGGTAAATAGAATATTTTGTATCATAGTGTCTTGTATATAATATAATTAAGAAAGACCACCAAATTTCGGCAGGTTTGTTACAAATGTCAACCATTACGGTATGGAAGTGGTATGATATTTACAAGGACTCTATCATTATTTTACCATAGAATCCTAAGTGGAAATATGCAATTTTGGTGATCATTTTTAGACTGAAAAAATAAATACATTTCCTCACTATCAATAAGATACCAAAAGTATAATACCTTGATTACTTATATGTTTGAGAGGTTGTAAGATTTCATTGGGTTCCCTCTATGATTATTTCTCAGAGGGACCTATAGTTCAAAAATAGGTTTTGGAACTATTCGAATGAGGTGATGTGTTTTTACTCAATGTTGAGTAATATATATCATCAATAGAAATATAGATGTATAGATAAGGATATCTTGGTTCTTGAGGATATTCTCTCGGTTTGTGGTCTCGATTACTATTCTTTTAGAGAAAATAATCTTATTATGGTTGTGTTTTCATATACCAATAGTTATTAGGATTTAATTAAAACGTTCCATTTGAGATATTGTATCGGTGTCATTGTAGATATCCCTTGTGTGAGAAATTGTTGGGAGAGTGGTCCTCGATTGAGCTATGTCTTGATTCGGAGAATAAGGAAAATTAAATGTTAATATAGAATAGATTAGCCACATAAAAGAGTCAGTATAAATACTATACATACCATTATCATTAGTTTCTAGAGTTTTGGTTTGGGGTCATATTTTTATTTGTGTTCGGCCCATATTTGGATACCATTAGTCAAGTAGGTTGGGTATGTTGGCACCTAGATTTGTTGTCCCCTTTTAGATTTTAGAGTATTATATAAATGTGGTGTATCATTTTGAATTTACATCTCATTAGAATTCTATCCATGAAGTGATCCATGTTTTTGATATGAGGAGGTATCAACTAGATCCTTCCAATGCGATTGAATTTGAGGATATTGATATTGATTCCAACATCGTTGTTGTTGAGTAACATGTTCAGATTATTAATAATTTAGAGAATGTTTTATGTGATGAAAAAATTCCCAAGGTCTGTGTACTATGGCAGTGTAGATAGGACAACACTGATATGTGGTAGAAGGTATTATTGACGAGGCTATAGTTTCATTAAATTTTGAAATTTCAGGTATCTTAGAAACATTTTGGGGGAAAATATTGTTTTTTGAGAATAATTGTAACACACTGGTTTATGGTACAATAATTTTGATGTTTAATAGTTTCTCTTTGGGTTTTTAAGATGTTGGAGGCTATTTTGTGTTCTCTATAAGACATGTTTTGAGAATTTCTGCCATAAAAAATTCACAACATAAATTTTATTCCCAAAGAGAAAGTATATATAGATAGATTCTTCGAAAATAGTATAGATAGTGAACATATAAAAGAAATTAAATTTGTAAAAATATTAAAAATGTTGTTTGGGGGTAATTTTACACGAGTCAGTTCTTTTTTGGGGTATTTTTAATTCACATATTTCATGCCATGAAAGGGATTAATGGAAAAAATTATTCACGTCCTGTGATTTTTATTACATCACACAATAATAACATTTTTGATTTGACATGTAGTAATCCCTCTCAAACCATTGGGATATTTAGGGTGATTTTGGGTGATCTGTATCCTTATGGAATATTCTGTTTACCATTTTATCTCTGTGGAAGTAGTGTCACCTCACCCTAGTAATATGTCTTTCTGATTATTTATTTCCAATGGTTGTGGTATGGATGTTGGATATGTTTTTGGATTATATTGTTATTTTTTGTTTCTTATCAATCCCTTTAAATTTTCTCATTAAAATTATCTTTTAGAGGTTTATTTTCTTATTTTGAATCATCATTTTCAAAGGAAAATATGTATCCTCAATTCTTTAGGATAATGTCTTCTTATATGGGTTTAATTATTGAATTGTTATATATTATTTTCAACTACTTTGGCTTGTTACATAGAAGTGAATGATTTGACATTGGAATGGTATCATTGGATGATATTCATGTTTTTAAAGGGATTTTATTTAAAAATAGATTTTTTCACAACAAGTGTTTGATTAAATGATTCAAAAAGTGGTTTTTATTTTGTAATGGTACATTAAGTACAAAAGGTAAAATTATTTGATGTGAAAATGTTTTATTAAATGTGGGCATGGTTTTTAATTTTATTTCGACAAAAATAACACATTGTGTAGACGTGGGTTTGTCAGGACTATACATTTCATGCTTTGTGTGTGGAATTCCATGAGAGGATTTATGTCAATTTATTTTGTGTAATTTAATAAAAGGTAGTATTAATTGGATCCAACTCAGGCTTATATTCGAATTTTTATTCATGACTAGAGCATATTCTCATAGGTTAGAGCCAAAATGGTGTGATTTTTAATTTATGATTGGTTTATCACATGATTATATATTTCATGGATACTTTTTGAAATAGTTTTCTGATGGTGTATCCACATATGATTTTTACCTATTATTACCTATTTTATATCAATCTATAAACATTCATAGATTTGGTGAATATTGTATGATTTTAAAAAAATCAATGAAATGTTTTAAAAAATTTTCATATTTTGTGATACTGTTTCATAAACACTTTTTTAAAAGCTATGGATAATTACCTCCTACCATCATAAATTTTATTGAATATTTGGTGGTATCCAACTAGGATTTTTTCTCCCTCTCCACTTTTTCTATTCAGTGATTTTATATTTTTTACAGGACTCAGGTAAAGGAAAAGTAATTGTATAGAAATATGGTAAATCATATTGATTGCTTCCATCTTAGAAGAATGATTTTATGGTAATGGATGGTCACAAAAATACTCATTTAGATTGTACATGTTTTATCTTTCTATATTTATCCAATTTTTCTTAGTTTTTATAGCTCATTTATATGATTTCATTCATTATAAATAAAAATTTATTGTTTTTCCTAATTGAGGCATTACATGGCACATGTATTTTCCACTTTTTTGTCTTCTCCATGTGGAGGACCACCTTGGGTGATGTTTTTAGTTTACCCAGGATGGTTTATTACATTCGTAATTAGTTATATTGAATTCTTATTATCAACCTAAATAGTTGTTATTTTATAAATGAACAAACTAAAAGAAAAATAGTTTTTTGGATATATTAGGCCATAAATACCACGATTTTAATAAGATTTGGCTTCCAATATTTTAATATTATGGGAAGAAATAGCAGTGGTAATATCTCAAAGGAACAATAATCATTTTCATGTGTTTAAGATAAAGGAATAAAGAGATTAATTTTTTATGAAAAATGAAAATTTTTATGAAGGGAATTGAATTTCATCCTAAGGTACCACAAATAGTTTGGTGCCTTATGTGTGGAAAACATGGAAATTATCCATGTTAATAAACTAATCCAATGACTAACTCTTAGGATATGGAAGATCATATGTTATGACAACCATTTAAGTGGATCATGATAGTTTAATTTCAATTATTATCCACCCAAATTAAGGGGATGTCATGTTAAAAATTATAAGAATTTGATTTATGAAAATATTATTATTATTCCCTTTGTAGTATATGATGTGATTTTGAGGATTCATTATATAGATATTCAAAAATCCCATATAAATATATAAAAAATTAAATTAATTTTTTATTTTCTATTTACTTAATATCATCTATAGGTGTGAGGATTAAAATGAACATTTGTTGGAAATTTCTTCCATTATATGGGTCTTATTACAAATTCACAAGGGATATTTATCTCAAATGGATGGGGAGAAACTAAACAATGAATGCATTAATATTATTTATATACATTATGATTTATTTCCTAATGAATTTCCTAGCATGTCCTCAAATTCTGAAGTCATGTTTTCAATAGAACTCTATCCTTTTGGTACACATATTTTAAAGACAAATTATATAAGAGTATCGATTAAGTTACTAGAATTGAAGAAGAGAATCTATGAGAATATTGATAGGGTACTAATTTGGCCTTATGCATCACCATAGGGTTAAAATTTTATTATCATTAACAGGAAATATAGATCAATGCAACACTACCTTGATTATCATGAAATTAACAAGACCAAAATCAAGAATAAACATCCTTCACTCCAAATTGAAAATTTTTTAGTCAATTTTGAGGTTCTAAATAACTCCAAATGACGTTCAATTATTCAAAATTTTATCAATTAAGGATATAATGTAAATATATACCAAAGACAATCATATTTACAAGGTACGAAAACAATGGACATATAGTGATTCCATTGGACTTACTAATATTCCTACCATCATTAGTGATTTAATGAATATATTATTTACTATTACCTCAATAAATTTGTGGTAATATTTATATATCATATTATTATATAATACAATATAAATAATGTGAAGGAATATTAAATGATATTTGTGTTAAAGACCCCGAGGAGGGAGAAAATATATTCCAAATTCCAAAAATTTAAATTTTGGATACAAATAAGAATAACTATTAGGGAATGTAATCATAAGAAAGGATACATTAGTAGATAATTCTAATATTTATTTCCTCGAACATTATTCAAACCAACTATTGTGGATAAGACTGATATTTTCATGGGATTGATTGGAAATTATTGATACTTTGTAAATAATTTCTCACAAATCTCTAATCCACACACAATGTCAACAATGTGGGCTGTGAAGTTATTTGGATTGATTAATGTGAATATAAATTCATGGTGTGGAATTGAAGATTGGTTAGTGAACATATACTCACACTAACCTATATTAGATAGGGGATTGTGGTCTATAGTGATGAATATGAGAAGGTACAAGTGTGTGTTCATACAAAAAGTGAGATGATGGTATCTTATGCCTCTTATCAATTAAAGGCTCATGGAAACAATTACCAGACACATGACTTGGGGTTAAAAACGTTGATTTATTCATCATATATATAGAGGAATTATCTTTTTATATAAATGTTTGAAATATATATCGATAATAAAAATTTTTACTACACATTCACATAGTTATAATTGAATATGCCCTGAGAAGGTTGTTGGAAATTATTAGAGATTAGGAATACTCAATAAATTATGAACCTGTGAAGGAGAACATGATGGTTGAGGTTTTTGGTCAGAAGGATCATGACCACTTATCTATGATAATGTTTTTAGAAGATCAAATAGTTAAGTATTTTTATGGGATAATACATGATATATTAAAGGGATAGGATAAATCCAATCATAACTAAATGATCCTTTGATAATATATTTAGGTTAATACTATAGGTATAAAAAGAGGATGTAGAGATGAAAACCAAGGTGATTAATAATTTTGAGTTCAACATTAACTATTATATAATGATAAGGATCAAGAACATAGTATGTTTCTATAATATATTTGGATTAAAGGATCTTCTAGATGAAGCTCATAGATCATAATTTTATATTTATCTTAGAAGTATGATGATTACTAGTAACCCTAAAAACAATTTATATTAAGATAACATGAAGTGAGATAATGGAGAGTATGTTTCCTATGATTAGTATGATAAATAATTATGGATGGGTGGTATAAGTCTAAGGTGATGTTAGTACTATTACCCATACCTGTATGGAAATAGGAAAACATTACCTTGTATTTCGTCATAGGACTCCCCAAGACATTTAAAGGTTGTAATGCTATTCAGGTTTTAGTTGATCACCTGGTTAAGTGAGTACATTTAATATATGTCAGAAAATATTTATAAATTTATTATCTTTCCATTATATACAATAATGAAGGGGTAATATTTCATGGCATACCACATTCTATACTACCTGATCTAGATCTATGGTTTACCTAAAAGTAGTAGAGAAGTCTTCAGCATAATCTAGATTTAGAGTTGTATTTTAGTAATCTTATAATCCATAAATAGAAAGATAGTATAACAGAACTACTTAAGAATATGAGGAAATTCTAGGATCCTATTATCCAGATTTCAATGGTGTTTGGGATCAATAACCTCCCCTTTTTGAATTTTAATATAAAAACGTATTTCACATGAGCATTTAGATAGATCATTAAGAATACATCTATGTAAATGAGTGAATAAATATTACATATTGAGTTGACGTTAGAGAATGAAATCTATTAGTACCTGAGCTAGAAGAGGAAATAGAATAGAAGGCTAGATCCATTAAAAATCACATCAAGGTATCTCAGAGTCGGAAAATGAGTTCTGTTTAAAATCATTATTGAGATCAAGAATCATAATTAAATGAGAATTCATTCCTATAAATTTCATTATTAAAGAAGTATATGAGATTCGAAAATATGTTAATGTTGAGCCTTATTTATATTTCCTGTTATATATTACTCATCAAATAGGGATTGTGTCTTATAGTTTGGCGCTTTCATTAAACCTATATCAAATTCATGATGTGTTACATATATCTATTTTGAAGATGCACATAACAGATACTTAACATGTTCTAAAATTAATGGTTTTACCACTGAACCATGATATTTCATATTAATAATATCTATTATATATATTGGATCGTAGAATTATATTTATATGGAACAATAATACCCACATATTTAATGTTATTTGGAGGAATCCAAAGTTCAAAGAAGCTACATGGGAATCCATGGATGTGATAAAATACATGTATCCTCATTTTCTTCATTAGGTTCATGAAATTTCAAAGGGATAATTTTTTTAAGGGTGGAAGAATATAACACCCATAAATTTTATATATATTACTTCCAAATAAATTTTAATTAATCGATAACATTCTTTACACACAATCCTGTGTCTAAATAAACCAGGATATATTAGTACCTTTATAACCCATACATTAGATTGACTAGTATGAATATTATTAAACATATTATGATATATATATATATATATGTGTGTTTTTCTTAATTAAATTTTATTTAATAATTCTTAATATATAACCATTGAATATTAATGAAATCATTTCATGATTGAATGAAGTATTCTTCCGGGGAAATATAATTTTTTAGGTGTTGTGAATTTTTAAATAAATAAATAAATTGATAACTAATTGAAATAGATTTTAATTAGTTTTATGGGTAATAATAATCATTAATTCATTAGTTATATAATGGTTAGTAATGAAGATAAAATTATTTGAACATGGAAATAGATGTTTATTAGAAAACATGTCATATTTGTGAAATTTTTTTTATAATAAAAGATTAAAAAAATAACTATTTATTAATGATGATAATGATATGTAAAGAATATATATTCAATCAAATATTTTAACATTAATATAATCTTTTTACAATGCCAATAATTAATGTTAATCTAGTTTTATGATTAAAATAAATTGTCCAAAAATAGTTTTCATTACCATCTACATGTATATTTAATTTATTTTCCTCCAACAAGAAAAAATTAATTTGATAGAATAGATTAATGATTCAGAATGAAAATGTCCAAATATTTTAATGAGAGAACAATAATTTTTTATCATAATGAATAGTAAATACTGATAAAATTTGTTACCATAGTTAATGTCAAAATGATTTACTAAGGCGTGATGGTGAAAAAATAATAAAAAGGTGAAAACAAGACATAAAATTTTCTAGATATTACTTGTTGAAATTTCTAACTTATCTTATATTTCCCAAAAATGGTTTTCGATTTGGTTCCACATGAATAAAAAACATTATTACATTATTTAAATATTTTAAGTAATTTCATGTGTGTCCATCCCCTTACATTTAAAATAAACCATTTCCCCTCCCTTATTCATAGAAATTGTACCTTCTAGATTAGAAGATACCATCCCAAAAACATTTTTTTTCTTTTTCCCTTAATTTTTATTCGTTTTCTCCTACCCCGATACCTACCTAATAAGTTTTTAAGTTGTTTGAAAAACTAGGTCTCCAAAATAAGTGGTAATCATGTTATTCAAATCTTTAATGTCTATTTCTTTTTCTAATATCTCTATATCTATCGTATCTACACTTACATTGTTAGTAAAAAATCATAAATATTATTTAGTGATATTGTGATTATTGGACAACAATTTTCCACATATTTTCCATCAAATGGGAAATGGAATTATCACTCTTCTCCATGTGTGAAGTACCACCTCCATGTAGTCATATTATTCATTTTCTATAACTACCTCACATATATGAATATGGGGTTGTATTTAATAAATATATATGATATATATAACATGAATTTTATTCGTTAATTATAAAAAATTATTTATCATTATTTTATTAATTTTTTACAAAAATTGAATACAACATTTATATGTACATACAGAGTACAATATCCATGAATGATGTAATTAATTTATCTTTCTACAAATTTTATGAGTGGTTAATATATATTTATAATTAATATATATTACATTTAAATATTGATTACAATTTTTGAGATGATTGAACCGTGTTCACGATAAAAGGACTATAACTTTTGAATTGAAACGTACATGAAAAAATAAGCAGTCATCACCCGAAATGTTGTGGATACAAAAAGTTTGTTAATGAATGAGTGATAATATGTTATAAGTTTATATATAAGTTATTATAAGTATAAAATTTATATATAATTAAAATAAATATAATTTTATTATAGATAAGGTTAGGGTAATTATGAGGGAAGCCAAACTTGAGGTAAGGGTTTTTTATCTCACTTTTATTTATTTCATACATGTTCTATATTAACCACATGTTTCATTAATGTGTTATGTATTCCTACAATTTTATATTTTATATATTTAATATTTTCATATTAATCATATTTAAAGATTGATTTTATGTTATTTCATTCAATGGTGTAACATCTTTGTCCCGGAAGCTGCCCAGAGGTGCCCCGTACCCAGTTGGACACATAACCTCAAGCACATTTCCCCAAATGCCAGAGGCTACCAACTAGCAGTGATGGCCTTGGGTGTTATAGCAGAGAAACTATGCCCTCATGTTAATAAATAGATAAAAATAGCTAAAACAATAATATTAACATAAAACAATAAATAACACAAGACTGAAGAAATAAACATCTAGAGAATATATATAAATGATGGATGATATGTATGTCTAAAAAACAAAAAAATGTCAAAATGATGGAATAAAGTACTAAACCAATATAAAATGATGAAAAATAATTCCAGCAGTGTTGCAAGCCTCAACTTGGTCCCTTTCCCTCTAGCTCCACAAATATCAAGTGCCTCAAGTAGAAGGGTGCTTTCTCATATTTATACCTACACCAATATAATCTATTTGGGACCAAAATCATGACCCAAATGGGGTGTTTGAAAATTCTAGTATGAAACCACCCAATAATATGTTCCTAACAGTCGGTGAATATATATATTCCAGGAAATAAGAAAAGTGATGTAGTAAACATGGAAGCACTCAAAAGTAAAAAAATCCTACAGTTTCTATTACATCATTTACATTTAACAATTTAATAATCCAACACAAAACAAGAAACCATCTAGTTTATCCCACAATATCATGTAAACCTCTGGGTATTTTTAACAGCCAAACCCATCTGGTTCAATTGTCAAGAAGGATATAATGAAGACTCTTTGAGGAAGCACTCACCATCAATTCACCTTATAGTCTGGTGTAACCAAACACACTCTTAGGAATCACTCACCATCAATTCCACCTATAGCCTTTTAATGGTAAACTACATACACATAGAGGATGCACTCAACCTTAATTCTTTTTATGGCCTCATGAAGTATATATATAAACTCTAAGGGATCACTCAACCTCAATCCCCCCTATGGTCTCACAGTGTGATAAATATTAAAAACACTCTGAGAAAGCCCCAATTTCAGTTTCCCCTATGATCTCACTACACCAGGTTCTTATAGACCCATGTAAAGCAATCATACAGAAATGATAACTAGTATATAATGTAATCCTCAAAGTACTACTTGGATAAACATTTACAAGGCATGAAACAATATATCAGATAAATAATTCCTCCATCCTAACAAAACATTGAATGGAAAACAAATAGCCCAACTTGAAAGGCTAGTACAAATGCTTAAAACAAACAAACATTGGAAAACACATCCATATCATGGAAACTAACCCTATTCACAATAAAACAACATCTATTCAAACACAAAAAGAATATGATACATTAATAGGGTTAAAATATCTAAACACAAAATACCCTGAATCAGGGTATTTGGTACTTCTGCACATATAACTCAAATGATAACTATGGAATGACATAGACCACCTAACTCAGTGTTGTACTAATAATATATGTGAAACTCAAGCCTTGAATCTCCCTAGAATTATGTAGATATTCCAAAATGCTAAAAATGTTTAATTGAATATATCTTGTGAAAGAACGTAAATCGAGAAACGAGGCTCTCAAAGAAGAAAGAAAATAACTAGGTGATTCCAACTTTATAGACGATGGTCGTTTCAGAGAAAGGATAAGCAGTCAGGGGCTCAGAGAAGATTCATAGACTATGGTCGCTCATGGACAAGATGTAAGAAGAAGAAGTATGATCTTCCGATTAGATGCAACCACAGTCTATTTAATGTAAAAAAATAATGTATATGAAAAGTATTTTGAAAGTACATGGTGTGTACTACTCTCTACCGAGCTCTACATTAGGTGGTTTCCAGGTCACCCACACAACCATGTGTTTGGCTATTACACAGCCAGCACACGACTACCTACGACAATTGAGTACACGACTTGTACTTATAAGTACATGATGTGTACTCTTGAAATTTTAAAAAACTCATATTTTTCCCAAAAACAACAGAAAACATGATTTTTACCTAAAATGATGATCTGGGTTTTTACAAACTTCCCCTTAAAGTAATTCATCCCCGAATTTCCCTTACTAGGTGGAATAGAAGAATAATCCTCAAACATCTCCGACCACTGCGATCGTACAATAGCCTCCCTCTCCCAAGTCTCATCCTGTACTCGCCTGTGCTTTCATAGAACTTGTACTAGAGTAACAGACAGACCATGGAGAACCATCACAATACAATAACAAAATTGGAATATGATGCTCCTCAAAAGATGCATCTACCTCTATCTAATCCTCCTTGGGTTAGAAGACATGGGACATGTGAGAGAAATATTTCCATAACTATGAAATGTAAAATACATCGTGCATAGCCCGATAACTCTAATGTAATTGCAACCGATAGGCAACCGGCCAGACCCTTTCCAAATCTTCTAACGGGCCAACGTATCTCGATAAAATCTTACCCTGTCTCCAAATTCTCATGTGTCCCAACCTATGTTGGACACGTCAGAAAACCTGATCCTCAATGTTGAACTCCAGAGTTCATCTCCACCGATCAACATAAGAATTATGTCATGACTGTGCAGTATAAATCATCTTTTGAATCAACTCTATCTTCTCTATGGTCTCCTGGACAATATGAGGTCCCAGCATAGCGGCCCCTCCAACCTCCAGCCAACATTAGGTAGATTGGCATGGCCTAACAAACTAATCATCATAAGGTACCATGTGAGTAGTTTCCTGAAAACTATTATGGTATGAGAACTTCACAAGAGGTATGTGTTTCTCCCAAGAACCTCTAAATTCTAGGACGCATGCTCGAAGCATGTCATTCAACACCTGGATCCTACACTGGGACTAGCCATTTGTCTAGGGGTGGTAAGCTGTATTCAAAAGTACCTATGTACCCAAATCCTTCTGTAATCCCTTCCAGACCTGAGAAGTAAAATGAGAATCCTTATATGAAAAAATGGAGTGTGGAAGTCCATGTAAAACTACAGCTTCTTGGATGTACAACCCTCCCAACCCGTCGACACTGAAGGTCTCCTTGATTGGAAATAAGGGAGAATCCTTCGTGAGTCTTTCAATGGCAACCCAAACTACATCATTACCTCAAGGCATCCATGGAATACCTGTCATGAATTCCACCGAAAAATCGTTCCACTTCCACTAGGGAATGGGTATGTGATACAAAATCCCTACCGGTCACTGATGCTCCGCGTTCACCTGCTGACAAGTGGAACACCTCATGATAAAACTTTCTACATCTTCCTTCATACCTGGGCACCAATAATGATGGTACAGATCTTGATATATCTAGGTGATAATAGGATGAACCTTCCAAACCGAGGAATAAAATCCCCAAATCAGATCTTTGTGTGTGTCAGCTGGTACCCACACATGCCCATGAAAACAAAAGATCTCATCCACATCAATCGTCCATATAGGAACAAGGTCCTATACTATCCACTCCCTTGTAGGACTAGGCCTTCAGAATCCAATAGTTGCCTCATCCACACTCGATTATGTAGAGTAGAGGTAATAGCTATATAAGAAATAAACGTCTGCCCCTATCTTTCGTGCACATAAAAATGCATCTCATTGAATAGAGCCATTAGGTTCCACTAACTACTAGCCTCCTAAACTGACTGTATCTGAGTCCACCTACTCAATGTATCATCCACATCATCTCCTTTTCTAGGCATGTGGGCAAGCTCAAAGTGAATGGACTGAATATACTCAACCCACCTTTATTGTATCAAATTCATATCGCTTTGTGTGAAGATATACTTGAGAATTTTTGTGGTTGGTAAAAACCACAAATTTCACTCATAGAAGATAATGTATCCAACATCGTAAGGCCTGAACAACTGCATCCATCTTGAGATCAGGTGACAAGTAATTTTTCTCATGTGGCCACAACTACCGAGACCGGTACGCAATGACTCCTTCACCCTTCATAAACACTCCTCATATCCCCATAACTAATGAATAATAGTAAGTAATATATCTCTTGCCCAACTTTGGAAATATTAGTGTCGATGCTAAAATCAACCAACCATTCAACTCCTAAATGTTTCACTCGCAAGAATATGACCATAAGTACATCACACCATTCTTAGTGACGACATTAGTGGCGCTGATAATTTTCAGAAGACCTATATAAAACGCCTATATTATACATACAACCCTATAAAACATTGTACCTAGAAGACGTTCTTTGGATGCTCCCACGAAACTACTACATTCAATTTCTATTTGTCTACTGATACTCCTTTCTCTTAGATAACATGATCCAAGAAGTGAATTTGGTCCATCCAAACGTGCCATTCTTAGAGAATAGCATATAACTGTTTCTCTCTTAGTGTACTCAAGATGTTTGACATGGTCGTGTCGAGTGTGAGAGTACTCCATGATGTCATCCATGAAGACCCCCACGAAATAATCAAAATACAGATGGAACACTCGGTTCATCAGAGCCATGAAAACTGAAGGTGCATTTGTGAGAGGAAACGATATAACCACATACTAGTATAGAATATATCTTCCCTGAAAGGGAATAAAAGTTATATTATATTTTCTAACGTGCACTTGATTATAACCATATCTCAAGTCAAACTTCAGGAGCACTCGGGATCCTCGAACTGATCAAAGAGATCATAAATCCCCTGTAAGGGATATCGGTTCTTGACCATCAATTAGTTCCACTTTTTATAATGCACACAATTTTTGACTGTACCGTCTACCTTCATTGAAAACAGGACATCCAAACCCCTGGAGAAGTACTTTGTTGGATGAAACCCTTTGCATGCAACTCCTCTAACAACTTCTTGACCTCCTGCAACTCTTGTGTATCCATCTTATAAGGAGAAATGGGCACCGGTGCCACTCTTGGCATGATCTCAAATTAAAAGTCTACTTCTCGCCCTAGAGACAATCCTCATAAGTCCTCTAAATGTCAATCTGAAAAGATAAACCACCAGATGAAAGTTCAACTATGAATTCCCCCAGTCATTCAGATATAGCCTAGAAATATGAGTTGTAAATCCTCCCAACCCATGATTCTTGGGTCCTACTGTAGTCGCCAGGACATCCCATTCAACCTTATGAAGAAACGATCTGCCCTTGGGTGATGTGAAACTCAAACTATGATGATAGAAGTCGACCATAGCCTAGAAGAGAACAAACTGGTCCATTCCAAGAATGGAAACATATCCTATCATCTCTAAGAATTATAGGTTTCACAAGAAGTTACACCCCAAACCTCTAGATAGAAATCTTTGCACTATCGTACACAAGCCGTTATTTTCCACAACGGAGTGTCCAACGTCAAGACAACATGAGAAGAAAATAGAGAGACCAAGTTTCTCTATAACAAAAAATAGATATGAAACTATGGGAATCCCCTGTATCGAAGAGAGAAGGAGCTAAAACCGAGGAATGTAGAATAGTACCATGAACTGAAGAAGGACGATGATCCTGCTCCTACCTAGTTAGCTTCACTGTAATATCCTAGCCTGTACTGCAACCCTATCACCCTGCCTGAACACCCATAGATGATCCACCTTGATGTCACTTAATGCATGTCGACAGGCTACCACAGCCACGACCTCCACCAAGGCATAAACGGTCGTAAGAACTATAGTTCCCAGAATGATGAGAAACTGGTGGTGCTGATCCAGAACACTGAGTCATAAGAGAACTCTGATCACTAGTTGCCAGTGATATGAACTAACAGAAGCACTGAAGAAGGCCCATATTTCCACAAGATGGGCACTCAACTAGGACTCCTGGGCAATGTGGCCCCATATTATTGACCTTCCCACACTGTTAGCGTACCACTTGGCTACTTGAAGTTTTATCTTGCGTAATCAGATCTCTACGTGTAGACTCCCTGTGGTGATTCCTAATATCATCTAGAGAAGCACTAACTCTGGTTGTCAAACTGCCCTGGCCCATAGCTTTAGTATCCCTCCGGTTGTGCTCCGTGATTAGTGCCTAGTTGACTATTTAAAATATAATAGTGAACCTAAAGATGTTCCTATTAGCTCGAATTTCTTGCTTGAGACCATCCTCACACTTCATCTATAGGAATAAATCACCTCCACCTAGAAAGGGTGTAAAGAACTTCAACACGACGAAGTGAGAAGAATACTCCATAACATAATGACTACCCTGCTTAAGACTCATGAAATATCAGTATTGATTGGCCCTCAAAGTCTCCGAGTAGAAGTAATCATAGAAGGTACACTGAAAATACTACCATGTCATAACCTGCTGGAATCCGGTTTGTGAGATCACTTCCCACCATCTCATGGTGGAATCCTGAAGTATATACATAGAGATATTGACCCTCCTATCCTGAGGTGTCTCTAGATGCTCGAAGATCATAATCATGGCTTCTAGACATGAATCTGTAGCATGGGATCCTCCATCCCCTGAGAATACGGGAGGATGCTACAGAAGAAATACCCATTCCAATTCTATCATAGATGGGGCCATATGCAGTGCTCCCTAGAAGGTCTTCATGAACCTCATGAATCCCTCTCAGAAATGTGCATCAGCACATATATCCAGGATAATGGCTGGTTCCATGAGTGGCCTTATATGAGGATCTGCTGGTAGTCCATATTCATCCATGTTCGGTACCTAATCACTGCACTATAACTGACATACAACCGGAGGCCGTCTTGGTGGTACGAGTCTATAAGGTCAAGCACACACATTAGTTCAAGAATATCATGGATTGAAACTTTGGAGTGTAAGAAGGGAACATGAGAAAGAAAGAATTAATGTTTTCCAAACCACAAATACACTGTGTGTATTATACCTACATGACATGTTATATTAATCCTTTATATGGGCATGTACTTCTGCCAAATATGGTTATGTAACACCCCATACCAACGACATGTTTCTCCCAAGACAAGATGTGTACATGAATAATATTTCCCTACCCAATCTCTTCGACATGAATAACCCACACGGTTCTCCTAGATAAAGACTAAACGACGTGTTTGTGATAGACACAACATGTACGTCTTAGGTTTCACATGCTCGTGTTGTAAGTCACATGGGTGGATACATGGTTGACTTTACACAACATGTTTATACCAGATACGGTTTGTACTAGGAGGATTTCCACCACCGCATGTTGTTCGTTACACGACCAGATACAAGGGTTATACTACAAAGTGTGTTCATCCATAACACGGATTGTATAACCTATGTTATATCCATCCATGTCGTTAGTCACACGGGTGGACACATGGTCTACACAACACGACGTGTACATCTAGTACATGACTTCTCCCACCAAAGATTTCCCAACCCTATGTCTCTACCCACACAGCTAGTGAAACAGTTAGAAAATACACAAAATATACATATAGTAAACAGTGTGTACATACAGTACACAATGTGTATCTATGAAAACCAGTTACTTCTTGAACAGAAGGACACATTGCATGTATTTATCTGTACATGTTATGTATTCTGGGTTTTTGCTGACAGTAAGCCTTAGAATCTACTTTAGAAACTAGAAAACACTAAAACAATCATTAAAGTGTAGAATTCTGATCCACGGGACCCATACTCCCCCCGAATCAAAGCTTGGAATCTTAACATGTCATATAGAATCATAACAAAGGAATGATCTACCAAATTCTAGTCCATAAGGGCCCATAACACTTGATGATCCAACGTTTGGCATTAATTAAACTGAAACATTAAATATTAGAAATACCCTATCAAACAACATGTATACTATCATGGAATCTATCACAACAACATGCATACCTGGCACAACATCTATCACAAAACCATGAAATTAGTAATACACCCTAAATTAAATATAAAGAATGCATGAAATGTGATCTTTAGAGAGTTCCAATATGATGCATGAGATGGATTACCCTCATCTCATAGGGTTGCAACAGAAATAGAAACTCAATAATATCAATGATAATATCAAAAAACATGTGAATCACCCAATGGAGAAATCAAATCAACAATAATAATTTAAAAACCATAAAATAGAAATATATAAGGCAAATCAGTTTTCCCTGTACATGGGTTAGCTACTCCCATGAACAAATTATTAACAATTACCTACTCCATCCTACCATTGGATATATGCTCCAAACCGAAAGTCAAGAAGAAAATAATCCCTCTGATAGAACTTTATAACATCCAGATCCCAGAAGCCACCCAAAGGTTCCCCGTACCAAGTTGGTAACGCCTCATGATCATTTCCCCAAATGCCAGAGGCCACCGACAAGCAGCGATGTCCTTGGGTGTGATAGTGAGGAAATTATTCCTTCATGGAGGAGTAATTTAGTAGAAATAAATAGATAACAATAGAGGAAGCATTAATAATACCATATAAAAAAACAACAGATGACTGAAAAAATAGACAACTGGAGCATATATACAAATGATGCATGATACGTGTGTATAGGAAAACAACAAAACAAGTCCCAATGATGGAATACATTACTAAACCAAAGTACAAAGAAGAAAAATAACTCTACCAGCATCAAAAGCATGAGCTTGGCTCCATTCTCTCCCGCTCCACCTTTATCATGTACCTGAAGTAGAAGGGTGCCTTCCCTTATCTACACATGCAATAATATAATATTTTTGGGCCCAAAATCATGATCCAAACAGAGTGTGAGACAAATACCAGTAGGCAACCACCCAAAGATCTATGCCTAATAGTCAATGAATATATATATGGAAGGAAATAAGCAAAACAAAGTAGTAAAAAAGGAAGTACTCAAAATTAAACAACACTATAGTTTCCATTACTTCATTTTCATTTCAACAATTTTGTCTACCAATGAGAAACAAACGACCCTTTGGGAATGTTCTCATAGCCTTTCCCCTCAGGTTCAGCCAACAATATAAACTAATCTTCAGGGTTGTTCTCATGGCATAACCCCTATTGTTCAATTTACATGAAGGATATAACGAAGTCTCCCTAATAAAGAAGTCACAGTAAATTCCCCCTATAATATTTAAATGGTAAACTATAGACACTCTGAGGAATCACTCAATGTCAATTCATCCTTTGGTATCATAACGTATATATAGACTCTCTGAGCTATCACTGAATATCAATACCCTTTATGGTCTCACAACGTGATAAATACTATAGACACTCTAGGAAAACCCTAAACATCAATTTCCCCTATGGTCTCACAAGACCATGTTCCTACAGGCCCGTGTAATGAAATTGTACACAAATGATAATTAGAATTCCATGTAAACCTCAAAATACAACTTGTTTATACAACTTTAAGTCATGGAACAACATATTATATAAATAATACCACCATCCTAACAACACTAGGAATGAAAAAAATACCTTAACTGGAAAGGTTCGACCAAACGGTTAAAACAAACAAGCACGGGAAAACACATCCATAACATGGAAATTTACCCTATTCACAATCAATCAATTTTTATTAAAACATAACATGCATAGCAGTCATTAACAGGGTTAAAATCACTAAACACACAATACCCCAAGTAAGTGTATTGGTAACTTTTGCACAAATAACTCAAAGATTATCTACAAAAACGAAAAAACCACCTACCTCAGTGTTGTACGAACTCTATAAGTGAACCACATTCCTTGAATCTCCCAAGAACAACATATATCTATAAAAAAGTTAAAAACATTCAACCGAGTATATCTCGTGAATGAAGAGAAATCAGGAAACGAGGCTCTAGAAGAAAGAAGAGATTACCATTGCGATTCCAACACAATCGACGATGGTCCATTCCGAGAACAGATGAGGAGATGGGGGCTCAGAGACGATTTTCAGCCTACTGTCACTCTTGGACGAGACATACGATGAAGTAGTGCGTTCTGACGATTAGACGCGACCCCGCTCTATTTAATGAAAAAATGTAATTAAATGGTGTGTCTTTTAAATGAACATGGTGTGTACTTGAATTTACTTAGATCCAATCTAGGTGGTTTCTAGGTCACCCAACAAGACCATGTGTTTGGCTATTACACTACGAGCACCTTGCTACCCATGGCAACTGAGTACACGACGTGTACTTTTCCAATTTCCAGAAACTCCTATTATTTCACAAAATCACCAAAATGTGGATTCTTTACTAAATATAAGATCCTGGTTATTTTAATGGGGGTATGATTAAAAATTTAACAAAGTAGTAAGGGTTTTATGTAACAAATTCACTTTTTATTGAGATTGATTATGGTCAAATTCTGAAATGAGGAAATTATTTTATATATGTTTAACAAATAATACTTATTTTAATATTCTATTCTTATTTATTGATATTTATTGTTATCATTTCATTTTCCTATATTTATGTATATAAAATCCAAAAAGAATATTTTTAAGTAAAGCCAATATTGTTTTTCTGCTCGATTTGGAATCATTTCTTACTTTTCTATATTTTGTATAAATTTTTTTGAATACTATTTTTATATTATAAATTTATTTGTTAATTTCAATTTTATCATGTTTTACTCTATGTAGTATGTTTTATAAGTTTTCCTCTTATCATTTTTTTAATGAGGATTTTTTCCCAAAGGATGAAAGAAAATATGTATTCTATATTTTACCACATGAGTTTATTTCACATGTCCCTGAATAATCTTATGTAAATCAAACTTTAAATGTTTCCATGGTAATTTTAAAATAAATTTTTTTCACTAATATTTTGAAATTTTTATACTTTAAATATTTTATTTCAAAGTGAAATGACTTTTTCCAAAAAAAATATTCCAAGGATATTTTAATTCAACTATAACCTATAAGATAATTCTTGGATATTTTATATAATTTACTAGGGATATGATCTAATGTTAATACATGTATTAGTTTTATGGATTATTGCTAATAATAATGGTGAAATATTGAATACAATATTTCCCAAGTGTTTGGTTATGAAATAATGATAAATGTTTTCATGATCTTATAGAATACATATGAATTGATGATGATTATATGATGGGTGGGTGTGTTATATAAATCCAATTAATTGGGTAATGTTTAATTTTTATGGGGTCATATGATACATTGGAGTTTATACCATGCCAAGAATACTTTACATGATAAGTTATCTCAACCACGAAGCTGGTACATGTGTTGTTAGCCGAAGTCAAACATGTAATGAATGTCTTGGTGGGTAGAATTTGACATTAAATTTATATAATTATTATTATTCCAAATACATTTTTCACTATCTATGAAATGTTCCTATGAATACTATATTATCACATGGATCATGATCTTGGATTTTTCTATAAATCATGTCCTTGGATATGATGAACTGTTAATCTAAGAGTATGTTTTATTAATTGAAGATTATGATTTTCAAATATTAATCACATATTCACACAACCTTAAGGACATGTTATACTTTCAAATGTTCATTTACAGATATCTCACATGTTTAACCTAGTTGATTTTTTGAGATGATTTTTCTTATGTTTTCTTCCCCTAGGTTATAAAGATAGAATTTATGTATGGTCTTACTAATAATTGTAATAATAGAGAATAAATTTGTTGATTATTCTTAATATCTTTAAGAGAATAAAGTGATTCTGTATCTAGACTCAAAATAAAAAAAACCATTACTCTTCCAGGGAATGTATTTTTATTATATGTATTTAATATTTATCTAAAATGATGAAATATTTATGTGTGTAATGTTTTGGATTTTTTAGTAATAATGTAAAAATATTGATGGTCAAGCCACAATTTACAATGATTAAGATTAAAACCTTCTTAGTGATGATTATATCACACCATAACAAAATGGTTTGTGTTATTATTATATATTAAAAATGGATATGATTTGAATAGGCCTCTAGGTCGAGGATATCAAACGATAAAGAGAATTCATTGCATAGTAATGACCATAATCACAATAAACTAGGGATACCATTTGAAATCAGTTCATATATATTATAGGATCCATCAAGTAACAGAACAATATTGTAGCTTATGACATAATATAGTAGGATAAAGAGTTCAAGTAGAATTGTTAGAAGTTTGTTGCACGATTATGTAGGTGGCAACACCATAAATTATCATGTTAATTTTTTTTAAAACATTAAAATAATAAAGTGTTTTATATGATTAAATGATTCATTAAGGAAAATAACATGCATGAAAGGGTATTGAATAAGAGTAAAACTCATGTTGCCGATGTGAAAATTTTTAAGTGTAAGGCCATAGTGATTAGACTATAAGAACATGGTACATATTTATAATTGACGGTGAAAATAATCACGATGTAGTATTATTTTTTATAAAATAAATTATTATAAGTTATTTGAGTGGTTACATGATAATTTTATTTTTATTTAATTTAATCTATTAACAACATCATGAAATAAATGATTTCACCATTAATGTTATTCCTTGCCATTATTCAAGCTATAATCCATAATTCCTGTAATTCTTTCGAGTAGAAATCATATAGATTCAAGGGATACTATAACATGATCCTTTAGAGTCATTAATCTTATGAAATAGTGAATATATGGCCTAAATAGATCTGGTGTCCATAAAATAAGTAATAATAATTTTAGTGGAAGTTACCAACTAAAATTATTTTTGGAATCATGCTTTGGTATGTTAGAAAATATTTATTTCTATTGGTAAAGTGAAAATAAAATGGATGGAGAAACAATAGATATATAATGTGTAGTGTGTATGTAGATACAAAAAATTTGACGAAGAATAATAATATAATTCGGAATACAGGAAGATTAAGAATATAAAGATTAAAAAAAACAAAAATATGATCAATTTATATTCCCTGTGAAGACTCTAATGTTTTTATGGTTTTTGATCATATATAATTATTGTTGTGAGAGGAAATTAAAAGAGTCAATAAGAATATTTTCTATCAAATGTTTAAGGATAATCAATGAACATTTTAAATCCACATAGTGATTCTAGAAGAAATTATGATCATGGATTTAACTAGATTATATTTATGGATTAAATTATTATCTTAAGTTGAGAACCTTGAAAAAAATCCACTAGGCCAGCTTTGTTTATGATTTGAAATTATTTTGTGTCTATAAAATGGTATTTTCATGAATCTCAATGGTCTCCATTGTTTGTCGAAGGATATGTTTAAATGGAAAAGAATTGATTGATTCACACACACACTCATTGAATTATCATTATTTTTGGGGGGAATTTTAATATATAATTAGAGAATCCCATATTCCCTTATAGGATTTACAACTATTAAAGTTTGAAGACTAGTGGTTCCTTTTTGTTTGATGTTTCATGCTCTTATTTGTTTTTATTTTATTTATATTAAATTAATTATGTGAAAAACAAAGGGATTCCAATTTTGGATTGGAAGAATTATTACATATGGAATGATCATTTGCTGAAAAATATTTATATATCAAATTTGTGGTTATGAATTTTTATATTAGTGGTATTATAACTCTTTTTGATGGTTTGATAGTAACAATAGTTGATATGACTAAATTTTATAATGATCGTCATTCTCAGTATTCTATCTTTTCATTTCTTTCATAAGATGATTTTTTCCAAGATAAATGTATTTGGAAGAAAATTTATTTTATATTAATCATAAAATATTTATAAAGAAATTAATGAAGATAAAAAATCCACGATTTTGGATTAGATAGTAAAAAATAAAAATTTCAAGATAAATTATAATGAATCTATGAATAATATCATCAATCAAGTCTATTAAATCATGGAGACCATCACTTGTTTTACTAAGAAGATAAAGGAATCAATTATTATAAAAAATATATTATTTATATTATTTTATAGATTTTTTTAAAATAATTAGACACACAAATAAAAATTTCTATATAAAACTCCATTATATGAATTTCATTGAATTTTGATTTAATATAAAATGAGGAAAGGGAGAGTTTTCTAGAGGATGAATTAGTATTTTAGAGAAATGTCATTTAAATACTAGAAAAAGGTTATGTGTAAAAATTTTATTATAGTAGATGAATATATTGAAATTAAAATTTTAAAAATCATGTCATTTACTTCGAGTGCCATTATAAGTGGTAAATGAATTTTTTTTTGGAAAAGATATAATTTAAGTGATTAAATTGTAGATATATAATATATTATTCATCAAATTTTAATATATTAAAATTATATTAAGATTAGGAAGATTATAATGGGAATCCATATAGTTCCTCAATTTTTAAATTATCCAAATTTTACAAGTCAATGTTTTCATCCAAGGGGAAATGTAAATATTTTTTAATACATAAAAAAATAAATTTCTAATTAATGTATAAAGATGTTTATTAATGTGGAGAAAAAGAGTAATTAGAGACTTATAGTGAAGTAATTGAAATATTAATTATTATTAAGGAAAATAATGAAAAAATTATAAATGATGTGATTATTAGAGGATAAAATAACAGAGAAATTCAAATTGAGTTTATGATAAAGAGGGAAAATAAGTAATGTCTATAAATGATTTAAAAATTGACAATGAAATTATTAAACAAGAGTACTATATTTAATAACCAATAAAAATGACTCCACATATACTAAAAATGATTAAAATTTACTAAATGACATTGAAACACTAAAAATGCTTCCCTCTATGGAAAATAATCTAATTGTTTCCATATTTGATAAGTCTAAAAAAGGAAAATGGTTTTGAAATTTTTCAACAGAAATTGATAAAAGATGATATAATTATTTTAAAGGCTAAATATTTGATTAATATTTTTATTCATGATGTTTGAGAAATATAATTGATAAGGAGGATTAAAAATATTTATGCAATTACATATGTGGAGAAAATTATTTTATTGGGAAAAAGAACTTCTAAACATTCTAGAAATTTTAAAAATAATTATTCAAAAAATATATATAGAAATAAAAGTAGATTATAATTTGTAATAATGTTTTAGGAGCCTAATTGTTTTTGTTTAAATAAATAATGTATGGATGTTTTCTAAATGGTCGAATACAATAAACAGTTGGCTTTAATAGAGATAGCTAGTTTTAAAGGGTAGTACTCATTCAATATATAATTCTCTTATTATAGAGGACTTGAGAACATGGTAAGATGATATTGTTTTCATTTAAAATATAACTAATATCTCAAAATATATTGGAGGTAGATATTGAGGGGAAGTTAACCCACTCAAATTATAAAATATTAGAAATAATATGAAAATTGTAGATTTAACTATGAAAATGTTTTAATGATTGGAAGAAATATTTGGAAGAGATAAAAAATTTGTTCAGTTTTCTAATTATATTATGGATATAATTTCTTCTCAATTGAGTATGAATTTGTTTACTGAAATGTCTTATAAAAATAAATATAAAGTAAATAAGAATGACTTTTTTGTTTAATCAACACTAAAATCATATTGAAATTAATTTCACTTGATCATATATAATTAATTCTATTTATATATAAAATGAGATTTAATGATCTTAATAGATATTTAATAGTTAAATAATGTATCGACGAACATTTTTATGGACGTGTCACTCATGATAAGTTAATTTGGTTTAACAATCAATAAATAGGATATGGTGATGCCTAACACCACTTTTTTATAGATTGGAAATATTTTTTTACTAAGAATGTGTCAAAATTTATTTGAATTAAATGAATTGGGTTTTCAAAAATATGAATGTTGTTGAAGGAACTAAGATTTAATGTACACTAACTAAAAGGTAAGGAATATTGGGAAACATGTTTTAGGTTAGTGATGCATAAAATTATTTCTACATGAGAATGATGGATAAAATAAAATTTGGAATCAATTTTTTAATACCTTATGAAAAAGAATATGAATAGTGTTACCTAAGGAAATAATTATCATTATGTGAAAATATTTAAAATAGATACTAATATTGGATATTATCTACATCATTAAAGTTAAATATTATCAATTCAACAAATAATGAAGTAGTGATTTAAATATCACATGAATTAAAGATATTTAATTAACATGTTTTTGGGTCTATGAAGAATTAATCAACCAATATTTTATTTCTTCTATTGATGAGTTCATTCATATTTCTTGCATCAGGTTTAAGAAAATAAAATAATTTTCAATGAAAATTTTAATTATTTTTAAAAGAATACCAAAAATGATATTTCAGTTCTCTTTGAAGAGGTTTTCACTAACCCATGTTACAAAATAAAAAATTGGAAACTATGAATCATATCATAGAATGAAAAATATTCTTTCTAAATTCATTACAGTACATATGCCATAAATAAAATATTTTTTTCTAATAATAATAACAAGTTCTTAGTGTATTTTTATTTAACCATATTGGATTAGGATAATATATATAATTTATAGTGGAATTATATCATTATAATGGTATACAAATAAAACCATTTCCTATACTAAAAAATAATAATATGATTCCACATGAGATATATTAAATGAATCCCCCTTTATTGAAATATTTTAGGGTATTTGGAAACCCTTGTATTATCAAAGTGAAAGTTAAAAATTAATGGAAATATATGAAAATACGAGTTGATGTTATTTTCCTTGGTTATAATCAACATTTAAGAGGATATAATTTTTAAAATACAAAAAATGGATTATTATGGATAGTGAAAACATAACGATGCATCAAGAATCATGTAATGATGTTATATATCTAGAAGAAGGTTATAGTAGTGAAGATGATGATGCTGATTTTTTTTGAGATGGGGGTGGTGTTTTTGAAAGTGGAACGAATTTATAATTCTTACATTTTGAAGATTATTTTTAAACCATATATAATCATTAATAAAAGACATGTTCAACTCATCCATGATTTATAAAATAGGTGAAGGATCAAAATATAATTTTATACCATGGATAATAAATTCAATCTTTGATATCAGTTAAGAAATGTTCTCATATATCATTGATCTATATAGATAAACAATGTTTCATTAATGAAGATTTGGATAATCATGGATGTATTGGTACTATGGATGAGAAGTAGATCAGATTGAGAGAATGATTTCCTATGTTGGTTCCCAAGCTAGAAAATAATGATGTTATTATTACGATGTGGGGTTTTTATAACTGGTTGAGGGAGAACAAGAAGGATGAAATTCATAGTAATGGGTTAAAACATGGAGATTCTGGGTGGAGGGAGGATGAATTAGTGATAATTATTTTGTAATTTATTTTCAAAAAATAAAATTTTGATGAGTTTTTAAAATTCTAATCCACCATTTTATTAGAATTCATATGAACTTTAATTCAGATATCTAAAATGAACAAGTCAAAAACTAGTAATATATGCCTAAACCTTATGATAAGGGGAAATTTTCTTACCATGGTAAAGTCGAGTATGAGCTACATATTCAAAATAGAATCGAGTATCAATAACAAGTTTGCTGAGAAAGGTATCATTTTGAACCTAGTAGTGTTTACAAGCACTTATCCTCGTGATAATATATTTTTGTCCCCCATAAGTTTATAATGAAAAAAGAAAAAACAAATAATAATGATCACACTGACTCCTGTCTATGGCTATAAACAACACTGATATCCCTCTATGCATATTGAATAAACTAATTCAACCCATTCTCTCTAATTTATGTTCTTGAAATTTTAATTTCTAGATCCCCAAAAACAAGAACAATAAAAACCAACACTAAATAATGAATTCAACTTTCAAAACATAATAATCCAAGCCACTAATGACCAAAAATTCTAGTTATAGTTTACTAATATTGAGAACTACAAAAACGGCTACATGAAAATATTTTACACAACTACTTCTAAAAAATATCATAAATTTTAATTTATATATAATTTTGTTTATGAGAATAAATACATGAAAATATAGTTATTTACATGAAAATTGTTTATTAAAATATTACATAAGATCCCTTATAGAAATTATTATGAAACTGGTATATTTCTTCAAATTTTCTTCTTAAGAAAGATGTACATAAATAAAAAGTAATTTGATATTCATATAATTTTCATCCATCAATGTTCCACTTATTTTTTATTTAGGGTTATTTCTATACAAATAATAACCCTTAACATAAATATTTAATGCTTTTAGTTTTCAAAACACCTCTAATATTTAAATGAATATAGTTTTTGTAACATGAACTCTGCAAAAATTATCATTTATGATACTTATATTACATGAATCATATGGATTCTCAAATACACAACATAAATTGAGTTGGAACATTGCAATGATCTGGCCAACTTCTATGACTATTCTCACATTATTCCCATCATGAATTCAAGATTCTTATTTTTATGATATAAGTTCCATGCATATCATTTTCAGACCTTATAATCTTTGACACTCATGCATTCCTAAAATTCATCATTATCCTATTATAAAATTTTGATTGGATTAGATTAAAATTTTTGGAAACATTAACCAATGTTATTTTGATTATACTAAATTAAAAAAATTGAATCATCAAATAAAAATTTCAAACTTCCTTTTGGAACAATATCATCAATTTCTCAATCCATAAGTTTCATGTACACTCTTAAAACGCCATTGTCTCAAATCTATCCTAACTCTACAATCTTATGATATAATAAATTTCGTATATGTGATATGAAAATATGTCATTGTCCATTTATACTGAAATTATTCTAACCTATAATGCATTCGAGTGGGACTGACCATGGTATTTTTTAAGGATTCATGGGTCAAAACATTAGTAATGACAATCACCTACTTTATTTTTTATTTTTAATCTATTAATATTTTAAAAATATATATTAAAAACTTCATTTCATAGTTATTTAATGTATGAAAATAAAAATAATTCATAAATATCTCAATAGGAGTTAGTAGATAAATAGGTTCGTCTATGTTTAGGAACATACATGTCAATTATTATCTATTTTTGTATTAATAGCTATGGATAATTAAATCAATATCATTTCTAGATCACCATACACAGTATATTTTATAAGTCATAGTTAAAATTTAAAAATATATTAGGCACTCCATGTTTTACATTAATATTAATGTTGAGTGATGGAAGTTCCAAAATCATAGAAAATTAAAAACCCATCACTAAGAGAAGGTAAGATAATATATTTTTATGATATTTCAATGGGGATATAATAGTTACCCATATATAGTGAGATATTACTTCACAATTTTTAGGAAAGTCCACTGCTCCATGAAAATGATATCAAAATAATAAGAAATTAAATGTGATATTATTGGTAAAACCATGAAAAATACCCTAGGAATTTTAATAATGTTTATACTAAATGATTGTGGAGTTGAGAGATTATATTCCAAACATGGAGGAAGCTAACAGAAAATAAAAATACAACATTTGATGAAAATTAAAAGAATTTCACTAAACATGACCTAAACCAATTTTCAAAAGTCAGGGTAGTCATCCCATGATGTGGGGAACCCATTACCCTAAAAACATAATCACAATATATAAAAATTTTTAGAAATTAAAATACACAGCTTCTGGAATAAACACTTGAGAAGCCTATTACTCATTTAATATGATCCAATGGTGATCTAATTCCACACTTTAAAGTACAGTGAAAGATAATGGTTTCTCAGTATACTAACATGGGGAAGATGATGTAGATATTGGTTGGATCTTAACTAAAATAATAGATTCAGTTTTTCATTAGTGGGATTAATTTTATAGATTTATTCATAGATATTTAGTTTGGATTTGATGACACCATACTTAGGTCTATAATATTAGGACTTATTGGTATTGAGAGGGGAATAATTTTTCTCCATATTCCTTGAGAAATATTTTTTGTAGGAATGTAAAGAAGGAAATAACCTTTACAATAGTCATGGTGTATCAACACATGGGGGTTGGGATGTAGGTTTTCTCTAGAGAGAAGCTTCAGAATGAATGTTTTATGGTATGGTTTGATCAAACCATCCACTGTATGATTAGTTATCTCTATTATTTAATACTTAGTGTTTGACTTGATGTTGAGATATATGATGGTTATATTATTTATGGAAAATGTAATTTAGGATTAAATTCACCTTGAATATAAAAGGCATATTTGTTTATTGGATTACAATTAGAATAATCTATAAAATTAAAGAGAGATACATGTGAGTTGGTGCGATGGAGAATAGTGATGGGCTTTGCCCATGTGGTTCCTACCATGAGGATATATGGATGAATGGGTTGATCTCTCTAATATATTCTCTTGAAAATTATTTTGGCATAGTTCTTCATCCTTTCTTCCAGTTGATTGGAATACATTGATATCCAGTGTTTTTTGAACAAATCAACAAGGAAAGAATATAGACAACTAGAAAAAATTTTCATATATTTGGAAATTTTATTTCAATTATTTTTATTCCTTTATGATAGAAATAATGGTTTTATTGTGGTTTCATCGAAGTACGTTCATAGATTCAGGTTAGTAATGGAATATTATTGCAGAGATCTTGGGTTCCTAAGAGAGGTTATAGTAGTGCTCAACCAACATAAGGTATATAATGGTTGGAGTTCATGATGTTAGTTTTCTTGATATGGGATTTCGATTTACACTAGTAAAGTATGGGTATGGGAGGAGGTGATGAATGGGTGTGATTGATAATGAATGGGTTGTGGTGTTAAGTCATTTGAATGCACTATTAATCAATAGATGGTGGTGTGTTTGAGTTATCAATAATGAGTAGGACTATGGTCTCTTGATTGGGAGACACATTATATAATATTGTGATTTAGTAGCTCTCAGAGGAAGTTCAGGTGTTGTATGGGTCTTTATGTACCATGTGGTTAAAACACAGAGTGGGTTATTTCAGTTTATTGAAAGTAAATGTGTATGAACTAGAGTATTTATATTATGGAAGATTATATTTTTAAACTAATGGTATCTAGGGTGTTTCTTTATATGATTGCCTCTAAAATTGTGTCATTTTGTATCTTACTGAGTTCTCCAAATTTTCATACATGGTAATTACATACACAACAGTTGGATCAACTATATAAAGGGAATTAATGGTTTCTTTCCTATAAACCTTTTCCAACTTAAAATATTGAGAACCCAATTTATTGTGGGATTTGGATGAATTGTAAGAAAAAATTAATTAAATAATAAATGTCAATATTAAATCAATTTATCTAAAAAAATCCCCCCTTTTAAAATTTAATTTATGGAATTCAATTAATTTTAAAAATATTAAATAATTAAAAATCCTAATTTGATATTTTTACCATTAAATTTGAGATTCAAAAAAATATGTAAAAATAATTAAATTACCATATATTTATATTAATTAGTAGGTTAATATCCAATCAATATCCATTATTTTTTTATAATTATTTTTCTCACATTGCCACCCGCACATTCATGTTTTCTCACCCAATAAATTCAAAGAAGATAATTTATTCAAAAATATTATTATAGTAGTTAAATTAAAATATACATACCAAAAAAAGAGAAAATAAAAAATTCCATATTTTTTTGAAATATGTTATATATTAAGTGAATTTCATTAACTCCCTCGCTTAAAATCATGTTCCAGTTCTT
The DNA here is from genome assembly GCA_963277665.1 of Viscum album. NCBI lineage: Eukaryota > Viridiplantae > Streptophyta > Magnoliopsida > Santalales > Viscaceae > Viscum > Viscum album. The sequence continues at coordinate 1,915,101,691 of OY728125.1, read as the reverse complement.
ATTTAAGAGTGAAATATATAAGATTCTAGTGGAATTGAAACTTTTACATGAATCACTTACAACTATATCTTCCAACTGATTGTTTATCCCTGTGATCCATTTTTCAAATCCTTTATATAACTCAAATGATATTTTATAAGTTATTTTTCCCCGTTTTCATCTGGTTTCATTATTCCGCTCACCCGAATGAATTATTTCTTGACGATCAAGAACTATATTCTACATTTTAACAACACTAAAACCGTGAAAAACACTTATTGAATATAAATAAATAGTATTTACTCTTAGATTTATCTATGTTGATATTCTTATAAGTCAATTTTCTGATTTTACATTTGGGTTCATTGTTCCTCTTACCTAGGTGAATTAATTTTTGATTATCATGCACTTTATTCAATGTTCTCATTACAATGAATTTGTGAAAAGAACATATTCAATATAATGAATAGAATTCACACACACACTTAGTTCATTATATCATATAGAGTCATTGTGGGATCCTAACTTCTCATTTTAATGTACTTTAAATGGACTTATATTTTCTGATTTTGAGTTGTGTCCCAGAGGGATTATTTTTCACAAAAATCAAGTTATAGGGGTTAATTTCAAATGTGATGTTTCCTTAATTTATAATTATAATTACATAGAAAATTTTCCAATCCTACACTCTTTCCTAATTCATATTCCATATTTCCATAAATATAGATGACATATTTCCTTAACATCCATTCAAATAAATATGGATCAGAACTAGTGAAACCCTAGAAATATATGGAACCAGCCACTAGGCATGAAAAAATTGATGTTCAAGTTTCTATCCTAAAAACCAAATTAAAAGTAAAAAATGAAATAATGAAATTAGAGGTTATTTATATTTTTCTAAAATTTTTCATTAAAAATCATAAAATATCTAACCCTAAATAATTTTTTAACCCTTCCCCATACTTATTCAGAAATTACCACTTATTTCATGTTATATTTAATTTAAATTTGTAGCGAATAAACAGTATAAAAGTGTAGAAATAATTTGGTGTTATTTTAAAAATAATTTTATGTGATGCTCCCCCATGGGGTTCTTGATAGACACAATTAGATAACTCCTGAATCGTTTTTCCACATATGGAATCATATAACAAAATAATAGTTAAAAATTATTAATTAGTGAAAAGATGATAATTAAAAAAGGTTTAGAGAGGGGGGATATTATTTTATTTTTCTAACATATGAGGGGTTTTTGTTTTGACTGACCAGAGATGGAAAATCCCATTATTGACTCAAAACCACAGATGGGTGTGGTTTGGCTGATAAAATCCACCAAATACTATTTATTCAAAATCAATCCAGTTTAACTTATTATTAGTGGCCCCTTTTCTAATATTTCTTAATTTACACTACTTGAAAATTATGGAGTAATCGATGATGTGGAGGCAGAAAGAGGATATAAGGGGTATCCTCATAATCAAAAATAGTTACGACATATTTTATCTTTCGTGTAATATCTAATAATTCATTATATGTAGGATATTTTTATTCTGTTTCTTCATGAGGATCCACTAGGAATTAATTCTCCACATTCCCTCCATCTATATAGTAAAAAATTCAATGTTCAGGGAGTAGTTACATCCCCATAATCCCCTAATATTCATATCTCAATTCATTATACATTTCTAGTGGTATTGTATTCATAATATGGGGAAGATTGTATCATTTGTTCTTTAAAGTGGTCAATCGTTAGGTTTATTTTAACATGTACAAACAGAGAAATGTATTCTTCAAATTCATTAAGGGACCATTACCATTGATGATATGCATTTTTTCATCTTTATATTCTCTATATTGACAATAATTATTCATTTCAATTTTATTATCCATAATATCTTTATGTTCTTCAAGGATAGTAGCTATTTTAGTCTTTTAATTCTTTAATTAAACTTATTATTTTTAACGTTTCATCTATTGTTGGTCCAATAATAAATAGTTGTTATTTTAACATTTGATATCCACAGATGATGATTATTTTTTCTGTTGTTGGGTCATATATTGGTGTTGGTACTGTACTTAATGAAGTTACATTCTATCCTTACATTCATTTGTGTAAACAAAAAGATTCTTCTTCCATAGTACTTTAATTTTCTCCTCGAGTAGTTATGGGAATTTTAACAGGGCATACGTGTGGTGATCTAATTTTTTATATTTAGTTTTTATTTAGAATGATCTAAATTATTTATAGTAGGAATGATAAGTATTGAGTATCTTAAATAATTTTAAAAAATAAATCTTGTGATGTGAATGAATATTTCATACCTTTCATAAAATATTTATTTTAATCTAGCACGTAGTCTATTGGGGATGACTATTTTCATTATAACAGAGTCCTAGGTCATAAATTCACTACTCATAATAAATTTAGAATTTATTATTTTTTTATATTAATATTTCAATCATATGGTTGTGGAGATGTTTTTTGGTGAGTGAATTTTATTAGATCAATTAAAGTGGTAAAAATAATAAGTAGTGTTAGTAGAGAATAGGGTTATTCCAAGTTTATGAAATTGTGGTTCCTTCAATATCTAATTTGATTGATTAATAACCATTGAAATATCACCCTATATGATTTATGGATCACCAAAATCAATATAATCCTTGTGGTATTTTTCACTTTTTGAAATATCATAGGAATAAGTTGTCTCACATCCTCCATGGCAATGACTGATAGAAGTACCAATATTATAGACAATCTATCACCCTTCACCCATTCCCATAACACAATTTTAATCCATCGATCCACAAAAATAACCTTGTTTTAATTATGGGCTATGTTAAGTTATGAGAAATTATTTTTTAATATTGTAATAGGTCTCTGATAATTACAAAGAGAAGTTGATAAATCACATTACAATTTTTTGGATCCTTACATATTCAAAATATTATTAAATAAAATTGAAAGAACATGAGAGAACCATGAAACCTCCCTTATTAATTTCCATATAGCCAATATATAATAATTTTAGAATTGATATATTATAGTAAAAACACATAGGATGTGAGAATAATATAAAAAAAACATTTTAGGAAGTGGAAAAAAAGTTCACTAAACATGACACATAACAAATTATAATTGTTAGGGAAGTTATCCCATGAATAAGAGATTTATTTCTCCTCAAAAACCAATCCCAAATTGTATATATCTTTTTGAAAATAAAATATTCATATGAATGTTTCACCCTTTGATTGAGATTTAAACAAATTCATGAAGAATCATAGGTTATGTGCTTTACAATACCATGGATGGCGAGTGCAAATCAACACATAAATGTAGGGAATATAATGAAAATGATAGCTACATATTTAATATAATTTGTTTGGGTTTACATAGATGGTTGTCCCTATTAAATAGATTTTGTAATGGTCACATATTTGGGAATTGACATCACCACACTTAGGTTTGGAATTGTGGGTCTAATTAGGCTTTAATGAATTAGGCCTTTTTACCCTACTACATCGTATGAGCTTTATACTGTCCTGTAATGTGCTCAAAACCATTATAGTGGTTTGGTGGGACCCTTATATAGGTATTGAGGTGAATTTTTCTTCTATAAATGAGCTTCAGTATTCTAATCCTGGTGTATGGCATTAAAATATTTAGTTGAAAGCTGGATCAATGTACCAAACACATGATCAGTTGTCTCCCCTATTTTACCTTATGTGATTGAATTAATAAAGGTATATAAGTTGGTTCAATAACTCCTAGAAAATTGAATTGGAACTAGAGTTTATTATTATCATTCTAGGGGATTGGGTGGTTGGCTTCTAACGGGAGGATTCTAGAAAATTGGATAGATTCTACAACACCGATATAACATTTTTTTAATTAATATAAAAATAAAATAAATGATTTGAAATATAATAACACTAATAAAAAAATGAAATAATTATTTTTTTCCATGAAATGTTTAGATAAATAAAACATATTTATTTTATTGAAAGTCATTATATTTAAAATATTTATTTTTATTGATGTATTTAAAGTCAAATTTAATGATTTATGTCAAAAATAAAATTCATGATTTTATATTAAATAATATTTTTTAAATTATTTAAATCTAAAACAATATTATATTCTTTCAAATTAATTTTAAATGGTTAAAAAACTCAAATATGATCCATTTATGGGTTTGTTTTCACTTTATGTGAACATTATCGAGCCTTAAAATATAGAAAACATTAGTAGTTTAATAATTGTCGAAAGGGTTAACTAGAGAGGTTAAAACTAGATGATTGGGATGAAATAATAACCCAAAATTTTCCAAATTTATTGTATGAGAGTATTTTGGCTCAACATATTATTATCTTTGAATAATATCAAGTTAGACACAATTTTATATAAATGATAATTTATATTAATTTAATATGTTACTAAATTCCAATAATGCTCGTCTTCTATCTTATAAAAGGACACCCCTTAAATCAATTTTTCACAACACATTAAACCATATAGATTGACCAAATACTGCCCAATTATCTCATAAACACCCCTTGATGTGTTTGAGAGGTGTTGTTATTTCTAAAATTCCAACCCTAGGGAAGATCTAAAGGAGATATTTTGTAAAAGAGATAATTATGTTTACAGAATATTTTAAAGTTATTTCTTATTATACTTCTTATTAATGTGTCTTAAACATAATAAAATAAAAGATATAGGATTATAAATGAACATATTATTTTATAATAAAATGATAAAAACATATTCCAACTCTTTTACAACAGACTAATATTAAAAACATCACTCGTGCCTTCATAAGGGCTTGATTCTGTATTTAGTGGTTGAATTATTTATTCACTATCACTTTACATGGATGGTTATAAAGATGGATCTAATGAATATATATAATATTTTCGACATAAATATTCATCTATAATTTTAATAGCTTGTATAACTTCTAACCTTTTAATACATTGTAAAACAAGAATGAAGCTTGTGAAAATTCATGGAAAAAAACCTCTATGAAGAGATGTGATCCATTTTTCATTTTGACCATACATGGAAGGTAATAAGGAAATATTTTATGGATATATAAGAAAAATAAATAATATTTAAAAATATTGTTTTTTATCCATAATCAAGGTACAAATATATGAACATCCGTGAAGAAACATGCATGAAAAAATAATTTATTTAACACCCAAAACAATGATAATAATGATATTTTTTTTGAAAAATGGTTGATAATGTGTTATATGAGAGAGTATAAAAATTAAACATCATATAATATAAATTAATAACATGTTTATAATATTTAAATATATGGTTAATTTACATTAAACTAATAAGAACCCAAGGAGAGATATTTTTTTCTCAATTTCTACTAAATTGTGACTTATTTGGTATCATGAACATATTTAATTTCATGTTGTGTGTATTACCCCATTTTATGTTATTTAAAATTAATATCAATTTATTAATAATGATTAATTATTTAATTCAATTAACTCTTTCAAGATTATTTTTTAATATAAAATCAGATCTTATTACTCTTTTTGGGAATATTTACATTCTACGTCTATATATATTTTAAATTCTTCTAGAAAAGTAATTTTTATTAAATAAAGGATTTATTAAGGAATTTTTAAGAAAACCGTGGCATTTTATATGTTTTAAATGTAACATTCTATTATTTTATTGAATTTTTCATTTTGAACATTTTATATAAAAGTCCAAAGTAACATTTTCTTTTAACATATATGATGTTAAATGACATTACCTCCACCACAACTATTTTAAAACCATTTTATTATTATAAATGTTATAAATGTTTTTGAAGATAAAATTATTTAATAAAAACACGCACACATACATATATTTCCTTTTTATTGGAATTTATTCTTTAAAAAAATCAATTTTATTACAAAATCTACATTTTATAGTCATATCTACTATTTTGTTTGATATTTTGGACATTAACTTTCTCTTAAAAAACTCACCTTATTTTGATCATTGGTCATTTAATTTAAATTTAATGTCAACATTATTTGTATAATGGAAATTTCAATTTCATAAAACACATAAAATTTATATATATGGTGTTTTACATTGAATGTAATTTGATTTACAAGGGAGTTATTGATGTTTTTTATTCACTACTCGATAATTTTTTTTAATAAGGAACGTTATTTATAAATAGATGTTTATCAATCGTTATACTAGGAATGAATTGGACATAAACTGATGGGTGGGGACCAGAATTATATAGCCGCTCGATACATTGACATATCTCCTGAGATAAATCCGTTGGTAAAATTAAGTGAGACTTCTCCATAATTTTAACTATGTTGGAATATGGAATTTATAGTAGGAATATCATGATTTTTTAGATCATAAATTCCAATAGTTTTCATTTACATGATTAAGAATTTAGATGTTAATATTATCCATGAGATTATTGTATTGATATTTTCCCTGGATTCATTTTATGATCTTGTTATTGACTAAAAAACACATATTTACAGTAATTTAACTTCCTATATTTATTATTCTATTTTTACTCAAGATATATTCCACTATAAGTAACAATTATTGATATTTATAGATAACCCTTAGTTTTTTTCCTTTCTTCCAGATATGATGTTGAATTATTTGAATGTATTTCAAGGATAAAGAGCATTTTATTTTTCTATGTTTTTTATTCATTCCCCACTTTAAAAAGGGTATGATGTACGTATTTGGTTCTCTAGGACAACTAAATTGATCAGTTCTTTAGGATTAGATCCCTTATGTAATTAAAAAATAATTAAGTTAACGCTGACTTTATGTTACTGGAGTTGGGGTTGTTATAGTTTTCCTCAGAGAAATTTTTGTTGAAACTAAGGGTACCAGATTTTAAATAAACCAAGAAAACATGAGAATTATTATTATACCATTTAGTGTCTAAATATGTTTACCATGAGAGGGGTTTTTAATTCCTTAAATGTTTATGATGATTTTTATATGAGATATGTCAATGTGTTCTGTTATTTAGTTATAATGCATAATAGTAGAAAAACAAATCAATACCCATGATCAATGTTGGTATTGTACAACTAAGAATGCCAATAAAATTGGTGTTTGAGATTATTATATCATAAAAATATTTTGAAATTTGACTCAATTTATGTTTAATAAAAGTTCATATATAGAGAGAAAATGATGTTCCATAGTGTGATACAGTATTATTTGATCATTTATATGACAGAATCCTCTTTACACTACTGAAAAACACACCTATAGAAGAATTGATATTTATCAGCACTGAAAAAAATCACTAATAAAGTTCAGCATTATCAGCTCTAAAATAAGTGCTAATAAAGGAATCCCTTTATCATCGCTTTTTTTTGGGCCGATAAAAGGTGCCCTTTATCCTCGCATTTTTAGAAATGATGGAATTTTCCATTTACCAGAACCAAAAATGCACTGATAAAGGTCCAAAATAAAAATAAAAAATAAAAATATTAAAATAAAATGATTAAATTTTGAAAAATATGAAACATATTATTAATTAAATAATAATTGATAAAAATGAATAAATATAATATACACATATATATATTATAAATATTAATAAATATTATATATTAAATATAGATATATATAATATATAAAATGTTAATTAAAAACATATTAATGTCTTATTAATTTATATTATTGTTTGATTTTTCAATTTAACCTAAATAAAACATCATGTACTGCATTAATTTCACACACACACACTCACAGATATATATATATATATATATATATTAATTCCTTTTTATACACAAACACACACAAAAATATATTTACGTAATTAATAAAAACACATACACAAAATATTTATGTAATTTGTTCATATTTTAGTATATTTTTGAATTTTATTATAACACAATACATTTAATATATATTATGTTTCTAATCGATAAATTTTATTTATTTGTATTCAATACTAAAAGTTGGGTATTCATTTTTAATGTTTTTTAATTTTATTTTATTTTTGAATCGGATCATTTTCTATTCTCTATTATATGAATTTAACTATTATATTTTAATATTTTCAATATGTATTCATCCACTTTAATATATATATATATATCCATATTTTTATTAACTTATATTTAAGTATAAATAATTATCCATATTTTCCATATTTTTATAGTGTACTTAATTTGAATGAATTAATTTCACTTAATTTTTAAATTGATGTATTTAAGATTATATATCCCTTAATAATGTTAAAAATATATTTCTAAATATCGATTTAAAAATAATTATTTATACATAACAATTTAGAAATAAATATATCTGTAAATGTTTATTTACTATATTTATAATTAATTTTTAAATAAGTATTTATATAATAATAAATAAAGAATAATATGTATTTTAAAATTATTAAATTATAAAAAAATTATTTAAATATTTGTACAATTACAATAATTTTATTTAAATAATTATAAAATTAAACTAAATTTATTTAAATAAATAAAAAATCATAATAATATTATTGAAATAATTAAAATTATAAAAAGTTTATAAGTTATTTTTAGCGCTGATAATTATCAATCTTTATTTATGCTAAAATGTTAGCACTGATAAATATGACTTTTATCAGTGCATTTTGAGAACAGATAATGCTCATGATTTATCAGTGCTAATAAATTTAGCCCAATAAATATGGGACTTTTTCATTATTATTTTTAAAGCACTGTTAAAAGTGTCCCCGATCTATCAAAAAACACTAATCCTTGACTTAGTCATTTATGATTCTCAAGCTCCCACATAAATCCTCAACTACCGATATGACTCCTCTAAGTTCTCTTAGATTAATCAATGTTTAGAATCTTAGGTATGTTATTTTATTCTCTTCCTCTATCGTTGTTTGATGTTTTGGGTTTCTTGTTTTGGGTTTTTTTGACTATTCTTAATCACGAAGAACTATAAATATCTTCTTATCACTACTGAAATACCAAGATTATGGTTCAATTTAATCATGTTATACTTTCATTTGTATTTTAGTGTTGAGCCCAATTTTCCCTAGAGACACACATTGATTGTTTAGTCTCCCCTCAACATTACCAAGGAGACATCTCATCCCCCTCAGTTTTCTCTTCATTTGAATAATATAGGGTTCCAAAATACAGGGAGTTTCAGAAAATTAATTCATCTTATATACTAGATTATAGATTCTAAATGATTAATTATTAAGGGTTTTAAGGATTAGGTGATAACAAGTAGTGTCCCTCATTTATGGGTGATGAACATATAGGGACCAGGGTAAGTGTAAAAATCATTAAAAAATGTTTTTTGGATTTTGGTTATTCATGTAAATTGTTAAATAATGAAATGGATTATTTAGATTTATGATTTTGATGAATAATTTTTTATTTAATTCAAAAAAATATTGAATTACTTATTCATGTGAAAAAATTATTTGAGTTCTGCATTTTGTGAGACTTTTGTTTTCTTAATTAATTAAAGATTGTTATAAAACATTATCCATGGTTTACAAAGAGTGATGGGGAATTTATGTGATGAGAAAAGTATGCGCAACAATTTTTTTACTAATTCTCGTATATTAGATAGAGTTGAGAAGACATTTAGTAAATGGATATATAAATACACAACAACATATCAACAGTGTATTTCTAAAAAGTAAGTGAGTAATCCATGGTTGGATATTTCATTATGAAAACTATAAGATGTGATTTATTAAAACATTATATAATAAAAATATATAGATAATTAATTCTTAGGTAAACCCAAAACTAAAAATTCATCTATCACGGTGAATAACAGGAGAACAAAAAATGATTAAAATATAATTTTTATGGATTGTATCTTTATGTCGTATAAGTCGTGTAAATTTTTATCGATGTCCAAAATGTACAAAACATAGATATGGTATTTATTGAAATTTATGAATAATAAATGGACATTAAATCTTATATATGATTTTATCAGAGGATAAACCATAAGAAAAATGTTGATTTTGGTGTGGTATTAAATATATCATATTATAAGAATGAATTTGGCAACGTCTCCAAAATGGTTTCTCATCAATTATAAATCATAAAGAGCATCAGAGATGGCTTGAAACATTTATTGAAACACTCAATGAAATATGTAATTAAACATAATGAAATTATCAGTTTCCATGATATAGAAATCAATTATTAAGGCACTCTTTATTAAATGTGAGTTACAATAAAGGGATATGATTATTCGATTTTAATTAATGCTTTGTTTCATTCAATAACCAAACCTATCTTCTTCTTTGAAAACTAATTAACACCGGGTTTAGGTTCTAGTACTCCTTCGACGATCGAGGGTCCTCAAGAATATTTCTATGATTCTAGGCTACTGTAATCTCCTCAAAGGATATATTTTTTTGTTTAGGGGATTCCACTCCACAATATTACATTTTACAACCGATAATATCATTATTAACAACAAAGTAGGGAATTCTTAGTGGTAATTTTTTATATACTTAAATTTATGTGGTATGATATTAAATGAAGGGAAATTATTTGTGGTCCCTCTAATATTTTATGAAAATACATCACAATAATAATTTTAGGATTGCATTGGATAGATTAATTTCATTTATAAGATTAAAAAAACTCTAGATCAGTTCTGAGAAGAAGATAAAAAATTCACCCTTTAAAGGGATGAATGTTATTAGAGGGATCTTATGGTGTATTAAAAAAATATCAAATATTGGAAGGTGAGGAATCCTTGAGTAGAAAAAATTTATACCCAATTTAGGAGTGGTGATATTTATTTCTTTATGACCATTAGAGTGGAGGTATTCTAATTAATCTTCAATAGAGGATACTTTTTGAGTGATTTCATTAGTGTAGGTTACTAGGAAACTGTAATCCAAGGATTCTTGATTGTCTTCCATCTATTGATAATGGATTGGACTCCCTCATTAAAACTAGCATTTCTCTAATAATTTTGGTTCCATAGTTCGTTGATGACATACATCTCGAAGAGTGATGGGAGGAATACTAGTTTGAATGACGGAATGTGTATCCACAAATCCTTCAAAAAGAGATGGAAGAAACATATGTTGCTGGGGAAGGATTAAATTAAGATTGTGAATGGTAATTATACTATAGTATTGAAGTATTATATCTTAGTTCAAGATGCTTACAATTTCCATGCCTAATGTATTTAATTTTAGACTTTTATGCATGAAGTGTATTTCATTGTAGTTATTCAAGAAAATTAAGTTCTTGGCTGCTAAGGAAAAAAATATTTTCTGAACATGATGATGTTTCCAATCCTGATTAAGAACAAATAGTTGATGATGAAAATGTGGAAATATTAGTGGATATATTACATGTTGAATAAAACATTAAAAAAATAATGAACCAACACCTTATTTTTGAATAAAATTATCAAGGCAAGAAGTCAGGGAATAAAATTTGTGGTTGGTTGGAATCAATGTGGGCCACCTAATGACCCCCAAAAATCAATGTTTATTAGTTATATTACGTTCACTAATAGGACGAATATACCAATTGTTATTGACTAATGGTGGCACGTCCAACCTGTAATACAAGAAATCCTTTGGAAATATATAATGGTAATGTTAAAATACAATTTCACTATTTTACGATAAAATTATATAATGGAATGTTGATTTAGTTTTAATTATTCCATACAGACTTCATTAATTTTAGAATAATGCCTTAAAAAATTTGTATTAATGTCCACTGTAAAATCCCATAGAGGATTCCAGACTCTTCTTACAAAGTTACATATTAGGGATGATGAGGGAAAAATAAAGACCCATCCAAAAATTTGTTATGAAAAAATTATAAAGTAGGAAACATGTTCTAATTTCAGCAATCTTCGCAATGAGAAATAATTTCAGGTGAATTTAGGTCAATAATTTATTATTAAAAATTATTTATTTTATCCAAATTGATTCAAAATTTATAATTTATTAAACAAAAAAAAGTGATGAAAATAAATAACATTCATCAAAACCAGCATACTCCTATGACAAAGGAGGGATGGAGTACGCTTCATTAAAGAAGAAATTGGAATGTTTTTTAAATAAAAAATAAAATTATAATTATGTTATAGGAAACAACAAATGTTCCTTTGTTTTTATGCATATTGATGAATCAAAATCTGAAGCCACTTCTATCCCATGTCATGTGCTATTTAAGGACGCACGTGTGAAAATGGTTGGTATATTAGTTGATGAAAAAAAGCAGTATGGGAATATTGTGTAAGTATGAAATAATTGTAATTAGTTATTATTTCTAACAATATTATATAAAAATAAATATGTCTATATTTATTTATATAGTTAAGCCACAAGAACCAGAAACGACCATACCAGAAAGAAAGTTACTTTCAATAGCTTCAAAGCAGCTTGAACAATACATTCAACTTAGATGATTAGGTCTTAGAGACTCTCATTGAACATATTTATAGAAGAGAATACCACATGAAGATACATATAATATAATAAGAAGAATACAGACACAAATAAACTCACTAAAAGATATTATTTTTTGTTTTCATTTGACAGACCATTGGATATGAATGGATCATAGAGAATCGACCATGGGGAAATGATCCACACAAGAAGAGAATTATCTTACAAGATTTGTGGCTATTCATTCCCCCCAAACACATTCCATACACAAGGTAATCATTTTATTCTGTGTTGTTTCCCCTAAATGTGAATCAAGAAACTTTTGATAACTTTATATTATTAAAGTTTTACAGGGTATAAATATATGTGATTGTTATCTATCAACACCCATGTACCTCTGTGTTGCAATGGGTACATTGTATGATATTTAGAGAGGCAGGATATATAGTCAACCACTCCCAAAAAATAAAATGAGAGTGTGGATTGAGGTATCTTTTGAGCTAACTACTATTTTCCATGTTTCACATTATGGTCCATATATTACAATGATCTAATCTGCTACTAGAGATTTCATATCTTGGATTCTTATTCATATAAGTTACATGAGGTACATATTAAAAAAAAATCATATGAAAAATATTTAATAGTTGTTGATAAATGGTTCAAAGAGAGGTATGATATTACAGATGGATAGAGTGATGGAGAAATGAAAGATTGAATCATGAAAATCATGTGAATCCACTAGGAAAGAAAAACGACCTTCTGAGAGTACTTCCCCCCACCTATTCCAGAGAAATATTTTTTGACATTACAACCTCAAATAGATAACACATTTAAAGATAACACTATGCCTTACACTGAATATGAACAGGAAAAATATAGACTTTCCTTGACAAAAATAATTGGTCTTGAGAATCAAAATGAGATTATCAAGCATGAATGGATGGGTGTCTAAGTTGTGAATACATACATATGGTAAATTTTTATAATCATTTTGTCCAAATAGTGATATTAATATATTTTTTAATGTTAATAACTATTCATCTTTTTTAAATGAAATTATTTTAAAACTATAAAATGGGATGATCGTTCGAATACTGATTTGGATTCATTAATCTCTCTATCATTTATCTGCTAGAAATTTAAAAGAATGAGGAAGAAATTATCCAGAAAAAGGACAATATACTCAAATAATATAATAAAAAATCATCATAAGATGGACGCTTTTGGATCCCTACACTTCAACGGTAAAACTGTACGATCTAATCAAATAAAATATATTTCTAATTTTTTTATTACTTATTTTTCATTGTTTTCTAGGAATCACTGGATGCCGGTAGCAGTCACTATAAGCACCCAAAATATTTAATTTTTGGATTCAATGCATGGATTTCCAAGAAAATGACGACATATTATGTTTATTATGAATATTTAATACACTAAAATCAATATTTTAATGATAAAATTCAAATTATATGTCAAATATCTGTGTTAATTAAAATATATTTATGATTTGGTAGTTACTAAATATAGTATAGATCATTCCATGAAGTTGGTGTCTAAAAAGCTAGAGCCTATGGACTACTAAAAATGAAAAAATTAAGGTATCCTATCAATAAATTTTAAAAACAATTGACATATTTTTGTCAATTTTTCTATAGTGTCCTAAACAAGGCATTGAAATTTATTGTTTATGTTATGTTTGGAAATTTTTAAGGGAAATCAAAAATTTTAAAGACTATCATCCTCCAGTCGATAATTAAATAATTCAATTAAAATTTCATTAATCATATTTAATAATCAATTTTTTATCTATATTTTATTAGTTCTACCAAGATTTCCAACAAAAGAGTTACTCAAAAGAAGAATCAAATTGTTTAGAGACAAGTGGGTATCATACATTTTTCAGAATGTATGCCAAAATAATATTTAGGTGATTGCCTACTATTTTTTTGATCTAGTACGATTTATGACCATCGAAAGATATATTATAGGTGAAGCATTAGTGTTATAATTGTTATATATTATTTTTGATCTTTTTCTGAAAGAGATGAGAAGTGGAGGAAATCAACTTGTTTAGCAGTGCTATCCTATAAACAATAAAATTACTGGGAAATAATAGAGGTGTATATATATTCATAGGAATAGGATATTGTGGAGGAAAAGGAGATGGTGGAGGCATAGTCGGAGTCTGAGACCAATATAGAGGAATAGGTAGAGGCAAAGACCATGGTAGAGACCGAGGTGGAGGAGGATAAGAATTAATGGCTTCCAAAGAACAATATTGTTGTAAAATGAAGTAGAATAAAGATTATACCATTATTATGATTGTGAAAAACTATTTAAAAGTTCAAACTACACATTTTACCTAAGATAAGAGTAATTTTTGCATCTTTTCATTTTAAAATGTCATTTTATTAGAAAACGAACATGGAATACTCAGAACCATGAATATGAGTTCATATTGATGTGAAAATTTATGAAAATGATCCATATATCATTTTCAATGTATAGGGATCACCCACACCTCAATCTGACGCATGGCGTGACCAGTATAACTCCAAATGTCCATTATTTGTTTAAAATATAAATTTAAATAAAAAAAGTGGAACTCACTAAAAATTGAGAAAACACACTTGGATTGTCTTAATAACATGGGACAATAATTTATAATTCATTTGTGATGTGTATGAGTTAGTCTAATATCAAACCACAAATGATTCAACTTTTATGGTTCAAAGTGTGTGTTTCTAGTTTGAAATGAAATTTTAATAAAAAAAACACATGTGGCAGACTCAAAACAGAATTATTATTTACAATTGTTAGTATAAATTATTAACATGATATATGAGTCATTTGGGATGTGTATCATTTAGTATCACCACAATACAACTGACATTATGACTGGTATGGATCCCTATGCATCTGTTATATTCAAAATAGATATTAATGGTAGTGAGAAAATCAACTAACATACTCAAAAGAGAGAGAAAACACTTAGACTTTTTTTTTGTAATTTATGAAAATGATACATACATAATTTTTGATTTTTATGGATCACCCATACCTAAATATGATGCATAATTTTACCAGTATGACTCCAGGTGTCCGTTATCAGTTTAAAATTGACATTTTAATAAAAAAAAGTATCACTCACTAAAAAATGAGAAACAAATACTCATATTGTATTGATAATATAATAATAATAATAATAATTCATTTTTTACATAGTTGAATCATTCTTATGTCAAACCGACACATGGTTCCACATGTGTGACAAAAATTTCATGTTTCCACCTTAAAATAATGTTTTAGTAAAAAACACACGTGTTATACTAAATCTGAGAAAATTCATTACAATTGTTTTGATACGTTATAAAAATGATACATGTGTTATTTGGGATGTTTAGAAATCATACTCACCTCAATATGATGCATGGTTTGACCAGTACGACTCTATGTGTGTATTTGTTATTCAGAATTTACATTAATTTTAGAGAATAAAACAACACACATACTCAACACTGTGAAATCCCAATTGGATTGATTTTATACTTCAGGAAAAAGTTCCCTGATCATTTTTTATGTGTAGGGTCCAACTGTTCCTCAATCTGATGTATAGTGCGACAGATATGACTCAAAGTGTATCTTTTTTTTCAAAATTTACATAAATTTGATTGAAAAAACTACTAAGAAACTCCAAACTGAGAAATTTCATTATGATTTTATGTACCTTATAAAAATAATTCAGAAGAAATTTTTGATGTTTAAGAATTATCACTCTTCAATTTGACTCATGGTGTGACCAGTATTACCCAAAGTGAACCTTTTTATTCAAAATTTATAATAATTTTTTTTAAAAAAATTACATACTCTATAATATTGTTTGATTTTCCTTGAATTTGTGTATGAAATTTTATTTCATTTAAATTATGTATTTTTCTATTATTTTGGTAATTTTTTTGTTGTTTCTACTGATACAGTGTGTTGTTAGAGCACAACGCACCTGTTTCTGGTGATGTAGTGTGTTATAGCATTACACTTCAGTTTTCACCATTATTAGCTCTACTAAATGAACTGATAAAAATACCGTTTATTAGTGATTTTAAAAGCAGTAATATAATAAAACTTTATTTGAACCTATATAGTTGTTGATAAAGTCTATCTTTATATACCTATTAAAAAGAGTTGATAAATCAAACTATTATTAACACAAACTAAAAGAACTAATAAACAAGTCTTTTATCTGAACATTTATTTGTAATGATAAATATTTTCTTTAGTATAGATTTTTTAGTGCTGATAAAATCCATTGACTTTTAACTGTGCTAAGGTAGTCCATGATTTTCTAGCATTGTTAAAGAAAAAATCTCATCCTCTTAATGGCATGTTTTGTAGTAGTGCTATTTTAGTGGGAAAACTAATCCAGTGGAAGATGATAAATTGAAAAAATTTCATAAAAATGTATATTGTACTTATGGATACAATGAAAGGGAGATGTTTATAATGGAAGTGTATTGTCTTTGAAGCGATGCTGACCAATTTTTATTATTGATCCAAAATACTATGGAGGAAGAAGAAAATGAACATATAGAGTTGTGATATTTTCATGTTATATTCTTTGATAATTTTATTACCTCATGAGAAATTAATTGAAATGAAGATAAATTTTATTAACATATGGAAAAAGGAAGAAGAAAGTGTTTTGGATGATGAGATAATATTTATAAGATAATCTATATATGATTTGAATTATATAAAGAATCAAGATTGTATGATTTACCATATTTTTAAAGGTGTTATGAAAACCATAGAAGGAACTGATTTCATAATCCATTTCATCTTATGATGAAATAGACTTATGTTTCATTAAAAAATAGATGTAATATTATATATCCTATTTATTTAAGGGCAGTTAAGTGATTAATAGGTTGAGGGAGACACAAAGAAATGGTTATGAATTAAATAATAATAGGGGAATAAAGTAGTTCCCGTTATATACAAATTTTAGAATGAAACATCAAAGAAAATACTTGAAGGGCATATGAATTTTTTTAAGTGTAGAGATAAGGGTCACATAGAAAATGAATTATAGGAGAAGAAATAAATCTTTGGTTTACAATGCTCGTAATTTATGGAGATGAGAAATTATATACAATAATTATCTAATAGTCCTGGGAATATACCATGGAAGAGACCAAGGGGAGAAGGCCAAGCTTATAAGATCATTATATCTGAATTTGAAGATCCAAATGATGTGGTGGTAGGTACACTAATCATATCCTCAATATTTTCTAAGGATTTAGTTGATTCTGAATCTTCTCACTCTTTTATATCTTCCATGTATTTCAATAAAATTATATATTTTCCTAGATATTTAAGAAGGGTAATTTAATTTAAAAACACTTTTGGAAGTGTCACTACAACATGTATGTGTCAGTCAATTCCCATTATGATTGATAAATGTGCCCATTTCATGAATTGATTATAATAACTATGGTTGAGTTCACAAAAATCATTTTTATATATTGGATTTAAATATATAATATTTTTTATTGAAAATATAAGGAAATTATAATTTGCAAAGAAGATGTAGAATTTCTTATCTTTAAATAGGATACTTCACCACTAGAGTAATGTATAGGTACACATGAATTAGCTCTTCTGAATTATATTCTTTAGGATGAAGAGTAGACATAATGAATGGATGAGATAAGTGATATTCAAATTGAGTATATACCTATTGTATTAGAATACAAAGATATATTTCTTTAGGAATTACCTATAAATGTATAAGAACATTGAGTTGCGTTTTCCATTTATTTAATGACTCATTCAAGACCTATACGAAAGAATCCCGATAAAATAGACACATTAGAATAAGTAGAGTTTATGAAAAAATTAATGGAGTTATGTAAAAAGGTTCTTGTACACCCATGTGTTTCACCTTGGGGAGCCCTAATTATTTTCATTAACAAGAAATACTGATCTATGAGGCTATCGATTGATTATAGGGAAATTGGCGTTCTTATGATAAAGACCAACTATACTTTTCCTCATATTGATGAATTATTTAATATAATTTATGTCTCTCACTATTTTTATAAGATATATTTATCTATGGGTATCATTAATTGTGAGTAATGAATGAATATATTCTAAAGTCATCTATTCAAATGAGGTATGAATACTTTAAATTTTTGGTAATTCAATTTGGTATAACTAATGCAATATATTTTTTTTGGATATAATGAATAAAGAATTAAAAGAATATCCTTATACTTTTTTGTTGGATTTGTTAATTCTAACATGGTGTACTTTAAAATATATATGGTTCGTGATAATTATTTATAGATCATTCTTGAGACCCTTAAAATAAATGTTATATATAGAAAATTTTCATGTATGAATTATATATTTATAAGTTTTATTCTATTAAATATATAGTCTACCAATATAAAATATTAGTTGATTCTATAAATAAAAAAGTACCCATGGAAGGAAATACTAGATAAAACATAACTCAGGTACATAGTATAATTTGTTTTTAGATTACTATTGATGATTTTTTCAAAACAATTCCTGATTGGTTAAACCTTTAATAAATACTAAACAAAATGGGGTTATGTTCTCATAGAAAATTAAATATTAATGATGTTGTTAATAATTAAATATAAAATTTCAGAATGCTTTAATTTTGATTATTTATCTAAGAAATGAGGTATCTGTGATGTATAATGATGCATCAATGATACTAATTCTTGTGTCCTAATGAAAAATAAAAGAGATATTTCTTATTAATAAATGCAGTTAAGGACTAATGGACAAAACTATCAAAATCAAAATCATTAGTTGGAAATCATAATATTTTCTATGAAGATGTGGATACATTATCTATATGGTAAAATATTGGAGATATACAAAAATTTAAAGAGTTTTAAATGTATATTTTCTTAAAAACATTTTAATAAGAAGAAAAGACGATGGATCTACCTACTATAGAATTATGATTTCTAAGAACACTACCACTTAGGGAAGGAACATAAGTTAGTATATTCATTAAGAATAAATGATCATGTAATTTTAGCTAATATAATTATTCAGTGAGATCATATGTGAATTAATTTAGTAAATATGGATATAATAATAATTAAATAAGGGGAAACAACATTTTTGTAAATATTTCTCATCCATTTTTTAAAAGATATAATAAGTTATTAGTTTGATGATGAAAACATTAAAAAGAAAATTAAAGACATAAATGGTGGTGAATTAGAATAATTCATATATGAAGAAGGGATTTTGGAATTTAGAAATAGTCTATGTATTCCATATATAAATAAGATGGAAATATAAATATTAGTTGGTTATCATTGTTTTAATTTCCTTCTACCCACCTAAAGCGCGATGGTTTATATATATTTGAAGGAATATTTTTTTGGGAAGTTACGATGTAAGAAATTTCTTATTATGTGTCCAAATTCATGGTTTTTCGATAAGTAATGAATAAGAGAGAGTATACTAGTGGATTCACACACCCTCAACCTATTCACATGCAGAAATGGAATGACATTACTATAGACTTTTTCAATTCATCTGATACCATATTTTCTTTCCCTAGGTGGCAGGGGATTAGGAAATTATATTTCTAGTGTAGCTTGAGATATAATCATTTCCTGATGTTATTATCAATTTTCGAATTCATTTATTTTAAAATCTTTTAATCTATGTATATCTCACATATTTCACCATATACATAATGTATACATATGTTAAAAGAAATGACTAGGGCTGCCAAATCTTGATCATGAGTTGGATATTTCTATTCATGGGTATTTAAATTCAATTAAGTATACTTAATAAAACTATCATTTTAAATAAGGACACAACCATGTACATTCATTGATTCATTAATTTATATAAAAAATACATAATATCCTACATGTAGAGTCTAAATTTAAACATTGAAGAATATTATATTTAATTAATAAAAAAATTCATTATAATAATTTTTTCAATAAGAACATCAACATGTTACATGTATTCTTATTTAATGGGTGAACCAATTGAGTATTTTACTGAAAAATCATTCATAGTAACTAGAAAACCCATGAAACTGCATAACATGGTTATGTTTTTTATAGGACTTTCCTTGAGAATTGTCTATCTTCCTCAAACCGATCGACTTTTGGATAAAAATATTCAAAAATTGGATGAAATATTGAGTTAATTATCACATGAATTTATATGTATGTAATATTAGTATATAACTTTGGTAGAGGTTTCCTACTATAATATCATTAATTAATTTATTAAAATGATGCCATTTAAATATTTATGTTGAAAGAGATGTCATACTCCAACTTGTTGGGAAGAGTTTGGTGAAAGAAATATTATGGGTCTAGATCTTTTTAAGGGAATAAAAAAATGTCAAGGATATTCAAAATAATATAAAAGTATATCAAAATTGAAAATAGAGTTACATTGGTAATCAAAAGAAATATTTATAATTTCAATTAGGAGATCATATTTTTTTTGAAATTACATATATGAAAGTGTGTTATAAGGTTTCATAATGAGGAAAAAAAGAGTGTGTGGTATATTATATCTTTTAAAATCGTGGAAATAATTTGAACAGTGGCTTACCAATTAGAAATAACAATGATCCTCAATAAAGTTCATGATGTGTT
Source organism: Viscum album (assembly GCA_963277665.1). Lineage (NCBI taxonomy): Eukaryota > Viridiplantae > Streptophyta > Magnoliopsida > Santalales > Viscaceae > Viscum > Viscum album. The sequence goes on along the minus strand of OY728125.1, from coordinate 1,915,080,594 downwards.
CCATATATATTTGTTAAGGAAGTATATTAAAGACTAAACATATGTTCTCACCTCTGAATAAATAAAATAGGAACCTAATATATATTACTATAAATATCCAATCAAGATTCTTGATAGTAGAGAGAATGTTTTGAGGATTCAAATTAATCAATTGGTACATGTACTTTATAGAAATATAAAATAGGGGGAAACATGGAAACTTTTGTATTTTATAAAGAAGAACCTTCATTATGTAGAAGTTATTATACTTGAAATGTTTTGTGTGATTTTTTTATTAATTATGAACATAATATGTGATTTTTTTAAAAGAAAACAATGTTCGATAACATATATATCATGAAAAAATGATCTTAAACAAACCACAATTAATTATTATTTTAATATTACTGTTATAACTAAGACATTTAATTTTAAGGTATAAGTATGAATAAAAAAATTATTAAATATATATGAATTTGATACTCAATAAAAATTTATTGATTAATTATTAGGAATTAAACCCTCAATTTTTAGTAAATTGAATTTATCTTTCAAAAATATGTTTTATTCAAAAATTATTTTTATTGTTTTCTATGAGAAAATAATAGATACAATTTTTTTATAAATTTAGAAATTATATTTGATGAAATGAATTTTATTTTTGAAATCAGCATTTTAAAAAAGAAATTTCTAATTTTTTGTATCCTTCTTAAAATTTTCCCTTCCCAAAACTACTGGAAAATTCACATTTTTATTAAAAAAGTATTTTTGTTCAAGAATTTTAAAAGTAATAATCTAAAATTGTTTCAAATAATAACAATTTCAATTATATTTTTTATAATAAAATTATGTTTTTTATAAGTAATTTTATGCTTGAATATGGCATAAAAACTCTTTTAGACATAAAATGTTTTTTTAGAAAACTATTTTTTATTGCATCTTGTGTTTTAAAATTAAATTAATTTATATAAATTATTGAAATTGAATTGTGAAAACTGTATTTAATATTTTTAATTAGGTGGTCCAATTTCAGTAAATAGTTCCCTTTTATTTCTAACTTATATGAACAATAAGCATAGTAAATAATTTTCACGAGAGTAATGGTTATCTGGGTAATTAAGTTTAAATATAATGTGACGAGGAAATAAATATAAACACAAAACATGCCTTATTTTTGTTGGATGAGTGTATTTCATCCATAATATTAAAAAATTTAATAGTATGAAAATTTATCATTTATATATAACTTTGAACTTCATAATATTTCAGTGATAGATAATGAAAAAAATATCACTTTTCTTCTTTTAACATGTATAATATTTTTTGATAAGGGTAAGTATAACTTATTCATGATTATAAATATTCATGGGTAATATATTTCTTATAATTTTTAGTTTGTTCTAATTTTTATTAATGATATAATTACCTTAAATTCTTCTGTCGCACTGACAAAGCATTTATTAAATAAATAGAAATATAAAATTAATAATATTAAAAATACCCAAAATAATATTTTTTAAATAAATTAATGTGTTACATCATCGCTAAGGTAATTATAACATAATAGTGTTGTGTGAAAATATTATATTTAATTTATCTCTTTATAATGATTTATTTAAATTCATTTAATTAAATATTGTAAAAAAGGATATTGACTACATTTTAAAAAAAATATTAAGTGATTTAGAATTCATAAAAATATTATATTCATTGAAATTAGAGATATATGGTTCAAAATATAAACTATTTCCCATTTATGGGTTGTGGATTATTTTTTTTGTAACATTATTATCTCTATAATGAAAGAAAGCATTAATAGTACGGTAATTTGGAAAAGGGTTATGAGGGGGTTAAAACTAATATATATGGAAGAAAACATAACCGACACTTTTTTAAAATTTCTAGGATAATATTATTTCGATTCATACTCTTATTATAATCACAATTATTATAAATTTGGGAATAAAAAATAAGTTACTTTAATGTGATACTTAATCAAATTCCATGAATATCACTCCCCTCACTTATAAAAGGCCACCATTCTCTCAATTATTCATAATAATTTTATCTATATAGCTAATCCTACACCTACCTAATCTTTTTATCAAAATCCTTATCTATGATATATATTTATTTTTTTCTCCTGAAAATACCAACACTAGAGAAGAACTAAATATTCTCTTTTGGACAAACGAAAATCATATTTTCCGACTCATTCGAATTTATTTTCTATTATAATTCACATTAATTTGTTGTAACCATCCTAAAATAATTACTCATGTTTAAAAAATATACTGAGATTTTGTTAATATTATAAAAAATAATTTACATCACTTTTAAATCTTATAAAAAGTGAAAACATTAGTTTTATGTACATATGAATTTCCGTCTCCATGTTGCAGTGTAATTATTTTTTCATCACCACTTTAATTTGATGGTTATAATGAAATAAATAATGAATACCTATGTTATAAGTGAAATAAATATGACATCTTTAATTCTAATATCATTTATACCTTCTTACATTTGAATCCATTATGAACTGATTACGTCTCTTGTGAGTATGTGTGTACTACTACCCCCACGAATCAATGAGATCTATTTTTCATTACCGCTTTACATGGAAGGTAATAAAGATATATTTAATTTATATATGTGTATTTATATCATGATTAAAATTATAGATATTAAGAAGCCATAATCATTATACAGTGATTGAAAATTCCATGGAAAATATGGCTAATAAAATGAAGTAGGTAACACAATAAACAATGATAATAATGAGAGATAGTAGAAAAAAGAGTGATAAAATGTTATAAAATAATGATATATGATTTTTTAAATGAAAATAAAATGTTGATATTAATTAATAAATTTTTTAATATCAATATAAAATAGGATAAATCATGATCAACTAAAAGGAAACACGATGTAATGGATTTTATCTCAACTTTGAGTACATTTGGAATTATTTGAAATTATACACGTATTTAATTTTTGGTAGAATTTATACTAGAATTTTTACGTATTTTACATTAATATGTATCTATTAACGATCGGTCATGATTCAATTCAATGTTACTATTTCATGATATTTTTAAAATAATGTATGATCTTATTACTCTTTTCGATAATGTATATTTTTCTTCCACAAACACAAATTTTCAAAACATTTTTTACAATAATACTTTTTTCTTATTATCATTAGACATTAAATTTCCATCAAATATCAATATTAATTTTATCATGGATTTTATTTTTTGCAAATATGTTTCCCATTTTAACATATACTATTTTATTTTGAATGAAATTTGATTGACGAAGGAATTATTGATAATGTTTATTATTACTCGATATGGAAATTTGGAAATAAGGAATACTGTTTATGGAATTTTAGTTTAATATTAAAAATATAAGGATCGAATTTGAAATGAATTTATTAGTCTGTCATGGAATAATATATCCCCATAATTCATCAATAAGACTTATGATATAAATTATTTTTCTAAATTACATAGGTCTTTAGCCATAATTTTAAACTATCTTGACATAAGGTCTTGATTTTAGAGATATCATGATGTTTGACAGCATGATGTCCTATAATATTAATTTACTTCATTGATAATTATATTATTAACATTATCCATGAGATTATTTAATGGATATTATCCATGGATTCATTTTGGTCTCTATTTATTGATTAAATGAAATGTGTTCCATATTAATTACCTTACCATATTTATTATTCCAAATTTAATCATAATAAATTCTATGTACACAACCCTTACATATTTTTTGAGATCAACCTTATTTATTTATGTTCTGTAATATATGAAGATGATTTTTTTAATTAATTTTAATTATGTCATGAATTTACTTTTATTATGTTATATATTCAATTCTCAAAGTAAAATGGGTATCATGTATACATCTGTTTCTATAAGACTGCTATAATTATTATTCCTTCGAAAATAGATCCCTTGTTATAATTCCAATGAGGTTAATTTTAAACTAGATACAGTTTATTAGATTTAGGTTTTTTAATTGGTCCTATAGTGGGTGTAGTGCTGTAAGTGTGTAGTAGAGAGCTCAATATTGTGATTAAGGTTGCAGTGTAGCTCACACCACTTGAGGTAGATCTTGGTTGGAGTAAATGATGAAAGTATACTAGATCAGGGATTGAGTCCTTCACTGGCTAAGGATGGGTATATGTTGAGGTGATGACTGGTTTCATTTTATCAAGTTATGTCTCTGGCTTCTTGTGTTTTTCTATTTTAATATATGGACGATGGATGGATGCAATATAAGCGAGTGAGGTATATTTCTTAAGAGTATCATGATATGTTTATAAAATAGCCTAAACTTTTCATACAGAGATATTACCTCCAAAAAATAATAATATTAATTAGATTACAAAAAAAACATCTCTAAATTTGTATAGTTTTAGTTTATTTGGAAACTGGGAAACATAAAAAATTGATTCATAAAACATCTATATCGTCTCATACTTTTTCTTTCATAACTAAAACACCTTTCTAACACATCTTACTTCATATATTTATTCATATCTTTGATAAAAGAAACATATTAAGAGGATTATCTCAAATTTACAATAAGTGTTGTCAAGGGAGATAACATAATCATAATGTCATTAGAATATGAAGATAAATTTTGAAAATTCTTTTCAGCATATCAAGGATCATGATATTGTGTAAATAAATAAATAAAAGTTTATAAATAATAAAACAACATATTCCATGAGAGTATAAAATAATACAAGAAATTGGGAAATATGAATAAGTATAGAAAATTATTTAATTATTAGTTGAGGACCACTGCCATTATAACATATTAGACAAAATCCCTTACTGAATTAAGATCACTTCTCATTCAAGCCATTTATTATTGAATATAATTAAATTCCCATTATAATCTTGTCTATCTCAGGAGATATAAATATTTACCTAACTATAATTAGGGAGATTTGGGTCTCACCCATCACATAATGAAAACCAAACATATGTGTTCCTCAAAAACATAAACCATTTATCATATCAAAACACATGGAATGATAGGTGTTTTATAAACAGAATTCAATCATAACGTAACCCATGAAAAAGAATTTTTTTTTTATAAATATCATTCCATAATAAACATAAACTAGCCATTGGAATAATTAGTATAGATTAGTTGAGAAATATATCCTTTAAATTATTAGTAATATCTAGTAATGTTATTGTAATTGGAAAATAAAATTTAGAGATCACTAAAAAATAATTATTTGAGAAAATATCCTTTCTTCTTTGAAATTTTTTCGTTTTTTAAAATTCCACACAGTTTTAAAGATTTTTTTTAATTGAGAATAAACTTTTAAGATAGTAAGCTAATATTCATGGCCTTAATACATCATTAATAACTCATTAAAAAATGATGAAATAAATCCTTTCAAACATTTAATTAAAAATTCACACATTTCTAAGAGTGAAATTACATTTTTTATAATAATAGTAAAATCATTTTGAAATTTTTTTTAATGAAACATGTACATGAAAGATAAATATTTTCCAGTTGATACTTACACATAAACAACCTTGAATAATAATGAGATTGTAAAATTAACCCTTACCATATGTATGATTTCCTTAGTACATGTCTAAAACTCCTATATAATGGTTTAAATAATGTTTTTAACTAATTAATGTAATATATTAATATTTATGATATCATATTTGATCTTATTATTTCATTTAATCACATGTACGTTCATAATATTTTATTATTACTCTTTTTTCAGATGTTAATAGTATCATTTTCCAATGTATGTTTTTTCATATATGTCCTTGTTCTCATGCATAAGATATAGTTCCATAATTTAATAAAATATATTAATTTAATATATATCATATTTATTAATTATATAAATTTATATAATCAATATTTAATTGTTATAGATAATGTATCACATCACATCATGGAGACTGTAGGACATATGCATGAATGATCGATGGTATCATTCCCTTCATGGTGAAATGGTTTAGAATTGGATGGTATATAAATTTTACATCCAGAATAATTTAGTGTTAAAATTACCATATATACTTATTATTTCCATCATTATACCCATCCATGTAATGTGGTTATGAAAAATAGTTTACCCCACGACATGGAGACGATAAGATGTACGTACGCACACATGCAATTTTTATTTTTCATGGGATAGATAAAAGGTGAAATATGGTTATTAAATAGAAATAATTATTATAATATGATTATGGAGTTATTAACTGTTAATAGAAATAAATGAATATTATCAATAAGAAGAGATAATATTAAATGATTTGGTAATGACGATTACCTCTTCCTTGGAGAACTTCCATTAGATCAACTCTTAGGGACATTAGGGTTAGTATTTTGAGAATATAATAACATATATTATATGTATAGGTAGGATTATATGATATATTGTTAGATGTTTCTCAAGTCTGAAGGCTCAGTTCAATCTAAAAAAGTGAAGGAGGAGTTTCCCTTTTCTAATTGAAGAGAGGGATACTTTTTGAATTTAAAAAAATATTAATTTATAAAAAATTAAATATCAATCCAAATACCATTAAAAGGAATTGTATTCTAATATAATATTAATTATGGTTTAAAATCAACAACCAAATTATTTTAGACATGTTTTGGTATTATTATAAACCTTTGTATATTGACAGACCTTTAGTTAACATATTTTAATATTAACTAAGGTAACAACATTTTGAATATTAAAAGGGTGTAATCTTACTTATGTGATATCTATATGAATATTAAGGTAAAATTTATAATATTTTTTTCCATATTAAAATTAAATTTTATTTTTAAATATGTTTGAATTTTTTTTAATAATTTAATTAAATATTATTTAAATAATCTATCATTTGTGTGAATTTTGAAACTATTTAGTACTTGGACTATTAAAAATATAATTATCGATAGTTAAATTATAAAAAAATATTTTAGTATATCATTAAAAGGAAAATTAATCTGGAAAATTATATAATCACATTAATTTTCTAAAATAATATTTATTTAAATATTTTAATTACAGTTATTTGATATTAACATTAATAAAGTAATTACTATATATGTGTTGTTTAATTAATTAAAATACTATTTATACGATAAAAATTATAAATAAAATACCATTATAATGATAGAATTTTTAGAATAAATAATAATATTTATTGTAGAATATATATTATGGGTGACCATATATTAAAAATGATTTAGTATTTAAAACTTGAATGTGACATCTTTAAATTTTTATTTAGTTAAATATTATAAATATCATAATCTCATATAAGTGGACCAATTTTTTTATAATTATTATATGTTTATTAAGATAAAACATATATTTATATTCATTCAGAATATATATTTTTCTACATGTGGACTCATATGGGACATTTTAGACCAAAAAATTGACAATTTGTGACTTTATATGATTTAAATATTATATTAGTCTTTTTCATGGAAAAGTATCCATTAAACAATATAATTTCATTTTTATGTTTTAAGAGTCTAATTAAGTTCATCAAATAATAATTATTTAGGTGTTATGGACATTTTATAGTCTTTATCATATTATATTTAACCGAAATTACCAAATTTTCCCTTCATTGTGGTAATAAAATTTACCAAGGTTAGTATTTATATTGGACAAAAATAAATTGAGCCTATTCATAAAAATTTGGAGCTTATTAATATAAATTTGGTATCCATTTTTCATATAAATGTTTCATAGTTTAATTTAAAATAAAATAGATAAAATTTCCTAATTTTTTTTAGAAAAATTCCCTTTTAAAACATATAATGGTTTTATAATAAATACTTGTATAACACCCATTTATAAATTAATAATTGTAATAATTTAATTTAATTTGAAAAAAATAAAATTGAAAACCAATCTAAATCATAATTTTACCTTGTCACGACTTTAAAAGAAAATGTGGTATTCAATAAAAATCATTATTTTAATTATTCTTAAAAAATAAATGTTTTTGAAAAAATAAATAAAAAATAAATTATAGATAATTTTAACATGATAAAATTAATTTTATAATATCCATTTTCTATAAATTATAGAAATCTAAATTCACTAATAAAATTTAGATTAACTCATTTTTGAAGAAAATAAATTTGGTTAAGAATAAATTTATTTTACAAAAAATTGTGTGATAATGTTTTTAGCACAGACCAATAAATTAATTTTTAGTTAAGGTATTGTATTTATTTCTATAATTATTAGTTCGTATTTATTAACACAAAATTACTAACTAGTATATAACGAAAATATAATACATAAACAGCTCGCTTAAACTCATAGTTTTGTGCAATGCATGAAATTATAGAATTTAAATTATTTATAGTGAAATATTTATTAAAATTCCCGGGATTTATATTTTACCCCTTAAAATAATTTTCTCCCTTGAAATTTTTCACTTGGATATGAACAGATGATGATACCACTACATCATCACATCCTCAGATTCCCATGCAGCTTCTTGAAATAGGTGGTTCATCCATAAAAAGTTAACCCAAAGAGTGGTCTTGTTTCATAGAACTATTTATCTATGATCAAGAATCCCTTTTGGTTTTTTCTTAATCAGAATGATATTTCTTTATATGTACAACTTATGATTTTAGTACACGCGAAGGATATGGTATTTAATCTTTTTGGAGAGATATATGAAACACATCATGAACTTGAGAGATATTCAATGGGATCTCCAATCTATAAGCTACCATACCAAGATGACAAATATAATCAAAAGGACTGATATAAATAGGGATTATATTTCCCATCTTTCCCAATCACATAACTCTCTCTCCACGAGATATTCATAGAGATACCTTATAACCCACTAAAAACACAGGGAATTTTCAATGATTTTCCACATAATGATTTTTTCAACTCTAAGATACTATTATATTATGTTGAATAGATATGACCTTCCCTTCCATTTCCTCAACTAGATCAAAAACCAATAGATTTATTTCCAGGACTTCATTCCATCATTTTGGAGTAATGCAGTTATTAAAATAGAGGGATTTATAAGGATCCATAATCCTACTAAAGTGAAAACTATTAGTGTAGGAAAATCCTACCAAAGGTAGGTGATGATACCAAGAACAATTTAAATACATAGATAAATCTATCAACATTCCTTATTGAGATTGAATTTTTCTCTCGGACTTAACATCTCTGTAAGTATGATAAGTATTGATGAAACCTAACTCTGTATATAAACACTACTAAAGACTTCCCCAGAACTACGAGGTAAACCTCAGATCCTAATAATATATAATGTAAAGTAGAACTCCATGGAATCTTAAAACTTCATTTATATATATTCTAGAAAGTAGATTACAAGATAATTATTCTCATATAGAAATAAAGTGGGCAAAATTTGTGAGGTGATCAACTATAACCCATATAGTATTATGGTATTTATATTTTTTTTGGAATGTAAAACAAAAATGTTCATGGTGATGTTTTTTCATTTCAACTATGCTATTGGTAATTATTTTAAAATCCCTTTTTTATTTTTCCACTTATTCTTAACTTGATGAGAAACCAAGAATCTAGAAAAAAAATCATCATTATCTCTTCTTGACAACTGACCAAAAATAAAATTTCTGTTACATATAATTTTTTTATTCTTGGATTAAATGAGAATTATGACATTTTAGCCTCATTCAATATAACATTCATTAATTTCAGTATGGAAGGAATGAAATAATGATTCTTGAACCTTATTATTCCATCAAAATCAAATTTTATCTCAGGAATATCTATCACCTTATTTTGTATCTCAACATCATCCTTCTACACATCTATAATATTTACTTGTATAGGTAGATAAATATTCATTTGAGATAGAGAATACATTTCTAATTTCATTATGATATATATATACATATTTTAAAATCCATAAATATTAGATCTTTCATTATCCTAATCAAATATAGGCTAGTATGGTCATTTAGAATCAAATAAACTTCCAATTTGTTGCCTTTCCCATGGTGGTAACCTATTGAGAAGTCCTAATATTTAATCAACTCCAACCATATTTTTTGGTGTATATTTTTCTTTTTTTGAGTGAAAATATACATTAAAGGTTTATTATCATTATACATGTCACATATTTATCCATAATGATAATGCATCCATATCTTTAGTGAAAAAATTACCACAACTAACATTGAATCCTGAGTTGCATAAAATTTCTCATGAATTTTCAATTTCCATGAGAAATAAGATATCCCGATATCATTTTTTATGAGAGGACTTCCACGACCATCTTCGATAAATCCTAGTATATCCCAATAATTTTCCACTATATTGTATGCAATAAAATGTGCAGTAACTGAAATTTTTTTTAACTTATTGATATTATATTCATATTACTTCGTTTATATGAACATAAATCATTTTCATGTCATCTTGTTGAGTGTATTAGATAATCATGAGAAATATTTCATAAAATATTGATAATATCTAGACAAACTAAGAAAAATTGGTATCTTAGTTGTATTTGTAGATCTAGGACAATGTTCAATAACCTTCTTTATTGTAGGATCTGCAGATATCCCCTCACTCGAGATTATGTGACAAAAAAATTAAAAATTATAAAGAAAAAATTTACAATTGGTAAAATTTTCATAATTATTAACAATTTTTATGGTATTTAGTACAATAAAATAGTTGTCATAACTTTTGTCCTTACATATTGAATAAAAAGTAATATCATATATAAATACTACCTAAAATTTATAAATATTCTTTAAAGACCCAATTTATTAAATCTATAAAGATAGAGGGTTAATTAGTAAGATAAAAGGAATCACAATAAATTAATAGTGTCTATACCTTTTATAGAAAGTCATCTAGGGTATATAATCTTTCTCGGCCCTCAATTTAAGATACATAGTACGATAATCAATCTAAGAAAAGTATTGAGCTCTGTAGAATTGGTCAAATAAGTCATCAATATAGGGTAGATAATATTTTCTCTTCATAACGATCATCTTAAATTCGAAATAATCAATGTATAGTCTCATTGATGCATAATTATTATTAAAAAAAATAGGTGCACCCTAAGGTGATAAAATAGGTCCAATGAATACATTTTTAAGATTTTCTTGTAGTTTCTTCTTTAATTCCTATAACCCTATTAGGGACATCTTGTAAGGTGTTTTTGAAATAGGAATAAAACCTGGGATGAGTTATATTGAAATATAGACATAAAATTTTTGTAAAATACCTAGAATATATATATATATAAGTCATTAAAAAACACATGTACATTTTATGTATCCTTAATCATGAGTTTCTACACTACCATTTGAGAAAAATATCCTTTTTTTACATCATATAAGACGTACAAGATAGATGTAATATCCATTATAAGATCATATTAATCCCTATATCAATATATGATCATGGATTTATATAGATTATGAAATGTTACATCCTTTCCCTAGTAATTGATATGATCTACATATAGAGAAATTCAACACATGCCAAGAATCACATAGAATTCATAAAATATAAGGAGAAAGATATTTTTAGGAAGAACATTCCCAAAAACATCAATATAAATGAATCATACACATATAAAGATGTTTTTGTGTAGTTAATAGTTTTAACAACTAAATAAACATCTAATTTTTGAGTTAATTGGATTATGAACATTGATTTTTTTTGAAATAAAGGTGTGGGTGAATCCAGAATTAAAAAAAATAATAACTGTTTCAGTTTGGATGGTAAGTGAACTATACACCACCTCATTTTTGTAATCCACTTCACCAATAGTGACCTCCTATAATTTAACTTATCATTTTTCCTTAATTGTAATTTGATGTAAATCATTATTGATAAGCCTCATATGGGGTCATTATTTAGAATAATTCCCATTTTCGTTGTACTTTAAGAATTGAGATGTGGGAGGTGCATTATGAGTATCATTTTCAATATTCACGTCACTAGATATCTTTTTCCCATCACATTGGTATTAAATTTCGTGATGATAATCTTTACCACTAGTAAAACATTTAATAGTCCACTTAAAAAAAACCCTCCATGATTATTTCCATTCATTCAACATTAAGAAATGATCATCTTCTTTTCATAATGGTTTTTAAATTTTCCCTTGAATTCCATTTTTACCTTTTTATCAAACCCATAAGATTTATGGGAGACTATAATCTCTATCTCAAACCTAATAGCACATAAAAATATTTCTTTATATCTACTATAGTCCCTTAAGGTCAATTCCCTTTGATGACTTTGATTTAAGCCACAGAAGAATCAATAAACTAAACTATCAGGTCAGAAGATAATTCCATAGTAATACCATAAAAGTCATGAAAAGTTTTCTTTTTAGGTACCAAATGATTTTTCAATATTTTTCTTAAGCATAAGGAACTTCTTCCCCATAATTATAAAAATAATAAGAGAAATGTACAGATTTAAAATTAATTTCCTGAAATCATCCCATTCCATTGATTTAATTTCATATTATTGAATTTTATTTTTGATGCGGTTCATCTATTTCACCTTTCAAATGATAGAAATACATAATAAAGCTATATTTTTATGAACATTGGAGTAAATAAAATATTTTTTCAGTTGTATTGCTCCACTATTAAACCAATGGTGGATCAGAAGACCCACTAAAAGAATGTGGATGCTTCCTCAAGAACAACACTGAAGAATTTTTTTCTCTCCTTTGATCATTCTTATATCCTTAATGATTCAAATATTTATAATGTTGTAATAGAATAACCACATGTTTTTTTATTCCATCTCCCATAACATGGGTATTAATAAGAGTAAAATCATTGCATTTCTTACCACATTCAACATTAATGTGGTTTCATCATTTTCTATCCATTGATGTAAATCAAGAACTATAGTGTGAGAAACACTAATCATAGTGGGAAAATAATAATAAAAGGAAATTAATTTTAAAATATCAATTTAGGACACGTTATGTTATATCCTAGGTTATTCATGATCGTTACCAAATATACAAGACTGTATCCTTTAATTTGACTTATCCGTAGGGTTCTTACTAAGGTTTTCCCATCCTAGATTCAATTTGTTAACCAACCCTTTCCTTGATACCTACTATAATAGCCCAAACATTTCATACATAGATATTAAATCTAAAATTAAAGAATATTCATTACATAAAATATATAAACCATACCAAAACATTATGGGTTTAGTTTATTTAGAATATGTGAAACATAAATAGCTAATTCGAAAAACATATAAATCATATCCCTCATATTTTGTCAAAACAAGAACCCTTTTTGATACATATTAATTAATATATCTATTCATTTCATAGGGAATAGAAACATAAGAAAATTGTGATACAATATTCTCAATAAGGATATTCAAGTTAGATAACATAAGAATAAGGGTATAAGAATAGGAAGAAAACTCTATAAAATAAATCATGCATATCAAGGATCATGATAATGTGTCATGAAATAAACAGAAGTCCATAAAGAATGAAATAACATATTACACCATATAATAACATAAGACATGAAATTATGGAATACCCATAATCATTTAAAATAAATTTCATATTAGTCAAGGATCACTTCCAAGACCCTCATAGAATGAAAATTCCCTTACTAAACTAAGTTCACTCCTCATTAAATCCCTATATTACTAAATTGGGGTTCAATTCCCTTTCCAGAAACGTCTATCTCATGAGATATAAATAATTACAAAATGAATTTGAGGGAAATAAAGGCACCAACAATCACATAATGAAAACTATACATATGGGTGTCACAATAATAGAAATCATTCATCATATGAGAACCCATGGAATGAATTGGGATTCATAAACATAATTCAATCATTATACCACTCATGGTAAATAAATGAGTTTCATAAATATCATACCATAATAAACATAAACCAACCATTTGAATAATATGGATAGTATTCTTGAAATATATCCCCAATAAAGCATAAGTAACAAAAAATAATAATATTTTCCTAGATTGAAATTAATTTTGAAATATCACTTTGAAATAATTCTTGTGGATAATATCATTTATACTTTAAAAATAATTTCTTTTCACAAAATTATGTGCAATTTTAAAAGAAAAAATTTAATTTGAAAATAACCTTTTATGATTTAAAAGCAATCTTAAAAAAATTAATGCTTCAACAAATTGGATGTTTTTCTAATGTCATATAAGTTAAAAATATTAATCTCAAACTTTTTCCATTAATTCACAATGTACCTCATTAGGAAAATAAAAAAGGATCCTTTTTAAATCATTTAGTAAAAATTATCACATAGGTATAAATGAATTTAAGAATTTATGAATAATATTAAAAATATTTCGAAATACAGTTTTCAAAATATGGAATGGAAGATTAATATTACTTAGAAGAAAAATATAAACATTCTCAAATAATAATGATTTTGTAAAATTAACCCTAAATAAAGGTCTGATTTCCTTCATTTGTATCCAAAACTCTTATATAATGGTTTATAGAATATTATTAACGTATTAAGTCATCATATTCATATTTATTATATCCTTTTTACCATAATATATCATATTATCCCCATTTTAACAATATTTCATTATTATTCTTCTTTCCGTTGTAAACTATATCATTTTTCGATGCATGTTTTATCATAGAAGTCACAGTTGTTGTGAATAGTATATAGTTCTGTCATATCCAAAATTATATTAATGAAATTTATATTATATTTATTCATTATATACATTAAAATAATAATTATTTTGTGGTGATTGTGGGGCATTAATAATATCGCATTGTGGAGATGGTTGGCTCTATGTACACACGAGTGATGATATAATTCATTTAATAGAGAAATTGTAAAAAATAGATGGTATATTATTTTTATTCCATAATATATATAATTAAATAATTATTATATATATATATCTATTATTTATGATAATATAAATTTTCTATTAATGTGGCGATTAAAAACAGATTAGCCCAACGTGTGGAGATGGTAATTCGTACATACGAACGCGTGGTGCTTTCATTTTTCATGGGATGGATAAGAGGTGGAATATGGTTGTTACATAATCCTAATAAAACATAATTATATATATTATAACTGAATAATTACATTATAATGGTAACATAACTTGATGATCTTGTAGAATATGAAATAATTTTGGAAGCATCAGTAGTGACAATTACCCATTCCTTGGAAAACTCAATTTAGATCCCCTCTTAGGGATAATAGGTTTAGTTTTTTGAGAAGACCATAACCTTTAGAATATACCTATATAAGTTTATAATATTAATATTTATAGCATGGTCGATCATGACTGTTCAATGTGATGTAAAAAAGTGAGGGAGGAGGTTCCCTTTTATAACTGATGTGAGGTCCACTTGGAGAATTTGTAAAACTATTAATTTATAATAAATTTAATATCTATAAAAATTCCTTAATAAGTCAATTTATTAAGATATAATATTATATAATGTTTTAGAATCATAAAAAAAATATTTTAGACATGTTTTTGTATTGAATTAAACCTTATCCGTTTAATTAACCCTCTATTAACCTATTTTAATTTTAACTATGGTACCAAAATTTTCAATATTAAATGTTAAATTTGTTGACTTATGTGATGTAAATTAGACCATAAATAAACAATTTATACAATTATAAAACATATTATATATAATTTTTAATTTTAAAATTGTTTTAATATTTTAAAACAATTTTATAAAATATTATTCTTTTTGTAAAATATTATTAGTATCAATTTTTAGAATATTTATTACTTGGCCTTTATAAGATATAAAGACGAAAATTTAACTTTGAAAAAATATTACATTATAAGAAAAATTAGTAAATTTAATCTATTAAAATATGTTATCACAATAATTATCTTAAATTATTATAATTTTTTCATTTGTAACATTTTTTTATATTTCTATTAATAAATTATTTTTTTGAAGTTATTTAACATACATAATGGTTAACTAAAAAATAAAAATAAAATACCATGATTAAGATGAATATTTTATATTTTAGACTAAAATTTGTTTTAAAATAATTAATTTGGGGAAATCTATATTAAAAATGATATAGTATTTAAAACATGAATGTGTTATCTTTATATTTTTATTAATTAAAATATTATAAAAACCATAATCTCATCTAAGTGGAAAATTCCAGTAATAAATATTTATCTTGAAAATATGATTATTATTTTAAATTTTTTTATTTATATTTATTTATAACATACCTTTTCTCCCTTACAGACATCTAAAATATATTTAAGATAAAGAAAGTGACATTTTGTGACATTCATTCATTTAAATATTATATAAGGAATTTTCATGGAAAAGTCTCTATTAAAAACATAATTTAGTCCATTTAGACTTAAAGGTATAAATAATTTTTTCCAACAGAATTTGGGTATATTTTAGATTCATTTTATTGTATTTAGCATTTTTAACCTATATTTCCAAAATTTCAATTTACCATCGTAACAAAATTTACCAAGGTAAATGTTCACGTGGACAAAAAATAAAACTGACTTATTACATAAATTTATATCTTATGAATATAAAGTTGGTATCCATTTTTGAATATTTAGAATAAAGAAGTTAATGAATTTTATTTAAAATAAAACATATAAAATTCTATGAGAAACAGGTTAAAAAAATTACATTTAAAAGCATAAAATATTTTTATAATAAATTCCTTGTAAAAAATCACATTCAAATACCATAATTTTAATATTTAAAATTAAAAATAACTAATTAAAATTTAAAATTATCCCATAACCTAATCTGATATAGTAATTACTTTAAAATAGAACATTGTTTTTAATAAAAATAATTATTTTCACTATTCCTTAAAAATAAATGTTTTCTGAAATTTTTTTAAAAAATATATTAATATAATTTTGACATAATATTTTTTTTCAAATTTATTTTATATAATTTAATGAAATTAATATTCACTCAAAGAAATATGATCAACAAATTTTTTCATTAAAACAAATTTTTTAAAGAATAAAGTGAATTTACTAAATATTGTGTGATCATTTACTATGACCTTACTAATAAATTTATATAGATGTATACCATTATATTTATTTCATAAATTATTATTTCATATTTATTGTAACTAATTTAATGACTAGGTTTTAATGAACATATAATATTTACACAGTTTATCTAATCTTACGTTTCTGTGCAACAGATGTTATTGAATAATTAATGATCATTAAAAGGAAATAATTTCACAAATGTAGTGGTGATAGAATTTAGGAGTTGACATAGCTTGGAGAGGGAGTGTGAGTACTGTTGGGGTATTCGTATGGATAATAGAGTGAGCTTGGAGTTTCACCTTATGATTAATGGGTTGTGGGCGTTTCAGGTTTTATCTTATATGTTGTTGGATGTTTACACATGATGACATGTAGATATTCTATCGTGAATAATCTTGTGAACTTTTGTCATGTGATTTATTAGGGTGTTCTAAAACAATTTAAGAATTGAAACTCTATTAATGGTATATGAATCTACTATATAAAGGTAATACACAGTCATATTCCTTTTCAATTTTATCAATCCGTAAGAGTGTAGACCTTATTAAATGTGGGTTTTTCCATATAAAAAAACTGAATTAAATTAATGAATTAATATAAAATCCAATTATCTAAAAACATTCAAAATTTATAAAATCTAAATTATGTATTTCAATTAATTAAAAATAAATAAATAATTTCAAATCCAAATTTGAGTCGTTTATCATTTATTTCTAGGTTAAAAAATATATAAAAGATGAGTAAATTTTGAGGAATTTAGATTAACTAGAAGATAAATATTTAATGAAAATAAATAATTTATTTTGGAAAACATTGGTTGACATAATATTTTTTATATCATTTCAATGATTTTGAAAATA
The DNA here is from genome assembly GCA_963277665.1 of Viscum album. NCBI lineage: Eukaryota > Viridiplantae > Streptophyta > Magnoliopsida > Santalales > Viscaceae > Viscum > Viscum album. Next base: position 1,915,062,616 of record OY728125.1, on the reverse strand, counting down.
GACATATCCTAGTAATCATTTTAAGCATTTGAATTTACCGAACTAAAAATCTGTTCTTATGAAGTTATATCTTTTGGATCATTAGATCATCTACAAAATATGATTTATCTTCCATTGTATGTGACAATTAACTTATGAAAAATTGACCTCGAAATTTTTTATTAGTTCACCAATACATGATAATTTATTAAAATAGTATAATTTAAAAAAATCATGATTATTATAGATATAAAATAATTCTTTCCCAAAGACTCAAAAAAATTCTTGTATAATTGGATGAAAAAAATAAAACCATACAAAATTTATTGGGTTCATAAATACCACCCTCTTTATTTGTCTTCCAAAGCTATACAATAATACCATGAATAATAAAATCACAGTCTTTCTTTTATATAATAAATCCTTAAACATGGTGATATATAATGTATTGTTTTAGAGAAAATTATGTCACTCTATAATAAAAAATTTATACCCATGTGACATAGATTTTCCCCCATAAATTTAAACACCAGTTCATATTTTCTCAAACATTATATAACAATCATATATTTATATTAAATAAAGATAATTTATAAATTAGTGTTCTATTCCCCCCCTTTGAAAAAAATATATATGTAGAACATGGGTTGATCACATTACTTCTATAAGTGACAGGTTAAGACTAAATATAAATCTTCATACATAACTCTTCAAACCAATATTTAAGAATAAATTTTATTAATATATTACCAATTTCTCATTTTTTGAAACTCACTCAAACTTCACATCACGAGTAGAAAAATTATATCTAAGGAATTGATATTTGATATCAACATGTTTGGACTATGAGTGTTGCAATGCCTTCTTTGAGAGTTAAATTTCACTCTTACTGTGACCAGTAATATTCATTAGTTTCTCATAATCAACAATAATATATTATAGTTGGAATTTTATCAACATTATTTAAGCATAACAATTGATATCTTAAATATACTGAACATTAGATATAATTAATGTCATAAAAATTTGTGTAATTCTATTCTAGATGACAGAAATTTATTCCATGTATAATATTTCTTCAGATTCTGATTTTCATCATTTTAATCTCCTTCCCAACCAACATTTTTGAATTTCCTTTGGTTTAATTGTCTAATTTATTAATACATCAAATAATAAATTTAATTTTCTTTGATATAATATATAATAATTTAAGAATCCAACTTGTTTTAATACTTTATATCAATTTATATAAAGCACAAAAGGTTACTTCATATAAAATATTTATTTAGGATGTTTTAAGATGAAGAAATATTCACTTTAACATCCTGAAATATTTCAAATTAATAATTTTCAATAATTTATCTTTTCATTGCTGCACAATTATTTTAAAAGCAATGGGTGATTACTTTTAATATATAACACTGAATTTATTAAATATTTAACATAGTATATATTTTTTTCCAATGGAATATATAACATTAATTTTATAAAATTTGTAATCCTAGAATGAAATATATTTATTCAATAATTGATATATCATTTCATAAATTCATTAGATTGTAATACTCTTGAAATTCAAAATCACTTTCACTAGTAAATATTATCTCATCAATATGAACAATTAAAATTAGGGTGCATATATTCATCTTCTTTACATATAGGTTGATAAAACTATTTTCTTTACAGAATTTCCAATCACATTAAGATATGGTATAGTTTTGTGTACCAGGCTCAAGTATCATTCTTCAACCGAGATTAAACTTTATTCATTTTTCCAGACTTGAGATCCATTAACATCACAAATAATTCCTTTGGGTTTCTCAATAAAACATATTCTTTAAAATATTTAATTAATAAAGAAGGTTTTAAATATATTTGAGAATATTTTTTGAGGTAAAACATTGAAAATATTCATATATACTGACATCCAGAAAAGGGAAAAAATTTCTTAAATTGTAACACATTACACTAATGAATAGATATTATAGACTAGTAGTCCTTTGTTCCATGATATTTCCACATTTTAATTGAGTTTATTTATAATAATCCCTTTGGTTACAATAATATTTCTTCCTTATAGTATATAAAGAAGACCCATCTATCACATTTGTCAATATGATCTAACTCTACATTTATATAACTCATCCACTCTTCGTGCTCTACAACCTATGCAATTGATTATGGTTCATCTAGTTTAGTATGGTCTCTTTGATTTTCAATTGCTAGTCTTTTGCTAGTCTACACTAGATCCTATTAAAACCAAATTATATTTTTTTGGTTCAATATGATTTATTATTTCAAATATATAAATTTATCAAATATTTTTAATTAATAAACATTAGTAGTTTGATATGAGTAAACATTAACGGACACTTGTTTATTTTAAGATTATTATTCATTATCACCAATGTAAATTGAAATTATATATACTTATGTATTTTCAATTTAATATTTATTTAATTATTTGTATTTTTGTTTATTTTCAATATTCCCCACATCATAACAATCAATTTCCTTGGACACCCTTTTCTTATGGAATATATAGGATCTCATATTGGATATATATCCCATAATGATCTATTCTTCAGCATTATCCTCAAATTATCCTATATTTTCATTTGTTTCCCTCATGAAATATAGACTACCAATCACCATGAGGTAAATTACTATGGTATTGTTATATTGAAATAAATCATATTTATTATTGTTAAAATATAGTTTTATTAATAAACTATTCTAAAAAACCATAGTTTTACACATTTCATCCCACTAAAAGAGTTTTTCTAGTTTATGTTATGTTATCATATGTCTTACAATACCATAACAAAATCTAATCAACCTATCTATATCTCCATTGTTTATGGAGTATAAGTATAAATTTATTGTTTTTTATTCACATTATTAGAATTATTGGATTTAAAACAATATCAAGAGAACTCTTTTCAATTATGAGAGCTCAATTTTCAGATATAAACTGCCAATTATTGTCAACATATCTTTTTAATATCTTAAATATATATATTACTTATGAATTATTATTTATTAATATAACATTTTTCATCCAGGTAAATTCATTATTAAACGATTTAATATATAGATAACCACTATTTGAGCTATGTCTTATAGGCCTATAAATTTCATAATGAATGCTCTTAAGTGGAATAGTAGACCGAATACCCACCCTTTATGAGTCATCTACATATAATTACCCTTATGAAATTTATAATAAAATTATATTTCTATTTTAAACCAGGGAAGGTATATCACCACATCATTAATTGATATTTATGTTAAGAAACGTTTACCTAGATGATCAATTCTTATATTCCATTAACTGGTTTCATCTCTTACACTATAACAATAAGAATTCTTGGGATCACTAATTTGTAACTATTTAAAATGAGTTTTTTATAATATAGTGAAAATCATTACAGATAATAAATTATTGAATACGAATGATTTATTAATAAAGATGAAATCATTTACATGATAACAATGTTTTATAACTCTTATGTTATTATGATTAATATGTTAAATGAAATGAAAAAAATATTGATTTTAGCCTCTAGGATTTTATCTTGTTGGCATCAATACATATTTTTTATGGTAACTATTACTCCAAAAATCCACTACCCTCTACTATTCACATCAATGTTTCTCATGATCATTGCATTACGATTCACCTGAGAAGTATATCCATTACAATGATTCGATGGATTATATATCTTATTAGACTTTAAATAAACTTTTATTTCATATTCAATTTCTAAAATCCCTTTACATTTTCACCATAGAAAAATTATCCCGGATGAGTAGATATAAATTCATCAATATAATGAACTTATTGATCACATATTACAAATATTTATTCTATGTAATCAAAATAGTTTATAGTAGATATATTTTATAATATTTTTTTCATTAAATTTGTACTCCTTTAGTTTATTCGCATCTATCATTATATATTTATATTATTTATCCTATCGGTTCATTACTTCAAAAAATATACATGTTGTAATAAAATGAATAGGGTATGCCCAAAAATTCTAGAACACTAGTAATAGCCTTTAAATCTTGATATACTATAGTAATAAGAACACTATCTAAAAAACAATTTTTGATTTTCTACTATATATAATGATTCATTATATTTTGTTGATATAATTATTATATATGTACCCACATATTCTATTTTTATATAAGGAGACTTCTCAATAAACTTCTTCACCCATCCTTTTCTAGTGATGAATTATGTTTTTTAATATTAGAACAATATATTTATTTTGAGTTTTAACAGGTGTTTTTTGACATATAATTTTAGGATAAATTTATATAAAACATTAACTAAATCATTTTTAACTTCCATTGATTTATTTAATTACTCAATAATCCTATGTTTAATATTTTCAACTTTATGACCCATTTTCTTTGTATTAATAAATTATCATTATATTAAATACAATTTTTTGTCAAAATTATTTATTACTTTATCTTTCTCAACATCATTGAGGTTGAGATTATTACTATCATAAACTTTATAATTCTCTATTTTGAAAATTTATTCCTCCCCTTCATTTTTTCAAATTTTTCCTTCAACCACCTTATTTCATAACAAATTTTTTATTTTATCAAGAAAATATTTATGTTCATATTTCAATATATTCTTTATATAAGACTCTTCAATTTCATCTTCAAAACTACATGAAGTGTAAAAAATCACTTTAATTTTAGTTATGAAGTTCTTAAATTTTTATAACAACCTATTTTTTTGAATGACAATTGAGAATGAGTATTCTACCTCTTATTTTCTCAAAATAAATTATATTTTACTTTGAGATTTATTTTTTCTAATTCAAAGTATATTTTTTAGGATCCATTAAACATTAAAACTATTAATTCCTATATATTATTTCATATTTCAAATCAGATTTATACTGACTGGTTTTCTTTCTTGGAACATTAATTGAATAATTTATAATATATCCAAATTTCAAATATGTTTATAGGAAGTTTTCATTGAACCACCCATATGGGTCATCATTAGTGTTATCAAGAAGAAATATCTCAAATATGTTGTCTACATCTTCTTGGTGGTCCTTAATCAATAACGTCTTCTTCAACATTTCATCCCCATAGTGTATAATAAGTTCCCATGTATTTCCATTGTTTTCTAATTCACCAAACCTTTCCTTGAGTTTGTTATTTATGAATATCATTTTATCCATGATTTGATAAAATTTTATTTATACTCTTTATACATATCATATTTATCTCTAGAATCACCATAGTTATCATATACTTATTCATTGAGTATTATTTTTCATATGGAATAAAAAATCCATTTCATACATTATCTTATTCCTTAAATAGTGAGTTTTCCCAATCTCATAAGCGATGTGAATATTATAAAGATCATTATGGGTAATATAATCTCAATATTATAATGAATATATTTTAATAAAAAATTAATGTGATTTTCCTCAACTACTTTTTTACAACAGTTGAGTCTTCAATATATTTTCCATAACATCTAATATTGTAGACAATGTCATTTACTATTGTGAAGTAATCATCAATAATATTATCTTTATATATTTTTACATATTCAATGATTTCCTCTCTATATATAATAATTTTCTTCCTATACATTCAAATTTGACATCATCATTATCCCAATTCTCATTAAAATTCTTAAGATAAAAAACATTTGTAAAAGCTATATCTGATATGGATATAAGAATACCATTTGATTGCATACCATCAATCTCTAAGTTCCTCTTATCAGTAAACGTTTTCTAAGAATCAATTTTCCATGATTAAAATACCATATTAGATGTTGGTCCTAATGTTTTATTTTTTTCAATAATGTGTCAATATATAATTAGTGATTTTCGATAAAGTGGTGAATCCTAGAGAATTATTATAGATTTATCTAATGGAATTGGTTGTCAAGAATGGAAAATTCTCCTTGGAAAATTTTAGGATTATTTGTGATGATCTATATTTCTTAAATACAAGTTTTATAGAGGTTTAAAATTGTACACATAATGTGAAGGGTGTCCTAGAAAATATTTATTTTCAAGAATAGTAGAATAAATAAATCATCCCTAAGAAAAGTAATTTACCAATTCAAGAGTATTTCATTTAGAGAGGGGATTTTTTTCTTGATGATTATTTAAATAATATTTGTTGGTTTGGAAGGATTACTTTTCTGAATTTTAATCACATAACATATATATATATATACACCAATATAAATATAAATATATGTTTTTATGTATGTATATATGTATTTTTAAAGGGACATACTTATAAAATGATCCAACCATATGGAAGCCTTGGCCAAACCAAACCATGGATCATTTAGGGCCTCAGGTCCAACCATGATAAAGGGAGGTATACTAAACTAGAAAAATGTGGAAGGGGTATTGAATAATCCCATTAGCTTACACCCATGTATAAGCTTCACTATTCTATATATAGTCTAGAATAAGAAAATGGGAACATGGTATGCACCCAGAGTGCCGGTAGGATGATGTTCGTGTGGCATGAAGTATGGTATAACCTATGATGATCCCTATTAACCAGTTTAAACAGGAGGAATCAAAAATTGAGTAATAAATAGTGGCAATGACATATGTTTAAACTAATATGGCACATGACTAACCATGACACTATTCATTCATATTAAAAATGATAGATAGAATGTGGGCCCTCATATGAGTTTGATGTCAACCTTTAAGCCACATTCTTTAACCTCTACTATATCACTGACATTAAAAAAAACATTGATGTTAAGCCAACAATTATACACATTCATTCAAGAATATGGACGTCTTCTTTGATGATTCCAATGGTTTGAGGTATTTAGGTCAAACCAAAATCATTTATGCAGTCTAAAGTCTTGCATGTAGGAAAATAATATAATTAGGTTTATTAGTATGAACTAAAAATGTAGTTGGAGGAGGAACCTAAAAAATATAATCATCTTTTATGAGATTCATTAGATAATTGTATACGTACATGGATATCACTAAAAAGGAGATAACATACTTTTGGAAGAAAAACATCATGAAATGAGGCACATAATGGAGTTAACCCAAAAAAATGGGTATGCCATCAATGAAATATTATATGGGGGTATTCAAGATTATGAGACATTGAATTTTTTAGGTATATAAGTGGTGATTACTTACTATAAATACAAAGTCATTCTAAAGGAGTGTTGGTGTTATTAGATTGAGAGGAATCTCATTTTTCTGGAGAAAAAATACACCACTACGAATGGATACTGGTTGATGAGGAAGGGATCCCTTCAGCATATATTATTTCTTCCATAAATGGGAAAAATCGTAATAGACTCTCGACATGAGAAGCATGAAATCATGATTCATGTGAAGAAACTATGTTCTGAAATTAATTTTAGGATGAGTTCTTACCATCATGTGTATTCCTCATTATTTTCATGAGACACTAATAACCCATACCTTCCCATAGAGTGTGAGGAAGGTTGAAACACTTAGGTAGTGTTCACTAAAACTATGTTTCATGATGTTGACATTGTGTGCATAATATAACACACATTCAGGTTATCACATAAGAAGAATAGGAATAGTACATGGATCTTTCGTACTTCGTTTGCATGAATAATTTCATTCACAATACTACAAATACTTGTTTTTAGAAACAAAAAGTTGTAAAGGAGGTTCATAGACCCTTACAAGATGGGTTTCTTGTTACAATATTCACATTATCTGATAACATGCATTCATCTGAGTTATTATGTATAACATGAAAAAATATAAGTGAGGCTAAGACTTTAGACAAAAGTAACCATAACCAGATATGTGTTTTACTGTGGCAACTAATTATAAATTTCAATAAAAAATTCATTTATTAATAGTAAAATATATAAAAAAGGTACCAGGGTTATACACAAGAAAGTGTGCTCGTGTAATATTGTGGTGGGGGATCATCAAAAGGTATTTATAAAGTGGATCAAGCATTCCAAATAGAGAGGATGCAGCTAGGGTTCATAACCTATTTGTAGAAGATTTTGATTGGGTGGGTATAACTAGTCATTAATGAATAAGGTGTAGATAAGGCAAATTACCAACTAGTGATGGTGTATTATGGCTCTAGGGTAGAACCAACAAGTAATGTGGGAAGGGATTTGGGTTGCTATAACCAATTACTATTTATATCCACCTTATAATATAGTGGAGAATCTATAATGGGAAGAATAACTAACACATAATAGAGTATTTATTCATACTGAACCTTTTAAATCCTTATGTTCTATGCCTTTTCATTGTAGAATTATTTGAGGTAATTTTGAGAGACACCAAAAGAGTGGATCATGGATTTAACCACCCATCGAGGTTGAATCAGAAAGGAAAAAATAATAAATTGAAAAATAGATAACTATTTCTCCACCTCCCTCTCTTGGTGACCCCAGTTTGATATGAGAACAACAATTGGTTTTAAAGGGAAGGTTTTATCTGAATGATCTAGTAGACTAGTGGGGATAGAGAAAAATAATTTAGTAAATTTCAAGGTAGTTCCCATTTAATATAGTTTAATTACCATGACTAGAGGAATAAGATGATACCGTATCACCAACCACTTGATGTAGAAGAAAGAGATTTAAATATATTGTAATTTTCAACCTATATTGAGAATGGTCCAATTACTTTTACATAAACATGGAACATAGATATGGATGAGAAGAATCAAGATACAATCATGATGAGTCTATCTGAAACATTATACACTAATTTGATGGGTCTCCAAAGTCATACTGAGATGAGGGATAAATATATAAGTATATGTTAAAGAAATATCAAAGTCAAGGAAGTGAAGTTGAAAAAGTCGAAAAGCTTGATAACTCTACCATTTTTAAGAAGTTGATGATACTTTTTATATATAGATTTGAACTAATGGTTTTAGCTCAAGAATATTGGGAATATCTATTATTGGGTAAACTTCATAATATTCTCATTATAAAAGAAATGAAAATAATTCCAATGTTAAATAGGAATGAAAACATTGAAAAGGCCTTTAAATCAACGATAAAGGGTAAAGAAAAAATCAAATAATAATTCGAATTAAGTTATTTTGATGACGATGATGGTGAATAAGACTTCAATAAAATTACAGCCCTATTTACAAAATTTTTTAATTGAGGTAGGTGGAATGGAAAAGGAAATAAATCTATCAAATTTACGAATTTCCAAAGTATATTTCAATTTTTGTGTGACTAAGGTTATTGAAAATAAATCATATAAACATGATAAAATTTCCTAAAAAATAAAGTGGAAGAATCATAAGAATAAGATTTCTTACGAGAAGAGAAATATTATGAGCTGAGAAAATGATGACTCTTCATCAATAAGTAATGAGTCCGAATATGAATGTTATTCTATGAATCTCATGTATATTATGGGCAAAGCTATGAATCCAAATGAAAAATTTGAAAAGGATTAATGTGATGAGATAAATGAAATATAATGGGTGTTAAAATAAAATATTGAAGATGCATTTGTAGTCAATCTAAAAACCAGGAAGGACAAGAAAAGGATGAAGAAAGAAGTTGGTAAAATAAGCTTTTGAAATAATTAATGTCTCATGAAAAAGGAGAAAAATAATAAATAATTATTTATTTATCAGATGATGATATCTGAGTTGTTAGGAAATTTGAAAAATGTTGATCAACAACTAGTTTGAAAGAAATAATCACCAATTTTCAAAAAGAATATTCAATAAACTAAAAATGGTTAAATATTAGTAAATGGTGAATGATCTTAGTGTAATGATTTTTGATAAATAGGATGAGTTATATTAGATATAGTAATTTTTTCTCTTGGCTAAAAATGAGTTAAATAAAATGAGATAAAATGTATCTAGAGTTATTGAACTTAAAGGTGAATCATCACAATATACCGTGATGAATTTCAAACTAAGAAAAGTCATTTTTACTTTTAAACATTATCAATGTATTACTATCACCTCAAATAGTGTATGTTTTAGGGGAAAGGATGAATAAATAAAGTCCAATAGAACAAATGAAAAAACACATTCTACAAATGAATAGTTAAATCATTCATCCAAATGGCTTATTATTAATTTGGAAGAGAAATGATAATAGGATATTTCTAGTTATGTGGAGCGTTTGGTCATAAATATTATTCATGATGGAAGAACATGTCACTACCACAAAAGGGGTATGAATAAATGGGGAGAAAAATTGAAAAAATGGTATCATTTCATCAGAAATAAATCCCTAAGATTAAGAAACCAAAAAAAACGTATAGAAATAAAGACATTGAATTATTGGATAAAGTTTTTAGAATATGTTTTTAATAAGGTCACAAAAATGATAAATTATTGAAAATAATTATATGAGATATTCTCTATTCGGAGAAAGAGAAATATATTCAACATTAAAAAATGTTCCAGTCTTCTGGAGATTATGAGAAGATACAAAAATTCATGAAATAATACCTAATTTTTTTAGAAAATACTTATGGAATTGTTTAAGAAATTAGAGGAATCTATAAAATTCAATCAGGTTTAAGGAAATCAAGTTATCAAAGATTTTTAGGTGGAAAATTTTATTCCACCCAAAGGTGATGAGAATTCATCTACATATGATGAATTTAAAGTTATTACATATAGATGGTTTGAAATAACAGGGCATGACATAAGATATTGTTTGAAATTTTTACTAAACCAAGAATATAGAGTTATGATGATATGATAGGTAAAGAACACTACATCCGATTTTAATAAAGAAAGTACATCTACATCAAAATTATCAACTAATGGGGATTGATCAATCACATATTCTTACCAATCTAATTATATGGAGGCATCTATATTGATAGGAAGCGCTTAGTCTAAATTTTATTTTTGAGAAACTAAAGTGGTTCAACCTTGTTACCTATTATTTTTGGGTTTTTAATATGACATTATGGGAGTTTAAACATATGTTTGAGTTGTTACTACTAGACAAAATGAAGATATACTACTTCATGGGTTCTACTGACTTCCATGAAAAGGAATAAAAATGTGCATCCCTTATGGGGGATAAATATTGAGAATGAATATGATAAAAACATTGGATAGACTCACAACTAATGGTCATAGTATTACAATGACCATTTCATCCCTTGATCTTAAGTGTCTTAATAATATTAGTTAAGGTAGAGTGTTTAGTTGATGGAAAAATGAGACAAAGGGGGAGCAATGAATGACACACCTAAACATTATGATGTGTCAGTTAAAGTGTGTGTATTATTTATCATTTCGTTTAAAAATATGATTATTTAAAACCCCTCGGATGAGAATTAGGAAAATCTGAGCATGATTTCACATGCATGGTATTTTATGGACAACTTAGACAACCATGTCTATATCTCTCTCTTTTTCTATTGTAGGTTATCCATATAGTCTTATATTTGATTCACTATAGGATCATTTATAAGAAAACCTTATGATATCATTTCTCTATCAAAACCCTGAGAATGTTTAGAAAACCACCACTTATCATTTTTATTTTATTTTCAAATGTGGATAAATTTTTTAGTAGACATATTTATTTTTAATATGTAAAATTTATATTGAAAAAATTAAAATGGTGGATATTTTTTGATGAGTGTTTCATTTATTATTAATGATGATTTAATATATGTTTTTTGAGTTTTGATGTAGTGGTGGCTCATGGAGAATTGTAATGGTTTCTTCTATTAAAATTGGTTTTCACACATGTACAATTCTCCTTGCATAATGTGACTATTCTTTGTACTGACCAATATTTCTTAAATACATATTCTATGAAATTTTCATATGAAAAAATTTATTTCAAAAATAAGAAGAAAAATGTATGTTTCCCAGAAAAAGTTAACTTATTAATTCATGAGGATTTCATTTGAAGGTCATGCGAAATAGTTTTATTAAAGATGATTTAAGGAAAGGTTGGGTGTTTGAAAAGATGGTTTGGAGAAATTTCAATTTCGTACTAAATTGTTTTATAAGTATTTTTACGAAGGATTTAGTTAAAAAATGGTTCAACCCACTAGTATCCCTGACCAAATTCATGATAGGCTCATGTGAGACAATGGGGTCTACCATGATTAAGGGAGGTCACCAATCCAGTTATCAAGGCATAAGTTCTACTGTATGTGATCAATAGTGAACGATTGTGTGTATGTCGTGTTGGGATGTGTTTAGGAATATAAAAGAATATGGGTGCATGGTATGCACTTGAAGTGCTGGTTGTCTGAATATCTAGTGGTGTGAAGTGAGATGATCCCTGATAGCCGGTTTGAAATTGTATTTTCATGTGTTGAGTAAATCACTTGGGAAGTGAAAAAAGGTGAACTCGATTTGGATCTCAGCCAATCGTGATACTATTAATACATATTAAAAATTAAATGAAGAATGTAGGCCATCATATAATCTTTATATTAGCTATTATATCACCATTTTCAACCACTATTGCATCTTTAACCTTTAACGAACTCATAAGTTCTCGAAAACATACATAAACTACCAATAATAATTCCATCCATATTCTACAATGATGCCGATAGTGTGAGGTATTTTGGTTCATCTTGAATCATGCATGTAATCTAATGTCTTTCATATATGTGAATAATTATAAAAAGTTACTTTGAACAAACTATAAAGGATGTTCTAGGAGGATATTCTAACATCCAAACACTGTGGACGAGAATAATGTGAGAATGGAATATAGATGAGGATATCCCAGCAAGGGAGATCATGAAATCATTGATGATAAATTCAATGAAATGAAAAATATGATTTAGTTAACCTAAATGGATCAAGGATAGAACCAATGACATATTTTTAGGGGATTTAAATAGTCCTTAACATAAAATAGTTTATTGAATTTAAGGTGGTGTTAGCTGAATATAAATACAAAGTTATTCCAAAGTAGAGTTGTTAGAATTATATTAAGAGATCTATCATTTTTTAGATAAAAATAGAGCATCGAAAATGGTTCTAGGTTTGTGAAAATGGATGCCCTTCGACGTTTATTTTTCTTGCATAAAGGAGAGTAATCATGAAACCCTCTTTACCTGTGAACCATGCACTCAAGAGTATCACGATGAAACTGAATTACTTGAATCATTTGAGGAATCTTGATAACCATCATACATTCTTCTCCTTGATTATGTGAACCATTATGAAATCAAGATTTTCTGTCTTGTGTGAGGATGGTTGAGACACCAAGATAGTATTCACTGACATTGAATCATGAATATAAGAGATTTGACGCATAAGATAACACCCATTTGGGTTAGAAAACAAGAAGAGGAGGAATTGTTCTTGTATCATGGGAACATGGATTTCATGAATATGTTCTTGCATGATACTACCAGTGGATGTATAGATAAAAATTAAACAATGTGGTTTAAAGGCCCATGTGCGGCATTCATTCCTGGTACATGATACGCACATATGTGATAACATCCATGCATGGGATATAAGTGAGGTGTGTGTTGAATGAAATATGAAGGTGAAGATGTTGTATGCATGATTCCAGACATATGTACAATATTTTAATTAATAGAAAAAAATAATTTTTGATTCCATGAAATTAAGGTATGAAGTTTAATTGAATTGGGATTTTAATTAAAATTTTAATTGATTTGTGAAAGTCCCTTATTGCTTAAAATATTTGGGAATAATTAGAGGAAGCCTCATCCAGACATCTATGTGATGTAGGTAATTCAAACATAAGGATGCATACCCTAAGAAATGTTTCCCTTAGGAATATAATTATAAACTAAGATAAGAAATTCATTATAAAAGAGAAGTATATTTGATAAAGTACTTAGATTGTATAAGAAAAAATGTGATATGAGAATATCATGGAGGATAATCAGTAAATGGACATACTATAATGGATGTATCCATCCAAAGAGAGTAAATACATATATATGGTGTATAACTAGTTTTTAGAAGATTATGATTGGGGGATATAAGAAAATAATGAAGAATATGGTTCAGTTCTGGGTGATAAAAAAATATTGAAGGTGGATTGGAGCTAGGGGTATAGCCTCTTAAAATTGGTGGTATACCAAACTACTCTTTGTAATCATCTAATAATATAGTTGAGAATCCATGTTGGGGTTAACAACCAACATGAATAGGATTTTGTCTCCATACTAAATAGTTTAAATCCTTTTGTTCTATGAATTTAAATTATATAAATTTCCAAGGAAAGGATAAGATACATGATAAGAGTGGATCAAGGCTTTAAACATCCACATAAGTTGAATTAGAAAGGAAAAATTCCTAAATAGAGATAAAGATCAATGCTTCAACCCTACCCCTATCAATGGCCTTACACTAATTTAAGAAATTATGTTGAAATATCTATAACTTCATCAAAAATTATATAAGATTGCGAGTCATCCTATTATTGTATCCTTTATAATGATTTCCTGAAAATTTAAAAATTCATCTTTTATTAAACAGATTTATATTTTCTATATTTTATAAATTAACAATCTTTATGATCAAACCTGTGTTATTTCATTACTAGTTGATTTAAAAAAATGGGATTTAATACAGAGTGGCGGGGGGGGGGGGGGGCTGTGAATCAATGGTACTTATAGTATGTATATATTATATTAAATAAAACTTTTATTAATTGTTAGAGTCTAAACTACCAAAAAAATCAGTTATACATGATTGTAGAAATGTAAAATAGATAATGAATTTTGTTTTATTATAATGTTGATCTCCAGGTTAGGTATTTACATCATTAATGTGTTTCAGTTGAGTCTGAGTGAAAAAATATTCACTATAATGAAATATCAATTAAAAGTGGGTTGTATATGTATAATCCTAAATCTATTAGTGTTCTAGAACATAGTGTTTCCATAAAATGATTATGATTATTCCTACAAGTATACAATAACACCACAAAAACACAGTAAGAAATATCACACTAAATCCTATCAACTTATAAAACAAAAACTAATTTTCTTATGAGAAATTAGAATAACATAATTCATCCACTTTTATGTGATTCACTTTATATAACATATAATTTCAAGATCATCTAAAACTATAACATAAAAAACATGATAGTAGCTCCGGAATTACATCATCATGAGCATAACTACATGTTAAATTAAATATTTGAAATTATGTATTTGGTGTCTCAACCTGTATAATAACTCAACCAATTCACACATTGCATTTTGAAAAATATTATTAACTATGATTCATGTAAATATTATATTATAAAACACACTTCATATAAATTACTTCACACATTACCATACTGTAAAAAAACCATTACAGAGTTGATTGTGACAAGAGCATATTTCACATAAAGAATACTGTAAGTTATATTTAAATGAATACAAATAGTTTCTAAGATTGTAATATAATTATCCATTAATATTATACTTAATTATGAAATTAATTTGAATTTATATCCAACCATTGACCCTTTACATAACTATTTTGGGAATCATATTTTCACGATTCCACTATATCATCAATATATTAGATTTAATTAACAATTATTCCATGAAATACTTATTACATGTATGGGAAAATCAAAGAACAAATTTTTTTTATTGAATTTAACATATGAATGGATTTGTGGGAGTTACCTATTTATTCTACCCTTTTTCCCAGTTTTATATTGAAATTATTATTTTAGAACCATGATGTTATATAATGATAACCAATAAAAGTTCAAGTCTATTATAATTTTATATTATTCATCTTCATTAGTCTCCAAATCTAAAAATCATATCAACAAAAATTTACAAACAATATAATTCTTACCATTGCATTTCATATTGTAATAAAATAATAACATTACACCATCTAAATAAAATTTTATAACCAATTTAGGAAATTTATCATCAATTATTATGTCTTTTAGACTCATGTAATATAGAAAAATATAATTTTCTTTATAATACCCTCATTTAAATCATTCAATGATAGAATAAAGTTTATATATATTAGAAACAATTCAATCATATATAAATATAAAATAATCTAGTAAGAATTAGACACTTTTTTATCCACCGAACACAAAAGTTGGTCATCTCAATTTATAACTTCTTGATCTATATCTCATAAATATAACATTATTTATCATTCATGATTTTGAACTTCTAGAATATGAATATATTAACTATTGAAAACATATTTTCTCAATAGAATATGTTGAATTCTTAAAACAATATATGTTTACAAGAGTTAGATGATCGGAATAATCAATTTTATCTTTCACTAATAATGAACAACAATATTAAATAATCAGTTGAAAAAAATTTAAAAACTATAATAAAGTCCATTTTTTATTTAAGGGATTTGATAGATAAAGGAAATCTAATCTGAAAAGTTTATTCATGGTTTAAAGGATTAATTTTAATGAAATTTTCTCAACTATTTAATTGTTTTAGATCATTAGTATATTTAAAAAATTTATAGAACAAAGGTTATATAATGAATTTAAACTGTATTTTGAGTTATATTTGGTAAATAGAGATTTATAAATTGATAAAATTTATGGATTATTTTTTTTGAGATGATGAATGATATGTTTAAATTTTGAAAAATCAAATTTTTTGGTTTAAATAAATCCCTGATGACATTATACTGAAATATAAAAGTATTTTTTATGGAGGTGAAAGTATATATGGAATGTTTCATATCTGTTCACTTTGGAACTACTAATTGATTCATTTCATAAAATAAAATTAATTTTGAGTGTTTTAAAATAATTAATTCAAGGAAAAGGTTTGGGGATTATGTTTCATCTCTTATGTTTTTGTATTTATATTTTTAAATGGATGTTAGAACCATATAAATTAAAAAAACCTATATTTTCAATAAAAGTGAGAATATATTTAGTAGTATTTTTCACAGGGGAAATCTGTGAACTCAGTGTGTTTATGTGTGTGTGTGTGAGTCAGAGAAGTTTGTGAATTTTGATAAAAATTTTAATTATCATTTTTATTGGAGAATTATGTTTGAAACATGTACTAATAGTTGTAAATATGAGAGAATAAGAGATGTTTTATGGGAGTTTTGCAATGTAAATGACATACCCTAATTGGAATATGGAATTTTTTATTCATAGTTATTTCTTCATATAATTAATTTTATTTTATTGGATAAGTACAATTGATTGTTGATTCATTAAAATGTCATAGGGGAGATATATGTTCAATGATTGGAAATAATTTTTGTTTTGAATTTGATGGATGATTAATTGAAATTAAATTTAAAATGGTTATATTTTTTAGACCATAATTAATGATATTTTTGAAACTAGTGTGTTGGTGGAGTTTTTTAGAGTTGACATAAATGAATCTCTAAACAATGAAGTCATTCTTCTTAAAGGGGGATTTTATTAGAGTGAATGATAAGTGAATATGGTTTTTGATTCCTGAGTATTATTTATTTGTGAATGTATTTGTTATTATAAAAATTACATTCAATCACAAGTGATTCAAGTTGTTTTAACACTTTTGAATGTAATTTGGAAAGTTTAAAGATCGTAAAATGTGTTTGGATTTTAAAAAATAGGAGTTTAGATATGTTTTGGGGTATAATATAAAAATAGTACAATTAAAAAAATTGTAATACCATAAATGATGTAGAATAATATTATAAGATACTAAAACTATGTTGAATAAAATTATAATCAAGTAGACTATGGAATAATTAGATATCAAATTCGAATATGTTTTTTAATTAATAATTACTCACGGAAATCATGTTTTAGAGATAATTTATCTAATTTTGAATCCCATACTCATTATAAAATGTAGATACCATGAGAATTTTGTTCCCTTTTATAGTAAAGGTTCTTGGGAGTCACATTGAAATTCTGTATCTCATTTCACGATAGAATTTGATGAATATTTTTAGTAAAATATCCAGGTGGATGCTAAAAATTGAATATGGTTACCACTACATAAGATATCATGTGTATATATAAGATTAAATTTCATGAAAATAATATAGAGTACTAGATTATTGGATATTATAGGAATCAATAGAGAACACTATAATAAAAATCACATTGATGTAAAATTAAATCTTATTATGAGTAAAATTTTTAGTGTCATGCTGTAGTGATTAGGCCATATGAATTTGGTATGTCTCTATAATAAATAGATAAAATTATCATCCTATAGTTGATATTTTATAATGAATAAGAATAGGCGTATTCTTAGTGGTTGTAGGAATTTTTTTGGTCAAATCATAAATCAATTGACTATATTATAAACCCAATCCTCATACCCAAATTTTAAGTATATGTCCTGATTCTTTCAAGAATCCATATTTTATATTATTGGATGATTCAAAACACTTATTACATCAAGGGATACTGTGAATTCATACATTAAGACCCTATATAAAATTCAAGGGTAGATGGATGTCTTATAGAGAATATGTGGTTGAAAAATAAGTGAGAATGATTGAAGTGGTTTCTACCACAAAAAAATCATGGTGGGAATAAAAATTTAATAAAAAAGAGAAGGGTTATTTCCACCATGAATGTCTAATGAAAAGAAGAAGGAAAATACTAATGTATTTTCTAAATGGTTATTCACATAAAACAAAGAGGACAAATTAGAAGAAGAAGAGAAATAAAAGTAAAAGAAAAATAGGAAGAGAAGAAGAAGAATAATAAGATGAGAAAGAATAATAATAGTTACATCATAGAGTTTTTAGCCTAGTGAAAACTCTATTATTAAAATGATTTCAGATTGTATATAATTCTTCAAGAAAGATAACGTGATACTAGTCGATGGAAAAACTACTTATCATAGGTTCATGGATAATCTATGCTTATTTATAATATACATGATGATTCTAAAGGAATATGTGTTCTTGGGTATTACGAGATTATACCATGAAAGTATATTATCATTTTGAGTAGTAAACCTTGACAAAAACTTCTATGTATAATATGATTGTTAATTTTAGTTTTCATAGTATATTTACAATGTCCTTTTAATAAATAATAATATATTTTTATTTATCTAGTAAGGATTATTGTAAAAGTATGTGAATTAACCAATTCATAACCCCTTTTAATGAATTATTACTATTTTGTGGGATTGTTGTCAACTTATTTCCCAGTCATTGTTGTCATTAGTACTAATAGGTTAGAAAATCCATAGAGAAATCAGTCATAATAACCCACAAGGCATAAGAAACATTGGATTCTTAAGAAATTATTATGAATATATGAAGACATTATAATAGACACATTCTCAGGATCTATTAATATACTATATTAAGAGGAAAAATTCATAAGATATATCACCTACCAGATCTAGAAATAGTACTTTGTCATTTTGTCATAGAGGTGACCATATCTCATTGTTTCCAAGACTATATGCAAATGACTTATTTTCTTCTCATGGGTTCATGAATATATCCATATATAATTGTTAAAAAAGTCTTGAATTTTTCAATGTACGGATAGAAAACATGGTTTATCAAGTCCATAAACATAGATAATAAATTCATCGCATTGAATGTAATCACTAAAAACTCAAAATTTCTATTCAAAATACAAAACATTGTATTAGGAACATCTTCTGCTCGAATTATTTTCATATTATATCCAAATAAAAAATTAATATTCTCAAACTACTAATCTCTATCCATCTTGTCAAATAAGTCATATATTCATGAAAAATAATACTAATTATTAGTGGATCCTATATTCAAACTATGACATTAAACATATAATAAAATACTACTATATTGCTTTTATTAATAAATCATAGGAGTAACCCATCGAGACAAATTTGAAATGATGAATATTCGAGATTAAATATCATCAAAATTTGTATTAAACACTCTCAGATCATTTGGATTTATTTAATAAGGTGTTATAGATATTGGATTGATTCCTATTAATAAATAAATATAAACTCTACCTCAATTATTAGAATAAATCCTATAGAATATTTATGAAACACATGTTGTTACCTGTCACCTATTAAAGGAATAAAATCACTTGAAACATCTTTATCTTACCAAACAAACATTGATGTTATATTTTATATAATCCTCCTTATCTTCCATAAATCACAGTCCACTAAATAAGAATGAAATTCATAGTATTATAAAATGAAATATGATTCTTAAATTCTAATATAAAATTCCAATTAATTTTTGTAATAGGTAATGTTTTTCTAAAAACATGAAAACCAATCAATTCTAATAATCACATCGGACTCATTCGTATCATTAATTGATGAATCCCAAAATTTATTTAATCATTTAAATAAACGGTAAAATATATACATTTTGTGATAGGTTCTCATCCACATCTAAATGGGAGGTTTCACTAATATGTAACCAAATTAAAATTCAACAATAAAATATATATTAGATACTAAAGAAAATATATAAAAGTATGAGGATATCATGTGTTAAAAAACACAACTCCTATGTGTGATATAACACTATACTTGCTCTAATGTTTAAATAACCCCGGATAGGATCAACTATAGTGAACTGAATAGAAAATAACTAGTCTAATCTAACACCTTTACCTTTTATAAGGTCATCTGACTCACCTATATAGAACCACCTCACTAAAAATGTAAATGACAACTTATACCGACCCTCTAAAAAGACTACTATTATTAAATAATACTTTTACACTGCTTGACATAAAATCCCATTTTTGAGATTCTTACAGGGACGATGAATCATGGAGTCCACTTCTCTGCATCACCTTTGAAAAAATTTCTGAAATATGTCTCCCATTAATCATAGAATGAAACTCTTTAGTTTTAATAAGAAAAATATATTTAGTATGGTCTTATTGGACACATAAATAACACTCTAATAAAGGGCTTTATCTATAAAAAAATAAAAATTTATTTCCTTAACCACCTAACCACTCACTATCCCAATGATATTTGTCCCCCTTTATCATATTACCAACACCAGATCCATCCAATTTTATTAAATATAATTTCTATTATATGTATCATCACATAATAGGGTAATATAAAAATAGAGTAATTCAATAACCTTATATAAGTAATTAATAAAAAATCTTTTCAACTTTTAAACATAATATACTCTTGAAATGATCATATCTTTAATGATTGTGGGTTAAATTTCTCAAATAAAAAATAATTTAAATATTCCCACAATAACTCCTTGGTCATATTTTCATGAACTATTATTTCCCATAAACATTGATATTGTACCTCATTCAAAATGAAAAAAATATTCAATTTTGATCACTTTTATATCTTTAGTCATCTCAATGATCTTATCCATATCCTTTAGCACCTCTTTAAATCCATGAGGCATAGAGACTTGTCTAATTATATGAGGAGAAAATTATAATAGATATCAATCCATATCCAAAACTATTGTATCCACTTAAGGTGGCATTTAATATATATTTAAAATTACATTTAGAAGAACCTCAATGATCTTTTTCCCCATTCGAGTCTCAGAAATTTCCACTAGTGGGACACAAAAAACATACCATTACATATATGTAAGAACCCATATTTTGGATATAATAGACTTTGGAATATTCTTGATGTTATTCCAGAGCAGCGCCTTCAGCCGGCGTGCGATTCCGAGCCCCGGTGTGGCCGATATTATATTTTCAGTGCATTCACACAGGACACACCAAACAAACGGGATAACTCCTAAACGGTGATCCATATCAGAGATACGAGTGTATGGATGGGTCCAGAATTGGGTGTTTACCCTAGGAACGACATAATAAATGTCGGCGCGGGATGTTTGGACACCTCGCTCGCTTTGAGAACATTAAACAGATATATTAATTATTTAACTTATTCTCTTAATGGTGAAACCAAATTATCTCTTAAACGGTGGCTCGAATTTGAAAACAGAGGGCACCATTGAGTCCGAAACGTGCCGTTTACCCTATGAGGGGCGTAAGTTTTGTGGGCGCGACCCGTCTGTGAAAAATGGCCCCAGGGGCATTTTCGTAATTTGGTGCCTTTGGGCGTTCAATTTTATAACTTTTGAACGGGGCCTCAGATTAGGATTTTGAGACCACCGTTGAGCTCAGAGCGTGGTTTTTAGCCTTGGAGAGGCTTAATCCCAACCTTGTCCGGAGTTCGGGTATGGGGCCGCGGGAGGGTGTTTATGTTAATTAATTAATTTAATTAACCTAACCCCCATCCTCTTCTCCTTCATTTCCCCTCCCCTGAAAAGCTTCTCCCCTATCATCCTCCACTCAGGTGAGGCAGCTCCGGTGAGGTGACTCTGGCAAGGTGCTGCCACTCCGACGGATCAACGACGAAGCATCAGAAAACGCCCAAGAGTTAGGCGGTGTTCGTTTGAGTTTTGAATACCGAACCCCACTTTGGATCCCAATTTTAGCATCATTTTTTTGTTTTATCTTCGAAAATATTCCATGGTTGTGTAGTACACATTTTTGTTTCTTTCCATCCCATATTTTGGATTTGAAATCCAAGTTCAGAGGAGGCCGTAGAGGTTCGGCGAAGTTTGTGGGTTTTGGGGTTTTTCCGGCAGCGCGCACAGTGGTCCAGCGGCTTCAGCAGGGCGGCGTGGGCCCTGGCCTGGCGTCGGCAATCTTCGACATGCCGTTGAGCTCCTTGTCCTGGCGGTGGAACTCAATGGCATGGCGGAGGGCTCCGGCCGCGACGACTTCACGCAGCGCAGAGCAGGAGGACCGGCCGGCTGTGCCTGCCAGTTGGCTCGGGAGACCGGGGTTGCGCGCCGCGACCCCGCGAGGGAAGCAAAGACCCGTACCGGGCGGGTCATCATGCGGTGGACCGACTGGCCCTCGTGGTGGGTCCGAGCATGGACCCCTGGTCCAGGGCCAGCCCACGCGGCCAAGCCACGGGCGGGCGCGGGCTGGCCCATGCCGGGCGGACCGGCCGGTCCAGCCCAAGGGACGTTGCCCCCATCGACTTCGGACGCCCGTAATTTTCATTACGGGTGTCCGTTTTGTATGTTGTCTGTGGAAGTGTCTTCTTGGCACCGATAAGAAGATTTTGAGATGGTTTCAAGAATTTTAATTCCCGAAACAAGGGGCCTCGGAGGCGCGACATGTCTTTTAGTGGATGCGTGTTTTTCCCGAGATTCTTGTTTTGGGCGGCGTTGACACATTCGAAATCCGTTTGGTACGCCGTCAGCGGCGTTGTGACCCTGGTGCTGATGCGGAGTTTTCCATGGTAGTTTCTGTCATTGAAGATAGAGTTTAGGCGCGGGCCCCATGGACCGTCTTTTGAGATGCATGTAGTGTTTCACGACTTTTTCATCGGACGTCCGTTCGGGGCGTGCGAGCTGTTGTTTTTTGGTGTTTTTCCGAGGGAATTGCATTGGCACAGTCTGCCAGCTTTAATTTTTCACGATGGTGCGGGCCCCACGAGGGCTGTTTGGGCATTGACAGTGATTTTCCATCTCTATCATCGGGCGATCATTTGGCAAAAGTGAATAGTCCATCTGGTGTACTTTTTCGAGAGGATCACAACAGTGTGATCCGTTAGTTGTGTTTCAGGACCAGGATGCAGGTCCCACATGGTACCGCTCATGCGCGATATGTCAGAATGTATCTTTTCCTCTGGATAATCGTTCTACTCAGGTGAGTAGTGCTTTTGAAGTGTTTTTTTGTGAGCATTACGATGGCGCAGTTCGCCCGACCTTTTTCAGGGATGTGGTGTGGGTCCCACCCGACCTGGCTTTAGTGAATAGTGCCTATTTCACCGGTTAACCATTTCGGGCGAATAAGTAGCCTATCTTACATGTTTTTCCTTGAGGATTACAACGGTATAATTCATTTGTTTGTGCGGAGTCTCATTCAAAGTGTCGTTAAATGTGGAAAAAAGGAAGGTGTCTCGGTGGTGGTTATTTCCTCAATGCTTGCAAAGAACCCTTGGCGCGTGATCGCGTGCACTCCCGTGGGAGTGAAGTAAATGATTAATGAGATGTGGTTGGTCATGCCTAGGATGATGAGGTGGAATGTTGGCGAATTTTCATTTATACCCTTCGCGTTGACGTTGGGGTGTCATGTGCACGATAGCCTTAGGGCTGGAGACGTGGTATACTTAGGGAGTATACGAGAATGCATGGATGTAAAAATTGGGGATGGGTGTACCTGAGAACGTTTGTGTGCTTGGTTATGGTTGACTTGGGGCCACACGTCGTGTGGACCCCATGGGCATGTCGTGTTCTGCATTGCGCACCATTGACCTCTCGCGACATAGAGGGTTCTTCCGTTCTTTTTTGTTGACCAGTAGGGTCGAGTTTTCCCCTGGTTCTGCTCTTGATGGGTGGTCCGGTAGCGGAGCTAGTGACACCCAGTGATGTAGCGGACACTGAACCTCTATTAGGTGAGTTGTTCTGGAGTTGGGTGGTTGCGCGGTACCCACTCCGTGCTCAGTTGGCCCGTGTTGTACCATTCAGTAGGGATGGACAGAGTAGTTCTGGGTTTACCCTCCAACAGAGACTGGGTAGTGGGTTTCCCACTGACTTCTAGGGTTTACCCTCCAGCATATACTGGGTAGTGAGTCACCCGACACTCTTAGGGTCTACCCTCTAGCAGAGACTGGGCAGTGGGTCACCCGACGACCTCTTAGGGTCTACCCTCCAGCAGAGACTGGGTAGTGGGGCACCCAATCACCTCTTAGGGTCTACCCTCTAGCACGGCTGGGTAGTGGGTCTCCTGTCATCTAGTTCCACGTCTACCATCTAGTAAGGCTGGGAAGTGGGTCGCCTGTCGACTTATTCCAGGTCTACCCTCCAGTGGGGTTGGCAGTGGGTTTCCTGATGATGTATTTGGGTTTACCCTCCCACAGGACAGGGCAGTGTGTCACCTTATGATGTGTTTGGGTTTACCCTCTAGCGAGGCTGTGAAGTGGGTCACCCGTTGTCATTCAGACTCAGTCCTTTCTACTAGTCTAGTCTGGTTTTACAACGTGACTACTAGAGTGGAACCCTTGGTTGTACGGGTCAGTGATATGACAGCTTTGACTTTGAGCAGACCTCTCGAATGTGTGACTGTGACGAGGTGTTGGGTGACATAACCTGAAACTCTCAAGTACGAGGGGAACTTTCCCCACCAAGACACATCCTTGTGATGCAACCTAAAACTGTGCGGGCTAGTCAGTGCCGCCCAAAGCGGATAGTGTCGAGGTGCGGTGATTTGAGCACCTTGACTTGTAGTTTGAGGAAGACGTGCGGGATGCTGGGCATCGATGGTGTTTATTACTGGGAATGTTGGCGACTCACTTTCCTGGGCAGATCTACAGGATGGAGATCCCCTTACGACCTGGTTCGGGCTTCTTGTTCAGTATATGAATATATATATACCTTGTTCCATTACTCACTTCTTGGGTTTTGGCTACTCTCTTTCCAGGAGAGGAAAAGACGTGCGGGGTATGCCACGTGCTTTCCCTATCTAGCTTCTCATGGAAGGACGAGTCTAGACTCCTGCTATAGGTAGTGAAGACTCGAAGAGAAGTTCACCTTCTCACCATTTCCATCTCCTTGCATCTGGACGAGTCTACATTCTTTCCTCTTGTTGGGTTGAGAAGGACTTCTAACTATACTCTTTACTGGACTCTCAACCATACTCCATTACTTTTCATGTTCACTCTACTGCTCACCCTTCGATACCTCATTTGTTTCTCCCTCGAGCCTTCGATGTATCTCACTCATTATTTTTATACCCACACCTTCGTGGGCTTTTCCCACACATGGTGTCCCCTTGCAGACGACAGACAGGTGGATCATGACTTTATAGGAGATTAGGAGCATGGGAGATTGGACCTTATGTGGGGTTCAGATTCGGGTTGCAGTGGGGGACCCTTCCAGCTGTTTTTTTTCGTTTACCTATTGCCGGGTTGTGGCACTTTTCTGGTTGGCCACGTGTTTTGATCCTTTTTATTTTTTTTTACCTCAGCACTTTCTTGTATTGTTTTGTGGTCGATGCACTTTTTGGGTTATATATATTGTAGTTTCCCTTTTCTTTATATGTTTTTTCTTATACTCTGCTCTTTTTCATTGAGTGTGCTGCGTGTGCGTGTGTACAGGTACTCAGGCAAAGGCCTCCCCAAGTTGTTTAGCCTTCGGCGCTTGTCCCCAGCCCATGGCCTATGGAGGCGGGCTTGGGGTAGTTGAGGAACGATCCCAGGTCGGGTCGGGTCATGACAAAGTGGTATCAGAGGTGGTTCATTCCTTGAGATGTTGTTCGGACGTCCCTAAATGGAATTTGTTGGGATATAGGGAAATAGTGTCAACGTGTCTCAAGAGTGGCTCTCAGGCTAGGGAGTCCAGTGATGGTGCTGCGGCTGACGTATCCATTCACCCGGACCCTGATAACCCACTTGTTGACTCGGCATGTTGAGACACATGTTGCAGGGAAAAATTGTTTGTGCATCAAATAGGACCGAGTCTTTGACAGTCCTCCTTGAGTCAGCTCACCATTATTGATTTTGGTATATACATATATGCTCGTCTGATTGTGGTACTCCTTGATAATATTCCGGATGTCTCCGTGAAGATATCTTGCGAGGATACCGGCTTTGGTTCATGATGATGACCCTGTGAGCTACGAGGCCATAGTCCAGGACCCATCATCCGAGCCCCTTTCTCTGGGAGGCCCGGTAGCGGCACCCCACCTGTTGAGCAACAAATAGCTTCAGCAGAGCAGGATGAGTTTGAGCACAGGTTGATCGTTCTCTGCGAGTTCCAGCAGTAGGGACCATCGAGGTTCAGTGGTGAGCCAGACCCTCAGCCAGCAGAGGTTTGGCTGGAGACAGTGGTTCGCCTTTTCGGGCTTGTGCAGACACCGACAGGTCTTATTGTGGCTTTAGCCTCCAACTTTTTTCGTGGAGCATCTTGGCGTTGGTGGAGTCTGGCGACTCAGTTTCATGATGAGTCATCACTTTCGTGGGGCGACTTTTAGTTGTTGTTCCGTAAGGAGTTTGGCCCCTCCTTCTTGCACTCTGTTCGGATTCAGGATCTCCTGCAGTATCAGCAGGGAGGGATGACGTTGGCCGAGTAAGCGACTAGTTTTTCTGACCATGCACGCTTTTACCCGAACATGGTCCATGACGACAACATCCGAGAGCAGATGTTTGAGCAGGGTCTCTGTAGAGAGATTCATACTGTATAGTTCCCTTGGGCATTTCCACATATGTCGTGGTGCTAGAGCAGGAGCTGGGGACAAAGAGCTTCCTGTCACGTTCTAGAGTTGGTGGTGCCAGCAGGAATGTTGGAGCCGAGACATCTGCCACAACTAGAACGCGTCGGCAAGCAGAACCTCAACGCATGTGGGATTCGGATAACTGGACTCAGTGGTGTGGTCGTACACCACAGTGGTGCCAGAGGCCACCAGTGCAGCCTGAAGAGGGTCGGTGCTATGCTTGCGATGGGCGAGGTCACCTAGAACAGGACTGCCCGACCAGGCGTGCAGAGAGCTTCGGCCAGGAAGTAGGTGCACCACCACGATGGAGGCAACACCGTGATCAGAGTAGTACCCTGAGTGGTGGTGCTAGTAGAGGATCGGGAGGAGCTGGTAGTGGGGGATGACTTTACGAGGTTTTATCATCACCATTAGGCGGTCCACGACAGGCTCCGGGAGTTGACAGTTCGGACCAGAGATAGCCGTTAGCTTTGTATGTGTACGATCCTACATAGCATGAGGTGATAAGAGGTATACTCTAAAGATCTTCTACTTCTGGTAGTAGAATTTATAGACTATGTGTGTGAAATGATTTCCTCCCTGCTCCTTGCATGAGGTGTTACAAGGGTGGCGCGGGGCATCAGTGTAACCCTGTGTTGTTATGAAAAACTATGTATGACCTTTTTCTTTAGTCGATGGTGTCAACTCCATCGCTTTCCGGCCGTGTAAGAGAGTCTTGGTGGTGAGAAATCGACTGTGAAATCTTGCGTGACCAGATATCATTGGGTGTTTCACCATATGGATATTCTGATGGAGGGAATCACCGGGCCTTATTCCATGTGCGAGAGGTGATTCTAGTCGTGGCGTGCGATGTGGAGGTTTGGCTGGGGAGGTGAGCTACCCCTGAGATCCTTCGAGCCGTTTGAGACCGTGAAAAGGTATAAAGAGGTTCCCTACCGCCTTTCCCTAACCCCAAAGTCTGGAGTGGGTGCACGATGTCTCCCACGTGGTTTACCTGAAGAGAAGTGTGCGTGATGCTCTGCACAACATCGGTGAGGGAAGACCTCGAATGAACAGATCAAATCCATTGGTCTGTGTGCGGTGGCACAGACCTGTGCAAGAGTTCTTCTGGATACGGGAGAGCCTAGTGTGGGCTTAGTACCCTGAGTTGTTCCCTGGTTTTGCTTTACGGGGATGAAAAGAATGAAGGAGGGAATGATGTAAGAAACTAGTTTTTGGCTATAAAGTACTTTGGAAAATTCTTGATGTTATTACATAGCAGCAACTTCAGACGGCGTGCGATTACGAGACCCGGTGTGGATGGAATTAAGTTTTCAGTGCGTTCACACTAGACATGCCAAATAAAAGGGATAACTCCTAAACGGTGATCCGGATCAGAGATCTGAGTGTACGGATGGGTCTGGAATGGGGTTTTTACCATAGGAACGACATATGACATGTCGGCGTGGGATGTTTGGACCCCTCACTCTCTTAAGGAATGTTAAACGAATAAATTAATTAATTAACTTATTCATTTAATGGTGAAACTCAAGTGTCTCTTAAATGGTGGCTCAGATTTGAAAGCCAAGGGAATCTTTAAGTCTGGAACATTCCATTTACCCTAGGAGAGACGTAAGTTTCACGGGCACGACCTGTCTCTGAATAATGGTCCCAAGGGCGTTTTCGTAATTTGGAACCTTTGGTCCTTCAATTTTATAACTTTTGAACGGGCCCTTGGATTAGAATTCCAAGACCGCCATTGCGCTCAAAGCGTGGTTTTTATCCTAAGGGAAGCTTAATCCCGACAACGTCGGGAGTTCGGGTACGGGGCCGAGGGAGGGTGTTTAAGTTAATTAATTTATTTAATTAACCAAACCCCCACTTCTCATCTCCCTCATTTCCCCTCACTTGGATTGATTCTCCCCTATCCTCTTCCACTCTGGTTAGGTGGCTCCAGCAAGGCGACTTCGGCGAGGTGCGACCACTCCAACGGGTCAACAATGAAGAATTGGGCTACGCCCAAGTGGTAGGCGGTGTTTGTTTGAGTTTTGAATCCCAAACCCCTCTTTGGAACCAAATTTTAGAATTTATTTTTTGTTTTATCTTCTAAAAAATTCCATGGTCTTTTAGTACACATTTTGTTCTTCCCATCGCATCTCTCGGAATTGAAATCTGAGTTCGGAGGAGGCCGCAATGGTTCAGAGATGTTTGTGGGTTTTGGGGTTTTTTCGGCGGCGCGCACGGTGGTCCAGTGGCTTTAGAGGGGCGGCGGAGGCCCTGGCCAGGAGGAGGCCCTCTTCGGAAGGGTAGTGAGCTCCCTGGCCTAGGCGCGACGCTCTTCGGCATGGCGGCGATCTCCGACCGCGACGGCTTCACGAGGCGCGAAGTAGGAGGACCGGCCGGCTGTGCCGGCCGGTTGACACAGGAGACCGGGGTCGCGCACCGTGACCTCGCGGGGGAAGCAAAGACCTGCACCAAGAGGGTCTTCACACGACAGACCGATCGGCCCTCGTGGTCGGTCTGAGTGTGGAACCCTGATCCACGGCCGGCCTAGGCCGGGCGGACGGGCCAGCCCAGGCCGATCCCGCCCAAGGGATGTTGCCCCCCTCGACTTCGGATGCCTGATATTTTCATTACGGGTGTTTGTTTTTCATGCCATCTACGACATTGTCTTCCTGGTGTCGAGACGAATCTTTTCAGATGGTTTCAGAAATGTTTAATTCTTGAAATGAGGGGCCTCGGAGGCGTGACATGTCTTTAAGTGGACAAGCGTTTTTCCCGAGATTCTTGTTTTGTGCGGTGCTGACACATCTGGCTTCCGTTTGGTGCACCATCAGCAGCATTGTGACACTAGTCCCGAGGCGGAGTTTTCCAGGGTAGTTTCAGGCATTGAAGATAGAGTTAAGGCGCGGGCCCCATGGACCGTATTTTGAGCTGCGTGAAGCGTTTCAAGACTTTTAATCGGATGTCCGTTCGGGGCGTGCAAGCAGTTGTTTTTGGGTGTTTTTCCGAGGGAATTGCTTTGGCACAGTCTGACCGCTTTAATTTGGCATGATGGTGCGGGCCCCACGATGGTCGTTTGGGAATTGACGGTGATTTTCCTTCTCTATCACCGGACGACCGTTTGGGACAAGTGAATAGTCCATTATGTGTACTTTTTCGAGAGGATCACAACAGTGTGATCCGTTAGTTGTGTTTCGGGACGAGGATGAGGGTCCCATGTGGTACCGCTCATGCACGGTAAGCCGAAATGTATCTTTTCCTCTGGATAATTGTTCCACTCAGGTGAGTAGTGCTTTTGACGTGTTTATTTAAGAGCATTTTGATGACACAGTTCGCCCAACCTTTTTCCGGGACGTGGTGTGGGTCCCACCTGACCTGGCTACGGTGAATAGTACCTTTTTCACTAGTTGACCGTTTCGGGTGAGTAAATAGCCTATCTCACATGTTTTTCCAAGAGTATTACAACAGCACGATCCATTTGGTTGTGTAGAGTCTCTTTCGAGGTATCATTAGATGTGGAAATATAGAAGGTGTCCCGATGGTGGTTTTTTCTGCGATGCTTGCAAAGAACCCTTGGCGCGTCATCGCATGCACTCCCATGGGAGTGGAGTAAATTCTTAATGAGATGTTGTTGGTCGTGCCTAGGCCGATGAGGTGGCAAGTTGGAGATGTTTCTTTTATTCCCTTCGTTTTGACGATGGGGTGCCGTGTGCACGATAGCTATAGGGCTGGAGATGTGGTATACTCTGGGAGTATACGAGAATGAATGGAGGTACATGTTGGGGATGTTTGTACCTAAGAAAATTTGTGTTCTTGGTTAGGTTTGACTTGGGGACACACGTTTTGTGGACTCCATGTGCACGTCAGGTTCTACTTTGCGCACTTTTGACCTCTCGTGACGTAGAGGGTTCCTCGGTTCTTTTTTGTTGACCAGCAGGGTCGATTTTTCCTCTGGTTTTGTTCTAGATGGTTGGGACGGTAGAGGTGCTAGTGACACCTAGTGATGGAGTGAATACTGAACCTCTATTAGGTGATTTGTTCTCGAGATGGATGGTTGCGCGGTACCCACTCCGTGCTCGATTGGCTAGTGTTGTACCATTCAGTAGAGATGGCCAGACCAGTTCTGGGTTTACCCTCCAACAGAGACTGGGCAGTGGATTCCCCACTAACTCTTAGGGTTTACCCTCTAGCAGAGACTGAGTAGTGGGTCACCCAACACTCTTAGGGTCTACCCTCCAGCAAAGACTGGGCAGTGGGTCACCCTGATGACTTCTTAGGGTCTACCCTCCAGCAGAGACTTTGTAGTGGGTCACCCGACGACCTCTTAGGGTCTACCCACCAGCAGGGCTGGGCAGTGGGTCACCCATCGTCTAGTTCCAGGTCTACCATCTAGCTATGCTGGGCAGTGGGTCGCCTGTCGACTTATTCCAGGTCTACCCTCCAGCGGGGCTGGGAAGTGGGTCGCCTGATGATGTTTAAGGTTTAACCTCCTGCTGGGAGGGGAAGTGGGTCGCCTGATGGTGTGTTAGGGTTTACCCTACAGTGGGGCTGCGAAGTGGGTCACTTGTTGGCATTTCAGACTCAACCCATTCTATTAGGCTAGTCTGGCTTTCATCTGTGACTACTTGAGCAGGACCCTTGTTTGTACGAGTTAGTGATATGACAACTTTGACTTTGAGCAGACCACTCAAATGTGTGATAGTGATGAGGTGTGGCGTGACTTAACCCGAAACTCTCAAGTACGAGGGGTGCTTTCCCCACCATGACGCATCCTTATGACACGACCTAAAACCATGTGGGCGTGTCAGTTCCACCCAAAGCGGATTGTGTTGAGGTGCGGTGATTTGAGCCCCTTGACTTGTAGTTTGGGGAAGACGTGCAGGATGATGGGCATTAATGGTGTTTATTCCTGGGACTGTTGGCGACTCACTTTCTTGGGCTGAGCTACGTGATGAAGATCCCCTTACGACCTGGTTTGGACTTCTTATTGAGCATATGTATATGTATATACCTTGTTCGGTTACTCACTTATTGGGTTTTGTCTACTCTCCTTCCATGAGAGGAAAAGACGCGTGGGGTATGCCACGTGCTTTCCGTGTCTAGCTTCTCGTGGATGAACGAGTATAGTCTCCTTCTACAGGTAGCGAAGACTCGATGAGAAGTTAACCTTCTCACCGTTTCCAGCTCATTGTGTCTTGACGAGTCTACCTTCTTTCCTCTTGTTGGGTTGAGCAGGACTCATTACTGTACTCTTTACTTCACTCTCAGTCGTACCCATTTACTTTTCCAGTTCGCTCTACTGCTCACCCTACGGTACATCCTTTGTTGCTCCCTCAAGCCTTCGGGATATCCCACTGAGTATTTTTATACTCACTCCTGCTTGGTCTTTTCCTGCACTTGGTGTGCCCTTGCTGGGTTGTGGCACTTTTCTGGTTGGGTATGTGTTTTGCCCCTTTTTCGTTTCAATTTACCTCAGCACTTTTATGTACTGTTTAGAGGTTGATGCACTTTTTGGGTTATATATATAGCAATTTCCCTTTTCTTTATATGTATTCTCTTTTACTTTGCACTTTTGCCTTGAGTGTGCTGCGTGTGTGTGTATACAGGTACTCAGGCAAAGGCCTCCTGAGTTGTTTATCCTTTGGCTCTTTTCGCCAGCCCCTGGCCTATGGAGGCAGGCTTGGGGTTGTTGCGACTCGAGCCCGGGTAGGGTCGGGTCATGATAATATACTCCTAATTATATTCTTTTTCCCATCTTACTGATCATGAGGCTCATGAAATAGCTTCTTAGGTTCCATAATTTAATTCATCATATTCATTACATATATTTTAGATAATTAATTCATTAATAATATCATTTTTAGGAATACATTTTTTTATTAATAATTAAATTATTTAACCGAATTTTTATTTTCAACAAAAAAAACACATGAAAAAAAACATATGTCATGCCCCTACCTGAAAAATATTAAAACTATAACTATCTACTAATAAAAAATTAAATTATCCCCTCATCTAAAAAATCTTTATTAGATTGATCATTCACTATCCCCGACTAATACTATGGCTATGTTGTCTAGATACACACATACATCTTCCATACTAAGTCCCAAAACATAATATATAATCTACCACATCGTATATATTACAATGTAAATAATAAAATATTCATGTACCAATTTGAAACATCCATTCATAGTATGAGTTTTCCATTGATAAGAAACATCACATGTCTTGAATTTCACTCCCCAAACACATTAAAATACTAAAATAAACATAAAACAAAAAATCATAGTAGAAAACAAGAATCCAATGTAATACATTACCAATAAAATATACCAAATTTACCTTATGAATTATACATCCAAATATGATATAAATGTAATTCTCATTTTCAAAATTATGATAAAACCAATTAATACAAGAAAAAATAAAATTATTGAAAGAATATTCCACACGAATTAAAATTCATAAAACATTCATCAAGGATCTTCATGTTTGTTTAATATTTATAGAATTTTTATGCCCCTATTATATCATTCATGTAATCTATACAAACATGAGCCATGTGTGTATAGGGAGTGAGAGACAATTACCTAAAAAACCAATATAACATAGAAATCTATTGGAGTGTAGTCTGATCATATAGAAATTGTGTAAAGAATTGATTTATTTCAATAATATCATCATTATTATATAAATAAAGTATTAAGTGTTCTCTAAACACCTAATATATCTTATTTTAATGAATCATAATTTTATCAATGTGATTTCTATTCTTATAATTTTGGTTATTTATTATAATTCACAGACATCGCATATGGAAACAAAAAAAATATTAACATTAATGTAGAATAATGAATTAATTATGAAATTAAAGAATAATAATACCAAATATTATAGTGGGAATAATAAATACAAAATAAGACAATAATAATAGGGTAATTTATATTTTCATGATATACTAGAATGGTTGTACTCATGAATAATTATGAAGAAATAAAACATAATGATAATAATAAAATATTCACATTGAATATGAATGTATATATAAAACTAATTAAAAATATAATTGAATGAATTATTAATTGATTAAAAGCTATATAAAAGAAATATTTAATTCGTATGACAATTATATACTTGACCATTCAAATAATATTCTGACTATTGGAATAACATCCTGACCATTGAAATAATAATATTACTATTATAAATAGAAATATTACTATTAGGATAGTATCCCCACCTATGGAAATTTATAATAATATTTAGGTATACTATAAAAATGAAAATATTATATATTTATTCCATGGGACATGTAATAAATAGTTTAAAAATGACAAATTAAATGTTTTTATTTTTTTAAAATGTAACTATTTTATTTGATATTTTACAGATGAAAATAATGATTAAATATAAAATTCATCTTCATAAAATGGAATTATAAATTAATATTACTTTTTATTATAATTTGAAGATAATTTTAATAGACCACTAACAATTTTTTGAGGGTTCATAAAATTCATTATAATATTTAATTATGTATCTTTCAAATAAAGGGGGATGATATTTTAAAATTAAAATTTTCATATCAATAAAACTATTTTAATAAATTTGATTATATTATTGGAATATATATGCTAATAAATGGTGATGGTATATTTTTTATATTTTTTTAAAATACTTTATTTTTTTGGTGAAGAGTGAAATACGGTAAATTAAAATATCTGACATTATAAGAAAAATAAATGAATTTGTTTGTCCTGGGCGATGTTATAAATAATTATTTAAAAATAAATTTAACTATTTAATATATAAAATCACAAAAATAAATAATATTTATATTTTTGAGCCAAATTAATTAACTAATGATTTAGATAATAAAAATAATACCTATACTCCTCTTATAAATACAACCCCTAACAACCCCATTCACTAAAACATTATATGACTCGAAAATTTATAAATGCTTAAAAACATCTCCTCCATACTCCACCAAATTCAAGTGCAAGAAGTCACACCAAAAAACAAATTCCAATTTCCTTAAGGGGTCCTTCAAGGTGGTGAAATTTAATAGGTAACATTCTCAAAATTGCCACTTTTAATTTGTTTTCTTTTTCTACATTATAATCCCCACATTTGTCTAAATAATAATAATAACTATTGTTTCATGTATATAATGTTATATTTTATTAACAAAGGAATATATTTAAACATTACCTTTATCATATACTCATATTCAATGAAATGAATCTGTTATCTAAATTTTTGAGGTTTACCATCTCCATGGATATTGAGTTTTAATTTTCTATAAACAACTTCAATGATGGTTATGAAACAATTATAATGGTTAAATAATTTTTTAATAAGTATATTATATCTCATATCCTACTATGAAACATATATATATATATATATATAATAATAAATAGAGTGAAACCAGTTAGTGATGGTCGGTAAAACTTCCTAAATTAACAAACCACATAATGATAACAATTTTACATGATGAACAATCCCGATTTCGTAAAAATGATATATGAGACCATTTAAAATTATTTATTTGAATGAATATAATTTAAATTAACTTCTAGATTTTTATTTCTATTTGAAAAAAATTACTATATCTATACACAAGTGAACCATCAATGAACTATGACACTAATGCTCCGAGAATAATGAAATTGAACAATATAACTCATCAAAATTACCATAAATGATCTAAATAGAATTATAATAAAAAATAATAATGGATTTTTTAATTAAGTAATTAATTAATATAATATGATTAGAACTAATAATAAGTACAAGTGCATAACGTATTTGGACATAAGGTAAGGGATCTATTTTAACCTCCCAATTTCTGTTGGGTAATGTTTTCCTCTATTTTCCTCAATTTATCTATTCATTATTATTATATACTTCTCCCATATTCGGAATATATTTCAAAAATATATATATGTATTGATTCATTTTGATTTTATGAGGAAACCATGTTTTTAAAATATTCCCTTATCAATTCCTCTCGAAAATATAGATCGATTAAAAGTAAATTCAGTCTTTCTTTCCCAATTTAATTTACAATTAAAAAAAATTAATCCACTTTTTTTTTCCAAAATAACATGTTTTAATATGAAAATATTTTTTATTTCATTAATATTTTTATGGATGTAATTTTTTACTTTACCCTCTTTATGGACTCTTTAGTATTTTCCGTTAAATCGCATTATAGTGGCACATTTTGGATGTTTCATTGACACTCATTTTCATGTATTTAATTCATTTAAACTTCATTACTCATGATATATTATTATATTTTACTTTATTATTTTCCAATTATGATAATCACTTCAGTTTTATTTCGTTAATACATGATTACAAAACCCTTTTCATTTAATAAGAAATGTTAATGATTTTATCCTTATGTTTGATTTCATTATGTGGCTCACTTATTCATGCACAAGATATGATGAGGGAATATATATAGATATATAATGAATTGGGTAGTGATTTTTATAATTGGATGTTATGTATGGCGTTAGGGAGTAAGCCTTATCCATTATTGGACATTTTCTACCATGTGATTTCATCTTGGAATTTACCATTGACTCATGTTTATGCCATGATACATTATTATAAAAAATTCCTAAATTTCAATGACTATATGATTAAATATTAAATATTTCATTCCTCTATATGTTTTTTATGATCCATTACATTTACTTTATCAGGTTATTCATTCTGGCTCATTTTTTCTGATTATTTTCTATTTTTATTCTATTACTAGGTTTTTAGCACATCTCTTTTGTTTTTTCCTTCCACATGTAATATTATGAAGTTGTATGAGGTCAAATAAAGTTAGGAGATCAATATGGAGATTAAAAAAATTAATCTACTTTCAGGTTTTCTAATTATGTACAATGTTTTTCAATGAATCTAGGTATCTCAATCCTAGGTTTTTATTATATGACTAATTATACTTACACACAAATAATACTATATGTAAAATGTTAGGGTTCCTATAGTTTTTATTTTATGATGATATATATTTTTTTTGGATATTGGGATTAGAAATATTTATCAAGATTCCTAAGGATAATTATATCACTATAGATAACCTATATTGAATCATAATGAATCGTAAGTTAAGATACAATTTTTATTTATGTGTTTTTTCATATGTGAAAATAGATTCTATTTTATAAACTCATCAGGAAAGTATTAATGAACCAAAAAAATTAATTTTTCTTTTTTAGTTAATTGATAGAAATTTGATAAACCTTGATAACAACCAATGTAACAGGAAATATGATCATT
Organism: Viscum album; assembly: GCA_963277665.1. Lineage (NCBI taxonomy): Eukaryota > Viridiplantae > Streptophyta > Magnoliopsida > Santalales > Viscaceae > Viscum > Viscum album. The sequence goes on along the minus strand of OY728125.1, from coordinate 1,915,025,127 downwards.
TCTCTAATGATATTCCAAACTAGATGAGAATGAGAGATAAAGAATTTATTATAGAACTAGCTAAACTAGCTCAACATATGGTTAATACCTTTTTTTCTGGTCGAACAACCTCCCTCTCCTAAGAAAGATAATTCTACTGTCGAATCTTTTATGTAGAAAAGTTATCATATATTTAGTAGATATTTTTATTACCTCATCATAAGACAATGGATTAACTCTATTGAGAAGATATTATCTTTCCTCAAGTGCTGGGAAGAAGGGAACGTTGTGCTGGTTGTATGTTATTTTTACACAGAAGCTAATTCTTGGTTGGAATTGATAAAAAAACTGAAGTCCAAAGAAGAAAGTGATTACATATAAATTTATAGACTGAAGAAAATATATTCAATAAATATTTCCCCAATCTCTCCATCCTTAGATGGAGAGGGAGTTACTCATGCTGATGAAAATGGAATACAATACTAATAAAAAATATGTGGAAAATATAAAAATTCTAACATAATAATCCTCTATATTTTTCAAGAACTCTAAAATCAAGGTGGATCACTTATTTAATAGACTTAATTAGATAGTACAAAATTCCTTTGTAATTTATGACTTTGACAACACTATTTAATTTGTCTTATATTCCCCTAATTCTGATATAAATATTGGATACTCGTAGTTGTCTCATAGACTAAGAGATAAAAAGTTGAAAATGAATTTTAATATGGTTTTATCAATAGATAAATCTCATATATGAAAAAAAAACCTCTAAATCATAAAAATATTGGGAAAAGGATTAATAGGAAAATTCTAAAGGGAATTGGGAGATGCTTCGAATTTTAAAAGAAGTCTAATCAAGATAATAATTGTTGACATGATATGAAGAGTCCAACTAAAGCATCATAAGAATGGATGGTTCCTATAAACAATTACCCAACATTATAATTTATCTACTAAAATGAACAAAAACATTACTCGATCCAATGCTATAAGCCATGGGTTGTCAAAGATAATCAACAAAAACAACCACCATTGTACTAAGGAAGGGAATATTCTATCTCTACTACTGCGGTGGATATCGACAATGACGTGGTGAATGGTGAACGATTTATTCCTTCAATAATAAAAAATTTACATTTTAATTCTCATTTTACACTATCTTTTATGTATATCAGGTTTATTATAAATATTCAAATAACACCTAAAAATGTGAATATTTCATTATCTGTGAGAATATGAATGGTTACATTATTGCACAAATACTATATATGTCCTCCTTAGTCGATGATTTGAACTGAACCATCCATAAAATCTCAAATTAATTCCTTTTTTCTAGTTTGATGCTATATTGGGAATACATTGGCTATCATTATATAAAGCCGACATCAATTACTTGTAGAGGGAGATCACTCTACAAATCAAGAGTCATCCACTAATTCTATAAAAAATTTATGATGATGATGGATATACTTTGGAATATTATTCTCAAGCATGGATTCAATTTTATTATGGTCAATTATATCTATCTAAAATGATTTAATCAATGAAGAGGATAATGCTTGAATACATTCCCACTAAGAGGGACTACATTGACATGTTTCCTAAATAATTTCTAATTCTTACTCCTAACTGAGTGTTTGATTTACCAATTTAATATACACATGCATCTCATCCCATAACAAATAATCATTTCATGATTCCCACAATTTCATTAGATGAACTAATGAATTAAATACAAGAGAATATAGAAAAGGGTTTTATATTTTGGTGTGCTTTAATTTTTGGTGAGCTTGTCCTCTTCATCAAGAATAAGGATGGATAATTATGCCACTTCATTAATTATAAAGTGCTTAAAAAATCATGATAAATTACTTGTATCTTATACTCTATATATAGTAATTTATTAATCAATGATGTGGATCCACATATTTCTATTAAGTGGAACTTCGGTTTTGATATCACATATTTAAGGTGAAGAAAGAAGACATTTCCCAAATATACCTTCGAAATGTTGTATAGATAGTTTTAGTTCATGGATATTCCAACTACAATAACTATTGATCCAAAAATTCTACTAGACATAATGAATATTTTATTTAGGGAATACACAGATAAAAACTTGTACTATACACAGATGATATTCATATATGTTCTAAGATCAAGGAGAATCATTGGGGGAATTTGAATATTATGCTAAAGAATTTACGAGGAGAAAAAATATATTAAAAGCATCATAAATTTTAGTTATGGATAGATAATGCATCTTTCTATTGTAATATTATCAATATAAAAGTTATATCTTTGGACCTTTTTATGAAAAAGTCCATTGAGGAGCGGATGAGGCCAATATTTGTGAAGGAGCTCTTGGTTTCTTTTATTTAGCTAGGTATTACTGAATATTTATATAGAACTTATCATGATTTTAAAAACTAATAACCACTTTTTCTCAAAAGAGAGTGAAGTTTGTTATGATTAGTGAATGTAAAGACAACTTCAAAGAGTTAAAAAAGAGGATTATAATTACACTTGTACTTATACTACCCACAAGTGGTGAACTATTTGTGGTATATAAAAATGGTTCAATGAATGAATATTGTTGTTTAATATTGATCAATCATAAAGAGATAGCTTATTCCTCAAGGAAGTTAAAATTTATTGAGTAAAACTATCACATTCATGATATGGAGTTTTCATATGTGATCTTAACATTGATAATATAGACGCATTATATCTACGGGGAGAAGTGTGAGATAAATAGAAGTTACAAGATACCCCAAAAATACATTCATCTAGAAGGAGGATAATATAAACTAATGAAGATGGTGAATGATCAATAAGGATTACTACTATTCAATCCACTACAATCCTGGAAATGGAAATAAAGTAGAATTTTCTCTATGTATAAAGGATCATGAAACATTATCAATGATGAGAATTGAGAAGGATACCATATTTTTATACTTTAAAAGGATGAACATGAGAATCATATAGTAAGGAACATCATCATTCCTTTCACAATTTTTTTTCGAAATCTATCATTTTTTAGAAGATAAAGGATGATCAAAGAGATTATGTGTAGATTCATAATAAGATGGAAGATATCTAAAATTGGAAATCCTTGGTGTTTAAAATCGATAAGGATGAGGTCATAATATTTGAGTCATGACTATGTGTACAATAAAATAACGAGACAAACAGGGATATTTATAAAGATAAGCAAATCTCAACCTTCTATATCCACCCCTAGACCACAATGGTGCATCAAGATATCAGAGAACACTATTGGCATGAAAATATGATGAATGGAATCACTAGAGATATATCAATATTTTTGGTATGTGAGCAAGTAATGGTTGAAAGGAAAAATTACAAGGTGGGGATGAAACCATTACAAACACCTACATTGAAATGATAAAATATATCCATAGATGTTTTGATTGGACCTCTGGAAACATACATAGTAAAATAATACTATATAGGTTGTTGTGGATCATTTCACAATGGCTGCTCAGTTTATTTCAATTTGGGAGGACTTATCAGTCAACAAAATTTCATAGATATAAATCAGAGATGTTGTGAGGTTCTATTTAGTAACATTATTTGTTGTATCTGATCAAGATAGAATATTTACCTACATGTTATGGAAGAGTATAGATCATTCCTTAAACACTAAGATTACCATTAGTGTGTCTTATCAACCCTGGAATGAATTAAAATCCAAGTAGACTATTTATAAATTGGATAACATGTGGAGATAATTATTTATGGACATCAATGGAAGATATGACTAACATATTCTTCAGGTTTAATGGTCATACAATAGTAGTATCTACTCAAGTATCCAAATGGATCTATATGAATCCCTTTGTGAAAAAATAGGCAGAACACTGACATGCTAGGGAAAATTTGCTGAACTAAATATTTTGGTACCTGAAATGGTTTAGGAAATGATAGAAAAGGTAAAGACCATTCAGCATCACATTAATGTTTCCCAATGTCGATAAAATATTTTTCTAGACAATCATAGATGGGATATAGAGTTTGTGGTTGGGGAAAATGTATTCTTATTCATATCACTATGGTAGTGATACATGAGATTTGGGAAGAAGGGAAAGCTAAGTCCCTGCTATATCATACCTTTGAGAGTAATGGTCATGTTAGAGCTATGGCCTATCCACTAAAAAAATACAAAAACCATGAGCCAATTAGACATTGTATTTCATGTATCCATTTTGAGTAAGTACAAAACAGATACCTTTCATGTAATGAATTGAATGTTTGTACTGTTAGAAAACGATCTATCTTATGAGGAGAAGACAATGACGATATGTTAACATATAGATAATGGTCCATATAACATGACTTCTCACCTGGCCAAATTGCTTTTGTGGGACCATAAATAAGAATTGGCAATAAGGGAACCATATGAATAAATGAATGAGAAGTTCCCTAACATGTTTTCAGAATTGTACATAAAAGATGAGATGGAAAAATTTCATAAGGGGTGAATAATGTAATTACCACGTAAAAAAGTCAATAAATAAACAATTAAGAATCATACAAATTAATCTTGGACAATAAATATTAAATATTATATTAAGAATAGGATAATTTCAATATTCTTGATCAACCAAACAAACTATACTCATGAACAATGATGTTGAAATAAAACATAATGTTAATGATATAGTATTCATTTTGAAGATAAAACTATATATAATCAAGGTAAAATAAAAGTGAATGAAGAATGGATGTAATAAGACATATTTATATGAAGTAGTGAACCCGTATGACTATTATTAATATAACCCTTAGAATTGTAATATTACCTTTGATATATTAACCTGACCATTGGAATAGTAATATGATAGTTATAAATAGTATTATGAATATTATATTAGTAAACCCATGTTTGGAGATGTAAAATATTTTTTAGGTAAATTATAAATTGAAAATATGATATATATATATATATATCGAGGTAAAAGAAAATAAAATTTTAAAAAATAATAAATTATATGTTAGTATTTCTAAAAAACACATCGATTTACTTTTCTATTCTATAGCGAATACAATGATTTAAAATTATTATTTTTATAATATTGATTTCAAAAATAAGAGTATGTTTTATCATAGTATTAACATACGTTTATTATAAAATAAATAATTTTTCATATTGTCATAAAATCAATTATAATATCAATATATCTATGTTTCTAATAAAAAATGATTTTATATAAAAATTAAATTTATCATATTTTAAAAAATATTTTAGTAAAATTGATTATTTTTCATAAATTTAAACATTTAAAAATCGTTATGTTCAATTTATTTTATTTTTATAAATTGTTTGAAATTTTTGAGAATAGTTAAATATGGTAATATGTGATATTTAACATTATAATCCTTATACATGTATTTTTGAGTCTGGAATGATGTAATAAGCTATTAGTTCAAACTAACACACACCAGTTAATTTCTTGGGGATACTGTAGTCGGGGACTTTTGCAGTGCTTTAGCAGCAGCGATGCAACTACTGCAACAGAGGAACTGTAGCATGAATTGTAGCAGTGGTATAACTGTAGCAGGTACTGTAGTAGCCATGGTACTGTAGCATTACTATTCATTTTGGTGCCCTAGGGCCCAAAAAATGGGATTTCAAGCCTTGTATTTAGGCCACCAGGTCTGGGGCCTTTGGGCAATGTAATGGGTCTCACTCTAGCCAGTCTAAAGTGGTCTTTATATTAAATAATAAAATGAGGATTTGGACCTAACCTTTAAAAAAACAAGAATGAATACTATTGATTGTATTGAGACAAAATAATAAACTACAATATATAAAAATAAAAAACACCCCTTTACTCCACTAATATATACCACCCCCAATCACTTTCCAACACACCCTTAAGATTTCATGATTCCAAAATCTCTTCAAAACCATCTCATCCCTACTCTACCACTCCCAAGTGATTATTTTGACCAATATAAAAATTCCATATTCCTTAAAGGGTCCTTAAAAAGGTGATATTAAAGGTGTAACGTTCTCAAACAAAAACTTTTAATTTCATTTTTTCTTATACCTTCCCCTCAACTTGGTCATCCATGAAAACATAATAAATATAGTACATTTTATATAACATAATTTTATATTTATAATTGAATATATTCTATCAAGACCTTTTGTAATCTCCTGTTATTCAAAGAATCAAACGTATAGTCAAAATTATGGCGGCTAACCATCTTTTAGGACAACGAGTTTTTGTTTTACATTACCACCTTCATGGATGGTCATAATACTATTATTATGATTAAATAATAATTTCATTAGTATATTAAACTCATTTAATCTTAATATATATATATAATAATAAATAACGTGGAACAAGTTCATGATGGTTGTTTAAACCACTTAAATGAACTAACAACATAATTATATAATTTCTTTAAAAAAACATTAACTTGTTAAAAAAATGATAAATGAGACCATTTAAAATTGTGTAAGAGCATAAATTCCTTTTCATTTCACTTATGGTGTTTTATTTACATTTTAAAAAAACATTATTAATTATAATTTTGTGAACCGTCCATGACACCCTTAAATGAATGCTCCCAAAACAATGAAATAGAATCTGATAACCACTAAAAATAAAAACAAAAAAATATAATAAAATTATAATAAATCAAATATAAGTGGGGAGAATTAATTATCAACATATTAATCAATATACTTTGATTATATATGTTATATAATGAAATTTAAGAACACTTAGAGGGAATATGGTATGCGATCTCTTTGAACATCCATTTTTCCTTTTGGTGGTGCTTTACCTCTCTTTTCCTCAAATTTATCTTTTCTTTATTATTATATAATAATCCAATATTCTATATATACAAAACTAAAAATATATATCTATCTCAATTCATCTTTATATTTTGGGAAACACATGTTTTTAAAGGATTAGTTCTCAATTCCTTTAGACAAGAAAACCAAATTAAAGAGAAATTATTTATTTCTTACCTATTTTCAAGTACACTCCAAAAAAAACTTAAGCCGATTTTTTTCATATATCATACATTTTATTATAAAAATTCAACTATTTAATATTTTTTTAAATAAATAGTTATTCCGTTATCCTATTTAGGGACTGTATAATTATTTCCCATACACTTCACTAAAGTGGAACATTTATAATGTTTCATAAATTTTCATTTAGTGTTTCTAATTCACTTAGAAATAATTACTCTTGATATATTATAGTTTTCAATTTATTATTGTCCATTAATTATTTAATACCCTTTTTCATGGATACCATTATGATACTACCTTTGGTTTTTCCTTATGGCATGATTATGAATCCCATTTCATTCTAAGGGAAACCCATATGACTATTTCTTCTGTTTGATTAATTTATGTGGTACAAAAATGAATGTAAATGTTATGATGGGTGAACAATGATTTTATTCTAATTTTTTTTGTAATTTTTTGTCTCATGATATGTTATCTATAGGATTAGGGAGTATTCCTAATCCAATATGGGACCCTATCCACCAAGTGATATCATCTGGATTCTTATTTGTATCATGATATATATTACTTCGACATTATTATATACAAATAATCATATGATTACATGTTTTATATTTCATTACAATATATGTTTATATATGAGACAAGCCTTTTATATTATCATGTTATGACTTCAGAATCATGTTTTATGATTCTTTTCCATGTTCATTCCCTCACTAGGATTTTTATCATTTCCCTTTTGTCTATGTATTCCATAGGTTATCTTATTTATTTGTAGGATCTCAAAGGAAGTTATGATCTCATTATTATGATTAATGAAAATATTCCTTAATCTAGTTTCATGTTTTTTAACCACATTCCATTTCTTCCAAAGAAACTTTCTTTTGAGATCTTTTGTTTGTATTTGAAGTTTAGTTATTCTCAATTAATGAATTAATGTTTCAGAAGATGTGGTTAATATACTTATAACCTCTACAGTCAAGGGTGATGTAACCTCTAATATCAGTCCCATATCCTATAATCCCACCACATTGCCCATGTCATTTAATATTCCAAAAAATGTAATCTGATAAAGTCCATGAACTAATATAAATTCAATACAAACTAATGGAATATATTTTAATTTACATTTTTTGCCAAAACAAAAGGGTCCTTAATTATGACCAACTTCATTAATCTTTTCTAAACAGTAGATTTATAGTAAAAAATCACATGAAAAAATTTATTTTCACCACAAATATTGATTATTTATCTATTAATTATCCAAAATAATTCCAAAACCACTTTGAAACACCACATTTAACCACATTTGAATTTAAGAACATTTTTATACAAAATTAAGATATTGGAACATGAACTATTAGTATAACATACCTTAATTTGAGTAAATTAAAAAAAATCTTCACTGTAATTTCATTACTTAATTATCATATTTTTTTTCACTTTCCCCATATTAAATGAAATTTCTCGAAATAAACAGCTTATAATATCAATTCTTATCACTTAAAAAATACACAATAACACATATAGAGTTCTTAAATTTCATGGATTTATCTATCCCACTTATTAATTTTATTTTATATAAAATTATAAAAATTATATTATTTCATATATACCAAAACACTCATAAAATCAATATATTTTACATTAATAACACATTATAACCCATACTTTCATGTAATGAATTCATATATTAGTGGAAAACTCTTAACATTTCAAAAATAATAATAATAAATCAATTTTGAAACAACAATTATTCATCATTAATTACATCACAGATTATTTTTTAAAATTCACAACAAATTTTACTGTTTTTCTAGTTAATCCATATTATTAGTAATTATAATTTGTAAATTTAGTACATTTTTTTCTAGAATATATACATCATTTAACAATATATAGAAAATAATTCCTTATTATTAAAAATAAATAGTAATCTCAATTAACTCACATGAATAAAAAATAATTAAATCAATAAAAAATTCATAAAAAATAACCCCATTCAATACTAATTAATTCAATAGTTTACATAACTAAAACACAAATAATAATATACAATAAGTTAGTTGGATTAATTACACTTAAATTAAATGGATTAAAAATAATAATAATAAAAGATTAATGTAGTGATTGAGATTGGTGTAATTTGATAATGAAATTACTATTATCACAAAAATAAATTGGTTTTTTGTAGCTTTAATAAAATGTTTTTCAAAGATTCAAATTTATTGGAAATTAGACTTCAAAAAGAGGGATGATTTTCGCTTGATCATAGAGGGATATAGTGGTTGATTTGGCTGAGATTAAATCAATTTAATCTCACATAGTATGGTAAAATAAGATATATAAAAAAATTTCCATGATAATAAAATTAGTAAAATTCCTTCTTTAAAAGAATCGGACAGGATTCTACTAGGTACCCCATGGCCATCCCTGACATCCTCGACAATAATGCCTGTATTGGGTACCCAAAACCACATAATGGGTACCCTATGGTTCTAATTGAATATTTAAAATTAAAAATACCTTAATGATTCACTTCCATGTCCTTAATCCCGACAGTGTGCTAAAATAATTCATGTATTTTAAAATAATTCTGTAACCATCAAAAGTAAAATTAAAATAAACCCTTGAAAACCAATGTTATTCCAACATAATTTCAAATATTCCTTAATTATTCTTCATATAAATGAAAAAAGTAAAAAATCTTGTTCTGAATCCATGCTAATCTTGATAAAAATCGATTTTGGGTTATCTCCACCAAGAAAATATAATTTTATACCAATTTACACCAACTATATCATATATAAGTATATATAATCATATAACCCCTTTATCAAATTCATTGAGTAAGTACAAGACATGGAGTATGTCAATCTCCTAGAACAAATCATATTTTCTAGATTTTCTAATTATATATAAGTCATATATATGAATAGACACCATAACATTCTTGAAAATGGACTATCACATCACTTTACCATTATCTAATATATAAGAGCATCACATTTCACTTATAATCTTATAGCCATAAACACTTTCTGATTATCTCAATCGATGGGAAATTTTTATACTCATAAAATTAGTGGAAAAATATCAACATAATTAATCTTAAATCAATGATATTATCATAAACATACCAAAGAATCCTTTTATTATCCATGTATCATTACTTTTATAATAATGGTGTTAAATATTTATTGTTGTAATTCAGAGATTCCTATCTGATATCAGGAATATTGATTAAATATAAATCATACACCTAGAGTATAAAAAAATGCAGTGTACGACACTTCAAATGGTATGATTAGTTGGTCATCCAACCCCAAAAAAATCATTTTGGGAATTTTGAGTATAAATTCTATCCTTCTAAAAAATCCTATAAATGATAAACTTTGCATTTAATCATAACCAATAGTACTATATTCGAAAAAAATTTAGGGATAACTAAAATTCAATCTTTTTATATGTTAATTATCATTTCATTTCTGGATTATATATATCCATCATAGAATACTGATAATGTGAAAAATTGCTTTGCTATAACAAGATACATTTTATATTCTTAAACACATTTTATAGTTAAAAAGAAAATATTTATAAGCACTACATAAAATAGAATTCTATATGATTTGGTAGATGAAAAGAATTATGTTTCATTCACATTTAGGGTTGTTCTAAACTAATTACATATCTATGTAATTCCTTCCGCATTACTATATGAACATGTGATGATCTGCGTCGTCATGGGTTGTGAAAATATGAGGAAATTTGAACCTTGTTTTCAGGAGTGTTTAGGAGTAAATGGAAGATTATACTATAATATGGTATCTTATATCTTTTCTAACCACTCTATTAGTCTATAAAAATAGTTTTTACCATAATATTGTAGTTTGGGGTAAATCTCTTCCATTATAATATTTTTAGATTATTGAATATATTTTTAATTAAATATTAATTTATTCACATAAGATTATTTGTTAATATATTTTCATTTGAGAAACATACTAAGATTTATTCTCCATAGATGGTTTGAAAATGAGGGGGTTTTATTTGGGATTTCATAACCATGTGTCGGACAGCGAGTCCATGCGTGGGCCCCAATTCTTTCCATTTTCACTTTTTTCTCTTTTATATTTTTCATTTTTGTTTTCAATTTTATCCTTTAGCTTCCCACGCATGGCCAATAAATATTCCCATAATGTGTCTGAGATAGCTTGAGGGAGAGGATATGGAGATGACATGGATATGGGGGGGGGAGGTATCACTGTAATGGTCAAGTCCAACTGAATAATCATATTGGAATTGTATATCACTGATGAGACCAATGGTTCATTGGTTTCTTCTTAAAGGTTGGATCATTTAACATTTTTCAACATATATTCACATGGTATATTTGTTTTTATATTTTTAAATTATTTTTTGTGTTGTTGGGGACCCTATTGGGTTATTGTGTTGGTTTTGGGGAGAAATTGTGTTTTAAGGCCATTTTTAGGGTTTTAATTCATGATAACCCATTTAAATGAAAATATGTTTAGAGAAAAAATATTATTTATTATTATTATTTATGAAAGATGTGTTTTTTTTGTAATACACATCATGTACTGAGTGTACTCACTATGTAGTTGTATGTTGGGGTGTTCTAGTGGCACATGTTCATGTATAGAACATATCCAGAACTCTTGTGAGGAACAAAAACATTGGTCATTAACTATGCTTGGACTGAACAAATGTGGGGGTACATGGATAGGTACATGAATGTGGAACCTATGTAGGGTACACACTATGTAAGGGGAAGTACATTCTATATATTATGATGGCGTACATGTTGAGTGGGGATGAGGTACATCAGAAGGAACCCATATAGGGTTACACATAATGTAAATGAAAGAAAATTCCATTTCCTTTGGAAAATTAAATGCTTAGTATAATGGGTAACATGACTAGGGAATACCTCTATTGGTACACACCACGTACACAAAAAAAGGAATATTATAATTTTCTACCTAGTATGAGTTGGATTATTTTTCATCATAGTATGAGAATAAGACTTGTGAATAGTAAACTATGATATTTTCCATAGAGATATAGATGGTGGAATCCTTTCTCCATTTTGAGTATGTTTAGATGAGTTTTTAGAGGGGATACAATTTGTAAGATGATTTATATATGGGATAGTCTTTGATTCCTCATTGGGTTTGGGTTGTGAGCTATGAGGCCCAAATGAGGGTAGTAAACCCATTAGTTGGATTGGTCATATGGATTCTCGAATGATGGTGTTTGAGGACTTTTAAGATTGATCTCTAATGTTAGAAAATAATAAAATATCTTTTTAGATCTTGGTTTGTACCTGCATGATATGACAGATTGATCAAGGTTGGAATAGTTGTGGTTTATCTCCTGGAATGGAGGAATATAGTTATTGGATGCTTTGATCTAGGATAATACTATAGGATGGTGGAAATGATAAGGTTTTTTGAGATGTTGAGATTATTTTAAGGGACTCTTGTGGATGCCATTTCGGGATGGTTTATGAACCAAGGATCCTTGGTTAATATAAAATATACTTGAGAATGCTCAGGTGGTATGGATTGTCATAGATGAGGATCCCTTATAGGGTCCTAATATTGATGTGTCTCTAAGGACCATTGAGAATGAAAAAGTTTGTGTGGCTTTTCTTTTGGAATCTTGTTGGGTGTTTTCTTGATCGAGGATTAGTTATAGGAGACTGGGGGTTGTTGGGGATGTTTTTTTACTGGGTATGTACCGAGGTTTTTATGAGTTGTTGGACACCTCATTGGGTGTTCTAATCTTACTATAGCATTTGGTCTAGTTGTGGATCTATAGATGTTTTTGTGGGTGTGTCCCTAGAGATTAGGTGCAGTTGCGGAGACCGTAGTAGGATGTCAATTTATGTTATGAACTTCAGGACTTCTGTGGAATTGTGTTTTTGTTTCTCTCAAAGGAGTTCCTTTTAGGGCCCACTATGACTTTTTTGGATTCTATGATCTGGGGTGCTGAGATTAGCCCCATTTTTTGTTGGCCGAGAGTGGATAAGGGCTACTAGTTCAGTTTTTTGGATGGTCGGTTAAGGGTTAGATTTTTCCACATTTGGTTAGCTATTGGCCATGAGGGAAGTTTTAACAAAGGACGTCAAATTTAAGAGAAGACCCTTTGGATATCATAGATCACGTGTTGCACCCACTTTTTGATCTATTTATATCCTCCTTTGGATGGCTATGTTTAGTTGGGCATAAGTACCTAATGAAAAATCTATATTAGTGAACCCCTCTAGATTATTACTATCCCTCACTTGAGGTTATATTCTATTGATGTGGCGGGATCCTGGTTCCATGAGTGGATTCCCTTGGATAATGTATCTATAGAGTCTCTAGGGATATGGAATCCATTATAATAGTACACCCATTAGACCCAAATTCATTGGATTTAGCATTGTCCATTGTATACACTTAGGCCCTCATTTAGATCCCTATTTTTTGCAGTCCTTTGAATACATGATAGTTTCTTAGAATTATGGAGTGAGAATTTATTTCTAGTTCTATCATTCCATTTAGTCATAAATATCGATAGATTAATGTTTTTCATGTGAATTCATATGGTAATACTTGGGGTATGGAATTAATGCTTTATATTTATGATTCTTGGATATTATTGTTTTAGATCTAGAGAACATGCCAGTTGTCGACTGTTTGAGAGAGAAATATGCTATAAATTCTATAGAGGGGGGAAGAACATGAGTTTATTTTTCTCAAGTTTCAATACAGAGCCCACTCATTCATTATTTATAGTTTTTCCCCTTATCTTATATTTTTAATTATTTTATTCCTTTTGTTTTTATTTTTGACGATGATGGTCATATAAAATATGCATGCACTTATTTTGACAAAATATTATAGTTCTATTGTTGGGGTGGGATACTAAGATTTAGTTTTGAAACCCTCTAAATGAACCTCCATGTGCCTAAGGACCTACTGTTTTGAATTAGGTTTTATCATTATTTACATGTTTTACGGGGTAAGGGACCAGTGTTACTTGATCAAGAAGAGCCGCTCATGCAGAGACTTAGGATCAGGAAAGATCTATTTGATCATTATAGAAACTGATTATGTGGGTTGTGTCATTATTGGTATTATAGCTTGTTGTATTTATATTCAGATTATTTTTTATATTTGGTTCACCTAGTGGGAGAAGGTATTTAATATGTTTAACATTGATTGAGTTTGTATGACTGTTTTTTCATCTCATTTTTTATATAATTCTTTTAATTTGGGATTTTATAATTATTTTGATGTTTATCCATATGTGTGTATTTTTTTATTTTATACTATTATCTCAATTTACAAATATGTTATAATATTTCCATTTTATATTTTATACTATTATTATTGGTTATAATATTTTTGTGTTTGTGGAGGTACAATTAAACCTCTGTGGCGATCTATATCTAGTGATGTGTTTGGTCAACCCAAAAGAGTTCATTACACGAAGGTATTAAAGAATTTTGTTTAATTATTTGGGAGTTGATAGACTGGTGGTATATTAATTCATTTTAAATTATGTTCTATAAAATATTATTGTTCCATGAATAAATTTTTCTTAAGGATTTCAATTTTTTCTAGGCATGGAATTGCTATTCTTTGTATCAGTTTTTTGTGTGTATGACTTCACCTAGTGTGATGCACATGGTTTTTAGATCTATGTTTTATTACAGTTTTTTATATTTTATAGTTGGTTAAAGGATATAATTCAAGAATCATTGTTTTTCTTTAGGGTTCACATGAATATTCACATATATGGAATTTTTACCAGTTAACGAGCTATATTGTTTAAAGTGTCTCCAACAACTCATCATGTGTTTTATCATATAAGAATATGGTGACTTTTTACTCAACTAAACCACACATATATGTTCTATTTGTTTTGAGGTGATCTTTATTATATGGAAAGAAGTAATCCATTATTAGATATGTTGTATCTTCACTTTGGGATTCATGGAAACCCCTGTGGATCAGTGTGGGATCTAATTACTTTATTGGCTGATTGATGAGGGAGTTAATAACATAGGGATATTTTTATTGAGATTAAGTTTACCTTAGTGGGTGGTTCCCTTATAGTCATAGGTTTTTGTTTCTTGTGGTGTGGGGGGGGGGGTATGGAGCTGTTCTTACCATGTGTGGTTAGCCGAGTCATGTGATGGTTCTTGTGTTTATACTATCACCAATTAATTTAGAGGGCATGGTGGTTCTTCCCTTATGGGGCCGTTGAGGTCCTCTATCACCAGGACATGGTTAGGAATGAATATTCATGTTTTTAACTAGTAGAGAAATGTGACTTCAACCTGTGTTATGGATGGATTGAGAGTGATTTTCTGGTTAGACACCTAGCCATTATCTTTTTTGGTACAACATCAGTTGTTTAGTTAATTAATGGGGTGTTGCTTATGGATTGGAATCAATTCCTGAGTGGAGAATTTCATTATGGATGGTTTTGTAATGAGAAATATTTGATGATGTTGAAGAGAAGTGTAGAGGGTGTTATGGTTTTTAGGGATGAACTTCTAAAATAATCATAGTCAGTAGATTATGGTGTCTTGGCATAGAATTATTTGGTCGTGGTTGATGTGAGCCTGATTCTTGGTACATGTTTGGGGGTGGTTTACAAATATTATTTTTTGGGTAGTGAACCATATGGTGTTGGGGGGGAATAATCTAAATTTAATAGGTTTTTTAGTGTGAATGCTATTGGTATTCTTTTTTTCTTAACTGTGATCATTTTGGATAGATCTAACCCTTGGGTTTAGTAATTGAAATATTGTGGCCCATGTAGTTTCCATTTGGGTTTTGGTGTGACAATATTGATACTACTATAGTGGGGAGAATCAAATCTATCATTATTGAATGCCTCTAAGGTTAGGGGAGAGTTTTGGGTGTAGTAATACTAGAAGATGGGTGGTAGAGATAACATCAGTTGTGCATGTTCATTAGGAATATCATGGATTCTAGTTATACAATGAGGATTCTTGGGGAAGATAATCATTTTTAGTGAATAATTTTCTATTTAAGAAAATGTCAAGTATTTTGAAAATCCTGAGAAATTTGAACAATTTTTTTCATTGGGTTGTTTAAGGAGAAAATGGAAAAATTATAGAAATTCTAACCTTTTACACATATCATTATATCATTTTAAGCAAACCCTCCTGAAATTAAAATCTTAGTATTAATAGGAATAATGTATTTGTAAGATTAGGTACAAAATTAAACATCATGAAAAAATAATTTATTTAATCTCCAAATTAACCTCCTAACATCCATTGATCTCTTATATCTATTTAGGATATTCTGTGTTTTACATGAACAAAAGGGATGAGGTAAAAAGCCCCGTAACGAAACAATTATAGAAATAAAATATAGCACATGGGTTAAATGGAAAAAAGGTGAAATAATAGGCATGGAACTTGAATAAACATAAGGAAGAATAACATTTATAACATGGGAAAATGTAATCATGGAATCATTGGAATATGGAAGAAAAATATAACAAAATATAAAAATGAGTTATGGCTCACCTATAAGACTATATAACATGGTGGAAAATGTACTATAAAGAAATCATGGTCACTCCATATGCCAACATGAAATCTCATGAGACTAAACATTACCCATTTCATTAGAGTGAAATTGGTATGCAACCATCATAACATGTTCATGAATGTGTTCCACGTTAAGAATCAAACAAAAGGGACAAACATATGGGTTACCCAAGGAAATAATTGGGTACCATAATCATGTTAAATGGTATAACATAATATAATATCGTAATGGTTTCAATGAAATAATATATTTATATCATACATGGACTTTACTAAGGTAAAAGAGGCATATATCATGTTAAGTGATGGAAATAATAAGTTAAAACATGTAAAATGAGTGGTTACGAATCATTTGAAATAAAAAATTATAGTGTTTCTTAAGGAAAACAATAAAGTGAATTTGAAGTGAAAAAAGAATTATGTTTTTTATAAATAAAGAAATGAAAAAAACATATTTTAATTTTTAAATGAGTTATTTTAGAAAAATAATGTTTCTTTATACATTTTATTAATGGTACATGTAAATGGGTAAGAATTGGAAATCTTCTTTTAACCAGGCATGCTTATCAGGAAGAATTTTGAAGGGAACCTTATTATAACATGAATTTCCATATAAAAATAAATGTAATGACTTGGATAAATGATTGTGGAATGCATAAAAAAATTAATCAGATTTATATAAAATTGAAGAATTGTTACATTTGGGTAAGGAGCGAGAAAACGTAACTTGAAGGAAAATTGGAGTTAATTTATAGTATTTTTGTTGGTTAAAGTGTTCAATTTCATCATTCAGGAGTGCTCATTTTCTTAGTTTTCATGATCGGTTCGCTTATATAATATTATGGATGTTCATGTAAAATGGTAATAAAAATCCATAATCGAATTTATATGTTACTAATGACATACCAAAGGTTATATGAGATTATAAATCATTTGGTATTATGGATTGAGGGTGAAATAATAGATAAAATGTCAGTGATAATCATTTGGATTATCATGGGTTGTTTTTTCTCACAAAAACCATGTTTTGTTTTAGTATATAACATCACATTTATATAATGATTACAGAAAATTATATTGGATATAATAAATATAAAATAAGTTTTTTTCAAATATAAAAATAGTTTTATGAAATGCATTGAATTCGTTAACGGGAGACGAAAATTTGGGGTCCTTGACGGAAATATATTAACTCCTCATGAATGATGTTTTCATTTCCAGAATACAAGGAAGAGGATAAGGGGTTGGTTGATGGATTATTCTATTAGAAAAATAAAATAATATTATAATAAAGTTAATATAGTTTTAGTTCCATTTTTATGTGGGAGTTTAGAGAATAATAAAATAAAATAACTTGAAAATAAAATAAAATAAAAGGAATGAGGAATTTACCTCTTGAATTTCCAATAATTAAAGACCACAATTGGATAATTATTTTGGTATTCTATTGAGACCAAGAGCTCTTTAACATGGTTGATATATTTTTTATGATATTTTAGTTGAATTTGATAAATTTTCAAATCATGAGAAGCGTGAGGAGAAGATGTGGTTATGGGTTGTATTTATTGGGGAGAAGAGGTGTTTTTTATTATTTAATTCATTAGTTTATTATTATGGATCATGAATAAGAATAGTTTGGGAATTATAATTAAATATAGTAAAATATTAATGTTAATATTTAAGTTATTATTCTTAAATTTTTTATGACTCAAAAAATTTTGTATTTAACATACAATGTATATATACCGTAAATTAATATTTTTTACTGATAACAAAAATTATACTATATTAGAAAAATACCAAAAAATCACCCTAAGAATTTTTTGATATGTATATTTTAAAAATTAAATATAATTTATGATAATAATTTTCTATATATTTTGAATCCAATTTTTAATTAAAATCATCATTTAATTGCAAAATAACAATT
Source organism: Viscum album (assembly GCA_963277665.1). NCBI lineage: Eukaryota > Viridiplantae > Streptophyta > Magnoliopsida > Santalales > Viscaceae > Viscum > Viscum album. Next base: position 1,915,006,575 of record OY728125.1, on the reverse strand, counting down.
TTAAAACTACAAATGATTTTGTAACACATTGGAAAATTAAATATTGGTTCCTAAAATAATATTATAATAATAATGTAACAATTTATTGAATTATGAATAAATTTTATTGAAAAAACATTTTCTTTTAAATAACTTTATTAATTATGACATTGTAACAAAATATTTCTAACATATAAAAATACGAACACATAACGAATTTTTTTTTAAAAATATCTACTTATATATTATGATATGATTATATCATACATACATTTATAGGATGCCTAAATTTTATTTGTAAATTCATGGATGTGGTTACTATTCAATGGGATGGTTTACTATTCATAGCGGTCATAATACTATTTTAACGGTCATTTTACTATTCCTTCGGTATATGTTTCGTAACATATGGAAATACCTCTTATTTAATTATTTTTAATTTATAATTTGAATTGTGTTCTTAATTTAATTTATACTATATGAAATAATTATAAAAAGGGAATATTCATTGATAAAAATATCAGGTCATTACATTCTTCACCACTTATGGAATTTCACCCATGAAGTTTCATTTTTCATTATATGTAGAAAAAGGTGTGTATACTTATCCTTCATCACATCCTCAGGTTCCCATGTTACTTCTTCGTACTTATGCTTTCACCATAGTAATTTTACAAGGTGAGTAGTCTTATTGCATAGAAATTTATCTCTAGGATCCATGATCTTCACTAGGTGCTCATCATATGAGATATCATTTTCCATCTATAAAACCTTTGAATTCAGTACATGTAAAGGTTCTAGTATGTAAATTCTTATGAGGGATACCTGGAGTACATCGTGTACATAAGACACGGTTGGAGGATGTTCTAGTCGATAGCTTACAACTCCAAAATGATCAGTAATATCAAAGGGGATGATGTACATGGTAATTATATTTGTCTTCCTTCCAAATATAATGATCCTACTCTATAGAGATATATAGAGGAATATATGTCTCCAACCATAAGCTCAAAGTCTCATCGACGAGTGTCTATATAGATTTTCTTTTCTAATTTGGGCTATCATGATGTTCTTATAAATGATTTTCCACTTCTCCACCATTTTATTGACCATTTTAGGTCCTAGCTGCTTATTGTCACCAACTTCATTACAGAATGGAAGTTTTCTACATCTTTTCCATTAATAATAACTATATCGATCTATTTGGATGCTCGAGTAGAAATTGTTTTTGTAAGAGAACTTGACTAGAGGTAGATGTTGGTCACATCCTCCATTGAATTTAATCGAACATTCTCAAAACATGTCTGCCAATTTTAAATAGTCTCATTAGATTGGACAAGATTTTGAGGATGATAGGTCATAATGAAGTTAACCTCAGTTCATAGAGATTATTGGAGACTATTCTAGAATATCGAGGTGAATCTTAGATCCCGATCAGATATAGTCGATAGAAGTACTTGATGAATCCTTACCACTAATATGATATATACACATGATATTTGATCTAGTGAAAAATTTTCTACAATTATGATAGTGAGGGATATCTTTCTATGATGATCTACAACCACCCATATTGCAGTTTTCATTGGTTATATTTGGAGGTCCAATGAAAAATTATATGGTAATGTACAACCACTTTAATGTTGGTATGGGCATTGTTTGAATCACCCCCTTATAATTTTTCCATTATGATTTCATTTTATAACATAGAAGGAACTTTTATGTATATTTAATGATCTCCTTTTTACATATTTCCCCACCAATAATTCTCTAAGAGATCTCAATATTTCTCTATGCTCCGTAGGTTAATGGAGAATGTCGAGTTATGTGCGTCTTTTAGAAGATATTTATTTATATCTATATTTTAGGGTTCACCTAGTCATGAACCAAATATCATTACTCTTTCCTCATCTTTTGTGAACACAAAGGATTTCCCTTTTCTTATTGATTCCACCTTTATTTTATTTTCAACATCATTATATGTGAATCCTTTATTTTATCCCCAAGGATTGTTTGAGAAATCATTTGAGAAAAAAAATGATGATGTTCCTTACTTAATGATTCTAATTTCCATTATTTGTAGGACTACTAATATTTCATCCTTTTCAATTATTATCATTGATAATGATTCTATATCTTTTACACTTAGATCATCTACTGCTTTGTTTTAATTACCTAGACGGTAGTGGATTGAGTAGTCATTGTCCTTGATGTGCTCTAACTAACTTCTTTGGGCCATATTGAGAACCTTCCATTAGAGTATATATTTGAGACTCTTGTGGTAAATATATATCTTACTATTCTCCCTATAGAGAAAACTTTTCCATATTTTTAGTTAAAATATCACAATTGAATACTCTAGATCATGCGTGGGATAGTTTTATATGGATTTTCAAAATCATGGAAGCATATTCTATAAAATTATTATTTTTAATTATAACACAACCTAGGAAATTCTATGAGGGTTCACTTTACATCATAAATGGTTCATTACTTGTTAGTAGTGTGAGAATTGTTGTGGTGATAGGCCTCTTTTTGAACTCCTTAATATAGTATCCAGATTCAATGGTCTTTAAAACATTTATCACTTTAGATTCAGCTTGGTTAGTGGGTTTGAAAAACATTAGAAGTTCTTAAAAAAATATATGGTAATACCAATCTAGACAAGGAATATACAAATCATTAATATAGATGTTGGTTTGGTCCATTTTTTAGATTTCCTTTGTCTTGGAAGGGTCCAAAGATATCCATTTTATGAGGATTACATGCCCCAAGAATGATACTTCCTTCATCTTAGAAATAAAATTTTCAATACTTTACATACATTTTCTCCCTTCACAATGTCTTCACCACAATATTCAAATGCTTATCATGTTCCTCCTTTCCCTTAAAGTATATTAGAATATTATCAATAAAGACTACCATAACTTTTTTGAGGTAATCAATAAAGACTATTAATAATGTGCATGAATGTCAATGGAGTATTAGTGAGTCTAAAGGGAATCATAATAAAATCATAGTGACCATACCTTGAAAGAAAAGCAGTCTTAGGAATATCTTTCTGCATCACATTTAATTGGCAATATCTCGACTAAAGGTCTTCCATATAAAAATAATTTTCACCTCATAGTTGATAAAACATGTCATCTCTCTATATTAGTTGATACATTTTCTTTATCATGAATATTTTGAGTTCACGATAATCAATTTAGTAGCGCATTAATCAATACTTGTTTTGAAAAAGAGGATTGGTTCACCCAATAGTGAAGCATTGGGGAAAAAAATAACCTTTTCCAGATTCTCAGGTAACTACTTATTTAGTTCTTCTATCCCAATAGTGGAAATTCTATAAGGTGACTTTGATATAAGTAGATATCTAGGAATTAGTTCAATTGAGAACTCACCCTATCAACTAGGAGAAAGGCCAAAACACAACTTTTCATTAAGCAAAATTAGAACATCTTCGAGAATGAGTATATCCTTTGTTCCAATAATTTGAGATTAATATGATTTATCATAACGAAACAATATCCCCACATGATATGATTATTTTGAAGAAGATTCATATTACTCCTTACAGTTCTACAATATTGGGGGATGCTTTAAAAAGTGAATATTGATCACCCTTTCCCAAGAGTCGACGTTTCCTATGTATAAAAATTTCTATTTCAGGAAAAAATGGCATAAAAATCTACCAAAGAGAGTATGAAAATATTTTATGGGAGGTTTATTCAACAAACATTAACTTGGGAGGATTTTTAATTTTCAAATTTAGTGATTTATCTATTTAATATTCTAAAAAATAACTCATCCTCCAAATTCTATGGTGGGTTTTGAATAGTTTTACAAAACATAAAGGATATAAAATAATGAGTAGAACTAGAATACAATAGTATAATCTTTGTTCATTAATGAATAACCAGTCTACCTATCACCACATCCTTATCGGTATCCATATTAATATTAGTGATAACATATTCTAATACTTGTAACATTGGAGGTTTTTGTTGGTGATTTCTTCCAAAAAACCTTAGATTAGGGAAATAGTTTTAATAATGGCCTTTTTCCATGTAGACGAAACACTTCACTACATGTTGATGTTGATATAAACCTTCCTTTAATTTCCTACATTAGTAGGATTATTCATATACATTAAGTGGTTTTTAGAAATAATTCATTCTCTTACACATTTGATGCATCTCTTGGTTCCCATTAAGTAGTTTCGAGGATGCATTTCCCATAATTTTGACACAATGGATGAAGGGTCTTCTCCCTATTGTGGGATTTATCACCCATATTGAACTAAATTTACCTCTTTTTTTCCAATGGGCCCATTATACCAGTGAGAGTATCTGATATACATTTCAACTATGAGGGAATAATGAACAATGTCCTCATTACTGTTGATATCTCGATTCATCAACTCTTTTTATAAATGTGGAATTTGTCTACTAATGAAGTGATCCACCATGATTTCTAGTCTCATGAAAATGCTGGATGGTTATGTTACATGCCTTGTGAACATTTCTTCAAATGCCCTAATAGACATGTCTTCCTTCTACTTCATTCAGAGGAATTCACATTCCTTCTTGAGATGGTGGGTTGAAGGAAAATATTTTCGAATAATATTTTCTTGATATATTCCCGCTATAAGTAATAACTTTCCTCATGCGACCTTTTTTTCTTGATCAGTGTGCACCACTGATCAGATTCCCCATCAAAATGATAAACCACAAGCACAAATTTCTCTTTTATGAGCACTAGAGTATAGAGAATATATTCTCCGTGGAGTTAATGCATAGTTCTATGAGGAGGGGATTAGAAGATCCCCAAAACATAGGCGGAATTTTCTGCATAAAGGATTTGATGGAAAAATTATCTTTTTCTATAGAAGTATGAATTTCCAAATGATTCATGTTATTATTCATTACTTGATCTAGCTGAGAAATTACTTTCATAAAATTTGGGTACATAGTTTCATCATATTTGGTATATCATTAGGGAAATCATAACATTTCCTATAAACTTTATTTTAGGAACGAGTTATTCTATTTACGTCAAATAAATAATAATAATTAATCATAATTAGGGGTCTTCAAACTTTTATAATAAGCATATAAAAATAAGAAATTGAACCTAGAATGATAATCATACAAAAAAGAAAGTATATCCTAAATTATGATTCCCAAGGATTCAATTTTGGTTATCCATGATCTATTTCCTAACATATATTCTTATGGGTTGTCTTCCTTTATAATAATCCATATGGAGCTTATAAATTTTCCAAATCATATCCCTAAGAGTTTCAGACCTGGTGTGTAGAAAGGCCCATTTTCATGTACCATGTTTCTCTAATTCAAGCCTAAAATAACTTGTCTAATTTGATATAACAAAGTACATTTTTTCCTGAACCATGTCCACTTCTAGTATCCATACATGTGTATATTTTCATGAAAAACCACTTACTCAATAATAAAAAATTTGCGATGTTTTCTTATACATATTCTGATCCATAAGTGTATTTATATATTATTATTGTCTTAAACCCAAAAATAAATAAAAATTACCTATAATAAAAACTATAGAGACCCTATCCTTTTACACATATCATTGGATGATTTTAAGCATAAATAACCATCAAATTACACCCCATGGATCCTAAGGTGTAATTTCTTTGGATGATTTGGCATACAATTAAATAATACGAAAAATTATTTTATTTAATCCCCATATCGAGCTCCTAACATCCATTCAGCTTTTATATATACATAGGATAAAATTATGAATACATGAACAAAAGGGAAGAGCATAAAATTATAGAAAGAAAATAATTATAATTATAAAACATAGCACATGAGTTGGAATGAATAAAATGATGGAATAAAAGGTCTTGTACATGAATAAATACAATGCAGAATAAAATATATAACATGGGAACATATAATCTTGGATTCGTATGAATATCAAAACAAAATATAACAAGAAAAAAATAGTAGTCAAGGCTTACCATTATGTCAATATAATATGGTCGAAAAAGTCCCAAAAAAGAATCAGGTTCAATCCCTCTCCCATCATAGAATATATTGAGACTAAAAATTGATCAAGGAATTGAAACAATATCTAGAATCACCCATCAAAAAAATATCATGAATATGCGTGACACATGAATAATCCAACATAAGGATAAGAAAAAGGGTTACCCAAGGGAATAATTGGGTACCATAATCATGTTAATTGGCATAACAAATGGGAGTATCATAATGAAGTCCATGATAAGAATTATTTAAATAATATATAAACATTTATAATCTAAAATATGCATATATCATGATATGCGATGTCAAACTAAACATAAAACTTGTAAAAAGTGTGTTTATGAAAATTTAGAAATAAAACATTTTTGTGTGGTTAAGGAAAATATTAAATGGAATTTAAAGTTGAAAAGTAATAATCTTTTATATAAAGTTAGAAAAGAACCATTACATATTTCCATGATTAAATTTGTAATTTTATAAAAACAATGGTTGGTTAAAACAATTTTCTTATGGTATTAGATAATGGGTATGATTCAGAAAGATCCCTTTAATCGATATTTCTTATCAAAAAAATTGAGAAGGGAGCCTTCTTAAAGCATGTATTTCACCAAAAAATAATGATGTAATGACTTGGATAAATGAGTTTGGAACACATACATATAATTCAGAATATGAATATAATAATGAAGAATAATTACATTTGGGTGATGAGAGAGAATGTGTTTCCTGATGGAAAACTGGAGGTTCGGAAGGAAATCCTTTCATTATGTCAGAAACTATTCTACACATGATCATAATGCCATGAATAATAAAATAAAATTAATTAATTAATAATAAAATAAAATTTACTACATTTAATTTACTGAGGATAATTTATTATGTTCATTTATGGGTTTTTTATAAGTTATAGAGTTCAATTTCATCGTTCAGAAGTGCTCGTTTTCTTAGTATTCAAGATTGGTTCGCATATATAAGAGTATGGAAGTTCATGTAAAATTTAAATTCAAATAAAAAATTGAAATTAAAAGGTATTAATGAACATTCATAATGTTATATTATATTATAAATCATTTGGTTATAAGGTATGAGTATGAATCATTAAATAACATGTTACTAATAATCATTTGGATTATCTTGGGCGCTTTTCCCCAAAAAAAACATTTTTGTTTTGTTATTTTATATCATGAGTATATAATGATTAATAGACATTAAAACTTCTGAAATATATTCATAAAAAAAAATTTTAACCACATAAATGGTTTTATGACCATCCTTGATGGTGTTAACGCAAAAAGAAAAGTTTTCATCCTTGAAGGCGATAAATTTACCCCACATGAGCATTGTTTCCATTTCTCGAATAAAAGGGGATTGGAAGAGTTTTGATGATAGATTATTACATTTGAATAATAATATTCTATTATATGTATGTTACATCAGTTTTCATGCCATTTCGATCAAGGGAGGTGATGATAGAATAAGAAAAGAAAAGAAAATAAAAGAAAAGGAATGCAGAATTTACCTCTTGAACTTATCATCTTTGAGAACCTCCTTTCGGAATCTTTTTTGGTATTTTAATGATACCAAGAGCACTCTATAGTAGGATAGAGGTCCGGGAAGATATTTAAGTAGAATTTTGACCTGTCTAAAATCTTGAGAGGTGTGAGAAGAATAGATGGTGATGGGTGGTATTTATAGGGGGTGACATGTGTTTTTTCATTAATTATTTCATTAGAATGTTATATTGGCTCAAGGATATGAATAGGTTTTGAATTGACATGAAATATAAAAAATAAATTAAGGGTAGTTAGAGACTATATTTCTTATATCATCTATGGATAAATGAATATTTTATTTAACCTATAATGTATATATATTGTAAATTACCATATTTTACTATTCACCAACAATTAAATTATTCTAGAAAAATCTCAAGAATTCACCCTAATTTTATCTAATCCTTAGATTTAAAAAATGAAATTAATTTTATGAAAATAATTCAAAAAATCTGATGAATTTAATTTTTAATTAATACCACCTGTTACATGGAAAATACCAATTTCAAAATTATAACTGATTTTATAACGCTTTGAAAAATTAAACAAGCTTGAAAAAACTTATATAACAATCATAAAATAACATAATTTTAATTTATTATTACATTTTATAGAAATAAATTTTCTTTTAAATAATTATATTAATAATAAAATTGTTATTAAATATTTATTACTTACAAAAATTCAAACACTTAATTAAATCTTTTGAAACCATTTATTTATTTATATTATACTATAATTATATCATACATTCACTAATAGGATGAATAAATTTTATTTATAATTTTATGAGTGATGCTAAAATTCTTTTGAAATGTCTTTTATTTATATGGGTTATATTACTATTCCACATATCATGTTACTATTCCTTTAGTAAATATTTCTTTTCTTGTAGAAATACCTCATATTTTATTCTCTCATCACTTATAAAGTTGGTACTGTGTTCTCAGTGTGATTTATAATATATGATATAATTATACTAATGGAATTACATTTGATAACTGGTTTGGGTATCTACAAAATTTTTCTATAATATGACCTTAAATAAAATTTTTGACTACTATATTGTTCTTATAATGGGGTGTTTACACAAGGAGAGTAGTTTTGTATAAATATAATTCATAATCTTTTCACTAAAAATTTTAATTTTTTAATTAAATATTAATTTAATCATGCATTCTAATTTAATTAAATTTTTAAATGGAGTATTGTACTGATACATTGTCCATGTGTTTCAGCCTGGAATAGGGGTTTTTTTCTATGAGTGGCATGACTTTATGTTGGTTTCTCAGACTAGGCCTAAACCCCTTTACGTTTAATTTTTTTTGTATTTTTTGTAATTTTTATTTATTAAATTTTTTATCCCATCTCCCCATCACAATCCGAAAAATTTCTCATTGGGATTCCCCTTATATGGTTGATATAATGAGAGGAAGTTCCACCATGGAGCTCGATTCATGCTGTATTGTTGTACAATAGTTACAAATCACAAAATGGATCAAAGATTCAGTGGTTTGTACATGATGGTAGAATTGTTTTTATGATTCAATCCATAAAAACACATAGGATAGATATAGTTTATGGTTTTATAGACTTTATTGGTTTTTGGGGACCCATAATGGTATGATATTTATCATTTTCAGAGAAAAAATGTGTTTCAAGCCGTTTAGGGGGTCTTCTATTTGAGAGAACCCATGTACACAATGTGTAGTTTAGATAAAACATATTGAGTGTTATTTATATTATAGAGAGATGAATTTTTGGGACCAAATACCATGTACTAGGGGTACACACTATAGAGTAGAGACTAAATGTATGATAGGAATATATTTATATATACGGTACACCAATAGAACCCATGCATAGTAAAAATCCATTGGCTGACTATTCTTATCCAAACATCGTTTAGCCGTACAAGGATATGTACACTATAGGGGACCCCATGTTGGGTACAAACCATTTTTGAGGAAATACATGACCTATAGTATGACAATATACATTCTTATTGGAGATGATATACATGTGTCAGAACCCATGTGCGTTTACAAACCATTTACTAGGAGGAAAACACTATGTACTTTGGAAAAGTACATGAAGGTTGGATAGGGTACCTTTTATAGTGAGGAAATCTAAAGGAACACACCATGTAACCAATGTAAACCTTGAAAATTTTCTATCATTGGAATAATTGACCTATTTTTTTCTATGGTTTTAGAATTAAAATTATGAGAAATCTATTCTAAGAATTTTTCCACACAGATCAGGGTAGTGATATCATTTCAGTATTTAAGGGCTTCACATATGGTGTTTTGGATGAGAATTAATTTCATGGATAATTTTATTTGGTTTTATTTTAGATTCCTCCTAAGGTTTTGGATTTTTAGATGACAGCCATAGAATAGGTTAGCGAGGCCATTAGTTGGTTTGGGCTTGCAGATGACATGATGGTGTTATTCATAGTTATTTCAAATGGATCTTGAAATATATGATCGATTTGTATCATATAGTATTTATTGGATTGTACATATGTGATGTGATTAATTTTTCATGGTAATTGTAGTTGAGATTTAGTTATTTGGTTAGAGGACCATAGTTAAAGGAACATTTGGGATGGGATGAAATCATGGGATGGATGTTTTGACTAGCAGCCATTCAGATGCTGAGATGAGTCTGGGGGACTCTTGAGGATACCATTTTGTGTTATTTTTAGATAATGTTATTAGTTTTTATCACATTCATCATTTGATAATACCTCTATGACATGGTATCACATGTATGTGATGACCTTATAGGGTCATTCAATTAAGGTGGTCAAAATGATCTTTGAGAATTCCCCTCTTAGTGGTCTTATGATTATGTTTTCCCATTAGGTGAATTGTTGATTAGGGAATAGTTGGAGGATGATGGTTTATATTTTGGATGTTTATACATTTGGTGTTTCCCATGATTTGGATGAGCTAGAGAAAACCCTTATTGGGTGTTCTACTCTTTCTATGGACTTTTATCTAGTATTGGATCTTTGAAAGTTTATGTGGGTGTGACCCAAGAGATTTGGTATAGTAGTAGAGTCCCTAGTAACATATTTCTTTATTCTATGACCCTAGTGACCATGGAAGAATCACGATTTATTCTTATACATTAGGATGGTTTTTGAGCTCAATAGGTGGATGCTAATTGGATGATTAGATATAGTTTGATGAGGGAGGCCCCATGTTTTATTGGACAATAGTGGATTGAGGCAGCTAGTTTTTCTCTTTGGATGGTGGGTTGAGGGTTAGAAATTCCATGTTTAGTCGGATATTGGCCCTGAGGATTGAGGATGTTACTACTTAGAACTTTGGTTTGAGGAGGAGACCCTTTGGATATCTTTGATCAATAATTTTCTATGAGTTGTGATTTTTTTTGTATCCTCAATTTTTTGGATATTTTTATAATGGGATTTGGGAGATAACAAATGATTGGAATGAGGGAACCCATATAGTGGAGACTTAACCCTAGATATAGGTTATATTCTATAGATTGTATGGGATAGTAGTTTCTTAACTGGGTGACAAGGGATATTGTATCAATCCAGATTGTGGGTTGAGGGGATCCATTGGGATAATTTATCTATCATACACATATTTTGGGGATTTTTCCTAGGGTAGTTTAAATTGTCAAGGCCTTATTTATATATTGATTTTAAAACATGGATTTTCTTACATGATAGTTTTTTAGATCTGTGGAGTGGATATCTATCATAAGAATGGTAATTATATAAGATTCCTAGATCCATATAGTTTAAAATAGTTATATTAGATGACAATGGTTTTCCCATGGGGTCCATCATTCATGACTTTCTATTTTGACATCTTGTTGCTCCAATGTGTACTTATTGGACATGTCAGTTGTTGAATATATAAAATAACCACATTATATAAATCCTCTTGCTGGGGAAAGAGAGGTGTTAGATTAATATCAGATTTCAGGCTAGATCTGGTTCATTATTATCTTATTTTGATTTTTACTTTCTCTTGTACAATTGTTTCATTTTTGTAAGATGTTACTAGTCCTAGATAGAGTGGGAATATACCTAGTGCATTCAATTGAAAGCATAGACGACTACAATTCTCTCATAGGGAGTGACCTACTGAGATTTATTTCTCACACCCAATTCATGCATCTCAATGTGTAATGGGACCTAATTTATGTTTTCAGGTTGGAGGAAAGGTTTCATGTTTGATGGGGATATGTACCAATGTTTCTTAATTGATTAGAGATTCTCATGCTTAATCTCATGATCAGGGTGGTGTAGCTTAAATGACATGGAGACTGGGTATTTGGTTATTATTAGTTTTTTAAATAAATCATGGGGTATTTAATTTAATTTAATTTTTTATATATGGTCATCATAGCGGGAAACTGTATTCAGTATATTTTTCATGATTTCAGTCTATAATATGTATGCCACATCTTATTTATTTTTATATGATTTTTTCCAGTTTAATTATTATGTGTAATCATATGTTGATCTGTATGATCATGTATTGTTTTTTCATCTATTATTTAACTCTAACTAGAGGGTTTCATCTCCCCACTATTTCTTTTAGACTGTCACCACTAGTCTAAAGCCTCTATAATTAAAGTAAGAATTGTTAAGGCCTTTTGGTGAGCCAGATCGGGTGACTTGACATATAATCCCAAGCTAGTTCATTATATACCATCTGTTAAATCCTAAAACTAAAATACTTTAATGAGTATGATTTAAGAGGAATGTTGGTTGAATAGTTTTGAATATAAGTAATATATTCCAAATTTTTAACTATTTTAAATTTTATTCACACTCATTTACTACACTACATTCAATGTAATGTTCTTAATAACATATAACATATATATATACATTTTTTATCTTTATCATCACAATAACCATCTTCTTAAAATATTTTCATTTCATTAATTTATTTGAGATAACCTTTGTACCATAATGAACCCCATCACATTAAAATCATTCATTTTCAAAAAATTCTACACAATTTTATTATATATATGGACTTTTTATTGAATCTAATTGATATAATCATTTATTAGTTGAACTTAAAACTTATCTAATTATAAATATACCCCCCACCAGCCTCTTAGACTTTATATTTTTTTTCAAAATATCATGATATGTTACAAAAATTATATTGTGTTACGAAGTGACATTTATTTTGATTAGTTGGAAAAATTAACAAATAAACAATTAACAGCAAAATATTATATGCTATTTTATATTTTTTTAGAAATAATCTTAAAATAAATTATTTTCCTTGAAAATATTCCAATATCATGTGATGGGATCACATCACTTATATTTTATATAATATTTTTGATAAACTCTTATATCTCGAATAAAAATCATTTCATCATTAATTTTTGTAAACATTTAATACAATGAGATAAATACTAAAAATTTATAAAAAAATAACTATTTAATTCATTTATAACAACTAGTGTTTAAAAAAAACATAGTATCAAATAAGTCGGAAAAAATAAAAACCACATTTTCATTATTTTAATCAATTTGAGATTTAATGTATTTCACTACATCCACCTTCCCCAATATGTCAAAATTTAGTATAATGTTTAATTCAAAAAATTTTCTAAAATCATCATTTTTTTTATAATCACTTTTACATATTAATATCATTTTTTTATTATATAGTTAGCAATATATAACCATTGAAATATAATTTTCAGGACATTAATATCAAATATAGAATCATCATAGCATTTTTTTCACCCCTTTAGGTATTATAGAAACCATAAAATTCGATGGAAATAATTCCCCTCCTTCTTGAAACCTGATTTTTGTTTCAACATCCTTGGGTGACAACTAGACAATCTAATATTCTTCTTATTCTTAAATTTTTAGCTATATTTGTAGTCAATATAACATGATAAATTGAAAATCTCATCCTTAGTTCAACTATGCTTATAAACACGATGAGGTAAATTAGAATTTTCCTGGAACTCATTCATATTGTTTGAAAATTTTAAATACATATTAAAAAAGAATTATTGATCCGTATAATTCCCTAAAAGAGACACCAATCACTATGTGTTACTAAAATATATAATCATGTTAAATATACTGTATTTGATTGAAGTTTCCATCTTTATATTATTCTCAAATATATTCTCACACATATATAAATAAAATTGTTATTATAGAGACACACGTAAAAGAAAAGTGTGTACTGTATATCCCAGTAAGGAAATAATAAACATTAGGGTGATATATATGATTCAATAAGTATAACATGACATCATAAAAATATATAATAAAAAAACTGACATAGGATAATGAAATACAAATATGATATCAAGAAAACATAAAAATAATTTATATTTTTGTAGTGTGGAACAAATATATGAAATTAACTCAAGAACACAATTCATGGATTTAATCTAAGATAACAATACACAATGTTCTGGGATCACTACTAGTACACCATACATATTTCATCATTTTATGTAGGAATTACCACATTTATTTGGTGTTTTTATAATTATAGAGACAAAATAACATAATCATGTGTTAGGGATGCACATTACACCAGAAAAATAAATCATAAATTTATTAAAAACAAACATGAAATAAACATACAATAAAGGAATAAGATACCTATTGATGTTAGAAGAATATTAAAAGAGTAAATAATTTAAATAATAAAATAATGAATGGGGTTAATAAAGTAAGAAATTTAAATTTTAAGATAATTTGGCGAATAAAAATTATTTTCCATGAATAAAAGAATAATGTCAATGGAAAAATTCTAAAATAATTGAGAAGACTAATACACAATATAGTTTTTTCTTCTTAAAATTCATAGGTATTAAATTTATTAAACAATTCAGAATAAAAGAACAAGGATGTATAATCCTTGTAATAAAGAACACAAGGTGTTTCAATAATACAGAATATATAGTATACAATATGGAGGAAGATGGAGGTAGAGAGAGTGACAGTGAGAGAGCAGATCCATAATTGAGAAAAATGGTTTGAGAGTTCCCATGACTCATATACTAATTTACATGGATACTACTATAATCTCTTTATAGTTGAAATAAATATATTTATTTCATAGTAGTGAACCTTAATAATTATTCCCATATTCAATTATCCATTTATCATCACGTTTTAATTTTTTAGGGTCGATTTGTCAACTATCTGAAAACCTCTTTAGTTCTTAATAGTGGTCTAATAATTTTTAGAATGGTTTCAAACTCTCCATAAGTTTAAGGGTATATATTAATTAGTATCTAGGTTTTTTTAATTATTATATAGTTTAAAATGTAAGTAATTATTTTTGGAATACATTATGTGTTCCTATAAACAATTGTTTTGTGTAGTCTTTATACCCATTACTATTGATTTATAATACAATGTCATAACAAATATATTAGTGATCCAAAACATTAAAAATAAATAAAATTAGTAATTAATATCTAAATTATATTTTTGTTCAATTTATATCACCATATGAAAATTATGGTTATTGAAAATATCATCATTATCATATGTGATATGGACCCACCATAACCACAATTGTGTTTTTTTGTATTATTAAATGGGATGAAAAGTAAGTAAATATTTTTATTTTATGATATTAAGTATTAGAAATATTATACTTATTAAATGTTATTAGAGTTATAATTAGATATATATAGGGGTAAGAAAAGGACGAAAGTAAAAAATTAAGGATGAGATTTTGGTGACATGTCTTTGGGATGGATCCATTAAATCACATGGAAGGCCCCGTAGTATGGTATTTTGTATAGAAAAAACCATTAGAATTGTTTTATAATTTAGTCTTTAGAAAATTTTTATATGATTAAAAATTTATTTAATTAGGTATAAATTCTTAATTATTCTTGATAAATCCATTTTATGGTGATAAATTCATTAGAAATTATTTATTCATTTAAACGTCATTATGATGTTATAGAATTTATGTCATGCTTGATAGTAATTTTTTTACCATTCATCAATAATTATTTTTTTATAAAAATAAAATAATTAAATGTAATGTAATATTTATATATAAATTATATAAATGAGGTCAATTTAATCAAAATAGTTTTCTAAATTACCCAGCATTACTCTATTATTTTTTATTTCAAAAGATCTTTCATGGGTGTGATAACTCTATAATATTATGAAACACAAGAATTTCAAATTCTAGTTATTTTATTTACTTGTGTTTATTTATATATTATAATATATATCATGTAATGAAATATATTTATTATTATTATATATCAAATCCAATTATAATAATAATCACTTTTATGGGTTATAGATGTTTTATTTTGTACCTCATAACAAAATGTGACTCGCACTTATATTTAGGAGGAAATTTTTTATATATAATAAATGTTCATTGAATTTCACACATTATATGCTTCATACTTTAAATGTTCATGTAAAATATAATATGAAAATGTATTATGGTTTTTATTTTTCATTTTTAATCTAGTTCCCTTATTACCCCTCATTACATTTGATTTCTCTAATGTATTTTGACTATGTGGGATAAATTTTTATGTAGAACATTGTATCAATGATCCACGATATTCACTAGTTTCTCATAGTGAGGGAGATCATGATCTAAATTTATTATATCATGATTAAATATTGGAAAGATATATTCATTGTATTCCCCTAATAGTGATACATTGAATATATTAATCCACTGCGAAAATTTTGGTGGAAGGTCAATTTAATAGTCCATAACACCAATACGATCATAAATCTCAAAGGGGATAATGTATCTTATAGTTATATTTTCATTCCTTATATAACTCATGAAAATATTATAGTGATATATACTATGGAACACATTATCTCCAAACATAAAATCTTGGTATCATAAATGATTATTAGTGTTGATATTATGTTAACTTCTTACTACTCTGATGTGTTACTAACTATCATCAAATTATACACTATTTAATTGGGAATTTAGTGTCCAAATATATTAAAATATATTTCATTTTACTAACATGATGAAGTTATATAATTTCTTCCAATATATATCTTCATAATTATCCACATAGATAATTTAGTGGAATCTATTATTGTTAGAGAACTCAACTATAGAAATTTGATCCCAGAATCATTTAAATCCCATATAGAAGGAAAAAATCATTCAATTAATATTTAGAATGGATAGTTCATATTTTTCATATATTTGAGGGATATATATCATACCAAGTATCAAATAGAAATTCCATAAATGATAGAGATACATATAGAAAATTTATGTGATCCTCATATTTCAATAGGATATAATCTGTAGTGGAGTTCCATGTGAGATAATCACTTATCTAATTAATATTTTAAAATTTTAATGAGTGAGAAGACTTATAAAAATTAACTTAAGTGATTTTTCATTATAATATCTTCTGATATTACCCAAATCTCATTTTCTAATAATGAATGTATTCTTAAGATCTAGAAAAAAAAATTGCGATGTTCTCATATTTCCATGTTGGTAAGGGTACTTGTACATCCATTTTTATACTCTAAATTACTAAAATTAGAATAACATTGATAGATATTAAATAAATTATGTCTTTAAATTAACCCAAGAAAAGTTTTGTTGGAGATCACTATACATAGTTTTTCTCTATGTTTTGATAGATAATATTGTGCTATGGGAATCTTTAATTTTCCCCTTCTTTAGATGAGGATTTAATGTCTTTCATAATCATGTAAAAAATTCTTTAAACATCATACTAATAAATGAATGAAAAGGATACTTCCCCCCTTCATTTTTACGTTAATATTGTTTTGTATCTCAACATTATCTATTTTACATTATTTAATCTTCTCGTGGACAGATTATTTTGTAGTCATTTAACCATATGAGAATTTTTTACCTCATATGCTAGTTCCCATGTCCATCCTTTGATTGTATAAGAATATTGGATCCTTTTCAATCCTTATCATGTAAAATGAATTTTGATTTTTATTAATTAGGGAATCATTCAATTTGTTATCCTTTTCATGATGGTAAAGGATTTTCTAATCATAGCCTTTGATTATATCTATCCATATTTATTACATTACGTGGAGACGTTTTTGGTAAATATATATTTCAAGACCATATTATTTGTATCAATCTCCTACTTATCTCAATAGAGATATTTCTAAAAAAATATATACATTTAATAGTAAAGAAAACAACTATTAGTAACATTTTCTATAAATCTTTATATGAAGCTCTATTGGTCTTGAGGCATCAGTGACAACCTTATCATTTTTCATGGGAAAGAAATACAATACCTTCATTAATTACTCATTTTATATCTCAAATATTTCCCCTTATGTGGGTTATGTTAATACACATGTAGTTATTCTACACATCATCAAATATGAGAATATCTATTTATATACATCCAATGAGACATACTTTAAATATTTTTGAGTAATATTTTCTAATGGGTTTGAAAATCATTACACATTTTTCAAAATCTAATAATAATACCAATATAATTCTAGAAAATATTTGATCACTATTATATCTCATGGTCTGGGTTATTCACTTATTTTCTTAGTCTGGTATAGATCATTACATTTCAATTTTATTATGATGATTTCCCTTAAAATGTTACTTTTTTTCATTTATAAGTCACATTTTCTATAACATTATTATAAAATCTCTTTTTTAATGTCATTAGTATAGTAATAATATGATATTTATGTTATTCCTTTCCATTAGAGAATATGAAAATATCATATTAGATAATAATTTTATAATATAATCTCTAAATATTAAATTTATCATGTACATGAATATATTTAGGGGATTTTTTAGTTTTAAAGAGAATCAAATTAAACTCAGAGTGTTAATATATTATGAGGAATAAAATATTTTAAATATCACCTTTACTAACCTTCTATTAATGGAATCCTAATCCAATATCCAAATTTAATAAGTATTGATCCTCATGT
Source organism: Viscum album (assembly GCA_963277665.1). Taxonomy (NCBI): domain Eukaryota; kingdom Viridiplantae; phylum Streptophyta; class Magnoliopsida; order Santalales; family Viscaceae; genus Viscum; species Viscum album. The sequence goes on along the minus strand of OY728125.1, from coordinate 1,914,988,024 downwards.
CGTTGATCAAACTTTTCATCAAGATCTAGATATAGATAATAGTTCATTATTATGATAATTATAAACTAATGAAAATAAATTTTGAGACCCATTTACCCATTATTTTTCCATATAAATACGACTATATCACCACATGGTGATGCTCTAGGGCATATAAATTTTTTTCCATGCTCTATTATAGTTTCTTCTTAAACTATACCAGTTTAATGGGTGATATTTTATAGTGATTCTGGTATATGGGTAGAGTTTGGAGTGTATGTTTAATTCATAAGAAAAAAAATATATTAGGAGGGTGAAAAACTCAATCATGAATACATAAAAAAATTCCCCCATAACAGTAATGTCTTTAAGGATTATTGTTACCTTGGCCTCAGTCATTTTTTCTAGATATACATTATCCTTAAGAAACCACATCCATTCTTGAGATAGAGTTTCTAAATGATATTCATAGTTATACATGAATATTTTTATAATTATGATATATATTCATATATTAAAATTATATTCACTCAGTATTTAATATTGGACATATATGAAGGTAACAAATCTATTCTACACATAGGATTGTATTATTATTGAGAGAGTATAACAGGATTTTCTTGGAAATTCTCCCCATTAATGGTTACTGGGAAATAGGTAAATAATTTATATAATATAATTTCACAAATTAATGATCTTACTTATAACTAATCATATATATATATTAGAGGTTATTCAATATTTCTATTTAATTTTAATGATATTAAAGGACACTTATAAAAAAAATTGCATAAGTCATTCAATATGTTTGAATGAGTAAAAAGTATGCATGTCACCACTTTTTTCACAATACACCTCATTATTTAATTTGATGTGTTTCAAAATTGGGAAAACTTTAGTCCTAAATAAAAACATAATATCCAAAACCAGGTGGTGAATGATTTTTATGTGACTACAGTAGTGAGAGATCATAGCTGGTACTATAGTAGTGCATAGTACCAGATGCATTATTCGTTTAATTTCATATTGAAGGATATATATTTTGTCCTTAAGACCATATGGTCTTTGTGACACCAAAGTACATCAGGAAACATTTAATTTTGACCATTAATAATTTTTATAAGGTGAAATGGATAGACCACGATATTGACTAAGAAAAATAGGCAGTCAGTGTAGCATGGTAACAAGTAGGTACCACTATTTGGGTGACTTCAAATGAGGGTTGGTAAGACTAGATCCCATATACCAATCATCCATATACATGTATTTATGATGGGAGATATTTGGGTTCCCTAATATATAACTATCAATATGGATGGATAAGTAAAATGGTGTGTTGTGGCAGAAGAAAATACATTTGGGAACCACATTGGCATCACCATGGTGGGGGCATCGAAAGATAACATTATGTAATAACCAATTATCCATACATATTACCACTATGATATCTGATGTTAGATATATGGGTTACATTTCATGTCATTTTTAAGGGTATAATGAAGAAATTAATCTTATTAGTTTGTGATTTCACCTTTAGATTATTAACACGATATGATGGCTTATTATTGTGGTGGAATGGCCTAAAATATAGGAAATATCATGATACAGACAACTTGTTCTGCACATTGTTCTACCTCTATCAATGGAATTCAGGCCACGTTTATCTAGTTCATCTATCCACTTTTCCATTGGACATCACAAAACTAATAAAACATGTCTATTTGGTGGTTTCCATTCCTTGCATGGTGGCCTAGGTCTTAACTCATAGAGATTCCTGAGTGTGTGTTTTTTTGTGTGTTTGTAAACCCTTGTACATAATATATATAGAATTCACAATATAATTATTGATAGGAATATATAAATTTTTATCTTTTGGTTTGGATGCTTCTTTCTTCAATTATTCTAAACAACCCTTGGCTTAATGTAATGAATTTCATAGTGCACATATTCCATATAGTTGAAACATTAGACCATTTATGAGGTATTAATTTGAACATTACATGATAATATCATATTTATTCATAATTTATATCCTTTATATATAAATTATAATTATTCCATTATTTTATACACTGAAATCATCTCCTTGTGTCCATGAGGAAGATCATATGTCGCTTCATCGCAAATTTATTACATATGTGAGGAATAATTCTGATACCATTTTGAGGTTTATTTATTGGTCCCTTTATATTTAAAAAATTATTATCTATTTATAAAACTTACCAAGAGAACATTGAGACTAAAAAATCACCATTTCAACTTTAATGGCACTTCAAAATATTTTATTTTTAAAATAGATGCATCAAATAACAAATTATTTTCAAGGATCCGGGTTTATGTGTGATGGGATCGATAGACATTTTAGGTAATTTGGGTATGATATTAGAATACCAATATGTTTTTAGTATGTTTCAGGTGTCCAAGGGGGCATTATAAGGCTTTTAGGTTGGATTTTTTATGTTATATTTGGTACTGGGATCTATCTTTTAAAGATAGAGGGAACTGAGTACCCACTAGGCTGACACCAAGTACTGAATATGCTATGTAGAGAAGTAGGTATGCCCTAATGGTACTATAGGTAACAACATTCCCATAAAATTGTATTTAATGGTGAGATACCATGTACATGAGGGTCTTATGGTATTTTTTAAAAAATTTAGTTAATATATATATATATATATATTTAGTTTTATTTTTTTAAATGCGGTGACTTTCTTTAGTGTCGTTCCAATTGGAGGATTGACCTAAACTCCGTACAATTAATTTCCCTTATCTCCTAAGTAGAGATTTATTATTTCTATAATTGAATCATTTTTTGTGTTTCCACTTGGAATTTTTTTTCTTATGGAATAACAATCTTTTCCATCTTAATTTGGTTTGGCAACTATTTTGATAGATTTTAAAAAATATCTTATTGGGGGGTTTTTTATTTACTAGATTTATTTTTAACAGAGTGAAATTAGATTAAAATTGTAATGGTAAATATCTAAACTTGTATTATGTATTTGGTGCTTAAATATTTCCTTTGATATAAGGGAGTTTATGTGTTATGTAATTTACATGTTTTATATGGTCATGTGTGAAATAATGAATGAAACCAATTATAGTTTATATTGTTCATTTAAAGGGTCACGGGCTAGTCTAATGTGGGTAATGACATTTTAGGTTGTGTATGGAAGAATCTTGATTGGTTTTTAAATTTTATATTTCTTGTGATGTTTTTCGAATGTAATAAAATGTAATATGTAATCTATTTATTGATGTGGTCCATTGGAAACATGAAGAGGATAACTATTTAGGATTCTGGTGTTGTATAAATATAGGAAAAATCCTAGGATTTAGTTTCTTCTATTGTTTGTTTGGTTGAATTGTCTATAGTTTAGCCTCATTTGTTGATTTTGTTGAAAGACGATTATGAGGATGTATACATCATATGGGTGGCAATGGTGTAGGGTTTCTGATTTAGATCCATAAATTAGAGATATTTATCACTATGAAAATTTTTGTTTTGGTTGACATCTAAAAATATAGAATGAGAGTGTGATGACTGTGGTACTTAGAAGAAATTTTTGGTTGTGCCTTTAGGGAATCATTTGTAATGGATTAAAATAATATTTTTTATTATAAGTGGGAGTGTGTCAATATGTGTTATGAAATTAAATGGATGGCTCCATCTTCATCTGGTATGATAGATTATTGGTTCTTCACACCATTATAACTCTGGATGAAGTTGTTGAAGAACATCATCCATTTCATGGTAATATTTTTATAGAGAGGTTTTTGTTTTTATTTTTTTCATATATTTCATATTTAATACCCAAATATACATATAATATTTGACATCATTGGTAGTGTAATATTGAGTTTATTCTCACACTCTATAGGGGCCCTCCCAAAAACATGTAGAATTTATGTTTTATGATATAGATTAGGAAAAATACCAAGTTTATGATGCATAGTAGTTTGAAGGTGGAATATATTCATGAGTAGGATATCATTATATTTTAGATCTGGTCATGGTGGATCCTCAATGAGAGTATGGGTTATATTTAGTTTTTGGGTTTGTTTTGGATTAGTTTTTAAAGAATCATCCAATGTGTGAGCATTTTTATATTTGATAACGAACAAGGAATTATAGTTTTTTATTTTTATTAATATGTTATTTACATATATTTTTAAATTTTCTCACTGATATGTTTACTGTTGATATTGGTTTCTTGTATTGGTTTATTTTTTTATTTTATATATTTTTGAATTCTAGTAAAATGTTTTTTCAAAAATATTTTGTATTAATCGTCACATTTCATCAATTCAATATCATTCAAGGACATCAAATTCATGATCAGTGTTCACCAATGATCAGATTATCTCACTAGGTGATATAAAACCAATATAAATTTCAATTTTTCTAAACATTAATGTATATATAATATATAATCAGGGGACTTATATTTTTCTCTATGATTACGTGATTGGAAGATCACCTTAAAGAGAGATACATTTTTCATATAAAAAACACATATGTAACTTTTTATCTCTTAAGATATAGGGGTGCTCCACATGGTTCAAATTATTACTCATTACATGAGTTAGTTGATAAAGTACCTTAATGTGGTTCTTGAATCCCTCTTACATTATATTAGGAATATTTTTCAATAAATCATCATAGTTCCATTCACATTGGAGCTTTACATGTTTCTTCTTATTTTAATCCCCTTATTAATTAAATGGAAAATTTTAGATGGAAATTCTCAAATTAGTAAACCCTTGAAATGAAAAAATATAACTTAGAAAGAATAAGTCATAAAATCACATATATATTCTAGCTAATGAATTTATAATTTTAAATATTTGTCATTTATAGTTTATTTATTATTCTTTTGTATATCAAAATACCCAAAATTAACAAGTCCCTGATATGATAATAAATTTATTAATGAATACATCATAAAAATTATATAAACTGATTTTTATGAAAAAAATATCGAAACAAACTATGAAATCTAGCGGTATAATTTTTTTTAGAATATTATCATAATATAACATCTTATAAATACAAAAAACTATCATTAATGTACATATATGAATTATTATTCTAGAGATAATCATTGTTTTATAATTTTATAGGGTTTATTGTGGAAATATTTTCAATAAAAATAGGATCCTATATTATAGTAAAGGTGTAATAAGAAAAGGGTGAGAGAAAACCATACATAATTCTACAATGAGATCATAAGAATATAGAATCAATAATAACAACATAGGATACATGAAATAATTGGAAAAAATCATTTACACTATGAAAATATAGCACAAATAAATGTCATGTCACAATAAACTCTTGTCAAGCATTCTACTAAGAAAATATTAAATAATGTTCTAGGATCACTAGTCATGAAACATATATATATAGAATATCCTGAGTTAAAAGTATTAAAAAATGATTGGGGTTGTATAATTCATGTTCCAACCATAAAATAATAAATTTTCATTCATAATCATTATAAATATAAAATAAATCATATATATTTTAATATTCAATATGAAATTGACCCATGAGAAATTAATGGGACACTTAATGATGTTAGAAGGCATATTTAAAAGATGAATCATGAAAATGACCACAATATGAAAAGGATTAAATATATTATAAAATTAAGTATTTTTATTTTTATTTCATAAATTAATATAGTTCTTTAAAAAAATAATGAATCTGAAGGATATAATATATGTAACATTTTGATGATGAAGAATAAATATAAAACATTCTTTTTTATACATCGTCATTTTTGACTTTATGAAATAATTCAAATGGAAATTAAAAATTCGTGAATACACCTAGAATAAGTAATTTTAAATAAGGTATGGAGGATTTAAATATAGTATATGATTATTCACAAGATAAAGGTATAAATATATAATATCACATAAAATTAGAAATATGGTTTTAGAGATCCCTTACATTGAGTCCCAACTAACTGGAATTCTCATATAACCTTCTTCATTATTGAATTAAATAAATAAATATCCTGATGAAAAAAATTAAAATTTTAAAATTAATCATGTATAGTCCTTATATTTTGACATGATAATAATTTATTGGTTTATGTTTCTTTTTTAAATCATTTGGGGTATTCTATCAACTATTCCTAAACTTTTATGGTAGTTAGAAAAGGATAGAACTGTTTTTAAATGGTTTAGAACACTCCCTTAGTTTATGTGTATATATTATTAATTATAATAGTATTTTTAATGTTCAACTTCAAAATATAACAAATAATCATTGTAAAATTTGAAATGGGTATTAGTATGGTAGTTTTGAGCTGTTTAAGTACAGGTAATTATTTACTTTTTATATGTTACTATAATGATATATTATAACATAAAAATCATAAAAATAAATGATTTTTTACATTAATATATTAATTATAATTTTAGTACATTATTAAAACAGTTTATAAAAAATCATTATATAGAAAAACATAATTCACATTAGTGGTACGAGTCAACTATAGTGTGAATTTTTTAAATGATATTAAAAGTGAATAAAAATAGTAAAAATAAAGATTTAACAAATAAATGAAATTAAAAATATTACACTGATTTAATTTTAATTGATTTATAATAATACATATTTTTTGTGAGATTGATACAGATGAAAATTAATTTATATGGATGAGATATTGTTAAATTTTCTTTGGAACACATCCTTTAGGGAACCATCTAAGGATTCTTGGAATTTTCATTATGTTAGATGAAGATAAAAAACATGATAAGTATTTTTTACTGGGATATTATATTAAATCATATGATATTGAATTATTTTTTAAGTGAGGAGGAATGAGTGGAAGGAGTTGAGTTTTTATCGGTGAAGGAGAGGATTATTTTTAATGAAATATTGATTAATTAATTTATTTTCCTCAAAATTATGAAAATATTATGTACTTTTGAGTAATATGAGTTAATTGATATAAAATATATATTTTATTGACATTTAATAACATAAAAAAACAACATTTTCCCATTTTTATATGTAATTATAAGTAATGAATCAAAAATAATTTTTTCATCCGAACAAAATCAAATTTGGTTTTTATTAAATTAATATATAATTTTGAACATTAAATTTATTAAATTTAAATGATTTATATTAGTAATTAATTCCATTTATGTGATTAAAAATTTTTTATAAAAAATATTATCATCTTAAACTAATTATGATTTTTAAAAACATCTGGTATTTGTAAAACAATATTTAAACTATTCACTAATAATTCGAAATTTTCAGAAAAACAATCTCAAGAAGAATCCTATGATATTTTTTAAATGAAGATTATACAAATGAAATACAATTTTAAAAATAAATTTCAAGATTATTTAATTCTAATAGTTAAAATTTTATATGAAAAATATTGATTTTAATTTTTATATTGAAAATAACTTATTAAAAATGTAAACCTAATAATATCTTCAATAATATAATTTGAGAAATAATTTAATGATATTGAAAATTTATTATGCACTAATTTTATTCCTGTTCAATATTACTTATCAGATATATTACCATTCCAAACCATTGTTAACTATTCCAATGATCATTTACTATTCTAAAGGCCATATAACACTTATACTCAATATAAATACCACATATTTCATAAAAATTGCACTCAAATAGTCTTATCTTAATATTTCGTATACATCATTTAGAAAAAAAATAATTTTTTTATTTTCACAAGTTATTTTGAGAGTGAAAATTATAAGAGATAGGGACACAAAAAAGATTCAAATTCATTATCTGTTATATACATGATTTTTTTGTCTAATAATACATCTTTTGTGAGGTCTATTTTTTACATATATTAATATTATATAAACAAAAAAATAATTAATTTTTTAGGGGATCAATTGATTTAATCACAATTCACAATTTTCTTCCACCCATAATGATTGTTTCAAACAACATTTTTAATTAAAAACTTAAATATAATAATCAATTCAAATTATCATTTGATTATATTAATTAACGATGAATACTTTCAAAAATTTAATTTTTTTTATGTTTTATTAATATTTTTAGATTATTTAAAGTGAAAAATTTTGTGTCAAGGAAAGTGGGTCAAATTGTTGGAATTCCTAAGAATATTTATGCACTAGTTTTTACATTATGAAAACATTATCCTTCTAATCTGGATAACATATTTCTTGGTAGATCCCTTAATATATAGGACAAAAATTATTATAAGAAACTTAAACCGATTTATCTCAACATTTGTTCGAAATGATGTGAACTATTAAAAAATTGGAAACATCTCAATGGCGAGATAAGGCCAATTATGTTCCAAAAAATGAGCTATAAATGGAATGGTTATAACATTGTGAAAAAACCCCTACCTCGCATAACCTATAAAATATATCCTTAGGTGGAACCTTTTCATGTTCATCTATGGGGTAATTTTATACCAATTTTTTATAAATACTTGTGCATTATCATCACTTTGGAAGTTATGGAGCTCCCTAGTTTAATTTGATGAGTTGAAATGAAGAAGGATGTATACTCAAGCCTCCTCATCCACTCTATGGTGAGTTATATGGAGTGATGTAATTTTGAGGGACCAAAAAACATGTCAAGGGAGTTCTAACTCATAACATCAATAATTAATAACTACATTTTTTATGTTTTAATCATTTAATGTGTTTATCGCCTGATTTTGTTTCCAATGAAACTATAATATCAATTTTCTTCACAAAATGAAAGAGTTCTATTAACTGATTAACAAAACATTTATACAATGAAATCTTATATTGTTACAATTATAAAAAATATTATACCACTTCTACCTTATTTTTATAGAATTATTATGTTTTTGGTCCCCCAAAACAATGCATATTATTTGTGACCTAGTAAAATAATTGTTACATGAAGGTCTATATCGAAGGAAATTGACTTAATTCAATTAAGGTGAATTGAATACGATAATACTATACTAAATAATCAATCCTTAACAAAATTAAATTATAAGATAAATTATCTTAAAATGTTTTATAGTAATGTTAAATCCTCACAAAAACCATTAGCATGAGTTAATTCAGAGGTTGTAAGGAAATTTAGTAACATTACCTATATAGAAAAGGTTGTCAATACATTCCAAGGGTTTAATATTCAAACAAGGGGGTGTTTTACCTACAAACACATAAAAAAACCATAATAAAGAAAAAATAGAATAAAATACATAAAAAATTAAAGAGATTAATATATAATGATTAACAATATAACATCCAATAACTTAAAGGATCTACAAATCACTATCAGAGTTACATTGGAAAATTGACGATAGAGAATATCTAAGACTCCAAAATAGTGATACACTCTAGAAAAGAGGTACAACCACTTTAACTCTATGGAATGGACATTTACTAAACCTATATCTCTAAACATCCATTAAAACAACTGTAAATGCCCAATCCTAGTGAGGTACATAACATATCCCATTACTATATAACAAAAGAAAACATCAAAAAATATACTTTGGTGCTGATTTATGGGTGAGTGTAAAAACCCAGTAGGAAACCTAAGATACTTTTAATACATTTCCCTAAGGCCAAAATAATGTTATTTAACAATTTTATAAAATAATTATAGGAGTTTAAAATAAAATATAGAAAAAAGTAACCAAAATCTAAATAAATTGGAATATTTTATTAAAGAGGTTCCAAAACATTTTTTAGGAGATTATAATTGTTAATATTTTAAAAATAAAATACTCATTTAAAATAAGTACAAATAGTTTAGGTAAACATCTTTGAATTTCAATTCCATGATTTTAACATACACCCATGTAACCTCTAACCTCCCAAAAAGTTGTGTGATCATAGTGAATTTAATTTATGATACATTAAATAATAGTTTATTTAAAAACAAATTTGGATTAAAAAGAGACATACCCCTAAAGAAAAAGACATTGGTTCACAAGATGAACTTCCCATGATAGGCCAATAATCATGGTGAATTCCATCAATAATATATGTCCTTATTTTTCAGGATTTTTTATTTAAAACATTAATTATTTGATTAATTTTACCCAATTAATATACTGTTATATTAAGATTTGGGTGATTTAATTTTAAATAATAAACATGGAGAAAAATAAATAGAAATTCATAATTTTATGTCTATTTGAGATTATGCAATTTGAGTGGAAATTTTACTCAGTTATTTGATATATTCTTAGGTAAAATATTGATCGGTAGCTTGGTCATTCCTCAAACATCAAATATAGGCACATATTTATCCATAGGGTTCATCATTATAAGGCTTAGGGGATGTCTATCTGGGGTGTGACTAGAGGAGGAATATTTCATGAAAACTACACAATGGTTGGAAAATTCATCGTGATAGGAGAACTCTGAGTTAGAGGGAAATAGTATGTAGTGGAAGGATTAGAGTCTCACTGGCTTGAGGTTTCACACAACAATGGTAGGGTTCCTTAAAACCCCATAGAACATAAATGGGAACGATTAGACATAGGAAGTTCTATATATGATTGGGTTCCAATATTCATATTAGATGTCGGATAGGGATAAATATATGTACAATTCTTCTTAACAAAAGTGATATTGTTTTATACCGAGAAAAGCCCACCCATTTAGACAGACACATGATACCACATCTACCACCTTCCACCTTCTACATCATATGATTACTGCTGAACGTCATTGGTGAATGCCCTATTTTCCTTAATTGGAGCCTGATCACATGCCTAATTTTTTTTTAACGTTAGGAAAAACCATCAATGAAGGATTAAGCAAGGGAAAACCACCAAGTGGATGAAAAAAATATAAAAATATGTTCATAATAATATAATATTAAACTATCCATCATGAAGGCCATAAGATATTGATGATGGAAAATTGGTAGGTAAATCATTTTCACCGCAACTATGCTATTGAATACCAAGGGAGGGATAATGGAGAGCACTAAAAAAATGGGTAATTTATACCCACTATGATAGAAACTTCACCATAGCATCAATGTGTTCATAGATTCCACACTAATAGAGTCACATGCATCATGTATTATCCTACAACACCATTTTCATAAAGGATTTAGTTGATGAAAAATAAGCTACACCCTAGGGTATTTATAATGGTATATAAGTGTTTATATTCCATTTGGAATGGAATTTTGTGAGAAATAAAATTTTCAACGCAACAATTTCTACAACAATATTGGAATATAATGCATTAAAAATATAAGATATTCTGTCATGTATCCCAGATACACCATGAGGTGCCAATAACAACATTGGAATGTTTTCAGTTGAAGAAGGATTGACTATGTGGGATATGGATATACTATATCCATTCAAAGGCATGTATAAATGAAAACATAAATTATGAATCTTGTTCTAGGACATTTCAATCCATGCTATGGAATGTTTTTGTGCTATAATATTAAATACCCACGAACCATAGGACATCCATGGACAACACAATGATTATTAGGATAATTTCGGGAACTATATGCATGGGGTCCATATATGCACACCAAGAGGTAGAATTTGTTCAAAAAACACAGATAAACCACTATCAAATCAATCTTGTGATGAAAGTATATATGAAAATAATGGAAAGGAAGATTCATGATAAATATAATTTAAATGATAAAATATATACAAGGGACTCCCTTGTCTATAAAAATTATTTTGAAGATGATTTATTGTGGAGGCACGAAGAAGGGGACATTAAAATATATCATTAAAAAAGGAATGGTCTGGATAAGTAAAGTCTAGAGGAGTAACTTCATACACTGTATTTCCACTCCTTTTCCCATATTATTATTTTATCTGAAGTTCCACCAATCAAAACTCCACAGCATATTCTTTAATGGAAGGGTAAAAATTAATGTCATTTGGGAATGAGGGGAAACCTATTTGTGGTGCTTCATTCTTGTACATTAATTTGGGAAAACGTTATCTTTTTCAATATTCAATGGATATAAAATATTTATTTCAGAATTCAATTTTAATGTTATTATGTTTTTGACAAATATTTGTTATTGATTATTTCTCTATTTAATAAATTTTTTATCTATCAAATTGATTTTGTATCATAATGCTTAATTATTATATGAATATGTATATTATTTTATATGATTACAAAACATGCAAGGAAGAGGAAGTGATCAAATGTGGTTTTATGGAAATAAAAATACCCAATTAGGTATTACCTAAGTAAATAAAGGTATATTTATTATGTCTTTCTCAAATAAAGAATAGATTATTCCCTAGAATGTAAATGTTAAGTACTATATTAAATTTTATCAAATTAATCAAAGATGAAAATTGTGAGAGATTGTAAAACCTTTCATTATATCTTTTAATGATGGGAATATATTTATTTTGAAAAGATCATGATTACATTAATAATGGGAATTGGAGACTAGTATGATGGCTTGGCCCAGTATTTTTATTTTATGTTTTTATTCATTTTTATACAGTATTAAAAATCAGAATCATCATATTTTCTTTTAGACCAATTAAAACTCTACTAGATCACTAATATTTGTAGGAACTTTTGTTACTTTTACAACAACTTCCATTGGAGAAATAATTTAACATTTTACATACCCTATGACTTGTTTTCAACAAAACATGACACTATTTATAGTGGGAGAGTACCAATCTATCATAAATTACTGATGACAATGTCCTCTAATGAATAACTATTTTCATTTTATCTTGATATTGAATAAACATTTCTTACTAGAATTAGGAATGTTAATTTAGATAAAAATATTTAAGGTAATAATCTTAAGGAATCGAGTGATACTTATTGTTTTCACTATGAGTCTGTAATCATGTTAATAAACCCAAACCATACAACAAAAGACCTATGTGCCCCATAATTTTACAATAAATAAAATTAATTAGCTATTCCTACTTTAAATAACTGTATTAAATCAAAAATAAATATTATTTAATTTTTACAATAAAAATTCATGGACTTACATGTGAAGGTATAAATAGTTATATTCATGAGGTCCCCACTATTTTATTCTGTTTGAATCCTCTTGGAATCACTGAAGTGAATGTAATTTTGAGGGAATCAACCTTTTTCTCTTGAACATGATGTTATGTAGTGGTTGTGAAACCCACAAAAGAATGTGACCCATAACTAGGAATAATTATAGAGGTCATACTAAAAATATTCTTACCATCCTCCTCAATCCAAATAATAATAATAGAGCTATACTCTAAACTTAAATCATCTAGATAAATTCTGTAAAATTATTGGAAATAGATAAATAATAATTTTTTAAGATTCCATTATCAAGTAGTGGAAGAAAAATATATTTTTTCTTCTCATACTAAGGAATTTTTGAAATTAACAGGAATGTCTTAAATGATACTAAAACTATGATTTTACTGAAAATTCACCAATGGACGATTGAATCATGATCTGGAAGATTTCATAAAATTCAAACCAATTCTAAACATTAATTACATGTACAAGATGGATTGATGAGGTAATAAATTCTACCTGAACACCTTTACATGAAACCAAATTTGAATAACTAACAATTTTATTGAAATATATTGTAGTGAAGTTTGTGAACAATAAGAACCACACCTGGCATATGTAATTTTTTATCCAATAATATTAATAATCAATATATTTAAATGAAAGGGATGGAATGTTTTGTGACAACATTATAATTATATAAAGTCTATGTAAATCATCCCTGTAAATAGAACTCACAAGCCCCACCATGATTTAGACCACACAAACTGTGATATTATTTTTTTCTAAAATAAAACCGAAATCTACCACTTTACCATCAAAAAAATGGGAAACTACTACCATTACAACAATATTACGAAAGTCTACACCAAAAACATTCTTATCAACCACCTCCTACCAAACACAAGTTTAATTATAATCCCCAAAATAGATGACAATAATCTGATAATAAACAACAATGTTCCATGTAAAATAGGATATAAAATAAGAAGGATAACCTCAAAAATTAGTTCAAAAGACTTATGGAAATGCCAACAAAAACACTAGGAAAATTTTTAGAATAAAAATTACTTAATACAAAGTAGACTGTAAGAATGATTACAATAAGGTGTGGAAAGGATATTCAGCCACCCGAATCCATGGTGCTCAGTCCGAACATAAATAATGGGAGGAGAAAATCTAGAATATATTATTTAAAATAATCCCAAACAACCCAAAGAAGTATATAATAGGAAATAATAATAAAAGGTAAAGATATAGTATGTAAAGACCTGAAACAACCTTGAAAATAAAATATGTAAAATAAGGACATTCACCTACCATTACTTTCTTGGTTTATTTATTAATATAATAATACAGATGAGAAAATTCAAAAGGTAGATTAAAGAAAAATTTTAAATCGATGGAATAAACATCCCTATCTTCCAATCCATCTTAAAATTTTGTAGCATCCTGAATTTCACAAGGATATTCTCACCAAAATAAAGATAATAAATGTGAATGAGAGAATAATATTAAAGAGGAGTGGATTTTCTCACATTTGATAACACCACCAAGAATTAAAATCTTTTAATATATAGGGACATTTTATATTCCTTTCACTACCAATTATTTGAATTTTTATAATGATTTATGGGATCCTCGTTTTTCGACAAATCTCATTCCTTAATCTATGTTACTATATTTTATAATTTGGGAATAAAATCCTATAAGAGTGGTGGTCTAATTGAAAAAAACATGTTTTCTTTGAAGGATATTTATATTATGGGCTTGTAAGACTAAAATGATTGATTTTACAATGGATTTATGTGTACCTACCAGAAAGGATGATAAATAACCCTACCAATCACTAGTAATTATAAGATGTATATTCCAGAATATTGCCTAGATAATAATAAATATATATTTTTGGGTCTGAAAAAGATATCAGGGAATATTTAAAATATTTTATTCATTTTAGAAATGATGTATAATAAACAACGAATCTATTTAATAAAGATTAAAATTAGTATTGTAAAAGAAGTGACACAGGATGTTCATTGGTACCTGACCTTCTGTATAGTACACTCACTATGTGAGTCTCTAATTCTTTTAGAGACTCTACATACTATCTATGTATAGAGAATCTAAAAAATAAATTTTATTTGTGGGGTGATGCATCATTTTCAAATACATATATATGATAATTTTCATTAAAAGGCGAGGTTTTAATTTTGAATACCCCCCAAATGAAAATTCACATTACGCGGCGAGTCATCAATCTTTTTATCCATAAACATTGATTTTTCTATTACAGGGTGAGTAGACCCCCCATATGGACAGGTCTAAGAAGTAGAATTCTTGTGTGAGAGACAAAATGTGTGAGAGAAGAGAGAAATAGTCCATGAAAGTGATTTTAATAGGTAGTCATTTACCGCGTATCACAAAGTAAATTATGGCATAAGAATCATTCCACATAGTATAAGTAGTGGTCTGTATAAAAAATATTCCTTTTTGGATAATCCATTTTCATATGAAACCACTTTAAGGAAAAACATTCAGTATTCCACATGTGGATGGAATCCTTGCAGGTGACTATCCCACATAGAAAATTGTCTGCAGGATGAGGGCCTTCTGCCTTGGTACCCTTTCATGAAGTGTTCAATCTTATCTTGGCTCCTCCTCATACTATTCAAACTACCGTCTTTTTTAGCCTCTTCCATTAAGAACTAAGACCCAAATGGGCCCCTTCACAAACACCTAATAGAAGAACCCTTCTATATCCTTGAGATATATATGATAAGAATAAGAGGGCACACTAGCATGTCCTCTCAATAATACATTAATGTGGTTAATATGGTCATATTTGTAACTAAACTCAAAAGGGGGATCCTTATAATGTTACCAATCATACATTCCCAATACAATGAGGGTCCGAACCTTGGAGAAAATTCTAAATACATCTCAGTTTTAGATATTTAGGGGGTGGATCACACGTTATTTTCCCTTTTAGGGTTAGTGTCTTATCCCACTCTCATCTGTAGAATTGAGAATTATGGAATCCCTACTGTAGTAAGCCCTTGTACTTTCCTATGGGTTATACCTAGAAGAGTAGATAGATGTTACTATCTTGGTTATCAATGAAAGAAAAGAGACTGACACATTAAAAGACATTACTCTCTCCCAACACCCTTACCTCATCCCCAAATGGATGAAGTAGATCATATGGGTTTTTAGATCTTCTATTTTCTATTGTTTCACATAGAAAGAATAAAACACATAGGCTTAGTGTTCAATTATGATCATGATATCCGCATGATCAAATACCTATATTGAGAAGAGATTACCATTATAAATCGTCAAATTGACTTCCATGGGAATCTTATTTATTATAATCACTCAATATATTCTACTACCTCCTCAAAGGGACATATATTCCATAAGAAAAATAGAAAATTTCCTCCTATTTTGTATAATCCCCAAAACCCATTTATCACAAAATCAACGAGTCATATTCCCCGCAAGGAAAACACAACTGGGCCTCCTCCAAATGTGTATGCCCCAAATCTCCAAATTATTTTGGGTTTGATTCCAAACAAAATGGAATACATTGGAATAATCCCGTAGTTCAAAACCCAATGCCCCAATTTCAATCAAATGTTATTTAGGATACATCCCCAGTAGGCTCATATCCAACCTAGAATATTATTTTAATTTTCGGTCTATTTCAAGAGCATATGTATTTAGCTATATATTCCAAGTAATATCATTCCCTCACCTAGGATTACACATCTCTTTTAGGTTCATTATAGCTACCTAGTTTTAATTCATACACTCACTAGGTTTCATTCGCCTATATGTCCTTATTGTATGATATTAAACTATGCTGTTTTCCCCCGTCACATGACCTTATAATGTATAATGTTTTCCGTTATGTGGAAACCAACTAAATTGGTTCTAATTCCCATTTCAATGACATGTAGTAATGCATTATCATGGTTATAATCTGACCATAAAAAAATTTCAATATTTTCGAACGATGTTAGAATCCAAAGAATGAAATTGTGTGTCTTAATCCCTTTATCTTGATAATAAACGAAATAAGAATCTATATTTAGTTTAAAAGAGAGAACCATCTTTGGAGAAAGTCAAATAAAAAGAGATATCTCTCTCGATAAAGAACCTCATAAACATAAACATGATTCAAAAATCAACACATTCCAACTACTTGACTGTTTACATAATGGAGACTCATATGATTATAAGGATTTTATAATGGGTTAATGAATAAATATTAAATATATAAGGGAATCTTATATTATGAAATAGTTTCCCCCCAGAGGGTGTGATGATGTTGAAAACCCATCCTCTTATCCAAATTGTTTTTAGAAGGCCTTAGTGGAGAAATCAATGAGGCCTTATATCTTAGGAAGGAAGATCTACATTGACTCAAAATGAGTGCGGGTGTTGGAGCATGTTAGAAAAAAATGATGAAACCAACATGAATCCATTTTATCTACATCCCACATGAGATAGCCTTTATTATTCATGCCTTATACAAACAAAAAAATTGTGATACCAATGTAAATATTAATGAAAAATACAATGTTGTAACCCACATGTCAGACCCCTTCAAACACAAAATTATGGAGGGATGAATCTTGGATCAATAATAAATAATTATACATGCATTAATTTATTTTAATTTATCTATGATAGTTAGTTCATATTTTTTTCCATATGTATTCAAATACTTTTTTAAACAACTCCCTTAAATATAATCAAACGGGTCCCTGTCAACCAATCAAAATATTTTCAACTACTTCCAAGTCCTCATAAAATTAGAAAACACCATCTAAAACCTATTATATATTACAATGGGTCTTAGAAATATACATTCTAGGGTACAACCAAAATGGTGTTATCCTAATCCCATAGGCATATCAACAATATCTGTAGCTCATGAATCCCCACCAGTCATCCTCTCAATGATAGCTGGCTGTCCAAAAGTTGACAAAACTAGTTTCCATGTAGAAAAACATCCAGAGGGTATCCGAATAACACTATTAAGAATTACTCCCTTTTGTAATGGATGTTGGTCAAGAGGTAACTGATGGGCTCATCCAGAAAACATTGAGGTCCCTTCAATGGGATCCTTCTAATAGTCTTTATCACCAATGACATGCTACATCAAACAAATCAGTAAAATGTGGTTTCCACTCGTAGGAGTTTAGCCTGTGTAATTCTATCTTGGGAACCCGGAATATTATGCTGAGGGAAAAAACCTATTATCACAGACTTCAGATTTACCTATGTTACCTACCAAGAAGACATCTAGAGTCGTTCGGTGGAAAATCAGGATAAAATAAAAACACATTCTAACACTAGTTGAGCCTTACAACACAGTTTGACTCCATCCAAATTATCCTCCCATTCAAATTTTTTGGAAAACCATGAGTAGGAGAACCCAGATTCCCATATATATCATTCCTACCAACATAGTTTAGTGGCGCCCTAAGAAACAAGTTCATATATCAATCTTAAAAACTTGTGGTAGACCCATACACTACCTCCTCACATTATTATTGATGGTATATCCTAACAATAAAAAGAGGTAGTGAGAAGGAACATATTACTCTCCCAGCAAGAGAATGGGAATATATTCCCATTCCGGATGAAGAATTAACTCTTTATATCATAGAAATGATTGTGGGTTATACATCAATAAATTTAAATATTCTATATGTTTTCCAGGACATAATGATATAATAGATTATGATTAGGATTTGGCCACACAACCCCACCTCCAAATATGATGTGACTCAGTAAAATAACTTGAGAGTCACCATTGAGCATATGCATATACCTTCTCGAATGTATAAGGGAGGTGGACATTCCATGATATATAGAAAATCGAATCAGGCCCAAATATCCATTCCAATAGGATGTCATTGTTCTACTCTAGTGGCCATTCCAAGGAACACAAATATTCTTAACAAAATTCCTCAAATCTATTAGAGAATTCTAGAAACAATATGAACTAATTATATAGTTTTCCATTTATGGTAGTCGTTTCCAATATAAGCTGGTACCAATCACTTAGAGGATGAATTTATAAAAAAAACGTGCCTTTAAAAGTGCTAGAATTGACCTTTATCATTGCTAGAAAATCACTGAATACCTTAGCACAGTTAAAAGTCCCTGGATTTTATCAACGCTAAAAAAGCACTCATAAATGGTATATTTTTCAATGAAAATAAAACAACAAATAATTCATACTTTTATCTGTGATTTTAAAGGAGTTATAACAAACCCCATTTATACAGGCTTTTATTTAGCAATGATAAGTAGTTCATTTAACAACTATTTAAAAAGCCCAGATGAAATTGTGTCTTTTATTAGTTCTTTTAAAAGCGCTAATAAAATAAGAACTTTTCAGCTATATTATTTGTAATTTTAAAATCATGGTTTATCAAATAAAATTAACTTGTAGATAAAGATAAAGATTTTTAACACATTTATAAGCATCAATACAAGTTTCATTTATCATCACTTTTAATAGTGCTGATAAAGGGAAACATTATTAGAGCATTTTGTAGCACTGATAAAGGTGAGATTTTAGTGTAATGCTTCAACACAATACTTAACCAGAAACAAATTTATTGTGCTGCAAAAACCCACTGCATTAGTAGAAATAGAAAAAATGATTACCAATATAAGATACATGTACTGAATTTAAATTTTATAATATTTATAACACAAATGAAATAAAAAAAAGACTATTATAAAGTACGCTAGTTGTTTTTTGATAAATTTAATGTAAATTTTGAATAACATGGCGAAAATGATGTCATAAAGATCACATAATTAACCAAATTAATTTGTGACTGATTCATAAACACCACCAATGACTTATGAAACATTGTACCAAACTACCAAAATAATCAGAATGATTTTTCTTAGTTTGGAGTATGTCAGTTATTTTTAGGATTAAAATTAATGTCAGTTTTGAATAAAAAGAAGAACATGTAGTAATATTACTCACACCATGTTTCATATTGATGTGAGTATGATCCCTACATGTCACAAATTACATATGGACAGTTATTCGGAAGTACTAAATCAATCTGAACGTTCTTTATTGGTTTTGAGTATGTCAGTTGTTTTTTCACATAAATCAATGTGAATTTTGAATAAAAAAGAAGCACTTGGAGTCATACCCATGACACTGTTTGTTGGACTGAGGCCCTACATAATGATAAATGTTCCACATGACCCATGGATCATTTTACAATAGTATAAAAACAAATGCACTGTATTTATATAGTTTTGAGTACACCACATGTGTTTTTTAACTAAAATGAAAGCTTAAATTGGAAACAAACACTTTAAGCCATATAAGTGGAATTGTGTTGGGGTTAGACATGATAATAATTCATATAAATTAATAAATAATTACAAATCATTTTTAAAAATTATAAAGGCAATCCAAGCACATTTTCATAGTTTTTAGTGAGTGACACTTTTTGTACTAAATTATTAATTTTTTAATAGATAATAGACACTTGAAGTCATACTACTCACAACATCTGTCAATTTTATTTTAGGATGATCTCTACACCTCAAAAACTTAGTATGGATCATTTTCCTAGAGTACCAAAACAATATGAGTTCATTTTATTATTTTTTAATAATTCGGTTTTTTTCCAATAAAATTAATGTAAATTTTGAGTAAAAACTCACACTTGAATTCATACAAGACACTGTCACATACATAAAATATTTTAAAGTTATTTTTAATTTATTTTACATTCATGCTTTGTTTTGGGGGTTTCCAAAGGTTTTATGGAGAATAGGTGAGTTTTAATGAATTGGGCCAAACCGTGAGCCCAATTCCAGATTTAAAAATAAATTTTGTTTCTTCTATAACTTTTTAAGTTTGTAATATTTTTCCATAATTACGACTCCTAAATGTCCTCACCTAATATATTAACACCAAATATAAATTTCGAGCCTTTATAAATCCATAATCATGGAGGATTGGCGTTTTTATTTAAGAATTGGGCCAACCCGAAAGCCCATTTTCCAGATTAAAATGGTTTCTTTTTTTCAATATCATATTCATTATAATGATTTTTGGTTATTTCACCTCCCCCTCGACCCTAAGAAGACGAGGCGCGCTCCCATTCATTTTCCCCCTCTTTGGAGCTCGTTTGCATCAAGATTGAGTGATGAAATTATTAGGGTTTCTAAAATTGGGCAGATTTGAGGAGGTAAGTTATTTCCATCATAACTCTCTCAATTATTACTCTTTTTCCCCCATTCTAGTCCCTATATTATCTCATAATCCTTATTAGAACATCCCTTGAATGTTTGGATGTTTTAAAATTCATATTCTGGTGGATCTTGTGTCATTTTATTCAAGATTGTTTTGAGTAAGTGTTTCTCTCTTCAATTTTTCATTCTCCTTTGGGTCTCCTCCCTCTTTCATTATGTTCTAAAATGTCCAGAAGTTAGGGTTAGATCCTAATGTCTGATTTATTATCTTTTGGGTCAATTTTTGGTGGCCTAGGTCTGTATTTATATTCCTTTTGGTGCGGCGGTGGTGTGCTTAAGGTTTCGCACCATGTTTTGAGGGTTTCGAATCAAAAGGTAGGTGATAACATGTGTAACCATTTTATGATTAGTTAGCTTGCTTGGTTTATTAATTTAGTATATTTATAATATGCTTTTTGTGGTGTGAAAACTATTTTTTGATTAATTTTGTTAAACATTTAATTTTTAGTTGGATTTTAGCTTGAAATTGGGTACTTTTCATGTGTGACTCTTGGGGTAATGTTTGGGTTTAGTTTATAACATATGAAAGTGATTTATTAGTCTTGAAAGAGGGAGACAATTCTGGTTTGGTAATTCCTTATTATCATGTAGGCCTCGAAAAGATATTTTTGATGGATTTAAAGGTGTATAACTATGTTGTACTTCTTGAAGGTGATTTATGAAAACGTGTGTTTTTCATGTGTATCTTTGTGGTATTATTTGATATATTTTTATAACACTTGTGGGGTGCTTTAATAATTGTTTGAGGGATGAAAATTCTGTTTTGGATTGTTATTGGTATGATTTTGGTTTTGAATGAGGGGTTTGAAATGGGTTTAGTGTGAAAACAATGGTTATACCTCTTGGTTTTGTTTCATAAAAATTGAAAATGTTTTATTTGGTTAAAAAAAGTTGGGAAGGGGTGTATATGTAATTTTTGGGTGAGTGTGTTCACCTAATGTGGGTTTCTGAATGGTAAAGTGGTGATTTGAGATGTCAAACATTTTTAGAATGTTTTCTAAATTGCCGAAATGTTTTACTAAATTGTGTTTTGTGTGCGAAACACGGGTGTAGGATGTTTCGTGTGAGTTTATTGATAAAATGAATTGTGAAGGTGAGAAGGGTATTATGTGACATGTGTGTGGGATTTTATGTGAGTTGAATATCTTTTAATGTTTTTATAAAATCGGTTAAAGGATTTTTGGAAGTGTTAAAGAAATTGGAAAAGTAGTGTATGAAATTTTGGTGTAAGTTTGATTTCAAAATGCATTTGAATGAAAAGTGTAATTTTTGACTTCTGTGATGTACATGGGGCTGTTTGGTTAATGTGTGATGTGGAAGTGATATTTTCATGTGAAAACTATACTTCTTGGATTGTTGAACTTGTTTGAGAAGAAAGGGAAAACCCTGGTATCTAGGTGGGTGGACGTGTACTAGTATGCTAGTGAATCCGTGAGGTTTGGCCTCAGTTTCACTTAGCACGATTGACGCTTACAACTCTAACTAAACTATGATGATGATTATTGGGGACCACTAGGTTATGGGTATGATCTATACTAGTGGCTCGTGCATAAGAACATATATTTTTTGTGGTTACTCTCACCGAGATACGAGGTACCTAGGACCCACAGCTAGCTAATTCCTAGGGGTTATTTCCTATTACTTTTGCTCATTAGATCCTTTGTACTTACCGTCGGCATATGGTATTGTTGGCTGGAAAATTCAGTAGCTTTGTTATTTATTTTAATATTTTTGGTCTTTTAAAATTATCCCACATGAAAACTGTTTTCATATATTGTTTCTTCCTTTAGAAAATTGTAACTAGCATTTCTTATTAACAAAACATTCAATGCTTTTTGTCATGAAATGTTTATCACGTGGAATATATTAGAGGTGGTATCCTACTGGGCTTTCGGTCACACCCTACTTACAGCTTTGGGTGTAAGTAGACTTGCTTATTTTATGTCACGGGTTTGGGTAAATGATTTATGCCATTGGTTCAGGTTTTTAGCTGTCTATTGGGATGCAGTGTCGTGGAGATGGCTTGAGGGCGGTGCCTCATTCCATGTGGAGGTTATTGGGCTGTCCTTATTTGGTTTTGTAACATTGTATTGGTCTTTAAACATAGTTTTATCTTATTTATTTTAATTCTCGAATTTTGTAAATGACGGTTTTAGTTGAAAATCCAGATTTCTTTTATTGAGTTTGATTGTTGTTTAATGTTTATAAAATCGGGTAAATCATTCCCAATTATCATTATATGATACCCGGGCACTTGTGACCGCCCGTGGGGATTGGTAACACCCTTTGGGCCTTGTCACAAGCTGGGTTTGGTGGTGTTTTGATGGAGACCAGATCCGGTTCGTGACAAAATTGTATCAGAGGAGGTTCTGGTTAGCTCTTTTGGTAACGTTATTTAGGGAACAGTCGGGATAGTATAAAGTTAGGATTGTTGGGACTTGGTAGTTTGGTTATGGTTAGTTTGCCTAATCACCACACCTCATGACATGATTTGAGTCACCAGGGGAAGTCGGTATTTATCATATTCCATTGGTTTTCTTGTGTTGATGATGATTAGGGAAAATGAAAAGAGAGTTGGGTTAATGGTCTCAGTGAGCTCACAGGGCCTGGCAAGCCATGTGAAGCTATGGATATTCCCTAGAAAACTCTCTATGACAGTGAAGTGATTGGAAAATGGCCACCAACCAAATTTCCAAGTCACCCACTAAAACTAGTTTCCTCTCGCATTATTTTGTGCTTTAGTTTTGAAATCTTGGCACTTTAGTTTTAAGGTGACTTGGTTTTAAGAAGCGTAAATTTTTTATGAAATGATTTTCAAATAAATATGGAATGGTTTGGTTTATGAAATGGAGGAACTGAATTTTCATAATTTTTTTGAAATGTAAACTGGTGTTCTTACACCTCTTTGAAAGCAGGAACTATATTGATGTTGGTTTTGAAAAGTGTTTCCAATAGAGTTTTTTAAACAATCTATGTGCATTTCAATGGGATGAGATGTTTTAAAATTGATATGAACATCTTGAAAGTGAGTTATTTTCTAAATGGTTGTGAATTTCTAAATTTTTTTGTAAGATGTTAGTTGGGATTTTGATCTCGTGGTTAGCAGTTTTGAGAAAAAAGGATGTGTTGGTTGACCGTTTTGGTTTTGAAAAGTGGAACACATTTTTGTTTTAACCATTGGTATTTTCATGAGAAACCACATGAATGGGGTTATATGGGAAGATGCATGGTTTATGACATGACTGGATGATTGTCGAGATGGATATGAGGAGGGTGCCTGGTGTGGCACAGAAACATGCATGTGTAAGGCCCATGGGATACCATTGGTGGATGCAGTAACCGCTGAACCATTTGTTTTCAAAGATATGTTTTTAAAGAGAAACATGAAGACTTGATGAATTGTTTGGAATGGTTAATATTATGTGTTTTTTTTAAAATGTTTATGTTTTGGGATGTTTTGAGTCCAAGAACCCCTCCTGTTTGAACTGTGTTTTGGGTTTGGGTTTGGTCAGTAAGTTGTGTTATAGGGATAGTTAGTGGTCTCTTATGAAAAATGTTTTGGGAATCCTTTATGATGGTTCCCTTCATGTGTTTGGATCTGGTTTGTGGTGTATCTTGACTAATGTACCATCTTGGTTGGGTCCTTGGGATCAACCATTGGATAAGGTACACCCCCATTAAAGGATAGTGAACAAATCAAGTGAAACCATGACTATTTCGCCATTTTATGACCCTCTAGTTGATCAATATAAGGAATATTTTTCTTTAGATTTGTATGTTGAGTCTACACCCACTCCTTTATTTGATTTTTAGATCCTCTTGTAATAGGAGAGTGCTCGTGGAAGGGTGAAAGAGACCATAGTTTCTTATGTTTCCTGATTCGTAGAAGGTGGAAGTGGTCTAGGGTTTTTAGTGTGGATGAGTGTCTCGATGGTGTCTATGAGGGCCTTTGGGGTTCTTCAAAGTTTCTTTGAAGCATGAGTTCATGTTAAACCAACAGTGTGGGAAATATGGTCACGATAGGTAATTGTGGCCAATTTCTAGAATTATGTGTTGTTTGGGGATGTTGTATAAGGTCCCTCTCCATGCATTATTTATATCAGTCGCAATGTCCATGTTTGGTGATGCCTTATGATGTCATGTGCTCGATTGACCATATAAGAGAAAGTAGTGAAATCCTTAGAGAGTCTCTATTGTGTTGGGTGAATGTCTTCATTGGAAAAACTTTAAAATCATCCATTTTAGAGGAAGGTGAGTGTAGGTGTTCTTTACTTCTATTGTTTCTCACCTGAAGAAACAAGGTGTGAAGTGTGTGCATCTTCTTAGCCCTTGTTTCAGTGAAATATCAGGATAGGGTAAAGTGAGTATGGAATTTGTTATGACTGGAAAACTTATCTTGGGTTTTGGTGTAGTTGTTGGTGTCACTGAAAGAAGAATTCTCATTCAGTGGGTTTCTGAAGACTAACTGCGAGGTCGAAGATGCTTCAATAATTTGAGCTCCAACCATAGGTCTCGGAAAGAAGCTGGCTCATAGTCAGGGGAAATCACAGGGTCATTTAAACCCTTGTACAAATTATTATCCTAAATATGAAAGATAGAATGAGTATAAACCTATGGTATCATTATCTTTCATTTTATTCACGTTTGGTGGAAATAGATGGAGGGCCGTGTACCCATGACATCGCCCAATGTCATTCCCTCCCCCTTTGGTTTCCATTGAGTCTTTGGAGAATGGATGGAAATTTGGCTAGACATGTTGAGCACATGGTTTGTGAACAATTAAGATAGACTGTGTGCCTGGAATCCATGTAGGAAGATTGATCATCACAGTTTGTTGACGGTTTCACAAATTGTGCGGTCTAACCATGTGACCTTCCCAAATCTTGAAATTTTTGGGTCTTTCTGTGTCGACCAATACTGGTCGATTAAGATTGTTGGTTCTTATGGTGGGGAGAACCAATATGATTCTCATGTATGTTCCTTAGTAAATTTTGAATGTATGTCTACCCTAGGTACCCGGGAGTCCGTTCAGGCCTCCCCCTATTAGTGTCCTGAATCTGTCTCAAAAAAATATTGGTTGTCTCTTATAGTGGGGAGCATATTAGTTTCCCATCGTACCAGTAACATAGATTTATCTATGGTTTTGGATTGGTATAGATAGTATCGTTCAGAGATATCTAGCTACCAACATCTTCCTTGAGTAAACATTGGGACTGGAGAGCGCCCAATGGTTTAGTTAAAGTAAGGTAAGTGTAACCTTGTTCAATGTTGTTGTTCGTTTGGGTGAATTGCATGAGGCTTGTTCGGATAGTGTTTGAAGAGTTTTATTTTGGGATAAAGTATGAATGTTATTGATACTTTCAGGAAAGTGGTGTAAGTTATGGTTGTGAGATTAATCCTTCTTTAATTGATAACTGGAGGTGTTTTGGCCTTTGGGGGTGAAACCACACAAGGTAGTACCTATTGGTTTTTCAGTGGGGTTTGGTTGTTGCTTTAACATTGTTGTGACTTTCCGGGGTGGAAATTTTTCAAGGTGGGGGTAATTGTCACATACATAACTTATTTTAAAGTTTTTTTTAATTTATTTTCTATTCATGCTTTGTTTTGGGGGTTTCCATAGTTTTTATAGAGAATAGGTGAGTTTTCATGAATTGAGCCATACCGTGAGCCCAATTCCAGATTTAAAAATATTTTTTTTTATTTTATAATTTTTTCATTTTTTAATATTTTTCAGTAATTACAACTCCTAAATATCCTCCCATGATATGTTAACTCCAAATTTAAATTTAGGGCCTTTATAAATCAATAATCATGGGGGATTGGGGTTTTTATTTGAGAATTGGGCCAACCCGAAAGCCCATTTTCCAGTTTTAAATTGATTCATTAATATTTTAATATCTTATTCATTAAAATGAATTTTTCGGTGATTCTACCTCCCCTCGACCATAAGAAGCCGATGCGCGCTCCCATTCATTTTCCCCCTCTTTGGAGCTCGGTTAATTCCCGATTGAGTGATGATATTCTTAGGGTTTCTAAAATCGGGCAGATTTGAGGAAGTAAGTTATTTCCATCATAACTCTCTCAATTCTTATTATTTTTGTCCCATTTCAGTTCCTATATGATCTCATAATCCTTATTCGAACATCTATTGAATGTTTAGATGTTTTCAAATTCATATTCTGGTGGATTTTGGGTCGTTTTTTTCAAGATTGTTTTAAGTAATTGTTTCTCTCTTCAATTTTTCATTCTCTTTAGGGTTTCTTCCCTCTTTCATTATGTTCTAAAATTTCTAAAAGTTAGGATTCGATCCTGAGGTCTGATTTGGTATCTTTTGGGTCAATTTTTGGTGGTATAAGTCTGGATTTATATTCATTTTGGTGCGGTGGTGGTGCGCTTAAGGTTTCGCACCAAGTTTTGAGGGTTTCGACTCAAAAGGTAGGTGATTCCATGTGTAACCATTTTATGATCAGTTAAATTGCTTGGTTTATTAATTTAGTATATTTATAATCTTATTTTTGTGGTGTGAAAACTATTTTTTGATGAATTTGGTTAAACAGTTAATTTTTAGTTGTATTTAAGCTTGAAATTGGGTACTTTTCATGTGTGACTCTCGGGGTAATGTTTGGGTTTAGTTTATCACATATGAAAGTGATTTATTAGTCTTGTAATGGGCTGCCAATTCTGGTTTGGTAATTCCTTATTATCATTTAGGCCTTGAAAATAAATTTTAGATTGAGTTTAAGGTGTAAAACTGTGTTGTACTTCTTGAAGGTGATTTATGAAAACGCGTGTTTTTCATGTGTATCTTTGTGGTATTATTTGATGTATTTTTATAACACTTGGGGTGATATAATAGTTGTTTTAGGGATGAAAATTCTGTTTTGGATTGTTATTTTTATGATTTTTGTTTTGAATGTGGGGTTTGAAATGGGTTTAGTTTGCTAACAATGGTTATACCTCTTGGGTTTGTTTTATAAAAATTGAAAATGTTTTATTTGGTTAAAAAAAGTTTGGAAAGGGTGTATATGTACTGTTTGGGTGACTGTGTCAACCTAATGTGGGTTTTTTAATGGTAATGTTGTGATTTGAGATGTCAAACATTTTTAGAATGTTTTATAAATTGCCGAAATGTTTTATTAAACTGTGTTTTGTGTGCGAAACACGGGTGTGGGATGTTTCGTGTGAGTTTATTGAAAAAATGAATTGTGAAGGTGAGAAGGGTATTATGTGACATGTGTGTGGGATGTTATGTGAGTTTAATATCTTGTAATGGTTTTATAAAATCGTTTAATGGATTTGTGGAAGTGTTAAAGAAATGGGAAAAGTGTTTTAGGAAATTTTGGTGTGAGTTTGATTTCAAAATGCATTTGAATGAAAAGTGGGATTTTCGACTTGTGTGATTTACATGGGGTTGTTTGGTTAATTTGTGATGTGGAAGTGATATTTTCATGTGAAAACAATACTTCTTGGATTGTTGAACTTTTTTGAGCACAAAGGGAAAACCCGGGTATCTAGGTGGGTGGACGTGTACTAGTATGCTAGTGAATCTGTGAGGTTTGGCCTCAGTTTCAATTAGCAAGATTGACGCTTAAAACTCTAACTAAACTATGATGATGATGATTAAGGACCACTAAGTTATGTGTATGATCCCTACTAGTGGCTCGTGAACGAGAACATATATTTTTTGTGGTTACTCTCACCGAGATACGAGGTACCTAGGACCCACAGCTAGCTAGTGCCTAGGGGTGATTCCTATTACTTGTGATCA
This sequence comes from Viscum album, assembly GCA_963277665.1. Lineage (NCBI taxonomy): Eukaryota > Viridiplantae > Streptophyta > Magnoliopsida > Santalales > Viscaceae > Viscum > Viscum album. The sequence goes on along the minus strand of OY728125.1, from coordinate 1,914,958,941 downwards.
TTAGATCCTTTGTACGTAGCATCAGAATACGGTATTGTTGGGTGGAAAATTCAGTATCTTTGTTATTTATTTTAATATTTTTGTACCTTTAAAATTATCCCACATGGAAACTGTTTTCATTTATTATTGCATCCTTTAGAAAATTGTAACTATCATTTCTTATTTACAAAACTTGCAATGCTTTTTGTCATGAAATGTTTATCACATGGAATCTCTTAGAGGTGGTATCCTACTAGGATTTCTCTCACACCCTACTTACACCTTTGGGGGTAAGTATACTTGCTTATTTTGTGTCACAAGTTTGGGTACAGGATTTATGTCATTGGTTCAGGTTTTTACCTATCCATTGGGATGCAGTGTCGTGGAGATGGCTTGAGGGCGGTGCCTCTTTCCATGTGGAGGTTCTTGGGATGTCCTTATTTGGTTTTGTACCATTATAGTGGTCTTTTAACATAGTTTTAACTTATGTATTTCAGTTCTGAAATTTTGTAAAAGATAGTTTTAGTTGAAAATCCAGATTTGTTTTATTGAGTTTGTTTGTTGTTTAATGTTTATAAAATCTGGTAAATCGTTCCCAATTATCATGATATGATACCCAGGCACTTGTGCCAGCCCGTGGGGATCGGGAACTCCCTTCGGGCCTTGGCACGGGCTGGGTTTGGTGTCGGTTTGATGGCAACCAGATCCGGTTCGTGACAGCCACATCATGGATCATATTGTGATATGAATGACTTATACATGCCCCAAATGACTCATAGAATTTTTTCCTAAATTTTCAAAACAATCATAATTATTTTCATCATTTTTGAGTATGCCACGTGTGTTTTTTACTAAAAGGGAATTTTAAACTGGAAACATGAAATTTGAGCCACACAGGTGGAATCATGTGTGGGTTTGAAATGATACTAATCAATATACATCACAAATTAATTATGAATTGTTTTTTTAAAATTTCAAGACAATAAAATTGAATTTTCTTAGTTTTCATTAAGTGACACTTTTTTGTATTAAAATGGTGATTTTAAACTATTAACAGACACATGGAGTCATATTGGTAACATCGTGCATCATATTATTGTCATGCCTACATGTCAAAAATGATGTATGGATCATTATACTAAAGTACCAACCAATATGAATGATTTTTATTGGTTTTGAGTATGTTAATTGTTTTTTCACTAAAATTAATGGAAATTTTGAATACAAAAATGCATTTGAGTCATATTACGAACACCATGCATCATATTGTGGTGTAGTTGATTAATTCACATACCAAATGAATCATATATAATTTAATAATGTATCAAAAGAATCAGAATTAATTTCATTTGTTCTGAGTACGCCACATATTTTTTATAATTAAAATTTCATTCTAAAATATAAACACAAACTTTGAGCCATATATGTGGAATCGTTTGTGGGTTTGATATGATACTGATTCATATATATTAAAAATTAATTATTAATAATTTTTCTAAATTAAAAATATAATATGTTCATGTTTTCTCAGATTTAGTGTGTGAAACTTTTTTTAAAAACATTCAACTGATAACATACATTTGGACTCATAACGGTCACACCGTGCATCTGATTCAGGTGTGGGTGATCCCAACATGCCACAAATGACATATGGATAGTTTTTCTAAAGTATAAAAATAATATTAATTCACATTATTAGTTTTGAGTATGCCACATTTTTTTCTTTACCAAAATTTTATTTTAAACAAAAAAAGATTAAAATGGATCTTATTTGAAGTGAAAAGTGTTGTGTTCACTTTTAAACAATTTATATCCCACATAATCATGGTATGATCCTTATATAATTTATTTCTCAACAATTTTATATTTTGCCAGCCAACCACCCATATTCTCCTCCACCTCGATCATTCCATCAGTGTTCACAACTGCATCCTCCTCAACGTCAGTCGCCGACTCCGACTCTACCTAGGACTTTATCTCCACCTCTAACGTGGAATTTTCCCCTACCTCAATGTCATCCTCTTTAATTATCTATTTCTTTTTACTATTTTTAGTTCAATGCTTCGAAAAAAATTTATTACCTCTATTACTCTTCTCCATGAGAAAGAGATAAAAAGTATTATATAATAATTCTAACACTAATGTATGACACCAAAAATATCTTTATAAGTTCATAACTCATACTACATCACTAACATCGTAGGTAATCAGCTAAATATATTTTTGGCATAAATTTAAAAAAAAAGAATGCTTATCCATTATCACTAAACAAATTAATTTTTTAGGGTAACTATTTTTTTAGGAATCTTGATAGTACTGCAAAAATAATGAAAAAAAATTATATGATATATATTTAATAAAATTTTAATTACCATTAGTAATTACCTGTTTGGGGATGCGGTTCATTTCATGATTTATGATTTCTCTTATAAATTTAGACACATAACATCCACAATTTATTGCATTATATTGTTTCAAACATAGAAGAAACATTGAAAAAAATAAGTAAAATATTTTAAAATGTTTTAATAGTTAAATATATCTATATATACCTTAATTTATAACATTTGGAGTAATTAATATGCATTATATTTTCAAACACAGACTTCACACCATGATCTAGATTTTATTTAGCGACCGCCTTATCATAAAAAAAGTATCTTTATAACAAAGATTGATAGTATAATTTTATGTTTACCTATAAAATGTAGATTTTAGTGTTTTTTATATTCAGAATACACATCATTTGTGGTTTGTTGGTTGGAAAATGATTCATTTAATAAAAAAATAAATATTTGGTGTGTCTATGTTGATAACTATCAACATCCAATGATTACTCAAAAAATGAAAAACAATTAAATAATAAAAAAATATTTTAGTTATTATACCATAGAGTTTCACCCTTGTATTATAGGGATAAAAAAGATTCTATTGTCTGATTCTTTTTTAGTAAAGACATTCACTGACCCATCTTTTTTCTCGTTAATTTATTATTTTTTAAATTTAATTTCTGGCATAGAAATGATATAGGGATTAATGAATCCAAATAATTCATCATAAGATATTCCATTTATATATTTGTAATATAAATGACCTTAACAATATTAATAGTTATTATGATAAATAAACCTATTTAACTCAATATTTAGAAGGATTTTTTTTTTGAAAATGGTCCTTCTGTATGTATTCCCAACTAGGATGCCCAACCATTAATTCATGAAAATCACATTTAGAGTCTTGCGACCAATTCTATTTGTTTAGAAATATCTATATATTTCTTCTTCATATTTAATGTAAGAAACAATTTTTTCTTTAAATGTGGTCTATGCAGGAAGATGTAACAAAAATAAATATTTCTCTTGAACCTGTTGGGATATGGTACTCTTAGAAGGTCATTTTTATTTCTTAGTCAATTAACTAGATGTTATTAATTCAAAAATTTCTTTATCGACCCCTTTATCCATATTTAATATCATACCTCATTTCATAACTTTTTTTATCAACTATAAAATTATTTTGAAATGAGAAAATATGTCTAATACTTACCTCATGTATCATTATAAGATTAGTCGACCAAGATATAAAAGCTCCAATTTAAGATTCAACTGTAGTAATATCTAGACCATCAAGTGGAACATGATACTTAGTAGTCAGATCCTAAGATACCTCAATCCCCAATTTCATGTGTTTTTTCTGGGTGGGGTGGATTATTTATCTTGTCTAAATGGATATTATACACTACACCAATCGAAACATGATAATAAATGGGTGTTGACATATGAAAATCACATAAAACCATACCCTAATTTTTTAGTACTATATTGTAATTGGGGGATATTTTATTCACATTTACGATATAGTGTAATGAATAGATTTATTATTTCAGGTATGGTGTGTAGTCGGGGGATTGAATAGCCTCAAATATAGTATTATCATTTGGTTCATGTGAAGATATTTTTCCAACCGTGGGTTGACTTTGATCATTTATTATACAATGTTATACCAAACCAAACTTCAATATAATAACTTGTAGTGAGTCTTTTTGTGTCTGAATTCATCTCATTATATTATATTCATCATAATGTTGTTTTATCTTCTTGAGATATGTTTGAACAGAGACACCAAAACCTAATCATCTTATACAACCATATTGTTCAGGCCTATTCAATGCTAATGAATGTAACATTTCTTCTGGTATGATTATTGTCGATTATTGTGTCTAAACTGTATAAAAAATATGAACATATTTATTTTTATGTAATATTTCTATAAATCACAATGAATTATAATTATTTAATTCTTACACATGATTCCCATACTTCTTTTGTGTTTTCATAAACTAATATACCATCCTTATTTATACACCATATTTGTGTAGCACATAACGTGGGATGGAAGTGGATTCATATTATAATTCATCAATCTATATATAATCAAGGTAACACATTTTTTTCATATCACATAATTAAACATTAATTTTTTATTAAAAATATATAACAATTTTATCTTTAATGAAGCATTCCCCGTGATACCTTGGTGATCATGGTACACTAGTTTTGGCGCATATTCTTTATTTTAAAAAATAATTTTTAGTTTCACAAATTAAAAATTCGAAATCAATTTAGATAAAATAAATAATGTCAAATTATATTTTATTGACCAAAATTCACCTAATATGACTTCTCATTACAATTATTATTGAATGAAGTCATGTTTTTTTCTTTATAATGTGTTCATAACTAGGTGGTGGGTGGGGATTTTTTTCCCCTCAGCATCCCTAAGATTTATCTTCATCAGAAGAGTCTAGAAGCCTCTAAGAGATTTTATAGTGTAAAATAAGAAGAATTTCTTCAAGAAATATTCTGAAATAAATGATGTCTACAAGGAAAATGAAAACTAAATCAATGTTTCATTATACTTATTTTTTTAAACTAAAGAATGTATATTGTAACATTACTATTATATTTTTCCAAAGGATTCCTTTGTTATAGGTTGGACTTGACCCCATTATTCAATACCAATATGCACATTAATTCTCGTTGTGGCCCCAATATAACTACTGAATGTTGACCTTATGGGGTCTATAGGTTGGCCACATTCATTCCAACAAGCGAAAAATTTTATACCATGAATTATTTCCTTGATAATTTTATTCAAAACATTGATTCTACACCATTCTTTTTCTTTTTCATTTTTTTTCATTAACGCATTGTTTATTCCTTAATAATTATGTTGTTTCTTCATCAATAGTATCTTATTTCATGGTATTGGAAACATCATCATGTTTCTAATGAATTTTCTTCATGAGTAATAGGACATTTAATTTTTCTTCAATAAAAATAATGAAATACACTTCATGCATAAAAGCCCACATTTTCATGAACCTTACATGAAAATTATTACTTTCATGAATAGGGATATAATAATTTAATTCTATAGTAGAACTAACCTTCAGTGCCTTTATTTAATCCTTCCATAGATTCTGAATTTCTTACAATCTCTTGAAAATGGATTTTAGGCCACTCATTACCCCATTCAATCTAGCCTTCCCCCATCATATTGGGGGGGGGGATATGTCATCAATGATATTTGGAACAAAAATTATGGGGGAGTGTCTAGATTGAAATAGGGAGTCCAATCCTTCATCAAGAGATTCAGTAAAATCAAGCGACTAAGGACTGATGCGTCTTAGGAATCTACACTAACAGAATCATTCAAAAATCATTCTCAATTGAAGGGGATTATAATATATCCATTGTAATTGTCTTGAATAAATTAATCTCAACCCACCTATATTGGAAATCACTTCATTCTACTCAATAATTCCCCACCATTTAATTATGGATATTTTTTTAATCCATCATACATTCCCTCCAAAAACATATATCTATTTAAAGGGGGAACTATTCAAATTATTCTCAGTATTGATCTATAATATTTTTGTTCTTATAAATGAAATGTATCTATTTGTTGAATGTGAAATTTAATATTATGATACGTAACCATAAAATATTATAGGAACTATAGATAATTCTAATCATTGAATATTATACCACATATATTGAAGTTGTTCTATAATTACTTCTTGTAATGTGTAAAATTACAAATGATAATGATATTATCAATTGTAAAATATAAAATTGCAGAGAGGTATCCCGAAAACAAAATATTCCAGCATTTGAGGAGATTGAACTAGACTTATAGCACTAAAATATTCTTGAGAACCCTCAATCACCGAAAAAGTTATAACACCTTAAACTAGTGATAAATAGTGATCGAAGAAAAAGAGAGGCTTGGATATGGATTTAGAAAAAGTGTTAAATTCAACAAGGTATCAAATCCCTTTTTAGGTTATCTACATTTAATATAGAGTTCCTTGATAATTGGACGCCTTCTCATGTAAACTGATAATTTCATCATATCATATTAATTAATTCATTGAGAATTTTTATAGATGTTTGAATGCATCTATGATGATACTTATGATTCAAAATTGATGAGTGAAAATTTGGGAGAATTAACCAAAATCATTCATACAATATAATAAATCAAATTACCTACAAAAATTAATTTAGGTCATATGTTGTATCCTCTGATAAAAGTATACATAAGATTAAATTCCTATTTACTATTTCAGGATATCAGTAAAAACGATATCTCTATTTTTTGAATATTGTAAAAATAAAAAAATTACATGACTTATAGGACATAAACATCAATACCATATAAAGTACAAATTAATCAATTATTTTTATCTTTATAGTTATTCCCCATGTTAGAAGACTTTTCAGATTATTTTATTATCCTATAAATTAATTATCTCACTATTTTGATTAGTAAATATATTAATAAATTTCATCTCATAGTTTTCAGGTTCTACTATCCAACCATGGATAAATCAATTACGTTTGGGAAATACAGTCTTTATAGATTTTTGTTTATTTCTATGTCCACTTAACCAAATTTTTTTCAACACTTTCCAAACAGTGAAATTTTTAAAAAATTAGTTGAGCATTATTTTCTCACACAAGAAATTCCCCATCACACTTTGTAAAACATAGATAATGTTTTAAAATATTCATTATTTAATTAAAAAAACAATAATCTCCCAACATGAATCACTTATATAATTTTTGTAACATGAATAATTATTCCATTATTTTTTGGATTTCAATAATTTTTTATAAAATTCCTAAATATATGTAACCCATTCCACGGTTTAATAATTTACATGAATAACCAAAGTCTAGAAAACATGTTTTAATGATTTTTCACCTACCTTGGTCTCTATTTTTTCATCAACCATAAATGGGGACAAAAACATTCTATCCCTTAATCCTCAAAACCCTTAATAATTAGTCCATTATAATCTATAATATTTTATATATATGAAGAATTCAATTTGAGAAACTTCCTTGGTTTTGGAATCATATATTATTCAAATGAACAGAAAAACAGGGGGTGAGAGGTATCCTAGTAAATATTGAGAGGAGTGTAAACCATATATGTATGTCTTTAGGGAAAATTCGGAAGGACACTAAAATACACATAAAATGATAAATATGAGGATATAGAACCACAATCATTATATTTCAGTAGTGATGAGAAGATATGTAGTGATCTTCATGTTTAGGAAAAATAGAATAACACAAAGCATGGAACCCAAAACATCAAACAATGATAGAGGAAGAGTATAAGATAGCATACATTGGATTATTGCATTGATTAATTTAAGGGAACATAGATTAGTGGCAAAGGAAGTCGAGGAGTTCTGTGAGATCTTGAGAATCGCATGTGACAAAGACATGGTAAGGGGATTTTATATAGACCAGGGACACTTTTAACAAATCTTTTAGAAATCCACTGTTAAATACCAATTTTATCAATGCTAAATTTATAGGTAATGATAAAATAAATATTAAATCGATCATTTTTAGAGATGATAAATCTCGTGCATTACTAGTGATAAAAAAAGCATTTTTAAGAGTCATATTTATTAGTGCTAATGTTTTAGCACTGATAAATATCTCTTTTTACATCACTTTTTAGCTCTGATAAATGTTTTATATTTGTATTTATTTAAAAAACATTGTGATATTTTTATTATTATTTTAATAAATTTATTATATGTTTATAATTATTTAAATAAAATTATTATAATTTTATAATTATTATATTAAATTTATAATAATTTTGACGTTATATAAATATATATAATTATTTATTTATATTTCTATATATACTTATTTATAAAATAATAATTACTTATTTATAATAATTATAAATATAGTAAATATATATTTATAGATATATTTATATATAAATATTTGTTTTCAAATTTATTTATAACATTATTAACAGATATATAATCTTAAATATATGCATTTTAAAAATGAGTGAAATTAAATAATTTAAAATGAGTACAGATTGAAAGTATTAGAAAAAAGAATAAATTTTATTAATTAAATATATGTATTAAAAAATATGTATATATATTTATTGAGGTGGATAAATAAATATCAAAAATACTAAAACATTGTAAGTAAATAAATATATAAAAATAATAGAAAAAAGTTATATTCAAAAATAAAAAAAATAATAAACATTCAAAATGAATACCGGAATTTTATTTTAAAAAAATGAAATTTACCAATTAGAAAAATAATATATATTAAATGTATCATTTTATAATGAAATTTGAGAATATACAAAAATTTGAATATATTACAAAAATATTAGGTGTATGTGATTCCATATATTTCATAAATATATTTTTGGGTGCGTTTGAGCATAAAAATTAATTAATATATATATATATATATGCTTATATGTACATGAAATTAAAAGAACACAGGAAATTTGATATTGGTTAAGAAGAAAAATAAAACAACATTAAAAATGAATAAGACCATAATATGTTTTTAGTAAATAATTTATATATATTATACTTATTCATTTTATATATATTTTGTTAATATATAAAATTTATTAATATTTATAATATATATATATATTTAATTTATTAATTTTTAACAATAATTATTTAATTTATAAAATGTTTCAGATTTTTATTAATTCACTCAACTAATTTTTATTTTATAAAAATATCATTATATTCTAGATCATTATCAGCACTAGAAAATAATTGATGAAGAGAAAATTTTATCAGCCCTAAAAATGCACTAATAAAGGGCACCTTTTATCTGTTCAGAAAATACGAAGAAAAAGGGATGATTTTATCATCACTAAAAATAGATTACTGATAAATGTTTCATTTTATCATCACTAAAAAAAGTGCTAATAAAGAGCTTCCATTATCAGTGCTTATTTTAGCGCTAATAAATATGAACTTCATCAGAGAATATTTCAAGTGCTAATAAATGTCAGTGCTATTATAGGGATGTTTTTAATATAGATGACATCTAAAAAAAGCCACACCATGTATAGTTTGAAAATAATTATCTCGTTCATGAGCCTACAATACTAAATAATGGTGTTCTTGAATACCTTATATGTATATCTATAGTGGATCAAGATCCACTAATCTATCGCCAAATCATAGAGATAATAGAGGTAGTTGCGGAGGTCCTCCACATAATTTAGATTCCATCAGTTTGGGAGTCTGTCCATAGACATTTTACTATGAATGATTACTTCACGTTCAGACTCTGGTCAATCTAAAGAGACTATCTCCTAATGCGTTCTATAGTATTTATATGGGTGTCTAGAAGATTAAACCACAAGAAGGACTTCCCCTAGATATTTTCCACAAATAATTTACTCCCTATGGTAAATACTATGGAATATTTTATTTCAGTGAGACATTAAGGAATGATAATAGTCCTCTCTATGATAACATTCATTGTGAAGGTACACCCCACTATTATATTTCATTTCATTAAGAAGGACCTCCTCTAAATGAGTTGACTTTGAGAAATCCCACTTACTCTATGGAAGTTGGGGAAATGAGTTCACTCATCCTCGATTCCCCATCATTGAGAAGGGATATTTTTTCTTATCCAGATTGTATTCCGAGGAAATAGTTATTCATCGAACCCTCATTGTATTTCATGACATATAATATAGAATATAAAATAATTTCCTACATACTTGTTTATAATAATGTTGTGGGGAAACATCTGTATCAGTTAGATTTGAATACGAAACTTATCAGTAAGTAAGAAAGGAAAATATTAATCATGAGAAGGTGGTTGTGAAAGGATAATATACCAGTAATGTTTTGGCCCTTATATAATCTTCAATTCAGTTATCGGAGCCATTATCAAATGATTGAGTGAAAAAAATTCACCTAAAAATACGGAATATTCATCATAAATTGAGAAAAAATTTATTCCCTAACGCTGAATATCAAATTCACGTTAAGGTAAGAGATAAGATTCACCACCAAATCTATTTTGACTGACCACCTAGCTGTACAACATGTGAAATTAGGTAATCCTCTAGGAGCCCTTTGACACACATGTCTTCAAACATTAAAAGTACAGTTATAGTTGATTAGTGATTTACAATATGGTTTTTATATCATGGTATGGGGTGATAATGAGTGATTTTTTTACAAATCACTCCTTATGATAAATTAATTTAAAAGGTGGTGTCATTTAATGTTTTAGACCGAGGTCGGCTTCAAGAAACAAAATCTTCTCACCAAGAATGGTTTTCTCTGTAAGAACTGGCCCATAATGGCTCACAAAGATGCCAACCTTGATGAGATAGAGAGAGAGACATCGAAAGACCATTGGATCAAGAATCTAAATATATCGAGAAAGTATATTTCTTAAGGGAATTCAATCAACTAATGGTGAAAATATTTCAAATATCATAAAACAAATAAGGTTTGTGTATAGGTAATATCATTAACCCATCCTATGCCTATACAAATCTCCACAAAATATGAAGAGTGACTGACGTAATTACAACCATGGCAATACAGATGATACTCCACCGCAATGGGATGTGTTCATTTATAAAATTACATTCAAGGATGAAAAACCATCCTCAAAACATTATAGAATTAGAAGAGGAGCACCCCAACCCTATAGGGCTAGGTGAATTTTTACATCAACTATAGTGAATTTCAGTATTTTCTCAATTGTGGTAAATTCAACAAAATTATTCTTCTTACTTCATTCCATCCCATGATGCAATTTTTTTCTTCCTGAAAATAAAAAAATTATCTTCATGTTTCTTAGGTTAACCTTTACCAGAGAGCTTAAAAGGGATTCGTATAGAATATTCTAATATCCATTGATGGCCACAAAAAGTAATGAAATGTTAAATGTGTAAGGGTGGGTGTCCTAGAACAAACTATTTGTAATTTAATTACTTGGTTATTCAATTTATTTAAATATTAAAATTATTATTACATATTGTAAATTATTCTGCATGACTATGATGTAATATTGTCCTAGAGTATTTGTTGCATTGATACGGACATGGAAGTTCCCCTCTACGATGAGAACCTTTAAATGCTATAACAGAATTTTTAAACATTGTTCAATGGTCGAAAGACATACAATGATAGGACACATAGTATACAGACCATCAGGTGTGAGTATTCAAAAGAAGAGGAGACATACTATCATGATGTTCACACATGGTAGTATCTAATAAGGGAGATTATAAGAACAGATCTGCCAATAGGAATAACACATGTTTTGATGTCATCGGATATTCCTATCTGTGAGCAAGTGTAATGGTCATTAGACATTAAGATTATCATTAATAAGTGTCATGACTCACACACATTGATTTACGGATGAAAAATATCTCACAATATGGTGGAAGGATGTGGAGTGTGTTGGGTGAGTCACTAGTGACATGTTATTAATTGATAAGATGAAAAAAATATTTTTCCCTTCCATTTATGGAAGTTGATATCTCAAACCATTAACTGATATTGATCCATCACATGAAATTCCTTGTCCATGGTGTAATGATGATTTTATTTTGGATATTCAAAGAACGTTGTATAAAAAATAATGGTTGGTGACACTATTAAGAAACCTACTTGATGAGATATTGAGACAAATATATTATATTACACAATGAGCATTCGTATGTGGATGTTGTTGTTGTTGTGAATTTACATTCCATTTCTAGACAGTACTCTTGTACATTGGGGAAGTGTGCCTAATTCCAATGTGAAATAATCCTAGAGGGTCACACACTAAGTGTTTTTGTTGGTCTCTGTTAAATTCTATCTGAATTTAATTAATCCAATAAATATTATTCTCAAGGCCATGTAAAATTTTTATTCAAGTTATAATGATAACATAAAATAAATAAAATATATTTATTGAATATTAAAGAAATATTTAATTACTAGTATATAAATAAAAAATTTATTTATGAAATTAAAATATTTATTTATTTATTCAGATGTTCAATAAATCTATGTGGAGTTTGAGAGGACAATGGCTGGTCGAGTGGTAAAATAATTATTTACAAGATGGTAAATAATTTTTCTACTAGTTGGAAAAAGTTAAAATAAAAGTGACGCTGCTATTATTTTGTGACATGGAATTTTATTTATAATTCTCTGTTGCACAAGTTGGAGCACCATAAATAATGATGTGGTATTATTATTATGAGAAAGGGTTTTCTCTAAGATCATGAATGAATTTAATTTCTATTATGAAATTAAATATTGTAACTGATGTTCCATGCATATAAATATAAAAGTATTCCTATTGTGCCATAGTGAATACACTACACCCACGGTGAATTTAGAATTGTTCAGCAAAACAATTTTTCTCTTGAATACTCTTCTTCCCCTTCTCAAGATCGAGAGACATTCTTTTAGACTGAATAACAAGTGTTAAAGAATAAAGGACGCAAGACACTCAGTTCACCACACTAGCACCTAGAGAATGAGTTGTGTCGATTGGAAGCATCAAATCACATGAGAATCATTTCTAGAGGGATATTTGTTTGTATCCTCGCATGTGTAACGAGACAATCCAGAAGGGTCATTCTGAACGATCGACATCATCAACGAAGAATGTACCGAAGATAAAAGTATCATTTTCTTTATGAAATTAAATAAATTAATTATATACATGATGTGCAAGATCCTCTCTAAAGGTTTCAAGCCTCTTCCCTCATTATCTAAATATTTGATTCAATTCTATAGAGACTAGCGTCCATCATCATATTGATCCTAGAATAATCATTTATCATGGTAAAAATTAAAGTTAGGTGTCGGCCTAACCTTGATTCCACTATGCCCGGAACCTTCTTGTGGTGTCATATGAAGTTTCATTATTATATGTAATTATTTAATTATTTTTTATGATATACAATTTAATAATTTAGTTTTAGAAATCAATGTTTAATCATTCTTGTAATATGAGATATCAAGATATTTTATTCATTTTTTTGTTTCTCACATATTTCACAGAAACAAATAATTTTTGGACTAAAATTAAAATGGGAAAAACATCAGGGAGACCTGATGATTCTATCTAGGTAACACTAATGTACACACAGTGTAATTCATACTACACACTATGTAGCCATGTATATCACATTGTGAGTAATTCGACATTTACTCCAGCTTTGTGCATTTATTACAAAAACAGTAATTAATTTTACACTGCTTATTGATCAGGACAAATAGGCACTCACTTATCATATTACAGGCCATGCGGACCATTGGAAATGGTGTGTAGTCCCTTCGGGTTAGGGGTAAAGCCCTGTTTCCCATACCCATACTGAGATGACTTGTAACTGTGTAACACAAAGATAACACGACGTGTATCCCATTGTACAAGTCGTGTACTCTAAAGTTTCCAAAGTACGCCTCACACACCAAGTCCCTAGGAGTGTACTTCAGGAAAGACGATGAAGGATGTACACATTGTGTAGTCAGAACTACATGCCTTGTTCTTTACCAAATTATGAATAATTAAAACTGTAATTTATGGAGACTATTCGATCTGCATATCATGTATAAATAGTTACACATGATATTACTCTATGCATTGAAGCATATTGTTTTCCATGTGTAATAAGAGTTAAACAGTATGTGGATATAAAACATGTGGGGTAGATATGAATGGGTATTCACCAGGTTACCTCAAAGGTTCATTAATGTACAAGGATGAAAATCTCAAGGAAATTCAGAAAAATATTATGATAAAATGATTGATTAATTAAAGATAATAATTAATCGATTTGATCATGATTTATATTAATACTTACTATTATGTAATTTAATTATAGTTTTATAAAATTCAAAAGTCATTGTATGTATGTGGATGATCATGATGTAGACCGGACCTTGAATGTGATTGGATTCCCTTTTAATTTATTTGGGAAATACATTATTGGCTTGCACACCATCTCTCCTCATTAATTTGTAGTGTATGAATTCCCATAGAATATTTTATTTAATCCCCCTTTTACGCCTCACCAACATGTGAGTAAAAAAGCATATTTAATGGATGGATCTCCCATGATAGTGGAGGGGGTTCAAACTTGATCCACGCCACGACCAATCCCCAAATATACCAAGGTCCATAGATGGAATGTTGTAAACACAAACCCAAAAGATTCACAGTGTTTCTCCCATAGGTCAGGTTTTTTTATCAACCACGATATTAACAAACCATTATAAATTCATGATCAGGCCCTTTACTTTATTTTATTTCTTTCAGTTGCATAGTTTATCACTATGGATGTGTTTCCACAATCACATAATTAATGATTAAATACAAATGCAAGATGGATGTCAAATGAAACATGCTTATGAATAAATAATATCAAGACATTGTTAATCACTTAAGTAATATCCACATAATATTTACCTGCATGTGATAAAGATAATTATCAATTTATGTATAAGATTTAAAAATACCTCAAATAAAATAATACATTAGACCAAGACTGTCGTTACTTGATTTAGGGAAAGACTCAATAAAATCATGTGTTTGACCAACCCTTGTTAGGACATATACTTTTATAATGGAATCTCTCCCGAATGGTTACAGGTTGACTTAACCATATTGCATCAAGTGGAGAATACCTTTCTAGGTTTTGTGGAATAATGGGGGAAAGAGTTGAGGAAATCCATGTTATAATTTCTTGATTGGGGAGTCCAATCAACAGATCAATGATCTGAAATCCCACGGTTGGAAAAGACATGCCTTAATAAATACCTTCAAATATCTTTACCAACCCTTATTGGGGTTATGAAAATGGGAATATGGATCATTGACAGTAGAATTTCATGGAAACTGGACATTCGAGTTCAATGGTGAGGGCCATTGGGACTTGGAAAAATAGCGTGATACTTAAAAAAATTAATTTATTATTTCTCATAAAATATAATAAATAAATTACGAGTGATAATATTTTTTAAATGTAGAATAAAATTAAATTCTCATCAACCACACTATCCAAATGATCAACTCTAGATAAAGAAAACATCCTCACCAGTAGTAACATTCATGTATGGTTTAGATGGCATTAGGATATTCTACACAATGAACAGAAGTCTTATGTGATGGAGTAGCAGTACCTGATCTTCCTACCAAATAGGTGTGTGATCAAGATTTCCTTATTAATGATCAACATAAGAATGACGTGGTCAAAGTTCAATGTTTGATGTTATCATCTATGTCTACTGAGTTCATTAAGTCTCATTAAAATATGTATTTCAATAGCATGCTCGAGCACCACCGTTTTCCTTAACAGGATAGAGAAATACAAGAATGCATTGAGATATCCTAGGAACTCTATCAAAGTATGTTTGGAGAGGGTTCCCCTACAAGGTTTCATGTAGTCAAGCCCATTGGATACATTGAGAGCCAGGAGGTTCTAGGGTTTAAACTCACTCGATAACTAGGAACCGATCTCATTACCACATCACTCCCTTAGAGATTATCTTGCATTGATATTAATTTCAATATGAATAAAATTTAGAATTCTCTGTCAGATATTCTTATCCTCATTCTCCAAGTGGAAAATGATATTAAGTGAAAAAATCCTTCGGCCCTTATGGTGAATAAGAGGAAAGGGAAGGCAAATAGATTTAATCCCAAAAGTTCTTCATGACCCTTCCATGAAAAATAATTTGAAATGGGAGGCAATGTAAAATGAGGCTATTTGTTTCACATGTGGAACGAAGGGACACTGGATGAAAAATTTCACCCTACCTAAGGAGCATGGGGAAGATTTAGGTGTGTTTGTTATCTAATAAAAATCTATCTATTTCTAAAAAATTGGGTATTTGATACATCTTCTAGTGCTCACATATACATCCAAATACATGAATCAAGTAGATTCAAAAAGAATGACTGAGGTGAGGTAGATCTACGAGAATCCAACAGAGCCAGACTTGCTGTTGTAGCTGTCAGGGACTACCACCTTACGTTACCATATATGACGATATTGGTGATAAAGGGTTGTTATTATGTGATGTCTATTACTGGAAACATTATTTTTGTTTCCAGATTAGATATATATGGATTGTTTTCATGTTTTGAAATTAATGATTCATTTTTACAAATATTTAATTTGTTTGGGTAGGGCAAATTTATAAAATGGTCTCTAAGTGTTTGATTTAAAAAACCATGTAATGGTAATCGATAATAAAGATGCTTCACATGACTCATTCCACACCCATATTTGGCATCACCGGCTAGGACATGTAAGTGATAAACACATGAAAAAGTTACATAAAAATGGATATTTAGATTCTTTTGAACTAAAACCACTTGGAGTATGTCATGCTTTTGTACAAGGAAAAATGACCAATCCCTAATTTAGTGTGAAAGGTGAAAGTGCTAAAGGGATTATTGAATTGGATTATACTGAGGAGTGTGTACCATTTCTAGTTGAAGCAAGGGGAGGGTACTAATACTTAATAACTTTTACTGATGATTTTAGTGGATACAGGTATATCTACTTCATGAGGTATAAGTTAGATTCTATTGATAAGTTAAAATAATACAAGAACGAAGTAAAGAACCATCTTGGTAAGAAGATTAAGAAACTCCACTCAGACTAAGGTGGATAATTTCAAAATGAAGTCTTTATAGATTACTTTCAAAATCTTGGGATATTATACCAACTCAATCCTACTTACAGTCCCCAGTGGAACGGTGTGAGTGTACGGAGGAACCACACCTTGTTGGAGATGGTGAGATCAATGATGAGGTGTGTGAGTCTTCCATTATCCTTGTGAGGATATGTGTTACAAAAAGGGTTTCACATACTAAAACAAGTACCAAATAAATTGATAAATGGTGTTCTATAAGATTTATGGAGTGGAATAAAAGCAACGTTATCAAATTTACATGTTTGTGGAAGCGATGCATTGGTTAATGCCTATTAAGGTAACAAACATACACCCCAAGTCAGGAAGTTAACCTTTATAGGTTACGCCAAGGAAACAAGGGGATATTACCTATACAACCCCTCAGACAAAAAAGTTATAGTGAAAAGAAAAACCATATTATTTGAGAGGGAGTACATATTCAAAAGAGATTGTGGGAGTGAGATAGAATTCATTGAAGTCGAGGATCAAGATACACCAGAGTAGCTCCAGTAATAAAATCCCAAAATATCTATAGAAGAAGTAATTTTTCCAGAGACACATGAATTTCACAAGAGTACAAGATAGTTTAGAGAATCAGAATAGTTAAAATATTTAGTTACGGAAGAAGGTGAATCATTATTATATGATAATAATGATCATTTAACCTAAAAGGATGTATTAAGTGGAACCAATGTTTCCAAGATGCAAGAAGCCATGAATTCCTAAATGGATTCCATGTACCAAAACCATGTCTAGATTTTGGTAGATCCTCTAGTTGATGTAAATCTCGTTGGTTGCAAATGGGTATTCAAGACGCCACTAGACATGGAAGGAAAATTCATTACCTATGAGGCACGACTAGTTGCAAAAGGGTTCAGTCAGTGTCAAGGCATTGACTACAACAAAACCTTTTCACCCTTTCCAATTCATAAATCCCTCCGAATTATATTGGACATTTCCTCTTAACCTGACTATGATATTTGGAAAATGGATGTCAAAACCATCCACCTTAATGTAAATCCTTCACGAAGAGTTATAAATGACACAACCTAAAGGCTTTATGACTCCCAAGGATTCCAATAAAATATGGATGTTTGGGAAATAAATTTATAGATTAAAGAAAGAATCTGAGTCATGAATCATTAATTTAGATGAAACCATAATATAATTTGGTTTTATCACGAACGAATGGGAGCCTTGTGACTACAAATGGATTTTTGGGAGTGCAGTAATTTTCCTAATAGTTTATCTTGATGGAATATTACTTATTAGAAATGAGATAACAGTCTTACAGTCTGTTATGTCATGAATGAATCAATGATTCTCCAAGGGGGACTTTGGATATTCTTCATTTATTCTTTGGATCAAGACCCATCATGATATATCCAAGATATTGTTGGTCCTAAGTCAATGTACATAAATTGATAAGATACCAAAGAGATTCAATTTGAAAAAATCCAAGAGGTGATTTTTTCCATCATCACATGACATTCATATTTCCATAAAACGATTTCCTCAGACCCATGATGAAAGAGAGAGAATGGAAATGAAACCATACACTTCAGAGATTGGGTTTGTCACATATTCCATGCTATGTAATAGGCTAGATGATTCATGCGCATTGAGTGTGGTATGAAGATGTCAACATGACCCTGGGGAATGCCATTGGATAGAAGATAATACTATCCTAAGTTATCTAAGGAATACTAAGTATACATTCCTAGATTATGGAGGAGATGAAGAAGTATTTATCAGATGATATTAAAATGATATATTCCAGGCTGATCAGGATGACATGAGGTCACAGACGGGATACATATACTAATTTAATGAAGGTGCTCTGAGATGGAAGAGCTCAAAGAAGAGTGTCATCGCAGATTCTAAAGTGGCATCTGAGTATATCACAACTTCTGTGGTAGCTAAAAAAGGAGTTTGGATTTGAAAATTTGTCAAAGAGATGGATTTGGTTCCTAGAAGTGAAGATCCCATCAAACTCTACTGTGATAATACTGATGCGGTGACTCTTGAAAAAGAGAAAAGGTCACATCATAAGAAAAATCAAATACTTTAGAAGTATCATCTCTTGATGTATTTTTCTCAGAGAGGTGAAGTGGAAGTATGAATTATTTCCACAAAAGACAATGAGGAATACCCCTTGACAAATTCCTTGACTTAGCAGAAACATGATCATCATGTGACGTCTAGAAGATAAAAAGTCATAGGTAGTTGTATCTAGTCTAAGTGGGAGTTTGTAAGAGGTGGTGTCCTAGAACAAACATTTTGTGATGTGATTACATAGTTATTTAATGTATATAAATATGAATCATATTATTACTTGTTGTTCATTGTTCTGCATGGCTATGATGTAATAATGACCAAGCGGATTTGTTATAATGATGAGATCATGGAATTTCCCCACTATGATGAGAGCCTTGAAATGATATAACAATATTCTTAAACATAATTATGTGGTTGGATGACATACTATGATTGGACACATAGTATACATACCATTAGGTGAGAGTACTCTTATGAAAACGAGGCTTCCTATCATTATGTTCGCACTTGGTAATCTCCAAGATGCGTGATTATGAGAACAAACCCTCTCTTAAGAATGCCACATGTTTTGGAGTATCCGATATTTATATCATGTAGCATGTGTAAAAGTCCTTAGATATTAAAATTATCATTATTATGTGTCACAACATGCACAATTTTATTTATTGATGAAAACAGTCACACTATATGTTGGCATGATGTTTGGTACATTGGGCGTGTCACGAGTGACATGTTATTAATGTATAAGTTGAGGAAGGATTTTTTCCTTTCCATGTATGGAAGTTGATATCTCATCCCTTTATTGGAAATAGAACTATCAGGTGAAATTCCATGTATGTGGTGTAATGATGTGTTTATTTCGGATAGACAAATAATGACATATTAAGAATAATGGATTATGACACTCTCTTGAATCATGATTGATGAAATATTGAGATAAGGGAATTATATTACATAGTGATTGTTTGAATGTGGATGTCATTTTTGCGACATTACATTATTTCCCTTGGGTGCCTTGACCCGTTACTAGATAGTACTATTCGAGTTTTGGCAAGCCTGCCTAATGCCAATGAGAAAGAATCTTAGAGGGTCACACACTCTGTGTTTTTGGTGGTCCAGGTTAAATTCTATTTGAATTTAATTAATCAAATAAAAATTATTCTAAAGACCATGGAATAATTTTTTTCAAGTTAAAATACTCAAAAAAATTAAATAAAATATATTTATTGAATATATAATAAATATATTTTACTAGTTTATAAATAAATTACTTATTTAAGAGAATAATTTATTTATTCAGGTGTTGAAAAAATGGATGTGGAGTTTGAGTGGACCAAGTCTGGTTTAGTTGTAAAATAATTATTTTGAAGATGATAAATAATTATTTAACTTATTGGAACACGTTAAAATAATAATTACAATTATATAATTTTGTGATGAAAATTTATATTTATAAATCAATCTTGTGCAAGTTGGCACTCCATAAATAATGACGTGGTATTATTATTATGAGCCTGGGTTTTATCTAAGTTCCTGAATGTATTTAATTTCTATTATGGAATTAAATATTGTAACTGAATTTCCATGTATATAAATAGAAAATTATATCTATTGTGCCATAGTGAACACACGACATGCTTGGTGAATTGAGAATTGTTTTTCCAAAAAATTTATCTCTTAAATCCACTACTCCCCCCTCTCAAGAGAAAGATATGTTCTTTAGGACTGAAGAAAAAGATATCATGAACGACTAACGCAAGACAATACCTTGTCTATGCTAGACCCTGAAGAACTACTTGTGTTGATCAAAGGCCATCAATGTACATTTGGATCACGACAAGAGGGATTTTAGTTAGGATCCACGCAAGCACCATGAGACAATCTGGAAGGGTCATTCTGAATGATCAACGTCATAATTGAAGAATGTACTAAAGAACTGAGAATCCTTTTCTTTATGAAATTATTTAAATTAATTATAAACATGTTGTGAAAGATTCTCTCTAAAGGTTTGGGTCCCCTTCACTCTTTATCTAAATCATTTATTCTATTCAGAGGAGACAAGCGTCCATCGTCGTATTTATCCTGGAATAATCATGGATCATGGTAAAATTAAAGCTTCGGGTCAGCCCAACTGTGATTCCACTATGCCTGAAACCATCAAAAGGAAAAACCTCACATATAAATCATAGATCTTATTGTATATTCACCCGTAGGAGCCTTATCTCCCAGTACTCTGAGAATGAAGAAATGAATTCAATGTAGTTCACATAATTAAACCCCATCGATGCTTATGGTAATTCAACATAACATTAGAAAAATGTTTAATTACTATATAAGAATTTTTTATTCAAAATATAAATCATAATTATATATAATAAGAATTTGAGGATTATGAAAAAATTATGATTGGAAATTTTTTTGAATTCCTCAGTATGATCCATTTCCTCCTCCACGTTTGGCCTCATACAATGAAAAGGGTACGGCTCTGGTTCAATAACACTTATTACCTAAGTGTTAAAAACCAACATAGATGAGGATATGCTGAATTATTCTGAGATAGAAATTAAATAATTGACTAGGTGTAATGGGAAACTACTCAGGGGACATATTCACACTGAATATACACTTCTAGCAGAACCTCATTTCAGTCATCCAACTGATTTCCATCATCATGAAGATATTTTTGTACCAGTTAAAATAAATTTGCATTTTCTACCCATTAAGTAGAAATAAAAATAATCCATTTTGAACACATTATAGTTGAGTACTAGGATTTCCCTTCCATGGATAAACAACCAGACCAATGTCAATTAAGTTACAATTAACCAGCTCAATCGCAAGTGTCCTTGGACAAGTATATCTAGTTCAAACTATTTTATCTGGTTCTCCATCTCCTATAGAGTTATATATTCACAGTACACAATATTACATTATTTATTCATTTATATCTCAACTATAATCTTTGGAGGGTGTTTTTCACTTGTGCACCAAGAAAAAAACTATACCTTTAAGGGGTGTATATGAAAGTCACCAACATACTTTTTGAAATACTATGTTTCCATAATTTGATGTTTTGGGGGATCAATAATATCTTATCATGATCTATGTATCTTTGTGTGAATGTATTAAGGGAGATATTTTTGAAATAAAAAGATGCCAGACTCCGTTGATTTGAAAAACCCTTTAGGTACCAAATTTTTTTTGGTGAACCATTTTACTTACATGACTAATCAAAGGATGGGAATACCTATATAAGAAATTATTGTAATAGTTTAGCTCAACATTGGTAAATAAAATTTTATTAGGACTCTAAAACAAGAAACATGGAGATATTGAGAGAGTCTCAAAATTATTTTTGAGGTAGAATGGTATATTTTATTCCTAAAATTTACAGTTACCACAATAATATTTGTTGGATATTTTTATAGAAAAATTATATGATGAATTGTGGATACTTATATTTATAGTGAATTAAACAACTGGGTTGTGAGGTAATTTTTCTATTTGAAAAATATTTTAAGACTGCATATTATGAACCTGAGCCAAATCAAGACCAATACTACTGGGCCAGAGAAAGAGGAATGAAAAAGATGAAAATACAATCATCACCTTGAAAAAATACTCGATACCGGCTCTTTCTCCAATTCCTACACCTTACTATGAAATACCCCCTCCAGGGAAGTAATATTAGAAACATAAATCTAATAGGTAAACAAGGATATAGCTAAAACCCTCATATTTTAAAGACAAGAAAAGTAATGCATATTCTTTATGAGAATACATTGTTCATGTTAAATTATTAAGATCCTTGGAAAACAACATGATAAATATGATAGAACCCAAAAAAGGGTTTAGTTTGTCTTGGATATCACCATAATTTTTACCATTTCTGTGAATGTCTTGTAACACCCTCAATGGAAAATTTTTTTAATGATATCTTGTAAAAGAAGGTTGAGTATAGGAAGGTGAAACAATATAAACTATCATCACAAGTAACTTGTGTTTTCGTCACCTCGCCAAAAGAGGAAGGTGAATGTCAGGAAGTCACCATGAAAGGTTCATAGAAGTTCAGTGATTAGATAAATCAAAAGATGATCAAATTTATTTATCATATTGTATGACCACAATTGAATCAACCAACTATGACCCCAACAACTTCTGGTGTGGAACAAACAAATCCTTTAACAAGACAATTCTCCAATGTCCAATATTCAATGAAACTAAATAAAAAAGGTATAATCAAATGTACTAAGATGAACCAAAACATAGGAAATAGTAATCCTTGACTCTATTAGACTTTATTCATATAGACACTAGAGAATTGATGCTACCACACTAAAGTGAACTATGGGAACCGTCCTGTAATAAAAATTCCTCGACAAATAAAGTGTTGATATTTCAATCTATTATTACCATTCCTTTATTTGAACCATTATTTAATACTGAGAGTTACTATGAAACTGATATTCCCATGAAAAATTGGGGAGACCTAAATCTAGTTCATAGAGGTTGAGGAAACTGAGGGAGGAACAATATCGATGGAATACAAAAATACCACATTTATATCTTATAGAGGAATCAATGCAACTAAAACCAATTTGAATATCCTCTGACAAGTCCGATGGGAGCATGAAGATACTTAAAGACATGTGAAAAATATTTGGATCCAACTAATTTGTTTGATTGGATGATTAGTATCTCACAACTAGACTCTCCCAAGCTAGAGGGTAGGCCTAAAAAGCTAAATTAGACAACAAACAACATGCCCTCATCATCATCTTAACCTGCTGACATATCTACCCCAAGCATTTCAGATATGATGATTCCTACTAAGTAATAGTTCCCTATAGGGGAAAATAGTCCTTTGATCCATATGTATGACATATTGAACTAATTGACCATGTTTTTGAACATCATTAAAATTTAGATGATCCTAACCTATCATAGGTTTTACAAGAATCACATGTAGAGGATCTATTATGACATCATGAATTCAATGATAATTAGGATTCAGATGAAGTATATCATGTAGAGGATGATCAATAAAAATGTCATATATTTATCTATTTCACTAATAAAGATAGGGATAATGCTATAGAGTTACACATTATTCCCATTTACATAACTAGAGGATTACATGATATTAATATCTTTTAAGATTTTATTGACAAATACTCAAGAGCTGACCTCATTACTATCCAAACCCTTCACCGAATGGGATACAATGTGACTGATTTATCTCCATCTTCTATAAATCTCTAAGGGTATGATAAATGTGAATAGAAACCTTTTTTCCACATTAAATATAGAACTAAATTTAGAAATATAGAGTCTGATTATGTGTTATTTGTTATCCCACAGTATACAACATTCATTTCATTCTATGAAGGCCTTGGTTTCACCGCCACACAACAATTCATTAATCATATCATCAATTTCTCAAGTACTCTAGCAATGTACAAATCAATAAATTACATTATGACACATCTCAATTTGAATCTTATGTCTCTCGGTATATTGATGATGGATTCTACAGAAGAGAATGGTATGAACCTATGACTAATGATATCGCTTTAGTTTGGACTCTGAATCGTTTTGAAATGACTTCAGAAAATGTATTCATAGATCTCTATGGTGAATATGTGATTTCCATCATTTGTGTCAAAGATATTATCTCTTATTCAGAGATGTTATCAACAATCATACTGATATCATCTATGTCAATTGGACAATAGGGTGTCAAATAAATATTTTTTCCTCCATTTTTAGGGATATCCTAGATAGAAATTATCAAACCTTATATCTGGAATGTAAGAAGGAAACCACCTCCTCCATTGAACCTTAATATGTCTTGATATATCATTTGGAAGCGAGCTCTAGGCAAACTAACCTTTCCCATTACCTTAATTATTTCACCATGCATCTTATCCATTATAATATGGTCAATGAGGAAGAAGAAAATGAAGAATAAGATGGGATGTTTCTATGAGATTATACAATACAATTTGAAGAAGGAGTATCTACCACATTTAGAGAACTCTGACATAATAATCTTATTACAAAGGAGAATCCCTGATCAATATTGATCATCTCATCTATTCGCCTCGATGAACTAAAAATTTCAACATCCTATATGAATCAACCTATAGGATTGTTTTCTATAATTATAAAGATATTCCAGGCCTAGATCGGGATATGGATACTCAATAATTGGGTTTAACAGAAGTCCATCACCCCTAAAAATATGAATCTATAAGGACATATCAGATGCATGCAGAAAATAATAATGTTGAAGATAATAAGATCCCAAAATACAAATTTATTTTTTCATTCCAATAACTAACATGAATAAACAAAAATGTTAGTTTCAAGAAAAAGTATAAGAAAATATGTTCTCACACCAATTTTACTGACCAAAACATGTACTGCTCGAAAGATGACTTCCCTATTCCAATTACTAAACTAATGGTCAATGAAACAACTAGATATCAATATATTTCCTTCATGGGTTCCAATTAAGGGTATAATAAAATATGAATTAAACCTAAAGATAATGAATCCACAACCTTTCGGGCCTTTAGAGGGAATTCCACTATGAGGTGCTACCTTTTGGTTTAAATAATATGGGTGAAACATATATACATTCCATGTATCATGTCATCAATAAAATCCTAGAAGAAATAGTAAAGTATTTCATTGATGATTTTTTAGTTAAATCATGACAACATTCTAAACACTGTACCGATTTCAAAATAATTTGAACAAATGATAAAAAAACAAAGGATGAATCCCCTGAAATGTGATTTTAGTATTACATTTATAATATTTATTAGTTTCATCATATACTATAATTGAAGATAATTATACCCTGATAAAAAAAATAAAATTACTAGTATTTTACCTCCTAGAAATATAAAAGTGTTGAGAGGATATAGCCGAAAAGTTCCTCTATTCAATGCTTTGTAGAAAACTGCATATGAAAATGATTTCCCTTCATCAGGTTGATGATGAAAGGTGTTCTGTTTCTATTGATCGATGACTAGAAAGAATCATTGAAAATACTCAAAAAATATATATTGTGTTCACTAGTCTTGTGACACCCATAAATGGAATTCCACCCATTTTCATGGTGATATCTCTAGAATGTTCTATTTGTTCTCTCCTTGAGCATAAAAAAATCATTTAGTGAGAACAACCATTAAAATATCATTCTAACCAAGCTCAATATTGAGACTCAGTATTCAGATATTGGAAATAATATTATGGCATTGATTTTCACAATTCATAAACTGAATAAATAAATACAGAACGATGAGGTATATATGATCTATTTAATTGACCTACTCAAATATATCATCTATCGTCCCATGTTGACTGGACATTTTGGGTGAGGAGTGGTCATTCTGATAAATGTCAACATTCTGTTCTTAACACTGATAAAGATAAAATGATAGTCTATAGAATGTTTCCAAGTAGAACATGCTTATATAGAAGAAGTATCAATTAGTACAGAACATCATGAAAATTAAGTCATTTCTATTTAGGAATCTATTCAAATATATAAAATGTACTTTGTGGGGTATCCAGAAGCCCAACCAAAAATAGATTGGAAGACCCCAATATCAATAATTTTAGGTTGGGAGTCATTCCAATTTCCAAAAATTGTAGTTTTACATTATTAATTCTATCTATAAGAATGATACACCAATAATGAGTCCAACTACAAAGACCCAATTGAGGGTTTAGAATTAGATTTTGAAATACTGGTAATGCATTTGAGAATCAAAGGTGATTCTGAGTCAGAAATTAATCAGATTGATAGTGATTACGCTATTGGAGGAGAAGATATATCCCCAAAATTAATTATGATATATGGTTAATGACAAAATTTCCTTATGATGCAACACTAACTCAGGTCTTATATTCACAAAATTCTCAAAAATATGCATTAGAAAATTTTCTTGCAGTCTTGGAAGATCCACATGAGGATGAAATTGTTGTCGACTTTTCATATCACAGTACATTATTTTATTTTGTTAAAAAGGACTTGGAAGTGATAAATTAGATTAATTATACCCCTTAATTAGATGATGTGATAAATTTTTCTATGAATCCCATCATGTAATATCTCTAAAATAGGGGTTTTCTTCTAGAGAGGACTAGAAAAGAATATATTTGACAATGGGTAGTTAATTTTACTCTTTTTAATAGCCAGATTTATCATACATTTCATTACCAGAAAATCTTTAATGGAATTACATTCATTGTCATTAAAGGAAATAATTTGATTTCCACCATGCTAGAAGTTCGTGAGTGCTCTTATAGTGCCCATCGGTCCAAAACTAAGAGCTCGCACTAAACCAGGAGGATTGGATATTCCTAGAGATCCATTACATAGGATTTTAAACAATTTTTTTAAGATGTGTACTTCTTTTAAAATTCATTCCTTGTTCATTCATCAACATCTATAGTTACTACATATAGATAAATTTTATTGACAATTCATTTTATGGTGTATGGAATTTATGTGGTTGTATCCTCTAGTAACGACCAAGAAGTTCAATAATATCTTTAGAACTGAATTTTTTTTCTATAAATGGTGCAAGAAAATACCACTTAAGAGAGAATAACAAAAAGAATCATAAATTTTATGAAGCCAAACATTATCCCCAGATTTGGTATCCATCACACAATTATGATGGATAACAACTCCAACTTCTATTATTTGGAATTGAAGATTTTCAACCAAGAATAAAACATAAATTATAACCATTATTCAAGATATCATGAAATAGTGAATTGAAACATAGATTCTTTCAACAATACTACACAAAAAATTCTCTATAAAATGGTGGATAAAGAAAATATGTATTGGATTTACATGAATATGAACTTTTTGTGGAAATACTAAACCAAAAACCAGACACCTACTCATGGAACCCCATCCTCACTAGTTTACATAACAGAAATGATGATGAACATAGAGGATCTATTTACCTCACTCCATATTTATATATGTGAAAAAAATTCAGATGAAGAACAATCACATAAGGGTTTTTATGTTTTATGAAACTCTATATGAATGTGTATTAAAACCTTCATGATTTGAGAATAGACCATAATCTAATGGAGTGATCTAGCATGAAAAAAATTTAATCTCCACTCATTTCTTCGAGGAGAGAAAGTAAAAGTCCTCAGAACCCCAATGATACCAACAAATAAACCACCAAAACATGTACTAATATAGGAGGGACCTTATACCAAACAAAAGGTCAACTCCAATGGATATAACACATTAATAAAAATGTATAGGGAAACGACTATTTCCTTACCAATGTATGTTTTTTCAAGAAATACATCATGTGATTACCAAAAATGGGAATCCAAGATAGGTGTAATACCCAAAACCTTCATCCTAACCACACAAATTGAAACTACGAGGTTAACATCCCAACTGTATGGATTTAAAATGAGAGGTTACTATCTCAGTCGTATGACAGCAAATAGTGTTGTGATCATCCATACAGTATGACGTTTGAATAAGTGATTATCTTTTCAGATGTATGGTGTAAAACTACGTAGTTATCGTGTAAGAAGAATGATGTTATACAACATGGGTTTTATTCTTCCTATCTATAAAATGATGTACTTCATTCCATTATTTGTCATCTTTACTTGACCTTAAGAGGAACATATAACATCCTTCCTGCATAATGTAAAATTTAATGTTTAATATCTTATTTTTCAACATAAAACTTCAAAATATTTTTTTGGTACTAATCCAATCACAACCATGGGTTTTGGTCTCCTACCACACCTTCATTTAAGAACTTTGCGTGGTTTGTAACTATTCCTCATATGATTTATTATAAAACATATACTTTCTATCTGCAAGAACTTATATATATTCAACAAAAATCTACAGTTTTCCTATGATAATATAACCACAAGATGATATTATTATCCTTATCTTTAGTTGAAACCCAAATAAACATCCTCAGCACATGATCTAAATTGTATGACTTACCCTATCTAAAATTGATAAGCCTCATATGATAAATATGGTATCACAAAAACCTTCATCATTTCATTAGGATGTTATACTTTCTGGTTTCCAAGAACTATGTATAACGTGATCCCTATAAGAAAATGATATTTAGTGATGTATAGAACTCCTGTCTTAGGACCATTCTTAAATCCACCAATTTACAGTGATGTTTTCACTAACCTTTATCCAATTAGGTATCACACTTCACATCAGGTTTGTCACTTATTACTAGGAGAAGATATATTTTCACCCTTATATTTAGAAAACATTTATAAATTTAAAACTATTTCAAAAAAGTTTACATAGTTATATGAACTAAAATTACATGACACTATAGTATGAGTTTTAAGGTTATAAGATTATCATCCTAATTTTCTAGTCACACGATGTTAAAATTATTATCCATTTATTTTACTATTCGCATAAAATCTCATGGTTGATATCCATATTGAATGATTTAAAACTACACAACACTTAAATATATTATTGATCATATCATAACCATTGGTGCTAGTTTCCTACCACAGCTTCATTATTGAACTATGTGTGGCTTGATTATCAACTCAATGAGATAAGTAGTGACAAACATATTATATATCATAGTCCTAGATATTGTGAAAATAAAACCTCTACTACACAGAAATATATATCCGTGCATGTGATCATAATTGGGTTCCCTTATTTAGGAACCCATCAAGGGATGAAATTACCCCTTTCTTAAGTACGAGTCAGATCTGAGATGGGAACTCCACTCCCATGGCCAATACCAGTTTCAATCCTCAGTTATTCTTTGAATCATTTACTTCACACATCATACTCATTATCCTTTGGAAACTTAGATATATACAAGGCTTTATTTTTTAACAATAATAGAATTTAAATTTCTTAAGGAAACTTGTATTTTGACTATAAAAAAACATTCCCCAATTTGGATCTTCATGAGTTTCCCTTAAAAATTCTTCTATCCACATGCATATTTATCCTTTGGAGAGACATATTCAATATATGTAATCGTCTAAAACATGGTGGTGGAAACTGATTTTGAACAAGTTTCATGATCAATCATTGAGTACTTATCCCACATCATCTATCCTCATCTGAGAAATCCCATGACCATAGTATATGAATTAATTCATCAAATTGAAATTATTTTGGAGTTTACTTGTCACAATACGCATTATATTACATTATATTTTAATGATTCTATGTATACTTTTTTCATCACGTATTTTTACAAATTGTACAATTTACAAGAACTATATACATATTTATTATCTTCCCTTTGAGGTACGTAGTGATAGTGAGATCCTATAAATTGGTGCATCCAACACATGACACAAATATAAGATATCCCCTATCATTTCTTTTAATCAAAATATTTTGATGAGGGGAACCTTTTCTATTTCTTGTTTCTCACACCAATCAGAGATCACATGAACCTGAATGTATAACCTTAAATGGCATATGTATTTCATCCTTTCCGTATGATGTTAAACTGCATGGATTCCGAAAACTATGTATGGATCAATTACTATCATCACATGATATGTATTATTACCCAAATATCCAATTATGGGTCAAAATGTATCATCATAATATCCACCCTCCCTATATGTTGGTCATACATGCGCAAAGAACATGCATTCTAGAACTATGTATTGTTAAATTATCCTTTTGAAGAGGTATATTGTAATGCCTGAATCCTATATGTTAGTCAAGCCCCAATATAAAATCCCCCCACACTTCTATATATGAGTTGAATTATATTACACAGTCCAATTCTTATTTAAACCCCATTAGTGAGCACTAATTAAAACAAATATTTTTCCCTCCTCTAATGAAAATATGATCAAGTGTGGAGAGTTTTCATTTTAGAATCCACCTTTTGTACATGGTGAATTTTCATTGCATTATTGTTTTGGAGAACTACATGTGTCTTGATTTTCTTCCTTATTAGATACGTATTGATTCCTAGAACTTCTATATCTAGTACCATCATTGATAAAAACAACAATCCATTGTTGTGTATGGTTCATCCTTACCTAGTAAATATCTCTCCACATTATGTAGTTCTTTTGATATGAAATTATCCTACCATAAATAGGAACCTTTCATATAAAAATAATTCTCTATGTATAGGAAAACCTAAATCTAAACAATATCCCCTTGGTCTTGTATAATAAAATTTCAGTTTCAGGAGGGTACTTCTATTTTGACTTTTCATAACAAGCCCTAATTTGGTTCTTCATAAGTCGCCCTTAAAAGGTCTTCCAAGAAGTGACATATTCATTATATGCATAAACCTATTATATATCCTTAATCGCTGAAAATTTTATTATGTAAACTGTATTTTGAACATGGACCATGGTCATCCATTACATATATTTACCATATCACATTCCAAAATCATACGCCCCATAATTAATGTTAACAAATTTTCCAACATCATTTATAAATAATTATTGATCATTATCATTCATATTACAGTTCAATTGGAAAATATTATTCCTTTGGCCAAATCCATGTGACCTTTAGAGAAAACATTGAATGATATACAATAAGTTTTTCAATTATATATCTCATGTCCCTGTCATAATGATGTAAAACAATATGAAACTAATCCAATCCATAAAAAATGAAACTACAAGTGAAGGTCCTCCTAAAATGACCATAATCTATTTAATGATTGAGTCCTTATATCATGACAATAAATTACATGAAACATGATAAATTCTACATTACCCCATACATTCATGAGAGGTAGATCCATGGAAAAGCACATGTTACTGGCTCTAGAAAGTCACATTATTATAATCCCATACCTAAATGAAATACAAAAAATACCCTCCCCCTATATGATAGTTTTTTCTATATGGAGGGCCCATCCTCTCTGAAGGATTCATTGGAAAAGTTAATAGACCTTATTCACGAGTCTTCATTAACACCATCCATGAAATTTTATTGAGGAGAAAATGTCTTTACAAGGTCCCTACTATATACACTCATCTGGATTTTAATTTTTTCACACGTCACATCTTGTTTTTAAAAACGATCATGACTCTTGTGATATTATAATTCTTAAATGATCATTTTGATTTAAAGTAATCTTTACACCGTGGATTCTATATAGAGGCTTATTTCATTCCAAACATGATATATTGATCTGTATAAAAGTCTATGGCACACAAATCATTTTTACCAAATAATGATAATAACCTATTTACTGTTTATGACTTTGATAAAAAATGAAGATTCGAAAACATTACATCTCTTTAATGAACATTTCTTAAGAATAAATTTCCATTAACCCTTCATGTGGTCATATCTATGTATGTAGATTCATATTTAAGGATTTATATCATGTTCGATATAATTTATGTCACAAATATTGGTCAAATATATTTAAACTAAATCAACAATTACTTTTCTTAGTCCTAAAAAATCCTAAAATATCTAATTTAGAGCGTAGTATTGATCCCATTATTTCATGTAAAATACTTTAATGCATTATTATTCCAATAATAGAGTTAATTCCAGTCTTATGGTTAAAATTTCATGGGAATTATGGTAAGAAGAGTTATAAAATTGAGAACATACAAATTTATATTCATTGTTAATATTATTAGATGATCAACAAAATCATAGTGTACCTCCATTAAATTATACAGAAATGAGCTGAAAATGAAGTGATATAGTTAAATTTTACCTTCTTTATTCAACAGATCTACTAATACATGATGAAAGGCATTAAGGGCATTCTCACTACAGGTTCTATACCTAGATATACCTTCAACTAATGGATGAATATTTATAATTAAGGTGTTTAGATAACAAGATACCTATTTTATGGCTTCTATCTCCCCATTTTTTAATTGTAGGTTTTCCTTTTTTCTATCCATGTGAGCCTCTTATTTTTATATCATTTTAGTCTATAAAAAAACCAATCATGATGTTTTACTTCACAAAATTTTATGTCATGTAGCTGAATTATAGTATCCTTTAAACCATTTTCAATAAAATTAGAAAGTTTAAAATGCATGAAATATCATTTAAAAGGAAAAAACTCCCCCTTGAGAAATGAGAAATTTATGATTAAGGACATGAAAATTGCAGTAATAAAGCCCACCCACACCTAAGACAAGAAATGATGAGGAAGGATACATTTTTTTATCAGTAATATTCTCGAATGAAGTCTTTGTGATGAAGTTTAATAATTGTTACCAATCCCATTTTGAATGTCTTAATTTTCAATGAATTCACTCGGATCGAGATTCGGTTTATATGTTTCTAAGAGGGTTTGTTTTATTTGTGGAAAAAATTGCTTCGAATTGTGAAAGTGAAGGGGGTAAATTACTCCATTATTTTATCTTGTTTAATCATTATAAGTGATCTAACAAGTTTGGAGCCGATCATTAGAATTTAAAACAAAATATTGATGAAACCAATGCTAGTTGTGATACCAATATTTTCTATAAAAAATGAATGGTCAAAACTACTCCCTAAGGGTGTAAATTAATGAAAAAAATATCCTAGAATGTTTAGAACACTGGGTCATACATCTTTCTCCATTATAAATAGTTTATGACAACTCCATATTCACAAAATGTGGATAATCCAATGGTTTATGAGCTAATTGGACATGTTTCCACAACCATCCATCTCGGTTTTATTCTAGCCATGTTTTGGAGTGACCTTATTATAATTTAGTGGGAGGTTTTAAAAAAGGAAAATAAATACCCATATCAGAGTACTCGCACATCATTATCAATAACAATTAGATATGAATTACTATATGTGATTATATTTTAATCGTGGTATGTGGTAAATATTCAACCTATTGCACAAATCAAAATTGTTGGGTGAACTAATTGGGAGAATAATGTTTGAAAATGGTCACCGCTTATACCTGAGCAATAAAAATCCCATATAACATGGAGATGGTATAAGATTTTTATTATATGGGTCCAGCATCATTATCTATCACCGCTAAAGAAGAAATTTAATTTAGAATAGATGAAAAATAGTAATGATCATTTTATAAATCTATAGCACCGTCAATGCCCAGTTATTATAGGTGATTGACTACAATGTTGATCAGTTTGGTGTGAAAGGAGGAATGATGGTTTTTCAAGGTATACAAATATTGATAAAATTGAAACTGTTACACTACCGATCCATATAAATTTGGAAATGATCATCTTAGGTAATGTGGGAATCATCCTTTCTTTATAAGAATTAGTACCTTGTAAAAATGTGTGAGGGAAGGTACAACTATGTTGATGGGTTGTCCCTCCACCAATATAGATTTCATCATCAATATTTATAGCCTAAAACCATTATAATAATCATCAGATTTAAATACCAATCCACTCAAAAACATTGTGAAAAAATCCAATAAATCAAAATTATTAGGATATGTCTGACTAGATTATATATTCCTATGTAGTTTGTTAGAAAACCTCAAGAGTGGCCATGTATAAACATAGAATATCTGAATATTTATTATTTAGATGGGTCTTGGTGCACCAAACCACCAGCCTATGACTATATTCTTGAAAAATAGATTTATCCAATCAATGAATAGAACAAGAAATCATCTGATAAGGGTATAACCTAAGGATGTATCTTTCACAGTCACTAAGTCTTTTGATAATGGAGAAACATGTTCAGTATATTCCTATGTGTTAGTTGTAGGAATGAACTCATAAATCATGTTTCACTAATGAGAATCCCTTAAATTGATAGAGACAAAAAAATTGATCTTGAATTCTCTATGTGATAGGTGGAAGGTAATTGTTCTCCAACAGCAAAGATTAGTTAAATCGGGAATGATATTTGTTGGTGAATATGTTGAGAATTGGGGAATCCATGCTTCTTGATATAATTTATGGCCTCAAATGGAAATTCAATGTAATTCTGTTTCACTGATATTTTTGAGTCCCATTCATCAGAAAATCACCCTCCATAATGTAAAAACCACATTTTACTCCACTATCGATTGGGATCACCTATTGAAAGGATTAAGATGGAGGAGTAATCATAAATTAAATACTAAAAGGATATAATTATTGTACTGGTTAAATTGAGTCTATGAGGAAATATACATAATGGAAGTGTTATCTGGACTCAATTCAGAAATGATCATTCCTGCATCATTAATGTTAACCTAAAAACCATATGATGGTAACTCAAACCATGAAGATGAATAATTTTGATTAGCTAGTGGAAATGAAGTGTCATCTTGAAGACCAATGTTTTACAAGGCTACTTTTTTTTGGAAAATGGTTGTTCTAAATGCTCTGGTGAAATGATAATATTCATAATACCATCATGTGGAATGAAATAATGTTGGATATCAGTTTGAATTTTCTCTAAAAATGATATCATATTGTCAATGAGGTGGAAGAGGTTAGTGAAATAGATAAAGGTTGTTTGAAAGAATCAATTTTCTCCCTATGCAACCAAAATCATCATATATATTCAGAAAATCCTATAAGAAGAAATTTTAAGTGAATTTCATAGAGTTATTTAGATCACAAATAACTTAGGAATCTATAAGGACTACATAGAACATAGAGTACTATGTGGGAAATGATCCACTTAATCCGCTAAATGGAAAACATTTTCCCTGAATGAGATAAATTAAAATGTAAATGAGATTGACCAATTTGATAAAAATACTATTTTGTTGATGATATTTTTCACTATGTGGGTGCGTAAATTTACTAAATAAATTGTATGTGAAGAGTGATTCTATTAGGGAAATCTTAAATAGTCTATAATGAACATGATTTACAATGTAAAAAATGATTCTAATATGAAAAATTTTATAGGCATGGTCCCTCATTCGGGTCCATATGTACTCCAAAAATCATTACAAATTGAATTCAACAAGACTGAATTATTATTCATAATGGACTCCAGTTAGTGATGATCATAACCAATTTCGTTAGGGTGAATTATGTGGGGTATGAAGAAGTTCACATAAAATAACAGAATGGTTTTGTGAATTTTAAAATTGTGGTAAAAAGAAAACAATTAATTTCCTTAATATTAATATTTAAAAGTAAAAGGAACTTCACAAAATTTGATAACATATCCCACCTTTCCCATTTCATGCTCTCTTTGTGAGTTAATGATCCACATAGGGCCTCTACATAGCTCATCTATATTGCACCCCCACTAACCATTTTTTCCCATGATGAGGAATCTTTTCCAAGATCCTAACTAATTAAAATTTGATTTTTGAGGCTTGGTATGATTTTTAGGCCCCCAAAAAATAAAAATTAACCTTTTGGGGGTGAGGTGTCTCTCTTTTGCAGCATGCAAATTATTTTTTCATTTTTAGGATGAGGAGGATGCTTTCAAACAAACACTTCATGAGTGATGGTTGAGCAGTTTCATATGCACCTCTATAAAATCTAGCTGAAATGGAATGATAGGGGTAGTGGGATTATTTTAAGAAAAATAAATTGTTATATAGTCGAGATAAGTATTCTGAGTTCTTGATTTCATTAGGTAATCATTCACTAAATAACAAAATGTAATATGTGGCATAATAATTGGTCCTCATGGAGAAAAGAAAACAATCCAAATTGAAATGATTTCTTTTGAGGTCCATCTATTTATTTAATGAACCCCTTTTAAAAATAACATTCTATGAACCACATGTATATGAATGATTTTAATATTACATCCAATATAGAAATTATTATGAATGAAGGATTCTTTCATCCTTAGTACCCTTCCTTATAGAATTTGGAATTATCTGAGCCCCCCAAAACTATTCAAACAAACTTCTCTATTAGCCTCTCCCATGGAGCACTCAGATCCTAATGGTCCCCTTCACGAACCACCAAGCCAAAACCCCTTCCAAAAAATCTAGAAATTTATGACAAAAACAAATGGACATACCATTGTGTCTTCATGATTATAAATTCATTGGAAAAAGAGGTCACACTTATTACAGTCATAAAAAGGACGATCCTTAGGATTTTCATGATCATAAATTCCCATGTTAATGAGGGTACCAATCTTGGATGTAGTTCCAAGGGCCACCCATTTTCATACTATAGGGGGGTGGATTATAGTTTCTTTTCCCTTTGAGGGATAATATTTTATCATAAACTTCTCTATCGAATTAGGAATAATGGCATCCATCATGGAGTTATCCCACAAGCTTTCTTGTGGGACATAGCTATGTGTGACTATACAGGCTACTAAATGAATAGAAGAAACATGAACATTCAATTCCAATTCTAAGTCCCATCACCTCAGAATCATCTACTAGCTAGTGAAGGTGATTGTGTGGTTTTCTAGATATTACTATTATTATTTTTTCTCAGACCGAGGATGACTCACGTGGGATAAAAGGTCAGTTATGATCATGAAATACCCATGATCAAATACTAGTGTTGAGAATATATTCCCTATACGAGTCTTACTCTCACCTTCCATCGACATTCTATTTGGTATTAGTACCAATATAATTTTATCACCACCTCTAAGGTCCATATTCCAATTATGGAAAACAATATTGGGGTCCTATAAAGGTGTAATCCCCAATGTTAAAAACTACATTGGATTTTATTTTTGGCCTAATGGGATACGTAGGAAGCCGTGTTGAGGACAAAACCCAACACTCCTTATTAACTGTAATGTTTTCTTAGATACATCCCTTCTAGGGTCATATCAAACCTAGAGGGTTTTATTACTTTGTGACTCCGTCATCATCATCCATATTACACTATATATTCCTAATAAGATCATTCCCCCTCCTAAGAGATCAATACCACTATAGGTTATTTTGTGATGCTTTAGTATAAGTCCTACAGTAGCCAATGTCTATGTATATTTTACCATGAATTACATGACTCAACAAATTAAACTGAATGGTTTGGTCCCCATCACCTGACCTTAAAAGGTTTGATGTTTCTCGTTAAGTGGAATAGAAATATATAATTTATAATTCCTTTTGAATGTATAATAAGAAGCCCTTATCATGGGCCTGCTACCGCCATCAAAATGACTTATATATTTCTAAATGACATTAAATTCATGGACTCCCAACAGTGAGGATTAAAAATAGTATCTTGATAATAAATGACATAATAATCTATGTTTTATTTTAAAAAAAGGTTCCATCAACTGAGATGCATGGTTTCATATAGGTGTATTCATTGGTGAAGAACCTCATAATCCTAGAGATGATTATGAAATAAATACATTCCAAATAATTGATTCTTTATATAAGGGAAACTAGTCTAATATTAGAGATTTATAATGGATTTGTTAAGTAATATTTTATCTATAAGTAATTTTTGGAGAAGAAAATAATTCCCCCAAAAGGGTGTGATGAGACAAACCTTATATCCACTTGGACAACTCATAATTACAAGGCCTCATTATAGAAATTTAAGTAGGTTTATACCTTTGGAATGTTGTTCTGCATCAATTCAAAATGAGTGAAAGCATTAGGATCCATCAAAAACATACATGAAGGAAACTATACCATTGATAATAGAGATAGAATGGTGCATGTAAAATATATTGAATCCATTAGTAACACTTCATTTAGTCATTTAATTTGTTCACTCTCCTAGGATGATGGTTTCAGAGTTATTGAATATTTATGTATTACCATAAATTATTAACATTATGTGATCACATTACAAATAAAAATATATCATAATAGGTGAGTGCCCAAAAATATAGAAAATATGATTTTTTAGAAGAAGTGATAAAATATGATTTACTTTATAAATTATTTTATGATGAGGAATATGTTATGATTTATCCTATATTGGAGATTCAATATTTGGAAGTGAGGAACTTAACTTAAAAATAATCATTAGAAAAACCCATGAATCATGTTTTAAAAACTCCCTCATGTGTTTGAAGTATTCATACCAAATGGGAGGAGAGATATTACATGTAATTATTTATAATAACCTAACCATGAACTAAGAAAAAACCATCATTGTTATTCTAAAGAGATACATCTGAGCCACCTGGTGGATTTTTGAAGATATATATGCAATTAAAAATAAAATCTTCCAATATATAATATTTTTAATCGTGGATTATTGAGCTATTAGTATTTAAAAAAGGTGGATAAAACTCACCATCATAGAGGAAGAAATGAGGTATATAGAGAAGTTATTGACAATAGATATCATTTGTCTAATTTTTGATTATCAATAGTCCAACCCAGTCTACGAGTTTCCCATGAAAACTTGTTTTAACAACATTGAATGATTATCATAATGAATTAATTCCCATGGGAGTTAATACTAGTCTAATAGCGTGTATTTTTTATTTAACGAAAAATATATTGACTAAAAAATACAATATTTCCATTACATTCATTGACCAAATTCTTGAGAGGTTTTTAAGAATAATTCGTTATTGTTTCATAAATGTGTTTTTATGTTATTTTATTGTTCCCATTTCCTTGAATGAACAATAAAATATAACCTAAATATTTAATATTTGGAACCTTTCCTTCCATATAATACATTCTATGTTTTAAAATATCCAATTTAAATTTTAAAGGTGCAAGATAGCTATACTTTCTGACAATATTGAGGATTAGATTATAGTATTTCTAGATAAATTTACTATTGCATGTGACTCTTTAAATCATTTCCGGGGAAATATAGAAAAATTAAAAAATACATTTAAAAGAATTTTTTTGAGTTTTCTAATGTGTAACTTCATGTTTTAAAATGGGATAATGTTATACAAAAATTAAATTTTTTTTTGAGGCAGATAAATTTGAGGTTCAATTAATAAATTGTTTGCTATATACCACTTGTGTGAATACTGTTAGATATTTGTTAGGAAATTTAGTATAAGATAAAATATTTATAAAGGATCTTAATAATATTTCTATTATTATTTTAAAATTATATTTAAAATTTTTAATTTTATTTTAATGATGATTTTAGGGAATAATATTTTGAGATAAGGAAATGAAATACTATCACACTAATTTTGTAACCAATATACTGGGAACATCCATTTATGATACATTTTAATGCGTCAATCCAAGTTAGGGGAGAACCGTAACTTTAAAGATTATAATAAAACCAAAAGTAATAACTTAAACAAAAAAAATTTATGGTTACAAAATAAATTACATAACCATTAGAAATAAGTTCATTGTCACTGTTTTTCAGTAAATTTGTTTAGATCATTTTTTATTTGAAATAAAGTATTTATCTTTTCATATCATAAACACCTAGATACGTGATGAATAAGGATTACTATATGAAAGTATAGGTACTATAGATGAAACATATCTAAGAGTTCAACTTAGTGATCAAAGACAATAAGAGAAATAAAAATCTCATGGCCAATCATCTATATATACTAACATGCACCGTTGCAATAGAAACCCTATATTTGAACGCAATAAATAATCATCCACTTGAAGAAAAACTCAAAATTTGGGTGAGTGAAGTTCCATTTATCCCACCATAGTGAAATATTTGTTCAATTCTCTACTAAATTTTCCTCTAAACTATAATCAAT
The DNA here is from genome assembly GCA_963277665.1 of Viscum album. Classification (NCBI taxonomy): domain Eukaryota; kingdom Viridiplantae; phylum Streptophyta; class Magnoliopsida; order Santalales; family Viscaceae; genus Viscum; species Viscum album. The sequence goes on along the minus strand of OY728125.1, from coordinate 1,914,918,259 downwards.
ATAAAAAATAGAAATATAAATGGAGATTTTAAATTTAATAGGATCCGTTAATTTGGAAATTTTTTAATTATCACATAATTAAAATATTATTACTAGAAATATTTTTTTTAAATTTCCACATTTTTATAGGGGAGACATTATACCTCAATAAATGGTAATAATCGTTTAGAAATTTGGAATATGTTGGCCATCATTGATAAAATTTACCCATGCATATTATTGGAAGAGTGAAAATTTCAAATTTTTTGGAAATGTTTAATAAAATAGATGGTTCAAAAACCAGTAATTATTTTTGAATTATTTAATTTTTTGAGAAGTAATTTTATGGGCCCTTATAAAATATAGTTTATGAATTATAACATTATTATTAATTTTCATTATCTTTCCAAATGGATGGTATCAAGTTCCACTGAAACTAATCTTTCCAATGTTTTGTGTGATTTTTTAGGGACATATTTTTTAATAGGATGGGTGTAACACCCCAAAATTCTAATGTACAACTTTTTATTAAATAACATGTATGACAAAAAACAACATGTGTTAAAATGTAATATTTTAATCTGATACTCTGAAATATATTTACTATTTACATATATATAACATAATCTGTAGATTATAATAAACTAAACACAATGTTATCTAGTTACACGTTAGAGTGAACTCCCTCGATATATTCTGTTACATGAAATAGCAACCTTCTATGATAGATGTCATTACACTGAAGACAGAGTTTCAGAAAATAATAATGTATTATTAAAATATTATTATATAATATAATACGACATAAAATAGTCACAATGTTAACTGTTATGAATAGTATTAACTAAAATATTAAAATCTATTGTTTACACAAATTTAAAAAGAATTAATAGTTTACCAGTTAATTAGAAATGTAAATAAGAACCAATTGCTTATAAAAAGAAATATAATTATTTTTATGCTTGTAAAGAGTTTTTGTCTTAATAAAAATAATTATTTATAAGTAGATAATTATTTTAATTAAATATATAATTTTTATATTCAAAAAAATATTTTTTATATTAATCTATTATTTTTTTATGAATAAAATATGAACAAACATTATTTTACTCATAAAATTCATTATTTTCAATATGGAATTTTTACACCTTTTAATAAATAAACCATTTTAAATATGAATTATGACACATTAATTGATTTAATATGTCAATATAAACATTATATTTGAAATAAAAAAATATTTATTTTTTTTTCGATTAACTTTTCAATTTTTTTAAAACATCTATTTTTAATGAATAGTTAAAGATAATGAATTTTAGTTCAAAATTGATTTTCCTACAATTTATTTATTAGGATAGATAATATGTTTTAATGGTTTTATTATTTAAGTAGACAATTTTTCATCTATTGATACAATTTATATCATTATAACTATCTTTAATTTGAAATTGATTATAAAAACATTGAAATATGTTGGATGTTTTACATTAAAAACACACATTATTGTCTCCTTTGTTAGAGTAAATTTAAATCCACTTCTTCCAATTTGATTATTGGAATTTAGAAAAATGGATTCCATATTTTGAGTCCTCATAATTTATAATGTATAATAATAAAAAAAAATTTTTACTAAAAATAATAGTGAATGTAATTAAAATTAATTACAACTTTTAAGGACAAATTCAGCATAATAAAAGACTAAACCTTTAACATAGGGGGCCAAATGACTTAAACATTTTTTGTAAAACCGATTGGTTTGAAATAATTAATTAATTAATTTTCCATTACTATTTTTTATTGGTTTTTTATTATTTTTTAGGTAAAAATGTGGTACAAATAACTTGTTTTCATAATAAGAAGTGAGTCATTTTCCCCCACTATACAAGGACACCACTTCTCCACATTACTCACACCTCTCAAACAACTTTTTTCCCAATGATATTAACATTTAACATAACAATACCCATACCCTTGACCCTAAAACCTCTTCTTTTACAAATATCCTACCAATTATTCCCTTTGTTATAAACCAAAAAAGGTTACCCGATTTTTAAGGCAATGTTTTCCAATGATCTCTTTTATTTCATTTAATTTTACACCACATAAAATTTTATTATTCATCATTAAAATAACAACATATGTATCCTAAATATACTTATATGTTTTTTATATTATGGTTTATGGATAAAATAATACACACCTTCATCTAATGGGTAACAAATATACTACTTTAGTGCATGGCATTCTATTGCCTCACGAAATGATGATTATACTTTTTTTACTTTACCACCTTTCATGATGGTCATTATGTTGAACACTATATTTATATTTGTTATATATGTTATTTATTATCTTTTTAATAATCTTTAAATCATTTATAATACCTATATTTATATATACTATTTTTTCTAAAAATGAATACATTGTTTGAGAATGTGCGCACAACATCCCCCTTAAAGTGACGTGATTCATTCTCACGATCAATGGAATGTATAAAAGATATTTATAATTAAACACATCATACATAAAAAAACATATACGATATTCATGAAGAAAATAACATTTCTGTATATATATATATATCATTTTCTTTATCATACTTTGACACACCAAAAAGTTACAATGTCCTTTGTTGATGTGTGGACTACTATCTCGTCGACAAAATGGGATTCCTTTCAATCACACGATTTATATATAAGTATATATGATTAAATAATATGGTATTTAGTATATTATTATCCTTAAATAAATATATTATTCTAGTTTTTTTCTTTACATAATTATCATTGAAAAATTGGAACGTTACTCATGCGTGCATACAACCTACTGTCTCCATGAGCATAATATTGATTCATTTTTTTAGAACTATATTTAATTGGTCTTTTAAATAGTATAGTTGATGTATAAATATTATAATTATGTCATTATAATTATTATATAAATGTTATATAATGAAACATGTGACCATATTACCCTAACAATGTTTTTTTTGACTCATAAATCGAATTTGGTCAAAATGCCAAATGTTAAATTAATTGGATAATTAGTTTTAAACCAAAAAATAATAAGTAAAATAAAAGTAATGATAAAAATGAAAAATGTTATGAAGAAATTCTAGAATTAACATAAGTTTATTATACATAAATTTAATGTATGCTCACCCAAAAGGAAACTCAAGATAAGGGATTCTCAACATACATTTTACATCTGTGAGATAAATGTCTTGTTCACCAATTACATATTTTCTATGGTGTATCTTCTACCAATTTTATTATTTTATATAATAAATCATTTCATATTCATTTTATTTTAAACATTAATTTCATTTTATTCATCCATTAGGATTATGATTTAAAATGTTTCAAAGCACTATGGGCCACTTTGGAATGTTAAAATCTTATTTTACCCGAAAATTTATTTAATGATATTTAAATTGTATTTATATTCAATGAAAATATATGATAATTATACAATGAAACCTTTCATTTTATCTACACTATTTATACATTTCCATTTTCTTGTATTATTAACATTTCCACTCTTTGGTACTATAAATTTCATAGAAAATGTTTTTCTGAAAAATTGATAGTATTTATATTTAGTCCAAGATCCTGTTTGTTCTAAATAAATGATATATTTAAATTATTTTATAATGATTTGGTAAAAAATAATTTACCTTTTTTTCATTTATAAATATTTTAAAAGGAATATTATTTTCAATTTTAAAACAAGGGACATTTCTAACCATTAACCATGGAAATAGAATGTTATTTACCTCGTACGACTTGTAAAGATTAACCATTCATTATTTCATTGAAGATTACATTTAATGTTCAAAAGGATAATTTTTTAAAGAAAATATATCAAAATTTTATTTCCAATGAAATCGTTTATAAATTAGTTTTTCAGAACAAAAGGATATTGACCTCAAGAATGTATTTTTAAGTTAGTTTTATATTGTTTCACATCATCAATGTAAAAACACTTTATTTTACTCTACGTGGGTTATATTTTATTGATACCATCCTTAATAATCATATATATGTATTATGATTGATTTTTCCATGGTTAATATTCACATTCACTTCCTTGATTCCTTTTAGCCCCTTTAAAATAGTTAATTGCCTATGATCATTTGACATTGAATTCACCATATATATCAATATCATTTTTCATGGATAAGATTATTGACTCGACTGTATACCATTTTCCTAATTGTGTATACTTTAAAAGTTATCTAATTATTTGGGTAAATGATGATAAAGGTATATACTTTAATCAATACAACTATTTGATAAGGAATATTTTTACTCGATATAAAGAATGTTTTGGAGATGCAATAAATGGGTTGGGGACTATTTAAGAAATTCCCTAAGGGTTGGGGAAAATTTAGTGAGATCCCGTTGATATATTGATAGTATCATGGGATGAATTAGTTTTATGAATTGGAATACGTAAAGTATCTCTTGATAGAAACATATCCATGTACCTAGGAAACAAGGCTTCTAATAATTAAACATTCCTCTCATTTAGTGTCAGCTATTATTCATACATGAGATCTTCTATTGATGTATTTATAGATATATTTAATTTTTAGTTCATTGATTAAATGGAATGTGTTTCAGTTTCTTACCTTTCCAAATTTATTTTTCATTGTCTAGTTATTTGAATGGAATTTGTTTCCATTTATTACCTTTCTATATTGATTATGCATATTCATATTAGTTTGATGATTATATGGTATATGTGTAAAATTATTTTTCATTACATAATTATTATTCTCATTGATTCATTATTTCATCCACAAAAATTTAACCTTACTATGAATTTCATCTCACCCTTATTATATTTCTTTCCCCATGTATCCAAGAATCATATTACAAAATATATGCATAGAATTACAATATGGAATAATGTTATCCTCAAATTTATTTAATTAGAATAAAATTATTTTTCAATTTGTGTATTATTTTCTCATATATGTTTCTAGAGTACTAAGACATTTAATTTTTTGGTCATTTAGTGTTTGATTTAAAGAAATCATGCCAAGGTAATAGATAGCAGACACCAGCCCCGAGAAATTTAGAGTTAGGCTGCTACAGTTGGTATTAGAGATGTTTAATTGAATCATAAAAAATTATATTTAGAAAACAATAATGTAGATAAAATAACCATATTGTATAATTTTAGAATAATTATTGAATAGATTCATATAATTTTGTTAATGTACTGATTATGTGGGTCTTACTAGCAATACATCCCTATTTTGATACTAAAAATGAATGTGGTTCTGGAATAGGCGTACCAAGTTGTAATAAATTTGACAGGGTGCTCCGAGAAAAACTCGAGGTAACATGTTATAGGACAAGGAGCCATAAAACGCAGTAGGATTAACACTCATAGGGGATATACTTTGGATAATTAACATTTTCATTAAAAACAACTATGAAGTATTTCGATAATGAGTAATCAAGGTTAAACCTATGGTGTTTTAGGTTGAAGATAAGGTGTCATGATACATAAATAATGGAAATGAAATTATGGATAAATATTAGACAATGGAAGGACCTATATTAAAATGAAACATATTAATTAATTATTTATTAAGGATGTATTGAAAACCATAGGTTAGAGTATATTTAATGATTAAATCTATTGGATGTCAATTAGAATTAGCTTGGAAATCAGATTAATTTGGTTTTAGTAAAGGTAAACCTATAAGTCAAGTGATAACCATTAAAATCTAGCAAGGCCTTGGGTCTTGAACCCATGATAGAAGGGCGATTAGGGTTTCATCCTAACCATTGGCCAACACAAAATCCTAGTTTTGTTTTAAATATTTTTAGTTAAAAAAATTTCTGAACAAATGTTAATAACGAATAAGTAGTTTTACTTTTAAAGAATAGAGAAAAATATGTTTAAAATGTTGGTTATGAGTGATAATTGAAGACAAATATTTAGTATTTACACACTTTTATGGGTTTGAAGATCATTTAGATGTGTATTTTTATGCTTCGTGCATTGATATTAATTTTTGATAGAATTGAAAAATAGATTAAAGCACAACCAAATATTAAAATTTAGTTTATAAGAATACTGTATGTGAACATTGGTAGTAATATAATTCATCAACATTAGGAAATGTATCTTTAAACAAAAATGTTTTCTTAATGCCATATTTTTTGTTGAACTGATGGCCTTCTAAATCACCACATCTCTATGGATTTGATGCCCTTAACTTTCCATTGATCATGCATATGTTTGTGATTTATGACCTCATTCACTACCTAAAAATATTTATTTATTTCAACCATGTATGTTTCTCAACATTAAACATATTCTCTATTACATAGAGTTCTAGTTATTTGATATCTCATGCGACAATTTTATATCCCATTCTACCATTTATTGAGAATGTTTTATGAACCCTTATCACAAAGTGGAATTTAAATCGATGAAATATAAACAAATATATCACCATGATCGAGATTAAATTATTAGGACACAATTTAATTAAGGCTAGGAGAATGTTACACCCAAAATTTTTGAATTACAACTTTGTATTCAACAGCGTGTATGACGTACAATACCATGTGTAAAAAGGGAATATATTAACACGATACATTATAATATATTTAAAATATTAAATATATATATAATAATCTATAGCATGCAATAAAAAGCAACCTAATTTAGATTGTGTTACAAGCAATAGTTAACTTCATTGAGAGCTTGTGTAACACGCTAGATTAACCTTCTACGATATGTTGTGTTTCACATGAGACCGAGTTTCACGAAATAACAACGTATTATTAAAATATTATTATCTAATATTATATTATAAAATATATAAATTACGCTAGCAGTTATCTATATTATTACCTAAAATATTAAAATCTATGGTTTATCAAAATATTAAATGAATTCATTAGTTACTAATAAATGAGAATCTAATATAACAACCATTTGGATATAAAAATAAATATTATCACTTTTATGCCTCCAAAGATGTTTTTTCTTAATAAAAATAAATAATTTCAATTAGTTAATTATTTTAATGAAATATATATTATATATATTAAATAAAATAATTTAAATATTCATCCATTAGTTTTTATAGGCATAAGATAAGAACGAAATCTAATTTACACATAAAATACTTTTTTTTATTAAGGCCTTTTTACATGATTTTAATGGGAAACCCATTTTTAATCAGAATTTTGACATATTAATAAATTTAATATTTAAATATAAACACTATATTTTAAATAGAAAAATAAAAATTTGTTTCAGGTGAACGTTTTATATTTTTCGGAATTTGTGTTTTATAATGAATAGTTAAAATACTGAAATTTTGTTCGAAATTGCATTTAAGCTATTTTATTTATAAGGTTAAATTATAATTTCAATTATTTTTAATTTATAATTATATTTTTTATAAATTTATACAATTTATTTCATTTTAATCAATTTAAATTCAAAATTTATGATAAAACGTAGCAAACTTTCTGACATTTTTACTATAAAAACCTGCATTGTCATCCCACATGCCCGATTAAATATAATTCATCCTCAGCCACTTATATGATTAGAAATTTAAAATATGTTAGAAATATTTTGAATAGGCTTAATTTATATTTTATAAATATTCCGAATTTGTTTTGGACTAGAAATATTAGCAAAAATAATAAAAAATAATCAAATTATTAAGGTAAAATTAATCTTAATAATGGACAAAACCTTTAACTTGGGGACCCAAATGACTTAAAAACTATCCAAAATCAATATGATGAAAATAATTTTGACATGAACATTACATTATTTAGTTAGTATTTTTGTGGCTGAATTTTGTAAGGTAAAAATTTGGTTATAACTTACTTGTTTCCAAAATACCAAGTGAGTCATTTTCCACCACAATAAAAGGAAACAACATATCCCCATTACTAAAACAACTCATAACATATATGACTGGACAATATATTACCATATATATTTAAAAATTCATACCATAGACCTTTAATACTTTCTTTTGGAAGAAATACTTCCAAGGAATACCTTTGGTACAAACCAAAATGAGTAACCCAATTTTTTAGGTAACACATTCCAATAATCTCTTTTGATTAATTTACCTTTACACCACATAAACTCATTTTATTCCACATTAATATATAAATAAAGTATCCTAAATATAATAATATGTATTTATCTAATTTTATTTAACAAAACATACACACATTTCCATCTAATGGGTAACAAACATACTGGTTCTTTGTACGACGACCTACATTCTCACAAAACGATGATTATTCATTTTTTCCTTTACCATTTTTCACGGTGGACATTATGATGTAAAATATGTTTATATATATGTTATATATGTTTTTTTATAATTTATTTATGATTCATTAATTATTTTTTAGCTCTAATCCTTATACTTTCAATTTATTTGTAAAAACGACAACATCATTTGTAGAAGTGTGGACTACTGCCCCTCAAAGTAATGTGATTCATTCACACGATCCATGTAATGTATGAAGGATGATTATAAATAAATAAATTACAAATAAAAAATATACATTATATTAATGAAATAATTTCCTTTCAAGATATATATATCATTTCCATTATTATGCTTTCCCAAACTAAATAGTGATAATATCCATTCTAGACGTGCAAACTACCACCTCCTTAACACGATGTGATTTATTTTACATCAGAAGAATTATATATATAAGTATAAAGGATTAAATAATATGGTATTTATGATATAATTAACATTCTGTATTTATATGGTGATATTTTTCTTTTTTCCAGGACGATCATTGAAAAATTGAAATGTTACTCATGTGTGCGTAAGACCTACCATTTCCTGGATCATAATGTTGATTCATTTTTAATAACTAGATTTTATGGTTGTTTTTAAAATTATAATTGATGTATAAATATGATAATTATGTCATGGTTATTATTACGGAGTTGTTATATACTGACTTCTTTGACCATAGTGGACGAACAAAGTTGTTTTTGACACAAAAATCGAATTTTGGCAAAACACCTCATGTAAACATAATTTTTTTAAGTTGTTTTAAAATCATATTAATTAGTAAAATAAATTAATTATAGATATGAATGTTTTATTAATTAATTATAAATTTTAAATTAGTTTATAATATAGGATGTTAAAGGGTGTTCAAACGAAAGGAAACTCAATGTAAGGGATTTTCATCACATTTTTTTCATTTGTGAGATAAATGTCATGTTCACCACATGAATATATTATGTGGTGTATCTAATTCACATTTTATTATATTATACCATAAATACATTTATATTCATGGTATAATAATCTTTCATTTAATGTTATTCCTTTATGAGGATTATTATTTAAATGATTTCAAACTGGAATGAGACACTTTGGAATAATTAAAGATTATTTTCCGTAATAATAAAGCTAATGAATTTTTAATGGTATTTAAATTAAAGTAAATAATGTTACCATTGTCCAATAAAACCTTTCATTTTCTACCCTCATGTTATTCAGGATCATTTTTATGTATTATTAAATTTTTCTTACTCTTTGGTACTTAAAATAGTTTAGAAAATATTTTTCCAAAGATATGTATGTATATATCTCTTTAATCTAATAATGTGTTTTCTTCTAAAAACCATGTTTTATTAAAAATATTTAAATTTCTTTTTAAAAAAAATTTGGAAAATACATTTTTTCCATTTATGTATTTTAACAATTTTTTAAAATGAATCTTCTTTATCCTTTTACGAATAATTTTTTTTTCTAACCCTTATCTGTGAATAAGAAATGTTGTTTTACCTCATAAATATTATAAAGATTTATCTGCTGTCCTTTAATTGACTATTCCTTTTAATTTTTATAATGATTTTTTTTATTTAAAATATTTTCATAAGTGATTTCCAATGCAATTGTTTTCCAAAGGGTTTTCAAAGAAAAAAGATATTTTCCTCAAGATTGTTTTTAAAAGATATTTTTTATAAAGTTTCCCTTCATCAATTAAAACCTATATTTATTATAATCCAATTGGGATATGTTGTATTGATACCATCCTTGATATTTTTATGGATGTGTTATGATTTATTTTTAAAATAATAGTATTCACATTTAATTTTTTTATTCTTTTTATCACCCTTTAAATATTTAATTTCCAAGGATCATTTGATAGTGAAGTTAGCCTATATATCTATAAAATGTTTCATAGATATTATTATTTACAAAACCATATACCATTTTCTTATGGTTTTTACATTTAATGTTATCATATTATTTGAGGAAATATTTATAAATCCATATAATTTATTCAAATTGAATATTTCATAAGGATTTTTTTGATATGAGGAATTTTTTGGACATGTAATGCATGGGTAAGGTAATATTTAAGGTAACTCTTATAGGTTGGGGACTATTTAGTGAAATCTCCATAATGAATTAGTAATTTTATTGGATGAATAATTCTGGAAAATTTAAATAGGTAACAAGTTTCTTGACAATAATGGTTCCATGTATCGAGAAAACATGGCATCCAATAATTAAGAATACCGCTAATTTAGTTTCTGTTATTATTAATACATGGAATCTCACTTCGTCATATCTGTGGATATATTTCATTTTTACCTCATTTATTAAATTTCACATGTTTAAGTTTCTTACCTAGCCATATTTATTTTCCCATATATACTAATTTTAATGTAATGTGTTTCAATTTATTACCACTTTATATTTTTTATCGCACACTTCTCATTTTTTTATTATATGGTATGTGTGTTAAATTATTTATGTTGCCAAAATTATTATTATCATTAATTCATAATTTCTTCATCTATAATTTAACTATACTAATAATTTGAACTCGCCTTTTTTATGTTTCTTTCACTGGTTATCCCAAAAAAGTAATATGAATGATTTTTAGGTATTTAATAGGTGATGTAAAGTTATCCTAGAAGTTATTTGTTTAGAAAAATATTATGTTGCAACTAATGTATTCGTTTATCATGTGTGTATCCTGTTTACCAAGTCTAATAAACTCTCGGTTGTTTGGGATTTTATTCCTTATAATCATGAGAATGTAATTGATAGGAGACACCATCTCTGGACTATCTAGGTTCGGGTCACGGTATTTGGCGTTCCAAGAGACATCATCAGTGGTCATGAAACCTAGTTTTTGAATAAAATAAGGGATTTATTTTTAATAAAGTATGTGGTGTCTCATAATATATCTAAACTATACCATACTCAACAAAATGGATAATATAAAGTTTAAAACTCAGGAACTAAATGGATTTTAGTGAAAGATGTTAAAAATAATTGGAAGGATTAGATCAAAATTCTTGATGACACATTATGGGAATAATTAATAACCCAAAAGACACATATATGTATGATCCAGAACTAGATTATTTATATAAAATGTAGTTATCTATCGATAAATATAGAATACTAAAATTATTAGGCTATGAAAAAAGTTGAAATAGTTTGTAGAGAGTTCGGGAAAAGAGAGTCATATTTATTTACAATATCTATAAGAAATATAAATTAATGTTTTTGAATATTATAAAATCTAAAAATATATAACTCATGTGGAATATTACAATATGATACTATAATAAACCATCCAACCTTGTAACCAAGTGTTACACTATAATACCATATCAAAATTAATGTTGGGTATGCTTTATTATATGAGAAATTACTATTTATTTATACTCATGTACATAATTTTCTTTATTTATTGATAAATAAATGAGCTTAAGGAAATAAATTTACTTTTAACGGGAAAATTCTAAAAAATAATATTTGTGATATTACTCATGTACCAGTGGAGGATCTCACTCTTCTCACACCCATAGACCCTTTATTTCACATGAGTTTAGTTTGGGTGATCGTCTTTATCCAAAGATACTTACTGGTGGAAACATGAGTTTTAATGGGTTATAGGACAAAATAATTTCAGATTTAGTGTACGTTCCCTTTCCAATTAAATTAATCATACAATTTTATGAGTTATTTTCTTTTTTACGACCGTCAAAAAAATAAATGGGCGGACCATCACCTTTTAGAAAATGATTAATGAAGATAAGTAATATGAATCATAGGGAAATTGTATCTCCCTTTGAAATTAATTATTTATTTTTGATTTCCCTAATTTTTTTGAAATAATTTTTGGTACTTTAATAGAGAATTTACATTTCTACACATAGACATTTTCATCACATGACTAGTCTAGAAGAGATGAGTTTCTTTATTACTTTACGATTCCATTTTTAATATTTTTGGTATAATTATATTGAATGAGTGACATGGATTATTAAATTACGATCATTCATAATTGGTATTAATTTAATGAATCACAATTTAAAATAATTGGTTGATTTAGGTAAATGAAATTTTCTTACAATTTTTCATACATTGAATTTATAAGATTTATGTGGGTTGAATTGTTATTATTATCCATTCCATGAGTGTTTGCCTAAATTCATTGTTTCATTATCAAGAGGACTTCTAGAACCCAATTTTCGAATTCAATCTTGCTCACATTTCTATAGTGATCTGGGTGAATCCCATGCACTAAAAATTTTATTGGATCTTATCAATTGTATGATTTTTCAAAGTCACATTATTTTTTAATTTTTATTGATTTAATCCTTATCATTGAGGCTATATTTTATATTAATTTATCATTATTCAAATGAATCCTTTAAAGTACATTTCTGGATTGAGACATATTACAAGAAATAATTTCACATTCAACCCATACACTATATATTTTACAAGATATTTTAAATATAAAGTGTGATGGTGATGGATTCCATGGTATAAAGATTTTAATTTGTAATGGAATAAGTGTGGGTGTGATATATTTTTGGGTATTGGGAAAGCACAATACTTATTCCCTGCATTTCAATTTATACCCATCTTAAAAAATGAAAAAATAATTTCATGTGACATTAGAGAATAAAAGATCAATATTACCAGATCGATGATGTTATTATTTGGGGGAAAGTGGGGGTGTAGGATTTGTTCCAAGCATATTTTTTTTAAAATGTAAAAAATTAGAAATACTTAGTTTAAAAAAATATGTTGTAGAGAAAAATAATGTTTGTGTAATGTTATCGTATGATTATAATGATCGTGACCTCAATTTGATATTGTTAAGTACATTTTTTCACATTTTGAATCAGATACATTCATTGCAAATTGATTTTTATTGCATGCATTTTTCAATATATATTAACTAAATCCTAGAGCAGTTATGTTTTTAAAATAATCACCTACCCACCATAAGAATTATATTATTTATATGATTTATTGTAAGACCTCTTTATTTTGTGTGATTACTTTCATTAAAAAGTGATGAATATATGTCATTTCCAAGACAATGAGAGGTGAATGCATTGAATGTATGAGCACATATATATTTTAATATGTAAATTGTGTGATGAAAAAAATTCATGGCGAGGAAGATCACAACAAGGCCTATTTAACATTAATCAACTATGAAAATTGAATAGTGGTAAAGATAAGGGATGTTATTATCCAACAGGAAAAATTAAAATACTTAAATTTAAATAATTTCTTATAAGATAGTTATGTTGAACTGGTATTTTATATGAAAAATCTATGTTTAGATTCTAAATTATAAATGTTTTTATTGATTTTCAATTTTAATATTGGTAACCAATTGTCCATATTTAATTTATTATCGATATTAAATGAATGAAGAAATGAATATTTTGAATTTTGGGGTATTTTATGCCCTATTTTTCATTCAATTATTTTTTTAATTTCATTTATCATTTTACACATATAATTAATTTTTTTTAATTTTAGTTATTTACACATAACTTATTAATTTGGAGAGAAAAAATCAAAATTATTATAATTTTTGTTTGTTTGAGAATATATAATATTTGTTGGAATTTTAATAAGTGTTTAATATCTTCATATGTAAAAAATCGGTTGAATCCTTGGCTAGCCCAAAACCCCTAAATTAAATCACATACTACACCCTAGGGGATATCCAACCAGTAAAGAGGGGAGGGACACAATGGGTATTTAAGAAGGGGGAAAGGCCATTAAACGAGTAAACAAGTATTTTAACACTTGTAATGAATAGAATCACAGTAAATGGGTCACTCCGGGAAAGAGTGGTAAGAGAGGAAAATATATGGAGGTTGATATAAGGTGATGGTAGGGTTCCTCTAAACTGTGTTTGCTATCATTGTCTCCCTTTAGACATGAGAATTATTATATTGGAAAAAGTTACACAATAATATATGATATATGAAAATATACAATACATTTATTATTAATTTTAATGTATGAGATGATGTATCACACTCTAACAAGAAACCACCCTTTTATAGAAACACCCTAAATTCCACCACTATTATCTTCCACTATCCAAATTGGTATAATGATGTTATAGATCATTAGTTAGTTATATGGATAAAACTTTTATAGAATGATATCAAGCTAAAATTACATTCATGAGGATGGGAACCACCAATTATAACATTTGGACTTAGGGATGACCACCGAGAATCTAAATAGAAGATGAAAAATCCATGTATAATAACATAACCTTAGATCAGCCACTCTGGAGGATGAATAAAATTGATTATGAAAAATGGTTGGTTATCCCATTTTCATCTCTACTATTCATTAATTTAACCATGGAATATGAAAAGAGATCACTAATACACTGTATAATTTTAACTCACTATGCCATAGGCTTCACCATTTCGTTATAGCTGTATTGGAGCCAAAAATGAGGGGGGAGATTTAACCGTGGAATGACCAACAAACACATGATATTTGTGGAATTATTTTACGAAAATAAATCATTACCATATGGTATGCAGGAAACCATATAGGTGTCAATGTTGGATGTGGAATAGGATTTTGTGTGAAATTGAGGCTGCAACATCACACATTCTACTACACCATGCGATAATGAAGAGTTAATATATAAAGGTGGATGTTTCATGTATCAAGGAATAACCATGTAGATACCCTTTATGATAGTGGTATTATTTTATTGTAATAAGATATGGTAATAGATTAGATGGATAAATTATTTCCAAGTAGAGGGATGCAAAAAAGAAAAAAATAATAATGAAGGTTGTTCCATATTATTTCTATGCATTTCACAGATTATTTTTTGATGTAATTTAAAAATAATTGATATCTTTAAGATGTTAATGAAATACACCCCACTAATTGGGGTGAATTTAGGTAAATATATTCATGGGGTCCTCGTACTCCACCATGTAGGTTAACACACTATAAAACAAGGATGACCCACTAACCATATCTATATTGACAAATACACATCTATAGAATAATTTATGGAAGAATAGATATAAGAATATCTTCAAATAGAAGAGATATAATAAGGATTAAAACATCTATAAAGATAATGGGAACACTATTTTTCAATGTATACTAGAATTAAGGGACACGATAAGGATTATAAACAAATGCAACCATTGGAGAAGACTTGGATAGATGATCAACTTTTTTCTCTATTATACATCCTTTTATTCTATGTTTTTATTTTAATATGGCCTCTACAAATCAAAAAAATATAGTCTCTTAATTAATAGAGGGTTTTATAGTTTATGTGACTAGGAATATGATGGTCAACCATATTTGATTCATGATTATTACAGATTAATTTTAAAAAAATTGATTAATTTCAATGGTTAAATGTTTTCCAGTTTTTATTTCAAAATTTAATTTTAATGTGATTGTATTTTAGAATGAATTAGTTTATTGAATATTTATATGATTAAAGAATTTTTTATCCGTCTAATTTTTATGGACCATATTGGTTAATTAGTCAGAAACTAATTTGAGAGAGATAAGTGATTACTGAACACTTGAGGATGAGGTAGTGATCAAATACAGTTTTATTGGAATAACAATTCCTGATTGGGAATTTAATATATAAATATAGGGTGAATAATTATGATTTTCACACATAGAAAATAGTATAATTCAAATCATTGAAATTATTATCACATTCATCTAACTTTTTAAGGGATAAAAAAGAGAATCTATAGTGAATTAATTAATTAAATTAATCATAAAGGGAAATATATTAATTTTAAATAGGTTATGATATCATTACCCACTTAATTAATTGATTAACATTATCAATTTTCTTCCAATTTATATTTCTATTTTTTGTTCATTTTATTCTAGTCCTAGAAATAAAAATCCATTTAGTTCGCATTTCACTAATGAAAATTGTAACTTCCCATGTAAATGAAGAATATGTCAATTTTTATTTATTAATATTTGTGAATTAAATATTAATTTTACATTTAAGGGAATTATTTTTCGGATAGTTTACTCAACACAGAATAACGGGTTTCATTGAAATCTAACATTACACACAACATTGATTAATACCAAAAATTAATATAATAATATTATTATTTTAAACGGAAGTTAACACCTAGCCATTATTTTAGAAGGATTGAGGAGAAAAAACTAAAATATGATTACCAATGTTTGTTAAATGTTTTTAATTTTATCAAATAAGTTATAAAGTCCTAAAATAGGAATGAATATTTTTTAAGCATGAAATACTTTAATATTATTTAAAAGGTCGATTAACTTATTTTAATGGAGAACCCATTTTAAATATCATTTTTTCAATTTTATAAGTCCCATTTGATATAATAATCTTTTTCTTTATAAGGGGGGCATAAAAATTTACTTGTTGTGATATTTTGGTATTTTTTTGATATAGTACATTTTTGAGGAATATTGAGAAATACTGAATTTTAACTCAAAACTACCTTCTAATATACATTTTTTACAGTTAGATTGTGATTTTTTTTAAAGTGTAAAATATTTAATCCTATTTTGTTCATTGTAAGTATTTTCACTTTGAAATTGGACATAAATAAATTTCAATATTTAGACAGTTATTATTTCTTAAAAATAAGATATTTTGTTTTTACAGTGACAAATAATTTTAAATTAATTTTTGAAACTTATATGTATTAAATTTTAAAAAAATGGATTCCATATTTGGAATTAGGAGGTAAAAATTGTTTAAATAGGTTACATTTATATTTATACATTATGAATAGTAATTTTAGTAAATGCTTTAATACAATGGTTAAATGGTATACCAGGTATGTAAGGGTAAAAAAAATAATATTATAATAATATTAAATTACCCAAACATGAATAATAACACAATTGGATGACACATGTCCAACCATGGGCATACTGGAGTCAAATTTTCGACCCCATGGAGAAAATTGTAAGTAAAAAATGACACTTTATAAAAATTAATTTAATGTTAAGGAAAAGTTTTATCAAACACATATCTTTTGGTAAAAAAATTGTTTAGGGTTATGTAAGTAATATTTTTTACCATTAATAATCATTATAAATATAAAATCATTTCATACATAATGGTAGTTAATTTATAATTTTTATAAATCATATAAATATATTTATTTATGACATAATGGTGATGTAATGATTTCCTCATCAATGAATGTTTTAAATAAATGAGATTATAAATTTTTAAATAAATGTTTTTTGAAACTTTTAATGACATTGAAGAATTTTATAAATTAGAATTTGTTTTTATATTTGATTCAATTTAACGGTTTCAATATAATAATGTTGTTATTTTATTTGAAAAAGGCACGATATGAGTAGTATAAAAATTGTTATAAATGAGTTTTTAAATCGATTAATATTTTATTAAATGATAAAATATTCCTAGAAATATAATATGTGGTCAAATGACATATATGAAGTTAAAAATGTTTTTAATTTTCTATTTTGGGTTGCTGAGAAATTTATATTAAATATATTAACTATATATTATAAATATACAAGAGGACATGATAATAGTTAAATAAGATAACGAAGGGTTGAATAAAAATGATAAGGATTAAAAAAATTACAAAACCTATCCTATTGTTATTGGATGGTTTTATTTAGACTTATATTCATCTTTTATTTTAATTTAAAGAGTTGTGGAACTTTTGAAATCGAAAATAACTTTATAATAAAATAATACCTTCAAACATTCCTAAAGTTCCCCTCCTCCATCTTATAAAAGGCCAACACATCTAACCCATTACTCACACCTCTTAAAACTTTTGGATTGTCCAAAATATACTATAATAATCTCCCAACATCCCTCTATTCCACCTATATTACTTAATTTTTTTATAATATAGTTCAATAAATCATTTTGGTTCAAATGAAAAATAGTTACCCGATTTAAATATGGCGTCTTCTCTGAAGTTCATTCATTTTATTTTCCTTCTCCACACCCAATTATCATATTATTACATGTTTACATGATACAAAAATTAGCCAATATTTACTATTTTTTTTGTTATGATATGTTTTAGAACCACACTTAATCACACCTCCATCCAATGGATATGAAATTACTGTTTCTATGGGTGGTGAACTACTCCCTTAGGAAATAATGATTTTTCAATCTTCTCCTACCACATCTTTTGGTGTACATTATGATGGAACTATAATTATATATTATATTTGTGATATTTATTTTATCACTATTATTAATTTATTCTCATCTAGAACATACCTTTATAATTTTCATGTTGTATAAATATGATAATTTCATTTGAGGAAGTGCGGTCTAGCCTCCCCTCAAAGTGGCATGACAATTCATACCATACATGGAAAGTATAAAGGATAGTGTTAATGATCTTGTTTAACATATATAAAATACGATATCATACAAGAATAATGATATACGTATGTATCATTTGGTTTTCCAGACATTAAAAAATTGAAAAAAAAGAAATGAAAGTAGCGTTCATACGTACGTAAGACATACCATCTATATGAACGGTGCATTTCATTTTCATATATCCAAATGATATGGACAATTATAAATACATATATAATGGATATATATTATATATATGATATTTAAATTATGAATACAAATATGGAGATAATGGAATTTTTACCATGTGGACAATTTCTAATTATAACAAGTTCATTTTTGACTCAAGATCCAAACATCAGCAAAGTCTCCGATATGAACTAAAATAATTAAATAATTGTCTTAGCAAGGTTATAAGTGGTATAACACAAATAATAAGTTTAAAAAGGTTCTTAATAAAGTATTAATTAACTTCTGTTTATTATTCAGGAAGAACAAGGAACATACGTGATGATTCAGACTGAACATAATGGAACTTCTTAACCCAATTTCAATTCATTGGGATAAACATATACTTTTTTATTTTTCCGTGTAATGATTATGTGAGATATTAATTTTTATATCCTATATTTTATTTATAAATTATTTATTTTTATTTATAGTGAATACACATAATCGATCTATTTTATTTACAAAATGATCTTTGTAAGGAAAACATTCACCCTCATCTTTTAGTCAAAGACTTCATCTTTGTAATGTATTTTAATGTCAATTTTCTTATGGGGGATATTTTTTCTATATAAATGTTATTGTAAATTTTATGTCCAAGTGATGAGAGACCTTTTCTCTCCCATCAACCAATTTTATAAATTTTAATGTGACGTCATTAGGCTACCAAATTTGCATAAGGGACTTCGTCCCAATCTAATTCCATTGATGAATATTTTGATTTAAACAAGACTTTTTTTTATGATGTATAAACCCCTTTTTACTTTTTATTTCATCTAATAGGGATATTTCTCTTTGTATAATTTTACCAAAATACATATGAAATGTTTTTTATGTATGCAGTGACAATGACCTTTCCACTGGAGTGAGCATTATTTGATATAGAGATTCCTTAACAAGATATAATGTTTTTAAAATGAAAAAAATACCATAAACTCTTTTACTTATTTTGGTACTGAAATTTTTTTGATAATGGATTGGTTATGTCAATATATTTAAATAATATATTGTGATTAATATGTGGAAATGTTATCCTTTATCAATACTTTTTTATCTGTTATGAATATTTTATGTTCAGTCGGAATTGTATACATATACGGGTGGTTCCATGATAATCCTAGGGCGGGTGAGCCTAAGACAGCTCTCCAACGTATTGGGTAATGTGATGTAGGTAACAATTAATGTTTCTCCTATGATATTTAGTTAATATACACTAATGGGTATTAAAAATGTAACTCCAAATGTTGCTATGGAAGCTATAATGTATGTATGTTATAGATTTCACAAGTTACCTTTATGATTTTTTTATTTATTTGTGTTATTAATATATCTTATGATTCTGTTTGGTATGTTAAAGATTGAAAAGTATGATTTCCTTGATTTTTATGTATTTATGGACTAATTTTTTACCTTTTTTTGTAAACCATACTGAAATGTATATGCTGATTCTATGTTTTTAAAATTCTTTCCATAGGTTATAAGGATGGTTAAGGAAAAGGAATAATTAATGATGATTTATATCACGAAAAGAACTATTTTTTTATATAATGAATTTTGTTATTGTGAAAAATTATGGATGTAGTAGAAGTGTCTACATTGTAATTTTTGAGATGTAATGTAATATTTATGGCCCAATTCACTAAAACTCTAAACCTGTAGAGATCCTCAATGTAAATTATTAAATTAATTAATGATTTTGTAGTTTTTAAGGATGGGGTCTTATAGTTGGTATGAGAGATCAGTTTAAGAATATTTGGGATTAAATGATTTTGTAAGACACATGGTTAGTCTCTATGTAAAATCATTAAGAGAAATAATTATTTTTATCTTCTTCAGATCAAGGAACATCTGTTACAAATGGAAAGAGGAGGATCTCAACTGATATTTCTATCTATTCATGATGACTTTCTTGCAATAATTATGTAAAATTCAAGTCTAGAAAAATATGAAACATTCTCTAATATATAACTCACTTGAGAGAAATTTTTTGACATATTAAACACCTTCGTTATACCTCGATACCATCATAGATTATGGGAAGTATTTAATCAAATCCTATTTTTTCAATATTCTCATATTTTTATGAATGGTAAATATTATCAAGGAATTTTTGAATATTTCCCCCTTTCCCAGGATTTTAATTAATATTATGATTTTGATAAATGTGCGAAAGATGGAGACCTTTGAACAATCTATTTATAATTGTTTTTAAATTATAGACCTTCAACACTTACTTATAGTATTTTAAAAGGACCATTGATTGAATGCATCAACTCAAAATCTGTCCAATTTTTTTATGAAAATAATTTTTTATTAAATTTTTAGAAATTAAATGTCACACATGATTAATTTCAAAAACTATTTTTATGTGAACACCCAAATGGACTTATTATATAAGGTGTATTTAGATAAAATAAGAAGACGATTTTGAAGGATCTATAAATCGTTGTTGCATTGCATATACCATCTATCAATATGGAGAAGATGATGATGAATCCAGGTGGACACCGTGATTAGGGTAAAATATTATGTATTTCAGAATCAAGATATCTTACGGAAGAAGAAATGTCAATATATATAAGAATGAATGAATTAAGATATTGGGTTCATTATGAGTTGGGAGGAAAATTAGATGTGTAAGGCAACCATTTATGATAAATCATGTTGGGGTTATTTTTATGTTTTATAAAAATGGACAACATGCAAGATGGGTGACAACCCATCACATCCTAGAAGGCTACTAGAATCGAACCCAAAACTGAAGGGTGACAAGTTCGCATTGCCTACCACTGGAAAACATGAATCCGTTTGATAGGATAACTTATTCTTTTTAGTTAAATGATTCTAGGGATCAAGAATATGTTGATTTTGTGAAATTATATTTTTTCAAATAGATATACTTAGTACAATAAAATGATTTGGTGATTAACTGACAAAGGATATTTTGGAAAATGTTTTCGCTTTTTGGAACACTATATGCATATAGATAATAGAACAGTACGGAATCTCATTTGTTGAGTAATGTATGGAATTTTATTTTGTAAGAATCTATATTTTAATTGTGTACATATAGAGATTTGGGTTATTTATGGAAATTATTAACCTAACATAATGAATATGTGATTAGGTTAACTACTTTTCTATATGATACTTTAAAAGTAGAAGATGTTTTTTAGAGATAAATGTTATCATTTTTGGGGAAGACTATGTGATAAAATCCATCATTATTTTGGGTTTCAATATTAGTTTGGATTATGTTGAAGGATTTTAAATACAATTGTTTATTGAATGGTATTGGTTGAACTTCGGGTACCCATTGTTAAATTTTGGTGATTAAGAGTTGTAATTCTTTTTATCCTTTTGTGGGTTATCTGATCTTGTACTAACCATTTTGGTTTTGGTGAATGTATAAACACAAGAGAAATATATAGTTAATATTTTTTGGATTATTTGTTCTCTAGAAGTTGATTTGATCACTTTATTTGTTACCAAGACATCTTGAATACACATCATTTGGATAAAAGAAGAGTTTTTGGTAGAAATGTACTAAAGGATGAAACTATAGTTGAAAAGTAAGTATATTTATTTATGTTCTTAGTCAATATCATAAATAATTTATCCAAATTTATAGAAAGGGATGTAAAAAAATGTTGTCAGTTTTAATTTCCTAGTGAGGAATCAAATACTGTTTAACCCATCACATGTTTGGGATTTTTTGATGGTTAGTTTTCTCATAATCATGTTTTCTATCACTCTCCATTAGAACACGACACTTACTTTATCCCCCATATCCATTTTTTTCTATATGGAATACTATAATGGATTATCTTAGGTGGCCATTTCACTTATGTTTAATTATTCTAAAGTGACATTTTTATTGACTCTTTTACCGACGTGGGACTTTTAATGAACATTCCATGCACAATTTTAAAATTGTGAGGATGAAATTCCCAAAAGGGGGGAAAGATGTAACATCCCACGTAAATAATTAATATGAAATTTTTATATATATTAATTTTTTTGAATTGAATATTAATTTCAATTTTAATGGGATTCTATGTCCGATAGTGTACTCAACACAAAACAATGGGTTTTCTTGAAATCTTATGTAGCACACAACTCTGTGTTATACAGAAAATAATATAATAATATTATTATTTTAAATTGTAGTTATCATTTAGCCATTTTAATAAAATTAATGAATAGAACTAACTAAAATATGGTTAAAAATATTTGTAATTTTTTTTAAATTTTATCAAATAATTTATAGATTCTTAAAATATGAATGAATCCATTTTTAATCAAGAAATACATTTATATTCATTAAAAGGTCGATTTACAGCCTTTTGAGGACGAATCATTTTAAAATATATTTTTTTAACTTTTATATGTTTCATTTTACATAATAAAATACTTCTTTATATGTGGAACATCAAAAACAACTTTGGGTAAATTTTCTGTATTTTTCTAATAAAGTTTATTTTTAGATGAATAGTGAAAAATACAGTATTGTAATTCTCAAGTTCCTTTTAATCTAAGTTATTTATATTGCTAGATTGTAATTTTAATTGGTTTTAAAGTGTATTTATATTATAATTTTATCATTTAATCCAATGTTGTTCACTTTATGTAATTTCACATTGAAATTGGACATAAACAAATGACAATCTTTCGATAGTTACTATTTCTTAAAACGATGATGATTGGTTTTGACAATGGGAATTAATTTTAAATTAATTTTTGAAACTTATGAATTTTTAATGGGGAAAATGGATTCCATATTTGGAATCCAGTTGTTTTGATTGTATAAATAACTAACATTTTTATTCAGTCATTATGAATAGTAACACCAGTAAATATTTTATTTACCATGGTTAAAGGTTAAATCTGGCAATAAGGTTAAAAGAAATAATATTATAATAATATTAAATTACACTAACACATGTTCTAAACAAATGTTTGGTACATTTCTGACCATGTGAATCCTTGGGTACATTTTTAGTCCCCATGGAGCCACTTGTAAAAAATAAAATAAATTTTTCGTAAAATGTAAATAAACATACATCTTTTAGTTAAATTTTTTTATTGGGTTATATAATTGAACTTTTAGACTGTAAATATTAATTAAAAATATAAAACCATTTCCTACATCATGGTATTGTATTTATAATTTTTTTCATCTTAGAAATAAATTTATTTATGACACAGTAGTGATGTAATTATTACCTCATTAATGAATTGTTTAAATGAATGAGATTATAAAAATTAAAATAAATTTATTTTGAAACTTTTTATGACACCAAAAAATATTATATATTAGGATGACTTGTTATATTTGAATTAATTAATGTTTTTCCAAACAATAAAGTTTTTTATGTTTTTTAAAAACGTCATGATATGAATACTAAAACAATTTACAAAAATGGGGTTTTAAATCAATTAATATTTTATTAAATGATAAAATTGTCCTAAAAATTTACTATTCTGCCAAATGAAATATATGAAGTTAAAAATGTCATTAATGATCCATTTTGGGTTTCTTTACATTTTATAGTAAGTAAATTAACCATATGGTATGAATATACAAGAAGTCATGGTAATAGTTAAATTAGATTACAAAGGATTAGTAATAATGATAAGGATTAAAAAATATCCAAAACCTATCCAATTATAATTAGATGATTTTATTATTAATTATATTCATCTTATCATATAATTTAATGAGTTTTGGACCTTTTGAAATAGAAAATAATTTTATAATAAAATAATACTTTAAATCTTTCCTAATGAGCCCCTTCTCCCTCTTATAAAAGGCCACCACCTCTAACCCATTAATCACACCTCCCAAGCCCATTAGGTCATCCCAAATCTAGTGCAATAATTTTGAAAAATACCTCCCTTCCTCTTAGATTCCTTAATTTATTCATAAGGAAAAACAATTAAGTGTTTTGGTTCAAACCAAAGGGAGTGGCCCAATTTAAAGGTAACATCTTCCCTCATGTTCTCTTCTTTTATTTTTCTTCTCAACATCCTATGCTCTTCTTATTACTTGTTTACATAACCAAAACAGCACCAACCATATACTATATTGTTTTTTTTGAGATTTATTCTATCTACACTTAATTAAACTTCCATTTAATGTATAAGAACTTACTATTTCTGTGGGCGGAGAACTGCTGCCACATGAAACGATGATTGTTCAATCTTCTCATGCCACCTCTCCTGGGGGACATTATGATGGATATTTAATTTTATATGATATTTATGATATTTATTTTTCCATTATTATTCTTTAATTATTATTTATTACACACATTTGTTCATTTCATGTTGTATAAATATGAGAATTTCATTTGAGGAAGCACGAACTACCGCCCCCTCAAAGTGTTTTGACTCGTTGATACTATACACGGAACATATAAAAGATTGTGTTAATGAAAACATGTATTGTATATAAAATATGATATTATACTGGATTAATAATAAACCTATTTATGATTCGGTTTTCATTCCTTTAAAAAATGATCAAAATGTAATGATAGTAGTGTTCATACATACGTATGAATTTCCATCTCTATGAATGGTGCATTTCATTTCAATATATC
Source organism: Viscum album (assembly GCA_963277665.1). Taxonomy (NCBI): domain Eukaryota; kingdom Viridiplantae; phylum Streptophyta; class Magnoliopsida; order Santalales; family Viscaceae; genus Viscum; species Viscum album. The sequence continues at coordinate 1,914,892,731 of OY728125.1, read as the reverse complement.
GAAATGATATGGAATATTTAAATAAATATATAATGGATATATATTATATATATTATTTATAAATGATGACTACAAATCTGGAGATAATGGACTTTTGACCACGTGGACAATTTGTAATTATAACAAATTTACTTTTGACTCAAGTTCCGAACATCGACAAAATGTCCAATATGAACTCAACTAATTTACTAATTTTTTTAGAAATGTAATAAGTGATATAAATGGAATAATACACTTTAAAAGTGTTATTAATCAATTATAAATTAACTTAATTTTATTATTCAGGAAGAAAAAGGAACATATGTGAGGAGTCAGATTCAAGGTAAGAGAACTTCTTAACCCAATTTCCATTTATTGGGTTAAACATATACTTTTTGATTATGTTGTGATATGATTATATGAGATATAAATTTTGGTACCCAATATTGTATTTATAATTTATTTATGTGTATTTATATTGAATATACATAATCGATCAATTTTATTTACAAAATGATCTTTGTAAGGGATCCTTTCACCCTCCTCTTTTAGTCAAAAACTTCTTCTTTGTTATGCCTTTAAATTCATTTTCATAATATGGGATATGTTATTATATATCATTATTATTGTATATTTTATTTAAATGTGATTAGGGACTCATTTTCCTCCATCATATCATTTTCTGAATTTAAATTTTACATTGTTAGGATGTCAAATATTCGTAAGGGACTTCATCTCAATATCTTTTCATTGAGGCATATTTTGATTTATACAGGACCATATATTATACGGTGTATAAACACCTTTGAATTTTAATTTAATTTAATTCAATATTTTTCATTGTATAATTATACAAAATTATAATGGGAATGTTTCATTTTTAATATACATAGTGACAATGACCTTTCCACCGCCATGAGCGTTATTTGATATTTGTCTTCCTTAACAAGATGAAATTATTTTATAAGGAAAATAAATACCATATGCTATTTTAAGTAATTTTTTATAGAAAATGGAACTGATAATGTATTGGTTATTTCAATATATTTGAATGATATATTTTGATTAAAATATGGAAATTTTATCTTTTATTTATGTTTGTTTTATGTGTATTGAATATGTTATGTTTCATGGGCATTTTTAATGGATACAACTGGTTCTCTGATAGACCTTGGGCAGGTGATCCAAATGTAGCTCTCCAATTGATTGTGTTATGTAATAGATGTAAATGTTAATGTTTATCTTAATATATTTAGGGAATATAATATGATGGTTATTCAATATGTAACTCCCTATGTAGCAGTGAATTCTACAATGTAAATATGTTATAAATTCTACAAGATACATTAATGATTAATGATTTCCATGAGTTATTCATAATTCTTATTATTTTGTGTGGTATGTTAAAGATTGAAAAGTACGATTTCATTGATTTAATGTATTGACGGACCAATGATTTCTTTACACATTTTATAACCCTAACTGAGATTTTTATGGTTATCCCATGTTTTTGAATTGTTTTTCACATGGTACAAGGAAGGGAAGGATAATGTAATAATTAATGACTATTTATATCAAGAAAATAAATATTATTTTATTTTAGAATATTTGTTATTATGAATTTTTTTGGATATATTAGAAATATATAATTTGTAATTTTTGAGATGTAATGTAATATTTATGGGATAATTATATAAAACTATAAACATGAAAAGATCATCAATGTGAATTATTAAATTAATTCAAGATTATATAATGTTTATGGTTGGGGCCTGATAATAACATTATTATTGAACCTCTCCTTGGATATGATGTATTTCATTAATACTATTTATACCCTATGGTGAGTAATTTGTATTTTTCTACAGCCTATTGAAGGTTTATGCTAATTATCCAATCACAGAATGAAAGAAAACCCAAAATTAAAACCATTCATAGAATTCCCATCATAACTAAATTGATTTACCATTATATTTCAAAAACATTAATTATTAAATCCCATGTGGACTCACCTATATTATAAATTTAATAATGATAATTAAAAGATAAAAACATGTAGTGAATAAGTGGCTGTCAATAATAGAAATTCTATTAAAAATTATATGAATCATTTATAAGAATGAAAGCCATTGTATTCAAAAAAATGTGGAAATATAAAATCCACCTACATCATATATGTTCAACCCCTCAATTTTAGATGATGTTTCTAATTTGAAAACAATTTTGTATTTACATATCAAATCCCAATATAACCTAATCAATACTCATATGATAGCAAAGGTATATATATAATAACGTTGATATCATGTTATTTCAAATATTAAATGAGGGTATCCAATTAGCGATGTAAGAACATATTTTTAAACTTTTTTCTTGAGGATAAAATGCTCAAAGAGTTATTAGAATCCTAGTTTTAATACTGATTTTCATTGAAATATACCTTGGGGATACATGAAAATTGAGATGTAATGTCTGAAGAGGAAGTAAAAATTTTTCCAGAAGGTTTCATATTTAAAAATTAATTTCTAAGAAGTTAAATTCCCATTTCATAGTATGGCTGCATGATTTAAAAATTGTAGACAAACCATGAAATTAGTATCTATTCCAAAACAACCAAAGATACATTATTTTTCAATTTTTTTCATATGGTGTGATAATTATTTCCCAACCTAGTGATCTCCAAAACCAAAACACCTAATCATGTCAACTATACAACCTATTACTCACTAAGGTAAGCTCACATTGTAACCCAATCGATGAATAATAAAATAAAAAAAATAATATTTATGAAAGTCACCCTTAACCACTTTCCCACTGATTTTACTCTCTCATACCAAAACACCATATGTAATGGAGCTCTCTTATCTTCCCCATAACATATACTACCACCCCACTATATGGTCACATATCATTTCACCCAATGAAATAGGGGCCACCTCATCATAACCATAAATAGAGTATTAGTGTATCATGAACATGAAGGACCAAAAACTCATCACTTCTTTTTAAAATTCATGATATATAATATAAGACTCTCACATCATGGTCACATCACATCTCAACTGCAGACACATGGGAAACCAATCAATGACACATTTATATCACATATCACACAAAGACACTTGGGACACTACCATATAGAATGACAAAATCACATATCCCTCGAAAAACCTGGTCAATCATCTTGTGCACTAACATAACTTTGATGATCATAGCCTATGCATATCCCCTTGCCAATACAGGAGAGTAGGAAAAAGAGGGTTTCCATCCATATATCATATTCACTGATATATTGGAAAAACATCACCATATAATTGAATGGGTGTCCATACGATGTTATTGATGTGGTTGGAGTGTGTATAGAAATCACAAGGAACATACAAGGCATATATATAAATAAAAAAGACCAACATATGGGTTAAAAAAGAATTAACAAACTCACAATATCCCCACCTTTGGTTGTGTATCTAAATGAAGAAAACCACAAAACAAGCCATAAACAACATTAGCATCCATTATAATTTAAATATACCATTCCTTAAATTATTTATTAAAAACAATGTTTAAAAATAATTCCCTTTGTAATTTTTTAATTATCTATTTCAATATCATTAAACAAAAAAATATAATTCACTCCAAATATTATTTTAAGTTATTACATCAATGCCCATGGACCAATAACAATACAACTTTCTACCACACAACAACTACACATGGTTAACCTGTAGTACGAGCACAAAAAATCATCACATCACCACCCCACAACAAATCCTCAAAATATCATAATGTCTCAACACCAAATAATGTCCTAATAAACGCATCATGTTGACGCCCCACAACATGGCCTCACAAACTCATCACATCCATGACTAGTAGCATTAACTAAAAAACTGATCAACCCCACAAGCCACAAGCCACAACCACATATCACTACACCAAATAATGGCCTCATAAACCATTTTATAAGAAAAAATTTGTGGTTTTTCAATTTCTATTTTTTGGTGATATCAAGTTAACATGATACTGGGTTACCATAGAAGACAAATTAAAACATTATAAAAGGCCCCCAACATCAATTTTTTTATTGGGACTCAAGAACATTAATTCATATTATCAATATAAAAATATCAAAGTAGTAAAAAAATATAGATGAAAAGCCATTCCCATTTAAATTAAATTAATTGATTAATTTATCATTATTATCCAATGAAAAACATACCACATAGATGAGAAAGTGTAACCCACCACATTATATAGAAAAGTGATAAATATGGGATTATATACATTAGTAACTATTTATAAACTCGCTATGCAACACATGGATTAGAAGAAATATTTTAAAACAAAAATTTCAAAATATACTCATAAATGATAATACAAGTCATTAAAATATAATAAACCACCAAAAAAATTGAACCTTACCCTCGAAACACTACCATAGAATATAATTGAATGAATAATGGAAGAGAAAAACTAATAATATGTGATAGTATTACAACCAATTATCAACAAGAATCCTGCAGAACCTAAGTAACGAAGTACGGGATGTTGGGTGAAAGATTTATAAAAATTTCCTAGGGTTCCTCTAAAAAATGTGAGAAGTAGGTGATAACCCAGTGGGAAGTAATCATCCAAAAAAATTACTTACAACCTATAAAATATCTATCTTATAGCATAAATTACATTGTTAGGTTCTATGTTCCACAAGCAATGGATTTTTCACCGTAAGGACCACCTTTTCATATTAAAACAATAAAAAATCTAAAAAAAATGGAAAAAATGTTCATAAGGATTAAATTATAATATTACATAAACCCCCATCTTAGAGTGGAAACCAGTTCGACTCCTAGTTGCTTGCCAAATGAAAACCCTTAACTAGTTTTATGAAAAAGTCATAAACCACCATCTTACACCATAAATTACTTTTTATGGTATAAGAATCTTGCTGCAGTTCTATTATACATCCAACTCCACCATACCACATCTAGAATTCTCAAAACTTCTTCGACTACCTAAAATATGATATGTAATAGGACAAGAAGGCTTAAATCATTACATCAGATAACTCTCAAATTATTTTCATCCACCAGAATCAATACAAATCCTAAAAAAATAATATTTCCAAATAACCATCCCATGAGATACCTCTAAAGGTTATTTATATGGATTAAATCGTAACACCTTAAAATTTTTCATTTTAAAACTACCAAAAACACCTCCAACAAACACATCACCACATATCTGATCCGCAAACACTCAATCAGTACAACACCCAATAAACAAGTACTATCAATGCATCTTAACATAATCATAAAACCACTGCACAACCATCTCCCAACACACATCATAACCACACCACTAAATTCTTATCATAACTATAAATAAAACTATACCAACCTCCACACATTACATGATAAGAAACCACAAAAAGAAAAAAACAATACCACCTCAAGGACAAAATTGGGGAATCCCATTATCAATTTCAAGATATTTTCCACTTCGGCAAACTTCAACCTGCCAGTATAGTTTTAATCGCATAAAAGTGTAACATTGCCTCATTAAGATTATGATATTCCCATATTCATACATCTAGGGATTAATAATACATCACACATAACATATCAGTAAAATATCATATCACACCAAAATTTCAAGATCCCTCATCACATAATAATAAAACATAGTGAAAAGAAAAACTACAAATAGCTTTGGATATTGGGAATGGATATTAATATCACTCTCCCAAGTACTATTCTCTAGGCCAATTACAATCCATAAAATGTGAATGAAGGGATTAATACTCTCTCATAACACTATCTCTTGGAAATCCTTGACATCCACTGGATTCCCCATGAACTTCACTTCACCATCAATATCATACATTACACTGTCAATGATGTGGAAGTGATCATGAAGACACTAGTACAGCTAAAGATTTGAAAGGTGTTGTGGATTCTCTATAACCATGGCTAAAACACCAACTGATATGGTATCTTTCCAACTCACACCAAAACCTCAAATGGTCTAACAAACATCAAATACAATTTACCCCCTTGTAAACCACTATTTAACATGTCAAGGGGGGCTCTCAAAAACACATGGCCTCCAACCTTGAGCTACAAGGGCCTAATAATGTGATTGAAAGAAAAATTGTTCAGATCCATTGATACTTTCATCCCCTAAAAAACCTGACACAACTTTTATATTGTTCTATGCAACAAATAGGTACCAAAAACAACTTCCTCCTCAAACTCTATACATCAAAAAAAATAATGACATGATTACCTTTACAACAACTTAATGGATCCATTACAATTATAGAGTTATAACTATTGTGGAAAAAAAATCAGAAGTAGACATGTGCCTTACCCATGAACACAGAAAACTATGATGCATGATATTAACATATCCTCTAGTATATATATAGTCTACTGTATATTCCCATCTATCTAAGGGGGGAAGTTTTTGTTAAGAGTAACTCTGTTCTAATGGAATGTTGCAATCCCCTCCAAACATTTAAGGCAAAAAATGCATCCGAATATGAGCTAATAGACATCATAAATCAATTAAACATTAAAACCTCATTCATAAACCTCTTACACATTACATAATTGAATCCTAGAACCTTTATTTCTATGAAGTGACCACATTTCATCAACCAATCCACGATTACAGAAACTACCCCACAACCACCCTATTATCTAGGCGAACATGTGAGGAAATCCATTAATATGTCATCCCATATACACATAATAGTATATTTACACAATGAAAAACATAGACACATGAATCTTAGCCTTTAGATGTAGGAAATTAGAACAATGACCCACATACTCTGCAACCACCCATTTCATCATAGTCCACCAAAACAGATTCCTCATGGAATTTTACAACTTTGAAACCCCTCGGGTCGAATTCCAAATATGAGGTATTAAACTCATTAATTACTCCCTCAAGAATCTATGTTACAGAAAACAACCTCCTTATGAAAATATTTGGTTCTCACCATCATTTAAGAATCCATCCAGAGCATTTTCATGGATTAAAAAATAGAGCATAACCTATTATTCATTTTCTATCCACAAATAATCACTAACTTGTTATATCATAGAATACATTACTATAATCTAAAAAAGGTAACAAAATCCACAACCACTCCTTTATCCTACTCTTAGAAATACATCGTGAGGATGTTGTTGAAACAAAAATATGTCACCTCATATTTGATTTGTTTTCATAATTAGTATACACCTTTGGAACACATTATAAAAATATGGTATGGCTGATAGATTTCATATTTAATAATTGGGGAAAAAATACCACTCTATTTATATACCTATTTTATAAAATAGAGTGGTTGAATCAATGATGTGTGAAGGTCCTAAATCAATCAAGAAAAACTTGGGTAGATGAAAAATAGATTATACCCTAAATAATCTCTATCTTCTATGGATTCTCAACAAATATTATTAGAAACTAAAAAGTTTATCACTCACCAAAATATCTATAGAGATACAACTCCATTCAATCACTCTGGTTGAGGTCCTCGATTATAAAGAATATCCTATGTTTGGATTAGATTTCTTCTAACTCAGCTCATTGGATAATTAACATACATCCACTATTTCTAAAACAGATTCAATTGGAACTACTATTGAGGATGGTTTCTAACATGATCACCAACACAAAATTTACCTTTGATATACATTGGCCACTTTTTTTATTATGGACACAAAACACACAAAAAAGATCACTTGTGTGAAGTCCCTAAGAATATTTTGAAAGGAACTATCTCCAAATTGCTAGAAAGGATACCACAAACATCGAATCCCAACTGGCCGAATCCTTGTTCCAATATTGCTCGAGAACTTCCACTAATAACTATACTTCTCATGGAACCATGAAGATCCCATATCAAGGTAAACCTCATAATGAGGGGATCCAGATGATCTCCTTCACTTTATTCTCATCCTCTAAATAATTGTAAAATGAAAAATGTGTAACTGCATACTGGTTCAAGGAATGATTGCATCCTCAATCCATCTGGGATAAGATAATCCATTTAAGAAAATATCTAAGAGAATTTACTGATGATCCTTGAACTAGACTCTGAATTCCTATACAATATAAATCCCTTTATAAAGGAAAAAATGAACTTGTCTCTTCACTACCATTTTGTTTGATGAAATTAAAAATTCCCAAAACTCTTTCTGAAATCCGTCTCAGAAAAAAATACTTCTTTCCATTCACCCAAGTACAATATCTATTATTGATGTTTAGATTCCCAAATTTGAATAACTTTTTTTCAGACATGGTACTCTACTGGGATCTAGATCAAACTTAAGGTGATCCCAAGCTCATCCAACCATTAATATATCTCCGCATCTAAAAAAACATACCTCATACTTCCCTAGATCATTCCGCTGAATGGTGAGAAACAACCTCTAACACTGATCATCCTCCCCAGCCAGATCAACCCTCTAATGATAAACCAGGCCATCTTGCTGAACCTACAGTACATAAATCACACATGAATGATTAATAAGATCCATTGGTGAAAAGAAGACAAATATCTCCTAAGACAATGTTGTATGGAATCCTATCATGATATTTTTAATTCATTTTAAATATACTAAATATTTCAAAAATTATAAACTAAAATTGGAACACAAGTCCTCATGATGCAAGTATCACTCATAGGTAAATTCCATGCTAAAAGGTCCAAATCACTTGGTCATTCAATAAGATCAAGGTACGTGTATTAGATCACAAGGTTCCCTAAACTCTTTTGTCCATGATGACCTCCCTTTCTTATGTAATGTACCATGTATGTATTTTACAGTACCCGTACCAACATATTAATTACTAATTATTCAAAACAGTAAAATTCATAATATCCCTCAACCGTATCCTTTGATAGTACTCTATTTTGACCCCAACCCACCAAAGAAACCACATTGATTGGAGAGAGATAGTAACCCTACGAGTTCCAGCTCTAGTTGGCCTTGGTTGGCGACTAGCACTGAGGGAATTGAAATATAATGAATTTGGAGGAATTCATGTATATGTAAAATAAAAAACAATGGAAGATATAATGAATCAATTATAAGAAGATCCATGATAAAATATAAAAGAAATCCAAAAACATCTTACAATACTTGTATTTATAAGAAAGGTATAGATAAATTAATCCAATGCAATTCCCAAAATAAAAACATAATCATTTAAACAATAACATTCTAAGGGTACATGATAGTAATTTCTATCATGGTCGATGGAATCTTACTAAAAAACTGAAAAATAATTTATAGAGTAGGATGAGAATAGAAGTTTACTCTTTTAAAAACCCAAATTCAAACATCCACCTGTGAAAGAATCAACACTAATGTACTTGTGAGAAAATAACATAACCAACAAGACATAAAAATGTTAAATATCCAATTTAAACCCCACCAAGGAATGAAACTATGTAACATAGGACATGTATAATATTATAATAAGAAGAATATAGATGAATGGTATGCCAGATCACATTGTCTCCAATTTTCATCACTCACATGCAAATTTCACACATCCAAATGATCTCATCTCATTTGAATAATTTATTCCACTCCCCCAATACATGGTCAAATCACATATCAACTGAATATATCTTGTCCACCTCCCCATAGCATGGTCACATCACAACTTTCTTGAAGACACATTGTCCATAGCATCACAACCATAACCAAATTAGTAGGGTATTATAAACATGAATGATGTCAACCTAATGGAAACATCCTACAATTTCGATAACCACCATAATCTTCCCAAAAGTATGATGAAATCCCACCTCACCTGATGAATCCTTGGAAACCTACCCATAACATGGTCATATAACATCTCTCATAAAGTCACATGTCTCACTGCCCAATGATACGATCACATACCATCTCACCTGAAGACACCAAGGCCATCAGTTATTGTACTATGATACCTTCGACTGTCACTTCCATTGAGAATATACTATCTTGGAAGACAGTGTGGGTAAATGAATATATATCCTCATCATTGGTATGTTAGAAAAAATATTAACCTATGTAAATGTATCAGTGTCAACATAGAGTGGTCACTATGTGTGGAGTGAACATATGATTTATAAAGAACATACATGGTATATATATTTTCACACACACAATCCCATACTATTGGTTCACTAAAACTCACTAACCAACTCAAAATATCCCCACTTTCACTGTCACAACTAAATGTAGAAAACCACACAATAATCCAAAATACACAATACCTAAAAATATGATTTAATTATCCCATTCCATCCAATATTTACCAAAAATCACATTTAACCACACATACCATTTTAATTTGTTTATTAAACATATACTTCCTATAAACCATACGAACCTAATCCATTTAAAACATTAAAAGCCATTTATTCCACCACTACTCTAGCACCTAACACAACAGAACCATATCCCACCTGAAAAATTCACAAATAATACCCAAAAAATGACCTCATGAACTCATTAAATCACCACCCATAAAATGGAAGGACAAAATCATAACATTTCTATGTACAAACTAACCTCAGAAATATTCCACATTTTTTCGCAACTACATGACATCCCAAACTCATCAAGTCACAGTCACACAAAATGACGTCAAAAACCCATCATCCCCATGTGCCACATCAACAAATCACTACCACAAATCATGGACACACATCCTAGCACATCAAATAATTTTTTAAATATTTTTTTAATTGTATTTTTATCATTTTATCTTCTTTATTTTAGGTGCATTATTAGTGAATCCATCAATCCTAGGAAAGATAATTTATTAAAAAAATATAAGAGATCAACTAGTTACTATTTTTGAGTAATATTATAACAACATGAAACGATATTTCATTATCCTAACAAATATATTAGAGGAACAATATTACAACATCCATGTTTTTTATGGGCCATTACTCCAATCAATTTACAATATCAAGATAGTAATATCCAATCTTTAATAAAATTCATATCAAACACGTTTCCTATTTAATTCAAATTAACCTGTTAAATTATATTGATTTGTCCAAAAAAAACAATACATTATATATAAACATTGGTAAAAACCACAAACAAGATACACTAAATTGAAAATGAGGGATTCTGAACCTCAAGGAATATTTTTTATCTAGTTGCACACCATAAGGAAAAGAAGAAATTACCAGAAACCATAACCTCACAAAAAACATGAGGATCAACCTACACTTTCTAAAAAGATAATCAAAATGATGTTTCAATTGACACATAACATATAAACACCGTTACTGGGGGTCTAAGATAAAAGGATAAAAGAAAAGAACACATAAAATGTTAATGGATTACCCCCAATCATCAACAAGTATTAAATAGAGCATAAGGATCAATGTTGGATGAGGGAAGGAAGAACCTTTGAAATCCCCTAGGTTATATAAAAAACAATATTAAGAGAAGAATTTTATATGGGAATTAATTAGAAAACAAACATATTTCCAACCATTAAAATCCCTGTGTTATGAAAATTTTTACAAATTTCCCCTATAAGATCCCTAAGATATGGATTTTACATCATAAACCCATCTTTTATTCATAAAACCATAAATAATGTAAAAAATTCTTTGAAACATGGAACCTACAGATAATATTACCTTCTTCCATAATTCCCTACTTATGGTGTAAAATTATTTCTTTCCCAACCCCTTACTAAACGCAATCCATAAACCAGCTATCCAAACAAGATATAAACTACATTCTTTCACTATACATACCTATTTTATTGTGTAAATTGAATATGTAGTTCTAATCCTTCTACAACTCCACCATACATCACCTAGCCTCACAAGAACACCACATAAAATGTAAAATTGGAAATATAATGGGATGGGAAGGAAGGGACATTACACTAATAGTGTTAGACTCTCCCCACCATTGGGGTTTGGTGCTCATAACAATAGAAAATATTAAACCATTTTTTCACATATACATTTCATGTTCCGTGTTTCATTTTTAATTTTAGAAAAATTCCGTAACACTATAACCAAAAAAATTAGATATTTATTATATATTATTCTTCTATATATCCACAACTCAGACTCATTGAAGTATAAATGTCAAATCAGTATCAAGTGTAAAATTTTTCAAACTTATCACCAAACTTGGATTATGATAAAACTTATTTATTTAAGAGATATAAATCGAATTATGGAAAATATAAAATATCTATTTTATGGTTAACCATTATAAATCATTTTAAATCCATTATATAATATCAAATGGGATAACACACCATGGAGACAATTTATCTTTATTTTCGATTCGAAGATGGCCAAGTATCAATCAGAAATTAAAAAATATGTGTTGAATATAATTAATAGAAAAACGGTGATGATGATTATTTTTATAAAAAATCAATTTTTAAGGACTCATTTCTAATACATTCTTGATGGTATATATATTTTATATTATATGTAGGATATGGTTTTTCCTATTTTGGATATCCTTCCAATTTTAACCCAAAAAAGAAGAGATTAGAAAGGTCTATAGTAACACCAAATACTTGAACTGATATCTTGTGATTACCTAATTACATTTTTACAAGAAATTAGGGATCTCACCAAGCAAGATTGATCAATTTATCATTCTTAAAGAACTATATATATACATTATTCCCACATTAAATTGTATGTATAAAATTCATATCATAAGAAACATTATAACATACTTGATATTATTTGTAATATACTTCTTCATATCACAGGGAAAGGGAAACAATTAATGTGTGATATATTATTCCTAGTATGATTTACATTAAACAAAATCTATATTGAGTAAATAAGGAATAATAAGTATGGAAAGGAAAATAACATGAAAAAGTTATAATTAATAAATAACAGGAGATCTAAATTCATCAAATGAATATATTGATGATATACTCTAATGGATAATAATAACAAAATACTCAATGAATGAGACGATTAAAATTGGATTTTATGATTTAATACATCATCATATCTTTATCATCAAATCCTTTTTCCATTATAGTTTACTTAATGGGTAGGTATACTACAAAAACTTATTTAATTAGGATAACTAATTTTTATAATGAGACATATCAAACAATTGAGGGTCTATATGAATATGGGCCCCACCAATCACAATATTTATGATGATGTATTCATATATTTAATGATAAATTTAATTCATGAACAAAAGTCCTTGTCAATAAATATACATATTGAGTATAGAATTTTAAATATCAAAATTTACTAAGTCTATCAAATAACATTCACAGTGAAAAACCATATAAAGAAATGGTATACTATTTAAGAAATAACCAAAGCCATGATATAAATATCATGGATATATAATATTAATGTAATGTGAAATAAAAATGATAATAAGAACGTGAATGTTTCAAAATTAAGACAATGAACTCTAAATTATATAGAGATAAGATATTTCCATGAGAAAGAATGGTTTTAAAGTAAAAACATGTCATTATAAAAATGGATACATAATATTAAAATATCATTTCATCAATGTATTTTCTTTTCAATACCATAGAAAAATTGAATTAGAATATAAATATAAATAAATAGAAATAATAGTGGGAAAATATATTAACACTATATTCATTAAAAAGAAACATTCCTATTGCACATAGTAATGAAATTTGAAAATGAAAATTTAGGAAAAAATATAATGATTCCATTAAACCCCTGTAAACTTTCAAGGAAAATTTAGAAATTCCATTATAAATTATTTGAGAAAACAAAAAACAATTTAAAATTTTTGGAAAACTATAAACATTAAAAAATGTTAATCGATAAAATTAAATATAGGATCAAATTTAATTTTAAAATTCTCCTTCAATAATTATAATGTATAAAAGAGGAAATATTTGAAGAAAATAATGAACTTCTCTAAACATCTAGATGACAAGAAAAATATATAATGTTTATAAATGAAAGATTATATGATTCCTTCAATTAAAATATATGTACTCCCAAGAAATGATATTATAAAATAATTTATTACCTATTAAGTGACTTTTTAAATTAGAATGGCTTGAAAAAGTAAACATAAATTGAAACCATAATCATGATGAATATATATATATAGGTTAAATATATCAACGAGAAATTTAATAAAATTATAAATGTAAAAAGTTTTCTAACACAAAATATGTGTCAATGAAATAAAAATTGAGATGAAATCACTTATCCCAAATTTGACTTACCTTATAACCTATGTTAACCATTGCTATAAATAATTTTCTTTATTATAAATAAATAAGAGAATAATATATATATATAATATAATATATGATACATTTATAAAATTTTTATTACCTATTTTTGTATAATATTTTTTATATTCATTATTTTGGGTGTAAAATACATTGTTTTTATTTATGAATTGAATAAATATTTTTAGTCCTTGTATCTTGATAATGGTTAAAAAATCTCCATAATTGTATTCATGATATAAATAATATATATATATATATATTATTCATCAAGAAATCATATATATTTAAAAATGAATAACACCACACCTAATGATGGTAGGCAATATGTTGGAATGAAGAATGTTTTTTACATTTTATCGGATGGAAAAAATGATGGAGAATAATAAATAACATTTAAATGATTAATTTTATACCACAGACACAAACATATATATATTTTATACCTTAAATCTATATTTTTTACCATCCATGTAAGGCGTAAATGAAAAATGGATCACATTGTGTCATGGATGTGGTTGTCCACACGTACATACGAGCAACATTATCATTTTACAATAGATTTGAGGGTAAAAAGTTTGATATGAAATTATACTTTTAGAATAATAATTATGAAATAAATATCATACATATTAATTATATTAATATTTATGACTTTCCATGTAGTGTGGTGATGAAAGAAAATTACACCACTGTATGGAGACAGTAAGTCATATGTACACACGACCAATGTTTTTTCATTTCATGTGATAGAAATGAAATGTGTTATGTGTGTACCAAATTAATAATAATAAAATTCTATATTTATTTTGATAATTGAGTTATTATTTTAGTGTGGGTACAATATTTTTTACAAATTTAGAATAAGAAATAAACATTTAACAGCTAGTAAATACAATTATCTTTTCTTTGGGAGTCTTTTGTTTGATCTTCTATTAAAGTAAATTTGGCTAGTCTCATGGGAATAGAATCATCTATAAAAATTGGAAATTCATTTGTTAAAAATAAATGAGTATATTTTTCTGAAGATATATTTATTAATTTGGTATAATGTCAAGAGATGAGGGGTTTCCTTTTATATGTGAGGGGAGAGAAATTCCTTGAAATTATAAATGCATAAAATTAACTAAAATTTTTTACATATAAAAATGGATCAGTATTGAAATAATTCTATGATAACACAATTATGATTCTCCAAAAACTAATAAAATAAAACATGGAAATTTTTTGGTTTTTTAAAACATATATCTTTTAGTTTTAACCCATAACATCCCTTTTAAAAAATATGGATATATTATTTTTTTAAAATATTTAAGGGTCTACAATATTACTACAATGTCCTTGTTCTAGGTGCCACCCAGAGGTGCCCCGTACCTATTTGGTATCATGGACTCAAGTGCATTTTCTCAAATGCCAAAGTCTTCTTACAAGAAGCGAGGTCTTTGGGTGTGATAGTGGGGAAATAATTCCCTCATTGGAAGAGTAACATAGCGTAAATAAATAGATAACAGTATAAGAATCAGTAATAATACCCTACAATAGTGAACAATGGAAGACTAATGGTAAATAAACAACTAAAACATATATATAAATAATGACTCATGACACAATATCTAGGAAACAATCCTAACAAGTCATAGTGCTTGAATACAATACTAAACCAATGTATAAAAGAATAAAAAGTAAACAACTCCAATAGAATCGCATGCCTCATTTGGTCACATGCTCTCCACCACCATAGAAATCAAGTACCTAAATAATATGGGTGCTTTCCCTGATCTATACCTACATCCATATAATCTGTTTGGGCCCAAAAGAATAACCCAAACTGGGTGTGAGACGAATCCCAGTAGGAAACCGCCCAATGATCTGTGCCTAAATTTCAGTCAATACATATGGAAGGTAATACAAAAAATGAACTAATAAGAAAATAAATTACTCAAAAAATTCAAAAAACCTACAATTTCAACTGTATTCATTTACATTTATTAAAAAAACAAAAAAATAACAACATACCCTCTAGGAAGTTATCATAGTCTAACCCATATGCTCAGATAAAAAAAATACTCTCTTAGTAATCAATCACTATCAATTCCCCCTATAGTCTTGTAATGGTAACTACAGACACCCTAGGGAAGCTATCAACTTCCAATTACTCTTGATGTATCTTAATGTGGAACTACAGACACTCGGAGGGAGCACTCACGTTCATCCCCCCTATAGTCTCACTATGTGAAAAGTATAAAAGACACTATGGGGAAGCCCTCAACATCCATTCCACCAATGCTCTAACTACTCCAGGTTCCCCTATCCTTGTGTAATTCAATCGTCCACAAATGATATCCAACAACGAAAGTAAATCACATAATAGTAGAATAGCTAAAAAGCATGGCACAAGCAAGGTAGATAAAAATCACTCCATCCTAACAACACTAAGCATGAAAAATAGAGAATCCCAATAGGAAATACTATTACAAATGGCCAATATCCATTCAAACATGGGAAACCACATTCATGTATAGGTAGTTAAATACTATTCTCAAACAAGATCCCTTACACAAGAAATCAAGGCATAATATGTAACGCCCCGGCCCAAATTACCCAAAGTCGGTGCATTATTGCGTAACATTGGCATGATAAAAAAAGATCAAGTCTCGAAAGACAGATTAGTTTAGTAGCCTTGGAAACACTAGATACATTCATAAATGTTACACTACATCATAAAGTGAAAAACTACAATAACAATGTATCCATAGTCCACACTCATATCCTCTTCTGACTATCCCTGTAGGTCATTCATAAAATACTTCTTCACATCCTGGAAAATATTAAACATTGAAAGGGGTGAGATCAGATGCTCAGTAAGCATAGCAATATTGCAGAAGCTTTCATAAATAAACATTAACATTTAAGGCAATGTATAACTAAAACAAAAGCCTTTTTAAACATGAACTTCAGCATAATATGGCAAAAATAAAATTAAATAATTTCATTTACTTACTCACATGGATATTCTACTAGTCGAATAATCTCATGCAATATCAATAACCACTTTCATAATGATGGAATGCATAATGAAAGACTCTCATAACCACGTAGCCAAGGCCTCGTACCAAGACCACAAATAATATTTTGTCAAGGCCTCGTGCCGAGATACTAGTTTGTCTCATAAGACCTGCCGATGCATCGAGGATCTATAGCGGGCTCCACCCGTCACTTATTAAGTCCAATGCATTCCTCATATGAATAGGTTTAAACATATCATAAACCATAACATAATCGTATCACATAAAACATGCATAAGGGAAATATAAAATTTCCACATTTCAATCACATGGTATCAATAAAACACATTGATATAATAAAATCACTTTCAAAACCATTTTCCATACCAAAATAAAAGAAAAGAAAAACATGGTATTTGTTTTTCATTTTAAAAAAAGTTATGGCTTGTAGGGGAAGCCGAAACTAAAATAATGGTCACGGCGGCGGAGAAGTCATTGTCGCCGCATACGTACGACAAGAAAAAAATTCATTTTTTTCATTTAGTAAAACACTTCATATAAAAAATATTCTTTTTGAATAAATGTAAAAGTCAAGGGGGTTTATACACCATATAAAAACAATTTGTGTATAAAACAAAATATTCCTCAATGAACGGAGATTGAGATAAAGTCCCTTAAAAAGATGATTTTTAAATAAAATATATCTATTATGTGTATTCACTATATGTACACATAAATAAAGTATAAATACAAGATAGGAAATAATAATATAATGACATAATTTGAAAGTAGGAGATTAACCCAAAGAATGTAAATTTGGTTAAGAAGTTCCCTTACCTCGTGTCCGACTTGACTTGATCGTTCTTTAACCACCTAAATAATGAACTATAGTTAATTTATATTTACTTAAGAACCTTTTTCATGTTCATTATTCCTTTTATATCACTTATTACCATGTTATGAACATTATGTAAATATTTAAGTTAATAACGGTCATTTTGTCGACCATTGGTACTTGACTGAAAAATAAACTTCTTATAATTACAAGTTATTCATGTGGTGAGATATCCATTATATCCAGAATTATATTCATGATTTAGATATAATATATATCATATATATCATTTATATACATTCATTTATAATATTACATAACATTTAGAGGTAAGAAATGAAATGCACCGTTCATGGAGACAGTAAGCCGTACGTACGCATGAACGCTACTTTCATTTCTATTTCGTATTTAATGGAATGAAGTTATAATTATATAAATTTATAATATAATTCCAGTATAATATAATATATAATACCATTTACTCCATCCTTTATACATCCAAATATGGCATTAATGATTCAAATCACTTTGAGGGGGCGGTAGTCCGCACTTCCTAAAATGAAATTATCGTGTTTACCCATAATGGAAATCATAATGTATGACACAAATGAGAAATAAATAACCATAAGGAAAACATAAACATAATATATATATAATATATGAAAATAGTGTCATCAAAATGGCCACCATTAGAGGTTTTAAAATAATATTGAACAATCATCGTTTTGTGAGGCAGTATTTCGCCACCCACAGAAATAGTATGTTCTTTAACAATTAGACGAAGGTGTGTGTAAGTGAAACAAAATACATATCATAAAAACATCCTAGTATATTCTAGATAATGGTTTTGTTACAAAATTAAGGAATAAAAAGAGTTTAAGAGGTTGGATAAGCAAAATAAAACAAAATAACATTAGAGAAGACATTACCTTAAAATCGGGTAACTCTTTTTGATTTGAGCCAAAGGTGTCCTTGGGAAGAATTCATCCAAACGTGAGGCTTCTAGGAGAAAGGGAGGGAAGTTGAGAGAGTATTTTGGTACTGGTTGGCCGAGCCAAAAGGCTTTGAAGGTGTGAGTAATGTGGTAGTGGTGGGGGCCTTTTATAAGAGCAGAGAAGGGGCACTCTTGGAAAGATTGAAATGCTACATTATTATGAAATGATTTTTCGGATTCTAAAAGACCCACACACATATATTTCTAGGATAAGGTGATAAGGGTTCGAGATATACTCATCCAATTGGTTTTTGACAAGTGTAAGTTATAGATTTTACATTATCTTTTCATTTTATTTAAATCGTTAATTAATGAGGTAATCGCTGCATCATCATGGTGTCATAAATAATTTAATTTATTTAATGTCGAAAAATTATAAAATAATATCATGATTTAGGAAATATTTTTATCTTTTTAATTAATTTTTATAGTCAAAAATATGACTTGTATAACCTCATTTAAAAATTGTTTTATTAAAAAAACTCATGTTTGTGACATTTTTATTTTAACATTAAATAAAAAGTTTTTAATGTCATTTTCCTACCAAAGTTTCTCCATGGTGTCCCCAAGTTGACCCATGGTTTTTATTGGTCGTCCATGACTCATCCAATAGGGGTAGGACAAGTGTAAAGGTATTTTCATATTTTTATAATATCATTTTTACCTTAAATTTCACTAATTACCTTTAATCACGATTAATTAAACTTAAAAGATACTATTCACCAAAAAATTATTTTAATCCCATTGAAGCACATTTTACTTCCTAATGACAACCATGTATGTTGGATTTTTGAAAATCCAAAAACAGAAGTGGTAATGTTTCATTTAAATGAAAAATCAGTTTTTCAACTACCACTTAGTGGTTTCACTATTCATCAAAAATTGAAGTTTTTCAGAACAATGCCAAAATTTCACCCTAAGCTATAATTGATATTATGAATTAAAAAATGATTTCTATTTTACAAAATTCCAAACATATAAGTTTCATTAATTAATTTCATAATTAATTCCCACTGTCACAACAAATAGCGTGTTTTTTAGAAACACTATATATCAAAAGATTGACAATTGTTTAAGTCCAATTTCAAAGTGAAAATAATTCTAATGACCACCATTAGATAAAATGGTAAAAATATATTCTAATTACACTTTAAAACAACTCAATAGTATAATTTATCACTATAAATTATTTTGATTAAAAAAGTTGTTTTTATGTATTTTCACTATTCATAGAAAATTTGAAGCTCTCAGAAAATTACAAAAAAATTCAACTTAGGATAATTTAGATATTCCGAATACAAAAATGAAGTCCATTTTGAAATATAAAATTTATATAATTTCAAAAACTGGGTATTACTATTCATAACTACTACTTTTATTGGTCGCGGTGTGTTAGAATCTCGAACTTGCGTACAATCCAAGCTATTGCATTATTGAAAGAGAAGTGTATCATGAAAGCTTGGGGTGTTAAATTCTCCTCTCCTTAAATAAATTGTGTCCTCGCAATTTGAAAATGTTATTCGAAAATAAAAGGTTGAAAATAGAAAATAACTTTGTAGAAAACCCACATCGGAAATAGGGTTAATAAAAATATAACATTAAAAGAAATAAAGAGAGGTACAAAGGTCACCCGAGATAGACCATACTAGGATTCTATGAAAATATGGATATGGAAGAAAAACAAACTAGTAAGGTCTGATTGAGAGTTGTAGAAAATAGGATTAGGAGAAAGTTAACAATAAGAAAATCACAAACTTGTGATTGGTTAAACGATCATTGAATCCCCTGTTGGAAAAGTTAACTGGAAAAGTTTTTTTTAAGTTACCTTTCATAAAGTTGAGGAATTTATTTAAGAGATTTTCTAAGAATGTAAGGAAATATACTTACTTGTCGTGTAGACTTTCATAAATTTTTACCACAAACCCATCTTTCACTCCAAATGGTAACCGAACTCAAAAATATTCTATTTATCCTAATTGTATAAGGTTCTAAATATTACCACATACCATTTAGATTAGGAAAACTATTTTGTAATAACCAGGGACTTCTTGTAGGCTAGTGGTAGGTAATAAAGTCCTGTCACACTATGGGTGTGGGTTCGATTCCTGCAGCTTTGTCCGACGCGACGGGTTATGCCCCACCCTGCATGTTGTCCTTTTCTTAAAACTATAGTATTATAATATTCCAAAAAAATTCTTCAGAAATGTTTTAATCTTAAACAATACTATCCAAAGATCAACATAATCCATTCCAACCATTATAGTTATCCAAAATACCGTTGTCCAGACTTTTTCTAAAAGGTCTTTAAATTCCAAAATCAATTGTATCATCAGATTCCTCAAAGAAAGTAATGTTTTTCTTTTTGTCAATACTAAAAATATAATTATCTTCATCATATTAATTACTTAATGAAATCAAAAAGTACTGCATTACAATAATTATATATATCACATTATTCTTATAACCAGAATATAATCCTTGAGTCCAAAAGCACCAATACATTAATTATTCCACTTCATCTATAGTAATAACAAAAGATTGTCCTTGAGCCCTTGGCCTTTTCTATGGTAAGTTTACCTGATTCATAGGACATTCATTTTCATAATTCCCAATTTCCCTACAATTGTAGCATTCAACATTGATAGCCTCTTTCTTTCCTTTACAATCACAAGCCTGGTGACATTTTTTTCACATTTACAAAAAACTCCCATTCCTTTTAGGCAAGTGCCATGGTGATTCTTCCCACAATTATCGCATAATGGGAAATCATTCTTTCCCTTTTTCCCTTTATCTATCTCTTGTTCCACTGTTCTCTTATTCTCTTTCGTTACATTATTGTCATAAGATTTAGATAATTCCTTTTCGGTCTTAATAGCACATGGGACTATGTCTTCGTACGTTGAGAAAGATTGTGATACTAATGCTCGACAGAGAAACAGTTTTAACTCATCAAAGAAACGATCGATCTTACTTATTGGGTTACCTATATAATCTGCAGCATACCTCGCTAACCTTGTAAAGTTGGCCTCATACTTTGCGACATTATCATCCTCCATTTGTCTTAGACTCAGAAATTCACATTCCATATCTGCTCGATGGTCACGAGGAAAGTATTTTTCTAAGAAAATATCTTAGAACTCTCTCCATTCCATACTTGATACTTCTTCATCTTCATTTTTATTTTGAGTCAATGACCACCATTGATCGGAATCTCCTGTGAGGCGGTAAACTTCCATGATAACCTTCTCCCTTTCGCTGCTCCCCAAGGTGTGGAATATCTTTTCTAAGGAGTTTAACCATTGCTCAGCTACTAATGGATCTGTACCGCCATTAAATGTTGGTGGTCGTTTCCTAATGAAGCAGTCTAACATTGATCCTCCACGTTGCGGATCAGGTTGCTCCATACGAGTAAGGTTATTACTTATAAACTGAGTGAGTTGTACCAGTATGGTAATAAGTTGATCAGCACCAATTGTATCTCCAGATCCACAATAATTATCTTGAGCAGGAGGGAAATCCCTATATGGAGTGCGTGCATTGATACGGTTTCCATTCCTTCAATTAGGCTCCATTTCTAAACAATGGCATAAACTAGATTACTTTATGAATCAAAATACATAATTCCATACTGGTAAAATACTTAACATAAATTGAACTATTTTGGATATAATCCATAAAAATGTTTTCTTTGAGGAAGTATATACTCATAACCCTTCATAGTGGTTTGTAAATAAAATGAGAATTATCCTAAACATATCCCCCGGGAGTGTCGTAACCAAGAGTGCAGCAAGGCCCGTTGTCGTGCACCAGTTCCCATTCGAGTCTAGCTCAAAGCGGTGTTTTCGGGTTTTACCCCTAGGTAGATATGTGCCAGATCCGCCTCTACCTACTCGTATCAAGATATGGATGTATTGCTCGGAAAACTCACAACGTCTCTATAATACCAAAATTCTAGGAAGTTCTTCTATGTTAATCCTCAAAGTCTATCTTTGGGCTATGTGCTCTAATCAGAGTTTATCTAAATCTAGCTTCCAAGGTTAGTACTAAATTGCCTCTGATTCCAACTGTAACGCCCCAACCCTAGTTACCCAGAGTCGGTGCGTTATTGTGTAACATTGTAATGATCACAAAAGATCAAGTCTCAAAAGAACGATTAGTTTAGTAGCCTTGGAAACACTAGATACATTCACAAATGTTACATTACATCATAAAGTGAAAAACTACAATAACAAAGTCTCCATAGTCCACACTCATATCCTTTTCTGAGTATCCCTACAGTTCATTCATAAAATACTTCTTCACATCCTAGAAAATATTATAACATTGAAAGGGGTGAGCTCAGATGCTCAATAAGGATAGAAATATTGTGGAAGATTTTATAAATAAACATTAACATTTAAGGCAATTTATAACTAAAACAAAAGCCTTTTTAAACTTGAACTTCAGCATAATATGGAAAAAATAATATTAAATAATGCCATTTACTTACTCACATGGATATTATATTAGTAGAATAATCTCATGCAATATCAATAACAACTTTCATAATGATGGAAGGCATAATGACAGACTATCATAATCACATCGCCAAAGCCTCATGCCAAGACTACAAATAATATTTTTTCAAGGCCTCGTGCCAAGACACTAGTTTGTCTCATGAGACCTGCTGATTCATCGAGGAGCTATACCGGGCTCCACCCGTCACTTATTAAGTCCAATACATTCCTCATATGAATAGGTTTAGACATATCATAAACCATAACATAATCGTATCACATAAAACATGCATAAGGGAAACATAACATTTCCACATTCCAATAACATGATATCAATAAAACACATTAATATAATAAAAACACTTTCAAAACCATTTTCAATACCAAAATAAAAGAAAAGTAAAACATGGTATTTGTTTTTCATTTTAAAATTTTTTTGTCTTGTAGGGGAAGCCGAAACTCAAATAATGGTCACGGCGATGGAGAAGTCATTGTCGCCGCATACGTACGACAAGAAAAACATTCTTTTTTTTCTTTAGTAAAAATCTTCATATAAAATTATTCCTTTTGAATAAACGTAAAATTCAAAGGGGTTTATACACCGTATAAAAGAAATTTGTGTATAAAACAAAATATGCCCCAATGAACAGAGATTGAGACGAAGTCCCTTAAAAAGATCATTTTTAAATAAAATATATCTATTATGTGTATTCAAAATATGTAAACATAATGAATGTATAAATACAAGATAGGAGATAATAATATAATGACATAATTTGAAAGTAGGAGATTAACTGAAAGAATGGAAATTGGGTTAAGAAGTTCCCTTACCTTGTGTCCGACTTGACTAGATCGTTCTTTAACCTCCTGAATAATAAACTATAGTTAATTTTTATTTAATTAAGAACCTTTTTCATGTTCATTATTCCTTTTATATCAGTTATTACAGTGTTATAAACATTATGAAATTATTTAAGTTAATAACGGTCATTTTGTCGATCTTTGGTACTTGACTCAAAAATAAACTTCTTATAATTACAATTTGTTCATGTGGTGAAATATCCATTATATCCAGAATTATATTCATGATTTAGATATCATATATATCATATATATCAAGTACATACATTCATTTATAATATTACATAATATTTAGAGGTAAGAAATGAAATGCACCGTTTATGGAGACGGTAAGCCGTACGTACGCATGAACGCTAATTTCATTTCTATTTCATATTTAATGGAATTAATTTATAATTATATAAAGTTATAATATAATTAAAGTATAATATAATATATAATACCATTTACTCCATCCTTTATACATTCCACATATGGCATTAACGATTCAAATCACTTTGAGGGGGCGGTAGTCCGCACTTCCTAAAATGAAATTATCGTGTTTACCCATAATGGAAATCATAAATTATGCCACAAATGAGAAATACATAAATATAAGTAAAACATAAAAATAATATATATATCATATATGAAAATAGTTTCATCAAAATTTCCACCATTAGAGGTGTTAAAAGAATATTGAACAATCATCGTTTCGTGAGGCAGTATTTCGCCACCCACAGAAACAGTATGTTATTTAACCATTAGATGAAGGTGTGTGTAAGTTTAAACCAAATCCTTATCATAAAAACATCCTAGTATATTTTAGATACAGTTTTTGTTACAAAAGAAAGGAATAAAAAGAGTTTAAGGGGTTGGAGAAGCAAAATAAAACAAAACAACATTAGAGAAGACATTACCTTAAAATCGGGTAACTCTTTTTGATTTGAGCCAAAGACTTCCTTGGGAAGAATTCTTCTAAAAGTGAGGATTCTAGGAGTATGGGAGGGAAGTTGAGAGATTATTTGGGCAGAGGTTGTCTGAGCCAAAAGGCTTTGAAGTTGTGAGTAAGGTGGTAGTGGTGGGGGCCTTTTATAAGAGGAGAGAAGGGGCACTCTTGGAAAGATTGAAATGTTACATTATTATGAAATGGTTTTTCGGATTCTAAAGGTCACACACTTATATATTTCTATGTTAAGGTGATAAGGGTTCTTAATCTACTCATACAATAGGTTTTTGACATGTTTAAGTCTTATATTTTACATTATCTTTTAATTTTATTTAAATCGTTAATTAATGAGTTAATCAATGCATCATCATGGTGTCATAAATATTTTAATATATTTAATGTCTAAAAATTATAAAAAAACTTTAATGATGTAGGAAATATTTTTATCTTTCTAATGAATATTTATAGTCAAAAATATGACTTTTATAACCCCATTTAAAAATTGTATTCGTAAAACAACTCATGTTTGTGAAATTTTTATTTTAACATTAAATAAAAAGTTTTTAATGTCATTTTCCTACCAAAGTGGCACCATGGGGTCCCCAAGTTGACCCATGGTTTGTCATGGTTGGCCATGAGTCATCCAATAGGGGTAGTACAAGTGTAAAGGTCTTTTCATATTTTTATAATATCATTTTTACCTTAAATTTCACTAATTACCTTTAATCACGATTAATTAAACTTAAAAGTTACTATTCACCAAAAAATTATTTTAATCCCATTGAAAAACATTTTGCTTCTTAATGACAACCGTGTATGTTGGATTTTTGAAAATCAAAACACAGAAGTGGTAATGTTTCATTTAAATGAAAAATCAGTTTTTCAACTACCATTTAGTGGTTTCACTATTCATCAAAAATTGATGTTTTTCAGAACAATGCCAAAATTTCACCCTAAGCTATAATTGATATTCCGAATTAAAAAATGATGTTTATTTTAAAAAATTACAAACAAATATGTTTCATTAATTAATTTCATAATTAATTCCTGCTGTCACAACAAATAGCGTGTTTTTTAGAAACAATATATATCAAAAGATTGACAATTGTTTATGTCCAATTTCAAAGTAAAATTAATTCTAATGACCACCATTAGATAAAATGTTAACAATATATTCTAATAAAACTTTAAAACCAATCAATAGTATAATTTATCAATATAAATTATTTTGATTAAAAAAGTTGTTTTTATGTATTTTTCACTATTCATAGTAAATTGGAAGTTCTCAGAAAATTACAAAAAAATCAACATAGGATAATTTCGATATTCCGAATACAAAAATGAAGTCCATTTTGAAATATAAAATTTATATAATTTCAAAAAGTGGGTGTTACTATTCATAACTACTACTTTGATTGGTCGCGGTGTGTTAGAATCTCGAACTTGCGTACAATGCAAGCTATTGAATTATTGAAAGAGAAGCGTGTCATGAAAGCTTGGGGTGTTACATAATAAGAATTAAAGGTTTAAATTTCCCAGAACATGCAATACCCAAATCAAGGGTATTGGGAACCTTGTGCACATATAAGTAAAGACAATCTATGTAAAGGCACAAACCACCTACATCGACATTGTATGATTCATATAGTTGAATCGTAGCCTTTGATTCATCATTGAATTCCATATATCTATAAAAACATATAAAACTTTCAACTAATAATATCTCATGAATGTGGATAAATCAATGGATGAGGATCTAGAAGAAGGAAGAACTCACTGTGGTGATTCCAATGCAATAAACAATGGTTGATTCAGAATACAGATGGTCAATTGGGAGCTCTGGGAAGAATTGAAGATATCCGTCGGTCCAGGATGGGATGAGTCCAGAAGAAGATGTTTATGTTGACTGGACGCTACCCCTATCAGTTTTAATCTATTAAAAAAAATATATACAAGATGTTTCCCTTAAAAGTATAGGAAATTTATATACCTTTACTAGGACTTGATTTAGGTTGTCTTCAGGTCACCCCACACGACCATCAACTCAGCAGTTACACGGCCAGTACACGACTACCCGTGATAGTTGAGTACATGATGCGTACTCCTATATACACCATGTTTACTCTTAATGTTCTGGAAACTCCAACTTTTCTCAAAAACACTATAAATCAAGATCCATATAAGAAAAGAAGAGTCGAGCTATTACAAACTCCCCCGATAGGGAAATTTGTCCTTGAATTTCCCCAGTAAGGCGACGTAGAAGAAGAATCCCCGAACAACTCTACCAACTTCGAATGTACATTGGCCTCCCTCTCCCATGTCTCGCCTTGTGTATGTATATGTTACCAAAGAACCTGTACATTAGGAATAGACTATCCAGAGAGAACACTTTGTAACGTTCTGGTTCCGGGTTCCACCTAGAGGTGCTCCGTACCCAGTTGGTCACATGGCCTCAAGCAGATTTGCATAAATTCCAGTGGCTACTGACTAGTAGTGAGGGCCTTAGGTGTGATAGTGGGGAATCTATTCACTCATTTCAAGTGTAACACATCGAAAATAAAAAGATAATATTAGTGTAAGTAGTAATTATAATATAATACAATGAACAACTGAAGACCAATATCAAATAAACAACTGTAGTATATATATAAATAATTATGCATGTCACAATATCTAGGAAATAATCCAAATAGGTAACAATTCTGGAATACAATACTACAATAAATTAAAATGTATAAACAAGTAATCAACTCCAACAACATCGCAAGCCTCATATTGGTCCCTTTCTCTCTAACTCCATAGCAATCAAGTACCTAATAAAGAGGGGTTCTTTACCTTATCTATAACTGCAATAATATATTCTGTTTAGACCCAAAAGCCTGACCAAAAAAGGGAGTGAGACGAATCCTAGTAGTAAACCACCCAATGATTTGTGCCTAACTATCAGTGAATATATATTGAAGGTAATATGAAAAATAAATTAATAAACATGGAAGTAATAAAAAGTAAACAATCATATAGTTTCAACTAAATTCATTTTCATTTATTATAAAAACAACCAAAAAATCACAAGCAACCATTTGGGATGTTCCCACTGTCTAACGCCACTCGTTAATCTAAACAAAGACACTCTCGGGAAGCACTCAATGTACAATTCCCCCTAGTTCTCATAATGTAGAACTATAGACACTCTGAAGGAGCCATCACATCCATCCCCCCTATGGTATAACTACACAAGGTTCACACAACCCTGTGTAAGTCAATCATGCTCAAACGATATCCAATATCCAATGTAAATCGGAAAATACTAATTGGAAAAATAGCTACAAATAATGGCACACAGAATTTAGATAAAAATTTCTAGATCCTAACAGCACAAGGAATGGAAAACATAGCATCCAAACATGCAAGACAAGACCCAACAACCAATGTTAGTTAAAACATGGGAAAAACATCTATAAGCAGGTTGTTAAACCCTATTCTCAAAAAAGATCTCTAACTGAAGAAATCCGGGCATAAAAATAATTAAAGGGTTAAAATCCCTAAAAAAACAATACCCTAAACAAGGGTATTGGGAACTTATTTCACATATTACTCAAGAAAATCTATGGAAAGGAACAAACCACCTACCTTGATGTTGTACCATTGATATAGTTGAATCCTAGACTTTAATTTGACATAGAATGTCATAGATCTAAAGAAACATCTGAAACGTTAAACCAATAATATCTTTTGAAAGAGGAGAAATTATGGGATGAGGATATAGAGAAAGTAATAACTCAATATTGCCATTCCAACACAATCCACTTAGGTTGATTTGGATTATAGATGGTCAATCGAGGGCTCTGGGATGAATTAGTGATATCCGTCATTCCTGGACGAGACGAGCCGAGAAGAAGATGTTTCTGTCGATTAGATGTGACCACGGTCCATTTAATCAGTTCAAATGAAGTATAAATGGTGTGTACATTAAAAGTACATGGCGTGTATATGACATTATTGGGTCATGCTTTAGGTCGTGTCTAGGTCACCCCACATGGCCAGTACACGGGTACCCATGGAAACCAGGTAAGCGATGTGTACTCTTATGTACTCAACATGTACTTCTTAAAATTCAAAAAACTCTTATTTTTTCTCAAAAACACTAAAAATAAATATCCATACCTTAAAAGAAGATCTAGGTCCATATAATTATTATAAATATAAAGGAAACCCTTAAATTTACCGTGCTTGATGTTTTAAACCATATCACAGTCAATTGGATGATGATAATATTTTTATTAATTTTACATTATTTTATAAAATACAATTTATAATGAAGTATCATTAATTTCATTTTCTGAACTAATTTTTAAATATTCAATTGAAATCCAAATGAAGAAATGGAGTTATAAATTAAACATTTAAAACATAACTAATATTTTATATTTATCTAAAAAATCATGGGACACTCCATGTCACATAAAAATAAATTTTAGAGTTCTTAAAAACATTTATTTGTTTTTTCTTCTGCTTTCCCAACCACTGTGTCAGTATTTCATAAAAATTTAATATAATTATACAATCACAAAAACATAAACATATTTTAAAAAATTTAAAAAATAAATCATGTATCAATAAATCATTCATAACCAAATATAATTTGTTTTTATCCCTATCACACACTATAATGTATATTAAATGAAAGACATTGTAATTTTTGACATTATTCATTACATATATATTATAATGGAGAAAAGTAAAATCTATATTAGAAAAATTAATTTTCGTTGAATTTTTTATTATTATTGATATAATATATCCATTCGATGAAAAATGGAAATTTTTGGATATATTTTCATTACCTTATTAAATTGTTTTTAATCTTAATTACCACATTCACAATTTCCAATAGTTAAAATTTTAAAATAGTTAGTATTAATAAAGCCTAAAAAAGTGACCTATTTAACAAATTTTGACCAATTTGATTCCAAATATTGATTAAGTTTTATCAAATTAAAACACCATTATCAAAATAAATTCATTTCATAATATCCATTTTTAGTATAACAAAAAATGGATTAAAAAATACTCATTGATGTGTAAAATCAATTTTATATGAATATTAAGTATAATGTTGAAATAAATGTTTACATTAAATAATTATTTTAAAAACTAACTACAGAAACTTTAAAAAAAATTCAAATTCACAAGTATTCTATGAATATTTGACAAAATAGAGTTTTCATTAAGAATTAGTATTTACACTATTCTCCCGAAAAATAATTTTTCTAAAAAATAAAAAAATACCCTATAACCTATTT
Source organism: Viscum album (assembly GCA_963277665.1). Classification (NCBI taxonomy): domain Eukaryota; kingdom Viridiplantae; phylum Streptophyta; class Magnoliopsida; order Santalales; family Viscaceae; genus Viscum; species Viscum album. Next base: position 1,914,862,053 of record OY728125.1, on the reverse strand, counting down.
TTATTTTAAAAAAGATATAATTATTAAATAATAATATTTCAATCGTTCTTTTGATTCGTTTAAAAATGATTTTTTTGTAAATAATGATATCGATGAAATATAATTTATTTGAAAGTAAATATGTCATAAATCATGGGATATTACGAAGGAGGACACACAATACCTTGAATGGTTACATATGAATCATGTATAGATAAGTGTTATTATATTAGAACAAAAAATATGAGATAATGTCTTTCTATAATCCATCGTTGTCAATTATATATACCTTGATATTGTCTTGTAACATATGAATCAATTTTTACAATTTCCCATCCATTTGAAGATGATAATCCATGATCAAGGTAAATTATGTTATGAGATCTTATTGTATGTAGTTTTAAATACAATAGTTGAATTATAGATATCTCTATAGGATGATTGAAACTAGTACACAAGTATCTCAACAAATTCATAAATATATTATATTCCCAGATCTTCAACCTTATTAGACTCATAGAATGGGATAAAGTGGGACAAAATGGTATGTCAATCCACAATCACCCAAATAGTGTGATATTTTCAAAGGTGGTTGATAGAAGATAAAGTATATAATAATATGATCCATTTTCCTAATGGGTATAGGCATAGATTACAACATACCCAGAGATCGTTGATTCTCATTAATGAACATTTGACATGTTAGGAATTTTAAAATGTAATATAATATCATTCGGACCATACATAACCTCTAAAATTGATATTTCATTTCTTTTAAAAAAAATTTAAATGTCTGGGTGACACATAATTTGGAATAATATTATGCAAAAATAATTTTTTTTCTTTGATTGAAAGAGGTTCCATGAATCTATTTTGAAAATTAAATATAAATTGTAGATGTGCAATAGAACCATCCATAGTCTAACCACTATTCAAGAATGACTTAATGTTATTGAATCAGGATATCATCATTGATGTGGTGTGACTAAATCAATTAAATGATGAGAAATGGTGGGTAGGTGGAGAATTCAATTCTCATTCTTTTCATTATAGTTTAGATTCATAATAGTAATTACACTCATCAACTATAATTGTTCATGAGACTCTCTAACCACTTTACTATAAGACTTATAACTCAAATAATATTCCAAATAATTTCCCTTCCCAAGTGAATACATTAAGTCAATACCAAACATCTCTAGATACTCCATCCATCATCATTTACTTCTATTCAAGTCTCACAAAAGAATATATACATCTAAATATTATGAATAGTGAAATTTGTGAACATTTCCCCAAAGAGATTTTACATTAATGTTTGCATGGAGGTGAACATTATTACTAATTCTAGGTCATGTTTCGAATAGTTTTTCTCATGTTTTATCATCTACCTCAATCCTTAAGCCACCACATGATCTTATTATTTGAGGAATCAAGCCACATATTTTCTATATGCATTGCAATAGACAACATTACCTTGACATGGTTCATGAAAGATGAGGATGTTTCTCAAATTGATATGATATTTATTCACCTTGAAGGATCTATAATTGTTATAATCCTATGTGAATGTAATTTATTTGTTTTTTATATTTTATTGTATGAATAAATCCTTGGCAAACCCATAATGAAGGGAAGATAATTTCCTTCCAATACTATAAAAAATCCAATTTGAAAAACATTATTTGGTGGATTCCATTAAACAAATACGTAGTTCATTGTAGGATAGATTGACATTCTTTCATTGGAAATGAAAATCTGTAGGAAACACATGTCTTCAATCAATCAGTTATACTTATAAAACATTTTCTGGATTTGATGATCATCCAAAGTAATCTATAAAATATATAAGTGATACTCGTGTTCATTCCATTACTTTGAATAAAACAAAATATCGCCAATAAATTCTCAAATAATAGAATCAAGGTTCCTGTGGAATATACTATTCATCTGGGCCATGAAGGCCAAAGGTTCAGTAATCAAATCAAAGTACATGGCATTTTTTTAATGGTTGTATAAACTATAAAATAATATCATTATTATGCCATCTTTCATAGTCAAAATTTATGGTTTCTTGAACATAGATAAATCATAGTGAAAAATTCGGTTCCCTTAATATTTTTTGAGAAGACCATAATTAAGAGGAATACAATATTCTATCAGGATAATAACATGTTTTAGTCAATAATAATCAACAAATAACCATATATATAGGTATATCATTTTTCTAAATAGAATTGGAGTAACCCGAGTCATAGTGTTTGATCTGATGAATCCATTTAACTGTAATTATTTGATTTTTTTTATTTAATTTATATAGTTATATTGGATCCATTAAATTTCATATAAGTAAAAAAAATAATTGTTGGTGGGTGTAGATCGATAGAAAATTAAATGACATATAATCTTGTAGACTTAATAAACAATTAGGAAAACCAACAGGTAAATGATTCATTTTAACTAGAAGCTTCCTATATGTAGTTTTGTATACATCACACAAAGTTTGTGTAAAGAACTGGCAAGAGATGGTTCAATAAACTATTACCAGAGTTCCTGATTATCTATAATTAATATCTAATAACTTCTTAAATATATGAAAATTTTTATCCAGTGATGTAAAATTTAATTTCCATGCATAATAGTCAATGTGAGATTTGAATTACACTAATCATACCATTTGAAAGACCAGATTAAAATTATCCACCATTAGGTTTGTAAAATCATAATGAATCTAAACTATGTCTAGAGAAATTGAACAAGATGTGTAGTTGAATCCTTTCCAGTAGCACTGTATGAGAGGAAAATTAATAATACTCTTGCAAGGCCTCATATCCACATGTAATCAATTTTTTTTGACCACACAAGAATTATGAAAGTAATGTGATGTTCCAGTATTAAAAAAAACATGCATAATAATAAAGTCTAAACATACTATACCTCTTATAATGCGGTGACCTATATACTTACATGTAATAGTATTTTCAACTCCATAAATCTGTTGATAAGACCCCACAAAAAAATCTTGCTACCCTACTGTGGATTTATCTAAACAACCATGTTGTTCTGATAGATACCTTGGTTGACTTGATCTTAGGGATGAAAACTATTCTGAAGATATTGGTATGTATGATCATATGATGCCGAAGGCTATGTTTATCCATCTTCTTATATATAATTTTTTTTTATTAAAATACATTTTAAGACAAGAAATAATTTTAAATCATGTGGCACTTATTTTGTTGTGAAGAAAAATACTTCTTTCTATGATAAAGAGATCCAAACTAAATGAATCTAAGTTTATTACTATGATATGGTGGATATGTGATTAATCTAGTTTATTGGTTCTTAAATTCCCTATTACATGGGGATTATCCATCATTTTGACATTAGTTTCATGAATGGACTCCCCTTCGGCACATTGAAGATAAAACTATCCCCTAAAATAGGATTTACCTCCAGATATCTAACTCTGTTCTGTTCCAAGTTCACCATTTCTGTATTATTGATAATAAATAATATAACTAATATTGAATTCACCTCGGGTCATATTACTACCTATAATATAATGGAATTTAGTGTTTCACTAGCTGATACCTTTGGTGTGAAATGAATCAAGTGAAAAATGAAGAAGAATATTCATTCAGAAATATATTCCTTACTTTTAACAAAATGAAATACATTTTATTTTATAACTATAATGTAGATGAATAACTTTTTTTAATATATCCTCGGACCCCATCCTAGTGAGGCTATAATAAAAAATTTCATAAATTGATAAATAACACCATTTTAGTTCCATATATTCGAGTATTTACATTGCTATATTGACTTTAATATCTAATGGGGCTTTGTCTAAGTCAAATATACCACTTACCATACTCATATTGACTTAGTCTTGATGCGGTCCCAAATATTGTATGAACGTCGATGGATTCAACATGAAAAACTTCGATGAGTGATTTATGTGACGAGGTTCTTAATCAAATGGTTTCTTTTAAACCACAAAAAAATTCTACAATAATCATATAACCAATTTTTGATACACCTATGGTTTATGTGGAACCACATTTTCTAGTGCACCCTTTCTCATATTTCTCATCCACCTCATTTTTAGAAATTTCATTATAAAACCACATATAAATTTTACAACCACTTCCAATTTCCATATTTTTATCCCAGTTTTAATTATAATTTTCAAGGAATGATAATCACTATATCATAGTATAAAAATCATATAAATGTGTGAAAATATAGTCCTAGATGAAAGATTTACCAAAAATTCATGATATGAAGCACGCAACAGGTAAAATCATAATTATGTGTTGACAAAAAACCAAAAAGTGTTTTGCAATAATTTTTTACTAATACTCTCTTATAATATTGAATTTCAACAAAAAAATTAGTTATGTATATTTATGATATAAATTTTAATTCCTAATATATAATGTTTCATTTTAACCATTCCATGTCAATGATTGATGAAATTGATATCATTTCTAATATCATTGGGAAACCCATATGCTTGGGATGGATTAAGGGGAAACTAAACATTGGTGACATTTCCCGAAAACAATATTTTTGCAATAAATAACAATATTTTAACAGAATAAGAATTCAAGGGATCTTTTTTCCCATAAAAAGACACACAAAACCCTAATAAAGAATCAAAATAAAGGAAACATCTAGATAATTCAAGAAAAAACTATAAAATTATGCATGATATAATATCAGACAAATCAAAGGATTAATAAGGCACTATTAGATGAATATTTGAATATATAAGAACTATAAAATATAGGAATAAAATAAAATGATATAATTAGGAACATAGGAGGTACCCACCAATATATAAGGCACGGTGAATCACCAATTCTCCATCTCTGTACTTCCATGAACAATATAAAAAATGATATATAAAATTGAGGTTTGAAATCTATCTTATATCTCTATCATTAAATACATAATTAATATATGGAAGTGGTGAAAATTTAGTGGTGAGTACAATAACCTAATAAGAAACAATAATTTAGTTTTTACAAATTCTAGTAGAACTAGAATCATGTTAGTTAACAATTTTATAAAAGAGAATGATGATTGAAAAATATAATTTAAAAAATTTATAAAAATATAAATAGATAAATAGATGTTGTAAAATAATTTATAAACAAATGGTTAGGTGATCAAAAATGTTATTCTTTTAAAAATATCATTTAATATAAAATAATTAGAAATATTTTTTCCAAATATTATAGAATATTAACAACATGATTTTACTCACAACCCGAGGCATACCTACACATACAAAGATTTTCATATGTTCATAGAAACATATATCCATAATAACAGTATGAATAATTCATTTAAAAATATTATAACAAAAAATAAACACAACCACCCACACACACATCTGTTCGTTATGTGGACATATGAAATTAATATTGTTATTACAGTGACTTCAGTTCATTCTCTACTTTCCAGATCCACAGGAACACAAAAAACCGAAATCATACTAAGTAAAACCAATAAAATCACATTTACTTAACCAAATATACTTTTTCTTCCAAAACCCATAATATTTAAATCACAGGTGGTGTTACACACATCCCAAAACCAAAATGAAAAAATTATAAGATGGAATCAATATATATTTAATATTGTTTTAGAAATATATATTCTAGTAAAGAAAGAATAGATAAATTATATGGAATAAATATTTCAAATTCCAACAACTTTTTTATGAGGAAAAACCCACCCACCTTGGATCCATTCAGTATAATTGTTTTATATGATTTTAAAAATCCTACAGTTTCCTTCCATTACCCTATCAAATCCCAAGAGAAAAAAATCAAAGCTCATTTGAACCAATAGATCTTGGAATAACAACAAGAGTCATGTTTTAGATCTAAGAAAAAACTAGGCGATACAAGATTATATGGAGTAAAATTGTATTGACATCCAATTTCAGTGATTAAATGCTCAAATAATCATTAGAATCAGTGTAAAAACATCCAATATCAGCAATATTTTCATAGGGTAACCCTATAAATTAAGGTTCTTAGTAATTTAAATAAGAATAAATCCTTTTTTTGGTAAAATTACAAGCATTAAAACCAAATTTTATATAATTATATTCCCATCTTATTGTTTGGATGAAAAATTTAAAAAACTATGTGCTAACCCTGTAAATCACATCTATAGTAAAACATACCAAGTTTCATGGTATGATAAGTGGAATTTGAAAACTATGTGCTTACCATGTGACTTCCCAGTGACCCTAAAGCACCAGTCACATTTTTATAAAGACTTATTCACAATTTTAACTAACCATTGTAAATCCATGCATGTTTAAAAAATATTATAAAATATTTCGAAAGCTTCTATGTTTCTTTAGAGTCTCAACAAAAATTCACTATACCAAAAAAATTTATGTAACTCCAACTAGGTGTTTTATAAATAATCATTATGATATATACATCTTCAACATCTCTTAAAACAAACTATTTTTTATAAAATACCTATGTATTATTATTCATTTGATTATAACAAAATATTTTCAGAATCAAACCCATATTTTTTTATAAAAAATATTAAAAATTATCACTTTTAACATACAATTATCATATGGATATTATGTATGGTTTGAAATATACTATTATTTCACAAAGAAAAATATATAATTTAAAAATTCAAGAAAACACAATCATGTTTTTTAATTTTTTTTATGGTGGAAGAATTTCGAGTGTGAAATTTTGACAATTTTCCAGTAAATTATATACATATTTTGGCTTATTATTTTTATTACTATTTTTGTTTATAAATTTTTAATATATATTTTTTAATTTTTAGTTTGTCATCATGGTGTATTTTACTTTGATTTAATAAGGAATATTAAAACCCAAACTAGGGTGAATCGTATATTTTCAACACAAAGAAACAAAAAATGATCCCAGTATGGGGCAAACAAAACATATAAAGACTTTTGGAAATAATTATTTATCTACAATAATAAGAAATCTATAAATAATATTTATATCCTAAAATAATATAACTGAACATTAATGAAACAAAATTTTTCTATGTTTATATTCAACCTAAATATATTCAAATACAAGTTGAATAAAAAAACATTTAACTAAAATTTATTCTAATTAAAATTTTAACATAATTTTATGGACATTCTAGAGAAGTATCACACAAAATCATTATGTAATTCCATAATATGTGCTAAAAATTTAAAATTGTAGGTGTTTTCATTAAACATTGAAAATTTAGGGCCTTCCCATTCAATTCTGATAATATAATAAAATACTGGATGTACTATGTGGAAACCATAATTATAGGATGGATGGACATGGAATAAATTTATCTTGAAAAATGTTTCCAAAACTACCCAACAACATTAATATGAAAATAAATAATTTAAATAAGGTAATATAATAGCTAAAAACTTCATGAATACTCGAAAAATTTTGTAAATCAGTGTGTTTGTTTTCAGTACCCCAAAATAAGTGAAAATTTAAATAAAACAGTATTATAATGGTTTATTTCTAATTAATCATAATATAATTGATACTTATTTAGGTTGTACCTTCATTGAACATAATTCAATTACAGTAAGACCATGATTTAAAACCTGGAAGTTATGAAAAAGTAATTTTTTCCATGTTCTTGCGTTCCTATTAGAGGAGTCTACGAGTTGAAATATTTTGATTTTGAGAAGACGAGGTATAAATTTTGAAGATTTATATACCTCACTCCCTCAAATTTCACATTATCATGGGAAATACCACCTCTTCCACTAATTCATTATAGTATTTTTTCCACACACACTCACAATTTTGACTACTTAGGTTAACTAATATAACATTATAATATCTTTTAGGAAACATTCTCAAGCATCTAGTAAAACCATACATTAGAAATGAATCACAATAAAACCTAAAAGGATGTTATAAATATAACATACCCTATATGAAAGGTTAAATTTTATCTAAACTCAAGAGTCATGGATCCTTCCTATGTAGGGTCGTTATCCCCAACAACCACCAAAATATCCTCAACGAAGAAAAAATTTACAAAAAAAATCATCCAAAACCATATCCTATACTAGAATAAATATAGAAACAAATGGATAAAAATAATTTTCAATTAATATAATAAATAAATTTTCTATAATAGATTTCAAAATTCAATTAGTCTAAATCTAAAACATGGAGGGGGAAATCCAAAGAAAATGTCTAGGAAAACTACCTTCTTAACTTATAGTAAACATACCGGATAATTTAAATGTCATCTCCACAACCACTCATAGTTTTAATAAACATAAAAAAATATTCACCTATTAGAGTAATCCAATCAATGGGAAACCACCTATCCATCCTTCTCTAACATTTAATATAATGAAAATACATTTCCTAATATGAGTATGACTACAAATAAATTGGTTTATTTTGTTTAGAAACTAAGACCAAATATTCAACATCCATTTATTAAATGTTCAACCAACAAAGTTAACTCAAAATAAACTAAAAAATATAGGGAAATGATTAAAATATTGAAACATTTATTGGATGACATTCAATTGATTTTCATTATGAATAAAATTACATGATATTCCATATTATTAATGGATATTTTTACACACTAAAGGAAAATATAAGTAAAATAAAATTTTTAATTGACAGTTAATTTCCTAACATCTACCTATTAATAATTTATCAATAACTTCATGTATACTAAAACATTATTGAATCTTGATACCATACATGAGTATTTTGTATCTTAGTCGATGGCTGACATTGTTTCTTCTATAAAAATAATTCCTCAATAAATTTTCTCTATATTTCTAGTTGAGGATTTTATATCTACATGGATAGTTGTTCAACATGAAAACCAAATTACTACACACCCCATTGATTTGCTAGTGGTTTTTTTGTAAGATCTAAGATCTTTATTAGAAAAGACGATTTTTATTTGATCAATACGGAAAATGATATGATGAATGAAATTACATAATTATATTTTGGATAATGTTCAACAAATCCACTGAAACCATAATTAATTTACACAATGTTATATTATCAATGGATTTTGGTGGAGACCTTATCTACTTTTACATCATAGATTCCCTGCTGAGAACCCTTAGAGAACATTCGTCTGAATTAATTAATTTTATGGATTAACTTATAATCACTATTTAAGCTTATCTTATTTCCCAAAATCCTCATTCTGAGTTTTAATGATTAATTAATATTTTTGAAATTTTTTACATTTTGAATACTGAAATGGTCTAGAAAAATTCCTTGAATATTTTTGAATTTATAATTTATAAAGAATTGAGGACACAAACCATCAATGATTCTAATGATATTTTAAAATAATAATAATTGTGTTATGTTGTTGTTAATTGGTATTTAAATGTTTTCATGGAAAAAACCATTTCATATTACCTACAATTAAATAAAAATAACCAATAATTAGAATATAAAGTACTTCCCAAAATTTTGAAATATTTTTATATTGAGAATGGAAAAATGTTTCCTTTTATCCTTATTAGTCCACTAATTTCAAAATATAAATTGAGACTTCATTAACTTGGGAATGAGTAAAAAAAGGAATTGGGATAGATAGTTGTTGAAATACACTATATTACCCCATCAATTGGATGAATAGTTTATTATAAAATGAGAATACTAAAGTGTTGGTGCTAAATATTTTTGACCAAACCCAAACAATGGTTTTGGAATTTAAATTAGGGCAACCATATTATTTGTTTCTATAATAACATATCGTTTATTTTAACACCAATTGGTTACTCCATTGTAGGTAATTACTAATAAAACTGATCTATGAGTAATTAAAAAAAAAATAATTTTTTATCAATTGAGGGGAAGAATTTATTTTCATGTTTGTGTAGAAATTTTCGACTCAATAAATACACATTAAAGGGATATTTACTATTAATTTTCCTTAAAAAAATACTACATAGGTTTTTTAGGAAATCTAGATGATAATTATTATATGGGTATTCAAGATATTTTTATATCTTTATTTCCTATAGTGACATAGAAAAAGAAATCCTTCACTTATTTTATGAATCATTTTAAAATAAGAGGATTCCAATTGGGTCGTGGATTGTCCCAGGTTCATTATAGTTATTCATGGTTATTATTTATTCGTAATATTTATATAATTGAGTTAAGGTGTTCATGGATGATTTCAAAATCAATGGTTCTTAATTCTTTGAGTGTTTGAGTATTCTTGGTTCCATAAATTTTAATTGTATTCAAAATAACATTATTTTAAATTTAAATTAAATAAATTTAATCATAAAAAGGTATAATAGATAGAAATTTTGTTTTTAGTGATCATACACATATCATTAAATCAATAGGAAGTTTTCTTTTATCCTCGTTATTCACCAGAAAAAATGGGATGGGTGGTCATTCATAGGTCTTATGGTATTTTATCAATGTTCCATGCATGAACATAGCAAGATTTGAATGCCCCACTATATATTACTCAAAAATAAAAAGAATTTTTATTATGTTAAAACAATGGAGTTGTTTTTAAATATTTAATATGAATTATCACATCACCCCTGTAATTTGAAAACCCATGTGGGAACTACCATTTAAGCTTATGTGTGACCCTTTCAACTATAATGTTAGTTATGTTATATAAAACCTATAAAAAGTGATCCACATGTAATCACACATACCTCCAATACACTTCACCCTAACCAATAAACCTATACCATAACTAAAATATAATTTATTTTAATTTTTTACAAGGATGTATTCAGGTCATATATAATGTGAATGTGCATAATGGCCTTGAAACCAAACACTATTTCATTATGAAATTTAATTCCAAACCATATCACATTATCTGGAAGGAATTTAAATTAGTAATTTTGAATAAAAATAATTGAAAATAAAAGGCCATAAGATATTGTGGTTTACCATATCCATATGATCCTTCCATCCTAATATATTGATTCATCCCCCAGTATTATTATAAATTTCATGACTCATGATCTTAAATATTATCATGATTTTGATTATATTCCATGTTATGTTTGAATTTAAAATTATGTAGAATCATCTTATGTTTATGATGAATTCAAATCAATCCATATTGATATATTTATAATTAAATAAATATTATACTTTTTGTAGGACCCTTATCATTTTCACACATGTAGTGATCTTTTCCTATGTTGTCATGTTCTCGAAAAAGAGTTTGAATCAATTTTAATGATCCATCAAACTCTATCATGTGGGGGAAACATCAATACCCAATGAACAGATTGCATGGTACATAAATATTTTTATATATCACAAAATTATTTAAAGATTTCCATTATTATTTTTTATATATTTTAGTATTATAAACGGATATAGAATGTATTTAAATGATGTAAAATAAAATAAAACAAGGATTTGAATAGAATTTTGTTGGTTTTGATCAATGAATTTATTAATCCATTTCCAAATTTAATTTTTCAATTTTTCATTCTTCTTGTAGTGTATTATTCATCTGAATGCATATAAGAATAATATACAAGGGAATATCACTCAATGGAAGTTGTGGAATTTTTTGGAACACATATTTTTGGTAGGATTTGATTAATGTAGTTCATGTTCTATGACTAGTGTTCCCCTTTTTTAAGCTAAATAATGCATTACCATTTCTATATTTATATAGTATTCCTTTAGTTTTTATACCTTATCATCCCCAAACCAATGGGAAATACAATTTAATAAATAGAGGAAAATTAATTCTCAAAAAAATGGTCCAATAAAACAACAAATATTGGATTCATATAAACATAAATCCCTTACATTATTACCATAAAAAATTCTAAACATCCATTTTAAGGTCGCTATATTAACATTACCATGGAAAGAGTTATCTTTTACCCATCAATAGATATAAAAATTAGAATATTTTTCTATTAAATTGTGAAAATATAATATTTATTTAATTGGTGTAGAAATTAATGTTATGATACTGGAGTTTAATGAAATATTGAGTGATTGATATGAGCAACACTTAATCTATTTGGAATTAAGTATGGATGCTATGAAATATTCATCTATTACCATAAGTTTCACATTAGGTATAAGGTACTCCTTAATAATGAATGGAAGATTTTGAATTGTGGAAGGAATATTTCAATTGATGTTTCCCATTAAATTGGAATAATGTATGTCTTTTTTTGGTTTAATATATTTAAAATTTAAAAAAAATCAACCAACATTAACCATCAATGGTTAATAGTAAAAAAACATCCATGAAACCCTTTCCTAGTTCGTAGTGGAAGACCTCCACCTTTATAAAGCTATCTACGGGTAACAATCATTATGTTATATCAAAAAATTATACATTATTTTTATTTATAATAAGGAAACAACCAATTTTTGGTGTAAATTTTTCAATCTTTACATATTCAGTTAAAATATTTTATCTCCTAATATTTTTTATTACTACATATATATTTTATGTCTAATTCATCTTTATTATTTTTCCTTCTATTTTAAATATATCTTGATATATTTATGTCTTTTTTTATTCTTCTTTATTTTATTTTTTTTACTTTTGTTCCTGAATACTTATATTAATTCCCATATTATCATGAAACCTTTGGACAACTCATTCAAAATTTTTCTATTTCATGTTGTTTAAATATTTAAATAATAATTATTACAATGATGGTATATGATTTTAGGATGGGATTAAATGTTACCTAGATGTTTTAGTAAAATAGGTTATTATTCCATGTTAGGAATTATTGTGTCACTATAAAATCATTGTCATATTGATTTTATATATGTAAATTTCTTATAGAAAATAGTTTCACATAATATCTCTACACATCATTACTCAAAATTAAAAATTGTGAATATTTTATACTTAATTTATGGTTTACATATAGTATATTAAGAATATTTAGCTATCCAAAATCATTTTATATACTCTATTTTCTCATTTAATTAGGTTTTCTACTTTACTATATTAATACATTGTTGATACCAAATGATGATGTCGTAAAAATAATTCATAATAATAATAATGAAAGTTATAATAATAATTCCTAAAAAATTATGTAATTAAACTAAAATGTGATAACTTATACGAAATATTTTATATGGGGGTATTAGAATCTTATTACAAATGGTATAGGGCGGGTTTTGTGGAAAAGAACAGGGTAAGTAATTTTTTCATCAAATGACATATATTTACAAAATAATATATTAAAATATATGCATCAAATGTTTTCCCCACACAATAATCAATTTGATTTAATTTCATGTTTATCAAATGTATTTTTTTCAAATTTTTATGTCATGTATCACCTTAAATATCATCATGATATAATTTATGATTAAAATCATTCCAATATTACTAATTTTAATTACTTTTTGTGGTTCATACTTTACTAACATTAAACCATGGACTGAATTATTCATGAATATTAAATCAGTACTATTTTAGTAATATATTTAGTTATTATTTTAAAAAAATTTAATTTTCCCAGTGGTCATATTATTTAGGTTTGTTTGTGTGATCATATCATGAGTTTATATTTTATTCCACCCCGAAACCAATGATTTAAATTTTTTTCATTATAAATTATAAATATAATAGAAATGTGGTCATAGAATATGATTTAATTAGTTAATTTATAATTTTATTGAACTGTTAAATTTCAAAAGTTCATATTTTTCATCTTAGGTGGATGTTATTTGGTGAGTCCAACTTGATGATGAAACAAGGATCCAAACAACACAGAAACCCATGAACACATGTGAATTGATCACATTTTGAAAAAGAATTCTATAAAATCACACCTATTTTTTTGTATGTGGATCTATAAGTATTCAAGATAAATATAATTATATAAAACCCATCATCATTTTAATAATCAGTTTGGTCATGTGAAAGGGAATTGTTCAGTAATCCAAATCTGCATGAAGTTATAAGTATAACTCAGTATATTGATAATAAATCCCTTCTTAGAACTCCAAATCCCACTAAATTCTGTTGGTAGATAATTAATACTAATTTGAAAATAAAATCCCATTTTTCAGCCATGATAGGGCCATTTACTATCCTGAAATGGAGCTATAAGTGGTATTATTAAATCTATATAAAAATAATTAAATACCATTAAAAATAAATTGGAACCAAGGGTGGCTCATTTTTAAGTTCATCCTAGGGGTAAAATTCTTTAATTTAGGTTATATTTATGTTTCTCTCATCAATTTGGCTATTTTAGATCTCCTTTTCAACAAATAGTGATCGAAAATGAATACATAGACCCAATTGATCCTCCAACTTCTCTTGATGGCAGTTTAATTAGTGGACTGTACTTACGAGAAAGATACCCATATTTAAAGGGTAATTTAACTCATTAATTTAAAAGTGACCCATAATTTTCAAAAATATATGTTTCCCCTTTTTAGATTAATATTAATTACATATCATAATGATCTAGACTACAACTATATCGTGCTAGTGACTTTAGAAACATTGACATGTAATAGACTAGTATATAAAGGACCTGCATCATCTCCGAATAAGATATTCATAAATAACACCCTTATCAATCATATCATAATTAATTAATAACTTCTGTAAAAATAAATAAAAGAAAGGTTTAGAAAAGATAATCAGTAATGGAAAACAAGGGAGATATAAATGATCACATGAGCACAACATGACCATAATTGTATGAGAACACATGAAGAAGAATTTAAAATCATTCCATAAATATCAAAGATCATAATCAAGAGTCATTGTGTAAATTATTTTAGTTAATAAGACTATAATCATAATATAATCAATGAACACGATCCATGAGATCATAACATTGTCGTGTGTCATAAGTTTATGGCTTAAACATAAGCTTAGAAAATAATTTCTATATTAGGAGAGGCTCAATTAAATAAAAAAATAGTGTATTGGGTTCACTCCCAAAATCATCAAAGTAGTAATGGTTCCCTATCAATACTATCATTGTGAATAGATTCCATTACTAAAATAGGTTCACTCTTTAATCTAGTCCATTTTTTATCATGAGATATCAATCCTTACCCAATGTATTAGATGGATGTATAATTATTTCCCATATTGAAAATAAAAAACATACATATTTTTGTTAAATTATCATAAAACATTCCACATATCAAAATAAATGAGAATGATTTATTTTCATAAGCACTTAATCTTCAAATATCATGTATAAAAGAAATAGGTTTTATAAAAATTTCGTCATTTCATCAAAGAATTACCCATTTAAAAGGAAAAAATTTAATAAATAAATTTTCATCATAAAATTAACAAATATATATAAATAATAAGTATTGTATAATTGGAACATATCCATAATAAATAATAATTTAAATCAACGTTTGATGACTATGATGAATATAAATACCATTACAAAATCATTAAAACATTCTTGAGGAAAATTACATTTAAAATATGAAAATCATATTTCAAAAACTAAAAATTCATTAAATATTTTAAAATAATTTAATTTTTTAATATATGTGAAAACATATAATTTCATATTTACATAATTTAGTTTTCTTGAAAATAGGAACTTCTTCTTATGCAGTATTAGTTAAATAAAAATATCCATTTGCATTTTTTAAAATTGTTAAAAAGTTCTTCCTTCAAAAAATAATAATAATATTTAATTTCAAATGTTTTATTAATATTTTAAACATTTGTAAAAATTAAATTAAACAATCATTTTATAATAATAATAACTTCCTAGAAACCATTTTATGATATCAAGGACATGTTAGAGAAAATATTTTCGACCAAAGAGGGAAATGATGTTAATTTTACACCGAAACATTTTTTATTATCTTGGGTACATAAAGTGAGTAAAATAAAAATAAAACATATAATTTAATGAAATTAATGTAGGATAAATATATTAATATGTCATTTATAGTAAAAATATAATATTTCATCTTCATAAACATAATTATAAACAATCCCAATGAATAATGAGATTATGCCATATAACAATTTCTGATTTAGCAACATTTAAATTGTAAGCCCCCAAAAATAAAGAACCATATATGGAATGGTAAATACATAAAATTTCATAATAATAATTATAAGATACATTTATGGGTATAATATACACCATATAAAAGAAAAAAGTGGTGAATATGTCAATTTTCACACAAAAATAAAAGTCTGATGAAAATCCCTTACTTTGAGTTCCACTTGCTTAATAAGTGATCTCTGCTATTATACTTTAAATGTAAATTTTTTATTATTCAAAAATTTATTCATCTATATACTTATAATATCATATTTCATCCCCTTATAACATTTCAACACCCCTATATTTATAATTCTGTATCATAATCTTATTTTCTGGGTGTTAACAGTTTCGTTTATCATTAGATTTTTTTTCAGTATTTCTTGTCCTTGTATATTGATCATGGTTCCATCATCTATATAATTATAATTATGATTTTAATGTCATATATATACATTATATTAATTTTTTATTATCATTCAATCAATTATTGACATATAAAAACTAATTACATTATTCATGGAGACACAGTTCCATACATATGCATGAATGTTTCTTTCAATTTAAATTTGATGGAATAAAAAAGAAAAATAACCATTAAATATATATATATTAAATATTATATAATATATATAATATATATATTTATTAAATCATTCATCAATATAATCAATTTTAAATGGATATGAAAAACAAATAACACCACATCATGGAGGTGGTAGTCCACACATTCGTATGAGAAACATTATTTGTTTCAAATGGATTGGGATGAGAGAAGGTTGATTTGATACTATAATTATAGAATTATAATTATTTCATAAGTATCCTATATAAAAATTCAACTTATCATAATACAAATTAATTAAATTTGGTTCTGGAAAATGAATTGTATCGCTACATTGAGATAGTTTTCCATATGGACAAAGGAGTGATACCTTCACATCCATTTTTATGGGTAGAGGGTGGATAATGATTATTTACTAAAAATAAAAAAATTTAAATATATTAAATATACATAATTTCATATTTTATTATAAATAAATTAAATTTAGAGAGGTAATGATAATGTCAAAATGAAAGTGATTAGTTAATATGATTACCCCTTCATTGATAGAATATCTTTAGATATCCTCTTATGGATCCTAGGGATGTTATTTTGGAATGAAAACAAATATTTGGAATTTGTATATGGAACATGTGAACGAACTTTTAAAGGTTATGGTTTAGTGAAATGTATCAATGTAGAGTGAAGAAGTGATAGTAAGTGATTCCTTTTATAATTGATGTGTGCATGACTCTTGGTATTTCTTAAAATTTTAAACATTAATAAAGACATTCACTAGAAACATTACTCTAAATGGAAATGGACTAATATATAATAATTTATTATGGTGAAATATCATCAATGAATGAAATTTTAATAAATTTATGTGTTTTTTTAAACTAATAATTTTGTTTAACCTCTTAGTTAACCAATTTTATCATTAAACATGATAGTTTCTTTCCAAACATAGAGTTCTAATAATACCTATATTGAGAAAATTATATAATAAATTGAAAATTTATGAAATTTTAGACCATATATTATCTACTATGTCTTATTTTAAACTTTTTATTATATTATAATAATTTTAATAGACTTTTTTTACAAAACATCACTAATGTCAATTTTGAAACAAGTGAGTTAATTTAATTTAAAATTTAAAATAAAAGATTGGGAATTATAATATAATACATCGACACAATAGTTGTATGTAATTAGAGGCCAATCGCACTTCTTGTACTAACACTTACATTAAATTATTGTACTATAATTTGTTATCATTTCCTTGAAAACCACAAAGTACTACCTATATGGTGGGAAATGGGATATATATAACCAAAAGAGTCTAAAGTATATATTCACATAGTTGGAGCTCAAAATACATCAAGAAATACGGTTAGATATAATCAATGACTTTTATTTCTCAATTCATGACCATTGTGGAATCGAAAAAATAAATTCGAATGATCATTAATGAATAGAACATACTTCTTTATTCATGATGAATATTGAGAAAGAATGTATCTTTTTGGATATAAAAATGATATATCTAGATTTAATAATGGAATAGAAAATACCTTAAACTGTAAAAATAATTTCTTATCCATTTATCCAAGATAAGATTGAGAAGTAACGAAGGGATGATCTGTAGATTCAAAAAGAAGGTGAAAGAAGTTATGGAATGGAAGCTACATGGGTTTCATATCGGTGGGGATAAAATCATTCTATTTGGATCATGAAATTTTGTGTGTTCATACTCGAGATAAAAATGAGATATTGGATAATTAGCATATATCATATTTCTTTATTCATCCTATAATTAAATTGACATATCTTGATCTTTGAGAGTATGTTTTTGAGACAACATGATGGAGGAATTCTTAGAGTATATATCAAGGTGGTTAGTATATGAACAAGATGATAGAGATGAACATAAGAATAAAAGTATTATAAATCCATTTCTTATACCCACATGGAAATGGGCTAACATCAACATATACATAATAAATTGCATCCCTACATAATCAAAAGAAGACAAAACGATATGGGTTACGGTGGATCGACTAAACAAGACTACTCACTTTATCAACATTTGGGATGATTTATCAATGAAAACGCATGCTTTGATAACCATCATGTATCTATAAAGGTTTCATGGATTTAGAATTTCTATAATATTTGATCATGATCCAAGGTTGACTATTAAATTTTAAAAAATTCATCAAAATTAATTGACTACTGAATTAAATTTCATTAAAAACTATCACCCCTAACCGGTTGGCCTACCTGAAGTGGAAATTCGAATAGTCAAGGATAATATGAGATCCAACACAATGGAATTAAAAATTGGATAATATGAAAATAGATCATTGTTTAGTTATCAAACAACAACCACTTCAACTAGAGTATTTAAATAGATCAATATAATGATTTGTATGGAATGAAACGTGGAACTCCCACTCATTAGGAAGAGGTATGAGAATGATGGAAACTTGAACACAATGAAGTGAAATATATGAAATTGGAGGATTATTCCATGTAATAACATATAAATGCTACATAGATTTTTGAAAAGGCGTATGTGAACAACTATCTATGGGACCTAGAATTTGACTTTGGAGGCAATTGTTTCCGTCGAATATCTCAATGGAAAAGATTCATGTGTTTTGGAGAGAAAACGATCTTTAATATTAAGTAAAATGGACCCTGGGACATTCTTGATCACATTAAATATGTGGATTACCGAAATGATCTTACATAAAATTTTTCTCATGTACAAGATGAGTTTGATGTATCTCTTAGAGGATGTAAATACCAAACACCTCACATGTACTGAATCATAGGGTTATGAAATTTGTTAATGACCACCTTAATATAAGGCCCCGGCCTTAAACCTTGAATAATCTTGAGTTAATACAAGATTACACTTTGAGGATCTCTTCAGGTTTAGAGTTTTAGGGAATTAGATCATAAACTTGCATAACATTCCACATTTATACAAAGTGGTTACATAAAAGATAGTATTAATTTTTTCCCATCAAAGGAAACATCTTTAAAATAAAACATGGATTCATTCTTGAAACGTCCTTGACACTATCATCATATAATGTACATTTCCCTTGACCTGTGAAAAACATTTCAAAAACCTTGGATGAGCATAAAAAGCTCAGTAAAGGTTATAAAAATATATGGAAAGGATACATGAGTACATGTACACGTAAGAATAAATGAAATCATACTTTACTCATAAAACATAATCACTTTAACATACCTCATCAAATAATGAATAAATCATAGAAATCATAATACATTAAGGTAACTTGAGGCATTCATAACATTCTTACGTAGGGAGTAACCCTCTTGGTTACGTTTGGAATACCCACCACAGTATATTCCCTAAATATCTTCGGAGAAACCATAACATTTCACTCCTTCACGTTACCCAATGCATTGGAGAGATATATCGGGCTCACCCTCAATTAGTTTATCACAGAACCACCCGTCTTCATAACAATTCCCAAGAACCACAACATAATCGTTTTACATAAAACATGCATAAATGAAACATAACATTTCCACCTTTCAATCACAAGATATCAACACAACACATTGATATAAAAACATTATGAAAACAATTTTCAATACAAAAATAAATGAAAAGTAAAACATGGTATTTATTTTTCTTTTAAAAAGAAGGTATGACATGTAGAGGAAGCTGAAAATCAAATAATGGTCACGGCGGCAGAGAAGTTGTTGTCACCGCATACGTATGACAAAAACATTCCCTTTTTTCATTTAGTAAACACTTCGTAAAAAAATAATCCTTTTGAATAAACGTAAATGTCAAAGGGATTTATACACCTTATAAAAGAATGTTGTGTATAAAACAAAATATGCCTCAATGAAAGGAGATTGAGACGCAGTCCCATAAAAAGACATTATCCTTGGATTAAGGATAATATCAATTACATAATTATGTGTGACAAATGAATACATGAAATATAGGTGGATATTAAGTGTAAAAAATCAGAGGTTATTCACACATATTCATAGAACGACATATTCAAGGAGTACATATTTATCCCAAAGAATCAAATTCGGGTTAAGAAGTTCCCTTTCAAAAATTTGACAGCCTAACGGCGTCACTACAAAATTCAGAAAATGAGTTGATGAGTGATAAAAAGGGTATCTCATCACATGTAAATAAAATTTAAATCAATAAGGATATAGAAGAACATATCCCAACATAATAGTATGTGAATTAAAAGACATAACAAAAGAAGTCTTTAAAAAAGAGGAGGGTGAAAGGTTCCCTTACCGACATGGGTATCTTTCGAAACATACAACCCGTGAAAAACGGACAATACAACATTGATGTAAATACTCATGAATTAAAGTGTATTAAAAAATGAGTAGAATAATGGGCAGTACATGCACCACTCAAAGGAAATTGTGGCAAATGTAGCATAAATCTCACGGGAATTAAAGTGAGATGAAAAATCCCTTACGAAAACTTGGCAGCCTAACAACGCCACATAAAACTTACAAAAATGGATTGATGAGATAAAATAGGGTCCCTCATCATATTAACATAAAGTTTACAGAAATAAGAATATCAAATAACATCCCCCAACATAACAAAGATGAGCTTAAAAGAAGTGACATAAAGGAGAGTACTTAAAAAGAAAGAGAGAGGTTAGATCTCTTACGAAAATTCGGCAGCCTAACGGCGCCACTCAAAACTTCCAAAATGGATTGATGAGAGAGAATAGGGTCTCTCATAATATGAACATAAAAATTACATTAAGAGTAATATAAAAGAAAATCCCAATAACAGTAAATATGATCTTTAAAAGGAATGACATAAAATAGTGTACTTAAAAAAAAGAGAGGAGTAGGATCCCTTACCTCAAGTCCAACTTGTCTTGTTCGTTTTTTTATATTCCTGAATAAAAAACATTGGTAAATTTATAATTGCTTATGGACCTCCTATAAAGATTATTATTCAGTTCATATGACATATTTTAATCTTATAATAATTGGTTAATAATATGAGTTCATATTAGACGTTTTTGTCGATGTTTGGTACATGAGTCAAAAATGAACTTGTTTGAAAAATGATTGTACATGTAGTTATAAGTAAATAATTTCCAGAATAGTATTAATTATTAAAGTATCATATATATCCAGTAAATATTCATTTTATACTATTCCATATCATTTGGAGATAAAAACAAAAAGCACCGTTCATGGAGACGGTAGGTCGTACGTACGCATGAACGCTACTTTCATTTTTTCATTGTCATATTAATGGAATTAAAAATAAATGATATATATATATATTATAATTACATTATAATATATATGTTATATAGGTCACATATGTTGATTAATTTCATTCTTTATACATTCCATGTATTTCATGTAAGAGTCACTTCACTTGAGGGGGCGGTAGTCCACACTTCCTCATATGAAATTATCGCATTTACACAACATGAAAAGAATAAAGGTATGGTTTAAATTTAAATTAAAGAAGCATATAGTAAACATAAATACCATATATATCATATATAAAATATAGTGACATCATAATTCCACCTTTAAAGGTGTTAAAAGAATATTGAACAATCATCGTTTTGTGAGGCAGAAAATCGCCAACCACAGAAACAGTACGTTCATTAACCATTAGACGAAGGTGTGTGTAAGTGTAGCTCGAATACTTATTATAAAAAAATAATAGAATACTGAAGATACAGGAGTTGTTAAAAAAGAAATGATTAAAAAGACTTTAGGGGGTTTGAGAAGCAAAATAAAACAAAAGGACACAAGTGAAGACATTACCTTAAAATCGGGTAACTCCCTTTGGTTTGACCTCAAAGGCTTCCTTGGGAAGCCTTATGACCAAAGTGAGGCTTCAATGAGTTATAGAGGGATGTGGAGAGACAAAATGGGCAGGGGTTGTCCGAGCCAAATTCTTTTTAAGTGTGGTTAAGGAGGTAGAGGTGGGGGCCTTTTATAAGAGGAGAGTTGGGGAACTCTTGGAATTTAAAGAAATGTTACTTTATTTTAGAATGGTTTTCAGATTATAATGGTCCCACATTGATTTTTTTCGAGGATAAGGTGATAGGGGTTCTCAATCCACCCATCCAATAGGTTTTGGACATGTTCAGGTCTTCGATTTTACATTGTCTTTCCATTTTATTTAAATCCTTAAATAATGAGGTCATCGCTGCATCATCATGATATCATAAATAATTTATTTTATTTAATGTATAAAAATTATAAAAAAAACTACTATGATGTATGAAATCTTTTTATCTTTCCAGTGACTATATATAGTCAAAATTCTGACTTTTATAACCCCATACAACAATTGTTTTAGTAAAACATTTCATGTTTGTGTCATTTTTACTTTAACATTAAAAAAGGTATTTATGTCATTTTCCAACCAAAGTGTCTCCATAGGGTCCCAATGTTGACCCATGGATTGTCTTGGTCGTCCATGACACATACAATGCAAGTAGGACATGTGCCTAGGTCATTTAATTTTATTAAAACATTATTCTTACCTTAAACTACACTAATTACCTCTAATCGCGATTAAAAAATTAATAAGTTACTATTCACAAAAAAAATATTATAATCCCATTGAACCACATTTTACTTCTTAATGACAACCATGTATGTCAGATTTTTGAAATTCAAAACACAAATATGGAAGAATTTCATTTAAATGGAAGATCAGTTTTTATAAGTATCATTTAGTGGTTTCGCTATTCATCAAAAATTGATGTTTAACAGAAAATTACCAAAAATTCACCCTAAGCTATATTTGATATTCCTAATTAAAAAATGATGTCTATTTTAAAAAATTAAAAACATATATGTTGAATTAATTAATTTAATAATTAATTCCCGCTGTCAAAACAAACAGCATGTTTTTTTGAAACAAAATGTATCAAAAGATAGACACTAGTTTAAGTCCGATTTCAAAGTGAAATTAATTCCAATGACCACTATTGGATTAAATGGTAAAAATATATTTTAAATTTCCTTTAAAACCAATTCAAATGATAATCTAATCATATAAATAAATTAGATTAAAAAGAGGTTTTGAATTAAAATACAACATTTTTCACTATTCATTAAAAATTGAACTTTTTCGGAAAAATACCAAAAATTTACACAAAGTAAATTTTGATGTCCCGATTCTAAAGAAGAATTTTATTTTTTCAAATATAAAACATAAAATTGTCAAAAAGTGTATTTAAAAGAGCTTCTCCATCAAAAGGCGGTTAATCGACCTTTTAATGAATATTAAAATGTTTACGCTTAAAATTGCATTCATTCGCATTTTTAATCCTCTAAAATTTATTGTAAAAAGTAAAAATATTTTACAAACATATATAATCATTTTGTAGTTAGTTCTGTTCATTCCTGCCATTACAACGGCTAGGAGTTAACAACTATTTAAAATAATATTATTTTATTATTAGAGTGCAACGTAAGATTCCCAAAAACTCGTTGTTGCGTGTTTGGTACGCCATCGAGCATAGCATCCCCTTTAAAGTCATATTAATAATTTATTCACAAATATGGATAAATGTGAAAATGTCATACTCTTTATTTACCTGGGGTGTTACATCCTTCCCCCTTTTGGGAATTGCGTCCTCGCAATTTTAAAATTGAGCTTGGAAACATCCTTGAAAGTCCCACATCAGAACAAGAGTCGATAAAACAATAACTTTAAAATAAAGAAAGATAAGTACAAAGGTCACCCTAGTTATCCCATACTAGGATTCCATGTAGGAAAACATGGACATGGAGGAGAAAACATAGGGTCATGTTCTGATGGAGAGTGATAGAAAACATGTTTAGGAGAAATTTAACCACAAGAAAATCACAAACTTGTGATGGGTTAAACGGTATTCGATTCCCAGGTAGGAAAAGTTAATAGACAACATTTTTGTTTTAAGTTACTTTTTATTAAATAATTTATTCATAAGGAAACATAATCACTTATCATGTTGACTTTAAACTTATATTAGATTCCTTACACAGACTCATATTTTCACTAAAAGACGAGTATTTAGGAAGACTTCTTCACATTAAGAGTACTATAATCAACTTATAGAGAATAGCCTAATCCAAAAAAGAGAACTGTATATTTCCCATGTCTTTAGACATTAACCAAAACCAAAACCAAAAAGTATAGTACAAGATCAGATAATCCCGAAAAGGATAACCCTTTATAAAAAGAAAATCTATTCTTAATCTCCAAAATTTGTCCAACAAAACCCAGAGTTCAACGAGGACCATTCGATAAAAAATTTGTCCATAAAATTCTTCAAAGTAAACCAAACTAAGATTGAAACCCAAATATTTGAGGGATTTAGTCACATAGTCTTCCAAGTTAAATCGTAACATTTATCTCCAAACAACAGTAGTTGCTCTTAATGTCTCGTGTTGAAAAGTAATTAACCTAATCACATATCCTCTATGATAGGTTAATAAATTTCCATAGATAACCCATAATCAACTTACTCTTAATACATAAAATCATATAACTAAAAAGAATCAGTCAAAATAACCAGGGAATTCACGTAGTCCAGTGGTAGGCGATAAATACCAGTCGCACTTTGGTTGTGGGTTCGATTCCCCTAGCTTTGTCCAACGCGACGGGTTGTCACACGGTCTGTGTGTTGTCCTTTTTCCAAAACTATATAATTCGTAACAAATTCACCAAAACGAGATAATATCATCAAAAATAATCATAACATATTTTGAACTCAAGTTTATCTCATGCCTTTCATTTTCCATCATAACATATAATAACCCATAATTATCACAAAAGTAAGGATCATATAATCTCTAATGGTTACCTTTATAATTATTACCTGAACTTCCACATCGATTGGTCATCTCAAACATGATTCATTACAGAACATACCAAGGTTCAAGTGGTTGTTCATGACTCCTTGATAGTTGGTTTAGAAAAACCATGAGCTTCCTCATTGAATCCCCCATTTTATCTAGTATCCTAATCAGAGAACCACCACAGTTTCCTTCAAACCTGTTGTCTATTTGGTGCCTGCTGGATCCATACACTCAATAAAGACAGAAATGTCAGTGTGAGATATCAACAAAACCATCATGTACTAATAAGTAAGGTAAACACTAAGATATACTTACTCAATCACTTTATCTAAAACTAGGACTCTTTCTGAAATCCTATCCATTATGGTACTGTCACTTATGCTTAGAGAATACCCTAACCTCTAAAGTTATCTAAACCGACCTTTGATACCAACAATAAGGCCCCATCCTTAAAACTTACTTAATCTTGAGTTAATAAAAGATTACACATTGAAGATCTTTTCAGGTTTAGAGTTTTAGAGAATTAGATAATAAACTTGCATTACATTCCACATTTAAACAAAGTGGTTACATACAAGGTAGTATTCATTTTTTCCCATCAACGGAAACATATTCAAAATAAAACATGGATTCATTCTTGACACTTCCTTGACACTATCATCAAATCATGTACCTTTCCCTTGACCTGTGAAAAACATTTCAAAAACGTGGAATGAGCATAAAAAGCTCAGTAAGGGATATAAAAATATATGGAAAGGAAACATGAGTACATGTACACATAAGAATCAATGAAATCATAATTTACTCATAAAACAAAAGCACTTTAACATACCTCATCAAATCATGAATAAATCATAGAAATCATAAGACATAAAGGTAACTTGAGGCATTCATAACATTCTTACGTAGGGAGTAACCCTCTTGGTTACGTTTGGTATACCCACCATAGTATATTCCTTAAATCTCTTTGGAGAAACCTTAACGTTTCACTCCTTCATGTTACCCAATGAATTGGAGAGCTATATCGGGCTCACCTGCACTTAGTTTATCACAGGACCACCCATCTTCATAATAATGCCCAAGAACAACAACATAATCGTATCACATAAAACATGCGTAAAGGAAACATAACATTTCCACCTTTCAATAACAAGATATCAATACTAAACATTGATATAAAAAAATTATGAAAACCATTTTCAATACCAAAATAAAAGAAAAGTAAAACATTGTATTTATTTTTCTTTTAAAAAGAACGTATGTCTTGTAGAGGAAGCCGAAACTCAAATAATGGTCACAGTGGCAGAGAAGTCGTTGTCACCGCATACGTATGACAAAAACATTGCCTTTTTTCATTTAGTAAACACTTCGTATAAAAAATATTCATTTTGAATAAATTTAAAAGTCAAAGGGGTTTTTACACCATATAAAATAAATTTGTCTATAAAACAAAATATTCCTCAATGAAAGGAGATTGAGACGAAGTCATAGACAATGACGATATCCTTGGATTAAGGATAAATCAATTACATAATTATGTGTGAAAAATGAATACAATAAATATAGGTGGATATTAAGTGTAAAACAATCAGAGGTTATTCACACATATTCATAGAACGAAATATTCAAGGAGTACAAGTTTATCCCAAAGATTCAAATTTGGGTTAAGAAGTTCCCTTGCAAATATTTGACAGCCTAACAGCGTCACTACAAAATTCAGAAAATGAGTTGATGAGAGATAAAAAGGGTATCTCATCACATGGATATAAAATTTAAACCAATAAGTATATAGAAGAACATATCCCAAAATAATAGTATGTGAATTAAAAGACATAACAAAATAAGTCCTTTAAAAAGATGAGGGTGATGGTTCCCTTACCGACATGGGTATCTTTCGAAACATACACCTCGTGAAAGAAGGACAATACAAAATTGATGTAAATACTCATGAATGAAAGTATATTACACAATGATTAAAATAATGGGATGTACATACACCACTCAATGAAAATTGTTTCAAATGTAGCATAAATCTCACGGGAATAAAAGTGAGATGAAAAATCTCTTACGAAAACTCGGCAGCCTAACAACGCCACTTAAAACATACAAAAATGGATTGATGAGATCAAATAGGGTATCTAATCATATTAACACAATGTTTACAGAAATAGGAATATAAAAGAACTTCCTCTAACATAAAAAATATGAGCTTAAAATAAGTGACATAAAGGAGTGTACTTAAAAACAAAGAGAGAGGTTAGATCTCTTACGAAAATTCGGCACCCTTACAGCACCACTCAAAACTTCCAAAATGGATTGATGAGAGAGAATAGGGTCTCTAATCATATGAACATAAAAATTAAAGTAAGAGTAATATAAAATAACATCCTAATAACAATAAAGATGAACTTTAAATGGAATAAAATAAAACAGTGTTCTTAAAAAGAAAGAGAGGAGTATGATCCCTTACCTCAAGTCCAACTTGTCTTGTTCCTTTATTTATATTCCTGAATAATAAACATTGGTCAATTTATAATTTATTAAGGACCTCCTATGAATATTATTATTCAGTTAATATCACATATTTTAATGTTATAGTAATTGGTTAATAATATGAGTTCATATCAGACGTTTTTGTCGATGTTTGGTACATAGACAAAAATGAACTTGTTTGAAAAATGATTGTCCATGTAGTTATAAGTAAATAATTTCCAAAATAGTATTAATGATTAAAATATCATATATATATATATATAGTACATATTCATTTTATACTATTCCATATCATTTGTAGATAAAAATGAAAAGCACCGTTTATGGAGACGGTATGCCGTACGTACACATGGACACTACTTTCATTTTTTCTTTTTCATATCAATGGAATTAAAAATAAATGATATATATATATATATATTCAAATTAAAGTATAATATATATGTTATATAGGTTACATATTTTCATTAATTTCATTCTTTATACATTCCATTATTGCATGTACGAGTCACATCACTTGATGGGGCGGTAGTCCACACTTCCTCATATGAAATTATCTCATTTACACAACATGAAAAGAATAAAGGTATTGTTTAAATATAAAACACAGAAGAATATAGTAAAAATAAATACCATATATATCATATATAAAATACAGTGACATCAAAATGGCCACCTTTAAAGCTGTTAAAAGAATATTGAACAATCATCGTTTCGTGAGGCAGAAAATCGCCAACCACAGAAACAATATGTTCATTAACCATTAGACGAAGGTGTGTGTAATTGTAGCTCGAATCCTTCCTATAAAAACATCCTAGAATATTGAATATACTTGAGTTGTTACAAAAGAAATGAATAAAAAGAGTTTAGGGGGATGGAGAAGAAAAATAAAACAAAAGGACACAAGTGAAAACATTACCTTAAAATCGGGTAACTCCCTTTGGTTTGAGCTCAAAGGCTTCCTTGAGAAGACTTCTGCCCAAAGTGAGGATTCAAGGTTATAGAGAAGGATGTGGAGAGACAAAATGGGCAGGGGTTGGACGAGACAAAGGCTTTGGAAGTGTGGGTAAGGAGGTAGAGGTGGGGTTCTTTTATAAGAGGAGAGGAGGGGCACTTTTGGAATGTAAAGAAATGTTACTTTATTTTAGAATGCGTTTCGAATTTTAAAGGTCCCACATTGATGTGTTTCGAGTCTAAGGTGATAAGGGTTCTAAATCCATGCATAAAATAGGATTTGGACATGTGTAGGGCTTAGATGTTACATTATCATTCCATTTTATTTGAATCGTTAAATAATGATGTCATCGCTGCATCATCATGATATCATAAATAATTTAATTTATTTAATGTCTAAAAATTATAAAAAAATACTATGATGTATGAAATCGTTTTATCTTACCAATGAAAATTTAGAGTAAAAAATATGACTTTTATAACCCCATGTAAATTTTTTTTTTGTAAAACATCTCATGTTTGTGTCATTTTTTACTTTAACATTAAATAAAAACGTATTTATGTCATTTTCCAACCAAAGTGGCTACATGGGGTACCCAAGTTGACCCATGGATTGTATTGGTCGTCCATGAAACATCCAATGAGGGTAGGACATGTGTCTAGGTTATTTAATTTTATTAAAACATTATTTTTACCTTATACTACACTAATTACCTCTAATCACGATTAAAAAATTAATAAGTTACTATTCACCAAAAAATAATTCTAATCCCATTGAACCACATTTTACTTCTTAATGACAACCATGTATGTAGGATTTTTGAAATTCAAAACACAATGATTGAAAAATTTCATTTAAATGGAAAATCAGTTTTTATAAGTATCACTTAGTGGTTCCACTATTCATCAAAAATTGATGTTTTTCAGAAAATTAACAAAAATTTACCCTAAGCTATATTTGATATTACAAATTCAAAAATGATGTCTATTTTACAAAATTCAAAACAAATAAGTTGAATTAATTAATTTATTAATTAATTACCACTCTCAAAACAAATAGCGTGTTTTTATGAAACAAAATGTATCAAAAGATTGACACTAGTTTATGTCCGATTTCAAAGTGAAATTAATTCCAACGACCACTATTAGATTAAATGGTAAAAATATATTCTAATTTCACTTTAAAACCAATTAAAAAGATATTCTAATCATATAAATAAATTATATTAAAAAGTGTTTTTGAATTAAAATACAACATTTTTCACTATTCATTAAAAATTGAACTTTTTCAGAAAAATATCAAAAATTTACACAAAGTAAATTTTGATGTCCCGATTCTAAAGAAGAATTTTATTTAGTCAAATATAACACATAAAATTGACAAAAAGTGGATTTAAAATAGGTTCGCCATCAAAAGGCAGTTAATCGACCTTTTAAAGAATATTAAAATGTTTACGCTTAAAATTGGATTCATTCGCATTTTTAATCCCCTAACATTTATTGTAAAAAGTAAACATATTTGACAAACATATATAATCATTTTTTAGTTAGTTATGTTCATTCCCGTAATTACAACGGCTAGGCATTAACTACTATTTAAAATAATATTATTTTATTATTAGAGTGCAACGTATGATTCCCAAGAAACTCGTTGTTGCGTGTTGGGTACGCCATCGAGCATAGCGTCCCCTTTAAAGTCATATTAATATTTTTTCACAAATATGGATAAATGTGAAAATTTCATACTCTTTATTTACCTGGGGTGTTACAATTAATTTGGAGTTTCTAGCAATTTTATTGAATTGTAAGGAAAATTTTATATAAAACAATACTACAATCCTTCTAAATGTGTTGTGGTAGAACAATAAGTGTGAATAGACAACATTGGAACTGAAGGAAACGATGAAATAGAATTACCCAAATAAAATTTTGACCCAGAATATAATATAAATTTATAGGATGAAATTTATAATGTGGGTAAAAATTTAACAACCTGTTGTTTAGAAATGATATATTTTTCTTCTAATGAATGGTTTTTATATTATATTATATTACATTATTAGTATATAATGAATAGTGGAACCAAGAAAATATTTTATTATTAATGAAATTAAATATATTATTCATCTAATAAACACATTGTAATGAAATTTATTACAAGGGGAAAAAATATAAAAAATAATGGGAAAATATGTATTTCCCCAATCTAATATAATCATCCATCCCTTTAAGAACACTATAGAAAATAAGAAAAAAATATATAAACCAATCAAAAATATAGAATTTGTCAATATAGGGCCTTTGGAGTGGTTTATTTTTTTTTTTTAAATAATGATTATTTATTTATAAGAGGTAAGGTGACATTTGAAATATTTGTTGTACTATAGGATTAATAACATGATTGTTGGGAATAATAACCAAATTATTCGGAATAGGAACCCAATAGTTGGAATAGTAATTTTTCTATAAAATAATAAATTCTCATATAAATAATATTTATCATGAATAATTTATATAAAAATTAATATTAAAATGGTGAAAAATATATATCATTTTTAAAAAAATTATAGAAAGTAAAAGTATATTTTTATTAAAAAGTGGTTTAAATTATTTTGTAATGAAAATAATTTTTATTTTAAAAATTAAAATTAAAATTTTAATAAATTAAATTTGAATAAATTAATAACATTTTTTGAAGAATAACATCCAAATTTTTAAGTATAAATTTTTTATAATGTTCTAAAGTTATACCATTATCTGCTAAATAGTAAAAATTCGATTTTTTATAAATAGTTTATAACAAATTACATCATTTATGATGTAATAATGACCTAATAATTTTTAGAACTTGTGGTTCATAAATAATATATTTTATTTAATAAATGATTCATTTTAAAAAAACTATTCCCAATCCAGGAAATAATTTTTCCAAAACCAAAGTCAAAAGTGATCCCTTAAAATAATTATATTTATTTTTTACAAAATTCTATTTTAAAAAAATGAGTAAATTTTAATTATAAAGGTGTTTAATGTCATTAAAACAATTATAAAATATTTATTTAAAATTTTTACTTTAAAAATCTTTATTTTTATATATTTTATCTTTTATATAGTTTTATATTTAATAATTTTTTTATAAAAAACACATTTTCTCGTGAATAAATAACACTCCTCTTCCCTTTTTAAAACCAGTCATCCAAAATTTACCAAAGTTAATCCTCTGAAAAAATTCCCCTTCTAAACTCAATTTTAATAAATAGTGTCATTGTAGAGTAATACAACACCAAACAACAAAGGAGTTTTGTTTCATACAAGAAAGGCTACAACGAGGATTAAATAACATTCGATGAAATCTCCTATATTTTTCTTCTTATCATTCCATTTTCCAACACTATTAAAATAAAACCATAAAGGATTAACTAGTTAACAATTTATATATATATAAATCATTTTAATTTACTTTAATTATCCAATTTCAAACATATATAAATTTAAATCTTCGTTTTTCCCACTCTCTCGATAATATCCCATCGATGGTCGGTTAAAAACCAATGGATACAATTCATTGTAAAAACATTTAACCATCATTATGAATGTTTATTTTGAATATTTATATAATATATAAACATGTAATAACATGAATTATAATATTATATAAATAATTCAACACATATAAAATGTCTAAGAAAACATTGTGAAATCAGTACAAAACAAGAAAAATATAATGAAAAAATGGTATCTAATGAAATAATGTTTAACAAATATTGTAACAAAAATGAATCTAATAATTATAATTAATAAATAATATATCATATTTAAATAATACACTTTTGATGTATGTTTTAATAGTCTTATTTATATTGTTTTAGAGGCGATAAAGTGATGAAATAAAGAATGAATTTGGGTATGGGGATTCTTTATTCCAACTTCTTTTCATTGGGTTGTCCCCATTTCACTTGAATTCTCATTTTTATATTCATTAAATAATTATTAAATATATTTTTTCTATTATTATTTTATCATTTAGGGATATATATGTTTTCACCATTTCATTCAAAAAACACAAGTATTTTAAAAAAATCAATTATCTTTTAAAACAAATCATTGAATCATCGTGTGTTGTTTCATATCCAATGAAAATTATTATTTATTCTATAGTATGGTATCTTTTTTCATTTGGAAATCACCAAATTTTATTATTTAATGTAATATTTATTAAATCTATATGAAACTCATTCCAATCTACAGGTTATTTCATGACCATGATTGTTATATATTCTACATAGAATGATTTATTAGCTAATTATTATGATGTGATGGGTTGGACCAGAAATATATATCCATTCAATGAATTGGGTAATCTGACATTTTTCATGATATAATGTGTATTATTATTGAACATGATTTTATATTTGTCTTGAATGATATTGTTTTGATTATTCACATATTTTATGCATCAAAACGATTATAGCATTGTTCAAAACAATGTATGGTATTTGTAAACTATAAATTGATTTCTCAATTTTATGAATTGACACATTAAATTTATTTATAAAATCTTCCCCCCTGATTTTGAACATTATACTTTTATTTTAAATTATTATGATAATTATTATGATCACTCATTTGTTACTGATTCATGTACTTTATATATCCCCATACTGGGATTTTGGATTTTCCAAATTTTGATGTATATCTTCATCTGACTAAATTTATAAGGGATATTGTGAACTGTTAGAAGGAAATATAAGATATATTTAAATAAATGTATATTTTTTGTTATATATAATTCATTTTCAATCCTAATTTTTCAATGATACAAAACCATTTGATCCTTTAATGTATAAATATTATGTTCTTTATATTTCAAATGACATAGTATTCTTGTAAGAAAAACTTGGGTCACTATAAAATAGATTCTATAATGTAAATATTTATGTGGGTAATGATATTTTTCAATTCCAACTAAATAAAAGAATACGTAGAGATATATTTGATAGATTTTATTATTATAATAGTTTGACATTGCAAATAATGAGAAGAAAGGATTGAATAATGTGGCATAAAATCCTTTCCCAAGGATGATAATAAATAATATTGAGAAAGATATAGAAATTTTTAGTTCTTTGTTTTTTATCATTTTGTTATATATCATTCAGGATGCGTAGTGGTTAAAGAACAACATAGACTAGTACAAAAAGTAATCTTTTTATCTAAAATTTACATTACCAAGAGAGAATATAATTTTATATAACACAACAAATAGTAGTTTATAAAAACCATTAAATTTCAAGATATGTGTAAAAAATATTTTTGAGGGATTAATTTCATTTTATAAACTAAATATAATTATGAAATATCATCCCTATATTTCCATAGACTTACACCTATAAATATGTTACAAAAAAATCTACACATGTTATTTGATAACGAATGAGTAGACACAAATATAAAAAAATACATATTACATCATTTTAGGGGAATATTAATTTCATATAATGTTAAAAAAAGCCTAGAACCTAATGGTTTTTAATATATAGTTATTTTATATAGAACCATCATATTTTATAATAATTTTCTTGTAATTACTGAATAATTATCCACACATTTTTTACTTCTAGGTATATCAATCGTAATATTCATCACCATTACCTATGGGAAATAACTATTTGAAAATGGTGAGATCATATTCTGATTAATAGTAAGAAAAATAGATAACAATCAATTATCATATGTTTCATTTACATGGAATTTTGGGTAGAGAATAGAATCAACTTTATGAATCATAATATAATAAAATAATATAAAATCGAATATAGATATTAAATCATTAATGATAATTTAAGAATTTTTTATAAAATTTTAGTATTTAGAGTGTGTAGATATGAGTAAATAATATGTCAAAATGATTCTTTAAAATAATAATATAAGGAAAATAAAAATGTGGAACATACGTCAAGGTTATCCACACATAAGATCATCTTATATTTTCCATGTAGAACAACATAACCATAATATAATAGGATTTGGATAAAATATCATTGACATTTTCGAAATGTGATCACCATATGTATACCATTTTGTACATTCCCTAACCAACCACATAGCCTTATGGGCTTTGAATAACCATCCAAGTAAAACAACTTTATCCCATAATATATAAAATTTTAACCAATTAATTAGTTTTATTTATGAAAGAAACCCATTATATATTGATAAACCATATATATGTTCCTAATATAAACAAGAGAACATTAAAAATACCATTATAGAATATTCAACCCATTGGAATGAATCTCATTTCCTAAAATCCTGCATATTAAAATTATATAAAGGAATCTATAGAATAGATTTGGAATTTATAATTAGTTCTTTTACATATTATATAATTTTAATCATTAAATGATCATCAAATATATAAAGAAAACCTTCTGTAAGATAAATATAATTTCTCATTGAAATATATGAATAAAATGATATCAATTTTGAAAATATTGATTAAAATAATAAATTTTATAAAATAATAGTAATAGTAATTAAATTTTAAATCATATAATACTTTTATAATATTTATAAAAATAAATATAATTAAAAAAGTGGAAAAATGAGTTTCCTTAGAGAATTTATAAAAAAATCATCCTTTCACACTTCAATAAATTAGGTCAATGTAAGTTGAAAATTACAAAACCATAACGGTTAAAATAAAAATACTTTTTAAAATTAAATCACGTCACATTAAAATTAAAAAAATATATCGTATAATAAATTATATATACATCTATAACATTACATAACGTTTAATTACCAAGAGGGAAAATATTATAAACCAAGAAGATGTTTGATGGTTGGGTCACTTATAAACACCCATTTCGATAAATTATGAACCAATGGGAGAAAAAATCGTATGAAACATGAAAACCCATGAATAAAAAATTCTAAAAAATAGATTATTTTAGATGGAAATTAACATAAAATTTCTTATAATGGACTCATAAATGAAATAAATCACTATTTCAATGTGGTATTAAAAAATAAGAACATATGAATTAGGGAAACATTGAATTAAATGGCCATTGAATGAAATAAAGACATATGAATTTGAAAATAACAAATATAACATGATAAAAATTATAAAATACATTCCCGGGGTACTATATGCTCCCTGTAATAAATAAGGTGGTCATTATATATCATATCTCAATAAATAAATATTTACTCTAAAAACCCTATCTATTTAAATATAATTCTTTACAATGAAATAATTTACCAAACAATGAGAGTGGAAATTATTTTTTAATAACATTAATATATATAAATAAATCCTCTTTATGAATATTAATTTGAAATTGGGACATTTTGATCATGGAAAAATATTAAAAATGAATAAAACTAAATAAATATTATTTTTTAGAGAAAACCCTAATATGAAAGGGGGATGTTTAAATAAAATAGTAAATCCAATGATTGAAAAATTAATATTGATAATTGAAGAAAATTTGTTATTAATTATACTATAAGAAATTAATTATGTTTGATTATTTTAATAATGTCTCAATGAGGTGAAATTTAGATGATCACCCATTTACCATACTCCAAAAGTTTTCAAAATATCTTTCCCCTATTCTATAATAAATAAACCATATTAAAAAAATATTTCAAAAATGTATTCCGATATATTAAATTTTATAATCCCAAATAATTATATATCTATAACACATGTATTAGTATGTTAGTGTTTGTCTTCATCACCAGATGTGCAGATCTTCGAGTGTTTTTCATATGATTCTTAATAAAGTCACCGATTATAATTAATTGATACCATGGTAACCATTAATAGTGTATTTAATGAATTGGAATCATTTTTATGATGTTTAATTTCATCTCATGTCAATTAGATTGACTATATGGGTATGATTAATTGGAATGAAATCATAAAAAATTATTTTTTATCTAATTTTTCAATAATAATAAGTTACATGAATAGTTACATTGATTGTATTTTTCAACATCATTATTCAAAATTAATAATATAATTTATTTTTATTTGTAGCTCAATATAAATATTATTTTCTAGATACTCATTCATTTCATAAATGGTTCGGAGTGTATAACATTATTATAGTTGGTTGCTGAAATGACCAAAATAAGAAAATGATGTACTAATGAATTAGTAAATTTTTTGAGATATATAATAATAATATCAGCTACCTGGGGGAACAATTATTTCAATATAATATAATTTCTTTTCTGAATGATATTAATAAATATTTGAGATGATTTGGTACATTAATGAGAAGTTGAAAAACTGTGTACCTGGGTGGAATCATTCTTCCATTTAACATGTTCCTCCAGAATTAAGGAATGACACATTATTCCTAGAATTAATGGTTAAAATATATAAATAAAGTCTTTTTAAAAGTATTATTGGATAGTGACGTAATATATAAATATTTGAAATGTTTTCTTTTGGAGGGGTATTGGCGAGCTTCTTTTATAGGCATGTTTTGATAAAAATTTGAACAAATATTAATTCAATTTTTTATAAATTTTTCATTTTAAAATGAATATGGATAATAAGAAAAAATAAGTGATATCATTCTTGAATTACATTATCCATAAAATTTAGAAAACATGGGTCATTATATTTTTTCTATTAACTACATATTTTATCTATGATTACATCATTTTTGTTTAACTATTGTGACTCAATTTTTTCATTTGTAAAATAAATTTATTAATAGAAATGAAATTGAACCACTTATATAAATGCAGATGATACACATAATTTACATTAATTCAATTTCAAAATTTAAATCAATTTAACTTTTATATTAATATATAAAAAACGATTAGAAGATATTTTCATAATAGATATGTTTAAAACATAAAATATTTATAATAATATTTAATATAATGTAATAATTTAATATGTTTTAGTAAATAAATTTTACTTTTATTCATTACAATATTTGTATCATTTTAAATGATCATATTAATTTGTTACGAAAAAAAAAAAAAAAAAAAAAAACACAATTCAATGAAAAATATGACATTTTAATATTAAATTATTATATTTTAATTTATAACTCAATAAAATTAATTTTATTTTATTTTTAGTAAAATTTAAGATGTATGAAAAATATATTTTCCATTAAATTTCATAATCCAAATTATGTAAACCAATAAAATAAATAATAATATATAATATATAATCAAATATATTTTTTCCAAAAACATATATCATTGATAATGAGTGATTAAATTTGTATTATTTTATGTTAATAATAAATTATTGGATGCTAAAAATATATTCTACAAGTAAATTATTTATTTTATATAATCATTTTTATCTATTTAATTATTAAATTCACTAGATTTAAAAGAAATATATAATTCATAATAATATTATATTAAAAATCAATTGTATTTTCACACGTGAATATATATATTAATTTATTTTTTTATTAAAAATATATTAATAATAAATAATATTTATAGGTAAATTTTTAAATTCTAAATAAGCTTTTTTTATATCATATATTTAACGAAAAATTTATACTAGTAAATTTTTTATTAATATTACACCCAAAAATACAATAATTCTGTGTAATGAACCTATTACAA
This sequence comes from Viscum album, assembly GCA_963277665.1. Classification (NCBI taxonomy): domain Eukaryota; kingdom Viridiplantae; phylum Streptophyta; class Magnoliopsida; order Santalales; family Viscaceae; genus Viscum; species Viscum album. The sequence goes on along the minus strand of OY728125.1, from coordinate 1,914,823,510 downwards.
CTATATTAACCACATTAAGTCATATATATTCATTCCATTCTAATTTATATATCGAACTTATAACTAATATAATTTCCATTTAATATATTAAATAATTATACTGTCACTCATATAGTTTTTTATTATTAAAATTTTATCTCTACTGATTGTGATTCTTAGTGGAGAACATAATTGAGGGTATTTCCATGTTTTTAAAACATTTTTCCTTTATATATACCAACTTTTAATTTAGAAATATTTAGGAAATGTAATGACGCATAATATATTTAACAAGGTTCCATGTAATTTATTTTATTGGTATATTATGATTGATTAAATTATTGTTAGTTTTGTTTATATTCTGTATGAATTACATCATACTAAAGTTGAAAAAAAAACTAATTAGATTAGAAAAATTAATTTCCAATTATATATAAAGTTCAAAATGAAAAAATATAGTCAAAACTAATGTCTGAAATTTTTCACACTCATATAAAATGTCTTATCATAATTTTAAATATCTATCATTTATGAGAATTATTGAGTGTCTCTAGAAAATGTGAATGACTCGGATATAATTTCTAATGAGATGTCAACCTCATTCTCTATGGAAAGAACAATAATATCATCACTTCACCCATAATTGGAATATATTCCATATTTAGGTTGTCCCTATAAATTCATAATATATATCCATCAATAATGGTAGTGGAAACTTCCATATGAAGTTAATAGTCAGCCCTGTACTGATAAATGACCATGGGTTAATTTAGTACATGAGATGTGAATTTGATAATATCAATAATTCATATGTGATATATGGAGTTAGATACATGAAATGCCTAATATAACATCAAATCCAACTAAAAGGATAATAATAAGACTTTAACGATGTACATTACTATAATAATAAATATGAGAAGTATTATAAATGTGGGATGAAATCATCTCAGGACTAATATTTTTTACCAATTATTTAATATATAATTTATTGGGTTCTTATTTTATACTCATTAATAACATCCATGAAATAAATTAATCTATACAGCTATAATCAACTAAGAAAATTGAAATTCTTTAGTGGTTGATGATGGTACAATACACCAATTCTTTTTATGGACACAATCCATCATTTTTATTATATATTTTTCCATTTTCCCATGGATTAAATGGATTAAAATTTTATTTTCCATCATTAACATTTGTATTTGTTCATTTTATTTGAATATCTCACCAAATTCATTTGATTTTAACAATATAATTATTAGTGGTACATTAAGTAGAATATTCCTCCATCATATTAACTAAACTCAACCATTTCAATTTTTTGTCATTATGGCCTCATTTAAAAAACATTAATCATATTTGAGTTATTTGTGAAATATTTATGGGTTTTAATTTCTATATTTCTAACACATAAGATGTTTAATCTGCATTCCATGATATTATTTGTGAAAAAAAAACTACTTGGAAAAACTATTTTTTTTATTTGGTGTCTTCGAGAGACAAAAAATAACCAAGTGGTTATAAGAAACCTGTCATTATTATTTAATAATAGTTATATGACTCTTAACATAATTACATTCATTATCAATTAACATTGGTATAATAATTAAAGTACATATCACATTCATATTTACATAAACAAATCTTTTTCCACCAATCTTCTAAAACTAAAAATGTTATTGGTTGTATCATGAAATATTTATTAGTTTAATCAATTATAGTTTTTTGAAAATGAATCCAATGATATCAAAATATACAAAACATTCTTATAGAAATATGAAATTTTATGTAAACATCACATTACATAATTTTTATCATATGTTGTTATATGTTATATCCACTATTTCATTATAAACTATTCTTTAAAAACAATTCAACGCCTTCCAAATAAATCCAAAATCACTCCAAACCTTCACACATTGATTTTATATAAACTAAAACATTAAAAACATTCTTTTAAAAAAAGGTGTAAAAACTCAGCATATAATATATATTTAATATTTCATTGAAAATTAATACTTATTAATTCTAATATTGATTCACACTCAGGAGCCAAAAAATTTAGTGATTTCAAAAATTAACATCATTATCTACATATTTCACAATAGATCCATAATATTTAAAATATAATAATTCAAATATAATATCACTATGATATAAAAATGATTAAAATATTATCCATTACAAGGGGAATATAATCATAAGAAATTAGTTGTAAATCCCATATTTTGTGTAAGATGAAAATTTTATTGTAATTTGATCATTTAGTTTGGTAGATAGACCAATTTTTAATTTCTAATTCAGAATTGATTCCTATGAGTTGCAAGTACTTGATGTAATGATTTTGTGTGTTGTTATGGACCAAATGTGACTTTTGTTCTCAATTGAGTTTTAGAAGAATATTTATTATAAAATCCAATTTTGAGATATTCAAACTGGGTTCACCCAAGAGACATGATTAATATTAAACATTTTTACCAAAACATATGTCCCATTTTTTCAATTAATCAATTAATATTGTTTATGAGGTGTTCCCAATAAACCATATTCATTGGTAAAAAGGGTATAGGGGTCAAAAATGTTGGAACATAGTTAGTATATCTATGAGATGAAATAATAAAATATAGAGTATCCTATAGATAATATCATTTAACAATGATTTCATAGTATAAAAAACTCTATATCCAGACCAAATGGATCATAAAAGTGGAAAAAAATACCAATTTACATTACATTACTTATCCTCTCACCCCTTTTCCATTATTTAATTTTCACAATTTCCCACCATCGGTTCTCATCCTTCCCTCTCTAAAAATTCAATGTGTCTACTTTATATAGTGTTTTATTCAAGAACTATTTTAAATATTATATATAAAGGTTATTAACTTGATTTCTATTGTATCCTCTATTAATTTCCCTCTCCATATTTTCTCTATAAAATAATTTTAATATAACATATTGCTAATGATTTTTTATAATTTAAAAAAAAATGGATAGCATCAGAGAGAAATGATTCCTAAACATGAGTTGGTTGTTATTATATTTAACCTTATTTATATGCCTAGTATTGTTATGTCTCTTAAGTAGAAGTGAGTGTTGTTATCTGAGTGAGTCCATTTTTATCATTCATTCTTTCTCAATTTTTTATAGGAGATAACGAGTGGTAATATCAAGTGTAATATGGTATGATTAAGATATATATAGAATAGATTTTCTAAAACAGGGACATATGTTTGTTTTGAAATTTGTATATGTTATTTATTTTGTTGAATATGATCCTATGGATATTTTGGTTTAATAGAAATTTTTATGGAATATTTTAGGATATATTGGGTGATGTAGATTGTTTGAAGAAATATGATATGGTTCATCATTTTATGAATGATAGTTATGATTGGTTCAATTTTTTTTTGGATATTTGGTCTTAATGTGGATAATATTTCTTATGAGAGGGGATTCTCAAGTCACTCGTGAATGTTGATCAGCTTTGATTGGAAACAAAATGGGTAGGTCATCAAAACATAATATATGGGCCAATTTAGGTTGTTTTGAACACTTTATATGGGTGGGCGACTCCATAAAAAATTGGCATATGTGATATTTTTTGCCATAAGAATTGGGGATGCGATCACTATATATATATAAATGTTATGGTGTGGGATACTATCTAATAGTTGTTAAGGCTCACTATGTTTTTTGAGATGAAGGGAAAATAAATTGGAAATGAATCTACACCATCCATTTGGATATTTCATAGAAAATATGATTGTGTTTAATAAATGGAAGCCTAATTGACATGGGATTTATTTATGGGTTTTTTGAGGGGATTTTAAATCCACTTGACATTTTATTTGAGGAATCAATTGTAACATGATGTTATGTGATATTGGAATTGATTATGACCAAGGTTTCTTCCATTATGATACACCATGGTTGCATCATTCAATTCTAGTGGTTTCTGAAACAAGGAAACAATTATTTCTTTCTATTGATAATAAGCAGTGTTGGTTATTTTATATGTCATTAGTTTCTATTTATTTAAGTTTTTCATAGACAAGTACATGTATGGATGTAAGATAAGCAAAAAATTGTAAAGGATAACTGAGTTCATACTGATAACCCGAATGGGCACTTTATGCTCTCTTTATGATTTATGGACTTGAGTATAGGAAAGGGATCAATAATGTTTTCTAGATCAAAGTGTGATGGGGTATGATGAGGTTCCCAAGATGGTTGGAATTTCATTTGAAAGAAAAACATGGTGGTTCCCTTGTTCTGAGAATGTTTTTCTTATTGGGGGTTTTTTATTTTATTATATGGTTGATCCATTAGATATATTACATGAATATATATTAATTACATGAACTATGGATATTATCTGTTGTGTATAGAAGGATTATATAAGGAATTCTTTTTTTATTTTTTCCATTGGTTGTAATTATGTTTGGATGACTACATATAAGATGAGGATACTATAACTGTTATATTTAATATCTCAAGAGGGTGTTGTGACCACAATATCACCCTCACTACTAGTTGGAAGCATTTGGAATATGTGAAGGTGTAATTAATTACAGTTTCCACACCTACTCGAAGTACCAGTTGAGTTTTTCAAGGGTCAAGGGAATATATGTATGAATTTAGGAGGTCATTATAAAGCATTATACCATTTTATATTATTTTCAAATTTTTAATTTGGTTGTTTTTTTTAAAATGATATGTTGTTTGGTCTTTGTAATGTCCCAAACATTTATAAAAAAAATTACCTAGGGATTTTATTAAATGTACTATTATGTAATATTGTTCTATAAAACATATTAACTTTTTTGGATTTATTATGTATTTTTAGATTTACAATATGGATATGCATCATTAATATTTATAAAATAGTTATAGAATATAGATAATTTTAATATTATAAATATAGTCTTATAAAAAATCCAACACCACACATATAAATGAAATGATAACCTCAAAAATAATAATTGTAACCTATGTGTCCCATAATTAGAGACTTTGGGGGAGATTTAATATCTAGGATTTCCCCTTGTATAATATCAATAAAAGTTCCAACAACTTAATCATAAGTGAAATAGTTTACAAGTGAAGTTTGACCTCATCGAGATCATGACCCAAACCATGAATGCCAATCCACCCCATGAATGTCCCACTACCAAGCACCTTTCCACTATTTATTTATCAATTGTAGTAAAGGGATATGTTTCAAGACCATAATAATATGAATAATTATATTTCATATATTAATTAATATATTTTCATCTTATTATTTTCACTATATGAATGAATTTAGTTTGGTACAATAAAACACATATTGTTCTTAGGTAATATTCAAATTTAATTTAAGAATTTATATTGATGAATTAGTGTATTGTAAAATAAATAATATTTTATTGAAATATTGTTATTAAATTATATTAATTAAATATAAATGATCATATATTTTTTATGAAGTCAAATTTAATTTATATATGGGTTTGAATTCAGTTAATGTCTAAAAAAATATTATTTATTAATAAATTTAAATTAATATTTTAAAATTTAATGTTAACATATGTAAAAAATTATTTAGATAAAATAAATATTATTTTTGGAATAATAATGTTATAATTAGCCAATGGATAATTTTTGATAATTTTCTGATCCAGTCGGATTTTCGGTTAAAACTAAACACTTAAAAAATATACAGATTGTATGATAGGATAACATTGAAAAAATAACTTAATTAATACTATAAAGGGTATCGACGACCAAATATGTTTTTATATATTTAATACACTTTTATTTCATGTTTATTTTTTATATTTTAAAAATCCTTTATGAATCCCCTAAAACCAAAATTATGTTTTAATGTTTTAAAATCATTACATTAAGAGTGTGAGTCACATAAACATTAACAAGGTTAATATTTTTATATTTCTAGACCATGGACTAAAAAAATAATATAAACCACCCATCTTGGGAAGAAGATTTTTGAAAAAACCATGTATAGATTTTTGTTTTTGGTTATTTTGTTATATTGAGTCCAAATCATATGTTTGAGAAATGATAAATATTTCCCCACACATTACCTATTACAACCCACCCATGACCCCACATCACCTGACAAAAAAATATTGTATCATGTCATTACCCTCCACTCCTCTACACTGAGTCCTCCCATTATTCCCCAAATATCTCAAGAAGCTCCACTCAAGAATTTGGAGTAACACTCTCAAGGAAGTTTTTCGTTTCCTTCTCATTTTTAATCAAGTATATTCATTATCTAATTCCTTTTATCCCCATTTTATAATGTTGAGATATATTTTTACACATAACCCTTATATACATTAGGATTTATATATAATTAGAGGCCCATTTTAGTCTTGTTAATACCTCCAATGAACATTTATACACCCCCTTTTCCACTGAAATTTCATTTTGATTTCTCATGACAAGTAAATAAACAGTTGACATCCATACCCATTTACTATCATGGGTGTTCAACTATATGCTCTTATTCTTAATTATTAGGGAAATTCATCTTTGTATTCAACAGTCTTTGTCTATATAATCAAGTATGTTGCGGAATGATTCCATGTTTTAAGATCGTGGTGGAACACAAAAACATGATAATGAAATGAATATTATGGTTCACAATAAATTATATAGCACATTAATGCATTTTTTTTATGTTTTAGTCAAATGAAACATTCTGAAATGGAATAGGGATTAAGCCCAATCCATCATCAGAATTTTTCTATCAGTATGTCTGGCCATTTAACCTTCACATATGTTTATAATGCAATGTTTTAATTTGATTCCACATTTCCCATGTTTCCTTTTTGTTATAATGCTATATAATTCCTTATTATTCATGTTTCTAATTCTAACTCCCTTTACACCTTGTTGATATTAATATTTTATAGAATTTATTAATTTATTCAAATTTTTCCATGTAAATTACCTTAAAGAGATTTATTTCTCCCACATTTATTTTGTACACACCTAGGTTTTTCGATGCAGTTCTATGCATGATTGAATAGTATGATCATGTTAAAAAAGTGTTCAATAAATATTATGTATTAACTATTTGAAATTATTATGTAATTTATATAATTCCCAAAGACACTTCACTTCTCAATAATCTAAGTTATATTATCATAAATCACATGTAATAAATCTTTTATCAAAGTGAAATAATTAGTGGGGATGTAATAATTTTCTTCAATGGAAATATTAAGCTATTTTTTTGGATTTGAAATCTCTAGAGAATGACATAATAATATATATATATATATTTATGAAACCATCCCTAACATTAAGAAATTATAGATTCAGTGTCTTATCTAGAATATATATATATATATATATATATATATCTGGATACGAAATTTGGATGTGGATTTGACATTTTTTTATGTTGGGGTTAATCCTGAAAACACCGTGTGGATCTAGAATCAATTAAGAACTCGTGGATAATAATTGGCCCTACTGCACACATGTTTTTATACTCTTAGTGGATATGCTTTATTAAATTCATAATATAATTATGAACAATTATTATCGAAATTATTAAGTTACCATAATAGTCTATTATGACAAATAGATCATTGATAACATAGATTGAATCCTATGAATTCATATATTAAAAAAGTATTTGTAATTTATATGTTCTCCAATTATTTTTATAGGATTCTCCTCTACTTGTTTAATAATTTAAAAATACACATACATAATTTTTCTTTTATTCTAGAATGTGGTTAGAAATGTGGAAATTAAATTAATAAACCAATGTAATGAGAAATGTGATGAATTCACTTTAAAATTCCAAACCTTATGTGTGTGGGAATCTGAGAATTTGTAAGAAGGTGACTTAGATTATAAATTTAATCCAAGAATATTTGGATAAACCAAATCTCCCTAAGAAATAATAATCTTCATGTTGGACAATTATGCAATGAAGACCTGTGAAATTCAATATATCATCTGATCCCTTAATCGCTGAACAATAGATCCACTCCATTGATAAGATATTCTCCATCATTAAATTTTCCTAACAAGATAACCTTATCTAGGATTTTTATTGTATAGAGGGATAATCTGATTAGTGGTGGACCTTGATCAAAATATGATGCCTGAAGAAGACATTTATGAAATGGGGTGGAAGGAAACACGGAAATTCTATTTCAAAAAATATTTTCCTCACACTCTCCCCTTTAAATGTAAAGATATTTACATTCCCTCGTAAAAAAAATTACGAATCACTATGTTCATATAAAGAAAATTATGAATACATTCACGATAAGACTCCAGATATTTCGTTACCCTAGAGTGAAAGGTTTACCACTGATTTGTTTGGATAAAACCAGATCTAAAAATAACCCAATAGATCTGAGACTTTGATAGCTATGAAGAAATTGTAAAATATTCCCTAAATTTTGGTAATGGAGATCATATAATATCAAAGGAATCACAATGATAATAAGTATAAAGTTGAATTTAAATCGGACATTTTAGTGGTGAAATTTAATGATGCTATGAAAAATCCACACACTAATTGTCATGGGTGTGGAAATATGAACCATATAAATTGCCTTAGAGGGATAAAAAAATGTTTTTTGTAAGGGATGGAAGGACACTAAGAAATATATTACCTACATGAGAGAACCACTAATGTGTTAGATGAATTTAATGCTCCTATAAACCTTCAAAAAAAATCATTTAATAAAATTCAATGAAACATATATATTTACAATCCAATAGACTAATACAAGTGTTTTTTTGGGGCAATATAAAACCTCTAACGTAGCAAGTGTGAGCTTTTTTTATCCCAACTGCTGAGGTGGATCTCAACAATGAATTAGTGAAAGGTATACTTATTATTCATCAAATAATATAGTTTTCCTTAATTTTTATTACACTCATTAATTCATATCTCAATTGTTTATTATAATTATTTAAACACCACCAAATATTATGGAAATAGAGATGTTGGTTAAAATGAAAATTGGATTTTTTTGAATCCCTTGTTTATAACACATATCGTGTAAAACATTGTGCGCTGAAATTCTCAAAGAACCTAATCGTACTCACGTTGGGTGAATTTTATGAAATTTTGTGTATGAATTAGATTTACCTATACAGATCCAACACGAATTTCCTCAAGAATAAAATCACTCACAATACCATGAATCATGCTCCAATTATATACAAACAAAAAAATATGGATAAATAATCTTGAGAACCAACATAATAATCATAGAAATTATTCCCCTATGAGTATAAATATATCTAAATAATGATTTAGTATAAGGAATATGTCAACGTTGAATACTTACCAATTGTGATGGAATCCATAGATGTGTTTTTAGACGAACTTTTTAGTCTTCCTCCAAGATGAGGGGATGAATTTTCAATAATGGTTATACCTACGATGATACCATTATCCAATACTCTATATATAATTGAAATTAGGTGACATTAGGAGCATAGGAAACAACTATAAGAGAATCTGGACAATGGTTCATATTCATAAGTGCATCACATTATGGAACACTGGTTCTCTATATCGTGAAGAATGATGTGTAAATGCACCTTTTCATTGATTATCATGATACCCACAATATCACGATAAAGAAAACGTATGATATACCATGTAATTATGACTTGTTCGATCAGATACACGGAGAAAAATACCTCTCCAAGGTGGATATAAAGTTAGTATATTATGATTTTAGGCTGATAAAAGAGGATATCCCTGAGAAATCTTTTCAAAAAAGGTAAGAGCACTATGATTTCCTTGTAATTCTATTCACACAAAATATTGCTCTAGAAATATTCTTTGACATGTTGAATAGATTATTCATAGATTTCCTCAACAAATATTTGGTAGTAATTATATATTATACTCACATATAATATAAAATAATAGAGGAACATGAGAAAAATATCATCACTTTGATAAAGACCTTAAAAATATATATTCCTTATATTGATTCTAGGAAATGTGATTTTTGGTTGAAGTATCACTATAGGGGAATATAATCACAATTAATGGGATATCCGGGGTCCCTTCAATGATATAAATAGTTAATGGATGTCTGAGTCCATCATCTGTGATTGATATCTATAGTTTCCTTAGATTATATGGGTACTATAGTTGATTTGTTATAAATTTATTGTGATTTTAAAACCCATTATCCAACATAACATATAAATGATTCAATTATTATTTAAAAAATGAATATGAATAGAAATTCATGGAGTATTAAAGTAGGTGTATCACTACACCAGTACTCACACTACCCACAAGTTGATATATTATAATAGAATTCTGCAATGCTTCCAATAATGTATTGGATGATGTGTTAATGAAAAATTACTAACTAATATATTATTCTACAACGAAGTTGTGGGTTTACTAATAGAATTACACAACACATGATTTTTATTTGGTTTCAGTGTTGTTTTCATTGAAAATATGGCATAATTATCAATTTGGGGAGAAGTGTGAAATATATATAGACTAAAATATCCTTATTTATATATTCAAATAGAAATTTTTGAATATTTTATAATGGATATGGTTAGAGTTGATTAGATACTATGAATGCTCAATCCACTACCTTCCTAGAAAGGAGAATAAAATGGAAGACTCTATAAGAATAAAAGATCAAGAAATTTTATTGTTGATGAGATTTGAACACAATCTTATCTTTATATAAAGAATAATGATGGAAATGTAAATCATAAAAAAAGGTACATCATTAGTGTTTTAAGAAATGATTTTATATCCATCTGTTCTGGGGAAGATATATAATGAACAAATAGGTGATGTGTAAATTCATAAAAAGTGAAATCTATAAGAAAAGGGAAATCCTTGGAATTCATTGTTAATGAAGAAGGATATGTATGATTTGTTATGTAGATATGTGTGACATTAAATACATAATTAATGAAATTGATTTTCGATTATGCACATAGGAAGACATTATACATCCATATAGTAAGCATAAATATGTTTCGAGATAACCAAGAGAATTATTGATTTTAAAATATGATGAAGGAGATCACATAATATAAATCAATATTTCTTAAATGTCATCATGTGAATAAAAAAGTCAAAAATCAATATATTATGAAACCATTATCCATATCTACATCGATATGGGAAAAATAACCATGGAAATTTACACTTATCTTATAAATAAATCAAAATGAAATAATTATATCTAGGTTGTGGTGGATAATCATACAAAAACTATAAATATACTTGTGATTAAAGAAGATTTATCATCTGATGAACAAAAAGGGATATACATTACTAAATTGGTGAGGCTTTGTGAAAAAATACTATTTATTATATTCAATCATGATCCAAGATTTATCAAAAAGTTATGAAAGATTCCCCAAAATTCTCTAAATACTGATCTGAACATGAACATTTATTATCACCCTCAAAATATTATCTTATCTAATAAGACTGTCCAGACACTCAAGGACATGTTGAGAGAATGATCAATTGACTTTAAAGTATTATTTGATCAAAATATTCCTCAAATTGAGTTCTCATAAAATAATATTATCAACTAATGTATCCAAATGGATTCCTATAATTCCCTTTATGGTGATATAGTTTGAAGTTGGGGAACACAAATTGACAGGTCCTTACATGTTTAAGTAAATGGGAGAGAATTTCAAGACCATTCAGTAGCACATCAAGACAAATCATAGTTAGAAAGAGTTATGTTGACTATAAATATAAAGATCAAGAGTTTGGTGTTAAAAACATTGTATTCCTCTACATGTCACCATGGAAGAATTTCATGAGATTTTAAAAGAAGGGAAAGCTTAGATCATGATTAGTCGGCCCATTTGAGATACTTGATCGCATCAGTGTAGAGGACTATAGATTATCACCCACACCTAACATATCACAGTTACAAGATGTATTCCTTGTATCCCTAATGAGGATACACAAACTAGACCATCACATGTAATCAATTCAGATGAGGTACCTAAGGATAATGAAGTTTTGTATGAGGAGTAACCGGTAATGATCATAGATCTTAGAGACAAAGTTATAGAAAATAATTAAACACACCTAGTCAATATGATATAGAGAGACCCCATGCTTAAAGAACCATTATTGAAATCAGATAAGATGATGAAATAGAGTTACCCTCATCTATTTTAGTGTGGAAAATGAAAGAATACTATGAGAAATTTCTGAAGGGGAGATGAATATAATGACCAGAACATTTATTAATAAATGTCCCCTTGGGATTTAGTTAAATGTTTTTTTACATAATATGGGAATATAAAACACATGCACTAATTTGGTTTTATTATAACCTATAGTATTCAAAAAAAATTAAGAATCCTTACCATTGATAATATAGCCATTGTACAATGATCTTATGATTTATATAGATATATGGTTTTATAAAATCCAATTGAAGGAGAAAAAAATGTGATGGCCTAAACTAGCCTAATTGTACCACATGAAGCACATTTTTCAAGTCTTCCAAGGGAGATAGATTCTTTTCAATTTTCCATAAACTATTCCCTTGATTAGATCCAACAACTTCAAAAAAATCATATCCATTTATGGGAGATATTCAAGATCATTGAAATCATGACCCAAACCATATGCATTGAACAACACCATGAATGAATCACTCTCATATATCATACCCTTAATTTTCTTTCATGTGTACTAAAGGGATACATCATTAATAACCTCGTAATACAAATATGTATAATGAATAAAATAATAGAAAATATTCAAATTAATATTGATAAATTATAAATGATTTCTTTTATTTTGACACTAAAAAGGTATTTTTGTGTAACATTAATATTTAATTAAGGAATGAATTTTGATAAACTAGTGGATTTTTTGGAATAAATAATATTTTATGGAAATATTATTTATTCATAATATTTACTAAATATAATTGTCCATATAATTTTAATGAAATCCAATATACTTTTTATAGTGGTTTGAAAATATTTATTATAAAAAAACCGAAAATTTGTTAACAAATGTCAATTCAGTTATTTAAAGTTATAAATTCAAATTTATATAAAATTATTTGTTTGAAATGAATACTATTTTTGATTAATAATTTTATAATTATCCATTGGAATATTGTTCATAAATTTCTGACACAACCGATTATTTGGGTAAAAATTAAAAATATAATAAATATACAGAGTGTATTATGACATCAAATGACCAAAAAGTGATGTAATAAATACAATCAATTTTATCGGTGACCAAATGTATGTTTTCCCTTAAAATTATATGATTTTATCTTTATTTGATTAAATTTTTAATTTTTTTAGTAAATTTCCAAGACATATAATATATATTAAGGATTAAAAATCATTTCTTTAAGAGTGTGACTCATCTCCACATCATCAGAGGTAATGTTTTAATATTTTAGGCTCTTTACATAATAAAACAATGGAATTAAATCCTATTTGGAAGAAACCATGAGAAAAACCATGTAAATGATTTTGTATTTGTTTATTTTTTTATAGTGTCCAAATCCTATGTTTTAGAAATGATTAAGTATTCACTGCCAATTTCATATATAATACCACCCAATGATCCACTTACCTTCAACAAATTTACTTAATAAACATCAACACTCTTCTATCACCACTATAGATCTTTCCTACGGTTCCCCATCATCCCATGAAGAACCTCCCAATCATTTCAAGTTACACTCTCAAGGTATGGGTTCTTTTCCTTCTCTTCTATGTTAAATTGTCTTCATTATATATTTTTTATATAAAATATATTACATTGAGATATATTCTTCCACATCTCCTCTACTTCTTTTATTGTTTAGAAATATTGAAAGACCTCTTTTCTCTCATTAAGATATACCATGAACATTTATACACACACGTTATGCTGCCAAAATTTTAGTATTTTTTTCATGTCGTACAAATGTGTAGTGAATACAAAAATAAAGTTCATAACTGGGGTTTTCATATTTATGAACATATAAAAATTTCATGTGGAAATACACATGTATATTTCAAACCCCATTATCAATTAATAAAATATTATTATTAATGAATTCATGTTGTATTATTTCTATGGAACTCTTAAGCATGAGAATTACTACACATTTTGGACATTGAAGGGAGAGACACCCAGTAATGGGTGTAGTGGATGGTTGTGGGTATAACTCTAAAGGGAGGATATTTTTTATATAGTAAGGATTTATACTAGATTAAGGGAACTGAGATGATAGGTTTAGGGAAGAATTGGGATCCAATGATATATATAGGTATTCTATTAGGATTATAGTGTTCGTTCATATTGTTCATGAAAAAAACATGTTGACAATGTGTAGGTATGGTAAAATAATTAACGGAGTTATATTTAATATTTTGGCATTGAAAATGATTCATGATTTATTGAATATTTTTTGGAATCATGAATTTTTTTTTGTGAAATATATATATCAATAAAATGTCTTAAATTTGGTCCATAATATATGATGTTGGATTTTTGGGCCTTAATAATGATGTATGACCTTATGGGAATTATGTGTGGCATGCATGTGATGATGGAATTTAATGAAAAATAAAATTTATAGAATATGTTGTCTATGATATTCATATCTAGAGGGATGGTAACTCTAGGACCATTAAAATTATCTGAAATTATTAAATATGATACTGTGTGAGTGATTCTTAAGGGGGAGTGTGTCATAGAAGTAATTTTTGGTGAGTGTATAGCTGTGGTATTCTTGGATACTGGAAATGATATGTACATATCTCGTATTATATCATCATAATAATAAAGGGAAGAGTGTGACACTTGGGTTAAGGTAGACCTAAATTTTGTGTTTAGATAAATATATCATTGATTCTCTAATTCATCGTTGTGAGGTCATATAATCCCCTGTTTGAAGAGAGTCAATAATTCAATGGGAATATGATCCTAAGTTTGGTGGACATGGAGAATTTATAATTATTCTCTATAATTGATTTTTGATAGTTGGATTTCATTGGAGTTTTATTTTTTATATCTATTATAAATGGTATGGAATAATGTTATTTTTGTTATGTTTCAAAAGAAGTGGGCTTCAAAAAACCAACGACTGAGAGACACAACACTAGGCACACGATTGGTGCATGGTTACTGAAAACCGCACAGACAATATTTACTACGACATAGTTATATTTAACCATGATGTGCACCATGAAAAATGTTTGAATTATTTAAGAGGGGTATAGGGATCTTCACATAAGGACCAATATTTGTAGAGACCGTTTTTCCCTTGATGTACTTTTTAATATCTCTCTATATATTTCCATACTTAGGGACTAAGACAATGTCTGATTCTAATGGCCGATGTTCCTGTAATTAATTTTATAAAAATAATATAAATATTTTAAATATAATTACTGAATATTATTATGTAAAATGGAATAAATATTAAATAGACTGTCACATCACAAATCTGTGTCCATGTTTGAGAATGTAATGCATCCTTTACCCTAGGCGCGATATAAAATGGTTCAGCATGGGGAATTCATACTCCTCACTCATTGGTGGTACATTCAGTGAATTAATTAATTAATTAATTAATTATTAGTTTCATTTCAACATAATAGATTATTATAAATTAATTCTACAAATTTTTATTCACCAATGTTTGTCATATAAACAATGGATAATTCTAGAGCCCTCTCTCCCTCATCCGTTGATGGATATCATCAAACAGCGATGAAGTGACAAATCATTTCAGATCAGGATGTAGTTATTGAAATGACTTCTCTTGATAATTTAAAGACATTTTCTTATATAGTTAATAATCCATGATCTATATAGGACTATTCAATTGGCCATTTACTGCCTTCCATAAATATTATTACATAGATCCATTTTTTTGGATCTGCACGAATTAATGGTTGATTACTTGCAGACTGAAAAACAAATCGTGTCTTATTAATTTTTTTGTCACCCTTGATGTCACTTATTGTTCATTGGCGAAGAAAAATTGTTTTATTATATTTAAAATTTTGTTTTTGTGATTTTATTCCATATTGCTTCAAGTTTTTCACTAATTGGACCATGCCATCCTAATTCGACATAACAAGGAGGTATTGGGCCTGATCGAACCACCAGAATCCATAATAAAATAAAAATTGAGTCATAAATCAAGGAAGTGTGCATATATCAAGGATTTTTGATAGGTTATAATTATTTTTTGAAATTTTTGAGGTTGGATCTAAGAATAATGAAGCAACCATGAAGAATTGAACATTTAATGAAACCCATTAGAAAAGGAGTCTGATTTCTAGTGAACAATAGACCATAACAATAATTTCAATCTAGATCAACCTTATTATTATTTAGATAGATTTATATCTGATGCAATGAGAATGGATTTGAATTGAATTATGCAGATCTGGATGATATGTAATTTCCGTAAAAAACCTAACTACATACCATGTAGTGGGATGAACACACATTATGTTTTCTCTTCAGTGGTGATGATTATTGTTTCAGAATTTTTATAGATGAAACTACATGTATCCCTCCTCACACATTGAATACCCCTATATCAAATGGAAAAATCATATAATAAATCATATTTTTGGGAACCCATATGGAATTAATCATCAGGGTATATGATCGTGTAATTGAGTACATGGACATTCGATTTTGTACACAGACAATGCTAGAAGGAAAAATCAATACTGGTTATCCTAGACACATTTTGTATTCCACCAATATGACATGTAAATTTACATAGATATGGAAGCAAATTATGACCAGAGACACTTCCAAGTGGGGTAGTGGGACCAAACGACAAGTGGGTCCCCTCACAAGCCATGTTTTTCTGGGTTCATTTATTGGCAATGTGAATCATTCATATCTCCTTTGTTTGATCACAGATTTTGGACCACAAGAAGTTTTTCCATAGAGGTTTTCCATAGGGAATCTAATGGTTCACTCTATTTTGACTTAATTGATATGATGTGGAATGTTCTGGTCATAAATCTACGTTAGGTAACGCCTAATGATAACAATGATCACACATGATTTCCATGACCGTTCAGAGTAGTACCCTCCAGTAGAGCGGGATTGTGCAGTTCCATGATGTCCTTTTATAGTGGTACACTCAACCAGGTACAAAAATTGGACTTCCATAATGAAATTTCTATGTTGTACCCTTTAGCAGGGCTACAAATTGGAATTCAATGACGTCTTTTCCAAATAGTACCCTCTAGCAGGGCT
Source organism: Viscum album (assembly GCA_963277665.1). Taxonomy (NCBI): domain Eukaryota; kingdom Viridiplantae; phylum Streptophyta; class Magnoliopsida; order Santalales; family Viscaceae; genus Viscum; species Viscum album. The sequence goes on along the minus strand of OY728125.1, from coordinate 1,914,806,250 downwards.
GGACAATAGTGTTCCTCTGTAACCTATCCAGCAGTACAATCTCCAAGGGATGGGTAATAGAGTCCCTCAAAAGTTATCATTTTAAAAAACTACTATATAATTAGGGAATTGGTTCCCCACCTATTGTTTGTGGACCCTCGACTGTGCAGACGAGTGACGAGGTGTGAATGGATGTGGACTGATACTTTTGGGTAGATGCATGTGCCACATGGCATCATTGTTTGACTTTTGGAACTATTAGATACTCTTCTTCATGGAAAAATATGTGATACATAGATCCCCTTACAATATTGTTTGGGATTATTTAATTGGGAATATATATATATATATATATATCACTTTCTGTATCCACACGTTGTATTTGGTTACTCTTCTTCAAGGAGAGGTGAAGAAGTGAATGATATGTCATGTGAATTTCGTGTCGAGATTATCATGGAGGGATGAGTCTCTTCTCCCTATACAGGTTGAGATGACTTAATGATTCATTCATCTTCTGTTTGGATGATCCTACATTCACTATTTTTTTGGTGAGATGTTCACTTATATTTTATCATGTTTCTGCTATTTTTTTTTCAATTATATCTCTTAATGCTCATTCATATTTTGGAGTGTCCAGCTGGGTATCTATATACTAACTCCTATATAGAATTTTCCTACATATAAACGTTATATGTAGATGATAGACATGTCTGCAGTGTCTTCAATTAATATTAGGGACACTGGGTGCTTAAACCGCATATGGTGTTCGTATATTGGGATTCAGGACCTGGCTCTATTTTAGCTCTTTAATTTTATAGTTTAATCTATTTTGGCAATATTTCACGTAACTACATGAAATATTTACAATTGTAAATTTCCTTATTATAAAAATCTTACAAATAACATTAAGAACACAATTCAAACATTATAAATGAAGAAGGAATGAAATAAGAGGTATCTCTAGAAGTTAAGAAACATATAAAGAAGGAATAGTAACATGAACAATAGAATAATAATATGACACTAATAAATAGTAAACTATATATTAGAATAGCAAAATTACCCATTAAATTATAAGTAAAATTTATATAATCTTATCAATGAACACATTATAAAATAATATCATTGTAGATGAAAATAAATAATTTAAAAATAATAAAATAACTTTTGGTGTTTTTGTAATTTATAAATATTTAATTACAATTTTATAATTAATATAATCATTTAAAAGAAGATTTCTTTCCATAAAATGTATTCATAAAATAATAGTTTGTTATCTTAATATTATAAGAAAATCTTACAAGACATTATGTAATTTTCCAAAGTGTTACATATTCAATTATAATTTTAAAATTAGTATTATCCAAATAAATGATGATTTACATTAATAATTAAATTTAAAATATATTATTGAATTATTTTAATAAAATGGATTTCATTTTTGAATTATACGTGTTCAAAAATATTTAGAGTTAATTTTTGGTAATTTTCTAAAATATATGATTTTTTATGAATAGTAAAATATGGTAATTTACGATATATATATAAATTATATTTTATATATAGTATCCCTTGAGTCATAAATGATTTATCAAAAATAATCTCATACTTCACTTCATTTTAGAACTATATTTTTTGATAATTAGAAAACAATTCATAATCATGATCCAAAATAATAAACTAATGAATTAAATAATGAGAAAACACCCACCTATGCCCCAATAAATACCACCCATCATCACCAATTCTCCTCACACCTATAAATATTTTTACTAAGTCCAAATTCTTATCAAATATCTTCCCAAACCTATCCCCAAATTCCATGACCTCTAGTTCTCATTAAAAGTGGAAAACCTTTTTCCAAGGGAAGTTCTCAGGGAGGAGAAAATAAATAGGTAAATTCCCCATTCATTTTCATTTAATTTATTTTAAAGTTCTTTTCTTTTGTTATTTCATCCCCATATCCCCTAATATAAGTGTATTGAAAACTACCGTACCATACATATACTATATATTTGTTATGATATATTAATATTCCATCATCAGACCTGTAATTACCCGAAGTTTAATAAATGTAAATTCTATTATTATAACTATGTCATATAGTATAATTATGTGAAATACCAAAACATGAACTACTATGTACCAATTTACTTTAAATATAATATTTTCACTTCTGGTATTTGAATTTTGAAAATATAACATACACGGTTTTGATTAGTAAGAAGATGGGAGTCCAATAAGAAAAAATTAATTTATGGCAAATTTTAAAAGACCCTTTTGATAATTAATGTTACTCATATGAATAGTAATATGAATTTTATGAATACTAAATAGTCTAAGTTAATAAGTAACCTTACCAATGGAAGCTCAAAAAAATACCCATCTTAAAATTGACAATATGTAAAAATTATATCATTGTGTTGGTAATTTTTTTGAGCCATCAATACTTAATTATAATATTATGATTAATTTATTAATTTAAAAGAAATTTTATTTTTATTATTCATAAATAAGTATTTTTTTGACCTATGATTATATGATAATTTTAAGAGACCATACTTAATTTTTTAAAGTGTCATAAAAGTAGTTTTAAATTTAAAATTACTATTTTTATAGAAAATTATAATTTTCATAAAAAATGAATTTCAAATATTTTGAAAAATATTTTCATAAAATTGATTTTATTTATTAATTATGAATATATAAAAATTTATGGGTTGAATTTTTGGGATATTAATGAAATATTTGAATTTTAGTGAATAGTAAAATACAGTCATTTGTTGTATATATACCTTAGATGTTAAATGCACTATTTATTGATTCATGGTTGATGTAAGCACCATGGGTTTAAACTCACATTCATATTTTACAATTTTTTTACAATAATAAAGACTATTCTTTTTCATGAGAAAAATAATAAAATAGTGTATAAAATATTGAGAAGACACTCATCTCCTTCACTACAAAAATCACACTCACCCCATATTCTATTCACTCCTCTCAATTCTTGTGAGTTTTACAAATTCTAATAAAATAACTCCATAATACCCTAACCTTTTCCATTATCCCATGGTCTCTTCAAAATACCAAATACTCTTCCCTAAAGAGGTACTCATGGAAGATATATTCAAGATCTATATTAATCATTTCATTTTTTTATTTTCTATCATGTTCCATTCTTTTTTTTCATTTCTCACCTCTTTTAGTCCAAATGTTATGATAACTAAAATATTGTAAATATAAATAAACATTGTTATGATAATTTAATAATTCATCATCATCTCTCTTTTCTACTTAATTTATACTAGAAATGAAAAGAACATATAACATGGCTTAATTTCTAAAATTCAGGGATGATAGGTTTTCAATTTATACTACCATCATCAATTCTGGTCAGGAAACCATTTTTATGATTAAAACATACTGTAATATTTTTATTATGTCTAATTTACATTTTTACAATAATTTTTAATCATGATATTAATTTTTAACGAAAAATGTTTTCAATGTGATAAAAAACCCACCATTTAAGCAAACCAATTATCATTAACGATTTATATATTGATTCACCATCCCTCCAATTAACCAAATGAATTTTATAACCAAGTAAAATACTATATGATAACTAATAACGTATAACTAAATGTCGGTACATCCATTCTCATCTTTTATGTTTATCCTTACATGTTTCTACGTAAACCAATAATGAAAACCATTGAAGCAAACAAGGAAATTGAACCTCTTAACCAATCAAAAAGTACATGAATGAACTTAAAAATGTTATAAAAAATAAATCACATGAATAATAGTTTCTGGAAGTATTAATTAAATATTTTAATTTGGTTATCCAATACATCAAGATAAAGTGTAGGGCACCATCAGACTTAAGGTAATGGATTCTAATCGATCCTCTATGATTCTTGAAGGTTATTCTATCATTCATTTTACCAAAATAATGTTATCTATTATTTTTATTAACATAATATAAATATTGTGTATAATCTAAAAATTTATATATCAAGATTCATTCATCATTAAATTTTGGTTATATATATAATTTTAAATGATTCCTATCTCAATACTCCCCGATAAGCAAACCCGTTTTAAGGAATGGTATTTCTATTTTGAAAACATACTCGATTCACATCTGGGTTTATATAAAATATTATTCCCTTTTATATTTTAAATTCTCTTTAATGTATTTCTTAAAATCAAAATAAAATATTTTAATGATAAAATTTATTAAATACTCTTCTTATATTACGTCACCTATGTTTGAAACCACATACCAATATTTATGCCTATTTTTCCTTATGGATTCCTATGTGTGTTTTAAATCCATTCATTCATGGGAACATGTATATTACACCAATTAATTATGCCTTATGACATGATTATGATACCAATTTATTTCCATGATAACTTTTATGTTTATGTATGATTCATTACGTATGATTTATTATGTATGATTCATTATGTGGAAAACCAATTCATGAAAATGTTATGATGGTCCTCCGACAAAAATTATGAATAATGGGGCATATTTCTATGAAATACCATAGTTATATGAATATTACCACTCATATGGAAGAATAAATTAAGGTTTGCATAATAGTTATCCTGTAGTGAAGTGTAAAAACTACAAGGATCATGATAATTATGATAAAAATTACCCTAATCCAACGGTTTTCAGAGAAAATAAACACCAAACTATAAGGAATCAAGGAAGTGATTTTTCCATCCTACATCAGAGGTGGATCTAGAGAAGGATTCAGTGACAGGTATGCTAGTTTTTTTTCAAAAATAGAGAACTTATTATTTTATTCCGGTACAACTCATTCTTTCGAATCTATCATGTATAGTAGAACAATTCAAATACAACCTCCAAATTTAGAGTTTCAGTTATCTATGAGAATAGATAATGTGAAAATTACTACATCCAATGTATATAACTCATCCCATGATAACGTTTGTGATCTTAATCTCCCATAAAATCACATCATACTTACTTTAGTAGAGTTTTATTTTATCTTGGGCATGGATTGGATCTCATTATACAAATAAAACATAATATTTTGGGAAAGGGAGAACACTCTTCACATAACAAAGCATCCTCTAATTTTATACAAGTGTATAGTGGAAGATGAATATCTTTTAGAATAATTAATTCAAGTGTTAAATTTAATGATATTTGGAATACACGTCTGGATAAAATGATTGACACTACAGACATGATGCTTCTCAATGATATGGCCTCCATGAGGTATTAAAATGATGTATTCCTGAATGAATTTCAAGGTTGTCCTCTAGATCGAGCTGTTGAGTCCTCAATTAAACATATTATTAGATATCTTCTTATATCAAGGAAACCATATAGAATGGATACCATAGAGTTGGAATAGCTAAAGAAGCAGTTGCATGAGAATTTTGAGAATGGTTTTATTTTCCCAAGTGCTCTACCATGGGGTGAGCCCATCCACTTCATCAATAAAAAAGATTTATCAATGAACCTATGCATTTATTATCGTGAAAAGAATAAAATGATGATGAATAACAAGTATCCCCTATAATAGAAAAATTAATTGTTCGATCTGCATCATGGGGAAGGGTATTTATCTAAGATGGACTTTCGGTTGGGATATCACCAACTAAATGTGAGGTAGAAATATTTTCCCAAAACTTCCTTGTGAAGGAGGTATGTACACAATGATTTCATAGTGATTCCCTTTAGAATTAATAATTCTCCAGTGATATTAACAGATTTAAGGAATACACTCTTTAGATATTACCTTGACAAATTTATGGTAGTATTTATCGATTATATTATGATATACTTGAATAAAAATGAGGAACATTATTAGAAATTGAATACATTATTGAGGAATTAGAGAAGGGGAAAACACTATAAAAAGTATATTAAATGTGGGTTCTATATGGAGGAAGTGTCATTCTTGGGGAATGTTATCACCAGTATAGCGATATCTATGGACCCTTAGAGGACAAAAGCATTAGAAGAGTGGCCCAGGACAACATTTGTAATGGAGATACACAACTCTTTGGGTCTAGCTGGATACATCCAATGATTTTTCAAGTATAATTCATGATTTTAAAACCCAATGAGAATGATGTCATACAAGGGGGTGAAGTTTTTCTAGACAGAAGAATGTGTGGAATGCATTAATGAGATAAAAAATAGGTGTATCACTGCTCCAAAACTCACACTTCCGATAAGTGGAGAAATCTTTATGGTGTTAGTGATTCATTAAACATGGTATTAGGTTGTGTGATGATGAAAAATGATAATGTTATAGCCTAATCCACAGGGTATTTGATAGTAAATCTGAAAAACTACCCCACCATTGATATGGAGTTGGTGGTTGTGATCTTTTAATTGAAAATCTAGCGGCATTACCTCTATGGGGAGAAGATTGAAATATATATAGAACACAATAATATCAAATATTTATTCACAAATAAAGAGCCTAGTGTATACCAATTAATATTGTTAGATCTTCTTTAGGATTATGAATTTTCAATCCACTACCATCTCGGTAAAAAAAATAAGGTAGTTGATTTTCTAAGTTGAAATGATCCTGAATCATTATCAATTATGATAATTGAAAAGTATCCAATCTTATTTGATTTATTGAGTAGAAACATGGAAATTATTAAGTTAGGAACATCATCAATCATTTCTCAAATGATTTCTCAACCATATCACATGGATAAAATAAAGGATTCTCAATGAAAATATATGGAAATTGTGAAAAGGGTGGAAGATATTAGAAATGGAAAATCCTGTAAGATAAATATTGATGTCTAAGGAGTTGGAATATATGGGTCCATATCTAGGGTACCATCCTTTCCCAAGATAAAGAAGTATATTTTGAATGATACACATTACTCAACCTTCTCTATTCACCCTGGGTGCATAAAGATGTATCGAGATCTCTGAGAGAATTGTTGATAAGATAATATAAAGAAGGAGATTTCAGTATATACATAAAATTTCCGAGTATGTCATGATGTGAAGGATGACAGATATAATTCTAAGGGGATAACGAAACCACTACCCATAATAACATGGAAGTGGGAGAACATCACTATGGATATTTTTCACTAGACATTCAAGGAAATCTAGAGGAAACAATGCTATATGGGTAATTGTGGATTGAAAGACAAATACATCTCACTTTATCGCAATTATATAGGATTATCATTGGATAAACATGCATGGATTATGAATGTGTATTATATCTGATAAATATATGATATTCACCTCGAAGTTCTGAAAAAGTATCCAACATTCTCTAAGCACTGAACTGAACTTTAGTATGACTCATCACCATCCAATGATGGACAATCTATGCAAACTATTCTAACACTAGAATAAAAGTTGAGAGAATATTCTATGGACTTAAAAGGAAGATGGGACCCACGTCTTCCATTGGATGAATTCTCTTACAAAAATATTTTCCACTCGAGCATCTAAATGGCACCATATGAATCCCTTTATGGGAAAAGGTGGATAACATTGACATTTTTGGATGAAGTTAGTGGGCATAAGATTCAAGGACCCGAAATGGTTGAAAAAAATGGTAGAGAAGGTGAAAAAAATTTGGCAATATATCAAGCCAGTCAATTGTTGAAAAAAGAAATATGAAGAAAATTGTTGATGGGAACTTGAGTTCAATGTTAGAGACCCAGTATTCCTTCACATATCTCCATGGAAGAAGGTTATGAGGTTCGATAAGAATAGAAATCTAATTCTCATATACATAGTCCCCCTCGATATCATTGTTCTTATAAATGTTGTGGCCTATAAACTAGCACATCCACCTACCATGTCTAATGTGAATGATGTATTATACATATATCTCTTATGGAAGTACGCAATAGATCCTTTAAATGTACTTTCTTCAAAGGTAGTATAATTAGTTATCGATCATTTTTTTGAGGAGCATCCACCGAATATATTGGATCGTAGAGATAAGTCTCCATGAAACAAAAATAATCACCTAGTAAAAGTACAATGGTGGAACCAAAATAACGAAGACGCATCATGGGAACTTGAGGGGGAAATGAAGGAAAAGTACCCACACATGTTTATCGCATAAGAAGGTAATACATAATTTCAAGGGAAAAATTTCATAAGGGGTGAAGAATGTAACGATCTGAAATTTAATCAATGGAATTTACCTTCTGTTAATAATTTCATGTATAATAATAATGTGAAATCAATAAAAATATGTATCACTATGTAATATGTAACCTTTAAACAAAATACTGTAACATCTATGATTTGAATTGTGAGGATCAGATATAACCAGTTGTGATCAGTAAGATATCTGGAGTCCGATAAGAGATACTTAATGTTTGGTGAATAGTAACTGACCGTTATGAATAGTAATGTTACACTTACGAATGGTAACACTAACATTATGAATATTAAATAATCTAGTTGAATATTTTACATTACCAAAGAAATTATAAAAAAAAGTATCCATCTTATAAGTGACAATATGATATAATTATATCATAGTGTTGGTACTTTTTTGATTCATGTATATTTAATTATAATTTTATTGTTAATTTAATAATTTAAAATAATATATATTTTCATAAAATATATTCATAAATATTTATTTTGATTAATTATGATTATATGAGAAATTTAAGAGACCTTAATTAATTTTCAATGAGTTAGAAAATCAATTTTAATTTTAAAATTTTTATTTTTCATTTAAATTATTATTTTCATTGATAATTAAATTTCAACGTATGGGGAAAATTATTTTCATAAAATGTACATAATTTTTTTAATTAGACACTTTGAAATTTGTCTGGTGTTAATTATTTGTATTTTTCTAAAATACATGAATTTTTAGTTAATAATAAAATATATTTATTTTATATTTATATACATTATATATTTAATATAGTATTTATTGAGCTATGGATTATTTAAGAACAATCAGTTTGAACATAGATTCACAGATTACTGTTTTTTTCAAAAGATTTAATAATATTTCTTTTATTTAGAAAAATAATAAAATAATGAATAAAAATCATTAAAAACCCTACCCCCCACTCTAAAAACACCACCACCTTCCACTTCTCTTCACTCCTCTCAAGCCTGGCGCCTAATCCAAATTCTTCTCAAAACTCTCTCTAAGACCCTATCTAACATACATCATCCCTTACTTTCTTCAAAATACCAAATCCTATAACCTAAATAGGTTCTTAATGACGATATATTCAAGAGGTAAATTCCACTTTTCATTTCATTAATTTTCTTTCAAGTTACATTCTTTAATTGTTCTATCATCACCTCCTTTAATCCAAATGTTATTATTAATCTAGTACCATACATGTACTAGAATTTATTTATGATTATATAATAATTCATCATCACCCCTCCTTTCCTCGTTTATTATACTTGAAATGAAAACACCATTTTAGATGTGTCAATTTCTCAAATTCAGGGACGACATGTTTTCTATTTATGTTACCTTCTTAAAATATGGCCATGAAACCATTTTAATGGTTTATCTAGACTATAATATTTTTATTATTTATAATTTATGGTTCTTGAATATTTTGTACCCATGATATAAACTTATGAAGAAACATTTGTTCGATGTGATAAAAAAACTGCCAATTATTCAAAAGAGTTTTCATTATTGTTTTATATAATGATTCATTTTCATTGAAAATGACCAAATAAGTTTTTTAACCAATAAATATAATATTTGATCACTAATAACTTATAAATCCAAATATGGAATAAAATTATAATTTTAAATTTTTATCCTTACATGTATATAATTAAACCAATCATGAATACCAATGAAACAAACAGTGAAATTGATCCTCTTAACCTATCAAAAAAATTGTCAAGAATGAATATAATAAGGTTATTGTATATCAATTACATAAATAAGTGGTTATATGAATATTAATTAATCAACATAACTTTTTTATCAAGACATTAAGATCAAGGGAAGGACACCATCAGAGTTAAGGTAAGGGATTCTACATGATCATTCACTATTCATTTGAGTTGTTGTATCTTTATTTTTTCCAAAATGTAATTATATTTTATTTTTATTCACATATCATAAATGATGTGTATATTTTAAAAACTCAGGTATCAATTTCCATTCATCCTTATCTTTTAGAGATATACATATTTTTATATGATTCCCTCCTCAATTCTTTCTGATAACTACACATGGTTTAAGGGGACATCTTAAATTGTTACTCAATTTTAAGTGCAGTCTACCTTATATTTTAAGACACCATTTTTTATAAAATAATTAATTTTATTATTAAAAACTAATTGGTTATCTTCTTGTTTTATATATAATATTATTCTCTTTTCTATTTTAAATTCTATTTAATATATTCCTTAAAACAAAACTAAATAGTTTTAATGATAATATTTAATAAATGCAATTCTTATATGATTTCACACTATTTGAAATCCCAAACCATGATATATTCATATATTCCCATATTAATTTCCATTTATGTTTTAATTCATTTTATCATGGACACATGTATATTACTCCCATTTACTATGCTTTATTACATGATTATGATACCCATTTCTCTCCATGGGTACCCTTATATTTATGTACGATTGATTATGTATGATTAATTATGTGGAAAAAATAATCATGAACATGTTATGAATGATGATACTAGATTTTGATGAATGGAATTGGGTAATGTGTGGTCTCATGAGAGATTATGTGAAATAGTCTTGGTGGATGGCCATTACTCGTGCTACCACGTGCAATGGTCTTGGTGGTTAATATTGACTTGTTCTACTCTATGTTCAATGGTCCTTTACTCATGCTGATGTTTTTCTTTACATTTCTTCCAAATTATAATTAATCCATGTTTTTATGATACTATGTTTATAACTTATGATTCTATATATTCAATTCCTTTATATCATTATTTGATACCTTCAACACATGTGTTAAAGCTTTATTCTTATGTTTATTCCCTTGCATGGATTTTTAGACCATCCATTTGTACATGTTATCACCAGGTTTTAATTTCAAGATGTATGATAAAAATAGATTTTAGGGTCTCTTTATGATGAAAAAACAAAGAAATGTTATTTTTAGTTCCATGTTTTATGTTTTTTGTAACTTATCTTCCATGCCACAAGACTTTATGATCCTTGGCTAGTAATATGATGCTTTAATATGCGTAAAATAATGTAATGATCTGTTTAAAATGATAAGGTATCTATAAAATCACTTATGCTCTCCCTTTTATTATAGAAATGATAATGTCATTTAGTAGTTTTAAATTTATCACATATAAGGATGAATGTTTTTCATTTTTTATTAACACCTTCATGATGGTCATAAAACCATTTTTTGGACTAAAAACTTTTATATATGTGTTATATCCTATTTTGGATTATGTATTCCATATATACAGATGATGTTAAATAATAAAAAAAATATTTTTTCTTTGAGAACACACCCAATATTATCAAGATGATCATCACTTACATTTTATCTAATGTTTCATCCTCATTCCATATAACCAAATGATTTATAAGATCATAGAACCTTCTGTATGTTAATAACTAACTTATATATTTAATTAGAAATTTATATTTTCAATTTATATGAACTTATATATTCTTATATAAGCAATCCAATATTGAAAACTAAGAAAACGAGCACTCTCAAATGATGAAAATGGGCACTATAACTCATCAAAAAGGACATAATAGAACATAAATAATTAAACTAAATAAATTAAATGTTGAATTGTTTCTATAATTATTAGTTACGCAATATAATTTGATTATTTAGGAAATTAATATCATTTGAATGATCATTTTATACATAAAGAAATTATTTATTTCAAACATCCAATTTTCCATCAGTTTATGATCTTATTCAGTTTATCCAAATGTAACACTTATTTATTTTAATATAATTTTCCAAAATTATGTGTATGTGTTTAAAAATCATTTAACTAAGGAATTACATCCTTCTTTTATGGGGAAATATATTCTTTAATGCGGATCCCTTTTCAATACTTCTCAAAATGAATGCCCGGTTAAAAGAAACATTCTTATTTTTACACATTTTCATATAATATCTATATAATGTTTTAAGAAAATGATATTTTTATAAACTAAATTATTTAATCATGATCATATTTATTAGTTGATTTTTTGTTTTATACAAATATTTGTGCCTTTAATTATTTAAACTCTCGGTAATATTTTCCTTAGATCGCACTAAAATTTTTTATATCTTAATTTTCTTAAACCCTCTTTTGTTATTTTTTTCATTTCTGTTTATAATGTAATACCATGATAAATACTATTTTACCTTATTAATGTACATTTATGATTTAAATATATTCATTCATCAACACCATGCATATATTCCCTTATGTTATGCCTTTTTATATTATTTTGATACTGAGTTATTTTTTGGTTAGTTGTATGTTTATCCTTTATGTTTGTTTCTTCATGTGGAACACATTTTAAGGAACATGTTATTATTGTTTTTCCCTGATAGAGTTCCAATGTATTGGGAAATTTTTGGTCACATGTAATGTCATGTTGGGAGAGTTAGTGAACTAGATTCCTTTATGGGACATTTTCTACTATGTTTTATAGTCTTTACAGATAGCCTTGAGTCATGTTTATGTGAAGTTATATTTTGTTTCCACATTACTATGATGCCATGATTATATGTTCACATGTTATAAATGTTGTCATTACATATATTTATACATGTCCCATTCCTTTTATTCTATCATGTTATTTTTTCTAACCCATGTTCAATGTTTTATTCCAATTTTTATTCCCTTACTAGGATTTTTTTCTAATCCCCTTGGTTAATGTATTCCTAAAGTTATCCAATGAAGATATATCTACTCAATTGAAGTTAGGAGATCAATATAGATATTAAATAAAATATGTTTTCATGATTCTTAGTTATGTACCCAATCATCCAAAGACATTAGATTTTTTGATCCTTGGATTGTAATTTGAAGTTTTTTTATTAAAATCATGTAATGATATGTGTAAATGGTTAGGGTCACTATAGTTAGTATAAATGGAAGAGTATAGTTTTTTTCGGAATTTGGAATATAACAATATAGAGAAATCCTAAGGGATAAGACTAAGCATAAGAAAACATACCTAAATTTATGTTAGATTAGAGAAAGTGGTTCATCAAGGAAATAAATCCCTTTCTGGATACTACAAGGGGATATGGTGCTAGAACAGATGAACCTAGGTGTTAAAACTCTAAATGGTGTTATAGTCATAACATTGGGAAACCTCATACACAAAAAAGGGCCTTATTGTGAAACTGTTTTGAACATCCATGGGTATATGGTTTGGAAAATTCATAGTATTATTATGAAACGTTATTAAGGGATAAAATTATATAAAAATATATGTTAGTAAATAGATCATACATAACCTATATAGAAACATAGGGAATAAAAAGATAGGATATCATTTTCATTTTAACGTTTTACCTTTTATGTTCAATGTTTTACTTTTATATTCTTATTAGATTAGTATTATAGCCCCCTAATCTTATTTTATTTTTTATAGTTAATTACTAGAATAGAATGACTTGTTCTAATGATAAATGTGGTAGGTAATGTGTTGACTTCCATAATTATTTTCCAAATAAGATAGGAATGGGTGCCCAAAACATTGTTATAGTACCTGATCAGCTAGATCATGTTTTTAATAATAACTTTTATCGTGTGTTACTCCATCCTTATACATGGAAGGAGTATGTTTCCATTAAATATTTCATGCGAAATTGGAATCCCATTTTTAGTAGATATTTTAATCCAATCCTCATAGAAAAATGGATTATCTCCATTGAGAATATATTTTGTGTCCTCTAGTACACATTTGGAGAGAAGTTTGTGATATGATTTTATCATTTTGATGAGGAAGCTGATCCATGATGTACACTAATCTAGAACACAATGTATAAAGAGGAAACTGAATCCATGGAATGAGAATATTTTAAGAATTATTTTATATAAATATTTTCCTTGAACCCTATATCTCAAGATGGAATGGGAATACCATGGAATAAATCAGAAGAATAATGATTCTATCAGGGAATATGAAGAAAAATTCCCAATGATTTTGAGATATGCCACATGCTTTTTCATGAACACCAATTAAAAGGCAGATCGATTCATTGATCAACTAAAGGTGAGCCTATGAAAAGTGTCGGTGATTCAAGACTTCGAAAATTATGAGGTGACTATCTATTTTTAATTAAAGGTTAAAATGGATATCAAAGACTCTCAATGGTATCATGTTCTCATTAAAAATAAGTCGAAATGATGTTTAATAATGCCAAATACCCCATGATAGAAATAAAACCTCACATCAAACATGTCATTAGTGTGGGAAGAAGCATCCTGGAAACTGTTTAAAGGGAAATATGAGATGCCTCAAATGATAAATAGAAGGGAATATGGCCATTAAATACCTAAGAGAAAGGAAGAATCCCACTAATGCTGAAAAATAATAGAAGGTTCTAATTAACACCTAGATTATAGTGTAGTGTTTTGAAAACAAGAACCATATGCAATATAGAAACGGTTACCCTACACCAAGGGTTGTGGTGGAAATAAACAAAAAAAACTTCTATTGAAGCATTGAAGGGAATATGATATCCCTAATGCTAGTGTGGAGCCTGAAAATGATGTGTTGATAGGTATAATGATTATTCATTCAATAATAGTGATGTACTATTTGATTCTGATTCATTGCAATCTTTCATATCTTAGATGTTTACATGAAAAATTTTACAAAAAAAACATTTTTATGTTGACTTATCTCTATGAATTGATTATGCTGAAATTATGAAATCCAATGTTTATAACTCATCCCCAGAAAATATCTGTAGACCATACCTCCCATATAATATTTTAATATTCCCTTTTTTAGATTTTGATTATATTTTGCGTATTGATTGTATCTCTTTATACAACGTCAACATAGACTATCGGGAAATAGAGATCACCATACACTTCCCAAATCATCCTCCAAACCTATACATGAGTAAGTGATATGATGAATATCTTTCTGAATCATTATATCACATGTGGATATTGTTTACTTATGAGAAATCACATCTAGCTCAAGTGATTGAAACAAAGAAGAGAATCATGCTCCAAGAAATTATTTTCTTGAGGGATTAAAATAATTTATTCCCTGAAAAGATTCATTATCTTCCTATTAGTTGAGAGGTTGATCACTCAATTGAATTATTTCCTGGATCTCTGTGTATATCAGGAACACCTTGTAGAATGGACACCATTGAGCTGGAAGAACTAAAGAAGCAGTTACATGAAAATCTAGAAAAATGTTTTATTATTCTGATTGATTCACCATGGGGTTTTTTTATCCTCCTTCTCATGAAGAGATATTGATAAATGAGCTTCTACATTGATTATCATGAGATCAACGATATCATGAAAAATTACAAGTATCCCCTACAATGGATAGATGAATTTATTGATAAGCTATGTGGGGTTGGTTATTTCTATAGAGTTGAACTTATGTGATGATACCACAAATTAATAGTGATGAAGAAAGATTTTCTAAGGAATACATTTCAAACAAGTTATGAAAACTATAAATTCAGAGTGATGGTCTTGCGACTCACAAATGCACCCTCAATTTTTATGGAAAATTTATAGAGACTTTTGATATTATATGGAAAAATATTTCATAGTTTATATTGATGATATTCAGATATACTCAACGAGTAAGGAGGAACATGGGGAGAATTTGAATACATTGTTTAAGAATTTTCTCATAGAGAAAATATATGCAATGTTTAATAAATGTGAGTTCTGGATGAAGGATGTATCATTCATGGAACCCATAATCACTAGAAAAGGAATATTTTTTGACCCTTCTAGGAAAAAGGAAATCGAAGAGTGGCCCAAGAAAACACATGAATTGGATATCTGTAGCATCCTTGCTGTATATGGGTATTATCAAATTTTTTTGAAGAACTTATCATTATTTTCAAACCCATTCACAAGGATGAATCAGAAGGGGGGACGTTTTGTACCGGTGAATATTGGTAATTCATTATGATGTTGAAAAAGAGTATTGTCACTCCACTATTTCTCAAACGACCAACATGTTAGAAACTTTTTGGGGGTAAAATTAAGCCTCATAGAAGGGATTAGTCATTGTGATGATGAGAAATTATAAATTCAAGTCCTACGCCTCAATTGTTTCAAATATCCAAGATCAAAATTGTCCCAGATATGACAAATAGTTGCAAACTATAATATTTTCTTTTAAAATCCTGTTACATTATTTCTAAGTGGATATGTGTGAGATATATACATACCATAAGAGTCTTAAATGAAAATTCACACATAAGAAGCATAACATCTTCCATTTCATATTATGTGAGCTCATCAAGGATTATGACTGGACAATCAACTACCATACTAGAAAAGAAAATAAGGGAGTGGATTATCTCTGCAGGAAGGATCCCACATCATTATCAATGATGATAACTACGAAATAGAAAGTCCCCTTAGACATACAAAAGATATACGTTAGAGCAATTAACTAATGATCACCATCAAATATATCTCAAATGATTTCTCAACCACCCTTTATGGAGAATATAGTGGATTATAAATGAAATTAAGTCAAAATTTAGATGGTAGTGGAATCCATGAAAAAGGGAAATCCTTAAAATTCAAAACGGGTGAGGAAGGATTCATGAGGTGTGGGTGATTACTATGTGTACTATCCAATCTAGAGATAAATACGGATTTTCTGAAATATACTCAAATCTAAACGTTCCCTATTCACCCAGGGAGCACAATGATTTATCGAGATCACCAAGAGAACTTTTTTTTGGGACATTATGTAAAAGGGGATCATTGAATAATCAAAAAATCCACTAGTATGTCAACAAGAGATGTCTTAAGGGAAAATTATAAGGAGATGATGCATCAAATACCCATACAAACATGGATGTTGGATAACACTACCATGGAGTTTGTCATTTGACGTCATACGAATTAAAAAGGAAATAATTCTCTATGGGTGGTTGTGGATATCATTACAATAAGAGATCTATTTATCGCAATTCAAGAGTATTTATCACTGGATTAAATTGAACATACACACATAAGATAATTGGTAAGGGTTCATGGAGTACCATTATCAATTTTTTTCAGATTAGGATCCACGGTTCACCTCGATGATCCAGAAAAGTCTCCAACAAGCTATAATCACTGAGCTACAAATCAATATGACCTATCATACAAAAACTGATTTTGAATCAGAGAGGGCTATTAAGACACCAGATGGAATGTTGTAGTAACATTAGTTGGGGATAAAACAAAAAAAGTGTCCAATATATTATTCTGGTCAAGTTCACATACAACAATAGTTTTCATCTGATCTTCTAAATGGCTCTATATGAATCCCTATATGAGAAAATATTTTGAATAATTACATGGTGGGATAAAGTTGGTGAACTTAAGCTCATTGAAGCTTAAATTGTAGAATAAATAGTTTAGAAGGTGAAAACCATTCATCCGAACATCAAGGAATCCCAACGTTTAATAAATATCTATATATTCAATCGTCAATGAGACCTTGATTTAAATGATAGAGATATGGTATTACTCTACATATCTCCATGGAATAAGATCAAGAGATTTGGGATGAATTGAAGTCTATCTCCCATGCAAATTTTCCCCTTTGAGATTAGTGATTCTGTTGAAGCTGTGACCTATAGACTAGCACATCCTTCAACTATGAATCAAGTGAATGATGTATTCCATCTATCACTATTATGGAAGTACATACCAGATCCTTTAGATGAACTAAATTCATAGGTGGTACAATTGGAAAATGATCTCTCATATGAAGCGTAGCTGGTGAAGATCTTGAATATTAGTTATAATAATCTATACAACTAGAATACTCACATGGTCAAAGATCAATGGTAGATCCATAAGTATGAAGAGGAAACATGGGAACCTATTGATGGGTAAAAAGAGAAGTACCCCCACTTGTTTTCATCAGAGTATCTATTGAAAAACATTGGGGGTGAAATTTCATAAGGGAACAAATGTAACAAATAGAAATTTTTATCAATGAAAATTCAATTTTTCTAATTATTTCATATAATATAAATAACATAAGAACACATTTCAATATTCATAATTGAATAAATAATAAAATAAGTGGTATTTATAGATATTAAGATACAAATACTTGAAGAATAGTAAACAGATTTTTGGATTAGTAATATGACCCTTACATATAGTAAACATGCCAATGGAATAGTAACCTCACCCATGAATTTTTAAATATAATTTTTGCATCATAAAATTGAATGTATGACATCATTATATTAAATTATAAGTAAATAATTGTTTTATAAATTAGTAATTAAGTGTTAAGTTTTTTTAACATATAAATATTTAATTACAATCTAACAATTAATATGATGACTTAATAGAAATTTTATTTCCATAAAATGTATTCATAAATTTATATAATTTATCTTATGATTATATGAAAAAATATTGGACTTTATTAAAAAATTCAAAGTGTTAATAAATCAGTTATAAATTTAAAATGGTATATACCATGTAAATGATGAATTTAATTTTGAAATAAATTTCACATGTTTAGCAAATTATTCTCATAAAATTGAGTAAATTTTATAATTATTCAAGTAGAAAAATCATTAGGGGATATTTTTTGTATTTGTCTAAAATAGGTGAATTATTGATGAATTGTAAAATATGAAAATTTGTGGTACATATACATTATAAGTTAAATATACCATTACATGAGTTATCGCTAATGTATGAACGATAATCCGAATCTTCTATTCATTGTTTTATTATATATGGTGATAATTCCCAAACTATTCATAGTCCTGAGCCAAAATATTAAACTAATTTATTAAATAATGATAAAACACCCCTCTCATTCCATATACAGACCACCCATCACTATCTATTCTCCTAAGACCTCTCAAGCATTGATCATTTTCAAAATTATTCTAAAATATCATCCCAAACATCTCACCCACTTTCATTACATCTTGTTCTCAGAAAAACCCCAAAAACATTACCAAAGTAGGTTCTCAAGGAGGATAAATTTAAGAGGTAAAATTTTCATTCCTTTTATATTATTTTATTTTTATGTTCTTTTCTTTTATAATTCTATTATCACCCACCCTCATCAAATTGGAATGGAATATAATCTACCTTATATATACTAGAATTGTATTATTACAATGAAAAAATCCATAATCAAAAGCCTTATGCTATACATTTTATTTTTAAAAATAAAATTCGAATCTTGAGGTGTTAATTTATAACATTTAAGGATAAAAAAATTATTTTCCATTAATTCCTTCTTGGCTGGTCATAAAATCATTTTTTGGTTAAAAATGGATTTTATATTTATTAAAACCTATGTTATGATTTGGAATTATTTCATGTAGATGATGTTAAATAATAAAACAAAACACGTTAATTGTGTGCATAAACTTCCCATGAAATTCCAAATGATTATCTCTAGATTTTAATATAAGGATTCAACCTCATAGCATATAAAAAAATAATTTATAATACAATCATATATTATGGATTTTCATTTATAAATTATATCTTGAAATATGGGTTTCTATTTCCATTTATCATAAAGTTTCATACTATTATATATGAAAATCGATCACGAGAACTAGGAGAATGAGCACTATCAGGCGATGAAATTAAACACCATAAATCATAAAATAACCATAAATGAACATGAAAAATTATAATTGTAACATCCCAAGTAAATAAATAATATTACATTATAATGTTTATCAATATCTATGAATAAAATGTTTATATTACTTTAAAGGGAATGCTATTCTTGATGGCATACCCAATACACAACAATGAGTTTATTTGAAATCTTACGTTGCACACTAATAATATAATAATATTAAAATAGTTAACGCCTAGCCGTTGTAATGGCGGGAATGAACAGAAATAACTACAAAATTATTACATATGTTTTTTAAATATTTTTACATTTATCCAATAAATTTTATAGGCTTAAAATCAAAATGAATCCATTTTTAATAATAAATACTCTAATATTTTTAAAAGATTGTTTTACCGCTTTTTGATGGCGAATTTTTTTTTAATCTAACTTTTTTACAATTTTATAAGCTCTATTTGTCAAAATAAGCTTATTATTTATGATTGGGACAATGAAATTTACTTTGGTTAGATTTTTGGTATGTTTCTGACATTGTTCATTTTTAAAATGAATAGTGAAAAAATACTGTATTTTACATCAAAACTGCTATTTCATCTAATTTAAATATATGGTTAGATAAATTTTTAATTGGTTTTAAAGTGTAATTGAAATATATTTTTACCATTTTATCCAATATTGGTCATTGTAATTAAGTTCACTTTGAAATTGGACTTAAACTAGTGTCAATCTTTTAATAGATATTGTTTCTTAAAAACACGCTATTTGTTTTGACATCGGGAATGAATTATTGAATTAATTATTGAAAATTATATATTTTGAATTTTTGAAAATAGATATAATTTTTGAATTTGGAATATCAAATATAACTTAGGGTGAATTTTTGGTATTTTTCTAAAAAACTTCAATTTTTGATGAATAGTGAAACGACTAAGTGGTAGTTAAAGAAACTGATTTTTCGTTTAAATGAAAAATTACCACTTCTGTGATTTGATTTTAAAAAATCATACATACATGGTTGTCATTAGGAAGTAAAATTTGGTTCAACGAGATTAATATAATTTTTTTGGTGAATAGTAACTTTTATGTTTTATTAATCGCGATTAAAGGTAATTAGTGTAAGTTAAGGTAATGACAAAGTTATAAGAATATAAAATGACCTTGAAACATGTAATACCCTTATTTTATGAGTCATGGCCGACCAAGACAATCCATGGGTCAACTTGGGGACCCCATGGAACCACTTTGGTTGGAAAATTTCATTAATAACGTTTTATTTAAAGTTAAAATTAAAATGTCACAAACATGTATTGTTTTACTAAAACAGTTTTTACATTAGGTTATACAAGTCATATTTTTGACTATAAATATTCATTAGAAAGCTAAAACGATTTCCTACATCATGATATTTTTTTATAATTTTTATACATTAAATAAATATAATTTTTTTAACACCGTGATGATGTAGTGATTACCTCAAAAATGAACGATTTAAATAAAATGAGAAGATAGGGTGAAATCTAAGTCTTACACATGTCAAAAAACCTATTGGATGGGTGGATTTCTAAACCTTATCACGTTATCCTTGAAATATTTCCTTTTGGGACCTTTGAAATTCGACAATCATTTTATAATAAAATAATAGTTTTTAACTTTCCATGAGTGCCCCTCCCCTTCTCTTATAAATGGCCCCCACCTCTACCAGCTTAGCCACACCTCTCAAGCCTTTGGATCGGCCAAACCCTGCGCATTTCATCTCTCCAAATCCCCCTAGACATCATTGAAGCCTCTCCTTTGGCATAATACTCTTCAAGAAACCCTTTTGGTTCAAACCAAGAGGAGTTACCCAATTTAAAGGTAATGTCTTCACTTGAGTTGTTTTGTATTATTTTGCATCTCTAAACCCCTAAGCTCTTTTTATTCATTTCATTTGTGACAAAAACAGTATATTAAATATATTAGGATGTTGTTATGTAATGGATTCGAGATAAAATTACACACATCTCCGTCTAATGGTTAATGAACATACTGCTTCTATGGATGGCGAATTACTGCCTAACGAAACGATGATTGTTCAATATTCTTTTAACACCTTTCATGGTGTCCATTAAAATGTCACTATATTTTATATATGACATATATGGTATTTATGTTTTCTATATTCTTCTGTATTTTATATTTAAATCATTCATTTATGCTTTTCATGTTGTGCAACTGCGATAATTTCATACGAGGAAGTGTGGACTACCGCCCCCTCAAGTGATCTGACTCGTTCATGCAATACATGGAGTTTATAAAGAATGAAATTAATGAACTTATGTGACCTATAAAACATATATATTATACTTTAATTATAATAAATATATCTCTCAATTATTTTTAATTCCATTAATATGTCAAAGAAATGAAAGTAGCGTTCATGCGTACGTACGGCCTACCGTCTCCATGAACGGTGCATTTTATTTCTTTTTATATCCAAATGTTATGGAATAGAAAAAAAATTAATATGTACTTGATATATATTATATTTAAATAATTAATACTATTCTGTAGATTATTTACTTATAACTACATGGACAATCATTTTCAAACAAGTTAATTTTTTACTAATGTACCAAACATCGACAAAAACGTATGATATGAACTCACATTATTAACAAATTAGTATATCATTATAATATGTGATATGAACTGAATAATAATATTTAAAGGAGGAAATTAATCAATTAATAATTGACCAAAGTTTATTATTCATTAATATAAAAAATGAACAACACAAGTTGAACTTGATGTATGGGATCCTACCTATCTCTTTCTTTTTAAGTACTCTCTTTTATGTCGTTTCTTTCAAGCTCATCATTCATATGTTGGGGGATGTTATTTTATATTACAAATTTCTTTCTTTACTTGTTAATATTATTAGAGACCCTATTTTATTTCATCAATCTATTTTTTGGACTTTTTTAGTGGCGTCGTTAGGCTACCGAATTTTCGTAAGGGATTTTTCATCTCACTTTTATTCCTGTGAGATTTATTCTACTTTCTCCAACATTTCATTTGAGTGGTGTATGTACTGAC
Source organism: Viscum album (assembly GCA_963277665.1). Taxonomy (NCBI): domain Eukaryota; kingdom Viridiplantae; phylum Streptophyta; class Magnoliopsida; order Santalales; family Viscaceae; genus Viscum; species Viscum album. Next base: position 1,914,783,374 of record OY728125.1, on the reverse strand, counting down.
CATTATTCACTCTTTTTGTAATATAATTTTGTTTATGAGTATTTACATCAATGTTTTATAGTCCTTCTTTCATGGGGTGTACATTTCGAAAGTTACCCAAGTCGGTAAGGGAACCTTTCACCCTCTTTTTAAAAGACAATTTTTGTTATGCCTTTTAATTACATATTATTATGTTGGGATATGTTCTTCTATATCGTTATTGATGTAAATTTTATGTACAAGTTATGAGATACCATTTTATCTCTCATCAACTAATTTTATGAATTTTAAAGTGACGCTGTTAGGCTATCGAATTTTACCAAGGGAACTTCTTAACCCAATTTCGATTTCTTTGTGTTCAACATGTAGTTATTGAATATGTCATCCTTTGAATATGTGTTAATGACCTTTGATTGTTTTACACTTAATATCCAATTATATTGGGTGTATTTATATTTGTCACACATAATTATGAGATTTATTTATCCTTAATTTTAGGATACCTTCTTTATAAGGGATTTCATCTCATTTTACATTTCTATTGAGACTTCATTGTTGTTATGCACCAATTCACTCTTTTATGGTGTATATACTGTCCTTTGGAATATTATATAATGAATCCATTTATTCTCATGATATTATAAAGTTCTGATTAAATGTTATTCCTCAATTATTGTATTCAAGTGTCTCTCATTTTATTAAAAACCCTTTAACTAAAATATCGTTTTAAATTTTTTATTGATTTATTCTTATAAATATTTCTCATTAATATCCATGTTTTCAAAACGGTTTTAAGGATTTATTTATGTGTATATTAATGGTTTAAAATATTAAAAGCTTTGAAGTGGTATGGGACACTTTGATTCAAAAATATCTTTATTAAATGTTTTAAATGGTTTTGAGAATGGTTTTTAGAATGGATTCATTATTTTAATATCTTAAAATGTTATATTGTTATTTCAATTTGGGAATTTTATCTTTCCTTTATGCTTAAATTATGTGCTATGATTATGTTATGTTTCTTGGGCATTGTTTATGAAAACGGGTGGTTCCGTGATAAACTAAGGGCGGGTGAGCCTGATATAGATCTCCAATGCATTGGGTAACCTGAAGGGGTTGAATTTTAAGGTTTCCCCGAAGAGATTTAGGGAATATTCTATGATGGGTATTCCAAATGTAACCATTAGGGTTACTCCCTACATAAGAATGTTATTAATGCCTCAAGTTACCTTTATGTCTTATGATTTCTATGAGTTATTCGTAAATCTTATGATTTCATGAGGTATGTTAAACTGCTTATGTTTCATGAGTAAAGTATGATTTTATTGATTCTTATGTATACATGGACTAATGTTTTCTTTCTATATTGTTATAACCCTTACTGAGCATTTTATGCTCATCCCAAGTTTTTTTGAAATGTTTTTCAGAGGAAATAAAGTGGAATAGGGTCAAGGATGGGATCAAGGAAATGTCAGGCTGTCTAAAACAAATAACTAGACATGACTCTTTTGTTCAAGGGTTTTTATTTTGTGAAAAAATGGAAGCTGATTAGATGTGTCTAATTTGTAATCTTTGAGATGTAATAGTTATTTCCTAATTCTCTAAAACTATAAAACTGAAAATATCCTCAATGTGAATTATTCATTTAATTCAATATTAAGTAATTTTTAAGGCTGGGGCCTTATAGTTGGTATCAAAGGACGTTTTAGATGACTTTAGAGGTTAGAGTGTTGTTTAACCATAAGTGAAAAGTTGTGTATAACCACAATGGTTATTATATTAGATAGAGTCATTGTTATTTTTGAATGTTGGAATGAGTTTGAGATAAATTGGATAATTATATCTTAGTGTTTATCTTCCTCTTTAGTACATGATGATTTTATTGATATACTCACACTGAGGTTTTTGGTTTTAGTAAATGGATGGATCTAGCAGGCACCAAAGTGACAATGGCTTTGATGGAAACTGTGGTGGTTCTCTGATTAACGGACTAGATGAAATGGGGGATTCAATGAGAAATATCATGGATATTCTAAACCAACTATCAAGATTCATGATCAACCACTTGAACCTTGGTGAGTTCTCTAATGCATCAAGTACGAGAGAACCAACTCGATGTGGAAGTTCAGGTAATAAAGGTAACCATTAGGGTTTATATTATCCGTACTTTTGAGGTAATTATGGGTTACTATATGTTATGATGGAATATGAATGACATGAGATAAACACGAGGTTAAATTATGTTATGGTTATTTTTGAAGATTTTATCTCATTTTGGGGAATGTTTTAAGAATTATATAGTTTTGGAAAAAAGGACAACACATAGACTGTGTGACAACCCGGCGTGTCGGACAAAGCTGCGGGAATCGAACCCACAACCAATGTGCGACTGGTCTTTATCGCCTACCACAAGGCTACATAAAGACCCTGGTTGGTTTGACTAATTATTTTTAGTTAGATTATTTTATTAATCAAGAGTAATTTTATCTTGGGTTATCTATAGAAATGATTTACATATCATGAAGGATATATGATTAGGTTAATTTCTTTTCAATACGAGACTTTAAGAGAAGATGATTCTATTTGGGGATAAATTAAGATTTACCTCAGAAGACTATGTGATTAAATCCTTAAAAGATTTTGGTTTCAATATTAGCTTTTTTTAATTTGAATAATTTTATAGATAGATGTTAATTGGATTGTCTTTGTTGATATTTGGGTATTGTTTGACAAATTTTGGAGTTTAGGAGTAGTTTTTCTTTTTGTAAAAAAAATATCCTTTTTGGGATTATCTAATCTTGTACTAATCTTATTGGTTTTGGTTTTGGTTACGGTCTAAAGACATGGGAAATTTATAGTTCTCTTTTGTGGATTAGGTGGTTCTCAAGAATTTTATTATAGCGCTCTTAATGTGAGAAAGTCATCCTAAATACTCGTCTTTTGGAGAAAATATGAGTTCGTGTAATAAATCTAGTAAATGTTGAAGGTCTACGTGACAAGTAAAAATCATTCATTATGATTTAGTTAAGCTAAAAAATAAATTCATCAATGAAGAGTAACTTAAAACAAAAATGTCCTCTGTTAACGTTTCATACTGGGGAATCGAATATAGTTTAACCCATCACAAGTTTGTGATTTTCTTGTGGTTAACTTTCTCATAGACATATTTACTATCACTCTCCATCAGAACACGACCCTTTGTTTTCTCCTCTATATCTATATTTTCATACGTGGAATCCTAGTATGGGTTAACTCGGGTGACCTTTGTACTTCTCTCCCTTTATTTTAAAGTGATAGTTTTACTGACTCTTGTTCTGATGTGGTACTTTCAATGAAGTTTCTAAGCCCAATTTTGAAATTATGAGGACGCAATTCCCAAATGGGGGAATGATGTAACATACCAGGTAAATAAATAATATTACATTCTAATGTTTATCAATATTTGTGAATAAAATGTTAATATTACTTTAAAAGGAATTCTATGCTTGATGGCGTACCCAAAACGCAACAACGATTTTTTCTTTGAAATCTTATATTGCACATTATTAATATAATAATATTATAATAGTTAATGCCTAGCCATTGTAATGGAGGGAATGAATATAAATAACTACAAAAGTATTACATATGTTTGTTAAATATTTTTACATTTATCCAATAAATGTTAGAGGCTTAAAATCTAAATGATTCCAATTTTAAGAATAAATACTCTAATATTTTCAAAATATTGTTTTACCGCCTTTTGATGGAGAACCTTTTTTTAATCTAACTTTTGACAATAAAATAAGCTCTATTTGTCAAAATAAACTTATTATTTATGATTGGGACATTGAAATTTACATTGGTTAAATTTTTGGTATGTTTCTGACATTGTTCATTTGTTTAAATGAATAGTGAAAAAATACTGCATTTTACATAAAAACTGATTTTTCATCTAATTTTAATATATGGTTAGATTAAATTTTTAATTTTTATTAATGTGTAATTGGAATATATTATAACCATTTAATCCAATAGTGGTCATTGGAATTTATTTTACTTTGAAATTGGACATAAACTAGTGTCATTCTTTTAATAGATATTGTTTCTTAAAAAGATGCTATTTGTTTTGACAGCGGGAATGAATTATTGAATTTATTAATTCAAATTATATATTTTATTTTTTAAAAAATAGAAATAATTTTTGAATTCAAAATATCAAATATAGATTAGGATGAATTTTTGGTATTATTTTGAAAAACATCAATTTTTGATGAATAGTGAAACCACTAAGTGGTAGTTAATGAAACTAATTTTTCGTTTAAATGAATCTTTTCCACTTCTATGATTTTATTTTCAAAAATACAACATAGATGGTTGTCATTAGTAAGTAAAATTTGCTTCAATGAGATTAAAATAATTTTTTGGTGAATAGTAACTTTAATGTTTTATTAATCACGATTAAAGGTAATTAGTGTAATTTAAGGTAAAGATAATGTTATAATAATATTAAATGACCTTGACACATGTCCTACACTTATTAGATGAGTCATGGCTGACCCATACAATACATGGGTCAACTTGGGGACCCCATGGAGCCACTTTGGTTGGAAAATGACATTAATAACTTTTTATTTAAAGTTAAAATTAAAATGTCACAAACATGTATTGTTTTACTAAAAAAAATTTCATTGGGTTATACATGTAATATTTTTGAGTATAAATATTCATTAGAAAATTAAAAATATTTCCTACATCATGATATTTTTTTATAATTTTTAGACATTAAATAAATTAATTTATTTATGGCACCGTGATGATACTGTGATTACCTCATAAATGAATGATTGAAATAAAATGAGAAGATAGGGTGAAATATAAGTCTTAAACTTGTCAAAAACCTATTTTATGGGTGTATTTAGAAACATTATCACCTTTTTCTTGAAATAATTTCTTTTGGGACCTTTGAAATCCGAAAATAATTTTATAATAAAGGAATACTTTATAACTTTCCAAGAGTGCCCCTCCTCTTCTCTTATAAAAGGACCCCACCTCTTCCACCATAGCCACACCTCTCAAGCCTTTGGCTCGGCCAAACCCTTCCCATTTCATCTCTAAACATCCCTATCTTCGTCATTGAAGCCTCACCTTTGGCAGAAATATCTTCAAGAAACCCTTTAGGTTCAAACCAATAGGGCTTACCCGATTTAAAGGTAATGTCTTCACTTGAGTACTTTGGTTTTATTTTGCTTCTCCAAATCCCTAAAATCTTTTTATTCACTTCATATGTAACACCACCAGTATATTAAATATACTAGGATTTTGTTATGTAATGTATTCGAGATACAGTTACACACACCTCCATCTAATGGTTAAAGAACATACTGTTTCTGTGGATGGCGAATTACTGCGTTACAAAACGATGATTGTTCAATCTTCTCTTAACACGTTTCATGGTGGCCATTATGATGTCACTGTATTTTATATATGATATATATGGTATTTATGATTTCCATATGCTTCTTTATTTTATATTTAAAACATACCTTTATGCTTTTCATGTTGTGCAAATGCGATAATTTCATACGAGGAAGTATGGACTACTGCCCCCTCAAGTAATGTGAATCGTTCATGCAATACATGGAATGTATAAAGAATGAAATTAATGAAATTAATGAACTTATGGGACATATAAAACATATATATTATACTGGAATTATAATATATATATATATATATCTCTGAATTATTCTTAATTCCATTAATATGTCAATGAAATGAATTTAGCGTTCATGCGTACGTACGGCCTACCGTCTCCATGAATGGTGCATTTCATTTCTTTTTATCTCAAAATGTTATGTTAGTATAAAATGAATATTTACTGCATATATATGATATTTAAATCATTAATACTATTCTGGAGATGATTTACTTATAACTACATGGGAAATCATTTTCAAACCAGTTCATTTTTTACTCATGTACCAAACATCGACAAAAACGTATGATATGAACTCACATTATTAACCAATAATTATAACATTATAATATGTGATATGAACTGAATAATAATATTTAAAGGAGGACCTTAAGAAATTATAAATTTACCAAAGTTTATTATTCAGGATTACAATGAAATGAACAAGACAAGTTAGACTTGAGGTAAGGGATCATACCTATCTCTTTCTTTTTAAGTACTCTCTTTTATGTCATTTATTTCAAGATCCCCTTTATTATGTTGGGGGATGTTTCTTTATATTCCTATTTCTGTAATTTATATGTTCATATGATGGGAGATCCTATTTTATTTCAGCAATCCATTTTTTGAATGTTTTAAGTGGCGTCGTTAGGCTGCCGAGTTTTCTTAAGGGATTTTTCATCTCACTTTTATTCCCATGAGATTTATGATACATTCTCCACCATTTCCTTTTAGTGGTGTATGTACTGCCCATTATTCACACTTTTTGTAATATAATTTCGTTTAAGAGTATTTACATCAATGTTGTATAGTCCTTCTTTCATGGGTTATACGTTTCGAAAGTTACCCAAGTCGGTAAGGGAACCTTTCACCCTCTTTTTAAAAGACTTATTTTGTTATGCCTTTTAATTACTTATTATTATGTTAGGATATGTTCTTATATATCCTTATTGATGTAAATTTTATGTCCAAGTGACGGGATACCATTTTTTCTCTCATCAACAAATTTTAATAATTTTAAAGTGACGCTGTTAGGCTATCGAATTTTACCAAAGGAACTTCTTAACCCAATTTTGATTTCTTTGGGTTCAATATGTAGTTATTGAATATGTCATCCTTTGAATATGTGTGAATGACCTTTTATTGTTTTACACTTAATATCCACTTATATTGGGTGTATTTATATTTTTCACACATAATTATGAGATTTATTTATCCTTAATTTAAGGATTCCTTCTTTATAAAGTATTTCATCTCATTTTACATTTCTATTGAGACTTCATTGTTGTTATGCACCAATTCACTCTTATATGGTGTATATACTGTCCTTTGGAATATTATATCATGAATCCATTTATTCTCATGATATTATAAAGTTCTGATTAAATGGTATTCCTCAATTATTATATTCAAGTGTCTCTCATTTTGTTAAAAACCCTTTAACTATAATATCGTTATAAATATTTTAAGGATTTATTCTTATAAATATTTCTATTTAATATCCATGTTTTCAAAATGGTTTTAATAATTTATTTATATGGATGTTAATGGTTTAAAATGTTAAAAGATTAAAAGTTGTATGAGACACTTTGATTCAAAAATCTCTTTATTAAATGTTTTAAATGGTTTTAAAAATGGTTTTTAGAATGGATTCATTATTTCAATATCTTAGAATGTAATATTTTTATTGAAATGTGGGAATGTTATATTTCCTTTATGCTTAAGTTATGTGCTATAATTATGTTATGTTTCTTGGGCATTGTTTATGAAAACAGGTGGTTCCGTGATAAACTAAGGGCAGGTGAGTCCGATATAGCTCTCCAATGCATTGGGTAACATGAAGGGGTTAAACGTTAAGGTTTCCCCAAAGCGATTTAGGGAATATACTGTGATGGGTATTCCAAACATAACCATCAGGGTTAGTCCCTAAGTAATAATTCTATGAATGCCTCAAGTTGCCATTATGTCTTACGATTTCTATGAGTTATTCACAAATATTATGATTTCATGAGGTATGTTAAATTGATTATGTTTTATGAGTAATGTATGATTTCATTGATTCTTATGTATACATGGACTAATGTTTTCTTTCCGTATTGTTATAACCCTTACTGAGATTTTTATGCTCATCCCATGTTTTTTTGAAATGTTTTTCACAAGACATAAAGTTGAATAGGGTCAAGGATGGGATCATGGAAATGTCAAGATGTCTAAAACAAAGAACTAGACATGACTCTTTTGTTCACGGGTTTTTATTTTGTTAAAAAAAATGGAAGCTGAGCAGATGTGTCTACTTTGTAATCATTGAGATGTAATAGTTATGTCCTAATTCTCTAAAACTCTAAACCTGAAAATATTCTCAATGTGAATTATTCATTTAATTCACTGTTAAGTAATGTTTAAGGCTGGGGCCTTATTGTTGGTATCAAAGGTCTGTTTAGATAACTTTAGAGGTTAGAGTGTTGTTTAAGCATAAGTGACAAGTTGTGTATAACCACAATGGTTATTATATTAGATAGAGTTATTGTTATTTTTGAATGTTGGAATGAGTTTGAGATAAATTGGATAATTATATCTTAATTTTTATCTTCCTCTTTAGTACATGATGATTTTATTTATATACTCACACTGACCTTTTTGGTTTTAGTAATTGGATGGATCTAGAAGGCACCAAAGTGACAATGGGTTTGAAGGAAACTGTTGTGGTTACTTGATTAAGAGATTAGATGAAATGGGGGATTCAATGATAAATAACGTGGTTATTCTAAACCTACTATCAGGAGTCATGATGAACCACTTGAACCTTGGTGAGTTCTCTAATGCATCATGTACAAGATAACCAACTCAATGTGGAAGTTTATGTAATAAAGGTAACCATTCGGGTTTATATGATCCGTACTTTTGAGGTAATTATGGGTTACTATATGTTATGATCGAATATGAACGACATGAGATAAAATTGAGGTTAAATTATGATATGGTTATTTTTGAATATTTTACCTCGTTTTGGGGAATGTTTTTTTGAATTATTTAGTTTTGGAAAAAAGGACAACACACAAACCGTGTGACAACCCATCGCGTCGGACAAAGCTGCGGGAATCGAACCCACAACCAAAGTGTGACTGGTCTTTATCGCCTACCACATGACTACATGAAGTCCTTGGATGGTTTGACTAATTCTTTCTAGTTATATGATTTTATTAATCAATAGTAAGTTTATATTGGGTTATCTATATAAATTATTGACCTATCAAGGAGGATATAGGATTAGGTTAATTTCATTTCAATAGGAGACATTAAGAGAAGCTGATGTTATTTGGAGATAAATGTTATGATTTACCTCAGAAGACTATGTGATTAAATCCTTTAGAGATTTTGGTTTCAATATTGGTTTTGTTAAAGTTGAATAATTTTAGGGATATATGTTAATTGAATGGTCTTTGTTGAACTTTGGGTATTGTTTGAGAAATTTTAGAGATTAGGAGTAGTTTTTCTTTTTGTAAAAAAAATTATCTGTTTTGGGATTATCTAATCGTGTACTAATCTTTTTGGGTTTTGTTTTTGTTAAGGTATAAACACATAGTAAATGTGTAGTTCTCTTTTGTGGATTAGGTGATTCTAAAGAAGTTTATTATAGAGCTCTTAATGTGAGCAAGTCATCCTAAATACTCATCTTTTGGAGAAAATATGAGTTCATGTAAGAAATCTAGTAAAAGTTGAAAGTCTACGTGACAAGTAAGTATGTTTCATTATGATTTATTTAAGCTCAAAAATAAATTCATCAATGAAGAGTAACTTAAATTTTTTTTTCTATTAACTTTTCCTACTGGGTAATCGAATACCGTTTAACCCATCACAAGATTGTGATTTTCTTGTGGTTAACTTTCTCTTAGACATGTTTACTATCACTCTCCATCAGAACATTACCCTTTGTTTTCTCCACCATATCTATATTTTCATACATGGAATCCTAGTATGGATTAACTCGGGTGACCTTTTTACTTCTCTCCCTTTCTTTTAAAGTGATAGTTTTACTGACTCTTGTTCTGATGTGGGACTTTCAATGAAGTTTCCAAGCCCAATTTTGAAATTGTGAGGACGTAATTCCTAAAATGGGGAAGAATGTACCATCCCAGGTAAATAAATAATATTAAATTCTAATGTTTATCAACATTTGTGAATAAAATGTTAATATTACATTAAAGGGAATGTTATGCTTGATGGAATACCCAATACACAACAACGAGTTTCTTTGAAATCTTATGTTGCACACTAATAATATAATAATATTAGAATAGTTAACGCCTAGCCGTTGTAATGGAGGGAATGAACATAAATAACTAAAAAATTATTACACATGTTTGTTAAATATTTTTACATTTATCCAATAAATTTTAGAGGCTTAAAATCCAAATGAATCCAATTTTAAGAATAAATACTCTAATATTTTTAAAACATTGTTTTACCGCCTTTTGGTGGAGAACCATTTTTTTAATTTAAAATTTTACATTTTTATAAGTTTTATTTGTCAAAATAAACTTATTATTTATGATTGGGACATTGAAATTTAATTTGGTTAAATTGTTTGTATGATTTTGACATTGTTTATTTTTTTAATGAATAGTGAAAAAATACTGCATTTTATATCAAAAATGACTTTTTTTCTATTTTAAATATATGGTTAGATTATATTTTTAATTGGTTTTAAAGTTTAATTGGAATATTTTTTTACCATTTAATCCAATAGTTGTCATTGGAATTAATTTCACTTTGAAATTGGACTTAAACTAGTGTCAATCTTTTAATAGATATTGTTTCTTAAAAACACGCTATTTGTTTTGACAGCGGGAATGAATTACTGAATTAATTAATGCAACTTATATATTTTTAATTTTTTAAAATAGACATCATTTTTGAATTAGGAATATCAAATATAGCTTAGTGTGATTTTTTGGTATTTTTCTGAAAACATCAATTTTTCATGAATAGTGAAACCACTAAGTGGTAGCTAAGGAAACTTATTTTTCGTTTAAATGAAACATTACCACATCTATGATTTTATTTTCAAAACTAAAACATAGATGTTTTTCATTAAGAAGTAAAATGTTGTTCAACGAGATTTAAATAATTTTTTGGTGAATAGTAACTTTTATGTTTTATTAATCAGGATTAAAGGTAATTAGTGTAATTTAAGGTAAAGATAATGTTATAATAATTTGAAATGACCTTGAAACATGTCCTACCCTTATTGGATGAGTCATGTCCAACCAATAAAATCCATGGGTCAACTTGGGGACCCCATGGAGTAACTTTGGTTGGAAAATGACATTAATAACTTTTTATTTAATGTTAAAATTAAAATGTCACAAACATGTATTGTTTTACTAAAGCAATTTTTACATTGGGTTATACAAGTAATATTTTTTACTATAAATATTTTTTAGAAATCTAAAGAGATTTCCTAAATCATGATATTTTTTCATAATTTTTATACATTAAATAAATTAATTTACTTATGACGCCGTGATGATGTAGTGATTACCTCATAAATGAACGATTTAAATAAAATGAGAAGATAGGGTGAAATATAAGTCTTATAGTTGTCACAAACCTATTTTATGGGTTTATTTTGAATCCTTATCACCTTTTCCTAGAAATATTTTCTTTTGGGACCTTTGAAATCCGAAAATCATTTTATAATAAATTAATAGTTAATAACGTTCCAAGAGTGCCCCTCCTCTTCTCTTATAAATGCCCCCCACATCTACCACCATAGCCACAACTCTCAAGACTTGGGCTTGGCCAAACCCTGCCCATTTCATCTCTCCACATCCCTCTATTCATCATTGAAGCCTCACATTTTTCATAATTCTCTTCAAGAAACCCTTTTGGTTCAAACCCAGAGGGCTTACCCGATTTAAAGGTAATGTCTTCACTTGAGTTCTTTTGTTTTATTTTGCTTCTCCAAATCCATAAACTCTTTTTATTCCTTTAATATATAACAACACCAGTATATTTAATATAATAGGATTTTGTTATGTAATGTATTCGAGATAAACTTGAACACACCTCAGTCTAATGGTTAATGAACATACTATTTATGTGGATGGTGAATTACTGCCTCACGAAATGATGATTGTTCAATATTCTTTTAACACATTTCATGGTGGCCATTATGATGTCACTGTATTTATATATGATATATATGGTATTTATGTTTTTCATATGATTCTTTATTTTATATTTAAAACATACCTTTATGCTTTTCATGTTGTGCAAATGCGATAATTTCATACGAGGAAGTATGGACTACTGCCCCTCAAGCGATGTGACTCGTTCATGCATTACATGGAATGGATAAAGAATGAAATTAATGAACTTATGTGAACTATAAAATATATATATTATACTGGAATTATAATATATATATCTCTCAATTCTTTTTAATTCCATTAATATGTCAGAAAAATGAAAGTAGCGTCCATGCATACGTACGGCCTACCGTCTCCATGAACGGTGCATTTCATTTCTTTTTATCTCCAAATGTTATGGAATAGTATAATATGAATATGTACTGGATATATATGATATTTAAATCATTAATACTATTCTGGAGATGATTTACTTATAACTACATGGACAATCATTTTCAAACAAGTTCATTTTTTGACTCATGTACCAAACATCGACAAAAACAAATGATATGAACTCACATTATTAACCAATTATTATAACATTATAATATGTGATATGAACTGAATAATAATCTTTAAAGGAGGAACTTAATAAATAATAAATTTACCAATGTTTATTATTCATGAATATAAAGAAACGATCAATACAAGTCATACTTGAGGTAAGGGATCCTACCTATCTCTTTCTTTTTAAGTACTCTCTTTTATGTTGTTTCTTTCATGATCCTATTTCTTATGTTGGGGGATGTTATTTTATATTAATATTTATGTAATTTCTATTTTCATATGATGAGATACCCTATTTTAATTCATCAATCCATTTTTTGTATGTTTTAAGTGGCGTCGTTAGGCTGCCGAGTTTTCGTAAGGGATTTTTCATCTCACATTTATTCCCGTGAGATTTATGCTACATTATCCACCATTTAATTAGAGTGGTTTATGTACTGACCATTATTCACTATTTTTGTAATATACTTTCGTTTATGAGTGTTTACATCAATGTTGTATTGTCCTTCTTTCATGGGGTGTACGTTTCGAAAGGTACCCAAGTCGGTAAGGGAACTATTCACCCTCTTTTTAAAAAACTTATTTTGTTATTCCTTTTAATTACATATTATTTTGTTGGGATCTGTTCATCTATATCATTATTGATGTAAATTTTATGTCCATGTGATGAGATACCATTTTCTCTCTCATCAACTAATTTTATGAATTTTAATGTGATGTTGTTAGGCTGTCAAATTTTACCAAGGGAACTTCTTAACCCAATATCGATTTCTTTGGGTTCACCATGTAGTTATCGAATATGTCATCCTTTGAATATGTGTGAAGGAACTTTTATTGTTTTACACTTAATATCCACTTATATTTGGTGTATTTATATTTTTCACACATAATTATGAGATTTATTTATCCTTAATTTAAGGATACCTTCTTTATAAGGGATTTCATCTCATTTTACATTTCTAATGATTCTTCATTATTGTTATGCACAAATTCACTCTTATATGGTGTATATACTTCCCTTTGGAATATTATATCATGAATCCATTTATTATCATGATATTATAATGTTTTGATTAAATGTTAATCCTCAATTATTTTATTCAAGTGTCTCTTATTTTGTTAAAAACCCTTTAACTAAAATATCGTTTTAAATTTTTTAATGATTTATTATTATAAATATTTCTAATTAATATCCATGTTTTTAAAATGGTTTTAAGGATTTATTTAAATGGATATTAATGGTTTAAAATGTTACAATCTGCAAAGTGGTATGGGACACTTTGATTCAAAAATCAATTTATTAAATTTTTTAAATGGTTTTGAAAATGGTTTTTAGAATGGATACATTATTTCAATATATTAAAATGTTATATTGTTTTTGAAATGTGGGAATGTTATCTTTCCTTTATTCTTAAGTTATGTGCTATGATTATGTTATGTTTTTTGGGCATTTTTTATGAAAACGGGTGGTTCTGTCATAAACTAAGGGCGGGTGAGCCCGATATAGCTCTCCAATTCATTGGGTAATGCAAAGGGGATACACGTTAAGGTTTCTCCAAATGGATTTAGGGAATATAATATGATGGGTATTCAAAACGTAACCATTAGGGTTTCTCCCTACCTAAGAATGTTATGAATGCCTCAAGTTACCTTTATGTCTTATGATTTATATGAGTTATTCGAAAATCTTATGATTTAATGAGGTATGTTAAATTGATTATGTTTTATTAGTAAAGTATGATTTAATTGATTCTAATGTATACATGGAATAATGTTTTTTTTCTGTATTGTTATAACCCTTACTGAGCTTTTTATGCTCATCCCAAGATTTTTTGAAATGTTTTTCAGATGACATAATGTTGAATAGGGTCAAGGATGGGATCAAAGAAATGTCAGGCTATCTAAAACAAAGAACTAGACATGACTCTTTTGTTCATGAGTTTTTATTTTGTGAAAAAAATGGAATCTGAGTAGATGTGTCTACTTTGTAATCTTTGAGAAGTAATAGTTATGTCTTAATTACCTAAAACTCTAAACTTGAAAGGATCCTCAATGTGAATTATTCATTTAATTCAATATTAAGTAATGTTTAAGGCTGGGGCCTTATAGTATTAAATATATTACCCATTTAAAAGGTTCTACAATTATTAATTAATGAATCAAATTTGATTAATCGGGACCTTCCGATCTAGTGTAGAACCGTTTAAAACATAAGGTAAGGACTTCTTTCTAAACCTATAATTTTCCTTGCGTTACTATTTAATTCTCTTTAACCAAATGTAACACTTATTTATTTTTATATACTTATTCTAAATTCAATGTTTTTTTTCTAAAATCGTGTATCTAAGTCATTGCGTCCTTCTTTTATGGAAAAATACATGATTTTTTGATGGCTCCCTTCCCAATTTCTCTTGATAAAAAATGCTGAATAAATGAAGCTTTCTAAATCATGCCCATTTTCATCTAAAATACTTAATTTTTTTTAGAAACCATTATATTTCTAAAATCACTCATTTAATAATAAGAACAGATATTGTTATATTTCTGGTTTTATACAAATTATTATTCCTTTTATGATCTAAATTATTCCAAATATTTTCCTTTAACCACCCCAAATTGAATTATGTTAGATGTTTCTTAATCACTATTTTTACATGTTTTCACATCAGTTTAACAAAAGTTATCATGATATAAGAATATTTTACCTCATGTATGTCTGTGAATGATTTCAATTCATTCTTTCATGGACACCATTATGATATTACTTTATGTTATGCCTTTTGACCTGATTGTGATACCCAAATCATTCCTTTGATAACCCTTATATTTATTCCATTTGACTGATTCTTCATGTATCCCACATATTCATTAACATGTTATTATGGTTGTACCCAAATAGAAATCCAATTTATTGGGAATGATTTTGTCTCATGAGATGTCAAGTTGGGATATGGAGTGAACATGATTACATTATGCTACTTTGTCAAACATGTTATATAGTCTAAGAGGTTAGCATAGACTCAAGTTTATTCCATGTTATATATTCTTACCACATTCCTATGATTCCATGATTATATGTTCCTATGTTATAAATGTTATTATTAATTATTTTTAGGCATGATCTGTGCCTTTTACTCCATAATGTTATGCCTTCTAACCCATGTGCTTTGTTTTATTCCTAAATTTTTTATATTGGGGTTTCAGGTCATGACTTTTTTTAATGCATTTGATAAGATATCCTAGGTAGATATTGGATTTCAACGGCTGTTTGGAGATCAATATGGAGATTTAATAAAATATGTTTTCATGATGTTTAATTATGTACCTAATCATCAAAGGACACTAGACATTATGATATGTGGATTGTAAATTGATTGTTAATTACGATAAATATCATTTTATGATATGTTTAAAATTTCTGGGTACATATATTAATGTTTGGAAATGTATTTTCCGTTTTAATATTCACTTAAAAAATCGTAAATTTGTACAATCTTTTTGTTTATGCATGATTGGTTTAATTTATATCAGTGTGTCATATTTAAACTTTCCATCATCATTTTTTCATAGATATAGTTATGTGAATGGATATAGGAACATAGGAAAAGGCCTCCCCAAGTTTACTTATTCTTTCTATGATTTTCTCCATCCTTGTCCAATGAAGGTATGCTTGGGTAGTTGTGGCTTGTGCCCAATCTTTTTTTGGGTCGTGACCAATTTATATTAGAGAATGTTCATTATTCAGGATGTTTTTCAAATTATTCCCCTTAAAATAATTTTTTTAGGTTTAGGGAAATAATTTCAATTCTTCAATAGTTTAGTTCTCTATTCAAGGAGTCCATTGATGGTGTGTTTAGTCGATGTATCCATTCCCGAGGTCCGATACCCCCTAGTTGTTGTCTCATCATGCTGAGACATTTTTCCACGGATGAATGGTACAAGAAAAATAAAATATTGATTGTTTTACATTCCTTATTGAGTCATATCCCCATTAATGTTTATATATATACTCATCGAAACATGGTATGTCTTGATAAATCCCATGTTTCCTCTTTAGTGATAGCCATCCCTGAAACTAGATCTAGATCATGAAAATTATCTGACATGTGATGAGGCCTTACTTCAGGGTCTGTACAATAACTAAATTCATCTAGGTGGGAAGGTATTATCAAATCCACCTATAAAGAATAAGATCATTAAAATAGATTTGGTTGTGATGCACACATGCATAGAATGCTTTTCGCGTAATAGTATTAGTGGATTCAATGTTTTAGAGATGATCCAAATCATTAGGATATAAAATATTGGATATAATCAGTGGCACATATAATTTGTATTTGTAAACCACGAGGGGTTATGTTGTTTCCCTCCAATATATCCTTTTCCAATGAGTAGTTGGGTGCTGGGGGAGTCTCGTTATGTAGATTCATGATGAGTTGACACTCCCGGGGTACACATACATACGTTTTTCAATGGTAAGTACTTCCCTTATGGAATGGGTTCCATTTAGATCCAAATGATTCAATAAATGACATAGGGAGGGATGAAGGTGGATGAGTATGCACTAAGGATTAAAAAAATTCACTATACTCTCTTAACATAATTTGGGATGGCTATTTCTAAGGAAGAATGTTTGAGTTTGAACTCAATTGAGATCCCAAATTCATAATTTTTCCCTTATGAATCAACAAAAATTTCAAGGTGTTGGAGTGGGAACTAGTTAAATAGAAAATTATGTAGAGGGGTACCAGATAGATAGTGTTTGATGTTAGTTCCAGAGGGCTGAGTTCTCTTCACAATCTAGTTGACATCTGGTGCTAGGATCGAGGATCTGGGGACCTCCCATAATGAGGCTCGGACACCTAGTCATATTATATAGAGACATCATAGATAACTGGGGAATCTTGGAGAGGGTCATTTCATTAATTGTGATGGGTGATGTCACATGCAACACGACTATCTGACCAAACGTGTTGAGGAGTAGAAACAACTAATTGATAGATAACCATGGTAGATGAAGCACCATGACCAGGGATATCCTAGATGCGGAAAAGGTAGTCCTTCGAGAGGCCGAGCTGAAATATGTGTAGTATGAGCAATGGGAGGTGGAACACACTATTAGATCCTTCCACCACCACCACCACGAGTTTTTCCACATCAGGTATCAGGAGATAGCGTACATGGATATAGGTATCTATAAGATTTTTATGTCTATTCTATCATAGTGTATGAGATTTTATGAGGTAAGATATATGTTAATTAAAATTGTGTATCAGTATTAGTAGAAGCAGGCCCTTTCAATTAATTTATCTCTAAACTCATGGTGTTATATATTAATTTCATAGTTGACGCACAATCCATGCAACTTCATCCAGATATTTCTAGTGGGATTTATATTTCTGTATATTTTGTCTAACAGTAGTGTGAGATATTTATTGGTGGATAGAGGTTAACATGTGACCTGTTGGATAACCTGATGGAACCCTATGATGTCATATTTGGCGTGACTTGGATTTTTTTGGTCTGAAACAAGATTTACTAGCACCGTAGGCAAGTCATATGCCTATGATCAGATGAGACAAGTTTCCTGTTATCTTATGTAAGAGATCATGGTAGTGGAAGTTTGTTCTTTGAGAAGGTTCCTGAAACCAATATCCCATTAATTTGTTTCTATAGTCAATGGGTTATTAGGCTCTTCAGGAATATGTAGTTCTTTAGTTTTTGATTATTACTTTTACATTTTCCATGATGGGGTTCTGGGACCACCCATGAGGTTTTATCTTTTGTTTTTTATTGAATTGCATCCCAAAACTGCTCTGCTATCTTTTTCAGAATATTTTATGGCCCCTTATGAGGTCCATGAGTTATAGTTTTAGTTTATGGACCTTTGATATATATTTTCTTCATCAAACATAGTGTGTCCCCTTCGTATATTTGGTGTTGTTCATGAAAAATGGAAAGGGAACTTGTGGATTTTTTTTGAATTATCATGTCATGAAAATGACAAGATGAATATAAATCAACCCTTCCCAGGAAATAATGAACTTTTTCACTAGTTGTGAGGTATTTAGTGGTTTTAAAAGATAAATATCAGGTATGGGTACAACTCATTGAGGGTTCTATAGGCTAATAATCCAATATAGGCTTTTTGATGTTGCTACAGACACAGTGAGTTAATAATGATTTCCATTTGATTAAAAAATTCTACCTCTATGAATATGGATTTGATGAACTAGGTATTTCAGTTTTACTTGGACTAGTTCATCATTTTATTAATCAAAGTAATAATCATGTACTCTAAATCAGAGGAGGTCATGAGGAGAACTTGAGGATCATCCTAGATTTTATTTGAGAGAACCAAATTTATGGAAATATCTTAATGTTATAGCCATAGATTGTTAAGGTTCACTTTCTGGGGAAATATTTTATTGAAATATTTTTATCCATGGATAATTAAAAATATCAATGTCGTGTTGTTTGGATCCACCCATGATTATGTCAATGGGGTGTAGTTTTCTTATATTTTATGGACAATACAAGAGAATTTTTATATACTTCTCTAGAATCATTTCAAATTTTACTGATTTGAATTTGAAAGGGTAGTCATTTATATTTCCTAATAAGGGGTTGATGTCCTTTTAGTTGTTGAGGAAGACACTGATGTGTGATCCATTGTTGAGACATCCAGAGGAAGGGTTGAATTTTTACTTTAATATGATGCCTTAGGAGTTGGGTTTAGATTCGTTTTGATATAGTGATTGGAAATTATAGCATATGGCCAAATTAGTTGAGACCGGTAGAGTAGAAATGTAAAAAAAATGACTTACATATGATAGTAGTATTATTTATCTTGAGGATGTAGTGGAACTACCTTTGGGTGTATTTTTTTTATTTACTCAGTCTACTAAAGTATCACCAATGTCATTACATAGAGAGACCTGAAACTGAGACAAAAATACTTGTAGGAGGTTATTGAAGACTATGTCATTGAGATTGTTTATACTCTAGTGAAGGGTAATGTTCTAGTGGATTCACATAGTATGAATTCTCTAGCCCAATTAGAGAAAGTGTCTTGAGTGTAGTTTTCCTCCTTATAGTTGGCCATGGGGAAGAAGGGCACAATTTTTTGCAACCATTATCATTGAATACTCCTCTTCTCAATCATGTGAGGGAGTCCCAACTGCGATACGTCTATTGTGAGGTCATAAATTTTTAGATATCCATAGGAGACGATCCAGATTAATTTTTATAAAAAAGAAATCACGTTATCTTATTACTGTGGTTGACATAGGTTCTAATGATAATGGAGTAGGAGGTGATACAAGAGTTACATAGTACTCACCTATATGTACATCATATTGAATGATATATTTACATAATCCTTTAGTAGAAATTTTTTCCTTCCATAATGAGGTGAAGTGTAGATGACTTCATCTCTCGGTGCCTCTCTAGTTTGTAGGTGAAAGATGAGCACCTAGTTTTGGAAGGTTTTTTGAAATTCTTTAATATCCTATAGTGAAAATGGGATGGAATGTCCACGGAATTTGTGATATGGATTCCACACATAGTAATGGGCTATGAATCCTTCTTGGGGATAGTCGACCAACTCAAGAATTTTGAACATTTCCATGAAATCAAGGAGCAGAGTTCGATGGAGTATTTTGGGTAGTTGAATAATTGGGAGATCAATTTACATCATGCTATACCCTTAATGATTGTCTCTGATCATGACATGTGGTTCACATCACGATTCTGGAGATGCCTATAGAAGGCATTCTGGGCCCAGAAGGGGATTATTACATACATTCACCCACAACATCAATTATTAGATCGAGTGAACTATCTATGTGTTGGATGATATAATTATGTATTTCATGCTAGACATTAGCTAGAGCTATTATGACAATCTGTCCTTGGTAGAGTATTCATACAAAAATAGCTAACACAATATCATTCGCATGCCACATTTTGTAGCCCAATATGGGAGACCATATAGGTCACCCTTATGATGGAAAGGGATTGACAAGTCATATCTTGTGGGCCCAAATATGGTGATGGTGATGAAAGAGGAATTTCAATTCATATATGAGTTAATGAAGATGGCCCATTGAAGACATAAATCTTATGCATATTGCCTTTATATTCCCATGAATTTTGAGTAGGGAGACATTGTTTTATTGAGAGTCTTCCCACAACGATGATAGAGAAGGGTTGGATGGGGATGAATGCTATAAACGAGGTTCATCGGGATACTCAATATCCTGAAAATGGTTGGTGAGTATTCTTACAAACTCTCCCAACCCCTATAGCTAGAGTGGGTGCACAAAGTCATCCATGAGTCGTTGCTGACTATATATGTTCATGAAACCTTGCACATCATTGAAAAGTGTCTGATGAAAATAATGGATGCAACAACCTTTGACAAAAATATGATGGTGATCATAGATCCATAGTAGATTACATTCCATGGATAGAAAATACCCTTGGTATGTGTGTTGTGGCAGCACATGAGCATGCATGAGAGTTCCTGGGAATAGGAGAGAAAAGTGCAAGATCATTATCCTGAGTTTTTTTCTTGGTTTTCCTTTTCAAGGATGAATGTATTGATAGGGGAATTATTTAGAGACCTAGTATTTTCATTTTGAGACATTAAAATAATTCTATATAAACATTTCAATAGTTATTTTCTAAGATGAAGTGAAATTCCCAGGCCAGCTCCACATAAAAATAATTTTATATAAATATTAAATATATTTTATATTGAGCATATGATTATTCCTATAGAAAATTTGATAACTCGTAAGTGGAATCTAATTTTATAAATAAGAGACAATGTTTGGGTTTGAAACTTGATTTTTAAGCTAGGCGCAACATAAAAACGGACGATACATGGTACATGTACTCTTTTCTTATTGGTAGTTTGTTCATTGAAATAAATAGGAAATTAATTAATTAATAGCTCCATTTCAACACAACAGATAATTATATAAGAATTAATCTTGGATTAATTCTATAGGGTTATTTACATAAACCATAGTATAATTATATATCTCTTTATCCCACAATCATTGTTAGTTATCATCAGATGATGATGAAACAGTGGATCAGATAAGACCATGATGTAAAAAACACAGCAGATTCTATTGATCATTGGAAGACACATTCTTCATTAAAAAAATACATAATTAAGCTAGGAACCACCAATTGTTGATTTACCCCATTTTGTTAATTTTTTCACACAACCATCACTGTTCTTTGATCTTTTCAAACTATTGGTCATCTACATGAACCCATGAAGTTAAAAATATTTATTTTCAACTATTTTCTTTCCCTGTATATTAGTTCATGATCATTGGAAAAGAAAAAATGACCAAATATTTTTAAAACATTATTTTTTGTGCTTTTATCTCTTTTAGGATAATTTTTTTAACTATTTGGACCCCGCAGTCTTAGTTTAACATTTATAGGTGGGACCAAGCCCGATCAGGCCACCGAAACAGTGTCAAAATCATGAGTGAGGTATTAATCGATGATGTGGGAAAAGAAGTTGGATTTTTTCAAGGTTAGTATGATCTATTGGACTCATAGAGGCTTGATCTACAAAAGAATAAGTAACCATGATGAACCAGGTGTGAAATGAAACCTATAATGAAAGAAGGTGATTTAAAATGAATAATTTCCCTAAACCATGATTTCCAACAAGGATCCACATTCCTTGGCCATTGATAGTGCTTGGTCAAAATAGAAGGGATCAGATTCAATGCCGTAAATGTGGATATGGATATTTTTAATTTTTGGTGAATACCTGACTACAAGCCATGTTGTGGTATGACCACATGACTTACAACCCCCTTTTCCTAAGAATCAAGGTGTTCATAAAATATATGGATGTCAGGGTGTGAATCCCTAATTAAAAATTTTGTACCCCTTTATTAAATGAAAAAACTTTGTGATGTATGACATGATAAGGAAACCATGTATATGGATACAATGTGTGGTACACAGACACAACCTAAAGAACATGACCTAGTTCTGGTTAGCATGGACATTCCATCTATTCCACTTATAAGACATATACTGCTAAATGGATAAGGTTATATGTTCTATCCAGGTACATGACTAGGCAGTGTAGTGGTACATCATGATGTATAGATCCCCTCACATAACATGTACCACATGGTTCACTTTTATGAAACATCAATAGTTTGTATCTATATCTTATGAAGTCATGTTTTGTCCCTTGAGTAGCCTATCCTGAGTAATTTTTCATGTAGAGCATGATGGTTTAATTTTTTTTATATTAAGTGATTCAATTGGAAAATTATAAATCCTGATGCTTTTTTAGGAAACTCCCAATGTTGGTATTGATCACACAAGATCATCAGGACCATTTCGAGCAGCACCCTCTATTGGGCCTATGAAGTGAAGTTACTCGAAGACTATTCTAAAAGGTTCCATATAGAGGGGTTGTGTAGTGGCATTCCATAATGATCTTTATGAGATGTACCCTCCAGCAAGGCTGGCCAATAGAGTTCCTCAACAAACAGCCAGATTTGTAGCCTCTAGTAGGGCATGTCGGAAGAGTTCCTCAGTCAACTATTGAGTGGTACCTCTAGTAGGTTTGAGAAATGGAGTTCCTCAACAGTTATCTGATTTTGACCCTCTTATCATACCAGGAAATGTTTTACCTAACAATATTTGTTGTCCCCTGACTATGTGACATAGTGACAAGCCATGGATTGAGATGGATCGATATTTCAAGGAAAACACAAGAGATATCTAGAAACATTGTTAGACATTTGGAATTGTTGGCTACTCTTCTTATTTGACAGAGGAATGATGTGGTTATCCCCTTAATTTATCCTTTGTTATTATTTTAATGATCATATATATATAAATCCTGCTATATCCACACCTTATATTTTCTTAGTATGCTTCTAGTAGTGGAAAGGATACACGAGGTATGCCACATGTTTTCCATGTCCACGTTCTCATGGTTGTATGATTATA
Organism: Viscum album; assembly: GCA_963277665.1. Lineage (NCBI taxonomy): Eukaryota > Viridiplantae > Streptophyta > Magnoliopsida > Santalales > Viscaceae > Viscum > Viscum album. The sequence continues at coordinate 1,914,760,007 of OY728125.1, read as the reverse complement.
AAATTCTTCTATATGTGGATTATACATGATGGGTTGTTCATCTACACACCATGTTTATCCCATTGTGGTTTGAAGACCATAGTTTCACACTCATTCAGGGTTGAGCTATTATCTTTTACTGTATCGTGCTTCAATTAACTTTTAATTCTATCTCTTACAGCTCCCATATTAATGTTTTATGTTTTCCAACTAGGTATTCATTTACTAAAACATTATTGGGAATTACCCACACATTTCATGTATTATTAGGATGACATACATGTCAATAGTGAAATAATATTATCTTAAGGATAATGGTTTGTTTGGACATGTACAGTTGTTGTAGCTTCTGATTTATGAGTAGGGCTCTCCTTCATTTATTTTCTTTTACTATTTTTTGTTTGGGGAAAATTTTAGACTGGTTTTGTATTTTTCTCCATTTTTTGTGATAAAACCTTACATTTTTAATTTCTACTGTTTCATTGCATGGTTGGGGTACTTTATAGTAGTTTCGTATCCTATACTCTTTCAATCTATACTTTTGCATCACAATATATGTTTGTTTGAATACATCTACACAGTAAATGGAATCCCTGAATTTATTTTTATCCTCATTGCTTGTTGCTACCCCTGGGTATGTAGAGGTTGGTTTGGGGATGCTATGGATCGAACCGCGACTTTGGTCTGGTCGTGACACTAATTTTCTAATTATTTGCTACAACCATGTGAGGCAGAGTTTCATTGAGATAATAGTTTTTCATGGATGGATAGTGGTTTGAAAAATCATCAAAACAAACGATTATGATTATTCAATGTGGTGAAAATGACCATCATGTACCTCATCCACTTATCCATTCATCCCCTTTCTCCCCCTCTATTCATACTATTTTCCACCATGGGGGATCCACCATACACATACCTGGTTCTATAAGATTTCTATTATATAGAATCTGATTAAACCATCAATTATATCATTAGATACCTAAATGTATATCTTTTAATTCCCATGCAGCCTTTTTGATTATATTTCACTCTTTGGATTTCTATTTCAATAAAACATAATAACCTTTATTTCCAATTCATTTTCTAATTCCTTATTTTTACTTATTTATTCTTTACATAAATTATAGTATGAGATAAGAAAATATTCATTAGAAATTGGTAGGTGATTCTTATCCTCCCTCTAATTCATAAATCTACTTATGTGACACATGCTACGTAGGAATGAATTGGTTGAATGGGTATGGATATTTTAATATTTTATTCTTTTTCAATTTTTCCAAGGGTGTCTTGAGGAGTAGCCTCATTTGTGATGAGGTATATTGGACCCTTTTATGCAATTTTAAGTGTGAGATATGGTTTAGTGTTTCTTTCTAATGATGTAATGGTCATGTAATTTATTGAAATGTATAGATATGGTTGTTTTTGTTTTATGGGGGGTTTTAGTAATGTCACATGTTACAATGGGTGGTATTTCTCATCATAAGTCAGATGATGTAGTTCCTCCAAATAAGGTGGATAGTAATCCGTAGTAATGTAGGTAATAAGGTTTACATATTGTGACAGTGTTTCGTTGGAGGTGTGAAATTTTTTTATTATGATTTACCATTTCCATAGTTTGATGAAAGTTTTAATGAGGTAATTTTCAGATAGGATATGGTTCTCGTGATGTGGTTTTGACTAGTCAATGTGGGAAAATCATTCTATAGACACATAAGAATAGTGGATGGAGATAAACATCGAAACTATGAAGGTTCTAGACATAGAAAACCACAATGGAAGGTGAATGATACCATCATATAGGGGTTGGGGATCAAAATGATGTTATAGATGAATGGTTCATGACTATAGAGAGACAAAGAAAAATGCCCCCTAAGACATCAAGTTATAATGATAATTGTGTTTTAATAAATGGAAGTATAAGAGAGTTGTAATGCATTTATTTTCATTCCAAGGGATGTGAGATTCAATATGAATGTTTTATTCATGATAATGGTAAACAAAATGATTCTATGTAATATGGTATGGATAGAGACTGAGGTTTATTATAATATGACTAACCATGGATGCGTCATTCATCTCAAGTATTGGATGAAGCTTATAATCTCTTCCTTTCTCTATTTGATGGTAAGAAAACTAGATTATTTTATATTTGATTAGTTTATATTTATTTACATTTTATGCACACTTTTTTAATTATGGATGTAAGACAAGAACATCCTAGTGTTAGCCTACTAAATTCAAACTCCCAACAATTACATTCACCCTCTCAAAATGTGAAAAATTTATGGATTTAAGCACAAGAATGGAAAACTGGTCATTGTATTTACATAATGTGTTGGGATGTAATAAGGTACAACGGGTGGATGAAATGGTTTATATAAGAATAACTAGGTGGATTTCTTATTTTTTTTTATTTTTATACTTCTTAAGTTAGTTTCCTTTTCCAAAGTGAAATTATTATGGCCATTATTATTATTATAAACAGATGTTATAGTCTAATAACTATAAACCAATATACCCCCACTATCATTCATTTGCCTTTTGAATATGGGTTGGCATGAATAATTCAAGTTGGAACACTAACCCAATGACTTTACGAATTGGATTCCATGTTGTGGTGTTATATGGGTGAGCTTGTAAGATTTGTAAGATTAATCTTATGATATAAAATTGAAGATCCCAAGTGATTATATGTTACAAAAGTGGTATAGGATCATAATCAATATATACAATCATAAGATATGAAAAACATATTCAATTAGGCATTTATTATAAATGTTAAATCATACTGTCTAATCATATTCATAAAACATGGTTCATGAGAGTTTGAAGAGATATAGTTTTCAATATGTGAACATAATGAAATAATATGGTCTAATTGTATGCACAAAAATATAATCCGGTCTAACCATGTGGAATGTAATAATATTATGGACTATGGAAAAAGTTTCAAAAATATAGATGGCATTGTATAATAGCACATGATCTATATTGGGCTTCGAATTTTCAACAGTGATGTGTTTTATGATATGGTTCCCTAATCTTTTACCATTTGTGTAATGCCCCGACCCCTTTTACCAAGATTTGGTGCATTATTACATAACATTGGTATGATCACAAGGGATAAATCCTGAATTAATGATCAGTTTAGTAGCCTTGAATGTACCTGATACATTCATAAGTTTTACATTACATCATGAAATAAAAACATCAACAACTTTTTCCCCATTTTGAACACATTTATATCCTTAGACTATCCCTTCAGGTCAACCATAATATACTTCTTCACTTCTTAGGAAAAATAAAACCTAGAAATGGGTGAGCTCAGATGCTTATTAATGATAAAAACATAGCGAAAACTATCATAAATAAGCATAAACATTAAAATTAATTTATAAGACTAAAACAAAAGCCTTGTAAACAAAAATTTCTGAATAATATGGAAAATATAAAATCAAATAATTCCATTTACTATTTCACATGGATATTCTACTAGTATAATAACCACACGCAATATCAATATCCACTTTCATAAGGATAGAATGCATAATGCCATACTTCATAACCATATAGTCAAGGCCTTTTGCCAATACTAGAAATAAGATTTTGTCAGTGACTTGTGCCCAAACATAAGATTGTATCATGAGACCTACCTATGCATCGAGAAGCTATAGAGGGCTCCACCCGTCACTTACTATGTCCAACGCATTCCTTATATGAAAAGGTTTAAATGTAACATAAAAAATCATATTAAAACTAGCATAAAATAATTCCAATACCTTATCCATAAACCATGAAAGCTGTAAAAACAACACATCAATAGTCAAACATATCACAAAAACTTCAATACAATATTGACGTTTGGTATCATAATAAATAATCTTCAAACAACATTAAATTCCATCAATGGATGTTGACATATATGAAATCAAAACATTTTTAGAGAAATATCTATTTCTATTTTGAAATCATTTAATGTCATTTAATTATAAAAGAAAAATATTTATTTTGGAAAATATTAATATAACCTTGTATGTGGAGCTTCGATAATGATATTATGGCAGAAAATAGCCACACCCACTGTATAAGTTAGAAAAAGACATTTTTACCTTAATTTTTTCCAAAAGGTCATAATGTACCTTGTTTGGAAAATGACAGAAAGATTTCTTTCAAAACATATACGGTCAAATAAGTGTATAAATGACTTTTAACCATATTATTGTAAATAATACAAATGTTTTTAATTACATTTTAATGAAAACAAAGATGTGAATGATAACGAGTTCCTATTATATATATACGTAAAAAAACCTCAGATAACAAAGTTATTGTGAAATTTAAACTTAAATTGTACTTTTACTTAGATGATGGTATGTTAACCTCCTATAAAATAGTTAAAACATTGATATAAAATTATAAAATAACTATATTCATAAATATGATATTTTATATGATCCTCTAATATTGCTTTGTTAATAGTATTTAAGAAGTATCATCATTTTGGGGGTTAACTAATTCATTTACAATTATATGGTTGGTTATGTAATCCATGTTTGTTATGGATAGGTTGTATTTTATTCATATATATAATGATATTATGTTCATAAACTATTTTTTTTTATCATAATATGAAAACTATTCTTGAATGATTATGATGGTGAATGAATCGCATCGCGTTCGTGGAGACAGTAATCTGTACGTATGCATGAGAAAAAATATCATTATATTGATGGTGAAATCATATGTAATTTGATGGTTTATCATATATAATGAATAATTAACATGTTATATATATTGTTTGAATTATTTATAAGAATTATTATACCCATCCATATAATGAAGTGTTTGATTATCAAACTACCCCATGACGTAGAGACAGCAAGCCATTCGTATGCACATATGGTGACTTTGTCATTCATATGAAGGATATAATAATGAATATCATTGTATAAATTTTTAATAAAATAAAAATATATATAATATACTGCAGTTATTATTTTAGAATGAAAACAAAAATTAAATAGGTTGTGGAAGATGAAAAGAAATTGAAAGAGGTGATTAAAGTTTTTACCTCTTCTTCGGGATCTTTCTATTGATTTGATCAAAGGGATCCTTAATTTGGCTTTTTGACCAAAATAAGGCTTCTAAGATGAATGGAGGAAGTTTTTGAGGAAATTTGGGTATGGTTTTCTTGAGACAAATGGATTTCAAGGTGTGAAATTAAGAGAACGGGAAGACCCCTTTTATTAGAGAGGTGAGGGTCACTTTAGGAGAAGCTTGAAATATTATTTTATAATAAAATAATTTTCGATTTCTAATTGATCCAAAATGAATTATTGAGAGGATATGGTGGGGATGGGTCTCAATCCTCAAAACCAATAGGTCTTAGATTGGTTTAGGTCACCAAATTAACATTATCTTTTTTATTTAACTCTAAGTTAAACAATTTGACATTTACCATGTCTACGGGTATTTTTATATTATAAGGTTAATAAACATACTATAAAAAACCAAGACAACCCGAAGTGGTTCATTGATAATATATAAAACCTTATCTATGTCATTTGACTGAACGATATTTTTTTGAGAATATTATATAAATTAATAATATAGTATTTGTTTTAAAAACTCAATTATGTCTATTTTGACAGTATTTAGTATTTGGTATTGTGATAATCATGAAAGCATGATTACTTTGATGAAAATTATGTAATAAACCCTAAAATGCTATATTAACCGTTAAAATTAGTGTAATTAAGAAAAATTCTCAAATTACATTTATTTGGATATTTATAATATCAATTATTTTAATCTTGAGTTAATAGGGTAATTACTGCATCATCATTGTGTCATAAACAAAATAAAATATTTTTTGTTTATAAATTATAAATAAAATTACATTATGTATTAAATAATTTTATATTTATAATGAATATTTATAATCGAATTTATCTTATGTATAACCCTATATTAAAAATGGTCTAGTTATTAAACATTAAATTAAACTCCATTAACTCTTCTTTAAATAAAATAATAATAAAGGTCTAAATGTAATAAAGGTGGAACAAATAGAATCATATTTTATTAATAATGTTTTTTTGGTAGAATTACACTTATCCAATAGAATTAGGACATGTGTTAGGGTAATTATAATATCATTTTTACCCTTAATTACCTTATTAACTTTTAATAGTGATAAATAAAAGAAAAAAGTTACAATTAAGGAAATAATATTTTCATCTTATTGAACCACATTTTACTTAATGATGTCAATTGTATCTCTTGGTGTTTTGAAATTCATCTCATAGAAACTGTAAAATTATGTTTTATTTAAATTTGAAAATTCTCCTAGGAGGTGGGTAAAAGGCGGTAAAAAGTTCAATAAAATTTTTATATATCTAAACATATTACAAAATGACTCCAATGAATTACATTGAGATTATATAAGTTTTATGTATCTTTTTTGACTTAAAATAAATTTAAATAAAATAATTAATTATTTAAATAAATGTTCAGTTTTAAACGATAACTAAGTGTTTTTCACTATTCATAAAAAAATTTAATGTTTCCAGAAGAATACCAAAAAAATCACCCAAAGATAATTTCAATTTTCCTAATCAAAAAATTGATGTCCATATTGAATGATAAAATTTATAAAATTTCAAAAAATGTGTATTAATATATATAACGGCTAGTTTTATTGTCGTGATGTGTTAGAATCTCGAAGTTTCGTATAATGCAAGCTATTTCTTTATTCAAAGTGAATGTACCCTGGAAGCATATGGTGTTACATTTTTCCCTCCATCAAAAAAACATTTCCTAAAAATTTCTTGAATATTTCTTCATAAAATGATTCGGTTTTTTCTTCATCATATGTTCCTTGGGCTCCCAAGTTGCCTCTTCCTTCTTAGGATTTCTCCATATAACTTTTACCAGATGAGTCGTCCATTTTCTCAGCAGTTGTTCTCTGGTATCAAGAATTTTGACAGGATCATCACAATAAGACTGATCAAGTTCCAGTTCAATTTCCTCATAGGTGAGTACATGAATAGGTTCAGGCATGTATTTTCTCAACTATGATACATGGAACACATCATGACCTTTGGAGAGACATTGAAGCATTTCCAAATGATAATATACAACCCCAATTCGTTATAGAATTTTGAATGGTATAATGTTCCTGGGACTCAATTTACCATTCTTACCTAATCATATAACAACCTTCCATTTAGTTACCTTCAAGAAAACTTGGTCTCCTTCTTGAAATTCCAAATCATTCCTTCAGTTATCGGAATAGCACTTTTTCCTAATTTGGGCTACATTGATGTGGGTATGGATAACCTACACCTTTTCCATTGTTTCATCAACAAGTTCTAGGTCTACATGTTTTCTTTCACCAACATCATACTAACAATTTTATGTGTGACATCTCTTTCCATATAACTCTTCATATGGTGCAATCTGAATACATGAAGGGAAGATATTGTTATTAGAAAATTCTACCACAGGTAAATATTGATCCCACATACCTTGAATCAAAAGTGAGCAAGACCTAAACATGTCTTCTACAGTTTGAATAGTCCATTATGATTGTCCATTAGTTTGAGGGTGTTAGGTTGTGCTTAAACGATGTTTAGTATCTCGGGACATCTAAATACTTTTTTAGAATCATGATGTAAAACAGGTATCAAGATCAGAAACAATCGATAGGGAGTACTCCATGAAATCTTACATCATCATTATTATATATTATTTCCATACGTTCAAGTGGTAAATCTTCTCTTATTGCAAGAAAATGTGATGACCTAGTAAGACGATAAACAATGACCCATATTGCATCATTCCTTCTAGGAGTCTTTGGTTGCCATATCACAAAGTCCATCGTAATGTTATCCCATTTCCACTCACATATGGAAAGATGTTGCATTGCTCCTCCAGGCTATTTCCATCCATATTTCGCATTTTGACAAAACATAAATCATGAAACAAAATCACCAATCTCCCTCATAATTTTTTCTATAAAAAATCTTCCTCCAAACCTCTATACATCATGGTGCTCCTGGGGTATATATAAAAATTTGAGCTATGAGCATCGTCCAACAATTCCCTTTTTAAATCAGGTATATCGAGAACACAAAGAAACTTCCCAAAATTATATATTCTATATTAATATATTAATTCATTCAATCTCCCATCATTCCCACCTTATTATTTTTTTGAAACACATTATCATCAGTCTGATAAATCTTAATCCTTTATAGTAAAGATGGTTTGCAACCATTTGAAAAAGTATTGATGTTTAACCTTTCATGGTTATTACCATATCCATCATTACTCATTCTATGAAAATAGTATCCCTTTCAAATCATATCTTGTTCAAAACTCTATGATCCTTTCGTCTCATAGCATCTACCACCTTATTTTCCTTTCTCGGGTTGTAGTGTTTAGTGAAATCATAATTCTTGAGTAGTTCAAGTCATCTCCTTTGCCTCATGTTGAGTTCCTTTTTGTGATAAAATATACCTAAAACTCTTGTGATCAGTATAAATATCACATTTTTTATTATAGTGGTAGTGTCTCAATATTTTCATAGCATAGATTACCACTTCTAACTCAAGATAATGCATAGGAAATTTTTTTCTATTGAATTTTAAGCTTTTGTGATGTATAGGCAATACCTCTATCATTCTGCATAATGACACAACTAATTCCTTTCTTTGAAGCATCAATATAAATAAAAATCCCATCATTCCCTGATCGTAGAGTCACTATATGATCATTGACTAATATTCTCTTTAGTTCTTAAAATAAATTCACACTCTTTTGTCCAAACATATTTAATCCATTTTCAATTGATCTTGGTTAATGGGTTAGCCAATCGGGAAAAATTCTAGACACAATAATGGATAATAACATGATAAACCAATAAAATTGCATACGTCAATTACACTCAACGGTTATGGACATTGTTGGATTGCCTTGGTATTTGAAGGATCAAAAAAGATTATATCCTTAGAGACAATATGGCCCAAAAAAGAAATCTCATGATCCAGAATTCACACTTTATAAATTTCCCATATAATTTATTTCTTTTACGAGTCCTTACGATAATGCACAAGTGATTTTCATGATGTTTGTAGCTTTTGGATTATAGAAAGATATCGTAAATAAATTCCACTAAAAAGTAATGATGATATTCCTTGAAAACTAAATTCATTAGATACAAAAAGATAGAGGGTACATTAGTCAATCCCAAAGGCATTAATTTAAACTCATAATGCTCGTACCTAGTTCGAAATGATGTTTCTGGAATTTATTCCTTCTTCACACACAACTGATGATATCCAGATCGAAGGTAAATCAATAATAAATATTGATCTCCATGAAGTTGGTAGAATCGGTCATCAATGCGAGGTAGGGGATACAAGTTATTTAATGATATGGCATTGATATCCCTATAGTCAATGCACAACCTCATATATCCAACATTATTTTTAACAAAAAAGGATAGAGGCTCCACACATTGAAAAAATAGGGAGAATAAATCCATTATTACTCAATTAATATAGTTGTTTTTTTAATTACACAAATTACACAATGTCCATTCTATAAGGGGTCTTCAATATGGGCCTTGAACCAGAAATTAAATCACTATAAAACCCAATTTCTTGTTTTAGAAAATGTCCAGGTTAATCATATAGAATCACATAAACATAATCTTGAACAGTATAAATGTCCTCTATTCGAACATTATTTTCCTCCCCCATAGGTTTTTCATTCCCTTCTTCCCCAATAATTGAATTTAATAGATCTAGTAGGGGGAATCTAGATAAGAATCTGGTGGCGATATTTCTTCTCAAAAGATAAGGTACTCCTTATTATCATCAAAATTTGTAACCTCCTTCTTACAATAAATGTCCGCATCATCGTCCAAAATACAATCCATACCAAGGATTATATCAAATTCGATCTTGGGTATGAGGATGAGATCAGTAGATAAAGAACATTTAGATGCGTAATGGGAACTGATTCAGAAAACATCGTTCCAATGATAATTCCAATAAGAGTTTTGACTGACAACTCCCATGTATAATAAAATTGTGAATATCTAATTTTCATATAAAATTACGAAGATATAAAACAATGTGATGATCCAGAATCAAATAAAGTATTGTCTAAACATGAGGAAACCATTAAATTACCAAACATCATGTCTTTCAGAGCATCAGCCATAGCAGTAGTGATCGTATAATCTTGGCCTTGCTCCCTTAGACTTTTTAAGGTATGGTACCTTGTAGATTAGGAAATTTATTTTCATAAGGCCCCTTTTCTCTACAATTGTAGCATTCAACATTGATAGCCTTTTTCATCACCTTGCGTTCACAAGCTTTGTGGCCCTTTTCACCACACTTGTAAAAGATTCCCATTCCCTTCAAGAATGTTCAGGGGTGTTTCTTCCCACATTTACCGCATTATGGATATTAAACATTTTCCTTCTTCCCCTAATTTTCATTTCCATAGTGTTCCACAAATCACTTTTTCTCTTCCTTTTCTTTAAATTCAATAGACTTAAAAAATTCATTTTCTGTCTTGATATCGCATGAGACAATATCTTCGTATAATTAGAAAGATTGTGAGACTAATGATCAATGGATAAATTTCATTAACCCATCAATGAATAAATAAATTTGACTCCTTTGGTTACGTATATAATTTGCTCTTTTCCTTGCTAACCTTGTAAATTTAGCCTCATACTTTGCAACAATCTCATCCTCTTATTTCCTCAGACTCAAGAATTACCTTTCTATATCCACACGATGGTCACGAGGAAAGTATTATTCTATGAAAATTCTTTTAAACTCCCTCTATTTTAGGTTCGATACTTCTTTATCTTCCTTGGGGTTTTGGATTAATGACCACCATTGATATGCATCTCCCATGAGGCGATAAACTACCATGAAAAATTTTTCCATGTTGCTACTCCCCAAAAAATGATATAAATTCTCTAAGGAACTAAACCTTTGCTCTAATACTAATGGATTTGTACTCCCAATGAATTTTGGTGTTTCTTGTGTCATGAATTTTTCTAACAATGATCCTCTATGTTGTGGATCTGGGTGCTCCATACGGGTAAGGTTATTATTCATAACCTGAGTGAGTTGTCCATGTACAGTGATAAGCTAATCAACACCAGTCACAACACCAGCTCCACTATAATTATCTTAAGCATGAGGGAAATCCATTAATGGTTTACGTGGGTTGATATGGTTTATATTAATTCTACTAGGTTCCATTTGTCAAAAAATGGTATACACTAGATTAATTTTTGAATTGCAATACATAATTCCAAACTTTTAAAACAGTTAACACAAATTGAATAGTTTATGGATATAATCCATAATCATAAAGATGTTTTCTTTGAGAATTATATATTCATAAACCCTTCATAACATTTTGTAATGAAAATGAGAATTATCCTAAGAATATCCCCCTGGAGTGTTGTAACCAAGAGTGCATCAAGGCCCGTTGTAGTGCACCCGTTTACGTTCGAGTCCAGCTCAAAGTGGTGCATTTGGGTTTTACCCCTAGGTAAATCTATAAGATAGTAGCCTATGCTTGCTCGTATCTATATAGGTATGTATTTCTTATAAATATCACAAAACTTCTACATCACCAAAATTCTAGGAAGTTCTTCTATGATAATCCTCAATGTCTATCTTAGGGCAATGTTATCTAATCAGAATTTTTCTAAATATTGCTTCCAAGGTTTGTACAAAACATCCTGTGATTCCAACTGTAATGCCCAGACCCCTTTTACCTAATGTTGGTGAATTATTACATAACACTACCGTGATCCCAAGGGATACAATCCTGAAACACTGACCATTTTAGTCTCATAGGAAGTACTAGATGCATTCATATGTTTTACGTTACATCATGAAATAAAAACATCAACAACATTGAGTCCCGTTTTTAACACACTTATATCCTTAGCATATCCCTGTAGGTCAACCATTAAATACTTATTCACATCCTGGGAGAAATAAAACATTGAATTTGGTGATCTCATATGCTCAGTAAGGATAAAAATATATAAAAACATTCATAAATAATCATATACATTTAGGCCAATGTATAACACTGTAACAAAAGACTTTTAAACATAAACTTCAGAATAATAAGGAAAAGTTAAAATTGAAAATTTCCATTTACTTATTCACATGGGTATTCTACTAGTAAAATAATCACATGAAATAGCAATATCCACCTTTATAATGATTGAATGCATAATGCCGAACATCATAACCACATAGTCAAGGACTTGTGCGAAGACTAAAAATAATATTTTACCAAGGCCTTGTGCCATGAAACTAGTTTTTATCATGAGACCTACCGATGAATTGAGAAGCTATAGTGGGCTCCACCTGTCACTTACTATGTCTAATTCATTTCTCATATAAAAAGGTTTAAACGTAACATAAACATTCTTATTAAAACGTGCATACAAATTATCAATACTTTATCCATAAACCATGGATTATGTAAAAATAACACATCCACAGTCACAAATACCAGAAAATATTCAATACAATATGGATGTTTTGTATCATAATAAATCAACTTCAAACACACATAAAATCTATAAATGGATGTTGACATAGATGACATCAAAATTGTTTTAGAGAAGTATCTCCTTCTATTTTGAAATCATTTAAAAGTCATATAACGATATAAGAAAACATTTCTTTTGAAAATATTATTATAATATTGTACTAGAATCTTTGACCATTATATAACGGTGCAAAGTAGCCACACCTGCTGTATAAGTAAAAAAAAGACATTCTTTCCTTAATTTTGTCAAAAAGGTCATAATGTTCCTTGATTGGAAAATGACAAAAAGATTCATTTGAAAAAATATATGGTCAAATAAGGTATAATTGACTTTAAACAATAGTATATTAAATATTAAAAAATTTAGGAATTACAATTATAAGAAAACACGGATGTGGATGATAAAGAGGTCCGAGTAGATACTTACGTAAAAACAACCTCAGATAATAAAGAGATTGTGAAATTAACCCTTACCCTGTACTTTTCTTTAGTCGATGGTATGTTATCCTCCTGTATAATAATTAAATTATTGTTGTTAAATTATACAAGAACTATATATATAAATATGATATCATAAATGATCCTCTAATATTTCTTTGTTCCTTATATTTGAGTTGTATCATCATTTCTGGTGTTAAGGGATTCATTTTCCATTATATGGTTGGTTATGTAAGCCATGTTTGTTATGGATAGTATGTATTTGATTTATATAATGAATTATATTTGGATCATAAACATTATTTTTAATCAATAAATAAAAATTATTATTGAATGATTATGATGGGGAATGAATCTCATCGCGTTCGTGGAGATGGTAATCCGTACGCACGCACGAGCGACAATATCATTATATTGATGGTGAAATAGTATGTAATTGGTTGGTATATCATATATACAGAATCATTAAGATGTTATATTTATTATTTAAATCAGTTATAATCATTATTATACATATCCAAATAATGAAGTTTTTGAAAAACAAACTATACCACGACGTGGAGACGGTATGTTGTATGTACACACATATGGTGACTTTTCCATTCATATGATGTATAGAATAATGAATATGGTTGTAAAATTATTATAATAACATCACAATATATATAATATATTGGATTTATTATTTTATATTGTAATCAACATTGAAATATGAAGTGGGAGAAGAAAATAACTTGTATGAGGTGGGGAAATATTTCCATCTTCTTCGGGTTCTTCCTTTTGATTTGAACAAAAGGGAACCATATGATTGATTTATGACCAAAATAAGGCCTATAGGATGAAGGGAGAAATGTTTGAAGGATATTTGGATAGGGTTTCGCTGAGAAAAATGGCTTTGGTGGTGCAAAATTAAGAGAAGGGTAACTACCCCTTTATAAGAGTGGTGAGGGTCACTTTAGGAAAAGCTTGAAATAATATTTTATAACAAAATAACTTTCAGTTTAAAATGGATCCAAAATAAATTATTTATAGGATAAGGTAGGTATGGGTAGAAAAAATATCAACCAATAGGTTTTAGATAGGTGAATTTCACCATATTAACCTTATCCTTTAGATTAAACTCTTAGTTAAATAGTTTGACATTTACCATGTCTCTTTGTAATTTTATATTATATGGTTAACTGACATACTATTATAATAAAATAGAACACAATGTGGTTAATTATTAATATATATAGCTTAATCTGTGTCCTTTCGATGAACAATATATTTTTATGAATATAATATTAATTAATAATATAGTTTTTGTTTTAAAAACTCAATTATGTCAATTTTAATAGTATTTAGTATTTGGTTTTGGTGAAAATAATAAATGCATGATTACTTTGAAAAAAATAATTTAATCAACCATAAAATTTCATATTATCTATGTATATTATTTTAATTCATCAAAAGTATAAAATTACTTTTTATTATATTTATAATATAAATTATTTTAATATTTCTTTAATAAGGTAATTACTACATCATCAATGTCTCACAAGTAAATTAATTTATTTAATGTCTAAAAATTATAAATAAATTTTATTATTTAAGAAATATTTATAGTTTTCTAACTAATATTTATAGTCGAATTTATCTTATGTATAACCCTATATAAAAAAATTTTTAGTTATTAAACCTTGAATTTTACTCTTTTAAGTATTCTTTAAATAAAATAATAATAAATCTCCTAATCTAAAAAAAGTTGGAAAAATGGGGTCATATATTATTCATATTGTTTTTCTGGTCGAATTTCACTTTTCCAATAGAATTTGTACATGTCTTAGGATAATTATAATATCTTTTTTACCATTAATTACCCTATTTACTTTTAACTATAGTAAATAAAAGTAAAAAGTTACTATTCTACAAAAAATATTTTCAACTTATTGTACCCCATTTTAATCACTGATGTCAACCATGTCTCTAGGATATTTTAAATTTAACTCACAGAAGTGGTAAAATTATGTTTTATGCAAATTTTCAAATTGTCATTGGAGGTGTGTAAAAGACGATAAAAAGTTCAATAAAATTTTTATATATCTAAACATGTTATAAAATGATTCAAATGAATTACCTTGATATTACATAGGTATTATTTATATATTTTGGCCAAAAATAAATTTAAATAAAATAACTAATTATTTAAATAAAAATTCGTGTTTAAACAAAAACTCAGTGTTTTTCAGTATTTGTAAAAAATTTAATGTTTTCAGAAAAATACGAAAAATACACCCTAAGATAATTTTGATATTATGAATCCAGAAATAAATCCATTTTGAAAGATAAAATTTATTAAATTTCAGAAATTTGGTATTACTATTCATAATGGCTAGTTTGATTGGTCGCGGTGTATTATATCTCGAAATTGCATACAATGAAAGCTATTGCATTATTTAATGAGAAATGTACCATGGAATCATGGGGTGTTACACTTTTGGGTTTTGGATCAACACCCATGAATATTTTTTTGAATGTCCTAATCACATATGTACCACAATAAAACCAAATTTAATACAAATAATTATATAATTATTCAGATGGCTATATAAAACCCTCTCATAATATAATGAAAAAAATACATATGTAAATTATTTGAAGAAATAATCCTTCAAAATATGATCACAACATGACTAAACCATGGGAAGTAAATGGGTTTCTTGAAAAAACCCTTATGAAATTTTTATTATTTATATATAGGATGTATGTGGATGATATAATTATATAATATCATAAATGAAGAATAAGAAAAATTAAATGAATATATCATAGCATAAAAAGATAGATTTATAAGAAAATTAGAAAATCTCATTGAAAATATAAATAAATATATTATTTTATTTTAAAAAATATTTAAATATTGATTTATAATGAATTTTGATAAGCAACCAAAAAATAGATGAATATTCAAAAATAAAACTCAATAAAATAATGAGATATATTTTTTGTATGCGAAACGTTTAAACAAATATTCCATTAACATGTACTCACAAAGGAAAAAATTGGATGAAAAAACTCTACCAACAATGATATAATTTTTCCCTATTGTAAATAAATTTATGTCCAATAAAAAATTCCTCATATAATAAAAAATGTATATATAATGTCTCCCAAAATAAAACATAATGAATGTGGACATAAAAGAGAAACATTCTTGACCCAAAAAAGATATTTTGTCAGCTCCACTTACATAAATCTTTTCCAAAAAAATTAGAATCCAATAGAGATAAAACTATAATAATATATAAAAAACCCAAAATATAATTAGAGTTTAATACAATTTATATAGTCTATAGATAATGAACATTTCATTTTATCAAATTTCATTTTAAATAATAGAAATCTTTATTTTTAATTAATATTAAAAAATTATTACATATTCAGTATCAATTGAATCAGAATACCTTTAAAAAATAAGGATTTTAAAATAATATGGATAACATAAAAAATATATAAAAAAGAAATTATAAATATAATTTATTCACCACATAATTAAATAAGGTTATGAAGTTAGAGAAAATAACAATTATGGAAAACTGAGATGATAAACGCTTATTTTTAGTAATATATATTCTATATAGAATCACATTAAAACATATGAATCTATTTTTTATGTAATAAAAATATTATAGATATTACTATCATAATGAAACTAAAATGTATCTTAGTATGTTATTAAAATATGTGTTGTTTTATAAATATCAAAAACTCACTAAAATGTAATTGAATTAACAAAACCCCCTATAACATTAGTTAATTTGAATCAAGAGAATATTAACATGGGGTCAAGATATATATTTATAAATCTTATGAGATAATAGTCAATAATGATAATAAAATCCAATGGTCTTAAAAAAAATAAAAATTGACCTTTTTTATAAAATGAAACATTTCTTAATGACTGGAAATTATCATGAACACCCTCTGTCATTACTCCTGAATTCTAAAAAGGTCATTGACATCCTATATGATAATCCAAACCATTTTAAATAATTATATATGAAAATTATTCAAATATATAGTAGTGCCCATTTTGTTGTGAATCATTGAGAGGGGGAGTGGGTGAATCAGTGATCCCTTTAAATCCTTTTACTAATTTAATCTTTTAAATTAACCCTATGTGGTTGGTTAAATATTTTTTACACTTTTCTTGTGTCTCTCAGCCGTACCTCGAATGATGCGATAAATATAACGACAATAAACATAAAGATTTACAAGTATCATTTAAAAGACCTACTACTTTCTGTATTGGTAATTCTACCCAACACTTATTATCCACTATACATTTATTATCAATTAAAATGGTATATAATGTGTCCCATTGTATAACTTAAAAGTCCCAAAGAAGATTATTTATACTACTTCCCATTTTGTAACCAGAGTCCCACTGGCCTACTCCAGAGTCTCAATGTAGACTTCTTCTCCACCCTAAATCTCATAGGGTTCTTCTTGCTCTCGAGTCACATGAGAAGCTTCCTTCTTTCTTCACTCATGATTCACTATAGATTAATGTTTTCCACTGACCAAACATACTTCCCAAATCACACATTCTTGTGTATCTCTTCGAGAATCTTCAACAGCCTTTGGAAATGCCTATTGTCCTTGCTCAATAACTCTGATCACTTTTATGATCAGTCCTCAGTTTCAAAATTCTCAAGAAATTCTTTCTTCTTTTGATGAATACCCACCCTCACTTACTTATGTGAAAATGGTTCACATGACCTATTAAATAATGGATGAATATTTATGAACAATATCAACTCTGGCTACCTACTTGGATTCTCACATACTGTCAACTCAAATATAAATTCTTCTTTAAATTATATTTGGATTCAGTATCAATACAGATTCATGGCATGCCTGGGTTGCATGGCACCCAAACGTGTTGTTCTAGATCTCTCAATTCATTTAACACATGAATGTGTTTATTAGTGAATTCATACATGTATTTTATGTTTCATTACCACTCAATCAGAAACTATTTTCATGTATTAATATTTTAGGTTCAATGTTTGTAGGTCATGAAATAAAACATGCATTATCCACACAATCCTTATTTCTCAATATGATTTTTTTTCTAATTAATTTTTTCACACACACACACACATGTTCTTTTAATTTTTTTCCAATGTGTGTTATGAATGTGTATTTATACCCTTTTTGGTTCAACTCTATATCTCTTCTTTATCTTCTTATGTATCTACCTCTTTGAAAGTTGATTTTTTGGGTTTCTTTATGTTTTCTATATTTTCTTCTTCAAACCCGAATGGTTTGTGTGCCTATGGATATGTTCTCATCCTTTCTTATTATTCATTCAAATTCACTAACACACTGTATCTAGTTGATTTTAATACATATTCACCTTGTATGCATCCTCCATTATCCTTCTCCTCAAGAGGTTCAAGTGTCCTCTTCTCTATGTGACCAGGAGCAACAGTTCTTCAACTTCACGCACACGGTTCATGTGGAACATCCTTAATGAACCAAAAATGGGTCACAATTTATTTTTTTATAGAGTACAACAAGGATTTAGGTGCACTAGTTCCATACATGTGGAGTTACCTTCACGAAAACACGATGAGTGTTCGTGAGAACCTATCACATTCTCTCGGATTTTATTGCACAGTGGGTGAAACTACTTCCCTCTTCGCACAGACGGTCTAAGAGTGTGTACAACCTGTTGAAAACCTAAGTAACATTTCTCATTATTGTAACAGGTTTGAAAATATACTTTCCCTATAAAATTCTCTGATTGAGTGAAACAATATTTTTCACAATTTTTTCAACACACAAATGTGTCGAGGGGCTCTTCATTTTATAGAGCGGATCAATGTGTAGAAATGCAGTCAATTTTTTTGTGAGATGTAATGGGATTTAAATATTTGAATTCCTAAGATATTTGGATATGTATAATGGAAAAACCCATTAAAGATATGTTGCGATACTCAGTTTGTTTCTATTCAAAATGGGATCTTTATTTTCAGTGTAATACTCATGTGCGTGTGTTTATGATTGCTTGAAAACAACTACTCCAAAAACATCGAATCGCACTGCCTCAACATATTCATCTTCTCTCATCCTACATGGTTTATTCGTGTTCTATTGCATACATGAAAATGAAATTGTATGCATGGGTTAGTTACATTAATATGATCCTTATGAAATGGATTTGATCATCCACGATGCATGGAAAAGAGATCATAGAGGTACATTTTCATCTATGTTGAACTGTTGCTTCGGGATGATCCTAGGTTGAAGATGAAATCGTGGAGGATCTATGATTGTTGGATCTGTTTGAATCGGTCACAGATGGCGGAAATTATATCATGGGATGTTGGATGGATAGTATATCCAAGATCTCATGTGAGATCAATTGAACGAATCATATTTTTTCAACATGTTCTAAATCTCGTCCCACATTGAAGCCATCATGCTGGTGGAACCCGATTTATAATACTCAACAACAATAAAATATCTTACTACCTTCCCGGTACTGCCCCATATTAGTGTTTTTCCAGGCACACTCTATGCCCACCCTTTTCATCCTGCAGGCACACTCTGCTCACATATAATCTATGGGATTCTCCATGCACTTTAGCGGCTTATAAATGACCCTCCTATAGGCTATGCCCAACCCATGACATCATCGGGAATTCTAGGGCTGGTTCCCAATACATGGTTGACCTTATGTCCCACAAGTTTTGGGGTCAAGAGGGCTCAACTAGCTTGAGGTTGGATCATTATTTAAGTGTACCACACAAAGACATAGAATAAAATGCATGGACACCTAACAATTGAAACCCACCTTTGAATACTAAGATCCATCCATAAATCCTCTTTATCTTCAACCTTGATTCTTATTTCTTCTATTCTTTATATAATAAAGGATTACAAAATAACATCATTCATATTCCTTCATCCAATAATGGATGGATCTCTTATTAAAATGTTTTAACAATGTTTTATTCATTGACACAAGCCTTCAAACGTAAGATCACTTTAAAAATCATCTGATTTTATAGTATAGATAATTTCCCAAGCATGGAATTGAATGCTATGAATCCATTAAAACTCTTTAGGAGTCATTATCCTTGCAAAAAGATCATCATATTGATACCAATGAGATATTCACATCTCATTGAACACGATTTAATCCAACTGTTATTGAAAGTACTTGTGAACTAAGACAATTTATATTCCAAGTGGGCATTTTTCAGAGTCAACAACATCACTGTAAGCATCACCACTTCAATCATCATGACAACTTTAATCCTGAAAATTCCATAAACATATTGAATCCTTATTGACAAAAAATGAAACACTATTCTCAATATATTTTATCTTTTACACACATCAATTACTAATTTGTAAGTACACATAAATTATTTAATAATTTTTTCCATCATTATATGTTAGTAATTTTTATTATTTTATAAAATATTCTTAATTGGGAAGTTGATCGTTATTCTTTTATATCAAATAATTCATTATAACAGTAGTGTTGGTAGTGTGATCATTTTATTACAAATATATATTTAAAACCATGTTAATTTTTCAAGATGATATGTGTATGCATCATGGGAATGGAATCCTTGAAGATTATATTTTAGGATAATTTTAGATAAAATATGATATTTTTTTAAATCATTTATTTTTCATCCAGATGGAAAATAATTCATAACATAAATTACTCATAAATATAATAAAATAGTTTTATTAATATATTTACAATCATTAATGATTAAAATGGTGTGGAATTTATAACATCAGTTATGTATGTGGATGAACTGACCAAATCCATATCATGTTAAACAAATGAATAATTAAAAATATAAAGTTCTATAAGTATAAAATAATATTACATAGACTAGGGATGTTAATATAGAATCATTATAGTAGATGATTAAAAAAAATAAAATATCCAGATTAGAAGGTTGTTGTAAATGATGGTGAAGAATGTTCTTCTTACATTAATGGATTTTATTTTTTCGAAAAAAGTTCCTTTAAAAAGAATAATTTTTGATTAATTCATGTATGTAGAGGCTACAATACATTTATGTTTGACATAGAATGGGTAAATTTGATTAAAATTGAAAATATAAATAATCTGAAATGTTTCACTATCATGGGTATAGAAGGAGACCATTTATATAACTTTTTTTACATAATATATGTTTAAATACTTATTACATAATGTCAATGGATGAAATTTTAAAAGGATACGGGTAGTCAATCCCCTAATTCACACAATTACAATTTATAGTTTCAAGTTACATTTTTTAACATGGTATCCTATCTATATACACACAAAAATAGAAAACATAACGAATTTTATCATTATAATTAAAACATTCTCTAATTAATTTAAAAAAAAATAATTTTTCTAAAATTAACTTTTAAATAAAACCATAATATATAAAAAAATTAAAAGATAATTGAATATTACACCAATAAAAATTGTTAATATTATTTCATATAAATGAAAAATTAAATAATTGATATAGTATTTGTTTTAAAATTGAAACATTATATTGGATTATCTATTTAAAAGTGTTAAATATAATATTTCATTAATAAAAACACAACTCCACAATAATATTAATTGGAAAATATGTACTTTTATGACTAAAATAAATTCCCCTTTTTACACCCAAATTATAATCATTCATGGAATGTTAGTTAATTTTTATAAACATTAAGTAAATATTTAATTATATTTATTAATTAATATAGGATATATTTCAATATTAAATAGAAACATATAATATGAAATAAAAAATGTTTTAAATAAAAAATAATCAACTATCCAAGAATAATTAAATTATCGTTACTTATATTTTCTTCTTTATTTATTTTATGTTATTAGATTCTTTTTCTTCTCATTCCATGATATTTTATTAAATACTTTTGTTTATATAATTTTCATGTTTTATAAATATTATAAATATATATACATAATAAAAAATGATTCTATAAAATTAATTTTATTTTACCATGTAAATTAGTATCATTAATTAATATTTCTAAATAATGAATTTTATATTATATAAATTATATAAAATGAAAATGTATATATAGTTAATAGTTTTTATATGTAAACAATCTTTCTGTATATCATCCATTTCATTATAATATTAAACATATAGGATCATTTCTAGTGTTATATCAAAGAACATGATACCCTCATATAAAATTAATACAACAAATTTATTAGAACACTAAATACTAAAATTTATTTTTATTTATTATTTTAATTTAATAATTAATATTTCATTAAAGAAAATTGTGGATTTTATAATATTATTTTTTTGTCTAAGGTTTTCTATTAGGATAGGTTTATTTATGCCACTGGTTATGATAATTCAAGATATTTCCTATTTGTAAAAGTATTATTGTAATCTCAAATTCATCACCTTTTAATTTATAAGAATTTAAAGGATGTTATCAACCATGGATTATAAATATTTTTTCATGTATACAAAAAATAATTATCTTTTATAGGTGAATATAATATGGTCATTTTTTTCATATATTATATTATTTACTTCTATCCCCAAAACATATTATTTTATAAAATATAATAACATAATTAAGAAATATAGAAAATGTTTTTACAGAGTGAAAATGTGTATAATGAAATGGGTGATATAGTGACTCATCAACCAATGATGGTTACCATCATCCAATAAAAGGTGTAAAAATTATTAAAATGAAGATACATTTAGAAAAAAATCTAAAATGTTATGAGAATATATGTTGGTCCCCAACAAAACATAAAAAATGAGAGAATGTTTATGAAAAATGCTATGTAAACTAAACATTCACCAACACATGATATTGTTCATAATTTTTTTGAATCACTTCTCTCTAATACCATCAATGTCATCATGCTGAAAAAATAATGTACATTGATACTTTTACATAGTTAAACCTAGTATGAGGATCTATTGATCATGAAAATAAATTTACATGTCCCATAATTAAAATAAAGCACAATACATTTAATATTATATGTTTAGAGTTTTTACATTGTCCCTCATACTTTATAACCATGTAAAATTAAAAAGAACATGTCTCTCCGCAAATTTTATAAATCATTTCTCATATTGTTTTGTCTACGTTATCCACGATAAATAAATTTAAACTACATTAGGGATTGTGTACCAAATTGGATCAATATATTTATATTTGATGAAATCTAAAAAGAACATTATAATTAATGAACATCTTGTGTACTTGTTCTTAATTCCCTGACTCTTACATACCCATATAAATGAATTATTTCTACAATCCAATAGGATATAACCTTAAAAACACTCCATTTTTAGAACTTCATGTAACTTTTTTTCATTTTTTTCACAAAAAATCTATATATTTTTTAATAATAATATTATCCTCTAATATTTAAGAAGACTGCATTATCAATATTTAATAACTATTAGTAACACATATATAGTTTAATACCATTTTAAAAAGGGGTAATTTAACCTTCTCATTTTCAATACGGATATTCATGTCTCCCATATATGGAAACACTACCCTTAACTAAGGGACTTAGGAAATGAATATAATCAACAAAATATAGAAAAATTTGTGTATAATAATAAAAATATTTCCATAATAATATACCCACTGATGTGGCTACGAAAACATCTCTGACATATAGAGTGAGTCAAAGTGAAAAGGCCCATAATCGATATTAAAATTTAATTATAAAATCTGAAATAGTGGATTAATATTCAATATAATAATCTAGAAACTTTATACCCAAAATATTATCAATAAAACAATCATATTCTATATTCACGGATTCTATCACAACTTTTAGTGGTTAAATCTTTAAATTAATGAAAAAATGATGTTTATGTTGTATGGAATGATACATACAATATCCCAGAGTTCATTTGAACATCAAAATGCATTTTTATAAAAATGATGAATATCATAAAAAATATTAATGATTTATTAAACATGAGTGATGCTTAGATATTTTACATTGAAACATTGAATAATCTTTCTTGATTACATAGAACCATGATAATTTTTTTATAGGCTGCAAAATGTTTTATGCACATCTAGGGACTCTTAGAAAAATCATGAATTAATGTTTACAAAACACTAAGGTGATATATTTGAAAATCCCTGATAATGATTAGATGGAGTTGATGAATCCTAAAAAAAGAAATTTTTTACCCATATATGATATTCTATTTAAGATTAATTGATTGATCACTATGTGATTAACAATTCTCTAAATACCGCCACCTTTTGTATATTTTTATTATAAAATTACTTCCAATATAACTAGATTCAATCCAAATTTCATCAAACCATTAGGAAATAGACTTCAATGGACAATATTTTATATTTTAATGATTCATTCCCCTTAAATTTCAATAACAACAATTCAAAAATAACTACTATTTGATTATTTATAACAATAACCCATATTGAGTTTATTGAAACTTATAGATTCTTAAAACATTTTAATCCACTAATTTTTAAAATATAATTTTATAAAATAAAAGATCATTAATAAATAGAAATAGATTAATATCATAACTATAATATATTTAACATTGGATTAGTAGTCAACAACTCTATTCCCAAATAACCTTCACTCTACATGAGAAATATTTGCTGAATGAAATGATTGTCAAGAACAATAGGAATTAGTTTTAAACCACTATCTCCTCCCTTAATAACCCCAAATAGATACCCATAGAAAAATGTTTTTGAAAATCTCCCTCATCCATAACATATTTAATTCTACCCAATTCATTTTGTGTTATTTAAAAAATTCCTTCAATTTTAAACAATACTAAACAAATATACTGGAAGGTTATAAGTGTAAATTGAGATTTTACACATTTAACAGAAGAGAGAAAATATATCATACCATAAGATAAATTTCATTACTAGAGTGGAAGCACCATCTATTTACCTATTAGTTTTATAGATTTAGGGTTACTTAATGATCGAAACATTTTGTTTCGACTACCAAATTTTGTATTGAATTGGTTTTGATTTCATTAATTTTATATTTAGTATAGACATATTAAAATAACAAAAATTCATTAAATGTAATCTTTTTGGTGAAACGGTATCTAATAATGATTTTTTTTATAAAAGAATGATCTATATTATTTGATTTATAATTTATATCACTCATGTAAAAGCACTATATGGGAATATGTGGAGACACATCAAACATAATGTATTCACATTTTTTATTATCTATATTAACAAGGTTAATGATTTATTGTATACTAATTGCTAATACAAAATCATAATTTAATGGATATACATATTATTAACTTTTAGAAAATAGATACAATAATATACATGATGTAATTCACCTCCAGAAGCTATCTTATTGTCATCCATAGAACATACCCAACAATTTATCGAATAACCAAATAAAAATATTTATGTTTAGTAATAAAAAACATTAAATCTAACATATTCTTTATGAAATAATGTATTGAATTCATTATTTTTAATTTAAATTATTATTTTCAATACTAATAGTGGAAAAACATTCTTGTAAATAAAATGATATCATTCGGAGTGGGTGTCATAAATATAAAACTCAAAATGATCCACCTACAATGGGTCACACAAGAAATCATCCCATCTCCAACCATTGATAATTTTAATTTAGTCACAACTAAGGATATAATTAAATAGGAATATGATATGGAAAATAAATTAACAAAAATGTTACAATATTTTATTATAGAAATTAATATATATTTCGTCCATTGACCATCTATATGTTAAAGAAGAATTTTTCTAAATAATCAATGAAATATCAAATTCATTTTTCGTATAATTTAAAAATGTCATTTATTTTTCTTTATTTTATCCTCTATAAATTATTTCATGAAAAAATTACAGAGAAAGATCCATTGATTAATTTATATCTAGATGTATAGATTATCTATACGGAATACAATATTTTTGAGATGTTAATCAGTCTGATAGTTCTTATACCCTAGTTCTTTAGTTAGTCCATAAAAGGTTTTAATTATCAGGCATTAGTTTTTGTTAAAATTTTTTCACAAAATACAACTAGTTTCACTATATAATCTTACTATTAATAGATTATATTAAATTATTTTTGTTTCACAACCCGTTTATAGATTTAAAAGACACTTTTCACTACCATAACAACTAATATACTAATAAATTTCAATAATTGAATAGATCAAAAAAATGTACTTAAATAAATCCATAATATTTATAAATGTACGCTGAAATCATATAGTTTCATTTTTTAGTTAACTATTTACCCAAATTGGGACTCTAATGAAAGACATATAGTGTTCTGATGACATTCATATATTGTTTCCTTGGAATAATATCCCATATTTTATTGTATTAAAAATTTTCAACGTTATTTATGAATTTAATTAAATAAAATATATTTTATAACAACCTGTTATATGGTTTTTAGTTCCACATGGGGAATATAATTTTTTTCAAAGCCTTCATTATTAATTTTTAATCAGAATTTTTTAGTAATCAATGGTGGTTTTATATTGGTATTCCAAATAAAATTCGATGTTCTTTATAGAATCATATATACACTTTTTATGGATGAGTATTAAAGGAAAATAGTTTCATATCCATTATATTAAATGATTTTAGAAATATTCTTAATACTAATAAAATAATTAATTCCAAATACTCATATTTAATTGATTATAGGATTATAAATATTCAATATTTTATAATTCTAAAATAATATGTTCATTTTGGATATGTACATCATTATGAGAGCATATAAATTAAAAAATATATATAGTAGGTCCATGTAATTATTCATTGATTAGGACATATATTTTATTATCAGAAAATGTAGTCAATAACTATATTATCATGCATAGAAATTATTACTAACAATTGATGTTTAATTCCAGGATTCTAAATATATTCTTCCACCTGGTTGTATATAAATTTTGTGCAATTATATATGTGATGATTTTGTTACAGCAAACATATTTTTAATTTCACTTTGAAACTGATTAGTTCTTTTTAATGGATTTGTTATATGGGTAATCCCTATTACCTTACCTATACAAATGAATAAATCAATAAACATGATAATTTAGGCTTATAAATAAATTAATTTAGGAAAATTGGATAAAAAAATTCAAATATATTATCTAGGATAACCTCAATGATTATAATTTCTTCAGATTCAATGATTTTTATACAATGATACACATCTATAAGGAATAACATGTATGAGTGTCATCCCATGTGAGTTTGGGATAATCTATAGATCAAAATCATTGGCCGCATTTGACATAAATATTTTTTACCTAATGGAAAATTCTAATGAGTTACATTTAATCATCATCTTCATAATAGAAAAAAGTAAAAATTATTATTAATAATAAATTATATTTTTCCATAGTCATTTTACATTAAATAAGAACTAAACCATATGTTTAATTAAAACATCCTATACTATTATTGAAATCTAATACATGCCCTGTATCATAATGCTATATTATTAAAACATAGTGATGGTAATTTATTCTTAATAAGATAAAATTAGTCTATCTCAAGTCGTTTCCAAAAACATCATAATATTTGGGGAAACTAATATTTATCCCATAATCAATAAATATGATTAAAATAATAATCTTCTTTAATTATATAATAATGATTATGTCATGATTTATTATCATATTTAATGTTCACATGAGGTCAACCATGTATGTTATATAAGTGTCCATCAAAAATAAGGATTTTTCATCAATTTTATCCTTATAAAATTGAAATTTTAGATATAAGAATCTCAATTTAATTTTTTTTAATGATTATATTTATTAACTCCCCACAAACTCATTATTTTCTTTCAAAATTTACAAAACATGATTTATTTTATGTTTTTAACATGGTTAATGATGTTTCCTTATATATTTTTCAAATTATTTTTTTCCTATTAGGAATATTTCATAATTATTTTGAGGAAAAATTCACCAAATTTTGTCCAAATACATCTTGAAAATACTAATAATTTTCATAATCAAAATGAGAGAATAAAAATATTCCTATCAATTATTTTATTTCATTCCCACTAATGTAACATATTGATATGGATAAACAAAATTGGCCATATCCAAGCATCCCATAAAAACTAAACCTCACAATGATTGTCTAATTTTCTTACTTCACCGTACTGATAATAGCCCTATGAGTATCATTAATGTCAATATTATTGTAGGGTGTTGGTTACTCACATTTTACATTAACTACCAATTCCATCTATATATGATCCTTCAAAATACTGAGAATTACATTTTCAATGAATCATTTCCCATATTGAATATGAATTTTTTAATACAACCCCATGAACATCATTTTTGGTGGACTAAATTGTTCCCTTTGATTCCATATTAGGAATGAGGAGTCATTATTGATCATAATAAAAACCTTACCATGTCATTAATTCAATATAAAATTATTCATTTATTTTAACCCTCTACTTTATAAAGATACAAAACTAATCATTTATTTGGAATTAACATCATCCTAGATCCACATATTAGATTATTTTCTCATCATACCAGGATTTCGGGATTTCTATTTTTTATATTCTATATTTATTTCTTTGTTTACCACTTTTAGATACCAAATTTAAATCCTAGAGTCATTTAAAACACCATTATTAGTATTTTGTTTCTCTCGTGATGTCTATTTCGTTTTGGGAAACATCATTTTTTGTATTAAGATCAAATCTTCCACAGATTCATTAATTTTCATCATTATCTATCATATCTTCTACATCGTCTAAAAAAACTATGATTTCTTCAATGTGATCTATAATGTTCTATACCATCTCCACTTATATTTAACATGATCCCATATTTTATTTATACAGGTTTTTATTTTTGTATAAGACTATATACATTTATTTACACATGTTTTTTCAAACCATGAATGACTTTATTTTGGTTTCTTTATCATTATCATCATCATGTAATATCACGTAACAATAATAAGAAATATTCCCTAAATTTTTATATTTAATACAAGTATGTTTTTCTTTCCCCTGATCTTCCTTTTCCAATTATCTAATATTAATCTAATGAAATAACATTATATCATCATTATTATGATCTTGAGGTTATAATTTTACTAAGGGTATCATATTTTCCTTCAATTATCCCTTATATCATTCTTCGTTTGGAAGTAGTACATTAAACGTTTCCTTAGAATATAATAAGAATGTGTACTATGATTTATTTCTAATTTTATACACTTTGTGACATTCTCATACAATATTGAATACATTGGATTTACATGTGGGGAAAATCTACTCAAGAATAATTTAAAAAAAATCACATCAACAATGATTTCTATAAGGCCATGCATATCTTTTAAAATAATCATAATCTAGTAAAAAATGCAATAAATTATTTCATTTTCATTAATTATTAAATAGGGATATTTTATTAATATGACTTATAGGATTTATTCTACATCATTTTAATAACGTGTATAATTATTTAAAAGATTCTCCCATATAATTGGAGTCATCAACCATTTTTTCAAATAAGTGTAGATACCGATAAACAACATTTAACCTAAATTATTTATTTTATTGAAATACAAATACAATGTTTTTTATTATATGTATTTTCATACAACAATTTATATAGTCAAAAATATCTTAATCATTACATAAAAATATAATTTCATTCCTTGTGAGTTAAAATGATATCTAATTTTATTTTTCCATAACTACAAGGAACTATGATAAAATATAATTATTCCCTTAATTTCACTAATTATACCATAATACCTCATACAAAGGTAACCCTACAGAGAACCTTATTTTCTAATACAACTTGTTAGTCCCTGAAAAGATTTATAGTATGTTATGGTAGTGAATTATAGAGTTTTATTAATAGATTCTAGTCAATAATCATTATAAATAATTAGTTGTAAAACTTATACATTTTTCCAAAAAATAATAATGAATAAAATATAGTAAAACCATGAGATATTACTTAGTATACCCAAATGGTGTAATACATGGGGCATGAATGTTAATGTATCTATTAACTTGATATCCAAGGGATCACTACATTAATAACTTCAAATAAAGAGAAGTCACACTATTCCTCTTGGATTATAATCATATAAAACCAAATAAATATTTTCTCTCCTTCTAGTGTGGAGCACACTACACCTCATGTACTATCTTCTTCATCTTTAAAACAATTTGTAAAAATTCAAGGGATGGTTTAAAAAATAAGATCCCTATCCATTTATGTGGATGATGTCATGACCTGAACCTCCAAGGCCTAAAAGGATGGAAGCATTATGAATGTAAAAACCACATTCATACTTTTAATAGGTTAAGGAATGACTAAATAAATTAAAATGAATAACAGAAATGGGTGTTCCTTACTTAATGTACCTATATTCAGAAACCCAAAAATCAACATTCAAATTTAAATAGGAATAATGAAAAAAACATTTAACATCAAGAGTGTACATAAATTAGAAATAACCTTAGGGAATACATCAATGTATAATAATATATCATAATAAAATGTGAAAAAACACTCTCATATAGTAATGGATTCCCGAACTAACAACAAACAAATTATAAGAAACTGAAGATAGCCAATCTCTTTATCTCTTAGTCTAACAATTTTACACATTCAATGTAATAATCTATCACTATTTTCTACCAATTTAACTATTGATTATCCTTTCATATCAACATGACACAATACATTTAGAAAAAACCCATGTAGAGGTCAGTATATACATACCAAAAAGGACACCCCAAAAAACCTCATGGGATAATTATATATACAATAAAAGTTATATAATTCCATACAAAAAATTAAAATAAATCAAAGGATATATTCTAATAAAGAATCATATAAAATAACGAAACTGGGTGTCAACATCCGTAACCCAAAAAAGGAAGATGTGTCTTAAAACTACTCTTATGTCCCATATAAAATTCCTCACATCTGATGTGTCTAACCATGAAATTCATGTTGAAGAGAAATGACTATCCTCTTCTCCCCATCCGAAGGGTAAAAAAATCTAATAGTTGACACAATACATAGTCCATCAACTTAGGGAAAAAAGGGTGGCGGTTTTACTCAATTTATAGAGTCATTTCACCATTTGAATCAATGGATTCCAAAAAGTGGAGGAAAGAAATGTTCCCTAGTGCTCTATGGGGTTCCACGCAATAGATATATAGACCGTGCACTGGTGTGATGGGGGTACCAATAATTAGGTGTACGAATTTGACCTTATTCATCATTAGGGATACACTCATCAGAAAGATAAATATAGGGGTCCTACACACTATTCTCAAAGTGGGTTTCTAATGATACGATCATTATGATGATCATACTAGATCATTTTTTTTCAGTCACTCATTTCCTGAATATGCTTCATAATCACAACACCTCACATTATATTTTAAAATTCTCTATGATGAATATATTCCAATATATGTGGAAAAACTCTCGGTATAGGCAACCGAGTGGCCCAAATCCAATACACGAAAAAGGAAATACACGATGTGGAATTCCTTTATAGAAGTACATGAAATGCACACAGTGTCACACCTCATGGGACCTCACCTCTAATACTTATTGTTACCTCACATACACAATTCATGGATATCCATGTACTACTACATTTATCGTATGGGTATTATATGCCATTTGAGGGACACCTGATCACTTTATGGGAAAATATAGTTATTCATGTGTACATATAGTCAAGACTGTGTATATATTATCATTCCCTTATATGTCATACCATGACAGGGTACCTATATTTTCACAAGTACATGGTGTTTTCTATGTCTTCCTTTTCATGTCAATGTTCCTTAATATGTATGGGACAATTTATTTCTATTTTAAATGATGAACCTCTAGGATAGGGTCACATGGTATGTATATAGATATACCTGACATTTGATCTTTAACATTCCATGAAAACCTAGAAGAAATAATGGACGGACTATATGGTGTTTTTTCCAAAACTTCTGAAATATATTTTTTATATTATTTCAAAGGAGAACAAGTACAACAAAGAGCAGTCCTTCAAGGGGGATGAAAGTGATGCAGGCCAAGATAATCCCCTTGCACCACACAAAGACACTCAAGGGGAAGAGAATGGAGACTATCATAAACCATAAGAGTCTCCTCCTGCCTACCCAAACAAGCAAGAAAATCAGTAACATTGTTAGATTCCCTCCAACTATTGTGGATTAATCTTCCATGAATTGTTTATGCCTTACACCTTCAAATGAGATAAATCAATTGCCAATGAATGTCATAACTTCTCTCCATGACACTACTTCTACCACATGCACCATAGATTACATCTCGGGTCTCAGATCTTTGGAGAACCACACCAGATCAGTCTCTAGTAGAAGATTCATGTCACCAAAACCATGTATGTCTTTTCCCATCGTATCATCCTGCACCAAAGGATAAAGTATTATGAATATCTCCTATAAAACACGTCTCCATCACCCAGAACACATAAATACATCTCAATAAATCTATATTTCACAATACTAAATATCTATCAAACATTCACAATAAATCCAAGACTTTAATCACACTCAACCGACACCAGCAATGTGGAGTCAAGACCATGTGAGCTAATTGTGAAGAATATAATGAACGATGTAGAGAAATGAAATTAATAAATATAAATCCATCATTGGCATAACATTCATGTCCAATTAAAACCTAAAACATGTATTTACGGGTCATATAATATCCCATTATGGAGATAAATTTTATTAATAAAACTAAAATTGGATAGAGATCATGTGAAGGTCAATAAAAGATATAAGAAAAAAACATATAATTATATACATGATAAGAAAATGACATATTGGTAATAATTGGTAAATATAATAAGATTTATGTACTATGGATCTATCTCTAATGAAGATCTTGTTCTCTAGTGATAAATAAGTTCCACATAACTTAATTTTTTCTTCTCAATTCACCAACTTCCCATCATTAATCTATATCCTCATAGTTTCCAACAAAAATGGAGAATGTTCTCCTATTTTATTATTATGGATATATTATTATGCCTATCAATAAGTCATTATATTTTATATAGTGGATTAAATTAGGTTATTCCATATAAATAAAATAAATAAATAAAATATATATTTTACAAAATGCACACAAAAATGGTCCCCTCCAATAAAAATTCAAATTCGATAATGATTTGGTCATTCCTAAGCTAAAACCTATATTCAATATTTGTACATGGTATTAGATTTTATGTTTGACGTATATCACAAAAAAATCCATTTATATTATAATGATGTATGTCTGATACTTAACATATATTAATATTATTTATATAAAAATTTTGGGGTATCAAGATACTTTAACTCCACTTCAACTCCATTGATAAATCTAAAAATATACATTTAAATAATTAATGTTATAATCTCACAAAATCAAACTCAATACATTCTCCCATTAGGGAAGGAAATTAACCCTAGAAATTATAATCTAAAAAAGGCTGGGACATTATCTCCCAATTTAAATATCACACCCCGTGGTGATTTGGTGTGTGCTCTCATGTTTCCAAAGAATACAATTCATATGGACGATTTATCACACAATAACTTCTCCTACCAATACTATATTTTCTATGGGTAATCTATGAATGTGGATCGATCAATTATATCTATATCTGCCTATTCAATGATGTTCATAAATTATTGAACAAATATCCTCAATAGTGGCACATGAAAGACTTAATTTTGTGAGTACATATATGAGGGAATAACTAGGTAGTAAGAAAGCTGTATAACCCTTAGTATCATCTTCAATGTCTGGATGAACCTTTGGTATAACATGTCTCCCCATAAAACAAATACAATCCCCGCTATATTGTAAATATATAAAAAACATGGCCTTCCACCCTAACCTAAAAGTTCATATTTTTTCAATGCTGATATAATATATGTCAATTATGGGTTATCCTCACATGATCATAGATCACCAAAAATGTATGTGTCATCTTTAAAACAACATATATCCCAACATGAGCTGCATATCCAATGTTAGTCCAGGAAAATGGTAACCTACAATATCTCTTGTAAAAGGCCTCAATACTTTCCATGTAGATAGTTATGTGATATATGTTATTTTAATTAAACTATTATATGGTAATGTTATCCTCCCCACACAATACGAATTCAAACAAAGAGACTCAAAAAATATCATTTAACATCAAGATAATACACTCAGTCTATCCATCAATCAGATGGTGGAGTTCTATAATCATATTTAATGGTGTCCAAATTCATCATATTATATACATTATAATAGTAATGGTAACGAAGAATCATGGTCAGAGACAATAATCTATGGTATCCAAGGAAACTAGATGATCTCTCAAATGTAAAAATGCACTAAAATCTCAGCTGATCTCTATTTTGGGATGGTATGTATCTATTCTGGAATACTGAGTTTTTCAATAATGTCATTTATAACAATTTGGTTTTTAATATTTCTATATAATCCCTATAATATATTCCATTTATATTCCATACCATTTCATCTATTGGATCTTAAGAGGCTCTTTCAATCCTACTAGTACATGGTGTCCAACCTTTTCCTATTGAAATTTTGGACCCTGAGAAATGAGCTCAACAATGACCCACCTCATTCCATCCAACCAAAAATTCCTCTTATGATCCTTGTAAACCATTTCCATAGTTGAATATATAGCCTTGAGGTGATGTGTGAAACTTCCTCATCACCTCAATAAGTTACATGACTAGAACTATAATTAATCATCGATTTTTTTTGAACTATTATCCTCCTTCATAAAATCCATATGTTGTATCTTTAGAGAATATATTGTCACATAAAGCCTCATATTCAAGATCTTATAACCAATCCTTTATCAGAAACAGATGAAGTGGAAGAATCAACACTATCAACTGATGAAACACTACACCCTAGTAATCCATGAGGGGTTTTTGGAGTGAAGCCAACTACTCAAATACATCCTCTACCTAGAGGGAATGGGATATTTTTTTAGGGTATTTTTCACCATGTTTAAACTCCAATGACTATATAATTTATAAAAATAAAAACCATACATTAAATAAAACAATATTATATGACTCAATTTATGATCTCTCAAATAAATATGTACCTATGACATTTGATGTTTGAGTAAAAAAACAAATCGTAGAATATATTCCTACGAAATATTCAGAGAATAGAAACCCATAATAAATTACCAGTCATGAGTCTTGTAGTTGTCCACATTTTATTTCTGAATTAACCCATATGTGATCATTATGTTCGTTTTCATGAAAAAACATTAGATCCATGCTCTAGTGGCATCTCATAACATTGAAAAACATACACCCTCCTCTGATATTATCAAAACAAGAGATTTTTTTTAACCATAGTCTAACCTCATTAAGAGATCCATATAAATTATCAATCATGGTAAATAGATGAAATTTTCATTCCAAGAACCTAAAATGGAATTTTATCCTTGAGATATCTTCCACATTCCTCATGTTGTACCAAGATAAATGAAGGAAACTCTAGTCCCATTATATTATATTTGGTGTCTCCCAAATAATAACTTCATTATTCATCAATAAAACCATTTATAAATATTTATTGAGTAGAAATACCATGTAATATTAACTTTATAGATCCATAGATATCACTTGAATAGATTATCATAGTGGTGTTTCCCCTAGAGTTTGTCTAGAACCATCAGTAAATGATTGATATTCTAGTACTATATCAATGAGTAAATGATTGAGTCATAAAAAAGATAATAAAAAATTTATCCTTTTACAACAGTAATATGTATTTCACAAGAACCATAATGATCTTATAATAATTCATCACACTAAAATCCATCACCAAGATAACATATTTTCCATATTTACATTAGAATGAAGTCATCCAAATATCATCCTAAAAACGCTCAACTAGTTATAGACATAACAGATATCAATCTAAATGAACTAACATGTTTCTCTCAAATAATCAAAGTGTTCTTATATCCTCAGAATGGGGTATATTTTAAATATCATTACCTAGTTCACCATGCGATAATATAAAAAAACCTCACACACTCATCAACCTTTTACATGATAAAAATTTGATCTTCCTTGGGGGTGACATTGAGTCTAATAGAACCATTCTCTCAGTGGTCCTCCGACTACACCCTAATCTCCTAGATCATAATAGGGGTCATCAAATATGCCACATAGTATATTGGTGTTGTATAATGGTCTATGTTTTTGAAGAATTACATCTACATCCTTCGAGGATTTCCCAACAAATCATCTGGGAAGACATCCATGTAGTCATCCTCCACCTACGGTATACGAATTCATAATGATACCACAATTCTATGTGATAAATTTACCAACATATGTGTAATGTGTTACAACCTCTTTTTACAAGACCCACTCATTGATCCATGGCATGTATCTTGCCCACAATAGAGAATCTCATCTAATATATCCATCAAAATCTATCTAATTTGGCAGTAAAATAGATATGGTCCAGAACTATAAAATACAATTCCTTGACTATGATGAAATCATATGTTTCATTGTGATGACAAAATTTACCATGAGAAAATATGTCCACCAATAATGAGATCACACATTCAATATATATGTGACATCAAAAAAATGGATTTGTTTAAGAAGATCTACCAATATGTTCTTGAATAAAGTCTCAACGGGAAGCTCCATTTATAAAAACTGATGAGAATTTAGTAAAATGGAAAAGACATATGTATACTCGTAGTGGGAAAATGATTGAAAAAAATATTATACCTCTAATTATCATGTCTATGTCATAGTTATAGTCAACCATAGAAACAAACATCCCATGGCCCTATCTGTCATCCCTATGAACCAAGCATGGGACACCATATGGTTGTGGTAGTTTTAATAGAATGTAATCTCCCCCTCCAATGGTAGATCCTACCTTTGGATCAGCACCTTTTCGTCTACCGGTACCACTTCACTATGGGATTCGCTGGGACACTTGGGAGATCCTCAGTAAATGTGTTGTAACTTCCATGTTGGTCTATCCACTCCATATTTTCCCTCATTAGAAAAATAGTTATGAAAATAGAATGAAATGTTACCCCTACTTTAACAATAATAGTTCCACCCCTCTCTTATATTACTAGATCCCATTCATGTAGTATGTTCCAAAGTTCAATGATCTTAAGCCCTTCCATGGGGAAAACTTCTATACCGGAATACTTAAAACTGGGGAATGAAAGTTGTTGTATAAGACTCTATCCTATGATGACCACCACATCCTCTAGCTTCTCTATGTACCTCCAAAAGGAATATCTGTATAATCGACTCACACCCTATAACTATAGCATAATTATGTATGCATTGGGAGAAAATGGATGCCCATATGCCTCTACGGGGACCCTACACGAACATCAACACCCAACATAATCTATATCTAATCATGTTAAGGGACTGACATGTGAGGTTAGTGATCCTTTAAATATACATAGAAACAGTTATACCACCATTGACGTAGCTTGTGATTCTCCAAAATCTTCATTGAAGATAGACACAAAGCGTAGTCCTCAACAAGAAATGGCTTGTGGAAATATGGACATAAGATATTCTTATCATCATGGGTTTGAATTATCATTCTTTACAAGTTTTCTATCTCTCCAAGGTAATAAATATAATATTGAATAATTATCTAGTTGGTATGGTTTTGAACAAGCCTTAAAAATTGAATCACTGACTCAATCCAAATGATGTTTTCGTGAGGATTTGGCATACCATGGAACCTCATTAGTCTCTAATGATTGAACTCATGTTAAAAAATAATTTTTTCACATAATAATATTTCCATGATATTAATATCTAGTTCTCAGTAGGTAGGAGTGGTAATCCATAGAAAATATGGATGTAAAAAATTCGAACATGTCTAAAAAACAGATGTCTCATAACCCAATTTATCATTATCACATACTTATATTGGTAACCAGGAAGGATTTTATTATAGAGGAATCTTAAAAGTGATATTGAAATACCATGGTAATATTATAATATATATATATATATATGAATTCTCAATTATAGTAAAAAACCCAATCTACTAAGATATGTGTAAAAATAGTGTTTTATAACAAATATCTTGTTATTTTGACAAGACTAGCAGGTAGTCAGTGTCATGGTGAATAGATATGTTTGCTGATGCACCGAAACAATATTCAATAGACTAAAATACCGTCTTGAGACAATATTACCTGATTTCCCTATATCCCAAATAAAACCAAACTTTGAGTCCCTCTCATAAATCAAAATGAAGGATAGAGAACATGCCTTCCTATAATATGATTGGGCTACCAAAAAATAACTGAGTAGAAATAACAATAATTAGAGTAATTTTCCTAATGTACCAATATTAATAAACCAAATCCTCCCCATGTAAAACTGTAGACAAATAATTAAATACTAAAAAAGATGAGTATAACCAGGTATAAAATATCATATAGTTAGTCTGTCAGAGTAAAATATAATAATGAAATAAAATTTGAATAATACATTCCCAATTACAAATGGAGTCCCATCCAGACAACAACTGGGATAAGGGAAACTGATGAGAGCCTTCCACCTGATATCCTAGTTTATCCATCATACATATACAATACAAACATGTATAAATATTATTCAAAGATGTATCTACAGATCTAACTACCATCAAACATGAACTGAAACATGTGGAAAAATCCCATGTAGGGGTGATTATATAAATA
Organism: Viscum album; assembly: GCA_963277665.1. Lineage (NCBI taxonomy): Eukaryota > Viridiplantae > Streptophyta > Magnoliopsida > Santalales > Viscaceae > Viscum > Viscum album. The sequence continues at coordinate 1,914,721,091 of OY728125.1, read as the reverse complement.
CAATGAAGAAGGCCCTAAAAATATAAAAGGAGGCAATATAAACTATGGGAAAAGAGTGTTTTAGTTGCAGTTTTAAAAACAGCCCCAAAAAAACCGCCACTAAATTTTTTTTAAAAATATTTTTTATTTTTTAAAAAATAATATTCCAAAAAAAAAAAATTTAACGGCGATTTTTTGAAAACCACCACAAATTGAAGAAAACATTTTTCATAATATTATAAAAATTAATTATTAATTATTAATTGTTATTATTAGTATGTATAATTAAATATAGTTTATTATTTATTATTTTATATATTTATAATGTTTCAATTAATTAATATTTATAATTATTAGTAAATAATATGTTGAAACGGAATGAAAATCATAAATAAGTAGAAGAATATACTTCGGCATCAAATGACCATAACTTCTGATCCGGGAGTCATTTTCGGCTCCACAACCAGTCAAATCGAAGTTTATCAAATGACAAAAAACTATGTGACATTTAAGTCACGTGATAATCAAAAAATATATATTCAAAATTCAAAAGTTGAAAATCGAACTCGAACATCAAACAACCATAACTTTTAATCAGGGTGTCTGTTTGGGAACTACCACATATCAAATGAGTATTATACCCATTTTTATTCCACCAGAATGGCCTAGAAGGCCTCTGAAACAAAGGTTTTAGTTGCAGACACTAATTGCATAAAATTCCAACATTTATAACATTCGATCCAAGTGTCCATTTGGCATGTACCGCATATCATATTGAAGCTCATTTCACGATCTTCGATATGACTGGTTGTGGCACTTGAAAATGGTTATCAGATCATATTTTATGACCATTTTAGTTTTTCAGGGTTTATAGAGGTTCTTAACGTTTAATGATTCATTTATTTATTTATTTATTTAATAATAATTAATAATTAATAATTATTTATTATTTATTTAAATATTATTTATTATTATGTATTTATGTATTTAAGTATTTATTTATTATTTAAGTATTGTGTAAAAATTAATTATTAATTTATTAATAATTTATTAATTAATTAATAAATAATAAATAATTAATTATTAATAATTATTAGTTTATTATTCGTTTTTTAATCAATTAATTATTATTTATTTATTTATACATTATTAATTACTAATTAATTAATTAATAATAATTAATTGATTAGTTATTATTTATTAATTATTAATTATTAATTATTAGCTATTAGTTATTATTAATTATTTATTATTAATTAATTATTTATCTATTTATTTAGTTATGTATTTATTTCAATATTATATATTATTTATTTAATTTTCTTTATTCTTTATTCTTTATTCTATATTCTTTATCTTTTATTATTTATTCTTAATTTTTAATTTAATGAATATTAATTTATTATTTGTTTATTTCTCATTAATTAGTTAATTAATATTTATTAAATATTGATTATTTATTTAATATTAATTAATTAATTAATTAATATTTATTAAATATTAAATATTGCATATTGCATATTAAATATTAAAATTAGAATATTAATTATTAATTATTAATTATTAATTTTATAATTATCAAGTATTAATTATTAGTTATTATTAATTATTATTAATTAATTAATAATTATTTGTTTATCTGTTTATTTATTTATTTATTTTTTTATTTATTTATTATTGATTATTTATTGATAATTTATTAATAAAATATTAATCAAATATTAAATATTAATGAAATAATAATTATTGAATATTTCATATTAAATATTAAATTTAAAATATTAATTATTAATTTAGAATTATTCATTTTATAATTATAAATTAATAAGTATTAGTTATTATATATTATTAATTATTAATTAATTATATATATATTTATCTATTTATTTTTTATTTATTTAGTTATTTATTATTTATATATTATTTATTCTTTCTCATTTATTATTTATTATTTATTATATTTTAACTACTAAATATTTATTTATTATTTATTTATTATTCATTATTGATGTATTTATGTATTTATTTATTATTAAATATCAAAAGATTAATTTTTTATTTATTTATTAACACTTTATTAATTATTTATAAAATATTTATAAATTTTAAAATATAAAATATAAATTCTTTATTCTTTATTCTAAATGATCAATTATTATTTATATTTAATTTTTAGTTATTAATTATTAATTATTAATTAATTAATTATGTATTTATTTATTTTTTTATTAGTTATTATATTATATTATTATTTATTTATTTATTATATATAAAATTATATTTTAATTAATTTATTATTTATACATTATTTCTATATATATTATGTTATGTATTATATATTATATATTTTCTATTTTCTATTATCAATTATCTATTAGATATTATCAATTATATATTATCTATTATCTATTATCTATTATATAGTATATAATATATAATATATAATATAAGATTTAATTTATAAAATATATATTATATTATATATTATATATAAAATATATAACATATTTTATATATAATATATAATATATTAGATATTAGATATTAGATATTAGATATTAGATATTATGTATTTTGAATTATATATTATGTATTATATGTTATATGTTATATATTATATATTATATATTTTATATTAAATATTATACATTATATATAATATATGATTAATTATTAATTATTTATTTTTGAATAATAATTATTGATTAATAATTATTTAGTTTGTATCTATTTTTTATGCATTACTTGTTTTTCCAATTAATATATATATGGTGTGTGTGTGTGTGTGTGAGAGAGTGTATGTATATTAAATTCGATTTATTGATCACATAAAGAGCCAGCTAGATTGGTAATGTCTTTGGAGAATAAGAAAGTGGTAAGAGGTTCAAATCTCACCCAACATGGAATTTATATATTTAGCATGTGTCTGTGCATGGACATAGACTTATGCATGGAGATGGATGGGCATGTGCGTGGTTATAATAAATAAAAAAGTAAATAAATAAATTAATTAATAAATTATGAAAATAAATAAATAAGTTATGAAAAGAAATAAATAAGTTACGAAAATAAATAAGTAATAAATTAATAATTAAATAATAAATAATAAATAAATTAAAAATAAATAAATTACTAATATAAAAAAAATTAAGAAATAAAAAATTTAAAAATTTAAACAATTTTAAAATTTTTAAAAAAAATATTAGAAAAGATTTAGCGACTGTTTAAACCGCTGCTAAAAAACCTCTATAATAAAAAATTATAAAACATATAAAAAAAATTAAAAACAATTTATTGGCGTTTTAAACCGCCACTAAAAACTGCCGCTAATTATTCCCCGACACACGATTTAGCGGCGGTTTTCCAAAACCACTGTAGAACGATTTCGCGGTGGTTTAAACCTCCGCAAAATAAATTTTTTGGCATAGTGATAAATATACTACATATTTCATATCAACCCATATAAGGATGGGGAAAAGATATATGGTCACTAAATATTCATAATAATAGAGAAATATGATCTTTACCTCCACATCACATAAAAATGTGTTGAGTATTCTTATACTTCTAATTGTCCATCTCTAATTGATAGAAGCTCACATGTCTGTCTAAAAATGTTTTCTGGGGGACCCTCACCACAGTGCTAGACAATAACATGAGGGGGAACAATATCCAATAGTTGAACACCTATCAAGTGCATTGGTGTGTGTTGGTGGTCCACTTAGTATATACAGGACCCACTCCATGGTATGTCATGGGGATGTACTCAGTCGATATAGGACCCACTCCCTAGTGATATTTGGTGGTTCCGCTCTATAGATTGAGAATACACGTCCTGGTTTGATGGGGGTGTAGCCATTATTAAATATAAGATCTACTCCACAGTGAATCTGGAGGAACCACATAGAAGAATTAGTTTTATGGTGGACCGATTCCCAAGAGTGATAAGGGGGTTTACAACCCTGAAATCATTAAGATTATTTAGGTGAATCAACACTATTGATTAAGGGTTTCCTGATGAAAATTGACAATTGAATCACCGGATGTTATATATCAGAAGACCACAAAAATTTAGTCATAATGTTATATGATGAAATATTCATAGTATATGATACTAAATGATAAAAAATTGAGGTCCATAAGAAGGATATACACATAGTGGATGTTACTGTGAAAATGACACAACATGTAACTAGGGTAACATAGTGTGTGAACAAAACAAGATAACAAGATGTGTACTCATATGTATATGTTTTGGTTGACCATGTTGTACTAAATAGAATATACAGGTATAAAACTTTGTTTGTTATCCACATTTGGACAATACATGTGTGTATTTTGCTTCCCATGTACATCTAACTATGATTGTTTACATCTAATCATTCATGTGTACTTAGGGTTGTTCCCATGTATCTGGACATGTACAAGTACTATGTCATTGATGAGTACTCATTGTTATACACATGTTCATATGCATGAAAAGATTCATATACTGCTGGATAACATTTCTAGTGATAAATAAATTTTTACATGGTGTGTAGAGGGTTTGGAAAATCATGTTATACTTATCTCTTTCCAAAACACTAGCCACAAAATCCAAGGTACTAAAAAACATATCTCATATAAACAAATAGCGTAGTATACATTTTCAATGAAATAATGAAGTATATATATGAATCTTGCCAGAATACCACTACCAGAACATCTACATGGACCAGGTTGTAGATATTTTATAAGGTGGTGGAAACACCTGATTTGTTTTTGGTGTCTACATTCTTTCTAGCAAAACCTTTCACAACTCTTCGTAGTGCAGCTCACTATAGGATTCGTGCATATGGAATCCATGTGATGGGTCATAACCAAATATTATTTTATTCATGATTCATGATCAATCTATGATTTACTTGATGATAAAAGTTGTGATAAAAAAATGAACCAATGAAAATATACATCGTAAAAAACACCAGAACCAGAGGGAGGATCATCACATATTATTAATAATAAATTAATTTAATTTTGGAATTAACTTGTTGAAATTCATTATTCATTGATGGATCTACAAATAAATTTTTGTTACTCTATAATTTACATGTAGGATTAGGTATTAGATTCCCTCTAGCGGTGATCCACATGTCTTCCAAAAACCACTGAACATCATGTAAGAATCTCAGTGTGCTACCCTGACATATATAACACTTGTGTCCTATACCTTTTATCACCTTGAGAACTGCTTCCAAAGCACCCACTTTGATCTAGGTTTACATCACAATTGGTGGTAGAGAACGATCTCTCTTTGTTTATAAGAGTGTTCTTAGATAAGGGAGTTCTGTACGAATTGAAAAGATTCTCCAAATCTATTTAGCACATCCAAACAAATGAATTGAATCTATGAGAACTAATATAACATGGACTATATATTAATAGGCTTATAAATAAATCAATTCACATGTGATACTTATAATTTATTTAACCCCTAATGGAACCCCATGTCTATAACAATGATATTATTATTAATTCTCAATATGCACATTTCCATTTAATAATAATTAAATATTATTTATTTCAATATTATTCAATATATTTTTTTTCTCACCGAACCATTATACCTGGTCTTCCATTCCTCCATAATATTTATCCAAACATGAATAATGACAATATATTTATGAAATAAGTATCACTACATTATTCTCCATTAAATAAATATATATTAACTAAATAGTCAATAAATACATATTAAATACTCTAGTCACATTATGTTCGCTCGAAGAACTAGTGATTGAATATAAGAAATCTATAAAACGTGATTATTTATTAACCCATGTGTGGGAATATTATTTTTTCATGTTGTTATATAATAAATAATAATATATTTCATTTAAATAAGATTCTATATACACTTATTGTGTGACCAACTAAGCCTCTAATTAAGTGGAATTTGGTAGTCCTGCCCAACATCCAAGGATAGGATCTACCAACCCGCCAATCCACCCATTGATAAATATGTTAACTATGAAATGAAATAATACATCATATGGAGGCTTATAGTGCAATATTATAAATTTATCATGATATCTCTAACCAAGAAGGTAGCATACCAGTTCCATCAACCTATATGTTCAATGAATTTTTCATTGACATTCTGGAAGTGAACTTTCATGTAGAACACCAGGCACATGGATTGATTTTTTCTATATACTTTCTATTTAAGGTATTGATGTATCATCATTATTTAATTAATAGAAAAGAAAAATACTTTCTCACATTATCAATTAATGCAATATTAATTGCGATGAACCCAACATATCCTATCTGACCACAAACATTTGTCTTTAGGGTTTTTTATAAATAAATCAAACATTGTGACTCATAATAATGATTTGTAATAATATTATTTTATAGGGATCAATAAAAATGGCCCTAATGCATATAAATGTGGATTTTATACAAGTGGGTCTCATTCTCATAATATCCAACAATGGATGTTTCTAAGGGAATTCACCATGATATGGTTCTGAAAAGACCTATGAGTCACCACCCCTAATATCCTATATAATTTTTGTACATAAAATAGTATCATCTGACTATATAACAAATATTTAGGAGTATTATCATTGTTTTTATTAGTCCTCATCATTACTGGGTAATGCACTGTCTTTATAGCCTAGTAGTTACTCTTAGTACATTATCCAAAAATATGTTATGAATAAGTAAAATCATGACGTGATAAGAATATTATTATCATTAAAAACAATTAAAATATTGTATCCTAAAGTATACATATGTGGTTTTTGGGAACTAACTCCAAAAGAGTCCCACAGGCACTATAGACAACTCCTAAAACCCATATGTCCTCTAGCTCTCTCATGATACACATGCTTCTGCTAAAATATTCTAGAAGACAAGGGGACATCTATGATCACTTTTATGGGTACTCTGATTAATTAAACTCAACCTTTTGATAAAAAAATATCAAGATTAAATAATTATGGAGCATATGGTTTGTATTTTGGTGTATCCTTGGCTCTTATTCATGATCCATCACTATTGTATTATAAAAATACTATGAGATATGGTCTTTACTTCTTTGTATAAAAACATTATCATAGACAATGTTTTTATCTAAATGGATGCCTTTTCTATATTATAAGACGCTATATATTTGGATTATACTGTAGAATCAACAAAAACTCAATTTATTGAACTCTTTCATCTCATAACTCTACTAATAATATAGAAAAAATATACTTACAACGACTTTATATTATTATAAAATCTCTAAAAACTATTATTTGTATAACCCCTAACGACCAGCTCCTCATCTCCTCCATACATGAGGAACATATATTTATTTTTTCTTAGATTATTATGTATTTCTTAAAAAGTAGAACAATTATATTCCCCTTGATCATCATTATATCAACCATCATGATAAATGTATAAGAATCCTCAAGTCCGTTACATAACATGGAATACATGATTGATCCTATCATAGAAGAAAATTGGATCTTACTCTTTCTTAGTTTCTCCTGCAATGTATAATGTATCATTTTATTTAAAATATCTAAACCATGTGAAAAAATCTCTTCTTAGATTATCCAGAGTAGATCTCTAAATATATAGCCAATATATATACTTTAACATAGTCTAAGAATCTTCTTAGCTTTATAATGAATGATCATGATCTCTTAAATATAAGATGCTTCACCTAAGTACATCAGAGAGAAACACTTATTTAAAAAGTCCTAAAAAACTATTAAACTTTAATTTCATTTTGAATAAGTAATATTTCATCATCACATAATATTAGGATAATGACCGCATTATAAATAATCTTCTTATAAACACATAGCTCACCTTAAATATTAATGAAGCCTAATTCTTTTAAGGATTCAACAATTAGAATTTTACTTGACCTGGATGATTTATTCTATCTATAAATGGCCCTCCAAAACTTTTAAACCAATTTCCATCAACTGGATTAAAAAAACATTCTATTTGTTTCATATATACATCTTCTTAAATTATCCTATTATGAAAATCAAAATTGAAATCAATCATTAAAATCTTATAGTCCTGGTAAGATTTTATAGAGTGAAGAATTCTTATGGATCTAGACATAGAAATAGGTGAAATGTTTTCATAATATTCAATTCCTTGATGATGATTAAATCCCTAATCCAATTGATCTGACATATAAGTATTTACATTACCTTCAATGTCATGTTATCTCTTGAATACCCATTTTATCCCAACATGATTAACATCAACTTGCACATTATAGAAAATGAAAACTTTGTACAGATACAAGATATACATTTCAAAATTTGTGTATTCTTTCCATCTATTTACATCATATTTTGCATAGAGAGTTTCATCATTATCAACTAATAATGATTATCTAATTTCTGTGAATAGAAAACCATATCTATCTAGTTATCTTCCATACCATTCTCTCATATGTAGTAAATGTGTTTCAGGAACTACTTCTTTTACAAGGACTTTTGTAATCTATTTATGTACCAATTCTTATGTATATTGAGCTATAACATCATTGAAGTAAACTTTTCTCCCAATATCATTTATCTGCATTTTTTCCCTTTCAATAATGATTTATAATCTACCAATAGTAATTTTATTTTCAGGGGGTGTTGTTAGTATCCATTTGATTCTTTTTGATACCTTATAATGATACTCTTTGTTCCATGAGGTGCTAGTTTGTTTCCAAGGATGGAATTAAAAAATTCCACTCAACCCCATACACATGTACATTAGAAAATAGGTTTATTTCCACTCCAAAACACTAATAGAATTCCATTTTCCTATTTCATTGGTACCCTGTTTTTGGTTTATGATTTCCTTTTTAATTCATATCCCCATAATTATAATTTAGGATCTACATGACCCCTCATTGACTTTATGATGTCTTACAAGGCATGGTTTTCCATTTCACTAACACAATTTCACTATGGTGTGTAAGATAGAGTGAGTTGAGATATAAAAAAACTCTTATATAATATCAATTAAACCTTGGTTAATCTATTCAACACATCGATCTTGTTGAGGATTCTTTATCTTTTTTCCAAAATGGTTATCATCCCCATTCTCGAAATCATTGAATTTATAAAAGAATTTTACATATACCTCATTGTGTAGATAAATCCATATCTTATCATTTCATCAGTAAATGTAATGATGTAATAATTTCCACCTCTAGATTCTATTGGAAATGGTCCAAACACAATATTGTGTTCCATTCCTAGAAGGTCTCTAGCACTTTCATTATGTCCGCTGAATGACAGTTTGGTAATTTTTCCATTTAAAATCGCTTGGAATATTTCAAGTTATTTTAGATTAGACTATTCTAAAGAACCATCATGATATATAATTGTGAAATGAATCTCATTTAAACGATCAAGATTGTTATTTCATATCTAGGTGTTATATGTGTCATGTGAACAATTTCTTTATCAATTTCCAGTACATGATTTTCAAAATTTAATACATAATGGACCATATTTAAATGTTCAAAACCATAACATATATTTTCCTTATAAAATAAAAAACCATTACTTCCAAACAAGAATATAAACACATGGACATATAGGCATGATACAAAAATTATGTTCTCAGAAACCATTGGTACATAATAATAATATTTTATAAATCAAATCATTTATATTATTAGTGAATGGTTGTAGCCACCAATAGTTAGGGCAACCAATCTCTCACCATTATCATTTAATAGGGCCAAATCACCTATATAAATCTTTTGAAATAAAATATTTTCTAAATTGGGATATATATAAATATATTTGTGTGATAACTAAAAGCTTTATCTAGAACCCATTATTTGGATATTGAAAGATTACACTCGATAATGAATATGACTTTAGCTTCCCCTTTAATCAGCATGAAATTACACTTTTAGTGTTCTTTATTTCAACATACAAACATAATGGCTCTATTTTCATTCCCTACGTCTTGATTTTTCACATCCCAGATGGATGGCACCCAAGAGATTTGGACTTGTTATGAGTCCTTGGACCTTATTCTGTGTTCATCCATTTTTGTTCACAATAAGGATAATGGGTTAGTCAAGAATCGTGCCCAATTCCCCATGGGGAATAAATCTATGAATTTATTTAATACTGTTACAATTATTCTCCATATTGTACATAAAAATGAAACTTCATAAGGTCTTGGTCAGTGATGAAATTATGATATTTGCACGCAACTCATTCTGGAATTTAATACTTAGAATTTATTTACATTAAATATATTAAAAAATAGTGACTACACGAGGCCCAATGAGCAAAAAATATCCAAGATTAGTTGTAAACAATGAATTAGAGATTTCACACATCTTTAATCTTTCCTTCACTTGATATAGACCCTAAAGGCGAGACATCATACTATACACATCCATTTGATCATTTTTCTTCAAAATATCATTGGTCCTGGATGATAGAATGAACCATTATTCATATATATCACCATACTAATGTTTCTCATAGATAGATAACTCTTCACCACTAGCCTCTTTAGCAGCTTATTTTGGAAAAGGTTCTTCCATCATATATAATTTCCATTCATGGAGATGGATAAAGCACTCAAGCATTTTCCATTCATGAAAATGTGATCCATTGAGATATGTATCCTTCTCATGTATAGATCACATTAAGGTATTTGAAGTCATTTAAGTGTTATTAATCCAAATAAAATTGGAATAATTTTAGTACTTTATTTGATAAAATGTATAAAAATAAATAGATATTATATTTATTTGCCTCCCATTATTTTATCAAAACCCAATAAACCTTATTATTGGCTTAAGAATATCATGTTTCAAATAAATTCTAGTATAAAGGGTCCATATACCATTTCTCATTACCCCAACATTGTTATGTTAATGAACATTAATGGTTTTAGGTATGTATTCCAAATTCCAACTACAATAACTCAGATTTTCTAGATCTTTTGAGTGGAATCCCATATCAATAAATACTTAAATTGGAATTTCGCAACCATTTCCTCTCAGTTTCAGCAAGTCCTACTTAGTCAATCCATTTTTGAACTAATTAATTTTATCCCAAAACATCATGTTATAATTTCATAATAAATCAAATATCCCCAACATTGGCTGGAAAAGCACTTTGAAATATTGTCTTATTTTAATAGATGTTGTGGAGGGATATACCAACAGAACATATATTATTAAAGGATTTTATCCATGTAAAAATAAATTTCCAATTATTTTCTTTATCACATGATTTTCAATATTAAGTGGATTTACTAATTTGATTAAACATGTATTAAATATTATATTGAAAAAATAATATTAATTTTAGGTTTATCAACCATGCTCGTTAATACCATCACATCATGTGGTCGTGAGAGTAAATCAATAATGAAATAACCATGAAACTTGAAAGGAATAAAATAATTAAGTAGTTTGATCATGAGATTTTAGTTATTTTTAGTTTACCAAGAGTTTAAAAAACAAACCACTGAAACAGTGGAAGAACACCTTAAACTAATTATGTATCTTGTCACAAATTTTGATTTTCAAGCCATATATACCTCTTTGATTGGTTTCACCTCTACTACAAACATGTACCACCTCTTCTAGCATGGGAGATTCACCAATTAAAAATTCTTTTACTCACACACATGTGAGAGGAAAATGGATTATTTATAAGAAACCAATGGCAGACATGACCTTATATAATAAGAGGGGAGAAGGAATTCATGCCAAAAATATAATTTTATGATAAATTAAATAATAAATTGCATAAAAAGTTTTTGTATATGACCATGATCATACACATCCATTCAAAAAATAAAAAATTTAATGAAACTAGAATTATATAGATTATTGTTTTTATTAAAAATAATTCACTCTCGAATTAAATAATTATATTATTTAATTAATAAATTCTTTTATATAAATCCACATCTTCACTTCATTTATATTTTCATCCATAATAATTTTTAATAAATTATATAAATGTATTTAGCATTAATTGTGTATATAAGTGTACCGTGTAGGAATCATGGTGAATAAGTCTCTGCATCTACCAATTATGAATTATACTTTTATAATAATTACTTTTTTCACTAATGGTATACACATATTATCATATAAAAAATGATTTGTACTATGAAGTTAATTATTACATGAATTACATGATTTTTTTGTCATGTGTTTCGATTCAAAGAATGTATATTATCAAGTGTAATACGACTCATACATGATACAAATATTTGAACAATTCCTATATATTAATTTAAAATTTATATAAAAATATTAAAACACTTCACATGGAATTTCTAACCAATTTTATGAACACATACAAGAACATATCGATATTGTGTTCATAGTATAATAAATAAATTTTAAATCTATATAATTTGGTGTATGTAAAATACATGTATGGAAAACCTATACGACATGTGCATATCTCAACATCTATTTGAGAAAAATTACCAGGTACTTAGTGTGTAAACTATGCCTCCGAATACTGGAGTACATAGCATGTATATGTATCTACATAACATTTGGTATTCGAGTAATAAAATCACTAGTCTAGTAGAATGTGTATGGTAATACATGGACCATTAATAAATTGAAGGGACATCAATTGATGTATGTAGGTTACGCGGTGCATTCCTTGGTCGGTTATGTTCTAGTTGGTATAGTCAAAACCTGGGGTAAGAAATAAATAAACCGTCTTTCACTAATGAAAACAGTTTGAATTAATTTACAAATTAATTCCCGAGTCAGTGAACACATGTAAACGACATTAATCTCTAGTTATATGGAATACAGTCTTGTTTTTATGTATTGAATCTTCACCACCTCCAGATGTGTTCCTATATTTTATTTTATTTATAAAATTAGTCATTTTTATTATATCTACGTAAAATGATGGATGAATAAGAAGATGTGAACATTTAAATTAAAATAAATATTAAATTTGAATTGAAAACTATAATAGAAATGCGTAAAAAAATCAAAGACCATAAAATAATTATAAATATTTATGTGACCAATCTGATAACACTTGTAGTTTCTAGATGCAGTAGAAGTATGTAATGGGTTAGATCCAAAATATCTTTTTTTAGTGATCAGTGATCAATCTGAGATCTAGTAGAGATAAATATCGTGATCTACACAAATGAATCCATTAAAAAATGGCTTAAATGATGGGACTATGGAGGATCATCCCATAATATTTTTATTTTATTTAATTAATTAAATAATTACCTTGATGTAATTGTTTCAACATTGATGGATCAATAAAAAATATGAATTTTTCTAACATTTATTTTTAGTAATTATGATAAGATTCCATCAAGCTCTAATCACATGTCTTCCAAAAATCTCCAAATGTCGATTTATGAATCATTGCATTATAGAACAATAGATCATATCTATCGTGTCATTTTTTTTATCATATTGGGATCCTTTTAGAAATAATTCTTCATCATATCTCTTAAATTGAGAGTGTGATATGGAGTAATGTCACTCTCTTTTTCTAGTGTGTCTTCTTAGAGAAGGGTTCTCTCTAGGGCTTCAGTGGATTCCCCGAATCCTTTGTGCCCAACCCAACAAATGAATTGGAAATATCTGAAAATCATATAACTGGGCTCATAAATCTATTGTTTTAGGAACAAATATTTGGAAAACTACCCCTTATTATTTATTTAATCCCTTGTGGAACCTAATTTCTATAAAAACACAAAATTTTTAGTTTCTTGAAAAGCGTGAAACCATCGAATTTAATATTAGTTTTTTTATTCAATTAATATTCAATATATATTATTTATCACATGACAATTAAATTTGTTCTAACATTCTTCTGTAATAGTTATTGATCCCTAAGAAGTGAATTTTTTTTGTTAAATAAGATTGAATTAATTATTCACCAATAAATTTTATATTCAATAAATAAAAGATAAATATTTGTTAACTATTCATATAACATTATATTCTCTCGAATTACAGATGAAAAAATATATGCGAGCATGAAATATTTAATAATTATTAAACAAAATGTTGGATTTATATTTATTCAAATTTTCAAATAAAATATAATAATATATATCATTTAATTGAGACTCTGGATACACTTAGTGTTTGACCCTCTTGGGGTCTATTGTAGTTCCATTAATTGAATGATCCTAAATTCAAAGGTTAAAAAATAGAAAAATTCCATGTCACCGATAGAGATAGAACATAATTCAAAATTGAAAAAAATACCTCAAATAGATGCTTATAGTGTAATATAATCCCTTGATCATGATATCTCTACCCAAGTAGATTTCTTGATAGTTCCATCAATAAATGTTCTCGATGTATCCTTCGTTGATTTACCAAATATTTAAGATTCTTCTAGAACACCATGTTTGTGGATTAATTTAGGATATTTATTTCTATTAATAGCCTTAATATATGAGTTTTCACTAAACTACAGAAGGGACAAATAATTTTTTGGCATTATTCATTAATGGTATATTACTCATGACACACCCTATATATCCTAACCCACTTTGAATATTTTTCATAAGGGTTTTCATCAATGCATCAATGTAAAAAATTCATGATACTCGCTAATAATAATGTTAAAGATTAAGGATCAATAAACAAGTACACCGATAGGAACATCAATTGACACGTATAAATGTGGATTTCCTACTGGTGGGTCTCATTCTGATAATATCTTACAATAGATATTTCTAAGGGGATAGACCATGAGAACTTTTCTCGAAATACCATGAGTATCCACCCTATATATCATGTATCATTTTTGTTACTTAATAGAGAATATATTTATGAATTATGGTTTAGCATTTCTAGGATCTCATCATAGAATTGAACTACTACAAAAAGATAGTGTGATAGGTATTCTTTAGACATTATCATATATTATGTTACATAAAATAATCATTATGTGATAATAAGTTTATTAATATTCAAAACTATGAATACATGTTATCATAAACTGCAAAAAGATTGTTTATAGGGATAAAACTCTAACACACCCCACTCCCAAGGTAAAAGAAAGAATGTTTCAATGACCAATCCATGTATCTTTTACCCAAAACCGATAAGTCCCTCTCAATCCACATGAGAATTTCCACCTTGCATGTCATTCATGGAACCACTTGGAATCCATTTGTGTGATCATGCTTTATCCAACCCTAATATTCTCATATTGTTAACTAGGGGGACAAAATAAATGAACATGAATAATAGTGTAGAGAAATGCATAAAAGAATATTAAATCCATTCTAGAGAAATAATTATTTTCTAACAATCCCATGAAAATGGCTTCCATGTTTGATAGAATATCCAACTAGGGAGTTCAATCAGATTAAAAAACCCAAATGTTGAAGGGGGTATTTGAAGACAAATAAGGCATTGATAGAATTTTAGGATGATTAAATCAACTCTAGGAATATAAAATTAGGTGGAAAATACATAAATAACACACCCTTCCATGATTATGGATCAATAACTCTTGAAGATACTATTATTGTACGATGAAGAATATTAACTATGTTCACATTCTCTTGATTCACCTACATTGGTCATTTATCTATATTTTTTGTTCAATGTGAATAAATAACTCTCTTTTATACTTTTACAAGGGTTGTGTAGCTATTTCCAAAGAAATATTGATATGATTATATATATGATTATTTTTTGTAAGTTAATTTATTTAAAATAAATAAATAAATTAGTAAATTTGTAAAGCACACTTGTAAACATCAACCTCCCATTGAAATTCCTATACCGATCAACATTAGGGAGTTCCTAGTGTAAAAATTATGTAATAAATTAAATCATGGTATTTCATTTATCATATGAGGTATCTAACAATGATGAAACTATTTAAAATAATCTAATTCATGATTAGACATTATAATATATTAATATTTGAAATATATCTTTTAGAAGGTCCTATTACACCGAAAACCTCTTCATATCCAAGGATAATTCCAGATATATAAATATAAATATTCAATGATTAATCTATGAAGACAAAAGTCATTAAAAAGGACACCTTATATCCATATATAGTGAGTGTGCTCATAAATTATACTTATTCTTCTTTCTATATTTACATTTAATAAAAAATGAATTCAATATACAATACATAAAAATATTTTCTCCAGTTCTTACAAATTTGATTAATTAATAAACCATTATTTAAGTTTTTCATGGTTGGGACTACCTGAAAATGCACTCCATTTACTAGTTCTCATATAAAATACCTTAAATTATTTGATTGATACATTTAGTAAAATAATTTATATATAACAAAAATATGACCAAAAAATAAAAAATTTATTGAGAATGTTATATATGAGGCTTATTTTCATGTTTTGAGTTCTGTGAATTATGATAAAATTGATAAATCCTATGTTCCTTTTTAATGCACAAATAATCCAATTATATACTTGGCAACAAAATTTATAATAATTCATTAGAATTACAAAAACAATTATTCACACACAATATCATTTCCAACATGTTACTTGTACTACATATATCTAAATCATAGGGTAATATAAAACTAAGGTAAATGTGAGATTAAGTGATCCATATGTGAATCATTTAACTTATAAAATCAATGAAAAAAAATTATAATTATTATGTTATAAAAATGTAATCAATATTAATCCATAATCTAATTGAAACATTTATATTTTTATATCCATAATAAGTAATGAAAACATGGATAAATATAATATTGATCACATTTTTCTGGAAATAATAATGATGAAAACTAATAATATAATATTTAATAATTATTCTATGATACACTACTTATTATTGATATTATAATCAATACATCATCATTAATTGGGTTGGAATGAACAAAATTCCAAAATACTTTTTATGTCTTGAGAAATGTCGATGAATCTATGTTATATATAATGATGGTCCCCACCCTTCATATGATAAATACTAATATATTTACAATATTAGTCACAAATACAATTAATACCATTATTTAAAGAACACTTTACTATATAATACATTGCTATCTCTATAATGAGAAATATAAAAATCAAATATATAATCAATTTGTTTTAGCAGTTAGAATCCTTTCGAATAGACACACATTTCACCATGTCAATATACTTTAAATCTTTTTATGTGAAAATAATCTTACCTATTTTATATAAATTTTTTTGATGGCACCATACTAGGATATGGGTATAATGATAATATAGTACTAGTATTACTTTTTTCTTTTCATTCTATTAATTGAAAGGTGATGGTTTTTATAAAACATATCCCAAGAGTAAGGAAAATTAATTCAAGGGGTTAATGTGGGGGAAATGTATATTCATAGACAATGATAAATTAATAAAACACAATTCAATGTATAGGATGGATTTATAAAACATAAATGAAATAAGTTTAGTGAACAATAATAAATCTATGAATAAACATTGACTTATGCAAATTCATCACTATTGGGGAAACAATAGAATAATTATCCACATGAATATGGGAAATCATTTTTTAGTAAATAACATGAAATATAATGATATAAATTATATAACACACATATGTTAGTAAATCAATAAAATACCATACAAATGGAAAATAATGTATGACATGTATCTTTTCACAAAAAATTAAAATTGTGGGAAAGAAAACTTATACGAATTCTAATGCCATTGAATCAAAACCCTTTAGAAAAGAGAGAATATAGTTCAAATTCCTACACCGTGAGTAATATATAATTCATGATATGATATATAATATATATAATATATATAAGTTATAAGTGAAATTAGTTTAATAAATACAACACTTTCCTCAATGATGTAAAATCGAAATTAAAACCCATGAGTTTGAGTAATGTGAGTGGATCAGAATTCCTGGAATACTACATTAGAAGTTTAATATTTATATACCATGGAATAATTTTTTTAAATTATAAAATATCTCCAATTGGAAGTTTAGATGCCTTAAAAAGAAAAATTGTTGTATAAGCACAATTTTTGAATTAGTGGAGGGAAATTGAGTTGAAACTACGTAAAAACATTAAAAAATTAGTGAAAAATACCATGATAATTATATCATGAAATGGGATATTAAATACCATTAAAAATAATATAATCAAGATATACATAGTACAATTTTTTGTATGTTATCCATACCAAAAAACATTTTTTATTGCAAAATTATGTATCAAAAAAAATAAAATTATGGTGAAACACATTATATTTTATCATGAATTTCATTAATTTACATTATACTACAATATTAAAAATATAAATATCTCCAACATATAGTATATAACATTACTCAAATTCATTTTCTTTTATAAACATAATAAATAGTCAATATCTACATGATTGTTTCTAATATTACACACATGGGGTTTATTGTTTTGATCATTTAAAAAGGTTTGATAGAAGTAGGGGTTGTGATAAATTTTCATTAAATATTAATCATTAATTTAACACATAATATCATAGAATATTATTTCCATGAAATTTTTTAATTTTAATATTTAATTTAATTATAGTACTGATTTTGAATGAGAACAATGATATCAATTATAATAACATTTTGGTTATTCATAACAAACAGAGAGTATTTTTTGAAAAATGAATCAAATATTTATATAATAATACTAGAAAAAATATACTCTTTAATATAATATTACACAAACATTTGTGTTCTTATCTTCATCCAGGATATAAAATCATATTATTGATCAATTAGGTGTGTAACCCATCCCAAAAAAGCACAACACCTAATTTATAGAATGATTTTGAGGTGTTTTAGTAATAATATCATTGAATTAGAAGAATAATTATATTATTTACTTATTAATTTTGTGATAAATCAAAATTTTGAATAATTAAAACATAAAAATAATGTATATTTAAAAATTACATAAATTGATTGATTGATCATCAACATACATAAGTTTGTTATAGTTATTACAATGATGATTATAGTTTCTGATCAAATAATTTATAGGTTGTATAGTTTATTATGAAAACAAATAAATTAAAATGTACAATTTATATTTATCCCATAATATAATCCTTATATCCATCCTAGAGTTGTGGTAATGAAGAAAAAAATGTCATGTTTTGGAGAAGGCAGTCCACCCAACCCACAATAATCGGTTCAATTTTTTCATACTAGATGGGGAATATTAGTAAACAATGATAATATCATAAATATAACTAAATTCAATTATACAAATCATACAAAAATTGATATATTCGTTTGTTTTAAATGAATTTTAATGACGAAATTTATGAATACAAATTGTCTAGTGTACAATAGTAAATGTCGAGGACATTGATTTTATATGGAAGACTCCTCCAATTTGAAATGCTTGTGATTTATATTGGTAAATAATGGATTCATTTTTTGTTTATGATTCTATTATGTTTTAAATAGAAGTTTTTAATGGATTATTTTGATGGTAAGGTGTGTCTTTGAATGGTGATGATGTATCCCTATTATATGTGGAGGAATTGGTAGGTTTGGGAAAACCTTTACATTTTTCAACACATATATGAACATTTTAAAGAGTTAGTTGATGAAATGTAGTCAATAATGTAAGGTATACAATTATTGGCCAAGATAAATATCTTCGATTCATTCATATTATATATTGTTCAATATATTTGGTATTTTACACTAGGGAAACATTAATTTCTGACATTTACATTTATATTAGGTCATAATTGGAATCCATAGTAATTTATTTTAATAAAATTGAATAATATTATACTTTTTACATAATTTTATAGATCTGATTTTAAATTAAAATAAAATTTTATGTAATATAATTTTAAAATATTGAAATATTAATTTTAAACAAAATTTTTTGGTTATTGTGAAAATCGTGTTTAGAAATAAATTTTTTCTGATATAAATTTTTATATAATAGAAAATTACCAAATAATATAATTTAAATGAAATAAATAGTTATATAACAAATTGGATAATATTCTTGAAGATTACATGGAATCCCATTACAAAACCACACGTTGAAAATAATTAATTTAATTAAAATATTGAAAACTGGTTTTTTTATTAATGGGACATTTTAGTTAGCTAGAAATAAGTTTTAAAATATTTTTTATTTGGAGATAACATTTTAAAATGGTTAATATTAATATTATAAATTATATATGATTATATAAATTTGTTTTAATATTCTTGTTGATTATTACAGAGGGATAAAGAAATAGAAATTATAATTTTCTTAGATCACTGATTTTTTTAAAAAAATTAACATTTTCAATAATTTTTTAAAAAATAGTACCATGTATTGATTTGTATGAGTAATTTTAAAATAAAGAATTTTTTTATTTATTTCTACTTCCAAATAATTTAATTTTTTTTGAATATAATCATCAAATTAATAATATTCTATCATTAACAGAAAATAAAAGTATAAATTAGAAATTAATATTATTAATATATCATATCATTCCAAATAATATAATAAATTCTTTTTAATAAAAGATTAAACACTCATATTTTTATTCAAATAGAAATGTGTTTTATATAAAATTCATTTTTTTGTAAATACATTTCTAAAAAATAAATTATTATAAAAGACATTTTAAGTGACTAATTATTTTCCATTTATATGAGAAGTAGTGTTTATTTTCATTATATAAAAAATTCATGAAAATGTTACTCCAATTTATTATAAATAATTTATTATAGTGGTTCTATTTTTCATACATAAATATTTATTTTTTCTCTAAATATACCGTGGATTCATTTATATTTGGTGTTTAGTGTAGTTAATGGTATTGAATAAATTATCCAATTTAAAGGTAATAATATATTTAAAATTCATGGAGTTTTAGTCTACCCCCATTAACTAAATTGATTCATCACAATTTCCATTTTTGGACCACATTATGTATTATAGGAAATACACAGTTGGTCATATACTACTAGATGATCATCATTTATTTATTATATTGTATTATATTTATCTATTAAAAATTATTTTTAGAACATTATAACGGATGATAACCAATTCCCAATATCAATTAGATTTCTACTATGGTATTTTGACTTAGATCCACAAGAAATAATATCACAACACCATGAAAATGATTAATATGATAATTACACCACTATGTGTTTTTATAATTCAATATCCAATATTTATGGAAAAAATATCTTTGATTTGACTCTTGAAAGATATAAATTTCCAACTCATCTAACCACTAAGATGGTTGCTAGATTGGTCCCCAAATGTCCTCAAGTGTGTCTCCTATTAATCTATAGGATACCAACAAGAAGTGAGGGAATATTAATGGTATAATGGGGAGACTATAACCTCTAAATCATAGTGGCATAATAATTTATCAGATAAAAATTATCATAAAATATGGAAATAGTAATAATATAAAAACAAAAAACCGAAGAACAATATAATACCTGAATTAAAATAATATGAACATATAATTATGCATGTAATGTCATGTGTTACTGTAAGACAAAAGTTGTAAAAAATAACAAAAGAAAAAAATCCAATGGCCAACTCATTGACTATCATGAAAAAGATCCATGTTCTATGCTCCCTATATCACATTTACATAGCACATGAAATCACCCCACAATGAATCCGAATACATGTGATAAAGAATATCTACTTTTTTCCAACGGTGCCCGAGAAGGTTGTGAGATAAAAAATCTAAAATTTCTGCACCCATAATGTCTTACCAAATCGATAAGATGCTATAAAATGTAATGAACTGAGTACTTATATGAGGAAAGATTAAAAAGAAATAAGAAATAAATAAACAACAACCCTTTTAGATTCCATAAGGGACACCTGGTAGCTATACCCACATCAAAACCCTACTAGGTACCTATGTCTATTGGTAGATCATCCTTCGTTAAGATCGATCACAAAAATCATTGGTATATTCTCCAACTGGGGATGAATCACTTAGAATATACCGTAATCATATGGCCAAATCATTGAGGCTAATAAAAATATAACCATAATTTATACCAATAATTTCACCCTCATGCATCATCTAACTATGAATCTCTCCCACAATCATCTGACATAATCATATATTATCTCCTCTGGAATTTTCTTCCAGTTCACCTATCCCTCAGGAGGTACAAAAATGTGAACAAACCCTTAGGCATAAAATCAATTCATGTGTCCATATACATCCCATATAACCATATACTCTACCTTCAAGCATGATGTACTAGCATATTTCCCTTAGGCGGTGTGGAAGAACATGCAAAAAGCCCTTGGGAATCCACATTAAACATGAGTCATATAAAAAACTCAATATGTCGATCATTGTCAAACCCTCGGGATGAATCATCTCGATATCACATAAGCTAAAAAGTTAAGAGGTAAAATCAAAATTCTAGAATCACACATACCAGATTAATCATCATAATATAGAATAATTAAATTATTAAAATTACTTTATTTCAAACCAATTTATTTCATTAATCTATTTTCTTAATTCTCATCATAATTATCTCAAACATGTTTAATTAATCTATATAACCTAAATTTGTTAATATATTAATTAATGAGTTTAACAAAAGTGATTATACAAAAAGAAATAACACACATTATTTTTAACCCAATTAAAATATATAATATTGAAATAAAAAATTTATCTGATTTATTATAGGGTTTTAGAGTAAAAAAACTACTCTTAATAATGTCAAAATAAATAACAACTATCAGGTTGCTAGAGGCCCCACTCCCCTTTCATATGGACGCTAAAGAATGTATTCGTTATTTAAAAATAAAATATTATTGTTTAACATAGATAGTATAATTTACCTCGTCATTCCCATGACATGTCAGTGTGATCCCAGCAATCTCAATTATGATAAATAATTGTATGAAAAAAATATATTTTTTAGACTACCCAAGTCAATTCAATAAAATTCATGAAAGCACCCCAAATAATGTTGTTGAATAAATTAAATTCATTCCATTGAACAATTTTACATAATTCAATCTAATTCATGGAAAACAAGAGGTGTGGACTTACAACCCTAATAATTCCCATTTAAATAAATTGATAAAAAAATTTATGGATGGAGTGTCATCATATCAAAAAATTTCATTTAATTCATTCAATTTAATTAAATATTCCAATGTAGTTTTCTATCATGTTTCAATTGGTACTTAGAGGAAAACATGAGAAAATATGGAAAATTATTACATTACCATTCACTTTTTATAAATCATACCAATCCATTAAATTTAAATGATGAACCAAGAACATAAATTGTGTATTTGTTCATTACACATTTTGAAAATGGAACTTTGTCTTTTAATTCCTTTAGACCCCATATCCTAAACGTTGCATATATCAAAAAAATAATATCAATGCATAAATAAACAGAAATGCAATAATCCAACAAAGCAGAAATTTCAAATCACAACATTTTATCTTAAAAGGAATCAAACCATTTTTAAAGGGTTTTACTCTAAATTAATTAATTAATTTATCAAAAAAATCATTTAATATATCTAACAATTTCATTCAAGATATATAATTAAATTTATCAATGGAAGAAATAATTCAATCGCTTAATGGAAGAAAGTATGGAATTCATAAATTTTAATGGTCAAAGATAGGGATACTACTTAAGGAGATGACCAATCCTTGTCAAAAAATTTCTCATGTGACATTTTTAGTGAAAAGTTCACTCACACAAGCACAAACTTAAATTCCTATATAAATATATACACTTATTCCTATGTACATATTCCCCATTCAATGATGGACTATTTATAAGGAAGATATATATATATATATATATCATCGAATACCAAAAAGGGTCTACCAAATGCCCTTGAATCGAAGAGGGAAAGAAAACCTATCATGGCAGGGCCAACACAGACACAGAAAAATAAGAGGAACTCAAAAAAATTGAAATCACCAAAAATAAATAGTGCAACACTGAAGGAAAAAGGAAATGTTTACCCCAAATTGATGGTGGTAAACCAAATCAAACCAGTGGACTTCAACTTCGGGATTGGATTTCAGAACATTTAAATAGATATCATAGGAGACACCTCATATGCATTAATATTAGAGAAGAAACCAAAAATCATATTAAAATATAAGATCGGGTTTGACTAATTTGAAATAGGAAGAGAAAGTGTGAAAACCCCCCAACCAATGATGGTAATGATAATATAGGGTCTTACATAAAAAGATCTATTGATATTCGTGAAGGATTGAGGTGAAATTATCAATTTGAGAGGGAATTAAAGGGGTGGGGGTCACGTGATAGGGTTTTTGAAAAAGGGTGGTTTCACGATCTGGATGGGGAGAGGGGAAAACACACATTATTTTTTTCATAAAACCTAATCAAATAATAATAATCTTAAACATGATAATAAAAATAAAAATAATATTATTATTAAAATTATTAAAAAATTTCATTTTTCTATTATGCATTTAATTTAATTTAATTTACATTACTTTTATTTTTTAATTTAATTATTTATCTTCTTAAAAAATCACACAATTTACTTCTAATGGTCGAATGGATTCACACTAACAATGTGTCACCCTTCTCCACTTGACATGAGGATTTAAAGCCCGATTCTCCCAAAATTGGAATGAGCACCCTAAGCACCCCTAATGCCTTGAAATACATCCCAAAAGTCACATTTAATTTTTTAGACTCTCTAAATTGAGTTATGAATCTCATCTTAAAAGAGGATTGTCCAGGAAATGGTAGAAGATCAAAATTCTTAGGTTTTCCATCTATTTAAAATTTATTGGTCATTAGAACTACCCCACCATTGAAATTCTCATCCCTGATAAGACATTAGGAATAAAAAATACATTCTTGACCTACAATGGTCATGAAGTCTCACATAAAAGGTCTGGTTTCATTTTTAAATGCCCTACATACCATTGAGAATTGATTAGGCAAGTGGCATATAAGCCTTTAAGATTTGATAGAACCACTTTTTTTCAACCAAAACATTGAAACAACACTTATCCAAACTAGTATCGATAGTTACATGGCCATTTCATCATCTTTTGGAAAAATAATTGGTGGTTGTCCACAACATTGGTCTCATTGTATAAAATGGAAGAGAGTTAAATTCCATGATACCTCCACAATCAGAAATTCCATACAAAGAATACTGCTAAAAATTTGAGCGATGCTCCATGCATGATTTTATTTAAAAGAATGATCCTGATTAATTATAAAGGATTATTAGGGATTCCATCATAAATAAATGGTAAAATTCCTGATCGACTAAATAGAAATGGTCACACAAGATTTCCAAGAAAAAATGCAACCCAACGAACCACACCCACCCTTATCCGACGAAGTGCTTAAAAATGGATCCTTGTGCCATTTACATCAAAATAGAGAGTAATAAAGCAGATACACTCTGGATGAATAATCTTGAAGGTTCCTAACATTGATATTAAATACATTTTAAATTGAACTACAAATCTGTCTTCCAAGGTATCTTTTATTTAAAACTAACATGCTAACAGAATCCCATGCATGACCTCCGATGATGTTCTCCAATCACAAGAATCGCCTCCAAGAATGAAGAAGAGTATAGGATAAACATGGATTGGAATGAATGAAGTGCAAGGAATATACCCATGTTTGTCTACAAGCCATGTTTATTATTGAAATATTGTTACCATGCCAAGGCTTCCACATTATAACATTGACTGATCACACAACAACATTGACCTGACAGTTAAATAAGATGAAACAACTAGTTTAATAGAGATCATATATGTAATTCTTATATGGTGTTTAAAGGGTCTCTCAGGACTAACCAATCCTTGATAAGTACCACGCTTTTAGCAAACCAAACTGGAAGACCGCTTAATCATCCATGCAATTTTTACACTATAGTGTGGGGTAAGATCAATGCCCTCTTATTTTACCAAAGGATTTCAAAAGGTATGGGGAATATTAATATATAATGAAATGGAAAACTAAGATGATTTTAACAATACAAGAAGGGAAATAAATGAACAACTATTGGTCGATACTTCAGAAGAAACTAGGCTTCACCTGCGGATGCACCATCATTAACAACCATTGAGCCTTTACCACATGAGGAATCATGTGATCATTAAAGTTGAACCGTCGATGTACACCCTTGATCATGATATTTCTAGAAGTATTAATTCACCTCCAACCACATAAGATTCATTCTATCGACCAAGAACTGAAATTATTTAATTATTAAAAAACTCTCGGGTATTTATGTAATACATAAAATTCTCCACTGGTCCTCTTTGGTTGTGTTTCTTCTACTTGGAAGGTCTTGTTTAACAAAATTAAAATGATCCTCCCCAAATT
Organism: Viscum album; assembly: GCA_963277665.1. Classification (NCBI taxonomy): domain Eukaryota; kingdom Viridiplantae; phylum Streptophyta; class Magnoliopsida; order Santalales; family Viscaceae; genus Viscum; species Viscum album. Next base: position 1,914,694,732 of record OY728125.1, on the reverse strand, counting down.
AGGAGAGTTATTTTCCAAAGATAAAAGTGGTGTACTAGCTTTTTAAAATAACTATAGTTCAGAAATTCAATAAACACATACATTTTTACAAATTTAATTAAACCCAAAACCAAATATACGGGCATGAAAAAACCCCAATGTCTCAGAAAGTAATCCTGATAATTTGGAATTTTCTTTATTTATTTACTCCCATTTCACTCTAATCTCTAGTTGACATGAGATATTACACAACATAACAAGGTTCATGTTCTTAACCAAACTCAAATGATTCATTTGATCAACTTAAACTCGATGGGGATCAGGTTCCTGAACACATACCACCATAATGTTTTAGGAACCAGATAATAAATCTTCAATATAATCAATAGGCTATCCTGCCTATGCATTCCTGAATCGTATGACCCATACAATATATTTATCATTGGGATATATTTCTCCATATGACCATAAAACCTGGACGATGACATGCAACACCATCCATTAATGAGGAAAACAATGGTTCAAGTGACATATGATGTGACCAACCATTCCATATGCATATTTGATCAGCTGAGACCGAGCATCACTCGATGCTCATTCCCTTAACAAGGTCCTTGGGAAACATGACAACCCATACAAATAAGGGTATAATTTAGAATCTAAATATCCTTTATGGGTCAACAACACCCAAACTAAACCAAGAGTCAAACATATCATAGAATGTAGAAGGGAATTTAACACTAAGGGTTCCACCAACCATTGGAGATCCACATACAAAATCTCAAGCTGTTATACCAAAATAGGTTCATGAGAAACATAAATTTCATTAGGCTCAAGAGATCATCCTTAAATAAATTTCTAAAAGTGTGAATCCTGCAACAAATTTTTATGGTTCCATTCCATGAAAAATCAATGAAAACATTACTATACCCTTACACGAGGTTCTTATTAAAGGAAACCACAAAATAGTTCCATTTTCAATTATTTAGGTTGCTTTAAAAATTAAATTTTAAAAACATAAAAGATTTATTCTAAAAAATGAAATTCCATTTTTAAATAAAAAAATACACTTTATTTTAACCAATTCCCTAAGGGAAAATTATGCATGTTATAGAAAAATTCATTTAAACAATAACTACTCCAAGACATTTCATATTTAATAGGAAATTGAACAAAAAATACAATTATGTTATATAGGGTAAGGTGTCGTATGAGGGCCCCTCTAATCTAATATGTTTTCATTGAAATGGAACACAATATAGGGTTTTTAGTTATTCAACTTTTAGAACACCAATTGAGTTTTATCACATAAGAAACACACCCCAATTGACCCACTAGGGTCCAGTTGTGAATTTTAGAAGCTAAAAAGTTAATTTTATTTAAAAATTAAACATTACACACATTTTATAATAGTCTCAAAACATATATAGAAATCTCAACGATGGTTTTAGTGAACGAGTTACCTTTTCCTAGTTATACGATGACCGTACACTATATAATTGAAAATGGACTACCATTGTAATTGAAACCATATAATTCGGCCAATGATACTAGTTATATTTATCCAATGAAACCATTTATACACAAAAATAATAATGTTATCAAAAGTAGTAGACATAGAAAACATTATATAAACATAAAAACATGTAATAACATTCAAGCAACACAATCTCAACCAGAAAACAACCGATATATGAAACAATATGTCTGGAAATATACCTGGAATGTAAATTATCTATGTGCATAATATGATGCATATAACACTTCATACGTTATATATGATTCGAATGGGATAATACCATAAATATTATAAAACATAAGTAGTTAAAAAACACCAGTCACTCCAGGTGAAATCAAATTAAACTATACTATCGAACAACTTGAATAAAAATCTTGAACCCAACTACATGGTCATTTCCTCGTGGGTGGGGTGATTAGTCCCGAAAAAAACAATTTAACAACTGATAACAAAATCATAGTATCATGTATACCATCCCTAAATAGTAATAAAAAATAAAAAAACATTTGATACCACTTTATAACATCCCCACATAGATTACCACTAATACAGTAGCCATATTGGTCACCGCATGGCCTCACGAACACCTCCTCATACACCATATGATCTTGACTAGTATATTGGGACTATTGGTGGTACAATAGGGCAAATATACCCTCTATATTAGATAATAACAGTGGGTTTTTAGATAAAAACTAATAGGAAAATGTGAAGGTAGAAATAATAAGAAAAAAACAAGTAGAAGAAATATATTATATCTAAAATATTAATAAAATGGCCAACACCAATTCCATATAACGTTTCATGTAATTCAAGGTCTTAATACAAGGTATAATTAGTCAAAATTTACAAAAGGTAATAAAAACACAACAATACATCTATCTGATCATCCTAATCAAGATCCCAATCATATTCTCCTTAGCTCTAATGTACATATCACAATAGATCACATGTAATGAATCCAATGTCCTTCGATCAACAATATCTACTCATGTCCCAAATGGCACCCGAGCAGGGTGCAAGATAATAATATCTGTAGGTGGGAAGCCATGGTGTCTAACCCAATACATAACATGATATATAATGTAATGTAGTGAGAATTTATATGTATAAAAATAAAATATAATGATAGAATAAAAAAACAACAACACATCCATGTTTCTAAGGGATACCTGGTGGATATACTGACTTCGTCACACAGTTAGTTATATATGATTCAAGGTTGATCCTCCTACATAAATATGGATAACTAAAATTAGTGGAATATTATCCTCTCATTGTTGTATCACCCAAAATATAACATAAACATACAGACATCTTGCTCAAGAAAAACAAAATCATTCCCTTGAGCATAACGGGAATATCTCACTCAGGGATTGTGTGACTGTGCATTTTTTCACATGGAATCTGACATAATCATATATTTTGACCATAAGAAATTAGAAATAGTGTGCCTATCCATTAGGAAGTATGAAAATGTGAACATAGACCTCATGCACCAACACTAGTCATGAGTCCTCAGACATCCCATATATCCATAAAATCATCCAACATGCATAAATTACTTATGAATTTCCATCAGGCGGTATGGAAGAACATGCACCATGCCCTATGGCCTCCACATTAAACATGACTCATATATATAATGACTCAACATGCCAATCAGTATCAATACATTTTGTATCCATCACATCAATACACATAATATCAAAATATATTCTAGTAAAATAAAAATTATAATACAAAAAATACAATATTTATTATGATATGAAACAATGACCAATTTATAAAAATTACCATCTATCAAAATAATTTATCAAGTTAATCCAGGTTCCTAATTAGGGTCATAATTATATACAAGTTGATTAATTAATCATTCAACCATAAAGTGATTACTATATTAATTAACAAATTTAGCTAAGGGGATTCTACCATAAGAAAACACAAGATTTATTATTATTCCATGTCCAAATCAGATTTTATAAATCAAATGATTTATCAACTTTATTGAAGTGCTTTATAGTCAAATAAAAAAAATTCAACAATGTTAAAATCTTGCGAACTTATCATGTGGATGTAGGTCTTGGGATCATATCTATGGATGTAGAAAATTTTAATAATGATTTAATATTAAAATATTTTAAGTTAATAATGATAATCTAATAAATTTAGTTGTTTCCATGGAATGCTAATATGATCACATATATCAGGAATTACTATAAATAATAGTATCAAATAAACAATATATTTAGTTGAGACCACCCAAATCAATTCCTTTAATGTCAAGAAACATCCATGAAATGTGTCATTGAATATATTTTAGTCATGTCATTGAAATATTTTACATTATTTATTCGTATGTTATAATAAAAATATGTATGGTCGTACCACCCTAATATGTTCTATTTAAAATAAGTCATTTAAAACATTTAAGGAAGGTAATTCTCCATGGCCATCCATTCCATTCCATTCATGCCATTAAATTAAACAAACTTAGAAAATTCTTTTATCAAGGTTACTATGGTACTTAGAAGGTGCCACGAAAAAATAGTGAAAGTTCCAATATGGGAATTCTATTTTTATAAATAATTCCAAGCCATTCAATTTATATGACGGTCCAAGCACATTGATGTTGAATTGTTTCTTTTAATATTTTTTAAGGGGAACTCCATTTTCTAATTCCATTATAATCCATAGCCTAAATAGTCCATATATCTTACATAACATCCCCCAAAAATAAACACAAACACACGAGGCATGTATAGAATAAATTTCCAATCACCCATTTTTGTCTTAGAGGAAAACACACCTTGTTAGAGGGGTTTTATTATAAAATCATGACTTTTCATATCAATCAATTCATTTATCATATTTTGTCACATCAATCATTGTTTGTAGTTTAATTTATCATATAAATACATAATTAAACTTATTTAAATAAGAAAATAAATCATTCCCAAATTGAAAGGGTTATGTATAGGGATTTTACGGAAAGAGAGCACCAATACAATTCAAACAATTTGGCACAAGAAATTGTTAGTGGAAAAGTCCTCTCTACACTTACACACACATACATTACTATTCAAATATACTCTTAAATTAAATTTAAAGATACTCCTCACCATGAGGGAGTATGTATTATGATTATATATATGTGTATGTGTGTGAGTATAAGCCTTAAACGAGACTACAAATGCACATGAAGTGAAGATGAAAACATCGCGGTGAGGACATCGCACTTACAGATAAATACATGGAATTAGAATATATGAAAACCCCTAAAATAAATATTTCAACAACGATGGATGAAGGAATAACATTCTAATGTCCTGACCAGGCTTACCATTAAAAAGGTTAGTTGGACTAGTGAGTCACATGAACTCAATCGTGCCTCCCCTTACATTATATGCTCCCAAATAGTAGCATGGTTGAAAATGTGGTTCAGTGAAGATACTATACCATCATAATCAGTGTTACACATCCATATGACATGTGATAAATCTCTTACAATGTTGGAAGAAATCATAAATGATTTATTGATATATGTGGACAAATAATTCAACTAAATAAAATTGATAAATATCAATCCCCAATTCCTCGTAGTGATGCATGTGATGTCATGTTTTACTAAATTGTACAATAATTACAAAATTAAAATAAAAATAAAATGTAGTAAAATAAGAACAATGAAAAATTTATCTATATAAGAATCTTGGGAATAATTTCAATCCTCTAATCCTTACTCCCATATAAAATCATAAATGCAAAACACAAAAAAAGTACTCCATGTCTTGAAAAAATGTTGGACAACTCGTGTACCCCAGTGCAATGGTTTTTCAAGTAGGGAGTGAAACATAAATCTTTGTTGGTCAGCACCACAAGTGTTTATCCCAATTTAGATATTTCATTATAAAATAAATACAGGCACTGTATATAATAAATGCATAGTGATAAAAATTAAATAACATAAATTTGGTCTGGGTTCCAAAACAAAAACCTTCTAAAACCACCTTTATTGGCCTAAGATGAATGTATGGAAGGTATATGTGTTTAAGGAAGAATATATATATATAAAATGTAAAGTGGTAGCATGGAAAACCTAGGAATGAATACCCATAATTTTCTTACATGGATTTGGGACTAAATCATATGTCATCACATAATTGTTCTAGCAATGTAAGGGAATCATCTCAAGTGCAAGAAAAAATAATAATAAATATAAGGGGAGGTTCATATAATTTAATTAAATAATAAAATAAACAATGAAATACAAACAATTATTCAAAACCATTTGTGGAGTAAAGTGGTCTTTCATGGAAATCTATATAAAATACATAATATTACTATATGAACATATTATACAACCCGTACCATCGATTCCTTCAAATGTAACATTTACAAAATCCCATGTATCACTGCGAGGCATGGTAAAATATAATTCTTTCTGAGGTATCTCACATAGGGGAACAAGTATCACCCCTGGAATTGAAAATCCATCATGGTAAAGGGTTCAACCATAGTTTCTCCCCTAGATAACCAATATAAATCAGAAGTATAAGAACCTTTTCATGAATCCCTTGCCTAGAAATCCAAATCATTTACCTAGTGTGTTGTGTCGTAACCATTAGGACCCAATAAGTCCATCCATGATTCCTTAATATATAACCCATGTTTTCTACCATCCCATATCTAGTGATATGAGTAGCTAATAACATCACAATAAATTCCTATATCACATGTAAATGAATTTATAATAGGAATACATCTAAATAAACAACTCATGCTAGAAGTTGTCATGATATTTCAAAAATTCCAATACACAATGGAACAAATAATATAACCAAGTAATAATCCTTAAAAAAGAGAAATATCTGGAAAAGAGGCTCAATCTACTAATAATATCATTTAACCAATGAAATATTTCCATAATCACATGGAATAATCATTCATCCTACCATATTTTATCAATGGCATCTCAAAATATCAAGCAATCGAGATTGACCAAGTATATCATATATATATATAATCACATGCCTTAAATGGAATTTAAGTAATTAAAGGAATAATGATTAAGAATTAAAATATAATGTGAGGGTAATGTAGCTCAACTCAACTTACTATGGATTATGACCAATGAAAATAGGAACTAACTAAAAAAATAAGAAAAGGGGCTTGACCGTACCATTCCGTGGGTCATTTAATTTAAAAACATTTGAATCATTTTAAAGAGGATTGAATTGTCTAGTCATGAAAACCTATACAAACCATTTATCATAAAAAATTAATTCATTTTTCATAAACAATACAAATTCATTTATAATACAAAATGGGATCAATTGGAAAGTGTATTAGTTAGAAAACATACTCTTAATAGGCAATGTCATTTAAACTAAATTTTCATGAAAATTAAATGTACATTATTCATGGGGGATAAATTCAAACATTCCAGAGAGAAAACACTAAGTAGAGGCATATTTAAAACTCATACCAAATGTTATCATGATATAATGAATGATCAAACTATTTAGTATTAAGATAGGGTACCTCCGATAGAGGGGTGCTGTTTTGATAACATGATATTTCACTTAAAAAAAATCATTTCTCATATATAACATTTATTTCAATTTATGAAAGGAATAATTTAATCTAAAAAACATACTACATTAATTAAAATATATTAATGTAGTGAGAATTAATTTATGCATTCATACAATTAAAGCGAAAGGAATGGCATTCTACCTCAAGAGATTATGACAAAGACAAAAACAGACATGTCCTTTTTATAGGTGAACACTCCAATAATCACCCTCATTCCTCTAGGTATATTAAGCATTTAAAATACATAAGGACCCATAGCCTCTATATACATGTTTTCATGGCCATGAAGATATACAAGGGGATCCTTACACATAGCTTATATGTGTATACCCTTCTCCACTCACACACGTTTGCATTTTTCATATCTCTCTCTATATATTAGAACACCTAGACCCAAATATAATCACAATTACATGGGCTGATATATATATATATATATATATATATAACGCCTGAACTTATATATATATATATGTGCCTACATATGGTAAAGTGTTGATTCGCCTTTGACTCATATGATTAGCACCTTCTTCAAAGATGAACAAAACTCATTAAAAAAATTCTTAGGGAACATTAATGAAATAAAGGAAAAAAATAAACATTACAAGGCCAAGAATTGGATATAAAACACTTAACATAAGCTGATACAACATCAAAATTGATCTGAAACACATCTCCTTAGGAGAGCCCCCCAAGGGGTCTTAAGGGATGAACTACACACCCTATTCTAATATGAGTCATAGAAAATTGGATTAACCCTTTACACATGGTCTGAATTAACCTCAACGATGAACACAATTAAGTGATGTGTTCAATTAAGTAATGAAATTGATGATGTTAAAAATAAAAAAAAATTAATGATGAAAATGGGAATGAAAGATAGAGAAAATTTTTATTTATAATATTTTTATTAAACTTTTTAACTATATTTATTTCACATTTTCCTAATTTAATATTATTTTATTATAATTAATTTGACTTCTTAGAAAAAAACATCACTTAATGGTGTTATAACTCTTGCAGTTTTGATTTGAAGCACAGTTCAAAAATAGCATGTATAGTAACATAAAAATTGAAATTTAATTTGTTTTTCATCTTGTTAAAAAATGAACGTCATTACAAACCCCCCATAGAAAATACAATCCCTCCAAATACTTTGAGGAAAACAAAAACGACACCAGATATAGTTAGTTATGAAGAATCTTCCAATGATCCCACTACATTTACAAATGTCCCATTAACCTCTGAGAACTAATTTAATCACATAAAACGGAATAAAAAAAAATCCCCAGAAAACGTTAATTTCCGATTGAAAAATTTGGAATGGTGCTTTCCCATGGCCATTTTGATAGAGTCATGACTTTGAAAAAATAAATTTAAATAACTAATTTGTGATTCTCCCCACCACAGGTAAAAACCCTTAAAAGGCGCCAATTTTGAGCCTTGACAACTCCATTGTCAGAATTGACATACAAATCCCCCTAATAAGTGTTCAAGAGATGATCTAGGTAGGATTTGCATTACCAAAATGAACCTAATTAATTCCAATGTCATCATAGGGTCCCCATAGAAAAGGAACGGTCAAATCCTGATCATCCAGAAAACCTTTTTAGGAAATATTTCTCAAAGGAACTTCCAACCATTAAAGCACACTCACCATTACATGGTGATGCGTTTCAAAATATTTCGATTGAACCATTTAGAAGGTACAAGTAAGTTCTTCCATTGATTCACTCTGGACCACTAATAACATTGGATCCCAACTTAGACTATTAATGCATCTCTAACAAAACATTGATGCCTTATTCCATGTAATCTCACATTCACCAAGAACACATCCACTGAAGTCTACACTTGAATTCTAGAGACGTTACATGATAAAAAAATCATCGCAGCATTTAAAATATTATTCCTCAACATGAATAAGGTTTTAATCTAGATCCCACTAATAGGAACTATCAACATATTCATTCATAACATTGGAGATCGACAAAAAGATTGCGATAACCTCAGATTCAAACAACTATCGTTCAAGGAACTAGCCCAAGTTAATCCATTATCCATGTTTAGAAAAGAGAGATTCATACAATATGAAAATTTTCACAACTGACGTTAGGTTGAGACCATAATGGAATATTTTTTGTAGTAAAGTACAATGAAAAAACTAGATCTCACATGTCAAACCATTGAATTGATAATTGGGAACCCAACTATATCTCCAAACAAACCAGTGAAAACTAAACTCTATGTGTTCAACATAAATCTCTGATAGAAATCATCCAAAACAACCCAAAAAACATTTAAAATTTAAAATGGTGTAAAAACAATGCTCTCATAGTGCATCAATGATGATGTAAATATAGGGTACATTCTCACCATAAAAAATACAAAAAGAGGAATCCAGGAAAAATATAAGAAGAAAAGTCACACAACTACTAGTTGACATAATTTGAATGAATCTTGACTCCACCCGATGATGCATTTCCACTAAATTATCCAAATGTCATAACCACCAAGCCATTCTATGATCTTCATTCTTACCCACCAATGTCTAACCATGACAGATTTTGTTTTCAATGGTTTTGTGTACACATCCATCCACATCTAAATGAATATTTGAATAATACATATATATTATTATCTAGTGTAATAAAACTCATACATGATAAGGATATTTGAACAATATATATATATATTAATTTAAAATTTATATAAAAATATTAAAACACTTCACATGGAATTTCCTCCCAAATTTAAGAACACATACAAGCACATGTTGATATGGTTTTCATAGTATAATAAATAAATTTTAAATCTAAATAATTTGGTGTACGTAAACTACATGTATGGAAAACCTATCTGACATGTGCTTATCGCACCATCTATTTGAGAAAAATTACCAGGTACTTAGTGTGTAAACAATGCCTCTGAAAATTGGAGTACATAGCATGTATAAGTGACTACACAACATGTGGTATTCGAGTAATGAAATAAATAGTCAAGTAGAATGTGTATGGTAACACATGGACCATAAATGAATTAAAGATAATTTAATTGATGTGTGTATGTTACACATTGCATTCCTTGGTATAGAATATTCTAGTTGGTGTAGTCAAGACATGGTGCACGAAATAAATAAACCATATTTCACTAATGTAGACAGTTTGAATTAATTTTTAAATTAATTCCTGATGCATTGAACACAAGTAAATGAGCTCTAGATAAAGGGAATCCATTCATTTTTTATATGTATTGAATCCTTACCACCATTGGATATGTTCCAAAATTTTATTTTATTAAAAAAATTAGTCATTTTGATTATATCTACGAAAAATGAAGGGTGCATAAGAAGATATGAACATTTAAATTAACAGAAAGATTAAATATGAATTGAAAACTATAATTGAAATGTGTAAAACAATAAAAGGACATAAAATAATTATAAATAATTATGTGACCAATCTGATAACACTTGTAGTTTCTAGATGTAATGGAAGTATGTGATGGGTTAGACCCAACATTTATTTTTTGTAGTGATCAATGATCAATCTGAGATATAGTCGAGGATAAATGTCGTGATCTATAAAAACGAATCAATAAAAAAATGGCTCAAATGATTGAACAATGGAGGATCATCACATAATATTTATATTTAATTTAATTAAATAAATAATTACATTGATGTAATTGCTTAAACATTGATGGATCTATAAAAAATATATGTATTTTTCTAACATTGCGTTGAAGCAATTAAGTTAAGATTCCATGAAGCGCTAATCCACATGTATTCCAAAAATCTCCAAATGTCACTTTATGAATCATGGTGTGGTAGCACAATATATCATATTTATTGATTCATATTCTTTTGATCATATTCGGAACCATTTAGAAATAATTTTTCATCATATTTATTAACATGAGAGTGGGAGATAGAGGAATATCATTTTCATTTCTAGTGTGCATTCTTAGAGAAAGGAGCTCTCTAGGGCTTCAGTGGATTCCCTGAATCCTTTATGCACAAAAAAATGAATTGGCTCTATGAGAAAATAATATTTCTGAGCTTATAAATCTCTTGTGATAAAAATAAATAACTGCAAAACTACCCCTTATTATTTATTTAATCCCTTGGGGAACCCAATTTCAATAACTATACAAATTTTTTTATTTCTTGACATGCGCATAACCAATGAATTTAATATTAGTTTTCTATTTAATTAATAAAAAAATATATTATTTATCACCGGACCATTAAACTCGATCTAGCATTCTTCCGTAATATTTATTGAGCCTTCAATAGTGACATTTTATTTGATAAATAAGAATGAATTTATTATTCACAAATAAATTTTATATTCCATAAATATAATATAAAGATTTATTAACTATTCTTATCACATTATATTATCTCGAATAACTTATGATAGAAAATATGTGACTATGAAATATGTAATAATTATTTAACAATATGTTTGAATTCTATAAATTCAAATTTTTTAATAATATATAATAACATATATCATTTAATTGAGATTCTGGATACACTTAGAGTGTGACCATCATGGGGTATGTCATAGTGACATTAATTGAATGATCCTAAATTCCAAGGGTAAAATATAGTAAATTTCCCAGTCACCCATAGATATTGAACATAATTCAAAAATGACAAAAATACCTCATACAGATTCTTACTGTGTAATATAATCCCAGGATCAAGATATTTATACCCATGTAGATTTTTTGCCAGTGCTATGAATACATGTGCTCCATGTATCATTCTTTGATTTAAAAGATATTTAACATTCCTCTAGAACACCATCTCCTTGGATTTATTTAGGATATATATTTCTATTAAGTGCCTCAATATATCAGTTTCCATTGAAAAATAGAAGGGAGAAATTAATTTTTGGCATTATTTATTAATTGAAAATTTCTCTTGTCACCCCCTATATATCCTACCCCACAATGAATATTTTTCATCACAGTTTTCATCAACAAATAAATGTACACGACTCATGATACTCACTAATAATAATGTTAAATATTAATGATAAATAAACATGTACATAGATTGGAACATCAAGTGACACATATAAATGTGGATTTCAAACTGGCGGGTCTCATTCTCATAATATCCTACAATTGATACTACCAAGGTCATAGAAAATGATAAGGTTCCCCAAAGTATTATGAGTATCCACCCTATATAGCATGTATCATTTTTTTTACTTAATAGATAATATATTTCTAAATTATCTTTTAGAATTTCTAGGTTTTCAGTATAGAAGTTAACTACTACAAAAAGATAGTGTGATAGATACTCTTTAGAAATTATCATATATTATTTTTCATAAAAAAATTATAATGTGATAATATGTTTATTAATATTCAAAACTATGAATACATGTTATCATATACTGCACAAACATTTTTTATCAGGAAAAAACTCTAACACACCCCACTCCCAAGGTAAAAGAAATAATTTTTCAGTATCGAATCCATGAATCTGTTACCCAATACGAATACATCCTTCTCAAACCACTTAAAAATTTCCACCACCCATGTCATTCGTGGAACCACTAGGAATCCCTTTGTATGATCATGCTTGATCCAACCCTAATGTTCTCATATTGTTAACTCATGTGACAAAATAAATGAACATGAATAATAGTGTAGAGAAATGCATAAAAACATATTAAATCTATTCTAGAGAAATAATTATTTTCCAATAATTCTAGGAAAATGGTTTCCATGTTTGATAGAATCACCAATGAGGGAGTTCAATCAGATTAAAAAACCCAAATGTTGAAGGGGTTATTATAAGATAAATAAAGCATTGATTAAATTTTAAGATGATTAAATCCATTCTAGGAATAAAAATTAAGGTGGAAAATACATAAATAACATACCCTTCCATGATAATGGATCAACAACTGTTGAAGATACTATTCTTATACGATGAAGAATATTAACTGTGTTCTCTTCCTTTCTCTCGATTCACTTAGTTTTTATCATTTATCTATATTTTTTGTTCATTGTGAAGAATTAACTCTCTTCTATAATTTCACAACGGTTATGTAGCTATTTCCAGAGAAACATTGATATGAATATATATATGATTATTTTTTGTAAGTTATTTTAATTAAAATAAATAAATAAATTAGTAAATTTGTCATGAAAACTTGTAAACATCATCCTTCAATTTAAATACCTATACCGAGAAACATTAGGGTGTTCCTAGTGTAAAAATTATGTTACAAATTCAATCATGGGATTACATTTATCATATGTGGAATCTATCATTGATGAAATGATTTAAAATAAACTAATTCATGATTTGACATTATAATATATTAATATTTGAACTCTATCCATTACAAGGTCCTATTACACCAAAAAACCTCTTTGACTCCAATGATAATTCCCGATATATAAATATAAATACTCAATGATTTATCTATGAAGACAGAAGTCATTAAAATGGACCCCTTATATCCATATATAGTGAATGAGCTCATAGATTATACTTATTCTTCTTTCTATATATAATTTCAATAATAAATAAATTTAATATACTATAAATAAATATATTTTCTCCAGTTCATAAAAATTTGAGTAATTAATAAACCATTATTTATATTTTTCATGTTTGGGACTACCCGAACAAGCACTCCATTGACTAGTTCTCATAAAAAATACCTTGAATTATATGATAGATACATGAAGTAAAATGACTTATATATATAAAAATATGACCAAAAAAAGAAAAAATTATTGGAAATGTTATATATGAAGCATATGTTAATGTTTTGATCTTCTAAAAATTCTAGAAAATTTTATAAATTATATGTTCCTTTTTTCAAAGCACAAATAATCCATTTATATACTAGACAACATAATATATAATAAGTCATTAGAATTACAAAAAAATTCATTCACACATAATATCCTTTCAAACATGACACTTTTACTAAATATCTCTAAATCATGGGGTAATAGAAAACTAAGTTATATGTGAGATTAAGCGATCCATAAGTGAATCATCTAATTTATAAAATCTAGGCAACAAAATTACTAAGTATTATGGTAGAAAAATGTAAACAATATTAATCCATAATCTAAGTGAAACATTATGGATTTTCATTCCATAATAACTAATAAAAACATGGATAAATATAATGTTAATCTCATTTGGATGTAAATAATAATGATTGATGCTATAAATCTACTATTTAATCATTATGCAAAGATATATTACTTATCATTGAGATTATAGTCAATAAATATTTATTAATTGATTTAGAATGAACAAAATAGAAAAACACATTTTATGTCATGAGATCTATCGATGCATTTATGTTCTGTATAATGATGGTCCCTTCCCTTGATATGTTAAATACTAATACATTTACCATATTAGTCAGAAATACCATTAATACCATTCTTTAATGAACATTTTACTATATCATACATGGATATCTTTATAATGAGAAATTCAAAAATCAAATACATAATCAACATGTGATAGTAGTTAAAATCCATTTAAATAGCCACACATTTCACCATGTCGATCGAATTTAAAAGAAAGTGAAAAAAAATCCTACGTAGGTTATATACAATTTTTTTTGACCCCATATTGAGATATGGGTATAAGAATAATATAGTACTAGAATAAAATTTTTTATTTCATTCCATTTAATGAAAGGGAATGGTTTCTAAAAAACATATCCCAAGTGTAGGGAAATATAATTCAAGGGGATTGTGTGAGAGATATATATATTCTGAAAAAAATGATGAATTAATAAAACATAATTCAGTGTAAGGGATGAATTTTTACCACATAAATTAAATAATTATAATGAACAATGGTAACTCTATGAAAAAACATTGAGTTACCAAAAATCATCACTAATGGGGAAATAATAGAATAATTATCCACATGAATATGTGAATTCATTTTTTTGTAAATAACATGAAATATAACGAAATTAATTATATAACATATATATGTTAGTAAATTAATAAAACACCATAAAAATATAAAATAGTGTATGACATGTATCATTTCTCAATGAAATTGAATTGAGGCCAATAAAACTTTACGAATTCTAATTCCGTTGAATCAAAACCCTTTAGAAAAGAGAGAATATAGTTCAATTTCCTACATCATGAGTAATATATAATTCATGATATGATATGTAATTTATGTAATATATAAGTTATAAATTAAATTAGTTAAATAAATACAATACTGACCTCAATGAAGGGAAATCGATATTAAAACCCATGGGTTTGAGTAATGTGATTGGATCAGAATTCCTTGAATACTACAGTAGGAATTTAATATTTATATACCATGGAATATTTTTTTCAAGAAATTATAATAGATCTCCAATTGGAAGTATACATGAATCAAAATGCAAAATTTTTATATAAACACAATTATTATATTAGTGACGAGAAATTAAGTTGAAACCACTTACATCCACTGAAACATTGGTGAAAATACCCTGGGAATGATATCATGAAATGAGAAATTAAATATAATTAAAAAATATATAATCAGGATATAAATAGTACACTTTTTTTTATGTTATCGATACCAAAAAATCATTGTTTATTGAAAATTTAGGCCTCAAAAAAAGAAAATTGAGATGCATCCCATTAGAATTTAACTTCAAATTCATTAATATACATTATCCTTCAATATTAAAAATATAAATATCTTCAACATAATGTTTATTACCTTACCCAAATCCATTTTCATTCATGAACATAATAAATATTCAATATCTACACGATTTCTTTTAATTTTACACACATGTGGTTTATTGTTTGGATCATTTATAAAGGTTTGATTGAAGTAGGGGTAGTGATAAATTTTCATTAAATATTAATCATTAATTGATCATATAATAAAATATATTATAATTTCCATGATATTTTTAATTTTAATGTTTCATTTCATTCAAGTATTGGTTATGAATCAAAACAATGAAATCAGTTATAATCGCATTTCGGTGATTCATAAGAAATGAATAGTATTTTATGAAATATGAATTAAATATTTATATAATAATAATAGAAAGAATATACTACTTAATACAATATTACAAAAATATTTTTATTCTTATCATCATCCATGATATAAAATCATATTATTGTTCAATTAGGTGTGTAACCCATCCAATACACGGAAAAAACCTGATTTAATGAATGATTTTGTGGTGGTTTAGTAATTATATATTTGCATTAGGAGAATAATTATATTATATAATTATTAAATTTTTTATGAATTAAAATTATAAATAATTAAATTATAAAATTAATGTATACGTAAAAATTACATAAATTGAATGATTGATCATCAACATACAAAAGGTTGTTATAGTTATTAAAGTGATGATTATTGTTTTCTGATAAAATAATTTATAAGTTGTACAGTTTGTTTTGAAAATAAAATTAAAAAATATAATTTATATTTATCCCTTAATAGAATAATTATATCCATCATAGCATTGTGGTAATGATGAAAAAGATGTCATGTATTGGATCGGGCAATCCTCCCAACCCATAATAATCAGTTCAATTTTTCCATACTAGAAGGGGATTATTTGAAAAAAATTATAATATCCTAAATAATACTAAATTCAATTATATAAATCAGAAAACAATTATTATATTATTTCGTTTTATATAAATTTTAATGATTAAATTTATGAATACAAACTGTCTAGTGTACAATAGTAAATGTTTAGGACAATGATTGTATATAGAAGTCTCCTTCAATTTGAAATGATTAGGCTTTCTATTGGTAAATAAGGGATTAATATTTTGTTTAGGATTCTATTATATTTTAAATATATGTAATCAATGGATTATTTATTTGGTAAGGTGTGTCTTTGAATGATGATGATGATTCCCTTTTATATGTGGAGGAATGGATAGGTTTGGGAAACCCTGTACATTTTCCAACAATTACATGAAAATTTTAAAGAGTTAGTTGATATAATGTAGAAAAAAATCTAGGGTATAATATTATTGGTCACAAAAAACGACTTTTATTAAATCATATTACAAATTGTTAAATATATTTTGTAATTTAGACTAGGGAAACATTAATTTTTAACTTTTACATTTACATTAGGTCTTAATTGGAAATCATATTAATTTTTTTTTATAAAATTGATTAATATTATACATATTAAATAATTTCATAAATATGATTTTAAATTAAAATATAAATTTATCATATATAATTTTAAAATTTTGAAATTTTAATTTTAATATATTTTTTTGTTATTGTGAAAAGAGTGTTTAGAAATAAATGTTTTTATGAAATAAATTTATATATAATAAAAAATTACCATAGATTATAATATAAATGAAATAAATTGTTATATAATAAATTGGATAATATTATTGAATATTACATCGAAAACCATTATGAAACCTCATAACTTCATTTCGATTTATACTATGTTATTTCAACTCAGATCCACAAGAAATAACATCACACACACCTTGAAAATGATTAATATCATAATTACACAACAATGGGTTTTAATAATTCAATATCCAATATTTATGGAAAAAATAAATTGATTTGACTCTGGAAAATTATAAATTTCCATCCAAGCTCACCACTAAATGGTTGCTAGATTGGTCTCCAAATAACCTCAAGCACGTCTCCTAGTACTCTAGAGGATACCAACTAGCACCTAGAGAATATTAATGGTATAGTGGGGAGACTATACCCTCTAAATCATAGTGGCACAATAATTTATCAGATAAAATTAATCGACAAATGTAGACATAGTAATAATATAAATACATGAATCCGAAGAATAATATAATATCTGAATTAAAATAATATGGACATATAATGATGCATGTAATGTAATGTGTTTCTGTAAGATTAAATAAATATAAAATAACAATGAAAATAAAAATCCAATGGCCAACCCATCGACAATCTTGAGCAATATCTATGTTCTTTGCTCTATATATCCCATTTATATAGCACATGAAATCACACCACAATGAATATGAATACATGTGATAAAGAATATCTACTTGGTTTCCCAATGGTGCCTAAGTAGGGTGTGGGATAAAGAATCCAATATTCTTGCACCCAAGATGTCTAACCAAATCAATAAGATGATATATAATGTAAATAACCAAGTAGGTATATGAAGAAATATTAACAAGAAATGATAAATAAATAAAAAACAACCCTTCATGTTTCCAAAGGGACACTTGGAAGATACACCATCTTAGAAACACTACTAGGTATGAATGTCTATTGGTAGATCATCCTTTGTCAAGATGGATCACACAAATCATTAGTATATTCTCCAACTAGGGATGAATCATTTATAATATACCATAATCATATGGCCTCATCCTTGAGGCTAATACAAATATCACCATTATGTATACGAATAATCCCACCCTCATGCATCATCTGACTATGAATCTATCCCTCAATCATCTGATAGAATCATTTATTATTCCCTCAAGAATTTTCTATAAGTGAAGATATCCCGCAGGCGTTATGAAAATGTGAACAAACCCTTAGGCATCAATTCCATTCATGAGTCATTAGACATCCCATATAACCATATACTCTACCTTCAAGCATAAATTACTATCACATTTCTCTTAGGCGGTATGGAAGAACATGCACAAATCCCTTGGAAATCCACATTAAATATGAGTCATATACAAAAAAACTCAACATGCCAATCATTATCAGACCCTTGGGTATTAATCACATAAATATCACATAAGCTAAAAAGTTATGAAGTAAAATCAGAATTCTAGAATCACACATACCACATTTTTCATCATTAGAAAAGATAATTAATTTATTAAAATTATATTATGTCAAACCAATTTATTCCATTATTCTAGGTTCCCACTTCTCATTATAATTATTTCAAACATGTTTAATTAATCTATAGACACTAAATTCGTTAATATAATAATTAGGTCGTTTAACCAAAGTGATTATACAAAAAAAATACACAATTTATTTTTATTCTAATTAAAATATCTAATATTGAAATCAAAATATTTATCTAATTTTTTATAGGGTTTAGAGTAAAAAATAAATACTCGTAATGATATCAAAATGAAATCACAACTATCAAGTTGCTTGAGGCCCCACTCCCCACCATGATGGTTTCAACTTTCCCTCGTCGATTCGATGGAATTTGGGAGATCCTTTTTGGGATTCAATCATATATATATTGATAGCGGTAAACCAAATGAAACCAGTTTACTTCACCTTTAAGATTGGGTTTTGGAACATTTAAATAGATATCATAGGAGATCCCTCGTATGCTTTAATATTATAGAGGAAACCCAAAATCATATTAAACCTTAAAATAGGGTTGGACTGATTTGATATAAAGAGAGAAAAATTGAAAAAACCGCAACCAATGATAGAAATGATAGTCGAATGTCTTACATAAATAGATCGATCGAGATTCGTGAAAGATTGAGGTGAAATTATCGAGCGGAGAGGGATCCAAATGGGAGGGGGTCACATGATAGGGTGTTCGAAAAAGTGTGGTTTCATAATCTGGATGGGGGGAAGGGAGATCTCACATTAGGTTTTTTGTAAAACCTAATCAAATAATAATAATAATCTTAAAAATGATAATAATAATAATATTATTATTATTATAATTATTAAAACATTATATTTTTTTCTAGAATTTATTTTAATTTAATTTAATTTACTTTTACTTTTAATTTAATTATTTACATTCTTTTAAAAATTCACACAATTTTATTCTAATTACCGCATATTTTCACACTAACCATGTGCCTCCATTCTCTACAAGACTTGAGTATTCCGAGCCTGATTCTCCCAAAACAAGACTGAGCGCCAAGAGCATCCCCAACGCCTTGAAATACATCCCAAAATTTAAATTAAATTTATGAGACTCTCTAAATTGAGTTATGAATTTCATCTTAAAAAACCATCCAGGAAATGCCAGAACTTCAAGATTCTTAGGTTTTTTATCTATTTAAAAATTATTGGTCATTAGATCTTCCCCACCTTTGAAATTATCATCCTTAATAATCCATTAGGAATAAAGAAATAATTTCCGACCTACAATGTTCATGAATTCTCACTTAGAAGGCCATGTTACATTTTTTAATTATGTATGTACCTTTAAGAATTGATTTGGAAAGCGGCAGGTAAACCTTTAATATTTGTTACAACCACCTTTTATCAACTGAAACATTGAAACCACACTTATCAAAGCGTGATTCGATAGATACATGACCATTTCATCATCTATTGGAACAAATAATTGGTGGTGCTACCCATCATTGGTCTCATTGTTTAAAAAGTAAGAGAGTTAAATGCCTTGATACCTCCACTATCAGAATTTCCATACAAAGAATGCTTCTAAGAGTTTGATTGACGCTGCATGCATGATTATATTTAGTATAACGAACCTGATTACTTATAATAAAATATTAAGGATTCCATCATTAATAGATGGTCCAATTCAGGATTGAAATGAAACCCAATGAACCACACCGATCCTTATCCGATGAAGTGCTTCAAAACAGAGCCTTATGACATTTACATCAGAAAAGAGCGTAAAGAAGTAGAGACACTCTGGATGACTCATCATCAAAGTTCCCAACATTGATATTCCACACATTTTAAATTGAACTACATTTCTTTCCTCCAATGTATCTTTCATTTAATACTAACATGATAATAGAATCCCATGCATGACCTCCGATGATGTTCTCCAGTCACAAGAATCACCTCCAAGCATGACTAAGAGTCTATGATAAATATGGATGGAAATGAATTAAGAGCAAGGAACTAACCCATGTTAGTCTATAATCCATGTTTATGATTGAGAAATTTGTACCATTCCACGGATTCCACTTTATAAGATTTACTAATCACACAACGACATTGATACGATAGTTAAATCATATGAAACATCTACTGTAAAAGAGCCCATATATGTAATTCCTACATGGTATTCTAAGGGTCTCTCCGGACTAACCAATCCTCGATAAGAACCGTGCTTTCATCAAGAAAAACTGGAATACCTCTTAAACCTCCATTAAAATTTTACACTGTAGTGTGGGGTAAGATCAATGCTCTCTTAATGTACCAAAGGATTTCAAAAGGTATGAGGAATTGTCATATATAATATAAGGGTAAACTAAGAGGATTCAAAACATTACAATAAGGGAAAAATATGGACCACTATTGGTCAATACATGAAAATAAACTAGGAATCACCTGCCGATGCACCATAATTAACGATCACTGAGCCATTACCACCAAAGGAATCATGTGGTCATTAAAGTTGAATCGTCGAAGTACACCATTGATCATTATATTTCTAGAAATATTAATTCACCACCGACCATATAAAATTCATTCTATATATCATGAACCGAAATGATTTAATACTTAAATAACTCTTGAGTATTTATGTAATACTGACAATTTTCCTATAGTCCTATTTTTTTGTGTTACTTCTACTTGGAAGGACCTGTTTACCAAAACTGAAATGACACTCCCCAAATTAAGAGATTCCTTTTCAAAAGATAAAAGTGATGTACGAACTGCTAAAAATAACTCTAATTCAGAAATTCTATAAACAAAAACATTTTGACAAATGTCATTAAACCCAAAACCAAACAGACGGGCATGAAAAAACACCCATGTCTCTAAAATTAATCCCGATAATTTGAAAAAAATTTATTTCTTTCCTCCCATTTCATTGAACTCTCTAGTTGACCCGAGACAGTACCAAACATCACAACGCTCAAGTTCTTAACCAAAGTCAAATGATTTGTTTGATCAACTTAAACTCGATGGGCATCGTGTTCTTGAACACATACCACCCTAATGTTTTACGAACAAGATAATAAATATTCTAATACAATCAATAAGATATCCTGCCTATTCATTCCTGAATGATATAACCCATACATCAGATTTATCCTAGCGACATATTTCCCCATACGACCATCAACCCTGGATGATGACATGCAACGTTATCCATCAATGAGGAAAACAAAGGGTCAAGTGACATACGAAGCGACCATCCATTCCATATGCATATATGATCAGCTGAGACTGATCATTACTCGATGCTCATTACCTTAACAAGGTCCCTGGGGAACATGAAAACCTATCCAAATAACGGTGTAATTTAGAATCTAAATATCCTTGAAGGGACAATGGCACCCAAACAACACCAAGATTCAAAAATATCATTGTATGTACAATGGAATTTAACTCTAAGGGTTCCACCAACCATTGGAGATCCCCTTACAAAATCGTAATGCGTTATACCAAAATAGGTTCATGAGAATCATAATTTTCACTAGGCTCAAGAGATCAACCTTTAACCCATTTCTAAAATTGTGAATCCTGCAATAAATTTCTATGGTTCCATTCCATGGAAACTCAATGAAAAGGTTATTGTACCCTTACATGAGGTTCTTATTAATGGACAAAAAAAATGATTCAATTTTCATGTACTTACATTATTTTAAATATTAATTTCTTTAAAAAATAAAAGATTTATTTTGAAAAATAAACTTCCATTTTAAAATAAAAAAATGAGCATTATTTTAACCAATTCCCTAAGGGAAAATTATTCATGTTATATCAAAATTCATTTAAACATTAATTACTCTTAGAGATCCCATATTTATTAAGAAATTGAACAAAAAATAAATATATGTTATATAGGGTAATGTGGCCTACAAGGGTCTCTCTAATATAATATAATTTCATTCAAATGGAACCCAATATATGTTTTTTAGTTATTCAAGTTTTAAAATACCCATTGAAGGTTATCACATAAGAAACACACCCCAATTGACCTACTTGGGTACAGTTGTGCATTTTAGAAGGTAACTAGTTTATTTTATATTAAAAATAAACATTACAAACATTTTATAATAGTCTCAAAACATAAATATAAATTTCAAGGACAGGTTTATTGAACGGGATACCTTTTCATAGTCATACGTTGACCATACACTATATAATTGAAAACCGACTCCCATTGTAATCAATACCATATAATTCAGCCAATTAGACTAGTAATATCTATCCAATGTACCATTTATATACCAAAATAAACAAGTTATTAGAATTATATGATGTAGAGAAACATTCTATAAACATATAATCATGTAATAACATTCAAGGGACACAATCTGAACTAGCAAACAACCGATATATGAAACAATATCTCTTGAAATATGCATGGAATGAAAATTCTATATGTGCATAATATGATGCATATAACACATTATATGTTATATATGATTCCAAGGGTATAATAAAATTAATATTATAAATCTTTAGGAAGTTAAAAAATAATCCAATCACTCCAGGTGAAATCAGATTCAATTATAGTATCAAACAACTTGAATAAAAATATCGAACCCAGCTACATGTTTATTTCCTCATGGGTGGGGTGATTAGTCATGAAAAAAACTATTTACCAACTGTTAACACAATTACAGTCTCTTGTATACCATCCCAAAAGAGTAATACAAAAGAAAAAAACATTTGATACCACTTTGTAACATCCCCACATTGCTTACCACTAAGACAGTAGCCAGACAGGTCAACACATGGCATCATGAACACCTCTCCATACACCATAAGCTCTCTACTAGTAGTTTGGGTCTATTGTTGGTATTATGGGGTGAATATACCCTCATCATTATATACAAAAAGTGGGTTTTTAGATAAAAAACAATACAAAAATGTGAAAGTAGCAATAATAAGAAAACAACAATTTGAAGAAATATATAATATCTAGAATAATAGTAAAATGGCCAACACAAATTCCATATAGTGAATCATGTAATGCAAGGTCTTACTACAAGGTATAATTATTCAAAATTAACAAAAGGAAAGAAAAACAGAACAGTACATGTCCTTGGGCATCCTGATCATGATCCCAATCATGTGCTCCCTAACTCTAATGTACATATCACAATAGATTACAAGTAATGATTATAATGCCCTTTGATCCACAAAATCTACCCAGGTCCCCAATGGCAGCTGAGTAGGGTGCGAGAAAATAATATTTGTATGTGGGAACCCATGGTGTCTAACCCAATACATTACATGATATATAATGTAAAGTAGTGATCATGTATATGTATACAAATAAAATATAATGATATTATAAATAAAAAACAACCCATCCTGGTTTCAGAGGGATACCTTGTGGATATACCAACTTTGTCACATAATTAGATATGTATGATTCTAGGTAGATCCTCCTACATAAAGATGAATAACTCAAATTAGTGGACTATTATCTTCTCGATGTTATATCACTCAAAATATAACATAAATATACAGACTCATGCCTATGGAAAACCAAAATCATTCCCTCGAGCATAACAAGATATTCTCGCTCAGGAATTGTGTGACTATGCATTTTTCCTCCTGTAATCTAAAATAATCATATATTTTTACCTTATGCAATTAGAACTAGTCTGCCTATCCATCAGGAAGTACTAAAATGTGAACTAAGACCTTATGAAACAACAACAGTCATGACTCCTCAGACATCCCATATATCCATAAAATCTTCTAACATGCATCAATTACTTATACCCCTCCATCAGGCGGTACAAAAGAACATGCACCATGCCCTAAGGTGTCCACATTAGACATGACACATATCTAGAATAACTCAACATTCCAATCAGTATCAAAACCTTATGTATCTGTCATATCAATACACATAATATCAAAATACAACCAAGTAAAATCATAGTTATAGTATCAAAAATACAATATTTATTATGATAGGAATCAATAATCAATTTATAGAAATTACCATCTATCAAAAGAATTCATTTTATTAATCTATGTTCTTGATTAGGGTTTAATTATATACAATTTGATTAATTAATCATTCAACCATAAAGTGATTAATATATTAATTAACCAATTTATCTAAGGGGATTTTACCATTTGAAAACACAAAATTTATTATTATTCCACATCTAAAGTGTATTTAATATATCAAAAAATGTATCCAATTTATTATGGAGCTTTGAAGTAAAATAAAAAATTCCAAAAAATATCAAAATCTTGTGAACTTATCATGTGGTTGTAGGTCGGGGGCTCCTACCTATGGAGCCATAAAAATTAATAATGATTTAATATTAAAATATTATAGTATAATAATGAAAATATAATATTTTTTTTGTTTCCATTTCTTGTTAATATGATCACAAATATCATAGTTACTATAAATATTTTTATCAAATAAACAAAAATATTTAGTTTAGATAACCCAAATCATTTCTTTTTAAGTCAAGAAACTACCACAAAACTTGTCATTGAATATATTTTGGTCATATCATTGAAACATTTTACATAATTCGTTCTGATTTTATCATAACAATAGGTATGGTCATACCACCCTAACATGTTCTATTTAAAATAATTCATTTTAAACAACTGAGGAAATAAATTCTTCATGACCATCCATTCCATTCCATTCATTCCATTAAATTAAAAAAATCAAGAAAATCCTTTTATTAAGGCATATGTGGTACTTAGAGGGTGCCATGGGAAAACAGTGAAAGTGCCTACATGGGCATTCCAATTTTATAAATAATTCCAAGTCATTAAATTTATAAGACGGTCCAATCACATTGATGTTGTATTGGTTCTTTGAACATCTTAAAAAGGGAACTACATTTTCAAATTCCATTATAATCCATATCCTAAATAGACCATGTAACATACATAACCTTCCCCCAAAAAGAAACACATACACAAGAGGAAAAGAAATGATATAGGTATAATCACTCATTTTAATCTTAGAGGACAACACAACGTGATAGAGGGGGTTTAATATAAAATCATGAATTTTCTTATCAATCAAATCATTTATCATATTTTGTCACTTCATTCATATTTTGTATTTTAATTTATAAATGGAATACACAATTCAAAATATATAAAGAAGAAAATAAATCATTCCCAAATTAAAAGGGTCAAGTATAGGGATACCACTACAAGAGAATACCAAACCATGTTAAAAAATTTGTAAAATGAAATTTTTAGTGGAAAAGACCTCTCTACCCATACACACACAAATATTACTATTCAAATATAATGTTAAATTAAATGTAAATATACTCCTCTCCGTGTTGGAATATTTATTTTGATGAAATATATGTGTGAGAGAGAGAGAGAGAGTACAAGCCATAGATGAGTCTAAAAATTCTATTGAAGTGAAGATGAAAAGATGAAAACATCACGGTGAGGAAATCACACTTACAGATAAATAAACAGAATTAAAAACTATGAAAACCCATAAAATAAATATTTCCACCACGATGGAGGAAGAATTACCATTTTAATGTCCTGACCAGGATTACCAGTAAAATTGTTAGTTTGACTGGTGGGTCACATGACCTCAATTCTGCCTCCCCTTACATTATATGCTTCTAAATAGTAGCGAGGTTGTAAATGTGGTTTAGTGAAGATACTAGACCATCATAATTAGTATTACACAACAATATGACAAGTGATAAATCTCAGAAAATGTTGGAAGAAATAATAAATGATTGATTGATATCAGTTGAAAAATAATACAACTAGATAAAATTGATAAATTTCCATCACCAGTTCCACATAATGATGCATATGATGTTGGGTTTTATTAAATTGTTCCTGAATTACAAAATAAAAATAGAAATAAAATGTAGTAAAATAAGAATAATGCAACATTTTGCTATAATAGAATCTTGGGCATCATGTCGATCCTCTAATCCTAACTCCCATATAAAATCATAAATGCACAACACAAGAAATAAACTCAATGACATTCAAAAATATTGGACTTCTCATGTACCCCAGTGCATTGGTTTTTGAAGTAGGGTGTGAGACATTAATCTTTGTAGGCTGGCACCACAAGTGTCTAGCCCAATTTAGTTATTTCATTGTTAAATTAATACATGTGGATTATATAATAAATGCATAGTGATAAATATTTAATAACATAAATTTAGTCCTCGTTCCTAAACAAACATCCTTCTCAAAAAACCTTTTTGGCATATGATGAATTTATGGAAAGTATATGTGTACAAGAAAAAATATATATATACAATGGAAAATGGTAATATGGAAAACCAAGGAATGAGTACCCACAATTTTCTTACATTTATTTGGGTCTAAATCATATGTCATGAAATAATTTTTCTAGAAAAGTAAGGGAAACATCTCAAGTGCAAGAAAAATTTATAATAAATATAAGGACAAGTTCATATCATTTCATTCAATAATAAAATAAACAAAAAAATATAAATAATTATTCAAAACTATGTGTGGAGTAAAATGGAATTTCATGGAAATCAATATAAAATACATAATATTACTATATGAACATATGGTACAAGCCAGTATCATTGATTCTGTCAAATGTGACACATACAACATCCCCTGTATCACTACGAGGAAAGGTAAACTCTAATTCATTCTTAGGTATCTCACATAGGGGAACATGTATCACCAATGGAATAGAAAATCCATCATGTTAAAGGGTTCATACACAGTTTCTCCCCTAGGGGACCAATATAAATTAGGAGTATAAGAACATGATTGAGAATCCCTTGCCTAGAAAGCCAAATCATTTCCCTAGTGTGTCGTGTCATAACCATTACGACAATATAAGTCCATCCATGAGTACTTAATATAGAACACATGTTCTCTACAATCCCAAATAAAGTGATATGAGTACCTAATAATATAAAAAAAAGTCATATAACACATGAAAATGAATTTATAATAGTAATCCATTTAAATAAATAAATCATGCTAGAAGTTGTCAAGATATTTCAAAAAATTACCATACACAATGGAAAAAATCATATAACCAAGTAATAATCCTTGAAAAAGAGAAATATCTAGTCAGGAGGCATTATCTACCATGAAAATTTATATAACCAATGAAATGTTTCCATAATCACATGGAATAATCATGCCTCCAACCATATTTTACCAATGTCATCTCAAAATATCAAGCAATCGAGATTGACCTTGCATATAATTTATATATAATCTCTTGCCTTAAATGGAATTTAAGTATTTCAAGGAATAAAGAATATGAATTAAAATATAAGTTGAGAGTTATGTATATCAACTCGACTAACTTTGTAATATGACTAAATACAATAAGAAATAACTCCAGTAATAAGAAAAGGGGCATAGCTTTACCATACCATGGGACATTTCTTTTAAAAACTTATGAATCATTTTAAGGAGGATTGGATTATCTAGTTATGAAAACCTAAATAAACCATTTATCATAACCAATTCATTCATTTTTCATAAACAATCCTACTTCATTTATAATACAGAATGGGGTCAATTGGAAAGTGTATTAGTAAGATGGTTTACTCCTAATAGGAAATGTCATTTAAAATAAATTTGCATGAAAATTCAATATACATTATTCAATGGGGAAAATGTCTATAATTCCATAGATAAAGCACTAAGTATAGGGATATGCAAAACTCAAACCAAATATTAGCATGATATAATGATTGATCACTACTATTTAGTATTTTTATAGGGTACCACTGATGGAGGGGTGTTATTTTAAAAACAAAATATTTCAATTCAGAAAATTCATTTATCATATATAAAATTTCATTCAATTTATGAAAAGAATAATTTAATCTAAAAACCATACTTTATTAATTAAAATATATTAATGGTGTGAGAATTAATTTATCCATTCATAGAATTAAAGTGAAAGGAATGGTATTCTACCTCAAGAGATGATGAAAAATCCAAACACATACATGTTATTTTTATAGGTGAACACACCAATAATATTCATCATTCCTCTAGGTATATTAACCATTCCAAATAAATAAGGACCCCTAGCCTCTATTTACATGTTTTCATGTCTATGAAGACATACAAGGGGATCATTACAAATAGCTTATATGTGTATACCCTTCTCCACTCATGCATGTATTCATTTTTCATATCTATATATATATATATAATAACATTTAGACCCATATATATAATCACACATCTATGGGTCAATATATATATAATGTTTGATCTTATATATATATATATATATATATATATATATATATATATTCCAACATATGGTTAAGTGTTGATTCACCTTTGACTCGTTCGATTAGCACCTGCCTCAAAGACAAACAAATATAAATACAAACATTACTAGAAACCCTTAATGAATGAAAGGGAAAAAAATAAACTTCACAAGGACAAAAAATGTATATAAAACACTTAACATAAGCTGATTCAACAATCAAATTGTTCTGAAACACCTCTCCTTAGGTGAACCCCTCAAGGGATCTTAAGAGATGACTTATACACCCTAATCTCATATGAGTCACCAAAAATGGTATTAACCCTTTATGATTGGTCTTAATTAACCTCAACGATGAACAAAATTATGTTATATGTTCTATTAAGTAATTAAATTGATGATGATAAAAAAAATGAGGATAATGGGAATGAAAGATAGAGATCTTTTTTAATTATAATATTTTTATTAAAATTTTTATCTATATTTATTTACCATTTTCCAAATTTAATTTTTTTATTATTATTAATTTTTCTTCTTAGAAGAAGGAATCACATAATGGTGTTATAACTCTTTCAATTTTGATCTGAAGAACAGTTCAAAAAATGGCCCATATAGTAACTTAAAAAAATTATATTATTTTTCATCTTGTTCAAAAATGAACGTCATTACAAACTCCCCCTTAGGAAATACCATCCCTACAAATGTTTTGAGAAATAAAAAACAACACATGATATACATGGTTATGATGATTCGTTCAAATGATCACACTATATTTCATAATGTCCAATTAACCTGTGAAAACTAATTTAATGACACGACAATGAATACAAAAAATATCCCGAGACAACACTCATTATCCGATAGAGAAATTGAACTGGTGCTTACTCATGGAATGTTTTCTAGATTCATGACCTTGAAATAATATATTTAATGAACTAATTGATGATTATCCCCACCACAGGTAAAAACGTCAAAAAATGGGCCAATTCTGAGCCAAGACAACACCATCGTCAGAATTGACATACAAATCCCTCTACTAAGTGTTCAAGAGATGATATAGGCATGATTTGCATTACCAAAATTAACCCAATTGATTCCAAAGTCATCATAGGGCCCTCAAAGAAAAGAAATGATCAAATCAAGATCGTCCAGATATTCTTTTTAGCAAAGATTTCTCAAAGGATTTTTCAACCGTTAGAGCCCACTCACCATTACATGGTGATGTGTTTCAAAATGGCTCCATGGAACCATGTAGAAGGTACAAGTAAGTTATTAATTTGATTAACACTGTCCCAGGGCCACTAATCTCAAAGGTTCCCAACATATACACCCAGCACATCTCTAAAAAAATTGTGATGCCTTCTTCTATGTAATCTCACATTCACCATGAACACATCCATTGATGTCTACACTTGTCCTCTAGAGAAGTTACATGATAAAAAATCACCTCTACATTTATAATATTATGCCTCACCATGAAAAAGGTTATAATCTATATCTGTCTTATATGAACCATCAACACATTAATGCATCACCTCTGAGCTAGAAAAAAATTTCGAGATAACCTCAGATTAAAACACCTAGTGTTCAAGGAACTGGACCATGCTAATCCATAATGCAGGTTTAGAAAAGAGAGATCTATACAAGGTGAAAATTTTCACAACTGATGTTAGGTTGAGACCATAATGAAATACATTTGGTAGTCATGTATAATGAAACGACTAGAGATCACAAGTAAAACCATTGAATTACTAAATGGGAATCCCACTATCTCTCTAAACAAACCACTGTGAACTAGATTCTATGTGTTCGACAGGAAACACTGATATAAATCACCCAAACAACACAAAAAACTATTAAATATTAGAATGGTGTAAAACCAATGCACTCATAGTATATGAAAGATGATGTAAATATAGGGTACATGATCACCTTAAAAAAAATAAAAAAAGTGGAATACATGAAAATTAGAAGAAGAAAAGACATACTACTACTAGTTGACATACATTGAAAGAATCTTGACACCACCCATAGATGAATTTCCACTAACAAATAAAAATTTCATTACCACCAAAGGCATTCTGTGATCGTTCATTCTTTCCCACCAATGTCTAACCATGACTAATTGTGTTTTCAATGGTTTATGTACACATCCAACTATATCGACAACATGCTTCCAAGCAAGGATTGAAAATAATAGGCCACAAGGTAATTAAAGAAAGAAAACCCATTTACAAATGGTCCTCATGGGTTGTCTTCCACATACATAGAAGGTCATGTATTTCATAAAGATGAAATCACACTCCCCACCTTATGAGTGACCTAGTCACTGAAAGAGAGATAAACTCACCAGTAAAATGCATGGTATCTTATATTTGAACAAAGAAACACATTTGTAAGTCCTCTGATTCGTGATAGAATTTATCAAACCATTTGGTATAATACTCATACATCACTAACTGACATTTCAAAATACATGCATCTCCAGGAAGTCCTCTCATGCATTGGTAAAAACTGATTATTCTTTAACTCACAAGTCACACTTCTATGGTGATGACCTGATGCCTAACCAAATAGTAGAAGGCACAATGATTTACCAAACAAAACTGGGTTCTTAACAGACTAGAACATGATAAACACCACTTACGTAATCACATAATACCCCACAGATTTGAAAAACAAGATGAAAAACCATCTCTATAATTCATAGGTTGTTCTCCATAGGCATCCAAGTACAAGGCCATCACACAGAAAAAAAATTCCCAAAGGTGCATTGTCTAGTACAATTGTAAATCTAATCGATGGAATCCCAAGCATCCCAGGAGAAGTAACAGGGTCACATTTTCTACTATGCTGCTGACCATGCCCAAGGCATATCTAAACTGCTAAAACCGAACATTACCTGATGCTCATACCTAAAACAAGGGTAAAGGTTTCAATGACCACCCATCCAAATAGGAGTTACATTGACAAGAGTAATGACTTAATAGGGACCAACATACCTCAATGAAACCATACAACAAAATATCACTGGATTTACTTGGGAATATATGATTTAAGGGTGTTACCTTTAATGGGAACTCCCTCTTGAAAAATCAAAAATCACCGACACATAATGGGGTCCCACCTACGAATGTCATTATTCTTATGTGGTGATCCTATAAAACATTTCTGAAGAGAATAAAGCCTATGTAAGACAGTTATGATTCAATTCCAAGAAACCACAAGGAGAAAGAAAATCTATCATAACACACAGGATTCAATAAAATAAATCCTTTTAGGGTTCTATTTCCAATCCTTTTAAATTTTATAACATTTACAACTTTCAACAATTAAAATTTTCAAAACAAAACATCAAGTTCCAATTTTAAAAGAAAATCAATATGTAAAATGATATATCTTACAAGAAAAAGAAAACTATAGGCAAGTGTTATAATACATTCGTTTTTTAACAATGTAACATGTACCAATATCCTATCATAAATTTGGAAATTTACGGAATAAATTGTTTTTATGTTATAAATGATAAAGCATCATACAAGGGTCTAACTTAGCCAACCTGTTATATCTAAAAAGTAAACCAATATTAGTCTGCCGAATTCTAAAAATTAAACCCCCCAATGGGTTAGAAGTTAAAAAATTCATTTTTTCCATGAAATCTATTACATAAAAAACTAGAATATCATCAAAGGAATTTGACACATAGTAGTCATGATATAGGCACAAAAGCACAGTATATTAACCCCTAAAAATTTAATAAAAAAATGAATGCTAATAAACACAACAAAATGGAATATTAATCATTTCATTCAATCATATCAATAGGAAAACATTAAATGAAGCAACATGGAATTGAATATGCTTGACATGTGAATCAATATGTTCTTATTATGATGCTTGTAATTATTCACCCTTGCATTAAAATTCTAAGGTAAAAATTCAAAAAAATTGATTAATCCGTAAGCCACATAAATCACAACAATCACTTGAGGTGAAATCAAATCCAATGTAATATCAAAGAGCATGAACATCAATCATATCATTGTAAACATGGTCATTTTCTGAAACATGGGTAGAGCAGTCCCTAGAATAGGTATTGAACAAGTGTTGAAACATTCCTAGTTTCCTATATACCAATCCACAATAGCAAGACAATGGAACACTACTAGAAAAACAGGTATTTGCGACGGGGGCCCGTCGAAAATGGCATGTTGCTGAAAACGGCGTCGAAACAACACTTATTTGCGACGGGCTCATCGCTAAAGCCTTTTTTTGCGACAGTTATTCTCCCCGTCGCAAATAGTACTCCGTATATTTGTAAAAAACTTTTAAAATAGTTTTTGCGACGGGACCCGTCGCAAAAAACTATTTTAAAAAAAAAATAAAAAACTATTAATAAATTATTTTAATGCATATAATAATACTAGTATTTGCCACGGGCATAGTATCCCGTTGCAAATACTATAAAAAAAATAAAAAAAAAATTATTAATAAATTATTTTAATTAATATAATAATAGAATTATAATTCACAAATAAAAATAATAAATTATTTTAATTAATATAATAATAATAGAATTATAATTAAAAAATAAAAAATAATAGAATATTAATAAATGAATTAATTAATATAATAATATTAGAATTATAATTCATAAATAAAAAAATATTAATAAGTTATTTTAATTAATATAAAAATAATAGAATTATTTTACATTCAAATATTAAAATAATTCAAGTATTACAAAAAATATAATAAAAATATAATATTATAAATTTTTAATATATATATAAAATTTAATATTATAAAATATAAATAATATTATTATTCATATTAATATTGTTATTTAAAAATATAATATTATTAATATTTTATAATGAGACAAAAACTAAGAATAGAAAAAAAAATATTTTTATTTCCCAAATTTTATAACATAAATACAAACTCTAATCTGAAGGAGGGGGGGGAGCTGGGGGATCTGCATATGGTGGTGGAGGAAACTCCATCCCTAAAGCATGAGTGAGTCAGCGCATGTACTCCATCTGCTCATGATGCTGCTGCTGCCACCGACTCGTCTGCTCCTCGTACAGCTGCTGCTGGCGTCGACGCTCCTCCTCATGATGCTGACGCATCTGCTCCTGCTCCTGTCGGAGACTCTCTATCTGTGCAGTCTAAGATCGCAACTGATCCTCATACTGTGTAGTAGAAGAAGATGCATGAGCTCCTCTCGAGCTGGACGCCGACATTGCAGCACTGCCATAATAATCTTCGGGAGTCAGTCGAGAGCCGATACCAACTACCCAGCCCTTCTCGAAGGCATACTGGGTGGCCTGCATCCATGCCGCCTCATCAAACTGACGGGCAGTGGTCTGATCTGATGACTCGGCCTGACTCTCAGGCCGGGCCTGTGACGCTGTGGCCTCATATGACTCCTATAGTTGTAATTTAAAATTCAAATTCTGAATATATTATATGCAGTTAATTTTTAAACTAGAAAACAAATAATACTGACCACGATGTGATGCTGACGATCACCTCTGAGCTCCCCAGTAGCAGGATCACTATACATCCTCCGATATACGTCGTACTCTGTAATATCGGGGTGCTCGACAGCCTATAAGAATAAAAAATAAACTGTTAATATTTATAGTTATATAAAATATTTATAAAAAATGTACGTACCAGATGTTGTCTATGAGTACTGAAAGAACGACTCCCAGCTCGATGAGTCACCTCCTGTCTCCCCCGATTCTGCCTCCCCACCGATGATCTCCTTTAAAAGGCAGCACTCAACCAGTGCGCACATAATCCATCCCATACATGGGATGAAATTTACTCTGGTCGGTGTGCTCTGCATGACTCCTCAAAATCTGACACACCTGCTTTCTTCATCGCAGATTTCTTAAATTGTGCAAAAACTGACGAAGGCGATCACGCATGGCCACCTCTCATGCCTCGTGGATGGCGTCACGCATGGTATCCTCGATCGGATACCATAAACCCGACAAATAAATCAAAATATCAAGTTAGAAATGAAATAATTTTCAAAATAAAAATTATTTATTTACGTACGTACCAACCAATTGCCGAACATGGCCTGCTGCACATCAATGGGAATCTTCTCTCATGTGGTCCATGGCTGAGATAAATAGTTGCGCATAATAGCGCTGCCCTGTCCGACTGCTATGTGCGGAAAACTGAAAAAAATAATAAACATTTATTATGTGAATAGATTAATGAAATCATAGTAAAATCCACAGGTTGTCACACAGGTTATCACACCTCCGTGTGCGTGGATCAAACCCAAGACGTGGACATCGCTCTAGGACGGGGTCAGGAATCATCAATCGTGCAAGACCGCGCCCCCTCCGTGTACTCCCTGGAGTGCCTGCAGGCTGAGGTTCATCTGTCAGCAACTCATCCGCATCGAAAGTCAGGTCAACATCCGCCTACTCACGAAATGTGGCGTCGTCCAGCTAAAACAGAAAATGTTAATGTTATCAAATAATTGATAATTACTATTATATATACATATATACATATTATGATTGTATAAAAATACCATGGAATGCTATCAGTGTTCATCTTCATCATCATCTTCATATATGTCAATGTCATCTTCATATTCCTTCTCAACAGCATCGATATCCATTCGAGTTACAGTTGCTTAATCTCTTACCAATTCAAATTCATATGTGACATCATTAACATCATCGTCATCACCGACTCTTAAATGTGGGGTGTCGTCATCGATACTCATATCTCTTTGTAAAAAATATTGATTTTGAGTACTCTCTTGAAAAACATCAATTCTTTGCACATCAGTAAAAGCACATTCTCTTTGACTAAACTGATTGTCTCGAATTTTGATTTTTATTAAACTCCACCAATCAGTCAAGTCTCTTAATGTTGCACATTACTTTGCATAATAAACTTGATATGCCTGTTGAGCCAATAAGAATGTTTTATTTACTGCGAGAACACTTTTACATTTAATATCGATGATTCCATGAGTCGGATGAACACGCACGCCTCTTTCTGTATCCAACCACTGACATTTGAACATGGTTATGTAATGTTTTCCAAGTTAACAGAGTTCAATGATTTCATCAAGTATGCCATAAATCTCAACTTCATTTTCTCGATGATGAGATCCTCTCAAGCTAAATCCATTGTTCATTTTTTTTTTCGATTCCCCATATACATGTGTGTGGAATCGAAATCCATTCACCACATATGCATTATAAGTTTTAACAATTTTGGAAGGTGGGTTACTCAATAAACACAGCCGTTTGTCAATTTTATTAGCATGTTGAGACACCTGACAATTTGTGAAATAATTATCAATATAGTAAACTATACATTGAATGAGTTTCTAAAAGATAAATAATTTATGTTACCAGTTTTTAAAACCACTGAGAGAAATTTTTCAGTCGACGTTCTTCGAGAGCAGCTGCTGTAATTTGTGGAATTTGTTTCTTGATATGATTATCATACAACCTATAAAAACCAACGTTATTTACTGTAACATAAATGATAGAATAAGTGATATAAACACTTACAGTACAACTGATTTCATCTCATCACAGTTGAGCAGAACATACGTATGAGCTCTCTGATGTTCATCATCTGAAAGCCAGCGTTCATAAACTCCACCAAAACCAAGCTCTGACTGGTTGAAAATAGATAATTGATTGTCGATTTCTTCAATATTCCTCTCGTTCCGTCCCATTCTGTTGTGTTTTGAAGGATACTCAGATTCAAAATAATGGGAGAAGAAAAAAGATATTTCCTCTTGCAAATAAGCTTCTACAATAGATCCTTCAACAGATGCATTGTTACGTACTTTTCTTTTCAATTTTTGCATGCATCTTTCAAATGGGTACATCCATCGAAACTGTACCGGACCTCCACATTTGGATTCATATGGAAAATGTAACATCAAATGTTCCATTGAGTCGAAGAAAGACGGAGGAAATATTTTTTCCAGTTTACATATAATTACAACAAAATCTTTTTCAAGTTTTCCTAGAGCATCATAATCTGCCTTAGCCACACAAATTTCCCGAAAAAAATGAGACATGTCTGTTATGGAATCCCAAATCATAGAATTCAACAGACCTCTTAATCCAATGGGTAGAAGTCTCTCCATTATAACATGACAATCATGACTTTTTAATCCTGTAATATGACCATTCTTTACACATCTACCCAAATTGGAAGCACAGCCATATGGAAGTCTCAAATCTGCAATCCACTGACAAAATAATAAACGGTTTTCTTTAGACAGTGTATAAGCTGCTTTTGGTTTCAGTAACCTTTCTGTTCTGACATTCTCAAATAGTTCCAATTCTGGACGCCAGCAAATTTGGGCAAGATCTAAATGTGCATTTAAATTGTCTTTGCTCTTTCCTGGCGTATCCAAAACTGTATGGAACAAATTATCAAAACTGTTCTTCTCAATATGCATGACATCTAACATGTGTCTGACCAACAGATCAGACCAATATGGAAAATCCCAAAATATGCTACGTTTAATCCAATTGTGTTCTTTCCCAAAACCAGAAATTTTCTGTTGGTTTATTGTGGGACAAAAAGTGATGGGAGGTAATTAAAATACAACTGATTTTAGCTCCGAACCTGATAGAATTTTTGGAGGTCCATCCCTTTCAACTGTTCCTTTTCTGAAATGAGATCTGTTTCTGCGAAAAGGATGATCAGCTGGAAGAAATCTGTGATGACAGTCAAAATAACAAGGTTTCTTTCCATGAATGAGCATAAATGCTTTGTTCTCTCCCATACAGTAAGGACATGATTTCTGACCATGTGTACTCTAGCCAGATAACATCCCATAATCCGGGAAGTCACTTATTGTCCACATCAATGCTGCTCTCAGTATGAAATTCTGTTTCGTTGCAACATCATATGTACTGACACCAGTACTCCACAATAAATTCAATTCATCCATCAATGGCTTCAAATAAACATCAATATTTTTCTTCGGATGTCCTGGAATTAGTAAAGTCAAAAAGATATATGGCTCCTTCATCAACATCCATGGAGGTAAATTGTACGGAGTTAAAAAAACAGGTCAACATGAATATTGACTACCATAAGATCCAAACGGACAGAAACCATCAGTGGAAAGGCGCAGTCGAACATTTCTAGCTTCTAAAGCAAAGGATGGATGCACTCTATCAAAATGTTTCCATGAATCACCATCAGCTGGATGATTCAAGCTTTTATCAGTTGAAATATTCTCTTTATGCCATGACATCATTGTCGTTGTATTCTTAGACATGAATAAACGCTGAAGTCTGGATGTAAGCGGAAAATATCTCAACTGTTTTATAGGAATCAAACCAGACTTCCCGTGTTTTCCTTCTTTATATCTCAGTTTCCCACATGTAGGACAACTATCCAACGAATCATTTTCCCCAGAATATAAAATGCAGTCATTTGAACATGCATGAATCTTATGACAAGAAAGTCCCAAATTTCGAACCAGCCTCTTACTCTCATAGTAATTTGCAGGTAAAACATTTCCTTTGGGTAACAGTGTTTTCAGCAAAGAAAATATCTGGTCAAAACAGGTGTTTGACATTCCGTTATCTGATTTGATAGCCATAAATTTTGAAAATGCTTCTAATTTGCTCATCTTGCAGCCAGGATATAATGCATCCTCAGCAGACTTCAACAACTCATAAAATTCAGACGGTGCCAAATCAGGATTTGAAACTATATCAGCCGGAGTTTCTGTATGTTGAACAGATGAACCTGCAACATCATGTACTAAATCTTGAAACCAGGATGGATCCGGAATCAAGTTGGTATCACCTGCTCTGGAACTACGTTCACCGTGTTGATAACAAAAAACATAATCTGGTTGAAAACTAAAACGCAAGAGATGTTCTCCCACTTTGTCAAACGTGTCAAACGTTCTCAATGCACATTTTCTGCAAGGGCATTTTATTTTGCCTTCTGAAACAAATTCTGGATTTGATGCCGCAAATGATGAAAAAGTCTCCACACCCTCAACATATACTGGATTTAAACCAGGACCGTTTGGATTTCTACGTTGATTTATCCATATGTGGTCACCTAATAATGATTTTTGACGACCTCGTTGTTCCATATATCTCTATAAAATATAAAATCATTACTGGTTTTGAATAATTTGTTAGAAAAAACAATCAAGCTAGGATAATTATAGAGTTTAGATCATACACGACTAACACAAACTTTTTATTGAGATATGCCTAAAAATTGACCCTTTAAGAATTACATATGTTGAGAATAAAGAAAAACATGTTACAAATATTGATAATTTTAATATTATATAAATTTTTTATTATTTTCATAGTACTAATATTATTGGTAATTATTACTAATTATTGGTAATTATTGGTAATTATTGGTAAGTATTGTTAATTATTACTAAGTATTGGTAATTATTGGTAATTATTACTAATTATTACTAATTATTGGTAATTATTACTAATTATTACTAATTATTGGTAATTATTACTAATTATTGGTAATTAATACTAATTATTGGTAATTAATAC
The DNA here is from genome assembly GCA_963277665.1 of Viscum album. Taxonomy (NCBI): domain Eukaryota; kingdom Viridiplantae; phylum Streptophyta; class Magnoliopsida; order Santalales; family Viscaceae; genus Viscum; species Viscum album. The sequence goes on along the minus strand of OY728125.1, from coordinate 1,914,654,932 downwards.
TAATTATTGTTAATTATTACTAATTATTGTTAATTATTACTAATTATTGGTAATTATTTCTAATTATTGGTAATTATTACTAATTATTGGTAATTATTACTAATTATTGGTAATTATTGGTAATTATTGGTAATTATTGGTAATTATTGGTAATTATTGGTAATTATTACTAATTATTGGTAATTAATGGTAATTATTGGTAATTATTACTAAATATTGTTAATTATTACGAATTATTGTTAATTATTACGAATTGTTGGTAATTATTACTATTTATTGGTAATTATTACTAATTATTACTAATTATTACTAATTATTAATAATTATTGGTAATTATTACTAATTATTTGTAATTATTCCTAATTATTGTTAATTATTACTAATTACTGATAATTAATACTAATTATTACTAATTATTACTAATTATTACTAATTATTGGTAATTATTGTTAATTATTACTAATTATTGGTAATTATTAATAATTATTACTCATTATTGATAATTATTACTAATTATTGGTAAATATTATTAATTATTACTAATTATTAATAATTATTACTAATTATTGGTAATTATTACTAATTATTACTAATTATTTCTAATTATTGGTAATTATTATTAATTATTACCAATATTTGGTAATTATTTGTAATTATTACTAATTATTGGTAATTATTACTAATTATTGTTAATTATTGGTAATTATTGGTATGTATTGTTAATTATTACGAATTATTGGTAATTATTACTAATTATTACTAATTATTGGTAATTATTACTAATTATTACTAATTATTGTTAATTATTACTAATTATTACTAATTATTGGTAATTATTACTTATTATTACTAATTATTGGTAATTATTACTAATTATTGGTAATTAATACTAATTATTGGTAATTAATACTAATTATTGGTAATTATTACTATTTATTGTCAATTATTACTAATTATTGTTAATTATTACTAATTATTGGTAATTATTACTAATTATTGGTAATTATTACTAATTATTGGTAATTATTACTAATTATTGGTAATTATTACTAATTATTGGTAATTATTACTAATTATTGGTAATTATTACTAATTATTGGTAATTAATACTAATTATTACTAATTATTACTAATTATTACTAATTATTACTAATTATTGGTAATTATTGTTAATTATTACTAATTATTGGTAATTATTACTAATTATTGATAATTATTACTAATTATTGGTAATTATTATTAATTATTACTAATTATTAATAATTATTACTAATTAATGGTAATTATTATTAAATATTACCAATTATTACTAATTATTGGTAATTATTATTAATTATTACCAATTATTGATAATTATTGGTAATTATTACTAATTATTGATAATTATTGGTAATTATTAGTATGTATTGTTAATTATTACTAATTATTGGTAATTATTACTAAATATTACTAATTATTGGTAATTATTACTAATTATTACTAATTATTGGTAATTATTACTAATTATTGGTAATTATTACTAATTATTGGTAATTAATACTAATTATTACTAATTATTACTAATTATTGGTAATTATTTCTAATTTTTACTAATTATTACTAATTATTACTAATTATTACTAATTATTGGCAATTATTACTAATTATTACTAATTATTACTAATTATTGGTAATTATTGGTATTTATTCCTAATTATTACTAATTATTGATAATTATTGGTAATTATTACTAATTATTACTAGTTATTACTAATTATTCCTAATTATTCCTAATTATTCCTAATTATTCCTAATTATTCCTAATTATTATTAATTATTGGCAATTATTGGTAATTATTGGTAATTATTGGTAATTATTGGTAATTATTGGTAATTATTGGTAATTATTGGTAATTATTACTAATTAGTGGTAATTATTAGTAATTATTACTAATTATTACTAATTATTGTTAATTATTGGTAATTATTACAAATTATTGGTAAGTATTACTAATTATTGATAATTATTACTACTTATTGGTAATTATTACTAATTATTGGTAATTATTACTAATTATTGGTAATTATTACTAATTATTGGTAATTATTACTAATTATTACTAATTATTACTAATTATTCTTAATTATTGATAATTATTGGTAATTGTTCCTAATTATTAGTAATTAAATGAATAATTACCAATAATTAGGAATAATTACCAATAATTACAAATAATAACATTTTTAGTATATTTTATTATTAATATTAAAATAATATAATTTTCTAATTTATATACAATTCTCCTTTAATCTGTGCGTTTTCTATCTCCACATACAAATAATACATGTGCAGATAGCAAACACACAGATGAAAAGAGAATTGTATATATATAAAAAATTATATTATTTTAATATTAATAATAAAATATACTAATAATGTAATAAAGTTATTATTCCTAATTATTGGTATTTATTATTAATTATTAATATTTATTCTTAATTATTAAAAATTATTACTAATTATTCCTAGTTACCATTAACTATGAAGAATACTAATAATTTAAATTTATTAAGTAACAAAACAATGTAAACATAATTAAATTACAACTAATTAAGAATAATTGAAACTAATAAAAAATTACAAATAAATATTAAATTAAAATGAACATAAAAACCTTGAAAATTGATCTGCTCTGATCGTTCTTCAAAACTTTAATATCAACTCCGGAGAAAAAAATAAAACTGGAGAAAAACTGAACTTTAGAAATACAACATTGAGAGAAGAAGAAGATGGAGTTTGAGAATGATTTGAAAAAAACGGATGGGGGTATTTATAGGTTAGATTATTTGCGACGGGTCCATTTGCGACGGGATTCCCGTCGCAAATAGTGTTATTTGTGACGGTACCCGTCGCAAATACCTTAGCCAACATTTATTACGGTCAACGGTTAAATAGTTATCTGCGACGGGTCCCGTCGCAAATAACCACCTGTCGACATACTATTTGCGACAGGGGAATATTCCCGTCGCAAATACCTTTTACCGCCGCCGGTTATTTGCGACGGGGGAATTCCCCCGTCGCAAATATGTTTCCCACGATTTGGCGCGCAACGCACGCCAGTTTTTTTTGCGACGGGGAAAGCAATCCCGTCGCCAAAGCCTACTTATTTGCGACGGGTAAATAACCTCGTCGCAAATACCCATTTTTCCCGTAGTGGAAAAAAATGCACTCAAGGCACAAGCAGCGTCTCCAAACCGATTACCATTAAAACCGGAAGTCAGACTGATGGGTCAGATAGACTCAAGAGAACGTTCCTGTAAGCCATAGGTTGTCAACATGCAATGAGGGTATAAAGGTGTTTCATATGAGAGATTATTCTCTCATTGTTTGTGAATCACAATGATATAACAAATGATAAATATCAGACAATAACAGTAGTAGTAATAAATGAATGATAGAAAACATTGGAATAAATAATTTAACCGAATAATAGAAGAACTTCCAATGACTCGATCTATGATCATATCAAGCATCAAATTGATTTTCTACTAATAAAATCCATGTAAATGAAAAGAAACAAAACATAATTAATGAATCAAATGACTTGTAATCATGTAGGATGTCTCAGGTACCCTAGTGCAATGGCCACCTGAGTAGGGTGGGAGACATAAATGTTAGTAGGACAAAACTAGTGGTGTCTAGCCCATTATAGATAATGTATTATAAAATAAAATTCCAATGATAAATATTAAGTACAAATTGATAAAAATTAAATAATAGCAACTCAGTGTGGGTTCTTAAATGAACACTTGTCCCAAACCGGATGATTTGTCCTAATCAATATGTCTAAAGGTATCCCTGTGAAAGGATGAATATGTATACATATATACATGGTCCAATAGTAGAATGTAAAAACAATGAAGTCTCACCCACAATAGTGTGCCTTGTCTTGGGTTCTATATCCCATGTCATCACATAATAGTTCTAGTAATGACAGGGAAACATCTCAAGTACAAACACAAAACATAATAATAACTCAGGATGCATCTCATATGACAAAACCTGAAAATAGAAAAAGAAATTAAAACTATTTATCAAAACCATGTGTGGGGTATTATTACTATCCAAGGTGATTTATAAATATAATCATGTAATGGAATGAGAACATTGGATATAATCCAATACTTGTTAGTCCATCATTGGTGAGCCTTACTGTGTCCCATGTATAACTGTGCTCCTGGTAAACTCTATTCATCTCTTATTAATCGCACATAGTGGATGGAGTATCCCCCAATGCATGAAATAGACATCTATAAAATGGTTCAATCCATAGTTTCTCTCATATGGAACTAGTACCGCTCAAAAGTATAAGAAACCACCTAGTAATCCCTTTCCTAGAAAGCTAATGCATATCACCCAATGTTTCGGGATGTTACCCATCTAGAATCAAAATTCCATCGAAGAGTCATTCTTAAAGAACCCATGTTCTCAATCTGACCATATCAAAAGAACCAAGTAGAAAATCACATAATATGAATGTAATATATCAAATGACAATGAAATTATAATTTCTATACATTTAAACAACCAACTCATGCTAAAATCTATCAATCTATATGAAAGAGGCCATTACAAAATCGTACAAATCATATTCCCAAGTAATAAGCCTTAACAAAATGATACATACAGAGGAAAGATGAATAATCTACCTATAATAACATATAACCAATAAAATATTACAATAAACACATAGAATTATCATTCCTCCTACCATATATCATCAATGAAATCTCAAAAATGTAAAGCAATTAAGCATGAAAAATCATAACATTTAAATACAATCACATTCCATTAGTGAAATTTAATTAAATCAATATATCAATCATAAGAATTAAAATATTACATGATAGGAATGTATCTCAATACAACCAATTATAAAAAATGTCCTAATATAACAAGCACTAAGCCTAAGCATAAGAAATGGAGCATGGACATACCACCACTTAGGTCATTTCATTTAAAACCATTTGATTCATATTAATTAGGATGATAATATAACCAATTATTTCATATTTCATAAACATTTTAAACTCACTTATAAGGATCAAATGGGACAAATAGGACATGTCTTGGTAACAAGTCATACACCTAATCGGAAATGTCATTTGATCTAAACGTGCATGAATAATAAATTTACAATACTCAAATCGGGGAATTTTATCCTACCACATTATAAGAAACAATAAGAGGAATAAGGAAAACTCAACTAAATACTACGAATGATATAAATAATTATGAAAACTGTTTGGCTTGAAGAAACACATCCCATATAGTGGGGTTTTATTATAAAAACATTATATATATCTTCAAACAATTAATTTATCAAATTTGAAATTTCATTCTCTTTATCAAAGGAATAATTTAATATAGAAACAATAATACCTTAGATAATATATAATAATTTTGTAGGAAGTAATTAAATAATGAATTTATAAAATTGCAGGGCATAGAAATGGATATTACCTCATGATATTGAGACCATTCCTAACACATTGTTTCTTGATATTTTTTTCGTCAACCACTCTAAGATACTACCTCATTACTTCATTAATATTCACATTTTTATATACATAAGAACACATAACCGCAATTTATGTATTTGTACGGTCACGAACACATATAAGGGGATCCATACATAAAACTGATATTCGTATACCCGTCTCCACTAACACAACTATGTTTTTTTCAGATATATCGATATACATATGAACACCAAGACCCGTATATTTAATCGTTATGTCATGGGAAAATGTATATATAATGGGGGAAGATATATATATATATATATATATATATAATACCACTTATGAAAATTGAATGAGTTACCTTTGACACATGCGACTTGAACATGCCTAAAGGATAATTGAAAATCACTATAAAAAAATTCATGGGACAATTTTTCAACAAAATTACCCAAAATACACTAGGAATGGCCAAATAGAGTATATAAAACACATAACCCAAGCTATACCAAAAACTAAATATATCAAAAAGACTAAACATCTAGTGGAGAACCCAATAACCCTCCAGATTGGTTCCTGAAAAACGATCCATTCCTATTATTATAGGACGAATCATCAAAAACTAGAATACCACATTACATAGGGATTGAACTAACTTCGATAGTTGATGGGGAGGCCAAAAAAATCATCCACAAAATAAGTGGTAATGGAGAAAAGAGTCTTAACTCATTCCATAAAACAAGAAACTAGAGAAAAATTATCTTAAATCGACAGATAAAGAGGGATCTAGAGAGGGGGTCCCGTTATAGGGGGTCTACAGGTGCAGAGGGTTGCGTTGGATGGGGGTAGTGTTTCATGTACCATGTAAGGGTGAATGTAGAATAGGGGAGACCACATTTTATTTTTTTTAAACCTAAAAAAAATATTCATTCTCATCATCATCATCATCATAGTCATAACAATAATCATAATAATATTATTATTTTTAAAACTTTTCTATATTATTATTTCAAATTTCCACATTTAATTTTTTATTTTAATGATACTTATTATTATTTTTTAAATGAAACCTCATTTAAAGGTGATCCATATCTTTGTATATCATTTCGATTCTCTGTGTCAAAAAAAAACTTGTCCAATAAAAAAAAGCAATTTTCATTATTTTTTCATATGGTTAAAAAACATTGGTCATTACAACCATTACCAAAATAATAGTGCTGAACCAAATCGAACCAATCAGTTTTTCAATAGGTGGAAGGTGTTGGAAAACATAATAACACTTCTTGGAAAACCATTCACAATCCCAAATACCGAAGACGAAACCAGAAATCAATGTTCTCCCAAACATGGGGTTCACCTGAATTGGAAAATGTCAAAAAATAGAGGAAAATCCGGAAACCAAGGTTGGATATGAGGGGATAAGGTCATAACATGAAGGATTGATTAGGATTCACGAAGGATGGATGTCAAATCATTCAGTGGAGAAGAATCCATAGGTGAGGTGGTCGCACCCTCGGGGGTTTAGCCAAGTGAGGCTGCACAATATGGAGGGGGAAGGGGAGATACATCCTTAGGTATTTCATAAAATCTCAACTAATAATAATAATAATAATAATAAACAGCATCAGCACCATCATAATCATAATTATAGTATTATTATCAATAAAAAATATATTTATTTTTTACATATTTATTTTTAATTAATTTATTTTATTTTTAATTTTAATTTGATTAATTAATTTCATAAAAAATAAAGAGCTCTGTTTTCTACTCGGGGAGGCATTGTTTCAGACTAACTAGGTGCCCCTCCCAGATTCTCTTGACACTATTTTTCGATGAAAGACACTCCCTAAACATAACTCAACAAACAGATAACCCCCTGGCCTTGATCATTATTAATAAAAATACATCGAAGTGATGAAACATTATTAATTATGTTCCAATGATATGTTTTAAATAAAGACTCATCCGATAAATGTCAAAATGCCAAAATGCCAAAATTCATTTCATTTTCATCAGGTTCAAAAACAGTGGTCATTACAATATATATATTGAAAACAAACAACCTAATTTGTGATTAGTTAATTGATAATATTTACATTTCTCAATTGGTTATTTGTGACTATATTCTTCTATATTCCTTGTACTATAACATTTATTCTCATAATTGAAAAAATGTCAGGAAATTATAGAGTTATATTTTTTCGCTTATGTATTTAATTTACACATGTGAATTTGATAACCATCACCACATGATAATACATGAGACATCATCTTATATTCTATTGTGTGTTTGGGAATTTCAATTTGTTAAAATTTATAATCATATTTCAAGATAGATGGTTTTTTTCACAATCACATGTTTTCTCAATAATTCTCCAATTATGTTGGGTCGTTTATCGAGGTAGTCTTCGTGTTGTCCCTCTAAAAAATAGAACATTAAAAATTTATAAATTACTAAAACTGTAAGAGTTATCATGAATAATTGTCATTATAATTGAATTATCATAAAAAATGGTAAATATAACCAGAATATGACTTATTTTATGATACTATCTTGTTATCTAGTAATTCATACATATCAAATAATATCTATCATGGTTCATCCTATGTCACACTCATATATCATTATTAGATTAAACTATATTATATTGAGTTGGATTCTCAAATAAATATTGTCTCAATCTATATAAGAGATATCCAAAATTAACAAAAACATATTATAAATTTATTAAACTAATAATCAATATATAAATGTTCACAAAATCAAATTAATCCTTTATCAATTTATATTTGTGATACCCACATTAATATTTCATAAATAACCTTCTTTCTAACTACCTGATTTAGTATCCAAGACTATAAACCACAATGATGTTATAAATTCTTCCAAAAATGACATTGTCATTAACCCTTTAATAGTAATATAAATATGATAACATGTTCAGAAAATAGTCCTAATAAATTAGAATACCAAAAATTAGATGAACTTCTCCAAAAATACATGAAATCAATTTTAAATCATGAGGAAAACATTTACTATCCAATATACCTCATATCAAAATCAATAAATCCTTTATTATATCAATATAAATAAAATATTAATAGTCGGAGTTATCCATTCCTTAGTCATGTGTTCTCTAAGATTCATCCCCATAAATATATTTCAATTTCTTAATTTAAAATTTTAATGTAAATAATTTCATCACAACATATATAAATTGTAATACAACAGGACTATAATGGTATATATGATCATTATATACTCAAATAAATAAAGTGGATGGTTTAAAAGAACATATCCAAATGAGTGATAAATGTTATTGAAATGATTTATATTGTTTGAATGTGTATCCCTAGAAAAAATATAAAACACAAAATAATAAAATTAAATAGTCTATTATAGCCATCATATATGAAATAATATTACTTTATTATCATAACTTAATGAATGAATCCTGAGTAACCAAAAAATCCTCAGTATTGTGGAATCAATTGAATTAATATACACTTGAATATTTGAAATTATTTGTTTAATAAATACCATCAAAAAAATTAAATAATGTATTGAAAATCCATGGGGTAGTAAATAAATTGAAAATCACAGAAAGAGGAGATAGTGATTGTGATATGATATGCCATAAAGAATCTTAATTGAGTCCAATAAAAACCACATGACATTAAAAACATTCGAATTAATGCACCATTATAGCGGGGTAAATAATATAAAGCAAACAGAATATGAATAAAATAGAATTATTGATATGATATTTCCAAATCGGAATATATACATGATATAAATGAAATTAGGTGAAAAAATATACTAATTTATAAATTAAGGGAAATTGAGATGAAAACACATATGAGATAAGTAAAATTACTAGACAAAAAGCTTTGAGTGTTAAATAATGAACATCATTTTTATATACCTTAATGGCCTAAAGGCCTTCTTATTAATAATTTTTTAGTGATAAAATATCTAAAATTATTAATATACACACCAAATTTAAAAATAGGTGTTCAAATATAATACCTTTATCAACGAAAAAAATGAAATAGAATCCCATTTTACATTTGGATGATAGAAACAAAAAAATAAGAGAAGGACAACATGATATGGGGCATTGAATACCATGAAAAATAAGATAAAAATAAGATAAATAATAAAATTGGTTGGTATCTTCACTAATAATAGTACATCATATATTTTTTATTATGACTTATCAATAAATTAAAATTGATACTAGTACCATTGCCTTATATATTGATATTAAACAATGTAACTTAAATTAAACTATTACAAATAAATTTACCATAAAAAATTAATTCATAACATTACTACTATTCATGTTTGTTCAAACAATTCAAAAATAGTCATTCTCTTTGTGAGTTATCTATATTTTCCACATTCAATGATTATAATTGATATGGTTTTATTAGTTTATAATCATGATTGATTTTTTAAAAGATCATTAAATGTTTATCATTACTAGATAATCTATGATAATATAATTTATGTTACCTGATATGTTATAATTTTATAATTTAAATTTAGGTAATTTTTTTTATTAACCATAGCAGTGAAATCTATAATGTTCTTTTCAGTTATTTTATACAAATGAAAGTCATTTTTTTAATTGAAAAGTTAAATATTGATATAATATTACATTAATGATAAGAATAATTTGTTACTCATTTATTTCATATTACACCCCAAAAATAATTTCTCTTTGTAATCCATGAAATAAATTCATAGCATTGTTCAATTATGTGTTTAAACCAACAAAAACATGAACATACCAAGTTTTAATGAATGGTTATTACTTGGTAAATTTACATGAAGCATGTTACGTCATAGAGGAAATATTCATAAAAAATAATGATCAACTTTTTTTTAATGGATGTGATATAATAATAAAATATATAGTTTCCATAATATAACAAAATAAATTTGTTTAAATTATTAAAATAAAATTATATTTGTTTGGTTTTAGTAAATTTAAATGGAGAGAGTTATGTATAAAATCTAATTAGTCAATAATACTCAAGTTAAATACTTGGATAATCATTGGATCTAAGCATTAATTTTAGGGGATTATAGAAATTATGAGTAAAAAGGGATTATGTTATTTGAATAGGGATATAGAGAATATATAATGGTATATATTCAAGGATAAATTAGAAGGGAATGTGTTCCTTGAATTTGTGATATTGTCACCATACTATAATTGAAGGATATGTTAGTTTTGTGAATATATTTAAATGTTTCATGAATTCAATAATTCTATTCAAGGGTTAATTCCTAAAAATTGATAAAAATAGTTAAAACATGTATTATTAAAAATATATCACAACCATTCATTTTTATGAACTATTTTTAATTGTTACATGTGTTATATAAAAAAAATCATTTTATCCATTTTTCATTTGCAATGTTAAATAATTTATAACTGTGGTAATTAATTTCAATGAATAAAATTATGAGTTACCATTTTACCTAATTAGATAAATTGGATTTAAAAACAATAAAATATTTTATATAATTTAATTTATAATGGTGTAAAAAGATTAAATTAATATAAAATAAGTTTATCGCATGGAATAGATTTAGAAAAAACACTTTTAAATTAATTAAATCTAAATATAATATTAAATCAACATGGTTATTAATTTTTACTACACTAATTGATTTATAATCTATCAAATAAAATGTGTGAAGCTTTCATGGAAATGAAAATGTGAACAACACCTTGAAAATATTTGATTATTGAAAAGTAAAAATGGATTTATTTTAAATTATAATTTTAATTATTTATGAACAATTATTCAATAGGGTTTCTATATTCATATAATATTTTAAAATTATTGATATAATTTCTATAATTTAGGTTTATTTCTAAAAAGGTTTTAAAATCTTCATGTTTATGCATACATAGTGCTAATATAATTGACATTATAATTATGTTACATATAGAAATTCTTTAGTAATAATAACCCTTTATGAAAACCGTAATTTAATTGATAATTTTAAATTTTGATATTATGAATTAAAAAATTAAGGCCCTTTTTATTTATTTAAATTCTTCAAAAAATACACTTTTTAAGAATATAGGATATTTTAATAAACAACCAGTTTTTCAAAAAAATATTTTGAAATTATTATATGATATTATTATTTCATATCAATTACCATAAAAATTTATATTACTTATTTATCAAGATAAAATATAATATATCATTAATCAGATGTTTTTCAAATAGAAATGTGAGTAACATTATGGAATCTATTGGGAAATTTTTTTTTCTGGAAACTAAAAGATCATTTTATTCCTTTAATGGGATGAAACGCCCTCATATTTTATTATATATACATTGAATTAATTTTATTTATATGATATCTTGTATTGCATGAAATATCATTTATATATGAATCAAAAAATATTATAGAATTATTATAATTTCTTTATATCTTATAAATCAAATTGGTGGGAATTATTATGAATTACTAATTAATCAAAAAAATTAATGTTACAACTCCTTATGAATGACTTATTAATATCCTAGAAATATTGTAACACAATATTTAGTGAAGTCACTTTATTCATTGAAACACATGTTTTTGTAACAAATAATTTCTTATTCAATTAATGAGTGAATATTAATTAGTATAATATTTAGAAAATTTATTAGATAAAATAAATTATATAAAATAAATTTATATAATATTTATCACATACAATATTTTGACATTCATTCAATACACTTGTTACATATAATATATGATTAAATAAAATTTTATGCATAAAAGTAATATTTTCATCAATACATTTTTTATTCCTTTTCATTTCATGGTTTTTTAATAATAAAATTTGATACTTATTTAAATTCAATTTGAAAAAATAAATATATCCTGTAAAATTGTATTGTCAAAATTATCTTTTGGTTTATTTTTATAATTTTTAGGAATTTTATTTTTCGGTCATTTGTAAAAAATACTAATTTTTGTTGAAATACATATTCTCATATCAACCATTTATAAGTTATATGTTATGATTGTTAGAATGTAAAATTAGTTATATTATAATATAAATAATCCAACTATGTTCATTAGAAGAAACTTCATTGTTGACTTTGGTATAAAAACATTTTTATATTTAATAGAGTAATTTTCTTGAAAAAAAATTCCCATTTCATTTTTGTAAATTAATTAAAAAAATTATTATTACACTTATGTGTTTTTAAATATAGAAAATAAAATATATATTTATAATCATGAGTTAAAAATTATGTAAATTGGTTTCTTTGATTTTTAGAAATTATAAATAGTTAAACTAGTGATATTTCTTACCACGATTAAGGGTAAATAGAGAAATTATGGGTAAAAATATTATGATAAGGAATATAAAATTATTTTAAAACATTCCATATTTATATTGTATTAGTATGTTTCTAAAATAAACACCATTGTGTCAAATGTTGGACATTTTATATCCACATTGTTTTCATTATATCCCTTATGGTGTCTTATTAAAATGAAAGTAAAATGGTTCACAGCTTGATTTTAAATTAGTAAAAAAATTTAAAATTTTTTATTAAATTTTTTTTATTATACCATAAATAGTAAATTTAATTAAAAAAATATTTATAATTATCATGGTAATTTATTTATAATCTTCTAGAATGAAATTAACACATTAAATTCATCCACAAAAATGGAACGATAATTATCAAAAATATTTTCCAGATTATAAAAGTAATAGGGAAGATAATATATTTTACTACATAATAGTAATTTATTTATAAATTTTGTTAAAAATAATAACTTTAAATAATTACATAATGATTTTAATTTAATTTTTTAATTAAGAGAAAAGTAAAATTATTTACATTAAAAATATTAATATTAATAGTATTTGATTAAATTAATTTTTTTCAGGAATAATCAAGATAAATATGACATATTTGGGATGTATTAAAATTAATGATTCAAATATATATTATTATCTTGATTTTATTAATGTCAATGTCATACAATGTTCTAAAATTGAAAATAATGATACTTCATGTATATATTACTTTATTATATTATTTATAAATCACATAAATATAAAATAATTATAATGGGGATAATATACGGTCTACAATGTCATCCCATGTGCATTCAAAGGCTATTCGAAGGCTTTGGTCTCTAGAGTAGTCTTAATATATTTTAATATTATTTAAAAAATCAAAAACTCTCCCTCACAAAAATTATAAATGGGAACCCTTTCCATCACATTATCTCACCTTCTTTATGCTTCTAGTATGAAGATCCCTTGTAAATACCTCATTTAGACTAATTTATCTACCTTATAGAGGTTAAAGACTTAGAAAATATTGACGTTATATCTATTTATAAGAGATATAGTGTATATTTTTGGGTTAATTAGAGGTTTGACTGTGAATAAACAAAAGTAAGACTTTGAGTAAGGGTTTCTAGTATCAATATTAATTTTGTGGCATATAATACTAATTAACTATTTTTTTCTATTGTTTTCATTAAATTATTCCCATGAATTTCTTTTATGATACATATTATAAATTTTACAAGGATCAACATAATGATATCATTTTCTTTCTTTCAGGTGGATTATTATTTAAATGATAACCAAGCGGTAAGGGTTTAGTTTATAATCTTCTTATTATTAAAGTTTGTTTTTGTTTTTTTATATTAGGTGGTGTATTTATCTTTTGTGTATATCTCTCTTTAAAATGTTTTAAGAAATGGTTTTACTACTCTTCAGTGAATATATAATGACATTTTACCCATGTTTTAATTTTTTACAAATTTTTTTGAAATGAGTATTTTTATTATATTCCAAACATTATAATTTATTATTTTATGAAAAACTATTAACAGTAATCTTTTAACTAATATATGAATGAGAATATTTTATACTTTTATGAAACCTTAATTCTATTAACATTCCTAAACAATATTACAGGGTTCCATTAAGAGAAAATATTTTACAGTTTTGTTGAATATATTTTTCTATAAATCATTTTAAATATAGAAAGAATATTTTCCTCTATAATTATTTCATATAATATTTCCAATGAATTTTATATTTTGGAAAACATTCTATGATTTATCTTATACATTACTTGTGATATGATCTAAGGATTCCATCCATTTTATTTCTCATGATGTTTAATGTTTATGATTGAATTATGTGTATGATTACTTTAATTATTCTTTAGTTTTCTATATGATGAAATGTTTATAAAACCAATTTCTATTCATGTGGTCTGATATGTTAAAGGAGTCTTGTTCTTGTGGAACACATATGCTTGGTTTTCATAATGTGATGGGTGGGAACAATGTTCTGATAATGATCCTTAATGACCTATGATAATCCTATGGTGTAATTGATAATAATTTTGGTGTCATGATTTAGATATCATCTCTAATAATTATAATGTATCCAAATATGATTTTTCATACTCAAACTATGAATTTTGAGTTATCAAAATCCACTGGACCGGTGGGGGTCTTGATAATGGAGAGTGTGATAGAAAATGGAATGATATTTCTCATGAAAAAACAAATCAAATAGGTGTATAAAGAAGATTCCTTGTAGTTATACCTAATAATAAATCCTATAATATTATCAATAATCTCATCATTGGTGAGTTTTCTTAATAATTTATAAGAAAATGATAGAGATTCATGGTGAAAAAAGTGAAGAAAGCACAATTTTCCCCATTTAAAGAATGTGGGAAAGAGGAATCATGGAGATTGTTCCCAAGAAACTATAACATGATTTAGGTGTGGAAAAGAAAGACACAAATCCAGAAACATTATGTGAAAATCAAAATGTTCATCCAACATAACAAATTAGAATAATTGTATTCCTAATTAATTATTGATAGTTTGAATGTTCTAAATTTGGAATATAAAGAAATATATAAAATTAACTCCCTAGGGGGAATTATTTTGAACGGATTAAGAAAATTTTCATGAGTAATTAAAATATTTCTATTGATTAAGAGAGTAGAAATGAATTATTACATGAAATTAGTGTTAAGGAATAAAACAATAAAACATGGTTAATAGTTTAAGAATTAAATGGAATAATTGGTAGTTTATGTATTGTAATTAAATAATAATCTGTTACATGGAAATTCAATTTTAATGACATATTTATTATCTAGATTGCATCCCTATTTGGATCTTCTCTTGTCTCAGTCATTTTAAATGGCTCCCCAGAAGGTTACATTGATTGCTATAGAGGTGTTTATCAGGGGGATCCCTTATATACCTTATTTTTTTTTCTATTGATGAACATTATCTTCATAGACAAATTACCCACACGGTTTCTCAGGGTCATCTCAAGACAATACAATTGTCCAGATCCATCATTGCATGTTCTCTTCTATTCTACACTGATGATATAATTAAATTTCTATAGGATGGAAAGAAGAATATTAGTGTCCAGAAGCAAACCCTTCTTCACTATGAGAGTGTCTCTGGAAAAAGTATCAGTTGGAACAAATCATCAATAGATTATTGAAAGAGGTTCCCCATTTCTAGGATACAGTGGATTATTTTAGTGTTGGGAATCAAGGAAGGGGTCATTCCCTAATATTTACTTGGGGTTCCATTATTTTGGGGTTGTCCTAGAGCTTATTTCTTCTCTAAAATTTTGGATTGGGTTAACGGGAAGCTCTCAACCAAGAAAGGTAAGAGTCTCTTTTTAGATGGTCGTATTAGCTTGGTGATGTCTGTTATTGTTTCTAAATTCATTTATTCGATCATGGTTTATAAATTATTTTGATGTATTATTAAATGGATAAATATATATAACAAGAACATTATTAAGAGTGGTAATATCCAAGATAATAAAAATGGTCTCTCACCCTTGTAATGTTTGTTGTAAATCTCTACTCAATGTGGTATGGGAATAAAGAATATTTTAATTTTCAATGTTTCCCTCTAATATTTCCTTAACTAGTATATTGTTCACAATAATTCAGACTCAATGAGTCTTCTGGAGGGTTGTTTTTTATGATCAATTGATGATAGGATGTATTTCTTACATGTACTCTTATCTTTTTCAATCAATTAGATCTTCTTTCCAGAATATAATGAATTTTTCTAGATACACTGAAAATAGAAACTCTAAACTTATTTACTGGCTTCTTAATTGGACTGGTGCTTTTTTATCTTAATGTTTCTAGCCGGATATTTTGGGATCAAGTGAGAAAGTTACTATAAATGAATTTTAGGATGCTCTTCCATCAACTCTTCTGGATGAACTATAAATATGGTTGATCGATATGACATTGTCTTCTTCCCTGATTTTCTGGTTTGGGAATAGTCTAGAAATGGATATCTCACTGGTATACATTTTTAGGAACATGTCACCATGTCTCACCATGATTATTATAATTGGTTATGTATTTTCAATTAAAATGGATTAGGCCCTCATACATAACCATCAGATGGAGGCTGGAAATAAATATGTTACCAACTAATGTAGTTATTCAAATGTCTAGTCTTCATCTCTATTCTAGGTGTGTTATGTGCCATTATAATATGGAGGATGTAAAAAAACTATTACCGAGATGTGAAATTACCTTTCCATTTCAAATGAAGTGCTAGATTCATTTGAAATTGTTTTCCTGCACTTTTCAGGGAAGCAGGTGCTTCTTAAATACTCATTGGTCATAAATCTCTCACCACAAGTATCTTATATTCTTTTTTTGGTTGTTTTTTATACTTTACATGCAATATTGTGGTACTTAAAAGTATCACTACACTCATATAGAGGATGTGTGTTAAATCCAGTCACGATGTATATTTTTTAGCTATATGGGACATGTGTGATGATAGTATGGGGGAGTGTTATAGAAGTATATAGATTCTTGTGGTTCTAAAAAATCATGGTGTTCTTGGTGATTTCAAAACTTCTCTAGGTAATATTGAAGTGTTTTGGATGCCTCATTTACCACATTAGATACAAGGTTAATACTGAGGTTTCTTCTAAAGGTAACATAGGGCCTTCGAGGTGTGGTGAAATATTTAGGGATTATGATGATTCTGTTAAGTGATGTTTCTATGGAACCTGTGGTGTGACTAGATCTCTTTAGACGGAGGGGATTGGGATCATACATATTGTATCATTTGCTACAGTGAAAGGGTGGACTAACATTTGGTTGAATTTGATTCAATAACCCTTGTGCAGGCTATCATGAATGGTGAACATTATATATATTTGTGGTTTGTGGCTATGTAGTTGGAATTCATGAAGACTTTATTGAGCCTCATCATCAACATCAAACATGTTTATCAGGAGGCGAGTATGGTTACAGATGGTATAACGACAAGGGCTGTTTGTGCACCTTTTACCTTTTTAGATACCCTCCAAGTGGATGTTCTCCACATTTATGAGGCATATTATAATAAGATCCATAATTTTTTCCTTTTGTATCTTCATTTAATATTATTAATAAATTCCTCAGACTCTTGGTTAGGGGACCTTTTAAAAAACATTATTTGGTTACAGAAAAATTCACTTAATAATACCTAAATGTTGAATAATTATAGTTCTTTTGGGAATTATGTACACCAAATTATAATGTTAAACATGAATCAAATCATATTTGTTGAAAACATATTTAACATGTCTGGGTTTAAAACATCACTGGACAACCTAGGGGAAATACATAAGAAAAGGGTTAGTTATAAAGCCTGGTAAGGTAATAAACATAGAATAATGTTAAAATTGTTATAAAATAGGAATATCAAGAGACCTAAAAATATTATGAATCGTAAACATGAATTATAAGACCTTATATAACATTATAGCATAAAGGAAACATAGGAATGTGGAAGAAACTTAAAACACAGCATCATATGTCAGGGATAACTACAAATTCATCATAATGAAATAAGAAACATAAAGTAATAATTTACAATACTTATCCCAGCATAATGTTTTAGGATACTAAACATTACCCAATAGATTGGAGTGCTATATAACTCTTGTCACACCCATCACATTCATTTCTTTCTCATTATTCGGTTTTCCACATTGATTAAACAACATGGATTCTTTCATAATAATATTTTAAATCCATTAACATGGTGTGTTCAATATATACATGTAAATCCTCAATAATAATGATTATATGTTCATAAATGTGTACACACATGAAATAAATTGGTTTTGAAATTCCATACAAATTTTCATTGGTATGGAATCCCATGGTGATATTTTGCCAGTATAACAGAGAATCATAAATATTCATGGAAGGAATTAATGATAGAAAATGGGTCTCTCATCATATAGAAATAATTTGACAAATATAGGGATGGTGTGAAAACATATAAAATAATTATTAATTGACAATTAATTTGAATAAAATGATGAATATTTATGAATAAAGGGAAAAAGAGAGTTTCCCTTTGGAAATTTTGGCATCCAAACAATGTCACCAAATAATCCCTAAAATGGGTTGATGAGAGATAAATGAGACTCTTTTAAATTATCAATAAAATGGGACGTAATAGGAAGATGGAAGAACATTTAAACATATAGATAATTATAAAAATAAGGCATACTATTATAAAGAAGAATGAAAAAAGAGAAAGGAATGGATTATTATGAAATTTAGGCATGGTTACAGGTCTACATGGGAGAGATTAATTAGAGGGAAAGAGGTATATCATCATTTATAAATAATTAGTTATATATGGGGTAGGTGATAAAACATACCCCATCATTAGGAATTGATAATAAAAAATCATAACAAGAAAAATAAACTTGGAGAACAGTGAGAAAATAAAGAACCCTTACTTGAGTGTGTGACCCCAAAAGGTTGAAAATGGGATTCTTGAGATATTATGGAACCTTTGGAGGATTCTAGAGAGGGGAGGGAAGTGTCATTACTAGAAAATTAGGATTTATCCATAGTTATATAATCACGGTTTCAAAAAACCATGTCTAAATCCTATTATATCACCATGGTTTTTAAAAAACAGTTGCTTTATCCATTAAATTTTAACCTCCCTCACATATTTCCTCTCTCGCTCACCAACTCGACCTCACAACCTTATTTTATTCCTCGTAGACTCTTCCCCGCAAACACTTCCTCATGAAATCTTCCTTCTGGATTTCGTCTGATCATCGTCCAACCGTTGTCCTCGCCTGATGTTTCCACCCAACCTCAGGATGATTCTCCTCTAACGACGTGACCACCCAATCTCGAGACAATCCTCCAATGACGATGCAACCACCCAACCTCAGGATGAACATCCTACAACAACGTGACCACCGAACCTCCTCGTGATCCTCTTCATCCGATGCGGCTTTAGATCCGCCTCTTCCTTCAGGGAACCCTCCTCCTTGACTCACCAATGTGTAATGTTTTTTAAGTTTTCAGACATTACAGGCTCCCCTCTAATTCTCACCGGTGGGTAGTCCATGACTCATAGCTTGTGAGTGGAATTTGGTAGGGTGTGATAGGGTTTGTTTTCTATTTCCTCAAAAAATTATTCTATTTATGTTGTTGTGGTTTCAATTATAATTGATTTTCTCTAATGTAGAGGAGCATACATATGACCCAGGATGGTTCAAATTCCTCATATTCCCTATGATTTTTTCCACAAAGAAGGGTTTATTTGATTTCAAATCCTCAGCCTCTTCAATTTTCATTGAGTAATATTCTTTTGTTTCAATTTATTGTCTTCTTAATTGTCACATATGACTTTGATAGAGTTTATTTGTTCTCACTTACTTCATTAGGTTTGATTTTTTTTATTTTTTTCTTGATTTTAACTAGTTCTGGTTGTCTTATAGATTTTAAATATGCAAATGATATAAATCCAAAGATATGATGATATGATTTTAAGTTGGGTTGTTTCGATTATAGTATTGTTAGTTTAATTCCATTTATTTTGGATTAGTCCAAATCTATTTTGTTTATTCTAGTTCTATAACATGAGGATCTTATTTTAGTGAATGAATTTATTAATATTACACTGATTTAGTTAGAGCCTTGAATATTTTATTAGGTTTTATTTAAACTAGTCCAGTTTTCTCATTTCTAGTAGTATTAGTTATATGATCTATTTGATTTGGATCAGGTCACTTCGATTTGGTTTTGTTTATATCCATATCATTTGGTTCTTCTTAGTTTAGTGAATCAATTTGGATTGATTAGTTTTATTATGTTAGAGTATTTGGAACAACATGGTTTGTATTCTTGGTTGATGTTATCATTTTTGAAAGTCATTTTGGGTGTTATAATCAAGTGAAATTTGAATATGGTTTTTTTATTGTTGGGTTAGGATTTTCTTCATTAAATGATGAAAATGGAATTTCAGGTGAAACTGGGTCAGAAGCAGTGGTGTTCAGTATCATTGGTATGAAATTTTTAATGAGGTGATCCATATTGGAAACAGTGATTTGATTGATATAAATGGGGTTAGAATAATGGTGATAGCAACTTATGAAATAGGGCTTTAGGTGTTACATGATTTCAACTCTCACATAGATCTCGAGACGTGTCATATCTCCTCCCAAATCCCATGGTGCATGGCTAAACTACATGTTAAGATTAATTTTAGAATTTTAATTTTAGTTCTTGTTTGTAATTTATTTCTGGTTATTTTGGTAATCTATTGTGTTTGTTCACACTTAACAGCAAATTTGTTTCATCTAAAAATTAAAAAACAAAGAAGAGTTTGATATATCATTCAATGAAATTAGTTTTTTTATATTTTATGTTAGTTTGGTTAATGACAAATTAGTTATTTTCTATTACTTCTATACATATCAGTGGGGTGGGGACAGTAGTGGGGGTAGTGGGGGTGAAGGAGGGGGCTGGGGATAGGGTGGGATTAGTGGGGTGGGGGTGCAGCGGGGTGGGGATAGTAGGGGTGGGGGGTGTGGGGTAGTGGTGGTGAAGGATTGGTGCAAGGGGGTGGGTGGGTGCAGGGGTGGGTGAAAAAGGGTTTCAAGTTCAGTATTTGGTGCTAAGTTTCCAAATATTTCATTACCAATACTCTCCCTAAAGAACCAAACATCATTTGGCAGGGTAGATTTAGGGTGATCTGTAGCCACAACACTAGTTACAAGAGCTACAACATCTAAGTTTAGAACTGTCTTGTCTAATTATAACCTTGATCTATCCAAACCTCATTCCCATGTACCATATAAAGTAACTGAAATGCAACCTACATCCCATTGTCCTTAAATGAAAACCCCCTCTTTAACAGGCCTATCCAATAAAGGAGACCCTTATGAGAATTCCTTTTATGTCTTCGGGTAAATCGCTATAATGATTCTTCTTCACTCTATCCTTCCTTCTGATCATGGATGTGTTTTTCCTAGAGTGGGAATGCTCTTTCAAGGATCTGGTATGTGAATCATTAGAAATTGGGAAACATCTGATTGAAAACCTAAATATTATAAGAGATTTAAGGACTTCGAAAAACAACAGAATTTCAGTTGTGGATGTGCTTCATGGTGTCAATGTCATCAAGTATGACCTCCCCAGACCTCCTTGTTTCAAGAAATTGGATGGTGGTGGGTTGTCAGTCATCGCTAATCCAGAATCCCTTCAACAGAGAATCAATCTGTGTGAATTCTCAATTCATAGATGAATTTTTTATTCCATATGAGACAAAGCATGTCCCAATGAAGATCTAAAATTGAGGATTTCACATTGTTGGGGAGGAAATGAATGGAAGAGGTTTCTTCCATATTCTGATGAAGAGTAAGGATGACCTCGAATCCGTGTGAAAGATTAGAAATGTTAATTTGAATCCTAGTGCACTGAGGATTTATGATTGAAATGTTAATTTCAATCCTTTCAATCAATGTAATTCATCAGCTCAAATATAGGATAGATTAAATGGCCTAAACTGGGTGTATTGGTACCCTACAAACATTAATTATATTGCAGTTTATATTGGAATTCATCTGAAAATGGATAAATGCACTCTTTATGGAGAGCTAGGATTATATATAATAATCAGGGTTGATGCTGATTTTGATACCAAGCTGTCAGACTCCATAAATTTCATTGCTAATGACTGTAGGTTGAAGTATAGGTAGAGTATCAATATATTCCTTATTTTTCAATTACTACTGAATTGTTAGACACAACATCTTTACCTGTAGAGTCATTTAGAATAAAGTGAATCCCCCTTATGATGTTAATACATGTAAATATGTTAATATGTGGAATAAGGGAAATGTTATTGCCCTGAAAAAAAAATGATCCACCGGGAAAATATGGACATGTAAAATGGGTGAAAAAACATTCAATTACATTTGATGTTAAAAATATCATTGGTAAATCTTGGGCCTCTCTTGTTACTGAAGAGGAAGGAGATGTCAATTAATCTCATCCCACCACTAATCTGTCTGTACCTAGTCCTTCTGGTAGTAATATGGATTATGATGCAGTTGCAAAAAGTGGGGATGATGAAATTTTTCATGAAATTTCCTATTACATTTCGTGCCTTGTTGATTCACATAAAGCTGATCATTGTAATGTCACCCCTATTAAGCATGTTGAATTTGCAACCTCCCAGCATGACAATAATAATTCATGTGTTGTTTTCTAGGATGTTAGTGGTGAATCTAATGTTTCTTGATTTATAGACAGCGATGATGAGTCCATATATATTGAATTTGATCAAGATATTATGATTCTTGTTGAATCTTTTCAGGATGTGCAACTCAGATGTATCTCTGATATACAGGAACAAATTTTCATTTTCCAAAATGGTATTTTATAGACAGGTTTAACTTTACAGGAGGGCAGTAACACCCTTTGCAAGGATAATTTGGAATCTCCTAGAATAAACATGGATTATGTAGGCCTGAGTGTTACATAAAGGCCTAGGAAAACAGTTATGTCTACTGATAATTTGGAAAATTTTAGCATAAACATGAATTCTGTATGTCTTAGAGGTGTATATGGGTCTGGGAAGACTCCTCTATCTACTGATATTCTAAAAGAGGGACATACAATCAATCAAACTGGAGACAATAACAAGGCCAATGCATCCCAGAGTGGGAGTTGTATATAGCAGAAGGTTACTCAATTTCCAAACGATCCCATGTTTAATGAAATAGTAAGACAAATATCTACTTATGTTGTTAATCCTAGAATAAATACTGGAATTCTAATTTTGAATAGAGTTAAATCTTGTATCACTCATCAGATTAATACCAGTTCGAGTTTCACTTCTAAAGGTAATCCAAAGGCACTTTTCACTGCAGTATCAGACCGAGGAAGGGAATTGGACTATCCCAATAGAAAAAAATCATGCAAGGAAAGTGTTATTATAAGTAGGTATGGGAATCAATATGTTTCTTTCAAGAGATCAACCAGGAACAAATACTCTGTTATTAAGAATAAAGGGAGCTCTAGATCCAAATCCATGTTTAAATAAAGGTTATGTTATGGAAATTATAGCGATATGATTACCCTAAAATAGTTAGTTCTCATAAGATTTTTTTAACAAACACAAACCTTGTCTTCCTAGTATTTCTATGCCTAAAAGGATCTTTTCTGAGAAATTTAACGCTCTTACCAAGAATGGATACCAGATGATTGGTACTAATTAGTTCAATAATGACACAAAAAAGATTTGGATTTTTTCTCATTTTAGACTTGATAAATTCTACCTTAGTAATTCTTCAGAGTAGATGGATACCCTTAGTTATAATTGTTTGGGAATAAAAAATATTGATTATTCGTTTTTTCTTACAATTTTTATCAAGAATGAAGATCTTTATGGATGAGTGTCATTAAAATGAGAAATACAATTAAGGATCCTTGGTATCCTAGTTCTTTAGTAGGGAGGAATTATCTTGCTCATGTAAGTGTGATGACATTCTTGTAGTGTTTCCAACAATGAATATTCGGGTTGTCTAGACCCTACTTGAATCTGGACTTGGGTGTCCTGGTTCATCTTTAACATATTAAAGTTATATAGAATCTCAATTTATAGTTTTTCATCATGCATCTTATATGTGTTTAGAAACAAATATGAAAAATGAATCATTTTTTAGGTAGAAAAGAGTATCCAATTTCATGGTGCCCATCTTCTTGTTCATATTGATTTGAAATTTAGTCAAATGAAATTCATAGGCATTATTTAACCATGAATTTAGTTTTCAGTTGGTGGTTTATTTTTGACATTAGACGGGGTGTGCAGGGGTTGTTTTGAGGGTTGGGATGGGGTTGTGTAAGGGTGTGTGAGGGTGTGCAGGGGATGGCGGGGGTGGAGGGGGATTTGGAGGGTGTGTGGGCAGTGGGTGTGTGTAGGGGGTGTGCTGGGAACATGGGTAAGAGGTGTGTGTAGGGGGTAGAGGGAGTGCTTGAAGGGGGAAGGAAGTGTGCATTAGAGGGGGGGAGGGGTGTGTTGGGTTGGTGTTGTGGTGTTGTGGTGTGCGTGGGGTGTGTGCTGGGTGTGTGCAGGGAGATAAACTTGTATCGAACAAAACCAAATTAATTTCAAACTCAAGACAATCTAATTATATATCATTAATAGTAAGAATAATTGTTAATTAATAGAAATGTACTATTTGATAGTATCATTTTGAAATGTGGATATATTTCCCCCTTTCTTGAAGGAACATGATTTGACCCATGGGGCATTGTGGTTCTTAGATATTATTGGGTAGTGACGTGTATAGTCATAGGATACATGTATGTTTTAGTTTAGTTTTTAATTTATATTCTTTATCGCATTGGCCACTTAGGTCTTTTACTTCATTCTATGGGAAAATGGTAATTATATTCTGTGAAGGGGGGAAATGTGGTTTACATTGATTCAGTCCACCGACTTTGATCTGTGATAAGATTATATATTTACTACTTGTCTTGTACCTCATGAATTTGGGGATTTCAGTGTTTTTGACTCTATATTATGTTTTTAGTAGGGCATTGGATCATTTCATGTTTGTTTGGGTGGATTTGGTTCTCCCAATCGAGGTAAGGATTTAATGTCATCGGTTGGTTTCTCATTGGTTATATAGAAGCCTTTATGTATTTTAATGTTCCTAATATCCTTTGTGTAGTGCATTGATTCATGCTCGTTGGTTTCGAGTAGCCAAGTTAAGGGCGACTCTCCCGGGTTTGCATAGGTAAGAATGTATATGTATGTGGGTTCTCACATTATTGTATAGTCAACCATGGTAGTGATTATGCATGTATGGGGCTATGTGCACTACCATAAAACTGGGCAAGGCCAGCGCCACCCCTTTATTAGCACTAATGAAAAAGTGCTGATAAGGGGGGGGCTTTATCAGCGATCAAAAAAGCGCTGATAAAAGAACCCCTTTATCAGTTCTTTTTTTAGCACTGATAAAGGCCCCCCTTTATCAGCGCTTTTTTAGCACTGATAAAGGGACCCCCTTTATCAGTGCTTTTTTAGCGCTGATAAATGGACCCCCTTTATCAGCGCTTGTTTAGTAGCGTTGATAAAGGGGGGGCCTTTATCAGCAATTTTTTTAAAAGCGCCGATAAAGGGTCGACTTCAAAATAAAAAATATATATTATTATATAAATATAGCTATATAGTTATATTGATATAAATATAATATATAATTTTTAAATGTATTTTAGATAAGTATAAATGTATATTTACAGTTAATATACTTAATATATAAGATATTTAGTGAAAATGGATTCTTATAAAATTAAAAAAAATATTTTTAATTAATAATTTGATAATTATTATGGAGTAATAGTAATTTAATAACAATTTGAAGAATAAAAAAATAAAAAAATTCAAAAAAGATCCAAAATATGTTGAAAACGCAACTCAAACTTCAAACAGTCAAAACTTTTGATCCGGGAGTCCATTTCAGCTCTACCACATATCAAATCGAAGCCTGTGACGAGCTCTACGTCTTTATGACAATAGGGGGGCCTTGGTAAAGCATTTATCAAGGCCAAAAAAGGCCCAGAAGGCCTCTAAAACTGAGTTTTTAGTCGGGGTACCCTGATTTTTTAACATTTTGTGTATTTTCAGCATCGTTTAAGGGGGTATTAATGGCTTTTTTTTGTGGGGTCTGAATTTATTACAAGTTATTATATTCATATTGATATTATTTCATTGAAATTTCATCATTTTTTATAATGCACTGCTATTTATAATCAAATATATAACTATATGTGCATATTTTTTATATATTCACACCTAAAAATTAATTTTTTTAAATAAATAATTAAACATATTTACATATATAATATATTAGCTTTATCTAAATAAAAACTAATATCCATTTTATTTAAAATACCAATATATGAATATTTATATATCTACTATATATTAATATAACTATACATATATTAATATAACTATACATATATTAATATAACTATATATATATATATTAATATAACTATATTTATATATTAATATAACTATATTTATATATTAATATAACTATATATATATATATTAATATAGCTATATATATATATATTAATATAACTATATATATATATATTAATATAACTATATATATTAATATAAATATATATTACTATACGAATAAATATAACTAGATATATATATATAAATAAATAGATATATCATGAATAAGAGAACAAATCAATATAGGGTAGTGGTAAAGGCTTTAGGTGCGCAGGGGGGAGGTCTCGAGAACAAATCCGGGTGGAGGCACGGGTGCACGCGCAAGGTTGATTTAAAGGTCTAGAACTGATAAAGGGTGTAGGCGGTGCGGGTGGGCGCTGGAGGTGTGGGAAAGCGCTGATAAAGGGGGGCTCAAGCGCTGTAAAAATCCCCCTGAGATTGGCAGTATTTTTTTAATTATTTTTTTTATTTTTTTATTTTCTTTATATTTTATTTATTTTTATCAGCGCTGATAAAAGACCCTTTTATGAGCGCTTTGTTTTAGCACTGATAAAAGACCCCTTTTATCAGCACTTTTTTAGCACTGATAAAAGGGGTCTTTATCAGCACTTTTTGGACCCCTGATAAAGGGGACCCCCCCCCCCCCCTTATCATCGCCGACTTTATCAATGCTTTTCTAGCACTGATAAAGGCCATTTTTAGTGCTGATAAAATCCATATTTGTAGTAGTGGTGTGCCCATGTATATATATATAAATGCATATTCCAGTGAGTGGAGACTTGTATATTCATATAAGCATATGTGCAAGGATCCCCCTACACTTTCTCTTGGCCATGAGGGTGTGTGCATAAGGGATATGTGTCCTTGAATGTGTGTGAATTTGTGTATACATAGTGGGGGAGAAACAACATTTAGTTAAAAAGTTCCAAGAGCTGAAGTGGACGGTTTGGTTCCACCGTGATGTAGGAACCCTCTTCTAGCTTATTTAATTGAAGAATAGATTAAATTTAATTTATCTCTCTTCTTAATTCAGCTATATTATATTGAATATCATATCTTGAATAAGTTTTATTTAATATAATTTTTTCATTTGTTAAATAAAGTCATGTTTTTATAATAAAACCTCTCTAACAGAGGATTTTTGTGTGCAAAAACTCACATAGATAGTTATGCTGATCTAGTTTCTTAAATTATTGCATTTGATTTGTGCTAAATAAGTTTTAGAATAAATTTTAAATACAATTAAATGAATTATTTGATAAATAAATTCCATGATTTTATAATAAACCCCTCCAATGGAGGAGCACTATCCTCTAAACCAAAGAGTAGTGATAGTTATTTGTATCATCTTTAGATTTGATTTGAGTGTTTCATATGCCTCTTTTTGGTGTTTGTTTTGTGGATATTTATTTTTTTTACCTTTGAAAAATATAAAATGGATTATCATACTCATTTAACTCAGATGACATTTCCCGAGTAGGCATATGCCTTGACCATGATACCTTTTTCACGATTTGAAAATTATAAATAAAATGTCCATGTTTATGAAAAGTGAATGAATTTGTAAATGGTTTATGTAGGGTGTTTTATTCATTTCATCGTTTTATTCCCTTTAGATGATGTGTCATTGTGCTCCTCGCTACAAACTTTTCTGGAGATCCCTTGTTATAGCATATTAAATAGTTGATTTGTTCTATCATGTGGTGGTGGGGCGACAGCGGGAATGTTTTCCCAGCTCCTCCCACTCCATTTGCTCGTGGTAGGCAGATGATGCATGTAGATGTCACTGGATCGGGACAACACACTGCGGTCATGATGCGGTTAGCCCGCAGTAATGCCGTAGTCATGTCGTGGTCATTCTGCGGTTACACTGTGGTTACACTGTGATTTGTCCCTGCTCCAGGACGACACCCCACAATAGTTCGCAGTGATAGTATTCCATGAGCCTTGTGATAAATGTTGACACTGACTAATCACAATTTCTACCAGCGGGGCGATGACCTAAATGATTCCCTGCCTCCCCCTGCTCCCTTATGTCCTGGTCGGAAGATGATGCCATGCAGGTGTCGCTGGATAGGGCCAACACGCCACTATCACGATGCAGTCACGCCGTGGTCACGCTGAGGTCACACCGCGGTCACGCCGCGGTAACGCCATGGTCACGTCGCAGTCACGCTACGGTAATGCCTTGATTTGGCCCTGCTCCAAGATGACACCCCACGACGATTCGCAGTGATAGTATTATATGAGTCTTCTGATCAATTTGAGACTGACTAATCAAAATTTCTTCTGGCGGGGAAACGAACGGAATGTTTCCCCGCCTCCCCCCGCTCCCTTCGATCCTCGCTAAAAGATGCTTCCCTGCAGATATCGCTAGACTGGGCCGACACACCGCGGTCACGACACGATCATGTCGTGGTCACACCGCAGTCACGTCGCGGTCACGCTGCGTTAAATCGACAATTTTGCCCTATTAAAGTATGACACCCTGCGATGGTTAGAAGTGATAGTATTCCATGTGTCTTGTGATCAATGTAGAGACTGACTAATCATAATTTCTTCTGGCGGGGTGATGACCGGAATGTTGCACCACCTCCTCATGCTCCCTTCACTCCTGGCCGCATGATGCTGCCCCGCAGATGTCGCTGGACCGGGCCAACACGCTACGGTCACACCGTGGTCATGTTGCGGCCACAACATAGAAATTCAGTGATTTGGCCCTACTCCAGGATGACACCCCGCGACGGTTCGTAGTGATAATATTATATGAGTCTTGTCATCAATGTTGAGACTGACTGATCACAATTTTTTCAGGCGGGGCGATGAACGGAATGTTGCCCCACTACCTCCCAATATCTTTGCTCCTGGCCGGAAGATGTTGCCCCGTAGATGTCGCTGTACTGGGCCAACACGCAGTGGTCACGCCGTGATTTGGCCCTTCTCCAGGATGACACCCTACAATGGTTCACATTGATCATATTCCATGAGTCTTGTGATCAATGATGAGACTGATTAAAAACAATTTCTATATGTGGGGTGACGACCCGAATGTTCCCCTGCTTCCTTATGCTCCCTATGCTCCTGGTAGGAATATGCTGCCATGCGGATGTCATTGGACATAGCCAACACGGTATGGTCAAGATGCGGTCACGCCACTGTAATGCCGTGATTTGGCCCTGCTCCAGTCACATCCAGCCCACAACAGCCCCCTTCCACCTTCATTTCAACCCGCTGCCACCAACATTTCATCCCACAATAGCCCCCCCCCCTTCCACCATCGAATCATCCCACACCATCCCCCTATTACCTACAACCAGCCCACTTCCACCAGCATTCCATCCCCCTTCCACATGCATTCGTGCCCGCACCGGCCCCCATCCACCTACAATATAGCCCACACCAGCCACCACACCAGCCATCACCCCGAAGACTCCTACAAAACACTCATGCCAGTCCATTGCCACATAAAAAATAGCCCCAGCCACCTGTTCCATTCCTCACCATCCCTCGGCCTCCAATGTCATGGTGGGAATCTCCATTGTTTTTATGGCGATGTCAAAATGTCTTCACGGTGGATATATTGTCCCCTAAATCCATGGACATGTTTAAAGAAATTCAAAATCGTGGGTTAGGGTTTAGATGTTTTTTGGGCCTGGTATATTGACATGTATCCCTCACATATGGTTATAAATACGCACCTCTTTATACCCATTAAAGGCAAATTACGAATTTTGAGATTTTGTAAAATTATTATGTTTGTGTTTTTTTGTTCTTATGTGAATTCTTTTAAGGATTATCAAAGGATTGATCAACCTTCTTGGTGGTTTATAAATAGGGTTTTGAGGAGAATGTATCATTGGGGTCATAATTGATCATCCCCCTTACCCTTTTATTTCCTTTTCACTTCTTTTAATTTCCATTTTTACAACTTCCATCACTTGTGTTTCCACATTTCATCTAATTAATAACACACATATATATTGTATCATATAAATAGCACACTAGAAACCCACAGAGGATCTTATTATTTTAACATATGCACCACTTACATACCAGCAGAATGAATCGCAGAAGCTTCCA
Source organism: Viscum album (assembly GCA_963277665.1). Classification (NCBI taxonomy): domain Eukaryota; kingdom Viridiplantae; phylum Streptophyta; class Magnoliopsida; order Santalales; family Viscaceae; genus Viscum; species Viscum album. The sequence goes on along the minus strand of OY728125.1, from coordinate 1,914,623,959 downwards.
AGCACAAAACCAACAAGCACTTTTAGGGGAAGTATAACCAAGGAAACAAGGCGGCTAAAGGGGAAATATAAAAACCCAAAAAGAAGTAGTAAAAAATTATATAAACCAACAACAAACAGACTTTAATGAAATCACTCACAACCACCCACCCACACACACACACACACCCACACACAAGTTTCCAAAATACATCCCCCATCCAAAAGTCTAGCTTTATCCAAAGAAATTAAACCTCTGAACCCCCAGCCCCACAACCAACATCAACCAACCAAACCAACATCCCTATCCAAACAATGTCTAGAGAGAAATACCTCTAGGAAACCATGCCATCTAATGGCCCCATCCATCACCATCTGAACACCTTGCATCAAAATGGACCACCCCACCATACGAAAGACTAAAGAACAAGAAGTCACAAATTATCATCCATTCGAAGTGCCCCACATCATCCACACCTAACCAATCATACAACATAAAGAATCCCCAAGTAGGCCCTGATCCAAATGTGAGCTAATACCCACCCTGAATCCAACTCCTCTAGACTCACCAAGTAGTCAACATGCACCCACCCAAAAAGAGAACCACCCATCTACCAAAAACATGCCTCCCAACCTGCAGCATCCAGCATCTCAGGGGAATTTTAGAACATCCAACATAGAAATACCTACCCCATCAACAACCTTAATACACAATACGGGGAAACCGAGCACAAGCAAACTGAACATACTCCACTATGGATGGAAATCACATTACTCCTCCAACAAATTCCATGTTTCTAAAATAGTAATTCACACAAGGAAATCATGTGTCCTAGTTGCATGATGTTGAAATTTATAATAACTATCTTACTCACCAAATTATGTTAAACTACATATCAACATCCGAGGCACATGACGTTAAACTCTACACAAGGATGAAACTCTATGACCTTAAACTAAGACCGCATGGTCCATGAAACATGGCCATAATTTTTTTTCAAAAGGACCAAGTTCCATGACCTTAAAATTGGGGAAAAGTGGATGAGGGATGATTGGTGTGCTCGGTTTAGTGCTTTCCCCTATTATCTGGTTCCAAAAAGCTGACAATGGAATTAGATAAGAGGAAATTTACTTCATTATATGGTAGGGATTTCTCACTCGGTGTTCATGTAGGGCCTAAGGGTTCCCTAGTTGAGAACATTCCCAACGACGTTGATTCATTTAAAGGGCTTCAAGAGGGGGTCATTCGTTATTATCCAAAGCTTCCCAGTATCCATTCTGTTTTACTGTCTCAAAGGCGTACGGATAATGGTGACGGTTTTCCTACAAGGTATTTTCCTACAAGAGAAATTGAAGGGGTAGTGGAATACCATGTTTGGACCCTGGTGGCTTCGTTTGTACATGATAATCCATCATTGTCTTTTTGGATATTTTTTGAACTCTTGGGGTCTCCATCAATAAAAGGATGTTTTAGAATTATCCAACTCTTCCTTCTGCATCCATTTGTTTTCTAGAGAAGATTTCATGAAGGAATTGTATATAGAAGAAGGATATGTGGTTCTTGGTCGCTATCTATTTTTGGATGGTCCTGTAACACACACAATGGGTAGGAGTCCAGCCTAGTGGTGATTTGGGTTCGACTACCAGTGTTACGACTTCTATTTCAGAACCTGTCGCTTCTATAGTCGATGAGGAATGCACCGATTCATTTCCTGTTGTTGGATGATGATACTCTTTTTCTTCATTCAGCAGATTCTCCACGGATTTGCGTTGAGATAGATTTATCTGTGAAGTTCCCAACATGTGTTCTTAGAGGTGGTGAGGGTTGTTCTGGGTGGCAAAGAGTCTTCTATCAGGGTCTTCCATGATTCTACACCCACTATTGTCGGAAATAGAACTAGTTGTATTTCTGTAGGAGGAACCAGGGCTTTGGAAGGCTAGTTGGGTTGAGTTCTCTGGGTTCTTCTTTGGTAGGGATGTCATGAAGAGATCTCAGGGGGTTCTAGCCAGGAAGGGGACTGGTGAACATGTTGTCGATTGTGGATGGGTATCATAAAAAAGGACTTTTCTTAGGATCATACATAAGATATTGCGGCAGAAGATTAGGGTGTTGGGAGAAGGGTCCACTAGATTTCAAATTTTTCCGACATGCCTCATGCACCAATTATATTTTCTAGTTTTTTAAACTAGGTGTTAGTTTTGGTGCTGGGTATGTCCCTGAATCATTGTGCCACTGTGTCTCGTACCTCAACAACCGCTAGGTCCCTATTATAGGAAACTAGAACATCTAATATATTTATTATAATGGTTATCATTCTAGTAGATGTTATGAAATGATTTAGAAAATAGGATCTAAAATTTTTTAGCATGGAGAATAATGTGTTATCATCCATTTCAAGTGGTTATTGCATGGAATCATGCGGAATACAGATGCGATGAAATCAGATAATGGGGTGACTCAAGATATCCCCCCTCTTTATGGACCTTCAAAAACATGCAAACCAGTGGGTAATGTATCATAAGGCATGGCTTGGGAGGTAGGGAATTATTTTTTTTGCTCATCTAATCACATTGATATTTTGGGGGATTGAGGGAATATCTAAGGAGGTGTGGGTTTTCCGAACCATGAAGCGAAGGATTTCTATTTTTCTTGTTAATACCTTAGTAACATTGGTCCTGTTACCCATGAGTAATCTTGGTCACACTCTCATACCAGAATATCTACATCGGTTAGTTCAGACTGTAATAGGAGTTCAGTATCGCGCTGTAAGGCCACCCCTTTATCCTATCAATGATTTCATTAATTGAATGGAATGGGATGGGCTACGGTATGAGGGACAAATGTTATTACATCTATAATGAAGGTCTCTATTTACAAGTATCATTGATCGATATTTTTGAATCTAAACAACCAATCGATCATATCAACTTCATAAATAATATTGGATTTTATATTTGGTTTCATGAAAATCCAGGCAATTGTGAGATATGGGTGTTTGAAAAGCGTAACATTGAGGTAGAAATGGATGATGTGTCAACTCAAAACATCACTATGAATGTATAAGTGAGAGTCACAATGTTCTCTGTATACTTTGGATATGGTTACTGTGATTTCATTGGTAGTAGGGAGTTGTGGAACTATTTAGAAATTTTCTGCACTAGGAATATGTCTTGGTTTGTGGCATGTGATTTTAGCACTATTTATTAGGCTTGTGAGAACAATGGGGGTGAATATTATTCCAATGATTCCATGTATGACATCAAATTATTGATGGCTTAAAATTGATTATTCTATTTGTCATATGAAGTTGGATGTTTCATATGATGTAATAATAGAAGAGGCAATAGGCGTATATGGATTAGAATCGATCGCTGCATTGGAAGTATAAATGTTTTGTATTCCATAACATATATGTCGATCAAGAACCAACCTAAAACCCGCTCTGATCATTATTTGGTAGTGATCAATATAAAAAGGTGGAATATGGGTCTTTATCCCTTCATCTACTCAAGAATATTGTCAAATATGGAAGGATTCACACAATTTGTCATTGACTCATTGTTGAAGAAAACTGAAGAGAGTCCATAGGAACACCTAATGATTTGGTTGAAACAACTATGAAATGGACATTTTGATTGGAGGAGTGGAAGAAGCAGAAATGAATATTCTCTGGAGTCTATTAAAAAATATATTGAAAGGATTGAAGGTAGTCTGGAATGGAGTTGGGATGATGATGTGTTTTTAGGTCTCAGTGACAAGCAAAGGTTACTTAATGATAAACAGCTGGAAGTTATAAGGAAATATAAGGATAATGATATAGATCATTGATATAAGGAAGGTGATCAAAATATGGCGTATTTTCAAGTGTGTATTAATGATAAAAGGGTGTCATGTAAGGTTAATATAAAAATGCTAGATGGATCCTTCACTAATGATGTGGTTGTCCCTCAGAACTTGGTCCTTAATCATTTCAAGCCTCTATTGGAAGAACCATCTTACTACCCTGAAAATAGGATGGATAGGGATGATGAGGATACATGATTCTAGTAGGGAATCCACTGTTTGATTAATGAGATTGACAATAATTTCATTGAGGCATTCCCAACTAGTGAGGAGACAAAGGAAGATATTTTCAGTATGAAAGCTGAGATGACACCAGGGCCAAATGCATTCCCTGGATAGTTCTTTATGGAGGTATGGTGGATCATTGGAGGTCAGGTGAATGAAGCTATTTGGTATTCCTTCAAAGTGGGGGCTCTGCCGAGAAATACTTGTACATCCAAGGTGGTCTTGATCCGTAAGGTGGATCATCATGAAACTTTGATTTCATATCACCCCATTTTCTCATGCAACATTGTGTATAAAATCATATCAACCATAGTGAATAAGAGGATGTATACCTTTGTTATTGGATTGGTTTCTGAGGAACAAAATTGGTTTTTTCAAGGGAGAGGAATCCAAGGTGAGGTAGGAATTGCACAAAAAATGGTGGAGGATATCTGTAAAAAGTCTCTGGGATCAAACATCATCATCAAAGTGTACATCGACAAAGTGAATGATAGGATTGATTGGTGCTACCTCATTAGAATTTCTAGGATTTCTGACTTTAGTACATGGGTTTGTGATTTGATGTTCATGTGTCTTTCTTCCATACAACTATCCATTTTCTTCACGGGGAATAAATTTCAATTCATAAAATGGTTCAAGGTTTATGGTAGGATGACCCCATATCTCTTACTTTATTTATCATGGTTCATAATGAAATATCAGGGAATATAAAACAAAACATGGATGAGGGGATCATTTTTACTTATAATAATAGTGAAGTCGATAGTATGATATCACATTTTATTTTCACTGATAATAATATTTTCATCATTAATGGTAGGAAGCGCTACTTCATAAAAGGATGGGAAGACATAATAATTATATATGGGGAAAAAAATTGGGTAGAGGATGAACATAGAAAAGAGAAATGTTTATATCTCTTTAAAATGTGGGGCACGTCGAGCCAGGGATATCTGTAATAATTTGGGTATGCATAAGAGATATTCCTATGCTTTATTTGGGTGTACCCATTTCAAACTGCGAAATCAATATGTGTTTGTTTGGAGAGATGATATAAAAAAAGGTCAAATATATAATTGTATGAATGTCTTTCTATCCAATGGGGTTCTCATAACATTGATAGATAGTGTGCTATCATCTAGGTAAATTCATGTGCCCTCCATTATTAGTGTACCATATATAACGATCAATACAATTGAAGAAAAAAATGAAAAATTTTCTTTGGGATGACAACGATATATGTAGATGCCAATGGGTGAGCTACAAGTGGTTGGCACTACCAATTGATGAAGGGGGAGTCAACTTACAGGATATTACAGAAACCATGCATTCCAGGAAAGAAAAGCATTAATGGGAGATAATATAATGGGATTATAGGTGGGTGGGATTCATGAAGCACTGATACAGAGAGATGTGAAATGATTGGACATGTGGAGGGAGTTTTGAGATCATTTACTGGAGATTCAACTTGAGTGGGGAAACCTTATTCATTCTTGACTGTCTGGACCAGATTTATCCTACACACATGTAGTTGGGTATCTGACTCTCATCTAGGTAATTCTCAACAATAAACAATGTGATATTTTTGATAATATTGTATTGAACGAGGAACTAGATAAATGCAACCTTATAGCTCCAAATTCATGGTGTTTTAATGGAAGTGGCCTTAGAGAATGTTTGCATGTTAGGAATTGAAATGACTAATGGGAGACAACCCTGTGGTGAAAATGCATCACATCGAAGATAAATTTCCTTGTTCGGAAATTAATGAATTGGATTCTTCTGATATAGGACTATATATAGAATATTTCTATCTCTATACCCTTGTTGCTGGTGCTGCGACAATCTAAATCGTACAATTTACACAATTTTACACCACTGAGCAGTGCTCTTGAATCATCTCACAGAGTGTTCCTAGGTCCATAATATGAACTAATTCCAAAAGTGACTGAACCTTTGTTATCCCTTATCATCCCTCCACCTCTCATGATGCCATAAACACATGACCCATCGACATTGAGTTTTAGCCTAAATGAACATGGGTTCCAACATACCCACGCTCCCCTTTTGGCATTTTTATTTTCATCTTCTAACAGAACTACCCTTGGAATAAACTTCCTATGAGATGAGAAGGCATACCCACCAACATGAAGACTCCCTAGTTTAGCCTCCCGGTTTCATATCCGCGCCTGTATCCTAGACTGAGAGAACAATTTTACCACCCTTTGTTATAAGACTCCCAAATAACCCATAACCCAATAGAGAATTACATGATGTGCGCTTTAGCCTCCTCACCACAAGTCTCTATCCCCTGAAACCAATTAAAAATTCATTAATCCATGGACTCACCACCTTCATTCACAGCCATGAAGCATGCCATAAATCTCCATAATCTTGCCAAAACATCACTCTTGAAGGAAATATTTGAGAATGATTCTTGACTTAGTGGAAAATAACTCAAAAACTATAGTTGAAATGATGTAATGAAGGATGAAGGTACCAGGGGAGATGACTTATATTATCATGAATGGGGAGATCTTGAGGGATCCTGAATATAATGTCAGGAATACCCCAATTGATGACCCACCCAAAACTATATCTACAAGACTAGACAACTTAGAGAACTATAATCCTACAATAGTTATCCAAAACAAAGAAGAAAGAGCAGAAATCCAACACCTATTCACCCAAAACATGTTACCAACCATACTATAAATCACAAACCAACCAGCACAATGTACCATATAAGTGTATCATGTACAACACCATGTATAAAAATCAAAACAGCACCACCCCTAGCTGAAACCCATCTTCAAAGGTCCTGTAATTCCAATCAGCAACATGAAACTCACAACCTCACCTCTTAAATCATCCAAAATGAAACTATAACCCCACTATGATAATATTTGTAAGTATCTAGTGGATAAACCATCCATATCCTAGCCTCATATTTAAGATGCATCCAATGTAAGGGGGGGGGGGGGGCTGTCCAGGGGGTCCAGCAGGGGGAGAAACTATTCAGGGGGGTCCAACAGGGGTGGTTCTGCCGAGGGGGGCTGCTGTCCAGGGCGGGCTACTATTCAGGGCGTCCAGCAGGGGGCAGCTATCTAGGGGGTCCAGCATGGGGGGGGGGGGGGGGTTTCTCTCCAGGGGGTTCACTAGGGCTGGGGTTCTATACAGGGGGGGGGGGGCTGCTGTCTTGGGGGCGCTCTCCAGGGGGTCCAACAGGGGGGCTACTGTCTAGTGGGTCTAGTATGGGGGGATGCACTATTCTTTTTTATTGAGTTATATTCTTTGTGAATGTTCTATGATGTTTTGTTTTACCATTATTTTAAGGGATGTGCACTACTCTATTCTATGTTGTGTTGTAGGCACTTTTGAGCTGGTTTGAAACTTCTTTGATAGTTTGTCTTATAGGGATACTCATGTATTTGAAACTATCCAGTTTTTATATTTCGATTTATTTAATTCATAGTTTGTAAGTAGATTTCATTTAAAATTTAATTTGGAGGGGACTAACAGGGGAAAGGGGGAAACTGGCATGGGGGAGGGGACTGGCAGGGGTGTAAATGGCGGTTCATAGGTGGTGCATGTGGGGGTTGGTAGGGGCAGGGAGGAGGGGAAACGGGCGGGGGAGGGGGGTTGGGGCAGGACTGGGGGGGTCATGGGGGTGTAGCAGTTTTTGAGGGGGGGGGGGTTCTAGGGTCGGTCTAGGAGGGTCGGGGGTGGCTGTCCAGGGGAGTGGAGGTCTGGGTTGTCCTGGGGGATCTGTATAGGGTCTGTGGGGGTGTTCAGGGTATGAGGGTGTCTAGGTTGGGGGGGTTCTAGGGTCTTACTAGGAGCTTGAGGGGGGGTGGCATTCCAAGGGAGTGGAGGTCTAGCCTATCCAGGGGGATCTGTACAGGGACTGGTGGGGTGTCCAGGGTCTTGTGGGGGGGGTGTCTAGAGTTGGTCTAGGGGGTGATGTACAGGGTTTGTCTGGGTGGGGGGGGGGTGTCCAGGGTCTATCTGGGGGGTGTCCATTTTCTATTCGGGGGGTTTCTATGGGGGGTGTCTAGGGTCTGGGGGTGTCCAAGTTCTAGGGGGTGTCCAGGGTCTATTCGGGGGGTGTCTATGGTCTATCTGGGAGGAGTCTAGGGTTTTCCTGGGGGGGGCTCTAGGGTCTGGGGGTGTCTAGGATATACTTAGGGGTGTGTAGGGTCTGTCTAGGAGGGGGGATTTGCAGGGGAGGGGTTGTCCAGGGGGAGGGGGTTGTCCAGCGGAGGGGGTTTATGTAGGGTGGGGTGTCCATTGTCCATGAGGGAGGGGTCTACAGTGGGGTCTGTCTTGGGTATGTCCAGCAGGGGTTGCAATGGGTGTCCAGCAGGGGGGATGATGTCCGGGTGGGGTTGTCCGGGAGGGGTTTCTAGGAGGGGGGGTGTCCAGGGTGGTGAGTGGGGTTTGTCTAGGGTGGGAAGAAGGACTGCAGAGGGAGGGGTGGATGGGGGGCATTTATGGTGTAGGTGGGGTGTAAGAGAGAGAGTAGGGGATTTGTAGGGGTCGGTGGGGAGGAAGAAAGCGGCCCACACTGGCTGAACGGTGTTGTTTTTTTAAGAAATGTGTAGGCCTAGAGCCACGGTTTTAAACTGTATATATAGTTCTACGTCCATGGTTCCTATCAATGTTTATATCCACTGTTGCAACAGTGGCTATAGGAGATGAGTGATTTAACCTATTCCATGGGTTGAAAACCGCAGATTTAGGGTTGTTACCACAGTTGGAACCATAGATATAGGGTTATTTCCACAGTTCAATCTGTGGCTAAAGGGCTATAGCCATGATTGGGAATCGTCGATATAGGTTTTACCCTATAACCATGCCAATACCAGCCACGATTTTTCGAACCATGGCTATAACCTGATTTTGTAATAGTGTGTAAGGATGTGTTCTAAGATTTTTAGTGAATAAAATTAAAAGATTTGGGGGGTTTATATTTGAACTCTATGGTATATTCATTAATAATTCACAAACATAGGTTTTGGAATATATATAATAAAATATTCCAAATCACCAACCTAATAATGGTTTTACCCATGGTTTTTGCAAATGTGGAGAGGTTTTAATTTTTTATTAGGAAAAGGGATTATATTATTATAATGTTACACATACTTATGTGGTGGTGAGTCACTCTTTTAATGAAATGAATATAAAATCATAAAATAAAATATATATTTGGTAGGATTCTTAAAGGAATTATAAAATTATACAAATAAACTAAAAATAAAACCATTTTAAGGGTAGAAAATATAATTATACTAGGATACCCATTATAGTATTTATTATATCATTATTGGGTCATTATGATGTCACAAAACAAAACATATATTCACACGGTAATTAATATTTTATTGAAAATTCGACTTTCTTCGGAAATAATGAAAAAATCATCACTGGATAATTTTGATGCTCTAATTCCAATAATATTATAAATTTTCTCTAAAAAAATTCTAAATATTTTAATTTTCATTTCCAAATCTAATCACTGAAATTTATTGAAAATAACGTGTTTATGGAAATAACAGTTTTCAAAACCTATTAAAACATTACATTTGATGAAATTGCCCAGACCTATCTCGTACATTACATTGTTGGAATCTAGTGTTTGAGTTGTTTGGGAGGTTATGGTGACTTATCCCCAACACTTTTCAAAATTTCATATTCTGTGAACAGTTCCCTCGATGAATAGTTTTATTAGTAGACCGATGTGATTAGTGCAATGGTAGGATTATGTGAACAATGTCATCGGTAGCCTTATGTGAACAGTTCCAAAGGTAGCCCCTTTCTTTTTCCAAATTTTATTTTCATGAATAGTGTTTCTAGAATGGAGAGGTTTCAACAGTAGCCTCTTTCCTTTTCCAAATTTAAATTTTCTGAATAGTGTTTCTAGAATGGTGAGGTTCCAACGACAACCTCTTTCCATTTCTAAATATTGAGTACAAGAATAGTGTTTCCAGAACGGTGTGGTCCCAACAGTCACCTCTTTCCTTTTCCAAATATTAGGTTCATGAATATTGTTACCAAAATGATGAGGTTCCAATGGTAGCCTCTTTCATTTTCCAAATTTTGAAATCATGAACAATGTTTCCAGAATGGTGAGGTTGCAATGATAGCCTCTTCCCTTTTACAAATTTCAGGTTCATGAACAATGTCTACAGTATGGTGAGGTTCTAATGGTAGCCTCTTTTCATTTCGAAATTTTCATTTCAAGAACAGTGTTATCAAAAGGTGAGGTTCTTATGGTATCCTATTTCCTCTTCAAAATTTTGAGTTCATGAAAAATGTTTCTAGAACGGTTAGGTTCTATCGGTAGCCTCATTTTCCAAATTTTGAGTTTGTGAATAGTTTTTCAAACATCCTACAGTTTCCCCCCTTTGAAATTTTCTTTAATGTAAAATGATTTTAAAGTCTTTTTTAAGGAATATATGGCCGATTCAATGTTCGTAACTCCTATATTAATTTTCATAAGGAATTGGATAATTTTACTTGATCGAACCGCATGGTTGAATGTGAACGACATTTAATAGAAAATCCAGCATATCATATTCCACTACTCCATTAAATATTATAAAGGGATGAGATAACATCCTCCCCAGTTATTCCACCTTGTTATCGGGTGTGAGAAACTCGAACATTCCATTTCTTCCCATAGGAGTGGTGTGATCAAATATTCCTCCTTGGATTGGTTCCCCTCTATTTTTCATGCAACCATGAAGTATCGATCAATCATTGACATAAGGTATTATCTATCGTCATTATTTTGAGTTCATATCCTTTTATTTCTCCTTTCCCTTTTATGAAATTCTATCTCCATGTTCCTAATGGGATTTTCGTAGGTGTTGACTGGTGTGGTGGTGTCTCTGCATACTTGTGTGTATACAATTGTCATGGGGGGAGGAGATCGTAACCCACTTTGTGGCTCATTCTCATATAAATAACATCAAGAACCAATTGAGGTTGTGGATTCATTTCTTCTCATTTCTTTTACATGAACTATATATTTAGCATGGTTTAGCCACTGAATCAAAATATAATTGACATATTAAATATTTGAACCAGATAAATAAATTTATATTGATCATGTTTTTCTGCCTATTGATTTTCTTAATAGTAAGATATCTATGCATCATTTTTTTGTCTCTTCGTTCTTTACAGAAATTGTTAATGAACGTAATTCTGAAATTAATTGATAATTGTATGGTTAAAGATAAAGAGGAATGTGAATGAATCTGATGGATGTTGTTATAAATTTTTTCATAAAATTTATTTAGAATTCATGTTTAGTCAATTTGTCAAAAATTACTGTTTAGGTTTCCCGATGGTGTAACCTGCAGTTAATGAATCGTTTAATTCAAGATGGATTAAATAACTTGTTGTTTGATAAGATATAATTCTTTGTATGGTTATGATGTACCCTCTTACTTTTTTAATGGCCAAGATACCAATGGATATGGTGTTTTTTCTTGCTGCTTGTGTTTTGTTTTGATCCTAGATGGTTGTTTTGAAATGTGGGGGCATGGAGGCCTACTGGTTGGGGAAGAAGTTGACGCCTAGCGTGTCGATATGCATATGTTTATGCATGTGGATATTTGGGAGGGCACTAGGGATGATGAAACTGGTTAGATGTGAATGTTTGGATGCTTTCTGTTTTTATAGGTATTTTATCTACTATACATTCACCACTGCTGAAGCCAGCAGGTATTTCGTACCCTTCTTCCAAAAAGGGAAAAGAAGCGCATGGAATGCCACTTCCTTTCCTCTTTTAGCTTCTCATGGGAGTATTTGTCTATGCACTTGATATATGAGGAAAATAGTTGAAGGGTACTTCATTTAATGATAGTGTTGATCCCCCTTGTGTTTAGTAGCATAGAATATTATTCTACAATGCCTTGGAATATGGGATCCTAATAATACAAATAAAAGTTTAATAAATGATGTTAACCCATGGGGTTGGAGCATCCTAGGACACAATGCAGAGGTTGTAATTTGAAGAAACCGTGGATTTTGGGAGTGATACTAATGATATATAATGTGAAAATTTTTGATGGATAATTAATGTTTAATGAATCAATTAACGTAATGTCTAACTGATAAAAAGCGAATGAAGTAATGTATTAAATCTCTTTAAATAGTTGTCTACTTATATGATACCAAGTCTTAGAAGTGGCAGCTAGGTGCCTGAGAGAGGTTAGATATAGTTGGGTCCAAGACATGGTTATGCCCATAGTTTGGTTGTGAGCTATATTATATTATGTACTGTTATTATTTCTTTATGCTACTCTACCCTATCAGTTACGGAAACTGACACTCTAGTGATTTTGAGCCATGGGGGGTGTGTTCCCCAACATTCTAGTTAGAAGATGGATGGCTAACTACCCCCTTTGGCCCTGCTCCCTTCTCTTGGTAGTTACATGTGCTGGTATAAACAACAGAAAGTTTTCCCCATATATGTGTGTAGAGGGATGTAATGGCTTGTGGTTATTTACACACATATATTTGGGATACAGTTCCTATGGACTACTATAGGTATAATGTATATAGGGTGTGATGGTTTTAGGATCCTTACTTAGAGTATGGGCTGTAATGGCTTGAGATATAATATAAGACATATGATACACATTATGCTAGCAGTTGTGTCTCTCAGAATCTACTAGGTTACTTTTCTCGTGTCGACATGGTGGTTTTGTTGCACAAGGTGCTTGTTGTGTTTGTTCGTACAAGTGTCTACGGACAAGACTTTTTAGAGAGAGATTCATAGGATGTGCGATGTTGGGAAAAAGCAGCAAACCAGTGTGGATGTACTAGTGGGGTAACCTATATATTCATTATTATATTATATTCTCTTGTATACGTTACTTGGTGAGAGTATCCATGGCGAGGCTGGGAACATAGTATATCAGTTTAGGTGACGAGTAAGTTTCACTTTTTGTTCACTATGATTTAGCATGATTTCTTTTCTTTTTAATGAGAGGATCTGTGGAGGATTCTAATGAGTATACTAGTATACTCACCGTATGTATATATAATTTTTTTTTCAGTTCAGTTTGAGAAGATTAGAGATCGGGCTAGTTTTTACTAGCTTAGGGTTGCATGATCAGTTTGGGCTTCGTGGTTTCTGTTGTTTTTAATTTCCTTTGTGTATTTGTAGTTTTTCCCCTTTTAGTTGTCGTAGTATTTCAGTACATTACATATGTGTACTTGGGATATCTTTTATATTTTTCTCTATGATTGAGTTGGTTTATGTCTATCTTATCTCAATCTTTCGTATGTGTTATCTTAGAGGGTAATGCCTCCCAATTGTGTGTTTACTATACCCTTGGTGATAGTTTCCAAATCGGGGACTACCAGAGGCGGGACTCAGGGGTCATTATCTCCATTCTAAGATTTCCAACCTAGGAGGGGTATTCCTTGTGGGGATGGGGTTCTAATAGAGTTTCATTGGAGGTCTAGTTGAGGGATAAGATGGAGTTTGGTGTTTCGTAACTGTGAGGTAGCATGGGTTGGTTGGGAAATAGTTTCATTCATGTTTAGAATGTGATGTTAACACTAGAGACTGGAAGAGACCTAGGTGTTTAGGTCCCCCTATGATCTGATGCACAGACCTTTAAGTTTACAATGGCTACTAAACAAGGTGATACTAGTTATAGGGTAAGGACATAAGAAAGGATCATGAATCATTCATCTTGGTTCCTATTTTTGAATGGGATCACCTTGGGATAGGATAACCTAAAATTTACAAATTAAAAAAATTACATTATTAATGTTGAGTCTTCCATATTCTAGGTCTTGGTGCACTAATTATTTTTTACATTACAAGTATGGCTCCAAGTCGATGTCATTGATAGTATTACATAGATGATGTCCAGCTGGTTGTGCCACCAAATCAATGCTAGGTAGAGGTTGATGATGACGAATCATGGGGGAGGAAACTCCAAGAGATTCATTGCCAGATTTTGAAAAAGTATGAAGGATCCATTTTAGATACAATCATGGAAAAATGGTTAAAAGAGATTGAGATAGACTTCATTTTGATCCATTCTCTAAAAGAGCACTAGTTGTCCTTGGTTTTGACAATGCTGTGTGGATCAGCAAGGCAGTGGTGGTAATTTTTTCCTTGGGGACCACAATGAGTCAGTGATCACATTGGAGGTGTTCTGAGATAATTTTAGAGTTGAGTTTCTTTCTTTGACCTTGAAGTCATCTAGTAACTAGGTGGTTCTTACACTTTGAGAGGGGAACAACAATGTGTTATAGTTTGGAATCTATTTCAGGAAGCTTTTATGATATGTTTCAGACCTATTGACTAATGAGGAGGACAGGGTGAGGCATTTCAATGAGGATTTGCATCTAGAGATCCAATGCTAGGTCACCCCATTAAGGCAGAAGATATATCTTGAGGTGCTAGAGAGGGTAGAGGTCATCTAGAGGACATTGGGTAGAACAAGATAATCATGAGAGTGGAGTCGTAATGATTCATCACGAAGCAGAGATGTGGTATAGGATTCCCAGTTTTCTGGGGAGAAGAGTCTCTATTTGGCCGGGGGTAGGTCCCATTCATCAGCATCATGTTTCTCTGGGGGTAGTATTTATCAGGCCAATGATATGGGATCAAAAACATTTTTTCTTCTGGTGGTCAAGGTCATCAGCAGTGAGAGTGACTAACCATTCAAAGAATTCATCATGCACCACGTGATCCACTCTAGGTTCCTCGGTTGTGGTAGTTCCATCCGAGGAAGAAGCAGTAGGTTAAACAAGCTTTAGATTAGTAGAGGGTAGATGTGGCTGATAAAGGATAGACCCATGATTCTCCCTATCCTCAGAGAGAAGATCGTGACCATGGTGGTGCTCATCATCAGGGTTAGAGAGGCCATGTGGGAGGTTGTGGTCGGCTTCATGCTTTAGTGTTTCCAACTCGAAGTGATCCATACATCATAAGAGGTACCCATTACTTGGTTTTTACATTTTTTATGACTTGTTTTATTCAATAGTGACACAATACTTCATATCACCTACCCATGTCCATGATTTCGGAATTGAGGTAGGGAGGGTCCAGTGCCCTTGACGTTGACGATGCTATTTGGAGGCCGAGATGACTTGTTTGAAGAATGTAGAGATTGTGAGCTAGTGTTTCGCAACACTGCTCTTGGGGATATTTCCTATTTTTATGAATACAACCATATTATTTCATCCTTGTAATGGATTGGTTTTATTTGTTGTAGGCTATCATGGATTGCATGAGGAGGCAGGTTGCGTTCTTCAATTTAGATGGAGATCCAGTTGTGTTCATTGGAAAGCAAGACCCTCATATGCGTGAGAGGCATGTTCCATCCTTATCATCAATGATGGTTGAGTTGATGCAGAGTTACTCAGAGGATCAATAGTTGGTGTTTCCAAGGGTCATAGAAAAATACCTGAATGTCATTCCAGAAGAGGTTGTAGCATTACCCACTCAAAGAGATATCGAGTTTGGGATATTCCTACAACCAGGAGCATCTCCTATCACTATGTATCCATATAATATATCCCCTTTTGAGTTACAAGAGATGCATATATATAGTGATGGTCTATTACAGTGATGTTTTTTTGGTTCAGTGTGTCACTGTGGGGTGAACCCGTTTTGTTCCTTAAGAAGGATGATAGTAGTTTGCTATTGTGTGTCGATTATCATCACATAAAAAGGTGAGAGTGAATAATCTCTATCCTCTTCCACGGATTGATGAATTATTCGATCAACTAAAGGTTTCAAGTAGATTCTGAAAGATCATATTATGGCCAAGATATCATCAGATGCGTGTGAAGGATGAGGATATCTTGAAGGATGCTTTCTGTTGTCATCATGTGCATTATTAGTTCATTGTAATGCCATTCAGAGTGACGAATGCTCTGACTATGATCATGGTATTGTACACTATGTAATGTGAGTTCCCAGAAAAGTTCATGGTAATTGTCATCGATGATATCGTGGTGAATTCCATGTGTGAGGAGGATCATGTAGAGTATATACATGCCGTTTTGAGAGTTCTTCGTCAACATCAGCTGTTTGGTAAGTTTCCGAAATGTGAGTTGCGGGCTAGACTAGTCCGTTTCGTGGGGAATGTTGTGTCCCTATAGGGAGTAGTTGTGGATCCATTGATTTTAGAAGTAGTCTTGTCTTGGGAATCCCACAAGATAGTGTTAGAGGTGGAATTATTCCTTCGTCTCACACGAAACTACATGAATATCATAGCCGATTTCTCTCAAGTTGTGACTCCTCATGTTTCTTTGACTAGAAAAGATCAAAAGTTCATATAGACTAATCAGTGATAGATATCATTTGTGTACATAAAGGAGACGTAAGTAAGTGATCCAGTTATTTGTCTTCTAGAAAAGGGTGTTCAACTTGATGTTTTCTGCTATGCTTCACATTTTGGGTTAGGATTTGTTCTGATGTAGTAGAGATCAGTTGTTTTTAATGGTTCTAGAATTTTGTGTCCCCATTAACATTACCATTCCACACATGAACTTGTGTTCGCATGTGTGGTGTTTTTTCTGATTTATGGAGACATTTTATCATTAGAGAGCACTTTGTGGTTTTCACCAATCATAAGAGTTTGAGGTTTGTTTTCTCCTATCGTGACTTGAACTTACGACAGCATCGGTGGATGGAGTTATTATAGGAATAAGACATCAAAATATCATATAAACACGAAATGTGTAATGTTCTATCTTATGCCCTGAGTCGAAAGTCACATGGTGATTTAGCGTGTGAATATGATAATTCCAATATATTAATGAAAGACTATTCAGAATTACATCTCGATATGGGAGAAGTTGGGGGACTAGGTTGTTTTTTACATATGATGGTGCAGTTATATCGGGTGCATTAAGTGGAAGAGTCCCAGTTGGGGGTTCTTGAGGTAGTGGTCTGGAGAGACCAATTTCTTTATGGCGAGGCCTCTTATGGTTGGTCTAAGGATGAACAACACCATGTGTTGTATCATGGAATGTTAGTTATTCCATTGCTGAGGTGAGATATGGTTCTCATAGAGTACCATTTTTCTCCTTTATCAGTGCATCCTAGCATGAAAAAGATGTACCAAGCCTTGAAGAGCTAGTTTTGGTGACTTGGTCTGAAGCATGCGGTTGTGGAGTTTGTGTCTCGATGTTTGGTCAGCCAGAAGGTGAAGGCCGAACACCGTGTTCCTGGTTGTATGCTCCAGCCATTATATTTACCTCATTGGAAGTGGGAAGTCATCTCAATAGACTTTTTTACTACTTTACTTCAAGCTTAGGGAGTACATGAAGCTATTTGGGTGGTAGTGGATCTTTCAACAAAATAATCCCACTTTATACCAATCAAGGAGTCATGCTTAGTGAAACTATTGACGAGGTAGTATCTGGAGGATGCGGTGAGACTTCATGGGGTCCCATGGATGATCATTTTTTATTGAGATCATCATTTTACCTGTAGGGTATGGATAGGTCTCTAGAATTCTTTTGGTTCTACGCTATTCCTTAGAGGTGCTTTTCATTCTCAAAACAATGGTCAGACAGAGCGAACCATCTAGACTCTTGAAGACATGTTACGCTCTTGTGTCTTGGATTTTGGATGTTCGTGGATGAGGCTCTTACCCTTTCTGAAGTTCGCTTACAATAATATTTTTTACTCCACCATCGGTATGGTGCTGTTAGAAGCCTTGTATGGCTGGCCATTCCGTTCTCCGTTATGATGGACTAGAGTTGGAGAGTCATCAATTCTTGGATCGGAACTAGTGCAGAATACAACAGAGATGGTTTAGGTGATTCATGAGAGGATGAAGATAGTGTAGGATAATCAGAAATCATATGCCAATCAAAGGAGGAGACCCTTAGAGTTTTATGATGGGGATCACATGTATTTAAAGTTGACGCCCTGTCGTGGGCAAGAAATAATTGGTTGTGGGATTAACCGTTCTACCCGGTTTATTGGGCCTTTCAAGGTGTTAGCTCATGTTGGAGCTATGGCATATTGAGTAGAACTTCCCCAGTAGATGATCTAGAATCATGATGTTTTTCATGTGTCATAGCTCCTCTATTTTCTTCATGATGACTCTCACGCCATCAAATGTAAAGAGATCAAAGTTGATGATGATGCGTCCTCGGAGGAGAAACCTATAAAGATCCAAGATTGAAATGAGAAGGTGTTGCAAAGAGGTTCTATCGACTTGGTTCGTGACTTGTGCTGACATGGTGGCATGGAGTTTAACACAAAGGAACGTGAGTCATAGATACGTTATCAGTACTAAATGTTATTTGATGTTTAACACTTTTCAGTTAATGAATTACTATTTGTGTTTATAAATCATTCATGTCTTTAAGATGGATTTCTTTGGTTGCTTCTTGTGTCTTGCTCTCTTTTTAGAGGAATCTCAATTGGTGGTTGTTCAGAATTGTTTTTTTCCTTTTAGGATGGCTTTGAATTATTGAGGACGAGAATGTTTTGAGAGGTATAAGATGTAATTGCCATGACCTCTCTAGCCTATTACATTGCTGGAATCTAGTGTTTGAGGTGTTTGGGTGGTAAATGTTACTTATCCCCTACACTTTTAAAAATTTCCAATTATTTGAATAGTTCCATTAGTGAATAGTTCCGATGGTAAACCGCTGTGAATATTGAAATTATTGGCTTATGTGAACAATTTCATCGGAAGCCTTATGTAAAAAGTAACAATGGTAGTCATTTTTCCTTTGCAAAATTTTATGTTTATGAACAATGTTTCTAGAACAGCGAGCTTCCAATGATAACCTTTTTCCTTTCGGCATATTTCAGGTTCATGAATAGTGTTTCCAGATCGTTGAGGTTCCAACAGTAGCTTTTTTCTTTTTCCAAATTTCTAGTTCATGAATATTGTTTCTAGAATGGTGAGGTTCCAACAGTAGCCTCTTTACTTTCCCAAATCTTTATTTCATGAATTGTGTTTCTAGAATATTGAGTTTTCAATGGTATCCTCTTTCCTTTACCAAATATCACATTCATGAACTGTGATTCCAAAACAGTGAAGTTCTAACCGTTGCCTCTTTCCATTGCACAATTTTTTAGTTCATGAATACTATTTCCAAAATGGTGAGGTTGCAACAGTAGCATCTTTTCTTCCAAATTTTGATTTCATGAAAAGTGCTTCCAGAACGGTGAGGTTCTAATGGTAGCCTCGTTCATATTTCAAATTTCATGTTCATTAATAGTGTTTCTAGCTTCCTATAGTTTCACCCCTTTGACGTTTCCGTTATCATAAAATGAATATAATGCCTTTTTAAGGAATATTAGGCCAATTCAATGGCCGTAACTACTATATTAATTTTCCTAAGGCTAGAGTTATTTTTACTTGGTCAAACCGAGTGGGTTAATGTGATCTAATTTTAATTGAAAATCCCATGTATCTTAAACCGCTGCTCCATTAAATCTCTTAAAGAGATGAGATATCTTCCTCCCTATATCTTCCTCCTAATTCTTTGCTGTGAGACGCTCAAACCTTTCCTTCCTTTATGTTGGAGTTGTGAGTTCAAATGTTCATCCTTGGATTGGATCCCCTATGTTTTTGATGCAACCAAGCATTATCAATCAATTTTCAATATAAGGTATGATCTATTATTATTCTTTTGGGTTCATCTTTTTCTGTTTCTCCTATACCTTTGATGGAATTATATCCCCATGATACTAATGGTATTTTATTGTCTGTTGACGGGTGTGGTGGTGTTTCTATATCCTCGAGTGGATTCAGATGTCACGAGGGGTGGGGGTGATATCTTAACCCATTGTGTGGCTCGTTCTCAAATATAGAAATTCAACAACCATTTGAGGAAATGGATTCATTGATTCTTTTTTAATTTATGTGAAGATATATATTTTACATGTTTCTTCCACTGGATCATCATGGAATTGACATATTTAATAGTTGAACCTGATAAATAAATTGATATCGATTGTATGTTATAGACTCCTGTTTTGAAAGATAGTGGGATATCAATGCATGTTTCGATTGGCGTAACGTTCATGATAAAAATTGGTAATGTACATAATCTATGAAGTAATTGATAATTGTTTGGATAATGATAAATAGGCATGTGAAGGAATCAAATGGTTTTTGTTGTAATTATATGTTAATCAAATTGATGTAGTAAGCATGTTTAATCAATATGTGAAAGCTTACTATTTATGTTTCTCGAAGTTGGAACCTACGAATAATAAATCCATTAATTCAAGATGGATTAAAGAACTAGTTGTTTGATAAAGGATAATTCAATGTAGGGTTCTAGGTTACCCTATTGCTTTTTAAGGGCCAAGAGCCCAATTGATATGTTTTTTGTTTTCTTGTTTCCTGTGTTGTTATGTGAGCCTGGATGGCTGTTGTGATATGGGGTGGGGGGTCATGGAGGCCTACTTGTTGTTGCATTAGTTGATTCCTTGTGTGACGAGATTCATCGGTTTATGCATTTGGTTGTTGGGGAGGACACCATGTATGATAAAACGGGTTGTATGTGAATGTTTGGATGATCACTGATTCAATTTAGTTTTTTTTATCTTATTTACATTCCCCACTGCTCAAGGCATCCATTCTTTCTTACCCTTATTCAAAAATGGGTGATGAAACATGGGGTATACATTCTGATATCCATGTTTATCTTCTCAATGGAGGATGAGTCTACTCTCTAGCTATACGAGGCAATGAATTGATGTGTATTTCATCTACTCACCATGTTGATACCCCTGATGTTTAGTAGCATAGATTGTTTTTCTAGAAAGCTTGGGAATATGTAAAATTAATTCAATAAATACATAATTGAAGAAATGGTGTTCACCCATGGGGTTGGAGCTCGCTGGGGATAAATGATAAAGTTGTAATTTGAAGGAATATTGGAATTTTAGTGTGATGTGAATGGAATATATTGTGGAAATTATTTATGGTTAATTAATGTTTAATGTATTAATTAATATAAAGTGAAACTGATAAAAAGGTAATTATGTAATGAATTAATTCTATTTAAATGTCTGTGTACTTGTAGGATACCTAGTCATAGAAGTGGATGTAGGGAGTTTGAGAGATGTTGGCTATTGTAGTGCCTAAGACTAGGTTATTCCTATTTTGTGGTTTTGAGCTGTAACATATTCTGTAATTTTTGTGCTTCTTTACACTATTCTACCCCATCCATTATGGAAACCGACACGCTATGTATTATGAACAATATGGTGTATTTTCCCCTACATTTGGGAGGGAGGATGGATGGATGACTACACCCTTTGGCCTCACTCTCTTCCCTTGGTAGTTACTTGTGTTGGTAGGCCAATTGTTAGCTTTCCGCATATATTTCTGTAGAGGGTTGTAATGGGTTATGTTTATTCACACAAAAATATTCTAGATATAATTTCATATATACTACTATAGGTATAATGTGTATAGGATTTGATGGATTGAGGATCCTTACTCAGAGTGCGGGATGTAATGGCTTGAGATATAATCCCCGATATATGATACATGTTATATGAGCTGTGGTGGCTCCCAAAAACTACATGGTTACTTTTCACGATTAGACGTGGTGGTTTTTTTTGTATGAGGATCATGTTTTAGTTCTTCTCCCAGTTATCTGTGGGAAAGCCTTTTTTGGAGAGATATTATTACGACCTGTGACGTTGGGGAAAAGAGGTCAACCAGTAGGGAAGTAGTAGTGGGGTACCCTTGATATTAATTATTATATTATATAATCTTGTATATGATAATTAGTGAGAGTATACATGGTGAGTCTTGGAACATAGAATACCTATTTAGGTGATGAGTTAGTTTCACTTGTGGTTCACTATGATTTAGAATGATTTCTTTAATTTTGCACAAGAGGCTCTGGGGAGGATCCTACTGAGTATACTGTTATACTCACCTTATGTATATGTAAAATGTTTTTCTGGAAACATGGAGCAGGTTGGATATCAAGATGGTATCTAATATCTTGTGTTTGGAGGAACTATTTGGGCTTCGTGGTTGTTGGTGTTTTTACTTTCTTTTGGGTATTTTTTGTTTTCCCCTTTCACTTGTTGTAGTTTTACAGGACATTACATAAGTGTGAATGGGATTTATTTTATATTGTTTTCTGAGTAGGATTCTGTTGGTGTCTGTATTATCTATCTCTTCCATAATTGTTCTCTTAAAGGGTAATGCCTCCCGTTTGTGTGTTTACTATACCCTCAGTTCTAGTCACATACCTGGGACCTACTAGTGGTTGGACATAGGCGTCTTTATCTCCCTTCTCACATTTCTAACCCAAGAGGGTACACCTTGTGGGGAGGGGGTCTTGACATTTGACCTCATAAAATTTAAATGATAATTCATATTTAATAAACATAATTTAATAATAATATATTATTAAAATATTAATTTTTCAAAATATACATTGACTCATCAACATTAATTCCTTAATTTATTTAAATAATACCCTAATATAATAATCATGTTTTATAGTATATAAAAATATTCATTAGTCTTTACAAAATAATTTAAATAATAAATTTTTTAGGGTCTTAATACATATCCCTTTAATACACCAGTGTACACCCAATGTGTATGTTTTGAGATGGTGATACATTAATTGAGACATTTTCCAAACATTGTTTGGTCCATGATCTCGATGAGCTTTAACTTTTCCCCTAAACAGTTACTCTCATGCTTAAGTTACTGGATATTATCTTGGGTATGGTGAAGGGAAAATACAAGTGATGTTATCTTCCCAAGAAGCACTGATAAATGAGATTTGTAGGGTACAATCGTAATTGATGAAGTCATCACATTCTTTTACTGTGTCAATTGGGTTTGTTAAATCCATTTATTTATACTGATCATGTTATCACTGTTCGATGACTTTATTAACAGGGGTAAATATTTTTAATACTCTTATAAATAAAATAAAATATAACCAAGGAAGTGCATGTGTTTTCTATAACCATGTTACATAATAATACATTTAAGAAAATCAAGAAGGAAAACATCATTTATAACAGTTTGGGTTTTTTAAAACATCCCCTAGTGAAATTTCTCCCTAAAAATTTTCATTTCACCACATAAAATAGATGATGGTAGTTTTTTCTCATCACTTCCTTGGGTTCCCATGTCACTTCATCATACATTATATTACTCCAAAAAACATTTACATAGTTCATTATCTTATATCATAATACATTGTCATTATGATCTAAGATTTTCGTTGGCTACCGCTCCTAGGAAAGATCATTATCTAATTGTGCCATATCTGGATTGAGTTCATGGGAAGGGTTAGGTATGCACTTCCTCATGATTTATACATTGAATACATATCAGGACCTAGATATTTTCATTCCCCAATTTCATCTCTACATTCAAGTGTCATGCACCTCTTCCTATATAGGGCTTCATAGAGAGCCATTGTGATGCTCGAGTAGAAACGGTTGTTGTGTGGGCACCCGACCAAAGGATGATTTTTATCCCAACCTCATTTAATATCAATTGATCATTCTCTAAACATTTCCTCAAGTTTTTAGATAGTTATTTCTTACTGAAAATTACATTTAGGGTGATAAGCTATTCTAAAGTACAAACTAGTGCTTATAAAATGCTAATGAATTTTATAGAACCTGCAGGTGAATCATGGATATCGATGTAATACAATCAGAAGTGGTACTTCAACCAACCTGACCAATTGCTTAATGTATATCCAGCAAAGATGATCCACTTATAGTTCCCCTCATATTGTAATGACGTTTGCAGTTTTTGTAAGACAATCCACCACAACCCATGTTGTATTATTTTCTCCAGATGTATTTAGATGATCTGTGACAAATCCCATTGTGATATCTTCCTATATCCATAAATGAATGGGTAATTTTTCAATCGTCCCCTTGTTTTTTGTCTTTCCACATTAACTAACTGACATAAAAGTCATCGTCATGTATATTTTGTGATCTCCATCTTCATATTGTTCCACTAATAGTCCTCTTGAAGATATCAAGGCATATTTGTTCTTCTTGGGTTAATGGAGAAGGTTGAGGTATTCACATCATCCCAAGGACCCTTATTTAACATAGGATTTGATGGTACACAAAGTGTTGACCCAAATCTCACCACACCGTCAACATTAAAATTGAACTCTATAGATTACTCACTCCTCATAGATTCTACTTTATTTTTAATTCCCACATCAACTATATAAGCACCCATTAACGACTCCTGAAGAAAAATTAGTCCAATCATTTGTGTAAGGATTGATAATGATCCTTACTTTGTGATTCCCATTTCATACCACTGCAAATATAAGAATATTAGATCCCGATAAATTACCTTCAATGAAATAAATGTCATATCCTTTCTACTTAGAGCGTCATCCACATTATTCTCCTACCTAGGATGGTAATATTTTTAACAGTTATAGTATATGATATGATCTAACCATCATCATTAATTTATATTCATATTTTTTATTCTGTGAATATATTCATGAGTATTTTTGGATCCATATCTATTTCAAACATCTCCCCATATAGATAATTCATCAAATATTCCACAAGAATATCAGTAAAGGCATTTCCAGATCATGCATTTTGTAGTTATATTAATGAAAATTTAAATTACATGAAGAATATGCTATGGATTTTTCATTTTTCATCAATGGACATTGTACGCATTTATATAATGGAAAAATAAATACAATGAATTGTTTTTCAGTAAATGGTAGTGTAAGAACTGCGGTAGTGACAAGCATCCTTTTCAACTCCTTGAATCTCATTTCACATTCATCTTTTATAGAAAACATGGCTCCCATATACATTAGTTTTACAAGTGGTTTTGAAAATTATGTGAAATCTATAAATAATAATTGATAATACCATGATATCCCAAGGAAAATAATAATATTTATCAATGTTTTTGGCCTCAAAAATACTTCAATTAATTATTTTTAAAGGGTCCACATATATCCCAATTGATTTGATGATATTACCAAAAGTGGGACTCTATTCCACATGAACTCGCATTTTCTATAATTGGAATAATTATTTTTCATTCACATAGTATTTTTAATAGAACTCAAACCCTCTTCAGGATCCTCCTTACTTTTGGAGTATATAATAATATCATCTATAAAGACTTCCAAAAATTTGTCGAGTTAATATTTAATGACTCTATTGATCAGGTCCATTAGGATTTATGGAGCATTAGTGAGACATATAGGCACCACTCTGATCTCATAGTTCTCATCCAATGTATGAAATGATGTATTAGGGATATCCACCTTCATCACCTAGACATGTTAATAACCCAACCACAGATCCATAGTTGAAAAGTATTTTGATACACATATCTAGCCAACTAAGTCATCAGTCTACTGTAGAGGATACATGTTCTTTATCACGATCTTATTGAGATCACGATAGTCGATGCAATGTTGATATTGACCCAACAATCTTCATGATGAAGATGATTGGTCGACCATGTGGAAAAGAACATGGGCTTACAAACCCCTTATCCAGATTCTCCATTAATTAAATTTTTATATCCTCTAATTCCATAACATCTATTCTATAAGGATAATTGAAAATGGTAATTCCCCAAATATAAGATCGTTTTAAAACACGACCTCTCGGTAAAGAGGAAGACTAGAAAATTTATAGAGAGACACATCAGTCTATTCCCTCACAATAGGAATTTATTCAAGGATGACATTTTACCTATACTCAATCATATGAGCTGGATATTCTTTATCATATGACATTAATATCCATGAATAAGATAATGGTGATCATGAAGATTCATCCTTCTCCTTTAATTTTATATAATATGAGGTCTATTTGGAATATAAAGAGTTATTTACTACTAACAAAAAATTATTTTGTATCTATATAGGTAAAGGTAATACATTCCTACAATTAAATAAAATTATAAAAAAGGGAGTGTGATTATGCTTTCAATGAAATTTAACTCATAAACATTGACCGAGGAGGTTTAATAAAATTACGATGCAATAATTTCCCCATTTTCCATTGTTATCAATATCTATACTTCAATGATTTATGGTGGTTTCGAAATAGTTTATCTAAACTATCTTGATATGAAGGAATCTGTGGTGTTTCTTTCTGCAACATTGACAAGTGGGGTGTTGTGATTTTTACCACCATTAGATATCTCTATAAAACAATCAAATTAATCTCCACTTTGTTTTTCTTATAACTATTATACCACTTGGATTCAACACTCTCCATTATGACTTTGATTGAACATTAAAAAATCTCATTATAGCTATCAATTTCATGGATCACCAGGGAATTCAAAAGGATCTGTTTTATCCCACTAAATAAGAGTCCAACCTTGTATTTTGAGGTAATAAAAAATATTGAGGAGTACCATGAACTTATTGTAATTTTTTGCTTATACACCCATATAGATTTATCATTTTTTTTCATGAGGGAATGTAAATCACATAAAATTTTATGATACAGAGTACGAGGAAAATATTTATTGAAAAATATTTTCTGGAAATACTTCCACATCATTACTTCGATCACTTCCTCTGGCATTACATTTTTTATCAATTTTCACCCTGGACCAGATTTACCTTCCATAACATAAATAACAAAATGGTACTTTTGTCGTTGAAAATATTGATAAATAGAGAATATATTTTCAATGGAGTTGAACCACTATTCCATGATTAAGGGTTCAAATGTCCCATTGAAATTAATAGGCATTTAAGGAATGAATCTCTCACTTATGTCTGGTTATCTCTTTGGGGGGTTGACACTCGTCCTAGTCCAAGTTCTTATTTAGAACATGATTCAGCTGAGAGACTATCACCATGAAGTGTTTGTTCGCTTCACCCATCGAGATGGGAAACTCATTGGGGGAAATCATCACAAATTCTCTTCACAATTATTTTTTACTCGATTACTACTATTTAAAACAATTAGGTAGAAGAAATTGAAATTTAAGCATGATTTTATTAAACTTTTAAACATAACAATATAAATTTAATGACTTCAAGTGGAAATTTATGACATACATGTATTTCTTTATGATATGGATCTCTAGGGTTCTTTATTCATTATCCATGATATATTAATGAAAATATATTATTATGGGAAATTTTTATTCCCTTAATAATGGATTTTAATGTTCTTATGAATTAGCATAGAATATCCTCTCAGAGTGACAAACCCGTTTTGCAGTGAGGCCAATTGCCGTGTTCTAGGTTACCCCGATTCAGGCCTACATCACCTTGTTAGAGTTGTTACTCCCAGGTATATCTATTATAGAACCACATGAAATTGTAGTACCTAGATAGAGATATATTTTCTTGATAAAAAATTACTCTATACTAACCAATATTTGTGGATTTTTTTATTATTCTTATTCATATCCCAAATCCTTTTACTTTTTTAAAAAGAACATTCCATAAAATATATAATAGTTTCCATTGATACCAAAAATAACAACTCTTAACTTTTTTATACCTTAAAAAATGATTTAGTTACATAATATTACACCTAATACAACCAGAAATATCGACATGTCTACTGAATTTAGCAATAAGGTACATTTCAGTACAACTATAATCATGAATTACAACATCATTATTAAAAACATCTAAAAAATTATTGATCTTAAAACTATATTGGATAACATTGGAAAAAAACAAATGAAAGGAGTGGGATATAATGTTCTGTAAAGGAATAAACAAGACATAAGGTAAAACATGTTAGAAAATAGTCATATCAAGGCTCATAAAAATATTTTGAATCATAAACATGAATGGAAAGACATGATATATGATATTAAAATAAAGGCACAATGGGAATGTGGAAAAAACTTAAACCACTAAATCACTGGATAAGGGTATCTTACAATACATCATAATAGAAAAAGTACCATAAAGTAATAAGTTCCACTCACAATATCAACCTAACATGTCATGATAATAATCATTACCCAATACTTTGGAGAACTATTTATGTTTTGGGTGCACCCGTCACTTTCATTTCATTTTCATTGTTACGTGTGCTATGTAGATCATAAAACATGGATTCATTAATCATCATATTTTATTACAAGAACACAGAGTGTGAAATAAATAAATTTAAATGCCCAATAATAAGTAATTTATTTGTATAAATGTGAACACCCTTGATATAAATTTGTTGTAGTATTCAATAGAAATTTGTTTTGGGGAACGATTCCCACGATGAAATTTTAGGATCATAAAAGGGGAGTGTAAATATTAACGGAAAGACCTAATGGGAGAGAAATGGGTCTCTACTAATTTATTAATAATAAGGAAATAATGGGGATGTTGAGAAAATAGAACCCATCATTAGGAATTGGTAATTAAAGGGAATGAAATGATAACGATTCTTGAATAAAGTTGAGAAAGAGAGGTTCCCATATAGAATTTTGGCATTCTAATGACATCACATATAAATCCATAAAAGTGGATGATGAATGATAAATGGGACTATAATAATTTGGAAAAATTGTAAGTAAAAGGGACATTGAGGGACATGTCCACACATATTGAATTAGAAAAATATAGCATATGATATTAAATAAGAATTAAAAATGAGTAAGGAAGGGATGCTTATGGAATTTCAGCATGGTAACAGATGTACATATGAGAGATTATTGAGATACAAAGGGGAAACTCAAAATTTTTATTAAACAATTGAAATTTATGGGAGGTGAAAAAATTTCCTCATTTATAGTAATTAATAATAATTGGGCATAATAAGATAATATAACATGGATAATGAAGAGAAAGGAAAGAACCCTTACTAGAGAGAGTGACTCAAAAAGAATGAAAAAGGGATTATTGAGAGCTTAGGGTACCGTAAGAGTATTATACAGAGGATATGGATGAGTAAGGGAGTGATATATGGATTTTGAGCTAATATCGGTTGAATATTGTGTGGTTATATATAGGATATGAGAAGGGAATTATTTAATATTCCAAAAACATAGGTTTTGGACTCTATATAATAAAATATTCAAAACCAAAAAGCCATATATTGGTTTTATAAAGGTTTTGGTAAAATATGGGAGGCTTTAATTTTTTTATTAGTCCAAGGGATGAACATATAAAAATATCACCCTTGCTTATGTGCATGTGAGTCACTCTATTAATGAAATGAATTTAACATCTGAAAATATGTATATATTTTGGATGATTTATAATCAAATTATAAAATTAATAAAATACACCTAAAATAATATTATTTTAAAGTTAACAGATAAATTTGGACATGGATACCAATTATAATATTTATTACATCATTTTTGGGTAATTTGGATGTCATAAGACACACCATAGGATTATATTTTATTTAATATTTACATAAATATTCAAAAGTGATAAAATATTATTAAAAACTCACCATTGGGTAATTTAAACATTCTAATTCCAAAAACATTTTTTATTTTACCTAAATAATTTTCTAAAAATTTTAATTTTAATTTTTTAAAAAAATAACTGAAATCTATTGAACATTATGACGTTTTTTCAATAAAAAATTTTTGAACCCTAATAAAACACTACTTTTGTCTTCCTAAAAAGTATATGACCATTTATATTTAATAAACATAATTTAATAAATAATTTAATAAAAAACTATTGGATTAAAAAATGAATTTATTCATCAAAATGAATTGCTGACTTAAATTAAATAACATACAAAATACTATTGGTATCTTATAGTATAGTAATATTTTCATTATTATGTACAAAATAATATAAACTCAAATTTCCAGGGTCATCATAAATATTCCTTAATAAAAAATTGTATTATCTAAGTGTAAGGTGTGTGATGCTGAAACATTCATGAGGGAATTCGACAATCATGTTTCTATTGGTGATCATAAGGAGCATGAACTTATCCCGTAAATTATTCACACATGAATAAGTTGTTAGATCATAGATTGGGATTCATAATGGAAAAATCACAATGATGATCTATCCCTTAGAAGATCTGATAAATTTCACTTATAGTGTACAATCCTTATGGAAGATTTCATAACATCCGTTGGCATTTTCAATTAGATTTTTAAATCTTTATATTTATACTAACCACATGATAAATGTTCAACGACTATATTAACAATGAGAAATAGTCATAATGGTATTTTAATTCTAATAATATATTACCATGGATGTTCATGTGTTTTCTATAAACATATTACATGATAATAAATTTATTTACATCTAAAAGGTAAACTTCATTAATAATATTTTTGTTTATTACAAGAATCATCTTCGTAATTTTCCATTGGGGATTTTACGTAAGGATTCAGAAGCATATATTGAGTGGTACTGGTATCCGAGAAAATTGATTGAGTTGGTAAGGTGATATTTTGGGAGAATACAAGATTAAGTGAATGATACCCCATAATATATGTATAATTTCATTAAAATAATTTGATAAATATATGTATTATTACGATAAATTACATAGGATAGTATTGATAACCTTGTATCTAATTAGATATATTATTACAAGGTGGTTTATGTTATCGTGGATTGAGTTTATAATTTTCTTGATTTATGGTATGAGGAAAGAGAGAATTACTTAAAGCATGTGTGTTTTTACTAAGGATTTATTGTAATCTATGTTTTTATTAATTTTAATGAGAATATATAACAATGGTACTTATATTTTTGGTTTGTTACATTTATGAGTTACATTATGTATCATTGGATGTTAATGATAAGTAGATTTTCTAAATTTATTGTTATTATTTCGAATGTTTTTGATTTTATCATATTGGATGGTTCATAAGAGTAAAATTTTATTAATTTTTTATGATGAATTTGGTTGTGGATTTAGAGATTAATGTATTAATTCATTATATGAATATTTATTCATATTATATAACACTTGATAATTTTTTTTATTACAATAACATTATATATAAGTAATGACTTGTCATCCCATTATGGATCTTATGGTCAACTACTTCATTAAATATTTCTAAATTTTTCTAAATTTCATAGACTAAGAGATGATGTAGAAATTGATCAAGGCACAAAGAAAGAGTGAAATTTAACCTATAAAATGAAATCATGTAAATATACCTTCTTAAAGAGTTTTTAAATAAAAGTATATTTACATATCTAATGATACCCATGTGGTGAGGGTTTATTTCCCTATAACATTATTATCCTAGAATGTATATGTTTATGTATCTTATGGAAAAAATATCTCATCCATATCCATGTTTCCTAATAATGTTTTCATAATTGGTTTTATTATTATTTTTTGAACATTATAATTAATTTTTAACCATTTAATAATTCTTTACAAAATTTTTTGGAAGTAGTTTTTTTTTCATTTTCCAAACAATGTACTTCATGATATTTTGGAAAAAAACAAGAATATTTTTTTATTCTAACTAATATGTTATAATATTTTTTTCCATTTCCATGGAATATTAATTCATTGAAGCTTCCATTAAAATTTTACAAGGTTAATTTCGAAGAAAACTTATTACCTTGAAAATTTGTTGATTTTTGAACAAAAATTAGATTTCAAAATAGACAGAATGTTTTCTTAAATAGTTATTTCAACTAATATTTAAAAATAATTTTTATCTATGATAAAGTTATCTAAAGTTAGTTATTCTAACTAGTGGTATTTTCCAATGATATTTTCCTTATTCATTCTTTGGATGGTTTATTTTTTTGAGTGATTTTTTATGAATTGCATTATTTTTCTTATAGGTTATGAAATGATGAAATTTTTATAAACCCCATTTCTCTTCAGGGGTTCTAATATGATAAATGATGTTTGTTCTAATGTCACTCATATGTTTGTTATTCATTATTAGATAGTTAGGGCCTATTTCTCCATGTAACTCATTTGTTAATGATTTATATCTTAGGAGCTAGTTATAAGTAGTAAGTAGACTTGATGGATCCGATATGGAAAAAAAGTCAATGTGTGTGGTTTTTTAGGAAATAATTCAATGTGATTGATATGTTATAAGAAAAATTTCCTTGTTGTTGATTATATATGGGAAACAAGCCAATGTGATTTATCCATTATGGGAAATATGTGTTGAAGCCGGATCCAATGGTATTGATAAATAATCATGAAATATGAAATGATTTATTTAAATATGGGGATTCTATATAATCTTTTATTGTATGACATTATGGTTCAATGTTAATTTATGATGATTTATCTCTCTTATGGTTCATGTTTTGAAAAATTTAGATGATTATTCCATGAATGATGTTTATGATCTATAAAAATGTTAATATGAAATTTGTAAGATATGATAAGAAAACATAGTCTTATCTATTGATTTAATTTAATCCTAGATTGATATCTCTTACGCATATAGTTAATGATCATCTAAACTCACCCATTTTTTTGTTTCCTTCCCTTGGTGATTAAGTAACATTTATGTTATAGTATTATATAACAAATTACTACACTTACAATTAGTAATGATTTTTTTAAATTACATAAATGGGAAAAAATAAAAATAAATATATTGAAGCCTAAAATATAAGAGACCAAGGGTTTCAGACCTTAAAATACTACACACTCTTGACTGAGGGACCCTATAATAATGATGGAGATAATAGGGAGTTTAGAAGGGAATCAATATTCTCTAACGTCTGTGACATTTTCCCCTTATGAGGCAATGTTTATGAAGGGAGGTTTCATGCTTATTAAACCATGAATTATTCTACCACAAAAATGTGATGATGCTTACATATGAGATAATGATCAACAAGCAATGAATTAATAACTAAATTTCACAACTATATGCTCAATTATATTTTCCATAAATCCCATTAACTATACTAGATTCACTATAATCCACATCCATAACTCGTGAAATGGAATCCAAAAGGCAGCATTGTCCGTAATGATGATTCTATAATCATCATTTTCATAAAAAAATTAAAAATAACTCATATGTTATTTTTCTATCAAAATGTGTACTACATTTTGATTGATTCTATAGAACACGGAACATTGGGAAGAAAAATAAGATTATTCAAAACCCAATTCTAGAATCCAATGTGAATATTGAATGGGGATGTTTTTTTATTGGGACACAATTAAAATTCCTTCTATTATACATTCTTGTTTTTGTGGATTATAATTCCCAATAGTTATAAGTATAGTAAATATGAATGAGCATCTTTTTTATCTTGATTAATGTTTAATGGAGAACATTATTAAGGGTTTTAAAGTTCCATATCTATTTTTAAAATAATGAGAAAGTCAATTTAATAATCAAATATTAATGGTAGTACATGAATTATTTAAAGTATGATATAGTTAATTAAAACCATATAAAATATAAAAATATATTAGTATTGAAATATAAAATAATTAAATAAAGAAAAATTAGGAACACATATTTTTTTCAGGGTAAAAAAATATAGAGTAATGTCCATTATAATTCATTATGTTTCACTATATTGATTTTGAAACAGAAATTATTACCAAACCATTAAAAATAATCAATTAATAACTATGTAATTTTAGTGAAAACTGATCTTAATTTTATTTATAATTTTAGAATATAAACATGGATTTTTAAGAAGTTAAAAACATTGACTAATATACTATAAAAATATTCAAGTTTGTAGAATAAATTCTTATGATAGAAAAATTACATGGAGAATTTTTTATTAAATTAATTGTAAGATTCCATCCCGAATTGGAAAGTCTTACCCAAAATTCAACATAGCCACACCATGTATGCTAGAGGTTTTTGAATTGAAGTGAGGTACTCAATTGGAGACTAAATATTACAAACCGGATTTACTATGAATTTAAAAACTAAAAATTGATTTTAGGGATGAGTAATGAATGAAAATAAAATCATTACATAACATACTAGTAGAATTATATCCATAAAAGTCCACATCATGTAGCTGCAACTGCACAACTATCTATCACATTTCCCTATCCCATTTCTAGGTGTGTGGTCATGAATTCAATAAGGGAACAAGAATTTACAAGTATAGTGTGATTACAAGACTAATTTGGAATCCTCTAAATATCAATAAAATCCATTCAAAAAATATAAAATTGTATTAGAATGAAATAAAATGTGTGTAGAGAAAAAAATATTATATTACACATGTACTAAGAACATGATAGGTCCCTGACTACCAGCTCTACCTACTTCTGAACAAAGATGAAAGAAACATGATAGCTTAAGAATAATGTTGGAAAGATCATCTGTAACAAGATAAAGACAACCTCCTCAAGTGAATAGACCCAAGAATGTGTGACATTATTATTATAGGTATAGTCTAATGATGTGTAAACCCAGGTATGTCACATACATCTCGAGCAGATAGAAAAAACATGTGTAAAATTTCACATGTCTTCATAGTATTGGACATCCCTCGTATAAAGATATCCTCAATCATGTGACACATCCCACTAATGAGAATTAAAAATGTCCATGTAAATCCATGACTAGAACCTTGAACTTATAGGGCAGTCACAAGAATTTGTCACATCTCACTTGTATTCCCAATCATCCAAATCTTGACACTCAGCTACAACAAGAAAAAAAATATCACATAATATTCATAACTAAATGAAAATATCAATAAGAAATCATGTCAAGTAGTAAACATAATCATCACATCACATATTCATGAAACACATGAATAGGCCAATGTCTAGACACATACATCTGATGGTCAATCATAAAACATAGGTCTCATGGGATATGTACATTTTTAAGCAATCATGTCAATAAATCATATAAAATATTGACTAAAATCAAGGGATTCTTAAATCTGAACACATGCACACAATAAATTCAATAAACAATATAAGAAATTCTAAATAGTTATGTATTTCCTACTTTTTTTACACCAATTATTGATGACATGATATAATTTTTGAGTTTTTCTCCACAACTAAAACATCACTAAATCCAAAATAAATTGTGGTTTAATGTTCATCATGATGAGATGAACCCATAGACATTGACGACACATCAATCCAATTAATATTGAAAATGATATTTAGGATTTGTATTTTGGGAATAGAATAATATATATATTTATTAACATAATTATAAAAGACAGCAGGGATGAGATATAAAGACATTATAGGGGTGATTCTCAACCAATGCACTTCACAACTCCACCCACCCCCATTTTCATTTTATAATATTTCCTTTTTATTACATTTATAAATTATTTATTATACCTTTTAGTCTTATTAATTTAGGCACTAAATCCCATAAAATGAAACATTATTCATTTATTTGATGTAATTTATCAATAAATATATGAACTCATCCATTAATATATATTAAAAATTCATTCTTATATATATACACATTATTTTTACAAAGACACTCCCATATAAATATATTCACCCATGCATATATATATATATATAATTTACAACCACACACACACACATATATATAGTTTTCCAATATCTATAGTATTTATATATATAAGTATTTGTATATATATAACTCCACCCATACATATATATAAATTTACATATTTATTTTTAAACCATATAAATACATGTAATATATATATACATGTATAAACATATACACACATACATGTATAAATATTAATAAATATATTTATTTCATACACATTTACAATAATTATAAATAGTAATATTATTTTCCCAAATTAATAATAAAATTGACAACAACCATATATTTTTATTATTAATAAATATCCTAGAAATTGTGTTCCGCATAAGAAATATGACACCATCATTAGGACTAAGATGATGGGTAATAGTACTCACAATGCTCCTCAGTGGGATGTTATTCAATGGGTATTGTGTTTGAGTTATATATGAGGTTGAATAAAGAACCAAGATGTAAGGTAACAATACATTCCCCGTGGAATGTGCAGAGGTTTTTGGCATCCACCTGTCCTGTTGACGTAGGAGATTGTGGTGTGGCTTATAAACTACTAAGGACCTTTATATAAAAATGATCCTTTTATGTAAAGATCCATGGATGGCCATACACATCACCATAATAAACTACATGAACCTTCCAAGTGGAGGAAAAAAATAATCCACTTTCCATGTGGCTTGTAGTATTCCCTACCATCCACGGTTTTTATTTAGCCTCTCCGATAACAAATAGTGACATACCAAACTATGTTCCACTGAACTGTGCACCATGATTGTTGGACACATGCCTTAAAGCATGCATCCCTATAATCCAGAGGGTGATTACTAGTAAAGAGGGTTTGGTATGTCAGTCTTGGAGAGATATACCCTCTTTTATCTGAATAAAACACCAATAAAGTCAATACCAATAACCAAGTGAAGAAGAATTTAAATAAATATAAATAATACATGTCAAATGATAAACAAACAATTAAATTACAATATTGAACGAAATGATAAAGAGTTCTATGACCATTAAAATGTCATGTGTCTACAATGCACTGAAAATTAAAGAAACAACAAATCCCAAATGGGCCCTGAACCATGTCCACTTCCCTATCCCATGCTTCAATCCCCAGTCTAAAACTGATCCCAAGTCCTTTCCCTTATCCTATACTAAAATAACAATGTCTACTGAGGTACTGATTAGGAGGCGTGAAAATGGTGTGTGTACAAATCAGTAGGCCACCACCAACAGGGTCTAAAACGAGACGAGTCAAAAGATAGTGAATCAAGTCCTATAAAGTAATAAATACTACGCATAATCTAAATAGTTATCACAGAGTCACTTAATCATTAATCATCACATTAGTCACTGTATCAATTCATTTTTTTCCATTTTATTCATCATTCAATATCATTAATCATTTGGTGTTGGTTGTCTTCCTAACACCTCAAATCTCAGTTGAATCATCATTCATTGTAATTATCCATTCAGTGTAGTTATCATGCATAACTCCAAAATCATTATGAGGGTCGGTCATCATTCGTAGCAATACTTTCCTCATTCCGTGTGTGTCATAATTCCTAGAACCCCATAATCTCATGCTTGGATAACTATTGTGGAGGAAATCTATGTCCATGTCCCAACTTCAAATTGGTATAGAACGCCATGTCTAGCACCAATAAAACCATATCCATTTAATCATTCTTTAATTAAAAACAATTTTCCACATTATTCCATTACTAATCCAATGATTAGATAATAATTTAAATGTCCATTAGTCAAGTCAAAAATTAACTAACCACATAACCTTTTAATTTATGCATAAATAAAATAATCAATCCACACAATTCTTATTCCATAATTAATTCTTCATAATTAATTTTCTAATTCAAAAACGAAAATGTCATAATAAATTATCAAAAATAATTATATTTTATCAAATCATGGCACATAATAAATTATTTTAAATTAATCATATTTTTTCAACATTATGGGACATAATTAATTCTCTCAACTAATCATCTTTGATCAACATCATGGAACATGATAAATTCCCTCAATTAATTATTTTTGTCAACATCATCATTTTATAATTAATTCCATCCAAATTAATTAACATAACACAATAATTAAATATCTAAATTTTTATATCTCAACCCATAACAAATATAAAAAATATATGTTTAGGAAGACACATTCATTTGTTCTATGATTCAATTATCAAATAACAACCAAGGCAAATTCATTTCCATTACACTTTCCAAATTACCACAATACAAAAAATAATTTATCAAGGGAATATAGAAATCAATAACTCAAATTAAAATAACATAATTAATGACTATTAGTGTTAGATTTAGACCACCTTACTAGATTTTTTGATGGAAGTGATCCCAATATAAATATACAAAATTGGGGCGGCACAACATCGTCGCATTGGCTATGGATCTAAATCCCTACACTAGAATTAAGATCAATTGCAACAAGATCTTGAAAATATATATATAGATCCACAATAATAGATATATATCTCCACTAATAAGTTTATATCGAATAAAACGGTTGATATATTCTATGAAAAGTTCATTGACATATATAAGATAGAACATGATAAGAAATGGGATGAAATCCACTTACTAGAAGGAGAGAAGATCCCCAGTCTGGGATTTCAATATCAAAGAAAAGTGTTCAGATCACCTTGGAATCCCTATGGATGGAATTGGGAACACATAGAATTTGTCAAGCCTTAGCCTCGGTAAAAATAGATAGGATTCAGGGGTTTGGGTTCATTTAATTCCAAAATATGGAATAAACTACTATGTGCACAAAATTTCACATGGGAGTCCGCACAGTTAGGCCAAACCGTGCACCAAAAGTGTGGTATCCCACTACCCGCACATCTTGATACTGCATAGTTAGGAAAACCATGAACCATCCATGCCTACTTCCACTGTTATCATGGATAGCGTGCGCACGGTTTGGCCAAACCATGCCCAAACCATGCCCAACTGTCTCTCTTCCCAATTCCTTAAAATCATCACCCAAACACACCCCGTGTCACACCCCCAACCAAAATTTACTTAATAAAAATTTAAAATTACCTAAAAACACAAAAGATAATGATCTATAAATATCTAGTATTTTACAATCTCCCAACGTTATAACAGATCATCCTTGATTTTCTCTCCAGAAATAGTCCAAGATTCTGAGGAAAAAGAGATTGGTTCATTGGGACCTCATTTTTCCTTCCCATTACAACTATTCCTACTGAACACCTACATGATTCCATAACAGATGAACTAACAACAAGTTCATTCCTTGTAACAGATTCTCACTATGACCAGACACACATATCTAATGCTCATCATAGGACACATCTATCTTGAAATCATCCTCTTCCACATAAATCACATGAGACAGGGCTGTGAGATATCTTTGTAATTGTGAAACATGGAAAACATCATTCATAGAGTTGAATTTTTGAAGATGTGCTAATTGGTATGCCACCAGCACGATTCCCTCTCACACCTCAAACAATCCCACTAACCTTGGCACCAAATTTCTATGTCTCTTTATCATATGGTGACCCAATCTAGGTGACCCCCATAGTAATACATGATCAAACTATGAAAACTCCATAGGTCATCTTTGTCTATCATCATATGACTTATAATAACTCTAAACTATGGGCATATGGTTCTGAATGAACTACACCTACTCCTATGTCTCGTTAACAAGACACGGTCCCGACAACTCTGACTCACCCACCTGTAAAAAACATAGTATTGATCTACAAGGTCTGCCTTAAAGTGCCTCATATAGTTACACATGTATAATTTCCTGATAATTATTGTCATAAGAGAACTCCCCAAAAGATAAGTTCTTCACACAAAACCATTGAAGTTAAGAACACAAGATCACATCACAACTTCTAACACTTTTATGGTACACTCTGAATTCCAATCTGTCTATGAGTGGAAGGTCATAGTTAACATAATCTATGTAACAAGAGCTTTCTATAATCCCTTCCAGATGCATTAATTAATGCTTGAATCATGATATATAACTATAGTCAGTGGAAACTTATGAAAGCAAACTATATGTCGTTCATACTGTTCTGTAACCTATTCTACTATAATGGTTTCCCTGGTTGGAATGAAATGTGCTACCTCTTTTATTCGATCCTAAATGACCCAAATAGATTCATACTTCCTTATAGTCTTTAAAAGTACTACTAAAAAATCTATAGTTACAAAATCACACTTCCATTACAGAATAAGTAATTACTTCAACCGGCCTCTAGGTCATTAATTATTTTCCTTTACCTGATATCAAGTGAAACAACTAGTTACGAACCATGCTATCTCCTTTTCCATGCATGACCACAAAAACAAGCATTATAGGTCCTGATACATTGTTTTCACCCCATGATGTACCTCCCACCTGGATGCATCAAATTATCGCATGAGTTCCTCTCATATACTCATAGGAACAACAAACTGAATTTTCATATAGACGATAACATCATCAACAATTATCAAGCATGAAGTTTTCTACCCACCATCAAGGCTTTCCACTAAGGATAAAAACTGTAGTTCCTCATAGTGCTTGTCCCTTCTCCATTTCATTAGTGTATACTACACTACTATAGAAACTAAAGTAATCATCTCTAGACTCTCCAGAACTACCACTTGCATTTCCGCCATAAAATTCATCATCTTCCACTATGAACTAGACTCATGTACCAACTGAGTTTGAGTATTCCAGCTTAAGTCATTAGCCACACTATTCCAATTTTCAGGTGTATATGCTAGTTCAAAATCAAAGGATTGAATATACTCCACCCATCTTCATTTCTGATGATTTAGGTTGTTTTGTGAAAAGATATACTTGAAATATTTTTGATCTGTAATAAAAATAAAAATTTCACCAAAAATATAATCTCAACATCACAAAATAGAAAAAAAAACTACTTATAACTCGGGGTCATGCATAGAGAAATTATGTTCTTGTGGAATCATCTTCTGAGACCCATAATAAACGACACAATTCCCTTGCATTAACACACCTTTTTGTCCAAACCTAGAAGTGTCACAATACGCCCTATAATCCTCACCAGATTCAGGTGAGATCAAAATTGGTGCTAATGTCAAGAGCTTCTTCAACTCATAAAAAGATTTATCTCATGATTTTGTCCAATAAAACATTACCCATTTTTTTGTCAATCCATTAAGCGGTGCATCTAAATGGGGATGTCCTGGATGAACCTCATATAATTATCTGTTAATCCCAAAAATCATCAGATATAAAAACATTCTCGGGCTGCTCCCACGAAATCACAGCCTGCACTTTTTCTGGGTCCACTTCCACACCTTCTTCTTAGATGATATCCCCAAAAAAGTGTATCTTTTCAATCCAAAATTGAAATTTAGACATCTTGGAATATATCTGATGCTCTCACAGTGTACCCATGATGATGTCAAGATATTGGGAATGATCATCATAAATCTTATATTACACTAAGATGTTGTTCACAAACACCACAAAAAACTGTTCTATGTATGGATGAAAGATTCTATTCATCAAGTCCAAAACACTTCTAGAGTAATTGTTAAATCCAAACGACATTACGACAAACTCATAAAGGCTATACCTGCTTCTCAAAGTAGTTCTCTATATATGATATGTTATAGCTCTTGCATGATGATAACCTGATCTCATATCATTCTTTGAGAACACACAAGATCCTTTCTGCTGGTCAAATGTGTCATCGATACACAGAAGAGGATATCAGTTCCCTACAGTCATTTTATTTAATTTTATGTAATATACACACACGCGTAGACTATCATTTTAATTAATTTCAAAACAATAAGTGATCCCCAAGGAAACATACTAGGATGGATACACTACTTATCCTTTAATTCCTCTAACAATGTTTTGAGCTCTTGAAGCTTAGATGATGTAATTCTGTAAGGTGGAATAGATATGGGATTAGCCCCTGACATGAGCTCAATAATAAATTCTCATTCCTCTTAGGTGGAAACCTTGAAAAGTATTTAGGAAAGACATCCTGAAACAGTTCAACTACTGATGGAAGGATTTATTTCCTTCCATTCACATTATCCAGTGAAAGACTAGTGGCATGCAATGTGAGCTCACCCAGTTGTTGAACAATTGGCCCAGCTTGGCCTACATTGATATTATATTCTCCATGATGAACATACTAGTCTCCCTCAGGAGATACTAGTGACACTCTTCTGTGGTAATAATATACATGGGATCATTATGCTACTCGCTAGTCCATACCCATAATCAGGTTCAAGGATGTTATATCAAGGACATTGATATCCATAGGAAATGATGTTCTCCAATCATTAGAGAACATCCCTTGAAAAAATAGATATCTAATTTCCATTATCCCAATGGTGTGTCAGTATTCATCACCCCGCATACATACTCTACCTCCACGATCAATCCATTAACAAGGATTGAAGATATAAAGGTATGGGAGGCACCATTAACAAACAAGGAAATATATATAGTAGAATCAACTAGAATAGTACATCTCCATATCAATGTATGATCCTCGATATCCAAAAATATAGGCTACAAGACATGTAACTATCTTTCCCATCCTCCGTATGGTGTCATGAAACTCCCCTGAGCAGCACCAGTCTGCTAATACGGGAACTCATTCTCTAAAGTACAACATCTATTGCA
Organism: Viscum album; assembly: GCA_963277665.1. Taxonomy (NCBI): domain Eukaryota; kingdom Viridiplantae; phylum Streptophyta; class Magnoliopsida; order Santalales; family Viscaceae; genus Viscum; species Viscum album. The sequence goes on along the minus strand of OY728125.1, from coordinate 1,914,581,771 downwards.
TCTATCGCCACTTCTAGTAGAACTGCAACTGCCAGACCTATATGGTGTTGAAGACCCCCATCCCACACTCTGACTCTAAGAAGCTACTACCTCAGCACCAACCTACCACTACATCATACAGAACTTCTATAGGAATCCCATCTTGGCACAAAATGGCACTCCACTGGTGGTAATGTAAAATATGTACTACTGTGTTTCCGCCTACCACATTGGTGGAAAAGCACATGAGAAATATCTTATGCAACTGCTCCTCCTAACAGTCCACCTTGATTCCAAATGTCTTAAATTAGATTCTCGTAATGACGCTTCCTTCTATCATAAGGAACACTCATAGTTTATCTACATACCGATGCAGTACTGGAAGCCTCCTTCATGTTCCCCTATTAAATAAGACCATGATTAACCAATTCAATGATTTTCTTTATACTAATGATATTCACCTGGGTGTTCATTTCCCACTTAATTACGTCCGGATATAGTTTTTCTGAATTAACCTCATATGCTACCTAATATTGAGCAGAAAATTATAAATATATAAAACATCCAGCGTATTCCATTATAGACATGATTCCTTGGGTAAGATCTATAAACTCTAAAGCCTTATCTTTTCTCAATCTGTCTGGATAGAATCATTCCAAGAACGTCACAATAATTTCCTTCTATAACATATCATCAATCTATAAAGATTGTTCTAGAATGTACCACTAGTGCTTCATTGATCCCCATAGCATATAAGCAACCAAAATGTCCCTCCTCTTAACCGAAGTCTCCAAATGGTCAATTATAATCTCTATGGATTCAATCCAGTATTCAGATATCTCATTTCCACCATCTCCAGTACGAATGGGAGGGTGCCATGGATAAAATTCCTTTGTCAAATCTGTCATGCTTTTCTGAACCTACCCCAGGTCTCTATCCATGAATTGTATGAAACATGGAATTTTATATTGGAAGCTTTTCCTTTCCTCCTCAGCTTGCACCAACGGTGCCTCAAGCTCCCTGTCCCGAAAATAGTTCTAGGCCATACCCCTCGGTCTCTCCCTCACCAAGCATTGTAGAGTCATACCTTTACAAATCCATACACACATCTTATGTCTCCAAACAAAAACTTATAACATTTACATAAGAGGAGAAACTAAGACAATAAGTATCAACATGTATTTCCCCTTTTTATCCTTAAAAGGTCAATACCGAGCCCTTATCAGTACCCTTAACCATTTTAATCCTAGTTCTAGGTTAATAATGGTACAAACATTCTCATAAATTAATCCAACCATTAATTAATCACATTATCTAAAATTAGTTAATAAAAAATTAATTATTTTCTCATAATCAGTTCATCAATCATGGTTTCATTAGTCACCCATTTATTCTTATTTTGTATCATTATTTCAATCTCAAGATAAGGAAAAAGAGTTCATGTTCAAATAATTACTTATAAAATATTTTCTTATAAGTGACAGGAACGGTTTATGTCACAAAAACCTTGAGTTCCTAGAATGATTCATGATGACTCAACTATCATTCCTCTTTAAGAAATGAATCAAATTAGAAAAATTTCCAAAATAAATATCAGGACACACCAAAACTACGTCATCCATGGTGAAATAATATACAACTGTAACAATAAAAAAATGAGTACAATCCCTCACTATATACTCATATTTCCCCCCATACTTGGGTTTTAAATTCCCTGCATGATCTCATTACCAAGCCTTCACTCTTCCTAGTATCATGTCTACATTTCCCAAAATAGTAAGATAATAGAATATGAATAAAAAGAAAAAATCCATTTGATAAAACATTATGATGTCTCAACCCGAGTGCCACTGAACGGTGCCTCAAGACGGTTGGAAACATGCCCTCAAGAATTCCTCCCTATATGTCAGAGGGTTGCAACTAACAGTGAGGGTCTTGTTTGTTGTTTTGGAGGGGACTATTCCATATTTTATCAGAATAAAACACCAACATAGGCAATAACAATAACCAAGTGAATTAGCATATAAATAAACAGAACAAATCCATGTTATATGATCAAAAAAATAGGAAATTAAAAAATTCAACTGAAAGAAAATTAATTATACCATAATGGAAATTTAATGTGTCTGCAATGAAACTGAATGTAATGAAACAACAACTCCCATATAGGTCATGAACCACGTCTGGTTCTCTCTCCCATGATCCAATCCACAAACTGAAACCTATCCAAAGGCCATTCCATTATCCGATCCAACAATAGAGATGTCTACTCAGGTTCCAATCAGACGGCCTTAATAGGCTCTGATTATAACTTAGAAGGCAACCATGAATGGTTTCTAAAATGAGTCTAGTCCCATGATAGTGCATGAAGTTTAATGAATAAATATATCTAATTCATAATTTAAATAGTTGTCACATTGTCATCAAATCTTTCATCTTCACATTAGGCCTAGTTTTAACTAATGTTTCCCATTTGAATCATCATTGAATTTCATTAGTCATTTTGTGTAGTTCATCATTACTAGAACCCAAAATCTAATTTGAATCGTCTTTCATTGTTTTCATTCATTTGTTGTAGGTCTTCATTCAAATCACTATAATCTTATAGATTGTACGTAGTCATGCCCGAAACTCCTTTTCTCATTCTGTGTAGGTATTCATTCCTAGCACCCCATTATCTCATGCTTGGATAACAATTGGGGAGGAACACCATGTCCATGTACCAACTTCTAATTGGTCGAGAATGCGAAGACTGGCACCACAAACATTTCATCCATTTAATCATTATATTATTCACAATAATTTCCATATTATTCATTTAATAATTCAACTATCAATTAAAAATATAAAAGGACATTAGTAAACTCCATAACTATCTATGAACATTACACAATTATTAATTCATAAATAAATTAATGAATCAACACAATTCTCATTCTATAATTAGTTGATCACAATTAATTATCCATATCTAATATCAAAATGTCATAATTAAATCTCATAATTAAATATATTTCATCACATCATGTAACAGAATTAATTATCTTCATTAATCATATTTGTTCAATATCACGGAACATAATTAATTCTTTCAAGTAATCAACTTTTGTCGACATCATGGCATATAATTAATTATCTCAATCAATTTTCATTGGTTAACATCACCATTTCATAATTAATTTCCTCAAATTTATTATCATAACACCAAAATTCTATATGTCAATTACACTATCTCAACCCATAACAAAACTCAAAAATATCTATTTTTGAAACCCCCCTTATTTTTTCCATGATTCAATTATCAAATAACCGCCAAGGAATACTCAATTCAATTCCACATTACTAATTAATCTAATTTAGGAAATAATTTATCAATGTAATATTGAAATCATAAACTGAAATTCAAATATCATAAATCATGACTATATGAGTTATATTTATGCCACATACCTTGGTTTATTAAATGATGTTATCCAAATGGAAATCCCCAAAATCCGAGAAGCACAATCTCATTGATCAAGATCGAGATCAAATTATCTATACCAGAATTAAGATCAATGTCATAAATATCATTAAAATCTAGATCTTGATCTAAAATACAAGATCTATATTTAATCTCATAGGTTTATATCCAATAAAATTTTGGAGATATTCCCTGAAAAGATCGTGGAATGAGAGAGGAAAGAACAACAGAATCAACGGGATGAAATCCACTGACTGAGAAGAATACAGATCTTTAATCAGGACTTTTGATCTTGAAGAATGGTGTTTGTATTCTATATAAATCCCTCTCAAAGTATTTGGGAACACTTATAAAATAGAAAGCTCGATTGTAGGTTGAAATAGAGTGTTTTCCAGCGTTCAGGTGGTTTTAAAACCATAATTTTGAATAAACTGCTCCACACACAATGTTTAACCTGGGAGTCCGCACAGTTAGGAAAAAATGTGTGCTAAAAATTCTATATTCCAATACCTATATGTCATGATGGTTCGTTGTTCTGCAAAATATGTACCAATCATGCCGAATTCTATAATCCGTATGGATTTCTTGCACACGGTTTGGCCAAACCATGTGTAAACCACGCATAACCCGATATCATCCCAATTCCCTAAAAACATCACCTAAACACACCCAAAGTCATACCCCAATCTCAGAGGTACATAATAAAAACTATAAAGTACATATAAACGAACCTAATATTGCTCCAAAAAAATTCTTGGATCGTACATCCATAATCTATACATGTAGAAGAACATCCCACTATAAAGAATAATGAGTAAAAATAATTCATTATACAAGTGGTAATAAAAAATAATCTGAGTGGTATGTTATTCCATAATACCCATGTTCGAGTTACACAGGAGGAAGAATGAAAAAATATGATATAAATGGTGAATAACTACCTTGTGTCATGTTGAGAGGCATTTTTTCTCTACATGGCCAGTGGAATTTCCCAATTTTGGTGTGTAGTATGGCTTACCAGGTATTGTTTCATGAATGATTGATTACATGAAGGTAAGTTAGGTATGCATTCCAAGGACATTTATATATATATATTAGAATTATTTTCAAGGAAAAATGACAACATGTTGGGTTAGACATTTTATATCGATTAAAAATAGCCACATAGAGAGATTATAATTAAAAAAAGATAATAATATACAATATAAAATCAATTAACAATAGTTCTAGATATTCAATTATAATATACAAAATATATTTGTATCTCAACAATTTTTTTTGGGAAACATATATTTGTTTACAAATATACACTAAATGAAGATCATTTTCAAGGTACAAAAATTATTATTTTTAATGACCTGGAAAATTAAATTCAAATGAAATATGTGGTTTAATTAATCCTAGGTTTTGTCATTTTATTTTAGGGTCACAAAATATGAATCCATTGGATTTAAAAACCCCATTTAGAAACATGAATGTTATGTTAATTGTTATGATAGAAAATATGTTTCAATTAAAATTTAAATTTGGTCATTGGAGTAATTAAAAACATTAAGACATCCTGGAAAGGAATACATTAGGCCCCCTAATTTTTGTTCCATGAATATCATAAATATTAATAAATGAAATAACAATCACATTGATAATTTTTTTTCATAATTAATTTCCATTATAGCATAGAATATCAGAATATACAATGTTGTGGATAAATATTTTTTAACCATTTTATGTATTAATAAAAAATTCATGAACCCCACATGATTATATTTCCCATATAGACCCAAACCCTTTTTAAACAACCATTCAAATAGAAGAAAAATAAACAACTAAAAATTGAGTTATTCCTCTCATTTCATTTAACCAGAATATGAAATATGACATATTATACTGAAACATGAGGTAATTATTTCAAACTAGGTTAGAAATAGGTTCTATAATATTATTCAAATAACACTTATCCATATTAAAAAACATTTTCCTCTCAAATAAAACTTTTACAAACAAAAAAAGGAAACCAAATAAAAATTTATATAATTTTGTTTCTCTATTCTAGAAATAATTCCCATAAATATTTCTAATCTTACCATGGATCCTATCCATGATATTATAAACCAATAATATATTTTTCAATTATTCCTAAAAAATATAACATGTAAAATTATAACTTAAATATAACCCATAATAACCAACAATATTATAAATTACTATGTAGAACTAGACACCATAAAATTAGCATAATCATTTATTTCTCTTATTTATTTGAAAAAAAAGATCCCATCATTATATAGTTTAGTAAACACATAATGGTGATAACAAAAAAATCAAACTCTATTCCCATATTATTATATAATCAATCATTTAAAAAAATAAAATTTATATATTTTTTAAAAAATAGAGTCATAATTTAAATCCATCAAAAAACATGTCATAATTTTTCCCCATGTCATTGTTTATTATAACATTTATGAAACATTAAGAGATACAGAAGGTTATTCACAATACACTCAATGGATCATATTTATCATTCAAAATTATCATCATTGAAATCAATAACTAACACAAATTCATACACATTTAGTTACCTTTCCTATCATTAATTCCCAATTCAACCATATCCCCCCATCTTAGACCATTTGTTCCATTAATTAAATTGTAAATCCTTTAAAGTAACATATTATTCATATTAAAATCCCATTAATAATAATTTACCTTATGATCTCTATTTTATATAATTTCATGTACAAGTGGTGTTTAATAACTAATGATTACCTAATGGATCTCTAGACACAATATATATACCCCTACCCATAATACAATGTAATTTATATTTAGAAACCAACAGAAATATCAAAAATATGTAAGAATATATAGATAATAAATTCCTTCTTAAACAACCACTATACCACTCTAAATCCACTCCCAATCCCAGATTACAAAAAACATTCCTCCAATATTTCATTGTCCCCCTATTTTTTATACATGGAATCTTTTACAAAGAAAACCTATTTCTTCAATCAGAGAATAAAATTCATTGATTAATGATTGTAAAAGGATTTGGAAATATTATATAAAAGAAATATGGAATGAAGTATGATTCATAAATCTATTATTATAATTTTACAATATTTTTTAGGATTTAGAAAGTGACAAATTAAGGATACTCAATTAATTGATACTATAAAATATTTATGATGTTCACATAAGAATGATCTCATGATGAATTTTTTATGAAGGAATTTATTTTATTTAACATTTTAACATATAAATTGATAATAATATTTTATTACATGGTCCCAAAAATTTCCATTATAAAATTAATGATAAATTTTTTGTTATCCTAAAAATATTTTGAACCACAATTTATTAAAATGATCACTAAAAGGGATTAAACAATGAGTTGAATTCATAGACATATACCAAATTTCTTGTTTCTCAATGAGTATACCCAGGTAGTTATCAGTAATCTAGTCTTTTTCAACCGTTTGTTCAATTATGGAGAACCATATAAAAAATTTAATAGGTTATAGTTCATAAATATTCATTGTATCAAATAAAATTAAATCTGAATTTTTTTTAATGAAACCAAATCAAATGTTTCGATAAACCTAAATGTTTATAACATTACTCAACCTCTAATTAGCTTTATTAAAACATAATTTATTATCAAAAAAACTTTCATAAAATTTTAATTGATGTAAAGATCAAGAATAAATATTTCCTAATAGACATTGGGAAATAACCAATTGATAAATAAAAGGATTTTAATAGAACAAAAGAAAATAAATTATGGGCTATTGTTTTGTTAATTCAAAGCTCCCACACTAGGACACTATTAGAGAGGTTTTATTATAAATAAAATATTCAATATGAATCCCATAAAAATCTATTTAGTGATAGTAACATGTATATATAAGAGGTATTAAATACTATTTTATAAAAAAATATAGTAATTTTAAATGTATATTCATATGTATTATCATTATCCTAATAATATGGATATATTTCATTATGTTTTCAAGTGAAAATTTAAATTTCATTAAGATATTATGACTAAAATCAGGACATATATGAGTTATCACACAATTAATTTATTCTATCACTACCAAAGCATACCAATGTCCCATATACATAGTTAATTTTATGTTTTAGGTTTAATATATAACATTATTTTAGATCCACCAATATATATTGTTTTGGAATTTAATATTTATAATTAGTTTTTTGAAAACTAAATCAGTAAAATTAATTTTTAATGGATAATTAAAAAGTTTCAATAAAAAAGAAGGTTGGGGATGAAATAAAAAATAAATAACGTTAATGACATAAATTTTTTTTTAGTGAAATCATATGATAATGTATGTGGTTGTATATCCCATGTTGAAGAGAAATCACATTATAAAAATTCATGAGACTGTTTACCGCTTTTTATTTTTAACAAAATTTCGAAATATCATTTATATAAAGTTGTTCCATTCACCATACAGACCCCAATTACCATTAATAATCCTGATCCCAATTTTTTAGTCTTATATATGACACCACATGTTTGTTTATAGGAATAAATTCCATTTATTATAGTCACCAACACTATTTATCTTATTTTTTATTTTTCTAAGACGACCACCCCTAAATCAAAACATATATAGTCTATAGTCCTCATTTTATAGTTTCTTATGTTCGTGTTTATTACTATACATTACTATAGCAATAAAAATATTTGGATATGAAATATCATATAATTATAAATAATAGTATTTGGGATTTTGAAGAAATGTGATTAAAATCAATCATTCCTTATCATTGGAGGAATACGTTAAAGGTAACGATGAGGAGCACATATTGACTAATCCTAAATAGGGTTAATAAACTATTTTATATTTTTATATTATAATGAATATTTTTATATACCATGAAAATATTTATATTTTAAATTCATTATATAAGTATTTTTAGACTAAAATGATGAACTACGTGCTAAAATAATCTAATTTAAAAAAACTAATCGTTAATATTAATTGATATATCACTAGGAACGAATTTTTATATACTAATTTATTGGTGTTAATCTATTTAAAAATAATAGAAATAGATATTTTAGAAATAAAAAAACTGAAATTCAACAGGATAAAAGGAATAAGTGGCACCCCAAATAGTTGAAGTTAATTTTATATTTTGTAATTTCAAAATTACTTTTAGTATTTCATTGATATTATATTAATATAATTGGCCCATTAGACAAATAAATTTCTGAATTAGTATATATTAAATATGGGGAGACTCCATTAGAGTTATGCCGTGAAATTCATATTTCAACATATTGACCATGGAGAGATTTACATAAGGAGTATTATATTCATATATGAACAATGTAATGATAATTTGTCTAAATTAATTTATATTTGTGGAATGTTTTTAATTTATTGATTTTTTCATTATAATAAGTGTTTGAATAATATTTCATTTTTTTATTTTTTAAATACTAATTCACAAAAATTGGCACCGATGCCATGTTTTATTTTATTAATTTAATAAATATTTAAGAGTTTTTTTAGTTTTTATTCAGATAGGTTTTTATACTCTTTTCAATATTCTTATTTCATATAGTATTTCATCATAAATAATCAGTTTTTCAGAACAATTATTAATTTAATCCTATGTTTTATAAAATATATGGTTCATGTAGTGATAAAATGATTAAGGATATAATTTTATATTCCTCATATAATACCATTGAGATAATATTTATCATTTATAATTCATTACGATAAATTAATCCATGTAAATAATTTTATAAGATTGAAAATAAAATCAAAATTTTTTCATAACATAATATTTGGTATTCTTCATGATTTTATTAATATAAAAGAGGACGAATTATATCATTCATTAATTTTGTAGAAGATTTTGGTAATGGGAAATGTGTTAGGTATTATTATTAGTTGTGGGAGAATAGTACAAAAGTCATCCTTCATTTAAAATTCCCCATTCCGCTGACATTATTAGAAGAAAAAATGACAAAAATCCATAAATGGGGATGAATTCTAAATTTAATTCATTATAATACCTTTGCTACCAATGATAAAAATTAAGGGTGATCTTCTAGGTGGATTATCTTTTGCAAATGGGTGATATGATAATTTTTTATAATTTCTTAGATAAGACCACTCATTGATAATTTTGATATTTTTCTATCGATATCAATTTATTCATGTCTTTAGATTCAAATTTTTCAAATACTACTCATGATTGATGTGAATTTATTTCAAAAGTGATGATTATGATAAATGAATATAATATTCATAGAATTAATATACATGATTATTGAATCCTACTATTTTTAATTATTCTTATATTGTGAGTGGAATAAGAATTTGTATATTAACATAATAGGGATCCTGAATATTCAAGAATTATTAAATTATTTGATTACTAATAAATATAATTATAAACATTCTTGTTAATTAGGATGTATGATTGGGTACCTAAAAATATAATAACACCAAACCTGTTAATAATCATTCATTACATTTTATCTATTGGTATAGTTGATTACATGATTCCTTGGTAATGATAATCATTCATTTCTATCATTTTTATATGTTTTTCTTGAATAATATAAAAATATTATTTGTCAACTAATTTTATATATAGTTATATATATAATTTGATTTTAATTATAAAAATAATTTCAATGATCATTTTTTTTCATTTTTGATGGTTTATGGTATAGAAAATATTTAAATGTAATTAAATAATTATTGATTATATAAATGTGTAATAATGAAATCCAATTTCTCATTTCTCTAGAAATAACAATTTGGGTATTTCACATTGGTGATCCTGAAGAAAAAAACACAAAAAATGGATGATGTGATGCTCACTATTAATAAAATACTATGTTCCCATTAATTGAAGAAAAATTTAAAGGATAATAGAATGAATGACATGGATAATCTCATATAAATAAGTTATTAAATTATGTAGAGGATTTCTTACTATTTTCTCTATGATGAGGAACAATTAAATATTTTTTATTTTTGATATAGGGAAAAAATATTTGCTTTCTTTATTAATCCTTCTTTCAGTCTTTAAATATATGAAATGTAGAAAGTTCCTTATGGTTTTGGATAATGTTTTTGTACATAAAAAATTCACTTTCTAAATAATTTTATTAACACTATATTTTAGTAAATGTAATATGAAGTTATGTTTATTATAATATTCCATTTTATGTAATTTAATTAATAATTTTCATTCTTATTAAAAAAACTAGATTATTACTTAATTGTTGATTTAACACGCCTTAGTAATGTTTTTTAATAACATGATAATTTATTTTTTTGGAATTTATTTTTCAATATGTACATTTTTTAACATGTTCAATTATAAAGATGATATATTGATTTAAAATCATAATTTTTCTTTGACATAATTTTATTATGTAACAATTTTTATAGGAAAATAGGGATAATAAGGGATTATATATAATATATGCGAGAGGGGAAAATATGAAAAATAAATAATATTCATAAAATTTTAATGTAATTAATCTTTATGTAATACACCAAAATTCTAATGAAGAACTTTTTATTTAATAGTGTTTATGACACACAAAACCAAGTGTAAAAAGTAAACATAATAACCTGATAAATTTTAATAACAAATAAATATATTATATTATATAACTTTTAAAGCACACAACACTTAGTTATCTTGCATTTCTGACAAGAGAGATGTCCCACACTTGTTTGGGTTACACGTGAGATTTAGTTACCCCATATAACAATACATTATTACAATATTATTATTCAATATAATATGATATTAACTATCCATTATCTTATAGATTAGTAATATAATTAACTATGTTATTAAATTTTAGGATTTATATAAATATTAAATGAATTCATCGGTTACCAATTATTGAGAAATGAAAATAAGAACCAATTGGCTATAAAAACGTAGTAATATTATATTTATCCTTTCAAATAAGTTTTTTCATAAAAAATTATTAAATTATAATAAGTTATTTATTTTTATTAGATATATATTTTATATATTATATCATATATTTTTTATATTCATCTATTAGGTTTTATAGGCATAATATAAGAACAAACACAATTCCACACATAAAAATATTTATGTTCATAATGGAATTTTACCATCTTTTAATTGTGAACACATTTTAAATATTAATTTTATCAAATAGTTGAATTAATATGTACATATTATCTTTTTATATGAAATAGAGACATAAAAATTAGGTTAGGGTGATGGTTTGATAATTTTGGGAAACAAAACTTTTATAACGAATAGTTAAGAATAATGAATTTTCGTTTAAAACAACTCTTTCATATAAATTATTTAGAATGATAAATTCTATTTTGAACAAGTTATAATGTTTAGTTAGGAATTTAATTATAAATTAATCCAATTTACATCATTGGAATCAAATTCACTTTTATATTTTCTATAAAAACTTAGATAATATTCGGACATTTTTACTTTAAAAACACACTGTGTCATCCCGACTATGAGATTGAATTAAAATTAATACATTCCTCTTTAGTGATTTTAATTTTGAAAAATGGATTCTATATTTTTAATAATAATAATTTTTAATTTTTAAAAACACCATATTAGTTTTTACCAACAACATAAGAGAGAGTGATTAAAATTAATTTCAATGATTAAGGTTAAATAAAGATTAATAAGGGTCTAAACCTTATACTTAAGGCCCATAATGATACGTAAACATTTCCAAGAGATATTTTATGGCCATATTTATACTATATATTATATTTTATATAAATTGGGACACTATTGGAGCCACATGTTTTTTAAAGGTTGGGGCAGAAGCCTCATTATATTATTAAAGAAAAGTAAAGACCACTTTTAACTGGGTAGAGGGAGACCCATTACAAATCCTGAAGGCCTAGTGGGCATGTATCCCATTTCATAGCCCATAGGTATAATGTTTTGGCCTAAGTCCCATTATGTGAATAATAACCCAACTGCTACAGTACCGACCGCTGCTACAGTGCCCTGCCGCCGCTACAGTACCCGCCAATCAATAGTACCACCGCTGCTATAGTAATGCTACAGTATCTGCTCCCCATGGATTTGGATCCCCCATTTTTCATTTAGGATTATGGGGTGCTTACCACTATGCCAAACCCCAACTACACACTATTGTAGCCACTGTCACGACCCGTCCTCGGGGCCCGTGTTGTGACAACCCCAAGCCCGCCTTCCATAGGCCAAGGGCTAGCGACTAGCACCAAAGGAATAAATCCCGATAACTGGGATGGAATTGCCATTATAAAAGTAAACAAAACACCACAGAGTACAAGAGAAAGTAAAACACTAAGTAAAACTGAATCAAGTTGTGCTGAAAGTAAAGGGGCTGGAAATACAAGCCAAACTATAAAGAACAAGGAAAAAGATGAAACAGCTGAAAGGTGACAAGAAGCTCCTGGATCGTCCACCAAGGATCCTACCTGAAGGGTAGGTACAGATAGAACAACTCCTGGATCGTCCACCATGGATCCTACCGGAAGGGTAGGTACAAATAGCCTCCTCAGTGTCATCTTCTGTCAACCTCCTCCGGGTACCGACTCATCGTGAGGTCCACCTTCGGGTACTGACTCATCGTGAGGTCCACCACCAGGTGCCATCCAGTCCTCGTACACTCGATCTCTGTCAGTGATGTCCGTCGTCTGCAACCAACACAACGAGGTGTGGGCATAGCCCGTGCAGGGGTGAGTATAACGATACTCAGTAGGGACCCCAAGACCCTCAAGGTCTTTCTAAATCCAACAAGGATAACCACAAAGAAGAAACTCAACAGATAAACCTTACATAGGTATAAGCCCATACTTAAACCTTTGTTATCAAGTAACCCATCTCATTCAGGAGGGAACACAAAGGTTATGAAATCAACGGATAACCTCTACCCAGGTATATGCCCATACATATACCTATGTTATCAAGTGACCCATCTCAATCATGAGGTCAACACAAAGGTCATAGACTCAGCTCAAACCAGGATTTTCATTATCGAAACCGTAACTGCTGAAGAGCCCCGTCTCTGGAGTGTATAGTGGTCCTATCACGACTCCGAGGTACTGCTCACTAACCTACGACTGTTGATGTACTCCTCATGTCAAGTACTGTGGGCCTACTCCTACAACCAAGCGCTTCCCACCATGGGTCTGCCGCTACAACCAAGCGCTCCCCCACATAGCCTCGAGAGGTACTCCTTCTATTGAGTACCGCGGGTCTGCCACTACAACCAAGCTCTCCTCCGTCATGGGTCTGCCACTACAACTAAACGCTCCCCCTCATAGCCTCCAGAGTTACTCCTTCTATTGATTACCACAGTTCTACCGCTACAACCAAGAGCTCCTCCACCATGGGTCTGCCGCTACAACCAAGTGCTCCCCACTGGGTTCTCCGAAACACACCGAGTCGAATGGTCAAGCATTCGTCAGGTCTCAGCCGGCTACACGGTCTATGTACTCCGCACGCTCGTCTCTGTGAGGGTCCGCTCCACGAGCTACAAGTCGATACTCTAAATATCACAAAAATCTACAAATAATTATCTCAAAGGACCACCTCGTCATAGGGGTCTCAACGCAACAGACGACGCGTCAATCGGACGCCCGGTCTGTGTGTTACTAGGATTTTCGTCCCTGGGCCCCGGTTGGTTTCCAGTGCGAACCAATCATGACGTATCTCAACTATACCCCGAACTCTCATAGGGTAAACTCATAGGGGCCGTTTCTCCACGTGATCACTAACGCCACTGACGGTTCGTCAAACGGACCTCCAGTATGAAAGTTATCAGCTTTTCCGTTCTAGGGGCCCGGTTAGATTTCGGGTGCAATAAAACCCAGCCACTATCCAACTGCATCCAAAACTCAAGTGAAGTATGCCAAAAGTTCCGTCTCATCAAGAGGAAATCAACGAGACAGACGACACGTCAATCGGACGCCCGATCTGTGAGTTATTGGCTTTTTCATTTTAGGGGCCCGGTTGGTTTCATGAGTGAACCAACCCGACCTCACTCCGACATCATCCAAACATCAAGAGGATTAAGCCAAATGTTCCATCTCATTAAGAGAAACCCAACAAAAGTCGACGACACATCAATCAGACATCCGGAGTTCAAGATATAAGCGTTTCCCCTCTGAGGTCCCGGTTGGTTTCGTATCCGAACCAACCCGGCCGAACACAAAGTTCTCCGAAACCTTCTGTGTAATATACCGAAACGACCGTCTCGATCCAAGGATCTCTACGCAACTAACGGTTCGTCAATCGGAGGTTAGTTTCCCATGATATGGGCAAAAGACCGAAGTGATATGAAAATGGGGGTCTAGGCCCGGTCTGACCCGGCCCAACCCCCCTGGGACGGCCCGCACCGGGTCGATCCGACCCGGGTCCGGGTCCGACCCAGAAGGGTGCGACCCGGCCTGGCACGGTCCGCCCATGCCGGCCCGGCTCGGCCGGGTGGCTCGCTGGCTCGGCCAGCGAGCCGAGGCTCCGCGGACGCGGCGCGCGCCACGTCCCCCTGGATCCCGCGTGGCTGCGGGATCTATCAGCTCGCCGCCGCGGCTTCAGCCGCAGCGGTTTCTCCAGGTGGCACATTGGGGAGCCGCAGCCTCCGGCCACCGGTGGTGTCCGCGGGCCACCTGAGTTGCTCCGGTGGTCCGTTTTCAAATCCTTCTGCGCCAATGCACATCCAGGGTCCCGTTCTTCACTACGAAAACATCAAATCATCTCTGCGGCCCATTTCGTCAATACCCATCATTCCGCACGTAAAAAGAACAAACTACGGATTCTTCCGTTTTCCTTCACGGTCCCAATTACGACCACACTTTCGTTAGGCCTTGACGGCGTGGCACGACGGCGCCACACAACCTTGCTGCATTCCTCCAGGTTCCCGCGCGGTGTCGTCACACCATGCCGCCATCTTTCAAACCACAACAACACAAAAACAAGGGGGAGGAGGGTCGGCCGTGTTAGTTTGGTCTGACCTCCTCCCGTTAAGATGATGAAAAGCGGCCCAAATATATAAGATGAGGAACAACAAAGGATGTTTCACGAACAAGAAGCAATATACCCCTACCTCGAGAAAGATCCATAGTAGCCGTACATCATGGATGACGTTGTTACGAAATTGCAGATGTCGGATCATTGACGTCGTCATAAGGAAAGAGAAGATGGTGATGATGGCCGTTTGCGTTCGTCGCTTCCGTAAAGTGCCTTTTATCCCGAATCGAGCATCGTTCATTGGATCCAACGCAGGGAAGACGTCGAAGTCAACATAGATCGATGTGTCCGCACCACGCCATTGATCCCTCCTCATTCATCAGTGTCTCATCGGAGAAGATGGAACCTCGGTGGTGGCGCAACAATGGAGGAAGGAGAGGATTTTCTCCAACGGACCCCCTCTCATTAAAAAGTATCCTCCCTTAATAAAATATTAGACTTGACTAATATTTTCATTAACTCATCCATTTCAAATTCATACACCACCCTCATTAAATTGGAGGATTCAATTTTTAATTAAGGTGGTTTCATGAATTAATGGAAGAGAAGAATGTGAAGAGGTCCCATAAATGAGGTGAGTTATCAAAATTTAACAAGGGATTTTGAAGAAGGGGGTTTAAGAGAGTTAAGGGAAGATGAAAAGGTGGGGGATCGTGTGGGCCCCAACTCAACTTAAATCCTCTCAAGGGAAGTTAGAACATCAGTGGGTCCCACCCCAACTCCCTCACATGGGCTAAACCACTTAGAAGAGAGAAATTAAGTGGAGACACAACTTAATTTTCACTTAAACCGCTTAGTGAAGATATAAAAATATAAAACAATTATATTTTTATTCTCTATTTTTTTACATCAACACCCGAGCAAACGCAAATCCGAAATAGGTGTTCCTAAGAATATACCGGCACTAAGGTTTCATTGGTTCCCTTGGATACCGATTCCAAGAACTGGTTCAAAAGATAGAAAAACTCGCTCGTTCGTTCACCGAACGTACCCGAGCTAAACTTCAGAAATTGATTCCGGGCACACCGGGCCTCGGAATCAAGCGCCGTCAGAAACTGAGTTCTTATAAAATCCAAAAGAAAATTAAGAAAAAATTTACCTTGAATTTTAAGGGTCATTACATAACTCCCATCTCAGGGCTTTACGTCCTCGTAAAGCTTTAACAGAAACTAGGGAAACAAAAGTGGTACTGAGAACGCACATGAGCCTTCCGCTCTCATGTGGTCACCTAGAGGTTCCCGTATTTCCAGTGAAATCACACCCAAGGAATCGACCGTCATCCTAGGACCCGATCTTGTCGATCCTCAACCACTGCTAGAACCCCACAAAGTCACCCCATCACCAAAGTTTAGCTCCCCATGGCCGATGATATGCGTCGGGTCAAGCACGTATTTCACCAGTTGAGATACGTGGATGTCGTTTTGCACTCGGTGCAACTGAGGTGGATGGGTCAAGTGGTAAGCCACTTCGCTTACTCTACTGAGGACCTGAAATAGTCCGCTAAACCTTGGAGATTACTTGCCGCCTTGGCCACATCCCCGTAAACCTCGTCGAGGTGAGACCCGTATAAGGACGTGGTCGTCATCCATGAACTCTAGAGGATTCTTGTCAGCTCTGTGCAGTCTCATCTGCCGTGATCCATAGGCAATCACTGCCCACTCCTACATCAGTACACACCCGAGTCCGGTCCCTAATGTGTCGTAGTGAACTATGTAACCAACGCCCACAGGTTGGGCACACCGGTCAACCTAGCTCCAGAAAGCTCTGCTGGAAGTGGTGCCGCAAATCTGGAGAATTCTGGTTCAAAGGTAAGTTTGTCCATCTCCTCAGTGATCGAATTCACCCTTTTATGCATGATTCCATCCTGTGCTTCCTGGGTTTTCCTTTTCACCGAGCAAGGAAAAACCCCATCCCAACATTGTAGATAAACCACAACCGTTTTTCCTAATACAGTCAATCTGTTTATGAACTATGGATCCAATCCATACTCAGACCAACGTTGTAAGGCCTCGATGCTGCCACCAAGAGATTCCAACTGAAACTCTTCCCTTGTGGGTCAGATCACACTATCAGCGTAAGTGTGATTATCGAGTCTCCCCCCAAGGTATCTCCAGACGTGAGGGTCAAGTCAACGGCTTAACCAGAAACTCTAGGTCTGGGTCAAGATTCGTGGATGGAATGAATGATTCATATCAACGTCTGTAACTACGGAAGCTCGTAGTGGACACAGACTGTCCCTCAAATCATTCTTAGAACCATTGGTTCACTCTCCTTGACCGCATGCATCTACTCTCTTTCCCTGCCCTCTAGCTCCCTGAACCTGGAGGGAACAACAAAGGCAGGTGGTTTTAACATGTTGTTATGTACACCACCTCATGCTTCTCTCCAAGCTCTGCCTCCATGTCTGATACTCTGTAGATTCATCTTTCCTTAACATTTCCCTTTTTTTTTGAAACATTCGCATGCCCAAGTCTCTGAGATTGACGCCAGTTCACATCTTCCCATTGTTAACATTCACTGTATAAAACCGATCAGCCAAAGAACATTCAACCACAAAGGTTCATTATAGAACCCTAGCATAAGTAGGAATGTGTAGAGAAAAGACTGCTTACTCGGATATCCCTTAAACTCACCACACTCTAAGGTCCGAGCTCTGAAGCACTTATCATATCGTATTCATCAAGTACCAAAAATGATCGGTACACCTCGATGTTTACTCAGCTAGTGAAACATCGTCCTGCTGAAGATGTATAAACTCTAGAAAACTCCTAGCCACCTCCTCAAGCCGGTTGTAACTACAGACCAACAAGTAGTGATGTATAGCTGACACACTACCCGAAGGCACTATCTTAGGAATCAGACCATGTACCGAAGCCTCATCACTATGCGGACAATCCTCATGGTCACTCACTGGAAAACACTAGTAGCCAAGTCCACCATCCACTCTAATGAGGTCTCAGCTAGATGGAAAACTCAAGAAATTTCCCCCAGCCAGTGCTCTGCTGTCTGAGAATCTTCCTCGCCTCGTAACCTTGGAGGCCGCTGCTGCTGGAACTCGTGCAACGCACTTTGCCAGCGTGCACAGTTCTCTAGTAAGGCTGGTGGAATCTGATGCCCAATAGGTGGTGGTGATGCTGGTACACCACCTGAGTGTGACAACATAGAAAAAGGGCCCCGCACCGGATCCTCGCCGCTCAGTGGGCCGTCATCGAGTACTCTCTCGGAACTCCAACTGACTGTCTGTATGGAGACATCCTGAACAGATGCGACACGGTCAACTATTTATACTTGGTGAGATGACCTGGTTTGAGCTGACTTTAAAAATTTTGGAAACACACATGAAATCAGTGTTTTCATGCACAAAGTTGGAAATCAGATGTCAGGGTCCTGGTGTACGGATACGTCGGTCGCCGCACCAACACTGGACTCCCTGAACTGAAGACCACACTCGGTACCCTTAACACTATTACTTCGCAGAAAAGAAAATACCAGAGTTATAAGTCTTGCGGTAGAAACGACTCCTCTGATACCTATTTGTCACGACCCGTCCTCGGGGCCCGTGTCGTGACTACCCCAAACACACCTTCCATAGGCCAGGGGCTGGCGACTACCACCAAAGGCGTAAATCCCGTTAAATGGGAAGGCATTTCCTTTATAAACGTAAACAAAACACCATAGAGTACAAATGGAAGTAAAAAACTATGTAAAACTGAATAAAGCCATGCTGAAAGTAAAGGGGCCGGAAATACAAGCCCAACTGTAAAGTACAAAGAAAAATGATAAAACAGCCGAAAGGTGACAAGAAGCTCCTGGATCGTCCACCAAGGATCCTACCTCAAGGGTAGGTACAGATAGTGCAACTCCTGGATTGTCCACCCTGGATCCTACCTGAAGGGTAGGTACAGATAGCCTCCTCAGTGTTCTCATACGTCAACCTCCTCCGGGTACCGACTCGTCGTGAGGTCCACCTTCGGGTACTGACTCATCATGAGGTCAACCACTAGGTGTCGTCCAGTCCTCGTACACTCGATCTCCGTCAGCGCTGTCCGTCGTCTGCAACCAACACAACGAGGTGCGGGCATAGCCCGTGCAGGGGTGAGTATGACGATACTCAGTAGGGACCCTGAGTCCCTCAATGTCTCTCTAAAACCAACAAGGATAACCACAAAAAAAACTCAACAAATAACCCTTACATAGGTATAATCCCATACTTATACCTAAGTTATCAAGTAACCCATCTAATTCATGAGGGAACACAAAGGTTATGAAATCAACAGATAACCTCTACACAGGTATATGACCATACATATACCTAAGTTAACAAATGACCCATCTCAATCATGAGGTAAACACAAAGGTCATAGACTTAGATCAAACCCGAATTTTCATTATCGAAACCGTAACTGCTGAAAAGCCCCATCTCTGGAGTGTACAGTGGTCCTATCACGACTCCGAGTTACTGCTCACTAACCTAAGACTGCTGAGGTACTTCTCCTGTCTAGTACTGTGGGCCTGCTGCTACAACCAAGCGCTTACCACCATGGGTCTGTCGCTACAACCATTTGCTCCCCCTCGTAGCCTCCAGAGGCACTCCTTCTGTTGAGTTCCGCGGGTCTGCTGCTACAACCAAGCACTCCTCCGCCGTGGGTCTGCCGCTACAACCAAGTGCTCCCCCATATAGCCTCCAGAGGTACTCCTTCTGTTGACTCCCACGGCTCTTCTGCTACATCCATGTGCCCCTCCGCCGTGGGTCTGCCGCTACAACCAAGCGCTCCCCACTGGGCTATCCGAAACACACCGAGTCGATCGGTTAAGTAGTCGTCAGGTCTCAGCCGGCTACACGGTCTCCGTACACCGCACGCTCTTCTCCGTGAGGGTCCGCTCCATGCGCTATAGGTTCATACTCCATGTATCACAATGTTCCATGATGAATTATCTCAAAGGACCGCCTTGTCACATGGGTCTCAACGCAACAGACGACGCATCATTCGGACGCCCGGTCTGTGTGTTACTAGCCTTTTCGTCCCCGGGGCCCGGTTGGTTTCATGTGCGAACCAATTTGACCGTATCTAAATTGTACCCCGAACTCTCATAGTGTAAACTCATAGGGACCATGACTCCACGTGATCACCAACGCCGCTGACGGTTCGTCAAACGGACATCCAGTCTGAAAGTTATTAGCTTTTCCGTTCCAGGGGCCCGGTTGGATTTCGGGTGCAATCCAACCCAGCCACTATCCAACTGCATTCAAAACTCAAGCAATGTATTCCAAAAGTTCCATCTCATAAGAGGAAATCAGCGAGACAAATGGCACGTCAATCGGACGCTCGGTCTGTGAGTTATTGGCTTTTTCGTTCCAGGGGCCCGATTGGTTTCATGAGCAAACCAACCCGACCGCACTCCGATAGCATTCAAACCTCGAGCGGAGTAAGAAAAAAGTTCCATCTCATTAAGAGGAATCCAACAAAGTAGACGATACGTCAATCGGACATCCGGAGTTCACGATATAAGCATTTCTGCTCTGAGGGCCCGGTTGATTTCGTATCCGAAGCATTATGGTCGTACCCAATGTTCTCTGAAACCATGAGTGTAATATAATGAAACGATCTTCTCGATCCAAGGATTGCTACGCAACTAACGGTGCGTCGATCGGAGGTCCATAGCCCACGTTATGGGCAAAATACTGAAGAGATCTGAAAATGGGGGATCTGGGCCCGGTCAGACCCGGCCCGGTCCGCCCAGGCCGGCCCGGCTCGACCGGGTGGCTTGCTGGCTCAGCCAGCAAGATGAGGCTCTGCGGATGTGGCACACGCCGCGTCCCCCCTGGATCCCGTGCACCCACGGGATCCATCAGCTTGCCGATGCGGCTTCAGCCGCGGCGGTTTCTCCAAGAGGCGCGCCGGGGCGCCGCCGCCTCCGGGCGGCCGGCTGGTGCCGGCCGCCGCCTCAGGCCGCAGGTGGAGTCAGTGGGCCACCGGAGTTGCTCTGTTGGTCTGTTTTAAAATCCGCCTGTGCCAATGCACATCCCGGGTCCCGTTCTTCACTGCAGAAACATCAAATCGTCTCTGCGGCCCGTTCCGTCAATACCCGTCGTTCCGCACGTACAAAGAACAAACTGCAGAGTCTTCTGTTTGCCTTCGCGGTCCCAATTACGACCACACTTTCATTCGGCCTCGACAGCACCACGCAACCTTGCCACATTCCTCCAGCTTCCCGCGCAATGCCGTCGCACCATGCCGCCATCTTTCGAACCGCAACAACACAACAACAAGGGGGAGGAGGGTCAGCCGTGTTCGTGCGGTCCGACCTCCTCCCGATAAGATGATAACGAGAGGCCCACAAATATAAGACGAGGAACGACAAAGGATGTTTCATGAAAAAGAAGAAATAAACCCTTACCTCGAGAATGATCCGTGGTAGCCGAGCATCGTGGATGACGGTGTCGTGAAAGGGAGGACGTCGTCTCGTTGAAGTCGTCGTAAGGAAAGAGATGAAGGTGACGACGGTTTTTGGCGTTCGTCGCTTTCGTAAAGTGCCTTTGATCCCGGCTCGAGCGTCGTTCATTGGATCCGACGCAGGGAAGACATTGAAGTCAACATAGATCGTTGTGTCCGCACCACGCCACTGATCTCTCCTTATTCATCAGTGTCTTGTCGGAGAATATGGCACCTCGGTGGTGGTGCAACAATGGAGGAAGGAGATGATGTTCTCCAACGGACCCCCCTCTCATTAAAAAGGCTCCTCCCTTAATAAAATATTAGACTTGACTAATATTTTCATTAACTAATCCATTTAAGATTCATACACCGCCCTCATTAAATTGGAGGATTAAATTATTAATTAAGGTGGTGTTATGAATTAATGGAAGAGAAGAATGTGAAGAGGTCCCATAAATGAGGTGAGTTATCAAAATTTAACAAGGGGTTTTGAAGAAGGGGATTTAAGAGAGTTAAGGGATGATGAAAAGGAGTGGGCTCGTGTGGGCCCCAACTGATGTTAAATCCTCTCAAGGGAAGTTAGAACATTAGTGGGTCCCACCCTAACTCCCTCACATGGGATAAACCACTTAGAAGAGAGAAATTAAGTTGAGACACAACTTAATTTTCACTTAAACCTCTTAGTGAAGAACGAAAAATATAAAACAATTATATTTTTATTACCCATTTTTTTACATCAACACCCGAGCTAACGCAACTCTGGAATAGGTGTTCCAATGTAAATACCGGCACTGCATTTTCATCGTTGTCCTCGAATTTCGATTCCGAGCACCGGTTCAAAAGTTAGAAAAACCCGCTCGTTCGTTCAATGAACGTACCTGAGCTAATCTTTGGAAATTGATTCCTGGCACACCCGGCCTCAGAATCAGGCGCCGTCAGATACTGTGTTCTTGTAAAATCCCAAAGAAAATTAATATAAAAATTTCCGTGAATTTTAAGGGTCTTTACAACCACATTAAATAATAAAAATGTGGGAAGAATTCCATTTTCATATTATTGTAGGAGTCCAACTCCTCTTCCACTATATAATACCAATATTTGTCACCTTTATTGAAACCACTAAATAAAATTAGGTTTATTCAAGATCATCTCAAATAACATAACATAATCCATATCCTTCAACTTGAAACATCAATTTGGACATAAATTCATCTATAAAATCCCTTTCTTATAGACCAAATGTAGTTACTAGATTTTAAGGTAGTGTTTTCCCATGATCTCTATTATTCACTTATTCCTCCGCCCATAAAATAAATTATAAATAATAATTATATGATGAAAATAGTAACCTAAAAAACTTTTATATTGTTTTATTATGGGTTTTACATACAGTCACACAAACTTACATCTAATTCGTAATGAACATGCTATTTACATGTATGACAAACTACACCGTCATGAAAAGATGATTTTTCATTTTTTCAATTATCACCCCTAATTGTGTAAATTTATGATTAAAAGAATATATATATGATATATATGATATTTATTATGTTTTTATTCATAGTTAATTATTTTTAATGCATAAATTAATACATTACATTTTTAAAAAAATTTGATAACAACATTTGTGGAATTGTGGACTCCTCCTCCTCAAAGAGATGTGATTCCATAAAACTATACATTGAACATATAAAAGAAGGTTTAAATTAACAATATGGGATATAAAAACCAATATATGATATTAATGAAATAATTAACTTTTAGTAAATAAATTAAATATCATTTTACTTATTAATATTTCACACACATAAAAAGTGATAATGTTGTTTGTGGACATGTGGACTACCACTTTTCGATGTGAGTTGATACATTTTACATAAAAGGAATTAAATGTCATAGGTTATATGATAAAATAACATTTTATTTTGGATATAATTATAATTTTGGAAATATATTAGGTTACTTACCATCTTTCCATAACGATCATTCAATAATTAGAGCATTACTCATGCGTACGTATGACCCACTGTCTCGTGATTGTAAGGATGATTTATTTTTCCTAACCTTATTTTACTATTTATTTCCAAATTATAGTTAATGTAAAAATATAATATTTAAGAAATTATTATTAGTCTTTAGATGTTATATAATAAATAATTTGACCATAGTTGACCTACCAATGATGTAATTTACACATTAACAGAATTTTTTCAAATGACCCGATGTAAATTTGATTTTTTATGTAGTTTTATAAAACATAGTATAATGGTAAATAAAAAAAATTACAAACAGGAAAAAGGTTATTATGAAATTACATATTTAAAACAATTTTTTTATTCTAGAATCTAAAGACACACTAGACATATCAGACACATTGTAAGGGGTTTTCATCTCAGTATTTATTTGGGTGAGATAAATGTAGTATTCACCACTTATATATTTTTTGTGGTATATCTACTAGGAATTTTATAAATTATATTTTGAATTAAATTATCTTCATGGTTCTTAAAACATTCATGTAGAAATATTCCTTAATGAGTTTTATAATTGAAATTTTCTCAAAGTGGAATGGGACACTTTGGAATGTTTAAAGATTATTTTCCCCAAAAATAACATTAATGATATTTAAATGGTATTTCAGTTTGAGGAAATTATATAACAATTTTTTTAAAAAACCATTAATTTTACTATAATTTAGTTTTTCATTACCAATTTCTTTTATTAGAACCATTTCCCTACTTTGGTACTTTAGGGGGTTTTGTAAAATGTTTTTAAGACAGAGTGACATTATTTCTATCTTTAATCTGAGAGCCTATTTCCTTCTAAAAAAAATGTTTTCAAATTATTTTTCAAATATGTTTTTACAATGATTTGGAAAATTAATTTTTAACCTTTTTCCTATTACCTGTTTTTTCAATTGAATATTCTAATCACTTTTTGAGGAAGTAAGTTTTTTCCTTTTACCATGAAAAATGTATGTTAATTTTATATTGTATGGTATGAATGGATTTACCCACCTTTATTCTATTGAATCAAACTCTTCATGTCTAATATTAAATTTTAATGATTTTATAAAAAGTATTTTCAAAGAATAGTTTTTTTGAAAAAAAAACATGAAGAACAAAATGATATTTATGTCATGATGTTTTTTAACATCTCTTTTTATAATATTTCAATTCATCAATGATAAGGACAATTAATTTTACACCATGTGAAAATTATTATATTAATAACATCATTAATATTTACTTAGAAGGTTTGTGGTGGATTTTTTCAAGGATATTTTTAAAATTCACCTTCGTGATTACTTTATGCCCCTTGAAATATAAAATTTTTTATGATCATTGAATATTGAAATTACCATGTGTTACTGTCTTATCTATCATGGAAATGGTCATTTTCTAAACCATATATTATTTTTTATGGGGATTAATTTTAATTTTATTTGATTATTTGGGTAAATAATTATAAATATCAATCTCTTACTCCATAAAAATATTTGATAAGGAGAATTGTAATAGATTATTCGATATATAAGGAATTAACAGGACTTGTAAGACAAGGGTGGGGACCAATTATAAATATCCCCTATATGTATCCATAGTATCATGGGATATGTCATTTATATAGATGAACTAGATTGGATTTTACTTGATTTGTGGTAAGCCATCGTATGAATGGTCTTGATGTTAAAGATACTTTGTAACTGGGAAACATGCAATCCAATAACAAAGAATTTTCATCATTGTGGTTCATTTATTATTTATTCATGATATTTTCCTTCGACTTACCTATGGATATATTTCAATTTTTTATATTTAGATGGAATTTGTTTCATTTTTTTATAATGCCACATTTTATTATTTATATAGTAATTTGAATGGAATTATTTTTACTTATAACCTTTCTATATTGTTTAGGCCCTTACATTCAGGTTATTGATTACATGGAACATGTGTTTAGTTATTTACCATTCCATATTTAATATTCTCATTGATTATTTATTTCATTAGCTATAATTTTTATTTACTGAGAATTTTGACTCCCCATATTATGTTTCATTCCCAAGGAATCCAAGAAGATTACTATGAAATATATGCTAGGTTTTACAAGATAGATTTGTGTTGTCATAAGTTTTATTAATTTATAAAGAAAGAAAAATCATGCTATAATTAGTGTAGTCATTGATAATGTACAAAAATTTATATATCTAGTTTACCAAAACTACAAAACGGTTCCGCCCATATGGATTAGAATCCTTCTATTAATGCTAGTGTAAGTGGTAGTAGACACCATCTAAAATCTTTTTTTGGGTTGGTCACTATATTTTTATTCACATATTTTTAGTTATTTCATAAAATAATTTTATAATAATTTTTTACATTTTATTGGTCAGTTATTTCTATCCAAAGTTAAATGAAATTTAGTTCAATAAATATATTTAATTTATTTATGAGTGAATTGATTTAAAATATTTAATTTATAGAATTGAATTAATTTTAATTTCGTAGTTCTTCTTTTATTAAGTTAATTTTTGAATTTATAATTTATAATTAAATATTATTCTATTCTATAATCAATCATATTAATTACATTTATCACATCAAAAAAATATATCATCATGTTATACCACATTTTATCCTGTATGTGATGTTATTTTTGAGATATACAAATCCATTGTATTTTTTGTGGTGGGGATGAGTAATAAAATTTTATAAACATTATCACCCATTTGAATTAAAAATGATATTTTCCATGGAAAAATATGATAAAATTTCAAAAACAAAAAATAAATAATTAGTATTTTAAATATTTAGTTGAGGTTATGAAAATAATATTTAATGAAGGGAAGGGATAATAAGTGAAAATTTCAAAAAGGATACATACAATGATGGAAATTGTAACGTAATTAGTGGAAAAGGAATCTATTATTTTTTATGGAGACAATAAACATGGGTATTGATTGAAATAAACTTTAGTTAATGGATTATAAAGAAATTATCTTCATAATAAAAAAGTAACATTAGAAATAAATCAAATATAAATTCAATGAAAATGTAAATAACAACATACTGAACTATATAAATGAGCTATAATATATTTAATTTGAATGATAAAAAATAATTATGAAATCACATGTTGTAATCAAATATTGAATTTAAAAAAATTAGTCAAATATAGTTAATTCATCCAACAAACTATTTTATATTCGTGGATGAATCTTGTCTATAAAAAATTTGTTTCCATTTTATCTCAACCATAAATAGAATCAAGGACCTTTTCCATGCTAGGGTCATGAATAATAATGTTTTTTGGGAACCAAGGATTATAGGTAAGGTGATACTATAATTATATACCCTATAAATGGATTATTTTTATGGATACAGTAAATATACAAACCTTCATGATATGGAAGGAAAATAAATTAATAAATTACTAACATTTTACCATGTACTGTGGTCAAAAAATAAAATATGTATCTCCACAAAAACATTTTCAATGTATAGAATTGAATTATATAAACATGCTAAAAACTCCCAATGAGAATTAATGTTATATCACTCCCAATAACATAATCATGGTGAATGATCTAGTAATATCTAGTAATCTGGTTGAATGATGCGTTAACATCACAACCCATCCAAGTGAATGATATATCACTGACACCATGTTATGGGATATCACGACCTCTCTAATATAATTATCCAATATTATATTCTAGTTAAAATAATGGAACAATGAATCATTCATTGGATGATTATAAACTATCATTAGACAATTTTTTTGGAAAAAAACATACAATTTGGCATTAGTGAATGAAAGTTATTAGTATAAATTCCTTGGTTTTTTGATAAATCCCATTTCCCCCCCATTGGTGAATGATGAACTATAAAAATCTATATTAGGGAAAAATAATATACAATTGGTATCTATATTTTTGTGGAAGATGTTCCACTAGATAAGAAATTTATTTATATTCCATTTCACACCAAATTACTTATATGAAAATAATTAAATGCCTTTATATTAGTCTATGTGTTATTGAGTGATCATTAACTCATTTTTTTATATAATACTTTATAAAGAGAATGATACACCCCTAAATTATCTCATATCATGGGAAAGATACAAATATATATATATATATATTACAATGTATATTTAAGGAAAAAATTAGGAAAATTATAGAACACAATGAATTTATAATTATTTTTAAAATAAAAGGGGTCTCACCTAGTACCCAATATCCCAATCATGACCCACATAATAGTAAATCATTAGCATAAAAATACAATTCCTTAGTAATTACATAACACAAATTTTTTAAAGACCCCAATCGTGGATTCTTATTTATTTAAATACATATATTATCATTATGGAGTTTTGGTTTCAAATCTATAGCTTGAAAATTAAATATTCATGTTATTGGTAACCAAAATATTATCACATGGATCCTAGAGGAGAACTCACTGACCCATTTAATCTCATTCTTTCCAATGGAATCAAGGATGAAAATTAGGTTGTAAAATAATAATTTTATTGAAGTGGCACTATTCACATTCTATAAGACACATTCCATAAGAGTAAATTTTAATAAGAAAGAAAGGCACCATTATTTCGTAAAATAAAAGTACATATCATAAAAAATACTATTTAAAAAAACCATGAAACAATTATAAAAAAATAAGAAAAATAACCCACATAGATGAATAGGCCATGGTACATTCCCAGACAAAATGTGTATATAAGAATGGATAGATGAATAGTTCCAAACATACCATTATTTTTATTGTTGGATGAAAATAACATGCAACTGATAAAAAAGAAGATCAATTATTAGGATGTAATTCAAAGTGGGTAATGGGATGCGAGATCATTCTTCTAGAAAGATTAATTATGGATACACTCACATTATTATTTATCATTCAAATGCCTTAATTAAATAATTAATGCCATTAAAAATACCACTGGATTGTTTTTGTTGAATTTATTTACATTTCAATGTGTAATGCAAATAACAAGGTCACATTACAATAGCGCCCCTATTGACATGGTTTAATTCCATGATCTATGTAATAGGTATCTATCAATGGTCCTAATTATGTATTTGAAAATCAATCCCTTCCCAACGTAACACCCTCAACCGGATAATACCACAAATGTCATGGAAACCGTAGTGTGGAATAATGAAAGACCATATAGTGAATCTTACTTTTTTGAGGTGAGATATCAACTTTTCATTAGTATATTAGGATGCCTCCATCAACATCATAAAATTATATAAATTCATTTAATCTTTACCCAAGATCAATTCCCACTGTTTCTATGTAATTAGTCATCAATAACATATTTTTGAAACCAAAGTAGCGCCAAATTCAGAACCCAATCCATAGATCAAACACCTAATCCTCTAACACTTAACATCCAGTATATTAAATTATATTTGATCATAATTAAATTCAATTAACATATATCAATTAAGTGTAATGTTACAACCTACTTACCATATAACATCAGATCCCTGTGTTTATCTACTATGTGTAATTATTCCTCCTAACCAATAAGTTTTTATTCCAAAAACCTGATATCAAAAACCAAATCTATGATATTTTTCCATAAAATACTATGATGATGATAGATACATACCAGGGTTACCACATAACCAGATAGATCATATTACACTAATCCATAATACAAATAAGTTTTTTTTGAATGTCGCATCCAACTCCATCATTATTTTATTGAAATTAACCCCATGGGAAGGATTATCTTGATACCTCTAAAGCATAGATATATAGGAAACATTATTTTTTATAGATATTTGATATTTGGATTTAATCTAGATTCATTGATATATATCTACTGAACTAGAACAAATAGACCTATGAATGTGGTTTCAAGAAGTCACTTCCCCTAAAATATTGTGCCCCAACTAAGCTGATACGAACATTAATACTTGGCCTCCCACCTCAATCACAAAAGGAATGTTCTTACAGTTTCATAAGATTATTTAACCCATGTATAAATAATCTAACTATTTATGATTATATAGATATGACCTAGAAACTTCTATAAAAAAACATATCTTTATAAAAAAATAATTCTAATTATTCTATCTTAACATTGAGGTGACCAGTATGAGCGTCCAAGAAAATTAGAATAATATTTAATCAGAAAAAATTATGAATAAATATTTTTATAGGTGAAATCATTAACTGAAAAATGATTCACTGATGAACCAATCAAATTATAGAGGCATTTATGCAGCATGCCCTTCAACACCTAGATAGTCTACTCCAAGATGACATCATGCTGAGAACATTAGGAATACCTCCAATAAAGATATGTTTTCACAAACCATATTCAACCCTCACCATAAATTTTTTCTTCAATGTGTATCCAAAATAACTATGCAAAAAATTACATCATGATAATGCACCAATGAATAAAAATACAACTTTTCAAACACATAGATATAATAGATCATCTAATTCATAGTAAGTATAAAACATTCATCATTAAATCCCCAATAACCTATACCACATCAATTCCATGAGATTACATTATTGATTTAATGAAATAATAATTGGTAACATTGTCCCACTTCCAATTAGGAATAGGTAATTAATGGATAATATATACGAGTCATTTATTCATATTCTTTACTAGTTCTCATTTGATATATCTTGAAATAAACCGTATTGTTTATTTCATCATCCTAAGACATCACTACTTCAAATGGATATCATAATACCTCATAATAATCCCTTAAAAAACAGATAATATAATAGTTCTTGAATAACATAAATGATCATTATGAATGATCCATGGAAAAACTAAATAAACTTATAGATGAAAAAGATAAATGAATTCTAGGTACCTAAGAGGTTCAGGATTCCTAACATATATATTACCCCTTATCCAAATAAAATAATAGATATATTGTAGGTTGTAATTCACCATATCCAAAATAGATGTGTTAATTTATAATGAAATAATTTTTTCTCTTCATATAATGTATTGAAAATCAAGATACCTAACATATATATGTTTTATTATATGATTTTGACATGTGGATATTTTTAAATTTATAACATTATGATAAATAAAATATATGCCACATACCAATAATCATAAATGACTAATGAACTATATCACAATTAGAACCTCGCTATAAATTGGTGAACATGATTAGGATTAAGTAATTGATGAAATATATTTATAATATTATCACCCAATATAAATTTAGTGGCCAATTATTCATAAATAATCACACAAATTCTAATAATATCCCTTTGTTAATCAAAAATATGTTTTATTAATAAATTTTTTATTTCCCTATGAAAGAATATAATATTCCTAATTTATATAAAAAATCAAATATAATTCATTAATGAAATTTTTAAATAGAATAAATATGTTAATATAGGTCAAAATTTTGTATTCTCAAATAAATTATTTTTGTAGTTAATAGTGAGAAATATTTATTTTTGTAAATACATGATTTCTATTCATTAAATATAGTTATTTATTAGTGGCATAATACTTTGAATAAAAATATATGTAACATAAGTATTATATAGGTACATTTATTAAAATTATACATATTTTATTAATATTTATAAATTATTTTTTATAAGATTATTATTTGTCAAAAAAACAAATATTTTGGAAAATAGTTTGGAATACCATAACGATCCTTAATTTAAAATAATTATGATAACCATTACTTATAATTTATTTAAAGTAATTATATATATATATAATATATAAATATTAATTTAAATTAATAGAATTATTATTACTAGAAAATGTGTTAATATAAAATCATTTTATTCTTGAGAAATACATATCATGAGAAAAACATTTTCATTATGTATATGGGGTTTATTGGATATTATATTCTATGAGTTATTTTAGTTTAAATAGGTAAAATTGATTTAATATTTATAATTATTATAATTTAAATTCTATAATTTGTTCAGGATGATTTTTTTTCATAATGAATAGCGACTTAAGAAAAAGTATTTTACTGTGCGTTACGATTAAGAAAGTTTTATTAGGGTTAAAAAACAATAAAGGTTAACATGACCTACAATTTTTCAAAAATATATCTTATTTCCATATTTATACTGTTTATATAATTATTCTCGTGATTGGCCCATTTATATCCTTGGGGAATCATAAAATAGTGGTGGACTACTTCCTCACGAAGCGATGTAATTTTTTTTGCCACCAATGATTTACATAAATGGTAATAAGGATAATATTTATAATTATATTTGATATATATTAAATATTTATAATACTATTGACTTATTTATCATTCTATAAAGGTAATATATCGTTTTGTTTGTTTCCATTCGACACACTATAAGATTATAATGTCATTTGGGCATACATGTGGACTACTACCTATATAAAGCAATTTGATTATGTAGTCATAACCAAACTACATTGATGATATATATAATTATATTTGAATATATAATAATTTTTTATTAAATTTTGATCATTTTAAGGAATATATAATACCTATATACATTCTATATCTAATATTTGAAAATTGAAACATTACTCCTTCATATATATTTCCTAAAATATCTATTAATGCAACATTTTTTATATTCCAATTTTTTTAATATTTCGTTTTGAAATACTAATTTAGTAATTTGAATAATTTTAACTCATGGATATTATTCTGTATAAGTTTAAATGATGGACTCCTTGAACATTTTCAACCTACCAAAGTCATTTTGAACATATATTGAAAAAATAATGAAAAAATTTGATGTAAAAATAATTGATTATGTAAATGTATTTAAAATTGATATTAATGAAATAAATAATATAATAAACATTATCTAATTTATTAACAATGAAAATAATTAATATAAATTTTTTATTCAATGTTATAGAGAATAGAAGTGGTGAATATCACTTGTGGAAAGGGATACATTAACATAAAACCTTGTTTTAAATTTTTTTGATTTATTTGAAAGAAATTAACATTTCAATATATGTTTTCAATTTGATTTTATTTATTTAATTATATATACACGATAGCCTTATTATATTAACAATTTTTCCTTATTTTATAGGTTTCAAAAAAACAAATCATTATTTTGAATGATTGAGTATCCCTATTTTTGAAATTTTAATTTCAAATTTTTTTATATAGTATGAATATTTTAGTACCCAAAGAAATTTTCTTTTTCATGAAAATAATATTTTATGAGTGGAATGTTGAAAAATGATTTTTATTATTTTGATATTTATTTGGTTCTTCATAATTATTTATGATGAATAGTGGTTAAATTTTATTCTTTTTATGGGTGGATACGTTATTAAAAAAGGATGGTTGGTTAAATTATAAAACAAGTATGGGTGGTTATATTATAATCCATGTACCGGTGCATTTATGATTGCCATCAAATTAAATTTTTATAGAAGTAAAGTGTGCGATTATTCTTCTTGTATGACTGGTGTAAAATATGAGGACACAAGATATGTATATGTTTTATCTATTAATTATATGGGATATCATGTTAATAATATTTTTTATTAAATGGTTATAAATAATAATATTCTCAAAATATATATTTACTTATGCATAATGGTAAAATGTATAATATTAGAAAAAAGATTTCATGAGTTTATCATCTCATCAATGGAAAATTTCTTTGTTTATTATGCCATTAAATTTTATTATGATTTTTTTTAAATATTATCTCATATATGGTTATTAAATTCATTATAAAATAATCATTTTGAGATAAAAATATACTATGATAAGTGCATTTATTTATATGTTTTCATGAACTAATTTTATTCATTATTTATCTTTTTATATTCAAAACTATTATTGTGCTCATTAAGCATTATAATTATTTAATAGGGTTTAAGTATGGTTAAGGGAAATATTGAATTCGATTTATTGGACTTGATGATTTCTCAAGAAAACAAATTATGTATTGTTTAAAAATGATAACATTAAAAATGGATACAGGTAATTTTTTTTTACTTTGTAAATATAAGGTTTGGTTATGTATGAATTATCATGAAATTGCTTAAAGATATAAATGGGAAATATCATATGTAAAATTATGTAATTTCTATTATAAGGAAACTATAATATGCATGGTTTAATGTTTGGAAATTATAATTGATGTCGGAGAAAAGGTTTAGATATCTTTGGACATTATATATTTTTATGATATGTTATCTTATGATTTATATATACCATTATAGTTCTCTAATTTAATGTTTTATCCAAATTTCAAGTCCATCAAGACCATTAAATTGGTTTCAATTGATGATATATTAAATATAATAATGACATTACAGGATATGTTCAATTACGTTTATGTATATGTAATTATTTAGTTTAATGTGAAGTACGCATTAAGATTTTGTGGAAATAGTTTTTAGGTTATTGATAACCATTAGGTTTTATATGATATTTCATATTGAGTTAATTATGGGGATACATATTGGTCATATATATTACTATGGGATTGAAAAGAGATTTGGTGACTAAGTGATTAATGTTTTTTCTGAATGAGATAACTAATTTTTAGGTATTATTTGAATGAATGTAGGATATATCTATTGTGTTTAAAACTCTAATTAATGTTGAATTTTTTAAGTTTATTTTGTAAAAATGTCATTTATATATGGAATGATTTGTTTCCATTGTTGGGAATTAATGTTGAATTTTGGAGAATAATATATTATTTCATCATATGAAGGATTATTCATTTTTGAAATTTCATAAGCTTATGTGAGCCAATATTTTATTATAAAATTTCTAAATATAGGAGGAATATATTGTTACCCCATTTATTATTATTTTATCCTTTATAATATTATTTTAGTGCTATTGGCCCAAAAAATTGGTCTTGAATATTCATTTTTGGGAATGTTAGAGGATGTAGTGAAAATCAATTAACAAATAAACTTTTACTCAGCTAGTAAGTATGTTTCAATTAATTAATATTCTAGATTATAATGTAATTAATAATCTATATTAAAATCATCATGAAACAAAAATATTGTTCCATTAATGTCATTTATTCTGAATTCATTAGTTTTTGTAGCTATATAGTTTATGATTTTCATGATATTAACTTTCAAATGATAATTTAATTCTTGTCATCAATGATCACTATATCTCTCTACAATTATGAGTGAATTAATTTTTTCTTAAATTTATAAATAAATAATTCCTTCTAAATTTTTCCTATATGCATTCAAGGTTATGTGTTATTCCAGATGACTATCATATTCACCTCTCTCACTTTTCAAGTGGATATTTCATTAAAATTATTTACACAATGTAAATTCAACTAAGATATTTTGAAATATAATCATTTTTTATAAAGATAATTTTTAAATCTAATGGATTACATTTATTATTTTGGGGGATAATTTAACACCGTGATAATTTTAAAAGATAAACACTATGTTCAATAAATTAATTGACACACAATACCAATCTTAAATGACACATGAAATATATGACTATTATAAAAAAGTAATTAAATTAAATAGTACAAAGAAAATTAAACACTTTATGAAATATTTA
The DNA here is from genome assembly GCA_963277665.1 of Viscum album. NCBI lineage: Eukaryota > Viridiplantae > Streptophyta > Magnoliopsida > Santalales > Viscaceae > Viscum > Viscum album. The sequence continues at coordinate 1,914,546,244 of OY728125.1, read as the reverse complement.
TATAATTTTACCTCTGAAAATAAATATTTATATAAATACATAGAAAATAATTACCCAATTTTTAGTAATGGCATTTTACACATGAAAATCATTCCTTCTCCAAAAATGATTTTTTAACTACTAGTAAAATTATTTTATAGATCTCATTAAAAAATATATCATTGAATAAAATAAATTTTTTAATTTAAAGTATGAATCTAACATAGTGTTAAAATCTGTGATTTTTTTTTGAAAATATATATTTATCCTAGAATATTGAAAAGTAATCATTTTAGAAAAACAATTATTTATTCTCAATAAATAAAATAATTTAAAATATAAATTATGAATTGAATCTTATATTAAAAAAATAAGTTTTATTTAATTATATTTATTCCAATAAATTAAATTTAAATCCTTATTATAGTAATATTTTTTATAATTTTTTTTTCTATAAAACATACATTTTTCATAAGACTGTTTTAAAGTGAATAATTTTACTCCATTTCAAAAAAATTAAATCTCATTATTATAAATTTTTTTAATTAAACATATTGAATATATAGATATGAATTTAAATTCATCTTATTATTATTAATAGTTATTGAGTTACAATAAAATCATCTCATGTTTGAGAAAAACATTTATTTCGACACTTTTTTTTCAACATGTCTGCCAGTTTTACGTGATATTATTATTTCCAATTTTTTATAATTGATTTTTATTAAATTTATTAAATATTTGGATTTAAAATAATATTTATAATATATTAAATTTCTATTTAAATTTTTGTCTTAATTAATGTTGAATATAGAATAAATATTTTACAGGTGTTAATGTGAAAACGAGTTTACCAGGGGTTAAACTATGAAGACAAGGGTAAACATAAAATAAAACTTGTCTAAAATATATTTAGGTCCATAATTCGGTATTAATAGATATATTACTCTATAATATTCCATTTTTAGATTTTTGGAATGAAAAAAGTGTGTATTGCAACATCTTTTAGAAAATTCCATGTGGGTCATCTCCCCAATATTTAATGGCCACAATAGATCCATTACAATTGAAACAACCAAATCATTTTTTTCCAATACCATCCCTGATGAATAACAAAAATACCTCCCCACCTCCCAGAGTTATTTTTTTCATAAATCAATTCTAGTAGTTCTTTTGGTGTACACCTTATTTGGTCATTGAATGAATACCAATCTCCCTTATCTAGTCACTATTATTTTAGTTCTTCTTTCACTACTTAAAATAATTTTCTAAAATATTGGAATAATAACACCAATATTTATCATTAACTGATATTTTATTATTTTAATATTATAACTGATATCCATATCTACTTCTATAAAGTAGGAAATGAGTAGGTCGTTCATGTTTATTGTAGAGTACCACCTCATGATCCTTATTTATTCATTTTCCATCACCCATATTAAGGAAAGTGAGAACAATGGAATCAAATTATTTATATTATATCAATATCATAATAATTCTTCATTAATTATGACATCACATATACCTTATTACATTTCATTCCTTGGTGGATACGATAACGTCACTCGGGATTCAAGAGAACCATCGCATCATGTAGCGATGTGATACATTTTCACCAAAATTTTTAATGGAAGAAAAAATGATTTTTTTATTTAATTTATGTGAAATATATTGATTAATTATGATATTAATGACGTAAATTTTTATCTCAAATGCTAATATATTATTTCCCATCTATCCTTTCAACTCATTAAAAAGTGTAAGGTCATCGTGAGAACATGTGGATATCCACCTCTACCATCATTGTGATTATGTTTTCATCACAAGAACACATATATTTTATATAAATGTATATTTAATTAAATATTATGGTATTTTGATTTCATTATCATTCTATTAAAATTATATAACACCTAAAATCTCTTTATAGTTATAATTGAAAAAATGGTAATGTTTTTCTTGTGTATGCATATCCTACCATATCCCTTGTTGTAATATTGTTAAATTTTCAAAAATATTATTCATGGTTGGTTTGGGAAAAAATTATAGAAAAAATTATAATTATTTTATGATTATTATTTTTTATATATTGAAATAATCTCTTATTTGAAAAAGGTCATCCTACATATGTAATTTTTGATGTATATTCCAAATATCATCAGAGCATCTAATGTAAACATGAATAATTTTGTAATTTTATTTTACATGATCATTAGTGATAAAAGGGAATAATAAACATGGAAATTTTTACAAAATAATTAATTAATATACTTGTGTTTATTTTTTAGAATATACTAATTTATGTGATGAATGAGAATTCAGTGAATAAATGCTTTTACAAAAACCTCATTTTTTTAAAGATTTATATTCATATGATTTATTTTCAATGTTAAATTTTTGAAAATTTTTATATGAATTTAATTTAACAGAAAAAAAAAATTCTATGATAGAAACATATGTTTTTCATTCATTGGTTTTAAAAATGGAAACTTTTTATGGAATGTTTGACTTTATTTAATAAAGAAAAAATTATTGTTATATTTTAATGTACCCAAAAAAAATGAATTTTTACACCGAGAAAACCATTTTATGAAATTTTTCTAGAATTATAATATTTTATGATTAATTTAATAAAATACCATCTTTACCTATTTCATTGAATTCAGGTAGTGATTTTTTTTAAATTTGGTGGTAATATTAATTTTTTAAAAAAAAACTTATGAGTGAAAATAATATTTCTCAGTTTAATAAAGAATGTATAAATATTTTATGTATTGTAATTATGATATGGTCCATAGAAATTATTTATGAGAATGAATTTTAGAATTAAAAACAAATGAGTTGTTCTTATGTTAATAACTGTGGATGGGTGGTAACATTATGAACCATTGATTGGGTGGTTACAATCTCAACCAAGGACCATTGGGTCTATAATATCGCTCTATTACATTGGTTTTGGATTTCACGTATATGTCTTGTACAATTTATAAGACTTATAAGGAAAATTATATCCCATTATATCTATATTTTTTTCCTTTCGTGATATGGGGTTATATGGTAATCCTATGATTTATAAAAAATATGTAATGAACTTTTGAAAAAAAATATTTTTACTACTACTTAATGGAGAAAAACATATCTTTATGAAACATTATTTATGATTTTATAATTTCTTAAGAGAAAAATTTATTTATTATTCATTTTTATTTGTTTTCAAATATTTTATAAAAATGTTTTGGTTGAGATTGAGCTTTTGTACGTAATAAAATGCATATATTGTGCCCAATAGTGATTTTGAAAATTAACAATTTTATATGTTTTTGTGAAAAAATGAGTTTAAAATTTATTTCTTAGATTAAAATTACTAATATATTTGTTATAAATAATTAATTTAAAATAAAATCACATAAATTACTAAATTTAAATAGAAAATATTAAGATAACATGAACATCGTAATTTTTTTCATGCAATGAAACCATGTGTTGTTTTAAATGATTGATATTTTGGAAAAAATGGATACCGATTAGAAGAGATTTTTTTTGAATAATATTTTTTTAATATGATATGTAAGATTATTACCTAAAATGGAAAACAAAAAAATTACATTGGGAAAATAATTTTAATTATAATCAACATACATAAGAATACTAATGGTTTACGATTAGGTCATTACAAAGATACTCCCAATAAGACACATATAACAAATAGAAATATAAATTCCTAGTTAATATATCTAGAAAATATTCCAGTTAAATTTTTTATATAATCCAAAAAACAAATAAATTCTACAAAACATCCCAACTATATTAAATATTAAGTAGGACACTATAAGATAACATAGACATGAGGAACTTATGAACATTATATTCAATGAAAAATATTCCCAAATATAAAGTGAATCAAGAATAATAGATTATTAAGTAGAAAACATTTATATATATCACACATTGGGTAGTTCCATTCATGTGGAATCAACTTAATAGTTGAATAAAGGGACAATATCCTTCACTCAATTAGAACAACATTAAATCCAACATCAGACGCAACACAATATAATATAAAAATCCAACTTTGATTATTTAATGTTAGAATCAGGGTAGATGGAGTCTAAAATTTAAATTATGAAATGGATTTAATGTAAGTATCCAATTATGAATATATCAACCATATATTTCTTTATAGTTTTAATATGATCTTCTAAATTATATAATTCCATGATAAATCTTTGTTAATATATATCATAACTGATGAATCATGGAATCATAATGTTGCTATTTGTAATCTAATAATTATACATATCCTCAACCATTTAAAATTCCAATGATATGATATCTAAATAAATCATGTTCCCTAGGAACTCGAAAAACTAGAACTAAAACATTATGATATTTGAAAATTCTACATCCTCTGAATGTAAAATCCAAAAAAATAAAGAGGGACCAAGATACTCCCATTCTTGGGAGTGCACTAATATGTCATCAATTAAGTAGAATATATATAAACCCAGATATAAATGGAATTCATGATTCATTAGTGAGTGTAACCTTACTGACACATTCATTAATATTATTAGTATTATGACATAATTACATTGGTAATAGATTGTACTAAAAATGGTTAATGAAATATCCAAATGCCTCACTTTTTTAAGGTGATATCCTATCCTCGGGTTGACCATTGGAAATACATGGATCCACTTAGTTCCATAAATTTTTAATTAAAATATAGAATAGGTTTTAGGGTTTAACCCATTACTTGGCATGATCTCTAGTTCTGAAAAACAAAAAACAAAAAACAATCTTTTTCTGGAAATATAAAATATAATCACTCCAAGGTAATATAATCCTGAAAAAAACATTAACCTACAGATACTCCAAATTAGACATTATCTCCTGATTCTCGGTAGAACCCATCATATATGATTGGATTTATATAAATTTTATATCTAAAATAAGATTGATAATAATCAATAAAACCAAATTAGAAGTAAATTATCATAAATATTTGTAAAAATCATCATGGAATTGGTCAATGATAAGAGACAAGTTTGGTCAATGTTCCTCCCCACATTAAAATAATACTGTACAATTTTTTTCTATAATAAAAAATGGAGTTGATGTTGTATTACATAATTTCCTTCCTACATATCCCAATTTATGACATATATATGAAATTATACCAGTATGTGACATGAACAATATCATCTTATAGTATAAGTATTATTTTCACGATGTTGAGTTATGTAATTTGTTCAATGAATCACATAAACTCTACAAATCTCCAACCTGAATACGTGTTATCGATTACTATATCCAAAAATAAATATCTAATATTTTTTATGTCTATTCATAAACTAACATGAAATCCTTATATGTGTATCAATTGAAAATTCCTTGAATATATACTATATATAGAACTAAGGATCACATACTAAATTATTACATAAGAATTATTATGATACATTATTCTCAAATAAAAAGATTCTCTTTGGTTAATCCCATATGATGATAAATAAAATTATAGAGGCATCCTTGTTCTAAATTATTGTAGTTTATTTAATGAAATTAACACGGCCTAAACATCTATTTTCACCACCCGTTACTCGACACCCCTACGGGATATCACCATGATGGAATTTCGACCCATAACCCTGGGAACCACAACATCTTATAAAAGTCTAACAAAAAAATTATCCCAATATAAAAATTCTAATTGTTCTCAAGGATGATGACCTAAACTCGAGGTCTATCTAGACCTACACCACCTATCATAACATGTTGTTTTACAATATAAAACTGTAGGTTCCCCAAATCTCTATCTAAATAACACTCAATCATTTTCCTATAATAATTAGAAAAAATATAAAACTGGAAAAATGATAATTTATAATCAATGATCATAGTAAACACTTGGTCTCCCCATCTATTCCATAAAAAACCCATCATATATGGTATATGTGACACTTTAGGGACGTTTATATATTCTGATGATTTTACCCTCCAACTCCAAGATGTTGGTGTGGCTTAGATCTATATTAATATTAATTTATCGCACTCTCTCCTATATCATATTATTCTTAGGGAAGGTGATGTGGTATCATGGTGTCAAGACCTATTATATGTATCTCTTAAAAATTTCTATACACCATGTCAGTTTCAAGGAAGCACTCTTCATTTCTTCACAAGTCCCAGTCATAGAATAGTTCTTTTATCATTAGACAACACCTATATCCAGTCACATTATTGTACAAGATGGTGATGCATTCTTCTACATCAAATTATTTCCCTCCCATTGAAATGGTATGCACTCCCCCACCCCTAGTTTATTATCTTATCTTATACAGAAAATTAAACACCAATTGGTTCAACAATTCAAGGTCATGAAGAGGGAAAACAATGATCAAATGAATACATTCACTCGCATTATTCAATAATGTCCCCCCAGGCCTACATCGTGGTTCTAGATCTAGACATGTAATGGAAGATCAAACTATAACATTGGGGTAAAGGGTGAATACTTTTGAAGATCTGAATCTTGTTTGTCATATGGAGAATGAACCGATTTCATCGACTAGGTATCCATCAAGCCATCCAAGGCCGCCATCACCCGATTCAATTTCTCTCTCAAATATGATTAGTGTATTATCACATATGGATGATATTATAGAATTAATTACATTTTGTCCCGGTTCCACTGGATTCAAAACTATATCTCATTCAAAATGATATATATCCTCCTGTTATTTTCAACTAATTTACTATTCTATTGAAACAATGGGATCATTAGTGTTGGGGACTGAAGACAAAAGGCTTAAATTACAATGATCTTTTTCCTTGTTTGGAATGTTAGCGGCATGGTAAATACACTATATAATGACATCATTTCACTATATATTAATTATAGGACTGTGTATCTGAAGGTAGTATTATAGAACAAAAAACATCAGTCAAGAATTAATGAAATCTCAAATAAAATGTTACGTTGATGTCTGAGGAATGGTGGTCGAAAAATTAGTACATTTAGATCTTTTGGAATTACTATTTCTCAGTTGAGAATATTAATATATCAAATCATAAAATAACATTTAATGTTGGAAATTATTTTCATATTTAGAATTTTGTCCCATTTTTATTATAGTTGCGATATGAGGGAGATGAAGCTTCTATGAAAGGATATGAGTATCTTGAACAAAGTTAACAATGTGTGTCTTATCAGAGGATATTAAAATGTAATAATATATTTATCAAATAAGAATGGTTGTGGAGTTTACCCCGTTATGGATTAGAAATCATTTGTCATATGAATATAAAAAAACAGTATTTTGGCCTCAAAAAATAAGGATAAAATTTCACATGGTGCAATAATATGAATGAAAAGAATCTTATGTGAATACTAATTGACAGTTTCTTATCCAATATAATGCTCAAATCCACATTAACTAATACTAATGTCGGTAATATCGTTCTTACACAATCTTATCACTGTCATCATCTATTCAGGTGAAAATAAATTGCATGACCATTTTGTCTATTCATGAAGCTTATAGGAATACCAAAGTTTTACCCACTAGGTACGCTCTTCATAGAAAAAATTAATTCATGAGAACTCCAAGGTGGGATTTTATAAATGGATTTAAAGTATAAAGAAGGATAATTTTATATGGTCTAACATCATGATATACTATTTTGTATAAATGTAAAAAATTCAAGTGGATGTCAAAGATTTTAAACAGGGAATTGAATCTAGATGGGATGATGATGTTTTTAGAAACGTTTCATGTTTAGAGACTAAGCTTACTAATATGATCATCGGTCATTAAAGAATTTATAAGGATAAATAAAGTGTTAAATTTCATAATGGGGTTTAGAAAAATATTTCATTGTTTTAGTCATGCATTAAGAAGACGATGCAATACAGAGCTCAAAATATACTTCTTGAGGAATACTCTTTCACTAATGACCCTCTTGTGGTGGGAGGTGTGTATGTGTATAATTATTAATAATTAATTGTGGATATTAACCCTTAAATGTGAGATGGCTACACTAGATGCCATGTATATGTTTTTTTATTTATCCATCATGTGGTCTCTCTTGATATTAATGGGGGATTTTTGAAGGATCTAGTTGAGAATGTGTTTTGGAAGGTAGTTACAATAATAATCTATAAATGTACCCCCATGTCAAATAGATTTGCAGGATCATTATATATGAAAATCTTGGGAATTAATCCTAAAAATAATTATTGATTTTATTTAGGACTATTCCCAAGGGGGATTTTTCCATAGGTGTAATTTTACACCACAATAATTCCATTCCAAATGTTAAATACTTTTCTCATCTAATGTAGTGTTGACCGATCAATGTTTGAAATTTACCCTATAAGGTTCCTAATAAGTTTATCTACTTAATTATTGTCTTGAATTTACGTATTTGAATATACGATCATCATTAGGGTTTTATTCCTGCTATGACCACAACAAAATTTTTTTACAAGTCCCATGAAATAATTTGTGATATCAAAAATAAATACCCATGCTTGAGCATTGTCATAATGTTTGATATGTATAAAGTCTATGATCTAGTTTAGTAAAGCTTCATCATCAAATTCCTGAGTTGATTGAGTTTCATTGAAAGGGTGGTTGATGTCTTTATCTAATTCATAATATATTCATGTTTTTAGTTACTTTATGGGGAAAATCTATTGTTTTTTTTGAACAGTTGGGGGGATAAGACAGGGTACCTCCATTCCCCTAGTGGTTTTGTATTGATAAAATATTCCTTTAGTATATACCAAAATTAATGTATTATTTATTGGTGTGTCTGACCATTCTGGTGATATCTAAACTTCCATGGAATTACTCACCTCTTCTTTTCAAATAACTATATCATTTCAATCATTAGAAGAGTAAGTGGCATTCAACAACTTAACCCGGTTCTTAATCATTACTATAATTCTGATAGAGAGATTTTAAATAATGGGAAGAGTATTTTTTATGTATAAAGACATTTTTTCAATAGAATAAGTAATAAGACTAATTAAAATATTAGGATCCCTAAAATAATGTTTCCAATAGAATATTTAGGGCTTCTGATCTAACTTGTTAAAGTATGTATACCTGATTTTGATGGAATTGGGGATAAGATATCCTATTATATCCTTAATTAGAAGAACCACTTCTTCTCTTTGGAGGGGGGGGGGTGAAATACCTTGGTTGATATTGTGTTACCTTCTATCCCAATGGATGTTTTGTTTCCACTATTTACCCTAATGAAAATTATTTGTAATAATGAAAATATCCTTGTCATCTTTATATGGTATACTCAAATGGATGGTAGATAACATTGGGACTCATGGAATAGACTGGTTCATGATTTAATGGGATACGGGGAATCAAAATAAAGAGTTTCTCATACTACAATTCATACCTCTAGTTGATGTTTTTTTTGGTATTTTATGGTGGGGAGGTCATTATGGGAGCGGTTCATCATTTGAATGTATGGTGATCAGATTGAGATTATAGGTGGAGGATATTCTATAATATTGGATGAAACTCAATGAAACATCATCACCTTAAATAAATGATATTTATTTTCATGGAAGGATTGATTTATATGTGGATTCAGAATATGGTTTGAAATATCCATCGTTATCTATGTTTTTGGATACCAGATTTCCCATTCCCGAAATACCATATTTTTCCCACATTAACCCATGAAAGTATCAACCCTCAATAATATTAAATGTTACAAGGTATATCGATCATCAATGAAATGAAAATTCTTGTGTTCAAGGTCATATAGTACAATTTTATTTTGTCTAAGGCTTATCATTATGTGTTTCATTAAAATGGTGTCCATGATTTCAAGGGAGGAATTTTATGGTGATGAGACATCCCATCCAAACTCAACATATTCTTCTGAAAAATCCAAAATCATGATCACCCCACTAATGAGGGGGTATGATGTAAATGCGTATCAGTTGATTCAAATTGTTTTGTTATTTAAGATGAATAGAGGATATGACCTTTCATACATTCATAGACAATGAATTGGAATCCTGTATCTGGTAGAATTTTAGTGTTTTCAATGGGTGGGATGTTGAAGGCCTATGAGGTGAATAATTTCATCAATGCTTCTAGAATGATAAGCTAGCATTGTTTATGAGATTAAGGTGAGGTAACTGCAATATGGAGAAGGTTTTTAGTGGTTATGGAAAGAAAAGAATAGGTCTATAAATGAGAGTGTTTCAGTTCTCGGACCACTATGATGGTCAATGTGAGATTCAAGGTTGTGGATTTGGAGACATTAATCAAGAAGAGAGACTACTCCCTTAAATAGAAGAGTCTAATGGATGGATGTGGTATTTTCCTCGCTGTTGATAGACCTTATAAAAAATGATAATATGTTACCCGAAACCACCTCAATCAGGACATAAAATGAATGTCGATGGATAAATAATTAAAGGTAACATCAGTGTGAAGGGGATGTTAATGACCTCTAAGTACTTTTTTGTTTTTTTTAAAATGTTTATTATGGAAAAATAAAATAACTTATTGGAGAGACCATTACCATTCCCACAGAACTGGGATTATTCCACTTTAATTGTGTCATGTTTCAATGGGTATTATTGGTTACATTATTTTCTTAAATACAATCCATGTTAAGTAAACCAATAAATGGGATATTTCTTATTTAATTTGAAAATTCACGGGCTTTCTAGATAATAACATTAGTCATGTTCACACATTGTAAGAAGGTGACATGATTACTGGCTTCAGGCCTTCATGGTGTACTCCGGATAAACCTTGTACAAATTTTAATTGTATATGATCCCTCTCCCCTGAGTGTGTTATCATTGTATGGGATGTTGCTTTGGGAATCCATTAATCAAGAACTCAATGACTGGTTTTAGGACTCAACCTTCATTTAATTTTCTAAATGAAATATTGTTAATTTTGGATGGATAATCCTCTAATAGGAATTGATCATCATTAGTTAATGTATTATATCTATCACCACCCACCTTATTCACTATAAACATCAACATCTAGTTATTAGATGACCCACTCCAAACCCCTATAGAAGAAATATATTTTTGAATGGTTATACAGTTTTTATGGTTCCACATTGTAACATGAAAATGATTTATATTCATCAAATAAGAAATTTATCAAATTATATTCATGTGTTATTGAATAGAAGGCCATAGTTCATCCCAAAAATTCCCATCCATGTAAGTTTCTACATTGAACTACACAAGTAGAAAATTTTACATATCAATAATGTGGAGAGAATAATACATCAACAACATGACCATGTACCATATGTGTGTATTCTATGTCTCTTTAAATAATTCTAATATATGGGATGATATTTTAAAAAATTGATATAAAAATTATTTATATGTTGAACACCAAAATTCATTGAGATTGACTATAATTTCACAGTAACCCTTCATCTTTCCCCATAGAATATTGGTACAAATATTTCAATACAACTTATTGGGTGTATAATGTGGATAAAAAATATCCTTCATAATCACTACCATGATCTCTGAGACATACATACCACACAAATCCAAAATATGTTGTATAAACTATAACACAAACTCTCGGATATTGTAAAACATGGTTTTATCGACACATAACAAACCATCCCCTTGAATTTAACACCTGACGAAGCATCTCTTTGATAAATTGATAAATAAAATGGAATTTATAATCTAGATCCACCATCACCACTAATTGTGGTGTATTATTTTTTTTTTCAACCCTCTTTGCTCGGAATATGATTTCTCTACTATTATTTGAATCTAAAATACAAATTTTAAATATAAGATTATATTTTAATTAGAAGATATATTATCAAAGATTAGGGTAGGGAAAATTTGAATATATCTCACTAACCTACACATTAATCCAATGATAGGATAATATCATAGTTTTGGCCATGGCTCTAGCCAAATATAACCCCATGCAATTTGGAATTTAATTACATTCAAATAAATTTAAATTATTGAATGTAATTCATAATACGAAATATTTAGCTCAAATATAACATGTCAATTTTTGGAATTTATAAAATAGAAATTGGATTTTTGTGTAAGAATGGGTTTTACCACAATATAAATATATATAAAAAAGTAAACCATAATTATATATTTTTATTAATAACTATTAAAAAATTATTATACATTAATAAAAAACATCATGATTAAAAATTTAATTTTCTAAGGAAGTGTGGTATTTTATATGTTATGAATTTTTGTATAAAAAATTATATTTTTCACTATTAATAATTTAATTTGATGGAATTTATTTTCACTTTAAGAATAATAATATTTACATTTGTTATCAAATGTATATAATTGATGATAAAATCACAAGAATAAAAATAGAGTTTTTATAGAAAAATTTTTTTTTTGTAAATAATATGTTTTTATGAAAATAAATAAAATTTACTATATATATTTATATTTCATAAATTTTTTATATATAAAAAAAATAAAATATTTTAACAATATTTTAATTATTTTTTAGAAGACACGAAATCCATGTAGTTTGAGTTTATACATAATAATGTATTTATCTAAGAATGCTTTTCTTCGTAATTTTTATTATATTAAAATAAATTTCTAACTCTTATAAAAATTTTATGTTACAAATTTTTTTGTATATTTCATATCAAAAATTTTAAATCTGGAAATGAGGCCCCCATAATTTTTTCCATAATGTATCTTAATAACTATAGAAAATATTTAACACAGTTATGGTTAAGAATGGATTAGAGAGATAGTTAGAAAGAATCATATGTGTAAAAATGCCACATGAACATATATAAATAACATAATTCGAATATATTTCAACCTCATATTTTGTAAATTAGTAATTCTTATCAAGTATTTTCAACATGAAAAACTGAATGAATATAAATTTGATAAAGAATCGATGTAATTATAGGTGAGTCATTCCCCTAACATATAATAGGGAACTAATATTACACCATTATCCACAGACATTGATACATAAAACTCATTTATTACTAATGTAAAAAACATTTCTAGATTGCGTGTCCTTGGAAACGATCTTTGTTTATTCCTCTAATTATTGTAAACATACTTTTTCATACACAACTATTACATTATTTTATAGATAAACAATGTTATAGTGTTATAAACCCATCATCTAATGGTTTAATATCATTGGAAATGTAGGAATATACATAACACCCACAATAATAAAACAAAAACATTTTCTAAATCGTTTTCTTTATAACATTAAATTTCACTTTCTCTATAGTAAATATAGTCACCTAAGGATATACATCAAAGAAAAGTTTGAGCTAAAAGCCCAATGGGAGGATAATTAAGACATAAAACAATATAACATGCATGATCATAATATTCATCATCATATAAAAATTATGGGACCTAGTCATTTTATTGAGAGGAAGAAATAGACAATTTATTGAAAGGTGGTAACACATAAAATTGAAAAATCCTGTCATCGTAATAAAATAACACGAATAGTTTTGAAAAAATATTGAATCATGTTGACCTGTAACATATGCGATAAATCAAAACATCCTCATTGTGAAAAAATATCTAATAATGATTATGATTATTTCACATTATCTCATATATAAATCATATAACCCAATGTATTTTAAGGATATATAATTTTGGGCCAACCCATCACATCATAAGATTTACATAATCATGCATTCCCCATAATACTTATTGCAATTGTACTAAAAAAATAGCCCATGTAAAGTTGTGGGTTCTATATTAATTCCATGAATAATAGATTCATGAATAAAAATTGAGCTTTTATAAATACAATTTTAAAAAATACTTGTTATAATAATAGTCAATCTTGTGTTAGGAAAAAACATCTCAATAGGGGTCAAGATGTTTTTTGGACAGAATAGTTTGTAGGAAGATCTATATATTTTATTTGAATAAATTTTTCAAAAAAATATATCAATGAAAATAAGAGTGAAGTAAAATGGAATTTTATTTATGTAACAATAAAGTAATAACCAACACGAATATTTTTCATGAAAGAGGCATAACCCAATGGAATGGAGTTGGGTTTGAGAATCCCATTCCATTATGACTGAATGCTTTATTCACATGCAATTATTATCCTGGAAAATAAAATTTAGTTAATTAATTAATTAATAATGTACCTTTTATAAATTTATTTTATTTATTATAATTTTATTAAATTCATTTATGTCTATTTTGATGAGTTATAGAATTTAATTTCTTTATTATATCAGTGTTTGTATTCTTCATCTTCAGGACCAATTCAATAGTATAAAAGAATATAAGTTATTATAAAACATAAAAACTATCTAGAATATAAAACCTCTTTTATATATGAACTTCAATTAGTTTTAATGATTCATATATCAATGTATTTTATGATTTGTGTATGACTCATTAGTTAAAGCAATGATCGCAATTTTTTAAGTCATTTTGGCTATTTTATGACCATCAAGAACTTGTATCATTTTATTTGATATCACTATTTTAAATTGGTCTCAATACATGATATATGTTGTGATATAAATATTAAAATATTATTTAAAATTAAATATGTTTTTATAATAATTATGTATGTTGCAATGGTAAAAGAAAAATTTTTGTTCACAAAGGTGGTGAATTGACACATCATGAAGAATGTTTTAATTTTTGAATAAATGCCAGTGTGAAAAGATTTTATTTTTTATATTCCATTAAAAAAATAAAATTATGTTATGTATGTATTAATGGAGATACCATGGTGGGTTGGATAGGTTATTTATGTATAAGGTATAAGAAATAAATAATTTAAAAGATAATGATTGAGGATTTTACCTTTGGAATATTATCTCCATGAGGACATTCTTAAGGAACATGGGTTAAATAATTTTTTTTAGATAATAAACTATTGGAAGTGGGAAAGAGTATTTAGAATTTATTTGGGAAGAATTTAAACATTTTACCATTCTTGTTTGGTTTGAGGAGAAATGTAGCTGAAGGTGGTATTTATAGGGGAGGAGAGGTGAATAGTTTATTATTATAATCATTAGTATATTAGTTTAAATCATGAACATAAATAGTGAAAATTATGATAACTAAATATATTAAATAATTAAGTATGGTTATAGATTATGGGGATTACATTAGACACATATCGTCCATGACTCAAAGAAATTATTTATTTAGCATTTAACCTAAATTATCATACTTCACAATTCCCCAAAAAATCAACTATTTTAAAAAAATATCCAAATTTATACCCTGCTATTTATCAACATTTTTATTTCATAAATGTACCCAATTTTATGATAATATATGTATAAATATGAGAAATTTTATTTTTATACAAATTCATCATTTATTAGAAAAATACTAATTTGAATATTATAACTTATTTTGTGACACTTTGAAAAATTAATTATGGTCACATAAAATTATTTTATAATTAAAAAAAATAAAAATATTAAATTAAAAATATAATTTATGTAAATAAAATTTTTATTTAAATAATTATATGAAATAAAAAATTCTAAACAAACATTTTGTTTAAAAATGAATCAATACATAATTTATCATTTCTATAATGTTTTTTTACTTTCATCGTGATATAAATAAATTATACTTTCATTTATAGAATTTATAAATTTTATTTATAAATTCATAGGATAATTTATTATTATATTTTTTTAAATACTTTTCATAATGTCCATATTACTATTCCAAAGGTTATATAACATTTTCCTTGGTATAGCACTATTAATTTCCATAAATATTAATTATTTATATCTCCATTGATGAGAAATTTTTTTATCAGGTTATATATATTATATATGTGTTTTATAGTGAATAAAATTATTATAATAATGGGAAATTTCATTAATTAAATTTATGGTTGTTTCATTCTCCCCTGTTCTGAAATTTCACCCTAATAATTTTGCAATGCATACTATGGTGAAAATATGATAGGGTATTTATCCTTAATTTCTTACTAGAGTTCAAAACTTCCCACTCTATACTTATGGATCCTCCACTAAAATTTTACACAGTGAGTTTTCATGCTGTGTAGGACATTGTCTCTAAGGTAGAAGATCCTCACTGGATTCTCTTCATATGAGAAGTCATTTTCTTGTTGTACTGCACTCGTATTCAATACATGTGTGGGTCGGGTATGGACTTCCTAAAAAGTTATTCATAGAACATGTCATGATCAAGAGACAATTTTTTTTTATTTCAAGATTATAATCCACATTTCGTATACGAAAAATGATCGAAAAGGGTCCAATATACCTTGGCCAATATATATTCTTCTTTCAAATCACATGACTCTATTCTATGTTGATACTCTTATTAATACATTTTCTCTTACTTAAAACTCCAAATCCCAATTACAACTATCTGTATAGATCTTCTTCTTAATCAAAACATCATTGATATGTTTCCGGATGGATTGATCATTTTATTTCATTTATTGAATAATATCAGGTCCAAGAAGAATTCGTTCACCAACATCACAATACATCATGGTGTTATACATCACTTCAAATATATTTCTTCATATTGATCCATTTTAATAATCAAGCTGGTGTTTTTTGTTTTTTGTGAACTCAACCAAGGGGGGATATTGATCTCATCCTATTTTGAATTTCAATAACGAACTCTTATCATGCCTTCGATCATTTCAATAGTCCTTTTAGATTGTCCATTCATTTGGGGAAGATTTCATATTATGAAATTGAATTATTACTCAAATCATGAATAATAGTTCTCTAAAATTATTCTGCAAAAATTTGATAATGATCAGAGATAGTTGAATTTTGAACTTCATGAATCCCCATCACATCATTCACATATATCCATCCTATTAGTTTAATTGAAATATTTTCTCGAATGTAGATAATGTGGGAATTTTGGGTGACTATATCCACCAAAACACATTCCAATTTTTTTATTTTTGAACTCTTCCGAATACCAGTGACAAAGTCCTTGGGGACGTTATGTAACACCCCAAGATTTTATAGTACGTTATTTCTTCAATGTAATTCAATAACTTGCACTACATGAAACACTGAGTTCAAGTGCACCATGACTTACAAAACTAGATGTACAAAAGTGGTTATGAATAGTAATAACTGAAATTTGAAAATTATATAATCATTATAATTTTACAATCCTTCATATGAGTTTCCTAGACATAATGTATGAAAAAATTCATTTTAAAGATAAAATATGTATTTTTAAAAAAATGCAATTTTTCGACTTTTAATGAAAGGCCCTATTTAAATCCAATATATGAAACTTTTATATATTTGATTTGAAAAAATAAACTTCTTCTTTATAATCGGGACATAATAATTTGGTTTAATAAATTCTTGGTGTTTTTATGATTACATTCATATTAAGGTGAATAGTGAAAAATACTATATTTTAATTGAAAACAACTTTTTAATCAAAATAATTTATAGTGTTAATTTATACATTTTAATGGTTTGGAAGTATAAATAGATTATATTTTTACAATTTAATATTATTCTGGTCATTGTCAGTATTTTCACTTTGAAATTGGAAATAAACAAGTGTCAAATCTTTTGATAGTTATTATTTCATAGAAATACGCTTGTTGGTATTCACAGCAGGAATTATTTTTAAATTAATAAATATAGCTTCAATGTTTAGAATTTGGTAAAATGGACTTAATTTTTGAATTCAGATTATAAAAATTATCTTAAGGAAATTTTTTTGAATTTTTCTGAAAACATTCAATTTTTGCTGAATAGTTAAAAAACAATATGTTTTTATTTAAAACCAACTTTTATTTAAATAGATATTTATTTTATATAAATTTATTTTTAGTCAATATTTATATATAATCCGTATATAATTTCAATGTAATTCATTGGAGTCATTTTATAATAAAATTATATGTGTAAAATTTTATGGAACATTTTACCGTCTTTTACCCACCTTTTAGAAGTATTTGCAAATTTGCAGAAAACATTATTTTACCTCTTCTGTGATTTGAATTTGAAAAATTTGAGAGACAAGATTGAGACCGGCAAGTAAAATTTGGTTCAATTAGATGAAATTAATTTTCCATGAATAGTAACTTTTGACTGTAATTTATACGGTTAAATGTAAATAGGGTAATTATGGGTAAAAATGATAACATAATTACCCTAACACATGTGATAAATCTATTAGATAAGTTTAATTTGACCAAAAAAACCTCATAAAAAATATTATCCTTTACTTCCACTTGGATTAGATTAGGACATTTATTAATATATTATTTAAATAAGTGTTAAAATAGTTAACATCAATGATTAATAAATAAAACATTTTTAATATAAGGTTATACATAAGATAAATTCGACTATAAAAATCGTTAGAAAGCTGCAAATATTTTCTACATAATAATATTTTAAAAAAAATTAGACATTAAATAATTAAATTTATTTGTGACACAACGATGATGTAGTAATTACTTTATTAATGAAATATTAAAATAATTGACATTATAAATATCAAAATAAATTTTATTAGATACTTTTTATAAAATTCACTAATTTTATAGGTTAATATGAAATTGTAGGGTTGGTTAGATGAATATTCTTCATTTTAATAATTTTGTTATGAATTTATCAAAAACAAAATACAAAATAGTGTAAACATTTGTCATAAAATAGTTTTGAAAACAAATATTATATTAATAATTGATATAATAGTCATAAATAACTACAGTTTGGAAAACATAATTATATAATAATATGTATGATATTAATTAACTAATTGTGTTTCTATTGGAAGATTATAGTAAGTTTATTAACCATATAATAAAAAAAAGAGACATGGTAAAAGTCAAACTATTTAACTAAGAGTTAAATATATAAGACAAGGTTAATATAGTAAACCAAACCTATCTAAATCCTATTGGTTGAGTGGGTTTAGACCCATCACCAAATTATCCTATAAATAATAAATTCTGGATCCATTAGGCACCGAAGATTATTTTATAATCAAATAATATTTTATGTTTTTCCTAAGGTGCCTCCCACCCCTCTTATAAAAGGGAACTTCCCCTTCACTCAAATTCACACCTCCAAAGCCATTTGGATCAGCCAAACCCTTCCCAAATATCCTCCCAACTTTTCTACCTTCATCCTAGTGGTCTTATTCTATTCATAAAGCCAACCTAAAGAGTCCTTTTGATCAAATCTAAAGGAAGAACCCGAAGAAGAGGTAATGATGTCACCACCCTCTTTCAAGTTCTTTTATTCTTCCACTTACTCTTACTTTTTTATTATCATAAAATAATAATAACTCCAATACATTATATATAATTTTATGTTATTATAAATATGTCCCAACCAAATTCATTATTTTATTCATCGTATGAATGATTATGTCACCATGCGTGCATACGTACGACTTACCGTCTCCACGCCGTGGTGTAATTTTTTATTACACACTATGTTATTTGGATGGATATAATGATGAGTAATATGTATATAAATAATGAAAATAACAAATTCATGTCTCTATAAAATTAATATACTGTCCAATTACACACCTTTAAAGAAAATATATTTTCACTCATGCGTAAGTACAGATTACCGTCTCCATGACGTGATGAGATTCATTTCCACGTTCACCATTCATCGATGATTATAAAAATATATATTATTAATAATTATGTAATATATGACATAATAATGCTATTGGAGAGATATATATATATATTGGTGTGTGTTGTTGTACGTTTTTTCTTACAAATATCTTATTTACATACTTCCGTTCAATACATTATAAAAACGGAAACAACGTTTATGCGTACGTACAACCAACCGTATATATATATTGTGCCTTCCATTTCAAATATTAATCTATTATAAATATTTATATTCCAAATATATATAATATATAATTCATTTTTTATATTCTGGAATCATTTAAATCATGATCTAAACGATACGATCAAGAATAACAAGTTAAAACACATACTATAAAGAAAGTGATTATTACCCAAAATGTTAATTTAACATGAAAATAATTATTAAATGTGTATTATAATGTAAAAAATGAATCATGTATGATGTAAAAAATATAAATATGGTTCTGTTATAATTTAATAACATACAATAGTCATTATACATGAGGTTAAACATACCCTCGACCAAAGGAAAGTGCAAGGTAAGGGTTAATTTCACAATCTCATTATTACCCGATGTTGTTTTTACGTAAGTATCTTTTGGGACATATTTATTATCCATGTCCATGTTTCATAAATTATTTTTCGAAGGGATTATTTTTATGGTACTTTTTACTAAAACATCATTTTAAATGTTTTAAATATTCATTCTTATAAATCATTTTAAAAAATGCCCATGTTTTCATTCATGGTATTAAGACAACATTTAAAATGGAAGTAGTCTCCTATGTATTCTCAACATATGAAGAAATGGTAACACTTGTTAATAAGATAAGCAAATAATTCCTTGATTTCTATGGCTTTGAAGGGATGCAAGTGAAGAAAAGGATTGAAGATATAAATATAGATAAAGGGAAGAAGGAAAAGAAGAATTTTCCCATAGGTGATAACTATGGAATGAATCACCTTGGTAAATTCTTGAAGGGAATTGGTGTTTGTTATAAGTGTGGAGAAAATGGACACCATGTACGTGATTTCAAGTGTAAGAAAATAGTTTCAAATATAAAATGATTCATCTGCAAGGAGATGGGACACTACGCGAATTAATGTTCAAATCATCAGAGTATATACCAAATGCTAGTATTAGATAATAATAAAGTTATGATACTATAGAATATGAATAGGAATGATTATATTTCTTACGTTGTTATTAAAGTATTGTTTCATTTGAGTATTGTATTAATGATAAACATGATATATGAATTATAGAGAATATAAGGATTGTACTGTAGTACTATTTTATTGAAGAATTGAGATTGTGTGGAACAATGATAAGTGACTCAATAGAAGGTTAAATTTTTAGAGAATATAAGGTTGAGAGAAAGATAAACCATAATAGGGTTCTGATACCGAGGTAGTGATTTTTGGAATATTACATGATTGAGTTGGATAAATTATATTGGATATTCATGAATTCCTTGAAAATAAATAAAGATTTGTATATTCCATCATTGTTAGTGTTTACAAGATTTTTGGATAGAAGGAGTATATCCAGTACTCTATAAGGAATAAGGGAGCATAAATTTAATCAAAAAGGTTTTACGGTAATTCAGGATGTTACGGTGTTTTAAAATAATACATGATAAAGGTGTTCACAAATTATTATTTGGAAAAAAATATCTTCATTATTTTTAACATCCTTATAAATTTTGGAATGTGAGTTTGTATTGAAGAATATTGGATAATTCTAGATTGAGATAATTTTGTATTTCCATAAAAAGGATAACCCGGAGGTCTGGCAACAACTCTTCATTTCCGGCAAGGACGCGACTCATGAAGCCACAACCGAAGGAAAACAAGGGTGTATCACCTACCACTCACCCACATGATGCCCTATATTGAATAATGTAGTTTTTTAAAAGGTCTGGTAGATGAATTATAAATTCATTTTTTTGGAACCCAATACGTATAGGATAAATAAAATATTTTTTTTATCTTATATTTTCATCTAGTGTGAAAGATGATTTTGTGGTAGAAATTAATTAAATGATAGAACTCTACTTTTCAATTATATATATAATTTTTATTCTATTATTCTATGAAAAATTAATTCATAAACATTAGGTAAGGGATCATAAAACTAATAATGTGTTATCTGAATACCGTATGTTTTTTTACCCGATGATATTTTAAATCATCAGAGATTGATGGATTTGAGGCCCTCAATTGTACAATTGTTTGTGACTGATGACATCAATCAATCCCTATAAATATTTACCTATTTCCACTAATTATGTGTCTCTAATTTCTTCCAATGTTCTTCTAATCAAGATCATATTTTAGTGGAGACTTTTTTATTTCATTTATCCTCTTATGAAGACTAAATTTTATTAACCCAATTTCTAATGTGGGTTTTCCGAAAAAGGTATTTTCAATTTTCAATATTCTATTTTTGAAGAACAATTTTAAATTGCGAGGACACAATTTATTAAAGGGAGGAATAATGTAACTCTTTAGGATTTCATAGTATGGTATTTCTTCATTGTAATTTAATAACTTTCACTACACGCAACACTGAGTCGAAGCACACCACAACTTACCAAAGTAGAAGTTCAAAAGTGGTTATGAATAGTATTACGTGAATTTTTAACTTCATATAATCATTATAATTTTATAATCCATATTATTAGTTTCTTAGACATAATGTAAGAACAAATTCATGTTTTTAGATAAAATAAGTATTTTTTCAAAAAAATGAAATTTTAAAACATTTTAATGGAGGGCCCTCTATAAATCCCATATTTGAAACATTTATATATTAAAATTGACAAAATAATATTCATATTTAGAATTGGGACATAGGAATTTATTTTCAATAAATATTCAGTGTTTTCTTGACAACTGTCATATTTGGGTGAATAGTGAAAACCCATATTTTAACAGAAAACAACCTTTTTAATCAAAATAATTTATAGTGTTAAATTATACATTTTAATGGTTTCGAAGTATAAATAGATTATATTTTTACCATTTAATATAATTCGGGTCATTATAAGAAATTTCACTTAGAAATTGGACATAAACAAGTGTCAATCTTTAGATAGTTAATATTTCTTAAAAAACACATTTTTTTAAAAATGAAAATTAATTTAAAATTAATAAATACTGCTTCTATGTTCTGAATTTGGTCAAATGGACTTCATTTATGAATTCAAAATATCAAAATTATCTTAGGGTTAAATTTTGGTATTTTTCTGAAAACATTCAATTTTTGATGAATAGTGAAAAACACTGTCTAATTATTTAAAACTGAATTTTTATTTAAATAATTCATTATTTTATTTAAATTTATTTTATGTATATATATTTATATATATAATACCTATATATGTTCAATGTAATTAATTGGAGTCATTTTATAATAAAATTAGATGTTAGGGTTAGTTAGATAAATTTTTATAGATATAATAAATCCTTTATGAATTTATCAATAACAGAATGACAAATAGTGTCAAAATTGAAAAAAACATAGTTTTTAAGACATATAATATATTATTAATTGATATAATAGTACTAAAAAATTAAGGTTCTTGGCTAAAAAATCATATAATAATATATATGACATTAATGAACCAATTCGTGTTCTATTGTCACTTTATATTATGTTTATTAAGCACTTAATATAAAAATAAAAAGAGACATTTTAAATGGAAAACTATTTAACTAAGAGTTAAATATAAAAGAAAAGGAAAATATAGTAACCCAAACCAATCTAAAACCTATTGGTTGAGTATATTTGCAACCCATAAACACTATATACATTAAAAAATACATTTTTTCTCCATTAGAAACTGAAAATGAATTTATTATAAAATAATATTTTATGTTTTTACTAAGGTGCCCTTCTCCCCTCTTATAAAAGGGATATTTCCCTTCTCTCAAATCAACATGTACAAATCAACTTGGATCAACACAACCCTACCAAAATATCCTCCCAACATGATTCCCATTATCTTAGAGGCATTCCTTTAGTTAGAAAGCCAACCTATGGAACCCTTTTGGCCAAATTAAAATAAAGAACCCCATGAAGAGGTAATGATTTCACCACCCTCTTCCAAGTTATTTTATTCATCCACTTAATATTTCCTTGTTACTACCATACCAAAATAATAACTCTAGTACGTTATATATACTGTGATATTATTATAAATATGTAACCACAACATTGATTATTCAATCCATCATATGAATGATAATGTCACCATGCGTATGTACGTATGGCTTACCGTCTCCATGTCATGGTGTAATTTGTTATTCAACACTATGTTATTTGGTTGGATATAATAATGAGTATTATGTATATAAATATTGATAATAACATTATAATATCTATATAAAATTAATATATCATCATATTCCACTACTTTAAGGAAATTATATTGTTGCTCATGCGTACGTATGGATTATCGCCTCCACGACACGATGAGATTCATTTCCACGTTCAACATTTATCAATGATTATAAAAATATATATTATTAACAAGTATGTAATATATGACATAATAATTCTACTGGATATATATGTGTGTGTGTATGTTTTTGTAGGCATGTATGTACATACATATATCTTATTCACTTACTTCCGTTCAATACATTATGAAAACGAAAACAGCGTTTCTGTGTACGTACGAACTACTGTCTCCATAAAAGGTACCTTTCATTTCATATATACATCTATTATAAATAATTATTTTCTAAATATATATGATATATAAATCAATTTTTATATTCTGTAATTGTTTAAATCATGATCAAAATGATACGATCAAGAATAACAAGGTAAAACACATACGATAAAGAAAGCGATTATTTCCCAAAATGTTAACTTAACATGGAAATCATTATTAAATGGGTATTATAATGTCATAAATGAATAATTTATGATAATATAAATATAAATATGGTTCTGGTATACTCTAATAATATACAATGGACATTATACAAGAGATATAAACATACCCTCGACCAAATGGAAGTTGAAGGTAAGGGTAAATTTCACAATCTCAATATTATCTGAGGTTGTTTTTACATAAGTATCTTCTGGGACATATTTATAATCCATTTCCATGTTTCATAAAAGTGTTTTAAAAGGGTCACTTTATAAGGAACTTTTTTACTAAAACATAATTTTAAATGTTTTCAATATTCATTCGTCTAAATCATTTCCATTAATGTCCATGTTTTTAAAATGGTTTTTAGGATTTATTTATATGGACATGAATGTATTAAAAAAGTTTATTCCTTTCAAAATATTCAAAGTGTAATGGGACACA
Source organism: Viscum album (assembly GCA_963277665.1). Taxonomy (NCBI): domain Eukaryota; kingdom Viridiplantae; phylum Streptophyta; class Magnoliopsida; order Santalales; family Viscaceae; genus Viscum; species Viscum album. The sequence goes on along the minus strand of OY728125.1, from coordinate 1,914,521,256 downwards.
TTGAATCAAAAATGTCATTAAATGTCTTAATTTATAAATTGTGTGACTTTTAAATGTTTTCATAAAGAACTTATATTTCTCTCAATGAGTTTTAAAAATATTTTTCATCTATGTCAAAATCATTTGATAGATTTTAAACTTGTTTGATTTTAATTTATTACGATGCAAATATTCCATATTTTATTGATGGTTTTGTGATATATTTGATTGTGGGTGTGTTTTTATACCATTCATGGTTTATGGTTAATGTATTGAAATTTCATATGCTAGTTTTAATAAAAATGTTTATGTTATGTTTCAACCTTTTCATATGAGAAATGTATTGTACATAGTATGTGACGGGCGGATCCAGCTATATCTTCTCGATGCATCAGTAGGTCTAATGAGACTACTAGATGTGGAATTGCCTGAGGCCTTTCCCAATTTGATATACGGTTTTGGCTGAGGCATTAATCATTTTTAAACATATCGGATGAGGCCATGAAAAAGTGATTTAGAATGTCCAGCATTATACATTCATTCACTATTAAAATAATATTGATGGTTCATGTGGTAATTCGACTAGTAGAATACCCATGATTACGTTTTATTATGGAATTATTTACTCAGCTCATATTTCTTCCATAAAAGTATTCATGTTTATTATTGGTAAAGGTATTTGGTTTCAATTATTTACCATGCATAATATTTATGTTATCTTCTGCTGTATTGCTTACCCTTATTGAGCATTTGAGCTCACCTCTTTCTATGTTTTATTTTTCCCATGTTTCCAAGAAGTGTGTTGTTATTGATATGAAAGGTTTAGCTAAGGGAATAATGGAATTCATAAAGGATTATTTATGGTGTGTTGTATGTCATAAAGTGTAATGAAATATTCATGTGTGTAATCTATTTTCCAGGATAGCTAAACGGATTGGACCTTTGGGACGTGATTTCTTAAAATCATGCCAATGTATTAAAAGAATGCACTAAGTCTAGGTAATTAGGGTCGGGGCATTACACGTTATCCCATTTTCACATGGGTATAGTAAATTTTTGTATCATATATTTGGACTACTTTAACTCTACATTAGATTTATAACATATTAATAACCTTAATATATAATTTCAAATCACTTTCTTCATGTTGTCCCACCATAAATTATATTGAAGATCATGGTACATGTTGTTACATCTAGCATGGATAGAGAAACGTGAGATTTGTGATTTATATAAAAGATAATTATTTATACCTAGTGATGTATGAACACAAAGCCTAGAACCTAACCGAATCACTCCATCATTATCAATGTGGAAGTCATGTCACTTACCTAGCATTATAACATCCAACTTTTTTTTATCACCAAATCATCCCTTTATACCACTATGATCTTCTTTTAGATAGATTATCATGGAGTCATTTTGGAAGGGTAATATGTATTCCCTATAATAATGACTTTCTAATCCATCCTCATAAAATACATGAATATGGGTTCCTTCTATATATAAATCAGAAATAATGTTTTTGGTTCTTTTCTACTAAGAGCATCAGCTACCATATTTTCCGTTACAAAATGGTAATGAATAAGGAAATAAAAATATTTGACTAACTCTATTCAATTATTTTGAATAATTTTGACTTCTATATAAGTGAGTATATACTATAGAATCTTGTTATCATTATATATGGCACAATTCTAAACATATAGGTAGTGCCTCCATATTTTCGAGGTAAAAATCACTTCTGATAGTTGTATATCATGCATCGGGTAATTCTGATCGTGGAACACCAATTGCTGCATGGAATAGGATATCCCTATATGATTCTAAATTAGTATATAACCAAATACTTTAGTTTAAGAAAATCGTAATATAATCATACCAAACACTCTTTTTGGTGGTGTGAGTACATGTATTTTGATTATCCTATTAAGGAGATCCTTAATTCCTTCCTCAAAATATTCCATTGACACATTCTTTACAAATTCCCATGTTATCATATATAGTGGGAGAAACAATCATGAAGAATTTTTCAAAAAATATACAGTTTTCCATGCTAAGACATGAAATGCATGGATTTACTTGAAATTACTTGGTTGGGAACATTTCATAATTAACATTGTTTTTGAAGGGTCCTCATAAATAATCTCAATTTTGATCACTTTTCCAATTAATGAGACTTGTTTTATCCCAAATTCATGATGGATGAACTTAGTGTAAAATGTTTCCTTCCATAATCTCACCATCAACATTCTTAGATATTCTTCATGTTCCCCCTCGATCTTGGAGTAGATGAGAATATCGTGTAAAAGAACTACCACAAAATTTTGGAAGAATTCTATAATTACTATACTCATATAATCCATAATTATTTTAGGAGAATTAGGAATTATTACTGGATCACTAGCGTCACATAGTTCCCATACCTTGTACGAGGATTATCCTTCAGAATTTCTTCTTTATCCACCTTCAGTTGATGATATATATAATTAATATTGACATATGAGAAGTATTGAGCTCCGCAATGGTGATCAAAAAAGTCATCAACCCTTAGAAGATGATACATATTCATTATATATATGTTCTTGGTCTCACAATAATCGATACATAGCCACAGTTATCTATAATTTGTCATTTAAAAAAGAATTGGTGCACCCCAAGATGATAAACAAGGGAGTATGAACCCCTTCTCAAAATTATCTTGAATATAATTCTTTAACTCATCCATTTTGGTCAGATAAATCATATAGGGAAACATTTTGAATGGAGTGGCTTTGTGTATAATTTTTTTGTGAAATCTACATCATGATCTGACATAGGAATAGTTTAGTCACTAGTGAATACATTATCACAATGGTAATTTTGTCATGTTTGATTATTTTCATTAGTGGAACCATCTCATCCTGGAATTCTTTTTCAATGGCTATCAAAACTAACACATAAGAGAAAATTTCCAAAGGAGATTTATGATATTCCATAATTTTCTAGTAGAGCGTGAGTTGATTCGGAATCTGAACATATGTTTCCTTCTCTTTACAATTGAATTGTTCTATATATAATGAGATCCATGCATACCTATTATATCATAAATTTCCACCAAGGGTTGTATGAAGATATTTTCTTTACGAATATTCTTACATAAACAAACGGAATAAGAGTCTAACACATGGGTTTAAATGAACATTCCACTGGGTGTTTTCACATATTTCCCTACATAAATGAATTGATTCATTGATTCAATAGTTTTATAAAAAATTCATGATCAATAGGAATGAATAGAACAAAAATTAAATAACATTTTTGTCATTATTTAGATAATTTGAAGTGTATATTGTATAACATTGTTTTATTTATATCCTTTGGAAATAGTGATGGAATTCACATTCACATTATTCTTTTGATTTGGTGTCTATAGAGAGTGATTACCCTAAATGGATTAAGTTTTACTGCACTAACTTTCATAATGACCATTCTCACTATAGTTGAATAATTGAAAAATTAGTCGTTCTACCCTTTAATAATCCACATTTTCTATATTCATAATGTATATTTGGAAACAATGAAAATGGAGGCCTTATCCCCCACACATGTACAATTTACCAATCTCATTGAGCCAGTTCCCTTGAGTTTTCTTCGCAAATTTTTAAATTGTTTTAGATTGATCTTTCCTGACACATATTTTATTAGATATTCTATATAGAATCTATATATTTATTTTCTTATATCCATATCCATGGTAACATTATCCAAACTCCAACTCCATGTGGATATCATATTGAACAAATTCAAAATAAATCCTAATGTCTTTAATGACATTATACTTTGGTGGTAGTGGTTTTAAAACACTAAATAATCTCTCTATTTTATTCATTATTGATAGAAAACTCTAACGCACCCCTTGACAGACTTTTGTAATTTCCATTACAATATATGATAGGTTCAACATCATTTTGCTTCATCTCCATGAATTATCTCTCTGTTGTTATATGATGTGTTTAAGGGAAATAAATGTTTATAAATATTTTCATAACGTTTTATCATTCCATCGGTTCTATTTAAAACATTTTCTTAGTGTTATAAATTAGCACCCACCATTGATCAACCTCTCCATGTAAGAGACAACCATCCAGAGTCATAGTCTCCATGTAAAAATAGGTAATAATATAAAATATCTTATATATTTATTTGAGAAATCATTCCTTGACAAGTGTATCATATGAACCAATAAGTGCCCATGGTAGTTTTTATATTAAGGAATAAATTGAAGTTGGATAATTCTTGGGTGAAGGTGTATATTTTTTACTGATGTTGTTATTATCGAAATCATCAGACAACATGTTATGAATTTCCATGATGTTTGGAACTCCAATTATCATGGTATTGGGGATGTCCTTTGAAAAATTATTTCACGTTCCATAACACGGGTTTATGGACTAGTTTCTCTTGGTTCCAACAATTATATAAATTATAAAATGTCAAAATGAAACATATGTTTATAAACCATGAATAAATAATTTATTCTTTTGGGAAATTAACACCAAGGGAATATCATATAAGATTTTTTTGATTGGATTTTTTTCAAAAAATCAACATGCATATTAACAAATATTTGGTCTTAACCTAAGGGTCTTTAATATCTTCCTTGTGTCCTAATTACCAGCTTAAAAAAACTATGAAATGATTCCCACTATAAAGCACCTATTTTCTCTAAATTAATTATAAAATATTTTTTTTGAAAACCATAATAGTGTTACAATACCAAGATACATAGGGTCAGTTTTGTGGAAAAATTTAAAACATATATAACATAAAAAATTAAACATTAAACATTTATTTACTATTATATTATTTAACTCATTAAATATCATGTTCTCTTTATAAAATGTATTCACCTAAGGATATACCCAGAAAATTCCAGCCAGAAGCAAAGCTTCTGGCCATTTATTCAAAAGATTGAAAAAAAGAACATAAGAGCAGCAGATGGGGTTAAACAAATTGAAATGCCCTCATCCACCAAAAACAGGTCTAGAGATCTTAATATGAAATATCATTTCCATAATCAGATTCACCAGCTGTCTCCCACTCTGATTGAGACTTATCCTGATTTAAGAGTTGCAAAATATTTGTATCCACCTTCCTTGACACCTTAGACAACGATCTAGTAGACATGTTTCTAAGGACATTAGAATAATCCTTGTGTGGTCTCCTCTTTAAAGGGATAGAGGTGAAACCCTCACTAGAAGCACCCTTATTGCCACTTAAAATAGCATCCATGTAAGAGGTGTGACCACCACTGTCCGAGACCCTAATCGGGGTTCCCACATTCCCCTGTTCACCCTCAGAAAAATTCCTCCATTTTTCATGTAATTCAGAAACTTGGAAAAGCTTCTGGATTTCCTGCTGACAGTCAAAATGTTGTTGCTCATCATTCTTCTTGGATACATCAACCTGGAGGGTATCAGGATCCAAAACGGGAGTAACCACTTTGAACAATGCAGAAGGAGTCGTAGAGGGGCCACGATGGGCCTTCATCGGAGAAGCATCAATTGACAACCCTTTACTAGTATCGTTGGGAACGAGCTCGCTAAGTGAATCACCATCTTGAGACGCAGATTTTGGAAACATCGAATCCTTCTCCTTCAAATTCCTACGAAAGAGAGTTGCTGAATATCCTCTCACCCCACATTCCACACAAGAAACATTCCTCTTACATAACTCCAATGAGTGTCCAACAACCATACATTCATTGAAGAAAAGAGGCTTTTTTCATACTCATCATCAATGTGAATGTTGTCAGAAAGAGTGTAAAGGGTTACCTTGTATATCATATTGGTGCTGAGAACAACCTACACTAACATCCTAGCATAAAGACCATATCGATCATCCTCGTTCTCTTTATCAAGCTGAATCAGATTCCTAATTGCCATGCCAACATCATGCTGAATTTTTAGGTGCCAGAGGACCCAATTGAGTCCATGAAGACGAATCCATAATTGAGAAAAAGAATTTCTTGCACGTGAGACATTAAAATCCAATGACCATTCATGTAAATGAAGCCATCCAGGTTTGAGGAACAAGGTTCCCATGCTCCATGCTCAAAGCATCAGATCATCAGATGGAAAAAGGCAGTGGAAAAATCCTCGACCAAGAGAAACACATTTCCAATTAGAGAAACCCCACAAAAGCGAGGTTCTACGGATCAAATCATGAAACTTCCATTGTTGCACACCTTTAGGAAGGACAATTCGTGAAATCAATGATTTTTTTCCAATTGAAATTCGCTCATCAAGAGCAGCAGAATTTGATTCAACGTGAGCTGATGAACCATTGCAAAGAATTTTACTAGGTCCAGAGTCCTTCAACCGTGAAAATGAACATTTTCCATCACATTTAAACCCTGCTTTTTATTTTTTCATCGCATCATAAGAGGAATTAGAGCCAGGAATAACATCACTATGGGGCAGAAACGAATCATGAAGCAACTCTTCACGGGGTGGAACCGGATCACGTAGCAAAGCCTCAACAGCGGTTATAGCCGCATCAACCACCTCTCGACTTGATGAAGAACGCAAATCAACTCACCTCGCATTAGTCTTTGAGATCAGTTTAGATGGCTGGGAATATTCTGCTAATCCATTGCAAGGCTTCAAAGCTGCATGAACATCGATCGAAGAAATCGATTCCACCACAACAGTAGGGTAGCACGCCTCATCCAATCGCTGAGGATCGCAAGCATACGTCAGGGATGGAGCCGCCGACCCCAATCCACCGGGATGAGAAATCCGATTGAAACCAAGAAATAACGTAATCGCTATGGTGGAACCAAAACCCTAAAATCCATTGAAGAAAGAGGGAGTGCCGAATCACATAGCCCGTAGCGCCATTCAAACGTGTTGGTCAGTTTTTAAACATGTTGGTCGGTTTAGGGGGTATTGAGGTGGCCTTACCCAACCCCCTATCCCATGTCCCCATCTAGGCCCATGGTGGCCAACCTTGGGCTTGGGAGAGTTCCACACGGGATGAAGGGGACGAGAGGCTCGTTGGAATATAGTGAGCGTTGCCTTTGTGAGGACTCAAACCCGGAACCTCGACGACAGGACGCCAGAACATGTTGGTCAGTTTAAGGGGTATTGAGGCGGCCTTACCCCCCCCCCCCTCGCACGTCCCGAGCTAGGCCCACGGTGGACAACCTTGGGCTTGGGCCAGTTCCACACGGGACGAAGGGGACGAGAGGCTCACTGGCATATAGTGCGCATTGCCTTTGAGACGACTCGAACCCGGAACCTCAACGACAAGATGCGAGAACCTTGAACCAACTCACCCAGCCCCCGTGGGCTCACCTGAGGATATACATCAAATAAAGGGTTGAGATAAAATCAAAGTATGATGAAAAATAATGAAATCAATCAATATAAAATGTGCGATCATAATCATTACCATAATAACAAATTAATAAGATCATTTTCATAATCCTATTAATAATCATTAAATAAATCCACTAAAACTTTATTTTCTTAAAAATAAAACATCATATCTTAGTGTTGAAATAAAACATATAGTTTTTAATAGAGAAATCATCTTGTTCATAAATAACATATGGGAATAATCATAAAATCGTCATTTGTGAACAGAACATAGCATCATGTTGATGCGTATATCAAATTTCCAAAAGAGATAAATCACATTACCTAATGTCTATCAGGGAAAAATAATTCCATACCCACCTGTCACATCATAACATTTACATAATAATTCATGCCACATAGAACATATAATAATCATTATAATAAATTAACACAAGGAATATAATTTTTTTCACAATAATTTCATATAGAAAATAGTCATGAATAAAATTTTGGGTCCCCAAATAAAAAATGGAAATACACACATGGTATAAGAATCATCAATATTGAGTGATGAATAAACAATCTCAAGAAGAGTTGAGATGTAGTTTAGAAAGAATAATTATTTTATAAAATCAATATATTTTTCAGAAATAAATGTTGAAGACATGTATATACTAGAATAAAATAGGTTAGATAATTTAAATTATATTTATGGAATATTAATTGAATAAAAATTCTAAATTTCAACTTGAAGGAGGTATAACTTAAAGAAAGGGGTTTGATTTGGAAAATTCACTTACATAGGTCTGAATTCCTTCTGAAGTTACACTTTATATCACAAATAATCTAATTAAATTCAATAATTAATAAATCAATAACCTATTCAACATATATTTTACTTATTAAAATTTTACTTTGTTTTATGGACATATTTACGCATTATAAGAATGTTTTCATTCCAGAAATGATTATATTCTATGTTTTCATGATCAGTTCACTTGTATAAATGAATAGAAGTTTACATAAAATGATAATAATTATACAGTATTGAAATTATATTTTCTTTATGATCTTATAAATTTTTAAAAAATTTCATATATCTTTAAATTATGTGATATGAGGAAGATTCATTTTATAAATTGTTGATGAAACTGTTTTAATTTATTTTTGAGGTTTTTACAACCATAATGAACATGTATCAATTTATATGATCTTATATTTATATAATTTTTAATATAATCATTATAAGAATTAATATTCATATTAAAAGAATATTTAACTAAAATAATAGTTTTATTACAATACATGAAGGAATTATTGGAAAATGATATGTCATCTTCCCTGAAGGTAGTGAATAGCTACATCCTAGACAATGTTATCATTTTTTAGTAAAATAAATAGAGAAAAGATATTATAATGGATATTACATTAAAAAAATAAAAAACCATTATTTGTGTCACAATTTATTTATCATTAATTTTTGGATAGGGAATAGGAGGATAATGTATAAGAATGACTGAATTTCAACAGAGAAAGGTCGTTGATTTTACCTCTTGAATATTTTATCCTTAAGAACCTCCATAAGGCACTTGGGGTTTGAATTTTATTGGGAACAAAAGAAATTATACATATGTAATAAGATAGGGAATGTATATTAGATGAATATATAAATGATAAATGGATTTTATGGTGTCAGGATAAGGGATGGTGAGGGGTGGTATTTATTGGGGAGGGGTTGGGGGATCTGGATTATTTTAATCCTTAGTTACTTATTTTGGATCTAGACTATAAGTAGTGTTGACACATATTGATAAATAATTTAAATAACTAACGTTTTTTTAAATTATTATTCTTATATCATCCATACATTATTCTTTACTCAAAAAATCATGTATTTGTTTTGTACCATAAATTATCGTATTTCTCTATTCACATAAAATTCAACTATTTTACAAAGAAACCCTAAAATTCAACCTAAACATCTTCTAGTGTGTAAATTTCAAAAGTGGAATCCATTTTTAGAAAATTATTTTCTAAATATGATAAATTAATATTTTATATTAAAGAATAATTTATTGGAAAAATATTGATTTTAATATTACGACCGATTTTTTGACATTTAAGAAAATTAATTAAGGTCTCATGAAATTCTATTATAATTATAACACCGAAAATTTTAATTTACGAATCTATTTTAGTAAAATATTTCTTTAAATTTATAATATTAATTATAATATTGTATATAAAATTTATGTTTTTCAAAAATTCCAAAAAATATTTTATCATTTTATAACATTTGATTACTAATTTCTTGACATAAATAAATTATATTTTCATTTATATTATTCCGAAATTTTATTTACACTTTCATATGTGTGATTACTATTCTATTGTCCAAATTACTGTTCCTACTAGTCATATTACAATTATAATAGTCAGTTTACTATTCCATTGGTTTAGGGTCCTTAATTTTAATAAATACCACTTATTTAATTCTCCATTAATGAGAATATTGGTTTTTTTGGTTACATATGTTATGAATATGTTTTTTACTACATAGACTATAATAATACGAGTAAATTAAATTGATAAATGTTTGGATAATTACCCAAATACAATCCTTAGAACCCTTATGGTTTATGTCAATGGAGGTCACTCAATGTACAGTAACTCATTATTATCAACTCATTGAAATTATATATCATATTAGACATATATATATATGTATTTTAAAAACAATAATAATGAATAGTGTTTATTAAATTTAATATGATGTTATTATGATTCGTTATCATCAATTTTAAACCACTATTTCTTCATTTGGGAAATGAAATTATCGCTCATGTGTACGTATAGATTTCGACCTCGACATTGGGATGTGATTCATTTTCCATCATAAACTAAAATTTATCAATTTAATGATTTATTTAATAAATAAATATTATAAATATGAAATAATTTTGATTCTATAATAATGAATCGTTTTTTTCATTTATTTAATCCTTTATTTATTAATTGAATGATTTGGTCATTCACACTTACAAAATACCATATCATAGACCAGTTTAACTCATTTTTAAATCACTTCCATTTATATATTGTTATAAATATGTATATATTTATTATATATGATATTCATATAATTATAATCACTTTAAAATTTTTTGAATCATGATAATGATTTAAGTATAATTAGAATTGAAATTAAACTTACAAGAAAAATAATGTAGTTAATACCAAAAATGATAATGATAATGATTAACTATTAATGAATGGGTGCCTAGATGACATTATTATTACATGTATGGTTATAAAAGTGTTAATGTGGTTGATATAAAGTAGTACAATATATTTAAATTTCTTATACATGATATAAGATATATTAAAAAGAATTTTATATTTAAATTAATTCCTTCTTGTTATAGTGTTACAATTTATCGAGATTTCTTATAATTAAATTTCCAATGATGTAATAATGTAATCAATATCAAATTTAAATCCTGGATTTTAAACTCATATTTCTATTTATACATATTTCAATTTTCCTTTTAATATTTCCCTCACTATGGTATCAAGAGTAAATTTTTTTTTTAATAGTGACTTTATATATCTCTTCATCCTCAAATATTTTCTATTACACATCATTGTTTTTTTATGTTTAACCAAATAAATTATTTCTATTATATAATGAAATATTTATTTACTTTTTATCCATATTTCATAATCTGGTAAATGTTTTCAAAATAAAATTCTAGTCATTTTATAAATGATGTACTTCTTATAAAATGTGTTGTAGTATGCTTTGTTTTATGGAATAATTCCTGATAATATATTCCCACCATCATGACTGTTATTATTTTGAAGATTTCAAAAAAACTCATTCCTTAGTTTTCATCCAGGAATTTATTTTCCTAATATTCATCATATTTTGGGATTACAGATATGTTTATATAAAATGAAAATGAATTTTTTTGTGAAATAATCCATTGATATTAAAATGTTATTTTAAATCTTTATAATCATCCATTTATGTTAATTTTGTTTCACAATAGACAAGATCCAATGGTACCTTCCTTTTTCATTTCCATGGATGGTTAATGATTATGATGACAATATATTGGTGATTCTAATTTTCTTTTCTATAGGTTACGATATGATGTAATGATACATCTTTTAATAATATTTTTATGTATTTATGAACAAATTATGACTATGACATTGGTGGGTCAATTATTTCACACCAAGGACTTTGGAAAAGACTGATGTGTTTTTAGATCAATTTGTTCAGGGAAAGTATGTCTAAGCCACAATGAGTATACACAATTAGATTAACCATGAATATTGTAGGTACGTAGATGGTTATAATAAGCCTAACATGGTATGAATTCTATTGTTGGTTTACAAACATAATAATTAAATTATTAAAATTATGAAACAATTTATATGACATAGTTTAGGACATGTTCTATTAATAGGATAAAGTCCTATAGATCATTATATATTATTATTCTATTACTCATATCTTATTAATTTCTTAATTTATATTCTGTTATGACAATATAAGAATTGATAGTTATGATTTTTAAATATGAATGTCTTAATCCTATACTATTATTATCATGTTATTATTACATGAGATGACTAACTAATATCTCATATTGTAACCAGTATTTAGCTTTAGTGATATCTCATTCTTAATTTTTATATCCATAGGTTCTGAAAAATATATTTAAATAGTGTATTAATATGAAGTGTATTACTTGAGATTAACATTGTGGGATATGATGAATATATTTTCTGAAATAAGATGACTATATATATAAAAATAAATGGAACTTAACCTTCATTGATCCAGGGAGTGTATAATTACAAGATATACTGAATATTCATCTAAAATGATATTAAATTTATGTATGTAATATTTGTGTCCCCTCAATTTTTATCAGACCAAAGTAAGTTGTATTAGGAGATTGTGATTGTAGAAAGGTTTTTAAAACCATGAGGGTAATTTTAAATCCAAGAAAATATCTAGTATTTTTGGTAATTAAAAATTAAAAGATTTTATTATAAACCACACAGTTTTTTGAATAATGGAAATAATGTATAGTTAATATATAAGGCCCCGGACATAAACATTACTTAATATTGAATTAAATGAATAATTCACATTGAGGATCTTTTCAGGTTTAGAGTTTTATAGAATTAGGACATAACTATTACATCTCAAAAGATTACAAACTAGACACTTCTACTAGGTTTCCATAGAATAAAAAAACTCTTAAAAAGAAACATGTCTAGTTCCATGTTTTATATAGCATGGCTTTCCCTTGATCCCATCCATGACCCTATTCCACATTAAGTACTGTGAAACAAATTTCAAAAAAACATGGGGTGAGCATAAAAAGCTCAGTAAGGGATACACAATGAATGAAAGCTGTTAGTTTTTCAAACATCAGGTAAACCATGTATACTTTATCAAAGTAATACCTTCACCTTCCTGAAGTAGTAAAAACTCTTCACTGAATAAAATATCATTACATACCATTTTGTAACCAAAGGATTACGATAAAATCCATATAAAGAACACATAACATATAATGGTAACTTGGGACATAAACATACTTAAGTGGAATAACCATATGGTCGACTTCCACACATATCACTTAATGGAATAGCCATACGGCCAACTTCCATACATACTTAATGGAATAGCCATACGGCCGAATTCCATACCCAATGAATTGGAGGTTATAACGTAACCACCCATCTTGGTATACACGGCACCACCCGGCATATGGTTTATCATGTAACCACCCATCAAATGTCTATATACCAATATAAAATCATAAAACATAATTAAAATATAATGGAAAGAAAACATTTCCACACTTTGATCACAACATATCACTCAAATATATTGACATAACAAATCCATTATAAAAACCATTTTCAATTCAAAAATACATAAAAGAGTATATGGTATTTATTTCATTTTAAAAACATCACTACTTGTTGAGGAAGCCAAAGACCAAATAAACTCACGGCGGCGGAAAAGGTCGTTGTCACCGACTACGTTAAAAGAAAAATTCCTTTTTGTCGTTTAGTAAAACGCATCATATAAAATGATTCATTTTGTATAAAAGTAAAAGTAAAAGGTTTTTATACACCGTATAAAATATAGTTGTGTATAAAACGAAATATGCCTCAATGAAAGGAGATTTAGATGAAGTCCCTTACCTCGGGTCCGACTTGACTCGATTGTTCTTTAATGTCCTGAATAATAAACTTGAGTTAATTTCTATTTGCTTAAAAACATTTTTTATGTTCAATATTCCTTTTATATCACTTATTTCCATGTTATAAACATTATGTAATCATTTAAGTTAATAATGATTGTTTTCTCGATATTTGGTTCTTAAGTCGAAAGTGGACTTCTTACAATTACATGTTGTTCGTGTGGTCAAAGGTTCTTTATATCCAGAATGAAATTCCAGATTTTTATATCATATATATCATATATATCTAGCATATACATGTATTTATAATATCACATAATCATTTAGAGGTATGAAATGAAATGCACCGTTCATGGAGACGGTAAGCCGTACGTACGCATGAACGTTACTATCACTTCTATGTCATATTAATGGAATTAAAACTAAATGAGAGGTATGTATATTTTAATTACAGAATTATATTAATCATTTATATGTAACATACATCATATATATCCATTATATATATGTACTTATAATAGTACATTACATTTGGGGATTAGAAATGAAATGCATCGTTCATGGAGACGGTAAGCCGTACGTACGCATGAACGCTAATTTCATTTACATCTCATACATTAATGGAAGAAAATTTAATTATATAGAGGTATATTATAATTCCAGTATAACATCATATATAATAACTTTAAATCCGTCCTTTATACGTCCCACATATGGCATTAACGAATCACATCACTTTGAGGGGGCGGTAGTCCGCACTTCCTAAAATGAAATTTTCGTGTTTACCCACAATGGAAACCATAAAGGTATACCAAAAATGAAGAATAAAGAGTCATAGGAAAACATAAAAATAATATATATCATATATAAATATAGTGACATCTTAATGGCCACCATTTAAGGTGTTGAAAAGAAGATTGAACAATCATCATTTCATGAGGCAGAAATTCACCAACCACAGAAACAGTATGTTCTTTAACCATTAGATGTAGATTTGTGTAAGTGTAGCTCGAAAGCATCTTATAAAAACATCCTAGTATATTTAATATACTGTAGTTGTTACAAAAGAAATTAATAAAAAGAGTTTAGGGGGTTGGAGAAGAAAAATAATACACAAGAACACAAGTGAAGACATCACATTAAAATCGGGTAACTCTCTTGAATTTGATCTCAAAGGATTCCTTGGGAAGACTTCTTCCCAAAGTGAGGCATCAAGGAGTAATAGAGGGATGTGGAGAGACAACATGGGCAGGGTTTAAATGAGCTGAAGTCTTTGGAAGTGTGGGTAAGGTGGTAGAGGTGGGGACCTTTTATAAGAGGAGAGGAGGGGCACTCTTGGAATGTAAGGAAATGTTACTTTATTATAGAATGAGCTTCGGATTTTAAAGGTCCCACATTGATGTGTTTCAAGGATAAGGTGATAAGGGTTCTAAACCACCCATCCAATAGGTTTTGGACTTGTTTAGGTCTTAGATTTTACATTATCTTTCTATTTTATTAAAATCGTTAAATAATGAGGTAATCACTGCATCATCATGGTGTCATAAATAATTTAAATTATTTAATGTATAAAAATTAAAAAAAACTACTATGATGTAGGAAATTATTTTACATTTACAATGAATATTTATAGTCAAAAATCTGATTTGTATAACCCCATGTAAAAATTGTTTTAGTAAAACAACTCATGTTAGTGACATTTTTATTTTAACATTAAATAAAAAGTTATTAATGTCATTTTCCATCTAAAGAGGCTCCATAGGGTCCCCAAGTTGACCCATGGATTTTCTTGGTCGGCTATGACACATCTGATGGGGTTAGGACATGTGTCAAGGTCATTTCATATTATTACAACATTATTTTTACCTTAAATTACACAAATTACCTCTAGTCGCGATTAAAAACTTTATAAGTTACTATTCACCAAAAAATTATTTTAATCCCATGGAACCACATTTTACTTCTTAATGACAACCATGTATGTCGGATTTTTGAAATTCAAAACATAGAGGTGGTAAAATTTCATTTAAACAAAAAATCAGTTTTTTAATGTACCAATTAGAGGTTTCACTATTCATCAAAAATTGATGTTTTTCAGAAAAATAACAAAACTTCACCCTAAGATATATTTGATATTCGAAATTCAAAAATAAAGTCCATTATAAAAAATTCAAAACATATAAGCTGCATAAATTAATTTAATAATTAATTTCCGCTGTCAGAGCAAATAGCGTGTTTTTATGAAACAATAAGTATCAAAAGATTGACACTAGTTTAAGTCCAATTTAAAAGTGAAATTAATTCCAACAACCACTATTGGATTTAATGGTAAAAATATATTCTAATTTAACTTTAAAAAAAATAAAAAGATAATCTAATAATATAAATAGATTAGATTAAAAAGATGTTTTGAATTAAAATACAACATTTTCACTATTCATTAAAAATGAACTTTATCGGAAAAATACCAAAAATTTACACAAAGTAAATTTTGATGTCCCGATTCTAAAGAAGATTTTTCTTTGGTCAAATAGAATGTATAAGAGTGAACAAAACAATATTTAATAACGGTTTTCCATCAAAAGGTGATAAGTGAACCTTTAGTGAAAACTAGTGCATATACGCCTAATATTGAATTCTTTCCGTATTTTAAGCCTTTATCATTTATTAGATAAAAGTAAAAACATTTTAAAAACATATATAATCATATTTTAGTTATTTATATCCATTCCTGCCAATACAACGGCTATGTGTTAACTACCATTTAAAATAATATTATTTTATTACTAGAGTGAAACGTAAGATTTCAAAGAAACTCTTTGTTGCATATCTGGTATGCTATCGAACATAGAAACCACTTTAAAGTAAAATTAATATTTAAATAGTAAATATTAATAAATATGAAAATTCTTTATTCTTTATTTACCTAGGATGTTACATCCTTCCCCCCTTTTGGGAATTGCGTCCTCGCAATTTTATTCACTAATCAAAATAAGTGGGGGTATTTATCCCTAATAGAATTTTCAGATTCCCACGTTGCCTTTTCAACCATATGGTTTTTACACAAAACCATTACCTGGTGGATTACATTATTTCGCAACACTTGCTTTATATGGTCAAGAATCTGGACTGGTTGTTCTAATAAGATAGGTTCTCTTTCTGCTGAACTACCTCTGGACTCAAAACATGAGATGGATCTGGCATATACTACTTTCTCAACATCAAAACATGAAAAACATTGTGTACCTGAGATAAACTCGGAGGTAAAGCCACTCGGTAAGCAACTGATCCAACTTTCTCCATAATTTCATATGGTACAATGAACCTTGGACTCATCTTTCCTTTCTTCCGAAATCTCATAACACTTTTCCAAGGAGAAACCTTGAGAAAAACATGATCACCTACCTCAAAAGATAGATCCTTCCTCCGGTTATCCGTATAACTCTTCTGCCTGCTCTGAGCTGTTCTCATTTGTTTCTGAATCAACTGAACTTTTTCGGCCATCTCATCTACCAATTGTGGTCCCATCAGCTTCCTTTCACCCAATTCATCACAAAAAGCTGGAGTTCGGCACCGCTTCCCATATAATGCCTCAATTGGTGCCATCTGTATACTGGAATGAAAACTGTTATTATAAGAAAACTCAACCAAAGAAAGATGTTGGTCCCAACTTCCCTGATCATCCATTGAACAAGCTTGTAGCATATCCTCCAAGGTCTGAATTGTTTGTTCCGACTGCCCATCTGATTGAGGATGAAAAGCTGTACTAAAATTTAATTCAGTACCCAACGACTTCTGAAGGCCTTTCAAAAATTTAGAAGTAAACCTGGGATCACGGTCAGATATAATGGAGAGAGGAAATCCATGTAACCTGACTATCTCTTTAAGATACAAATGGGAAAGTTGATATAGGGAAACATTATCTCGTATGACAAGGAAATGAGCAGATTTAGTCAATCGATCAACAATAACCAAGATTGCATTATTACCTTGATATGTCCTCGGTAATCCCACAACAAAGTCCATGGATATATTTTCACATTTCCACTCTGGCACTGGTAAAGGCTGAAACACCCCCTTCGGTAACTGCCACTCTGCTTTAACCTGCTGACAAGTCAAACTCTTCATAGTAAAATCAGAAATGTCTCTTTTCATTCCATCCAACCAGTAATACTCCTGCAGATCCCCGTACATCTTAGTACTACCAGGATGAACTGAAAATGGGAAACTATGAGCCTCACAAAACAACTCATTCTTCAACTGTGAATCACCAGGGACACATAATCTATTCACAAACCTCAAAACACAATCATTTTCAATGTTGAATTCAGGCAACATACCCTTCTGAACCAGCTCTACCTTTTTCTGCAACTCACTGTCTTCCCTCTATGCTTGCTTAATTCTATCTAATAGGGATGATCTCACTGATACCTGAAACAAAACAGAATAACTCCTTGCACCAAAAATTTCTATTCCAAAGTTCATAAAATCAAAAACCAAAGGATCTTATTCCAAATGTAGCATGGTTAATGAAGAATTACTTTTTCGACTCAAAGCATCGGCCACTTTATTTGATTTTCCCGGATGGTAATGAATTGTATAATCATAATCCTTGATTAATTCCAGCCATCTCCTATGTCTCATGTTCAATTCTTTCTGAGTGAATATATACTTTAAACATTTGTAATCAGTATATATTTCACACTTTATTACATACAAATTATGACTCCAAATTTTTAAAGAAAAAACAACAGCAGCTAATTCCAAATCATGTGTGGGGTAATTTACCTCATGAGTTTTCAACTGACGTGAAGCATATGCAATTACCTAATCATTCTGCATTAGGACGCAACTAAGTCCTTTCAATGAAGTATCACTGTATTTAACAAAGTCACCATTCCGGGAAGGAAGTGCCAAAACTAGAGCATTCACCAGTCTGCTTTTCAACTCCTGAAAAAAGTCATTACATTCATTTGTCCAGATAAACTTAATACCCTTCCGAGTTAGCTTAGTCATTGGACCAGATAACCGTGAAAAATTTTCAATAAACCTTTTGTTAGTAACCTGCCAAACCAAGAAAACTATGGATCTCGGTTACATTGGTGGGTCTTGGCCATTCTTCAACAACATTTGTTTTAGCAGGATCAACAGTTATGCCATCTTTTGAAACAATGTGACCCAGGAATGAAATTTTTTGTAACCAAAACTCACACTTGCTGAATTTTCCATATAGTTTCTTTTATTTTAAGGTTTGAAATATATCCCTTAAATGACTTTCATACTCCTATTTACTTTTAGAAAACACCAAAATATCATCAATAAAAACAACAATCATTTTTCACCTGAGTCAACTGAGCCATCACTACAAAAAACTGTTTAGTTCTGATTTTGACCATCTTAGGATACTGATTTGAATGGTCATTTTCCTCTATATGCCTTCACAGAAAATATGCTTTGTTTCCTCTGTGAAAAACCATTCTTAATATAGAAATATCTTAGGAGAAGGAACATGGTAATCTGTAAATGCTATATCATTTCAATCATACTATAAATTAATTTATAATTTAATACTTTTCTAACTCCTAAAGTTGTCTAAACCGACCTCGGATACCAACTATAGGGCCCCATCCTTAAACATTACTTAATATTGAATTAAATAAATAATTCACATTGAGGATCTTTTCAGGTTTAGAGTTTTAGATAATTAGTACATAACTGTTACATCTCAAAAGATTACAAAGTATACACTTCTACTATGTTTCCATAGAATAAAAAAATTCTTAAAAAGAAACATGTCTAGTTCCATGTTTTATATAGAATGACTTTCCCTCGATCACATCCATGACCTATTCCACATTAAGTCCTATGAAAAACATTTCAAAAAAACATGGGGTGATCATAAAAAGCTCAGTAAGGGATACATAATGAATGAAAACTGTTAGTTTTTCAAACATCAAGTAAACCATGTATACTTTATCAAAGCAATACCTTCACCTTCATGAAGTAGTAAAAACTCTTCACTGAATAAAATATCATTACTAACCATTTTGTAACAAAAGGATTACCATAAAACCCATATAAAGAACACATAACATATAAAGGTAACTTGGGACATAAACATACTTAAGTGGAATAACCATACGGTCGACTTCCACACATATCACTTAATGGAATAGCCATACGGCCAACTTCCATACATACTTAATGGAATAGCCATACGAGAGACTTCCATACCCAATGCATTGGAGGTTATAACGTAACCACCCGTCCTAGTATTCACGGCACCACCGGTCATATGGTTTATCATGTAACCGCCTGTCAAATGTCCAAGTACCAATATAAAATCATAAAACATAAACCAAATATAATGGAAAGAAAACTTTTCCACACTTTGATCACAATATATCACTAAAATATATTGACATAAAAATCCATTATAAAAACCATTTTCAATACCAAAATACAGAAAAGAGTATATGGTATTTATTTCATTTTAAAAACATCACGTCTTTGTGAGGAAGCCAAAGACTAAATAATACTCGTGACGGCGGAAAAGGTCGTTGTCACCGAGTACGTTAAAAGAAACATTCCTTTTTGTCTTTTAGTAAAACGATTCGTAGAAAAACATTCCTTTTGTATAAAAGTAAATTTCAAAGGGGTTTATACATCGTATAAAAGATAGTTGTGTATAAAACGAAATATGACTCAATGAAAGGAGACTGAGACGAAGTCCCTTACCTCGGGTCCGACTTGACTCGATCGTTATTTAACGTCCTTAATAATAAACTTGAGTTAATTTCTATTTTCTTAAAAACCTTTTTCAAGTTCATTATTCCTTTTATATCACTTATTTCCATGTTATAAACATTATGTAATCATTTAAGTTAATAATGTTTGTTTTGTCGATATTTGGTTCTAAATTCGAAAGTGGACTTCTTACAATTACATGTTGTTCGTGTGATCAAAGGTTCTTTATATCCCAAATGACATTACTGATTTGGATATAATATATATCATATATATCTAGAATATACATGTATTTATAATATCACATAATAATTTAGAGGTAAGAAAAGAATTGCACAGTCCATGGAGACGGTATGCCGTACGTATGCATGAACGCTACTTTCATTTCTATGTCATATTAATGGAATTAAAACTAAATGAGAGGTATGTATATTTTAATTCCAGAATTATATTAATCATTTAGATATAACATACATCATATATATCCATTATATATATGTACTTATAATAGTACATTACATTTGGGGATAACAAATGAAATGCACCGTTCATGGAGACAGTAAGCCGTACGTACACAAGAACGCTACTTTCATTTCCATCTCATACATTAATGGAAAGAAATAATAATTATATAGAGGTAAATTAGAATTACAGTATAACATCATATATAATAACATTAAATCCATCCTTTATACATCCCACATATGGCATTAACGAATCACATCACTTTGAGGGGGCGGTAGTCCACACTTCCTAAAATGAAATTATCGTGTTTACCCAAAATGGAAACCATAAAGATATACCAAAAATGAAAAATAAAGAATCATAATGAAAACATAAACATAATATATATCATATATAAATATATTTACATCTTAATGTCCACCATTAAAGGTGTTTAAAAGAAGATTGAACAATCATTGTTTCGTGAGGCAGAAATTCGCCAACCACAGAAACAGTATGTTCTTTAACAATTAGATGAAGATGTGTGTAAGTGTAGCTCGAAAAATTATTATAAAAACATCCTAGTATATTGAATATACTTTTGTTTTTACAAAATAAATGAACAAAAATAGTTTAGAGGGTTGGAGAAGAAAAATAAAACAAAAGAACACAAGTGAAGACATCACCTTAAAATCGGCTAACTCTCTTAGATTTGAGCTCAAAGGCTTCTTTGGGAAGCCTTCTGCCCAATGTGAGGCTTTACGGAGTAATAGAGAGATTTGTAGAGACAAAATGGACAGGTTTTTGCCGATCCAAATGCTATGCATGTGTGGGTATGGTGGTAATGGTGGGGGCCTTTTATAATAGGAGAGGAGGGGCACTCTGGGAAAGTAAGAAAATGTTACGTTATTATAGAATAGTTTCGGATTTTAATGGTCCCACATTGATTGTTTTCGAGGATATGGTGATAATGGTTCGAAATAAAACCATCCAATAGTTTTTGGACATGTTCAGGTCTTATATTTTACATTATCTTTCCATTTTATTTAAATCGTTAAATAATGAGGTAATCACTGCATCATCATGGTGTCATAAATAATTTAATTTATTTAATGTATAAAAATTATAAAAAATCACTATGATGTAGGAAATATTTCTACCTTTCCAATGAATTTTTATAGTCATAAATATGATTTGTATAACCCCATGTAAAAATTGGTTTAGTAAAACAACTCATGTTTGTGACATTTTTATTTTAACATTAAATAAAAAGATATTAATGTCATTTTCCAACTAAAGTGTCTCCATGGGGTCCCCAAGTTGACCCATGAATTTTCTTGGTCGACCATGACACATCAAATGAGTTTAGGACATGTGTAAAGTTAATTTCAGATTATTACAACATTATTTTTACCTTAAATTACACTAATGACCTCTAATCGTGATTAAAAATTTAATAAGTTACTATTCACCAAAAAATTATTTTAATCCCATTGAACCACTTTTTACATCAGAATGACAACCACTTATGTCGTATTTTTGAAATTCAAAACACAGAGGTGGTAAAATTTCGTTTAAACGAAAAATCAGTTTTTTAAGTACCACTTAGTGGTTTCACTATTCATCAAAAATTGAAGTTTTTCAGAAAATAACCAAAACATCACCCTAAGATATATTTGAAATTCTGAATTCAAAAATGAAGTCCAATTTAATATATTCAAAACATATAAGTTGCATAAATTAATTTAATAATTAATTCCCGATGTCAGAGCAAATAGCATGTTTTTATGAAACATTAAGTATCAAAAGATTGACATTAGTTTAAGTCTGATTTCAAAGTGAAATTAATTAAAATGAACACTATTGGATTTAATGGTAAAAATATATTCTAATTTAACTTTAAAACAAATTCATAAGATAATCTAATCATATAAATAAATTATATTAAAAAGAGGTTTTGAATTAAAATACAACATTTTTCACTATCCATTAAAAAATGAACTTTATCGGAAAAATACCAAAAATTTACACAAAGTAAATTTTGATGTCCCGATTCTAAAGAAGAGTTTTATTTGGTCCAATAGAATTTATAAGAGTGAAAAAAACTATATTTATTTATGGTTCTCTATCAAAAGGCGATAAGTGAACCTTTAGTGAAAACTAGGGCATATACGCCTAAAATTGAATTCTTTCCATATTTTAAGCCTTTATCTTTTATTAGATAAAAGATAAAACATTTAAAAAACATATATAATCATATTTTAGTTATTTCTATCCATTCCCGCCAATACAACAGCTATGTGTTAACTACCATTTAAAATAATATTATTTTATTACTAGTGTGCAACATAAGATTTCAAAGAAACTCTTTGGTGCGTATCGGGTACGCTATCGAACATTGCAACCGCTTTAATGAAAAATTAATATTTAATTCGTAAATATTAATAAATATAAAAATTATTTATTCTTTATTTACCTGGGATGTTACATAATAAACATAAGACACTATGTATAACAAATATGAAATTGGGATGATTTGGTATTAACTCAATCATCATCGGTGCGTCATGAGTGAGAAAAATACATCACACGTGGTGATTGACTTAAGGGGTGAAATCTTTCATGTCATAAAATTTTATTTATGAGAAATTATAATGGATTTTACTAGATAGTGGTCATGGATGATCAGGGATAAACCTCAGGTTTCATTGAAATTATTGTTTCATCATGTAGAAATTTTATGAGTGGTGTTTTCTTGTAATATGAATTCTCATTATGATTATTATCACCCACATATGATTTCTGGTTTTATTCAATGGAATGAATATGTGATAATACTAGTAAAATTAAATGTGATGAGATGTGAAATGATTTTACTTATTAGAATAAAAATTAAATGGGACATGAAATGTGAAATGTTGATATTATGCATAATTGGATATCTAATATTATTAAAAACAAAATAAATAAATGTTACTTTTTTAACTGATGAAAGAATAGAGGAATTGTGTTTGAATAAATTTAATGTTATAAAGACCATAAATGGATTTTTTTTGAAATGTAAAAAATGATGGATGAAATACCCAAGAAAATGCATGAAACTGATTTTAGGAGGTTTTATATCTAAATTTATTTTATAAAATAATTAGTTTCATTGGTAAGAATATTTTTTCAATATCCTTTCTTTGATGCTAACAAATATTCAGTGTTATATTTAAAGAACATGATAATTATCTATACAATGAATTATATTCAAGGACCAACGATAAGAATGTTGAATGTCATAAGGTATGTCAACATTTTATGTGGAAAATAATGTTTATGGAACAATTATCCTCCAAGAAAATTTCTTAATTATACATCAATTTTTGAGAATACTAATACCTCGCCCATGATTACACACGACACTATAAATGAATTTTTATTTTCCAAAATCAATAATATATTGAATAATTAATAATTAAAAAACCTAATGATTTGTTAAAATGAGAAATTACTAATGGGGAATATGGGAATACTTGTTGTTACTAATCTACTAACATAGCAGTAGTAAAATAAAATATAGTTTAAATAACAGAAAACATGAATTAAATATGAAACAAGAAAAATCAGACAATAAATATAAATAAATGATAATTTTTTTTCAGATCTGCAATACATTAAACTATCTACACAACGTGTGATGTAATTAAATAAAACAGTGATAAATGTAACTGCATCTGCACATTTTTGTAAGTCTGTTGGGTGCTGATATGATTGAAAATAATTAGTAAATTCATGTAACTAAATGCATAGAAAATATTTGACTTTTCATTTAATTAGATATCCACACCTATATGATGGATTCGTATTATAGACCACATGTATAAAAAATCTTGATAAATTAGAAAATGGGAAATCAATTTTATTGGAAACAGAAATGGTAAATAAGAAAATTGAAAATATTTTTTTACTTTATAGCATATACCCATTATAAAAATTAGTTTATGAGTTAATAATTTTATTATAGTGTATTATTGAATTATAATATATGTAAAGATAAAAGTGGAAACAAATTTTCTAAAAGTAAATATGATGCTTATAGATTGGACAACGTGATTAGAATACCTTGGAAATTCTGGACTATCTTTCTTTCATGTTTGTTAGTTATTTTTCATTATGTTATCTATTATATGGAGATTTAGATAACTGTAATGAATCGATATTGGCATGGATTATCTAGAAAGTGAACCAATTTCACATGGCTGTGTCATCAACATCGAAGTCAATTAATAGAGTTTTCTAAAAAAATAAATAACTGTAACGAATAAGAAGTAATTGATACTAAAAAGTATAACTGTTGAAGTAGTAATCTAACATTTAATAGTTTTTAGTTAATACGAACTAGTGAAATATTTTAATATTAAACTAAATAAGTAAAAATACAAGTCGTAAAATCCAGTACGGTCTATGACATGTACACAATGACAATAATAGCCAATTATGATGGAGAACATATATTGAAGTCGACGAAATTGTTTTACTTTCAGTAAAGAATCCCGGATCATTATTATAGCTGAATCTTGATGATCGAAAATGATAATGTTTCTATAAAATATGGGTGAAATCAATATTACAATTATATGGTGTCCATTTTCGAATAATAGGAATTGAAAAAAAAATCAAACAAATAGTGCCTTGTAATAGTAAATTGTAGTAGTTACACGCGAAGATTCACTGTGTTGATGATCATATATAATAAGGTTTAAGATAATGTTTTTATGTGAAAATTATATTAATATTAATTATTTTTTCTGGAAATATAAGTCTATTACCATTGCTATCCACAAAATTTGGTCTATCGATATTAATATGATTTTTATTTCCACTGACAAAGAGAACTCTGTACATTTTCTATTCTGAATAATGTTATTGATTATGAATGTTGTAACTTGTTAAATCTAGTGGACACCATAAATTCTTTCATTAGAAAATATAAAACTACGGGGGATCACCAAACTGATCCAATTCTTATTTTATACTTGAATAGAAGTGGGAGTTTAAAAGAAAAAAATACTAGAATAAAAAATGTAAATGAAGATTCATTGTGTTAGCGTATCTCTCAGTTAAAAAACTATTTTTTTATAAATTGCCTAACCTTTTTGTTAAATAGAAAAACCAATAATGAGTCTTTTTAATCTAGAACCATCATGTGAACTATAAACCACTTTTATTTATAGTTTTCAAAATTTTTGGTGTTATTTTAAGAGTATTCAAGTCCGATGCTAAGAATTTACAGATGTAATATTTAGATATGGATGAACACATTACTAGACAACCTTGTAGTAGTGCATCAATCTAGTTTTTTTTCCAATTTTGACACCAAATGAGGCCATCTGTAGTGTTTTATTTAATTATAAAAGAGTTTCATGGTTCATATTACCAATAATGGGTGCCTTGTGGTTTTAGTATTATAGCAGCAATCGAACACCATGTCAGCTATGAAATAGGTAATGATATTAATTTATACAATATAGTATGCCTTACATGTACATTTATGTAGATAACATAATAAAATAAAAAATTGAGGATACATTAATTACCTCTAGACGCAAAAAAACATTGGAATGAATTTTTGGGTTATTCCTATAATGTGAAGGTGTAAGAGAACCGTTTGAATGTATTAATGTTGTACATTCAAATTGTGAATAACTGATGAACTTAGAATTGATAGATAAAAAATATGTAACATCAAATACAACAATTTATTAACATTCCCTACGTGATGATGAAATTTGTAAACACAAAATTTGTAAAAAAATATCAGTTAATATGATACCTATTTCAGAAGTTCTGGAATAGACAGATATCCATGTTAGCTAGTATTTTCGAATCATTAATTGAAATTGTGACCATAAAATATACTGAAACATGTTAAAGAGTAGAAAAATATTATTTTCTGCCTAATAATTAAATAGATTTGTATGTTTTAATATTGAATTTATAATCTGTAGCAAGATTCCAAAAAAGTCAATCAATTTTCCCTGACTAAGTTTATGATCAATACCATAGTGTATTCTTTCTTGTTTTCCTGGTACTCTAACATTTTTTGGGAAAATCCCGCTAAAATATAAAGTATAATCGCAATCCTCTAAAATTAAAAATAGAAGCTATGTTGCTAATTCAAATATTTTTTTTGTCAATTGTAGTTAGAATACAAGGTTGCTAACATGTCATACTCTAAAGAA
The DNA here is from genome assembly GCA_963277665.1 of Viscum album. Classification (NCBI taxonomy): domain Eukaryota; kingdom Viridiplantae; phylum Streptophyta; class Magnoliopsida; order Santalales; family Viscaceae; genus Viscum; species Viscum album. The sequence goes on along the minus strand of OY728125.1, from coordinate 1,914,494,277 downwards.
AATAGGATCTTTTGGTTGGAAGTACCAAATAGCTATATAGGATATGATTGAATTCGATGCCCAATAATTTATATAATAGTTTAAAATAATTTTTTAAATAATAGTTGTTTATTAATATAGTATCACATTTATTAGTGTATCAATTTTATGAAAATCATCAAACTCAATGGTATATTAAGGCATGTCTATATGTGTATATTGTATTCATCAAAAACATGGAGGTAAGATTAATTTGAAAATCATATCATTCCACAATAGGTAGTGGTACTGGAATATACCTATTAAATGTCTTCCAGAAACCTTTTGTTAATGATGTCATCAATAACAGTGAATTCCAAAATAAACAGTTGAAGTTGAACATTGTGTGGTCGAACATACATCATTATTTTGAAAAAATAGTCAGAAAACATGTCTTCTCCCAAATTTGTTCTCATCATTAGGATAAATTTATACATTTTGTATAATGTATCAAAATACTTCATGCATTAGTGGTTTGCACTTGGAGATTAGCTAGAAATTAGTAATTTCACACCGAATTTTTGTCTCTTGCAAGAGTCATTTTTCAAGGTAAAACTTTTAAGAAATAAACTCCATATATCATTGAAACAATACACTATAATTTAATATAAGTACACATTATTAGTGTTTATGAAATCGTAAATAATGTTTAAATTCATGATAGGATTAACTCACTTGTGTATCCTAGAGAATGAGATCAACATCAAAAAATTTCAAAGATGGGTGATGAGTTGCACCCCAGATTCAATACACGAACTTGTATCTTCAATGAATCATCAACATTAATAGTTTTCTCATTCAAATGAGTAAATATTCATGAAATGTTTTCCTATATGGTTTGAATTATTGAAAAAATATAACACATTAAGTCGTAATAGAAGTCATGTGTTTCTTTATATCTGCAATTGATAGAAACCTTGAAATCATTATGTTCAAAATTAAAAGATACCTAAGAGTGGTTATCAAAAATATCCTTATAGATAATGTTTTCTGTAAAGTTAGATTCTTGGTTGTCTCTATCATTAACAACAATGTTCAAACCCCTTTCTGATGTGACTCTAGATACAAAGACATAATGTTGTCCATGATAGAACATATCCTTACGAAGGTATAGAAAACCAAGACAATGATTTCCCATGGATCTAACTAATAGTCATTTAATAAGAATCCTTCAAAGGATATTGTCTTCTTTGTAATTTTAATGTCCATGTATCATTAATGTGTGTAATATTGTTTCATGGAAGAATGATGGATAACTGGAATGATAGACACAAAATATTTTCGATCTGATGACATGACCACAATATTTTGTAACAATAAGACGAGTATCATTGCATATCCACACTAATAGGTTTACTTTTCTATGAAAAATAATGGGTACTCTGATATTCAACGTAATTTTCAATGAAGGATTCTCAGAGAAATTGGTACCATTTATAATTCCAAGTGTATAAATGTTCCATGGGTGATATTTATCAAACATGGCATTGAAAATGGAATCATAACTGAAGTAATCTTTTCATTATGAGGTACTATGAGTTTACATGTAGTCACTGAATTCTTGAACAACGACACAAGTTGGTTCTAATATAGAAAAACCATTCAAATATGAAACATATCCAAATACATCAATAAAATTTATTTACTCAAAGTCAACTATTGCTGTAAATAGAGATTTTTTGTTATAAAATATGTTGATGCTTTGTGGAAGAATGCATCACCATGGATGAGCTCACGAAGGAAATCTTAAAAAATATCCAAAATCCTCTTAGAAAACATTCAATATTAATTTTAACCATCGATTGTACCAATTGATTTCAACATAATTATTTGTGTCAATGTTTAAATCTGATAGTGTTTCCATAGATATGATGAATTTTTATTTTCAAATACAATGTCACTTATGTCACTACCAGGTATTATAGGAAATATTAGTTTGAAATCACCTCCTAGGGAAACTATTAAAAAACAAAATTGTAAATTTTAATACTTTTCATTCTTTAATGACAATATATCTCTCAATGTACGATCACTATCTTAAAAATATTTTTTATCATGCATTGGACCCTCATCCAATATATTCAATTCTGTTGAATATAACAATTATTAAATATAACTCTCTTGTTAAATATTACAGAATAAGTGGAGATTTATATATTTTGGAATTCGAAATTTAGAATGGGTTGTCCTATTACTTGGTAGGACTTCTGATTTTATTCCATGTGAAGTAAGAAAAAGGAAAATTTCACCTTCTGACCTTAGTATGCATGTTAATACTCCCCAGAGGAATGTCTTACTAGTGCATCCAAATACATCCATGAAAAAAAACACTGCATCAAAACATAACAAATACATAAATTTTCCCATAATATTTTTTAATATTAAGTATATTGTGTAATGATATTTTACTTGTTACGAAGGTTTTCCCAATATTAATTAATTTATTCTGAATTAAAAAAATTTGTTTGAGTAATAATTGAATAATATATACCAGCATTAGAGGATGAAATTGAAGTGAGTTACAATTGATGTGGAGAATGATTTCTATTTCAATCAAATAAATCATTTGTCTTTGATTATCCGTGAATATAAAATCTATAGGAGAGGGAAAAAAAGTATAATGAAATATACTAAAAGGGATTTGAAGTTATGGACAATTATGTTTATGAATAAATAATTCAAATTAACTTACTAATAGATCCATACTAATATATCCTAGTTAGTAAACTCTATTATTGAAGGTTCGAACCATATCCTAATATCTGTTATTATTAATACATAGTAGCTAAAAAACACCAGTAAAGAATTTTTTATATTTTGAAAAACAGTGGATCTATATTTGTAAGGAATATATCCACCTTGTGTAATTTGATGTGAGTAATTTTTATGAGTAGATAATATTATGGAAAAATGTTGTTAACAATATTCAAAATTGGCTGTAATAGTATGTAAAGGTGTAAACTAAAATGCCCAAAATTATATGTTGATAGAGATGGTAAAATGTTGTACTTTGTATTTTTAGCCACTTTTGTTTGTAATATAGAATATATTCTATTATAATGTTCCAGTTTTCATGCCAAACAATGTCAGGTCTAGAAAGGGTATTTGAGAATAACATTATACAAAATAGTCTCCAAAAATATTCACTTATTATTTATATGGAGACATATTTTAGTGCTTGGATAAACTCATTTTCATCATATATTTGTCAAAAATCTGAACATTTTTGTCAGAATGTATGATGAGTAATGTTGTTCCCTATTCTAATATAATCCTATGAAGTCTCACCTCCAACCTTTATAAGAAAAATCATTAAGAAATATACTTCACAGATATAGGAGGCACATAATAAAATCTAACAACATAGAATCCCTATTTGGGTAGATAACATTTTTCTTCATGATAGTGGAAGAAAGTTCATATAGTGAATTCTACATATGTTAGAACTTTTTCCTCTAGGTACAACACATTTTTTTCAAACACTGACGTGAACATGGTATCAGAAATGTTTCTCTCATTTTAGATTTCTTCAATATTGTCACTTTTTGTGTTTGTCACGTTGTTTTGTCTTCATAAATGAAAATAAATCATGTCAACTAGAGGATATCAATAATGAATATTACATGAGAATACCCTCCAAGAATTTTCACAAGGTGATATATACCATATTTTGTAGTAAATTTTAATATTATTAGCATTGTTGTTGGACAGATGTCTTATATTGCTATCCTAGAGTGTTGCGGTCCACAATCATGACCCCTTGCTTATATATATGAAAACGTATTTGACTGAATATGACATATTAAAAATTTAGATATTAATATGATATTTATACATCAAAAGTAAACTTGGATTTTATGGCCCCACAAACTGATTATATGATGCAATACCATTCCTGAAAAATAGTACTTCCATAATTTCTTCTCTAATATATTACATAACCATCATAATAAGTATTTTTATGTGAAATAATTTATTTATAAAACCTTGATTATTTTCCACTGCACATTCAAGGTATTAAATGATTAAAATCACAATAATGTCCATGGATAATAAACTTTTCGAATACTTTATGATGTTTAGGGAGGGTACCTTTATTTGTAATTTGAGTAGAAATAATTAAGTTAATGTATGTTATAGTAATAAAATTTCATCATGAAAAAGAAATAAAAGAATATGAACATGTGGAAATCCACTTTTCAGAAACTCCAGAGTTTGAAAAATACATTAAAGATACTAGGGTAAATGAATAAACATGTAACATGTTCTGGTGAAATTAGTCATTGTTGACCTATAGTTTATTAGTGTTGAGGGGTTTTCCAACAAGTTTTTTCATGTTTTACTCGTATCTTTTTTAGAATGTCACTGGTAATGCAATTACGAAGTTTTTTTGACATGCCTCTCTCCCACAGGGATGTAAATCGAAATTTATTACACTCATCCATAAGAAAGATAATGTAGATGATATATTACCCCTACCCAGTATTGGTTTGTTCTAGGTCATAGCATAAAAAATTGTTTAGTGAAAGATTTTAAAGGTATCAATTATTTTAAGAGGGCCTCACAGAAAGGTTTTTTCCCTCGCGATTTATATATGTAATGCTTTTGGCACTTTCAAATGGAGTTTTATAATTGAAGTCCTCATGAGGTTTGCCTTTTCCACTGACTTTATAAAGTTGATTTCAACCATTCTCAACTCTGTACGACTGTCTGTTCTAGTTAATATTTCTACAAGGGGATACTTTCCATGAACTAGGGGTTATTGTCAAGGGGACCCCCCCTCGGGCCTCCTGTTTTCTCTTACTGAAGATTACATGAGAATATTCTTCATTGTGCTCACTCATCTTGGTATTTATAAATAATTGCAAGCTGGTCAGAATAATATTATTCCCTCTCCCTTGTTATATGTCGATGATATTCCTTTATTTGGGATTCCCTCCATGGCCACTATTGGTGCCATTAGATCTTTCTTTAATCAATATGAAGATGTTGTAGGATAGGTCATCAGTTGCGGTAAGTCATTTATCATTTTTGGAAATGGTATCACTATTGAGAAGCAACATTGAATTTCTAGAACCCTTAGAGTGAATAAGTTCTCTCTCTACATTACATATCTTAGTGCTCCCTTATTATGGGGAAATGTTAAATGCCAGTACCTGGAGAATATTTATTATGAAGTCATCAATCAGATTGTAGCTAGATGGGAAAGACCTTGTCACAGGCTGGGAGTATTCGCATCATCATCATGGTCAATACTTCAATGTTTGTTTATTCATTTTCCCATTATTGATAGCCTAAAAAAATTCTAATGACCCTCAATGTATGTTGAAAAACATCTTATGGATAGGATAATTTCATTAGAGGAAACTCAAAGTTGTTTCTTGGAATGATTGTTTCATGACTTTTGAGAAGGGAGGCTCGGGGGTCAAGGGAATACATACATTCAATGATAGCCTGATTAAAAAGATCACATGGAATCTGTTGTCTTTTAATGCAGATTTAGAAAAAAAAATCATGTTGGTTAAAAAAATGGCTATTGAGTAGATATCATTACTATATTATCTTCTATATCTATCCCACTCTTTGGAAGTTCTTTCACGACATTATACAACACACGAAGTGGCTGGTTAGTAGAAACTCTATGCTTAACTGTTGGGAAACCTCCTGGAAAGACATCCCTATTGATATCAATGTTATCCCCTCCCCCATGGATTTGGTAACTGTGTTTGATGCCATGAACTGAACTCTTACTCATGCTGATGTTTTTTTCAATCAATATATGCTGGAAATTCAGAATTTTTTTTGCATGGAGGAGGATACCTTTATTTGGAAGTCTAGTTCACATGGTCGCTTCAACACTAAAGTGTATTGTGCTATGAACATGTTGGGATCTCAAATACCACCGGGGTGGATTCTTTAATTTAAGGCCAGATTTTTCTAACCATCTAGAATGGTTCTTCTCTAGAGGCTATGGAGGAACCGAATCCCTACAGATGATCAGCTGTAGAGAGCTGGGTACCATATTGCCTCTACCTTCCACTTGTGTATGTGGTATGAAGAAACTGTCCAACACCTCTTCCAATAATATTTTTATGCTAAAGAGATATGGAAATAAATTGATTCATTGTTTTTTTTGATGTCTATCATTGTAGGAATCTTGAGGATCTTAGGTTGGGAATCTCTAAATATGGGAATAGTGTGCAGGTCCACAATCCTCTCATTGTGGCTGCTACATCGGTCATCCATGTTATCTAGTGTACACGTAACCAGGTGATCATTGAGAGTCAAACTTCTTGATTTCATGCGGATTATGCTTCCATATATTGGGATATTCATTTTTCTGGTGTTTTGTAACCTTGCCTGATGAATAATTATTTTGAGGACCTGCAGTCATTGTGGTTTCATGGTGTAGGAGGGAAACTGAAGCAGCCTCTTGAATTCAATTCCATCAGATGGATTCCACTTATCCCTCTTAAGAGTAATGTTAACATTGATGGCGTTTATTATGAAATTCATGGACCTTTAGGATGTGGAGGTGTGTTCCGTACATACCATGGTTTTATTAAAGGTTTCTTCCACCACCTTATAGCCTAAGGTACTGCATTTGAAACCAAAATTAGGGTTGTGATCTATGCTCTAAGATATGCTTTCTATTACAACTGGACACCTCTTTTGATTGAACAGGATTCAAAAATATTTGTGAAGGATTTTGGATCATGAAATATAGATGTGACTCGGTGACTCATTAGTCATTAGATCACCTGCCTGAATCAGGACAAATGCCTTCAAATCTCTATATCTCATGATAACCGGAAAGCAGATCAGATTGCTGATGCCCTCTTGAAGGGGGCCATTATGGAGCTGTGCAACATGTAGTTGTTCAGTATCCCATACATCTTTTTTAGCATGGTGGATGACGCTATGTGGGGAATGACTTATTCCCACTCTTTTACTACCCCCTGTAAGGCAAGATTTCTTGTACTTTTCTATTTGTTAAAAAAATTAGGGTCGGCTTGCTCCGACCCAAGATCGTCATGGTATATTAGCGATGGTGTTTCGTACCTTATCGATACATACTGACGTAAGATCCTTCTTTTAAATCATTCATGATTTGTTCAAACATAAAATTGAAAATTCAGAATAATATATGAGGAGAATATGATGGGAAAAGATTATTCACTTTAAAAAATATTGAAACATCAAGCCATGTTGGGTTATATGTAAATGTTAATAAAATATAAAATATGGATACACATCCCAATTTTAGATTGACATATCATCTTTGTAATTTTGAATCATATACCTTGGACCTTTTATAAATTTGAATGGTAAAATGATATGATCCCCACATAAAGATCCATCTCAATCACATCTAAGGAATGCATCTTTCAAAGGATTTTATAGTTTTCCCCTCAAGAACTTTTGATTAATGTGTAAAAAATATAGTGTTTTAGCGTTATTAATTATATATACATCTACAATAAATTGTTTATGAAGCCTCTGATTATGGAGAGTACTAGATGCATCATTGTAAATTAATTTTAGGTGAAAAGAAAAATATTCTGTCATTATTACTTTTTATATTTTTTCAAATTTATTGTAGGATGTTTCATGATAGAACATGATATCAACATATCCACCCTCTCCACATGTGAAAATAAATGGATATTTTCCAAGGATTGTACAATGGGTTAAACTCATCAACGCACTATAATTCACCACTTTTTGTTTGAATAATGATATTCCTCTAATGATTATAGTCTTCAAGGTCACCCATGATGAGCATTGAAATCTAAGAAGTAGTTGTTATGTTTTATGTTTCTGCATCACTTACAATTCTTCTGATAAGGTATAACATTAAATTTTTAGTGACATGACTATTAAAAAGATCCATTTCTATTATAAATTTATTTGAAGATGGATTATTTTCATGAAGAATATCTTGTAATTTTTTTAAAAAAAAATTAGATTAACGACACTATTTTGGTTTATGTCATCTAAGATATATATGAAACAGTTGTTTTTAAAAAGTTAAAAAGACAAGTGTCAATGAAAACTTTACCGCTTATATAAGTAGATAAATGATGGCCCATATTCTGTTCTGGGATTAAATTTTTTATTTCATAAACATATATATTAAAAAAATATGGTCATAGTACATGAGTATGACATAAGCATCTAATGTTATTACACTTTTTTCAATTTAATCAAAATATATTTAGAGTCCCACCATAGTTCATCGATTTGTCTACTTTTCTTCCCAATTATGTGAATGAAAACATACTATTGTACAAGTTTTCTGGTCTTGGAATGTTCTTGAATGAGTAGAGGTATTAATGAAAACTAAAATTCTATAGTATTCATGAGGTGCATATGACACATCTAAATCAATCTCTCCCACCATGAAACATAAATATAAATTTGAGATATGTCTGTGGATACTTTTTTTATTCCACTCTTTATACTAGGATGTTTATCCAAAATACTAAAAAATGATAGAAGGGTCCCTGAAATTTGAAAATGCTATGGACAAAAATTATTTCTATATTTAATGTTATTTGGGAATGAAGTAGTAGTCTCATAAATTTTATACATAGTAAATATATAAATATAATAGTTTAGTAAATGAAAATAACCTATCCATTTAGAAGTTTGAAGTTATAGTGACTTATCTGCAACATTCAAGCTCATGTTATGTGTTATTGATGTATATTTAGTAATAAAAAGTTAATAGTAAAATATTTGATTTCTGATAATATAATTTCCATGTTGACATACCTATGATGTTGAATGAAGGATCTATTTTTGAGTTTCTTGTCGGAGCAGATTAATTCATAGAATGTTTCATTAAATATTGTTCCTTAGATGATTGTGTCAAACATTGATGCTTGTTACTCTCTCCATATAATAACATCATTGTTGAAATTTTTTCAATATTTTATAAAGTGTATATATAAAATGATATATAAATGATAAAATTGAGATTCTAGCTTGAATTTATAACAAATATATGGAAGAAAATGATTGTAGTTTCCAATCGTATATAAAGATAACTATTTAACATAGTAGTTACACACACATGTTTCAATATTGCAATAACATATTACAAATTTTGTAGAGGACAATTTATTTATTACTGAGATGAAGAGTCAACGACTAACTTTGTAAAAGTACGAGATTTTTTTTCATATCTCATAAGAATAATAATGTAACATGTAGTTGTTAAATATAAGTGCAAAACATTAACCATACAATTAAAGAAAAATAAAAGACAACATGATTATAAAATGAAATAATATTTTTTATCACAGTATTCCTTTGTTTTATTCTCATCTTATATCTGATAGATATCATTGATAGATTTGAATAATATTGAGGGAATATGAAACAAGGAGAAGATAAATTATAGAAAGAATTTGTTTTCCTTTAGTTTTTATGAAATCAATGTAATTAAATTAGATATAGTAAATGGAACTAACCATTGGTGGATATAGGTTATAATGGAATGCATCGATGTCATTTTGTGTTATTATCTGGTGTTACCATTTTAGTTGTAATAAATTTTGAAACATTATTTATTCTCATAAATGATTAATTACAAAAAAAATACATTTTTAGGTAGCAAGATAATATTATATAGAGTTATGATATTTTGGTTTGTAATAAAGAATACATGAAAACGTAATGGACTATGTAAATTGAACTTTCCATTACTGGGTAGAGATGAAAATGGAAAAAGTGTTTCTATTTGTTTTCATTCTATTTGTGTTATATGGTTTAGTTTCGTTAACATTTTCAAGAGATATTTTTCCTTTAGACTTGAAATTATAGTAAATATATACAATGTTGATTGATGAATAATGGAATAGTATCAGGAGTGTAGAATCGAACTACGACAACCTGATTATGACTGTTATTGTAGTAGTCATATATGAAATATTTTGTCTCTAGATATTGATGGGGGAACATGTTTTCATTGTGTATCTTTTTATTTAATTATAATATAATTGAACAGAACAATGGAATGAGATATGGTGATCAGATTATAGACAATGTATCCTATAAAGAAAATAATCTTATGAATGTGAATATAATCACCAAATATTATGCTTACAATAATAAAATCTATATTACAAAAATGAATATCACTACTAGAGTTTTATTATGATATGATACCAGTTACAATTATATACAATGATGAATTGAATGTAAACCCAGCTAATAATGAATGGTTATTAAACAATGGATGAGAAGATTAAACATTATTATTTGTAGTATTGGAATAGGAAAAAGTTGTATGAATGTATTATTACATTTTGATAACCTAAATAGAATAAAATTTGAAAAAATGGATAGTTATTGAAGGACGGAAAAAGAACATTCTTCTTACGGAGATATTTCTTTATAGGATGTTTGAAGAATTTATGGGGTGATTGTAATGTGGTTCACGAGGAGGCTGTCAAGAATCATAAATAATAGTTTTCACTGTAGCTAGAAATTAAAGGGATTGTGGGAGGTTAGACAAAGTGGATGTTGATGTTAATCATTGAGTAAAATATTATTAACTGTAGATAAAAATGTGGGATGATAAGGTGGTTATTGATTTAGCAGTAATTGTCTGAGAGGATGGAGGAGTAGGAAATAACCAGTAACTCGAAAGAAGAAGTGGATGATAGGGGAAAAGGTGGTCGATGCTGAAAGAATATTTAGAGGCCATCATGAAGGATTTAAAACCTCGATTGGGGAGACCGACTAGAGATTCTTGTTTGGGGAGAACAAATGGAGAAGTAGAGGAAACACACGATTCAAGAGAATGAAGGAGGCAAAGCCGAAGATTGGTAATGTTGTGGAAACCCATGATCGGGGAGATCAAAGAAGCTGATGGTAGTAAATGACGGGGAAGGTAGAATGGAGGAGTAGTGGAAACCAATGACTATAGAGACTAAAATCATGATGGGGGGTCCTACTTGAGTGGAAGGAAAATAGATGGTATGATATGCGATAGAAAATATATATGATGAGGAGCTGAAACAAGGAATGAATCATGACCTCTTTAATTTACATATATAGACATATATTGATTATATAAATATTTTTAGCCTTCCTCTGGTTTAATTTAATGATATTTTAGGTTTTTATTAAATTTATTTTTTTAAATACCATATAAATTTCTATGTAAGGGATGTCATGTTTGATATAAAAAATCAACCAATGGATTTTTATCAACGTGAAGATGAACTCAATAATTCAATGGAAATTAAATCAAATTTAGGGTTTTTTAATCATATTCATAGGTTTTATTTATCTGTGATGTTTATCATTAAACTCCACATTTAATATTTTCATACTGTATAAGAATTGTTTTATGGAAATATGAATGTGTGTTGAATTCATCCTTCAAATAATAGTGTTTTCTATTCTGCACGACTCATTCTCGGTGATAAACATATTTCAATGTATCCTTATAGAATTCCCCTAATTGATTTGTAGTTATTAATGTATAAAATTCAAGAGAATCATTATTAGTTTTTAATTAATCCATTTGAATCACTATGGGCTCCACAAAAAATTTTTTATAAATATTTATGGATCAATATATATTGATTTTGGGAACATGAGATTATAATGTACATGAATAAGTTTACTACAGACTATATTAATTAATTTTTCAGTCTATTTAGTGGAGATCAATACTTAATAAAGATTTATCTTTATTTTGGATAATAATTACATATGGTCAAAATTAGACATTTACCAAAGATAACCATCCCAGTCATGTCCACCAACAATAAATATATATTTTTTTAAATTTTGAATTTATAATTCCCCCAAATGTTTTGTGGATTTATTTTATACATTCATTAGATATTTCTCTGATAAATTAGTGTCATTCATTATACAAGAAATAATAATTTACTCAAAGAGAGAGAAACTTTATTAATATAATTTAGTAATTGTGTTGGTGAACCCGAGGAAGGATAAATTATATCTCAAATTTAGAGACTATGAATTCTTATTAAAAATGTATCATTCTTAGGGAATGTGTTTCCAAGATTGGGAATATTAATAAATTAATCCAATATTGAATTCATTAATCAATAGACTATACCAACCACTATGAATATGATCCATATTTCTCAATGATGGGAAATACATTTTCAATCATTTTTTAATGATATATTATGGTTGCAAAATCTTGACAACAATTTTACAAATAATGGAGTATTAATCCTTCGACTGATGAATATGATAAAAATTTTATAAAGCATAAGGGATTGTTTCTTAGTTCACAAGAACTAATATTTCACAATTATTTTGAAGGTTTTTATATTTTTAGTTATTCGTTGATGAATGGACATGTAATTTTTTACTTTATTGAATTAATATGTTCTAGAAATTACTCTAGTAAATTAAATAATCTAGAAACACATTACATAATGCATGACTTGGTTTTACAATTGTTAATCATCTCACTTAGGATATAGATGAATTTTCATTATGGATAATATTTTTTAATATTTATAGATCATAGAAGGTTAATGAATATATTCATCAAGAATGAGTAGAATATTTACCAGTGTATATATTTAAACTTGATTAATGATTATTACTACCCAATAAATTACCACTCTGGGATGAGAAACAAGTTGGGTGATACACTGAATTGAAAATACCATACTACCTTATCTATAATAAGCATAAAAAATACCACATATTTATTTATTTTCCAACATGTTATGGTTGAGTGGTATAAGTATATGGTTTTATTACGACCATTACACAGACCAATATAAAATGGGGAGAAATCACCAAGGAAGACATTAGAGGACTCTCCATGAAATCTAATGTGAATAATTAAACTAGGGTTATAGTCAAATTTCTCAGGAAGACATCACATTTCATTTAAATTAGAGAATATTTATCTATTTCTCAGCATTCACATTTTTACATTACAGATGCTATAATGTTTCTTGTAATAACCAATTCTATATTATTTGGTCATGAATTAAAAATTACCATAAATGTTTCAAGAAATCTTTATTATGCTATGGATATAGAGTTGAAATTTATTTGTTCCTATTATCCACATATATATGGTCAGTCTGTGAGAACAATTAAAACCCAATATTATATTCTAATGCTTTATTTTCTATATTACACTGGTTATTGTGATCAACATTATCCTATGAATTAATATTCTTATATAAATATTATTCACCTGTGTATTCATATGGAAGATTATATATACCTATATTCAAATAAGTGAAAAATATAAAATGTTAGGTTGGATTTTCAGAGAAAAGGTATTGGGATCTAGCTAGCACTGGGAATGATTGATAAATTTTATGGTATTCAGAAACATGTCAAGGAAACTCAGATTGAGTATCAGATTTATGATAAAAAACCAAATTGAGATTCATATTTCAATACTGATGAGAAAAAAATACAAGGAGTCCCAACTAGAGGATGTCAATGTGATTTTGAAAGAAGAGTAAGTTTATCCCTTGGTAAACAGTCCCCTTATAGATAAAAGAACCAATGTCATGTTCATGATGTGTTTTAGGTATCACTCTTGTGGAAATATATAGAATATCTTTAATATGAACTAAAGGTTGTGTTAACATAATTTGAGAACGGTAATTCTTATAATGAACCAATATTAGAAATAATAAATCACAGAGATAATGTTCTATAATACATTACTACTCAACTAGTTAAATATCCATGGATGGATCATTAATTATATGAAGATATTTTGGAAACTGAAGAACTGTTGGGAAATATATCTTTATTTTGTTTAATGTTTTTTGTGAAATTTTGATGGTAGAATTATTTTTAATGGGGTTATAATATAACTTATGAATATATTATATACATTTTCATTTTAAATAAATATTTAGTTTTCAATATTTTATTTCAAATGAAACCAAGAAAATAATAGAACCATGCTATATTATAGCATTTATAATAGAGTAATTCAATTTGTGGATATATATATATACATGATTAAACATTCTTTTGAATTTATTGATAAATTTTTTATTATTTAATTGTATTGATTATGTAAAAATAATAATAATTAATTTTCTTCCAAATTAGTTAATTATTAAAAGGACAATTTTAATGAGGTTATAAATTTTTCATTCTGTTATTATTTTTAATGTACAAATAATAATGATTGTAACAAGAAAATGTTTTACAAAATATTTCTATTTAAAAAATATTAATTTCATATATAAGTTCCATTATAAATAAAACCTTTTTTAATGAACTCTGATATAGTTTTATCATTTTTATTTAGACAGGAAAATTAAAACGTAGTATTAATTATATGTATATTAATTGGATAATAAACAAATTGATAATAATTTAATATATTTATGTATATCAAATATAATTTTAAATAAGTAGTGATTTTTTAGTAATTTTTTCATATGAATGAAAAATATTTTATTCTCAAACAATTTATTTGTAATAATTTTTTGGATAAAAATATTAGAAATACTAATTTAAATGTTTTTTAAATGTATTTAAAAAAAAGAAATAATTTTTTAAATCATGATGTAATAAATATATTGTGGTGATTATTTGAAATTTTTTTGGAATGAATAATTTTATAATGAGTATTTTAAAACTGATTATTGTTAAAAAGTATTATTTTTATTAAAATAATTACGTAATTAATGACTTTTTAAATAATTTTAAATGTAAAATTAGTTATGTTATGAGATTATTAAAAAGTATAGGTTATTTTGACCAATTAAAAATTGAATTTTTATATTATAAAATCTATTCATATGAAAATATTTTCATTGTAAAACTATTATTTCATCGTCTTTGTGGGTTTAATTTAAAATAAATTCCTCATATATTATTATAAATTATAAAAATGGGTTCCATATATTGAATCAGAATAAATATTATTATATAATATGGTTATCATAATTTTTTCAAAATGAACTATAAAATAATTAAAATTTAGTTAAATAGTATATTGTTGAAACGATCTTACCAGAGGTTAAAATAATAAAATAATTGATAAAATGAACTAATAAATATTATTTACAATTATATAGAAATATTTAAACGACATATAATATACGGTACAATAATAAATTTTTTGGAGGTATGCATTATATTACAATTGTAGATACATGTTTTTTATTCAAATATTCCATGTCTGTCCTCATGACATATTATTAAAGGCTATGCCTTCTCCACTCTTATATTCCCTTATGAAAAAATGGATATAATAGTACCTTAAATTTTTTTATCCGTAGTTCCCACACCACATCTTATGGTCTATATATTTTTTAGGAGACCCTACTATGATGTCATTCATTTCTAAACTAAGGTATTTGTCTGATAAAGAGGCAATGATCTTACCAAACCATTATATTTTTATTTAATCGTCTAAATCTGAGAAATTATATTATATAATTATTTTATAATAACATATATATATATATATATATATAATACATATATTTTATTATTATATATTAATAACCTAAATCCTATATATTATTCCATCAAATTGAAATGATATTCTCGATCAAGTGTTTGATTGATTACCAACTCACAAACATATTTAATTCATTTTCCATCACCACCTATAATGTGTGGACAAAATTATGGATTATAATTAAATATTATTATTATTAAATAATAATTTTCTGAGTAATACTATCATATTTACCTTCTTAATTCCCATTATGCTAGAATATGATTATTTAACTCATGTGTACGGAGGTCTACTTCCTCATGAAATGATATGATTCCATTTTCACATATGATTCACATGGAATGTAAAAATGAATGAATAAATTAATATATATGATATATATGATATTATTTTTAAATTTTAATGGTGATATATTATATACCATCATTTCATTCTTTCCATCGTGACTATGAAAATAACATTCATGCATACATCCGGATAACTATCTCCACGAATTATATAAATAAGTATCTATATATAATAAAAAAAGAATATTATAAATATATATTTAATTAATATGTAATATATTTATATCATGGTAATCCTTATTTATATGTTGTAACCATGATCAATATAAAAGGACTGAAATTACCCACTGAAAACATACCTGAAAACCTATGTAGTTATTACATGTAATATGTCTTTAATATTGAATTGTTATTAAAATGCTAAAAAACAATTATAACAAAATAATACATGGATTAAAAAGAATATTTATGGATTCCTAATATATATATAATCAACAGATATATATTATATATGAGATTTGATAATTTATGATGGAAATAATGATATATTTTTATAGAATTTTCTCTAAAATTTTATTTTTGGGGATATATATTATATTATGAATATATATTATTTTTACAAGGTATATATACACCCCCATAAAATAATATATCGTTAATTATATCATTCACATGATATTGAAATTTTCTTTTAGTTTTATTATTTCATGGGTTTTATGATTCAAATGATTCCAATATGGTAAAGGTGTTTTGCTGCAATCCAATTATTTGTTGGGATTGTCTATGAGTAAGTTTATGCTGCTGAAATCTTAAGATATATATCAGAATAAAATCATTAAATATTCTTATCCTTTTATTATCTCATAAAAGTAAATTTTAATCTTCATATAATTAAGTAATCGTCATTTAAAATGAATATTTTTTATGAAAAGTTTACTTCATTTCTCCCAACCATCTAACACCAATTTTCTTCAATTTCCATGTGTTATAAAAATGTATTAATTTAATATTCAAAAATTTAAAAATAATATTTCAATATATTTTTACGATTGATTTAATTTATATAATGTGGACTAAAATGAATCTTCTTTTTCATTTTCTGAATAATTCTCAACTGGGTTTTTACCATGAATGTGAACGTAATCATCATTTTACCAGGTATATCAGGAACATCATTTATTTCCATCCTGAACAATTAGTGATTTAAATATCCATTATATTGTTTTTATGTTTATTTTCAATGAATACATGTTCTTTTTAAATTCTTATGTTCTCATATTCAAAATAAATTATTTAATTGTGAAAAAAAATCATTTTCCTCAGGAAATATTTTGACAGTTCTTTCATAATCATTTTTCCATCTATGAATAAATAATATGATGTTACATATGTTTTACTAAGATTATTTTCCAATAAGACCATCCTAATTTTTTCTCTATATAGTTTACATTTATAATGACAATATATTTAAGATACTCATTCCCTTTTAAATTATTTATTCACCGATGAAATGATGAAATATTTTTCAAACCTATTTCATTTTCATGGGATATTCTTTAATGAAATTTTTATGAAGACCATTTCTTCTCATGGGTTCAAATATGATTAATATTTTATGATCATACAGAATACCTATGTATGGTTTTTATAATTTGATAGATGATATGTTAATATCATGTATACTTGTAATTTTATAATCATAGATATTGGTTAGGTTATAACAAAGTAATGTCTAAATAATAATCCTAGGATGTGTGGGACCTATATCTCTATATATTTCATTGGGAAATGATTGATATCTCTAGTGATAAAGCAGACCCGAATTAGTAGATAAATGATCTCTCTAAAGGTTTTTTTACAATATGATATCCTTGAGAGTAATCATTGACTATTAAGATAGTTTGGGGATTTAACTCATTCCAATATGATACATAGGGAAACGAGCCACAACTACTTAGGAAAATATATTTTATACTTTTGTGTATTCCAAAAATTAATCTCCTAAAAAATGTTATTATGTCAAGGATTATGATCTTGGATTCAATTTTTAATATAGTCTTATGAACTAGAAATATTTATACCATGATTCATGCATATAATCAATTATTTGGAGTGTATGGTATTGATATGTTATTTTACTATTATAATAACCTTAAGCTCATGTTATGATTTTTTCTCCATTGATTACCCCTACTAATCATCTGATTTTACCCATTAATTTCTATATTTTCCTCAAGTTATGAATAAAATAATTTTGATTGATATGTCTATAAAGGATTTTATTATTGGAGAACATACATGAAGATGTTGTTGTTCTCCTATGACCTAGTTGTTTATTCATCCAAGATCTCTAAAGAAATCATTCCAAAATGATTTTAGAAATGATCTTTATATTGTATTATTAATATTAATATGATAAAAATGAATATACATAAATACACACACACACACACACACACATATATATATATATATATGAGGTTTGGGTCATTATAGTCAAAAAAATTTAATGCTGACTTAAAAAATATTTTTTATTATTGTTTGAAAAATCATTCTTACATTAGTGATCTATTGGTTATGAATGATGATAAAATATACTAAAAATGAGATATTTTTTGGGGATATCTGTTTACACATGTCTAGAGTTGTTTTATCCATAATAAATTTTATACATCAGTACTTATTAATGATTTAAATTTAATTTATATAATATATAATTAATAAACTATTTTAATATTCATTTAATGTTTTACTCTGAAATTAATGTATTCTAACATAGTATTATCCTTAAAAATACATTTTACTAAAATGTTTTTTTTTCATATCATTTTTCATTTTTATTTTTCAATTACTTTTTACACTTATATATATTTAATTTGATAAAATGAATTCTATATATTCACCATCACAAAATAAAATTAGTTTTTATTATTTAAATCATTCATGTAATTCCATTTGTATTCCACCCCAGAATTATAAAATAGATCATATTCTCCGTCCGTACTCAAAAATATTGATCCCTCTAAATCATCCATAAACTACCAAAAAATTTATTATACTACATTAATTAATATTTGTTTTTTATATACTTATCATTATACCACATATGATTTCTTAATGACTAAACCAATGTATGTCCTTCAAAGAAAAGGTAATTTCCATTAACAAATCATTCAAGGGTAATTAATTTATAGAAATTAAATGAATATTTTATATCTATACAAACATTAATATATATCTCATAATTACTATTTTAATATGTTATTAAGATTAACCTACACCGAATTTTTGTAAAAAAATATGAAATTTGAAATGAATGTATAATTGATTATTATATATGGACATCCACCACCACATAGAAATATGATTTTCCCCATAATATTCAATAATTGTCAGATATATGAGTGGTTTAAAAAAATTATTATATAATTATGAATATATTTATCAACAATATTTTTTATCTCGCTTTCATTATTTTCATTATAGAAATTCAAATAGTGTTCTTGCATTTGTATGGACTACTGTCTCCAATAATGGTGTATTTAATTTTACTCTCAATAAAAATTATATATAGCCATAAATATATATATATATATATATATATATTTTATATATAAAAATTTTATATAAATAGTATGATTCATTATTTAATGTAACTATAATCATTATGCATGTACCATAACATCTGAACTGAACCATACATGAAAAATGAAGTAGTTATCACCTAATATAGTGATGATACTAGATTATTGTTAACAAATGGGGGAAAATATATGATAAGTAAACCATTTAAGATGATTAAATTATAAATTTAGTTCCCAAATAATATTATAAAAAATTTAAATTTACTGTTAATGTGTTTAAAATTATCTCAAAGATTGTTATATATAATGTATGTGTGAAATGTTTCAATATCACTACTTCCCAGGATTGATTCTGCTTAAATTTATAATGAGAAATTATATTATATATCTATTATAAATTAGAATATTTTATACACATCTTGATATATTTTTATATTAAATTTATATATTATTATTTATATCTTTATAAATACTAAATGGTGTGAAAAAAATTAGTTAAAGATGACATTATTTTCCACTTCAATCGGGAATCTTTTCTATTATATATCCATGTTTTGAAAAATAACTCAACACTATTTTTCATATAATTCAATTATTATTATACTCATTTTAATACATGATTTTAATTATATAGATGATAATAAATGGAATTTTATTTTTCATTACTTATCAAGGTAATTTTTAACAATTTTCTAATTAAATATTTGATTTAACATATACCACACAAAAGTATTTTACCATAATAATGAAAACCGTTTAATTTTATTCTTCAATTATAATTTTTAATTAATAATTTCAATTTTTTATTTTTCAAATTACTAACTATTTTTATTCAATTTTTAAATAAGTAAATTTATTATATAATGTGTATTATCCTCTGGAAATGTTAAAATGATTTTTAAAATATATTTTCATCGATGAAAACTTCCATTTATGTTATATATAATGGAATTTGGATATGATCCAATGATAAAATGCATTGTGAAATGAATAATTTTTTTATGATCCCAAAGGGTATATGATAAATTTTTTCAATCCCATAAGAGGGTACTTGTATTGTTAGTGAATATTCAAATATATTATTTTTATAGTTATTCAAAGACAAACATGTAACAAATATCTTGATCAGTAGTATTGTAATGTCATTTCATTGATTATGATTATTCTGTAGGTTTTATTGCACACTATAGGATATTTTTTCATTCTTTTGAAGTGATCTCATATCTCATGATTGTTGATTCATCTAAAACTAATTTATTCTAAATTTCTATATACTTAGTAAGTGATTTTAAATTATGAAAATTTTAGTATGATGGTTATTTTTTAAGCTCATATTTTTGTTAAATTATTTTCATGTAATTATAATTTGAGGAAAATAATTAATATCATCAAATTTTACCATTATTGAATATCTTTGCTCTCCATATTTCTTGTTTTTTACCCAATGATATGATGGAATGTATTTTGAGTTGTGTGACTATAAATTATAATATATGAGAAGACCACTTTTGAGGATTTTGGAGATCATACATGGTCTCAGATGTTAATTTTTCTAGTATTAAATGACAAAAAATATTATTGTTTCTTGGGAATGTATTGATATGATATTTATTCAAAATTAAAGAAAATTTATATACTATTTTATGTATATACTTTGTTTTTTACCACACCTAATCCCCCCAATTTCAATTATGATAATTTAACACATTGGATAACATCACTATCATATTATAACAAAGAAAATTATTAATTAAAGGGGTATTAATACATGCCGTTCCACAGAAATAATATATAATAAATTGATATATCGTTTTTTTAGTATTAATAACTTTTCCTGATAAAATTTAATAATTATAAACCATAATAGATAATTTGAATTTCATGATAAACTTATACTCAATTAATGATTGTTTTATTCAATATATATTGTTGAACTAAGTAAATAGTAAAATAAATAATCTATAAATAAATATCATGGTTTTTAAACAAAAAAATTATAACACTTAAAAAGGAAGAATATCTTTTCTAACCCCATTAACATAAACCTCACTTTTATTTTAGATAGTGTATCCTATAAATATGATATATACCATGCCCTATAAATTATGTGGTATCCTCTATAACATATCCTAAATAGTAAAAATAATAATCACTGATATTGTTCTACAATATGACATCATCGATCTTATACACCTTATCCAGACCAAAACGGGTCGAAATATAACTCAATAATATTATACAAATTTTCATAGGCAATAGAGTAGTTGTAAGGGTGAAAAAATGTGGAGTGGTGTGACTATGGAATAAATTACATATAGTTTCCAAACATAGTTGAGGAAATATAATAATGAAGTTATCACTATAAAACGAACTATAATATTGACATCACAACTCATACTAGGGAAATGTAAATATACGTTTTTTCTATATAATAATATGTTAATAAATTTTTTATATACTTAATATAGAATAACTAGGATCCCAATTTGGTAAAATACATATAGAAATATTATAATTTAAACTAAATAATTGGAGACGTCCTTGAAACTAGTATGGATTCGTGGATTGATCTTGTATCTCATTACTCCCATTGTATCATATCTCATCTATAAAATGAAACTAGATTATTTTACATATTTTTGACTTAGAATATTTGTGCATTATTGGTTACCATGTTTCTCTAGTATGAGGTGATAATAATTCATAAGGATATAACTAAAAGAATACATATAAACTATAATGAATACATGTTCAAGATAAAAATTAAATCATAATAAAGAAATAAATAACCAACCATTCACACCCTTTTGATAATAATTGCAAAACTATGTGTTATAATACGTGATTTACCATATTCTAAAATATATTGACATTCACATGGTTCTAACCCACCTGAAGGATGAATGAAATATCACTTTTTATATCATAGTCATCATGAAAGAGCTATAACCATTCAAATTTCTAGGTAAATGATGCATAACAACCAATACCCGAAAATAATTGAAATTCATCAATATTCAAATTTCATGGGAGAATGAAAAATCACAACGAGAACGAGGTATCTCTAATCTGAATTATATAGGATACCTCCACTACCGATTTAAAAGTGTATTATAAACCATATTTATACATCTCATCTGTAAGAGATACCGGAAATATATCACATTATAGTATTGTGATACACTACTAGGGAAAACTCCTCATTCTAATTAAAAACACCTATCCATATATAGGAATATGATGTGATTCCACCTTTTATCCATGTGTTCTTGATATATAAAATTTAATTATCTCTTTGAGGATGCTAAAAAATTGAAGATATTATCTATTTACATGAATTAGCAACCTAAACTAACTTAAATGTAGATGAAAACATAAAATTATAACAATTTGATAGAGATTATTTGATCATTGTATTAAATTGGTGAAGGAGACAACTCTAATCAATTAAGGGAACATGATGCAAAACCAAAAAAAAATTATAACAACAATGCCTTATATCTCACATATTAATACGTCATAATTATATTATATTATTAAAATTGTCTAGAAAAAACCATTCATAAAAATTAGACCTTACATTTGGTCTCACACTAACAATCAATAATTTCGATAAAGATTGAAACATATCAAATCATACTTGAGTCCAATCACATTTTCAATTCATTTACTACCAAGGATATATGAAGGACACCACAAACAGTTCTTAAAATCCCATTATAATAATATATTCCAATGATATGTCTTTTAGAACAATACTCAAATTTCAAAATAAAAGACACCACAGAAATAAAAAATAGATTATAAAATAGAGGATTAAGGAGGATTATCTTTATTATATAAGGTAATCCCATGTGATTAATTAAACATGAATCCATACTCCAATAATGGAGATATTATCTTCAGAGTTGAAGTAAAAACATGCAGGGGATGTAAAATAGACCCTGAAACAATATGAAATGGCTAAATATCCCCATTATTATTAAAAAACTTTTTTAAAAATTATTTATCTATACCTATTAAAAAATATAACTGGGAATGAATTTTGGTGTCCACATACTATACATGGAATAATGCCTTAAAATTTCCACATTTTCAGTGAATATTTAATTCAATAGTGCAATGCCCTACTACAAGGAAGAACTATAAACATGACCCTTCTTTGTAGTTTAAACACCCCATTCATGGTGTAATGCCCTCAAAAAATTATGCAAAAGTTTCAGGGCTACATAATTTTATATATTCCTTCTCTTCATGATACAATTTAGGCTAATAATGCATGATATCCCCTTTTGGTAGGAATTTATGGTGAAACCCACAACATAATAACATGAAAAACCTCAAATGGACATCATCATAGTGAAACTAAAATCATTTTTATTAGATGATAAACCTATGTCTGATGCTCATACAAAAAACATGGAAAATTTTCAAAGAAAAATAGACATATATCCCCCTCTATCACCTATGGCACTTTAAATATTAAAAAATATTAATATTTTGAGACAGAAATAAAAATAATATGTATATATATATATACTAACAAGTATTTCAGAGTATATTTACATGTTGTAATAAAACATTTAAAAAAATTTAAATTCAATTAGAAATCTATGGATATAGAATGGATTTATACTTA
Source organism: Viscum album (assembly GCA_963277665.1). NCBI lineage: Eukaryota > Viridiplantae > Streptophyta > Magnoliopsida > Santalales > Viscaceae > Viscum > Viscum album. The sequence goes on along the minus strand of OY728125.1, from coordinate 1,914,470,283 downwards.
TAAATTTTAATTTATATATTTTTTTCAATTTCATTATTAACTATTTTGATTAATTTTACCATGAATAATTTTCCTGGAATATAAATGTGGATAACCTATAAATTATCGACAAATACTTCACATTTTTGTGTACATTGTGGTAAATTTAATATTATTAATGAATTAACAACATTCAAATAAATATATATTTATTTTATTATTATTATTATTTTATTCTCTAATATTATTCCTAATTAATATGTTAAAATAGAGTTCAAAATGATGGATTTAGTTCAGAAAGTTACTTTCTATAAGACTATTTATCCTATATATCTATTATTTATAGTATAATAGAAGGCAAATATCACCAATTTTGGGATTTTTATGTTATCTATTGTCCTTATATATCTGTAATAATGTTTTAAGATCATTATGTTGTAATGTATCACAATTTCAAATAATAAAAATTTATTCTTACTAATAAAATATATATATTCTTCAATGAAAAGCCATTTTATAGATTCATTTTTCATGTAATTTAGATTGGAAAATAGATGTCTTGAATATCGAACAAAATGTTTTTTTGAGAAGAAGATTTTTTTTATTTCATGTATGTTAAAAATAAAATTAAAATATATAAGATTTAATATAAATGTTTATATATTATTTCCACTGTTATATGTAATGAATACCGATAATCCATGAATTTTTTCATATACGTTCATGTTTTTTTCTTGACTTCCTCATAGGGAGGATGAAAAATATGCAGCTCACAATATTAATGGGTAAATATTAGCTATATTTTTGTAATAAGTAGGGTAAACTATCTTAATAAAGGTATTTTTTACTCAATGTTTTGTTATTATAATTGAAATAAATTATCATGTATAATGTTTTAGTTATGACATTAGAATATATCTTTTTCATTATTCAATTCATTACAAGTAATGAATATTTTCATTACATTTATTTTAATCTATCCACAAGATTTATATTGGTGAGTATCAATGACCTAAGGTATATATAAATTAATTGTATGAAAAATATTATATTATGTGGATCCAAAAGATAAAGGATTTTGATTAAATAATGTTCTTAAACACTCTATTTTGATCTTTAATTAATGTTTGAACTTTTCACATTTTACTAAATGGGGATTCATCTAGAACAACCCATATCACACATTAATAGGTTAGGGGCTGGCGACAAGAACTGAAATGCATAACTAGTATGTGAGTACTTTTCTTAATATATTAGTAAATACAAAAAAAAACATATAAATAATTATATGAAGATGAATAATAATAATTATACAAAATTTACTGAATAAACCATGAATTTCTAACAAATAGGGATTTCAATAGTATGAATGTGTAATAAAAAAACAAAATGGGGTGAAATACGTGGCCAACCAAAAAGATTTCCCAACGCAAAAAACAATAAAATGAGTTCATAGAGACCCATCTCAATATCTCCAAGCCTCTACCAACCAATGTTGTCATATTTCTCATGGTATCCCAATGTTCATTGGATCTCATGTTCTCTATATTATTTTTGTATAATGTATAGATTATTTTAGAGGCCAAGAGTCTAGATGGTGTGTTATTTTGAGTCCTGGTGTGCCCGAAATAAATATTTAAAATTTATTAAATATGTTTAATAGCACCATAATATATCATCCAAAAGAAAAATAAAAAAATTTAAATGGTATTCCTGATCCGAAATTAAAGCGAAGTTTTTAGTTAAGATTGTGGGTTCCACCCATGAATTGACATTTTCTTTGTTAGCGTGGTGCATTTGTAGAAGAGTAATCGTGGGAGTGGAAATGATTAAAATAATAAATAAGTTATTTTGTTTAATTTTATTTATGAATCATCTAGAGAATATTTCAGTGGACTATTATAATGATTTTCAAGGGTTTACCACATAAATTTGTAGCGATTTGAGAGAGATATCAGTGGAGTATCTCTCCCAGAAGATCATCTTTCGGATCATGGATCGAAGATCATTGTTCAATGAAATCTAAGGACCTCACGAATTAAAATGATGCAATATTATTTCATTCTCAATAATTTATCCATAATGAGGTTTGGATATTTTTTGAAGGATTCATTCCCTATTCTTAATTTTATGACAGATTAAAATCAATCGAATACTGAATTGTTTTTTAGATATGTCATTCAGAGTTATGGGTTATATTACTCAGGAATTGGGAGAATTTATTACTAAATAATTGATATATCATCACTTTTAATTATAATAAAAATTAATCGAGCTCAAAAAAATCATTAAATGAACTTAATTCCTCTTTATTTTTTATATGATTTCCTCCACTAATCCTTTTTTCATCACAGACGTTCTTTGTTGTAATTCAATTTGATATATTTCATAAAATTTAACATTTCACACAGGATACGGGTTGAAGTGGTATGAAATAATAAGTCGTTTATTAGAACAAAATTATAGTGGTGTGATGATATATGTGACATCTAATCAGAGGGTTTTGGATAACCGATTTTTTTTAGTTTTGCATGCAAGGAAGTGTGGCATTAAAATCCTTCTTCTGAACAGAATGAAGGGTCAATAAGCTATTGATTGATACTAGAATGAATAATTGAGAAATGATATTCATCTTTCTAAGTGACATGTTGTGGGAAGGGTTTTCATAGCGCTGAATAAAATTTTTTAAACCAGATATAGGATTCTAGAAATTTCCACACTACAAAACATGTAACATGGAGCCACACACATTACAGTCACCTCTTTACAACAATTATCTTTACAAGAGATCGTTATGTATGACATGACATATGACCCTACAACATGGCATGAGTCATCTCCTCGATGGATCGGTGTGTACCTTGGAAGGCACACACACACATGCTAGAGTACATTGATTAGTGTACATCATGTACTCCCCTACATTGACAAGATATGGAGTACATGGGTTGGAGAAGACCATGTACTATCCTACACGGACACAGCTTAAACAAATTACACATGATAGGTTGTATATTAGTACCCAATAGAAGTATATAAGGATAGAAAAATCATTTTATTGTAACACTAACATGAGATTCAGAAATGGGATGTTTACACGAACAGGATTAGGGGTCAAGGGACACTGTGTATAACCCTACTACATGTTGTGTATATTATAGAACATTTCATAAAGATTGAGTCTTCTATATAATAGAAATATTTCTGTATGGTTCATTCAACATATCCATTTCTGGAGGGATAGTATTGAATCCCATGATAATCTTAATACATCAATCACTTCAGTAGGACTTCTAGGTTCGAGTTATTTGAATCCCTCTATGAGGACAGGAGTGAGATATTCTATTCATCTTCATGCTCTGGGGGTAGATAATGGTTTTTTCATGAATGAACCTAGATGGTTGATTATCCTTTACTTATCATGTTAGGAGATATTGAACAATTGTTATACCAGATTAACTTGGGAGTGATCCAAATATGTGTATCAAATCTTTTTAAACTTTTATCATGTACATTTAATTGTGAGGCCTGACAGGAATTGAATCTCATATGGATATCATAAGTGACATTAGTCATAGGAGGGTGTTCTTCTAGATTACTTATTTTTGGAACCTTTCAGCTGAGATCATTGGTAGGAATTTGGGTTCTAACGTAAATTTATATAGTTGTTATTTGGTTAATATATTAGTATATTTTTGTTATAGTTTATGTTGAGATATACCTATGTAGAGTTGAATCTACTGCATTTTTTTTTGTTTTCTGGTGTCCTAATATATTTTTTTAAACACATTATTGGATGGGGTTTTCCATCACATTTTGTGTGATGTGCATATGATACACATTTTTATATAGTCCTTCATTGACATTTACAAGATGGTTCTTAGTAAGACCTGAAAATTCACAAAATATTTATATGACATCATAGAAGATATAAATACTTTTAAATTCGTACAGGAAATTTATTTAGATTCATTGTGGTGGGTTTTATTTATCCCAGTGTATTTTCCCTTATTTTTTTTCATACTATAGCCATCAATTTAGATGTATGCAGACATGTTTGTTTAGTTGTTTTTACATTTTTTCATTTTTTTGTCTTGGATGTGTGTGTATATCTGTATGTACTTAGTCTAAGGCCTAAAACGTTAGTGGTATTCATAATAGAGTCTAGTAGCCATCCCCATGAGTATTAAATGTGGTCTTGGGATGTCGTGACATATGCGTAATTGGGATGAGTCAGGAAAAAGTTGTATCAGAGCAGTCAGTTCTACCTTAGGACTGAAGTTTATGAGATTGGTTTGGGTTTTTAGTGATATATTTTTAATGATTGTATTTTATATGATGGAATCCAATGTTGGTGTATTGGACAATATATCCATACACTATGACTCTAATAACCTTCATTTCAACAAAAAACCATAGAAAATTTGTCGTAGGGAAAAATGATAATTGTATCATTTATAAATGGGTTGTGGTTTCTATGTTATTGTTAATCCATGTCTCTAGATATATTGATTGATCATTGTACAATTAGTTTATTTACCATATTTTTACCCTGCATATGCTACTAGGATTCCAAATCACGATCATGAGGATGATCCCCTCTATGATGAGGAATCTATATTGGGAATACTTCTAGAGGTTATGCCTCCATGTGGTGCACCAATAATAAAAACACCTATTGAGAAGATGATGGTACCCACAATACTTTTTGATGATATTTTCATGATGAGAACTCGTCAAAATTTTCAGTGATAGACCCCCCTCGCATTTTGACGAAATCTCGACCCATAAGACGATGATGATGAGATTGAGGTGGTAACATGTGTGGTATGACTGTTCAGCACACCAGAAGATAAAATAGTGGTCCAGGTGGTGGGCCTTCATCATGTATAAGAAAAAAGATGGTGGGGATTGGTGAACTACTCTTATAATCAGGTGACCCGACCATATACAGATATTCAATTCATTTTTATAGAGAAGTTATCTCCAACTACAGAATGGAATGTAATCCCCTAGGATCTTATATAACTCTAATAGGATAACCTGAAAGTTTGTGATAATTCATTGAGGTTCACCAACCTCTACATGTACTTGATGGATACCCCCAAGGATACTATCTTCATGGAATTTAGGCTTGAACATGGGCTATATATAGACATCTAACCCTATTCTATCCCTCTATACATCCCTATCTACATAAGGGATCTTGAAAGATTCTTGTTGTTGTAGTGTTTCATTGATTAGAAGATACATCCAATTGTTTTCTGCAGTGGGAAAGACGTACCAGAGACATTGACATTAGGTATTCAACATTATTCATGGGGACATGGATCTCTAACAGGTTTACGGATGAGTTCCTAGGACATAGTATCCTTTGTAACAGGGTCATAGGATGGAACTAGTTATCCCATATAGTTGTTTTTATACTCATGTAATGGTAGGGAACATCATTCCCATGAATGTCTGACACGCCGTATAGCTTACTTCTCTACCATGAATTGGATAATTCGGTTACGACAGTGGTAGGAGAACATGGATTTTTAGGGTGAAAAACTTGGTAGAGTATCAAGGAGAGTAGTAAAATATGGAAGGTGCATTGAATTGATACCACCACAAAAATTGGTGGTCCATGTCTGGCTTAGGGAGTTGGGGGACATGGGAGGGGTGAGATGCAATCAATTGATTATTATGACCCAGAGGATATCAAAAGGATTCATTGTATGATCTCTATATGTTATAACTTTTTAGTGTTGATTTACCCATGTGATACTAATTCCTTGAATTCCACATATCTTGATCGAGAAATAGATATTCTGGATGATCCCATGGCTTGACCCTTGTTCATGAAGACTCCAATTGGAGGTGACTCAAAAATAACACAGTTGTGTCCACAGTGTAACATGTCTCATGGTGTTGAGAGTTCCAGTTTTCATATCATTTTTTTGTGATGTTTCCTTGTGAAATAATCTTATTTTTTTATTGGTTATTTATAATTCATACCTAGATTGACTTTTTTTGGTGAAGGATTTGTTTTTCTTACATTTGTGGAATTAGTTAATCCTTCTTATTTGAAAAGGAGACCAAAAGGCACAAGATACTAATCCAAAGGAGGGTGTTTCCATTTACTACTCAAATTTCAAGATAGAGCCTTTTTTTAGTAAATGTTATGAGTACCTATATAACTATAGTGTTGATGGAGTATGAGGAAGTATTATATGAGTATGTTCCATGATTACGTCTCAATCATGAGACAGAATTTGGAATTGACCTATATCTAGAGATGGAACCAATATCAATTCCATCATATAAGATGGATTCTTGATTAGCATTTCAAGATGATGGTGAAGTTGTAGGACTTACTGGGTAAAAGATTTTTTAGACACATTATTTCACCCTCGGGAGTTGTAGTTTTGTTCTCCATGAAGGTAGAAAATATCATGAGGTTTTGTGAGTAGTATCAGTGCTTGAACTATGTTTTTTGAGATTAAAATATAAATACTAATGAGGATCAATGACCTATTTGATAATTTTAATGGGGAATGATGGTTCTAGAAGTCCAAAAATAGGTTAGGCTATCAACTGTTGAAAGTACATGATGAAAACATACTGAAGACAACATTCAAATGTCTCTATGGTCACCATATGTACTCAGTAATTCACTTTGTCATGATGAACACCCCTTCAATGTTCAAGGAACTCATGAACCAAATATTTCATTCTTTCTTTGAATTTTTCTTCATAGTGTTAATAGATGAAATCTTTGTGTACTAATTGTTTCAGGAAGATCACCTAAGTAACATCATAATGGATCTATACATTCTATTGGAGAAACATCTTTATAAAAAACTCTTAAACAACAAATTGTAGATTCAGGTGGCCTACTTTCATGGTCACATTATCTAAGTGGATGTATTGTTTATGGAACCAGCCAAGGTCATGGATGTTTTATCATGGGATCCACCCAATTGTGTGATGGGGATTGAAATCTTCATTGGGTTGGAATGAAATTTTCTATTATTCATTAATGGAATCCCCAATGTAGATACCCTACTTATTATAACATGATTATTATATCATTTTAAAGATAAAAAATATAAAATAATTAGCAAACCAGCATCCCATAGTTTTATGTCTTCGAAACATTATGTCTGTACATAACATTTACATAATAAATCCTAATTTTTTTTAATTATTTATTATATGGATTCTTATTTTCCATTGTGTTCCCCATAGTATATGTACTCATCTGGGGATATACATCCAATGTAGGGGTGAGCTAAAATCCTTGTATGAGTATGAATAAGAGACATGAAACGTAGTTGCGAATAATCATAATCATAATAACATAATAAAAGTTTCATAATCAAAATCATGATATTATGAATTAAATAATTTCATGGAATTTATCAATTCATAAAAATAAAGCATCTTTTCTTAGTGGTCAACAGCCATGCATTGTTGTGAACAATGCTAGCATCATGTTCACGCATAAAATATTTCAATAATCAAAACATCATCATCATTATGAAAAATACTAGAATAGTATTCATGCATAATGAAAATTATATAATGAGATACATCATAATACCCAATGCATATGATAACTATATAATTCTGGGAACACCTTTCACATTATAACATTTATATAATCATGAATGCCACATAAAACTAATTTCAATATTAAATATTAAATAACCCATCAATATGAAAATGGGTCTCATTTTCATTTCAAAATGAATAAATTCATGGATAAACCTTGTGGTTACTATATGAAATATATAATAACATACTTGGAATAAGAATCGTCAATATTTAGTTATGAATAACCAATATCAAGAGAAGTAAAACATGTCTTTTTGATGAATAGTCCTTTTGAAAAATCCTTTTCTTTTTCAAAAAATTTGATTGGAAGAATGATTACCCTAGAAATGAAAATTGTAGGATAATAAAATTATATTTTATGAAATTAATAGAACATCCATTATAAAATTTATCCATAAAGAAGACTGACCTAATGAAAGGAAATTGGGTTTGATAATTCCTAAACATTATGTTTGAATGATTTGTTGACATTAATTTCCCAGATAATCAAATTGAATTCATGAATTGAAAAATAGTTTACCAATTCTACATTTTTATTAATTTTTATACTTTTATATTGTTCATTTATGACCTTTTTGATGAGTAATTTATTTCAATTTCATCTTGTAGTGTAAAGTCTCATGATTTTGAACTGGGTTTAAATACGACGTTTTTCAAAAAACAAATATGATTGTTGACAGGTTGGTTTTGGAAATTATATTTGGGACATTATTCTAAGTGTTGGAACACATAATTTTGTTGTTTTTGAACTTAGGTAAATATCTACTAATTTTCACCGGTGTCCCGATATGTCTTAGGATCCATGGATCTAGAAAAGTAAACATCCATAAATCTGTAGGGGATATGCATGGTTACGGTCCAACCTATATAGCATACCCAGTTTAATATTTTATTTATTTTAATTAAATAACATAAAATGGGAGATTTTTTTTAAAATAGATGAATTTGATAATAATAATAATAATGTTATTATTATTATGGTATCATAAATTATTTCGCTATTAAATGATTTTAACTAGATTATTAATGAGGTGAAATAGTTATGTGAAATTAATGAGGCCTTTTGGTATCTCCAAGATACATATTTTAAACAAGGAGTTTCAGATTCAATGATGATTCGTTAAATAAAGTAAGGAATTTCAGAATGAATACAGAATAATTTTTATTTACAAAAGGTGTTGGGTTTTATCTAAGGTTGGATAATGTTAATAATGTGATTATTATTACTATATATTCATGAGTATAATAATTATTATTAATTACGGTTTTTATTATTATTATAAAGAATAATAATAATGTAAAAGATGGATTTGATTAATTGTTGTGAAATATTGGTTTCATTTATTTAAATTGAGTTAAATGCAATTTAATTATACGGTTTGTAGTGGGGATTTTTAGGTTTTATCAATTTATTTTTTAATAGATGATAATAATAATGATGGTTATTATTATAGGGATTTCATTTATTTAATTTGAGGATGGAATGAGTTTAATTAATTGAATTATTGGCGGTTTGTTTTAATTAATTTAATGTCGTGATAATTTAATTAAATAACATATAAATGAGGATTTGGGTGTTATAAAAGAATGTTAATTTTAAATGAGGTGTAATTGAGGAGTTTGAGGTTACCAAAGAATGGTAATATTATATGGTAATTTTGAATGAGGAATAAATATGGATTTGGGTTTAATTAAATTAAATTCAAGGCAATAAGGATTATAATTATTTCAAAAAAATAAAGGTGTTTTTAATTAATGTTTAAAAAGAATTTATTTAATTGATGTAATGTATATATTTTATTTAATTAATTAATGGTTATTTATTTAATTAAATAAAATAGTTAGAGTTTTTACTTATTTAAATTCTTTTGGAGGGAATTTAATTATTTTGATGTGTTAATGATGTTTTGGGTATTACCTAATAGGGATGCAAAATAAATAATGACATATATGATATAATTTTTAATAAAAATTATAATAATAATATTATTATTAAATAAAATCAATTAGTTTGATAGGGTATTAATTAGAAGATTTAGGGAGGTGATTGAATGGAGGGGGCGCACTGCATATGCAGTGCGACCTGCACTTTCCCCACTATGAGGTGCATGACACACCTTCAACTGGGATCCTCTCCACACATCGAACCCTTTCGGTGTCTTCATTAGTCTTTTCTTCCTCATCCAGGTGATTCCATTTTCATATATTTTTGGATTCACATCATCTTTTTGGATCCTCCCTCGTCCTATTTTCTTAGCTAAAAAACTAAGGGTCAAGATTAATTATGTTTCCATGTTTCTTTGGTTCTACAGTTGTGTAGTGGGATCCTCTAGACCTGTTGGTCCAGTTTTCGACTACCTCTACCAAGGGTGAAGCATTTTGGCTCAGTTTCAGTTCATTACCTCCATTCCATGTACAATTATATACTTGTGGTTTTGTTTCGCATCATTCAATTAAGGGTTTGGTATTTTTTATGAGTCAATGGTACCTAGTTAGTTGTTTGATGGTTTTACTAATTTGATTCCAGGTACCTGTTTAATATATTTATTTTTTTATCATTGTAGACAATACACACACACACACACACTATATATATATATATATATAAATGAATGTGTGTGCACATTAAAAAGATGACTAGTTTTTGATTGGTTGTCTATGTATATCAATGTGAAGAATATGAAATTTGTTCCACCCTAAGGCAGGATCCCTTTCCATGTCCTAAATATTACATATGTATTAATAAATTTCTTACTGATATTTTATTATAAATTAAATATTTTCAGTGTAGTATTTATATTGAAGGTCTCTTAATGTGAATTTATCCTGATTAATGATTATAAATGATAAATTTCATAACTGATTTCTGTGATATGTAATATCAATTTTTTTTTTAAAAAACCCTAAAATCAAGGTGCACTACATTAAAAAAAATGTAGTGGTAGTGTTATATCATGTTTTCTTATGGTTTGGGTATTCCTTATATCATTCTAATAGTACTAATATATGACTGTTTGATTCCATAGAATGAATATTTTATTGTTGAATTAAACATGTGATGATTAGGTTCTTGAATAGTGTTAATTATTTATTGAATTAATTAAGGGATATTGATCTTGTTGAATATGTTAATTAATTGGGAATTAATAAAATGTGAACAATGTGTTAAAATAATTATGCAGAGTGGATATATAGAATGACATAATTAATTCGTTAAAATTAAATATGGGATGTGATTTGTTTTAAAGATTATATAATTGATAGATTATTTAATGGTAAAGAGTACATAGTTAATTATTGTGTTAACTGATATATTTGATATATTTAACTAATCTATTTGACTATTAAGGGAATAAGGATAATTTATTGGAGAATTAGTTATCATGTTTTTGGTTAATGAATTGGGATAATTAAATGTTGTGTTAATTATCTAGTTGACTAGATTGTAGTTAGGAAAAACTAAATGTTAATTAATTATTAACTGTTAAGATGATGAGTGGTTAATTAATTATAGAATTATTCGACAAAAGATTTATATTTTTAATTATTTTTTCAATTAATTATTGGATTTGATTAATTAATTTATGATTTAATTAATGAACGGTATTTTGGGGTGTTAAACATGGAATTATACATCAATGATATATATATATGTATGACTGATAAACGCTTGGTAAGACAAGGAATGATTCTCCAAATACTCATGGGGTGCTAGACATGGCTTTCTATACCAATCATGAAAATAAATATTCTTTTTGGGGTATGGACTAATGATCCAAATACCCATGGATTGTGAGACGTGGACTGATGCTCAAATATTCAAGATGGTTCTATAAATGATGTTCTACACCCATTTATTGATATTGGATTGTGGGTCTAATTGGTAATAAAAAAACTAAAATAAATGGTTAATGAATGACAATGTTATGTAATGAATTGTGAATTTAAAATGGGAAATGGTTCATACCCTAACAGAGTTGAGGGAATTATTGATATACAGGTGTCTAGGGGAACCTGGCAATTTATGCAGTTAAATAATGAATTAATATTAATGTGTTAAACAATTTATTTATAAAATATATTTGTATAGTTCTTGATCAGAACATTATTTCTGACTATGGGCTGAAGCAGGAATCTATTTCTGTTGTCTCTCAGGAACCTGTACAGTTTTTAGTTTATTTATTCAATTCGGGTGTTATTCATTATACATGCACACTATTTACATTTCACCGTCTGGATATGAATAGACAGTAGTTATGTCAGCCTACTGAGATGTATATCTCACATCCCACTTAGGAAACCATTTCACTAGGGTATCTGAGTAGTCCTTTCTAGTTTGTAGTACTATAGACAATGGAATATTCTTGTTGCATCATGATAGTTCTTGGAGATAAGGGAAAAGGACTAAGCTGAGCTTAGGATGCTTGTGAATTTTTCCCTTAGGGGCATTTATCCTTTCGATTATTTATTAACTAATATGGAAAACATGTTGTTTTTTAACTGCTTTCAAATATGTATCAATAACATTCTATTCATTCATCTGTTATATTAAACCTATATTTCATTGCTTTGTCAATTATCTATTGTTTCTTCAGCTATTGATTGTTATTTACTCTGATATACCACTATGAAACTCTAATAAGTTGGTATAGTCTCCCTGTTATCACCTCTTAAGACCCTCACTACTAGTCGGAAGTCTCTTGTGTACGAGGAGATGCGCTTGAGGTTATGTGCTGACCGGTCCGGCCACCGGTTTAGGGGTGTGCTGGGTCAGTATGTTACAATGTGGTATTATAGGCTTTTCTTCCTTTGTCTTTCTATTTCATTGTTTGTAGACAAGAGATTGGAATTGTGTTGATTATTGGGTTAATATTTTAGCTAGGGAATGATCACCCCACATATGGGAAATGACAATGTGGAAAAGGTTTGTATTTTTGTTCATGTTGTTCACCGTTATAGTTGATATGATTTCATCAGGAGTGACTGGTTTATTTTCTACTCTTGATTGATTATGAATTTTATTAATTTTTTTTTACCTTTGTCTGATATGTAAAGGAAGTTTCATTACATGCATCTTATTAGGAACTAATAGATTAGCATGCCATGTATATATGCCATGTCATGTAGTTGCATTAGTAGGATGCCTACTATAATATATATTTTCTGCCTTGAATGTAGGCTATGTATAGTACTTATTTAGTATAACTTGTTAGATATCAATTTTCAGTGATGTAATTAACATGTTTGAGTGATAATATGCAATGTGTATGTGCCATGCTCTTGTGTGTATATCAAGTTTTAGTGGTTTCAACATGTTGATATGGGTTAGCTACTTGAAGTGATAAGTTATATTTCTTAAAAATCATTGGTTTCTTTTGATAACTCTATAAGGATTCAATTATGAAGGAACTGATTTTCAGTTCTAAGGTGTATTGGTGACTTATAACAGTGAAAAATGATACCCCAAGTATTCAAACAATTAAAAAGGGATGCAAGAGTCGAAATGATAAAAGAAAAACTAGATATCTTAAATGATTCAAATTCCAATGGTAAGGTGTATGGGTGCCTTATATACTTGTAGATAGACATCCATGTGACTAAACCATATAACCATAGTATTTTTGAAAATGGATATCAATGTAAAACTGTTGAGTATTTATTGTAATGAAATTTTTGGGGTTACTTTTTGAAGAATCTGGTTTGAATAAATGGGACCTTTGGCAGTCTCCTTTATGGTAAAAGGAATTTTGCTGCAAAATTTCCAATTTCATTTTAATAACAATATAAGTGAAAATTTTAAAGATGATTTTTGTTATAGGATGTATGTTTTTCTCTGGGTTATTGATTGAGAACCATGTTACTTATTGTGAAAAATTACTTGTGTGTTTGATGAAATTCATTCAAATGTTAAAAGGGTGAAATGAATTAATTAAAATGGCTAAAATGAAAAAGGGGATTCTGAACCATGGGATATTGGTTTTCTGTGACCATGATGGAGGGTTACATTTTATGTTTCATAAGGGGATAACCCATGGAAGGTATTACCCTTCTAATTTTTTTGGTGTTAAGGTTGGTTTGTCCCACTACTCGGGATGAATGTTTTTGACACTAGTGTTTTGACATGCTGATAAGTTTAATTAATATATTTTATGATAAATGTTTTAAGTGGTGATCGTAGTTTGAGGAATATTACTTGAATGAATTAAGGTGTTCTAAAATATAACATTGATCAGCGGATGTTCAATTTTATTGACATCAGTGGAAATCCTAAGGTGGTAGTGTCACATCGTTTTTGGTAAACGTATCGGTAGGTGATGTCAAACATTTTTAACAGTTTCGCTTAGTAGTAGTTCGACTTATCTTTTTTGTGTCCATGGTTTTCTCTTAGTGCTATCTTCCGAATGCGAAGAGCATGTTCCATATCTTGACCTTATCATGGGGACACTAGGATATCATCATTCTTACACCACGGTAACATTCTTAATATGTTGTTGTGATTGATGAGTGGTTTTTTTCTGGGTAATATGTCGAATTCATGGTTTCTTTGGAATATTCCTTCATTCATGTTGGTGGAAATTAGTTTTTTATATGGCCTTGTGATGGATTGACTTGCTAATTTCACCAGAGGATGGGTGTGGAATTTGGTGTACATATTGTTTTTGATGTAATAAATTTAGAAGCCACATCACCAGTTTAAGGGTAGAGTGGGTTTTGAGACCATATTGTCTTTACAACATATTATGTGCCACCAGTATCTATTGTTCGATCTACATTAAACCATTTTCTTTAAATGGGTTCCATGTATATCCTTGGATGTAAGCATCATTTTGGGGAGCATTGGCTAGGGTTTTAATGAATAAAGTGGTTGGTCTTATATTTTGGTTAGTAGTGTGTTTGGAGTTTGGAAAAATAATATATTTTTTCAAGAGAAACTTTTCAACCTTCATGGGTCAAAAAAAATTTGTAGTCCAGATGAATTCTTGGGGATTCCAAGTATTTATGGTGAGTATAGTGAAAAGTCCCATGTTTTTTAACCAGGATTGATTTTTATGTTTTTAAAAATAAATCATTGATAGGTTGGATTTTAAAACGTGCTCTGGAACATTATTCCATGTGTTGGAATACATAATGTTGTTTTTTTTACTTGGCTGGATACCTGATAAATTTCTCGAGTCTCTCGATAAGTCTCTGGAGCACTATATCCAAAAAATACAACTTTAATTGATCTGCATGGGATGCACAAAGTTACGGTCGATCCTTTGAAACATACCCAATTTAATATTTCATTTATTTTAATTAAATAATATTAAATTGGATATTTGTGTTTAAATACAATAAAGTGTAAATAATAATTATGTTATTATTATATATGGTTTCATAAATTATTTTGATGTTAAAATATTTTACAGGATGATTAATGTTGTGTAACAGTAGTGTGAAATTAACGAGGCCTTTGGATATATCAAAGATGTTTTTTTAAATGTGGAGTTTCTTATTTAATTAATATGCATTTAATAAAATAAGGAGTTTCAGAATTAATAAATATATTTTTTATATAATAGAGGGGTTGGGTTTTATCAATAGTTGAATAATCATAATAATGATATTATTATTATTATAGTTTTATAATTATAATAATAATTATTAACTATGGTTTTCATTACTACTATGATGAATTATAATAATGGAAAATTAGAATTTAGTTAATTTTCATGAAACATTGGTTTCATTTATAAAAATTGAGTTAAATAGAATTTAACTAAATGATGTGTAGTGGTGAATTTTGGATTTTATTAAAGATATGTTTTATTATTTGATAATAAAAAATTTGGTTATAATTATGGAAATTACATTTATTTAATTTGAGTATGAAATTAATTTAATTAAATAAGTTTTGGGGGGGGGGGTTTTGTAATTAAATTAAAGCTCTGATAATTTAATTAAATGACATGTAAATGAGGAGTTGGGTGTCCTCAGAGAATGGAAATATTAAATAGTAACATTAAATGATGTGTAAATTAGGATTTTAAGTTTATAAAATAATGGGAAAATTAAATTATAATATTAAATGATGATTAAAACTGGAGTTCGGTTTAATCGAATTAAATTCAAGGTAATGAAGAATTAAATTAATTAAGGATTGATAGAGGGTTCTTTAATTAATGATTAAGATAGTATATTTAATAGCTATGAGGTAGAGGTTTTATATAAATAATTCATGTTGAGTTAATTAATTAAATATATGAGTTAGAGTTTTAATTTAATTTAATTTGGTTGAAGAGAATTTAATTATTTTGACATGTAAATGATGTATTGGGTTTTATGTAATAGGGTTGTAAAATAATTAAGGAAAAGTGTAATATAAATTTTATTATTGTTATTGCTATTAAATTAAATATATTAGTTTAATAGGTTATTGATTAGATGATTGAGATAGGTTAATGGAAAGAGGAGGTGCACTGCGTAAACAGCACGACCCGCAGCAGCCCCCCTATGAGGCACGCTACACACCTTCAACCAAGCTCCTCTCCGAACATCGAATCATTTCGGTCATTTCAATGTTTGTGTCCACCTCATAAATATGTGTGTCTCTGAATATGTTTTGTGATTCGTATTGACCATCTGGATCCTCCCTCACCCTATTTTCTTTGTCGAAACCGTAAGTCTTGGAATTAATTGTGTGTCCCTATTTCTTTGGTTCTAGGGTTGTGTAATGGGTTCCTCTTGGACCGTTGGTCCTTTTTTTGACTACCACCACCAAGGGCAAAGTGTTTCTACTCATTTTTAGTTCATATGATCTATTTCATGTAAGGTTATATACTTGTGGTTTTGTTTTGTCACGACCCGCCCTCGGGGTCCGTGTCGTGACTACCCCAAGCCCGCCTTCCATAGGCACGGGGCTGGCGACTAGCACCAAGGCGTAAATCCCGGTAAAAAGGGAAGGCATTGCCTTTGAAAAGTAACAAACACCACAGAGTAAGCAAGCAGAATGTAAACACTAAACAAACCAGAGTACAACTGAAAGTGCGGAAAAGTAAATGGGCCAGAATAAAAACCCAAACTAAAAGTAAAGTACAACTCGAAAGGGAAAACATCAACTGAAAAGTAAAAGCCGCTACACCGAGCTGTCCACTGGAAATCCCACCTGAAGGGTGGGTACAGATTGCTCCTCTGCTCCACGGGTCCCGTCGTCCGCTCCGAGCACGTCCCGCCCAGTGGTCCACCTCCGGGTACCGTCCCGCTCTACAAGCCTCAGCTAAGGTCAACGCTGTCCGTCGTCTGCAACCAACACAACGTAGTGCGGGCAAAGCCCGTGCAGGGGTGAGTATAAGCTACTCAGTAGGGACCCCGAGACCCCTGAAGGTCTCTCAAAATCCATAAAGGATAAACCACGAAGAAAGATACAATCACGAAGTAACAAACGACCCTGCTTAGGTATATGCCCATACATATACCTAAGTCATCAATTCAAATACGCTCCAACCTCCGAGCCCAAGTACAACTCAGTCCACACAGGATAGTAAACGTATTCCACACAGGAAAGCAAAACGTAATCCACACAGGATTGCACAACACAATCCACACAGGAAAGCAATAGGGTTCAGATCACACAGGTATACTTCTTCAAGGACGATAAAGATGATCACTGATCCATCTAAGTCGTCGGACCCACGAAGGATCGATAGGTAACTAACCCCCGCTATGACCCACACAGGATCGGGCCCACACAGGACCTGTAGGCGCTGGCTCACACAGAACCGCTGAGCGCAAGGACCCACACAGGATCGGGCCCACACAGGACCAGTAGCACTGATCCACGTAGCATCGCTGAGTGCTGAAGTCGTCGTCGTCGAATCCACACAGGATCTCTGTACTGTCGTCGTCGCAGTCACAGTAGCAGTAGCAGCAGTAGTCGTAGCAGTAGAACAGTCGCAGCCAGCACTAGGGTTCCCGCACATAGCAAGCTCGTTCGGAGGGTCCGCTCCACGAGCCGAGAGACTGATACATCAACTGTCACGAAGACCAGAGTTGATGTATCCAAAAGTTCCGTATCGTCAACAGGAACTCAACGCAACAGACGGCGCGTCGATCGGACGCCCGGTCTGAGAGTTATTGGCATTTTCGTCTCTGGGGCCCGGTTGGTTTTTAAGGCAAAACCAACCCGACCGTACTCCACCTGCGTCCAAACCTCGGGCGGAGTATGCCAAAAGATTCGTCTCACTAAGAGGGACACAACACAGCTGACGGCACGTCAATCGGACGTCCGTAGCTCAAGATATGAGCGTTTCCGCTCCGAAGGCCCGGTTGGTTTCGTGAACGAACCAACCCGGCCGAACTCAAAGTAAACCAAAACCTTGAGTGCGATATACCGAAACGACCGTCTCGATCCAAGGATCGCGTTGCCACAGACGGTTCGTCATTCGGAGGTCCGAGGCTCAAGATATGGCCAAAAGACCGGAACTGGTTAGAAACGGGGGGGTTCGGGTCCGGGCCGACCCGGCCCGACCCCCCCCCCCCCCCCCCCCTGGGGCGGCCCGGCCGGACGGCCGGCCGGCGGAGCGTCGGCGCGGCGGCGGCGCGGCGGCGCGGCGGCCGCGGCGGCCTGGCGCCTGGCGCCGCACGAGGTGGGCACGCGGGGGGCTAAGCCCCCGCTGATTGAGAGGCGGCGCGACCTTTGTGCCGCGCCTTTGCAACAAAACGGCCCCCACGTGGGGGCCGGTTTTGGAGAAGTAAACCGGGGGGCTGCTGCCCCCCCCCCCCCTTCATGGAACCGCCCCCCTCTTAAAGAGGGGGGTTTTATACGCTGGCTGGGGGATTAATTCCCCCGGTTTAACATCATCCGGCCGGCCAGCTGGCCGGTCGGTTTTCTCCAACGGGACCGGAAATTCCGGTCCCCTCTTCGGCTTCCGACGCCGGCGGCCCGGCCGCCGGTCTACTCATCCCGCCGCGGCCCGGAACCGGGCGTGGTCTCCTCGTCCCGCCGCGGCCCGGAACCGGCCGCGGTGTTCGTCGTCCGGCACGGTGCGACGGCACAGCGCCCCTTCGTCGTGCCTTGATTCCTTTTAACGTGGCGCTACAGCGTCGCGTTCTTGAAGATTCTTCCTCGGCGTGGCGCGACGGCGCCGCGCAAAATATTTGCACGATTATCCGCGTGGTGCGACGGCACCACGCCACTTGCTTCCACCCGCAAGAATAAACAAGAACGATGGAGGGGGTTCGGCCGTGTTCGTGCGGTCTGGCCCCCTCACGTTAAAATAATAACGCAACTTTAAATAATTCAAAGCCACACGTTAGACTTTCTAAATTCACGATCAAGAATAAAATAATTAAACCAAAAAGAAATCAACATCCCCTACCTTGGTATAAGGTTCGATGATTTGTCTACGTTCCGCGGAAGACGACGTCGCGGAGGTCGGGTGTCGCGGTCGTCGTTCGTCAAATTCGTTGACGAAGGGATGCGTCCGATGCGATACGTCATTGGCGAAACTTCTCAAGTCGACGAAGGAAAACCGAGGAGGAAGCGGTGTCTCCCTTTCTTTGACGTGGAGAGAAGATAGAACGGCGGGTCGGTGTTCTTCGCGTTCTTCAAGGAGGAAGATGAAGTTATTCAAAGTGTAGAACTCTTCTTCTCTCAAATCTCCACACAACACAGCAAATCCCCAAAATAAAATAAGCTACACCTTATTTTATTTTCACTTTGCCAACCTTTCAAAATTAAAAAGTTGAATTCATTACATTAATTAAAATCTAGAGTTGTCAAAAAAATTAAATGAAGAGATAAGTTGGCAAGAATTAATGTAGGGGAGAGCCACATAATTTAAGAGGGGGTTTAGAGGGGTTAGGGAATTTGAAAAGGTGGGGGCTCGTGTGGGCCCCACCTCCCTCATAACCACACATGGGAAGTTGGGTGGTTGTGGGCCCCACCAACAACTTCCCATGAGAGAGTCTAAACACCACGAATAAAATAAAATTCACACACAATTTTATTTTACTTATCTTTTAATCCCCAAAACTAACTTTCAACCCGCAACAAACGCAACTCCCGAAAAGGTCTGAATTAGCGAATTTCGGCACTGCGAGTTCATCGGTGCCCTCGGATTTCAATTCCAAGCACCGGATCAAAAGTTAGGAAAACCCACTCGTTCGTTCACTGAACGTACCCGAGCCAAACTTCGGAAATTGATTCCGGGCACTCCGGGCCTCGGAATCAGGTGCCGTCTGAAACCGCACACTTGTAAAATTCTAAAGAAAATTAAGAAAAAATTTCCCTTGAATTTTACGGGTCTTTACATTACTCCCACCTCAGGGCTTTACGTCCCCGTAAAGATACATCAAAAACTAGGGAAACAAATGAGGGTACTGAGCACGCATCTGAGCCTCCCGATCCCATGTGCTCTCCTGGAGATTCCCGTGCTGCCATCTGATGCGCACAAGAGGAATCGATCGCCCACGCAGGACCCGCTCCTGTCAATCCTCTATCTCCACCGGGACCTCCGCAAAAGTTTCCCCATCGTCAACGTCAAGCTCCCCATGATCAATGATGTGCATCGGGTCGTGCACGTATCTCCTCAACTGGGATACGTGGAAGACGTCGTGCACCCGGTGCAACTGAGGTGGTAGAGCCAGGTGATAAGCCACCTCACCAATCCTGCTGAGAATCTGGAAGGGTCCGATGAAGCGCGGAGATAACTTGCCGCCTCGACCAAATCTCCGAATACCACGTCGAGGTGAGACCCGCAAGAAGACGTGGTCGCCATCCTCGAACTCCAGTGGCCTCCGCCTCCTGTCAGCATATGACTTCTGCCAGCTCTGAGCTGTCCTCATCCGCTCCTGGATGACCTGGACCTTCTCTGTCGTGGCCTGGACCATCTCTGGTCCCACGAGTGCTGACTCCCAAGGGTCTGTCCAGCACAAAGGAGATCTACATGGTCGGCCGTACAACGCCTCGTATGGTGCCATCCCGATGGTGGAGTGGTAGCTGTTGTTGTATGCGAACTCCACCAAGGGTAGGTGGTCCTCCCAGCTACAACCAAAGTCGAGGACACATGCGCGGAGCATGTCCTCGAGAGTCTGAATGGTCCTCTCCGTCTGACCATCCGTCTGAGGGTGAAAAGCTGTGCTAAGACGTAGCTGCATCTCGAACGCCTCCTGCAACCCCTTCCAAAGCCGGGAAGTAAAGCGGGCATCTCGATCAGAGACGATAGATGATGGCACGCCGTGGAGCCGCACAATCTCCTGAACGTAGAGACGTCCCAAGCTCTCTACTGAGCCCTGCTCTCTGATGGGTAAGAAGTGTGCCGACTTGGTGAGTCGGTCAACAATCACCCAGATGGAGTCGTGACCTCTAGAAGTGCGTGGAAGTCCAGTCACGAAGTCCATAGATATGCCATCCCACTTCCACTCTGGAACCTCCAAGGGCTGTACCAAGCCTGCTGGTACCTGATGCTCTGCCTTCACCTGCTGGTAGGTGAGGCATCGAGAAACGAACTCTGCTACAGCCTTCTTCATGCCCGGCCACCAGTGCTGTCGTCTGAGGTCCTGGTACATCTTCGCCACTCCAGGATGTACCGCTAAAGGAGAAGTGTGAAACTCTCTCAGCACTTCCTCTCGCAAAGAAACTGGTACCATGGTACGCCCTCTGAAAAGGATTCCGTGCTCTGCTCCAAGGGAGAAACCATCAGGTGCCTGTCCCGAGGATATCTGTGCACGCCGTGTCTCACAGTCAGCGTCCTCACGCTGTGCCTCTCTGACCCGCTGCAGTAGTGGAGGAGTGACTGTGAGAGACTGAAGAAAGGCTGCTCCATCTCTATCCACGAAGGATATCTGCAAAGAGGCTAGCTGCTCTGTCGCCTCCTCAAGTAGCTGAATGCCCGTCCTCCTGCTGAGGGCATCGGCTACTACGTTACCCTTACCCGGAGTATAGACTATCTCAATGTCATAGTCCTGGAGGAACTGAAGCCATCGCCGCTGTCTCAGGTTCAGGTCCTTCTGCGAGAAGATATACCTGAGACTCTGATGATCGGAAAAGACTGTAAAGCGCTCGCCCATCAGATAGTGTCGCCATGTCTTCAGAGCGAAGACCACTGCTGCTAACTCCAGGTCATGGGTAGCGTAGTTCTGCTCATGCGGCCTCAACTGACGTGATCCATAGGCGATCACGGCCCGCACCTGCATCAGAACACATCCGAGTCCGGTCCCTGATGCATCGCAGTAGACTACGTACCCTACTCCCTCCTCAGGCATCCTCAAGATAGGTGCGCAAGTCAATCTCTGTCTCAGCTCCTGGAAGCTCTGCTGACATCTTTCTGTCCATACGAAGGGTTTCCCCTTCTTCGTCAATGCTGTGAGTGATGCCGCAACTCTAGAGAAGTCTGGCACGAATCTCCGATAATATCCAGCTAGTCCCAAGAAACTCCGAACCTCAGTCATGCTCCTGGGTGGCTCCCAAGCTAACACATCCTCAATCTTCTCGGGATCCACTGCAACTCCCGCCTCAGAGATAACGTGTCCCAAAAAGTGGACCTCACGTATCTAGAACTGGCACTTCGAGAGCTTACCATAAAGCTGGTGCTCTCAGAGTGTGTCAAGAACAACTCGCAAGTGATAGGCGTGCTCCTCCTCTGTCGTAGAGTAAATCAGAATGTCGTCGATGAAGACCACGACAAACCGATCGAGGTATGGCTGAAAGATCCTGTTCATGAGAGCCATGAACACTGCTGGGGCATTGGTTACACAGAAAGGCATAACCAAGAACTCATAGTGGCCATACCGACATCTGAAGGCTGTCTTCTGCACATCCTCGTCTCTGACTCTGAGCTGATGATAGCCTGACCTGAGGTCTATCTTGGAGAACCACCGTGCTCCCTTGAGCTGATCAAAGAGGTCATCAATCCTCGGTAGCGGATACTTGTTCCTCACTGTCACCTGGTTCAGGCGACGATAGTCAACACAAAGTCGCAAGCTCCCGTCCGCCTTCTTGGCGAACAATATCGGGGAAGCCCAGGGTGAAACACTGGGTCGGATGAACCCCTTGCCCTGCAAGTCTTCCAACTGTACCCGTAGCTCTCGAAGCTCGGCGGGGGCCATCCGATATGCTGGATTGGATATCGGGGCTGTCCCGGGGTACAAGTCAATATAAAAGTCTACCTCTCTGCGAGGAGGTAGCCCTGGAACGTCATCGGGAAAAACGTCCGCAAACTGATCCACCACTGCAGGAAAACCAGGACTCCGCACGTCAACTGATCCAAGGATGAGGCTAGCCAACTGATGAGTGATGGGCTGTCCTCTCCTCCGCGGATGTCCATCCTGTGCTGCTAAGGCTCCCTTCTCGACGGTGAAGGTGAACCTGCTCCCGTCGGTGCGTACACATCGCACCTTGCACCTAAAACAGTCAATCTGTGCATGGACCGTAGATAGCCAATCCATGCCCAAGATGACGTCGTAAGGCCTCGACGCTGCTACAAGAAGATCCCAGCCGAAGCTCTCGCCTCCTAGAGTAAGCTCACACTGCCGGCACCAGTGCGTAATCATCGAGTCTGCTCCCGTAGGAGTCTCTAGCCGTAAGGATCGAGCCAACGGCTCTGTCGGAATCTCCGAGCTCCGAGCAAGGGCAGCGGCTATGAAAGAGTGACTCGCTCCTGTGTCTATAAGAACTGCAGCAAGGGTGGAATAGACACAGATAGTACCTCGAATCATCTCGGGTGCGCCGTGGTCGTAGGCCTCTGCTGCCTGGAGCTGTGCCTGTCGCTGCCTGCCAGCTCCCTGTGGTCGGGGTGGACCTCCTGGTGGTGGTGGTGGTAGAGCCTCAAAGCGTCGGCCACCACCGGCTCCTCGTCCAGCTCCTCTGACTCGTCCGCCTCCTCCCTGCGGACCGCCACGGTCGACCCTCTGCCTCCGCCTCGGTGGTCCATCAACTGATGCTGCTCTTCGGCACGGCGGGTCGGGCAGTCACGAGCCATGTGGCCCTGCCCGCCGCATGAGTAGCACTGTCTGCCTCTCGTAAGACTGGCTCCGCGCTGTGTGCCCCGCACTGCTGAGCCAGTGCCCTGAGATCGTCTGCCCGAAGGTCTGGTCTTTCTGGACCCCTGAGTCATCCGTCGACTGCCTGCTGCAGATGACTCTGCCACGTGCCGCCCCGCGGTGGGTCTCTGTGCTGGTGTAGACTCAGCAAGGAAGCTCTCGATCAGAAGGGCCCGCTCCAGTACTCCTTTCTGAGTCAGTATGCTGAGGGAGATCAGCGATGCCCTGATCTCGTGTCTCAAACCCTGCTCGAAGGTCCGGGCCCGGAATAATGGGTCCCGTACCATGTCTGTCGAGTAGCGCGAGAGATCGGTAAATCTCGCCGAGTACTGAGCGACTGTCATGCTGCCCTGCCGCAGCTGTAGAAGCTCCTGGATACGCACCGCACGAAGGGTGGCTGGGTCGAACTCCGAGCGGAAAAGCCTCTCAAAGTCCGTCCAAATAAGAGATGCCTCATCGTGCACCTGGAGCATCAAGCTCCACCATCGTCCTGCTGCTGCGTTTAGTAGGCTCGCAGCGAGGATCACCATGAGGTCTGCTGGTGTCCTCACTAGCCTAAACACTCGAACCACTGCCTCCATCCAGTCCTCTGCTGCCTGGGGATCCGTCTCCCCGCGAAACCTGGGCGGTCGCTGGCACTGAAACTCATGCAGTGCGGTGAGGCGACGTGCATCGTCAGCGGCTGCTGCTGGAAGCATCGGGGGCTCGGCGGGTAAAGCTACCGCCGGTGCCACTACTGGTAAAGGGCCCTGCACCGAGGCCTCGTTGCTCGGTGGGCTGTCGTCTCGCTCGACTCTCGGAACCCTAGCTGGCTGCCGTCGTGGGGCCATCATGAAAAGGAAACAAGTGCACCACGGTCAGAACAATATACCTGGTGAGCTGATATAAGTAATCACAAAGAAAACATTGAAACACACACGCAATCAATGTTTTCGTGCATTAAGTCGGAAATCAGAAGTCAGGGTCCTGGTGTACGGATACGTCGGCCGCCGCACCAACACTGGACTCCCTGGACTGATAACCACACTCAATACGCTAAACATTATTGCTTCACATAGAAAAGATCAGAGTTCGCGGTAGAACTGAACCCCTCTGATACCAATTTGTCACGACCCGCCCTCGGGGTCCGTGCCGTGACTACCCCAAGCCCGCCTTCCATAGGCAAGGGGCTGGCGACTAGCACCAAGGCGTAAATCCCGGTAAAAAGGGAAGGCATTGCCTTTGAAAAGTAACAAACACCACAGAGTAAGCAAGCGGAAAGTAAACACTAAACAAAGCAGAGTACAACTGAAAGTGAGGAAAAGTAAATGGGCCAGAATACAAACCCAAACTAAAAGTAAAGTACAACTCGAAAGGGAAAACAGCAACTGAAAAGTAAAAGCCGCTACACCGAGCTGTCCACTGGAAATCCCACCTGAATGGTGGGTACAGATAGCTCCTCTGCTCCACGGGTCCCGCCGTCCGCTCCGAGCACGTCCCGCCCAGTGGTCCACCTCCGGGTACCGTCCCGCTCTGCAAGCCTCAGCTAAGGTCAACGCTGTCTGTCGTCTGCAACCAACACAACGTAGTGCGGGCAAAGCTCGTGCAGGGGTGAGTATAAGCTACTCAGTAGGGACCCCGAGACCCCTGAAGGTCTCTCAAAATCCACAAAGGATAAACCACGAAGAAAGATACAATCACAAAGTAACAACCGACACTGCTTAGGTATATGCCCATACATATACCTAAGTCATCAATTCAAATACGCTCCAACCTCCGAGCCCAAGTACAACTCAGTCCACACAGGATAGTAAACGTATTCTACACAGGAAAGCAAAACGTAATCCACACAGGATTGCACAACACAATCCACACAGGAAAGCAATAGGGTTCAGCTCACACAGGTATAATTCTTCAAGGACGATAAAGATGATCACTGATCCATCTAAGTCGTCGGACCCACGAAGGATCGATAGGTAACTAACCCCCGCTATGACCCACACAGGATCGGGCCCACACAGGACCTGTAGGCGCTGGCTCACACAGAACCGCTGAGCGCAAGGACCCACACAGGATCGGGCCCACACAGGACCTGTAGCACTGAACCACGTAGGATCACTGAGTGCTGAAGTCGTCGTCGTCGAATCCACACAGGATCTCTGTACTGTCGTCGTCGCAGTCACAGTAGCAGTAGCAGCAGTAGTCGTAGCAGTAGAACAGTCGCAGCCAGCACTAGGGTTCCCGCACATAGCAAGCTCGTTCAGAGGGTCCGCTCCACGAGCCGAGATGCTGATACATCAACTGTCACGAAGACCAGAGTTGATGTATCCAAAAGTTCCGTATCGTCAACAGGAACTCAATGCAACAGACGGCGCGTCGATCGGACGCCCGGTCTGAGAGTTATTGGCATTTTCGTCTCCGGGGCCCGGTTGGTTTTTAAGGCAAAACCAACCCGACCGTACTCCACCTGCGTCCAAACCTCGGGCGGAGTATGCCAAAAGATTCGTCTCACTATGAGGGACACAACACAGCTGACGGAACGTCAATCGGACGTCCGTAGCTCAAGATATGAGCGTTTCCGCTCCGAAGGCCCGGTTGGTTTCGTGAACGAACCAACCCGGCCGAACTCAAAGTTAACCGAAACCTTGAGTTCGATATACCGAAACGACCGTCTCGATCCAAGGATCGCGTTGCCGCTCCACGAGGTGGGCACGCGGGGGGCTAAGCCCCCGCTGATTGAGAGGCGGCGCGGCCTTTGTGCCGCGCCTTTGCAACAAAACGCCCCCCACGTGGGGGCCGGTTTTGGAGAAGTAAACCGGGGGGCTGCTGCCCCCCCCCCTTCATGGAACCGTCCCCCTCTTAAAGAGGGGGGTTTTATATGCTGGCCGGGGGATTAATTCCCCCGGTTTAACGTCATCCAGCCGGCCAGCTGGCCGGCCGGTTTTCTCCAACGGGACCGGAAATTCCGGTCCCCTCTTCGGCTTCCGACGCCGGCGGCCCGGCAGCCGGTCTTCTCATCCCGCCACGGCCTGGAACCGGCCGTGGTCTCCTCGTCCCGCCGCGGCCCGGAACCGGCCGCGGTGTTCGTCGTCCGGCACGGTGCGACGGCACCGCGCCCCTTCGCCGTGCCTTGATTCCTTTTAACGTGGCGCGACGGCGTCGCGTTCTTGAAGATTCTTCCTCGGCGTGGCGCGACGGCGCCGCGCAAAATATTTGCACGATTATCCGCGTGGTGTGACGGCACCACGCCACTTGATTCCACCCACAAGAATAAACAAGAACGATGGAGGGGGTTCGGCCGTGTTCGTGCTGTCCGGCCCCCTCGCGTTAAAATAATAACGCAACTTTAAATAATTCAAAGCCACACGTTAGACTTGCTAAATTCACGATCAAGAATAAAATAATTAAACCAAAAAGAAATCAACAACCCCTACCTTGGTATAAGGTTCGAAGATTTTTCTACGTTCCGCGGAAGACGATGTCGCGGAGGTCGGGCGTCGCGGTCGTCGTTCGTCAAATCCGTTGACGAAGGGATGCGTCCGATGCGATACTTCGTTGGCGAAACTTCTCAAGTCGACGAAGGAAAACCGAGGAGGAAGTGGTGTCTCCCTTTCTTTGACATGGAGAGAAGATAGAACGGCGTGTCGGTGTTCTTCGCGTTTTTCAAGGAGGAAGATGAAGTTCTTCAAAGTGTAGAACTCTTCTTCTCTCAAATCTCCAAACAACACAGCAACTCCCCAAAATAAAATAAGCTACACCTTATTTTATTTTCACTTTGCCAACCTTTCAAAATTCAAAAGTTGAATTCATTACATTAATTAAAATCTAGAGTTGTCAAAAAAATTAAATGAAGAGATAAGTTGGAAAGAATTAATGTAGGGGAGAGCCACATATTTTAAGAGGGGGTTTAGAGGGGTTAGGGAATTTGAAAAGGTGGGGGCTCGTGTGGGCCCCACCTCCCTCATAACCACACATGGGAAGTTGGGTGGTTGTGGGCCCCACCAACAACTTCCCATGAGAGAGTCTAACCACCACGAATAAAATAAAATTCACACACAATTTTATTTTACTTATCTTTTAATCCCCAAAACTAACTTTCAACCCGCAACAAACGCAACTTCCGAAAAGGTCACAATTAGCGAATTTCGGCGCTGCGAGTTCATCAGTGCCCTCGGATTTCAATTCCGAGCACCAGATCAAAAGTTAGGAAAACCCGCCCGTTCGTTCACTGAACGTACCCGAGCCAAACTTCGGAAATTGATTCCGGGCACTCCGGGCCTCGGAATCAGGTGCCGTCTGAAACCGCGCTCTGGTAAAATTCTAAAGAAAATTAAGAAAAAATTTCCCTTGAATTTTACGGGTCTTTACATGTTTTTCATCATTAAATTAATGTTAATATTTTCTTTATGAGTCCCTGGAACCTATTTAGAGGTGTGTTGGTCCTTACTACTTTGATTCTAGGTACCTGTTTGATATATAGAATTTTTTTGACCAGTTTAGACAACGCGCGCACACACAAACACACACACACATACATATATATTTCAGTGCGTGTGTGTATTTATATATATAAGAAGGTGTGTATGCAAGTGACTACTGACCAGTTGTAGATCGGTTGGAGAAATATATCAATGTGTTGAATATTAAATTATTTCCACCCTAAGGTATGGTCCCATTACATTTCCTAAACTTTATTAATACATTAATAAATTTCTTATTGTGCTCTTATTATAAATTAAATCCATGTGGTGAGCTATTTATATAGAATGCCTTTTAATGTGAATTTAGCTAGATTAGTAATTAAAAATGATAAATGCCATAACTGATTTGTGTGACATGTAATATAATGTTTTTTAATAAAACCCTTCAATCAAGGTGATACGACTTCAAAAAAAATTTGTCGTAGTATTATATCATATTTCATTTTCGTTTTATTTTTCCATATATCATTCTATTATTACTAATATAGAATGGGTTGATGCAATGGAATGAATATTTTATTATTGAATTAATAATGGTATTATGAGGTTATTTAATAGTGTTAATTAATTATTGAATTTATTAAGGGATTTTTTCCTTTCGAAAAAAGATAATTAATTGTGAATTAATTAAATGGAAATGATGTGATAAATTATCTATTGAGAGTTTTGACTTCGAATGAGGTATTTAATTAAGGAATGTTAATTATGGGATGTATTTTTCTTGTAGATTACATAATTGATGGATTAATTAATCGTAATTTGATCTTAGTTATTTTTTCATTAACTAATAGATTTTATATATTTAAATAATATATTTGATTAATAAGAGAATACAGATAATTGATGGGTGAAATAATTATCACGGTTTTAGTTATGTAATTAGGGTAATTAAATGTTGATTTAATAATCTAGTAGACTAGATTTTGGTAAAGAAAATATAATTGACAATTAATTAAAAACTATAGATATGTTGAGTGGTTTATTAATTGTATAATTATTTGGTGGGAGTTTAATTTTTTTAATTTGTTGTTGAATTAATTAACAGATTTTATTAATTAATTTATGAGTTAATTAATGAACAATATTTTGTGATGTTATACATCGTGCCATGCACAAATGATATATATATATGTGTGTGTGTGTGTGTGTGTGTGTGTGATTGATAAATGGGTTGAGAGATAGGAAATGA
This sequence comes from Viscum album, assembly GCA_963277665.1. Classification (NCBI taxonomy): domain Eukaryota; kingdom Viridiplantae; phylum Streptophyta; class Magnoliopsida; order Santalales; family Viscaceae; genus Viscum; species Viscum album. The sequence continues at coordinate 1,914,441,033 of OY728125.1, read as the reverse complement.
TAATCTAAATACTCAAGGTGTTCTAGACATGGCGTTCTACACATAAATTGCCTGTAAATAATATTTTATTGGACATGGAGTGATGCTCCAAATACCCATGTGTTGTGAGACAAGGACTGATGCTCTAACAACTCATAAGGGTTCTAGAAATGAAGTTCTACACCCATTGATTGACATTGTATTTTGGGTCCAATTGGTCATACAAAAACTAAAAATAATAATTAATGAAATCTGATGTGATTTAATGATTTGTGAATTTTGTATGGGAAACGGTTTAGAGCTCGGAATTGCCAAGGAAGGTATTGACATACCGGTGTATTGGGGATCCTGGGAATTTGTGTGGTTTAATAAATAATATAAAATAATGTGTTAAAATGTTTACATTTAGAATACATATGTATAATTCCTGTCCAGAATCATATTACCTACTATGATCCGAAAAAGGTATTTTTCTCAATTGTCTCTTAGGAACCTAGATGGGTTGTAGTTTATATATTCAATTCGATTTTACATTTTTATACTTGAAAAATATCTAAATTTCATTGACTAGATAGGGATATACACTAGAGTTCATGGCCTATTAAGATGTATATCTCACACCCCACATGGGCCGCCATTGCACTGGGGTACCCGAGTTGAACTTTCTTGTTCGCAAAACTATGATCTTTGGACCTTTCATTATGTTGTATGCTAGTACTTGGAGTTAAGATAAAGGGACTGAGTTGAGCCTAAGATTCTCGTGGAGTTTTCCATTGGGGATTTGAGTATTTTCTTTATTTATGTACTATGATTAAAAAATGTTGTCTTATTTACTCATTTCAAATATGTATTAATAGCAATCCATTGATAAATCTGTTATATGAATTCTATCATTCACTGCTTTGTCAATCGTGTATTAATCCTTCTGCTATTGATTGTTATTTACTCTTACATACCACTATTAAACTCTGATAAGAGGGTATAGTCTCCCATATCACCTCTTAAGACCCTCCCTTCTAGTCATTAACCTGTAGTGTATGGGGAGACGTGCATGATGTCATGTGGAGACTGGTCTATCCACCGGTCCAGGGGTGTGTTGGGTCGAACGTTACACGCAAGAGTGTTCATTTTCCTTTTTTTCATTATCACTTATCTCTTTTATAAGTATATATTATCATTTACTATGAAAAGGATCCAAAAGAATTGATATTATATGTCATTAATGAACATATAGGTTTTTAATTAGTCTTATATTTCATTTGGTTATATAGAATGAATTGGATTTAATATATGGAATGTTAAGGAAAATGAATAAATTAATTTTGTGTTTTTTATGACCATAATATTAATATATAATTTCAATTAATATCAGGTTTATATATCGGTTCCAAAAACTCAAATAACTGTTATTATTTATAATAAAATATTATTTAACCATAAAAATATCTTTATGACCATCCATGATGGGGGTTGTGAAAAATGAAAATACATCATCCAGGGAGGCGGTACATAGACACACCAGGGATATTAATATAATTTGTAGTATTAAATAAAAAAGGGAAGATAATTCAAGAAGAATTATTCCACTAAAATAATAAAATATAATTATATAATTGATACTAGATTTGTCTTAATTATTCTTATGTGGAGTTGAGGATAAGAAAAGAAAAGAAAATAAATTAAAAAAAGAGGACTATACCTCTCTGATTTATCCTCTTTAAGACCTCATTACTGGAAGGGGATTAGTATTTGGATAAGAAAATGGGATCATAAACATGGGGGGGGGGGGATTTTGTAAGATTATTTGGTAGGACAGGGACATGCTTAAAAACCTTGGATGGTGTGAGGAGAGGAGGATGTGAGGGGTGGTATTTACAGTGGGAGAAGGGTTTTTTCATTATTTTTATTCATTAGTTTTTAATTTCAATAAATACTATGAATTGTTTGAACCTTTTCACTAAATAAATTAAATTAATTAGTGGGAATTATATATTATAGTGATTAAATTAGAAATAAATCATGGGATTGTGTAATTAATTTATAATGTATTTATACAGTAAATTACCATATTTTACAACTCAACAAAAATTCATGTATTTCAGAAAAATCTAAAAAATAGCCCTAATCATTTATTGATGATTTGAATTTAAAAAACACTATTTAATGAATACAAATTTATAATGAATAAAAATTTAACTATTAATTAAAATTACCATTTACTTTGTAAATGCGGATTTTAAAATTATTACTGAGTTTATAACACCATGAAAAAATAATCAATGAATCCTAAAATTATCTTATTATGATAAGACAAAAATAATTAATTAATATATTTATTTTATTAAAATAAATTATCTATAAAAAATTATATTAATTAAATAAATTATAAATAAACATTTATTATTTTAAATAATGCAATCACTTAATTAATAGTTTTTTGAGTAGTTATTTACTTATACAATGAAATATTTTTATTAATATATCATTTATAAGATGCATAGATGATATGAATACTTTTATAGATGAGGATACTATTCAATTTTCTGAATTACTATTCCTAATGTTAATGTTATTATTCAACAGGTTAGGTTAGTGTTTCATCAGGATTGGTTCATCCATTTTTAGAACTGCCTCTTATTTCATTCATTCATCATTTATAATGGTTGTAATGTGTTCTAATAACTATTCTATATGGTTTCTTCTATATTCCACAATTATAAAAATGTAATTAAAACATTTGGTCTTTACATTCTTCCCCTATTAAAATATTTCTCTATAATTGAATATTAGATTAGTTTCAATTTCAATAATTGATAATGTGGTGGGTTCCTTCATACAAAGAGCATCATCAACATAATTAGCTATTTTAGGATGGAAGTGGATTGAAAAGTCATAATCCTTGATGAGATCTAACCATATCACTGTCACATATTAATCTCATTATATGTGATTATATATTCTAGGAACTTATGATAATTATATATTTCACACTCCCCCCATAGGGATAATGTTTTGAGGTAATCAACATGAAGATCTCAGCTTCCAAGTCAATATCATGTGTTGGATTGTTTTACCCATGAATTTTTAGCTTCCACGAGTCTTAGGATATCACATTATCATTTTTCATCAATATAAAACCTAATACCTTCTTTAAACCAACATTTTTATCCAAAAAGAGTTCCTAGATTTTCATAAGTGTGAGTAATAGCATGCTAATAAGTTGGTTTTTTAACTCTTTGAAACAGATATCACATTCACTATACTAGAAAATCATTCCCCCCTTCAGTGTTATCATGGTAAGTGGGTTTGAAAATCAGGATATGTTCTTTACAAATCATAGATAACACCAAGCTAGACCAACGTGACTGTGTATATCTTTTACAAATGTTGGATCCAACAACTATTCTATTTCCTTTATATTGGAAAGGTCTAAAGATATTCTTTTTATGGTGATAACATGCACCAATAATGATACTTAATCCAATTAGAACTCATATTTATATTAATTTTCACATGTTTCTCCCTTAAAAATGACTTTATACTAGTATTAAAATGATTACCATGTCCCCCCATGGTCTTGAATTAAATCGGAATATCATCAATAAATAATAGCACAAATTTTTCGAATTAATATTCAAAGACTCTATTAATTATATATGTGAATATTTTTGTATAATTAGTGAGTTTTAAGGGAATAACTATGAACTCATCATTTATATACCTAGTTTGAATGGTATTAATGAATATATCTCCCATTTTCGCCTTAGTTTGGTGATATATTAACTGAAGGTCCACTTTAGGGAAACAGATGACCCCACACAGTTAATCTATCATGTGATCTATACATGGTATTTAATTATTTTTATTTTTATTATTTTTTTTGAGCTCATGATGATCAAATCAAAGGATCATTTATCAATACTTATTTGTGAAAAATATGACTTGTGAACCCCATGGTGATGAAATCGTCCATATAAAACCCTTGTCCTAATTCTAATGTAATTGTTTCTTCAGTTTTTCCAACTCAATGGTGGCCATTATATAATATTTTACTGGTATAGGCATAATAGTAAGAATAAATTGGTTTGATAAATCAACCTATTGGTAAAGAATATGACCAAGAAACTATTCCTGGAACACATGAAATCCCTTTAAAAGTGAATGTCTTCATTAAAGATTAAATCATTTATCACAATCATTTCAGCTAGATATGATTTCTTATATGTGAATAACTTTCATATATGAGAAGATGATTCTGATGAAGATTCATCCTCATCCTTAAACTTATATAGAACTAGAGGATGACTCCATATGTTAATAGTGATCTAACATTAACAAATTCATATATTGGATTTTTACAAACATAGAAAATCCATGCACAAGATAACATCAAACTCTAATAAAAGAACAAAGTTAGGATTTTATGGGAGGTTTAGTCGACACACATTAATGGGAGAGGAGGTATATACATTGGATGTAATAATTTCCCCCATTTATTGTTCTCGAAGATACATCAAACACTACATTTTGAGTGTGTCTTTATCGGTATCCACTAATCATGAACGATATGAAATAATGACGAAAATCAGAATAATATAGTATGTTCACTATTGCTGAATGAATAAACAATGTACCTATCACTGCATCATTTTTGGGATCCACCTTAGAAACAGTGATAGAATATGAATTTCTATCTTCTTTTGGATTTTGTAGTTGCTGACGCTGAATATACTCAAGGATTCTAGGTTTAGTGAACTAGTTTATATAGGTCCTTTTATCCACATCATGGATGAATTGAAAAATTGGTGCTTCTCTCCTCTATCAACCATACATCCCTACTTCTTCCTGTCACTTTTATATACAGGATCTTAAGGGAATTCTCTCCCACACATGAAGCATTTCCCTACACCTTTGAGGAAATTTTAGTAGTGCTTCATGGCACATTTTTTTATATATGATTGATTGAGTTTTGTTTCCACTTTTTCATAAGATCGTGCATATTGAATCTCCACCATTTATTTCATATCTCTATATCCCCGGGACAATTATCCAAATTCTATTTCCACATTAAGAGCACATCAAAAAACATCTTCATAACTACCAATGTCTATAATTTTTAAAGCCTTTTCAGGTTTTAGTTTTAAATTAGTTTAGAATCTATCAATTCTGATATCATGGTTGATAAAAAATTATGCATACCATTCATGACTTGTAAAATTTTCTTCTAACTCTTTGATAGATTCTACTTACTTTTTAGTAATCTCTAATAATTTTGTTTTCAACATTGTATGATTAATACAATGGAAATACATGTTAAGAAACATTATCTTTATGTATTACCAATACGTCTCTATAATTTATTTCTGAATTTAGTGTCCATAATAAATTCCCACCATTGATCAGTCTCTCCTTAAAAAATAAACACACTAGAGTCACATTTTCAATCTCAGAACAATGAAGTAAAGAAAAAAATATATTTTCCATTGATTTTACCCACTATTCTAATATGTGTGGAAAAAAATATCCACAAAATATCTATCATTATTGCCACATAAAATAATAGATATCTAGTTTCTCCCTCTTAGGTGATGGAAAATGTTCCACATTATATAGGTGTTTTTCTTTTCTTGAGATAGTTGGTTAATCATTGTCATGAAATTTTGAACCCCACCTCATAAGGCATTGTTGAATTCATTTGGGAAATTGATGTATTATCACTAATATAGAATTTTATATTGGTTCATCATGGATAACATTATTTTCAAAAATATAAATGGTTTGAACAAATTATTAGTCAAAAAAATATGTATAAATAAATTTATCCTTTGTGCAATTCACTCTAATGTCATGTTTTGTGGGATCCCTATGTTTACAATTTTTATGAAATAAATATTATTTGTTGAATATTTATTCTTAGTCTCATACTAGGTGTTTTCACTAGGGTTATGTAATCATAATTCCCAAATTAAATAAGATATTAATTGATACAAAATATATCGACCCTATATTTCATAAAGTATTATTATATCATTTGAAAGATAAAATAAATGAAAATTATTTTGAAATATCAGGATGTAATGGTTTAGTGTCTTAGAAAAATGAGGTGTATACACAATATTTACATAATAACATAAAAAATATATTTCATTCTTTATTCTCTAGCAACTTAATCTCCCTCATGTTCTTCGTATTGCATGTATTCAGCTGAATATATTCAAGAAAATAAGGGGTGAGAAAAAACCCTATAAAATAATAAACTAAATACATAAAACATGGGTGACCATAATAATTATAATAAAAAAAATAATAAAATGATCATAATAATAATCATGAATGGAAGCATTAGCTAATTTCTTGGAATGTGGAAATTCATAAAAATTAATCATCATGTCTTTGTGGTGTACTATAACACATAGTTGTGGCCAAAGCTAGAAAAATGTTCACACATAACATATGTCCATAATGATAATAGTATCATCATTGGTAACAATGATATAATCTTGTTCATTCATATCGCGCTTTGTATTATGAGAATAAATACATTACCCATTCAGTTGGAGTGCTATATAATTCTGGCTGCACCCATCACATCCGAACATTTACATAATCATGCATTCCATATTGAACATACATCAATTTAGATAGAAAATAACCCATTAAATGTAAATGGTTTTCCTGATAATTTAATGAATAATACATTAATGAGTAATACATGTGGTTCCCAACTGAAATATAGAATAATATACTTGGTTTAATAACCATCAATCTCGAGTAAAGAAGAAATAGTCTCAGGATAAGTAAAACATGTTTTTATTGAAATAATAGTTTGGAAAATAAAATTGAAAGTGTCACAAAATAATATTGGAAGAATTTATATACTAGAAATAAAAATGGATGTAAAATGAAATTATATTTGATGAAATTAAAAGAACATCCATACTAAAATTTCACATGAAAGATGAATGACTAGAATATATGAAATTGGGTTTAAGAATCCCATTACCATATGTCTGAATGAATTGTTTACTATAATATCTTGGATAACAAATTTAAATTCATTTATTGAAAAATATTGACCCAATTATGCATATGCTTGTTATTATTTTATTATGTTTATTAATTTCATTTTTGATGAGTTATGGTGTTCAATTTCATCGTGCCAAAGTGTTTGTTTTCATGGTTTCCATGATTAGATAGCTTATTCATAAATATGGAAGTTCATATATAATGAAAATGATCTCCCATTCTTTAAATTATGAATTATTAGTGAACATATAATATTATAATTGGACATATATGTCATTTTTTTAGTATGAGTTTGATTTATTAGAGAGAACATAAATGAAAATTATTTAATTAATTTTGGATGTTTTTATGTCCAATATGAGCATATATCATTTTATTCAACAACATGTTTTTATATTGTTTCTAGAACATTATAAAAATTAAAATATTAATATTAATATTTTATTTAACTAAAATATAGGTTTTATGACCACCCTTGAATGCAGTAGTGAAAAATGAAAATATATCATCCACGATGGTGGTAAATCAATACACCACAGATGGTGTTATATTATATATAATAAATTGAAAAAGTGAAGATATTTGATGATGAATTATTGAATAAAAATAATATACATACAGTATATAAAATATTATGGAGTTATCATTCAACTTTGATAAGTGGAACTAAGGATAAGATAAGAGAAAGAATGAAAATGAAATGAAATTAAAACAAAAATACAGAGGATTTTACCTCTTGAATTTCTCCTCTATGAGAACCTCCTTAGTGAAATGGGTTTGGAATATTGATTAGACCATGTTCAATTGGACATGGGGAGGTTATTAAGAATATTAATAGGGAATAAATAAAAAATATTTATGGCCTCGAAGGTTAGAGAAGAATAGTTGTAAGGGGCGGTATTTATAGTGAAGTAGTGGGGTGTTTTTGTCTTTATTCAATTCATTATATTATTATTTTGGATCAAGACAATTAATAGTGAGAACCTTATCATTATATATATTAAAATAATCTAGTTTTGTTATAGAATATTGTTACTAAATTAGCAATGAATCAATTAATATTAAATTTAATTTATAAGGTATTTATTCCATAAATTACTGTATTTTTCTATTCACCAATAATTCATGTATTTCATAGAAATCCCAAAAAATTAACCCAACAATATTTTAATTTGTAACACTAAAAATATATACTCTATTTTATTAATATAATTTGCATAATATGAAAAAATTAATAAAATTGTCAATTACTTGAAAAATACTGAATTTAAAATAATAACACATTTTATATCACATTGAGAAATTAATTAAGGTCTCATAAAAATTATATAATAATAATAACACAAATAAAATATAAATTTACTAATCTATTTTCTTAAAAAATATACTATTTTTAATAATTTGACTTATTATATAATTATTAATTAATAATTTTTTTTATAAAAATACCAACACATCATTTGATTTTAATAAATATATATTTACATATATTATGATTAATTCATATCATCTTATCATTTATAAAATGAATAAATTATATTTATACATTTATATATGAAGTTATTATTCTAGTGGCATACATACCTTTCTTATTGGTCATCATACTATTCCACGGGTCATGTTACTATTCCACCAAGATATGTTCCTTAATTTGTAGAAATAAATCTTAATTAATTAATTCATATTTTATAATGTTTTTATTATGTTCTCAAAGTTATATTATTTTGTTTTCACAATATGAAATAATTATAAGAGTAGAATTAATATTTTGGTACCTTACACCATGGGTACCAACACCCACGACATGTTTGATCTGAATAGGGTACCCATTCATGTAAAAAAGGTGATAGTAGGGTTTTCAAAAAGTTGATGAAAAAATTGATGAGTGCTCCCATCTTGAAATATCCAATGGAGGATGTCAAGTACTTATTGTTCTATGATTCATTAGGAACTATGTTTGGTTTTGTTTTATTGTTATGGAAGGTGGGGATTTCTTGTGGTTAATTTCTATTAAGGCCACAATATAAGAACTACACAACAAAAGATATTCTGATAGTAGTTGTAGTCTTCACACAAAAAATATGGAGGAACTGCCTTATGGGAGAGTGGTCAATCATCTATTCTAATAACAAGAGTCTCACGTACATATTCTCTTAAAATGGCCTTATCTTGAGATAGATGAACCATATAATGTTCCTCTGGTATTATAATTTCAAAATTGTTTAAAATCTTATGTTTGAAAACATGGATGAAGATAATCTTATTTGGAGATATTTTTCAGTGTTGTTGAATGATGTATTAGAGTAGTAATACTTGATGATGTTATTTTCTCTTGATGGAGTTGGGACAACATACATCTAGTATATTGTTGTTACCCAATTGTTTCTTAGTGAAGCAGGGAGGTGAAACATGGAAATATCAACTATGAGACCCTACATACTCAGATATCCTCTATTCATTTTCCAGATAGATTTTCTAATGGTGGGGATAATTCCGTTATTTTCAAAGAGAATGTGATGATACCTATAAAGTTGTAGAAGGAGGTTTAGAGATAGATTCACACATCGCCTTTAGTGGTATATATAAGCCTGGAATAGATGTACCAGACCCTACAATTCATGATTTGGTGGTCGAATATGTTCAACGAAATTACAAAGTTTGCCTCTATATTTTTTACATGTTATTTAGTAAAGGATAAGAACCATGTTTTGGTGGATTAATCACATCTTCATGAGTTATTAGAGAGGATCTAGAATGAGATATCCTGAGACTTCTGGATATTAATAGTACATATGTGTAGGGGACATGATTCCATTTAGGTGATTGTAGACAAACACTGCATATCTAAACAATTATTAACAAACCCGAATTAGAGTGAAATAGAGAGATTCATATGATTTTTTGTGAAATAAAAAGTATGACTCTAGGGAGTTACATTAATGATTGTTTCATACCATGATGCTAAGTTCATATCCCGAATGTTTAATGGATATCATGAGGTTTTTGGGAAACAGATATGCCTTGTAATAGTGTTTCACCACCAAACAGATGGCCAGAATTAGTGGACTATTCAGTTTTTTTGAGTAAATGTAGTGAGAATTTTTATAGGACTTTGGCCAGAGTATGAAGGTTCTCTTACCACTGGTGATATTTTTTATAAAACAACAGTTAAAATTTTATATATGGTATGGAACCATTTGAGTCTTAGTATGGGAGACCTTGAGGGTCACCAAATTTTTCAAATAAACCAGGATATTATGAGATCTTGATCCCATTATAGGTGCGATAATCTATTGAGAAAGAAAATAGCATCTAGTAGAAGATGAAGTCTTCAAAGAGCCAACATAAGTCATATGAAAACAGATGAAATTTGCATTTTGAGTTTATGGAGGTACAATATGTGATCATAAATTTTTTACCTCAAAATGGGTTATATAGATTTGGTAGGGTTTAAATCAATCTCATAGATACATTGTCCATTTCATGATACTTCATAGAGTTGTAAAGGTGATGTACCTCTATGATCTACCTCTATAGTCATACTGGGTACATAATTTCTTCCCCATGTTACACCTGAGGAGTGACATGCACAAACCATCACATGTTATTGATTAGATAGAGATAAAGGATGGATATACATTTGTTGAGCACCAGTTATATATCTAGGATCAGTAAGATATGATCCATTGTGTGAGACTATTTTATTTTGTTCATGACTAGTGGAAGCACAAGAATCTTCATGATAACACATGGGAGTAGGAGGATCATATTCAAGCTCAATACCCACATCTCTTTGAGTTTCTCTTGTTTTTTGTTTTCTTATCCTAATGTCCCATGTTGGGAGAATGTAGTGACTCATATTTTAAATTTATTATCATTGGATATTTTCTGGATCAATATTGTGACCATGCAGTAAGATATGATGTGATTATGAGGCCCTGTATTCCATTAATAAATTATTGAAAAAAATTAAATATGTTAACCAGCATGTAAATTCTATTTTCTTCAAAAAGTGGAATAACATATAAATAGGGGATCAATTGAGAAGTCTAAGAAATCCATAGTGTTCTTAATGCATATTTTACCCAAGGGTAAACATAACCATTTTTGTGTGGTTAGATTAGGGATATGTTAACAAAAGTATGAAAAGAAATTAAATTATCAAATAAATTATTATATCTTCTTTTCCATGACGCAAAATATGGATGGTCTTTAAGTAGCATTTAATGATGATATTATACGGTTATCTGCATAACCCTGGATGCTTTAGAGAAACATATATTTGGATTATCTCTCTATAATAAAATTATATTGTATCATGGGTTAGAGATTGATGTGAAATAGAATCAAAGGATATCACTAGAGACAAAGAGCTAGGTTTTTTTCTTCGTCATTGATCAATCAATCTCCATGGGGGATATTTTTTTGTATTCTTTCGCCATTAATAATTGCATAGATGTATGAAAATCAATCAATAAAAAATCATATTTTTCAACCAATAATTACAATGATTGGATATATTAATATGGAATTGATATAGTTGTTCATGAATTTTAGTTAAATATTAATTTTATAATATAATAAATAGAAATTGAGGTTGAAATGAGAAAAATACTGAGATTCATTCCTCTTGATGGATATTTATCTTTTCTACTTGAATTCTTTGTTCATCAGAAATGTTCTCCATTGGACTGGAGTTCGATGTATTCTATCAAATTGAATGTTGTACACCCAATTCGTTGAAAAATTGTTCAAAACCATATATCATGGATTCAAATGATAAGAAGGTGGCGTGATAATGGAAACAAATTCCAATATGAGTGTTTTGGATTATTTATTTCTTGTTCCTTATCATCCAGGGTATTACAATATATAAATCTATTTTCCAAAATGATCAAAGGGCCGAATGTGATCGACATATGATAGAAAGATTCATATACAAATTATACCTAATTTTCTTACCAATGAAGGGTTGGAATCGTATCTAAAATCAAAGAATATATTGCAACAAACTAGATCAAGGATTCATGATATTTCCTCACAACATGGAGTATAACATGGAACCCCATGCTATGTGGGACACCCTATGTGGTAGCTATAGTTATGGAAGATAGTTAAGTATCATATGACATGTTATATCTCTAAAATGTCTCGGAATGTACCTTAAAGGGTACACAAACATGGGCTTGAGTATAGGGGTTGTATCACATTTTTTACTCCCCTAAAAGGACCTGGGTTGGAGTTCATGGGTTGAAGCACACTATGTACTCACCTAGTTGGACACAACCTGGACCAAGTACAAATGCCAGGAAATGTACTGGTACATGAGAAGAGTGTTTGGGAAGCTATCATGACATGTACTCATACATGGACACATGCATGATACACTTTTGATTTACAAATGAAGGTCAATGGGTGAAGGGATATGACATGTAACCCTACTAGACACCATGTACATTATATAACATGTTATGTAGACATTATCATTTGTATCATGGAAATGTTTTAGTATGGTGGTTTTCCCATTTCTGTTTCTAATTTTTCTAATGGAATCACCACATACTCCTAAGACAATGATACCATCAATAACACTTCATGTATAGTGTTTTTATAATCTCTTTGTGAGCCCTAGAGTGAGATCCTCTATTGATTTCCATTCCCAAGGTGGAGTTCTTTGTATCATCAATACCAACACTATGTGGGTACCAATCCTTTACATAACTGGATAATATAGATTTAGTTGTGGGTAAACCTATGGGTCATTGGATTTATCCAAAACTTTTTATTTTATTTCATTGTACCTTTTATATGTACTTGTAATGGAGAGACCTAATGAGTATTAACTATTTGATGGACATAATTATTAATGCATGGCTCTTCAGTGTGTTATATTTGATGAGTTATTTAGGGAACCATTAATCAAATATCCTAGGATTTCATTATGGTTCTCAAATACCTTTATAGTGTGTGTCATTATTAAGAATATATGTATATTCTGGTAATAATTTTTTGTAGGAATATAAATATATAGAGATAAAAATACTTACATTATTATATGATTTTTGTTTTAGGTTATTCATCTAGTTATTTTTATATGTATACCATCATATAATTTATGTTCATGTGTCATGTCTTATGTAAATGATCAACCACTTGATAGTGTCCTAGGATGAATCATAACAGTCGATTATTAGGGAGACTAGAAAAAATGAGATGTGTTCTAGTACTATCATGAGAACATTACATATCATTAATTATGGGGTGGAGTAAATTTTTCAAACTCATTTTGGTGGCCTTTTATTTGGCCATTATTAAATTCCTTCAATTCATGTCATACTCTAGTTGTGGGATTTATATGTATATATGCATGGTTGATTACTTGTTTTTACATTTCAAAATTGTGAAGGCTTGGAGATGTGTGTGGGTTTATAGGAACATAGCCAAAGGAAAGTCACCTTAATGATATGACTACTCAACACCAGTTTTTATCCCTCGGATTTTTTGAGATGGGATTGGAGAGTCACATAATTGTACCCCTTGGGATGGTACATTAAATTATTATACTCTAAAATTTATTCTGACCTTTACTCCATCTGTATAATACATGATATGATCGGGAAAATACAATATAGTGGTGAGTATAAACATACCCAGTAAGATGTCCCTAAAATCCGAAGGGGATTAAAATGAGACTCAGTAATAATAGAAATATCATCCAATTTAATGTGATTGATGAAATTAAAAAAAATTGATATATATTTATATTTTAATTAAAGAAACCTAAATAATAGAGAAACTGCATATCCAACTCAGATCCTAGCCTAAGAAAAGAGTTCCACATTAATTATAGAGGGTTTCGTTAATGATTCCCAACATCTCATTTGCCATTCCATAGGATTCACCATATGTATGAAATACACCCCACTACAATACAACATATTTTGGGGCACAATACCCAAGGATATGACTCTATCCTTCCAGCATCAGGGGGGGTTCCACTCTGTGTATCAAGGACCCACTCCCTAGTCTATCAATGGGTTACACTTTATTAAAGGAGTACATGTGTACTAGTCTATCTATTGTTATGAATCACTATATAGGGGACCCACTACCGATTCATTCATGTGGGTACCACTCAGTTGATTTAGGAATTACATCCAAATTCTATAGGGGCAACCACTTTACATTAAGAGGAACAATGTTGTACTCCATCAGGGGGTACCACTATGTAGATAGAGGATATGTTCCATGGTCCATCATGGAGTTACCAATGGGTAGATCAAAGAACCACATCAAATACCATCATGCAGGTATCAATCATAAATAGAATAATTCTTCCTGAATACTTTATGGGGTACCACTCCTTAGATGTATGACATGTTCTCTAGTGTGATAAGGGTACCACTATAATGATCCTTCACTATCACAACCATCATCAAGCAACACCTAAAGGATATTCACACTGATAAAACATCATTTAATATCCCAAAATCTACCTTGAAATCCAACATCATTTTCTTCAATAAAAAATAATCATTATACGCTAATCGTTGACTAACATCTTGGTCAAAATGATAGAGATACAAGAGGTATACAATTACTCAAAATAGAAGGTGCACAACATCGAATGGGACCCACACAGTATGTGGTCCCATGATTATACCTATTTATTCCCTTTCCATTTCATTGATAACTATTCATTGTGCAATACATGCCATGATGGGGTGCTACATGGTGGGTTTTAGCCACCCGATTCTGGGTAGTGTTCTCCTAGTCATGCACATGTCCATACGGTTGTGTAGGTGTTTCATGACAGTGTTTGTTAACCATATTCATGGTCAAGTACATGACATGTGCCTAACCATTCCAATGTCCATGAAATCTTAGAGTATATTCAATTCCTCTAACATCAAGCCTGATAGTGTGTTGAGGTCTATAAGATGTGTGAAATTTAAATTCTCCCCTAAAATCTAGTGTCATGGATTTACAAAAGAACACATTGCGTGTTCTTCTAAACTACACGTAATGTAGTAAAATTTCAAATAGAATCCCATATTTTCTATTAATTCATCCATATCCACCTCCACTACCTTGAATCAAGGTTCTATGAGACCCAAAATCGAGGGAATGGACCTATGTTCATTGATACCATTCCTCTGGTGTCTAGAAATTTAATTCCTTGATCCATAGTGGTTTTTTGAATTCCCCACAAAACATCTCGAATATGAGGATTTTCTGTGATATAAGATCCATTGGATTCGTCACCCATAATTATAAAATCATCCTAAACCATCCTATAATCATTGGTCCATTCACCACTCCAGAATTCACTACTAATCCGGGGGTCAATCATGCTCGATACCACCTAATAATGTCAAACCATGTCCCCATAGCAAAAAGGATAATACCATGAACAAATATGGAGAAACATATCATATAAAGAAGTGAATTTTTTCCCTAATAGATCATTTCTTTTGAATAAAATTGGTGATACATTTAATGAGAAAAAATTGAATTAACGGTTTCATATGATTTACATGGGATTACAATGGCTCAATTTATCAAATGAAAAATAATCGTAATTTTTCATGATAAATAATTCAAAATTATAGGTTGAAACCACAAATTATGAGTAATAACATGATTCATATCAATCTTTGGTGAAAACCACTACTCCAAAATGATTTAGGATGATTTTTTATGTTTTTTGTACATCAATTCTCCTTGATTAGAAGGCTCATCACCATCTCATCATAATATTTTGATAACATGTGGTTGAGTTATCATCTCAATTGTTTCATGGTAATGTTTCTAATTCTATTAATCTTCAATTATGATACATTTATAGATTTATTTATGTTATAGATCATTAATTAATTTATTAATCCACTAAAAGAACATGGTAACATCAGTTATATTCAAATTTCCAACTCATACCTAGTTAATGTCACACCTAGGGTAAACATAACATTACAGATTAAAATATTTCCTTAGATTTTTAATTTATGAATTAATTTAGGAGATATTTCGTCATTTTTTCAAACCCATGATATTATGATAGAAAATATATTTATTAATAAAATAAAATTAATTCAGAACCCATTTGGCTTTAGAAGTGAAGACTATCGAAGCACATAGGATCGAAATATTTTTAAATACATTTCACTTTCATAAAAGGAAATATTGACCCTATATTATTCTATATTTTAGGTTTTTCTTATAGAAAAGAAAAAACTCAACAAAATATTCTATTTTCTGAGTCGACATCTGGCTCCCCCACTCCCATGATCTCTCATATATGCTCCCATGCTGCAACAATGCATTACCTAAGAGGATGGTCCATGCCCATAGGATCCTTTTCTCTTCATCCTCAATTTACATTAGATGTTACATAAATGTGGCTACATCATTGATGTTTATCTCACCCCAGTAAATATTGTGCATGGGATCATGCAGGTATCCCATCAGATGTGACACATTGATGAAATTGTACACCTGCTCCAACAATTTTAGTAAGGCAAGGTAGAATGCATCCTCACCATTCCTTATCACGATCTCAAATAGCATGATAAAACTCTTGGATATGTTTCCTTCCTAATCTATTCTCCAAAATCATATTGACAACGACACTCCTAGGAAAACATGTTCTTTTTACATGATCTCAAAGAGACTACAACATAGATTTATATAATATCTATTACTATTCCTGACTATCCTCATAAACTCACATATCACAAGGAAATTATCCATTGTCAGCAGTACCATCTCTAGCACCTTAAGAGTTTCCACACTAATCTCTATCTAGAATAAGTGTGACATGTAGGGCCCCTAGAATAGGCCCTTGATCATTTAATAATAATATGGGATTGGTAGATATTATTATAAATAAATTATACCAATGGCATGTGAACCTATAATTGTTGTAAAATTTATAACACTCACACCCTTCACATGCCCTCTATCACTATGATTGTATGTTATGTATGCACATTATTCTTATGGTGAATGGTTGAACTCATCCAAATTTTGTTCTTGAATTCCCCCTATAGTAATATCCAAATCCAAGAGTTATCTTTTGACAAAACTCATGTTTTCACTAAGATTAAATGGGTATTCATTTTTCAATAGAATACATGATTAAGGATTTTGAATGTTTGGAATGAGACCAACAATACATAACTCATGAAATATGGGAATCAACGATGGTATTATCATGATCTTTATACGAACTCTTTGGTAATCGTTTTCACGGTAATATGATATTGGACAACAGTATTTTGGATAAACCTAAATATTAGAATATATTATGTTGGACATAAGTTAGTATTGTTTAAGGATAGAATTTTTTTTCGATATTATTTATGGGATGTTATAGTAAGTTAGTTTTAGAAAAAGGACAACTTGCAGGACGGGCGACAACACATCGCGTCGGAAAATGCTATGGGAATCGAACCCACAACTGAAGTGTGATTGACCTTTATCACCTACCACTGGCCTACAGGAAGTCCCTATTTAGTAGAAACTAGTTTTAATATAATAATCACTATGATATATGAAGTATAAGTCCATTTAAGGAACCATATATGATTAATCTCACTATAGATGGACTTATGTATTTTATGATAACTATTCTAACCTTTTGTTTGAAACATATGGGATGACCCATCATTCAATCACATGATCTGCTAACACATTACGAATGAAAGATTCAACTTCATTTCTTAAGAGATGAAGTGGTAATTTTCCAAAGAATGAACTACAGTGAGAATGTACCAAAATTAAGAAAGTATTTCATCTAATTCCAATTTCATCAACTTTAGGGAAATGATCTTGAAAACCAAAAATGTTGTCATAGTGCTCTTATATCCGATGAATCAGATGGTACCTTAGATCGTCACAAATTTATGGCTTTGTGATTGTTGGATTTTTCATAGCCATGTTCTCTAACACTCACCATCAGAACTTGATGGTTAGATTTTTCTTCAATATCCATATTTTCACCTATGTTCTCCTACGTGGAAACCCAGTGATGAGTTAATTTGGGTAACCGTTACATTTCATACTTTAGTATTTAAATACAAGTTTGGGTATTCCTTTTTACGATTTGGGTTTCTATTAACGAATCTTTTGAGTAGTAAACCATTTATAACCCCGAAGAATTTCGAGGGCGAAATTCATTTTAAGGGGGGTATAATGTAACACCCCACGATTTTATGAAAAATATTCTTTTTAATTTCATTAATGTCTTCTGTTATATACTACACCAAAAGTAGCTTGCACAACACGCATCACTAACTTTCCTTTCATTAAACGCAATCACGACCTTCCTCGATAGCGTGTGTAGTACGCAATAGCGAGTTTCACTAAACGAGTTATTATTATAATATTATTATGAACTAGCCGTTATGAATAGTAATAACCACTTTTTGAAATTTTGTAAATTTTATTTTTCAAAATGGACTTCATTTTTGGATTCGGAATATCAATATTAGCTTAGGGTTAAATTCGGGTACTTTTCGGATAACTTTCATATTCTCATGAATAGTGAAAATTACTAAATTTTAATTAAAAACAACTTTTTAATCGAAATAATTAAAAGTGATAAATTACTAATTTGAGTGGTTTTAAATTATATTTAGAATATATTTTTACAATTTAATACAATGTTGTTCATTGGATGTAATTTCATATTTAAACCAGACATAAACAAGTGTCAAACTTTTCATAGTTACTATCTTTTAAAAACACCCTATTTGTTTTGACGACGGGAATTAATTTTTGAATTAGTTAATGTAACTGATATGTTTTGAATTTGGTAAAATAAAAATCATTTTTGAATTCATAATACCAAATATAGCTTAGGCCTAATTTTTGGTATTTTTCTGGAAACTTTCTTTTTTTGATGAATAGTGAAACCACCAAGTGGTAGTTAAAAAAACTGAATTTTTTATAAAACATAATTTTACCACTTCTGTGAGTGGATTTTCAAAAATCCGAGACATGGTTAATGTCATGGACTAAAATGTGGTTCAATGAGATGAAAATAATTTTTGGTGAATAGTAACAATTTACCTTTTTTACCACGGTTAAAAGTAAATAGGGTAATTAATGGTAAATATGATATTATTATTATCCTAACACATGTCATAGTTCTATTGGATAAGTGTAATTCGGCCAAAAACAACCTTAGGAATCAAATATGTCCATTTAGGCCCACATGGATTAGATTAGGACATTTATTATTAATTTATTTAAAGAAGGGTTAAAATAGTTAAAATCAAAGTTTAATAACTAAATCATTTTTAATATAGTGTTATACATAAGATAAATTCGACTATAAATATTCCTTGGAAATATAAACAAATTTCCTACATAATGGCATTTTATTTGTAATTTTTAGACTTAAAATAATTTAATTTATTTAGGATACAATGATGATGCATTAATTATCTTATTAATGATATATTGACATAATTGATGTTATAAATACCCAAATAAATGTAATTTGAGACTTTTTAGGAATTCCAATAATTTTATATGATAATAAGACATGTTATTATTGATTTAATTAATTTTTTCTAACTAATAATTCTGTTATGATTTTCACAAAAATCAATTACCAAATAGTGTCATAATTGACATAAAATAGTTTTTAAAATAAATATTATATTATTAATTGTTATTATACTCCTAAAAATCTACGTTTCGCCCAAGATACTTATATCATGATAGAGGTATCATTAATGGACAACTTGGGGGTCGCTTGGATGTATATGGTATGTTTATTAACAATATAATATAAAAATACAATGTGACATGGTAAATGTCAATCAAATTAACTAGGATTTGAAACTAAAAGATAATGATAATATAATGACCAAAACTTGTCTAAATTCTATTTTATGAGAGTATTTCGACTCATCCCCACCTTATCTTAGAAATATATCAATTTGGAGCTATAAAAAAAAGAATTTGAGTTTATAATAAAACAATATTTTTAGTTATTCCAAAGGTGCCCCTCTCCTCCCTTATAAAATGGCACCACCTCCCTCTCTTCCTCACACCACTTTGAGCCTTCAATCTCGGCCAACCCCTGCCAAATTCTCTTATCCACTTCTGTAGAAACATCCTAGAGGTCCTGGTCTTCTTCAAAGACCAATTTTAGTGCCCTAAGATGAGGTCTCAAAGAGGCACTTCAAAGAAGAGGTAATGTCTGTTACTGATTCTTTCAACGTTATTTCTTCTTCCAATTCTTCTTCATAGGTTGTTTCATTATGAAGTAATAATGTCAGTATCAATCATATACTGATATTTTATTATAAGTATGAAACAACCCTATTTCCCCATCTCTCCATCATACGGAAAATGAAATCACCGCGCGTGCGTACGTACAGAATACTGTCTCCACATCGTGGTGTAATCTATTTTCCACCACCACCTTACTTGGATGGGTATAATGGTGTAAATAATAACTATATATGATTATTATAAATTGATATTGATTCTGTAATAGTATACATACACTCCAATAAAAATCCACGATCATGGGAACGATATCATCGCTCGTGCGTACGTACGGAATACTGTCTCCACGACGCGATGAGATTCATTATCAATGATTAACCATTCATAGATGATTATAAAGTATATATAATAAGTAATCATATAATATATGACATAATAATGATACCGGATTTATGTATATATATGTATGTCATCCAATTAATTCCATTCAATTCAAAGAGGAAACGAAAACAATGTTCAAGCGTACGTACAGCGTACCGTCTCCATGAACGGTGTATTTCTTTACATTTATCGATCTATTATATATATGTATATTCTGAATATATATTATATATAAATCCTGTTTTATATTCTGTAATTAATTAATCATGATCTAAGTAATCATATGAATAATTACAAGTCAAAACACGGACGACAAACGAAACGATTTTACCAAAAACGCTCTTTAACATGGAATTTACAAAAGAACGGGTAATATAAAGTCATAAGTGAACCATATATGATATCAAAAAAATGAATATGATTCTGTAATAAGTCAATGACATTATTTAAATCATTATATAGGAGGTTCAGATATGTACGAAGCATATCGGACCTAAGGTAAGGGATAATTGTGAAAATCTCATTTTTATCTGAGATTGATTATTCGTAAGTATTTACTGGGGTTATTGCTATCATACTTGTCTATTTTTTATAAATGTGTATTCATGTATGTCTAAAGTCAGTTTTACCCATTTTTACTTTTACCCCATGGTATGGGAGGAATCATTATTTTATTTACCCTACAAGTTACTTTTTGACTTTTTCGACAAAAGTACGAGAAGAATGTTTTTTAACGTATACGGCAAGAAATGATTTTTACGGTTTTATAAAGCCTTATTTTAATGAATCTTCCTCCAAAATATTTTATGACTATTTTCAAAAAATCCTTTTCTTTTAAAATTGATTGAGATTTTGTGAAAAGAAATTGACTTTGAAGAAGAAAGGATATTTTCCTCAAAAATTCATTTCAAGTGTTTTATCAAAACCATTTTACATCTAAGATGACATTATTTCATATGTGTATGTTTCAAGTATAATGTATCAATGATTTACATGGTTTAAATTTTCTTATGATGAAATATCCATTTATTTTATATGGATTATGTGATTATGGGATGATGTTTATGAAACCAATTTTTTTCATTGGGTTATGATGAATGTTTTAAGTTTATTTTGTGGAACAAGTAAGAATGATTTCATTATGAGATGGGTGGACATATATATCCATCCAATGAATTGGGTAAAGATTTATATCTCATGAGATATGTATGGCTAGAATGGTATGTTAATCAGGTTCAGTATTACAGGACTGGAATGAGGAGTGAACTCGATTCAGAAAGGGACTTTGTCCACTAAGATGGTCTTGGCCGAAATTCCTTGGCTAATATGGAAATCATTACATGTGATTAATGGATTCCACAATTAAATGTTTTATTCCCATGCTATTTTATCATTATTTATGTTCCATTATGATATATTCCTTATGTACTTCCATTTTTTTTCGTTGCTCAAGATTTTTAATTTTCATGTTTTTTGAAGTTCAAATGTATATGGTATGTTTTATTTTATCCATGCTTACCCTTACTGAGCATTTTAGCTCACCCTTTTTTATGTTTTCTTTTCCCCTGGGATTAAAAGAAAGATTTTAGGTAAGGAAACAAAAAGTGGAAGATCTTTATGGGAGATGTTGAAGCTCCTTCACCATGATTAGAATATTACATTCCAAGTTTCCAAAGACACTAAACTATTACGGTCCTTGTGTGTTTGTTTTTTTATGTACTAAGTATTCCACAAAAGTAATGTAATGTCTATGTACGTCAAGCTTCAGGTCTCTACAGTTGGTATTAGAGGAATGGTTTATTCAAACTTTGGAAACTAGGATGCAAAAACGTTAGTGAGATCACTAGAGATATTTCTAAGGTATGTCTAGGGATGTCCCTAAAAATAAGTATACATATAGGATATAGTCCTAGAACTACAGTAAGGATCATAGAATTTTACCTAAGATGTTAGATATTGAGGGTGGCCCCCCTTTACTATGTTGTTTTTCCTAGCATTATTTTTGCCTCTCAAACTATTCTTTTTGGGTTTTAGAAAATGGATGGAAACAAGATGATTCACGATAATGGAGGCTATTATAGACAATAGAATGGTATTCTTCATGAGAAACCAAATGAAATGGGATTTTGAAGTTCAAACATCATTATTATGCCGAATCATCAATCTCATAATATGACCAATAAACTCAAATTTGGTAAGTTTCATGACTCGACTAATAAGAGAAAGATGGAGTTTCATGATTCTCATAGAGGAATGAAAGATCAATTTCCCCTATGTAAATCATATGGGAAGAGGAATCAAGGAAAATGTTTCAAAGGAACTGGAAGATGCTTTGGGTGTGGAAACGAAGGACACAATGCCAGTAAGTGCAAAGGAAAAGGTTCAATTAACACCATGAATGAGGATAATGGTATTTCTACGACATCAACAATGTTTAAATGTTTTAAATGCGGAATGTACAGGCATTATGCAAACCAATTCCCTAAGGGAAAGTCTGATGAAGAGAATCAGTACGGTCGTATGGGTAGTATTTATGTTGATGATATTGAAGAGACTACAAATGATATGTGTGATGAAAGAATTGTTGAAGCTCATTCAATGGTTTAAGAAGGTAGTGGAATGATTACATGTTTATCAAGTGTAATGTTGTATAAGTAATATCATGGTACTATGGAATAAAGAGTCATCTACGGATTGTTACACTATTGTCTTTCCTTAAGTTTTGAATGTGTATGATTAATGGTACCATTAACCATGAAAGGTTATTCAGAAATTTTTGGAAAGTAGATGATATTCACATAATAAAGGGATAAGGAGAAAATTAAATGTGTGATAGTATTCATTAGCTCATGACTGATATAAGGAAATAGCTATATAATGGTTTGAGTATATAGAATTTTTGGGTTTTGGTACGTGGAAAGAGTTATCTTTTGAAATCACTCACGTTTTCACTAAGATTCAATGGGTATTCATTTTTCAATACAATACATGATTAAGGATTTTGAATGTTTGGAATGTGACCAACAATACATATCTCATGATATATGGGAATCAACGATGGTATTAACATGATCTTTATACGAACTCTTTGGTAATCGTTTTCACTGTAATATGATATTGGACAATAGTATTTTGGATAAGCCTAAAGATTGGAATGGATTATGTTTGACATAAGTTAGTATTTTTTAAGGATATTAGTTTTTTTTAAATTATTTATGAGGTGTTATAGTAAGGTAGTTTTAGAAAATGGACAACCTGCAGGACAGGCGACATCCCATCGCGTCGGACAAGGCTGTGGGAATCGAACCCACAACTGAAGTGCGACTGACCTTTATCACATACCACTGGCCTACAGGAAGTCCCTTTTTAGTAGAAACTAGTTTCATTATATTAATCAGTATGATATATGAATTATAAGTCCATTTTAGGAACCATATATGATTAATCTCACTATAGATGGATTATGTATTTTTTGATAACTTTTCTAACCTTTTGTTTGAAACAGATGGGATGCCCCATCATTCTATCACATGATCTGCTAACACTTTACGAATGAAAAATTCAACTTCATTTCTTAAGAGATGAAGTGGAAATTTTGCAAAGAATGAACAACAGTGAGACTATACCAAAATCACGAAAGTATTTCCTCTAATTCCAATTTCATCAACTTTAGGGAAATGATCTTGAAAACCAAAAATGTTGTCATAGTGCTCTTATATCCGATGAATCAGATGGTACCATAGATCGTCACAAATTTATGGCTTTGTGATTGTTGGATTTTTCATAGCCATGTTCTCTACCACTCACCATCAGAACTTGATGGTTAGATTTTTCTTCCATATCCATATTTTCAACTATGTTCTCCTACGTGGAAACCCAGTGATGAGTTAATTTGGGTAACCGTTACGTTTCATACTTTAGTTTTTAAATCCAAGTTTGGGTATTCCTTTTTACGATGTGATGTTCTATTAACGAAACTTTTGAGTAGTAAACCATTTATAACCCCGACGAATTTCGAGGGCGAAATTCATTTTAAGGGGGGTAGAATGTAACACCCCATGATTTTATGAAAAATATTATTTTTAATTTCATTAATGTCTTATTATATACACAACACCAAAAGGAGATTTCACAAAATGCATCCCTGACTTGCGTTTCATTACACGCAATCATGACCTTCCTCGATAGCGTGTGTAGTACGCAATACCAAGTTTCACTAAACGAGTTATTATTATAATATTATTATGAACTAGCCGTTATGAATAGTAATAACCACTTTTTGAAATTTTGTAAATTTTATTTTTCAAAATGGACTTCATTTTTGGATTCGGAATATCAAAATTAGCTTAGGGTGAAATTTTGGTACTTTTCGAATAACTTTCATATTCTGATAAATAGTGAAAATTACTAAATTTTAATTAAAAACAACTTTTTTAATAGAAATAATTAGTAGTGATAAATTACTAATTTGAGTGGTTTTAAATAATATTTAGAATATATTTTTACAATTTAATACAATTTTGTTCATTATATGTAATTTCACATTTAAACCAGACATAAACAAGAGTCAATCTTTTCATAGTTATTATCTTTTAAAAACACGCTATTTGTTTTGGCGACGGGAATTAATTTTTGAATTAGTTAATGTAACTGATATGTTTTGAATTTGGTAAAATAAAAATCATTTTTGAATTCATAATATCAAATATTGCTTAGGCCTCATTATTGGTATTTTTCTGGAAAGTTTAATTTTTTGATGAATAGTGAAACCACCAAGTGGTAGTTAAAAAAACTGAATTTTTCATAAAACATAATTTTAACACTTCTGTGAGTGGATTTTCAAAAATATGAGACATGGTTAATGTCGAGGACTAAAATTTGGTTCAATGAGATAAAAATAATTTTTGGTGAATATTGACTTTTTACCTTTTTACCACGGTTAAAAGTAAATAGGGTAATTATGGGTAAATATGATATTATTATTACCCTAACTATAAGTCCCCGGCCTTAAACCTTACATAATATTGAATTAAATAATAATTCATATTGGTATCTTTTCAGGTTTAGAGTTTTAGAGAATTTGGACAGAACTATTACGTCTCAAAAGATTACAAAGTAGTCACTTCTACTAAATTTTCATAAAATAAAAACTCTTAAAATGGAACATGTCTAGTTCCATGTTTTAGATAACATGACTTTCCCTTGATCCCGTTCTTGAGCCTATTCCACATTAAGTCCTATGAAAAAAATTTCAAAAAAACTTGGGGTGAGCAGAAAAAGCTCAGTAAGGGATACACAAAGAATGAAAACTGTTAGTTATTCAAACATCAATTAAACCATGTATACTTTATCAAAGTAATACCATCACCCTTATGAAGTAGTAAAAACTCTTCACTGATTAATATATCATTACTTACCCTTTTGTAACCAAAAGATTACCCTAAAACCTATATAAATAACACATAACATATAAAGGTAACTTGGGACATAAACATAGTTAAGTGGAATAACCATACAATCGACTTCCACACATATCACTTAATGGAATAGACATACGGCCGACTTCCACACATACTTAATGGAATCGCCATATGGCTGACTTCCATACCCAATGCATTGGAGGTTATAACGTAACCACCCGTCCTGGTATTCATGGCACCACCCGTCATATGGTTTAGCGCGTAACCACCCGTAAAATGTCCAAGTACCTTCATTACACATAAAATATTTAAAATATAAACATTTCAATAAAAACATTTCATTTTCAATCACAATAAGTAATTCTAATATATTGAATTAATCAATCCATTTTCAAAAACCATTTAAAAGAGATTTTTGAATCAATGTGCCCCATACAACTTTGAAACTTTTAATGGAATTACAATTTTAAAACATTAATGTCCATATAAATATATACTGAAAATTATTTTGAAAACATGGACATTAAAGATAAATATTTAGAATAATAAATCTTTAAAACATTTAAAACGATATTTTTGTTAAAGAGTTTTTAACAAAATGAGAGACTATTGAATACAAATAATTGCGGAATAACATTTAATCCAAACATTATAATATCATGAGAATAAAGGGATTCATGATATAGTATATCAAAGGACAGTATACACACCATAAAATAGTGAATTGGGGCATAATAACAATGAAGTCTGAAAGGAAATGTAAAATGAGATGAAATCCATTATAAAGAAGGTATCCTTAAATTAAGGATAAATCAATCTCATCACTATGTGTGACAAATATAAATACACCCAATATAAGTGTATATTTAGTGTAAAACAATCGAAGTTCATTCACACATATTCAAATGATTACATATTCAACAACTACATGTTGAACCCAATGAAATCGAAATTGGGTTAAGAAGTTCCCTTGGTAAAATTCGACAGCCTAACGGCGTCACATAAAATTTTAAAAAAAGGATGATGACAGAGATAAAGGGTATCTCATCACATGGACATAAAATTTACATAAATAAGGATATATAAGAACATATACCAACATAATAGTATGTGAATTAAATGACATAACAAAAGAAGTGTTTTAAAAAGAGGAGGGTGAAAGGTCCCCTTACCGAGTTGGGTAACTTTCGAAACGTATACCCCATGGATGAAGGGTCATACAATGAAGATGCCAATACAAATAAATGAAATTATACTACAAAATGTGTATAATAATGGGAAGTACATACATTACTCAAAGGAAATAGTGGAAAACGTAGCATAAATTTCACGAAAATAAAAGTGAGATGAAAAATCCATTACGAAAACTCGGCAGCCTAACGACGCCACTTAAATCATCCAAAAATGGATTGATGAGATAAAATAAGGTCTCTAATTATATTAAAATAAAATTTACAGAAATAGTAATATAAAATAACATCCCCCAACATTACAAATAGGTGCTTAAAAGAAGTGACATAAAGGAGAGTACTTAAAAAGAAAGAGAGGGGTAAGATCCCTTACCAAAATTCGGCAGCCTAACAGCGCCACTCAAAACATCCAAAATGGATTGGTGAGAGAAAATAGGGTCTCTCATCATATGAAAATAAAACGTACAGTAAGATTAATATAGAATAACATCCCAATCAAAAGAAATATGAGCTTAAAAGGAATGACATAAAAGAGTGTACTTAAAATGAAAGAGAGGGGTAGGATCCCTTACCTCAAGTCCAACTTGTCTTGTTCATTTCTTTATATTCCTGAATAATAAAATTTGGTCAATTTATAATTTCTTAAGGACCTCATATTAAGATTATTCTTCAGTTGATATCAAATATTTTAATGTTATAATAATCGGTTAATAATATGATTTTATATGAGACGTTTTTGTCGATGTTTGGTACATGAGTCAAAAATTGAACTTGTTGGAAAATAATTTTCCATGTAGTTATAGGTACATCATATCCAGAATATTATTGATGTTTTAAATATCTTATATATTAAGTATATATTCATTTTATAATTTTCCATATCATATGGAGATAAAAATTAAAAGCACCATTCATAGAGACAGTAGGTCGTACGTACGCATGAACGCTACTTTAATTTTTTGTCATATTAATGGAATTAAAAAAATTGAGAGATATATATATATGTTATAATTACAGAATGATATCCATTTTTTAGATGCAATATATTACATATATATCCATTATATATATGTACTTTTAATATTACATAACATTTTGAGATAAGAAATGAAATGTACCGTTCATGGAGACGGTAAGCCGTACGTACGCATGAACGCTACTTCCATTTCTATTTCATATTTAATGGAATTAAAACATAATGATACATAATATTATTTTAATTCCGGTATGTTATCATATATAATATCATTAAATATATCCTTTATACATACCACATATGGTATTAATGAATCAAATCACTATGAGGGGGCGGTAGTCCGCACTTCATTAAATGAAGATATCGCGTTTACCCATAATGGAAACCATAAAGGTATGTCATAAATAAAAAATATAGAAGTTTAGGTAAAACATACACATATTATATATCATATATAAATATATTTTCATCTTAATGACCACCTTTGAAGGTGATAGAATAATGATGAACAATCATCGTTTCGTGAGGCAGAAATTCGCCATCCACAGAAACAGTATGTTCTTTAACAATTAGATCTAGGTGTGTGTAAGTGTTGCTCGAATACATCTTATAAAAACATTCTAGTATATTTAATATACTGGATTTGTTACAAAATAAATGAATAAAAAGAGTTTAGGTGGTTGGAGAAACAAAATAAAACAAAAGAACACAAGAGAAGACACTACCTTTAAATCGGGTAACTCCTTTTGATTTGAGCTCAAAGGCTTCCTTGGGAAGACCTCTACCCAAAGTGAGGCTAAAAGGAGTAATATAGGTATGTGTAGAGACAAAATTGATAGGGGTTGGCCGAGCTAAAGGCTTTGTATGTGTGGGTAAGGTGGTAGATGTGGGGGCCTTTTATAAGAGGAGAGGTGGGGCACTCTTGGAAAGTAAGGTAATGTTACATTATTTTAGAATGAATTTGGGATATTAATGGTACCACATTGATGTTTGTAGAGGTTAAGGTAATAATGGTTCTAAATACACCCATCCAATAGGTTTTTGACACGTCTAGGTCTTATATTTTACATTATCATTCCATTGTATTTTAATCCTTAAATAATGAGGTCATCGCTGCATCATCATGATGTGATAAATAATTTAATTTATTTAATGTCTAAAAATTATAAAAAAAACTACTATGATGTAGGAAATATTTTTATCTTTCCAATGAATTGTTATAGTAAAACATATGACTTGTATAACCCCATGTAAAAATTGTTTTACTAAAACAACTCATGTTTGTGACATTTTAATTTTAACATTAAATAAAAAGGTATTAATGTCATTTTCCAACCAAAGTGGCTCCATGGGGTCTCCAAGATGACCCATGGATTGTCTTGGTCAGCCATGAGACATCCAATAAGGTTAATACATGGGTAAAGTTCATTTCATATTATTAAAACATTATTTTTACCTTAAACTACACTAATTACCTCTAATCGCGATTAAAAACTTAAAAGATACTTTTCACCAGAAATTATTTTAATCTCATTGAACCAAATTTTACTTCTTAATGACAACCCTATATGTCGGATTTTTGAAAATCAAATCACAGAAGTGGCAAACTTTCATTTAAACAAAAAATCGGTTTCTTTAACTAGCACTTAGTGGTTTCACTATTCATCAAAAATTGAAGTTTTTCAGAAAAATACCAAAAATTCACCCTAAGCAATATTTGATATTCCGAACTCAAAAATGATATCTATTTTACAAAATTCAAAACATATAATTTGCATTAATTAATTTAATAATTAATTCTCGTTGTCAAAACAAATAGCGTGTTTTTAAGAAACAATATCTATTAAAAGATTGACACTAGTTTAAGTCCAATTTCAAAGTGAAATTAATTCCAACGACCAGTATTGGATTAAATGGTAAAAATATATTCTAATTTTACTTTAAAACAAATTCAAAATATAATCTAATCATATAAATAAATTAGATTAAAAAGTGGTTTTGAATTAAAATACAACATTTTTCACTATTCATTAAAAAATGAACTTTATCGGATGAATACCAAAAATTTACACAAAGTAAATTTTGATGTCCCGATTCTAACAAAGAATTTTATTTTGTCAAAAATAACACATAAAATTTTCTAAAAGATGATTTAAAAGAGGTTCTCCATCAAAAGGCGGTTAATCGACCCTTTAAAGAATATTAGAATGTTTACGCTTAAAATTGGATTCATTCACATTTTTAATCCTCTAACATTTATTGTAAAGAGTAAAAAATATTTGAAAATCATATATAATAATTTTGTAATTATTTCTGTTCATTCCCGCCATTAAAATGGTTAGGCGTTAACTACAATTTAAAATAATATTCTTTTATTATTAGAGTGCAATGTAAGATTGCAAAGTAACTCATTGTTGCGTATTGGGTAAGCCATCGAGCATAGAGTTCCCTTTATATTAATATTAACATTTTTTTTCACAAATAGGGATAAATATAAAAATGTCATATTCTTTATTTACCAGGGGTGTTACATCCTTCCCCCCTTTTGGGAATTGCGTCCTCGCAATTTTAAAATTGGGCTCGGAAACATCCTTGAAAGCCCCACATCGGAACAAGAGTCGGTAAACCAATCACTTTAAAATAAAGAAAGATACATACAAAGGTCACCCGAGTTAACCCATTCTAGTATTCCATGAATGAAAATATGACATGGAGGAAAAACAAAGGGTCATGTTCTGAAGGAGAGTGATAGTAAACATGTCTAGGAGAAAGTTAACCATAAGAAAATCACAAACTTGTGATGGGTTAAACGGTATTCGATTTCCCAGTAGGAAAAGTTAACAGACAACATTTTTGTTTTAAGTTACTCTTCATTGAGGAATTTATTTTTGATCTTAAGGAAACATACTTACTTATCATGTTGACTTTCAACTTTTACTAGATTTCTTACACAAACTCATACTTTCCCAAAAAGACAAGTATTTAGGAAGACTTGTTAACATTAAGAGTACTATAATCAACTTCTATAGAATCACCTAATCCACAAAAGAGAACTATATACTTCCAATATATTTAGACCTTAGCCAAAACCAAAACCAAAATGGTTAGTACAAGATCAAATAATCCTAAAAAAGATAACCCTTTATAAAAATAAAATCTATTCTTAATCTCCAAAATTTGTCCAACAAAACCCAAAGTTTGTCGAGGAACATTCGATACAAAATTTGTCCACAAAATTATTCAAAGTAAACCAAACTAAGATTGAAACCCAAATATTTGAAGGATTTAGTCACATAGTCTTCCAAGTTAAATCGTAACATTTATCTCCAAACAATATCAGTTGCTCTTAATGTCTCGTATTGAAAAGTAAATAACCTAATCACATATCCTCCATGATAGGTTAATAAATTTCCATAGATAAACCAAATTCAATTTACTCTTAATTCATAAAATCACCTAACTAAAAAGAATAAGTCATACTAACCGGGGACTGCACGTAGTCCAGTGGTAGGTGATAAATATCAGTTTCACTTTGGTTGTGGGTTCGATTCCCGCAGCTTTGTCCGACACGACGGGTTGTCACACGGTCTGCGTGTTGTCCTTTTTCCAAAACTATATAATTTTCAAAACATTCCCCAAAACGAGATAAAATATTCAAAAATAATCATAACATATTTTAACATCAAGTTTATCTCATGCATTTAATTTTCTATCATAACATATAATAACCCATAATTACCTCAAATGTAATGATCATATAAACCCTAATGGTTACCTTTATAATTATTACATGAACTTCCACATCGATTGGTCATCTCATAAATGATGCATTACAGAACATACCAAGGTTCAAGTGGTTGATCATGACTCTTTGATAGTTGGTTTAGAACAACCACGAGTTTCCTTATTGAATACCCCATTTCATCCAGTCTCTTAATCATAGAACCACCACAGTTTCCATCAAACCTATTGTCACTTTGGTGCCTGCTAGATCCATCCATTCACTAAAAACAGATATTTCAGTGTGAGTATATCAACAAAACCATCATTTACTAATGAGGGAGATAACCACTAAGATATACTTACTCATTCACTTTATCTAAAACTAGGACTCTTTCTAAAATCCTATCCATTATGGTACTGTCACTTATGCTTAGAGAATACCCTAACCTCTAAAGTTATCTAAACTGACCTATGATACCAACTATAAGGCCCCGACCTTAAACCTTACATAATAATGAATTAAATGAATAATTCACATTGAGGATATTTTCATGTTTAGAGTTTTAGAGAATTAGGATATAACTTTTACATCTCAAAAGATTACAAAGTAGTCACATCTACTAAATTTCCATAAAATAAAAACTCTTATAAAGAAACATGTCTAGTTCCATGTTTTAGATAGCATGACTTTCCCTTGATCCCATCCTTGAGCCTATTCCACATTAAGTCCTGTGAAAAACATTTCAAAAAAACATGGGGTGAGCATAAAAAGCTCAGTAAGGGATACACAAAGAATGAACTCTGTTAGTTTTTCAAACATAATGTAAACCATGTATACTTTATCAAAGTAATACCTTCACCTTTATGAAGTAGTAAAAACTCTTCACTGGTTAAAATATCATTACTTACCCTTTTGTAACCAAAAGATTACCATAAAACCCATATAAAGAACACATAACATATAAAGGTAACTTGGGACATAAACATACTTAAGTGGAATAACCATACGGTCGACTTCCACACATATCACATTATGGAATATCCATACGGCCGACTTCTACACATACTTATGGAATTTCCATACGGCCGACTTCCATACCCAATACATTGGAGGTTATAACGTAACAACTCGTCCTGGTATTCACTGCACCACCCGTCATATGGTTTATCATGTAACCACCCGTAAAATGTCTAAGTACCATTATTACATATAAAATATTGAAAATATAAAAATTTAGATAACAACATTTCATTTTCAGTCACAATAAGTAATTCCAAGATATTGAATTAATCAATCCATTTTCAAAAACCAATTAAAATAGATTTTTGTATCAAAGTATCCCATACCACATTGAAGCTCTTAATGGAATTATAATTTTAAAACATTAATGTCCATATAAATAAATACCGAAAACCATTTTGAAAACATGGACATTAAATATAATGATTTAGAATAATAAATATTTAAAACATTTAAAATGATATTTTTGTTAAAGAGTTTTTAACAAAATGAGAGACTCTTAAATACAAATTATTGCGGAATAACATTTAATCCAAACTTTATAATATCATGAGAATAAAGGTATTCATGATATAATATGTCAAAGTACAGTATACACACCATATAAGAGTGAATTGGGGATAACAACAATGAAGTCTCAAAGGAAATGTAAAATGAGATGAAATCCATTATAAAGAATGTATCCTTAAATTAAGGATAAATCAATCTCATAATTATGTGAGACAAATATAAATACACCCATTATAAGTGGATATTAATTTTAAAATAATAAATGTTCATTCACACATATTCAAAGGATGACATATTCAATAATTACATGTTGATCCCAAAGAAAACGAAATTGGGTTAAGAAGTTCCCTTGGTAAAATTCGACAGCCTAACGTCGTCACATAAAATTTTAAAAAAAGGGTTTATGAGAGAGATAAAGGTTATCTCATCACTTGGAAATAAAATTTTCATAAATAAGGATATAGAAGAACATATCCCAACATAATAGTATGTGAATTAAAATATATAACAAAAAAATTCTTTTAAAATGAGGAGAGTGAAAGGTCCCCTTACCGAGTTGGGTAACTTTCGAAACGTACACCCCATGGAAGAGGGGTCATACAACGAAGATGTAAATACCCATAAATGAAATTATACTACACAAAGTGTATAATAATGGGAAATACATACACCACTCAAAGGAAATAGTGGCTAATGTATCATAAATTTCCTGAGAATAAAAGTGAGATGAAAAATCCCTTACGAAAACTCGGCAGCCTAACGATGCCACTTAAATCATCCAAAAAGGATTGATGAGATCATATAGGGTATCTCATTATATTAAAATAAAATTTACATAAAGATGAATATAAAATAACATCCCCCAAAATTACAAATAGGTTCTTAAAAGAAGTGACATAAAGGAGAGTACCTAAAAAGAAAGGGAGGGGTAAGATCCCTTACGAAAATTCGGCAGCCTAACGGCGCCACTCAAAACATCCAAAATGGATTGGTGATAGAAAATAGGGTCTCTCATCATATGAACATAAAACTTATAGTAAGAGTAATATAAAATAATATCCCAATCATAAGAAATATGAGCTTAAAAGGAATGACATAAAAGAGTGTACATAAAAAGAAAGAGAGGGGTAGGATCCCTTACCTCAATTCCAACTTGTCTTGTTCGTTTCTTTCTATTCCTGAATAATAAAATTTGGTCAATTTATAATTTATTAAGGACATCCTATAAATATTATTATTCAGTTCATATCACATATTTTAATGTTATAATAATTGGTTAATAATATGAGTTCATATCAGACGTTTTTGTCGATGTTTGGCACATGAGTCAAAAATTGAACTTGTTGGAAAATAATTTTCCATGTAGTTATAGATACATCATATCCAGAATAGTATTGATGTTTTAAATATCATATATATCCATTATATATTCATTTTATACTATTCCATATCAGTTGGAGATAAAAATTAAAAGCACCGTTCATAGAGACGGTAGGCCGTACGTACGCATGAACGCTACTTTAATTTTTTGTCATATTAATGGAATTAAAAAAATGAGAGATATATACATGTATGTTATAATTACAGAATTATATCCATAATTTAGATGTAATATATTACATATATAGCCATTATATATATGTACTTATAATAGTACATAACATTTTGATATATGAAATGAAATGTACCGTTCATGGAGACGGTAAGTCGTACATAAGCATGAACGCTACTTCCATTTCTATTTCATATTTAATATAATTAAAACATAATGATACATAATAGTATTTTAATTCCAGTATGGTATCATATATAATATCATTAAATATATCCTTTATATGTACCACATATGGTATTAACGAATCAAATCACTTTGAGGGGGCGGTAGTCCGCACTTCCTTAAATGAAGATATCATGTTTACCCATAATGGAAACCATAAAGGTATGCCATAAATGAAAAATACAGAAGATTAAGTAGAAAATAAACATATTATATATCATATATAAATATAGTGTCACCTTAATGGCTGCCTTTGAAGGTGTTAGAAGAATGTTGAACAATCATCATTTCGTGAGGCAGAAATTCTCCATCCGCAGAAAGAGTATGTTCTTTAACCATTTGATGTAGGTGTGTGTAAGTGTAGCTCGAATTATTATTATAACAACATCCTAGTATATTTAATATACTGTATTTTTTTCAAAATCTATGAATAAAAAGAGTTTAGTGGGTTGGAGAAGCAAAATAAAACATAAGAACACAAGAGAAGACACTACCTTTAAATCGGGTAACTTCTTTTTGATTTGAGATCAAAGGCTTCCTTGGGAAGACTTCTGCCCAAAGTGAGACTTCAAGGAGTAAGAGAGGGATGTGGAGAGACATAATTGGCAGGGGTTGGCCGAGCCAAAGGCTTTTTAAGTGTGGGTAATGTGGTAGAGGTGGGGGCCTTTTATAAGAGGAGAGGAGGGGCACTCTTGGAAAGTAAGGAAATGTTACATTATTTTAGAATGAGATACGGATATTAATGGTCCCACATTAATGTTTTTCGAGGATAAGGTGATAAGGTTTCAAAATCCACCCATCCAATAGGTTTTAGACACGTTTAGGTCTCATATTTTACTTTATCTTTCCATTTTATTTAAATCGTTAAATAATGAGGTCATCGTTGCATCATCAAGATGTCAGAAATAATTTAATTTATTTAATGTATAAAAATTATAAAAAAAATTACTATGATGTAGGAAATATGTTTAGATTTCCAATAAATATTTATAGTCAAAAATCTGATTTTTAAAACCCCATGTAAAAAGTGTTTTAGTAAAATAACTCATGTTTGTGACATTTTAATTTTAACATTAAATAAAAAGGTATTAATGTCATTTTCCAACCAAAGTGGCTCCATGGGGTCCCCAAGTTGACCCATGGATTTTCCTGGCCGGCCATGAGACATGAAATAAGGGTAGGACATGTGTAAAGTTCATTTCATATTATTAAAACATTATTTTTACCTTAAATTACACTAATTACCTCTAATCGTGATTAAAAACGTAAAAGTTACTATTCACAAAAATATTATTTTAATCTCATTGAACCATATTATACTTCTTAATAACAACCATGTATGTCGGATATTTGAAAATCAACTCACAGAAGTGGCAAAGTTTCATTTAAACGAAAAATCAGTTTCTTTAACTACAACTTAGTGGTTTCACTATTCATAAAAAATTGAATTTTTTCAGAAAAATACCAAAAATTCACCCTAAGCTATATTTGATATTCCGAACTAAAAAATGATATATATTTTACAAAATTCAAAACATATATGTTGCATTAATTAATTTAATAATTAATTCCCGCTGTCAAAACAAATAGCGTGTTTTTAAGAAACAATATCTATTAAAAGATTGACACTAGTTTAAGTCCAATTTCAAAGTGAAATTAATTCCAATGACCACTATTGGATTAAATGGTAAAAATATATTCTAATTTTACTTTAAAACCAATTAAAAAGATAATCTAATCATATAAATAAATTAAATTAAAATGTGGTTTTGAATTAAAATACAAAAAAATTCACTATTCATTAAAAAATCGACTTTATCGAAAAAATTCCAAAAATTTACACAAAGTAAATTTTGATGTCCCGATTCTAAAGAAGAATTTTATTTTGTCAAAAAATAACACATAAAATTGTCAAAAGGTGGATTTAAATGTGGTTCGCCTTCAAAAGGTGGTTAATCGACCCTTTAAATTATCTTAGAATGTTTACGCTTAAAATTGGATTCATTCGCATTTTTAATCCTCTAACATTTATTGTAAAGTGTAAAAATATTTGACAAACATATATAATAATTTTGTAGTTAGTTCTATTCATTCCCGCCATTACAACAGCTAGGCGTTAACTACCATTTAAAATAATATTATTTTATTATTAGAGTGCAACGTAAGATTTCAAAGGATCTCGTTGTTGTGTATTGGGTAAGCCATCGAGCATAGCGTTCCCTTTATATTAATATTAACATTTTATTCACAAATAGAGATAAATATAAAAATTTCATATTCTTTATATACCTAGGGTGTTACACTAAAACATGTCCTAATTCTATTAGATAAGTGTAATTCGGCCAAAAACAACCTTAGGAATAAAATATGACCATTTAGGCCCACTTGGATTAGATTAGGACATTTATTATTAATTTATTTAAAGAAGGGTTAAAATAGTTAAAATCAAAGTTTAATAACTAAATCATTTTTAATATAGGGATATACATAAGATAAATTCGACTATAAGTATTCATTAGAAAGCTAAAATTATTTCCTACATAATGGTATTTTATTTGTAATTTTTAGACTTAAAATAATTTAATTTATGTACGACACAATGATGATGCAGTAATTATCTTATTAATGAAATATTGACATAATTGATGTCATAAATACCCAAATAAATGAAATTTGAGACTTTTTATGAATTACAATCAATTTCTATGTTAATATGACATGTTAGTATTGATTTAATTAATTTTTTTCGAACTAATCATTCTGTTATAATTTTCACAAAAATCCATTACCAAATAG
This sequence comes from Viscum album, assembly GCA_963277665.1. Classification (NCBI taxonomy): domain Eukaryota; kingdom Viridiplantae; phylum Streptophyta; class Magnoliopsida; order Santalales; family Viscaceae; genus Viscum; species Viscum album. Next base: position 1,914,402,989 of record OY728125.1, on the reverse strand, counting down.
TGTCAAAATTGACATAAAATAGTTTTTAAAAAACATATTGTATTATTAATTGTTATTATATTCCTAAAAGTATAAGGTTCTGCTAGGATACTTATATCATGATATGGGTATCATTAATGGACCACTTTGGGGTCGCTTTGATGTATATGGTATGTTTATTAACAATATAATAAAAAAATACAAAGTGACATGGTAAATGTCAATCTAATTAACTAAGAGTTAAAACTAAAAGATAAGGTTTATATAATGACCTAAACTTGTATAAAATTCTATTTTATGAGAGGATTACGACCCATCCCAACCTTATCTTCAAAATATATAAATTTGGGGCTATTAAAACCCGAATTTGACTTTACAATAAATGTATATTTTTAGTTATTCCAAAGGTTCCCCTCTCCTCTCTTATAAAAGGGCACCTACTCCCTCTCTTCCTCACACCACTTTGAGCCTTCAAGCTCGGCCAAAACCTGACAAATTCTCTTCTCCACTTCCCTAGAAACATCCTAGAGGTCCTGGTCTTCTTCAAAGACCAATTTTAGTGCCCTAAGTTGAGGTCTCGCAGAGGCACTTCAAAGAAGAGGTAATGTTCGTTACCAATTCTTTCAACGTTATTTCTTCTTCCACTTATTATTCTTAGGTTGTTTCATTATGAAGTAATAACATCAGCATCACTAATATACAGATATGTTATTATAAGTATGAAACAACCCTATTTCACCATCTATCCATCCTACGAAAATCAAATCACCGCGCGTGCGTACGTACGGAATACCGTCTCCACGCCGTGGTGTAATCTATTTTCCACCACCACATTACATGGATGGGTATAATGGTGTAAATAATAACTATATATTATTATTGTTTTGTGATATTGATTCTATAATACTATACATACACTCCAATAAAATTCAATGATCATGGGAACGATATCATCGCTTGTGCGTACGTACGGAATACCGTCTCCACGATTCGATGAGATTCATTCTCAATGATTAACCATTCATAAATGATTATAAAGTATATATAATAATTAATCAGGAAATATATGACATAATAATTATACTGGATTTATGTATATTTATATATGTATCTCATAAAATTAATTCCATTCAATTAAATTAGGAAACGAAAACAACGTTCATGCATACATACGGCCTACCGTCTTCATGAACGGTGTATTTCTTTCCATTTATCGATCTATTCTATATATGAATATTCTGAATATATATTATATATAAATCATGTTTTATATTATGGAATTATGTAATCATGATCTAAGTAATCATATGAATAATTACAAGTCAAAACACGGATGACAAATGAAACGATTTTACCCAAAACGCTCTTTAACGTGGAATTTACAAAAGAACGGGTAATATAAAGTCATAAGTGAACCATATATGATATCATAACAATGAATATGATTCTGTAATAAGTCAATGAAAATATTTAAATCATTATAAAGTAAGTTTGGATACGTACGAAGCATATCAGACCTAAGGTAAGGGATAATTGTGCAAATATCATTTTTATCCGATATTGCTTATTCGTAAGTATTTACTGTGGTTATTGCTATCATCCATGTCCATTTTTTATAAAACTGTTTTCATGTATGTTTAAAGTCATTTTTACACATTTTGACTTTTACCCGATGGTATGGGAGGAATATTTCTTTTATTTACCCTACAAGGTACTTTTTGACTTTTCCGAAAAAAGTACGAGAAGAATGTTTTTTTAACATATACGACATGAAAGGATTTTTACAGTTTTATAAAGCCTTATTTTCATGAAGCTTCCTCCAAAATATTTCATGACTATTTTAAAAAAATCCTTTTCTTTTAAAATTGCATGAAATTTTGTGAAAAGAATATTATTTTGAAGAAGAAAGGATATTTTCCTCAAGAATTCATTTCAAGTGTTTTATCAAAACCATTTTACATCTAAGATGACATTATTTCATATGTTTATGTTTCAAGTATAATGTCTCTATGATTTACATGGTTTCACTTTTCTTATGATGAAATATCCATTTCTTTTATATGGATTATGTGATGATGGGATGATTTTTATGAAACCCATTTTATTCTTTGGGTTATGATGAATGTTTTATGTTTATTTTGTGGCACAGGTAAGAATGATTTCATTATGAGATGGGTGGGACCTATATCTCCCTCCAATTCATTGGGTAAATATTTATATCTCATGAGATAGACATGGCTGGAATGGTAAGTTAATCTGGTTCAGTATTACAGGACTGGAACGAGAAATGAACTCGATTCAGAAAGGGACTTTGTCCACTAAGATGGTCAAGGCAGAAATTCCTTGGCTACTACGGAAATCATTACATGTTCGTAATGGATTCCACAATTACATGTTTTATTCCCATCCTATTTTATCATGATTTATGTTCCATTATGATTTATGGCTTATGTACTTCATTTTTTTTATGTCGTTGCTCAAGATCTTTAATGTTCATGTTTTTTTTAATTTCAAATGTATATGGTATGTTTTATTTTATCCATGCTTACCCTTACTGAGCATTTGAGGTCACCCTTTTTTATGTTTTATTTTCCCCCAGGATTAAATGAAATATTTTAGGTAAGTAATCAAAAAGTGGAAGATTTTTATGGGAGATGTTGAAGATATTTCACCACAATTAGAAGATTACGTTCCAAGTTTCCAAAGACACTAAACTATTCTGGTCCTTGTGTGTATGTTTTTGTTATGTACTAAGTATTCCGCTAATGTAATGTAATGTCTATGTACGTCAAGCTTCAGGTCTCTACATGTCATGTTCAGAGAAGATAGTTGAGGTCACCCGATGAAGGTAGAAAATATTTGGTGCATACAACTTACCAAAACTCTCCACCGAACTCTACACCATAATAGTAAAGAAGTTCATAAACATCATAAGTTAGTCAACTATCACCCGAATTGGTTTTTAGTCTATATCTATCTATAGATTCCATCTAGAAAATTACATACATATTACATACCATTTCTAATATATCATATCTAAATTATACAATAATCCTTCTAGAACCAAGGGAAAATCCTTCACCTATTAGCAGGTGACAAACTGAGAGGCAAACTCATCCATGATTAATCTCATTCTAGCCAACCAAAAATACCAATGGTTGTCTCTGTATATAATCCATAAATATGGATATATAAAAAATGAAGAAGTGTGAAATTATCTCATAACATCCTCTTAGTATCATGACTAGGGCTGCCATGATCCCTATAAAAAGAGGATGTAATTACCTCCTTCAAAAAATACATTTGGTGAATATCATGTAGATATATCCTCATATAACACCTCATAGTCAATTCCTCCCAACTAGGACTCTCTCTCCTAAGGGAGGAGCATTGGATTCAAGTCCATCGATAAATGAAAATATTTACCCTCCCCCTCAACTAGGTTCTCCGGCAATGAAGCTAACTATTCAAATGCCTCCCCTTCAAAAAAGTCCTAGGATATATTGCAAAGGTAAAATTATTCTGTGTTTCCCTTTATAGTTGTATATACTATATCAACGTCATAGTAATGAAGGAACACCAATAATTTCCTCTATCTATGGATCAGGTCCCTATATATGAATATGTGTTGGTGACTCTAATGGTATGAGTAAAAAACATTACAATCTCCTAGTAGATATTTCCTACACATACTAAGGTCAAGACTACCACTGAAAAATCATCTTCATGAGTCATAAATTTATTTTCATGGGGTATAAACATCCTTGAACCATATATGACAATTTCATAACTTTTCACCAACACATGGCTGAGCCCTTCTCTAGATGAATAATAATATTCTACATAAACCATGCCCTCCTCCAGTAGTCTCAAAATAAGAGAACTCATCAGCATCAGTCTCAAATCATCAAAGGATCTCTATAAAAAATAACCATAGGTAAAAAATATCCCTTTCCATAGTTGGGTTGAAAAAGTGGTTTCACTCTTAGATAAGACTAAAAAATACTCAAAGAGTACCCCACTATTCCATGAAAACAAATTACATATGGAACACTCTTGGGTGAATCCAATGAATTCACATCATCGATCATCACCAGGTCCATAGATAATCTATTCCAAGAACCGACCATCACAAAATGTGAAAATATTAATCCCAAACCATGCACATCAATATCTAAACATATATGTGGTTACCCTAATTAAAATATTGGCCCATCCTTTTATTTTTTACAGGATCTCATATGATAAAGAGAATTTGAGTTTGTATTCAATGTGAAAAAATTAATCCAAAATATGGATAGATGATCTAGTTCTTCAAATAAATTAACACATCAGGGGAATTCATCACACCTAATGGAATAAAAATGAACTCATTGTGTCCATAAAGTCATTGGAAATCCATATTTGGAATATTAAACTTGATATTTCTCAATTGGAAGTAAGAGGACTTGAGATAAATCTTCGACAACTATCTTTCTCGTGCAACATGACAAAGTGGTCATTTTTCCATTGAATGGGGTAATATTTATTTATCATTGGATAGGTTATGAGATTAAAATAAACAGAATGTCTCAGGAGCCTATAAAATTTTCATGAAAAAACAAAACATCAATGGGGTAAAATTGTATCTCAAAAATAACATCTTTCAAAATTCCTCCAATTGAATATGTAGCTCCCAAAGCCTAGTAGGGTCAATCCAGTATGACGTAGAAGACATCAAAGCAGTCCATGGGTGAATGTCGATAAAAAAATACATGTCTAACCATTATGTTCTTATTTTAATGTCCCCAAAAATTACATTCATTAAACCCACTTTGAATTATTCAATTGTGAAGATCTTATTAATCCAAGGGATACTTTCGCCAACTAAAAGGTTATGGGTTTTTGCCTCCTGCTAGTCAAAATGACATATCCCACCACAAAGGTGAAATAGCTACCATAGGTGCATAATAAGTTTAATCATATATGGTGATTGAAAATATATTCTTGTACCATGTAAAAAATATATAACCACAATAACCTCTAATGATCTTATTATGATAAACATCATTCCCCATAAGAACTTCTCTTTACCATGTGATAGATCACAGTTCTGGAGGCTATATGATAATGATAAAGAATTCGTTGTAAGAACCTTAAGAATAATAAGTTGTGATAATTCTTTATATGGGTGTTCGATCTCTATCATGAGGAGTATAGAGATGAATGAATTAATCACACATGTGTCTAATTTTATTTAATAAATACTAGAATAAAATTATATCATACCTATTATCATATCTTTTTCTAAAAGTTCATATGTATCCATAGCATGTGGATTCCCACCCACTCAACCTCCATCCCCCTAAGCTAAATTTGGGTCACCCATTGGTGGTGGTGGTGTAAGGAGATCACAAAACCCATAGAATCTTCACCAAGAGATCCACTTACTACTCTTCCATCTCTTCCTCTCATCTGGTCACCCTTCCCTCCCTTGGGAGAGACATGGTCACAGTTTTTCCTTTGACATGGTGGTTCATCTATTATCTACATTCCCTTCTCAGCATGTTAGGTTCAAAAATCATGTTCCATGTTACAAAACATATCACACAAATTTAACCTTACCTATCTGGGATACCATGGTCTTATACATGATCCCTAAGTCTCATGACTAATTGTCTATGTCTAGTAATGTAGAGGTCTCTTATATCAAGGACCTACTAACTTCTGCCAGTTGTCTATTGAAAATGACTCATCCCCATGGTTCCCACCTATAGATATAGCTTCTTGGTATCTATATGACTTGAATATCATCATCTCTAGTTCCCTATCCAATACTCTGACATAAGTGGAAATGAACATGAGTACAAAACTGTTAGGGTTTCTATTTGGATACCTTGTTCAAACATCTGCACTTAAAAGTAGCCATGTTGATTCATATAAATTAAGTAACGTGTATGATATTTGATCCTCACTATATACCTTGAAACTATTACCCCTCAATAATATTTCATAATATTCTCTATAATCTAAATGTAGTAATAGCATGGATAGTACTCTTCATGAAATATAAACTAGAAGTCATTACATGATAGTGTCAACTATTTCTTGCATACACATGAATAAACTCTAATAGTGCCTAGGATCTTATAGGAAAGGACATGATCCCAGTGAAAACACCTGATATTTTGTTGCCCAAAAAAAACATGATAACATGAATCACCATATCACTCTAATCAACCACTTCATAGGGATCTGTCACATCATTTAACCTCATCATCCTACGAAAATGGAAGTCATTGAATTTTTGAAGCTTACATGGATCAACATATTTCACTGTTGGTAATATATTCTACTCAATTGGTGGGGGTGATTCAACCTATCCCCATATAGGAAGAATCTCTCATGATGGACCCCGATATGAGCCTCATTGGTTATCAAATCATTTTAATGATCAGAAATCAATAACCACACAGGAAATCTTCATGGGGGAATCCTTATAATTTAATCCATATATTAAATGGTATTATTGGAATATATATATATATATGACTCAATAAGGATAGTCAATGACATAATAATATTTTATTCATGTGCAAATGTTTCGTGAAACTAATGTATCATTATTTCATGAAAACAGTAAGGTGATTTGAGTATGTTTGTATAGATATATACGCCACTTCAGCATCACTAGTTCCCCTATAATAAAAGTCATACTCAAGATACTATGAAACAATTTCCATAAATCCCAACCAAAAGTTTATATGGCGACTAAACCAAAAAACTTACCATATAATAAACAGCTCAAACACCAATCAGTTATGAACAGATCTAGTGGGTACCAAGTCGCAACTACCCCAAACCTCCACCATAGATTTGGGGAAATCAATCCTTAATGGTATACTTAGTATGGGAGACTTTTTTATATTGTGAATGTATGCACACGAACAAACATATAAAAGAAGGATTTTGGACAAATAATAATAAATATAAAACATCTAGATAAAAAAATATTCATGTAAATCATCTACGGAGTGAAAGAGTATGGAAACATTGTCTAAAATGAACTGTGATAAAAACACATTCAAAAATATAATTTTTTCCTTATCTAGAAAATAGAAATTAATAGTTGAGAGGGACTTACTCTAGATATCCAATATCCAACCACCATACATAGTCATGTGAAACAACATATCATTATAAATCATGGTATTCACTACCATCCTATCCGACATCAATATAATACATCACACATTAAGGATAATCTCTTAATGGGGTTTGTTTATACATACCCAGAAGTATACCATGAATGTTGGATGGGGAGTAGTAAGTTTTAAAATATGAATTGAAAGCTAACCCCAAACTGAAGGAGTAACATAATACTAACACAAGGATACATGTATATATTCTCATCAAATAAACCCAATAGTGAGATAAATTAGATCTCAATCCTATAGCCCACACTAGTGAATGAGTCTTATACCAGTTCCAAAGGGGTCCATCAATGATTCCCATCATATCACATGACTTCTCATAGGAGTAACTATGTGGACAACCCACACATACCCACTTTGTTTCATAGTTATGGGGACGAACTGTTAGATTAGAGGACCTACAACCAAGTGCATCATGGGGTTACACACAATTCTAAGGGGAACCATTCCATTGTCCATAAGGATGAACCAGTCTACAATAGGAGGACCCATGACCTAGTCAATCAAGGGGGGACACTCTGTAGATAGTGGACCTAAAACAAATTCTATTAGGGAGTAACACTATGTAGATAGAGTTCACATGACCTACTACGATCGGAGTTACCACACTACGTTATGAGGACCCACACCAAAGTCTATTAGGGGGTATCACTCAGTAGATATTGGACATGTGCCCAATTATGTTATGTGATCCGCTATTTAGATCAATAAATATTTACTTGTTAGATAATTGGTATACTAGTAAGTAGATAGAGGACCCATTACCTTCACCATTGAGGTGTTTGACTCAGTATATAGAAGACCTACCCCCTAGTGTGATTGGGGGTACCATTTTAATGGACCGTCATAATAACTATAGTTATCGAGTTCTTACTAAAGAATATTTACACTCTAAAAATATTAAATGATATCCCAAAACCGATAATTAATTCGTCAATAAAATCAGTAAGGAATAAATAATTAGAATATTGTACCTACATCAAAAATCCAAGTGCAGAATGCTGATATATGAGAGGTATAAGCATAAAAAAAGGATTGTACATGGCATGTATCTGGAATGACAACATGTGTGGTCCATCCCCCCTACATGTCCGGGTCCCCACTTGTAGATAGGCCAATTTCCATGTAGGCCTAAAAGGTATTTCTCAAGAAACCTAGGTCAGGTTTAGTTCTACTGGCTATGTCAATTTTCATATTTCCTTGTCATTGAACCATATACATGTGAATGTACAAGAAATGTAGTAGGATATGATGCTCTCCAATTACACATAGAGTACACATCGAGATACCATCCTTAGGACACATAGTGTGTACCCTATCATTGTTCAAATCCATGACATGTTCATGGAAATTCCTTTCACCCTGTACACATATAGTACATGTTTTTACAGTATCTCCCTTCCACATAGTGTGTGTCAGTCCCACATAGTGTTTGATATTTATAATACCCATGAAACTATATATTCAAGGATTTATAAAGGAAAATATGTGTATTATTCATTACTAAATAGATTCTAGTCTTGTTTTTCTTATATTCCCATATCTTATACGTGTTCCTTCAAATTTGCCTCCACCATTTTGAATCACACCAATATACTACCCAGAATCAAGGATTATTCATCTATTCATTTATTATGCCCCTCAATTGTTTGTAAATTGAATTAATTTGATCTATAGAGGTTCAATATATTCATTTCATGCCTCTCATCATACGATGTTTTTCCAGAATCCCAAATCTATGGTATTCATCACCCACAATCAACAAATCATACAATTTCACTCTCTAATCGATTATTTGTTCACAATTCAAGATTATTATTGGAATCTAGGGACCCTATTAAGATTGATCATGTTAGGAAACAATTACCTTTTTCCCCATAACACAATTGATAATATCACCAGGAATGGTGGGAGGAAGTAACAGAAATATGTGTTACAATCATTGCATACGAATTATTAGTCAAGAAGTAATATTGGGGATATCAAGGGTGATAAAAAATTGAAAAAAAATGTGTGGGAGCATGGAAAGACTCATTATAACATATATAAAAATATATTATTTACTCACTCTCAAATATATAATCATATGGGGGGGAAGAAAAAATAATGTTTCATACCTCGATTCAGATTCATCATTGGTGAAGAAGGAAGCTACACAATAGAGGAAGCTCTATTTCTCTCATTTTCGATTAATTATCGATGATCTGGAGGATCATTATCCTGTGATATCAATTCGTCAATGACCAATGGGGGAATTCTCATCTCAGAGGTACTATGGTTATGCAGTGGAATCTAGATGGCTTTCTTAATAATACATTTGAGAGGTATTTTCTTGTTCATTAAACATGTAATGAAATAATTAATTTATTAATCCAATAAAACTACCCTCTAACGGCCATTATATCTGAATATTCCTTAAAACCCCCCTTAAAATAATACATAGGGTGAACCTAATATTAAAAATTCAAAAATGGTCTCATATATCTGATTTTAGACTCCATTGATTTGAGATTACATTTTTTTTAAAACATGCTCACATGATAAAATATATATGAAATTATTCAAATGAAGTAATTTTCGGGAAACATGGATCTGGAATTGTGAACCATCTTTCAACTAGGCTCAAAATATAGTTCTGGATTTTAATCATTTTTATAGGTAGAAATTATGGTCTCTACCAAATTCATTTCATATACTTCCTACAATTTTCGATAATATTGATAATATTGATGTATAAATTAATTTTTTTTTAAAAAATAATAATAATAGTTATTTAGGAAAATATAAATATCATATAAAATAGAATACTATATAGTTGAACTTAAATTAAATATCCATCTATTAAACACACAGTTATTATGTCATTCCCAATATAATAACTAATAATTGATCATATAATTACATGTTTTTTCTTGATCCTCTAATAATGTCATTTACCACTTCCTTTTTCCTTTTTATCTACTCATTGTTTTTTGAAATGTATATGATCAAATAATGGATCCCATTCCATTTTAGTATGTGTATTAGTGTAATAAAACCCCAAATATGTGATGGTATCTATATTTTTCTCAATGTTAATATATATAACATCTATATCCACTTTTATTTTCATAATCATCAATTTTAGTTAATATAAATATATGTTAATTGCAAAAGTTTCTATATATTTCAATTGAATTAAATATATATTTCCTTTATTATAATTCATGTTTTCTATTCCATTAAAAACTAATTCTATTTACACATTTCTTTATATTATATACATCATGATCATAATATTTTTTCAGTCATACTATTACATTCCAGTAGTACAAGAAGTATTTATCCCGTCTTGTTTTTTACATTAGTTACTCATTACACACATGATAAAGCTATATGTATTTCATTAACTTGGAGGTTATAAAATAATTAATGTGATAATGTGGATAAAGAGATTTCTGATGTTGGTTATTACTAAACTAACATAAAAAAGACAAAAATTTGGATTTATCACATAGTTTATTATAATAAATGATGTGGTAAAGGAAGTATCTTCATTATTGCATTTGTTACACAAAAAATGACTTCACAGACACTTTTTATTGATAGTTATATAATAATATGATAAATAAATTTTAATTGCTTTATCACATGGATTATATAATAACCCATCTTATATTCATTTTGAAATTTTATGCATTAGAGGTTTTAATCATTTTAGTGTTACTATTTATGGTAAAAGCATATTTTTTTCTCCCTCAAGGAAGGAAAAAACTCTTGTATCTTTGATCTGGTGGACTCATATTTCCATCATCATAAATCCTTCCATTGAAAACATTTTTTTCACCCTCAACAATATCCTCTTAGTTAATATTGAATATTTTTTCTCTTTCAATTTTTTAATGGTACTAAAACCCTAACATCATTTTTTTGAATTGAGTCATTTATCTCTATTTTGTTCTTTACTTTTCTCCACTTAGGTATAATTTTTTTAATTCTGTCATTTGTGCCAATTTTTATTAATAAATTTGTAAAAAAAATCCTTTTATTGATTATGAATATAACTTCTAAATATTTTTATGCTAAAATCCTTTGAGATATTCTCACTGGTATAGTTTATTATTATTGTGAGATTTATTAAATGGATGATTAATTTTTCATCCATTATCTAAATATAATCTAAGAGGTGTATATAATATATCATAAAGATTTTAAATTCGCAAATTATGTCTCATAGGTAGTAAATTTTCAGCCATCTACTTATGGATTAAAGAAAAGTTCTCAGATTTATGAGCTGTCTACTAGAAAATATTTTATAATACAAAGTGATTTATGAAAGCCAAGGTATTATCATGTGAGTAGAGGGTCTGGGGACATTATAATAATTGCCTATGAATCTTGTTGGTATGGTTATCTGGTTATTATGTATCAAAAGGATAAAACCATTCAAAAGTCTAAAGACATTAGAAATAAACATCTGAGTGATAGTAAAATTATTTCACAAATCACTCTTCAGAAAACTTCATAGTAGAATATTTTGTCTGCTATGTGGAATCATATTATTTTACATGTGATGAGTTACTGTGGTCTTCATATATATATATATATATATATATATATATATTGGTTATATTATTTAGTAAATTTAATCCACACAATTTTTTAATGATTTACCAGTTATATTTAAACTTGATTTTCATTATTGTCTCGAATATATAATTATAAATTTCTAATACAAATATATTTGTTTTATATTTTTAAATTGTGTTATATTAAGATTATAAATTTTTTAATATAAATTAAATGTTAGTTTATCATGAAAAGGCATATATTTTTATAGATAATAATTAGTCAAATATAAATTACATATCGTCAAATAAGTGATGAATATGGGGAATATGTTGATGCTTTATTAGAATTTTATAAATGTAATTTTCAAACCAATGATCATTTTTCCAACCATTCCTGAAAGGATTAAACATGAATAAGTAGAAAAGATACAATATTAATGATAATTATATTTTTCATTGTTTAATATGAGTTACAACCCTTGTATTTGGAATAATGAAACTGGGTTGAATATTGGATCCCTGGATGATGAGGCCTTGTAGGATGATAAGACTTATCAAATTAATGAAATGATTAATGATATTCAAATAGAGTAAATTGAGAAAGAATCAACAATTGAGCATTTATATAGAGATGATGAAATACCATTGTATACCGGTTGTATAGAATTTACAGTTTTATCCATGGTGTTATGACTAATTGACATGATAGAAAAACATGGACAGAGTGACAAAAATTTTACAGCATTTCAAAAATTGTTGAAATATATTCATATTAATTAAAATTATGATCATGATTCACATTATAAATTAATGACAAACCTATTTTTGTTTGGATTAGGGAACAAAAAATACTTGCATTCTTGAATGACAGAGTGCTATATAATAATGAATAAAAATTTATTTTTCTATTTCATAAAAGTGGGATGGCATGGTTAAAGTTGAAATTAAAATTGAAAGATAATTTAATAATTATAAATTACTATGCTAAGAAATTTTTCTATCTATATATAATTCCTCATTTGAAATGTTTATATGTATATTAACATTATGAAAATGGTTGGGATGGAATATTTATGAGAGGATATGTAATGAAAAGATAGATAATCCAGCTAATTGACCACAGTGGAAGAAAATGGATCACTTGTTTTTGATATTTGTAAATAATGCATGAAAAAATAGACATGGACAATACATGGATGGAATGAATCCATTTATAAGTCTTAGTAACACCCATATTTCATGGAATGTATTCTTCGTAATTTTAATCCTATATCCATTTTTTTTAAGTTAAAATATATCATGTTCAGTTTGATGATATCCAGAATAAAAAATCCTAGGTGTGATATTGATGTTTTTTGTCCCCATTAATTGATGATTTGAAACTTTTGTTAGAGGAATGTCTACCAATGTTTTATTCTTATGAAATAGAATATTTTCAACTACATATAATGTTTTTGTTCAATATAATTCAATAACATGAATATTTATATCATCATTGAAATTTTTTTAGGGGAATAAATCTTGTCCATTTGATGACCAATAGACTTCATATTATCAACATTATTATGGGAGAAAAATTAGATACATGGGTAATCAATTGTTTTTTGTCTATGTATAACACCAATAGAAGATTAATAAAGGATATCAATGGCTCAAATGAATTTTATTATCCTCTAAAATCTGTATGAACTGATCACTATTGTGGGAGGGTGTGAAAAATTTAATGTGACATTCCAAAATACATATAAATTTGGTAATGATACATATATTTGGAAAAAAATTGTCAATATTTTTTTGAGCTACCGTATTAGACATTTAATGAGGTGAAACGGTATGTTGATGGCATATATTTGGAGGAGAATATCTGTGAAAATTTTAAAAGAACATTGTTAGATATTAGAGTAATGAAAAAATATGGGATGAATTAACAATTGGATTTACTCCCAATGGTAAAAAATTTTGCATTGGATCCCATCCCATTTAATGGTGACATTCCCACCCTAGATTTTCCTACCATATCCTAGAGATAAAATATAATCTTTTGAAAATTTCTTAATGTTATCAAATGACTGCATTTTTTCTTTAAATGAAATTAATTGTGTCATTATGAAATTTGACGTTGAATGTTATGAAATCGTAGGATTTTCATGTCATGATGAAATAGCTCATAATAGTTCATTATCTAGAATATCGCATACTAATGTCTGAATGACAATCATGTAGGTGTTTTCATTTTTTTAATTCAATTTTAAATTAGGTTATTTATTAAAATTATTCTAACACATGGGAGAGAGATGTGGTTTCTATGACATGTAAATTGGAATTGTATATTCTTCTATAATTCTTTTGATATCATGGTGCATTTAATGGTTTATTTGGTGCGATAAATAATGATTTGTAGACAAGTATATCCAATTTTTATTTATTATTTTGAAATGTACTATATGATATTAAATGTGTATGTTAGGAATCCATGTCGGCATGAATCAACAAATTTTTGATAAGTACGTTTATAAAGAGGTTACATAGTTTTGTTCAAGCTATTTTTCTACAGTAGAGCACATCAGTTTTCTTAAATCTTCACATAAATGAGTTAACAGTACAGGAAAAGGGATATGTGGATTCAAATTCAAATCATTCACAGGTGAACATATAAATAATTTATATTTATACATCTTGAATAACATAGCTTATCCTCATCCTTATATAAAATGTCATTATAATTTCTTGAATCAATTTTATGAAAATAAGAAAGTTTTGTGGATTTTGAATGATCCTAGAAAAACCTATTTTCCATTTTTTAAAAAGACCGACCATGGTAAATTAGATGCATTATAATCATTGATATGTTTAGTCCGTAGACCATTTTTACGTTTGATAATATGTTCTATGCATCAAATTAATATCTATTCATTTCCTAAGAAAGATCAGGACAAAAGATGTGTTAATCAAAATAATTGTGTACTGGTGTTCGCAAAAGAAATAAATTATTTGAGTGTCATTGAAAGAAAACCAATATACACATAAATGTATATTATTGATTCATTGATGAAATATTGCAAGTTTTTACAAATAATTTCATGGTGTGTTTAATTTGAAAGAGTTTTTTGACACCAATCATTTCTAGATAAGTAAATTTGCAACGAAACTAGTTAATATGAATAAATTGAAATATATAAATGATCCATTATTAGGGAAACTCATGAAAAAAAATCATATGTTATTGATCAATCTGATATGAATTGGTCTGTTATTTTACATGTAAAAAAATATAATGGTGATGAAAAATTTGTTGAAGATGTTATTTTCTATGAGATCCTTTCCTTTGAGGAATGATTAAACAATAATATTAAATAGCATGTTGTCGACATTTTTCCCATAAAGAATGATCATGATGAATGAAATTGGGAAAAAATCATTTAGTACATTCCTACTATTATAAGTAACAAAATATTAATCATGGTTTAAAATTAAAAAAATATTGGTTTGATATTATAAATTTGTTTTTCTTATTAAAACATATAGTATAACAAATAACATAAATTATTAGATTATATTGTCTTAATTTTGCATGTTTATCCTATTTTTAACATCTATATTAGTTTATTTTTTTGAAATCTATTTATATTATATTGAATATTTTATGTAAAGTCAAACAATATTTTATAATATTATATTATAATACCATTATTTTTTATGTAAAAATTCATTTTCCGGTTGGTGATTTTTTACCATGTCATTTCATCTCTTATTAATATTGCAAAGTTTTCACTCATTTATATCATTTTGTCTCTCATTAATAATTTTATAATTCTATTTATCTATAACAAAAATGAGTAAACATGTGGTAATTATATTTATAATTATTATTTTAATAATTTTTTATATTTAATTTACATTTGTTTTTAATTTTTGGATTTATATATATTTTTTTAATAATCTTTTGTGACATGATTTTTAAGATAGTGACATATCAATCCCCTAATACACCGAATTTTTATCGACATGATCATATTCATACCTCTAGGGAGAAAAGTACACATGTCCATTTTGATGTGCCTCCGCACCCATCACTATATGAGACATCTACTCCCACGAGGAAAAGTATTACATGGATAGTAAAAAAGGAATCACATATTTACCCAAATTATCTGTTGCCCCTAGAAAATAATTGTCGATACTGATAGAAATCGATGGTCATTATATTATAGGATTTCAAAATTCAAAACAATTCAATACTTTTCTATCAGTACATACTAATAGGAAAGTTAATATTTTTTTCTTATTGGAAAAGTTTTGAATAAGTTAATTTATCACACATGTGGGAGACTGTTTTGGTAGTATAATTTGTTATTATTTTACATATCATTGACTTCCTATAGTAATGTATCTTTTACCATTATTGTAAGATGACATATGAAATACTAAATACTAGAGGAGTGAGGAGAAATTTTTATCATTGGATGTTAGAAGATTGAGGGATTTTAAATCATCCCTCAAATCACCGTTCAATTTTTAGAAAAATAAAATCAAACTACTTGTGATATATTTCAATATTTAGATGATAATAAAGGTTGATATTTGGTGAAAGTAGATTATGAGATGTTTTTTTAAAATTAAAAAGTAATATTTTTAGACGTGTTTTATATTAATGACCCTATTTATGATTTATTCATTCATATTTCTTAATTTATAGAAGTCATGGAGACCAAATAAATTTATTCATGTTAGAAACATAACCTTTAAATTATCTTGAGGATTGTATGTTTTATTATAATAAAAGAGACTAGCTGAAATACATAAAAAGTTCCGAGCTAGGTTTGGATGGTCTCTATTAGTTTCCCATGTTCCCCCCGCTAGACATGAAAAATGGAAGAGGGGTCAGATTAGAAAAAAAGACAATATCTTATAGAAGAGTAAATAGTTGTTGATAATATGATTCTATTATTTTTAATTTATTTATTTATTGATGTTAAATAAACACTTTATATATTTGGATTCATTATATTATTTTTTATTTATTCCATACAATATTCTCTTGAGGAGAATATAACACATGGGTTCTTTATTAATGACAGTAAAAAGTGTATTTTAGAAACAATATTTGGAACTCTTGAACACTTAGGTCATGTTTGTGGATACTCAATATGTGTATCAATAAAAAAATAATTTAGGCATTCAAATTATTTATTATTTGATCATGTTGATAAAATAAATTAAAATCATGACAAGACAATGATTGTGACATTCGTGTGATGATGTATAACTTGATCGTCACCTTAGTACAGTCGATGATTGTAGACATGAAATAATATTTTTTCATGTTGATATGAATCCTCTACCTCTTACAGAAAATCCCAATCCTCCTTTATATCCTACTAATATATATATACATCAAGTTCCCACTGCTACTTATCATACCCCTACACCCTCTTCTCCATATCTTATATGTTATTGTAAGTTTTATGTTGATGATCCCCATCATATTGTTTCATATAGGATGATATGTAATATCAGTTGTACTATTCATCTTCAGTAGATTGAGATAGAAAATCACAGGGTTGTTCTTCTATATTTAATTGTTTGATTAGAAAAAATACCATGCCATAAAGATGAGGTGACTGTAGTATGACAATGAATCAATCATTTTATAGTTCACCCATAGAGAGTAATTTGACATATTACCCTAGAGGTATGTATAAATGTTATCTTTTATTTTATTTTTAATTTAATTTATTATCTTATTTTAATGTTTAAATATTTATCTAATTTCTTAAATGAATAAATTTTGTGAAAATGTTGCACTATAGGGAAAAAAATATTCGTAGTTCCATGAATAGAGATAAAGATTCTACTCATTTTGACAGATTTTCAGCATACTCAAATTTTTTATTGGAGGTATAAGATATTCTAATTGATGATGCTATTTGGGGGCTTGAAATGACTCTGGGGATTTAGAAAAATGATATCATTGATCTTGTGTCAAGATATCAATTGGGAATCAAGCCAATGAATGTTTTTTCCATGTAATCCAATTAACAAAAAATTTATGTTCCATTAATTTAACAAAAACATACAATTATGTCTATTTTTTATTAGGTATCTATATAAAATTATAATAATGATTCAAAAGATAGATGTATATAGATTTATTTACAAAATACTTATTTCTCCTATAACTTTGACAACGATCGATAAAGAATGAATATTTTATATCGATGAATGTTTTCCAATCAATGTCAGTATTTACTGTTGGATGTTTTTTTATCTTCATGAGTATGAAACATTTTATTCTCACAATGTTTTTTATATAACCTATTAACTACTCAAATTAAATTTTCTAATATATCAATAATCATTACAAGTTGGGTGTTTTTTCCATGATAACGTGACTTGTATAAGGTATGATCTATAAATGGTGAAATGATATGAAATTTCAAGAATATATTGAACACATATCTTTGAATCTTTTAATTATAGTATGTATTATAATGAATAATATTTTTTTTAATATAACTATAAAATAGGGAATGGTATTTATTTAGATATACAAATAGAAAAAGGATCCCCAAAAACAAAATTATAAAAGATATGGTGTTTTTTTAAATAAATTATTATTTTATAATATATTACATAAAAATGTTATTTTGAATCAAAATCTCTTCGAAACAATGCCATAAAAAAGAAGGAAAAAATGATTGTGAATATTATGTTTTTGGATTTACGTATGAACAAATTTAAAATAGTAAATTTTCTAACATCATTAAGGTTATATTTTTTTGTAATCAATTCCTTAATATTTATTTTTTTCTATTGAAAATTCACATTAAATAATTTCTATTGATTTTGTATCTTTTTGATTAACCATTCCCTTATAGTGTACAAGAGTTGATATATTTACATATTTAATTGGAAAATAAGTTTATAGGCTTGATTGAGGTTTATATGATTTTAAACATACATTTTGAATTTAAATGTTTAGTTGGAAGTTCCTTTTCCTAGTTTTATAATATTTTTTTGCTATTCGGTATCTTATTTCTGTTGACTAAGAGGATGAATAAAAATTTTTTTAATTTTTTTTTCTATTCAGTTTAGTTATTGGATAGAAAACGTGGAAACCAGTAAAAAATATTAATTTAAAACTAATTTTTATTTATTCAACTTTAATTTTTTTACTACATCGCCTCAAATAATTGCACTTAATAACTGAAATGATAAATCAGAAACAATATGTATGATAAATTTATTACTCACTAGTTTTCTATACCCAATCCATTGGAATGGGAAGGATTAGAATATGACCAACATTATGAAATATCCCTCAGATACCAAAGGAAGATAACAAATTACAAGTGTTTGTATGAATATTTTGGGATGATTTACCCATTACACATACATTCCAAAAAATACCAATAATAACTAAAATTGATTATACAATATGATTCCTAATGTGAATCCAAACAAAAAAAGGAAATAATTATTTTATAACCAGAGTCTCAAAGAAATGATTTAAAATGAGGAATATAGATAATTTTAAATACATCAATTCCTGAGTACCATTTTGGAACTACTTCTGGCTCCAAGACTATAATAACTCCAACATTAATATTCCAACATTATAGAAATCCTGATAATCCCCTTCTAATTGATGAACAGAACCTTTACCAGTATCAATAGAAACAAAATCTCCGTATACAACAACGTATATCTAATATCTATGAGTATATTGAATCAATAAGAAACTCCCATTAGACTTTTCACAGGATCCACAGAGATAATTTCTTGTCATAAGTATTTATATAAAACATGTTAACAGTAGAAAATTAATTATGAAGAATGATAAATATGAATGTAAAAAAATTAACCCATAAAAAATCAATCCCATGAAATGAATAGGTACACGCCAATGAGACATACAACCCAATGCATCACTCCACACATAATGCCATTTTAGAAGACCAAATTGTGAGGGAAAACATCATCCCTCCAATAAAAAATCATCTCTTAGGGTTACTATCCATTTTCCCCCAGTTACATGGTAAATAGGTCCAACCAAAAAAAGACTAACCTGAATATAAAACTAATCCATAAAAATGACAAATCCAAAATATTTTCACAACACTATGCATCCATTAATCAATAATATCATTTAATAATTTTGTTTATCATGTCAAATGTGACACCAGAAAACCATTAATTGTGAACCAAAAAACATTGGTACATTCAAAAGTGTTTATATTATCGGATTTTTACAATTTATATGATCAATAAATTTTAAAAATCAAATCCATCTTGTTCTTGATGGATATATAAGGGGAGAGTAACGACCTATGTTAAACATGTTAGCATCATAGAATCACAGCATAATCTAATAAATCCAAACTGATCCCAAAATAAATCTAATATATAATTTGAAATTAAACATAAAATATAGTGAAACATATATTTAGAAATGAAATATATGATATAATATTACTTTCCATGTTTAATGATATTTTTATGTGGGATAAAGTGAAACATGGATCCAAAAATCAATTCATAGTGGAAAATTCCAAGAGATTCTTCATAAATGGATTCTGAATGGATGAAGATAATAAAAATAACCGAATGGAATCCACATCATCATGATCCAATATTAATTTTGGATGAAAGATGGTTTAGGTAATTTTTTTTTTGATTTAAGACTATCAATAGAATCATAATAGTTTTGTTAAATATTTTGGCCTCATGAATTTTTAATCCATTGAAAAACCATGAGAGTGTTAGGGAACATTACATATAGTCCCATAGGGGAGTGGGAATCCTAGATTGGAATTCTCTGAACTAATAATGAAAAATATGATCATCCAAAAAATAAAAAAAACGACATAGTTACGAAACCATTTTCAAAAACCAGGCTCCACAATTTAACATCCCCCATGTCTCTACTCTACCTCTTTTAATCACCCTGAGAATCATAAATATCTACCCAAACTATTCTAAAATAGACTGCCCTTGAAAAAATTTCAAATATCCATGAATTAATCTGGAATATCGCAATAATCACTCAATCATTATGTAATATCATAATAAACAATATAATTTTAAATTGAGTAAAACAGAGAAAGTTACTTTCTGATTTCCACTAGAACTTCCATTTCAAAATAGAAATTATTTATTAGTGTTTATATTAATGACCTATCAGCAATATAAATGTGCTCATTCTTCTCCCAAAATTCCCATAGTATCAATGATGGTAATTACATATTCAACCAATGATAAGAATTCATTATGAGTATTGAATTCCCGAAACAGGGTATAATACATGAATAGAGTTGATAGGAACATATAAATAGAGGGAAGCATAATTTGAAAACACTTACAAAATAGATATAAGGTCATAAAAATAACGAATATATATCATAGTCAATATTATATTTATTCAAATAAAATGAAGGATACAATGGTCCTGGAAGAATGAAAATCAAGGATTAGGGGGGTCTAAAATTCTGGACAACACGGGCATCCAAATGAAATAAATTGATTACCTCAAGGTGTAGGAAAGTGACATTAGGAAGGCAAGAGACGTTGGATCCAGGGACTACTAGGGAGGAATGGTGATCAGTAACTTTTTCCCCTCTCCCTGCCTGTATGTGACCTAAATACAACATTTAAGGATTCATTCTCATTTTTGAAGGATGTATTTAACTGATCATTGAGTGGTGTTTTTTCCCATTAGGGAGTCACATATGATCCTCGAGTCAGTTTCCACTTGGCATAGAAAAATGTTATTCTGTTTGCATAAAATGATCCATGTGAGGACTACCATAACCTCTGCCTAAAGAGCATTTTCATCACCAATGTGGGTAGTGAAATCAAGAAACACACTCCCTTCTAGATTGAGAACAACTCCACATCCTCGCATGTAACCAATACGTCAAGATCTATATGTAATTAACTTCAAACCAGTTGTTGGATGTAGACAACTTATCTAGTGGCCCTCATTCGTTATATGAATGAAGTGGAAAAAGAGGAACCTACATGAAGAAGATGCAGGGTGGTAGATTCACACTAGTTCTCAATTAGGGTCAACCTATCAAAACAATGACATTTGTTTCTTACAATGATGGACATTCTTGTGGAGGAAATACCCTCAAAGTGCTCCTTGTCGCAGGCGAGCCATAAACACCAGCATCTGACACTATGGATAACAGACCTCGCCACACTCTTAGTGTCTTAAACTACTGATCCATAAAAGAAACTATCATAAAACAAAGCATAGAAGTCTTGAAAGATGAGATAACTGTGAAATATTCAAAAAAAACTTCAACACATATTGATCACAATGTTCTTCAATGAAGATATTATTTGTGTTCCCTTCCTTCTTGTTTTTGCAAAACTAACACCAGGAAGCTAGAATAATAACCATTTTCAGCACACCCTGATCATACAAGATTGGGGGGTATTGTATTCTCTATAATAGGTTGTTATATTTTTATGGGATTTAGTTACACCACATGATAAAATTTCTTCCTTCATAATACGTATGGGGGAGGGGGTGGTAGAGTTCATTTGAAAACATTTTTTAGGGATCTTCCTCGAGTGAGGGGGCGAAGACACATTGGTATGGATCGTAGATGATAATGATAGAGTGAAAAATGAAATAATGGTTTTTTTCCATCACTACCTTTGTAAAAACCAAATAGAGACTCGCCTCCTTCAAAGAAATTAGAGGGAGATGGCCCCCTGAAAATCAAAGCATATAACCCACCTAGTAGTGTTTCTAGAAAAGGATTTTTCATTCTCCCACTATACACTAGGAGTGCTAAAGGAGACTCAGGATGAGGATGAAAACTAATTTCCACAAATAGGATCCCATGAAATTTTTTTCATCCATAGTCTTGTCATAACTATCGAAAATAATCCTCCACCATATAGTCTGATTATTTTTTGTTTCCCATGTGAGGTTGGCATACATTGATCGTATTTTTCCAACTAAACTCCTCACATTAATACTCCCATAATGAATATGGTGGGCCATCCTATCCCATGAATCCCAGTGTCTCTTCCATTATTATAGTGCATCCCATAGGTTTTTTATATAATACTATGTCAATGGATTTGATCACACCCTTTGGCATATTAGTGAAATACATCACATGCACTGAAATAGTTTACATGAAAAAATATACAATCTCAATCTTCCCCAATGAATAGAAAGTGGTTCTTCTAGTTTAGTACATAGCTCGTGATCCTACTAACAACATGGTAAATATCCAGAATTTTGATTCTACCAGATGAGAGTGGGGTACTGAGATACTCAACTAGGAAATGGACAGGTTTCATGTCTATTTCAGTGTATAAATGTTTGGCATAACATTAAGCACATTTTTTGATATGTAAAGGTTTAATTTTGAATGGTTGATCAGATATCCACTAGAGAAGAATTATTTTTCATTAATCCTTCTAATTACTTAAGAAAATGCCTTCCCAACAATCGATATGATTTTTGTGTTGTATGAAATCATCAGGTGGGTGATGGATGGGAGGATTATTTTCATTTTATAGGGAAGAATTCTATCATTAGAATCCCTCTTTAGAAGATCTGATTTAATATATTCTTCATTAGAATGACTATGGATGGGGATATGGGGTCCCCTTGATGTAATATGTTTTGGCCTTCAAGAATCCATTGGATCTCCCCATGAAGGAGAAATTCATCCACAGAGAGCTAAAGCATCTGAATAGATTGTCCAAGGCTTTGGGAGAGGGGCCCAATCTTCTATGTACTCTTTTGAAGAATCCCCATTCAATCTATTAATAGAAATTATTAATTTCTAGTTTTATGTCAATGTTAGATTCATGAGTATTTATATTAATGTCCATCATCATTTCCTAATCCAGATCATTTTTCAGTTATATTTAGAAATCCCTCATGAATCCATGTAGCTCCATGGAATTCCACCTAGAAGATGCATGGCCATATTTATATAGATTATTATCTTAAGGATCATGTATGGTATGATTCAAATGCTCACAAGGCGGTAATAGAGGAGGGAGGTGGTATCTGTCACCTTTGAAAAGAGCAACAGAGTCATGGCACTTGCAACCCGTAGAAGAGTTTAACCTCGAAATATGATCTGAACAACAACCACAATCTCATCCATAAACACCGTCGTTGAGGCTTTGTAAATTGAGGGAGGAAAATAATCTGACCCTGGGGAACTCTCTAGATAGAGTTTCATAATGTATGCAAGAATCACAGGTTCTTTTTGAACAACTTATGAGAAATCATTATCATCTGTGGATACACTAATGGGAATTGCATCCTGGATTTATGCACATAAATTTGAGTACCCACTGACCATTCTGGTGATTGGTCTTGCAAAACGGTCATTAATGAATGATTATTCCGTACCTCCAACAACCTCTACATCATCCATAGACTTTATATCCTCAAGTAATATATTTATTTTTAGGAAATTTATTTTATCCTCGATACAAGAATGGATGTATATCATGTTATTGTAAACCTCATGCATAAAATTTTAACCTTGATTTCACAAGATCCATTTGTTCTTATATAAAGATCATTTATTCTAGGATTTCATCTTAGATATAAATATTTTCAATGTAATTATCATTCTAGCATTCCTCCAGGATAGCTTCCAATATATCAATATCCTTTTTTCGGTCCTCTATCTTTAGGTTAATAAGTGGAATATCCTCTTCCAATTCATATAGCCCTTTCTTAAGGCTCTTATGTTTTTTGGGAATCAATATCCCAATAGTATATTTTCACCAGTTCCTTCCATGAGGAACCCCACCTACTGAATAAACTAAAACTTCAGAGTCCATTCTCATAGAAACTAGACCTTTCTTGACAAACATTTCTTTTTATTCCATCAAATGGCCCAAAGGTCTTCAATTTTTTTTATTATTTTAAAAAATCCCCCTTTTATGGAAAGAAGGTCAGGAAACCCACACAGACTCCAATGATATAAGGAAGATTACACATGACGGACTAAATATGTAAAACTGGAATGAACACAAAGAACTACCCCTCCCAAGCCAATGATCTTGGTAAAACTTATTACGTTTCTAACATTCTTTGGAAGGAAATAGTCATGTATCCAAGCAGTAGCCTAATCTGATGGATTATTCCATATCCTCTTAGACAACCAAATCTGAATATATAATGCCAAGATGAACCACCAACTATGGATCCCCCTATGGGTCCTATTCCTTGTAGTTAAATCTAGTTGCACTGACCTTCTACCTTTGGGGTCAAATAAAAAAAATTGCAATCTCCAAACCATGAACCGGAAATGATGACAACGATCAGCATTCCATGAGCCAGCCTCCACTGGAACAACAACAAGACTAATCCCTAACACATTTCTCATGACTCTCAACTACAACAATTGGCTCCATAAAAACTAGAAGACAATCTAAAGGATATAAAGCTAGGCCAACGTCTCCCAATAAGGGAGTGCCAACACAACACCAAGGGATGTCACAGGTGAAAGTGTTCGGGCAACTCTGATCTGGAAACACCAATATTGTCATGGATCCACTTATAACTAAACCAAAAACTCATCATCACTAGGGTCTAGTGAAAAAAAAACCACAGAAAATTGGGGGAAAAATGTTGAACGACAGAAAACAATTCAGTCGCTACACATCCACAGATCGAAAAGAGCCGTGCAGAAAAAAAAGGCATAGATCATCAAGATCAAACATTCTAGAAGGATGTAGGAACAGAACAAACATGAATAACCCTCCCCAATACCTATATCTTTGGCTGACTCCAAACACACCATCCCTGAGAAACTCACCAGACTCGAACGTCACCCGCCGACACCAATCCAATTGTGGTGACGAAAATCCACATAGAAAGTTGTTAACCTTGTCATTAGAGAAAATGGTGATGATCTTCACATTGTAGATACCACGATACAACCTTTTACTAAAACTGTTATTCCCTCTTCGGTAGTTAGACTTCTTAGAGAGGTCACATGTGAAGCCCATAACCATTAATCCCATGAATTCCATGAACTATACAATGTGCATTCTAGCTCGAAAAGGGAATGATCAATGTCCTTTTTTTCTCTGATGCTTCAGTGGTGATGTTGGTGTCACCTTTTACAATTTGAGGATCACCTCCTAGGTTGAACATAATACGGTCATGCCATATAGATTCCCTTCTCCCATTGTAGAAACTGCCATAAATAAAGGATATCATGATGTAGAAAGACCTCATTTTCACCCTCGTTGTAATGAACTAGCCATCATCCTCAACCAGGTCCAAAAATATATCCTGGTTACAAAAATGAAATATATGATTGTTATATGTTATGTAAATAAAGTCTAAAATGTAGTAAAGATACATTTTCTTTCCATTATTCAGGAAAAATTTCACATATCCTATGGAATAAAAAATAAGTCATTCCATGCCAGTATGAAATAAGAATGAAAATGATATTGCAATTAAAAATTTATATCATGACACATATAATCATTCAATTCAATAAATTAGACAAAAATAAGTATCTCAGGAAAATCACATGTTGGTAGAACTAGGTTTATATGAAAGCCTACTTAAATCATTACCTTATCTAATGATAACACATCATAGATAAATAATGTATCATGATATTTTATATTGTTTATCCCCACGAATTTAATGTTAATTCATCATCTTGAATATTTTTTTCATGTATCACATATATGAAAACAATGTTAGAAAACAAGGTGATTTCAATTACAATGAGGAATCATGAATACTATGTGAAATATGCATGTAACCATCATTACAATTCCATGGGTTGGTATCCAGCATTTTCAATCATTTATAAAATCCCAATATCACAATGAAATCCCAATGGAAATAACCATAACCTTTCGAGGAATCATTATTAGATCCCAATAAATATGATAGAATCTCCATACTCATCTAACACCTCGATGAACCAACCCAATTATGTATACAAATATTATTAGAGTATCATAATAATTAATTTTCCTCCATATATTTTTCCTTGAATAGTAGTATGGTTGGTTAACCAATATAATTTTTTGAAAATAAACTATAAATAATCAATGATATATTTTTTCACTATCATGACACCTTGAAACTTTTTAGGTTTGGACATATACTAACAAATCACTAATGAATAGTGAGCCTTATTTATAGGAGTCGTAAATGAAACTATACCTGTGAAGACATTAAAAGGGGTCTATAAATAACCCACAATTAAAACAATGAAGATTCATAATGTTATTTAGAAATTATATCTTTAAAAAACTAATAAAAATAC
Source organism: Viscum album (assembly GCA_963277665.1). Taxonomy (NCBI): domain Eukaryota; kingdom Viridiplantae; phylum Streptophyta; class Magnoliopsida; order Santalales; family Viscaceae; genus Viscum; species Viscum album. The sequence continues at coordinate 1,914,375,968 of OY728125.1, read as the reverse complement.
ATACACAAGGCTAAATATAGAAACATGACAATGCACTCAAACTTATGAAATAAATCCTTAATCGAGGTTACCCATCTTAAACCAATTTACATCAAAACCCATGTAATAGAAATATAAAACATTGATTGTTCCTAAAAGGTTATATAAACCATATTTACCATTCTATCCAACTTGGTAGATTTGGTTTTTTTCATATAGAAATTGATGGTTTTGAATTTTCTTAGTTTTTTGGCGCTGATATATACAATTAAATTATGAAAATTATGAAAATGTACTTATAGAGATACGGTATAAACTCATTGGTCCAAGAAATAAATATGAAATTGAATACTAGGAGCCATGTCATTCCCATGAATATAAAAAATACACATCCCTTACAACACATCCCACTCAATATATTCTATGTTAATTGTAATTCTGCATTATAACCAATATAAAACACGAAGTTTCTAATTAACAAGTACAATTCTTAATAATAATAACATGATTCGTATTTTTCCATAAAAATATATTCTCGTGCTATGTTCAATATTTATCACCAAGAAATGAATCCCTGTGTATCATATACATCAACTACATGACATTTCCATGAATAATTCTGACAAGAAGCATTGCATATACATCATCACAAAATCACTATCAACATAAAAATACCAAAAAGATTAACTATAATTGAATACACTATGAACAACAAAAAAATAATGGAGTATCCATCAAAACCTTTTCATGGGAAATACATTTTTTATTCCCAATAAGATTTTTTACCATAATGTTCCCATTTAGTCATTTAACATTTTATAATAGTATAACAAAAAACTGAAAAGTCATAATGATCACAAAAAAGTAAAAACCTTTCACTAAACATTTTTCATTTTAAGGTCCCTTTTATATAAGATACATTAAAATACCAAAACTGGAAATGTAATTATGTAGAAACCCAATTTTAGTAAAATTGCTTACAAATGTATGTAAAAGTTCCACTATTATAAAAGTACAATGTAAAAATTAGATAATAAGAGCTGTCATAATTAATTATGCAAATATATTTTGAAAAAACAATATTAAATAGAAAATATTTTTAAAAAAATCATGATACTGATGTTTTATAATTTGACATCCAATATTAAACCAAAATATGTGCTCCTTTACAATACTGCACAATAAGCATAAAATAATTTATTTTCTTCCAATAAGAAATAAAAAAATATTTTTGGGTGTCATTTCATCAAAATTGATGAAATATGAATTATGGTATAAACTAATGATACTGAAACAATGTTACTATAAAGAGTTTAAACTTTTTTTTGCAAAATACTACAACATAAAAATTAATTACAAAAAATATATATTTGTGTGATAATATTCATGGAAATTTTTTTTCCATTATGCTCAAATACATTTATGTAGAAATATTCTACTTACAAAATTGTCATGATTCATTATTTAAATAAAATTCAAGAGCCATATTCAACATGCAATAGATTATCTATAATCAAACAAGATATGTATTCTAAAAATCATGATAATCACAAAAACCATTTAACATTACAAGAAACTACACCTTTTAATATATTAGTAATTTATATGATATTATAGTCATTAGTATAAATATTCTTCCATAACTATTAACATGTCTCTGACATTATATGAAATGGTATTACATATTTCTTTCTCCAAACAACTAGCAAAATAACTCATCAAATAACATTCACTTCCTTTAATTTTATTCAATATTATCTAAAATATAAAATTAGTAATTTTAAATCAATCCCAAGATTGTATTTACTATTGTAATATAGTATTATAAAAAATCAAACATTCATGTGTAAGGTATTTATATTTTACATCCATGGAAGCAATAATAAATAATAAATTATATTAATAATTAAAGATGCTATATAATAAATTTTTTATTTTAATTTTTTAACCTTCCATTAAAATTGCATAGAATATAATAATATTTAAGAAAATTACATCACACAGGTGATATAATTGTATAAATTAATATTTTACCAAAACATCATCTTTCATTCATCTATAGAATATATGGATAATGTAAATAAAACTTTTTCAATTAATAATAATCATACAATGAGAAACTGTATTAGCTTGTTATTAAAACAATTTCTTAAATGAATGCAGTTTTATCCCTATGTTGAAAATACAATTTATTGCAAAAATATGGTCATCCTATGACAATAAATGAAAAAATATCATATTAAATGTGATATTAAATTGGGAAATATTAGTAACAATGAATGATATAAAATTATAATTTAAAAAAATTAAGGTTATTAAAATATGACATGTATTGAAATAAAATATCATTCCCATGCTATCATAGAATCTTAATGCCCAACATATAGACATTAGACACACCTTTAATGATTTATATTTAAACTCCCAAAAAAACTTTATATCAATCCCTACAATCCCATGGTAAAAAACATAAAATGTGATAAATTTTGTTAAATTCCAACCACATCACATTATATAGGGATGTTCTGGAATGAAACTAACCATATGTAATATCCCCCTTACCCAAAAGGGAAGAAATATATTTTAATGTTATTTAAGACAATAGTTGGGTTGTTCACCATTTGACAACACATCCACAATAACTTACTACATGAGATTAAAATTACAATAAAAAAATAGGATGCATGAATTAAATGGAAAAATTCATAATAACGGTATAATTAGATTCACATGAAAAACACTATACTATGATTATTTTTTTAAAATGGGAAACATAAAAAGTCAAGTACTAAGGTGACAATAAATATAACTCCAATACCCTCCAAACATAAATTCATATATACTAATGACCACAATGTGATGATAGCCTAATAGAAAAGTGAGAAATATAAAATTTCCATTTCTTATTTTAAAAAAAATTATATATATATAAATATTATTAACATTGAGTTGAGAATATTGGCACATAGGTATAACATAATCAAAATTCCAAAACATTCCACTATTATAATAACATGTTAAAAAACTATATAAAATTGGTAGATATTAATTTTATAGATTTGAATAGGGATAACTATGAATGGATTGAATTAATCCAAACAAATAGCACTACCATGGAATTAACACCCAAACCATTTGAATACCCATCCCAATGTATCTCCCAAATATTGGGGTTAACTAAATATTTGTAATCGTGATATGAAATTATATCCCTCTAGTCATGTGTAATTACATTGAAATAAAATCAAGTGTCCCCCAGTTGGCAGAGGTACCAAATCTAAATTGGAATTTCTCCAATAGAACCTGATAAGAGCTCACTCAAACTACTATCATTCCACTATTTCTCAACGCCATTAATTATTACTCAAAAAAACCATTTACTAATTTAAAAAAACCTATTTTTGGAGACACCCATAAAAAATATATTAAGAATAAAAAATTAGTGTTTCTACATAAAAAATTAAATATTATTCATTAAAAAGTACAATAATAAATTTCTATAAAAAAGGTAGAAATCTATTGATGAAAATGGAATATGAGTGATTTCTACTACCTGAAATGGGTTCATAGAGAACTATTTACCCAAAATATCATATATATATATATATATTATACTATATCACCACCACTTTTTATGATAATAAGTAATTGACATCTAAAAACAAAATAAATTATATATATATACAAAAAATAACTTGTATAGGTTTCAAAAAAATAAAAATTGAGGAGGTCTAGAAGGAGAAATATAAATATCAGTCTTACATTTTATTATTAAGATTCAAAAAAAAATTAATTCATTGGAATCACCCCCTATGGGATGGATATAAATAATATAAAATAGAAAACTATTTGGATGAAGAGTCTATGTCATGGTATAAAAATGAGTATTTTAGGTCACGAAATGAGTATTATAACATGTTTTTATGTCTCACTAATTATATCCCATGTTTAGGTTGAACATTTGTTTAAAATAATTTCTAACCATGTGTGTGGTAGTTTATATAATTCATGAACTCATGGTTATGCCCCAAAATTTGCAATATGAATGGATATCCATTAATAAAGTCTTTTCTAGAATTTTTTTATGGATTGATATTTATTATATTACTCATGCTATGTTTCAATATTGTACTTCCCATTGAGTCTCTTCTCTTACACACATTTATAATAGTATAACATATATAGTTTTCCTAAAAATTATAAAATAGTTCACCCGCATGAAAATATTAGAAGGAAATCTGATATTTATATGACATTAGCATATATATTAAAGGATTATAGATCCAAAAAATATAGGTCTAGATGAAATTATGAAATTGTAATCAGAATATCCATATAATTCAATGTATAACTCCCATATAATTTTATTCTTAAAATATTTATATTAGAAAATTTGAAATAAAATTTGTAAATCCACTAAATTCTCTTACACCACCACATCTATCATATCCTCCATGATCAATTTACATATATGAAAAAAATTAAACATAGATTATTTTATTTTATGCATTTCCCAGAAAATATAAATTATCTTCATGATAATTGCGTTATTCAAGTCATTACATATATTTCATGATTAATGTATTGGATGATATTATCTAGGTAAATGACTAGTTATTCATAACATCAAAACTCATTTTTCTAAAAAATTATTATTATGACGTTTTTTATCAAATTAATTCTATTTTATCTAGTTAATTTAGAAAACACATATCCTTAAAATTCTATACACAATAGAATAACAAGTCAAAAATCATTTTTTATATTATTTTTATAAAATACTTATCATAATTTGGTTCTCTACCACCACAAGCATTGGAATAAATTTTATTTTTTTATTACATAAACATATTTCATCCATAGATTCAAAAATTGGTAAAACATATTCATTTCCACTAGTTCTGGATTATAATATCATATATTTGTTCTTAAAACTATTTATTTAAATAATTTTTTATATACATTATTTGTTTTCTAAATCAAACCACATGAACAAGTATTATAACTATCAATATGTGGATTTAGAAATTTTTAAAAAAATACATTTTTTTATTTCAATACATTCTATTGGAAAATATATTCTTATTCTAATCAAATTTATACATATTAAGGGGAATTTAGAAACAACTTATTTAAAATAAAAAACATTATGAATGTATACTATTTGGATAGAAATAACCTAAACTAGATTACAACAGATCACAACAATAACTCAAGTGTTTCTCTCTATATTATATATATTTATGAATGGTGGGTGGGAATAAATAAATTATGGGGAGACTATAAAATCATGAATAATAATTTATAAATAATAAATAAAAATAATGATCATAGTAAAATCTATGGATATATCATAGAATAATCAAAAGGAAAATTTAGTAATAATTTAACATATAAAATAAGTAGACTATGTATATATATTAAAAATAAAATTTAAATTTACAATTATATGATTCTATAAGAAAAAAAATAAAACAATATATATATAATGAGTTCATTAGTAACCATCATGATTTCATCTATATTCAATATGTCTTTAATGATAACCTACTACCACAAATAATCTATATCTCATAACATCATTCAATGATAATGAATGAATCATATGAAAAACATGTGAACTCAGGAAAACATGAATATTATGTGTAATGTATATTCATCAAAACACTAAAATAACCTAAACTTACGATACAAAATCAATGGGTATATGAAAAATATTTTCAAGAAAAAATCTGTTGAAATTTATAATTAATATGATTATTTTCTAAATATAACATTACATGTTGTTTTTTTGGAAAAAAATTCAGTTTTCTACATTATTATAATTTTTTTGGTTTGAGAGAATCTATTTTAAAAATATTTTTATTAATATTACTACTTATGACAATAATATTTATAATTAGTATTGTATTTATCCATTAAAAATACGAACAATAAATTTTTATGCCATGAGATCACTATAGGAATCATAACTACATCACCTAGTTAATCAAACATTTGATTAATTCAAAATTTTCAGGTATAAATTTTTTTTTTAAAAAAATATTATAATTATGTGTCCCTTATTTCATGTTAAACCTATTCATGTATTTTTTCTACATAGAAATATAGTCTACATTTTTTATAGAAAATCTCACACCCCGACCCGATGCTTTATTTTATTTTAATTATTTTTGTTCTCATTTTTGAACGGTGTTTTGAACCGGTTTTAAATTAAAAGAAAATTTCATTCTTATACGAACGTGCGAGCAAATGTGCACCCTTCACAGTTCCTATTTTTTATGTTAAGGTATTGTTTGTTATAGAATGTTTTGTTTTTGAGACACGCAACCATGCACGTGACCACGCGTGAGACTGTGCGCGGTGTCCGCTCTCAGTTAATAATTTTATTATTATTATTTCAGCTAATATTTTAATTTGGCTTAGAATATTAAATTATTGATGTGTTTAAAAAACATTGTTAACATTATTATTATTATTATTATTATTATTATTATTAAGTTTCTTATTAGTTTTATTATTATGAAAGTTTTATTTTTATTATTTTTATATTCTATTATTTCTTTATTTATTTATTTTATTTATTTTATTTTTTTCTTTTTCTCCCTTTTTCTCTCCCCCACCGCACGATGCCCCCATCTCATTTATTTTTCTCCCCCTTCCTCCCCTTTGGGTCGCGCAACCCCCTCCCCCCCATCGCGTCGGATCCCTCCTCCCTTAACCTTAACTGTCGGCTCTCCCCTCTAACCACGCACGTTTCCACTTCCCTCCCTCGACACACCGAGATGCCACCAACGTCCCTCCTCCGTTCCGCCCTCGCCTCGTACCAACCAGACCCCAGCCGCCTCCCACCCTTCTGACTTGACGGCCCGCCGCCTTGCCATTGTCGGCCTCCCCCGGTGACCACGACCCCGCATGCCATCTCGCCACCTCACGCTCTTCGTCTGGGTAAAATTTTGTCAACATTCATTAGGATTAGATTTTCCGGTTTAGGGTCTTGTGTTTCCTTGTTTCGATTTTTATTATAACTAGTTTCATGATTTTATTTTAGGGTTTGTTTGAGTTTTTTTATTGTGATTGAGGTGCGGTGGACTTTGCGCACCAAATTGGTGAAGTTGGCCTACACCGAGGTAGGTGGATTTAGATATAATTATTATTTGATGAATTAAATTTAAAGTTTGATTAATTTAGCATAATATTCAGTTAATTTATGCGGTGCAAATTTATTTTTCATTGAAGTTTGATATGTGTTTAATTTTTTGGTTGCATGTTTATATGTTATAAGTGTGTTCTTGCTAAAAACTAACATTTAATCTGTTGTTAGTGATTTAATAAATGTTGTAGTTAGCTTATTAATATGTGCAGGTGGTGCACATTGTATTTTTATATGGATTCGTGTGCGTTCGATTTCAAACAAAATTATTTTAATGTAGTTTTGTGGTAAAACATTGAAACACTCCTTGAAAATGTTTTAGTAAGTGTTTCTTTAATTTATTTAATTGTTTATGTGGTGCAAAAAATAGTTTTAAGAAAATTTATTTTACATTTGATTTTAAAGGGGTATCTTAATATGAGATATGACGTGTTTTGAGGAAAACCCATATTATGTCACTAAATAGTGCTTTTTTAAATCACGCAATGGTTTTTTAAGTTATGTATGTGGTGAAAATCATGTTTTGGTATGGTTAGTGTGTGGTTGGTTTTTAACAATGGTTTTGAATGCATTTTGGTGAATGGATTTGAAGTGTTATTGAAATCTTTTTACAAAATTTTTAAATGGTTTATTCATTTATAAAAAAAGGTGTGACCATGTTTTGAAAATGTTTTAATGTGTGTTTGATGATAAAGGGAGGAATTTGTGTATGTTTGGAGGGTACAGCCTTGTTTTGAAACTTGGAAATGTTTTATAGATGGTTCAAGAGTTGAAATAGTTTTTATTAAATTATGTGTGTAGTGCATTGGACGTTGTTGTGTTGGTTTTCCGCTGCCGGTGCCGACAATTCCCACACGTACATGCATGCGGTAAGACATATATATATAGATATCCCCTTTTTGTTCATATTCCCTCATGACGCGTGGAATATGTGCAATGCATTTAGGGGTATATATATATATATAACTTCATGTGCGTGTATGTGACAACAGTCAGTTCGAGTGGTCATATTCAAACAATGACATGTTTGAGGTAGGTCTCCTATGACTAAGCCTTTAATTTTAATTTTATAATTGATTGCTTGTTTTGAAATTATGTTTTATACATATATTCTATATATATATATACATGCTATGAAATCTGGGCGCCATTTCTATTATTGGTTATGCATTTTATTTGAAAAAAAGTGTATTACTAATGCCCATTTGGGCATTCATAAATGAAATGCTTCATTATAAGAAAGAGTTCAAGCCTGTTTTGTTTAATATCTAACATGTAGTGTGTTAATTGCAATAAAAAAGGGTTTTCAAAGAGTTTAGTTAATTATGTGTTCAAAAGTGAAAACTATTATTTATAAAACAATGAATCCTGTTTGGACCCCTTGAATTGTTTTTTGGTAAATTTTAAAACCACTCTTAAAGAAAACCACTTGGTTTTAGAAAAGGGATTGTATGATGAGTCTATGAATATGTGCCCAAAGTTAAAGCTTATGAATTTTTTTAAATGTTAAAGAGGGGAATGCGCTTAAGGTGGGAGAACATTGGTGAGAGGTTTAACGAGTTTTTGGATAATGAATGTGTAATGTTCATTTGTGTTTTGATAAAACTCGCCACCTTTTTGGATTAGAGCACATGGGAAACCCCGGGTATCTAGGTGGGCGGACTAGGACTAGTACACTAGACGACATGGCAGGGTTTCGTCCTAGTCAGTCTAGCAGGATTGACACAACAACACTAACTAAATGTATGATGATTTCTGGAGAACACTATGGTAGGAGGTGTTTCCCTACCAGTGGCTCATGCACGGGAATGCATGATATGGTTCACTGAGGTATGAGGTCTCTAGGGTCCCACTTGTGCTAGTTATCTTTAGGGATTTCCCATGGTGCTCGTTTGTGACATGCTAGTTGTGGTGTGATTTCAATTTTAATTGTTTCATATCCAATGCTTCATTTGTGAAAAACCACATTTTATTATAAACTGCTCTCTTTTCATTTCAAAAGGTTAATGCATGCTTGATTCCATTTTCTAAACATCTTGGAAATAAATGTTTTCCTTAAAAGTAAAACCTCATACTTGAATTCTTAAATGGAGTGGAGAACACTATTTTAATAGTTCTTATTTTCAAACTTGCATAATTTAAATTCTTATTAAGGGGTGGGTAATGGGATGTTGTTGAACTTTTGGCTTTCCTACTGAGCACCTCAGTGCTCATGCCTACTTTAATTTCAGTTGCAGGTTTTAGACTTCAGTTGTTTTCAGACAAGCGTGGTTCTATGTCGGTGGTGACCCATGGGGTCACTTGGAGGTATGTCTAGTTATTTATCTCTAATTTTATTTTCTACTGCAATTGTTTACCTGTCTTATTGTGTTCTTTTCTCTTTATCTGTATTTTATTTTATGGGCTAAACCCTTCCCAAATTTTTGTTTGTTGCCCGGCACTAGTTGTCATCCCGAGGGGATCGGGAACGCCCCTCAAGACTTTCCACAGACCGGGTCGGGTGACCGGTTCATGGTCTACCCGGTATGATTCGTGAAAAAGTGGTATCAGAGTAGGTTTAGTTTGTTCTTCTTATTTTGGATGTCTGGTAGATTGGAGATATGGTTGTCGGTACTCGAGGGGTAGGTGCGGGAAGAGCATTGTGAACTCTTGCTCGTTCCAATCCTCGAGTAACCAGGGGTAGTTCATGATTTATGATTTTTATTTTGGTTTATGTGGATGGAGGATGACTGTAGGATTAAATTGGTAATGTGCGCGGTCTCACATGGAGTGAGACCCATGTGATGCCCGAGAGTATGGTTTGACACTCTAAGTGGTTAGTGCTTGCCTAGGGCATTGTCTGATAAACCATGCAGCCTGGCTAGAAGCGACCACTAGTTCTCCATCCTGGTAATTTAGTGTTGGTAATTACTTGGTTCTGCTTTGGTTTGACGTGAAAGAGTTTTAAGATGAAAATTGACTTTGAGGTTGCTCTTATTTTCTCCTGGTGATAGTTTGACTTGATATTTTACTTGTTTCCGTTGGATCAGGATTTTAGAATTTGGTGTTTGATTTGTTGAAAACGGATTTGTAAAGGAATGAAATGGATTATTTAAATTTTAAGTGTGCGATTTGAAAATGAAAAGCATTTAGAAATTTTGTGTTGAATTTTTGAAATGGATCTTGGATAATGTTATTTTTGAAATATTTTCAATGTTTTATTTTGAAAGAGGAAGGGCCTTGTTTGGTCCATTGGTATTCCTATGGGTGATCGCATGTGCATGCAGATGTGATTAGTGGATAGTTGGCAGATCATGTAGATGGGTGCCTGAGTGGCACGAAAATGCACACATTTGAGGCATCATGGAATACCAGTGGCGGGTGATTGGTTCCTAATATTCCTTGTTTCTTGATAAGTGTATTTTGATAAGTGGATAGAAAATTACATGGCTTTTTACTATGAGTTTTGGTTATGTCCGGAGTGTTGAGATGATTTTATCTGAAAGGACATGAGAATAAAAGTGAATTTTTATCCAAAAATGGGGCTTTATGCTTAAATGAATTTTGAATTTGAAAAAAAATGTTTTTGACTTCGAAGTGAAAAGAATGGTTTCAAAAGAGATTTTGGTCATTGTTGGACCGTTCATGGTTTTTATTCAAGTGTGTTTTTTCTTTGAAAATGAATTGATGTTTTAAGTTGAAAATTATTTGATTTATGTCTGAGGAGTATATAATTGTTTTGTAAGTTGTCTGACTTTTTGGAAGGTTGGTTTTGTGTTTTTTGATCGGGTATGCCCCCTAGAAAGGTCACATGAGTTTCTAGCAGGTCTTTCTCAGTTCTTGGTTAAGCCCAGACTCTCAGTGGAGTGACGGAGTTGAGTTCTGGTCAGTTGTGTCGGTTGTTTGTTGATGTTGTGGCCAGTTGAATGTCTTTGAGTGGATTGGGAAAGATGGGAGTTGTCCAGTTTTGAGGAACTCCAGGTGTGGTGTAGTCGTATGTTGTCTCGAGTATGTCTAGAGGAGAGGGACTAGACAAGAAAACGGTGATTGTTCTGTTTCCAGTGCAAATAGGGATGTCTTGGGTGACCCTCAAGACTAGCTTTACCCTGTGGCTCTACCTAAAGAAGTGAAAGAGGGGGAAAGTTGTGAAGCTTGTAGGTGCTCGACCAGTCAACATATGGTGAAGGAAGTGTGTTGACCACTTCGATTAACTAGCTTTACGCTTCCCCGAGGTAATGTGGGGGGAATCAACGTTAAGCTCATAATAGTTGTTCTTGTTCATGTTGTGTCAAGGGAAGTTCCCTCGTCCAATGAGGAGGGTGAACCGAAGGGACCTATTCATAAATTTCTCCTTCCACTAGTTTGTGTTGTCTGTCAAACAATCCAGTCAATCACTATCTCTGAGTGTGGTTAGTTGGTCACTTTAAGTCATTCGTCATAATTCTCAACTGCGTGAATGACGTCGTGTTAAGAAAATATCTAAAATGGTGGGGAGACCCACTGTGGGTCTCGCCAGTGTCTCTTCTTATTTGAGTTTGGTTTAACTGTAAGGAGATTTGAGTGTCAAGACAGCATTAGATATTTGTCTGGATATGGGAGTCTTTTTGGTTTGAAGAATCAATGTTTGACAAGAATCCTAATATGGTGGGGAGACCACCATGGGAATATCCTGCTGAGTGCTCTTCAACGTCTTGAGTGGGCCTTGGTGTTTCCTAAGTTAGGGGTCAGAGTACTCTATGTTGAGGTTGTGCTGAAGTTGAGTTTTGTCATTGGTTATTCTTCTTCATGATTCTAGATTTCAGATCAATGGGGTTTCAGGTTATGTGTGTTTTGAATGCCCGATTTATGGGCGATTGAGGTTTTTGTTTTAAATTTCTTCGTGGTATTTATTGGAATCATGGGTTGACCATGTCTTTTGGGACTTTCTGGGGGCAGAAAGTGTCATGGTGGGGAGAATTATCACACCCCGACCTGATGATTTATTTTATTTTAATTATTTTGGGTCTCGTTTTTGAACTGCGTTTTGAACCGGTTTTAAATTAAAAGAAAATTTCGTACTTATACAAACATGCGAGCATATGCGCACCCTGCACAGTTCCTATTTTTTTTGTAAAGGGATTGTTTGTTATCTAATGTGTTGTTTTTGAGACACGCAACCATGCGCTTTACCACGCGTGAGACCATGCATGGTGTCTGCTCTCAGTTAATAATTTTATTATTATTATTTCAGCTAATATTTTAATTAGGCTTCAAATATTATATTATTGATCTATTTAAAAAAATTGTTAACATTATTATTATTATTATTATTATTATTATTATTAATTTTCTTATTATTTTTATTATTATGAAAGTTTTATTTTTATTAAATTTATTTTCAATTATTTTTTTATTTTTTTATTTTTTATTTTTTATTTTATTCTTTCTTCTCCCCATTTTCTCTCCCCCTCCACGTGCTGCCCCCCTCTCATTTCTTTTTTCTCCTCCTTCCTCCCCTTTGGGTCGCGCAACCTCCCCCCCCCCATCGCGTTGGATCCCTCCCCCCTTAACCCCAACCGCCTTCTCTCCCATCTACCTGTGAACGTTGTCGCTGCCCTCCTCCAACACATCGAGTCGCCGTCGACGTCCGTCCTCCCATCCGGCCTCGCCTCGCACCAACCAGACCCCAGCCGCCTCCCTCCATTTTGACGCGACGGCCTTCCGCCTTGCCATCGTCAGCCTCCTCTGGTGACCGCGACCTCACATGCCATCCCGCCACCTCACGCTCTTCGTCTGGGTAAAATTTCTTCAACATTCATTAGGGTTTGGTTTTTCCCGGTTAGGTTTTTGTGTTTCTGTGTTTCGATTTTGATTATAAATTGTTTCATGATATTATTTTAAGGCGTTTTTGAGTTGTTTTCAGTGTGATTGAGGTGCGGTGGACTTTGAGCACCAAATTGGCGAAGTTGGTCTACATCGAGGTAGGTGGTTTCACATATAATTATTATTTGATGAATTAAATTTAAGGTTTGATTAATTTAGCATATTATTCAGTTAATTTATGTGGTGTGAATTTAGTTTTCATTGAACTTTGATATGTGTTTAATTGTTTGGTTGCATGTTTATATATCATAAGTGTGTTCTTGATAAAAACTAACATTTAATCTGCTATTTGTGATTTAACAAATGTTGTAGTTAGCTTATTAATATGTGCAGGTGGTGTAGAGTGTATTTTTATATGGGGTCGTGTGCGTTCGATTTCATACAAAATTATTTTAGTGTAGTTTTCTGGTAAAACATTGAAACACACCTTGAAAATGTTTTAGTAAGTGTTTCTTTAATTTATTTAATTGATTATGTGGTGAAAAATAGTTTTAAGACAATTTATTATACATTTCATTTTAAAGTGGTATCTTAATATGAGATATGACGTGTTTTGAGGAAAACCCATATTATGTCACTAAATAGTACTTTTTTAAATCACGCAATGGTTTTTTTAAGTTATGTATGGGGTGAAAATTATTTTTTGGTATGGTTAGTGTGTGGTTTATTTTTAATGATGGTTTTGAATGCATTATGGTGAAAGGATTTGAAGTTTTATTGAAATCTTTTTACAAAATTTTTAAATGGTTTATTCATTTATAAATAAAGGTGTGACCATGTTTTGAGAAAGTTTTAATGTGTGTTTGATGTTAAAGGGAGGAATTTGAGTATGTTTGGAGGGTAAAGCCTTGTTGTGAAACTTGGAAATGTTTTATAGATGGTTTAAGTGTTGAAATTGTTTTTATTAAATTATGTGTGTAGTGAATTGGACGTTGTTGTGTTGGTTTTCGGCTGTGGGTGCCGAGAATTCCCACACGTACAATCATGTGGTAAGACATATATATATATATCTCATTTTTGTGCATAATCCCTCATGACGCGTGGAATATGTGAAATGCATTTAGGGGTGTATATATATATATATATGCATGTGCGTGTATGTGCCAACAGTCAGTTCGAGTGGTCATCTTCAAAAAACGGCATGTTTGAGGTAGGTCTCCTATGCCTAAGCCTTTAATTTTAATTTCATAATTTCATGCATGTTTTGAAATTATGTTTTATACATATATGGTATATATATATACATAAACATGCAATGAAATCTGGGTGCCATTGCTATTATTGGTTATGCATTTTCTTTGAAAAAAAAGTGTCTTACTAATGTCCATTTGGACATTCATAAATGAATTTCTTCATTATAAGAAAGAGTTCAATCTTGTTTTGTTTAAAATCTAACATGTAGTTTGTTAATTGCGTTAAAAAAAGGTTTTTCAAAGAGTTTAGATGATTATGTGTTCAAAAGTGAAAAATATTATTTATAAAACAATGAATCCTGTTTGGCCCCCTTGAATTGTTTTTTGTAAAATTTGAAAACCTCTCTTAAAGAAAACCCCTTGGTTTTAGAAAAGGGATTGTATGTTGAGTCTATGAATATGTGCCCAAAGTTGAAGCTTATGCATTTTTTTAAAAATGTGAAAGAGGGGAATGCGCTTAAGGAGGGAGAACAGTGGTGAGCGGTTTAACGAGTTTTTGGATAAAGAAAGTGTGATGTTCAATTCTGTTTTGATAAAACTCACCACCTTTTAGGATTAGAGCACATGGGAAACCCCGAGTATCTAGGTGGGCGGACTAGGACTAGTACGCTATATCACACGACAGGGTTTTGTCCTGGTTAGTCTAGTAGGATTGACGCAACAACACTAACTAAATGTATGTTGATGACGATAGACCACTATGGTAGGAGGTGTTTCCCTACCAGTGGCTCGTGCACGAGAATGTATGATATGGTTCACCGAGGTATGAGGTCTCTTGGGTCCCACTTGTGCTAGTTACCATTAGGTATTTCCCATGGTGCTCGTTTGTGACATGCTACTTGTGGTGTGATTTCCATTTTAATTGTTTCATGTCTAATTCTTCATATGTGGAAAACCACATTTTATTTTAAACTGAGCTATTTTTATTTCAAAAGGTTAATGCATGCTTGATTCCATTTTCTAAAAATCTTGGAAATAAATGTTTTACTTAAAAGTGAAACCTGTTACTTGAATTCCTAAATGCAGTGTAGAACACTATTTTAATAGGTCTTATTTTCAAAATTGCATGATTGAAATTCTTATTAAGGTTTGGGGCATGGGATGTTGTTGAACTTTTGGCTTTCCTACTGAGCACCTCGGTTCTCACGCCTACTTTACTTTCAGATGCTGGTTTTAGACTTCGGTTGTTTTCAGACAAGCGTGGTTCTATGTCAGTGGTGACCAATGGGGTCACTTGGAGGTATGTCTAGTTGTTTATCTCTAATTTTATTTTCTACTGCAATTGTTTACTTGTCTTATTGTGTTCTTTTATGTTTATCTGTATTTTATTTTATGGGCTAAACCGTTCCCAACTGTTTTTTTGATGCCCGACACTAGTTTCCATCCCGGTGGCATCGGGAACGCCCCTCGGGACTTGCCACAGACCGTCTCGGGTGACCGGTTCAGGGTCGACCCGGGCTGGATCGTGACAGAAAAAATATTCCATTATACATGATAATATTTAATCAATAATTATTTTCCTCAAGATTATAGATCAATCTATAATCAAGAGTCCATCTAATATATCATATTACCATCTATAATAATATAATGTATAATCTAATCATATTACAAAAAAATCGAGATATTATGAATATTTATATATAAAATCAAGATCTGTTGACATAAATGAAAATATCCATCGATTTTTACTAACATCATTCAAAATATTGACGTTTTATTTCTCATTACTTCTATGATTAGTTATAACTACAGTTGCATATGAAATTTACTTATTAATATTTATTATAATCCTAATTTCTAGTTTAGTATCACGTTTATATTTTGAAATATATCAGTATTCATGTGACTTCTTTTCACAGAACTATAAAATTTTTATAAATTAACAGATAATACACATTTCAAGAATTAACCACACCATGATATTAACCTACTAAAAATATTCAACCAAATTAACAAAATATATAATTTTATTATCTTAGATGACTAAAATGAATTACTAATAATTTTAAATATTCATATATAAATTATTTTCATCCCCAAATTTTTTGACTTCAATCATACATATATAATAATATGATTAAAAATACTAATATCATGGTTTCCAAATAAATAACATGTGTTTTTCAGATGAAATAATTTATTTTCATATTCATCATGTAGAATATAATAATATTATATGTATATATTTCCCCATTAAGAACTCTATTTGTGAATACTGTCGGTATATATATTTTGGTAAATTTAAACCTCTATTGGATTGATTCCATCATTAATAATAAACATGATTCATGTCGTCCAACTAGTGAAAATATTTTTTCTAATAACTAACAGAATTATTGTAATTTACTTATTAATAATAATATCCAACTTCAAAATAATCTCTATGTTCATAAATTTTTATATAATTCTCATTTTTATCTAATGAAATTTTATTCAAACAACCTCTTCAAGGCCCCCCTTATATACATTTAATATGGTCTAGCTATTTAGTCATGGTCTTGTGAAATAAATTATCCACCAAATATTCTTCAGATTATATTTTTTCTATAATGATAATTAACAATATTATCTTTATATTATTCATAATTTTAGTTTATATATATTTTTTTAAATAATATATCATATTCACATTCATAGTTTCTTTCCATTTTTCATTTTTTTTGAGTCAGTGACACTTTCACCTTAACCCCATCTTCATTCTGGTATATAATTTTCTAATAATCATGATGAGATATATAATGAGGTTCCTCAATATTATATTCATGAAGTTTTAACAAATTAATTGATTTCCGTAATATCATACTCACCTATTAGGTTATAATATTTATCATGAATCAATATTGTGTAATTGTTTAATTAATTTTCATCAGCCTCATGTGGAAACATGTTAGTACTTGACCTTATTATAATTAAAAATAGATTTTATATTTTATAAAACATCAATATAAAAAATTTACATGTCATATTTGAATTTGAGAGTTGAATTTTCAGAAATACATATGATTTTTTCATCTAACCACTTTCAAACACCAAAACACTTATGGAATTAAGTTCTCTCTTCTAATTATAATCCAACAAATTTGAATAAATATAAATATATATATCTGTTTTTATGTTGATATTAAGATAATTTTTTACTACACTAAAGAAGATAAAAAAACCACGAAATACAATTATATGTTAATATAACAGATGAGAAAGAATAATTCATGAACAAATAATAGTTTTAAGAATAACTATTCAATATTCAATATCAAAAATTTATTTTTAAAATAATATATTTACCATCAAGCTAAAAAAATATAATTCAATGATCTTTGAACCCCATTTTTTTCCGGAAATCTATAATTTTTTTTATTTTCAGTAATGATATACATTTTTATATATTTATTTTTTTTGTATGAGATGTTTTTTCATTTGATGATCATTCAAATATTATTATTGTTTAAATTTTTCATTTTTCTACTTATGTGGATTAATATTCCTATACACTTCCTCGTACAATAAATATTTTTTTAGATTTTTATATTTTAAGTAAAATATTTAAAAAATTAAATTCATTATTTCTATAAATATAATATAAAAATTAAATCAAATTAAATGAACATCCCATTAATTTTTAAACTAATTGAATTTACTTTATTGCATTATTATAATTTCTACACTTGATATGAAATTCCTTTTCTTCATTTAATATATCATCATATGATTCTAATAGTTACACAATTGTTACATATTCAATTGAAATTATATCTTTATTCCATTATATAATTCATTATAATATTTCCTATAGTATTATAGAAAACTCATGGATTTTTCGGACCGTTTCCCCTATTATTTTTTATTCCTTTACCACTTTTACCTCATCATTTTTCCTCTTTTAATGATATATTTATGATCCTCCATTATAACTCTGCATATTATTTTCCTAATTAATATGATTTTTAATTTCGTAATGTTTCACAAGTTATTATAAATATTACAGGTCTATATCATTATCTATTACACCATAACACATTCTAAATAAAATTTTATATGAAAATATTACAAATATTTAATTAATTTCCAATATCATCATTAAATATAACCAATTTCCATCATGAAAGTCAAATATCTATTCTTCTTCATAAATACACGAATCTATGTAATTTATATACATATTTTATCCTCTAATATTTCTCTTCAAATTAGTATAATTATATTATTTTTTAGATATTATTATTTTTGCAAAAAGAAATTTCAAATGAAAAAATTTCATTTTAAATACGAAGTACACACACACAAATATATATATATGATTGTATTTAAATAGACTATGTTTGGGTTCTTCACATTTATAATATACACCTCCTTAAATAACCCAAAAATATTTAATAATAATGAAATTTAAAATTATTTTTATCCACAAAATATCATTTTATTTTTATTTCATAATCAATGTCAATCAAAATGACTTCTAATTAATATTTTAGACCATTATAAATTTTTTAAGGAATGATATATTATTATATTCTATTTTCATATGTATCTTATTCATTTTCTTATTAAATATTTGTTATAGTAAAATATATTTTAACATTCATTTTTTGTGATAATTTATTTAGAATTATCTATAATAAATTGATATCATCCAATTATTCATCTATTATTCTATTAATAACAAACATAATGTGTCAAAAAAATCCATTGATGAATTATGGTAGTTGTATATAGCCTTCAAATGAACACTTCGATTTGTTGATTTTTTTAAAATTTTGATAATAACTCTAAACTATTATCTACATTTTATTAATTTTTTTAAATTATAAATTATCTTTAACATAAAATTACATATCATTAGTTGTTGTTTTTTATATCCCTACTATCAATTTTCTCATTTCATATTCTCTTGAACATTATTTTCATTTCATCCAGTTATACACGACTAAGATCATTTTACAAAATAATTTACATCATTGTAAATATGGGAGTCTCACTAATATTTTATTCATTTATTTGATATAATATAACATTTTGTAAAATTATTTTTATATATTAAATTAGATCATTAATTTAGAGAAATAGTGATTTGGATCTTTCAATTCAATACACCATCTACTATTTGAATTTATAATGTAAAAAAACGTTGGGCCACATTCCACTTGGTATCTCCGTAATTGATTTCGGATATCTTATCCCATAAAAATTTATTAGATCTAAAAAACATTATTTTAATGACAATTTAAATTTATTAGTCTCTATAAAATTTGTTTTGAAACATATCATTTGCAAGAAATTTTTTTACCCTATTATTTTGACAATGCCATCGTATATTCTATTTAAGTAAGATTATATAAACTATTAAAAAATATATTCCTATGAGAATTAAATGAATATTTAATCATGTTGTAATCATTCATATATTATAATTTATCTTTTTGAATGTTGTCATTACTTTTTTTACCATTTCATTTACCACTTTTTTCTATTCGGTTTCAAAATCTCCAAGAATATAATTTCTAGTTAAAAAAATTGTTTTGAGTTAGGTACTAAATATTATGAGAGAAATGGGGATTTAGGAAATGGATTATTTTAATTATACGCAATTAGGTCTAATGTATTCCAATTCTTTGGGAATATTATTGATTTGATGAAACCTAAAAATCATACGACATACATAATAAATTAAATTGTGTATAAAAATAGTCAATTCATAAACATGTGCACCAAATTTCTGATATATTATACATAGTACATCACATATACCAAACTGCTATCTTGAATATCTCTTTGTATTATACTATAAAAAATGATAAAATAAAAATTTTTATATATGTTTTTCACCTCAAAATATTATTTAAAAAATGAAAATGAAATGATGTGTCATTAATATAATACCACAAGACTCTTTAAATAATCATTATAAAAATTCGATTGACATTGATTAAAAAAATATTTTTTCCTTCTACGTAACAAATATTGTATAAAATAATTATAATCTACATTAAAAGGTCTGATCAATACCTTATTTAACTAGAATCGAAACACCAATATGTCGCTATTCAAATACTACTATCAATATCCTCTTTTATTGAATAATGAAATGCTAAATTTTCAAATATAATGACATAGACCATTTTTAATCACACTAATGTTTGTATGTATGGGAGAGTGTCAAATTAATCACATGAATATTCATAACTCTAACCCATTATTCCCAAGAATGATCTCTATAAAACCATACAAACCATTTTCATTGAAGAAATTAATTCAACACATAATAAAATATGAATTGTTGAGAAAACATGAATTAAATATGATCAATCATATAAAAAAATAACCCATCTAACTTTTATAAACACAATAAAAAAAATTAATTTCATACATAATATACTAATTTCATTATCCCAATTAAATTTTGAATGTCATGAGAAATATCAATAAATAATTCAATAACAATATATTCCAATGATCATAGTGTCACACACCATGGATCATAAAACATTAGGATGAGTAAATATATAAACCCTCTTCCACTTATAACATTACATGGATATGAATATCCATCTCAATTTCTGAAACATATATTTATTATTGGCCCTTTTCATCCATAACTCAACACTTCTGATCATTTGTAACTTACATGACATATAATTTCTAAACAAAAATCTGGGAGTATTAAATGTTTCCACAAAAATTTCCAAAGAAAAGTAATCTTCATAATAAATAAAAATTCAATATAAAAATTAAATTTTTATTTAAATAAATTTTTTAATTTAATAACATGATTTCCAAAAAATCAATTGTTTTCATCCTATGGAATTCATTTTTTGTCAAAATGAAATTACATTATTTATTATATAAATTTAATATTTATAATTAATCAATAGGTTTCACCTCAAAATACATATATCAAAAATAAGCAAAGCACAAGACACATTTTCAGAATATATTTATAATGGAATTTGATTCTACAAACATAAATGAAAATTTATGAAATTACAATATATCAAGGATCATATGTCACCCATTGATTCTTATTATCAATTATCTACTTCGATAATTTTACTTCAAATTCATCATGGTAAAATAACCTCCCTAAAAGATAAATATAATGGAAAAAGTCCTTCAAAATAGTGATCATTTAGAAAATATAATCATGATTACTCATAATTTCAATCCTATCACTCAATAAAATTTATTCATTAAATATAAGTGGATGCCATTTATAAGGCCCCAGCCTTAAACCTTACTTAATCTTGAGTTATTACAAGATTACACATTGAGGATCTTTTCGGGTTTAGAGTTTTAGAGAATTAGATCATAAAACTTGCATTACATTCCACATATAAACAAAGTGGTTACATAAAGATAGTATTCTTCATTCCCATCAATGTAAACATATTTAAAATAAAACATGGATTCTTTCTTGACAGTTCCTTGACACTATCATCATATCATGTACCTTTCCCTTGACCTGTGAAAAACATTTCAAAAAACTTGGGATGAGCATAAAAAGCTCAGTAAGGGATATAAAAATATGGAAAGGAAACATGGGTACATATGTACATAAGAATGAAATCATACTTTACCCATAAAACATATTCACTTTAACATACCTCATCAAATCATGAATAAATCATAGAAATCATAAGACATAAAGGTAACTTGAGGCATTCATAACATCCTTACGTAGGGAGTAACCCTCTTGGTTACGTTTGGAATACCTATCACAGTATATTCCCTAAATCTATTCAGAGAAACCATAACGTTTCAATCCTTCGCATTACCCAATGCATTGGAGAGCTATATCGGGCTCACCCACCCTTAGTTTATCATGGAACCACCCGTCTTCATAATAATGCCCAAGAACCTCAACATAATCGTATCACATAAAACATGAATAAATGAAACATAACATTTCCACCTTTCAATCACAAGATATCAATACAAAACATTGATATAAAAACATTATGAAAACCATTTTAAATACCAAAATAAAAGAAAATTAAAACATGGTATTTATTTTTTTTTCTTTTAAAAAGAAGGTATGGCTTGTAGAGGAAGCCGAAACTCAAATAACGGTCACGGCGACGGAGAAGTCATTGTCGCCGCATACGTACGACAAAAACATTCCTTTTTGTCGTTTAGTAAAACACTTCGTATAAAAGCGATTCCTTTTGGATAAACATTAAAGTCAAAGGGGTTTATACACCGTATAAAAGAAGGTTGTGTATAAAACAAAATATGCCTCAATGAAAGGAGATTGAGACGAAGTCCCATACCTCGGGTCCGACTTGACTCGGTCGTTCTTTAATATCCTGAATAATAAACTTGAGTTAATTTCTACTTTCTTAAGAACATTTTTCATGTTCATTATTTCTTTTATATCACTTATTTCCATGTCATGAACACTATGTAATTATTTAAGTTAATAAAGGTCGTTTTAACGATCATTGGTAATTGAGTCAAAAATAAACCCTTTATAATTACATGCTGTTCATGTATCCATTATATCCAGAATTATAATCATTATGTATATATCATATATATCCAGTATGAAGTGCATTGTGTTGCATTTGTTTTCAATGAGACATGTTGTTGTCTTAGAATGAATGGATGTCAAGGAATCAAGATGTGAATGTCAAAGGATGTGATGGTGATGGTGGTGAAGGAGAATGGCCATGATACTAAGAGGCATGTCACTTAGGAGATTCACTAAGTGGCATAGAAGATGTGGTTGAAACATTCTCTAGTAAAATCTGACGATTGCTGAACTGATCTTTAAGTTCTAAGAACTTGTATCATGATGATACAATGTCACAACATTGTTTGAAGACCATGTATTGTCTTCACAATGCATGAGGAGATGAAAGGGATCCATTCACAACTTCTAAGTGGATGAAGTGTATTAATGAAGTCCATGCACTAACACTTAGTGCATGTGAATGTGAAAAAGATCCAACTTGATCTCTGATTAGATCAATGAAGATTATTGAAGAAATTTTTGACTAAGGAGCTCGGTTGATGAAGATGAACCTTTTGAATTTCACTCCTAAGTGAAGATTAAATGTTGAGGAAGAATTGGAGGAATTCTTAAGAAGAAGAGAAGATATGAATAAGGGAGGATGGATAAGAAGATGAAGATGTGGCACTTGGCATGTTACACTTGGTCACTTTGTTTAACAAAGGACTTAGTGTTTTTGTTGCAAAAAATAGGCCACCAAGGAGGCCAGCCGAGGGTCATCACCCAAGGCACATGTGGGACTCAAGGTCACCACGCCCATGGGGAACCCTCAGGCCAAGGCAGCATCCCTTGAGGCAGGGGCGCACCCAAGACAACCGAGTGGGCGCTTGGGGCACGCCCGGAGGAGCGCAGGGCACGCGGTGGTGAAGCCCGCGCACCCGGTGTGTGCATAGTGGGCGCTAGGAGCGCGCCCGCGGGAGCAAGAGTGGGCGCAGAGCGCGCCCGCAGGGAGAACACGGTGCGGGGCGGCACCGTGGAGGGAGAAGATGCAGCTGAGGAGTTGCGGGCAGCGGCAGGGTAATAAACCGCGGAAAAATCCCGCGGCGTTTCGATGTGGGACGCGCAAATTCCACCGGGAGCGAATCCCAGCCGCTCATCTGATCTCGCGGCCGATCCGAGCCGCTCATCTAATCCCGCGACGCCGCGATATGATCCAGCCGTCCGATGTCTTTCGATCACCTGATCCGACAGCTGCCGCATCATCTCCTCCCTCGAGCTCGACCGAGGCATCTCCCGTGACGCCGCTAAACCAGAGGCCTCCCGAGCACCTGTTTTTGAGATTCCGGCCACCTTTGAAGGATCTGAAGGCTCCATTGAGCTCGTCTCTCCACACCGAACCTAACCATGATATAAAATAAGCATGCATGCAATGATTGGGAGATTTCGAACGAGGCCGAGGCAAAACGAAGTTGCCGAGGCCATGAGGATTATTGTTTTGCATGGATTGGGTTTAAACCGAGGCTGTGCATGCGTTATGAATCGCATGCACGAGGAGAAACAGAAAGAAAAAGAACCCGCGTTGAAATAGAGGAAAGAAAATAAAGATTTGAAAGATCTTTGAAGATCCGAAGATTTCGGGGATTCGGGATTTATCCCACGCGGAAGGCAGAGTCTCTCCTCGCCTATAAAGAGAGGCCGAGACCTCTGAATTGCTTGCTGAAGTTCTTGTTGAAGATTTGTGTCCCGCGAAGCCTCTGCCTCGCGAAGTTTGAAGCCCCGCGCAAAGAACTTGCGCGACTGAAGGATCCGGAGCCACCCGAGGCTTCGAAGGTCCCCTGCGCGCATTATTTGCGCGACAGGAAGAGCTCTCCCTGCCCGCATACTTGCGCGGCAGGAATAGCTTGCGCGCCCAAGGTGTTCTCATCCTTGTGGCTTGCGCGCCTCGTGGTGTTGCATGCTGCACACCCGAGTGCTGGTGCACCTCGCGGCTGTTGAAGAAGAGAAGGCCACACCCTGCTCAGGCCCTTGTACCCTTGCACTTGCGCTCCTTGAAGAAGAAGAGAAGTCCCGAGGCCTTGCCTCGTGTGTGTGCCAAGTGGAGAGGAGAAGCCGAGGCATAACCTTGTGTGTGCAAAGTGAAGACTCTACGGCTTGTGTGTGCGAAATAGAAGAACACATCTTGTGTGTGCAAGACAATAGGAAGACCACACATTTGTGTGTGTGCAAAGGAGAAAGGCTGTTGGCAGTCTTGTGTGCAAAGGAAGTGAAAGGTCGTAGCCTTGTGTAGGTGAAGTGAAGACCACACCTCATTTGAGTGTGTGTGTGTGCAAATTGAAGAGGAACACCCTACGGCCATTTAAGGGCATGCAACAAGAAGTTTGAAGGCCAAGCTCAAGTGTGTGTGCAAAATTAACAAAGAAGGCCGTAGCACTTGTGTGTGAAAAATGAAGAACCAAGTGTGTGCATAAGTGAAGTGCACACTTTGAAGAAGATTAAAAGAACAAGGAAGTGAGTGTGCTTTGCAAGTGAAGTAGGCCAAGCTCAAGTGTTTGCCAAAGTGAAGAAGTTTTGTGTGTAATGAGATAAGGAGGCCGAACCTAGTGTGTGTACACTAAGTGAAGTGAACACACTTAGAAGAAGGAAGAAAGAGGAGACCCTCACACTAAAGTAAAACACACTTCTGAGTGTGTGAGCAATTTGAATATAGTGTGTGAAGATTGTGAAGGAGGTGTGTGCTATAGTTGACTACACCCTCTAAGGGTTTACTGCACCAAGAAGAGGAGAAGGGGAGTGCATGCATGCATGCATGCACGTGCACACGTGAAGAAAGTTAAATCAGTGGTGTGCATTTGAGTTGTCCAAGACCAGGACTAAGACTGGACCAGACCGAAGATAAAGATATTATTTGTCTGAGCATTCAGTAGATTGAGAAGACCATGATCATCACAAGTGATCAGAGGTACAGAGCAAGGCCAGCAGTCTTTATCCCAGACTGCTGAGGATACTTGAAGACCTTAAAGTGAAGAAGAGCTACTCGTGCGACTCGAGGAGCCAAGAGAAGACCATGTGGGACTCAGGGAGAAGAAGTCTTCAGTGGGATTCTGGAGCAGGCCAGTGGGACTCTGGTAACACTGTGGGACGCAGTATAAAGACCCTCCTGTGGGACTCAGGAGAGATACAGTGGGACTCTGTATCGACCATTGTAATTTTAACAGGTTATAATGGAGAATCCATGCTTGGAGAGCATGGCAAGGATGTAGGCCTTTGGTGCCGAACCTTGTAAATCTTTGTGTCCAGTGCCTTTACATTTACTGCATCATTCGTGGAAAGGTGAGAGATACAAGAAGAGTGGATCGAGGCTTTAACCAGCCATAGAGGTTTAATTGATTAAGAATCAATTAGTAAAAAGATTTTAAGGGATCACTGATTCACCCCCCCCCCCCTCTCAGTGATTCACACTGATCTGGGCACTTCAATTGGTATCAGAGCGAAGTTACCTCTAAAAGATCCAAGGGAGTCTATATGGAGTGCAGATTTGAGGAAATGAAAGAACAGCCTCAAATGGAGATATCTGCCAAGACTCTGAAAAACAGAATGAAAAAACAGGCAAAGAAGATGAGGAAGAAGGTTGCTGCAATCAGAGAAACTCCTTCTATGGAAAGAAATGTGAATGTCACATCAGATGACAATTACTTTTATCATTCTTCTGATGAAGCCTGCTCTAGCTGTGATGAAGATGGAAGGAACAATGATCTTCTAAATGCAATCAAATATCTTCAGAAGAGAGTCCCCAAGGAAATTGCAATGTGTATAGCTACAGGCCTCCTTGATCTTCAAGAAGAAAAATTACAGCTAGAAGATGAAGCCAATTCTCTGGAAGTCCAATTGGCAAAAAGGTTTGGCATAACCAACACTCTCAGAAAGCTGGTAAATGCCAAAGATGAAACAGTATCTCTTTGCAATGAAAGATATGAAGACACTGCTGAAGAATTGCAGAGAATCCTTTCTGAGAAAGAATTCTTTAAGACTGTGGTCAAAGAAGTTTTCCATGCACTGGAAAAGAGGCACAAAGTGTCATTGGTTGTCAAAGATGCTCAACTAGAAGACAAAGTCAAAAGGGTGAAGGAGCTGGACAACTCATTGCTTGAAATGAATAAGGTGCATGAAGACCAGATAAATCAGCTGGAAGAGAATTGGGAAGGAAGGCTAAGAACTGTTGAGGATGAGAAGAACTCCCTTAACATGAAATGCTTAGAATTGGAGGTGATATTGACCAATCAGCAATCACCCAAAGCCAAAGCCTCCCAGTCAACTGGAAGAAGACATGTTGCTACTCAAGTATGCCTTGAGAAGGATGATTCTAAAAGAAAGACATCCTCTAGTGAAAGTGAAACAACTTCTAACAAGAAGGTACCATCCATACCATCTTGTACTCATGTTTCTAAATGTGTTTCCACAAAAAGTGCAGGATGGAAGAATGAATCCAAACAAATATGGATGAAGACAGTAAAGAAGAAGAGCTCTCCTGAAACAACACAACAAATCAAGAAAAGTACCCAACAATCAGAAGGACTGAAGAAGTCAAGATTTGTGGGTCAATGTTGGTGTTGTAACAAGTATGGGCATTGTGCAAAGGATTGTTGGTACAATCCACTGAATACCAAAGCACAGAGGAAGCCCATGCCAAGGGGGAGCAAGCCAGAGGAAAAGAAGCAACATCCACAGGTCCAGAGACATCTGTTTACTGCTAACAGATTTGGATTACTTGACAACATCTGGGATGATTGCAAAAGTGGTCAAATAGGTACATGTCAATCTCCAACTGTATCCAGAGCTCAAAAGAAGAAAAGATCACAGAACCTGGCTAAGAGAGATTCCTTGGGAAGCAAGAAGAAAGTAGAAAATGCTCCCAAGAAGTGTTTTAGAAATGAAGAGAAGTCCTTGGAGTCTGAGTCCAAGAAGAGTGATGCATCCAGAAGGACCACCAAGAAATGATTCTACTGTGGAAATAAAGGGCATATCATGGATCTTTGTAAAGAAGCCATGAAATTCAATAGAGGCAGACTGAACTCAAACAGACAATCAATCCAGAAGAAGCAGAAGGGATTGATTGAAAACAAGTTGCCTAAGAAAGGTAGCTTGACAGCATCTAAGGAACCATGTGAAACTTCCAGAACTGGGGCCACTCTTCCAAATGATATACTTGTCATATGGACACATCAGTTGCAACTTTCCAGAGAACTACAAAGAGCTGAAGATGAAGCTCTGGCATTTGCTAAAGCAAAAGGGAAGAAAAAGATTTCACATGAAGATGGGTTGAGATCCACACCAGCACAATCATCAATGAAGATCAAATGTGCAAGTGTGAAGAATGGTGAAAATGGGACATCTCGGTTGAGAGAATCTTCTCAACCTTGTTGTTCACATTGATGAACCAAGGAGGTTCCATCTTATTCCCATATACTATTGGTATTTACATGTGCTAACATTGCAGGGAATTGAAGATGATGATCATTCTCAACTGGAGGATGGTTTGGACAGAATGAAGTGCACCCCTTGAGGGGGAGCCAATCTGGAGAAGATGGTATTCTAAGATTTAATACTATCTTGAGAAAAGCTGAAGGTATTCCAATCATGCTTTCATCCCTTGTTTCTTAATTGAGATGCATGTCAATTAAGGGGGAGTATGGATTGAAGACAAATGGATGAAAGGGGGAGCTTTATCATTGCACTGAACTTTCTAATGAGTTTTGTGAAGTATGTGCAGGATTCAGCAATTCATTGAATATCTAAAAAAAAATTCAACCCCTAAGCATGATCTCACATGTGTAGAGAATTGTGGACAGCATTGAGTTCCTTGGTTACATCACTCTTGTTTTCTACACCGGGTTAGCCCAAGTAGACTTAGAGTTGATTTACTAAAGGTTCTTTGCTAAAGAAGAACATGTGGCATCATCCCTCTCTTAGTGATTTTCAAGAAGATTCTATTCAAAGGGAGGAAGATATTTTTGAAAGAGAACCACACCACACCTTTGCATTTGATTGCCAATAAGGGGGAGAAAATATTGGCACACATATTGACCCATTCATATGTGCTGAAGGAGTGTATTGACAACAAATACAAAGGGGGAGATTGAAGTGCATTGTGTTGCATTTGTTGTCAATGAGACATGTTGTTGTCTTAGAATGAATGGATGTCAAGGAATCAAGATGTGAATGTCAAAGGATGTGATGGTGATGGTGGTGAAGGAGAATGGCCATGATACTAAGAGGCATGTCACTTAGGAGATTCACTAAGTGGCATAGAAGATGTGGTTGAAACATTCTCTAGTAAAATCTGACGATTGCTGAACTGATCTTTAAGTTCTAAGAACTTGTATCATGATGATACAATGTCACAACATTGTTTGAAGACCATGCATTGTCTTCACAATGCATGAGGAGATGAAAGGGATCCATTCACAACTTATAAGTGGATGAAGTGTATTAATGAAGTCCATGCACTAACACATAGTGCATGTGAATGTGAAAAAGATCCAACTTGATCTCTGATTAGATCAATGAATATTATTGAAGAAATATTTGACTAAGGAGCTCGGTTGATGAAGACGAACCTTTTGAATTTCACTCCTAAGTGAAGATTAAATGTTGAGGAAGAATTGGAGGAATTCTTAAGAAGAAGAGAAGATATGAATAAGGGAGGATGGATAAGAAGATGAAGATGTGGCACTTGGCATGTTACACTTGGTCACTTTGTTTAACAAAGGACTTAGTGTTTTTGTTGCAAAAAATAGGCCACCAAGGAGGACAGCCGAGGGTCATCACCCAAGGCACATGTGGGACTCAAGGTCACCACGCCCATGGGGAACCCTAAGGCCAAGGCAGCATCCCTTGAGGCAGGGGCGCACCCAAGACAACCGAGTGGGCGCCTGGGGCACGCCCGGAGGAGCGCAGGGCACGCGGTGGTGAAGCCCGCGCACCCGGTGTGTGCATAGTGGGCGCTAGGAGCGCGCCCGCGGGAGCAATAGTGGGCGCAGAGCGCGCCCGCAGGGAGAACACGGTGCGGGGCGGCACCGTGGAGGGAGAAGATGCAACTGAGGAGTTGCGGGCAGCGGCAGGGTAATAAACCGCGGAAAAATCCAGCGGCGTTTCGATGTGGGACGCGCAAATTCCACCGGGAGCGAATCCCAGCCGCTCATCTGATCTCGCGGCCGATCCGAGCCGCTCATCTAATCCCGCGACGCAGCGATGTGATGCAGCCGTCCGATGTCTTTCGATCACCTGATCCGACGGCTGCCGCATCGTCTCCTCCCTCGAGCTCGACCGAGGCATCTCCCGCGACGCCACTAAACCAGAGGCCTCCCGAGCACCTGTTTTTGAGATTCCGGCCACCTTTGAAGGATCTGAAGGCTCCATTGAGCTCGTCTCTCCACACCGAACCTAACCATGCTATAAAATAAGCATGCATTCAATGTTTGGGAGATTTCGAACGAGGCCGAGGCAAAACGAAGTTGCCGAGGCCATGAGGATTATTGTTTTGCATGGATTGGGTTTAAACCGAGGCTGTGCATGCGTTATGAATCGCATGCGCGAGGAGAAACAGAAAGAAAAAGAACCCGCGTTGAAACAGAGGAAAGAAAATAAAGATTTGAAAGATCTTTGAAGATCCGAAGATTTCGGGGATTCGGGATTTATCCCACGCGGAAGGCAGAGGCTCTCCTCGCCTATAAAGAGAGGCCGAGACCTCTGAATTGCTTGCTGAAGTTCTTGTTGAAGATTTGTGTCCCGCGAAGCCTCTGCCTCGCGAAGTTTGAAGCCCCGCGCAAAGAACTTGCACGGCTGAAGGTTCCGGAGCCACCCGAGGCTTCGAAGGTCCCCTGCGCGCATTATTTGCGCGACAGGAAGAGCTCTCCCTGCCCGCATACTTGCGCGGCAGGAGTAGCTTGCGCTCCCAAGGTGTTCTCATCCTTGTGGCTTGCGCGCCTCGTGGTGTTGCATGCTGCACACCCGAGTGCTGGTGCACCTCGCGGCTGTTGAAGAAGAGAAGGCCACACCCTGCTCAGGCCCTTGTACCCTTGCACTTGCGCGCCTTGAAGAAGAAGAGAAGTCCCGAGGCCTTGCCTCGTGTGTGTGCCAAGTGGAGAGGAGAAGTCGAGTCATAACCTTGTGTGTGCAAAGTGAAGACTCTACGGCTTGTGTGTGCTAAATAGAAGAACACATCTTGTGTGTGCAAGACAATAGGAAGACCACACATTTGTGTGTGTGCAAAGGAGAAAGGCTGTTGGCAGTCTTGTGTGCAAAGGAAGTGAAAGGTCGTAGCCTTGTGTAGGTGAAGTGAAGACCACACCTCATTTGAGTGTGTGTGTGTGCAAATTGAATAGGAACACCCTACGGCCATTTAAGGGCATGCAACAAGAAGTTTGAAGGCCAAGCTCAAGTGTGTGTGCAAAATTAACAAAGAAGGCCGTAGCACTTGTGTGTGAAAAATGAAGAACCAAGTGTGTGCATAAGTGAAGTGCACACTTTGAAGAAGATTAAAAGAACAAGGAAGTGAGTGTGCTTTGCAAGTGAAGTAGGCCAAGCTCAAGTGTTTGCCAAAGTGAAGAAGTTTTGTGTGCAATGAGATAAGGAGGCCGAACCTAGTGTGTGTACACTAAGTGAAGTGAACACACTTAGAAGAAGGAAGAAAGAGGAGACCCTCACACTAAAGTAAAACACACTTCTGAGTGTGTGAGCAATTTGAATATAGTGTGTGAAGATTGTGAAGGAGGTGTGTGCTATAGTTGACTACACCCTCTAAGGGTTTACTGCACCAAGAAGAGAAGAAGGGGAGTGCATGCATGCATGCATGCACGTGAACACGTGAAGAAAGTTAAATCAGTGGTGTGCATTTGAGTTGCCCAAGACCAGGACTGAGACTGGACCAGACCGAAGATAAAGATATTATTTGTCTGAGCATTCAGTAGATTGAGAAGACCCTGATCATCACAAGTGATCAGAGGTACAGAGCAAGGCCAGCAGTCTTTATCCCAGACTGCTGAGGATACTTGAAGACCTTAAAGTGAAGAAGAGATACTCGTGCGACTCGAGGAGCCAAGAGAAGACCCTGTGGGACTCAGGGAGAAGAAGTCTTCAGTGAGATTCTGGAGCAGGCCAGTGGGACTCTGGTAACACTGTGGGACGCAGTATAAAGACCCTCCTGTGGGACTCAGGAGAGATACAGTGGGACTCTGTATCGACCATTGTAATTTTAACAGGTTATAATGGAGAATCCATGCTTGGAGAGCATGGCAAGGATGTAGGCCTTTGGTGCCGAACCTTGTAAATCTTTGTGTCCAGTGCCTTTACATTTACTGCATCATTCGTGGAAAGGTGAGAGATACAAGAAGAGTGGATCGAGGCTTTAACCAGCCATAGAGGTTTAATTGATTAAGAATCAATTAGTAAAAAGATTTTAAGGGATCACTGATTCACCCCCTCCCCCTCTCAGTGATTCACACTGATCTGGGCACTTCACAGTATATACATGCATTTATAATATTACATAATCATTTAGAGGTAAGAAATGAAATGCACCATTCATGGAGACGGTAAGTCGTACGTACACATTAACGCTACTTTCATTTCTATTTCGTATTTTATAGAATGGAATCATAATTATATACAGGTATATTATAATTCCATTATAATATCATATATAATATCATAGTTCCATTCTTTATACATCCCACATATGGTATTTAAAGAATCAAATCACTTTGAGGGGGCGGTAGTCCGCACTTCCTTAATTGAAGATATCGCGTTTACCCATAATGGAAACCATAAAGGTATGACCAAAAAGAAAGAAACAGAAGATTAAGGAAAACATAAAAATATTATATATCATATATAAATATAGTTACATCTTAATGGCCACCTTTGAAGGTGTTAAAAGAATGTTGAACAATCATCGTTTTGGGAGGCATACATTCACCATCCACGGAAATAGTATGTTCGTTAACCATTAGATGTAGGTGTGTGTAAGTGTAGCTCGAATAAATATTATAACAACATCATAGTATATTTATGATACTGGATTTTTTACAAAAGAAAAGAATAAAAAGAGTTTAGGGGGGTTGGAGAAGCAAAATAAAACAAAAGGACTCAAAAGAAGACATTACCATAAAATCGGGTAACTCTCTTTGGTTTGAGCTCAAAGGCTTCCTTGGGAAGACTTCTGCCCAAAGTGAGGCTTCAAGGAGTAAGAGAGGGAAGTGGAGAGACAAAATGGGCAGGGGTTGGCCGAGCCAAAGGCTTTGGCAGTGTGGTTAAGGAGTAGAGGTGGGGGACTTTTATAAGAGGAGAGGAGGGGCACTCTTGGAAGGTAAAGAAAAGTCACTTTATTTTAAAATGGTATTAGGATTTAAGAGGTCCCAAATTTATGTTTTTCGAGGTTAAGGTGATAAGGGTTCTAAATCCACCCATCCAATAGGGTTTTTCCATGGTTTGGTCTTAGATTTTACATTATCATTCCATTTTATTTAAATCGTTAAATAATGAGGTCATCGCTGCATCATCATGATGTCATAAATAATTTAATTTAATTAATATCTAAAAATTATAAAAAAAACTCCTATGATATAGGAAATATTTTTATATTTCTAATGAATATTTATAGTAAAAAATATGACTTGTATAACCCCATGTAAAAATTGTTTTAGTAAAATAACTCATGTTTGTGTCATTTTTACTTTTACATTAAATAAAAAGTTATTTATGTCATTTCCCAACCAAAGTGGCTCCATGGGGTCCCCAAGTTGACCCATGGATTTTCCGGGTCGTCCATGACACATCCAATGAGGGTAGGACATGTGTCAAGATCATCTCATACTATTAAAACATTATTTTTACCTTAAACTACACAAATTACCACTAATAGCGATTAAAAACATAAAATTTACTATTCACCAAAAAATTATTTTAATCTCATTGAACCACATTTTACTTCTTAATGACAACCATGTATGTTGGATTTTTTAAAATCAAATCACATAGGTGGTATAATTTCATTTAAATGAAAAATCAGTTTCTTTAACTACCACTTTGTGGTTTCACTATTCATCAAAAATTGATGTTTTTCAGAAAGATACCAAAACTTCACCCTAAGATATATTTGATATTCAGAATTAAAAAATGAAGTCTATTTTAAAAAATTCAAAACATATACGTCACATTAATTAATTTAATAATTAATTTCCGCTGTCATGACAAATAGCGTGTTTTTATGAAATAATAAGTATCAAAAGATTGACACCAGTTTAAGTATAATTTCAAAGTGAAATTGATTCTAATAAACACCATTGGATTAAATGGTAAACATATATTCATATTACACATTAAGACCAATTCAAAAGATAATCTAATCATATAAATAAATTAGATTAAAAAGTAGTTTTGATGTAAAATGCAGTATTTTTCACTATTCATTAAAAAATGAACATTGTCAGAAAAATAACAAAAATTTATCCAATGTAAATTTCAATGTCCCAATCATAATAAATATGTTTATTTTGACAAATATAGATTATAGAATTGTCAAAAGATTGATTTAAAAAGGGTTTTCCATCAAAAGGTAGTAAAACAATCTTTTATGAAAATTAGTGTATTCCATGCTTAAGATTGGATCTATTTTCATTTTAAGCCTCTAAAACACTATCTTAATCATTAATAGACATAGATAAAAATATATATTATTCATTACTTACTTGGGATGTTACATCCTTCCCCCCTTTTGAAAATTGCGTCCCCACAATTTATTTACTTATCAAATAAATGGGGGTACTTATCCCTCATTGCATTTTCAGATTCCCATGTTGCCTCTTCCATCATGTGGTTTTTCCACAAAACCTTTAACTGCTTAATCAACTTATTCAGTAACACATGATCCCTGTGGTCAAGAATCTGTACTGGTTGTTCCTTATAAGATAGGTTCTCTTCCAGCTGAACTACCTCTGGACTCAAAACATGAGATGGATCTGGCATATACTTTCTCAACATCGAAATGTGAAAAACATTGTGTACCTGAGATAAACTCGGAGGTAAAGCCACCTGGTATGCAACTGATCCAACTCTCTCCAGAATTTCATATGGTCCAATGAACCTTGGACTCATCTTTCCTTTCTTACCAAATCACATCACACTTTTCCATGGTGAGACTTTGAGAAAAACATGATCACCTACCTCAAAAGATAGATCCTTCCTCCTGTTGTCTGCATAACTATTCTGCCTGCTCTGAGCTATTCTCATGTGTTTCTGAATCAGCTGAACTTTTTCTGCCATCTCTTCTAC
Source organism: Viscum album (assembly GCA_963277665.1). Lineage (NCBI taxonomy): Eukaryota > Viridiplantae > Streptophyta > Magnoliopsida > Santalales > Viscaceae > Viscum > Viscum album. Next base: position 1,914,341,026 of record OY728125.1, on the reverse strand, counting down.
CAATTCTGGTACCATCAACTTCCTTTCACCCACATCATTCCAGAAAGCTGGAGTTCGACACCGTTTCCCATATAATTCTTGAAATGGTTCCATCTGTATACTGTAATGAAAACTGTTATTATTTGAAAATTCAACCAAAGAAAGATTTTGGTCCCAACTTCCCTGATAATCCATAGAAAAAGCTCGTAGCATATCCTCCAAGGTCTGAATTGTTCGTTCTGACTGCCCATCTGATTGAGGATGAAATGCTGTACTAAAATTTAATTCAGTACCCAACGACTTCTGAAGGACTTTCCAAAAGTTAGAAGTGAACCTAGGATCACGATCAGATACAATGGAGAGAGGGACTCCATGTAACCTGACTATCTCTTTAAGATACAAACGGGAAAGTTGATCTAGGGAAAAAGTATCTCGTATAGCAAGGAAATGAGCATATTTAGTCAAGCGATCCACAATAACCCAGAATGCATTATTAACTTGAGATGTCTTCGGTAATCCCAAAACAAAGTCCACAGATATATTCTCCCATTTCCACTCTGGCACTGGTAAAGGCTGAAGCATCCCTTTCAGTAACTGCCACTCTACTTTAACCTATTGACATGTCAAACACTTCACAGTAAAATCAGAAATATCTCTTTTCATTCAATCCCACCAGTAATACTCCTGCAGTTCTCTGTACATCTTAGTACTGCCAGGATGAACTGAAAACGGTGAACTATGAGCTTCACATAACAACTCTCTCTTCAACTGTGAATCACAAGGCACACACAATCTCTTCCCAAATCTCAAAACGCAATCATTATCAATGTTGAATTCATGCAACTTACCTTTCTGAACCAACTCTACCTTTTTCTGCAACTCGCTGTCTTGCTTCTGTGCTTGCTTGATTCTATCTGATAGAGATGATATCACTGATACCTGAAACAAAATAGAAGAACTTCCTGCACCAACAACTTCTATGCCAAAGTTCATCAAATCCTTAACCAACGGATCACATTCCAAATTCAACATTTCTAATGAAGCATTAATTTTTCTACTTAGAGCATCAGCCACTTTATTTGCTTTTCCCGGATGGTAATGAATTGTACAATCATAATCCTTGATTAATTCTAGCCATCTCCTTTGTCTCATGTTCAATTCTTTCTGAGTGAATATATACTTTAAACTTTTGTGATCAGTATATATTTCAAACTTTACTCTATACAAATGATGCCTCCAATTTTTAAAGCAAAAACAACAGTAGCTAATTCCAAATCATGTGTAGGGTAATTTACCTAATGAGTTTTCACCTGTCATGAAGCATAAGAAATTACCTGATCATTCTTCATTAGGATGCAACCAAGTCCTTTCAATGAAGCATCACTGTAGATAACAAACTCACCATTCCTGGAAGGTAGTGCCAAAACTGTAGCATTCACCAATATTTTTTTCAATTCCTGAAAACAATCATCACATTATTTTGTCCAGATAAACCTAACACCCTTCCGAGTTATCTTAGTCATTGGACTAGATAACCATGAAAACTTTCCCACAAACCTTCGGTAATAGCCTGCCAAACCAAGGAAGCTACGAATCTCTGTTACATTTGTGGCTATTGGCCAGTCTTCCACAACTTTTGTTTTTGCAGGATCAATAGTTATCCCATCATTAGAAACAATGTGACCAAGGAAAGAAATTTGTTGCAACCAAAACACACACTTTCTGAATTTCCCATACAAATTATTTTCTTTTAAGGTTTTCAAATAAACATTAAATGTCTTTCATGCTCTTCTTTACTTTTAGAAAACACCAAAATATCATCAATAAAAACCACCACAAACTTTTCCAAGAACTCATGGAAAATTCTATTCATTATGTCCATGAATACAGAAGGTGCATTGGTTAGCCCAAAAGGCTTTACTAAAAATTCATAATTTCCATATCTTGTAGGAAACGCAGTCTTCAGAACATCTGCTTCCTTTACCTTCAGCTGATGGTACCTCGATCTCAGGTCAATCTTTGAAAAAAAATGAGCTCCATGGAGCTGATGAAACAAATCATCGATATGAGCCAAAGGATATTTGTTCTTAAAAGTGATGTTATTCAAGGCTCTATAATCAATTCAAAGTCTCGTTGAACCATCTTCCTATTTAACAAATAAAACAGGAGCACCCCATAGTGACGTGCTAAGTCGAATTAAAACTTTCTCTAATAAATCTTACAATTGCTCCTTCAACTCTAAAAGTTCAATTTGAGCCATTCGATAAGGCGGTTTTGAAATTGGCTTAGCATCAGTAACTAAGTCAACAGTAAATTCAACTTCCTGGTCTGGTACTATTCTAGGAAACTCATCATGAAAAAACATCAGGATACTCATTTACCACTCACACACCATTAATCTGAACAGTTCCTTTATTTTCAACGATGTGTGCAAGGTAACATTCATTTCCATCTTTTATAAGTTTCTCGACCTCTTGATAAGTTATCAACAGTAAGGGTTCATTCTTATACACAAACTGAATGTCTTTCTGAAAAGAAACTTCTTTATCTCTACAGTAAATCTTAGCCTGGTAAATAGAGAGCCAATCCATACCTAGGATAACATCAAACTCTACTAGAGGTAGAACAATAAGGTTTGCAAGTAGGTTCATTCCACAGATAAGGATAGGAAGATTCTTATAAATTCTTTTTACCTCAACATTCCCCCCAGGTGTTTTTACCAAAATTTCAGGAGTCATTTCTTGAGATGGTATTCCCATTTTACTAGAAAAGGTTTCAGAGATGAAAGATTGTGTAGACCCCGAATAAAACAACACATTGGCATAATCAGAAAAAACAAACAAAGTACCTGATACAACTTCATTTGGTGGACCAACATCTGCTGAAGTAGTTGAAAATGATTTCACCACCCCTTTCTACTTGTAGTCTAACAGCTTCCCATCACTCAAGCTCTTTGTCGGACACTCATTTGCATAGTTACCCATCTCATTGCACGTAAAACATTTCACTAACTATAAATCAAATTTGGTCTTACCTTAACCTTGATCCTTTTCAGTACAATCACGAGCCTTATGTCCCATCTTACCACATCGGTAGCACATTCCAAAATTCAGAATACATTCCCCAGCATGCCTTTTGCCACATTTATCACAAACTAGAAACATAGTTTTCTTACCATCAGAATTTTTTGAAGAATTCATACCTTTCTCCTGCCACCTAGGTCTCTTCTTCTGTTGGTTTTTATAGAACACTTGATCATCGGAAAACTCCATTTCCACCTTCTCAGCACATCGAACAAGCTTTTCATAACTTTTATACTCACGAGAAGCTAATTCTCTTCGATATTTTGGCTTTAATCCTGAGTAAAAACGATTGATTTTACTGTCAAGGTCTCGGATAAAATTTGGAGCATACCTTACCAATCGAGTGAACCTTTCTTCATAGGTAGCCACTGAGTCTTCCTCTTGCCTCAATTCCAAGAATTGCTTTTCCATCCTAAGTCGAACAACCTTAGGAAATTACTTCTCAAGAAATATACCTTTGAATTCATCCCATTCAAGAGAATAAATCTCATCGGCGTCCCTGATATTTTTAACCATAGACCAACACTGATCTGCCTCACCCTCCAAACGGTAAATAGTAAGACTAACCTTTTGATTGTCTGAACACCCCATGACATCAAAAATCTTCTCAAGTGCGTTAATCCACCCTTCACCTAGCACAGGGTCAGATGATCCTCTGAATGATGGGGGATGTTGCCTCATGAAATGTTCCACCACAGACATGTTCCTCTGTGGTTGATCTGGCTGATCTCGTGTATGGAAACCACCGCCATTTATCGCTTGAGTCAACTGCGCCATTACTGCAACAAACTGTTCAGTTCCAATTCCGACCATCTCAGAATGCGGATTCGGAAGGTTTTTCTTTCTGTATTCCTTCCTAGCATGCTTCCCTATTTCCTCTGCGGAAAACCATTCTGAACAAACATGTCTTAGATGAAACAACATGGTAATCTTCAAATGCTATATCATTTAAAAAAAGGATAATCATTTAATAGAATTATAACTCCTAAAGTTATCTAAACCGACCATTGATACCAACTATAAGGCCCCAGACTTAAGCCTTACTTAATCTTGAGTTATTACAAGATTACACATTGAGGATCTTTTCGGGTTTAGAGTTTTAGAGAATTAGATCATAAAACTTGCATTACATTCCACATATAAACAAAGTGGTTACATAAAGATAGTATTCTTCATTCCCATCAATGGAAACATATTTAAAATAAAACATGGATTATTTCTTGACACTTCCTTGACACTATCATCATATCATGTACCTTTCCCTTGACCTGTGAAAAAAATTTCAAAAAACATGGGATGAGCATAAAAATATCAGTAAGGGATATAAAAATATGGAAATGAAACATGGGTACATATATACATAAGAATGAAATCATACTTTACCCATAAAACATATGCACTTTAACATACCTCATCAAATCATGAATAAATCATAGAAATCATAAGACATAAAGGTAACTTGAGGCATTCATAACATCCTTACGTAGGGAGTAACCCTCTTGGTTACGTTTGGAATACCCATCACAGTATATTCCCTAAATCTCTTCAGAGAAACCTTAACGTTTCAATCCTTCGCGTTACCCAATGCATTGGAGAGCTATATCGGGCTCAACCGCCCTTAGTTTATCATGGAACCACCCGTCTTCATAATAATTCCCAAGAACCTCAACACAATCGTATCACATAAAACATGCATAAAGGAAACATAACATTTCTACCTTTCAATCACAAGATATCAATACAACACATTGATATAAAAACATTATGAAAACCATTTTCAATACCAAAATAAAAGAAAAATAAAATAGGGTATTTTTTTTTTTTTTAAAAGAAGGTATGGCTTGTAGAGGATGTCGAAACTCAAATAACGGTCACGGCGGCGGAGAAGTCGTTGTCGCCGCATACGTATGACAAAAACATTCCATTTTGTCGTTTATTAAATCACTTCATATAATACGATTCCTTTTGGATAAACTTTATAGTCAAAGGGGTTTATACACCATATAAAAGAAGGTTATGTATAAAACAAAATATGCCTCAATGAAAGGAGATTGAGACGAAGTCCCATAACTCAGGTCCGACATGACTCGATCGTTCTTTAATGTCATGAATAATAAACTTGAGTTAATTTCTACTTTCTTAAGAACCTTTTTCAAGTTCATTATTCCTTTTATATCACTTATTGCCATGTCATGAGCACTATGTAATTATTTAAGTTAATAAAGGTCGCTTTAACGATCATTGGTACTTGAGTAAAAAATAAACCCTTTATAATTACATGTTGTTCATGTATGAATTATATCCATAATTATAATAAATATGTATATATCATATATATCCAGTATATACATTCATTTATAATATTACATAATCATTTAGAGGTAAGAAATGAAATGCACCATTCATGGAGACGGTAAGCCGTACGTACGCATGAACGCTACTTTCATTTCTATTTTGTATTTTATAGAATGGAATCATAATGATATACATGTATATTATAATTCCAGTATAATATCATATATAATATCATAGTTCCATCCTTTATACGTCCCACATATGGTATTTAACGAATCAAATCACTTTGAGGGGGCGGTAGTCCGCACTTCCTTAAATGAAGATATCGCATTTACCCATAATGGAAAACATAAAGGCATGACCAAAAATAAAAAAACAGAAGCTTAAGGAAAACATAAACATATTATATATCATATATAAAGATAGTGACATCTTAATGGCCACCTTTTAAGGTGTTAAAAGAATGTTGAACAATCATCGTTTTGGGAGGCATAAATTCACCATCCACGGAAACAGTATGTTCGTTAACCATTAGATGTAGGTGTGTGTAAGTGTAGCTCGAATCCATATTATAACAACATCCTAGTATATTTATTATACTGGAGTTGTTACAAAAGAAAAGAATAAAATGTGTTTAGGGGGGTTGGAGAAGCAAAATAAAACAAAAGGACTCAAAAGAAGACATTACCTTAAAATCGGGTAACTTCCTTTGGTTTGAGCTCAAAGGCTTCATTGGGAAGACTTCTGCCCAAAGTGAGGCTTCAAGGAGTAATAGAGGGAAGTGGAGAGACGAAATGGGCAGGGTTTGGCCGAGACAAAGGCTTTGGGAGTGTGGTTAAGGAGGTAGAGGTGGGGTCCTTTTATAAGAGGAGAGGAGGGGCACTCTTGGAAGGTAAAGAAAAGTCACATTATTTTAAAATGGAATTAGGATTTAAGAGGTCCCAAATTGATGTGTTTCAAGGATAAGGTGATAAGGGTTCTAAATACACCCATACAATAGGTTTTGGACATGTTTAGGTCTTATAGTATACATTATCATTCCATTTTATTTAAATCGTTAAATAATGAGGTCATCGCTGCATCATCATGATGTCATAAATAATTTAATTTATTTAATGTCAACAAATTATAAAAAAATACTATGACGTAGGAAATCCTTTTATCATTCTAATTAATATTTATAGTAAAAAATTTGACTTGTATAACCCCATGTAAAAATTGTTTTATTAAAATAACTCATGTTTGTGTCATTATTACTTTAACATTAAATAAAAAGTTATTTATGTCATTTCCCAACCAATGTGGCTCCATGGGGTCACCAAGTTGACCCATGGCTTGTATTGGTCGGCCATGACACATCCAATGAGGGTAGGACAAGTTTCAATCTCATATCATACTATTAAAACATTATTTTTACCTTAAACTACACTAATTACCACTAACCGCGATTAAAAACATAAAAGTTTCTATTCACAAAAAAAATTATTTTAATCTCATTGAACCACATTTTACTTCTTAATGACAACCATGTATGTCAGAGTTTTGAAAATCAAATCACAGAGGTGGTAAAATTTCATTTAAACGAAAAATCAGTTTCTTTAACTACCACTTAGTGGTTTCACTATTCATCAAAAATTGAAGTTTTTCAGAAAGATACCAAAACATCACCCTAAGATATATTTGATATTCTGAATTCAAAAATGAATTATATTTTACAAAATTCAAAACATATAAGTCACATTAATTAATTTAATAATTAATTCCCGTTGTCATGACAAATAGCGTGTTTTTATGAAACAATAATTATCAAATGATTGCCAGCAGTTTAAGTCCAATTTCAAAGTGAAATTGATTCTAATGACCACCATTAGATTAAATGGTAAAAATATATTCATATTACACTTTAAGACCAGTTAAAAAGATAATCTAATTATATAAATAAAGTTGATTAAAAAGTAGTTTTGATGTAAAATGCAGTATTTTTCACTATTCATTAAAAAATGAACATTGTCAGAAAAATACAAAAAATTTATCCAATGTAAATTTCAATGTCCCAATAATAATAAATATTTTTATTTTGAAAAATATAGATTATATAATTGTCAAAATTTTGATTTAAAAAGGGTTTTCCATCAAAAGGCAGTAAAACAATCTTTTAAGAATATTAGTGTATTCCATGATTAAGATTGGATTTATTTTCATTTTAAGCCTCTAAAACACTATTTTAATCATTAATAGACATAGATAAAAATATCTATTATTCAGTACTTACTTGGGATGTTACACCATTAGAATCAAAAAAATGATTTTCTAAACTTACTAATAATTATTGGTCAGATTTAAGGATACATAAATGGTTATGTTGTCCATTTTTTTAAAAAATATTACCTACTAAAAATGATTTTATCAAATATTTTTCCATATATATACCTAAATGTTTGTTAAATATTATCCCAAAAAAAAAAATTATTTCATCCCAAATAATTAATTAAAAAAACCAAATGGTGCATTTGAAACAACTAAAAAATATAAAATTCATTATTTTAAAGTATTGGTGGTGAAAAAAATTTAGGAATTACATATACATAACATCATTTTTAATTTAAAAATCATCTCAAGGGATAAGACAGAACACATATATCATATCTATTGTGACAAAATTTCAATCTGCACAGAAATTTATTCTATAAAAACATACCTACACAAATATTTTCACTAATAACACTATCCACTGGATTAATTTATGGAACTCTACCTAAAATATATACATTATTAAATAATTATTTATTATAAAAACACTCCTAACATGTAATACTCCATCCCAAATAAATAGTATCTTGTATATCTATAATATAAACATTACATTCAAATGAAGATTCATCTATCTATAAATTAGAAAAAAAATGTATTGTATCAAATACTAGTAATCTTTTTCTTCCATGAATAATTTTATTAAACAAATAATTCACTATACATTACTTTTTTGAGATCCCAAAAGAAATATAACACATTCAAATAATTTTGTGTTCCTAAAATGGTGCACATACTATAGTACAAATTTTCCTTAGACCCTGAGTATATAATGTTTTTACTAAGGTTACACTCACATAAAAACTAAATCACAACAAAAAAATACAATTTAATTAATCATAAATTATTAAAATACATCTATAATGTTAGGGATTTTATCATTTTCTTACTAATCAATTAATCCAAAATAACTAACGATTTCAAAATAATAAATTATATCTGACACATTTGTCCAATTCATCTGTAACTTATAATAATTATCATGTTATTTAAAAAAGTTCATAAAAATATCACATTGAAATTGTATATTTTTACACATCATTGTCGACAATGCCCGTAAAAGTAAAATAATCATCATACTATCTATATATTTCCAATAGACAATATCAAATATTTTTTTATAATCTCATATATATCACTATAATTTTCGACATGTTTTATGATAAAAGTATATAATCATATCTTAAATATATATACTTATATTGTAAATCCATATCATGGATAAATAAATAAACTATGGATCATTTTTTGTATAAAAGATATAGAACACATCTATGTCCTTTCACTTCTGTCATATTTCTCTGAAATAAATTTTGAACAAAAATACTTTTATATGATTAATAAGTAACATAATTTCAAATTTTGTTTTAATATCACCATTATAGTCTTGTTCTTCATTGATTATATTAATTTAATAGACATAAAATATGGCATATTATTCTATTATTTGGAAGAAATTTCTTGAAAAGGTTTATATAACCTATTTTTGGATTTATAGAGGGACATGACTTATTAACAAGTTAGTGAACTAGAAATAAAACTTAGTATTTCATTAGTGATTCCATTTAACTACAACATTTTTCCCATATACTAAAATATATTTTTCTCCTCATGATATACATTCCAATTTAACATAAATGTTATTTCAAAATATATTCATTAAAATTTACATCATTCACTACTATGTCCATAAAATAAATAGTCTATACTACAACTACATATTACAAAATAACGGTATCTAAATCATTTAATTTAATTAAAATTATTTTACTTAATTTAATTTGTTTTTACCTCTATAATAAAAGCAGGAAACTATCAGATTAACATAAATAAAATGTAATAACCAGTAGTCCCCCTTTTTTCTTCTTTTCATCAAAACTCAATGTTCATAACAATCAACTCTCATTGAATTTCTACTTAATTAACCACATAATATTTTATTCGCATGTGATTTGTTGCAATATTACATTTTCCTAGAATATAGAACATGTAAATGAAGAATTTTAATGATATTTTAATTATGTAAGTTACATTTATTCTATATATAAATATAATAAACTATACAATATAATTTTATAAAATTAATATAAAATACAATCTTTATTGAAAAGATAATGTCTACAACTTTTATATAGTAAAATAAAACCCCAATTTCATTTTTGGTGTATAATAATTTTTATTTAGTAAAAACAGTATAAATCCATACCCCACAACATTTTATCCTTTTAATAATGTGTACCGCCCTACTATAGAAACAACACAATATAGTAAAAACGTAAATCTATATTTATGTATAGCTAATGGTTGTGTGTAAATCATCCTTAAATTTAGTTTATCAAAATTTCTCATGAACATAATACACTAATCAAACAAGCGAACATTTTAGGTCAAATATATCAATGATAATTCCATGATTGAGAAGTCCATGATAATAATTATAAAATATAACAAAATCTAAATAAATCACTAAATCGAAAACAATTATTTGGGTACCTGTAATATTGATCCTAATATTATTTTTTGGTTTATCTAATATAACTTCCCTAATGATTGTTTTGCCTAATAGAATTACCTCTGAAATCCATATGTATCTTTAAAAAAATATTTGATCTTCCATAAAACTCAATAACTTATATTACTTGATTCTTACAATATTTTCATGATATTCATAAAGCCCTAAATAAATTATAATTTTGTTTTTCAATAAATTATATTCACCAATAAATGTGACATTAATAGTAATTTTATAATAAATTTCATTACCATCGAGTTATCATATGTTATTTTGAAAATATGGGAGAATGTTCTCTGAAAAAACATATTCCTCTTCTATAAGACCCATGATTAATGTAAATGTTTTGGTAGTAAAATATTTACTCAAAAAATTGTGGAATATTATTCATGTTAAATTTGTATATATGTTATCTTCCATGTCAATATCCCACAACATATGATAGGCCCTTATATTATGAATGTTCCTATCTCAGTATTGAAATTAATAAGATAAAAATGGAGTTTGAATATCATGTTAATTATTTAAAAATAATCCATTAATCAATTATACGTCAATTTACTCTAAAAATTTGATTGTATTACCCCTAAAAAACATAGCTTATATCACTCTCTTTTAGTATCTCTATAGTAGTTCCCATCCATTTTTTATGGATTTCATTGAAAATTATAGAAAATATATATAGAAGGAAGTCCATATATTCATTTACATCCGCTGGAATTGTATCTCATCATAGATATATGTCAATAATGAAAAATATTTTAAAATCAAATAAACCACTATATATAATTTCAATATAAAATGATTGAATTCTCAAAGGATTGAATTTTGTTTTTTTAATAATATTGGAAAACAAATGGTAATGGCTATGAGTTTTTTATGGATATCAATGATGAAATATGTTTGTATTGATTATAACAATAATGAAAAAACATTAATAATGTGACGAAAATTATAATCTGATTAGGGGTATATTATTAGTTTCCATGGGGGGGAATGTATGTTATTGATATCATGAATTTTGGTTATATAAATGTTAATATGAAATAAGTATTGATGAATTCATGATGTGATTTTAAAGGAGTGTATTATGAAATAGTTAATACAATCCAACGTAGGAAATGCCACGCTATAGTAGTTGTCATATTTGGTATGTTTTGATGGGTGTTCTTGCAGGTATGCCATAGTGAATCCAACTACACCATAGATGAGATGTTATTAGGAATCTCATAATGATTTTTCATGATATATCCTGGTTGGATGCATCATTATATAGGATAAAAGGGTTAAAATGTCTATTCATAATTAAATAACCACCATTGATCAACGTTATATATATGTCTATAATCATAACTATATAGGGGAACCATAATGGTTATCTAGTTGTGGATATATTATGGTGGATTACGTATGGGTAAGAACTCATGTCCGAAAACAATCATCGATGGAGGTAACGGTCTCTACATTAGGATAGAAACTCTGATGCAATGCTCCAATCCATAGGGATAATATATTGTGAAGATAGATATTGTACCATGTTGCCCAAAAATGGAGTGTCAAGGATTTCAGGAAGCATATATACCTTGGAAATCATGTAGCTAATTCCAATGTGGGACACAATGTATATATATTACATATAATTCCAATATACTAGGATGAAGAATAGTTTTCAGAGGAGTTTTTGGAAACTATATATTTAGATGTTTCCATATAGTTGAAATAAGGTTGTGTACTAGTTACATTGGAAAATAATAAGTATATATCGCATCATCTACATTCACTACAAATGTTTGAGATTATAATCAATTGAAAAAAATAAGAATATAATATCATATAGAAGATCACACTATAGTGATGTGTCCCTAATGTATCTAGTTTGATGTGACGAGTGTTTCTGATGGATCATCTATGAAATCATTTATAATTTAAGAAGGTGTTAAAATAAGTGACATATAGGGATTAGGTTGAATAATAGTGGACAAACTAGAATGATATTTTTAAGGATGTCATATTCATTCCCACACAAAAGTTATGTCTGATGAGTTAATTGGTTCACATTGGTTTAGATAACTAGGCTATAGTATGCGCACAATATAGGTGGCTACAACACAGAAAACTGAATCATTGTACATCAACAGTTGTAGTTAAAAAATTAATGAGGGGTATTTTCAATAATTTTTATTTGTCCAAAAGATGTTATTTCATAATAGTTATAGGGAAAACCATATATTATATTAATTTATTTTAATGGGTTATTTTAATATCCCATTTAAGGTCGAACATGAATAGATTTATTAGAACATGATTTCATATTTCTTGAAGAAATTTTGGGAATACCGATTTTGTAGAAGGATTATACTTATAGATAATTTTTATCTATATAATAAATATTTAGAGATATAAAGTTATAGAATATAATATTATTGAATATCAAGGGAATGAAAATGGGTTGTTCTATTAGGAGTTGATAAATCTTGAATAATTGGAATCCATTGAATATTGTACCATGAATATGAATATATATATATATATATATATATATTAGTTTTTGTTCCAGTATAAATTTTTTTGTTATAAGGGTGTGTTGGAAATATTAATGTTCACGATCTAGGTATTTTAATAGAATTGTAGTTGCATTCAATTGAGAAAATAAAAAAATAATTTACTCATACCTAAATATGTAATCCAAGATGGTACTGTCGTTAAAGGGACCCACATTCCCATAAATTTTGAAGGTGGTCCTTTAATTGTTAGGTGAAACAATTGAGGAATGTTTAATGGAAAAACCCTTAAGATGTTGTGATTTACCATAAATATTGTAAGGTTTTTAGCTTGGGCATAGAAGTGATCTAGCCTAAACCTTTGAATAGTATAGAAATCATAGTGATTTTGGGGAATGACACATCACTATAAAAATAAACTCTTAATATCCAAGTGAGTTTGAAACATTTAAATATAAATTTTCATGTTTTATTTATGGGTGAAAAAAAAAACATATCCAGGATCTTTTAGAATATCAATACAAAGATAAAAAACATTCTGATCAATGTTGGGGGGAAATGATCAATAGTTTGATGGTGATTGAATTAATGGATACATATTTTTAATTGATCTGACAATACATACCATGGTCCCCCACCACATCTATGTAATCTTAATATATGTCCCCTATTCATTCACCAATGTGGTATCAGAAAGATTGGTTTATGTTTTGATTTCTTATTCATCTAACATAATCTATTGTTCTGTTGATTTTTTTATCCATTGTGAAGGATCACTTCTTTGATTGGATTAATTTAAAACCATAGGAAAAGGACTTCATATCATTTATCAAATATTCACTTAGAGTTTATTAATATATAGTAGATCATTAAATTTTTTGGTCAATATGACGCATAATTTTTACTGTGTTATATAAATGAAAATATTAAATTTTTCCTTATATTAATGTATTATTTAATTTAGATATTGATGAAGACGTTCAGAAAAAGGTTAATCATTGAAATTTATCAAATTTCACATGTATAAAATTTTATTTATTTGGGAATGAATAATGTCAATATGAGAAGTGCCTTATAGAAAAAATAAATAATATGAAATAATAAAGAGGTCAACCCAGACGTTTTGTTCACTAGATGATGTAAAATATGATTATATTTTATACTATGATATTAATTATCAGGTGGAGAATGTATGTGAAAATTATTTTCATCTCTTAGACAAGAAAAATAGAGGTGATTCATGTGTTGAAATTAAAGATACATTGATTTTGTTTGATTGAATGATCATGTAATTACAATGAGAGTTGATGTATTATATTTTTTGGATTATAAATTTCTACTATATATTATTTATAAATAGAAATACATATTTTAATAGATGAATAACTATCCATGGTTTTTAGTATAATAAAATTGGATTGAAGATGAATGAATAATTTTATACATTTTAAGTGATTTTTTATGATATCATAATAAAAATAAACATATAGATTGAATTAAAGTAATCTATTATTAAATTAATATATATATATATATAAATTAAATGAGATCTTATATATATATTATCAAGAACTAAAATTATGTCTAAACTTTGGAATAATTATATAAGAAGATAAGAGACCATATTGATATTATGAAATAATTAAATGTGAAGATGGTGATTCATCTTAAAATTTCCTCAATTTACAAAGTAAAAAAAGAGATTTTTAGATCATAAATATGGGATTAAAGTCTCATTAAATTCAACAAAAAATTATAATTAGGGTTCCATGGAATAAGAATAAAAAATTATTCTATTATAGAGTATTTTGGATCATAATTTAAAATGTATTAATCATAAAAAGATAAAACTATAAGAGAATAACTCATGCAGTTCCAATATCTAAATCATGGACAGACCATATGTTGGATTTTTGTTATGGAATATGTTATATATATTCTTTTCTTTTCCATATGTAATGGTATTAATATTTAAAAAATTAACATAAGGATATAGAATCCCTAACGAGATAATACCTTAATATGACTTACAAGATAGATGGTTGACCAAGTAATGGCTTTATTAAAATAGAAAATCAGTTCTATCATTTAGAAGATGATAATGAGACTCAATTATTTGTATATCATTTATGAACATCGGGATTATTAAAATAACTCTCTTTGATGGAGAGAAGAAAACTATTTAGGAAAAATAAAATTTCTTTTCCTCCAATAAAGAATGGGGATGAAAACCCACAAATGAATGAGGTGTACTATAGGATGTCTCTATTACCATCATGAAATATTTCATCCAACGTGGATTAAAACATAACTCCAAATTGAAACTTCTGATGTGCAATGTATAAAGGATATGAAGGTGAGATCCACCAGAGATTCTGACCATAAATATATTTTTTAAGTGTGGTCAATTATAATTTTTTTAAATCCCATTCCAATGAAGGATATCAACATTCAAATTGAATAAATGAAATGTATAAGAGGTTGCAAATAAAGTATATATCTTTTAAATAGGATTAGTATTTTTTGATATAACTATTGATGAGTAACATGAAAATATGATTGTATTATATTATCAATATTAGAAAAATGGAAAATAATGATTGATGGTAATGGGTTGGTTCATCTCGGAAAACCTTACTACACATCTTAGTTAATATCAAAGTTCCCCTCTCTTTACTAGATTTATTATGAGTATCGTTTTTCAAAAAGGTGTTGAAAAAGTGGTGAGATATGATCAATGGGGTTAATTCTAATGAAAATATCATGAATTGCTTTACAAGAAAAGAACTCCAGGATGAAACATAACAAAAATAAGGTCAATCAAAATATATAACAATATTTTATAAAAAAAAGTAATATAAAAAATTACATCATAATAAAAAATTATATGGTTGATTTGTTATGAATTTCAACTGAAATTAATCTATTTAATATGTTTTTAATACCGATGAGTATATCAAATGAAGAGATTTTAGGGATATTTTTTTTGAAATTGACCCTCTCATATAACTATTGTAATCATATGTTTATAATGTTATCTATAGTACATCATCATACTTTATTTTTCTCAAAACAATGTAATTTAATGTTATGTAATAATGGACTAATTTGATTTTATGGGGATCCATGGTTATATTATTTAATTTTTAATCTCAATGATTTAGTTAGATTATTCGTGTTATTCATGAGTGACATGGATAACCTTGTGATTTTAAATAAAATATCTTCTGTCCTAAATCAAGATTCCACATAATAGGCTTCATGGTTTTATCAAAACCACATGAAAAAAATGGTAAAATCACCCACTGAATCTCCAATGAAAATACAATTTTAATTGATACTATCTTCGGTAAAAAAAATTCTAAATGGATTTTTATAATGAAAATGTTTTTTATGAATATGAATGAAGTTATATTGAAACATTTGGAGAAAATATACTTAGGATAATAATTCATCCCCAATGGGGGGGGGAAAGAATTATTTAGATCATTTCCAATATCACGGGGGAGATTATTTGAATACAAATGACAATAGAATTTGCATGAGAAGGAATAAAAGTGAATCCCTTCTTTCTAGTGTGAATTTTATAAATAATAATTACAATTTAAAGGGTTTTTTTGTGTCATTGAATATATGGGGACCAATTTGATATATTTAGATTAGGAAAATATAATTTAATGGGGGAGATAATTCCAATTGTACATTGAAAAAGTGGGGGAGGATTTGTGTTTTGTATAGTAGAAAACATTCAATGGGGGTGATTATTATAAAACCCAACTAATAAATGTTTGGTTTTTTCGATAGAAGGATTGTTAGGGTGGAAGAATAATATTTATTCTACAATTTGTAAAATAAATTTGGATTTATTTAAAATAATATTATTCACAAAACATGAATAGTATTATGATATTGTTGAATTGAGGTTTGGTTGACTAATAATCTTTAATTTTATGGATAATGTATATTGTTGAAATCAAGATTTAAAGTTATTTGATGTATAAATTTTAATATGTCTGGAAGGATTTCGGAAAGGATATTCATGGAGTGTTTTTCATTAGAGTGATTACTAATAAAATGGAAAGACCATAACATTGTGGGTGTGTTTTTATGGGAGTTCATGTTGTTATGTCATAGTGTATATATAAATCAATTAATATAGATATTTTATGGAAAATAGAAATGTTATTCAAGATCATATTCATGTTGATCACACCAAAATAGGTGTCTGGAGGGAAAAAGTATGGAAACTCATTGTTACTAACAAATCCATCTAAACCCATCATAACCAGGAGGAATCTCGACCACATAGGGGACGTGAAATGCCCAACTAGCGATGAAAGAACAATAGATGATTTCATATTGGTGATAATTCATGTTGAATGTAATGTAAATGTAGTCATTATGATATGATTATAAATCTATGGTATTTATCCATGACACATGGTAATATCATGGTGGAGGTTTTGAGTGTACCACTTTACACACAATAGGATAGTTAATGAGGTGATGTTTCTAACATATTTTTAGAATTATTTTGGTTTTTTTGATGTCAGACTTATTATTCAAATTTTACACTAGAGTATGATGGACCACAACATAGTGCTTGTTTCATGGATTTTCTATATCACTAGAGATTAGTAGGTTTCTAAACCATAGTGAAGGTCTATATCATAGTCCCATTCAAAAGGAATTATTGTGTGACATGACATACCAAAACCTCATGGTGGTATTAAATCTAAAAATATTATGTATTTAGAATATATAATCATTTTGGATCAAACAAAATATTGATTTTTCCACATAGAAACTGGAACAATGTGACGTGCTGTTAGAGGAGATCAGACATAAAATCATGTAGAGATCACAGAGGAGATATTGTACTCTATAATAGTGGGTGTTGTATACTAATGGTGTCCACGCCATATTGTGTATATCCATTACAAAATGTGAAGGACTACACCATAGTAACACATGGGTAATTAAATGATGCACTATGGTAGAGATGACACCACTCTAGTATCGAAAAATTGGCAATGGTTAAACTGTAGAAATATATATCTTTTGAAAAATATAGTTTCAATTTGATGTGGATGATTTATATTTGTTGAATTTATAGGTGTCCATGAGTTTTTATTAATCTATAGTTACATAAAAAATTATTCAAAAAATTCATGGTCTTTAATGGGAATCTGGAATAACCTAGATATGGTGTAACTTGTGGATAGTTATTGGTACATTATTTCTTAATCATTAAATTAATATCATGAAGATAAAATTATATGAATGAGTCTAAGTGTGCGTCCATTATATCTAAAAAATAGATACATAGATATATGATCATATAGCGTATTGAAGATCCTAATTTCTGATGTGGAAGAAGATGTTGTTCTACTGAGGGGATGGAAGTATTAATGAATTATAATCCATTAAAGGACAATCTATAATAAATATGAATGTTCTAATTGTCATGCCTATATAAAAAAGGAACTTGTTCTGGATATTTTTATTGATTGAATAAATTTATCTATTGAGGTGTTTTAATAAAGGAGATGGATTTGGGAAATGAGGAATTCAACACAGAATATACTCATAAATAAATATATATGATAATAATTTTTTTCTATTTAAGGTACCTATATGTCATTATACTATGATGGTGATCCATTCCACCATCATTGAGACAATGAAGAAATGATTTTGGTAGAATATCTTCTAAAGTAGTTATATTTCCTTAAGAAAATAATGGTTTGTAGTATTGTAATAGGATTAATCTTGTCTAAATCATTAAAATTAGTGATCTCATAATTATATGCCTATAAATTTTTCTTAGACTATCACCACTAGTATTAACCACAAAAATAATAATTCAAATATTTTATTTATTCATGAACACAAAAATAGATAAAGAAATCATATAAATGTTGGGTTAAAGATAACAAAAAAATTTACCAAAGGTTTATAGGCTTGGATTTATAAACAATTACTGATATATTTAAAGGAAAATGTGTTTAAATTTATTAATCAATCCATGTCATTATACCCCAATATAGAAGGATCTTATGAAGCCATGGACCATTTTAATTCATTTCATAAATATATCAAAATGGTTCTAAAACATAGAAGGCAAAATTATAACATATATCGATAATGAAAATATCCACATAACATGATACTTTATTTCATAATTTTTCTAGAAAACAAACAATAATACCTGAATTTTAATAAAAAATTAAAAAAAATATTTTAAAAATTACAATCAACAATCACAAAAAGACATAATAAAAATAAAATTTATTTCATAATTTTTAGAAAAATTTAAACCTGTAATTAATCTCTTTACAATTCAATAATAATTCCTGGACACTTTTAACATCTCAAATAACCATTTATGTAGATGTTTGATATATTCAATATATAAAAGTAAACAAATTTTTGTTTATATGACATCATTCTATATATTAGGATTAATCATTTCTTAGAAAATTCATCTATATTGGGAAAATGTTAATAGAAAATTAAATATTTCATAAAAATAAATGGTTTTCCCATTTTCTCTTATTATAAGATATCATATTTATTTTTTATTATAATATGATAATCACAAGGAGTTGGAATAGATAAAACCACTATTTTAACGAAAATAGGGGAATCATAATGTAAAGTTTCTATAAATTTTTTTGTAAAATAAATAACTGATAACTAGATGTTTATATAACATTTGGACTCAATGGAACATTCATTGATGATATATATATATATATAGAATCATAGTTTTTTTTGTTCTATAATATTATTTGGGTATCTACATACAGTGAAACGTCTTTGAGATTATGTACACTAGGAATATTATTTTCAATGTGATATTAAATACTATTAAATCATACCATTTCATTTTGAAGATATATAAAAAAATTTGTGGATTCAAACAACCCATGTATATACTTCTTGGTAAGATCTCATTGGATTCTTCAGAGTGATAATTATCAATATACAATGGCAATGAAATAACATGTTGGATAGGTAGTGAGTAATAATATCATTGACTATATTATTTCCAATAGTCTATATGAATCAATATATCCATTAGAACCATAAATTTTGATTACTTTTTAAATCTATGCTTGGTTAATTATTACCACTCCAAATGTCTTATATGATATATGATTTTTATAAATAATGTCTGGATTGTTTTTTCCAGTGGATTAAGAAGATTGCAAAATAAGTTTTTTATAATGACATAATGTCTTATATATAATAACCATGGTTCATGTAGTTTTCAAACACTATGGTATTTTTTTACTCAAAAAATAAAAATGGTATAGAAATTTTATAATAAAAAATTATTTGTTAAAAAATAGATTTATATTTCTTCCAGAAAAATTTAGAATCAATTTTTCATCATACAATTTAATAATTTAATAAGAATTAAATAATACTATGTATAAAATTTTTCATTATAAGAACACAATGATGAATCCAATAATAACATGACATTTCCAACCTAAAAAAACCATGGAAGGCAGGGAAAAATAAATGGACATCCTTGTGGATAAAGTTCTCACTCAGTGAATCACCATGACATAGACTATACCAAGAACTGTTACTTTAGATAAAGTAAGTGTAAATGTTTTTCTTGAAATGAGTTTTCGTTTAGGACCCCACGACTTTATGTAATATATCTAATTTTTATGGTGAATTTTAATGAAAATATATTTTATTATTATTCAAAAAAAACAATACTCAAATCTATTATGCGATAAAATATTTTTGTAGATGTGCTCATTTTTTAGACATGATATGTAGTGATATGTAGTATATAGATTGTTTACAAAGTATAAAATTATAAAGAATAATAAATGTGTATAAAATGATTTATTAATTATTAATATACATCACTATATTATGTCATTTGATTGATCGTTTAAATTAAATGATATTTGAATATATATAATTTGTAATGTATTGAGATAAATTATAATATTCATATCAAATAATAATAATTATTCATGCAATATGACATTTTTTAGATTTTGTATATTTTTCATTCAATAGTATATAAATAATATTATATCAAAGAGAAAATATTCTAATATATGTGAAATGTTAATATTTTCTTGTTATTTAATATCAATAAACCCTTCCTCAATTTTACTGTGTTTGTAATCACATAATTTCTGAAATTATGAATCATATTTACATAATATCATAATTTAAGAAATGTTCATTTATTTATATACTATTTATATTTATTATTGAATTATATATATATTATTGTGAATGATTTTATAATATTTTATTAAATTACAATAAATATATTTAAGGAATTATATGATAGTGGTCATTACTAATTTTAAATCATATTAGCAAAACAATGATTTCATCGATAGTTATGATTTTGAATTACATCATCATTTATAGTTTATAAATATTATTCATTTTAATAATGATGGAATTTAGGGACTCATTATTTATTAATCCTTAATAAATAGAAATATATAATATAATATTCCCCTAAATACGAGAAAAAAATTATTTTTATAAAAGTTGGGTTCAGTGTGGGATGTAATATTGATTCATCCTGTAGTATTTTTAATTCTATATAATACATGGCATTTCAATAAAATAGTAGCATAGACCTTAATAAATGTTAATATAAAGATATTAATAAATATAACCACAATCCATATTTTTTTCATTTTCTAATGAATCTTTTATAGGGTATGTAAACGCTAACAAAAAACTACAAGAATAACCCATCAATAAAATTACAGGATAAAAACAAAAAAAATTAAAATCAAACTACACTACAAAAAACCCATGATCCTCCACTACTGTTGTTTCCTTTCTGAAATCCACTATATTAAAATTTAAAAAATCATCATGCGTTTTCCTTGAGACTCATTCATAGTGATGGGAATCTTGCAGCCCAAAAAACCCTTTTCAGACAATAACATCACTATGTCTTCCATCAACGCTCTCTTCACTATTTTCGTATCCACTCGATGTCATTATTAATTAGATTCATTTATGTCATCTACCAAAGCTCTATAAGCCCTAACAGAAATCATTATTTGTGGTCTCGGCATCATCAGTGACAACAAAAAAACAGCAGATGCATGAAACAGAAATCAAAAATCAAAAAACATCCAAAACCACACATAGGTAACCCAAAGGAATCATGGGCCATGTTCATGCACGATAAGTGATGTCCCACCATGAGGCATCATTAACATGGGATACTGCCTATTTCACCATCATTTCCCAACCCCTCAAGAGGAGAAGAGTATAGGGATTCAATACTAAATAATAATAATCATGAATATATGGAAAGTTAATACTTTTAATAATATGGTAATATATTTAAAAACCCATAAATTTAAAACTATTATTTTTACATCTCATATTTGTTTTGAATTAAAAAAATTATCCCATTTCAATTTCTTTCTTTTGTTTCCATTCTCATATTCTTCCATGTTTTTAGTCAAGTTACAGGGGTTCATAGTTTTTATAGATGTGTTTTTTAATACTAGACTCTAAATAGTACCCAACAGGGCTTCAAGAGGTACACAAACCATCCTATGTATGTTAGTTTTGGAAACATCATTTGTAATTAGTCAACAAGTGGGTTTCCACTGGCCTACTAGCTACTCACTATATTTCTGTTACAGGAGGTCTAATGGTTGGGTTTAGAGGTCTTGCTAATCACTGATGGAACTAATATATATTAGAAATTTAAGGGTAGTGTCCAAAATGTGTTCGACCAAATCCATCATTTTATTTCGTATTCATCCGATTTATATATTACATTGATCCATTAGAACATGGATACTCTATATGGATATATTTGGCTATCAAAAAATAATTAATTGGATGAAAAAATATCTGATCAAAGATGTGATACTGTCATGGTATGTTTATCTCTAATGTGAACATTAATCTACTTGTTTCTAGTGACTATCATTTCTCTTATCATGCATCAATGAAAAGGACAATGTATATTTATTAGATATTGGTCTCTAATTTAATTTCATTACCATCCATCATGGAAATGATGTGGATTTTCCAAATAATCATTCATCATTTGGGATATATCATTAATTTATTATGGTATGTTTTTTCTTTTGTTTCGATTCTTCTAGAAAATGATAATTTTTATATTCAACAATTTGAATTATTTATTTTAGATTCTTTATTGATTCATTGTATCCTGGGTTTCTCTTATCTTGTGTACCCCATATGAGAAATGATATCCCAAGTGTTTTAAAGTATGTGGTTTTGTGAATTGGAAATTTTATAATTACTGTGTCAACTCACACATTAAATTTGGTTTATAAAATAGCTGGGAAAGAAAGTTGAAACCATTATCTTGAAAAATGATTTTATAATGGTTCTAAAGGCCTAAAATTTTAAATAAGGTTATTTCGGTAATGTAATCGAAAAATATATTTCTCCTTTATTCTTGTTAAGGGAAATGGTTTAAAATAATGGTTTATCTAAAATCACATTAAAAATTACCATTCAATGATTTGGATTTTGGAAACATAACCATGATCCATGATATGGTAGGGATCTATACTCAAGGATGATCTCATACCCTAGAGACCACTTTGAATTTTATAATATGTGCATCACATACTGTAATTGTTTTGCATTGATCTACCCATTAGAGTTAACTCTTACCCCCATACATATTCTTCTAAGGTAATGCTAAAAATTGTGGAATATTGATCCCATAAAATATAAATGTTTCCTCAATTACCGTGAATTAATATTAATTATTGTGTATTTTTAACGTATATATTATTTATGAAATAATTGATTATGATTCTCTTAAAATAATTTGAATAAATTCCTTAATTGATTATTCTTATAATCTTTTAAAATATATGACTTTATTTGTTTCAAAAAAATTAGAAAATTTTATTAATTCTGTATTTTATCTAGATGTTCATAATTGAAATATTTCTTAATGCATTAATGTTATATAGTTTTTGGGATCTAGACTCAATTATTTTTATTGCACCATATATATATTGGGTATTATAGATTGTGTTTTTTAGGTTTCTAAGGGTAACTTTTATAGTTGTGGTGGTGGGTTCTATCACTGATAAAGTGTTAGAGTCTGGTGGTGAATTGTTATTTCATGGTGATCTATTTTTAGAGTTATTGTAAAATAGTATATTTAAAATTTTTTGAATTTTGTTTTTTGTCAACGCTTTATCCGTTAAATTATAGACATGAATTGGTATAGTTTCATTTCCTTTCATCATGACATCTTTTAAGATTATTTTAATATATAAATGTATCATAAAAGTAATTTTTTATTCCACTGTACTTGAAGATTCCCCATGGTGATCAGAAATGAAACATTGGTTCATACAGTAAATGGATTAGGATCATTATTTTTTGGTACCTTGCGATGGTTAATGAAAAAAAGTTAACAAAATTAGGTCTATTGATTTACAATATTGGTATTTATTTTGGGATGTCTTCGAAGATAATAGAAATAATGTGGGTATTAAAGGTAATGTTGTGAGAGAATACCTGGGAATATCGCATCATGATGATCCTTAAGTTAACATGTTCTATTGGGAAATGTTTTATATCATATTTATAGAGAAATGATCAGTATCTTAATTTACATGACCTTTTATAATTCAAGTTGAATATTATTAGTCTATATCATAATTTATTTCTCAATCTCTTATGTTTGTGCTTTTTTGCCTAATTTTCTATAGTTTAATTTTCTTGGAAGACATCCAATGACTCATAAAGAGGTATATTTCAATATAACTCCATAGGAAAACAAATTATTTGATCAAAATATCACTAATTATTTGGTTTACATAATCAATGATATGGTCTCTAGTGTGAAATATACCCATATTTAGACTTTCCATGTGGAATCCCAAAGTAAAGAGGATATTAATAATGTCGTAGTGTTTAAATAAAACACTAACTACTCAATCAAAAAAAAATCCTTATAAGGAAGGATATTAGTTAAATATGATTGAATAACTTTTTGAATGCATAAAGATATTTCATTTTATCTGATAACTTGTGATGTTTTCAACATGGGGGGATCAAGTTCATGATTTTGGGACATATATTTTTTTAAGAATTAATCACGATGTTTTTGAGTGGAAAGAATTAAAAGAAAGTTTTATTGGGAAATTATACATGGTTTATATGACAGCAATGTAATATATTAATGTACTCAACATTGAGAAATGGAATCAGATAGTGATGGAGTACTTTAATCACCTTTCCAATGATTTAATATTATTACTTGAGGTTGAATATAATGAGACGATGAATGATTGAAAGTTTCAAATGGGTTATTTTCCTAATATGTTGTTAGATGACTTAATTATAAAATAAACCATCAATAATGATGTAGTTGACTGGGAATTGATCATAAAAATTGACTTGGTATGTAATTATCATCATAATAGAGTTCCTTAAATCATTGGTGGTATATTTAGTGTTTCTATTAAATGGAAAATAATTTAGAATGTGATTAATAGATGAAAACATGGTGTCTCTTCTCATAATTTCTTTCATACACCATCATATATTGTTACTAGAATTAATTTTTATGATAGATTTCAGAAGATGCACATGATGTTGTTTTTCTACCCTGTCTCTATAAACATGAAACACGTGTGGATTTCATGGTACCTATCAAGGGTAATATTAAAAAATTTATCCCTTGATAACATAAATGACATCATCCTCTAATAGAGGATCCAATTTTTATAAAGATACCTAATAGATAATACGATTCCAACCAAATCCATCCTGAATAATTAAGTGTCATATAGTCAAAGTGTCTCCAATGGAAGTTGATGTAGGTCTTGTAACTAGATATGTATTTTTTATATTTCATCAACCATGGTGACTAATTTATATGATATAGGTTATTATAATTCCCTCATATAGACTCATATGGTAGATCATTAAAAGCATCCAATATAAATTATTCTATTCATTATTTAATTGATGAAAATACTCAGAATGTTTAAGGGCTGTGGTTTATGGAATCTATCATGTAATTTATTTATGTGTAATTTATAATTCCTATAATATTATATCATTATCAATATAATAATATTATATTTTATTGTCCATTTGGATTGGTTAATAAATCCCAATGACCAAATAAATTATTATCATCAATGGTTGTATTTTCTATCCAATCATGGAAACTGCTATATATTTTCAGGTTACTGGGAACCTTGGTACAGTTTTAAAGGTTATATTCATCCATATCAAATAAAATGGATATCCTTTATTGTAATTTTTTTACATTAATCTTTTAGTAGTGTACTCCATTTGATAGTAAATTGGTTTTCTGATGTGTTTCCATATAAAATTTCTTTTTTATGGGAATTAAAGTAATGTTCTCGATTGGAAAACGCTCTAAGAAGTCAACATTTATTAGTTACATCCAAATAAATGTCTCTAGATATGTTGAGAAAGCTAAAAAATTTAAATTATGAATTCATATCCAGGGGAATTATTTTACCTATTATGACATCTTGGGGTGTTACATTACAATTTGAAAAGAAATATGATCCCACTACCAAAATATGTGCACATAATGGAAAACATAATTGAGTAATAGTGAAGAAAAAATATACCATTACCTATATGGACGATTTCGTTGATCCTATATGTTTACTATTATCAATGAATGTTGGATTCAGATATTCAAAAGTTCATCATGAAGAGAAGGTATGTTCATAACATGAAACTTGTGGTGTTATTTGGCCTAATTAATGATCCTATAAAATTCATCAAACCAATGATCTAGATTTTGAATGAGTATCTTAAAACATTTTACGTGGAATTTTTTGGATGATATTTTAATATACTGTATGATCGATGATGATCATATTTTTCACATGGGTCATGATTTCATAATTTTGGTGATCAATAACTATATTTATAATTTTTAAATATATAATTTTAGATCCTAATAGTTATGGAATTAATAAATGTTTTTTGTAGAATATATAATAACAGGTGATCTCAAAATGGAGATGATAGTCACATCATTGGATGAACAATTTAAATCATTTAAGAATCAAATAATCAATTATTTTTAAGGATACTATCAGTTGTTCATAAAATATTATCAGAACATGTATAATATTTTAATACACTCATCCAGAAGGGGAGGTCTTCTTCTAGGATTTTATGTTTTAGAAATATTTTAATGAACTAATGTGTATTTTGTCTTCAGTATGAATCCTAACTATTCCAGGAGATCAACATGACTGATTTGTATATTTTTAATCTTTGGGTGGTATTTTTGGTTGTGTTTATATGAAAGGGTTTATTATTGTGGATTATGGACCACATCATCTTTGAACATAATAATGTAATTATCCTAGGAATTTTTTATACTCACATATTTTATATGTGCCTTTAAATATGGAAACATTATAATTTTGGGCATAAATTGACCAATTACTTTGAGAATAAATCTTAAGGTTACATATTTTCAATAAAATATTTGTTCCCACAATAAAGATGATGGTCTAAATACATGATATTATTTTTCATTGAGATTTCATATAACCTAGTAAAAGAAAAATGTTTTTTCTAAAACTATCATAAAAAAACATTCTTTCTAGTATGTGAGGAAACAAATGGATAGATGAAACATAATTGTTCAAAATGATCATATGATTCTTAAGGTGAGGGAGGGTGGATCTTTTAATGTTTTAGCATGATTTTTTATATCTTCTATTATTTAGATGAATATTTAACAACGGATACATGATAATTAGTTATAGAGTGATTTTTATTCTTTATATGGTGGTGTGGCTAATAATGTGTACTAGTATGTTGTTCCACTTACTACAAGGAATGTAAATTTCAGAGAATATAATAATTAATATGGTTCATCCAAAGTGGAACATATAATATTTTAAATGACATGATGTCATGGTTTTTGTGGATTGGAATACAATGGGACATTGATGACATTTTATATCACCATTTAACATGAAAAAACTATTAAGCGTTACTATCATAAGAAATATGCGATGATCAAACCAACTCTCATGAAAACATAAAATTTCAATGAGGCATTGTGGGATTTCATTTTTGGTTTACCTTGAACACCATGTTGTATGAAATAAATTTGATTATGGATTTATTTTTTGACTACATTTTTATATACCAATCTAAATCATGATAAAAAAATGGGGACAACATGGGGAAGTTGTATGGGAATTATATTATAACGTTATATGGTATTCCTTCAGGAATTTTCACAAATAAAGAACAACTATTTAACACTAATATTTAAAAGGGAATTTATGAAAATATGGTTGCTTATGTTAATTTTATCAATACTTTTCTTCCCCATATTTATAGTTAGAAATATAAAATAAATTAAATTACATAATATATTTAGTGTCCATATCTCATAGATTTCTAAGATGCATGGAATAGCCACTTGAATATGGTTTATTTATCTTGTAATAATATTTATGTATCATCAATGAAAATTAACCATCTAATTATTTATAATAATGCCTTGGAAATTCACATATATTTTTTTGGGGTTGATTATTATTTATTTGAATAATTGTTTCAGAAAAACAAACAAAAATATAGTTGACTCACAAGTGGATGTTGATGGATCAATGATTGAACAAGTATTGTGTGAATCATCTTTATCATCCATTTGATTTTATGATCAGTGACTACATGTCCTCAAATGTCTTACCTTTTATGGGTTTGAAATTATTATAAAAAATGGGATGTATTCCTTAAATTATGATGGACTATTTGGGATCAGTGAATGAAATGTATAGGTGCACTATTAAATGACATTATCAACCATATTGTCTTAAATAATTATATAATTGTTTCCCATATAAATATGTATCATCCTAAACCATTTGATTTTTATAATTGGGTATTACATTACATATAAACTAAAAATTATTTGATTGAGTAACCTTTTCAAGTTAGTTATTATAAATTAATGTTTCTATGTGGAATTTTTATAATGTTTGTTTGAGTTTTGTGACAGTAAAAACTATATCCATATGATATGTGGGATTGAATTTATATATTGAGGTATGAATGGACACATACTTTAATGTAACATAATTCTTGAATATAGATTTATAGTGGTTGAAAAAAATATGATGGGGAAACTATAACATCATAGTATTGATATAATGTGAAAAAAATATATTCACTTTTTTCATTCCATGGATGATCTCTTCTTTTAACTTATTAATTTTGTCTGAATATAGGGGGTAGTTTGACATTAAAAAAAATTAATGGAGTTCTCGATAAATAATCCAATAAGGCTTCAAGGATTTAAAAAGATTTAAATTGAGTTCTAATGTCAAGCTGGTTGAGGAAATAGGTGGCTACAACATACTACACTTTCTTATGGATGATTGATGGGAGGGGCAGAATATAGAAATTTCTCTTGAAACCAATATCCCATATATTGCAAACAACCAATCCAATAGAGGTCCCTTAGCCTACTTCTGGAGGGACAACATCTATCCATTGTTATGGGTCTTGGATGGAAATGTACAAGGTTCTTCATAAATGTTTTCCCCAAAAACATCCATTTAAGTATATAATCCCCCACTATTGACCATACATTCATCATTTATATGAAGTGTGATCTATTTATAGATTTTTTTCTCATATAAAAACAACATGGTGGATAAATGTATATATTTATTTTATATTCCTCTCAGTAAAATTCTATCTACAATTTTACCATTGGCATCATCCTTTTGTACATCACATGTATTTCCCAACATGGATCACCCTGAAAATGATGATAATTTTTTTTGGCTCTAAGTGTCCAACTGTATTATTTTTAGATATGTCCTATAATTTGGGGTTATTCAACATATCTCAAATCATCCATGTGAATTGATTTGAAATAATGATGATATGTATTTATATTTTCATTCATTTTTATAAATATATATAATTTGGATACTCATGATTGGAACGTTTTTTGTTCCATTTTTTATTCCCAACTTCATCAATTAATTGTGTCTTGTGGAGAATATATGAGAATATATATCCCTATTAATATAATATAGGTGGATTCATTTAATGGATTTATCTTATAAACCGTATTTTCCCACCTCTTGTATTTAGATTCTAAAATGTTTGGAAATCATTGTATATCGTTTTATATAGAACCTGGATTTTGGAATGTTTTCAAATGAATATAATTTACTTTTTTTTGTTTTGGTAACCATTTAACAGTATTATTTATCACATGTTTTTATAAATGGAAGTGTTTTAAAATAATGATTTATACAGTTTTATAGATAAAATAAAATATTAAATATTTTGATTCGGTTAACACGACTAGGATTAATTATGAATAAATGAGTTATCCTTTGGTTTAAACTCTTGAAAAAAACCATTATTATATAAAATTATATTTAATTTTGAAAAAAATGGTAATTTTTATCAACCATATTAAATTACCAAAATTATATATTCATTCCATATTTTTCTACTTGAGCATAATTTGTTTATTTTTATCAGTTTACATATGAAGTACACAGTGGGATCCTATTTGGATTTTTCCCTAACACCCTTAAAATTCCATTGGTTGTGTGTTGATCTTGTCAATTTATTACTGTCATGGTTAATTCAATATAGGTAGTAATGGGAATGTTCGTTATTAGTGTGTAGGTATTTAATGATGGATTCAGAACACATTGAGAGGGGTTTCTATATTTTTTATAATTTGGTTTTGAATTTTTGTTTTTTTTCTATTTTTTTCTAAACGTTTTCAATTTTAGGTTTATGACTTCAATTAGAATACTAAAATTTTATTTTTAATGTTATCTAGTATAATGTTTTATAGGGTACTGATCATTTTGAATTATCATAATTGATGCTTAGATTAATCTCACTAGCTCGTGGGGAGTGGTAATTTTTAGAGAGCCATCCGAGGATTATCTTGGGTTCCAAATGGTCTGGGTATCCTAGTCTGTTTATGGTTGTCATATTTATTCAATGTTATTTCTCTTAAAGTCCAAGACGGAACAAATAATCACACTATCCCATGTCAAGTATTATAAGGATTATGTTTTATAATGAAATTATTTTATGGTTTGTCATAATACTATTCGATGATTGAATTTGGTGTAATCAGTCAGTTACATTTATCAGGGAAAACCAAAATTTTAAAATATTATAGGAAATGATATGTTTTTCATAGTAAAATATATAAGTATATTTGTAATATTTCTAAATATAAAGTGTTATAATTAAAAATTGAAAAATGTTTATCTTCCCTCTAATGTATATGATGTAAATACATTGGTCATCATTCCATTATGTTCATATTTAGAAAAATATCTAACTATATTATTGTAAAAATGACCCTCATATTTTTAAATCATCTCATATTGTCAATAATAGAATTTTCTCAATCTATGATCTCATTATAGTAAATTCTACATAGAAATTATATTAGTGGAAGAATATTCTTAGATAGTTATATAAATTAAATTTTTATTCTTGGGATTATGAAATTCTATGCATTGTGTTAATACATTCTAGAGTATCAAAATATTAAAAATGTCTCAAAAGTCGATATATATGCTAATATAATGTATATAACTATTCAAATTATTGTAAAATATTATGTTTTGATATAATATATCTAAATTTATATTAATCACGGATCATATTATTAATATTATGTGTTATCTAATGAGATGAAAAGAAATGAAGTTTCCATTTTGGATTTTTTAGAAAAACATATTTTTCAATCTATTTTTCATTTTTTCAAAATTATAAATGAGTAAACTATTGGATAAAGTTTTTATATTTTATTAAAAAATAAAATAATTAGTAAAAAATGCCATTAATGTCTGAATTAGTACATACCCCAAAAATATACCTAAAATATAAACATACTCTTAAGGTAGGGAATTAGAGGTACATTAAATAATGAAGGTGTGCATTTATTTCTCTTTGAAGAAGAGAAATCACTGACATATAATCCTTCTTGGAAAGGATTTTTTTGGCCTGTAAATTCTAATGACCTATGTCTATAGATGATATATATAATAGTTCATTTGGAATTATCTTCCTGTGGGGAGAGGTGAATATGATAACTAAATATGTTTCAAAATCAGTGAGTTAAATATTAGATGGTAGACAAGTATTAACCCCATTAAAAAATCCATAGCCTCATCAAGAATATAATCTCAATGACCATTGAAGTTTCTGAAAGAAATAATCACTATGTCCATAGAGTCATAGAAAACTCCACTACCTATCATGTTCTCAATATTGGTATATCCATCATAGTTGAGTTTTAACCCATTAGCAGGGTGCTTCCATAGAACACATTTTTGAAAAAAAATCATAGTTGATCAAACATAATTCTACAAAAATTAATAACTATCTATAATGAGAAAGGATTCTTCCAATGACTTAAAATAAAATTTTGGTTAACTGATAAGAATAAGGAGAGAATCTATAAAGATAAACAAAAACTTAAAGATCCTCCTTCCTCGGGATTATTCATATCTTTCCAGATAAACTAGTAACCAATCACAATAAATATGGATAAATTAATTCTATAAAAACATTTAAAATCACCTTAAGAAATATTCAAAGAAAAAATTTGAGGAAATTTTTCTAGGGAACACCAATTAAAGAAAGGCTCTAGAATCCTTTCTACAGAGCCTAACCCTATTGGTTTTGAAAGAACAAATAAAAAGTAAATTCTTCCTTTAGAGACCTAGAAACAAAAGGACACAAACACTTTGTGAATTCATTACTAAGAATCTGAAAATATATTGGAACAATATGGTTCTAAATATACCATATGAGGAATTTTAATTTAGGTGGGAAATCATTTAACCAGAGAAACATGTCCACTCCATTTTATAGATTTGCTTGAATAATAACATAATTTTCCTCAGAGGATAAATATTTAAATGAATATCGAATAAAAAAAAGTTTATATAGATTTTTTTATAGATGAATATTGAAAAAAAGACATCATTATAATGTGTTCTTATCATGGCCATGATGAATGATTGAAAGGATCTTGATTGAAAAAAATGCTGAGGGTATGGAATCATAAAAAACTGAGGATATCACCCCCACTGTTTTCCTTCCATAATTAAATATATAAATTTTTTCATTGGATATATAATTTTTCAATATACATGAAGTAATTTTTTAATCACCAGGGTGTTTCTATCACATGAAT
Organism: Viscum album; assembly: GCA_963277665.1. NCBI lineage: Eukaryota > Viridiplantae > Streptophyta > Magnoliopsida > Santalales > Viscaceae > Viscum > Viscum album. The sequence goes on along the minus strand of OY728125.1, from coordinate 1,914,308,092 downwards.
TAATGTTATCAAAATTAATTCTTGTATTTGTTAGATTAAATGAATCAAAAAATATATTCGAAAAATATTAAAAATATATATGGGTTTAATATAAAATTATGAATTGATAGACTATATTTTTTTCAATAAAATATTTTGACAAAGGATACTATTATATTATATATTGATTTTAATTTAATATTGTATAATATTTTGGACCTTGATACAGGATGTGATGTCTCATCATATTCATCTTATGTCTTATAAAATGTTTTTTAAAAATTTCTTTGTACAATATGATATAATTGTTATGATACACATACTTCATGAATCGTCCAATTCACTAAAATTTTTTAGAGACGATCGATGTTCGAATAATTTATCATATATAAAACTAGTCGACCATTTTTTTAAATATTAGCGAAAGAGTTTCTTTCACAAAACAATATAATAATATAATAAAAAATTACCCTTTTAATGAATATTTCCAAAAAATCATAGAGTACCATATATAAAATGATTATAAATTGTAAGATCATTATTTATAGATAACAACTAAAATATTTTTAAATTTATAAGAAAAGTTCTTTTGATTTTTTTTTATTATATGTTTTAGAAAATATGGTATCAGTTATTTTTAAATGATTTTTTTATCATTGATAATTTCAAATGGTTATAAATAAATTTATTATTCAAGTTAGAATTAAATAAAATGTCGATTTAAATCACGTGGGAGTTAATGGAATATTTTTGAACATTAAATAATAATTTATCATTCGTAAACTAAACTCAAATAAAATATTTAATGGAACGGTTTGATGAAAATGATGGAAAACATACAATTTGTTTTATATAGAAAAAAAAGACATTTACATCATAATAATGGTTGTGGTGAAGTCATTATTTTTTCTAATCATTTAATAGAGTGGATACTTATAAAAATGCTTCATATTTGAAAAATAATTCAAAAACAATTATTCATATATGATAATAAATATGGAGTATAGTGGGGGATTATTTATTATTTACACATAGATATACCTAATGAATTACATAATGCTTTAGTGAGTATAATAGGGTCACACCTATAAATAAATTATATAGCCCTTATAGTGGATTATATTTGTATTTATGTTATGAATTTTTATTTATGGAGGTTTAGTTTATATTATTATTTGATTTTATGACTGTAAATTTCATTATGTTATTCAGAAGGTGAACTCAAGATTATAATTATTTCATGTTGGATATAGGGATTAATAGAATAATATGATATATTTTATCTTATAGTATATTTTTGATTTACTTATCAAATAATTTTTATGGGTTATTATATATTTTTTTGAAATATTATTATTCATATGGGTGATATTTAAAATTGAGTTTCTAAATATTCTAAAGTGGCCAAAAAATAGTTTTTAAATTGGATGCCCTTCCATTTATAATACTTATATTGTGTTAACCCAGATCCTTTATATATAATGAGTGTATTTTTAAATTTCAATACTCATTACTATGGAAGGAAATATAACTTGAAAATGACAAATTGTAATTTGATCAGATTTTTAGACAGTCCTCTATGTTGGGTTTGTCAAGGGTGATTTAAAAAGTAGTTGATTATATGATTAATAACTAAGAAATTGTTTCTTCTCCTATATAATGTGTATGAAAGCTTAGATATTGATTTATATATACTAATTAATTCTCATTCGATTCCAATTTATAGTAGACATGAAGTTATTATATATTTAGATTATGTTCATGTGATGTGTTTATCAACATCAGTGAATTAAATCATATTTTTTTTAAATTTGGTCAGTCTATTATCAAATAATATATGACCAAATAGTATTTATATACAATTTCAATTCTATATGTCTCACGGTCACTCGATGTCAGAGACATGGTGAACAAATGGTTATGTACATTTGTATATGATGGATATAATGGATATTGATATCAATATACTTGCATTTCATATAGGTTATTCTAGATATCATTATAGATTTTATAAGATTGTAAAATTTCAAGAAGACGCATTTTAATTATGTTTATGTATTATTATATAAATAATTTTTTAATTTTACAATGGACCATGTGCTTTACCATTTTAATTCAGTGTATTCATTGTTAGTATTTTGTTTAATATATATTTAAAAAACATTCATAATAATCGAAAATGTGTTTTAGAGGGTACAAAAAAGTAGTTTCAGGTATATTTTTAATATATGACACAAGCACATTAAATTTCAGTGGAAATGAATTATAAATTAAGAAAAAACATTATAATTTTTAGAAAATCATTTTTGGATGTGTTTTTAGAATTTATTATAAATAATCTATCAAATGGATATGTTGTGCTAAGTCTATCAGGAATATTTAAAAGTGGGATGTTTATATAAATATAAATTAAATATAAAAAATTTTGTGGTTTTTGAGAACAAATAATTTTTTTTTGGAAGTAGACTAGATTTTGGTTTATGCACAATTTATGGTGTTGTGAACTGGTTTTTGTGGGTTATATAGTTCATATGATATGAAATGATTAGAACATAGTCTCTTAGACCAAACAAAAATGTTCAATTTACTACAATATGTTAAAATTTTATACTAATTTACATATATAAATCCAATATAAAAAAAATACATAATGAATGAAATAGATGAGGTATTATGTAATGTATTGTGAAACAACTCCTTAATTATTATAGTTCCCAGTTGATAGTGTATACTTCTAAGTGGGGGTGGGGGTGGACCAGGTGAAAAATTTATACCAGATTTAATTTTTTGTTATACTAGTACCTATTAAATGTAATTCAATATCATGGTTAATACATATAAAACTTTTAAATAATTTGTGACCCTCATGTAATTATGATGTAGAAAAACAAGAGAAACAAGATAAAGTGGTATTGTAGAATTCAATTCCATACAAGAAATAAATATCCATATCACGGTGTCATTTATTTGGGACACACATTTTATTATCACTATAAATTTATAAGGACCAGTTGTGAAATTATATGTAATATTCATGTTTCAGAAGGGACCATGGATTTCCCTAATATAACATTATTTGTACTAGAAAAACTAGTTCTTAAATATAGTAATTTAAAGAGGTACTAATAATTCATCATGGAATTTATTATATTAGTACCATTAATTATTCTGAGTTCATTATTGGTCCAATTAATAGGTCTTAAACCATAAGAAAATGATTAGAAAATACACATTCAAATTGCGATGTTCTCAACTATGACCCACAATAATAAAAAGTCAAAGTGTTTCTCAATCTTTATGACTATTGATTCACCTTGATACAAAGTAGGTGTAACCTTATTCCCTTAAATTCCATCATCTATTATATAATTATATTGTAGATCAATAATCTCTATATATTATACACATTGGGAGGACCATATATATGTAATATCAGAACTCTCTATCCATTATACCTAGAATTGGTATTATCTAACCCCTCTATTTTTCATCATTTAGGGGCAATATTTCTATTCTATATTATAATATATGATATCCCATATTCTTATTTTTATTTATTTCATATTCACAGAATATGTTGCATAATCCAATATGGGGGTATTATCTAGTGTATTAACACATAATAGGTGCAACATAATAATAGAGGAAACATTAATTTTTTCCATTATGATAACATATATACATGTATATATATATATATTCATAGTAATTACTGGATATATTTTATCCATAAAGAATGATATTTAATTTTATTTTAATTTCCTTATTAAAAACATACTCTCTTCACCTATAGAATTCGTGTAGAATTTAAGGTTAATTATTTCATCTTTATGATTAAAAATTCATATTATTTTTAAATGAATTCTATAAAAACAACTTGATATAATGTAAAAGTAATCATAATTTTTCATGCATCATATATTTTTGAATTCATTGTTTCAATTTTTCCATAGCATTGGAATTGACTCTAATGTTGTTTTTCAAATAATTCCATTTTATTATATCATTATATAATATTCCTCCATCATTGGAAAACTATTTATTCTAGTAACATTCATGATAATTATGGAATATCAATAAATATTTTGTATAGTTACTATTAAATTCATATATATTACCCCAACAAAACCACAATACACTATTAAGATGTTTATCCAGATCACCATTATGTTTACCATAAAATAAACATTATTCTAAAATGATCAAAAATATGATTCTGATATTTATATAAAATATATGTATTCTAACTTGAAATATAAAATGTTCAAACTTTTCATTTCATATAAGTTAACCACTCCAAAAAAATTCATAAAAATTGATACTTCTTCATTCATGAATAATTTTTTATAAAAAGAATTATTAAATAATAATCCAAGACACTCAAAAATCCAACACCATGGAATAAATATCAATGTACCTATATTTTATTAACTCAATAACTCAATTGTGTTGTAATAAACATTTCATTATGAATCTATTATCACAATTTCATAGTTATAATTTACTTCTAATTTTACATGATCATTTGCATTCACTCTTGTGTGTTTTATCTAATTTTCCCATTTCAATAGATCTAGGTGTGTACTATCATATTTTGTAGTCCTCCTATACAGGAATAATATTTCAACCTCATACAATAATGGAATGTTAATCATATTGAGTTTTTATATCATTATGATTGTGAATCTATGATGAAAATTTCATAAAGCATCCTTTGATTTCTATGATCTTTATTTGACCAATGGATTTTCATTGTTACATTTAGGTAGAACCCAATAGTACAACATTACCATTTTTTTACATGTAATTACCTTTTTATAGATCTTTATTTACCACATATTGATTTGATTAACGTATATTTTCCTTTATATAGGCAATAATTCTAAATGAAAATCACCTCAAGTATTTATAAATAATTAAGAAATCCTAATTACATTAATAAATTACCGTATATAGTAATTCCCCAATTATTTCAAGTCCTTACATTGATGAAAAACACATAAATTATCATATATATGGGTTATTATATTAATATATACATGAAATTTCTTAATGGGTTGTGGCTAATCATCAAATATTATTTATACAATTTCATAATAATCATATATTTTATTATTTATTTCTTATATAATATATGAATTGATAAAAAATACAACCCTTTAGATTTATTTTCAATGTTGCACATAAAATTTTAATATGGGTGAGTTCTATACTCTCCATGATTTACAATAATGTAAAAATATATGTAAGGGTTTAAAATCTCAATCATTTTCCATATATTCTTATTGATAAAATGATTTTAATCACTCCCATATAACATTTCTACCTATTTAAATAATAATTTCAACTCGAATTTCTTATTTTGAAAAGGATAGTTTCATAATATTCCCTATAAATGATACATTATCTAGTCATATCAAATTATACATGGGATAACACCATGTTTCAATCACGATTGGATAGCTGAGGTGATCGTAGATGTTGATAAATAAATTCATGAGATACTAATGTTAAAAACATATTCTTGGAGTTTTAAACACAAATAAATCATTAATTACCATGAAACCATTATGACCTAGATACATCTCGAAAAAACTAATTGTAATAGATAAGTGAATGTTATTAAACTCCGCCATTCACTTAGGTATCTCTTAAACTAACACACCCAATCTATAAAAAATATTTTACTAATAAAATAAATGAAAACAAATATAGGAACCCATCATTGTTATATTATTATATGAATTTAATAATTTATATATAATGTTATTTTTATGCCATTCATCATGTATACAACCCCAAATGAGCTATACATATCACTTTTTTATATAGAAATATTGTATTCCATAATGGATCTCTGACTATTTTCATTTAGTTAAACACTCAACCCACTAACAATATTTATTATCTATATTCTATTACATGAAATTTAATACAAATAAATCATAAATGTGAATAAATACGTTAGGATCACTTTTCTCCATTAATTTAAGTATTAGTGCTTAGTCTTCAGTCCTAATTGAGAATCAACATTATTTAAAACTAAAATTTGTCTATAGATTCCAATGTTTATTCTATTGTTAAACATAAAATCATGGAATCTAGTAGATATAATGTAATATATTATATTTTTAGAATATATTCTCTGTTTAATTTATTTGATCACCATTCATGTCAAATTACTTTAGCCAATTCGGTTGTCCCTTTTACATTAGTATTAATTAGTATTTCATCTTTAGAAAGAATGCGAGTCATACAAATTTAAAAACATGACCATAATGATTAAAATGTTGACAAATTTTCTAAACAATTCTTCTAACATCACCAACAGTGACGATCTAACGAAAATATATTTCATAATCATTTGAGATAACATGCTTCACATAATCCTTTACACATTAATGTTAAGTTCTATGTTTCACAAGTAACATCCAACAGATTTGGCCGCGATATCAGGAATTATATAATAATATACACATGTCTTTAGGATTTTTTATATGCTGAATTAGAAGTATTTACATTAAACTTCATAGGTTACCCCACTAAACCGTTCCTCAAGGATTTATTAAATCAAACTAGTATTTTTTATCATTACTAATGGTCCATGTATATAAGTAATCATAAATTCATTGATTTTCATTCCAATTAATTTATTATAAATTATAGTATTGTTTTAGATTTTACCATTGATGACGAATCTATACATTATATTTATATTCTTGAATTCCATTTTTTTCTTCAAATCATTTAAGTGTATAATTCTCATTCTTCATTGTATGTTTACCTCTAATGCCAAACACATTATTTTATCACTATATAATTACATTCAACCATTTGATGTGCATTCCGCATTATAATTTGAGAAATGAAAGATGGGTACATACAAAAATTCTTCATAACTCTAACCTCTCTTATTAAAAAACCCCAAAAATTCCACCTAAAACCATATCGATTCGTAGAGGAAAGACATGACTCTTTCTATTAATAATGATTTATAGTAGGAATTAATATTTATTTAGATCCATTCATCCTTAAAAATATCGTTTATTAATTTTTATAGGTTTAAATATTACGAAAAAATTAATTTTTTTTATTCTGAAACCACTATTTGAATTAACAAATATCATAAAGATACTTTATTTTTCATGTATGTTGAATCCAGCATTATGTTATTTTTGGTTATATACAATAATGTATTGATTAATTCCTTAGGATATTATTCTCTTATTTATTCATTGATCCTATAGGATCCCACCTTTTTATCACATAAACTTTCATTACATTTTACAAAACCGAGGATCTTTGAGGTTTAGTGTCTTGGAAACCAGGAACATAAAACATGAAAACATAAAACATTCTTCTTAAACAGTTGAAAGGATTCTCCTCATGTTCATCCCAGTTTTATTACTGCATATCATAACCTGGGGACATACATCAAAAGAAATGGTGAGCAGAAGGTCCAGTAAGGGAAACAAGGGAAGCATTTAACATGTGAACTTGAGATACATCAACTATGTAATGAAAAATAACTTTAAGGCATGAGAAAGAAATCATGTGGAATATCATAATAAAAATAACATTTTTCATAACTTTAAGATGTGGCTACATCATTTAACATAGACAATCATGAACATATCACCAAGGTCCATCCCCAAGGTGTCACTTGAAAATTACCAAGGTTATTCACCAAGATATCGAGAAAATTGTAATCTCTAGTGGTTACATCATTACCCAATGCATCTGAGCGCTATCAGGGAACACCCTTAAATTTGCCTTTTTTATCTTGTGAGCCACATATATCATCATCACACATTTCATAAATAACCCATATATCATAAAATAAATGTGTTTCATTTCATAATCATAATGTTTTAAAAACTGCTTTAAAGACATGATCTTTACGTCACTTTAAACCCACGGAAGGGGAGAGCGGGTTTCATGTATGTAAATCCCAAAATATAAAATAGAACATTTTGGTATATATGCGAATACCCCTGTAGAAATAAGAGCTTTGTGTATTCACTTTATAACATAAAATAATTTTGAGAAAAGAGAGAGGCATTTTGAGATGAAAATTCTGCAGCATAACGGCTATGTTTCAGGGTTTTAAAAAACATTGAAAAGAGAGGGGACATGGGTAAAACATTCATAAATGACCCATAAAACAGAATAGGGACAGAATAAGAAGGATACATGAACATGGTAATGAAATTTAAAGTACATAACATTTGAAATGAAAAACATGGAAGGAAGACAAAAATTAGATTTCTCTTATGAAAATTCGGCATCCTAACGACCTCACTTAAATCTTCTAAAAATGATTGACAAGATAAAATAGGGTCTCTAATAATATTAACACAAATGATAATTATGATAGATATAGATATCATACCACAACATAATGAAAAGAAACTTTAAAGACTTGACCAGAAAATATAACTTGAAAAAGAGAAGGGTGAACGAATTCCTTAAAAATTCGGCAGCATAACGACATCACTTAAACTTCAACAAAAATGAATTGATGAGATCAAATAGGGTCTCTCATCATATGAACATAAAAGTTCAGTATGATAGATTTAGAGATCATACCCCAACACAATAAAAAAGAACTTGAATGACTTGACATGAAAATAGATCTTGAAAACGAGAAGGGTGAAAGAATCCCTTAAAAATTCGGCAGCCTAACGACGTCACTTAAACTTCAACAAAAATGAATTGATGAGATAAAATAGGGTCTCTCATCATATGAACATAAAAGTTCATCATGATAGATTTATATATCATACCCAAACGTAATTAAAAAGTAACTTGAAAGACTTGACATGAATGTAGAACTTTGAAAAGAATGAGAAGGGTGAAAGAATCCCCTTAAAAATTCGGCAGCCTAACGGCGCCACTTAAACATTAATAAAACGAATTGATTAGAGCAAGATGGGGTCTCTAATCATATGAACATGAAAAGGGCAGTAATATGAATATATAAGAACATACTCCAACATAAGAACATGGATTATAAAAGAAATGACATAAAAGAGATTACTGAAAAGAAGAGAGAGGTCAGATCCCTTACCTTAAAACATAACTCTTAAAACTCAAAGGTTGGGACCTTGAGGGCTTGGGGGAACCTTGGGAGGACTCCTTGGGAGGTAAGGAGACCAGAAATTCGTTGGGGGAGAGTTGGGAGTGAAAACTAAAGGAGGAAAGGGTAGGTATTTATAGGGAATGTGAGGGGACAAGGCATTAATGGCCAAGGGACACCTCAAAAGTGGTTTTCTCAAAAGCATGGGCCCTCCCATGGTACTTCCCATAGAGTTAGGCCACATGGGGTCCCCCACACAATAATTCATACCTTTTAGTCTAACATCCCTTAAAATATCTCAATACATCATCATGAACTAGTTATGATGTCATTAAATATACCCAAACCCTAAAACTGTATTTTTAGAATTCATTGAAAATTCAACTTTCACAGAAAAATCCCAAAATTTCAAATTAACCAAATATCAATGCTCTAATTTCAAAAATGAACTCCATTTTATAAAAACAATTTTCTACCTATTTTTAATTTTATTTTTAAATAAATACACTATTCACCAAATATTCATTTTTTTCAGAAAAATCCCCAAAAATTACAATAACATAATATCGATGCTCTGAGTTCAAAAATAAAGCCCATTTTATAAAAATAATTTTCTAATTATTTTTAATTAAATTTTTAATTAAAATACACTATTCACCCAAAAAAAACTAATACTTGACTAATAATTTATGAAACCGTTATTTACCCATTTTATTGAATCTAATTACTTAATCAAGATGTCTAAATTGTATTAAAACATTCTTTAAGTGAGATTACTAATCCATTTGGACACATTACTAATCCTAATCATAAAATCACTATTAATAATTTACTATTCATCAAAAATCAAGTTGATCATATTAGACTCTAAATTTCTTACTGAACATAATTTTAGAAGACCATTTTTTGAAAATAATTACACATTTTTAATTATTTAAGGTTTACATAAACATTTTTTAAAATATACATTCTCTAAAATTCACAAAAAATATGCATTCTATATTTATCCGGACATTTGAAAAGTCATAAACATCATCATAGGACGAAATCCCAATTTTTATTTAAAATAAATGATTACACAAGGCAGTTACGGTCTCCTTACATAGCCTCTTATCACACCAGCATAGGACCTCTGTGTAAGGTGTGCTAAGGTGAGAGAATCCGAGGAGGGCTCGGCCAACATCACACGAGTAGTAATTTCTATCAGTTTGAACTTCTCGCGAAGGCGATTCCGTTCTAGCTTCACACGATGAATTTTGGCTTGGGTTTGGTCCAGAGCAAAGCCTAGTGGTGCTACCTCCTTCCCATGTTCTGTTAGATGGGCTTCGATCGGTCCAAGACTACTGTGTGAGGACATCAAATCTTCTTTCTATAATAATTAACCAAGATTACTTGTATTTAGAGACAATAATCAAAATGTTTAGTTTATAGTGGTCATATTGATCAATGGTCATATAACAGTCAAAACCCAATGGTCTCATTTTAATTATAACCATGTTATCAAATGAAAATGTTTTTCTGAGTATAAAAATAAAATAACACATAAAATTAGGAAGCAAGATTTATTCAAAATTTCGGGTCGTTACAATCTTCCCCCCTTAAGAAATTGCATCCTCACAAATTTTAAAAAATTGGTTTTTGAAATTTCATTGAATGTCCCACATCAGAAAAGGGGTTAGTAAAACTATTACTTTAAAAGAATGAAAGGGAAGTACAAAGGTCACCCGAGTTAACCCACACTAGGATTCCATGTAAGAAAACATGGACATGGAGGAGATAACAAAGGGTCAAGTTCTGAGAGAGAGTGATAGAAAACATGATTAGGGGAAAGTTAACCATAAGAAAATCCCAAACTTATGATGTGTGTAAACCGTCTTTGATTACATAGTAGGAAACATAATCCAACAACATTTTCATTTTACGTTCATTTTCATAATTTTGAGGAATTAATTTACTACATATAACAAAAACATAAGAAAATATACCTATATCATGTAGAGTTTTATCCTTTAATATGTTTCTACCAAAAATAATCTTTTCTCCAAATAATGAGCATTCAAAACTACTTGGTCTCATCAAAACACAAGAATCATCTTCTAGAGAATCACATAATCCACAAAATAATGACTGTCTATTTCTTCTATCTTTAATCATTATCCCAAAAATAGAAAGGGTAAGGTAAATCCACTCTTCAAAAAATAAAGAATCCCATAGGAATGTAAACTACTTTTAAATCTTCAATGTTCCATGGTACTACCCAAATTTCATCTCATACCCTTCCATAAATAACGGTCCTTAAGATTCCTCAAAATAAACCAAACTAAGATTGAAACCCAAATACAAGAAGGATTTGAGAACATAGTCTTCCAAAATAAACTTCATTGTTCATCTCTAAACAACATCAACCACTCGTAACATCTTATAACAAAAGTAGCTACCCTAATCATATTTTACCCAAGATTGGTTAATAATTCCCATATGTAACCAAAATTACTATAAGTCCACCTTAAATTCATCGATTCTTCAAAATATAAGTCAACCTTACTCCTCAATGAAAATATCATAGTAATATATTTACCTCAATCATATAGGGTCCCCAAAATAGTCAAAATCTTACAAAATAATAATCATCTTTTAATCCCCTAATCATCTTTGTCATATTAATATGGAAATCGTCGAATTTCCTATCAGATTGGTTGTTGGGACATGTTCTTCCATTTCCTACCATTAACTAAGAATAGAAAGTATAATTAGGGGCTTAAATACTTAGCTAATAATCATGAAAAGAAACATAAATCATATAAGGATAACTTGTAGAAGAAAAGTTTACCCTATCTTCTGATCCCCTAGGTTCCCATATAGGTTATCCATGATCATATATTCTTATGTGAATATTTATTTTATTTTATATTTGTTCCTTTAACAAAGGTTCATACTATGCTTATGAATTTACCAAAGCATATCCCCCGGGAATGTCGTAACCAAGAGTGCAGCAAGGCCCGTTGTCGTGTACCAGTTCCCATTTGAGTCTAGCTTAAAGCGTTGTTTTTGGGTTTTACCTCTATGTACATCTATGCCAGAGCCACCTCTACCTGCTCGTATCCAGACAGGGATGTATTTTCTTGGCAACCCATTACTCAATACTCACCAAAATACCAGGAAGATTTCTTATATATAAGCTTTTCTATAGTGTTCTTCCTAAATTTTTCATATCCTAATTTCCACAAATAACTAAACCATCCTTTGATACCAACTATAGCATCCCACCTTTTTATCACATAAACTTTCATTACATTTTACAAAACCGAGGATCTTTAAGGTTTAGTGTCTTGGAAACCAGGAACATAAAACATGAAAACATACAATATTCTTCTTAAACACTTGAAAGGCTTCTCCTCATGTTCATCCCAGTTTCATTACTGAATCTCATAACCTGGGGACATACATCAAATGAAAGGGTGAGCAGAAGGCCCAGTATGGGAAACAAGGGAAGCATTTAACATGTGAACTTGAGATACATCAATTATGTCATGAAAAAGAACTTTAAGGCATGAGAATGAAATCATGTGGCATATCATAATAAAAATAACATTTTTCATAACTTTAAGATGTGGATACATCATTTAACATAGAAAATCATGAACATATCACCATGGTCCATCCCCAAGGTGTCATTTGAAAATAACCAAGGTTATTCACCAAGATATCATGAAAATTGTAATCTCTAGTGGTTACATCATTACCCAATGCATTGGAGCGCTATCAGGGAGCACCCTTAAATATGACTTTTTTATCATGTGAGCCACATATATCATCATAAATAATTTCATAAATAACCCATATATCATAAAAACAATGGGTTTCATTTCATAATCATAACGTTTTAAAAACTACTTTAAAGACATGATCTTTACGTCACTTTAAACCCACAGAATGGGAGAGCGGGTTTCATGTATGTAAATCCAAGAATTTAAAATAAAACATTTTGGTATATATGTGAATACCCCTATAGAAATAAGAGATTTGAGTATTCACTTTATAACATAAAATAATTTTGAGAAAAGAGAGAGGCATTTTGAGATGAAAATTCTGCAGCATAACGACTATGATTCGGGGTTTTAGAAAACATTGAAAAGAGAGGGGACATGGTTCAAACATTCATAAATGACCCATAAAACAGTAGAGGGACAGAATAAGAAGGATACATGAAAATGTTAATGAAAGTTCAAGAACATACCATTTGAAATGAAAAACATGGAAGGAAGACAAAAATTAGATTTCTCTTATGAAAATTCGGCAGCCTAACGGCCTCACTTAAAACTTCTAAAAAATGATTGACGAGATCAAATAGGGTCTCTAATAATATGAAAATAAATGATCATTATGATAGATATATAAATCATACCCCAACATAATGAAAAGGAACTTGAATGACTTGACCAGAAAATATAACTTGAAAAAGAGAAGGGTGAATGAATCCCTTAAAAATTCGGCAGCCTAACGACGTCACTTAAACTTCAACAAAAATGAATTGATGAGATAAAATAGGGTCTCTAATCATATGAACATAAATGTTCAGTATGATAGATTTATATTCCATACCCCAACATAATAAAAAGGAACTTGAAAGACTGGACATGAAAATAGATCTTGAAAATGAGAAGGGTGAAAGAATCCCTTAAAAATTTGGCAGCCTAACAGCGTCACTTAAACTTCAACAAACATGAATTGCTGAGATAAAATAGGGTCTCTCATCATATGAAAATAAAAGTTCAGTATTATATATTTAGAGATCATACCCAAAAATAATTAAAAAGTAACTTGAAAGACTTGACATGAAAGTAGAACTTTGAAAAGAATGAGAAGGGTGAAAGAATCCCCTTAAAAATATGGCAGCCTAACGGCGCCACTTAAACATTCTTAAAACGAATTGATTAGAGAAAGATGAGGTATATAATCATATGAACATGAAAAGGGCAGTAATATGAATATATTATAACATCCTCTAACATAAGAACATGGACTATAAAATAAATGACATAAAAGATATTACTTGAAAAGAAGAGAGAGGTCGGATCCCTTACCTTAAAACGCAACTCTTAAAACTCAAAGGATGGGACCTTGAGGGCTTGGGGGCACCTTGGGAGGACACCTTGGGAGGTAAGGAACCAGAAATTCGTTGGGAGAGATTTGGGAGTAAAAAGTAATGGAGTAAAGGGTGGGTATTTATAGGGAAAGTGAGTGGACAAGGCATTAATGGCCAAGGGACAACTCCAAAGTGGTTTTCTCAAAAGCATGGGCCCTCCCAGGGTACATTACATGAAGTTAGGCCACATGGGGAACCCCACACAATAATTCATCCTCTTTAGTCTAACATCCCTTAAAATATCTCATGACATCACCATGACCCAGTTATGATGTAAATAAACATACTGAAACCCTAAAAGTGTATTTTTACTATTCATTGAAAATTCAACTTTCTCAGAAAAAATCCCAAAATTTCAAATTAACCAAATATCAATGCTCTGATTTCAAAAACTAACTCCATTTTATAAAAAAAATTTCTAACTATTTTTAATTTTATTTTTAAATAAATACACTATTCACCGAAAATTCATTTTTTTCAGAAAAATCCCCAAAAATTACCATAACATAATATCAATGCTCTGAGTTCAAAAATAAAGTCCATTTTATAAAAATAAATTTATAATTATTTTTAATTAAATTTTTAATTAAAATACACCATTCATCCGAAAAAACTAATACTTGACTAATAATTTATGAAACCGTTATTTACCAATTTTATTGAATATAATTACTTAATCATGGTGTCTAAATTATATTAAAACATTCTTTAAGTGAGATTACTAATCCATTTGGACACATTACTAATACTAATCATAAAATCACTATTCATAATTTACTATTCATCAAAAATAAAGTTGATCTTATTAGACTCTAAATTTCTTACTGAACATAATTGTAGAAGACCATTTTTTGAAAATCATTACACATTTTTAATTATTTAAGGTTTACATAATTATTTTTCAAAACATCCTTTCTCTAAAATTCACCAAAAATATGCATACTATATTTATCCAGACATTTGAAAAGTCATAAAAATCATCATAGGATGAAATCCAATTTTTTTTTTAAAAAAAAAGATTACACAAGGCAGTTACAGTCTACTTACATAGCCCCTTATCACACCAGTATAGGACATATGTGTAAGGTGTGCTAAGGTGAGAGAATCTGAGGGAGGCTCGGCCAACATCGCACGAGTAGTAATTTCTATCAGTTTGAACTTCTCGCGAAGGCGATTCTGTTCTAGCTTCACACGATGAGGTTTGGCGTGGGTTTGTTCAAGAGCAAAGTCCAGTGGTGCTACCTCATTCCCAAGTTCTGTTAGATGGGCTTCGATCGGTCCAAGACTACTGGGTGAGGACATCGAATCTTCTTTCTATAATAATTAACCAAGATTACTTGTATTTAGAGACAATAATCAAAACGTTTAGTTTCCAGCGGTCATATTGAACAATGGTCATATAACAGTCAAAACCCAATGGTCTCATTTTAATTATAACCATGTTATCAAATGAAAAGGTTTTATTGAGTATAAAAACAAAATAACACATAAAATTAGGAAACAAGATTTATTCAAAATTTCGGGTCGTTACAAATCCACCTATTATTTAATGGTGGGATTGAAAACATTTTTATGAACCCATTTAATGGTATAAATTAATTTTATTCCTATATAAGAGTATGTAACAACGTTATAATAACAATGTTTCATTGGTCAATTGATTCTCTTTTCATGTAAATTTGTAGTTATTCGTCTCTAGATGAAATTAATATGTTTTTTTATCAAATAAGATCCCTTATGGAGTCATGAGTCCCTATATAAAAAAACGTATCACATATGATTTCTGTTATTTGAGAATATCAATCATCCATAATTTCTAGAATTATATTTTTTAAATGTGGTCAATTGAAATTCACATTGAGGTAATTTTATTCATATTCATTCGATCAAAAATTGAATTCATGTTCAGTATTCAAAATTTTAGTGCATTATTCATTCTGATTTCTTGGATCTTATACCACGATAATGATCTATTATTTTTTTACATTAACCAATAGCTAAGAATATGTGATATTTTGGGTGGTTTGTTTTGTTTTTTTGCAGTGGGTGGAGAAATTTTTTAAGAAAAATCTATATTTTACATTTCTCAAAAACATTACATTGAGAAATTTCATCGATTAATGTAATATTTTCATTGAAAATAGATATAAATTAATTATTTTATCCACGTCTTTGAATGAATAGTATATTTAAATTCTCAACATAGTGTATCATCTAATTTTTAGATTTTTATTATATCTATGAATTTTCATCATGATTTACCTCAAATAACTAATATATGATACCACATCATAAATAAAATTATACACTTACCATGACAATTTATATTATTAGTTTTAAATATTTTTGATAGACTCTTCACCATCATACTCTCTACAGCTTGAGCGAATTTATTAAAAAGGGTCATTCTCAACATATTTTATTGATGAAAATTTTAAATCATATATATATATTTTTTAAAAATATAAATTATCCTCCCATATTTTTGAAATAATTATATAATTTATACCCTCCGTTTTCTTACAATTTTCATGATTGTTTCCAGAAAACATATTATCTACTTCATACTTGTGATGTGATCGAGTATTATGGAAATGTAACACCTAATTTTTCATTAAATCAACACATTACATAAATTTTGATAAAACTAAATAGATAAAGAACATTAGATATAGTAATATGGACACATACAGATTTATACCACTTGTATTAGTTACTATATCATGATGAGACGAGATGAGTGATGAAATAGTTTACCATATTTACCTAGTTTTGTTTTCCTTTGAAGTATCTTCACATACACACAATAATTTATCCAATTTAATAGATAAAGATATTTAGACATATTAATGAACCAGACCAAAATATTTTGAATCCGAATGGGAAATATTAACACTACATGATGATTTTATATGGATCAATACCTTTTTTCAAAACAAACTCCCCATGCATGAATATTTTATGTTTGTTTATTTTATTATCACTATAAATTTATACTGATTATAGGTTTATTTATAAGTCAAATAATATGGTAATGGAGCAATTATCAACTTCCCTAATATAGAACTATTTATTTTTAAATTACCAATTTTCTATCAGTGTGTTCGGTGTAGTAACCAACAATTCAACAACAGCATTTTATCTTCCAGAAATAATATTACATCACGTTTCCTTCATAGTCTGATGAACGAGTCATCAAAATATTGACAATGGCCAAGAAATAAACATACATGTATACCATTATCTTCACACAGACTCACTTTGATATTAAATCATAATGGTTTTATATCATCATGAGTCTCAAAAATGATAGATTCTTAATAACATCACTGGTAACCACTTACCAATATTCTTAAACAGTTTAATAATGTGATAGACCTATATTCATCTTCTTTATTAGAACACTGATTGCACTATCTATATATTGTTTTATAAATCTATGTCAAAAATAATTATAATTAGTATTATCATACAACTATTATTTTATTCATTAATAGATAATATATCCCTCCCTAATTCAATAGTCAAAGGCACATCTTATTCATCCTTTCACTTTTGGTTTCACATAATATGTAGTATTATCATTTTTATGAACTCTATATTCTTCCTTGTCTCATAGTGTGGGTAGTACAAAATTAAATTTTATACACCTATGTTCCTTCAAAATATTTTAAAAATATTTTTAAAGATGAATTAATATATTTCTTCATGTATATAAACATATTTATAATTCAGTACTACATGAAACCAAAATATTCAATGTTCTTGTTATCTGATCTATCAAAAAAACATATTCCACTTTATAATTATTACAAACCTAATGATCAATTAATTAGAATTTAAAATTATATATATAACTATTTTAACCTCTCCCGTAAAAACTACTTCGCAAGATCTCTATATTTGAAGAATTTTACAGGGATAATTTATTTCTAATTTCTTCTTCTCCACATTTTCCATTTAGTTTCTATTAAAATTTTTATTATTTTTAAAATAATTAAATATAAATATATTATCTTATATAATTAATTAAATGTATAAATAACCTATAGTTATATGACCAATTGAAAAATTTCAGAATCAAAAAATTGGGGTAAATTAATAGACATTACTAAAATAGATTTTCCATTTTCATTTTCATTTACCACCATTTTTTATTTACACCAAATTATGCTTATTTTAATCATAGAATATACAAACTAATAAATTCATCAATCATGTGATTTTTAAAATTATATCAAAAAATGATGATAAAACAAAATCAATGGATTGTCTCCAATAATCATCTCATAAAAGGGGTACCATTCATATAAGATTCTGACAATTAAGAATGAACCTCATGTTCCTCCTCATTTCAACATCAGACACCCACTTTTGTACATTTTCAATCCTGCTAAAAATTAAAACCCAAATGAATATTTATCCATATAACCATGTTATTGAAACATGATAATGAATATGAGTTTTTTTAATTCACTCTTCATGTGATTGTTATAACCCCAGTGTGGTGAAAATTTCATTCCAATTTTACATGAAATATGAAATTCACTTTTGAGTGGATTTTCTCATATTGAGATATTAATACTTTTGAGTCTAATTAGTATTTCATTATTGCCACATTTATATGAATAATTTTTTGAATTGATTAAATAACTCATGTTTAATAATGAACATTTTTTATCACATGTAACAATGAATCCTTGAAAAAACATTACAGAAAGAAACACCTAATTTAAATTATTATTTATGTAACCAATTATACCATTACACTGAGAATTGTGTTCATTAATTACATTTATAAAGAAAAAAGTGGCACTAACAATATGTCTACATGACCCTTATTAACCAGGCATACACAAGGAGTTTACAACAAATATGTTATTATATAAACTAAAATACACCTCATTACTTTCCATATAAATCACTTAGACTTTCAAAATTCATTAAATATTTTATACACTAGTCTAATAATATGCTTTTTACTTTATCCTGAATGTCATTACATAAATAAAAATATATATGTTTTTATTAGAATCTATCTATGAAATTTAATTGTCATTAAAAACCAGTCATTAATTCATATTTAATACTTCAAAACAATCTAGTATATTTTCATATTGATAAAATATATTTTCATGAATTTTGTAAAACCTATCCCCTATAAATCTTTTAATACCACTAACCACCATCATTATCAATATATGGGATTTCATTTCTCCTCCTAAATGATAATAAATTCAATGAGGCAGATTGGGATTAAAATATAACACATTTTATCTTTATTCCTCAATTATAAATGATTTTATTTCCTAACATATCACACCTTCTTTCACATTAAATATAATTTCTATCCTAATCCTCATGGATAGATAATAATGGATATAAATTATTTTATTTTTTGATGTTTCATTATCTATTCACATAAAAGTCAATGTGGGAAAAACTAGTTTATAGAAAATAATTATATTACTAATGCGATCAAGTCTATCCAAAAAACAAATACAAGTGATACAAATGTTAATAACGTATTCTAGGGGATATAAAAACATTATTGTGAATTATCTATAAAATTTTGTATCCAACACACATCTCAATAATCACATTTTCAAGGTCATGTTTATGATATAGAATTACCCCATTCAACCATTATCATAATCAATCAACACTCTGTATATATATTTAGGTTAGTAAAATTAATGAGTATATAGAAAATGTGATTAGAATAACTAAATATTATTTTTTTAGTGGAATATATAGATTTAGTGTTTGATGATACTTTGACCATTGTTATATTTGTATGATTCATATAATGATTTCTACATAACAAATTTTCATCATGAAAATTAAATTTATACTATATAAATCTAATTTATATCCACCGGTTGCATTATTAGTCTTTAGATACATGTTATATTTATCCATAAATTCTCTATAGGCTATCTCACATAAAAAATAGAATAAGGGGGGATATTAATTTCAACATTAGTAACATTTTTATGGTTGATACATTGGTCACAACCATTACCATAATTTATTTCTTTATATAATATTTCTAGATATCGTTATGGTAGTTCCAATTGTACATTTCATATCATCATATCCCTTAGAAAGAATGATATCCATCCTATTTTCAACATCCTCATAATGTTGAATTGAATTATTCACTTTTCCAAATAATGACCTTTCATCTAAGTACTGTTTTCAAATTTTTTCCAAATAATATATTATTTATTTTTGATATGGATAGAAGGTCAGGAAAAAAATTTCATTCCCAATTTGATTTCACATTCCACATAGATTTATTTGAACTCTCGAGTTTTCCATCTTCTATAAAAACAAATGAAATTGATGTTCTTCTTCATTTGTGATAAAATACTTACTTATGTGTCTCTATATTAACACATGTTTTCAAAATCCATTATATGATAAATTTGGGATACATTATACGAAAATTTATTTTGAAAGGAGAATATTGATTAATTAACATTATTTTAATGGAATAATAATTTATTGAATATTTTATTGAAATTATGAGTTTATGTTACATAAATAAGGATAATATTACTTAGTATTATTATATAATATTTTAAATATACTTTACTTTTTTTACTTTTATATACAAACTGAAATATCAATGTCTTATTAACACATTATGGTGACATAATTAATTTATGACACTCTAAGGATTTTTATTCAACATATAATTTTCAATATGTTTAGGTTGATTGTGTCATGAACCATCCTCTTGGGAATGTGATTTAAGTAAACCAATATTGACTCCAATATTATAGGGGATAGAAACTAGAAAATGATAGGAATATCCAACAAATTAGACACATTCTCTTAAGTATATGTACACAGGAACATGTCTCAAAGAAAATGTGATGAGATGAAAACACTAATTAAACATTCATGTATACTACTAAAATAACGACATCCAGAAACAATAAAAAACTAGAAAGTAAACAAATCCATAATAAAAGCCCAACCGAAAGTAAAAGTACAAGCTCATGAAATTCATCGGCAAAAAACCATACATGAAGGGCAGGCACAAAAATAGTTGTTTGGAGTCGATGAAGAAACCCTCATATAACGGGCCCCTCTCTATGCACGACATGGACCCAGTCCAGCATATACTCCGTCAAAGTGTCGATCTTCTGCACAAGAGAAATCACGTACATGAATAACCCATGTAGGGGTGAGTAAAACAATACTCAATAGGGACTCCAAAACCACAAAAAGAAAATACCATTATAAAATACATAAAATATAACACAAAGGAAACATAGTAAGTACACCACAAAGGAAACACATGATATATAGTCAATATAGTCTTCTCACACATGTATAACTACAAAGGTAGACAAAAGGGATTTCCAGTCACAGTCAACATATCTCTTATATTCTATGAAACTAGATATTTTGGCGATGCACAAAGCATCAATGGCACACAGATTATCGATGGTTCACAAATCTTAGATGTTATATAGAGTGTCAATGGATCTAAGAGCATCGATGAGTCATGTAGACTCGATTTCATGTACTCGCTAAGTCACAAACAGTCACATGAATTCCATTCATAATGCACTAGTTTTGGGAGAACCTACTCGTCAAGAAATTATATCACATGATAAATTCCAAAAAAAATACTCACTTTGAGTATCCCAAAATGACCACCTATTTTAAATAGTCGCATCAATGTAGATAGATAATAATATAGACACATGGATTGAATGTTATGTACATTTTAATGAAAAGGTTTGATTAGTGCAAGTCTGGGTCCGATCATACTTGCCTGGTGCGACCTGACCTGACCCGACCCGATCTGGTTGAACTATCCTTGCCCGACAATGTTTAGTATGACCCAAACTAGTTAGGCCTTTTGAGGATGCTGAGGCTGCCCAGATTCTTTATTCTGTCCCATGGTGTGTGGGACGGAGTGTGCACACCGTAAGTGGCCCACCCTAGACACTTATGCTCCATCAACGTGGCACCTGACCACATTTCACATAGCCAACCCACATTTCCCTCATGCACACATGGCTCCATCGTGGGTCCATCCTCTGACATGGATTTTAGCTGCATACCTGCTCTACCGCAAACTTCTACCATGGCCCTCTAGTCACCGACTGCGTCTTCTGCCAACTCGGGCCTTATGCGATCCTGTCGTACCAACTTTGTGGTATTTCTACCACAAATTGTTCAGTTTATACATAGGTTATCATTTCTCCACCACACCCGTACGTGGTTGCCACTATCTACCATTGGGTGTCTCCCGCTAGTGGCCCTAGTTCCATGGGTCATCGCCGCTAATACAATGTTACATTTTTCAAAACGGAGCCACATCTACGATCCTTAGGTCTGACCCTTCACTGTCCAGGGTCTTTATCCACCATACTATAACTCTAGGGGTCTGATAACATTTTTAACATCCATGGAAATTATTTCATGAACATGATATTCCAACATTGATGAACACTATGAATGAGGAAATAAATATTAAATAGAACACCTGAAATATTATTCTTGTCCTTTTTATTGTAGGAATTGATCAATTATTGTTTGAGAAATCATAATGAAACCAATAACAGAATAATCACTAAGATCTATTCACATTAATCAAATAATAATTATCCATCCCTTAATAATGATTGAACCACAGATTTGCATGTTTGTGGGATGTTCCACATTCATCATTTATTTATACCAATGGTAAATGAATTCCTAAAGAGATCGACACCCTTCCTCAAGGTATGATATGTTGTTGATGATGAATGGGTACCATGTCATCATTGATCCTTAATCCACCAACATTCATCGGAGAGGTTTTCATCTCCTTGCCTAGGAGGAATTTCCATGATTATGGAAATAATCCTATATTTCGGACAATCATCCTTGATTTAAATAATCATATGAATTTCTCAATAAAACATTTTAATTACAGTTATGACCAATTTCCATCATTTACATTTGACATGCATCGATTGAGGTTATGCCCTGTATATGGTAAATCCACTTTTCCTAAAGAAACGATGCATCAAATTTTTTTTATCTTGGAAGAAATTTCTATTTTATTACCATTTAATGAAAAAGCTTCATGCACATTTTATTAGAAAAAATTAACAATTTTTCCATATCATTCTTGGCACATCATGCCTCAAAATTTTATCTCTTCTCAGCATCTGTTCTTGTAATTTTTATAATTAATTTATAAAAGTAAATCAATATAATATCCAACTCATTTCATTCTCCCCACATTAGTGTTTTATGCCCATAAAAGGAAAAAATATCTGCTAAAAAGATTATTCTACGGAGGATAAATATAACCCTCCCACTCCCAAGTGCCATCATAAAGATTCTCGTGCTACCACCAAATATAAACCATAGGAATCGACTGTCCGTAGAGTATTGGCTACTATCGATCCCCAACCTACACTAAGTACTCCCCCATAATATCCCCATCATCAAAGTAAAGCTCTACCCAGTCAATGACTTGTGATGGATCGTGAATATTCTTCCTCAACTACAACATGTTGAATACATTGTGTAGCTAGTGAAACTACTAGGGTATATCTAGGTACTTATACCCTCACGAACACTATTGATATTCTTAAAAGGCTGATGTATCTTGAGGATAAATTGGCATCCCTTCCATATATTTGAAATATCCATCAAGGTGAGACCGAAAAGAACACATTGTATCCCTCATAGAACTCCAGAGGCCTCTACCTCATATTAGTATACAACTTATGTCCACTATATTCCGTTCTCATCTCCTTTGGATGATCTGCACCTTCTTGGTGGTAGCCTGTACCAACTCTGGATCCACAAGTTCTGACTCTATAGGGTCTGTCCAGCATAGTATTGACATGCATGGTCATCCATAATGGGACTTGAATTATTCCATGTGAATGGTGGAGTAGTAGTATATGTTATATGAAAAATACACCAGAGGTATATGGTCCTCCCAACTACGGCCAAAGTCTAGGATGCAAGCACATATCATGTCCTCCAGATCCTGGATGGTTCTTTTTGTTGGGCCCTCTGTTTGGTAATGTAATGTAATTCAGAAGTGAAACAATGTCCCCAAATCCTCCTATAATCTGTTCCACAACCGGGTTTTGAAATGAGCATCATTATCTTAAATGAACATTAATGGTACTCTGTGATGACAAACTATCACCTTCACGTATAGGCATCAAAATCTCTCAACTGAACAGTACTCATTGATCAGTAGGAAGTGGAAACCTGTTGATATGGACAATGATCAACCAGATAGTATCTTGCCCTTGGACATGCATGATAAAACCCTCACTAAGTCCATTGATAATTCATCCCACTTCTACTATGGCACTATAGGTTGTAAAGTAAAACATGTTTGAACCTGGTGCATAGCCTTCACCAACTATTAAATGGGTCATCAAGAAATGCACATTTCCCCCGCCATCTTCATCTGTGGCTACCAGAACTGTCATCACATGTTCTGATTACATATTTTACACTTCTAGATGTTCTACCATATGGAGAAAATGGATTAACTCAAGATATTTCCCCACAACATCACTAGTACTACTGTGCATCCTCTAAAAAGAATGATATAGTCTATACCATTCTAATATACATCAGGGAATTCCCCTTAGCTAATTAAGAACCTAAAGTCTCGTAGTGGGTATCTTCAAGGTGTGCATCCCTGACTCGTTGTATGAGTGGAGGGGTAAATACTATTGACTAGAGATAATATTTTTCATATGAATCCACAAAGGACATCTGTAATGGGGATTTTTTATCTAATTCATTTTTCAATAGCTATGAACTCGATCTCTAGTTGAGGGCATCTCCCGTCATGTACCACTTACCAGGAGTATATACTGTATTGAAGTCATTTTTCATTAAGAAATATACCGGAAACATCTATCTCATGTTAAAATCAGTTTGAGATAAGGTGTAAATGAGATAATTTTGGATAAAGAAGATAACGAACTTCTCACCAATCAAATAGTGTCACCCCATATTAAATGAGAAGAATCCCACTGCTACCTCAAGGTCATGGGTCACATAATTATCCTCATGCTGCCTCAATTAGAATTAACTATAATAAATCAATGCATTCCCTTGTATCAGTACACAACAAATCTCATTCCATGATGCATTACAGAACACCACTAACTCAACCCCATCCTCTGGTAATCTAAATATGGGTGCCACCATAAATCTTTGACTCGACTGCTGAAAACTCTTCTATAATATCTCCATACTTAGGAATGGTTTTCCCTTTTGTGTCATAGCTATCAAGGATGCAACTACTCTATAAATTATGGTTAAAAACCTTTTGTGTACCCAACCCAACCGGGGAAACTCCAATCCTTAGTTACATTATTGGATGTCTCCATAGAAGGAACCACTTCAATCATTACCAGATCTACTAAAACTGTAACCTCTAAAATGATATTTCCTAAAAAATAGATCTCTTAAATCAAGATATAACATGGGAAGAGTTTCCAATAAAGCTAGTTCTCTTTGAGTTTGTCTAGGACCATCTTATAGTGTATCACATGCTCCTCCTCGGATGCCGAGTACACCAGGATGTCATCAATAGACCATGATGAACTGGTCTATGTAATGCTGCATGAATCTGTTCATGAGTTCCATGAACACTTATGGGGTGTTAATTATGCCAAATATAATCACTAGGTACACAAAGTGGTGGTACCGACATCTTAACACAATCTCCAGTATATCCTCATCCCATACTCAAATCTGATGATAGCCATATCAGAGGTCTATCTTTTAGAACCACCACACTTCCATTAGCTGATTGAAGACTTATTAAATCCTTGATATTCGCTCCTCAGTCATTATTGTCACCTGGTTCAAGTTCCATAATTCCATGCATAATTTCAATCTACCATCGACCTTCATGATATAAAACTAGTTCCACCCATGGTGAAACTCCGGGTCTTACGAATCCATTCCTCTACAAGTCCTCCACCTATACCCTCAACTCCTAATGCTTTGCAAGATCCATCTCATATGTAGTTTTTGATATACCTGCCATCCCTAATTACTAATAAATGTAGAAGTCCATCCTTATGCGAGGAGTTAGTCCATGGAAATCCACATGAAAAATTTCTTCATGCTCATCCATCACTACAGAGAACTGGTGACTCATCTCATCCATTAACAAACGGTCATACTAACCCAATAGTGTGAGATCGGTTGCACCTCCTATCTTCGAGTCCATCTAGTGATTTGAGGTTTATTGTTTAACCATCATTGGAAAACCATGTCCCATATTCACCTTAACACTACTTTTTGTACCTAAATAGTCAATCTGAGCATAGACAATAGATAACTATTCCACAAAAGGATAACTTAATTAGGCCTCTATGTTGTCACCAAGAAATACCAACTGAAAATCTCCACCAAAGAGTAAGGGTATACTATCAGCCCAATTGTGTGATCATCGAATCTACTCCCTTATGAGTCACTAAGAATAGGGATGAAGTCAATGGTTCCACTGGAATCAATGTTCCTCGAACTGAGGTTGTAGAGAGAAAATAATGACTAGAAAATTTTCTAGTAAAACTAAAGCAGGGGTGGAAAATACATATATCATAGCTCAAATCATATCTAGATCACCATGTTTGTAATCCTTTATCATATAAAGATGGCCTCGTCCCAATACACCACATCCCTAACACCATGATGGACCACCTATGGGAGTATGTAGCACTTTGATCCTCCTACCACCTTATAATGCGTGTCCAGCTCCTATACTACATCTGCCAACTGTCAGACCAACCTATTCCATCCTTAAACTCTACCAAATATGTCCATTGACCATCATATGATTGATCATATGATGGGTTGGACAATCTCTAGCTAGATATCCCAATCTGTCGTATGGGTAACACTGCCAATGCTTCTGCAGACCCACTCTTCTAAGAGAGGGATAAACTACTGATCCCATTTCTTCAGTTCTCTTACCAAACTATCAGATCTACCTGGATCCCTGCATCAACTATTAGATACCTACTTCCTAAGATTTAGATACCTTATGCCCAGTGGTTGCTGATACTACTAGTGTTTTCTCCACCATAAATATCTATAATAGCGGATCTCTCCCTAGTACCCCATCATGTGTTGAAATTATATGGTATATCAGGGATTCTAAAATCTCCCAAAATATTCCATTCATAAAAGTATAGGCCCTCAAATAGGGCCCCAAACTATATTTTTGGAGTAACAATAAAGAACTAAAAAACTCACCAATTACATCTCCAGTGTTTGGAAGCCCTTCTGCAGATTTATTAGCTCTCATATACGCATAGAGCGTAACGTCACTGGAATGAACTCCTCCCAGAAGAGATTCCCAAAAATTGTCCATTTGATGGTTGTCTCCTGCTGCATAATGATCACTAATATCCTCCCTCTCTCTGCAGAGATCCAGAGAAGACTCATGGCTAGAACATCGATCTGGTCGAGAGGATTCCTCACTATAAAGAAGACACGAATAACTGCATCCAGCCAATTCTCAACTACTTGGGGGTTTGGATCACTATTGAACCAATGAGTTCACTACCTCTAGTACTCTTGCAACACATTTAGCATACGTGCATCCTATACAAGTAGTATTATTAGTAAATTCTTCTCTCTTGGTGGTGGTATCATTGGTACACCACATGTGGGTGCTATATATGGAAATGGTCACTATAAAGAAGCCTCATCACTAGGAAGACCATCCTCGTGATCACAAATTGGAATTATTTCAGGCAGTATGAATTAAGAATCCATAAATAGACCAAGATGTACCATGGTAAATAGAGTGTACCTGGTAAGCATAGACCAACCCAAGAAATACATGAGTATAAACTCTATTCTATATGATCTAGGTACCATTTAATTTTCCATACAAATAGTTTTTTAATGCACTGAGTGAAAAACATGAATTCATAATCTTAGTGTATGGATACATCATCCATCACACAAACAATAGAGTACATAATCTGAAATCCAATCTCGATACAATTAACGTTGTTGCCGCAACCCACCTCACACACTCTATATTCATTAGGTAGAACTGACATCCTCTAATAACACTTTTTCATACACTATCCATCGAGTCCCCTAAAGTGATTACCCTAATACCACCTCCCATTGGACAAGAACTAGAGACTATCTGTGAGTAGGCCTATCCCACAAATGGGAGGCCTTTTCCAATGTAACATTACACATGCACACATCTCCAAGAAATAGTGAGGAACTCAATCAACTAAGTAAACATGCATTAATTCCACTAATATACTCACACAGAGTAACAATGAAAAAAAGTAGGTAAACAGGGCTAGAATACAAGCCCAACTAAAAGGAAAAGTTCAAGTTCCTGAAATTTGACTGCAAGAAACACTAAATGAAGGGTAGTTATAGAAACAACTGTCTCAAGTCCCTAATACACACATCATCTGTCAGGCCCCTCACTCAGCACCACCAGGTCCACGTCCACTAATTACTCTGTCAATATGTCGATCGTCTTCACAAGACACAACACATCTGGGAATATCCTGTGTAGGGGAGAGTAAATAAAATACTCATTGAAGACCCTAAAACAAAAAATAAAAATACTACTAAAAAATTAATTGTGTATACCACTATAGAAACACACAAAGTAAATCAATAAATAATCACATAAATTATAGTCAATAAAGTCAGATCATACATGTATATGACTAACGCACGATGATAAGGATTCCTAGTGGAAGAAAATATATATCAAAGTCCCTATAACATAAGAAGTGTCGGTATATCCCATGGCATCGATGGTGCAAGAGCGTCAATGGAGCATGAGGATTCAATAGTGCACGGGGTGTCGATGGCACCTGAGGCATCGATGGTGCCCGAGACATCGATGGCACCTGAGGCATCGATGGTGCCCGAGACATCGATGGCACCTAGAGAATCGATGGTGCCGGGAGCATCTATGGTGCATGAAGCTTAAATGGCACATGGGTATTCGATGGGTAATGAAACCACCATGTCCCATAATAACTAAGTCACATCCTACCAATATATTTCCATTTATAGTGTTCTTGTTATAGGAGAACCTACAACTCAATCCAATAGGCCTCATTCCAACATCCATTAAAACTCGCATAAAGTAACCCAAAATCACCACCTTATCACAAGGTTCCCGACACAATAGATAGCTTGGAAAATGGACATACAACTGGAATGTTATGTCAATTTTTCTAGAAAAGTATGACATGAGTCTGATATGACCTGCCATAACCTACTCGACCCATCTGGCACCACCAGACCCTACCCAGCCATACCTAACCCAGTTTGGCCTAGTTCCACCCACTACGCCACAAGAGCGGCCCAAATTACTCAGTCTGGGCAACATCATACGGTCCGGACACAGCCCACCCTAGCCACATCGATCTAGTCAACGTGGATCTAGATCGCATTTCATGCGGCTGGCTCGCATTCCCCGCTAAAACTCATGGCTATACTGTAAGTCCCTCATCTGATGCGTCTTTAACAAAAATACCTACTCCATTGTAGTGTCCTGTCACGACCCTCCAGTCATGGCCCTCATTTCACTATTGACAGTATCCACCAAAGTGGGCCATATGTTGTCCGGACAAAGCAAATCCATGTTACAGTCACCACCACAATCTCGGTACGGCCACCGCCACATAAGAGTTCACCATCGGGGAGACCTCCATGCATCATCAGACCCTCACGCAGCTTCCGCAATGTGCCACCAGGCATCGCCCTACACTTCCACTAACACCCCTATTTAACGGGTCACCACTGCGTCTAGCCCTGGTTCCATGGGTCATCTTCACTGCTCTGATGCTCCATTTTTTGAAACGAATCCACTTTAACTATCCTCAAGTCATAACCTTCACTCCCCTAGGCCTTGATCTTCCTTACTAGCACTCTAGGGGTCTGATCTCCTTTAATTCCTCCCATACAATTGTGTTGTGACAATGAAGGTCCAACTATGTGGTACACCAAGAATGAGGATATAAGGATAACATAGACCCCACAAAAAAAATATCATGCCCTTTTTTCAGTGATAATCCATTATTGTATGCAGAATCATGATGAAAACAACGTCCGAACAATCACCAAGATTTATTCCCTTTAATATTGTAACAATTATCCCTCCCTCAAGAATGATCAAACTGCATATCAACTTATCATTGGGTTTGGAAAATGGTTTTTTGATGTGTGAGGATGGAATCCGGAAGATCTCATCAAACCCTAGTTCGCTGATTTTCTCTCAAAATTCTCTGTCGCCCCCTTGATTCATTCTTTTATATATGGATTCGATCTTAATTGGGAAACTACAGTTGTTAATCAAGAGAAAAATGAAAATAAACATTCGGATATGGAGGTTCCATTCCCGGGGAATGCTCTTCTGGATTCTGGATCTAACCCTCTAACCAGTGGAGCACCGCGAGGTATTTCATTCCTTGAAGCTCTTAAAGGATATTCAGTTTCCTCTTCTATAGGTGAATAATCTTGCTCGACCATCAAGAGACTGGATGATGGAGGTTTTTCCGTTAAAGCAGATCCTGATGCAATTGCACAATTCCAAAATCTCTGTAAGTTTTCTTTAATGGGTCGTGTCTCGTATGCTAAAGGAGACAAACCCTGGTCCTATGTTGAAATGAAACAAAGGATATCTATCTGCAGGGGTATTACAAACTGGAAAATGATCCCCTTGGATAATGTCTTTTTTCATATGCTTCCGTACTCTCAAGAGGATCTTAATTCTATTTGGAAGATAGGTAATTTATTGTTGAAGCCTGGTTTTATGAGACTCTCGGAGTAGGATTTTTCTTTCAATCTGAATTTACAGAGAGGCAAGTCTGCTCAAATTTGGCTTAGGTTCCATAACATAAATTGGTTTTTTTGGCATCCAAGAATACTAAATGATGTAGCAGCCTGCATTGGTACCCCTCTTAAAATTGATCAAAGAACCCTTAATGCTGACTTGGGTATGTATGATAGGGTTTTAGTTGATGTCATTATTGATCCCAAGACTCCTAAAACTATCTCTTTTCATGCCAACGATTACAAGACAGTAATTGAGTTTGAATATAAAAATATGCCCTCTTTCTGTGACTTCTGTAAAATTGTTGGTCATTCTATCCAAAATTGTAGATTGGTTCATAGAGCCCCCAATTATAATAACCCTTATGATTGGTCTGCAGTTAGAAAAAATAAGAAGGATAGAGTCCCCCCCCCACTGATAAAATTGACCCTTTACAAGCTAAACCTGGAACGTGGATTCCTAAAACCCCAAAAGAACCTGGGGTAACCTGGGCTGACCATGTGGAACAACATTAGAAGGATTTTCAAGATCAATCCATCAAGGAAAATATAGAAAATGTTGATAATCTGTTTAATCATTCCCCCTTGACTGGGTCTCATGATGACCTTGATTCCTCCTTAATTTTGGGACATGTCTCTATTCCTGAAGATCTTCCTCTTGTTCCCATTTCACAAACTCATAAGGGTGAGTCTTCTTTGAAAAACTGTATGGATTGATCATCATCTGGAACCTAGTGCAAACCACCTCTTCCTTCATCTGTGTCAGGCAGTTCACCTGCATGTTTTCATGACTCCGGCTCTTCTGAAATGATAGCATGCATCAGGGAGGTCTCTCCATCACCTGGTCCTTTTTCCTCTGAGACATTTTCCAAAAACAATACTTCCTCCTCAGCTGTCTAGTCTGCTGTTCCTGGTAACCAACCTGCCACATCTGCAGATTGTTCAATCACTGTTCCCATGAAGAATTCTCCCAATATTGTGGTTGATGTGAATCTATCAACCTCCGAGCCTTCTGAAACAGAACCAGCTTCTGATTCGTTGACCCTTCATCAGAGGATCTCTGTTTTGGATGGTAATCCCTCTACTTTGGTGGCTAATTCAGCTTCTGACATGGGTCCCGTGAATCCAGTTTCAGTTATCAATCTTGTATGTGTCTTGACTATTTCTGAATTTAAGGCAGGATGTAACACTGCCTATCCTGAGGCCAAAAAGGATAAAATATGTTCCCCTAATCAAACCACTTCCCCTAGGAATACTAGGGGTCAAAGTGAAAATAATAAAAAGAAAGGGGGTTCAATTAAGAAGAGTAAATAATTATTCATATTCTCTACTCGAATTTTCAGGGGATTGAAAACCCTGGAACTCTTAATGTTTTGAAGCGTTTTATTTTTACCCACTGTCCTATGCTGATTTCCATTGCTGAACCTAAAGTTAATTTTGTTCCCAAATTCATACATCTGTGTAACCTTGGTTTCTCTTTCTTGGGTGCTTGTAAAAATGGTTATATGGATTCTCTTTGGATTTTCTATCACTCCTCTCGGAAAAATGTCAAAAATTTTAGTCTCTCTGCTCAAGCTTTGACGTGCGATTATTTCCTTGATAGCACTCACATATACAATACGTTTGTTTATGCCAAAACTAATTACCTTGATCGAAGATCTCTTTGGAAGGAGATTTCTGACATCAATACCATGATTCAAGATCCATGGGTATTGGTTGGGGACTTTAACTATATTTTTTCACCCTCTGAAAAATTTGGCCACCCCTTCGCCTCTATCCCCGCCAGAGAATTTAAAGATTCCATTGAGGGAAATAATCTCATTGCGATTAACCTTACTGGTGCTCAATTCACTTGGTATATACACCACTACAATCGCGTGGTGTCAAGTAAACTTGATAGATATTTCACTAATGATTCCTCGCTTGATAATTATAAACAAATCTTGTGTGCCACCCTTACTAAACTTGCTTCTGATCATCATCTGATCTTAGTCAGCTTTCCTCAATACTCTCGGAAACCTTCCTTTCCTTTCAGATTTAATTTGGCCTGGTCTTCAGACCCAGATTGTGTCTCTCTTATCAATTCTTCCTGGACTAATATGGGCAATCAAAAGGATGCCTTTGCGTGCACCACTAATTTCAAAAATCTTAAAATCATTCTAAAAAAATGGTGTTCTGATAAAACTGCTTTAATTGACAAAGATATCCAAGATTTAGAAAATGATTTGTCTCTCATTCAAATTCATAACACTTCATTCAGTTTCAATTCTGAACCATAGGATGAAATCAACATCTCTTCTAAATTGATCTCTCTTCTAAACATTAAGGATAACTTAATGAAGAAAATTTTTAAAACTAAATGGATCAATGATGGGGATATAAAAACCAAATTTTACAACTCTCTTCAACGGATTAGGAAGTCTTGTAATCCTCTCTCTCGCTTAAGAGTTGAGGGTAATATCATTGATTTTGAAGAACATATTGCTAATCATGTTGTTTCCTACTTCACTGACATTCTCAATGGTCCTAACATCAACAAAGATATCCTACCAAACATTATTCCTTCTTTTGTTACTTCTGAGGATAATTGTCTTCTCAACTACACCCCACTTGATTCTGAGATTAAGGAAACTATCTTTGGTTTAAATCCAGACAGTGCCCCGGGCCCCAATGGCTTCAACAATGGCTTCTATCAAAAACATTGGGATGTCCTTCAAAATGATGTCTGTAATTTAGTTAAATCTTTCTTTGAAAAAGTGGTTCTCCCTCATGCTTTAAACTCTCAATTCTTCACGTTAATTCCTAAAGTTGACAATGAGGATTAAATTCATATCTTCCGACCCATTTCCCTCTTAAATTCTCTCTTTAAAATTATTACTATGATTCTTGCTAATAGGATCCCTAATATTAGAAACAAAATTGTCTCCTGGAACCAGTTTGGTTTCATTAAAGGTCGATCTATAAAAGATTGTATTTGCCTCACCTCGGAATCTACCAATTTTTTGAACAGAAAAACTAGAGGTTGGAATATTGCTCTTAAGAAGGACATCACTAATGCCTTCGATACAATTGACTGGACCTTTATTTTTAAGGTCCTCTCTAGTTTTGGCTTCAATGATTCCTTTATCAATAAAATCAAAATCATTTCCAACTCAGCCAATATATCTGTTCTTATTAAAGGCTCACCTAGGGGTTATTTCAAATGCTCCAAAGGCATTAGGCAAGGAGACCCTCTTTATGCTATCATTTTTTATATCGCTGAAGACTATCTTAGTAGACTGGCCTCGCTCAACGTTGAGGGAGGCCGAATCAAACCTATCATTGCTTCTACAAATCTCCATGATCCCTCTCACCTGCTCTATGCCGATGATATTATTTTCTTCCTTCTGGGAGACAAATGAAATATTAACAACCTTAAATCCATCAATTATCATTATGAGGAGGTTTCTGGAAAATTCATTAATTGGAAGAAATCTTTTATTTACTTTGGTAAAAACTTCCCCTCGAATAGGAAAACTCATATCTCCAATGTCTTAGGGGTTAAGGAAGGATCCCTCCCTTTTACTTATCTGGGTGTTCCCCTTTTCTGGGGTC
The DNA here is from genome assembly GCA_963277665.1 of Viscum album. Lineage (NCBI taxonomy): Eukaryota > Viridiplantae > Streptophyta > Magnoliopsida > Santalales > Viscaceae > Viscum > Viscum album. The sequence continues at coordinate 1,914,273,449 of OY728125.1, read as the reverse complement.
GACCCAAGGCTTTTTATTTTATTAGTTTCGTTGATCAAGTTCTAAATCAATTTTCTTCCTAGAAAGGTAAATCCCTTTCAATGGCTGGAAGAATTTGCCTTGTTAAATCCAAGATTGTCTCTAAGCTAGTCTACTCCATGATGGTCTACAAATAGCCTTTGGGGCTGATAAAAAGGCTCAATGCAGCTATAAGAAATTTCATCTGGAGTGGAAGTACTCTGGAAAAGAAATTGGATATGGTATATTGGGGCACTTGCTGTAAACCTATTGAAAATGGAGGAATCAGCATTAAGAATCTTAAAATTTTTAATGAGGCCCTTCAGGGAAAACTTACATGGTCCATTATCCATAATAACTCCATTTCTATGAGATTCCTCAAAAACCGATTCCTTGATAAGCTTTAGTCTGGTTCTTCTAATTACATGACTTCTTCTATATGGCCTTCAATTAAAGCTTCTTTTCACTCTATCATGGAAAATTATAGATGGCTTGTTAGTAAAAATTCTTCTTTAAATTTCTGGTTTGATAAATTGACTGCCCACCCTCTTATTTCTGATATGCCTAATACCTTTTCCCCTAATCCCCCAAATTTCTCTATTAGGGAGATTTTCAATTCCCCTGATCCTCAACATCCGAATAATATCAAGGGGATTGTGGAAAATTATTATTTCACTTCTAATGAGGATGTCCTTGTATGGGAACCTTCTCATAATGGCCTATTAGATTCTAAAAAATTTTATCGCTATCACTTCCCTAATGAGGATGAAACTTTTAATTGGGTTTCCAAATTCAATAAAGCCTGGATCAAGCCTTCTCGTCTCACTCTTATGTGGCGTATTGCGGATCAAAAAATTCCAACTGTTGTTTTCTTGCAATCTTATGGCTTTAATCTTTTCTCTAAATGTAAATTATGCATCCTGCATCACGAGGACATCAATCATCTTTTTTATCTTGTGACACTACTGTGGCCCTTTGGCATTACATCTTTGTCCTTTTTCGATGCAGTTGGCTCTTACATTCTATTATTTTCTCTCAACTGAAAAGAGTGTTGTATTTCCCAAGATCTCCCCAAATCAAGAATCCCTTTCTGACGGCTGTTGCGGAGCTTATGCATACTCTATGGTATGGTAGAAATGACTCATTTTTCAACAATAACTCTTTTAATCTTAATGCAGGAAAATTAAGGATTCTGCTGGCTATAAAGGAAGTGGCTACGATCCAAAAAGATTGTTGTGACAATTCTGTCACAGATTTTGAAACCCTTTTCCGAATTGGCATCAAAGTTATCTTCTTGAAGCCTCGCTACACTATTGAAGTTTTCTGGAAGGCACCTCTTCCTGGATGGATTAATTTAAATGTGTACTGTGCTTCAAAAGGGAATCCTAGTCTTTCTGATTGAGGAAGAATTTTCAGAGACCATCAGGACCGAATCCTCAGATGTTTCTTTGGAGGCTGCGGAAATGCTTCTGCGCTAGAGGCCAAAATGATTGATATCATTCATGTAGTCTCCTATGCAAATCTTTTCAACTGGAAGAATATCTGGATCGAGAGCGACTCCACTACTATTGTACAATCCATCTGGAAGGGTGATGTTCATCTGGCATGGTCTCTCACCCCCAGATGGATGGATTGCCTCGCTGCGCTCAACGACCTCTACTTTGTGGCCACTAATACCTATCGGGATGCTAATATGATCGCTTATGGGCTTCCCAACTTGGGAGTCACTCATGAGATCACTTGGAAGAATGAACTCCCGCAAGAGGTAATTCATGTTTTTGTTAAGGACTCTAGGAAATTGCCCTCTTTCCGTCTGATGAAACTTGTTTGTGACTCATTATTTTTGAATAAAGATCTATGTTCTGGTCTTTTGACCAGAACCCACTTTTTTAAAAAAATATTATCGTTGGGTTTTTCCACATTCATTATTTGATTATATGAGGGGGAAAATAAATATACAAGAGATCGAAACCCTACATCGAGGTCGGTTCTATCGTTAATGAAGTGCAAGGTTCTTTATCCTAGTTGAACCTTTATCTACCATCTTTCATCACCATTTGTCGGAGAGGATTAAGTATCCTTAGCTCAGATGAATTTCTAGGATTATAGAGATAACCCTATATTCCTTAAAATAGGCCTTAATTAAAAGAAACCATCAAACCATCAAATAAAATATGTTCATTAAAATAGTTTTCTGATGGTTACGTCCAATTTCAAACATTCACAACTGACTCAGGTAATTAAATGTTAGGCCACGATTAATGTAAATTCGATGCTCTGAATGCAACAATGCCCTCATATTTCGAATCTAGAAAACCATTTTTAAGTTTTTCCTACTTAAATAACAATACTTCCAAGTTATTTATAAAAGAAACACAATAATTGTCACAATATCATTATGGTAACATCAAGCCTTATAATTTTACATCGTCTCAGTCCTTAGTCTTGTAATTTTCCAAGTTACATTAGAAAAATAAAACCTAAAATTTTTTGAGTCAGTAAATATGTTCTCTAAAATTTTATGATCTATGTTACATTCAAGAAATTTTTTTTTGTGGGGAAAAAAGTTAAATACTTTTAAAATTAAATTCATTTTCCATCTTTTTTAGTGCTCCAAATATGATATTAAATTCAATTAACATAATTTCAATAAATTTACATTGTTAATTTTTATTAGCATGTGGTCTCAATTTATTTATTTTATAGGTCATATTATTATTTTTAATGAGATTACAGTGGGGTTTAACATTTCATAAAAATGAATCAATACTATCTAGTATAGAGAATATTTATATAGATTTCATAAATATGTTTTCTGACATTGATTTTTTAAACTATATATTTTATGGCAATTTTGGATTCCCTATGTTATATGTTTCACACTAATGTAAAAATATATTACCAGACTGTTGTAGAATAAATTTACCCAGTATTTTAGATTTATAGGTTAACTCGAATCTATTAGATAATGATGATGGAGACATTAATTTTGTAATTTGAAAACATAAAACCCAATAAGATTTTGACACAATGCTTGAAAAAAATGGAGTTATCTTAAGACCAATTTATTGATTTTTTTATATAAAATATAGGATCTATATACTACATCTGTAAGACACAAAAATTTACAAATAGATTTATTACAGAATGCAGGGATCACTATGTCTCTACAAATGCAACTATGTAATAACCTAGCCTTGTAAACATATGTGTGTCACTTTTGTGATATGAATTTTGAAAATCTAATTTACACGGTTATGATGAGTACGTTATTTCGGTTTCAATAAGAAAATCACAGTTTTTGGTTAATAGTAAAATACCCATACGAATAGTATCATACCCTTATGAATAGTGATATACCCTAATGAATAGTAACATTACCTATGATAGTGCATAAATAATATTGACATTGGAGTACGATATACCAAATTTTTGGAATAAGTAAATAAATGTTATAAATGATTTTTTTAAAAATAAATTATTATTTTAATTAAATATTAAATTATTCATTTGAAGAAAATTATTTTTGAAACATGGAATTGATTTTTGGATTTGAGACATCTACAAATGTTTGGGGTGAACTTTTTGGATTTTTTTTGAAATGCGTGAATTTATTATGTATAGTGAAATATAATAATTTACCAAATAAACTAAATACACAAATTATTGAGTTATATATGATGTTCTGTTGATGTAAGACCAATTTATTAGGATTTAAATGAGGAAAATACTATTCATGGTCAGGGAATACTCACTATTCTTTGTCTTGAGGGGAAATGATAAATTAATGAATATAAAATTTTGAAATCCCCTCTCCCCTCCACTCTTAAACCCACCATCACTGCCTCTTCTCATCACTCCTCTCATGACTTGTACATTCTCCCGATATTGTTTAAATATTCTCCCAACCTCCTTACCCATTTCCAGAAGCCCTTGGTCTCATAAATAAAAAAAATAATCTCCCTTAAAGAGTCTCTCCAAGGAGATTGGTTCAAGATGTTAATTCATCTTTTCAATTCATTCCCTTTCCTTTCATGTTCATTTGTTTTCTTTTTCTAATATTTCCTCTCCTTATCCATAAGTTGTGAGGACAGCAGTACCTTACATGTTATTGAATTTTTTCATGATTGTGGAATAATTTATCATCATCTATTCCTTTTACCTTCTTTTATACTAGTAGCTAGAACACCATCTAAGATGTGTCAATTTCCTACATTCATGGATGATGGGTTGTCGATTTATATTATCATTCTTGATTCTGATCATGAAACCATTCTTGTTATGGTTGAAACTAATTAATATATATTTAGTATACCCTATTTATGGTTATTTAATACCTTTGTACAAACAACATTAATTTATACCGAAAAATGAGTTCGTTGAAATCAAAACCCACAAAGTAAAAGAAACAGTTATCATTAATGTTCAATGTAAAAATTCATCCTCATTCCATGTAACCAAGTTATATAAAAGATTATTAAAAAGTATGGATGTTTATAAATAATATTTAATCTCTATTATGGATATATACATCCATTCCACATTAACTCTATTACATAAGAACATGTGAACTGTTGTTGAAAATCAAGAAAGAAAACACTCTGGAGCAACGAAATTCAATATTATAGCATATAAATAAAGATATAAATGAACTAAAATAAATTATAATAAACTAAATACATGTCTAATGGGTTATGAATTATGTTATTAATGAGTATAATTTCATATTATATAACCCTAATTTCAAGAGGGGAAGACATTCAGATTTAATGTAACAGATGTCTTAACTCAATTTAAATTCACTGAGTTAAAATCAATGTCATTGGTTTTGTATTTTTCCAGAATTTTTTTGAATGACCTATGATTATTTTATAAAATATATCCACTTTTATTTTGGGGGTTTATATTTGTCGCATGTTATTATGTCATTGATTTTCCTCAATCTAATGATACATTCTTGGAGAGGGTTTCTTCGTCTGAATTCTTTCTTTGTGAGATATTCTGTATTCACTATGATTACTTTTGTGTGGTGAATGAATAATTCCAATTTTTGTTTCATAACATGAATTTAATTATTTTAATGAAATAAAATGTATCATTTTATAAATATTAAATTTGGTGCATAGGGTTTGATTTATTACAATATAGTAAGTATTTTTTTTACCTGAACCTCCATTTTCATTCTGGTTGCTCTTATTCTCTATTCACTTCAATGAAATAAAATTTTATTCTTATTCACTCCTCATTAAGTATATATGAATTTCTTATATATGTGTACCAATCATAATCCTTCTTTATTTTGTTGGAAGATACATGTTTTAAAATAATCTTTCAAAAATTCCATGGAAAGGAAAGTTTGTTTCAAGAAACTTCAAATATTCATACCTATATTGATGTTCTATCTATAATATTTTTAAGAAATATTTATAATTATAAATAAGTCATAATAAATTATATATTGGTTCATTTCTAGTTTTATTAAATAAAACATACCTTTGAGATTTAAAATCTCTTTAATGAATTCCTTAAACCGCCCAAAAATTTTTTAATTCTAAAGCTTAACTAAAATAACTTTTTACATAATTTCAATTCAGTAAAACTTCATTTAGTCCTCAAATGTAATCTCAATATCATTAAAATTTCTTTTTCGTGTAATAAATTTTTTAAAACTATACTTATGGAAAATTAAAATGATTTACTAAAAGAACTCTTCTTTCTATTGTAAAATTGATTTTTTCTCCTCATTCTTTACCTTTTTGATATATATGTCGTGTTCAAAACTTATTTCATTATTGTATTTTGGTATTTCATATTGACAGTTTCATTATTCTCATTATATTATAATGGATTATGATATGAATGTATCATAGTGGTATGGGACAATTTGGAATATTTATGGATTATTTACTCATGAGTTTTTCAATGGTCTCATATAAAAGTATCCTTATTTCTGTCAACATCTTTTGATGATTATGTATCGTCAAATATATGCAAATATTGAGAAGGAATATTCTACTTGTATTAAATCTATATATATGTAATGTGTTATAAATGCAGTGGCAGGTGGGGCCTATTATAGCCCCTCGATGCATTGACAGGTCTCATGAGACAAATGAGTTGGTGAAAAATCCATTGAGTTTGTTTCCAAAAAAATTAGAGGGGTTTATACCCATAGACATAAATAGTTTCGAAGGTATTGTGGTATCATGTACCAGATACATGATCCCCAATTAATATGAGTTCTTTTTATTCATTTTCAGTCATTACTGTCCATGATGATTTAACTATGACAAAACATATGGATGTTGTTTCAGTCTCAGTTTATCAAAGGCATGTGTTCTTTATTTATTCACCATTCCATATTGAATATGAAAAATTGTTTATGAATTAGTTATTATTTATTCATGATTGTTCTATTTTTAACCCCTTAAGAGAATTTCATCTCAACTCTTTAATTTGTTTCCCTTCAACATGATACGAAGAGGAGACCATTTATTGAGTTACCATGGATGCAACCTTTTAGTTTTTGTTATGTATTTGTATGTAACCTTTCCTAATGTAATACGAGTTACATGTATGTATCTAGTTTCTTCAGGACTACTAAGCTACTCAGTCCTTCAGGATTTGATTTCCTGTAATCATTCCAATGTAATTTGTAATGCACTAACTCCAGCGGGGTTGGCGCGTTACAGTTGGTATCAGAGAATGTTTTTTAGAAAATTTGGGACGAATATTTAGAGAATGTAGGTTAGAGAACAAAGAACTAATATATAATTTGAGGATATAAAAACAATAACATCCTATGATTTTGGTAAGTAATATATTGAGTGGATCTTTCTATAAAATGCATCCATGTCTGGATACAAACAGGTAGATGTGGATCTGGCACAGATGTACCTAGGACTGAAAACTCTGACAAAGAGTTTTGGGCTTGACCCAGGGTATCCTGGTAAACGACCACAGGCCTTGCTGCAGTGTTGGTTTGACACTCCTAGGAGATATTCTTATGATAATTCACATTTTATTTACCCACAATTGTGATGGATTTATGTCCCCAATGTAACCAAAGTATATAGTTCTAGGATTTACTATGCATAAATTTATTCTATGTTCTATACCATGTTTAATGTTATAGAGAGTTCATAATTTTATGAGATAATATATAATATGTAATTTATTAGATATGGTTCCTAGTAGAAGGAATTAAAAATTCACCAATGAATGGGATATGAAGAGTAAAAAGGATCATATCTCTAATGGTCTTAAGTCATCTTTTCATAGCAATATTATCTCCCATGTATCCTCATCATATGATGAAATAATATCAATTGTTAACATGTTAGGTAATGAAATCTCTGATTCCTATGGATTCTAAAGGATGAAAAATAATAATTGGATGTTAGAGATATATGGGGATAATGGGAAGAAGGAAAGAAGTGTTTTCCAACAAGTGATAAAAATGGAAATAATCAATTAGGTAAATGATTTAAGGGAATGGGTGTTTGCTACTACTGTGAAGAAATTGGACACCAAGATCATGATTTCAAGGGTAATAAAATGGTTTCCAATGTAAATTGCTTCAATTGTAATGAAATGGTAAACTATTCGTACCAATTCCCCAATCGTCAATGGAATACACCCCAAATGATGATTTTTGATACTGATCACATTATGATGCTACCACAGATGATGTAGAATTATTAATATTCCTTGTTAGGAATCATGTCATTTGTATTTTTTGTCAACAATGTACTGGTTGTATGAATTATATGATATATATGGATTGTACTACAATACTCTTTCATTAAGGATTTTTGATCATATGATGAATGGTACAAAGGGAAAGTGATTTAGTAGAAAGTAATATTTTTAGAGAGAAACAAGATTGAGGGAAAGAAAACACAAAATATATATCTGATGTTGAGATAATAATAAAGAAATAATTGATTTAGATAAGTATTGACTACCTTGGAATTGATTATTTACTTGTCGAGAAGTGGTCTATGCATTAATCAATGAATTTTAAAATGGGGAGAGACCTCCGATTCTACCAGTATAGAGTTGATTGTAGAAGAGGGGAATGAAAATTTATATGTAAGTATAATGGATGAGATTTAAAAAATGGTGATATAAATTTTTGAGTAGTCACATGATGATCCTGTTAATCAAGATTCATTCAAACATTTCTTTTCGGGCGTTGGTCTACAGGTTGAGACTCATGTAGATTTGACTGATGGCAAGGATATCAGTGCTCTGGTGGTCTTGGAAGGTCTTATGATCTCATCTTCTAGGGAAGATGAAGGTATGGTGACCCCAGTTTCTACTTCATGTGATTATCCAAAACCCAATATCTGCATTTCTAATGAATTAATAGATGTAGTGGGAGTATACCCCACTTCCTCGACTGTTGACTCTCTTAGTGGCCCTCATTCCCAATCTACTCTGCATGATTTGACTACAAGGGACACCTTGTATTTTACCATATATGTTCAACTAATAATGTAAATATCGATTCTTCTGATAAGGTTATGCCTGTTAACGAAGTGTCTAAACCAACCAAGGTGTTGATTTGAAATGACCTGACACTGGTAGTGGGATATAAGGCCCGTGAGATTATCTCTTCAGGAACACTTACTTCTAATAAACCTTATCTTAGGACTCCAAATGTTTTTCCAATGACCCTATATGTGAATGGAAACTGATTGGAAAAAAATCAAGGGGATGATACTACAAGTTCTTGTAATTTCTCTTTTTCCTCATCTATGAGTAAACATTGAAAGAAATCCAGCCCAACCACCCCTCATGAACCCAGAAGATCAACAAGGAAGAAGGGATCAGGTGGCCCAAAAAATGAGTTCTAACTATAAATGTAGGTTTCAATGAATTTTTTCTTTTATAAATTTCAGTGTATCACAAACTCTGACACTAATATTTCTTAAGAAATTTATTTGGACTCACAAACCATAAATATTTGTTATTGCTGAGCTTAAAATAAATTTTTCTTGGAATATTTTCATTTGTTCTCTTTTGGATATAATTTCCTTGGGGGATGCCAGAATGGACATGCTACTTAAACACATTGGAATATTTAACATTCATCTTTGTTGTTTGTTTATGATTTCAGAAATTCAGTCCAAAAGTTTACTTGTGAATTTTCCTCTCATGGTGTAAATGTTTTATTCACTATGATATATACGAAGAGTAGATATCAAGAGTTACGATCACTTTGGCATGACCATCATATTGACTCTACCGATATCCAAGATCCCTATTTTTTGATCAATGTATCAATGTTATTCTTTACCCTAATAAAAAAACTAGACCGACCCACTCTTCTATCCCATCAAGAGAATTTAAATCTTCTATTGTGTATTGTGACCTTATAGAAATCAGCCTTACTAGTTCCAAGTTTAGTTGGTATAAAAGGCGACAGAATAGGGTAGCAGCTAGAAAACTTGATAGGAATATCAGTAATATTTTTCCTACGATAAATGGGTCTCCATATCTAGTATTACATTACACATGATCAACTCTATCCATCACCCCATTCTGGTCATTCTCATCAACAAGAGTTTTAAATATTCTACCCCTTTTAAATTTTACAATGCTTGGGATGCAGACTCAGATTGATCAAACATTATAAAATATTTTTTGGATATTATGAAGAATCAAAATGATGCTATTGCATGCATTACTAAATTAATGCTCCAAAAAAAGTTTCTCAAGGGTTGGAATATCTCTAAAACTGAACAACTTAACAAGGATATCTCCTCTCTAGAGAGTGACCTTATTCAAATTCAATGCTCCATCACCTGCTCAAATTTTTCTCTTGATCCTCATCTTAAAATTAGTACCTCATTGAAGATCAACTCTCTTCTAAAACATAAAGATAGCATGCGAAAAAAAAATTCTAAACGAAGTGGATTTAGGATCAAGAGAGGAATATTATGTTCTACAACTATCTCTAAACAATGAAAAATCATATTGGCCTCTTTCCTTCCTTAGATATGATTACATCCTTCTTGACACTATGGATTCCAATTCTAATCATGTTGATGCTTATTTTCATAATATTTTCAGTGGTATGGATGTTTTCAATGATCTTCTTCCTGATATCTTATTGTATATGGTGATAATTAATGATAGTGACTATCTATTAAGAATACATCATGATCATAAAATCAAGGACACTATTTTCAACTGCAACACTAATAGTACCGCAGGAACTGATGGTTTCCTCAATGGCTACTTCCAACATTAGTTGGAAATCATTAATTTGGATGTATGCAAACTGGTCAAAAACATCTTCTCTACTAGTGTTCTCCCATATGTGATAAATGCTCAATTACTTACACATATTCCAAAATTGGAAAATGCCTATAATATTCACCTTTTCAGACCTATTTCACTCATCCACACCATTTATAAATTTATCTATAAAATCCTTGCTAACAAAGTTACCAACATTGGAAATAAAATTATTTCGTGCAACCAATTTGGCTTCAATAAAGGTAGGTCTATTCAATATTTCATCATCCCTCCTTCATAATGAACTATTATTTTGAACAGTGTCACTAGTGGAGGCCGTGTGGCAATTAAACATGACATTATAAAAGCTTTTGATACAATGGATTGGAGTTTCATCTTAGTGGTTCTCAAAAACTTTTTGTTTCATGATTTTTTCCCTCGTATGATATTTTCTTTATTCATTTAGGCATCCATCTTGGTGTGGGTCAATGGGGATCCTAAGGGCTTCTTCAAATGCACCAAGAGAGTTAGGCAAGGTTATCTTCTTTCCACAATTCTTCTTGATATTTCTAAGGATTACATAAATTGACTTATCAAGGACCTTGTGGATCAAAACAAGATTAAACATATTTAGGCTTCTAGAAACTTAAATGATTCCACCCATATTTTATATGATGATGATAATATTCTGTTCCTAAAAGGTAATAAAAAGAATATCCAAAACTCCAAAAATTCCATGACTCATTATGAAGAAAATTTGGGTCAAGTGGTAAGTTGGAGAAAATCAATTGTCTTAATTTGGATGAATTTTTCCTCTAACAGAAAAAGAAATATCATCAATTACTTAGAAAACATGGAAGAATCATTCTCCATCACTTATGTTGGTGTTCCTATATTATGGGGAAGACCTAAATCTAGTTACATTCACAGAAATGATGATCCAATTACCAGGAATTTTTTTTGGCAGGAAAATATCTCTCTATGGCGAGCGTAAATTGTCTTATTAAATATACAATTGCTTCCAAAATTGTTTACTCAATGATGGGTTTTAATTGTCATGCTGGTATTCTTATGAAAATCAATTGTTACATTAAAAAGTTTGTTTTTTCTAGTAGTATGATTGAAAGGAACTTGTGACCAGTCCTTTAATCATTTGTTGAAAGACTGTTTACAAGGGTGGTCTTGGAATAAAAAAACATAATCTTTTTATTGATTCTCTCCAAGCTAGGATGATTTGGAGGCTGCTCCATAACATCTATGATTCCACTGTCTTTCTCAAAAAGAAAAGATTTATTACCAAGATCAAGAATGGTAATCTGGACTACATTACTTCTTCCATATGGTTGTCCATTGGGCAACCCTTCAGCAGCATCATGAACTACTCTAGTTGGATGGTTAGAACTAAATCCTAAATGAACTTCTGGAAAGACAACAAGATTGGTGTCCTTTTAATCACTATGCTTCTCCCACCACTCATCCGAACAATACCAACTATTCTATTAGGGATGTTTTTAACTACCATGACATGACCATACCAAATCAAATCAGTCATATCATTAACAATTATAATTTCTCCAATGCTATGGACATTCTCATTTGGGAACCATCTTTTAATGGCCTTCTTGATTCCTAAAACTTCCATAAAAACCATTTCATAAATTCATATTGTAGACTTTGTTGGTGGAATTCTTTTATAAAACCTTGGAATAATCCCTCGAGATTTATTCTTATTTTGTGTATTCCATATAATAGGGTATCCAATGATGTGTGCCTATAATATTTTGGGATTCATATTTTCTGTAGATTTCATATGTGCAATCAACATAGAGTGGATGCTAATCATTTTTTTCTCTCGTGTGCTATAACTGCAGCTCTCTGGAATTACATTCATGACATATTTGGTTGCAGAATGTTACTTCTTGATACTATCTGCTCTCAATTGTAGTGTTGTTTTAATTTTGATTCTACTCTGCAAATAAAAAATCTTTTTCTAAATGCAGTTGCGGAACTCCTAAATGTGATCTGGTATAATAGAAATAATTTTCATCTAAATAGTTTCTCATTCATTCTCACTTTAGGTAGGACATGTATTCTCACTACCATCAGGGATTCTGCCTCACTTCAAAAAGCTCATTGTGACAACTCTGTTGGTGATTTTGAGATCCTTCACTATCTTAGGATTTCAGGAATTACATACAGCCTGGAAGTACCATTGAGGTATTATGGAAATCTTCTATTCGAGGATGGATCAAATTTAATGTCAATGGTGCCTTGAATGGAATAATGGGATCTACAGGATGTGGTGACATATTTTGAAACTATCTTGGGAGGTGTCATGGATGATTCTTTGGAAGATTTGGTATGACCTTGTATCGTGAAGCAGAAATGATTGGATTAATCCATGCTATGGTCATTTCTATAAAAAGGGTTGGAATAATCTTTGGGTTGAGTGTGATTCAACTACTATTGTCTAAGCTATTTGGAAGGGGGTGGTGTATCTTTCATGGCAGCATACTTCCCACTGGATGAATTTCCTTGCTTCACTCACAGAAGTCCTCTACTTTGCCACTCAAGCCATTCGTGAAGCGAACATGGTTATTGATATACTTTCCAACAAGGGGGTAATCAAGATATTACTTGGCTGGATGATTTTCTTAGGGATTTGATCTTGTTTTATTATAATGATTATAATATGATTCTCTCTTTCAGAATCTTGTAACCCCTTTTTTCTATGTTTAATAAATTGTGTCTTGGTATTAGAATGAGGATCCACCTTTTAAAAAAATTATTATTGAATTAATAAAATTTAGAAAATTATTTCTAAAATATGGATTTCATTTTTGGATTCTACAAATCGAAAAATTGTTTTGGTGAATGTTTTGGATTTTTTTTAAATACTCAAATTTTTGATGAATAATGAAATACTAGAAATTATAAAATATGCTAAATATAGTAATTATAGAGTTATGTATGATTTTATGTTGATGAATGACCAATTTAATCATATTCACATGATAAAATTACTATTATTCGTCATGTAATACTCATTATTCCTTGTTTTGCGGAGAAAGAATAAATTACTGATTATACAAATGGGAAATCCCCTTTCCCCTCCACTATAACCCCCCGCCACTCTATATTATATTCACTCCTCTCAAGAATTTTTTATTCACAAAATTCTATAAAAATATCCTCCCAAACACCTCCCCCACATCCAACAATCCTTGGTCTCATAATAGACCCAAACAATTCACTTATAGGGGATCTCAAGGAAGTTTTGTTCAAGTGGTAAATTCCTCTTTTCATTTCTTTTTCTTTCCTTTCAAGTTCATTTGTTTTCTTTTTATATTATTACCTCTCCTTATACAAATGTTTTGATGACTCTAGTAATGTACATGTACTGGAATTTAGTCATGATAGTGAAATAGCCTATCATAATCTCCTTCTTTTAGCTTCATCTATGTATCAAGAACACCATCCAAGATGTGTAAATTTTCCACATTCCGGGACGATGGGAATTGGATTTTTATTATCATTCATGATTGTGGTCATGAAAACATTATTGTTATGGTTAAACCATATTATTATATATGGAATATACCCTATGTATTCTTCATTAATTTAGTTGTTCAATTGTTATTAAGTTATAAATAAAAATGTGTTTTTTGTAATCAAAACCGACAAATTAACCAAAATAGTTATCATAAACGTTATATATAATTATTCATATACACACTATGTTACCAAGGTATATAAATGATTTTAACACTTATATATTTTCATTAAAAATATTTAATTTCAATTCTAGATATTTACATCCATTCCACATGAACTGCATTACTTAAGAACAAGAGAACCATTTATGAAAATCTTGAAAACAAACACTCTGGAGCGATAGAATTTCATATTATAACCAATAAATAAATACATAGATTAAATATATAGTATTGTTATAAACTAATTATATGTCTAATAGGTCCATAATTAGGTTATTAATTAGTATAATTTCATATTCCTGGACCTTAATTTCAAGAGGGGAACACATTTGGATTTATGGTAAGCAATATCTTAACTCAATTTACATTCATTGAGTTAAAATCAATGTCATTGGTTTTGTATTTTACCAATATATGTGTGAATGAAATATGATTATTTTATTCTATATATCCACATTTATTTTTTGGGTTTATGTTTTTCACACATAATTATGTCATTTATTGGCCCTCAATCTATTGATACGTTTTTCGTAAGGGTTTCATCATCCCACTTCCATCTTTGTGAGATATTGTGTATTCACTAGTATTACTAGTGTATGGTGTATGTATAATACCCATTGATGATTCATAACAATAATTTTATTATATTAATGATATTAAAATTTTCATTTTATGACAATTAATTTTAGGGAATAGGGATCAATTCATTAAAAAGTAGTAAGTATTTTTTTACACAAACCTCCATTTTCAGGTGGGTTGATCTTATTCTCTATTCACCCCAATGAAATTATTATTTATTCTTATATACCCCTCATAAATACTTTATGTATATTATATATATTTTTACCAATTATAATCCTTCTTTATTTTGTGGGAAGTTACATGTTTTAATATAACATTTCAAAAATTCTTCCGAAATGAAAGCTTGATTCAATGATCGTCAAATATTTATACCTATTTTGATGTTTGCTCTATAATATATATAGGGACATGTTTATCTTATTAAATCACTCATTTTAAATCATATTTTAGTTCATTTTTTCTTTTATGAAATAAAACCTAGCATTGTGCTTTACAATCTCATTAATGAATTCCTTAAAACGCCCTAAAATGTTTTTTTTCTAACGTTTGTTTAAAATCACTTTTTACCTAATTTCACTTTAATAAGAAATAATATAGGCTAAAAAATATAATATCAATATCTATAACTTTTCATTTATGGGATATACATGTATAAAAATATGATTAGTACAAATTATTTACCAAAATAAAACTTCTTTCCAAAGTCAAATGGATTTTTCTACCCACACATTCTCTTTTTTGAGATATATTACTTATTCACCACTTATTAATTTATTGTATTTTGTTATGTTGTAATGAGAGTCTCCTTATTTTCATGATATTCTATAGGATTATAATTTTAATGTTTCAAGGTGGTATGTGACACTTTTGAACGATTAAGGATTATTTCCTAAAGAATTTTTCAATGGTCTCACTTCAAAGTATATGTATTTATGTCAACATACTTTGATAAATATGTGTCCTCAAATATATATAGATATTTGGGATGCATGTTTTAATTGTATTAAATCTATGTCTAAATAATTCTTTGGACATGTAGCGGAGGTTTGGGAACTTTATAGCCCCTCGATACATCGGCAGATCTCATGAGTTAAATCAGATGGCGACAAACCCTTCGAGTTTATTTCAAAAAACAAGATGAGTTTATAGCCAAAAACATAAAAAAATTCGATTATATTTTGGTATCATGTTCTAGATTCATGATGTCAAATTAATAAGCATTCTCTTTATTCATTTTTTTTATTACTATCCATGAGGTTTTCACTGTGAAAAAACCTTTGGATTTAGGTTCAATCTAAGTTAATAAAAGGAACATGTTCTTCATTTATTCACCTTGACATATTGACCAAGTGTAATTGTTTATGATTCAGTTCTTATTGATTCATGCTTCCACTATTTTTAACACTTATTGGGCATTTGATCTCTCCCCTTTTATTGTTTTTCCTTGAACATGTTTTTAAGAAGAGACCATTTATTTAGATATCATGGATACTATTTTTTAGTTTTTATTATGTGTAGTTTTATTTAATATTACCAATGTAATATGAGTTACATAAATGTATGTAGTTTTTTTAATACTACTAAACTACTCGGTCATTCGAGATTTGATTCCTTGTAATCATGCCAATGTAATTAGTAATGCATTGAATCCATTCTAGATTGGTCGGGGCATTACAATTATACTAAAATATTTTTTTTGGGGATTCCATGTTGTCATTTAAACGTGAGAGTCTAAATAGGGGATCCAATCTGGATATGATAACCTTAAAATGAAGATTTAAGGGAATATTGATTCCACATGGTCCTACTAAATGTGGGTGAATAGTTTTTACAATGAATTTATATCTATGATAAAGGATAATAATACATTGCAATCACCCAAACCTAGTGAACTATGATTTATCCAGGAATTTGGATTTCTAATAATGGTAAAAAATTCATTAATATTTAATTTTGAGTAGTTGAAACACCATGTATATTGGTTCCATCTTTCAATGAATCTTAAAATAATTCATTGAAAGGACACATTTTGAATTTGAAATTGAACTAAAGTCAGATGTTTTTTAACGACCCATGATTCTTATACATATATAATACATCATTGTTTTTGAATAATCATTACATTGCACAAAAGAATTTGAGGATTGTAATAGTGTAGTCACATTGTAAACATAGAAAAAAATATTCTAATCAGTTTAAATATCTTAAATATCTCCCATATATATCATCATCTGCAGTACTCTTCAATGGTATACCCTATAGAAAACATCTCCTCACATCATAATGCATGGAAACATGATAAGGGGATACCATATATTCTCATTAATGGTAGAAAAATGATATATAAATCAATGATCATATAAATGCATACGAAATGAATAATGGAATGTGATAATGTAAAAAATAGTTTTAGTTCATACCCAATGTTCTATATATCATAAAAAAGAGTCATCAAAGAAATAATAATAGTACTCAATACATGATTCATACTGTAATAAATGAACATAATCAATGAGAGAATAAAATTGTCATAAATTGATTTTGTGTGCCATACATAAGGATAGAAAATATTATTCTAAGGCAATCTATCCAGACATTTATAGCATGTTATGCTTTGGATAACCACCAATTTACCTACACTGGTGAAGGAACTACAATCCTTGAAAACCCTTTTTTTGGGCATGGTCTGACCACCCATGTACCTTTCTTTTTGTGATTGAGAAATGTAATTGTTTACCATAAATTTTTGGATTGGGATAAATACATGAGTACCCATGGGATAAAAACCAATATAACCTACTCTCTTGGATTGGGAAAATACCCATATAATTTTTGAGATCATATGTCATATAAATTTTCACAATTAATTGGAGTAATATTTTGGTACATACATTATATAATCTATAATCGGCTTAGTCGAAAATATCTTGGTCTCCCCATCATATAAGCTGTAACAAACTTACTAGTTGATATCTAGCCCACCGCAACATATAATTATTATAAAATAAACACTGCATTGATAAAGTAATAATAGATTTATTTTCAGAATTAAAATCATATAATCTACCATTGTTTTGTTTATTACATGATTATCCCATTGAAAAAAAGTGGTTTTATGAAAATATCATTTAATCATGATTGAAAAATGGAAAAGAAAAGAGTTATAGGATGATCACATTGAAACATGATCATCCCGTGGAATATAGAAGGGTTTCATAAAAATATCTACAAAATATGATCAAACGTTGGAATTAAAATGGTGTTGAGAAAAACCACATTGAAACATGATTTAACTTTGGAAAAGAAACAGGTTCCTTAAACATCTGTACACCAAAACATAAACCATTCAATTAAAGAATTTTAATTGGATCCTTGGATAATGTCAAAATAAGGTGTAGTTAACAAAATAGAAAATCATTGAATATGTAGTTTATTTTTTAATCTATTATTTAAAAATATTCTTATCGAATCTATATATTTTTCATTGGAAAATGATTTTAAAATAGTAAAGATTTTGAAATGATTTTTCATTGAGAATATACATGAGAACAGAAACAATAATTTGTGGAAATAATTAAAAATAACTCATCAAATAATAAAATTACTTATAAATTACAATAATATATCATTAAAAACTCCACACATTTTTATAAAATGTTGTTTTGGAAGAAACAAAATTTATGATGGAAGAGATTTTTAATGATGTATTTTTCTAAAAAAAATATTTTATTTATTTTATGTACTAATGAGTGGGAAAATAAAAAGATTATATAATGATATAATCAATAAATATAGAAGAATAAAATACATGATAATTATTGAGAGGCTGAACATGATATTTCAACACAAGGAACTTAATCATATACCATCCTATTAAATGATGAGATTGTATCATAAAGATCTTACTAATTGGGTACCCTTGAATCATAATACCCATAAATAAATAACATAAAATGAAACATAAAATATCATGAGGATGAATAATATTATTATATTAAATTTCATATGTACATTATATTCACTATATGGAAGAATATTTGTGTATAAAATAACATACATCTCAAATACGGAAAAATGAGACAAAAACCCCTTACATATTTGTTATCTTTATAACTGTATACCCCATGTAATAGAGATACTAAAATAGATGTATCGATAGATACAATTTTAATTAGAATTATCATGATACACATTCATTTGTATAATATTAAACACAGAAAAGAAACATTTGGTGAATACATAATTTGTCTCAATAAAACTAAAGGCGAGACAAAAATCACATACCTCAGGTCCTGAATTCCATTGTACTCATTCAAACCTGCTTTATAATAAATATATGTTTTTTATAAAAAAATTAATAATTTATATTCATTTATATAATACCATATATAGTTTTATTACGATCATTTAAAACACATTTATATACAATTCAATATTAATGTAGTGTTTTGGGATGTAAATTATTTGTGTTTTGTATATGTATTGAATTTTTATTATCTTTCCTCATAGTTTGATAATTATATATTCATAGAAAGAATTTAATAAATTATATAAATATCAAAATAATACAGAATATACATATAGGGAGTAATATATTAAATATTTTACTAGGAAATGAAGCGCACTATTCATAGAGACAATAGGTTGTACAAACACAAGAATAATGTTTACTCATTCTTATCATGTTGAAAAAGAAAAATAAAAGTATATATATTTATATATATTATCATCACAGTTTAATTTTTTTCTCATATATGTAATATATTTAAAAAAAACAAACTTAATTACATTCCTTGATTTATATAAATGAATCACATTTCTTCTTGAGGGCATAGTTTCAACAATACAATAAGTGTATTATCGTATTTCCAAATATTTAATGGAATGATGGTTGAGGTTATATAAAGATTTTAGAAGAATAATTTCATAATTTATATCATAAATAAAATATATAAACAATAAATCCATCATTATTACCAATAATAAAAGGTGGTAATAAAAGAACCAATGAAGTCTATTCTTGAGGCTGCAGTCTGGCATAGACAAAGAAGATGATTTTATAACCCACTTGAGGGAATGATATATGGTTTTAGGTATTAACCTCAGAATCAAAAAAATCTATGTATATTATATAAAAATATTTTATTATATTATAATGGTATAATATTAATTTAATTTCGTGGAGAATGATATAAAATGATAACGCTCAGTGAGGATTGTTAACTCTTCCTTGGGAATCTACCATAGGTTTTCAGTAAATAATTTTTTTCATTGAGTTTTTTTCATGAATAAAGAGTCTAGAATTAGCGGAAGAAATTTGGGAACTGATTTTGGTAGTGTTTATTTGAACCAAACAGAATGAGATGTCTGAATGATGGGGTGGGGGAGTTTCCTTTTATAATTACATGGATTCATTCCAGTAAAGACCCAACATAATTCACTTTTGGGAGGTCTTCATTACCTCATTTGCCTAAAAAATTTAAAAAGTAATTTATTTTATGGATTAATTTTTTTTGAAATTCCTATTCCACATAAAATGAATACATTTTATCTTATTTTCCTTAGAATTTATATTCACTCAATATTATCTTTTTAGTTTTAACCAAGGTACCATGTATGTTTACATTAACTAGGTAAGAAATCCTTATAAAATTTAATTAAAGTGAAATTTATTAAATAATTTTTTACAAATTATTCCATATATGTAATCTTATTCATTATATTACAATCTTATCTGTGTGGAAAATTATATTTCATATAAACACATGTAATGTGCCAAAACTTGTTTTAACCTTAATCACATTAATTAAGATTATCCTTTTTAGAAATTATTATTTTAAAATTATATCATTAACTTATTATATAAAATAAATTATTAATATTCAAAATATGAAATAAATTTTTTATATTTCTTTCATATATGTGTTAGCATATAATTGAAATATAATCATGCAAATGCTACAAAAAGGTTTGTTTATAAGTGATAATATTTAAATTCTTATAATGATATTATATAAAATTTCAATATTGAATTGGTTTTAATGATATAAATTGGACTAATTGATTTATAATATAAATATTATAAATTAAAACTAATTTATAATATAATTTTTATTTAAAAATTATATTATTTAATTGAATGTTTTCATTTTTTATATTTCGCTATTAAGAAAATAATGAATCCAATCAAAAGAAACCAAAAAATGTCCCTTAGATAATTTTTATATTCGAACTTATTAAATTATTATTATATTGTAAAATTTATTATATTAAACATTCATAATTTTTTATTATAATTATTGTGATATAATAAGGGGAAAACTAGTTTTAAAAAAAATCATTTATAAGAAAAACTTGTTATTTATTCATATGTATTTTATATAAAACATATAATATGAATTTTATAATTTTAATAATTATATATTATGTTAATTTCAATAAAATAATTAACCAAAAACGATCTGGATAATTTATTTATATATAACACAAATATGTACAAAAAAATAGTTTTATAAAAAAATATTTATTTTTAATTATAAAGGGTTTTACATTCATTTATAATTAATATATCACCCAAAAATTCACTATATAAACATATTTTAACCATATTTTAATAATTTTTTAAATCAAATTCATACCCATCATTCAAGTATCTATTTGATAACCATGATTTTAAATAATAATATTTAATTATTATTGCACAGTTTTTTATCATTGTGTTGCATGAAATGAAATATAAACTCATTATAATGTTTAACACAATAAAATCATAGTATTTTGTGTAATGAAAGATAAAATTAGTGAATCATGTGATGTAAAATATTGAAAAAATTAAATATACTTGAAAAAAAATCACAAAATAACAGGGTGTTACATTAAACCCCCATAAAATAAATTTGTCCCTGGAAATTAATTTCATTTATAAATGGACTGATACATGAAAATAACATCATATTATATCACATCATAAAATTTAATAATAAATATTCTTTAAATAGTGGAATGTATGATTCCTAAACCATACACAAAGTAACTCGAAAATAGTTTTGTGAATATAATAACATATGTCGGAATTGATGTTTTTGACATCGAATTAATGAGTAAATAATTCTAGGGAGTGATATATATTACTTATCATAAGAATATAGGTGATACATAAAATGTAAAAAATAAATAAACCATAATCTAGAGGTATTAAAAAGGTAATTGATATTATCACAAAATAATGATAATAGGAATAATATTTATTTGAAGATCTAAATCCTATATTTGAATAATATTCAAAATAATATATACATACATGATTTCATTCCACATCATAAGAACAATCTAATCCATCAATTGTGCCTTTATTAATTTCTAATTCATCTCTTATTCTATGAAAGAAACTTGAATCTATTGTGGTTGATTATCAAATTCAACATAAAATCCATAAATAGAATGATAACTCATTCCCTAGGACGTTATTTATCATATAAAAATTATTATATAAGGATATCTAATATTCATAAACTGTCAAATGCGGAAGAAATTTTTTAACCTATAAAACTCTATCTGATGTTCATCTAAAACTATTCTATAATAGAATGACCTTACAACCCTTAAAAATTGAAAAATCTAGAAATAATGTCACAAAAAATTTCTCAATATTAAATTAATATTAATCCTACATATATCAAAAACTATTCATTGATTGTAACTTGACATATTTACGAATACCTTGGTAATATATTCTCCTTAATCATGGTAATAAGACAAAATAAAATATAATCTAAATGAAAACAATCATTATTAATCATTCATTGATTAATGAAATAGATTATAAAACATATTTAATAGACCAAATAATGTTGTAAACTCTATAAATGATACCATATACTACCATTCCAAAATATAAAATATTAGATATGAGTTCATCAATACTATCCAATTTACATTATTTATATCTGTCATATCATTATATATGATATATAGTTATGTTTCAATATTAGAAAAATATTAACATTTACCTTCACTAAATAAAAATATCACATTTCCATTAAAATAAATTTATATTTCATCAAAACCATTAAATATATTTTTGAAAATATAAAATGAAAAAAAATATATTTCATGATTTATATAACAAAATTATTGAATTTCAATACCTAAACACTTAAATCATTCCACTATACTCTCAAACCGATAAATAGACATCGACATCATATTACATAACTTCTCCTTCCTAAAATCTAAAATATTTAAAATGTATTAACATTTTTAATCCTAAATTCCATCATTTTTATAAAAATACTATGAGAATAAAAAAGAATTCATATTGCACTAATGTTCTCTTCATCGTCATTAAAAAAACGATCACTCTTAAAACCCTGTTGATTTATTTCTTGATACTTACACCAAATATATTGATTTGTATTGTTACTATAAATTACATACATCAAACATTCAACCGTTGATAATACCTTAGGGAGAAAAACATTCTCATCCATTGCAATTACTAAACCCTTCATTTTTCATCGGTAATTTTTTACTATGTGGCCTTATTCACCACCGATACGACATCTTCTACTTATTTTCATATATTCAATAGATTACTTATTCCATAATTCTTGACATATAATAAATATAATATCTATTCCTAAAATTTATCCACTATATGATCTCCCATCAAACTATAGTCATCCATTATTTAGTGAGTTGAAGAGTTGGATAATGTACAAATTGGTCATCATGTTCTGTGAAATCTCATTTGTCATAATAAACATTTCATTAAAGCCATTCACCATCCCATTTGGATTATCATCACCAAATTATCAGTCACATTTTATTATAATCCAATTATTTCTGGTTCCCACCATTATCTAAAATTAGAAATAATAGTTTAATAAACTCTAATCATAATGGGAAAACATATAATCATGAAAATCACTTATAGGGTATCTAAATCATGACAGATTTGGTTTATCCTAGGTCATTCATTTCAATAATCTATGAAAATACATCACAATGGTTCATAATGGTATTATTAATTCTTAACGAATATCCCCTACGAGAGTAAAAATATGTTTCTAACAATGCCCTTTTGGGATCTAGTTCATAATCAAGTCTACCTCAATATGCTCATTTCATGACTGTCACTACAAGGTATATCATTAGCATGGAATGTTTTTATTTTGGTATATAGATATTCATTTATTTCTATAAAACCACTTTCTCTTTCCTGTATTAAAATTCTATGAAAAATTATTTTACATTAACTCACCATTAGACATATCCATAGAGTCATACAAAGACATATCTTTAGAAATAGCCTTATGAATCATACCAATCATTCCACATCCTAGATCCAAAAGTTTATCTATCCCATTCCATTAATTATAAATACAGAGTATCAGGATTATCAAACATGTATATTACATTATTTATGATGAATATTCATTACATTTTAAAAAAAACACATAATGTGAACAACACTTTAGTACCTTTTGGATACATAAAACACAATATTCTAATATAGTGAAATATCATCAAATTTTTCAAAAAAAATATTCCCATTTAGCTCTATCTATTGTCTTATCCTACAAAAAATCTTACTTCATAACCTCTAGAAAGGAATCAAAACAATGGGTGAGATCATTTTCTCAAAAAATGTAAACATAAGAGATATAAATCTAGGATCATATGATATAATAAGATAAGAATAATAAAATGTGATAATGAAAAGAATATAAACATTTAATACACACCCTATTATATATCAAAAACATGAGTCCAAGCATAAATTCATCACATTCATAATACATAAAACATAAGGGAATCAATGAACACGAGCCATGAGGGAATAACATTAGCATGAAACATAGAATATTGGGTTAAATAGTACTATAATTTTTTTTTCAAGGGTACCCACCAATAAATTCATAATCGGTTTGGCCTGGGCCACCCACCTAGGTGCCATCTTTCATATTGGGTTGGATACTCATTTACACTACATTTCAATCTTGGGCTGGCCAACCATGTACCATTATCTATGGTATTGTTTTAAACACCGGTGTACCCTCTATTTTTGTCTTGGGGAAAAAAATACAAATGTACCCTCCTTTTTATTCTTGGGATAACTACCCATATCCCCAACATTAGGTACTTGGACTAACCACCAAGGTAAAATCATCTATGGTAATTGGATAAAAACAAGTATATCATTTGGGCTCATATATCTATTATCAATACCCAATGAATTAGATCACTATCTATTAACACACATCATGTGTTATTTAATAGGATTACCTAGTTCTGTCTTTTCTCTCACCATCATATAAGATAAAATGGTCTTACACTAAGGTATCTGGGATTGTCACACACTCACTTTTTAATTTTTTTTATTTCATTATTTTCTGACCTAGTGAATATTTCACCAGGGTTCGGGTTAGATCTGGTTTAAAATTTTGGGTAATTATTTAAAAACACATGTTTTGGTCTTAAGTGCATCCATTGCACCGTGGTGGAAGCTTCGCGGCTTCGCATGGGTTGCCACGTAGCGTCACCCACTTCACCACCCAACATTTTCAAGGCATTTAAATAAAGTGGATTATTAATGAGAAAAAAATAACTAAGGGTAATAAAATAGAAATTAAAAAAAAATATCAAATGTGAAAAAAAAAATTAATCATTTTAACTGATAATAATGATATTATTATTTGAGACTTGTATTATTATTATTGATTGTTGTTATTATTACTATTATAGATACTTATGTTATTTTATTTTATATTATTAATCATGTTTTGCTTATTATAATTAATATTATTGTTATAACTGTAATTATTCATTTTATTTCATTTATTTTTGACTTTTTTTGGTCTAATTTTATCTTTTCATTTTCTTCTTTCCCTCTTTTCCCCCACCCCTCCATTGGTCTTGCGATACCCTCATCTCATACCCGACCATTTCTCCATTCTTATTCCTTTGGTCCGCCGCGCCCCAACCCTTCGTCCTCCTTCCTTTCAGCACACCGCCTCCTTCCACCCATGGCCAGCCCCATCACGCCAATCCACTGCTCTTCCACTAGCATGCGACTAGCCCTCCACCTGGCCGACCAGCTGGAATTACACCCCCCATGGTCTTCAACATCCATACCTTCTAGAAAATCCCAACCAACACTCTCCTTCCTCCCCCCGGCAGCCTCCAACTAGTCATGCTGCCCCATATTGCATCATCACCCTGACCTCAGTGGTCCACCATCGCACCCCCTCCCCTAGACTACCAGTCAGGTCCCTCTTCCTTTCAAAGGCTCCTCCAGGCCAACTCCGTCTGATATGCATCGTTGCCTCCTAGCATGTCGTGCCACTGCAATCCCTTCCAGTCACGAGCCAATCGCACCATCTGATCTGTCTTCACCCCCTTCACCCCTTTTTTGAGCAACAGGCCCTGCGCAATCTACCCTATTTGGCCAGCATGATCAACTCAGGCATGTATCCCTTTCCCATCAAGCCCTTCCGCATCGCCCATCCTACTCCCATCCAGCTTCCCTCCTTTGGACAACTGATACACCACCCCAGCCTCTCCTTTTGGTCACAACCAAGCCCGATGCAGCTCCTCCTTATAGTTGCAACCCTTGTCGGATGTATTTTCCATGTGTGTCTTACCTATACACCTCTCCAACATGCTCTTAAAATCCCCCAATATCTCTTCCATAGGTGAGTTTTATTTAGTTTTCTTGGTTATTCCTTTTGGAGATTACTAGGAAAGAGTTTATATGGTTTTGGTATGGTTTTAATGTTATCATTGGTCAGATTCTTGTTTAGGGTCCAATTCTGTTTGTGTGTGGTGCGTATTATGTCTGATTAGAGATTTACACAATTTTAGGGAGTTCCTTTTTCTGAGGTAATTGATTCTGCGTCTAATTATTTTTTGATTAATTTGTTTTCAATCGTAATTTTCTTTTATCATATTAATTAATTAATTTGTGTAGTGCGTTGTTGGTTTCCATTGAAATTTTAATTTCATTGAAAATTATTTCATAGGCTGTTCATATTATGTGTATGTTTTATGCTAAGAACTTTGTAGTGATTTTTAAATTTGGGGGATAGCCTATTAATTTGTTCAAGTGCTAAAAAATATATTTTTTAAAATGCATTCAATGGGTTTGGTCGTAAAAGAAGTATTTTCTCGAGTTTAGTGGGTAACACCAAGTGAATATTTTAATTTATTTTATAACCATTTACTCTTTGTTTATTAAATTATGTTGTTTGTGAAATATGTGTTTACATATGGTGCAAGGTTTTCCATCAAATTATTTGGGTGGTGTAGTTCACCCTTTAAAATTTTATTTTAGTGTGTGTGATGTTGGAATGAATTTGAATTTATGACTTGTTATTTTAGGGTGTCCAAATCCATGTAACAATCTTATACTACTACTTTATAATTATTCATTTTAGTGGTGTATTAAATTATGAAAATGTGGTATAAAGTGTTTGAAAAGAATTTTATGGTGTGTTTTATTTCAAAATGGTGTTTATGTGTGTATGTGGTGGTTTGTTTAATGATTAGTGACCTTCAGTTGCAGAAGTTGTTTAATTCAGTATGTGACCTATGGATACTATGTTTTGAAAAAATCGTCTGCATATGGTTTTAAAAGAGGGTTTGGGTGTTCCAATTGTGATGTGGTGTGTGTAATTACCATGTTGAGATTTTATGCATAATTGTGACGTATGACAAGAAATTTAAACTTGCATGAGCCCAAAGCTGGATGCCCATGTTATGACAACCCCACTTTTTATTTCACAATTAAACATAATTTATTACATAACCATCATTTGATACAACCTAGGGGATCGGGAGGTCTAGTGTCATTGGGGATTAGGATCATTACATAACAACTAAAATCATGAAAAACTGTATCTTTGTTGAAAAATCCTTTTACATGACCACTACATCCCCTCGTACTTAGCATTACATGTGATAACCTGAGGACATGCATAAAAAAGGGTGAGCTATGAAGCCCAACATGGTAATAATCATGGAACAACATGAGAAATAAAATAAAAGTTATACAATAGTCTTATTAATAGAGCACAATGGAATCATATTCATTAATTTATGATAAATCGCGATAATAATAACATGGAAATGTGGCAACAACACTTAACATGGAATTAGCATGAGTCAAGACTCATTGCACATGGAGCATGAGTAAATACTCATTGAAAATGAAGCACGTGTAAAACCTCATTGAACTTGAATTAGCATGATTAAACAACCATTACACCTAACATATCATGTTACTACACATTACCAAATTCATTTGAGCTCTATCAGGGCACACCCTTTTTAAACATTTCATATCATGCATAAGTGTGCCACATGGATCATAAAACATTGAATCATTCACATAACCAATTCTTCAATGATAAAAAAATGTGGAATACATACATAAAACAATTTAAACAATATTTTAATGTGCATAAATTTGAATACCCTTGATTGAGAAATTGTTATAGTATTCACTACACAATGACTCTGGCATGGAAAAGCATGGTGCAATTTCAGCAGCATAACAGCGTGACATAAGAACTCATAAAAATGGTTGATGAGAGAGAGAGGGGTGTATCATCATATTTACATGACATGGACTGTATAGGGGTCATATATATACATGTCCCATCAAATTTAATGAAATTTAGATTCATGATACAAATGAATTTCTTGAATTTAAATGAGGAGAGAGATTTTTTTTGGAATTTCGTCGTAGTAAAAAGTGTACATTAGAGGAATTTAATGACTGAGAAAGGTATCTCCCATCATTCAAAAATTAAGAGGGATGTATGGGGGAGGTTAAAAACAATACCCCCGCATTTATAATTGATATTAAAAGACCATAACAATTTAATGAATATTGGGAAAAAATGAGAAAGGAAGAAAAACCCTTTTTTGGATGTGTGCTTCCAGGTGCTTGAGAGAGGCTTGGGAGTGGTTTCATGACATCTTGGGGAATATTGGGAGGATTAGAGGGAGAGTAAGTCATAGTTTGGACGAACTCCAAAAGGATTTCAGTGAGGAGTAAGTGGGAGCTTGGGTGGATTTATATAGGAAAGGAGACCAAATTCTTTATTATTTAGTTTTGGGACACCTTACAGTAGACTAATCCAAACCACAAACCAGCCCATGGGATTTTCCCATGGTTTTTGAAAAATGGAATTTTAAAACAATATTTTACAATTCCAAATTCTGAACTTCTTAAAATAATGGGGTTGCTTATGTGGAGGTGAGTCACACTCCCAAGGAAAACAATTTTAAAAGACAAAATTTTTAATAAATAATGAAAGATCCACTAATGTTTTGTAATATATATAAAAAAACCATAAATATAATTATTATATTGCTAAAATATATATTGGATGAGAATAAATTTTATAGTATTTTATTACATCCCTATTGGGTCATTATGATGTCATAAAACACATTATAATTTTTAACAGTATTTAATTTTTACCCAAAAAAATTATTATCTCAGAAAATTATGAGTAATTCACCATTGGATAATTTTGACTTCGTGATTCCACAAATAATAATCATTTTATCTAAATAATTTTTTACATATGTTAATTTTCATTTTTAAAATAATATTTACATTTATCGAAAATTCATGGGTTTTAAAAAAATGGCTTTCAGACCATGATAAAAATTACAATTGCATTAAAAAATTTATAAGATCATTTATATTTAATAAAAAAAATTAATAATAATAAAAAAATTTAATTAAAATATTATTTAATTTAAAAAACCATTAATTCATCAAAATATATTTTTATGTTGAACATTAACTAAGATTACTATTTGTGCTGTAAAAACTATTTACAAGCTAAAAATAATAAAATGAAAGTATTGTTATTATTATATATAATAATTATGTACATAACCATAGTACCAGGGTCTTTTTACATTACCCTTTATAACACCTGCATAAGATCGAAGAGTAAGGTGTGCGATGGTGAGAAACTCTTGGGGTGGTTCGAATATCATTACTCAGGTGGTAATCTCTGTCAACATACACATCTCTCATAGCTGGTCCTGCTCGAGCTTAAAATATTCAAGTTCATCTTGGGATTTTTCAAGAGTGAATCCCAAAGATGCTACCTCCTTTTCGAGCTCTGAAAAATGGGATTTGAATGGGGAACATCTACATGATGAGGCCATCATTTACATTGTCCGAGTAAATTGTATTTTTTAAATCCCTATATTTATACTAATCCTATGATCACTGTTCAATGGATATATTATCAATGGTCACAATTATTAAAAGTATTTTAAAATCCAAAAACATAAAACCAAAGAAGCTAACATTTTATATAAACAATTTCCATAAAGAAACATTTAATTACGTCAAGATGGATTTCTATTAATGAATGTTTGGGTCATTACAATCTTCCTCCCATAATAAATTTATCCCCCGAAATTTCCTTTTCCCAAAATAAAATAGATTTGGCTGACTCTGATTCATTATTTCCTCCAATTCCCAAATCGGTTCTTCAAACATGTGGTTTCGCCACAAAACATTGATGAGGGGCATTGTCTTATTTTGTAGAACATTATCTATAAGATATAATATCTTCATTGGTTTGTCCTCATATGAAAGATCGTCCATTAAGTGTACCACCTTGAATAGAGTACATGTGAATGGTAAATTATGTACTTTCTTATGAGGGATATATGAAAGACATCATGTATATTTTCTATGGTAGGTGGAAGTGCTAGTCGATAGGCTACAGCCCCGACATGATCAAGAATCACAAAGGAGATGATGTACCTTGGACTTAACATCCCATTCATTCCAAACTTCAGGACCTTATTCCACGGAGATATGCGTAGAAATACAATGTCTCCAACATTAATCTCAAGGACTCATTGATGGTTATCTGTATAACTCTTCTGTCGACTCTAGGCTACCTTGATATGCTGCTGAATGGTTTTCACCGTATCCACCATTTCATTGACCATTTCTGGTCCAAGCAACATACGCTCACCAACCTCAACCCAACATTCCAATGTTCTGCACCTTTTCCCAGAAAGGACTTCATATGGTTCCATTTGGATGCTCGAGTGGAAACTGTTAATATAAATGAACTCAACCAGAAAACGATATTGATCACATCCTCCTTTAAAGCCCATCAAGAATTATCTCAAAATGTATTTATGTTTATGGATAGTCCGATCGGATTGGACATCAGTTTGAGGATGATAAGCCATACTGAAGTTCAGTTCAGTATTCAGATCATGTTGAACACTCATCCAAAACAAATAGGTGAATCTTGAATCTCGATCGGACACAATAGATAGTGGTACTCCATGAAGACTTACCACCTCCCTCATATATATTCGAGCTATTTGATCTAATGTGTAATCCTCCCATTTAGAAATTAAGTGTTCCGTCTTTGTAAAATGATCCAAAACAACTCATATTGCATTGTTACCTTTAGGTATCTTCATAAGTTTATTGACAATTTCCATGGTGATCTTGTCCCATTTCCATTCTAGTATGGGCAATGATCGAATCATCCCCTTAGACTTCTTCCACTTTACCTTCACCTGCTGGAACACCAGGCACTTTTATGTATATTCAGCGATCGCCTTCTTCATATTATCCAACCAATAATGATCTTAGAGATTTCAATATATCTTTGTGTTTCCTGGGTAAATAAATAAATTTGAACTATGTGAATCATCCAAAAGTTCCTTCTTCAGCATAAAACATGATGGAACACAGTGTTTTCCCAAGTCTCCCAATTCATTATTCATTATAATTATACTATGAGGATTTATGTTTTCCGATATCTTCAAATTTTTTAGTGAATTCCCACATCATCCTTTTGAGCATCCATTAATATTTCTAAAATGATGGGTGAGAAATAATTTGTGAAAGGATTGATTATGTTCCTTTCTTTATGATTCCCATGTCCATATTCATCAAATATAAGTATATTTGCTCCTTTTCAAATATCATCAATGATAGAATTTCTAGGTATTTCCTACTTAGGGAATTCTCCACCTTGTTCACATTCTCAGGGTCGTAATAGATTGTGCATTCATAGTCTTTGATCACCTATTACTATCTTCAATGGTACATGTACAACTATTTCTGTGTGAATATATACATGAGGCTTTTTTAGTCCGTATATATTTCACGCATTTCCCAAATGAGATAATGCCACGAAATATTCAATGAAGAGATTTTGACATCCAAATCAAGTTCATGTGTTGGATAGTTCTATTTAGGAAAATTCAATTTTGTTGAATCATTGGCAATGAATTTTTCATTTTTCATCAACACACATCTCAGGCCCTTCTTCAATGCATCACTAAATACCACAAAAAAGATCTCCAATTGTGGGTAATGTGAGTATGAGCACATTGATAAGACTCATTTTCAAATCCATGAATATTTCTTCACACTCATCACAGCAAGAAGGCTTTACACCTTTCCAAGTTAGCTTGGTAAGAGGGTTGGTCAATCATTATAAATTTCTCACAAATCAACGATAATATCCAGCTAACCCCAAGAAGATAGGGATATCCATTACCGATGTTGGCCTCGTCCATCCCTCAATTGCATCTATTTTAGAGAAATCCATAGATATCCCACTACATATGATGATATGGACCAAGAATGAGACATACTTCAACCATAACTCATACTTTCTATACTTTTCATAGCACTTCTCCTTTCGTAAGGACTCTAGTACAGTTCTTAGATTCTCTTCAGGATCCTCCTTGGTTTTAGAGTATATCAAAATATCATCTATAAATACTACCACAAATTTTTTGAGGTAATCTCTAAAGAATATATTAAACATGTCCAAGATGATTTATGGAGAATTAGTGAGTCCAAAAGTAATTACTATGAATTCATATTGCCCGTATCTTGTACGAATGTCAGTCTTGGGGATATCTTTCTTCTTCATCCTTAAATGAAAATTTCCCGACCGCAAATCCACCTTGGAGAAGTATTGTGTGCCATAGAGATTATCAAACAATTCATCAATTCATGGGAGAGGATAATTTTTCTTTATATTTTTTTTGAGCTCATAATCATCTATGAAAAAGAGCATTGACACATCCTTTTCCTTGACTAAGAGGACTGGTGCACCCCATGGTGAAGCACTTGGGTGTATAAACCCTTTATCCAGATTCTCCTGTAGTTGATTCTTCATATCCTCAAGCTCCACAACAGACATTCTATATAGAGTCTTGGATATTGGAAATTCCCCAAGTATATGATCAATTGAGAATTCAACATATCTTCTCAGAGGAAGACCAAGAAGTTCCTCAGGATACACTTCAACAAATTCCCTCACAATAGACATGTTTTCAAGGATGGTTGCATCCGTGGAATCAATCATCTGAGCTAGATATGCGTCCTCATTGGGTAGTAATATGCAATCCTGAGATGATGGAGCTAAAGAAGATTCATCTTCATCCTTGAACTTGTAATTAATCAAGGGTTGATTTTCAACATAAAGTGTGATTTCCCTCTCACAGAAATTAATGTTGGCTCTAAATAAGGAATTCAAATATATTCCACGAATTCCATCAAATTCTACCAGAGGGAGTATGAAGAAGTTTTTCAGGATGTTTAATCCACAGATTATGATTGGGGAGGAATTCTTATTCATGGGATTCAATGATTTCCCCATTTCCAGTACTCACCGACATCTTTACTTCCACAATTTGTGGGGGTGCTGGGATTGTTCTACTAATCTTTCGAGATATAAAAGAATGCGTAGAACCTGAATCAAAAATTATGTTAACTATTCTTGAATGAATAACTGGCATTCCTGTCAGAAATTTGTTGTCACGGTTCACTTCAACATTAGTGATTGAAAAACCTCTCCCTTACTGCCTTGGATGTTCTTCGTTCCCTCCTAAAACCCTTAGCATAGGGCACTAATTTTCAAGATGTCCGAGTTCTTTGAAGTTGTAGTATTGAAACTTGAATTGAGGTTATAATGGAGAATTCATCTCTTCTGTCACAGCCACGAGACTTTCTTAATGATTATAAATAGCTATTTTCCCTTCAATTCTACACCTAAAGCATTTCCTCGTCCCCTTTATGAAATTTCCAGGGTTCTTCATTCCGCACCATTGGTAAGTGGGGTAGTAAATCTTATTAGAACCATTGAATTTATCCATCAGAACACTAAAATTGAATTCAACCTTATTCTTCTTATCCCCTTGGTGCCCCTAAGCTATCTGATCGCTATTTCATTCTTGAGGGCACATCAGACAATTTCCTCATAGCAGTCAAAGTCACGGATCATCATCACTTTCTGCTGGCTCGGTTTCAGCCCCCCAAAGAAGCGGTCAACCATGAACTCATGGGTAATGACAATGCTGGAAGATTATCATGCAAGACATGTGAATTTTGACTCATATGCTCCAATGTAGTCATCACCTTTTTCCATAAGGGAATGAATGTCCCTTTCTATCTTATGTTTGAGTGGGCACATAAAATATTTATCGAAAAAAATCTTCTGAAAATCCTTCCATTCCAACACCTCGATCTCCTCCTCATGCTTCATATTTTTGATCAACATCCACCATTGATCAGATTCCCCCTCTATATGATAAGCATCTTGGATAACCTTATCTTGTATAGAGCATTGAAGGATGGGGAATATCTTTTCAATGGAGTTGATCCATTGTTCACTGATTGACGGATCAGATGTTCTATTAAAAGTAGGAGGCATTTTTCTCATAAAGCTCTCAATAGCGACTTGTTCTTTTTTAGGGGGGGGGGGGTTAAACATTCCCCTTGACCATGTTTTATATTCAAATCTTGAGTTATCTATAAGAGAAGCATGAGAAATTTCATGATTTCCACTACCATTGGATTGGGTCTCTCATTAGTACAATCATCACATTGATCTTCACATTAGTTTTTAGTCTGAGACCTCCTATTACCGACCATTGGCTAGAATAAAAGAAATGACAGGGGTAACACATAAAGGGTAATACATGGACAAAACTGATGAATTATAAATATCTTTTATTTCCATAACATAAGAAAATATTGTCTTCTGTCTGTGTTATCCATGGTCTACTTTCTAACATATATTCCTAGGGAATCTTTTTAGTCCCTTAATAATTGTTCATAATATTCTTGTGAATTTACCAAAGCATATCCCAAATGAGTGTCGTAACCAAGAGTGCAGCAAGGCCCATTGTCATGCAACAATTCCCATTCAAGTATAGCTCAAAGAGGTGTTTTGGGGTTTTTCCCCAAAGATTAATTTTTACTAGAGCCACCTCTACCGGCTCATATCCAGACATGGATGAATTTTCTTGATAAACCACTTACTCAATACTCATAAAAACATAGGGATGGTTTTATTTTACTGAGCCTCGTCTCTATGTATTCACTAGGGTTTTTTTAATCCTAATCCAAAAAATAACTATACCTGTCCTCTGATCCAAACTATTACAGCCCTGCTTTTTATTTCACAATCAAACAACAATTATTACATAAACTTAATTGGATACCACATAAAATATAGAGAGTTCTAGTGTCTTTGGTGCATAGAATAATTACATAACAACTCAAAAAATGGAAAACAACATAATTATTGAAAACCTCCTTTACATAACCATTACATTTCCTCATACTTAGCATTGCGTGGGATAATCTAAGGACATGCATAAAAAAGGGCCAGCTATAAAGCCCAGTAAGGGAATAATCATGGAATAACATGAGGAATAAAATACATGATAGAAAATAGGCATATAAATAGAGCATAAGGGA
Organism: Viscum album; assembly: GCA_963277665.1. NCBI lineage: Eukaryota > Viridiplantae > Streptophyta > Magnoliopsida > Santalales > Viscaceae > Viscum > Viscum album. Next base: position 1,914,238,112 of record OY728125.1, on the reverse strand, counting down.
ATCCTAAACATAAAGTCATGATAAAGCATGATAATCATAACATGGAAATGTGGCAACAACACTTAACATGGAATTAACATGAGCTAGGAGGCATTGCACAAGCAGCATTAGTAAATCCTCATTGCACATGAAGAATGAGTATATCCTCATTTCACATAATTTAGCATGAGTAAAAACCAATTTTATAGGATGTATCATGATACTATACATTACCCAATGCAATGGAGCTCTATCAGGGTGCTCCCATCTTAAACATTTCATTTCATCCTTGTGTGTGCCACATGGATAAAAAAATATTGAATCATTCAACATAATAAATTATTCCATGATAAAAGATTGTGGAATACATATATTAAATTATTTAAACGTTATGTAAATGTGAATAATGGTGAATACCCTTGATAGAGAAGTGGGATGGTATTCACTACACAATGGCTTTGGCTTGGAAAAGCACGATGCAATTTCAGTACCATAACGGTGTGACATAAGAACTCATAAAAATGGAAGATGAGGGAGAAAGGGGAGTCTCATCATATTTACATGACAATGTTATTAATGGGATCATATAGATACATGTAGCTACTAATATAATGGAATTTATATTCATGATTCCAAATAATTGCTTGAATTTAAATGAGGAGAGGGAAATTTCTTTCAGAATTTCGGCATTGTAACAGGTGTACATGGGAGGAATTTAATGAGAGAAAAAGGGGTATCCCATCATTCAAAAATAAAAAGGGAAGAATGGGGGAGGTGCTGAACCATACCCTGACATTTTTAATTGAAATTAGAAGGTCATAAGAATTTAAAGAATATTGGACAAAAATGAGAAATGAAGAAAAACACTTACTTGGTTGGGTGCTTCCAAAGGATTGAGGGAGGCTTGAGAGAGGCTTCTTGGGAACTTGTGGAACCTTGGGAGGATTATAGAGAGTGGACGACATATATTGGAAGATCTAAATGGGATTTTAGTGATGATCTAGTGGTAGCTTTGGTGGGTTTATATATGTAAGGAGTGGGAATTCATTATTATTTAGGTTTGGTACACCTCGCATTAAACTAATCCAAAGCACAAACTAGACAATGATTTTTTCCATGGTTTGAGGAAAATATAGGTGGAAAAAAATATTTTACAGGTCCAAAGTCCGAACATTTTAAAATAATTGGTTTTCTTATCTGGTGGTGAGTCACACTCCCAAGGAAAACAATTTAAAAAGACAAAATGTTTGATAATTCATGAAGGGTCAGCTAATGATTTTAAAAATAAACCAAACAAACACAAAATCACATTATTTAAATGCTAAAACATATATTGGTCGAAAATAGTGTTTATAGTATTTTATTACATCAATATTGGGTCATTAGGATGTCATAAACACATTATATATACAAATGGTTTTTAATTTTTACCGAAAAAATGGACTGTCTCAGAAAATTATGAAAAATTCACCATTCCATAAATTTGAAATCCCGATTCGTGAAATATTATTCATTTTATGTAAATAATTTTATATATATGTTTACTTTAACTATTAAAATAAAAATGATATTTATCGAAAATTCATGGGTTTTGACAAAAATGGCTTCCAATCGTCAATAAAAGATACAATTGCATTAATAAAATTATATGATATTGTATATCTAATAAAAATAAGTAAATAATAATAATATTTTTTTATTAAAATATTATTTAATTCAAAAATCCATTAATTCATCAAAATATATTTCTTAGTTGAACAATATCTAAAAATACTATTTGTGTTTTTAAAACAATATACAAGGCAACGATAATAAAATGATAGTATATTAATTATAATATACAAAAATAATGTACATTACCATAGTAATAGGGTCTTGTTACATAACCCCTTATAACACCCGCTTAAGACCAAAGAGTAATGTGTGGGATGTTGATCCACTCTTGGGGAGGCTCAGATAACATTGCTCGGGTTGTAATCTCTATCAAATTACACTTCTCTCATAGGTGGTCATGATCGAGCTTAACATATTCAAGCTCGATATGGGAATGGTCAATATATAAGCCCAAAGAAGCAACCTCCTTTACGAGCTCTAACAAATTGGATTTTTATGGGGCACGTCTACAGGATGAGGCTATCACATCATTTTTCTGAGTAAATTGTATTTGTTAAATCCCAATATTTACCCTAATCACATGATCACTTTTCAATGGATATATTAGAAAAGGTCACAATTCATAAAAATATTTTAAAATTAAAATACATAAAACCAATTAAGTTGAAAGTTTATATAAAAATTTCACATAAAGAGACATTTAATTAGATCAAGAGGGATTTAAATTAATGAATGTTTTGTTTGATACATGGGTAGCTAAGAGGGTTGACTAGACTAGTGGGCTAGTGTTCCATAGGTGACTCGACCTGGCATCACTAGCAGGACTGACGATTACAACACAAACTAAGAATATTCATTTTTGAGGATCCTAGCCATCTAAGACACGATTTATGAGGGTTATGGCCTTTTAAGCCACATTTTCCTAGGGTCTTGGCCTTCTAAGAAAAGTTTTCTGAGGGTCATGGAATTCAAAGCCACATCTCGCTGATACATGAAGATCGAAGGGCCCAAGCTAGCTAAAACCCATGAGGCCTCTACAATATTTGGTGCTCATTGGTTACTTTACGCTCGTCAGTGTGACAAATATGTTATTTTAAAAAGTAAGGGAGTGTGTGTGTGTTATTTTATGTTGTTCCATTTGAATTTTATTTCCATAATATAAGTTTCATTAAAACGGTTCTAGTGCTTCCTTCATTGATTTAATTTAAATAGCAAATGTATTTGTCATTTGATAATTTTTCATGGAACCTTTTTATTTGTTGACATCCTACGTTGATTTTTGCTCACCCCTTATATACACTTTTCGGTGTATGTAAACTCTGTATCATTTGTTTTCTCAGTCGATGCATTGAACTCAGCACTTTTGGTTCATGTTTCAGTTGGTTTTTCTTTCAAAGTGGTGTTGATGTGGTCTCTCTTTTGCTGTGATATTTGATTCATTTTTAAATTTCTACCATGGTATTTTCTTTTTAGTTATTGGATTGAGTTATAGACCTTAAAGATTGTTTTTCCTATTTAAGGATTTGATTGGTTGATAGATCTTCAGTTTCAGTCTATTTATCACGTTGATTGTTTTATGACATTTTTTTGGGTAAATCATTCTCATTTAGTTTTTTGGTACTCGTGCACTTATGCCAGCTTGTGAGGATCAAGAATGCCCTTTAGTCCAGGCCGCAGACCGGGTCGGGTGCCGGGTCAGATGGCAACATGGCCTGGTTCATGACAAAATGGTATCTGATCAGGTGTTCACTTTTTGGTTGTGTTTCTTTAAGAAAGTATCATGATAGACTGATTTTATGGTTGTCGAGACTCGATGTCCTGGATACGAGTAAGGGCCCTGGCCTACACAATATGTGGTGGGACTTGAGTTAACAAAGTAAGATGAGGTTTGTCTAAATCTTTGGTCTACGTGGTTAATCTTATTTAGGGGAAATAAAAATGGAGTAGCGTCAGTGGTCCATGTGAGCTCACTAGGTATGGAAAGCTTTTTGAGGTTGGGGACTCTATTGTAGAATACCCTCAATGGTGGTGGTGTGATTGGTGTATGCCTTCCAACCATATTTCGCAGTCATCCACTGACACTAGTTCCCTCTTGATTTGTTCCTTGTCTCTTTGTTTTAGATTCATGTAAATATTTTTTCTTAAGTAAAAATGATTTGGACTTGAATTTTTTTTTGAAATAATGCGCTTTAAAAATAAAATGACATGTATGGTTTGAAAAATGAGTGTTCAATGTTTGTTTTTGAAAAATGGAATGGTCCTATTTTGATATTTGGAGATCTCATGGGAAACCACATGCATGGGTATATATGGAAAGAGAAATGGTATATGGAAAGAGTAGATGAGTGCTCAGATTGAGATTAGGTGGGTGCTGGAGTGGCCCAGCAACATGCATGTGTGCAACCCTTGGGACACCATTGGTGTTTGGGAAACCCTCCAGCTTTGTTTATTTTCAAAAAGTTTTGATAAATGAAAATTTGGTGTTTGTGTGGTGTGTCCTTCTGTTTTTGATGTGTTGTATATGAGGAGTTTTGAGTCGATATTCATTTTTGAGTGATTTATGTCTTTAGATTGAATTTATATTGGTATGTTGGTGTGAAAGAGTGTAGTTAGTGAATTATTTTGAAAGGTTCTTCAGGAATCCATTGTAGTGGTTCTCCCTATACATTTAGTGTTCACTGGGGATATGTCTTGGCCATTGGACCAATTTGATTGGGTCCACTGTACTCTATCTTGAAGAGTTTATGCCCCCATAAAGCATTAACATGATATTTATGTGTATCAATTGGAAATTCTTTATTGGTTGGCCCTCCAGTTTATTAAAGAGGGGACTCTCCATTTTTAGTGATAGTGCTATGTTTTCCCCATATGCTTTTCGGTTAAGTGAATCATCTAGCTGCGTGATGACAGATACGAGAGGTGTTGAAGTTATATTCGGTATTTATGTGTTGTCTTAGTCATCGGGTATGATGTTTGACACTGTTTCCTCTGAAGGTCCAACCTCGAAAGAATGAAATAAATTCTTGCGTCAAACAGTGAAAGCGGTTCGGAAATATCTGTGCTGACCAATGTCTTGAAAGTTTCTTAGTGCATCCATCGACCGTAAGGGTCATGTTTAGTGACCTCTCCATCATGAGTTCTCTTGAAGATAAAAGGTGGATTTTGTGGGACCCTTCGAGAATCTTCGTTTTCATAAGAGTGTGTCCTCCTCTTAGGGAGTGTTTGTCCTTCGTCTTCCCTTCATATGTTTCATGTTTAAGGTGATGAGGTGATGCATGTTCATCCTATAAACCTCTGTTTTGGTTGATGTGTCATGAGATAGTTGTTGTATTCCATGTTGTGTTGTGTTTTTTCAGTGTTGTCTCAATTACGGTGTGGTTGGATGTGACACCAAATGGAGAATCATTGTTCGGAAGCCTTTCATGCCTGACTACGAGGCAATAGACTTTTGAAAAATCAGGTCACTAGACATAGGGCAAAGAGTGAAGATGGCACATGGTCAAGAACCCTGAGAGTGTATGGAACCCCAAACTTATTTCTATCATTGGTGTTGGAGGTGAACGTGGTTAAAATCGCTTCTTTTAGTTGTTCCATTCTGAATGACCTGTTTGGGTGCGTGGTATTTCCCTGTTGCCATGAGGAGGTGTGGTCGTCTTGTCACAATAAAAACTCGGGAGTTGCGTCCCACCAGTTGTAATCACTTTTAGTGATTCTTATGGGATTTTTCAGGAAAAATTGGTCACATAGATGAATAGTGAACATCCAAGGATATGGAAATTCTGGTTCATATTAGGTCATTCTTTTCACACCTCGGTAGTAGGACCCATCCCTTCCCGCCTCTTGTGGTGGGGTGTTTCGTCTCTGTCGAGAAATTTTCAAGGTTTTGTATCTTCTGTACGATCTAATGGCGGGGAGATTCATGATAGGTATCTCTTAAAATTCTCTATAATAAATTGGTGTTGGACTTATTCTTAATGGCGGGGAGTCTGCTCACGCCTCCCCATTTCAGTTTTCCAATCTTATCTCAAGTGTTAGTGTGTTCTTAATGGTGGCGAGCCCCTTCGGGATTTCCCATATTGGTCTTTTATTTCTATTCCTAGATATGATTTGGTGTTAGGTAATGAAAGTGCTCCTTGGACGTGGTTGTTCATATTAGGTAGCTTCATACAAATAGTGGGATTCCCGTTTTGTGGTACTTGAGGTATTCGGTTGGTGAAGTTGGATTTCTCTGGTGTGAGAGTTCCATTATTTTATCAATCAAGTGGATGTGTTTTATCTCTTCATAGTGGGAGACACATATCAGAATTCCTTTTTATGAGTTCCTTGAAGTTTTTTATTGGGTCACATTCCCTGAGCATGATGCATTTTCCACATTTCACTTGTTCATTTTTCGGATCCCCTTTAGACCTTAAAGAGGTGTTATTTTAATCTTTGGGTCTCCGCCTTAGTTGTGGATTTTTGGGGATGGAATTCTTTATGGTGGGGAGAATTTTCTCACTCTCACTTTTAAAAATTTATTTTCTTTTATTTTTTTCTGGCCCTGTAAATGTTTTTATAGGGTTCCTGTTGGAGCCTGTTTAAAAATTTGGGTAATTATTTAAAAACATGTGGTTTGGTCTTAACTTCATCCAAAACATTGTGGTCGAAGCTGCCCAGCTTCGCCTGGGCATCCATGCAGCCTTGCCCACTTCACCGCAGAACCTTTTCAAGGCAATTAAATAAAATGAATAATTAATGAGAGATAAAATTAATTATGAGTAATAAAATAAAAATAAAATAAAATGAGAAGTGTGAAAAAAATTATTGAACAATTTAACATGACAATAATGATATTATTATTTGAGACTATTTTTGATTATTATTGAGTAATATTATTATTAATTTTAGTGTGGATACTTATGTTATTTTATTTTTTATTATTAATCTTGTTTTCATTACTATTATTGTTATTCTTGCTATTATTATTCTTATTATTTCACACTTTTTTGAGTTATTTTTTAATCAGTTTATCTTTTTTTCTTTTTTTTCTTTCTCTATTTTGCCTCACCCCTCCATTTTTCGCACGATACCCTCCTCCCAGTCCCTATATTTTCTACCTTCTTATTCATTGGGTCCACCACACCCCAACCCTCCCTTCCTCTTCCTCTAAGTGCATCACCTCCCTACACCGATGACCATCCCCATCACCCTGCTCCATTGTTCCTCAGCCCGCATATGACCAGCCCTCCACCTGGTCGTCCAGCTCACACTGCACCCCCATGGTCGCTGGTGTCCATCCCTTCTAGAAAATCCCAACTGACACTCTCCTTCCTCCCTCCGTCCAACTCCACCGAGTCACGCCACCCTGACATGCATCGCCACCCTAACCCTCCATCATCCACCATTTCACCCCCTCCCCTAGACACTCATTCGCATCCCTCATCCCATGCCAGACTCCTCCATGCCAACCCCGTCTGATCCGCGCCATCGCCTCCCAGCGCGTCGCATCCCAACACTCTCGTCCGGTCACCAGTCTGTCACACCCTCTGATCCATTGCCACCCCTTTCACCCCCTTATGTGATAAAATCCCAAGGTGACCTCCCTACTTGGGCATGCATGAACCACTCCAGCATGTATCCCTTTTCCAGTCAGCCCCATCACAACGGTGTTCCCGCTCTCGTCCGGCTTCCATCCCTCCGACACCTAATGCACAACCCCTACCTCCCATGTTGGTCATGACCAAGTGCGACGCTCCTCCTCTTTGTGTCTGAAACACTTATTTTATGGATTTTCTAGGTGTGGTGTACCTCTTCACCTCTCCAATGTGCTCGTACAACCCCCCAATAGCCCCTTCGCAGGTCCTTTTTATTTAGTTTTGTTGTTTATTTCTTTTGGAGATTACATGGTTATAGTTTATGTGGTTTTGGGTCTGTTTTTTATGTTATCTTTCGTCTGATTCTTGTTTAGGGTCAAATTAAATTCACATGTGGTTTGTATTAGGTCCGATTGGAAATTCGATCAAGATTAGAGAGTTCCTACTTCCAAGGTAGGTGGTTCCATGTCTAATTATTATTTTCTGAATTAATTTTCACTGTTAATTTTTTTGTCATATTATTTCATTAATTTTTGTACTGAGAAGTCGGTTTCCTTAGAAATTTTAATTGCATTGTAAATTGATTCGTAGGTTATTTATATTATGTGTGTGTTTTCTGCTGAGAACTCTGTATTGATTTTTAAATTGTGTGGTTAGCTTATTAATTTTTATAAGTGGTGCAAACTATATTTGTTACATGGTGTTGGGTGCGATTGGTCGTAAAAGAAGTTTTTTCATGAGTGTAGTGGGTAACGCCAAGTGAATATTTTAAATTGTATTATAATCTTTTACATTTCGCTTATAAAAATATGTGGTTTCAGAAAAATTCGTTTTACATATGGTGCAATGTTTTCCAACAAATTACTTGGGTGGTGCAGGTGACCATTTAAAATTTCATTTGAGTGTGTCTGATGTTTGAATGCGTTTAAATTTACGACTTGTTATTTTAGTGTGTGCAAAGCCATGAAACACTCTTTTAATATTGCATTATAACTTTTCTTTTTTAGTTTTGTATTAAATTACCAAAATGAAGTATAACATGTTTAAAAAATGTTTTATTGGGTTTTATATTTCAAAATGGTGTTTATGTGTGTAAGTGGTGGTTTCTTTGATGATAAGTGACCTAAAACTGCACAGATTGTTTAATTGAGTATTTAACCATTGAATATTATGTATTGAAAATATTTTTGGTGTGTGTGTGGTTTTAAAAGAGGGTTTCAGTGTGAAAATAGTGATGTTTCCTGTGTATGTACCCTATTGAAATTTTATGCATAAGTGTGACGTATGAAATGAAGTTGAATCTCTCTTGAGAACAAAGCAAGAATCTCAGGAAGCTATGAGTGTGGACTAGACTTGTAGGATAGTGTTTCGGATGTGACTCAACCCGGTTTCCCTAAAAGGATTGATGATTGAAACACTATCTAAACATATACTTTTATGTGGGTCGTGGCTATCAAAGCCACATTATTTAGGGTCGCAACATTCTAAGCCATGTTTTTTTAGGGTCATGGCCTTATAAGGCACATTTTCAGAGGGTTGTGTACTCTTAAGACATGTTTCACTGATACCGGAAGAGCTAGGGGCCCAAGATAGCTAATACCTTTGGGGCCTCTCCCATATTTGGTTTTCATTGGATACATTATGATAGTCAATGTGACACATTGGTTATATTAAAAATGAAGGGTGTGTGTGTGTTTTAATTTTGGTTGTTCCATTTGAAACTATTCTCCTTAATCCTGTTTTCTTTAAAACTATTCCAGAGTTTATTTTTGTGCTTTAACTAAAATTTAAAATGTATTTGTCATTTAATAATTTTGCGTGGAATCTTTTTATTTGGTGACGTCCGGCTGGGATTTTGGCTTACACCCTACATGCTCTTTTGGGTGTATGTAGACTCTGTATATTTTTTATTCCTGGTCGATGATTTGAACTCAGCAATGGTGGTTCATGTTACAGTTGGTCTTCTCATTCAAAATTGTGTTGATGTGGTCTCTCTTTAGCCAGGAGGTTTGAGTCTATGTTTTAATTTCCACCGTTGTCTTTTATTTTTAGTTATTGGATTGAGTTTTAGACCTTTATGTTTTTATTTAGACTAAGGGATTATATGGTTGATAGATCTTCGGTTTTAGACTATTTATCTTGTTGATTGATTTAAGCCTCTTTTTTTGGGTAAATCATTCCCATGTAATGTTTTGATACCCGGTCACTTTTGTCAGCCCGTGGGGATCGGGAAAGCCCGTCAGGCCATGCCACAGACCGGGTCGGGCACCGGGTTAGATAGTGACCCAACTTGGTTCATGAAAGGGATTCCCCATAATATAGTTATTATTAACTAACCTCCTAATAAAATATGCACAATGTTATTTCATTTCTCCATGAAAATAACAAAAATAGTTATTATTTTCATTATAACATGATTAACCCATGAAAAATAAATTCGAATCATTTCAAAAATATATATAACATGATTGACCCATGGAGATGTAAAGGGTCCCATAGTAATAAATTTGAAACAAGATAAACCCATGAAATATCATTGGGTTTTATAGTAAACTCTATGAAACATGATTGAAACATGGTTTTAAAATTAGATTCATAATCATCTATTTAGAAGATGGTTGACCCATGGAAATGAAATTGGTTCTATAAATTTTTTACCACCATAACTTAAACCAATCTGTAGAATAATATGAATATTATCCTGGAATAATTTCTCCTATAAAAAAAATTTAAATCCAACATATTTAATCAATGATTAAAACTTATATTAAAGGACATTTTTAAATATTTTTAATGAAAATATCATTTTTAGTATGAAAAATGCTTCTAAAAGCATAAAACATTTTGAAAACATTTTTCATGAAATTATACATGATAAAATATAACGAGATATTTGAAAATCACATAAAATTTATAAAATAATTTAAAAATATATTTTCCATTATAATTTCATTAAATTATCATTTAAAAAATTGAAACATTTTATGAATACTTGGTCTTGGTAGAAAACAAATTTCTTGACCGAAGAGAGAAATAATGTATTATTTTCTTAGAAAAATTTTCTAATATTGATTAATTAGCTAAGTGTTTAAAATGGCTCCATTCAATTAATATATCAGGAATAATAATAATATAATAAAATTTAGGAGAATTCTGAATAGGGGTGTCATTAAATCACAACAATATCAACACAATCATAAGAATTGTTGATTAACAATGAGCTTATGACATAAATCTCATACCACTTTTGTAACATTGAATCTATAAACGATGAAGTAGTGATATAAGATGAATCATAAAAAATAATTAGGATGAATAAATCTTGATATTAAATGATAAATGGGATTCATATAATCCTCATGAATTAATATATGTTCATAACATAATGTATGTCTCCAAGAAAAAAAATTGAGAGAAAATTCATTTTTTCTTTGTCAAATTTTTAACCGTAAACACCATGAAAGATATAACAACATATGGAAATGTAAATACCAGTATGTTTTTCTGATATAAAATAAAATAAATTCATTTTTTTATAATCCACATAAAGCAAACACATAGTGAACAAGGCATTTATTGCACAAAAAGTAAAAGTGAGATGAAACTATATTTTCTTATGTTTTGAAATCATTTATATTATTAAAAACCAATGTCTAATATATATATTTATTATAAATATAATGAAGAAAACTATTCGTATATATCATACTATATTGGGTTTTTGTGCTATTTTTTCCAGTTTATTAATAATTTCTAATAAAATTAATCTTTTTATTAATAACCACATTGTCTTTCATATATGATTTGAAATAGGATTTTTGGTTCTCTAACATATAACATTATTTAACTATTTCCAAAATTTAGAAAATGATATAATAATAAAAAAGTATATTTTATATTAATTTAATGTAATCCAAAACATTTTGTGATACAGGATGAATTAAACCATTCACTAAGTGTATTTTTCATCTGTACTCCTGATCATTGATTCCATTCTGATATCAATTTGAAAGAAACAAAAATTGATGTATACATATATATTATCATCAAATAATATTATTATTTTAATATAAGTCATATATTTTTATTAAACCCATCCATAATATATTCCATGTAATGCTTGAATGAATAACATTACTTCAAGGTGTTGTACTCCACCATACACATGGGTGGCATTATCATTATAAGCCCCCAGCCTTAAAACTTACTTAATCTTGAGTTATTACAATATTACACATTGAGGATCTTTTTGGGTTTAGAGTTTTATAGAATTAGATCATAAAACTTGCATTACATTCCACATATAAACAATGTGGTTACATAAAGACAATATTCTTCATTCCCATCAATGGAAACATATTTAAAATAAAACATGGATTATTTCATGACACTTCCTTGACACTATCATCATATCATGTACCTTTCCCTTGACCTGTGAAAAACATTTCAAAAAAAACTTGGGATGAGCATAAAAAGCTCAGTAAGGGAAATAAAAATAAGGAAAGGAAACATGGGTACATATATACATAAGAATGAGATCATATTTTACCCATACAACATAAACATTTTAACATACCTCATCAAATCATTAATAATTCATAGAAATCATAAGACATAAAGGTAACTTGAGGCATTAATAACATCCTTACATAGGGAGTAACCCTCTTGGTTACGTTTGGAATACCCATCACAGTATATTCCCTAAATCTCTTCGGAGAAACCTTAACGTTTCACTCCTTCGCGTTACCCAATGCATTGGAGAGCTATATTGGGCTCACCCGCCCTTAGTTTATCATGGAACCACCCGTCTTCATAATAATGCCCAAGAACCTCAACATAATTGTATCACATAAAACATGCATAAAGGAAACATAACATTTCCACCTTTCAATCACAAGATATCAATACAACACATTGATATAAAAACATTATGAAAACCAGTTTCAATACCAAAATAAAAGAAAAGTAAAACATGGTATTTATTTTTCTTTTAAAAAAAGTATGTCTTGTAGAGGAAGCCGAAACTCAAATAATGGTCATGGCGGTGGAGAAGTCGTTGTCGTCGCATACGTACGACAAAAACATTCTCTATATTCGTTTAGTAAACGCGTCGTATAAATAATATTCCTTTTGAATAAACGTAAAAGTCAAAGGGGTTTATACACCGTATAAAAGAAGGTTGTGTATAAAACAAAATATGCCTCAATGAAATGAGTTTGAGACGAAGTCCCATACCTCGGGTCCGACTTGACTCGATCGTTCTTTAATGACCTGAATAATAAACATGAGTTAATTTCTACTTCTTTAAGAACCTTTTTCAAGTTCATTATTCCTTTTATATCACTTATTGCCATGTCATGAACACTATGTAATTATTTAAGTTAATAACGGTCGTTTTAACGATCAATGGTACTTGAGTCAAAAATAAACCCTTTATAATTACATGTTGTTCATGTATCCATTATATCCAGAATTATAATAATTATTTATATATCATATATATCTAGTATATATATGAATTTATAATATTACATAATCATTTAGAGGTAAGAAATGAAATGCACCGTTCATGGAGACGGTAAGGCGTACGTAGGCATGAACGCTACTTTCATTTCTATTTCGTATTTTATAGAATTGAATCATAATGATATAAAGGTATATTATAATTCCAGTATAATATAAAATATAATATCATAGTTCCATCCTTTATACGTCCCACATATGGTATTTAATGAATCAAATCACTTTGAGGGGGTGGTAGTCCGCACTTCCTTAAATGAAGATATCACGTTTACCCATAATGGAAACCATAAAGGTATGACCAAAAAGAAAAAAACAAAAGCTTAAGGAAAACATAAACATATTATATATCATATATAAATATAGTGACATCTTAATGGCCACCTTTTAAGGTGTTAAAAGAATGTTGAACAATCTTCGTTTCGGGAGGCATAAATTCACCATCCACGGAAACAGTATGTTCATTAACCATTTGATGTAGGTGTGTGTAAGTGTAGCTCGAATCCATATTATAACAACATCCTAGTATATTGAGGATACTTTAGTTGTTACAAAAGAAAAGAATAAAAAGAGTTTAGGGGGTTGGAGAAGCAAAATAAAACAAAAGGACTCAAAAGAAGACATTACCTTAAAATCGGGTAACTCCCTTTGGTTTTAGCTCAAATGCTTCCGTGGGAAGACTTCTGCCCAATGTGAGGCTTCAAGGAGTAAGAGAGGGAAGTTGAGAGACAAAATGGGAAGAGGTTTTCCGATCCAAAGTCTTTGGGAGTGTGGGTATGGAGGTAGAGGTGGGGGCCTTTTATAAGATAAGAGGAGGGGAACTCTTGGAACGTAAAGATAAGTTACTATATTTTAAAATGAGTTTCGGATTCAAAAGGTCCCAAATTGATATAATTTGATGATAAGGTGATAAGGGTTCTAAATAAACTCATACAATTGGTTTTGGCCATGTGTAGGTTTTATATTTTACATTAACTTTTCATTTTATTTAAATCGTTAAATAATGAGGTCATCGCTACATCATCATTATTTCATAAATAATTTAATTTATTTAATGTCTAAAAATTATAAAAAAATACTATGATTTAGGAAATCTTTTTAGCTTTCTAAATAATATTTATAGTCCAAAATAGGAATTTATATCCCCATATAAAAATTGTTTTAGTAACATAACTCATGTTTGTGTCATTTTTACTTTAACATTAAATAAAAAGTTATTTATGTCATTTCCCAACCAAAGTGGCTCCATGGGGTCCCCAAGTTGACCCATGTCTTTTCTTGGTCGGCCATGATACATCCAATGAGGGTAGGACATGTGGAAAGCTCATCTCATAATATTAAAACATTATTTTTACCTTAAACTACACTAATTACCACTAATCGCGATTAAGAACTTAATAAGTTACTATTCACCAAAAAATTATTTTAATCCCATTGAACCACATTTTACTTTTTAATGACAACCATGTATGTCGGATTTTTTAAATTCAAAACACAATGATGGAAAAATTTCATTTAAACGGAAAAATCAGTTTTTATAAGTACCACTTAGTGGTTTCACTATTCATCAAAAATTGATGTTTTTCAGAAAATTACCAAAAATTCACCCTAAGCTATATTTGATATTCCGAATTCAAAAATGAAGTCTATTTTACAAAATTCAAAACATATAAGTCACATTAATTAATTTAATAATTAATTCCCGCTGTCATGGCAAATAGCGTGTTTTTATGAAACAATAAGTATCAAAAGATTGACCCCAGTTTAAGTCCAATTTCAAAGTGAAATTGATTACAATTACCACCATTGGATTAAATGGTAAAAATATATTCTAATTCCACTTCCAAACCAATTCAAAAGAAAATCTAATCATATAAATAAATTAGATTAAAAAGAAGTTTTGATGTAAAATGCAGTATTTTTCACTATTCATTAACAAATGAACATTGTCTGAAAAATACAAAAAATTTATCCAATGTAAAATTCAATGTCCCAATCATAAAGAATATGTTTATTTTGAAAAATATAGCTTATGAAATTGTCAAAAGATAGATTTAATAAAATGGTTTTCCATCAAAAGGCAGTAAAACAATCTTTTAAAAATATTAGGGTATTTCATGCTTAAGATTGGATTTATTTTCATTTTAAGCCTCTAAAATACTATATAATTCATTAATAGACATAGATAAAAATATCTATTATTCATTAATTACTTGGGATGTTACATCCTTCCCCACTTTAGAAAATTGCGTCCCCGCAATTTATTTAATTATCAAATAAATGGGGGTACTTATCCCCCATTGCATTTTCAGATTCCCATGTTGCATCTTCCATCATGTGGTTTTTCCATAAAACCTTTACCTTCTTAATCACCTAATTCTGTAACACTTGCTCCCTATGGTCAAGAGTCTAGACCGGTTGTTCCTCATAAGATAGGTTCTCTTCCAGCTGAACTACCTCTGGACTCAAAACATGAGATGGATCTGGCATATACTTTCTCAACATCGAAACGTGAAAAACATTGTGTACCTGAGATAAACTCGGAGGTAAAGCCACCTGGTATGAAACTGATCCAACTCTCTCCAGAATTTCATATGGTCCAATAAACCTTGGACTCATATTTCCTTTCTTACCAAATCTCATCACACTTTTCCAAGGAGAAACCTTGAGAAAAACATGATCACATAACTCGAAAGATAGATCCTTCCTCTGGTTATCCGCATAACTCTTCTACCTGCTCTGAGCTGTTCTCTTATGCTTCTGAATCAGCTGAACTTTTTTTGCCATCTCTTTTACCAATTCTGGTCCCATCAACTTCCTTTCACCCACTTCATCCCAGAAAGCTGGAGTTCGACACCGCTTCCCATATAATGCCTGAAATGGTGCCATCTGTATACTGGAATGAAAACTGTTATTATATGAAAATTCAACCAAATAAATATGTGTGTCCCAACATCCCTGATAATCCACAGAGCAAGAACGTACCATATCCTCCAATGTCGGAATTGTTCGTTCTGACTGCCCATCTGATTGAGGATGAAAAACTGTACTAAAATTTAATTCAGTACTGAAGGACTGCTCAAGGCCTTTCCAAAAGTTAGAAGTGAACTTGGGATCACGATTAGATAAAATGGAGAGAGGAACTCCATGTAACCTGACTATCTCTTTAAGATACAAACAGGAAAGTTGATCTAGGGAAAAAGTATCTCGTATAGCAAGGAAATGAGCAGATTTAGTAAAGCGATCAACAATAACCCAGATTGCATTATTACCTCGAGATGTCTTCGGTAATCTCACAACAAAGTCCATGGATATATTCCCCCATTTCCTCTCTGGCCCTAGTAAAGGATGAAGCATCCCTTTCGGTAACTGCCGCTCTACTTTAACATGTTGACATGTCAAACACTTCACAGTAAAATCAGCAATATCTCTTTTCATTCCATCCCACCAGTAATAATCCCGCAGATCTCTGTACATCTTAGTACTACCAGGATGAACTAAAAACGGAGAACTATGAGTCTCACATAACAACTATATCTTCATCTGTGAATCACAAGGCACACACAATCTCTTCCCAAATATTAAAACGCAATCATTATCAATGTTGAATTCAGGCAACTTACCTTTCTATACCAGCTCTACCCTTTTTCGGCAACTCACTGTCTTGATTCTGTGCTTGCTTGATTCTATCTGATAGAGATGATCTCACTGATACCTAAAACAAAACAGAAGAACTTCCTGCACCCACAACTTCTATGCCATAGTTCATCAAATCCTTAACCAAAGGATCACGTTCCAAACGCAACATTGCTAATGAAGCATTACTTTTCCGACTCAAAGCATCAACCACTTTATTTGCTTTTCCCGGATGGTAATGAATTGTAAAATCATAATTCTTGATTAATTCTAGCCATCTCCTTTGTCTCATGTTCAATTCTTTCTGAGTGGATATATACTTTAAACTTTTGTGATCGGTATATATTTCACACTTTACTCAATACAAATGATGCCTCCAAATTTTTAAAGAAAAAACAACAGCAGCTAATTCCAAATCATGTGTAGTGTAATTTACCTCATGAGTTTTCAAATTTCGTGAAGCATAAACAATTACCTGATCATTCTGCATTAGGACGCAACCAAGTCCTTTCAATGAAGCATCACTGTATATAACAAACACATCATTCCTGGAAGGTAGTGCCAAAACTGGAGCATTCACCAATCTACTTTTCAATTCCTGAAAACAACCATCACATTCTTTTGTCCAGATAAACTTAACACCCTTCCGAGTTAGCTTAGTAATTGGACTCGATAACCGTGAAAAATTTCTAACAAACCTTCGATAATAGCCAGACAAACCAAGGAAGCTACGAATATCAGTTACATTTTTGGGTCCTGGCCAGTCTTCCACAACTTTTGTTTTTGCAGGATCAATAGTTATCCCATCTTTAGAAACAATGTGACCAAGGAAAGAAATTTTTTGCAACCAAAACTAACACTTGCTGAATTTCCCATACAATTTCTTTTCTTTTAAGGTTTGCAAGATAACCCTTAAATGTCTTTCATGCTCCTCTTTACTTTTATAAAACACCAAAATATCATCAATAAACACCACCACAAACTTTTCCATGAACTCATGGAAAATTCTATTCATTAAGTAGATGAATACAACAGGTGCATTGGTTAGCCCAAAAGGCATTACTACAAATTCATAGTGGCTATATCATGTACGGAACGCGGTCTTCGGAACATCTTCTTCCTTTTCCTTCAGCTGATGGTACCCCGATCTCATGTCAATCTTTGAAAAATACTGAGCTCCCTGGAGCTGATCAAACAAATCATCGATATGAGGCAAAGGATATTTGTTCTTAACAGTGATATTATTCAAGTCTCTATAATCAATGAAAAGTCTCATTGAACCATCTTTCTTTTTAACAAACAAGACAGGAGCACCCTATGGTGATGTTCTAGGTCGAATGAAACCTTTATCCAATAAATCTTGCAATTGCTCCTTCAAATCTAAAAGTTCAATTTGAGCCATTCGATAAGGGGGTTTTGAAATTGGCTTAACATCATGAACTAAGTCAACAGTAAACTCAACTTCCCGATCTGGTATTATTCCATGAAACTCATTAGGAATAACATCAGGATACTCATTTACCACTGGCACGTCATTAATCTGAATAGTTCCTTTATTTTCAACGATGTTTGCAAGGTAACATTCATTTCCATCTTTTACAAGTTTCTTGGCCTCTTGATAAGTTATCAACAGTAATGGTTCATTCTTGTACACAAACTAAAAGTCTTTCTCAAAAGAAACTTCTTCAGCTCTACAGTCAATCTTAGCATGGTAAATAGAGAGCCAATCTATACCCAGGATAAAATCAAACTCTACTAGAGGTAGAACAGTAAGGTTTTCAAATAGGTTCATTCCACAGATAAGGATAAGAAGATTCTTATAAATTATTTTTACCTCAACATTTCCCCCAGGTTCTTTTACCAAAATTTCAGGAGTCATTTCTTTAGATGGTATTCCCATTTTACTAGAAAAGGTTTCAGAGATGAAAGAATGTGTAGTCCCCGAATAAAACAACACACTGGAATAATCTGAAAAAACAAACAAAGTACCTGATACAACTTCATTTGATGGCCCGACATCTACTGAAGTAGTTTCAAAGGATTTCACCGCCCCTTTCTGCTTCTAGTCTAGCTGTTTCCCATCACTCAAGCTCTGTGTCAGACAATCGTTTTCATAGTGACCCATCTCATTGCACTTATAACATTTCACTAACTATAAATAAAATTTGGTCTTACATTCACCTTGATACTTTTCAGTGCAATCACGAGCCTTATGTCCCATCTTACCACATCGGTAGCACTTTCCAGAATTCAGAAGACATTCCCCAGCATGACTTTTTCCACATTTGTCACAAACTGGAAACTTAGTTTTCTTACCATCAGACTTTTTTGAAGAATTCTTACCTTTCTCCTGCCACCTCGAACTCTTCTTCTGTTGGTTGTTATAGAACACTTGATCATCGGAAAACTCCATTTCCACCTTCTCAGCACATCGAACAAGATTTTCATAACTTTTAAACTCATGAGAAGCTAATGCCCTTTGGTATTTTGGATTTAATCCTGAGTAAAAATGATTGATTTTACTATCAAGGTCTCAGATAAAATTTGGAGCATACCTTGCCAATCGAGTGAACCTTTCTTCATAGGTAGCCACTGAGTCTTACTCTTGCCTCAATTCCAAGAATTGATTTTCCATCCTAAGTCGAACATCCTTAGGAAAATACTTCTCAAGAAACATACCTTTGAATGCATCCCAGTTAAGAGCATCAATATCATCGGCGTCCCTGATATTTTTAACCATAGATCACCACTGATCTGCCTCCCCCTCCAAACGGTAAATAGCAAGACTAACCTTTTGATTGTCTGAAAACCCCATGACATCAAAAATTTTCTCCAGTGATTTAATCCACCCTTCAGCAAGCACAGGGTCAGATGATCCTCTGAATGATGGGGGATGTTGCCTCATGAAATGTTCCACCACTGACAGGTTCCTCTACGGTTGATCTGGCTGATCTCGTGTATGAACACCACCTCCATTTATCACTTGAGTCAACTACACCATTACTGCAACAAACTATTCAGTTCCAATTCCGACCATCTCAGGATGCTGATTCGGAAGGTTATTTCATTCTTTTTGCCTTCCTAGCACTACTTCATTGTTTCCTCTACGGAAAACCATTCTGAAAAAACATGTCTTAGATGATGCAACATGGTAATCTTCAAATTCTATATCATTTCAAAAAAAATATTTTTTGATAATCATTTAATAGAATTATAACTCTTAAATTTACCTAAACCGACCTCTGATACCAACTATAAGGCCCCATCCTTAAACCTTACTTAATATTGAGTTATTACAAGATTACACATTGAGGATCTTTTCGGGTTTAGAGGTTTAGAGAATTAGATCATAAAACTTGAATTACATTCCACATATAAACAATTTGGTTACATAAAGATAGTATTCTTCATTCCCATCAATGGAAACATAATTAAAATAAAACATGGATTATTTCTTGACACTTCCTTAATACTATCATCATATCATGTACCTTTCCCTTGACCTGTGAAAAACATTTCAAAAAAAACTTAGGATGAGCATAAAAAGCTCATTAAGGGATATAAAAATATGGAAAGGAAACATGGGTATATATATACATAAGAATGAGATCATACATTACCCATAAAACATAAGCATTTTAACATACCTCATCAAATCATGAATAATTCATAGAAATCATAAAACATAAAGGTAACTTGAGGCATTCATAACATCCTTACGTAGGGAGTAACCCTCTTGGTTACGTTTGGAATACCCATCGCAGTATATTCCCTAAATCTCTTCGGAGAAACCTTAATGTTTCACTTCTTCACGTTACCCAATGCATTGGAGAGCTATATCGGGCTCACCCGCCCTTAGTTTATCATGGAACCACCCGTCTTCATAATAATTCCCAAGAACCTCAACATAGTCGTATCACATAAAACATGCATAAAGGAAACATAACATTTCCACATTTCAATCACAAGATATCAATACAACACATTGATATAAAAAAATTATGAAAACCATTTTCAATACAAAAATAAAAGAAATGTAAAACATGGTATTTATTTTTCTTTTAAATAAAAGTATGGCTTGTTGAGGAAGCCAAAACTCAAATAATGGTCACGACGGTGGAGAAGTCGTTGTCGCCGCATACGTTTGACAAAAACATTCCCTTTTGTTATTTAGTAAATGCTTCGTATAAAAAAGATTCCTTTTGAATAAACGTAAAAGTCAATGGTGTTTATACACCGTATAAAATAAGGTTTTGTATAAAACAAAATATGCCTCAATGAAAGGATATTGAGACGAAGTCCCATACCTCGGGTTCGACTTGACTCGATCGTTCTTTAATGTCCTGAATAATAAACTTGATTTAATTTCTACTTCTTTAAGAACCTTTTTCAAGTTCATTATTCCTTTTATATCACTTATTTTCATGTCATGAACACTATGTAATTATTTAAGTTAATAACGGTCATTTTAACGATCATTGGTACTTGAGTCAATAATAAACCCTTTATAATTACATGTTGTTCATGTATCCATTATATCCAGAATTATAATAATTATTTATATATCATATATATCCATATTATACATGAATTTATAATATTACATAATCATTTAGAGGTAAGAAATGAAATGCACCGTTCATGGAGACGGTAAGCCGTACGTACGCATGAACGCTACTTTCATTTCTATTTTGTATTTTATAGAATGGAATCATAATGATATAAAGGTATATTATAATTCTAGTATAATATCATATATAATATCATAGTTCCATCCTCTATACGTCCCACATATGGTATTTAACGAATCAAATCACTTTGAGGGGGCGGTAGTCCACACTTCCTTAAATGAAGATATCGTGTTTACCCATAATGGAAACCATAAAGGTATGACCAAAAAGAAAAAAACAAAAGCTTAATGAAACCATAAAAATATTATATATCATATATAAATATAGTGACATCTTAATGGCCACCTTTGAAGGTGTTAAAAGAATGTTGAACAATCATCGTTTCGGGAGGCATAAATTCACCATCCACAGAAATAGTATGTTCGTTAACCATTAGATGTAGGTTTGTGTAAGTGTAGCTCGAATCCATATTATAAAAACATACTAGTATATTGAGGATACTGGATTTGTTACAAAAGAAAATAATAAAAAGATTTTAGGGGGTTGGAGAAGCAAAATAAAACAAAAGGACACAAAAGAAGACATTACCTTAAAATCGGGTAACTCCTTTTGGTTTTAGCTCAAAGGCTTCCTTGGGAAGACTTCTGCCCAAAGTGAGGCTTCAAGGAGGAAGAGAGGGAAGTTTTGAGACAAAATGGGCAGAGGTTGGCCGAGCCAAAGTCTTTGGGAGTGTGGGTATGGAGGTAGAGGTGGGGGCCTTTTATAAGAGGAGAGGAGGGGCACTCTTGGAAAGTAAAGATAAGTTACTTTATTTTAAAATGAGATTCGGATTCAAAAGGACCCACATTGATATAATTTGATGATACGGTGATAAGGGTTCTAAATCCACTCATCCAATTGGTTTTGGCCATGTGTAGGTTTTAGATTTTACATTAACATTCCATTTTATTTAAATCGTAAAATAATGAGGTCATCACAGCATCATAATGATGTCATATATAATATATTTTATTTAATGTCTAAAAATGATAAAACAAATACTATGATGTAGGAAATAGTTTTAAATTTCTAATGAATATTTATAGTCAAAAATCTGACTTTTATAACCCCATATAAAAATTGTTTTAGTAACATAACTCATGTTTGTGTCATTTTTACTTTAACATTAAATAAAAAATTATTTATTTCATTTCCCAACCAAAGTGGCTCCATGGGGTCCCCAAGTTGACACATGGATTTTCTTAGTCGTCCATGACACATCCAATGATGGTAGGACATTTTTCAAGCTCATCTCATACTATTAAAACATTTTTTTACATTAAACTACACTAATTACCACTAATCGCGATTAAGAAC
The DNA here is from genome assembly GCA_963277665.1 of Viscum album. Lineage (NCBI taxonomy): Eukaryota > Viridiplantae > Streptophyta > Magnoliopsida > Santalales > Viscaceae > Viscum > Viscum album. Next base: position 1,914,215,803 of record OY728125.1, on the reverse strand, counting down.
TTAATAAGTTACTATTCACAAAAAAATTATTTTAATTCCATTGAACCAAATTTTACTTATTTTTGACAACCATGTATGTAGGATTTTTTAAATTCAAAACACAATGATGGAAAAATTTCATTTAAACGGAAAAATCCGTTTTTATAAGTTCCACTTAGTGGTTTCACTATTCATCAAAAATTGAAGTTTTTCAGAAAATTACCAAAAATTCACCCTAAGATATATTTGATATTCCGAATTAAAAAATGAAGTCTATTTTAGAAAATTAAAAACATATAAGTCACATTAATTAATTTAATAATTAATTCCCGATGTCATGACAAATAGCGTGTTTTTATGAAACAATAAGTATCAAAAGATTGACACCAGTTTAAGTCCAATTTCAAAGTGAAATTGATTCGAATGAAAACCATTGGATTAAATGGTAAAAATATATTCAGATTACACTTTAAGACCAATTCAAAAGAAAATCTAATCATATAAATAAAGTAGATTAAAAAGTAGTTTTGATGTAAAATGCAGTATTTTTCACTATTCATTAACAAATGAACATTGTCTGAAAAATAACAAAAATTTATCCAATGTAAATTTCAATGTCGCAATATATTCATATTACACTTTAGTGTATTCCACGCTTAATATTGGATTTATTTTCATTTTAATCCTCTAAAACACTATCTTAATCATTAATAGACATATATAGAAATATCTATTATTCATTACTTACTTGGGATGTTACAATCATGTTCCGAAAAAATAGAAAGATTGAATAATCTGTGTTATACCAATTATAATCTCAAATATCACAATAAATATCAAATATAAAATTTATAATTTATACATTCATCATTATTCACGTCCATGGAAGGTGGTAACCGAAAAACGAACTACAATGTTTCGCGACTCTGTAGTCTACCACACACACGAGTGATTATTTTGTATCCCACTTGATTGAAATTTTCTAGGTTGTAGGTTTTAACATAAATAGTAAGAATATAATTATTTTTAATAATATAATTTTATTATATAATAGCTATATAATAATAATTTACGGAGGTGAATGATGATATAAAATAAAAAATCTATTTGAAGAACATTACATCTTATTCGATTATCATCCTTATGTTTGCTCTATATAACATCCTTGTTTGATTTATATCAAAATTAAGGATTCTATAATTTGGGTTGGGTCGTTTATAGATGATGTTTTCATGTTTTTTTAGATAACCATGGATTTATAGTTTTAAATTATGCAGGATACTGAGTGCCTTTTTATATTGTGCTACAAGCGATGTCCTTTAAAATACCAAAAGTTATTCAGTATTGAGAGGTATCTCATACATCATGTGCCAAAAAAAATTAAACATAATGAAGGGGTGGGGAATAAATTTTTAGATATTCACCTCCACCACCTAGAATAAATACAATTTTTTCATTTTATTATCTTGTATTTATGTTTACTGAATTTCAACATTATTATTTTTACAAAGGTAACACGTATCTTTTCTTTTACCTCGCTAATTAATCCTTTAATACTATAATTAAAATAATAATTATTTTATAACTTATATGTAATTATTATAAATTTTTAATATAATTCATTATATAAAAATCATAGATGTTTGTAAAATTTATTTTAAAAGAATCGCATTTGATGTGTAAAACCATGTTTTAATCTTAATGACATGAAATAAATTATAAAATTTCCACTAATTATTGCGGTTAAAAATTATATTGACCATATAATATAATAAAAAAATTTATGATTCCAAAAAATTAGTCTATTTTTTAATATTTATATCATATAATTATCAGATATTAATTTAATATTAAACCTACCGATGCGATGAGAATGTACGTTTTTTAAGTAAAAATATTTTATTATTTATAATGTTTTTATATGAATTTTAAGAATAATGTTTATTCCAATTACATGAAATTTATTAATAGATTTATATTTCAACTTTTAAACCATTAAATAAAAGTTATAATAAAATGTATATTTATTAATAAATTAATAGAAACAATATTTTTCATTTAAAATTTAATATATTTTAATATTCCTAAATAATATAAGTTTTTTTTAAAAATAAATCACCCAAAGATAAATTAGATATTAGAATTTGTAAAATTTGTTTTATTTTAATAAATTGATTTTATAAAAGGGAAAATTTTAATCATTAAAATAGGGGCTCCTTTGAAATCAAAAAAAAACATCTTTTTAGAAATATAATGTTTCTAATGGTAAAATTTAATTTATTCTCATACCTTGTTTATAAAACATATAAGATGAATGCTAAAAATATTTTTGAATCAATAATATTTAAATGTAGTTAAAATTATTATCAAATGTTTATTTATTTTAATTATTTATATAAATTAACTTTACTAAATTTAAATATATTTCTAGAAAAATATATTCTTTTACTAATGAATGCGTATAATACATGTTTCAAAATAATTGGTCACTAATTAATTAGTTATATAAATAGGTTTAAACCATATTTTACTAAATTAGATAATCATATTCATATCCTCCATTGAAATTAATAGTTATTAGTTATCATATTAAAAATAATTTCTAAATAGTGATTCATGTTTGGTTTATACCCCAGTATTACATGTGACACATACTAAACTCAGAATTGTGTGTAAAATAAGTAAAACAATCATTTAATTTAACACTAGTTGAACATAGTGTTTCTTATAACATAAAATATAATAAATCTTAAATATTACTGAAAATAATTTCACAAAATATTTGTCTGTAACTTTTTTATGCCAAGAATGATATGTGGTAATTTTTAATGATTTTAGAATGTCAAAGAAACCATTTTTATTTATTGACATTTATGACTTTGTTGGTATATGTCATTTTTTGGATTTATGGAGATATAGTGGATCATCCCTATCAAATGTTGTGATTGAGTGTATTGATGAGTATATAGTAATGGTGCTTGGGAGAATTACCTAATGACATTTTTTACAAATAGAGATAGAATTTCATATTGATTTATTGAGCCACATGCAATCGGAGGAGGAACTACTAACATCCAATTTCAATGGAGATCATGAAATAATTATTTTTTTATTATTAAGATATATTTCAATTTAAATGATTGATCCTGGGCATTATTTTTTTTAGAAATAAATCGAATCTGATAGATTTTAGTAGGGGGTATTCCTATCATATGAAACTCACTCAAGATTAGTTCAGTATAGATGAACTATTATTAAAAAGTATGTCATATAGAATGAATTAAGACGTGTTAGTTTTATCATTAGATGAAGGATATGTGTTGAGTTATCTAATAGTGAAATTTATCATTATTTAATATGAATATCATTATATTAGAGAAAAATTGGGATCTTATACATCTAAGAAGTTTCTGATGATATTTGTCTTGATAGTCCAAGTAAAAGCCATTCAATATTTAATTGGTATTTTCCTCATTGGATTTGATAGAATTTTGTAATATAATTTTAATAGAACTTGGTGAAGATGAAGATCAACAATAGATCATACCTTGTAGATGATGAAAATCTTCATTTGTTTAGAATAATATTTTTTCAAATGAATTAAATAAGTTGGACCACAACATCTATAAAAATTCCCCAAAAACAATTTCCAAAAATTCTCCCACAATCACTCCAACTGACACACTCTCACTCTACATTATATAACATATAAATTATCTAAGTTTTCCCTATCTATTCATTTTATCTTGATCCACTATACAATAAGTTGAAATATTTGATGAGTGTTACATGATATAAATCTAGAAACATCCACTATATTGAATATCCTAATAACATTCTAATTATTCTTCAGTTATGGAAAACATTAGACATGTTGTGTGGATATGGGAGCACAAGATCATATATAAATTATCTATTTACTTTTATTTTATCCATAAAATATTTCATCATATTCTTTTTCATCATTCAAAAAATGCGATTTTATGTAAGGACTTATAAAATGAATTATCTCATAAAAATATCCCTTATATTTGACACATATATTGATACATTTATTATAATTTATGAGTATTTTCACATTTTTTAACTCTAATATTCTAAAAGAAATTTTGGACACATTTCCAATGTAATAGGATAGAAATAGGAATTCTGTTGAGACATCCATCATTCAGTCAATGAAGTTCGGTATAGATTATTAAATTGTACAGAAGATCATTGATTAAAAGTATAAATAAAAACTATGTATATATAGTAATTCTGATCAAATATTTTACTCTAAAATTATATTTATATATATATATATATATATATATATATTCATTCTCCTTTTCGTATGTTCTTATATTGATATTAATTTATGTCTTCAATACTAAAATTTTTATTTTACTAATATAGAAAATAAATAATAGAATTTTTTTTTAAAGAACAATGGAAAAACACTCTACCTATATAATATAAAACACATTTATCTCCATTGGGTTAAATCATTAAAAAATAACATGGTAATGTTAATACTTAAAAAAATTTGACATTTAATTATTCTCATAATCTCAAGGTGAAAAAATTTTCTTATCATTGTTTTATTTATTTTTATTTTCACCTGCATCAATATAGATGGAAATTTAAATTCCTTGATTATTTTTCATTGGCTAAAACCACTAATGGGTATGATCATACAAAAGAATTATATGGATTTTAAAATGGTGTGAATGGAGAAATATTCAATGTTCATACAATCTACGATTTTTAGCTTTCTGATATTAATTCATTTTAGTGAAGATTCCAATTCCTCTCATTATGACAAAAAGATAAAATGTAATATTCCATCAAAAAATATAATAAGAAATTATGATGTAAATTAGTAAAATAGTGTATATGAGTAAGAGGGTAATGTGAAAGTTAGAGTTTTCTATATTTAATCCATCAGTGCCACTAGATTACATTATATTGTTCCATGATTTTTATTTAAAAAATAATTCTATTTATGGAGAATTTATATATATTATTTGACTTATTTTGAGAGAATATATAATATATAACATTTTTATGTATTCAGTTTGATGATTATTTTATTTCATACAGGTCTAATAATTTTTCAATGATTTTATTGATTGAGTCAATACATGATACCCATGATTATACATGTAATACCCAATTAATAGAGTTTTTGAATTAATGTGTGGAAGGAGGAGACTGGACATGTGTACCCTACCTTATACATATAAACAAAAATGTTGATTATTATAGAAGAATAAAAATATGAACATGTTATGGGGTATTATAATTTTTTGTAAGATTTTTTCTTTTTTTATTAATTTTATTTTATTACACATGATTTAGATTTTGTCCAACCCTTTTATGAATTTTGGAGTCATCATTAAATTATGATCTGACATAATATTTTTAAGGATATTTTATTATACATGATATTTTTTTGTAAATCCTAGATTAAAAATTTTACCTTTTATATGGATGAGATTTCTAATATGAGCTGGTGTTAGAACTATGTAGTACTAAAAAATTTTTTAACATAATTTACTCTTTGATGATATATATATATATATATATATATTATTTCTAACAAATTGAAAAAATAATTGCATTATAGTTTCAAATTTCCATAACGTGTACACACCATTACTAAGGATGAAAAGGATTAGAAGTGCCCCTATTTTTTTACACACCATATCTCCAAAATATTTATAATTAAAATAACAGGAACATAGAAGAAACTGGTTATGTTATAGTCTCAATTATTTAGTATTATTAATTTATTGAAGATATATTGTAGAACAACTTTTAGTTCTTAATCAAGATGATACTCCACCAATCAGAGTGGGGTCAAACCAAGGAATAGACAGCTATGCAATGTGAAAAATTGTGTACCCCCTATTGGATTATCGCATGATTTATTTTGAATCCTCTTTTTTAGGATTTTTAATTTTTTAAATTATTATTCATTGTTAATTTTGTAATAATATATATATTAAATGAATTGAATAATTAATATTGATAGAATACAATAGATATTTTGTAAATTTTGTAGATTATGGTTGTATCCACTATCCAAATATTTTATAGGTTTAAATTATTATTACATAGTTCACACTAATTATAGTTAAGGGTTATATTTAATTCTATTTTTTTATCCTGAATTGGGGTTTTGATTTTTTTACTATAATTTTAGTGATTAAAAACATATATTATTATTCAATTGGTTATTTTTATAATGAAGAATGAAAATATAAAATCATTTATTTTTACATTATATATACTATTTTTTATTCTAATGTAATATTTTGATATATTTAATTGCTGTAAATATTTCAGAAAAAAAGTTTCTTGGAATCCATTTTGATCATAATTGAAATCATATATTAACACATGATATATTGTTTTTACATTTTTAGAATAGTTTTTAAAACACATTTATGACTTGATACATTGATGACATTTTTTGGAAAATTATTTTATATATTATAAATACAAGTAATTAATGTAAATTATAATTTTCATTTTGATATATCGATGGGAAGAATACACTACATTTTATAGAATAAATGTTTCATATATTCGAGGCTATAGAAGAGTTTAAAAAATAGATTCCTAAATAAATAACAATTAAATAAGAACACTGATATCATTTTCCATGAACTAAAATTTTGATACATTAATGAAAATTCATTTTCTATTTTATGAAGATGAAATAAAAAACCATATTTACATTTAAAATACACCAAATATGAATATTCCTCATTCAATTCAAAAGGGATCAATTCCACTTTTATTTGAGTTTTTCATAAATATTACATATTTTATTTTCTATCATTTGTTGATACATATAATATTTTAATTTATTTGGTCTAAATTATTAATGCCGGATTTTATGGTGTTGTTTCATACCATATTTAATTACTAAATATGATTCTTGTCACTAATACCATTTTGACTACATACTTTTTTTTCAAAAATTAATTCACTTCTAGTTATTCTTTATACCTTCTAGAAAATCATTATAAAACATAATGTGTAATAATACTCTTTTCTAATGTACCTCCCATTTTATTGAAATATATAAGTGGTAACCATTTTAAATACCTTTAGTACTAGGATTTTTTAAATTGGGAAATATGTTTTTAGCATTGTTGTAGCCATGAAAACATATGTCTTGCTTTTTTAAAATTTTGATTCTGGTTTGTGGACCATTATTAAAATTAATTCATCAAAATAGTTGTTAAACATTTTGATAAAAAATTAATTATTTTTTGTTTTTGGGATGGTTCATACATATAAAAAGTAATATTAATTGTTTTTTAAATAAAAATATCTTATTTTTTTCAAATTAGTTACATTCTAATCATCATCATTCATATTCATTTGGCTAAAATGTTTCATATGTTTCAAGTCATAATTTTACACTGACGTAGTTTATTGATTTAATATTATAGATTAAATTGGGTGTATCATTTCAATATTTATGTTTAAATAATTTTTATTCCATATGGAATTTTGGTTATCTTTAAAAATAATTGTTGGAATTTAAATTTTTGTAATGTAACTATCTCATAAGATATGAATCCAAATCGATAATCAAATGAAAATATAAATAATATGTTTACTTTTTTATTTAATATTTTAACTACAGTATGAGATCATTTTTTATTATTTTAAATTAATACACAAAACCCATCAAGAAGGATGTATATATTTATTTCATTCTAATATATGACTATATATTCTCCTTGAATTAAATACATTTTTTCCATTTAATTTGGATTTTTATCCCAATTAGGATGAATATGCATGGGGTGAATCAGGGATTAAAATATTGAATGAATTTCCCAGATGGTAATGTTATTATTATTCATCTGAAATCTATTATCTTAATTTCCCATTTAAATTTATGAGGAAAAATTAAACCATGCACAAGACAATATATTTTTATATGTTTCACCCTTAATGGTATACATACAAGGAGTATAAAATAGTGATTTCACAATGTACCAAATCCAATAAGAATCACATCTGAATAACAATATTCATGCTAGATCACATATATTCCTAGACTCACTGCTTTTATAATATTTAAGGATATCTCACATATTTCCCAAGGGTCACAACATATATCTCATTACCTAGCTCATTGTTGGTGTAAATGATAACATTATTCCCCTTAATTTGCACACTACATTGTTTACAGTTTCTACCATATTTTATAGAAATATGATTCCCATCATTTTAATGATTAAACTCATCCAAAATTATAGATAAGTGCTCTATTGAAGTTCCTCTTTCATCAAATTGATAAATACCACGTTTCTAATCCTTTTTGAAAAAAATCTATATTTTGTGAAATTTTTTGGTGTCTTGCGTGAAACATTAACACCTTTCACACAACATTAGAGTTTAGGAGTAGAACTCCTGACATGCAACCACTGTCATGGAAAAACATCTTTCTAAAAACATTAATGTATTGTGGGTAACTCACTTTTCACAAAATTCACATTTCACACAAATATTATGTGATTCATAGAATTAGATTTCTATAAGGGGTGAGATACTGAATGAGGGGAGGGGTATCATCTTATTTATATTAATTTCTATCCATACATGAAAGATTATTTTCCTCCGATCTCATTGTGTAAAAAATTTACCCTGAGCGCAGAAAACAATATTTAACATCTCATTATGTGCGTAATTAAATTTCATGCATATCACTTCATCTTTATTTCACAGGTGTGCACAGATAATCTTTCATGAATAAACATATAATTAAAATACTCCATTACATTTCCTTATTTTTATGTTGTGATATAGAACCATGTCTTTCACGTAACATTCCAAAACACCTGCAACCTTGTAGACATAATTATTGACCACCTCTAGAGTGTTAATTCCTCATTCATTGTTCTTTTTCAACAATAATTTTATAAATCACCCATAAAATCCAACAATGACCTTGTATATCTTCTATTTGAACGAAGAAAATCAACCCAAAAACACAAAAATGTTATCTTGAGGTATTTTTTTCCAAACAATCTCCCACTATGGGTTTCTTGTAAACTCATCACATTTGGATACATCAAAAAAAATTCATCCATATTCATCCATCATTAACTTATTGTGATTCTGAAAGTGATCAATGATTTACTCAATACATACTCTAAGATAACACGATCAATTCTCATTTTGAGAAACAAGATAAGAATGTAATGTTCATCAATAAATCACATCATTCCCAAAACTACTCACCTAATTTTATCATGAAAAACATCTATCATGAAGTATATCCTTTGATTGATTTTATTTTGAAAACCCATTATAAAAACAACAACTACATCTCCTCTTGGGTTATTATTATTAATAATGCTTAATGATGTCCTACCTAATCTCTGATAGCCATGAGATGTCTCCACATAGCACCAAACACTCAACTTTTCACAGAATCACATCGTAGTTTTCCAGAAACCTTCAACCATTAAAATTATTACACTCCTCATGTGTCAAACTTCAATCAATTAGCTTCTACACATAACATGATTAATATATTTTCTACCCATTTATATACAAATTTCATCCCTCTTTTTCATGGATCCCTAATGTCACTTTGTTATGTTCTAGAATAGGTTTATCAACATAAATTGGTACATTAGTGAAAAAACACAACATAGGTTGGGGAGAGGGTGTACCAAATCCACACTCTCTCAATTGCGGGTATTCGACTGATAAAATGATACTTGATTTCAATGTGTAGATTTGATTTAATGGTAATGAACATAGATCTACAACCTGTAGTTCTATAGGAACAATATCCATCATAACAAGTCCATTGCCCACATTCACTTGGTTAAATGATTCATGATTTCAATTATCTTTTTTCAAAAGTGTTGCACTGAATTTTTGATCAGATTTAAAGCACTTCAATTATCATAATATATTTCAATTGGATACTTCAATTCAATTTCAATATCATCATGTAGCTACTTCATCTATACTGACTACATGCATATTTAAGTGGCCTAAAATTAATCAAATTCTCCAATGATCAATGAAATAAAATCATGTCTCTTTTTTATCCAAGAAATACACAATTATCTATGATAGAAAGAACCAATAGATGTTTATTTTATTTAAATCTACTGAAAAAAATTAATCTATATACTTAGAGTGCTATAACTATTGATGATATTTTCCATATACAACAAACTAAAATCCACCATTCCATTGAAATATTAGGGTATTGTTATAACTTGAAGAATGTGAAATTTCTTGGTATTTCATTGATAAATCACTACTTGTAATGTGGAAAAAAATATCATTTCATTTCAATATCAAGTATAATATACTTCTAATTATTTTCAGGTATTTTTTTATTAAACACGTCACCTAGATAATCATGTGATATTTTCATCATTGTAGCCACTGGAGGTGTCATCTCCTTAGAATTATCCTTTAAAACTCTTCTTGAAACCTCCTTTTCATATATATTTGGGAAATGAATGTTTAATTCATGCCTTATGTATCCTGTTAACCATGTAAAAATGCATGTTTAGCAATCATAATAACCAAAATGCCAAACTCCAATAAAGAGAAATAGTATTGTGTATTCAAGAAACAATCCTAGATTCAAGATATAAAACAATGGTTTTTGATCCTCCAACAGCAAATAAAAGTAACCAACCTTATAGATGAGGTAGGAATATAATGAATGATAATGAACATGAAAATAAATCCTATTGGTGGGAGATTTTACAACCTTACACCAGATTTTATCCTCCACATAAGTTTTTTGAAGGATCCAATATTGGTTCTTGAGAGCTCCGCGTAGTTATGCAATAATCCAACCTTGAATTCTGGTCAAGATGGTGTCTCAATATATGTTCTTGAATTTTTTAATAATTTTTGGATATAAAAAAATCTGTGATATTAGTTTTTAAGAAGGGCTGGGATGTTTTCTTGAAATGAGATCCCTATCAGCATTTCCCTCTAAAGGGGTGAATAGTTTATTCTTGTCTTGTACATGTTTTGTCAAAATGTACATCAACCGTGAAAACCCTAACTACATAGTTTTTCACAGCTTGTTGTAGCATGGGGAAAACTTTGTGAAAATTTTGTGCCAACCATTTACAACCCTGTAGCATTCCAAAATATTCTAAATTTCACCCAAAGAACAAATAATTTATTCCCAATAAAAGCAATATTAAAATGACTATTGAGGAAAACAAAAAATATTTATAGGATGTTGCAAAAAACCTATAAATATTGTTATTTGGATCAATTAATTTGTATATAATATCAATGGGATCCCATGTACACCCCCTATAAATTCAAAAAAATTCACACTCATTCCTTTTCGAGATTGATTCTATGAGGTTTTGGGAGATCATCACTAACATCGAATCCATTGGTCTATCTTAAACTCTACACATCACTTTTTTCATTATGTGAATTATTTTGGTCTCTAGAACTATAAATATGTGTCTTAAAAAATTTATAAATTTCATACTTATTCATTCCTTTAATATATTTAATTAATCAATTCTAAATAAAACATTGGCATTCCATTTATTTTTATTTGCATAATTTTGTTCCATTATTCAAAGTTGTCAAACTATTAAAAACATTTCGGATAGATGTTTATACACCTGTAGTGGTAACTTATATACATATTATGGATCATAAATGAACATTATTGATGGATAAAGTAGGATTCCCATCTTTACATTCATAATTATTAGAAGTGTCAACATCAGTGGTATGTTTTAATCTGAATTTAATTACAAATAACTATTTTATAATAAAATTATTATTTAGCAATTATTTTATAAATGTTATAAATTTTATTGTGAAAACAAATAAATAATTTTAAAAATTTAATTAATATAAGGGTATATATATATCCTTCTCATTTTTATATATTCTTTATTAGTATTCCATATGTATTATTCATGTTAACAGGTATACAAAATATATACCTTCAATGAATTTTACACCTATAAAACATATTTATTAATACAATTTAGAATTATAATTAATTCTACTTAAAGAATAAGTTAGTGATTTAAATATTATGGGTATATAATTTATTTTGATTCATATATTTTACAATTAATTTAGGATTCATTAGGATGTTAGAGTCTGTAAATAATTTTTCATAAATGCATGAATTTGTAACTATAAAATTAATGACTATCTTGATTAAATATGAAGGGATCTCATTAAAGTTTAATTAGATTGAGATATAGCATCACATGATTTTAGAAAAAAATATTAATTATTTTAACATTGATTATATTTAAAAATTACATTCTTGAGAATAATAATGTTATAGTGATTTTTGATACATAGAAACATAATCAAATTGTCATTATTTGATCGACATCATCTACCACAATTTTCTTCACAACTAGAACCCTTCTTAGAGATGACATGCATAATATGTTTCGTTATAACATGGATAAGGGAAACATATGAATGGGGGGTCATACATTCTTAGTAAGGGAGGAAAAGTGAGACACATAATAATTGCATGATCATATGGTATTGTGAACATGGGCATTAAATATTAATACTATACACTATATATAAATAATAAAAAACAAGAGTTATCATGTAATTATTAGAAGTTCAAAATACTTGAATAATAAGGAAATAAAAAATCATAACTCATCACAGAATAAAATTGGCATAGGATATACAATTATGGAATAAAGAAAATATCCTTAATTAATTTTGATAGTATTGAGGGCTCACTTCCATGGACATCATGGTTTAATAGGCTCACTCCCTAAACCATCATATAAGTTAAGCCTCACTCCCAATACCATCATAAATGACAATATCCCTAACAGAACTGTGTTCACTCACCATTCCAATCCTATCAATCACGTGATATATAAAACATTAAAAAATCATTTCAGAAAGATATATGTCCCACAATTCACGAAAATAAAACCCTACATATGTGATAGAAAATATCATAAAACAACAATCTTACCATAATCCATGAAACAAAATGGGTTTTATAAAAACATCGTATCAAAACCTATTGAAAATATATAGGAATTAAACTCATTTAATCATTTAATTATATAAAAATCCATGAAAATTAGTGGGTTTAATTATTATTTCCTCATCGTATAACCATTTGAATAGAAACTGTTTTGATAATCACTATTTTATATAAACATAAAAAATTCTGAATAAGAATGTGAATGATATCCGTGATCGTATCCCCTATCAGTGATAAGGAACATTAAAATATGTATTCTGTGGTGGATGATGATTTTGTTCGAACATTTAAATTATTTATTGAGTTTTGTATTATTTACATTTTGAAAATAATTTTAATAAACATAATCATTTTTCAAAATCATTTCCCTCATAAAGAACATTTGAAAACATATAATGGAAACTAAAAAAATCCTTTCAAGTTTTCCATAATTAAAATATCCATTCCCCTTTGAGAATAAATTTATAAAAAATTAAAATAATTTGTATTTGAAATTAAAATTGAAACATATATTTTATTCTTAAAAAATATGTTCATAAAGGAGGGAAATTATTTTCATATCATATACATTGAAACAATGTTTCCATTAAAAATTTTAAAATAAATTTAAATGTAAATTTCTTGGAAAATAAAATGATGATTTGTTTCAAAATTCTTTTTAATAAATCAATCTGGGGAAAACTTTATGCTAATTAATCTGTGAATAATTTAAAATTAATTTTTCAAAACTTTTTTTGAAAAAAATTTTGGATGAAACAATAATTTTAACCGATGAGAGGAGTAATGTAATATTTCATTGATATAGTTGATTTTAACTATTCAGTACATAAAGAGAGGAAAATGATGGGGAATAATATATTATAATTAAATGAATAGAGGGAATGAAATTTAGTGAGTTTCTTGAGATATGATTCATTTAATTTTATCATTGGAAACATAATCCTAAAAAATTATTGTAAATCATGAGATTATAACATAAAATATTTACGATATTGGTAACATTGATTTGTAAAATAAGTAAGGGAAAAAATTAAATAATACATGGAATATCATGATAATAATTAAATTAGTGATATCACATGGAAATGTTTTTGTATATACACATAAAAATACGATGATAGGTGCGAGACATATAATATGTCTCACAAAAACGAAAATTAATACAAAAATCTCTTAAAACAAACCTTGAATTCCATTGTAGAAATTTATTCCTCATATTCAATAAATATATGATTAATATAAATATATTAATGAACAATAATCATATATATCATACAATATATTATGCTTGTGGGATTTTTTAAGTGGCTTATTGAAAATTACTTATTAACATCATGTTTCAAGAAATAAAAGCTTTAAGTTTCTTATTAATTTTGAATTGTTATTTTTTAGTCCTATATAACTAATCATGGTTAAACAATATCCTAAATTTTAGGTCGTATATAAATGTATTATATGTTCTGTATATATATTTTTATAGAGTAATCCATAATATACAGAGATATAAAATGTAGTACACGATTCATGGAGATAGTAGACTGTACGTACACATTAGTGTTATTTCAATTTTATAGAAGGATATAAAGAATGAAATGTATATAATATAAAACTATTGTAGTCTAAATGTTATGTCAAATATATCACATATGTTTGATAAAAACATCCTTATTCCCTTCCATATAAAACAAGATCAAAACACTTCACCTCTTGAGGTCATAGTCTGTAGCACACATGAGAAATCAATACTGGAATATTTCCCTATACCCACTATTTGAAAACATGGGTATTTCACATGAAACTGTGGGTCTAGGTTATACCCATGGTTTCATGAACTATGGGATTCTGAGGCATTGGTATTTTTCTCTACCCATGGTTTTTTAGAAACGGTGGGTATAGCCCATTGAAATTTTAGATCACACATGGTTCAAGTAAATATTATGTATACATCTATACCTGTTGTTTACAGAACCGTGGGTATACATTTTTACAGCTGAAATTATATACCCATGGTTATGTAATGTTGGTGTATATAAAGTTTTCTTAACATCACACATACCCATATTTCCTTAAATTGTGTCTATAGAGAGATTCACAATATCATATATACCCATATTTTAAATAACCATGGGTATAGGTGGGTTTCCTAGAAACAACAACAACTACTTTGGTATCACATTCCTCCAGAAAAGAAGAATGAAAACCAAGGTTAAACCACACCCCCTCATCCATGCACACCTCGAATCTCCCCCTGGAATGATCCCCATATACCCACCCTGGACACCCCCACCACATTCACGGCCCCCTGGACACCCCCATGGACACCCCTCCCCCCTAGACAACCCTACAGGACTCTCCCCACTGAACACCCACGAACACCCCCTTTAACAACCCCCCCTGACACACCCTTGGACTCCCTAGAAACTCCCACATCACCCTAGACCCCCTTGGACACCCCCACTAGACTCCCCACCTGGACACCACTGTCTACATCCACCCACCCCCCCCCCCCGAACCCCCTCCAGTATAGCCCCCTTCTCCCTAGACACCTTTCGCCTTACACATTGTCCCCTCATCCCCCTTCACCCACCCTCATGGAAATTCCCCTCCCCCCTCCCCCTACCCCTCCCATCCCTCCTGGACACCCCCCCCCCCCTCGACAGGTCCTCTGACCCCCCCCTCCTAGATAGCCCCCTTCCCCAGCACCCCCTCCACCTCCCCGACCCAACCCTCTTCCCCACCCCCTGAACAGACACCCCATGCCCCCTCCTGGACAGTCCCCTCCCCCCCTCCCCCCCACCACCACACCCTCTGCCCCCCCCCCCCCCCAACACATTTCCCCCATCCCCTTGGACATCACCTAGACCCCCCTGGACACCCCTAGGACTCCCCCTCCACCTACACACCCCCTCGACACTCCCCCTTGAAATCCCCCTCGTCACCCCCCACTAGACCCCCTTGAAATCCCCTCCCCTATACACCCCAAGAACCACCCCCCCCCCATGCATGAATATACATGAAAACATGAATATTATGAAAAGGAAAGATGAAATGGGAAAAAGGAAAACTATAAAGTGGGGGAATGTATAAAATATTTTTTCTTAAAAAAATATACAATTACAAGATTCAAAACTGCATACCTGGAGATCAAATATCTAACCATAATATAGAGTAATTTATAGAAGATCAAATTTTTCACACTCAAGGGTAAACTCAATATGATCAATTCTAGAATCATGGTGTATGCTGTGTCAATTTGATTAAAAACACAACCAATGGATACAATTGTCTATAAAAAAAATGGTATAAAATAAACATTACCTCCATAATTTTATATTCATGTCAATCCTGATTTCATGTAGGGGAAGAAAATCAACTACATCATCTTTGTTTATTGCTGGTTCTCTACATAACATGCACCCATAGACACCCCTCTCCCCAATTGACACCCCTAGACACCCCCTCCACTATCCCCAAAACCCCCTACACCCTTCACCCCACTACCCCATGACCCTTCACCCCATATTCCCCCCATCCTTCACCCCAAACTTCCCCCCCCCCCCCCCCGCCCACCTGCTCCCACTACACCTCACATGGACACCCCCTACACCCCACTATCCCCTGCACCATCCTCCTCCCACCTTTAGTCAGCCCCAACCCCTACACCTAGCCCCACCACCATGCACTCAGCCCCTACCCCTGTATCCAGCCCCAACCCCTACACCCATCCCCACCCCATGCACCAACCCCCCCAACCCTCACCCACCAATTGAATAAACCTATATATAAAAATAAAAAATATTAGTGACTCACAATCAGAGAATACACATGAAATAAAAATATTAAAAATTATAGAAAAATAATATATGGGGATACGAGAAAAATATTAGCGACTCACAGTCAAACAAAACAACGTCTAAATTAACTGAGAATAAATAGGATGAAAATTATATCAACAAATTGTAAAAGGGGATGCTCGAACTAAACAATGAATCAATAAAATGAATAGCTGAATAAACTAACCATGGTATAAAACTAAAACTAAAAAATGAATCAAACTGAACAATGAATCAACAAAACTCAAAAACATGGTTGCAATACCGTCGAGTGAGGGAAGGATCAAAAAAAATATTGACACAAACACCAAAAATGAATAACCAAATAGAAAAATAAAGAAGAAAACTATGAACACCAAATAAACAATGAATAAATTAACTTTTGTAGTTAAATTTTAGAGACTCACTGTCAAAGAATAGCTGAATTTGAAATACGTGTAAGGGGATGCTCAAACTAGAAGGGAATCATGTCCGGTGAGGGAATGCTCATCCTTGGTGGGATGCACACCTTAAGAGGGGTTGCTGGACCAAAAGATATGTGGGTGATGTTCGTAGAATATGATCATATATAATGTATAAATGTCTAAAAGGCATAAAAACAATATTATAAAAATATAAATTGAGTGAGACTCTTTTACTTTATAACCAATTAGAAAAAGTTGAATATATAGTCATGGTGCACTTTTTTGGAATCTTATGGTGTGCCATCATTTAATTTTGAATGATGAGTTAACTGTATTAGACTTGATCTATTTTTATGGAATACATCCATCTTAAGATATGAGTTATAATAATACCATTCTTCTAAATGTCAAAGATGGTTCCATTAGTTTAGACTGGAAGAGTGGATTAAGAAGAATGGAAAGGCTCACACCCTGGTATTTTTTATGAGTTTTATTTAGATATAATGCTATATTGAGCCATCTAGGTTATCTTGGAGTATTATTGGATTTATTTCCATGGTTTTTACAATGTTACCATTTACGATATTACATGAACCGTGACTATAGACTCACTAGTGATGGAAAAAGTAGATACAAAATGATGTTGAGTTCCATTGTAGATATCATTCATTAGTAGTATTTTTAGTACACATTATCATTAATTATAAATTTTTAAAATATGAATACGATAATCAACAATTAATTATTAAATATCATCATAGTGAAAAAAATATTGAATTATAATTTTAGGGACACCATCATTTGAGTCACACCGAGTTATAATAAATCCTTTCACTTTATACCATGGATGTTGGGAACCTGAGCTATTATCAATATTATATTTTATATTTATATTTGGGAAAGCACATGATATTTTTTAATGCATACTTTCTATGACTAAGTGTGGTTTAGGGGAACAAGTTGATTCTCAAGACCATTTGTCATAGTTTTCATAGTATTAGATTCTAGTATTCTTGTTATATTATGACTACCTGAATTTATTGCATAAAATTTAATTTTTATGGCGTGGATTATTTTGATTATTTTTGAAACTTTTCATTATGCCATTATATTTATTATTTACAAATGAATATATTAGTATGATTATTACTACTATTTTTTAATCGAATATGGGGGTATAGTCTCACACTATAATACATGACACCATCACTGTGAGTCAGCATCCTTCATCATATGGGGCGGAGTTCTGGGGTATTATATCTACCAATTGTGAAAGAACAAATTGGTGGAAGGAACTATTAAAATGTTATTAGAGGTATGTTTGGTCTTACTATTTTGGATTGGTACCAAATAGTATATGAATGTGTCGATACATGGTATAGAGCATTTCTCTAGGACTAGCCAACACATGAATGTAGAAAGTCCATGTCATCTAGGACTAACATTATATTTATACTATTCTATTATATAATTGATCAAATTTAATTGAAATTTCATTTATCAAAGCCCTTATTGTGGAATTTTTGGGTTAATAATTTTTTTTAAGTCGAATGAAAATTATTAGAACTATATATATATATATATATTTGTTACATTCTGGGTAGTATATGTGGACTATATGATTGGGTGTCTAGGGATATTGATATTTATCGAGTTATGTGGTATCCCTATGATGAGGAGGCTCTAAAAATGTAGTGAATTTTTATATAGGTCGCAATGTGTGTGAGATTTTTTTGAGATGTTTAGTTATTACTTGTAAAACTGTTGGTTTATACTTGACCTCAGAGTGGGTAGGTCGTAATTAATTTCTATGGGTGGTTGAAACATAAAAGAATGCATTTTTAATGTTAAATTCCATGTTACCTTGGGATGAATATAACTGAAACCCATTGTTATGAACAATGTTAGGCATAATGCATGGAATATGTTTGATAGACTGGTTACCTTATTTATCATGACTCGAGGTCTGGAATTTAGTACATTCTGACTTTTGAGGGTAACGTATAGATATGAACACTGTTAGAAATAATTTTTGAACTCTGGTTAAGAATAAACTTCCAATTATTCAAAAACTATAATCCTTTTTCCCTAAAAATGCTTGTCTTAATATAAAATCAGGACATTTATGGTTTGAAAAAATGATGAGAAACCCACATCAAGATGTACTTAAGAAATTATAATACTTAAAAATTCTTATACAAACTCATATGGATAACCTAAATATGAAATTCTTAAATGCATAAAACTTCAGTTAGTGAACCATCCATCATTTCTCTGTTAAATGGTGATCAATGAAAGTTTGATATGTTAGAACTTACTCACTAAAAAATAGAAATCTTATGTGATATTTTTTTTATGAGAAGAAATACTATTATTTTGAGATAATTACAAAACACCCATATTGTAATATTATATTACTACTTTTTTGGACATATTTTCAACAACATGAATCACATACATTCATTTTTTAAATCCAAAATTCCAAAAAATTGTATTCATAAAATGACACATGATCTAAATACATTATAAAAGTAGATTAGAGTGTTTATTTGATACTTTCCTTAGAAATATCCCCTATTTTAAAAACAAAACTAAAGTTGATGGTAGGTTATTTGTTATCAAGGAATATAAATATATGATTTGGATTAGTTAATTACATGGAGTTGAGTATACTTCATATGGGTCCAAATATAATCATTATCATCCTATACATATATAAATAACTTATTAAAAACATTATAATTATATAATACAATATGAATCATGTGTTTTACAGAAGTTATAATAATGGAATCATTCTCAGGAACCCTATAAATATGATAAAATATAAATTTAACCACAATGAAATCATATAATGAATTTTCATTTAATTTATTTCTTTAACATTAAGGATATTAATATTTAGAAAGATTATAATTTCTCAAAAAATGTTTTTTATTGGTGGAGATAAAATTTGAGTTAAACTGCTTACAGATCATTTCATTATATTTTTCTGTAGGATAATACATGATTATCAGAGGACCTACCATTATCAATTTTGATACCTAAAAGAATATAAGCATTGGAATGTATTTTTATATCAAATTACTCACTCAACATTCATTTTTTCTCATTAAAATGTTTAAAAAACTTACTAACTACAAATATTCCATCAATATATAAAACATTAATTATAAATTTTCTTTTTCTAGATTTTAATAAATGTTAATAATTTTATGAATATTTTAGACAAAATAATTGATCTAAATCTCTATATTTTAAATAAAAAATAGTTATCACCTATAAAATATTAAGATAATGTTGTCCTAAATAATATTTTATCACATAATCATATTTATTTAACTTATAAAACAAAATTCATGAAATTTTTTTTATAAAATCATAATGATAAAAAATATTTTTTTTACCAAAATCACCAATCAAAAATTTTGTTTCAATAATCATTTAGGATGATCTAAATCATTATAAGATACCAATATCATAATAAATCAAAAATCCACATCAGTAGAAACGAGTAAATTTTTTTATTGAAAATCTATATCATCTCTTTGTTTATATATCTTTACATGTATCATATATTTTTATCTCTAAATATTACAATTTCATTCCCACTTGGTTTTAATAACTCATTGTCATATAACATGTTTAAAATGATCTGACAATTCCTGAAGATCCTATAAGCTATTATGCGTCATATAAAACATCTCCTCATGTATATAATTTATTCTTTATGAATTATAAAAACTAGAATTATCATCTTCAAAAGTCACTGGATATTTTTTATTATTCAAATTAAATTCAAGATCTTGATTTTACAATATATATATATATTAGGTACATAAGTCTTATGAATCTTTTGGTATCTCCTAAATATAAATTATTTAGTATATTCATCATGTTCATATTCACACAATGATATTTTAACAATATTATCTTATCCATCAATAATGGTTTAGTTACCGTCAATATAGATGGGGATTGAAACACCACATGGAAATTAAGTATGTTGAATGATAAATTCAACCCAATCCTATTTGAAATTTATTAGGTGAGAATAATGATTAATACCATTTATATCAACCTCACTAAATATGGCATGTTAAAATTCATTATTATCACATAGTAGGAAGGATAATAAAATATTATACCCCTAGAAACTTATAGTGTTGTTAACAAAGTAACACTTACTGTTTTAGGATCAAAAGAAAAATGTGGCTATATCTGTAGCCCACCAATTTCTTGTGCATATTGATTTCCTCTCAATAAAATATAAAATTTCATAGTTCAAGATAAAATAAAAAATAATAAATAAGTTAATATTTATATTCTTATGTAAACACACATTTTGATTTAAATTTTTCAGATGATGATTCCATACCAATCTTTGCTATCCCACTAGGGGAAAATGAAAATGTTCAACCCATGAATGTGCCAACACATGCAGCTGACCAAAGAAAAGATCAACTAGTTTGATTAACTAGAAACTCCATCAATAAACATGGTTTTACAATACTAGGATATCAACAGTCAAATGGAAAAACAAATCACATGGTATAACCTCAAATATTCTATTTTGGTCAAATATTGATATAATAATAATAACAACATGTAGATATGTTGGATGTTATTATAACTCGATCAGTGGTTGTTGAAGTCTGGTGAACATCAATTTAGTTAGAGAACAAACTTTATCATGTTTGAGTTTACTAGACTCAACTTATGTCCAATTTTGGAATAATACATTCTCATTATTAAATGGAATAATAGATCTAGAGAAACATATAAATCATTTTTCTTCCCGCGATGGCTAGATATTTGGAAATCTAGAACAATAGGAAGCATCTAAACTCAGACATGTCACACTGAGTGTAGAATGTGTTGGAACTAATGTTACTTCTGATTATAATACATGATTTTATCAATATTGGACAGAACAGGTGAAATAAATTTACTGAAATAAACCCACCTAAAGCACCAGAACATAGATGAAAATGACATTATGTCACCACACAAAATCTCTAACCTCAAATCTACTCAAACAAGAACATCCAAAATAAAATTATTGATATAAATAAAGTTAAAAATCAACTCAATATTTTTATATTTTTCAGACCTGAGTTTTAATATAGATCACTTCAATAACACTATACATGGTGAAAAATCCTTGTAAAACTTTGATGATATCCCTATGTATTTGAGGTTGGCGGAGGTAGATTCTTGAGGGTCGAGACAAGGAGGTCATGGCAGGGAATGAGAGGTGGACGAGAATGTGGAGGTCATGAGTCAGAGGGAAGGAGGTGGAGGTGGGGAGGTGGAGCCTAGGAGGATGAGGTGGAAGTGGAAGTCAGGAGGTAGAGGTGGAGGCAGAGTCCTGGAGGTCGAGATGGAGGAAGATGCCAGGAGGTCGAGACAGAGAAAATTGATGGTAGGCAGAGGCTGGGGTCAATGCAAAGGTACAAGCTAGGAGGTCAAGGCGGAGGTCGGGAGGATGAGGTGGAGGTCGAGAGTTTGAGGTCAAGGTGGAGGCTGGGAGGGGTGGGGAGGATGGAGCTCGTATGAGGGGATGATTAGGGCTTGTCGATGTGGGAGTAGGAAGGAGGAGCCTGTGTGAGGCCAGATATGCATGGGGGATTACCTATGGTTTTTTAAAGAAATTTTTGGTATAACATCAATCAAACACATTATTCGCACTCTTTCATTAAACATTCGGTATAGTTATGTGGGCTTAGATACTATTTCCTAAAGCAGATGTTATCTTATTCGCATTTAAAGGATGGTATGAATTTATACTTGATATAATAATTATATAAGATTCATAATATGAAACTATAATATATAAACATTTAAACCACCATTATATAAATTTGTGTGAAGTGTTCTTCAATAATGAATAACATTGATACGTGAGGTTGTAGTCCATTATATACATGAATGGCAATTTCGTATCCCATTTTTCACAAGAGCGGATAATTTGTAAAACCTAACGGTTTTAATAAAAAATTGAAAATCTTGAACCATTTTTTTATGTTAATATTTATAACTATACATTAATCATAATTCTCCCCCTTATAATTTTTGAATTTTAAAAAAAAATCATCTAGAATTGTGATCAGTATGTTATTTTGGGTCTGCTAGAACATACATGATTTATGGTGAATAGTAACATACCCTTATGAATAATAATATCACCCTAATGAATAGTAAATTGTATTTTTTTGAGGTATTACATTAATGAAATAATGCTTAATTTTTCAAGGATATGAAATTAGTAAGTGTTTTAAAATTGATGATTTTTTAATAAAGTATGACTTTATTTAAAAATTATGATAATGATATTTATAATGTTATTTTCGAAAAATGGTGTTCATTGTTGAATTATAAACTTCATAAAATGGTTTAGATGACTTTTTGGTATTTTTCTAAAATTCAATAATTTTTTGATTTTTAATGTAATACAATAAAATACCAGATATTCAAATTATCAGTTAAATATGATATTTTTCTCATTATGGCTGATTAGGGAAATTTTTTTTCTATATCAGATAATCTATTTACTATTTCTATTGAATTCATTAATATTATTCATATAATTGGATACAAATATTAAAATAATAATTAAAATAATGTAAAATCCATCCTCTCTTCTGCTATAAGTTCCACCCTTATTCCCCTCTTCCTCTCACACCTCTCAAGGATCGAGAATTGTCTATATTATACCCTCATTCCCTCCCCAAGTCTCTTCCCCACACGAAATATTGGATGGTCTCACATAAAGAATAAACCAAAGTCCTTACGAAGGATCTAAGGGTGAAGTGATCAAGAGGTAATAATCCCTTTTCATTTTCATGTATTTTCTTTTCAATTCCATTTTATTCATATACACTTTTCCCATCCCCTTATCTTGGAAGTATGAAATCTCCAAAATATTATATATTTATTATGTTATATTGTTTATGAATAAAAATAAACATCATTGTAATGTCACCGACCCTGAAGCCAACATACTGGTGCTTCGATCCGGGTGGTTACATGACGTTAAACGTTCCTCCCCACATGCCAATGGTTTTCAACTTATAGTGGGGTCCAAATAGTCAATTGGGGAGACTATCCCCCCATTTTATCAGAGTAAGCCATAGTAGAAGACATAAAAATAGATGAATAATATCAAATAACTCAAGAGGATACATACAGAACCATTTATATTGGGTAAAGCCATGTCCAATAGTAAATATGACATGCCATTCTACAAGTGGAAAAACGAACAAAACCCAAAATATATAAAAACTAAAAAATCCCCTTAAATGGTCCTGAAACCTTGTATGGGTCCTCTTTCATGCCCACCCATGCCAACCCAACTATCATAGAATGGTCGTTTTCCTCACCTGGCCTACAAACATGAGGTCTCCTCAGGTACCCAATGGTCGCCCAAGCAGGATGTGAGTACAATTCACACTACTGGAAAATAGACCTATCCCCACGGATTTCCCCAAATCCGTGGGGATAGACCCCCCCCTAAACCCACAGTTTTGGGAAACCATGGGTATATGTGTCTTTTCAATACCTATACCCACGGTTTTCGAAAACCGTGGTTATAGGGGGGTATATCCCCACCGTTTTGGAAAACCGTGGGGATAGGTCCTGAAAATTCACCTATACCCATGGTTACCAAAAACCGTGGGCATAGGGGTACCTATCCCCACGGTTTTGGGGAAAACCATGGGGATAGGTCTGGGCTAAAATACCCATACCCATAGTTATGAAAACCCATGGTTATCAGTCAGTTTTGTGTGCACGAATTTTTTTTTCCCGCGGGAAGGAAATTTTTTTTGCCAGGAACCCTATACCCACGGTTCTTCCCTCCATACCCATGGTTTTTATAACAATATTTAACTATATATATATACATATAGGTGAATTTAGGGTAGTGGTTAGACGTGGTGTTTGTAGCAAAGAGGTTTCAGGATCGTAACTTCGTGCATGCATTATATTAGGACCTATACCCATGGTTTTGAAACTGTGGGTAAAAGCCGTTGACACCGTGGAAATTGGCTATGTTTCGGTGACACGGTGGCAGGACACCTATACCCATGGTTTTTTAAAACCATGGGTATAGGCTGGGGACCTATACCGACGTCGTTCCATCCCACGGTTCCCAAAACTATGGGTATAGGCTATACCCACAGTTTTGGGGGCTATACCCATGGTTTTGAACCGTGGGTATAGAACGTTTTTCCAGTAGTGTCAGTAGGACACCACCGACATTGTCTAAAAAATAACATAAATAAATAATTGTTCATGGAAAATGAAATGAATAATAAATGATAAGAAAATATTAAGTTCCCCTAACCAGTTTTGATCCATTACCAACATTTATTACAATTTTTTTATCTTACCATTTCATCCCATTTTCCATTACTTACCATTTCCAAAACATTTAACACGGGTTCTTCACATAAAACAAGTTACATTGGATTAATGTACACAATCAAATACACGATAAAAAACACACAGTTGTCCTATATTCCTAGGACCAACATCTTCAGGTCAACCATATCCTCACCTCGAAGTATCAGTCTAGGTTGAAGAAACTGATAGGGAAACTGAGCATCAGTCCTATCTGTACCCTGTGGATTCAGGGTGGAGTTTATAGCCACAATCCAACAAAACCTGTGGGCATAAAAACTCAGTCAATACCACACACTACCAAGATAAGTGCCCATTATATATATATATATATATGTATGTATATCCATTAACCATTCACACAATATCACAACCATTTGTAATGGAAAACATAAACCATAATAATAACCTGAGATTTAACACCATGCCTTAATCCATTAACACATTTACCACATTTCACACCATTTAGCCACATAGACATATTTCCCTTTTATTATTCTTTTATCACTAATAATGCATTCATTATGCTTATCATACTAGGCCTTGTTCATTATGCATAACTAATTAGCTGTCATTACCACGATCATAATTCATTCCATTATGGTCTTCAATCACATTAAGATATTAACAAGATATCACAAAGGTTATTTTAAAGCTTATGTGCATCACATAGCATCTAACCCAAAACAATTAGTCACATAAACATGTTTATCATGTTCTCTACATAATTACACAACAATCTCACTTGATCTACCCAAAAACCCTAGGTCTTGAAAATTCAAGACACCCCCTCGGAGGCCATAGATTTGTCTCATCACCCTCGATGCATACCATGGGAATAGTAAGGATCTCATTTTACCTTTTTAATAACCATTTTACCTAAACATTACAAGTGTGATCAAATAATACCATCATACACCCAATAGAAAAACCACTCATGAAGAAATCTACAAATAAACCATGAGATATAACATGTAGACCTCCTACCTCGATTCGATGGATGAGCACACTCTTAATCATGAACCTGGATTCAACTTAAACCAACCCATGAAGATTATTACTATATCTCACCCAAATAGTATGGTTTCAGAGATTCAGAAGGAGAGAAGTAGAAGATACAAACCCTAAACTCAAAAGAGAAGCAATGATGGGATTAGCCTTACCCAGAGCTTCAATCCGCAACCAATGACCCCAAAAACACCATATAAATGAAGTAGATTTATCTATTATAGCTCTTGAGATATGTGGTCCATCCCAAGGTTGAAGAGTGGTGAAATGGGAGGAAATCTCATGCTGGGTATTAATATCCCAGAGCGGTAAAATAGTTTTTTAAAATATTCCAAGGTCGCATTGTTTTCCCACATAGTTTTCCAATTCATGCGGAGACCAATATCCAAAGTCCTTCCTCCTGCATTGTTTCTTGGGATTTCCGCACAGTTATCACCAACTGTGTATTAACCATGTGACGTACCTCAAAACCCATTTTTCTGCATTTTTTGTCTTCTGAACCCTCAGAACACCCACATGCCTACTCAAGGACATGGGTAAGAACTTAATTAACCAAAAAAGATATTCAAAACAAAAAATAAATGAGAACATATCATTCAAAGATCCAGGATGTTACAATCTCCCCACCATATAATGGATCGTTCTCACATCTTGTAGTAACGATTCATTGCAATTCCATGGCAAAGAGATCATACCACTGAACCGGCATATCTGATCCCCACTCCCATTTTTCTTCCTATTCATTTCCATTATTCCATCGTACTCACGCTAATTACACAAAATTTCCCTGTAAGACTTCTTCACTACGATCAATGACACGAACCGAATGATCCTTACACCACACATTAGCCTCATGAGCAATATCCTCAACACCCACCATGTGAGTTGGGTAACGGTGACACTGCCAAAGCTCCGACACATGAAAAACATCATGCATCCCAGAACATCGTTGTTGAAGAGACAATCGTATTGTCACCCTCCCAATCCTCTCCAAAATATTAAATGGCCCCACATACCTGGGAAAGAACATGCCTACTTCTTAATCCATTGGTGACCCAACCATGGCGACACCCAAAGGAACACACTATCACCCACCCTAAACTCACAGGGTCTACACCTCCATTATGCATACAAATTCTTTCATCTCTGCGTTGTTTCCATCTATATCTGAATCAACTGGACATTCTATGAGGGAAGGAGCCCGAGAGTGGGTACCAACCACCCAGATTCATCAACTTCCAACCAACACAGTGGTGATCTACATGACCACTAATAGAGAGCCTCAAATGACTCAATCTGATCTATATCATGAAAACTGTTGTTGCAGGAAATTTAAACAAGCGACATGTGCTTCTCCCAGGAACCACAAAAATCCAATACACATGCTCTCATCATAACTTCTAACACTTGGATAGTACGCTCTAACTGCCTATCTATCTGTAGGTGGAATGTCATACTGAATAGCACCTGAGTTCCAAGCGCCTTCTGCAACACATTCCAGAAGTGAAATGTGAAATTTGGATCATGATGAAAAACTATGGTTCATGGAACACCATGCTACCGTACTATTTCCCAAATATACAACATGCCAAGATGGTCAACTATGTAAGCCTGTTGAATATGTTAGAAATGATACACTTTTTTTAACTGATCCACAACCACCCATATTTCATCAATCTTTTGAGGCATCCTCAGAATAATCAAAATAAAATCCATCGTCACATCATCCCACGTCCATTCGGGAATGTGAAATGGATTTAAAAAACCACATGGGCATTGATGTTCAGACTTTACCTGCTGATAGGTAACACACCATGCCACAATTTCCAAAATTTCCCTTTTCATTACCCACCAAAATAACTATCCAATAAAATCACAATACATCGTGGTCTAATTATTATGCACAGCACATTTTGACGCATGTAACTCACGCATAAACTCTTACCACATGAACACTGGGACAACCATAGGACCATGAACACAAAATACCCCATCTACATCGACAGTCTAACCAAAAGGGTGCTCCCCACTATTAATTCATTCCTTTATAGATAAATATTCAGGATCGTTGTGCTGAAATTCCCATACTCGACCCAATAGCATCGAATCAACCACCTCAGAAGAAAGATTCACCTGACCATTTTCTCCCGCAACTCCAAGTGTATCTCCATGGACAAAATTATCATCATCCCCTCGGTAATGGATTCCTGAACCACCTAGTTCTGAGCCTTCCTACTCAATCAATCGGCAACACTCATCCCATTCCCCAGTGTATATACCATCTCAAAGTCAAAATATGGGATTTAAACAACCCATATTCATTGCTAGATATTCTATTACTTCTAAAAAAGATGTACTTTAGAATCTTGTTATTATTATAAACCATGAACCCTTTCACAAAAAAAGTAGTGCCTCCATAACATTTGGGAATACACTAATTTAGTGATTTCAATATCATAAGTGGTGTAATTCTTCTCATGGAGTCTCGATTGGCTTGACCCATAAGCCACAACCCATTAATCATTCATCAACATGACCCCAATCCTGATACCAAACGCATCACAAAATAGTAAATACTTCTTACCTGGATCAGGTAAGATCAATATTAGTGCAGTCTTCAATCGAATTTACCTTCATTAATGGCATTCTCACAAGCATCAGACAACTGAAATAAGATTCCCGGGTTGGTCATGCCCGACAGTGGTGTTTCCAAATGGCAGAAATCTTATATGAACCTCCAATAATACCCAGCAAAACCCATTAAGAACCTAACTTCATAAACACTCTTGGGATACTCCCAAGATAAAATAGACTGCACTTTCTCTTGATCCACCGACACACCTACCTCAGAGATGATGGCACCCAGAAAATGAACTTCTCCAATCCATAAATGACCCTTTGAAAGCTTGGTGTAAATCAAATTCTCTCTTATTGAACTAAAAATGATATCAAGATGATGAGCATTATCATCATGAGTTTTCAATTATCCCAAGATGTCACCAACAAACACAACGAAAAAACTGACCCAGATAAGGATGAAATATTATTTTCATCAAATCCATGAACAACGTTTTTGCATTGGTCAAGCTGAAAGGCATTGTCGCAATCTCAAACAACCCATTCTGTTTCTTGAAATATGTCAACAGTACTTCTGAAGGCCTCAACCTCAACATGTGATAATGTGGTCCCAGGTAAATCTTAAAAAACATAGATTCACCCCTCAAATGATCAAACATGTCATCAATTATAGAAAAAAGGTACCTATTTTTCACCTTCATATGATTTAAATTTGGATAATCAACACACAACCTTAATGACCTGGTGACCTTCTTTTCAAATAGAA
The DNA here is from genome assembly GCA_963277665.1 of Viscum album. Taxonomy (NCBI): domain Eukaryota; kingdom Viridiplantae; phylum Streptophyta; class Magnoliopsida; order Santalales; family Viscaceae; genus Viscum; species Viscum album. Next base: position 1,914,185,821 of record OY728125.1, on the reverse strand, counting down.
CAAGAGATCCCTAATGATACATACTAGGTAATTTTAACCCCTCACACTCATACTCTTCAACCTGAACCCTTAACTCCTATAGTTCTGTTGGTGTCATTCGGTATAGTGGAATATAAACTTAATCCACTCTCGGACGAAACTCAACCATGAGCTCAACATCCCTCTCAGGTGGCAACCCTAATAAATCATCTGGAAACACATCCCGAATCTGATCCACATTTGGAGGCAAGACAGACATTTTCCCTCTTTCATCATCATGAACAAGGAAATCTACTTGGGTAGTAATCATTCCCAACTACTAAAAAAATGGTCCCACATTACCGGCTCGATTATCCCATTATCCACGATAGACATAGGAATCACACCTAGGTGACATGAACGGTACATTATTATTATAAAAATCTATTTTTACTCGATTCAACAATAAATAGTCCATACCCAAGACGAATTCAAATCCTGAAATCTCATTAATTAACACTCCCGACAGGAAACAATACCCACTGATTTATAGAGTACATCTCTTACACTTCCTGATGTCTTCATTTTGCACACCCAATGAAGTGTCAATTGACATAATTCCACACACACACTCCACTGAATTACCAAATGCTTACAAAAGATGAGTAGAAATTAAATAATATGTACCATGAGTTTCAAAAACTTCACTGTAATCTATATAATCTATACGCATTTTTGATCGTACAGTTGATGGCCCATCATCACCATCACCAGGTGCAGACTGAACTTCATGAAGCTGACCTGCCCCTCTACCCTGGGCTCCAACCTGTGTTCCCTGCACTGCACTACCCCGATGATGTGGCTGATCCTACCCCGGAGTTTCATGTCCACCGACACTACCAATATGACCTGTGGATCTCCAACTACCTTCCTGATGTGGAGAAACTGACCCCTTTACTCCGCTCGACCTCTTCATATCACTAGTATTCATACTCTCCTGTTGATGGTTTGTGGAGAACTTTGGAACATGTCCAAATATGTCGCACAACCAACACACAACTGGAGGATGAGGACACTGGCCATGCATGTACCCCGACCTGCTTCACTGATAGCAGAACACCCAATAACTACCCTAAGACATTGACCCACTCTTCTAGAAACCTTTAACAGATCTGTCATTCTAAAATCATTTCAACTAATTCTTTCAGTCCTCGAAATATGAACCAATTGTCTGCCAAGATGGAACAATAATCTCACTACCTAAATCTCCCTTCAGGATTCCTTTTGATATCAACACTTGGTCCACTACATCTGTAATCCTCCTCAAGAAAAATATATTCACCTGAGACCAAATCCCTTGTCTTCAACCATCCTAAAAACACTTCATAACTACTGCCTCATCCCCCGCCAATGCTAGAACAAAGCATCACATGTCAGTGATGGGGCAAAAATTTTCCATCCATGACACCGATCCCTGAGTCAACCTCATGGACATTATATCCCTCCCTTTCCGTAACATATCTAGGTAAATTTGATCAAGGAAAATTTCATGAAAATCATTAATCAACAACCCCTCATCCTGCTCAATCTGAGCCAGGATGTCCCACCAATTCTTTTTCTAGCCCCTCAACATATAAATTTTCTACATGACTCGCTTCTCATAAAGGGTCTCTAAATTATCAATTATCTTCTAGAAAAACTCTATCGTGAATTTTGATGCCTCTAGCCCACTATATCTTGTAAAGGATAGAGGGTGTTGTAGTTGAAACTCTCTGCTAGACCTAAACATAATCGGTGAGACCTGCCCTGGGTCCCGATTCATAATTTTCATAAAATGATCCATGTTATCTTAGAACTGCTCTTCCCCACCTTCTTACATCACTACATTCTCTTTCCCCTATACTAGAGGAGAGTTCTCAACAACATCCTTTTATTTCCAAACCGGTTCACGACATCGCGATGGCATTTTTCTACATTTCCAAACACATAATATAAGAAAAATACCCTAAAACATTAACAACATCATAACAAGAATGTTCCTCAATAGCCACAATAACGTACCTTACATGAACCATCCCAACAAACCTTAACATTCTAGAAACACAACCCCGAAAATCCCTAGTGTGGTTCGTGTCCATAAGGGGAAAATAACCATACACCACCCCACTGTTCATACAACATATTATGATCATTTTATCTATAAAAAACCATTAATTACACATCTTTCATTAATGATCACTTATCATTCTTTTAACTTTTCCAATTTACAAAGTTTCTTTTATGAAATTTTCTTTTTTTAATTTCCAATATGCAAGGTGCATTCCATCTTTAATTCCCTACTAACCCAACATTTGTGTTCCTACCATGATACATGTCACATACCTCTCTTTAAGTGTCTGCAATGATCAATGAATGAAAGAACTCATGCCATTGTGGAAACTATCCATATATTATAAAACACTAACATCACACAACATTTTATCAACAAATGGTGAAATATTATCAACTGTAGCTTCAAAAATCAAGAACAACATATCCCACTTTTGGTGACATGGTTTTTCCCCATATATGGTTTAACTACTCCAAAAATGAGCTCATTACCTAGGCCCCACACATCTAACCCCCATCACCATGACAAATAACAACATTCTAGAGATGGAGAAGATAGACCTCATATAATACCACTTTGTGACGTCCCCAAACTGGAATCCACTAAACTAGTTCTCCGAGATGGGTGGATACACAACCTTAAGTGTGACTCCAAATAAGCCAAAGGATGAAAAAAAGAAGAGGGGGTCCAAATAGTAATCTGGGAAGACTATACCCTCTTTTATCAGAGTAAGCCACAATAGAAGATAAACAAATAAAGGAATAATAACTAATAAAAAAATATAATTCAAAAACAATAATTCCTAAAATGGGTAAAACCATGTCCAATAGTTAATATTCCATGCCATGCTACAAGTGAAAAACTGACCAAAACCCAAAATGAAGAAAAATAAAAAAAAATCCCCAAAATGGTCCTCACACCACCTCCAAGTCTTCCACCAAGCACACAAGTCCCAACACTACTATCTAGAAAGGGATTTTCCCCTTCCCCAAACATTCAATCATAAAGTTTTCTCTGGTACCCAACAGTGGCCTGAGTAGGGTGTGAGAACAACTCAATAGGTGACCACTAAAGGTGTCAACTTAATATCCAGTATAAAAAAATTGTGCATGAAAAAGGTAGACGAATAATAAATTAAAAGAATCAAGTAAGAAACATTAACCAGTTTATGTCCATTACCAATAGTTATTTCTATTTTTTATCTTACTATTTCAACCCATTATCACTTACTTACCTTTTTCCAAAATAATTAATATGGGTTCATCACACACAACAAGTTACATGGTCTAAAAGTACACAATCACATACATGATGAACATCATATAGTTGTCATATCTCATTAAGAACAACATCCTCATGTCAACCATATCCTCCTCTCTATGAATTATTCATGGTGGAAGAAACTGATAAGGAAACAAAGAATTAGTCTTATCCCTACCCTGTGCATTTAGGGTGGAGATTAGAGCCTCAGTCCAACTCAACCCGTGGGCATAGAAATTCAGTCAATACCAAACACAATCAAGATATGGGAGTATGCTATACATATGTATATCCATCAACCATTCACACAACATTACAACATTTTCACAAGGAAAACATAAACCATATCAATAAAATTATTGCTATCACCGTGCCTTGACCCATTAACACATTTTCCACATTACACAACATTTAGTAACTTATCTCTATTTCCCTTTTATTATGCCTATATCACGAATAAATAATTCATTGTGCCTATTTCAATAGGATTAATTAATTATTTTGAACTCACTGAACTTCATTTCAATGCTCAAAATTCATTCCATTGTGACCTTTAATCATATCCACATATTAACACAATATTCACTAGGTTGTTATAAAGACTAGGTGCATCACCAGGCTTCTATCCCAACAAAATTAGTCACATCTACATGTTAATAAAGGGCTCTACATAGTTACACAACAATCTCAATTTCTCTTCACAGAAACCCTAGTTCTTGAAAAGTTGTAAAGCCCCATGGGTGGCCCTAGACTAGTCTCATCACCCTTTACCCATCAAACGGGGATCGAGAGGGTCTCCATTTACCTTTTTAATAACTACTTTACCTAAACATACCAAAGGATATCAAAACATACCAAGATACACCAATATAAAAACCTCACATGCACAAATCCACAAATAAACCAAGGGATAAAACTTTTAGGCCACATACCTTGATTCTGTAGATGAATTAACTCTTAATCGTGCCCTTAAATTCCACTTCAACAAACCCTTTATGTTTCATCCATGATCTCTCCAAAATAGTTAGTTTTTACAGATTCTGTAGGAGTTAAGAAGAAGATAAAAACCCTTCATCTCTAGGGTGAATAGGGGAGAAATGGGTGTAATTCTTGAGTTGGGTATTAATATAACCAAGTGAAAAAATTGCAATTTTTTATAAATGTTTCTGGGCCGCAAAATTTACCTTTATGATTTTCCAAACTGTGCGCAAACCGTGTGAAGGCCATAGTCCAAAGTCACACCACCTACATAGTTTTTTGGAAGCATAAACATAAACCATGTTCATGAATGTTATTGAAATATGGGTTATTATATTTCATCAAGATAAGTATAAACAATTTTTTTTAAAAGTGATGATATTGTTTAAATAAAAACTTATCAGATCGTAAACTGGGATCATTCTCTTCATGTAAGAATAGAACATTAGATTTATCATTAATTATCATGAAATTATTGATATTCATGATTTTTCATGTAAAATCGAATTATATGCAGCTGAAAACAAATTTAGTTGCAGAACACAACACGTGTCTCAAATAAAGAATGTCAAGACAAAACTATTTTACTGATTTGGTAACTTTTGAATATTAAAACCCATGAAATGAAAGTCATAGAATGGATATGTGAATACCATTAAACATAATCGACAGAGAAATTTATTTCAAACCTTGGTAGTGTACACACCACATAAAAGGAATATGGTTTCAATAAAATTATTATCTCATAGAAATAAAATTGAGATGAAATCCCTTTACCTTGTGTCTATACTCCATTCGTACTCATTCAAACCACCTATAAATTTGGTAACTCCTATGGGTTTGTGACAAAAGTATTCCTTGTATATCCTTATTAAAAATGGAAGTATTCTTGGAGGAAGGGAGGAATGTTGGGAAGAATATTTTGTAGGGATTGAATAAACCTAATAGGGTTGAGAGGTGTGAAGGAGAATAAGATGTGGTGGCCTTTGTTTATAAGGGAAAGGACCCACTCTTCCGTTTTGATAACAAGTGAGGGGTGCCAACATTTTTACATACAAAAATTCATACTAAATAAAAAATAACAATTTTGTAAGGTTTTGGGCCGAATCATGGCCATCTAATGGGATTGGGACAAGTTTATATGTTTTTTAGGTATCAAATTTATGGGTTAGTCCTTAGTTGAGCTTAATTTTACCTTAACTGATATAATTAATATTAATAACTTCCCCTAATATTTTTTTTAAAATATATTTGAAATTACTAGAAATTATAAACAATTATGATTCAAAATATGGAATCTATTTTTCTAAATTCTAGTCACAAAATTGGAATAAATTAATTTTAAATTAATCCCACTGACTGGATGCCACTACATGGTTTTAACCTAAAAAATGATCAAATGATTTTTATTTTTTATTTCAAATTTCTTTCTGAAATTGGTTAAAATTACCTAAATTCAATTAATTAATAATAATATTATATAATTAAAATTGTAATCTAATTTAATATATAATTTATCCCCACAAATAAATCAGATGAAAAAAGAAGTTTTGAGTTAAAATACAGTATTTTTAACTATTCATTAAAAATGATACATTAAATAAAAATAACAAAAACCAATCCTCACCTAGTATTTATCTGTCTAGGTAAAATAAGAATTATATTTTGACATATATTGTCTATAATAGTTATTTTTTTGGATTTAAAATGGTTTCTCCATTAAAATGATATATAATTAATTTATAAATATATATGTTATAAAGTATAAAATTAGTATTTGAATTTATCTTCTCTATATAGAATCTATTAAATAAATATAAAAAATATTGGATTGAATATATAAAATTTATTTTAATTTAATATCACTAAATAATTTAATTTATTTTAATTTATTAGTGTAAAACGGCTTTGTGACCACTGAATAATAATAGTACCTTTTTTATTCAATCGGATTTCATATTAATTTATAAAAAATATGTAACCTATGAAGTAATATTGTTATTTTTTATACCATAAATGTTGATAAACATGTTAATAATATTCATAAATTCTAATTTAAAGGCTAGGTTATATCTTATTATTGTAAATAATACAATATTAATGATATACAATTGTTTATTAATAATCGGTCATGCATGTTATGAATTTTATCATGGAAAGTAATTATTGAATGTTACATAAGCTATCCTTAGTGTTACATTTTCAGAAAAAAAGAATTTATGTTGTTAATTTTGCATGATTAACATTGTTTTGTGTATAACAAAAGAAAATCCTAGTTCATTAATATAAAATAATCTATTTTCAATGTTGTGTGAAATGAAAAATACTAAAAATAATAAATTAATTTGAAAAAAAATAATCCATATAATGTTGGGGTATTAATTTTTACCCTCTATAATGAGTTATGGACTTATAATTTCATCTAGATTATGAATGATTTAATACTTGAATGTTTCATTCATAAAAATCAAAATCATAAAAAGGAATACTACAACTTCCATTAAAAAGGAAACATGGAAACAAAATGGTTATAAAAAGTAACATATAACTATATTTCTAAATAGGGGAACATATGTGGGAATTGAAATCATAGATTAAGAAGATAAATCTAATGATCATGTTATGATGGAGAGTGATAGTGATAATGGTTATGATAATGTTTACAATAAAAAAAATCAATAATCTATAATGAAACTAAGGGAACATCTGATTCATTGAAAATATAGGTACTAGAATAAATTTTATGGTTTCATGATCCTTTATACTAAAGTTAAAAAAATTTCATAAAATTATATAATTTAATGATTTCAGGATAAACCCAACATTTGTTGTTCCTTTGTTTACTTTATTACTTTCTCCAAAAATGAAGGAATATTACACATTTCATAACCAGTAATTGATCATAATATCATTGATACTCCATCCCATCTATCTTCAGTTACCATCAACACCACATTTCAAAAACTATTTATCCAATATATATATATATAGAATAATATGGTAAGATAATACATCATTTTCACAAACATCATTCAAATTTTAACTTGATCTTTGAATAAATTATTAACCTCACAGAACATACTAGCGTTCAAAATTAAAATCATTATTATGAAATTCATGATTTCAGATTTAAATTTATCCCCCACATATCACAAAGTACCCCATGGTTGTCACATTCCAAACCTGTGAATAAATCCATCATATATTCCCATGAAACATGGTAATAACATTAATAACCGTAAATCCTTTCATGAAACATGTATACTACATTATTCCAATTATTACTACATTTATTCATTAAATACATTAAGATGAAAACATCATCTATAATGGAATAGACCATTTATTCAATAATCAGTTATATGGTAATCCATTCTATTTAACTTACTCATTCATATCTAACATATCATTATCCAAATATAATAATATCAATTTCATGCATTAATTTTGGGTTATCATCCCATAATAAAAATATCACATTTTATTGAAATAATTTTTCTATGTCTTTTTCACCATTTAACATTTAATTATCAATCCTCAATGAAAAGATATACTAAAAATAATTATAGATTTAACGATTCATATAACATAATATTTTATTTCCAATACATAAATACTCAATTAATCAAATTTAATTATTAATCTATTACTCTAGATTTGTAAACTCATTCCTTAATACCACTTTTCTAGAATATAAAATATTAATCATTTCATAAGGTTACTCAATACCCAATCAAATCATACTTCTTATGGTCAATGTAATCAATTCTAGAAGAACTTTGCATACCATTCACAAGTCATTTGAAGTATCCTTATCATCAAAAGTATAACCAATTCTCATTCCACCTGTCTGATTCTCTATAAGATATTTTCTCTTGGGAAATAAATTTTCATAATGCTGAAACATTCCACATATAAAAAATTAAATGTTATCCACGTTTCTTCTAGTTATTTTTATTTACTAAAACCATAAAACAAAGTGTGAGACACATTTGCTATATTGGGATACCATAGAATCCAATAAAATGACTTATAAGGTGCCTAAATATTGGCTCATGTTACGTTAATCTATGACTACATGGGTTTATCCAAGGTTATTCATAGATATCCTTTATTAGAATCCACAATGGTGGTTCATAAAGAGTTTTTGATTTTCCAAGTCTTATCGCCCATGAATGTAAGACCACGTGTCCAGAAGGGCCCTTTGTTGTGTGCCAGATTACCCTGAGCTAGAATAAGGATATCTTGTTAGAGTTTTTAACCCTAGTTACATCTATGCAAGAGACACATTAACATCTATTATTTATAAAGTAATATATTTCTAGAAAACCACTTGCTTTATCCTTTATGAAAACTATTGGACATTTTCCAATGTGTTGACTCATTCGTAAACTTATCCACAGAGACATACCTAGAAAAATACATTGAAATATACCTAGGGATCTCACTAACATTTTACCATAGTATTTTGTGATGTATTAAGAAACCATTCTTCTTGATAAAATACATAGAAACCCAGGATTAATCATTTGTGGATATTATATATATTTTAGATGAATATTTTGTACATTACCAAAATACATTCTTCTGGACCATAATAATTTAATGTATTTGGAAACATTTAAACAAAATCACATATCCTAGTGAATGATTATCAACATATACCATTGATTCCAACAACTTTATTACTTCTACCTAAAACCTCTATTCTTATCGTGGGTAATGGAAAAATAATAAAGGTATTTGTTTCGATGCTCAGTAATGGTAAATAATTTATATGGGTAAGAATAACATGAACCAAATGTTATAAAACAGGAACATAAAATTCAAAGATCATACATTTCATATTATAAATCATAATAAGTAATGAAATTTCATAAGACATATATCATAAGATTTGTGTGATCATAATTCATGATATCATAACATCAGAATAATACATGGAAATATTTCTCATGAACCAAAAATAGATAATAATTTGTAAAATCTACCTACCAAGACCTTTATAACATGTTAGGAATGGGATACTACCCAAGCACCTTCTTCACACATGGGATAACAACATGTGTACACTATTATATTTAGGGTCAGTGTATAACCCATGTAACACCATGTTTCTTGGAGTTGTATTTAACTCGTGTACCCTCTTAATTTTAGAATTGATCAACAACCCATGTACCTTATTGTTTCAATCTTGGAATAAAACCTATGTACCATATGATCTCATATACGGGTTATAATTACCCAATGTATTGGAGGGAAATATATTTCCTACACATCACATTATAAAATCATCCATACATGTCCCACAAGATAATAAAATAGTCATCATATCTTTAATACTAAAAAGAGATAGGTTTTATAAACATCAAATCACATCACATGAAATTAAATGGGTATAATTAAAATTTCATCACATCATAACCTATGAAAAGTGATAGGTTTCATAATAAATTCTTCAAAGAAAAACTCATGAAAATAATTGGGTATTGTAATCATAATACTCATGTGGTGAAATGGGTTTCTTAAGCATTATTCCATCAAAACATAAATCTTTAATGAAATAATATGAATAAACCCTTTGGATCATTTAATACAACAGAATGAGTAACATCAACAGATGTTATAGTAGACGGAAAATAAGATGGAGGATATTTTAAGAAAACTTAAGGAGGTTAATATAAATTTTCATCGAAAAATTCTCATTATAACATAAAACCCTTTGAGAACCATTTTACTTATAAACAAATAAAAGAATCTTGAAATCCTATTGAAAAAAATTTCCTTATAAATATATCTTAAATAATTAAATAAAAATTAACTTTTTAAACATGAGAATAAATACTCAAAGAATTGGTGGTAGGTAAATCCTTACATGTCGTACAAGGTAAATTGAACATTCCTTTTACATGGAAAAAATGTTTAAAAAATACTTCATTCCAAAATCGAATAGAATTTTCCTTCGAATAAACTGATAGATGATATATGGGTAAAAGTTATTTTTATGATTTAAGGTTTATATTACAATATTATTGGAATATCTTTTTTGGAAAATATTGTTTTTATGGAACACAAATTTCCAACTGAATTGAGGGTAAATTCATGATTTCTTAAAAACAACATTATTTATTATATTATGTATCATATAGTGGAAAAATGGTAACAATATATTAATATATCATGATTTAAAATAGGAAAAAAATTATAAATTTTCTCTAAATATGGTTTATAAAATTTCATCAATTGAAGAAAACCCATATACAATCACGAAAAGGGATGAGATTGTTTCAATAATCTCATATCACATGGTAACATGGGATCATTCTCTCCATGAAGAAAAAAAATTAAATGTAGCATAGAATATCATGGAAATATGGGTATCCATGATATGTCATATAAAATGGATGTTTTTAAACCTCAAAATGAATTTAGGCACATAAAAAATTGTGAGACTCAAAGTTGAAAAATTGGGACATTAATATTTTAACGGTTTCTTATCATTTGAAACCTTAACCCGGAGAAATGATTGTCAGAGAATGTATATGTAAATACTAAAAAATTAAATATAATAATAATTGTTTACATCAATGGGAATTAAACACTCAAAAAGAAAATAATGATTTCTGAATATTAAAATTAACGAATTGGAATAAAAAATCTTGAGTAAATCCCCTTATGTGATTACTCCCATCATACTCATTCAAAAGTCCTCTTAATCGAATAACTCCTTTTGGTTTGTGCCAAGATTCTTCATTGAATTTTTTCATCCAAATGGAAGGATTATATAAGGATGTTGGAAATTTTGGGAAGTATATTGAGAAGATCTCGTCAGATCCTTAGAGGTTTGAGAGGTGTGAAGAAGTATGAGAGGTGGTGTCCCCTTATAGGGAAGGAAAAGGACGCACTTGGTATTTTTGGAAAAATGTTCAGTGTACCCATGTTATTATTTATATTATGTCTCAAAAACAAACCAATCTCAATAATTAAAGGTTCATGGCTTAATCCTATCCAGTAAATGTGTGTTGGACATGTGTATTGGACTTTTTGGGTCGTAATTTTAAGGTTATGTTCTTAGTTAAGCTAAATTTTACCTTAACCGATGTAATTTAATTTATTTACTATCTCTAATATTTTTTGGTTAGAATATATGTTTACCTTATTATACATTATAAATTATTCGGACATAGAATCTAGAATCTATATTTCTAAATTGAATTAATGGGATTTCCAGAAATTATTTTTAATGTAATCTTTCTGACAAAAAGACACAACGTGTTTTTAAAGTAATAAAATGATGAAATGTTTTCTGAGTTTTTATATCTAATTTAAATGAGAATCATTTTCCAATTACCTAAATATTATTAATTTAAAATAACATAATCTCTTTATATTTTTAAACAATTTAATATTTAATTTACCCTTATTAATAAATTATATTAAAAAGTACTTTTTTGTTAAAATGTAGTATTTTTATCTATTCCTTAAAAATGTAACCTTATTAAAAAATACAAAATAACTGTCTTTACAATGTTTTTTGTATCTATTTCAACGATGATGTTTATTTTCATATATTGAGTATAAAATTATTCTATAATTGGTATTTAAGATGTTTTGTCCATTTAAAATTTGTAATACTACATTTATAAAAATATTTTTTTATGAATTCAATTGGTATTATTATTTATCATATATATATATATCAAATAAATTTAATGAATACCAAAAAAAATTGATTGAATATATAATAAATATTTTACCTTATTATCACTCAATAAATGTATTTAATTTAATTTTTTAGGGTAAAAACACAGTTAAGACCCTGAAATAATAATATAACCTTTTTTATTTAATCATATTTCATATTGATTTATAAAAAATTGACAACATATAATTTCATATTATATTTTTTGAAAAACATAAATTTTAATAAATTAATTAATACTAATAATAAAATTCAATTTAACATCTAGGTTAATGATTAATATTTTACCTAATAACACTGTAATGATATACTATTGTTATGTAATAATCAGACACACATGTATAGAAATCCATTGATGAAAGTAAATGTTGCATATATTACAATAAAACCATAGTATTTTATGATTAGGAAGCTGAAATTTATATTATGTGAAGTGCATGATTAAATTGGTGTTTCATATAATTCAATCCAAAAAAATACATTAATATGAAAAAACTATTTTCCATGTTCCATGATGTGAAAAATTGTAAAATGAATAAATTTATTCAAAAATTTATAAATCAAAAAATCTTGGGGTTGTAGACATTTTTAATAAATACTCACCATGAATGTTATTTGTAATTAATAATGATCTTTAATCGTATTTTTGACAAAGAATATTTCGATTTGGGTTCTTTTATTTATATATATATATATTAAATATTTTTTTAACTATTATATAATGATTTAGTAAAGAATATTTTACATATTTTTACATTTATTAAAAAATGGTTAAAATAGAATCATTCCAACATTTTTTGAAAAAAACCTCCTTGAATTTGTTTTCAATAGCATGAATTTATTGTATACTTTATATTTTATGGGATGAATGTAATTTCCTAATATTATGATTGATCGATTTTTTGAAGCTTCACTTCATTAAAAAAACCGTATAAAAATTGTTTGGAACAATTGGTATAGTTTCAAAAACCATAGTTACAGCCAAAAAAATTATTTGGATGGTTGTTGTCTCATTTTCCATGTGTTTCGACCAATACCACTGGTTTTAGTAACATAATTATTATCGGTGATCTATACCAATGCTTCCCAACCCATCTATATATGGCATATGAAATCCAAATACTTACAGTTTTTAATTTTTTTTGTATATGTATTTTGAAAAACAATTATCCATGATAATGACACATAACCTCCCAATTGTATTTTAAAACCTATAGTTGGAGATAAAACTAATTTTGTGAATATGATTTGATATATATGTATATATATTAAAAAATTAAATTTCCATTTATTTTAGGTAATTTGAAATAAATAAATCAGTTTTTTTAGAATCCTATAACATTGGATTCGGTATCTATTAGAATACATACCCAAATTATAGGTGTCTATACCAACTATTATTGGAAAATAGTTTGTTTATGTATCCCATATAGAAAAATTTGTTGAAAAAAAGTGTATATAGTTTTTTATAAGGATCATATTCCTAATGTTATTCCAAAATTGTTGCTATAGGTAATGTATAAGGGACCAATACAAACAATATTTTATAATACGTTGGTACATGCTATGTATAGGGAACCTAAAAAAACCATTTTTTCAATAACATTGATATAATATATGTATATGGAAAATATTACTATGGTTTATCTAAAATATGTTCCACAGTTTTTTTGTATGGAGCCAATTTCTAGAAGTAATTTATTTTTCATATATCAATGTCTATTTCGAAATGAAATATTTCAAAATATATTTTTAAAAATTTAATGTTTTAATTATATTATTTAAATGTGAAAGGGATAATTTCTTCTTAAAATATCCACTTTCATCATTGAATGAGTTTATCACCATTAAAAGAAACCATTAATGTTAAAGTGTGAGTTTAAATTCTATATATATGTATTATATATATATACATTCATCATTCAATCATACATTATTAGGAAAAAACAATCAATAAGTTAATATGGAAAATTAATTCAATATGATAATTCATTTTAGTATGACACAAGGAAATAATCTACAAATAGAAAACTTCCACGGGTAATTGTTACGTCTATATATTATGATTTATATCTATTTGTATAACACATAATCACATGTATATTACAATGGGTGAACCTAGATATAACTCCAATACGTTGGGTTTTGTTTTTGGTCTAATCTGATGATATTTATGGGATTATGGAGTAATCATAATTTTTTATGTGGTAATTTCCACCCTATGATATTATATAAGAATTTAACATTGAATCATATCTTGTAATAAGTATAAGGTTTTTTATAGTTTCATAGGTCTCATTGAGATTATTTTACCATGTTCATTATGTTGATCTTCCATGTTATTACTCATAAGAAATCTCTTTTATACTATCATGTTATACGTTCTGACTCTCAAATTATGTTTCTTTATCATTTTTATTACCATTATAGTATTTTTAGCTCAACTGTTTCTTTCATTAGTTCCCTCAGTTATACTATGATGTTTTTGGATTAGAAATTCATTTAGGACCTTATTATGGAAAATAAAATATGACATTTTTGTTTTGGATTCCCTATAATGTATTATGAACCTAGTCATCCAATGACACTAAAAATCATTCTCTTTGGAATATAGTGGTGACATATTTATGTAAAAATCATGTGTAATATATAAAAATTGACTTGGGTTGATATAAGTGTTTTTAGAGAAATTTATAATTATATTTTAATAATAGGATTATAGATCATCATTAAAAACCAGATGGATAACTATATTTATAGGATAACATAGTAATGTTTAGTAAGGAATATATTATGTGGTTTTAATAAAAATACTTCCTTATATAGAAACGTCATGTGGATATGGTTTTGAAACAAATGAATCTTGTATTAATAACCCAGAAAATAGTTGGTTTAGTGTATCTCAGCCACCATTCTGATGCATGGTGTGTGTCTTAGGAATGTGCTGCTAGTACAAAAACCATGAGAGATATTCATGGTTTAATTTAAATGTTTTTCTATGAAATAATAAGAAATAGTAAAACATATAGAATCATATGGAATTCCATAGTTACAATATATAAATATAATGTTTCCTGGGTTGATAAGTCTACAGTTGACAGTATTTTTAAAATTATAGATACCCCATTTTTAATTTAAGACATGTAATTATAATTTTAATAAGAGTATTTTAGTGGATGCTTATGGAAATTAAACCCCTTGTTTTAGTATGTGTTTTAATGAGAATGTTATTTCTATAATATTTTATAATATTTTATTCTTGTACATATATATGTCATGAAAAACATTTTTATATATATGAGCATTGACATTGAGATAATTTTGTGTTGTCAAAATATTGGATTAAAAGTTATATATTAGTAATAACAATGGGATTAAAAATTGATTTTCTGATAAAAAAATTATTGTTTATTTTGAAGATGTATAGTATTTTGGGAACATTAAATGATTAATGTAAAATAAATTTTATTAAATAATATATAATTTTATTTTATGATCAAATGTTGGATTTGAATTTGGAATCATATATAATATTAAGGTATATTTTTTATTATTTCCATTATATATAGAAATGATTTGAATATTTTTGACAGTTTAGGGTTATGTCAAATATATATTGCATGAAAAGATTGAAGGCCTTATTTTTTATTGATTTTCTAATAACCTCCCCTTTCAAGGGGATATGGGGAACCATTAAAAGGCATGTGGGCTTAAGAATTACATTTCCTGTAGGCATGGAGACATGACATGACCCGTAGGTCTTACGGAAATCATATAGACTATGACTAATTGAAACTGCTCCTCCGCAGCATTTGTAACGTTATCAGCTCTCCATGTTCACATAAATGTTCGGCTAGCAAGTCCAAGTGAAGGGGTATACAAGTGCGATACCGAAGGAAAATGACATACCATCTTATTCTTCCGAAGTATGTTTATCTCTTCTCTGGTTCTTGTGCCCAACGTTTTCCTCCTCTGGAGTGGTTCCTTGTAGAATCTATCTGTTCAACTACAAATTAGGTGGTCTGAGAGCATTGATGTGGCACGAAGGCCATGAGGTAGCCTGAAATCCATAGTGACCCGAAGGACATGGGTGGCCTGAAGGCCTTAAAGAATTCAAGCCAAAACCAGTGGCCCAAGGTGAATAGTTCCGACTGCTACATTAACTGCTAAAATAACTACATTAATGACCGCTACAGTACATCTATAGTACCAATGAAATTATGCCTCTACCTAGTTTTGAACCTTGGTCTCATGGATGCAATTAGAGAGACCTCACTAACTAGGATGTGGCTCTTGTGTTCAATTATATATTGAGTATATGACTTTATGTGTGACTAATGATAATTAGAGATAAATTTCAATTTAATCTCAAAATATGTTGTGATCACATCTTTCTATAAATTTTATTTACATATTATTCTAAATAATACTGTTGAATTTTATGTTTACAAACTTATCAAATGATCTATGTAGAGCTATATGTGTTGTTATTATGTATTTGATGATTAACATGGTATTACAAAATATGATTTTTATTAATTTGGAGAATTATCTTATATTTTATGAGAATTTTTTGATACAATAATTTTTTTATATTCATTTTCGTTTGTATTCTAACTAACACCAACATTTATGTTCCTAGTGAAGTTACATTAAGTTAATTTGACAATCTCCATTACTAGAATATTAGTTTTTATTTCTCGAATCATATTCAATATTTAGTCTATGTGATGATATTTGATATCTCATAGAATAATTATATTTTACATGTTTGATTCGTAATATAGAAACACAATTTATAACCTCTATTTTTAGAGGCCCCTATTGTTAATATAAATATAGTTTGGAATAAAATTATAGATCAGGAACCCAAACTTTGTAGGAAACCCAATTTTTGATGAAAAATTATATAATTTATCACCCCAACCATTTTTCAAAATATTACACTATAAACTATAATTTTCATTTTTATTTTTCTTCCAAAAAAACCCTACATATTCTTTGGTAAAATAAATTATTTGTATTTTTGTTTATGTCATTGTTTTTTTGTAATGGAATCTCACAAAATAAATATCTATTTAAATTTGTTAAATGTCTAATTCAAATTTAAGAATTATAACGATTACACCCTTCATATTTATAATGGAATATATGAATTATTTAAATTTTTTAAATTCAAATATTTAGGGTTTATAATGTTATATTGTTAGAGATATTTGATATATATGAATTAGTCCTTCAGGAAAAATACCTATATTTTTTCTTCTTAATATAAATTTGTTCTTATTCTACGGAAACATAATTGAATTTCAAAATATTAAAGTGGTGTTTCCACTAGTGAAACTTTATGTTGAAATATATATTTTCATTCCTATGTAGTTATTCCTAGTGATGTTTTTTCTACTATTTATCATTGTCAATATTTTTACCAGTGCGTCATGAAACATATAAGATCTATGCTTTAGAGATAAACATGTTTAATCGCATGCCTACAATTTCCTTTGCTGATGTCTAAATAATGTAATTTTTTTATAATGGTGTGTATTTTTTTCTACAACATTTTATTTTATATAAAACAATAATTAGAGTTTAAAATAAAACAATATGTGAATGTTATTTTAGCATCTACATTATGATCAATTATAAGTTTAGGATTATTAGATTCTATTAAATAATTATTGCTGGAGTGTAAAATTCTCATACTAAGCTATGTATAATTTGGTTCATTGTAAATAATATTGATGCCCTTATAAAATCATTATTGTGATTTGTAAACATCTTATACTCAATTATAGAAGTCCCCTCTAAATTGGTTATTAAGTCAAAACCCCAATCTCTTAGGGAGGGTGTTAGTTGAGTGGGATTGCGAATATTTCTTCCTTGAACAGCTATATATAAATTTCAATTTTTTTTCTCTTAAATCATTTTTAGTATATAATGAATGAATCAATTTTATCTTTAGATTGATGTTTATTTTCTATAGTTTCTTTTCAATGGTCATAATTCAACCACACCGTTTTCCTTTTTCATTATCATACCATCCTAAAAATTTGTATGAATGGTCACACTCTATTTATTTTTAAATATTTTTTAAAATATTATGGTTCATTTCTGATTCCAATAATTGGATTCTTTGGAAAAACGCTATTTGTTATTTTTTCGAATATATGATGATTATTTTCATTCTAATGGATATCATAAATTGGTATTAGAAGTTTCTTATCATTATGTTACATATATTATTAGTCTAAATTCTCAAAGTTCATGGTCTATATGATGATAAATTTCAATGGATAATTTGGAAGGGATTATATCAATGATATTTTTACCTTATTTAAATGGTGATAATTAAAATGATAAAAATAAATCTATATTATTTGGTTGAAAAATATTGTAATAATAGATTATTTAATGGTAGTAAATCATTGTTAAATTCATGAGTATGATCTATAAAATTTGAATAGAGATGATTATAACGATTATTAGATTAATTCTAGAGTAATGAATTTTTTTGATTGTGGATTGGTAACTAATGAATTTAATATATTTCATAATGCGATAGTGTATATAAATTTTGGCAGTCAATTTATGTTTCTAATGAAAGAATTTATAATGAAATAATAATAATGTAAAATTCTTCAAAAATAAAATTTTATTCATTCAGGATGCATGAATAATATAACATCACTCAATTGAAATGAATACTGACAGATGTTGTCAATGATATTCATTCCATATATGAATAAATTATAAAAATTTTCGATTAAGGGTATTAGAGTTTGACCAGTTATGTGGAATGGAATATCTTATAATATTAATCAATCAAAATTTTATAAATTGAAAATATAATAACTAATTGGTACGTTGATGATGTATGAAGTTGAGAAGCATGTGGATACTGAAAATCATATTTCATAAAATCGATGATGATCCCCTGAGAAATATCATGGATAAATAATCTAAATAAAGTTATACAGATTCATTAAAAGAATTATATGATTTTAAAAATCCAATTACAAAACTATAAAGAAAAAGAAGAAACGTAACAAAAATGATGGATTCTGTGAATGAAAGGAAAAAGGACACAAAATATATAACAAACCTATTATTTAATATCAATTGATTTATGATTATAAAATAAATGGAAGAACATTCTTAAGGATTATGTTTCTTTCTATATCAAAATAAATTGGTGAATATAACAAAAACTGAAAATCTAATCATGAAAATAGAATGGAATATCTACGTCCTATAGACCATGAAATTGAGGTACAAAGTTATAACCCTATATATTCTGATTCAGTAAATTTTTTTTACAATCAGCATGATAAATATTTTTTAGCTTATGAATAAAACGTTAAATATATAATAAAGGATCATAGAAAACATATCGAATATATGAAACTATTTATATGGAAATTGAAGGTTTTAAAAAATAATGATATGATTTGTAATCAATGTTCTCTTATATTTTTAATAAAAATAAATTATTTAATTTTTAGAAAAATATAATACATTAAAAAAATCAATATAATTTTTTAAAGGTAAAACATATTTAAATGAAATTTATAGAAAAAATAAGGCTAAAAATAAAGGTAATCTTTAGATTGGTAGTATTGGAAAACCCCCCAAATTATATTGAAATTATGTAACACCCCGACCCTAGTTACCCAGAGTCGGTGCATTATTACATAACATTGGCGTGATCACAAGAAAGATCAAATATCTAAATACCGATTGGTTTAGTAGCCTTGGAAACACTAGATATATTCATATAGTTTTACATTACATCATGAAGTGAAAAACTACTACAAAAACATATTGTCTCCATAGTCCACACTATTATCCCCTCATAATATCCCTGCAGGTCATTCATAATTTACTTCTTCACTTCCTGGGAAAAATAAAACATATAAAAGGGGAGAGCTCAAATTCCCATTAAGGATAACAATATAGCGGAAACTTTCAAAAATAAGAATAAACATTTAAGGCAATGTACAACTAAAACAAAAGCCTTTTAAACTTGAACTTCAACATAGTATAGCAAAAATAAAATGAAATAATTCCATTTACTTATTCACATGGATATTATACTAATCGAATAATCACATGAAATATCAATAACCACTTTCATAATGATGGAATGCATAATGCCAGACTATCATAACCACATAGCCAAGGCCTCGTGCCAAGACTAAAAATAAGATTTTTCCAAGGCCTTTTTCCAAGACACTAGTTTGTCTCCTAAGACTTACCGATGCATCGAGGAGCTATAGCAGGCTCCACCCGTCACATATTAAGTCCAATGCATTCCCATATGATAAGGTTTAAACATAACATATACATTCGTTTTAAAACTAGAAAACGAAATGTCAATATTTTCACCGTAAACCCTGAATGGTATAAAAATATCACATCCACAGTCAAACATATCACAAAAACATAAATACAATATAGAAGTTTTGTATAATAATAAATCAACATCAAATTAGCTTAAAATCCATCAAAGGATGTTGACATAGATGAAATCAAAACTATTTGAGAGAAATATCTCTTTTCTATAAATCATTGAAAAGTCACACATTTATAAAGGAAGTAATTTAAAAGAGATTTTTGAATCAAAGTGTCCCATACCACTTTAAAACTTTTTAAAAGAAATATCATTTCAAATACTTCATGTCCATATAAAAAATCCTTAAAATCATTTTTAAAACATGGACATTAATTAAAAAGATTTAGAAAGATAAATCTTTAAAACATTTAAAATTATGATCTTCATAAAGAGTACCTTTCTCAAATTCTTAAAATATTCATTTTCAAATCATTTAAAAGTCGCATAATTATAAAATAAAACATTTACATTGAAAATATTCTTATAATATTGTAAGGGAAGCTTTGACGGTTTTATAACGGCAGTAAATAGCCACACCTGCCGTATAAGTTAAAAAACATTTTTACCTTAAATTTTTCAAAAGGTTAAAAGATACTTGTTTGGAAAATGACAGAAATATTTATTTAAAGACACATAAGGGTATAAATGACTTTAAAACATATTATTTTTAAATATTAAAATTGTTTTGAAATACATTTCGAAGAAACATGGATGTGGATGATAAATAAATCCCAGTAGATAATTACGTATAAACAACCTCGGATAATGAAGAGATTGCGAAATAACCCTTACCTTTCACTTTTCCTTGGTTAGGGTAGGTTAACCTCTTGTATAATGGTGAAATAATTGTTATTAAATTATACAAGAATTGTATACATTAATATGATATCATATATGATCTTTTATCATTGATTTTTTAATAATATCTTAGTATTATCATTGTTTCGGGTGTTAACTTACTCATTTTATTTTATATCTTTTGTTACGTAAGACATGATTGTAATGGATAGGTTGTATATTATTCTTATCCAGAATGATATCAATTCCTTAAAAATCATTTTTAAATCATCAAATGATAATTATACTTGAATGGATAGGATGGGTAATGAATCTCATCGCGTTCGTGGAAATGGTAGTCTGTACGTACGCACGAGCGACAATATCATTCTTTTGATATTAAAATAATATATAAATGGATGGTATAACATATACAGAATCATTAACATGTTATATTTATTATTTACATGAGTTAAACATCATTATTATACCCATCCAAATAATAATATATTGAATAATAATTACACCACGACGTGGAGACGGTAAGCCGTACGTACGCACGTATGGTGACATGTTATTCAAAGGGCGGATAGAATACTGAATATGGTTGTACCATATTTATAATAACATCACAGTATATATATGATAATGGAGTTATTATTTTAGAATGGTAACAACAAAGGAAAAAGAAGTGGAAGAAGAAAGGAACTTGGAAAAGGGTGGTGAAATCATTACCTCTTCTTTGGGTTCTTTCTTTTGATTTGATCAAAATGGCTCCATAGGATGGCTTTCTGATCAAACATAGGTCTCTAGGTTGTAGTGAGAGATGTTGAGAGAGTATTTGGGCAGATTTTTTCCAATCCAAAAGGCTTTGATGGTGTGAAGTAATGAGAAGGGAGAGTGCCCTTTTATAAGAGGGGTGAGGGGGACCTTTGGAAAATCTAGAAATATTAATTTATAATAAATTCATATTCGGTTTATAATGGATCCAAAGTTGATTATTCAAATGTTAAGGTGGGTATAGGTCTAAAAACATTCAACCAATAGAATTTATACAGGTTTGGGTTACTATATTAACCTTATATTTTATTTTTAACTCTTAGTTATTTAGTTTGACATTTACCATGTCACTTTGTATTTTTATATTATATAGTTAATAAACATACTATATACATACAAGAGACCCCCAAGTGGTTCAGTAATGATACAAATATCATGATATAAGTCTCTTGGCCGAACCGTAGATTTTTAGGAATTTAATATCAATTAATAATATAATATTTGTTTTAAAAACTCTTTTATGTCAATTTTGACACTATTCAATAGTTGATTTTTGTGAAACTTATAACAGAATGATTACTTCGAAAAAGGTCACTTAAATAAATCATAATATGTCATATTATCCTATAAAATTAGTCTAATTCATTAAAAGTCTCAAATTATATTTATTTGGGTATTTATAATATCAATTATTATAATTTTTCACTATTATGTTAATTACTCCATCATAATTGCGTCATAAGTAAAATAAATTATTTAATGTCTAAAAATTATAAATAAAATCTCATTATGTAGGAAATATTTTTATATTTCTATGAATATTTATAGTCGATAATACAACATATATAACCCTATATAAAAATTTATTTTCTAAAAGATATATGCTTGTGTCATTTTTGAATTCATTTTAACTTAATTAAAATAAAGTGTCCCTATCACATACAAGTGGCACCATGGGCTCCCAAAATCGACCCAAAGATGCCCATGGTCAAACATGTATCAACCAGTAAGGTTACGACACGTTTTATGGTAATTTTTTATTATTATAATATTATTTTTTAACCCTTATTTACTGGATTTACACTTAACCATGGTAAATAAAATATTTACCGTAGTAATTATTCAAAATGTCTAAAAATAAAAGTTTCATATTTACAAAATTTGAACATCCTGATTACAAATATGGAATCCATTTGTCTAAATTCAAATCACATAAGTTGCAGAAATTAATTTAAAATTAATTCCCGCTGTCAAAACAAAAAGCGTGTTTTTAAGATATAATAACTATCAAAAGATTGATACTTGTTTATGTTCGGTTTAATTGTGAAATTATGTCCAATGAACAACATTGTATTAAATGTTAAAAATATATTCTAAATATATTTTATACCACTCAAATTCTTAATTTATCAATATAAATTATTTAGATTAAAAAAAGTTGTTTTTAATTTAGTAATTTTCACTATTCATCAAAATATTACAGTTATCCGAAAGGTTCCAAAATTTCACCCTAGGCTAAATTAGATATTCCGAATCCAAAAATGAAGTCCATTTTGAAATATAAAATATATATAATTTCAAAACGTAGGTATTACTATTCATAACGGCTAGTTTGATTGGTTGTGATGTATGTTAGAACTTGAAGTTGCGTACAACACACGCTACTGTATTATTCAAAGGAAAGCGTATCGTGGAAGCTTGGGATGTTTCATTTTAAATTTTTGATGTCCCCATTTAGTCAAAAAGTTTAAAATATTGTATTTAAAAATTGCTCACTTTTAAAATTTGGTAAATGTTCAATAATGAAAATGAATTTGTTCTTACATTATGTCTAAGAAACTCATAATATGGATTCAAAAAATATAAGGATTATATAAAGTTTAAAATTTAGTTAATTCTATTCATAAACTCTTTTTAACGGCTCGTTTGGTATGTCATGGTGCGCTTGAACTCAGTGTTGCGTGTAATGCAAGTTATTCAATTATTTTTAAGAAATAACAAACTATGTAATCTTGGGGTTTTACAAATTATTTTTTCACTTTTACAAAAATCAATAGTATGTCTACTATTAATGTTTTCAATATAGAAAATTCGAAATTATGAAAAATATATCTATTTTAGGAAATGTAAATTTTTTTGTATGAATCTTGTATAATATTTGAAAAAATTATATTAATTTGAATATGGAGTTTCAAAAAAACATATTTGGATACCTAAGTACATAGTTTCTTACACAATTGGAATGAAAATAATTAGGGTAGCAAAAGTAACTTGAATTTAACATATTGAATATGTGGACGTCTAAAAATCATTTTTATATAATTTAGTTGCTAATTGAAAATCATGGAAGTTTATTTTTAATAAAAAATTAAAAAAGTTGTAATTGATAACTCATGATATATATAATATTCTTCTTAATATAAAATTTAAATTTTATATATATTTTTATTTTATGGGATAAAATTACAATAATATTTATTCAAAAAATAATAAAACTATTATTACTCAATTATATTATGTTAATACTCAATCTATTATAGTTTTCATAATATAATCATAATCTGTAAAAGAATATATAATTACATATTTTGATATGTATAAAATTTTCGAATGTATTGATATCTATGTTAGAATTTATATATATATATACATTTCAAATAAATATATTTTTAATGAGATTAATAATTTAAGAGGACTGTATTGTAATTTAATATTATATTTTAAAATCATATGAGGAATGAGAAGATTATTTTCAGAAAAACAATATTCTTAATTTAATCATTCATTTTGTAAAATTTACTTATAAATTTATTTTTCTTAAATGTTACTAATTAATCTAAAGTTAATTTCATTTTATATTTCTGATATTTTTTATATATGAAATATAAAATGATTAAATTGTCTTTTGACTTGAGAATCCAAAATATCACACGAAATCTATCAAAATGAAATACACCTTCTTACACATTTAAACCATGACATAATCTTCCCCATTCATCTTCATCCTTTTACCTTCCTTCATTGATATTCAAAAAATATGTATGTATGAAGAAGCCCATCCATGTGGAATGAGGTGACATAGATCTTCATGACTAGAGAAATGTTTTTTCATAAATTAAAATATGATGTAATTATTTTAATAAGCAGTTTGGAGAAATGATAGTCTCTATTATTATAGAATACATAGAAAAATAATATGAATTTGATTTATAAATTATTTGTTTTGGAAAACCATAAGTTCAATAATCCAAAATAGTTAAATATTCGATAATTTCTATAGAGTTTGTGTCCATGATTAATCATTTAAATGAATAAGTAGTAAAGAAACATGATGATCTAAAAATCGTTACAAAATAATATGAATATATAGAAATGAAATCTATTTAAAAAATGTTTTTATAGTCTTAAAAATATGTGTCAATATTTAATAGAATATATAATATTTAAACATTACATTGTTGTGTTTAATGTAGATATTATATGTAAAATGTATGGAATCAAGAGAAAATTTGTTACTATGTAAGATATTAATGAGCTAAAATAATGTTTTATAAAAAAATTACATCTTAGTTTAATATAATACATTTTTAATAAGTTCATATAAGAATAGAATAGTGATGAAGTTTTCTATCTACATTGAGTAAAAATATTCAATGTTTGGAGAGTGTAGAATGATCCTCAAAGCCTGAAATAAATCTTAGTCCCTTTTTGTTTTTTGTCTACATAAGGTCATAGATAAATTAATTTTTTTATAATAAAAATGTATTTATATTTCACATAGTTTATGTATTGTGTGTATATTTATCTTCCATGATATATTTTTTATTAATTTTTTTAATTTCATTATGATGTCCCAAAAGGGTGTGAAATTTATGGATAAATTTAAGGAAACATTTATAACAAATTTATACGTAATTATAAAAATACTAATTAAATTTTATCGATAATTATGATATATATATATATATAACATATAAGAGAAATTTCATTGTAAAAAAAATTTTATGGAAAGGTTTTTTAGAAAATTATATATAATCATTTTAGTAAAATATAATTTATTAATATTATTAATATTAAATATTTTTTATTGTGATTGTGATTGTTATAATCATGATGGGTGATATTTTTTTATCACATGTTGACTATTTTTTTAATTTATTCCAAATTTAGTTGATCAAAATAAACCAAATTTTTATTAATAATGAGGTTATTTTATTTGAATTTTAGGTTGATAATTCCAAGAATTAATATTTTTTTATTTTAAAAAAAATACGTCTTTATCTCATAATAGAATATTTGATTTCAAAAATAATTAGTAATCTAGACGTGTTTTATAAGTAATATAGAAACATTTTCTATACCATACATATTAAGAGTAATTATGGTATGTATTCCCTATGGTTTGAATAAAAGTGTGGTTCAGAACCCCTACTTTTGGATGAAACCCAAAATTTTAGGAATAAATGTATGGTTTATCATCCCTACATTATTGTAAACCATACTTTATTAACCATACTTTTGGAGTTTATCCCTTTGTAGAAAAACCCTATGTTTGACTTGGGAAAATACAAAGTATTTAATTATGAATATTTCCAAATTTTCCACAACACCCTCATCACAATTAAACATATCATTAAATCTATATAATGTCTAAATATATTTCAGACGTTCAGAAAAATATATTGTTCACGATTATATGGGACATTATGAAATTCATTGAAAATTTATAATTCAAATATTAAGAATGTATCATGACTTATTCTGAGATTTTTATGATCTAATGGAATTCAAACACCATGATATGTACTGGGATGATAGAATTATAAAAATTGAGATTATCATCTTTTTATAGAAACTATTTTCATTTGAGAAAAAAAATGTTTGATTACCATTATGGCTACTCATTAGAGATAAACATGTTTTCAATCTTATATAGTTAATCAACTAGTTGTTGTTTCTTCTATATTCTATTGCAATTCGTTTTTTGTAGTTTGAATGGTACTTATTGGTGAAAAAATTGGATAAATAGATATTTAATAACCTTTCTAGTAATTTGTATAATTCTATATATAGATGTACTATTGTATGTTGAAATTTTGTTTCCACTATATCTTATTAAAGATCATATACCACTGTAATTTTCCACTAAAACTGTGTTCCTAAGATTTTTTAACATCTACATCCTAATATTTTATGTATTCATTGTTATTTTATACTTTTATTCAGTAATTGTTGGAGTGTCATATTCTCACACTAGGATATGGATATTTTAGTATATTGTAAAATAACTTTAATGTGATTTTATAATCATTTTTATTATGTGACAATGGCATATAATAATGTGTATATGTCCATTGAAAAGGTCATGCCTTTGAAAATCACCTAGATCATAGACTGAGTGATGGTGGAGATGACACAAATATATTTATACGTTTGATTAGTTTATATCTTGTTATATGGAAAAACATTTCTCCCACCCCTTTTGTTGAAGTCTTTGTTGTACTGACTCAACAGTCCTATTCAAAAGAATTTGGTTTTGGTTAATTTATATAGAAATATGGAATTTCATATTTCCTTTTATATATTAAGTATTTCAATATAATTTTATTTTAGTGCTTCATCCAGAAATAAATTCATCTTAAATTCACATATTCAATATCAAAATAAGATACTGTTGTGAGAATTTATTAACATACGAAATTATAATTATCATGATGGTATTTTTCTTTTCTTTTTCATATATATGGAAATGTATTGTGTTAACATTTTACACAATGTATTTAATTTTTTATCAATCTATGTTAATTTCTAATGAATCGATGTTATTGTTCAGATGTAATTTTTTTAATGTTTTATAGTTTTTACAATATTTTGATCATTTAATTACGTAGGATTAATGATCTCTACCACTCAACCTAATTATATGGACAATAAAATGTTTCCCAATGTTTATATTTTGACTTCATATGTGATTCTCTTATTACCAAACCATGTAACATGACAACATTCATGTATATATTCCAATATTCCAAGAATATTTTTATTAATCCATCATTATGATATAGGATTTCAATAATTTTATCTTCACATATATATCCATTATTAATGATAATGTGATAAAATTTTTATTATTTAATTTGTTATAAGGGAAATGTAACACTTAACTATGTAAAAAACATTAATCACAAATATATAAGAAATTAAATGATGACTGTAAATAAAAAATAAAATATAATAATTTAAATATATTGATTTTTCAATGTTGTAAAATTAGATAGAACAAATTGGATTATCATATTTATAAAATATATATAAATATACATTTCAATATAAATGTTTTGATAAATTCAAATTGAATAGGAACTCTATTTTTAATTAGTACATTAAATTCTTTAAATAATACATTTTCATTCAAAATGATTTTTATATCTTCTTTTAAAAAATATTTTTGAGTCATTTTTGAATCTATTATAAATTTTTTTTGAAAAAAATACTTCCTTTTTTATATAATCATATAAAAATCAACATATAAGGAAATTCTCTAATTTTTTTATAGAGGATTTATTTTTCAATGAATATTTATAATAATATATTTTTAAAATATTAAAATTTCACTATATTAGATTACATAATTTTAATGTATCTGTATATTATAGATTATTTATTAATGTCAAATATGAAGAAAAATAATATTTATAATAATATCACTTATATAACTTGAATCTATAATTTCATTTTTTTAAGATGTTCATTTTTATGCATAAATTGATGTTTTTGGGAAACTATTTTTTTGTTCATAAATATTATAAATTTTCTTTATTTATTATAAACAATAATATTGAAATATATATAATAAAATGGAATATTAAACATTACTTTATATTAATTTAAATTTAAAATTTGATTATGTATATTCATATTTTTTATACAAGTTCATCTATTTCATAAATAGTACATTATCATGAAAACCATGTTCAATCACATTTTTCGAGAAAAATATTAAATTAAATTCAAGAACTTATATAAAGTGAATTTGATAATATTTTTATAATATTCTGAATTATAATAAATAATATTAGGTATTATATTTATCATTAATTTTGTTAAAGATAATATGTAATAATATAAAAAATTATAACCCAAATTAATATAAAAATTTAATTTTTTGTTTTTTTGTGCTTCTACTAAAATTTATGTTCCTAAAATAATTGATTATTAATTTATATATATATATTAAATATATAATATTAGTGTTTCAATGTTATTTTTTAAGGAAAACATTATTTTATGTTTTAGAGGTTAAATTACATAGGTAGAACATGTTACTAGGAAGAATACTAAAATTGTAAAAGCGGGTAACCATAATTGTAAGGGAATAAAATGTTTAAATAAATGTTTATATTTATTATTAAATGTATTGATAAAACATTATATTCACTCAAATAACTAATTTATCTATTTTCACACACATTATATTGGATTTACACCAAATTATTTAATAGTTTTATATATTTGAAAAATTGACACAATTATATCTTCAAAATGATCACCTCCTATTTTTCCTCGGTAAACATAAAAATCCTTCTCGAATTAAAAAAACCATCCAAATACCCTATTAATTACATTTCTAGTAGTCTATATTTTTAATATAACCCCCTAAATTTATGACTTTTTGTGAAATGAAAAACAAGATGTCTGATGAATATGCATTTTTCTTAACTGGTCATTTTTATATCTTATTCCTCCTCCTTCATAAGTTATTTTACCATAATGATGAAATAACATTAATATCTACCATATATTGAGATGTTATTATTTTAATTTCATAACCTACTCCCTATCACATAAATGACATATTTTAAAGTTAAATTTCATTAAATTTTTATTTATGCTTTGGTTTTTGGGTTTCTCAAGTTTTTAGGGTGGAATGGGTGAGTTTTCATAGATTGAGCCAAACCATGAGCCCAATTCTAGATTTAAAAATAAATGTTATTTCTTTTATAACTTTTTCATTTTTTTAATATTTTTCACTCATTCAAATGCCTAAATGGTCTCCCCTGACATAGAAACACCACCATTATAGTTTGGAGCCTTTAGAAAACCATAAACAGGTTGTTTATGGGTTTTTATTTAAGGGATTGGGCCTGCTCGAAAGCCCAATTCCAGTTTTAAAAATAACATTTGTTTAATTAAAAACTTATCTGATATTAAGGATTTTTCAGTGATTTCAAGCCCCAAACACGGACCTTGAACCCAGTCGCGCGTCCAATATCCTCCCAGCCTCTTTGCAGCTTATTTGCATCGCGTTTTTGGTCGAAACCTTTGAAGCACTCACATTTCGGGCATATTTATAAATTTAATTTGTTTCCTTCATAAATCCATAAATTCTCACTATTTTTTACCCATTAAAATTTCTACATGGTCCCCTTATCCTTTTTCGAACACCCCTTAATGGTTTGGCTGTTTTCAAATTCAGCTACTGGTGTATGTGAGGCGATTGCAACAAGATCCCTCAAGTAAGTTGGTCTTCATCATTCTTCTTTCAATTTGCTTAGGGTTGCATTCAATGTGATTAGGGTTTCACACCTTATCCATAAGGTTTCTAATGTCTAAAATTTAGGTTTCAAACCTAGGGTTTTATTTATTGTCTTTTGGTGAATGCTTCTGGTTTTAGGTTGGATTTCAATTCCTTGAGAAGCGGCGGTGGGGAGGTTTATGTTTCACACCATGTTATGAGTGTTTCGACTTAAAAGGTAGGTGATTCCATGTATAACCATTTTATGATGAGTTATCTTGCTTGGTTTATTAATTTAGTATGTTTCAAATCTGTTTTCTGTGGTGTAAAAATTGTTTTTGTGATGGATTGAGTTAAGTGTTTATTTTTTTATTTGCATTATTCCTTGGAATTTGGTGCTTTTCATACGTGGCCCTTGGGGAAATATTTGGGTGTATTTTATAAGATGTGAAATTGATTTATTAGTGTTAAAAGGAGCTGAAAATTCTTTTTTGTTAATTCCTTAATGTCATGTTGGCCTTGTAATGAGGTTTTTTAATGGGTTTAATGTGTGAAAACATGTTGAAATTCTTGAACATGATTTGTGAAAACATGTGTTTTCCATGTGTACCTTTTGTGGTATTGTTTGAGGTATTTGTATAAAACATGGTGTGGTTTAATAAATGTTTTTAGGGCTTCCAATTTTGATTTAGATTGTTATTGGAATTGTTTTGGTCTTGAATTAGGTTTTTGAAATGGGTTTTGTATGCCAACCATGGTTTCACCTCTTGGGTTGGTTTTATGAAAATTATAAATGATTTAATGAGTTACAAAAAGTGTGAAATGGATTCTTATGTACTGTTTTGGTGATAGTATGTTCCTTAATTGAATTTTTGAAACATAATGTTGTCAGTTATGTTGTAAAATATTTTGGTAATGTTTTGTAAATTTTCAAGGTGATTTATGAAATTGGGATGTGGGTGTGAAACGTGTTTTCGGGCTGTTTTGCATGAGTGTGATTTGAAAAATGGACTTTGTTTATGAAAATGGTATTATGTAATAAGTGATTGGGCTGTTATGTGATGTTTAGAATCTTGGGAAAGATTTTATAAAATTGTTAACGGATTTGATGAATTGTGAAAGTTGTGAAAAATGTGGCGTGGGCTATTTTTGGTGTGAGTATGATTTCAAAATTCATTTGAATGAAAAAGTGTATTTTTAGACTTGTGTGGAATACATGTTGGCTGTTTGGGGAACTTGTGATGTGAAAATGATATTTTCACGTGCATTGTATATTTATTGACTTTTTGAACTTGTCTGAGCACAAGGGGAAAACCCGGGTATCTAGGTGGGTGGACATGTACTAGTATGCTAGTGAATCCGTGGGGTTTGGCCTCAGTTTCACTTAGAAGGATTGACGCTTACAACTCTAACTAAACTATGATGATGATGATTGGGGACCACTAGGTTATGGGTATGTTCCCTACTAGTGGATCGTGCACGAGAATGGATATTGTGATGGTTACTCTCACCGAGATACGAGGTACCTAGGACCCAGAACGAGCTAGTGCCTAGGGGTTATTTCCTATTTCTTCTGCTCATTATTTACATTGTACATACTGTCGGCATACGGTATAGATGGCTGGAAAATTCAGTAGTGTTGACATTATTTTTAAAAGTGTTGATTCTTAATGATAGCCCACTTGAAAACTATTTTTTTAGTTTCATCTTTTAGAAATTGTAACTAGCATTTTCTGTTTATGAAACCTTGCAAGATTTTTGTCTTTGAATGTTTATCACATGGAATCTATTATTGGTGGTATCCTACTAGGCTTTGTCTCACACCCTACTTACACCCTTGGGTGTAAGTATACTTGGTTATTTTTGTTGTCGCAGGTTGGGTACAGTTTTTTTTCCAGTGGTTCGGGTTTTTAGAAGGTCCTTGGTGGTGAAGTCTTGTGGAGGTGGCTTGTGGGCGGTGCCCCTATCCATGAGGGTTCTTGGGCTGTCCTTATTTGGTTTTGTAACTTCGGTATAGTCTTTTTGAGTTGTTTTAAGCTATGTAATTCAGTTCTGAATTTTGGTAAAAGATTTTTTGGTTTGAAAAATCCAGATTTGTTTCATTGGATTCTTTTGTTGTTTTATGTTTATAAACATGGGTAAATCATTCCCAATTATCAATTTATTATACCAGGGCACTTGTGCCAGCCCGTGGGGATCGAGAACGCCCTTTGGGCCTTGTCACGGGCTGGGTTAGGTGCCATTTTTGATGGTGATTGATTCGGTTTGTGACAAAATGGTATAAGAGGAGGTTCGCTCTCTTTGAGTCATGTTATTTGGGGAACAGTTAGGATTGTCTGGAGTTAGGAATTTTGGGACTTGTAATTTCGATTATGAGTATTGTGGCTGATCACCACACCTCATGATGGGATTCAGGTCTCCAGGGGAAGTCGGGACCTTTCATAGTCCTTTGGTTTTCTTGGTTTAATGATGATTAGGGGAAATGAAAAGAGAGTTGGGTTAATGGTCTCAGTGAGCTCGTAGGGCCTGGCAAGCCATGTGGATCCGGGGATATTCCCTAGAACACTCTCTGTGACAGTGAAGTTATTGGAATATGGCTGCCAACTATATGTCCAAGTCACCCACTGAAACTAGTTTCCTCTTGCATTGTATTGTGTTCCATAATTTTGAAATCTTGGAACTTTGGTTTTAAAGTGACTTGGTTTTAAGAAGTGTAAAGTTGTTGTGAAATGATTTCAAATATAGATGGCATCATGTAATCTATAGATTTTTTAATAGCAATCAAAACCCACTACTGAGCTAGTTCAAATGAGCTCTTATTTATAGGAAATTTCCCTACTGTTGGCTCCCTCCTCCAACAGTCTTATATTTCCTTGAATCTCGGAGGGACCTGTACACGTGTCACTCAAAAAATTGTATGTTAGAAACAGAATGTAAGAACTCATTTTTTAACTATTACAAGAATAAGAAAGAACTAGATTCTCAAAAAAAATTATTTTTTTGGAGTCTAAGGAAAAATAGAGTTTAGATTCTAATAGAGTGAAAATTCAAATTCTATATTGCATGAATATTCGGATTGTGTTTTTCTAGGAATTCGGAATATAAATTCCATAGAAATTGGAGTCTAAATCCTATGAAATTCGTAGTCTAATTTCTATAGACTTTGGAACCAGAATTCTGAGGAATTCAGAGTCTAAATTTCAGATAAATTGAAGTTTGAATTTCACAGAATTTGGGGTCTGAATTTTTGATATTTCGGAGTATGAATTTCAAATAATTTAGAGTTTTAATTCTATGGAATTCGGAGTATAACTATTAAATAATTTGGAACCTGAATTTTAGGGAATTTGAATTCTTAATTTCCAAGAAGTTAGATCCTGAATTTCAGAGAATTCAGAACATGAATCTTATAGAATTAGGATTCTCAATTTCAGAGAATTCAGAAACTGAATTTCAGAGAATTCATAAATTGAATTTCAATTAATTTGGATCCTGAATTATAATCCTAAAAATAGTATACTCTATATCTATGTATTTATTGAATTCTAAAGTTTTAGAAGTGAAACCAAATTTTTTACTTTGGAATGAAAAGAGTTATATATAGAGAAACTAAAACTATGAACCATGAAGAATATGTAAGGTTAAATTTTCCCTGGAGAAGAAAAATTTTCCTTGTTAAGGGAAATCTGGGTAAGGATAAAATTTCTTTATACAAAAAAAATTATGGAAAATAAAATTTTCCTTGATATAGAGTGTTTGTGATTTTCAAAACATAGAGGAATGGATAAGTAATAAGGAAACCCTATTGACTCAACAATATCCACATTTTTGGAAATCACAAACAACCATACTAAAAAGAATATATGGACATTCAAATTTTTATGAACTTGAAAATAAAAATTATCTCCCTTTACTTATGGACCATAATAAATATGACTAACTCCCCTTATGTTTTGAAATCCCTAAAGATCATATTCTTGATTTCTTGAATGAGATTTTCTAATTTCTTGCATTCAAAAATTTTAATGATAAAACCTCCCCCTTTGATTAACTTCCCCTTACTTCGGGGAATTTTTCCTTTACATAGTATTATTTTTTCATTCCTTTCTCACCCATTTGTGATTTTGAAAATGGTATGAATGGAATGGATTAGAAAATATGGTTCCTGAAATAATAGTACTATGCAACCAAAAAATTGATGTACAATGAAAATTTTATTAGATTGAAAGAATTTGTTGAACATTGAAATATAACAAAAGATCGAATTGTAATGAAATTATCCCTCTTTCTCATTCGGAATCAGATTCCTCAAAATAGTCCTGAACTTATTCGTTTCCTTGTGATCATTATCCATGCACTTGAGTAGCCGATATTGATCTTCATTGTTCTTTTTTAAGGATTTGATTATTTTTCCGGAGCATTAAGCATATCCACCTGATCCTTCAAGGATACTTCTAGTTTAGCATGTTTTCCCTCAAGTTAGATTCTAATATCACTTTCCCTCTTCCAACTCTGAACAAATGAATACAATTTTCCATTCAGATCATTCACTTATTACTCTTGAATAGATTCTTCAAGAGACAAATTTTCATCAAAAGACATGTTGAGATCATTGATCTTAGCATCTTAATTTCAAAAGCATCCTTAACATTATCTTGAACCTCGTAAGGAATTTTAATCTCTTCAACAGTTTTCCATGACCAACTATTCATCTTCGTAGCAGATATTTTATGGGATTCATAAATAATGAAAAATGTTTTGAAATAGGCCTCAAATTTGACACATATATCCATCACCATGGACACTAAAACTGTTTTCTGGTTTAAGGAATGTTGAAGAATTGGGCATCTTGAATCTATGCGTGGAAATAACGAAATAGTACCTCAAGGATTCTTCAAAGACTGAATTGAAAATTCCTGGCCAATAGATGATGATTATGAATTTGAATGCTTTGTTGATGAGGAATCATTTTCAATCACATCAGATTTCCTCTTTAATGAAGCACCATCGTCTTTCTTACTTATCAAAGACTTTGTAGAATTATCATCCGTAACCTGATTTCCCTTATCTGTTCTTGAAATGATTTTTTCTTTTTTAGGTGATTGATATTCACTATCTAATAGTTGATCAATCTTATGATCCTAAACTCCATCCTTCTTTGCTCCTGCCTCAACACCCACTGGTTGTATGAAATCATGTTTGCTACATTCGTCTTCAGACAATTTATTTACTTTTTCTACACCCCTATCATAATTTCTTGGGACAGTAAGTTTTGATATCTCAACATCATAAGTTCATATTGATAACTTCTCATAATTACAATCCTTATCATGATAATATTCTTCTTGATTTATCATATGGTCATTATCACCACTCCCTTATTCTTGTTCTTCCACATCTTCTTCATGCACTATTTTTCATCCTAGATCTCACTCCTAAATCACAATC
This sequence comes from Viscum album, assembly GCA_963277665.1. NCBI lineage: Eukaryota > Viridiplantae > Streptophyta > Magnoliopsida > Santalales > Viscaceae > Viscum > Viscum album. The sequence continues at coordinate 1,914,149,901 of OY728125.1, read as the reverse complement.
TTCTTTCCCATAGTATCTAGGATTGATTCTACTAAAAATGATTATGGTACCATAATTTTTTGATAATCTTTCCCAGCATCCTTAAGAAGATATTTTACTAACTCAGCCTCAGAAAAATTCTTCTTTTAGTTCTTCTATTTTTGTTAATTCTCAATCTCATCAGCAGCATTTTACTTTAAGGATTTTCCTCAGCAAGGTCTAAGAAAAATTTCGGCTCCCCTTCTTTTTTTTCTTTTCGTCTCTCGATTTTGCAACTACCTCATGAGGATAATATTTTTTTCTTCTTTGAATTCGGTGGTGCATATTAAATTTCCATGGCAACAGAAAACTTTTATATCTCATGAATTTCTTTCACTTCCCTCTTCCTTCCACCTTTATTGGAGGTTTCAGCTACAATATGCTTACATTATAAAGATTCAACTTCTTCATTTGATAAATCATAAAACTCTCTAGATTTAATAAAAAAAAATTCAACTTACATTCTCTTTAGAGTGACATAATTTATCAACGTTACCCTGAAATTTCATAACTTTGATTTGTTGGAAATATTCATTGATTCTAAACAAGAAACAATGATATTTTATATAATTAACATATACATTATAATATGAGACTTTAGACTTCCATTATTGATATATTAAATAGTAATAAAAATATACTTAATTAGATTCATCTTTTGAAGGTTCACTAAGAAATTCAAAACATATATATCAATTTTCATCAGAGTTCCTTTATATCCTTTTTCCAGAATGATAAATCCTTGAACCCAAAGTTCATGAATCCAGAAATTTGATGAACGATGAAGAATCTTCGGAGTCGTGACTCCATCCAAACCATGGAACTTAATAGAATTCTTCTTATCAATGCTTCCATCAACATCAGGTATCTTATGTGAACAAAATTCCTCTCCTCTTTTGTAAGGTATTCTAATCAGACTAGCTACAGTAGAATATGAAAGAGATTAAGGCATACAATAACTCTTGAATGAAAATTTCTCTTTTCCTCATTTATTAAAAAAGGATACAGATTCATAAAACTCTACTAGAAACATCGGAATCACCAGATCCTCTTTTTTCTGATTAGATTCAACTATTCTCTCCCATCTATTTAATATAATGTTATTTGAGATGGTTGAATCATAGTTATTAAAGAAGTCTGGGTCTACTAACCATTCCTGATAGATCTTCCATTTAGATATTTCCTTTACGGTCAAAATTTCATTCTAAGGAGAGGCTTCTTCAGAAATTCAGAACTAAAGAAGACCAAAGAAATTCGAAATGATCTTAAGTTGTAAGGGTATAACTATAGCACACAAAATAAGGTGATTAATATAGGGCATCCATCGACAGGTCCATTATATAGGCAATTGAACTGACGATATGACATACATGATTGATCCATTGGTTGAAAACATCTTGGGAAGATCTAACTATTGAGATGATAGCTGAAAAAGGATTTTGATAGACTATGATCTTTTGAGGTTTTTAAGAAAATGTTTTGGATTTATGGAAAAGTGAATTTGGAAAAAAATTGAAAAAAATGAGAATTACATAAAGTAAAAGTTTATTAAAAAAATTTAAGAAAGTAAAGATACCTTTCAAATTGGTAGGATGATTTTTTTGTTGTGGAAAATTATTCTTGATGAAATTTAAATTCTGAAAAATATGATTAGGAAAAAATTTTGATTACAAAAAATTTAGATTACAAAAAAAATAGATTAAAAAACTATGAAAATTTTAACTATGAAAATTTAGACAAAGAAGAAAATGTACCCCCCTATGAAAATGAGTTTATTAATGTAAGGAGATAGGTTTCAACAATATGTTAATAGGGAATATTAAGTTATATATATAACTTCAATATTCTGTTTAATGTATTCAAAACTATTGGTTGATAAATATGTAGCGAAAATATCTACAAGTTGATTTTTCATTCTGATAAATTGAATAATGATATATCCTTTTTGTGTGTGATCCCTAACAAAGTGATTCCTAATATCTATATGTTTTTCATGAGAGTGATTTTAAAGGTTTTTTCTTAAGGAAATGGATTTAGTATTATCACACTATATTTTTGTATTGGTAAAACCTAGTATATGACTGTGTGATGCAACCACAATACATGAGCACAAAAACATAAAGATTATATATATTCATCTTTATCAATAGAAATTGTTACCGAGTGATTCTTTTGGATGACCAAGATCGATATTCCATTGCACTGAGACAAGGTTGATATTGGCTCCTAAGGCCATATATGTTTAGTGTGTATACATTCTTTCGCCTATTGGTAGAAAGAATAAACTCTTCTTTGGAATTGTGTACTAAACAATTATCATTTCTAAAATTAACAATGAAACCTTCATCACATAATTGACTTATGATATTAAGATTTTTCTTAAGACCCTTAATGGATAAAACATTTTAAATCCATGTTTTTCCATGAAGAACAATGTTAATTATACAAATAATTTCTTCCAGAGCATTATCTTCGAACGATACCATTCCCCCTTTCGTCTTGGTTAACTTTTCAAAGAAGTTTTGGTTTCCAGTCATATACTGGGAACATCCACTATCAATATACCATGTATTTTTGTTTGTACCTTCTTTAATTTACTATAAATAAGAGTATTAGACATTCAAAACCCAAACATTATTTGATCCAGAATCTTCAGAAGGAATTTTTTTTGGATTCCATATTTTATTTAAAAAATAAGATTTATGAAAACATAAAGACTTAGTTTTGATAAAGGAACAATTTTTTCCCAATGCCCACCACTCAAACTATTAGTTCAGAATGGAGCACTGTGAGGTACAAAATAATTGTTACTAACATATTGTTTGGAATAAGTATAGCCAAATCCAGAATTATTCCTTAGTGGTTGAATTTGTGAATACATTTTATCAAAATTTTCATTACCTAAGGTTAAGTTTGACAAACACTTCCTCAAGAAAAATATTTCTGACTTCAGTTTTAGTAACTATGTTTTTATCCTCAAGAAATTATTTTTATCACTATAGTTAGACTCTAAAATAGTTTTCATAGAAATTTCATTTTCTATATCCTTAGAAAGTTTATCATTCTCCGAATTAACTTTCCAAAGGTTTTTTAGAAGTAATATCAAAATCATGGGTTTCTTATCAAGATATTTATAAAGATCTGATATTTTCTTTAGTAAGAATAGTAATTCTAGAATTTTTCATATCATGATTTTTCTTGACTTTAGAATTCCTATTCTCGAGAAGCATAGAAAACCATGACACTTCATCATAAGTACGTAAAGTATTATCTTCATCAGAAGATGATTCTTCATCGTAGGATTCATAATATTTATTATCACTATAATTAGCATTCAAGGATATATTTGTTATGGATTCAACATTTTGTAACATCGCCATTAGAAAATGATTTTCTATAGGTAGTATGGCTAATAAACCAAGATTCCTCTTTTTAGAAGATTCCTACTTTAAGGATTATTCAATAGAGTCACCACCACTAGAACTCCAGGTATCATTGGGTTTTATAGAATTCTTAGATTTAGCCTTGTCGTACTTCTTTCTATTCCTCTAAGAATGATTTCCCTTCCTATGTTTTTTCATAAGCATAGGAAAATCTGGCCTTATATGCCCTACTCTTTTGAATTTATAGAAAGTGACTTCTAAGTCTTTATTTCCTGTCTTTCATTATTATTGTATCTAGATTGAATGTTCATCTGTCCATCAAAATTTTCATCCTTAGACCAAAATTGGGTAACTCTTTTTCTGAAGATCCAATTCAACTAGATTCAGATTGAATAATAGTCATCTTAGATTTGGATCAGGTAACACTCTCAGCCGTCTTGGATTTCATATAATTTGAGGTAGTTGTAAAAGAAAAACTTCCATTTCCATTATTATTCTAATTTAGATCAGCATATTTTTTCATTATTGCCTCATGTTGAAAAAGAGTGCCAAAAAACTCATCAAGAGTAATCTGTGAGATATTTCTAATTTCATCAATAGTTTTTCTCTTTGATTCACACTCATTAGGCATGATATCTAAAATCTTTTCCACAAGATCCTCATCATCGAAACCATTTTCACCCATAAATTGTAAACTATTAACAATAATCATAAACCTCTATTGTACATTTCTAACTGGTTCTCCATAAGTAAATAGAAATCCATGATACTTTTCTATAAGTATAGCTTCTCTAGTTTCGATAACTTTTGATGTTCAAAAATATGTAGCCTCAAATTTCTTCAAAATACAATTTTCTACTTTACAAGAAGAAATATGGTTATATTTATTTCTGGTCATGGAACACAACAATGTATTGTGTACCATGTAGTATAGTGATACTCTATCTTCTCTTGATTATTAAAAGTTCTGAATTTCTTATCATGAATATTGTAATATCCAGTAATAATTACAAAGTTGTCCACTCCATTGTTATTGAAAAAAGTATTCAAACAATATTTCCAATATTCATAATCATTCCCATCAAATATATACAGTCTGGTAGGATTAATATTTTCAATCAAACCAACATTCATTCCTGCCATCTAAAAAGAAATATCTTTCCACAGAATATTTTTCGTAATAAATGTTTGTAAAAAGGATAAAATTCCCTAGCATGGAAATATAGATCAAATGAAACTGGAGTAAGAAAACATACATATCAATATAATTATTTCATAGACCTTCACGAATACTAATTTTATGATCGAAATATGATTTAGATTCTCAATATACAAGAGGGGGTGGGGGTGAGTTATATCCTTTAAAAATTCATTTGTAACTTTTAATGTTGATATAAAAAATTCTATTTATTAACATTGTTAATCAAGGTAAATTCATAAGACCTCTTAGTTATATAAAAACTCTAGATTCCTAAACTATGGTTCTAGAAATGAAACTTATGAAATGTTTACATGGAAAAGATTCCAGCTTAAATAGTATAGAATCTTACAAATCAGAGTATACATGTACTAGAATGTATAAGATAGTTATAATTTCATTGTTAATCAAAATTTAGTGAAATAAACATGAAACAATTAAAGTAACATGTATAGAATCTTTTAACTCAATGATTAGTGTATCCATGAACCATTGATAAAGGTCCCTTGATTTATAATTTCAAGAAAGTCTGTCTTAGACACACCAGGGTAAACCCTTGATAGGAATATCGGAGTCTGTCTTGCTACCCCCGCAAGTCCTCAGACTTCATGATAGTATTCACCTCTATCTTTCTTATCAAAGAAGTCCTCAAACATTAAGGTATTCAGCACCTCTATCTTCAAATCCTAGAATCCATAGATTGTACATAGTGAAAATCAATGTTGTATGAGGAAATCTGAACTAGATGTTCAGTACGCACAAGGCATGACATTCTCTCTCTCTAGAAATCACTTTAGCAGCATGTAATATCTAGAGTTTTATAATAGTAATAAAAATTCATCACTGATCTCCTTCAAATGAGCTTCTATTTATAGGAATTTTCCCAATGGTCGGTTCCCTCCTCCTACAGTCATATTTTTCATTGAGTTGTGAAGGGACTTGTACACGTGTCACTCAAAGAATGTTTACTTTGAAATAGAATGTACGATGTCGTTTTATAACTATAACAAGAGTAAGAACAAATGGGGTTTCAACCAAATCTATTTTTCAATGTCTAATGAAAATATAGAGTCTAGAGTCTAAGATAATGAACATTCGGATTTAATGTTGCATTAATATTTGGAATATGTTTTTCAAGGAATTCAGAATCTGAATTCTATATACTTTTGAGTCTGAATACTATTGAATTTGGAGTATAAATTTTATGTAATTAAGAACCAGAAATTGGAGGAACTCAGAGTCTAAATTTTAGATAATTTAGAGTGTTAATTTCAGATAATTCGGAGTCCAAATCTCATTGAATTCGTAGTTTGAATATCAGATAATTCAAAGTCTTAATTCTAAGGAATTCAGAGTCAAGAATTATAAGGAATTAAATGCCTGAATTTTATAGAATTTGGAACCTGAATATCAGAGAATTAGGATTATGAATTTAACGGAATTCAGAACCAGAATTTCAGTGAATTTGGAACCTGAATTTTAGAGAATTTGGATTCTAAATTTTAGAAAATTTAGAACCTTAGTTTTACAGAATTCGGAACCTGAATTTCAGATAATTCAGAAACCGAATTCTAATCATGTAAACATAATACTCTATATCTATGTATTTATGGAATTTCATGTTTTTAAATGTGAAGACTAATTTTTCACTAAGGAATAAAAACAGTTATATTTAATGAAAATAAAATAAGAACAGTGAAAAACAGGAAAAGAAAAATTATACTTTGAGAATGAAAATTATTCTAATTAGGGAAAATCTGGGCAAGGAGAAAATTTCCTTATATAAAATAACTTAGGTAAAATAAAATTTTCCTTGAGATAGAGTGGTTGTGATTTTAAAAACATAGAGGAATGGAAAATTCATAAAGATTCCTTACTGACTAAACACGTTTTACCACTACCTTGAAAAGAGTTGTAATTCATTTTCCCTGATTTCCTCTCACAACTGAGGATGGTGAATAAATAAATGTATATTGTTTTACATATTTATGTATTTATAATTATTTAAAATTAATAATTCATATATTTTGATACGTTTAAATAAACTAATAAATAATATTTTCATTCATAACTAATTGTGGACCACCACCATGAAGTGATTTGATTCATATTTAATCACCACATATATGGGTTCAACATGTATCTATATATATATATATGTGTGTGTTTGTTTAAGCTATTATTTTATTATTAGATATATAATTATCTTAATATAATAATAAAATTATAATTTCCTTTTTTCGACCATGATCATTTAAAAGTAGAAATGTTACTCATGTTCATATTCGACCTTTCGCCTCCATGATTATAACCAAATACATTTTTTTGAAATCAATCATTATGTTTAAATTTTAATAATATAATATATTTATAAAAATTATACGATTTTATATTATTCTTGAGATGACATAAGACTGACTTCTTTTACCATAATTAATCTACTTATGAAATTTTATGACTCGTCCCCCGGGGCTCGTGCTGTGACTACCCCAAACCTGCCATCCATAGTCTAGGGGTTGGAAACTAGCATTGAAAAGGTGTATCCCTATAACAATAGTTTGTTTCCTTTAACCCTACGAAAATACACAAACCAATAACACCAAGATAAGAAACCACGAAGTAAACTATTGTATTCAAAAGTGTACTGAAATTAAAGGGGCTGGAAGACAAAACCATCTAAAAAGTACATGTACATTTCAAAAGATAAAATAACTCATAGATCATCCACCAAGGATCCTACCTGAAGTTTTGTTACAGATCATCTCTACAGCACTCCACGTCGTCCCTTCTCCTCTATATACCGCTTGGTCTAGGCTCCCTCAAGACTCATCACAACTACTCATAGTCTGCACAAGACACAACAAGGTTCCGGTGAAGCTCGTGCTGGGGTGAGTATATCAATACTTAGTAGGGACCCATAAACCCAACAAGGGTACCTATAGTTCCCAAAAGGAAAAACCACAATGTAATACATCAATAACATACCACGAAGAAATCATCAACTCTATATAGGTATTTGACCATACATATACCTTAGTTATCCAAGTATACTAGTCTAATTCAGGAGGAAACATAAGGCTCCAGCTTTTAATCTATTTGTACAATTTATCATTGATGATAGAATAACTCAATGGTAACACCACGAAGATAAAATTTCCACAATGGTATAGACTCAGCTCGCACTGGGTATACTACTCAATGAAATAAGAAATAATATGTAGATATGCACAATGTCGCAATGTAGCTGATCCTTGATGTCCCACTCTAAGGCTTTTCTTCATCAGGTCACTATTATAATGATCTATATAGGGTTTCTATGATGCTGATCCACACATGAACACTATGATTCTTTTCAATATAGGATCTCTATGATTCTGATCCACACATGGTCTCTATGAAGCTGATCCACGATGGTCGCTATATATATGGTTCATGTCAAGTCGCTATGATGCTGATCAACACATGGTCGCTATGATGCTGATCCACATAGGGTCGCTATGATGATGATCAAAACAGGGCTGCTATGTGTTGATCCACACCTGGTCTCTATGATGTTGATCCATGATGGGCCGCTCTATGGCTAGTCCTCATCGGGTTGCAATGATGTTAATTCATACAAGGTAAATCTTTAATTGACAACGATCTGCATGATTCCCATTCATAACATGATTTATTCTAGGAGAATCGCACCACATAACATCTGTCGAATTTCAATTAGTACGAAGTCCCAAAATGATTATAGCTGAGGGACCTCCACATCATAGGGGTCCCAACCTAACAAACATCGCGTCGACCGGACGCCCGATATGTGAGATATGGGCACTTTTCTAAAAAGGGGCCGATTGGATTCATGTATGATCCAACCCAGGTCTCCTGTTGACCTCTTTCAAAACTCATATAGGGTATCTCCAATGGAGAACCATGTCACAAGTGTCCTTATTCCATAGAAAGTGTGTCGATCAGATGGATAACCTATTTGATAAACCCCTTTCCATGAAAGGGGGGTGATCGTACCTCGATCTGGCTAGGCTTAGTTGGGCCCGATGGATTATTCCAAAGGGACCTCTTCCAAAAATAGATCCCAACACCACTGACAGCATGTTGAATGAACTCCCAGAGTGTCAGATATTGGTGTTTCTTTATTGGGGACCAGTTGGGTCTGGTCCTAGTCTGACTCGGTCAAACCGGCCCAACACAATAAGTCTTATGGTCTACCTGACCCCGACCTACTTCAGCTCATTAAGGGTCATCCCGGTTCACTTGGTCCGGCCAGTTGTGGCCGGCCTAGTTCGATTCATGGGACCAGGAAGCCATTGGCCTGGCCCACCAGGTGGTGGGCGGCCCACCTGCGTTGAATGTAGGTCCAACCTGCTCAACCGTCCCACGTCTGGGCCAGTCCTCCTGAGGCCGAACCCCCTTCTCTGTTGGCCCCCTAGTCGCAAGGTAGTTTCGCCCAGCTAGTTGGGTACTTCCCCACCGCATAAAGTGATCAACCATTTGGGCAACTGAGTTTTTTCCAATGTGGTTCGGCGCGTGGCATGCCTCCCCCTCCTACTGTGGCCCGCAGGCCACAGACTCTACTGCTAGTAGTGCCTGTGAGAAACACCCTTGTCCCACATGGATGGCACGAGTCAGCCAACATCAGCAACATCGACATGCTGTCACGCACGACCTTCCAACACCCACAACCCATTATCATGGGTCTCCACTAACCACCACCAACCGTCGTAGACATGGCACGCCGATTGTTTCCTTCAGGGGTCACTGGACGTGCAACAACATCATTTCATGGTGTCGTCTACGTCTATGGATCTCCCACATTGTCATCATCATAGCTTGACCCACTATGTTATGTTTCCATGAATCCGAGGAAACTATCCCCGACTAACGGAGCATGAGAGAAGTAGTGGAGGGTTTGGGCCTTGTTCGTTTGGTGTGCGCCCTCTCTGTTATGGTGACTCCAAGTGGGATAGTATTTAATTAATCAATGAAAACATCATATTAAACCCCCTACTTGTACGAGAAATGCGCTGACATCGATCCATGGAACCCCCACTTCTTTGTTGCCAAAGGATCGTAATTCGGGGGTGCTCGTCACCTTTCCTTGAAAAATGTTTCATCCTCTATGTGGTTGGCATCATGATACATTGCAAGATATTTATAACTTGGTGATGGAATGCAAACACTCCACTCCAAGATCAATATAAATAAAAGAGATGGAATGTGAGTAAGACTTGTGGTATTAATTGGGATCATTTAATTAAGGAATCTTCATAATTCCAACTCCCCAGTTACCCGAATAAATGGTTGTGCATCCATATAATGGTTTGAAGTGTTGTTGGTCTTTCCACCATCTCTCATCTGTTTGAGGAAAAGAAAATAATAGAGAACTAAAATAACATTGTTATTTTATTCTTCATTTAAATGTCAAAAAACAATCATTTTCCTTCGACCCACCGTGGTTGATGTGAAGCCTCTCTTATGTGAATCTCGAAGCTGCAGATTCCACAGTGCCCTTGAAATTTTAATCCGAGCACCGGTTCAAATGATAGAAAACATTGTCCGCATGTTTACTGTATGTAACTTAACAAAGTAGTAAAATTTATTCCAGGAACACTGGGCCTCATAATCCCGTGCCATCAATTTTTTCCTACTCGTTATAATTCCATATATTTAAAAAAATTATTTGGAATATTTAGGTATTTACATTCTCCCCACTTTATGTATTTTCATACCCAAAATCTACAACCTATACTAAAGAAACAAAATGGGGTAATGAGAACATATTCGACCCTCCCACTCGCATGTGCTCTCCTGGTGGTCCATGTGCTACATGCGAACGATCACTATAGGTATTGACCATCCACGAAGAACCTAACCTTATCTATCGTCAATCTCCACCAGAACCTCTGTAAATGTTTCCCCATAATCAATATCCAGCACAACCCTGTCTATTACCAGTGATGGATCATGCATGTACATCCTTAGCTGTGACACATGGAAAACATAATGCACTCGATGCATCATTAGGGTAAGAGCTATGTGATACGCCACCTCGCCAACTATGCTTAGAACCTCAAAGGGTTCGATAAACCTCAAATACCACTTGATGCCTCGTCCAAATCTCTACAAACATCATCGAGGTGAAAATAATAAAAAGTCATGGTCTCCCTCCTTGAACTCCAAAGGTCTTCATCTCCTGTTAGCATAAAAAATTGGCCTTCTCGGTGGAGTCCTCATCTGCTCGTGGATGATATGAACCTTATCATTGAAAGCCCGTACCATCCCTGGACACATAAGTGTTGACTACCTCGGGTCTGTTCAACATAGAGGTGATTTTTATGGTCGACCATAGAAGGCCTAAAATAGTGCCATACCAATGGTTGAGTGATAGTTGTTGTTTTATGAGAACTCCTTTAAGGGAAATTGATGCTCCCAACATCGGCCAAAATCTAGGACCAAGCATGAAGCATGCCCTTCAGTTTCTGAATGGTCCGCTCCATCTGACCACCCATTTATGGATGAAAGGAGGTTCTCAAATGTGGATGAGTCCCAAACATCTCCTACAATCCTTTCCAAAACTGGGATGTGAAACATGCTTCATGGTCAGATACAATCATCGATGAAACCCAATGAAGCCATTCAATCTCAAGTACGTAGAGGCATCCCAATCCCACTACTTATCCCTGCACTAAGATTGGTAGATAGTGGGCCGACATAGTGAGTTGGTCAACTATCACCTATATAGAATCATGGACCCTAGACGTACGTGGTAGCCATTTCATAGAGTCCATGAAAATGACATCCCAATTCCTCTCTGGTACCTCAAATGGATGCACTTAGCCTACTGGAACCGGATTCTCAGCCTTCACTTACTGAGAAGTGAGGTATCAAGAAATAAACTCTACCACTAACATTTTCATCCATGTCCACCAGTGCTGACATTGGAGGTCCTGATATATATTCTCCACACTAGGATGCACCACCAGAGGGGACATATAGAACTCCCTAAACACATGCTCCCTTATCCCCACTAAGACCATGGTTCATCCTCTGAAGAGGATGACGTGCTCCCAAACATCATAAAATCTATCCGGTTCGTGTCCTGTAGATATGAGAGCACGTCGAGCCTCGCTGTCAATTTCCCCAAGCTGTGCCTCCCAAACATCAAGATGATGTGAGGGAGTGACAGACATAGACTAAAGGTAAATGGCTCAATCTCTTTTCACAATGGATATCTGCAACGCGACTAGCTGCTCTATTGCCTCACTAAAAAATTGTATACCATACCTCCTGCTGAGTGCATCTTCTACCACGTTCCCCTTCCTATGAGTATATACTATCTCAAAGTTTTATTCCTAAAAGAAATATAGCCATCACCATTGTCTCTTGTTTAGATCCTTCTATGAGAAAATATAACTGACACACTTTTGATCAGTGTAGACTGTAAAATGTTAAGCCATCAATTACTGTCACCACATCATCAAGTTGAAGAACACTACTTGTAACTCTAGGTTGTGGGTTTCATAGTTATGGTCATGTTGTCTCAATTTTCATGACCTATAAGTGATCGCTGATCACTCCTACATCATGACATATCCATGTCTAGTCTGTGATGAGCCATTGTATACTACATACCCAACTACCTCTTCTGGTGGACTCTAGATGAGGGAACATGTCTGTCTCTTCCTCAGATTTTGAATTCTCTGATGGCATCTCTCCATCCATAGGAAGGGTAGTCCCTTCTTCATCAATGCTGACATGGGAGCGGCAACCCTGATTATTTCTGGTACGAATCTCTTGTAGAACCCATCCAACAATAGGAATCTCGGCACCTCGGTCACACTTATGGGTTGTCCCAAGAAATCACACACTCTATCTTCACCATATCCACTACAATTCCACCCTCCAAGATAACGTGTCCCAGAAAGTGGACCTTTTGTATATAGAACTATCATTTCAATAGCTTACCATAAAGCTGGTTCTCTTGTACTATATCATGTACTATCTGCAAATAATAGGCATGATCCACCTCTCTCACTGAGTACACCAAGTTGTCGTCGATGAAGACAATCACATAGTGATCTATGTTTGGATGTATGATCCTGTTCATGAGTCCCATGAACATTGCATGGGCCTTATTCATTCTGAATGGAGTAACTATGAAATCATAGTGGCCATACCGACATCTGATGGTTTTCTTCTGTACATCCTCATCTCGTACCCTGAGCTGATGATTGCCTCATCTGAGATCTATATTCAAAAACCAACGAGCTCGTCACAACTAATCGAAATGATCATCAATCCTCGAAAGTGGAAACATTGTCCACACGGTCACCTGGTTTTGATGATGATAATTCTCCTAGATCCTCAAACACCCATCGTCCTACAATGTGAACAAAATCTGGGCTACCCATAGAGAGACACTAGGCCTTATGAACACCTTCCTCTACAAGTCCGTTAACTATACCCATAACACATTATGCTCTATAGGAGACATTTGGTATCCTGGAGTAGATACCTATGTCATCCCAGGGTATGGGTCGATGTAGAAGACCACCTCTCTGCGAGGAGGTAGTCGCAGAACATCATCAGAGAATAAATTAGCATACTGGTCCACCACTACATGATAGCTCAGACTCTCAACATCAACTTCTCTAAGGGTAACGATAGCCAACTGATGTGTGATTAGCTACACCCTCTTCCAGGTATGTTCATCATGCGATGGAATGGTTCTCTTCTCTCCGGTGAATGAAAACCTGATCCCATCTTCAAGGACGCACCACACCTTGTCCCTAATGATGTCAATATGAATATATACTGTAGATTTCCAGTCTATACCCAATATGACGTCGTAAGGACTCGATGCCACTAGTAAAAGATCTCAACAGAAACTCTCACCTCCTAGAGTCTGCTCACCCTATTGGCACCAGTTTGTAAGCATCAAATCACCTCCCGTATGAGTCTCTAGCTGTAAGGATTGAACCATCAGCTCCACCAGAATCTGCATGCTCGGAATGAGGTCCGGGGAATTAAAATTGTGGCTGGAATCTATTTCTATAAGTATAGTAAATAAGGTGAAGTAGATACAGATCGTACCTCGAATCCTCTCTAGAGCATCGTGGATGTAGTCCTTCACTTCATGGAGTTGAACTTTCTCCTATCCACCGGCCTCATGTGGTCAAGGTGGACCACCTATTGGTGGTGGAGATAGAACCTCAAAACATCATCCACCACCTTCTACATGACCATCTCCTCTACCTCATCGTTTTCCATGTGGAACTCCTTGCTCAAATGTCGGCCTCGGCCTCGGTTCTCCCTTGACCGTCTGCTGGTCGTTAGTCTAGTTGGTTAGTCAGTCATGAGCCATATGACCCTACCTGCGGTACAAAATCACTATAGGATTTTCAACGGGATATATCTACCTCATGAGCCTCTAACTTTCGTCCATTCATCTTGGGGTCATCTACCAGATGGTATGGTCCACTTGGACCTCCGTGTAATCTGGCAACTTCCAGCTATAGAGGACTCTGCTATGTTTCGCTCGGTGGTGGGTCTCGCTGTCGGTGCCTACTCTGAAAGGAATTTCTCTACCATGAGTGCTCTCTCTATAACAATAGCATGTGTCATAATGATGATAGATACCACCAATGCTCTGATCTCTCACAAAGTCATAGCTTGATGGTCTGGGTTATGGATAAAGGGTCCCACATCGTGTCAGTAGATTAGCATGACATGTCTGTGATCCTGGTCGAGTACTGGGCCATGGTAAGGATGCCCTATTACAAATTTGGCATCTCTTGTATATTAAATGAGCATAGAATCTCTTGAATGAACTCTTGAATGAAGAGGCCCTCAAAATATTCCCATGTGAGGGTTGTCTCATCATGTATCTTGAGTGTCAGACTCCACTATCTCCCAGGTGCTCCTTGGAAGAGATAGGATGCTAGGATTAACATCAGATCAGTTGGTGTCCCAACTAAGGGAAAAACTCTGGCCACAGCTCCAGCTAGTCCTCAGCCATGTGCAGATCTATCTCACCTCCGAACTTCAGAGGCCTTTGATGCTAGAACTCATGTAGCACACTCAGTGGGCATGCACTATATTCTAGTTGGGGTTGTGGAAACGACTTCCCATTGGTTAGTGGTGATGCCGGTACACCACATGAAAGTGCTAACATCGTAATAGGGCCTTGCACCATGGCCTCATCATTTGGTGGGTCGTAATTGTGTTCTCTCTTGGGGAACTTGGAAGTATGTCTTTGTGGTTAAAACATGAAAGAAAACTGGTGCAGCACAGTCAAAAAGTTATACCTGGTGAGCTAACTCAGAGAGATCAAAAGTATTACACTTCCAAAACACACTAGATATGTGTTTTCGTGCACCATGTCAGAATATCAGAATTATTGTCCTCGTGTAAGGATACATCAGCCACCACACCAACACTGGATTCCCCAAACTGAGAATCGCAGTCAAAACACATAACACTATTGCTCCATTAAAATATCAGAGTTCTAATTATTCAGTTGAATGAATTCATATGATACCACATTGTGACGACCGATCCCCTAGGGCCGCTATTGTGACTACCCAAATCCTGCCATATATAGGCCAGGGGTTGGTGACTAGCACCAAAAACTTATATCTCTATAACGAGAAGGAATTGCCATTAAAAATGTACATACACATAAACCATGAGCCCAATGAGAAGTAACTATGAAGTAAACAATTGTTTTAAAAAGTATAATGAAATTAAATGTGAATGAATATGAGCCCAACTAACAATTACAAGTACAACTAAAAAAATAAAATATCTCCTGGATCATCCAATGAGGATCGTACCTATAGGGTAGGTATAGATCATCTCCACAATACTCTATGTCATCCCGTCTCCTCTCTATACCTCCTGGTTCAGGAATCCACAATACTCTGCCCAACTGCTCATTGTCTATACAAGACACAACAAGTTGATGGTGAAGTCCATGTAGGGGTGAGTACAAAAATACTCAGTTGGGACCCCAAGTCCCCCAAAGGACTCCTAGAGTTACACTAAGGACAAACAAGAAGACAAGGCCTCAATAACAAAGAACGAATAAATCATCAACTCTACTTAGTGATATGTCCATATATATACATAAGTTATCAAAATATACATGTCTCATTCACGAGAAAACATAATGATCCATATTTTAAGAAATTTCCACCACTGATCCCTGAGTCGAGAATACGGAAAATGTAACAAAACAAAGGAATCACCACGAAGGAAAAAGTACCACAAATGTAAAGACTCAGCTCGCACCTAGTATTAAACTAAGTGAAATAGGAAATAAGATACTGATCCACACATGGTCTCTATGTTGCTAATATTTGATGGGTAGCTCCAAGGCTGGTCCTTTTCGGATGTCTATGATGCTGATCCATAGAGAGTTACTATGATGATTGTAACACCCCGACCCCAGTTACCCAGAGTCGGTGCTATCACGACCCGCCCTCGGGGCCCATGCTGTGACTACCCCAAGCCCGCCTTCCATAGGCCAGGGGCTGGCGACTAGCACCAAGGCGTAAATCCAAACAAAAAGGGAAGGCATTGCCTTTGAAAAGTAAATAAGCACCATAAAGTAAGCAAGCGGAAAAGTAAACACTAAGTAAAAACTGTACAAGCTTTGCTGAAAGTAAAAGGGGCCGGAAATACAAGCCCAACAGTAAAGTACAACCGAAGGGAAAAACAGCAACTGAAAGGGAAAACTGTAGCGTCGAGCCGTCCTCTGGAAACCCCACCTGATGGGTGGGTACAGATAGCCTCCACTGCTCCTCGGGTCCACCTGACCGCTCCGAGTACGTCCTGCCCAATGGTCCACCTCCAGGTATCATCCTGCTCGCACGCCTCCACCACGATCAGCGATGTCCGTCATCTGCAACCATCACAACGTAGTGCGGGCAAAGCCCATGCAGGGGTGAGTATAATCTACTCAGTAGGGACCCTGAGACCCCCGAAGGTCTCCCGAAATCCACAAAGGATAATCTACAATGGAAGGATTAAATCATAAAGTAACATCTGACACGGCTTAGGTATATTCCCATACATATACCTAAGTCATCAATTCCCGTTCGGCTCCAACGTCCGAGCCCAAGCACAACCCAGTCCACATAGGAAAGGAAAACGTATACCCACACAGGATAGCTCAACACAATCAACAAAGGAGAGTAAACAGTAAATCCACACAGGATAGCTCAACACAATCCACAAAGGAGAGTAAACAGTAAATCCACACAGGATAGCTCAACACAATCCACAAAGGAGAGTAAACAGTAAATCCACACAGGATAGCTCAACCCAATCCACAAAGGAGAGTAACGCAAGATTCACCTCACACAGGTATACTTCTTCGGATGACGATAAAGATGATCACTAATCCATCTAAGTCATCGGACCCAGGAAGGATCAACAGGTAACTAACCCCCGCAATGACCCACATAGGATCGGGCCCACACATGACCTGTAGGCGCTGGCTCACACAGAACCGCTGAGCGCGGACCCACACAGGATCAGACCCACACAGGATCGGGCCCACATAGGACCGGGCCCACACAGGACCTGTAGCACTGATCCACGTAGGATCGTTGAGTGCAGTAGTCGTCGCAGTCCACTGAGGATCTCTGCACAGTCGTCGCCGCAGTCCACTGAGGATCTCTGCACGGTCGTCGTCGGAGTCCACGGAGGATCTCTGCACAGTCGTCGCGGTCGAAGTAGCAGTCGCAGCCAGCTCTAGGGTTCCCGCACACAGCAAGCTCGTTTGGGAGGGTCTGCTCCATGAGTCGACAAGCTGATACATCAACTGACACAAATTCCGAAGTTGATGTATCCAAAAGTTCGGTATCGTCAATAGGAACTCAACGTCGCAGACGGCGCAACAATCGGACGCCCGGTCTGAGAGTTATTGGCATTTTCGTCCCAGGGGCCCGATTGGTTTTTAAGGGAAAACCAACCCGACCGCACTCCACCTGTGTCCAAACCTCGGTCGGAGAATGCCAAAAGATCCGTCTCACTTAGAGGAAAACAACAAAGCTGACGGCACGTCAATCGGACGTCCGTAGCTCAAGATATGACTGTTTCCGCTCCGAGGGCCTGGTTGGTTTCGTGTACGAACCAACCCGACCGAACTCAAGGTATTCCGAAACCTTGAGTGCGATATACCGAAACGACCGTCTCGATCCAAGGATCTTGTTTCCGCTGACGGCGAGTCGTTTGGAGGCCCGTAGCTCAAGTTACGGGCGTGTGAATGAAAACCGTCTGAAGACGGGGGGTATGGGCCCGGGCCGACTCGGCCCAACCCCCCCGGGAGTCGGCCGAACCGGGTCGACCCAGTCCGGTCCAGCCAGGGCACGGCCCGGCCGGTCGGACCGCCTAGGCCCGGTTTGGCCGAGCGGTCGAACGGCCGAGGCGCGCGGGGCGCCGCCCCCCGCGGCCTGGTGGTGCCGCGGCCCCCCGCGTGGGGCCGCGCTGAGTCGGGACGCGGCTTCAGCCTCGTCCGAGGACACCGGAACTATGCAGCCGCGGGTCCGCGGGTGCCGCCGCCACCGCGGGTTCAGCCGCGGCGGCCTGTCCGGCGGTGCGCTGGGGCGCCGCCGCTCCCGGCTGCCGGCGCCGCCGACGAGTTCTGCGGGCCACCGGGATCGTTCTGGTGGTCCGATTCTCTTCCCGTCTGCGCCATTGCTCCTCCCAGGACTCGTTCTTCACTGCGGGATCGTCAAACATCCGTTGCGGAACGTTCCGTCATCACCCGTCAGATCTGCACAAAACGAAGAACGGCGAAGGGTCGTCGGGCCGTGTTCGTTTGGCCCGCACCCTCCGCGTTAGATATAAACAACGGGAGGAAAATAAGTTCAACACATGAACGCATATCCGAAACAATTCTTAATGAAATAAAAGTGTTTCATGAATGGGAATAATAAAAAAAAGGGGTAATTCCCATAATAAATCCCTACTCGTTGATCGTCGCACGCGGGCGTTCATCGCGGAAAAGCTCGTCGCGGAAGAGAGGGATCGTCGCGTCGTCGCGGGGAGGCGTCGCGTCGTCGCGGAATCCGGTGTTGAGTCGGAGAACTCAACGCACCATGAAATAGCAGATTTAATTTAATTAATTAAATCTGTGTTTTTGGTTAAGAACCACGAAGGAGAGAAAAAGGAAGGTCCGAGACTCTTACCTCAAGCAGTCGATCGAAGATCCGTCGCGGAGGAAGAGACATCGCAGAAGAACGTTGTCGGCGTTGCGGATCACGGTGTCGCGTCGTCGATTTCCGGGTTCGGCGTTCTTCGCGTTCTTCGCGTTCTTCGTGTTCTTCGCGAAGGAGGAAGACGAAACAAGGATTTTGTCTCAACGAGTAATCCCCCAAAATATTTTGGTTGGACTTATTTTATTAATATGCCAACACACGAAAACAGTTTAAGAAATGATTGAATTAATTCGTTGAATTAATTCAACGAAAGAAACAACCCATTTAATTCATGAAATAAACCGCCCAATTAAATGATCTGTTAAGATTTTAAGAAACGCTTCAGTTGACTCTCATTAAGACGGGTTTTTGCGGGTGCATTTCTTAGCGGAAAGAAACGGTGGGGCTCATGCGGGCCCCACCTCACAAATATCCTACCAAGGGGGTAGGATATTTCTGGATAGCATCCTATCCGGTTCAACTCAGTTCAAGCCGTCAATAAGTGGCTTCAAGTGGCTTCCAAGTGGCATAAGTGAAATAAAATAAAGTTGTCGCAAAATTATTTTATTTCTTAACTTTAAGCCCGAAAATTAAAACCCACACCCGAGCAAACGCAACTCTAGAAGAGACGTTTCTAAGCGAATACCAGCGCTGTGATTTCATCGGTGCCCTCAGAATTCGATTCCAGGCACTGGTTCAAAAGTTAGAAAAACCCGCTCGTCCGTTCACTGAACGTACCCGAGCCAAACATCGGAAAATGATTCTTGGCACACCGGGCCTCGGAATCAGGTGCCGTCAAAAACTGCGCTCTTGGAAAATTCAAAAGAAAATTAAGAAAAAAAATTCCTTGAAATTTACGGGTCTTTACATTACTCCCACCTCAGGACATTACGTCCCCGTAAAGATACATCAAAAACTAGAGAAACAAATGTGGGTACTGAGCACGCATCTGAGCCTCCCACTCCCAAGTGCTCTCCTGGAGGTTCTCGTGCTGCCATCTGATGCGCACAAGAGGAATCGATCGCCCACGTAGGACCCGCTCCTGTCGATCCTCTATCTCCATTGGGACCTCTACAAAAGTCGCCCCATCATCCACGTCTAGCTCCCCATAGTCAATGATGTGCGTCGGGTCGTGCACGTATCTCCTCAGCTGGGATACGTGGAAGACATCGTGCACCCGGTGCAACTGAGGTGGGAGAGCCAGGCGATAAGCCACCTCGCCAATCCTGCTGAGGACATGGAAAGTCCCGATGAAGCGTGGAGACAACTTGTCGCCTCTGCCAAATCTCCGCAAACCACGTCGAGGTGAGACACGCAAGAAGACGTGTTCGCCATCCTCGAACTCTAGTGGCCCCCGCCTCTTGTCAGCATATGAATTCTGCCGGCTCTGTGCTGTCCTCATCCGCTCCTGGATGACCTGGACCTTCTCAGTCGTGGCCCGGACCATCTCTGGTCCCACAAGTGCTGACTCCCCAGGGTCTGTCCAGCACAAAGAAGATCTGCAAGGCCTGCCGTACAACGCCTCGTAGGGTGCCATCCCGATGGTGGAGTGGTAGCTGTTGTTGTATGCGAACTCCACCAAGGGTAGGTGGTCCTCCTAGCTGTGACCAAAGTCGAGGAATCATGCACGGAGCATGTCCTCGAGGGTCTGAATGGTCCTCTCTGTCTGACCATCCGTCTGTGGGTGAAAGGTGGTGCTCAGACGTAGCCGCGTCCCGAACGCCTCCTGCAACCCCTTCCAAAGCCAGGAAGTAAAGTGAGCATCCCGATCGGAGACGATAGTCGATGGCACACTGTGAAGCCGTACAATCTCCTGAACGTAGAGATGTCCCAATCTCTCCACTGAGCCCTTCTCTCGGATGGGTAAGAAGTGTGACGACTTGGTGAGTCGGTCAACAATCACCCAAATGGAGTCGTGACCTCTGGAAGTGCGTGGAAGTCCAGTCATGAAGTCCATAGATATGCCATCCCACTTACACTTTGGGACCTCCAAGGGCTGTACCAAGCCTGCTGGTACCTGATGCTCTGCCTTCACCTGCTGGCAGGTGAGGCACCGTGAAAGGAACTCTGCCACAACCTACTTCATGCCCGACCAACAGTGCTGTCGTCTGAGATCCTGGTACATCTTCGCCACTCCAAGATGTACCGCTAAAGGAGATGTGTGAAACTCTCTCATCACCTCTTCTCGTAAAGCGACTGGTACCAAGGTACGTCCTCTGAAAAGGACGTCGTGCTCTGCTCCAAGGGAGAAACCATCAGGTTCCTGTCACGAGGATATCCGCGCATGCCGTGTCTCACAGTCAGCGTCCCCACGCTGTGCCTCTCTGACCCGCTGTAGAAGTGGAGGAGAGACTGTGAGAGACTGAAGGAAGGCTGCTCCGTCTCTATCCACGAAGGATATCTGCAAGGTGGCTAGCTTCTTTGTCGCCTCCTCAAGTAGCTGGATGCCCGTCCTCCTGCTGAGGGCATCGACTACCACGTTCCCCTTCCCAGGAGTATAGACTATCTCAAAGTAATAGTCCTGGAGGAACTCGAGCCATCGTCGCTGTCTCAGGTTCAGGTCCTTCTGAGAGAAGATGTACCTGAGACTCTGGTGGTCAGAAAAGACTGTGAAGCGCTCGCCCATCAGATAGTGTCGCCATGTCTTCAGGTCGAAGACCACTACTGAAAACTCCAAGTCATGGGTAGCGTAGTTCTACTCATGCGGCCTCAACTGACATGATCCGTTGGCAATCACGGCCCGCTCCTGCATCAGTACACACCCGAGTCCGGTTCCTGATGCATCGCAGTAGACTACGTATCCAACTCCCTCCTCAGGCAACCTCAAGATAGGTGCGCTGGTCAACCTCTTCCTCAGCTTCTGGAAGCTCTGCTGACATCTGTCTGACCACATGAAGGGTTTCTCCTTCTTCGTCAATGCTGAGAGTGGGGCCGCGACTCTGGAGAAGTCCGGCACAAATCTCCGATAGTAACCGGCTAGGCCCAAGAAACTCTGCACCTTTGTCACGCTCTTGGGTGGCTCCCAATCTAGCACTGCCTCGATCTTCGCGGGATCCACTGCAACTCCCGGATCAGAAATGACGTGCCCCAAGAAGTGGACCTCACGTAACCAGAAATGACACTTCGAGAGCATGACATAAAGCTGGTGCTCTCGGAGTGTGTCTAGTACAACACGGAAGTGGTAGGCGTGCTCCTCCTCTATGGTCGAGTACACCAAGATGTCGTCGATGAAGACTACGACAAATCGATCGAGGTATGGATGGAAGATAATGTTCATGAGGCTCATGAAAACTGCTGGAGCGTTTGTCACGCCGAAATGAATATCCAAGAACTCATAGTGGCCATACCGACACCTGAAGGCCGTCTTCTGTACATCCTCTTCTCGAACTCTGAGCTGATGATAGCCTGACCTGAGGTCTATCTTCGAGAACCACCGTGCTCCCTTGAGCTGATCGAAGAGGCCATCAATCCTGGGCAGTGGATACTTGTTCCTCACTGTCACCTGGTTCAGGCGACGATAATCGACACACAGTCGCAAGCTACCATCCGCCTTCTTGGCGAACAATATCGGGGAAGCCCAGGGCGAAACACTGGGTCGGATGAACCCCTTGCCCTGCAAGTCCTCCAACTGTACCCGGAGCTCTTGAAGCTCAGCGGGGGCCATCCGATACGCTGGAGTGGATATCGGGGTTGTCCCGGGGTATAGGTCAATATAAAAGTCTACCTCTCTGCGAGGAGGTAGTCCTGGAACGTCGTCGGGAAAGACGTTCGCGTACTGATCCACCACTGTAGGAAAACTGGGACTCCGCACGTCAACTGCTCCCAGGATGAGGCTAGACAACTGATGAGTGATGGGATGACCTCTCCTCTGCGTGAGTCCATCTTGTGCTGCTAAGGCTCCCTTCTCGCCAGTGAAGGTGAACCTGCTCCCATCGGTGCGCACACATCGCACCATGCGCCTAATGCAGTCAATCTGAGCATGGACCGTAGATAACCAATCCATGCCCAAGATGACGTCGTAAGGCCTCGACGCTGCTACAAGAAGATCCCAGCCGAAGCTCTCGCCTCCTAGAGTAAGCTCACACTGCCGGAACCAGTGCGTAATCGTTGAGTCTGCTCCCGTAGGAGTCTCTAGCCGTAAGGATCGAGCCAACGGCTCCGTCGGAATCTCCGAGCTCCGAACAAGGGCAGTGGCTATGAAAGAGAGACTCGCTCCTGTGTCTATCAGAACTGCAGCAAGGGTGGAATAGACACAGATCGTACCTCGAATCTTCTCTGGTGTGCCGTGGTCGTAGGCCTCCGCTACCTGGAGCTGAGCCTGTCTCTGCCCGCCAGCTCCCTGTGGTCGGGGCGGGCCTCCTGGTGGTGGTGGTGGCAGAGCCTCAAAGCGTCGCCCACCACCTGCTGCTCGTCCAGCTCCTCTTCCTCGTCCGCCTCCTCCCTGAGGACCGCCACGGTCGACCCTCTGCCTCTTCCTGGGTGGTACCTCCACCGTCTGCTGCCCCTCGGTACGACGGGTCCGGAAGTCACGAGCCATGTGGCCCTACCCGCCGCACTCGTAGCACTGTCTGCCTCTCGGAAGGTAGGCTCCGCGCTGTGTGCCCCGCACCGCTGAGCCAGTGTCCCGGGGTTGTCTTCCGGAAGGCCTGGTCTGCCTGGAACCCTGATTCATCCTTCGGCTACCTGCTGCCTAAGACTCCGCTATCTGCCGCCCTGCGGCAGGTCTCGCTGTGGACTCATCCAGGAAGCTCTCGATCAGAAGGGATCGCTCTAGCACTCCTGCCTGGGTCGAGATGATGAGAGAGATCAGCGATGCCCTGATCTCGTGTCTCAATCCCTACTCGAAGGTCCGAGCCCAGAAGAAGGGGACCCGTACCATGTCTGTCGAGTAGCGAGATAGGTCGGTGAACCTCGCCGCGTACTGGGCGACCGTCAAGCTGCCCTGCCGCAGCTGAAGAAGCTCCTGGATGCGCACCGCACGGAGGGTGGCCGGGACGAACTCTGAGCGGAAGAGGCTCTCAAAGTATGTCCAGATGAGGGAGGCCTCATCGTGTACCTGGAGCATCAGGCTCCACCATCACCCTGCAGCTGCGTGTAGTAGGCTCGCCGCGATGATCACCATGGGGGCTGCTGGTGTCCTCACTAGCCTGAAAACTCGGACGACCGCCTCCAGCCAGTCCTCGACTGCCTGGGGGTCCGACTCCCCACGGAACCTGGGTGGTCGCTGGCGCTGGAACTCGTGCAGAGCTCCGAGGCATCGTGCGTCGTCAGCTGCCAGTGCTGGTAGCATCGGGGGCTCGGCGGGTAAAAGTACCATCGGTGCCTCTGCTGTCAACGGGCCATGAACCGAGGCCTCGTCGCTCGGCGGGCTGTCGTCGCGCTCTACTCTAGGAACCCTAGCTGGCTGCTGTCATCGTGCCATCCTAAAAAGGAAACAAGTGCGCCACGGTCAGAACAGTATACCTGGTGAGCTGACACAAGTAATCCCGAAGAAAACTTGAAACACACATGCAATCAATGTTTTTGTGCATTAAGTCGGAAATCAGAAGTCAGGGTCCTGGTGTATGGATACGTCGGTCGTCGCACCAACACTGGACTCCCTGGACTGATAACCACACTCAATACGCTAAACCCTATTGCTTAACATAGAAGAAAGATCAGAGTCTGCAGTAGAACCGACCACCTTTGATACCAATTTGTCACGACCCGCCCTTGGGGCCCGTGCCGTGACTACCCCAAGCCCGCCTTTCATAGGCCAGGGGCTGGCGACTAGCACCAAGGCGTAAATCCCAACAAAAAGGGAAGGCATTGCCTTTGAAAAGTAAACAAGAACCACAGAGTAAGCAAGCGGAAAAGTAAACACTAAGTAAAAACTGTACAAGCTGTACTGAAAGTAAAAGGGGCAGGAAATACAAGCCCAAAAGTAAAGTACAACTGAAGGGAAAAACAGCAACTTAAAGGGAAAACTGTAGCGTCGAGCCGTCCTCTGGAAATCCCACCTGAAGGGTGGGTACAGATAGCCCCCACTGCTCCTCGGGTCCACCTGACCGCTCCGAGTACGTCCCGCCCAGTGGTCCACCTCCAGGTACCGTCCTGCTCCGCACACCTCCACCACGATCATCACTGTCCGTCGCCTGCAACCAACACAACGTAGTGCGGGCAAAGCCCGTGCAGGGGTGAGTATAAGCTACTCAGTAGGGACCCCGAGACCCCCGAAGGTCTCCCGAAATCCACAAAGGATAATCCACAAAGGAAGGATACAATCACGAAGTAACATCTGACATGGCTTAGGTATATGCCCATACATATACCTAAGTCATCAATTCCTGTTCGGCTCCAACGTCCGAGCCCAAGCACAACCTAGTCCACACAGGAAAGAAAAACGTATACCCACATAGAATAGCTCAACACAATCCACAAAGGAGAGTAAACAGTAAATCCACACAGGATAGCTCAACACAATCCACAAAGGAGAGTAAACAGTAAATACACAGAGGATAGCTCAACACAATCCACAAAGGAGAGTAAACATTAAATCCACACAGGATAGCTCAACACAATCTACAAAGGAGAGTAACGCAAGATTCAGCTCACACAGGTATACTTCTTCGGATGACGATAAAGATGATCACTGATCCATCTAAGTCGTCGGACCCACGAAGGATCGATAGGTAACTAACCCCCACAATGACCCACACAGGATCGGGCCCACACAGGACCTGTAGGCGCTGGCTCACACAGAACCGCTGACCACGGACCCGCACAAGATCAGACCCACACAGGATCGGGCCCACACAGGACCGGGCCCACACAGGACCTGTAGCACTGATCCACGTAGGATCGCTGCGTGCAGTAGTCGTCACAGTCGACTGAGGATCTCTGCAGAGTCGCCACCGCAGTCCACTGAGGATCTCTGCACGGCCGTCGTCGGAGTCCACAGAGGATCTCCGCACAGTCGTTGCTGTCGAATTAACAGTCGCAGCCAGCTCTAGGGTTCCCGCACACAGCAAGCTCATTCGGGAGGGTCCGCTCCACGAGCCGAGAGGCTGATACATCAACTGACAAAAAGTACGAAGTTGATGTATCCAAAAGTTCCGTATCATCAACAGGAACTCATAGTCGCAGACGGCGCGTCAATCGGACGCCCGGTCTGAGAGTTATTGGCATTTTTGTCCGAGGGGCCCGGTTGGTTTTTAAGGAAAAACCAACCCGACCGCAATCCACCTGTGTCCAAACCTCGGGCGGAGTATGCAAAAAGATCCGTCTCACTTAGAGGAAAACAACAATGCTGACGGCACATCAATCGGACGTCCGTAGCTCAAGATATGAGCGTTTCCACTCTGAGGGCCCGGTTGGTTTCGTGTACGAACCAACCCGGCCGAACTCAAGGTATTCTGAAACCTTGAGTGCGATATACCGAAACGACCGTCTCGATCCAGGGATCGTGTTTCCACTGACGGAGAGTCGTTTGGAGGCCCGTAGCTCAAGTTATAGGCGTTTGAACGAAGATCGTCCGAAGACGGGGGGTACGGGCCCGGGCCGACCCGACCCGACCCCCCCTGGGAGTCGGCCGAACCGGGTCGACCCGACCCGGTCCAGTCCGGCCAGGGCATGGCCCGGCCGGTCGGACCGGCCTGGCCCGGTTCGGCCGAGCGGCCGAACGACCGAGGCGCGCGGGGCGCCGCCCCCTGCAGCCTGGGGGTGTCGCGGCCCCCCGCGTGGGGCCGCGCTGAGTCGGGACGTGGCTTCAGCCGCATCTGAGGACACCGGACCCATGCGGCCGCAGGTCCGCGGGTGCCGCCGCCGCGTTGGCAACCCGCGCCGCCGGCGAGTTCCGTGGGCCACCGGGATCGTTCCGGTGGTCCGATTCTCTTCCCGTCTGCGCTATTGCTCCTCCCGGGACTCGTTCTTCACTGCGGGATCGTCAAACATTCGTTCCGGCACGTTCCTTCATCGCCCGTCAAATCCGTACAAAATGAAGAACGGTGGAGGGTCGTCGGGCCGTGTTCGTTTGGCCCGTACCCTCCGCGTTAGATATAAACAACGGGAGGAGAATAAGTTCAACACATGAACGCATATCTGAAACAATTCTTAATGAAATAAAATTGTTTCATAAATGGGAATAATAAAAAAAGGGGTAATTCCCATAATAAATCCCTACTCGTTGATCGTCACGCGCGGGCGTTCTTCGCGGAAAAGCTCGTCGTGGAAGAGAGGGATCGTCGTGTCGTCACGGGGAGGCGTCGCGTCGTCGTGGAATCCGGTGTTGAGTCGGTGAACTCAACGCACCATGAAATAGCAGATTTAATTTAATTAATTAAATCCGTGTTTTTGGTTAAGAACCACGAAGGAGATAAAAAGGAAGGTCCGAGACTCTTACCTCAAGAAGCCGATCGAAGATCCATTGCGGAGGAAGAGACGTCGCAGAAGAACGTTGTCGGCGTTGCGGATCACGGCGTCGCGTCGTCGATTTCCGGGTTCGGCGTTTTTCGCGTTCTTCGCATTCTTCGCGTTCTTCGCGAAGGAGGAAGAAGAAACAAGGATTCTGTCTCAACGAGTAATCCCCCAAAAGATTTTGGTTGGTATTATTTTATTAATATGCCAACACATGAAAACAGGTTAAGAAACGATTGAATTAATTCGTTGAATTAATTCAACGAAAGAAACAGCCCATTTAATTCAAGAAATTAACCGCCCAACTAAATGGTCTGTTATGATTTTAAGAAACGCGTCAGTTGACTCTCATTAAGACGGGTTTTCGCGGGTGCGTTTCTTAGCGGAAAGAAACGGCGGGGCTCGTGCGGGCCCCACCTCACAAATATCCAACCAAGGGGTAGGATATTTCTGGATAGCATCCTATCTGGTTCAACTCAGTTCAAGCCGTCAATAAGTGGCTTCAGGTGGCTTCCAAGTGTCTTAAGTGAATTAAAATAAAGTTGTCGCAAAATTATTTTATTTCTTAACTTTAAGCCCGAAAATTAAAAACCACACCCGAGCAAACACAACTCTGGAAGAGGCGTTTCTAAGCGAATATCGGCGCTGCGATTTCATCGGTGCCCTTAGAATTCGATTCCGGGCACCGGTTCAAAAGTTAGAAAAACCTGCTCGTCCGGTCACTGAACGTACCCGAGCCAAACTTTGGAAAATGATTCCGGGCACACCGGGCCTCGGAATCAGGTGCCGTCAGAAACTGCGCTCTTCTAAAATTCCAAAAAAAATTAAGAAAAAAATTTCCTTGAAATTTACGGGTCTTTACAGGTGCATTATTACATAACATTGGCATGATCACAAGAAAGATCAAATCTCGAAAGACCGATTGGTTTAGTAGCATTGGAAACACTAGATATATTCACAATGTTTTATATTACATCATGAAGTGAAAAACTACTTCAACAACATATTGTATCCATAATCCACACTATTATCCCCTAATAATATCCCTGAAGGTCATTCATAATTTACTTCTTTACATCCTGGGAAAAATAAAACATAGATAAGGGGTGAGCTCAAATGCTCAGTAAGGATAACAATATAGTGGTAACTTTCATAAATAAGAATAAACATTTAGGGAAATGTATAACTAAAAGAAAAGCCTTTTAAACTTGAACTTCAACATAGTATGGAAAAAATAAAATTAAATAATGCCATTTACTTATTCACATGGATATCTTACTAATCGAATAATCACATGAAATATCAATAACCACTTTCATAATGATAGAATCCATAATTCCAGACTATCATAACCACATATCCAAGGCCTCATGCTAAGACTACAAATAAGATTTTTCCAACGCCTTGTGCCAAGATGCTAGTCTGTCTCATGAGACCTATCGATGCATTGAGGAGCTATAGCGGGCTCCACCCGTCACATATTAAGTCCAATGCATTCCCATATGAGAAGGTTTAAAGATAACATAAACATTCATATTAAAAATAGCATACGAAATGTAAATACTTCATCAATAAACCATGAATGGTATAAAAATAACACATCCATAGTCAAACATATCACAAAACCTTAAATTCAATATAGATTTTTTGTTTCTTAATAAATAAACTTCAAATAAGTGTAAAATCCCTCAAAGGATATTGACATAGATGAAATCAAAAATCTTTTTAGAGAAATATCTCTTTTATTTTGAAATCATTTAAGAGTCATATATTTATAAAATAAAACATTTTCTTTGAAAATATTCTTATAAGCTTGTAAGGGATGTTTGACGATTTTATAATGGCGGAAAATAGCCGCACCCGCTGTATAAGTTAAAAAACATTCTTACCTTAATTCTGTCGAAAAGGTTAAAAGCACCTTGTTTGGAAAACGGCGGAAAGATTCCTTTATAAACACCTTATAAAAAGTCAAACAAGGGTATAATGACTTTAACCCATATTCTAGTAAATATTAAAAATGTTTTGAAATTCATTTTTAAGAAACATGGATGTGGATGATAAAGAGATCCCAGTAGATTATTACATATAAACAACCTTGGATAATGAAGAGATTGCGAAATAAACCCTTAACTTGTACTTTTCCTTGGGTCTGGTAGGCTAACCTCCTGTATAATGGTGAAAAAATTGTTTTTAAATTATTCAAGAATCATATACATTAATATAATATCATATATGATCTTTCAACATTTCTTTGTTAATAATATCTTAGAATTATCGTCGTTTTGGGTGTTAACTTACTCGTTTTAATTGATATGTTTTGTTACGTAAGCCATGTTTGTTATGGATAGAATGTAAATTATTTATATCCAGAATTATATCAAGTCCTTAAACATTATTTTTAAATCATCATATGATAATTATACTTGAATGGATACGATGGAGAATGAATATCCTCGCGTTCATGGAGACGGTAGTCCGTACGTACGCACGACCGACAATATCATTCGTTTGATATTAAAATAATATATAGTTGGATGGTATATCATATACATAGAATCATAATCATGTTATATTAATTATTTACATGAATTACACATCATTATTATACTCATCCAAATAATAATTTATTGAATAACAATTACACCACAACGTGGAGACGGTAAGCCATACGTACGCACGTACGGTGACATGTTATTCAAAGGATGGATAGAATACTGAATATGGTTGTACCATATTTATAATAACATCACAGTATATATAAGGTATTGGAGTTATTATTTTATAATGGTAATAACAAAGAAAGAAGAAGTGGAAGAAGAAAGGAACTTGAAAAAGGGTGGTGAAATCATTACATCTTCTTTGGGTTCTTCCTTTTGATTTAATCAAAAGGGCTCTTTAAGTTGGCCTTCTGACTAAAATAATTCCTCTAGGATGAAGTGAGGGAATTTGAGAGAGTATTTAGGAATAGGTTGTCTTAACCAAAATGTTTGATGGTGTGAGTTAATGAGAAGGGAGAGTGCCCTTTTATAAGAGGGGTGAGGGGCACCTTTGGAAAAGCTAGAAATATTATTTTATAATAAATTAATATTCGGTTTATAATGGCTCCAAAGTGGATTATTTAAAGGTTAAGGTGGGGATAGACCGAAAACCACTCAACCAATAAAATTTAGACAGGTTTGGGTTACTATATTAACTTTATTATTAAGTATTAACTCTTAGTTAACTAGTTTCACTTTTACAATGTCTCTTGGTATTTTTATATTATATGGTTAATAAACTTACTATATACATCCAAGAGACCCCCAAGTGGTCTATTAATGATACACCTATCGTCATATAAGTCTTTCTGCCGAACCTAAGATTTTTAGGAATTGTATATCAATTAATAATATAATATTTGTTTAAAAAAAATATTTTATGTCAATTTTGACACAATTCAATAGTTGATTTTTGTGAAAATCGTAACCGAATTATTAGTTCAAAAAAAGTAGATTAAATCACTCCTAATATGAAATATTATCTTATAAAATTAGTGTAATTCATTAAAATCCTCAAATTATATTTATTTGGGTATTTATAATATCAATTATTTTAATTTTTCACTATTAAGGTAATTACTGCATCATCATTGTGTCATAAATAAATTAACTTATTTAATGTCTAAAAATTTTAAATAAAATACCATTATATAGGAAATCTGTTTATATTTCTAATGAATATTTATAGTCGAATATCCATCCTATATAACCCTATGTAAAAATTGTTTTTCTAAAAGTTATATGCTTGTGTCATTTTTGTATTCATTTTAACATAATTAAAATAAAGTGCCCCTATCACTTACAAGTGGCACCAAGGGGTCCCAAAATCGACCCATGGTCGAATATTTATCATCCAATAAGGTTAGGACACGTTTTAGGGTAATTTTTTATTATTATAATATTATTTTTTAACCCTCATTTACCGGATTTACCATTTAACCATGGTAAATAAAATATTTACCGAAGTAATTATTTAAAATGTCTAAAAATAAAAGTTACCTATTTAAAAAATTTGAATATCCTGATTCCAAATATGGCATCCATTTTTTTAAATCCAAAACACAGAAGTGGGAGAAATTAATTTAAAATTAATTCCCGCTGTCAAAACAAAAAATCGTGTTTTTAAGATATAATAACTATCAAAAGATTGATACTTGTTTATGTTTGGTTTAATTGTGAAATTATGTCCAATTACCAACATTGAATTAAATGGTAAAAATATATTCTAAATATACTTTAAAACAACTCAAATTCATAATTTATCGTTATTAATTATTTTGATTAAAAAAGTTGTTTTTAAATAAAATTTAGTAATTTTCACTATTCATCAAAATATGAAAGTTATCCGAAAAGTACCAAAATTTCACGTAAGGATAAATTCGATACTTCGAATCAAAAATGAAGTCCATTTTGAGAGATAAAATTTCTAAAAATTTTAAACAGTATGTATTGCTATTCATAATGGCTAGTTTGATCGATTTTGGTGTGTGTTAGAATTCGATGTTGTGTACAACACATGCTATCACATTATTCCAAGATAAGCGTACCGTAGAAGCTTGGGGTGTTACATTCTCCCCTCCTTCAAATAAATTCATCCTCGAAATTTCTAGAATACTACCGCATGAAACGACTCAGGTTGTTCTTCATCATATGTTCCTCGGGATCCCACGTTGCCTCTTCCATCTTATGGTTTCTCCACTAAACTTTTACCAGATTAGTCATCCGGTTTCTCAGTACTTGTTCTATCATATCAAGAATCTTGATGGGCTCTTCGCAATAAGATAGATCGGTTTACAGTTCTAATTCCTTTTAGATGAGTACATGCGTTGGGTCATGCATGCATTTCCTCAATAGAGATATGTGGAACACATTATGAACTTTGGAGAGACTAGGAGACATTGCCAATCGGTAAGCTACAACCCCAATTCGTTCTAGAATTTCGAAAGGTATGATGTACCTGGGACTCAAATTACCTTTCTTACCAAAACATATGACTCCCTTCCATAGAGATACCTTCAGGAAAACATGATCACCGACTTGAAATTCCAAATCATTCCTTCAATTATCGGCATAGCTCTTCTGCCTACATTGAACTACTTTGATGTGATTTTGGATTACCTTCACCATTTACATCGTTTCCTCCACCAGTTCTGGACCTAAAAGTTTTCTTTCACCCACGTCATCCCAACAGGTTGGTGTGCGACATCTCTTCCCGTATAACGCTTCATATGGTGCCATCTGAATACTCGAATGGAAGCTATTGTTATAGGAAAATTTTACAAGAGGTAAATATTGATCCCACATACCCTGAAAGTCAAGTGAGCTGGATCTCAACATGTCTTCTAAGGTTTGAATAGGTCATTCTGATTATCCATCTATTTGAGGGTGGTAGGCAGTGCTCAAATGAAGTTCAGTATCCAGGGATTTTAGAAGACTCTTCCAGAATATTGAAGTAAAACGGGAATCACGATCAGAAACAATTGATAGGGGTACTCCATGAAGTCTCACAAATTCATCAATATATAGTCTTTCTAGACGTTCTACTGGTAGATCTTATCTTATAGCAAAAAAATGTTCTGAATTGGTAAGACGATCATCAATGACCCATATTGCATCATTCCTTCTAGGAGTCTTTGGTAGCCCTAGGACAAAGTCTATCGTAATATTGTCCCATTTCCACTCTGTTATGGGAAGAGGTTGCATGACTCCTCCAGACTGTTGCCTTCCAGCTTTAACTTGTCGAAAAACCATACATCTTGACAAAAAATCAGCAATATCCCTCTTCATGTTGTCCCACCAAAAATGTTCCTTCAAATCTTTATACATTTTGGTGCTCCCAGGGGTATAGAGAAATTGGAACTATGAGCATCATCCAGAAATTCCCTTTTTAGATCAGGTATATCGGGAACACAATGTCTATTCCCGAATTTCAAAATTCCATCTTTATACACAAAGTCTCCCAATCTCCCATCATTCACAGATTTAATCTTCTTTTGAAATTCTTCATCATCAGTCTGAGAACTCTTAATCATTTCTAGTAAAGATGGTTTGGCAACAATTTGAAAAATCATTTATGTTTCACCTTCCCTGGTTATTCCCATGTCCATCTTCACTAGATCTATGAAAATTGGATCCCTTTCAATTCTCATATTGTTCAAAACTCCATGATCTTTTCTACTCAAAGCATCTTCCACCTTGTTTTCCTTCCCCTGGTGGTAGTTTATCGTGAAATCATAATCCTTGAGTAATTCAAGACATCTCCTTTGCCTCATGTTGAGATATTTTTGTGAGAAAATATACTTCAAACTCTTGGGATCATTATAAATCTCAAATTTTTCACCATAGAGGTAGTGCCTCCATATCTTCAAAGCAAAGATCACAGGTTCTAACTTGAGATCATGAGTAGGATAGTCTTTTTCCTGAATTTTCAACTATTGTGATGCATAGGCAATAACTCTATCATTCTGCATAAGGACACAAGCAAGTCCTTTCTTCGATGCATCACTATAAATAAAGAACCCATCATTCCCCGATGGTAGAGTCAATATAGGAGCATTGACTAATCTTCTCATTAGTTCTTAGAAACATTCTTCACTCTTTTTTCCAAACAAATTTAACCCCTTTACGTGTGAGCTTCGTTAATGGGTTAGCCAATCGGGTAAAATTCTGGACGAAATGTCGATAATAACCAGCCAAACCAATAAAACTGCGTACCTCAGTTATAATCATAGGTGATGGCCATTCTTGGATTGCCATGGTCTTAGAAGGATCGACAGAGATTCCATATTTAGAGACAATATGGCCAAGAAAAGAAATCTCATGAAGCCAGAATTCACACTTGCTAAACTTCCCATATAATTGATGTATTCTCTGAGTCTTCAAGATAATGCGCAAGTGACTTTCATGATCCTCGTAGATTTTAGAGTATACCAAGATATCATCAATAAATACCACAATAAATTCATCGAGATACTCCTTGAAAACTCTATTCATCATATCCATGAATACAAAGGGTGCATTTGTCAATCCAAAAGGCATTACAGTAAACGCGTAATTCCCGTACTTGGTTCGAAATGCTGTCTTCGGAATGTTTTCCTTCTTTACACACAACTGATGTTATCTAGATCGAATTTCAATCTTTGAAAAGTATTGAGCTCCATGCAGTTGGTCAAATAAATCATCAATGTGAGGTAGGGGATACTTGTTCTTTATTGTTATGGCATTGATCTCCCTATAGTCGAGACATAACCTCATAGATCCATCTTTCTTTTAAATAAAAAGAACAGGGGATCCCCATGGAGAAACTCTAGGGTGAATAAATCCCTTATTACTCAATTCCTCTAATTGTTTCTTTAGTTCATGTAATTCTACAGTGGCCATTCTATAAGGGGTCTTTGATATAGGCCTTGATCCAGGAATTAAATCAATGGAAAACTAAACTTATCGTATGAGAGGATGTCCAGGTAAATCATCCGGAAACGCATCTACATATTATTTCACAACAGGTACATACTCTATTTGAACATTCCTTTCCTCACCCACTATCATTTCATTCTCTTCCTCCCCAATAATTGAATTTAGTTGAGCTACTGGGGGTGGATCTAGATAATAATTAGGTGGTGATGATTCTTCTCTAATGATAAGGTGTTCCTTATCGTCATCATAAAAAATCATAACCTCCTTCGTCTTACAATAAATCTTCGTATCATAATCTGAAAGCCAATCCATACTGAGGATTATATCAAACTCAATCATAGGTATGATGAAGAGATCAGCAGATAATGATCATTTATGTGCTCCAATGGGGACTGATTCACAAAACATTGTTGCAATGATACTTCCCTTAGGACTTTTAACTTATAACTCCCTTGTTAAATGAAATTGGACATATCTAATTTTCATAGAAAACTAGGAAGATATGAAACAAGGCGATGATCCAGAATCAAATAATGCATTTTCTAAACTTGAGGAAACCATTAAATTACCTGCCACCACGTATTTTGGAACTTCTACCTCAGCAGTAGTGATAGCATAAGCTTGGCCTTGATCCCTTGGCCTTTTCTGAGGTAAGTTGCCCTGACGACTAGGACATTCATTTGCATAATGTCCCGTCTCCCTGCAATTGTAGCATTGAACATTGGAAGATTCCTTCTTCCCTTTGCATTCACGAGTTTGGTTGCCTTTTTCACCACATTTTTAACAGATGCCCATTCCCTTCAAGAAAGTATCGGGGTGTTTCTTCCCACATTTACCATAGGATGGATATTCAACCTTTCCCTTCTTCCCCTTATTTCCATTCCCAGATTGATCAGCAGATCTCTTCTTCTCTTGATTTTCTTTAAAGCCATAATACTTTGATAATTCTTTCTATGTATTGATAGCAAATGAGACAATGTCTTCGTACGACGAGAAGGATTGTGAGACTAATGCTTGATGGAGAAATTGTTTTAAACCCTCAATGAAACGATCAATCATAGTTCTTGGGTTACGTATATAATCTCCAGCATACCTTGCTAACCTTTTAAATTTAGCCTCATACTTTGCGACATTCTCATCCTCCTTTTGTCTCAGACTCAGAAATTGCCTTTCCATATCTGCTCGATGGTCATGAGGAAAATATTTTTCGAAAAATAGATCATTTAACACCCTTCATTCCATATTTGATACTTCATCATCTTCCTTCATTTTTTGAATCAATGACCACCATTGATCAGCATCTCCAGTGAGTCGGTAAACTGCCATGATAACTTTTTCCCTTTCACTACTCCCCAAAGCCTGAAATATTTTTTCTTGGGAATTTATCCATTGATCAGCTACTGAGGGATTTGTACTCCCATTGAACGTTGTGTTTGTTGCATCATGAAGCGATCTAACATTGATCCTCCACGTTGCGGATCAGGGTGCTCCATACGGGTAAGGTTATTATTCATAACCTGAGTGAGTTGTCCGAGTATGGTGATTAGCTGATCGGCACCAGTTACATCACCACCTCCACTATAATTATCTTGAGTAGGAGGTAAATCTCTACATGGAGTTCGTGCATTGATATGGTTCCCATTTCTTCCACTATGTGCCATTTCTTAACAATGGCATAAACTAGATCAGTTTATGAATCAAAATACATAATTCCATACTTATAAAACACTTAACATAAATTGAACTATTTATGGATATAATCCATAATCATAAAAATATTTTCTTTGAGGATGTATATACTCATAAACCTTTCATAATTATTTGTAAAGAAAATGAGAGTTATCCTAAGCATATCCCCCGGGAATGTCGTAACGAAGAGTGCAACAAGGCCCGTTGTCGTGCACCAGTTTCCATTCGAGTCTAGCTCAAAGCGGTGCTTTTGGGTTTTACCCCTAGGTACATCTGTGCCAGATCTACCTCTACCTGCTCGTATCCAGACAGGGATGTATTGCTCGGAAAACTCACAAAATCTCTACAATACCAAAATTCTAGGAAGGTTCTTCTATACTAATCCTCAAAGTCCATCTTAGGTCTATGTGCTCTAATCAGATTTTATCTAAATCTAGCTTCCAAGGTTTGTACTAAACTTCATTTGATACCACCTGTAACGCCCAACCCTAGTTACCCAGATTCGGTGC
Organism: Viscum album; assembly: GCA_963277665.1. Classification (NCBI taxonomy): domain Eukaryota; kingdom Viridiplantae; phylum Streptophyta; class Magnoliopsida; order Santalales; family Viscaceae; genus Viscum; species Viscum album. The sequence continues at coordinate 1,914,113,043 of OY728125.1, read as the reverse complement.
ATTATTACATAACATTGGCATGATCAAAAGAATGATCAAATCCCAAAAGACCGATTGGTTTAGTAGCCTTGGAACAGTAGATATATTCATAAAGTTTTACATTACATCATGAAGTGAAAAACTACTACAACAACATATTGTCTCCATAATCCACACTATTATACCCTCATAATATTCCTGCAAGTCATTGATAATTTATTTCTTCACATCCTGAGAAAAATAAAACATAGAAAAGGGGAGAGCTCAAATGCCTAGTAAGTATAACAATATAGCGAAAACATTCATAAATAAGAATAAATATTTAAGGAAATGTATAACTAAAACAAAAGACTTTTAAACTTGAACTTCTACATAGTATGGAAAAAATAAAATGAAATAATTCCATTTACTTATTCACATGGATATCCTACTAATTGAATAATCACATCCAATATCAATAACCACTTTCATAATGATGGAATTCATAATGCCAGACTATCATAACCACATAGCCAAGGCCTCATGCCAAGGCTACAAATAAGATTTTGCCAAGGCCTTATTCCAAGACACTACTTTGTCTCATGAGACCTACCGATGCATCGAGGAGCTATAGTGGGCTCCACCCGTCACATATTAAGTCCAATTCATTCCCATATGAAAAGGTTTAAACATAACATAAACATTTGTATTAAAACTAGCATACGAAATGTAAATACTTCATCCATAAACCATGAATGGTATAAAAATAACACATCCATATTCAAACATATCAAAAAACCTTCAATACAAAATAGATTTTTTGTTTCATAATAAATCAACTTCGAATAAGTGTAAAATCCATCAAAGGTTGTTGACATAGAAGAAATCAAAACTCTTTTTAGATAAATATCTCTTTTATTTTGAAATCATTTAAGAGTCATAAATTTATAAAATAAAACATTTTCATTGAAAATATTCTTATAAGCTTGTAAGGGAATTTCAACGATTATATAACGGCAGAAAATAGCCGCACCCGACGTATAAGTTAAAAAAACATTTTTACCTTAATTCTGTCGAAATGGTTAAAAAGAACCTTGTTTGGAAAACGACGGAAAGATTACTTTATAATCCTCTTATAAAAAGTCAACAAGGGTATAAATGACTTTAAACCATTTTCTAGTAAATAGTAAAAATGTTTTGAAATTAATTTTAAAGAAACATGGATGTGGATGATAAAGAGATCCCAGTAGATTATTACGTATAAACAACCACATATAATGAAGAGATTGAGAAATAAACCCTTACCTTGTAATTTTCCTTGGTTGGGATAGGGTAACCTCCTGTATAATGGTGAAATAATTTTTATTAAACTATTAAAGAATCATATATATTAATATGATATCATATATGATCTTTTAACATTGCTTTGTTAATAACATCTTAGAATTATTGTCGTTTCGGGTGTTAACGTACTCATTTTATTTGATATGTTTTGTCACGTAAGCCATGTTTGTTATCGATACGATATATCTTATTCATATACAGAATGATATCAAGTCCTTAAAAATTATTTTTAAATCATCAAATGATAATTATAATTGAATGGATATGATGGAGAATGAATCTCATCACGTTCGTGGAGATGGTTGTCCGTACATACGCACGAGCGACAATATCATTTTTAATATTAAAATAATATATAATTGGATGGTATATGAAATATACAGAATCATTATCATGTTATATTAATTATTTACATGAATTACACATCATTATTAAACCCATCCTAATAATAATTTATTGAATAACAATTACACCACGATGTGGAGACGGTAAGCCGTACGTACGCACATATGGTGACATGTTATTCAAAGGATGGATAGAATACTGAATATGGTTGTACCTTATTTATAATAAAATCATAGTATATATAAGTTACTGTATTTATTATTTTAGAATGGTAATAACAAAGAAAGAAGAAGAGGAAGAATAAAGGAAGTTGAAAAAGGGTGGTGAAATCATTACCTCTTCTTTGGGTTATTTTTTTGATTTAACAAAAAGGGCTCCTTAAGTTGGATTTATGACTAAAATAATACCTCTAGGATGAAGTGAGGGAAGTTTAGAGAGTATTTGGGCAGAGTTTGTCTGAACCAAAATGTTTGCTCGTGTGAGTTAATGAGAAGGGAGAGTTCCCTTTTATAAGAGGGGTGAAGGGCACCTTTGGAAAAGCTAGAAATATTATTTTATAATAAATTAATATTCGGTTTCTAATGGCCCCAAATTGGATTATTTAAAGGTTAAGGTGGGGATAGATCGAAAACCACTCAACCAATAGAATTTAGATAGGTTTGGGTTACTATATTAACCTTATTATTAAGTATTAACTCTTAGTTAATTAGTTTCACTTTTACAATGTCTCTTTGTATTTTTATATTATATGGTTAATAAAATTACTATATACATCCAAGTGACCCCCAATTGGTAAATTAATTATACAACTATCATGATATAAGTATTTCGGCCGAACCTAAGATTTTTAAGAATTTTATATCAATTAATAATATAATATTTGTTTTTAAAAAACTCTTTTAAGTCAATTTTGACACTATTCAATAGTTGATTTTTGTGAAAATCATAACAGAATTATTAGTTCAAAAAAATTAGATTAAATCACTCCTAATATGACATATTATCCTAGAAAATTAGTGTAATTCATTAAAAGCCTAAAATTATATTTATTTGGATATTTATAATATCAATTATTTTACTTTTGCACTATTATGATAATTATAACATCATTATTGTGTCATAAATTAATTATATTATGTAATGTCTAAAAATTATAAATAAAATAAAATTATGTAGGAAATGTTTTTATCTTTCTAATGAATATTTATAGTCGAAAATCCATCATATATAACCCTATGTAAAAATTGTTTTTCTAAAAGATATATGCTTGTGTCATTTTTGTATTCATTTTAACTTAATTAAAATAAAGTGTCCCTATCACTTACAAGTGGCACCATGGGGTCCCTAAATCGACCCACGGTCTAACATATATCATCCAATAAGGTTAGGACACGTTTTAGGGTAATTTTTTATTAATATAATATTATTTTTTAACCCTTATTTACTGGATTTACCCTTTAACCATGGTAAATAAATTATTTACCGAAGTAATTATTCAAAATGTCTAAAAATAAAAGTTACCTATTTACACAATTTGAACATCCTGATTCCAAATTTGGAATCCATTTTTCCAATTCCAAAACACAGAAGTGGCAGAAATTAATTTAAAATTAATTCCCGATGTCAAAACAAAAAACGTGTGTTTAAGATATAATAACTATCAAAAGATTGATACTTGTTTATGTTCGGTTTAATATCAAAACAATGTCCAATGACCAAAATTGTATTAAATGGTAAAACAATATTCTAAATATACTTTAAAACCACTCAAATTCATAATTTATCACTATTAATTATTTTGATTAAAAAATTGGTTTTTAATTAAAATTTAGTAATTTTCACTATTCATCAAAATATAAAAGTTATCCGAAAAGTACCAAAATTTCACCTTAGGAAAAATTGGATACTCCGAATCTGAAAATGAAGTACATTTTGAGAGATAAAATTTCTAAAATTTTTAAAAAGTAGGTATTACAATTCATTACAGCTATTTTGATCGGTTGTGGTGTGTGTTAGAACTCGATGTTGCGTATAACACACGCTATCGCATTATTCCAAGAGAAGCGTATCGTAGAAGCTTGGGGTGTCACAATGATGATCTAAAAAGGGTCTCTATGATGCTGATTCACATAGTGTATCTATGATTTTTATCCACACTGTGTCTCTATGAAGATGATCCATAATGGGGTGATCTATGGTTGGTCCCCGTTAGGTCGCTACGATGATGATCCACATAAGTTTACTATAAGGATAATCCACACAGGGTCACTATGATGTTGATCCACACATCGTAACTATTATTTTGATCTAAACATGGTCTCTATGAAGCTTATCTTAGATGGGACAATCTGAGGATGGTACTCTTCGGGTCTCAATGCTGCTAATCCACACATGGTAACTCTTCAATTGATAGCTAGCCACATGATTCCATCTCATAACACAACTGATTCTGGGAGAATGGTTTCTCGAGAAATTGGTCATATTTCAAATGGTATTATTTCCAGAAAAATGTATACCCAATAGAACCACTCCATCACAGGGTTCCCAACATGACGGACGATGCGTCGATCAGACACCCGATTATGAGATATTGGCACTTTTGTAAAAAGGTATTGGTTTAATTCAAGTTAGATCTATACTAGTTCAAATGAAAAACTCTATAAAAACTCATTTAGAGTATCTCTAATGGACCACCATTTCATAAGGGTCCTTATTCAATAGACGGCAGACCGATCAGACACTTAGTCTGTTAGTTACACCCCTTTCCGTGAAATGGGGGTGATCGCCCCTTGGACTTTCCCAGCTCGGTCCGGCCAGCTGGAATATGCCCAGAAGACTGCTTCACAAAAGGTATCCCGATTCCACTATTGGTGTGTCGAACAGACTCCCAGTTCATTAGTTACGGGTCAGAACGACCTGACACAACGGGTCACATGGTTTACTTTACCCCGCCCAGGTCCATCCCATTAAGGGTAGGCTCGGTTTACTTGGTTAAGCCCCGTCGTGGTAGCCCAGTTCAGTTCTCAGACCTGGGCCACAGTTGTCTTGGCTCGCTAGGTGGGGCTTGACCCACCTGCACTGGCATTCTGGGCTGCTGGTCCGGCCCGCTTGGCCTCGGGCCAAGCCCGCTCATCTGGTATGCATCCGGACTGGTCCGCCAGAAGACGAACCACCTTCTTTACTGGCCCTTGGGTTGCGGAGCCCTTTTCCCAGCCATTGGGGTGCTCCACCACCACATTAAACAGTCGGTTGTTTGTCCGACCGAGTTTTTCCAACGCGGCAAGGTGCGGGCCGCGCCGTACCCTACTGCCGTTGGAGGAGCCTGAAAGCTCCACCCTTGTCCAGCATGGCCAGCTCCAGCGGCCACTTTCAGCCACCATGGCACTCCATCGCACACTGCCTTCCACCACACATGGCTGATTGCAACATGTCTTCTCCGGGCACCGCCGGCAGCCACAAACATGGTGCGCTGGTAGATTCTTCCATGGGTCACCGAACATGCTATGTTGTCCTTTCATGGTGTTGTTTGTGTCTACTACTCTCCCGTGCTGTCGCCATCATAGCGTGACCCGCTATTTCAGGCTTCTATAAATCTCAAGAAACCATCCCCGAAGAACAGAGTATGAGCGAAGAGGCATATGGTCAGGGCCTTGTTCGCTTGTCCCGCACCCTCTACATTAAGGTGATAGAGAGTGGGATAAGAATTAATTCATCCAAGATAATTTCAAATTAAACCCCCTACCTGGAAGAGACGTTCGTTGATGATGATTGATAGAACCCCACCTTCATCATTGTCGTCGGTTCGTGATTTGGTGGTGCCCATTACCGCTCACTGAAACTGGTTTCGTACTCCAAGTGGTTGGCATTGTGGTACATTTCCAAAGCATAGTTGCTTGGTGAATACGTGCCAACATTCCACCCCGATATCTATACAAATATGATAGGGGGAGAGTGTGTAACACACATGGAATTAATGGGATTTATTTAATTCAGGAACATTTCAAAATCGAATTTTGTAGTTACAAGAATAAATGGGAGGCAATCCATTTTTTATTTTGACATTTCATTGGTCCTCCCATCGACACTCAGCCTTTGGAGGAAAATAAGAAAATGGAAATAAAATAACCATGTTATTTTATTATTCTTTTTTATTTCCAAAAACTATTTTTTTCTGTCTACCTTTTTACAGTTGATGTGAAGACTCTCTTAAGCGTATCCTGGTGTTGCGGATTAAAAGATTCTCGTAGATTTTTAATCTGAGCACATTTTCAAAATATAGAAATATTTCTTGTGCGTTTACTAAATGTACCTTAAAAATGTTCAGAAATTAATTTTCGGAACACCGGTCCTCGGAATCACATGCCGTCAATTTATAGAAACTCAAAATAATTCTATATAATTAAAAACAATGCTTGGTGAATCCTTGTCTTGATATTAAATTTTGGAAAAAATAATATAATATCATCAAAACATCCAATGTTAGCATAATTGATAAAAAAAATAAATATATCATGGTCTTAATTAAAATAAAAAAGAATCATAATCATAATAAACCTTACTAGTGATATCTAAAATATAAATTATTTTTTTATGAGGAATATAATGTATGCATATAGGGATTTGAACCTGAGGTAAGGGATTTCATCTCAATTTCCATTCATTGAGGATGATTTTAAAATCAGGTGTATTATTTTTTATATGGTATATGTTTTACCAAATTAATGAATTATATCACTAATACTTAATAATTAGTTGTATTTTATATTAAAATATATTTTAATTAATCAAATAGTATTTTATTCGAATGTATCCAATGTTGTAAGGGATTTTTCATATAGTCTCTTTTCTTTTTGAGATTTTTTTAATTAATGGTTTCTTAAGGGAAACACTTATACAATTAATTTCATGAAGCCAATATAATATATAAAACTACATTCGTGAATGTTGTTTATGTTTTTGGTTTTCATTTATTTCATTATTGAATAATGAAACATCAATAAAGGTGTTTGTAAAAATAATGATCTTGTATCTCCATTTAGATTTGGAATCATTCTCTTACAATAATATATTATAATAAAAACCTTTTAAAAAATGTTTCAAATAATATACAATGATTTATTAACAAAACATTCTCCTGTGTATTTTTTAAATTAAAAAATTGTAAAAAAGAATCTTAATGTAACATTTTTAAACCTGGAACTCATTTCATTTGAATAATTTTTTTAATGAAATATTTCAATTAAAATTATACTATAAAAGTTTAATTCCATCTCATAAAAAATATTGAATAATTTTGGATATTATTTTATATTTTTCCATTGATCTATTAAAATAAAAAAAATTATATATGTTTTTGAAAAAAATTTATTATAGAGAGATTCCTTCAATGTGAAAAGTATATTTTCATCAGAAAGTATTCCATCATTTAATGTAATGGAATTTTCATTAATGGAAAGCACAATCAATGTTACATATTTCTTATATATTATCTATATATTTGATTTAAATATAACGGTCAACCATTATCGCTTTCATTAACTTTGTAATACATGAAATAATTACATTTATAAAATACCTTATTTATTAAATCTCAATTAATTATGAAATGAATATATATTTTATAACCAATTCATTTACATGACAAATTATTTTACTTATATAGTATGATTGACGTTATTTTTATATAACACATAAGCATCTACACACTATGATGATCCTTCCAAAATGGTTCTCCAATGTATTTGGTAATGAATTTGGTCTCATGATACATTATATATTGGACTTTGGAGTAAACAAAATATATTATGGGACATTTTCTACCATGTGTTATTATTGAGGAAGATATAATAACTCACCATTTTGTGATGTTATATGTTGGTTCAATGTTTACTATGTTTTAATGATTTTATTTTACCATTTTTTTATTTTATAAATCCTTGAAATTACCCACTAGAGTTGTATTTTATGATATTTTTTATACCTTTGACTCACATAGTATGTTTCAAAATCATGTTTATTACATTATTAATATTTTTATCACATCCTTTTTTTATTCCCATGTTATTCTATTTAGTTTTAGAATCTCAAATGGACTAATGATATCATTATAGAAAATAAAATAATGATGATCGGTTTTAGTTTTTATGCATTATTAACCTAGTGTTCAGAATACACTAGGACTCATGATCTTTTGGTTATGTAGATATGTTATTTATGATAAAAATAATGTAAAAATATTTATAAAATCATTTTTTATGATATATATATTTAGGCTTATAAAGAGGGGGTGGGGGGGATTACCTTGAACTGGATTTGTTATAATCTCACCCTATAAATGTCCAAATTTTGTGTGGGGTGAATATCCATTTATAGATGATCTGAGGAAAATAATGTCACTAAATAATGATGTTTTACAGTATCTGAATTGAAAAATCATTCAATATATTTGTAATGTAATAGATAACACATATAGTACTACATAACATATTCTACCTTATCATAATGTTATAATAATATTCCACTAAATTAACCATTGTTTTTTTTAAAAATCGCTTTTGTTTCACATTATAGTGGATAAAGTGACCCATGAATAAAACATATACAATATAATGATTTAATCATTTAGATTATATTACTCAAAAAAACATATTCATTCTAATGATTTAATGGTTTATTTTTATAGAGATATCCAACATAAACAACAAATTTGAAAACTCTTTCAATTTGTTTTCCTGAATAACACACCATTTGAACCATTTTGTTAAATTTATCATTATATAATAATCAGTATAACATGGTGATTTGAAATAGGAAAAATAAAGAGATCAAATGATTCATAAGTGAAAGCTATTATAACATATCAAATCATAAACATAAAGGAGAACGTGAGGAAGGTGAAAAATATCATATTAAAATATCATAATACCAGAGATGATAATGTAATATTTTTTATGGAAATCTATGACTATAAAAATATATTTATAGAATTCCAATATTTGTTTCACGAATAAAAAACATCCCAATAATAATATAATAAATGAGAATAACATAAAAGTGTGAAATACATTTACAATAAAAAATAATCATGAAAATATGGTATTTTATGTACAATAAAAATATCCTTAATATATGTAGTAACACTAAATTAAAATTTTTAATTTGGAAAAACAACAACAATATGGCATCCTTATTTAGGAGACCATTTTACTCAATCCTATATGGATGAACTCATTATATCCTCACCTTGAAATTAGATAATAGCCATCATTCCCATACCTATATGAAGAAACTAATTATTTATATTATAAAATATCTCATGAGATATAAAACAAATTATTTAATTATATGTAGATATATGACCACATGTTTTATTAGACATATATACGCATTCAAATAAAATTCATTCAAAAATTTTAAAAAAATCATGTAAAATGAATTGGTTCCAGAAAACCTAAAAGGAAAATATTTATTCATTAATAAATAATCCATCGAAAATAAATTTCTTAGAAATTAAATAAAATAAATTCCTTCATTCTTTATAAATTTCTCATATAAATAACATGAATTTTATAGAACATTTAAATAGTATAAAATAATATCATAAATTAAATCGTGAGATATTTAAATCATGTTCCTAAAAAACAATAAATGAATCAAATATAATATTACGTTTAACAAATAATTCCCATTGGATTTATATTTATTAATGATAAAAAATAAAAAATTAATTTTCGGTAATATTATTTTTATTTTAGAATTCACAATTACATGCAAATATGAAAAAAAAATTCCATTAATTAAATAATAATTGAAAAATTAAATCATTCATTGAAATGAGTTTAGATAAAAACACCTTTCCTGAAATAAATTTTATAAAATAATTTTTATTGGGATATTGTAGAATCATTATGCTCATTATGAAATTGTATATCATATAGAAAAGTCTTTGTTTTATCATGTTTATTCAATTACCCTTATTTTCCATAGTTGTTCTTTAACCCGTCATATCATAATGATAAACATATTAATTAACTATTTAATAGTATAATTTAAATACATTTCTATCTAAACACTTCATGAATAGAATTTATATTAAATTATTAAAGTTATATAACCACTTTAAAACATCATGTCTTATTAATCCTAACCATTTTAAATAAGTATAGTAAATGTACTATTGATATTTATTTTTATCTAAAAGATAATAATTTATAACCATTATTTTTTATTTCATTGTTATTTTATAAAAAAAATAAAAAGTTGATACTCAATTAGAAGGGAGGTTTAGTCAAAAAATTTGACGATATAAATGCTCATGATCTAGCTTCAGGGTATTTTATTAAGTCAATGGATTGACATGAAATCATATTTACTTATGATTTATCTAAAAATAAACATATTAATAATATATATTTCTTATAAAAGTAATATTTGAACCAAAAAATTATGTTTAAACCATCTATAATGATGTCTATGTAAAGAAGAATGAATCCTTCAATTGAAGTAGCAGTCTACACGTAGCCATAATTAATAATTTTATTTTTTTGAAGGAAGGAAGAAGTAAATAAAATTAATTTTATTTCAATAAATTACATATGATATTTATATATCAGAAATATATATTTAAATAATCTTTTATACAATATAGGATAAGATTCAATGGAAAAAGACAATATTTTATAGAGGTGCTCGTATGCACACATGAATGATTAAATTTTTCATATTATATAATATAAGAGGGAATAATGAATATTGATTTTAAAAATAATAAAAATAATAATATTTTATAGTTATGCCTATAATTTTTTTAATTTTATGCGGTTTGATAAATCATAAGGTGGAATAATTTCACTTAATGAAAACGAAATTTGAAAGGAGTGATATGAAATCTATACCTAAATTCTGATATAATCTCTTTGAGATTATTGTTAAACAATTGAGTGATGGAATTTTGAAAAGAACATGATTAAATTAATTTTTCTAAGAGTGTTACGTTCTGGGTTTTGAAGAGTCTTTGATGAACTAAATGGGTTTTGGTAAAAAGGGATGGGAGTAGGAGTGCCCCATTTATATGGAAAAATAGGGAATTTTAATCAATATAAAAAAATTTTATAATTGGGAAGTCACCCACATGGAATGTTGTTCGAAATATGAGATCTAACTAATCTCATATGGTCTATAGTAATGAATGGAAATATCCTCACACTCTATCACAAGTCCTAAATATGTTTTAGGTCACTTATTCGTATATTATTTTTTTACCATTTATGTTTTTACCATCATAACTATTTTATACCTATGTATATTTTCTATTAGTCCATAAAATAAAATACAAATTTTAAAATAATTTCTAACTACTAATTACCAGTTCAAATTCCCATTATTTTTCCTTATTTTATAATTTTGTTAATCCAAATTTTTTTAAAAATTATTATATACTATATAAAAAACATTCCAAAAAAAAATATTAGTTATCCTTAAAAAAATATACATATAAAAACTATAATTAATATTTTTTAAATTTATAATATGACTCAACAAATAGTATTTTTTGTGAAAAGGGTTTTATATATTTCAAAATAATTATTATAAAAAAAATAATTCCATAAAAGGATTGTAATGTGTTGAAATGTTATCCCACACTACTCACCAAATGATAATTTAAAATAAAATAAAAAAATATTATCAAGTTTATATTCCATTTAAAAATTCTAATATAATGTCATATTTTCTAAAAATTCATCAAAAAGATAATATTTCTTTTATTTAAGAAAAATTATAGTGAAAAATGATATTTTAGTTAGCAAAATATTGTTGATTTATTACCTATTTATCATTAAATTCTAAATAAATTTACAATTAAATGACTATTAATCATTTATTCATAAAAAAATAAGTTATTTTATAGAATAAATAAATTTTAATAAAAGTATTTTATTTTTTTCATTGTCAAACTAGTTTGGTAAATATTTATAGAGGATATTATATTAATTTTATTATTAATATATATATATATATATATTTCAAAAGATTATGACCACTGTTTTTACCTACCAATTCTTCGGCTATCTAAATATGTTATACAATTGTTTTTCATCGGTGTTGTTTGGAGAGAAGATATCAAACATAGAATTTATTTAATAAGGAATATTTTTAAAACTATTATCTGTATATTCTAACCCTTAAATGTATTTCAACCACATAATTTCATTACATGGAATAAGACAAGTGAGGGTACTTATTACTTATTACATGTATAAGTTCCCTAGTAGACTCTTAAGACATGGGATTTCACCAAATTTCATTGACTACATTTGTGGTCTTATTATTGAAAATGATGTTTATTTATCTTATATTTCCACATTTGTTTAAGAAAATTAATGTACATTTTATTTTTGTGGAGATTTAGAGCTCAGTACATGTATGTGATCGAGTATGTACTTCCATAAAAAAAGAATTAAACAAAAGGTTTTGATCTTGTGAGACATGTAGAGCTAATTATATGTAGTATGTTTTATCCATAACATGATAAATGATCTTAAATTGTTTTATTTATTATGATACAATATTTCCTTTATTCCAAAATCAAAGAACTTTCATACAAGGTGATATTTTATAGAAAACCCTTTTTCTAAATATAATCTCTAGCTTTTATTGAGTATTGTATACATATATATTCTACAATTTTTTTCATTTATATGTGGCTTAATTGTCTAAATGTTCATCATCCATTCAAATACATGGTCATTAACTATCGTAATCATATATCAATCTTTATTCAATCAGGTAATATTATTTCATCTATTCTGTTAAAGAGTCACATAAGGATTCATCCTAGTGCTATAATGGAAATAGTGGGAATTTTTTTAACTCTCATAGGGTATTTTTTTATCTAAAAATCCATAGAAATACATTTTAAATTCTATCACCATATCTTATAATAAAAATGTAGTCCTCGAAAAAACTGATTAACTATCCAAACAAGAAAAGAGGTGATGAAAATAATTGATATCTCTAATGATTTTTTAGGACTTCTGAAGATTCTCTATGTACTCCTTAGATCATGATCAAATACAATGGATACTAGTACATCATGAAACCTTTAGATTTCTCTTATGTATAACATGGAGAGTTTTCTAATTGGGAAATATTTTTCACCATATAAATGTTAATTGGTAGATAACCACAAATATAATCTTAATAGAATGAAAATTTAAACAGAACCCCTTACACCGAGTCCAACTTTTCACATGTTTCATTATATTCATTAATAAAAAACAAATGATAAATAATATATTTCTTTATAAAAAATTTTATTTTTATCATTTCTATTATTTAAATTATTACAATTTTTTAAAAAACCTACCTAAACAGTTATGTTTATGTTGTGTGTCTTTACAAAATTCGGTTCATGTGTTAAAATGAATTTCTATGGATGGATATGGTCAAAGGGTAAATCGTATATACCTATATACAATAATAATAAGTGAATAATTATAATACTTATATATAAAATATAATTTAATAACTAATCATGGATGACGGTTACGAAAAATGATCCAATGTCACAATAATGGTTATGATAGGTCGTACATACCCATGAGTAATGTACCCATAATGTAATGATTGTTATTAAAAGATGGTAACACTAAGTATTTATATAATGATAATAATATCATAAATACAAATAAATTTATTTTTATATACAAATAAATATAATTATTCTGATGTAAAAGGAATCACATCATGGTAGGGAGGCGATAGTCCACATTTCAATGACTAACATTATCACTTTTTTTGAAAAAAAGGTAACAAAAAATGATAAATTATGTTTTAAGGTATGTAATTATTTCATGAATATCATATAGTTTTAATTTATTTTACAAATTCTTAACTTAAAAAAGGATTTTTATGTTTCATGAAAAGTGTGAATGAATAACGTTTCTTTCAGAAGGTAGTAGTCAACATTATCCAAAAATATGTTATCATATTTTAAAAAAATTAAATTTTAAAATAATGTGTTATAATTGAATTATATAAGAGAAAAATAATAACAAATATCCCATATATAATATATTAACATCAATACCATCTTAATTCACAAAAAATAGTGTTGGTAATGGAAAATTGAATGACATAGTTTTGTGAGGCGATAGTTCGTCATAGACATAGATGGCATGTTTATTATCCATTATATGGATGTGTCTGTAAGAGTAGGTTGAACCATTAAAATAGTAAAATATCTGTATATTTTGGATACCAGTGTTTTTATATAATCATTGAATAACAATATTAGAGGGGTACAGTAAATAAGATAAAAGGAAAGAGCTTAAGCAAGGATATGGAATCTAAGAGAGTAACTCCTTTTTGTTTGCACCGAAGGGCTTCTTTGGTTGGATTTATACCCAAGGATAGTACTCTATTATGAGGATTCGTATTTTGAGGAGCTATTTTGGAATATATTGGTCATGCCAGAGTGTCTTGTGAGGTGTATGGAAGTGGGAGGATTGAATGCATTTTTATGGTAGAGGAGGAGTGGTATTCTTTTAAATACCAAAATTAAGAACTAAATGGAGGCATTCGATACCTAATTTCACTATAAAAATGAAAAATAATTTTTCAATGTAAATTTATGGTTTAAATAAATATCTTGCATAGAAAATTATGTGTATTTTTATAATTTTTTCCCTTTTTTTAACTTTCTTTTTATTTTTTATTTTGGTAATTAGTTACCCAACATATGTAAATTAACCATTAAGTCTAAAATAATTTCTGATTAACTTTATCTAATATCCCCCCTTAAATTATAAATATTATACTAATTGTAAAAATTCAATGTTTCATGAGTGTTTAAAATTAATTTTAAAATCAGCACATGTAATGCACAAAAACATTTCCTTAACTAGAACCGTGCCCACAATGATTTTTACTATATAGGATTCTATGTCACTATTAAGAAATATTATTTTTTAATTAATATAAAATATTTTATTATTATTAACGCTTATAAATAACTTCAAATAATGTATATTTTTTTAAATTTTCAATATTTTCTCAAAATATATTTATAGTCAAATAACATTAATTCCACATTTGACATTATTTATATAGTTTTATATTGAAAACATAAAAACAGTCCTATAATTCAAAAATATAAGGTTAAACCCTATGTAACATGATATACAACATTAGAAAACAATTTATCATAATAATCAATTAAATTTAATTTATTTTTAATGTTTTTAACATATTTATATTTTAGTTAATTATTTACAAAATAATACATATATTTTTTTCATTAACTGTTCAATGTATATAATTCACCACAAATAATTAATAATAAATAAATATGATCAAAACAACTCATTTATCTTCCTATAGAATATGTATAACATACAATATGTTGTTTTCCCTATATCTCAATGTTTTATAAATGTCAAAGGTAAAGGAATTACCCTTCTTCCTTTTTCCATATGTAACATATAAAATTGAGAAATTATAGTAAATTGTATCCCAATAACTCATATAAATATAATCATGAATGTATATAGTCTAAATTCTAGTAAAAATGGATTTTTGTCAATTGAATACGTCATTTTGGCCTTTATGTTTAATGTTTACTCCCATGTGAAGGATAATTTTACCTTAATCATTGTAATTAATTTTATTTACTTTTACTAAATTTTTTCACAACCTATCACCATGGGTCCTATTCCGTGACTCCCCATGCCAGCCTCCAATAGGCCAAACGCTGGTGACTAGCACCAAGTAGGCATATCACTAACATGGGTGGCACTTCCAATGTACATGTACATATACACACATCTCCAAGACCACAAGTGATGAAATATAAAAACCCACTAAGGAACAAAATTCAAGCATTAAACTAAACCAGATCAATAGATTCCAATAGAATGTAAAGTGTAGAATGTAAAATGGTCTAGAAAAAAATCACACCGAGAGAAAGAGTATGCAAACTACAATGTCCAACCTGTAAGAATGAAATAGGTACTATGACTACTGATCGTTGACATCGGAACACGTCATCCATTAAGAAAACTATGAAATCTCAGTCTGGTCCTAGTCCACCCAGGACTGTCAAATGGCCACTCTTCTGTATAATAACTGACACATACAAGAAAAGACAGTGCATGAGGGAGTTCAAAAATACTCTGCAGATGACCCTAAAAACAAAAAAGAAAAAAAAGTAAAGGTACTCTCATATCTACACATTATATATATGCTAAATATATAACATGTGAATCACATCAATGATACTCAAAATCCATACCCATATTATAGAGTTATGTCACAATGAGATTTCATTTGAAGATTCCACGTAGTATTTATCTATGAGAACTCACTCCACGAGTCTGATAGATCTGATGATGTCTTTCCAAGAAGTAATGATCATAGGGAAAATCCATGAGAGATATAGATGCACAGATAGATCTTAAGAGAAAAAATATTCACTCATTCTGGGAGAACTCACTTATGAGTTGGGAATGATCATGATACATAGATGATGATCATGGCCAAGGCATGGGCATAAACAACAACACATGTGGATTCACCTGATATGTAGAGGGTTAGTATCTTGTTATATTGGTCACAATGATACATGACTCTACATATGGACAGGAAAGTGTGGAGGATCTTTCACCGAGCCACTCAGAGGTATTCTGACTCTATAATGAATGTACTTCTAATGGGATCATAATCCCATGGATGGAAATAATACCTGGCCATCAGGGGAATGGGAAAATGGAAAACTAACTCAAGGAGAACCTATATAAGTAATGGTGTGAAATAAAATCAATCCATTTACAGAATGATACATGGCATGTAGAATGGTCACACGTTGTGTCCTATGACCACATGCATTTCCTATGTACAATTTCCCATGGTGAAGAGCAGGTTGTGTAGAAAGTGGTATTCACGATGTGTAAGAGAGTAAAACGTCATGTCCTACCATCTTGGAGCTTCTCTGTGTGCACTTTCCATTTTCATGTACATTTCGACAACCTGTGTTTTCAAACCCATGTACCGATACATGGCGTAACCCATGTATCCGATATGGTATGGTCAGGTGGTGGAGTACATGTGGAAAACTCCACCCAATGTTTTTTATCATCATAGATACAAGTTGAGTCCCTTAAGGACCCACATGACGTGTGATAGTTTCACATTCCATGTAATTTATTCATACATCGTGAAAATGTAGCCACCATTGAATGGTCCCCACATAGTGTGTAGTTCGAATTACACACTGTGTTTGTAGCGATTTTTCCGAAACGAAGTTCTTTTTCATCGTGCCCTAGGTAAACATATATCCTTAGATTCGATCATTTGATTTCTATGTTACTCAATGTCTGATGTTGTCCCGCAATACCATCAATGGTTTTCATGTTTTTAGGTGTTCAATCAGCCTTGAAAACACTTTTCGATCATCTATATGTAGAATGGTCAAGTAACTAATTCATCTGAACCATGTTGGTTCATTCGCCTCTAACTTCGTCAAACATTCGTTAGGATGTCATTATGTTAGATATACTATTTGGGATAGTTAAGTTGTGAAAAAGATATGCAACGATCCATTGTTCAAACCCCCATAATGACCATGAAGAAAATAGCGTAAAAAGGGGATGAAGAAATCCAAACATCTAACTTGCGGAACGAACCTCCACCATTATTAGTAATAACCTTGATCGACTCCCATTATAAGGATTAAATATAGAAATAGAATTAATTCAAATTGAACCTACATCAATTAACCTAAAAAACTGATAAAAACCATCCTGCAAGAAAGAAAGATCCCCTTGTTAATTAGTTCATGGGTTGATACGCATGAATTTCATATATTTAATATTGGGGAAAGAAGAATTGAAATAACAACCCCTACTATGATTTTCAACAATGATTGATATCACACATCTTTATGTTTTCAATCACACTGTATAATGATCCACACGTCATCATTCATTGATGTTCATCAAGAATTCTCTAATGTTGGTCCCTCTAAAAAGATGTAGATGATTCTTGTGTGTTTAATATTGTTATGAGACAAACCATAGGCTCTAATTCATTTAAAACAAAATAACATTTTATCCTGTTATAGAAATGTATAAAATAAAAAAATCCATTAATTATTTTGATTTCATTAAAACATCCAAAATTAAACTTTTTTAGTCAACCCACAATAGTCTATGTTTGGCCGAACCTAAGGTAAATATGTTGTTCTAAACAAAACCGTTCCCTCAAATATTAGATCCAGAAATCCATATATATATTATTTCACTTTTTTTTGTGAAAACCACTTACACACACTATTTTAATGATTAATTTATTTCAAACATTTATTTCGAGAAACCCAGGCCACAGAAACACATGACTTCACAAATCCTAGCCTCATAATAATTTTATATAACATTTAAAAATAATACATAGAAAATAGAAGACATTAACCCCTAATGTAGATCTTTTACATCCTTTAAAATTTAATATAAAATCATTCTCAAACAAAAATTCTATTGGGCCTTAATCTTAGCCTTCCTCTCCTATATGCTCTCCTGAAGCTTATCGTGTTGGCATCACAAACACACCATGGAAATCACTCATCCATGAAGGATTGTATCCAATCAATCCTAAATCTCTAATAAGTACACTATGAAGGTCCCATCATTCTCGATGTCCGGCTTGCCCGAGATGATGATGTTTGATTGGTCATGCACTTACTACCATAGTTTTGACACATGGAAGATATTGTGTACCCAGTGTAACTGTATTGGTAGAACTAGGCAGTATGGTACCACACCTTATATGTGAAATATCTGAAATAGGGCTGATGAACCTCAGAGACAACTTGTCGGCTCGAGAAAATCTCCATAACCCTCATTGAGGTGAGACCATAAGTAAGACATAGCATCCCTCCTCAAACTACAGGGGTCACCGTCGTCTATCATCAAAAAAACCTTCTACCAGATCTATATAGTCTTCGTCCGCTCCCGGATGAACTACACCTTCTCGGTGGTAGATCACGTCAACATTTGACCCATGAGTGCTGACTCTCTTCATTCGGTCAAGTATAGTGGTGACCGGTAGGGTCACCCATATAAATCCTCCAACAGTGCCATACCGATGGTGGAGTGGTAGCTTTTGTTGTCCACAAACACCACTTGTGGTATGTGGTCCTCCCAACTATGACCAAACCCCACGATAGACGCACAAACAATATCTTATAGAACCAGATTGGTTCTATCTGTCAGATTATCATTCTAGGTATGGATTGATGTTCCCAAATTTAAATGAGTCCCAAATGCCACCTATAATCCCTTGAATTAACGGGATGGGAAATGTGCACTATGATACGACAATATCATTAATGATACACCCTGATGATGAAATATATCCTACATGTAGAAAAATCTAAAGCACTCTATAGAACACTACTCACTGATAGATTGGAAGTGGACCAACATGGTGAGTCAGTAAATGATCACTTATATGGAATTGTGTTCCCAAGACGATCGTGGTAATCCTATAATGATGTCCATCGATATTCTGTCCCACTTCCTCTCCATAAATTCCAGTACTATGATAACCCTACTGGAACCAAGTTTTTAACCTTCACCTCCTGGCACATAAGTCATCTTGAAATGAACTCTACAAATGCCTTATTCATACATGGACATCAAGAACTGATGTTGTATGTCCTAGTTCATTTTTAACACTCCATGATGTACTTCCAAAGGATATGTATGAAAATCCCTCAGAACCTCCTCTAGAAATTTCACTAGAACATATGTGTACCCACTGAAAAGAACGACATGCTCTCCACCTTGAAAATATTGATCAGGAACATATCTTGTAGAAAACTAATCAAGTAATCTCTCGTAGTTGGCATCCCCTAGCTGTGCCTCTCTGACTCTCCCTAAGAGTGGAGGTGTGTCAACCATTGTCCGAAGATAAACAACATCATCAAAATCCATGATGGAGAATGATATAGGGGCCAACTACACAAAATCCTCACTCAGTAGCTGTGAAACCGGTCTCCTACTACGAGTATCTTTCACAGCATTCCCCTTCCCAGGTGTGTAGACGATCTCAAAATCTTAATCCAGGGGAAACTCTAGCAATCATGTCTACCTCATATTAAGATCCTTTTGTGAGAATATGTACCTAATGCAACCTTGGTTAAAGTAGATGATAAATATTTCACCATCAGGTAGTGTCTCCACATCATCAACACTAAGACAACAACATCCAACTCAAGATCATGGGTCGCGTAGTTCTTCTCATTATTCCTTTAGTGGTACATACAATAATCTATCATTGCATGTATATACATTAGGTCACATCTATGCCCAGCCCTAATACATCACATGAAACTATGTACTCGACACCCTCTTCTAGAAATCTCAATATAGGTGTGCTCTCCCAAATATTCATCAAATTATGGAAATGATATTAGAACCTCTCTGTCCATATGAATGTTTGTCCATTTTCAATCACAACTTTCATTGGTCATGATATCCACGATAAATCAGGGATAAATATCTGGTAGTATATTTCTAGGACATGGAAGCTCAACACCTCTATCACACTCCTAGGTGGCTCCGATGCCAAAAATTCGCTGACCATGGATGTATCAAAAACTACTCCATCTGTTGTGATATTATGTCCCAGAAAGTCGACCTCCTATATCCATAACTCGAACATTGACATATTCACATAATGTTGGTCCTCTCCTAGAGATTTTAATGCTGCCAACAAACTCACACTAGACTAATCGACAGTCGATGAAGAACCCGCTCCTGTCGATCCTCTATCTCCACCGGGAACTCCGCAAACATCTCCCCATAATCGATGTCCAACTCTCCATAGTCGATAATGTGTGAAGGATACGGAATGTACCTCCTCATCTATGACCCATGGAAAACATTATGCAACTGGTGCATCTGTGGGGGAATAACTAGATGGTATGCCACCTCTCCTACTCAGTAGAGGATCCAGAAATGTTCGATGATCCTCAGAGATAGCTTGTCACCCCATCCAAACGTTCGTAATACTCATCAGGGTTAGAATCGTAGGAAGACATGGTCTCCCTACTCAAACTTCAATGGTCTATATCTCTTATTGGTTTATGACTTCTACTGGCTCAATGCAGTCTTCATCCTCTCCATGATGATCTGCACCTTATCCATAATATCTTATACCAACTCTGGAATCATTAGTTCTAAGTCCCCTACATATATCCAACATAGTGGGTATATCCAAGGTGTCCAGTACATGGACAAAATGTAGCCATGTCTATGGTGAAGTGATAACTATTTTTCTAAGTGAACTCCACTAGTGGCAGGTGGCCCTCACAAATAGGTCCAAAATCTAGGACACAAACATGATGAATGTACTGGAGTTTCGTTATGGTTCACTCTATCTAACCATATTTATGAGGATGAATGGCTATGGTCAAGCGTATATGTGTCCCGAATTCCTTATGTAATCCCTTCCACATGTGAGATGTAAAAAAAGAGTCTTGATCAATGTAAGGCTAGAAGATTTGGTTCATGAGCCCCATGAACACTGCCAGAGCATCAGTAATGCTAAAGGGAATTACCAAGAACTAAAAATTTCCATACCGACATCTAAAGGATGTCTTTGATAATCCTCATCTCGTACTCTGAGATAATGATACACTAATCTGAGGTCTATCTTCTAAATCCACCATGCTCCCATCAGTTGGTCAAATAGATAATAAATCCTTGAGAGTGAGTAATTGTTCTTCACAGTCACCTAGATCAGGCACTGATAGTCTATGAAAGTACATAAAATCCCACATATATATGATATATATGGTATTTATGTTTTATGTAAGCTTATTTATTTTATATAAAAAACATACCTATATTCTTTGCATGTTGTGAAAATGTGATAATTTCATATGAGGAAGTGTGGACTACCGCCCCCTCAAGTGATGTGACTCATTCATGCAATACAAGAAATGTATAATGAATGAAATTAATGAACTTATGTAACCTATATAACATATATATTATATGGAACTATAATATATATATCTATCAATAAATTTTAATTCCATTAATATTACAAAGAAATTAAAGAAGCGTCCATGCGTACGTACGGCCTACCGTCTCAATGAATGGTGCATTTCATTTATTTTTAGATCCAAATTTTATGGAATAGTATAAAATAAATATTTACTAGATATAAATGATTTTTAAATCATTAATACTATTCTGGAGATGATGTACTTATAACTACATGGATGATTCTTTTCAAACAAGATCATTTTTGACTCATGTACCAAACATCGACAAAAACATTTGATATGAACTCACATAATTAACTAATTATAATAATGTTATAATATGTGATATGAATTGAATAATAAACATTAAAGGAGTTCCTTAAGAAATTATAAATTGAAAAAAGTTTATTATTCAGGAATATAGAGAAACGAACAAGACAAGTCGAACTTGAGGTAAAGACTCCGACCTCTCTCTTTCTTTTCATGTACCCTCTTTTATGTCATTTCATTTATTCTCCATGATCTTATGTTGGAGGATGTTATTTTATATTAACCATACTATAATTTGTATTTTCATATGATGAGACACCCCCTCTTACTCTCATCAATTGATTTTTAGAATTTTTAAGTGGCGTCGTTAGGCTGCCGAATTTTCGTAAGGGATCCTACCTCTCTTTTCTTTTTAAGTACTCTCTTTATGTAATTTCTTTTAAGATAATATTTATTATGTTTGGGGATGTTTTTTATATTCCTAATTCTGTAATTTTTATTTTCATATTATGATAGACCCTATTTTATCTCCTAAATCCATTTTTGGATGTTTTATGTGGCGCCGTTGGGCTGCCAAGTTTTTGTAAGGGATTTTTCATCTCACTTTTATTCCGTGAGATTTATGCAACATTTTCCACCATTTCTTTTGACTGGTGTATGTAATGCCCATTATTCTACTCTTTGTGTAATATAATTTCGTTTATGAGTATTTACACCAATGTTTTATAGTACTTCTTTCATAAGGTGTACGTTTCGAAGGTTACCCAAGTCGGTAAAGGAACCATTCACCCTCTACTTTTTAAAATTACTTCTTTATGTTATGTCTTTTAATTTACATCTTCGTATGTTGGTATATGTTCTTATATATCCTTATTTATGTAAATTTTATTTTCAAGGGATGAGATATCATTTTATATCTCATCAACTCATTTTATGAATTTTAATGTGACGTCGTTAGACTGTCAAATTTTTTACAAGGGAACTTCTTAACCCAATTTAGATTTCTTTGGGTTTAACTTGTAGTTATTGAATATGTCATTATATTAATATGTGTTAATGACCTATCATTTTTTAAAACTTAATATCCACTTATATTCAGGGTATTTATATTTTCCACACAAAATTATGAGATTGATTTATCCTTAATTTAAGGATACCTTTTTTATAAGGGATTTCATCTCATTTTACATTTCTATTGAGACATCGTTGTTGTTATGCACCAATTCACTCTTATATTGTGTATATACTGTCCTTTGGCATATTATATCATGAATCCATTTATTCTCACGATATTATAATGTTCTGATTAAATGTTATTCATCAATTATTTGTATATAAGTGTCTCTCGTTATGTTAATAACTCTTTAACTAAAAAATCATTTTAAATGTTTTAATGGTTTATTATTATAAATAGTTCTCAATTATATCCATGTTTTCAAAATGGTTTTAATGATTTATTTATGTGGATATTAATTGTTTAAAATTTTGAAATCTTTAAAGTTGTATGTGACACTTTGATTCAAAAATATCTTTATTAAGTGTTTTAAATGGTTTTGAAAATGGTTTTTAGAATGGATTCATTATTTCAATATCATAAAATTTGATATTATTACAATGTGGTAATGTTATATTTCTTTTATTCTTAGGATATGTTCTATGATTATGTTATGGTTCATGGGAATTGTTTATGAAGACGGGTGGTTTTGTTGTAAACTAAGGGCGGGTGATCCCGATATTGCTCTCCAATGCATTGGGTAACACGAAGGGGGTTAAACATTAAGGTTTCTCTGAATATATTTAGGGAATATACAGTGATGGGTATTCCAAATGTATCCATGAGGGTTCCTCCCTACGTAAGAATGTTATGAATGCCTCAAGTTACCTATATGTCTTATGATTTCTATGAGTTATTCATAAATCTTATGATTTCATGAGGTATGTTAACATGATTATGTTTTTTGAGTAATGTATGATTTCATTGATTCTTATGTATCCATGTACTAATGTTTCCTTTATGTATTTTTATATCCTTTACTGAGCTTTTTATGCTAATCCCATGTTTTTGAAATGTTTTTCACAGGTCAAGGGAAAGGTACATGATATGATGATAGTGTCAAGGAAGTGTCAAGAAAGAATCCATGGTTTATTTTAAATATGTTTATGTTGATAGGAAAGATGATTACTATCTTTTATGTAACGACGTTGTTTAAATATGGAATGTAATGAATGATTTATGATCTATTTCTCTAGAACTATAAACCTGAAAAGATCCTCAAAGTGAATTATTCAATTTAATTCAAGATTAAGTAAAGATTAATGTCGGGTCCTTATAGTTGTTATGAAAGGTCGGTTTACATAACATCAGAGGTTAGAGTGTTGTATAAGCATATATGATAGGTTTTGTATAGCAAAAATTGTAATTATATTAGATAGATTCATTAAAATTTATGAAAGATGGAATGAGTTTGAGATAACTTAGATAATTTTATCTTACTATTTATCTTCCTCTTTAGTACATGATGATTTTGTTGATATACTCACACAGACCTTTTTGGTTTTAGTAAATGGATGGATCTAGCAGGAACCAATGTGACAATGGGTTTAAAGGAATATGTGCTGGTTCTCTGATTAAGAGACTGGATGAAATGGGGGATTCAATGAGAAATCGTGTGGTTATTCTAAACCAACCATTAGGAGTCACAATCGACCACTTGAACCTTGGTGAGTTCTCTAATGCATTATGTACGAGAGAACCAACTCGATGTGTATGTTCAGGTAATAATTATAAAGGTAACCATTAGGGTTTATATGATCCTTACTTTTGAGGTAATTATGGGTTACTATATGTTATGATGGAATATGAACGTCATGAGATAAACGTGAGGTTAAATTATGTTATGGTTATTTTTAAATATTTTATCGCTTTTGGGGAATGTTATAAGAATTATGTAGTTTTCGAAAAAGGACAACACATAGACCGTGTGACAACTTGTCACGTCGGACGATGCTGCGGGAATCGAACCCACACCCAAAGTGTGACTAGTATTTATTGCCTACCAATGGACTACGTGAAGCCCTTGGTTAGTTTGACTAATTATTTTTAGTTATATGATCTTATGAATCTATAATAAGTTGATTTTGGGTTATATATGGAAATTATTAACTAATCATGGAAGATATGTGAATAGGTTAATTACTTTTTAGTATGAGACTTTAAGAATAACTGATGATTGGATATAAATGTTAATGTTTATCTTGGAAGACTATGTGTTTAAATCCATCAGAGATTTGGGTTTCAATCGTACTTTTGATTAATTTGAAGAATTTTATGGATAGATGTTTATTGAATTGTCTTTGTTGAACTTTTGGTATTGTTTGAAAATTTTTTGGAGATTAAGAAGAGACTTTTTTATAAAAGAATACCCTTTTTGGGTATTATCTGATCTTGTACTAACCGTGTTGGTTTTGGTTTTGGTTTTGGTGTAAAGACATGGGAATTATATAGTTCTCTTTTTTGGATTAGTTCATTCACTAGAAGATGATTATAGTTCTCTTAATTTGAACAAGTTATCCTAAATACACATCTTTTGGAGAAAATATGAGTATGTGTTAGAAATATAGAAAAAGTTGAAAGTCAACATGACATGTAAGGATGTTTCCTTATGGTTTTGTTAAGCACCTAAATAAATTCATCAATGAAAAGAAATTTAAAAAAAATATTTTCTGTTAACTTTTCCTACTGTGGAATCAAATACCCTTTAACCCATCACAAATTTGTGATCTTCTGGTGGTTAACATTCTCCTAAACATGTTTTCTATCACTCTCCAACAGAAAACAACCCTTTTATTTTTTCTTCCATATCCATGTTTTTATGGAATCCTAGTATAGGTTAACTCGTGTGACCTTTATACTTCTATTTGTTTATATTATAGTGATAGTTTTACCGACTCCTGTTCTGAT
The DNA here is from genome assembly GCA_963277665.1 of Viscum album. Taxonomy (NCBI): domain Eukaryota; kingdom Viridiplantae; phylum Streptophyta; class Magnoliopsida; order Santalales; family Viscaceae; genus Viscum; species Viscum album. The sequence continues at coordinate 1,914,087,118 of OY728125.1, read as the reverse complement.
GTGGGACATTCAATGATGTTTCTGAGCCCAATTACAAAAAATTGCGAGGATGCAATTTTCAAAAGGGGGGAAGGATGTAACACCCCAGGTAAATGAAGAATATGACATTTTTATATTTATCCATATTTTTGAATAAAAGTTTAATATTAATTTAAAGGGAACTCTATGCTCGATGGCATACCAAATACGCAACAACGAGTTTCTTGGAAATCTTACGTTGCACTTAATAATAAAATATTATTATTTTAAATGGTAGTAACGACTAGCCGTTGTAATGGAGGGAATGAATAGAACTAACTACACAATGATTATATCTGTTTGTCGACTATTTTTACTTTTATCCAATAAATGTTAGAGGCTTAAAATCCAAATGAATCCAATTTTAAGAATAAATACTCTAATATTTTTAAAAGATTTTTTTACCGCCTTTTGATGGAGAACCTTTTTTAAATATACATTTTGACAATTTTATAAGCTATATTTGTCAAAATAAACATATTATTTATGAATGGGACATTGAAATTTACTTTGGTTATATTTTTGGTATTTTTCTGACAATGATCATTTTTTAATGAATAGTAAAAATACTGCATTTTACATCAAAACTACTTTTTCATCTAATTTAATTATATGGTTAGATTATATTATTAACTGGTTTTATGGTTTAATTTGAATATATTTTTACCATTTAATCCAATTGTTATCATTAGATTTTATTTCACTTTGTAATTGGGCATAAACAAGTGCCAAACTTTTCATTGATATTGTTTCAAAAAAACACTATTTATTTTGACAACATAAATTATTTTTAGATTAATTATTTCAATTTATATGTTTAGAATTTTGTAAAATGGTTTCCATATTTGGAATCCGAAGTTCCAAATTATATAATTATGACTCTTTTGTTTTTTGGACATTCTGAATAGTAACAACGATAATTATCTTTATTTATAATGATTAATTAGTAATCGATTAGTTAAGGATAATAAAATAATATCATAATAATAACAAATGACCCAAAAATGTGTCCTAGTGCTACTGGTTGTGTCATGGCCGACCATGGGATGCCTTCTTCCAAACATTTGGACCCCATGTAATCACATTTGGGTGAAAATGACACTTTATAATTTAATTTTTAGGGAAAGGAGAATATCATTAAAGAATGTATCACCAGAGTAAAACATTTCTATTTTTATCTGTGTAAATGATATCTTAGACTAAAAATATTCATTGGAAATCTAAAAAGATTTCCTTCATCACAATATTTTTTTATAATTTTTACACATTATATAAATTAAATTATTAATGACATCATGATGATGCAGTGATTATCTCATTAATGAACGATTTAAATTAAATGAAAATATAATATAAAATCTAGGACATAAAATTGTAAAATGCCTATTAGATGATTATATTTCTAACCCTTATCACCTTATCCTCGAAATATATCAATGTGGGACATTTAAAATACGAAAATCATTTTAAAATAAAGTAACATTTCTTGACTTTCCAAGAGTGCCCCTCCTCTCCTCTTATAAAAGGCCCCCAACTCTACCTCCTTACCCACACCTCTCAAGCCCTTGGCTCGGCCAAACCCTTACCATTTCATCTCTCCACATCCATATATTCATCATTGAAGCCTCAAAATAGGCATAAATATTTTCAAGAAACTCGTTTGTTTCAAACCAAAGGGAGTTACCCAATTTAATGGTAATGTCTTCTCTTATGTTATTTTGTTTTATTTTGCTTCTCCAACCCCCTACACTCTATTTATTCCTTTATTTTGTAACAAAACCAGTATCTAAAATATACTAGGATGTTTATATAAGAAGTATTCGAGCTACAATTACACAAACATCTGTATAATGGTTAAAGAACATACTGTTTCTGTGGATGGGAAATTACTGCCTCATGAAATGCTGATTGCTCAATACTATTTTAAAAGCTTTAAAGGTGGCCATTATGAGGTCACTGTATTTTATATATGATATATATGATATATATGTTTTATATATGCTTTTTTAATTTATATTTAAAACATACCTTTATTCTTTTCATGTTGTGCAAATGCGATAATTTCATATGAGGAAGTGTGGACTACCGCCCCCTCAAGTGATGTGACTCGTTCATGCAATACATGAAATGTATAAATAATGAAATTAATGAACATATTTTACCTATATAACATATATATTATACTAGTATTTTAATATATATATATATATATATCTCTTAATTAATTTTAATTCCATTAATATGACAAAGAAATGAAAGTAGCGTTCATGCGTATGTACGGCCTACCGTCTCCATGAACAGCGCATTTAATTTATTTTTATCAAAAAATGTTATGTAATAGAATAAAATGAATATCTACTGGATATATATAACATTTAAATCATTAATACTATTCTGGAGATGATTTACTTATAACTACATGAACGATTCTTTTCAAACAAGTTCATTTTTGACTCATGTACCAAACATCGAAAAAAACATTTGATATGAACTCACATAATTCACTAATTATTATAAAATTATAATATGTGATATGAATTGAATAATAAACATTAAAGGAGGTCCTTAAGAAATTATAAATTGAAAAATGTTTAATATTCAATAATATAAAGAAACGAACAAGACAAGTCGGACTTGAGGTAAGGGATATGACCTCTCTCTTTCTTTTCAAGTACCCTCTTTTATGTCATTTCATTTATACTCCATGTTCTTATGTTCAAGGATGTTATTTTATATTAACCATACTGTAATTTTTTTTTTCATATGATGATATACCCCCTCTTACTCTCATCAATTCATTTTTATAATTTTTAAGTGGCGCCGTTAGGATGCTGAATTTTCGTAAGGGATCCTACCTCTCTCTTCTTTTTAAGTACTCTATTTATGTCATTTATTTTAAGCTCATATTTATTATGTTTGGGGATGTTTTGTTACGTTACTAATTCTGTACTTTTTATGTTCATATTATGAGTGACCCTATTTGATCTCATAAATCCATTTTTGGATGTTTCATGTGGTGCCGTTAGGCTGCCATGTTTTCATAAGGGATTTTTCATCTCACTTTTTTTCCGTGAGACTTATGAAACATTTTACACCATTTCCTTTGAGTGGTGTATGTACTCCCCATTATTCTAATATTTGTGTATTATAATTTCGTTTGTGATTATTTACATCAATTTTTTATAGTCCTTCTTTCATGGGGTGTATGTTTTGAAAGTTACCCAAGTCGGTAAGGGAACCATTCACCCTCCTATTTTTAAAAGGACTTCTTTATGTTTTGTCTTTTAATTTACATCTTCTTATGTTTGGATATTTTCTTATATATCTTTATTGATGTAAATTTAATTTCCAAGTGATGAGATATCATCATATCTCTCATAAACTCAATTTATGAATTTTAAAGTGACGATGTTAGCATGTCAAATTTTTTATAAGAGAACATCTTAACCCAATTTCGATTTCTTTGGGTTCAACTTGAGGTTATTGAATATGTCATACTATGAATATGTGTGAATGACCTATAATTTCTTTACACCTAATATCCTCTTATATTCGGTGTATTTATATTTTCCACACATAATTATGAGATTGATTTATCCTTAATTTAAAGATACCTTTTTTATAAGGGATTTCATCTCATTTTACATTTCTATTGAGACTTCAGTGTTGTTATGCACCAATTCACTCTTATATGGTGTATATAATATCCTATGGAATATTATATCAATAATCCCTTTATTCTCATGATATTATAATGTTCTGATTAAATGTTTTTGCGGAATTATTTGTATTCAAGTGTCTCTCATTTTGGTAAAAACTCTTTAACTAAAATATAATTTTAAATGCTTTAATGATTTATTATTATAAATATTTCTCCTTAATATCCATGTTTTCAAAATTGTTTTAATGATTTATTTATAAGGATATTAATGGTTTAAAATATTGAATTCTTAAAAGTGGTATGGGACACTTTGATTCAAAAATATCGTTATTAAATGTTTTAAATGGTTTTGAAAATGGTTTTTAGAATTGATTCATTATTTCAATATATGAAAATGTGATATTATTGCAATGTAGGAATTTTATATTTCCTTTATGCTTAAGATATGTTCTATGATTATGTTATGGTTCTTGGGCATTTTTTATGAAGACGGGTGGTTCCGTGATAAACTAAGGGTGGGTGAGCTCGATATAGCTGTCCAATGCATTGGGTAACGCGAAGTGGTTAAACGTTAAGGTTTCTCCAAAGAGATTTAGGGAATATACCGTGATACGTATTCCAAACGTAACCATGAGTTTTACTCCCTACATAAGAATGTTATGAATTCCTCAAGTTACCTATATGTTTTTATGATTTCTATGAGTTATTCATAAATATTATGATTTCATGAGGTATGTTAACGTGCTTATGTTTTATGAGTAAAGTATGATTTCATTGATTCTTATGTATACATGTACTAATGTTTCCTTTCCGTATTTTTATATCCCTTACTGAGCCTTTTATGATCATCCCATGTTTTTGAAATGTTTTTCACAGGTCAAGGGAATGATACATGATATGATGATATTGTCAAGGAAGTGTCAAGAAAAATCCATGTTTTATTTTAAATATGTTTCTATTGATTGGAAAAATGAATACTCTCTTTTATGTAACCACTTTGTTTAAATGTGGAATGTAATGCATGATTTATGATCTAATTCTCTAGAACTCTAAACCTGAAAAGACCCTCAATGCGAATTATTCAATTTAATTAAAGATTAAGTAAGGTTTAAGGCCGGGTCCTTATAATATATCTATATATATTAATAAATAAATTAAATTTATATATGTGTGAACATATATCTATTCCTAATTTATAACAACATATAGATTATATTATTAATATAAATATATTTACATATATATAAGGAAAAATATATATAAATGCATAAATATAAATTAATATATATATATATATATAATTTTTGTAAAAATATATATACATTCATTGAAATAAAAAATAAATAAATATAAAGAAAATTATATAAAATTATTTTATATATACTCACATAATATATACAAATATATAAAAACGAAGTTATTTTTTTAAAAAATGAATATATATAAATATATGTAAAAACAAATAAACACGTTAAATTATTCGTAAGTATATATATAAATATATTAGATGGGTGGTCTGACCAAGTGTTATATATTCATGACATCATGCATCAAATTCAAGTTTGATCATAGAGGGAGTGAATTTTGGAATGTAATTTAGCATCATTGTAGGACAAGTAAAAATGATTTAACTATATAAGGTTTTTCAATAGGAACAAATTTCACATGAATTTGGATTTTAGGCAACGTAAGGGGCCTCTAGGATCGTAGGCCACTATGACATGTACATTGGGATATTGGACAATGATGGGTCTTACACAATTTGATAAAGTATATAGGTAGAGGTCACTAGATTGAGATAACATGACATAGGATTGAGGAGGGGCAAGGATCGAAAATCATTAGGGAAATTCCTTATTCATCTCTTCATGGGTCCAAGGAAGCATGACCACATTTTTCTAGGAAAGTTGGCCCATATGTTGATGATGGTGATGTTAAGTGAATCATTTAGTGTAGTCATGTAAAAAAGTGTTAAATCTTATTATTATGGGTCTTCTGGAAAATTATTATTCTCATTCAGGTCATTAAAGAATTCCCCTTCAACCATGGAAAAAAAATTTGTTAATTGAAATTAAATTAATATGGAAGTATTTAGAAAGTAATATAAAAATATGAATAAAATAAAAATATCTATATATATATATTGATATTATATTTAAATATAATTTCAAATAAATATAAATAAATTTACATAAATAAAAGTAAATGTATATATATATAAGTAGTGATAATATCTATATATATATAACACATAATGACACATAAATACACACACACGCATGTAAAAAATTTAAATATATAATATAAAAATATATTCAAATACACAAAGATACATATAAATATATATAAATATATATATCTACAAGTATAACTAAATTAAATTATATAAAAACACACACATATATATATTTGAATATAATTATACTTATATATAAATATATTCAGACACATAAATATACACACATATATATACAAACAATGTTATATAATATATACCCAAAATATATATTTCTATATTAAAATAACTATATATATATATATACATGTAAATATCTATAAATATAAATATAAAAATTTATTGGAATAATTATGTAACCCCCTGACCGTAGTTACCCAATGTTAGTGTATTATTACATAACATTGGCATGATCACAAGGGATCAAATCCACAAAGACCAATCATTTTCGTAGCCCTGGAAGTACTAGATACAAACATAAGTTTTACGTGACATTATGAAGTGAAAAACTACAAAAAAATTTCTCCTTTGAAAACATTCATCTTTGATAGACTATCCCTTTAGGTCAATCATTATATACTTCTTCACATCCTAAGGAAAATAAAACATAGAAAGGGGTGAGCTCAAGTGCTTAGAAAGGATAACAATATAGATGAAACATTCATAAATAAGATTAAACATTAAAGTAACGTTTTAGACTAAAACACAATACCTTTAAACATAAAAATCCGCCAAATATAGAAATTATAAATCAAATAATTCCATTTTCATATACCATTGGAAATACTACCAGTATAATAATCACCTGTAATATAAATATCCAATTTCTTAATGATGGAATGCATACTACTGGACATCATAAACACATATTTAAGACCTCATGCCAAGAAAACAAATAAGATATTTTTCAAGGGCTTGGGACAAGACACTTTTTTGTTCCATTAGACATATTGATGCATCGTGCAGCTATAGTGGTCTCCACCTTTCCCTTAAAAAGACTAATACATTCCTCATATGAAAAGGATGAAACATGACATAAACATTCGTATTAAAACTATCTTACAAAATGTTAATAATTGAACCATAATCCATTAATGGTATAAAAATAAAATGTCCATATTAAAACATAATAAAAAACATTCAATAAAATATGGTTGATTGTATCATAATAAATCAACTTCATACAATTGTAAAATCCATCAAATGATGTTGTCATAGATGAAATAAACACTATTTGAGAGAAATATACAATTATTTTGAAATCATTTAAAAGATATATAGTTATAAATGAAAAAAAATATTTTCTATATATTCATATAATCTGGATGCATCGAATATGTTAAAACGATATAAAATATATACACCTGTCGTATACGCTAATATACATTCTTTCATTAATTTTGTCAAAAAGTTAATAAAGGACATTGTTTGAAAAACGACAGAAATATTTCTTTTATAAATATTTTATAAATAGTAAAACAAGGATATAAATGAAATTAACCCGTAGTATAATAAATAGAAAAACAAATTAAATACATTTTTAGGAAAAACGGATGTGGATGATAAAGAGGTCACAGTAGATAGTCACGTATAAACAACCTAAAAAAATGAAGAGATTGTTGAATTAATCTTTACCTTGTAACTTTCCATTTTTGAGGGTACGTTAACCTACTATATAATAGTTAAATTTTTGTTATTAAATAATACAAGAACCATATAAATAAATACGATATTATATATGATCTTATAATATTACTTTGTTAATAATATATCAGTAGTATTATTGCTTTGGGTGACAAGTGATTCATTTTCCTTTATATGTTTTGTTATGTAGGTCATGTTTGATATTTATATGATGTATTTGATTCATATAAATAATTATATTATGTTCTTTAACATTATTTTTATTCATAAAATAAAAATTTTCTTGAATGGTTATGATGGGGGATGAATCTCATCATGTTCGCTGAGATGGTAATCTGTATGTACGCATGAGTGACGATACCATTTTAATGAAGGTGAAATCGTTTGTAATGGGATTTCATGTCATATATAAATAATAATTAACTTGTTATATTTATTATTTACATAAATTATACTAATTATTATACCCATCCAACTGATGAAGTGTGGAATAACAAACTACACCACGACGAGGAGACGGTAAGCCGTACATAAGCATGTATAGTGAATTTATCATTCATAAGATGGATAGAATAATGAATATAGGTGTACCATATTTATAAGAACATCTTAGTATTTAGAAGTTACTGGTGTTATAATTTTCGTATGGAATCAACAATGATAGAATATGTGGAAGAAGAAAATAACTTTGAAAGAGATGATAAAATTATTACTTCTTCTCCGGGTGCTTCTTTTGGATATGATCAAAAGGGAACCATAGGTTTGATTCTGATAATTGAAATGATTCTAGGATGAAGTGAGTGTAGTGGGGAAGATTTTTTAGTAGGGGTTTCCAGTGATAAATGGATTTGGAGGTGTGATTTAGAGAGAAGGGGAAGTACCACTTTATAAGAATGGTGAGGTTAATTTTCGGAAGAGCATGAAATATTATTTTATTATACAAGAATATTCAGTTTATAATGTCTCCAAATACTTTTTTTCGAGGATATGGTGCATCTGGGTCGAAACCCACACATATAATAGGTTTTATATAGGGATAGGTCACCATATTAACATCATCTTTTAGTTTTACCTATTAGTTATATAGTTTAATATTTTCCACCTATTCTTGTATTATTATAATAAATGATTAATAAACCTGCTATAAAAAGCTAAGAGAATCCCATGTGGTTTATCATTGGTATATCTAACCTTATCTATGTCCTTTTTTATTCTTATATTTTTAGTAATAATATATAAGATAATAATATAGTATTTTTTATAAAAACTAATTTATGTCAATTTGGACACTATTTAGTATTTTGTTTTTGTGAAAGTCATAAAACATTTATTACTTTGATTAAAATTTATTTAATCAAAACCAACATTTCATATAAACCTAGATAATTATTGGAATACATCAAAAGCCACAATTTATAATTATATTAATATTTATAATATAAATTATTTTAATCATTCAATAATAAGGTAATTTCTGCATCGTCATTGTATCATAAATAAATTTAATTATTTAATGTCTAAAAATTATAAATAATAAACCATTATGTAGGAAATAGTATTATATTTATAATTAGTATTTATAGATTAATTTATCTAATGTATAACCCTATATTAAATTTTTTTAGTTAGTAATCATTGAATTTAACACTTTTAAGTCTTCATTAAATAAAATAATAATAAATGTCGTAATCTAATCCATGTGGAACAAAATGATAATATTTTATTAAAAAAGGTTGAATATGGTCGAAATACACTTATCTAATAGAATTAATACATGTTTTAGGGTAATTATAATATCATTTGTATCATTCATTACCCGATTTACATTTAACCGTGGTAATTGAAATTCAAATGTTACTATTCACCAATAATTATTTTCATCCTATTGAACCAAATTTTACATACTTATGTCAACTGTGTCTCTTGTATTTTTTAAATTCAATTATCAAAAATTGTTAAATTTCGTTTTATGGAAATTTGAAAATGTTTCTAGAAGGAGTTTAAATATCAGTAAAAAGTTCAATAACATTTTATATATCTAATTTTATTATAAAACTACTTTAATGAATTACATTGAACTTATATATATATTATGTATCTATTTTAACATAAAATAAATTTAAATGAATGAAATGATTATTTAAATAAAAAGTTGGTCTTAAACAATAACGTAGTGTTTTATCTATTCATCGAAAGATTAATGTTTTTTGAAAAATACGAAAAAATCACCCTATGATAATTATGATATTTCGAATCCAAAAATGAAGTCCATTTTGAAAAATAATTTTTATATAATATGAAAAAGTGGGTATTACTATTCATAACGACTAGTTTGATTGGTTGTGGTGTGCTAGAACTCGATTTTGTGTACATGACAAGTTATTCAATTATTCCAAGAGAAATGTACTACGGAAGCATAGGGTGTTAAATTATTCTCTCCTTCAAATAATTTTATCTTCAAAATTTCTAGAATATTACTGTATAAAAATATTTGTGTGATTCTTCATCATACGATCCCCAGGTTCCCACATTGCCACTTCCATCTTACGGTTTCTCTATAGAACATTTACTATATGAGTCATCTGGGTTCTCAATACTTGTTCTCTGATACCATGAATCTGGATAGGCTCCTCACAATAACACAGATCGGGTTCATGGTCTATTTCTTAATAGGTAAATAAATGTATTTTTTCCGTCATGTATTTTATCAATAGTGATATGTAGACTACATCATGAACATTGGAGAGTCTTAGAGGCATTGCCAAATGGTAAGCTACAATTCCAATTCATTATATAATTTCAAAATTTCTAATGTAATTGGGACATAATTTACCCTTCTTACTGAATCGTATAACACCCTTCCATGGAGACACCTTCATGAAAAAATGATATCCTAATTGATATTCCAAATCCTTCTTTCGTTTGTCGTCACAACTATTTTCCCTAAATTGATATGATTTGATGTGTGTTTTTTTTATCATCACCTTTTCCATTGTTTCGTCCACATGTTCTAGGCTTATGAGATTTCCGACACCAACATCATCCAAACAAGATGGTGTGCGACATCTCTTTCTATATAATGCTTCATAAGGTTCCATCTAAATACATGAATAGAATATATTGTTATAGGAAAATTAAAAAAGAGGTAAATATTGATCCCACATACCTTTAATGTAAAGAGAGTATGATCTCAAAATGGTTTTTAATGTCTAAATAGTCTATTATGATTGTCTATCAGTTTGAGGGTGGTAGGATATTCTCAAATGAAATTTAGTATCTAGATATATTAGATGACTTTTCAAGAATCATGATGTAAAACAGGGATAAATATCGAAAACAATTGACATAGGTACACCATGAAATCTTTAAAATTCATTAATATATAGTCTTTCCAATCGGTTATATGGTAACTCTTGTATTATAGCAAGAACATTTTCTGACTTGGTAAAACGTTCATTAATGACCCATATTGCATCATTCTTTCTAGTCATATTTGTTAACCCCCTGACAAAGTCCATCCCAATATAATCCCCTTTACAATCAGGTAAGGGAAGAGGTTACATGACTCCTCCAAGATGTTTTCTTCCAACCTTAACCTATTAAAAAACCATACATCTTGACACATAATCTGCAATCTCCCTCTTCATGTTGTACGACCAAAAATTTTCATTCAAATATCCTTAAATCTTAGTGCTACCAACGTGTATAAGGAAAATGGATATATGATAATAATCCCAAAATTCCCTTTTTATATTAGGTACATCAGGAACACTATGTATCCTCAAAAATTTCAAAATTTCATCTTCATATACGATGTCAATCAATCTCACATCATTTACAACATTATGTTTCTTTTGAAACTCCTTATCATCCAACTGAGAACATTTTATGCTTTTTAGTAAACATGGTTTGTAAAACAATTTGACAAATCATTGATGTTTCACCTTCCATGATTATTCTTATATCCATCTGTATTATATCCATGAACATAAGTTCTCATTCAACTATCATATTGTTCAAAACACCATGATTCTTTATGCTCAATGCATCTACCACCTTATTTTCCTTCTCTTGGTGGTAGTGTATAGTGCAATCATAATACTCTAGTAGTTCAAGCCATCATATTTTCCTCATGTTGAGTACTTTCTATGACAAAATATATATCACACTCTATTTATCAGCATATATCTCAAATTTTGACCATAGAGATAGTGTATCCATATCTTCAATGAAAAAATTTACAGATAACTGAAGATCAAGAGTGGGATAGTTTTTTCAGGAATAATTATTTTTCGTAATGCATAGGCAATAACTCTATCATTGCGAAAAATGACACAACCATGTCCTTTCATTGAATCATCACTATAAATAACAAATACATCATACCTCAATGGTAGATTTATGAAGGGATAATTAACAAATATTCTCATTTGTTCATCAAAACATTATTTACATTCTCTTGTCTAAACAAATTTATCCCCATTACATGTGAGGTTAGCTAATGGGTAAGCCAGTCGGGTGAAATTCTGGACAAAGCGCGGATAATAACATTTTAAACCAATAAAACTGGGTACACTAGTTATACATGTCGATGCAGGCCATTGTTGGATTTCCTTGGTCATTGAATAATCTATATAGATTCCATCCATATAGACAATATGGACAGGAAATGAAAATTTTTTAATCCAAAATTCACACTAGTTGAGCATGCCATACAATTCATTTCATCTAAGGGTTTTTTAGAATAGTGTGTAAGTGATTTTTATGATACCCATAGATTTTTTGTATACTATGATATCATTAATAAATACCACTATAAATTCATTAATATATTGATTGAAAACAATATTCATTATATCCATGAAGATAGAGAGTGAATTAGTTAGTTCAAAATGAATTACTGTAAACTCTTAATGCCCATACCCGATATGAAATGTTGTCTTCGGAATTTGTTCCTTATTTAGACACAACTGAACTCATCTAGTTCAAAGGTCAAATTTTTAAAAATATTGAGTTCCATGAAGTTGATCGAATAAATCATCAATGAGAGGTAGATAATAATTATTCTTTATTATTATTGCGATTATCTACCTATAGTTAATGTAAAACCACGTAGATCCATATGTTTTCATATCATAAAGAACCAGCGATCCCCATGGAGATCCACTCTGGAGGATAAATAATTTATTTTTTCAATTACCCTAGTTGTTTATTTAATTCCAAAAATTCACCACTAGCCATTCTATATTGGGTGTTCGATATGATCCTTGAACCATCAATTAAAGCAACAGAAAACTCAATTTCTCATTCTGTAGGATGTCCAGGTAAATCCTCTAAAAACACGTTAATATAATTTGTGACAATAGGCACATACTCAATTTGAACATTCATTTCCCCAACCCTAGTTAATTAAATCTATTACTCCTCAATAATTGAATTTTGTTGATATACTAGGGGTGGATCTAGATAAGAATCATGTCGTGACGTCTATTCCCTAATGATAATGTACTCTTTATCATCATCAAAAAATTATCCTCCTTCTAAAAATATATTTTCACATCATGGTCTAGAAGCTTTTTTTTACTAATGATTATATCAAATTCAGTCATGGGTATGACAATGAGATATGCAGATAATTAATATTTATATTCCCTAATGGGAACTAATTCATAAATTTTTTTTGGCAATGATACTTACCTTAAGAGTTTTGACGGAAAAATACCTTATTATATAAAATTAGAAATATATAATTTTCATAGAACACTAGGTAGATATGAAACAATGTGATGAACCGAAGTCTGTTAAAGCATTGGATAAATTTGAGGAAACTATTAAATTACCTGCTACCACATCTTTCAAAGCTTCAACCTCAGCTGTAGTGATCACATAAACTTGGCCTTTTTCCCTTGGCGTTTTCTAAGGTGAGTTTTCTTGATGCATAATACATTAATTTGTGTAATTCCCCATTTCTCTACAATTTTAATATTCAACATTGACAACATATTTAATTCATTACAATCAAAAGCTTTGTGGGCTTTGTCACCACACCTTTAACAGACTCCCATTCCCATCAGGCATGTACCGGGTTGTTTCTTCGGACATTTATTATAGGATGGAAATTCAAATTTCCCCATTTTCCCATTATTTCCATTTATTTAGTATTTAGTAGATATCTTCTTTTATTTCATTGCATTAAATTCATAAGACATAGAGAATTACTTTTTCTATCTTGATATCACATGAGAAAATATCTTCGTACAATGAGAAAGATTGTGAGACTAATGCTCAACGGAGAAATGGTTTTAACCCATTAATGAATCAATCAATCTTCCTACTTAGGTTAAATATATAATATTAGACATGCCTTGACAACCTTGTAAATTTGGCCTCATACATTGAGACAATCTCATCTTCCTTTTTCCTCAGACTCAGAAATTACCTTTCCATATCTACTCGATGTTCATGAGGTGTGTATTTTTCTTAGAAAAGTTCTTTAAACTCCCACCATTCCATGTTTGAAACATCATCATATTTTTCTATGTTTTGAATCAACGACCACCATTTATCTACATCTCTTGTGAGGTGATAAACATCCATGAAAACTTTTCCCCTTTCACTACTCCCCAACACATGAAATACTTTCTCTAATGAAATTATCAATTTATCAGTTACAATATTTGTATTCACATTGAATGATGGTGGTTGTTGACTAATGAAGAAGTCTAACATTGATTTACTGCATTGTGGATTTGGGTGCTCCATACGAGTAAGGTTATTATTCATAACCAGAGTGAGTTATCACATTATGGTAATAAGTTGTTCAGCATCAGTTGCATCACCAGCTCCACTATAAGTGTCTTGAGTAGGTGGGAAATCCATAAATGGATTATGTACAATGATATTATTTCCATTCCTTCGACTATGTTCCATTCCTAAACAATATCATTCATAATATTAGTTTATGAATCACAATACATAATTCCAAACTAGTAAAATACCTAACATAAATTGAACAGTTTTTTTATATAATCCATAATCATAAAGAAATGTTTTCCTTGAGGATGTGTTAACTCATAAATCCTTAATAATGGGTTTTAAAGAACATGTGAATTATCTTAAGAATATCCCCCAGAGTGTCATAACCCGAAGTACATCATGGCCCATTGTTGTTGTTAGAAAAAGTGGATACTCAAGAGGGGGGGGGGGGTAATTGAGTTCTAATTAAAATTTATGTTAAAAATATTTCTATTAATAATCCCACAACTTTGAACAACAAGCTATACTGTAGTGAATTTTTAATATATTAAAGGGTTTGTTAGGTTCTCATGATATTGATTAGTTCTCAGTTAATATAATCTGACTATTAGATTATCTTTTTATACTAACCTAATAATTTACAATAAATACAAACACATGATAGTTTAACTATAAAAGTGACTTTAAAACATATTTGTATTAAATGTACTTAGTAGTGTAATATTCAATATAGTTTAAAAAACAATAAATAAGCACAATAGAATTAACCAAGAGATTTTGTTTGAATATGAGTCATAGTCCTCTCAAATAGTTTGTATAAACTATGATCCAAACCCTGTAATGAGGGTCATACAATAGTACGTAGATTGTTCAGGTCCTCATACCTCTAACACAGTTCTACGTGGGAAAACTGAACAATAGCACACATGTTTTCCAGGGAACACTTGACCACTTCCACAATTCACAGTGGGATACAATAACATGTTAAATGTTTGGTGTGAGGATTTAGTATCCTCTAGTTCATACTAGGGGTTAGTGTGTGTCTAAATAGGCATATACACAAACACTACTCAAAAGTTAAATATGAATTAACTACAGAGAAAACAAATGTATAAAGTGTTTAGAATTCTCTGAATGATTTCAGATTTACTCTGGACTCGTTTGGATGTTGCAGATTGTAATTGAGTCCTTTCTGGTGAGGATGACACAAAACAGAGTGTTGTTCTTCTACTCAGCTACAGTTATTCAGCCGTGTGTATATGAAGTTTATTAGGCACAACTACTTGGCTTCAATGTTTGTTCCAGGTGAATGTTCTTCTTGATTCTCTCTTGTTTTCACAGGTTTTCTTCGAGTTCTTCTTTTTGTTTCGTGGTGCTTCATACAAATGTATGCCCCTCATCTTCTTATGTGTTTCTGTCTATGTATATCCTTTTTTTGTGTCGTCTCTTCATCTTTTTTGAGCAGATAGATCTTCCTTTTTATTCTTTTAGATCTAGAAAAAATAATGATTTCTTTTTGACAGGTACTATGTACGGTTCCCTGATATCCAACAAACAACATTAATTAATAGTCGGTGAATTAATTAAGCATATATGATAATTGGAATTAAGTAAGAGTTAATAGAAATTCAAAAGGTTTTCATGACTCTGTGTGAGTCATTAAATTGGTAGGTCATTTGAATTTGCATTGGTATTGGTAGGTCATGTGATCAGCATCGGTATCGATAGGTCATTTGATCAGCATCGATATCGGTAGGTCATTTGACCAGCATTGGTGTCAGTAGGTCATTTGATCAGCATTGTCTTGGTAGGTCATTTGATTAGCATTGGTGCTAGTAGTTCATTTGATTAGTATTGCTATCAATAGGTCATTTGATCAGTATCAGTGTCATTAGGTCATTTGATCAGCATCGGTATCGGTATGACATTTTATCAACATCAATGTCGGTAGTTCATTTGATCATCATTGGTTCGACCGTTCACATCAGTGTGACTGTTGTCATCGGGGTGACCGTTTATCTTCAAAGAGACCATTTTCATCAGTGAGTCCATTGTTATCAGTGATACTGTTGTTATCGGTGTGTCTGTTGTCAACGATGCCTCAAGAAAATAACTAATGGTGAGTCAAAAACATAAAATTTTCACAGAGTGTCTGTAGAGACAAGAATACATCTAGGTCAATAGTAGATCATAAACAATCATAGAGAATCAAAAGTAGACATGATTAGACATATATAAACACATTTAGAACAAATTGAATAAGTAACTAAATTTTATATATATAAAACAATGATTTGTTATT
The DNA here is from genome assembly GCA_963277665.1 of Viscum album. Lineage (NCBI taxonomy): Eukaryota > Viridiplantae > Streptophyta > Magnoliopsida > Santalales > Viscaceae > Viscum > Viscum album. The sequence goes on along the minus strand of OY728125.1, from coordinate 1,914,070,501 downwards.
ATTAAAATAACTATCACACAGAGTGTTCATCAGTTAGATAAAGATCTCCCCTGGCACATATAAACATTGTTCTCCCCCTTAGATATATATATGTTTGTCCCCCTTAGTTATCTACCTGTTCTCCCCCATAGATATATATATACGTGTTCTCCCCCATTGGGATTATCAAAAAGAGGAGGAAAAAATAGATGATCAAAAGGAAGAAGGTTCTAGTAAAATAAAATCTGAGAGAGGTAAAAAAACAATACAAAACAATGGTACAAGGAAAAGACACCCTATCAAAAACAACATACATGACTATTTCTTGTGGTGTAGAGGAGATTTCCCTTTGGTAGAGGGTGGAATGGATGGGCAGAATGGTGGTTTGGTGGATGGTTGATCTAGGAAGATAGAGAGAGGAGGTAGCACAACTCGGGCTGGTAGCATAGTGAGTGCTAAGGTCACTTGCGGTTGAGTAGAAGATCTCCCAGAAGGTGGCTGATGAATGTCTGGATGAATATTTGATATAGTTGAGAGACTGATATTTGACTAGAATCAACACTAGATGGACTGAGAGGCTCATAATTAGGAAGAACAATTTTCTTTTCTTGAACATGAGGATATGGATTGAGCAGATTGATAAAATCCTGAATTACTTCAACACCATATTTCATGGATTTCTCAAAATAAACGTTTTTTTTCATGAAACTCTCTAGAGTGGGAGTAAAATCCTTCAACTATTGGACTTGAGCCTTATAGGATTGAGTGAATGGAGGAAGCCTTAAATTTTCAGTCATGACTTTAAACTGATGGTTCAACTCAATCTAGGTATAAATTTTAGAAAAATAGTAAACCACTTTTTCATTGATCTCTTTCTGAGCCTTAGTAGCATCAGCTGAATACAACTTCACCATCATGTGATTATGATCACTATTTTATTTTATCTTTTTTAGAGATTCTATGTCCAGAACTTTTCCAAAAGCTGCCAATTATTTTTTTATAAGATTGTTTAATGCATTGATCTCATGACCAGTTATCTTGGTCACTTTGGTGGAGCTAGCCTGAGAAAAAATCCGATTTATCGCAACATTCAATTTTCTCAAATCATATTTCTTTATGTGTTCTATAAAATTTCTCAAAACATCCATAATACCAGTGATGGTTGATCTAAATTCACCTGAAAAATATACTAAGGCACATCTCAAATCCTTGAGCGCTTGATTCAGAGAGGTAATATGCCTTCCAATCATCTCACCATTATTGCAAAGGTACAACTTAATACTACATACCGGTATTTAAGTTAATTAATCCATAGCAGCCCTACAAATATTCACAGGAGCATGAGCATGATCATTAGACATTCCTCTTTCATTGTCTCTCTAACTGTGTGAAGAAACTCATCTTTAAATATGTTAAAATCAGATTGTGAAACTGAAGGACCAGGTCTTTCTGCTGTCACTTTCACATTCTCTTCAACTAATCTAGCCTTAACTAGATGGCTTAGCCTTGCTATATGCACTTCTTCTTCCTCTTCCTCTAAATAATCTAATCCAAGAACCGCAAAACCTAGGTGTTCGAACCATGCAGCTTTACAAGAGTTATAATGAGGCATTACAAAAATATCTTTTCTAGAATTTTCACATGAGACTTCCCCACCAACATCAACCACTGTCTGCATTGTCCATTCAGCCTCCGGAGTAGTTTCTTGCTCATCTGAATGAGGTTGTGGATCATCATGGATTATATTGTGACCATCCACTGGTCGATAACTGGCATCATCATCATCAACAACACCATCATCACCATCACCACCATCCTCACCATTTCCATGTTCATTATTGCTTACTGACGTTTCATCGGTACTGTCTTTTCTACTGGATTCATACTACTCATAATTTGATACTTCAGTATCACCTTATTCTTTATCGCCTAGAAGGTGTTCTGACTCAGGTATCTTAAGAGGTGGACTAGCTGGTCCAAATTCCATTCTTCTTTTATTAGGACATACTCTATCAAGATCACTCATATCGTAAAAAGATGAATCGGGTTCCTTTTCTGTATCCACATCATCATCAACTTCAGCTTCCCCTATTTCCTTCTTGAGAAACTCATCAGTGTCCTTAGGAGCTTCTGTATCTTCATGCTCATCACAATAAACACCTTACATATCATGTTTTAAAATGGGATCTCTCATCCCCTTTGGTCACATAGAATGGTCAGTAAAATTAAAGGAGTCATACAACTTATCTTCCTCAGAAATCATGTCGTCTTCCATGGATTCTATTTTACTATCATTCTTTTGAAAATATCATTGTTAATAAAAAATCTACTTCAAGATGAGATACACGCAACTCCATCTTCAACACACCCCAAAAACATAATTACAATAAATATTTTCTTATAATGGAACAAGTTTTTATCCTTCTTGGATGTCTTTACCTTCTCAGCAATATGAATAGTAATATATCTACACAAGTTGGTCTTCTCACAATTCAACAATAAAAATAACAAGAAAACATATTGATACTTTATAGAAGCAAAATCACCTTTTCTGGGACAGATTTGGTGCTGAATAAACATAAACAAGATTATACTTTCTCCATCTAGCTCAGTAGATATTATTCATTTGGATTCAGACATGCCAATCAACATCTCCAGAACAAGTTCATACGAAAAATATATTGTGTTAGAAGGACTGTTACCAATGTAATCCTCATATCTACACCTATGCGGTACCCCCAAACATTTATCCCGTTGCATCGATGAAGAAGTTATCTTCTTCCCTTTGATCACTGAAGAAAATATCACAGCTTCTGCTCCATCCAATATAATATTTAAGTTTAGATAAAACTCATTCACTAGATTTGGGTAGTAGATTCAATTATTATCACAGAACCAGTCATTCCATTCTTGCATATCTGATACCTTTAAAAGTGCAGACTTACTAGATATCACCCATTTGGAACTCACTTCCTTTTCTGTGGCAACCACTCGAGTTTCCAACTCCGGGTTCACTGACCTTTGAGTTGTGATGTTGGATTCTTATCGAGTGCTTTTCGTAGGAGAGAAACCATTAGATTCCTTGCTTTGTTTCTTTTCCTTTTACAGTTAGGTATTTGAGAAGTTTGAGAGGTTGGATGGGTTCCAATGGTTCATGATTCAGAAAATGTAGAGTTGGATGGAGATGGAAGGTCAACAGTTTTTCAAAAAATAAATAGTCACGTGTCATAAATTTTATCATTTAGGGTTAAAATAACAAACAATAATACCAATTTAGTAAAATAATGTCATTTTGACAGACAACCAATTTCATATACTGTATAATTCAAATGGTTATAAATATCGATTTCACTGATCGGTTTTCATAGATCAGTTTTACAGATTGGTTTCACTGATTGGTTTCACAGATCGGTTTCATAGATCGGTTTCACTGATCGATTTCATTGATCGGTTTCACAGATCAGTTTCACATGTCAGTTTCACATATCTGTTTCACAGATCTGTTTTACAGATCGGTTTCACAGATCAGTTTCACAGATCGCTTTCAAAAATCTGTTTCACTGATTGATCATACTAAACTCTTGTTTAATAAAATTTAACCTTTTTGAGAATTAGGGATTGGTGAAAATATCATCCAATTGATGTTCAATGTCAATAAACTCTAGAGAAATATTACCCTTTTTATAATTATCTCTCAAAAAGTGATGTCTGAAATCAATGTGTTTGGTCCTAGATAGAGACACATGATTATTGGAGATGTTAATTGCACAAGTGTTATCAAAATTTATAGACACATGTTGAAATTTTACATCCATAGTCCAACAAAGTCTGTTTCATATAAAGAATATGTGCACAACAACTATGAGCATCAATGTATTCTACTTCAGCAGTAGACAATACAACAGAGTTCTCTTTCATACTACACGATGATACGAGGGACATTCCAAAAATATGACATGTTCTAGATATGATCTTCTTATCTAACTTGCAACCAGCAAAGTCAGCATCTGAATAACTCATTAAGTCAAATGATTTTTCTTTTGGATAAAAAAATCCTAAATTGGCACTATGTTTAATACAATTGAAAATCATTTTAACAGCATGTAAATGATATTATTTAGGATTAGCCTGAAATCTTACACACAAGCATACACTAAACATGATATCTGGTCGACTAGCAGTAATGTAATGTAAGCTTCTAATCATACCTCTATAATTGGTTTGATCAACTAGTTTCTTAGTTTCATCATCATCCAACTTACAGGTGGTACTAATAGGTGTGTCACTTCTCTTGTTACTATCCAAATCAAAACTTTTTAAAAGATCCTTTGTATATTATCTTTGGTTTAAAATAATACCATTGGTTTTATGAAAAATTTAAAAACCCCTAAAATACTTGAGTTCTCCCATTAAACTAATTTCAAATTCAACATTCATAATATTTGAGAAATCAGTACATAAAGAATTTTTAGAAGATCCAAAGATAATATCATCAACAGAGATGTGTAAAATCATAATAGCTTTAGATATTATTTTAATAAAAAGTGTGGGATCTTTAATTACTTTAGTAAAACCTTTAGAGATAAGGAAACTTGTTATTCTATCATACCAAGCTCTTGGAGCTTGTTATAAACCATATAAAGCTTTATAAAGTTTAAAAACGTGATTTTTAAAATGTGGGTTTGAAAATCTAGGTGGTTGTTCAACAAATACCTCTTTAATTTTAAAACCATTTAGAAGGTCACATTTGACATCCATTTGATATAACTTGAAATTAAGATGAGATGCATAATCAAGTAAGACCCTAATTGCTTCTAATCTAGCTACCGATGCAAACGTTTCTTCATAGTCTATTCCTTATTCTTGATTGTAACCTTGTGAAACTAATCTTGCTTTGTTTCAAATGATGTTTCCAGATTCATCAAATTTATTTCTGAACAACCATTTAAAACCTATGGTCAAGGTGTCCTTTGGTCTTTCTACCAATTCACAGACTTTGTTTATTTCAAATTGGTTTAATTCTTTTTGCATAGCCATTAACCACAATTTATCATTGATTACATCATTGATATTTTTACGTTCTACCTTTGAAATAAAGGCATGACGTTCAACCTGATTTCTTAGAGAATCTCAAGTTTGTGTTCCTCTATCCATGTTTCCTAAAATTGCATCTAGAGGATGGTTCATTAGAATCCTAGTTGTTCTAGTAAAGGTAGGATTAAAAACTCTATAGGAATTTCTAGTGATTTAATATCCTAAAAAATCACTTCGTCACTCTTGGATGCAAACTTTTCATGATTATCCAAAGTATTAAGAATAAAGACATTGCAACCAAAAACATTGAAGTAACTAACTTTAGGATTCCTATTATTCCATAGTTCATAAGGGGTATTCCTATGAACAGGTCTAATCAAGACTGTATTTATAATATTACAAGCTGTATTCAGAGCTTCAGCCCAGAAATAAATAGATAAATCATACTCATTGAGCATAGTTCTTGCAATTTCATGAAGGGTTCTATTCTTTCTTTCTACTACACAATTCGATTGAGGTATCCTAGGGGTATATAATATTTGACTATAGCCATTTTGTGAGCAGTAACATTCAAACTCATGATTTTCAAACTCATGACCATGGTCACTTATCAAGGTCTTAATCTTATGTCAACTAAGGTTCTCAACATACATGGAATATTTAGTGAAATAGGAACAAGATTCACTTTTGTGAGCAAGAATTCTTACCAAAGTGTATCAAGAAAATTCATCGACTAAGACATATACACAGTGCTTCCCATTTAAAGTAGAAACTCTAGAAGGTCCAAACAAGTCCATGTAAACTAACTCAAGAGGTTGAGAAGTTGAAACTTCTTTCTTTTATTTAAATGAAGCATTATTTTTCTTTCCCTTTTTACAGGGATTACAAACATTATCAGCTGGGAATTCGGGTATTGGTAGGTCTCTAACTAAGTTCTTTCTAGTCAGTTTTCTAAGAGAATGTATATTACAGTTTCTTAATCTTCTGTGCTATAGACAAGATTCCTTATGAAAAGGATTTAAATAGGTAACTTTCTGTTTGGCTAAAGATTTTAGATCTAGAGCATATAAATTTTCATTTCTTAAGGCAGTAAATACCAAAAAAATTAGAATCAAATACATGTTAAGCATCATTTTCAAATTTAACATTGAAACCATCATCACACAACTGAGAAATACATAACATGTATTATTTTAATTCATCAATGTGTAAAACATTAGAAATTAAAATTGAATCAGTGTTACCAATCTAGCCAAAGCTGATGATTTTTCCTTTTGAATTAACACCAAAGGTGACATGTCCTCCATCAACCTTGAATAATATATTAAAACATTAAAAGCATCCTATCATATGTCTTGAACATCCATTGTACAATTACTGTGTCTTCTTATAGGAACTCTTCAAGAATGTTTCATACAAAACAGGATTTAAAAAAATGATTTTGGTACCCAGATTTTCATGAGTCCAGATAGGTTACCAAGTAAGAATTTTGGTACCCAGATTTGTCTAGTGGGTTTCATACAATCAATAAATTCAAAGGAATTTTAAAGATAAACTTTTTTGAGCAATAATTATGTGAAAATGTAGATGAGACATAAGAGTTTCTAAAACTAGTACTAGTAACATACCATCCAGATTTAGGAATAAATATATTCTTAACAAGTGGTCTCTGTCTAGGATGATAACCTAAACCAGTGGTATTCTTTGGTGAAACATGTTTTCCAAGCATTTGAGTTCTATTATTCATTCCATTTTTGAAATTCTCTAAATCTATTCTAAGTTTCTCATTGGAAAATTTATGTTGAGTATTCTATTTTAACAGTTGATAATTCTTTTCCATTTATACTTTTAATGAAGATTGTACAGTCCTAGTTAAATCATGATATTTCTTTAAGGTTTTATACTTATCCTTCAAATCATTGCATGTACCTTCTAACATATTTCAATATTCAAATAACTGTTCACTAGACATGTTTTTAGAATCAAAATCATCTCCAGAATAATAATAATTTAAAGCAGGAGTATCCTATGATACCTCAAATGTGTTTGTCATGAAACACATATTAGATTTTAGAGATTTTTTATCCTGAGTGGAATCAGAATCACTTGAATTGTCTCTTGAATCACTCCAGGATTCCATTATAGCTTTCTTGTATTTTCTTTAATTATATTCATATTTCCTCTTGAACATTAACTTCGGCCAGTCAACTTTCACATGTCCTTTCCTCTTGAAGTCATAGAAGACTATATCATCCCTTTTAACAGTTCTTTTCTAATCTTTCTTCTAATGACCTTTGTTGTCATAATTTCCTATAGAGTTTGATTTTATGAAAAATTTATTCTACTTATATAATTTCATTAATCTCCTGACTATTTGAGAAATCTCTTCATCACTTTCAAAATATGATTCTCCACTTATTGAGATGCCAGTAGGTATGTGAAATTTATTCTGGTCCTTTTTGTTTGAGGAAGTAGACTTAAATTCCACTGACTTCCTCTTTGGTTCATCATTTTCCTCTTTTTTCATTTATCTTTTATTCATACATAATCAAATTACCTATTAACTCTTTAAAATTTAATGAACTTATATCACATATCACTTTTATTGAAAAGGATGTGCCTCTCCATCTTTCTAGCAGACATCTTAGTATACAAATGATTTTCTCTTTTGGAGGAACAACTATTCCAAGTGAGCTCACTGTATTTACAATTTCGTTGAACCTGAGATACATATCATAAATATGTTCTTCAGGCATCATTTTAATGTTTAAATATTTAATATTGTAGGTATTCAATATCATTTCCATAACATTAGTTGTTCCATCATAAGAAATAGCCAAAGTATCCCAGCTTTCATAAGAAGTTTTAGAAGCAGATATTCAATTAAATTATTCATCTCTTAAATCACAATATAGGAAATTCATTTTTTTTAAATTATTTTTTATGATGTTTTAGTAGGTTCATCCCAAATAGTTCTTTCAGTTTTCGGAATCTTATACTGAGTCTCTATAGCAGTCCAGATGTCAAACCCCATACTTTCTAAATGATTTTTCATTTTCAGTTTCCATTGGGCATAATTAACAAAATTAAATAAAGTTATCAATTTGGTAGAAGAACCTTCTATTATATTATTCATAATTATATTTTAGAAAATATATTTAAAGATATTAAATTTATAACTAAAAGAAATTTATGATCATTAAGATACAACTAAAATCACAGTTGAAAACAGAGTGTTTTGAAATCCTTCATTAAGAACAATAATCAAATACCAAATGTTGGTCAGAGTGGATACTCAGGGGGGGGGGGGGTTAAGTGAGTTCCAATTAAAATTTATGTTAAAAAAATTCATATTAAAAACCCACCAAATTGATACAACTAGATAATCTGTTGTGAATTTGTAATACCGTAAAGGGTCAGTTAGGTTCTCAAGAGATTGATTAGATCTAAGTTACTCTAATTTTACGATTATATTAGCTTTTGAAACTAACTTAATCTTTACAATAAATTCTAACACTTTCTATTATAACTATCAAATATTATTTAAAATTGATTTGTATATAAAGTATTTAGCAGTGGGATGTTCAATATAGTTTATAACACAATAAAGAAGCACATCATGATTAACTAAGAGTTCAGTCTCAAGATGAGATTTATTCCTCACAAAAAGTTTGTATATACTATGATCTACACCATGGATCGAGGGTTTTAAAATAGTACATAGACAATTCAGTTCCTCATACCTCTACCACAGTTCTATGTGGGAAAACTAAGCAATATCACACATGCTATATAAGTCACACTTGATCTCTTCCACAATTCCCAGTGGGATACAACAAGGTGTAAAAAGTTTGGTGTGAGGATTTAGTATCTTCTAGTTAATCCCAGGAGTCAGTGTCTGTCTAAATAGACAAATGCACACACACTACTCAAATGTTAAATACAAATTCACTATAGAGAAAATAAATGGATAATGAGTTTGAATGATCTGAGTGATTGTAGATTTTCTCTGGACTCATATGGATGTTGCATATGGTAATTGAGTCCTTTCTAGTGAGGATGACAAAAAATAGAGTGTCGTTGTTCTTCTCATCTACAGTTTATCAGCCATGTGCATATGATGTTCAGTAGGCACAACTACTTGGCTTCAGTGTTTGTTCAAAGTGAATGATCCTACTGAAGCTCTCTGGTTTCCACAGGTGTCCTTCATGTTCTTATTTTTTATTTTTTGTGATTCATACACACATACGCCCCTCATCTTCTTATGTGTTTTTGTCTATGTATATCCTTTTTTTGTGTCATCTCGTCATCTTTTCAGAGTAGATAGATCTTCATTTTAATTCCTTGAGATCTGTAAAATATAATGATATCTTTTTGGTAGGTACTAGGTACGGTTCCCTAGAATCCAACATAAATCATTAATTAATAGTCATTGCATTAAATTAAGAAAATATGACAGTTATAATTAAGTAAGAGTTAATAGAAATTCAAACAGCTTTCATGATTGTCGGTGATTCCTGATATCAGAAGGTCATTTGAATATGCTTCGGTATCGTTAGTTCATGTGATCAGCATCGGTAACAGTAGGTCATTTGATCATCATCAGTATCGGTAGTTCATTTGATCAGCACCAGTTCCAGTAGGTCATTTGATCAGCATCAGTATCGATAGGTAATTTGATCAACATCAGTGTCGGTATTTCATTTGAACATCGTCGTTATCTCTTATTGTTTGATCATCATCGGTGTCGGTAGGTCATTTGACCAACATCGGTTTTAGGTGGTTATTTGATCAGCATCGGTGTCGGTACGTCATTTGATCAACATCGGTGCGACTGTTCTTATCAGTGCGACTGTTGTCATCAGTGAGACCACTATCATTGGTGAGACCGTTTTCATCGGTGTGACTATTTTCATTGGTGAGACCATTGTAATTGGTGAGACCGTTGTCCTTGGTGAGACCGTTGTCATCGGTGCGACTGTTGTCATCGGTGCCTTTAGAAAATAACTAACGGTGAGTCAAAAACATAAAATTCGCACAGAGTGTCTGTATAGACCAGAATACTTCCAGGTCAATAGTATACCATTAAAAATCATAGATAATCATATATAGAAATTATTAGACAAATATAAACACATTTACAACAAATTGAATCAATAAATAAATTTGATATATATAAAACAATGATTTTTGATTATTAAAATAACTATCACACAGAGAGTTCAACAGTTGTTTAACAGGATAACCCATTCATGACCGAAACTCATTGTCGTAGTCTTCACACCAAGGTAAATATGTTCCAACGCCGCCTCTACCTTCTTTTATCCATACATGGATGTATTGCTTATAAAAATCTCAAAATCTCTATATTACCAAAATTCCATGATGTACTTCAATTCAAATACCCAAGGTCTATCTTAGGGTAATTTTCTCTAATCAGGTTTCTATAAAATAAAGCATCAAATGTTTGTAAAAAAATTCCTCTGATACCAACTATAATGCCTCAACCCAAGTTACCCAGATTCAGTACATTATTACATCACATTGGCATGATCACAAGGGATAAAAACCATATTGACCGAGAAGTTTATTAGACTTGGGTGTACTAGATACAAACATAAGTTTTACATTACATTATGAAATGAAAAAAAAACAACATTGTGTCTCCTTTGAACACATTCATCACCCTTATACTATCCTTGTAGGTCACACATATTCTACTTCTTCACATCTAGGGAAATATAAAACATGGAAAGGGGAGAGCTCAATTGCTCAGTACAGATAACAATTAAGCATAATCTTTAATACAAAACCATAAACATTTATGGCAATGCATAAAACCAAAACACAATCCTTTTAAACATAAACACCAACATAATATGGTAATGATAATATCTAATCATCCAATTTACTTCTTCACATGAATATTCTACTAGTTGAATAATCACTTGTAATATCAATAGACAATTTCATAATGACGGAATTCTTATTGCCGAACATCAAAACCACATAGTCAAGGCCTCGTTCCAAGACAAAAAATATTATTTTTCAATACTTTTTTCTAAGACACTAGTTTCTCTCATGAGACCTACCAATGTATCGATGAGTAATAGAGGGCTCCACCCGTCACTTATTACGTCCAACGCATTTTTCATATGAAAAGGTTGAAACATAACATAAACATTCTTATTAAAACTGGCATAAAAAATGTCAGTACGTTAACCATAAACCATGAATTGTATAAATATAACACATCCATAGTCAAACATAACACACAAAATTCAAAACAATATGGAAGAATGTATCATAATAAATAAACTTAAAAAAGTGTAAAATCCACCAAAGGATGTCAAAATATATGAAATCAAAACTAATTGAGAAAAATATATCATTATATTGAGATCATTTAAATGATACATAATTATAAATGAAAAAATATATTTTGAAAATATTATTATAATCTTCTAAGAGAAGCTTCGAAGATGTTTTAATGGTAGAAAATATTCGCACCATCAATATATGTTAACAAACATTATTTCCTTAATTTTTTCGAAAAGGTCATAATGAACCTTGTTTAGAAAACAGAAGATTGATTCCTTTATAAACATTTAAAAAAAACTCAAAAAAGCGTATAAACGACTTTATACCATATTCTATGAAATAGTAAACATGTTTTGAAATATATTTTTATGAATTACATATGTGGATGATAATGAGGTCCCAGTAGATACTCAAATATAAAAAACCTCAGACAATGAAGAGATTGTAGAATTAACCCTTACCTTGTAATTTTCCTTGGATGATTGTATATTAACCTCTTGTATAATAGTTATATCATTGTTATTATATTATAAAAGAACAAAATTCATAAATATGATATTATATATGATATTCTAATATTGCATTTTTAACAATATTTCCGTTGCATCATAGTTTCAGGTGTTAACTGATTCATTTTCCATCATATCTTTTCTTAAGTAAGTCTAGTTTGATAAATATAGTATGTATTTGATTCACATATTTATATATATATTGATATCAGGTTCTTAATCCTTATTTTTATTCATAAAATGAAAATTATTCGTGAATGGTTATGATGGCGAATGAATCTCATCACGTTCGTGGAGACAGTAATCTGTACGTACGCACGAGCGACAAGACCATTATATTGATGGTGAAATAGTATGTAATTTGATGGTATAAAATATATAAAGATTAATTGAAATTTCATATTAATTATTTACATCAATTATACACATTATTATACGAATCCAAATGATGATGTCTAGAATAACAATGTATACCACGATGTGGGGATGGTAAGTCATGCGTACACACTTATAGGGATATTATCATTCATAGGAAGGATCGAACAATATATATGTTCATAACATATTTATAATAACATAGAATTATGTAGAAGGTACTGGAGTTGTTATTAAGTATGGAATCAATAATGATATAGGAAGTGGAAGAAGAAAATAACATTGAATGAGGTGATGAAATTATTACCTCTTCTTCGGGTGCTTCCTTTGGATTTGATCAAAAGTGATCCTTAAGATGGCTTCTAAACAATTTATGGATTATAACTTGATATAGGGTAGTTGAGAGGATATTAGAGTAGGGGTTGGCCAAAGACAAATGGCTTGGGAGGTGTGATTTTGCGAGAAGTGGGAGTACCCATTTATAAGATAGGTGAGGGTCACTTTTGGAAAAGATGGAAGTATTATTTTATTATACAATAATATTCAGTTTATAATATAAGGCCCCAGCCTTAAACCTTACTTAATCTTGAGTTATTACAAGATTACACATTGAAGATCTTTTCGGGTTTAGAGTTTTAGATAATTAGATCCTAAAACTTGCATTACATTCCACATATAAACAAAGTGGTTACATAAAGATAGTATTCTTATTTCCCATCAATGGAATCATAGTTAAAATAAAACATGGATTCTATATTGACACTTCCTTGACACTATCATCATATCATGTACCTTTCCCTTTACCTATGAAAAACATTTCAAAAAACATGGGATGAGCATAAAATGCTCAGTAAGGGATATAAAAATATGGAAAGGAAACATGGGTACATATATACATAAGAATGAAATCATACATTACCCATAAAACATAAGCACTTTAACATACATCATCAAATCATGAATAAATCATAGAAATCATAAGACATAAAGGTATCTTGAGGCATTCATAACATTCTTACGTAGGGAGTAACCCTCTTGGTTACATTTGGAATACCCATCATAGTATATTTCCTAAATATCTTCGGAGAAACCTTAATGTTTTACTCCTTCGCGTTACCCAATGCATTGGAGAGTTATATTGGGCTCACCCGCCCTTAGTTTATCACGGAACCACCCGTCTTCATAATAATGCCCAAGAACCTCAACATAATCGTATCACATAAAACATGCATAAAGGAAACATAACATTCCAACATTTTAATCACAAGATAACAATAAGACACATTGATATAAAAAAATTATGAAAACCATTTTCATTTCCAAAATAAAAGAAAAGTAAAACATGGTATTTATTTTTCTTTTAAAAAGAAGGTATGGCTTGTAGAGGAAGCCGAAACTCAAATAATGGTCATGATGGCGGAGAAGTCATTGTCACCACATACTTACGACAAAAACATTCCCTTTTGTCATTTAGTAAATGCTTCGTATAAAAAATATTCCTTTTGAATAAACGTAAAAGTCAAAGGGGTTTATACACCATATAAAAGAAGGTTGTGTATAAAACAAAATATCCCTCAATGAAAGGAGATTGAGACGAAGTCCCATACCTCGGGTCCGACTTGACTCGATCGTTCTTTAATGTCCTGAATAATAAACATGAGTTAATTTCTACTTGCTTAAGAATTTTTTTAAGTTCATTATTCCTTTTATATCACTTATTTCCATTTCATGAACACTATGTAATTATTTAAGTTAATAACGGTCGTTTTAACAATCATTGGTACTTGAGTCAAAAATAAACCCTTTATAATTACAAGTTGTTCATGTATCCATTATATCCAGAATTAAAATCATGATTTATATATCATATATATCCTGTATATAGATGAATTTATAATTTTACATAATCATTTAGAGGTGAGAAATGAAATGCACCGTTCAGGGAGACGGTAAGCCGTACGTACGCATGAACACTACTTTCTTTTTTAATTCGTATTTTATAGAATGGAATCATAATGATATAAAGTTATATTATAATTCCAGTATAATATCATATATAATATCATAGTTCAATCCTTTATACGTCCCACATATGGTATTTAATGAATCAAATCACTTTAAGGGGGTGGTAGTCAGCACTTTCTTAAATGAAGATATCGCGTTTACCCATAATGGAAACCATAATGGTATGCCCAAAATGAAAAATAAAGAAGCATAAGGAAAACATAAACATATTATATATCATATATAAATATAGTGACATCTTAATGGCCACCTTTGAAGGTGTTAAAAGAATGTTGAACAATCATCGTTTCGGGAGGCATTAATTCACCATCCACGGAAACAATATGTCCTTTAACCATTAGATGTAGGTGTGTGTAAGTGTAGCTCGAATACTTCTTATAAAAACATCCTAGTATATTTAAGATACTGGAGTTGTTACAACAGAAATGAATAAATAGTTTTTAGGGTGATGGAGAAGCAAAATAAAACAAAAGGACTCAAGTGAAGACGTTACCTTAAAATCGGGTAACTCCCTTTGGTTTGAGCTCAAAGGCTTCCTTGGGAAGCCTTCTGCCCAACGTGATGCTTACAGGAGTATGAGAGGGATGTGGAGAGAAAAAATGGGCAGGGAAATGCTGAGCCAAAGGCTTTGGGAGAGTGTGTAAGGAGGTAGAGGTGGGGTCCTTTTATAGGAGGAGAGGAGGGGCACTCATGGAAAGTAAGGAAATGTTACTTTATTTGAAATTGATTTTCGGATTCAAAAGGTCCCACATTGAAATAATTCGAGGTTAAGGTGATAATGGTTCGAAATACACTCATCCAATAGGTTTTGGACATGTGTAGGGCATATATTGTACATTATCATTTCATTTTATTTAAATCCTTTATTAATGAGGTAATTGCTGCATCATCATGATGTCATAAATAATTTAATTTATTTAAAGTCTAAAAATTATGAAAAAAATACTATGATGTAGGAAATATTTTTAGATTTCCAATGAATATTTATATTCTAAAATATCATCTATGTAGTCAAAATTAAAAATGTTTTAATCAGGTGATACATTCTTGTTATATTTATTTTCTTTAAAAAAAATAAAAAGATAACAAGTCACTTTCCACAAACGTGATTCCATGGGGTCCCCAAGTTTAGCACAAGGCATCCCATTGTCGGCCATGATAAAAACAGTATCCTTAGGACACATTTTTTGGTCTTTTTGTATTATTATGATATCATTTTATTATCTTTAACTACCTGATTACTCATTAATCAAGATAATTGAAGATAATTATCATCATTACTATTCATAATGTCCAAAAATAAAAGAGTCTTAATTACATAATTTGGACCTTCTTATTACAAATATTTAATCCATTTTACCAAATTCCAAAGACATAAATTGCAATAATTGATTTAAAAATAATTCTCGTTGTCAAAACAAATAGCGGGTTTTTTTGAAACAATATCTATGAAAAGTTTGGCATTAGTTTATGACCAATTCCAAAGTGAAATTAATCCTAGTGACCACCATTGGATTAAATGGTAAAAATATATTCATATTACACTTTAAGACCAATTAAAAGCATAATCTAACCATATAATTAAATTAAATGAAAAAGCAGTTATGATGTAAAATGCAGTATTTTTCACTATTCATTAAAAATTGATCATTGTCAGAAAAATACAAAAAATTTATCCAAAGTAAATTTCAATGTCCCAATAATAATGAATATGTTTATTTTGACAAATATTTATTATAAAATTTTCAAAAGTTTGATTTAAAAAGGGTTTGCCATCAAAAGGCAGTAAAACAATCTTTTAAGAATATTAGTGTATTCCATGCATAAGATTGTATTTATTTTCATTTTAAGCCTCTAAAACACTATATTAATCATTAATAGACATAGATAAAAATATATATTATTCATTACTTACTTGGGATGTTACATCCTTCCCCCCTTTAGAAAATTCCTTCCCTGCAATTTATTTACTTATCGAATAAATGGGGGTACTTATCCCTCGTTGCATTTTCAGATTCCCATGTTGCCTCTTCCATCATGTGGTTTTTTCACAAAACCTTTACCTCATTAATCACCTTATTCCATAACACTTGCTCCCTGTGGTAAAGAATCTGGACCGGTTGTTCCTCATAATATAGGTTCTCTTCCAGCTGAACTACCTCTGGACTGAAAACATGAGATGGATCTGGCATATACCTTCTCAACATCGAAACATGAAAAGAATTGTGTACCTGAGATAAACTCCGAGGTAAAACCACTCGGTAAGAAACTGATCCAACTCTCTCCAGAATTTTACATGGTCCAATGAACCTTGGACTCATCTTTCCTTTCTTACCAAATCGCATCACACTTTTTCATGGTGAGACTTTGAGAAAAACATGATCACCTACCTCAAAAGTTAGATCCTGCCTCCTATTTTCTGCATAACTCTTCTGCCTACTCTGAGCTGTTCTCATGTGTTTATGAATCAGCTGAACATTTTATGCCATCTCTTCTACCAATTCTGGTCCCATCAACTTCCTTTCACCCACTTCATCCCAGAAAGCTGGAGTTCGACACCGCTTACCATATAACACCTCAAATGGTGCCATCTGTATACTGGAATGAAAACTGTTATTATATGAAAATTCAACCAAAGAAAGATGTTTGTCCAAACTTACCTGATAATCCATCGAACAAGCTCGTATCATATCCTCCAAGGTCTGAATTGTTCGTTCTGACTGCCCATCTGATTGAGGATGAAATGTTGTACTAAAATTTAATTCAGTACCCAACGACTTCTGAAGACCTTTCCAAAATTTAGAAGTGAACCTGGGATCACGATCAGATACAATGGAGAGGGGAACTCCATGTAATCTGACTATCTCTTTATGATTCAAACGGGAAAGTTTATCTGGGGAAAAAGTATCTCGTATAGCAAGGAAATGAAAAGATTTAGTCAAGTGATCAACAATAACCCAGATTGCATTATTACCTCGAGATGTCTTTGGTAATCCCACAACAAAGTCCAGGGATATATTCTCCCATTTCCACTCTGGCACTGGTAAAGGCTGAAGCATCCCTTTCGGTAACTGCCACTCTGCTTTAACCTGTTGACATGTCAAACACTTCACAGTAAAATCAGCAATATCTCTTTTCATTCCATCCCACCAGTAATACTCCGGCAGATCTCTGTACATCTTAGTACTGCCAGGATGAACAGAAAACAGAGAACTATGAGCTTCACATAACAACTCTCTCTTTAACTATGAATCACAAGGCACACACAATCTCTTCCCAAATCTCAAAACGCAATGATTATCAATGTTGAATTCAGGCAACTTACCTTTCTGAACTAGCTCTACCTTTTTCTGCAACTCACTGTATTGCTTCTATGCTTGTTTGATTATATCTAATAGAGATGATCTCACTGATAACTGAAACAAAACAGACGAACTTCCTACACCAACAACTTCTATTCCAAAGTTAATCAAATCCTTAACCAAAAGATCATGTTCCAAACGCAACATTGCTAATGAAGCATTACTTTTTCAACGTAAAGCATCAACCACTTTATTTGCTTTTCCCGGATGGTAATGAATTGTACAATCATAATCCTTGATTAATTTCAGCCATCTCCTCTGTCTCATGTTTACCTTTTTCTGAGTGAATATATATACTTTAATCTTTTGTGATCAGTATATATTTCACACTTTACTCCATACAAATGATGCCTCCAAATTTTTAAATCGAAAACAACAGTAGCTAATTCCAAATCATGTGTAGGGTAATTTACCTCATGAGTTTTCAACTATCGTGAAGCATAAGCAATTACCTGGTCATTCTTCATTAGGACGCAACCAAGTCCTTTCAATGAATCATCACTGAATATAACAAACTCACCATTCCAGGAAGGTAGTGCCAAAACTGGAGCATTCACCAATCTTCTTTTCAATTCCTGAAAACAATCATCACATTCTTTTGTCCAGATAAACTTAACACCCTTCTGAGTTAGCTTAGTCATTGGACTAGATAATCGTGAAAAATTTCTAACAAACCTTCGGTAATAGCCTTCCAAACCAAGGAAGCTATGAATCTCAGTTACATTTGTGGATCTTGGCCAGTCTTACACAACTTTTGTTTTTGTAGGATCAACAGTTATCCCATCTTTAGAAACAATGTGACCAAGGAAAGAAATTTGTTGCAACCAAAACTCACAGTTGATGAATTTTCCATATATTTTCTTTTCTTTTAAGGTTTTCAAGATAACCCTTAAATGTCTTTCATGCTCCTCTTTACTTTTAGAAAACACCAAAATATCATCAATGAAAACCACCACAAACTTATCCAAGAACTCAAGGAAAATTCTATTCATTATGTCCATGAATACAGCAGGTGCATTTGTTAGCCCAAAAGGCATTACTACAAATTCATAATGGCCATATCTTGTACGGAACGCGGTCTTCGGAACATCTGCTTCCTTTACCTCCAGCTGATGGTACCCCGATCTCAATTCAATCTTTGAAAAATACTAAGCTCCCTAGATCTGATCAAAAAAATCATCGATATGAGGCAAAGGATATTTGTTCTTAACAGTGATGTTATTCAAGGATCTATAATCAATGAAGAGTCACATTAAACCATCTTTCTTTTTAACAAATAAAATAGGAGCACCCCATGGTGATGTGCTAGGTCGAATGAAACCTTTCTCTAATAAATCTTGCAATTGCTCCTTCAACTCAAAAAGTTCAATTTGAGCCATTCGATAAGGGGGTTTTGAAATTGGCTTAGCATCAGGAACTAAGTCAACAGTAAACTCAACTTCCCGATCTGGTATTATTCTAGGCAACTCATCAGGAAAAACATCAGGATACTCATTTACCACTGGCACATCATTAATCTGAACAGTTCCATTATTTTCAATGATGTGTGCAAGGTAACATTCATTTCCATCTTTTACAAGTTTCTTGGCCTCTTGATAAGTTATCAACAGTAAGGGTTCATTCTTGTACACAAACTGAAAGTCATTATGAAAAGAAACTTCTTTTGCTCTACAGTAAATCTTAGCATGGTAAATAGAGAGCCAATCCATACCCAGGATAACATCAAACTCTACTAGAGGTAGGACAATAAGGTTTGAAAGTAGGTTCTTTCCACAGATAAGGATATGAAGATTCTTATAAATTCTTTTTGCCTCAACATTTCCCCCGGGTGTTTTTACCAAAAGTTCAGGAGTCATTTATTGAGATGGTATTCCCATTTTACTAGAAAAGTTTTCAGAGATGAAAGAATGTGTAGTCCCCGAATAGAACAACAGACTGACATAATCTGAAAAAACAAACAATGTACCTGATGCAACTTCATTTGATGGCCCGACATCTGCTGAAGTAGTTGCAAAGGATTTCACCACCCCTTTCTTCTTGTAGTCAAACTGCTTCCTATCACTCAAGCTCTTTTTCGGACACTCATTTTCATAGTGAACCATCTCATTGCACTTAAAACATTTCACTAACTGTAAATCAAATTTGGTCTTACCTTCAACTTGATCTTTTTCAGTGCAATCACGAGCCTTATGTACCATCTTACCACATCGGTAGCACTTTCCAGATTTCATAAGACATTCCCCAGCATGCCTTTTTCCACATTTGTCACAAACTGGAAACATAGTTTTCTTACCATCAGACTTTTTTGAAGAATTCTTCCCTTTCTCCTGACACCTTGGTCTCTTCTTCTGCTGGTTGTTATAGAACACTTGATCACCGGTAAACTCCATTTCCACCTTCTCAGCACATCGGACAAGCTTTTCATAACTTTTAAACTCACGAGAAGCAAATTCCCTTCGATAGTTTGGCTTTAATCCTGAGTAAAAACGATTGATTTTACTATCAAGGTCTCTGATAAAATTTGTAGTATACCTTGCCAATCATGTGAACCTTTCTTCATAGGCAGCCACTGAGTCTTCCTCTTTCCTCAATTCCAATAAATGTTTTTCCATCCTAAGTCAAACAGCCTTAGGAAAATACTTTTCAACAAAAATACATTTGAATTCATCCCAGTCGAGATCATCAATCTCATTTGCGTCCCTGATATTTTTAATCATCGACCACCACTGATCTGCTTCACCCTACAAACGGTAAATAGCAAGACTAACCTTTTGATTGTCGGAACACCCCATGACATCAAAAATCTTCTCCAGTGCTTTAATCCACCCTTCAGCTAACACAGGTTCATATGATCCTCTGAATGATGGGGGATGTTCCCTCATGAAATGATCCACCACTGACATGTTCCTATGCGGTTGATCTGGCTAATCTTGTCCATGGATACCACCACCATTTCTTGCGTGAGTCAACTGGGCCATTACTATAAAAAACTATTCAGTTCCAATTCCGACCATCTCAGGATGCTGATTCGGAAGGTTATTTCCTTCTGCATGCCTTCCTAGCACTGCTTCCCTGTTCCCTCTGCGGAAAACCATTCTGAACAAACATGTCTTAGATGAAGAAACATGGTAATCTTCAAATACTATATCACTACAGTTTGACCATAAAAAAATATTTTTTGGATAATCATTTAATAGAATTCTAACTCCTAAAGTTATCTAAACCGACCTCTGATACCCACTATACGGGACCAGCCTTAAACCTTACTTAATCTTGAGTTATTACAAGATTACACATTGAAGATATTTTCAGGTTTAGAGTTTTAGAGAATTAGATCATAAAACTTGAATTACATTCCACATATAAACAAAGTGGATACATAAAGATCGTATTCTTCTTTCCCATCAATGGAAACATATTTAAAATAAATCCTGGATTCTTTCTTGAAACTTCCTTGACACTATCATCATATCATGTACCTTTCCATTGACCTGTGAAAAACATTTCAAAAAACATGGGATGAGCATAAAAAGCTCAGTAAGGGATATAAAAATATGGAAAGGAAATGTGGGTACATATATACATAAGAATGAAATCATACTTTACCCATAAAACATAATCACTTTAACATACCTCATCAAATCATGAATAAATCATAGAAATCATAAGACATAAAGGTAACTTGAAGCATTCATAACATTCTTACGTAGGGAGTAACCCTCTTGGTTACGTTTGAAATACCCATCACAGTATATTCCCTAAATCACTTCGGAGAAACCTTAACGTTTCACTCCTTCATGTTACCCAATACATTGGAGAGCTATATTGGGCTCACCCGCCCATAGTATATCACGGAACCACCCGTCTTCATAATAATTCCCAAGAACCTCAACATAATTGTATCACATAAAACATGCATAAAGGAAACATAACATTCCCACCATTCAATCACAAGATAAAAATACAACACATTGATATAAAAAAATTATGAAAACCATTTTCAATACCAAAATAAAATAAAAGTAAAACATGGTATTTATTTTTCTTTTAAAGAGAAGGTATGACTTGTAGAGGAAGTCGAAACTCAAATAATGGTCACGGCGGCGGAGAAGTCGTTGTCGCCACATACGTACGAAAAAAACATTCCCTTTTGTCATTTAGTAAACGCTTCTTATAAAAAATATTCCTTTTGTATAAACATAAAATTCAAAGACGTTTATACACCATATAAAAGAGGGTTGTGTATAAAAAAAATATTCCTCAATGAAAGGAGATTGAGACGAAGTCCCATACCTCGGGTCTGACTTGACTCGATCATTCCTTAATGTCATGAATAATAAAATTGAGTTAATTTCTACTTGCTTAAGATTTTTTAAGTTCATTATTCCTTTTATATCACTTATTTCCATGTCATGAACACTATGTAATTATTTAAGTTAATAACGGTCGTTTTAACGATCATTGGTACTTGAGTCAAAAATAAACCCTTTATAATTACAAGTTGTTCATGTATCCACTATATCCAGAATTACAATAATGAAGTATATATCATATATATCCAGTATATACATGCATTTATAATATTACAAAATCATTTAGAGGTAATAAATGAAATGCACCGTTCATGGAGACGATAAGCCGTACGTACGCATGAATGCTACTTTCATTTCAATTTCGTATTTTATAGAATGGAATCATAATGATATAAAGGTATATTATAATTCTAGTATAATATCTTATATAATATCATAGTTCCATCCTTTATACATCCCACATATGGTATTTAACGAATCAAATCACTTTGAGGGGGCGGTAGTCCGCACTTCGTTAAATGAAGATATCGCGTTTACCCATAATGGAAACAATAAAGGTATGCACAAAATAAAAAATACAGAATCTTAAGGAAAACATAAACTTACTATATATCATATATAAATATAGTGACATCTTAATGGCCACCTTTGAATGTGTTAAAAGAATGTTGAACAATCATCGTTTCGAGAGGCATAAATTCACCATCCACGGAAATAGTATGTCATTTAACCATTAGATGTAGGTGTGTGTAAGTGTAGCTCGAATCCTTCTTATAACAACATCCTAGTATATTGATGATACTAGATTTTTTACAAAAGAAATGAATAAAAAGAGTTTAGGGGGTTGGAGAAGCAAAATAAAACAAAAGGACTCAAGTGAAGACATTACCTTAAAATCGGGTAACTCCCTTTGGATTGAGCTCAAAGGTTTCCTTGGGAAGACTTCTTCCAAAAGTGAGGCTTCAAGGAGTAAGAGAGGGATGTGGAGAGAAAAAATGGGTAGGGTTTGGCCGAGGCAAAGGCTTTGGGAGTGTGTGTAAGGAGGTAGAGGTGGGGGCCTTTTATAAGAGGAGAGGAGGGGAACTCTTGGAAATTAAAGAAATGTTACTTTATTTGAAAATGATTTTCGGATTCAAAAGGTCCCACATTGATATAATTAGAGGGTAAGGTGATAAGTGTTCTAAATCCACCCTTCAAATAGGTTTTGGACATGTGTAGGTCATAGATTGTACATTATCATTTCATTTTATTTAAATCCTTTATTAATGAGGTAATCGCTGCATCATCATGATGTCATAAATAATTTAATTTATTTAAAGTCTAAAAATTATGAAAACAATTCTATGATGTAGTAAATATTTTTATATTTCCAATTCATATTTATAGTCTAAAATATCATCTATGTAGACAAAATTTAAAATGTTTTAATCAGGTGATACATTCGTGTTATACTTATTTTCTTTAAAAAAAATAAAAAGATAACAAGTCACTTTCCACAAAAGTGATTCCATGGGGTCCCCAAGTTTGTCACAAGGAATCCCATGGTCGGCCATGAGACAACCAGTAGCCTTAGGACACATTTTTTGGTCTTTTTGTATTATTATGAAATCATTTTATTATCTTTTACTACCTGATTACTCATTAATCATGATAATTAAAGATAATTACCATCGTTACCATTCATAATGTCCAAAAATAAAACAGTCTTAATTACATAATTTGGGCCTTCTGATTCCAAATATATAATAAATTTTACCAAATTCCAAACACATAAATTTCAACAATTGATTTAAAAATAATTCTCGTTGTCAAAACAAATAGCAGATTTCTTTGAAACAATATCTATGAAGATTTTGGCATTAGTTTATGACCAAATCCAAAGTGAAATTAATCCTAATGACCACCATAGGATTAAATGCTAAAAATATATTCAGATTACACTTTATGACCAATTAAAAGGATAATCTAACCATATAATTAAATTAAATGAAAAAGAAGTTATGATGTAAAATGTAGTATTTTTCACTATTCATTAAAAAATGAACATTGTCAGAAAAATACCAAAAATTTATCCAAAGTAAATTTCAATGTCCCAATCATAATGAATATGTTTATTTTGACAAATATAGATTATAAAATTGTCAAAAGTTTGATTTAAAAAGGGTTTTCCATCAAAAGTCAGTAAAACAATCTTTTGAGAATATTAGTGTATTCCATGCATAAGATTGTATTTATTTTCATTTTAAGCCTCTAAAACACTATCTTAATCATTAATAGACATAGATAAAAATATCTACTATTCATTACTTACTTGAGATGTTACATATAATGTCTCCAAAAAAAATTATTTCTAGGATAAGGTGTGGTTGGTTATAAAACAACTCAACCAATCGGTTTTAGATAGTTTTATGTCACCATATTAACCATATATTGTAGATTTAAGTCTTCAGTAAATAGTTTAACTTTATTCATGTATTCGTGTATTTTCATAATAAATGGTTATTAAAATTACAATAAAATATTAAGAGAACATCAAGTGGTTCATTATTAGTTTATCTAAACATATATAACTCTTTTTTGAATCATTATATTTTTTGGAATATTATATCTATTAATAATATAGTATTCTTTTAAAAACCCCATTTTTGTCGATTTTGACACAATTTAGTTTTTAATTTTCGTGAAAGTAATAAAAAAATTATCACATCAAAAAAATATTATTTAATCAACCCTGAAATTTCATGTTAATCAAAAAATTTCGTGGCATACATCAAAGGTTTCAATTTACAATCATATTATTATTTATAATATCAATTATTTTAATTGTACACTAATAAAGTAATTACTAAATCATCATTGTGTCATAAATAAATTTAATTATATGAAGTATAAAAATTAAAAAAAATATAGTTATATATGAAATCTTTTTATATTTATAAATAATATTTATAGTCTAATTTTTCTTATATATAACCCTATATTGAAAATGTTATAGGTATTAAACGATGAATTTAACACTTTTATATTTTCTTTAAATAAAATAATAATAAATATTCTAATCAAATATAAGTAGACCAAAAGGTTCATATATTATTCCTAAAAATGATTTTTGATGAAATAATTTTATCTAATATATTTAGGACAAGTTTTAGGGTAATTATAATGACATTTTTATGTTTAATTACCCTATTTAATATTTATCATGGTAAATAAAATTCATATGTTTCTATTCATAAAAAATTATTTTCATCCCATTGAACCAAATTTTACTTAATGATGTCTACCATGTCTCTCAGATTTTTAAAATTCAATTAAAAGTTGTGGTAAAATTACGTTTTATGCAAATTTTGAAATGTTCGTAGATGGTGGGAAAAAGACGTTAAAATGTTCAATAAAATTGTATACATCTGATTTTATTATAAAAGGACTCGAATGAAGAAAATTTAACTTTTATAGTTATTATGTATATATTTTGAAAAAAACTAAATTTAAATAAAATAAATGATTATTAAAAAAATTAGGTTTTAAACAATAACGTACTGTTTTTCACTATTCAAAATAAATTGAATGTTTTTAGAAAAATAAATAAAATTCATCCTAGGTTAATGTTGATATTTCAAATCAAAAAAATGAAGTCCATTTTGAAAAATAAAACTTATAAAATTTAAAAAAGTTGGTATTACTATTTTCAACGGCTTGTTTGATTGGTCGTGGTGTGCTAGAACTCGATTTTGCATACATCACAAGGTATTTCATTATTCAAAGAGAAACGCACCGTGGATGCTTGGGGTGATACAAATTATATATAAATAATTAAAAACACACACAAATATATATAATTAAATATAAATAAAGGAAAAGTGAATAATATATATATATATATATGTATAGATTTTTTTTGTCTGTATAAATGTATAACTGCGTACTTCTATACATAATTTCTAAATTATAACTTATAATTAAAAATACCAATACATAATTAATTTTAATTTTGAAAAAATTTAAATATATATAAAATATTTTATAAATAATTAATAAATAACAATTAATTAATAATTTATTATTTTTTATTAATACATTGGTTCTTAGTGGTTATAATGAAACAAAACAACATGTATAACATTGTGCTTACAAGGAACTCCCCCCAATTCAAGTGTTGAACCACTACATAGAAATATCTTTATATTGGTTTTTCATTATGGTTCCTTGTTGCCTAAAGTCCATTAAATGTGTCTACCTCCCCACATGTATCAGTCTAATAGGCCAAGTGACAATTTTAAACACTAATAAAATACTATAGATAAATAAAAATTAAAAAAATAATATTTAGAGATAGTTTTACTTGCCTCAAATAAATCATTTCATAATGTAAGTAGTTTTAAATAAACCAGTATGGGTTAGTAGATATATTCTAAAAAAAATTCAACAAATAAAAAAATATCTAGAAAATTTTTTGAATGCTAGAACCAAATACATGCACTAAAATTCATTTATCATGTAAAGATTCATAAAATGATGCTAAAAATTAAAAACTTATTATTTTAGCAGTTGTTTTGAAAACATGTAGTAGTTATCATATTTGATGTAGTTTTACCAAGGAAAAATATGGGTCATAGTGATTTTATGTTTAGGATGTTACTATAATTAGAGATTAATAGAGTTCACTCTTTCAACAGAATAAATTTTGGTCATGTTCCTTCCTTTTATACTTTTGAGGAAATATTATTAATTTTTAGAATTATAATTTTCAAGTTCATATTAAACCAAAATATAACATGAAGGTGAAGTAGTTCCACTTTTTCTTCTATTACATCCAATTTTATAGACTTTTCTATGAATATTTACCAGACAGTGTTGATCAATCATTTAAACCAACCAAGATAACAATGGAATCATTGAGTGTGATACTAACCATTTGAAGATAACGACAATTAGAAATATAATTTTGAGAAGAATAACATTGTTTCTATGGCTGTTGGGAATCTATTCATTTATCTAAACTCATGTTAATTCTTCGAGGACAATTTGTTCGTTAAAATAGTATATCTTCTAAATATAAATCACTTATTGATTATTTTATGTCCCAATACTATTGTCGTAAAATTTTATATCATTCTCTCTTGTGTTATCCATAATTTATAAATGTACATCAGATTATAATATTTATATATAATAAAGGACTATCCATGAATTGAGAGTATAATCATTATCAAATTATATGTTCCTTGACACCCCTATGGGAATGAAAATAGATCATTTTAATAGGTGTTTATCAAATTTTCTAGGGGAATCCATGTACGGGTATGTCATGGATATTATAGTCCATAATATAAAATATATTGATATCACTATAAGAATATACTTATTAACAATGATTTAAAAATTCATTGACTATTATAAACAGTGGATATATTTTTCATAACATAATTATATTTAATATTCCCACATCATATAATGATAAGTTTATAATAGTAATACTATAATAGATATTAGGGACATGATGGATAATATTACTATAAGATATTTGAAAAAAAAATCTAGAGTATGAAGTTAACGGGTGATAGGATTAATGTCATAATGTAGATCAATTTATTGACACTGTGAAAATTATTCTGGGTATCCCTGTAAGTGGTATGATTATTTTAGTATCTTTTAAATTCATTGATATAAACTAATATCAATTCGTCAACATTTCATATAATAGATATAATGTTTAGTACTTATTAGATTTAAAATATATAAGGAATTTAAGAACTCCTTTCACAAAAATCACTAAGCAAAAAATATAAAATATTTAAATAAATACTATTCAATTTTACTGGTATAATATAGTAGTAAAAATAATGGATATATTTATAATATACCAGCTCATTAAAACTATAAATAATGATGATGATATGTTAATGATCAACACATATTCTCTTTATTAGGTTTACTAGTCTGAACTTTTAAAGGAGGTGGTGTTGATTGGGATTTCCTTTGGCCAAGAACATGTTAGACTCAAAAAAAATGGGTACATAAAAATCAAATGTGACAGAATTTTATGCTCTTAAAAAATTCAATTATATTTGGCCTAGCTAAACGTACACCCAACACTACCACTGCATCACATTTATTTCTTAGATCTTATGTTACGACCATAAGTTATTATATAATAATAAATTGAAATGATATATATATATATAATTATCAGTGTAATAAATTTTATATATTTATATGTATATCATGTGTTTATTAATTTTCATATTTTTATGTTTAACCAGAATAGTCCTTTATAACACATATTCATTGATAAAAAATATTAATTTATCTAAATAAATAATATGATTTTTTTGGATAAAAAGTATGTAATCTGAAAATTTATGTATCCAACATTATTTTTAGAATCTGAATATAACATGGAATAATTGTTTTAAAAATAACACGTTAAAAATTTAATAATAATTTGGATGAATTTTATATAACAATAAAAAAAATTAAGTTGTTTTCCAATGACCAATACATTACTTATATTATTACATCCTTCTATAATAAAAAATTTCATTGAATTTAGAAATTAAATTGTATGTTATTACCTATATTTTTATTTAAGATAAAAATATCATCATATGAAAAATTATGAGTTTTTTTTTTGAAAACATCGTTTATTAGGTGAGTAGTTAAATTATAGAGATACTAATATCGTTCTATATTTAACATTATCATGATGTATGTATGATGTATTCATTTAAAAGTAATAATGACTAGGTATGAATTTAGTAAGTAAATCAATGAATTAAAAAAAATACTATGTTGAATTTATTATACCCATTTTAATAATTTTGAAAAATAATTAGTCTTTTACTAAAAAAAATTATTTTCTTCCTTTTTTGTTAATTATGTTCAAAAGATGGAATATGTTTTTTGATTACATTAATATTCACAAAAATATTAAATGGATAATAATAAACTATATAATTATATAAAGATTGTAAAAATTGAAACATTTATCGTAATCATAAATTTTATTCTTAAAATTAATCTTTTTTGAAAAATGTTTTTTATGCATTGAGTACAGTAATATTTAAATTAATTATTCTCAAACCATTAAATTATTTTAGATAATATGGTATCCATATTTTAAAATACAATTACCATCATGTTTATTAGTGTATTATAATTTTATCTTATAAAATTTAGATATTGAGGATACAAATATATTAACCACTATAATGGTAAAATTATGATAAATATTGTTCATCCATGTGAAATTATGTAGAAAGTTAATTATTTTCCCCAAATAGATGGTTGATGTGTATCTCAACTATAAATTATCTCTTATACCTTATTTTACATATTTTAATATAATTTCCATGTGAAACATTTTTTCCTTTTATATTAATAGGTTATAAAAACAAAAATGTTAATCTATCTACTAATAAAAGGGGTATTCCCGCACATCATCACATACTGTATAATATTTGATTATAACATGAATTAAAACCTTTTTTAATCTCCTAGATCCCCTGACCATGTTTTCTAACCAATTTATCTAATAGAGAACCAAAAATTCACAATTAATTTTACATGCACTAAGAGGAGGATCAAACTATCAACATGGTTACTAATCCTTACCTGACGATTTTTAATTTCTATTTACGAATTATTTATAATTATACCACTATATTAAATTGGTATTTTTAATTTTTATATTCATAATATTTTTATGTTTTAGAATAATCATTATCCTTCATTAAACATATTCACAATGAAAAACAAAAAACATTATTTCATACTATGTCACGGACTACCACGTCCTTACACTTGTATGATTCATTTTCCTTCATTTTCATAAATAAATTCATTAGAATGTTTTGTTAATATATAAATAATATATTTATCACATTTTTTAGATTATGGAAATGTAATTTTTTCATATTTTTCTCCAATTGTATGTAAAATGAGTATATCATACATGTTTTTTTGCAGATTAACACCTCTTTGAAATAATGAATTTCATTTCCCCCACTGATGTAATTTCATCAATATAAGAAACTATTTAAATAAAATTCAACTCCATATTATGTCCAAATTATATCATTATTCATCATTTTTAATGATATTATTCTAATATATTCACAATCATTACCATACTCAACCATTAATTGTTTCATGTTTTTCTTTGGGACATTTTAAACACATACACAAACAATTATATAACCCTATATCATGTATGAAAATATAAAAATTAAATAATGGTATTATTATAATTTCATTATAGCGTATTTTTATATCGTTATTTAATGATTACAATAGCATTTATCATATATTTTATACCTAACTCTGTCATTTTTAGAAATTACTCAAAAATCCTCCTCTCTGATTCCATCATCACAAATATCAACTAAAAATCTTTTGGAATGTTATTAAAAGTGTTGAAATAAATCAATAGAATGTTATAGAACCATATATTATCTTGAAATTAATAACTTATCATAATGAGGAAGAACATTTACATTTTAATCATATGAAAAAAAAAGAAAACAACTAACACCAATTAGAAAAAAATAAGTTACATTTAAAACAAATATTTGAAATAAGTTATAGTAATTTCATTATATATAATATATAATATATATTTATAATTTTTATAAGTTTCTGATGAATACTTTTATATTATTCATACATGATATCACAAAAACATCATGGATATTGAGAGTAACAGTAAGTAGTTTTCCTAAATCAACTTATATTTCGGTTCTAGTGAATTATTTTTTGACAATGGTTTTGCATGAATTTTTACTTCTATATTATGATTATATTATATGTCATTTCATCCTTATTTTATATTTAATAACATTTTCACAACAAATAAATATTCTTTCATGAATTTTATTATTCACAAAATATTATTATGGTATGGTATATTTCAATCATATCCATATATTCTCTTTTTCTCTAATAAATATATTTACTCTTCCCACTAATGTTTTTGTTTTCTTATTTTAAAATATAATTACATTAATTAACTTTTTATATTAAAAAATCACATTACCTCTTTTCATTTCATATAATTTTCAGGATTTTTTATAACATGGGATTCAACAATGGTATTATATTTTATTACATCGGTTTCCCAGCCATGATGGTTTGTCATATCATTAAGAATATATTTATTTGATATAACATTAAGGTGTATTTCAAGGGTTAAATAATAATGAGGTTGTTCACAAGTGTAATTGTATTTAATAATTTTCACATTAACTATATGAAATGTCCTTTTGTAGGTATTTAACATCAATATCCTAAGACAATGATAAAAAAATTCCTCTAATAAAATTACATTATTTTTCTATGGGACAAATATTATTAACCAACATAAAAATTAGTCTAGATAAATAATCATTTAAATGATTTTTTAAATCAATATATATTTATTTTAAATGAAATTAAAATTAAAATTATTGATTTATGTATTTTATTAATTTCATATATTTACACATCATGGAATGAAAATATGGATTTAAATTAGTATCTTTAATTATCTTAATGTTGTGGTGGGGTAATCACATTAATCATATTTATACAATCATTTTCTATATATATTATGACCTGTTTTAGTGGATTTTTAAATTAAACCCATATCATATCCATGAGTTAATTAGTGATATTAAAAATATAGATAATATTCCCATTATTTAGTTACAAATATACAGGTGAATCAATTAATTGATAGGTGGGGTCCTATATTTCCCTCGAGGGAATTGGTTTCTATATTATATCTCCTTATAACAGAATTTTAATTGAGTTATTAGCCCGAACCCACGATATTATAATGTATATTTTCCAATCCAAATATGGTACATAGTCTATTAGACAACATACAATAGGTTACATGTTTTTCAATACTAAATATACATTTTCATTAGACTTAGTTAGCCATGCTTAATCCACAAGGTTATAATTTCATATTTTTTCTCTTATTCCAAATTTATTTGTTATGTATTTATATTACGGTTCTGTAGCTCAGGATTATATTATTGTGTTTCTATATGCCGAAATTATGGTATTTTATTGATAATATGTTACTAATTATCCTTCAATTATATTGTATGGAACACTCTAATTATTCCACATCCATTTTAATTATATATTTCTCACATGGACATGTTTTCTCATTTTTTTAAGATTGTGACCTCATTTAATATTGATTAATTTAACCTTATTTGGTATTTTAGCTCAAAAATTTCTTATATTTCTATTAATATTAATATGATTATGAGTATGACAAATGAGAATACATTAAGGTATTATTTAGTTGTACTATTATAGGGAAATATTCAAAATAATCATAAAATAAGATGCTTATGTACTAATATTCAAATACAGTAATAATTACTTTAAATGAATTTTTCAGTTATTTAAAAGATATATTGTTTAACTAATAAAAATTATTTAAAATAATGATATGCATCTATTGAGGGATGAGGCATAATATCAATGACATTGTGCTAATTATTTTTATTTTTCTACTGAACCATTTTGTATGGGAATAGGGATCCTCAGAAGGAATCCGGACTTGGTTTTATGATTATTTGGTGAATAATTTAATAAAATTAAGAAAATATGATAGAATATTATTATTTATTAGCAGTTTGAAAAGAGTTTTATGTGAAAAAATACAAAATTTTAGTAATCATGTGGTTATATGGTTTAACAAATCTTTTATTAGACATAATATGTCGATGATGGCCTTGTGAATGATGTACCCAATTGTAATTTTTTGTTCTATTACTCAAAAAATTATTTTCAAACTCAAAATAATATTAATACGGAAATAATTTAATTAAATATAAAATTTACTTTTTTGGTTTTTGTAGAATATATATGTGTCAAATGGTGTATTCAAAATAAAAAACATATTTATAAAAATTCTGTGTTATTTAGTTCCAATAACACGATTATTCTATCTTATTTATGGAGAAATATATTGTTGTTAAATTAAATAATAAGTAGAAGAAGTATCATGTTTAGTTAAACTAATGATGAATATGTTTCTACCTAGTCCATTATAATTGATCATATGATTTACATAATTTTACCACTAGGGGTTGTTAAATGGTTGATTATACATAAATAAACTCCATCCGAAATATAAGTAAAAATTTTCATTGTTTAATAAATACAACTATGAATGTTTAGTAAATTAGTTGTACTTCAATTTATTGTTCATTGATGTTCTTTAGATTGGTGATTTTTTATGGTGTTTATACCAAGAGATACCATTGTCTGATGTTTACCTTTTAATATTATTATTAATTCCATTTGGATCATTTCACATATGATTATTTATGGTCATGGTATTTCATGTATAACAAGATTTAAAACACGATATTCTTATCAAATTTCACATGGAAAAGAAGACAAAAATCCAAAATATTTGTTTCATTAGTGTGAGATAGAACCATCATGTGTACTCCTAATCTTCATTCAATAAGAAGATAAATATTCTTATTATTATAAAATATGGGATGAATTTTGATTTGTTAAAACTCATAGATATCTCATTTCAGATCTAGAAAATTATAGTTCACATTGGTTAAAATGTGGGGGTGTTTATTAATGATTCAAAAATTTAAGTTGTATACATTTTTTATACATTAAATCTATAATTAGTTGTATAAATCACCAATAAAATGTTCTCCACTATGAAAATTTTATTTCAATAAAATATATAATTTCTTTACTCTGATTTTTGAATGTTTAATTATGTCATTTATTATGTCCATCATTCATTGTGTTGACATTTCAAAAATTTAATCTTCTTAAAACCAGAGGTGGATAAAAATTGTATGGTCAACAATGAAATATAATTCACCCCCACTTATGTTTTATTACAAAACATTTGAGATCATTTTTTATTAATGTTTTTTACCCGGGTTCAATATTAGTCATGCATATGTTTGTATTTGGGTTAGATTTTTAATTTTTAAGTCATTTATTTACTAAAAATATGCTAGTTGAAAAATATATTTTTATTGTACTATTATACATAAACTAAAAATATTAAATCCAAACAAAAAACTTATTTTTGAAGGATATAATTATGATTATTTCTGTTATTATATTAAATTTGATATCAATAATACATAAGTTTAAAATCATATCTTGCTGTCAATAAATTAATTCATTTTGAAGATAGATATATTCAAATTTTACGATGAAGGAAAATATGAATATTGGCTAAATTCTACAATTCTTAATAATTTATTTTGTTCAATGAAAAAAATTTATTTAACCATATTTATTCATAAGAAAATGAAACAAATAATTATTGATGAATCACGAGATTACATATTGTTGATGTAAAAAATGTTTTCAAAATTTTTTAGTTATATATAGATGTGATTAGAAAGAATATTATCTTCAATATGATGAAACTATAACAAAAATATATCAATGATTTATGAAAATAGTAAAAAAATTACAATAATTAATAGGGAAAGTGTTATTATAATATTGACTAATTAAAAATATTAAAAATATTATTCTAAAAGAATTCGAGTATAATAGGACTGAAATTAAAATAAATAATAATATGAAAATGATTTTATTTGACGATGTAATTGGAATATTGATGATATATATGAGATATAAATAATATGGTAAAAAATGATTATGTATTATATATTTCTTCAAAATAATTTAATGCATATTCTAGTAATTTTTATGCTTATGAAAATTAAATAAATATAATTAATCAAACAAAAAATTCATGAATTAAAAATCATTTTATTTATATTATATATAAAATGAACATTTATAAATTCAAATATATATGACTAATAAATCATGAAATTAATGCTTCTAAAGTATTCATCAGAAAAAAAGACAGAAATGATAGATAATAATTTTGGATGCTAAGATGAGACCTTTACCAGAAGAAAGAGTATATTTTATTTGAAAAAATAGAAAAGAAGACTTAGAGAAATCTGAACATTGATGTTTTACATTGATCCCTAAGAATAAGAGGTAGGTGATCCTCAATAATCTCATCAAACCATAGAGAATCAATATCATTGACACATTTTTTCACAAGACCATCTAACACATTATATTCCAACCTTTAGACATTTTTGATGATATGATTCAAGGATGATAGATAATTAATAAATTTAATCCACATATTAGTAAGCTTCCATGAAATATGAGAATAACCAGTCATAATGAAATGGAAATAATAGTGGGTTTACAATCAATATAGATAATTCTTTAATAATGATGGTATGATTTCTTTACATAGGACTTAATAGCAATCATTTCATCTTCACGAGAATAATGAAATCAATAGGAACCATGTAATCAACCAAGGACAACCCCCATGTGATCCCAAAAAATGGCTCTATAACCAGAGAGACTAGAATTACCTCTCGAGGCACAATCAGAATTTACGTTAATACATTCATCAAAAGGAACCTACTAAAAAACTGAAATAATCCCATGGGAATAATGCAATTTTCCCATAAGACCAATCCAATTTGAAAACTAAAATTTCATGAACCAAGTTTGAACATTACCGTTTCTTTGGTATATTGGATTCCCTAAGAGTAGATAGGATCACACACAGAGCTTCCACAATGGTGAAATAGAAATTGCAATGAATTAATTTATTCCTACCAAACAATAAAAAGTGAATAAGATCCTCAACATCAACCTAAAAAATAAAATTGAGTATGGGAGAGATCACCTAATCTTTCAAGCCTATGAATAATTCATGAGTGGTGGAAACCCTAGGAAGAATCACTTAAAAAATATCAGCAACGACTTTCACATTGAACATGTAGAGGTGCTACATGAAAATAGATTGTTGATATCTTCTATGTTTTTTTTGGATGAAAAAACATAAGCCAACCAATACAATACCACATATTTAATGTAATAAATCATTTGGAAGATTCCCATATACTAATATCTATAAAAGAATGGATCTAGATAGTCTGATGACGTTTCTAGTCATATTTCCAAGACAATTCATGTCTAAAAAGTTACTGGTGGAATTCCAATATAACAATTTGTAGGTGATAATTCCATTGGTAGATGGTTCCCAATCAAAAAAACTCTTCTCTAGAAGAGAAAGAATAATTATCCAATATTCAAACGATGTGATCTAGGAGGGTCTCTATGTTACAAAGTTGACCCTTAATAGATATATCCAAATTAAAGTTAATCTCATCACCCATTACTGAATCATGAGAAGGGTCTTCATTCTAATTTACATCCACATATTAAAGAGAGGAATCCCAGGAGAAAATATATAAGTCATTTTCTTTAAACATTACAAAATCCCAAATTAAATTAATAATTCACAATGGTGATCTTTATAGAATTATATATTTATATAATTAGGTAGTAAATATTACATTACATCAAAAAATTAATAATGTAGACACCTCTACTCTATCCAAAATTATCACTATAATAAAAATCCCTAAATAAATCTACAATTTATTTTTTTGATATTAATCTTCTTGAATTCTTTCCTTCACTTACCCTTCCATACACCCTGTGAAAAAAATTCAAAACATGGAATGAGAATAAATAAGATAAGTAGTGGTTATAAAAAAAATAAATAAAAAATTGGTCCAGAAATACATACAAGTCAATGAAATCACACTTTTAAATATTTAACATACCACAAAAAATCATAAGATTTATGAATAACACATGGAAAACATACATCATAAAGTTAAATTGTGGAATCCATAACATACATAACATGTAGCATTACTACCTACATAGAGTGTTACATTTGGAAAACCAATCACAATACATTACCAAAATATCATTGGATAGTCATTTGGATTTATCTTCGTTAAGTTACCCAATGTATTGGAGAGCTGTCTCTGGCTCACCTACTCTAGGTTTATCACAGAACCTACCATATACGTAAACAGTATAGCGACCCGGCCTTTTCTTACATTACTATTACATCATTTTAAAGATAAACAACACAATAGTATTACACATGGAGGATTCAGAGGTTTAGTGTCTTGGGCAAACTAGGACCATACATAACAAATACAACATCAACCATAAACATTTATTTAATTTCTTCTTCTATTGCTTCTTAGTACCACTTGTCCTCTCCTTAGTACATGTAGCCACCTGAGTATATACATAAAAAGGGGTGAGATAAAAGCCCAGTAAGATGATAGATAAGAACAATACATCATGTGGCGAGAATAATCATAACATAGGCAAAAGATCATGAACATGAGATGAGCATAAGTAAAAGACTTGAAATGTGGCAATGCATAAAAATGAAACATCATGTCTTAGTGGTTAACTACCATAGATACTTGTGAACAAAGCTAGCATCATGTTCACACATCATTTCACATTTACTCATGAGATTCATCACTTTACCCAATGCATTGGAGTGCTGTATAATTCCGGGCGCACCCGTCACCTTTAAACATTCATATTGCGCTATATAATTCTGGGCGCACCCGTCACATCATAACATTATCATTATCATGATTTCCACATAGAACACATATGAAACATGTACATAAATAACCCATGGAACATAATGGGTCTCATCTCATAATAACACATTCATAAGCATTGGGTTCCGAAAAGAAAGAAGGAATAACATACTTGATATAAGAACCATCCACCTTGAATGAGAGGTAAATGGTGAGATCTTGAAAGAAGGGTTCTTTTGGAAAACATTTTGATCGACATAAAAAGCAGTTACAAACATTTATATCCTAGAAAATTAAAGTAAAATATGAAAAAATGATCTTTGAGGAGTAACCATAGCAAAAATTGAGTGAAAGAGGGAGAACCCGAAGGAAGAAAAGTTGGGTTTGAGATTTCACCTTACCTTGTACTTCAAATGCCTCTTTCTATTTAATGTCCTATATGATGACATTATATTCATTAATTAGAAATTAAATAACCTTTTATACATTAATAGGGTTCATTATGGTTTCATTATTTCGTAGTATGTTCCTTTGGATGACTTATAGAGTTTAAAAACATTGTTCGGGGATGTTTGTTTTTATGGTTTTCTTGAGCGGTCCACTTGTATTCTTAAATTGATGTTTGGGTAGATCATGGGTAAACATCCAGAACTGATACTACATGTTATTAATGATATTACAGTATCTTTAATAATTTTATAGTGAATTATATTAGATCCAAGTGGACGAATCATTAGATAAAAATTTAATGATGGTTATTTGGGTTAATTTGGGAGGTTTTTGGATCACAACGATCTTGTTTTAACATTTAACTTAGTAATAAGGCCATAGGTTATTTAAAGAACATAAAATTGAACATAATACATATAAAATATTCTGGTTCAACCATAAAATGGTTTGATGACCATATTGAAGGTAGAAATGGAAGAAGAGAACATGTCATTTTTGAAGGTGATAAATTTAACACCTCATGAACAATGTTCTCTTTAATAAAATAAATCGAAGAGGGAAAGGGTGTGGGGTGATATAATATTAAATTATAATCATAATATTACAGTATATATATATATATAATACTATATTTACAGAACAATTTGGATGAAGATATGTAGGGAGAGATCAAGAAAGGAACTTGAACTTGAAAGGAAATTAAAGGAGAAGAGAGAGAGAAATTACCTTTAGAATCCTCCTCTTAAGATCCTCTTTAAGGAAGCTAGGTTTGGTCTTTTGATGATACCAGAAGCTTTTGGATGTGGGGGATGAGCTAGGGAAGGTGTTTGGGGAGAATTTAGAGAAGTCTTGGAGCTTGAGAGGTCTGAGGAAAAGAGGGAGTGAAGGGTGGTTTTTATAGTGGAGGGGAGAGGGGTTTCCTTAATATAAAATTGATTACTTTATTAATTCCACCTACGACAAGGAATAGTGTGTCTTGGATGACCAAGAATAGTAAAAAAGGAATGTGAGTTAGGGATTTGGGTTCTTACATCACTTGTGATATCAGGAATAGTGGGTTTTAATTAAAATGTGTTTATATGGTAAATTAATGTATTCTATTATTCACAAAAATTCAAGTATTTCAGAAAAATCCCAAAAATTTACCCCAACCATTTTTCAACGTGCAGAATCCAAAAATGAGGTCCATTTTTCAAAATTAATTATCTAAATATTATTAATTTAATATTTAAATAAAATCATAATTTACTTAAAAAAATAGTTTTTATGATTAAAACTGATTTTATAGTTCTTTCCAAAATTACGTAGGGTCTTATAAAAATATCTAAAAACTATTAGAAATTGATTCAATAATTATGAATACATTACAGGAAAAAAAATATTATTTTAAATTAATTAATTAATTATAATTATTTATCTATGACATATAAAATTCCAAAAACATTTACTAAGGTCAAATTGTCACTTTCTACGATGTCTAAATTTTATTTTATTATTCATTGGTAATGTTACTCTTATTTTCTATTCATAAGGGTCATATTACTATTCATAAGGGTAGGTTACTATTCAAAAAAAATTATTTTTGTTTAATTAGACTCTGAAAACTGTCTTGAACACAATGGTGTATGTCAGATTATTAAAATTCCAAACATAGGGGTGAAAAAATTATGTTTAATGGTCACTTATCACTTAGTAGTTCATTATTGTGTGTTTTTATGACATAGATATAAGAAGGGAATTTTCTATTGAAAAACTTTGGGTTGTTACATTCTTCCCCCCTTACAAAATTTCGCCCCCGAAATTTCACTTTACACAAACAAGTGAGGGTACTTCTCCTTCATTGCCTCTTCTAGTTCCCAAGTTGCTTCCTCAAACTTATGGTTCCTCCAAAACACTATGACAAGGCGGGTTGTCGTGTTTCGTAGAACCTTATCACTTTGGTCCAAAATTTGTACCGGCTGCTCCTCATAGGAGAGATCATCATCCAGCTGTACCACCTCTGAGTTTAGTACATGTGAGGGGTCTGGTATGTACTTCCTCAATAGTGATACATGAAACACATCATGAACTTGGCCATATTTGGTGGAAGTTCCAGACGATAGGCCACGGCTCCTATACGATCAAGGATCTCAAAGGGGCCAATGTACCTTGGGCTTAGCTTCCCTTTCTTCCCAAATCTCATGACTCTCTTCTATGGATATATTCGAAGGAAGACTTTATCTCCAACGTTGAACTCCAATTCCCTTCGACGGTTGTCAGCATAGCTCTTTTTCCGACTTTGAGCAGCTTTAATGTGTTTCTGGATGACATGAACCTTCTCAGTCATCTCATGCACAAGATAGGGTCCAAGTAGCTTTCTTTCTCCAACTTCATCCCAACAGGTTGGAGTTCTACATCGCTTCCCATAAAGAGCTTCATACAGAGCCATCGGAATACTCGAGTGGATGCTATTGTTGTATGAGAACTCAACAAATGGAAGGTGTTGATCCCATCCAACATTGAATTCTACAGAGCATGCTCTTAGCATATCTTTGAGAATCTGAATAGTCCTTTCAGACTGGCCATCGTTTTTGGGGTGATAGGCCGTGCTAAAATTTAATTCAGTACGCAAAGAATGTTGAAGGCTCCTCCAGAATTTAGATGTGATCCTTGGATCACGGTCAGAGACAATCGAGAGTGGAACACAGTGAAATATCACTACTTCCTTCATATATATCCTTGCTAGCTGTTCAAGTGAGAGGTCTTCCCGAATATCGATAAAATGGGCAGTCTTGGTGAGTAAATCAACCACAACCCATATCCCATTATTTCCTCTTGACGTTTTTGGGAGACCCGTGACAAAGTCCATAGTAACATTTTCCCATTTCCACATGGGTATAGGCAATGGATGCATCATATCTTTGGACTTTTTCTGCTCAGATTTATCTTGCTGACATACCAAGCACCTTGATTTATATTCTGCAATCTCCTTCTTCATGTTATCCCACCAGAAGTGTTCTCAGAGATCACGATACATCTTGGTACTTCCAAGATGAATTGAGAAAGTTGAGCTATGTGCATTATCCAATAGCTCCTTCTTTATCCCGGGTGATGAAGGAACACAAATCCACGCTCCAAACCGAATCACACCATCATCGTCAATATGGAACTCTTTCAGCTTCCCTTCCTTTACCGCATTCACCCTCTTTTGTATCTCCACATCATCCCTTTGTGCTTCCTTAATCTTCTGTTGGATGGATGGTTGCACAATAATTTGGGCAAGGTAGGATGTATCCCTTTCCCTTATGATTCCCAAATCCATCCTTTGCATATCCAAGAAGATAGGGTCTTTCTCAATCCTCAACATGGATAGATTAGCAGGTTCTTTCATGCTTAGAGCATCAGCTACCTTGTTCGCCTTTCCAGGATGATAGTGACTAGAGAAATCATAATCCTTGATTAGCTCTAACAATCTCCTTTGACACGTGTTGATCTCCTTTTGTGTGAATATATACTTTAGGATCTTGTGGTTGGTGTATATGTCACACTTCTCACCATAAAGGTAGTGCCGCCAGATTTTCAAGGCAAAAATCATGGTTGATAGCTCTAGATCATGCATCGAGTAGTTCTGCTCATGGATCTTCAACTGTCGTGAGGTGTAGGCTATCACATTATCATTTTGCGTGAGTACACAACCCAAGACTTTCTTTGAAGCATCTTTGTATATCACAAAACTTTCTCCACTTTTTGGTAGTGTGAGTACATGTGCAGTGATCAGCCTTCTCTTTATCTCCTTGAAGCTTCCCTCACATTCATCCGTCCAGACATACTTTACCCCTTTCCTTGTTAACTTAGTTAGCGGGCTTGACAATCGTGAGAAGTTTCTCACAAAACGTTGATAGTACCCAGCTAATCCAAGAAAACTACAGATTTCAGTGACACTAGAGGGCCTGGGCCATTCCACAATCACCATTGTATTTGAAGGGTCCACAGAAATTCCCTCGCTTCTGATCACATGTCCCAAGAACGTGACTTGATTCATCCAAAAGTCACACTTTCTGAACTTGGCGTACAACTTCTCTTTTCTCAATGTTTCCAACCCAAGTCTTAGATGTTCTTCATGTTCCTCTTTGCCCTTGGAGTAGATGAGAATATCATCGATAAGAACTACCACAAATTTGTCGAGGTAATGTCTAAAGACTCTATTCATCAAATCCATGAAGATTGCAGGGGAATTAGTAAGTCCGAAGGCCATCACCAAAAACTCATAGTTCCCATACCTTGTACGGAAGGCAGCCTTATGAATATCTTCCTTCTTCATCTTTACTTGATGATATCCAGAATGAAGATCAACCTTTGAGAAGTATTTAGCTCCTCCTAACTGATCGAACAAGTCATCAATCCTTGGGAGAGGATACTTGTTCTTTATGGTGATCTTTTTGGGTTCCCGATAATCGATACACAGCTGCATGGTACCATCCTTCTTCTTCACAAAGAGCACTGGCGCACCCCAAGGTGATGCACTAGGGCGTATGAACCCTTTGTCCAGATGATCTTACAACTGCTTCTTTAACTCCTCCAGTTTGAAATGACCCATCCTATAGGGGCACTTCGAGATAGGAGTAGCTCCGGGTATGAGTTAAATTGAGAACTATACCTCATGATCCGGGGGAATTCTGGGTAACTCTTCGGGAAATACATCTCCCTATTCCCTTACGATGGGAATTTCCTCAAGGTTTGAACTTTCCTTTGACTCAAACATTTGGGTGAGGTATGCTTCTTCATAGGGAATCATAACCCACACCATTGAAGGTTTTTTCAAAGGATATTCATGATCATCCTTGCATTTGTAGAGGATCATGGGATGGTTCGGAATATGAAAATATATTTCCTTTTCCCGATATTTGATATGTGCTCTATATAATGAGATCCAATCCATTCCCATTATAGCGTCAAATTCCACCAAGAGAAGTATTACAAGATTTTCCAGAAGAATCTCCCCACATACGTCAACAGGAAAAGAATTAAACACTTGGGTTGCAATGATTGCACCACTCAGTGTTTTTACAGATATCT
The DNA here is from genome assembly GCA_963277665.1 of Viscum album. NCBI lineage: Eukaryota > Viridiplantae > Streptophyta > Magnoliopsida > Santalales > Viscaceae > Viscum > Viscum album. Next base: position 1,914,027,611 of record OY728125.1, on the reverse strand, counting down.
CTACTTAAAGGATTCAGGGTTTCGATTCTATAGTTCTAGCAAACGTGCAAGATATAAAGGAATGCATAGAACCGGAATCAAATAATACTTTTTTCCATTCTTGAGTGAATAGGTAGTGTACCTTGTACGACTTCAATATCATGTTCCACCTCCGCAGTAGTGATGGCATAAGCCTTCCCTTGTTCCTTTGGTTTTTGTGGTTGTTGGCGCTGATTACCCTCGAGAGCTCTAGGTTTAGTGCACTGGTTTGAATAGTGCCCTAGCTCCCTACAGTTGTAGAATTGAACCACGAGTGGTTCTCTCCTTTCATAGGCTACATTATCCTTACTTTTCAGGTCTTTTTGACACTCGTGAGCTTGGTTTCCTTCCTTCCCACACTTAAAGAATTTCGCCGTACCTTTGAGGAAGTTCCCATGGTGCAACTTCCCACATTTTTGTTATGTGGGTCGTTGTGTTTTCTTCCCATCTTTATCACTAGATCCACCAGCTTGAAACTCCATCTTTCTTTTCTTATCACCATAGCCATGGGACCATTCTCCAGCTCCATCTCCACTTTGAGAGCACACCGAACAACATCTTCATAACATTCAAAGTCTCGGAATGCAAGAGCCTTTCGAAGATTTGGTTTTTATCCAATAAAGAATCTATCAATTTTTCTATCATTGTTGATAACAAAACCAGAAGCATACCTTGCGAGCCTTGTGAAATTTGATTCATAGGTTGTGACAGATTCTCCTTCTTTTTGCTTGATCTCAATGAATTCCCTCTCCATCTTCGTGCGAAGAGTTCTTGGGAAGTACTTATTAAGAAACATTATATTAAAGTCTTCCCAGTCGATCTCTTCAATTTCCTCACTTGGCTTGGTGTTCTTAATCAAAGACCACCATTGATCGGCTTCTCCATCTAGAAGATAAACGGATAAAGTCACCTTCTCCTTCTCAGAACAGTGAAGAACACAAAATATCTTCTCCATGGAGTTGACCCACTGTTCTACAAGTAGTGGATCAGAAGATCCACAAAACGTCAGTGGTCCTTGTCGCATAAAACATTCGATAGCTAGCTGCTCACTCTTTGGTGAAGGATGACGCTCCCCATTATTATGGTTATTATTCATAACCTGAGATAATTGGGTAAGGATCGCCATGATGTTTTGAACTCCACCTCCAAAATCATTGAGGATGTTGTTCGGGAAATCATTGCATTGGCCCTCGCAAGAGTTGTTGGCCTGATTTCTCCTGGTTCCCACCATTTTCTAAAATATAAAAGGATAGAACAAAACATAAGTAAACAAGTCATGAATAACCTATTCATTTAAAAAATTATACCAAAAACATAACATATGGGATCCCTAGGTAAATATTTTTGTGTACATATTTGTACTTATTCTCATGCTAGAGGTTTTCTCTAGTGTTTACTAATCCTAATTCCCAAATTAACTAAACCTTTCCTTTGATACCAACTATACCAACCCGGACTTTTCTTACATTACTATTACATCATTTTAAAGATAAAAAACACAATAATATTACATGTGGAGGATCCAGAGGTTTAGTTTATAGGGAAAACTGGGACCATACATAACAAATACAACATCAACTATAAACATTTATTTAATTTCTTCTTCTATAGCTTCTTAGTAGAACTTGTCTTCTCCTTAGTACATGTAGCCACATGAGGATATACATCAAAAGGGGTGAGCTAAAATCCCAGTAAGAGGATAGATAAGAACAATACATCATGGGGTGAGAATAATCATAACATAGGCAAAATATCATGAACTTGAGAGGAGCATAAGTAAATGACTTGAAATGTGGCAATGCATAAAAATGAAACATCATGTCTTAGTGGTTAACTACCACACAAACTTGTGAAAAAATCTAGCATCATCTTCACACATCATTTCACATTTACTCCTGAGATTCATCACTTTACCCAATGCATTGGAGCGCTGTATAATTCTAGGCACACCCGACACCTTAAAACATTCATATTGCACTATATAATTACGGGTGCACCTGTCACATCATAACATTATCATTATCATTATTTCCACATAGAACACATATCAATCATGTGCATAAATATCCCATGGAATGTAATAGGTTCCAGCCCATAATAACACATTCATAAGCTTTGGGTTCCCAAAAGAAAGAGGGAACAACATACTTGATATAAGAACCATCAACCTTTAATGAGAGGTAAAAGGTGAGATCTTGAAAAAAGGGTTCTTTTGGAAAACATTTTGATTGACATAAAAACCAGTGAAAAACATGTATATCCCAGAAAAGTAAAGGAAAAGATGAACAAATGATCTTTGGGGAGTAACCATATCAAAATGGAGTGAAAGAGGGAGAACCCAGAGGAAGAAAAGTTTGGTTCGAGATTTCCCCTTACCTTGTACTTTGAATACCTCCTTCTCTTTAATGTCCTGTATAATGAAAATATATTCATTAATTAGAAATTCGTAGACCTTTTATAAATTAATAGGGTTCATTATAGTTTCATTATTTCGTATTATGTTCTTTTGGATGACTTATAGAGTTTAAAAACATTGTTCTGGGATGTTTGTTTTTATGGTTTTCTTGAGCGGTCCACTTGTATTATTAAATTGATGTTTGGGTAGATCATGGGTAAACATCCAGAACTGATACAACATGTTATTAATGATACTATAGTAGCTTTAATAATTTTTTAGTGAATTATATTAGATCCAAGGGGACGAATCATTAGATAAAAATTTAATGATGGTTATTTGGGTTAATTTGGGAGGTTTTTGGATCACAACGATCTTGTTTTAAAATTTAACTTAGTAATAAGGCCATAGGTTATTTCCAGAACATAAAATAGAAAATAATACATATAAAATATTCTGTTTCAACCATAAAATGGTTTCATGACTAGATTGAATGTATAAATGGAAGAAGAGAACATGTCATTTTTGAAGGTGATAAATTTAACACCTCACGATCAACGTTCTCTTTAATAAAATAAATGGAAGAGGGAAAGGGTGTGGGGTGATATAATATAACATTATAATCATAATATTATAGTATATATATAAAATACTGGATTTACAGAACAATTTCGATGATGATAGGTAGGGAGAGATCAAGAAAGGAACTTGAACTTGAAAGGAAATTAAAGGAGAAGAGAGAGAGAAATTACCTTTAGAATCCTCCTCTTGAGATCATCTTTAAGGAAGCTAGGTTTGGTCATTTGATGATACCAGCAGCTTTTGGACGTGGGGGATGAGCTAGGGAAGCTGTTTGGGCAGAATTTAGTGAATGCTTGGAGCTTGATAGGTGTGAGGAAAAGAGGGAGTGAAGGGTGGCTTTTATAGTGGAGGGGAGAGGGGTTTCCTTAATATAAAATTGATTAGTTTATTAATTTCACCTAAGACAAGGAATAGTGAGTCTTGGATGACCAAGAATAGTAAAAAAGGAATTTCAGTTCGGGATTTGGGTGCTTACATCACTTGTGATGTCAGGAATAGTGGGTTTTAATTAAAATGTATTTATATGGTAAATTAATGTATTCTACTATTCACAAAAATTCAAGTATCTCAGAAAAATCCAAAAAATTTACCCCATCCATTTGTCAACGTGTAGAATCCAAAAATGAAGTCCATTTTTCAAAAATAATTATCTATATATTATTAATTTAACATTTAAATAAAATCATAATTTACTTAAAAAACAGTTTTTATGATTAAAACTGATTTTAAAGTTCTTTTAAAAATTACGTAGGGTCTTATAAAATTATCTAAATACTATTATACATTGATTCAATAATTTTGAATACATTACAAGAAAATAAATATTTTTTTAAATTAATTAATTAATTATAATTAATTATTTATGACTTATAAAATACCAAAAATGTTTACTAAGGTCAAATTGTCACTTTCTAAGATGTCTAAATTTTATTTTATTATTCATTGGTAATTTTACTCTTATTTACTATTCATAAGGGTCATATTACTATTCAAAAGGGTAGGTTACTATTCATCAGGGTAGGTTACTATTCACCAAAAATTATTTTTGTTACATTAGACTCCAAAAACTGTCTTTAACACAACCCTGTAAGTCGGATTTTTAAAATTCCAAACATAGGGGTGACAAAATTATGTTTAAAGGTCACTTATCACTTAGTAGTTCATTATTTTGTGTATTTATGACATACATATAAGAAGGGAATTGTCTATTGAAAATCTTTGGGTTGTTACAAATAGTGCCCATGAACCACAACATAACCATCACACATAAAACAAATATAAAGCAAAGATGAAATTTCCATATCAAAATAATAAGATATCAGATAAAGATATTAAAATAATCATTTTGTTTTAAAAAAACATTGAAAATATTTAATTTTTTTTAATCAATGTATCCCACACAACATCAAAAAATTAATAAAAATTATCAATTTAAAAAATTAATATCTATATAAAAAAATACATAAAATTATTTTGAAAACATGGGTATTAATGGAAAATATTTAGAACAATTATATCTTTAAAACATTTAAAACAATGTTTTAGTTAAAGAGACTGCTATAACATGAAAAACTAATTGATTAAAATTAATTTAATAATAACATTATAAAAACTTATAATATCTTGATAATAATGATATTAATGTTATAATATGTCAATGGGCTGTATATACACCTTATTGGATAATAAATGAGAACAATATCAAGATATTCCTCAATGAAAGGAAATTGAGATGTATTCCCTTACAAAATTTGGCAGCCTAACGACATCACATTAAAATTATGAAAATGAGTTGAGGAGAGAGAAAAAGGTCTCTCATCACATGGATATAAAATTTACATCGATAAGGATATATAATAACATATCCCATCACAAGAAAATAAAAATTAAATGACATCAAATAAAATAAGTCTTTTACTAAAAGGTGAGGGTGAAAAAGTTTATTTAAAAAATAGTATCATTACAATAGGGATAAACCAATGAAATTATTATGTAAAAAATATAAAAACTCCCAATATATGTATATGTTATGTGTATAAAAATAAAAAGTAATTTACACATATTTATAGCATGACGTAATCAAGAAGTAAAATATTAACATGATGAATGGAAATTGGGTTAAGAAGTTCCCTTACCTCGTGTCCGACTTGACTGGTTAATTCTTTAATTTCCTAAATAATAAAGTAATGTTAATTTATACTTTCTTCATAAAAAATTTCATGTTTATTATTCCTTTTAAATAAATTATTACTACAGTATAAACATTACATAATCACTTGAGTTAATAACCGTTGTGTTGCTGATATTTGGTACATGAGTCAAAATTGATATTCTTATTATTACAGGTTGTCCATGTGGTCCAAAGTCTATTATCTCAAGAATGATATTCATGATGTAGATATCGTTTATATAATATATATATAGAATATATATATATATATAAGTATATAACATTTGGAGATAAGAAATGAAATGCACCGTTCATATAGACGGTAAGCTGTACGTACGCATAAATGGTGCTTTCATTTCAATTTCATATTTCATGGAATGAAAAAATAATTATGAATTGGTGTATTATAATATTAATATAATATCATATATAATTTCATTAACTCCATACTTTATACTTTCCACATATGGCAAGAACGAGTCAGATCGCATTTAGGGGGCGGTATTTTGCACATCCTCGAATGACATTATAGTATTTACCCATTATGGAAACCATAATAGTATTCTATAAATAATACATAAATAATAATAGAGATATTATAAATGTAATATATATTATATATAAATAAAGTTAAATCATAATGGCAAGCATGAGAGGCGTTAAGAGATAATTGAATAATCATCGCTTCATGAGGGAGGCATTCACCATCCACATAATCATTATGTTCATATCTATTAAATCAAGCTGCGTAGTAGTATAGTTTGATTAATTTTCATAACAACTTAATAATATATTTAAGATACTATTTTTGTTATAAAATATTGAAATAATGAGAGTTTATGGGGTTGGAGATAGAAATTAATGAAAATAACTTGAGATAAGACATTATATTTAAATCGGGTAAATCCCTTTGTTTGGAACCAAAAGATTTATTTATGTGCCTTCTACATAAGATAAGGCTTCTAGGTCGAATATATGGGTGTAGGGAGAATGTTTTTGGATATTTTGGATGATTCAAATATGATTGAGAGGAGTGAGTAATGGTTAGAGGTGATGGCTTCTTATAAGGGGGAGGAGGGGCTCTTTTGGAATGTTTGAAATTATTATTTTATTATAAAATGAATTTCCATTTCAAATAGTCCCCAACTCATTTAATTCAATGATAATGTGATAATTTTACCAAATCCTTCCAGCCAATGGGTTTTAGGGATTTTTAGGGTATAAAATTAACATTATCGTCAAGCTTTAACCCTTAGTTTTCTAATTTAACTATAACCATGTCCTCTTCTATATAAATAATATATGGTTAAAATATTTTATATAAAATGAACAGAAACAAATAATGGATCATTAATTACCATTTTGACATCATTTATGACAATTTTATGAATCTTATATTTTTTTTATATTTGTTTATCTTTTAATAATATATTAATTGTTTTAAGAACCCTTTTATGTCAATTTATAAACTATTCATATCAAGACTTTTAGAAATCGTATAACAACTTGATTCATTCTAAAAACCAAAATTTATTAAATTATAACAATTAATTATTACCCTAACATTTGTGGATGGAAAACCAATTTTAAAAAAATTTATTTGAATATTTATAATGTCATTTATTTAAAACATTCATTAAAATGGAAATCACTACATCATCATTGTGTCATAAATATATTTTTTCATATTATATCTAAAATTAATAATAAAATACCTTGATTAAAGAAATATTTTTCTATTTATAATAAATATTTATATTAAATGATATATCTTATATATCCTCATAAAAAAATTTATTTACGAAAATATTTGTTTATGTTACATTTTCCATAACATAAAATTAATTTCTATAAAGTGGCATTCTCACATACAAGTGGCTCCATGGGGTCCCAAAATAAAAACAAAGATGCCCACGGTTAGACAAGTATCAGGAATCATGGTTAGAACATGTTTTTGGGTAATTTAAAATTATTATAATATTCTTTTTACCCTTATTTCCCAGATTTACCTTTTAACCATGGTAATTTAAATATTTACTAACATCACTATTCATAATGTCTATAAAAAGATATACATTTACACACATTGGACCTCCTAATTTGAAATATGGAATACATTTTTCCAAATTAAAAACACATAATTTGTAGAAATTAATTTAAAAATGATTATTGTTGTCAAATCATAATACGTGTTTTTATGAAATAATAACTGTCAAAATATTGACACTTTTTTATGTTAAATTTCAAATTTAAATCACTTAAAATGAACAAAATTGTATTAAATGGTAAATTTATAATCTAATTAAATTTAAAAAAATAACAATATTATTGTATAAGTAAATTAGATTAAAAGGTAGTTTTGAATTAAAATGAAGTATTTTTCACTAATCATATTAACTGATCATTATTAGAAAAATACCAAAAAATTTCCAAAAGTAAATTGTAATTTCCCATTTGAAAATAAGAATATTATATTTTAAAAATAAAATTGAAACGTGATAAAAACTACATTTAAAAATGGATCACCATCAAAAGTAGTTAAATCGTTCTTTTAAAGAATATTATAGTATTTACGCTTAAAATTGGATTCATTCACAATTTAGGCATCTAAATTTTATTGGATAAAGGTAATCACATATAAAAAACGTGATTAATAAAAGAGTGGTTAGTTATGTTCATTGACACCAATAAAATGGATAGGCATTAACAACAATTTAAAAAATTATGGTATTATTTTTTCGGTATGACTCAGCATTGTACGCAACATAAGACTTCAGAAAAACCCATTGTTGTGTGTTGGGTATTCCATCGAACATATATTTATATTTAATGTATAATTAATATATAATTCACAATTGTTAATAAATATTAAATTTTTATATTCTTTATTTACCTGGGATGTTACATCCTTCACCCTTTTTGGAATTGCGTCCTTACAATTTTAAAACATTTCCTAGGATATATTATTTTATGCCCCATATCAGAAAAAGAGTCAATAAAACATTCACATGAAAAGAAAGAAATATATGTACAATGGACACCTGAGATAGCATATACTAGGATTCAACTTATGAAAACGTGTATTTAGAGGAGAAACTCTGTGTCAGGTTCTGATGGAGGGTGATACAATACCGGACATGAATAAATTTAACAATAATAAATCCCCAAAATCATTATAGGTTAAATTGTAATTGATTCCCCAGTATGAAACGTAAATGGGAAACATTTTTTTTATTTTGGATCCATTTTATAAAGTTAAAGAATTTTTTTAATAGATATACTATGAAATAAATGAAATATACATACTTTTCAAGTATTGTTTCATCCTTTAATAAGTTTCCACCGAAAAATAATATTTTCTCCATACAATGAGTATTCGAGATGACTTGCTCCAACCTAGAGTGCTAATTTCAACTTTTATAGAATAAAATAATCTAAAAAATATGAACTATATATTTCCCATTTCATTATATATTATCCAAATACAAAAAGGTTAGTACAAAATCAGAAAATCCAAAAAGGAATAATCTATTATAAAAAACATACTACTCTTAATCTGAAAAATGGAACAAATAATACCGAAATCTCAACAAAGACCATTCAACACACAATTTCCCTTAAATTACAACAATATAATCCAAACTATGAATGAAGAACATAATTAAGAATGATTTAGTCTCATAATATTCCACAAAAATATTTGCATTTATCTCTAAATAACATCAACTACTCTTATAGTCTCATAATAAATTGTAATTAAACTAATCACATATTCCCAAAGACATTTTAATCATTTCCATAACTAACCCAAATCTATATATGTCCACAATAAAAACATAAATTCATCAAAAAAAATATAATTCCACAATTATTCTTCAAATAACATCCCATTATATTGTATTTTCGTTAGGCATATATCGTTCCCCAAAAGAAAGAACATCTTTAAAAATAAACCTTATCCCTTAATCACCAAATAAATTTTCTATTATACGGATTTTATGTTGATAAATCCTAGGTTAATAAAATAAATTTATTCATGATAAATAAAATAATTTTACTAAATATAATTAGTCATACTAATCAGTTACTTCATGTAGTCCAATGGTAGGCGATAACTCCTAATCACACTTCGGTTGTGCGTTCGAATCCTGATAATTTGTCCGACATGACGGGTTGTCACATGGTCTGCGTGTTGTACTTTTTCAAAAAATATATAATTTTATAACATTCCAAAAATTGTTTAAAAAATCCTTATAACATATTTTAACGACAAATGTTCTCTCATACATCACATTTTCACCCTAAAAAGAATAACCTATAATTGCATCAAATTCAAGGATCATATAAGCCCATGTGGTTCTATATAACTATATCCACCAAATAGAAGATAATTCTTCATTGAATAACATTTTCACATATGAAAATTTAGGTTTACACATACTAGAAAAAGACTTCCAAAGTAATATTATCGTTAATACATTTAAAAAAGCATCATACATAGATCCAATATATCTCTTAAATTCATCAAATGTAGACATCTAAATCATAGAACATTCATTATGATCCTTTTTACATTTTTTCTCTTATTATTATTTTATACATCTATCCTAAAAAAGGCTTAATGTATTATGATTTCAGTAATGTAAAAAAATGATCTAAGAAATAACCTATTCCAGTCATATGTCATTTTTAGTTTCCTCATCCCCAGTTGCAAAGGAATTAGGCATTGGTAAACATGTATTTATATGATCATGTTGATCCCATCCTCCTTATCCTTATTTGAAGGATATCTTTTTGTATAGTGAACAAGAAAAACACATTGATGAAAATCAATTGATCCCTCTAAAAGAACTTCTTTCTCTTTCCTGGAGTCAACTAGACAAATACTTTTTTATGGCATGTTCTTTATTTATGACATTAATTTCCAAATCTATAGAATCATCACATCCATTTGAAGCATTTTACTAGGTGTTTATTTCCTAGTCCTTGACACATATGTTTTTCAATATACATACCTTTATAGTTATTAGCTGAACTCCAATTAGGATTCGTTTCTCACATACACAATGTCTTATAAAAATCACAATGGTCCAGGTGGTCAATCATTAATCTAGAAAGTTGTTTGAGAATAACCAGAATAGTTCTCATTGAAGCTCCATTGTCATTCAGTTGCTTAATCAGAAAACCATCACAATTTTCTTCACATCCATTATCACTTGGGTGCCTATTAGATCCATCCATTTACTAAAACCAAAATGGTTAGTGTGGGTATATCATTAAAATCATCATATAATATCTTATGTGGAGCGTTAACAGTAAGATATACTTATTCAGGTTATCTTAATCTCATTAAAATTATCTAAAATTACAATAATTAATTATAATACTCTAACCATTTTGGTTATGTAACTTATGCTAAAATAACACCCTAACATCTAACGTTATCTAAACCGACTTATGATTCCAACTATAAGGCCCAGCATTATGCAATACATAATATTTAATTATGTTAATAATTCACAATGAGGATATTTTCAAGTTTATAGTTTTAGAGAATTATTTCATAACTATTACATTATATATCAAAAATAACAATGTAGACACTTCATCTCAGTAAAAAGATTTCAAAATAATGAAACTCATTAAATAAAATACGTGTTATTTTCTTCATGTAAATCTTCTTGAATTCTTACATTCTTTTACACTTCGTTATATCATGTGGAAAACATTTCAAAAAAATGGGATTAGCATTAAAAACATAGAAAGGATTATAAAACAAAGAAAAATACATTAGTCCATTAATACATACAAATCAAGGAAATCATTCATTTTAATCATTTATATACAACAAAAAAATCATAAGATTTATGAATAACACATGGAAATCATAAATAATAATGGTAAGTTGTTGCATCCATAACATAATTACATTGTATCATTCACAACTACACATGGAGTTACATTTTGAATAAAAATCACAATATATTCTCTAAATATCTTAAATGAAACATTTATGTTTACCTATTTCAGGTTACCCAATGCATTAGAGAGCTATCTCGGGCTCACCAACCCTAGGTTTATCTTGGAACCACTCATATATGTAAATAATGACCAACAATCATATCATTTTCATAACACACACTACTACAACCTGGGCCTTTATCAGTGCTAAAAACTGGCATTAACAGCGCTAGAAAAGCGATGTTAATGCCGGTGTAGATAAAGGGGGTCCCCTTTATCAGCACTCCGAGAAGCGCTGATATAGGGGACCTTTATCAGCACTAACAAAAGCACTGATAAAGGACCGACTTTATCAGCGCTTCTCTTAGCACTGATAAAGGTCCCCTATATCAGTGCTGATAAAGGACCCCTTTATCAGCGCTTCTTTTAGCACTGATAAAGGTCTCCTATATCGGCGCTTAACAGAGCGCTGATAAATGGTTCCTTTATCAGCGCTAAAAAAGCGCTGATAAAGGCCCCATCGCATTCACCAAAAAAACAGTACCTACACACCTGCACTCCTGAATACCTGCACAAAGTAGCACATGCACACCTGCACACCTGCACAACCGCACCCAATATTTTGACCGAAAACGGTATATACATTTAATTAAGATCATGAATACAAAAAAACGCATTTCTATATACATTTCAAACATTTTTTTACATGGTTACATTTACAGTTATTCAACAACAGTTATAAACATTCATGTTTCATCCTTTGATATCCGTGATCCGCTCTCGACGGTATTTATTTCCGAACAAAGCATCTGAACTCCAGGAAAAAAATTCACCTATATAAGAAAACAAATATTATGTTAGTAATGCAATAATGAATGAAATTAAAACAGTAATATGAAAGAATACATTAATATGGAAATGTGAAACTAAAATATGAAATTTTAAACTAAAAAGTTTTCATTTTCATAACAATGAAAGGGAATAATGTAAAATCAATATGTTTGGCATATGTCATTGGTGTTGTTTTCCAAAGTCTATCTCAATTTGAAACTAATATCATACACTTTTAGACATACCCGTCACATCGTGCATCAGTTTGAGGTGTGGTCGATTCGTACACGTCACAAATGACTCATGGATCGTTGTCCTAAAGTATCAAAACAGTCTGAACGCGTATGATCGGTTTGGCGTATGTCAGTGGTGTTGTTTTCCAATGTTTATCTCAATTTGAAACTGATATTAGAAACTTGTAGCCATACCGGTCACGTTGTGCGTCAGATTTAGGTGCAGTCAATTCGTACACGTCACAAATGACTCGGGGATCGTTGTCCTAAAGTATCAAAACAATCCGAACGTGTTTGCTCAGTTTGGCGTATGTCATTGGTCTTGTTTTCCAAAGTTTATCTCAATTTGAAATTGATATCATACACTTTTAGTCATACAAGTCACGTCGTGTGTCGGATTGAGGTGTGGTCGCTTTGTACACGTCAAAAATGACTCGTATATCGTTGTACTAAAGTTTCAAAACAATCCGAATGCGTTTGCTCAGTTTGGCGTATGTCATTGTTGTTGTTTTCCAAAGTTTATCTCAATTTGAAACTTATATCAGACACTTTTAGCCATACCAGTCACACCATGCGTCGGATTGAGGTGCAGTCAATTCGTACACATCACAAATGACTCGCAGATCGTTGTCCTAAAGTATCAAAACAATCCGAACGTGTTTGCTTGGTTTGACGTATGTCATTGGTGTTGTTTTCCAAAGATTATCTCAATTTGAAACTTATATCAGACACTTTTAGCCATACCAGTCATGCTGTGCGTCGGATTGAGGTGCGGTCGATTCGTACACATCACAAATGACTGGTGGATCGTTGTCCTAAAGTATCAAAACAATATGAACGTGTTTTCTCAGTTTGGCGTATGTCATTGGTGTTGTTTTCCAAAGTCTATCTCAATTTGAAACTGATATTAGACACTTTTAGACATACTAGTCATGTCGTGCGTCGGATTGAGGTGCGGTCAATTCGAACACATCGCAAATGACTCGCGGATCGTTGTCCTAAAGTATCAAAACAATCCGAACACATTTGATCAGTTTGGCGTATGTCATTTGTGTTGTTTTCCAAAGTTTATCTCAATTTGAAACTGATATCAGACACTTTTAGCCATACCGGTCACGCCGTGTGTCGGATTGAGGTGCAGTTGATTCGTACACGTCACAAATGACTCGTGGATCGTTGTCCTAAAGTATCAAAACAATCTTAACGCGTTTGATCGGTTTGGCATATGTCATTGGTGTTGTTTTCCAAAGTCTATCTCAATTTGAAACTGATATCAGACACTTTTAGTCATACTGGTCACGTCATGCGTCGGATTGAGGTTCGGTCTATTTGTACATGTCACAAATAACTCAGGGATCGTTTTCCTAAAGTATCAAAACAATCTGAACATGTTTTCTCTTTTTTCCGTATGTCATTGGTGTTGTTTTCCAAAGTATATCTCAATTTGAAACTGATATCAGACACTTTTAGCCATACCGGTCACACTGTGCGTCAGATTGAGGTGAGGTCGATTCGTACACATCAAAAATGACACTTGGATCGTTGTCCTAAAGTATCAGAACAATCCGAACACATTTTTTCGGTTTGGAATATGTCAATGCTGTTGTTTTCCAAAGTTTATCTCAATTTGAAACTGATATCAGACACTTTTAGCCATACCAGTCACGCAGTGCATCGGATTGAGGTGCGGTCGATTCGTACACGTCAAAAATGACTCGCGGATCTTTGTCCTAAAGTATCAAAACAATCCGAATGCATTTTCTTGTTTTGGCGTTTGTCATTAGTGTTGTTTTCCAAAGTTTATCTGAATTTGAAACTGATATCAGACACTTTTATCCATACAGGTCACATAGTGCATCATAATGAGGTTCGGTCGATTCGTACACGTCAAAAATGACTCGTGGATCATTTTCCTAAAGTATAAAAACAATCCGAATGTGTTTGCTCAGTTTTCCGTATGTCATTGGTGTTGTTTTCCAAATTTTATCTCAATTTGAAACTGATATCAGACACTTTTAGCCATACCTGTCACACCGTGCATAATATTGAGGTGCGGTCCATTTGTACACGTCACAAATGACTTTTGGATCATTTTCCCAATGTATCAAAACAATCTGAATGTGTTTTCTTGGTTTGTCATATGTCATTGGTGATGTTTTCCAAAGTTTATCTCAATTTGAAACTGATATCAGACACTTTTAGCCATACCAGTCACGCCGTGCGTCGAATTGAGGTGCGGTCAATTCGTACATGTCACAAATGACTCGTGGATCATTGTACTAAAGTATAAAAACAATCCGAACGTGTTTTCTCGGTTTGGATTATGTCATTGGTGTTGTTTTCCAAAGTTAATCTCAATTTGAAACTGATATCAGACACTTTTAGCCATACTGGTCACGCCGTGCGTCGGATTGAGGTGCGGTTGATTCGTACACGTCAAAAATGACTCGTGGATCGTTTTCCTAATGTATCAAAACAATCCGAATGCATTTTCTCAGTTTGGCGTATGTCATTGGTGTTGTTTTCAAAAGTTTATCTAAATTTGAAACTAATATCAGACACTTTTAGCCATACCGGTCACACCGTGCGTCAGATTGAGGTGCAGTCGATTCGTACACGTCGCAAATGACTCGTGGATCATTTTACTAAAGTATCAAAACAATCCGAACACTTTTTCTCGGTTTTCCGGATGTCATTGGTGTTGTTTTCCAACGATTATCTCAATTTGAAACTGATATCAGACACTTTTAGCCATACCGGTCACGCCGTGCGTCGGATTGAGGTGCGGTCGATTCGTACACATCAAAAATGACTCGTGGATCGTTGTCACAAAGGATCAAAACAATCTGAATGTGTTTTCTCAGTTTGGCGTATGTCATTGGTGTTGTTTTCCAAAGTTTATCTCAATTTGAAACTGATTTGAGACACTTTTAGACATACCGGTCACACCGTGCGTCGGATTGAGGTGCGGTCGATTCTTACACGTCACAAATGAATCGTGGATCATTTTCCTAAAGTATAAAAACAATCCAAACGTGTTTATCGGTTTGGCGTATGTCATTGGTGTTGTTTTCCAATGTTTATCTCAATTTGAAACTGATATCAGACACTTTTAGCCATACCTGTCACACCATACATCGGATTGAGGTGCGGTCAATTTGTACACGTCACAAATGACTCATGGATCGTTTTTCTTAAGTATCAAAACAATCCGAACGCGTTTGCTCGGTTTGTTGAATGTCATTGGTGTTGTTTTCCAAAGATTATGTCATTTTTAAACTAAGTAGTAGGAATTCACCAATCTAAGGATATGAATCATAAGAAATGGAGATCATAGATTCTCAATAAGTTTAAATGGAGATATCAATGTCCATATAAAGATAACATAAGTATTATAAATTCACCTTCATTGTCCTATTTGTTTACATTCTTCCATCAGGTACGATGCCCATTCGTTTCTAAAGACATTTATATCATCTTCAGAATAGGATTTTCTACGACAGTCATAGTAGTACTGGAAAAATATAAATACAAAAGGATTAATAATTATTTTAAATAAGGTAGTAATTATTTTCAAAAATTCCTCTTTAGGGATGCAAGTTTTTTCATGAAATACGATCTCTTTCATAAATTTACAAACATAATAATCGCAGTCCTTGTCAATTGTTTGTTTCGGACACTGCAAAAACATCAAGAAAAATAAGTAATTTATTTTGATATTTATTTGGATAGTGAAATATAATTATATATACCCAGATACTTTTGTATTTGTAGATCTTGTGGGAATTGTCGTCCTTACGCCATTGATTCATTCCAGCCTTTAGACGATATTCATACACCACGCTATCATAACAAAATCCTCATTAAAAGATAATATAAATTATATAACTAGATATTTAGTTCTAAAATGTTGGATCTAGTGTATTACAAATTGACAATCACCATCAGCTGTGGTCGGTTAGTTGGATATCCATGCAGTGAATCCAGAAAATAAATCTTTGGAGTATCCAAATTGACTGCAATGAGCATCCAATGTTCCCTAAAAACAGAAAAAGAAATAAGTACTGATAGAAATGAAAATATAATTTATATGATTAAAATGTAGAGTATTACCCTTGCATTGTTAGTATTAAAAAGAGAATGTCAGCTGTAATTCTTCTTTGAAACGTTCTGAGCAGATTTGACATCAATTCAGCCTTAAAATTAGAATCTATTTATGTTCGTTGTGTAGAAATGGTGTGAGGACTAATGAGTCCAAATTTGTATTCATGGGAAAATACCTTCAATTATTTTTCATATATACACCTGTGAAAAATATGAGATGTATTTACCCATAATTAGAAAAGT
Organism: Viscum album; assembly: GCA_963277665.1. Classification (NCBI taxonomy): domain Eukaryota; kingdom Viridiplantae; phylum Streptophyta; class Magnoliopsida; order Santalales; family Viscaceae; genus Viscum; species Viscum album. The sequence continues at coordinate 1,914,011,074 of OY728125.1, read as the reverse complement.
ATATCATCTTCTGTAATATCAAATCATGAAAACATACCTCATGCATACATTTATAACTGAGGCGCCTAGCCAGTCGTATGTGATGATCATAGAAACAACGTCTGCACTAACGAAATCTATTGTTTCCTCTCCGTACATATCTTTTTCATAAACAATTGTATGACTCTTGTCGTCTTTCATTTTTGTATCCACATGAGCTTGCAATGATATTAAATGTCGATATAGAACGGGCGGGGTGAACGCGCTCTCGGTAGATCATTTTGATCGGTTGGTTGATCCAATGTTGGAGCCTCTCTTTTGTTTTAGCTTCTCCATTTTATCCTTCTGTAATAACATTCATTAGTTCATCCATTTTCTAATTTAATTTTAATGGTTCTGCTTGAAAAATGAACTGGAAATGAATTCCTCCTGGTCGACATGTTTTTTTTCATGATTCAAAAGCCATGCAACGAATGTTCCAACATCTTTTTCCACCGTATGAATGTCGTCATCGTCATTTGGCATGGGTAGCTCGGCAATCGGCTCATGAGCTACGTTAATAGACACTTTGACATGACCGGTTGGAAGTGGTCTGGAGTGTAGCGTGTCATTCTGCATATTGAACACCGTATCCCTCGCTACAAGGCGATGGGTGGGAGTTGACAGATATAAATCACATTCATTTTCACCCTGCAAAATATCATTACATGAAAGGTATCAGTGTCTATGATTCACATCTCACAAAAATGAATATTATAACATTGATTACCTCAGTTAAGTCAGGTCTTTGAGGGGAATGGCTCGCCTCAAAGCTGGTGAGGGGTGGATCTTCTTGCGGGGGTTGTTCTTGAGTTGTTTGTTCTCTTCACCTCTCCTCCATCAAACTCGTTAGCATCTTTCCATGAGTTTGGATTAGTTCTTCAAGGGTAGATATTTTATCTATCATTACATGCAATTCTTTAGTTTGTTCATCCTCTTGTTTTTTTTTTCTGAAAATATGTTCGGGGTGACACCCCAAAACCCACACCTCTGATGCAGCCATACTGTTCTGGTTATTTCAAGGCCGTTGAAAGTATGTCTACATCCAGTGCGGGTGTTGTTGATTCCTGTGACTATGTCAAATAGAAAATATGAAAAAATAAGTAAGAATCGTTATGTAATAGTGATTTAAATCAAACCAAGTTTATATTATGTCATATTTACACATGTTTCCCACACTTTTTGTGTGTTTTCATCTATCAGTTTCCCCTCTTTATTAACACGAGCCTCCTTCCATAGCACATGGCGTGGAATGGGAGTGACTTGAGAATTTTCTTTATCAATCTTCATATAAATGGAAAAACATGGTTACAATGTTGTTTTATGTCACATAAAATTATTACAGTACTTTTAAAATACATCCAATTGTTTTTCAACTAAAGCATACCCCAACCTTGCTTTACGGTAGGGGTACGCTAGTTTTGGTTCCTGTTCTTTATTTTCAGCACTCAGTTGCTATTTCATAAATAAAAACCTATCAATCAACATGATGAATACAAGAAACGTTACACAACGTGTAACCAAACACAATGTACCTGAAAATTCTGTTCCGCATGACGGTTGCAAAACGCATCCCACGTTCCTTGGGATATCAAGTGTGCATAAATTGGGGGATGTTAAATCTAAATTATGTGTCGTTAATAAGATACAATTAATATACTGTATTAATTAAATACATCAATTCATTTATTTCTGGGTTACTCTGCATTCATGGTTTAATGCCTTGATATTTCGTATACCACATATAAGTGAATATTAAACATTTAATTTTATTTGAATGATACATGATGGATTAAATCATATAATATTTAGTTAATGAAATGTCATTATATCCTCATTTATATAATCCTATTTAAACCATTGCTCTGTCAACTGGTTTTTGTGTGTGTGACATAATTATGAACAACTTGGTTGAAAGAGATAAGTATTTCTTCATTTTTCTTTCTAAGTAAAGAAATGTCATTATTCAAAATATATAATAGACACATAAAAGATTCATGATATTGTGTGTACAATTATCATTTTATGACATATTATAATGTTATATCTTGAATCATTGATTAATTAGGGCTAATCCATAATTTCTATTTTCTAACATAAAAAAGATCATTTAATAGTATTTTATATTTTTGTAAATGAGTATTTAAATGAAAGAATTAATTTATAAAATTAAATTTAAAATCAAGATTTTAAATTAGTATTTAAATGAAAGAATTAATTTATAGAGATACTACTCATACATATACAAATGATCGTACAATTTATGATAGAGATACTACTCGTGAATCTATTTTGGAGTGTGTTGTTCTGATCGTGAAGGGTGGAAATTGTGAGAGTGTCGTCTGTTTATGGTTAACATGATTAAAGGGACCAAAGGTACTAGTTCATGAAGGAAGAGGATCACGAAGGTGCTTATGCGCGGTGGTTGTAAATGCATAGAGGTCGGTCTGTGATTGGTGAGATGGAAAGGGTGTGGTTCACACCGGGATTGCAAAGTAGTGGTTTGCTATGGAAGTGATCACGTAGGGGCAGGTCCGTGCTGGGTTTTTGGTTCGGGAAGTGGAGCATTTTCGTGTAGGGTCTGGTTCGTGTAGGGTCTAGTTCGTGCTGGGTCTTGGTTCGCATAGTGGAGTTTGTTCGTGTTGGGGCAGGTTTGTGCTGGGATTCGGTTCGCACAATGGATCTTTGTTTGTGAGTGGGGAGTTATGCGGGTGTAGGGGTCTCGGTTCGTGCAAGGGTGTTTACTCTGTTTTTCACAGGATAGTGTTGGTCACATTGAGGAGTTTCATATGCGAAAGGGGTGGGTTTGTTAAGGGTTTTTCTCATGAAGGATTCGAACACACGAGGTGGTTTTTGCTGAGGAGATCAACATTGTGTTGGATCGCGAAGGGGTTTTCTCGTGCAAGTATCTGATCGTGAAGGATTTGTTCGCGAAGGATTTGTATGCATTGGAAATGCTCAAGTAGGGTGAGGCTCTCAATGAATTGGGTCCACGGAAGACGTGGTTTGGGAATGGATGGCTTGTAATGGGTCTAGTTCACGAAAGATTCCGCTTGTGCTGAGTTTGTCCGCAGTGGGGTGTGAGCTTTATGGGTTTGATCATGGAGGCTGGACTCGTGGTGGGGTGTGGTCACACAACCCTTGATTGAGAAGGTGGTTGTCAGTGACCGGTGATTCCCTCTCACATCAATACCTTGGGAAACCCCTAAAAATAGGGTGGTAGACTTAGAACAATAAGAATAAATCTGATATATTTCCTCAAACCCATCTCTAAATTAATAGCCATAAGATAATCGTTCGTAGGGAGATAAAGAGATAAATGAAACAAATGAAAACACCAAAACATAAGAATAAATAAATAAATCAAATTAAGTAGTGGGAAATCATAAAAACAACCCATAGTCAGGATCAAAACATAACCACAATCCCAAACCACCCATAGAAACTAATGATTCAACACGATGAATAGTTGTACAAATACTTAACCATTCCAAATATAATTAATTCATGAAAATTCAATTTGAATCAACTTATAGTGGAGGACCCGGTGGAGGAGGATAAGGAGGTGTCGACAACGGAGGCACCAGAGGCAGCGCATAGGTAGGGTGGAGGCAGGGCGGAGGCAGCGGAGGCATCGGAGGAGGAGGATGAGGAGGAAGAGGAGGTCGCGGTGGAGGAGGAGGCAGCGGAGTAGGCAGAGGAGGAGGAGGCACCGGTGGAGGAGGAGGAGGATGAGGCCGCGGACTTGGAGGAGGAGGAGGAACCACCGGTGGAGGAGGAGGAGAACGAGGCTGCGGTGGAGGAGGAGGAGGAGGAGGAGGAGGCGGCCGGAGGAGGAGGAGGCGGTGGCCGGAGGAGGAGGAGAAGGAGGAGGAGAAAGAGGAGGCGGCGGCCACGGCGGAGGAGAAGGAGGCGGTGGCAGCAGTGGCTGCGGCACAGAGGAGGGCTTCCGCGAGAGCTTGACCGGGTGCAGGGAGGAGGAAGAGGACACTCGGGTTTTTAACAAATCCGCGTGAGCCTTTATCAGCGCTAGTAAAAAGTACTGATAAAATGTGTATTTATTAGTGCTAAAATGAAAAGTTCTGATAAATACAACCTTTATCAACGCTTTTTTAGCGCTGATAAATAATCCCTTTATCAGCGCTAAAAAAAGCGCTGATAAAGGGGAAAACCATTATCAGCGCTAAAAAAGCGCTGATAAAGGGTACCCCTTTTTCAGCGCTGAAAAAAGTGCTGATAAAGGGTACACCTTTATCAGTGCTTGTTTTAGCGCCGATAAAGGGGACCTTTATCATCACTTCTATTAGCGCTGATAAAGGCCTGACCCTTTATCAGCGCTTTACTGTTAGTGATGATAAAGGCAGGCGCATGCCTTGCCCAGTTTTGTGGTAGTGACATAAAAAAATATAAATGAATGATAAAATTTCCACATTTCATTAATAAGATATCAGTTCAAGATATTGACATAATCCATTAATTTTAAAAAACACATTAAAAACATTTAATTTTTTTTGAATCATAGTGTCTCAAAACACTTCAAAACTTTTATTGGAATTATCATTTTAAATCATTAACGTCTATATAAATAAATCCGTAATTTTTTTTTTGATATCATGGAAAATAATGAGAAAATTTAAGAAAAATTATATCTTTAAAATATTAAAAACAATGTTTTATTTAAAGAGCCGGTTACCACTTGAGAAAATATTTGAATAAAACTAAATAAAGAATAACATATAAAAAACATGTAATATCATTAGAATAAGTAAAGTAATGATATAATTATTTAATGGGACGTATATAAACATTATGGGATAATAAAGGAAAAAAATATCAAGATACGCCTCAATTAATGGAAATTGAGATGTATTCCCTTATAAAAATTCAGCAGCCTAACAGTGTCACAATAAAATTCAGAAAATGAGTTGATGAGAGTGAAAATGGTCTATCATCACATGGAAATAAAATGTGCATATATAAAGATATATTAGAACATATCCCAATATTTGAAAATGTAAAAAAAGTCATGACAATAAAATAAGACCTTTACTAAAAGAGGAGGGTGAGAGGTTCCCTTAAAAAGATTGTATCATTTCATTAAGGTTAAAACAATGAAATAAAAATGTGTAAAAAAATAAGTAAAACCAATATAAGTATATATTATGTGTAAAACAATCATAGTTCATTCAAACATATTCATATCATTATGTAATCAAGAAAATATAAGATTAACCCAATGAATGGAAATTCGGTTAAGAAGTTCCCTTACCACGTGCCCGACATGACTCGTTCATTTTTACATTCTTGAATAATAATGTAATGTCAATGAATACATTATTCTAAAAAAATTTATGTTTATTATTCTTTTACTATCAATTATTACCACGTTATAAAAATTACATAATCATTTCAGTTAATAATATACGTTTTGTTGATTTTTGGTACTTCAGTAAAAAATAAATTTTTTCTAATTAGAAGTTGTTCATGTAGTCAAAAGTAAATTATCTCCAAAACAATATTGAATATTTAGAAATAATATATATCATATATATCTAGTATATATATATATACTTGTACATAACATTTTGATATAATAAATGTAATGCACCATTTATATAGGGGATACGCCGTACGTACGCATGAATGCTGCTATAATTTCAATTTCATATTTAATGGAATGAAAGAATTTTGATAAATAGGAATATTATAATTTCTGTATAATATAACATATAATTTAGTTGAATCCATCCTTTATACATTCCACGTGTGGTCTGAATGAGTCAAATCACATTGAGGGGGCAGTATTCCACACTTCCCCAATTTAAATTACCATCTTTACCCATTATAGAAACCAAAAAAGTATGATAAAAATGAAAAAAACAAAGTCATAGTGAAAATATAAATTTAATATATATCACGTATAAACATTTTTCTATCATAATGGTCACCATGAGAGGTTTTAAGAGAAAATATAATAATCATAATTTCCTGAGGTAGTAGTTCACCGTCCATAAAAATAGTATGTATGTATCAATTAGATGGAGGTGTGTGGATGTGTAGTAAGAATATTTTCATAACTACAGCCAAGTATATTGAGTATAATTTTATTATTATAAAATATTGTAATAAAAATATTTTATGGTGTTGGAGATGGAAAATAATAGAAAAGAACTTAGGGAAGACGTTACCTTTAAATCAGGTAACTCCCTTTCGATTGAACCAAAAGGCTTACTTGAAGTGAATTATGCCTAAGTTGATAATTTTATGTCGAAGATATGGATTTTGGGAGATTAATAGGGTTGAGTATTGATGATACAATAGGACATTAGAGGAGTGAGTAATGGTTAGAGGTGATGGATATTTTTAAGGGGCATGAGGGGCTATTTAGGAATGTTTAAAAATATTTGTTTATTATAAACTGAATTTCAATTTAAAATGGTCCCCAACACATTATTTATAATATAATGTAATTATTTTCCTAAATAATCTCATAAAATGGGTTTTATACAAGTTTATGTCATAAAACTAACCTTGTCTTTTAGAATTAACCCATAGTTAACTAATTTATCTTTAACCATATCATATTGTATATTCAAACAATATGGTTAATAAACTTAATATAAATACCAAGTGACCCAAAATGGATACTTAATGACGTTTTTAAAATTATATATTAAATTTAGACTGATATATGATTTCTAGGATTATCGTATCATTTAATCAAATATTATTTATTTTAAAAACACATTTATGTCAATTTAAAAAAAATTCATATCAATAATTTTAATTAAAAAATAACAACATCATTCTTTCAAAAAACCTGAATTATTAAAAATATAAAAAGTAATAATTATCCCTAAAATTCATGTATGCCATAAAATGTTACAAAATAAATTACAATTAATAATTATAATCTCATTTATTTAAAACATTCATTAAAAAGGAAATCACTACATCATCATTGTGTCATGAATTCATTTATTTATTTGATGTTTAAAAATTATAAATAAAATACAATGATTTAGGAAAATGTTTCAACATTCCAATTAATATTTATATTCTAAGATATCTCTTTTATAACACCATATATTTTTTTTAACTAAACGATATTTGTTTATGTTACATTTTTATTAACATTAAATAAATTTTTATAAAGTGTCATTTTCACTTACGAGTATCTCCATGAGGTCCCAAAATAGTCCCAATGAAGCCCTTGGTCATACATGTATTATCCTATATTGTATGGACACGTTTTAGCGTATTTAATTATTATAATAATAATATTTATTACCCTTATTTATAAGATTTACCCTTTAACTATGGTAAATAATATATTAAACAGAGTTATTATTAATAATGTCTAAAAATAAAAGATTCCTATTTACAGAATTTGAACTTATTGATTCCAAATATGGAATATATTTTTCTAGTTTTTGAACACAGATGTTGCAAAAAATTATTTAAAATTAATTTCCGTTTTCAAATCCAAAAAGAATGTTTTTAAGAAATAATAACTATCAAAATATTGACACCTGTTTATGTTCAATTAAAAAGTGAAATAAGATCCAATGACCAACATTGGAATAAACAGTATAAATATAATACAATTAAACATTAAAATACATAAAGAAAACAATATCTGTATATAAATAAATTATATTAAAAGGTATTTTTTAATTAAAATGAAGTATTTTTCAGTATTCAAAAAAAATGATCATTATCATAAAAATAAAAAAATTTATCCAAAGTAATTTTTTATTTACCACTTCTAAAGAAGAATATTATTTTTTCAAATATAAATTTAAAAATCGATGAAAATTAAATTAAAATAGGGTTCTCAATCAAAAGGTGGTAAATCGACCTTTTAAAGAACATTTGAGTATTTATGCTTAAAATGGGTTTCATATTCATTTTGAGCCTTTAAATTTTATTGGATAATGGTAAAAACATTTCAAAAAACATGTTTACTTATAATATGGTTAGTTTTATTCATTACCTCCAATAAAATGGCTAGGCGTCAACTACCATTTAAAATAATTATATTATTATTTTTTTCAATACAACTCTGCATTGTGTGGAACATAAAACTTCGGAGAAACCCAATGTTGCATGTCCGGAAAGTCATCGAACATAGAATCCACATTAATGTAAAATTAGTATTTAATTCAAAAAAATTATTACATATGAAAATGTCAGATTTTTTTATTTATTTAGGATGTTACACAATCCATTTGGATTGAGAATCAATATAAGAAAATATAGACTTGAAGGAAGATCACACTGATGATCTAAAGTAATTGGAATTTTCATTCTTGGGTATGTGTAGAAATAAAGCCCAATGAAACCCAAGGGTCTCAAAGTTTCCATTTATATGATTCCACAGAAATTAATCTTGTAAAGAATCCTTGATGTAACCATGATTATTAATTCCTAGACCCATAGAGTCATAATTCATGCAACAAGAGTTCCAAGAATCTACGGTAAGCTTCCGTTCCATTATTCTACCACAACATGAAAAAATTATAAATTTATATATTGATGATTTTGATAAGATAAACACGCCACATTTTAACCATAATATTATAGAAAATCATTGAAATTAAAATATACATCACCAATAAAACATGACCATCCTTGGATAAAGATTTACACTTACAATAAAAAACTTTTCTTTGAATGTTTTTAAAATTTTCAGTGAATTAACTGGACTTCGATAATCCCCAAAACATAAGAATCATAAGATAAATAATAGGATTAAATCCCACATAAATACATATCTCAGTGATAATGTACAACTTTCTATTATCCGATATTTTTTTCAGAAGTAGATAAAAGATTTTCCTCAACTTATCTCCTTCCCAGAGACCTTCCCATACGGAAATAAATCTATATTTATGATTCTTAATAATCCATTAATACCCATGTATAAAAATAATAATATCATTTGCATACAACAAATTAGTGGGATATTAAAGTCCCCTTCCAGCACAAATTGGTTTCATTTTCCCATTTCCAACCATGATGCAAAAGATTTGGCAGGGATAATCATTAACAATGGAATAGATAATTGTATATAAATGGTATCCATATATAATACCTCTTGATCAATAAAAATAGAATTCAAGAGAGGCGTTAATTATTATATAAATGTGATAAGAGATTAAAATTATATCCACCCATGTGAATAAAATACAATCAATCAAAATAAAGAGATAACATTGAAAATGAATCTCCTGTCCATTGTAACAAAATCATTCCTTAGATAATGATTAAGAGAAATATTTTTATATTTTGATGGTTTCATAAGAATATTGCCACAATATTAAGTATTCATGAGACAATCTTGAATTTTTCATCCTATAAAATTAAAACATACTGATTTGGAAACACAATTTTTCAATTTGTTAGATCAATAATGTTCTCATGGATTTTCTAATAACCATGAAGGTTGTGTTTACCAAAGAAAACATTAATAAAAAAATAATCTAATTGTAATTATTTATTTTTACGATAAGGGAATGGAACTGAGGATTCATACCTTGAGGAAGAGAGCCTCTATTGAATAAATGAACAACCAAACAGAAAACATCCTGATGAATAACATTAGAATAATGGTGGAAAAAGAAGTTACCATAACCATATCGGCTAGGATGGGATTCTGGTTTGATTCTAAAAACTTCCTACTTGATAGAAAAATATAATGGAATATATATGAGTATGGAATTATCTTCCTGATGAAAAATCCTTGAAATAATATTCTCTATAGGATCAAAAAATAGAGGACGTTTAAATAAAGGAATTTTAAAATAACAAAAAAACATTCTTTGAGAGATCCCTCATGTTATTAATGAAATTATCACCATATTTAATCCCCCCAAAATTTCTATAAACCATCTTTATTTTATGATGTGAATTAAAGAATTTAGAATTTCTATCACCAACCTTCTACCAATTAGACTTAAATGAATCTCTTTGTAATGAATATTTGAGGATGATAAAGTTATTATGTTTGGAGATCATTCCAGCTTTATTCATGATGAAATTTTATAAATCATTGTTATTATTATGCTTTTAAGCATGATGAAGAAAAATATCAAGGAAATAAATTTTAGTGTGCATTCAAATGAAAAAAAATTGATCCAAATTTTCATATGTTTCTTGAGAAATTAGAATTTTAAAACATAAGCATAAGCATAATCTATATAATTAACTGAGTTCCATGTATATTGAATAATATTTTTACAACCATGGTGCTTCACCCAAGATTTTATAATCCTTAAGGAAAGAGGAGGTCTGGAGTCTCCTCCTATAAGATCAACCAAAATATGATGATGGTCAATGTTAACTCTATAATGATATGGGAATGAATTTGAATCCCAAAAAACAAAATAGGATTTATATACAAAGGATCTATAAATTATACTAGAAACAAACCTATATAGATGAATCATGTGACTATAATAATTTTCCCTAACCAAATTAACCTCAATATACACTTTATTATCAATAATAGCTTTAAATATTATAAAAGAGACAAAGTTGTCCATATCACCCATCTTCTCATCTTAATTCAAGGTGGAATTAAAACCCCCAATAATGATACATGGACCAATGGTAATAGATAATAGAAATTTAATATTTGTCCCTAAGATTCTCTGATCTTGATAATTTATGATAGAATAAATGAAGGAGAATGAATGTTGAGTACCATGAAAACTGAAGGCACAAGTGACATGCAGGTCACTGAAAGAAACCAAATAAATATTATAAAAGGAATAATGATCCAAAACAAAAAGGTTCTTAATACTTGAATAACATTTTTTGGTATTAATAAAATGGAATCCCATGAAATACATGTTGGAAATAATATAGTATAATAATCTATTAGGTGTATAAAAACCCATGATGATAGGTTTATGGGAATTAATGAAAATAAAATTGGACTTTGTGGTGTCACGGTTGGACAAAGCCTAATAATTCAAAAATAGAATTATCCATTGAACATGAAATCGGGACTGTAATCCAATTTCGTAATTCCCACTATGTTTATACATAATTTTTTAGGAATTACAACCTTTCTTTTAGGTAAATACATGATTTTGATATGATCATTTATATCAGATTCATGCTTTTTAGAACAATCATTAGTGACCCTACCAATGAGACAAGGTTGCACACTATCCTTGATGTTGATTTCCATGTCCATGGTACTAGTTTCAAGTTCATCAAGGGTGGTATCATGTAAATTTCGAGTTAATGAATTATTATTTGGTTGCATAACCTTTATAGGAAGGAGATATGTATTAGTCCCATTGTTATCTTCAACCGATAAATCATTTTCATCTCTAGCATGTGTATCACTTCCAATGATTCGTGATTGAGAACAATCCTTGGTAATGAAGTTAATGTACTTTATTTTAGAAGCAATATCGATTTGTGTTGTATCCTTTGAAACTGGGATACGAGATTCATTTATAGATTCTGTATCTTTGTTAGGGAGGAGGGATACATTAGTACTAGTAAAGGAAAAGCTGTGAATGACACATCTACTATTATTGAACTATCATGAGTATTAAAATCCGCAGGACTTCTAAATTAATTACTAACCCTTATTTAACAAGGTTACATTGTGGCAGGAACATAATAAAAAAATGTTCAAAACACCAAGACCCTCAGATCCTACTAGGATCGAGTGAACCGAAGAATTACATGAAGGATTGAGATTTACAGATGAGGCCTTCATGGAAACCACACATAATTCCTTACATCATTGTATTAAAAACGAGAACTATTTCTTTGGGATAGTTCATGCATCATTTTAAGTTCATAAATTTTCTTTATTCATAATGTGAACTAAATCATAAATTTCCTTTAAAATATTAGCACTCAGATCTTGATCCACAAAGAGGGTTATCCCAATATTGTGGAACTCCATAACATCATCATTATCAGAAGGAATAGAAAAGGCATGATTACATTGTTCTTATTCCTTGTATATATCATCCCATAACTTATTAAAAGGCACAGTGTTAGAGGGACAATCCTAGGACTTATTAGGAGGAACTGTTCTTGAGGGGCCTACATGAGTCAATCCCCCTTCTCTATAAAAACACCCATATTCTTTCTAACCATATTTACTTATTTCCAATCTGAATCATTGGGTTCTTCATCAACCTTCTTTTGAATCATTATTCAATTGACATCTGAGAGTCCAAAATTATCACAAACATTAAAAAATGGAGGACTTTGTTCATAATGAATTTTGACATCAGTTTTGTTACCATTAGCACGAAATGATATGCTATAAGGATGATTTATTTCTAGGATGGAATCAAACAGTATTGTTGTATAAAATACCAAAATTCAATTGAAGAATTCATTATCCAATATGATTGAAGTAATAATGAAAGAAGAAATATTGTTAAGTATAATGGGATGCCAATAAATCCAATTCAAATTGTTAAGCCTAACTCATATCTGTGCATTGGTTTTATTCATATTAAAATGATTGATGTAAACATCCCACTCTGAATTCCATAAAATTTACGTATTTATTTAAATAAGGACAGTACACCAAGATTTGTTAAATTCTTCCTTTTATTTCACGACAATGTGGAATATTCCTCTCCCAATAGTAATAATCCTATAATATTTAAAGCACCAACAATGGGAGATCATTTTATTAAGATCATCATATGACCAGGGTTTATATCCTTCTAAATATATATAATGACCACCAGACATCCAATATGCTCGAGCCTTCTAATGTTGGAGGATCCGGATGATCCCTCCTAGATCTGATTTGATGAATCATAAAAGGCCTTCGTTAAGGAGAAACCCTTCTCTCTCAATGAAAAAGAATCCCAGTTAGTCAGGATCTTGTCCTTTCTCTACTGTAAGGGATGATCATCATTGAAAATAATTCCCAATCAGGATTAAATGGATCCATGGAGAAAATCAAACACAAAAACAAGATCATGAAGATTCATCATCGCCATGTTCAATGAAAAATCCTCCCACTATTTTCATCCACTCCTCAAGACTCTAGTAATAATTAATGTGATTCTTTTTTTATAAAATAAAAAAACTATTCTTGATATGTTATACCACATAAATGTATGGAAAAGTCCATATCAATCATTATTTTACAAGAATAATGATATTGAATTGAAATCATATAATGTATCCAAAAGAAAATGATAAATATTTATGAATTATTTTGATACATATAGTGATCGTGAATGTGAAACAACATTGAGATTTTAGTCAGAATATAGTGAAATAGAAATATGTAATATTATTACATAATATATATCAATTCTAATGAAGGAAAAATACTCATTGAAATGGTTACTACAAAATCAGTGCAAATTTGTTTTATTGAATATAATTTTATGTTTTACACTAAATATTATTATTCATCATTATCTAAAGATGAATAAGAAAATTACTTGGATGTTGAAAATTTTAATTTTTCATAAGATTAATAATTTTTACCATCTTTAGATAAATCATCAACATATTTTACTCTGTTGATTTTCAAAAATAGTAATTTGGAAAATACCATTGAGTTTGTAAAATATGTTTTTAATATAATCAAATAGTTTTATTTTTTTCTTAAAAAAATAAAAAAACTAAAATAAATTGTATTCATAAATATTATTAATTAAATAATAATTTCTTGGTTAAAAATTTGAACATCAAAATTCAAATAATTTTATTTTTTTTAATTAGAATCGTGTTTGATAATTATATTATTAGATATATGATGAAGGAAATATGAATTTTATTGTTCAAATAAAATGTTATTTTTGTGTTTGGAGAATCATTTATCAATCTGTATAACATTTTATGAAATTTTGATGAAAACTATAACAACTAATATTATTTATGTCCAAATATAGAATAGGATTTAATTTTGATAGATTTTATTCTGAATCATGATATTTTATGCATAAAGTTGTCTATTCATTAATAAATATAGAATATTTGGTCACATGCGTAGATATTTTAAATTAAATAATATATGTGTTTTTGTTTTTAAAATGATTTCATGTCAAAAGAAATTGAATTTGTATAAATATTTATTTTATATACATGGGTTCAAAAGATATTTTATTCTGACATAAATGGAAATTAAGATGTGTGGGTCTCAAGAGAAATTTTTTCTTATATTTAGTATTGTATTTTTTATATAATAATTTTAAATAAATATTATATATGCCATTATTTATTGCAACATATTCTTGGAGACAATTTAATTGTTAAAATACTTAATAAGAAAAATAGAGAAGTAATTACTTTGGGATACAATGCATGGGGTAAAATAATTAGACTCCCTAATATTTAATTTCATTGGAAATATATTAAATAAAATATTTCATATGTTTTTGGATAAAAAATTTATCAAAATATGTCATTTATTTTAAATGGAATATAATTGAAAGATCATTAATAAAGATTGTATTGTTCAATATTAAAATGTCAATTTTATTTTATCAACTAATGGGAATGAAAATGATTATATAATCGACTTATAAATAATAATTAATCTATATTTTCATTATTCATTTAAGAATATGGGATTTTCATGGAAATTAAATTAGAGGATAAGAAATTTTATATTCCAGTTATTAACTAAAATTTCTTTGAAATGGATGGTTATTCACTTACTAAAACATAATTTTAATTACACCAAACTCTATAAGCCATGTAAATATGGAATTAATGATAATAAATTTTCAACTTATGAAGTTATGTCCAAATATCTAATTATTTTTGTTAGTGAACATCGATATCTTTCATCCTAAAAAACTAGAAAAATTGGAGACAATTATTATATATATATATATATATATATATGTTGATGAATACACAATATTTACATTGTATTAGTTTCCGAGTCAAAATATGGACAATTTTAATTAATTTAGGGAATTTCAGTCAACTATTAATGATTTGAAATACCAACCTCTAGTTAACATTATGAGTCATGTTGGTGTTTAGTTGGATAATCAAATGTTTTAATAATTTAGTAGTAAAAATTTTATTACACATATATATTAAAAACAAGAAAACACAATATAAAAATATCAATGTTTAACAATTAAATATAATTATTCATGAAATTATATGAAAATTTCAATTTTATTATTATATTCAGAAAATTGTTTTCTCAAGAAATGTGTTTGAATTATTATAATATAATTAATTATTTACTCATTCCTTTTTATAATAAATCCTTTAATGAGTTGTGGATTGTTGGAAATCTAAATATCTCTAACATCTTATTTTTTTAAATATAATGTATTCGTTATAAATGATAATGATTTGTTATATTTGTTTGATGAAAGAAATTATGAATGAAATTTATGTTTTATTTAGAAATATATTAGGATTATACAGTTTTTAAAGAAAATAAACAATGTAGTTAAGGAATCAGAATATATTAAATTTGATGATTTTGGTCAATATTTTTTATAAAACTAATGGAATTTATAAACAACCATGATGTTTTAAAATTTTATTTTTCATCCTTAATGAATGATACACTAAAAATTATAATTTTATGTCTAAAAAAGTAAAGGTCAAAATACTTTAAATATTCATCAAATACTTAAATAGAAGAAATACATAAAATATTTGATGATAAACATTCAAATTTTTAGTAAAATTACACGATCTTATGGATTCATCTTTATAATTATATTATTCGATATTTAAATCATCATGTGAAAAAAATATACCTGAACAATTATTATGTACATCCTGATTTCCTCTCATAATTTTTCCCAGGAATAGTACATTTTTCTTTTGGTGATGTATGATGGATATTTTTAATGATAAATAGATAGCAATATGATAGAATGTACCCATGTTTAGACCCAAACTGAATATCTATTATATCCACCTGAAACTGGTGTAAAATGTTTTTTCTGGAAATAAACACAATGAAATTGGAATAATTTTTATAAATAAGGTAATACTTATTGTTAAATGTTATTTTCATAAATAAGGAATATATAATTAGGACACATTTTCACCTATATATAGATTATAAGAATGGATAATCTTTTTAGCCTTCAGATATCATATAAAACTTACTTTATGAAAAATGTATTTTAAATATACATTTATTAATGTATATATCCTTGAGGAATTTTTTATTTAATATCCTACTAATTTTGATGATATAATATTTATTGAAAATGAATTTAAACATACTGTAACTCACTGTGTACTTACAAAGTCCCTAATATCATGGAATGATAGACATATCATATATTTATATAATTTTTTTTAAGGATGTGTCGATCAATTTGTTTTCATAATGATGCATTTAAAAACCAAAATAATTATTATATTTTATGTTCATTGTATTATTTTTAGATCACATCATAAATAACATTCTATTTTTTTTAACTTATGAAAAATTATATTTAAATGATCATGATTGGAGAACAAAACATTATCATCGGATTATAGATTATTTCAAAAATAAAATTAAATATTTTAAAATCTACATGTATATAATAATGATTTAATAAATAATTTTTGTTTTGAAATAGAGTCAAACAATAGTATTCCTACTAAAATTTCTATCCATAATGAACATGATGAACCCATAAAAATAGTAGGTAAAAAATAATTAAAGTATTATGTTAATAATATTCTTTCTTAATAAAAATCAACCAAATATTTTTATCATATTATCATGTTGCATGATATTTTTTTATAATATATTGTAAATTCATCTTAAAGGGATAAAATTCAAATTTAGATACCTTAGTTGTACTAAAAATATTTTATGATTATATTCTAGATAAAATTATTTTGTATTAAAAAATTTCATTGAACCTAAAATTTGATGTTTTATATTATATTGAACTTCTACCTGAAGGAAATTTCACTTTTGAAGAGAATATTAATTATATTTTTCCATAAAAAAACAAAATTATTTTTTCACTTTTAATTGAGAAATAATAACATTTATCAAACAATTTTTGGGGTGTTGTAGTGTCATGGTTGCACCACACACTGATAGGTTATATTTTGTTATCTACTATATCTACAATTCAATATGTTAAAAGTAGATTGATTTAGTTTTCTATGAATACACACATGATTAATGATCTAAATAAAGATATATGATAATATTACATTTGAGCTAAAACACAAATGGAGAGATTATTCTTGACATTATTAGAATGGAAAACTAACATGCCTGTATTTTTTACAAAACAACCTATTTTCAATAGATTTAAATATACAAATCAGAATCCTGGAATGATTATCCTTTAGTGATATTCATTCAGTTCTTCTTTTAACTATATACATACATTAAATAATACTTTATTAGACATTCGAGATGATTTTTAAAATAAAATTTTAATGAAAAATTCTGCAATTTTTTCAAAAATATTTTTTTAATACTTCTCTAAATTTCAAAACATATTGAATTTAATTCATATCAAAATTTATATAATTCTTGAATTTTATATTAATAATAATTTCTAAAATATATTACATTCAAATAAATGTTATTTTATAATATATTATATTTTCAAAACTAATTTTTTTTCTCAAACATCATTTTTTAGTCATCATTTTACCTGACATAAATATTTAAAAAAATATCTTATTTTTAAACATAACTAATATTATATTTATAATTTTTCATTACATTCTGAAAAATCATTATGTTATAAAATATATTCAGGAAATATCCTTAAAATATGAATATCATCCATTAAATTCAGAATTTTACATGAAGAATGGTTTAAATTTTTTTGGAATATGTTTTACACCCACCTTATTATATATTATTTAATTTTCTAGGAGATATAAAATTGTATTCATTAATGTGATCAATTACTTTATATGGGGGTAGATGTTAATACTCTAATAAGTGTAATAATTTAATTTCTAAATAAAAAAATTCTAAATTTAATTCTTAAAATAATAAGTAAATTATATTATTTGGCAATTAATTTTTATATAATTTTTTTAACCTCTCATACATCAAAGGAAAATTTTAAATGAATGAAATATAAAACATCAACATATGAATAAATTATTGAATCATTATCTAAAATATGTTTCATTATTTGGTCAAATTCATTAATATCTCTCGTTAGAATAATATTATTAAAATTAGATCTGAATAATATTAGAAATCCTCAGTGAATTAGAAATGTTTTCATTCAAATGAAACAAGAGTATCAAATGAACATTAAGATTTCATTATGAATCCTATAGAATAAGGTGATGTTTTTGGTCTAGTAATTCATAATTATCTCTTTTATTATATGTAGAGTCCATATAATGTTAATAACACTTTTATAGAATGTGGAGATAAACATGAACTAACTTTTTTTTTTGTGATCATTTCATATATGAAATCTTGGATGAAGTGGAATTGATGAATACAAATTTGATTTACTCAACCATGTTAATAAGATGTTCATGAATATTTGAAGAGATTTTATTGTTTTTAATTTTATAAATTTATATCATCATAAAATTTTTAATATGAATTTAATTTAAAATTTCCAAATAATTTTTTTAATTTATATTTATTATTTTAAACAAAAATGTTATGGATATTCATGGAAATGTAATTTTTTCTCTATTTTGTTATTATCTTGTATCCTAAAATATTTCAAAAGATCCAATTATTAAAATGATGGAGAAATTGTATCTATTTTGATTCTCTAATTTTTTATCATCACTATTTTATAAGGTATAATGTTGGAGATTTTATTTTTACCATTATTTTAAAATTAATTTCTAATTGTCATATCAAAATCGAGGATAAATTACGGATCATGATGTCCATATATTGTTCTCCTTTAAAATGAAGTTAGTTTATTTTAATTTTATTTTGTGTTTTTTGTTATTCTAAAATGAAACTATTATTGAGAAATTCAAGTCACTTATTTCATCAATTTGGGAATCATAATACACATCAGGAAAAAAATAACTTGACTTATTCTTATTTATGTTCTTATGTTTGTAGATAATAATATTATGTTACATAAGACTCTCCATCTCACAAATATATTTAAAAAAATAAATTCATCAATTTTTTTAATATGAGAATCAATCTATAATTTTTTTTGAATCATTATAACAGGGATGAACTAACACTACATCATATGAAGCAAAATATTTATTCATTTTATGTAAAATATGATTAATCCAATGCATTTGAAACTAATACTGAGTTTTTTAGTATTCGAATATTGGTGTTTCTTATAAAATTTTCTATAGAAAAGGTATTACTGAGATCATCCAAATATTTAGAGTTAAAATTTTTAAAAAAATGTGAATTCATATTACTGAGGTTCATTTCTATGCTTTATAATTTCTTTTTATGCATCATGATTGCGATATGTTTAATTTTATTTTTGTCTTCTTATTAGATGGGATACCACTATTCACGTTTGAAAATGTATAGTCAATTTTATTTTAATTATATTTCTTCTACATAGATTCATATGGTAAGGATAGAATTAGTGGATTGTAAAAAAGAAAATATAATCTCTTGATAGAGGGATTAATGTTTGGTCCAGTGATATCTTGGATAGGGAGACATATCTAAGGAATATCCAATAGTTGAAGGTGAGATTCTACAAGTAAGAATATTTGAGGACATATGGTTATAGGAAGGGATACCTTCTAATTGGTATAAAATTAGGGATACCTTAAGATTATATGAAATTCATGGATACCACAAATTTCTTCTACAAATCATCGACTAACTATGATTCAAAAGAGCGGGTTGATTATATTTTTTAACTCATATTTAATATTGTTCCACATAGATAACACTTTTATCAATAGTTAAAAACATATTACAGACATTGGGAGAATATATATTTCCAAATACTATATAAAAATTTTCTATAATAATTAATTTCATGGGTATTTCAAATATAATTTTAGTTATATTTTCCCCTGATATTTTGAAAATAGAATTATAATAATAGTTGACGAGAATGAAATGTTTTATTTTAAAATAATACAGTTCACCCTACCCTCCAAATACATTAGTTATGTATTTCCACTAATAATTTAGATAATAATAATAATCATATATATTTTAGCTGAGTAATAACTGAATTTTCACCAAGTAAATTATAGAAATTTCATTACAAAATATTTTGTTGGACACTCCTTGGGGACATGATTTGGCTAAACCTGTTTTATTTACTAAATATAATGACTGAATTATTATAAAAACAATTTTTATTAAAAATAATGAGATAAAACAACATTAGAACATAGTTTGAACATATAATAATTAATTTTCTACTAAAAGATAATATAATGGTTCCAATGTATAATAAATGCTGGGTTTTTTTTACAAGATTATTTATAAAAAATTTATTTTGATTTTAATTCATCAATTTTAATCGTTGAAAATTTTGGTTTTTTTAATATTTGGATCAAATAAAAATATATTATAAATGTTTTCAATTGAAATGGTTTCATTTTCCTAATTAGAAAAAATGTATATAATTGGATTTTAAAACTATTTCGGACATGATAACTTAACTATCAAATGTTATGACTAATAATATGATGTTTTTTAAAACAAAAAAATAAACCAAAGAATAAATATAATGAATTTAACAAAATCTAATGTTATAAATATCATACATGATGTTATATTTATCTTTCTAAGTGTCAAAATTTATCAAAGAAATAATGAGGGAATATGTTAGTGTAACAGAATAATAACTAAACAATGATATGGTCTACCATAGACTTGGTGATTATTGAAAATATATAGGGATGCCAGCCTATATTATTTAGGAGAAGTTACTCCCTATAAAAGCGAT
Source organism: Viscum album (assembly GCA_963277665.1). Lineage (NCBI taxonomy): Eukaryota > Viridiplantae > Streptophyta > Magnoliopsida > Santalales > Viscaceae > Viscum > Viscum album. The sequence continues at coordinate 1,913,990,210 of OY728125.1, read as the reverse complement.
GCCTCTTATAAGTTGGAGGAAATGTACATAGAGTACATGTTCATTTTATACAATGGATCACATCACCAAGGATCGCTAAAATTAGTGGTCTTGAAAAAAAATTACAAACATGTTACCAATTTTATAATGGGAATACAATAATACAAATAATTTTTATTAAAAATATTTAGAAACTATGAAATAATTAAATGAAATCACCTTAAAATCTAGTTAAGATGGAACATGATAATGGTGAGCTCAAATTCTCAGTAATGATTATGCACATCCAATGTTTCCACGAATTAACTAGGAATAATAATTTTTTCAAGAAAACAATTGAACACTCATTAAATTATAATAATATAATGAGAATAAAATTTATTTAGAGAGAATAAAATTTTTTTAATGAAATTTATGATTGTACTAATTTAATTTTAAAATACAATTCTATATTATTAGATGTTATTGTCTCTAAAACCATGATAAATATACAATCATGACAACCAACAAGAGATGGTAAAACTATTGGTAAAATCCAACTTATCATGGGATTAATAATTCACCTCATGGGATTAGAAATTAATTGAATGGATATCTATAACTAGGCCTCTCCTTTCACTACACATTTAATAAATTCATCTTATATCGAAAAATTGATTTAATTTTTGAATAATGTGCCTTATAATCAAATATATGTATTGAGTAAATAATAAAATTTTATCAACATTTCCAGAGAAAAAATAACATTCCTAGAAAATTTTATGTGTAAAAATGTTCTATAATTTAAGATAAAATGATATCCATGATAGACATAATAATATTATTCGAGGGAAATTTTTTGTCTAATGAAAATTGATCATCAGAAATTTGTGGTCTCCAGATTATGTTAACAATCATAATAATAAAAATTCAATGATTTATTTTCATCAATACATTATTAATATAGTATTTTCATATTAATTATTAAATAAGTAGGAATTCAAGTTATATACGTCAATGGTGCTATATATATATGATATAAATGTGAATAGTCATATATTAACAATTAAGCTCAATTAAATGGATATGGGAATGAAATATCATAAAAGGATCATTACATTGAGGTGGGAAATAATAAATGGATGAATTATTTGTTTAAGAAGAATATCAATATAAATTATGATTATATAAATAATAAAATATTAAAATGATATGACATATATAATATTATATATCAAAGATAACCAAAAAGATTTGAGGATGAGTTGGTAACTATATCACATCTTGCACCTATCATGAACATTTTTGTGTATGATTGTACGGATTTGTACAATGGGATCTTTATGTTCATTCCACTCACATCTAACAGTTTACCTTGAATGATGCAAAATAATCCCAAACTAAAAAATGCAATGTTCATGAAAATCAAAGCACCAACATGTAATTAGAGTCTGTATCTGTGTGATGTTTAGTCAAATAAATTATAAGAAATGATGGGAACAACAAGTTGATCTCTATAATTCATGCAACATGAAGATAAAAATATACCACAGAAGCCTATGAAATGAAATCATCTCCATATGACCAATTTATAAGAAATATGTGAAGAATGAGGGACTTATCCATGTACCAAATAAGAACATTCCTTTTCCCAGAATTTTAGAAAAAAAATTAGTAATTAGTGATGATACTTTTGAACATGTTTTGGTATTGAATGGTCCAATTGAAAGAAAAGGAACTTGAAAAGGTAGAGTAAAAATATCCTTAAGTGACCATAACATGGGTGTGCTCAAATGTTCATGTAAAGATTCAAAAGTGGCAAGACTAGAGGTAAGGAAACCATTTCTTTTCTTGATGCTGCTAGAATACACCTCCAGAAAAATCATTGTATCTTAATACATAAATGAGTTTTTTCATCATGCCATAGTCAAACCAAACTTTTAATTTCGAAGGGTAAATCCACATGGTTTTGAGTACTCAACAACTCTAAGGGATTATATCCTTCATCGGGTTAGAGAAGGAACATATCAAAAGGAGTTTCTTAAAAAATAACCTCCATCATTCTCAAACCAAAATCCGTTATATATCAAATCCGAGAGACTCAACACCTCAATCTCCTTGAAACATAAATTCAATGGTGACTATAAAAAGTGTGTCATTCAGTAGAAAATGAAATATAAAACCCAACAAAGAGGGCAAAACCAAGAAAACATCCCAAAATACTGAACGATCTAACACAAAGTAGAGAGAGAGACTAGATAATACACAATCTCAGCACTCATCTTCAGTCCCAGCACATGGAATACAAAAGCAATCTTTGTGTTCCATCATCAAATTTGGGATTCTACTCAGAATTCATCATAATTTTAGAGATCATATTCTCCATCATATGAGAATATTCATGGAATAAAATATACTATTTTTACCTTTGATACATAAACAAGTCATTATCTTCAATACATGATTAAATATCTCCATTGATACCGTCCTTGGTGGTCTAAAGATGATTATTAGAATTATGTATGTCATCAGAAATATCTTCATCAATAAATGGATTTAATTCATTGAATATAGCTTGTGAACATCATATATTCACCTCAACACATAGTCCCAATGATCTGGTAACAATGGTTTGCTTCATCTTGGAATAATCCCACACTTCTTTGTTTTCTATTTTTTTGGATGAGGGATAATAAACCCATTAGAATCTGCCACTACTTTCTTTTCTTTTTTATCTCATGGCTGATAAAAGGCACATCAAAATAATATACATTATAATATATATACTTCAACGATTAAGATTAATCACTAAGATAAACTCGATCCCCACCAATGTAGGGGGCTGTAGTGGAGTTAGTAAAAGCACTTTGAATAGTATCAACAAAAAATGAAAATACATTTTATTTCTCGGGCTTAAAACCACTATATTAATTTTCAATAAACAGAGTCATATATTCAATAGATATTTTAATAGATTCATATTTCCATCCAATTTAGTCCGTAGTTCAAGAAATACTAGAAAAGTTCGTAAATTTATTTTACCCTCTAGTGGAATCTTTTATGTCCATCTTCTTCATTCCCTTCTCAACCCATGTCATCATACTGATTGTTGGATTATTTTCCCTTACAAATTCACTAGATGGGTACCCAATTTTCATAGATATTATATACATACATTAAATACATAATTATATAAAATCATTATGCCTGTTTCAGAAAACGGTTTCACATCAATTCCTGAGGTGGTAGTCTACCACACACATAATTGAAGATTTCATTATCCATATAAAAGAGGATGATGTAGACAATTATTACTCCATCAACATAATAACATAATAGTTAATGGGAGATACCTTTTTTTATATTTTATATTTTATTATTCATTTTAATGGTGTTAGAATATTAATAACAATGAAATGTCTTCATTAAGACGATTTCATTCTCTCAAAGAGGCCTTATTTGGATCTCCAATGATAGACAACATCATATGTTTTTTTGATGACCACAAGCAATATAATTTAGATAAGGATTTTGGAGAGATATATTTATTTGGTTTTTTCAATCCATTTTACCTAAGAGGGTTGATTAATTTGTGGTGGGGACATTCATTTTATAAGTGTGAGAGAGGGAAAACATGGATTTTCTGAAAATAATAATGTGTAACGTTGTTTTTCACCTTCCAAAATTGCAACACCCTAGGTAAATAAGGAATATGGAATTTTTATATTTATAAATATTTGTAAATAAAATATTAATATAACTTTAAAGGGGACTCTATGCTCGATGTCGTACCCAACACACAACAACATGTTTCTTGGGAATCTTACGTTGCACTCTAATAATAAAATAATATTATTTTAAATAGTAGTTAATGCCTAGACGTTGTAATGGAGAGAATGAACAGAACTAACTACAAAATGATTATATATGTTTGTCAAATATTTTTACTTTTTACAATAAATTTTAGAGGCATAAAATTCAAAGGAATCCAATCTTAAGCATTGAATACACTAATATTTTTTTAAAAGATTATTTTACTGCCTTTTGATGGAAAACCATTTTTTAAATAAAAATTTTGACAATATTATAAGCTCTATTTTTCAAAATAAAAATATTTTTTATGATTGAGACATTTAAATTTACCTTGGGTTAATTATTGGTATTTTTCTGATAATGTTCATTTTTTAATGAATAGTGAAAAATACAGCATTTTACATCAAAACAGATTTTTCATATAATTTAATTATATGGTTATATTATCTTTTTAATTTGTTTTAAAGTGTAATTAGAATATATTTTAACCTTGTAATTAAATGATGGTCATTGGGATAAATTTCACTTTGTAATTAGGCATAAACAAGTGCCAGACTTTTCATAAATATTGTTTCTTAAAAACTAGCTATTTGTTTTGACAATGGGAAGTTTTTTTAAAATTAATTATTGCAATTTATGTGTCTAGAATTTGGTAAAATGAATTACATATTTGGAATCATAAGGTCCAAATTATGTAATTAAGACTCCTTTGTTTTTGGACATGATGAATAATAATGACGGTAATTATCTTTAATTATATTGATTAATGAGTAATCGGGTAGTTAAAGATAATAAGATAATATCATAATAATAAAAAATGACCACAAAATGTGTCCTAAGGCTACTGGTTGTCTCATGGACGACCATGGGATGCCTTGTGCCAAACATGGGGTCCCCATGGAATCACTTTTGTGAGAAAGTGACTTTTTATCATTTTATTTTTAAATAATGTTAAATGTAACAAAGAATGTATCACCGTAGTAAATTTTTTTTTAATTTTGTCTACATAAATGATCATTTAGACTATAAATATTAATTGGAAAGATAAAAATATTTCCTACATCATAGTATTTTTTTTATAATTTTTAGACATTAAATAAATTAAATTATTTATGACATCATGATGATGCAACGATGACTTCATTATTTAACGATTTAAATAAAATGGAAAGATAATGTAAAATCTATGACCTACACATGTCCAAAACCTATTGTATTGGTGGATTTAGAAACATTATCACCTTATCCTAAAAAACATCAATGTGGGACCATTATAATACGATATTCATTTGAAAATAAATTTACATTTTATACCTTTCCAAGAGTGCCCCTCCTCTCCTCTTGTAAATGGCCCCCACCTATACCTCTTTACCCACACATCAAAAGCCTTTGGCTTGGCCAACCCCTGCCCATTTCAACTCTCCACATCCCTCTCTAACTCCTTGATGCCTCACTTGGGCAGAATCCTTTCCAATAATGCCTTTGAGCTCAAATCAAAGGAAGTTACCCGATTTAAAGGTAATGTCTTCACTTGTGTCCTTTTGTTTTATTTTGCTTCTTCAACCCCCTTAACTCTTTTTATTAATTTATTTTGTAACAAATCCAGTATCTTAAATAAACTAGGATGTTTTTATAAGAAGGATTCGAACTACACTGTAAAGACCCGTAAATTTCAAGGAATTTTTTTTTTCTTAATTTTATTTGGAATTTTACAAGAACGCAGTTTCTGACGGCACCTGATTCCGAGGCCCGGTGTGCCCAGAATCATTTTCCGAATTTTGGCTCGGGTACGTTCAGTGAACGGACGAGCGGGTTTTTCTAACTTTTGAACCGGTGCCCAGAATCGAATTATGAGGGAACCGATGAAATCGCAGCGCCGGTATTTGCTTAGAAACGCCTCTTCCGGAGTTGCGTTTGCTCGGTTGTGGTTTTTAATTTTTGGGCCTAAAGTTAAGAAATAAAATAAATTGTTCGACAAACATTATTTTATTTCACTTAAGCCACGTGAAGCCACTTGAAATCCACTTAAACTGAGTTGAAGCGGATAGGATACTATCCAAAAATATCCTACCCTCTTGGTAGGATATTTGTGACGTGGGGCCCACACGAGCCCCACCGTTTCTTTTCCGCTAAGTAACGCACCCGCGAAAACCCGTCATTATGAGAGTCAACTGACGTGTTTTCTTAAAATCTTAACGCACCATTTAATTGGGCGGTTTATTTCGTTAATTAAATGGGCGGTTTGTTTCATTGAATTAATTCTGCGAATTGATGGGTCGTTACTTAGCTCTTTTTCGTTTGTTGGCGTAATAATAAAACAAGACCAACATACCATTTGGAGGATTACACGTTGAGAGGCTTTGGAAGAATTCTTAAGCCTTCATCCTCCTTCGCGAAGAACGCGAAGAACGCGAAGAACACTGTCACCCTCGGAGTTTGACGATGCATCATCCAAGATGTTCTCCCCCGCCCCGATCTCCGATCACCAACTGCTTGAGGTAAGAGATCTCGGGTTTCTTTTTAATCTCCTCTATGGTTTTTAAAAAAACACAAATTTAATTATTTATAATTAAATATGTTGTTTCTTGGTCCATTGAGTTCGTCGACGCAACGCCGGATTCCGCGACGACGCGACGCCCTTCTGCGACGACGCGTCGCCTTCTGCGACGCGACGAACCCCTCCTTCCGCGACGAGCAATTCTGTGAAGAACGCTCACGCGCGACGACTTGTCGAGGTAGGGATTATGTTTTGGAATGCCCTTTTCCTATGAACGTATCTTTAAATTAAAGAACCGGATTTCTCGTGAGCAATTTTAGTTAATTAAAATTGTTGTTTCATGTGCTGGATTATTTCTCCCATTGTTTATCTCTAACGTGGAGGGTGCGGGCCAAACGAACACGGCCCGACAACCCTCGGCCGTTCTTCGTTGTTGTGCGGATTTGATGGGCGACGACGGAACGTGCCGAAACGGAAATTTGTTGATTCCGCAGTGAAGAGTGAGTCCCGGGAGGAGCAACGACGCAGACGGGAACAAAATCAGACCACCGAAGCGACTCCAGTGGCCCGTGGAAGATTCTGGCGGCGTGGGTCGCTGGCGTGGCGGCGCCGGAAGCCGGTTGCGGCGGCGCCCCGGCGCGCCGCAGGACGAGACCACCGCGGCGGCAGCGGCCAACGGACCCGTGGCAGCGTGGGTCCGTCTCGCCCGCATGGGATGCGGTAGAAGCCGCGTCCGCGGTTCTCCAGCGCGGCCCACGCGGGGCCGCAACATCTCTAGACCGCGGGGGCAGCGCCCCGTGGTGCGCGGCCGTTCGGCCGCTCGGCCGAACCGAGCCAGGCCGGTCCGACTGGCCGGGCCGCGCCCTGGTCGGACCGGACCGGTTCGGGTCGACCCAGTTCGGCCGACCCAGGGGGGTCGGGCCGGGTCAGCCCGGGCCCGAACCCCCCGTCTTCAGACCATTTTCGGTCAAATGCTCGTAACTTGAGTTACGGGCCTCCAAATGACGTTCCGTCAGTGGAAAAACGATCCTTGGATCGAGACGGTCGTTTCGGTATATCGCACTCAATGTTTCTGAGTACTTTGAGATCGGCCGGGTTGGTTCGTACACGAAACCAACTGGGCCCTCGGAGCAGAAACGCTCATATCCGGATCTACGGACGTCCGATTGACGTGTCATCAGCTTCGTTGAATTCATCTAAGTGAGATGGATCTTTTGGCATACTCCGCCCGAGGTTGGACGTAGGTGGAGTACGGTCGGGTTGGTTTTTCCTTAAAAAACCAACCGAGCCACTGAGACGAAAAATCCAATAACTCTCAGACCGGGCGTCCGATTGACGTACCGTCTGTGACGTTGAGTTCCTGTTGACGATACGGAACGTTTGGATACATCAACTTAGGACTTTGTGACAAATGATGTATCGGCCTCTCGGCTCGTGGAGCGGACCCTCCCGAACGAGCTTGCTGTGTGCGGGAACCCTAGAGCTGGCTGCGACTGCTACTTCGACAGCGAAGACCGTGCAGAGATCCTCAGTGGACTGCGGTGACGACTGTGCCGAGATCCTCAGTGGACTGCGGTGACGACTGTGCAGAGATCCTCAGTGGACTGCGACGACTACAGCACTCTGCGATCCTACGTGGATCAGTGCTACAGGTCCTGTGTGGGCCCGATCTTGTGTGGGTCCGATCCTGTGTGGGTCAGCACTCTGGGGTTCTGTGTGAGCCAGTGCCTACAGGTCCTGTGTGGGCCCGATCCTGTGTGGGTCATTGCAGGGGTTAGTTAACTATGGATCCTTTGTGGGTCTGACGACTTAGATGGATCAGTGATCATCTTTATCGTCATTCGAAGAAGTATACATGTGTGAGATGAATCATGTGTTACTCTCCTTGGTGGATTGTGTTGAGCCATTTTGTGGGGATTTTCTGTTTACTCTCCTTTGTGGATTGTGTTGAGCTATCATGTGTGTATTTACTATTTACTCTCCTTTGTGGATTGTGTTGAGCTATCCTGTGTGGATTTACTGTTTACTCTCCTTTGTGGATTGTGTTGAGCTATCCTGTGTGGGTATACGTTTGCTCTCCTGTGTGGACTGGGTTGTTCTTGGGCTCGGACATTGGAGCCGAACGAGAATTGATGACTTAGGTATATGTATGGGCATATACCTAAGCAGTGTCAGATGTTACTTCGTGATTGTATCTTTCCTTTGTGGTTTATCCTTTGTGGATTTCGGGAGACCTTTGGGGGTCTCGGGGTCCCTACTGAGTAGCTTATACTCACCCCTGCACGGGCTATGCCCGCACTACGTTGTGTTGGTTTCAGACGACGGACATCGCTGATCGTGGTGGAGGCATGCGGAGCAAGACGGTACCTAGAGGTGGACCACTGGGCGGGACGTACTCGGAGCGGTCAGGTGGACCCGAGGAGCAGTAGAGGCTATATGTACCCACCCTTCAGGTGGGACTTCCAGAGGACGGATCGATGCTACGGCTTTTCTTTTCAGTTTTTGTTTTTCCCTTCAGGTGTACTTTACAGTTGGGCTTCTATTTCCAGCCCCTTTTACTTTCATCACAGCTTGTACAGTCTTTACTTAGTGTCTACTTTTCCACTTGCTTACTTTGTGGTGCTTGTTTAATTTTAAAAGGCAATTCATTCCCTTTTTGTTGGGATTTACGCATTGGTGCTAGTCGCCAGCCCCTGGCCTATGGATGGCGGGCTTGGGGTAGTCACGGCTCGGGCCCCGAGGACGGGTCGTGACAAATTGGTATCAAAGACGGTCTGTTCTACCGCAGACTCTGATCTTTCTTCTATGTGAAGAAATAGTGTTTAGCGTATTGAGTGTGGTTATCAGTCCAGGGAGTCTAGTGTTAGTACGACGGCCGACGTATCCGTACACCAGGGCCCTGACTTCTGATTTCCGACTTAATGCACGAAAACATTGATTGCATGTGTGTTTCAAGTTTTCTTTGTGATTACTTGTGTCAGCTCACCAGGTATACTGTTCTGATCGTGGCGCACTTGTTTCCTTTTCAGGATGGCCCCACGATGACAGAAAGCTAGGCTTCTGAGAGTAGAGCGTGACGACAGCACGCCGAGCGACGAGGCCTCGGTACAGGGCACGTTGACAGCAGAGGCACCGACGGTACCATTACCCGCCGAGCCCCTGATGATTCCGGCACCGACGGCTGACGATGCACGTCGCCTCAGAGCTCTGCACGAGTTCCAGCGCCAGCGACCACCCAGGTTCCGTTGGGAGACGGACCCCCAGACAGCCGAGGACTGGCTGGAGGCGGTCGTACGAGTTTTCAGGCTAGTGAGGACACCAGCAGACCTCATGGTGATCCTCGCGGCGAGCCTACTGCACGCAGCAGCGGGATGATGGTGGAGCTTGATGCTCCAGGTGCACGATGAGGACTCTATCAACTGGATGGGCTTCGAAAGCCTCTTCCACTCAGAGTTCGTCCCGGCCACCCTCCGTGCGGTGCACATTCAGGAGCTTCTTCAGCCGCGGCAGGGCAGTTTGACGGTCGCCCAGTATGCGGCGAGGTTTACCGACCTTTCTCGCTACTTGACAGACATGGTACGAGACCCCTTCTTCTGGGCCTGGACCTTTGAGCAGGGTTTGAGACACGAGATCAGGGCATCGCTGATCTCCCTCAGCATCCCAACCCTGGCAGGGGTGCTAGAGCGAGCCCTTCTGATCGAGAGCTTTCTGGCAGAGTCCACAATAAGACCTACCGCAGGGCGCCAGGTAGCAGAGTCTTCGGCAGCAGGTAGCCGACGGATGACTCAGGGTTCTAGGCAGACCAGAACTTCTGACAGATGACCTCGGGACACTGGCTCAGCAGTGCGGGGCACACAGCACAGAGCCAGTCTTCCGAGAGGCAGGCAGTGTTGCGCGTGTGGCGGGCAGGGCCACATGGCTCGTGATTGCCCGACCCTCCATACCGAGGAGCATCAGATGGTGGAGGGGCCACCCAGGCAGAGGCAGAGGGTCGACCGTGGTGGTCCGCAGGGAGTAGGTGGACGAGGAAGAGGAGCTGGCCGAGCAATAGGTGGTGTGCGACGCTTTGTGGCTCTGCCACCACCACCACCAAGAGGTCTGCCCCGACCAAAGGGAGCTGGCGGGCAGAGACAGGCACATCTCCAGGGAGCGGAGGCCTATGACCACGGCGCGCCAGATATGATTCTAGGTACGATCTGTGTCTATTCCACCCTTTCTGCAGTTCTTATAGACACAAGAGCGAGTCACTCTTTCATAGCCGCTGCCCTTGTTCGGAGCTCGGAGATTCCGACAGAGCCGTTGGCTCGATCCTTACGGCTAGAGACCCCTACGAGAGTAGACTCGACGATTACGCACTGGTTCTGGCAGTGTGAGCTTACTCTAGGAGGCGAGAGCTTCGGTTGGGATCTTCATGTAGCGGCGTCGAGGCCTTACGACGTCATCTTGGGAATGGATTGGTTATATATAGTCCATGCTCAGATTGACTGTTTTAGGCGCAAGGTGCGATGTGTGCGCACCGATGGGAGCAGGTTCACCTTCTCCGGTGAGAAGGGAGCCTTCACAGCACAGGATGGACTCTCGCAGAGGAGGGGACAACCCATCGCTCATCAGTTGGATAGCCTCATCCTTGGAGCAGTTGACGTGCGGAGTCCTAGTTTTCCTGCAGTGGTGGATCAGTATGCGGACGTCTTCCCCGATGACGTTCCAGGGCTACCTCCTCGCAGAGAAGTAGACTATTATATTGACCTGTACCCCGGGAAAGCCCCGATATCCACTCCAGCATATCGGATGGCCCCCGCTGAGCTTCAAGAGCTGTGGGTACAGTTGGAGGACTTGCAGGGCCAGGGGTTCATCCGACCCAGCGTTTCACCCTGGGCTTCCACGATTTTGTTCTCCAAGAAGGCGGACAGGAGCTTGTGACTGTGTGTCGATTATCATCGCCTGAACCTGGTGATAGTGAGGAACAAGTATCCTCTACCGAGGATTGATGACCTCTTCAATCATCTTAAGGGAGCACAGTGGTTCTCGAAGATAGACCTCAGGTCAGGCTATCATCAGCTGAGAGTTCGAGACGAGGACGTGAAGAAGATGACCTTCAAGTGTCGGTATGGCCACTATGAGTTCTTGGTTATGCCTTTCGGAATAACCTATGCTCCATCAGTGTTCATGATCCTCGTGTACATGATCTTCCAGCCATACCTCAATCGATTTGTCGTGGTCTTCATCGATGGAATTTTTGTGTACATGACCATGGAGGAGGAGCACACCTACAACATGCAGGTTGTACTAGACATACTCCGAGGGAAACAGCTTTATTGAAAGATCTCGAAGTGCCAGTTCTAGTTACATGAGGTCCACTTCTTGGGGCACGTCATTTCTGAGGCGGGAGTTGCAATGGATCCTGCGAAGATCGAGGCAGTGCTAGCTTGGGAGCCACCCCGGAGCGTGACAGAGGTGCGTAGATTCTTGGGTCTAGCCGGATACTATCGAAGATTTGTGCCGGACTTCTCCAGAGTTGCGGCGCCACTCTCAGCATTGACCAAGAAGGGGAAACCCTTCGTGTGGTCAGACAGATGTCAGCAGAGCTTTCAGGAGCTGAGACAGAGATTGACCAGCGCACCTATCTTGAGGTTGCTTGAGGTGGGAGTTGGATACGTAGTCTACTGCGATGCATCAGGGACCGGACTCGGGTGTGTCCTGATGCAGGAGCGGGCCGTGATTGCCTATGGATCACTTCAGTTGAGGCCTCATGAGCAGAACTACGCTACCCAGGACCTGGAGTTAGCAGCAGTGGTCTTCGCTCTGAAGACATTGCGGCACTATCTGATGGGAGAGCGCTTTACAGTCTTTTCTGACCACTAGAGTCTCAGGTACATCTTCTTGTAGAAGGACCTGAACCTGAGATAGTGGCGATGGCTCGAGTTCCTCCAGGACTATGACTTTGAGATAGTCTATACTCTTGGGAAGGGGAATGTGGTAGCTGATGCCCTCAGCAGGAGGACGGTCATCCAACTAGTTGAGGAGGCGACAGAGCAGCTATCCGCTTTGTAGATATCCTTCGTGGATAGGGATGGAGCAGCCTTCCTTTAGTCTCTCACAGTCACTCCTCCACTACTGCAGTGGGTCAGAGAGGCACAACGTGAGGATGCTGACTGTGAGACGCGGCGTGCACAGATATCCTCAGGACATGCACCGGATGGATTCTCCTTTGGAGCAGAGCACGACATCCTTTTCAGAGGACATACCTTGGTACCAGTCTCTTTACGAGAGGAGGTGCTGAGAGAGTTTCACACTTCTCCTTTGGCGGTACATCCTGGAGTGGCGAAGATGTACCAGGACCTCAGACAACATCACTGGTGGACGGGCATGAAGAAGGTTGTGGCAGAGTTCGTTTCACGGTGCCTCGCCTGCCAGCAGGTGAAGGCAGAGCATCAGGTACCAACAGGCTTGGTACATCCCTTGGAGGCCCCGGAGTGGAAGTGCGATGGGATATCTATGGACTTCATGACTGGACTTCCACGCACTTCCAGAGGTCACGACTCCATTTGGGTGATTGTTGACCGACTCACCAAGTCGGCACACTTCTTTCCCATCAGAGAGCAGGGCTCAGTGGAGAGCTTGGGGCGTATCTACATTCAGGAGATTGTATGGCTTCACGGTGTGCCATCGACTATCGTCTCTGATCGGGATGCTTGTTTTACTTCCCAGCTTTGTAGGGGTTGCTGGAGGCGTTCGGGACGCGGCTACGTCTGAGCACCGCCTTTCACCCTCAGACGGATGGTCAGACGGAGAGGACCATTCAGACTCTCGAGGACATGCTCCGCGAATGTTTCCTCGACTTTGGTCGCAGTAGGGAGGACCACGTACCCTTGGTGGAGTTCTTGTACAACAACAGCTACCACTCCACCATCAGGATGGAACCATACGAGGCGTTGTACATCAGACCTGGAAGATCACCTTTGTGCTGGACAGACCCTGGGGAGTCAGCACTTGTGGGACCAGAGATGGTCCGGGCCATGACAGAGAAGGTCCAGGTCATCCAGGAGCGGACGAGGACAACTCAGAGCCGACAGAAGTCATATGCTGACAGGAGGTGGAGGAAACTAGAGATCGAGGATGGAGACCACGTCTTCTTGCGCGTCTCACCTCGACATGGATTACGGAGATTTGGCCGAGGTGGAAAGTTGTCTCCACGCTTCATCAGACCTTTCCAGGTCCTCAGCAGGATTGGCGAGGTGGCTTATCGCCTGTCTCTACCACCTCAGTTGCACCGGGTGCACAACGTCTTCCATGTATCTCAGCTGAGGAGATACGTGCAGGACCCGACGCACATCATTGACTATGGGGAGCGAGACGTGGATGTTGGGGCAACTTTTGTGGAGGTCCCGGTGGAGATAGTGGATCGACAAGAGCGGGTCCTACGTGGGCGATTGATTCCTCTTTTGCGCATCATATGGCAGCACGGGAACCTCCAGAAGAGCACTAGGGAGCGGGAGACTCAGATGCATGCTCAGTACCCACATTTGTTTCCCTAGTTTTTGATGTATCTTTACGGGGACGTAAAACCCTGAGGTGGGAGTAATGTAAAGACCCTTATATTTGAAGGAATTTTTTTTCTTAATTTTCTTTGGAATTTTACAAGAACGTAGTTTCTGACGGCACCTGATTCCGAGGCTCGGTGTGCCCAGAATCATTTTCTGAAGTTTGGCTCAGGTACGTTCAGTGAACGGACGAGCGGGGTTTTCTAACTTTTGAACCGGTGCCCGAAATCGAATTCTGAGGGCACCGATGAAATTTCAGCGCCGGTATTTGCTTAGAAACGCCTCTTCTGGAGTTGTGTTTGCTCGGTTGTGGTTTTTAATTTTTGGGGTTAAAGTTAAGAAATAAAATAAATTGTTCGACAAACTTTATTTTATTTCACTTAAGCCACTTGAAGCCACTTGAAAGACACTTAAACTAAGTTAAAGAGGATAGGATACTATCCAAAAATATCCTACCCTCTTGGTAGGATATTTCTGAGGTGGGGCCCGCACGAGCCCCACCGTTTCTTTTCCGCTAACTAACGCACCCGCGAAAACCCGTCATTATGAAAGTCAACTGAAGCGTTTTCTTAAAATCTTAACGCACCATTTAATTGGGCGGTTTATTTCGTGAATTAAATGGGTGGTTTATTTCTTTGAATTAATTCTGTGAATTGATGGGTCGTTACTTACCTCTTTTTCGTTTGTTGGCGTAATAATAAAATAAGACCAACATAACATTTGGAGGATTACACGTTGAGAGGCTTTGGCAGAATTCTTGAGCCTTCATCCTCCTTCGCGAAGAATGCGAAGAAAACGAAGAACGTGAAGAACGCGAAGAACGCCGTCACCCTCGGAGTTTGACGACGCTTCATCCGAGACGTTCTTCCTCGCCCCGATCTCCGATCACCCACTACTTGAGGTAAGAGATCTCGGGTTTCTTTTTAATCTCCTCTGTGGTTTTTAACAAAACACAGATTTAATTATTTATAATTAAATCTGTTGTTTCTTGGTCCGTTGAGTTCGTCGACGCAACGCCGGATTCCGTGAAGACACGACGCCGTTCCGCGACGACGCGAAGCCTTCCGCGACACGACAAAGCCCTCCTTCCATGACGAGCAATTCCGCGAAGAACGCTCACTCGCGACGACTTGTCGAGGTAGGGATTATGTTTTGGAATTCCCTTTTCCCGTGAACGTTTCTTTAAATTAAAGAACCAGATTTCTTGTAAACAATTTTAGTTAATTAATATTGTTGTTTCATGTGCTGGATTATTTCTCCCGTTGTTTATCTCTAATGCGGAGGTTGCGTGCCAAACGAACACGACCCCACAACCCTCCGATGTTCTTCTTTGTTGTGCAGATTTGACGGGCGACGACGGAACGTGTCGCAACGGAAATTTGTTGATTCCGCAGTGAAGAGCGGGTCCCAGGAGGACCAGCGGCGCAGACGGGAACAGAATCGGACCACCTGAATGACTCCGATGGCCCGCAGAAGATTCTGGCGGCGGCGGCCAACGGACCCGCGGCCGTGCGGCTCCGGCTCGCCTGCACGGGACGCGGCAGCAGCCGCGTCCGCAGTTCTCCTGCGCGGCCCACGCGGGGACGCAACATCTCCAGACCGCGGGGGCAGCGCCCCGCGGCGCGCGGCCGTTCGGCCGCTCGGCCAACCGAGCCAGGCCGGTCCGACCGGGTCGGGTCGACCCGGTTCGGCCGACCGGGGGGGGGGTCGGGCCGGGTCGGCACGGGCCCGAACCCCCCGTCTTCGGACCGTTTTCGGTCAAATGCTCGTAACTTGAGCTACGGGCCTCCAAATGACGTTCCGTCAGCGGAAATGCGATCCTTGGATCGAGCCGGTCGTTTCGGTATATCGCATTCAAGGTTTCGGAGTAATTTGAGTTCGTCCGGGTTGGTTCGTACACGAAACCAACCTGGCCCTCGAAGCGGAAACGCTCATATCCTGAGCTATAGACGTCCGATTGAGGTACCGTCAGCTTCGTTGAATTCCACTAAGTGAGACGAATCTTTTGGCATTCTCCGCCCGAGGTTTGGATGCAGGTGGAGTACGGTCGGGTTGGTTTTGCCATAAAAACCCAACCGGGCCCCTGGGACGAAAAAGCCAATAACTCTCAGACCGGGCATCCGATTGACGCACCGTCTACGACGTTGAGTTCCTGTTGACGATACGGAACTTTTGGATACATCATCTTCGGACTTTGTGACAGTTGATGTATCGGCCTCTCGGCTCGTGGAGTGGACCCTCCCGAACGAGCTTGCTGTGTGCGTGAACCCTAGAGCTGGCTGCGACTGCTACTTCGACTACAACGACCGTGCAGAGATCCTCAGTGGACTGCGGCGACGACTGTGCAGAGATCCTTAGTGGACTGCGACGACTACAGCACTCAGCGATCCTACATGGATCAGTGCTACAGGTCCTGTGTGGACCCGATCCTGTGTGGGTCCGATCCTGTGTGGGTCAACGCTCAGCGGTTCTGTGTGAGCCAGCGCCTACAGGTCCTGTGTGGGCCCGATCCTGTGTGGGTCATTGTGGGTGTTAGTTACCTATCGATCCTTTGTTGGTCCGACGACTTAGATGGATCAGTGATCATCTTTATCGTCATTTGAAGAAGTATACCTGTGTGAGCTGAATCCTGTGTTACTCTCCTTTGTGGATTGTGTTGAGCTATCCTGTGTGGATTTACTGTTTACTTTCCTTTGTGGATTGTGTTGAGCTATCCTCTGTGGATTTACTGTTTACTCTTCTTTGTGGATTGTGTTGAGCTATCCTGTGTGGATTTACTGTTTACTCTCCTTTGTGTATTGTGTTGAGCAATCCTGTGTGGGTATACGTTTGCTTTACTGTGTGGACTGGGTTGTGCTTGGTCTCGGACGTTGGAGCTGAATGGGAATTGATGACTTAGGTATATGTATGGGCATATACCTAAGCCGTGTCAGATGTTACTTCGTGATTGTATCTTTTTTTGTGGTTTATCCTTTGTGGATTTCGGGAGACCTTCGAGGGTGTCAGGGTCCCTACTGAGTAGCTTATACTCACCCCTACACGGGCTATTCCCGCACTACGTTGTGTTGGTTACAGACGATGGACAGCGTTGATCGTGGTGGAGGCTTGCGGAGAAGGACGGTACCTAGAGGTGGACCACTGGGCGGGACGTACCCGGAGTGGTCAGGTGGACCCGAGGAGCAGTGGAGGCTATCTGTACCCACCATTCAGATGGGACTTCCAGAGGACGGATCGACACTGCAGCTTTTCTTTTCAGTTGTTGTTTTTCCCTTCAGTTGTACATTACAGTTGGGCTTGTATTTCGGGCCCCTTTTACTTTCAGCACAACTTGTACAATCTTTACTTAGTGTTTACTTTTACGCTTGCTTACTCTGTGGTGCTTGTTTTTTTTCAAAGGCAATGCCTTCCCTTTTTACTGGGATTTATGCCTTGGTGCTAGTCGCCAGCCCCTGGCCTATGGAAGGCGGGCTTGGGGTAGTCATGGCTCGGGCCCCGAGGATGGGTCGTGACATACACTTACACACACCTACATCTAATGGTTAAAGAACATACTGTTTCCGTGGATGGTGAATTTCTGCCTCCTGAAACGATGATTGTTCAACATTTTTTTAACACCATCAAAGGTGGCCATTAAGATGTCACTATATTTATATATTATATATAATATGTCTATGGTTTCCTTAAGCTTCTGTATTTTTCATTTATGGAATACCTTTATGGTTTCCATTATGGGTAAACACGATATCTTCATTTTAGGAAGTGCGGACTACCGCCCCCTCAAAGTGATTTGATTCGTTAATGCCATATGTGGGATGTATAAAGGATGGAATTAATGGTATTACATATGTTATCCAACTGGAATTATAGTATACCTTTATATATTTATTATTTCATTCAATTGAATACAAAAAAAAAGAAATGAAAGTAGCGTTCATGCGTACGTACGGCTTACCGTCTCCATAAACAGTACATTTCATTTATTATCTCCAAATGTTATGTAATATTATAAGTACATATATATAATGGATATATATGTAATATATTACATCTAAATGATGGGTATGATTCTGGAATTATAATATATATGTCTCTCATTTTGTTTTAATTCCATTAATATGGAAAAAAATGAATGTAGTGTTAATGCGTACGTACTGCCTACCGTCTCCATGAACGGTGCTTTTAATTTTTTATCTCCAAATGCTATGGAATAGTATAAAATGAATATATAATGGATATATATTATATTTAAAACATAAATACTATTCTGGAGATTATGTACCTATAACTACATGGAAAATTCGTTTCCAACAAGTTCAATTTTTACTCATGTACTAAACATCGACAAAAACGTCTCATACGAACTCACTTTATTAACCAATTATTATAACATTATAATATGTGATATGAAATGAATAATAATATTTAAAGGATGTCCCTAAGCAAATATAAATTGACCAAATTTTATTATTCAGGAGAATAAAGAACGATAAAGTCATGTCGGACACGAGGTAAGGGATCATACTCCTCTCTTTCTTTTTAAGTACGCTCTTTTATGTCATTCCTTTTAAAGCTCATCTTTCTTGTTATGGGGATGTTATTTTATATTAAACATACTGTAAGTTTTATGTTCATATGATGAGAGACCCTATTCTATCTCATCAATTCATTTTGGAAGTTTTGAGTGGCGCCGTTAGGCTGCCGAATTTTCGTAAGAGATCTAACCTCTCTTTTTTTAAGTACTCTCCTTTATGTCACTTCTTTTAAGATCCTCTTTGTTATGTTGGGGGATGTTCTTTTATATTCCTCTTTCTGTAAACTTTATGTTGATGTGATGATAGACCCTATTTCCTCTCATCAATCCATTTTGGATGTTTTAAGTGGCGCTGTTAGGCTGCCGAGTTTTCGTAAGAGATTTTTCATCTCACTTTTATTCCTGTGAGATTGATGCTATATTTGCCACAATTTCCTTTGAGTGGTTTATGTACTACCCATTATTACACTGATTTTTTAATATAATTACATTTATTGGTATTTACATATTCATTTTATGACACTTCTTCAATGGGGTGTACTTTTTGAAAGTTACCCAAGTCGGTAAGGGAACCTTTCACCCTCCTCTTTTTAAAAGACTTCATTTGTTATGTCTTTCAATTCACATACTACTATTTTGGGATATGTTCTTCTATATCCTGATTGATGTAAATTTTATTTCAAAGTGATGAGATTCCCTTTTTATCTCTCATCAACTAATTTTCTGAATTTTTGAAGTGACGCTGTTAGGCTGTCGAATTTTACCAAGGGAACTTTTTAACCCAATTTCGATTTCTTTGGGTTCAATGTGTAGTTATTGAATATGTCATCATTTGAATATGTTTGAATGACCTTTTATTGTTTTAAAATTAACATCCAATTATATTCGGTGTATTTATATTTATCACACATAATTTTGAGATTGATTTATCCTTAATTTAAGGATACCTTCTTTATAAGGGATTTCATCACATTTTACATCTCTATTGAGACTTCATTGTTGTTATGCACCAATTCACTCTTATATGGTGTATATACTATCCATTGGAATATTATATCATGAATCTATTTATTCTAATGATATAATAAAGTTCTGATTAAATATTATTCCTCAATTATTGTATTCAAGTGTCTCTAATTTTGGTAAAAACCCATTAACCAAAATATCGCTTTAAATGTTTTAATGATTTCTTCTTATTAATATCCATGTTTTCAAAATGGTTTTAAAGATTTATATATGTGGATATTAATGGTTTAAAATGTTAAAATATTCATGGTGGTATGAGACACTTTGATTCAAAAATATCTTTATTAAATGTTTTAAATGGTTTTGAAAATGATTTTTTAATGAATTCATTATTTCAATATCCTAAAATGTTATATTGTGATTAAAATGTGGAAATGTTATATTTCCTTTATGCATCATTTATGTGATACATTTATGTTATGATTCTTGTACATTGTTATGAAAACGGGTGGTTCAGTGATAAACTAAGGGCGGGTGAGCCAGATATAGCTCTCGAATGCATTGGGTAACGCGAAGGGGTTAAACGTTATGGTTTCTTCGAAAAGATTTAGGGAATATACAGTGGTGGTTATTCCAAACATAACCAAGAGGGTTACTCCCTACGTAAGAATGTTATGAATGCCTCAAGTTACCCTTTATGTCTTATGATTTCTATGAATTATTAATGATTTTATGAGGTATGTTAAAGTGCTTATGCTTTAAGGGTAAAGTATGATTTCATTCTTAAGTACACATGTACTCATGTTTCCTTTCCATATTTTTATATCCCTTACTGAGCTTTTTATGCTCATCCCAAGTTTTTTAAATGTTTTTCATAGGTCAAGGGAATGGTACATGATATGATGATGGTGTCAAGGAAGTGTCAAGAAAGAATCCATGTTTTATTTTAAATATGTTTTCATTGATTGGAAAAAATTAATACTATCTTTTATATAACCACTTTGTTTAAATGTGGAATGTAATGAAAGTTTTATGATCTAATTTTCTAAAACTCTAAATTTGAAAAGATCCTCAATGTTTAATCTTGTAATAACTCAAGATTAAGTAAGGTTTAAGGCTAGGGCCTTATAAAAATAATTCAAAATGGTCTATTATTTAACATCAAAGGTTTTAATGTATATATATGAATATTAAAATGTTTTAAGGATTATTTTTTAAAAAATATAACCATTTTCTACGTAGTTTACCCCCCCCCCCTTACACCTGTTTTCACCTTAACCACTTTAATTAATTTTTAATTTTTTTAAGATTCATTAGGGTAAAAATGATATTGATATTTTTAGATAATAAAATGTATTTTAAAAAATACGTAATCCATTTTCCCAAAGTAAACTCAATTATTTTTAATAATCCAACATAAATTTATATACATGGGCATAATGAAAAATGTGGTTTCCAATAAAATTCAATAAAAAGATTAACATGTTCTTATATCAAAATAAAACGTGATGTGAATTGAAATATATAAATTTATATTAATTAATAAATAAATGAACAAAAACTACTTCTAAAAAGATTCACAAAATGCCGCTGATAAATTAATAATATAAAAAGATAATTTTCCATAAATAAAATTATGTGTTACAATTCATTGAAAATCAAATTGTTTGGGAAAATCTGAAAAAATCCACCAACATTTATTTTTCATATTTTGAATAATTTAATTATATTGATTTTGTAAAATATGTTTTCTAATAGTGATCATAATTAATTTAAAATTATGTATAAAAAGTACGATTGAACTACCTTTAAGGAAATACACAATTTTAATGAATTTTTTTTTACAATCATATTTTATTATTTTATTTATAAATATTATATATCAATTTAGTTTTTTTATAAAAATTTAGATATTATAATTTTCATAATTTATTTAGTCTTCAATAGCTATGTTTTATCTGTCCCATTTTAAAAATTATTTTTTAATAGAGTGTTATGTTTTGTTGAAACTGTGTTTTGATTGTATCTCATGTTGTCAATGAAATAAAATTTATTCTTAGATAATTTCATGGTGTTGCAGTAAGGAATTATCTTCTACCCTCCTATAAAATTTACATACATAAAATTTAATCTATATTTTAAGTTAAAAATTATAGTGTAGTTCTTTTTTCATAACATTCTATAGTTCCCTTGTTACATCCGTTATTTTCTGATATTTATAGGGTACATTTAACAATCAAGTGGTCTTATTATTGAATACATAATATCTTAGAATCAAGAATTTGTATGTGATGTTCGAAAAAAGATATATCATATTTCAATTATATCTCTTCATACTTCTATTAATGTGTTCTTTTTGGAATGTTATTCCTTAATGATGATTTATGGAATATATCATGTACTATATAAATTATTATTGGCATTTCCAAATGAGTGGACAAATATAAAAAAATATTTTTTTAGTGTTTAATGTTCATGGAAAATATAATTTCCATATAAGAAAACGTCATGAAACCCTTTATGGATATATATTTAATAAAACATGATCACCCACTTGGATTTAAAAATCTTTTAAGTAATTATTAGTATAACTCCCTTTCTAATTTGGGAAACTTTTATCAATGATTTATTATTATGTAACATCATTGGTATATCATCAAAATGATAGAGGATTACATGTTTTATTTTACTATAATCATCCCAAAATGTTGGATTTTGATATCTATTTCTATATAATTCATCATATTACAACATTATCACACATGAGTTAAAGTTATTGTTATAGGGATACTCTACCAATTATAAGTATTGATCGCTAATATAATGAAATTCAGTTGAGAATTACATTAACATGTATTCCGGCTTTGTATATTCCTCATAGAGTGTACACAATTTTTTTGGATGGGAAGATGTTCTCAAATAAACCTCATTGTGAAAATAAATATCCAGACTCATCTATAAATTTGATGTAAAATGGATATCCTGATATGATACAATAAAATTGGTGGACCATAATGTATTAAAAATAATTTAATATATTTTTGTTTTTTATTACCATGTGGCAAATCTTTTTATATAGTATGGAAATTTTCATATTTGGTTAGAAGGTGAGTAATTAATCACACTACATCATTCATTATATGAGTCTCTGGTAGACCCGCGACAAAGTCTATAGTATTTTCAAACCATTTCAACGCAGGACTTGTATTAAATTTTATATATCCTATAGGATAATGTCTCATAAAATAATATTGTGGAGAAATCATCCACTAATAAAAGTAATTGTAAATTCAAAAAATCATGTCCCCCCTAAAAATATTGCCTCAAATCCCTATACATCTTACTATTATCATGGTGTATAGAGAAGATTGAAAAGTAAACATTATTTATAAACTCATTTTTAGCTTATTTATTGATATAAAAAAGATATTATTTTCAAACATAAAAATTTCATATTCATAATAGAATCCTACCGTGTTCATATCATTCCTTGCTCTAATTTTCATATAAAACGTCTCATCATAAAAATGTTTTTTTTAATTTTAATATATTGTTTTTAATAATTATTTTAGAAATTAGTGTTATATTCATTCTATTAATTATTACCATATCAATAATTTCTATATCAATATATATAGGATCTATCTCAATACTCATTTCTGTTGAAACTCAATGATTTTTCAAACTTAATGTATCTGTTAAAATATTTTTCTCTCGAGTTGGTATTTTATTGAACAATAATAATCCTTGGGTAGCTTATATCAATATCCATACCCGATGTTGATAGTTATTTCAAAAAATAATTATTTTTCTCTTATGAAAAATGTATATGTCATATAATTACGATAATGATAATTAATCCATGTCATCGAAGAAATGATTAAAGATTCGAAATTAAGATCATGAGTTTGATAGTTCTATTCATGGGTCCTCAAATACCATGATTTATATAAAATACATTTCTCATTTTACAAATGGATGTAACCTAGTCCTTTATTCGATGTGTTACTACATATATGAAACCCATCATTTTCTTATCATATAGTCAAAATTGATCCATTGATAAATATCATCATAAATACTTGAAAAAATTCATCACGTTTCTTTTTATATATAATTTTAACACGTTAACATGTAATATTGGTCAACTTGTCTACCAATAGCGTAAAATTCTGAATGAATCATCAATAATAACTATCTATACCTATGAAACTCTGTAACTCAGTCTTTTTAGTTAGTTTAGTCCACTTTATAACTAAATTTTTTATTATAATATCAACTATGATCCCATCAATTGAGAAAATGTATCCCAGAAAGGAAATATCCCGAAATAAAAAATCTCACGTGATAGACATCCAATGTAACAAAATTATCATAAGAATCTTAGAAATGATTCTCATGTAAATATCATAATCATATATATAATATTAAAAACAATTATATAATTAATTGACAACGTAAAAATAAATATATCCCTTGAATACACATTTCATTACATCAAAGTAAACATAAGGGGATATTGACAATCCAAATGGAAATATTGTAAACTTATAATGTACAGAAATCCTATGTAATGGTATCTTCAGAATATCTTCTATATTTTGTCTAAATTTATTATATTCCCTGCCAAGGTAAATCGTTGAGAAATATTAATCTTCATGTAGTTCTTTGAATAAGCCATCAATGTAATCAAGATAATAATTTTTCGTTAAGATTAAATAATTAATTTCACAATAATCAATTCAAAACATTAATGATTCATACTTCTTCTAATCAAAGAGAACATGATACCACCATGGAGACATTATACCATTTATTCCACCATAATTTACCATCTATAAATACCTTCCAAATATTTATTGTTCCTATTGTGTTGTTAAATTTAGTATTAATTACTATTCAAAACCAACATGATCTAAAATCAATAAGGTTATATTAATCAATTATAGAGTCACTTTACATTCCCAAATTTGAGGTTCCATTTAGTAAATTTCAGTCGAGTACATTTATGACCTCATATTCTTTAATTCCATTACCAATCTATATTTTAGACACATGTAATCATTATTAATATTACTATTAATATGTTTATAATATAACATAATATAAATTTATAAAGAAGTTCCAAAAACCATGATTTCCTCAGGATTATATTCTCATGATAAGTGATATAAAATAGACAATTAAATGACAAACACACCATGATACTATAAACAAATAGAAAATTCATGTAATTCATATTGTAATGAGAAACCTCTACTCATAATATTTCATGTGTGGGATAGTTCTACTAATGTGTTAGTAACATCCATGACTGATATGAATCTATAGTATTATGTTTTAATGAGCATAGTCCTATTATAATGAATAAAATATTCACAATATAAATTATAACATTCATTGAACTCATGAATAATTAAAACTATCATAATTATGATCAACATTTTAAGATCTGTGAAGGATCATTGTTACTTCTCATATCATTCAATCTTCATGCTTTCCAATTTAACACTATTAAAAAAAGATGAATAATTGATTCTTTTATATTGAAACCTATCTATAATATTTTCTTTTAATGGAACGACCTGAAATTACATGGCAATCAATTGTCTAACAATGAGAATTATGATTGAATCTGTTTTACTATCAATCTAAAGTTCATTACTATAACAAGCAAAAAAATATAAATATTTGAGACAAACATCATCTTAATGAATCTAATCCATTCTCAAAAACGAAAGGAAAATAATATGAAATATGAAATAATTGATTTATACAAGGTTCATCCTAGTGGTCGGTGACAAAATTCTTATTGTATTTGGATCAGGTATATGAACCATTTTTTATAACTAAAATAATAAGTTATTTGAAAAATTATCTCATTAAATATCAGTATCATAACAATTATTTTAATAATATTATACTATTTAAAAAATATAATTTGACATGGACTAAGAATATAACTATGATTTTATAGGATAATTCAACATCAATAATAATATATCCTTCATGACTTCATGAAAAAAAAATTAATGATTTTACTTCATCGTTATAATGATGTTTAAAATATTATTCCAGATATAGTAGATCATTTTTATTGTACTAGATTTCAATATTTTTCTCAAATGATAATATTATCTCATAACATTTAATAGATTCAATGACCTATATCATCCCATATTTTCATTTTTATCTTTTCATTTTCTCTCATGAATTGTTCAATAGTTTGAAAACATGGAAATTATATAAATTAGGTACTCAAAAAATTGTCGAGTATTCTCTCAACTATAATACTCAACATTTCTTCCTATGATCTTAAAAAGTTAATTTTTTTACAAATTCTATAATAAATTTTTATTGATAATTTTACACATGGTTTTTCTTTGAATGATTCAGAATAATGGAATTAATTTAATTGAAATATATAATAATTTATATTGTTAATATAATATTTATATAATTTATCCAAATTTATTTATCCTCAAATATTCATATTTGATAATAATATAATAATTTTTAACTGATCTTGTCATTCAATTATCATTAATTTTCTCATTCCGACTATGTTTGAATCAATAATACATCACCATATTTATGCTATTTAATCCATAATTATTTTCTGATAATCTTTTTCAAATGTTATTTTCATAACTAAATAATATTTGAAAATATTTTTTTATTAAAATATATAAATTATATGTGTTCAATTTATCAACTTATTAATTTTTTAGAACCTAATTAATATACATATGTATCAATAAAAATATATTTTGTATGATCAAAATAATATTTATAGTACTTGATGATATATTAAATTTTTTTTCATATAACATACCTATTATATAGAATATATTCAACATCATAATACTTATAATACATTATCTAATTTCACTATGAATTGTATCATTTATCATCTTCACCATGTTAAGCATCACAAGGATTATTATATATATAACCCATGAAATATCACGTATTTAATTGTAAATATTCTATATGATCTGAATATATTATGCATCATTTTTGAATTTTCTTATTGATGTATTTTTTTGTCAACATTAATACATAAATTCCATAAAATCAAGAACATATTTTTACCTATAATAAAATCCAGCAAACTGTATTCATTATATTACATATTTCTGTGAAATAAAGATATTTCCATACATATCATCTATGGAATATTACATATTACACCATTATCGTCACTTTTATGGATTCCCGAGAAACATTAAAAAATAGTTTTATTTATCGAGATTTTAAACACAACTCTATTATACTACAACCAAAAAATTTCATCAGAAGTAAAATTGAATTTTTTTAATAACATTATTTCTCAAATATAGGTCAACCAAAACCACAATATTACTTAAATTTAGGTTATAGTAATAATTTCATCCCATGATGACTATTAATATGTGTCTATTAATTTTGAAACACTCCTATTAATAAACTCACTCTATTAGCTTCCTTTAATAATTAAATATTATTGATAATTCAATTTAAGTTAACAAAATATATTTACATTTCTCTACATTCGATTGTAAAATCCAATATTACATGTCATATTTATAAAATTCATGATGTTAGTTGGAATTATTAATTATGATTATATAACCTCAATCCTTAAAATCTATTATTAAGAATGAACCTTGTGGAAATATCATATATTTGAACCCTTATAGAAATATTTTATATACCTCTCATAACCACATTAATACTTATATTCAATAATAAAATTTTTTATATCAATATGTTTAGACATGTATTTATACAATAAATTCACGAAAACATAAATTTTATAGCCACTGTCTAATGAAATTTTTTGTTTCTTTTCAGTTATCACCGATTATTCATCAAATTTCCCATCCCTCAAAATCATATATATAATTTTGTCTCCATATTAATATTCTAAATATCTATATTACACAATTTTACATCATGTAATATTCTCCTGAAAAGAACATACCACCAAATATTTATTTCTTATAAAATAAATTTCTACCCAATCAATGATAGTGTATCCAAAAGGTTTAGGTTCTCACCATTATATAAATAATCCGATAAATAATTATCAATTTCACATATATATAAATTCATTTAGAATATATCAAATAATATTATTTAACATAAATATGATTCATATTTCAAAAATATATCACATAAATATTGGTTGGAAAGTATGAAGAGATATACCAAAAAAATCCAAATTCAAAATTACTATTGACTATAAATATTTTATTCATTATGGTTTGTTACCATCACCAAAAATAAAAATCGTATTAGCACCAAATTTAAATCCCCAATTTTAAATATATTCAAAATTTTCAGGTAATACTTTTTTGGGGATAGAGAAATAAAAAGAATTGTTTTTTAAAAATGTAATGAAAAGAACAAAATCACTTACCTATGAATATTAATTTCAAAATTCCTTTTCATTTAACATAAAAACTTTCATATACATAATATATCACTCATAAAATTGATATCACTAAACTATGAAATGAATATTAGAGTACCAATTAATATCGACATTGAATGAAAATTGCTTCCAATATTCCCATTTGTGAAATTTACAAATCTCAAGATAGAGTCCATCATTTAGTACTAATCCATAATGTTCTATTATTGACCATATTTTTCATTGCTCAATCTATAAAAATATATTTATTTATTTTTAGTAAATATTTTTTTGTTAATTTTATTATTCTAATTCATGTTCTCTATTTTGGATATTTGTCTTTATATTGAAAATAATGATTTTTTTGACAGTTTGTTATAATAGCCAAGAAAATTCATACAGATTCAAACCTAGTTGTAGTAGAATACATCTATTTACAAAACAATACTTCATCATTCATGAAAACAATAAATAATAATATTTAGTTTTTTTCATGATGATTAAAAATGTTTTAGAGATTTTATTAAACACACCCACATGGTTCCAACAACAATATTATTTATTCATATAGAATGTTTATAAGTAGATTTCCATTCAATTTTATTCTCCTCCTGATTTGTTTTACTTATCAATTCATTATGTTCACCAAATGTTTAAATTTTATCTAGGTCATAATGTTATAATATAGTTAATTATGTCTCACTAATCATTCTTTTTTTTTGGTGTAAACAAAGTCATATTATATTATAATTATATTTTTAGGTTCAAATTTCTTTTCTACAACTGTTGTTTCCATTTATAATATCCACTAACACATTTGTAATCACAAATATGATTTTCAAAAAACTTATCATTATAGAATTCATTTCATTATTCTCAATCAATTTTTTGTGAATATATTTTCTTTTATTTTTCATATCTAAATATTCAAATTTTAATAAATTGTTGACACTATTGTTATGTTTCTTCTCATAACCATCACATCATGGGATCCCTCCAACATGTGTATTTTTTTCAATACCATGTTCTTGGGTAAAATTCTCTTACACCTCATTCTTTTGAAAATTTCAATAAACATAAAAATAATAGAATGTAACATGAATATCGTTTTTTAATTTTTTTTAGTAATAATTATGTGAATTCATTTTTAAAATAATTTTAATTAAATTATTAAAATATGAATAAATTATGTTTTATCCAATATTAAAATAAAATAAAATTGAATCATTTTACTAAATATGAAAAATGTCATCAAAATAATAAATATTCTTCCAAATCAACTAAAAATGGGGTAGAATATACTAATTCCATTGAAATTGATCTTGTAGAATTCATAATATGACCAATGGATAATTTTTAAATATAATCTATAAATATGAACCATTTTCATTATTTACATGAATGAAATTTATTAAAAATGAATATTGAAATAATATTTCAATTATAAAATTCTACAAATACATTTTTTATGTTTTATTTTGATTATTTCATTATTATACTGATAAAGTTTTTATGACAAGACACATAATATAATTATTATAATAATGTTTTACCATTATGTGACATCCAAGAAATATATAAATAGGAAGACAGATTATTGTTTGATCTTATAAGATCTACCTAATTTAGGGATTAGAACAAAAATATTATGTTGACCTCTTAAATCAATGGATTCTACTGAAAGAAAAACATATACAATTTCAAATGGGATTATTGTTTAGTATATTTTGGGAATGTATGTCATTGTGTCAAGTTAATAGATCCTCAAAAAATATGTATTACAATTGTTTTTTTTAATAATATCCTTTTAGGGGTTTAAGGATTGTAATACATACTATAAAAATTTATATATTAAACTATATTGAGTATTATATTTATTTAGTGGAGTTATTTTTCAATCACATTGAATTTAAAAAAAACATAATTTTAATAGTGCATATTTATTTTTAAAAGTAGTGATATTTTGAATATATTTAAATTTGCATTTATGTTTTACTTTTTTCTTAGATAAATTTGTTTTTTGGTTTGAATATCTAATATTTGTTAATCTAGTGATTTAAGAGGAACATAGATATTAATCTCTATTCTTGAATAAAACTAAACCCCTCCTCTGTTACAGTTTCACCTAGAAACTATTTCTATGAAAACAAATATTATCAGAGAATGTCTCTGTAAATGATACTATTAAATGTATTCTTTTTATTTTACTTTTGATTCCATATAATTATCAAAGTGACATTACATTAACTTTAAGTATAGAATATATTCATTTATGAAATGATTACTTGTTTTGTTATATAAACATTCTAAAGTTGTATTGTTATCTATTTTATGATGAAAATGACTATGTTTACTCAACATATTTGAGAATGAAATTTGTTATAAATATTTTTGTTCAGAATTATTTGTGGATTTCTGGAAATAGTAAATTTTAGAATAAGTAAATTTATATATTCCCCAATGATGGAAACAATGGTTGTTAATATAACTGTATTGTGTGAAATAATAATTCATGCTCAATATCAGATAAATTCATATCATCATATATATTGTTTTCTATAAAATTAATTTTGAATGATAAAGATCATGACACATTTTAGAATATAAATATTCATTTATACAAGGTGCGCTATTCATAATAACGATTATAATGATTTTTAATTTATTTTTGGATAATTTATTTCATTAATTCATCCTAATTTTTTATAGTAATAATATAAAAATCATTTTATGTGATGAAAATAGTATGTGATATGTTGTAAGGAATAATTTTCTATACACATCTAATGGTGTGGGAATATAAACAAACTAAGATCAATATCACTATGTACATGAATAATATGTAAGATGATTATATACTAAAAATATTTTTAAATATATCACTGGATTGAAAAGAGACAATGAGATGTAATATAAAAATAATGAGGTAGTATTTTCACATATTTGGTATAATATTTTATATGGATCTATTAATATTAGAGAAAATTTATTGAATAATTAAATAAATTTAATTTAAGAATAATTCTTATTATTGGTATTCTAATGATAGTGGGAGTGAATCTTCTAAATATTTGGGGAGGGATAAAATTATCATTAATAATATATTCTGATATTATTTTAGAAAATATATAATTGAATCTCATTAGAGTAAGTAATAATCTGATGAAAAATATTATAAATTGGACATAGTTGGTCACATAAGAATGAATATTCTAAAATTTAATATCATAGACCAAAAATAAAAGATATTCTCAAAATTTAATGGAATGAAAAATATAATGGACTTTTATAAAAAAAATTCATATAAATGAGATAATATATATTTTTTTGTCATGATAATTTTAAAAAACAAATATTAATATTATAATCTATGAAAATAATTAGAAAGTTGGGGAATTTCTCATGGATGAGGTAATAGAGAAATGTAATTAAAATTTATCCCTGAATTATAAATTTTATCATTATTTAGCTGAATAGTATTCAACTTCTTTGAATGGTGAAAACATTAATTAATTTGATGATTCAGAAAAATATAATAATTATGATGAAATAATTGTATTTTTGAACTCTCCAAAAAAATAAAATAAATAGTAGAAGAAAAAATATAATTGGTTAAAATGTAATCCTTCTAATGAAAATTTAAAAATTTCAAAGCTCACCGAAATTATAATTTTCAATATAATTGGTATGTAAAACTATTTGTAAATTAAACAATTATAATTAGAAATTATTTATTTATTAAAAAACTATACATAGTGGGTTAAAAAAGTTTTTTATAATTTTATATGATCTAGGAATTATTTCAATAATATATATAAATAATTTAAATCCTAAAAACATATTATAACATATGTAATACTCTTGGGAAATTATATATACACTGACACTTTTTTATTCCCAGGAATAAACCATTCTCAAATAAATTTTAATGTGTTAGTCCCTAGGTGAATTTTTTTTAAATATATTTTATTCTCTTAGTTTTTATATTGACTTTATTTAAATGAAAATTTTATAAATTCAATATCAAATAGTTGGATTATTGTGGGTATCTATTTAATTTATTTCTCTAATTTATAGACTGATGGAATTTTTTATACCAAGGATAGTGCTTTCTTTATTTGTGGAAAAGGGGCTATAAACCAATATATGAAAAAAGATCCACATGGAGTATATATTTTTGAATATATGATAGGGTAAATTACCAACATATCAAAGCTTAAAATTTTAAATTCTGCAAGGGTAACATTTTGAGACAATGTATATCTTGAAATCATCATAAAAATCATTTCTAAGAGAAACAAAAATTTGCAATGTCTAGTATTTTGTAGTTTATTTGTATAATCATATCAGAATTTCTCTAATAATTTATATGGGTTTCCATCTGAACTATAGAATTTAAAAATATAATATTATATGTTTTTTATTAACATTTATTCAATTTTATTATTGAAATTATAGTGTTTAAACTATTCATATAGGATACAATAAAAATTATACCTCACCAAAGTTATGTTTATCTAAATATTTTCCATGGATTTGTGGTAACTTTTTATGTCACAGTCAGATTTTAAATTAATCAAAATTTTCTAGTAAAGATCATGTAATGGATCTATAAAAACATTATATTAAATCATATAGTGGTCTTGATCTATTTTAATATGGTTAGAAATATGATTTTAGTTTTTATCCAATTAGTCATTTATTATCTATTATAGAATTTGATAATGTTAAAAGGGGTTTATTTAGTCAAACAAAAACATTGTCCAAATGGGGAAAGAATTATAAATTCAACATTCTTGATGATTAATCTACATTAAAATAAGACTATTTTCTTACATAAATATATAATTTCTTTGTGAAAAGTTTCAATCATTTTATATATCTGAAAAAATATAACTTTGATTACTATCCAGATTGATTATAGTGTAAAATTTGTATATTTTAATATAAAAATATTTCATTTTATGAAACGTATTAATCTATATTTATCACACCTACAACCCTAATGAAAAATTGTTATTTTGAAAAAATATATTCATTTATTCAAAAAATTACACAAAGAGTTATATATAAAAATTTTATTTTATTTTATTTTATTTTTGAAGACATGAGTAATGATTAATAAACTATGAACAATGTATTTATTTTCATTTTATTAATAAAAATAATTTTTACCTTTAGACCATAAGATAACCATCACATTGATAATTTATATTAATTGAGTGTAATTTGTTTATTTTAAACACAAAATATCTTCTTTATGAAAATTATCCCATTGATAATGAATATATGTTTCATGGTTATTTTACAACCAGTAAGGATTATTGAGTTTTTTTTAAAAAATAACCAATGATGTAGCTGACATTACTCATGTAAAATTTGATGAAACTACTAATTTTTTTCTAAAATATTTTTATGTTAGACCACTTGATAATGATTATGAAATTGTATTTTTCATTTATAGGAATCTGAACCATTTCTAGTGGTTGTAAATTCAATGAATTCAATTTCAATAAATTTTTAATTTCTATAATCTAATTCCATATGATATGTACTTACTGTTTCATATTATTAGTATACCTCTTTACCTAGTACCCCTTTTATCTTATAGATTATTCCCATTGAAAATACTATCTAGAATATAATTCAAATAGTTTAAAACTAGGAGTTTCAAATGAAATTAGTGTTAGTATCGGGTATTTATATAATCATTTGATCCAAAAATAGACGATGTTCCCAAAATACATGAATGGTAGTAAATATTTATACAAAAATAGAATAATCAATTTTAATATAAACTAGTTTTTTATTACTTGAGAGATATAAATAACATCTGGAAATATAAGTAACATATGATTTCAGAAATAAATTTGGTGAAAATGGAACTTTAGTAAGGATTAAATAATATCATTTTAATTTTTGTTTTCGTAAATATGTCATAGTGTCTATAGATACTTCCTCATAATTATCTATCGCCTTTTTCATTTAATTCATATAATATTACTCAACAAATATAAATTTATTTTTATTCTAAATGGATGTGAAATATTTATTTATTAGTAGACTTTTTGAGGTGAAAAGTCATTTTGATATAGAATCTATTTTTAGAAGATGATAAATTAATGGAATTTATATATATATATATATAACACTAAGAGCATTGTATAATAGATTAATGATATTTTAAATACATTTTATGTTAATGTAAATACTAATTCAGATCCATTTACCAAAAAAATTCAGAATAATATTTTCTCAATTTTATATCTTTGAAATTTTTCATTATTTAAAAAAATAACTTTTTACCATTGTTTTCTGAAACATTTCTAAAGTGCTTATGAAATGATCATGATTGGTGGGAATAAAAATTTCGACGGTTTTTAAAATACTCAATAACTGAAGGATGTTTTCAACACAATATATATATATTGGTGATCTATAAAAATGATTTTTTAATAATTATTTTAATATAATTACTACAATATGTTAATCAATTAAACTATATACTAATGAATCTGATAAACTAAATGATCAAAATCATTATAGAGTGATAATAAGAAGTTAATTTTTGAATGTATTCTAGTTAAATAATAATAATGTTATCCATATGACTATGTGTGAAATTTCAAGTGAAATCAATGATAAATAATTTAAATATTTTCAAAATATTTTCCGTTATGATAACGTAATATTCGGACATTGACACTTTTATTTATCCAATAATTAATTTATATGTATAATTTACTCATGTGATGACTTAAAAGATATAAGATTGGATTAAAAATCTATTTTTTACACAATTCATTGCATACAAGAGGATTTAGTATCTTGGTATTGTAATATGTAAAACCATGTTTCAATTTCAAATGAAAATGATAAATAAGTGAATGATTAATGTTTCTTTCATGTGCTGTGGATGAAAGAGACACTCATAGTGTTTGGATTGAGTCTTACTCCATCTCAAATCATTTTTTTATAATATTAGGGATATTTCACTATCTAAAATCATGGACATAAATCACAAGAAAAATATATTGATGTAATAATTAATTTACTATAGGAAAACAATAGAAGATAATATATATTTATGTATTTTAACAGATATGATATTTATCATTTTGATATTTTATGTAAACCAAAAATTCAAACTGACTTGAAAATATTACATATTTTTTTTAATGATCTATTGCATATGATATTCAATTAAATTATCGTTTAAACTATTTTATGACATAAAAAATATGTATTATTAATGTGTATATGGTTTTTTAATTGTATCACTAAATGTTTATATTAGAACTGAAGAGAAATTATATGATTAAATTTGTTTTTTAATATTATTTTCACGCCTATTAATCTAGAATAATACATAATATAAGATATTTTTATTATAACACTTTCTGTAACCACTATTTTATAAATACAGAAAACTTTTATTTCAAGAATATAAATTATAAAAATTTTAATATATTTAGTTTTACATATGATTTTATCCTCTTACCCATAAGTATTTCATCAATCTTCTAGGGGGAGATAAGTATTTTACATGTGAGGTGACCTCGGAATATAATACATAGATATGATAGTACATTAGATGAATATATGATACATTTTAAAAAATAGGCTACCCATAACTATAATGGTTCAATGTTTTTTTCAGACTATATACATAAAAAATGTATTTTATAAAATATCTTAAACAATTCCAACAATTGTTTTTAATTATTTCACCACTATTTGACATATCTAAATTAGTAAATTAATCAAAAATAAATGAATTTTATATATATATATGAATGTTTAAGCTATGATTCAACACACCAATATTTTATAAGAACACAATATGTGATAGGATATAAAAAATGCAATATGAAGCTAAAATGAACCACTACATATAATTATTTAAATATTACCATAACAACCATGATATTTAATTGGTTGGTATAAAATGTATTAATAAAACTATGAAATATATATTTATAATAATATATTCCATACTAGATAAATATTCATCAATTAATTATTTAGAAACAGAGAGTCAATTTTAAGTAATGTAATTTTATGATTTGAAAATAAATTTTGATTAATTTTTTTTAAAAAAATTTATTAATAAATAATTTATTTCAAATAAAATTTATTTTTATAAAAATAATATAAAAATTTAAATTAGTATTTAATAATTATCTTAGGGTAAATGTTTTTCAGTTTTTCAAGAAACTATAATTTTCCAATGAATAGGGAAAATTACTGAATTTTTATTAATATATTTTTGTTTCCTGAATTCAATGACATCTAGTTTTAAAATAAAATATATATGAAGATTTCAAAATATAATATTATGAATAATATTATAAATATAATTTTATTAAATTTTATTTTTGAATTTCGTATTGAACAATTTTATACATAAAAATTAATTTTTTTGATAAACTGTTTTTCATTTGAATTTCTATTTGATTTTTTAATTAATTAATATCACATGTAGAAATTAGAATAATATAGTATTTATATTATATTTTTAATCATGATGTCCAAGATATATAAATATACAAAATTTATATTGTTATTATTAATACAAACCATAGAAAATCATTCTCAACCCATTAAGAGAAAATTATGTAGGTAGGGTAAAAATATTATGATAATGCCTATAGAATGACAATAAAAAATGGTTAATTTTAATCTATGAACATATTATATCCATAATAATCCAATATTAAAACCAATAAATTATTGTATTAATTATAATATAATTATAATTCTATAAAGGTATAATAGTTCTAATTTTTTCCATCCTGGTCATTGAAAAATAGAAAATCTTACTCATGTGTACATATGACATAAGGTCTACATGGTAATAATTCTATTAATATTTTGACCATATTTATATATTTATTTAAAAATAATAATTTTGATAAATAAATAATTGTTATTTAATTATGAATTTTTATATATGATGGAACAAAGACCCATTTAACCATAATCATCCTACCAAATACATATGGTCATATGAACTTAATATTGTAAAAATGTCTGATGTCCACACAACTGATTATTTAGTAAATAATGAAATTAATTTATTAAAATTAAATGTATAATAATTATGTACAAAGTTATTAATAAAGTAAACATTTAACATAACATTATTATTTTGGAAGATAGATAACATATGAAACAGGTTAGACCTAAGGTAAAAGTTTTCATCTCAATTCTTATTCATTGCGGAATATATTCTATTTATGAACCTAATTTCATTTATACATAGTATATATGACCCCTTATATATTTTATATCAGGATTATCCATATTTCTCTGATATATAAACATTTATTTTACGTTTTCCATTCTTGGTTCTTCTGAATCAAAAGTTACCAAAGAGTTAAAGTATTTATGATTCTCTCCCATTATAATCGAGGGTTTTTAATGTTGAATTTACATGATATTAAATAATATTCCATGTATCCCATTAATAAAATTTATATTTAATTTATATAATTATTTCTAATGAAATTTTATATTCTATTCATTCTCTATTTTAAATATTCTATAAGTGAAATATTGTTTTGAGGAAAACCAATTTTTTTTATTATCAATCATTATTTTTTTCATACAACTCAATTTCATCCTTAAAAAGTTTTAAATTTTCTTTTTAATATTATATAATTATTTAGTAATTTTTTTACCCTTGTTTATCTTTTTTCACTAAATTTTCTAAAGAAAATCATTTTTTTCATTTTTGCAATGATGTGCAATTGATTTTTTATGAAACTCTTAAAGGAATATTTCATTAAAAATATAGTACCAAAACATAATTTCCCACCATCTAGGGAAATCAATGCATTTTATATTCCTTTTTAATGATAGGAGGATAGTTTCAACGGATATGATTACCTACTTTTCAGTAAATTTATTGTTTTTTAAATTTATTTTTAAATTGAGAAGGGTGTTTTCATCAAGAGGGATTTTAATGATATTTTTATTTTATTACAATTCATCAATGACATGAAATATTTATTTTATTTCACACTAGATATGTTATAATGATAATATTCTTAATATTTTTCAATATTTTATTTTCTATGTTTGACTGTAGAAATTATTATCATTTGTATGCATGTTTTTCAATATGAATGATTCAATATATTATGTATTGAATTTTTATTCACCCATTTCATATAAAAAAATAAATGTAACCAGTATGTGATATTTTGGGACTTTATATGGCTCCAATATGCATCGGTAGGTCTTTTAAGGAAAAATAATTTTTTATTTTCCTTATGGCCTACATATTTATGTAGAATGTTATTCTACAAGACCGTGATGATATGATTATGATTTCCATTATAATTCATTACATAATTATTCTATTATTTATTAACAACAATGTGATAATTATAATTATTATGATATCCACGTATAAGTACCATGTTATTGTGATTATTGATATAACATTATTTTATTATAATTTATTATATTCATTTAACTCTTTCTGCACAAGTTAATGGTTAAATAGAATTTGATTGTAGTTATATTCCTTTAACTATTTATTATTAATTATTTACAAATGAGAACCATTAATGAGATATTCATATTACCTAAATATTTTATCCATTCTCCTAGATATGAATAATAAATATTTGAATGCATTCAATGATGACATATTTTTTACTAAAATGTAATGTTTTTTATGTATTAAAATATAATGTGAGATTCAATTATATATCTAATTCCCTATAAATTAAAAAAAATTCCATTAGGATGCTATCACATGTATCTTATTAAAATGTAGTAATGTAACCAATGAATTTGGGCTACTATGGTCGAGGTCCGTTCATATGTTATCAGTTTATTATTAGAAAAATCATTTGAAACTTGATTTAAGAAACCAATGGTTATATAATATAATAATTTGACTGAAATTGTAGAAAATTCAACTTATATGATAACATATAATTTTTTTTGAGATATTGATTATGATAATTTCATATACAAAATAACTTTTCTAGATAAAATAAGTGTAATTTTCCGACCCAGGTGCCACACATCAGTTACCCCGAGCCAAAAAACATACGAACTCAATTGGGCCTCCAGGTATTCCATAAGCTCCCAAATAGTATTGGAGTTCAAATATCAATGATGAGATGACTTTACTCACAATATCAGACAACTAAACTATGGGAAATAATTAAAAAATAACAAAAGTATGATATAACATAACCTAAACAATCTAGTATCACAAGATTTACCAACATGAAATACAATATCCAAAGAAAATAATATATATTCCATGATAAAATACATTCCATGAATCAAAACATACCACAAAAGTAAAGACACTAACAACTCTCATGCGGGTTTGAACATGGACAGTTTTATTAATCTAGACATTAATTTATATGTAAAATTTACTCATATGATGACATCAAAGATATTATATTGGATTATAAAACTATATATGAAACATTTCATTTCAAATATTACTATTTAGTATCTTGGTCTAGTAATAAGTAAAGCTCAATTGTAAAATCAAATTCTTGTTATGAATAATTTAAAGG
Organism: Viscum album; assembly: GCA_963277665.1. NCBI lineage: Eukaryota > Viridiplantae > Streptophyta > Magnoliopsida > Santalales > Viscaceae > Viscum > Viscum album. Next base: position 1,913,950,951 of record OY728125.1, on the reverse strand, counting down.
TGAATGTTTTTTCCATGTTTTGTGTGTGAAACATAAACTCATAGGATTTTTTATTGAGTGTTTCTCAAATTCAAATACATTTTTTGTAATAATAGGGTTATTTCATTATCAAAAATCAATGGCATCAGTCATGAGAAATGTACATTGATATAAACACAAATTTCATACGAGACAAGGGTTGAAAATCAAATATTATCTATAATTTTATTTGATATGGTATTCATCATTCTGATATATTAACTAAACATTAAAATTATAATAGGCTCTGAAATATTACGTTGAATTTATGAAAGATAGTTCTATGATGATATTCAATTCACTTCTAGTTTAAAATATTTTCAATTATAGAAAATTTCAACAAATATTAAGGTTCTGGTTTTTTATTGGATTTGTTTCTAAAAATGTATCCATTTGTTTTTCTATTATTTAAATGTTTAATACAAAGTCTATTTCATCATAATTATATCTAAATGAAGTCAAATTTTATGTTTGAATATTTTATTTCATATGTTTTTACAATTATAAATCTCCAATAATATAGAAGATAAAAAGTTTTGATTAAAACTCTCTCCAGAAAAAAATTAAATATGTAAGGACATATGTTATCACTATAAGTTAACATATAAAATGTAATATCTCTTTATTTTATAAATTTTTTTATCATGTTTAACTATATTCATTTCATCAATATTTGAGGAAAGGATGAGTATATTATAGGTCCCTCTGTTAAATGTAATAATATAAAATACATTTCTTTCTAATCTTGATTAATATTTCTTATAAATCCCCAACCACTGAAGCCTGGTGTAGGTGCATTATTTCGATAAATTTACATGTTTACAAAGAATTATTCCCCAAAGGACTGATCAGTTTACTATTCATGAAAAATAGATTATATATATGAACATTACCTCACAATTTAAAAAATAAAAAAAGAATAAAAAACCCTTTGAGAACACCATTATTCCCATAGATTAACCAATTATATCATTAATAATACACTTCATATGAATCCTTTGAAAATAAAATATAAGTAAGTGTGAGCTCAGATGCTCCGTAAGGGTAAATAATTCAGTGGAAGTGATAAACTATTAATGCATGATGTATAATAAAAATAGCAGCCTTTTAAAATTAAAATTGGACATAATATTGAAAAATAAATCAAACATTACCATATAAACATTAACATGGATATTTTAATAGTCGAATAATAACATGTAAAAACTAATTTTATAACAAGGGAATTCATAATGCTGGGAATAATAAATATTACGTTAATGTATTTTTCCAAGACCATTCACAAAAATTCTATCAAGCCCTTGTTCCAAGACACTAGATTGTCTCAACAGACCTACCGATGCATCTAGGGGTTATAACAGGCCCCTCCTATTACTTACAATTTCTAAAGAATTATTCATATGAAACAGGTGAATCATAACATTATCATTCGTATTAAAACTAGCATAAAATGTTATTACATTAACCATAAACCACGAATGGTATAAAAATAACACATCCATAGTCGCGAATATCATTACTAATTCAATAAAATATGGAAGATTTTACTACAATAAATCAACATCAATCATGAATAATATCCTTAAAAGGATGTTAACATAGTTTAAAAAGATCTGTAAAATCCTTTTAAGGTAATGTCATTTTTTATGTAATCATTTTAAAGTGAAAAAATTTATAATGGAAGTTATTTAAAAAAGATATTGGATTCGAAGTGTCACATAACACATTATAATGTTTGAAAAAAATTAACATTTTCAAAAAGTCATTTCCTTATAGATAAATTCTTAAAATCAATTTGAAAACATGGACATTAATTAAAAATATTTATAAAAAAATATTTGAATCATTTAAAAGGATGGTCTAGATAAAGGGTAACTTTTAGAAGACATAAAAATAATCCATTTGAATTTTTTTTTCTTAAATAAGGATATGGATGAGAAAAATAACCAAGTAAATACTTAAACATAATCAATCGTAGATTATAATGAGATTGAGTAATTAACCATTATCTAATGTCTAATACTATACGTATTAGTATGATACACCAGTATTCCATTTTTAAACAAATTATTAACTTATATCAGAATCATAATAACATTGATGATATCATATATAGTCCCTTTATATGGTTATATTACCCATTAATTAACCATTCTATGTTAATGCAACAATTTGGTTAATATCTCTTTGTTTATCATACATGTTTTGACTTGTTATTCTTGATCATATTACTTAGACCATGATATAATTAATTCTAGAATTTTAATAATATTTATATATCATATATATTCAAAATATAAATAATATATATATATATATATAATGGAATATACTATTCATGGGGACGATGGGTCGTTTGTATTCCAGAACACTGTTTCCGTTTTCTTATCGTATTGAATAGAAGTAAGTGAATTACATGTATGTAAATACACCCACCCACACACACACACACACACATATATATATATCATTCCAATATACATATTATTTTATATATTTCAATATTATTAATAATATAAATTTTTTTAATCATTTTTAGATGGTTAAAGTGGAGAATGAAACTTATCGCGTCGTGGACACTATAGGTTGTATGTACGCACGAGCGATGATATCACCCTTTTAGTGATTAAATGATATGGAAATGGTTGTTATATTAATTATTAATAATAATAATCATGTCATATAAATTATTTATGTCCATTAAACTCATCATTATACCAATCTGAATATGGTAATGTGGAACAACAAATTACCCCACGTCGTGGAGATGGTAAGCCTTACATCTGCATGCTTGGTGATATTATATTTTTTAGTATTGATAAAATGATGAATATAATTGAAAAATTATTATATTGAAATCAAATTATATAGATTATACTAGATTTATTTCTTTGGTATAGAAACAATATATATTGAATAAGTAGAAGAAGAAAATAACTTTGAAAGAATGGATTAAACAATTACCTATTCTTTTTGTGTTTCCTTTGGATGTCAACTAAAGAGCTCCATAGGAAGTCACTATGGCCAATGTCAGGCCATTAGAATACAGTGAGTAGTGTTTAGATGATAGATGGGTAGGATTTGGCTGATCCAAAAGGCTTTACTAGTGTGAGTTAAAGGGGATGGGAGGAGCCATTTTATTAGAGAAGTGACTTCCAATTTAAGAAAAATCATGAAATATTAATTTATTATAAAAATATTTTCATTTTCTAAAAGACACAATTTAATTTATTTTTAGGATATGATTCGGATGTGTTGAGATATTTTTATCTAATAGGTTTTATAAATTTTTAGGTCATAAATGCAACCTTATCTTCTAGATTTAACCATTTCTAAAATAAGTTAACCCTTTCCATGTCCTCTTGCATTTTTATTCTACATGTTTAGTATCTTCACTATAAGATGAAAATAAAACCTAAAGTGGATAATTTATGACATTTTTATCAATAAAAAAGTTGTTTTTATGATATGTGGAATTTTAGAATTTTTATATTATTTAATAATTTAAAAAAAATCATTAATGTCAATTTTGACACTATTTAGTAATTTAATTTTGTTAGTAATAACAATTTGATTCATTCAAACCAAATGCATTAAATCATACCTAATATGTAAATTTATTCCAAAAAATACATGTATGGAATCTAAATGTTCAAATTACATTTTGTTTAATATTTATAAATTCATTTATTTGAATCCTTCACTAATGAGGTATTCAATTATTCATCATTGTGTCCTAAATTAATATATTTATGAAATGTATAAAAATTATAAATAAAATATCATGATGTAGGAAATATTTTTTTCTTTATAATTATTATTTATAGTCATAAATTTCAGTTATATAACTCAATATTATAATCAATTTTGTAAAATATATATGTCTTTGTAATAATTATCTTTACTTTAAAATAATTCTTATATCATGCCATTATCACACCCAAGGGGCTCCATGGGGTCAAAAAATCATCCAAAGGATACTAGCGGTTATATATATATGATCCAATAGGTTTAGGACATGCGTTAGGGTAGTTTAATATAATTATAATATTATTTTTACCATTATTTACCCAATTTACCCTTAAAACATGGTAAATAATAATAATTACTGAAGATACAACTCATAATTTCTAAAAGAGTACCTATTTACACAATGTGAACCTTCTGATTTGAAATATGGAATTTATTTTTTCAAATTCAAAACAAATAAGTTGTTGTTATTAATTGAAAATTATTTCCTGTCATCAAAACCAGAAAGCTGGTATTTAAGATGTAAAAACTATCAAATGCTTGACGTGTGTTTATGTACAATTTTAATGTGATATTACATCAAATGTAATAAATTATATTATATTATAAATATATAATCTAAATATACTTGAAAACCACTCAAATTTAGAAATTAAGAATATAAATTATTTTTATTACAAATGTTTTTTCAATTAATATTTATTATTTATCATTATTCCTCAGAATATGAAAGTTAATAGAAAAGTTCTAAAAATTCATCCAAACAAAATTTGAATGTCCTTATTCTAATTAAAAATTATATTTCATCAAATTTAATATATAAAAGTTTCAAATATTGGATTCAAAAATTGTTCCACATTAAAAGGAAGACAAAATGTTTTTATAAATACTTCATTTATCTAAAAAATTGAATTTTTCCTTATATTATTCGTAAAAATAATTAAGATGAATATTTAAATTAAATGAGATATATATAAAATTGAAAATTTTGATAAGAATATTCATAAATTCTTTTTAAATAGTCAGTTTCGTATGTCCTGGTGTGCTCTAACTCAGTGTTGAGTATCGTGCAAACTTCTTAATTTTTTAAAAAGAAGCATATCTTGGAATCATGGTTTGTTAAATTATATAATTTTTCAATAAATTACAGCCTCACAGTTTATAAATATTTGTTTGGTAACAATTGATTTATTTTTTAAATCCCTTTTATTGCAATCCCACATCAGAAAAATGGTCCACAAAACTTCTACATCTAAATAATGAATGGGAAGTAAGAAGGTCACCAGAATTAAAAAATACTGGGGTAAAATGTAAGAAAACATGGACATGCAATATAAATATAACCATAATGATATGATAGAGTGTGATAGAGAACATTATTAATGGTACTTTAACAATCAGAAAGCTATAAATATGTTATAATCTAAGGGATAACATTATTAATCGAAAGAAAAATATTAGGAAATTGTTTTTCGATTAATGATCCTTTCCCTAAAGTTTAATAATTTCATAGAATAATAGAAATAAATACTTACTTGACATTTATAGTTCCATAATTTAACTAATTTCTACGACACACTTATCTCCCTCTCCAAAAGATAATAAAACAACAAAATATTCTATTTATCTTAATCGTATAGGGTTAAAAAACGAATTTATACATCATATATCATTCAATAAAAAATTATGATATAAAAATCCGGATATCACGTAGGCTACTGGTATGAGATTCACCTTTGTCATCATTCAATTGTGGGTTCAAGCCTCACTAACATTCCAGAGCTGATAGGTTGTTACCCATCCTACAGATTGTCCTATTTTTTAAAAGTAAAACATTCCAAACAAATAATCTAAATAATGGTTTTTACTATAAAAAATAATATCTAAATACCCACATAATCTATAATAACCGTTGGGCTTATCCAAAATACTTCTTTACAAACTCACAGTGCAAAAAATTTATATGGAAGGTAACATAACATAAATGTGAATATTGTCACTATGTATTCTCTAAAAACATGGTAATAACGTGAATTACATGAAAACCTATTGAATACGTTTATTATTCACTACAACTTATGTAAAACATATAATACTAGATGCACACCTTAAATACAGAAATATGGAAAATCTCCAATAATGAGGGAATAAACACACAACTAATTAGTTCCAAGGTATCCAATGTACATTATTCAAAACAATCATTTCATTATAGCCAAATCATTTTCTTAGTATGAAAAACATTTTATGAGTTATCTTTACCTCAACCATATATTTTCTCAAATGAATAACTTGCATCTATGTTTCATTACATGGAACGATACAATTTCAATTCCTTAATAAAAACTGTTATGCTTGTGAATCCTTATTGAAGATGTACTTGAGTACAATTCTTATATATATCATGAATATTATAACCATACAACCATTGATGTAATAATTGAATATTCCCTGTAAAAAATAATGTAAATCTATCTACTTTTCTTTTAAATCATGAACTATGCTTCGACATTCTATTCCATAATACCTCCTTTAAATCATTTTTCTTTTGTAATCTATTCAACAACACTAGTATAACCATTACATGTATAACCATACTGATTATAATGATTGATCAAAACTAAAAACACAAAGTGAGTAAAACAAGTCATAGTGATACAGTCATGAATAATCGCATGTTGGATCTCTAAATGATTCCATTTTCTTCTTAGTCCAAATGTCCAGAGGATTAACCGAGACTATGTGTTGCCAAATCAAAAGGATAATATCTTATACCTATACTTATCCTCAATATCATTCATAGGTTTATGTTTTCAGATTTATTTTTCAAAATATAATTTCCAATATTATTTCTAAAATATCTCTAATTCCAACTATAACCCCCTCACACCAAAATTATAGAGTTGGTACATTATTTTAATGTTGTATAATGATTACAAGAGTCATATCCTGAAGGACCAATCAGTTTAAAAGTCTTGGAAAATAGATTACATACATGTACGATATATATTAATTTCATTCATGAAATACAACATAGGTAATCATTTGAGAATGAAATAATTACCCTATCTTAACACTAAATATCTATAATAATTCATTAATATTAATCCAAGAAAAATAAAACATAATAAGGGGTGATCTCAGATTCTCAGTTATGGTAAATAATTTAGTAGAAGCTATAAAAATTAATGAAGGCTATATTATAATAACAGTATACTTTTAAAAAAAAATTAACATTTTATGGAAGAAGTAAATAAAAAATTACCATATAAACATTCACATGGATATTGTACTTGAAGAATAATCAAATGTAATAACAAATATCATAGTGATGGATTGCATTATGCTGGACATAATAACTACTACGTCAAGGCATTGTGCTAAGACTATTCACCAATGTTTTTCAAGGACTTTTTCTAAGACACTAGTTTGTCTCTTGAGACCGCTATATACATCGAGAGGATATAGCATGCCCAATTCATCACTTACAGATTCCAATTCATTCTTTATATGAAAAGGTTGAATCATAAAATAATCATTCGTATTAAAACTATCATACAAAATGTCAATACATTATCCATAAACCATGAATGGTATAAATATAGAAAATCCACAATAAACCATATCACAACTCATTCAATACAGTATTGAGTATTTTATTATAATAAATCAACCTAAATTGAGAATAATATCCACTAAAGGATATTGACATAGTAGAAAAATATAAGCAAAACCCTTTTAAAGAAATATCCATTTTCATGAAATCATGTAAAAGTCCCTCAATTTATAAAAGAATTCATATAAAAGAGATTTCTGACTAAAATCATTCCATACCACATTGAAGAATTTTAGTGGAATTAACATTTTAAGATAATAATTTCTATATAAGTAAATCCTTAAAATCCTCTAGAAATCATGGAAAATAATAAAAAATATTTACAAGAACAAATATTTAAAACTTTAAAATTGATGATCTAGTTAAAGAGACCCTTAAATAATACCATAAAACAATCCTTTTGAAAATATTTTTTGGAAACATGGATATGTATGAACAATATGGCATTGTAAATACATACACACAAACAATTTTGGATAATAATGAGATTGAGTAATTAAATATAACCCTGGGTCTGATTGTCTTCGTACGATTTTGAAAATCTTGTATGATGTTTATTAACATATTGTTAATGTATATATGAATAATAATAATATTTCTAATATCATATATTTTTCTATTATGAGTAATATTTCTATTTATTAACAATTCCTAGTAAATGCGACCTTTCGGGTTATATCGCATTGTTTATCATATGTGTTTTAAGTTGATATTCTAGATTATATTTACGATATCATTATATAATTACTTTCAAAATGTTTAATATGACTTATATATCAAATTTATTCATAATATAAATATATATTGTAGATATATATATTAAATGGAATATACTGTTCAGGGATACGGTAGGCCGTACGTATTCATGAACATTGTTTCTGTTTTCTTATCATAATGAATGGAAGTGAAAGGACTACATTTGCACACACACACAAACTTATATATATATATATATCATTCTAGTAGAATTATAATGTCATATATTTTATAATTATGAATAATATTTTTTTATAATCATTCATGGATGGTTAATGTAGAGAATAAACCTCATCGCGTCGTGGAGACGGTAGGTCATACACATACACAAGCGACAATATTGTTACATTAAAGATTAAATGATATAAAATGGATGGTATATTAATTATAAATAATAATAATCATGACATATTCATTATTTATTTAAATTATACACATCATTATACCCACCAAGATAATGTAATGTTGAATAATAAATTGCTCAACAGCGTGAAGACGATAACCCGTACATAAGCACACATGGTTATATTATTATTTATAAGATGAATAAAATGATGACTATAATTTTCCCATGATTATATAAACATATCATTATATGGATGATATGGTTTTTGTTACTTTGGTATGGAAAAGTATAGAAAGTAGATGTATAAGAAGAAAAAAACATTGAATGAAGGGATAAAACAATTACCTCTACTTCGGGTGTTTCCTCTTGATTTGAAAAAAATCTCCATATGATGGTTCTCATACCTATGTTAAGACTCTAGAATGATGTTAGGGATGTTTGGAGGATACATGGGAAGGGTTTTTGTAAAGACCCAAATTTTTTCCATGTACTTTTGCTATTATATGGAAATATTATAAGTCTGTGAAATTTGATGGCATGAGATTCTGAGGCTTGGAATGAACGAAATATATTTCTGAACATTCTTTATGTACATTCAATTAACATGCATGTGAGAATTTGTAACTTTTGAATCAGTGCTCGGAATTGAAATATGAAGACATCGTTGAACGCGCAATGCCGACATTCTCTTAAGAAGACCTTCACCTTGAACCCAGTGGCTCGAGGGTGGAACATGAAAATCTATTTTTTTGAAGAGGAATAAAAATAAAAAAAATACTTTTATTTTTATTTGAAATCTAACTACAACTTTTTAATTTTGTGGTAAAGCCTATCTGACCTTGAAACCCCTCTATTAATGAGGTGTACCTCTTGGAAACCGTCCCCCAATTAATGATCCATCATTAATTGAACAATTAATGAACTCTAATACATAATTTGGGGGATTGGATCCTCACCACTTTCATTGGTAATTGTTGGAAACCCAGATTTCTAGAGAAATCTTGGTGTAATAACATCCTCCAAAGAAGAACATCCTCCAACTAAGAACCTCCTTTGACAAAAAACAAATATTCAGATCATGATTGTTGAACCAACGTTGGTGAATGGATCAGAATCATATTGTGGGAGTGGCGAATGTCGGTGTCTCCTTCATCGTCTTCATATTCTTCCTCATGCCATCTCTAACGAATGATTGATATAGGGTTTTTTTGTCATTGATCTTTGTGAATTTACATTGATTTAATATTCTTGAGCTGCATGCTTTCGGTCTAACCCGGAGGGTGCGGGAAAAACAAACGCGGCATGATCCCTCCGCTAATATTCTATAAAATGTGTTCTTTGTGGGAGAATATTCAGGTTGAGAGGAACTTTACCATGAACAGATAGATGAAATGGAGACATTCAGATACACAAAATGATTCTATCATATGGAAGAACGGTCCACCAGAGCTCACCTGGTGACCCACGGATGTTTGCAACGGACTAGCGCTGGTAGGGTATAGGTAGTGGCCAACACATTGGCCGGCTACGATTGTGGGTGTGGCGCAACTGTGCTGCCTAAGGAGGTCGTGGCCCATAGCCCCTATAAAAGGATGGGGGAGTTTGGCACACCGGTCGTGTGGAAGTAGGGGCGGTGCACGTTTGTGCCACTAGAGATTGGGGTCGTGGCTGCTGATCCTAGTTGGTGCACCTAGAGGGCAACCGGCACCCGACCGGATATTAGTGGAGCAGTAGTGCCATGTCAATGTTTGAAGAGGTGTCGGCCCGCACCCCAGCTGGCTATGATGCATCAGAGTAGGACTCTCTTTGGTGGGTCCCACATACCAACAAGCGGGGTCACATGGTGCCACCATATTGGCCAAAACAGAATTGTCCAACAGGACCTTTCGGGAATTTCGGGGGTCGCCTCACCAGAGTGGAGGCCCGGGTAGGCCCCGCCATTGAGGACGACACCGATCCGCAGACTGTGACCTTTGGGCCACGCCATGCGGGCGATGCCCAGCGGGCAACACATATCTATCCGCGCCATGCTGGTTTAGAATGGGTTCAGTTGGTCCAACCGGGTCAGACCGGAACTGGGCCCATCAGGACCATGATACACCTTTTTTTCCATATCATGAGAATAGAGCATCCATTTGATAAGCCATATTTGGATCTGTAATACATGGATTGAGACAGTCCATCTAGTACACATTACATGAGTTATGGATAAAGTTGGTCTACAAATGGGTAGGATCAAACCTGAATCCAACCGGGCCCTCCGAACGAAAACACCAATAACTTACAAACCCAGTGTCTGATTAAAATTCCGTTAGTCGTGTTGGTTACCTTATGACGTGACAGACCATAGTGATACTTCTTCATTCGAATTCATGCCATTTGAAGTGAGACTTGTGGCTTTAGGATTGGATCCTCCCAGAATCAAACGTGCTTAGTGTGGGAACAATGTGGCTGGTTGTACTTGAAGCTTCTACGGATCATGTGTGGGTCATCAATAGATCCAGTGTGGTTCATCTACCGATTTTTTTTGGGTCATCTACTGATTCATTGTGGGGAATATACAGATCTTGTGTTGGTCATCTTTAGATCAGGTGTCGGTTTTCTACAGATATTTGGTGGGTCATCTTCAGATCCTATGTAAGTCATCATCGATCTTGGGTGGGTCAATAGCAGAGCTTCTCAATGAAGTAAGATGTCCTTGAAATACATCTAAACATCTATACATCTGTACATAAGTTATACCTAGTGTGATCTAATTCCTTAATTTTGTGATATTCTTATTTGTGGGGCTACCTACGTGGTATTCATTCTTTTGTGGAATAGTTGGGATTTTAGCTAATGATTTGGGCTCTGTGTACCTCTTAAATGAGTTGGGTAATATAATAACATAGGTATATGTAATGGAATATAACGAAGTAGGGTTAATTGTAGCATTTCCCTTTTTAATTTTTTTATTTCATTGTGTATTATCACCAGTTGATTCAGAGATACCTTCGGGGGTCTCGGGGTCGCTACTGAGTATTTTTATACACACCCCTACACGGGCTATGCCTCCTCCCTACTATAACCTATTTAGATGATAGAAAACATTGACCGAGGCTGGGTGTGCCATGACTGGAGGCTGCTTCATGGTGGACCATTAGTCGAGACAAACTATAGAGACAACCGTTCAAGAGTTATACCTACCCTTTCGGTAGAATATTTGGAGGGTGTTCAAAGGAGTTTTTACTTTTTTTCTTGTACTTTCTAGTTCGTCTTGTATTCCGGCCCATTTACATACTATACTCACCCTATTTAATATATATATTACTTTGTTCTTGTAACATACTTTGTACTTGGATTTTTTTTAATATTGAAGGTTAAAAGAAAATGCCTTCCTGTTTTTTGCGGTATTACTTTTTGGGGATAGTTTCTAGCCCCTTGCCTATGGAAGGCAGGCTTGAGATAGTCACAGCACTGACCCTGGGGGACGGGTCATGACAAATTTTTATCAGAGGATTCAGTTCTACCAGAGAACATGGAATCATATTTTTTGATTCATCAATAGTGATAAGTGTAGTGAGTGTGGTTTTTAGTTTGGGGAATCCAGTGATGGTGTAGTGATCGACATATCCATACACCAGGACCAGATATTCTAATTTCCATCTCAGTGCATGAAAACACTATGTGTGTGTGTGTTATTGAAATTTTTTCCCCATGGCCTCATTATGTTAGCTCACCAGGTATAACTTATTGGCCATGTACCAGAAATTTCTTTTCAGGATGCCTCCATGCAGATAGCCAGCCATGATTCTAGGTAGAGTATGTGATGACAGCCCACCGAGTTTTGGGGATTCGGTACAGGCCCCCATTTCTGCAATTGTACCATTAGGTGGTCTACCGGTAGCACCACTGCCCGTTGGGAAACCAATTCCACCATCCCAAGTATCATTGTGTTCATGCCAATTGATTTCATTTCACGAGTTCCAGCACCATAGGCCACTGAGGTTCCGGGGTGAGATGGATCTACAAGTGGTGGAGGACTTGCTGGTGACCGGGGTCAGAGTATTCTGACTGGTAGGTACAGCTATTGATCTTATGGTCATCCTTGCAACCAGTATTCTACATACTGAAGCGGGGGGATGGTGGAACCTGATGCTACAGGTTCACAAGAAGGTGACTCTCATCTCGGAAAACTTCAAGAGCCTTTTCTGGGAAGAATTAATCCCACCGACCATTCACTCTATGTGTAAACATGATCTTATCCACCTGCATCAATGTAGAATGACCATGGATCAATATTCAATGAGGATAACCGACCTCTCGCACTATTCCACTGACATGGTGCGAGAACCTTTCTTCAGGGCCATAACCACTAAGAAGGGGCTCAGCCAGGAGATCATATCTTTGATGGTATCTCTCAGTATCCAGAGTTAGGAAGGGGTGTTATAGAGAACACTCTTTGTGGAGAGCTTCCTTGTCGAGGAATCACCGACAACGAGAACCACCATCGGACATCACGTAGTAGAGTCATCTACAGCTTGAAGCAGACATATGATGAAGTGGTCCGAGAGGACTAGAACTACCTGTGGATGGCCATAGGATATAGGGTCAGTTGTGTGGGGCTCTCAATATAAAGAAGGTCATGTGAGGAGCAGACAATGTTACTCGTGTGGTGGGTAGGGTCAATGGCTCGCGACTGCCCGACCTGCCGTACGGATGACCAGCAGATAGACGAAGGACTGCATGGGCAGAGGCGAAGATTCGATAAAGGAGGTCCGCATGTTTTAGGTAGATGTGGCAGAATATCATGCCGTGTAGAAGGTGGTGGGCGGCTATTAGAGGTTCTACCACTACCACCTCTAGGTGGTCCACCCCGACAACAGGGTGCAGGTGGACAAGGATGGCCTCTACTCTGGGTAGCAGAGGCTAACGACAATGGCACTCTAGAGATGATTCAAGGTACGATCTAAGTCTACTATTCCATAGCTTCATTACTTATAGACATAGGTTCCAATCACATTTTTATTTCCACAACCCTCGTTTGGTGCTCAGAGATTTAGGTTCAGTCGTTGGCTCGATCCTTAAGGCTAGAGACTTCTACGGGATAAGATTCGATGATTACAGACTCGTACCGACAATGTGAGCTTACTCTAGGAGATGAGAGCTTCGACTGGGATCTCCAAGTAGATGCTTCAAGGCTATACGACATCATCATGGATATGGAATGGTTATCTACATTTCATGCTCAGATCGATAGTATTAGGAACAATGTATGGTGTGTCCGCGAACATGGGAAGAGGTATTCCTTCACTGTTGAAAAGGGAACTTTTGCATCACATGATGAAATTACCCAGAGGAGGGATCATCCAATCACACATCAGATATCTAGACTTACCCTCGAAGAGAATGATGTTGTAATTTTTTAACTATCCTATAGTGGTGGACTAGTATGCTGATTTTTCCCTGATGATGTTCCGGGTCTAACTCCCCGTATAGAGGTGTACTTTTATATCGACGTGTACCCCAGGAAAACACGGATATCTCCACCAAAATATAATATTACTCCAATGGAGCATTGAGAGCTGCGAGTATAGCTGGAGGTCGTGTAAGAAGAAGGGGTTTATTAGGCTCAATGTTTGTCCTTGGGAAGCCTTGATTTTTTTTCACCAAGAAAGAGGATGGGAGTTTGAGATTGTATGTGGACAATCGGCTCTTGAACGAGGTGATTGTGAAGAAAAAGTACCCACTACTATGGATGGGTGATCATTTGGATCAGTTGAAGGGAGCATGATGTTTTTTGATGATATACCTTAGAACAGGATATCACCAGCTCAAGGTAAGAGATGATGATGTGAAAAATATGACCTTCAGATGACGGTATGGTGATTATGAGTTCTAGGTTATGCCATTATACATGACCAATTCCCTAGATATATCTGTGGGAATCATGAACAGGATCTTCAAGCCATACCTCAGTCACTTTGTTATAGTCTTCATGGACGACATCCTCGTATACTCAACTATAGAAGAGGATAATGCATATCATATGTAGATAGATTTGGAAACACTCTGAGAGAACTAGATTTATGATATGCTCAAAAAGTTCCAGTAATGGATCTGAGTGGTTCACATCCGGGGACACGCCATCTCAGACGACGGAGTTGCGGTGGATCCAGTGAAGATTTAGGTTGTGCTTTCATGGGAGTCACCTAGGTGTTTGACCGAGGTGCGGAGTGTCCTGGGTCTAACCGGTTATTAATGGAGGTTTGTGCCTGACTTTTCCAATTTTGAGCCATGCTTATTAGTATTGATGAAGAAGGGGAAACCCTTTGTCTGGTCAGAGAGATTCCAGCTAAGTTTTTCACGAGCCGAGGCAGAGACTGATGAGTACCCCCATCATGAGGATATTAGAGGTGGGAATTTGGTATGTAGTCACCTACGGAACATCAGAATACAAGCGTGGATGTTTCCTGATACAGGAGGGACAAGTGATTGTTTATGTTTCATGACAGCTGAGAAGAAATTAGAAGAACTACTCTACACATTACTTAGAGTTGTCCTCAGTGGTCTTCAGCTTGAAGATGTGGTAACATTACATAATGGGCGAGTGTTTTATAGTATATTCTAATCACAAGAGTCTCACATATATATTCTCTCAGAAGGACATGAACTTGACACAACAATGTTGAATAGAGTTCGTCCAGGACTAGGAATTAGAGATAGTCCAAACTCCTTGAAATGGCAATGTTGTAGCATATGCACTCAACAAGATGTCTGGTATACAGTTTCTGAGTGAGGAGATAGAGTATCTTTCCACTTTCTAGATATCCTATGTGGATCGAGATGGAGCAACTTATCATTCAGTATCTAAAAGTCACTCTTCCACTCCTTCAGCGAGCCTGGGAGGCTTAACATGGGGAAACTGACTTAGAGGCTCCATGTGCTTAGTTATCCACAGGACATGTTACTAATCGATTTTTGAAGGTGGAAAGCATGTCATCCTCTTCAGAGGAAGTACTATGGTACTAGTGGCACTACTAAAGGAATATTTTGGGAGTTCCATACATCCTTCTAGTGGTACATCCTAGAATGGAGAAGATATACCAGAACCTCTGACATCAGCACTGAAGGTTGGGATCGAAGAATGAAGTGGAAGAGTTTGTCTCATGGTGCCTCACTTGTCAGCAAGTGATAGTAGAGAATTAGGTTCCAGATAGTTTAGCTTATCCACATGACATGCCAGAGTGAAAGTGGGATGGAATTTCAATGTACTTTGTGACATGACTTCCAAACACGTCCAAGGGAAATGAGTCCATCTTGGTGATTGTTGACCGACACACCACGTCGGATCAATTCCTACCTATCTGAGAGAAAGGATCAATAAAGATCTTGGGATTCCTCAATGTACATGAGATTATACAGCCTCATTTAGTTACCTCGATGATTAACTTCAATCACGATGCACGTTTTACTTCCAGGCCATGAAAGGGGTTATAGGAGGCGTTCAGGACTCAACTTCTATTGAGCACCGCCTTTCATCCTCAGATGGATGGTCCGATAAAAAGGACTATTTAGACCCTCGAGTAAATGTTTGATGCTTGTGTCCTTATTTTCGGTTGTAGATAAAAGGATCATTTTCACTTGGTGGAGTTCGTGTACATCACCAATAATCACTCCCCCATCGGTATGGAACCATTTGAGGAATTGTATAGTTAACCATACAGATCCCCTCTTTGCTGGACAAACCCAGGGGAGTCAGCAGTCATGGGTCCATAGATAGTACGGGTTACCACATAGAAGGTTCAAATTATTCAGTATTCGATGAAGACTGAATAGAGTATGAAGAAGACTTATTGTGATAGGAGATGGAGACCTCTGTAGTTTCAGGATTGTGATCATGTATTTCTAGGGGCCTCACCTTGACGAGGATTGTGGAAATTTGGCAGAGGCAACATATAATATCTAAGGATCATAGGACCCTTTTCAGGTTATCAATAGAGTTGGAGAGGGGGAATACCACCTATCCCTTCCCCCTCAGTTGCACCGGGTGCACGATGCTTTTCATGTATCCTTGTTGAGGTGGTACATGCATGATCGTTTTCACGTCCTTGACTAGGGAAAACTAGACATCGAGTTTGGGGAGACGTTATCGAAGGATCCAGTAGTGATTGAGGATCAACATGAAAGATTTCTTCATGGGCGATTGATACCTCTGGTGCACATTGGTTGGAAGCACGAGAACCTTCAAAAGAGCACATGGGAGTGGGAGTCTATGATTCAGGACCAATACCCCCACTTGTTTACCTAGTTTTTGTAGTTGCATTTAGTTATGCAATGCCCTGAGGTGGGAAGAATGTAAAGACCTGTATTTTTTCCATGTAAAATTTTTTTATATGAAAATATTATGAGTCTACAAATTTTGAAGGCACATTATTCCAAGGCCCGTAGTGGATAGAATGTATTTTTTAACATTCTTTTAAGTACTTTCAGTTAACATCCAAGAGGAAATTTGTAACTATTAATATGGTGGTCGAAACTGGAATATTGGGACACCAATGAACCCGCCGCACAGATATTATCTTAAAGAGTCTATCACCTCGACCGTAGTGGTTTGAGGGTGGAGGATGAAAATCTCTATTTTTGCTATGGAATAAAATTTAATCAATAGTTTTTTTAAATTTGAATCTATCCACCGTATTATAATTTGGTGGTGAGGAACACCAAACTTTGAAACCCCTCTTTTATCACGGTATAACTCGTGGAAACCCTCAATTAATTATCCACCCTTAATTGAAAAATTAATGATCTCTGAAACCTAATTTGGGGGATTGCCTCCTAACCTCTCATGGTTGGGAATTGTTGGAAAATTGATTTACTTGGGTACTATTGGTGGAATAACATCCTCCAACGAAGATCATCCTCTAATGATGAACAAATCCTCGAATCAAGAACATTGAACCAACATTGGAGCACAGATTAGAAGCGTATTGTGGGAGAGACGAATGCCATTGTATCCTTCATCGTATTCATCTTCTTCCTCACACCATAAACAAGGAATGATTGAGGTAGGGTTTTCTCAAGATAGATCTTCATTAATTTACATTGATTCAGTCTTCTTGAGCTACATGATATCAGTCTAAAGTATAGGGGGTGGGTCAAAATAACGCAGCCTGATCCCTCTACTACATCTATGATTGATGTGTTCTTCACGGAAAAAACATTAGGATTAGTGGAGCTCAACCATGATGGGATTTATGCAAAGGATACGTCCCAAGACACACAATGATTCCTTTAGATTGAAGAATTGTCCACCTGTGCTCACCCAGGGACCTGCAGAATTCCACCGGCAACCGGCGCCAATAGGGTATTGGTAGAGGCCAACACACCGACGGGCCACGATGGGGGAGGTGGCGTAACTTCATCACCGAAGGAGGCCGCGGCCGTTGTGCGCGGTGAAGGTGGGGGCGGGGGGCATGCCTGCTGGCCATGAGGAAGATGGGGCGGTGCGCGTCTGCATTGCCAGAGATGGGGGTCGCGGCTGCTCAGCTGGGGCAGCGCACCCTGAGGGCAGCTTGCACCCAACCGACTGTGATTAGAGTTGCATCACCGTCGGGCCACTTGGAGAGGCACTGGTTTGCACCTCGAACGGCTGCGATGCGTCATACAAGACCTGCTCTGGTGGTTCCGACACGCCAGCAAGCGTCCCCACGTTACACCACTGTATTGTAAAAAACCGAATGGTTTAGATGGACTGTTTGGGAATCCCGGAGGGTGCGTCCCCCTAGTGGGGGATAGGGTGGGACCCACCATGACAGACCAAATCCATTCATGGGCCATGCTGAGTGGGTTGTGCCCATCGGGCCCGAACTGGGTCGGGTCGGCCTGACGACGTTGGACCAGAGTCGGGGCCAGTTGGACCCCAATTCACATTTTCTATTATATCTTGAAGACGATGGGTCCATTTTACGAAATGTCTGTGCCACCAGAATCCTTGGACTTAGATGGTCCTTTTTGTACCCTCCAATTGAGTTTGGATAAAGTTGGAGTATCGTCTAGTTGGATCAAAACCGAATCCAACCGGGCCCTCTGATCCGAAACACTAATAACATACAGACTAGGTGTCTGATTAACATGTTGTCAGTCACATAGGGTGCCTTATGACATGAAAAACCTTCATGATACTTCTTCTAGGGAATTCATGGAAGTTAATGTGAAACCAATGGATTGAAGAGATGATCCTCCCATAATCAAGCATACTTAGTGCGAGAACCATATGGATGGCTGTACTTGATGCATCTAACGATCTTTTCTGGGTGATCTAATGATCTTATGTGGTTCATCTATCGATCCTATGTGGGTGGACTATAAATCCTATATGGGTAATCTTCAGATCTTTTTAGGCCATCATTAGATCTTTTTTTGTTCATATTCAGATCCTGTATGGGTCATCTTCTATCCTGTGTGGGTCAACAACAGAGCTTCTCGATGAAGTAAGATAATCTAGCAATGCAGCTAAACATCTTTACTTCCATACTTATGTTATAACTAGTTTGAGTTGATTCTTTACCTTTGTGATATTATTTTTTGTGGTGCATCCTACGTGGTATTCTGTTCTTCGTGGAATATTTGTGCTTTTGGATAATGAAATGGGCTATGTGTACCTCTTGAATGAGTTTATTTACTTGATAACATGGGTATATGTATGTGAATATACCTGACTAGGGTTTTCTATTTCTATGTTCTTTGAAATGGCGGTATTGCATTGTGGATTGTTCTATGTGGATTCTTAGAGACCTTCAGGGGTCTCGGGATCCCTACTGTGTACTGTTATACTCACCCCAGCAGGGGCTATGCCCGCACCATGCTCTATCTTGTACAGACAACAAACAACATTGATCGAGGCTGAGGGTTCTAGGACTGGAGGATTCTTGGAGGAGTACAATTAGACTATATGAACCACAGAGACAACCTTTTGAGATTTGTACCTACCCTTCAGGTAGGATCCTTGGCAAGTGTTCACATGAGGTGTTTTTTGTTTCACATGCATAATCCAGTTGGACTTGTATTTCGGCCCCTTTACATAATGTACTCTCCATATTTACTCTATAGTTTAATTTATGTTTGTATCTTGTTGTGTTCATGAATTTTGTGGGTTTTTAGGTTAACAGAAATTTCATTCATGGTCTTATGTATACACTTTTCCTATGCTAGTCGACAGTCCCAAGACTATAGAAGGAAGGCTTCAGGTAGTCATGGAATATTCCCTAAAGGATGGGACGTGATGGTATAACTGATCCAAAGGTCATTAGAGCTGTGATATAAAGATAACGAGATGTTCCCTTTTAAAGAGTGTTGAAGGTAACATTAAGAAAAATCTTGAAATTTTAATTTATTATAAAAGGATCATCAATTTTTAATATTTCCATTTTTATTTATTTCAAGTATAAGAGGAGGATGGGGGGATATCATCGCAAATAATTGGGTTTATAGATGTTTAGGTAATAAAATGAACCTTATCATGTGTATTTAACCAATTGTAAAATAAGTTAACCATTACCATGTCCTCTGGTATTTTTATACTACATGGTTAATATCAGTACTATAAAAATCCAAGAGAACTTAAAGTGGATAATTTATGACATTTGTATCATGATAAATGTTATTTGGCTAAACATCAGAGTTTTAGGATAATTATATCATTTAATAAAATATTATTTTTTATACTCATTTATGTCAATTTTGGCATTATTTAGTAATTGATTTTTACAAATGTCATAAAAAAGTTATTCCTTATAATGGAATTAACACCTCAATAATATGTCAGTGTCATCCATAAAATTATTTGATGGAATAATAAGGTTCAAATTAAATTTATTTTAATATTTATAATTTCATTTATTTGAATTATTCATTAATGAGGTAATCACAACATCATAATGGTGTCATAAATAAATATATTCATATAATGTATAAAATTTATAAAGAAATTACTCTTTTGTATGAAAATTTTTTAGGTTTCTAATGACTATTTTTATTCCTATATATTAATTATATAACCCTATATTTAAATCGAGTTAGTAAAAGATATATGTTTATGTTATAATTATCATTACATTAAATTAATTCTTATATCGTGTATTTTTCACACTCTAGTGGCTCTATGAGGTCCCAAAATGGACCCAAGGATTCCAATGGTCATAAATATATTTTCTAATATGTTTATGATATGTGTTATTGTAGTTTTATATTATTATAATATTATTTTTTACCCTTATTTACCAGATTTACACTTGAAATATAGTAAATAAAAATATTACTATTGTTACTATACATAATGTCCAAAAATAAATGGTATCTATTTAAAAAAATTGAACATTATAATTAAAAATTTGTAATCATTTTTTCAATATTCGAAAAAAAAGAAGTTGTAGTATTTAATTTAAATTTAATTCCCATTTTCAAAAGCAGAAATCAGAATTTAATAAGTAAAAACGATCAAAATATTGACATCTCTTTATGTATAACTTAAATGTAAAATTATATCGAAAGATCTAAATTATATTAAATAATAAAAATATAATTTAATTATACATTAAAACCACTCAAATTTATAATTTAACACTGTAAATTATTTTGATTAAAAAAATTTGTTTTCAATTAAAATTTTGTATTTTTCATTATTCATCAAAATAAGAAAGTTATGAAAAAAGTATCAAAGATTCAAACAAACTAAATTTTTATTTCCCGATTCTATATAAGATTTTTATTTCGAAAAATTGAATATATAGATGTTTAAAATATTTTATTTAAATATGGTTCTCCATTAAAAAGAAGAAAACCGGCTTTTTTTAAAATACTTATCTTATCTAAAAAATTGAATTCGACCTTATTTTATTTCTAAGAAACACATATGACGATGTTTCAAATTATATGAGATATATATAAAAATAAAAATTTGGATAGTAATATTCATAACATCTTTTTAAATATCCCATTTCTTGAGTCATGGTGCGCTATAACTCAGTGTTGCATACATCACAAACTGCTAAACGATTTGAAATGAATCATATCATTGAACCTTGGGTTGTTACATTTCATGTTTATTTCAATTATTATTTTTGAAAAAAAAATAAAATTTATAAAATTAAAAATAATGTGAATAAATTTTAATATTTGGAGAGAAATTGTGAAAAATTGTTCATGATCTTTGGGAAAAGAGAGAAAAATCATATTTCAGTAATTAGTTGGGAAAATTGTTGAAATTTTATTTCATTACATCTATGTTGACCTGGGAATTTAATGAATAATTATTACATTATTTCATATGAATATATTAATAATTTATAAAAAATAGAATACCCATAACTATAAATGTTCATTGTCTTTGAATAATAGATACAATGAAATTGTATATTATTATAAAACATGAACAACTCTGACGATAATATTCTATTATATCACTACTATTTTACATATACTAATTAATAAAATTTATCAAAACTATTATATTTTGATACATATGAATGTGTATGATAACATTTAACAAACCAAGATTTTAGGTGAATAAATTTTTATAATATATAAGAATTGAAACACTCTACCAAAACGAACTACTATATATAGTTATTTATATATTACCATAATAACCATGAAATTGAATTTGTGGTTATAAGTAGAATTAATCATACTAATATATATATATATATATATATAAATTCCCAACTCAATTCAAATTCGCTGATTATTTATCTATAAAAACAAATCAATTTTTTGTCATTTAAATTTGTGCTTCTGAAATATATTTTCATTAAAAAATTATTTTTTTTGTTAAAAACTATTATAAAGAATCAATATAACTATTGTTTTTTATTTTAAAAAAAATATTTTTTAATCATGAATTAAAATTTATCTAAGGTTAAATTTTAAAATTATCTGGATCAATTAATTCTTCACCGAATGTATAAAAATACAAAATTTTTTAGACTATATTTTGGTTTCAAGAAATCATAAAGATCCACATTTTTTAAAAAAAAATTTAAACATAATTCTCAATATATAATATTATTAGTAATTTAATAATTTAAATAAAAAAAATTATTATTGAATATGGTATATAATAATTGTTTATATAAAAATGAATTTTTAAATAATTGTATTCTATTTAAATTTTTATTTTAATTATAATTTTTTTATATCACTTATAGAAACTAAACAATTAATATATTATATTATATTTTTAATAAATATTTGAAAAATCATTAAATATCACCGTTTTATTTTTTTCATAAGTAATACAGACCACATTAAATAATTTTCAAACCATAGTAAGGGTAAATTAGGAAATTAAGGTAAGAAATAATATGATAAGGACTATAAAATGGAAATAAATATATAATTAATTTTACTAGATGAATGTATTTTATCCAAAATCATCCAACATAAAAATAAATCATGTAATATATATATTACTATATAATTATAATTCTATAAATGTTGAATACTATTTTTTTATTTCGATCATGAATGTTGAAAAATGGGAAATCTTACTCATGTGTATATCTGTCTTAACACCTCCATGGTTGTAATATGATTCATTTTTAAGCATATTTATTTATTTAATTCAAAATTATAATTTTTTTTAGAATAATTATTAAATTATAAATATTATAGAGATGATGGAACAATGACCCCTTTTACCATAGTCAACCTAACAAAGACATTTTGGACATATGAACTAAATACTGTCATAATGTCTGATGGGGTCTTCATTGAATGTGTAATAAGTAAAAATGGTAATTATTAAAATAAAAGTAATAATAATCATGTATATGTGATTTAATAATGTCAATAATTAATATAATATTATTATTTATGATGAAAAATAACATATGTGACAGGTCGGACATGAGGTAAGGGTTTTCATTGCAATTTCAATTCATTGAGAAATATATTATTTTTATGAACATAATTTCATTTATATAGTGTATATATATATCACTTTGTACATGTTATATCATGATTATACTTATTTAGATGATATTTAAACATATATTTGATGTTATGAATTCTTGGTTCTTAAGATTCAATAGTTATCAAAATATTAATGGATTTATTATTCATTCCCATTTTGATCATAAAATTCATTAAATTTAGATTAGAGTAAATAATACGACACTGAACTGATTAATACCATTTATTTTTCATTCAACTAATTATTTCATACAAATAAATCTTTTCCTTTCATTTTCCACTTGTAAATAATATAGAGGAAATCAGTTTTTAATGAAAACAAATTTTATTTTATTACTTAGTCAGGAATATTTTTCTTACATGTCTGTATCATCCATAACATATTTTCAATAATACTTTAAATATTCTATAATTATTTATTAGTGAAATTTTTACACATGTTTTCCTTTTTTATGTAAATTTTCTAAAAGAAATCATCTTTTCACTTTTGGATCATGATGGTTTAATGATTTTTTACAAAAATATTATTTTAATATTTTTTTTTAAAAATAGAACATTAATAGAATTTACCACTATCATGGGCACTCAATGAATTTTATATTCCAATAAAATGTTATAATGTAGTTTTTAATGGATTTTTTTACTAAATATATAAGAAATTATTTATTGTTTATAGAGTATTTAAATTGAAATGATTCTTTTCTCAAGATTGATTTTAATGATATATTTATGGTTTTATGACTCATAAATGACATTGAAATTTTATATGAATACACTTGTTATATACTATAATGATACTATAATTATAATTAATTAATACATTATGTTGTATGTTTGACTAGGGAAATAATTAACATTAATATGATCATTTTCCAATATGAATATTTATTTATATAATGTATTTATTTTTTAACCCATTTCATATGGTGAATGAAATGGAATTAATATGTGATATTTTGGGACTTTCTATATCCCAAATATGACTTGGTAAGCCTCACAATAAAAACTAATTTATTTAATTACATGAGTAATTTCCCATTTATTTAGTATGTCTTCCCACAAGGCCTTGATGGTAAGTTTATAATGTCTATCATTATGCATTACATCATTGAGAGATAAGTTATTAATGTCTATATGAATCATAATCATGACGATATATCCATGGATACATGTCATTTTATTATGAATATTGATATAACATTATTTTATTATAATTAATTATTTTCATATTATTGTTTTTTTACAAGTTAATGATTAAATAGAATTTTATTTTTGTTATGTTCCTTTCCATATTCACTTTTAGTGAATAAAATATGATGACCATAATGAAAAATGAGCATAAAAATATTTTTTTAAATTTTCTTGTATATGAAAAATAAATATTTTAATTAATTAAAAGATCCAAAAGAGTTAAATTCACATTGATTTTTTAATTTTTTAGAATGTAATGTGAGATTCAATTTTGAATCTAATCCATTATGATTCTAAATAATTCATTCCATTGAGATTCTATCACTTGTATCTAATTACAGTGTAATAATTTTACCAAATTCATTGTAATACTATGGTCTAGGAATGTACATATGTTATCAGTCCTTGCTTAATAGAAACCATCAGAACTAGATTTAAGAATACAATGATTATAGAACATAACCATATGACTGAAATTTAGGATAATTCTATTTATATGATAACATAAAAATTATTTTGTAATATAATATTTATGTGTATTTATTATAAATAAATAATTTTCTAGATACAATAAGTGTACCGTTATGACCTAGGTGTAGCCCACCAGTTCCAAAAGTCATACCAACACATGACCTCATGCACGCCTCCATATAATCCAGAGGATGCCAACCAGCACCAAGGGTCTAATATCAATGAATGGGAGACTATACCCTCTTTACCATAGTAATAAACCCCAGGGAAATAACTAAACAATAACCGAAGGATGATACAACATAACCTAAACAATTTACTATCACAAGATGACCAAACATGAAATATAATATCAAAACCAAATAGTAGAAATCCCATTCTGAAATACAAGGAATGTGTCAAAATGTACCTCGAATGTAAAGACACTGACAAGCCCCAAGTTGGCCCTAG
The DNA here is from genome assembly GCA_963277665.1 of Viscum album. Taxonomy (NCBI): domain Eukaryota; kingdom Viridiplantae; phylum Streptophyta; class Magnoliopsida; order Santalales; family Viscaceae; genus Viscum; species Viscum album. The sequence continues at coordinate 1,913,925,401 of OY728125.1, read as the reverse complement.
ACCGCGTCTCGTACCATTATACATGCTCTCTCCTAACCTAGAAACCTAACTTAGGGACATTGAACCTATTCCGTCCCATAACCATGAAATCTATTCAATAAATGATCTGAAAGCACGAGTAGGGTGTGAGGAAAACATAGTAGGCCACCACCAACGACTTCTAAAACAATATCCAAATAATAAATGTGTATTCAAGTTTATAAATAAATATATACAAAATTTTATTAAATAGTTATCAAATTATCTATAGTTATTTTTTTACCACATGAACATCGAGGTTTCTGAGGATATCCTGAGTCTCAATACATTCATTGGACCACTAAGGAGTCTGAACTATACCCAAGGGATATCATATAACATAATATCACTTTTACCATTCAATAAATTAAATCACATGTTAATTCTTTTTTTACCATTAAAATTTTCAATTCACTCATCCATTCAAATTTTTCCATTCAACTCTTCCTATTACTCATGAACGTTATTTTTACCATTAATCATTTAAATTTATACATGAATGACATTGTTACCATTTATCATTTCAATTAACTCATGAATTAAATTATTACCCTTTATCATTTATGTTTTCTCCGAAATTCCATTTTTATATTCAATCATTTCCATTTATAGATGAATGCCAATATTACCATTCAACATTCCAATTTATATATGAATTCCATAATATCTATTCATCATTCAAATTTACTCATGAATGAAATTATTACCATTCAACTATTCACCATTAAATATATCAAAAAATTATTAACCAAAATAATTACATTAATTATTTAAATAATTAATTTATCACTTCAATCTTGTTAATTAATTCAATAAATAAGATTTCATCTCATAATTTTTAGTAAATTAAAAAAAATTAATTAATCACATCAAAAAAATTCATAATAATAATAATATATGATAATTATTTTAAAAATTTCTTATTCATACTCATCATGTTTAATATAAAATTATTCATAAATTTATTATTCATATTCAATAGTCTCAATAATCTAAAAATTAATTCAAAAATTAATTATTCCAAATAATAAAATTTAATAATCTTAACCATTTTGCCAATTATTCAAAAATTAATTAATCAAGTTCACCAATCTCAATAAATCCATAAATAGTTCAAGGATTAATTAATTCAAACCACAATACCAATATCCTCATAAATAACTCATCAATTAATTATCTAATTAAACAATCCCAATTCCTTCATAATTAATTCAACATATAATTATGTAAAGTCAACAATGCCAATATCTCAAATTGATTATTTTCCACATCTAGTTAATCCAAAAAAATATTAAATAAATCATTAAAAAATTTAAAATATGAAATAAATATTCTAAAATCAGATATACATAATTTCAATCAATGCATTTGGATTTGAATTATATACCACCTACCACAATTTTTTTTATGAAGAACCATCACCAATGTATTTCCAAAAATTCAAATGCAATAAATACATGGATTGAGATCTTGATAATAAACCTAAATTTAATATAATTTATATCATGATCAAAAAATTATTTATATATCTATAATCCTAGATCTATATTCAACAATATATATGTATGAAAAACCCTACAATGGATGAGAGAATAACATGAAATGGTAGGAAAACACATGGTCTGAGATCCTCTTACTGGGAGGGGTCATGATCAAAAATATGGGCTTCAGATCATGAATGGAGGAAGTATTAATGGCTTAGAATCATTACTTATGTATCTAAAATTGGGAAGAGACTTTAAGTGTATTGTGGGGGTAATGTTTTGGAAAATCTGTGGGTTCGGGTGATTAAGTAATATAATTATCAGGATAACTAATATCATATACACGATTTGATGAGAAGAGGCTCATTATTTAAAAATTCAAAAACCATAACCAATAAATTGTTTATAGGGGAGCACAAATTCTTCATTTAAGGTGCATGATTTGAAAAACCCTTTACAAGCTGTGAAAAACCTCTTTGACTAGAGTTCTATAGTCTGCATGTCCAGGGTGGACAGTTAGGTAATCATGTGCGCCAAAAATGAAATATTATCTGCCTTCAATTTTCTCCAAACATTATCCCAAACACACCACATGGTAATATCCAAATAATGACAACTCATCAAAAGGAATGGACTACATTTAAATAATTCCGATACATCTCATGAAATTGAATAGGTTTTACAATCTCCCCACCTTACAACAACTCATCCACAAGATGTAGAACAATTCATCTATAATAATCATACTAAATAATAATGGGCCACTATTCCATTATGTATATTTATATATTTTATGATTCCTCTTTAACATATCCATGTTTCTAAAAATCTAGAACTATGGTCAGTATTCCCAAAAAAACTTTATCATTGAGATCCAAAACAGATATCTGATTCTCCCTAAGGGATGCATCTATCTCAAATAAAATATCAACCAAATCGATCACATGAGAAGGATCAGGTGAATGCACCAATGTATTGAGACACAAAAGACATCATGCATAGAACTATATCTCTGTTGATGTGCCAATATGTATGCCACTAAACCGATTCGCTCTACAATTTCAAACAGTCTTACAAACCTAGACGCAAACATGTAATGCCTCTATATCCAATGATAACCAAATAAAGTAAATTATTAAAGAAATCAATTTTCACCCTATATAAACTCTAGGAGTCAATTACACATATAAAAATTAAACTTATATCAACTCTAATTTGTAGTCATACTCTCCAAAATAAATTGATGTTGTTTTGATATCTCTAGCATGTGTCTTGCTCCTAATAGATCTGTCTCACCAACCTCCACCAAGTATATATGTGATATAAACAACCTATTATATTGATCCTCATAAGGTTCCACATGAATAGTTTCTAAAAAATTATTTCTATATGTGAAATCCACCAAATCATGGAGCTTCTCTGAAGTCCTGAAAAATTTATGAATACATTCTCGTGCATATCCTAAAAACCTAATATAGTACATTCCAACAATCAATATTTCATTTCAATGTAATATATACTCATAAAAACCTAAATACTATGAATCTTTTTTAAAACCATCTAGATGAAAAATTTAAAAAATGTGTTGTGGTTTAACATAATAGTCTATAACACCTCATGTTGCTGGACTATTACCCGAACATGCAATTCTACATATATCTCATATAATAAAGTATCCATTATATGAAATAAATGAACTACCATTTTTAAATGGTCCATAATCACCAGGATTTCACCATTAATCTATGTAAACGATAGGAAATCCCACAAAAAATCCATAGCAATGCCACATCACTTCAATTCTCCTATGGAAAACAGTTGTGCTAAACCATATGGAAGTAGATGCTTTTCCTTCACCAGATAAAAAGTGTGGCATCATGTTCGAAATCCAACTATCTTTTTTATTCCTTTACACCAAAACCATCATCACTATTTATGGTAAATTTTTGTCACACCTAGATTTTCAACCCACTTCGAGGTACAGACCACATGAATCAGATCCTCCTACAAGATAGTAGGCACTACAACCCGATTCCTAATGTAGATAACCTCATCCTCATTTATTCTACAATCAAACAGTGGATCCATATCTTCATGGACATCCCTAAAGTTCAGGAACTATATATCTTAATACTATATGTCTATTATGCATAAAAAAATAGTGTAATCCACTTATAATAATATGATATTCATCAGCTCCTAACTTTATAAAACCATAATATGTACCTTTGAAAACAAAGTCACCACCATCCACTCAGCACTAAACTATAGAACATACTATATCTAGTTTTTCCTAGTCAAATAACAAGAAAAATTATTCTCCATTATATGTTTTTATACTAGGTAAAAATCAAAATACTTTGTATACTAATACCATCTCCACTAAAAGAGACTCAAATCACATTTGGATAATATATAATACAATTTTTTATGATCAGTACACTTAGTAAACATCATAACCTAACAGATAATCGTCTCAACACATTAGATCATGGACAAATAATAAAAACTCATTTCCTTATATATAATAGTTCCATTGATTTAACTCAACTACCTAGATAAATATTCCGTAAGTAGATATCTTTAAATTAAGAAAGCTCCAAGACCTATTCGAATAGAATCAAAACATGTTGTATACTCCTCACTTGGATCATGTATGATCCTGATTGATGCAGCTGTCAAGATCTTTTTTATCCCCAATAAAGCATTCCCACATGCTTCAGACCGTTCATAATATATTCCCATTTTCTTCATTACTGAATGTAGTGCATCATATCCAAAAAGTCATGGATGAATAATTAATAAAATCTTACTAAACCAAAAACATCCATGGATATCGAACATGTTATTGGGATTCTCCCATGAAACCAGTATGTAAAATTCATTTTTTCCACATACACAACTTCTGCCTATATTATGTGACCGATGTGGTGAACCTGGTCAATCTAAAAAAGATATGTTGGTAACATTGTGAACTGGGTTCCACACACCATTGGTCTGATCTAGGCATCCACATGTCGTCCTGTGTGGATCTCCATATTCCATAAGATGTCTACTAGTAATGAGGGTCCAATATTAGTTATGGGTAGACAATAATTGATTAATCAGATTAACACATCTAACAAAAAAAGAAGATTACATAACATAAAATGATCAATCAAATATCCCAAGATAAGAAAACATGAAATTCAATTTCTATGCTAAAAAGTATATATTCCATGAAAAAATATGACTAAAATGTAAAAATAAAAACAAAAAATAAAATACAATGTAAACTTTTTTGAGGGCCATGAACCACATATGGTTCCTTCATCCATGTTGCATCCCGACTCATCCACCTAACACATGGATTTTTCCGCTATCATGTCCTATGACTATGATATATCTTTGGGTACCGATCATGATTCACATGTAGGGTTTGAGTAAAAATCAGTATTCCACCACCAATGATGTTTAAAATAATATCCATTCAATAATAATGTTTATTGTTTTATTAAGTAATAAATACAATGAATAATTAAACAGTAATCACACTATCAGTTGTTATTTATTTAATGACCTAAATACACTAGGTTCTAAAGGATACCCTAACTCTCAATACATGCATTTACACATGATAGAGTCTAAACTATATCCAAGGGATATAATATAACCAAATTTCACTATTATTATTGAACACCTAAAGTAACATGTGAATGAAATTTTTACAATTGTATTTATTACTTCAATTTTGAATGATATTTTTATCCTTCAAACTTTTCATTTACTTGTGAATTTAATTGTTACCATTCATCATATAAATTTATAACATCGTTTGTGTGTACTTGTGGCACACCACCTCCACAAACGATGTGAAACTTTTTCCAACACCACATTACATGGATGTTATATTTATGTTAATTAAAATAAATTATATTATATTTTTTATAAATATATAATTTCTTTATAATAAAATAGTACTTTTAGTGTTTTTATATGGATCCTTTAATAAATTAAAATGTTACTTATGGACATGTACAAACAACTCTCTTCTTCATTTATAACATAGTTCAATCTTCATAACCATGTTTATTTATTTGTTTATAAATAATTCATTAAGAATAAAATTAGTCATTATTTTATAATTATTATTCATACATATTTGTAACAATGACCTCTTTTACAATATTCAACATATAGAATCCTTTTTCTACATTTCAACCGAATATTATTGAGACGTGTGACATGAACATAATTGATTATGTAAATGAATATAGAACTATAAATATTTAAATAAAATAAATAATAAACATTATTTTTTTACAATTAATATATATAATATGTGTTATTTTATTATTATTTATGATAAATATCATTCATCACCCACCAAATATGATGTAAGGGATTTAGTCTCCATTTCCCTTTCATTAATACATATTTTATTTTTATTCTTCTAATTTATATTATAATATAAATATAAATATCCATTTACAAGTAATAACACAATTATATTTATTTTCATGCCATATAAATTATCATGTGATGTTATTATTTCAGGGGTATTATGAATGAAATGTTACCAATGTGATAAAGAATTTATGTTTGACTCCCATTTTAATAGGTGTTGTATATAGTTGAATACACATTAAAGGAAATTATATGATACTTATATGATAAAAACCATTAATTTATTCTCACTTTACTTATTTATAAATATTTTTTAAATTTTATTTTCCCCTTTCATATAGTTTGTTGACTAAAACAATATTTTTCCCAAAAAAACACGATATTATTTTTATAACTCGTCTGGAATATATTTATTCAATATCCATGTATTCATTAAAATGTATTAAACAATGTATTAAAAATTATTTATTGATTTATTATTTAATACTTTTCCCATGTATTACTTTTTTTAAATGGTAAAAAAGAAATCATTTTGTCATTTTTCAAACAAGGTACATTATCACGTTCTACTAAAAATGATAAAAGAATCATTATTTTTATCAAACACGACATGAATGGAATTTCAAACCATAGTTACCTATCAATGAATTGATGAATTATATTTAATTCTAAAAGTTTCCTTTACTGTAAAATTTTTATCCTAGTAATCTAGATCTTTTTATTTTTTAAAAGATATTTTAAAATTGATAAGATAATTTCACTCAAGAATTATAATATTTGTATTATAATAGTATATCAATTCATTAATATAACTAACTCATTATTTTTATCCACATGGTATATATTTAAATGGATTGATTCTTATTATTTATCCCTATTGTTTATGATATTTTTTGAATGTGAAAATATTTTAACAATCATAAGCCATTTTTTGAGAGAAAATTAATGTATTGATTATAGATTGCATTTTTATTCACCACATTAATTAGAAGAGTGGATTGAAATTAATAAATTATGGGTTATAGTCTCTATATCCTCTAGATATATTATAGTTTATAATTAGTAAATGTAGATCATGTATATCATTGAGGCCGTAACCATTTGTGTATGATGTTTGAGCATGACCCCTTGATGGTATGATTATAAGGTATGAAGTTGTATATTAAAATACTATGAGATTAGTTATTTATTTATATGTGATTATTAGAATAGTTATTCTATTCGTATATTTATTTCAAGAGATGTTATTTATTTATATATAATTATTTGGTCATCATTTATTCTTACAATATAATTCATCATGCTATAATTATTAAATAAGTAGAATGTGTTTTTAGTTATCTAATTTTCCATAATTATTAATTATTAATTAGTCAAGATAAAATCCACTGCACATAACACTAATAAATAATATGATCTCACCCATATTTTATTTCCTTCCAATTGTAAGCGTTGAAGTAATACTTTAATTACATATATGTTATAGAATATTTATCTCCACTATATTGTGTTATTTAATTTAGAAATATAATGTAAGATTTATGTATGGAACTATTCGACCAAGAAAACTATTGAAATAATTCATTTATGATATGATCACTTATATTATAGGCCAATGTATTAATGTAACCACTGGAAATGAACAGCTAGAGTTATAAAATTCAAATCATATTTCTAATAAGGATCATCGTTAGGAAAATTAATTGAATATCACATTTGAGTATAGGTCAAACATAAGGGTATGATATTTTTTTAATAACATATTATGAACATTAGAAATAATTCAATTATGATACATGGGATAAATAAATTTCATTACAAAATCCATTAATCATAAAATTTTAGAATGAAAAATAATCAGTCATTAGTAATGAGATCAAATCTAATGTATAAGAGATTTCATACGTGTTTTCAAACTGATAATCATTGAAAATTATTACATTAATTATTGATCACTTCCAATACCATAATAATATATTTCATAGTGTCCCATAGAGTATTGGGATCACTCTTTATTCCATTTTTTTCATAGTTGATAGATTTCCATATTACATTGGTTTCACTATCCATTAAATCTCATATTTTATCATGATATATCAAAAATTACCCAATACATTTCAAGGATATATAATTTTTTACAACCATAATAAAATGAATAAAATTAATATTTTTTCTAATGGATCACAAAAAACCCTTCATTTTATCATAATGTAATTAACCGTTTATAAGGAAACAAGTTTAATAAAACAATCTTCAAAAATAATTATCAAAATATTTCATATGATGCTATAATTTTATTGACATAATTAGTTTATATTCCAATTCAATAATAATAATCCACTAAGGATATCTAAAATGGTGATAATTAGTTTTATAAAAGCACTAGATATGTGAATTGAAATAATAAAATATAGAAAAAAATCATTACCTTATGGTTTGTTATAAAAAATAAATATTGAAAAAATAATTATGAATTAATCCCATTATACATTAGTAAAAATATAAATTTCAGATGTATCGAATAAATTTAATGGATGATTTTAAATAAAAGTCATTAATTACATAAATTTCAAAACAAATTAAACAATTTTTTAAAAAGTCAAAATTAATACTTCTGGAAAACATTAAAAAAATTCAATATATGATATCATAAATAAATAAAAATATTCTAGAAATTTAAAATAACAAATCATTGTGGAGTAATTTTTTTTATCTTCAATCATTTTATAGAGTATTGATGTGGAATAAAAATATTGATGTCCAAAAATATAAATATGGATGGTTTTCATAAAAAAATATTTTTTCTTTTTCTATACCAAACAAATAAAAAAAATATTACATGAAAAATAAATTTATTAATATTTGATAAGAAAATTAATGTTTTTCATAAGATATAGTGATGGAAATTTCTGCATGGGAGATTTAAAAATGATTAATCCTGATTAAAATTGAGATTGAAACATACACACTTACCTCATGTTCCATTATTTATACTAAATGATCTAACATATGATATATTCAATTTAGATTAATTAAAATAAAATATTCAGATTTAACCAACTATTTATTATTAATTCATAGTTTCCAATAAAATATAACATAAAAATCTATACTAATATCAAAATTCTGGTTGTTAGTTGTTTTGTTTTTGATGCATTTTTTAGTTTGGAGATTTTAGTTATTGAACCATGGACATGGATTAATAATCTCCAATATATAAATAATTTCATAACTATTATATTTTTCATTATATAATGTTTTATAATTGATCGTGTTGTCGAGCGCGTCAAATTAGTTGTTTTATTTTGACTAGAATTTCTACAGTATAACAGCAACCCTAGGCTGTCTCTTGACGGAGCTGTAGATAATTAATTTAAAAAAATGGGTTTGATCATGAAAGTTGAAGGGGAATGAGGTTTTATAAAAATTTGTGGTTTTATGATTAGTTATGTAAATAGAGAATGAATAAGATAAAACAATGTAGAGATTAACAGAATTAATTAAGCATGATCAACCCGGGGGTACTCCAATGATGTTTATCCTTCATCACATAATGATATAGTGTTATGATCTTTTAATCCCTAGTTTTTAACACCACGAACGAGAATGTTACTGAGTTTATACTAGGATACCTCCTAGGGTTTAGTTGAAAACACACAATGATTCTCCAGACACCGCTGATGATTGGGTGAATTGTGATTGACATCATAACCGAAACTCACCAAGACAACAAATGAAGAACTCGATGTGCTATCCAGGATTGTATGTAATTTCTTTGTGATACCATGAAATAAATATACATGTCCTTTACAGTGGTTATGTGAGTTCAATTGAGCAATATCAACCACACAAACGACGCAATTGAAATGGGGAAAATAAGGTGGTGAACGGTGTGTGAAACATCACATGAATGGGTACCCCCAAACATGATCATATGAGTTGAGCATGACATACCAGTACATAACCCAATAAAATGTGCATAATAGATGATGAAAAACAATACAACAACCTGGAATTCAAAATATCATTCAAATATTACAAACATGAAGCTTGGTATTTACATCACGTTCCTCCCCAGGAGATCACAAGGGGTTTAGAAACCCAAGGGAGAGGAAGAAAAAGAAGATGTTGAAGTAGCACTTCCAATAGCATCCAGAACACCTAGGGATCTTTAGAATACTCCTTGGGGACTCCAAAATGAGATCACATTTCCTCTTGACCAAACATTCAAATAGGGAGCCCAAGGTTCCATTTTATAAGAAAATTGGAAGGCGGTTTTAGGCACACTAGTTTCTTCAGTCCAATTGTACTACGCGTTTCGGCCTTCAGACAGCCTTATCTCGCTTTTTAGAAAAAAATAAAGTTGTAGCCCCACCTCTTGGATATCTCCACCAAATGTTTGGTACCATTTGGACAAAAATAGCTCTAGCTATTGATAAAATACAGAACACCGCATTTGACTTGGTCCAGCTTTGATTCCATGGATAGATCAGTTAGTATGGGCATCGTTGAGGCCGAATGGGGCTTTAGTTTCTTCATATGAAATGTATCCCATCAACGTTTGGACAGGCCCACAAAATTTCATCCCATTTTGATGCACGGTTCAGTATAACTATGTGGTTGAGTTCACTGGTGTTCTTGGATCATTTGCAGATTGGCCCATCTTTCTTGGACTTCATCATGGGTTCTCCAAATCACATCTACCTTCAATATAATTATCAAAACATGTAAAATTTCCCTTTTTAACAGTGTTAAAAACAAAATAATTGAATCAAACATGGAGTGAAATTTGTTATTATACATTTAATTTTCTATACAATACCTGTATAATACATTGGTATAAATGTGAAATAAAATAGTGAATCCTGGTACAATCACACCCCCACACATAAAAGTTTTCACTCCTGTGAAAAGTCAAATAAAATGAATCATATATAAACAATATTCCCACATCATGATGATTTAACATTTGAGGGAATTTTCATTCACCAAAGTAATGTGATCAATTCATGAATTACACCAAGGAGTTCATCCCATTGAAAATGGAAAAGGATGTCTCATAAATCATATCACAAAAAAATTAAAAGAGATTCTTGACACCAACATGTGAAATGAATTCAAAAGCCAACCATTCCACTAACTCTTCATGTGTGTGTGTGAAAACCATTCCATGCTATTCTTTCCACATTCTATCTAATAAATATAGATTATTTTCACATTATTTAGCTTTAAATGATTTTTCACCGAACATGTCCTACATCCTTTCCAATCATATTTCATGACCCACTTACTTAAGCATTCCCATAAGTCAATCCATAAGCATTCAATCTTGATATCCACATATGATGCACATTTCATCTCTCCCCTCATTTATTAATTTTTTTGAAGTTGAATTTCAAAAAAATCTCACACTTATCACTCAACCCTTATTTGATCTCATCACGAAAGTAATTTCTATAGTTATAACAAGATAAAGGATGAGGATGGGTGGTTTTTGACCTGCCCAAGACAGAAATGTTTTTTGATGGAATACAACAGTAGGACATTAGTTAAACAGACGTAGGTTTATCTGGTACAGTAATGAAATAGATCAGATATGGAACTAACGTATGGAAATATAATTTAAAGCTGAAAAATATTAACCCAACATATATTTACCTTATATTAAGTAATAAATATTCACACACTTTGTTTTGGTGAAAAATATTTTGGAGATATTTGTGACACAATTTTCCCAAAAACTACTGATACAAGGGGCATCAATAATCTCCATGGTTTCACATAGATACGACCACTTATATGATTGACAAAAAACCAATTCTCAAAAAAAATCACTTCCTCATATAAAAATATTCTTCTTACCTTCGTTATGGTATTTTTACATTCCCCCCTTTATGGTCACCCAATCATCGAATATCGAAATTGTTGATGGGGAAAAATGAAAATACCATAAAGAAGGATAAAAAGAGAACAAAATAGAAAATGATCAAAATTTCTAACTAACCTAGGAATGTATCCACCCCCCCCCCCCACACACACACCTAGAATGTGCAGTTTCCCCACTGAAATAATTGAGAATGTGAGAAGGAAGGATAAAAACTGGTCTGTTTTATTGGTATGATGCATCCAGAAGGTGGATTTCCTCCACCAGATTCTTCGAAAAATTCTCATATAAGTGTTTAAGTCGCTGCTCATTGACGGTAAGACTTAGTCCACTCTTCTCATAAAAAACATGTATTACACAAAAAAGGTAAACAATAGTAACAGTATAAGGACCAATCCATCTGGAACGAAGCTTACCTGGGTGGAGCTTAAACCTGAAATTGTACATGAGGACCTTTTCACCAATATGGACCATCCTCTGGTGAATCATGATATTATGAATAGCCTTTTTCTTCTCTTTATAGATACGGGAGTTTTCATATGCATCACGTCGAATTTCTTCTAACTCTTGTATCTGCAGCTTTCATTGCTCACCTACATCTCAAAGGTTCATATTACATTGTTTAATAGCCCAATATGCATAGTTTTCTACCTCCACCGGGAGGTGACAAGCCTTTCCAAACACAATACTCTATGGTGACATTCCGATCGAGTTTTTAAAAGCAGTATGGTACGCCCAAAGTTCATCATCCAAGCGCAAACTCCAATATTTCCTATTAGGTTTTATCTTTTTTTCCAAGATTCACACAACTTAACGATTTGAAATGTACACTTGTCAGTTTGTTTGGGGATGATATATAGTGGAGAATTTATAAACCACCCCATACTTATAAAACATGTTTTTCGTGTAACGATTTGAAAAAATGTAAACCCTGATCACTAATGATGAATCTTGGTAAACCAAACCTAATGAAATTTTGGAGCCTCACAAAATCAACAACCACTCGAGAGTCATCGATCCTAGTAGCCTTTGCTTCCACCCATTGAGAATCATATTCAACAACAAGTAATATATACACAAATCCAAATGAATTTGTAAAAGGCCCCATGAAGTCAAAGCCCCATGCATCGAAGATTTCACAGAATACCATGGGTTGTTGGGGCATTTCATTCGACTTGGAGATATTCCCTATGAATTGACATCGAGTATATGATTTACAAAACCTATGGGAATACCTATACAATGTTGGCCAATATAATCTTGAGTCAAGGACCTTTCGGGCATTACGTTGAGAGCCAAAGTGGCCCCCCAATCCAATGTGTGGCAGAAGCTCAAAACTGAGGTGAACTCATGGTCAAGGTCACACTTACAAAAAACCCAGTCACTACATATCCTAAAAAAATATGGGTTATCCCAAATGTAACATCAAGAATCATGTTTATGTCTCTGGTATTGTGAAGTGCTAAATTCAGTGGGGACCCGAGATGTTGCTAGGAAATTCATAATGTCCGCATACCAGGGGAAAGGTCCACAACATCACAAAGGCTCTCATGAGGGAAGAATTATCCAATGGGGAGAGGTGAGTCAACATGATGGTCCAGTGGTGAAAAAATCCAACTAATGTGGTCCGCTACAACATTTTCCACTCCTTTCTTATCTCTAATCGTAAGTTCAAACTCTTGGAGGAGGAGCATCCACCGAATGAGGCGGGGTTTGGCTTCAGGTTTCTTTAAGAGGAAACGAAGGGTATCATGATCTGAGAAGATGATGATTATTTGACCCAAGAAGATATGAACAGAATTATTCCAAAGGAAAAACAATAGAAATGAGTTCCTTTTCTTTAGTTTTGTAGTTTATATGGGCAGGGTCAAGGGTACGTGAGGCATACGCAATGACAAGAGGAGCCTTCTCAACCCTTTGTGATAAATCCTCCCCAACTGCAAAGTTTGAGGCATCACACATAATTTCGAAGGGGAGATCCCACCTTGGTGGATGGATGATGTAAGGTTATGTGAGACTCTTTTTTAGTGAATTGAATGCATCCTCAAAAAAATTCAAAAACAAACTTCGAATCTTTTTTCAATAACCGGGACAATGAAAGTGAAATCTTACTAAAGACTTCAATGAATTTACTGTAAAAACCAGAATGACCCAAGAAAGATCTCACCTCACGAACACATTTTGGATATGGAAGGGTTGAAATTAATTCAATTTCATATTTATCAACTTGAATTCCCTTATATGAAATGACAATCCCAAGAACTATCCCCCGCTCAACCATAATATGGATTTTCTCATTATTTAAAACAAGATCATTTTTAATGCATTGGCAGAGGAAAGAACCTAGGTGTTCCAAAAAAATCATCAAAAGAAGATCTATATACCATGAAATCATCCATAAAAACTTCCATTCAAGTGTCACGGTACTCAGAAAAAATACTCAACATACATCGCTGAAAAGTACCACGAGCATTACATAGACCGAATGGAATCCTTCTGTATAAAAATGTTCCAAATGGACAGGTAAAATTTTCCTTTTCTTGATCCTAAAGGGATATATGGATTTGGAAATAACACGAATAGCCATCATGGAAAAAATAATGGGACATACAAGCCAATCATTCTAACATTTGGTTAATGAAAGGTAATGGAAAGTGGTCGTTCTGCGTGGATTGATTCAGTCGACGGTAGTTAATACAGACTCACCGACTGTTTTGCACACGTGTTGGAACCAATTCATTCCTTTCATTTGAAAAAATCGCTATTCTTGTTTTTTGAGGCATAATTTTCACTGGGATAACCCATTTACTATAATATAAATGAAAAATGATCCCCGCAGCATGTAATTTACTGTCTTCCAATTTTACAACTTCAAGGAGGGTGGGATTAAACCGGTGTTTAGATTGTATTACAAGTTTAGCCTCATCATCCAAAAGTATATGGTGCATAAAAATAGATGGGATAATCCCGAGTATTTCATCCAATGTCCATCCTGTTGACTTTTTTACACTCTCTCAAAAGTTTGAGCAGTATCGATTCCTCTTGTCGAGAGATGTTATTGGAAATAATGACGGGCAATTGGTCAATACCCTCAAGATATGCATATTTTAAATTAGAAGGAATTTATTTAAGTTCCAACATCGGTGGATTCTGGATTGAGGGAGGGGATTTAGGGTGAGTGATGTCTATTAAACTATATATCTTCTCTTGTTTCTTCTATAAAGATAGAGAATCTATTGAAATGAGAATTGTAGAATCATCGACGGTCATGGGTACCTCAGAATGAACACACTAATCAATTAAATCACAAAATTTACACTTTTCAGAACCCACACAACACTCAAAACATGAATCAAAACTCAAATCATCCATGGGTGAAGAAAACAAAAATGAATTAGAGTTTGGGTTGAGGAGAGAATTTTGTGTGTGTGCATCATTTGAGAGCACTTCCATCGAATAGACAGGAATAGTGGAGTGCTCTTCAACGGGGTGTTTCATAGTCTCAAGGATGTTAAAACATACCTTTTCTCCTCCAAATTCTAGGGAAAGCATACCATTTTGAAGGTCGATGATTGTCTTTTCAGTTTTTAGGAATGGTCTTCCATGTTTGAGAGGTGCATGTCCTTGGGTTCAGGTATCTTCCATCTCAAGCATGTAGAAAATAGTAGGGAAGATGAGATTTTTCACTCGTACATGGAAATCCTCAATCACTCCTGTTGGATACGTTGTACTCTAGTTGGAATGTTTCCCGACAATTCTGGTTGGTTAAAGATCTCCAACATGCAGAGAAGTATACATAGAGTGGGGCATTACATTAATGGAAGCACTTAAATCTAGCATAGCATCCAAAAAGAATGTCTCCCCTATGGTACACGGTATCGTGAATGTGCCTGGATCCCTTCATTTGGATGGAATTTCTGGTTTAATCAAGGCCGAGACATTCCTACCCATATTGACTCTCTCATTCCTTTTCAGCCTTCATCTATGGGTGCAATGTTCTTTAATAAATTTGGCATAACGAGGCATTTTCTTGACTGCATCTAATAAAGGAATATTAACTTGAACCATTTTAAATGTATCAATTGTCTCATTATCAATATCATTATCAGAATTTTTCATAGATTTAGAGAGTATCTGTAAGAAAGGAAGAGGAATTGATTGTTCATTTGAATCATCAACGATAATTTGATTGCCCTTTTTTCATTACATGGAATTTTTAAGGGTTGGGAAGGAGTGTTTTCAATAGAGGGCATACATGTTTCATCGAATCAGTAGAATGAGAAGCTTCTTTACCACTATGAAGTGTAATTGAACATGCATTACCTTTGTCCTTAGGATTGGAAATGGGTTGGGATGGTTGCTGTCTAGACCATCGCATCTTAAGCTCACTGATTGTGTTCGCCAATAGTCCCACTTGAGTTCGCAAATATTGAATTACTGATTTTGTGGTCTGTTGGAACTGGAGGTTCTGGGTTTCCATTTTCTTCACCATATCCTCGAGGCTTGGATCAGATTTTGGAGGAGGTGGATGATTGTTTTGAGAAGTTGAAGGATAAGAAGGTTGGACACCATGGCCTTGTTGATACCAATTCTTCTTGGGGTAGCTTGAGTTTCCTTTTTTTGGTACTGGGGTTGTGCTTGACACCCTGGATTTGGATTTTGCCTGAATTGTTCTTGCATTAAGGGAGGTGCTTGTTGGAATGGATGAACTAGGAACACAGCTTCATGATAATTAGATGAATCTTGATGGTGTGGGCACTGGTCAAAAAAAATGAGTGTTATCCGAACAAATACTACAATTTAATGGAATAGAAGTAGAGTGAGAGTTACCTTGTTCTTGAGATAAATGCCTTAAAAGGTAATGCATCTGGTCATGTTTTGTATCTACCTTTTGTTCTAGGGCTGAATGACTTAACTCATGAACTCCTCGGGTTGGTGAAATTGCTCGTGTACCAAATTATTGTGCATTTTGAGCCATGTTGGCTATTGAGTCACAAGAAGCGGAAGAATTTTTATCAACTAGGGCACCACAAGATGCAACATCAATCATTCCATGATCCATTGGAATGAGTCCCTCATAGAAGTATTGAATTAATAGATTTTCACTATTCTAGTTGTGGGGGCATCTTGAGAAAATTCTCTTGAATCTCTCCCTGTATTCATGAAGGGTATCTCCTTGTGATTTCCTAATTCCACAGATTTCATTCCTAATTGATGCAGTTATGGAGGTAGGGAAGAAGTTCTCTAGAAAGTGTCTTTTAAGGTCATTCTAGCACCAAATTGTGGTAGGAAAATAGTATATCCAATATTTGGCTACACCATCAAGGGAGAAAGGGAAGTCCCTAAACATAATTAATTCCTTAGACACATTTTGGGGTTTCATTGTAGATCACACTATCTGAAACTCCTTTTAATGTTTGTGAGGGTCCTCACTGGGAAGACCACTGAATTTTGGAAGGAGGTGGATAAGGCCTGATCTTAGCTCAATATTGGATGCTTCCTCAAGATATTGGATGTACGCAGGTTGGTACTCCACAACCGGGGTGGTCAGTTCTTTTAATGTTTGGTTATTTACAGCCAAGATTTCATAGGTTTGACTGGGTTAAATTTTGGATTGGTTTTGGACCACATGAGGTTCCAAAATGGGTTCCTCAATGATACTTGATTGACCTTCTCTAGATGCCTTGATTTGTGTGTGAAGTTAATTTTCAATTTCAGGGTCAAATTCAAGTAGTATTTCATTACCAGATCGGGTCATGCAAATAATTTGTGATGTTTTTTTTGAATAAGGATAATGTTATGCCCCGACCCCAGTTACCCAGAGTCGGTGCATTATTACATAACAATGGAAAGATCACAAGAAATATCAAGTCTTGAAAGACTAATTAGTTTAGTAGCCTTGGAATAACTATATACATTCATAAAGTTTACGTTATATAATTTAATGAAAACTACAACAATATAGTCTCCATAATCCACACACTTATCCCCTCATACTATCCCTGTAGGTCATTAATAAAATAATTCTTCACATCCTGTGTAAAATAAATATAAAAAGTGTTGAGCTCAAATGCCCAGTAAGGATATCAATATAGCAGAAACATTCATAAATAAGCATAAACATGTATGGAAATGTATAACTAATACAAAATCCTTGAAAACGTGAACTTCAACATAATAGGGAAAAGATAAAATGAAATAATTTCATTTAATTATTCCCATGGATATTCTACTAGTTGAATAATCACATGAAATATCAATAACAACTTTCATAATGATGGAATGCATAATGCCATACTATAATAACCACATAGTCAAGGCCTTGTACCAAGAATACAAATAAGATATTGTCAAGGCCTTTTTCCAAGACACTAGTTTGTCTAATGAGACCTACCGATGCATCGAAGAGCTATAGCGGGCTCCACCCGTCACTTATTATGTCCAATGCATTCCTCATATGAACATGTTTAAACATACCATCAAGATTCGTATTAAAACTTGCATACGAAATGTCAATACATTCTCCATAAACCATGAATGGTATAAAAATAACACATCCAAAGTAAAACATATCACAAAACCTTCAATTCAATATTAATTTTTTGTATCATAACAAATCAACTTAAAATTAGCTTAAAATCCATCAAAGGGTGTTGACATTGATGAAATCTAAACTATTTGATAGAAATATCTATTTTTTTAAATCAATTAAACGTCACATAATAAAACATTTTCTTTGAAAATATACTTATAAGATTTTAAGGTAAGCTTCTAAGATTTTATAATGGTAGAAAATAAACGGACCAGCTGTATAAGTTAAGAAAACATTCTTACCTTAATTCTGCCGAAAAGGATAAAAAAGTCCCTATTTGGAAAATGATGGAAGGATTCTTTTATAAACCTATTATAAAAAGTCAAGCAAGGTTATAAATTACTTTAACCCATACTCTAGTAAATAGTGAAAATTTTTTGAAATACATTTTTATGAATCATGGATGTGGATGATAAAGAAGTCCCAGTAGATTATTATGTATAAAGAACCTCAGATAATGAGGAGATTATGAAATAAACCCATAACATTTGCATTTCCTTGGTTGAGGGTAGGTTGACCTCCTATATAATGGTGAAATAATTGTTATTAAATTATAAAATAATCACATACATTAATATGATATAATATATGATCTTTTAATATTGATTTGTTAATAATATCTTACTATAATCGTTGTTTCGGGTGTTAACTTACTCGTTTTGTTTTATATGTTTTGTTAAGTAAGCCATGTTTGTTATGGATAGGTTGTATCTTATTCATATCCAGAATTATATCAAGTCCTTAAACATTATATTTAATCATTAAATGAGAATTAGTCTTGAATGTATATGATGGGGGATGAATCTCATCGCGATCGTGGAGACGGTATTCCGTACGTACGTACGAACGACAATATCATCTTTTTGATATTAAAATAATATATAATTGAATGTTATATAATATATATAGAATAATTATCATGTTATATTTATTATTTACATGAATTACACATCATTATTATACCCATCCAAATAATAATTTATTGAATAACAATTTCACCACGACGTGGAGACGGTAAGTCGTACGTACGCACGTATGGTGACATGTCATTCAAAAGATAGATATAATACTGAATATGGTTGTAAAATATTTATAATAAATTCAAAGTATATATAAGATACTTGAGTTATTATTTTAGAATGGGAATAAAAAAGAAAGAAGAAGTGGAAGAAGAATGGAACTTGAAAAAGAGTGGTGAAAACATTACATCTTCTTCGGGTTCTTCGTTTTTATTTGATCAAAAGGGCTCCATAGGTTGGCTTTATGATCAAACTAAGGCCTATAAGTTTAATTTAGGGATGTTTGTAGAGTATTTGGGCAGAGGTTTGATGAACCAAAAATCTTTTAATGTGTGAATTAGTGAGAAGGTGGAGTGCTCTTTTATAAGAGGGGTGAGGGGAACCTTTGGAAAAGCTAGAAATATTATTTTATAATAAATTAATATTAAGTTTCTAATGGATCCAAAGTGGATTATGTAAATTATAAGGTGGGTATGGGTTTAAAACCACTCAACCAATAGGTTTTAGACAGGTTTGGGTTACTATATTATCCTTATCGTTTAGTTTTAACTCTTAGTTAATTAGTTTGACATTTACCGTGTCACTTTGTATTTTTATATTATATAGGAAATAAACATACTATATATAACCAAGAGACCCCCAAATGGTGCATTAATGATACACCTATCATGATATAAGTCTCTTGGCCGATCATTATATTTTTAGTAATAGAATATCAATTAATAATATAATATTTATTTTAAAACCTCTTTTGTGTCGATTTTGACACTATTAGGTATTTTGTTTTTGATAAATTTATAACAGCATTATAACTTCAAACAAGATTAATATAACCAATAATAATATGTCATATTAACCTATAAAATTAGTTTAATTTATAAAAAGTCTGAAATTACATTGGTTTTGAAATTTATAATATCAATTATTTTAATATTTCATTAATTTTGTAATTACTGCATCACCATTGTGTCATAAATAAATTAAATTATTTAATCTCTAAAAATTATAAATAAAATACCATGATGTAGGAAATATTCTTGTCTTTTTAATTATTCTTTACAATCGAATTTATCTTATGTATATCAGTATATTAAAAATGATTTAGTTATTAAACATTGATTTCAACTCTTGTAACACTTCTTTAAATAAAATAATAACAAATGTCCTAATCTAATCCAAGTGGACCTAAATGATAATATTTTATTCCTAAGGTTGTTTTTGGTCGAGATACACTTGTCCAATAGAATTAGGACTTGTGTTAGGGTAAAAATAATATCATTTTTACCTTTAAATACAATATTTACTTTTAACCGTAGAAAATAAAAGTAAAACGTTATTATTCATAAAAAATTAGTTTCATCACATTGAACCAAATTTTACTTAATCATATCAACCGAATCTCTTTTATTTTTGAACTTCAACTCACAGAAGCGGTAAAATTATGTTTTATGAAAAATTCAGTTTTTTTAACTACCACTTACTGGTTTCACTATTCATCAAAAATGAAGTTTTTCATAAAAAAAAATTCACCCTAGGGTAATGTCGATATTCCGAATCC
Organism: Viscum album; assembly: GCA_963277665.1. Taxonomy (NCBI): domain Eukaryota; kingdom Viridiplantae; phylum Streptophyta; class Magnoliopsida; order Santalales; family Viscaceae; genus Viscum; species Viscum album. The sequence goes on along the minus strand of OY728125.1, from coordinate 1,913,904,460 downwards.
AAAAATGAAGTCCATTTTGTAAAATAAAATTTATAAATTTCAGAAAGTGGGTATTACTATTCATGACGGCTTGTTTGATTGGTTGTGGTGTGTTAGAACTCGATGTTCCGTACAACACACGCTATTGCATTATTCAAAGGGAAGCGTACCTTGGAAGCTTGGGGTGTTATATAATCACATCCTTCAAATAATTAAATCCTCAAAATTTCTATAAAATTACTGTATAAAAAGACTCCGGTGATTCTTCATCATTAGTTCCTGGGGTTCCCATGTAGCCTCCTCCATATTATGGTTTCTCCATCGAACCTTTACCAGACGAGTCGTCTGGTTTCTCAGCACTTGTTCCCTGGTATCAAGAATCCTGATGGGCTCTTCGCAATAAGACATATCAGGTTCTAGTTTTAATTCCTCGTAAGTGAGTATATCCATTGGGTCAGGCATGTATTTCCTCAACAGTGATACATGGAACACATCGTGAACTTTGGAGAGACTTGGCGGCATTCCCAAATAGTAAGATACAACCCGAATTCATTCTAGAATTTCGAATGGTCCGATGTACCTAGGACTCAATTTAACCTTCTATCTAAAACCTATAATTCCCTTCCATGGAGATACCTTCAAGAAAACATGATCTCCTACCTGAAATTCAAAATCCTTCCTTCAGTTATCGTCATAGCTCTTCTACCTACTTTGAGCTTCTTTGATGTGGTTTTGTATTACCTTCAACTTTTCCATAGTTTCCTCCACCTGTTCTTGACCTACGTGTTTTCTTTCACAAACGTCATCACAACAGGTTCATGTGTGACATCTCTTTCTGTATAACGCTTCATATGGTTCATCTGAATACTCGAATGGAAGCTATTATTATAGGAAAATTCTACTAGAGGTAAATATTGATTCCACATACCCTAAAAGTCATGTGAACAGGATCTCAACATGTCTTATATAGTTTGAATAGTCCATTCTGATTATCCAACTATTTGAGGGTGGTAGGCAGTGCTCAAATGAAGTTCAGTATCCAAGGCCTTCTGAATAATCTTCCAGAATCTTGAAGTAAAATGGGGATCAAGATCAGAAACAATCGATACGTGTACTCCATGAAGTCTCATAACTGCATTAATATATAGTCTTTCTAGTCGTTCAAGTAGTAAATCATCCCTTAGAGCAAGAAAATGTGCTGACATGGTAAGATGATCAACAATGACAAATATTGCACTGTTCCTTCTAGGAGTCTTTCATAGCCCCATGACAATGTCCATCGTAATATTATCTCATTTACACGTAGTTGTGGGAAGAGGTTTCAATACTCCACCAGGATCTTTCCTTCCAGCTTTCACTTGTTGAAAAACCATACATCCTGACAAAAAATCAGCAATCTCTCTCTTCATGTTGTCCCACCAAAAATGTTCCTTCAAATCTCTATATATATTTGTGCTCTTAGAGCGTATAGAGAAATTGGAACTATAAGCATCATCCAACATTTACCTTTTTAGATCAGGTATATCGGGAACACAAAGTCTCTTCCCAAATTTCAAAATTCCATCTTCATACACAATGTCTCTCAATCTCCCAACATTCATTAGATCCATGAAAATTGGATCCCTTTAAATTCTCATATAGTTCAAAAGTCCATGATCTTTTCTGCTCAAAGCATCTGCCACCTTGTTTTCCTTCCCCAGCTTGTAGTGTATCGTGCAATCATAATCCTTGAGTAATTCAAGCCATCTCCTTTTTCCATGTAAAGTTATTTTTTTGAGAAAATTCACTTCAAACTCTTGCGATCACTATAAATCTCACATTTTTCACCATAGAGGTAGTGTCTCCATATCTTCAAAGAAAAGATCACAGCTTCTAACTCGAGATCATGAGTATGATAGCTTTGCTCATGAATTTTGAACTATCCTGATGCATTGGAAATAACCCTATCATTCTGCATAAGGACATAACCAAGTCCTTTCTTCGATACATCACTATAAATAAATAACCCATCATTCCCCGATGGTAGAGTCAATATAGGAGTAATGACTAATTTTCTCTTTAGTTCTTTAAAAAATTCTTCACACTCTTTTGTCCAAACAATTTTTACCCCTTTACGCGTGAGCTTCGTTAATGGGTTAGCCAATCGGGAAAAATTCTAGACGGAACGTCAATAATAACCTTCTAATCCAATATAACTACGTACCTCAGTTATACTCGTCAGTGCTGACCATTCTTGGATTTCCATGGACTTAGAAGGATCAATAGAGATTCCATCATTGGAGACAATATGGACAAGAAAAGGAATCTTATAAAGCCATAATTCACACGTGATAAACTTCCCATATAATTCATGTCTTCTCAGAGTCTTCAGGATAATACGCAAGTGGTTTTCATGATCTTCTTAGCTTTTGGAGCATACCAAGATATCATCAATAAATGCCACCAAAAATTCATCTAGATATTCCTTGAAAACTACATTCATTATATCCATGAATACATAGGTCACATTAGTGATCCCAAAAGGCATTACCTTAAAATCGTAATGCCCATACCTAGTTTGAATGCTGTCTTCAGAATGTATTCCTTTTTCACACAAAACTGATGGTATCCAGACTGAAGTTCAATCTTTGAAAAGTATTAAGCTCCAAGCATATGGTCAAATAAATCATCAATGCGAGGTAGGTGGTACTTTCTCTTTATTGTTATAGCATTTATTTCCCTATAGTCGATACCTAACCTTATATATCCATCTTTCTTCTTAACAAAAAGGATAGGGGCTCCCCATTGAGAGAAAATAGGGCGAATAAATACCTTATAACTCAATTTATCTAGTTTTTTCTTTATTTCAACAAATTCCACAGTGGCCTTCATATAAGGGGTCTTCGATAAAGGCATTGATCAAGGAATTAAATCAATGGAAAACTCAACTTCTCATTCTGGAGGATTTCCAGGTAAATCTTCCAGAAACACATCTATATATTCTTTCACAATAGGTACATCCTCTATTTTATCATTCCTTTCTTCACCCACAATCAATTCATTCTCTTCCTCCCCAATAATTGAATTTAGTTGAGCTACTGGGGGTTGATCTAGATTAGAATTAGGTGGTGACTATTCTTCTCTAATGATAAGGTTTTCCTTATCATCATCATCAAAAATCATAACCTCATTCTTCTTACAATAAATCATCGCATCATGGTCCGAAAGCCAAACCATACCGAGGACTATATCAAACTCAATCATAGGTATGACGATGATTTCAGTGGATAAAGAACATTTATGTTTTCTAATGGGGAATGATTCCCAAAACATTGTTGAAATGATACTTCCTTTAGGAGTTTTAACTGAAAACTCCTTTGTTAAATCAAATTGGAAATGTCTAATTTTCATAGAAAACTAGGAAGATATGAAACAATGTGATGATCCAGAATCAAATAATGCATTTGCTAAACTTGAGGAAACCATTCAATTACCTATCACCACATCTTTCGGAGCTTCTACCTCAGCAGTAGTGATAACATAAGCTTGGTCTTGAACCCTTGGCCTTTTCTGAGGAAAGATCCCTTGAAAGTTAGGACATTCATTTGATTAATGTCCCAATTCCTTGCAATTGTAGTATTGGACATCGATAGCTTCCTTCTTCCCCTGGAAATCACGAGATTGGTGGCCTTTTTCACCACACCTATAACAGACTCCCATTAACTTCAAGAAAGTACCAGGGTGCTTCTTCCCACATTTATTGTATGATGGATATTCAACCTTTTCCTTCTTCCCCTTATTTCCATTCCCAGATTGATCATCAGATCTCTTCTTCTTTTGCATTGCTTTAATGTCAAAAGACTTAGAGAATTCTTTTTCTGTCTTGATAGAATATGAGACAATGTCTTTGTACGACGAGAAGGATTGTGAGACTAATGCTCGATGGTGAAATGGTTTTAACCCATCAATGAAACGATCAATCTTACTTCTTGGGTTACGTATATAATCTCCATCATACCTTGCTAGCCTTGTAATGTTATCATCATACTTTACGACATTCTCATCCTCCTTTTGTCTCAAACTCAGAAATTGCATTTCCATATCTGCTCGATGGTCACGAGGAATGTATTTTTCTAAAAACAGATATTTGAACTCCCTCCATTCCATATTTGATACTTCATCATCATCCTTTATGTTTTGAATCAATGACCACCATTGATCAGAATCTCCAGTGAGGCAGTAAACTTCCATGATAACTTTTTCCATTTCACTACTCCCCAAAGCCTGGAATTTTTTATCTAGGGAATTTATCTATTACTCAGCTACTAAGGGATTTATACTCCCATTGAATGTTGATGTTTGTTGCCTCATGAAGCGATCTAACATTGATCCTCCATGCTGCAGATCAGGGTGCTCCATATGGGTCAGATTATTATTAATAACCTGAGTGAGTTGTCCCAATATGGTGATAAGCTGATCAGCACCAGTTGTATCACCAGCTCCACTATAATTATCTTTAGTAGGAGGGAAATCCCAACATGAAGTGCATGCACTGATACGGTTTCCATTTCTTCCACTAGGATCCATTTCTAAACAATGTCATAAACTAGATCGATTTATGAATCAAAATACATAATTCCATACTTGTAAAACACTTAACATAAATTGAACTATTTATGGATATAATCAATAATCATAAAAAAATTTCTTTGAGAAAGAATTTACTCATAAACCCTTAGAAATGGTTTGTAATGAAAATGAGAGTTATCCTAAGCATATCCCCTGAGAGTGTCGTAACCAAGAGTGTAGTAAGGCCCGTTGTCGTGCACCAGTTCCTGTTCGAGTCTAGCTCAAAGCGGTTTTTCCGGGTTTTACCCCATTGTACATCCGTTCTAGAGCCGCCTCTACCATCTTGTATCCTGATAGGGATATATTTCTTGGAAAACACACAAAATCTCTACAATACCAAAATTCTAGGACGTTCTTCTATATTAATCCTCAATGTCCATCTTAGGTCTATGTGATCTAATCAACATTTATCTAAATCTAGTTTCCAATGTTTGAACTAAACTTCCTCTGATACCAACTGTAATGCCCCGACCCCATTTACCCAGAGTCGGTGCATTATTACATAACATTGGAATGATCAGAAGAATGATCAATTCTTGAAAGACCGATTAGTTTAGTAGCCTTGGAATAACTAGGTACATTCATAAAGTATACATTACATCATAAAATGAATACTACAATAATATAGTATCCATAGTTCACACTCTTATCCTCTCATACTATCCCTTTAGGTCATTCATAAAATAGTTCTTCACATCCTGGAAAAAATAAAACATAAAAAGGGGTGAGCTCAAATGCCTAGTAAGGATAACAATATAGCGGAAACATTCATAAATAAGCATAAACATGTAAGGCAATGTATAACTAAAACAGTAGCCTTTAAAACATGAACTTAATCATAATATGGAAAAGATAAAATGAAATAATTCCATTTACTTCTTAACATGGATATTCTACTAGTCGAATAATCACATGCAATTTCAATAACTACTTTAATAATGATATAATGCAGAATGCCAAACCATCATAGCAACATAGTCAAGGACTTCTGCCTAGACTACAAATATGATTTTGTCAAGGCCTTGTTCCAAGACACTAGTTTGTCTCATGGGACCTACCGATGCATCTAGGAGCTATAGTGGGCTCCACTCGTCACTTATTAAGTCTAATGCATTCCACATATGAACATGTTTAAACATAAAATAATCGTTTGTATTAAAACTAGAATATGAAATGTGAATACATTATCTATAAACCATGAATGGTATAAAAATAACACATCCACAATCAAACATATCAAAAAACCCTCAATTCATTATGAAAGTTTTGTATCATAATAAATCAACATCAAATAAGCTTAAAATCCATCAATAGACGTTGACATATATGAAATCAAAACTATTTGAAAGAAATATGTCTTTTTTAAAATCATTTAAAAGTTACATAATAAAACATTTACATTGAAAATATACTTATAAGATTGTAAGGTAAGCTTCGAATATTTTATAACGGCGAAAAATAACCGCAACCGCCGTATAAGTTAAAAAAACATTCTTACCTTAATTCTGTCGAAAAGGATAAAAAAGAGCTCGTTTGGAAAACGACAAAAAGATTCCTTTATAAACCTCTTATAAAAAGTAAAACAAGGGTATAAATTACTTTAACCCATATTCTAGTAAATAGTGATTTTTTGAAATAAATTTTTAAGAAACATTGATGTGGATGATAAAGAAGCCCCAGTAGATTAATACATATAAACAACCTCAGATAATGAAAAGATTGCGAAAAAAACCCTTACCATATGCTTTTCATTGGTTGAGGGTAGGTTAACCTCCTGTATAATGGTGAAATAATTGTTATTAAATTATAAAAGAATCATATACATTAATATGATATCATATATTATCATTTAACATTTATTTGTTAATAACATCTTAGTATTATCTTGTTTCGGATGTTAAATTACTCATTTTCTTTTAATGTGTTGTTACATAAGCCGTGTTTGTTATGGATAGGTTGTATCTTATTCATATCCAGAATGATATCAAGTCCTTAAACATTATTTTAATCATTAAATGAGAATTAGTCTTGAATGTATATGATGGGGAATGAAACTCATCGCGTTCGTGGAGATGATAGTCCGTACGTACGCACGAGCGACAATATCATCCTTTTGATATTAAAATAATATATAATTGGATGTTATATCATATATATAGTATCATTTTCATGTTATATTTATTATTTACATGAATTACACATCATTATTATACCCATCGAAATAATAATTTATTGAATAGCAATTACACCACAATGTGGAGACAGTAAGCTGTACGTATGCACGTACGGTGACCTGTCATTCAAATGATGGATAGAATAATGAATATGGTTGTACCATATTTATAATAACATCACAGTATGTATAAGATAATAGAGTTATTATTTTATAATGTGAATAACAATGAAAGAATAATTTGAAGAAGAAAGGAACTTGAAAAAGTGTGGTGAGAACATTACCTCTTCTTCGGGTTCTTCCTTTTGTTTTGATAAAAATGGATCCTTAGGTTGGCTTCCTGATCCAACTAAGTCCTCTAGGATGAAGATATGGAATTTGAGAGAGTATTTGGGTAGAGGTTGTCTGAACCAAAATGCTTTGAATGTGTGAATTAGTGAGAAGGGGGAGTGCCCTTTTATAAGAGGGGTGGGGGAACCTTTGGAAAAGCGAGAAATATTATTTTATAATAAATTCATATTCAGTTTATAATGGCTCCAAAGTAGATTATTTAAATTTTAAGGTGGGTATGGGTCATAAACCACACAGACAATAGGTTTTAGATAGGTTTGGGTTACTATATTAATGTTATATTTAGTTTTAACTCTTAGTTAATTAGTTTGACATTTACCATGTCACTTTGTATTTTTATATAATATATTTAATAAACATACTATATACATAAAAGAGACCCCCAAGTGGTCCATTAATGACACACCTATCATGATATAAGTCGCTTGGCTGAAACTTATTCTTTCGGGATTGAATATCAATTAATAATATAATATTTGTTTTAAAAACTCTTTTATGTCAATTTTGACACTATTGGGTATTTTGATTTTGATAAATTTATAACAGCATTTTCACTTGTAACAAGTTTAATATAACCAATAATAATATGCCATATTAACCTATAAAATTTGTGTAATTTCTAAAAAGTCTGAAATTACATTAATTTTGATATTTATAATATCAATTATTTTAATATTTCATTAATTAGGTAATTACTGCATCACCATTGTGTAATAAATGAATTAAATTATTTAAGGTCTAAAAATTATAAATAAAATACCATTATGTAGGAAATATTTTTATCATTATAATTAATATTTACAATCTAATTTATCTTTTTTATAACCCTATATTAAAAATAATTTCGTTATTAAACATTGATTTTAACTCTTTTAACTCTTCTTTGAATTAAATAATAATAAATGTCCTAATCTAATCCAAGTGGACCTAAATGATAATATTTTATTCCTAAGGTTGTTTATGGTAGAGATACACTTGTCCAATAGAATTATGACATGTGTTAGGGTAAAAATAATATCATTTTTACCTTTAATTGCCATATTTACTTTTAACTGTGGTAAATAAAAGTAAAAAGTTAATATTCAACAAAAAATTATTTTAATCTCATTGAACCAAAATTTACATACTATTATCAATCATGTCTCTAGGATTTTTTAAATTCAACTCCCAGAAGTTATAAAATTATGTTTTATGAAAAATTCAGTTTTTTTAACTACCACTTATTGGTTTCACTATTCATAAAAAAAGAAGTTTTTAAGAAAAATACCAAAAAATTCACCCTAGGATAATTTCTATATTCCAAATCCAAAAATGAAGTTGATATTGAAAAATAGAATTTATATATTTCAAAAGTGGGTATTACTATTCATAACAGATAGTTTGATTGGTTGTGGTGTGTTAGAACTCGATGTTGCGTACAACACATCCTGTTGCTTTATTCAAAGGGAAGCTTACCGTGGAAGCTTGGGGTGTTATATATAAAATCAATTAATAAGCGTGAAAATAGAATATAATTTTATAATAAAGAATTATAGAGAGGGAGATGGAGAAGAGAGAGAGAGAGAGAGAAAGAACACACCAAAAACAACAAAAAATAAAGACAAAACCCAAAACAAGAACAATCAAATCGTGGTGGGGTATTTAAAATGTTTCTATTTATGAAATAAATAAATAAAAGGAAATAAAGAAAAAAATGATCTTGGCTCACCGAAAACGATGCCAAAATTTGATCGCCTTGTCGAGCGCATCAAATTAGTTGTTTAATTTTGACTAGAATTTCTGCAGTATAGCAGTAATCCTATGTTGTCTTTCAACGGAGCCTTAGATCATTAATTTAAAAAAAGGATTTGATTATGAAAGAATAATGGGAATGAGGTTTTCTAAAACTAGGGGGATTTATGATTAAAGATGTAAATACAGAATGAATGCGATAAAATAATGTAGAGATTAACAAAATTAATTAAGCGTGATCAACCCGCGTTTCTCTCATGATGTTTATCATTCATCGCTTCATGATATATGGTTATGATATTTTAATAACTGGTTTTTAACACCTATAACCAGAATGTTACTGAGTTTATACTAGGATACCCCCTGGGTTCAGTCGAAAACACAAAATGATTCATCGGACACCGCCGATAATTGGTTGAATTGTGTTTGACTTCATAACTGAAACTCACCAAGGCAACACATGATGAACTCGATGCACTATCTAGGATTGTATGTTATTTCGTGGTATACCATGAAATAAATTTAAATGGCCCTAACATTTCTTATGTTTGATCAATTGACCAATATAAACCACACAAACACTGTAATTGAAAGGGGGAAAAGAATGTGGTGAACGGTGTGTGAAACATCACAGGAATGGGTACCCACAAACATGATCATATGAGTTGAGCATGACATACCAGTACATAAATCATTAAAATAAGAATAGGATATGATGAAAAACAACCAAAAAACCTGGAATTCAAAATTTCATTCAAATATTACAAACATGAAGCTCGGGATTTACATCATGTTCCTCCCCAGGTGATCACAAGGGGTTTAGAAACCCCTGGGAGAGGAAAAAGAATAGGATGTTGAAGTAGCACTTCCCATAGCTTCCATAACTTCTAGGGATGTTGAGAAGACTCCATGGGGACTCCAAAATGGGAGCAGCTTGCCTCTTTGACAAACTTGCAAATGGGGATCCCAAGGTGCCATTTTATAGGAAAATATTAAGGTGGTATTTGGAACACAGATATCTTCAATCCACCTATACCACGCGTTTTGGCCTTCAGACAGCTTTATCTCTCTTTGGAGAAAATAGAAAAGTTGTATCCCCACACCTTGGCTGTCTCCAAGAAATGTTTTTCAACATTTGGACAACTATAGCTCTAGATGTTGATAAAATACAGAACACCGCATTTGAGTATGTCCATCTTTGATTCCTTGGGCAGATATGTTAGTATGGGCATTGTAGAAGTCGAATGGGGATTTGATTACTACATATTAAATGTATCCCATAATCTTTTGGACTGTCCCACAATATTTCAGCCCATTTGGATGCACTGTTCAGTAGAAATATGCGGTTGAGTCCACTGGTGTTCTTGGATCATTTGCTGATTGGCCCAACTTTCTTGGACATCATCATGGGTTCTCCAAATCACCTCCACCATCAATATAATTATCAAAACATGTAACATTTCCCTTTTTAACAGTGTTAAACATAAAATAATTGAATCAAAAATGCAGTGAAATTTGTTATTATACTTGTAATTTTCAAAATAATAGTAGTTTAATACATTAGTATAAGGGTGAAACAAAACAGTGAATCCTGGTACGATCAATAATTTTTTTATAGTTGTGAAAAGATGAATTAAATCACTTCTTGTAGGTTTTATTCCACACCTAAAAATGAGTAATTATTTAATTTTTCAATGGGAGGAATGAATTGAAGGTAAATAGTAATTAATATTTATTTAATAATAATTTCATAATTTATTTGATATATATTCATTAAATCTATAAATATATAAAACCGTGAGAGGTAGTAAAAAAATCAGTAAAAGTTTCTTCAGGGACACTGAAGATCCTATGAATTCATTAGAAACACACTAATTTTACAATTATTTTAATTTAGATAAGAAAAGTTATATAATTAACTTATTCAATTTTAATATTTTATGGATAATTATGTATTTATATAATCATGGTTACAAAATACATGTGTGAGGATGATGATGATGTAAACATTGATGAACTTGGTTATATTGATTACTGATTCTTTGAGAATATTCTTTTAGATTACCCTTTAAGCCTTAATAAGTTACATTTTATTGAGATTGGGATATGTAAAAATTTGATAAATTTTTTGGAAAATATTGTTTTCTAGTTTTTTCAATTATTCTCAATATATATTAATAATTATGAAGACTTGGTTCCCTTTTATAAGTGTGGGGAGTGTAACTCATGAGAATATTAATATATACATATATATATTATAATGTAATTTATAAATGAATACAGAACCAAATAGGAAATGTTTTGAATATATGATATGTTATTATACAAATCTACCAAATTAATTACATTTTTAGTTATTTTAATGAATGTTGAATCCTTTCTTATATGTTTAACCCACTCATTAGTCCTTTTAATCTTACTCTTATAAACAAAAACATTTTCCACAATAACTATTACTAATGTCAAAAATTCTGATGAATTTTTTACCTAATAAATACTTTTATAATTCCAAATACTTAATCAAATTTTCTAGATTCAATTCCTATTTATGGTATAATTATTTTCTAATATTTTTTTTACAAAAACTAAAATTTATAATACATGTAATATTTATTTTTTTAAGGTAAAAATAATTTTATTCTCATTTCCATAAAATTAAAAACTATTTGATTACTATTAATTTTTTAATACATTTAATAATATTAAAATTCAAATTAAAAAATTCATCAATATTGATCAACTATATTTATGAAAATTGAAACACATTTCATATATAGAAGTAGTTTTCTAGAAAATATCTCATTTCATTTTTCAATGACTTTATTACATTTATTACTATTTGATTAACAATATATGAATTGTCATGAATTTTTCTACAATTCAAGTGTTTGTACTCAATAAAAAATATTCTGTTTTTTATATATAATATATAGAGAGAAAAAATATTTGTAAAAAACATTTTTGTTTATCCCTAAATTACTAGACTAACAATTATGACCATTTATCAAATATTTATTAAAATAAATTATTTTTTTTGATTAAATAAACTTTATTAATTTAGTTTATACACATATATATTTATTATTTTCTATTTTCAATAAGTAACTATTCCTTTATGTTCGGTGTTGTGTGAATAATATACCATCAAAAAAATTATTAATGATAATTATAATCTAAAATAAATGGTGTTACATTATACCCCTATTATAAGAATTCTATATTCATATTTTGTATCACTATAAAAAATTTGGGCAGTAATTGATCATTACCACTTTTGGTTCCCATATAGAATCCTCATTTGTATCACATTATATATGTGATCTAATATTTCAACTAGTCTCTTTGCATAATAATAATCATATTCTTGGGGTGTAACATCTACCATAAATAAATTTGAAGGATATATGTTGTAATTCCTCAAAAGAGATATAAATATCACATAATAAACATGGTTGGGGTTTCATGGAATAAATCCCATATAATCTATCATCTATACTCGATTGTTAATCTGAAATAGATTAATTATCTCAGGATCAATTTCCTCTTCCATAGAAATCTATAATTTCTTATATAATATGAAATCTACATTAATATATTCTCTATAAATTCAAATTCGTTATTTTTATTATGGATATGATTATAAATATTTTTTTGGAATCTAAATGTTCCTGATGTTTTTGAAAATAGATATAGTATTATCTTCCATTTCATCAGCTACTCTAGTCCAAGTATATTTTTATTTCAAATATCACATTACAAGATTTTTTCACTACTTTTCATTAAGGAATTTATACGGATTCATATAAATTTTTGACTGAGAACTAGTATTTAAAAAATATTAAACATGAGTGAGGTTTTGATCCCAAAATCCATTGAAATCTAAGCTGATATCTCACATCATAACATATAGGTTTTGAATAGTTCTCTCATACGTACGAGTCTTTTTAGAAAAAAATTTTAATGGGTTATATATATATATCCAATTATATATGATGAAACTTACAATAATTTTATGAATTCCTCAGATCTTGATAAGATATGATTGAGAGTGGGGCCCTATACAACAGTATCACATCATGAACTTTTATCTTGTACTGTTTATGAAGTGAGAATTAATTATTGATAAAATAATATGATGAATTCGTAACATAATCAACTATAACCCAAATATAATTTTACATTATAAATATCTAGGGGAGTCTAATGATGAAATATATGGTGTTTTTTCTCATTTCTATGTAGTTATTGGTATTGGGTTCAGTATACCCTTCGACATATGATAATATTACTTAATTAAATGTTATAACAAGAATTGAGAGGCATTCCTTGAAATATCCCTCTCTATAAAATCACGAAACCTATATTCATACAATAAGGGTAAAATATGTACCTATAGAGATTATTATTGTTGTGTAAATATTAGTATATCTTAATAAATAACTCATTAGGAAGTTGAAAAAAGTTTTTGATGATTTTAGTCAAATGTCGAATCATACATTTAATATGATGAGTATTAAAGGAAATCAAATATTATTGGATTTACATATGATATATATTGAAATAATGATGGTAGGGTATAATTAATATCCTTATATGATGATTTTTATCCATCCATTTATTTTAATTTTAAATAGTAACTTTTATTTTGTTGTGTCGATGCATAAGAATTTATGTAATGTTCTTGGGATCAACTAAATTAGTAGTGGATTGATTAGATTTTGAAATAATGTATGTTACCATTCAATATAAAAATTCATTTAATCGATATGGGATGAAGAAAAAAAATCAGTATCTATCCTTATTGGGAGTATAATCATCTATGCGGACGTCGATGAGAATTTATAGATGGAGAACATGAATACTATTATTGATGAGTATATATAAAAATAATTAAGTTTTCATACAGATGGGTATGATTGTGATATGTTTATGGGGATGTTGCAATTTTTACCTATACCAATATAAGGATTGGAAGACATCCTTGTGTATTTCATCGTAGGAATCCCCTAAACATCAATTGTCCATAATTAAAATTTGGTTCAAGTTATTCATCCTGAGATGAAATATCATTTTTTCCTATCATAGAATATTTACCACTGGAAAATCATTCTAGGGTTTACATTAAGGATATTGTATGGTTTTATGGAGAAACAATATAAATCACATCTGATAGAGATATGAGGTTTTCCTTGACTGTCTGAAAAAGTATTTAGCGTGAAATTAATATAGAGTTAGACATTTACACCACATATCATCCATAAAATTATGGGATTCTTTAGAGAACTACTAAAACTCTAGAAGACATGAACACTAATTTATCCTTATATTTCAATGTACATTGAAATCAAAACCATCCCTTTGTAGATTTTTTTAACAAGAATAACATTCATTCAATCATTTATTTGGACCCTTAGAAAGCCAATAATGATAGGAAGAGAAGAAAATCAATATATTGGGTTGGTGTTAGAGAAAAAAATATATTGTGAATTGATCTTGATAAATTATTTAAATAGAAAGTTATATCCATTCAACAGTAAATTAGGGAATATTATATTCATTATAAGAGTCACATAGATTACAAACATGGAAAACCAATTTCGTATTTATAAACTAGTTTTAATGACCATACCCCACATAACACACATACCTATTTATATATCAATTATTACTACAATATTATATCATCTAATAGCTTATGGATTGGCTAACAAATCCAAAAAGGCATAACATTCACATGGGAAGTAATAGCCTGCGGTACAAGTATGCACACACACATATGTCTCCAAACCCTTAAGATAAAAAAAATGTAAAATTGTGAAGTTAAAAATTATAAATAATGCATCAAAATCCCACAATCAATGTATGATTAATAAAAAATGGAAACATAAATGGAATAATCTACGACCATTAAAATTTTTAATGAAGTCCAAATTTATATTAATAGGGTACTATAGTCAAATGTGACTCCTAGAATGTACCATGGTCTGTTTAAACAAATCTATGCTCTTTCCTCTCTTTGTCCATCGAGACCCCCATAGAACTGCTAGTCATATGTGTAAGACTTATCCTATGAGGGTAGAGCCCATTATGCGTGAGTATAAAAATTACTAGAAAAAACCATGAAATCACTATGGATAAACTATCACAATTATTTATCTCATCATAGGATATACCAATCCGAATAGGATACATACAACAGAACATTCAAATATACAGTTTCAAAATACTACATCTCATAGAATGGTCAGAACCACCTTGCTAGCCTATGATTCTTATCCTGTGTATATAATGAAACATTCCAATGATTACTCTTATCTTGAATATGATAGAACTAATGTATTCATTCTGAGAAGTGATTCATGTCAGGTCCAACCATTATGATGTAATCACTATATTATTCAATATATCTATATATTTATTTTTATCAAAGTTAGATCTATGGAGTATACCGATAACACAATATTGATTAACACTATAGGTAGTGTAACAGCCCGAGATTTTATGAAAAATATTCTTTTTAATTTTATTAATGTCTTGTGTTGTACGATACACCAAAAGGAGCTTGCACAACAAGCATCATTGACTTGCCTTGCATTACACGCAATCGCAACCTTCCTCGATAGCATGTGTAGTACGCAATACTGAGTTTCACGAAACAACGATATGCTATTAAAATATTATTAAAACTAGCCGTTATGAATAGTAATAACCACTTTTTAAATTTTAGAAAATTTAGCTCTCAAAATGGACTTCATTTTTGGATTCAGAGTATCGAATTAAGCCTAAGGTGAATTTTTGGTACTTTTCGGATAACTTTCATATTCTGATGAATAGTGAAAATTACTAAATTATAATTAAAAACAAATTTTTAATCGAAATAATTAATAGTGATAAATTATTAATTTGAGTGGTTTTAAAGTATATTTAGAATATGTTTTTACAATTTAATACAATTTTGGTCATTGGATGTAATTTCACATTTAAACCAGACATAAACAAGTGTCAATCTTTTGATAGATATTATTTCATAAAAACACGCTATTTGTTTTAACAGCGGGATTTAATTATAAAATTAATTAATTCAACTTCTATGTTATGAATTTGGTAAAATAGAATTCATTTTTTAATTCGGAATATGAAATATAGCTTAGGGTGAAATTTTGGCATTGTTCTGAAAAACATCAATTTTTTATGAATAGTGAAACTACTAAGTGGTAGTTAAAAAACTGAATTTTTCATAAAACATAATTTTACCGCTTCTGTGAATAGAATTTCAAAAATCCGAGAGACACGGTTGATGTCAGTAAGTAAAATGTGGTTCAATGAGATGAAAATAATTTTTGGTGAATAGTAACTTTTTACTATTATTTACCACGGTTAAAAGTAAATAGGGTAATTAAGGTTTAAAATGATATTAATATTACCCTAACACATGTACTAATACTATTGGACAAGGGTATCTCGTCCAATAACAACCTTAAGTGTAAAATATTATCATTTAGGCCCACATGGATTAGATTAGGACATTTATTATTATTTAATTCAAAGAAGAGTTAAAAGAGTTAAAATCAAAGTTTATTTACTAAAACATTTTTAATATGGGGTTATAAATAAGATAAATTAGAATATAAATATTCATTAGAAATCTAAAAACATTTCCTACATAATGTTATTTTCATTGTAATTTTTAGACTTTAAATAATTTAATTTATTTATGATTCAACAATGATGCAGTAATTACCTTTTTAAGAAAATATTAACATAATTGATGTTATAAATGCCAAAATAAATGTAATTTGAGACTTTTTATGACTTAAACTAATTTTCTAGGTTAATATGACATGTTATTGTTGATTTAAGTAACTTGGTTTGAACTTATCATTCTGTTAGAAATTTCATAAAAATCATGTACCAAATAGTGTCAAAATTGACATAAATTAGTTTTTAAAACAAATATTATATTATTAATTGTTATTTAATTCCTAGAAATCTAAGGTTCGGAAAAATGACTTAGATAAGGATATATATATTAATAATAAACAACTTGGGGTTTGTTTGGATTGTTATGGTAAGTTTATTAACCATATAGTGTAAGAAAACAAAAAGACACAGTAAAAGTTAAATTATTTAACTTAGAGTTAAATCTAATTGATAAGGTTAAAATAATTACCTAAACTTGCCTAAATCCTATTGGTTGATAAGATTTCGACCCATCCCCACTTTAGCTTTGAAATAAGACCCTTTGGAACCATTATAAACCGATTTTGACTTTAATATAAAATAATATTTTGAGATATTCCTAAGGTGCCCCTCTCCTCCCTTATAAAAGGGCACCTCCTCCCCCTCCTCCTCACACCAATTTGAGAACTCAAGCTCGGCCAACCCCTGCCATTTTATCCTCTACACTTCCCTAGAATAATCCTAGAGGTCCTGGTCTTCTTCAAAGACCAATCTTAGTTCCCTAAGTGGAGGATTCAAAGAGGCGTTCCAAAGAAGAGGTAATATCCATTACCGATCTTTTCAATTTCTTTCTTCTTCAACTTCTTCTTCTTTAGTTGTTTTATTATAAAGTAATAACATCAGTATTAATTACATACTGATATGTTATTATAAATATTAAACAACTCTAATTAACCTTCTATCCATCCAACGGAGAAAGGAAATAACCGCGCGTGCGTACATACGGAATACCATCTCCACGCCGTGGTGTAATCTATTTTCCGTCACCATCTTAATTGGATGGGTATAATGGTGTAATGAGTAACTATATATGATTATTATAATGTGATATTGATACTGAAATAGTATACATACACTTCAACACAATTCCACAACCATGAGAACGATATCATCGCTCGTGCGTACGTACGGACTACCGTCTCCACGACGCGATGAGATTCATTCTCAATGATTAACCATGCATGAATGATTATAAAGTATATATAACAAGTACTAATGAAATATATTACATAATAATGATACTGTATTTATGTATATTTATATGTATGTCATCTACTTAATTCTATTCAATTCAATAAGGAACCGAAAACAGCGTTCATGCGTACTTACGGACTACCGTCTCCATGAATGGTGTATTTCATTCCATTTATCAATATATTACCTATATGTATATTCTTAATATATATGATATATAAATCATGTTTTACATTCTGGATATAAGTAATCATGATCCAAGTAATCATATTAATAATTACAAGTTAAAAACACCTACGATAAATGAAACGATTTTACCCAAAACGCTTCTTTAACATGAATTTACAAAAGAACAGGTAATATAAAGTCATAAGTGGACCATATATGATATAATAAAAAAGAATATGATTCTGGAATAAGTCAATAACATGAATTAAATCATTATAAAGTAGGTTCGGACACGTACAAAGCAAGTCGGACCTAAGGTAAGGGAAAATACCACAATCTCATTTTTATCCGAGATTGTTTATTCGTAAGTATTTACTGGGGTGTATTTTATCATCCACATCCATGTTTCCTCAATATGTAATATTATTTCCATCCACCTACAATTTTTTAAATCCTCTATTACCCTTCGGTGAGTTTTTAGTAAAGGATATGAAAGGAATCTTTTGTCGTTTTTCGTACGAGGTACTTTTTGACTTTTCCGACAAAAGTACGAAGAATGTTTTTCTTAACTTATACGGCATGAATGGATTTTTAAAACATTATTTCCAAGAAGATTACTTTACAAGTTTTAAAGTTTATTTTTAATCAAATTCTTTTAGTTTATAATTGTACGACATGTTAAGAAAGGAAAAATGTTTTTGAACAAGAAAGGATATTTTCCTCAAGAATGGAGTTCAAGTGTTTTATCAAAATTATTTTCCATCTAAGATAATAAAGGGTTATGTTTTTCTCCCTATTATTACATTGATTTTATTATTTTGTGATGGAATTTTTTTTATGAATTCCTTTATCGTATATGAATTGTTTTATGATGTCATGATGTTTAAGATTCCCATTTTTATTACATGGGTTATGCAATGATGTATGATTTATGATTTTGTGGCACACATAAGAATGGTATCATTATGATATGGGTGGGACCTATATCTCCCTCCAATGCATTGGGTAATGATTTTATATCTCATGAGATAGACATGGCTGGAATGGTAGGTTATACCGGTTCAGTGAAAGAGGACTGAAACGAGGGTGACTCGATTCAGAAAGGGACTTTGTCCACTAAGATAGTCTTGGCAATGAGTCATGACTAAAAAGAAATGATTCTCTATGATTATGTGTGTATGACACAAAGTTTCATGTTTTAAGTTATGATTATTGGGATTTCATTTCACTACTATGATTTATCCCATGTTATGAAATTATGCTCTCTTTTACAGGTTAAGATTTCCAAAAGTTATGTTCTTATGAATATGATGTGATTGATTTCTCTTTTTTTTACCCTTACTGAGCATTTGAGCTCACCCTTTTATGTTTTCTTTTCCCCATGATATAAAGAATGGTTTTAGGTAAAAAAATAAGATCTTTATGGTAGATATTTAAGATCTTTCACCACGATTAGAAGATTACGTTCCGAGTTTCCAAAGACACTAAACTATTACGATCCTTGTGTGTGTGTTTTTGTTATGTACTAAGTATTCCACAAAAGTAATGTAATTTCCATGTACGATAATCTTCAGGTCTCTACATTTGGTATTAGAGGAAAGGTTTAGTCAACCTTTGGAAACTAGGATGCGAGAACTTTAGTGAGATCCCTAGAGATATTTCTAAGGTATGTCTAGGGATGTCGCTAAGGTTAAGTATACGTATTGGTTATAGTACTAGAATTACGCTAAAGATCATAGAATTAAACCTAAGATGTTAGATATTGAATGTACTCCCCCTTTATTATGTTGTTTTCCCTAGCATGATTTTTGCCTCTCACACTATTCTTATTGGGTTTTAGACGATGGCTGGAACCTGAAGGAACCGTGTTGATCAATGCAATGGACAATGCAATGATTGCCCTCCTGAACAAACAAATGTTATGGGAGATGGAGTGCAAAATCTTATTGCTATACTTACACAAGCTATGAATCATTCTGGACTTCCAAATGAGCATAGAAGGGAACAATATTCTATTGATTCCTTCATGAGGCAATGTCCACCTTCTTTCAGTGGGTCTTCTGATCCACTTGTTTCTGAACAATGGATCAGTACCACTGAAAAGATATTTTCAGTTCTTCAATGTTCTGAGCATGATAAAGTCATCTTAGCAGTATATCGTTTGGAAGGTGAAGCTAATCAATGGTGGAATTTTATCAAGAATATGAGGCAAAGAGATGAAATTGAGTCCATGGAATGGGACGAGTTCAAGAACTTGTTTTTCAGTAAGTACTTCCCTCGTATTCTTCGAACAAAGATGGAAAATGAGTTTCTTGAGCTGAAGCAGAAGGATGATGAATCTATTGGTATATACGAAGCAAATTTTACAAGACTTGCAAGGTATGCATCTGGCATTATCATCCAACCTGAAAGTAAAGTTGATCGATTTTTCAGTGGCTTAAAACCAAGTCTTCGAAGGGCATTAGCTATAAGAGACTTTAGTAGCTATGAAGAAATTGTGTGTTGTGCTATCAAGGTAGAAATGGAAGTTGGTGTTACATATCAATCTCATGGTTTTGACAAGAAATGAAAGATGGAGTTCAAGGAGAAATCTCAGAATAATGGTGAAAAGAAGATGAATGTTTCCTTATGCACAAAGTGTGGAAAAGAACATGGTGGAGATTGTCTTAAAGGGACTAGAAAATGTTTTAAGTGTGGAACAGAAGGTCATCGAGTAGCTGAGTGTCGAAGTAATGGAAAAAGGGATTCTAATGATGTGAATAAAGCAAACACTGCAGAGAACGCACCACCAACACTTCAATGTTTCAAGTGCAAGGAAATGGGGCATTATGCTAATAAATTCCCTAATCCAAGGGTTAGTGATGATCGACATGAGCAACCGCTTAAGGCGAAGGACAAAGGGAAGTCACATGCGATCACCATTGGCGATGTTGAATATGATAACGATGTGGTGGAATGATTAAGTGTTTATGTAATGGGATTCCAAAATAATGTTGTATCATAAAGTATTGGAATATTTATGTATTGGTCTAATGTGGTATTCAAAGTGATTCAAATATTTTTGGAAATAAGATGATATGCACATAATAAAGGGAAAACGAGTAAATGAAATGTTTAACAGTATTCATGAGCTCATGATTGATATAAGGACTAAGTGATATCATTGTTTGAGTATATAGAATTTTGAGGATTTTGGTATGTGGAATGTGTTAAATTTTAAATGCATTCATGTTTTCACTAAGGTTTTCAAGAGAATACATGAATAAAGACTTTGAATTTTTGGAATGTGACCAACAAAACATATCATATGATATATGGGGATCAACGATGGTGTTAAATCTCTGGTAATCGTTTTCACTGTGTTGTGAGAGTGGATTGCAGTATTATGAATACGCCTAAAGATTGGAATGGATTATGTTGGGCATAGGTTAGTATTGTTTAAGGATAGAAGTTTTCTCGATATTGTTGATGGGATGTTATAGTAATGTAGTTTTAGAAAAAGGACAACCTGCAGGACGTGCGACATCCCATCGCTTCGGACAAGGCTGTGGGAATCGAACCCACAACCGAAGTGCGACTGGCCTTTATCGCCTACCACTGGCCTACAGGAAGTCCCTGTTTAGTAGAAACTAGTTTTATTATATTAAGCAGTATGATATATAAAGTATAAGTCCATTTTAGGAACCATATATGATTAATCTCACTATAGATCGACTTATGTATATAAATTTTTCTAACCTTTTGAGACAGATGGAATGACCCGTCATTCTATCACATGATCTGCTAACACTTCACGAATAACAAATTAAACTTCATTTATTTAAGAGATGAAGTGGAAATTGTTAAAGGCACGAACAACAGTGAGGTTGTACCAACATAAAGTAAGTATTTATTCTAATTCCAATTCTTTAACTTTAGGGAAACGATCTTGAAAACCAAAAATTTTGTCCTAGTGATCTTATATCTGATGAATCAGATGGTACCTTAGATCGTCACAAATTTATAGCTTTGTGATTACTGGCTTTTCCATAGCCATGTTCTCTACCACTCTCCATCAGAACATGATGGTTAGATTTCTCTTCCATATCCATATTTTCACCTATGTGGAAACCCAATGATTAGTTTATTTGGGTAACCGTTACGTTTCATACTTTTGTTTTTAAAGATTGGTTTTTATATTTCTTTTTACGATGTGGGTTTCTATTAAATAAACTTTCAAATAGTAGACCATTTATAACCCCGACGAATTTTGAGGGCGAAATTCATTTTAAGGGGGGTAGAATGTAACAGCTCGAGATTTTATGAATAAGATTCTTTTTAATTTTATTAAGGTCTTGTGTTGTACGCTACACCAAAAGGAGCTTGCACAACACGCATCTTTGACTTTCCTTGCATTACACGCAATCGCAACCTTCCTCGATAGCGTGTGTAGTACGCAATATTGAGTTTCACGAAACAACGATATGCTATTAAAATATTATTAAAACTAGCCGTTATGAATAGTAATAACCAATTTTTAAATTTTAGAAAATTTTGCTCTCAAAATGGACTTCATTTTTGGATTCAGAGTATCGAATTTAGCCTAAGGTGAAATTTTGGTACTTTTCGGATAACTTTCATATTCTGATGAATAGTGAAAATTACTAAATTATAATTAAAAACAACTTTTTTAATCGAAATAATTAATAGTAATAAATTATTAATTTGAGTGGTTTTAATGTATATTTAGAATATATTTTTACAATTTAATACAATGTTGGTCATTGGATGTAATTTCACATTTAAACCAGACATAAACAAGTGTCAATCTTTTGATAGATATTGTTTCATAAAAACACGCTATTTGTTTTAACAACGGGATTTAATTATAAAATTAATTAATGCAACTTCTATGTTATGAATTTGGTAAAATAGAATTCATTTTTTAATTTGGAATATGAAATATAGCTTAGGGTGAAATTTTGGCATTGTTCTGGAAAACATCAATTTTTGATGAATAGTGAAACTACTATGTGGTAGTTAAAAAACTGAATTTTTCATAAAACGTAATTTTACCACTTCTGTGAACAGAATTTCAAAAATCCGAGAGACACGGTTGATGTCAGTAAGTAAAATGTGGTTCAATGAGATGAAAATAATTTTTGGTGAATAGTAACTTTTTAATTTTATTTACCACGGTTAAAAGTAAATAGGGTAATTAAGGGTAAAAATGATATTAATATTACCCTAACACATGTCCTAATACTATTGGACAAGGGTATCTCGACTAGAAACAACCTTAAGTGTAAAATATTATCATTTAGTCCCACATGGATTAGATTAGGACATTTATTGTTATTTAATTCAAAGAAGAGTTAAAAGAGTTAAAATCAAAGATTATTTACTAAAACATTTTTAATGTGGGGTTATACATAAGATAAATTCGACTATAAATATTAATTAGAAAGCTAAAACTATTTCCTACATAATTGTATTTTCATTGTAAATTTTAGACTTTAAATAATTTAATTTATTTATGATACAACAATGATGCAGTAATTACCTTTTTAAGAAAATATTAACATAATAGATGTTATAAATGCCCAAATAAATGTAATTTGAGACTTTTTATGACTTAAACTAATTTTATAGGTTAATATGACATGTTATTGTTGATTTAAGTAACTTGGTTAGAACTTATCATTCTGTTAGAAATTTCATAAAAATCATGTACCAAATAGTGTCAAAATTGACATAAATTAGTTTTTAAAACAAATATTATATTATTAATTCTTATTTAATTCCTAAAAATCTATGTTTCGTCCAAATAACTTAGATAAGGATATATATATTAATAATAAACAACTTGGGGTTTGTTTGTCTTGTTATGGTAAGTTTATTAACCATATAGTGTAAGAAAACAAAAAGACACAGTAAAAGTTAAATTATTTAACTTAGAGTTAAATCTAATTTATAAGGTTACAATAATAACCTAAACTTGTCTAAATCCTATTGGTTGATAGGATTTTTACCCATCCCCACTTTATCTTCGAAATAAGACCCTTTGGAACCATTATAAACCGATTTTTACTTTAATATAAAATAATATTTTGAGATATTCCTAAGGTGCCCCTCTCCTCCCTTATAAAAGGGCACCTCCTCCCCCTCCTCCTCACACCAATTTGAGAACTCAAGCTCGGCCAAACCCTGCCATTTTCTCCTCTCCACTTCCCTAGAATAATCCTATAGGTCCTGTTCTTCTTCAAAGACCAATCTTAGTTCCCTAAGTGGAGGATTCAAAGAGGCGTTCCAAAGAAGAGGTAATATCCATTACCGATCTTTTCAATTTCATTCTTCTTCAACTTCTTCTTCTTTAGTTGTTTCATTATAAAGTAATAACATCAGTATTACTTACATACTGATATGTAATTATGAATATGAAACAACTCTAATTAACCTTCTATCCATCCTACGGAGAACGGAAATCACCGCGCGTGCGTACGTACGGAATACCGTCTCCACGCCGTGGTGTAATCTATTTTCCGTCACCACCTTAATTGGATGGGTATAATGGTGTAATGAGTAACTATATATGATTATTATAAAGTGATATTGATACTGAAATAGTATAAATACACTTAAACACAGTTCCACAACCATGTGAACGATATCATCGCTCGTGCGTACGTACGGACTACCGTCTCCACGGCGCGATGAGATTCATTCTCAATGATTAACCATGCATGAATGATTATAAAGTATATATAATAAGTACTAATGAAATATATGACATAATAATGATACTGTATTTATGTATATTTATATGTATGTCATCTACTTAATTCTATTCAATTCAATAAGGAAACGAAAACAGCGTTCATGCGTACGTACGGACTACCGTCTCCATGAATGGTGTATTTCATTCCATTTATCAATATATTACATATATGTATATTCTGAGTATATATGATATATAAATCATGTTTTAAATTCTGGATATAAGTAATCATGATCCAAGTAATCATATTAATAATTACAAGTTAAAAACACCTACGATAAATGAAACGATTTTACCCAAAACGCTTCATTAACATGAATTTACATAATAACGGGTAATATAAAGTCATAAGTGGACCATATATGATATAATAAAAATTAATATGATTATGGAATAAGTCAATAACATGATTTAAATCATTATACAGGAGGTTCGGACACGTACAAACCAAGTCGGACCTAAGGTAAGGGAAAATACCACACTCTCATTTTTATCCTAGATTGTTTATCCGTAAGTATTTACTGGGGTGTATTTTATCATCAAAATCCATGTTTCCTCAATATTTAATATTATTTCCATCCACCTAAAATTGTTTAAATCCTATATTACCCTTCGGTGAGTTTTTAGTAAAGGATATGAAAGGAATCTTTTGTCGTTTTTCGTACGAGGTACTTTTTGACTTTTCCGACAAAAGTACGAAGAATGTTTTTCTTAACTTATATGGCATGAATGGATTTTTAAAACATTATTTCCAAGAAGATTCCTTTACAAGTTTTAAAGTTTATTTTTAATCAACTTCTTTTAGTTTATAATTGTACGACATGTTAAGAAAGGAAAAATGTTTTTGAAGAAGAAAGGATATTTTCCTCAAGAATGGAGTTCAAGTGTTTTATCATAATTATTTTCCATCGAAGATAATATAGGGTTCTGTTTTTATCCCAATTATTACATTGATTTTATTATGTTGTGATGGAATTTTTTTTTATGAATTCCTTTATCGTATATGAATTGTTTTATGATGTCATGATGTTTAAGATTCCCATTTTTATTACATGGGTTATGCAATGATGTATGATTTATGATTTTGTGGCACACATAAGAATGGTATCATTATGAGATGGGTGGGACCTATATCTCCATCCAATGCATTGGGTAAAGATTTTATATCTCATGATATAGACATGGTTGGAATGGTAGTTTATACCGGTTCAGTGAAACAGGACTGAAAAGAGGGTGACTTGATTCAGAAAGGGACTTTGTCCACTAAGATAGTCTTTGTAATGAGTCATGACTAACAAGAAATGATTCTCTATGATTATGTGTGTATGACACAAAGTTTCATGTTTTAAGTTATGATTATTGGGATTTCATTTCACTACTATGATTTATCCCATGTTATGAAATTATGCTCTCTTTTGCAGGTTAAGATTTCCAAAAGTTATGTTCTTATGAATATGATGTGATTGATTTCTCTTTTGTTTACCCTTACTGAGCATTTGAGCTCACCCTTTTATGTTTTCTTTTCCCCAGGATATAAAGAATGGTTTTACGTAAAAAAAGGGAAGATCATTATGGGAGATATTGAAGATCTTTCACCACGATTAGAAGATTACGTTCCGAGTTTCCAAAGACACTAAACTATTACGATCCTTGTGTGTGTGTTTTTGTTATGTACTAAGTATTCCGCAAAAGTAATGTAATTTCCATGTACGATAAGCTTCGGGTCTCTACAGGTAGGGGGTTAATGCCTATGTATATTTGGTTACAACGATTCTGAGAACCCATCATATGGAAAATGATCATAGAGTTTCCCAGACTTTGCCTTTGTTGTGATCATAATACATTATTAGAAACTATACACATAAATAGGATCCAAATCCTATGCTCTAGGAATAATTCAATTCTATACCCTTAGATGTATTGATCTAGGGAACAAACTCTTTGGGAAACTAGACCACAATGAGCTAAACATGGTCCCATTTAATCTTAAATGAAACACAATTCCTGTTTGTATGGTGCCAAGTGTTTACCACTAATCATACATCCTCTTGTCTTTGTTCAACTGTGTCTCTTCGCATTCCCATGTACATATATTAATTCTTGTGAACTATGATCAGCCTGTGTACCATGAAAACTATGAGTACCATTTATTTCACATGTAATATAATTTTTCACATGTAATTGGTCAAATTTTATAAATATATCCTTTGAGATACCTTTCAAGATTCCAGGAAGGGGTTACATGGTGTCTGACACATGTCTCGTGGTGTGTCCTAATTTTTCACTATGGAAACCCTAATGTCGCATCCAATAACCCACAAGGTATAAATTTCAGGATCACACTCCAGGTAACATGTAATTTTTTATATTCAATAGTTCATTAATGCTTTTTATTGATTTCGTTTGGACTCTGATTTTTTCATATATGATACAGGTAAACAAGGATTTGTTCTAGCCCATCAATTCTTTCACTGCTCACCAAAATCATCCCATTTGGTTTATATGTAAAAACATCGATTAATATTCCCCATAACAACACATCAATCATCAATAGAAAGGGTTTAATTTTATTATGACATATCATTTTTGGAGTCACTACATAATTCCAATGTTTTCCTTGATCTTGATATTTGGTATCAACTTATTGTGATGAAGAATGGGTGAAAAAAGATTGATAACAAGGTATTTTTAAACTCATTGACCCAAAATAATGTTTCTGATTAACATAATAAATATGATTAAATAAATGATCAAACCAGAAATTTGAGGAATTAACCCTAAAAATTTTTCATGTCAAACTAATTTCATTATTATTATAATGATGAATTAATATATTTAATCAATTAAAAAATTTGAATTTCACAATCATGATGAAATACCCATTCCATTAAAATGATCAACACTCAAACAAACTCATCAGATGATTGATTTGAATTAATAATGGGATTATAAAATGATTTTAAAACAGTATAAATCAGAAAAACAGCCTAGGGTTATGATTAGATTCTAATGAATAACTGTCATTCATCATATTCATTGATGATGTCATGAACTATGACATCTTTTGAGATTCTTAATATAATGATTCTATCATTTGATCATATTTCATTCAATAAAACCTCAACAATATAACCTCTACTGATTAATATGGTTTTGTGACTAACCCTAAGACTCACCAATTACATGATATCCATAGCAGAGTCATTGGTTTCTACATCAAAACAAATAAATTAATGAATTAATGTTTTTTGCCGAATAATAATTTTTATAATTCCCAAGATACCAAAACATATTGAGTCATGATTGATATTAAGATAATTTATTATAAGTGTAACCTGTCATGACCCGCCTTCACCAAGATGAGGGAAGGGACAGCAGATTGCCAGACCCTTCCTTCTTCAAGTTGAAGAAGAGATAATGACCCCCCGATACTCGCCTTCAATAGGCCCCATAGTGCCGACTAGCACCAAGGGTATAGAATCACACACCAGATAGAAGAAATTACCCTTTTTCTTTATTAGGATCAGGAGATAAGATAGTAAATCCCAACAACACCAAAACTGGGGGTAAAAGTAACTCTAAAAGAAAACCATTCCCATATGCATGTTACAAAAGAAAACACGACAAAGTACTAGGATACTAAAAAGGTAATGTACCAAAGAAAAGAAAAACAACAACTGCAACTATCCCAACGTCTGAGCTAGTACGACCTTGAACGATCCTTAAAGTCCTCATAGAAACCTGAATGTAGTTTTATGTACGTAGGGTGATCATACAAGTATACTCAGTAGGGAAAACCAAGACTCTCGTGCACATGTGGGGAGGAAATCTAATTCCTTGTGGGGAAAGAGATAACCAAAGCTCCTAGCAATGAAAACTGACCACCCATGCCTCACCAAGGCACACTCCCCAAATAACCCAAGTCATGTAATGTATAGTAATAGCACATCGATATTTGGGTACCATGCGCCACTTTACCACTGGTTATTGAAGACATCCTACGCATTGAACCTATCCCTCCATTCTCACCGTAGTCCCTCTGCCACACCCCCGCCCGCCCACACCTAGGCCATAACCACACATCCCGCCCGCAAACACCTTGGCCACAAACACTATCCCACCCGCAAACACCTGGGCCACAACCACCAAGTGTAACCATGCCCATAAACACCTGGGCCAAAACAACTACTACCACGCCCGAAGACACCTGGGCCTCATCTTGAAGACTCTGGCGCATAAACCTATCCGCACAAACCTGGGCTAACCACCAAAACTACCCTACCTGCAAAATCATGGGCTATAATAGACCTCAGGCCATCACAGCCTTCCCAAAGAGTTTGGGCTATTTGGGAAATGGAGCAGAAAAGGATCTAATAACCATCCACTCATATGAGTGTTGGGAAAAAACACCCTCCCCCTTAAATGAGGGTGTTCATCACTAAGTTCTCAACATGGGTGGGGCGCGACTAAGAAACATAAGAACTAAAATTATAAGTATAGGTAACAGTCAACCATCACAACCTAGGGTCTCCAAAGCCAACCTAAGCACAAACACCCTTGTTACAATTCATTCATAAAAGAAGGCACGACACTCATGGCCAAGTCACAACTCATTCACAAAACCAATTCCCCATTTAAACAGTTAATATTTTCACATTCAAGTGATCCCATTTATGTGAATTCTAGACTATTGGAAAACTAACAGGTATAACCACAAGCTAGAGAAAAAGAAAAAACCAAACAACAATTTAAGCATTCACACCTGGTTCTCTTGTAAAGTCACAACAAAAAAAGGGATCAGTGAGATCCCTCGAAGTAAAAGAACCAAACCAAGCCTCAAGATACAACCTCATTGAACTTCAGATTCACAACCAACAATCGCACCACAACAGAGGATCCTATCCCCACCCACATCAACCAATATTCATCAAGCAGAACAAGGATGTTTCCGGAGTCAATTACATCATTCACCAAGTTTTTTTCTTTCTTTTTGGTATACCGGGTTGATCACACAAGGATTTTTTTCACTGGACATTCATTTAATTTGCCAAATTTATGTAAGTAACCTAATTCCCATTTTGGATTCATTCAATCATCACAGAAGAAAAAGGTTCATTACTGCACAAGGAAAGACCACCAACAGCCATGATTTTTAGTGAGCATGATCACATACAGTTCACAACATTAATAAAGAATATGAAACACAACAGAAACATCAATCACACCCTCCCATTCATTCATTAAAAGTCTTTTCATTATATAAATTAATGTTTTGGTTTCAACCATCACCCAGAAATAGTACCGTACCCACCCCACATGATACACAATAAGGGGAGACGAAGGATAATCCCTACCTAAATGGTTTTTGATGAAAACCCCAACAAACGAAGAATGCACAAGAAAGTCGATCTGATTCACCAAGAAGCCACATTAGATCTCTTCTCCTAACACAACCATGACCAAATCCCATCATATTTGGCATCCACACACATAGATCTTCCCATAACATGCGTAGATCTAAGAAACCGAGAGATGAGGAGAAGTAGATCTACGTCGATCTAAGAAAACAACCAAGAACGATCACATACCTCAAGAAATCGGCTTTTTTCACCAATAGAAGGCTTATGATATCCTAAAAATGCTTAGGAGATGTTCTCTTATCTTCAAGGGAGGGTAATCCCGAGTTTTGGCCGCATAGGGGCATACAAAACCATTTAAAGGAAAAACAAGTTTGATCAACAATTTTAGGAACTAGATTTAAGTTCGTGCACAGTTAGTTCGCACGGTTTAGAAAATCATGCGCTAACTGTGTGTTTGCATCTTCCTCATCAAACACTCCTCGCACGGTTAGTCCACACGGTTAGACAAACCGTGACCTACCCATGCATTATCCACTGCCTCCAACACCAAACTCAAATGGTTATGCCATAAGTTTTAGACCAACCATGAGCCTCCCGTGAGAAATCTATCACCCTTTAGTTATCCTTAAAATTCCACCCAAACGCACTCCCCAAGTCACCCTGACCTCATGGAACATATCTAGTACCAAATTTTCATGAAGTAATGGACTGGAGTGGTCCGTTCCATTACATCAGATACCTCTCAAACTATTCTCTCCCTTGAGAATTAAAACCAGACCTGATGAAAAGAGAGGCGTCTGAACAACTCCCCCTCAAAATATACCTTTTAGGAGAAAACCTCCTTGTTACCCAGGATCACCCCTTTCCCCACATATCTCCTAAACGATCACAAACATACCACTCCTCTCCACATTGCATCCATGAAATGAAAAATATTAAACCATCCGGTCATGCAGGAGAGGGGTTTTCCTTCGTCCATGTTATGATACTATCCGCTTTGGGTGGCACTGAAATACCTGCACGAGTTTAGGCACATCCACATTAATGCCTCTTAACTAGCGATCAGTTCCAACCCTCCCCAAATTTTAGGATACTTCTTATGCACTTGAAATACATTTCATAGCTATCCAGGCCAAGCACTTCATCGTAAATAGGTACGAAAGAAAACAAAATAAAACTCAAAACAACTATGGGTATTGGGCACACATCTGTGATTCCCGTTCCTAGGTACTCTCCTATAGCCCACCAAGCCTCTATAGCACACGGACAAATGGAATGGTTCGTCCATGAAGCACCTTCTCTTCACAACCTTCGATCATCACGGTTCGCTCCACAAACGTTCCATTGTCACCGATATCTAGCTCTCCCTAGTTGAGGGTGTGTGAATCGTCATGCAGGTACCGACTAAGTTGTGACACATGGAAGACATCTTGTATTCTCAGTAGCAGCGGTGGTAACACTAGCTAATAAGCCAGTTCTTCGATCTGCCGTAACACTTCGAATGGTCCGATGAATGTTATAGATAGCTTAATCCCCTTACCGAACCTCCGTTGTCCATGCCGAGGGGAGACCTTCATGAATAAATGGTCCCCAACCTCAAACTCCAAGGGACACCTCCTATTATCGGCATATGAATTTTGCTAGTCCTAAGCCGCCTTCATCCTCTCCAGTATAAGTTGATCCTTCTCTGTCATGCTCTGTAGCACCTCTGGGCCAAGAACACTTATTTCCCCACCATCGGTCTACCACACGTGTGAGTGACATGGCCTCACGTACAATGCTTTAAAACAACCCATGATAATGGTAGATTGATAGATATTTTTGTAAGAGAACTCTACCAGAGGCAAGTGTTATGCCCATGATCCTCCAAGTCCCAAAACACATGGTCGTAGCATGTCCTCCATTGTCTAGATGATGTGCTCTGTTTGTCCATATGTCTGTGGGTGGAAAGCAGTGCTAAGATATAACTGTGTTCCAAAAGCATGTTGCAATCCCCTCCAGACTAGTGAGGTAAACTGTGAATCCCTATTAGAGACTATGGACCTCAAAACTCCATGCAACCGCACCAACTCATCCACGTATCTCTATGCTAACACATCCACTACACCCGAATCCTTGATCGCCAGAAAGTGAGCTGATTTCATCAACCAGTCCACCATCACCCAGATAGCATCACAAACTCCCTGAACCAAGGGTAGTCCAGTGATGAAATCCACCGAGATGTCATCCCACTTCTATTTGGTAATATTTAAATGTTGCAGCAGACCTCCTAGAACACGGTGCTCAGCCTTCACATGCTAACACACTAGGCATTTAGCCATGAACTCCACCACCGCCTGATGTACCCCGGGCCACAAAAACTGATTTCTCGGGGCTGGTACATCTTGGAGACTCCCTGGTGCACCGCTAGGGGTGAGTTGTGGAACTCACCAAGAGCCCTCTCGTGCATCGCCTCTAGGAAAAACATTTTCTCTCGGAAAATCATATGATTCTGACCATCCTCCCTCCATCCTTCCGGTGCATTTCCTTTGTTAGTCCGATTGTGCATCACTTCACTCTTTAAGTCTACCCACTGAGACACCTCCACTTGTTTTCAGAGAGAGGATTGCACTGTCATCCGAAACAAACAACCTCTACCACCATCCCCCCTTACCTCCAGGTGCAGGGTAGACAACTACTCCATTGCCAAAAAATCATCTGCCGACTCTCCAACCCCATCCTTCTGCGACTTCTTGCTAAAGGCATCGGCTACCAAATTCCCTTTTTCCTGAGGGGTAGGAAACCTCGAAGTTGTGGTCTTGAAGGAACTCCATCCACCGTCGCTATCGTAAGTTCATGTCCTCTATGGATAGGATATACTTCATGCTTTTTTGATCTTTGAAAACCAAAAAGCGCCCCCTGATGAGGTAATGTCGCCACAACTTTAGTGCGAAAACGACTGCCGCAAGCTCCAAATCGTGGGTGGCATAATTACGCTCATGAGGAAGAAACTGCCTAGACCCATAGTAGATCACCCCTTTTTGTTTCATCAGCACACAATCGAGGCCTTGTCTTGACGAATCACAAAACAAATCAAACATTTCCCCTTCTTCTAGAAACCTCAGCACTATGGCACTTAACAACTTCTCCTTCAGATAGCTGATGGTTGCCTCGCACTGCCCATTCCACACGAAAGCCTTGTCCTTCTTGGTCAAATCTGTCAAAGGTGCGGAAAATCGTGTGAATTTGGGAAAAAATATCTGATAGTAGCCCGGAAATCCAAGGAAACAATGATCTCATTCAACGTTCTTGGGCGATGCCCAAGAAGCAACCACCCCGACCTTCGATGGGTCCACCACTATTCCATGTTCAGACACCACGTGACCAAGGAAGTGCACTTCTCGTGTCCAGAACTTGCACTTGGACAACATACCATAGAGTTTGTGCGTTCGGAAGACTTATAATACCATTCTCATGTGCTCAACATGATCCTACTCTAACATTGAGTAGATTAGGATGTCGTCAAAAAACTCGACTACGAACTGATCTATGTATTCCTGGAAGTCGGTCTTCATGAGCCCCATGAACACAGCTGGAGAATTTGTAACACCGAACGACATGACCACAAACTCAACATGGTCGTATCTGCATCTGAAGGCATTCTTCAATATGTCACCATCCTTCACCCTTAGCTGGTGATATCCTGACCACATGTCAATTTTGCAGAAACACCCTCTGCCTTTTAACTGGCTGAAAAGGTCGTCTATCCTCGGGAAAGGGTAACGGTTCTGGACCATTACCTAATTAAGTCTCTGGTAGTCTATACACAGCCTGAGACCGCCATTTTCCTTCTTTTCAAATATGATTCGAGCACCCAAGGGTGACACACTTGGTCGAAAAAAACCCTTTTTCATCAAGTCATCAATCTGAATCCACAAATCCCGCAACTCCGAAAGTGAAATCTGGTAGGGAGCCATTGAAATCAGACCGGCATCGAGTTGCAATTCTATCCCGAACTCAATATCAAGTTGCGAGGGTAGAGTCGCCACCTCCTCAGGAAATATGATCATAATCTCACTGATGTACCCTGGGAATTCCACCATCTCTGAATCCACCAACTCCACTGATAGTTCAGCTAATAAGGAAATGAGGGGATCCTCTCGCCTGATGCTTTTCTGCAAACCCCGCTCGCCGATGAAGGTTACATGTCAGCCTCCCAAATATGAAATCTTAACCCTTTCCTCAGAAGCAGTAAATTAAGACACACAGGGAGAACAACCAGTCAATGACTAGGATGCCATCGTAAGGATGTATTTGTAATAGTAGAAGATCCCTGATAGACTGATGTGGCCCTATCATCAGTCTACACCCTCATAAAACATAAAACATGTTGGTCTGACCTCCGACTGGTGTGATCAACACCAAGGGCGCTGGAAGTATCTCAACATCTAAACCCAGAGCACGGGCTAGACAGGATGAAACAAATGATTTCTAAGCTCCTGTATCGAACAAGGAATATGTAAGAGTACTAAACAAGCTGATCATACCTCGAACGACATCTGGCCCTGCTGGAACTACTGCCTTCATGACGTGAAACTCTCCACATCCAGCACCCCTACCTCTCGGTTGTCGTCAGCCTCCTCGGCCATGCCCTGGTCGAGTTCCCTGAGGGGCGTCCTGAGGTCGGCCTCCTCCTGGAATTCCTGTACTTGGAGGAGCGGGAGCTTTCTGCCCCTGTTGCTGCTGCTGAATGGGTCTAGCTGGAAACTATTGCTGCTGAGGTGGGTGCTGAACCTGCCCAACCTCTTTGCACTGTACTCTGTTTGGGAACTAATTCTGAAGGTGCCCATAGCTTCCACATATTAAGCACCTCAGACTTGGGCCTAAAAAGAAAGGGCGAGGGCCAACATATCGGAATTGGAACTGATGAGGCCTGCTTCCTGGTGGTCGAAAACTATAGGGTCCTGGCGCTGGAGGCCTACTGCTGATGACTTTAACAGTCTACGATCCCAACTGGATTCCCTCTCATGATACACCTCCCAGTGTGTGCATCCTCTCCACCACTTTAGCCTTCTTCTGGAACTCCATGTATATCGGTAGGGTGAAGGGAGTAACAACATACTTAAGAGAAGGTTGAAGTGCCTCCTTCAAACATCTCGCACAAGACTCATCATCTGGAAAGAGGTCTAGAGAAAAGAAAAGGAGATCTTTGGACTTGATCCCAATTCTGTTACTGACGTGCTCCTATGCTGGAGGGAGAGTAGCTCCTACCTCTTCTCAGCCTTCATCGTGGAAGAGAATAATTCTGCCCGGAAATCCTTCTCGAAGTCAGCCCTTGTATCCTCAGTCTCCATCTTCTCCCCAAGATAAAGCGTCCACCACTGACGCGCTGCTCTGTGAATTTGTCTCATAGCCAGAGGAACCAAGTACTCTGTCGGAGCCCGAATCAAGATTTAAGCTATCACCAGCTCCTCTAGGGATCTCTCTATCTCCATGTCTGAGATACTTCTCTTGTACACCCCAAGGGTCTGCCGCTGAAAGGCTCGAAGCTTCTTTTGCCACTAATCAACATTCTCCTCTCAGTCAGCACTCTGTTGATCAGCCTTGTCAACCACCTGGGCCTAGATCTCTTGCACTACTCAAAGTCATCTCCTAGGTTCCATAGCTGCAAGGTAAACAAGGAATTCCAAAACCCGAGTAGCGTAGAATATTGTTCGTAAATTTTATTAGACTTCCCATTAATTTTAAATTCCCAAAATACCCATGAAACTCAAGAACACAAGTAATTATGATGCATGTACCTTCTATATGGTCTCTACCCTGCAATCAGTGTAGCCTCACTTAGTCATTTGGGTGGCCTAGAGTCCTTGCATCGGATCACGGGGTCCCTAAAATCACGTGTCCTGGCCGGTCATCCTTGGGCTATTTCACGCTCCAAGATCACCTGACATTGTTACCCCACCATCCCATGCAATCCTCACTATGACTAACTCAAGATTCCATCCTATCTTTCAACCTTTAACCTAACTCTGATAGCATTTTGTCACGACCCGCCTTCACAAAGACGAGGAAAGGGACATCATATTTCTAGACCCTTCCTTATTCATGTTGAAGGAGAGATAATGACCCCCGAGACCCGCCTTCAATAGGCCCTGGAGTGGCGACTAGAACCAAGGGTATAGAATCACACACAATATGGAAGGTATTACCCTTTTTCTTTATTAGGATCGAGATATAAGATAGTAAATCCCCACAACACCAAAACTGGTGGTAAAAGTAAAGCCTAAAGAAAACCATTCCCATATGCATGTTTCAAAAATAAATACCAAAAAATACTAGGAGAATACAATGGTAAAGTACCAATGAATGGAAAAATAGCAACTAAAATTGTCCCAACATCTGTGCTAGTAAGGCATTGCACGATCCCTAAAGTCCTCCTAGAAACCTGAAATCTCTTTTATATACGTAGGGTGAGCATACAAGTATACTCAGTAGGGAAAACCAAGACTCTCATGCACAAGTGGGGAGGCATTATAATACCTTGTGAGAAAATAGATAACCAAAGCAACTAGAAAAGAAAACTAACCACCCAAGCCTCACAATGGAACACTCCCCAAATAACACAAGTCAAGTAATTTATTGTAATAGAACATCAATATTTGGGTACCCCACGCCACTTTCCAATTGGATATTGAAGACATCCTACGAATCGAACCAATCTAGCCATTCTCACTGTAGTCCCACTGCCACACCCCGCCCGCACACACCTGGGCCATAACCACACAACCTGCCCGCAAACACTTGGGCCAAAACCACTATCATGCCCGTAAAAACTAGAGCCACAACCACCACGCATAACCACGCTCACAAACACCTTTTCTAGAACAACTACGACCACACCTGAAGACACCTAGGCCTCATCTCGAAGACTCTTGGGAAACAACCTGCCCACACACACCTGGCATAACCACCACAACTACCATACCCGATGAATCTTGGGCAATAATGGGCCTCAGACCATCAAAGCCTTCCAGAAGTGTCTCGGGCTATTCGGGAAAGGGAGAAAAAAGGAGCTAATAACTAGCCACTCATAAGAGTGTTGGTCAAACACCCTCCCCCATGAAATGGGGGTGTTCGGCACTAAGTGCTCAACAAGGGTGGGGCGCAAATAAGAAACATAAGAACTACAATTATATGTATAGGTAACAGGAACCCATCTCAACCTAGGGTCTCCAATTCCAACCTAAGAACAAACAGCCTTGTTACTATTCATTCCTAAAATAAGGCACGACACTCACGGCCAAGTCACAACTCATTCCCAAAACAAATTCCCCATTTAAAACATTCTTGTTCTCACGTTCAAGTGATCCCATTTATGTGAATTCTATACTACTTGGAATCTAATAGGCATAACCACAATCTAGAAAGAAAGAAACATCCAAACATCAATTTATGCATTCACACTTGGTTCTCTTGTAATGTCAGAACAACAAAGGGATCCGTGAGATCCCTCGAAGTACTATAACCAAACCTAGCCTCGAGATAAAGCCTCACACAACTTCAGATTCTAAACCAACAATCGTGTCACAATAGAGGATCCCATCCTCAGCCACGTCACCCCATAAGCATCGACCAGAACAAGGAATATTCTAGACTCATGTACATCATTCACCAAGTCTTCTTATTTCTGTTTGGTTAACCGGGGTGATCACACAAGGATTTATGTTCACTAGAAATTCATTTAATCGAACGAATTTATTTAATTAACCAAATTCCCATGTTGGAATCATTCAATAATCACCGAAGACAAAGGTTCATTAGTGCCCATGGAAATACCACCAACGACCATGATTTTCAGTGAGCATAAGCTCATACAGTTCACAACATAAATAAAGAATAAGAAACACAAAAGAAAAATCTATCACCCCCATCATTCTTTAAAAGTCAATTCATAATCTTCATTAAAATTTTGGTTTCATCCATCTCGACGAAACAATAGCATACCCACATTGCATGATACACAGTAAGGAAAGATGATGGAAAATCCCTACCACAAATTTTTTTGACGAAAACCCCATGAAATGAAGATCACACAAGAAATCCGGGCTTATCCTCCTAGAAGCCTCCTTAGATCTATTCTCCTAAAACAACCGAGACCAAATATGTCACGAACCGAATCGGGACACCATCCGAACCGACGCCCGACCCGGCCCGCGACAAGGCCCGAAGGGCGTTCCCGATCCCCACGGGCTGGCACAAGTGCCCAGGTGTCAAAATAAACTTTGGGAACCATTTACCTGAGTGAAAACATGTAAAGTAGCCAACCAAAGTAAACCAACTAGAAGTAAAGGTTACAGTCAAACATGTAATTAACCAAACAGGTTTTTGGTTCACAAGTATTCAAAACCCAAATAACACTAAAACAAGATGACCAAAAACCAACCTAAGGACTGTCACTCGGTGTGAGGACACTGCCTCTCAGCCACTACCAAAACGCCACGTAGATAGTCCTGCTAACAACCTAAACCACTGCTCCCAAAAGCTGGACCCTTACCTATATCAGAAGTAAACAAGTCTACTTACTCCCAAGGGTGTAAGTAGGGTGTGAGCAATCGCCCAGCAGGATATCACCAAGAAAAGATTCCACGCACAAATATCAGAAGACAAACCATTTGCATTGCTAACATAAAGAGAGAAAGAAGTGCAAAAGAAATGGTTTTCATGAAACGATTTAAAAGAAAGGCAGTTCAAGATAAACACATTAGGATAGCAGTTCAAGTGACATATCACGTATCATTATGCACACAAAGTAACTGGTGGCACCAAAGGATGGGAGAGGCCCTATGGGTACTAGGACTAGTGGGATCCTAGAATGTCGTGTCTCGGTGAAACGTGGCTTAGGCGACCACGACCCTCAGATAACGTGGATTAGAAGGCCACGACCCTCAGAACAAGTGGCTTAGAAGGCCACGACCCTCAGATATCATATGTTTAGTTAGTGTTGCAATCGTCAAACCTGCCAGTGAAACCGGTCGGGTCATCTCCGGAACACTAGCTCACTAGTCCCAGTCTCCCCACCTAATACCCCGGCTTCCCTCCTTATGCTCAACTAAAGATAAAATTTCATATAACATGTCACATTATCACTTAGAGCCAAACGTGTCACCTGCACACTGATATCCCCTTTGAAAACCAAACACACACGAAAAATTCCTTTTTTTACTTCTTTAAAAAAAACTTAAACCACACTGCACAGTTTAAAAATAATAATAAACAGCCAAAGTGAGTTTTCGCAATAAAAATGGACTTGCACCACATTATTATACCACTGGAAAATTAGATGCACATTTAAAAAGTAACCAAAACTAATTTGTCAATATGGAAACTAACTAGCAGGGTGCTGAAAAATTAAACCAACACGCAAAAGATCACCAGATGATAATTGAGTGTGGAATCACCTACCTCAAACAGGCACGGAAAAAGACACGGCACAAGACTCCAGTTGCGCCACGGTTGCACCGTCTTGAGCTGTCAAACAGGTCCTAAAAACAGCAGATCATACAACAGGTTCAATAATATTGTTAACATAATAATAATAATAATTAATAATAATAATAATAATAATAATCAATAATAATAGTAATAATAATAATAAAATAATCATAATAATAACATAATAATAATAAAAATAGTAATATAATAATGATAATAAGAGCGCAATCTTAATACTAATGATAATAACATAATAATGA
The DNA here is from genome assembly GCA_963277665.1 of Viscum album. Lineage (NCBI taxonomy): Eukaryota > Viridiplantae > Streptophyta > Magnoliopsida > Santalales > Viscaceae > Viscum > Viscum album. The sequence goes on along the minus strand of OY728125.1, from coordinate 1,913,864,668 downwards.
TAAAATAATAATATAATAATATTAACATAATAATGATAATAATAAATATAATAATAATATTAACATAATAAGAATAAGATTAATAATAACATACTAATAAAAATAACATAGTAGAATAATATTAATAATATAATAATAATAACAATAATAATATAATATAATAATAATAGCATATCCATAATATATTAACAATAATAATAATTTAATAATATTATTAATAATATGATAATAATATGATAATAATAATATTATTAACATGATAATAATAATAACCGAATAAAATGTTAGTAAAATAAAATGTAAATAAAATTAACACAAAGGAATAACTAACAGGTACAGCTGAGCGGTGCGGTGGAATAGGGAGGTGCGGCGGAGCGGTCCGACGCGGTGCAACATGGGCGGTCCGGAAGGAGAGAGGTCAGTAGCCTGGTTGCTGTCTGGGGCGGGTGTGCAGTAGAGGTGAAGTCCCGGCGGAGAGGTCCAGAGGAATGCGGCTGGGGCGGAGGAGAAGAAGAGTGGAGAGAGGGGAGGAAGTGTGTGGTTCGGGGCAAGAAACAGGGACAGCCGACGCGGCTCCGGCGTGGGTGCAACAGCAACGGCGAGGGGTGCAACAACGGAGAGGTCTGGGAATGAGGAGGCGCGGTGCGGCGAGGTTGGTCCGCTGCGGGTGCAACAGGGGTGGCCCGAGGCGGAGGGGTGGTTTGGCGGCAGTGCGGCAGGGGGAGAAGAAGAAAATAGGAAGAAGAGGAGGAGAGAAAAGAAGAGAAGGGGAAGGAGGCGCGACGGGCGAGGGAGTGCAGGAGCGGGGGAAGGAGAAGAAAGAAAAAGAAAACATGGGAGAGGAAAACGTGGGGAGGAAGACAAGAGAAATAAAAAAAAGAAAAAGAAATGAAAAAGGGGAAAAGAGGCGGCTAGGGTTTTGGGAGGGGGAAAAGTTAAACAAACAAATTAATATAAATTAATAATAATAACATCAAAACAATAATAATATAATAGCAACATTAATACAAATAACATAATAATCAATAATAATAATAATACTATTAGCATTAATAATAATAACAATAACACCATAATAATTATAAAAATAATAATAACAATATTAATAATATAATAATAACAATAATATATTAATCATAATACAATAATAACCAATAAAACCATAATAAATTTTTATCTGGTTATTTAACGTTCGATCATCGGCACCACGTGTCGAGCGACGTGAAGCCGACGCGCACTTATCCATGCGCACTTAAAACAAATTTTTACCCGGCCTGCTCGTGCCTTGCTCGCACGCCAAGCGAAATAAGGCCAACACGCATTTATCAGCACCACTACGGAAACCACTTGTCGATTCAGCCCACACTTCAACCAAGAAATTAAATAAACCGACAAATTGAACTCATGAAATAAGAATTTAAAAATTAAAGTCGTACCTCTAAATGATGACCGGGCGTGACAATTCTCCCCACCATGAAAACTTTCCGCCCTCGGAAAGTCAGCCCAAAACCTGATCAGAGAATAGAAATGGGTACTCCTTCTCAACCCATGACTTCCACTCCCAAGTCTTGTGTTCATCATTCCCGTGTTGCCAAAGAACACAGACCAGAGGAATGGACATTCCATGCAACACATTTTTTTGGGAATCCACTATACGCACTGGTCGCTCGACCACAGACAAGTCAGACTCTATCTCCAGCTCCTCCCAATTCAGCACATGCGACGGGTCGGGGTTGTACTTCTTTAGTTGGGAGACATGAAATACACCGTGAATCGACGTCAACTGCAAGGGAAAATCTAACCTGTATGCCAACTTACCAATCCGCTGAAGAATCTCAAAAGGTCCGACATATCTCGGTGTCGGCTTCCCCTGTTTCCCCAAACGACGGTGACCCAAGCGAGGGGACACTTTTAGGAACACTCTATCCCCCACTGAAAACTCAATGTCCCACCGCCTCTGATCTGCATAAGACTTGTGGAAACTCTGATCTGTCAACAACCGCTGCCTAATCATCTTGACCTTCTCAGACGTCTCCTGAACATGACTCGGTCCCAAGAGCGATGCATGTCCTACCTCAGCCCAACACAGAGGAGACCGACAAGGCCAGCCATAGAGCGCCTCAAAGGGTGCCATTCTGATGGAAGACTGGTAACTGTTATTGTAAGAAAACTCGACCAGCCCCAAATGGCTATCCCATGACCCTCCAAAATCAAACACAAAGGCTCGGGGCATGTCTTCCAGAATCTGATTCGCCCGCTCCGTCTGGCCATCGGTCTGAGGATGGTATATCGTGCTCATCTTAATCTGCGACCCCAAAGCCTTCTGGAGGCCTCCCCAAAAATGAGATGTAAAGCGGGGGTCTGTGTCAGAAACAATTACCGATGGCACGCCATGAAGTCTGACCACCTCCTAAACATACAAGCGGCCCAGTTCCTCTACCTTTGCTGTATCTCTGATCGGAATAAAGTGAGCTGACTTGGTCAAACGGTAAATAACCACCCAGATAGCATTCCTCCCTCGAGGTGTACAAGGCAAGCCAATGATGAAGTCCATGGAAACCTCGTCCCACTTCCAGGTAGGAATGGGTAATGGCTGGAGTAGGCCAGATGGTCTCTGATGCTCTGCTTTCACTTGCTGGCAGGTGTAACATCTGGATACGACGTCGGCTATGTCTCGTCTCATACCTGGCCACCAGAACTGACGGAGAACATCGTAATACATCTTGGTGGTACCAGGATGGACGACCCACTGAGATTGTTGGCTATCCTGCATCACCACCTTTCGCAGAGACAACAGCACGACCCTTAAAGCATAGGACCCTCCGGGAAGATAAAGACCAATCAGAAGGAGTCTCCCCACGATGAAGAAACTGCATAGATCGCTGACACAACTCATCACCTGGCTACTCCTGCTGAATCAACTCTAGAAGAGAAGGAGTCAACTGGATGCTAGCCAAGAAAGTACCTACAATGTGCTCACTGCTCTCCAAATGCATCTGGGCGAAGAGCCCCATCAAAGTCCACTCATCGCTGGACTTCCTCAACGCCTGCACTGGTACTTTTCTGCTCAAAGTGTCAGCTACCACATTACCCTTGCCAGGGGTTTAGACAATATCAAAATCAAAACCCTGCAGGTACTCGACCCAGCGGCGCTGCCTCAAATTGAGATCCTTCTGAGAGAAAATATAGGCCATTCTTTTATGGTCAGAGTAGACCACAAACTTCTCCCCAAAAAGATAGTGGCACCACATTTTCAAAGCATGCATCACCGCCGCCAACTCTAAGTCGTGAGTCGGATAGTTCTTCTCATGCGGCCGGAGTTGGCGAGAACCATAAGACACAACATGATCATCCTGCATGAGCACACATCCAAGGCCCGTACCTGAAGCATCACAGTACACCACATAGCCCTTTCCTGACTCCGGTAAAGTCAACACAGGTGCAGTGGTCAACCGCCACTTCAACTCCTCAAAAGATGTATGGCACTGTGGGCTCCACTCAAACTTCACCCCCTTCTGGGTGAGTGCGGTCATGGGGGAGGCAAGCCGCGAGAAGTCCCGGACAAAGCGCCTGTAATAACCAGCCAAGCCCAGAAAACTCTTGATCTCAAACACATTTCTCGGCTGCTCCCAAGACATAACTGCTCTTATCTTTTCGGGATCCACTGAAACCCCTTGTTCTGAGACGACATGCCCCAAAAACATCACTTCCCTGATCCAGAAAGTGCACTTCGAGAGTTTGGCGTACAGGCGGTGATCCCGCAAAGTGACCAAAACAACGTGCAGGTGATTCTCATGCTCCTCCTCAGATCCAGAATAGACCAGGATTTCATCCACAAATACCACGACAAATGAGTCGAGATATTGGTGGAACACCCTATTCATGAGTTCCATAAAAACTGCAAGAGCATTCTTCAGTCCGAAAGGCATGACCAAGTACTCGAAGTGACCGTACCTACTTCGGAAAGCCGTCTTCGGGATATCTGCTCCTCTCACCCTGAGCTGGTGGTATCCCGAACGCAAATCAATCTTGGAGAACCACTTTTCCCCCTTTAGCTGGTCGAAAAAATCGTCAATCTGAGGCAAAGGGTATTTATTCTTGATGGTTACCTTGTTCAATTTCCGGTAATCAATGCACAACCGAAGGGTTCCATCGGCCTTCTTCGCGAATAAAACTGGTGCGGCCCAAGGAGAGATGCTCGGGCGAATGAATCCTTTGGATTCCAAATCGTCCAGTTGTATCTTTAATTCCCTCAATTCAGTGGCGGCCATGTGATATGAGGGAAGAGATATAGGCTGTGTTCCCGGCGCCAACACAATCGAGAACTCCACGTCTCGCTCTGGGGGTAAGCCAGAAAAATCATCTGGGAAGACCTCTGGGAACTCATCCACTACGTGAGGTAACCCGCCCTGTGAAATACCACCATCGTCCTCCAGCACGAGCGATGAAAACTGATAATGAAGATTTCCAAGCTCGGGGAGTGGAGGTCCCGTACGTCCCGACTGAGGATCCCATTCTCCGTGAAATAACTGAGGAGTCCCATCTGGTGCTGTAAAGATGACTCGGCGTTGATAGAAATCAATGTGCGCCTGGAAGCGCACCAGCCAGTCCATACCGAGGATCACATCGAATAGGTCCTTGTCAAGGACCAAGAAATCCCATTCCATCTCGACTGCCGACACAGAGAGTGCTCACGATCGGCATTTAAGGCCTTACTCCATCTTTTTCCCCAACGGTGTTACCGACTCCATAGCAAACGATAACAGCTCGGTTGGTAGGTTTAGAAGATTCACAAAACGAGAAGATATGAAAGAAACTGAAGCACCAGTATCAAATAAAGCTGCAGCTATAGAAGATGCAACCAGAATAGTACCTCGAACCGTCGAAGGCCCTGCATCAGATCCCGCTGGTGCCTGATCCACAGCATGCAGTTGCCTTGTCCCTACCTGAGAACGATCACTCGCCTGAGGCTCTGCCCTGATATGGATCTTCCATGAAGACGATCCGGTCCTACTACCACACCCACAAAACCGAGATCCTATCGTCCTGGTCGGCTCTGACTGAACTGATACCCCTCTAAATTCCACTGATCCATCCCCACTCTGATAAGGGCGTGTAGTCCTGCAGAATCGTTTTAGATGTCCCACAACTTCACATCCATGGCATGGTCTGGGAGGGTATGGACAAACAGGTCGGATGTACCCTTCACTTCCGCACTGATGGCACACAACGGACCCTGCACTAGATGCCCCAGATGAAAACTGCCTAGGAGGATGACCTGAGCTGCCATCACCCTTCTTCCATTGCTCATCACGCTTCCTCTTCTTCTCAGATAAACTGCCACTGCCAAGCCCTGACACTGATCCAGAAAACCCCGAATTTCCCTTCTAGTCAATCTCAGCCATACAATCACGATCGACCACCTCAGCATAAGTCTTCATCTTTTACAAGAAAACATGGGAGTGAATTTCTGGTCGAAGGCCCTTCTCAAACTTCTGAGCTTTCAAGAATTCGCTTGAAACTATCTCGGGTGCGTACCGTACCAGTTCAGAAAAGCGATTTTCATACTCCATCACTGTCTGATTCCCCTGAGAAAGCTCCATGAACTCTCGAGATCTAGCATAGGCTACCAACTCTTGACAGTACTGCTCGTTGAAGATACCCTTGAAATCTTTCCAGCTCATGTGCTCATGTTTCCCAGCCTGGACCACTGATTCCCACCATTTGCGACTGGAACCCTCCAGCTGGAACGAGGCACACTTCACCCTGACTTCCTCAGGCATGTAAAGGAAATAGAACATGCGTTCTATCTTCTCAAGCCACTCCTCTGCCTCCTAAGGTTCTGAACCACCTCAGAAAGAAGGAGGTTTGCTCCTCAGAAACTCCTGAGCTCTATCCTTCCTGGAGCCGAATTCTTCCCCTCTAGCTGGAACAGGGGCGGGGGCAGGAGTCGCCCCTTGTCCTAAAGCCTGAATGGCTCGGACCATCGCCTCAACCAATCTCTGATCAAGTGGCGCGGGAGAACTCTCTCCGGCTTCCTCCCGTGGATGCATGGGAACACTCCGGGGAGGCATCTTACTGAAAAAGGGCAGCAATCAAGAAAGAAAACCATCAATAAAAAGGGAATAAATTTTCCAACAAGATAAACATTCATCAATAAACCATGCATGCAAAAACGAATCCCAATAAAAGCTTTACTTTTCTTGCCTGGTGTCCACGTATAGTCTGCGGCCTGCACGTCCCACCCAGAAAATAAGTGAAACTAGCACCCTGACATCCCATGGTGACTCAGTATCTGTCACGAGGCGTGCGGACCAGGCACCCTACTCGAAACATGAATTCTGAGCCCCGATAGACCCAACTCATGTATAATCCAACTCATCCCAAATAACATAAACCACCAACAAACCCCCTTTGATACCATTTTGTCACGAACCAAATCGGGTCACCATCCGAACCGACGCCTGACCCGGACCGCGGCAAGGCCTGAAGGGCGTTCCCGATCCCCACGGGCTGGCACAAGTGCCCGGGTATCAAAATAAACTTTGGGAAAGATTTACCCGAGTGAACACATGTAAAGCAGCCAACCAAAGTAAACCAAACAGAAATAAAGGTTACAGTCAAACATGTAATTAACCAAACAGGTTTTTGGTTCACATGTATTCAAAACCCAAATAACACTAAAACAAGATGACCAAAAACCAACCTAAGGACTATCGCCCGGTGTGAGGACACCGCCTCTCAGCCACTACCAAAACGCCACGTAGATAGTCATGCTAACAACCTGAACCACTGCTCCCAAAATCTGGACCCTTACCTGTATCAAAAGTAAACAAGTCTACTTACACCCAAGGGTGTAAGTAGGGTGTGAGCAATCGCCCAGCAGGATATCACCAGGAAATGATTCCACGCACAACTATCAAAAGACAAACCATTTGCAATGCTAACATAAAGAGAGAAAGAAGTGAAAAAGAAATGGTTTTCATGAAACGATTTAAAAGAAAGGCAATTCAAGATAAACACATTAGGATAGCAGTTCAAGTGACATATCACGTATCATTATGCACGCAAAGTAACTGGTGGCACCAAAGGATGGGAGAGGCCCTATGGGTACTAAGACTAGTGGGATCCTAGAACGTCGTGTCTCGGTGAAACGTGGCTTAGGCGGCCACGACACTCAGATAACGTGGCTTAGAAGGACACGACCCTCAGAACACGTGGCATAGAAGGCCACGACCCTCAGATATCATATGTCTAGTTAGTGTTGCAATCGTCAAAACTTCCAGTGAAACCGGTCGGGTCATCTCTGGAACACTAGCTCACTAGTCCCAGTCTCCCCACCTAATACCCCGGCTTCCCTCCTTGTGCTCACATAAAGATCAAAGTTCATATAACATTTCACATTATCACTTAGAGCCAAATGTGTCACCTACACACTGATATCCTCTTTGAAAACCACACACACACCAAAACTTCCTTTTTTTCCTTCTTTAAAAAAAACTTAAACCACACTACACAGTTTAAAAATAATAATAAACAGCCAAAGTGAGTTTTCGCAATAAAAATGGACTTGCACCACATAAATATACAGCTGGAAAATTAGATGAACATTTAAAAAGTAACCAAAACTAATTTTTCAATATGGAAAATAACTAGCAGGGTGCTGAAAAATTAAACCAACACGCAAAAGATCGCCAGATGATAATTGAGTGCGGAATCACCAACCTCAAACAAGCGCGGAAAAAGACATGGTGCAAGACTCCAGTTGTGCCGCGGTCGCACCGTCTTGAGCCGTCAAACAGGTCCTAGAAACAGCAGATCGTACAACAGGTTCAACAATATTGTTAACATAATAATAATAATTAATAATAATAATAATCAATAATAATAGTAATAATAATAATAACATAATCATAATAATAAAATAATAATAATAAAAATAGTAATATAATAATGATAATAAGAGCGTAATCTTAATACTAATGATAATAACATAATAACGATAAAATAGTAATATAATAATATTAACATAATAATGATAATAATAAATATAATAATAATATTAACATAATAAGAATAAGATTAATAATAACATACTAATAATAATAACACAGTAGACTAATAATAATAATATAATAATAATAAAAATAATAATATAATATACTAATAATAGCATATCCATAATATAATAATAATAATAATAATTTAATAATAATAATAATATGATAATAATAATATTATTAACATGATAATAATAATAACCGAATAAAATGTTAGTAAAAAAATGTAAATAAAATTAACACAAAGGAATAACTAACAGGTACAGCCGAGCGGTGCGGCGGAACAGGGAGGTACGGTGGAGCGGTCCGATGCAGTGCAACAGGGGCGGTTCGGCATGAGAGAGGTCAGTAGCCTGGTTGCTGTCTGAGGAGGGTGTGCAGCAGAGGTGAAGTCCCGGTGGAGAGGTCCGGAGGAACGTGGCTGGGGTAGAGGAGAAGAAGAGCGGAGAGAGGGGAGGAAGTGTGTGGTTCGGGGTAGGAAACAGGGACAGCCGACGCGGCTCCGGCGTGGGTGCAACAGTGACAGCGAGGGGTGCAACAGCGGAGAGGTCCGAGAACGAGGAGGTGCGGTGCGGCGAGGCTGGTCCGCTGCGGGTGCAACAGGGGCGGCCCGAGGCGGAGGGGTGGTCTGGTGGCAGTGCAGCAGGGGGAGAAGAAGAAAAGAGGATGAAGAGGAGGAGGGAAAAAAAGAGAAGGGGAAGGAGGCGCGACGGGCGAGGGAGTGCATGAGCGGGTAAAAGAGAAGAAAGAAAAAGAAAACGGGGGAGAGGAAAACGTGGGGAGGAAGACAAGAGAAATAAAAAAAGAAAATGAAATGAAAAAGGTGAAAAGTGGCGGCTAGGGTTTCGGGAGGGGGAAAAGTTAAACAAACAAATTAATATAAATTAATAAGAATAACATCAGAACAATAATATTATGATAGCAACATTAATACAAATAACATAATAATCAATAAGAATAATAATACTATTAGAATTAATATTAATAACAATAACACCATAATAATTATAAAAATAATAATAACAATATTAATAATATAATAATAACAATAATATATTAATCATAATACAATAATAACCAATAAAACCATAATAAATTTTTATCTGGTTATTTAACATTCGATCATCGGCACCATGTGTCGAGCGACGTGAAGCCGACGCGCACTTATCAACCCGCACTTAAAACAAATTTTTACCCGGCCTGCTCGTTCCTTGCTCGCACTCCAAGCAATGTAAGGCCAACACGCATTTATCAGCGCCACTACGGAAACCCCTTATCGATTCAGCCCACACATCAACCATGCAATTAAATAAACCGAAAAATTAAACTCACGAAATAAGAATTTAAATATTAAAGTTGTACCTCTAAATGACGACCGGGCATGACAAAATATCATCATATTTGTCATACACACACTTATATATACCCATAACGGGTGTAGATTTATGAAACTGAGAGAAGGGGAGAAGTAAGTCTAAGTAGATCTAAGAAACCGACCATGAACGATCACATACCTCAAGGAACCGGCTTAAATTCACCATTTAATGCCTTAATATCACCTCCAAAACGCTCGGGAGATGTTCTTTTATCTTTAAGGGAGGGAAATCCTGAGTTATGGCCACATAGGGGCTTAAACGAGCAATTTAGAGGCAAAACGTGTTAGATCAAGAATATTAGGATCTAGATATAAGTTCCCACACTGTTAGTTTGCATGGTTGGGAAAACCATGTGTTAGCTTCTACCTCATAAAACACTCCTCGCACAGTTAGTCCGCACAGTTAGAAAAACTATGTGCTACCCGTGCGCTAGCCGCTGCCTCCAACACCAACCTCGCACGGTTCGGCCGCACGGTTTAGACAAACTACGTGCCTCCCGTGCGAAAGCTATCATCCTTTAGTTCTCCCTAAAAGACAACCCAAACGCACCCCAAGTCACCATTTCCTCTCATAACACCAATAGTACCACATTTTCACAACGTAATGGACTGGAGAGGTCCGGTCCATTACATAACTTCTCGTAGATTTATAATATGAGACTCTAGTTAATATTTATTCATGTTTTAAAAGAACTCAATACATGTTATTGTATTATATTTAATATTTTTCCAATATAAATTATCAACTCATGAATACTTGTAATATAAAAACATATTGGTTCATGGTTAATATATATAATAATATATTTGAAATATTAACATGAATTAAATTTCTATTTTATATTCTCCCAAAATTAGAGATTTTCATCTCGAAAAGATATGAAGACTACTAAAAATTATATAGGTATTGTGCTTGTATCTATGTCTCATACTCTATGATTCCCTCTTAATGATTGAATTTCTACCACCATACACACACCAATCAATTTAATTTAAAATTAGGATTCTATCCTATTGATTCTCAATCTACACCAAGGACCCTTCAATGAAATCTTCATTCTTAATGTACAGTTCTCTCAAATCAATAACATGTCAGGGTTCATACACATATCCTCTCAGATGTGACTCGTTGAAGATTTCGTGTACGAATGATATCTACGGTGGTAGTGGAATATTTAATACCACCTTATTGATAATATGTAGAGTCTTGAATGGTATAATGAGTCTCATAGATATTTTGCTAGTACTTCGAAATCTCTAAAATCCACATCAATATTAGAGCATCAGAGGAACATGTCTCCACCCTCAAACTCCAAGGGAATTCACCATCTGTCTATATAGGTCTTCAAAAATCAATGTGATCTCTTCAAATACTCTAATGTGTTATTCAAAAAACACAATCATTGATCACAAAAATAGAATTTATTTAACTATTGAATAAACTTAATCATGTCAAAAATATTTTGAACTATAAGGTCACCCTTATAATTCATATAATTATATAATTAAAAAAGATGATTGATATATGTAAATTTATGGATACTCCACACATATCAGATGAACCCACACCTATAATGATTTACAAACAATAAATCCTTCAACATGTCTTCTAGATCTAGAATTTGCTGCATAGTCGGGCCATTAGTCTAGTGGTGAAAATCTAGGATCAAAAAAAACTATTACAAAAATACCTCATGAAATAATTTCAATAACCATAAATTGAATATATAATTACACTATGATGTGTTTGTTGATGGAACTCTATCAATAGATATTCTCTCTTACTTGAAAATGCATCTGAAGGTCTCCAATGCATTGTTCTCTCAAATATATTAGAAGTGTAAGAACATGGTGAGTAGTTCTATGATAACCTAGAAAGATCAATGTTTGTTTGATGTATATGGGAAAACCCAACATAATTATATATATATTTCAAAAAAAAATCCAAAATAGAACCTCAAGATCGTGAGACAAACCCACCAGACCCTATTGCACATGCATTACCTACTAACCATCAAGGCATTGAGATGTAAATTTTTCAACAGTAATAATTATTAATGGAATACAAATAAATATATAATGTCATGGTACAAAATTTCTATTCCACGTTTTAGAACCTACATGGATGATTGAATGTAACACCCCGACCCCAGCTACCCAGAGTCCGTGCATTACTTCGTAACATTGGCATGATCACAAAAGATCAAGTCTCGAAAGACCGATTAGTTTAGTAGCCTTGGAAACACTAGATACATTCATTAGTCTTACATTACATCATAAAGTGAAAAACTAATAACAAAGTATTCATAGTCCACACTCATATCCTCTTTTGTCTATCCCTGCAGGTCATTCATAAAATACTTCTTCACATCCTAGAAAATATTAAAACATTGAAAGGTGTGAGATCAGATGCTCAGTAAGGATAACAATATAGCGGAAGCTTTCATCAATAAACATAAACATTTAAGGCAATGTATAACTATCAAAAAGCCTTTTAAACATGAATTTCAACATAATATGGAAAAAGTAAAATGAGATAATGCCATTACTTATTCACATGGATATTCTACTGGTCGAATAATCACATGGAATATCAATAACCACTTTCATAATGATGGAATGCATAATGACAGACTATCATAACCACGTAGCCAAGGCCTCGTACCAAGACCACAAATAAGATTTTGTCAAGGCCTCGTGGCAAGACACTAGTTTGTCTCATGAGACCTGCCGATGCATCGAGGAGCTGTAGCGGGCTCCACCTGTCTCTTATTAAGTCCAATGCATTCTTCATATGAATAGGTTTAAACATATCATAAACCATAACATAATCGTATCACATAAAACATGCATAAAGGAAACATAAAATTTCCACATTTCAATCACAAGATATCAATACAACACATTGATATAATAAAAACCCTTTCAAAACCATTTTCAATAACAAAATAAAAGAAAGTTAAAACTTTGTATTTATTTTTCATTAAAAAAAGTGATGCCTTGTAGAGAAAGCCGAAACTCAAATAATGGTCACGGCGGCGGAGAAGTCGTTGTCGCCGCATAAGTAAGGAAAGGAAAACATTCCCTTTTTTCGTTTAGTAAAACTCTTCGTATAAAAAAGATTCCTTTTGAATAAACGTAAAAGTCAAAGGGGTTTATACACCGTATAAAAGAAAGTTGTGTATAAAACCAAATATTCCTCAATGAAAGGAGATTGAGATGAAGTACTTAAAAAGATAATTTTTAAAATAAAATAGATCTACTATGTGAGTTCACTATAAGTACACATAAAGAAAGTACAAATACAAGATAGTACATAATAATATCATGACATAATTTAAAAGTAGGAGATTAACCCAATGAATGGAAATTGGGTTAAGAAGTTCCCTTACCTCGTGTCCGACTTGACTCAACCGTTCTTTAACCTCCTGAATAATAAACTAGAGCTAATATCTTCCTTATTAAAAACCATTTTCAATTTCATTATCCTTTTTATATCACTTATTACAATCTTATGAACATTATGTAATTATTTAAGTTTATAACGGTCATTTTGTCGATCTTTGGTACTTGAGTCAAAAATAAACATCTTATAATTAAACTTTGTTCATGTGGTGATATATCCATTATATACAGAATTATATTCATGATATAGATTTCGTATATCTCATATATATCTAGTATATATATTCATTTATAATATTACGTAATATTTAGAGGTAAGAAATGAAATGCACCGTTCATGGAGACGGTATGCCGTACGTACGCATGAACGCTACTTTCATTTCTATTTCATATTTAATGGAATGAAATAATAATGATATAAATGTATATTATAGTTCCGGTATAATATCATATATAATATCATTTACTCCATCCTTTATACATTCCACATATAGCATTAACGATTCATATCACTTTGAGAGGGAGGTAGTCCGCACTTCCTAATATGAAATTATCACGTTTACCCATAATAGAAATCATAAAGTATGCCATAAATGAGAAATACAAGAGCATAAAGAAAACATAAACATATAATATATCATATATAAATATAGTGACATCTTAATTGCCACCTTTGAAGGTGTTATATGAGTGTTGAACAATCATCGTTTCGTGAGGCAGAAATTCTCCATCCACAGAAATAGTATGTTCTTCAACCATTAGATGTAGGTGTGTGTAAGTGTAGCATGAACCCTTCTTATAAAAACATCCTAGTATATTGAGTATACTGGTGTTGTTACAAAATAAATTAATAAATAGTGTTTAGGGGGTTGGAGAAGAAAAATAAAACAAAACAACATTAGAGAAGACATTACCTTAAAATCGGGTAACTCTTTTTGATTTGATCCAAAGGCATCCTTGGGAAGCGTTCTGCCCAATGTGAGGCTTCTAGGAGTAAGAGGGGGAAGTTGGGAGAGTATTTGGGCAGATTTTGGCCGAGACAAATGTCTTGAAAGTGTGAATGGGGTGGTAGAGGTGGGGGCCTTTTATAAGTGGAGAGGAGGGGCACTCATGGAAAGTAAAGAAAAGTCACTTTATTATAAAATGAGTTTCGGATTTTAGAGGTCCCAAACTTATATAATTCGAGGATAATGTGATAAGGGTTCTAACTCTACTGATACAATAGGATTTTAAAAAGTTTAAGCCTTGTACTTTACATTATCTTTTCATTTTATTTAAATCGTTAATTAATGAGGTAATCGCTGCATCATCATGGTGTCATAAATAATTTAATTTATTTAATGTCTAAAAATTATAAAAAAAATACTTCTATGTAGGAAATATTCTTAGCTTTCCAATGACTATTTATAGTAAAAAATATGACTTGTTTAACCCCATGTAAATATTGTTTTAGTAAAACAATTTCATGTTTGTGTCATTTTTTACATTAACATTAAATAAAAGGTATTTATGTCATTTTCCAGCCAAAGTGGCTCCATGGGGACCACAAGTTGACCCATGGATTGTCTTGGTCGGACATGGCTCATCCAATGAGGGTAGGACATTTGTCACGCTCATCTCATATTATTAAAACATTATTTTTACCTTAAACTACACTAATTACCTCTAATCGCGATTAAGAACTTAAAAGTTATTATTCACCAAAAATTATTTTAATCTCATTGAACCACATTTGAATTCTTAATGACAACCATGTATGTAGGATTTTTGAAATTCAAAACACAGAAGTGGTAAAATTTCATTTAAACGAAAAATCAGTTTTTATAAGTACCACTTAGTGATTTCACTATTCATCAAAAATTGATGTTTTTCAGAAAAATCCAAAAAATTCACCCTAAGCTATATTTGATATTCCGATTTCAAAAATGATGTCTATTTTAAAAAATTCCAAACATATAAGTTTCATTAATTAATTTTATAATTAATTCTCGTTGTCACAACAAATAGCGTGTTTTTAAGAAACAATTTATATCAAAAGATTGACAATTGTTCATGCCCAATTTCAATGTTAAATTAATTCTAATGACCACCATTGGATAAAATAGTAAAAATATATTGTAATTATAATTTAAAACCACTAAATATTATAATTTATCACTATAAATTATTTTGATTAAAAAATTTGTTTTAAGTATTTTTCACTATTCATAAAAATTTGAAAGTTCTCAGAAAATTACAAAAAATTCAACATAGGCTAATTTAGACATTCCGAATCCAAAAATGAAGTCCATTTTAAAATATAAAATTTCTATAATTTTAAAAAGTGGATATTACTATTCATAACGGCTACTTTGATTAGTCGCGGTGTTTTAGAACTCGAATTTGCGTACAACACACGTTGCTCTATTATTCAAAGAGGAGCCTACCATGGAAGCTTGGGGTGTTACATTCTCCCCTCCTTCAATAAATTGTGTCCTCGCAATTTGAAAATTTTCTTTGAAAATAAAAGGTTGAAAATAGAAAATACCTTTGTGGAAAACCCACATCTGAGATAAGGTTAATAAAATTTATCCTTAATAAGAGGGAAATGGAAATGAAAAAGTCACCACCAAATTATGATCTTGATAAGGAGAACATTGGTGGCAATTAGAGACATATAATTTGAGAAAAAACATAAATATTTGTAGAGAGTGATTGAGGTCATCAATCACAAACAAGTGTAAAATTGAGGGCCTCAAAGCCTTCAATCTATGTTGATTTAAAATATTATCAGTTCAACAATACTTAAGGTATTAGGATAACACATTTTTTGTATTAATATTCCTTTACTAAAGGTTAAGAATTAAGTTATTCACGGAATAAGAGATAGGTATATATATATATATATGCTTGACAAGTAGAGCTTCAACCTATAACTAATTTCTACCACAAACTCATCTTTCACTCAAAAAGTTAATGGAACTCAAAAATATTATATTTATCCTAATCGTAAAAGGTTCAAAGTATTAACACATACAATTTATATTAGGGAAAATATTTTGTAATATACGGGGACTTCATGTAGGCTAGTGGTAGGTAATAAAGGCCTGCCACACTATGGTTGTGGGTTCGATTCCTACAGCTTTGTCCGACGCGACGGGTTATGCCCCACCCTGCAGGTTGTCCTTTTCCTAAAACTATAGTATTATAATATTCTAAAAATAATCTTCATAAATGTTTTAACCTTAAACAATACTATCGAAAGATCAACTTAATCCATTCCAACCTTTATAGTTATCATAAATACCTCCGTCCAGACTTTCTCTAAAATGTCCTTAAATTCCAAAATCAATTGCAACATTAGATTCCCCAAACAAAGTAAGGTTTCTCTTATTGTCACATACTTAAAATATGATTAACATCATCATATTAAAAACTTATCGAAAGCAATGAGTACTACAGTACAATCCCTATATATATAACATTATTATTATATCCATAATCTAGTTCTTGAGTCCAAAAACACAAATACAATAATTATTCAACATCATCTGTAGTAACAGCATAAGTTTGGCCTTGATCTCTTGGCCTTTTCTAAGGTACGTTTCCCTGACGCTTAGGACATTCATTTGCATAATGCTCGATTTCTCTATAATTGTAGCATTCAACATTGATAGCCTCTTTCTTTCCCTTGCAATCACGAGCCTCGTGACCTTTTTATCCACATTTTTAACAAACTCCCATTCCCTTTAGACAAGTACCAGGGTGATTCTTCCCACAATTATCACATAATGGAAAATCCTTCTTTCCCTTTTTCCCTTTATCTGTCTCTTGTTCCCACATTCTCTTCTTCTCTTGCTTTACTTTATTGTCATAAGACATAGATAATTCCTTTTCTGTCTTGATAGCACACGAGACTATATCTTCGTATGTTGAGAAATATTGTGATACTAAAGCTCGACGGAGAAATGGTTTTAACCCATCAAAGAAACGATCTATCTTACTTCTTGGGTTACGCATATAATCTTCAGCATGCCTCGCTAACCTTGTAATGTTTGCCTCATATTTTGTGACATTCTCATCCTCCTTCAGCCTCAGACTCAGAAATTTCCTTTCCATATCTGCTCGATGGTTATGTGGAAAGTATTTTTCTACGAAAATTTCCTTAAACTCCCTCCATTCCATACTCGACACTTCTTCATCTTCTTTTGGGTTTTGAATCAGTGACCACCATTTATCGGCATCTCTAGTGAGGTGGTAGACTTCCATGACAACCTTCTCCCTTTCGCTACTCCTCAAGGCATGGAATATTTTCTCTATGGAGATTATCCACTGCTCAGCTACTAATGGATTTATACCCCCATTAAATGTTAGTGGTTGTTGCCTCATGAAACAATCTAACATTGATCCTCTACATTGCGGATCAGGGTGCTCCTTACGAGTAAGGTTATTATTCATAACCTGAGTGAGTTGTCCAAGTATGGTGATAAGTTGATCTTCACCAGTTGTATCTCCGGATCCACAATAATTATCTTGAGCAGGAGGGCAATCCCTACACAGAGTGTGTGCATTGTTACGGTTTCCATTCCTTGCACTAGGTGCCATTTCTAAACAATGGCATAAACTAGATTAGTTTATGAATCAAAATACATAATTCCAAACTTGTAAAACACTTAACACTAATTGACTATTTATGGATATAATCCATAATCATAAAAAATGTTTTCTTTGAGGAAGTATATACTTATAACCCTTCATAGTGGTTTTTAAAGAAAATGAGAATTATCCTAAGCATATCCCCCGGGAGTGTCGTAACCAAGAGTACAACAAGGCCCGTTGTCGTGCACCAATTCCCGTTCGAGTCTAGCTCAATGCGGTGTTTTCGGGTTTTACCCCTAGGTACATCTGTGCCAGAGCCGCCTCTACCTGCTCGTATCCAGATAGGGATGTATTGCTCGAATAACTCACAACATCTCTATAATACCAAAATTCTAGAAAGTTATTCTATACTAATCCTTTAAAGTCTATGTTTGGGCTATGTACTCTAATAAGAGTTTATCTAAATATAGCTTCCAAGGTTAGTACTAAACTGCCTATGATACCAACTGTAACACCTCGACCCCAGCTACCCAGAGTCGGTGCATTACTTCGTAACATTGGCATGATCAAAAAAGATCATGTCTCGAAAGACCGATTAGTTTAGTAGCCTTGGAAACACTAGATACATTCATAAGTCTAACATTACATCATAAAGTGAAAAACTAATAACAAAGTCTTCATAGTCCACACTCATATCCTCTTTTGTCTATCCCTGCAGGTCATTCATAAAATACTTCTTCACATCCTTGAAAATATTAAAACATTGAAAGGGGTGAGCTCAGATGCTCAGTAAGGACAACAATATAGCGGAAGCTTTCATCAATAAACATAAACATTTAAGGCAATGTATAACTAAAAAAAAGCCTTTTAAACATGAACTTCAACATAATATGGCAAAAGTACAATGAGATAATTCCATTTACTTATTTACATGGATATTCTACTGGTCGAATAATCACATGGAATATCAATAACCACTTTCATAATGATGGAATGCATAATGCCAGACTATCATAACCACGTAGCCAAGGCCTCGTTCCAAGACCACAAATAAGATTTTGTCAAGGCCTCATGCCAAGACACTAATTTGTCTCATGAGACCTGCCGATGCATCGAGGAGCGGTAGCGGGCTCCACCCGTCACTTATTAAGTCGAATTCATTCCTCATATGAATAGGTTTAAACATATCATAGACCATAACATAATCGTATCACATAAAACATGCATAAAGGAAACATAACATTTCCACATTTCAATCACAAGATATCAATACAAAATATTGATATAATAAAAACTCTTTCAAAACCACTTTCAATACCAAAATAAAAGAAAGTTAAAACATTGTATTTATTTTTCATTAAAAAAAAGTGATGCCTTGTAGAGAAAGCCGAAACTCAAATAATGGTCACGGCGGCGTAGAAGTCGTTGTCGCCGCATAAGTACGGAAAGGAAAACATTCCATTTTTGTCGTTTAGTAAAACGCATCGTATAAAAAAGATTCCTTTTGAATAAACGTAAAAGTCAAAGGTTTTTATACACCGTATAAAAGAAAGTTGTGTATAAAACCAAATATGCCTCAATGAAAGGAGATTGAGACGAAGTCCTTAAAAAGATCATTTTTAAAATAAAATAGATCTATTATGTGAGTTCACTATAAGTACACATAAATAATGTACAAATACAAGATAGGACATAATAATATCGTGACATAATTTGAAAGTAGGAGATTAACCCAAAGAATGGAAATTGGGTTAAGAAGTTCCCTTACCTCGTGTCCGACTTGACTCAACCATTCTTTAACCTCCTGAATAATAAACTAGAGTTAATATCTACCTTATTAAGAACCATTTTAAATTTCATTATCCTTTTTATATCACTTATTACATTGTTATGAACATTATGTAATTATTTATGTTTATAACGGTCATTTTGTCGATCTTTGGTACATGGGTCAAAAATAAACTTCTTATAATTATACTTTTTTCATGTGGTGATATATCCATTATATCCAGAATTATATTCATGATATAGATTTCGTATATCTCATATATATCCAGTATATACATTCATTTATAATATTACGTAATATTTAGAGGTAAGAAATGAAATGCATCGTTCATGGAGACGGTAAGCCGTACATATGCATGAACGCTACTTTCATTTCTATTTCATATTTAATGGAATGAAATAATAATGATATAAATGTATAATATAGTTCCAGTATAATATCATATATAATATCATTTACTCCATCCTTTATACATTCCACATATAGTATTAACGATTCACATCACTTTGAGGGGGCGGTAGTCCGCACTTCCTAAAATGAAATTATCGCGTTTACCCATAATGGAAATCATAAAGTATGCCATAAATGAGAAATACAGAATCATAAGGAAAAAATAAACATATTATATATCATATATAAATATAGTGAAATCTTAATGGCCACCTTTAAAGGTGTTATATCAGTGTTGAACAATCATCGTTTCGTGAGGCAGAAATTCTCCATCCACAGAAACAGTATGTTCTTTAACCATTAGATGTAGGTGTGTGTAAGTGTAGCACGAATCCTTCTTATAGAAACATCCTAGTATATTTAGGATACTGGTTTTGTTACAAAAGAAATGAATAAAAAGTGTTAAGGGGGTTGTAGAAGAAAAATAAAACACAACAACATTAGAGAAGACATTACCTTAAAATCGGGTAACTATTTTTGATTTGATCCAAAGGCTTTCTTGGGAAGAGTTATGCCCTAAGTGAGGCTTCTAGGAGTAAGAGGGGTAATTTGGGAGAGTATTTGGGCAGAGTTTGGCCGAGCCAAATGGCTTGAAAGTGTGAATGGGGTGTTCGAGGTGGGGGCCTTTTATAAGTGGAGAGGAGGGGCACTCTTGGAAAGTAAAGAAAAGTCAATTTATTATAAAATGAATTTCGGATTTTAGAGGTCCCACACTTATATAATTCGAGGCTAAGGTGATAAGGGTTCGGAATCTACTCATAAAATAGGTTTTTGACAAGTGTAAGCCTTAGATTTTACATTATCTTTTCATTTTATTTAAATCGTTAATTAATGAGGTAATCGCTGTATCATCATGGTGTCATAAATAATTTAATTTATTTAATGTCTAAAAATTATAAAAAAATACTATGATGTAGCAAATATTTTTAGATTTCCAATGACTATTTATAGTCAAAAATATGACTTGTATAACCCCATGTAAATATTTTTTTAGTAAAACATTTCATGTTTGTGTCATTTTTTTTACTTTAACATTAAATAAAAGGTATTTATGTCATTTTCCAACCAAAGTGGCTCCATGGGGTCCCCAAGTTTACCCATGGATTGTCTTGGTCGGCCATGGCTCATACAATGAGGTTAGGACATGTGTCATGCTCATCTCATATTATTAAAACATTATTTTTACCTTAAACTACACTAATTACCTCTAATCGCGATTAAGAACTTAAAAGTTACTATTCACCAAAAATTATTTTTATCTCCTTGATCCACATTTTACTTCTTAATGACAACCATGTATTTCGGATTTTTGAAATTCAAAACACAGAAGTGGTAAAATTTCATTCAAGCGAAAATTCAGTTTTTATAAGTACCACTTAGTGGTTTCACTATTCATCAAAAATTGAAGTTTTTCAGAAAAATCCCAAAAATTCACCCTAAGATATATTTGATATTCCGATTTCAAAAATGATGTCTATTTTACAAAATTCCAAACATATAAGTTTCATTAAATAATTTTATAATTAATTCCCGTTGTCACAACAAATAGCGTGTTTTTAAGAAAAAATTTATATCAACAGATTGACAATTGTTCCTGCCCAATTTCAATGTTAAATTAATTCTAATGACCACCATTGGATAAAATGGTAAAAATATATTATAATTATACTTTAAAACCACTAAATAGTATAATTTAGCAATATAAATTATTTTTATTAAAAAAGTTATTTTAAGTATTTTTCACTATTCATAAAAATTTGGAAGTTCTCAGAAAATTACAAAAAATTCAACATATGCTAATTTCGACATTCCGAATCCAAAAATGAAGTCCATTTTGAAATATAAAATTTCTATAATTTTAAAAAGTGGTTATTACTATTCATAACGGTTACTTTGATTAGTCACTGTGTTTTAGAACTCGATGTTGCGTACAACAGACGCTGCTCAATTATTCAAAGAGGAGCGTTCCATGGAAGCTTGGGGTGTTACATTGAATATCTCTCATACCCTCCTCCTACAACATCACTGGTACTATCATCTATCATCCATAAATGATAATGTTCTCCCGACTGTTATAAAATTCATCATGAGTATATCAAAGGGATATTAAATCTTATAATGTCACATCATCAGTAATTATAAAATAGACTTCCCGAAATTGAATTAGATGTTTTTGGGTAACATTAAGAAACTATAGATGTGATGAACCATTGTTTCCATTTATTAAAAATTTTATTATAAAAAATGATCTGATTCCTCAGCCAACAACAGTGAATGGGATCACATATTGATAGAATCTTCCACCATGTTCCTCACATAAGGATAATAGACCATCTCAGAATCACAGAACTGTATGAACTATAGTCATAACCTCTTTCTAATGATATTGTATCTTTGAGTGATTATTCAAAGGAGACTATGTTATTATCAGTAGATGATAAACTAATATATCATAAGGTGGTAGATTCGCACAGTTAGTGTGAAGGAATCAAATTTAAACTAATAGTCATTTTTCAAAAAGATCATGTCATGTGTCCTCATCATCTGAGACCCATAGGAAATTTATAGTCTACCTCCCCATCATTACTCCAAAAAATCCCATTATTACCTTTCTGTAGACACTAAAGACTTCTCTTTTATGTAAAAGTCAAAGGAAATGATATTCTATAATAATTGTGTACAAATAACATATCGTAGCTTGCCCACATATTAAATCCACACACGTCATCCGCTCATGTTGGTGGACCGCAAGTTTACACTACCTCCACATTTTTCATGACCACTAATACATCATCATTTGAGATAAAATGTTTTAGAATGAGGACCTCCGCAATCCAAAATAAGAAATTTTGGACCATCCAATGAAAATCATGCTCTCAGAGTGTTTTTAGAACCACCCTCAAGTTTCTCACGTGATCCTCATCAGTCATAGATTACCCTATGTTCTCATTTATAAAAACCACCATTAAAATTTATAATAAATGATTAATGATTCGATTTTCTAATCCCATAAACACTATTTGTGAATTTTTCACACAAAGGGGAATAACAAAGTAATCACATTGACCATTGCGACATATGAAAGTTGAATTCATTATATATTCATCCTGTACTCATAGGCGGTGAAATAAATATATCAGGTTACACATATAAGGTTAGTTTCCCCCTTTTAATTGATTAATGAGACCATCAATCCTCATTAGTTGAAAAAAATTTCTTCATAGAGAAATTGTTTAGGGATTTATAAAAATGTTGAGGTAATAATTGGGTGTAAGGCAATACAAAATTCAATCTTATAGATAGTGATGTAAGACTAAGACATACATAGAAATGTATTCCTCATACTTATCTACCATAATAGAAAATTGATAGATCATTTAATACACCACAAAAAGTATCATCTTAAGATGCTACAAATTAATCGGTTGCAACCCCACATCGATGTTCCAATCAATATATGTTTCATTATCTTTCTCACATATGATGTAAATAATCATCCTATCGACATAGGAAAACCATATACTCCACCTAAATGAATCAATTTTTCTTTAAAAATTTATAGGCAGTCCATTGGATTGGTGAAATCATAAATAATCCTCAATTTCACTATGAGATCCCATAAAAAATGTGACTTTGGAGAATTATTTCACAATATCTGATAAAAAATATTATCCCAAATTTATATCCAATTGTTGTTTCTAAGAATAATGGTTGATCCAAGGGCTTAACTATAACAATAATGTTTCAATGTAGGGGTGTAGTTGTGTGTGAAGAATATAGTGGCACAAACTTCTGGCATTCATTACTATATCAAATCTGAAAATTATACAAATTATACCTCCAATAATTATTTGAGCCTCTAGATTATATGCCTCTATTTTTTGTAGCTTACATGTCCCCCATCCAACAGTTCTCTAATCTGGGCATAGACGACATGGGTGGTGGTTGTGGAAACTAATCAAATTATCTACCACACCACTTTTCTCTCCCTACTACTCTAGAATTCTTGTCATCCTATGGAAAACCCCATTCCAATCATTCCCTATACCTGGGAAAAAATAATCTATTTATTGGTCAACTATAAAGATGTTAATATAGTCTCACACAAGATGTCCCCAACTATCAAAAGTGTAGAACCACTACCTCATAGGATGACAAGAACCTCCCTATGATACATAAACTGTAGACACTCAGTCCTAGGATCACCCCCTCATACGTTATGTTCTTATATATCCCCACGTATGTCATCACATACCTGGTAAAAAATTCACATCCTCTATGTACACACTATTTGTTCCCAATTTTAGTTTATTCTTTTCCAGATGTATTTATGTCAGGAAGGAACACTCAATCACCCAATCATAAGTATAAATTCAATGAGGTATCCCATTATCCAAGATTTCCATAGGTAGACATAAATTATTAAATTTTTCTAATAAATACATCCTAAACCATTTCTACAGAGTATCATGAGTTTTTGATAAACCACAACATATATATAGAAACAACCATTCAACACAAGTGTAGCATCAAAAACTCTTAGTTGTCCAATTCTGTCATAAAAGCAGGAGATTAATCCTCCCTGAAGATATTCTCATAATATTTCTATGAACGTGTCACCTCATCATATAGTAACTCCATTAAGGTCCACAAATTCCCTATAGATCCACGAACATACCTCCCCACCAAGAACATCACTTTCAATGCAAGTGTCTTGATATGAAAAAAGACTCATGTGACAAACTAGATCCAATCAATAACTTCTTGTGGGTCACTCATGCCCCTAAATAAAATGGGCTTACTAAACTATAACTTATGATGTTTACTCAAAATTTCTACATCATCTTATAGTACAATAGTTATCATCTTCTATTTATCATGTCGATGAATGGCCTAAAACAAACACATAGTCACTACCTACTGAACATGTATTTATACTGATACCTATTTACAATGGGGATCATCCTCATAATATTTATACATATTGATAGTTTAAATTTATGATGGAGATGTTCTATAATAAAAAAGACTTACCATAATCAATGATAATATCAGAGGAGATAACACTGAAAAAACTGGAAGAAAAAACCCCAAACTCTATGATACATTTACTGATAATTTTACCTAAAAGAAATTTATTAATGAACTGAGTTTAAGGGTATGTGATCAAAGTCCTAGTGTATGGATAGATCTACCATCGTAGAAAGTGTAGAGTCCCTTACCTACAATATATACTTGATTCACTCAAAAATGTTGACATAAAACCCTGTCTAATATCACAACTACAAAATACTCCAATTTCTAATCTTAAGGTTGCACAAACTCCAATGATTACATATTTTGACAAAATGAAACATTAAGGCATGGAAAGACGGTGATAAGATGAGTATGAATTCCAAAATCTAGTGTGCAATAAGAAAAGGGTTGGAAAACTGTGCCCGAGTAGGCATAACAATAACATGAGAGACCTTATCCTAAGGTATAAATACTTACACACAAATATCCATGCCCATTAAATGATGAAACCAAAAATAAAATTGATAAAAATTCCTCAATACATCTATGTCCCAATTAGAGAATAGGTGAATAAAATTGGATACCATGTTGGGATATATACTGGACCAAAAAAATAGGAATCAAATATAACCTTATTATAAGAAGAAAATAATGACAAATGTGACTTCTAGGAGAAAAAAATATATTTATTGGATAATATATACTCATTGAACTAATATTACACTAAAATCCTAGTTGAATGGATGATCATCTTCATAAAATACTACACGTGTGGAGTGAACCCATAAAGGTATGTGTATAAAAATAATAAATAGGATACCTTGATATTACTAAGAATAATTTGTCAAATGTATTCATCACATAACATGATATGTCAACCAGAATATGGTCTGTTAATAAAATATCAATGGTATACTCATTAAATATAATAAGTTTAATGGTATACAGACTACTGCATTGGAAAACTAAAACATTGCTGGAGAGTCTCTAACCAAACATTCCTGGGATATCTCACATAGGGATTTAGATAGCAGAGATGACATCAACCCAAGATTTTATCCTCATTGGGTCATTCCATATGTAATTACACACTAGAGAACAAAATATATCTATATACTGGTGATGATCCCACCTAGGAAAAAATGGTATACCATAAAATAAATTATATTTACACACTATGTAGGGAATTGATTCCTTGTATAGTTGGTCACACCGATTATAAAAACCCCATTTAGGGTAAATTATGACATATGATCCAATCCCCAGACATTGGTGGTATTATTATAATTCTCTCTGAAAAAAATAAATTGATACGATCACAATAATATACTCAAGATGCAATTAAATACTATACCCAGACATGGGGTGGATTTAGGTAACACAACATTAAGGAAGCTAGTCCACATTGAAGGGAAAATGTTCTCAATGTCATGTTTGAAAATTTACATGGATTATAAGTAGTGTACACAACATATACTACTTATACCATAACTTCTCTTCTTTATTCCATTATGTCGCTTCACATTCCCTTGTATATCGGTCTAAACTTGTGTGATATGGTCAGGGTTTTCACCTAGTTTTTTATGAATATTGGGACATTCCCATTTTCTACACTAATTCCATGTACCATTATTGGGTTTTAACAGTTTGTCCTCTATGAAACATTCCAAAGTACTAGGTAGGTTCCACACATTGTGTGATTCATTCTTCACCTTAGAAACACTAGTGTCACTTCTAGAGCACTATATGTATGGTATTTTTTTTATTTCACACTATGTAATGGTGAATTTTATATACTCATGCATCATCCATCCCTCCTGAAATCATTTATATTTACATGAAGCACACCAGTAAACATGGATATTGTACTATTGAGCCTTTCTATCGATGCTCGCTTGAATTTGGCTATCTGATTCCCATAAAATTTATTTATCACTCCTCCCTTTAATTATATATCAACCAACACATGAGATATTTGATCCAACTCTATCCCATGTTTAATATTCTCAACAATATTATCCTATGTAAGTCTTAATCTTAATCCGTGGTATCAATCTGTAAAACTAATGAATGGGAAAGATTTGATGGATTATAGGGTATTATTTGATCCACCGACCAGAAAAAATTTTGGTGGTGAATGCTCGATGAATGGGGAATTAAATGAATAAACCACAGACATGATGAACATACCTCATCCAATATATATGTTGGATAGGATTCGTACTCATTATAAGGAATAATGAAGAGATATAATCAAAAAATATATAAATTTATAAATCATGATGATACAACCCTACCAAAAAATGATCGACCCACACATAAATTTATTTTCCAATTGATTCACATTTAACTTTGGTTAATAAAATGGGATAAATCCACTTAAATTACATACCCTCTGTAATGTTCCAAATGGTCAAATTCTATGAATTATCAAACATCAATGATTCTATTGAGATCCACTAACTCTAATGACACAGTTGATCTTTTCATTATCAATTATATAATTTCCTCTAATATTATTTTACAACACCTCTCTAGTTATATAGGGTTATATAGATTATCCTCAGACTCACCCATAATAACGAAATTTTAGAGGATTTGTAGGTTGTTACATAATAAAATTAATTCAATTAATTCATTTTATTTTTTTAAATAGTTATTATATTTTTGTAAACTCCCCCTACCAAAAATGAATTTTTCTAAAATAAGATGAAATATGGATTCATACCCAACAAAATATGTTGATTTTTGATCTAAAAATCCATTTAAATGTTATTCCCAATTTTCAGGTAAAATATTTTTGTGTGATATTAATTTATTTACTATTTTCAACTTATAATTTCTGGCTCACATGGATTTAACCTATCTCACCATCTTAGTTTCTGGATCTGAATATATTAGTATATATATGTATTTTATTTACACAGTGTAAATGATTCATTTCATTATTTTTTTATAAAGAAACATGACTTAATAAATCGTATATATACCAGAGCTTTCAGCATTATTATAATGCCTCTTTTTTAAAAAAAATAACAATAACTGCTCCAATAACATGTTGGGTTTTTATTTTTTTGCCCATAAATTGGTGTGGGTTATTTGATACATTAGTATCTTATTTCACAAGAGAACATCCAATTTCAGAAATTTATGCATCCCTGTAGATCAAAAACAATTCCCCACCACCGTGTAGTCTTACCATAGGTGCACCGACGAAGAATATCTTCTGTTCTGTGAAATTTTATTCACATTCAATTGTGGAATAAAACAATAATATATTCCATGTAATATTATTTACATTAATTTATATCTAATGAAAAAATATCATAAATAATATATAATATTTATAAAAAATTAAGATTTTAATCACTGTGGTTTATTTGGGCCAATGTCGAATTTTTTTTTCAATGAAGGATCCATTGATAATCCATAATGGGAAATTATACAACCAATTATGGTACGTTATGTATAAACAATTCTCACATTCTAGATTTTTATTAGAGATTAATCTTTCCAGATTACTTCTAGTCAATCCTCAAATAATCTTCATGCTCATCCTGGATTGTTGAATACATTAGAATATCATCATTAATGACTACCATAAACTTATAAGGGACGTAGAAAAACACTATATTCATTTCATTAAAGATGATAATGGAGTTGTCGATATGTTTAAATGAAATCTAAATAACTCAATGTGTGCATACCTCATATGTAATTCTATCTTGGGAATTTTATATTATTTTTACCATAACCAATGACATCCAAATTGAAGATAAATCTCTAGAATGCATTGATGATCTCTCAACACATCAAAAAAGTAATCAAAATCTGACATAAGATTATTATATTTGATTATGTTCTTATTATATACAGAGAAAAAATTTATAATACTCATTTAACTATTATTATGATTAAAAAATTAATACATGCATACCATTGAGATAAACAAAATGAAATGAATTAGTTATCCAAATTCACTTAGAACACCTTCTTCAGCTGCAAAAACTAAATAGGAGGCATCTATAATGACACATTACAATAAGTATATAATGAGATATGAGTTATTAAAATATGTAACAACCCATGATTTCATATAACATTATCTCTATATGGTAAAGCAGTAAGTTGCGTTGTATGCAACTTTATGTTCTAAAACAACATGGCCAATCAAACTAGTTGTCATCAATAGTGTTATATAGTTTTTTAAATTTTATTTCTGAAAATGAAAATAAATTTTGGATTGGGAATAACAAAATTAGAATCGAGATAATTTTTTTTAATTTTATGATAATGTTCTATACATGATGAAGAGTGAAAAACACTGAATTGTTGTTTAAAACCAACTTTTTATATAAATATTTAACAATTTTATTATCATCTATTTTTGGTCAAAATAAATACACAATACCTATATAGGTTAAATGTATTCATTTGATTTATTTTATAATAAAATTAGACGTAAAAAAAATTTATTAATCATTTTAACTTCTCTTACCCACCTTCTAGGCATATTTTCAAATGTGCAAAAAAAAGTAATTTTATCTCTTTGATGAATTTAATTCCAAAAATCCAAGAGACACAGTTGATATCGAAAAGTGAAATGTGGTTCCATTGGATGAAAATAATATTTGGTGAATAATAGTTTTCCAATTTTATTTACCACAATTAAAAGTAAATAGGGTAATTAAATATTAATATTATATTATAATTACCCTAACACATGTCCAAATTATATTAGATAAGTATTTTACCACCAAAATCATCTCTAGTAATAAAATATGATCCTCTTTTATTCTCATGGATTATATTAGAACATTTTTTTAAGAAGTGTTAAAAGTTTTAAATTCAAATTTTTATAACTAAATCATTTTTAATATTGGGTTATACAAAAAACAAATTTTACTATAGATATACATTAGAAATAAAGAAATATTTCCTACATAATGGTAATTTATTTAAAAATTTTACACATTAAATAATTAAACTTATTTACGACACAGTGTTGATGGAATAATTACCTTATTAATGAAATATTGAAATAATTGAAATTATAAATATCCAAATATATGTAAATTGACAATTTTGATGCAATTCACTAATTTTTTAGGTTAATAGGACATTATAGGATTAATTTGATGTATTTTTTTTAATTAATCATGTTTGTTTGTCTTCCACAAAAACCCAATACTTAATAATTTCAAAATTGACATAAATGAGTTTTTAAAACAAATACTATATTATTAATTGATATAATATTCCTAAAAATAAGGTTTAGATGAAGGATATAGATAAGAATAGATATTTCAATAATGAACCACATGCGGTTCTCTTGTAATTTTATTGTATTTTTATTAACCATTTAGTATAATTATACAAGAATACATGGCAAGAGTTAAACTATTTAACTAAGAGATAAATCTAAATGATATGGTTAATATAGTGACCTTAAACTATCTAAAAGAAATTTTTTGAGTGTTTTTTAACCCATAACCACCTTATACTAGGATTATATCATTTTTGAACCATTATAAGATAAATACTATTGTATAATAAATTAATATTTCAATATTTCCCTAAAGTGACCCTCACCTCTCATATAATAGGGTACTTCTCTTCTCTCAAAATCACAACTCCAATGCCATTTGGCTCAGACATGACCTACCAAATTGACTTTACAAGTACCCTAAAATCATCATAGATGCTTTACATTGATCATTATTAATCCTATGGATCCCTTTTCATCAAATCAATAGAAAGAACCCAGAGAAGAGATAATTATTTCATCAAATCTTTTCAAGTTCTTTTCATCATCTGCTTCATATTTCATTGTTGTTTTCATACCAAAATAATATGTCATGTACTTTATACATACTTTTATGTTAATATAAATATGTTAAATCCATTTTCATTATTCTATCCGTCCTAAGAATGACAAAGTCACCATACGTATATATGTACGGTTTACCGTCTCTACGGCGTGGGGTAATTTGTTAATCAACAATTCATTATTTTTATGGTTATAATAATGAGTATAATTGATTTAAATAATAAATATAAAATTTTAATGATAATATATATATGATATCCTATCCAATTACACATGATTTCAAGATCATTAGAATGATATTTCTACTCGTGCGTATATTGGGATTACCGTCTCCACGAACACGATGAGATTCATTCCCCATTGTACCATTCAAGAATAAATTTCGTTTTATGATTAAAAAATAATGTTTCAGAACATAATATCATTCTATATATGAATCAAATACATTTTATCATTAGAAAACCTGACGTAAGTA
Organism: Viscum album; assembly: GCA_963277665.1. Classification (NCBI taxonomy): domain Eukaryota; kingdom Viridiplantae; phylum Streptophyta; class Magnoliopsida; order Santalales; family Viscaceae; genus Viscum; species Viscum album. The sequence goes on along the minus strand of OY728125.1, from coordinate 1,913,833,690 downwards.
ACATAACATATAAAGAAAAATGAATTAGTTATCACCCGAAATGACTATACAGCTGAAATATCATTAACAATGCAATATTAAAAGATCATATATAATGGAATGTTTATGTATGTGGTTCTTGTATAATTTAATATGAAATATTTCACCATTATAAAAAATTTCAACCTACCCTTGACTATGGAAATGTGCATAGTAATGGTAAATTTTACAGTCTCGTTATTATTTGAGGATGTTTTTAGCCAAGCATCTAATGGGACATCTTTATCACCCACATCTTTGTTTCTTAGAAATTTATTCCAAAACATTTTTATAATTTTCTATAATATGGGATAAATTAATTAATACCCTTGTTCTAATTTTTATAAATTTTTTTGAAAGGATTATTTTCATTGTTTTCCAAACAATGTAATTTATGACCTTTTCAACAATGGTAAGAATGTTTTTATTACTTATACGTCGGGTGCAGATATTTTCCGCCATTATAACATGTTTGTAGTTTCCCTTTCATGCATATAAGAATATTTTCATAATAAATGTTTTATTTTTTAATTATGTGACATTAAATTATTTAAAAACTGAAAGAGATATTTCTCTCAAATAGTTTTGATTTCATCTATCTCAACATCATTTGATGGATTTTACACTTTTTTAGAGTTAATTTATTATGACACAAGCATCGATGTTGTATTGAGGTTTTGTGATATTTTTAACTATGGAAGTTTTATTTTTATACCATTCAAGGATAATGGTTAATTTATTAACATTTTGTATTCTATTTATAATATGAATGTTTATGTTAGGTTTCATTCTTTTCATACAAGGATTTCATTGGACATAGTAAGTGATAGGTGGAGTCTGATATAGCTCCTCGATGCATCGGTAGGTCTAATGAGAAAAAATATTGTCTTGGAACAAGTCCTTGACAAAATATTATTTCTAGTATTGGCACGGGGCCTTTAATGTGTTGTTATGATGTCCAACATTATGCATTCCATGATTATGAAATTAGCTACTAATATCACATTTGATTATTAGACTAGTAGAATATCCATTTGAATAAGTAAATGGAATTATTTGGCTAATATGTTTACTATTACGTGGATTTTAAAGTTTAAATGTCTTTTTATTTAGTCATATACGTTTCCTTAAATATTTATTATTATTTATAATAGCTTCTACTATATAATTATCTTTACTGTGCATCTAAGCTCACCCCTTTCTTATGTTTTATTTTTCCTAGGATGTGAAAAAAAATATTACAATTGATGTGAAAGAATAGGCTAAGGGATATGATTGTGTTCAAAGGTAACACAATGTTTTTGTTTTTAAATGTTATAATGTAATGTAATACTTATGTATGTATCTAGTCCGTCTAAGGCTACTAAACTAATCAGTCTTTCGAGACTTGATCTTTTGTGATCATGCAAATGATATGTAATAATTTACCAACTATGGGTTACTTATGTTAGGTTTTTACATTTGGTATTAGAGGAAGTTTAGTATAATCATTGGAAACAAGAATTAGAAAAACAATGATTATAGAGCTTTACCCTAAGATAGATTTTAATGATTATTATAGTAGCAATTCCTAGAATTTTTGAATGTAGGTATTTTGTGAATTTTTCAAGAAACAAATCAATGTTTTGATATGAGCAGGTAGAGGCAACTCTATAACTTCCGTACCTAGGACTGAATACTCCAAAAAAGTGTTTTGGGATTGACCTGGGGTATCCTGGTTTACAATAATGGGTCGTGTTGTACTCTTGGTTATGACACACTCAGGGTATATGCTTAGTATAATTAAATTTTTCATTAAAACCCATTATAAAGGGTCTATGAGTAAATAATTCCTCAAAGAAATCATATTTATGATTATAGATTATATGAATTCACTTTTCAAATTACATTAGGTATTTTAAATGTTTGAAATTATGCATTGCAATTCATTAACAAATCTACTGTATTCCATTGTTTAGATATTATTCCTAATATAAGGAATGAGAACTTGAGAAATATGCATGATACAATGAGTATGAAGGATCATATATAGCATGGTCTTAATAAAAAATTTAGAAGGGAAATATTCACCCACATATTCTCATCATATGGATAAATAGTATCATGTGTTAATAAGAGAAGTAAATAATTCTTTGAGTCCTATGGTTTTAAATGGAAGCCAGCAAAGAAAAGTATTGTAGGTATTAAGATGGATAAAGGGATGAAAGGGAAGAAAGGAATGAAGGATTCTACCATATGTGATAACTATGGAAATAATAACCTTTTTAAATTCTTTAAGGGAATGGGATTTGGTTATAAGTGTGGTGAAATAGACCACCACGTACGTGATTCCAAGGGTAATAAAATGGTTTCAAATGTACAATTATTCGTCTTCAAGGAGTTCGTACACTACATGAATCAATGTCCCAATCATAAAAGTATACCCTTAATAATGCTATTGGATAATAATCATGTTATTATATTACCACAGATGAAATGGAATAATTAGTGTTCTTATATTTTTTTATTTTTTTATGGAATTTTAGAGTTGTATCAACGATGTAGTGGTTATATTAATTATTGAAATAAATAAGGATTATATTGCAATACTATTTCATTGAGGATTTGAGATTATATGGTAGTATGAAAATATACTCAACAACAAGTTACCCTTTTTTGAAAATACATGGATGATGGAAATATAATCTTTAATATAGTCCAGATACCGATGTATTGATTTTGGAATAAGAAATGATTGATTTGAATAAATTATATTGAGTATTCTTGACTACCTTATAATAGATTAATGGTATGTTTATTCCATAATTGTGGGCATATTAAAAAATTATGGATATATGGAGTATATCCTATATTCTATAAGGAATAAGGTAGAATGAATGTAATAAAAAACATATATGGTAATTATGGTTGTTACCATGTTTTAAAATAATAAATGATGATGTTATTGACATGTTATTACCTTGAAAAATAGATATTCAATATGTTTACCTTTCTTATAAATTTTGGGTTTTGAGTTTAGAAAAAAGTAGTTTGGATAAGACTAAAGGTTGGAAATAATTATGTTGGTCATGGGATACTATATTTTAAGGTTAAAACCTTTCATAAAATTAAGTTTGTTTGTTATAAAAAGGACAACCCAGAGGTCGGCCAATAACTCACCGCGTTTGGAAATGCTGCAAGACTTGATCCCACAATAGAAGGGAGGAAATGGTGCATGACCTACCATTGGCCTACATGATTTCCTAGTTTTTATAATTTAGTTTTTTTTAATTATATTAATTATTAATTATAAATATATTTTTTTTAACCCTATACGATTATGTTAACTAGAATATTTTTGAGTTCTTTTATCAGGGGAGTGAAAGATGAGTATGAGGTATAATATATTTAAAGGATGGTACTCTAATGGATAAGAATTCTTTTTTTTCATAATTCTATGAAGAAATTAATTCATAAAAATTTGGTAAAGGAACATTAAACGAAATACAATTATACTAATACCTTTTGTTTTATTGAACAAATGATATTTTATATCATCATATATTTGCGTCTTTAAGGCCCACAATTTTCCATTTATTGTTCACTTATTTGTGATGGATGACATCAATCACTTATTATAAATTTTTATGGTTTTCCTGTAATTATGTGTCTCTAATTTCCACCAATTTTCTCCTATTCCGAATCCTAATTTGGTGGATACGTTCTCATTTCCCTTTCCGTCTTATTAAGATTAAATTTATTAACCCTATTTTTTATTTCGATTTTCCACAGAGTTATTTTTTATTTTTAAACTTTTATTTTCAATGAACAATTTAAAAATTTTAGGGTATAATTTATGGATGGTGTGGAGAATATAACACCCCAATATTTCATAGTATGTTATCTCTTTAAGGTAATTTAATAGCTTGCGCTGTATGCAACATCGAGTTCATGCATACCACAACCAATAAATCTACTTGTTATGAGTAGTAATACCCATTTTCTAAATTTTATAACATTAATTTTAAAAAATGGACTTCATATTTTGTGTTGGAATATCAAAATTACCTTAGGGATAATTTTTGGTATTTTTTTAAAAACATTCAATTATTGATTAATAGTGAAAAACACTACATTTTTTATTAAAACCGACTTTTAATTTAAATAATTATTTATTTTATTTGAATATATATTAGGTAAAATTAGATAAATAATAACTATCTATGTTCAATTAAATTCATCAGAGTCTTTTTAAAATAAAATTAGATGCGTAAAATTTTATTAAATATTTTAACGTCTTTTACCCACCTTCTAAACAAATTAGAAAAGTTTCTTAAAACATAATTTTACTAAATCTGTGAATTGAATATCAAAAATCCATGTGTCACAGTTGACATTAGTATGTAAAATGTGGTTCAATAGGACAAAAATAATATTTTGAGAATATTAACTTTTACATTTTATTTACCGGGGATAAAAATAAAGAGGGTAATTAAAGATAAAATGATCTTATTATTACCCTAACACATGTCCTATTTATATGGGATAGGTGTTGTTCGTCCAAAATCAAACTTAGGAATAGAATATTATTTTATTTTATCTAATTGGATTATATTATTTCATTTATTGTTATTTTATTTAATGAAGAGTTAAAAGTTGTAAATACAAATTTTTATAAGTAAAAAAAAATTAATATAGGTTTATATATAAGATGAATTCAACGATAAATATTCATTACAAATAAGAAAATATTTCCTATGTAATGTTCTTTTATTTATAAGTTTTATACATTATATAATTAAATTTATTGATGACACAATGATGATGTAATATTTACATTTTTAATTAATGATTAAAATAATTGATATTATTAATATCCAAATAGATGTAAATTGTGACTTTTGATGAATTGAACTATTTTAATAGATTTATGTGACATGTTATTATTTATTTAATTTATTTTGTTAGAATAAATAAATTTTTTTGACAATCACAAAAACCAAATACTAAATTTTCTCCGAATTGACATAAATGGTTTTTTAAAATAAATACTATATTATTAATTGATATAATATTCATAAAAATATAAAGGTATAAAAATAGGTTAATATAATATTAGATATGTCCAAAATTAATATATTGGGGTTCATGTGGAATTTATAGTAATTATATTAACCATTTATTTAATAATACAAGAACACATGGTAAAAGGTAAACTATTTATCTAAGAGTTAAATTGAAAAGATAAAGTATATATGGCGAACTGATCATGTATAAATCCTATTGGTTGAGAATTTTCTAACCCATAACCACCATATCCTCAAAATAAATTCTTTGAATCAATTTTAAACAGAATATTATTGTATAATAAAATAATATTTCATGTTTTTTCTAAAGTGACCCTCACCCCTCTTATAGAAGGGTACTTATGCTTCTCTCAAAATCACACCTACAAACCCATTTTTCTCAGACAAACTCTTCTCAAATATCCTACCAGCTACCCTCAATTAATACTAGAGGCATTACATTGATCAGAATTCAATATAAGGATCCCTTTTTATCAAATCAAATGGATGCACCCTAAGAAAAGGTAATTTTTTTGTCACCTCTTTCAGAGTTCTTTTCATCATCCACTCCTTCTTTATTTGTTTTTTCGATGCCAAAATAATAAATCATGTACCTTATATATATTTAGATGTAATTATAAAGATGGTAAAACCATATTCAATATTCAATCCATCCTATGAATGACAAAACCACTATATGTGCGCACGTATGGATTACCATCTCCACGTCGTGGTGTTGTTTGTTATTCAACACTTCATTATATTGATGGCCATTATAATGATTATCACTGAGGTAAATAAGAAATATATCATGTTAATGATCCTTTATATATGATATACCATCAAATTACCTATGATTTATCCATCAATATAATGATAATGTCACTCATGAATACGTACAGAATACCATCTCCACAAACGTGATGAGATTCATTCTCCATTATAACCATTAAAGAATAAATTTATTTTTGTGTTGAAATTTTATTTTTTAAGAACATAATATCATTATGTATTTGAATTAAATTAATCATATCCATAACAAACACGACCTATATAAAAAAATATATAAATGAAAATGAATCAGTTAACCCTCGAAATGATGATATTACTGAAATATCATTAACAAAGAAATATTAAAATATAATATATGATACCATATATATTTATCTTGTTCTAGAATAATTTAATAACAATTATTTCATAATTATATATTAGGCTAACATACCCTCAACTAAGTAAATGTAAAAGGTATGGGATAATTTCACAATTTTTTTATTATCCGAGGTTTATTTTATGAAAGTATCTATTAAGACTTATTTATCATCCACATCTGTTTTTCTTGAAAAATTTATTTCAGTACATTTTTATTATTTCCCATAATATGGGTAAAAGTCATTTATACCATAGTTATAGTTTTTATAAATTTTTTAATATAATCATTACGTCGTATTCCAAACAAGGAACTTTATGACCATTTCGAAAAATTAAGGTAGGAATATTTTTGTAACTTATATAGCTGGTGCCGCTATTTTACACCATTATAACACCATATACGCTTCTCTTACAATCATATAAGAATATTTTCCAAATAAATGTTTTCTGTTAAAGTTAAGTGACTTTTAAATTATTTCAAAATATAATGAAATATTTCTACCAAATAATTTTTATTTCTTCTATTTCTACATCCTATGATGGATTTTTCACATGTTGGAATTTTATTTGTTATGATACAATCATTCATATTGAATTGGAGGATTTGAGATATGTCTGACAATGGATTTGTTTTTTTCCTACTATTCTAGGATTATGGTTAATGTATTAACATTTCATATGCTAGTTTTAATATTAATGTTTATGTAATGTTTCATCCTTTTCATATGAGGAATGAATTGGTGTTACTAAGTGATGGGTGGAGCCATCTATATCTCCTCAATGAATCGGTAGGTATCATGAGAAAAACAAGTGTCTTGGAAATTGTCCTTGACAAAATCTTATTTCTATACTTGGAACAAGGCTTTAACTATGGGGTTATGATGTCATGAATTATGCAGTCCATCATTATAAAATTATCTATTGATATCACATGTGATTATTCGACTAGTAGAATATCCACGTGAATAATTAAATGGAATTATTTTACTTATATTTTCATTATTAAGCTTATGATTATATTTAAATGTATTTTTCATACTCTAACACAATTTCTTGAGTGTTTATTCTTATTTATGATAGTTTCTACTCAAATATTATCCTTACTGATCATCTAGGCTCACCAATTTCTTATGTTTTATTTCTTCCCATGATTTGAAGAAGTATATTACAGTTAACCTAGCAGAATAGGCTACGAGATATGAGTGTGTTCAATGGGATCACAATGTTGTTTTTTTTCATTTCATAATGTAATGTAAAACTTATGTATTTATCTTGTACTTACAAGTATATTAAACTAATCACTCTTTTGGGACTTGATCTCTTGTGATCATGCCAATCTATATTAATAATGCACCAACACTGGGTAACTAGGGTCAGGGTGTTAAAAAATACAACTTATTGAATTATGAGAATACAATAAGACTCTTAAATAAATACATTTGAATTTTCACTAACAAAATTCATACAATAAATGTTGAGGGTCTTCCCAACTATTTTAGATAAATAATACTCATGAATTTGAATTAACAAAAATATTATGCAATTAAAATCATTTTTATATTTATGTTTATAATCCCACAAATATAAGAAAATATGTTTATTCAAAATGTCATATGTGACATTCCATCATTGGAGATTAATATGAAATCAATATATTGAGAGATAATTCATTAAAAAAATCACATAAAATACAACATCAAAAGGAATGAATATAATTTTAGAAAACCTACAACCAAAATATTATATCATAAAGGATCTATTTTATTATGATTTTATCATCTTAACATTTGGTGTTCTTACTAATAATTCAATACCAAATAATTTAGGAATTGATGTGTAACATTATCTTATTTTATTTTATGTAATTTTTAAGTCTGGATTTAATTTCAATATTTGTTTAGAGGAATTTAACTGAATTTCAATGATGGGGATGCTTTTTCATAGAAAATGACAAAAAAATCAGGGATGTATGATTATTATAAATAATAATATTTGGTTATAAATGGGTCAATGGTTTGAGAGGATACTATTTTGGGTATGATATATTTTTTATGTTGTTTTGTTTTCTGAATTCTCTAATTTTTCTTCATTATCCTCAAACGTAATTTTATTCTTATATTATTTATTTTTGAAATATATGTCCATTATAACACAATCATAGAGAATTTATTATATAGAAATCATATTTACACTATGATATAATTGGTCTAAATTATTTAGACAAATAAATTTCTTTATCAATTTATGTGAAAATTTATACATTTATGATATAAACAATTGATATAGGTTAAAACTAACTCATTCCCAAAAAATTTAATTATGATGAAATAAAATTTTCTTTACTCATTACATCAGAACTCATCTTAGAAACCCTTCGCTTCCTCTTGTGAGAAATGAGTGATTCCTTCCCTTATAGAGGTCTTCATTTTATGGATGATCCCCAGCGAGTTCCCTCACTCTGGTTTTCTCCTCCTATACTTTAATCCACTTTTATACTAGGATGATATCATTTTTAGGATTGAATAAGTGCTTTATATTAATTTATCTGATTGGTTATTCACTTGATGTCCTCCTTCGAATATGTTCTTCATTGGTGTTTTCCCATTTCTTATGTTGATTTGATAAATAATTAAAATAAAGATTGTTTTGTGTGTTTTTCCCAACATTATTGAAATTTATAATGTTTATTGATTATGAATTACTATTTGAATAATTTTAAACACATATTTAATATTATTCATTATTGATATTGAGAATGGTATAAATATCTTGGAAATTTTCAATTAATAAAAAATAAATTATTGGTAAGAGTTGAGAAATATTGATTGCATTATTTGGACATTTATTTTGAGATTAATGGGTTAAATTGAATGGAAATTTTAAAAGTCACGAATTCATGAAAACCAATGATTATTTTAAAAAAAATGTTAAAAACTAATTGTGTGAAATTTTATTTTGAATTGATATGAAATTATTTATTTTATCATGATTGATTGATTGAATAAAATTTGATTATATTTATCTAGTTGTATATTCGAAGAACATTCTAGGATATGACCCCAATAAATGGACTGATCATGATATCTAAATTGTATATATATATATATATATATACTGTAGTATGATTTTTCCTTAATTGGGTGTTGATTCCTAATAGACTATGTCTTAGGACATGTGCACACATTGATCTGAGATCACTGATTGAGTAGTCTAAGGATAATATTACATGAAAATAATGTACTTATTGGAAGGAACCATGTTTCTTTGATATATAGGTTTTGATTATTACATTACATTTACTTATATAACAATTTCAGTTACTACAAATGTTTTATTAATTTATTATTTAAAATTTCCATTATATCTTTTTTTATAAATATTTCAGCATTATATTATTAAGGAATGTTTTATTGAAAATAGAGAATTTTGTTCCATGAAATGTATTATTTTAATTAAATGATTCTTTTTTTAAACTGTTATGGAATTGAAAATGGAAAAAAAATTACTTCCTAGTGTGATTTATATCATATAGACAACTTGGATTTGTATATTGATTAGCATCTTCTTGTTTTTATCAAAGGAGTAGTTCTATATAGATGTTGTTGTTGTTTTTGATACTTGGGACCAAGAGTGATGGATGTGAACAATTGAGATGTGATCCACCTGCTACATATGAAATTATTTTATCGTAACCTTGGAATACATTCTATCAATATGATGATGTACTATTACAGAATTTTTTTATATATTTGATTATAGTACATTCACTCTTTTCAGTGTTGATCATACTCAATTGTTTAATTTATAATCTTCATTATGGTCAAAAAAATTATTCTATTATGATTCTTATATGATTCTAGATTCTTGTTTCCACCTGTAGAGGACCTGGAACACACTTTGATAAATGTTTGGGTGTACATGAGTATCATTGTACCAGGGTATCGTTGATGGTATGAAAAAATAGGTAATATAGCTCTAGGGTGGGTTGTGTACTTTTCTATGATATTACTATGAAATTAAATTTTACTTGTATACTAGAGGTGGGATGGATGGGGCATAGGAAGTAGTTGTTAGTGAGTGAATTTTCATATCTCATCCTGATGATCCTAACGTCATTGTGGATGTTTGAGAAAATAGTATTGAGAAATTTTTTCAAATTATTCTATAATTTTCATGATTTTAATATGAGTATATTTTAAAATCAACTTGAATTATTATTTGATGAAATTTATATTCTTATTATTTTTATTTGAGTTTATTATACATTTATACTTTATTATTATTTTAATGGTATCTATTGATATTTTTTATAACTATAACTCCATAAATATGATTGAATATTTAACAAGATTATGTTTCTAATGAACCATGATATCTGAATCTTATGGTTGATTGGAAAATTTTGTGAGATAGTGGTGTGTGTGTTCTAATATTTGGTATACGAAAATACACAAGATCCTTGTTATTCACCTCTATTGAAACCCATAATGGATGGATATAGATATTCTTCTTAAGAGAATATTTTTTAGAAACATAATTTCTTCATTTTTTTGGATGATCCTACAAAGGATGAGGTTTGGTTAAAAAAATGGAATTAATTTTGGAAATCTTGGAAATTCGAGAATCTATAATGATGAAATGTATAAAGTTCCAACTAAAGGTAACTTGTATGAGGTTTTAGAATTTTATGGGGATGGAGAAGAATTTTGAGGTATTGGAATGGAATGATATTAGTGTTATTTGAACTACAATGTTATAATTTTGGTGGATGGAGTTGTTGAATATAGTAGCTTTTACCACACAAGAGAAAGGTGTAAAGATTGGCATATAGTATGTGATGTATTTTCTTAAGATTATTCATTTCTATCATGAGTATTATCCAATGAGAAGATGATGGATCAATGTTTCTATATGGGTCTCTCACATAATATATAATTATATGTTTTCTATATATTGTTAAAATACTATGTTGATGTGATCAATAGAATGTTCCTGTTTGATCTAGATGTGGCTTCATATTTAAGATCATTTCGAGTTCCATTTTCTCCATATGGTAGTATATTGATATTATTTGGGTGAAATATAACATCTGATGAGTCTTATTGTGGGTCTAGATTAAATTTGTAATAAAAATATCTAAATTTCTTTTTAAGGGAATACTAGACTTTTTCTCAAGTGGCAATTTTCTACATTCATGATGTGTTTTCCTTGTGGCATCCATGATCTATTGTATTTGGAGGCCAGTTAAGAACCCAAAAAATGGTTCCCAATTGCATTCATAATTAATAGAGTGGAATGTGTACATATTCGCCAAAAATTAATGTGGTGAATCCCCATCCTCCAATAATAATTCACATTCACATGTGAAATAGGCTATATAGGAAGATAATGTTTTTCCAGTGTTTGTTGGAGCAACCACCACTATGCCTTCATTTCTAGTGACTCATTAACTTGATAATATCATATCTCAATCATTAATATCAACCCATTTAGGTAATTTTTGGAATCATCATATGAATATTTTGTCTTTTATGATTGATATTACTACACACATCAGAATGAAAAGAATGTGTTTTCTTTGGTCTCTTTCTTGGGTTTTACTTTTATCAATGTCCATGTTTATAAGGAGTTTTTTATTCTTGATATGAAACATATTGATATAATTTTTTGGATGGATTGACTAATTGATCAAATGAAATGGATATAATATTTTCATTGACATATATTCAATACCCTATTAACATTTGTTTTCATGTATTTATGGGAGAATAGGACCCATGTTCGAGTTGTGCAAGGAATTTGTTATCTTGGTGGGTTGGGTAAGGTCAGTGTTTTCATTGGACAGGAAGAATAAATATTTTTGGGATGGTCGTACTTTAGTTTTTACTATGTTTCCTCTCATTGTTTCTATCTCATTTTTATTCCTTTCCACTAGTAACAGAGGTAGATTATTCAAATGATTTAATATGTAGTAATCATTGATTTTTTTTTGATTTTTACTTAATGAATCCATTCTAGTAGAAATAATTGATAGCTTAGATGTATAGATATTTTGATATTGTTTTTATACACCTGACTGGGAGTCCATTGGATGTACCTGTTCTATTTTTGATGAAATTTGATGGAAAAATTCAACTATGTGTTAATTATAGAAAACATAATCCTATTATGGTGGTGAAAAATTATTCATTTCCATATATTGAGGATATTTTGTTTCTATTTTAAAGGATCAATATTTTTTTAGATACTGATCACCTTTTTAGTTATCCCTTGATGATAATAAATGAGTCCCATGTTGAAAAAAAACTTCTTTAGGAGTGTTTTTGTCCTTTTTGAGTGAAATTTAATGAAATTTGGTCTATCCCATGACCCAATAGTTAATAAATCGCTAGTTAATAGGTTATTACCTGATTACCTTAACTCATTAGTGGTGGTTTTTATGGATTGCATCCTAGATCGATATCTTACTGAGAAGAGAAATCTTTTTTATTTGGTATTTTCTTTGGAAGCCTTGAGAAATAATTAGCTTCATAATATGGTGTCCAAATTTTATTTAAGTATTCATGTAGTAATGTTCATTGGACATGTGGTCTCAGAACATGTTATTTTAGTTAATTCTGAATTATTTTAAGATATTATGACATGGTAGAAACTGTGTAATACATTTGAGATTCAGAGCCATTTTGGAATGGAATGATATTTCCATATATTCATAAATTATTTTTCAATTTTGGATTATCCATTGAACAATTAAAATTAGAAAATATTAATGTACACTGGATATGAGAAAATTTGGATTTTCATTATTGAGATGAAATTTATTTTTAATTTTGTGCGAGTGTAGACTATTCTAGTGGCCAAGATGGGATATGTTTTATTCATTGATGCATTAGTTTGAGAATTTTATTGTGTCATTATAATAAGTGATCATTGTAACACCCCTAAAATTGAAAGTACAATTTTCTATCGAATGGAGTGTATGATAGGGAAAACCAAGTGTAAAAAGAGAATATAATAATCAGATACATTACAATACATTTTCCATACTAATTAAATATAATATATTCAATAACTTCTATGGCATGAAACACTGAGTTATCATTTTTAACATGGAAGATTTATCTTCTTTTATGTATAACATTACACATAAGAGACACCTTTCATGACTGCTTGTGTAGCACCCATGACTGGAATTCACCAAATAAAAATGGATCGATGAAGCATTACTATTTTATAGAGTATTATATAACAAAGTTGTTATTTTAGAGGTTATTAATAGTATTAAATAAAATTTGAAAATTTATGGTTTATATAAGTACAAAATGAATTCATGGAATAAAAATTAACGAGAGAAGTATATAAGAACCAATTTTATATAAAATAAATATAAATATAAATATATTTACTAATGGGTTTTATCATAATTAAAATAATTAACTACAATTAGTTAATAATTTTAATGAATAATATATGTTATATATTTAATTAAATAATTTTTTTATTCAAGCTTTATATTTTAGAGGAATAAGATAATAACAAACTCTATTTTACATATAAATAAACATATTTTTATAAAGGAAATTTTAACATAGTTTAATACATAAACCATTTTAAATAATACTTTTGAAACATTAATTGACTTTTTATTTCAATAGCAGACATCATATTAGAAATGAAAACATAATAACTAAGTTAGTGTAGATTTTTTGTAAATTGTTTTGAAATATCTATTTTTTAAATTAATAGTTTAAAATACTGTATTTAAATTCAAAATTGTTTTTAATAAGAGTTTTATAATGTAAAAGCATCTTATAAACATTTTTCAAAGTTTAATGACATCATATATTTATAAATTAATACAAATTATGTCGTTTTAATCAAATTCTCTTTGAAATTTAATTCAAAAACATATCAAACATCAATAAGTTTTCTCTTTAAAACCCTACATTTTCGTACAACCAGCACGATTAAATGTAAATCAATATATTACAATAATATGATTGTAATTTGGAATATTTGATTTCATATTTTGAATAAAAATAATTTAAAGCTTATAATATTTCATACTTTATTCGACCATATATGTTAGTGAAATTAATTACAATTTATCACAATTATTAATGAAAACAATAATCATAATAAATTTCCAATCCTTTAGCTAAGTGGCACAAATGACATATCCAATTTTAAAAAACCCATTTTCAATACATAATTCATCCATTGACATTTATTTATTCATTTCTTGGGTTTGAGATGGAATTTTGTAGGTAGAAACATGGGTCACCTAACTTGTTTTCAAAATACCAAGTGAGTCATTTTCCTCTACTATAAAAGGCCACCACTTTTCCCACTTACGCATATCTCATAAAACACATAGGTTTGTCCATAATCTACCCAAATATATTCCCAACATTCATCCCTTTTAATGTGAATCCTTTTTTAGGGTAGGAGTATTTCAAAGGAATCCCATAGGTATAAACCAGAAGAAGTTACCCAATTTGTAAGGTAGTAATTTCCAATGATCTATTTTCATTCATTAATTTTATAACACCTCAAATATTATTCTTACATGTTCATATAAAAAACCATTATCCTAAACATACTGATATGTTGTTATATTATAGGTTATGCTTATAGATACCTTATCCTTTTACACATAACATTACATGATTTTATGCATAAATATACATTAGAGTACAAGACCAAGATCATAAAGGCTAGTCTCTTGGAATACTAGGCTCATGAAACTGAAAACATTAAAGATAAAAAATCACTATATTATTTAATGATTATATAGGGATCCTAACGTCCTCTGAGACTTTACATATACATAGGGTACCTTTGGGATCTCATAAACAAAGGTGTGTGCTAATTTTCTAGTAAAGAAAATCTAACATAACAATAAGGCTTCAACACCTGCGACTGAGATCATGAATTAATGATATAAAATTGAATGTAGAATCATAATATATAAACATGGGATCATATAAACATGAATTCAAACTATTGGGGAAATAACATAAATCAGGACACTCCTTTCCCATAGAAGAGCACAAGTCAATGCTGACCACCAATACCAATGCACATGGTTGCACGAGTCAAGGCTAAATTCCATGACCATTGCACATAACGACCCATGAGGAAAAAATTACCCAATGTATAGGAGGGATATCAGGGTGCACCCATCTTATCCTGAGCATGAATATGATTTCCACATAAATAATCATACATAATCAATCATACATAAACATAAGGGAACCCATGGAAAGAAATGGATATCACATGCATGTCATTAAGCTTAACAAATGGGAATAACATAATAGTGTCCATGAGAAAAGGAATTAAAACATAAATGTAAATTAATAATGAAAAATATGAATATATAATGGTATTTTATGTCAATAAGAAGTGACAACATGTAAGAAGAGTTTTTATTAAATTATTAGCATTAAAACATTTTACTGTGATTCTAAAGAAAATACTAAAGACCATTTAAAATAAAAAATGGAATAATAATTTATAAAAATCTAATATGGAAATAAGATGCATTACATGATGAAATATTGACCATACATAAATAATGGTAACATAAAAAAATTAGACTGTACCTTAAATAAGGTAAAAATTTAGGAAGATCCGTAAAACGAGTTTTTTTATTTGGAAGTATCGGGGATGGAATCACATAAAAGAATGAATATATGAAAAATATAATGAAGAATGGATCTTGAAACATTATATAGGAGAATATAAATATTTGGTATCATTTTATATACAAATAATATACAAGGTAAAAAGAAAGATAGTGCAACCCGAAGGAATAAAGGTTGTTCGGGTAGAATCCCTTACTGAATATTAGCATGGAAACACATGTACATTGGGGGTAAGAAATGAGAGATAAAGAGATTTATAATACTATAAAAATAATTAGGATTTTATGGAAAAAGAGAAATATAATACCCCATCATTAGGAATTATATGTAAAAAGCTAGAGGAAAATTTTCAATATAAGTGAAATAGAGAGGATCTCTTACATTAAGTATGATGGTGTTCTTAGAATGACATTAATGACCTAAATTGTAACATCCCAGGTAAATAAAGAATAAAGAATTTTCATATTTATTAATATTTACGAATTAAATATTAATTTAAATTAAAAGGGGTTTCTACGTTCAATAGCGTACTTGGTACACAACGATGAGTTTCTTTGAAAACTTACATTGCACACAAGTAATAAAATAATATTATTTTAAATGTTAGTTAACGAGTAGCCGTTGTACTGAAGGGAATGGATAGAAATAACTAAAATATGATTATATATGTTTTAAATGTTTTTACATTTACCCAATAAAAGATAAAGGCTTAAAATACAGAAAGAGTTCAATTTTAGGCATTTATACCCTAATTTTCACGAAAGGTCCACTTATCACCTTTTGAAGGAGAACCGTCATTAAATATAGTTTTGATCACTCTTATACATTCTTTTGGAGCAAATATAACTCTTCTTTAGAATCGGGACATCTAAATTTACTTTGTGTAAATTTTTGGTACCTTTTTGATAAAGTTCATTTTTTAATGAATAGTGTAAAATGTTGTATTTTAATTCAAAACCTCTTTTTAATCTAAATTATATATATTATTAGATTATCTTTTGAATTGGTTTTAAAGTGAAATTAGAAAATATTTTTACCATTAAATCCAATAGTGGTCGTTGGAATTAATTTCATTTTGAAAACGGACTTAAACTAGTGTCAATCTTTTGATACTTATTGTTTCATAAAAACACGCTATTTGCTATGACTGCAGGAATTAATTATTAAATTAATTAATGTGACTTATATGTATTGAATTTTGTAAAATAGACTTCATTTTTTAATTCAGAATATCAAATATAGCTTAGGGTGAATTTTTGGTAATTTTCTAAAAAACTTTGATTTTTGATGAATAGTGAAACCACTAAGTGGTACTTATAAAGACTGATCTTCTGTTTAAATGAAATTTTGCCATCATTGTGTTTTGAATTTCAAAAATCCGACATACATGGTTGTCATTAAGAAGTAAAATGTGGTTCAATGAGATTATAATAATTTTTTGGTGAATAGTAAATTATTAAGTTCTTAATCGCGATTAGAGGTAATTAGTGTAATTTAAGGTAAAAATGATATTATAAGAATGTGAAAACACCATAAAACTTGTCCTACCCCTATTGGGTGAGTCATGGACGACCAAGACAAGCCATGGGACAACTTGGGGACCCCATGGAGACACTTTGGTTTGGAAATGACATAAATAACTTTTTATTTAATGTTAAAATTAAATTGACAAAAACATGAGTTGTTTTACTATAACAATTTTTAAGTAGGGTTACACAGATCCAAATTTTGATTATAAATAGTCATTGGGAAGCTAAAAAGATTTCCTACATCATAGTATTTTTTTTATAATTTTTAGACACTAAATAAATTAAATTATTTATGACATAATAATGATGCAGCGATGACATCATTATTTGAAGATTTAAATAAAATGGAATGATAATGTAAAATATATGAACTACACATTTCCAAAACCAATTGGATGAGTGGATTTCGAACCCTTATCACCTTATACACGAATTATTTCAATGTGGGACCTTTTTAAACTGAAACACATTTTCAAATAAAGTAATATTTCTTTACTTTCCAAAAGTGCCCCTCCTCTCCTCTTATAAAAGGCCCCCACCTCTACCACCTTACACACACTCCTCAGGCCTTTGGCTCGGCCAAACCCTGCCCAATTACTCCCTCCACATCCCTATCCTCATCCTAGAGGATCCCTTTGGGCATAATCCTTTCAAAGTAAGACTTTAATATCAAATCAAAAGTAGTTACACTTTTAAAGGTAATTCATTCTCTCTTGTTCATTTGATTTATTTTGCTTCTCCAACCCTCTAAACTCTTTTTATTTACTTATTTTGTAACAAAACCAGTATCTTCAATATACTAGGATTTTGTTATAAGATTTATTCGAGCTACACTCTGACACAACTACAAAAAATGGTTAAAGAACATACGGTTTCCGTGGATGGCGAAATTCTACCTCCCGAATCGATGATTGTTCAATACTCATTTAACACCTTCAACGGTGGCCATTATGATGTCACTATTTTTATATATGATATATAATATGTTTATTTTTTTCTTTAAGCTTATTTATTTTACATTTTGGTCATACCTTTATGGTTTCCATTATGGGTAAACACGATATCTTCATTTAAGGAAGTGCGGACTACCGCCCCCTCAAAGTGATGTGATTCGTTAATGCCATATGTGGGATGTGTAAAGGATGGATTTAAAGTTATTATATATAATTTTATACTATAATTATAATATACCTCTATATCATTATTATTTCCTTCCATTAAAGTATGAGATAGAAATGAAAGTAGCGTTCATGCGTACGTACGGCTTACCGTCTCCATGAACGGTGCATTTCATTTATTATCCCCAAATGTAATGTACTATTAAAAGTACATGTATATAATGGATATATATAATTAATGATATATCTAAATGATGAATATAATTCTGGAATTAAAATATACATACATCTCATTTAGTTTTAATTCCATTAATACGACAAATAAATGAAAGTAGCGTTCATGCGTACGTACGGCTTACCGTCTACATGAACGGTGCATTTCATTTCTTACCTCTAAATGAATATGTAATATTATAAATACATGTATATGCTGGATATATATGATATATATGATATCCAAATCAGGAATTTCATTCTGGATATAAAGAACTTTTGACCACACGAACAACATATAATTGTAAGAAGTCAACTTTCGACTTAAGAACCAAATATTGACAAAACAAACATTATTAACTTAAATGGTTAAATAATGTTTATAACATGGCAATAAGTGATATAAAAGGAATAATGAACTTTAAAAAGGTTCTTAATCAGGTATAAATTAACTCATGTTTATTATTCAGGACGTTAAAGAACGATCGAGTCAAGTCGGACCCGAGGTAAGGGACTTCGTCTCAATCTCCTTTCATTGAGGCATATTTCGTTTTATACACAACTTTATTTTATACGGTGTATAAACCCCTTTGAATTTTATTTTATACACAAGGAATCTTTTTCTATGAAGCATTTTACTAAATGACAAAAAGGAATGTTTTTTTAACGTACGTGGTGACAACGACTATTTCCGCCGCCACGAGTATTATTTGGTCTTTGGCTTCCTCAACAAGTCGTAATGTTTTTAAAATAAAATAAATACCATATACTCTTTTATGTATTTTGTTATTGAAAATGGTTTTGATAAAGGATTCTATTATGTCAATATATTTATGATATATTGTGATTGAAATGTGGAAATGTTATCTTTCCTTTATATTGGTTTTAGGTTTTATGATTTTATATTGGTACTTGGACATTTTAACGGGTGGTTACGTTATAAACCATATGACGGGTGGTTCCGTGAATACCAGGATGGGTGGTTACGTTATAACCTCTAATGCATTGGGTATGGAAGTCGGCCGTATGGCTATTCCATTAAGTATGTATGGAAATTGGCCGTATGGCTATTCCATTAAGTGATATGTGTGGAAGTCGACCGTAAGGTTATTCCACTTAAGTATGTTTATGTCCCAAGTTACCTTTATATATGTTATGTGTTCATTATAAGGGTTTTATAGTAATCCTTTGGTTACAAAAAGGTAAGTAATGATACTTTATTCAGTGAAGAGTTTTATTACTTCATAAAGGTGAAAAATATTACTTTGATAAAGTATACATGGTTTACTTGTTGTTTTGATAAAATAAAAATTTTCATTCTTTGTGTATCCCTTACTGAGCTTTTTATGCTCACCCCAAGTTTTTTTTTGAAATGTTTTTCACAGTAATTAATGTGGAATAGGGTCAAGGATGGGATCAAGGGAAAGTCATGCTTTATAAAACATGGAACTAGACATGTTTCTTTTTAAGATTTTTTTTATTATTCTATGGAAACTTAGTAGAAGTGTCTACTTTGTAATCTTTTGAGATGTAATAGTCATGTTCTAATTCTCTAAAACTCTAAACCTGAAAAGATCCTCAACGTGAATTATTCATTTAATTCAATATTAAGTAAGGTTTAAGACCGGGGCCTTATAGTTGGTATCAGAGGTCGGTTTAGACAACTTTAGGAGTTAGAAAAGTGTTAAATTATAATATGATTGAAATGATATAGCATTTACAGATTACCATGTTGCTTCACCTAAGATATTTCTGTGTCCAGAATGGTTTTCCGCAGAGGAAACAAAGCAGCTATGTTGGGACGAGATCAGGAGGAAGATAACCTTCTAAATCAGCAAGCTGAGATGGTCGGAATCAGAACTGAATAGTTTGTTGCAGTGATGGAACAGTTGACTCAGGCTATAAATGGTGGTGGTATCCATGCACGATATCAGCCAGATCAACCGCAGATGAACATGTCAGTGGTGGAACATTTCACGAGGCAACATCCCCCATCATTCAGAGGATCATATGACCCTGTGCAAGCTGAAGGGTGGATTATAGCACTGGAGAAGATTTTTGATGTCATGGGGTGTTTAGAACATCAAAAGGTTAGTCTTGCTGTTTACCGTTTTGAAGGTGAAGCTGATCAGTGGTGGTCGATGGTAAAAAATATAAGGGATAGTGATGAGTTTGAGGATCTTCACTGGGACGAATTCAAAGGTATGTTTCTTGAGAAATATTTTCCTAATGTGGTTCGTCTTAGGATGGAAAAGCAGTTCCTAGAATTGAGGCAGGAGGATGATTCAGTGGCTGCTTATGAAGAAGAGTTCACTCGATTGGCAAGGTATGCTCCAAACTTCATACAAGATCTTGATAGTAAAATAAACTGTTTTTACTCAGGGTTAAAGCCAAAGTATCGAAGGGATTTAGCTTCTCGTGAGTTCAAAAGTTATGAAAAACTTGTTCGATGTGAGGAGAAGGTGGAAATGGAGTTTGCCGATGATCTGGTGTTCTATGACAAACAACAGAATAAGAGGTCTAGTTGGCAGGAAAAGGGGAAGAATTCATCAAAGAAGCAAGGAGGTAAGAAAACAAAATATCCATCCTGTGAGAAGTGTGGTAAAATGCATCCTGGAGAATGTTTATCCAAGTCTGGAAAGTGCTTTCAGTGTGGTAAGTCTGGTCACATTTCTCGTAACTGTAAGGAAGATGATCAAGCAGGAAATGAAAAGCCAACGGTAAGATGTTTTAAGTGTAATGAAATGGGTCATTTTGCAAATGAGTGTCCAACGAAGAACTCAACTGGGAGAATGCAGCCAGACTACAAGCAGAAAGGGGTGGTAAAATCCTTTGCAACAACTTCAGTAGATGTTGGGCCATTGAATGAAGTGGTATCAGCTCCAGGGAGCTCAGTATTTTTCAAAGATTGACTTGAGGTCGGGGTACCATCTGTTGAAAGTAAAAGAAGCAGACGTTCTGAAGACTGCATTCCGTACTAGATATGGCCATTATGAATTTTTAGTTATTCCTTTTGGGTTAACCAATGCACCCGCTGTATTCATGGACCTTATGAATAAAATTTTCCATGAGTTCTTGGATAAGTTTGTGTTTGTGTTTTGAGGTTTGGGAAGAGGTTATGTGTGCCTTGTGATTCACAGTTGAAGAAAGAGTTGTTATGTGAAGCTCATAGTTCTCCGTTTTCAGTTCATCCGAGCAGTACTAAGATGTATAGAGATCTGCGGGAGTATTACTGGTGGGATGGAATGAAAAGAGACATTGCTGATTTAACTGTGAAGTGTTTGACATGTCAACAGGTTAAAGTAGAGCGGCAGTTACCAAAAGTAATGCTTCATCCTTTACCAGTGCCAGAGTGGAAATGAGAGAATATATCCATGGACTTTGTTGTGGGATTACCGAAGACATCTCGAGGTAATAATGAAATCTGGGTTATTGTTGATCGCTTGACCAAATCTGCTCATTTCCTTGCTATACGAGATACTTTCTCTCTTGATCAACATTCCCGTCTGTATCATAAAGAGATAGTCAGGTTACATGGAGTTCCTCTCTCCATTGTATCGGATCGTGATCCCAGGTTTACTTCTAACTTTTGGAAAGGCCTTCAAAAGTCGTTGGGTACTGAATTAAAATTTAGTACAGCTTTTCATCCTCAATTAGATGGGCAGTCAGAACGAACAATTCAGACATTGGAGGATATGCTACGAGCTTATTCTATGGATTATCAGGGAAGTTGGGACCAATATCTTTCTTTGGTTGAATTTTCATATAATAACAGTTTTCATTCTAGTATACAGATGGCACCATTTGAGGCATTATATGGGAAGCGGTGTCGAACTCCAGCATTTTGGAATGAAGTGGGTGAAAGGAAGCTGATGGGACCAAAATTGGTAGAAGAGATGGCAGAAAAAGATCTGTTGATTCAGAAGCACATGAGAACAGCTCAGAGCAGGCAGAAGAGTTATGCGGATAACCAGAGGAAGGATCTATCTTTCGAGGTTGGTGATCATGTTTTTCTCAAGGTTTCTCATTAGAAAAGTTTGATGAGATTTGGTAAGAAAGGAAAGCTGAGTCCAAGGTTTATTGGACCATATGAAATTCTGGAGAGAGTTGGATCAGTTGCATACCAGGTGGCTTTACCTCCGAGTTTATCTCAGGTACACAATGTTTTTCATGTTTCAATGTTGAGAAAGTATATGCCAGATCCATCTCATGTTTTGAGTCCAGAGGTAGTTCAGCTGGAAGAGAACCTATCTTATGAGGAACAACCAGTCCAGATTCTTGACCACAGGGTGCAAGAGTTACAGAATAAGGTGATTCATCAGGTAAAGGTTTTTTGGAAAAACCATGTGATTAAAGAGGCAACGTGAGAATCTGAAAATGCTATGACGGATAAATACCCCCACTTATTTTGATAAGTGAATAAAATTACGAGGACGCAATTCCCAAAAGGGGGGAAGGATGTAACATCCCAGGTAAATAAAGAATAAAGAATTTTCATATTTATTAATATTTACGAATTAAATATTAATTTTAATTAAAAGGGGTTTCTACGTTCAATAGCGTACTTGGTACACAACGATGAGTTTCTTTGAATACTTACATTGCACACAAGTAATAAAATAATATTATTTTAAATGTTAGTTAACGAGTAGCCGTTGTACTGGAGGGAATGGATAGAAATAACTAAAATATGATTATATATGTTTTTAAATGTTTTTACATTTACCCAATAAAAAATAAAGGCTTAAAATACAGAAAGAGTTCAATTTTAGGCATTTATACCCTAATTTTCACGAAAGGTCCACTTATCACCTTTTGACGGAGAACCGTCATTAAATATAGTTTTGATCACTCTTATACATTCTTTTGGACCAAATATAACTCTTCTTTAGAATCAGGTCATCAAAATTTACTTTGTATAAATTTTTGGTACCTTTCTGATAAAGTTCATTTTTTAATGAATAGTGTAAAATGTTGTATTTTAATTCAAAACCTCTTTTTAATCTAAATTATTTATATGATTAGATTATCTTTTTAATTGGTTTTAAAGTGAAATTATAAAATATTTTTACCATTAAATCCAATAGTGGTCGTTGGAATTAATTTCACTTTGAAAACGGACTTAAACTAGTGTCAATCTTTTGATACTTATTGTTTCATAAAAACATGATATTTGCTATGAAAGCGGGAATTAATTATTAAATTAATTAATGTGACTTATATGTATTTAATTTTGTAAAATAGACTTCATTTTTGAATTCGGAATATCAAATATATATTAGGGTGAATTTTTGGTAATTTTCTAAAAAACTTTGATTTTTGATGAATAGTGAAACCACTAAGTGGTACTTATAAAGACTGATCTTCCGTTTAAATGAAATTTTGCCATTATTGTGTTTTTAATTTCAAAAATCAGACATACATGGTTGTCATTAAGAAGTAAAATGTGGTTCAATGAGATTATAATATTTTTTTGGTGAATAGTAACTTATTAAGTTCTTAATCGCGATTAGAGGTAATTAGTGTAATTTAAGGTAAAAATGATATTATAAGAATGTGAAAACACCATGACACTTGTCCTACAACTATTGGGTGAGTCATGGCCGACCAATACAAGCCATGGGACAACTTGGGGACCCCATGGAGACACTTTGGTTGGGAAATGACATAAATAACTTCTTATTTAATGTGAAAATTAAATTGACACAAACATGAGTTGTTTTACTAAAACAATTTTTAAGTAGGGTTACACTGGTCCAAATTTTGATTATAAATAGTCATTGGAAAGCTACAAAGATTGTCTACATCATAGTATTTTTTTATAATTTTTAGACATTAAATAAATTAAATTATTTATGACATAATAATGATGCAGCGATGACATCATTATTTGACGATTTAAATAAAATGGAAAGATAATGTAAAATCTATGAACTACACATGTCCAAAACCAATTGGATTAGTGGATTTCGAACTCTTATAACCTTATACACGAATTATTTCAATTTGGGACCTTTTAAAACCGAAACACATTTTCAAATAAAGTAATATTTCATTACTTTCCAAAAGTGCCCCTCGTCTCCTCTTATAAAAGGCCCCCACCTCTACCACCTTACACACACTCCTCAAGCCTTTGGCTCGACCAACCCCTGACCAATTACTCTCTCCAAATCCCTCTCCTCATCCTAGAGGATTCCCTTTGGGAATAATCCTTTAAAAGGAAGCCTTTAATCCCAAATCAAAAGTAGTTACACTTTTAAAGGTAATTCATTCTCTCTTGTTCATTTGTTTTATTTTGCTTCTCCAACCCTCTAAACTCTTTTTATTTACTTATTTTGTAACAACACCAGTATCTTAAATATAATAGGACGTTTTTATAATATTTATTTGAGCTACACTCTCACATAACTACATCAAATGGTTATAGAACATACGGTTTCCGTGGATTGCGAAATTCTGCCTCCCGAAATGATGATTGTTCAATACTCATTTAACACCTTCAACGGTGGCCATTATGATGTCACTATTTTTATATATGATATATAATATGTTTATTTTTTTCTTTAAGCTTCTGTATTTTTCATTTTGGGAATACCTTTATGGTTTCCATTATGGGTAAACACGATATCTTCATTTAAGGAAGTGCGGACTACCACCCCCTCAAAGTGATGTGATTCGTTAATGCCATATGTGGGACGTGTAAAGGATGGATTTAAAGTTATTATATATGATGTTATACTAGAATTAAAATATACCTCTATATCATTATTATTTCCTTCCATTAAAGTATGAGATAGAAATGAAAGTAGCGTTCATGCGTACGTACGACTTACCGTCTCCATGAACGGTGCATTTCATTTCTTATCCCCAAATGTAATGTACTATTAAAAGTACATGTATATAATGGATATATATAATTAATGATATATCAAAATGATGAATATAATTCTGGAATTAAAATATACATACATCTCATTTAGTTTTAATTCCATTAATACGATAATGAAATGAAAGTAGCGTTCATGCGTACATACGGCTTACCGTCTCCATGAACGGTGCATTTCATTTCTTACCTCTAAATGAAAATGTAATATTATAAATACATGTATATGCTGGATATATATGATATATATGATATCCAAATCAGGAATTTCGTTCTGGATATAAAGAACTTTTGACCACACGAACAACATGTAATTGAAAGAAGTCAACTTTCGACTTAAGAACCAAATATTGACAAAACAAACATTATTAACATAAATGGTTACATAATGTTTATAACATGGAAATAAGTGATATAAAAGGAATAATGAACATTAAAAAGGTTCTTAATCAGGTATAAATTAACTCATGTTTATTATTCAGGACGTTAAAGAACGATCGAGTCAAGTCGGACCCGAGGTAAGGGACTTCGTCTCAATCTCCTTTCATTGAGGCATATTTCGTTTTATACACAACTTTATTTTATACGGTGTATAAACCCCTTTGACTTTTATTTTATACAAAAGGAATCTTTTTCTATGAAGCGTTTTACTAAACGACAAAAATGAATGTTTTTTTAACGTATGTGGTGACAACGACTTTTTCCGCCACCACGAGTATTATTTGGTCTTTTGCTTCCTCAACAAGCCGTAATGTTTTTATAATAAAATAAATACCATATACTCTTTTATGTATTTTGGTATTGAAAATGGTTTTGATAAAGGATTCTATTATGTCAATATATTTATGATATATTGTGATTGAAATGTGGAAATTTTATCTTTCCTATATATTGGTTTTATGTTTTATGGTTTTATATTGGTACTTGGACATTTTAACGGGTGGTTACGTTATAAACCATATGACGGGTGGTTCTGTGAATACCAGGACAGGTGGTTATGTTATAACCTCCAATGCATTGGGTATGGAAGTCGGCCGTATGGCTATTCCATTAAGTATGTATGGAAATTGGCTGTATGGCTATTCCATTAAGTGATATGTGTGGAAGTCGACCGTTTGGTTATTCCACTTAAGTATGTTTATGTCCCAAGTTACCTTTATATATGTTATGTGTTCTTTATATGTGTTTTATGGTAATCCTTTGGTTACAAAATGGTAAGTAATGATACTTTATTCAGTGAAGAGTTTTATTACTTCATAAAGGTGAAAAGTATTACTTTGATAAAGTATACATGGTTTACTTGTTGTTTTGATAAACTAACAATTTTCATTCTTTGTCTATCCCTTACTGAGCTTTTTATGCTCACCCCAAGTTTTTTTTTGAAATGTTTTTCATAGGACTTAATGTGGAATAGGGTCAAGGATGGGATCAAGGGAAAGTCATGCTTTATCAAACATGGAACTAGACATGTTTCTTTTTAAGAGTTTTTTTATTATTATATGGAAACATAGTAGAAGTGTATACTTTGTAATCTTTTGAGATGTAATAGTCGTGTTCTAATTCTCTAAAACTCTAAACCTGAAAAGATCCTCAACATGAATTATTCATTTAATTCAATATTAAGCAAGGTTTAAGGCCGGGGCCTTATATAAATAATAAAATTAGGTTCAATAATTAATAATTCATGAACTTCCTCTATATTTATATAATTTATTATAACATTTTTGAGTTCATTAAAATTCATTTTTGATTGGTTAAGAGGATCAAATTTATTGTCCTTGTTCGTTTGTTTCCTTGTGTATAATGATCAGTTAACTTATTATTTTGATACACCTGTATGATGAGAGGGGATTTCCATAATTGAATTTATATAAATTAGTAAACATACCATATATTACATGTTTATAAACTTATTTTTTTTATTTTTAGAGAATTTGAATCATTATATGAAACATTAATGATAAATTCTTGGATTACCATATAGATTCTTCAAAAATTAAATTATTTTTTATTGTTATGTTACATCATGAATTTATAAGGATTCAAGAAAAATAAATATTGATAAAATAGATATATTATTATATGTTTCAACCATTATAATGGTATCATGACCAATATATAATATTGTAATGTAATTGGAAAAGCTGTTGGCCCTGAATGTGATAAACAACACATCTCAGACGGTGTTTTCATTTATGTTATAAAAGGAGGTGGGAAGGAGACTATGATAAATTATCCCATTAGCATAATACAATTCAAGTACATTTTTGTAATTGGATTTATCATACCATTTGTGTGAAGGGAGGTGGGGAAGTTAAAAAAATGAAAATAACTTGAATGAAAATGAAGGGAAAGAAAAGAGGAATTTACCTCTTGATTTAATCACCTCTGAGAGCCTCTTAAGGGGAAATGATTTTATCTTTTAAGGATATCAAAGGATTATGGACGTGTGTAATCAAAATGATGAGATATATGGGAATTGTATAGAGAAGGAAAATTTCTTGGGAGGAGTGATGTGAGGAGGGGATTGAGATTGGTTTTAGTAGTGGAGGGGAGGGGGTTTACTTAATATTTTGACCATTAGTTTATTATTTTTCTAAAAGACAATAAATAGTGATGTTCCCATGACCATGAATAGTAACAAGATCATGTGAGTTCATGATTTGGGTTCTTACATCACTGATAATGTTAGGAATAGGGGATCTAAAATATAATGTATTGATACACTAAATTAAAGTATTTTACTATTCACTACAAAAATTATGTATTTTGAAAAAATCAAAAAATTCACAGTAAATATTTTTTGATTTGTAGAATCATAATATGAAATCCATTTTTCAAAAATTATTTTATAAATATGATTAATTTAATATTCAATTAAAATCTTATTTTACTTGAAAAATATAGTTATTAATACTATAACTGGTTTTATATTGTATTCAAAAATTTCATAAGGTCAAATAAAATTACTGTAAAACTAGATGAAATAAATTTGTTAAATTATGAAAACATTTTATGAAAATAAATTTTAATTTAAATTAATTAATTAATATTAATTAATTATTTATGACTTACAAAACTACCAATACTTTGACTATAGTCATATTATCACTTATATGATGCCTATATTTTATTTATAAATTCATGGGTGAGGTTGCTAATTTTGTGAACGATATAATTTTTATAATGATCATATTAGAATTAATAAGGGCATGTTACTATTCATAAGGGTAGGTTACTATTATCAAAAAATATTGTCTTATCGGACACAAACCATCTTACTGATCATAACCATGAATGTTATATTTTCATAATTCAAAACAATAAAGTGTCAAAATTATGATTAACGATCACATATTAAATAGTTGTTCTCTTTCTTTTGATATCATGTGATTATATAACATTTTTACATGTTATTAATTTCTATTAAACATACATTGGGTCATTACATTATTCCCGCTTAAGAAATTTCACCTTCAAAATTTTGTTTTACATTCTAAGACATAAACATGTGTGGGAAATTTTCCTCCATTACCTCCTCCAGTTCTCTTGTTGCCTCATCATACTTAGGGGTCCACTATAGTACTTTGACCAAGTGTATAGTATTGTTACGTAGAATATTATAACAACAATCCAAGCTCTTCACTAGCTAGTCCTCATAAGAATGATAATTCTCCAAATATAACACCTATGAAGAGAGTACATATAAATGGTTTGGTATGTCCTCCCTTAAGAAGGATACATGGAAGATATCATGCACTTTTGACATGGTAGGTGGAATTGCTAGTTGATAGGCCCCAACCCCGACACAATCATGAATCTTGAAGGGGCTAATGTACTTGGAACATAACATATCATTATTCCCAAAACTCAAGATCATCTTATATAGAGTTATGCGTAGAAATACAATGTATCCATCTATGAACATAAGGTATTGTCAACAATTGTATGCATAACTCTTTTTTCGACTTTTTACTACTTTGATGTGATGCTAAATGGTTTCCATGCTCCCCACCATTCCATTGACCGTGTATGGTCCTAGTATAGTACACTCGCCGACCTCAACCCAACACACCTTTGATCTATAGCTTTTCCCATAAAGGGAATCAGATGGTTCCATTCAAATGCTCATGTGGAAACTACTGTTATAGGAGAATTCATGTAGTGGAAGGTGTTTCTCCCATCCTCCTTTGAAATCCATAAAACATGCTTTCAACATATCATCATGTGTTTAAATATTCTACTTAGATTTTCAATTAGTTTGAGGATGATAGTTTGTACAGAAGATCAGTTCAGTGCATATAGAATGTTAGAGACTTTTCTAGAGATTCAAGTTGAATCTCAGATCTCTATTAGATACAATAAGTTGTGGTAATCCATATAGATTTACCACTCCATTTATGTATATCTATGGATGTTTATCCAATTTGAAGTCCTCTGAAATCGTGATAATGTGATTTGTCAGTGTATGATGATCCATAATGACCCATATAACATTGTTTTTTATGAATATATTTGGAGGTCCAGTTACAAAGACCATGGTGATGTTATCAAACATCTTTTTGGGTATGGTTTGTGGTTTTACCATACCCTTAGACTTATGGCTTCCATTCTTCACTTGTTGACATAACTGGCCCCTTGATGTATATTCAACAGTCTCTTTCTTCATATTTTCTCACTAATAATTCTCTATGAAATCTTGATACATCATTGTGCTTCAAGGGATGATAAAGAAAGTTGAGATTTGTGCATCATTCAAAGGTTCCATCACTATCTCTGGATAGAATGGTACACATAATCGTTATCCAAATCATAAAACTCCTTCGTCAGTACTCTTGAACACTAAGGATTTTCAATTTTTAATGGCTTCCACTCTTTTTGAATTTCCATATCATTTCATTGAGCATCTGTTATTTTTTCTAAAAGGGTTGGTTGCACAAAATTTTTATAAAGTATTGATGATTTTCCTCCCATAATGATTCTCATGTCCATCCTCATAAAATTTAAGATGATCAAATCCTTTCTAATTGTCATCATTGATTAGGAAGCATGATATTTTCAACATAGATCATCCACTAACTTGTTATACATACCGAGATGGTAGTAGATTGTGTATTCTTAATCCTTGATGAGATATATATCTTTTCTAGAAAAATTAATCTATTTTTTTGTTAAGATATATTTGATACTATTTTGATCTATATATATCTCAGACATCTCCCCATAGATAATATGCCGCCATATTGATTACGAAAATATCACAGTTGGAAACTCTAGATCATGCATACGATAGATTATATCTAGGACTTAGAGATTTTTAGAGGTGTAGGATATCAATTTATCATTTTTCAACCTTACAAAACTGAAGATAATATCTAAATCATCACTGTACACCACAAATTGTTCATCAATTTTTGGGACTATGAGTATAAGGGTAGTGATAAGCGTCTTTTTCATCCCCTTAAAGAATTCATCACATTTTTAAGTCTAGAAAAAATTACTCTATTCCATGTTAACATATTCACTATGTATAAAAATTTAGAAATGTTCTTCAAAAATTATCTTTAATACAAAGATAGATCCAAAAATCTGGGGATCTCTGTTACCGATTATGTCCTGGGAAACTCTTCAATCTTCTTGGTCTTTTAATGGTCCACCTATATCCCATTTAAAGTGATGACATTCCCCAAAAAAGATACATCATCTTTCCAAAACTCAAAATTACCATATTTTCTATATATATTATCCCTTCATAATGTCTTTAGAAAAATACTAAAATGCTCATCATGTTCCTCCTTTATCTTGGCGTATATCAGAATTTCATTGATAAAGGCTTCCAAAACTATGTCAAGGTAATCTCTAAAGACGCTATTCATTACATCTAAGAATATGGATTGAGAATTAGTGAGTTTGAAGGGAATTTCTATTAACTCACAGTTTCCATACCTCATTCTAATGGACATATGGGAAATAGTTACGTTCATCAGCATTAACTGGTGATATCCCGACCAAATGTCCACCATAAAGAAGTAATTGTCCTCACAAAGTTGGTTGAACAAGTCATCTATCTGAGGGAGGGAATAGTTGTTCCATATAATGATTTTATTCAGCTCACAATATTCAATGAAGAGGTGAATCAAAAAATGTTTTTCTTCAAGAAATAGATTGGCGCACCCCACGGTGAACAACTCAGGTGTACAAAACACGTCTATAGATTCTCCTATAAAAAATTCTTTTACACATCCAGCTCTACAGTGGACATTCTATATGTTGTATTTGATATAGGCAGAGATCTAGGAATAATTTTGATTCAGTATTCAACCACTCGGTTAAGAGGAAGATAAGTCATCTATTTAGGGGAATACATCAGTGTAATCCCTCACGATTGGCATGTATTCAAGCAGTATTTTCTCCATTGTCTCAATCATTTTATCAAGACATACATTCTCATGACGAATTAATTTCAACACTTGAGACACTAATTCTAAAATAGATTCATCTTATTCCTTAATCTTTTAAATAATAGGAGGATCCTTCATGATATAAAGAGTGATCTCCCTTTCCAGACAGTTGATGTTTGTTTTGTATTAAGATAGCAAGTCCATTTCCAATATAGAATCAAACTCCACTAATGGAAGTATGGAAAGATTTAATGGGAGGTTCAATCCTTAGAAGTTAACCTGGGAGGAGCTATAAACTATGGACGTAATAATTTCCCCAATAAATATTCTCATTGATAACTTCTCCAACATATTTTGAGGTGGATTTGAATAGTTCTACTAAACATTCATGGTATGAAATAATTTTTTACAGCCAGAATCAAATTTTATGTTCGTGATTCTTGAATGAATAACATTAATACTTGTCACCTCATCGTTTTTTTACTCCAATTTAGAATTATTGATATCATAAACCATTACTTGTATCCTTGGAGGTTATTGTTGATTTCCACTGACTACCCTCAGTTAGGGAAAGTTTTCCCATAATTCCAACGCTCTTTGAATATGTAACAATACACTACTGGTTAAGGTTGATCATGACATTCATTTCTTCTGCCACATTAGTTGGATTATTCATATCTCATTGGAAATTTTTTTCATGATGTCCCAACTTTCAAAATTGTATGTATTTCCTGGTTCTCTATAGAAAATTCCAAGGATTTCTCTTCCCACAATTTTTCCATGAATGGTGATAACGCCTCTTTCCACAATGGAATTTATTTGTGGAACCACTCACATTAGATTCCATTTTCCTTATTTTATCATTGGGGATTCAATATAACTGAAAGTATTAGATCTCAATTTCAACCTTAATGGTAGAACATACAATCTCCTCATAACTATAAAAATATTGAATTGAAAGAACTTTTTGTAGACTATTCATTAGTCCTTTAATGAAGCGATTGAACATACATTTACTGTTCATGACAAACCCAGAGGCATACCTTACCTACCTTGAAAATATTACTTTATACTTCCCGATGGATTCATCATCCTTATTCTTGAGTATGAGGAACTCTTTTACATCTTGAGATAGTGGGTTCAGGGAAAACATTTATTGGAAAAAATAATCTTGAATTCCTCCTAATCCACTTAATAAATTTCCTCAAAGGGTTTCATATTGTTGATAAGTTTCCATAAATGATCATCTTCCATATCAAAATAAATAGACCACAAGTATGGCTCTCTCTTTTTATGAGCACTGGATGAATGAGAATATATTTTCTATGTAGTTAATCGACCATTCTACGAGGAGGGTATCAAACGATCCACTAAATATGTGAGGCATTTTTTTCACATGGATCATTCAATAGAAAATTTCTCTTTCATCGGAGAGGAGGGTGTTCCACATGATTCATGTTAGTATTCGTAACTTTATATACCTGAGAATGTACTGTCTCAATGTTTTAAGCACCAATTCCCATTATATCTGCTGTATAATTCCTCCAATCTTCACAGTTCATGTCACATTGGGTTTTTTCACATGTTCGTATATTTTTGACCATTAAATAATAAAATGGACATACCATTTTAGGGACTTAGTATATATAGATTCAACATAAAAAGGAAATATTGAAAACATGAGGATAAACCTATAAAGAAGGAATATATCCTAACATGTGATTCCTTAGGTTTAATTCAAGGTTATCCTTGCACTATTTATTATCATATATTCTTATGGGATTTTTCTTCATTACCTTAATAATGTCTTGTACCATTATTATGAATATACAAAATTATATCTCCATAGACTGTCAAAACTATAGTGTAGCAAGGCCCATTGTTGGGCAATAATTACTCTTTGAGTCTACCCCAGATAGGTGTTTTTAGGTTTTACCCCTAGATAGATCTATGCCAGAGCCACATCTACCTTTTTTTTTCTTGATTAGGATGTATTTTCATCATAAACCACTAACTCTATAGTTAGCAAAAGTTAGGGGTGTTTTATTATAGTTAGTATCATCTTTAAGGCTCTTACTAATGTTCTCTCTTCCTAATCTATGAAAAAGCTAGACCATAAAATGATTCAAATTATAGACACCCCATCCTTTTATACATAACATTACGTTATTTTAAGAATAATTATACATCAGAGTACAAGCTAAGGATTGTAAAGCCTATTGTCCTGGAAGACTACATATATAAATCAGAAAAAATGGAACTAAAAACATCATTATTTAATATTAATAAAGAGATACTAATATAGGTTGAGCCCTTATATCTATATATCTAATCCTAGGGATCTCATGAACAAATTTATGATCTAAATAGCCCAGTCTAGAAATATACATAAGAATAAGGCATTTGCACACGTGTTATAGATCATGACATAATGATATAAAATGGCATATAGAATCATAAAATCTAATCATGGGATCATGTAAATATCGATTTCTAGTAATTTGGAACCAACATATATCATGACCATAGCATGATTCATGTCTAGTTTTACATAGAGGAGCATGATTTAAGGTTAACAACCAAGACAATTTCACATGGTATCACGAGTCAATGCTAAATTCCAAGACTATTGCACATAACATCACATGAGACTTTACATTATCCAATTCTTTGGAGTTCCATCTGCGCTCACACACATTAAAATATTCATGAATATTTATGCCACATAAATAATCATACATAATCAATAAATCACAAACATATTGGGACTCATGGAGAGAAATGGGTATCACAATTATGTCATAAAGAATAATGAATGGGAATAACATAATAGTGTCTACAAGAGAAATGAATTACAACACACATGCACATTATGAAGGTAAAATATGAATATATCATGAATGTTATGTCAAACATAAGTGAAAACATGTAATAAGAGTATATAAGAAATTCTTTTCATTAAAACATATTAGTACGATTTTAAGGAATATGGTGAAGAGCATTTAAAATTGAAAAGGGAATAATATTTTATATACAAAAAGAAGTGAAATAAAATAAATTCATAATAAAAATACATATTTTATAAAAACAACATTGTATTAAACAAATGGTAGAGTTTCCTCGAAATTGGGTAAATTTTTGGGATGTTCCCTCAAAAAAAGATTTTTCTTTTTTGGATGTATCATAGAGGGAATCACAAAGAATGTATATACCAAAAAGAGAATGAGGGATATATAATTAAACATGATTTTTTATAATATAAAAAGTATTTATATGTTTTATATAAAAATAATAAAAATATTTATTTGGGTAAAATAAAATATAGAGCAACATGATAGAATAACGGCGGTTTGGGAAGAATCCCTTCCAGAATATTGGCATGGCATCTGGTGTCCTTGGGAGGACCTAATGACAGATAAATAGATTTTAAATGTTTTATACTTCATGATGGATGTATGGAGAAGGTGAAAAATCATTTCTAATCATTATGAATTATACATAAAAGGATATAACATGGAGTACATTCTTGAATAAAAGTGAAATAGAGGGGATCTCTTACCTTAAGTCTGATACTGCTCATCGCTTGATATTAATGACCTGAATAATCAAATTATCATCATTAATTAACAAATCCTAAACATATTATTTATATATCTAATTTATTTTATCCTTTTTGAGATCATTCAAAACAAATTTTATTGGTCATGAGGTTCAATGTTTTTGTACGGTCCATTTGATTCCTTGTTTTTAATGATCGGTTCACTTATTGTTATGATACACATATATTATAGGAGATTTTGTACAGAATGAATGTCATATGAAATTAGTGAAAATCCATAATATTACATGGATATAAAAATAATTTTGTTATTTTGAATGAAGGTGAATGATTATATAAAACATTAATTATAAACATTTGGATTAACATTGTTATTTTTCTCATAATGAACCTATTTTCGATTATTATGTTACATCATGGATTTATAATGATTAAAAACATTATATATGATAAAATTAATATTTTATTATGTGGGTAAACCATTAAAATGGTTTCATGACAACTATAGTTTTTTAATGTAATTTGAAAACCCATCGTTCTTGAATGTGATAAATCAACACATTTGGGACGCTGTTTTCATTTATAGTATAAAAATAAGGCGAAAGAGACATTAGGATAAGTTATCCTATTATAATAATATAATTACATTACATGTATGTTAATGGATTTATCAAAACATTTTTGTGAAGGGATTTGGGGAATGAAAAAAGAAAAAAACGAACTTGAAAGAAAATGAATGAAATGAAAGGAGGAATTTACATTTTGATTTTATCATCCTTGAGTGGCTCTTAAGGGTAAAGGATTGGGACTTTTGAGGAGAGAAATGGATGATTGATTTGAAGAAAGATATTGGGGAGATATTTTATTATAATTTATGGAAGGAACAAATATTTTGAGGAGTGAAGGGAAGATGGATGTGTGGGTTGTTTTTTGTGGAGGGGAGGGGGGTATTCCAAATATTATAATCATTAGTGTATTATTTTTTCCCTATGAAAAGAAATAGTGATAATCCCATGAAAAATAATATAAATAAGTAAATGTGAGTTATAAAATTGTGTTCTTAAATCACTCATTATTTCATGAATAGTGGATTTAAATTATAATGAATTTATACAGTAAACAAATGAATAGTACTATTCACAAAAAAATCATGTATTTTAGAACAATTCCAAAAATTCACCGTAACCTTTTTTTGATGTGGAAAACCAAAAGAATGAAATATATTATTAAATTATAATTTTATATATATGATTAATATTAAATTTAATTAAAATAAAAATTTACACGAAAATTTTATATTTTAATTCAAAAACTGATTTTATAATACTTTCAAATATTAAATAATGTCTTATAAAATTAACATAAAACCATAATAAATAATATTTTTAATTTATGAAAAACAATTAGGGAAATAAAATTTCATTAAAAGTATTTAATTTATTGAAATTAATATTTAATGACTTACAAATATACCAATATTTTAACTATGATCATATTATAACTTACAAGATGCCAAAATTTTATTTGTCCATCTATGGATGAGGTTACTATTATTTTGAATGGTGTACTATTAATAAGGGTAATATTACTATTTGTAAGGGTATGTTACTAATCATAATGGTAGGTTAATATTTACCAAACTTTTTTGTCTTATCCGACTCCAAACATCTTATTAATCATAATCGTGTATGATAGATTCTAAAAATTCAAAACACAAAAGTGTAAAAAATATTTTTAATGGTCATATAGTACATAGTAGTTCTTTATGATTTGAACACATATGATTATATGAAATATTTATATGAAATTAATTTCCTTGGATAAATCATTGGGTTGTTACTAGAACTAAACATGCACACACCTTCATTTAATGGGTAACGAAGATAATATTTATATATATGACGAACTACTGCCTTATGAATTGATGTTTGTTAATTTCATCATTAACCACCTATCATGGTGGAAATTATGATGGAAACTATTTTTATATATGTAATAAATTTTATTTATTATTTCTTAATGATTTTTAAATCTTTTATAAAACCCATTTTTATATCTATTGTTTTGTGTGAAAAATATAACATCGTTTGAGGAAGTGTGGACTACCTCTCAATAAAAGTGATGTGATTCATGATCATGATACATGTAATGTATAAAAAATGATTATAATAAAACATATGAGACATACAAAAATTATATGATTTTTATGATATAATTATTTTTTTGTATATCAATATAATTTTATATATTATCCTTTCACACACAAATAAGTTATAATGTAAGTTGATGATGTGTGGTCTACCGCCTCCTTGAAACATTGTGATTCGGTATACATCCCAAGAATTATATATATAGGAATATAAGATTAAATAATATGTTTTTTTTTAATATAACAATCATTATATAAATTTATTAGGCTACTTATATTCATTCAATTATGATTAATGAAATTTTAGAATGTAACTCATTAATGTTTATGACATACTATCTCTATGATCATAATGTCTATTCATTTTTTAAAACCATATTAAATAGTTATTTTTAAAAGTATAATTAATATTAAAATAAGATAATTATGTTATTATTATTGTTCTAGACAGGTTATATATTGACACCTTTGACCAAAGAGACTTACAATTTTTTATTGGCACAAAAAAAGAATTTTTTTGAAACAATCAACACAAAATTAATAGTATAAGTAGTTGTAAAAAACATGGTAATAAATGAATAAAAAACATAAAATGAA
The DNA here is from genome assembly GCA_963277665.1 of Viscum album. Lineage (NCBI taxonomy): Eukaryota > Viridiplantae > Streptophyta > Magnoliopsida > Santalales > Viscaceae > Viscum > Viscum album. The sequence continues at coordinate 1,913,795,376 of OY728125.1, read as the reverse complement.
ACTTTTTCAGAACCCAATAGATAATTAACATATGTTATTATACATGATGTTAAAGTATGTTCACCAGAAGGAAAACTTAGGGTAACATATTATCATCTTAATTTATATATCTATGAGATAAATACCATGATCACTATTGACATCTTTTGTGTGGTGTATCTTGTTCCCCTTTTCATATTATTTCATTAATAATTTTATTTTCATGGTATTTTAAACTTTAATTTAATGTTATTCCTTGATGAGGATTATTATTTAAACTATTTTAAAGTTGTATGAGTAATATATAATGTTTAATGAATATATTCCTCAATAATAACTTGAATGATATTTTCGTTGTGTTTCTACTTAATGAAATTATGTGATTATTGTTCAATAAAACATTTAATTTTCTCCCCTATGTTTATTAATGAACATTAATAAGTATTATAACAATTTCCACTCTTTGGTATTCAAAATTATTTAAGAAATATTTTTTTCAGGAAAAAAACATTTTATCTCTCTTTAGACGGAGAACTTGTTTCCTTTTAAAAATCATGTTTTATTAAAATGTTTTTAAAATGATTTGTTAATGAAATTTTTATCCTTTTTGTATTTTTACAAATGTTTTCATTGGAATATTCCTGTCACTATCCTTACATGGTATTTTACAAACCATTAACAAATCAAAAGGGTTGTTATTTTTTATATTGAACAAATTGTAGAGATTTACCTGTCATTATTTAATTGAAGCTTCCTTTGTATGTTTTAAATGTTTCTATATAAGTGAAATATTTTGGGAAGTTATTATAAAAGAAAATATTTTTCAAAATGGTTTTGAATACATCATGATATTTTACTCATAAATGTTTTTAAAATATCTTGTTATTATTTTTTCATTCATCAATGAAAAAAACCTTTTATTTTAATTTTCATGGGTTATGTTCTATTGGTAATATCCTTAATACGCTTATGGGTGGATTATGATTGATTTGTACAAGGTTATTATTCACATTAACTTACTTGATTCCTTTTATTCCACTTAAAATGTTTAATTTCATATGATCATTTAACAATGAATTTCCCCAAAATAACCATATATTTTTTCATGGATATGCTTATTCCATAACCATATAACAATTTTATATGGTGTCTACCATGAATGGTTTTTGATTATTTGGTGATGTATTGATAAATTATTAAACTTTATTCTATATTATTACTTGGTATAGAATATTGTTTATTAGATGTGAGGAATGTTTTGGACATACAATACATGGGTTGGGGACAATTAAAGAGAATCCCTTTATGTTGGGGACAAGTTAATGAAAGACACTTGATGCATCATTAGTCTAATGGGGTGAAATAATTGATAAAAAATAATTTTTAAACTTTCTCTTGATGGTAATGCTTCTATATAACTAATAATCTTGGAGACCAATACATATGTATTTCCATCATGTAGTTTCAGATATTATTCATCCATTAGATATAGAATCTATATATCTATGGATAAATTTCATTTTTGGTTCATATGTTGAATGGAATATGTTTTTGTTTCCGACCATGCAATCTTAATTTTTCCTTAACTAGTATTTTAATGGAATGTGTATCAGTTTATTACTTTTCCTTATTTTTTATACACATCCTTTTCAATTATTTGTTTATGTGATATTTGAGTTCAATTATTTTCTTTTTCGTAATTATTATTATAATTGATTCAGTATTTATTACTCTTTAATTTTACATTAAATAGAATTTTATCACACCCTTTTTTGTTTATTTATGCATGATTCCATGAAGAGGTGTTTGAATGATATGTATAGTTTTAGAAGATTTAATGATGTTTTCCTATAATTAATTTTATAGAATAAAAGTATGTTGAAATTAATATATTATTTTCTTATGTATGTATATGGTTTACCATGACTACTAAACACTTTTCCCTTCAGCATTTGAATCCCTATAATCATTTTATTGTAATTGATAGTGTAAAATCGCTTCAGGATATCTGGGGACTAGTTGCTATAGTTGGTATTAGAGGAAATATTTTTAGAAACCTTGGGAACTATATTTAGGAAAACATATATTAGAAAAAAAACCCTTAGGTAGAATTTAAGGATAATTATGTAATTAAATCCTATAATTTTGATAATGTAGATACTATGTTGGTCTTCCAACAATAAAAATTTATCTAGATACCATAAGGGGATGTGGACCATGAAAAGATGTATCCAATAGTAATAACTCTTACAGCGTGTTACGATCATGACTAAGGGTAACATGGTAAATTAGAATGGGCCTTATTGCGTACCTAGTTTGAAACACCCACGTGATATGCTATGGATAATTCATATTTTCATTACAACCCATTTTTAAGGGTTTTGATGATGAATAGTTTTAGATAAAACTATTTTTTTCGATTGAATATATGGTTCCATGATTTAGAAATCCAAGAAATGATATTATGAATAATAATTAGACCACATATGGAAATATAATATCACAAAATGGATGATGTATTTACTTATTGAGGGTATATTGAATACATTGTTAAGAGTCTATTTGTTGATTAAATTTGAAGGATATCCATAGTATTATTTGGGAAATTTTATTAATTCATTTTTAAAAAATGGAAACCTCCAATCTTTGTGACAATAATCCAAATCTATCAAGGCCATGGGTCTCCAACCAATGACCGATGGATGATAAGGGTTTCACAAAAACTGTTGATGTCACGAACTAGATCTAGTCACCATAAATATCGACACCAAACTTGTCTTGTGGAAAGACACGAGTAACATTCCTGATCCCCACGAGCTGGGACACATGCTTGGGTATAAAAAAGTGAAATTTAGGAATTATTAGCCTCTATTTATAAACATAAAACAACGAACTAACCCAATTAACAAAATCTAGATTTTTCAAACCAAAACCTCTTTTACAAAAATTCAGAATTGAATTAAATAATTTATAACCATACTAAAAGATGATAAGAAAGGAAAAAAATTCAAATAGAATAGCCTGAAAACCTTTTTATGGAAAGGGGAACTTCCCTTAGTCCATCTCCATGACATTATACCTTGAGGGACTACTAGAAACCCAAACCACTAGGTCATATATCTTTCCCCAAAAATGCGAAAAAAATATCCAAGTCTACTTCTAATGAATGGAGTAAGTAGTTAGTGAGTAAAATACTAGTAGGATACAACCAAAAAAATATTCAATGTGATAATCATTATAAGGAAATAATCTTGTATGTTTTTAAAACATGAAATGGTAGTAACATTTTCTAAAAGATGACACCATAATTGAAATCAATTTTCTTGTTGGATACTTAAAAAAATCATCAATTTTAAATAGAATGAAAATTCTACTGATTTTTTCAGCCAAATATACCATATGGTGATGATATGTATAAGGTATATAATGATCCAATGTAACAAGAAATAAAATCTTGGAACCAGCACTTTGAGGGTCCTAGGTACCTCATATCACTATGAATGTAACCATACAAATATCAATTCTCATGCACATGATCCACTAGTTGGGATCATACCCCTAACATAGTGGTCACCCATTATCATCATAACCCTTGGTAGTAAGTTTTTTTATCATCAAACCTGCTACATGAAACATGGTCGAAACCCCACTAGATCACTAGTATATTAGTACATTCCACCCATCTAGATACTCGATCTTTTCCTCTTGTGATAAAATAAGTTACACAATGTAAGAGATATAATTTTCACATGAAAATAACACTTCCAATTAAAAACACACAAACTAGACCATATGTATGTGTCATAAGTCACATAATCCCCCTCTTCATTAAAATTTATTTTAGAACCACACTCACAACAAAACATCCTACAATACGTTTTGCGCCTCCATCAAACTTCAATAAATCCTTTAAAAAAATTATTAAAATAATACAATATACTACACAAAAATCAATAGAACTATCAAATATTAATAAACCATTTAAATTCTATAGTCATACCATTATATTTTTAGATTCATAATTCCCACTTTTAAATGAGTCAAAAAATCATTTAACACATTATTAAAACAATTCTATGGAGGGTAACCAATGTTTTCAAATAAAGACCTTAAAAACCTTTAATTGAATCCTAAGGAATGCCAATATAACATTAAACCATAATTGAAATCCCTAAAACATTTTGATGAAACCATTAGCAGAATCATAGAACTACCCCACATGATACAATATGAAATACATAAGAAAAACAATCATTTTCACACCAAGTTGCCACTAAAAAACCAAGAACATAACAAATGATACCAAATATAATTTTCAAACCATAGAAAATGGAATATAATCATGGTAAAAATATAAATCATGAAAAAATTACTCATCAAATAATTCTTTCACATGAAATCACCTACCATTTGGGCCAGATACACCAAACCATTGTGTGAAAAATCAACCGCACTTCCACCACACCACAAGGGAATGAAATCGAGCCCTAATCCAAAAAAATTAATCAAAAAGGCACAAGGAAAAACCCTAGGTACGAAAACTTTCTTCTAGAAATTAAGAACATTAATAAATCGTGGATAAAACTATAATCCATAGGAAGAAACCTAAAAAAATGGGAGGAGGAAGGAAGGAAACCCACTTACATAATAGATCCTGGAAAAATTATCCCAAATACACTAATAGATGAACATTGAAGAATCCAAAAAACTTTAGTTATGCATTATTAATTATTTTTAATTCATGTGGGGACTAAAATTGGGGGAATGCGTGAAACATGAAGGTGTTACGAATGAAATATTTTACAGCTTCAAATCTATGTGATTTGGGAAAAACTTTGAAAGCTTTGCCAAATCCATGGGAGGAGATGATCTACAAATTGGAATAATAGTTAATGGGGTGCACCATATGTTTTTGGGATTGGCACGGGAGATCGAATCACAAAAAAAATGAATTATATATTGAAACCTTATTCAAATAATTTAATATAGGAAATGAGCTTACGAGCAGGCCCAATACCTTAATAAAAAACCAAAATTCGTCAAGATTATGGATTACAGTGAGGCCTAAATTGGTATGGTTATTTTAATATACTAGGGGATGAAAATTGGGACGTTTAAAGTGTGTAAAATGTTAAAAATGAGGAGTTATGGTATTTTCAAAACATTAAACGAGATCACAATTTTGACCAAATCTTGGAAACAAACCCTTTCCTCCAAAAAAATGGAAAACACGCACAAAAAAAATAAAAAATAGTAATTAAATGGAAAATAACATTAAAATAATTCATCGATATGGAAAATCTCCCCACCATAAATTTTTATTCTATTATAATTCCATGGAAAGGATGAAAGAAAAAACCAAACCAAACCGAAAGGCAAATATGGACTCCTTTGCCATGTTTTTCCAAAACCCAAAAGGAAAAACACCTTCAATTGATCATTCAAGGGATAAATACTCTCACTGACCAAATAATACACCACTATCCTGAAATAATCAATAACATTCAGAATTCATCCCAAAACAAAACTCCTCAAACACTATCTGAACAAGACATAAGAAATTTACCAGAACAGAAAACCACATTAAACAGGTTTACCTCAACCTTACTTTAATTAAACCACTGTTCACTCTCCAATCCCAACACTTTCCCAAGGAATATTTTTATTGGTAGATAGCTATGATAAAGTCTACCTATCATAAATCTGGGACCACATACATATATGAGTTACTATTATGGGGAGACACAAATGGGCTCCCAATTATAAAAGGCAATTCTAATTTTCCCGAAGTAGAATTTGGACACTAATAGGGGGATGCCTGAATGGAATCCGTGTAATAAGGGGAATAATTTCATTATACTTTTTCAAAAAAACATACATGAGAATAATTGTGGGTTTCCCCACTATAAGAACTAACCATCATAACCAACCAGCACAGGCCAACCCAAAAAGACCCCAAAAATTTAAAGTGTTGGCATGACCACAAGATTTGGAAAGATGTGCGCTAACCCTGGAATGAATTCTGCTCCAATGGTATGCTTTATACATTTACATGGGATGAGGTTCATGGTAGTGTGGATACCAGGTAGTAGTTACTATATCTTATCACATGGTTTTCTAGGTTGGCGCATGGTTACTACAAACCGTGCGAAACCTGTGATCTTCAATCTTCATAGCCTTTATTTCATCATTTTCTATAACAATTCATTTGAAACCCAAGGTAATAACTAGAAAATCAGGCTATAACATGAATACTAGTACCTCCCACTACCACTATCGAACATGAACCAAAAGAAATAGACTATGAGACCATAGGGTTATACTACACCCATCTTTCATAATGAGGATTTGAATTTGACCAAGAGATTGAATTACCCCATAATTTCCCTTAACTATGCACCGACTTCACACTAGGACCAATTTCTAGAGATCATATTATTAAAGAATATTCGGCCTCATATTCGTGATATGGGAACCCATGAATGAAACTTCTTCTTTCGGTGCTAAAAACAATGATACCACAATCCTAGCTAGGTTTACCAAGACATAACACACTAAAAAACTCACATTACCAAAAGTAGAGATTTTCTAAAACAAGGGATTAGAAGATGCACACTCATCCCCCCTTGTTTTATCAAATGAAAAACATAAGGAGGAAAGGACATATGGAAAAACCATCCTATTAACCAAGGATGTTATGATTTTCCAATTGGAGACACACATCCTAAAAAACAGTGACTCTAAGACGATTGAAGAACAACCACTTTTATAGTCAAACAAGCATAAACCATCTCAAGGTATCACCGACCATGACCATTTTTACTGATAGAAACAATACATAGAGGGGGACATTAGGCCAAGTCCCCAAACACACATAATTAAAATAGGTTTCAATAACATCCTATCATTACCAGATTTACTATGCTAGTGGTTTAACCTGAACCCCTACTTCGAAAAGACTACGAAGGACCTAAATGACCTCTTAGACACCATACACACTAATAAACCTAGTCTATATTCACCTTCGACAAGTCGGGAATCTAAAGAAACTAATGTCTCTTTCAACCTTCCATGATCAACCTCTCGCTACAAGAGGCTCCACAAAACCACGAAAGGATAAGACTCCATACTCAATCACCAATTCTCGAAAAATATATTATTTATATTAATAAATTAGAGGATCTTCCAATGGATAAACAATCTATATTTTATGTCATTTGTAATGAAAACCTTTATGGGGTCATGCCTTATCCAACGAGAGAACCCATGGACCCATCCATGATGGTCTATTTGTCAATACATAATACAATCCAAATACAAAAACATTTGGGTAACCACCATAATGGCTTCCCAAATCATTTACCATAATGAGACCACTAACTTGCCCTTCAACCAAACATTCCAAAAAACACAGACCCAAAAAGTAATTCAAAAAAGGGGTTCATGGACTTAAACATCCAACAACAACAACATTTCCAAAAACACATAAAAAACACCACCCCAAACATGTCATCAAGACATCAATATTTTCTTTTAAATCACCTCATTAAAAATAAATGGTTTCGTGTTTAGCATATCCCCCAATGTTTTCCCATGGGCCTCACACATGCATTTTTACATGCCACCCCAAGCACCCACCTAATATCCATACAGACACTCATCCAATCATTCCATTAACCAGCTATCATCCCATATTACCAAATGTATATGGTTTCCTACAGAAATACCAAAGGTGAAAACAAATTCATTCCACTTTTCAAAACAAAAACATTTTACAGACACTTCATTTTTCTCAAACACTCTAACCTCCAAATAAAACCAAATTTATTTCTTAAAAAAATTTCATAATGTCAGAATAAATCAAATAAAAACTTACATTTATGATATTCACATAAATTTCAGATCATGTAAACCCCTTTCAAAACCCCTCTAGTTTTATGAAAAATATCATTTGATCCACACCCATTCATTGAAAAATACATATCTTTTTATTTAAAACAACGTTCCAATGATTCGTAAAGAATTTCAAATTCTAACTAGTTACCAAATAAAAAATCCATTTCTAAACTTAACAAAAAAAATTAAAAACACCTTATTACATTGAATATTGTTTTTCAACAATTAAGAATGTTCAATTTGAAACAGTTTTTCCAACTCCACTTTGATGTAATTAATACATTCCAATGAGCTAAAATACACCATTTACCATTTAAAAAAAATTCTGAAATATTAGTTCCACCATTTCACAAATCAATCAAGTCCTTCTTTCTTAGAAAGTCATTTCAAAAAAATGTATTCTTATTAATACCAATACAATTTTTCTTTCAAAAATACAAACTTTTAAGATTCCAAAATTAAAGGAAATTGGATAGTACAAGAGGAAAATAGTTTTGTTGGCTGACTTGTACAAATTGGTTGAGGACATATTCTAATCACTTCCCCTTCATATAGAGTGTTCTAAGGAAATATCCTCAGCTTCACATGGCTTTCCAAGCCCTTACAGTTCACTGATACCATTATCCCAAATCCCTTTTCATTTCATCTAATCATCATCAAACCCAGAGAACCAAATGACTTGGATAAACCCCGACATCCTTTGGAATCATGAATACCATCAAGAGTTGTGCTGGCCAGACACCCTACTCATAATTGTAATGTCAAGCCCCAAAAATCCTAACTCCGGACTATACATACTCTTCCCCAAATAACATGACCGAAAAGTGAACCTCTCCCCTTTGATACCATATTCTCATGAACCAGATCTGGTCCGCATAAAAACTGACACCAAACCCAGGCTGTGGAAAGACCCAAAGGGAATTCAGATCCCCAAGTGTGGGAACATGTTCCTTGGTATCAAAACATAAAAATTTTAATGTATTTACCCGATTTTATAATCATAAAACAATGAATGAATCCAATAAACAAAATCTGGATTTTCAAACAAAAAATTATTTTACAAAAATTCATAAATTAATTACATAACATAGAAAAAAATTACAATGAATATAAAAAGGAAAAAATTCAAAGAGGAAATCTCATGAAACTTTTCAAATCAATGGACACTTCCATCAAGCCACCTTCACAACACTTCACATGGAAGGACCACTAGATACCCAAACAACTGACACTAAAATCATTACCTAATGATACGAAAAATAAGAATGTATACTTACCCCCAATGGTGTATGTAGGGTGTGATAAAAATCCCACTAGGATACCACCACAAAAATATTATAACGGATAATCATTATAAGACAAAAATATTGAATGATTTTTAAATAATAAATGCTTGTAACAATTTATAGAAGATGCATGTTTAATTGAAAACTATTTAAAATTGGATACTTTGAAAGAAATCAACAACTTCAAATAGAAATAAAAAGCTACAGAATCAAAATATCCCACATTCTGATGGTATGTATAATTTATTTAATGGGAACTAGAAATAGTGAATAACCCATAGGCAATAGCTAGTTTTGGGTCCCTGGAACCTCATGTCTCGGTGAAAGTAACTATACAAATATCCATTCTCATGAACATGAGCCACTAGTAGGGATCATACACATAACCTAATGGTCCCCCAAAATTCATTATAATTATCTTATCATCATCATTGTTTAGTTAGCATTTTATTTTAAAATCATGCTACGTGAATCAAGGGCCATCCCCCATGGAATCACTACCATACTAGTACACATCCACCAACTTTGATACCCGAGATTTCCCTCTTGTTCTCTAACAAGTTATACAAGCCCTGAAATATAATTTCCACATCAATATTCCACATCCAAGTCACACACAAAACTAACATACCATATACATATCACACAAATCACATAATCCGCTTTTTAAATCAAATTTATTTTGAATCTATACTCACACCAAAAACAGCCCACAACACTTTTCACACCTCCTTCACACATTAATAAATCCTTTTCATAATTAGATATATACATTTCAACATAATAAAAATCACACAACAATCCTTTTACATTAAAATAAACCATTTCAAATGTACAATCCTACAAAAAAAATTGGGAAACATCGTTTCATCTCATACATAAATCAAGAATCCATTTAAAACCTTCTTAAAACAATTCCATGGAGTGTAACCAAGAATTGCACTTAAAACCCTTCCAAAAACCCTAATTTGAGTCCAAATTCATTATAATATGACAGATTACCAGAAGTTTCTCCCTAAAAAACTTTTGGTAAATCCATTTAATGAATCATAGAACAACCCCACTTGATATAATATGAAATACATTTGAAAAAAATCATTTTCCACAAACATTCCACTTAAAAACCAACAACTTAGCAAATGATACAAAATATAATTTTTTATACAAAAAAAATTTAATAGATTCATTTTAAAAACATAAATCATCCACAACTAAGCCAAAAAATAATTCGTACACATGTAATCACCTAACATTTCTTCCAAACCCTCCAAACTGTTGTGCGAAACATCAACCACACTACCGCCACACCACAATGGAGTGAAGTGGAGCCCTAATCCAAAATATTGCACAAAAAGACACATGGTTAAACCCTATGTAAGAGTCAAATATCATGGAAACTAAAAACATTAAGAAAACATGAATGAAGCCCTAACAAAAATGAAAAAACCATATGAAAATTGCAGGAGTAAGGAATGAAACCCACTCTCTTAAGGGATCTTCAAGAAATCAGACCAAATACAAAAATAGATGAACCTTTATATAAAAAAAACTGATAGTGATACTCTAATAAGTCTTATTAGGTCAACTATGGACTAAAATGGGGTGAAAATATTGAAAATTAATGGAGTTATGAAAGAAACAATTTACATCTTCAAATTTGGGCGATTCGATAATGACTTAGATTGATTACATAAATCAGTGGGGAAGATGAACTCCAAAGAAGATAAATTGATAATTGGGGTGTGCCTTTGGATTTTTATTCCATTTTTATGTATAATCACCAAAAAAATAATTATTTTGATATTGTAAAAAACGCATTTAAAGAAGAAATGGGGTTACGGGTATGCCCAATACCTTAATAAAAAACCCAAATCTATCATCATTATGGATTCAAATAAAGTCAAAATTGATATACTTATTTTAATATTTCTTAGGAAACCAATTTGGAAGTGGAATGGGTGTAAAATAATGAAAAATGAAAGAGTTATATAAAAAATATATTTTCTAGAAACATGATATGGGCTCACGGTTTGGCCCAAATCAAGAAACCACACCCTTTCCTCAAAAAGTACATGGGAAACCCCCAAAAACAAATCAATAATTTTAATTAAATTAAAAATATCTTTAAAATATCTCATGGATGTGATAATTAACTTACTCAATTTCCTGTTTTTTTGACATTATTTTTAATTAAAAAAATGTGATGCAAAATTGTTAATGATGAACCAATAATATGAATTTTGAGGATTATAGATTAATATATTAACCATATTTGTTTTAAAGTATAGTTAAAGAAAAACTCTAAGACTCTTCACTGTGTTATGGGCCCTAATATCATTTATATATGTATTCTTGTGCATCGTGCATTAATATTAATTTTTTAATGAATTGGAAAATATATCGATGAACAACCAAATGTTGAAATTACATTTATAGTAATGTATAAAGTACATATACATATGAAGTAAAGAAATTCCTCAAAATTATCAATAGTATATTCAAATAAAAATGTATTCCTAATAAATAAATTTCTATTGAATTAATGGCCTCTTAAATCAAAACAAATTTATTTTATTGAGGCCAAAAAATTTCTATTGTATCATTGACTTGATCATGATGGATAACCTGATTAAATCCCTATAAATAGTTACGCTTTTACTCTAAGTATGTATCTGTAAATGACACTAATAGTCTCCTACGTAGATACCAAGTAATTTCATATTCCATTTAAAACTAGTACTTCCAATTCTATCTTTTATAGAGGATGTTTTCTGAACACTTTTGATGAAGTGGGAATTCCTCATAGTAATAATCGAAACAAATATTACCACGAAAGAGTTAAAATTGTAAAGAAGAAATTTAATTGAGGTGGGGAGAATATAACAACCCAAAATTCTAAATCCCGCCTTTGTATTCACATATTTGTATAACACACAACATCAATTGTAAAAAAGGAAAAAACCCAAAACATTACAATATATTTACTATATTAAATAAATTTAATATATTCTAGTGATTGTAGTGCACATAACTCTGAGTTATATTGAATTAATAGCAAGGGATATCTTCCCCCAATAGTTTTTGTTACATGTAAGAGATACCTTCCATAAGAATATGCATTACATTCCTGACTGGGTATCCCAAAATAACAATATTGTATTAAAATAATATTATATAATATTATATTATATAAAAATGCTATTATGTAAGATAATATGAATATTATCAACTATATTTTGAAATTTTATGTTTTATATAAATATGAAATTAATTCATTAGTTACCAATTAATGATTAAAGAAAATAAGAACCAATTGGATATAAAAAAGACATTATTATATTTTTGATTCCAATAGAGTTATTTCTTGATAAAAATAATTAATTGCAACTACATAATGAAATTTATTCAAAATATTTTTTATATATTTAATAAAATATATTTTACATTCATACACTTGGTATCCTAGGCCGAAGATTGAAGAAACTCTATTTCACACAAATACCCTATATTTTTTTGAAGGAAATTTAACATCCTTTATAGGAGAAACCATTTCTAAAATTAATTTTGTCAAACTAAATTTAGTAAATATGTCAAATAAACATGATCATTGAAATGGAAACATATGAAATTAGATTGTGTGAATTGTTAATATTTTTCTAATATATTTCCTTTTTTAATCAATAGTTATAAATACTAAATTTTAATTAAAAAAATACATTCTCATCTTATTTATTTATAAGGTTGTATCATATTATCTATTGATTTAAAATTCTAATTATATGTAATTTTTATCAATTAATATAATTCATTTCATTATTATAAATATCTCTTTGAAATTGAATATTAAAAATTAATAATATTTTATAAGACTTTACTTTAAAACCCCACAATGTTGTCTAGTCTTCGAGATTAAATTTTAATAAATTAAAAGAACATTTAATTTTTTAATTTTAAGAAATAGAATAATAATTCGGAATAATAATAATTTGTAATATCAAATTATAAAAAAAATTGTTAAAAAGGATTACATAATATAATTAAAATTAGTTACAGTTATTATGGAAAATTTTAATTTAATAAAGGACTAAAGATTTATAATAGGGGACCAAATAAACAAGACACTTTTCAAGAACACAAATTTTTCCATTAATAATCCATGAAAATTCTATTATTGAGTTACTTTGGTTTTGTATTCCTTTTTCTAATTAAAAACATTTTTACAAATAATATGTTTTCCAAATACCATGTGTGTCACTTTTCTCTACTATTAAAGGACACCATTCTTCTCAAATCCCCACACCTCTCAAACCACATTTATTCATCCCAAAAATTCAAAAATATCTTCTAGACATCCCTAGAATAGATTGTGAGACCTCACTTTTTGGTGAAATCTTTACTAGGTAGCTCTTTAGTATAAACCCAAAAGAAGTTACTTTATTTTTAAGGTTAATCGTTCCAATGATCTCTTTTATTTCATTCAATTTTTCACAAAATGAAATATTTTTTTCAATGTTCATATAATGACACCATGTTACTCAATAATAAAAAATTTAGTTATATTATGGGTTTTCCCTACACTTCCACACACCTCCATCTAATGGGTAATGAATATACTAGTTCTGTGTATATCTCACTACTACCTCACGAAATGATTATGGACCATATTCCCTTTAACACCTATCATGGTATAAATTATGAAGGAAAATAATTCTATATATGTAATTAATGTTATTAATTAATTATTTATTATTCTATAATTCCCTTATAAAACCAATATTTTTCTTTCCATTTTGTGTAAAAATGTTAGCATCATTTGAGGCAGTGTGGACTACTGCCCACTCAATGTGATGAGATTCATTCACCCGATCCTTGGAATTTATAAAGGAAGATAAAAATTAAAATTATGAGAAATAAAAAAACATATATATGATATTAATGAAATAATTACCTTTATCTAAATATAAATATAGATATTTATTATTTTCATTATTATCCATTCAGGCATTAAAAAATTATGATGTCGGTCATGGACATGTGTACTACCACCTCCTCAACATGACGTTATTCCTTTTATATCACAATAATTTTATATATAAGTAAATATGATAAACTAATCTGTTATTTCAGATATAATTTTGATTATTTGATGATATTTTTCTACTTTGATTATTTCCATAACAATCTTGGAATAATTTGAACATCACTCTTGTATGAATACGACCAACTATCTCCTTGATCATAACATTGATTAATTTTTCATAACCATATATAATGTTTGTTTATTAAAGTATGATTATTTTATAAAAATTATAATTATTTCAAGATTATTATTCTGGAGATGTTATATAACAGCCCCTCAGAACGTAGTGAGTAAACAAAGTTGTTTTTGACAAATAAATCGAATTAGTGAAAACACCTATCGTAAACATATTTGATTATGTAGTGGTATAGAACATGGTAATAAGTGAAATAAAAATAATGATAAAAAGAAGAGTTTTCTAATTAATGTGTAAAATTAACAATATATTATTATACTGAAATTTAGACGAATTTCACCCAAAATTCAACAAAAGGTAAGGTATTCTATTATAATTTGTTACATCACTGAGATAAATTTCATGTTCAACGCTGACATTTTCTTGTGGTGTTTCTACAAACCATTTTGTTATATTATATCATTAATTCTTATATATTACTGCTATTATAATCATTCATTTAATTTTATTTCACCATGATTATTATTATTTCAAATGTTTCAAATTTGTATGGGAAACTTTTGAATGTTTAAAGATTATTTTCCTAAAAAATGAATTTAATGGAAATTCAATGACATTTACATTTGAGGAAATTATATGAAATTGAATCTATATATAAGGATTTTGAAAGATTAGATCTAGAAATCATAATGAATGTGAACACATCCTAACATTTCCATATGTTTTCCAAAAAATATTTCATATAGAAGATCAATGTGTCAAACATGGATGACACAGATCTATAAAATATGGTGAAAGTATCATATGCAGGGAATCTACATGAGTTTTACATAAATGATGATTCTGTGATTCAGTTTAGAATAATAATTTATGCGACATTATCAATTTAGTTTTATAAATAGATACGTGATAGTGTATATTTATCTCGAATCTTTATAAATACAATAATTATGAATATAAAACAAGATATTTGATATCACATGTAGCATGAGAATTTTTATAATGATATATCGGAGTATATCTATTGATTAATTGTATGTAGTCATGATAAATCAATGTTACATAAGTTCCAATGGATGACACAACCATTTAATATACCCTTGTTTGAATTGGATAACATACCCAGGTAATTTTTCACTAGTCACCCAAATGCATCTAAAGAAAACAATGTGATATGTGTAGTGGAGGACCAACTCACCAAGACCGTCTACTTCATCTCTATTTGGGATGTTTTCTCACTAGATAATATTTACATGATATACATAAAGTATATGGAAAGGCTTCATTGATTTTAAATTTCAATCTTCATTCATCATTATTAAAGTTACACATATAACTTCAAGAGATGTACTCAAAATTATTTAATATTAATTAAATTTCATCAGGACCTACCACCCCTAAACTGATGAATACTCTAAAATTACAATTAATACACTATATGAAATGTTAGGCACCAACTATATAGAATTAAAATATGGGAGTTTCAAAAATATCTCATAAGATGAGTTCTCATACAAAAATATCTTCTATTCATGTATTTAAATGGGATAATATGATGATTTATGTGAAAATAGATATAGAACATCAACATGATGGGATGATGCTGATGAAAAAATGATTCATAAAACATATATTATGCAGTAGATGATGTTGAATGTTGAATCTATCCAATAATATATAAAAGATTCTTAGATTCAAAAACGGGCCATTAAAAAAACAATTGAAGGGACTTGGAGTTTGATTTCGTGGATCTTTTCATTCATAGAATATAAATAGGGAAGAGAGTCATTTCGTATGTAATGAATGGGAATTTTAATCACAGGTACGTTGTAGACATTAATATCTCAGATTTCAATGGGTATGTAGCCGATCAATGTGAACATACACAAAATATTTCGTACCTGTATGATATGTTCCAAATATCTAGCATGAGGAAGTATATACCTGATAACTCACATGTACTAAATCTATAGGAAGTAAAACTTGTGATTGATCTCTCGTCTAATGAGGATTCAGTGAAGATCTTAGACCATGGAGACAAATTTCGACACAAAACATTGACACATCTTATCAATTTTTTATAAGAAACATAAGTATAAATAAGAAACATGTGAAACATAATGACCCTTACATATTATTAATCAAGAATATGTTATTATAATTCAAGGACGAAAATTATAAGGAGGGAACATAATTAATACCTATAGAGTATATGTGATATTTATTTCATAAAATAAATAAATAAATATTATATTATAAAATAATTTGCACATAAAACACATATAGAAAAAAAAAACAAATTATTAAATAAATGTAAATAATTATATTATTTAATGAATAATCCTATCAAATAAAAATTATTACAAGGGGAAAAATAGAAAATAGAAAAACAAAAAAGTGAAAATCCGGATTTCCTTAATCATCTATAATCATACCTCCCACAAAAAACACAATAAAAATGTTTCCAAATTTTATTAAACAATTCAATATTTAATAAAATTTATATAAAGAACCAACATAGGAAATTATTATTAATATTTAGTTAAATAAAGAAGTAGAATTTATAGTAGGTGATGTGACAATTGGAATAGTAATGTGACTGTTGTAATAGTTACATCTCTATTAGAAATAGTAAAATAGACTTTGGGAATAGTAACCTAACCATTATAATAGTAATTTTTCATAAAAATAATAAATTGTGATATTTATTATGATCAATTTAAGTGAATAGAAATATTATAATGGTAAAATATAAATATCCCTATTTAAAAAAATAATTAATATATAAGCACATTTTAAATAAATTATTTTACATTTATTATTTTAAAAATAAAATTTTATGTTAAAATGTATAATTAACTATTTTTTATATTTATTTTTCTCAAATGAATTTAATTTTTTAAATTATAACGTCAGTATTTTCTTGGTGTTAATTTTTTTACTTTTCTAAAATACTTCATTTTTTTGGAATAGTATTAATACAAATATTCAAAAGACCAGTGCATCTAATATAAGATAGTTTATGATGTAATATTGGTGTAAGAATTTATATACCTTGAGTATCATAAGAAACATATCAAATTTCAAAAATAATTTTTAAAATAAAATAATATTAAATTGAAATCTGAAAAAGACTTTTCCAAAACTTAGTGCCACAAGTGATCTCATA
Organism: Viscum album; assembly: GCA_963277665.1. Classification (NCBI taxonomy): domain Eukaryota; kingdom Viridiplantae; phylum Streptophyta; class Magnoliopsida; order Santalales; family Viscaceae; genus Viscum; species Viscum album. The sequence continues at coordinate 1,913,777,830 of OY728125.1, read as the reverse complement.
GAAAAGTTTTTCTTTTTTCTACTTTCCCTTTAATAAAATAATGTTTTAAAATTATAAATTTGTTTAATCTCTCTAAAAAATCATATTATATATATATGTGATTTATAATGTTAAATTAACTATTACATGTTTTAACAGTGATATATTATATTATTTAATATTTGTTTTATAAATAACCCTCTTATTCTCCATGGAAAATAACTTATTCATATCTTAAAAAATGAAATAAACATAAAAAATGAAATAAACATAAAAAATTCAGATAAATCAATCCCATTTGAATATCTAGGGATGCTCTTGAGTTAACCAACTACATCAATCAAAGAATATTTAATGTCGTATACAAGAATCTACACTGAGGACTTAGCAATTATTGAGAAACTACTATCTTATATTTTATCTTATCTCTATTTTCCACAAGCCCTATAAAAAACCTTATAGGATTAATTATGTGTTAATTTAACATTATAAAAATAATTATATCATATTGTAACTGTCATATTTATGATGTATAAAAATTTCAAAATTCACTTTCCCTTTCTCCTCACAACGTGTCTTCAGTGGTCAGTTAACCATTTATAGAGACATATATATGTCAACACGTATGACCATAATTCTGGTTGAATATTATGAATTATATATATTATATAAAAAATTAATTAATTATATCATAAGTTTGTACATTATACTCAACTATTGTATAATGTATTTGAATAAATTTATTAATATTGAAAATAAACAAGGAAACTTTTAGTGAAACAAGATATCATAATGGTTTCCCCAAATAAATGGAAAATATAAATTATAATCAACTGATTGTAATTGATATGCATGGGTTTAAATTAAAATAATTCAAATTGTGATGAATTTTTTTAAGAATAAATATTAATTATTCAGGAGTTGAAAAAGAGACAAAATAAAGTGAGAATTAATTAAAGGGGATTCTCAAACACAACCCCCTTTTTTTAGGATATCCTTATTTCACTTAAATTTCGATATGGAAATATCTTAAGGATTCTTAAATATCATTTCTATATTATTTCATTCTCTTATTATGGGTATACATATTTCAACATTTATTTTTAATCATAATATAATGATTTTACAAATGTATTTTCATTGACAAACAATTCAATTTTTCTTCCGAGGTTGTTTCATATTAAATTTAAAATGACTTTTTATAAAAAATTAAAATATTATTATTATTTAGTTTGGACAAAAAAATATACTCATTAAATACTTATTTGTTATTGTCTTATAAAACCCCTATTATTCAATGGTATATTTCATAACTACAATTGTCAAATGTTATATGTGGAAAGAATGATTATGTGAATCTTATGATGTGATGGGTGGGACTAGATTTATATAGCATTGAAATGAATTGGGTAATATGATTTATATTGGTAACAACCCAAACATTTATTAATGAAAATTCCTCTTGATTTTAATAAATGTATTATTATGTAAATTTTTTATATAAGACATGTTCATTTCCTTAGTTTTATATTTTATGATTTTAAAATACCATTGTGAATTGTCACCATTGATAATATTGTTATTGAAGAGTGATCACATGATTTGTATAAATATAGTTCTTTATCAAATCAAATTTACTCAGACAGAGGAAGTGATGGACTCATATAGTAGAATTTCTCCATACGACGCCCATTTTTCAGATCTCAGAAAGGAGGTAGCGTTACTGGGATTCTCTCTAGACCAAGTCCAAGTCGAGCATCAACATGTAATGCTTGAACGAAACCGCCTACAAGAGTTGTGGAAGTTGACCAAGATTACCTCCTGGGTGATGTTATCTTAGCCACCCCAATTGTCTTTCACCATCACACACCATACCCATAGGGCTTATGTGAGTTGTATAAGTTGTTATGTAAAAATACCATAGAACCTTGATTACATGAATTAATTTTATATAGAATAATATATATACATTAATATTATTATTGTTACCTTGTAATTGGGTTTTAATGCACAAATTGTATTTTTAGTTAATATTCAATTAAGAAATATATTTTGAACAATTGATGGATTACTTAATTAAATAATATTTTAATAAAATATTATCACTAAATCACATTTTATTTAATATAAATGATCATATATTTTTTATGAATATAGTTGAAATTTTTATTATTGATTGAAATCAATTCATGTTAAAAATCGATGAAATTTCAATAAATTATTTTTTAATTAAATATTAACATATTTATAAAATTATTAACATAAAGGAATAACATTTTTGGATTTAAGATATCGAAATTATGTAACCGTGAATTTTTAAATTTTTTTAAGATAATCTAATTTTCAGGTAGAACTTATATACCTTTTAAATATATAATGTGTTTTATGACATCATAATGACCCAATAGATATGTAATAATGTTCTATAAAATGTATTTTAGGCCAAAAAATGTTTTTTCAATAATATAATTTGATTTTAGATTTTTTAGATATTTTTACAATGAAATAGTGGACCCTGCAGGACTTATAAAACAATTGGAAAAAACCATGTGTTGGTTTTTGGATTAAATATTTAATATATATATCCCAAAACCTATGTTTGGGAAAAATTAAAGATTTATCATCTATTTTCCTATATATACCCACCCAAGCTTCAAATTATCTTTACCTGAAACCCATGGATCATGTTTCTTTTTTCATCCTCTCTCTAGAATCCTCCCTAGGCTCCCCAAGCTCCCAAAAAGCCTCTTTAAATCCTCTTTCTAGCCTTTTGGATCGAACATCCAAGTAAAAGATTTCTTTCTTTCTCAATTTTAGTTAGAATTCAATATGTTGTTATACCAAATTATATTTCATTAAAAATGTTTTTACATGATTTCACACTCCCACATACTACCCTTCTTATGTTTTAATGATGATATACCTCTTTCTATCACATTAATTCCTCTGATGTACACCCATTACAATTCTAAAATTCCATACATAATTTCACTCTCTTTATTTACATTCAAGAAAATATTTTTAATTATGCATCAAAATTCAATGAAATATGTTGGGAAAATTATCTATATAACACCCTTACATTCTGTTTCATGTACATATGTTGAGATACCCCTTTCTCTGTCATCAACCATATTTATGAATTAATTTGTAATGTTGTCACACTGCCAAAATTGCACTGCGATTTTCGTAGAAAAAGTCAATGTGTAGTGAATACCATGCTCATTTCTCTATAAAGGGTATTAAAATTGATTAATATTTTCATATTAATTATAAAATTTTATATATGAATTACACATTCCTTAATTGAGTAATAAATGACAACGTTGGATGATTCCATATAGTATGATCTATGTGGTACACTTATACATGAATTAAAATGTTTATAAAGGGTGTACCCTAATAATGCTTTAATATAGTGGGTAAGTATTATTATCATGATATGTCAAGATCAATAAGGGTTTAATCATTCTAATTCATGTAAAATGATGGTTTACTCATGCTCCATGTGCAATGGTCATTATCTTATGCTAAAATCATGTTAAATGTTGTTCCGACACATCAAGTGATGATAATCCTGTTATATCACGCCTTTATGTTCATGTTTCTCTTATGCTCCGTTGATTGGCATATTGTCAATAACGTACTATATTCTTCATGTTATTCATTTTTTACTCCCTTACTGGGCATTATAACACACTGTTTTCTTATGCTTGTCATTAGGTTACCCCATGCACTGCTATGTATGATCGAATTTTGTGGAAATTTAAAGGAAGATTTCAATAAATATGTTAGGTTTAACATTCGATGTTGTTATGTAATACTCTTTATTTCCCAATTCAATATACCTATCAATTCCCAAATTTTTCTTAAGTGTAATTTTATGTAAGAAATAATGTTCATATTTTTTTTAAAGTGTAGGTTTGTTATTGTTGGTATCAGAGTATTTATTTTGTTACATTTAGGTTTAGGATTATAAATACCTAGTGAAACCCTTAGGGATAATACTATGTATAAAATAAAATCCCTAATGTTTGGTCAGTACTGATTATGTGTTTTATCATGAAAATAAATCCCTCTATGTATACAAGCTGGTATAGGTGGCTCTGGCATAGATGTATACCGGGGGAAAACCAAAAACACCGCTTTGAGCTAGACCCGAATAAGAACTGGTGCACAATAATAGACCTTTCTAAACTCTTGGTTACAATACACACATTGAATATAATTGGTTAAATGGAAAATATTAGAATGAACCATTACTTAAAGAATTAATAAATTCCCCTAATAATATATTCTAGGATGTAGATCATGGATAATATATATATGTTAATAAAATTAATGTAATTTATAAGTTATCACTTTTATTAATTGGATTCTCCTTTATGTTTTACCCATAGAACTCGTTTTATTCATATAAATGAATGATAATTGGATGACATGAGCTAACAAACAATGTTAAGATCAATGTGATGAGTGTTCGAATAGATTCCCAATATAATGGGAGAGAGACTCATAATCATTTTCACCACAGTCTATTAGTTAACTCATTTTATGAATAGGATCATGGGTCAAGTGGAGCTTTCAACTCTCCCCACCCTAATAAAGAACATGACACACTTGATAGTTTCATGAGGCAAAAGCTATAGAGACCCAAATCATGACGTACATGGACATTACATTAATTTTGTGGAATAATTAATACATAACAAAAACCAACACTCAAGGATCGTAATAGTATAGTGTATTTGGAAAATTGGATCACAATCTTCTAATCATGGTGAAAGATCTTCAACATCTCACATAAAGATCTTCCCCTTTTGTTTTCTTACCTAAAACCTTTCTTTATATCCTTGGGAAAGGAAAACATATTAAGCGTGAGCTCAAATGCTCAGTAAGGGTAATCATAGAGAACATAAAAAATGAAAAAACATGAATATAAGATCTAAATCTCAAAATCTTGAGCAAATACGTAAATATTGCAAGTACGTAAGTCATATATCAAAAAGGAACATCAATCATGAAAAAATAACATCGGAATAAAAAATGTATTTGTGGAAAAATATTAAGCACATGATATTATTTCCATAGTAGCCAAGGCATTGCTGCCAAGACCATCTTAGAGGACAAAGTCCCATTCTGAATTGAGTTCACTCCTCGTTTCAGTCCTGCAACACTGAACCAGATTAACTTACCATTCCAGCCATGTCTATCTCATGAGATATAAATCTTTACCCAATGCATTGGAGGGAGATATAGGTCCCACCCATCCTATAATGAAACCATTATTATGTGTGCCACAAAATCATAAATCATACATCATAGCATAACCCATGTAATAAGAATGGGATTCATAAACAACATGCCCTCATTACATAATCCATATAAGTTAAAAGGACATAATAAATATAATTTTATCATAACATAATCAAATCTATGTAAAAATAGGGATAGAAACAGAACACTATATTGTCTTATATGGAAAATAATTTTAATAAAACGCTTGAACTCCATTCTTGAGGAAAATATCCTTTCTACATCAAAAACATTTTTCCCTTCGTAACATGTCATATAATTTTAAACTAAATGAATTTGATTAAAAAAACATGAAAATGTGAAATGTATTATTCATGGAAATAATTTTCTAAAAATCCATTCAGGCCGTATAAGTTAAAAATAATATTCTTCTCGTACTTTGACCGAAAAAGTCAAAAAAATTCCTCGTACTAAAAATGAAAAAATATTCCTTTCATATCTTTTACTAAAAACTCGTTGAAGGGTAAAATTGGATTTAAACAATTATAGGAGGATATAAATATTATTACATATTGAGGAATAATGGATGTAGGTGATAAATACACCCCAGTAAATACCAAAGTATAATCAATCTCAGATAAAAATGATATTGTGAGATTTTCCCTTACCTTAGGTATGATTTGTTTCGTACATGTCTGAACCTCCTGTATAATGATTTAAAAAATGTTATTGGATTATTCCATAATTTTACTCATTGTTATCATATCATATATGGTCATATTTGTAAAGACCCGTAAAATTCAAGGGAAATTTTTCTTAATTTTCTTTGCGATTTTACAAGAACACAGTTTCAGACGACACTTGATTCTGAGGCCCGGTGTGCCCGAAATTTCTAACCGAAGTTTAGCTCGGGTACGTTCAGTGAACGAACGGGCGTGATTTTCTAACTTTTGAAATGGTGCTCAGAATCGAATTCCCAGGGCACTGATGGAACAATAGCGCCTGTAATTTCTTAGGAACACCTGTTCCGGAGTTGTGTTTTCACGAGAGTTGATGATTAAAATTGTGGAAGTTTATTTTATAATTATTATACAATTTTTATTTTTACTCTAAGTGTTTAATCCTTTGGATGGAAGTTGGGTAACCTCCCAACCTCCCTTGGGAGGTTATGAGGGTGGTGGGGCTCACACGAACCCCACCCCTTCATATCCTCTAACCCCCCCCTCAACTCACCATTAATGTGGTTAACTTAAGTTTATAAAACTTATGGATTTAATGTTGTGAGATTAATGTAAGTTTTTGAAATTCAAATCCTTGAAATTCAAAAGCCTTGTTGTGTTAATAAAATAATAAAGGAGCTTATTTTATTTTTTTGTTAGAGTTTTGTCGTTGAGAGATTTTGGGAAGAACATCTTCTTCTTGACGAAGAACACGAAGAACGAACGATCTCCGATGTGGAACGCCGAGCCCTCGGAGACCGTCTTCCACGACACCGACTCGCGACGCGACGTCTTCTTCAACGGCGTTCTTCTTCCACGACATCTCTTTTTGCGACAGTTTTCCGCAACGAAATCTCCGTCAACATCTTCGAATCCTCGTTTCGCGACGCCGACGTTCGTCATCTCTTTTATCATGTAGGGGATTTATTTTATTTAATTCTTTTCCGTTCATGATTCTAGTTTTTCGTTCATCATGGATATACGACTAAATGTTATTGTTTAATGTGAGGGGGGCCGACCGCACAAACACGGACGACCCTCCTTTTTATCCTTGTTTGATACTTTGTGGTTTGGACGGAATGGCGTGGTGTCGTCGTACCACGCGTGAATCGCACGACAAGTAATTCGTGGCGTCGTCGCGGCGCGCCGTGAAGTTGAACAAGGACACGGCACTGTCGCGCCGCGTCGAAGAAAACCGAAGATGCCACGGCTGGAGTAAGGCCGCGGTGGAGGGGCGCGGTTCCGTCGCACTGTGCCGGACGAATCAAGCTGTGGCCAGTTGCGGGCCGCGACGGAGCAGGGTGACCGGTGGCCGGTTCCGGGCCGCCGATGTCCGCAATGGAGGAAAGGAGCGGCCATCGCCGGTCCTTGTCGGCAAAATCGGCCGGCTGGTGCGGTCCGGATAGACATAGGGGAGTCAGGGAATTAATTTCCCCGGCCGGCTATGAAAAACGGCCCCCTTAATTGGGGGGCCACGGTTTCACCAGGGGGAAAGCCCCCCCCCCCCCCCCCCCCCCTTGCTGAAACCGCTCGGTCGCTGGCCGAGTTGGCCAGCGCATTGGGCGCGCTGTGCCTAGCCGGGTCGGCCGCCTGGCCGGTCCGCCAGGCCGGGACGACCCAGACCCGGGGCGGGTCGACCCAGTTCGGGCCGACCGGGGGGGTCTCGGGCCGGGTCGGTCCGGGCCCGAAACCCCCGTTTTCGGACCGTCGTTGGTCTTTTGCCGATAACTTGGGCTACAGACCTCCGATCAATGCACCGTCAGTTGCAATTGGATCCTTGAATCAATGATTTAGTTTTGGTATGCCGAACTCAAGGTTTCAGAATACTTTGAGTTCGTCCGGGTTGGTTCGTACACGAAACCAAGAGGGCCCTCGGAGCGGAAACACTCATATCTTAAGCTCCTGATGTCCGAATGACGTGCCGTCGACTTTGTTGGTTTCCACATAGTGAGATGGATCTTTTGGCTTACTCTGACCGAGATTTGGAAGTAGGTGGGGTATAGTCGTGTTGGTTTTTCCTTAAAAACCAACCGGACCCCTAGGACGAAAAAGCCAATAACTCTCAGACCAGGCGTCTGATTGACGCGCCGTCTGCGACGTTGAGTTCCTGTTGACGATAAGGAACTTTTTGATACATCAAATCTGGACTATGTGTCAGTTGATGTATCAGCCTCTTGGCTCATGGAGCGGACCCTCCCGAACGAGCTTGCTATGTGCGGGAACCCTAGTGTTGGATGTGACTGCTACTGTGACTACGACGACGACTGTGCAGAGATTCTCAGTGGATTCGACGACGATGACTACAACACTCAGCGATCATGTGTGGATTAGTGCTACCGATCATGTGTGGGTCTGATCCTGTGTAGGACAGCGCTCAGCAGTTCTGTGTGAGCCAGCGCCTACAGATCCTGTGTGGGTCTGATCCTGTGTGGGTCATTGCGGGGGTTAGTACCTATCGATCCTTTGTGGGTCCGAGGACTTAGATGGAACAATGATCATCTCTATCATCTTTAGAAGAAGTATACCTGTATGAGCTGAATCCTGTTTTACTTTCCTGTGTGAACTGTGTTGTGATATCCTGTGTGGATTTATGTTTTTCTTTCCTATGTGGATTGATTTGTTCTTTCCTGTGTGGATTACGTTTTCCATCCTGTGTGGAATACGTTACTTTGCTGTGTGGACTGGGTTGTACATGGGCTCAGATGTGGGAGCCGAATGAGAATTGATGACTTAGGTATATGTATGGGAATGTACCTAAGTAGTGTTGGATGTTACTTCGTGATTGTATCTTTCTTTTGTGGTTTATCCTTTGTGGAATTTGAGAGACCTTCGGGGGTCTCGGGGTCCCTACTGAGTAGCTTATACTCACCCCTGCACAGGCTATGCCCGCACTACGTTGTGTTGGTTGCAGACGAAGGGCATCGCTGATCGTGGTGGAGGCTTGCGGAGCAGGATGGTACCTGGAGGTACACCACTGGGAAGGACGTACTCGGAGCGGTAGGCTAGACCGAGGAGGAGTGGAGGCTTTATGGACCCACCCTTCAGGTGGGATTCCCAGTGGACAGCTCGTCGTTGCGGCTTTACCTTTCAGTTTTTTTCCCTTTTCGAGTTGTACTTTACTTTCAGTTTGGGTTTGTATACTGGCCCACTTACTTTTCCGCACTTACTCTTGTACCGGCTTTGACTTAGTGTTACTTATTCCGCTTGATTACTCTATAGTGCTTGTTTACTTTACAAAGGCAATGCCTTCCCTTTTTCCGGGATTTACGCCTTGGTGCTAGTCGCCATCCCCTGCCCTATGAAAGGCGGGATTGTGGTAGTCACGACACGGGCCCCGAGGATGGGTCGTGACAAATTGCTATTAGAGGAGGTTTGGTTCTACCACAGAACTTTGTACTCTTATCTTTTTCTATGTGAAGCAATAGTGTTTATCATATCGAGTGTGGTTATCAGTCCAGTGAGTCCAGTGTTGGTGCGGTGGCCGATGTATCCTTACACTAGGACCCTGACTTATGAATTCTGACTTCATGCATGAAAATACTGATTTCATGTCTGTTTCGTGTTTTCTTTGTGATTACTTTGTATCATCTCACCAGGTATATTGTTCTGACCATGGTGCATCTGTTTCCTTTTCAGGATGGCCCCACGACGACAGCCAGCTAGGGTTCCAAGAGTCGAGCGTGACGACATCCCACCGAGCGACAAGGCCTCTATGCAGGGCCCTTTGTTAGCAGTGGCACCGGCGGTAGCTCTACCCGCCAAGCCACCGATGCTTCCAGCACCAGCCGCTAACGATGCAAGTCGCCTCAGTGCACTGCATGAGTTCCAACGCGAGTGACCACCTAGGTTCTGCGAGGATACGGACCCCCAGGCAGCCGAGGACTGGCTGGAGATAGTGGTGAGAGTTTTCAGGTTAGTGAGGACACCAGCAGACCTCAGGGTGATCCTCGCAGTGAGCCTACTGCACGCAGCAGCAGGCAGATGGTGGAGCTTGATGCTCCAGGTGCACTATGATGCTTCTCTTCTCTGGACGGACATTGAGAGCCTCTTCGTCTTGGAGTTCGTCCCAGCCACCCTCAGTGCGGTGCGTATCCAGGAGCTTCTTCAGCTGCGGCAGGGCATCATGACGGTCGCCCAGTACTCGTCGAGATTTACCGATCTCTCGCGCTACTCAACAGACATGGTACGAGACCCATTATTCCGGGCCCGGACCTTTGAGCAGGGATTGAGACACAAGATCACGGCATCGCTGATCTCCCTCAGCATTCCGACTCAGACAGGAGTACTAGAGCGAGCCCTTTTGATCGGGAGATTTTTTTGCTGAGTCTACACCAGCACCGAGACCCACCGCAGGGCGGCACGTAGCAGAGTCTTCTGCAGCAGGTAGTCGACGGATGACTCATGGGTCCAGACAGATCAGACCTTCAAGTAGACGACCTCAGGACTCTGGCTCAGCAGTGCGGGGCACACAGCGTGGAGCCAGTCTTTCGAGAGGCAGGCAGTTCTACTCATGCGGCGGGTAGGGCCACATGGCTCGTGACTGCCCGACCCGCCGTGCCGAGGAGCAGCAGACGGTTGAGGGACCACCGAGGCAGATGCAGAGGGTCGACCGTGGTGGTCCGCAGGGAGGAGGAGGAAGAGGCATAGAAGCTGGCCGAGCAGCAGGTGGTGGGAGAGGCTTTGAGGCACTACCACCACCACCACCACCAGGCGGTCCACCCCGACCACATGGAGCTGGGGACAGAGACAGGCACAACTCCAGGCAGCGGAGGACTATGACCACGGCGCGCCCGAGATTATTCGAGGTACTATCTGTGCCTATTCCACCCTTACTGCAGTTCTTATAGACACGAGAGTGAGTCACTCTTTCAAAGCCACTTCCCTTGTTCGGAGCTCGGAGATTCCGGCAGAGCCGTTGGATCGATCCTTACGGCTAGAGACTCCTACGAGAGCATAATCGACGATTACGCACTGGTTCCGGCAGTGTGAGCTTACTCTAGGAGGTGAGAGCGTCGGCTGGGATCTTCTTGTAGCAGCGTCGAGGCCTTACGACGTCATCTTGTTCATGGATTGGTTGTCTACGGTCCATGCATAGATTGACTGTATTTGGTGCAAGGTGGGATGTGTATGCACCGATGGGAGCATGTTCACCTTCACTGGCGAGAAGGGAGCCTTCACAGCACAGGATGGACTTCCACAGAGGAGAGGACAGCCCATCACTCATCAGTTTTCTAGCCTCATCCTAGGAACAGTTGACGTGCGGAGTCCTGGTTTTCCTGCAGTGGTAGATCAGTATGCAGACGTCTTTCCTGACGTCATTCCAGGGCTACCTCCTCGCAGAGAGGTTGACTTTTATATTGACATGTACCCCGAGACAACCCCGATATCGACTCCAGTATATTGGATGGCCCCCGTTGAGCTTCGAGTGCTACGAGTATAGTTGGAGGACTTGCCGGGCAAGGGGTTCATCCGACCCAGAGTTTCACCCTGGGCTTCGGCGATATTGTTTGCCAAGAAGGCGGACGGGAGCTTGCGACTTTGTGTCAACTATCGTCTCCTGAACTAGGTGACAGTGAAGAACAAGTATCCGCTACCGAGGATTGATGACCTTTTCGATCAACTCAAGGGAGCACGGTGGTTCTCAAAGATAGACCTCAGGTCAGGCTATCATCAGCTCAGTGTTCCAGACGAGGAGGTGCAGAAAATGGCCTTCAGGTGTCAGTATGGCCACTATGAGTTCTTGGTTATGCCTTTCGGCATAACCAATTCTCCAACAGTGTTCATTTCCATGGTGAATAGGATAGTTCAGCCATACCTCGATCGATTTGTCATGGTCTTCATCGACGACATTTTGAATTACTCGACGACTAAGGAGGAGCAAGCCTACCACTTACGGGTTGTACTAGACACACTCAGAGAGCACCAGCTTTATGGTAAGCATTTGAAGTGCTAGTTCTAGATACGTGAGGTCCACTTCATGGGACAAGTCATCTCTGAGGCGGGAGTTGCAGTGGATCCTGCGATGATCGAGGCAGTGCTAGCTTGGGAGCCACCTAGCAGCGTGACGAAGGTGCGAAGTTTCTTGGGACTAGCTGGATACTACCGTAGATTCGTACTAGATTTCTCCAGAGTTTCGTCACCACTCTCAGCTTTGACGAAGAAGGGGAAACCCTTCGTGTGGTCAAACAAATTTTAGCAGAGCTTCTAGAGGATGAGACAGATATTGACTAGTGTAATTATCTTGAGGTTACTTGAGGAGGGAGTAGGGTACGTAGTCTACTACGATTCATCAGGGACCGGACTCAGATGTGTCCTGATGCAGGAGCGTTCAGTGATCACCTATGGATCACGTCAGTTTAGGCCACATGAGAAGAACTACGTTACCCATGACCTAGAGTTAGCAGCAGTGGTCTTCGCTCTGAAGACATGGCGACAGTATCTGATGGGTGAGCGCTTTACAGTCTTTTCTGACCATCAGAGTCTTAGATACATCTTCTCTCAGAAGGATCTGAATCTGATACAGTGGCGATCGCTTGAGTTCCTCCACGACTATGACTTTGAGATAGTCTATACTCCTTGGAAGGGGAACGTGGTAGCCGATGCTCTTAGTAGGAGGACGAGAATTCAGCTACTTGAGGAGGCGACAGAGTAGCTAGCCTGTTTGCAGATATCCTTCATGGATAGAGATGTAGAAGCCTTTCTCCAGTCTCTCACAGTCACTCCTCCACTACTGTAGCGGGTCAGAGAGGAACAACGTGGGGACGCTGACTGTGAGACGCGACGTGCACAGATATCCTCAGGACATGCACCTGATGGTTTCTTCTATGGAGAAGAGCACGACATCCTTTTCAGAGGACGTACCTTGGTACCAGTTACTTTACGGGAGGAGGTGTTGAGAGAGTTTCACCCTTCTCCTTTGGTGGTACATCCTGGAGTGGCAAAGATGTACCAGGATCTCAGACGACATCACTGGTGGCCGGGCAGGAAGAAAGCTATGGCGAAGTTCATTTCTCCATGCCTCACTTCCCAGCAGGTGATGGATGAGCACCAGGTACCAGCAGGCTTGGTACAACCCTTAGAGGTCCCTGAGTGGAAGTGGGACAGGATATCTATGGACTTCGTGACTGGACTTCCACGCATATCCAGAGGTCACGACTCTATCTGGGTGATTGTCGACCGAATCACCAAGTCGTCTCACTTATTACCCATCAGAGAGCAGGGCTCAGTGGAGAGCTTGGGATTACTTTACATTCAGGAGATTGTGTGGCTTCATGGTGTGCCATCATCTATCGTCTCTGATCGAGATGCTCGCTTTACTTCCCGTCAATGGAAGGGGTTATAGGAGGCGTTCGGGACACAGCTATGTCTGAGCACAACCTTTCACCCTCGGATGGATGGTCAGACGGAGAGGACCATTCAGACTCTCGAGGACATGCTCGGTGCATATTTCCTCGACTTTGGTCGCAGCTGGGAGGACCACCTACCCTAGGTGGAGTTCGCGTACAACAACAGCTACCACTCCACCATCGGGATGGCACCATACGAGGCGTTGTACGGCAGACCTTGAAGATCTCCTTTGTGTTGGACAGGCCCTGGGGAGTCAGCACTTGTGGGACCGGAGATGGTCCATGCCACGACCGAGAAGGTCCAGGTCATCCAGGAGCAGATGAGGACATCTCAGAGCCAGCAGAAGTCTTATTCTAACAGGAGTCGGAGGCCACTAGAGTTCGAGGATGGAGACCTCGTCTTCTTGCGTGTCTCACCTCGACGTGGATTACAGAGATTTGGCTGAGGCGGTAAGTTGTCTCCACGCTTCATCGGACCATTCCAGGTCCTCAGCAGGATTGGGGAGGTGGCTTATCGTTTGGCTCTACCACCTCAGTTGTACCAGGTGCACGACGTCTTCCACGTATCTCAACTGAAGAGATACGTGCACGACCCGACGCATATCATTGACCATGGGGAGCTTGACGTTGATGATGGGGTGACTTTTGTAGAGGTCCCAGTGGAGATCGAGGATCGACCGGAGCAGGTCCTATGTGGACGGTCGATTCCTCTAGTGTGCATTAGATGACAGGATGGGAACTTCCAGGAGAGCACTTAGGAGCAGGAGGCTCAGATGCGTGCTCAGTACCCACTTTTGTTTCCCTAGTTTTCGATGAATCTTTACGGGGACATAAAGCCCTGAGTTGGGAGTAATGTAAAGACCCGTAAAATTCAAGGTAAATTTTTTCTTAATTTTCTTTGTGATTTTACAAGAACGCAGTTCCAGACGGCACTTGATTCCGAGGCCCGTTGTGCCCGAAATTTTTAACCGAAGTTTAGCTCGGGTACGTTCAGTGAACGAACGAGCGTGATTTTCTAACTTTTGAACCGGTTCTCGGAATCGAATTCCAAGGGCACCGATGGAACCGTAGCACCGGTAATTGCTTAGGAACACCTGTTCCGGAGTTGCGTTTTCACGAGAGTTGATGATAAAAATCGTGGATGTTTATTTTATAATTATTCTACAATTTTTATTTTTACTCTATGTGTTTAATCCTTTGGATGGAAGTTGGGTAACCACCCAAACTCCATTGGGAGGTTATGAGAGTGGTGGGGCCCACATGAACCCCACCCCTTCATATCCTCTAACCCCCCCTCAACTCACTATTAAAGTGGTTAACTTAAGTTTATCAAACTTATAGATTTAATGTTGTGAGTTTAATGTATGTTTTTGATATTCAAACCCTTGAATTTCAAAAGGCTTGTTGTGTTAATAAAATAAGAAAGGAGCTTATTTTATTTTGTTGTTAGAGTTTTGTCATGCAGAGATTTTGGGAAGAACGTCTTCTTCTTGATGAAGAACATGAAGAACGAACGATCTCCGACGTGGAACGCTGATCCCTCAGAGACCGTCTTCCGCGACACCGACTCGCGACGCGACGTCTTCTTCCACGACGTTCTTCTTCCGCGACATCCCTTTTCTCGGCGGTTTTTCGCGACGAAATCTTCGTCAACGTCTTCGAATCCTCGTTTCACGACGCCGACATTCATCATCCCTTTTATCAAGTACGAGATTTATTTTATTTAATCATTTTCCATTCATGATTCTAGTTTTTCGTTCTTTGTGGATATACGACTAAATGTTATCGTTTAAAGAGAGGGGGCCGGACTGCACCAACATGGCCGACCCTCCACTTTATCCTTGTTTGATACATTGTGGTTTGGACGGAATGGTGTGGTACCATCGCACCATATGGGAATCGCACGACAAGTAATTCGCGGCGCCGTCGCGTCGCGCCGTGAAGTTGAACAAGGACGCGATGCCGTCGTGCCGCGTCGAAGAAAACCGAAGACGCTACGGCCGGAGCGGGGCCGCGGTGGAGGGGTGCGGTGCCGTCGCACCACGCTGGACGAATCAAGCCTTGGCCGGTTTCGGGCCGCGACAGAGCAGGGTGACCGGCAGCCAGTTCCGGGCCACCGGTTTCGGCGATGGAGGAAAGGACCGTCCGTCGCCTGTCCTTGTCGGCAAAACCGGCCAGCCGGTGTGGGCCGGACGGAAAAAGGGGAGACGAGGGAATTAATTCCCCCAGCCGGCTATGCAAAATGGCCCCCTTACTTGGGGGGCCGCAGTTTCACCAGGGGGCAGGCACCCCCCGTGCCGAAATGGCTCGGCCACTGGCCGAGCTGGCCAACGCGTTGTGCTGAGCCGGGGCGGGCCGACCCGGACCCGGGGCGGGTCAAACCTATTCGGGCCGACCGGGGGGGTCTCAGGCCGGGTTGGTCCGGGCCCGAAACCCCCGTTTTCAGACCTTCTTAAGTCTTTTTCCCATAACATGGGCTACGGACCTCCGATCAATGCACTGTCAGTTGTGATGCGATCCTTGAATCGAGGCGGTCGTTTCGGTATATCGCACTTAAGGTTTCAGAATACTTTGAGTTCAGCCGAGTTAGTTCGTACACGAAACAAACCGGGCCCTCGCAGCGGAAACACTCATATCTTAAGCTCCGGACATCCAAATGATGTGCCGTTGACTTTGTTGGTTTCCTCTTAGTGAGATGGATCTTTTGGCTTACTACGACTGAGGTTTGGACACATGTGAAGTATGTTCGGGTTGGTTTTTCCTAAAAAACCAACCAGGCCATTGGGAAGAAAAAGCCAATAACTCTCAGACCTGGCGTCTGATTGATGCGCCGTCTGCGACGTTGAGTTCCTGTTGAAGATACCAAACTTTTGGATACATCATCTCTAGACAATGTTTCAGTTGATGTATCATCCTCTCGGCTCGTGGAGCGGACCCTCCCGAATGAGCTTGCTGTGTGCGGGAACCCTAGTGCTGGCTGCGACTGCTATTGTGACTGCGACAAAGACTGTGCTGAGATCCTCAGTGGATTCAACGACGATAACTACAACACTCAGCGATGTTGTCTGGATCAGTGATTCTGATCCTGTGTGGGTCTGATCCTGTGTGGGTCAGCGCTCAGCGGTTCTGTGTGAGCCAGCGCCTACAGATCCTGTGTGGGTCCGATCCTGTGTGGGTCATTACAGGGGTTAGTACCTATCGATCTTTTGTGGGTCCGATGACTTAGATGGAACAGTGATCATCTCTATCGTCATTCGAAGAAGTATAGCTGTGTGAGATGAATCATGTTTTACTTTCCTGTGTGGACTGTGTTGTGCTATCCTGTGTGGATTTACGTTTTTCTTTCCTATGTGGATTGAGTTGTTCTTTCCTGTGTGGAGTACGTTTTGCTTCTTGTGTGGAATACGTTGCATTCTTGTGTGGACTGGGTATTACTTGGGCTCGGATGTGGGAGCCAAATGAGAATTGATGACTTAGGTAAATGTATGGGCATATATCTAAGCAGTTTCGTATGTTACTTCGTGATTGTATCTTTCCATTGTGGTTTATCCTTTGTGGATTTAGGGAGACCTTCGGGGGTCTCGGGGTCCCTACTGAGTAGCTTATACTCACCCCTACACGGGCTATGCCGGCACTACGTTGTGTTGGTTGCAGACGACGGACAACGCTGATCGTGGTGGAGGCTTGTGGAGTTGGATGGTACCTGGAGGTGGACCACTGGGCAGGACGTACTCGGAGCGATAGGCTGGACCGAGGAGCAGTGGAGGCTTTCTGTACCCACCCTTCAGGTGGGATTCCCAGTGGACAGCTTGTCGTTGCGGCTTTACTTTTCAGTTGTTGTTTTCCATTTTCGAGTTGTACTTTACTTTCAGTTTGGATTTGTATACTGGCCCACTTAATTTTCCGCCCTTACTCTTGTACCGGCTTTTACTTAGTGTTACTTCTTCCTCTTGCTTACTCTGTGGTGCTTGTTTACCTTACAAGGCAATGCCTTCCCTTTTTCCGCGATTTACACCTTGGTGCTAGCCGCCTGCCCCTGGCCAATGGAAGGCGGGCTTGGGGTAGTCACGGCATGAGCCCCGAGGACATGTCGTGACAATATTCTAGGCTTCTTATTATTAATATTTCATTGTTACTTGTAATTCGGGTGGTTATTTCTTTTTGTTCTTATGCATGTTTTGTCCAATAAATTCTTATTCATCTTTTCAGGTTATAGATAAATAATTTCCAAAGTGGTATTAGTGTTATATATATCATATTTATTCATTAAATGCATTTATATAATCATTATGCAATGAAGATCATGTAGAACGGGTCGCATCACATCGTGGAGACAATAGGCCGTACGTACGCACGAGCGATGATATCGTTCCCATGATCGTGGAATTGTATTTAAGTGTATGTATACTATTTTAGAATAAATATAACTTTAAAATAATCATTTATACTTATTCTTTATACCATTATAACCATCCATGTAAGGTGGTGGTGAAAAACAAATTACACCACAGTGTGAAGACAGTATTCCATACGTACGCACACGGGGTGATTTCAATTTCTGTAGGATGGATAGAAGGTGAAATAGGGTTGTTTCATATTTACAATAACATATCAGTATATGAAATATACTGATTTTATTACTTAATAATGAAACAACTAAGGAAGAAGAAGTTGAAGAAGAAAGGAATTGGAAAGGATTGGTAATGGATATTACCACTTCTTTGACATGCCTCTTCTTAACCTCCTCTTAGGGAAAAATGGATGGTCTATTAAGGAGGCCAGGACCTGTAGGATGTTTATATGGAAGTGTAGAAGAGAATTTGGCAAGGTTTTTCGGAGATTGATGGCTCGAAGTCATGTGAGGAGGAGAGGGAGGAGGTGCCCTTTTATAAGGGAGGAGTGGGGCACCTTTGGAAAAAATAAAAATATTATTTTATTATAAAGTCATATTCGGTTTTTAATAGATCCAAATTTATTTATTTCAAAGCTAAGGTGGTTATGGGTCTAAATCCTCTCATACAATATAATTTTTACAAGTTTAGGTTACTATTTTAACCTTATCATTTAGATTTAACTTTAAGTTAAATAATTTTACTTTTACAGTGTCTTCCTGTTTTCTTACACTATAAGGTTAATAAACATACAATAACAGCCCAAACGAACCCCATGTTGTTTAATATTAATATATATAACCTTATCTAAGTCATTTGGCCTATCCTTAGATTTTTTGGAATAAAATAACAATTATTAATAGAATTTTTTTTAAAAACTATTTTATGTCCATTTTGACACAATTTGGTAATTGATTTTTGTGAAAATCATAACCACCTGATTAGTTCAATAAAAGTTAATTAAATCAATACTAAAATGTAATATTAACCTATAAAATTAATGTAATTCATAAAAAGTCTAATTTTACATTTATTTTGGTATTTATAAAATCAATTATGTTAATATGTCATTAATAAGGTAACTACTGCATCCTCATTGTATCATAAATAAATTAAATTATTTAATGTCTAAAAATTATAAATAAAATACAATTATTTATGAAGTATTTTTATCTTAATAGTGAATATTTATATTCAAATTTATCTTCTGTATAACCTTATATTAAAAATGATTTAGTTATTAAACATTGATTATAACTATTTTAACTCTTCTTTAAATAAAAAAATATTAAATTTCCTAATCTAATCCAAGGGGACCTAAATTGTCATATTTTATCCCTAATGATGTTTGTTTTTCGAAATAAACATATCCAATATAATTAGGACATGTTTTTGGTTAATAATAATATCATTTTTACCCTTAATTACCCTATTTACTTTTAACCATGGTAAATAAAAGTAAAAAAAGATATTATTTACCAAAAATTATTTTCATCTAATTGAACCACATTTTACTTACTGAATCAACCGTGTCTCTCTGATTTTTGAAATTCCATTTACAAAAGAGGTAAAATTATGTTTTATGTAAATTTGAAAATTCTCCTAGGAGGTGGGTAAAAGACGGTGAAAAGTTCAATAAAATTTTTATATCTCTAAAATTATTATAAAATGACTCCAATGAATTAATTTGAAGTTATATAGGTATTATGTATCAATTTTGACCTAAAATAAATTTAAATAAATTAAATAATTATTTAAATAAAATGTCGGCTTTTAAATAGTTACCAATTGTTTTCACTATTCATAAAAAATTGAATGTTTTAAGAACAATACCAAAATTTCACCCTAGGATACTTTAGATATTCTGAATCCAAAAATGAAGTCCATTTTGAAAGATAAAATTTATAATATTTTAAAATGTGGGTATTACTATTCATAAGTACTAGTTCATAATAATATTATAATAATATCTAACTTAGTGAAACTCAGTATTGCGTACTACACATGCTATCGAGGAAGGTCTTGATTGCGTGTAATGCAAGCCAAGTCAGGGCTGCATGTAGTGAAATCTCTATTTTGCATTGCGTATAACATAATCAAATCTTATTTCATTTATACA
Source organism: Viscum album (assembly GCA_963277665.1). Taxonomy (NCBI): domain Eukaryota; kingdom Viridiplantae; phylum Streptophyta; class Magnoliopsida; order Santalales; family Viscaceae; genus Viscum; species Viscum album. The sequence continues at coordinate 1,913,758,020 of OY728125.1, read as the reverse complement.
TTAAAAAAAATCTTGTACTTAATGTTTTGATGAATAATTTCCACAAAACGAACTTGAAATTGTGTGTAACACGAGCCATGAATAGTGTTGTGTATACTGTAATCTAATACGGTGTTGCCTATAGTACAAGCTAATTTTGGTGTAGCGTACAACACAAGACATCAAAGTAATTAAAAATAATATTTCTCATAAAATCTCATGCTGTAACATTCTACAACCCTTAAAATGAATTTCTCCCTTGAAATTCGTTGTGGTTATAAATGGTTTACCACTCGAAAGTTTCTTTAATAGAAACCCACATCGTAAAAAAGTATACCATAAATTATCTCTAAAAACTAAAGTATGAAACGTAACGGTTACCCAAATTAACTAATAACATGGCTTCCAAATTTGATAACATAGGTGAAAATATGGATATGGAAGAAAAATCTAACCATCATGTTCTGATGGAGAGTGGTAGAGAACATGGGTATGAAAAATCCAACAATCACATATCTAGAAATTTGTGATGATCTAAGGTACCTTTTGATTCCATGGATATAAGGGCACTAGGACAACATTTATGGTTTTCAAGATCATTTCCGTAAAGTTGAATAATTCCAATTAGAAGAAATACTTAATTTATTTCGGTATAATAACGCCATTGTTCGTGCCGTGAACAATTTCTACTTCATCTCTTAAAGAAATGAAGTTTAATTTTTCATTCGTGTAGTGTTTGCAGATCATGTGATAGAATTATGGGTCATTCTATATGTCTCAAAGAAAGGGTTAGAAAATGTTTTCAAATATACATAAGTCCATATATGGCGATATTAAACATATAGGGTTTCAAAAATGGACTTATACTTCACATATCATACTGCTTAATATGATAAAACTAGTTTCTACTAACTAGGGACTTCCTGTAGACCAGTGGTAGGAGATAAAGGTGTGTCTCACTTCAGTTGTGAGTTTGATTCCCACAGACTTGTCCAAAGCGGCAGGTTGTCGCCCGCCCTGCAGGTTGTCCTTTTTCAAAAACTACATTATAATATCAAAAAAAAGATCTATCCTTAAACAACACTGACTGATTTCTAACATACTTCATTCTAATCTTTAGGATTATCCAAAATACTTCTTGTCCAAGCTCATAGTATAAAGAAAACAATTACTATGAATGTCCTCTACTGAGGATGTGATTACCATCATTTATCCCACATATATCATATGATACATCTTGTTGTGAATACCTTAATAATGTATTCCTATTAAAAATGAATACCCATTGAACCATAGTGAAAACATGAATGCTATCAAAAGTTAACTCTTTCCACATACCAAAATCCAAATAAATTTATATACTCAAACCATAATATCACTTAGTCCTTATATCAGTCATGAGCTCATGAATACTATCAAACATCTCATTATCTTCTTATACCTTCATTATGCACATATTATCTACTTTCCAAAAATATCTGAATAACCTTTCATGGTTATCGGTACCATTAAAAATATACATTCAAATACATTAAGATAAAGAATAGTGTAACAATCCTTAAATGTGTCTTTATTCCGTAGTACCATTCCTTATACAACATAACTATTGATAAACGTAAATCATTCCACTACCTTCTTAAACCATTGACCGAGCATCAAAAATTCTTTCATCTCACAGATCATTTTTAGTCTCTTCATCATCATCAACATAAATAATACCCATACATCCATGCTGATTCTCATCATGAGACTTTCCTATAGGGTTTTCTTTTGCATAATTCCTGTACATTCCACATTTAAAACATTTAATAATTTTTGATGTCTTAGAAATACCATTATCTTTGTCCATGGTGTTAAATGATCTTTTTTCTTTGCAATTACTGGCTTTGTGTCCTTTTCCAAAACCAAATAATCTTCCAGTTCTTTTGAGACATTCTCCTTGATGTCTCTTCCCACATGATTCACATGAGGAAAATTGAACTTTCTTTCCTCTATTATCATCATGAAACTCCTTCTTTCTCTTATTAACTGAGTCAGGAAAATTAACAAAGTTGAGATTATTGATCATATTATGATATTGCTAATTAGGAATAAAAACGTTGTTTCACCTTCCAAATCCCATTTCATTTTCTTTATCATGAAAAATATCATTCCATTGTCCATCATATTCTCCATTAACATGAATCATCTGGATTCTAGCCATTTTCTAAAACCCAAAAAGAATAGTGTGAGAGGCATAAATCATTCTACGAATACAACATAATCATGGGGAGTACATTCAATCTCTAAAATCATATCTTTAATCCTAGGTTATAAATGATCATTATAATAATTCTAGGAATATATCCTATACTTTTACCTAACCTTAGAGATATCCAAAGACATACCTTAGAAATATCTCTAGGGATTTAACTAAAGTTTTTGCATCCTAGCTTCCAATGGTTGAGAAAAACATTCCTCTTATACCAAATGTAGAGACCCAAAGCTTGATTACATATACATTATATTATTTTTGTGGAATACTTAATACATAACAAAAACTAACACTCAAGGATCGTAATAGTTTAGTGTCTTTGGAAACATGGAATATAATCTTTTAATCATGGTGAAAGATCTTCAACTTCTCTTATAAAGATATTCCCCTTTTGATTTTTTACCTAAAACCTTTCTTTAATCCTAGGGAAAATAAAACATATAATGGGTGAGCTCAAATGCCCAGTAAGGCTGAACATAGAGAACATAAAACAATGCAAAAACATGAACATAAGATCTAAACATCAAATTCTTGAGCAAAGACGTAAATCATGGATGTATGTAAGGCATATATCCTAAAGGAACATCAATCATGATAAAATATCATGGAAATAAAACTTGTAATTGTGGAAAAACATTAATCACATGATATGATTTTTATAGTAGCCAAGGCATTGCTTCCAAGACCATCTTAGAGGACAAAGCCCCTTTCTGAATCGAGTTCACTCCTCGTTTCCATCCTGTAACACTGAACTGGATTTAACGTACCATTCCATACATGTCTATCTCATGAGATATAAATCTTTACCCAATTAATTGGAGGGAGATATAGGTTCCAAATATCTCAAAATTAAACCATTCTTATGTGTGCCAAAAAAATCATAAATCATACATCATAACATAACCCCTGTAATAAAAATGGGATTCATAAACATTATGCCATCATTATATAATCCATATAAGATAAAAGGACATCATAAACATTATTTCATCATAACATAATCAAATCTATGTAATAATAGGTATAGTAACAAAATCCTATATTGTCTTAGATGGAAAATAATTTTGATAAAACGCTTGAATTCAATTCATGAGGAAAATATCCTTTCTACTCCAAACACATTTTCCTTTCATAACATATCATAAAATTTTGAACTAAAATAATTTTATTAAAAATAAACTTGAAAACTTGCAAGGGATGCTTCATGGAAATAATTTTCTAAAAATCCATTCAGGCCGTATAAGTTTAAAAACATTCTTCTCGTACTTTGACCGGAAAAGTCAAAAGATTACCTTGTACTAAAAACGAAAAAATATTCCTTTCATATATTTTACTAAATAATCACCGAAGGGTAAATTTGGATTTAAAAAATTGTAGGAGGAGAGAAATAATATTACATATTGAGGAAACATGGATGTGGATGATAAATACACCCCAATAAATACCAAAGTATAATCAATCTCGGATAAAAATGAGATTGTGAGATTTTCCCTTACTTTAGGTCTAATTTTCTTCGTACATGTCTGATCCTCCTGTATAATGATTTAAATAATGTTATTTACTTATTACTGAATTGTAATCATTGATATGATATCATATATGGTCATATTTGTAGCTTCTTATTAGTAATATTGCATTGTTACTTGTTATTCGGGTGTTTATTTCTTTTTGTTCTTATGCATGTTTTGTCAAATAAATTCTAATTATTCTATTTAGGTTATAGATGACTCATTTAAAGAATGTTATTAGTTTAATATATATCATATCTATTCATTAAATTCATTTATATAATAATTATTCAATGAAGAACATGTAGAATGAGTCACATCACATTGTGGAGATGGTAGCCCATACATACGAACGAGCGATGATATCGTTCCCAGGATAGTGTAATTGTATTGAAGTGTATGTATAATATTTAAAAATCAATATCAATTTACAATAATCATATATACTTATTCTTTACACCATTATACCCATCCAAGTAAGGTGGTGGTGGAAAACATATTACACCACGGCGTGGAGACGGTATTCCGTATGTACGCACGCACGTTGATTTCATTTTCCATTGGATGGATAGAAGGTGAAATAGGGTTGTTTCATATTTATAATAAAATATCAGTATATTATTGATATTGATGTTATTACTTCATAATGAAACAACTGATGCATAAGAAGTTGAAGATGAATGAAATTGGAAAAGATCGGTATTGGATATTACCTCTTCTTTGACGCGCCTCTTCTTATCCTCCTATTAGGGCACTAGGGATGGTCTTTTAAGAAGATAAATACATATAGGATGTTTATATGGAAGTGGAGAAGAGAATTTGGCAAGGTTTTTCCGAGCTTGATGGCTCAATGTGGTGTGAGGAGGAGAGGGAGGAGGTTCCCTTTTATAAGGGAGGAGAGGGGCTCCTTTGGAAAAATGAAAAATATTATTTTATTATAAAGTCATATTCGGTTTTTAATAGCTCAAAATTGATTTATTTAGAAGCTAATGTGGGGATGGGCCGAAATCCTCTCATACAATATTGTTTGGACAAGTTTATGTTACTATTTTAACCTTATCATTTAGATTTGACTTTCAGTTAAATAATTTTACTTTTACCGTGTCTTCCGATTTGCTTACACTATAAGGTTAATAAACTTACTATAACAATCCCAAATAACCCCAAGTTGTTCAAAATTAGTATATATAACCTTATATAAGTCATTTGGAAGAACCTTAGATTTTTATAAATAAAATAACAATTATTTATGTAATATTTGTTTTAAAAACTATTTGATGTCAATTTTAATACTATTTGGTAATTGATTTTTGTGAAACTCATAACCACCTGATTAGTTAGAAAAAAGTTAATTAAATAAATAATAACATGTCATATTAACCTATAAAATTATTGTAATTCATAAAAAGTATAAAATTACATTTATTTGGGTATTTATAACATCAATTATGTTAATATTTCATTAATAAGGTAATTAATGCATCATCATTGTGTCATACATATATTAAATTATTTATTGTCTACAAATTATAAATAAAATACCATTATTTATGAAATAATTTTATATTTCTAGTGAATATTTATAGTCGAATTTATCTTATATATAACCCTATATTAAAATTTTTTAGTTATTAAACTTTGATTTTAACTATTTTAACTCTTATTTAAATAAAATAATATTAAATGACCTAATCTAATCCAAGTGGACCTAAATGGTCATATTTTATCCCTAATGTTGTTTTTGGTCGAAATATACTTATCAAATAGAATTAGGACATATGTTAGGGTAATAATAATATCATTTTTACCCTTAATTACCCAATTTACTTTTAACCGGGGTAAATAAATGTAAAAAGTTACTATTCATCAAAAATTATTTTCATCTCATTGAACAAAATTTTACTTATTGAAATAAACCATGTCTCTCAGATTTTTGAAATTCCATTCACATAAGCAGTAAAATTAGGTTTTATGTAAATTTTCAAATTCTCCTAGGAGGTGGGTAAAAGATGGTGAAAACTTCAATAAAATTTTTATATCTCTAAAATTATTATAAAATGACTATAATGAATTAATTTGAACTTATATAGGTATTATGTAACAATTTTTATCTAAAATAAATTTAAATAAAATAATTAATTATTTAAATAGAAAGTCGGTTTTTAAATAGTAACTCGGTGTTTTCAGTACTCATCTAAAATTGAAAGTTTTCAGAACAATACCAAAATTTTACCCTAGGCTAATTTTGATATTCCGAATCCAAAAATGAAGTCCTTTTTGAATGATAAAATTTATAAAATTTCAAGAAGTGGTTATTACTATTCATAACGGCTAGTTCATAATAATATTATAATAATATCTAATTTAGTGAAACTCGGTATTCCGTACTACACACGCTATCGAGGAAGGTCTTGATTGCGTGTAATGCAAGAAAAATCAGGGATACGTGTAGTGGAAGCTCTATATTGTGTTGTGTATAACATAATCAAAACTTATTTTATTTATACATTAAACAAAATCTTTACTTAATGTTGCGTTGAATAATTTCAACAAAATGATCTTGAAATTGTGTGTAACATGAGCTAAGAATAGTGTTGCATATATATCAATCTAATATGGTGTTGCATGTAGTGAAATCTAATTTTGGTGTAGCGTACAACACAAGACATCAATGTAATTAAAAATAATATTTCTCATAAAATCTGAGGCTGTTACAAAAGCCTCCTGCTTTTAAGGGATCATTTGATCCCTCTATCACTGAAAAATGGATTTACTCCATTGATAATATCTTCTCCACCCTTCAATGTTCTAGAAAATAGAAGGTACTTATGGATGATTATCATATGGATGGTGAATGTGATCAATGTTGGACATTGATAAAAAATATGAATCCTATGGAGGAGACAAAAGGAGTTGGAATGGAAGGATTTCTGGAAAATATTTTTTGATAAATATATTCCTGGAACCCTCCGACATATGATTTAAAGGGACTTCTATTCCCTCGTGAAAAAAAATGTTATAAATCCCTTAGTGTGTATGAGGTGAACTTCTCAATCATTGAATGAAATTCCTCCATCATTGTACTTAACCTTGAATGTAAGGTTGACCGCTTCTTGGGGGGGGGTAAATCATTGCCAACCTAAAGCCCTAGTGATCCGTGTCTTCAAGAGCTATAAGAAAATTGTCTGATGTTCCCTTAAGGGGGAAATTGAGATAAGAAAATCTCATGGGTACCATTTGGATAGTAATTTTAAGGTAGACTTTAATTATATAAATTAGATAAAAATATCCAATGGTGCTCATAAATTACAGAAGCCCACTTTCCAAAGGTGTGGAATGAACCACCCCTTAAATTTCCTGAAGGGAATGAGGAAATTCTATAGGTGTGGATGGGAAGTGAACCTGGATATTAATTATAGGAAATAAAAACACACTGCTATAAAATAGGAGAGGAACACTCCATTAGACCCTCAATTCATTATTCACTGCATCAACTATAAAGAACCCGGACACTTTGCAAACTAGTTCCCCATGCCAGGTTTTTTGAGAGGTAACCAATAACTACCAAGGTAGCAAGGGGGAGCTTCTCCCATCACTACCACCAATGTTAACCCTAACAATGAAGTGGTGATAGGTACACAAATAATTCATTAAAAATAGAAAAAATTCTCTTTTATTCTCATTCTACTCATTCTTTTATATCCTGAATGTTTAGTAGAACAATCCCAACACCACCAAGAATGATGGATGTAATGATGTGGTTGAGAATGATGAATGGGTAAATCATTTCATCCCATGAATATAACTCCCCCATGCCATAATTTGTGAATTGAACATCACATCAAACATCTTTATACTCTATCTGGTGGAATTTGATGCATTTACTAGAAAGGATTGATTTTTCATTAATAGAGCCAATATAAGTTTACATGAGAGGGAAATAACTCTCCATATGGAAAATCGACCACCGATAATGTAAAAGTGAAAGGAGGAGGATGAATCTTCCTTAGAAACATCTTCTCAAGAATGGATACTAATACCCTATGTGCATGTGTATCATGCTCATATTATTGAGTCTATGGATGAAACCATCCTTGAAGACATGCTTATTTTGAGAGAATTTTCTAAAGTGTTTCCCGAGGAATTTTTTGGTATCTATCCTAGAAGAGATTTGGAATTCCCAATTGATCTTATACCTGGGTCATTGCTAATATCCACGACTCTATATAGAATACATGTTTTGGAGATAGAGGAGATGGTGAAATGACTATAGGAGAATCTGAATATAGGATTTATATTCCAAAGTGCTTCACTATGGGGTGCAACAACTCTATTCATCAAGAAGAAGGATTAGTCAATGCGCCTTTGAATTTTTTATCATGAGTGCCACAAAATCACGATAAAGAACATGTATCCTCTACCTCGAATTGATGAATTTTTTGATTAGCTAAGTTGTGGACAACACTTTTCCATGTTGAATATTTGGTTAGGATATTACCATGTAATGGTGAAGAAGAAGGATATCCTCAGTACTACTTTTTTGAACAGTGTATGAGCACTATAAATTCATAGTAATGCCTTTCGAACTCACTAATGATACAGAAATATTAATGGGAAAGATTAATAGAGTATTTGGAGATCTCCATGATTTTTCTTTGTGGTCTTTATAGATGATACTATAATATAATCCAAAACTAAGGGGTACATTGATGAGAATATAAGCATTGTACTAGAGACCTTGCGAATGGAGAAGCTCTATGAAAATTACATCATGTGTGAGTTCTGGTTAGAGGAAGTCTCACTGACAGGTCTTATCATTGCAACAATGGGTTATCTGTGGATGCCTCCAATACCACTGGAATAGAGCGATGGCCAAGGCCAACAACAGTGATGGATATCTATAGATTCCATGGGTTAACTAGATACTATCACCGATTTGTGAGGAATTTCTGATGATTATCAAAACCTCTAACCAAGCTAACCAAGAAGGGAGTCATGTTTTCTTGGATTGATGAATGTGAAGAGTGATTTATGAAGTTTAAAATGAGGGTTATCACTGCATCTGTTCCCATACTACCCAGAAGTGGGGAAATTATTGTGTCATTTAGTAATGATTTAAAGGACAAGGGATATGTGTTGATAAAAATGACAAATTCATTTCCTATGATTGAAGGAAATTGAATTTTACTTTTCAATATTTTCCAACACATGATCTAGTGTAGGGTTTAATAATATTCACTTTTTAATTTTTTTGATATTTACTTTTAGGGGAGAATTTTGAAATATGTTCCGATCAAAAATACAACAAGTATATATTCACATAGAAAAAGTTGAACAAGAACCAACAAAGATGGTATTATATAATCAACAACTATGACTACCAAATCTCATACCACTATGTGAAAGCGAACAAGGTGAAAGATTCTCTATGAAGAAAGTACCCAAAGATTATATCATTGATGAGAATTAAAAGGATGCAATATTATTAGATTTGATGAATACAGACATTGGAATCATAAATAAGGGAACATCATCAATCGTTTTATAAATGAATGATCAAATGTTTTTTAAGGAAATGTAAAAGGATTATCAAAAGGATGATCTGGGAATTCATAAGAACATGGAATGAATCAGTAAAGGGAAATCATTGGACTTTAATGTTATGGAATAAGTAATTCTATGATTTGGGACTATATTATGTGTTCTATAAAATTAGATGTTAAAGAATAAACCTTGGATGTTTCCCATAGTTAGAAATTTGTTATTATCTTAGGAAACAAAATGATATATTGAGATCTCCAGAAGAATTATTTTTGGGATAACATGAAGAGGGATATTTTAGAGTATATATCAATGTGTGTGGTATGTCAAAAAGTGAATGCTGAGAGGAAATTTTCTCAAGGAATTATGTGGAAATTAGCCATTCCAATGTGGTAATGCGATAACATCACCATAGACATTGTTTCTGGACTTCTAAAGACATTCAAAAGAAGTAATTTTATATAATTTGATCTGGATGGCCTTATAATGACTGGAAACTTCATTACAATTATAGAGTAATTTTCATTGGATCATATTAATAGATATATATCAGATAAGTGGTAAGTCTTCATGGAGTACAAAAATCTATTGTACCCGATATATATCCAAGATTCTCCTCTAGGATCTAGAAGAGCCTGCATCAGTCTCTGAATACTGAGAAGAACATCAATACAGCTTATCATCCTCAAACTGTGAGCCAATCCGAGTGTACTATCTCAAGACATGAGGACATATTGAGAGCATACTAAATGTAACACCCAGACCCCAGCTACCCAGAGTCGGTGCATTACTTCGTAACATTGGCATGATCACAAAAGATCAAGTCTCGAAAGAACGATTAGTTTAGTAGCCTTGGAAACACCAGATACATTCGTAAACGTTACATTACATCATAAAGTGGAAAACTACAATAAAAAAGTCTTCATAGTCCACACTCATATCCTCTTCTGACTATCCCAGCAGGTCATTCATAAAATACTTCTTTACATCCTGGAAAATATTAAAACATTGAAAGGGGTGAGCTCAGATGCTCAGTAAGGATAACAATATTGCGGAAGCTCTCATAAATAAACATAAACATTTTAGGCAATGTATAACTAAAACAAAAGCCTTTTAAACTTGAACATCAACATAATATGGCAAAAGTAAAATGAGATAATTCCATTCACTTCTTCACATGGATATTCTACTGGTCGAATAATCACATGCAATATCAATAACCACTTTCATAATGAGGGAATGTATAATGCCAGACATTCTGAAACATTTTGTCAAGGCCTCGGCCAAGACGTCTAAAATGATTAAGGCCTCGGCCAAAACCATAAACCAAATTGGGAAAGGGCCTCGGCCAATTCCACGTCTAGTTGTCTCATGAGACCTATCGATTCATCGAGGAGCTATAGCGGGCTCCACCCGTCACTTATTAAGTCCAATACATTCCTCATATGAATAGGTTTAAACATATCATAAACCATAACATAATCGTATCACATAAAACATGCATAAAAGAAACATAACATTTCCACAATTCAATCACAAGATATCAATACAACACATTGATATAATAAAAACGCTTTCAAAACCATTTTCAATACCAAAATAAAAGAAAGTTAAAACTTTGTATTTTTTTTTCATTAAAAAAATGATGGCTTGTAGAGGAAGCCGAAACTAAAATAATGGTCACGGCGGTGGAGAAGTCGTTGTCGCTGCATAAGTACAGAAAGAAAAACATTCCCTTTTTTTCGTTTAGTAAAACGTTTCGTATAAAAAAGATTCCTTTTGAATAAATGTAAAATTCAAAGGGGTTTATACACCGTATAAAAGAAAGTTGTGTATAAAACCAAATATGCCTCAATGAAAGGGGATTGAGATGGAGTCCTTAAAAAGATAATTTTTAAAATAAAATAGATATATCATGTGTATTCACTATAGGTACACATAATGAATACAAAATAAGACATAATAATATCATGACATAATTTGAAAGTAGGAGATTAACCCAAAGAATGGAAGTTGGGTTAAGAAATTCCCTTACCTTGTGTCCGACTTGACTCAACCTTTCTTTAACCTCCTGAATAATAAACTAGAGTTAATATCTAACTTATTGAAGAACTATTTTCAATCTCATTATCCTTTTTATATCACTTATTACAATGTTATGAACATTATGTAATTATTTAAGTTAATAACGGTCGTTTTGTCGATCTTTGGTAACTTGAGTCAACAATAAACTTCTTATAATTACAAGTTGTTCATGTGGTAGAATATCCATTATATCCAGAATTATATTCATGATTTAGATGTCATATATATCTTATATATCCAGTATATACATTCATTTATAATATTACGTAACATTTAGAGGTACGAAATGAAATGCACCGTTCAAGGAGACGGTAAGCCGTACGTACGCATGAATGCTACTTTCATTTTAATTTCATATTTAATGGAACTAAATCATAATTATATAAATGTATAATATAATTCCAGTATAATATAGTGTATAATACCATTTACTCCATCCTTTATACATCCCACATATGGCATTAATGATTCAAATCACTTGAGGGGGCGGTAGTCCGCACTTCCTAAAATGAAATTATCGCGTTTTACCCATAATGGAAATCATTAAGTATTCCATAAATGATAAATACAGAAGCATATCATATATAAAAATAGTGACATCTTAATGGCCACCTTTGAAGGTGTTATATGAGTGTTGAACAATCATCGTTTCGTGAGGCAGAAATTCGCCATCCACAGAAACCGTATGTTCTTTAACCATTAGATGTAGGTGTGTGTAAGTGTAGCTCGAATACTTCTTATAACAACATCCTAGTATATTTAGGATACTGGTGTTGTTACAAAAGAAATGAATAAAAAGATTTTAGGGGGTTGGAGAAGAAAAATAAAAGAAAACAACATTAGAAAAGACATTACCTCAAAATCGGGTAACTCTTTTTGATTTGAGCCAAAGGCTTCCTTGGGAAGAGGTCTGCCCAAAGTGAGGCTTCTAGGAGTAATGGAGGGATGTTGGGAGAGTATTTGGGCAGAGTTTGTCCGAGCTAAATGGCTTGAAAGTGTAAATGAGGTGGGAGAGGTGGGGGCCTTTTATAAGTGGAGAGGAGGGGCAGTTTTGGAAAGATTGAAATGTTAAATTATTTCACAATGCTTTTCGGATTCTAAAGGTCCCACACTTATATAATTCGAGGCTAAGGTGATAAGGTTTCTAAATCTTCTCATCAAATAGGCTTTGGACAAGTGTAAGACTTTTATTTTGCATTGTCTTCTCATTTTATTTAAATCGTTAAATAATGAGGTCATCACTGCATCATAATGATGTCATAAATAATTTAATTTATTTAATGTATAAAAATTATAAAAAACAACTATGATCTAGGAAATTCTTTTATCTTTTTAATGAATATTTATAGTCAAAATTTGGACTTTGTAACCCCACTTAAAAACTGTTTTAGTAAAATAACTCATGTTTGTGTCAATTTAATTTTAACATTAAATAAATATATATTAATGTCATTTTCCAACTAAAGTGGCTCCATGGGGTCCCCAAGTTGACCCATGGGTTGTCTTGGTCGGCCATGACTCATCCAATAGGAGTAGGACAAGTGTCATGCTCATCTCATATTATTAAAACATTATTTGTACCTTAAACTACAATAATTACCTCTAATCGCGATTAAGAACTTAAAAATTACTATTCACCAAAAAATTATTTTAATCTCATTGAACCACATTTTACTTCTTAATGAAAACCATGTATGTCGGATTTTTGAAAATCAAATCACAGAAGTGGTAATATTTCATTTAAATGAAAAATCAGTTATTTAACTACCACTTAGTGGTTCCACTATTCATCAAAAATTGAAGTTTTTCCGAACAAGGCCAAAATTTCACCCTAAGCTATAAATGATATTCCGAATTAAAAAATGATGTCTATTTTACAAAATTCCAATCATATTAGTTGCATTAATTAATTTTATAATTAATTCCCGCTGTTACGACAAATAGCATGTTTTTAAGAAACAATTTATATCAAATGATTGGCAATTGTTTATGTCCAATTTCAATGTTAAATTAATTCTAATGACCACCATTCGATAAAATGGTAAAAATATATTCTAATTATACCTTAAAACCACTAAATAGTATAATTTATCACAATAAATTATTTTGATTAAAAAAGTTGTTTTAAAGTATTTTTCACTATTCATATAAAATTAGAAGTTCTCAGAAAAATACCAAAAATTCAACATAGGCTAATTTCGATATTCCGAATCCAAAAATGAAGTCCATTTTGAAATATAAAATTTCTATAATTTTAAAAAGTGGTTATTACTATCCATAACGGCTACTTTGATTAGTCGCGGTGTTTTAGAACTCGAAGTTGCGTACAATGCAAGCTATTGCATTATTGAATGAGAAGCATATCGTGGAAGCTCGGGGTGTTACATTCTCCCCTCAGTCAATAAATTGCGTCCTCGCAATTTGAAATTTTTCTTTTAAAATAAAAGGTTGAAAAGAGAAAATACCTTTGAGGAAAACTCACATCGGAAATATGGTTAATAAATATATAACATTAAAAGAAATCAGGATAAGTACAAAGGTCACCCGATATAGACCATTCTAGGATTATATGAAAATATGGATATGGAGGAGAAACAAACCATCAAGGTCTGCTGGAGAGTTATAGAAAACAAGATTAGGAGAAAGTTTAACCGCAAGAAAATCACAAACTTGTGATTGGTTAAATGGTCATTGAATCCTTAGTTGGAAAAGTTAACCGACAACATTTTTGTTTTAAGATAACTTTTATAATGTTGAGGAATTTATTTAGGAGATTTACTAAGAACGTAAGGGAATATACATACTTGTTATGTATACTTTCATTCGTTAATAAATTTTTACCACAAACCCAACTTTTACTCCAAATGGTAACGGAACTCAAAATATTCTATTTATCCTAATTGTATAAGGTTCAAAATGTTAACACATACCATTTAGATTAGTAAAACTTTTTTGTAATAACCAGGGACTTCCTGTAGGCTAGTGGTAGGAAATAAAGGCTTGTCGCACTGTGGTTGTGGGTTCGATTCCTGCAGCTTTGTCCGACGCGATGGGTTATGCCCCACCCTGCAGGTTGTCCTTTTCCTAAAAATATAGTACTATACTATTACAAAAATAATCTTCAGAAATTCTTTAACCTTAAACAATACTATCCAAAGATCAACTTAATCCACTCCAACCTTTATAGTTATCCAAAATACCTCTGTCCAGACTTTCTCTAAAAGGTCTCTTAATTCCAAAATCAATTGTAACATCAGATTCCCCAAACAAAGAAAAGATCCTTTTATTGTCACATACTAAAAATATGATTACCTTAATCATATTAAAACCTTACTGAAATCAAAAACTAATGCAGTACAATCCACATATATATATATCACATTATTCTTATAACCAGAATATAATCCTTGAGTCCAAAAGCACCAATACATTAATTATTCCGCTTCAAATGTAGTTACAGCATAAGATTGGCCTTGATCCCTTGGCCTTTTCTGAGGTAAGTTTCCTTGATGCTTAGGACATTCATTTGCATAATGCCCCATTTCCCTACAATTGTAGCATTCAACTTTGTCACCCTCTTTCTTTCCCTTGCAATCACGAGCCTGGTCACCCCTTTCTCCACATTTATAACAAACTCTCATTCCTTTTAGGCAAGTACCAGGGTGATTCTTCCCACAATTATCACATAATGGAAAATCCTTCTTTCCATTTTCCCCTTTATCTGTCTCTTGTTCCACCATTCTCTTCTTCTCTTGCTTTACTTTGTTGTCATAATACTTAGAGAATTCCTTTTCTGTCTTGATAGCACACGAGAAAATATCTTTGTATGATGAGAAGGATTGTGATACTAAAGCTCGACGGAGAAATGGTTTTAACCCATCAAATAAACGATAAATCTTACTTCTTGGGTTACGTATATAATCGGAAGCATGCCTTGCTAACCTTGTAAAGTTAGCCTCATACTTTGCGACATTCTCATCCTCCTTCTGCCTCAGACTCAGAAATTGCCTTTCCATATCTGCTCGATGGTCACGAGGAAAGTATTTTTCTATGAAAAGCTCCTTGAACTCCCTCCATTCCATATTTGATACATCATCATCTTCCTTTGTGTTTTGAATCAGCGACCACCACTGATCGGCATCTCCAGTGAGGCGGTAAACTGCCATGACAACCTTCTCCCTTTCACTACTCCCCAAGGCATGGAATATTTTCTCTAAGGAATTTATCCATTTCTCAGCTACTATAGGATTTGTACTCCCATTGAAGGTTGGTGGTTGTTGCCTCATGAAACGATCTAGCATGGATCCTCCACGTTGCGGATCAGGGTGCTCCATACGAGTAAGGTTATTATTCATAACCTGCGTGAGTTGTCCCAGTACGGTGAGAAGCTGATCAGCACCAGTTGTATCTCCAGATCCACAATAATTATCTTGAGCAGGAGGGAAATCCCTACACAGAGTTCGTGCATTGATACAGTTTCCATTCCTTCCACTAGGCGCCATTTCTAAACAATGGCATAAACTAGATTAGTTTATGAATCAAAATACATAATTCCATACTTGTTAAACACTTTACATAAATTGAACTATTTATGGATATAATACATAATCATAAAAATAAATGTTTTCTTTGAGGAAGTATGTACTCATAACCCTTCATAGTGGTTTGTAAATAAAATGAGAATTATCCTAAGCATATCCCCCAGGAGTGTTGTAACCAAGAGTGCAGCAAGGCCCGTTGTCGTGCACCAGTTCCCGTTCGAGTCTAGCTCAAAGCGGTGTTTTCGGGTTTTACCCCTAGGTACATCTGTTCCAGAGCCGCCTCTACCTGCTCGTATCTAGACAGGGATGTATTGCTCGGAAAACTCATAACATCTCTATAATAACAAAATTCTAGGATGTTCTTCTACACTAATCCTCAAAGTCTATCTTCGGGCTATGTGCTCTAATCAGGGTTTATCTAAATCTAGCTTCCAAGGTTAGTACTAAACTGCCTCTGATACCAACTGTAACACCCCGACCCCAACTACCTAGAGTCGGTGCATTACTTCGTAACATTGGCATGATCACAAAAGATCAAGTCTCGAAAGACTGATTATTTTAGTAGCCTTGGAAACACTAGATACATTCGTAAACGTTGCATTACATCATAAAGTGGAAAACTACAATAACAAAGTCTTCATAGTCCACACTCATATCCTCTTCTGACTATCCCTGCAGGACATTCATAAAATACTTCTTCACATCCTGGAAAATATTAAAACATTGAAAGGGGTGAGCTCAGATGCTCAGTAAGGGTAACAATATTGCGGAAGCTCTCATAAATAAACATAAACATTTTAGGCAATGTATAACTAAAACAAAAGCCTATTAAACTTGAACATCAACATAATATGGAAAAAGTAAAATGAGATAATGCCATTCACTTCGTCACATGGATATTCTACTGGTCGAATAATCACATGAAATATCAATAACCACTTTCATAATGAGGGAATGTATAATGCTAGACATTCTGAAACATTTTGTCAAGGCCTCGGCCAAGACGTCTAAAATGATTAAGGCCTCGGCCAAAACCATAAATCAAATTGGGAAAGGGCCTCGGCCAATTCCACGTCTAGTTGTCTCATGAGACCTACCGATGCATCGAGGAGCTATAGCGGGCTCCACCCATCACTTATTAAGTCTAATACATTCCTCATATGAATAGGATTAAACATATCATAAACCATAACATAATCGTATCACATAAAACATGCATAAAGGAAACATAACATTTCCACAATTCAATCACAAGATATCAATACAACACATTGATATAATAAAAACGCTTTCATACCATTTTCAATACCAAAATAAAAGATAGTTAAAACTTTGTATTTATTTTTCATTAAAAAAATGATGGCTTGTAGAGGAAGCCGAAACTCAAATAATGGTCACGGCGGCGGAGAAGTCGTTTTCGCTGCATAAGTACAGAAAGAAAAACATTCCCTTTTTGTCGTTTAGTAAAATGCTTCGTATAAAAAAGATTCCTTTTGAATAAACGTAAAAGTCAAAGGGGTTTATACACCGTATATAAGAAAGTTGTGTATAAAACCAAATATGCCTCAATGAAAGGGGATTGAGATGGAGTCCTTAAAAAGATCATTTTTAAAATAAAATAGATATATCATGTTTATTCACTATAGGTACACATAATGAATACAAAATAAGACATAATAATATCATGACATAATTTGAAAGTAGGAGATTAACCCAAATAATGGAAGTTGGGTTAAGAAATTCCCTTACCTTGTGTCTGACTTGACTCAACCGTTCTTTAACCTACTGAATAATAAACTCGAGTTAATATCTACCTTATTAAGAACCATTTTCAATTTCATTATCCTTTTTATATCACTTATTACAATGTTATGAACATTATGTAATTATTTAAGTTAATAACGGTCGTTTTGTCGATCTTTGGTAACTTGAGTCAACAATAAACTTCATATAATTACAAGTTGTTCATGTGGTAGAATATCCATTATATCCAGAATTATATTCATGATTTAGATGTCATATATATCTTATATATCCAGTATATACATTCATTTATAATATTACGTAACATTTAGAGGTAAGAAATGAAATGCACCATTCATGGAGACGGTAAGCTGTACGTACGTATGAACGCTACTTTCATTTAAATTTCATATTTAATGGAACTAAATCATAATGATATAAATGTATAATATAATTCCAGAATAATATAGTGTATAATACCATTTACTCCATCCTTTATACATCCCACATATGGCATTAACGATTCAAATCACTTGAGGGGGCGGTAGTCCGCACATACTAAAATGAAATTATCACGTTTTACCCATAATGGAAATCATAAAGTATGCCATAAATGAGAAATACAGAAGCATATCATATAAAAAAATAGTGACATTTTAATGGTCACCTTTGAAGATGTTATATGAGTGTTGAACAATCATCGTTTCGTGAGGCAGAAATTCTCCATCCACAGAAACCGTATGTTCTTTAACCATTAGATGTAGGTGTGTGTAAGTGTAGCTCGAATAATTCTTATAACAATATCCTAGTATATTGAGGATACTGGTGTTGTTACAAAAGAAATTAATAAAAAGCGTTTAGGGGGTTGGAGAAGAAAAATAAAACAAAACAACATTAGAAAAGACATTACCTCAAAATCGGGTAACTCTTTTTGATTTGAGCCAAAGGATTCCTTGGGAAGAGTTCTGCCCAAAGTGAGGCTTCTAGGAGTAAGAGAGGGATGTGGGGAGAGTAATTGGGCAGAGGTTGTCCGAGCCAAATGGCTTGAAAGTGTAAATGAGGCGGGAGAGGTGGGGGCCTTTTATAAGTGGAGAGGAGGGGCACTTTTGGAAAGATTGAAATGTTACATTATTTCACAATGCTTTTCGGATTCTAAAGGTCCCACACTTATAAAATTCGAGGATAAGGTGATAAGGTTTCTAAATATTCTCATCAAATAGGCTTTGGACAAGTGTAAGCCTTGTATGTTGCATTATCTTCTCATTTTATTTAAATCATTAAATAATGAGGTCATCGCTGCATCATACTGATGTCATAAATAATTTAATTTATTTAATGTCTAAAAATTATAAAAAAAATACTATGATGTAGGAAATATTTTTAGCTTTCTAATGATTATTTATAGTCAAAATTTGGACTTGTGTAACCCCACTTAAAAACTGTTTTAGTAAAATAACTCATGTTTGTGTCAATTTAATTTTAACATTAAATAAATATATATTAATGTCATTATCCAACTAATGTGGCTCCATGGGGTCCCCAAGTTGACCCATGGGTTGTCTTGGACGTCCATGACTCATCCAATAGGAGTAGGACAAGTGTCATGCTCATCTCATATTATTAAAACATTATTTGCACCTTAAACTACACTAATTACCTCTAATCGCGATTAAGAACTTAAAAGTTACTATTCACCAAAAAATTATTTTAATCTCATTGAACCACATTTTACTTATTAATGAAAACCATGTATGTCGGATTTTTGAAAATCAAATCATAGAAGTGGTAATATTTCATTTAAATGAAAAATCAGTTATTTAAGTACCACTTAGTGGTTCCACTATTCATCAAAAATTGAAGTTTTTCAGAACAAGGCCAAACTTTCACCCTAAGCTATAATTGATATTCCGAATTCAAAAATGATGTCTATTTTAAAAAATTCCAAACATATAAGTTTCATTAATTAATTTTATAATTAATTCCCGCTGTTACGACAAATAGCGTGTTTTTAGGAAACAATTTATATCAAAAGATTGACAATTGTTTATGTCCAATTTCAATGTTAAATTAATTCTAATGACCACCATTGGATAAAATGGTAAAAATATATTCTAATTATACCTTAAAACCACTAAATAGTATAATTTATCACAATAAATTATTTTGATTAAAAAAGTTGTTTTAAAGTATTTTTCACTATTCATATAAAATTAGAAGTTCTCAGAAAAATACCAAAAATTCAACATAGGTGAATTTCGATATTCCGAATCCAAAAATGAAGTCCATTTTGAAATATAAAATTTCTATAATTTTAAAAAGTGGTTATTACTATTCATAACGGCTACTTTGATTAGTCGCGGTGTTTTAGAACTCGAAGTTGCGTACAATGCAAGCTATTGCATTATTGAATGAGAAGCGTATCGTGGAAGCTCGGGGTGTTACACTAAATGGAATTAAATGACGACGAGATCAACATCTTCCTCTGGTTGGGTACTCATAAAATAACAGTTTACACTGAGGCGTCCAAATGGCACCTTATAAATCCATTTATGGGAAGAGGCGCAGAACATTGACTTTTTGAGATGAAGTTGGGGTTTGAAAACTACTAGGTCTATAAATGGTTGAAGAAATGGTGGAGAAGGTTAAAACCATCCAGCATCACATTGATGCTTCTCAGAGAAGACAAAATATCTATGATGACAATGGTCGACGAGACCCAGAGATTGATGTTGGAGACATGGTATTCTTCTGCATATCATTGTGGGTCGGAGTTATGAGATTTGGGATAAAGAGAAAGCATAGTCCATGGTACATAGACCCTTTTGAGATCCTTGATTGAGATAGAGTAGTGGCATATCGACTAACACTAACATCAAACCTATCTCAAGTACATGATGTATTCTATGTACCACACCTGAGAAATTACATAACTTACCCATCACATGTACTCAACCCAGAGGTGGAAGAATTGGGGAATTACCTCTCCTATGAATAAAATATAGTGAAGATATTATATCATAGGGAAAAAGATCAATTAAATAAGACTATTCCCATTTTCATGGTGTTGTGGTGAAACCACAAGTTTGAAGAAGAAATTTGGGAATTAAAGGAAGTGATGAAACATAAATACCATCATCTATTTTTGTTTGTTAAAAAGAAATTTCAAGTGAAAAATTTCATTTAGGGGGAATATAGTAACGACTGAATCTTTTATTAATGAAAATTCCACTTGATGTAATTACAGGTATTACTATGTAAAATGGTTATATAAGACATTTTAATTTCATAGGTTTTATGTTATTGGAGTTTAAAATAATGTTTTTAGTTTTTTCCATTTCTAATATAGTCTTTTAATAGAGATCACATGATTATTATAAATATAGGGCATTAAAAAATCCAATTTACTCAGAAAAAGGAAGTGATGACCTCATCTGGTAGAATTGATCCATATGAAGCCCATTTGTCGAAGCATCAAGAGGAGGTTGCATCAATGGCCTTCTCTCATTACCAATCTCAAGAAGATATTCAACATGTTATGTTTGAATGAAAATTCCAACAAGAGAGGTTGACGTTGATATAGATTACCACCAAAGAAATGTTATTGGAGGCACCCCAATAGTATATCCCCATAGCAAACCTTACCATTATGTCATATACAAGTGTTATAATGGGTTATGTAACAAAACACTAGCACTATGAGTATGAAAATTAATTATTTATAGAATAAAGTATATAATTTCATTTTGTTATTGTTATCTTGCTAATGGGTCGTAAATCAAAAATAGTATTTTTAATTAAAATTTAATTAAGAAATCTATTTTAATGAATTATAGATTTGTGAGTTATATAATATTTTAATAAAAATTTTATTTCCAATTAACTATTTTATTAAATATAAATGATTGTATAATTTTTAGGAATAAAATTGAAATTTTTATTAAGATTTGAATTTTTTTCCTAAAACCAATAAAATTTGAATAAATGTATGTTTTTATTATTGAAATTAAATATTCACATTTTTGGAAAATTATTTTTATAAAATGAATATGTTTTTTGGATTTAGGATGTCAAAATTATCTAACAATTAAATTTTCATAAATTTCTAAGCCAGTCAAATATTTGGGTAAAAATTAAATACCATTTTAATACATAATTTATTTTATGACGTCATAATGACCAACTAGTGATGTAATAAAATATAAAAAAATGGGATATTCGGCCAAAAACTATTTTATATTTTAAATAATGTGATTTTGGATTTCTTTGATTTATTTTAAAAATCATTAGTGGACCCTCCAAGACTTATAAACCATTTTAAAATTTTAAAATGACTTTTTGAGAGTGTGACTCACCTCCATATTGGAACGCTTAATATTTTAGGGAGTTCGTCCATTGGCCTTATAAATTAATTTTTTCCACTACCCTTTTGAAAAATCCCTAGGCTAAAACCAAGGGTTTATTTGTGGTTTCAAAATTTTTAATTGTACAGATTCCAAAACATGTGTTTTTGAAATATTACAGAATTTCCTTCTCATTTCCAATATAAACACCCCCATGATCCCATTTATCTTCATTAAAACCCCATTGAATCACATACCTACACTTCACTTATCTATATATAATCCTCCCAAGGTGCCCCATTATCCCAATAATCCACTCTTAAGCCTCTACTAAGCCTTTCAGATCACATTTCCAAGTAAGAGATTTATTCCTTTCTAATATTTGTTCAAATTCCATTATGTTGTTATACCATTTTATTAATCATTACAGATTTTGGGGTTCTTTTTCAGACATCCCTCATACTATCCCTTGTATTATTTAATGATTGGAGACGTATTTATCTCTCATTAAGGCCTCTCAATTACACATGTTAACATGCCGAATTCCATAAGGAATTTCTCACATCAAATTCACATTCATGATATTATATTATTTTAGGCATCTAAAATCCATTAGATATGTTGAGAAATGAATCTATATGACCCAAAATACAATAAATTTCATGTACATATGTTGAGATAACACTTTCCACCTCATCAACCATTTTTATAAATTCTTATGTCATGTCGTAATGATGTAGAAACTACACTGCGATTTCCCAAGCCAAAGTCATTGTTTCTTGAATACCATGCCCATTTCTATATCAAGGGTATTTCACTTTATGCACATTTATGTATTAATTAAAGAGTTTCATGTATGTATTCCACTTTCTTTATCATGGGAGAAACGATGATGTTGAATGATTCCATGTTGTATGATCCATGTGGAAAAGTTATGCATGAAATGAAATGTTTATAAAGGGTGTTCCCAGATAGCACTCCATTGTATTGGGTAAAACATAGTATCATGATACATCAAGTAAAATGAGTGTTTAGTAATTTTATTCAATTTAAATGATGTTTTACTCATTATCCCTATGCAATGAACATTGAATCATGCCAATATCAAGTTAAATGTTGTTTCCCCAATTCAACACTGTTATAATATTTCTATATCATTCCTTTATATTAATGATTCACTTATGCTCTGTTTATATGATTTTTGTCTATCATGTACTATATTATTAATTTTTTTAAAAAAATTACTCTCTTACTGGGATTTATAGATCACCCTTTTCTTATGCATGCTCTCAGGTTATGCCATGAAATGATAAGTACAAACGAATGTTGTGGTCATGTAAAAAAAATTCTATAAAGATGTTGTGTATTATGTTATAAATTATTAATTTCTGTTATAATTTCCCAAGGCACTATACCTCTTGATACTCAGATTTGTCTTAAGTGAAATTTTATGTAAAAAATACTGTCTAAGTGTGTAATAAATTGTACGGATGTTATAATATTAATAGCTAATGACTATTATTTCAGAAAATGTTTTTAAACTTGTTTATAGTGATTATGTTATGATAATACACATATGTTATGTGTAAATTTGATGCCACCATTGTTCACAACTTTGGTGGAAATTGACAGTTCTGAAATGATGTTTCATTTTAATGAATTTTCTTATTCCAACCCATAATCAAATATTTCCCTCTTGATTTTTATGATGATCATATGATTGTGATATGATTATTATTATTATTTCACATGTTATATTAAATCATGTTCAATGTTAAACTTTTAACATTGATTTTATCTTACCCCTTTTATTGATGTATATCATATAGTTACTAGATATAATAAAGAGAATTTGAGATTTTAAATGAATACATAAGAAGTATTTAAATAAATTTCAATGATTTATTATTCTTATGGGATGTATAATCCTAATTTAACATTTGTACTGAGACATTCAATCATTGAATGTGTAAATATTAAATTTTTTGTCTTTAACATGATATAATAGTCATGTATGAAAATATAGGTTTGATATATAGAAGATAATAATATTTCACTATAGGTGACCAGTTTTCAGTTTGGAAACTCTTCAATTTGGGTATCACTATTTTTCGGAACAGGGGAAGATATCACTAAGAATTAATGAACATTTTTATATTTCCATGATTTTCATGATCGAATTATATTGATTGGACCATCCTACATGGGTTCAAGGTATGCATTTTGTGTTTCATGTGACATAGATATAATTTTATATTCATGATCATGGGTATGCGATGGAATTTCATGACATTGATATGGATAGTGAATCATCATTATTAGATTCAACGTTGTGGATCTTTGATTAGACTGAAAGATTATTTCAATGAAAATTGAAACTATTGGTCAGATTTCAATTGAAACATGGTATTTTTTAGGATGAGGGTTTGGGAATGGAATTTTATATTTAGGTAATTTTCTCCCTAATATACATTATAAACTACTAGGGATAGTTATCGGGAAGGGGAATTCATTTGATCCTGAGTATAAAAAAATCTATATATTTCTAGGTATATTTCTTCTCGTTATATGATGTCTCTTTTGTCATTTTTAATACATTTATAGTTTGTATCATGGGTATATATGTCTTTGGGTTATTTTTTAATATGATGAATTATTAGTATAATATATGGTTTCCAAAAACAAGGCCATTGACTTATTATATTGGTGCTTCATACATCAATTGTACTAGGAGTGGGAGATGAATGTATATAGATCCCACCATCTATAATATGAAGGGGAATATTTATCTACATTATACGAAGACTCACCAAGAACATTAAAGCTAGTAACCATCTATCACATGACAACCGTTACCCACAAATTCAACCAAGACAAATTAGTAATTAATGGTATCTCTGTTTTGTCATTCTAATTTTATTATTAGTCTATCTATCACCCTAATCCAATCAAAATATAAGCAGAACCCCCTCGAGAAAACTCCAATGGTTCTCTTAAAATCAGGTCTACTCATCTTGGTTTTATAAATAGTTTTGTATATTTACAGCAAGAAAAGTATAATAGATTAGTTCAGATCCCAATACTATTTTATTCTTGTAATTGATCATATATCATCTATGTTGTCTTGAAATATTAATATATTTCGAAATAAATTGATGAATTCATTCTTGATTGATATATTGGTGTTTTATTATGTGGATTAGTGACACCTATATGATCCATACCATCCCTCATGCTCATGATAGATTACATTTAATAATATTTTAGTGGATTCAATGTCTTTGAAATATATCTTCCTTGAAACCCAATTATAGAAGCAATTATATGATTGGTTGATTATTTTTTTAATTATGGTCAGTTTTTGGGTGTGATTCAGGTGTTCTCTGATGAAGGACCATGGAAATTTGATTCAAATTTTTTACATATAATAAATAATTACCTTTATGGCCTTTGTGAGGATTTATATAATATTATAATATAGAGTGTATTTTCCTATTAGTGAAATGGTTTGATGATCTGTAATTCATCAAATTTTTGGGAATAATGTATGTCCTTTAATAGTTTTTATTGGGGTTTCAATTGTAACTCACAAAATTTATGTGGTTATTTCATAACAATTGTATTATTTTTTATTTGAGCAAGATAATTATTTTTTGTACCTAACGTGTGTATTATTTCATAGATTGCGGAAACATATTGTGACATATTATTAATTTCTATATCATTCCATATAGTTAGAATATTGAATGAGTTATGTAACACTTGTATTGGGTTTCTGAATGATAGGAATTATTAATGAATATGCCTTTCCAATATAGGGGGAGAATATTAGACATTACTCAAAGATTTTGGATCTAGATAGATGATGTATGTTGACATACATTGTCCGGAAATTATCCAATGATGTATAATTCCATATTTCATTGGAAAAAGGTTTCTATACCTCTAGGATGTGCACTGGGAAGCATTTTAGTGTATGTTTTGAGGTACATTCATTCATCTAAACATGTACCCATGAGTCATGGGAGTGACATTAATTTAATGACATGCAATGAGTTGTTCCATTTGTTTTTATGAATTAGACATTAATTTTTAGTGGGACCCTATATTAAAAAAACCCCAAATGCGATAAAAATTCAAAAATTTAAAATTCAATACATGCATCAACAACTATATGATTTAAAATTTCAACAACCTTATAGAATAGGGTATGACAAAAATGACCTACCACATAGTCATCCCAATCCACAAATATACATCATCATCATCACATAATTATCATTAACAACCAATACAATTAACTAGAACCTCCACCAGAAAACCATTACAAAACACATCAGGAAAAAATATGTGTATTCAGAGACATGTATCGTAAATGACACCTGATCACCACCAGATATGATAGTTAGAATAATATAAGACTGCTCAACCTCACCATCTGCAAACCACCCACGTAGGCAACACAAACCAACATAGTTGTCCAGAAAACCCATTTAATGTGATGAAATATTATATCAAGTTGCCATACAAAACTCTAAACATATTGAATGGATAAACCTTGAACCTTTGATTCATCGCATATTGATGAAATAATACTAGGTCCACCACATCTCGGATCGAATACATAATTGCATGAACTTCTAAGGAACACCCACAATTGATTGAACTGTTTTTTCTAAAGCCTCCATGAATCCACCAATCTAGTTCAACTATATCTGAAATGAGGGTAGTAGATTCCAGATAATCATTTAAATTAGGCTAGGGTATCAACAGAAAATCAATAGCTTGGCTTCCCCACCAACCTCAGCTGATGAATCCCTTATTTGGAAAAAATATCAACTGAGTCATATTACATGGATAATATCATGTGATGACTACTTACTACATTCATCTATCATAGTGTTGAATTATTTTTAGTTGGGTTCATGGAATCCATGTTAAGGAACAATCACCCAATATATGGTTTCTTGTGTATTTTATATGCAAATTTAACTTTACATCATGATATAAACCTATATATACATAAATACTATTTATGAGGATGTAGTGGTGGTGTCCTACTAGGTATATACTCATAACAAACAATGTAATCCTAGTGGGTTTGTATAATTCATTATCAAGAATCATGAGAAGGGAATAGACCCAAAAGCTAGTTGCTGAGGATCATAGAGTTATGAGATGCATTATTTTCTAGGATAAACTCGAAAAAACGACCAAAATATAATTATTTATTTATTTATTTATAGATGTTGTTATTTTACTTATTAGCATTAAAATTTTGTGTTCTACTAGGTTTGATATTGTTTTATCCAACATGAAACCTATTATATCATATTTTTTTATTAATTTTGGTTATTATGGGTAGTTGTATTTTTAATACACTGTTACATTATAGTGTATGTCTATGGTTTCTAATGGAATAGTGTCCCTAAAATATATCAAGTACCTCTTTTCTATTCAAATACCTCTTCATTATGGGGATTCCCTAATAATTTTAAGTGACACCTTGGTTTAGAACCTGATAATTTGGTTTGGGGTATTACATAAATTTCATAAACTTCACTTCTTGAATTATCATTAGTCTTTAATTTGAATGGGGAAAATATTTATTTTTTTGATTAAAATATATGAAATGCTAATAATTTCTTTGATATTTCATTTCTTATTACCGAATTACCTATGTATAAGCATGGTAATGGTGTAGATATATTACATGCAATAAAATATCATAATGTATATGTGATATAACAATACATGCTTCTACACTCAAAATGTATGAAGAAAATATATGGTAACTTTTTTTATGATAGGAATACTTGTAAACCCTGAATATTGGATATTAAAATTTATATATTTTTATTAAATCCATAATTTTATTAGAAAAATTTTATATTCATTAGTTTAATAATTTAATTTATTGATTTATATTAAATATTTTAAGGAAACTCATAGTTACCCTATAAAACATAAGGTAATTTCAAGTTACCATATAGAAACATAATGAAATATAAAATTTCCCCAATGTAAATATAAAAACATTATAGATACCATATTAAAATAAACGGCGATTTATATTTACCTTGTAAAAATATAAGTAAATTCTTACTAACCCTATAAGAACATAATGAAATTTCTATTAGCTATTTACAGACATAACCCATTTTCTATTAACTATATAATTACATAAAAATATTTTGAGAAAAAATTATGTAACATAATGAAATTTATAGTTACATATTGTACCTATCTTTTTGTAGTTATCCTTTTGAAATATAACTAAACTTATAGGTGAACTATCAGAATATAATGAAATGTTTAGTTAGCATATAACAACTTAAGGAAATTTTTTAACCCTATAGGTTTTCTAGATGGAGTTTAAATTATTTATTTATTATTATTCATTGAAATGAAAATTTTCAATTAAATTACCATGTGAATAGATATTTAAATTGAACATTTAATATTGGGACTTATTTGGAATGTATATTTAAATTAGGGGTTTATTGATATATTCATCTTATAATAAAAATTCTTGTGTCCAGGAGGATTTATCAAAGTTAAATTTATTTGTAGAGAAATATTACACTTAAAACAAATGTGTAATAATTTTTATGAAGGTTGATGAATTATAAAATTGATATGTAAACCTTCCAAACAATGTCAGTATTCATAATTTATGAACTTCCCACATCCACATTTCGACCTTACCACACCCCATTATCAATGTAGGTATGCCCACCGTACTTTCGATCAGCTAAACATGTGTTGTCAAAATTACCGAAACATGTAAAATAGATAACCATATGAGATGAAATATTTGACAATATCATTACTCTCCTGGTTTTCATAACTACTATTACCCCTATTCAACCAAAATATAATGGTCAATACACTAACAATGTCCTTTATAATGCAATTTTTCCCACCTCTCCCTACCATGCTTCTACCATGCGACTATAAACATAACCAAAAGACTCCATATACCTTGAATGGATGAAATACCTTTCAACTAATACTTCAAGATGATATAGGTGTATGGGAAAAATAAAATTGTTTCCAATACTAATTACATGATACTTCCATGAGGAAAGACATTTTTCAATTTTCCATATCGAGACGACCAACATTATCCACCCTTATGTTTTGAATGATATTAGATTAAAACCAGATTTGTAGGAGAATTGTAATAGTTTTGTGATCCAATATGATATCTACACTGATCAAGGCTGAGATCTAGAACGAGGGTCCACTTGTGATGCCACCATAAATCTAAAACCATTATGGTGGATTTGCAGATCTACACTATTGTTATGAATATTGTTGTCTGCCCACACCAGAACCTCTAAGTGGTGTAATGTTTTTAGCCCAAGGTATAAATAATAATACATCCTTAAATGTAATTAAACATCATTGATAATAAAATGGGTTTATTTGGCCAGTTAATGATTTCAGAATCCAAGTTGCTGATACTACAACAAAATGAAATCTCATTTGTAAAATAATTACATCTTGGATTATAGAGATTGAATAAGGCCAATTAGGTGATTTCAATCCCATTTTTTCCATTTAACATAATAAACAAACTGTTTATGCAGCGAAGAAATAGATACTACACTATGAAAAGGATACTAATCCATATTGTGTAGGGTCACTAATGCATTAAATAATTTACCTAGACCCTTCATTAAATTTAAATATTAATCATCTATAAGAATGTAAATATACTCCATATTAAATGAAGACATTATTAAATTCTAGTAAGATTGATGTGCACCTCACGTGGGGAGAATAATTATTGATAATAATTTTTCAATATATGGAACACATTAATAGACGTAGTAGTTGGAATGAGGTACTAAATATTAGGAGACATAGTCACTCCCCTATTTATGTAATAATTTTTTTAGTTTAATTTAATTTTCTAAAAACACTAATTTTGTCACAAATATATTTTGTTGGTATATCAATGAAGAATCCCATCACATCTCATGTTGATTAATTTTGATCCTTAAATGTCATTACACACTCTTATATAGAATTTAATGGTATTATCAGTTGAGGTTTCTTAATATGTTGTCTTTTATGTTTCTATGCTTATTACAAGAATTTCAATCACATGGAAAACAGATGTAATCAACTGAATGTGATAGAAATGTGTAGAGGAATTAATATTTAGTGGCAGTAACCATTCAACATGGAATTTAATGGAACGAAAGATAGCCATAATTATATTTAACACTATAAAAATTTAGATATTGATAAATGTAATCAATGTTATTTAATAGGTGAATAGATGATTTTCATATAACTAAATTATTATTCAATAAGAAAATGGGGGAATGATCTATGTCCAGATCCTGAAATCATTAATTTATTTGAAAACCAACAAATGACAGTTATTTCTTCATTAAAACTAAACCAAAAATGAACTATTCCATCATTCATAATAAAAAATCTCTATAGACAATCAAATCCCCATTTTTAAAATATATTCCTCTACATAATAAAATTATTTCATTGAGATCCCTATGATAGGTGCACATCAAACATGGCTCCATTTACATGAATGATACTATTTTGTATAAATTATTTTTCTTTCAAATGGTCATATCCAGTTCATCCAACATCTCTACATTTTATCAGCAGTTTTTGAGAATTATACGGGCATGCCACATAATTCATAATAATATTGAATAATATGAAAGATAGTTCGTCACAATTTTTTCACCTGATTCTCCATCCACAATTTCATCCTCTCAAAAAGGTGACACAAGTAGAAAAAAATTGATGGTGACCTATATCATTTTAATGGGGATTTCAGAAAAATGTGTGAACCTTATTTCAAAATTTACATTTAACAATTATAATTAAATGATAAAAAAGGTTGTGATCTCAAAAAGGGAATAAATTATCACTAACAAATTTTCAAGGGTTATCTAGGGAAGAACATATAAAAGATACTAAATGTGTTTAAATATGTTTCCAAAGGATTATGAACTATATGATCCATTGAGGATTAAATTAGTAGGAATAACATTCCATCATCAATTATAGGGGATTATTATTCATGGTTGTAAAATATATAACATGGAGAAGCAACTTTATATGAATATCTTTATAAGAACTTCATCCAGATATTATTTCCTACATCAATGAGAAATTAAATTTAACATGAATTTTATGGGATAAAAAAGGAATATAGAGAAACCTGTTATGATTTTTAGTATTTATTCAAAGATCTAACCACATACTCCCCATAAAAACCATTTCTAGATAATCACTTCTTCGTATATTTATTATATCGATGGAAGAATATTGATTAGAGCATAATTAATTCTTATTCAAGAAGATAATAGATTGATTATTCACGAATTGAAGTAAGAGAAATTTTATAGAGTATATAAAACTATTCAAAACTTTTTATTACCATATCATAAAACAGAGGATTATACAAGGAAAAATTTCCAACAATAATTGGTATGAATATATATATATATATATATAATATCTTACCTAGTGAGACAATTACCAATGATCAATTTCCGTTGATCATCACCCACCACACACCCAAGGACATGTAAACTGTGTTATTAAAAGGACAATTTCACTAATGAATTTCCTCATTTACAGGAATAAAATGTTTTTATTGCATGTACTAGAAGAAATCCAATAGCTAAAAATGTGGAAACAATAGATTTAGTGAATTTTCAAATATGAAATTTAGATTTGTGAATTAATAATGTCAAAATACACCATTTCAGTAGTATTATCCACAAAATTTCCATCCCACTCCATTATAGTGATTGTATACTCAAATATATAAAAGATACCATCAAGGAGATAAATATGAACCTATAATGAAGGAAATGATGAGTAATGTAATAGAATCTCAAATATATTCAACAAACCACAATCCACAAACATGGGTCAAAAATGATTTTATTGAAATAAAATATCATCCAGCTCATGACCACTGAAAAAAATACTATAATGGAATTCTTAGGTAGAAATAAAAAATTGAAAATTTAAAACTCTGAGGGAAATGTTAGGGATAATTTATAAAGGGATATAAAATAACTTGATTACTATAAAGAATAACACATAGAAACTGAAATTGAAATTGAAAAACATTGTTAATATGAATAATCATCACATTAAAGGAACCTAATGAGGGGGAAGTATAGATACCTTCAGAATAGAAATGAAAAAAATTGAAATGTACCGAAATTCAAAATTTCATCTATATAATAATTAGATAAACTATTAAAACCCAGGAAAAATCACTACAACAAGAGAAGCATGAAATCATTAAAAAAAATTCATAGATCAATATCCCCAACTAGAATCAATTTCATAGATTACAATTTATAAAAACCCATTAATTAAATGTTCACATGTATAATGATATATAAAATAAATGTTGATTTATGACTATATAGGAATGTTTCTTCTTTTGTTAACCCTCCAATTCCCCCAAAACATCAATGATTAATGTACTTTTTATTTCACCTTCGTAATTGTTAGTCTCACTTTTTCCAATATACTATGTGACTTTGGAGATTCAATTATTATAATTCCTTATTAAATTTATTATTTATTACATATGGGTGATCATAATCCCGACTATGTGGTTGTATAATTTCCCAATGGAGCCACTATATATCATATATATGCTAATGAAGATGTGATGGTATTTTTACAAGAATACCATTATTGGATATTTTTTTAAATCTTGAACAATGTGAATGACTAATGTAAAAATATTTCCCCCACAAACATGGGTCGTAAATTTCTAAAAAATATGATGACAATAATTAACATAGACAAAGGACTAGTTTATATTACATTTGGAAAATAAGATCTTCCTTTTAAAATAAGGGATTCAATAAAACACCCATTTGAAAAAAAATTATAATTTTATATTAAAAAATCATTTTATGTTCTTTTATAGAAGAAACATAATTATTTTATGAAATAATTAGATTTTTAGATTCTTTGGAAAGACACACGATGACCAATTTTTTATGTAAAGTTGTTTAATTCAGAAATTGTTTCATGTGTTAAAATCATTTAAGAAATTGATGAATATTATATTGGGGAGTTAACACAATACGATGCAAATAATTATGCCTATATTTTATAGTTTCCTACATTATGAAAAAATAAATGAAAAAATATCTAGAAAAATCCATGAATTAGAAAAAAATGCAACCCTCCAATTTTCGAAATTTTTTTTAGAGGAGGAAAAGAAGCATCCCTTCACACATTCTAATAACATAGACTCTTGCATAGAAAACCAAGTGATGATTAATCTTAAAACAAATTACAGGCACATAGGTTAGAAATTGGTAGGTATTTTAGGAATTAGCCATACCACTTACATGACTATAAATGTTTTCCAAAATATATCAAATACAGTTTGAAAACCCTAGAGAAAACATAACCCAAGCCTCATTGACATGTAACAAATTATAGAAGAATGATCATTAAATTAAAAAATAATATATCCCATCTCAACCTCCCAATGATTGAGCCTCATTAAATGTTTTCAAATAAAAAATGGTTACAAAATTGATAGAATTTAGAAAAATAGTAGAGTTTTTATTGAATCTAGGATATTAAACCATGTGATGAACTTGGATGGGATTCCATCCAAAAATAAAAACCTGACCTAGTTTGTGGCAAGGGTCGAAGGGAATTCTTGATCCCTAAAGACTAGAAACTAGTGTAGGAATCAAATATATTCCATGAGGTAATACATTAATCTCTATTAACTGGGATAAAATAACTAAAAAACTAAGAATGAAACAATAATCAATAAATAATAATAATTAAATCTATAAACAGAACATGATACAATTACAATTGATCAATACTAGAACTCAAAAAATTATACCACACTACTACCAACAAAATATATGTGTGAAATCATTTTCACAACCATCCATAAGACCAAACAGGTCCAAGAGGCCACTCAAACTTGAAAATGGGAACAAGAACCCAAACATAAAAAATTATCTTGAGTCTACCAACTCCGAATGGTATAACTAGGGTGTGAGATTCACCGCTAAATTGGTATCCAATGAATGAAAACAATGTATTCCTTTCTCGAATATAGTGCATTATCACTATTCTACTATACTTATATGAAAACAGGGTACTCTCATTTTAGTGGACAACAATTCTCTTAAATTTTTAAAATGATACTCACCACACAACTAGTTTTCAAAGAGTATTATATTTTTAAAAAAACATTTTAAAGATAAATCTATATAAAACAATAATAGAATATGCTAAAAAATTGTTAGAATAAAAAATGTATCAAATGTAATGTAATTTAAATGTGAAAATAAATATAAAAAAACAATGGTAATTTCTTAAGAATCCTTATAGAAGTACTGGGATATAATCTGTTTGGATATACCGGATGAGTTATGCTGAAACTCTATTGTAAATAACGAACTGGCTACTCTAAATTAGACTCACTAGTTGAACAACACACATAGCCTCCAAGACATCCAAGGGGTACAATCACATATATTTATTTTTTGATAAGGAAATATCCCTCTTCCCTCTAATGGATGACCTAGAAATCCAAGAAAATTGTACATTGTTGGAAGGAGGCCCTCACACGCATGACTCACCTTACCTGCCACCATCACTCTCCCCCCCAATACAATAACACCACCTACCCGACAACCAATATATGGAAATACCTCTATAAGGGATCCAACTAAAAATAACACTAGAGATGGTCCAACTAAGCTATTGCATCATATAAAAAAATCAATACTTAGATTAAAAAAATAAAATTTCCAAATGATCCATTTACATTAGACATCCAAATACATTTACCAAAAAGATTTCATAATTCAACATTTAACAAAACCTTTAAATTCAAAATTCCAATTTTTCCTTTACGTTCCAAATATATTCTCTCTTCCTACATCATTTCAATGAAGTGATGAAAACACACAATATTTTTCCATAGAAACCAAATGTGATTTCCTCCATTTTGAAACAAACCATGTTTCGGAATACCAAACGATCCAAGTTTAAAGAACATATTTGTGAACAATTTCAATCCTCATAACATACCCTCATAAAATTTAAAAAACCAAGGACTATTTGATTAACCAAGGTTCATTGAAAACATTTTAATAATGTTCTCATACTCATTTGAATGTCCATCCATATGTGCACCATATAAACCCATTAATGTCCTAACATCCATTGACAGATCCTAAATATCTATGAAACCACCCAAAAACATTTTCAATTACAAAATAACCACATTCATTAAAAAAACAATAGAAACAATTTCATGTAATTTAAAAATGGGAAATAAGGCATTTAAAATGATGAGATCCATCCAAAACAAAACCCAATGCTTCCAATTTTACATATAAATCCCAATTGAAATTTTATCAATAACGTTTTGTTCATATGTACTTAGGAATAAATGAAAAATCACTTTGAAGACCATTTTTATAAATTTATAATGATAATAAAACATCACATTAACCATAACCATGGTTTCCATAGAATGATAATTTTGTTTATAAATTTATTTATATAACCCAATCATCAATGAAATGCATCAATGATAAAAAGTATTTGGACGCCTAGCTCAATAGAGTGAGATTGCAATATGAATTCGTGAGAAGATAGATCCATGCATCAGACACAAACATCACACCATAAACTTCAATAAATTGATCCAAAAATCACCCATTTCCATTAAGGTTCCTCTAAGAGAGTAACCCACCAAGAGTGAACTGAAACATCAAGAGAGAATACAATGAAGGAGAGAAAAACATACAAGAACCCAAAAATCATACCTCAAAAGCATGGACATTGATATATGTAAGGATGATAACAATGGAGAGTAGGATTTATGAACACTTGGGTGTGCCTAAAATTACCCAAGGGAATAAATAGAATTATTTATTTAAAAAAAAGGTGTGGATAGAAAATGGGATTTTAATTTTTGAAATTTATAGGCATAAAATACATGTTGTCTACATGGTTTGAAAAACTATACACAAATCATATGGTAGCTACTTTCCAATAGGAGAACCATTGTATGACCAATCTTCATAGTAAAACATAATGAGATGAAACATTGTGATATATTCTTTCCAACTCTTTGACCTTTGAAATTTTTACCTGGGATGGGCCACATGGTTTTTACTAACCAATTGCTACCCAGGCTCGGGAAAACAATTACCCAAAAACTCAGATACATAAGTTTTTACACCTTGAACTCTGGGAGAACCTCACCCCAAGGATCCAAGTTCAGGATAAGAATAAAACAAATTAGATTACAAAGTTAGGGTGTAACAATTATCAATAGTATAGAAAATTTCTACATCCCAAAATTCACTCTGTAGAAAATAAAAAAATACATTATTTCATTCTTGATCAAAATAAAGTGAAAACACAAACCTCAAGGTGTTCATTTTTCTATACATTGAACTCCTGAATGATTCCGTAGAATATTAATGAATGATCTTCAACACAATAATTTGAGATAATTCTCCCCCCATAAAAATTTAATGAATACTACTATGAAATCATGAAATCAAAACGAGGGAACAAACAAAATCTTTCTCAACTTAACTGAATAACACACCCACTATGATGGAGAACTACACAAAAATTCTAAACCCTATAGCATGAACAAAACAACACTATCATTAGAATTAGAAACATTCTACAACAGCTAATGTCTCCCATCACAAAGGGATACATCCATGATTGTAACTCATGAAAAATAGTGAACCAAAAACACCATATATTGATTCCAAAAAACTCAAGAACCTCCAAATGAGAAAAACTGAAGCTGATAGTAGACCACAAAAGGGACATGCACACTCAATAAGAACAGTTGATTCAATGAGAAAAATTCAAACAAACACAACTACTTGTCTTGTGATAGAACAAGTCCAAATCACTTATATAGGGAAATTATGTACATACAACAATAGAAAAAAAGGAAATAAGGAATCATTAAACATATCCACCCCAACATGGAAGAAGAAAACTGACCCATCATTGTCTATAACCCTGAGATTCCTAACATCATTCAAGATTCACTCCAAGGAATGTTGATGAATCCCTAATAGATGAATCATCTACTCCCTCACAGTAAAAAGATAACCCATGTCCTTCAAAACGTCTTCTTAAAGAGACACTTCCTACAAAACATCTCCAGATTTACTAGTTTGCCGCAAAGCTGGAATGTATTTTCAGGATTATGAATAAACAACTTCAAATACCAGAACTGACCACAATGGTGGTATACAACCAAATGAAATCTATAATTAGTAATTAGACTTAATAGAGGGGACTCTTATGAAGTAGATTTCTCAAGAACACCCTTCCCAAGATGGGGATCCATTATGAGAAAAAGGACACCCCTACATTCAAACTTATTCGTCTTTGAAATCCATCTTGTTTTAAGATGATTCTTCCAAAAAAAATCAAAACAAAGATCCATGGAGGAGAGGAATCAATTTTTTATCTCAGGATGAATACCTCTAATAAAAATGGAACCCTTGAGGAGTTCATGGGTACCTACCTATGGAGAAATGGAAACCAGATGCGTTAAGGGTTCACTATAAGCCTTCACCATCAGATGGTCTTGATAAATGCTCATGTGTTATTCACCCAAATTTTTCTTAACCTCATTAATTATAAACCATTCAATAAATATAGACACAAACACTTCCCATATCATCACAACAAGCATCAATGGAGTGGAAAAATTCTCTCATAAGTCCAAATGTGAGACTTCAATCAACGCCAGAAGTGCATGAACTGTAATGGATTTCAGAGTTACCAATGATCCGAATACTATATCAACTATCTCATGACACATCACTGACCCAAACAGGTCTTAATCACCATGAAAAACTGTAAAAAAATAGAAAGGACACAAAACTATCCCAATGTTATTAGAAACTTTGGGGACCTTTCTAGGCATCATATCAAAAAAATAAAGGGATAGAACAATCAAAGACCAATTTCAAAAACCATATCTTCTTCTGAGGAAAACCACATCATGATGTGGTTGGAGTCGAGGAGACCCAGAATATCATGATCTTGTAGACCCCAAGATCCTATGATTAATATTTCAATAAAATTTATGGGTGAACATCATTTATTGAATCATGAAATAAGGGTCAGATTCAATAAGGATGAAGCACCAGGGAATTTTCGAGCTGAAAACCAAAGTGGAGGAATCCCCTCAAAATATTATGGAGCTTTGGGATGAAGAGATATTTGGGGGAAATAGGGAAAGAAGATAGGTTCTAAAAATGCGGGGAAGGAGGAGTGTTGATCATTACCAAGTGGCAGAAAAAGTTCATACCCCACGAAGGGTGGAGGGTTCTTCTTGGGGGGACATCGCCGCCTTGGGTGGTGAAGGAGATCAACATCAGTAGAAAACACTTCCCAATTTCCCCTATAGGTATTTTCAATGATTCTATATAGAACTCTTAATCATACTTACAAAAATATGAATGTTATTCACAATCATTTATATGAGCCTTGTAGTAATTGAGATTTTTTTTAACATCATATTTTAGATCACTTATTTTTTTATGTTTCTTTATATTTTTATATTTTAACAGTTATATTAATTCACACGCTTATTATGAGCATCTTCATTTTAAAATTAGAAATATTTTTTGAGAATATGTATTTTGGAGAACCATATGATATTCTTTCATTCTCAATTACATTATTATTTTAATTTGAAAAAATTTACAATATAATAAAAAATTCCACAAAAATTTATTCAATTTATAAAAAAATTAAATTATTTTTACCTTCTTATTTTATGATGTTCATTAAGAATAATGACATTATTCTCTCTTGATTATCATTTATTTCTTCGTTATGTTCAAATTTTGAGAAGGACTCGTTTTTCTTACCATCAACAACATAATATTTCATATATTAAAATTAAAATTCATTTTATTCATTAATCTTTTTATAAATTTTTTTTCTCATTTTTAACAAATAATAATATTTTATATCTCATTAAGGTTTAATTTGTATCAACCATCCCTAGTGTAAATTTTAAACTGAGTTTTCAATTGAAATTTATCATGTAAATATTGACATTATTTAAATCATCTAGAGTAACACCTAAACATCTTTTTTACATATTGGCTCATCCTTAATAAATATTGACTATCATTTTAATTAGTATCCATTCTAATATATTTAGTTATTGATCACTACATTTGTTTCACATCATCTTTAACAACTTCATTCTATTTATACAAATTATCAACCTTATCAAATTAGGACTACGGGCAATGTAATGTGATACAATCCCAATGGGTCATCGGGCAATGTAATAGGTCTCCCTCTACCCAGTTAAAAGGGGTCATTTATTTTGTTTAATAATAAAATGAGGATTCAGCCCCAACCTTTTAAAAAACAACTTATCAAATATATCATTAAAAAATAGAGAAATATTTTTTTTTACAAACTCTATCAAATAAGTTAATCTAAAATGAATTCTTTTCTTCTATATAAAACATAAGATTAATTTTATCATGATATTTTAATGGAGAATCTCCCCCAAATGGTGAAAACCCAATACTTCATCATCAATATCTTCTAGGAACTATGAAATAAGATAATTTATTATCATATTCTTCACTCTAGGGAAAATTATTTCATCCACATTTGATAAGACATCTACTCTGGATAAAATATACATTCTCTATCGTCACCATAAAACACAACATGATTAATTAAGTGTACAAAATACTATCTCATAAAATCCATGACATTAAAAGGTAATATTCTATAATACACTAAAATTAGAGGTTTTAATCAGTATTAATTTATTTCTGAATTTTTCTGATAATATAAATCAAATAATATGAACAGTTATTATTAAGAATCTACCATGTCATCTCTTCCTCTCTCATATACAAATGTTATTGTTTTTGAAATATAAAAAATAGTAGTTTTATTAAGTTTTTACACATATTGGATTACCTAATACATAATGTTTTCAGGATGGGGTTGTGGCATACATTCTTTCTCTAATATCGAAATTGAAATCCATAGTTTTATTTTATCATATTTGTCTCATGACTAGTATTTATAAATGATTCTACCAATTTATAATTAAAATTTTAACCCAAACCAGGATGATAAAAAATAATTCCTATGATGAACCTGATTTTTAAATTTATGTCATCAAAATATTCAATGACATTACAAATTTTTCTTCTTCATTATAATAATTCCGAAAATATTTAATTTTACAGAGTATATTAATGATCTCAAAATCAATCACAATATCAAAAGTAATTAATGATACCCAATTAGAATCAAAATAGTGTTCATCACCCCAAGTCTTGTCATCGTTATATATATATATATATATTAGAACCTATAAAAAATTTAATATATTTATAATCATATTATTTCATAAAAAAATTTCACCCAATTCATTCAAATGTATTCTATTAAATTATATCCTCAATGTAATTCCATGTGATCATTTCAATCTAAATTCTCAAGGGAATTATTTTCAGTGATCCCAAATAGACATTAATTAAAAAATATACATGTGGTTATCATTACATAGTCCAAAAACATATTTTTTTTTAAAAAACTTCATATAATGATTTAAAATTTTCTATATATTATTTTAGTAAATTATATTTATTTAAGGAATGTAAATTCAGTGTATTTTAAACTCTATGAATCCCAAAC
This sequence comes from Viscum album, assembly GCA_963277665.1. NCBI lineage: Eukaryota > Viridiplantae > Streptophyta > Magnoliopsida > Santalales > Viscaceae > Viscum > Viscum album. The sequence goes on along the minus strand of OY728125.1, from coordinate 1,913,717,279 downwards.
CAGTGGTAATTCAAATTAGTTATCATTAAATTTATTCGTCATACCTTAACATAATAATATATCAATCATAAGAATCATGTTATTTAATCTCTAATGAATAGATATATGTTTTCAAATTAAATTCTAATTATAAATACATTTTTCAAATAGATCACATTTTCAAAAATATATAAACATTAAATATTCATTAATTATAATTACACATGTCATGAAATTTCATATAAATGATTGTGTACCATCAGTAATATCCTACATATATGATAGACTGACTTTATTATTCTCAAATAAATATTTCATATGATTGAACGTTCCATTCTCATCAGCTAGAATATCTTATGTTTCATGGTACTTCTCAAACATTATCCAATTTCACAATTGAATATATTGTAAATCATATTCAAAATTTTCCTATATTGTGGAGGGTAATACATACCCACTATGTGTATCAGATATTTACTTTTAAATATTAATTGTAATCAATTTTTTTGTATCACTTTGTGTTAACTAATTTTCCATGTTTCTTTGTAAACTTTAGATAATTCATCCATGAAGAATTGAATATATTATGTATTTGAATGAAAATAATACATTCTATCTTCAAGAAGTTTTGACTAATTTTTTGATCCAAAAAATTATATTTTTATCATTCATATTACGTTACATATCATATTATCATCAATGTATGTTTCAAATTCTTTAACACCCTTATAATAAAATATTATTTAAGATGCATTCTACTAAACTACAGAATCATTATCCACTAAAATTATTCTCCAATAACATTGATGAAATTTTAACTATCTTAATAACATTTGAAATACATACAATGATACTTATTACTCATTTTTAAGAACATCACCACATCCTTTAAAATAATTTAGGTTTTTAATTTCTGAATGTTGAACCCATTATTTGGCCAATACCAATACATCTCCTAACATAAAATACATAAGTGAAGTATAACATCATTCATTAAAAATAAACAGAACCCATAAAATATATTTCTATATCTGAAATTCATTTATTTCTTTTTTAACATAGAAAATGTTAGATCAAATTATATGTATTTTAATTTTCAACATGACTTACTTGATAATATCTATACCTGAAATAACATGAAATGTCATCTATAAACACCAAAATAAACAACCTATGATATCTATATAAGAAATAAAAAATAATGGTTATAAATATATCAATAACATCTATAACTCCAAATCGAATTTTTATAAATTCATAAAGTATACAAACATTGGAATGTTTTCCTCAAAGTATCTACCACCATCACCCTCTATTTGAGATATATCATTTAAATAATTATCTAATAAATCCATGTAGATCCCATAAATTAATCATATATATTGTTTATGAAAGTTATAGTTTATTCATTCTTACCTACATCAAATATTTAGCTTCTTGTATTAAATATACAATTAAAATAAATGTTTAGATTTCGTGGATGTCAAAATTATCACAGCCTCTAGAAAAATATTTATACAAATAAATCCATTTCCCCTGATATACTCTAATTAATACTAAACACACACACAAAAAATTATATATATATATATATAAGAAACAGAAAATATTAATGAAATATTTTCAAAATATTGTCTGTAAATATGTTGAATGAAATCTTTATAACTCTATATTGTAAAAGTCTATAAAAATCATTTAAAAAATCAAACAGACATTTCAACACCAAGAATTACAAAAAATTACTTATATTATTTTAAATTAAGATACATCCACATATCTAAAACATTAAAAAATAATCTCATTATTTTTTGTTCATACCTATCTAGCATGGTTTCCAAACAACCCATGAAAACTGTTAAAACTCCAATAAGAGGATGTATATGAAACCTTTTTCTCATTCTAGTTTATATGAAACTTGAAAAATAACAATAAAGTGAATCCATGCTATAAAATTTTCTTTTTCTGTCAATAAATCTTTAATCATGCATAATATATCAAAAAAATGATCTTAATGTCACAAGATGGACATCTAAACCCACATTTAATTTTTTCTCCAAGAGATATGTCAGTATTCATGTAGGAATTATGACCATTTTAAACACAATTGATCTAATACTCATGTATATTTAAATGAATTCTACTAAAAAATAACGAAAATAAATGAGGTCATGGTATAAGTAAAAATAATACAATATATATCAATTATTGATCAAACAAAAAAAGCCTCTATCATATTCTACATTTAAATAGACACCAAATGCTACTTTAAGAATTAATTTCAAGAATATTACTAGTTATCATCATATTTGATTTAACTCTATCATGAATAATCTTCTCAATATACATAATTTATCATTGAATACCTCAGAAACCTTATAATTTTAGGCATTATATGTATACAATTTCATCACATTTTTATATTATTAATCATTACACTTAAATGGAATATCATGTTATCATTAATTTATTTCCACCTCTACCATTCCTAGATTTCAAACTAGTACCATTAATTTCAACTCTCCCCTTTATAAGAACATGATCTCACTAATTTTATATATGTACCCACATAATGGTAAAAATCCATTTTTTACTCCCAAAATTCATTCTTTCTTTAATATTGAGAAAAAAATTATTCCTTCCTTGCATATCCACTATGACTACCCAATCCATATATAACATATATAATACATTCATACATTTAAGAATTTCATATAGGAGTACTTTATTCCACAATCTATTTCAAATAAAAATATTAAACCATCATTCAATAACACTATAATTGTTGTTTTACTCGAATGAAAAATACATTTGGTCTATAAAATGAGAAACATACTCCATAACCATCATATTTTCCTAATCTAGAATAAGAAAAAATAATTGTTCTGTAGATTTAGTGTGTCATGATTGAAATATTGAATGTAAATCATATAGAATACTATACATGTTAGATCAGCATCTATAATTTCATTAGACATCACTCATTATTTCTTCACTTTTCTATTTTTTAGTGAACTCAACTATAACACCAAAAAAACCAGAATCATAATTTTCGTAAAAAATAACATAATATAACAGATATAATATATCTGTTATTTTCTAGGTAAACATATATAATTTACCTATTTATAAAATATATATAGAAATAAAAAAATCATCTTCAATACTAATGAATCAATAAAATTAAATTGTATATCTAAATAATTTTTTTAGTATAAAAATATCTTTTCTCATAATAATAACTTTATTAAAGAGTAATGATGTTAAATGTTTTTTAAATAAGGGTGTAATTGTATAGAATTGATAATATATAAAATTATAAAATGTATCATCAATGTAGTTGTTATTTTAAGGAAATAATTTTATTTTTTAATACTTATAAGATACATTTTTCTTAAATTTGTTTTATATGTTATGTTTTCGTATATTGAAATATATATTTATCAATTTTAAAAAGATATTTATATAAAATTGCCTGGATATTTTTAAACTGAATTCTCAAATTATATAATTCTATTGAATAATTATTTAGAATGGAAATAATTTTACCATTATAGATATTAATTTCCTCTAATAAATATTATTTTTCAATGATAATCACTATTCTGATTTTTTGACATTTAATATATCAGTTTGAAATTAAGTCACTGATATTATTTTTAAACATATATCAATAAATAAAATATGTATTTTTTTATTTATAGGTAATTTGTAGTAATATTTTTTAATACATAAGGATTAAATACACATTTTTATATGTAATATTTTTTTCAAATGAATTATATGTATTAATTTAAAAGTTAAATTCTTTTTCTATATAATTACATCATATATTTAGATTCATCATTTAAAAAAAATTATAAGAAGGGTCTAAGTAAATTTTATATAATAAATTAACTACTATGGTTAAATTATTATCAAGATATATAAATGTTACAATTTGTGTTACATCCTAATATTTTATAGCGTGTATATTTATAATTTTCATCACTTTGACAGATCACATTTCATGAAACTCTGTGTCTAAATGAACGATGATATAATATTAAAAGTATTATTTTAAATGAAATAATATTTATATATTTAAATTGGTGGTTATGAAAAGTATTAAAAAACATATGAAATTATGTTAATAAATTCATTAGTTACCAATTTCGTATAAACAAATATAAAAACAAATTTAATAAAAAGAATATGTTTTTGGAAATCTATTTAAAGGAACACAAGTGTGATTTATAGGAAAAAATAAATCAATCAATCATTTTATAATATATTAATTAAATATATATATATATATATATATATATATATATATATATGAGTGTATATATATATAATATTCAATATAATGTCTGACATTCATCATTTGTTTATTATGTATATGATATACGACCAAATACATTTTCATGAATAAATGATTTATTTTTATTAAAATTTAGTTTTACTATCTTTTGATCGCCTAATTAATTTAAATCTAGATTCTAAAACGTTTTTATATTACAATTTTTAAGATAAAAATATTTTTTGAAAGTGGAATAAAAAAATTTACTTTGGTTATTTTTTTGTTATTTTTATAATAAGTTTAATGTTTTTATGAATAAAGATAAAATATAGAATTTTAAATGAAATTTTTTTTTCATCTAAATAATTTATACTAATAAATTTTATTTTTAACATCTTTTTTATGTATAAAAAAATAAATTTAATTATCAGATTATATAATTTATTTCTTTTAAATCGATTTCACATTGACTTTTATTAAATAAACATTTCATTCTTCTAAATATTTTATGATAAAAGAAATTTTTCCTCATTGTATCAAAAAAATTAATATAAAATTAATTTTATCTAATAATATTTTTTAAATTATGAAAAATCGAATCCTTATTCCAAATCACGTGGTCCAAATTCATTAAATAGGTCCCATATTCATGGAAAAGATGAATATCAAATTTTTTTAATTGTAATGTTTAAGAGTGAACAGTGAAATTAAGGGTAAAGAATTTATAAGTATATTAAAATAGTAATGAAAATATTGGGATATGTCAAACACTGAGAGTGGGGTGAATCAATATATGGGATTTTTTATCTAATTCCATCTTTTTATCCTTGTACCTCTTAGACAAATTAAAATATTTATTCTCTTATTCTATTTCCAATGTCACATTTATGTGTTTGAAAGTAGTAATGATAGAACATTATATTTTTACAAGGCTCACCACTCAATAAGAGTAGCTAGTATTTGGAATGTTTAGAAATAATTCTGAAAAAAAACTATAAAATAAACATTTTTTGTGGTTGCCACCTGTTTTATATAACCTTATACTCATGAAGCACATTGAAAACAATCCAATTGTGTTTTTTTCCTGCTCTTCTATGGATAATTATATTTCCTCTCATGATTGTATTCCTTATGTTGATAAGTTTTCGTAAAACTATGAAAGTATTCCACTAGTGGGATGTAACATAATTTCATTATTCTTCCTTAACATTCTTCTACTTCAATTTTTTATATTTCTATGAAGCATGTATATAACTCATCTTATAGCTTCCCAGTAGAAAACTCAATGATTCACTCACTTCTTATTTTTCTCTTTTTATTACAATTTTATTTAGTATAAAACCAATTTCATTGTAATCATTTTTTTTCTTGTCATTATATTAACAATTTTCTTTTGGGATTATCAAATCAATGAAGAATAGCTGAGTTTACCATATTCACAAATAAAATTCTTTAGATAATTATCAATTTTCATTTGTGAACACTCAATTCTTCTTATTCTTCTCTTCTTGATTTATCAACTCAATTAAATCATGTCCACTTCATGCATTAAATTATTGATACAAAACATTTAATTCCCATTCACATGAACCAATTCGGTGCAAAATTTTATTATTTTTTCTATATATCAAACTCATAACCATTTACGTTTTCATTAGTGTTCATGTTTACATGGAAGCATAAATGTAATGTTTGACTCTTATTTTTCACTTTTCATAAATATAGTTTGGGTTTCAAATGATTCTATATGTGTGCATGGAATCATGCACTTGTTTCTTAGTGAGACACAATGTCTACTTACGGTCACTTCGCACACACACACATACACTACCAACCTAGTTTTCATATATTTTTATTCTTTGCATAAACATACTTCTACATATTTAAATAATGAACATGAGTTCATGTAATTCATGAATGAAACAACCAACAAGTGTGAGTTCCTCAAATCTGTCATTTCTAAAAAAAAATCCTAGTTGTTTTCTTATCTTTACAAAGTACCATAGAATATGGGTTAATACGTTGAACTTATCATTTAATGAAGCCCAACAACGGTCTTTACAATGATGTTGTGTGTCTATGGAACTTCTCCAAAAATTTCTTGTGGATATCCTTTTTGAAAATAGAATGGTACATGAGAATCTCCTATTTAATAAGATTATTAGTGTGATTCACACTTTTGGAAGGCCCCCAAGACTCCTCTCATCATATATCCTTGAAGGATCTTGGATCCTGATTTCCCTTCAGGAAAAATAATCTGGTATATGCTCTCTTTTTAAATGTGAGATTTCATGTATACAAAGGATATTACCCGCACAAGGTCTCAAAGATTCTCATTTTATAGGTGATTATCCTAATTATTACAACACATTGAAATAAAATAGGATACATTGTTTAAATCAACCAATTAAATAATAGAGATATTTTACTATTAAAATATTTAATCCAAACTGAATGATCCTCTACAAATTTTTGTGAGTTTACATTCTGAAAAAGATTTTCTTTTTCAGTTAACTGATCATGTTCATACGATGAGGATCACATGAAACGTTTGTTCCATAAAACGTGAGCTTCAACCATGTTGATGGAATGTTATAAGAGGAATTCTGAAACTATTTTTGAAGTTTGAGAAAATCACATATATCTTAAAAACGATGTTTTATGGTTTATTCAACATTTTTATTTCAATTCATGAAATTTATTCAATCCAATTTCCCTCACGATGTTAGAATAATCCTCATATGGTGGCCGGAAATGGACATGGTGGGTTATCCTTCTTCTTTAGGGAGAGAGAAATGATATTGAGTGGAAGAGGGATGAAGACGATGTTAGTGGGTTATACTGATGACGCAGAATATCATAAAACTATAATTAAATGCGTAGGGAAAAAGATTAGATGTTCATCCACAATATTCCCCATTAATTAAAAAAATAATCCCATATCAAAATTCCTCATGATTTATCTATTATTTATAAATTAACCATTATGAGGGGGAGGTTCAGAAATCTCCTCTCCCACTCCTGATATTGTCCCAAACAATATCTATGTCTTTTCTCTATTAAAAACTCTCTATCATCCCTACGGCCATCCATTTCATAGTCTCACCCATGCACACATGTAGGCTTACCCATGGCCGGAATGATACATATCGGATGGATTGGCTGGCTTCCACTTGGAATGGTCGACCTAGTGTCCCACATATTCCCTCTGTTGAGGTTGGATAGTCTTCCTAGTGGGATGACTTTTATTATTAAATAAACCCCATAAAAATACATAATTAAAAACAAGGTATATAATGGAATTCAATATGAAATTCCTGGCCACCTCCTCAATTAGAATTCCATGACTCTTAATCTTAATCCATAATCCCTCTTCTAATATTAATTTAATAAAATTAATTCCAATTGACATCTTTATACCCAAATGGATGATACATCAACCATCTTCACTATTTTAAATAATATTTCACATTTGATATATGTATTTTGAACTTATTATTTGTTCAAAAATTTTATGATTTACTAACATCAATAATTTTTTAAGTGTGACATCAAATACTATGGAATTCAGAAAATTTCTCCTAGAATAACCTTGAATCCATATAAATTATCCATTAATCACCCTAAAATTAAATTTTTTAGAACCATTTACATTTACCGTGAGACTTCACCATCATATTGTAATAAATATAATCGTCATATTACATTGATCATCATTATCCACCAATGAATATCATTTGATGAAAAATAAAATCCAAACAAAAATTTGCATCTTGAATATCCCTATTGTATTTTTTTGGGAATTCTTTTAAAATTCATTCCAAATTAATCTATAAATATGTGTAAGTATTATCTTTCTCACCCATTTTGATTTCTAATTTTTTTTCACCCATTCAGCCATACATACAATAAATACATAGTTCATGGGGAAATGGGTATCAATCCATACCAATGTAATTTTAAATATATAATTTCACTCTATGTATACTTGAGTTGTTCTCACTATAAAAAACAATAGGATTTTATTTATACAACAAAGATATCCATAAATAACTATTAATGATACCTTATTAAATGATAACTCAAATAATTGTGTTCACAAATTATTCACTTTCATTCCAGAATGATATAACTAAAAGCGAGATGCATATTTTTAAGAGTAATCATCCTGAAACTTTTGCACTCACATTAACAAATAGATGAAAAACATTCTCGTGTAATAGTTATGTTAAGTGACCTTTGGGAAAATCTATTCTTCTTATGTCACTGAATAATTTAATTACTCCCCCTTTGTAAAAAGTTCATTATTTTAATAATCAAGAATGAGATATTAAGAGACATAAATTCTCAAATTAAATGATCTTCAAGAAATTTATAATATAATTATATTTGATAACACATGAAATTATAATAATGGTAGCTTCTTTATTTGTCTCTCCCTCAAGAAAAACACTCCTCACTAATTTGATAATGGTAGATGTCATCAAAAATGGATATCAAGAAACAAGATAATACCAAGATGGAAGATTCTTTATCCTATATTTCTAGTATAGAATATCACATTATTCATATTAATGAAATATGATCCTTTATCATATTAATATTTTAATATCAATTGAGTAATCCTTAAGGATGGTTAATTTTTTAGCTTTGCTATCAAGAATTGAAAGCATTCACTACATACAAGGTTCTCCCCCTGAGAACTTGATTCACATTAAATTCATTATATTATAAACACAAATACAATACACAGTGATTTAAGGGAATAAGTTCGAACCTCATTAATTTATTAATATGAATATCAAGGTTAAGATTCTTTTCTCAAACAAGTTACTCCATTTGGTCTAGTCTTCTTGCATGCACATATAAACTTATTTTATCATTTATGTTGATGAATCATGGATCTCCTCATATCCTTTTCATGTTAGTGTGGAGAACTATTTTTCTTAACGGCCTTCATGGATGATACATTATTACACCACATTTGTACTGCTTATTTTCATTGAAAATTTGTTTTAAAACCTTTTGAAATGTGACTAGATTTGTTAAATCTCTCACACATGACTTCTTTAAAACTAGATATTCCTTTTTTTCATCATCTCATTACCTTTTTCATCATCATGTTGAATATTTTCATTTTTTTAAAATAAAATATCTTGTAAATGAATCCTCAATCATTACAAGTCATGAGGCCATACAACTATAATATTAATAGAAATTATAGACGCAATTTCATATTTTACATATGGATAATTATAAGTTCCATCCCTCTTAGTAGCTCTATTATAGGAACTACCATTCGACTTTCTGGATTTAGAATCCATGGTCTTCTCGCCATTCCTTCATGGAATCATTTCATGAGATTTTTCATACAAAATTCATCTGGTATATTACCAATGTAGATTCGTCATTCTTGGACAACTTTAATACTCCTATATTCTAATCACCATTAGATACATGTTGACATGAGCATGTACCAGAATTGTGACCTCATGTATTTCATACACCATTGATGTTATTAAGAATTACAATTATATTTTTAGTGTACATATGCTTTGGGACCTATGTATATTTCTTTTTCCTCTTTGACTTTCTCCCCCATATTATAATATTACTTAGGATTTAATATTTTTAATATTATACCAAAAATTTATTACATGATGCCCAAATATATTTCACCACTATAATTGACTATAAAAACACAATTTACTAATATATTATCTCTGATATTATTCGGTATTATTAAATTTTTTATTCTCTTTCTATGAAACTCCTTCTACATTCCTATTTATATCCACCATAGAAATGGTGGTAGAAATCTCACAATATTTCATTATCAATACTTGATTTAAATTTTTCGTTCAATATGTACTAATTGTGGAAACATATTTAGAACCAAGAATTCAATATGGTATGGATGGTACTTGATTATTCATAGATGTTTTTGATAGATCATTATGGTATGTCTAGACATTCTCATCAGATGTTGGATGTATTACAACTTTAATAACATCCAATGAACAATATGTATCAGTACCAACTATCTCCCTCAATTATAAAGTGAAAATATGTGTCATTCAACATTGACCAAATGATCATTCAATTTTATAAATTTCATATTGAAGATTATTTTATTATACTTATTCATAATCATCTTACCTTCACAAGTAATCTTCATTATTCAAAATTCATATTTATGAAGCTTAATATTATTTTATAACTAATAGTCAAATTCCTTGATCTATAAAAATGTTTATTCAAATTATTAACACTAAACATCATTTCTATTCTTCATATTATCTTCAAGTTCATGTATATTTTCCTCTAAAATCAAATGGACTCTTAATTTTTCTTCTAGTTCTTTGATATATTTTAAGGATATCAATTCAAATTCCCACTTTTTTTAATTAAAGGTTCCAATATGATTAGAGTGATTTATACCGTCAATAATTTTGTCTTGCATGCCCTACTCTAAAACAATATTTCTTATTCTTATTGGGTGATATATTACAGTATATACTGAAAGAATATATAAAAAATTTAGAAAAATTCATTAGGAATACTATGTCAAATAATTCATATTCTATCTCCTGATTATTTTTTTGAATTTATAGATTGATCATCACCACTTATGCTAGAAATTTCATCTTGAGGATAATTTTCCAAAATACTAACACATACCTCGTAATCAATAAAGGTAAGTAGATTATCCATATTCTTGGAGGATGTTTTTTCCACCTTCTCATTACATTCCATGAATGATATTTATTCATTTTCATTATATAATAGATAGATAGATCCTCATATTTAGATGAGAAAAAATTCTTCTTAAACATTATCTTCTATTTCATTTTTTTGTTCATCATGGTCTTGGTACATGTGTAATTATGATAAGAGATAACTAAATATTCCAAAAAATATCACTATATTTTTGACATAGGAAAGATATTCAAATCATAAAATGATAATAAAATCATAATAGATAATCTATTGGAAGAGAAACATGGCTCTGATAGTAATTTAAAGGACCTTATTTGGATATTTATACTAATTAATGGGGTGGTTGAATATGTTTCGGGTCTTTATAAAAAAATTATATCTTTTTATCCATGTACCTAATAAACGAGCAACAATCCTTATTATCTTATTATCCTTTCAATGTTGCATTAATTATTCTGGAAGACGTAAATATATCTCATGATATTTTTAATTTGTACACTACGAAATAAAACTAGCTAGTTAGTGGCTTGGTCAAAAATACTCCAGAACCCACCACCACTAGAAAATAATCTTTTTTGTGGTTACATTGAGTATGAAATACCCTTATACACATGGATCACTTTGCCAACAATCCAATAGTAAATAGTTTAGAGTACATTGATGGATCATTATTCTAACTCCCAATACATTATTTTCCTTATTGATAGGGTTTTTAACACTATGAAATTATTCAACTTGTTGACACTAGTTGGATTTCACAGAGCTACTTTGTTCCTCCACAACCTTATACTTCACATTGTAACTTTCTAAGAAGTCAGAAAGTAACTCCTCTTTCCTCTTCATAGTAGAAAACTAAATGTTTCACTCTATTTTTATTCTTATTCTTCTCTTCATTTATCATTTTTATTTAGTGTAAAACCAACTTCATGGTGAAAAAATTGTTTTCTTATCACTAAAATCACAAGAATTATTTCTGATTATAATATTAATGAGGAAAAACTCATCATAGTATCATCATAATTAATCATCCCTGAATAATTATCATTATTTAGTTAGTTACACTCAGTTATTCTTTTTCTTATCTTATTTACTTATAAAACAAATTAAATCATGTTTACTTCCTGGTTTAAATGTTTCGTGAGAGAAAATTAACTCCCTTTCGCATTCATCAATTTTATGCAATCATAAATTTTATTTTTATTATAAAATGAATATCCATTTATGTGCTCATGATTATTTACATATATATTAAAGACTTATTCCAATGATTTCTTCTTATATGTAAAATTTTACAACTCTTGTTAGGGTGTCGAAGGGTTCTATAATCGTGCATGGAATTACTCACATTCTTTTAAGGGAGACCCACTAAGGACTTGGTGTCACTTAACACACACACAAACGCACACTACAATCCTCATTTTTGTATCTTTATATTATTATCATAAACAATATTTTGTGTCATTTAATAATAAACATTAATTCTTGTTATTCAGGGATGAAACAACTGAAAAAGATTGAGTTCCACAACTTCATCTTTGTAAAAACAAATTGTGTAGTTGTGTTCTTCTATGTCCATAGTGACTTCGAGTATGGGTTTATACAATGATATTTATCATTCAAAAAGAATGGAAATGGTCTCTACAAACCTGTTATGTGTCCATGAGACATCATCACATAGTGTGTGTCTGTGCGCGCATATATTTCACAATACTATAATTGTTCGGAGGAACCCCCCCTTTATGGATCTTCTTTGAGATTGATTTTCACTTGTCAACGACCCATGGGACTCCTTACTTCACAAATACTTGAATGATCACAGAACCTTCTTTCCCTTAAAGAAACAGAGGATCATTGAGGCTTTATTTTAAAACGAGAACTCTCAGGTATATGGATGGTATCATACATTCCTTGTATTGAGGCATATCATTTAATGGGTGAGGATCTCAATATTATCACTACATTCAAATACATATTCATACATTCTTTAATCATATCCATATAATAGTTGGTATCTTCAAATTTTAAAATATTCAATCCCAAATAAATCATACTCTAGAAATCATGTCATGTTTCCATTATGAGAAGGATTCTCCTTTTCAACGAATAGCTCAAGTGCATGTGATGAGGATCTCATGAAACTTTGCTTCCGGAATGCATGATTTTCATCAGAGGAAAAGGAATGTTCGAAGACGAATTCTACCACTATATTTACAGTTCAGATAAATCATATAAATCAAGAGAATTGAGTTTCATGGATTATCTAATTAATTTTCTTTGAATCTGTGCACAATGTTAGAACCAATGGCGTACATGATATTGACATGATCCTCATTCAATGGCTAAAAATCGGCCATTGTTGTTTAACCTTCCTCTTTTGTGAGATTGATAAAATATTCAGCATTGGAGGGAGGAAGGAGATGGCGCTAGTTGATACATAGGCTGCAGATGATCTAGTGGAATTGATTAAATGAGCATGGTATGAAATTTTTTTAGCATCCAAAATAAATCTATTAAATATAAATTATTCATATATCAAAATACCTTGTTTCTTCTCCAAGATTCATAAATAAAGAACTGGTTAGGGGTTAAAAATCACCTATCCCCATCTCGGTACCACCACAAACAAGTTCTGTGGGCATGCTATGCACCCACTTCTATGCATTACCTTGGCCCAACATATTTACGAGCTCACCCATGTTCTCTTAATACCTTACACAAAATATAAATACCACATTTGTGCTGTATTGGCTGGCTTCCCTTAGGTGTAGTCGACATATTTCCCTGCATAAGCCCTTGGTTGAGGCTGGCTGGTCTGCAAAGTAGGATGGCCTTTTATTTAAATATTGTCCAAAAAATATTTACTTAATTACAAAATATATAATGGAATTCTATATAAATTACATGGACACCTCCACATGTATAACTCCAAGCATTTTAATCTTAAACCATTACCCCTCTTACACTTTATTTTTAGAGTATGAGTTAGATAGAACTTCTTCATCTCAAAAGGGATTAAACAAAAATTATTTTCACTATTTTATGCAATTTATAACATTTAATACATGTATTAATAACATAATACTACTTCAATATAATTTTAATTTACCAACATGAAAATTTTCTCATGAATGGCATCCAATGCTATGGAATCTATAATAGTTGTACATCTTTCACCATGAATTAATAATAATTCTCTTAGAGTCAATATTAAACTCAACATATTCAGTCAATTAAATTTCTCTCTAATAAATCATCATCCTATGGACATCAATGTAATCTTCTAATTAAATAGATCTTCATTTTCCACCGATGAAAATAATTTGACAGCAAATACCATCCATACATAAAGTGGGATTTTCAAAAATTCCTTTAAAACTGGTATTAATTTTATTAGATTAGTTAGTGTCAAACAAAATCTTACATGGTATGATTTAATGTTCACTTGGAGCCAAATATGTTTATTTAAATCTTTTTAGCATTTTATTCGAAGGAATGACCAATTTTATACATGCATGTTTTTAATAAATATGTTTTTTTTCAATGTGGTTATGAAAATATATAATTGACTATTAATATAATTTTTAATTATTAATTCTTATCTTTATTATAGATATTTATTTATAATTTTTAAGAAATAAATAATTAAATTAAAGGCATAAACAATGATAATGTTATAATTGTATAATTAATTTCAATATCAGATAAATGATATTAAAAGAATAAAAATAAATATAATTTTGGATAATTAATGCAATCCATGAATTAAATTGGTTTCATAGGAATATTATAGATTTATTAAATGATTTTTTATATGTAATATATTTTTTAGGTTATTTTGTAAAATTTAAACACTAAATAGTGTCAAAATTGAGATTAATAATATTTTAAAATAAATAGTTTTTTTTGTGAAATGATATAAAATTAAAAAAATTTCATTCAACGAATACGGAAAAAATTGAAAATTTCAACCATGAATTATTTTTGGTTTATTTGGCCTTTAATATTAAATATATTATACCCTATATAGTAAAAAATGCCTTGTTCTCACAGTAAGAGGTAAAGGGTTTAACTAAGGGTTAAAACCCAATGATATGGTTATGAATGTGACAAAAACTTGTGTAAAATGTATTGGATGAGTGTACATAAAATTATACTCATCATAGATTCAAAATAATTTAATTATATATCCATTTTTTATTTAATATTAAATTATAATTAATTAATATTTTGAGAGTTTCCAAAAGTGACCCACACCTTAATTATAAAAGGGCACCTCCCCCCTCACCTCTTCACGCATCTTTGATCTTTCTTTCTCAACTAGAACAAACCCATTTCTCTTAAAAACATTCATATAATTTATTTTTTGGTTTTCGGTTTCCAATAATACCATCACTATATTCATAAGAAGAGATCTAAATGATTCTCGTTGAAGAAGAGGCAATCATTTTTATTAACTCACTCAATTTAATTTATTATTCTATATCAAATTATGTGTATTATCCCTGAAAAAAAAATAAAGCTAGTGTCATATATATTCTTATATGTTATTTGGATTATGGGCCAACCAGATTGATTATTTTTTCAATAATGTGAAAAATGAATGCATTAGACGTGAGTATGTAAGGATTGCAGTTTCCACAACATGGTATTGACCATTTTTATCTCCAAATTACATGGTTTGTTATAATGATGAAAATAATTGATATATATAAAAATATGAATTTCAATTAATTATGAAAAAACTAATATATCATACAATACCTTACACATTCACCATTTAGATAATTATATCGCCACTCGTGCGTACGCACAACCTTCCATCTCCCCGATGCAATGTGAATAATTTTCAATGTTAACAATTCTAGAATGATTATAAAAATGAATATAATAAATAAATATCATATATATGAACATAATTAAATTATTTATATGAATTAAATATGTCTTATGATTATGAAATATGACTTAGGTGACAAAACATACACAAGAAAATAAAGAAGGTAACTACCAAAACAATGTTAATAACAAAATATTACAAGAAAACAGGTGATAAAACAATATAAGAAGATCATATATGATACCCTAAATATGAATAAGTTTTAGATATAACTTAATAACATTCTTAAAATAATGATACAATAGTTTAAATAATGTTTAGCTAATATGACGAATAATATAAGGGACAGTGTGTCAATCTCCTTTCATTGGAGCATATTTTAATGTTATACACCCTCTTTATTTCATGATGTATGTATACATCCCCTTTAACTTATAATTTTATTAAATTATTTATTATAATGATATTTAATTTTTTAAATTAAATACATTCCTGGGGAATACAATTTCAATTTTTGATTTGGTCTGGGACACCGTGACTGTTTAATGCTTTAGTTATTAAATATTTTTTTCCATGAAAATATTCATGATATTATTTTCCATATTTATTAATATGGATATAAAATTATTATAAAGGAAATATAATGTCTATTTTTAATTTCATTCAATGGTTTTAAATTTTTATTTTTTAAAAATCATTTTGACATTGATAAAATGATTGTTATATTTTTTAAATTACATTAAAAAAATAAATTTTCCACAATCATGACTATTAAATAATTTATTTTTATTCATAGGAAGAATAAAAAAACTATTAAATTAAAATTTTCCTTTAATTGTTTTTGGATATTTCGTATTGAAAATGGTTCTTTTCAAATGAAAATGGTATATTTATAAAAACTGTTTTTCATATGGTTTTAACAGTAGTTTTTACTCATTAATTTTTATCTGATTATATTAGATTATTTCAATCTATATCAACTCTATTTGAAGAATATTATACTCAATTTAGGTCAATCTATTATAATATCATCTATAATATTGTAATGAATGTTTTATGATTTGTTTGACTATGGATGAACTATTTTGATACCATTCACGATTTATAGTTAAATTAATCACAAGTTATATGATATTTTTTCGATAAGAATGCTTTTGGTTTTTTACTAATAACACAACTAATATTAGGTAAGCATTAGATTTAGTTAGTTATGGTTGGGTCCATTAATTTCCCCTAGATGCATCGGTTGTTCACAATAGGTAATGTAGATATGGATTTTGATGATTCCTTAAACATTTATTTTTTGATGTCATTTCTAAAGACTTGATGATATGTTTTAGATTTACTGTAATATGAATTATATAATTATTAGAAAATATATTGACATTTATTTAGACTATTAGAGTAATTTAATTTCCACGGTTGAGTTTAAATGTTTTATATATTATTTAAATGTAATCAGTATCAACTAGTTTCCTTACTATATTGATTGAGCCATATTCACTAATAGATTTTGTTGTACCTCTTCCCTTACTGAGTAGTTGAGCTCACACCTTTTATATGATTCAATTTTTTACTATGATTCCAAAAATTATATTATGATGAGTAATATTCAATGTTACACAAATGGGGAATACTGGAAGACTCAATGAAACTCTTTTTGAATTTAATGTTTCAAAATTAAATATAAATTTTATCTATGCATCTTGATTTCTGTGTCTACTAAACCGGCAGTCCATTGAGATGTGATTAATTGTATCATATGAAAATTTAATAAAATATTGTACCTATAATATGTTAATAGGTTCGAGGTCATTACGGTTTGTATAAGATAATATTTAGTAGAAACAGTTGGGAATTAGAGTGATTGTAGATTGAAATAATTTGATTGAATTTGAGAATATATCTAAATAAAAAATATTTTTATTTAGAGATCAGCCATGCATAAATTTCTAAATATGGTTTTCTAATTCATTAGTTTTGATATTATACATTATGTTTTCTACTATTATGATATAATATAGTGTATCATTATTTTTAAATGGAACTAAGAGTAATGAAAGAAAATTTTATCAAGGCGCATAATAAGTATAGGCATTTCTATATCTATAATATAATTATATTGTAGTTGGAGATGAAAATAGTGCTTAAGAAAATATAACTATACAGTGGAAAATGAATCCGGTTATGAGAAATATCTTAACCCGTATTGTGTATCCTAATCAACATTATGATGGAACGATTCTAGACCACTTCATGACACAAAAATTGTCATCAGTAAATGTGACTACTGATCCATTTATATTTCAGAAAAAGGGTAAGTTCCTTAGAAATTATATTTCATTCTTTGGGATGTAACTATAGGGATATCATTGTAATGTTAGTTTATCATCTCTTACTAGATGAATATAATTTGGTGGTTATTTATTCAAAACATAATGCTCGGGAATAAAAATAAAAAAATAGAAATGATGTATTAGAATGTAATTTTCTTAAAAAAATATATCCCTTACAAAAAATGAGAAGTTATGGAGATTCAATTTCAATGCCTGTGGAAAATGGAGTATGATAATGTTTCAATGTATAAATAAAACATGAAATAGTTATCAAGGAATAATGAAAACCATATATATATACCACAGATAATGATTGATATTTTCATTGATGGGTTAAAGAAAATCCATTAAAAGTCCTTAGTCTCTCGAAAATAATCATAATAATAAGATATAGTAATATGTGGCATTAAGATAGATAATAATTCTCAATGTATTAACTGGTTAAATGTAACAAATATATTCGAAGAATAGTATAGAAATACTATGATTAAAAAATAAGGGAATGAAGGATTTGAAAACTTGTGATATATATGGAACGAAATATCCAGATACATATTTATAGTTGGAATGAATTAATATAAACATTGGAAACATTTATTATAGATTTAATGGTGATAAAGCTATTTAAATATTTTTTATGTGACAAAATATCGACATTATTATTGGGGAAATTATAAATTTAATTTAATTTTCAAAATTTTTAACCTTCAGTATAAATATTCTGACAATTAATTTAGATATAACTATTTTTGATAATTCTTAAGGTTGGTTTGAATTATGAAGATCATTTGATATTATTATTTATTGTTATGGTATGATTTATAAGAAACAATGTTTTATCCTATTATATATAATTTAACATTAAGAGGATGAAGAAAATGCTTTTGGACCTTATGATTTGTCAACTTTTTTTAGGAATATAAATTAATCTTTAATATACATCCTCAAGTGTATGAAATGTAATGAAAATAGATAGATGTATAATTAAATGACGAAGTCAAGACATGTAAATAAATAATGTAATTATTCTTATGTGTTTTATATTTATTTTAAAATAATCCATCAACTTTATGACATCATTTTGATACCAAAATGTCATCCATTTTATTATTTGATTAAATATTCAATGGTCTTTTAACCGAGCACAATAATTGTAGTTTTGTGGTGCTAAAAATTCAAATGACCTTGTTCTTTACCACTCTCTATAAGAACATGATAGTTAGAATTATCGTCCATGTCTATGTTTTCTTATTCCACTAATGATTTATTATCCAAAATCTTAATTTTGTGAGGATCCACTTATTTACCATTCCCACTTATTGAGATGATGTTTTATTAATCATATTTTCAATGTGGGGTTCACACACATGAATTTCCATGTATCTACTATTTATTTTTGAGATGAAAAATCAAATTGAAAGAGAAATTTTTTTTGTGAAGATAAAATATAACAACCCAATATTATATAGTATTTGAATTTTGAAATTAAAGATCTTTGATATCTTAATTTTCATGAAACACTGAGCTTAAAAAAATTATGATATACTATTAATATTGTTAATTAATTATATGTATCTCCTAGAAATTAAACTGGGTTTTATGAATGGGATTGAATATCTTAATAAAATATAATATTTAATTTATTAATTACCAATTACTTATAAATAAATATAGAGAACAATTTAATATATATAATTTTTTCTTATTAAAAATATTTAAATGTTCACAACAATGTCTTATAACATCAAAATTAAAAAATCACAATTTATTGATTATATTAGTGATATATATATATAATTCAATATAAAATTTTACATTCAACCAATTTGTCTTCTATAATGTATATAGGAAAAAAATAAATTCTTACATATAAAAGTTGTATTTTTATAAAAAAATGACTTAATACATTTTGATGAAACATATGTTTTACATATAGTTTTTGAAATTTTAAAAAATTATATTGGAATAATGAAAATATTATTGTTAATATAATAGAAAAAGATAATTTGGATGTAATTTTTGGCAATTTTATGATTATTTTCATGTTTTGACGAATAGTGATAAAATGTTGCATTTTAATTAAATATTGATTTTTCTTCTAAATAATATATAAATTAAAATTAAAATATTAATTTTTTGTATATTAAAAATATATCCCTTTGTTTTCAGTTAATAAAATTTATGTTATCAGAATCTATTTCAAAATAAAATTTTATATTAAAACATTTCAACCTTTTGAAAGATTTCAATCAAAATACAAGTTTTATCATTCTCTCGATGAAATTAATATTTAGAAAAATTATCCAATTTGGTGTTTTATTTTTTGAAAAATTTATTTTATATTTGAATTTATACTGTCAAAATTTAAATAACAAGATCCTTTTATTTTTGAACAATATGAATAGTAATAATATGAGTTTTTAAACTACCATAGTTAATGTTTAATTGTGCAATTAAATGTTAAAATAATATTACAAATATTATAAAACAACACTTAAAATTATCCTAATTTTATTAGAAGATTTAGTATCGACTGAAAGCCACTATGGTCCAATTTTATGTCTTCATATATCCACATGGATTACATTACTCCATTTGTAGTAATTTAATCTATGGATTTTCCAACATTCATACTCGTTTTTTAATAAATATTAAATTTATTTGTCTAGTTATTGAGAAGTTATTTTTGAGTAAAAATATTCATTCATAATCTAAAATATTTTTCTACATTATATTGACTTTTTTTAATTTTGTGGAAATAAATTCTTACCTTAATTGATTACATAATGATCATGTAATAAATGATTAATTTATAGAAATATCTATTAAATGATAATTGTAAATAGTAAAATAAATTAAATATGAGGTAATTGATGTCCTAAATGAATTTTATTGATTCTTTATACATGTTATAAATGTATTAAAACAATTTTTTTATGTTATAATATATTTATGATATTTTTAAAAATCCATTTAAGTAATAGTTACAAATTTGAGATTAATGATATTTTAAAATAAATAATATTTTATTAAATGAAATAAAATACATAAATAAATTATTCTTCTATAATGATTTTTAAAATGTTTAAAATGACATCACTGACACATTTTGGGTCATTTTGACATTTTATTGTAAATATATTAACCTGTAAAAATGTAAAAAACAATGTTATCACAGTAAGAGTAAAATAGTTTAACTAAAGGTTAAATCCAAATGATAAGGGTGTGAATGTGACCTAAAATGTATAAATTTTTATTGTATTTAGACCCATAAATATTTTACGTCCTAATAAACTCACTTTTTATCATTTTTGAATTTAATACTAATTTATATTAATTTTATGTTTTTAGAGTTTCCAAATGTTCCACTCACCTCAGTTTTTAAATAAAATTTCTTCCCACACTAATTAACCCAAAATTATGCCCTATATCTTGATCAAAAATTCCCCATTTCATATCCCAATATCGTTATATATGCTTTTGCGGTCATAGTCTTCAAAAAAGATTATCCATGGATTCTCTATAAATAGGACTAACAGATGATTTCTGAAGAAGTGGTAATAATTTTTTTACTCAATCAAGATATGTTCTTCTTCTATTTCCACTTCATGTGTGGTTTTCATGAAAAAGAAACAAGACATGTATCATATATATTCTGAGAATTTATTATAATTTTAGTAGAACCATATTTCATGTTTTATCCATCATATTGAAATATTATAGTACTGTACAGGCGTAAAACTGCTTAAAATATCCATATCGTGATGTAATATTTTTTCGTCCCCTCGTTACATTGATGGGTATAATGATAAAAATAATTGCAATATATATAATATATATGAAATTTTTTTTATTTGAGGAAAATTAATATACCTTGAACCTAGATATCATTTCACCATAAAAGAATTATATCGTCGCTTGTGCATACGTATGACCTACCGTCACCACAACACAATGGGAATCATTTTCCATGGTAATAATTCAATAATGATAATAAAAATGTATGTAATAATGAAATATGATAACCATTAATATAATATAATTCTATACATGAAATAATTATATCCTATGAATAACTATGAGGTATTATATGGTATAACATTCCATGAAAATTGAAGAATCTTACAACTGAATCAAGGGAAATAAATATTAGTACAAAGAAACTTGTGATAAAATTAAATAGTAAGATAATATATGATATCATAAATATGAATATTTTTATGATATAATATAATAACATTAATGAAATTATTATAAATGAAGTTAATGAATGTTCTTCTAATGTAAGCATATGGTAAGAGTCCTTGCCTCAATATCTACTCATTGAGACAAAATTTGATTTAATATGATACCATCCTATAAGAGGTGTATATACATTACCTTTGACTTATCATGTATGTAATTTATTTATTATAAGTTATTTAATGTTTTTTATTTAATTATTTTATGGTGATTAATATTTAAATACATTAAGTGGTATGGGACAAATTTAATTTTTAAATATTTAATTATGAGATAGTTTTTTTACATGTCAATATTTGTAGTATTATTTTACATTTATATTTATAATGATAAAAAAGTGTATAAAAGAAATTTTATGATTTTTTTAATTTTTGTACGAGGGTTTCTTAATGAGTATACATATTCATTTTTATGTCACATTTTTATAAACAGTCAAATGGATATTTTATTTTTTAGCATAAAAAGTGACAATGACTTTCACACCATCTTTTTTTATTTAATCCCATAATTACTTTAATTTCAAATATATTTTCTAAAAGTAAAAATACTATTACATTTTATTGGATCATGGATATTGATATCAATTATGTTTAAATGAATATAGTATTTTTATTATATGAATCTCTTTTTCATATGTGTTAACAAGTGTTTTCCCTCAATAAATTTTTTAAGATTTTTTTAGATTATTTTCATCTATTTAGGCACATGTTGTTGAATGTTAAGATTAATTGAGGTCGATCTCATATGACATCATCTACAAAATTTTATGGAATGTATTATTTCCACTTTTACTATGGTTGTGATATTTTGATAAATTTCATGTTTTGTGGTTAAAGTATTCATATTTCATATACTAGTTTTTCAATATGAATATTTATTTTATTTATATTTCACTCTATTCATTTTATGAAAAAATTTGACATTGTATGTGATTATAAAGTCTCTCTATAGCTCGTCGATAAATAATTATCTCTTATGAGACAAAATAGATATGTATTTGCCCAAGGCTTTACCCATTTACCTTTAGATGCCCTGGCCGAGGCATCAACAATATGTTTCAAATGTCAAATAATATGAATTCATTTGTTATGAGATAAATTAGTGAAATTATTTATAATTATTAAACTCTTATAATATCCATGGTTACTTTTTTCACATCATGTGATTATTAAAAATTCATGTGTTTCAGTTATTTCCATTTCCATATTTTTTATTCCATAATTACTCGCAGTTTTTGATGTATGCTTATCCTTACCAAGAATTTGTTCTCACACATTATATATGATTAAATTTTTCCCTAGTATTTTATAACGTATATTATGACTGATATGCAGGTTTTGTTCGGATTGGATAATCAATAGGGGTGAATCGAGTTACAATTTAAAATTTCGGTTTAAAAGATTTTTATTAAAATCCACCAATTAATAAAACAAGTTACATTGTTGTGAATTTACAAAGATTGTAAATATTCAATCAGTTTCTCAAAGATTGATTATTTCTTAGTTAACTTAATCTAAATATTTTGTTAGCTTTTGAAACTAACTTACTGGTTCACAATAATTACAAACACATGCTAGTTTAACTATCAGAGTTACATTAAAACAGATTTATGTTTAAAGTACTTAGTAGTGGAATATTCAATGTTGATTTAACAAAGAAAAAATGCATAACAGCTTTAAACCAAGAGGATCAGTGTGAAGTTGAGACTTATTCCTCTTAAACAATTTATATAAACTATGATCGACACCCTGGATTGAGGTTTTACAACAGAATTCATACTGTTCAGGTCCTTAGAACTCTACCACAATCTACGTTGGTAAAAAACAACAACAACACTCATGTTTTCCAGGTCACACCTGACCTCTTACACAACTCATAGTAGAATACAATAATGTGTAAAAAGTTCTGTTTGAGGATTTAGGATCCTCTTGTTCAGCCCAGGAGTCAGTGTGTGTCTAAATAGATAGATGCACACACTATAGCATCCCGTATTTTTATAACATAACTTTCATTCCATTACACGGAACTGAGGATCTTTAAGGTTTAGTGTCTTGGAAACAAGGAACATAATACATGAAAAGAAAAAAAACACTCTTCTCAAACACTTGAAAGGCTTCTCCTTAAGTTCATCTTAGGTTTATTACTGCATCTCATAACCTGGGGACATACATCAAAATAAAGGGTGAGCAGAAGGCCCAGTAAGGGAAACAGGAGAAACATTTTACATTTGAACATGAGATACTTCAATAAGGACATGAAAAGAACTTTAAGGCATGAGAAAGAAATCATGAGATACATCATAATAAAAATAACATTTTTCATAACGTGAAGATGTGGCTACAACATTTAATATTGACAATCGTTTCGTTTCACCAAGGTCCATCCCCAAGGTGTCGTTAAAATTACCAAGGTTATTCACCAAGGCGTCGTTAAAATTACCAAGGTTATTTACCAAGGCGTCGTTAAAAATGGTCATCTCTAGAGATTAAGTCTTTACCCAATGCATTGGAGCGCTATCTGGGCTCACCCTTGACATGTATTCATTATCATGTGAGCCACATATATCATCATCAATCATTTCATAAACAACCCACATAGTAAAAAATAAATGGGTTTCATTTCATAATCATAACGTTTTAAAAACTGCTTTAAAGACATGATCTTTGTGTCACTTTAAACCCACGGAAAGGGAAAATGGGTTTCATGTATATAAATCCCAGAATTTAAAATAGAACATTTTTATATATATGTGAATACCCTTGTATAAATAAGAGCTTTGAGTATTCACTTAATAACATAAAATAATTTTGAGATAAAGAGGGAGGCATTTTGAGACGAAAACTATGCAACATAATGTCTACGATACATGGTTTTAGAAAACATTGAAAAGAGAGGGGAAATGGGTCACCCACTAAAAAATTATACATAAAACAGTAGGGGAATAAAATATATAGTATTTAAGAACATGGTAATGAAATTTTAAAGACATACCATATGAAACGAAAAACTTTAATGGAAGACAAAAGTAAGATTTATCTTATGAGAATTTGGTAGCCTAACGGCGTCACTTAAAACATCCAAAAATGGATTGATGAGATCAAATAGGGTCTCTCATCATATGAACATAAATGATCAGTATGATAGGTATAGATATCATACCCCAAAATAATAAAAAGGAACTTGAAATACTTTACGTGAAATTAGATCTTGAAAAAGAGAAGGGTGAAAGAACCCCTTAGAAATTCGGCAGCCTAACAACGCCACTTAAACTTCAACAAAAATTAATTGATGAGATCAAATAGGGTCTCTCATGATATGAACATAAAAGATCAGTATGATATATTTAGAGATCATAACCCAACATAATAAAAAGTAACTTGCAAGACATGACATGGAATTAGAACTTTGAAAAAGGAGAAGGGTGAGAGAATCCCTTAAAAATTCGGCAGCCTAACGACGTCACTTAAACTTCAACAAAAAATGAATTGATGAGATCAAATAGGGACTCTCATCATATGAACATAATATTCCAGTATGATAGATATAGAGATCAAACCCCAACATAAAGAAAGGAACTTTAATGAATTGACATGAAAGTATAACTTCAAAACGAGAAGGGTGAAGAACCACTTAAAAATTCAGCAGCCTAACGACACCACTTAAAACTTCAAAATACTGAATTGAAGATATAAAATGGGGCATCTCATCATATGATAATAAATGATCAGTATGATAAATTTAGAGATCATAACCCAACATAAAAAAAGGAACATGAAATACTTTACATGATAATAGATCTTGAAAAATGAGACGGGAGAAAGAATCTGTTACAAAACTTTCGGCAGCCTAACGGCGCCACTTAAAACATCATAAAACGAAATAATGAGACTAATATGGGATCTCTCATTATATGAACATGAAAACTTCAGTAAGAGGAGTATAAAATAACATCCTTTAACATAATAACATGGAGTATAAAAGAAATTACATAAAAGAGATTTCTTGAAAAGAAAGAGAGAGGTCGGATCCCTTACCTTAAAACGTAACTCTTAAAACTCAAAAGTTTGGGAATTGATGGATTGGGGGAACCTTGGGAGGACTCCTTGGGAGGTAATGAGACCGTAAATTCGTTGGGGGAGAGTGGGGAGTAGAAATGGATGAGAGGATGGCTTAGTATTTATAGGGAAAGTGAGGGGACAAGGAATTAATGGCCAAGGGACACCACAAAAGTGCTTTTCTCAAAACCATGTGCTCTCCCTTGGCATTTGCCATGGAGTTAGGCCACATGGGGCCCCCAAAACAATAATTCATCACCCTTCTCCGGCCAACCCATAAAATATCTCATGACATCATCATGACACAGTTATGATGTCATTAAACATACCGAAACCCTAAAACTGTATTTTTACTATTCGCAGAAAATTCAACTTTCTCAGAAAGATCCCAAAATTTCACCTTAACCAAATATAAATGCTCTGATTTCAAAAATTAACTCCATTTTATAAAAATAATTTTCTAATTATTTTTAATTTAATTTTTAAATAGATACACTATTCACCGAAATTTCATTTTTTTCAGAAAAATCCCCAAAAATTACCATAACAAAATATCGATGCTTTGAGTTCAAAAATTAAATCCATTTTATAAAAATAAATTTCTAATTATTTTTAATTAAAAAACACTATTCACCCGAAAACACTAATACTTGAATAATAATTTATGAAACTGTTATTTACCCATTTTATTGAATCTCATTACTTAATCTAGGTGTCTAAATTATATTAAAACTTTCTTTGAGTGAAATTACTAATCCATTTGGGCACATTACTAATCCTAAGAGTAAAATCACTATTCATAATTTACTATTCATCAAAAATAAAGTTGGTCTTATTAGATTCTAAATTTCATACTGAACATAATTGTTGAAGACCATTTTTCGAAAATCATTACACATTTTTAATTATTTAAGGTTTACATAAACATTTTTAAAATATCCTTTTTCTAAAATTCATCAAAAATATGCATACTATATTTATCCGGACATTTGAAAATTCATAAAATTCATCATAAGAAGAAATCCCAATGTTTATTTAAAACAAAGGATTACACAAGGCAGTTACGGTCTCCTTACATAGCCCCTTATCACACCAGCATAGGACCTAAGTGCAAGGTGTGCTAAGGTGAGAGAATCCGAGGGAGGCTCGGCTAACATCGCACGAGTAGTAATTTCTATTAGTTTGAACTTCTCACAATGGTGATTCCGTTCTAGCTTCACACGATGAAGTTCAGCTTGGGTTTGGTCTAGAGCAAAGCCCAGTGGTGCTACCTCCTTCCCAAGTTCTGTTATATGGGCTTCGATCGGTCTAGGACTAGTGGGTGAGGCCATCGAATCTTCTTTCTATATTAATTAACCAAGATTGCTTGTATTTAGAGACAATAGTCAAAACGTTTAGTTTTCAACGGTCATATTGACCAATGGTCAAATAACAGTCAAAACCCAACAGTCTCATTTTAATTATACACATGTTATCAAATGAAACATTTTTGTTGAGTATAAAAATAAAATAACACATAAAATTAGGAAACAAGATTTATTCAAAATTTCGGGTCGTTACAATCTTCCCCCCTTAAGAAATTGCATCCTCGCAATTTTTAAAATTGGGTTTTGAAATTTCATTGAAAGTCCCACATCGGAAAAGGAGTCAGTAAAAATATTACTTTAAAATAAAGAAAGGGAAGTACAAAGGTCACTCGAGTTAACCCACACTAGGATTCCATGTAGGAAAACATAGACATGGAGGAGAAAACAAAGGGTCATGTTCTGAGGGAGAGTGATAGAAAACATGATTAGTAGAAAGTTAACCATATGAAAGTCCCAAACATATTATGTGTGTAAACGGTCTTTGATTACCTAGTAGGAAACGTAAACCAACAACGTTTTTATTTTACGTTCCCTTTCATAATTTTGAGGAATTCATTTACTAAATAGAAAAAAAACATAAGAAAATATACCTACCTTCATGTAGAGTTTCATCCTTTAATAAGTTTCTACCAAAACTAATATTTTCTCCAAACGATGAGCATTCAAAACTAAATGGTCTCATCAAAACACAAGAATTGTCCTATAGAGGATCACATAATCCACAAAATATTAACTATCTATTTCATCTATCTTTATACATTATCCCAAAAATAGAAAGGGTAAGGTAAAACAACTCTTCAAAAAGAAAGAATCCCATAGGAATGGAATCTACTTTTAAATATTCAAATTTCCATGGTACTACCCAAAGTTCATCATAGACCATTCCATAAATAACGGTCCTTAAAATCCCTCAAAATAAACCATACTAAGATTGAAACCCAAATACAAGAGGGATTTGATAACATAGTCATCCAAAATAAACTTCATTTTTCATCTCCAAACAACATCAACCACTCCTAACATCTTAAAACAAAAGTAGCTAACTTAAACATATTTTACCCAAGATAGGTTAATCATTCTCATAAGTAACCTAAATTACTATAAGTCCACCTTAAATTCATCGATTCTTAAAAATATAGGTCAACCTTACTTCTCAATGAAAATAATGTAGTAATCTATTTACCTCGATCATATAGGGTCCCCAAAATAGTGAACGTATTCCTAAATAATAATCATCTTCTAATCCCCTAATCACCTCTTTCATATTAATATGGAAATTGTCACATTTCTTATCACATTGGTTGTTGGGACATGTTCTTCCATTTCCCTCCACTAACTACAAAAACAAAGTACAATTAGGGGCTTTAATACTTAGCCAATAATCATGAAATGGAACTTAACACATATAAGGATAACTTGTAGAAGAAAAGTATACCCTAACCTGTGATCCCCTATATTTCAAACTAGGTTATCCATGATCATATATCCTTATGTGAATCGTTATTTTATTTTATCTTTGTTCCTTTAATAATGGTTCATACTAAGCTTATGAATTTACCAAAGCATATTCCCCGGGAGAGTCATAACCAAGAGTGCAGCAAGGCCCGTTGTCGTGTACCAGTTCCCGTTCGAGTCTAGCTCAAAGCGGTGTTTTCGGGTTTTACCCCTATGTACATCTGTGCCAGAGCCACCTCTACCTGCTCGTATCCAGACAGGGATGTATTTGCTTGGCAACCCATTACTCAAAACTCACCAAAATACCAGGAATATTTCCTATATATAAACATTTCTATAGTCTTCTTCCTAAAGTTTTCATATCCTAATTTCCACAAATAACTAAACCATCCTTTGATACCAACTATATCATCCCGTCTTTTTATAACATAAATTTCATTCCATTACACGGAACTGAGGATCATTAAGGTTTAGTGTCTTGGAAACAAGGAACATAATACATGAAAAGAAAAAAAAACACTCTTCTCAAACACTTTAAAGGCTTCTCCTTAAGTTCATCCTAGGTTCATTACTGCATCTCATAACCTGGGGACATACATCAAAATAAAGGGTGAGAAGAAGGCCCAATAAGGGAAACAAGAGAAACAATTTACATGTGAACTTGAGATACTTCAATAAGGACATGAAAAGAACTTTAAGGAATGAGAAAAAAATCATGAGATACATCATAATAAAAATAACATTTTTCATAACTTGAAGATGTGGCTACAACATTTAATATTGACAATAGTTTCGTTTCACCAAGGTCCATCCCCAAGGTGTTGTTAAAATTACCAAGGTTATTCACCAAGGCGTCGTTAAAATTACCAAGGTTATTCACCAAGGCGTCGTTAAAAATGGTCATCTCTAGAGATTAAGTCTTTACCCAATGCATTGGAGCGCTATCTGGGCGCACCCTTGACATGTCTTTATTATCATGTGAGCCACGTATATCATCATCAATCATTTCATAAACAACCCACATAGCACAAAATAAATGGTTTTCATTTCATAATCATAACTTTTTAAAAACTGCTTTAAAGACATGATCTTTGTGTCACATTAAACCCACGGAAAGGGAAAATGGGTTTCATGTATGTAAATCCAGGAATTTAAAATAGAAAATTTTGATATATATGTGAATACACTTTTAGAAATAAGAGCTTTGAGTATTTACTTAATAACATAAAATAATTTTGAGATAAAGAGGGAGGCATTTTGAGACGAAAACTATGCAGCATAACGTCTACGATACATGGTTTTTGAAAACATTAAAAAGAGAGGGGAAATGGGTCACCCACTACAAAATGATACATAAAATAGTAGGGGAATAAAATATATAGTATTTAAGAACATGGTAATGAAATTTTAAAGACATACCATATGAAACGAAAAACTTGAAAGGAAGACAAAAGTAAGATTTCTCTTATGAGAATTCGGTAGCCTAACGGCGTCACTTAAAACATCCAAAAAATGGATTGATGAGATCAAATAGGGTCTCTCATCATATGATCATAAATGATCAGTATGATAGGTATAGATATCATACCCCAAAATAATAAAAAGGAACTTTAAATACTTTACATGAAATTTGATCTTGAAAAAGAGAAGGGTGAAAGAACCCCTTAGAAATTCGGCAGCCTAACAGTGCCACGTAAACTTCAGCAAAAATTAATTGATGAGATCAAATAGGGTCTCTCATAATATGAACATAAAATATCAGTATGATATATTTAGAGATAATAACCCAACATAATAAAAATTAAATTTCAAGACATGACATGGAATTAGAACTTCGAAAAAGGAGAAGGGTGAGAGAATCCCTTAAAAATTCGCCAGCCTAACGACGTCACTTAAACTTCAACAAAAAATAAATTGATGAGATCAAATAGGGTCTCTCAAAATATTAACATAAGATTCCAGTATGATAGATATAGGGATAATACCCAAACATAACAAAAAGGAACTTTAATGAATTGACATGAAAGTACAACTTCAAAACGAGATGGGTGAAGAACCACTTAAAAATTCAGCTGCCTAACGACACCACTTAAAACTTCACAATACTGAATTGAAGAGATCAAATGGGGTCTCTCATCATATGATCATAAAAGATCAGTATGATAAATTTAGAGATCATACCCCAACATAACAAAAAGGAACTTGAAATACTTTACATGATAATAGATCTTGAAAAATGAGAAGGGAGACAGAATCTGTTACAAAAATTTCGGCAGCCTAACGGCGCCACTTAAAACATCATAAAACGAAATAATGAGACTAATATGGGATCTCTCATTATATTAAAGTGAAAAGGGAAGTAAGAGGAGTATAAAAGAACATCCTTTAACATAATAACATGGATCATAAAAGAAATTACATAAAAGAGATTTCTTGAAAAGAAAGAGAGAGGTCGGATCCCTTACCTTAAAAAGTAACTCTTAAAACTCTAAGGTTTGGGCATTGAGGGCTTGGTGGAACCTTGGGAGGACTCCTTGGGAGGTAATGAAACCATAAATTCGTTGGGGGGGAGTGGGGAGTCGAAATGGATGAGAGGATGGCTTGGTATTTATAGGGAAAGTGAGGGGACAAGGAATTAATGGCCAAGGGACACCTCAAAAGTGCTTTTCTCAAAACCATGTTCTCTCCCTTGGCATTTGCCATAGAGTTAGGCCACATGGGTCCCCCAAAACAATAATTCATCACCCTTGTCTGGCTAACCCTTAAAATATCTCATGACGTCATCATGGCACAGTTATGATGTCATTAAACATACTGAAACCCTAAAACTGTATTTTTACTATTCACTGAAAATTCAACTTTCTCAGAAAGATCCCAAAATTTCACCTTATCCAAATATTAATGCTCTGATTTCAAAAATTAACTCTATTTTATAAAAATAATTTTCTAATTATTTTTAATTTAATTTTTAAATAAATACACTATTCACTGAAATTTCTTTTTTTTTCAGAAAAATCCCCAAAAATTACCATAACATAATATCAACGCTCTGAGTTCAAAAATGAAATCCATTTTATAAAAATAATTTTCTAATTATTTTTAATTAAAAAAACTATTCACCCGAAAACACTAATACTTGAATAATAATTTATGAAACTGTTATTTACCCATTTTATTGAATCTCATTACTTAATCTATGTGTGTAAATTATATTAAAACTTTCTTTGAGTGAAATTACTAATCCATTTGGTCACATTACTAATCCTAAGCGTAAAATCACTATTCATAATTTACTATTCATCAAAAATAAAGTTGGTCTTATTAGACTCTAAATTTTGTACTGAACATAATTGTAGAAGACCATTTTTCGAAAATCATTACACATTTTTATTTATTTAAGGTTTACATAAACATTTTTAAAATATCCTTTTTCTAAAATTCATCAAAAATATGCATACTATATTTATCCGGAAATTTGAAAATTCATAAAATTCATCATAAGAAGAAATCCCAATGTTTATTTAAAACAAAGGATTACACAAGGCAGTTACGGTCTCCTTATATAGCCCCTTATCACAACAGCATAGGAACTAAGTGTACGGTGTGCTAAGGTGAGAGAATCCGAGAGAGGCTCGGCCAACATCGCACAAGTAGTAATTTCTATTAGTTTGAACTTCTCACAAAGGTGATTCCGTTCTGGCTTCACACGATGAAGTTCAGCTTGGGTTTGGTCCAGAGCAAAGTCCAGTGGTGCTACCTCCTTCCCAAGTTCTGTTATATGGGCTTCGATCGGTCTAGGACTACTGGGTGAGGCCATCGAATCATCTTTCTATATTAATTAACCAAGATTGCTTGTATTTAGAGACAATAGTCAAAACTTTTAGTTTTAAACAGTCATATTAACCAATGGTCAAATAACAGTCAAAACCCAACAGTCTCATTTTAATTATACACATGTTATCAAATGAAACATTTTTGTTCAGTATAAAAATAAAATAACACATAAA
Source organism: Viscum album (assembly GCA_963277665.1). Classification (NCBI taxonomy): domain Eukaryota; kingdom Viridiplantae; phylum Streptophyta; class Magnoliopsida; order Santalales; family Viscaceae; genus Viscum; species Viscum album. Next base: position 1,913,684,002 of record OY728125.1, on the reverse strand, counting down.
ATTAGGAAACAAGATTTATTCAAAATTTCGGGTCGTTACACACACAATGCTCGAAATGTTAATCAAAGTTATACTATAGAGGAAATAAATGGATAATGAGTTTAGAATGCTCGTAGTTATTGAAGATGAGCTCTGGACTCATTTGGATGTTGCAGATGTTATTCGAGTCTTTTCTTGTGAGGATAACACAAAACAGGGCATCATTGTTCATCCCAGCTATAGTTATTCATCATTGTGCATATGATGTTCAGTAAGGAACAACAACTCTGCTTCAGTGTTTGTTCAAGGTGAATTATCTTCTCGAATATATCTAGTTTTATTAGGTGTTCTTGAAGTTATTATTTTGTTTTGTGGGCATTCACACACATGTACGCTCTCATCTTCTATTGTGTCTCTATCTGTGTATTTTTTGTGTCGTCCTTCTTTCACTGCAGATAGATCTTCCTTTTTATTCCTTTAGATCTGGTAAAAATAATGATTTCTTTTTGACAGGTACGAGGTACTGTTACATGACATCCAAAAACAAATTTTAATTAATATCAATCGCATAAAATTTATAAAATATGGTTGTTGGACTTAAATAAGAGTTAATAATAATTAAAACAGTTTTCATGACTATCGTTGAGTCATGAGATCGGTAGGTCATTTGAATTTTCAGTGGTATCGGTAAGTCATTTGATCAGTATCAGCTTCGGTAGGTCATGTGATCGGCATCAGCTTCGGTACGTCATGTGATCAGCATCATCTTCGATAGCTCATGTGATTAGCATCAACTTCGGTAGGTCATGTGATGAGCATCATCTTCGGTAGGTGATGTGATCATCATTGCCTTTGGTAGTTCATTTTAATTTTCATCGTTATCGGTAGGTTATATGATCAGCATCAGATTCGGTAGGTCATGTGATCATCATCAACATCATCAGGTCATGTGATCACCATTAGTTTCGATAGGACATTTGATCAGCATAAGCTTCGGTAGGTCGTTTGATCAGCATCGGCTTCAGTAGGTCATGTGATCAGCATCAGCTTTGGAAGTTCATGTGATCATCATAGGTCAGATAGTTGTATCATTGTTGCGACTGTTGTCATTGGAATGACCGTTTTCATCGGTGCGACCATTGTCATTGGTGCGACCATTGTTATAGGTGCGACCGTTGTCATTGGTGTGACTGTTGTCTTTTGTGCGACCGTTTTCATTGGTGCGACCGTTGTCATTGGTGCGATCGTTGTCATCGGTGTGACACATCGATGACTCATCCATTAGTTTGTCACATCATCATCTCATTCCTTTAACTATTAGTGACTCAAGAATATAACTAACGGTGAGTCAAAAACATAATATTCTCACAAAGTGTCTGTTTAATCCATAATACATCCAGGTCAATAGTAAACAATGAATAATCATTAAAAAACATATGTGGACATGATTAAACATATATAAGCTCATTTAGAAATGATTTAATAATCGACTAAATTGATATATATAAAAACAATGATTTGTTATTATTAAAATAACTATCTCACAGAGGGTTCAACAATCTACCCCATTTTGATAATCACAAATCTATGGCATCAGATCATTAAAAATGATAGAGTATATCAATATATCATCAGAGCTATGAATAAATCATATCTATATGTCTATTGGAGATTATATATTGTTATCCCCATTAGATATTTTTATAATTATATATACGGTGCTTCCCCACAGATAAATATTTATAATTTTATCTCCCTTTGGTATTATCAAAATGAATAAAAGAAACCAGAGAGAGAAAAACTAGAAGTTTTCATTGAAATAACATAGATTAGGATACAACGAAAAAAATACACCCTATAAAAAATGATAGGCACAACTAAATCTGGGGGTGCAGAGGATATTTTCCATTAGCATAGGAAAGAATGGAAGGGACATAAGGTACTCTGGTGGAAGGTTGATCTGGTCAGATTGAGAGAGGTGGTAAGACAACTCTGGCTGGAAGAAGATTGGGTGCTGAGGTTACTCTGATGAATGACTAGTCGAATATTGGATGAAGCTAGAAAGAATGATAACTGACTAAGAGTGACATTTGATGGACTGAGAGGCTCAATAGTAGGAATAATAATTTCTTTTTCTTGGACATGAAGATATGGGTTGAGTATATTGATAAAATCTTTAATTACTTCACCACCATATTTCATGGCCTTCTCAAAGTCATCTTTGTTCTGCATGAAACTCTCTAAAGTTGGCATAAAATCCTTTAACTATTGGACCTGAGCCTTAAAGTCTTGAGTAACTAGAGGTAGCCTCAAATTCTCATCCAAGAATTTAAACTTATGGTTCAACTCATTATTTGTATCAATTTTAGAAAAATAGTGATCCACTTTTTCATGATCTCTTTCTGAGCTTTAGTATCATCAGACGAGTACAGCTTCACCATCTTGGTAATATGATCACTATTTTCTTTCATAGTTTTTAAAGATTCCAATTCTAGAATCTATCCAAGGGATGCTAAATCATCTTTTATAATAGCATTTAAAGCATTAATCTCGTGTCCAGTGATATTTTTCACTTTGGAGGAGCTATCCTGAGCAACAATCTGAGTTATCTCAGCCTTTAATCTTGTAAAAATCATATTTCTTCAGGTGTTCAGTCATGTTCATCAAAACATCCATCATACCAGTGATGTTTGTTCTAAATTCTGCTGATAGAGATACTAAGTAACTACTCAAATCCTTGAGCGCTTGATTTAGATATGAAATGTGCCTTCCAATCATCTCACCAATATTGCACAGGTATGGCTTAATAATATTTACCACTATTTGAGTTATAACATCAATAGTATCCTTAGATAGATTCACAGGATAAGGAGCATTATATAATTCATATTTCATTGTTTCTCTGACTGAATGAAGTAACTCTTCTTTAACCATGTCAAAATCAGATCAAGAAACAAAAGAACCAGGTCTTTCTGCAGTCACTTGCACTTCCTCAGCAATGGGTCCTGCCTCAACTGGATGGATTACTCTTGTGATATTCACTTCTTCAACCTCTTCCTCTAAATAATCCTAACCTAGAACTACAAAAACTGAGTGGTCATCCCATTCAGCTTTACAAAAAGTATACATAGTATTTACAAAATCATCATTACCAGAATTTTCAAGAGAGTCTTCCCCATTAACATAATTCACAGTCTAAACTGTTCTTTCAGCCTCAAGAATAGTTTCTTTCTCACCTAACTGTGGTTGTGGATAATATTGAATCAAATCGTGACCATCCACTGGTAGAGTATTTTCATCATGAACATCCTCACCACCATTACTATTTCTATTAGTGTTTACCGAAGTCTCATTGGTACTGTCTTTATTAATGGATTAATACTGGTCAGAATTGGATACATCAGTGTCAAATTATTCTTCATCACCTAGAAGGGGTTCTAACATAGGTGACATAAGGGGTGGACTTTCTGGTCCAAATTCCGTTCTTTTTTTGGACTAACTGTATCATGGTCAATCATGTCATCGGGAGGACACTCAGTTTCCTTTTCAGTATCGACAACATCATCAACCTCATCTTCCCCTATTTTCTTTCTACTAGACTCTCTAGTGTCCTTAGGAACCTCTGTCTCTTCTTCCTCAACAGAATAGGAAACTTCCTCATCTAGATTTAAACCGGGATCTCCCATCCCATTTGGTCTCTTAGAGTGGTTAGTAGGATTAAAGGATTGATATAACCTATCTTTATCAGCAACCCATGTCTTCATCCATGGATTCTAGTAAATTTTCATTCTTTTGCAGATATACATGCTAATATAAAAACCACTACTAGATGAGATACACTCATCTCCATCTTCAACACAACCCAAAAACATTAGCATGGAAGAGACATGCTTAGAATATAATAATGATGTAGCCTTACTGGATTGCGTTACCATCTCACCAATATTAATAGTAATGTATATCCACATGTTTATCATCTCATAAATTAACAATAAAAAAAACAAGAAAACATCTTGATACTTCACATAAAGAAAATCACCCTTCCTGGGATAGATTTGGTGCTGAATACACATAAACAAGATTCTACTTTCTCCATCTAACTCAGCAGCTATTATTCTTTTGGATTCATATTTTCTAGTAAAAATATTTAGAGCATACTCATACGAAATATATTCAGTGGTAGGAGGAATATTACCAATTTAATCCTTATATCTACCTTTATGTGGTACCCCCAAACACTCATCTCATTTCTTCCATTAATAAGTTATTTTTTGCCATTGACCACTGAAGATAATCTTATAAATTATGCTCTATCGAATTTAATACTAAAATTCAAATAGAACTCATGCACAAGCATTGGGTAGTAGAATCAGTTATTATCAAAGAAACAGTCTTTCCATCCTTGCATCCTCAACAGTTTTAAAAGTGCATACTTACTGGATAAATCACATTCGGAACTTACATCCTTTTCAGCAATGTCCACCTGAGTCTCCAATTATGGGTTCACAGACTTTTGAGTCTTGTTGCTAGACTGTCCTCGAGCGCATTTCATAGGTGAGGATCTTATATATTCCTTTTCTTGTCACTTTTTCTTTCCAAGTTGGAGGATTGAGAGGTTTAAGAGGTTCCAGAGTTCTGGATTCAAAAGATGTGAAGTTTGGTAGGAGATGGAAGGTCAACAGTTCTTATGAATTGAAATTGTCACGGGTAATTAATTTTATCATTTAGGGTTAAAATATAAAATATAATATAGATTAAGTAAAACATCGTTGTTTCGATATACACTAATAGTTTCATATACTGTATAACTCCATCGGTAGCATAGATCGGTCTCTCTGATCGGTTTCACATATCGGTTTCACTGATTGGTTTCATTGATCGGTTTCACCAATCGGTTTCAGTGATGGGTTCCACTGATTAGTTTCACTGATCGGTTTCACTGATCAGTTCCACATATCAGTTTCACTGATAAATTTTACTGATCACTTTCACTGATCGGTTTCACAGATCGGTTTCACTGATCAGTTTCACTGATCTGTTTCACTTATTGGTTTCAATGATCGATTTCACTGGTCGATCATAACTAAATCTTGTTTAATAAAATATTACCTTTCAGAGCTTATGGTCTTGGGGAAAATATCATCTAATTGATATTCAGATTCAATAAATTCTTTAGAAATATCAACCTTTTGATAATGATCTCTCAAAATGTGATGTATGGCATCTTTGTCCTTAGACCGAGAGTGAGACACTGGAATCTTAGAGATTTTAATTGCACTAGTGTTATCACATTTTATAGAAACAGGTCTAAATTGATATCCATAGTCCAGTAATGTGTGTTTCAACCATAGAATAGGTTCACAACAACTACCAGCAGTAATGTATTCTGCTTCAGTAGTAGACAATGCAACAAAGTTCTATTTATTACTACACTAGGATATCTGGGAATTTCCCAAAAGATGACATGTTCTAGATGTTATATTCTTATCTAACTTGCAACCAGCAATGTCAGCACCTGGAAAACTTATTATGTCAACAGGTTGTCATTTTGGATATAATAATCCTAAATTGGTAGTATGATTAAGATATTTGAAAATCCTATTAAAATCAAGCAAATGAGATTCTTTAGGATTAGCTAGAATTCCTTCACACATGCATACAATAAAGATGATATCTGGTCGACTAGCAGTAAGGTAATGTATGCCTCCAATCATTACTCTATAATTGGTTTGATCAACTTGTTTCCCAGTTTCATCATCATCTAACTTACAGGTGGTACTCATAGGTGTATCACATCACTTATTACTATCCAAACCAAAATGTTTTAAAATATCCTTTGTATATTTACTTTTATTTAAAATAATACCATCTTTAAAAAAATTGAAATCCATGAAAATACTTGAGTTCTCCCATTAAACTAATTTCAAATTCATTTTCCATAATCTTTGAAAAATTATTACATAATGAATTTTTAGATGATCCAATGATAATATCATCAACATATATTTGAACAATCAAAATATATTTAGAAATTATTTCAATAAAAATAGCGGGATCTACAATTCTATGATTAAAACCTTTAGAAATAAGAATATTTGTAATTCTATCATACCAAGCTCTTGGATTCTGTTTTAAACCATATAAAGATTCAGAATGTTTAAAAATCTGATTTTGAAAATCGGAGTCTATAAATCCAGGTGGTTGTTCAACAAAAAGTTCATCAATTATAAAACCATTCAGAAATGCAATTTTTACATCCATTTGAAATAACATAAAATTCATATGAGATATATAATCTAGGACGATCCTAATGGTTTATAATATGGATATAGGTGCAAAGGATTATTCATTGTCTATTCCTTCTTTTTAATTGAATCCTTGTGCATCTAATCTAGCTTTTTTTTCTATTGATGTTTCTAGATTAATCAAATTTATTCCTAAAAATACATTTAGTACCTATGGTCAATGTTTCCTTAGGTATTTCTACTAATTGCCTTACTTTGTTTGTTTCAAATTGATTTAACTCTTCTTAAAAAGCCATTACCTAAAATTCATCATTGATTGCATCATTGATATTTTTAGGTTATAGTTGTGAACGAAAGGCTTGATATTCAACCTGATTCCCTAAAGAAGCTTTAGTTTGTGTTCCTTTATCTAGGTTACCTACAACATTTTCTATAGGATGGTTCATTAGAATTCTAGTTGATCTAGTAAAGATATAAATAGAAATTTCAAGTTCGTCTCTAGGTTTGGGTTCAAAAGAAGTAGGTTCTGGGGTATTTCCATAGATGGTTTTCTATAAAATAGGTCCACTATGTTTATCATTATGATTTAGAATAGAAAAGTCTTCTTTAGTATTTTAAACAATAGGTTTAGTTTCATGTGGATAAATTTCATCAAATTTGATGTGAACAAAATCTTCCACACATTTGGTTCTCATATTAAAACAAATATAGGATTTTATAGTCATTGAATATCCTAAAATGATTCCTTCATCACTCTTGGATGAAAACTTGTCTATATTATCACTAGTATTAATTATAAAGACTTTTCAACCAAAAACATTGGTGTAGAAGAGTTTAGGTTTCCTATGATTCAAAATCCCATAAGGTTTTTTCTGAATATTAGGTCTAATCAAGACACTATTTATAATATAACAAGCTGTATTGACTGCTTTATCCCTAAAATAAATAGGTAAATCATATTCATTTAGCATTGTTCTTGCAATTTCATGAAGGTTTCAATTTATTCTTTCTACTACACCATTTTTTTAGGAGTCCTTGGGGAAAAATGTTCTGAATATAGCCATTATGTGAGGATTAAGATTCAAACTCATGATTCTGAAACTCACGACCATGATCACTTCTCAAGGTTTTAATCCTAAGTCCAATGAGATTTTCTACAGACTTGGAGTATTTAATAAATTAAGAGAAAGCTTCAGTTTTGTGAGATGAAAAGTATACCCAAGTATATCTAGAAAAGTTATCTACTAGAACATAAACATAGGTCTTCCCATTTAAACAAGAAACTATAGAAGGCCCAAACAAGTCCATGTGAACCAACTTGAGAGGTTGAGAAAATGAAACTTAAATCTTTGATTTAATATAAATTTATTATGCTTTCCCTTTTGACATCGTTTACAAACTTTATCAGCTTGGAATTCACGTTTAGGTGGGTCTCTAACTATGTTCTTCCTAGCCATATTTCTAAATGAATGTATATTACAGTGACCTAATCTTCTGTTCCAATGCCATGATTCTTTATGGAAAGCATTTAAACAAGTAATATTATTCTTTTCTAATGAATTTAAATCTACAATAAATAGATTTTCATTTCTTAAGGTAGATAATACTAAAACATTTTTAGAATTAAAAACATTACAAGAATCATATTAAAATTTAACATTAAAGCGATCATCACATAATTGAGAAATACTTAACAAGTAATATTTTAATACATCTACAAATAACACTATAGAAATTAAAAATGAATTAGTGTTAACAATTTGGCCTAGGCCGATGATTTTTCATTTAGTGTTATCACCAAAGGTGACTTATCCTCCACCAACCTTGATTAAGATTTTGAAGCATGAAAATTCTTATGTCATGTGTCTTGAACATCCACTATCCAAATACCATGTCTTTATACAGGAACATTTCATGCATGTTTTCTATAAAATAATTTTAGATATAAACTGATTTTTGTACCCTAATTTTCTTACATCTAGACAGGTTAGCAAGAAAAAATATTTGTAACCTTATTTTCCTAATGTGTCTCATATAGATAGGAAAATCAAGATATTTTTATAGATAAACCTAGTTTGATCTATAACCATGTGAATAGATACATGAGGCATAGAAATTTTTAGAATTAGAATCAGCAACATACTCACCAGATTTAGGAATAAATATATTTTTTTGTAATCCGTCTTTTCCTAGGATGATAACCTAAACCATTAGTATAATTTGATGCCACTGGTTTTCCTAGAATTTGTGTAAGTAAGTCATTTCCATTAGAGAATTTTTCTAAATCTTTCCTGAGTTTCTCATTAGAAATTTTGAGTTCAGTGTTCTCTTTAAGTAGTTGAGTATTTTTTTTTCTACTTCTAGTGTAGATTTGACCGTGCAAGCTAGTGCATACTACATTTTAAGTATTTATACTTGTTGATTAGAAAATTGTAGGTATCTTCTAGCATATTACACTATTCAAATAAATCATCACTAAATATGTTATTAGAATCATAATTATCACCAAAGTAATATGTGTTTGATGTTGGAGTATCCAATGTTACCACAAATGTGTTTTTCATGAAAAACATATTAGCTTTTTGATATTTTTCATGCTGAGTGGAATCAGAATCACTTGAAATGTCATCTGAAGCACTCGACATTGATTTCATGGCACTCTTGTATTTTTTGTCCCTATAGTCATATTTCTTCTTGAGCGTTAATTTTGGACAAACAGCTATGACATTTCCTTTCCTTCTGCATTTGTAGAAAACTATGTCATCACACATATCAGTCATTTTTGAATCATTCATTCAATAAACTTTGTTGGAATTATTTCCCTTGTAATTAGATTTTCTGAAAAACTTATTTTTCCTATAAAACTTCTTAAATAGTCTAGTTATCCGTCCCATCTCAACATCACTATCGGATGTACTTCCTTCATTACTATATCTATCACTTGCATCTTGAATATTTTCTTTATCCTTGATTTTTGAGGCAGAGGTATTGAAGGAAATTGATTTCGTTCTTGGTTCATCATCTTCATCCTTGTTTACATTCAGTTCTTCCTCGTACATCATCAAAATACCAACGAGTTCCTTGACATAAAAATCACCAATGACACAAGATTCTCTAATTGAAACTGATGTGCCTCTCCATCTCTCTAGAAAGAATTTGAGTATTCCCATAGTATTTTACTTAGATGGAACATAAATTCCATGTGAGCCCATTGTATTTACAATTTTTTGGAACCTGAGATACATGTCAGAAATAGGTTCATCATGCTTCATTATAAAATTATCATTATTAATAGTGTAGGTAATCAGTCTCATTTCCAGAACAATAGTTCCCCCCTCATGGGAAGCATCTAAGGTATCCCAAATTTCAAAAGCAGTTTTACAATATGATATCCTATTGAATTCCTCATCTCCTAGTGAACAATACAGGGCATTCGTTCCTTTATAATAATTATTTTAACCATTCTTGGTGGATTCATCCCATGTAGTTCTAACATTCTCAGGAATCATATATTGAGTTAATATAGCAGTGCAGATATCGAATCCCATACTTTCTAGATGAATTTTAATTTTGATTTTCCATTGGAAAAAATTAACACCATTAACGAATGGTGGAATGTTTGTTGTTACACATCCTAATATGTTATCCATAATTATATTTTTAAAAATGTTTTTAATGAGATAAAAATTGAGAAATAACATAAATTATAAGAACATTAATATACAACTAAAATAACAGTTGATAACAGAGTAGTTTTGAAAAACATTTATTCTCTCTGATAATAAATGTTGGGCAGAGTGGATACTCAAGAGGTGGGTGAATTGAGTTGTAATTAAAAATTTCCTTTTAAATGATTTATATTAAAATCTTCCATTTCATAAAAAAAGTTAAACTGTAGTGAATTTGTAATGATTTTAAATGTTCAATCAGTTTCTCAATGATTGATTTCTTCTCAGTTTAAATAATTTTAAGATTAAGTTAGCTTTTAAAACTAACTTACAGGTTCAAAATAATTAATAACACTTTCTAGTTCAACTTTCATAGTTACTTTAAAACATATTTATGTTTAAAGTACTTAGCAGTGGAATATTCAAATATGTTTTAACACCGGGAAAATGCACAACATTTTTAAACCAAGAGGATCAGTCTCAAGATGCTACTTAGTCCTCTTAATCCATATATATAAACTATGATCCACACCCTGGATTGAGGTTTTACAATAGTACCCAGACTGTTCTGGTCCTCAGACCTCTACCACAATTCTACATGGGTAAAAAACAAAAACAACAGCACTCAGGCTGTCTAGGTCACACTTTACCTCTTCCAAAATTCACATTGGGATACAATAAGGTGTAAAAAGTTTGGTGTGAGGATTTAGTATCCTCCAGTTCGGCCCCGGAGTAAGTGTGTTCCTAAATCGACAGAATCACTCACACTGCTCAAAATTTTAATCAATGGTATACTACAGAAGAAATAAATGGATAATGAGTTTAGAATGATCTGAGTGATTGTAGATGAGATGTAGACTCGTTTGGATATTTCAGATGATATTCGAGTCCTTTCTGGTGAGGATGACACAAAACAAAGTTTCGTTGTTCTTCCCACCTATATTTATTCAGCCTTGTACATATGATGTTTTGTAAGGCACATCCACTCGGCTTCAATGTTTATTCCAGGTGAATGATATTCTTGAAGCTCTCTAGATTTCACAGGTGTTCTTCAAGTTCATATTTTCTTTTGTTGGCCTTCACAATCACGTACGCTCTTGTATTCTTGTGTGTCTCTGCCTGTGTATTGTTTGTGTCGTCCTTCTTTCACTGCAAATAGATCTTCCTTTTTATTCATTGTGATTTGGTAAAAATAATGATTACTTTTTAACAGTTACGAGGTACAGTTCCCTAACATCCAATAGAAAATACTAATTAATAGAAGGTGAATTAAATAAACCAAATATGACTGTTGGAATTAATGAAGAGTTAAAAAAATTAAAATAGTTTTCATGACTATCGGTGAGTATTGAGATCGGTAGATCATTGGAATTTTCATCAGTATCAGTAGGTCATGTGATCAGCATCGTCTTCGGTAGGTCATGTGATCAGCATCATCTTTGATAGGTCATGTGATAAGCATCAACTTTGTTAGGTCATGTGATTAGCATCAGCTTCGGTAGGTCATGTGATCAGCATTGGCTTCTGTAGGTCATCTGATCAGCACCAACTTCAGTAGGTCATGAGATCAAAATCGGTTAGACAGTTATATCATTGCTGTGATAGTTGTCATTAGTGCGACAGTGTTAATTGGTGTGACTATTGTCATTGGTGGGACTATTGTCATTGGTGCGACCGTTGTCATTGGTGTTACCTTTTCCATCGTTGCTACAGTTGTCATTGGTGCGACGATTGTCATTAGTGTGACGATTGTCATCGGTGAGACACATCGGTGACTCATACCCCAGTTTTTCACATCGATGTCTCATTAGTTTAATTATCAATGACTCAAGAATATAACTAACGGTGAGTAAAAAACATAAAATTCTCACAAAGTGTCTGTTTAATCTATTATACATCTAGGTCAACATTAAACCATGAATAATCATAGATGAACATTTATATACATAATTAATGACATATAAAAACATTTAGAATAGATTGAATAATTGACTAAATTGACATATATAAAAAAATGATATGTGATTTTTAAAATAACTATCGCATAGAGGGTTCAACCACTGTGTTATAAAAAGGTGTATAATGGGAGACTCAATGAATATATTTTTTAATTTTATGTTTAAAATATAATGTAGATTTCATGTATGTATCTATTTTACTAGAACTAAAAACAATTCAGTCTATTGGTATGTGATTTCTAGTATACCTTCTACAATATACTATGATCAAGATCATTACAATGGGTATTATAATTGGGTACAATTTTTTATAAATCAATTTTACACATAGATAATATATAAATACCATGGTTATGATAGAATTTTATACCAACATCTATCATACATATATCTTACACAATCTCAGATAACTCTATTAAATATCCAACCCCCTTTTCAATCATTATTTTCCATATATTTTACCACTTTCCACCTATCAATTTTGTTAACTAACATCGAGTTTAAGCCAAAATACTATTTTAAAATAAATGGGATACTCTTAACAATGAACATTTTATATATCTACTACATATGTATTGTATCTAAATTATTAAATAATTATCCTCATGTACTAAATTTCTAAATTATATATGAAGATACGATAAAAAATCTTAATTAGATTTCAAAAATTTAATTAAAGGCCATAATTAATGTAATAGAATTTTTAACTCAGTTTAATTTCATTGAAATGTTATTTAAGTTCCCTAATTTTTAAAATTTAGTGTATTTAAATCAAAAGGTTTTTATTTTTTAAAATAATCACGATGTAAAAGTTATATATATATCCATTTCATGTTATACCTTTGATGGATAGTTATTTAAAATGATTACAACATTTTTGTGTTTTATAATAACTCAAAAACCATTTTTGAGTTATTAGGATTCATTATAAACATCATAATTCTATGATTGGTTTCTTATACCCCATGATATTATATTTCACTAAATATTTATGTCGATGTAAATTTTTTATTAAACTAATAATATAATACCATTATAAATTTCTCTTTAAAAAATACAATAGTTTTAAAAATAGTCCAAACCTCGTAAATAACGGTTTACGTGAAATGTTAATAATTTCCCTTCCCACAAATGTTATCCGTTATAATTAGAAGAATTACATATTATATCACAATAAACTCATATTTTAGTTCTTAGAGTATCAAAATAATGTTTTATTATCCATTTTATATTTTTTATTTAATAAATGATGTTTTAAAACATAAAAATGGTATCATGAAACCTCATTCACTACTTTTGGGTTAGAAATTATCATTTTTCACATTTTTTCATTAATTATATAAATTTTTTTCATCCACATGTTCAGTATAATTTATTTAAATATAAAAATATTGTTCATTGTATTTATTTTTATGATAAATATCTGATTTATGCTCCCATCATAATTCTCAATTTTATGTAAAATCATCTTAAGGGAATATACATATATCTTTTTTCATGTCATGTGTCACCAGCATAATTGTTTTCACATAAAATAGATTTTTAAAAGTATATTTATTTTATGTAAAACGAAATTATATCAATTATTATGTAATGGAATATAATACGTTATTTACATACTTAAATAAATATATTCGCACTATAGTTATTTACATACTCGGGTATTAATTATAGGTTATTTACATAAAATTTGATAAAATCCCTTCTTCTCCTAGGAATACTTATTATATATCCATTTTCAATTTACTGATGAAAAAAATATGCACCCTAATTCATTTGCAAGGATTTTATAATTCATATGAGTTATTGATGGTTCATTCTCCACATGTTGAAATATTTTACATGTAAATGTAATGTGTTTTGTTTTGTAAAGGGTGAATGATATATTAAATTCTCCTCAAAGTCAATTGGTAAAATTTTCACTTCATGAGATATTATGTATGGTGGATGGGAGGTTAGACAAATAACATTATGTTATTGGATTTTTAAACATGGAATTATATATCCCTCGGAAGAATTATATAAATATTCCCAAGCCCTGATATAATATGAAATGAAATGTTGAGTGGCCCTAATCTACAATCAGACACTTTCCACAATTTTTTACACAATAGGGTTTGAACCCAATCGCCCAACATACTTTTTCCACTATGGTGGTCTTTAATATGAGACATGAATTATTCTTATCATTCAAAATTTTGTATAGTTTCCAAATATTTATGAATAATTTAATTCAATATATCGGTTCCCTCTTCTCTGATTCCAATAACAACTGACAATATATAATAATTCCACTTTATTCTTTAAATATGAAATATTCATATTTTATGATTTTTGAACATTTTTTATTATTTATTGTTCATTATAATAAGATATCTCATCCTAATACTATATTTTGATAAAAATTTAATATAAACATTGATAACATTGTGATTACTGATTTCACTATCTAGTTTTTACCAAACCCATTTTTATGTTTCAATTCACTATGGTCTAAATATGTGTACATGTTATTATATGAAAAATATGTTGCCTATAATATTTTGATTATGGAGTGGTGTTCACATGTTTCATAAAATAAGTTTCTTATATAACTATTCCTCAATAAATAAAAACCAAAAGGATCTTAGGGAAGTGTGTTATTTTTGTGAGATGTAATGTCTCCCATTTAGCAGTGGGGTAAAACCAGCAAATTGTCATATTGGGTTTCACTTTTTTATATCAGAATACATTTAAGTTATTTTATTTTATTTTTATATTTATTTCATTGATCTAAATTAGAAATCATTAGGGAAGAAACATGTGATATGTTTGGGATATATGTGTAACTATAGTATAAAGTATTAATAAATTAAATATTATATGGTAATTGAGGAAATAACATCCCTCTATGGATAAAATAAGTTGATGGATCATCGAACATTGATATACCTAGGGGTAATAAAATTGAAAAGAGGGTTTTCTATTTTAACTCGATTTTTACATTGTACTTGAAAAATATGACTAGATACACACCTAGTTTGGCAGTCCAAGCATATATGATTGGGTTAATCATATTCTATTTATAAGTCAATATTATGGATTTATTATTTTATGTAATTATTGTAATAATTATTATAAACCCCATCCTAAGAAAATTATAAAATAACTATGAGTTATTTTGGTTTAGATGAATGATTATTTCAGGATTTTCAAGGGTGATAAATTTCAAGGATGAGTTTTCATTTTAATTATACATCACTCATGTTAACTAATATAAGTTTTTGTAATGTTTTATTCCTGAAGAAAAAAATTTAACAATATATATCTTCGACACTTGTATTATTTCCCCCGCAACACGTTTACTATGATAGGATATACTGTAAGATATATTATGATAATGAATAATTCAATGAAAATTAGTTTTCGTCAAGATATCAAACTCACTATAGATGTTAATTATAGGGATTCAAATACATCCTTGTGATTTTAATAATGATGTTAATAATATTAATTTTTTTTAGGCCAATGATATAGAATGAAGAACTAAAAGAAATGTCAAAATAAAATTTAAAGAGGATTCATATTTGGTGAAATAAAGTATTAATAAAACAAATATTCAATGGAAAATGAATATCTATATGATCATAGTTAAAGGGAAAACATTTTTCCCATGAGGTAAAAATAATATTTCAATTTAATGAATATGGGAACTTGGGAATAATCAACGGAAAATCCATTATAAAATATATTTTATGAATGATATGTAACCAAAAAATTCAATGGAACTGATGGAAAGGTAATAAAAATACAAACCTAATTAATAAATTATTTCTAAACTTTTTTATGTTGTTTTGAGAAATTATCATATACTAAGAAACATTGAGTTTTTGACTTGTATCGTATATACCCCACCACATTCCAATGAGAATTAATTATAAGGGAATGATATCATATCCTTGGTGAATTGATATATATTTATTAATAACAATTTCTAGTTGCCCTATTTTTGTTCCCATTGAATATAACTTCACTGAAATAGACATTTATATGAATGTACATATAAAATCAGTTAATAATAATTTTATTCGTGTTTTAGGGGTTTTTAGTTAAATAATTTCCATTTCTCATTGGGGACCATGATAAATGATAAAATAAGAAAACAATGAATAAAATAAAAAGAGACCTCATGATCTCCTGTTGGTAAAAGGTTGAAAATATAACCCATAAGTGTATTTTAATAAAATATATTGGGGTATTTATGTCAAATTGTTAGTGGAAAACTCAATATTTGTTATATTCCTGCAATATTAGATATGATGAGTTAACTAATAGAACATAAGATAGTAAGGATAAGTTTTTTAAAAAAATCATGTTTCATGTGTTTCTTTTAGATGAACATAACTTTATTAAATAGTGAATAGAAATTAAAATTATTTTGATGAAATATATATATCTAGTGAGTTCTACACCCCCAGATATTAAAATACATTACCCTTTTAACCCAAAAGTGGTGAATTGATTTATTTAGATGAAATAGTAAACTAATACAGACCATAGAACATTATATAACAATTATAATATAATATATATGCTGGAATGTATAAATATAGATGTAAATAAATTTTTTATCTATTTATATATTTGAACATAAATTTATATTTAAATAATAATTAATTCATAGTATTTAAGTAGTATAACCAAATGACATATGAAATCAACTTATTCCAAAAACACTATTTTCATAAAACTAATATTTTAATTATATATGAAATTTATTATTTTATGGTAATATAAAAGAAGAAGTGGAATGCATTGAAAATAAATAAAATAAAAATTTATAATATTAACAATAGTTCTTACTAGGAAGGAATCAATTTATATTTAGGCTTATTATATATATTTTTCGTGATTTTTTTTATTTCTTATATGTGTTTATATTAAAATATATTTTATCATTTTGTGAAATATAATGGTAAAAAATTATTTTGATATATTTAATCATAATTTTCAAATGAGTTATAAATTTATGTTACATGAAGAAATATTTTTTTAACACGAAAAAACAATTTTATTCGACGAATTATACAATTTTATATATTCAAAATTGGTAATTATAAAATATATATTTTCAATTGAGACTTTAGAATTACTTATTTGCAGATATAAAAATAAAGTAACAATGATTTAATTATATCCAATTCTAAATAACATTATTAATGCTACATCACTAAAATGAAAATTTTTAAATAACAAAATATTTAAATATATTATATTATTTAATTAAATGTAAATTATTTTTTCATTAATTTTTTTGAGGAAATGGATTTCAAATATATATTACCTATTTCTAGATATGGTAATATTGGTCATCTTATATTTATTATAATATACTAATTTCCAAGAATAAAATTTATTCATAATTAAAAATATTTAAATAGGTTATTTAATGCAGATAAAATTTTACTAAATCCACTTTACACATATACCTTATATTATACCATATTTTGGATACAATGTCATACACACATTTTCCCCTAAACTAACCTAGAATTTAATCCATTCCATCAATTCCCATTATTTATTATTCTTTTTTTATTATTTTTTCATCCATTTCACTGTTAAAAAGATCTCACATCCTCCCAATTCAAGCCAAACCACTATTCTGAAAAAAAAAAAAACTCTAAAAAATATTATTATTATACTGAACCATTATCAATTTTATATCCACTATATTCAAAAAAAATTATTCAAGTCCATCATTTCCCATGGATTATCTAATAAAATAAATAATCCCCCAATGAGATTCGGTAACTATAGTGGATGTCATGCAACTAAGAATTTTTTTTGTCAAAATATTGGTACATTCAGATATGATCCATGTTCCCTAATAGGAATTTATTTTTGCTGTATGAGTTCTGAATGTATATAAATTTAACATAGATGTCATTAAATAAAATGTAATTTAAAATGCATCCCATTTTAAACATTAATTGGATTTTCAATTTGATATATTATGATAATGTAGGGATCTTGTTTCACTCTAACCACATTTTGATTTACATTATGTAACATATCAGTTCTAGGAGCAACCCATAGACTCCCCATACCCAGTGGGTCACAAGGCCTCAAGTGAATTTCCATATAATTCCGGAGGTTTCCGACTAGATGTGAGGTCCATTGGTGTTATAGTGGGGAAGCTATGCCCTCATTGGCAGAGTAAAACACCGGAAGTAAAACACGAAGAAAAGTTGAAGCAGTAATATTACCATACAAAAATAAGTAGCTGAAGACTAAAGAAATAAAAATATGGAGCACATATATAATGATAAATGATACATATATCTAGCAAAGAATCTATACATTTCACAATTATTAAATAAATTACCTAAACAAAGTACAAGAAAAATAGTAAACATCTCTATAGCATCACAAGCCAATGCCTTGTCCCATACTCTCCAACTCCAAAGCAGTCATGTAGCTATATTAGAAGGGTGTTTTCCATTATCTATACCTGCGACAATATAATCCATTTCGGCCAAAAAGCATGGCCTAAATAGGGTGTATGACTAATTCACAGTAGGGCACCACTAAGAGATCTGTGCCTAACAGTCAGTGTATATATATAGATAGAAATAAACAAAAGAAGAAGTAAACATGTAAGTACCCAATATTAAACATTCATATAGTTTTAAAGAATTCAATATCACATATCATGTTTGTAGATAATGACAAACAGGTAACTCTCGGGGAAGTACTCACAACCTATCCTATCGGGTCCGATGATGAAAACACAAGAAACCATCTTGGAAGCAAACATAGTCCACCCATCTTGTTTAGCTTTAAAATAGAACCTATGAGGAAGCACTCATCGTCACTTCCCCCTATAGTCACGTGTGATCAAAGACTATATGAGAAAAAACTCACCATCAATTCTTTCTACAGTCTTTTAATGGTATCCTACATGCACTCTAAGGAAGAACTCAATGTGAATTCCTCATATGGCCTCATAACGTAATAATAATAACTCTGAGGGAGCACGAAACATCAATCCCCCTATTGTCACATAGTGCGATAATAATTATAGACACTCTGGAGAAGCCTTTATATCTATTTTCTCTATGGTGTACGACAACAGATTCTCATGGCCCTGTGTAAGTCAGATGAGCATAGCGATGAAAAGTGGCCAATGTAATCCTCAAGAACTACTTGGCTAACCAGTATACAGTATAACAATATGTCAGATAAACAATCACTTCATCCTAACAATATAAGGCATTAGAAACAAATAGCAGCATAATAGGCAAACTAGACCAAATAGTCAAAACAAGTAAACATGGGAAAATCCTCAACAGCATCAAAATGTAAACCCTATTATCAAAAAATAACCTCTATCCAAACTATCTAGGAAAATGACGCACAAAATAGGGCTAAAACCAGAAAAGTGCAGTACCCCGTTCATGGGTATTGTGATCTTTTTCACATAAAACTGAAAGACTATCTAAAAAAGAACATACAACCTACCTCAGTGTTGTAGATCATTATAAGAGAACCTCAAGCCTTGAATCACAGAAGAACTACGTAGATCTACAAAAACACTAAAAATGATCAACTAAAGTTAACTTCAGGAAGAGTATGAATCACGAAACTAAGATCTAGGAGAAGGAATAGCTTACCGAAGAAATCCCAACACAATTGACCATGGTCTATTTGGAAAACGGGTGCTCAATTGGGGGCTTTGAGAAGCTTCATGGTCGTATGGTCTCTCTCGGTCAAACCAGAATTATATGGAGATGGTTCTATCTGTCAGACATGACACTGGTACTTTATATGAAAAAAGGTACATGGCCTGTATATTCAAACTATACGGTGTTTACATGCCTTAATCATCCATAGTATTAGGTGGTCTCCTTGTCACCACAGATGACTATGTGCATGGCCGTGACACGGCCAGCACCCGGCTACCAGTGGTAACCAAGTACACAGCATGTACCCACAAAGTACATGAAGTGTACTTATGAAATTTAAAACAAATACATTTTCATCAAAAATGACTATAGTAGAAAAACATACCTCAAAATAAGATCTGGGTTCTTACAAACATCCCCCTTAATGAAATTCTTCCATGAATTTCCCTATCAAGGCAGTGTAGAAGAAAAATCCTCAAACAGCTCCGGCCACTGCAACCATACATCGGTGTCCCTTTCCCAAGTCTCATCCTGTACATCACCATGTTTCCATAGCAATCGTACACGAGAAACAGAATGTCAACAAAGAATGTATGTACTATGATCAAAAATCAGGATTGAATGCTCCTTAAATGATGAATTCATCTCAAACCATAATTCTACAGGTAGAAGAACATGAGATGGGTCTGGGAAATAATGTTGAAGATGAGAAACGTGAATGATGTGATGCATAGATGGGTACCTCTGAGGTAACTGCAGTCGATAGTCAACAAGCCCAACTCTCTCTAAAACCTAAAACGGCCTGACATACCTTAGCGAATGATTACCCTGTCTCATAATACTCTTGTTCCCCAACCTCTGTGTGACATGCAGGAAAACTAGATCCCCAACCATGAACTCCAGAGGTCATCTATGCTGATCAGAATAACACTTCAATCGATACCGTTAAATAAAAATCCTCTTCTGAATATACTCTCTCTACACTATGGTCTCTTGGACAAGACGAGGTCCCAGTATAGCAACCTCTCCTGCCTCTAGCCTTCATAAGGGTGATCGGAATGGCCTACCATACAAAGCCACATAAGATTCCATCTAAATACTTTTTTGAAAACTATTGATTTTGAAAAACACCCCAAGGGGTATGTTCTTCTCCAAATAACCACCAAAATCAAGGATGCATGCTTGCAACATATCCCCTTGCACTTGAATCATACGCTCAGACTGGCCATCTATCTGAGAGTGGTATGTTTTACTCAAAAGTACCTATGTACCCAAAGCATTCTGTAGCCCCTAATAGACCCAGGATGTAAAACGAGCATCCCTGCCTTAAATGATAGAGTGTGGAACTCCATGTAAATTTACAATCTCACAGATTTACAACTTTCCCAGCTCATCAACACTAAAGGTCTCCTTGATCGGAAAGAAGTGATCTACCTTCAAGAGTCTATCAATCACAACCCTTAGATCATCATTTTCTTAAGGAGACCTTGGTAAACCATCCACAAAATCCATCGCGACATCATTCCACTGCCACTCTGGAATGGGAAAATACTGCAAAAGACTTGTGGATCACTGATACTTCGCCTCAACCTGCTGATAGGTGGAAAAACATATGTGGACACCAACAACATATTTATTCCTAACTGGCCGTAAATACAGATTCTGTAGATCACAATACATCTTGTTGACACCAAGATTAATTTCCAAACCGAGGAATGAATGTCCCACATAAACTCCTCGCATATGTATGATGACACCCATATGCACCCATAGAAAAACAAGATATCTTCCTCACCTAAAGTCGATCTGGGAATAGGGTTCTCTCCTAAAACACTCTCTTGTGGGAACATGACATCAGAATATAATATCTACCTCATTGGCACACGATCAAGGAGATTAGATTTAACAGTTGTATTAAATTGAAACATTGCCCCTAACTATCTTGCACCTCCAAATGTATCTCAGAGAGTAGAGCCCTATGTTTCCACTCAGAACTGTCCTTATGAAATGATTGTATTGGAGCCCAACTTCTCAGTGCATCATCCACAACACTACCTTTCCCTAGCGCATATGAAAGCTCAAAGTCAAAGGACTGAAGGTACTCCACCAACCTTCGTTGTCTGAAATTTAGGTCATTCTAGGTGAAGATATACTTCAGAATTGTTGGGGTTAGTGAAAACCAAAAAATTAACTCCTAGAAGATAAGGTATCCTACAACATAAGGCTTGAACAACTACTACCAACTCATGATCATGCGTTTGTTAAATTCCTATCATTTGGCCTTAACTACTGAGAACCGTACACAACGACTCCTTCTACCTCCATAAGCACTGCACCCAACCCGAGACCTAATGCATCACAATAAATGGTGTAGCTCTTTCCTGAATCTAGAAATACTAGTATTGATGTTGATGTCAACATCCCTTTCAACTCCTAAAAGGAAGACTCAGATGAATCTAACCACAAGTACATCACACCCATCTTAGTCCTGCCCTTCAGTTGTGCTACAATGCATTAGAAGTCCTATATGAAATGCCTATAGTATCCTTCCAGCCCTAAAAAAGTCATACCTCAAATATGATCTTTGGATTCTCCTAGGAAACTGCTGCTCTCACTTTCTCTAGCTCCACGGTTACTTTTGTGTCTGAGATAACATGACACATGAAGTGAATCTGGTTCATCGAGAAGTGGAATTTTGAGAGCATTTCATATAACTGATGCTCTTTCAATGTACTCAAAACGATATCAAGATGGGTGGCATGTTCGTCTCGAGTTTGAAAGTACACCAAGATATCCTCTACAAAGACCACCACGAATGGATATACAAGTATGGGTGGAATTCTCGGTTAATCTGTGCCATTAAAGCTGCAGGTGGTTTTCTGAGACCAAACAGCATAACCATATACTTTTATAGACCATACCTACTCCGAAAGGCTATAATATCTATATAAGATGGTCTAATGTGCAACTGATGACAACCAGATCTCATGTCAATCTTCGAGAACACCCAAGATTCTCGAAGCTGATCAAAGAGATCATCAATCCTCAGCAAATGATATCGGTTCTTGATTGTCAACTGGTCCAGCTTCCGATAATCCACACAACGTTGAAAGGTACCAACCACCTTCTACGCAAACAAGACAGGTGAACCTAAAGGAGAAGTACTGTGTCAGATGATACCCTTTTCTTGCATCTCCTCCAACTGCTTCTTGATCTCTTGAAACTTTTTTGTAGCCATCCTATAAAGAGGAATGGATATTAGTTCCACTCCGAGATTGAGTTTAATAGAAAATTATACCAATCACCCTGGAGGTAAACCAGAAAATTCTTCTAGAAAGACATCCCTAAAAAGATCCACCACTAGAAACAACTCCAACTGTGAAGTCCCTTGGTCATCCAGATATAAACTATCATTTTGGGATGTAACTATTCCCAACCCATGATGCTCTTGTCCAGCTCTGCATGAAAGGATATCCCATTAACCCTTATAAAGAAACGATCTACCTTCTGGTGATCTGAAACTCACCCTACGGTGATAGCAATCGACAACTACCTGTATGGAAACTAACCAATACATTCTAAGAATGACATCATAGCATGTCATCTATAGGACAATAAGGTCCCAAAATAAGTGACACACAACAACCTCAAGAGTTAAATTATTGCACTAACGTACTCCAGCCATTTTATCCCTCAATGGAATGTCTAGCAACATGATATCAGCAGATGAAAATATAAAAATCCAAAGGATCTCCACAAAAACAACAGATATAAAGAAATGGTATGACCCTTTATAGAAAAGATCAGAAGCTAAAATTGGGGAAACTAGGATTGTACCTCCAACCGTAGAGGGTTTTGGATCCTGCTCTTGATGGGAGTACGCCAATGAAAACGTCTGTCATGTTCCATGGCCTTGTAACCCTACCTGACCACCTTGAGCTAATCAATACTGTTTTAACTAAATGCCTGGCGACTGCCTACCTCATCCACGACCTCAACCTCATCTTGAATAGCCGGAAGAACTCCAGTTCCCAGATTGAGGTGAAAATGGTGGTGCTTCCCTTCAATGAGAAGTCATAGAAGAACCCATATCACACTCTGCTGGTGAGAAGATCTGACAGAAGCACTAAATATGACCCATCATTCCAGAATATCGCAACTCTAATGGGTCTCTCGGTCAATGTGGTCTCATATTCCCTACCTTCCCACAAAGGTATCATACCACCTGGCTACCTAAAGGTGCATTGCGCCTACTCAGATCACCATATGTAGCCTCCCTATTGTGCTTCCTGATATCAATTGGTGAATCACTAACAAAGGAGGTGGATCTTCCTTTGCTCATAGCTCCAGAATCCCCCAGATTTCACTCTATGATTAGTGCATGGTTGACTTTAGAAGAAATCAAAATCAACTTGAAGATCTTTACCTAAGTCAGAATTTCCTGTTTGAGACCATCCTCAAACCATATTTCAAATAACAACCCATCTCCCCCTAAATGGGTCTAAATAATTGCAGATCAGTGATGCAATATTTGTACTCCATAACTGAAATAGTACCCTAGTTTGAACTGATGAACACTTGGGCTCCATCGGCCCTCAAGGTCAACTGATAGAAGTAATCGTAGATGGGATGATGAAACCAATCCCATGACTTATCTTGTTGGAATCCCTCCTGCGAGATCACATCCCACCATCTCTTGGCAGAATTACTAATCATATACGTAACGAGATTGACCCTTCTCTCCAAAGGCATCTCCAGGTTCTAGATGATCATTAGTGTGGCCTCTAACCATTACTCTGCAGCCTCTGGTCCTCCTTCCCTCGAGAATGTGGGAGGATGCTGCTGCTAGAAAACTCACTTTAGCTCTTCCATTGAAGGGGCAGAATGTGGTACTCTTCAGATGGTCTGCATGAACCTCATAATGCCCTCTCAGAACTGTTCATAAGAACTTGTGTCTGGAATGATTATTAGTGCCATGAATGGAATAACTGGGGAATCTGATGGAATTCCTTGATCATCAATTTCTTGCGTTTGATCGTAGCCCTGTAACTGGCATACAACCAGAGGAAATCTCAGTGGCATGACTCTGCTAGGTCAAATACACACCTTAGAGAAATATTATCCATGACTAAAAACTAGAAGGGTATGGTGGGAACAAGAGAAAGAACACATTCAAGTCTTACAAAACATGGATATACAATATGTATACTTAACTACACATTGTTTTCCCTTATGCCTTTCACATGGGCATGCAATTCTGCCAAAACTGGTCGTGTAGCACTGAAAACACACAACATGTTATCCTAACACACATCGTGTACTTGAATCCTCATCCCCTATATGAGTCCTTCTATATGGCTAAGCAACACGGTTATCCTAGAACAAGAATACACGGTGTGTTTGTGATAGACATGGCATGTACTAGGTGAGATTCACTGACTCGTGTTTTTAGTGACACTAACCAATACACGGCTCACACTACCTGGCGTGTTCTAGACGGACATGTCAGGTATTGCTTATGTTTTTTTACATCTGTGTCGTTAGTCAAATGGGCATACACATAGTCTAGACACAAATTGTGTACACATGGTACACAGTGTGTCCCGGAAAAAATTCTCCCAACCCCATGTCTATGCCCACATAGCCAGCAACACTCTTAGAGACTACATGACGTGTACATAGAGTACATAATGGGTACCTAAGAAAAATAGTTTCTTACCATATTTCACAATGCATGTCATGTAATAAAAACTACACGGAATGTATTTTCTGTTTTTCTAGACAATAAGCCTTAGAAACAACTCCAGAGTCCAGAAAAACCCTAAAACGAACATTAAAGTGCCAAATTCCGATCTGTGAGAGCCCATACTCCCCGTGAATAAATGCATGTCACCTCTTACTTGTTATATACAATAAAAACAGGGCAATGATCCACCAAATACTAATCCATGAGGGCCCATAACACATTATGAGTCAATTTTCGGAATTCATTCAACCAAAAACATACACAAATCAATACCATATCAAACAGAAGTTATTTTATCGAGCCATCTATCACAATAGAATTTATATCTAGCATAACATCTAACATTATAACATGATGTTTCTAATGCACACTAAATGGAATGTCCAAAAAGCATGTCATGTGATACGTATCAAGTGTTTATACGATGCATGAGATGGAATATCCTCATTTTATTGGGTTGCAACCTAGATCCTCAATAATATCAGCAATAACAACACAATGCATGTGTACCACAAAATGAATAAATAAAATCTACTGTAAAATTGAAAAACTAGAATATTGAAATAAACGAGGTAAATTTTCTTTTCCATGTAGATGAGATACCTACTCCCAGGTAGAGATTATTACCATGTACTTATTTCCATACTATTCATGATTATAGGATCGAAATAGTAAGTCAAGAAGAAATGAATTTCTCTTATATGACAATGTAACGTCCCGGTTCTGGAAGCCACCCAGAGACACCCTGTGCGCGGTTGGTCACATGGCCTCAAGCTCATTTCCCCAAAATTCCAGAGGGTGCTGACTAACTGTAAGGTCCTTGAGTGTGATAGTGGGGAAACGATTCCCTCATTGCCAGAGTAACATAATAGATGTAAAAGACAAAGAAATAACAGAAGCACTAATATTACCATACAAAAAGAAACAGAAAAAGACTGAATAAATAAATAGCTGAAGTGCATATATAATGATTCATGAAACATATGTCTAGGAATGTAGCCAAACAAGTCAAGATTCTGAAATACAGAACCAAACCAATTTACATGAAAAATAGTAAACACCTCCACAAAATCTCAAGCCATTGCATGGTCGCAAGTTCTCTATCTCCAAAGCATTCAACTACCTGTAGGAGAAGGGGATTTTACCTTATCTATACTTTCTACAATATAATCTATTTTGGCCCAAAATCATGGTCCAAATATGGTGTGAGACTAAATCATAGTAGGAATCCAACATGAAATCTATGCCTAACATTCATTTAATATATATGGAAGACAAAAAACCAAAGAAGCAGTAATGAAAGAAGAACTCAAAAGTAAAAATTTCTATAGTTTCAAAGCATTCAATACCACATATCAAGTAAGGAGATAATCACAAACATCTAACCCACTAGGAAGCACTCATAGACTATCCCCTCGGGTCCTACCTAGTAAACACATGCAACTCTCTGGGAAGCAAACACATTCTTATCCCTTTAGATCAGCTTTAGAATAGACTCTATGAGGAAGAACTAATCATCAATTCCCCCTATAGTCACGAATGATAAAAGACTCTAAGAATTCCCTCGCAGTAAATTACCCCTATACTCTTTTAGTGGTAACCTACAAGAACTATGAGAAATCACTCATCGTCAATTCCTCCTCTGGACTCATAATGTTACTATATAGAGTCTAAGGGAGAACTCAACATCAATACCCCAACACTGCCACATCGTGATAATAATTACAAACACTCTGGATAAGCCCTTATATCCATTATCCCTATGGTCTACTACATAGAATTATCACAGCCCAGTGTAACTCAAATGAGCATAGCGATGCAAAGAGACCAATGTAAATCTCAAGAACTACTTGGATAAACAATCTACAATATAATATCATGTTAGACAAACAATCACTCTATCCTAATGATACTAGGCTTGGGAAACAAACAGAATCATAATAGGAAAACTAGACCAAACAGTCGAAACAAGAAATCATGGAAAAACCTCAATAACATGGAAATGTAAAATCTATTCCCAAAAAATAGCCACTATCCATAAAAACTATGTCATTACATCAAAATAATAGGGCTAAAATCATAAACGCGCAATACCCCATTCATGGGTATTGAGCACTTTTGCACACAAAACTAAAAGACTATATACGAAAATGCACAAACCACCTAACTTAGTTTTGTGGGATTTTTATACATGAGCCTCATGCCTTGAATCTCCCATGAACACCGTAGATCTACAAAAAATCTCAAAATGATCAACTGAAGATAACTCGATAAATAAGAGGAATCGGGAAACGAAACACTAGGAGAAGGAAGAGATTAACGAGGCGATCCCAATGCAATCAACAGTGGTCGATTTAGGGAATAGGTGCTTGGTCGTGGGCTAGGAGAAGATTGACATTCGTACGTTCTCTCTTGGTTAAAAAAGACCTAGAAAGAGACAGTTTTTTCCATCAGACGTGACCCTAGTACATTTAATGAAAAAAATAAAGTTCATGATGTGTAATTTCCTTAACCAACCCCTACATTAGGAGGTCTCTAGGTCACCACACACGACTGTGTGCAAGGATATGACACATCCAGCAACCAGTTACCTATGATAACCATGTACATGGTGTGTGCTGTTAATGCACATAGTGTGTACTTAATAAACTTTTAGAAAAACCACTTTTCCTCAAAAGTGACCAGAAATTAACAGCATATCTAAAAAAAGATCAGGGTTCTTACACATTATTTCAACTTGTAAATCCAAACATTTTCATGGTTTATTTTATATAGGGATTTTATTATGAACACTCTCTTCCACACTAAGGAAATTAAATTTATAAATTAAAATTTCTTACCCTAATGAATTCTTCACAAAAAATAAATAACATTATTGAGAGTATTACTCATATTTTTTAAAATAGATTATCATCCTTAAAAATAAATTCACATTAAGGAAATATTGTACATATTAAATAAGGAAATAATTATATTTTTTAATATGTCAACTTCATATTTCATTTATATTATTTGGAAAATAATTTTTATAATGATTTTTAGATAAGGGATTTTAACAATGGTGTTTCAAAACTTAAAAAGGGTTAGCTCAAAACCACCATTGTTAAATTTTTTGAAACTATTATTGGGTGTCTCGTAATTTATCTACATTATTTTATATTAAGTATTAAATAATTTTTTTATGTATTTCGAATATATATACTCAATTCACTATAGCATTATTCTTTCCATGTGACACATCACTAATGTTCCCTTTGAAATTCAATTTTTTAAATAAACTTAACTTATAAAACATAATAATTTATAATTTCATATGATTTGTAATCCCTAAAGTTATTTATAATCTATTAATTTTGAAAAAAATATTTTATTGAAAAAAATAATTACTAATTTTTATTAAAATGGGAAATAATATTCTCTTACCTTATGTAAATGTTCCTATAAGCATTTTGAAAATATCAATCTCTGTTGTTATTTTTTATTTTAACTCCCACATCATAGTTCCAATGAATCTTCCTAAATAATAGTAATTGTTCCTGATATATGTTTCATTATTAGAAAATAAATATCTAGAATGATATATTTCATTATTCAATTTGCAATCATTATGATAATCATTTATTTATTATTTTATAAAAAATAGTTAAACCAAAATTTTTCTCATGTGTTTTGTCCTATATACGACTGTGATATTAAAAAATCCATATTTTATTATATATATATAATATATATATAATATGTACTTTTCATGAATGTTATAATTTTAATCATTTTTAAGGGTATATCATTTCATACAAGATTTATCCTTCACAGTGGAATGAATTATAGTCATCTTTCACGTGATTCTACCACTTACATAATCATTTATTACACAGATTCATTATATGGAATGTAAAGGAATTAATTAGTAGATTGATTTGATAAACGATGTTGCTGATAGACATAATTCATGTTCTTTAGAACATGAAGAGTTATAATAACTTTAAATAATATTCCTCTGGTGACTTTATTTATAATACTTCCATTTGATGGATGTTTTTGTACTTCATTGATACTCGGATAGAACATCCTTACACTATAATACTCCCTATATTAAAATCATTTACATTATAAAACCATGAATTATTTAATGGAATGATATATCTAATGTCAACATAAATTTGTTTTCTCAACCAATGGATACACTTGGAAAATGTGATGTATTTTGGATATATTATTATTATTTATAACAGAACTATGTGACGTAGCATATTGATGGTTTATATGATCATCATTGAATTTTATGTAATTGATATTATTAAATTAATTTGGATTTCATTCTGGTTTAATTCATAATTCATGGTATATCCTTAAAACTTGTGTTGAAATCACCTTTTTAGCAACAGATAGTCGTTATTGGACTTTAAAAAACCCTTCATTTTTATTAGATAATACACAAGACATAGATTTAAAAAATCAGTAATGAAACGAATAATAAACCCAAACAGAGGCGTGTAACATGTTTTTTTGATAAATCTATATGACAAAATGATTAACATTATTATAGAAACTTGAATAAAGGGAACTAACACCTTAACATTATGAAGTAGATATGTGTATAGGTAACCATGAGATTTCCATTATGTGAGTGATCATATAAAGGGAAATCATGTATTGCAATTACATCAAGGACTTCAAGTAAGGTAAATTTATTATTTTTTTAAGAAACATAATGTTTGTTACTTAATGGTTACATTGTGGTATTAAACTATCAAAAAGGGTCACTGCAAGATATCTTTAGATATAACGATTTTTAATTTTTACATAATACAAAATGAGGATGAAGCATTACAAAAAATTACTTTAAAAATCAAAGTGGGTTGTTTCCTATATGTGGGATCCATCTTAAAGTTATTATCATATTTACATATATATAATGAGCATAAATACATTCTACGTATGTTTTACAACCTTCTATACCATTGTAATACATATTAAATGTAAGTGTCTTGGATATATAGAGTTATATAGACGTTTTATGTTAAGGTTGAAGGAGTATACCCTCACTGGGAATTTGGATTCAACATCAGCGTAAATAGAATTTTTATAAATGTTAAATTATTTGAAGGGTTTATAAAATGATTATATAATAATATAAAATTTATTTTTAGATATTTATATTATAAGGAATTTGGATATTTATAAATTAATTATAAACAATTTATATTTAATTACATAAATTTTTATAAAAAAACATCATTCTAAAATATTACATGTTAATATTTCATATTAATAATGTAATGAAAGTGTTTATTTATAAATCATATGTTATCATTTATAAACAGTTATTGAATGTGATAAAAATACATAAAATAATACATTTATATTTAAAATTTTATTTAATCATAAATAATAATATTTATTTCTCAAAATGATGTTGGTAATTATTTGAATATTACAAAATCCACATAAAAAATAGTTTATATGAAAGTAATTTCTGAAGATTAATGAAATAATATTTTTATGAAATCATCATTGTATAATATTTTTACTTCATAGAAAAATTGAATTTAAATTTTTTAAAATCCATAAAATTTTATATATATATATATATATATATATAATTACATATAAATAATTGTATTATAGAGTTCTAAATTGGAATGTATATGAATTTTTTATGATCAAAATTGTGTAATTTATACAATATAAAAGCAAATTTTTTTAATTGTTTCTTATTTATATTTTATTTTTAAATTATTTAAATTTTTTTGCTTAGGGTATATATATTTTTATTGTTTATTTTTTTAATATTTATTTTTACTGTATACATCAAGAGTAATTTTTTATGTAATGTGAATATTGGGAAAGATTTATTATTAATGACAAGTGTTTATTTAATGGTCACTTTCATTACATGGTATGAATTAATCTGTAGTGAATTTATTTTTTCATATACCTAGATTTATATTTTTAAATGGTGATTTACCCATGAATCTATTTAATTAGTTTAGTTCATGTGGTTCATTTTATTCTTACATGAGTAAGTTATCCAATTATAGTGGAACATCGGATCATATTACCTACATACATAGAGGCTTAATGAATATAAGAGATGCTGAATTGGATTAGACATCTATCACTTTGAGCTGGCTCATGTAGAGTTTATCAGTTTCATATAAATATATTAATTCATATAAATTTATCATATAACTTTTGAATATCATTCAATCAGTTTTAATTTAAAATAAATTACTTTTATTTAATATTGTGTAATAGAAGAGGTGCATTGCATTAAATGTTTCTCTACAATATGGTCTGATTATATTGGTCAGGTGGATGAAATTGGATTCCAAAATGAATTACTACACACTTAAATATATAAATGTGAATAATATTGTATAATATAGGGGAAATAAAATCATCTTCAAATACTAAGTGATAAATTATTTGAAAAATCTACTTTTTAAGACCATGATCAACCAACCAGGTAATTCATTCCATAGAAATGATCCCATGGACTATTGTGTGTTTTTAATGAAAGGGTGAGTGACATTGTGTCATACTCTAATAGGTTATTCCATAGAAATGTTTCCATGATATATCATTTTTTATTCTATACAATGTGATTTTTTTGGGTTACCCCGTCCATGAGACCATAATTGGATTATTTTAGTTGAGAAGATGAGTTTTTTTTAATATAATGGAATAGAGTATGTAATATCCACTAAACTAGCATATATTCCTATTTTTAAGGATCAAGATAATTAAATAAATATATTACTAAAATTTTAGAAGAAATAAATAACATACTGATTTCTTATTAATGTATAAAACTTTATAGGCAAATGGGCATTATTTTTCATAATGTATTCATACTTATAGAGGTATACTATTTAGTAAATTTCCTTGTTGAATAATTAACATTAAATGATATATAACCCATAATTTGATTTTGATCAATCAATATCATCATCAATATAAACATTTTGATTAGTAATTGGCAATGAAAAAATTAATGTACATGCCTATTAATATCAGAAACATATATAAAGTTATTCAACCTGTAATGTGGAATTAACTAATGTTTTATATAATTTTTTTAGAATATATCTATATTTACTATCAATGTGTTGGAATTATCAACTAGTGAATATTGTGGGTTTTCATGTATGATGTGATTAATTCATGTTTTCAGTGGAAATAGATATATGATTACCAATGTAATCTTATACTATACTAATATACACAATATTATTGTGTAAATATATTATTTAGGGGTTTTTAGTATCATACTCTAAATACTATTGGTTTTTTATAAATCATATTATACATGATTGAATATGTTGATGATTCAGAGAGACTAATGGATTCCATTAAACTTGAATTGTTTCTTAGTTTTTTTATTATTTTGACTAATATATGATATCGACTGTATTTTTTTAAAGGGTTTCTTAGTATTAAAATCTATATAATATTAAAAAATGAATTAATATTTAATTCATATTATAGAGAAAATGACTTTATGCATGAAAAACTAGAATAAATTAATCTTGGATAAAATATCATATTATACAAAATTTTTCTCAAATTTATATTAATAGTAGATCATAAACTGTTGATTTATATTCTATGTGTGATTGATTATTTTTAGTAAACATGTATTTTTTTATTTAATTCAATACCATGATTTCATGGGAGAATTAAAAATTCCTGTTATGGTTGGGGAATTTATCATATCATTCTCTACTCAAGTGTTTAGAAGAAATAAGTCAATTATAAGTAAATTTTATCAATATTATAAAAGTATAGATATTTTTACGAACATATAATATGATTTATGGATTAAATAACCCTTTATAGACAATCAAATATGGTAAAAAATCATAATGGAAGAAAATAATATGGTTTAAAGTTTTAAAAATTATTAATCATGAATTCATTCATGTTAATTGAAACATAGTTCATTCATGGTGGATGATTAATAATTTAATGTGATTGGATTTTCCAACATATATCTGAAGGAGATTCTAAAAATCCATATAATTTCTATGTTAGGTATGGATGGAATAAATATTAGTAAATAATTTTTTATTTATTGTGATATTTAATATATATTTAAAAATAAATTATAAATATATAAGAGTTAAAATGAAATGGATGAATTTATTGATCTTTTATTTTATTCTCATGAGATTATGTAAATTATTACTACATTCGGGATTTTAAGATAATGGATTTTATAATGATACAATTAATATATTTAATTGAATTGTATGTTTCAATAATATCTCTTATGTGAAAGTAGTATATGTTTCATAATAATCATTGTTATGAACCAAATGATATGGTAATTTATATATACATGCTTTATGATTCATCAATATATAAATTTTTTTTAGAAAATGATATGGATAAAAAAAATTCATGTAATAAATGAATATCTTAATAATGGATAAAATACAAGGGAATGTCATAGTTCTAACCATTGATGATATGTCTAAATAATATTTTATTTTTAAAAGGAAATGTTCCAAACTATTGTAGTAACATATATCGTATGTAAATAATAGATTACTTATTAAATGTTATTATTGAAAATAAATATATTTTATATCCTAAAATTAATGGGTTTCTGTCTACAATGATATTTTGAATATATTATAATATTTAAAAACCTAGTGGGAGTATGTTCGAACATAGAAAATATAAAAATAATTAATAAAGGATACCATCAATTTAAAGATAATTTGATTTCAATGTAATATCATACAATGTTTATGATATGTGATAGTAAATGAATAAAATAAAGTGATACTTATAGTTACCATTTATAATTATAATATCATCATTTTCATAAATGATGGAAAATATAAAAATGATAGGTGAAACATAAATAATATCCTATTATAGTTTAGGGTATGTAATGGTAAATTAAATATATATATTAAAATATTGCATGAATATAATTGTCACTTTATCCAAAAATATTTTATAACAACTAATTGAAAATAGTATATGATTTTTTGTGATTTTATTAATGATATTTAATGGAATATTTTAACGACCCAAAGTTTTTCAATGGAAAATTTCCTTCTTATATCTATGTCATAAAAACAAAAAATAATGAACTACTAAGTGATAAGTGACCATTGAACATAATTTTTTCACCCCTATGTTTGTAATTTTAAAAATCCAACATACACGGATGTGTTCAAGACAGTTTTTGGAGTCTAATGAAACAAAAATAATTTTTAGTGAATAGTAACATACCCTTATGAATAGTAACCTAACCTTATGAATAGTAATATTACCCTTATGAATAGTAAATAAGAGTAACATTACCTATGAATAATAAAATAAAATTTAGACATCTTAGAAAGTGACAATTTGACCTTAGTAAACATTTTCGGTATTTCATAAGTCATAAATAATTAATTATAATTTATTAATTAATTTAAATTAATATTTATTTTCCTGTAATGTATTCATAAATTATTGAATCAATGTCTAATATTTTTTTGATAATTTTATAATACGCTACGTAATTTTTGAAAGAACAATAAATTCAGTTTTAATCTTAAAAATGGTTTTTTTAAGTAATTTATGATTTTTATTAATAATTAAATTAATAATATTTAGAAAATTATTTTTGAAAAATGGACATCATTTTTGGATTCTACACGTCGAAAAATGGTAGGGGTATATTTTTGGGTTTATTCTGAAATACTTCAATTTTCTGGTGAATAGTAAAAAATACAGTTTTTCGCATAATCGGTGTACACTAAATTGCATCATTAATGATGTAATGATGACATAAACATTATTGAACTTTAGTTTCGGCCAAAACATATTAAATTTAATAAATTTTTCCTTGAAATAAAATAAATTCAATTCTCAAAACCTAAAAAGAACTTTCCAAAGCCTAAAGTCAAAAGGTGATTTCTTAAAGTGTCTTTTTCTCTTTCTTTCACTATCCTTTTAATAAATTAATGTATTCGACTTATAAATAAGAGTTAAAGCCTAAAAAGAATTTTATTATATTAATATATGATTTAGGATGTCAAAAAACTTCTATTACAAGTCTAACTTATGATATATTATTTTATTTAATATTTTATGCCAAAAATACCTCCCTCCTCATGTATAAATAAGCCCTCCCCCTTCTCTTTCTAAACCACACCTTTAAAGCTTCAATAATTGTCTATTATCTACCCAATAATCACCCCTAGCCCCTCCCCCATGTACAAAATCTTCTGGTCTCATAAAAATACCAAGCATAGGCCCTTAAGGAGGTTCTCAAGTGAAGGATTCAAGAGGTAATTTCCCTCCCTCTTCTCCTTAAATTGCCTTTCAAGTTCAAGTTCCTTTCTTGATCTATCACTACCAATCTTCATCCAAATTGTTCTGTAAATAAAGTATTATATATATACTGTAATATTATGATTCTAATGTTATATTATATCACCCCACACCCTTTACCTCTTCCTTTTATTTTATTAAAGAGAACGTTGTTCATGTGGTGATAATTTATCACCTTCAAAAACGACATGTTCTCTTCTTCCATTTCTACCTTCAAATCTGGTCATGAAACAATTATTATGGTTGAACCAGAATATTTTATATGTATTATTTTCTATTTTATGTTCTTTAAATAACCTATGGCCTTATTACTAAGTTAAATGTTCAAACAAGATCGTTGTGATCCAAAAACCGCCCAAATTAACCCAAATAACCATCATTAAATTTTTATCTAATGATTCGTCCACTTGGATCTAATATAACTCATTATAAAATCATTCAAGATTCTTTAATATCATTAATAACATGTAATATCAGTTCTGGATGTTTACCCATGATCTACCCAAACATCAATTTAAGAATACAAGTGGACCGTTCAAGAAAAACTAAGAAAACGAACATCCCCGATCAATGTTTTTAAACTCTATAAGTCATCCAAAGGAAGATAATATAACATAATGAAACCTGAATGAAAACTATTAATTTACACATGGTTCTGTATTTCTAATTAATGAATATAATGTCATTATATAGGACATTAAAGAGAAGGAAGCATTCAGGTACAAGGTAAGGGGAAATCTCGAACCCAACTTTCTTCCTTCGGGTTCTCCCTCTTTCACTCCATTTTTGATATGGTTACTCCTCAAAGATCATTTGTTCATCATTTCCTTTACTTTTCTGGGATATAAATGTTTTTCACTGGTTTTTAGGTCCATCAAAATGTTTTCCAAAAGAACTCTTCTTTCAAGATCTCACCTTTTACCTCTCTTTCAAGGTTGATGGTTCTTATATCAAGTATGGTGTTCCCTATTTCTTTTGGGAACCCAAAGCTTATGAATGTGTTATTATGAGATGAAACCCATTCCTTTATATGGTGTATTTATGTACATGTTTTATATGTTTTCTATGTGGCAATCATGATAATTATAATGTTATGATGTGACGGGTGCGCTCGGAATTATATAGCGCAATATGAATGTTTAAATTTGACGGGTGCGCCCAGAATTATATAGCGCTCCAATGAAATGGGTAAAGTGATGAATCTCATGAGTAAATTTGATATGATGTGTGAACATGATGCTAGATTTTTTCACAAGTATGTGTGATAGTTAACCACTAAGACATGATGTTTAATTTTTATGCATTGCCACATTTCAAGTCTTTTATTTATGCTCCCCTCATGTTCATGATCTTTTTCCAACGTCGTGATTATGCTCACCCCATTCTATATTGTTCTTATCTATCCTATTAATGGGCTTCTAGCTCACCCCTTTTGATGTATATCCTCAGGTGGCTACATGTACTATGGAGTGGAAAAGTGCTACTAAGAAGCTATAGAAGAAGAAATTAAATGAATGTTTATGCTTGATGTTGTACTTGTTATGTTTAGTCATAGTTTACCCAAGACACTAAACCTATGGATCCTCCATGTGTAATACTATTTTGTTTTTTATCTTTGAAATGATGTAATAGTAATGTAAGAAAATGCTGGGATGCTCTAGTTGGGATCAGAAGAAAGTTTTAGTTAATTTGGGAATTAGGATTAGTAAACCCTAGAGACAACCTCTAGCATGAGAATAAGTACAAATATGTACACAAGAATATTTACATAGGGATCCCATCTGTTATGTTTTTGGTATACTTGTTTAAATGAATAAGTTATTCATGACTTGTTCACTTATGTTTCGTTCTATCCTTTTCTATTTTAGAAAATGGTGGGAACCAGGAGAGGTAATGAAGGAGAAGTACCCTCACCTATTTGTGTAAAGTGAAATTTCGGGGGCGATATTTCTTAAGGGGGGAAGAATGTAACGACCCAAAGTTTTTCAATGGAAAATTCCCATCTTATATCTATGTCATAAAAAAACAAAATAATGAACTACTAAGTGATAAGTTACCATTAAACATAATTTTTTCACCCCTATGTTTGGAATTTTAAAAATCCAACATACACGGTTGTGTTCAAGACATTTTTTGGAGTCTAATGAAACAAAAATAATTTTTGGTGAATAGTAACCTACCCTTATGTATAGTAACCTACCCTTATGAATAGTAATATGACCCTTATGAATAGTAAATAAGAGTAACATTACATAAGAATAATAAAATACAATTTAGACATCTTAGAAAGTGACAATTTGACCTCAGTAATAGTTTTTGGTATTTTATAAGTGATAAATTATTAATTATAATTAATTAATTAATTTTAAAGAAAATTTATTTTCCTGTAATGTATTCATAATTTATTTAATCAATTTATAATAGTTTTTGGATAATTTTATAAGACCCTACGCAATTTTTGAAAGAATTATATATTTAGTTTTAATCTTAAAAACTGTTTTTTTAAGTAAATTATGATTTTTATTAATTATTAAATTAATAATATTTTTAAAATTAGTTTTGAAAAATGGAAATCATTTTTTGATTCTACATGTCGAAAAATGGTAGGGGTAAAATTTTGGGTTTATTCTGAAATACATCAATTTTCGGGTGAATAGTAAAAAAATACAGTTTTCTCATAATCGGTGTACACTAAATTGCATCATTAATGATGTAATGATGACATAAACATTCTATAACTTTAGTTTCGGCCAAAAAATATTAAATTTCATAAATTTTTCCTCGAAATACAAAAAATCCAATTCTCAAAACCTAAAAAGAACTTTCCGAAGCCTAAAGTCAAAAGGTGATTTCTTAAAGTGTCTTTTTCTCTTTCTTTCACTTTCCTTTTAATAAATTAATGAATTCGACTTATAAAGAAGATTTAAAGCCTAAAACGAATTTTATTATATTAATATATGATTTAGAGTGTCAAAAAACTAATATTACAGGTCTAACTTATGATATATTATTTTATTTAATATTTTATGCCAAAAACACACCCCTCCTCATGTATAAATAAGCCCCCCCTTCTCTTTCCAAACCACACCTCTCAAGCTTCAAGCATTGTCTAAGATCTGCCCAATCATCTCTCATAGCCCCTCCCCCACGTCCAAAATCTTCTGGTATCATCAAAATATCAAGCTTAGGCCCTTAAGGTGGTTCTCCAGTGAAGGATTCAAGAGATAATTTCCCTCCCTCTTCTCCTTAAATTTTCTTTCAAGTTCAAGTTCCTTTCTTGATCTATCCCTAACTATCTTCATCCAAATTGTTCTGTAAATCAAGTATTATATATATAATTTAATATTATGATTCTAATGTTATATTATATCACCCCACACCCTTTCCCTCTTCCATTTATTTTATTAAAGAGAACGTTGTTCATGTGGTGATAATTTATCACCTTCAAAAACGACAAGTTCTCTTCTTCCATTTATACCTTCAAATCGGGTCCTGAAACCATTTTTATGGTTGAAGCAGAATATTTTATATGTATTATGTTCTATTTTAAGTTCTGTAAATAACCTATGTCCTTATTACTAAGTTAAATGTTAAAACAAGATCGTTGTGATCCAAAAAACCGCTCAAATTAACCCAAATAACCATCATTAAATTTGTATCTAATGATTCGTCCACTTGGATCTAATATAAAACATTATAAAATCATTCAATATTCTTTAATATCATAAATAACATGTATTATCAGTTCTGTATGTTTACCCATGATCTACCCAAACATCAATTTAAGAATACAAGTGGACCGTTCAAGAAAAACCATGAAAGCGAACATCCACGATCAATGTTTTTAAACTCTATAAGTCATCCAAAGGAACATAATATAACATAATGAAACCATAATGAAATCTATTAATGTAAACATGGTCTTGTATTTCTAATTAATGAATATAATTTCATTATATAGGACACTATGGAGAAGGAAGCATTCAGGCACAAGGTAAGGGGAAATCTCGAACCCAATTTTCTTCCTTCGGGTTCTCCCTCTTTCACTCCATTTTTGATATGGTTACTCCTAAAAGATCATTTTTTCATCATTTCCGTTACTTTTCTGGGATATACATGTTTTTCAATAGTTTTTATGTCCATCAAATTTTTTTCCAAAATAACTCTTCTTTCAAGATCTCACCTTTTACCTCTCATTCAAGGTTGATGGTTCTTATATCAAGTATGTTGTTCCCTCTTTCTTTTGGGAACCCAAAGCTTATGAATGTGTTATTATAAGATGAAACCCATTCCATTCCATGGGTTATTTATGTACATGTTTGATATGTGTTCTATGTGGAAATCATGATAATGATAATGTTATGATGTGAAGGGTGCACCCAGAATTATATAGCGCAATATGAATGTTTAAATTTGACGGGTGCACCCGGAATTATATAGCTCTCTAATGCATTGGGTAAAGTGATGAATATCATGTGTAAATGTGATATGATTTGTGAAAATGATGCTAGATTTCTTCACAAGTATGTGTGGTAGTTAACCACTAAGACATGATGTTTCATTTTTATGCATTGCCACATTTCAAGTCTTTTATTTATGCTCCTCTCATGTTCATGATCTTTTGCATATGTCATGATTTTGCTCACCCCATGCTATATTGTTCTTATCTATCCTATTATTGGGCTTCTTGCTCACCCCTTTTGATGTATATCCTCAGGTGGCTACCTGTACTAAGGAGAGGAAAAGTGCTACAAAGAAGCTACATAAGAGTAAATTAAATGAATGTTTATGCTTGATGTTGTACTTGTTATGTTTAGTCCTAGTTTACCCAAGACACTAAACCCTTGGATCCTCCATGTGTAATACTATTTTGTTGTTTATCTTTGAAATGATGTAATAGTAATGTAAGAAAATGCTGGGATGCTATAAATATAGTTTCTTGGATGATGATGATGAAAATAGAAAGAGTTCAAAATAGGAAATAGATGTCAACATCATAACGTTGTTTTCCTGATGTTTGAAGATTGAATATGTTCAATAAATTGATCAAGTTAAAAATATTATATTAATGTCTCACCATTATTCAGTATAAAACTATTTATATATATTTCTCATTATATTATTTAATGGGAGTGTTTTATTAGATGGTTAAACAGTTATGTGACATTAATTTCATGTCCTATAAGTAGTTATTAAAACCAAAAAATATAGACAAAATAATACTAATATATAACATTATTATTTATAATATGATAAATTTCTGATAAATTCATTTCTCATAAATATTCATAAATATTTTATGAAAATTTTCATGTATCATATTAATAAAAATATTCATTTTATCATTTTTTTCACAGTGACTATAGATATGTATATATATATGTACATTTTAATGTGAAAGGATAATTGGTTAATCAGTATATTACATCGAGTTCTCACAAAATGATATTCCTGACAGATTATTATAGGTATTGTAGAGACGACATTACTATAGGAGGTACTATAGCTGCGCGGGTACTGTAGCCGTACTGTTCGATGAGGGGTCCTTTGGGCCAAAAAATGGGCTTTCTAGCACTGTATGAAGGCCACATGGCCTTGGGCCTTCGGGCTATGAAATGGTTCACCCTCTACCCAGTCTAAAGAGGCCTTTTCTTTAATAATAAATTTAGTCTTCAACCCCAACCTTTTAAAAAAAGGGAGACCACATACAATGTCATACATAGTATTTTTTTATAATAAGGGTGAATGAATAATATTTGTTTCCCCATTAACAATGGTCAGTTTCATAACATGTATGATAACCTTCAAAAATTATACCCTTGACTGATAATGTATATATATAGATATGCCAAATATTGTGGTGGTTGGATACATTTTCAATCATTTCGGTTGATGGATCTTATCCAATATAGGATTTTTACTCTAATATTATTTGTATGTCATCTTAGCCTCAAGTTGTGATATATATTATGATTTTTCTACCACAATAATATATTTTATATTTATCCTAATATGTGAAATGTGGTTTTATTATCCTGACATCTGATTGACATGTGATATAATCATTGATATGATAATTCTATGTTCTAAATATCAAGGACATTTGATTGTGCTATATGGGATTGATATGAAAAGTGTGCTATCATCAATAGATTTTTTGGAGAATGTGAAAATATGAGAATTCATATATGTAAGAACATGGATCTTTGTTCAGGTATGGTTTTCCTTTTTCTAGAGTTTTTATGAAAAATGAACTTTCTGGAAATTTTTGAAGTACACGCCATGTAATTTGTGAGTACACACCGTGTACTCTTCCCCGGCTCACAGCCGTGTGCTGGACATGACGGGCCACACACACGGTGTGTAACGGTGACATAAAGGACGATTTTGGCAGAGTATGGAAAAATCCACTACACGTCGTGTACTTTAAAAATACATGTCGTGTACTTTATTTTTTTTAACGGACCGGGGTCACGCCTAACCCCCGATTTCATCTTCTTCTCCAGTTTTTGTCTGTCCGAAGTGACCCGTATGACCGAATCTTCCTCGAGCTCCCGCCACGCCGTCCGTTCTCCAATTAAAGCACAGACGATTGCGTTGGCAGCGCAGTGGTGAGTTCTTCCTTCTTCTTAATCCTTGTTTCTTGATTCCTCCTTGTTTTCAAGATATCGAAGGTTGATAGTTTTGTGTATTTTCAACGATCTACATCATTATAAGGGGATCTATCATTGTGGTTCACATATATCGATCTCCTAGGATCAAGGTAGGTGGGTTGTGCATTTCTGTAGAATGTTGATGGATATTTTGTGAAAATTCCACCAATTCTTTTGAACGTGGAATTGGGGGTTTCTTGTTTTTGCCCGACTTTTTGCCTGCATTGCTTAATTTCTTTAGTATAGGTTGATTCTTATGAGTAGAGTAATTTATTTTTTGCTCAGGTTTCTTTTCCATGGTTATTTTGTTTATTTGGTGTTTCTCCAGTTTCCATTCATATTTGTAGGATTATGGATTGTTGCCTTGTTTTTCTGCTGACCCTTAGTAGATATCCAAGTAGTTCTTGAGGATTACATGGACGATACATGTGTGCTGAGCATGTTTAGTTTCACTCAGGGCTTTGAGAACCTAGATTAGTAGACCAAAGAAAGAATTGACGGAAGGGCTTCTCCCAAGTGTCTTTTAATTACGAAACGAGACCACTAGGGGAATTGATATTGATTGCTTCCTCAAAGAGTTTGTAGTTCATCGACGTGGGCCACATGGGGAATATATGTTGAGTTCTTCCCTAGAGAGCCGTTAGCACGATATGAGACTACATGGGGAATTTACGGTGAGTGCATCCCTAGAGAGCCTATTAATTTCAGAGCTGAACCAGAGGGGTGAGTCTATGTGTGCCGCCTAGAGTGTTGCTAGTACTTATAGGTTGAACCATAGAGGTTGAGGCTGTGAGAGCTACCCAGAGGGTTACCTGTTTTCCTCTTGTTGTTGGCTTCTTACTTGTGTACTTTATTTGTTAGAACTATGGATTGTAGTAGCTTGTGTTTCCTATTTACTGCTTCTTGTTTTATTATTTGCCTTGTATTAATTGACTATTAGGAACAAATATTTGGGTGATTACCTACTGGGATTGTATATAACACTCTTTTTGAGACATGCTTTTGGGCCCAAACAGACTATGTTACTGCAGGTATAGATAAGGGCAAGCACCCTTCTACTTCAGGATCTTGATTGCGCTGGTGTTGGAGAGCATGGGACCGAGCAGGGGCTCGCGATACTGAGGAGTTTATTTTTTTTCATTTGCACTTGTTTCAATTGTATTCCATCATGTTGTTGTGTTTGCTGCTTTCCATAGATACTTGTACATGCTGCATCATTGTCATCATTACTATATATATTCATTGATTCCGTTGTTTGGTTTTTGTTGTTATGCATGTTGTTACTAATTTTGATGTTGACTGTTGTCTTTCTGCTATATACCTTAACAAATGAGGGAATAGTTTCCCCTACGACTCATCATGGGCCTCGCTGCTAGTTGGAAACATCTGGCATTTAGGGAAACATGTTTGAGGTCATGTGGTGAACCAGGTACGGGGAACCAGTGGAGGGGTTATGGATTCAGGTCGTTACAAAGTAGTATCAGAGGGTTTCTTTTCTATTGTATTACTATATTGAGATTTTATCCATGGATAGGACAAACTCGGTACGTGGTGTTATGCTGTGCTCGGGAGTAGCTAACCCGTGTACATGGAATATCCATACTACCTCGTTAACTTCAGTTGCTGGTTTTGAGATTTCACTGTTGATATGAATTCACCTAGAGTGATTCACAAGACTTGTTCGGTTATTGTTTTGATATATCAGTTCTATTTCTATTGCAACCCGATGAGATGAGGGTATGCCATCTCATGCATCATATAGGAACTTCTAGAAATCACATGCCATGCATTCTTTCCATGCCATCTAGGGTGCATTAGGGATTGCATGCTGTTGTGAAAGACTTTGGGTAGATTATTCATGCTGTTGTGATAGATGTTAGATAGAATCCCTGTTGTTATATTAGAGATCTATTTTTCCATTGAATGTTGATGTGGGAGAAGTCAGGATTTGATTCGTTGGGAGTATGGTCCCTCACGGATCGGAATTTGGCACCTCTTTCCCTTGTTTTTAGTGTTTCTGGGAATCTGAGCAGTTT
The DNA here is from genome assembly GCA_963277665.1 of Viscum album. NCBI lineage: Eukaryota > Viridiplantae > Streptophyta > Magnoliopsida > Santalales > Viscaceae > Viscum > Viscum album. Next base: position 1,913,639,709 of record OY728125.1, on the reverse strand, counting down.
CTGAGCTACTGCCCAAAAAAACCCAGAATACATTGCAAGTACATTTTGGATACACGCCGTGTAGTTTTCAGGCCTTGTCATTGATCGTGTGAGCAGACCACGGTGTCATGAAAGTAAAATTAGGACTACGATGTGTATGTTAGGTACACGCCGTGTACTAACGAGCCGTGTACCCGGCCATGTCACTAACAACACTGGTCGAGGAAGCTCGAGTAGCACACGTTGTGTTGTAATGGAACACGCTGTGTAGTACTATCCAGGTACCCGGCTGTGTCACGAACAACATGGGACAGTTTCATCTTAGCCTATACACAACATGTTTGTTCGGAACACACTCTGTAGGGGTCAGTCGTGTACTTGGTCATGTCGCCAACAACACTGGTCGGGAAAAGTCTTCGAGTACACGCCGTGTTTGTTTGGAACACGCCGTGTAGTCTCAGCCGTGTAGTCCACCATGTAACAAAAAACATGGGTCATTGAAACCTCGCCTACTATACGACGTGTCTACAGGGAACACGCCGTGTAGTCTCTGTCTAAAAACAGTGTGGGCTAGCCGTGTAAGGATACTCGGGCTGGGGAATAGTTTCCAAGTACACGCCATGTGTGGGTGAAACACGCAGTGTAGTTTGAGGTGTACACGACTTGTAGGGAAGGAGTAGATGCCCATGTCAGTGGTTTAAGAAAAAACGTCGTGTAGTTTTTATACACGTCGTGTAGTCATGTTTTGTAAACTTGTGTGTTTTCTTTCCCATGTTTCCATTTTTTACTCTTGTGTTCCCTATCCTTGTTTTCACGATCTAAGGTGTACTTTTGATCTTTTAGAGATATGCCTCTGATATGTCCTCCGGTAATACGTCTGTCGTCAGGCAGTGATCAATTTCCAGACAGGGCTGATCAGGGACTTCCTGTCTATCCTCCAGTCGGGCTAGCCTTGGCACCGACTGTTATACCAGTTGCAGCTGCTGATGCACAATTTAGGGAAGGTTTCATGATGATGATACAAGCCTTCCAGGGAGTGCTGCCTCCTACCATGAGTATGGAAGACCTGACGAGAGTTTTTCAGCAGCAGCATCCTCCCACATTCTCGGAGGAAGGATGAACTCAGGCTACATAGTCTTGGCTGGAACCCATGCTGACTATCTTCAAACATATGGAGACGCCTCCAAAGTGGTGGGTCAAGATCGTTACCTACATGCTCCGAGACTCCTCCAAGAGGTGGTGGGTCATGACTTCACAGGAAGGTCATTAGCAGGCTATGGCTTGTGAGGAGTTCCAGTGCGTGTTCTACGACTACTTCTATCCAAAGACCCTGAGGTCTGATTGAGCCCAAGAGTTCATGAGCTTAGAGCAGGGTATTATTTCTTTCATGGAGTATTCCGCTCGTTTCACTGAGCTGCAGTGCGTCACACCCCTCCTAGATGGGAGTGGAGTATTCTTAGCAAGGATGTTTTAGGATGGACTCAAGAGGGAGATTTTCTTGTAGGTAAACATCTTCCAACTGACTTCCATCACTTCCATCGTCAACCAGGCATTGATTACGGAGCGCAATCTGAGAGACTCTAGAGGTTCGAACCAGGGTGGTTCTGCTTCTAGAGCAAGTCTTCTTCCAGATCATAGCAAGAAGCGTCGTAGTGAGCCTACGCGCGGTGACACTAGGAAGCATGATGCATCATCCGGCAGCTAGGTGACCTGATACCAGTGTGGACGGTCAGGGCAGACGAGGCTGAAGTTCTAGAGAGACCCCGTAGAGTGCCAATATTGTGGTAAGATGGGTCACTTTCAGCGTTTCTCCCAGGTTTTCTCACCAGAAGTTGGTGACCCGGGTTCTTCCCTGACTCCTCGTTCTGGAGTAGCCCCACCAATCTCTCACAAGTCGGGCAACTGGCGCTCTTCTAGCCGTTCGGGCCGAGGTGGAGGTCGAGGCCGTGGCGGCCATCCACCAGTCCCACATCACCAGGAGGGACATTCAGCTTAGAGTGGTCAGTCTGGGGCGCAGTGCCGCAGTGCAGGATAGAATTTTTCCTTGGAGCATACTTATGAGGAGTAGGATCCCGGCTCTTCTACTATTCGAGGTACGATTTTAGTAGCCTCAGTTTTATCTTCAGCCCTTTTCGATACTGGCGCTACGCATAGCATTATCTCTGTTGCTGCCATGGAGAGCCTTGGGCTCTATATCTTTTCTTCTATCAACTCGTTGACACTAGACATAGCTTTTTGAATGTGGAAATCTAGTGTACGAAAATGTAGAGAGTTCTCTCTCAAGGTTGAAAGGTATCGCTTCTTATGGGATCTATATGTCCTAGAGATGACAAGCTATGATGTCATCCTTAGCATGGACTGGTTGATTCCCTTCCAGGAATTCGTTGACTTCTATCACCGTAGAGTGAGTTTCGACTCACCAGAGGGTGAATATTTTCTACATAAAGGCGAATTGGAAGTTTGGGCGAGTCTGGAGGGACTCGAGCATCTTGGGATAGGATGGGTGATGGCCCATATTTCTAGTCTTTATCTAGATGATCAAGGGACCCACAGTTGGATTTTCCTCCATTGGTGGATTGCTTCAGGGACGTCTTTCCAGAGGACTTTTCATGTTTTCCTCAGGAGCGTGAGGTAGACTTCTCTATTGAGATCATTCCAGGAGTGGAACCAGTGTCCATTCCTCCCTATATGATGGCCACACATGAGTTGCAAGAGCTCAATAAGCAGTTGGAGGAGCTACAGGATAAGGGTTTCATCCGACCCAGTACTTCTCCTTGGGGTTTACCTATCCTTTTTGCAAAGAAGGCAGACGGTACCCTTCGGCATTGCGTGGATTATTGGAAGCAAAATCAGTTGATGGTCATGAACCGATATCCTTTGCCGAGAATTTACGACCTTTTCGATCATCTTCGAGGAGCCCGGGTGTTCTCGAAGATTGATTTGAGGTCCGGTTATGATCAGTTGCCCATTAAACCATCATATATCCCTCTGACCGCCTTCAGGACCAGGTATGGTCTATACGAGTATACAATCATGTCGTTCGGTCTCACGAATGCGCCTGCAGTTTTCATTGCACTGATGAACCGAGTGTTCCATCCTAACTTGGACTCCTTCATCGTGGTCTTCGTGGACGATATCTTGGTGTACTCTCACACTCGACACGACCATGCCACATATCATGAGATCGTTCTGAGCAAACTGAGATATCATCGGCTTTATGCTAAACTCTTGAAGTGCCACTTCTGGATGGACCAGATTCACTTCTTGGGTAACATCATCTCAGAGGCAGGAGTATCTGGGGACCCAGAGAACGTGAGAGCTGTATTTTCCTGGGGGCAGCCGAAGAACGTCTTTGAGGTATGTAGTTTTCTAGGGCTGGTTGGAAACTAAAGAAACTTCATTCATGACTTCTCTCATCTAGACGCACCTTTGATAGGTCTGACCAAGAAGGGGGTGAAGTTCTTATGGTCATATTCTTGTGAGTCAGCTTTTCAGGAGTTGAAAGGGAGGTTGACGTCAGCACCGATACTGGTCTTGCCGGATCCAGGCATGAACTACACTGTTTACTTTGATGCTTCAGGTATCGGGCTGGGGCTATGCTTATGCAGGGAGATGGAGTCGTTGCGTATGGGTCTCAGCAGATGAAGCCACATGAGAGGAACTACCCTACACACGATCTGGATTTGGCAGCTGTTGTTCATTCCTTGCGCTGTTGGAGACACTATGTTCTGGGAAATCACTTTGTGCTCTTCACTAACCACAAGAGTGTCATGTATATCTTCACTTAGCATGATCTAAATCTGAGGAATCGCAGGTGGTTTGAGTATCTACAGTCCATTGACTTCGAGCTCAGCTATATGCCAGGGAAGGGCAACGTTGTGGCAGATGCGCTGAGGTAGAGAACTGATATTCAGGCAGTTCAATAGGCCAACTGTGTGTGGTAACTAATGCCTCTATTCTCTGAGATGTATCTAGAGGTTCACGACAGACAGGGACAGACCTTCCTATCTTCTGTAGCTGTTACCTCTACACTTCTTGATTGGGTACGGATGAGGAAGCTATCAGACTCTGAAGGCTTATTCATGCGGGAGAGTGTGTCAATAGAGGACGCTCTTCCCGAATGGGCATTGGGTGAGGATGAGATCTTTCATTTACAGGGACGTGTGTAGGTGCCAGCAGAAATACGCTGGGAGATGATGGAGGGTTTTCATTCCTCAGTTTGGGTAGTTAATCCTGGTGTCACCATGATGTATCGGGATCTTCATCGCAAGTACCGGTGGCCAGGTTTGAAGAAGGATGTTACTGGTTTCCTCATGATATGTTGTATTTGTCAACAGGTGAAGGAAAAGCACCAGCGACCGGCATGCCTTTTACACTAGCTACCCAGTCCGGAGTGGAAGTGGAATGACGTCGCGATGTACTTCGTGACTGGGTTACCGAGGACCCCTCGAGGGAACGATATTTTTTGGGTTGTCGTCGATAGGTTCACGAAGGTTGCTCACTTATTTCCAATCATGCAGAAATTCAGTGTCGATGATATGGGACAACATTACATCGGGGAGATCGTTCGTCTGTATGGAGTTCCACACTCCATTTTTTCAGACCTGGATGCGCGTTTTACGTCTAGGTTCTGGAAAAGAACTTCAGAAGGCCTTGGGTACACAAGTAATTTTGAGTACAACATACCATCCCCAGACTGATGGCCAGTCCTAGCGCATGATCTAGGTACTTAAGGATATGCTTTGTGTTTGCATCCTAGACATTGGAGGTTCTTGGGAGAAGCATATCCCTCTGGTGGAGTTCTCCTACATCAACATTTTCCAGGTTACCTTTCAGATGGCGCCATACGAGGCATGTACGTTTGGCCATGCCAATCACCCTTATGCTGGATGGAGGTAGGAGAGGAAGATTTGTGGGGACCTAATCCCATTTAGGAGATTTAGAGCAGATAGAGCTAATTCAGAAGCCAATGGCTACATCACAGTCTCTGCAGAAGTCTTATGCTGATCAGCGGAGACGACCTCTTCTGTTTGAGGTCCGAGATCAGGTTTTCCTGCATGTCTCATAGAGGTTTGGACACAAGAGGATTTGAAGACAGGGTAAACATTCACCGCGGCACGTTGGGATGTTTGAGGTCTTGGAGAGGCTGGGACCAGTTGCTTATCAGCTGCAGTTACCTCATCAGTACCGGTCCATGCACGATGTCTTCCACGTCTTTCAGCTCCGATGCTAATTTTCAGAACCGTCTCACATCTTTCATCCCAATGAATTCAAGATTGTAGAGGATGAATCGTTCGAGGAGCATCCTATCCAGAGTTTTTATCATAGAACGAAGGTTCCCCATAGGTGGTCTGTCCCTCTGGTACGAGTGCTATGGAAGCACGGACAAGTACCGGACGTGACCTCGGAGAGGGAGGCCGATGTACGATTGCAATGGCCAGAGCTCTTCGGGGTTTCTTCTTCTCCGCCTCATTAATGAAATTCGGGGACAAATTTATTTAATGGGGGAATTTTGTAGGAACCTGGATCTTCATTCAGGTATGGTTTTCCTTTTTCTAGAGTTTTTAAGAAAAACGAACTTTCTGGAAATTTTCGAAGTACACGCCGTGTACTTTGTGAGTACACGCCATGTACTCTTCTCCGGCTCGTAGCCGTTTGTTGGTAGTGCCATGGAAACACACACGGTGTGTAAGGGTGACATGGATGCCGATTATGGAAGAGTAATGAAAAAACCACTACACGCCTTGTACTATATAAATACACTCCGTGTACATTCAATTTTTTATAAATGGACTGGGGTCGCGCCTAACCCCCGATTTCATCATCATCTTTGGTTTCCGTCTGTCTGAAGTAACTTGTATGGCCGAATCTTCCTCGAGCTCCCGCCTCTCCGTCCTTTCTCCGATTTGAGAATGGTCTATTGCATTGGAAGCGCATTGGTGAGTTCTTCCTTCTGATTGAGCCTTGTTTCTTGATTCCTCATTATTTTCAATATCTCGAAAGTTGAAAATTTTGTGCGTTTTCTTAGATCTACATCGTTCTAAGGGGGATCTTTCATCGTGTTTCACATATATCGATCTCCTAGGATCTAGGTAGGTGGTTAGTCCCTTTTTGTAGAAAGTTGATAGATATTTTGTGCCAATTTCACCAACTCCTTTGAATGAGGAATTGGGGGTCTCCTTTTTTTGCCCTACTTTTTCCTGCTTTTCTTGATTACTTTTGTAGAGTTTGATGATTGTGAGAATAGTAATTTATTTTGTCCATAGGTTGCATTTCCATGATTGTTTTTCTTATTTGGTGTTTCACCAGATGTCATGCCTAGTTGTAGGATTGTGGATTTTTTCCTTGTTTTTCTGCTGAGCCTTAGTTGATAGACAAGTAGTTCTTGAGGTTTACTTGGATGATACACGCGTGCTGATCATGTTTAGATTCACTCAGGACTGTGAGAACCTAGAGTAGTAGAACAAAGGGAGAATTGATGGAAGGGATTCTCCAGAGTTTATTTTAATTACTATACAAGACCACCAGGGGAATTGACGTTGAGTGCATCCTCAGAGAGTCTGTAGTTCTTCGACGTGGGCCACATGGGGAATAGACATTGAGTGCTTCCCTAGAGAGCCTTTAGCATGATACGATACTATAAGGGGAATTGACGGTGAGTGCTTCCCTAAAGAGTCTATTAATTTTAGAGTTGAACCATAGAGGTGTGACTATGTGTGCCTCCTAGAGGGTTTCTGGTACTTATAAGTTGAACCATAGGGGTTTAGGGTACGAGAGCTTTCCTAAGGGTTACCTCTTTTTTTTCTTGTTGTTGGCTACATACTTGTGTACATTATTTGTTAGAACTATGGATTTTTTCTGCTTTTGTTTCCTGTTTAATGCTTCTTATTTTATTACTTTCCTTGTATTCATTGACTTTTAGGAAGAAATTGTTGGGTGATTGACTACTGGGATAGTATATCACACCCTATTTGGTCCATGATTTTGGGCCCAAGCAGACTACATTTCTACAGGTATAGATAAGGGAAAGCGCCCTTCTACTTCAGCATCTTGATTGTACTGGAGTTGGAGAGTATGGGACCGAGCCGGGGCTCGCGATGATGAGGAGATTATTTTGTTTTTCCTTTGCACTTGTTTCAGTTGTATTCTAGCACGTTGTTGTGTTTTCTGCTTTCCATAGATACTTATACATGCTGCATCATTGCCATCATTTCTATATGTATTCATTTATTCTGCTATTTGGTTTATGTTGTTATGCATGTTGTTACTATTTCCGCTATTGACTATTGTTTTTCCATTGTATACCTTACCAAATGAGGGCATAGTTTCCCCACCAACTCACCAAGGCCCCCGTTGATAGTCGGCAGCCTCTGGCGTTTGGGGAAACGTGCTTGATGTCATGTGGCGAATCAGGTATGGGACACCAGTGGAGGGGCTCCGGATTCGGGTCGTTAATATATATATATATATATATATATATATATAACGATTATCAGTGAACAAAATTATAGGAAAATTTGTTTTTGGAGATCATGTCTAACACATTTATAGCTTGTGTAACATCAATGATTCTCTATAGAAACTCTATTTACACATATTAGGACCTAGAGATTCTAGTTTTTTTGAAATTATATAATGGTTAATTGGGTAACATTTTTGGTAGATTTAATGGGGATTGATTTTGACTGAGAATGAGTGTTCAAAAGTAATTATGATTCAATCAAAAAGTGTTGTGGGTGGTTATTCACAGGGTATTAGATATGAAATTATATAATATTATATTAGTGATAGTTATTTGATAGTGTTATAGAAGATGTCCAAATTTGTTTTAATAATATTAAATATATTTTTATATATGGTAGATATAAGGCCTAATGGAACATGTATAATTTTATTTAGTGGATTAGGGATATTGAGGGAGATATAACCTATTACAATATATATATATATATATGAAATTTATATACATATTATAATTGAATATCATTGAATGAAGATTTTATTTCATACATTACGAGGGTTTATAATTTCAAGATAGTGTCATCCTTGACAGAAAAATGTAAATGATTTATCAATTGAATAAGTCAACTATGTATGTAATCATTTAATATTACATTAAATGAAAAAATCATGTAGTAAGAAATTCCATAATAAATTATATGAATGGAATAATCTAGTGTCATAATAATATAATTATACATATCTATTTAATTAAAATCATTAACATTGAATGGAATAATGATAAATCTCATCTAAATGTAGAATGATTTACTAAATCAATAGATAAACAATAAATAGGGGATTCATTTTGTCTTCAATTTTCTGATCTTTATTAATAACATATAATGGTTATTATAGATGTTCAAATTTCTATTCATTTTGAATTATTTCATTTTACATATTTTGTAATTTTTCTATCACATAGTATTCATTTATTATTCTAGGAAGATCATGGAAATGGGGATTTAAATCACTTTTACATACTTGACATCCATCCAATGTTATGAAAATTAAATACAACATAAATGGGTTGGGGAGGGACATTGCCAAAATAAGTCATTGTGGTTAGATATAATGGATGTTCATGGTCACCACAAAAAAAAATATATTATCTCACCTAGGGGGAGAAGAGATCTAGTTCTAAAAAATTTGAGATATTGATTATATATGGTGGAATATAAAGTAATATTGTCTGCCATATTATTTCCCTCTCTCAATGTTTCGGTAAAAAAATGAATTTATTGAGTAAATTATGGAACTTGTGAACTAAATGGGTTATATCCCAATAAAATGAGATCAATCCCTATATTGAGCAAATGATAACATAGAATTATATCTCTACGTAATCCATATAAATAAAATCAGATATTATAAATTTAAACCCCTTGGTAATTGTTATGAATTCTACCACGAGGGAGTCTATATGGCTATTGAATAAAATAAAAGTGTATATAATGGAACCACCGTGATCTCGAATATCCCACCCCCCCTGAATAAACTACCAATATTTATCTTTAGTCATCCATAAGGAGGAGTCCATATTACCCAATTACCTTGAGATGGAATCCTATAAACCTTGGTATTATGAAAAATACCAAACCTGTGCCACTTACGGGAGGGGACAGAGCCCAATATTTTTGAAATGGGACTAGCTCTACCAAAAAACATCTAACCCTACCCATTAGAAGCAACATTTATCTATAAATTCCTTCATTTTTGGCCTTGATATATTCATTACACATACACCAATAACCAATTACCATTTACATTTATTTCAACATAATTTCATAAGAATTTTCTTCTCTTCCAAGAAAACATGATTAAAAAAAGTCTCAAGAACATCCATGTATATCCCAACCATTGGAGAAGTTATATCCACTCCAAATAGAGGTCACACATTCACCTTCGATCTATAATTTTCTTTCTAACTCTTCCCTTTGTCATGACAACATGATAACATGGATAAAATTTAGATGAACTTTTGTCACATCACCTAATATGTTGGGGGAGAATGGTTGTGGATGCACTAGATAATCAAATTTAGTTTATAAAAAATATTGTTGAATTATAAGATATTGAAAAAGTCATCAGTACTAATTTCCAAATACATGACCTGATGATACCACGTCAATCATAAGAATCCAACATATGAACTAGTGTATTTTTTAAGGTTTTGTGGATATATATACATGTACTAAAAAACCACTAGATGATGGGTGTTCAATATGGCATGGATGTGGAATAGGAATATACATTATTGAATACTGGAGAGTGCATAATCTAGATATATTGTGAATCCCATCACATTCCACACCAAATTATCAGTCTATATGTTTATAATGCCACACCCCACTATCCTATATGATTTTTTTTGAGATTATAAATGTTGCAATGAGTTGATCCCAAATCCTTGAACAAGTTCTTATTATGAAATTAAAAACTTATTCTATATAATTTTCGTGTTTCCCCATATTTCATAGAAATAAACGATTCCTCTAAATAACAACCCTTCATAATATACCAATCCAATTTATCTTAGGGTTAGTTCTTGTATTCCATTAATATTCTAACATTATAACTTCTATCGCAGCAACCCATGTCATCATATACCGTGAGTCTCTTTGGAACCTAAATTTCACCTGGTAATCCTAGATGAATCCATCAAATTTATTCAATATGTTTTAAAATGGTGTTTTAGGTAATCTTTTTGCTGAATAAACATTCAGGGAAATTGAGGATAGGAAACCATTGACCTGGGTGATACCCCACAAGGAGAGATAAATTTTTCTCAAATTATTTATATTTGAAGAGATTATATCATCTTTCCCATCAAAGTATTTAATTCATATCATACTTTGGGAAGTTGGTGCTGCTAAATAATTCATGGAATATATTATCTAGGGACCCCTAGCCCACATCAATCCTCATATACTTTCTAACTACGTAGGACCTTGGGAAAATTCCACTACTCATTCCAAAGTTGATGAGTTGACCACACTATTTTCAATATAATTCAATAATCTAGTTGAGAACATGTATGGACTGATTTTTTCATTTATTTTAAATGATAAAGTCATCATAAATGAAAATGTAACAACACATAGGGATATTTTTTCAAAAAAGGAATGGTCATTCCTGCTCCTCACTACTAAAGATAAATAAATACTTATTGAACGATTCTTGGATCATAAAAAAATGGGGAGGGGGGTAGTGAATCTCAATATCTTAGGCCTCAAAATGAATTGAATAATCCATATCTATTACCTTTAATGTTGACCAAAATCCATGGGGATCTAAAGAATATGAAAAAAATGATCAACCAATTATTCAAGGAATCCCACACACCACATGACTCAACTAATAAACCTCCACACCACCATGACATATTCATTATCCACATAAATCTAGATGGATATATTAGAGCTCATGGACTTGTTATGATTTCATTTCCCATTTCATGGGATATTGGAATTGTTGTTTCAGTCAACCATCCTTATATAAAAGATTGTTTTTTTTCAGATATTCATTTATGATGATTCACCAATTTCCTTCTGTTAATAATAGTGATGAAGAATTTTTAGAGTAAATATCAAATACTGTTTTTTGATATTTCTTTAATAATTATTAATAATTATCTTTTAGAATATGGATCAATGTGGTGGAACATCACACACTTGGTAATAATCCTCCTAGAATATAATCCTGACTTCATCCCACCTGATCCCTTTTTATGAGATCCCAGGATGTATTATAGAAAAAAAATTAAAAACAATTTGTAATATCTTTAATTCAATAATTAAGGCAGTTAATGACTCCCAATACCTTCTACTCGTCTAGAATTACTACAATTGTTTTTATTTTATTATATATCACATGAAGGATAAAGTAAAAATTTTCAGTGTTCCCTCTATGGTATCAATCGTGTATGATAGAGAAAAAATATTTACTGAACACATAAAAATGGGATACATCCATTCCTCCTACCATATGATAATCTCTGGTGAATGACCCATCCTTGGGAAGTATATTTATATTAGTGGAGTGTATTGTCTCTTTCATTCATTCCTGAAATTAATTGGTGTTTTTCTTCAATGTAATACGATTTAATTTTCATTAAATATTAGTATAAGTACAAAATTATTTGTGAGATGTGGGAATGAAATAGTACAACCCATGAATATATTGGATTAATTTTTACACCTTATGATTTAGTAATAATAGGAATGTTGGGTGAAACTAATCTCACATGGGACTCCTTCCTCTATGATAATGGGAATTGAAGTTAACCCAATCCCTTATTAGACTATGTCATTTAGCAATTTATTGGTAGTGTTCATTGAATTATTTGTATGAATTAATCTTTTTTATTTTTGATACATATTTATAATTTCATTAATTTTTTCCCATTTCCTTATTAATTTTTCTATTTTTACATCTTACACTATTATTTCATGATATGTGTTGCCTTTATAGAGAATAGATGTCCTCCTTTCATAATTTATGGAAAACTCTTATAGTCCAAATTTCTATTTAATTTTAAACATATCCCATATTATGTATATATATATATATATCATCAAATACATAAAGATGTGATTCTATTTTTTACTCTACATAGGACATGATGTCACCACTTTAATATTTTTATTTATCCAATGATATTAATATATTTATAACATATAACTAGACTATAATGGGTTATTGAGGAGTAATATTAGAGGTGATTATTCCTATGTTTTATAAAATATTATTCTGGTATAATTTTTCCTCAATCATAATAATATAAATGGTCTTTCTATATGTTTTTATTTTTTGGTAAAAGTAATGTAAACATTTTTTTAATGATTAAAAATAATGATATGTTTACCATGGGTCACTATATCAATCTTTTATATAAAATAGGTATAAAAATATATAATATTTAGTTATTATTTTCCAACAAATAATTATTTTCCTAAATTATAACACATATCATAAAGAAGGTATGATTCTACTCTTAGAACTCAGATACATGAACCAATTCCATTGGTTAATAATTATTTACCCCATACCAAAAATTCAAATATCTTGAAAAAAATTCCTGATGCTAGAATCACTATACTTATTCCTATATTATTCTTCATAAATATTATCTCATCCCATATTTCAATCCATTTGATCATGAAAAATCACTCCATGTTAAGTAGTATTTATATTACCGTAATCTAAAATGGAAATCATAGGGTGTGATATGTTGAAGTTACTATTTAGGAAATTATAAAATCCTAAACCTAAGATCTCGATTCTACTATATTATGAAAAAGATTGAATTTTTACACATTCCCATAAAATACATCGTGTGAAACACTAACAGATGAATTTTATAAATTTTATTTTGAAAACATATATCAGTTTATGTTGGATATGTAAAAAAAATATCAAAAAGTTTTTTGACTACTCAATTTAAAAACATTTCATAATCATATATCATGTTGGTGGGAATTAGTTATACATAATCTAATATAGATAATGTCAAAAAAATATTTATTTTAAGGGACATTATAAAATATTTTCCTTATTTTCTTATTTTTATATATATTGTACAAAGACCCATTTTTCTTACACAAATTACTATATGGTTTTTAATAAATATATATATATGAAAGCACAATTCAAATATTGAGAGACCTAGTTTTTTTGGAATCCTAGGTTAATAATACAACAAAGGGAAACTAATATGAATGGACTGTATTTTAATATCAATAATGAGATATTAAATCACTATGAGAATCAAAAAATAAAAATGATATCACAAATAATAAAAAACAAAATGGGAGATCTATACAATCCAATTAGGGAGTAAACATGATCATGAAGCATGCCATATGATTCAAAGAGAATAACATGATACCAACACAATATGGTCTCAAGAAAAATCATATGGGAGTTAGACATATGAAATATGGAATCATAAGATGATGGATGTATAGTAAAGTCAACACAAAAATAAATCATAATATAATCATAATTCAAGGAAAACCACAAAGAAATGTCATGGATCACAGCATATGATCATGAATTATGTTTACTAAAAAATTTCGTATATATCATCCCATGGGGCTAGATAATTACCCAATTAAAAGTAAAATATATCTTTTTTGAAATCCACATGATATGTACTTCAGTATGTCTTCCATAAATGGAAATCTAAAATGGGGAATAAAAATAAAAAATGCCCATATAAATAAATGGGACATTTAATCTGGACTTATATCACAATCATTTGAGATTAAAAAATGATTTCTAGGAGATGAATAAATTATATAAATATAATGGTAGTATATGAATAAATAATCATAGTTTCAAAATATTGCTTTTATTTAATAAAAATTTCATGTCAATAGACAGATAATTGGGTATAGAAATGAACATTAAAAGATATTTTTTGATGAATTTTATAAAATATTTTGATGAAATAATGAGTATGAAATTTTCCTGGATAACTAGATGTAATCCCAAATGTTAATCCACATAATATTAAAATATTTAATTAAATTTTTAATGTAGATAATTTATTTTAAAAAATATTGCAAAATAGAAATAAGGGTTAAAAAAATTAACCCACAATCAGTTTTGATTTCAACGAAGGAATTGATAAATAAACATAATTATTTCATAATACCACTACAAGAATAAAGAATAATATACTTATATATATATGTGAAATTTGTAAAAAAAATTATAGGAATTTTTAAATATCAAATAGAAAGATAATTTTAGTTAATGAGGGAATGTTCATACCGAAAATAAAATAGTCTAGTTTAGAGAGATCCCTTCCCTTAGGTATATAATCATTATAGAAATGAATTTGACATCTAGAACAATCTTAATAAAAATGGTTATTAAATCCATCCAACCCATTTAAATTTTTATTTAACTTACTATAATAATAATAGGTTCTTTTATAACTATCACAATTAGGAATAATATTTACCTTCTCTATTTAGAGGGAATTTGTTCAATGGATACAATAAAATATTTCATTTTGATAATTATTAATTCCATTTTGGTGGGGAATAAAAATTCTGATGTGAAAATAAATGATATTCATTTCCATATAGAAATTTAAATAGACCCATATACCCATTTTTTCTAAAATATGGTTTATTCATATAGTAATTTAGTTAATGTTATATAATTAATTCGTATATGTTGTTTTAAATAACACAATGAACAATGTGTTTTTATTTTTTATTATTAAAATATGATCATTCAATGATTAAAAAAATTTATATAAATATTTTGGGAAATTTATATCATTATAAGTGAATTTAAACCATATATGAATGATATAATTGAAATCCAAATATTATCAACTGTGAGGATATGAACATAAATCATTTGGAAGATGATTTAATTTTTAGAATATTATAAGAGAATATTGGTATATTCTATAGATACAAATATAAGTATTATATGCTGAAAAAATTGATGTCGTCAATCCATGTGGATAAATAAGGATTGAGATAATAGATTAAGGAAATAAATAATGGGTTTCATTGAGATTTTTTACTTTTACATTATATGAATCCTCTAAAGATTATAGTTAATTAAACTTGGGATTTGTATTTATCAATGAACAAACTTTTAATGGATATGGGATGTAGATTAGGGTATAGTTGGTTAATTCTTTTTTAAGATTAAATTTTTATAACATGTAATGGTACAGGGTGGTGAGGTATCATACATATAATACATGGATAATGTTTTTTAATATCAAATTCATTAATTTTTTTGTTTTTTACATAATATATGATTAATATTTCTTTTTTTGTGACTATATACATTAACTAGTGTATATATGTTATAAATAATGGATTTTTTACATCATACCATACGTAATAGGTAATGCAGTTAACTAATAATCATAAATTATGAATTATATAATATTTCACACATCCAAAAAATTAAGATTACATTAGAAGAAATAAATAATACCCCCTAATAATTTTTCAATTTGTAGATTCAAAAAATTAAATGGTTTATTGTAATATAACATTATATATATTATAAATAAAATTATTTAACTCACTCAATTTTCTGGAAATAAAATTTTATATTATGATATTTTTTTGGACACTTTAAATTTTAAACTAGTATATAAAATTTGATTATTATTTTAATGAACAGAAATTTATCTTATAATTTATTTTCATGAAAATAAGGTAAATATGATAACATTATTTTTGGAAATAAAAATTGAAATATAACATATGGGTCTTATAAAAATTTCTAATGTTAGATTATAATTATTTTTGAAAAAAATTCATAAATGATTTAAAAAAATACATTTTCCTTCTCTAAATAACAAACAATTATTTTAATCATTCGAGATTATAATAATATTATAATTATTAGGTAACCATTCCAAATAGTTATTCAACTATTCCAACAGTCATAAAAGTTTTCTAATTTTTAGAACTCTAATTGTAGTATGGGTTCCTGATATTCTATAAACGCCACAAATTTCATACATTATTCATTCAATTATAATTTTTCTTCAAGATTATATATATATTCTCAATTTAAAAATTAATATTCCAATGATTATATTCTACTCCATCTTTATAGTTTTTTTCATGTGTGCGATCATTCATGGGGATCAATCAAATCAGAAGTTTCATATTAAAATGCAGTTATATTTTATTTTTTTAGTACGTTGACATATTTTCAAATCTAATGGGTATATTTGTTTTTTAGATATGAAGATCAAATTAACATAACAAAAATTTATATTTCTATATGTGTTTTTATATAATATATATAATATTATATTAAAAATACATGTTTTCTATAATTAGATTGGTAAATTCCATTGAAAATATTATGGTTTATTATATTCTCCTCACATTAATAAATTTTATTCATGAAGTTTTTTTACATAAAATGTTTCAAATATGTGATTTAAATTGTTCTTCATTCCATCCTTATTTTCCCATATCACATCCTCACACATATATTTCAATCATGATACTTTACTCATGATGTATTCATATTTCATAAATAATTGTCTCTATGTCCCATATTCCTCAAAGGTTTCCCCCAAAAGAGATATTGTTTTACAACTAAAAAAACATCTAATTTTTTTATATTTGAGTGATATAGTATATACTAAAAAACTGTATGTTTAATACATCATGTAGTTGAAATATGGTTGATGTTAGTTCTAATTGATAGGCAACATCGTTGATGTGATTAAGAATCCCAAATTGGTCATTGTAGCTTGGAAATAGATTTCCCTTTTTACCAGATAACATGGATATATTACATTGATATATGAGGAAGAAGAAATTGTATACAACCTCAATTAACAACTCTAAAAGATTATATTCAAAATTTACCTCCTATCGTCATTGAGCAGTCTCAGTGTCCCACTGAATTGTCAAGATAATTTCTTCAATATATTCATCCATTTCAGTTCACAATAGATTTTGTTCACAAACAATATCCAAACGACAAGGTATTATAAAAAAATTATAATGTTAATTATATGAATCCAATTTTGTTATTTATTCAATGATTTTATTGTTTGATTACTCAAATAGTGGAAGTTGGGAATCTCATCCCCCATTCAATTCCGTCAAAAAACACTCAAATTGGCACAAGGGTCTAGATAGTTGAGTAATATTTACTATAATTTAGGGGTAATAATTTTTATTAATGTCTATACTTTTATCTAAATATTGTTATATAACTTTACCAAATGTCGAGGTATGTCATTGATCACTATAGGAAATAATCGGTAGTTTTTCCATACAGCCACACCACTCCTATAATAAATATCATATCACCTTCCATAGATGGATACATGATATTTAATAGAAATGAAATTACTATTAATCATGGTATAATCCATCAAAAAATATTTAGAATTGGTTCATCTATATTTTTATATATGATCAGTGAAAAATATCATAGTGATGTTTTCCCTTTTCAATGTAGATATGTGTTATGGCTACATCATACCCATGTAAATTTACCATTCTTATTTATCATGGTATCATATATAGAAAATATATTTAAATAAATAATTCATTATTCATATTGTCCTATTAATTCTGACATCGTATATCTTGATATATCTACACACTCGCAATCTGTATTGATAAGGATGAGTTACGTTAAATATTAACCAAATCATACATTATCGTAGGATTTTATGGTTCAGATAGTCATAAAAAATTCCTTAAATTTATCATTAATTGTTTTAAAAATCATATGATTTATGTTATAAAATATCATTTACCTTATTCTAAAATTCTATATAATCGCATTTATCATACTTTCTCTTCTCTAGTTGGGATAGTTGACCAGTTATTTGATAATTCAATGATGGAAATCCTTCATTTACGATTCACATGTCCATCATATACATGTCTAAGATAAAAATAACACCCTAGACATAGATCATGGATAAGGTATCAGTATCCTTTGTTATAATAGATTTGACCACATTATTTGTGTCCATTATATGGTATTGGATATCACATTAATAATCCTTAAGTAGGTAGAACTATCATTCATTGCAAATATTAATCTCTTTTTATGTTAATATATACTTAAGGATATTTTGTTCATTAAACATTTCAGAAATCTCTCCACATTCTTAATGAAAATAAATTTTAAATACAAAGAATATTTAGACATTCTCCAGATCTTAGATTGGGTTTTTTAGTAAGAATATTCCACTTCCATGAGGGTTATTTTATAAGATTTTGATTTTTCATCAATAAAGACATAATAATATTATTTATGATTGTATTTACACCATGAAATATTCTCCCATAAGGTTTGTGTGAGTATTAGTGCAACAATAATCATCTATTTTAAAACCATAAATATTCTTTATCATTAATCAGTCTAAACAAGAATTACTCCTCCCTAATTTAGTTTATAGGGGGGTTTAAAATTCGAATATCTTTCTAAAAAGCATTTTTTTACAAAAACCAAATCCATGGAAACAAAAAATCACCATTATATATCAGGGTTCTATCCTCTCATCAGTTTTATTTGTATTTTAAGGGCTACATATATCCATTTTATCATGATTACATGCTTCAAGAATTATTCTTCCTTCTACCAGAACTCAGATTTATTTTCCATTACATATATATTATTCTTTTTTAATGTTTTTAAATGTTTACTCACCATTTCTTCAAGATCCTCCTCAATTTTAGAGTATATCATATTTTCATCTATATAATTCAAAAAAAAATTCAATATATTATATAAATATTGTATTCATTAAATTCATTAACATCAATGGAGCATTAGTCTGTCTGATGGAAATTTTTATAAACACATTGTGTCTAAACTTCATTTGAATGGAATTATTGGTTATATCTTTCTTAATTAAATTCAATTAGCGACATACAAAATGAAGGTCCAAAACTAAGAATTACTGGGCCACGTATAGTTGGTTAAACATGTGATGAATCCAAGTAAGATTATTCATATTATTTATATTTATTTTATTCTATTCTTGATATTAAATGTAGACCTGAATTGAACCATCAATCTTTATTAAAAATAATATCATCACTCCCTATGAGGAATAACTAAGACATATAAAACCCTTATACACTATATCTTCTAACTAAAACTTATGTCTTCTCAAATCAATGCATGTAATAGATTATTGTATCCTAGATATGGGTTGGTATATGGGTATAATTTCAATTGAATAAATGACTTATAAGTCATTAGGGATATGATAAAACTCATAATGGAATACATCAGTATAGTTCATTATAGTGGGTATAACGTTAATCATGCTTCTATCATTTTACCCAATCATTTTGATATGAATGTTTTATCATATAGAATAAATATCCACCCATTCGAAAATGATTCAAAAGATTATTCCTCCTCTTATTTACAAATATATAGAATTAGAGGATTTTAGATCAAATCAATAGTGATAACCATTTATTGAAATATTGGATTTGATTTATATAGAGACAATTGAATGATTTCAAATATAATATAAAATTTCATTAGAAGAAACAAGGAAATATTTTGATGGAGATTCTATCCAAAATAATTTATTATAAAGGTGTTATATACATCGGATGAAGTAATTACACTATTATTATCATAGATATCCTACCACCCATGTTATTAGGTGGTATTTTTATATTTCTAATAATCATTTATGGTTTTTAAGAGATTGTAGAAGTAGAATCAAATAATAGATTTTTTTTATGAATGAATAGCAATCGTAGTTGTTACCAATGTGTTGTTGGGATCCACCAACGTAGTTATGATTATATATTACCTTATATTTTTAATGGAATGTCGATGTTTTCATTATTGAATATCATCACTAACTTTTATCTTATGTAATTGGTCTTCAAAATGTATGTGTTCCCCATTGTTAAAAATTATGATTACGTGTTAGGGGTTGACCATAAACTTCTTTTCTTTTACAACATTAGTGGGATTCTTCCTCTCTATCCAAATTTTATTATCCCAATTTCAACTTTTCAATCTTTGAATAATAACATGGATTACATGAGGAGGTTTATATGGTGGTTCTACAAAAAATTGGCATGTGGGAGGTCAAGTATTCTTTCCTACATGGGATTTAGCCCTTGATCCTCTGGATTAAAATCCATTTTTTGGTCCCCAATGCAATGATATCACTAGTATTCACCAATAAATATATTGAATTAAAGGGATTGATAGAAAACATGTTCATAGAGGTCTTACTATAAAAATAGGTCATCCTTTATAGAAATAGATTTAATATACTAAATAGGTCTTTGATAATGTTGGATGTGTACTATGAATGATATTAGAATTTTCCCCTTTTACCCAAATATAATCATTTTCATTCTTTCAAATCTAATGATATCATATAATTATTTAATTTAGATTTTTGTTGTAAAAAATTAATACATAAATACGTTATAAATCTATAAAATTATTAATATAAACATTAGTTATCATGTTATTAATTATTTTCTACCACTAATTAGATTCCCCCTCAATGTGATTAATGGATACTAAAATTTAACTTTTTTTTGAATTAAATAATATACCATATTTTCTAAATGGATTTAATAAATTTTTTCACAATGAAGTGGTACGAATATACACTAATGGTTAAAGGTCATTATAAAATAAAACACTAAACCATAGCTTTCACTTCAAAAAGTGAATGAATTCATTCCAAATGATTCACTAAAATTTTTATAACATGAGTCTATTGATCTATTACATCTATGTGGTTCTTGGATCTTGCAGTTATTAGGATAGAAATTTAATTTTGGAAAACATCCCTTTTCCTAACATAGTTGTTGTTGCCATGATTCCTCTTACTTACCACCAGAAAATAATGTGATGAAATTAAATTATATATGTTAATAATGAAACAAAAAAATATTAGTAGAGACAATGTATAAAGAAAAACTAACATATTAATAACATTTATATCCTAACATAAAATCTCTACATTTCTATACTGTTTTCCATGGTATTTTCCTTTTTTTCCTAAAATTATAATCAATTCAACTCCATCATAATTTCTTTTAAATAAATTTTTAAATATTAATTTACAAATCCCTAGGGAGTGTCAATGTAGATTTGTTAAAATGAATATTTTCTCTTCCACTTATAATTGGTTCGGTTAATAACCAATGGTTCATTTTAGAAATATTAACCATATGAATATATGGTATACATCTACATACAATTTTCGTATCTGGAAAAGAAGAAATTGCTTTCAAACTACTCACTCACAACATCACCAAAACATTAAGATATTTTTAAATATTTCAAATTTTCCCTAGGGTTATAACTAAAAAATTATTGGTTTAATTCCAAATATAAACTAGTCATGTATGTAATACAAACGATATAAAACCATGTCTATTATTAATATTATTAGATTAATCTTAAATTAATATCAAATAAACATATGTGAAGGATCCAGAGTCCTTGTGTCATTGGAACACTTGGTTTATAATATATTAATTTGAATCCAAAAAAACTGGTATTTAATCTCTATAATGATACCTGAAATAAATTTGATATTATAAAACTATATAGGACATCCTAGTGAAATTATAATTATATGCCGTGACATTGAATTCCCATTAATAGAATAAATGTGATGAATAATGTTGAAACATGATTCAAATGTAATAGAATAATTCCATCAATAAAAATTATCAAGAAGAATCACATTAGATAATGAAATTATGACCATGTAATCGTAAGATCATATAATACAAGAATGTGGAAGAAAAATAAATCATGGAATAAGAATAAGTTATGAATTTAATGGTAGAAAATACCACATTAAGAAGAGAGTCTCATCAAGGATTTGGTTTTCTCCCTAATCCCTTAAATCTCATCTTATGAGATATAGTCACTATACAATGATTAAGAATTCTTTATTGGAACAACAATAATAAAATTAACATTCACATATGAACCAAATATAGAAATAAAAGATATAGAATAAACATAAGAAATAACATTTGAAGGAAATTGGATACATAATAATTCCAAATATCATAATAAAATGAGAATTCATAATGATACTAAAGAGAAGAAAGAAATATAATTTTTGGTGTGAATGTATTAATAAATAATTATAGGACCAAAATATGGTTTTTATTTTGTAAAATATAAGGATAAATGGTATAAAATTTAGTATAAATATCAAATTTAAAAATGGTATTTTCTGAAATCTATTCGAAACTTTTAAAGAAACAATGATTACATAATTTAATTTAAAGATAGAGCTAACCAATAATCTAAATAAAAAAATCATTATTATTTTAAAAGAAGTAATTTCTATAAATAATGCCTTTAATATATTCTTAAATAAATTATTAAGGATAAAATTATTACACTTACTCGTGCTGGTTTTAATATGGCATTAAGAAATACACAGAAGACATGTACAATCTTATCAAATAATGGAGAACATGATTGTTATATACGTAGGAAGAATATATAGAAAATTGATAAGAATTACATAATTTAAAATATAATGAGTATTTGAGCTTAAATGGGAGAGGTCAAAACATAAATAAAATATGGTGGTTTAGAGAAATCATTTAAAAAATGTTATGAATCATTTTTCACTTTCATTTAATGTATTTAATAATCAAATTAGATTTATTAATTAAGTAATTGAGAACTATTTAAATCTATATTTCATTTTATATATTTATGTTATGACCATATATAAAAATTTTATTTTTATGTCTTCCATCATTTTGTCTCTTTCAAGTGCATTCGTTTCATAGTTCTGTTAGACATATCACAAGTAGATAATGGTTTTTTTAATATTAAATTAATTAATCAATTACTGTTTGTCAAGACTGTCCATAGTGATGATTTTTTGATATAATATTTAGTGAATTTTAGTTTAAAATAATGGGGGATTAAATCATCCCAAAATGGAATAAATATTTAATCATAAAAACAATGCTAAATAATATAATTTTGCATATTTCACAATTCATAATAAATTTAATAATTTTAAAAAATTACCATAAAAATAATGATGACCATTTTTGATGTATAGAATAAAAAAAATAATTTTTTGATAATATGTTCTTTATATTATAGGTTTAAATATAAAATTGATGAGATTATTTGTCTAAAAATTAAAATATTGGTATTATAATCATTTTCATGATCCATTCAAATTAAAATATTGTATAGTAAAATTAAATTATTTTATGAAATAAAAAGAATAATTTTTTTAATCAAAATTTATGATTGTAAATATGTTTTCAAAGCATTATATATTTTATAATAGTTAACATGAACAAAATTTATAATAAAAAGTGTTATTTTTTCAATTTTAGATAATACATTTATGTAAATAATGATATTAATATTTCATATTTTAATTTTATCATACACTAAGAAATTATTTTACAAATATATAAGTGAGGATTGTATTCTAATGGGCATTTACTATTCCTAAGAGTACTATTACTATTCTAGTAGAAATATTTATATTCGAATAGTGATATTTATAATAATCATTTGGAATAATTACATTAAATAAATTCTATAGATTTCAGTCTTACATCGATTCATTCTATTTTACCTCAAGGTTATATATAAATTAATTTTCAAAAATAATATTTCTTTACTAATATTATTATTCATTTTCACAATTTTGTTTCTTAGTGCAATCATATTTTGGTACCATGGATTTATAATGTTTTATAATATAATTATCTTACTTTTTGTTGCATACCCATTATAATAATTCAAATTCTTAATGAAACATGTGTTCAATAAATTTAATGTTCTAATTAATATAATTAATTGATCCATGTTTCTATTATGTGTTTCATGTGCATTATATATGATTATATTACTAAAAATGGGGAAATTTTATACTCAAAATGGAAAATATCATTGATAAAATTATTATTTTGTGAACATATAATATAATGGGATATAGTTATATTTGCATCAATTTGGGAGATCTTATAGATAAAATTTAGTCATGAATAAAAATTTATGTTCATTTTTTTTAAATTGTGGGGTGAGGGAGTTTTACCTTATTCTTGGTAGTATCATTCAAGATGTTGATTATGCACATTCTGGAAAGTGTTCTCATTTGTGCCATTCCTATTTCGTATACCATTATGTTGGAAAATTATTAGTTGAAAATTAGTAATATATATATATATATAACAGTATATGCGGAGAGTGAAGAAAATATAACCATTATATTAGAATGAAAAAATTATATGGATCATATATTTTAGGTGTCCAATGAATAGATATTATTCATAGATTCATAGATCATAAATGTCCTAACACCCATGTACAGTCATTTAATGGGAATTCATTATGCTCTCATGGATCATATAAAGTATGAATTCCATATTGTAATAGCCTGAGATTTTATGATAAATATTATTTTTAATTACTTTGATGTCTTGTGTTGTACGCTACACCAAAATTAGCTTTTACTATAAGCAACGCCGTATTAGCTTGTAGTATACACAACACTATTCTTGGGTCATGTTACTCACAATTTCATATTCGTTTTGTGGAAATTATTCAATGCAACATTAAGTATAGATTTTGTTTAATGTATAAATGAAATATGTTTTGATTATGTTATATGCAACACCAAATGTATATTTCACTACACGCAGCCCTGGATTGGCTTTCATTACATATAATCTAGACCTTCCCTGATAGCATGTGTAGTATGCAATACTGAGTTTCACTAAATTAGATGTTATTATAATATTATTATGCACTAGCCATTATGAATAGTAATACCAACTTTTTGAAATTTTATATATATTATCATTCAAAATAGAATTCATTTTTTGATTCATAATATCAAAATTATCCTAGGGTGAAATTTTTTGTATTGTTCTGAAAACTTTCAATTTTTGATGAATAGTGAAAACACTAGGTTACAATTTAAAAACCGACATTTTATTTAAATAATTATTTATTTTATTTAAATTTATTTTACGTCAAAATTGATACATAATACCTATATAAGTTAAAATCAATTCATTGGAGTCATTTATTAATAATTGTTGAGATATAAAAATGTTTATTGGACTTTTTACCGTCTTTTACCCACCTCCTAGGAAAATTTGCAAATTTACATAAAACATAATATTACCTCTTCTGTGAATGGAATTTCAAAAATCTGAGGGACACAGTTGATGTTAGTAAGTAAAATTTGGTTCAATGAGATGAAAATAATGTTTGGTAAATAGTATCTTTTTACTTTTATTTACCATAGTTAAAAGTAAATAGGATAATTAAGGGTAAAAATGATATTATTATTACCCTAAAAAGGTTCCTAATTATATTGGATAAGTGTATTTCGACCAAAAAAACCTTAGGGATAAAATATTATCATTTATGTCCACTTGGATTAGACTAGTGCATTTAATATTATTTTATTTAAAAATGAGTTAAAATAGTTAAAATAAAAGTTTAATAAATAAAACTTTTTTAATATATGGTTTTTATAAGATAAATTAGAATATAATTATTAAATAGAAAGATAAAAATATTTCCTACATAATGGTATATTATTTATAATTTTTAGACATTAAATAATTTAATTAATTTATGACACAATTATGATACAGTAATTACCTTACTAATGAAATCTTATCATAATGGATGTTATAAATACCCAAATAAATGTTATTTTAAACATTTAATGGATTTTACTAATTTTGTAGGTTAAAATGACATGTTAGTATTGATTTAATTAACTTTTTTCTAACTAATCAGGTGGTCATGA
This sequence comes from Viscum album, assembly GCA_963277665.1. NCBI lineage: Eukaryota > Viridiplantae > Streptophyta > Magnoliopsida > Santalales > Viscaceae > Viscum > Viscum album. Next base: position 1,913,613,920 of record OY728125.1, on the reverse strand, counting down.
TTTTCCCAAAAACAAATTACCAAATATTATCAAAAATGACATAAAATTGTTTTAAAAAAAATATTATATTAATAATTGTTATTTTATTCCTAAAAATCTAAGGTTCATCCAAAATGACTTAGATAGGGTTATAGTTATTATTAATCAACAACTTGGGGTTCTTTTGTCTTGTTATTGTAATTTTATTAACCTTATAGTGTAAGAAAACAAGAAGACACGGTAAAAGTAAAATAATTTAAGTTAAAGTTAAATCGAAATGATAAGGTTAAAATAGTAACCTAAACTTGTAAAAATTATATTGGATGGGAGGATTTCGACCCATCCCCACCTTATATCTGATATAATTCAATTTTGAGCTATTAAAAACCGAATATGACTTTATAATAAAATAATATTTTTAGTTTTTCCAACGGTAGCCCTCTTCTCCCTTATAAAAGGGCACCTCCTCCCTCTCCTCCTCACACCAGTTTGAACCATCAAAAACGGACAAAACCTTCAAAATTTTCTTCTCCAATTCCCTATAAACATCCTAGAGGTCCTAGTCTTCTTAAAATACCATCCTTAGTGCTTTTAGAGGAGGTTAAGAAGAGGCGTGTCAAGGAAGAAGTAATATCAATTACCGATCCTTTCCAATTTCATTCTTCTTCAAATTCTTCTTACATAGTTGTTTCATTATAAAGTAATAATATAATTATAACTCATATTATGATATGTTATTATAAATATGAAACAACCCTATTTCACCTCTTATCCATCCAACAGAAAATGAAATCACTGCACGTGCGTATGTACTGAATACCGTCTCCACGCCATGTTGTAATATGTTTTCCACCACTACCTTACTTTGATGGGTATAATGGTGTAATGAATATGTATATATGATTATTGTAAAGTGGTATTTATTCTGAAATAGTATACATACACATCAATACAATTCCACAATCTTGGGAATGATATCATCGCTAATGTGTACGTATGACCTACCGTCCCCATGATGTGATGCGACTCATTATACATAATCTTCATTGCATAATGATTATATAAATGAGTTTAATGAATAAATATGATATATATTGCACTAATACCACTCTGGAAATGAGTTATCTATAACCTAAAAAGAATAATAGGAATTTATTCGACAAAACATGCATAAGAACAAAATGAAATAAACACCCAAATAACAAGTAACAATGCAATAATACTAATAAGTAGCTAAGAATATAACCATATATGATATCATAATAATGTGTAAAATTCTTGAATAAGTCAATAACATTATATAAATCATTTTACAGGATGTTTGGACACGTACAAAGCAAATCCGACCTGAGGTAAGGGAAAATATCACAATCTCATTTTTATCCGAGATTGTTTATAATTTGGAATTTGCTGGGTTGAATTTATAATCCACATCCATGTTTCCGAAATATTTACTATTATTTCTATCCACCAATTTTTTTTAAAATCCTATTTTACCCTTCAGTGAGTATTTAGTAAAAGATATGAAAGGAATCTTTTGTTCTTTTTAGTATGAAGTACTTTTTTGACTTTTCTGGTCAAAGTACGAGAAGAATGTTTTTTAACTTATCCGACCTGAATGGATTTTTAGAACATTATTTACATGAAGCTTACTTTGAAAGTTTTCATGTTTATTTTTAGTCAACTTATTTTATATTAAGATTGTATGACATGTTAAGAAAGGAAAATTGTATTTGTAGTAGAAAGGATATTTTTCTCAAGAATGGAGTCCAAGCTTTTTATCAAAATTATTTTCCATCTAAGACAATATAGGGTTTTGTTTCTATCCCTATTTTTACATATATTTAATTATGTTATGATGAAATTATGTTTATGATGTCCTTTTATCATGTATGAATTATGTAATAATGGAACGATGATTATGAATCCCATTCTTATTACATCGGATATGCTATGATGTATGATTTATGATTTTGTGGCACACATAAGAATGGTTTCATTATGAGATGGGTGGGACCTATATATCCCTACAATGTATTGGGTAATGATTTATATCTCATGAGATAGACATGGCTAGAAAGGTAAGTTAATCTGGTTTCGTGTTATAGGACTGAAATGTAGAGTGAACTCAATTCAGAAAGGGACTTTGTCCTCTAAGATGGTATTGGCAGCAATTCCTTGGCTACTATGGAAATCATATCATGTGCTTACTATTTTTCCACAATTCCATGTTTTATTCACATGATATTTTATCATTATTGATGTCCCTTTATGATATACGCCTTACATTCTTTCAAGATTTACGTCTTTGCTCAAGATTTTGACGAGTAGATCTTATGTTCATGTTTTTGCATTGTTTTATATTCTCTATGTTTACCCTTACTGAGCATTTGAGCTCACCCTTTTTATATTTTCTTTTCCCCAGGATATAAATAATATATTTAGGTACGAAAACAAAAGGGTAAGATCATTATGGGAGATGTTGAAGATCTTTCCCCATGATTAGAAGATTATGTTCCATGTTTCCAAAGACACTAAAATTTTACGATCCGTGAGTGTTGGTTTTTTTGTTATGTATTATGTATTCTGCAAAAGTAATGTAATGTCCATGTACGTCAAGCTTTGGGTCTCCAAATTTGGTATTAGAGGAGAGTTTTAGTCATCCTTTGGAAACTGGGATGCGAAAACTTTAGTGAAATCACTTGAGATATTTCTAAGGTATTTGTAGGGTTGCCTCTAAGGTTAGGTATATGTATAGGATATAGTCTTAGAATAATGATAACGATCATGAATAACCTAGGATTAAACCCATGATGTTAGAGATTGAAAGTGATCCCCTTGATTATGTTGTTTTCCTAGTATGATTTATTCCTCTCACACTATTCTTTTTGGGGCTTAGAAAATGGATAGAAACCAGAAGATTCATGTTAATGGAGAATATGACAGATAATGGAATGATATTCTTCAGGATAAAGCAAATGAAAAAGGATATGGAAGGTGAAACATAGTTATTATTACTAATAAGAAATCTCATAATACGATCAATAATCTCAACTTTGGTAAGATTCCTGGCTCAATTAATAAGAGAAATAAGGAGTTGCATGACGATCATAGAGGAAAGAAAGTTCAATTTTCCTCATGTGAATAATGTGGGAAGAGACATCAAGGAGAATGTTTCAATGAACTGGAAGATGCTTTGGTTGTGGAAAAGAAGGAAACAAAGCCAGTAATTGAAAATGAAAAGGATTAGTTAACACTATGGAAAAGGATAATGGTATTGCTAAGACATCAACAATGGTTAAATGTTTTAAATGTGGATTTTATGGGCATTATGAAAACCAATTACCTAAGGAAATGTCTCATTAATAGAATTATCATGGAAGTATGGGTAGTATTTATGTTGATGATGATGAATAGACTACAAATGATCTGTGAGATGAAAGAGTTTTTGAAACTCAGTCAATGGTTTAAAAGGGTAATGGAATGATTTACTTTTATCAAGAGTTATATTGTATAGGTAGTGGTACTATGGAATAAAGACACATATAAGGATTGTTACAATATTGATTTTCCTAAAGTATTTGAATGTATATTTTGAATGGTACCGGTAACCATGAAAGGTTATTCAGATATTTTTTTAAAGTAGATGATATGCGCAAAATGAAAGGATAAGAAGATAATGAGATGTTTGATAATATTCATGAGCTCATGACTGATATAAGGACTATGTGATATTATGGTTTTAGTATATATAATATGTTGGATTTTGGTATGTGGAATGATATAACTTTTGACAGCATTCATTTTTTCACTAAGGTTCAATGGGTATTCATTTTTCAAGAGAATTCATGATTAAGGTATTCACAAAAATATATATCGTATGATATATGGGGGATAAATGATGGTAATCACAAGCTCAGTAGAGGAAATTTCTAGTAATTGTTTTATTTATACTATGAGCTTGGATAAGAAGTATTTTGGATAAGCCTAAAGATTGGAATGGATTATGTTGGACGTTAGTCAGTATTGTTTAAGGCTAGAACTTTTTTTAGATTTTATAATGTAGTTATAAAAAAAGGACAACCTGGAGGACGGGTGACAACCCACCGCGTCGGACAAGGATGTGGGAATCGATCCCACAACTGAAGTGCAACATGCCCTTATCGCCTACCACTGGCCTACAAGAAGTCCATAGTTAGTAGAAACTAGATTTATTTTATTAAGAGTTATGATAGATGAAGTATAAATCCATTTTTGGAACCATATATGTTTAATATCGCTATATATGATCATATGTATATTTGAAAACTTTTGCTAACCTTTTGTTTGAGACATATGGAATGACCCATCATTCTATCACATGATCTGCTAACAATTCACGAATGAAAAATTCAACTTCATTTCTTTAATAGGTGAAGAGGAAATTGTTCAAGGCATGAACAACGGTGAGGTTATACCGAAATAAATAAGTATTTCTTCTCATTCAAATTCTTCAAATTTAGGGAAATGATCTCGAAAACCAAAACTGTTGTCCTAGTGCCCTTATATACAATGAATCATATGGTACCTTAGATCATCACAAATTTATGGATTTGTGATTATTGGCTTTTTCATAGCCATGTTCTATACCACTCTCCATCAGAACATGATGGGAAGATTTTTATTCCATATCCATATTTTAACCTATGTTCTCCTATGTGGAAACCCAATGATTAGTTAATTTGGGTAACCATTACATTTCATACTTTAGTTTTTAAAGAGAAGTTTTGGTATTCCTTTTTAGGATGTCGGTTTCTATTAAAGAAACTTTCAAGTAGTATACCATTTATAAACCCGACAAAATTCGAGGGTGAGATTCATTTTAAGGGGGGTAGAATGTAACAACCTGAGAATTTTTGAGAAATATTATTTTTAATTACTTTGATGTCTTTTGTTGTATGCTACAACAAAATTACCTTGTACTATACGCAACACCGTATTAACTTGCAGTATACGAAACACTATTCTTGGCTCGTGTTACACAAAAGTTCAAGTTCGTATTGAGGCAATTATCCAACGCAACATTAAGTATAGATTTTGTTTATTTTATAAATGAAATAGGTTTTGATTATGTTATATGCAACACCAAACAGAGCTTTCACTACACACATCCCTGACTTGGCTTGCATTTCAGGCAATCAAGAACTTCCTTGATAGCATGTGTAGTACGCAATTCTGATTTGCACTAAATTAGATATTATTATAATATTATTGTGAACTAGCCATTATGAATATTAATACCCACTTTTTGAAATTTGATAAACATTATATTTCAAAATGGACTTCATTTTTGGATTTGGAATATCTAAATTATCCTAGGGTGAAATTTTGGTATTGTTCCGAATACGTTCAATTTTTGATGAGTAGTGAAAACACTATGTTACTATTTAAAAACTGACTATTTATTTAAATAATTATTTATTTTATTTAAATTTATTTTAGGTCAAAATTGATATATAATACCTATATAAGTTCAATGTAATTCATTGGAGTCATTTTATAATAATTTTAGAGATATAAAAATTTTATTGAACTTTTCATCGTCTTTTACCCACCTCCTAGGAGAATTTGCAAATTTACATAAAACATAATTTTACCACTTCTATGAATGGAATTTCAAAAATCTGTGAGACACGGTTGATGTCAGTAAGTAAAATGTGGTTCAATGAGATTAAATTAAATTTCGGTGAATAGTAAATTTTTACATTTATTTACCTTGGTTAAAAGTAAATAGGGTAATTAAGGGTAAAAATTATATTATTATTACCCTAGCACATGTCATAATTCTATTGGATAAGTTTATTTCGACCAAAAACAACCATAGGGATAAAATATGACCATTTATGTCCACTTGGATTAGATTAGGGCATTTAATATTATTTTATTTAAAGAAGAGTTAGAATATTTAAAATCAAAGTTTAATAACTAAAACATTTTTAATATAGGGTTATACATAAGATAAATTCGACTATAAATATTAAATAGAAATATAAAACGATTTCCTACATAATGGTAGTTTATTTATAATTTCTAGACATTATATAATTTAATTTATTCATGACACAATGATGATGCAGTAATTATATTAATAATGAACTATTAACATAATTGATGTTATAAATACCCAAATAAATGTAATTTTAGACTTTTTATGAATTAAACTAATTTTATAGCTTAATATGACATGTTAGTATTTATTTAATTTATGTTTTTTGAACTAATCAGGTGGTTATGATTTTCACAAAAATTAATTACCAAATAGTGTCAAAATTGACATAAATTAGTTTTTAAAACAAATATTATATTAATAATTGTTATTTTATTCCTAAAAATACAAGGTTCTTCCAAATGACTTAGATAAGGTTACATATATTAATAATGACCAACTTGGGGTTCGTTCGGCTTGTTATTGTATGTTTATTAACCATATAGTGTAAGAAAATAAGCAGACACGGTAAAAGTAAAATTATTTAACTTAAAGTTAAATATAAATGATAAGGTTAAAATAGTAACCTAAGCATTTCCAAATTATATTGTATGAGAGGATTTCGAACCATAGCCACTTTAACATAGAAATAAATAAATTTGGAGCTATTAAAAACTGAATATTACTTTATAATAAAATAATATTTTTAGATTTTCCAAAGGTGCCCCTCTCCTCCATTATAAAAGGGAACCTCCTCCCTCTCCTCCTCATACTGCTTTGAGCCATCAAACAAGGTCAAAACATTGAAAATTCTATTATCCACTTCCCTAGAAGCATCTTAGAAGTCCTGGTCTTCTTAAAAGACCATTCTCAGTGCCTAATGAGGAGGCTAAGAAGAGGCGCGTCAAATAAAAGGTAATATCCATTACTGATCCTTTCCAATTTATTTCTTCTTAAACTTCTTATTCCTTAGTCTTTTCATTATGAAATAATAACATCAGTTTCACAAATATACTTATATGTTATTATAAATATGAAACAACCGTATTTCACCTTCTATCTATCTTATGGAAAATGAAATCACCGCGCGTGCGTACGTACAGAATACCGTCTCCACGCCGTCGTGTAATCTATTTTCCACCACCCCCATACTTGGATAGATATAATGGTGTAAAGAATAAGTATATATTATTATCTTAATGTGATATTGATTCTTAAATAGTATACATACACTTCAATACAATTCCACGATCATGGGAACGATATCATAACTCGAGCATACGTACAGCCTACCGTCTCCACGATGTGATGCGAGTTCTACATGATCTTCAATGCATAATGATTATATAAATGAATTTAATGAATAAATATGAAATATATTACAATAATAACATTATGTAAATGATTTATCTATAACCTAAAAATAATAATAAGGGTTTATTCGACAAAACATGCATAAGAACAAAAAGAAATAAACACCCGAATAACAAGTAACAATGAAATATTACTAATAAGAAGCTAAGAATATGACCATATATGATATCATAACAATGGTTACAATTATGGAATAAGTCAATAACATTATTTAAATCATTATACTAAAGGTTCAGACACGTATGAATCAAATCGAACCTAAGGTAAGGGAAAATCTCACAATCTTATTTTTATCCGAGTTTTTTTATACTTTGGTATTTATTGGGGTGTATTTATCATCCACATCCATGTTTCCTCCATGTGTAATATTCTTTATTTCCTCCTACAAATTTTTATATCCAATTTACCCTTCGGTGAGATTTTAGTAAAATATATGAAAGGAATATTTTTTCATTTTTAGTAAGAGTACCTTTTTTGACTTTTTCGGTCAAAGTACGAAAAGAATGTTTTTTTAACTTATACAGCCTGAATGGATTTTTAAACATTATTCCCATGCAGATTCCATTGGAAGTTTTCACGTTTATTTTTAATCAACATCTTTTAGCTTAAAATTGTATTACATGTTAATAAAGGTAAAGGTTTTTGAAGTAGAAAGTATATTTTCCTCAAGAATGGAGTTCATGCATTTTATCAAAATTATTTTACATCTAAGACAATATAGATTTCTGTTTATACCCCTATTTTTACAAAGATTTTATTATGTAATGGTGAAATTATCTTTATTATGTCCTTTTATGTTATATGGATTATGTAATGATGGAATGATGTTTATGAATCTCATTCTTATTAAATTGGTTATTCTAAGATGTATAATTTATGATGTTGTGGCACAAAAAATAATGGTTTCATTATGAGATGGGTGAGACCTATATATCCCCCAAATGCATTGGGTAATGATTTATATCTCTTGAGATAGAGATGGCTGGAATGTTAAGTTAATCTGGTTAAGTGGTACAGGACTAAAACGAGGAGTGAACTTGATTTAAAAAGGGACTTTGTCCTCTAAGATTGTCTTGGAAACAATGCCTTGGCTACTATGGAAATCATATCTTATGAATAATGTTTTTCCACAATTACATGTTTTATTCCCATGCTATTTTATCATTATTGATGTTCCTTTATGATATACGCCTTACATACTTCCATTATTTACGTCTTTGCTCAAGATTTTGATGTTTAGATCTTATGTGCATGTTTTTGCATTGTTTTATGTTCTCTATGTTTACCCTTACTGAGCATTTGAGCTCACCCTTTATATGTTTTCTTTTCCCCAGGATATAAAAAAGGTTTTAGGTAAGAAAACAAAAGGGGAAGATATTTATGGGAGATGTTGAGGATCATTCACCGTGATTAGAAGATCATGTTCCATGATTCCAAAGACTCTAAACATTTACGATCCTTGAGTGTTGGTTTTTGTTATGTATTACGTATTCTGCAAAAGTAATGTAATGTCCATTTACATCAAGATTTAGGTATCTACACATATAATTAAAGTCATTTGGGATATTAAGGAAATCACTTATAAAGGTAAAAGTTGATTTTATTTTATTTTTTACCTTTCTTATAGAAAGAACATAAACCATGTGTTAGAGTCATAATTTTATCATCATTCAGTAGCTCAAGATGACACACATAAGGCGTAATAATTTTTTTAGATTTTAATTTCCAAATAAGTATTTATACATTTATGTGATCCAAATTTACCCACTATCAAGCATTATACATATTTTATATCAACATTTCAGATATGATATTTATTTGATACATTTTTCCATATTTTATTGGGGAAATTATTTATGATTCTTTGATTAAAGGAAATTTAGTTGATAATTTGTTGATTTTTGGTCATTGTCTTTTGAAATTTCAATTCATTTAATATTTAATTGAATAATAATGTTTAGGTCTTAAATGAATTAATAAAATTATCATCAATTTTTTTTAAAAGGTTAAAAATATTGTTTATTTTTGTGAAATTATAATGGAAATTTTATTCTTTAATTGATATTAATTGTGTTTATGATTAGAAAGAATTAATATATGTTTAATTTTATTAATTTTAATACTTTTTGTTGGAACTATTTTTAATAACTCATATCCAATATATAAAATTGTAAATAAATTTTATCATGCATTTCATTCTGATTTTGATTATATTTTCACATAAATAATTTATAATTGTTTAATTCTATGATTTGGATAACCTTTCATTTCATCATAAGATAATTTTAAAATATCCCAAAAGATAATATGTTGGATATCACCAAGTAATTTTCATGTATTCATTTATTTTTTTTGGTTTCTCCAATTATATAATTTTATGTCACTTTCATATAATTTTATCTAATTAAATATTTGATTAAATAAAAGGACATTTTGAACTAATAATCTTCAATTGGTGGACTACATTCCATTTCCTGCTATATAAAAATCATGGATGTAGATCAAATGAAGATGAAATTTGGTATTTTGATTCTTATCAAGGCTAATTATAGGTAGTTTCTCAGATTTAAGTAAAAATTGGGATAATAGCTACCAATAAAGGGAACTAAATGAAGAAATATATAAGGTATATCACGATGGTTAAGAATTAATATTATATAAGTTTGAAAAATTATATGTATTTTTAGTTTAATTAAAATTTAATTTATGAGGAATATCATTTTGACCAATACATAAAGTGTGTTTGATACTAAAGACAATACATCAATTCCAATATAAAAACATATTTTAATTTAGAATATTTCATGGCAGAGCTGGAAGTTGAAAAATAAAGATGATATTTTTGTTTTTATGAATTATTATAATATGAAGCGGGTTCTATATTTCATTAAAATAATTCATTGTTGGGATTGGTCTCTATTTATGGAAAAAAGAATAAAAAGTTCCTGTCATGGATTGATATTAGAATTTTATGGGGCCTCCATAACTATGAATAAAATATAAGTAAGGTGGTTGGTGTAGTGAGTGAAATTTATAGATGTAATGGATATGTTTTCTAATAAAGTCTATTAATTTTATTTTGAGTTCCATTCATGATGAAATCTTCAATACAAGGATTAAAAGTTGTTAAATTTAGTTGTTATATAAAATTAGGATATTTTTTAAGATATTTTCTATTTTCATAGTTGTACTGACATAAATTCATGAATATTATAAATTCAATTTTCATCACATATTTGTGACAAAAAAATTAAATATATTGGATTATTACTTCTAAAATAAGTAACTAGATGAAATATGTAGTATAAATATATCAACATCCAAAAAAATGTTGAGATTGTTGTGAGTAGTATATTGGGTGCACAATAGGGGGTTTTAGTAAGATTTTTCATCAGATATGAAATGGTATATACATTACATTATTGAAGGTATAATATATTATATTTTAAATCATCATTATCTTCCTCTATTTCTCCATTAATATTTTCTTTTTTGATTATCTTATTTATTTAATCATCGATAGTATCTAATTGATCAGTGAAAGTAAAATTATTCAATATTCATAGTTTACAAATTATTATTGAGGTTTCCTATCAACGTCAACTACATTTATAGACCCTTTTAATTTTTAATTCAATTATTCAATTTAATTGAGATATCGAGTTATGAAATTCAATATCAAATATGGTTGAGTCCTTAAATATCATCTATATGTTAAGAATTGATTAATAGAAATATTTCAAGTGAATGTGTAACATGTGAGTTGATTATTCTTTCTTAATTATCAAAATTCAATAATTTTCATAAGACATACCATCAATTATATGTCAATATCTCATTCCCCTATTACATATTTTTTATTTTTAATTAACATAATTATAAAATTTGTAAAAATATTTATTGGAAAAAAGTTTTTTCTAAAAAAAAATTCATTATTATTTCCCATTCCTAGTAATTAGGCCCGAATAAATTTCATTGATTAATGCACCCCTTTCTTTATCGATAGAACCTTATCACCACATAGTAGTCAAAATGGGATATATAAAAGAAAATTTGATGATTGATACAAATTTTATCTCTTTAAAACTTTGGTGTCATTACTATGGAATGATTGGAATTTATATTGATTATATTAAACATAAAAATAATAATTGAAATAATTATATTGACAAAAACAATTAATAATTTCACTTTTAAAAATCTCAATTTTTAATTTTTAGTTGATTATATATTTAAAATCTTATGGTGATTTATAAAATAAAACATCTAAATATAGATTCCTCATTATGAGTTTTCTTGAATTTTTTATTACATCATTTTCTTTCTTTTGGTGTGTTTTAAGATACTCATACAAAAGTTCTATGATGAAATTTAGTGTCTGTTGTCTTATATTAAAAAGTAGATTATTACACATGTTGGAATCAACAAATAGAACAATATCAAATTTGTTTTCATTGTTATGATAATATTTTTTGGTAGATCCCAAATAAAAAATAATAAATGGTTTTTATTTAAGACAAACATATTGTTATTATCAGTCTAAATTAAAATTTTAACAAATTGTAAAAACAATGGTGTCTAAAATGATTACAAAATTTGATGAAATTTTTGGATATCATGAAGAAATAATGAGGGAACTACATACTATAAAAACTGAAAGAATAGATGAAATAGGGAAAACTAGTAAACATAAAATTGACAGCTGAGGGAAATGAAATGGAAAATTTTGGGAAGGAAAAATAGTATATTGTTAAAATGAAATTAGAAAACAAAAAATATAAATATATCAATTAAAATATAAATATAAACATCATTTAAAATTTAATAACATAAAAATTTAATAATATTACTACATAATTTTTATAAATAAATATTTTTAGAAAGATAAATAACATGAAAAGTATTTCCCAATTTTTTCATGTAACTTATTCCATAAGTTATATACTATTATAATAGATTTTACGGTGTGTTTTCTTAACAAATGAAAAATTTTAAGATATGGTTTTAAACATGTAAAAACCCAATAATATATTTTTTTATACTACTAAACAATGAATGTGGAAACTGGATAAGATATTTTTGGATGAAATAATGAATTTTTAAGATGTAAATTCTATTATTTGAATAATAATTTTGAATACATATCTTCCTTATATTAAAATTTAAAACCCAATAATGTAATAAATTGATGAAAAGTATCATGAAGTGTTATTTGAGGAAAAATTGATTGATGGGTTTTCAATTCATTATCATCTTAAAATTTATTAGTTTAATATGAATTTAAAAAAATAGATATCAATGTTGATCATTTACCTAAATATGGTTAAAATATAGAATGACTTTTTTATTTTAAATGGGATCCCAAATTCTAAACATTCACCATTAAATCAAAAATTCATGATTTTACTTATTCTTTAATATAAAATTAATTAATCATCATATAACATAATGGAATGTTGTATTGGGATATAGGAGAAGTTTCTGACAAATAATCAAAATCAGTCAACAATGGTTATATAGTTTCCAATGAGTAATTTATTGGGAGTGAATCATATTATAGTAAAATATGAGTTTTTAGATGATCTTTTTTTTATAGTTACCATATTATTAGTGCATTAATAGACTTATATGTTCACTAAAAAAATTTAAAAGATCATAATAAATTAAGATATTTACCATTATTTATTTTTGATTCAAATACATCACAATATAATTATGAAAAATAGGTTATATCAACCATTTTTAAAAATTCATAATCGTCATCCATTTTCTCATATAGATAAGTCATACTAATTGGGTTGGAAATATATGAATGTCCAATCACAACTCTTGAAATTATTTTTTCACTATATCCCAATCATTAAAACTCTAAGTATTTTATTTTTTAATTAAAATTTGATGATGATAACACACCATCATATAGGTATTTTTGTGACCATTAATCATTATATGAGTTTTATTTTTCCTTGAAGAGTTTATGTGAGTCTCCTTTGATTAACTACTTTCTGAATTGATGAAGCCAATGAATCTGTTGACATCAGTGATATTTAATATATTTAATTTCTATATTAATTAATGTTTTCCTTCAATGTCAAGAGTTGTTATTAGGGGGAATATAAGTTATTTTTTAGAACATAGTTTATTCTTGGATGTATAACATTATATAAAACTCAGATTGTCAAAATAATATTTATATGTTATAAATATATCATGGCTTCACTTTTATAAATAACACCTTTCATAAAATACTCACATCTTCTTAAAATTTTCTTGTTAGGGATTTTTCTCTTTAGGTATGTGGTTTGAAACCCAAGATTTAATAATCATGTTTTATATATGTTTTCATTTGGATAAAAAAACCATCACTTCATCTTATGTAATTTCATTCATTCATGTAGTAATTTATTTGAATATAATGAAATCGTCATCATTGACTTGTAATTTTATAACAGCATCATCCATGTTTTACATGGAGTGTAGTTTTAAATTTTCAATGATTGGGTTTAAAGATTTAATTGGTATATCTTATTGAGTGAAATAATGGTGAGTCCATACAGATATGTACATGTTTTAATGGATATATCATTTTGATTGGTAATAAATAAATACCATATTAAAAGGGAGTTTTAATTTTAATAATTTCCTTTTCATTTAATTTACTATAGGTTGTTACTTTTTCACTCTTCTTGATTAATGATTCCAAAATATGAATGTTTTCATAATTTTAATAGAAACATGAGATATACATAAAAATATATTGTGGGTGAATATTTATATAGATATATGGATTTGATTCTTAAAATTATGTTCTTATATATTGGTTTCTTATTAGTATTTAATATTTTTTTGATGAAAATTCAGTATCATAAAATATTTTATGTATGAAAACTGTATCTTTTACTGAATTCATTATGGAAGATACACAATAGATAGAAAAATATGTTTTATTAATGACCTACATTAAATTTACTTTTATGTATTACATTCATATGTAAAATAATATTAAATATAATTCATTATAAGCTCAAAAAATTTCACATTGATTCATAGGGTGAAACAATATTAATATCTATGACTATGATATATATCTTCTTTAACCACAACAACATCACATCCATAATTGAGAATCTAGTTACCTGCTTTCATGAAGAATAGAATCTATAATTTTATACTGATTCCATTATATTAATAGAGTTGGATTTTATGTAACAATTTGTTATTTTCAATATAACAGGGTAAATATTATTAATTAATTCAATAAATAAATATTCAATTTTTGGGTGTTAATTTTTTGAATTTTTTACATTTAAATTTGTATCATCTATAAAATTTGATAGAATAATTATTTTGAGAATAAATTTTGAATTTTGATTTGGTATGACTAATCTCATAATAAAATTATATGATGATCATTATATTTGGTTATTATACTCTATTAATTATTTTTTGGATTGACTTTTATTCATGAATTATTAATTTTAAACTTCTATGAAAAAATATTTTTGAATTCAATTTAGTATATTCTTTATTGAAGGACAATTTCATTGAAATGAATGTCATTATGGTAAAATATTAAAATCCTTTACATTGTGTAATTTTATTCTATTTTTAGAAACATATTTTTTATCGTTATTTTGTTACCTTATGAAGGTCTTGAAAATATGAAATTTTAATAATTTATTGAGTTAAAAGTTCCTAATTTTTTTATTATACCCTGAGGATAAACATTGGGGAAAATTATATGCTTTATGTTTAGGGGTGGTTTCTTAATTTGGTTAAGATTTATTAATTACTGTAAACATCAATAATAGTAAGGAAATAATTTTAAATCGTTTATTTTGGAATCAATATTATTTTTAGGGGTTAAAATATTTCTAAATAGTGATGGACATAAGGGGAATTTGTGGAGTATAATATTATTTACTCAATCAATTTGATTTGTCAAATAATTTCTATTTACCTCCTTAAATATGATTACATTCATATAATTTTTGTATTGTATCATACATTTACCATTTCATTAAACTTTTGGAATTAATGTCCCAACATATGACTACAAATGGGAAATTAAATGAGATTCCTATTCTATGATGAAATTTTCAATATATATTATTTTATTTTTATTGAGTTAATTATATTATTCTTTTTAATTTTTAATATTTCCATTAAATTAGATTTTGAACATTTATTCCATATTAAACTATGTGAGTCTATTTTGATAGAGGTAAAGAAAATATTTAAGTATTCAATTTTATCATAATTAATGTGTAATTGATTTTTTCAAAATTTTCAATTGAAATCATTTTTTATAGTATAAATAAAATTTTAATATAACGAAATTAAATATTATTATTGAAATCATGATTACTATGTGAGATATTATATGGGGTCAGATACATGATACAATTTGTTCCCTCGTGAGATTAAAAATTTTCTAGTGAATTTTATAAAATATATCATTTAAGGACAAACAATATCTTATGCATGAGTTAATTTTCTATGGATACAACATTAAACATTTATTAACCATTAAATTTATGAAACTATTTCATTTATGATGACTAAATGATATTAAATAAACAATATGTCGATTCTTGGTCATTTAGTTTTTTTATTCTAAATAATCTAATATATACAAAATATTTTAATTTTAGGTGTTATAATTATAAATGTTATTGGATTCATTTATTTTATTTTATGGAAGAAATTTATTTTTTTATGCAATTTTAATTGAAATATTTTTCTTAAAGTGATTTAAAAAATGTATTATTTAGGAATTAATTATGTCATGATCTTTAATTTAATTTTTAACAAAAAAACGACGGAATAAATTTATTCATTTTTTAAAATATAAATATTAATAAAATAATATTCTATCATGTTTCGTTATTTATTTCAATTATAATTTTGAAAATGAATATATATTACAATTTTAATTTTCTCCATACCTGAATTTATTTAACTGATATAATAGTTTTTAAAACACCCGTAAGAAATATTACTACCACTCCTATGTTGATATTTACAAGTATGTATAACATTATCATTATTTTTATAATGTTAATTAAATATAAATTCACTATATATTTCTATTAATTTATTATATTAATGAAATTACCATTTTTATTAGGATTTATTATTTCAAGAAATCTATATTGTTACCTTTTTGTAAACTCAAACTATGATGTAGATAGAATATGGATGATCATATGGATTTAGATGATTATTTTTGAAAATTATTTTTACTGAAACATTTTTATTTGGACTTTGGTAAATGATTTTTCGATCAAGGGAAATAAAAATATAGATATATAATATATCTGAGTGGTGATAACAAACTAAATTTTAGGATATTGATGGAGAAATGGAGGGTAATTTTGGATCTAAATGAGTCTCTAAAGAAGATCATTGCTTAACCCATCAGTTTCCATGTTAGGTGATGATGATAATAAGTCATAGCCAACCAATTATTATTTATTTTACTAACACTATTCCACTAATCTCAATGAGGAATAAGAAAATATAATTATTGATTCCATGTTTGAATTTATGTTGCTATAGATATGATTTTCTATCTAAAATGTTGATTTTGGGATTGATATCAAATTACGGAATACTTAAAAAAGAAAATGATTAATCAAAATATTCAATTTCATTCATATATGGGAGATTTTCAAGGATTATTTTGAAGGAAAGTATTTTCTAATATTATAGATGAAGAATATATTATTTTATTGGAACCCAAATGGTGGAGATGATGAGTCAAAGAAATGCGTGATTTAGACTAGTTTATTGATTTAAAAATAATGATTCAATACCCTATGAAGGAGGTCACATCATAAAACCCTTAATATATGAACATAAATATTTATCATACGGTGTGGAATTTATGAATATTAATATGATTGAATTACATGCCTCCATTGAAAAAAAACATGAAGGCTAGTGTGATGTATGATTTCATTTAAATGAAACTAGTAGAATGCATATAAAGCTGATGATTTTTATTGAATTTCAGTTGTTTATGTTATTAAATTAATGAGTGAATTTTAATGAATGATTTTTTTTATTTTTTGAGAAAATGTAGTTGAAATTGTTTTTAAGAACATTACTGGTGAAATAATTCTAGCATATATGATATATGGTGTATTTAATTGTGTTTGAGGATTTCATAGCTTCATAGAAAATTTTCTAATAGTTATATTTGTAGTGGAACATAAAAACCTATAGTTGTGTTGATTTCATAGAATGGTGTCCATGAATGGCTGATGTTGGTATTTTTCCATTAAAATTGTTAAAGAATAAAAATATTGGATTATCTATAAATCAAATAAGCTACTTTTCAAGAGAAGATCACGTGTAGTGTTGTTGGAGCACGATTACAGGTTTTAGTTAGAGTGAACATCAAAGATGAAGGATATAGAGGAATACATCAACTAAAGAGTGAGGATAATTTATTTTGCCTCATATTTATCATCATTTTTTTTTTATTATTTTTTATAATGTGGTATTATTAAATATTCAATTATACACTTTTCATAATTGATCAAGGTAAAAAATGTTGATATGGGATTCTATATATGTTCGCGTCCTTAATCCCATTCTATTGAAAAATAAAATAATTTACATTACCATATAATATAACATTTAATTTCATATTTCTATTTCCATATCAATGGAATAAAATAAATTTTGAATCATATTGATTAATTCAACCACTACGATGTAATGATAGTTGAGTAATATAAACATATTAAAAAATCATTTTGAGTGGAACATTTTTGAGTAAACAAAAAATATACATAAAATACATCAGTCATAACACCCCCTAATAAACATTATTTATTGTATCAACTCCTAAATTTATATTCAATTGTAAAATAAATTCCCACTATTTCATCCTTTCATTCGAAGCATATTTTTTTCATAACACTTTATCATTATTTTATTATTTCCACAATATTTTGTTCAAATAAATAACATTGGTAAATTCATCCCCTTACCTATGGATCAGATGTTCACTCCTATTTCTAGTGAGACTTGAAGACATAAATGGGAATATAGAGGTTGTGACGAACTCTAGATAATTCAATTACAAACTAGATTGGTATATTATTTACATGGGTTACAAAAATATCCACGAAATAATTAATGTTCCGCCATAGAATTAATTTTTTTACTCGGATTAGAGGAAATGTAGTTTAACTTTAAAATAGAAATGCATCATATTTTTATTGTGTTGATTCATTAATTTCTTATTTTATGTGAAATAATAGATATAATTTCTTAGGCATATAATTTCATAAACAATATAATATTTCAATAAAATACTACATTGATATAATATATGTTAATATGTTTTATTATATAAAATTTACCAATGTATTCACATTAGAATTCATGAACCATATTAGGTAACCTATTTAACTGACAAACGAGTTTCAACTTACATAGATCAAAAGGTCTTCTTGATTCCCCCAAGTTAGGTACTAGCACCATGAATTATACAGAAAGATGGTGGGAAAAATTTCAAAAAAATGGGGAGGAAATATTTATAAACCTATATTCGTACTAACGAATCTCCGCTAATATAAATTTACAAGAGATAATGTTGGTGTAACACCACATGATTCAGTAGTATGTTATCTCTTAAAGTAATTTAATAGCATTTATTTCATGCAAAACCAACTTGGATTGCGTTATATGCAATATTTTTTTTCTGTGAAACAACACAATAGTAATATAATTATTTAATATAAATAGTAACAAATAAATTTTAAATTTTATTTATAATATTTTCACATAAATAAATCATGTTTATAATTAAATGTATATTTATTGTTAAAATATGTATATATTCAGATAAACTATTTCTTAAAAGAACTATTTTTATATGCTTTTCTGAACAATAATAATTTGAATTTTAGAAACAAAAAAAAATGAATTTGTTAAAATAGAATTCATTTTTGAATATATAATATCAAAATTACATTTTTGGGGATTTTTTAAAATTTTTCTGAAAACATCAAATTTATTATGAATAGGGAAAAATAATACATAGTATGTAAAAACAAACTTTTTCATTTAAATAATTAATTTTAATTTAATTATATGTTTACGTCAAAATACATAAATAATAACTATATTTTCCATTTTAATTAATTAGACTCATTTTATAAAAATATTAGATATATAATTTTTTTAAACCTTTTAACATATTTTTCCCACATTCTTTCACATTTACCAACCTCTTAGGCACATTTTAAAATTTTCAGAAAATGTAATTTTTTACTTATGTGAATTGAATTTGATAAATCCTAGAGACATTGTTGATATGATTATAAAAAATGTGGTTTAATAAGATGAAAATAATTTTTTGAAATAGTTACTTTAGAATTTCATTTACCATGGTTAAAAGTAATTAAGGTAATAAAAGGTTAAAATGATATTATATTTACCATAACACACTTCCTAATTATATTGGATAAGTGAAGATCAAACATAATAATCCTTAGGACAAAAATATGATCCCTTTTATCAACATGGATTACATTAAAACGTTTTAATATATATTTTTTAAAGTAGAGTAAATAGTTGTAAATTTAAGACTTAATAAATAAACCATTTTTAATATATGTTTATTTATGAGATATATTAGAATATAAATATTCATTATAGAGTTAAAAATAATTCCTACATCATGGAATTTTGTTTATAACATTTAGATATTAAAAAATAAAATTTTCTTATGACACAATGATGATGATGTAATTTCATTATTAATGAAAGACTAAAATAATTGATGTTATAAATATAAAATCAAATGTAAAATAAGACTTTTTATGATTTAAAATAATTTTATAGTTTAATATGACATTTATGGGTTGATTAAATTAATTTTTTTATTAATCTTGTTGTTTTTACTTTCACAAAAACCAAATACTAAATATTGTCAAAATTGGCATAAATGTGTTTAAAAAAAACTATTCTATTAAATTATATAATAGTTTTATAAATATAAGGATTGTCCGAATGACATATATAATGAAATAAATTTCATTAATTAACTAGATTATGTTCTCTTGGAATTTTATAGTATGTTTATTTTCCATGTATTATAAAAATACATGAAGTCATGGTAAAATTTAAACTATAAAACTAATTATTAAATCTAAAAGATAAGGTTAATACGATGACCTAAACTTATATAAAACATATTGGTTGGTTTTATTTAGACCCATACAAACCTTATACTATAAATAAATTAATTCAAAGTAATTTGAAACTGATAATGAATTTATAATAAATTAATATTTCAGGATTTTTCTAAAGTGCCCCTCATCTCTCTTATAAAATTGTACTTCCGCTTCTCCTATATTAAAACCTCCAAATCCATTCGGATTGGCCAACCCCTACTCAAATCTCCTCCCACCAACCCTAAAATAATCTTATAGGCCTTATATTGACCAAAAATCCAACATAAGTAGCATTTTTTTCAAATAAAAAAGAAGAACCAGAAGAAGATGTAATTATTTCATAACCTCATTCAATGTTATTTTCTACTTCAACATCCTATTTTGTTTTTGTTTTAGTATAAAAATAATTAATCAAGTACCATCAATATAGAGATATGTTATTATAAATATGGTACAACCATATTCATTATTTTATACATCCAATTAATGACAATGTCATAATACATGCGTATGTCTTACCATCTCCATGTTGTGGTGTAGATTGTTATTCCACATTTAATTATTTGGATGTGTAGAATAATGAGTATAATTGATATAAATAGTAAATATATTAACACCCAAATATTCCATTGTATGTTTCCCTGTGAATATTGTAATAGTTTTCATTATACGCAACATCGAGATTCAAACACACTAGACAAATCAACATAGCCATTATGAATATTAATACCAACTTTTTAAAATTTTATACTTTTTTTTAAAATGTGATTTTTTTTGGATTTGGAATATTAAAATTAGTTTAGGGTGAATTTTTGGTACTTTTCTAAAAACTTTCAAATTTTGATTAATAATAAAAATAATAAATTTTAATTAAAAACTTCTTTTTTAATCGAAATAATTTATTGTGATAAATTATAAATTCGAGTTTTAGATTTTATTTTTGTCATTTAATATAATTTTCGTCATTGGATGTAATTTCACATTTAAATAGGATATAAAAAAGTGTCGACATTTTAATAGTTATTATTTCTTAAAAACACACTTTTTGTTTTGACTATGGGAATTTATTTTCATTTAACATCTGCCACTTCTATGTTTGGAATTTTAAAAACTAGATTCCATATTTGGATTCAGGAGGTCAAAATTTCATAAACATGTAACTTTTATTTTTATACATTATTAATATTTACATCAGTAAATATTTTATTTACCATGGTTAAAGGGTATATCTAGTAAATAATGGGAAAAATATTATTATTATAATATTAACTTACAATTACATGTATATTATTCCAATTGGTTGATAAATGTCTGAATATGGGCATGCTTGGGTCATTTTTTGGATCCCTTGTTGCCACTTGAGAGTGATAAATTCCCTTTATATTAATTAATATAAAGTAATGGAAAAAATGACATAAACATATTTCTTTTAGTATATGATTTTTTACTAATGGTTTATATATGTTTTAATTTCAACTATAAATATTCATTTGAGATCTAAAATGATTTCATACATCATGTTAGTTTTTTTTAAATTTTTTTATGTCATATAAATAAAATTATTTTTGACAAAATAATGATGTAGTGTATACCTCATTATTAATGATTTAAATAAATGAGATTTTAAAAATTAAAACAATTTCGAAAACCATCCAAATTCTTATTTGATGATTTTATTTCGGCCATGAGTCAAATTATCTTATACTTTAATGAGTTTTGGACGTTTTGAAAATGAAAATAATTATATAATAAAATAATATTTTCAAAAACTCCTAAAGAGCCCCTCCTCCCCCTTATAAAAAGCCATCAACTGTAACCAATTTTTCACTCCTCTCAATCCCCTTGGCTCATCGAAACCCTGCCCAATTATGCTCCCTATATCCCTATCTTCTACAGGGAATCCTTATCTTAGTTAGAAGGCACTTCAATGAATCCTTTTGGTTCAATCCAAAGGGAGTGACCTGATTTGAAGCAAACATCTCCTCTTATTTTATTTTCTTTTATTTTACATCTCCAATTCACTAATCACTCATTATTACTTTATTTTATAAAAAAACAAGTATATTCATCATAATACATTGTTTTTATAATAATTACTTGAACTACTCATACACAATTATCCATCTAAATGGTATTTAACATAATGTTTCTGTGGATGATGAACTACTACCCCACGAAACGATGATTGTTCAATATTCTACTACCACCTCTTATGGTGTCCATTATGATTGAACTGTAATTTTATATGATATATATGATAATTATTTTATCTATAATCTTCTATAATTATTTTTTAATGGATACTATTATTATTCTCATGTTGTATATATACGGTAATATCATTTGAGGAAGTGCGGACTACTGCACCCTCAAAGTGATATGACTTGTTCAAAACATACATGGAACGTTTAAAGGATGGTGTTAATGAACATACATAATGTAAAAAATATTATATTATACTAGAATAATAATATACATATTTATCATTTTTCCTTATTTCCTTTTAAAATAAAAAATAATTGAAATTGAAGTAGAATTCTTGGGAATGTATAGATTATTGTCACCACAAACGTGATGAGATTCATTCCCCATCGTAACCATTCATGAATAATTTTCATTTGATTATTAAAAATAATTTTTAAGAACTTAATATCATTTATGATATGAATTAAATAAATACTATCCCTAACACACATGTCTTACATAACAAAACATATAAAGGGAAACAAATCATTTAACACCTGAATCAGTGATATTACTGAAATATTATTAAAAATGCAATATTATAATTTCATAAATGATATCATATTTATGTATGTGGATCATGTATAATTTAATAACAATGATTTAATTATTATAAATGATGTTAACATACCCTCGACCATGGAAAATTACAAGGTAAGGTTTAATTTTACAATCTCTCCATTATCTGAGGTTGTTTATATGTGAGTATCTACTGGGTGTGGTTCAAAACATTTTTAATATTTACTATACTATAGTGTGTATTTAATTATACAATTGTTTGACTTTTTATAAGACGTTTATAAATAATTATTTCTATCATTTTCTAAACAATATCATTTTAGACCTTTTCGACAAAATTAAGGAAAGAATTATTTTTAATATATACAAAGGGTGTGGCTATTTTAAGAAATTATAAATCCATAGAAGCTTCCCTTAAAAGTTAATAAGATTTTTTTTAAAATAAATGTTTTCTTTTATAATTATTTGGATTTTAAATGATTCCAAAATATAAATATGCATTTTATTCAAATAGTTTTCATTTCATCTATTTCAGTATCCTTTTATGGATTTTAAAATTGCTGGAAGTTGATTTATTATGATAAAAATATTAAATATTTTATTTATGGTTTTTTGATATGTTTTACCGTGGATGAGTTATTTTTATACCATTCATGGTTTGTGGATAATGTATTTACATTTCGAATGATATTTTTAACAAGAATTTTTATGTTATGTTCAATCCTTTTCACATGAAGATTGCATTAGACTTAGTGTGTGATGTGTGGATCCTACTTTAGCTCCTAAATGCATCGGTAAGACTCATTATACAAACTAGTATCTTGGAACAAGGCCTTGAAAAAATCATATTTGTAGTTTTGGCACGAGGCCTTGACTATGTGGTTATGTTGTCCGACATTACGGATTCTATAATTATGAAATTTTAAATTGGTATTGCAAGTGATTATTAGTATAGTATAATATCCATATAATAAATAAATGGAATTATTCAATTTAAATTTTACAAATCAGGCTGAAGCTTAATTTTAAAATGCTTATGTTTCAGTCTTACACATTGACTTAAATGATTATTCTTATTTAAGAAAGATTCAGATTTATTGTTATCCTTACTGAGCATCTGATCTCAATCATTTATTTGTTTTATTTATCCAAAGATGAAATGAAGTATATTATGACTTACCTACATGGATAATATAAGGGATATGAATGTGTTCAATGGTGACAATGTTGTTGTCATATTTATCTAATGATTTAATTTAAAACTTATTTATGTATCTATACATCCAAGGATGCCAAAATAATCGGTCTTCCGGACATGATTCCATGTATCATGCCAAAGTTATGTAATAATTCACAGACTCTAGGAAACTAGGGTTGGGGAAGTACAGTTGGTATTAGTGGATATTTAGTACAAACCTTGGAAGTTAGATTTGGAAAAATTATGAGTAGAAAATATTAACCTATGAAAAAATTGAGGATTATTATATAAGAACATCCATGAATTTTGGACATGTATAAATTTTTTCGTTCTCCATAAATTACATCCCTGTCTGGATACGAGCAGGTGGAGGCAGCTCTGTCACAGATGTACCTTGGAGTGAAAACATTGACTAAGAGTTTCTGGCTTGATCCGAGGCATCCTGGTACATAACAGTGGGCCTTGATCCACTCTTGGATACGACACTCCCGAGGGATATGCAAAGGATAATTCACATTTTATTTACAACCCATTATGTAAGATTTACGAGTATATTCCTCCTCAAAGAAAACATTTTTTTATTCTGGATTATATCCATAAACTGTTCAATTTATGTTTTGTGTTTTACATGTTTGTAATTATGTATTTCAATTCATAAAATTATCTAGTTTCTATCACTGTTTAAAATTGGTTTCTAGTTGAATGAATGAGATCAGAATCAATACAGGTAATCCATTTAGGGATTTACCACCCAATAAAGATAATTATAGTTGAGTTGGGGATGAAACTTCTGCTTATCAGCCTGTCACCATACTCGGAAAACTCACTCATGATATTAATAATAACCTTACACGTATGGAGCACCCTGATTCACAAAATGAAGGATGAATGTTAGACCGAATTTCTAGGCAACAACCAAAAACATCCAATGGGACTACAAAACCATTTGTAGATTAGAAATGGATAAGTTCCTTAGAGAAAATATTAAATGAATTGGGGAGCACTAAAAGGGAAAATTTTGTCATGGAAATTTATTGCCTCATGGGTGATACAGATCATTGGTGGTTATTAATAAAAAAAGGAAGATGAAGAAGTATCAAATATGGACTAGAATGTGTTTAAAGATCATTTTTTTAGAAAAATACAATCCTTGGGACGATCAAACGGATACAGAAAGACATTTTATGAGTTTGAGGAAAAAGAAGGATGAGGATGAAGAAAAGTATGAGAATAACATTACAAGGATAGAAACTCATGCAGTATATTATATACTTAACACCAGAATTAATATTGATCGATTCGTTGATGGGTTAAAACCATTTCTCCATTGAGCATTAGTCTCAAAATCCTTATCATCATATGAAGATATTGTCTCATGGCCTATAAAGGAAGAAAATTAATTCTCTTCGTCTAACAACATTAAAGAAAAGCAATATAATAACAGATACTTTGAACACTCTGTAATTGGAAATAAGGGGAAGAAGTGAAAAAATGATTATCAATCCTATGGTAAATTTGGGAATAAACACCCCACTATAGGCCTGAATGTAATGTGAGTCTGTTTCAAGTTTCGTGAAAAAGGCCACTAAGCTCGTGATTGGAAGGGAAAGAAAGAGGATATCAATGTTGAATGATACAATTGTAAATAAATGGGGAATTATTGAAAAAATTGTCCTAAGTGCCAAATAAACATAAAATAGAAAAAGGCAATAGATCAAGGCTACTGTTATGAAATCACTACTACTGACATTGAAGATCTGAAAGACATGGTTCTAGGTAATATAATGGTTTCCTCTAGTTTATCCAATGCTTTAATTGAATCTAGATCATCGCATTGTTTGATATCTTCTTAGTTTGCTAACAAAATTAAATATTTTCAATTTGATTTAACAAGGGAGTGATCAGTAAAAACTCTAAAGGGAATTAGCATTGCTACAATGTTTATTCAATCAGTCCCCATTGGGGCATACAAATGTCTTTTATCCACTAATCACATCGTTATACACATAATTCAATTTGATATAATCCTTATTACGGATTGGCTTTCAGAATATGATTCAAAAATTTATTGTATGAAGAAGGAGGTTATTATTTTTTCTGATGATAATTAATAACTTATCTTTAGAGAAGAAATGCCACCCTCTGATTGTTATCTGGATCCACACCGTGTATCTCAACTAAATTAAATTACTTGGGGGAAGAGAGTGAAATAACTTTGGGAGAGGAATGGAATGATCAAATAGATTATGTGCCAATAGTACAAGAATATGTTGATGTATTTATAGAGGATTTACCAAGACATCATCCTGAATGATAAATTGAGTTTTCTATGGATATAATTCATATTTCAAGGCCTATATCGAAGACCCCATATAGAATGGCCACTGTGGAATTAGTGGATCTAATGAAGAAACATTAGGAGTCGAGTAATAAAGGATTCATTCTCACTATTGTTTCTCTTTGGGGATCCCTTGTTCTTTTTGGTAAGAAGAAAGATGGATATATAAGGTTGTGCATTAACTATAGGGAGATCGATGCTATAAAAATAAATATCTAGTGTCCTATACCTCACATTGATTATTTATTTGATCAACTTCATCGAGGTCAATATTTTGAAAAGATTGAAATTTGATCTAGAAATCATCAGTTGTGTGTGAAGAAGGAAGACATTCAAAAGACCAAAATTTGAACTAGGTACTTTCATTATGAGATTAGAGTATTGTCTTTTGGACTCACTAATGAACCTGTTGTCTTCATGGATCTTATAAAAAGAGTTCTCATGGAATATCTTGTTGAATTTGTAGTGGTTTTTATTGATGATATCTCGTTATACTAGAAAATCTATGATTATCATGAAAATTACTCGTACACTATTTTAAATACTCTTATATGAAACGAATTATAAGGGAGGTTTAGAAAGTTTGAATTAAGGCTTCAAAAGATTTCATTTATTGGCCCTATTTTCACTATAGATGGAATCCCTATAGATCCTTTAATGACCAAGGAAATATAAGAATGGTCATCACCAACTTGTATAACATAGGTATGCAATTTTATTAGTTTAGCAGGTTATTATCGGCTTATCGTCCAGAATTTTGCCCGATTAGCTAACCCATTAACCATGTTCACATATTAAGGGGTTTAATTTGTTTGGACAAAATAGTGTGAATAATGTTTTGAGGAACATGATACAATACTTTTCAATGAGCTTATTTTAAATCTTCCACTGAGGAGTGATGGGGTTTTTTATTTATAGTGGTGCTTCAAAGAAAGACATGGTTATGTCCATTTATAGAATGAATGACTTATTTCATATGCATTATGACAACTATAAATACAAGAGAAAAACTATCCCACTAATGATCTGTACTTAGCAGTGAAAATATTTGCTCTGAAAATATGGAGACACTATCTCTATGGTGAAAATGTGAGATTTATACTGATCAAAATAGTTTGAAGTATATTTTCTCACAAAAATAACTCAACATGAGGTAAAGGAGATGGCTCGAACTACTCAAGTATTATAATTGCACTATACACTACCACCTGGGGTTGGAAAATAAGGTGGTAGATTTGTTGAGAAGAAAATATCATGGAGTTTTGAACAAGATGAAAGTAAAAAAGGGATCCTCTGTTCATGGATCTAGTAAATATGAATATCAGAATAACCATGGATGGTAAAAAGTCAATAATTTTTCAAATGGTTTCCAAACCATCATTACTAGAAATGGTAAAGAGTTCTCAAAATGATGATGAGGAGTTTCAAAAGAAGATTAAAGCTGTAAGTGATGGGAGATTAAGTGACTTAATATATAAAGATGGAATTTTGAAATTTGGGAAGAGTCATTGTATTCCTGATATATGTAATTTAAAAATGTAATTGTGGGATGATGCTCATATATCCAATATCTCTAAACATTTTGGTATCACTAAGATGTATATATATTTGAAAGAACATTTTTGGTGGGACAACATAAAGAGGGATATTTCTTAATATGTGTCAAGATGTATGGTATTCAATAGGTGAAGCCTGGAAAACAACTTCTTAGAGGATTCATGCAACCTATTCCAATTCCTGAGTTGAAATAGGATGATATTAAGATGGAAATTATCATGTGGCTTTAAAATACTCCTAGAAGGAATGATACAATATGGGTCATTATTGATCATCTTACCACGTCTGCTCATTTTATTGGTATAAGAGAAGATATACCACATGAACGTCTGGCGAGACTATATATTAATGAAGTTTATAGGAATTATTGAGTACCCTTATCGATTGATTCTGATTGTGGTCCCCGTTCTACATCAAGATTCTTGAAAAACATTTCAGAAGGCCATCGATACTGAGATTTTTTTGAGCGCTGCATACCACCCTCAAACTGATGGACAATTAGAATAGACTATTCAAACATTAGATTACTAGTTCAGATCATTGTCACTTGACTTTCATGGTTTGTGGGATCAATATTTACATCTGGTATAATTTTTCTATAATAATAATTTCTTTTCATGTATTCAAATGGCACCCTATGATGCGTTATATGGAAAGATATATCACATACCAACTTTTTTGGGATAATGATGGTGAATTAAAACACCTAGGACTAGAACGTAGTGATGAATCAATTGAAACATTGAAGGTAATCTAAACCCACATCATATCAGCTCAAAGTAATCAACATAGATATGCCAATAACCATAAATATGATTTGGAATTTCAGGTAGAAGATGATGTTTTCATGAAGGTATCTCCATGGAAGGGTGTTATATGATTCGGCAAGAAAGGAAAATTATGTCCTAGGTATATTGGACCTTTAAAAATTCTAGAACATATTAGAGTTGTAGCTTATCGTTTGGAAATTCCACAATGTCTCTACAATGATCACGATGTGTTCCATGTATCACTATGGATAATATTCATGTCAGACCCAATGAATTTACTAACCTATGAATAAATTGAACTAGATATTGATTTTTCTTATTTAGAAGATCCTATAATGATTGTTGATACCAAATAAAAAGTGTTTAGAAACTCGAGGACTCATCTGGTGAAAGTTCTATGGAGAAATAATTAGATGAAAGAGGCAATGTGGGAACACGAGGAACTTATGATAAAGAACCACCCGAATAATCTTATGAAGTATTATTATTGAAATTTCTAGGATATAATTATTTGATGGAGGGAAGAATTTAACACCGCAGCTTCCACTGTACATTTCCCATTTAATAATGGAATAGCTTGTGATGTACACAATTTTGAGATTCTAACACACCATGACCAATCAAACTAGGCGTTATGAATATTAAAAACCACATTTGAAACATTATAAATATTAATTTTCAAAATAGTCTTAATTTTTTGATTCAGAAAATCAAAATTAGCTTAGGTGAATTTTTTGTACTTTTCTGAAATCCTTCAATTTCTTATGAATAGTAAAAATTACTAACTATTAATAAAAAATAAAATTTTATTCAAATATATTATAGTGATAAATTATACATTTTAGTTGTTTTAATGTATTATTAGATTATATTTTTATCATTTAATATAATTTAGGTCATTAGATTTAATTTCAAATTTAAATTGAATATAAACAACTGTCAGTCTTTCGATAGTTATTAATTCGTAAAAACACGTTTGTTGTTTGGAAAACGGGAATTAATTATAAATTAATTTTGTCCACTTTTGTGATTTGAATTTTGAAAAATAAGTTCCATATATGGAATTAGGAGAATCAGACTGTGTAGATAGGTAACTTTTATTTTTAGACATTTTGAATAATTTTTTCAATAAATATTTTATTTACCTTGGTTAAAGGTTAAATCTAGTAAATAAGGGTAAACAAATATTGTTATAATATTATAAAATAACCATTACACGTGTCATATTCCTATTGGTTGATAACTTTCTTACCGTGGTCATCCTTCGGTCGATTTTGGGACCCATGGAGCCAAATGAGAGTGATAATTACACCTTATATTAATTAATTTAAAGTAACGACAAAAATTAAATAAACACATATCTTTTTGAAAAATAGTTTTTATAATGGGTAATATAAGTTATCGTTTCAATGAGAAATCTTAATTTAAAAGATACAACAATTTTTGACATCATAGAATTTTTTATTATTTATAGACATCATATAAATAAAATTATTTATTACACAATAATGATTTTTGTTTACCTCGTTAATGAATGATCTAAATAAATGAGATTATAAAAATAAAAAAATATCAAAATCATGTAAAATTATAATTAGATGTTTTTATTTCGAACATGAGACGTATTATATTAGACATTAATGTGATTTGGATCTTTAGAAATAGAACATAAGTATATATTAAAATAATATTTTGAAACAATCTTAAAGAGGCCCTCCCCTCTTATAAAAACCCCCCACCTCTAACCCATTTTTAGCAACTCTAATGCCCATTGGACGGTCAAAACTCTACCAAATTAAGTTCCCTAAATCTATCTCTTCCTATTTTAAGCCTTACCTTATGTAGAAGTCACTTCAATGAATCCTTTTGGTTCAATCCAATGGGAGTTACCCGATTTAAAGGTAATATATCCCCTTATGTTCTATTCTTTAATTTTACTTCTGCAATCCCCTAAAAATTATTTATACTTTTGTTTTATATAAACACTGGTATCCTCCATATACTAGGTTGCTATTCTGAGATTTATTTTAACTTCACATACACACACCTACATATAATGTGTATAGAACATAATGTTTATGTGGACAACAATCTACTGCCCTACGAAACAATTATTGTTCCATCTTCTACAACCACCGATTATGGTGGAAATTATGATGGAACTGTAATTATAAATGATATTTATGATATTTATTTAGTCTATAATCTTCTTTATTTCTATTTTATATCATACTTTTATACATTTCATGTTTTATATATATGATAATTACATTTCAAAAACTACAGACTACCCCCCCATGTGATAAGACTCATTCATACCATACATTTAATGTATAAAATATGTGGTAAAGAACTGATATAATTTATATAAAATATTATATTATACTATAATAATAATATACCTATGAATAATTTAGTTTTCTTTCATTATAGAATAAAAAATTGAAATGGAAGTATCATTCTTGCATATGTACGGATTACCGTCTCCAATAATGCGATGAGAATCATTCACCATCCCAAAATATCAAGAATAATTTTAATTTTATTATTAAAAATAACTTTTAGGAACATAATATAATTCAGGATATTACTCAAATAACTCTTATCCATAACAAAAATGGCTTAATTAACAAAACAAATAATTGAAAATGAATCACTTAACTCTTGAAGCAGTGATACTACTAAAATATTATTAAAAAAGAAATATTAGAAGATCATATATGATATCATATTTATGTATCTGGTTCTTGAATAATTTAATAAAAATGATTTATCTAGTATTGTAAAGGTTAACATACCCTCGACCAATTAAAATTTCAATGTAACGAAATTTTTGACAATTTCATCATTATCTGAGGTTATTTATATGTAAATATCTACAGTGACCTCTTATACATCAAAACAAATTATTTTTAAAAATGTGTTTCAATTATTTTTACTATTTCATAGAAAATGGTTTATAGTTATTTATACCCTTGTTTTACTTTTTATAAGATTTTAATAAAGGAATCTTTGTGTCTTTTTCCAAACTAGGTCGTTTACGACCTTTTCAACAAAAATAAAGAAAGAATTATTTTTAACATACACAGCATATGTAGATATTTAACACCATTATGACTCCATTGAAGCTTACCTTACATGTTTATAAGAATATTTTCAAAATAAATGTGTTCTTTTATAATTATGTTACTTTTAAATTATTTCAAAATAGAATGATACATTTCTTTCCAAAAGTTTTTAATTTCATCTATGTCAACATCCATTGATAGATTTTAAACTTGTTTGAAGTTGATTTATTATGATACAAATCATCCATATTGTACTAAATAATTTCAGATATGTTTTAATGTGGATGATTTGTTTTTATACAATTCATGGTTTGTGGATAAATTATTCAAATTTAGTATGCAAGTTTTAATATGAATGTTTATGTTAGATTTAAATAATTTCAGATGAGGAATGCATTGGACTCAGTAAGTGACGGGTGGAGACTGCTGTAGCTCCTCGATGCATCGATAGGTCTCTTGAGACCAACTTTTATATTTCCAAAATTCCTTGAAAAAATATTAATTTTAGTCTTTGAATGAGGCCTTGACTATGTGGTTATAATTTCCAGAACTTTTCATTATGTCATTATGATATTGCATATTAGTATTGCATGTGATTATTTGACTAGAAGATTATCCATGTGAATAAGTAAATAAAATTATTCAATTTTAATTTTCCATATTATTCTGAATTTTAGGTTTAAAAGGATTATGATTTAGTATTATAAACATCCTGAAATGTTTATTCTTATTTATGAATTTTTCTTCTATGTTGTTATTTTCACTGAGAATCTCAGCTCACCCATTAACATGTTTTTATTTTTCCCTATATGCAAAGAAGTATTCTATTACTGACCTCTAGGAATTGTATAAGTGTTATGAATGTGGTCAATGGGTAAAATGTTTTTGGTTTTGTTATCTCATTATGTAATGTTAATCATATGTATGAATCTTGTACTTCCAAGGCTATTAAACTAATCTGTCTTTCGGGACATGATTCCTTGTATCATGCCAATGTTATGTAATAATGCACCGAATATGGGTAACTATAGTCGTATCATGACACATATAACATGTTAGTGATTCGTTATATATATTGTAACATCAAATTAAAAACATTTATACCAAAAATAGAATGACATCGTTGCTCATGCATACATACGACTTACCGTCTATATGACGTGATGAGATTCTTTTCCTCGTTCTCCATTCATCGATGATTATAAAAACATATAATATTAATATGTCTGTGATATATGAAATAATAATTATACTGGATATATATATATAGATACATACATCTCATTCACTTAATACTGTTTAATACGATATGAAAACTGAAACGACATTTATGCATATGTACGGCCAACCGTCTCCATATATTGTGTATTCCATTAATATATATATATTATATATATTTATCATCTGAATATATATGATAAACCAATGATATTTAATATTCTGAAAGAAATTAAATCATGATATAAGTGATACAATCAAGAATAACAAGTTAAAACATGTTCGATAAAGAATGATATTATTACCTGATATGTTATTTTAACATTAAAATTATTATTAAATTAGTAGTATAAATCCATAAATGAATCATGTATGATATTAGAAATATAAATATGGTTCTTTTATAACATAATAACATTCTATTGTCATAATACATGAGGTTAAATATACACTGGACAAATGGAAAGTTCAAGGCAAGGGTTAATTCGTCAATCACATTATTTTTTGAGATTGGTTATTTGTAATTATTTACTGGGGAATATTTATCATCCATTTCCATGTTTTATAAAAATGTTTTAAAAAGGTATATATTTTTTTATTTTGAAGGGAATCTTTTGAAAGATCATAATTATAAATGTTTAAATGATTTATTTCTTAATATCTATTAAATTAATTTCCAGGTATTCAAAAATGATTTAAAGTATTTATTATAATGGACACCATCTTTTCTAAACATTAATTCATTTCCTAATGTTTCAATTAGAATTCGAAATTTTGGTCGAAAAATTTCTATTAAATTACATCATTTATAAATTGTGGGACTTTTAAATGATTTAAAAAAAGGGTTATTTTTTTATAAAGAGTTTTATATATCATTTTCCACTATGTAATCATCATTTATTAGATATTATTCATGATTGAGGTTTATTTATTAAAATACAATATTCAATATTCTATAGAATGAGTAATGATATGTTTGATTGTGGATGTGATATTTTTATACCATTCATGGTATATGGTTAATGTATTGATATTTTATACGCTAGTTTTAATAAAAATGATTATTTTATATTTGAACATTATCATATGAGGAATGAATTAGACTTAGTATGTGACGATAGAGGCCTGATATACCCCTTGATGCATTAGTAGGTATCATAAGAAAAACATGTTTAATGGTACAAGCCCTTGGCAAATTTAATATTTCAGATCATGGCACGAGGCCTTGAATTTGTGGTTAGGATGTCTGAAATTATGAATTCCATCATATGAGATTAGTTATTAATGTAACATGTGATTATTATACTAGTAGAATATCCATGTGAATTTTTAAATGGAATTATTTGATTTACTTTTTCTATTTTATATTGATGAATATATTTCAAGGTATTATGTTTATATATTATACGTTGCTATAAATTTTATTACTACTTATGATATCTCCCCATATATAGTTTATCCATATTGAGGATTTATTCTCAAACGTTTATTATGTTTTATTTTATCAGGAATTCTGGAAGTGTATTATATTTTATATGAATGATTAGGCTAAGATAATAATGGAATTCTAAAAAAATTATCTTTTTTGTATTTTAGGGTTGAAATTATAATGTGATGTTCATTCATGTAATCTAATTTCTAAGGCTACTAAACTGATCGGTCCTTCTAGACTTGATTCCTTTTAATTATTCCAATTTTATGTAATAATTCACCTGATCTGGGCTTCTGGGGTTGGGGTGTTACTATTGGTATGAAAGGAAATTTAGCAACAACATTGAAAATAGATTTAGATAATCTCTGATTAGGAAACATTACCCTAAGATATACAATGATGATTAGTATAGAATAACATCAAAAAAATAGTTAATGTAGATATTACATGGGGTTTGCAAGCAATAAATCCATGTTTGGAAACTATAGGTGGACGTGGATCTGACACATATATACCTAGGAGTGAAAACTACTACAAGGAGTGTTAGGATTGACATGAGGTATCCCGATACATGACAATAGGTCGTACTGCACACCTATTTTGAAACTCTGTGGGGGGGGGGATATTCATAGGATAATTAACATTTTCATCACAAACCATTATGTAGGATTCATTTTAAATATTTCATTCTTGAATCCAATTTAATGATTATGAGACTAGATATGTGTAAATCTTCATTTAATGCTGAAAATTTTTATAGTTTTTAAATTATACAATATTATGGGGTCTAAACTATTGTCTGACATCCATTAGAAATGGTTCCTAGTGGAAGGAATTAAAAATATTGCAATACAGTTGATCCCAAGAGTAATAAGGATCATATAATTAATGGTATTAAGGCATAATTTAGAAGTTAAATAGTCTCTCGTGTATCCACATCATATGAAAAATTAGTATCATGTGTTAATAATATAAGTTAATATTTCTATAAGTCATATCTGTATGATGTTATCCAAGAAAAGAAGATGATGGAAAAAATATGAATAAAGTAAAGAAGTAAAATAATGATTTCCCCATATGTGATAAATTTGGAAAAAACACCTTGGTAAATGGTTGAAGGGAATTAGAGTATGTCATAAGTGTGGAAAAAAGGATACCACACTCGAGATTGCAAGTGTATGAAAATGGTTTCAAATTTATAATGCTTCATCTGAAAAGAGTTGATACACTACATGAATAAATTTCCAAATCATCAAATTATGACCCAAATGATGTTATTGGATAATAATCAAGTCATGGTACTATAGTAGATGAAGACGAATGACTAGTGTTCGCATGTTGTTATTAATGAATTTTTTTATATGAGTGTTGTATCAAAAATTTAGTCATTATATGAATTATAGAAATAAATATGGATTGCATTACAATTCTATTTCATTAAGGATTTGAGATTGTAGTACCAAGTAAAGTGACACAGTTTCAAGTTAATCATTTTGGAATATAAATAGTTGGGGGGGGGGGTTATATCAGTTTATATGATTTGGAAACAATGATAATGATTTCCAAATAAGGGATAATTGATTTAGATAAAGTATATTAGATATTATTTACATCCCTGGAAATGATTGATGATTTATTTATTCCATCATTGTTGGAGATTACAACATTTAAGGATTTAATGAGTATATCAAGTATTATATATTATACAGAAAGAATAAGTATATACATATTCAAATAATTTTTAAAGTAATTAAGGTTGTTACTACGTTTTAATAGAATTCATTTTAGAAGGTATTCACATGTTTATCTTAATTATTTTATTTTTACCTTCTTTATAATTTTTTGGACTATGAGTTTGGAAACAAGTATTTTGGATAAGTATGAATGATGGAATTGAGTAATTGAACACATGATTTTGTTGTATAATGTTAATGTATGATTTTTCGGATACATTGACCTAAATTTTTGTTTTTTTACATTTAAATGATTAAGGCAATACTTGTTGGCCTTATGATTTATCAAATGCTATTTTGGAGAAATTTTTTTAACATTCATTTCGTAGTGTAACAACTGAAGTAAAAATATATCGAAGCACAACCAAATGATGAGAATGTGATTTTGACTAGTAATAAAATCAAGTATATATTCTTGGATTCTTATCCTGATAGTAAATTAATCCATCCACTTTAAAAAAAGTTAAAAAATTGTGGTATCATAATACTTTTTGTTTTGTTGAAATGTTGTAATTTTAAATCATCCTACATTTTTGGCTTTAAAGACCCTATTTTTCTACCCATTTTTCATTTGTTTGATATTGATGACCCCAATCACTACCTATAAATATTTATATTTTTCTTCCATCTATGTGTCACTAATTTCTAAAAATATTATCCTATTTGAAATCTAAATTTGGTGGGGTCAATTTCATTTTTCATTCCCTTTAATTAAGACTTATATTTATTAACCTTACTTTTGATTTGGGGTTTCCACAATGGTATCTTTTATTTTCAACCATTTGTTTTCAAATAATAATTTAAAATTGAAAGGAAGTAATTTATATAACTAAGGGGAATGTAACACTCCAATAAATCTTAGTATTATTTCTTTTTAAAGAAATATAATAGCTTATATTTCACACACCACCGATTTGGCTTGGGTTATACGGAAGATTGAGTTTTAGTGATATAACATATTATTAATATAATTATTGATATATGAATAGTAAAAAATAAATATGAAATGTTATTTATGATGTTTTCACATAAATAAAACAAATTTATAATGAAATGCATATGTTTTGTTTAAATAATTATAGATTTAGAAAACACTATTTTTTTTAAAAATAACTATTTTTATGTCCATTTGTGAACAATAATAAAATTAATTTTATACACTCTAAAAAATTAAATTTGAAATAATAGACCTAATTTTTGAATTCAGAATATCAAAAATAGGTTAGGTGAATTTTTGGTATATTTCTGAAAATATTCTATTTTTGATGGAGAGTGAAAAATACTGCAGAGTACATAAAGACTGACTCATTCATTTAAATAATTATTTTTAATTTAAATTTATTCTAAAGCCAAAATAGATACATATACATATATTTGTCTATTAAAATTTATTAGGGTAATTTTATAATAAGATTATATATTGAACTTTTGTAATTTTTTTTACCCACCATCTTGGTACATTTACCCACCTTCTAGGCACATTTCAAAATTTTCATAAGATGTAATATTTCTGCTTCTGTGAATTGAATTTCCAAAATCCAAGAGACACGGTTGAAATAATGAAGTAAAATTTTGTTCAATAGGATAAAAAACGTTTTTGGTGAATAGTAACTTTTGAATTTCCTAAATCATGTTAATTTATTTTCAATTATTAGAGATTAAATAATTAATTTAGATTTGACATAATTATGATTTTGTAATTTCCTTATGAAATAATGACTTAAATAATTGATATTTTACAATAAATGAAAATTCATAATTTTGATGCATTACAGAAAATTTATAACTTAACATGACCTATTAGGGTTGATTCAATGATTTATTTTGAAAGTGATAATGTTTTTTTTGCATATCACAAAAATAGAATACAAAATAGTGTAAAATTGACATAAATGTGTTCTTAAAACAAATACAATTTTATTAATTTCTATAATAGTCGTAAAAATCAATGATTATTCCAAAGGTCTTATATAATGATAGATAAGACATTAATGAACCACATGAGGTTCTTTTGGAATTTTATAGTATATTTATTGACCATGTATTATATTAATAGACCAAACATCGTAAAATTATAACTATATAACTAAGAGTTCAATATAAAAATAAGGGTAATATAGTGACTTAAACATATCTAAAACCTATTAATTGAGATTATATCAACCCAAACCCACCGTATCATCAGAGTAAAACCATTTGGAGGTCTTATAAACTGAAAATTATTTTTAACAAATTAATATTTCAAACAATTCCAAATGTGACCCTCACCTCTCTTATAAAAAGGTACTTCCCCTTCTCTTAACATCACACCTCTGAAACCATTTGGCATGTCCAAACCATGCTAAAATAACCTCCAATCTACCATAAATAATGTCTATAGGCCTTAATTTGATCAGAAATCCAACCGAAGGATCCAATTTGTTCAAAACAAATGGAAGAACCCGATGTAGAGGTAATTATTTCCTCACCTCATTAAATAATTTTTTCCTCTTCCACATACTTTTTCTATGTTGTTTCCATACCAAAATAATAAAAATGTTACCTTCTACATTCTAAGATGTTATTATAAATATGGTTCAACCATATTAATTATTCTATTCATCCTATGAATGACAAAGTCACCATATGTGCATACGTACGACTTACATCTCCACATCGTGGTGTAGTTTGTAATACAACACTTCAATATTCGGAATGGTATAATAATTAGTATAATTGGTGTAAATATTAAATATAAAAGTTTTGTTATTATTTTTATATAATGTACCATTCAATAACATATGATGTCACCATTTATAGCATGATATCGTCACTCGTGCGTACATTTGGCCTACCATATCAATGACGCGATAAGATTCATTTCCACGTTTACCATGCAACGATGACTATAAAAAATGTATATTATTAATAAGTATGTAATATATTACATTAAAATGATACTAGATATATATATATACATACATATATCTCATTCCCTTTCGATCAATATGATGTGAAAATGGAAACAACGTTTATGAGTACGTACGACCTACTGTCTCCCTAAATGGTGTTTTCCATTTTATATATCAATCTATTATATATATTTATATCAAGAATATATATGATACATAAATAATAATCTATAATATGGAATTAGTAAAAACATGATATTAGTGCTACAATCAAGAATGAAATACTGGAACACGTATAACAATGAATGTGATTATTACCCGAAATATTATTTTTACATCAAAATTACAATTAAATGGGTAGTTTAAATCCTTAAATAAATCAATTATCATATAATAAATATGAATATGGTTCTAGTATAATTTAATAACATACTATGGTCATTGTACTAGAGGTTAAATGTTCCAAAAACAAAAGGAATGCTCATAGTAAGGGTTAATTCCCTAATCTCATTGTTATCCGAGATTGTGTACGAGTAAATAATTACAAGGAAATATTTATCATCCATGTCCATGTTTCATAAAAAATTTACAAAGGAATTAATTTCTTTGGAATGGATTCTTTAGTAATATGATAATTTTAAATTTTTTAATGATTTACTTCTATAAATAATTTTAATTAAAGTGTGTGTTGTCAAAATGATTTTAAGTATTTATTTATATGGATATCATTATTTTAAAATTTCAATTCCTTTCAAAAGATTCAAATTATTATGCGATAGTTTGACTCAAAAACCCCTTTTAAATGACTTCCTTTATAAATTGGGTAACATTAAAAAATTTTCACAACAAGGACTATTTCTCTCAAAGTGTTTTACTGATCATTTTAAACTATGTCAATATCCTTTACTAAATATTATTATTGATTGAGGTTGATTTATTATAATACAATCATCCATACTGTATTGAATAAGTAATGATTCATTTGAATGTGGATTTACTATTTTTATATCATTCATTGTTTATGATTATAGTATTGATATTTCATATTTTACTTTTAATACGAATGTTTATGTTATGTTCATCATTTTCGTATAATGAATGCATTGGACATAGTAAGTGAAGGGCATGGGCCAATATAACCCCTAGATTCATTTGTAGGTCTCATAAGAAAAACAAGTGTCTTGGCACATGGACTTGAAAAAATATATATTTAGGGTCTTTCCATAAGCCCATGGCATTGTGGTTAAGATGTCCAACATTATTAAATACATCATTATGATATTATTTATTAATGTTACATGTGATTATTCGACAACTAGAAATTACATGTGAAAATTAAAATTACAATATTTAATTTATCCTTGAAATATTATTCTAATGTTTATGTTTAAAGGAATTATGTTACAATTTTATACATTGCTATAAAAGTTTATAATTATTTATGAGAGTTTACAATATATTGTTTATCATTACTGCGCATATGAGTTCACCCAATAATTATGTTTTGTTTTCCAACGATTCTAATAAGTGTATTATGTTTTACAAGCTAGTTTATGCTATTAATATATTGGAATTATCAATGGATTGTCTATGTTGTATTTTATGTTTAAAATTATAATGACGAGTTCATATATGTAATAAATTTCCCACGACTGATAAAATGATCGGTCCTTAAAAACTAGATTCCCTATAATCATGACAATCTTATGTAACAATGCACCTACTTTGGGATTCTAGTTTCAGGGCATTACAATAGGTATAAAAACACAGTTCAGTACAACCAAGTACCGAAATAAAATGAAAAACTACCCTAGTAAAAACATTGAAACAACTCACAATGTCAATGGATCATTAGCTAGAATCACCTATTTGTGATCCTTTTCAATTTCTCAATCCAAGATCTAGGTAATATAGAACCTGAAAACGGCACAACTATAGTGTGAGAGAATTTCTACTAGGATTTCACTCAAATAATCAATAACAATATTCTATTATCAAAACAACCTAGTATGTGATTTATATTTTCAATAAAATAGGTTTTTAGTTTCAAAATCATATTTTAAAAATTGATTTTTTAAATTTTAATGCTTGTAAATACATTATAAATTCAAACGTTTGATTTGAAATGATGGAAATACATTTCAAATTATGTAATTTCCAATAAAATGCGTCTCTTTAAACAAATATATCTTCTTAAAAGTTTATTAAATAAAATCATTTATATATAATAGTTTATATAAATCTGATGTAATTTAATGTAGTTTTGTAAAATGTAATATATTAAATTGAAACAAAACAAGTGAACAACATGATCAGATTCCTAATAAGGAATTATAATTCTATACCATTTGGAATTGACATAGCGAAAGAGAAAATATGTACATTCTTACCTTTGATCCAAGTCCAAGGATGACCCCTCACCATATTTTATGTGATGTGATGTGCTGATATGATGTTTTAGAACATTTTAAAATAGAATGTGATTCCAAAATAATATACTAACTACATATTGTTTTTATTTTTTTCTAATAAAAAACAGAAATGGGAAATTAATTTTTTGATTTTCTAAAATAAAATTGAATCCCCTTCTTAATTTAAATTGATAAATTTTACTATTTATAACTCATAATGAGGTTTTCATAAAAACATTATTCTTTTTACCTAGACAAAACCATAAGGTTTCTATCAAAATAATTTAAATCCAATATTATAAATAGATATTTGAAACTTGTTACCCAATAAATATCATTAAAACATTTATTATTAAATCCAAAATTTTAATTTTCAATCTGTTCAGTCAATTATATCTAATAGCCAAAATTTTTTGTATTTGGAGTTTTTTCAAAATTTTAGACCAAATCAACATGTAGTAATTAAATTCAGGAATTAAATAGAAAAAATTACCAGAAAAAAATAATTTGAATTAATAAATTTATATTTACAGAAACTTCTATAAAAAATCTGCAATTAAATATAATTGGAGGTTTTACGATTTCCAATAATGAAACCCATTATTAAAACCCAAATTCAATGGAATTGGGATTTTCTAAAAAAATGACAATCCATATAATAAAAAATTCAATTATAAAAATATAAATTAAAAAATTGATTTATGGTAAGTAGGATTTGGGCATTGTAACCAAACCACCTTCCACATGATCAAGGGATCTCAAATCACAAAGACGTACCTGAGAAACACCAATAGAGAATGAAAAATAATGATATATAAATTATACCTACGTTTAGAACCTAAATAATAGTTATTACATCCAAAAACATCATGGGGATATGTTGAACTATATGAAGGAATAGAGATATCACAATAGAATGAGATAGATATGACAAAACTAATATAGAAATATCCGAGGGTGTTTCTAATGATTTTTATCACTTCTAAGATGGATTCGAGGGGTAGAAAATCATCTTTGGGATCTATAAGTATAGAAGAAATTGATCATGTGTCATACTAAGAAACTGGTTTTCTAAAAAGGATGTACATAAATTTTTAATTAAAAATCATATCATTTAAAAACTTGTCCTCGTGTTTTTTTGAAAAAAGATCACTTTATTTAGTCAAATTGTGTGTAATCCATGAGACTATTATAAATGCCTCAAAAATTACCACCTCATTCAATACATGGCTTGGCTATCCATGAACCACCCATATGAAAGCCCACTACATTAGGTTTCATGGGTTTCTTTGAAAGGGTTCATGGTGTGGGAAAAACGTGTGCCAATCGTGAAATAACACATAATTTTAAAAAAATCAACATCTCTTTTGAATCAACCTCATACGAAACCTGACCAAAAAATGGTAAAATAGGGGTTTATGAATACCTAAAAATATAGAATGATGTTACAACCTCCCAAAAAATCCCCATATTTGTCCCTATAAAAAATATGAACAATATTCTATGACGAAATGATGAGGTTACTATTCACTCATCATTGCCTCCCTCTCCAATTCCTCATGATAATTATGACCGAGATACCATAGAACATGAATAAAATTTATATTTCTAACATGAAGTGCCATGGATATTGAATCAAATATCATGACTGGCCATTCAGTCATTGATAAATCAGTTTTATCTTTAAGATCATGCCAGTTCATAATGTGAGATGAATTAGATAAACACATTCATAGATGAGAAACATGGAAAATGTTATGTATTTACATCCATTATGGTGGAAGTGATAAAAAATATTTAACATCACACAAATTCTCAGCAACATCAAATGATCTCGGTCAATGAGGATCATGGTCCCCTTGCATCCCAAGCTGTCGATGATCCCACCTAACAGAAACATTCATGAACATGTGGTCACCAATTAATAATTCCAATGATATTCGGTGATTATATGATTAATACATATAACAGATCTATTATTTCACCATTATATTATGAATCCAATGGATCTTTGATTTCTTATCTATCACCAATCATAGTCCAACTAAGAAACATTCTCCAACATCAATCCAAAAAAACAATGATCTAAAAGGCCAGTAAAACAAGGCATTGAAATGATCTATTTGGATAATGGAATGGTAACTATTCTAAGAAGTAAACTACAAATCCACATGTAATCACCCAAAGCCCCACCAATGTCATAAAAACAATAATAAATAATATCCTCAAGAATTTTTATTTCTCTTTCTATTTTTCCATCTAATTATGGATGGTATGTCATACTCAAATGGATGTGAGATCCCAGTGCCTCCTAAAGGCCTCTCAAAAAATAATAATTGAACCGATGATCCCTATTAAAGACTATATTAGACATAAATCTTTGCAAATGAAAAATATATTTCACATATAGATTTATCAACCCCTCATATATGGCTGAATCACAAATAGGTATATAGTGTGTTGATTTAGTCAAATTGACCATAAAAATCCATACATAATTCTTCATTATCTGGGTATAAAGTGACCCATCAAAATGTCCACTGATATTTCATCCCACTAACATATAGTGAAATGATGTAGCTGAATCAGACCGAATGGTTTTTGGTGCTCTTCCTTCGCATGTTGGAACATATAATAATGATAGATAAACTATGTGATTCCCTATCCCAAACTATATAGTTTAAATACCAGCACAGGTCATAGAAATTTTTTGTGCTAC
This sequence comes from Viscum album, assembly GCA_963277665.1. Classification (NCBI taxonomy): domain Eukaryota; kingdom Viridiplantae; phylum Streptophyta; class Magnoliopsida; order Santalales; family Viscaceae; genus Viscum; species Viscum album. The sequence continues at coordinate 1,913,569,308 of OY728125.1, read as the reverse complement.
CTGGTTGCATAGCTGACTCAGAGATATGAAAGGCTCCCAAAAAATTCTTCCTATTTTCTAATGGAACAACAAATTGATTATGATTGTTTACAATGGACTTTTCTGAGAAGGGCCTTTTAACAATGGTAACCCCAACATAAAGAGTGTTTCTAATTCAATGAAATTCATCGTCAAGAATATGTTATTGAATAATCAATTCAAAAATATAAAATATCCCTAAAATGGGCAAGGAAACCTATGACAATATTCTTGTCATCCTATATGCATTTATGCAAATAAATCCAATTATTTCCACTATTCTGATGATTCATTCACTGCATGCATTAGATGTATCATGATCGAATCATATGAAATTACATTCCCTTTCCACAGTCTATAATCAAGGGTAACTTTTCAAAATCTATAATTATTCCACCCAATTCTATACTTGAGATTTGAATATTTTTGAGAGAAGATATAAATCAACCTCTTATGTTCAGAAAACATGGTAAAATATTTTCTATAAAGGTAATATTTTCTAGTCATAAAAATATGAATAATAGTTGAGTGTTCACTATCATGTTTCATATAATTATTCTAGTTTGGCCTACACTATCAAAGTCTATATAAAACTACATGATCATATTTAATAAGAACACCTTCCAAATTTGGTCAAGATGAATCATAGGAGACTACAATACTCTGTATGATTTCTTAAATAGTCAACACTAGTTTAGTGGTAAAATAAATTTTTTTTCAACAAAATTACTATGAAATTTATCATTCCATGAAGGATTCCCTCCCTTCCGAGTAAGTGAAGTAATTAGAGAATACAAATGTGATAATTACATAAATATATATTGGTAAAAAACTAGCTATAGTGAAGAAACCCCAAATATCAAAAAATAATGGTTGTTCCCATTTTATAAAATCTTTAATTTTATGGTGATACACTAAAATAACATTTTCCAACACCATGTTCCCCCATACATTCACTTCCCAAATCCATAATTCAAACACTAGAATATTGGCATAAGTTTAGTGATTTCCCCTATAATCTATAATCTATCTCAGATGATTCATATGATCCTAATATAATACACAAAGAATACTACATATTTATCTATATTATCAAAAAAATATTTTTTATTAATTGTATAAAAAAAGGTTAAAACAAGGTACTCATGATATACATAACTGCTGTTAAATGATGTTTTATGAATGTCATATTATTTTATCTTAATCTAACTATAACAAGAGTGAATTCTGATCATTGAGAACCACTGCTCCTATTTCAACTAATTAGATAGATAATTTATCTATTGCAATGGATACTTGTTCTTTTCAGTCACTCAATTATGCTTTTTGTAATAAACACATTGAAAAATTAAAACATAATCTTTTATAGAAATGCTAACTATCACAACTAATGTTGACACACTCTGGTGAATAAATCCTTTTTCAAAATGATCATCCAGTTGTGACTACATATCTTTCAGTTTATCTGGTTTGATGAGGTAATAGGGAGAAGAAACTAGTTTATTACTATGAATTTAGACAATAGAAAACTCAGCATCCCTTACCAGTGGAAAACATGATAATTTAGAAAGAAACATGTCTTGCTAATCCATGAAAACTAGAGAGAGATTACCACTAAAATGTTCCCACTACCAATAAAATGAAAACCTGGATATTTTTATTCCAAACTCTGGATAAGATGATTTAGAACTGATTGAAATTGGGACCCATTGTTTCTGAAATAAACAAAGTTGACCACTATGTGTACTAAAGGAGACTCATAAATGATAAAGATAAATTTGGTATTTAATGGTAATGATCTAATCCATCCTTAATATTGCGTAAATAGGTTTCATGTTGAGATACAAAAAACACCAAACATGATCAACATATGATAGTGGGAATATACTAGAAGAACTAAAGACTCCTTACTCACACTCTATACTAGGGAGTGTAGTAATATCCATGTCATAAGACAAATTCTCCATATAATTATTTACAAATTTATCCCAATCTGTTGAAATAAATGAATGATATGAACAAATATCAAATAGAGTTGTCACTATTTGTGAAGCTATTTAATGAACTCTCTCATGGCCATTGGAAAAGTATCATCTTCTTCTAGATAATATTCCACTACATGAACTATCTTCATTATAGATTCGTGTGGTTGAAATCCTTTTATATGTGAAATATCAGATTGCACCTCAAATTTATGTGGATAAGGTGATCTTATTCCACTGAAATGTCTACAATAGATAGGGAAAAGTCATTATAATTTCCCCGAGTATAAACATGATCCACAGTTCATAGGATCCTCGTTGAAACACCTTTTTGAATATCCCAAAAACCATCACTTGTAGAAAATCAAAGGACCTCCTCCTGGTACTGCATGAACTCCTGAATGAACCTTCTACCAAGAACATCCTTGAGACTAATCATGATTCTGTTTTTTATTAATGAAGTCATGCATCCACTAGTAGAGAAAGAAACTATAGATAAACATTACTTTCTAACTAGGTCTGTTTCTACCATTAGTGATCTATCTATAAATTCATATTAAGAAGGAATATTCATCAAGAAAACATGGGAACTAGTAACATTATGAAGTCCCAAATTGATCCTTGAAGTACTCATCTTCTCATTTGAAAAAATAATTGCTTCGAAATACATGTGCTCTAGAAAATGGTTGGCATACTCTATCATGGACCTATTAGCCTTCACATATATGAAAAAACTTAGTGGACTTTACCAACAACATTATCTCTTGATATGAATTGTCAGTGAAAATAAATATGAATTTCATCCACTAATATCCCTTATATTTATTCTTTTTCACCATAATAACTCAAAATCTCATACATGTTCCTTCTAACACGAAGGTGTCTCACATTAACATGATTTTATTAACTGTGTCCAATAATATAATTTCCCAAATAATCAATACAGTCATTTTAACCATTCATCAAAATCATCAGGATCACTTAATTTATTGAGTGGTTTTTTATTCCATGTAACCTAATCTAAGGAAAAATATAGTGGACTACCTTTTATTTTCCATAGATGAAGGCTGAGCGGGATTAGGAAGGTGTGCCTATCTCGGATCATGGAATGTGCGTACAATCTCCTATAATAGATTATGATATGAAACTGTATTCCTTCACTAATATTGAGTAGTATCTTACTCATAGATCCAAATTTTATGTCTTATAGAAGTAATCATGCCACAAAAAAATCAACATACACAATGAAAGACATCATATTTTCACATGAACAAAAAACACGAAAAATTAATCCAAACATATATAATAAAAACATTTGGATTTCAATCATATCCAAATATAATTTAAGGAATTTTATATAATTAATACACAAGAATATTTTCCCTAACCACCCCTATAAGATTATTGTTCATTGTAGTGAGAGCTTGAAAGGAAATCAATCGCAACTACCTCATTATTATTAAAATGAATTCACAAAGGATTACAACTTCAAGACAATAAGATATACCTAATCCTATAGTACCACATTCACAAAAACTAACACAGGTACTTTGGTAACAATATAATCAAGCCATCCCGAACATATCCTAATAGTATATCACGATCCTCATAGCACAGTGACTAGCAGCTGGCATTATACACAAAGTAAGTGGGAATGAATTTTCCACAAAAAATGGAGACACATGATTTAGAAATTAGTATGCATTCTAATGAAACACTATTGGGAGAAATGTAATAGAATTAAAAAGGGTATAACAACCCAAATTTCAAAAACCATGTACCATATAATATTAAAAATTTACTATGTTCGAACTCAGAGGCAAAACCCCATGTCCATGAATCAATTGCTTGACAACATCCATGTGATCTTTTTCCCTTACATGATCCTAGAAGGAAGTAATCTAAAAACACGTGAAGACAGAAGTAGGGTATGAGACAAATCTTAATAGTATTTCACCCAAATATTTCATAATAAGACTCCAATATCAAATTAACAATGAAAAGTCTTTTACATTTCAAATGAATGTGTTTTTCATTTAAAAATCATATTTCAACAAATAATGTAACATTTAAAAGGGTATAAATAATTTAAGAATTCATGGATCACATAACAAATGATGGAAAAAAATTTCAAATGATGTAATTACATTTTTATAAAGGTGTGATTTACAAAAATGTCAGCTTATAGAAATGGAATAAATAAACACTTTTATATAATTGTTTTTATACATTAGAAGCCATGTAAAATAGTTTACATCAGTATCATATATTTATTTTAAAGTTAACAGGTGATAAAAATGTTCATATTCATAAGAAGTATTTATTTCTATCAGTTATAGAGACAAAAAAATATAAAACAAAATATATGTACATATATCTTTTTGAAGAAAGGCAAAATAGGAGTCACCATCATCACCTAAGGGATGTGATGAGCTGTTATGATGTTATGGAACATTTTAACTCATAACATTCCACTTAAATAACTCAATAAATTCCAAAGTATTTAATATTGACTAATAAAAAACAACGGTGTGAAATTCAATTTAATAATTCATTAAATTAAATTAAATCACATTTTCCATTTTAAATATTCTAATTTTCCATATAAACCCCATACTGTTATTTTAAAAACGAATTTTGTCCAAGAGAAACCCCTAAGGTTTCAATCAAAATAATTTGAATATAATTAAAAATAATAAGGATTTGAATATAATTCACCATTCAATTTTAAAATACAATATTATAATTATATACCACAATTAAATTTTCAAAAAATTCACTCGATTTCATTACAACGCCCCTCCCCGTTCATGGAAATTGGTTTTTTCACAATTTCCCAGCAAATCTATAATTACATTATTAAATTCAACAATTTAATTGAAACAATTTCTCTCAAATACGAAATTTAAATTATAAAATATAAATTTCCAAAAAAACATCCATAGACCCACCCAAACTCAAAGGAATGGGAGATATCAAATTTCATGCAGAAAACCATTTTTACAGCCCATATCAAGGGGAAAAGGTTTTTTCCAAAAATACAATAAATTTTATCAAAACAAAACAAATTAATTGAAACAATATAAATTAATTAGAAAAATTTATGGTTAATATGATTTGGGAATCATAATGGAACTACCTAACTCATAATCCTTGCATCTTTAATCAAAAAGTTGATTATGGAATAATCCAATAGAGAATGAAGGTAACAAAGATCAATGAAAAAAACCTGATTTAAATAAATAACACTTGGTATTAGATACAAAAAACATCAATGGGATCCAAGTATCCCAATGGAGGACATGAGATATTGTCGGAGAATGTGATCGGGATGGGAAAACTAATTGAAACAAGATGTGAGGGAGTTCCTCAAGCCGCAAACCACTTCTATAATGTATATAAGTAGAAAATCTTCAATGGGTGTAATCTGGATGGGAGAAACCAATTATCAATTATACCATTCTATTAGGGACTAAAAACAGGGTTCATGAATTTTTATTTACCATTCCTATAAATAAAAAACATTCACATTGTTTCAAGGGTAGAGTTACATGATTTAGGAATACCATGGGAATTCGAAGTGCCTATTATAAATGGGGTGGATGACTACTCTTGAGAAGACACATGACTTAACTAACCATAAACCATCCATGAAAAATCACATTTCCTTTGGATTTATTGATTTTGTTGAAAGGGTTTACAGTTTGGGAAAATCGTGTGCCTATTTTGATGTAGCCCAGTTTTTTCACATGTTTTTAAAATTTCTTATAAAGAAACACCAAATAGAACACAACCAATTCTTGGTAAAACGGGGTTTTATGAATACATAAAAAATGTAACCACATTATTCTGTACGTGAAGATTATTAAATTAAAATTAAAACTGGAACCCTCTTTTATACATCCTTAACATATTTGACACATATTTTTCATTTTTAAATCATTTATTGTAGTTTCTAGATCTACGTAGGTGAAATATGATAAAACAAAATGTAAAATTGGATGATTTTTTTTGAAACCAACCTGTTTTCTCAAATTGAATCCCAAACATAATATAACATTAAGGTGAAAAGATATTATTATTACTGTATTTTGTATTCTTTTCCATAAAAGAAAAAACCATAAATTTATTAACTACCCATCTCTGTGAAATTTTCAAAAATGTTTCTCTATTTCTCTATGATCGATGTCTGTAATTTTTTTTACATAAACTATTTTCTCTAATATCATTGATTTATTGATTACCTTTATAATATTTATTCCAATAATACATAATTTATCAATATCATATTTAATAATAAATCCTTCATTATTCAATTTTTTTCATACATCCTAATTTTGAAATTCCATGATATTTTCGTGAACATCCAGTAAAATTTTAGAGAAATAAAATTGAAGACTAAATCATAAATCATACCTTGAAAAAATATTTTTACAGATGATATTTCAGTTTTTTCAAAGATTTATCATATATTACATATTATTACAAGAAATATTACATATTAATTGTGAATGATCTAATATATCAACAATATATCTCCTATATTGTATTCCATCATTTTTGTTTTGAGAATTTTTCTCCAAAGATCGCGAGACCATCATTTTTCTTCCATTCCATATATACATTTTAATACTCATCCAATAAGAGCATCAATTATTATATCTATAGTAAATATCACATATACAAGAAAAATCTCTAAAATTTTTGATTCTATAGTCATGATGTAGTAAAATTATATTACAAATGAAACCATAAATAATTTAATTTTTTATTTAAATTTGATAAATTATAAAGAACACCTCATTATTCCCATAAACATCAATACATTCTCTAAAACCCTTAATCCCTCAAAAAAAACTTCAAATATTATTGTAAATTGTAGTTTATGTATGATTGAATTTGATATTGGCATTGAAGAAAAATATAAAAAGATAAACATATCCACTTTATATTATTTAATTTCACATATACTTTATATTTACATTAATAAAAAATATTATAGTGTCTCAAAAATCTCCCCCAATGTTAAAATAATTATATGTATACGTAACATCTACAACTAGGGTATAAACCCTAACCAATTAAGAATTTAATATAAACATTTAAAAATAATTAAATTTCAAATAAAATAATCATAACAATGTTTCATAAATCAATATTTATTGTCTTATTTGAGGAAAATCTTGGAAAGAAACTGTAATATTTAATAATAAAATTATTTCCCCCAAAAAAATTACATACATTGACTATTCCACAAAAAATGATCCCTCCATATATCAAACTATAATTAACATTCTCATCATCATTAACATTTTAATAAATGTATTTAAATAAATTCAACATATAAAGAATATAGCACATCAAATTATGTTAGACCCGTAGGAAATTATCTATCATTATCACTAATTGAATAATACTATTTATCTATAGTATATTTCAATGATCTATTAATTAATTTTAGAGCAGTTGTATATATAATGATTCATGAATCCTGATAGTAAATTTTATTTCATATTAAATGTAAATTATATCCTAGAATGATTCCATAAACTCGAGCCTTCCAAGATATAATAGGTTTCTCAACATTTATATTGATTATACAGGGCTTATCTAATAACCTTATATATATATATATATTCATGAACTATTATAATACATATCATATGGTGATATATCTAAAAATTTTCATGTAAAGAAAATAATATTTAATTATTATTAGTGAACCAATTATTCATACATGAAAACATTAGAAATATTATTATTGATCATTGTGGTAAAATCAATATCCAAAGAACATCTATTTGTATGTTTAGAAGAATTGTTTTTGAATATTGTATAATTAGTTCATGATGAATACAATTCCCTCAGTGTCATACTTCAAATATACCAATTGTATATTCTAAACAATTATTTATCAGGATATTTTTGAAGGAGAATGCGCAGAAATTTTCTATAGTTATTATAATCCATGAAAAAAAAATTAGGACCACGAACTTAACTTTCATAAACAAAATAAAAATGATATGAAAAAATTAAAAATTATTGGGAATATAATAATTATCTTTTATATCATTTTATATCATCTATTGAATTTGATATTTTATAATTATCATGAAGCTCATCATTTCATAAGTCATTACATCATTCAAAACTGATATATTTTATCTTTCAAAAAAAATTATGAAATAACATGAACAATTTTATTAGTAATTTTGTTATTAATTTTAAATATTTAAAATTAAATTGTTTGTATCAAGATCTATATAATATATTTTTACAAATTTTATTTTTTATAAAATTATAGCACATACCTTGGAATATTGAATCCAATGTATGCATTATAACCCTGGAATGAAAAATAAGAAATATATCAAAATGGAAAAAATATTTAAGATGTCTAAGATATCTATATACCTACAATAGTATTTCATTTCATTTGTAAACAAAAATAAAAATATAATTTTTTCGTCAATAAAATTATTCCCTCAAGAATATCCACGAATATAAATCATAGTATACATCCTAGTACCCCATGAAAAGTAAATAAAATAATAATGAGCTAAAATTAACAGTAAATAATATATACAGTGGAATCTATTTTGAAAAAATATGAATAATCAACATGGAATCGAAACTAATAATGTACACATTCTGTCACTCCCATACTTGAGACCCTCATTTATTTTATTCTTCTTAGGGTCTCACATTGTAGGACATGTTGATTTTGGGATCCTGATTTGAAATTTTTGTTGTTTAATAATTTTGATAAGTTTTTGACTGATGTGCGGGCACCGCATGGTTGTCGTTGACCACATGGTCGGCTCATGTGCCTGTGTAACTATCTAATGTATAAAATAAATAATTTTTTTTATGAAAAACTAAAAATGTTTGAATTTTTTTGCCATAATTATTATGGTGTAGTTATTATTATTATTATTATTATTAATGGACATGTTATAATTTTCATTAATATTGTTAACATTAAACAGTTCTTAAGTATTTAAATTATTTTATGGTTAAATTATTATTAATGTTATGATTTTATAATTACAAATATTATTATATATATTTTCATTGAGAATTTGGTTATTAGTTTTATTAATGTGGTTATTCTCATTATTATAATTATTCTCCTTATTTTTATTATTAATAATATAGTAATTTTATTAAGAAAATAAAATTAAACCCTAGGGGTTCGTTGCCCCCCCCATTCAGCTCTCGATCATGGAACATGCCCCCTTTCTGCCTCCTGGTTGCACGACACCGACCCTCCCCCATCCCTCTTAAAGCTTCGATCAGCCTCCTCCTCTCCCTGCTGCTACCTCCGCGACCGCAACATCCCTCTCGGCCGGTCTACTTGTGCAACCCCGAAACCCTCTTTCTTCCAGACTGCACAACCCTCCTCTGGCCATTGTGAAATGCACAGACATCATACATCCACCTTGCACCGGACCCATCGCACCCCTGCTCGACCGGCGCAACCTTCCTCCACAGACGATTCCCCTCCAGATATTCTCTTATCCACTTTTCCCTTGTGTTTTATTTCTTACTTTTGGGATTTTATATTTTCTATGGTTATGTAGTTCATGTTAAGGTTTAATCTTGTCATTTTTGGATGAATCATTGATTCGTATGGTTCACTTGTGATGCATTTTCTGTGCGATTGAAGTTTCACATAGAGTGTTGGGTTTTTTGATAAACGTGGTAGGTGATTTCATGCTTATCCTTAAATTGATGAATATCTATCCTTGCATGAGTGTTTTTTCAAGTTCTATTTTTGCCTTGGGTGGTGAGAAAATGATTTTGTGAAAGGAATTGAGGTGTATTTGGTTTTAAGGTGGTGATTTTATTTGAAACGATGTTTTTTTAATGTGGAAATCTTACTCTCGTCACTTATGATTTTATAAATTATGCATTTAGTTTATTAAATTATGTGTATGATTTAGGTTGTGCTTTGATAAGGATTTGATATGCATATGATCTTTTTTAGAGGTTTTAGGTTCTCTTAGGATTTAGAAGCATTTGGGGGTGTTATTGATGTTTCTTTATAAGTTATTTTTTTAATGGTGTTTTAATTTGTGTAAAAGGTGGAAACCATGTTTGGAAAAAGTTTTGAGGTAATTTTATATTATATGCAATTGGATTATTAAATGATGCAAGGGCTGCAATTTTTTGTTTGGATATTATTTTGGTGTGCTTTTGGCCTTTGAAGAGGTTTTTGGGTGTGTTGTTGTTTTATGTCGTGCAATGCTTTTTAAAATGATTTATAGGTGGTGTAAATAGGGTATTTAATTTGAATAAATGATGTGATTCATGTTTTTCAATGGTTACAACGTGCAAATCTTTTTTAAGTGGCGTTTTTATATAATTTGGGTGCATTTATTTTGTGTAAATTATTTGGTACAAATTATGTAGTGTTGCATAAAGTTTTCTTTTAATATATTAAATGATACATGGAGTGCACATGACCCCGCTACGATAGTTTTGGTCTGCGGGTGTCGAGGTATCCTACATGCACATGCATAGGGCAAGGCATATATATATATATATATATGCCCTCATTGCACATATTCTCTCATGGCATGGGGAACATGTGAAATGTAGTTTGGGGTATATATATATAAATAAATGCATGTGCATGTATGCACAATGTGTCGGTTCGAGTGGTCATCGACGGATAACGACATGGTTGAGGTAGGTTCCAATTGCACTTCTTTTTAAAATTTATGTTACATTATTAAATGTAGTTTGCGCACAGTATTTATTCAGATTAAATAATTTATTAATTTTAATAAATGTGAGGTAATATATGACAATTAGTATTTAAATGATTATTTGGTGTAAAAAGAGCCGTTTATATTATACATGACAGTTGAAATATTTTCTTGACGAGAAGACACCCATTAGTGAATGAATGCATGTTTGTATTTTAATCAATAATCACATAATTTCAATTATTGTTATGGGTTTAATGATAAATGATTTCTTCTGAAGTTGAACAAGTGTTTTGATTCTTTTTAAAGTTCTGATTGTGAAATGTTTTTAATTCCCATTTGGCACTTTATGGAAAACGATGAATTTTTTTTTGATAAAAACCCTCCTAGGATAACTCTCCTACCTTGGTTGCATTTTATTGTTTGAGAGTCCACTCTTGGAGGTTCCCAGGTACTTGATTAGTTTAAAGGCATGAGGTTGTCTCAGGGAGTGGCTCAGGGTGATGTCTTTTGTGCTTTATATAAATATATGATTGGATGCTCGGTTGGCATCTGTTGGTTCACCCCCTTTCCAAACACATGAGACATGGGAATCTAAAATGTTGAGAGAATATTCTAGGAATGATAACTGCACTTGTAGGTAATGGTACTGACCAGTGGCCCATAGTTTGTGGATATATTGGGTTTATTACTATGGGATCATCCCCAACCATCCTGAGAAAGGATGTTCGAGCGTATTGTGTGTTTTGATTTTATCGTGTATGACATGTCAACAAGGATGATTTCTCATGTATTGGTGTCATCTGGTTTATTCGTGATCTCCTAGGTTCACCCATGTCTGTTGGATTTCAGTTACTTGCTGTGATGAATATGGTACTTGTATATATTTTCTTTTCATTTCCTTTACTATGTGACTACTATAGCATTTTCATGTGTAGTGTTGTTACAATAAAGTGATGTGTGGTTTTAAAGTGGTTTATGAAAAATATTTTCAAATAAATATGTTTTATTCATTTTGTGAAAATGGAAAATGTAAACATCACTTCCCCTTTGAAAAATGATAATGTATCACTAAAAGAATGACATGGGGTTTTGAGAAATGGATAGGGGAATTGACTCATACATTTGTTTTGAGTAAAATGTATAAAATAATAATTTTATAATTTATAGTTTAAACATGAAATGGTGTTACTTTTATTTTTAAGGTAGTGCATTGGGTATAGATTTATCATGCAAGCCTAATGAGTTTCAAGACATATGCCTTTAGTTTTTTCTTGTTTTTAGTTTTTTTGTAGGTTCTGGTGTTAGTTGTTCACCTTGAGCGACAATGGTTATGGTATTGGAGAGTGTCCCACGGGGTCACATAGAGTTTTTTTCATAGTATGGTTAGCAGCATTTTTGGTTGTTCTTTTTTTATCTACTTTTGTTCTATTTATTTTCCACCTCATAGATTATTTTATTTTGAGCCAAATCGTTCCCACCAGTATAATTTTGATTCCAGGCACTGGTTGCAAGCACATGGGGATTGGGAACGCCACTCGAGCCATACCGCGGGCTGACTCGGGTGACTGGTTCAGGGTTGACCTGGGTTGGTTCTTGACAAAATTGTATTAGAGGTGGCCCTTATTATTTGGCGTCTTTTGTTGATGGAGATTAGAACTATCGGGATTTGGGAGGTAAGTATGGGAAGAGCGTCCCGAACTCTTGCTCTCACTGATTCTCAAGTAACCAGGGTAGTCCAGGACTTGATTCTTCTGCAATTGTTTTGGATTAAAGAATGGCAATGGGGGGATCAAGTGTCACGTCATGACCTCACATGGAGTAGTGTCCCATGTGGAGTCTGAGTGCACAGTTTATGTTCCTCGAAGTTGTTGATGCTTACTTTGGGTGTGGCTCACTACCATGTCACCAGGTTGATCACGATAGCTAGTTCCTTGTTTCAATGATTCGTTGTATGTTGTGTTTTGTTGCCTCTGTTTAGTGTTAGTGTTCATTTGAAAATGAAAGTGGATATTGAAGTAAAAGTGTTTCACTAAAATGGTTTTAAATTGGTAAAGTTTTTCTTTTTAAATTAAGGGATCTTAGGTTTGAATGTTAGTGTTTATTTGGAATTAGTAAAGGGTGGCTTGGTGTGACCCTTGGTATTCCTTATGGAGGATCACAAGTGTGTGGGTATGTATGAAAAGTGTGTGAGGAACATGATTATGGATGATGTGGATGGACACACATGTGATGATTCACGGGATTCCATGGGCGATTTTTTCAAATATAAAGAAATTGAAAATTTGTTTTTCTCTGACAAATGGAATTTTGGTCTATAATATGTGGCTTTTGTTTTTGAAAAATGACCTTGGGATATAGTATTTTTGAAATTCTAAATGAAAATGGTGATTTTGAAAAAGATGATTTTGGTTTTATTTATATTTTTTCGACTTTTAGGACGATTGTCTGTTCATGGGGTGTTCTATTAAATTATGTTTTGGCTTGATGTCAGTTTCGGTTTTATGCCTTATGCATTGTTCAGAATGTGTCAGCTAGAAAAGTCCCCAAAAAATGCTAACGAGTCATACCCATTTCTGGCTCGAATCAAGTGTTGATTGTTAATTTATTTAGTCTAGTTTTGTTAGAGATGGTTGTGTGGTTGGTTTAATTAAAGTGTCTTCGAGTTGTTGGGAACTCCCGATGTTTCTAAGGTTTGTGCTGTTTTAGTTTGTATGTCCAATTTTGGGCCAGTGGAGGTAGAGTGTCTTTTCATTGTTGGAGTTTGGGGTGCGGCTGGTGGAGATCCACATTCTTAAGGGTCCTCCATCTAGTGAGGAGCACATGAAAGTGGAACTCGGCTATAAGAATCTCTCTTTGTAGGCTCTATCATCTATTTCTTCATACGCATAATTATGTGTCATTGATATGGTCGGTCCAAGAATTCAAAGATGTCACGTTGCACCTCATTGAAAACTTACCACCATTGGGGTCATTTGAAAAATCCGGAGGAAGGATGTAGGAACATGAGGATGAAAACGCCTGATTATGAGGCAGAAGATGCTTCAGCAATCAGGGCCCCAACCACAGGTTTTAGGGTGAAGCTCACGCATAGTCAAGTGTTTCCAGGGGTGTATGGAACCTCGGTCTGGATCTTTTTCTGAACATTGGGATGGAAATATTGAATGTTTACTTGTTCTATTCCTATCATTATCATAATCTCATTCTTGTTGTGGTAGTTTGATAAGCTCATTCTACCTCAATTCAAGCATCACAATATTCTCATTGGGTGGTTTCAAAATCATTTGGATTCGTCAAAGGGTGTAGGACCCATGAATAAATGGACCCATCCTGATTGGGGGTTTGAAACCAATTTTGTTCGTTTGGGGAATGTTTGGTTTTGTGAAGTTAATGGGTGGTGTTTATGGTCACTACCTTAGCTCAACCGCTTCTCCATGGGCTTTTCATTAGTGTGTTTTAGTTTCATAGGGGATTCCACTATCCCAGTGTTCTGGTGTGCCAGTTTTCCCCACAATGGTTTTAAACCTAATGGTGGAATTGTTCCATTGGATTTGAGAATGTGATTTGAGTTTGGGCAAGGGATTCCTTAGTCTCCCATTGCGACGGGTATTCTTTTTTTTTTGTCTTTGTGGTAGGTGTTGAGTTAGTTTCTCAACCTTAGGATGATGGGTTATTTCCTAGCCAACTTTCTGTTTAAAATCACTAGCATTTTGTTTAGTCCGTGTGGAGAATCTGAATTTTTTTTGTTTTGGGAGTTCCCGTATTGGCCCCCTCGAGGGTGGTGTCTTCGTGTCTCAAGGTTTTCATATTACTGGAACTCTTGTGGTGTGGAGAACCCTGTCATGTTATCCCCTCATTTTTCGGTAGTGTTTTCTACATGAATTGGTTGGGTGTGACCTGTGTTGGAAAAGGTCACATGAGGTTCTCAGTTTCCTCTGGTTTTGTCTGGGCATGGACATGAGTTGTGTTAACTGTTGGCTTGGTGAATTTATGGGGGCTAAAAGTGTCTGTGGTGGGGATCATTATCAGACCCCGACCTCATACTCTCTTTTATATAATACTTGTAAGGGTCACACATCGTAGGACATGTTGATTTTGGGATTCTAATTTGAAATTTTTTATAATTTTGATATGTTTCCGACTAGTTCCTGGGCACCGCATAGTTGGCATTGACCATGTGGTCGTCTCATGTGCCCATGTAACTATCTATTGATTAAAATAAATATTTTTTTTATAAATAAATAAAATGGTTTGAATTTTTTCACCCTAATTATTACGGTGTAGTTATAATAATAATAATTATTATTAATGGACATGTTAAAATTTTCATTAATATTGTAAACATTAAACTGTTCTTAAATTTTCTAAATATTTTATGGTTAAATAATTTTTAATTTTGTGATTATATAATTACTAATATTATTATATATATTGTCAATAAGAATTTGGTTATTATAATTATTAATGTGGTTAATATCATTATTATAATAATTCTTCTTATTTTTAATATTAATAATAGTGTAATTTTATTATGAAAAAATTAAACCTTATGGGTGTGTTTCCCCCTTCCCTTATCCTCTTGATTTCAGAACATCCCCCCTTCCCCCTCCTGGTTTTGAGATGCTGACCCTCCCCCCCTCCCGCTTGATCCTTCAGTTGGCCTCCTCCTCTCCCTGCCACGACCGCCGTGACCGCCGCCTTCCTCCTAGCTGGCCTGCTCACGCCACCATGTATTCCCTCATTCTTCCCGACCGTGGGACCCTGGTTCAGCTAGTGTAAGCCGCACCGACACCATCCATCTACCTCGCACCGGACCTGTCACACCCCTACTCGTCCGACGCAACCTTCTTCCATGGACGACTCCCCTCCCAGTAAACTCCTCTCCACTTTTCTCTTCTGTTTTAGTTCATAGTTTTGGGATTTTAGATTATCATAGGGTATGGAGTTCATGTTAAGGATTAATCGTGTCGGTTTTGGATGAATCATGGCTTCTTAGGGTTCTCTTGTGATGCGTTTGTTTTGCGATAGAAGTTTCACATAGAGTGTTGGAGTTTTCGACACATGTGGTAGTTGATTTCATGTTTATACATTAATTGATGAATTTTTATGCTTTCTTGAGTATTTTTTCATGTTCTAGGATTATCATGGGTGGTGGGAATATTATTTGTGAAAGGAATTGAGGAGTATTTTGTTTTAAAGTGGCAATTTTATGTGAAACAATGTTTTTTTAATGTGGAAATCTAAGTCGTGTCACTTATGATTTTATAAATCATGCATGTAGTTTATTAAATTATGTGTAGGATTTAAGTTGTGTTTCGATAAGGCTTTGATATGAAGATGATATTTTTTAGAGGTTTTGGGTTCTCTTTGTGTTTAGATGCATTGGGGGTGTTATTGATGTTTCTTTATAAGTTATTATTTTAATGGTGTTTTTATTTGTGTAAAAGGTGAAAACCTTGATTGGAGATTTTTTTTGATTTCATTTTATAGTACATGCAATTCATTTATTAAATGATTAAATGGATGCATTTTCTTGTTTGGATATTTTTTGGTTTGATTTTGGCCTTAGAATAGGTTTTTGGGTGTTTTTTTGTTTTAAGTCATGTTATGCCTTTTATAATGTTTTATAAGTGGTGTAAATGGTGTATTTAATTTGTATAAATGTTGTGATTCATGTTTTTCCATGGTTATGACATGAAAATGTTTTTGAAGTGGCGTTTTGATATAATTTGGGTGGGTTTATTTTGTGTAAATTTTGTTGATCAAATTTTTAAGTGTTTCATAAATTATTATTTTAATATATTAAATGATATGTGGAGTGCACATGAACCTGCTATGATATTTTTGGGCCGTGGGTGTCAATGTATCCTACATGTACATTCATAGGGTAAGGAATATATATATATATATATATATATATATTCCCTCTTTTATCATATTCCCTCATGGCGCGGGGAACATGTGAAATGCAGTTAGGGGTATATATACATATATATGTATAAATGCATCTGTTTGTATGCGCCAAGTGTCTGTTCAAGTGGTCATCGACGAATAACGACATGGTTGAGGTAGGATCCCATTTAAATGCTTTTTAATATTTATGTTACATTATTTCTTGGTGTTTGTGCAAACTATTTGATCAGATTAAATATTTTATTAATTTTAATAAATGTGAGGTAATATAAGAAAGTTAATTTTTATATGATTATTTTGTGTAAAAAGAGCTGTTTATTTTATACACGAAACATGAAATACTTTCATAACGAGCGGACACCCAATAAAGATAGAATGCAAGTTTGGATTTAAAACATAATTCACAAAATTTCAATTATAGTTCTAGTTTTAATGATAAATTATTTCATATGAATCTTGAACAAGTGTTTTGTTTATTTTTAAAGTGGTGATTGTGAAATGTGTTTAATTCTCATTTGACTCTTTATAGAATACGATGAAAATGTTTTGATAAAAACCCTCTTAGGATAACTCTCTTGCCTTGGTTGCAATTGATTATTTGGGAGGCTACGCTTAGAGGATATAAGGTACTTGAGTAGTTTAAAGGCAAGAGGTTTTCCCATGGAGTGGCTCGAGGTGACTCCAATTGTGATTTATATAAATATATGATTGGATTCTCAGTTGGCATCAGTTGGCTCACCCCCTATCCAAACACTTGAGACATGGGATTTTGGCATATTAAGAGAATATTCTAAAAATGATTGCTGCACTGGTAGGTTATGGTACTGACCAGTGTCCCATAGTAGGTGGATATATTGGGCTTATTACAATGTGATTTTCCGTCGACCTTATTGAGAAAGGATGGTCGAGCGTATTGTGTTTTTTGATTTTATCATGTGTGACATTTCAACGAGTATGATTTCTCATGTATTGGTGTCTTCTAGTTTATTCATGATCTCATAGGTTCACCCTTGTCTGTTGTCTTTCAATTATATGATGTGATGAATATGGTATATATATATATATTATTTTCATTTACATTACTGTGTGACTACTGTAGCGTTTTCATGTCTACTGTTTTTACTAGAAACTGATGTGTGGTTTTAAAGTGGTTTATGAAATTTATTTTCAATGAAAGGTGTTTTATACTTTTTGTGCAAATTGAAAATTTAAACATCACATCCCCTTTGAAAACTATTAATGTCTCACTAAAATAATGACTTTGGTTTTTGAGAAATGGATGGGGGAAATTAATCGTACTTTTTTTTGAGTAACATGTAGAAAACCATACCTTTATAAACTATAGTTCAAACTTGAAATGATGTTCCTTTTATTTTAAAGGTAGTGCATTGGGAATAGAGTAATCGGGCTAGCCTACTGAGTTTTAATACTCACGCCTATAGTGTTATCTTGTTTTTTGTTCTTTTGTAGGTTACATTCTTTGTTGTTTTCCTTGAGAGACATTGGTAGCGGTATTGGAGAGTGACCAACAGGCTCACGTGGAGTTTTGGTCATAGTCAATTTAGTAGCATTGTTGGTTGTTCCTTATTTATCTGCTTTTGTTCTATTTATTTTCCGCTACTTGGTTTATTTTACTTTAGGAAAAATTGTTCCCAACTGTTTAATGTTGATATCCAGCACTGGTTGCCATCCCGTCGGGATCGGGAATGCCCCTCGGGCCATGTCGCGAGATGACTCGGGTGACTGGTTCAGGGTCGACCCGAGTTAGTTTGTGACACATTCAATTTAAATAAATTTACTAACTAAATCAATAGGGAAAGGTAAATTTTTTTTAAAAATTCCCATTATTCATGAAATTGAATATCATAATTGAATATTGAATAGTCAATATAGAATTATAAACAAATAAAAAATGCCATTCAATGAATAACCTAAGAATGAAATGCATCCATATACAATATCATAATAAAAATCACATGTATTGATATTAATGATTTCTTAATAAATAAATTTTTTATTATTGGTTTTCGTGATTTCAATAATCATTATTCCACTACAATAATTAAAATTAACCAAAAATGTTTATAAACACATGAGAAACCCCATTTAATTCTAACTTAATTATTTTTCCCATGAATCCAAACAATTCACCAAGGGGATATATAATACTAGGACTCACCCATCATGTAGTTATAAATAATTCCTCATATATAATATAATTTATTTAATTCATGAACAATGTTACATATCATCAAATGTCTATATTGAGTAAAGAATATGAATTTATCAATATTTAAAAAGGGAAAAATTACTTTTTATATTGAACACCATATTTTTAAATAATATATGGTTAAGAAACATATTTCTAATAAATAATATGGATATATATTATAATTGTAATGCATAATTATCACAGAAAAGTGAAAATTAAAAGTGAATGTTATTCATCCCAAACAATGAATCAATGATGTGGATTTCAATACTACCCTATGTAAAAACAATCATAATGCATCTAATGTATGAAAAAATATTGTATTAATAAAACAAATCCATAGACAATTATAATTTAAATAAATGTTTTTTTATTTATGAAATCAAATTCGAGAAATTTTTTATGAAAAAAATTATCTAGAAACCATTTTAATTACGAAAATCACATTAAAAATTTTAAACCAATTTGAAAATAGTTCACTTTCAAAATCAATTTTGAAAACTACTAATTTACATAATATTAATAAAAAAATTAAAATAAATATGATTTTGAATCATTTAAATGAATTGTTTATTAAATGATTTTCATGGCATTGGGTGATTCGTGTGTGATATACATATTAAAATCAACATTCCTTTTTAACAATTAAAATTATATAAAAGTGTTTTTTTGGAAAAAGAAATGATTTTTCATTAAATTTTCTTAAGAACTAAAATATATAATATTTTTCATTAATTATGTATTTTTAAATGGCTAAATGTAATTTAAAAAATATTTTTAAATGAATTATTTTGAAGAAAACATATATCTAATCAATGATATAAATAAGGAAGAATTTTTGAAAAGAAAGGTTCCCAATAATTGTAATATAAAAATATTAGAAAATTGGTAATATTACATTAAAAGTTCATGAATATTATGATTATAATAAAATTATCTTATTATGAAATCATCAAATAATTTCATTAACATAATTTTCATAATAAACGATCTTGATTAGAATGAGATTGTGAAAGTAACACATTAAAATATCATATCATTTTTGTGATAATTATTTAGTGAATAAATTATTTGTATAAATTAATTATAAAAATTTAGATAAAAAATTTATAATTTTAATTCATTATACACATATTCATTGTGTATAAATTTTAATGAATAAGTAATATAAAACAAGGAAAAATAATTTATTACTGAAATTATTTACCCTGTGGTAATTTTAAAGGCAAATCCCCCTGGATGTATTTTCTCAAATTCAAATATAAATTTCTATGAGATTTATTATTAAAATTGCCAAAAAATATCAGTGTGGAAGTATATACAATGTATACAAGAAGCTATTTTTATAACATTATAATATGCCATAATTAAATGAAATTGAGTTGAAATTTATTACGCCGTTCTTCCTTTTAGTTGAACATGATTTATCCTCATGATTTTCTATTTTAAACTTGTTATTAACTTTTATGAGAAACACATTAATATTTATAATATCATATAAGTCTCTTTTAGATTATCGTGTAAATCGTTTGTTAAAAATATTTCATTATTTTCATTGTATAGGATGTAAATTTCATTGGTTTCTCATAAATGATTCGTCATGAAAGAGATGATTCTATTGAATATTTTATAGTTATATAATATCCAAAATATTAATCCTGGTATAATTATCATATTCATACACTAATAATTATTTTTATAATGATCACAAAATATTGTTCTATGAAATAAATTATGTTACGATCATGGTGAGGGTAGGTCATACATATGCATGAGTATCACCTAATTTTTTCAAAGATCACTTTTTAATGGTGGTTTATAATATCATACCCCTTTATAAATATAATAATATAATAAATATCATATTATATACTTATATATATATCATTCATGTTTTTTGGTGATGAAAAGACAATCATATCACTTTATGAAGGTGATTTTCTACACATACACAAATGAGGTTATCATCATTATGTGGGATAAAATGAAAGAAATAAAATGATATATATATTTTTTAAAAAATAATTAAAATATAATTTAAATAAAAATTATCTCATTTATATGACATATAATTATTAAGGTATTACTTATCCACATCTATGTAAAGCGTTAGTGAAAGATGAATCATATGTCTTTGCGTGGTTGTAAACTGTCATACAGACGATCAACATTATCAATACTCTTATATAATTTCATGTAACAATATAAAAATTAAAATTAAAAAAAATATTTATAATTATGTTATAAAATCATTTCTAAACATTGGATCAATCATTAATATATTTGGTGATATTGGTGATATAAATATGATTGACTTTAGAAAACATGGAGGTACCCTTTAGTACACAATATTGATGATTTTGTAACCCATTTGATAAAAGTAGAGATGGTTTTAGATAAATTAAATCATATAAAAAAATATTTTCATATTTAATATACTAATTTTATTAAATCATCATAAATAAATAAATATTCATGGATGTATATTGATAATTAAAAAACATTATTCATGAATGTTTCCCGTTTTTCATGTAAACTCCATATATTTTCATGAAATCCATTAGAAATATAGATTTTTTCCATAAATAAGGATTATGTGATGATATTTGAGAATTTTGGAAGTTATTTGTATAGTTATTGGATGAAATAAAAATGGGTTTTCAGTGGGGAGAAGATAATAGAGTGGTGACATTTTATAGATAAGGTTAGTGGTACACATTTAACCTTTGAAAAGATTCAGTCATACACATGTTTTTATCATGTAAAAATTCACAAAAATGGGCCATTATATATCTTATAATAAATAATGTATAAAAATTTCTATCCAATAGATTTTTTTAAAAAAATTAGTGAAATTTTAATCTTTATCATCTTAGTATAACCCCAAGTATGTATATTTTTTTCATCACTGTAATATTTAATTTTCAAAAATGTTACTATTAATTTTGGTAAAATAATTATTTTACCATATTATATAATATAAATTATTCTGATTAAAAAAATGGAATCATTTTTTCAAAATTTATATAGTGGAATTAATGAAATATAATTTCAAATTAATCTCACAGACTTGATGAGAAAACAAGGTTTAAAATAGAAAATGTCAAAACATTTTCCTTGTTTTTACAATAAAATTCAATATTAAAATTAATTAAATAACCTTTATTGTGTTAATAGATATAAAATTAATCTAATTCTATTTTATAAATAATTAAAAATATAATTTATCATTATAAATTCATTTAATTATAAAAAAATTAAAATTAGAATTCATTATTTTCATTGCTCATCAAAAAATGAATCTCATAAAAAATCAAAAATTTCATTCCTAAGATAATTTTGGTATTATGATTTGAAAAAAAAATGTCATTATTTTCAAAAAAATCTAATATTTTTTAAAAAAATTAATTTATGTGTGTAAAGCGTGACTAATACTCCAGTAAGCAAAAAGTTACAATTTATATAAAATGTTTCTTTTTAATTTTGATTATTATTATTTTATTTATTATCAATAGATATACATGGTGTTTATTTTTTTATTTAAAACTATTCATATCCTCATATTTAATGAGTATTTTATAATTGTATACAATATTACAGATCATTTACACTCGGGGTTTTGTGTTACATAAGAAAACAAAGAGACTCAGTTTAAATAAATAAATTTCATGGGTTGTTTAGTCACAGGGTTGTGTGTCATATACTATAAATAATATAGTGTTATTATAGTATAATTTTCTCTTATTATATTATCCCCACATGAAATAAATTTTGTCTTCACAATTTAAACATTAATGTGGTAATAAAAGGTATGATATTTGAAAATTGGTTCTTAAAAATCCATATCATAAAAATAATCAATAAAATATACAATTAATAACATACTAAAGGGAAGTGTAAAGGTCATATCTAATATCTCATAACTAGGTTAACATGTTGGATAAAAATGATGTAAATTGATTATACATAAGTAGAATAAAATCATAAATAATTATAATGTGTGACGGAGGTCGCTAATTTCAATATTATTAATGATCAATGGAAAGGTAATGGATTAAAACGATACATCTATGATGATTTAAAATACTCTTTGATTCATAATATATGAATATAATATGTTTTTTTGAAAATATTTTTCCTAATGTTGATGAATTCTTTTAATATATATAAATATACGAAAATATACTTACTTGATATGGTTCTATTTCTGATGAAGAATTTCTGCATTTATATTTTCTTATATAAAATTAAAATTTCCCTCTTTACACTAAAAAAGAATATTTACAATTAATTTTTTACCTAAAATAATGAGAATTAAAATTTAGTGGATATTAATATCCATAAAAGATTGATAGGTCATTCCATCTATATATAACAATTTTCCAAAAAATATTGTTCTTAAAAGTTATAAAATAAAATAAAATAATCTATATACCTAAAAATGTTACACCAAAATATTTTAATTACTATTTGTTTTGAAAATATTATATATATATATAATATAAAATATAAACAAGGACATCACAAAGGCCACTGGTAGTCATTAAACCATTATCATCCTTTTATCCTGGGATTATGCCCCAAACATTTTGTTACACTATGTGTTGTTAAATAACATATAGGATTTCCAATTTCAAAAATATAATAATGATTTTATTATAATGAATCCAAAAAATAATATGGTATTACTTGTATTAAAACATATCATTAAATACCTTATTTACTAATGTTTCCAATACAATGTTTCTCATAATGTCTAAAATGTAAATTCGGAAATTATTACAATGTCATTACTAATCTTATTTATAATGACTGTTATTGATAAATCAAAAAATATATATACAATTTGTGAAGACATCATTCCATTAGAAATTTCACTAAATATTTTATTGTAAAACAATAGTTTTATCATAATAAATATCTAGCAAAATATCATTTATCTTAGTAGACAGTCATCACATAAAACGTACAAAATTTATGTTTGAGAGTTTTAAAATAAAAATAGTATTACACTCAGAAAACCATGATGAAATCGATTTAAAATTTGTAAAATAATACACACGTTCAACTAAATATGAATAATCATTATCTGTTTTATGATTTATATAACAAAAATAACATATGTAAAATACTTCTATAATTTAATTCATGAATCAAATTAAAAAAAATACTTAATCCATATAATTTTAACATAGGTTCTTCATTAGTCTTAGGGGTAACCATTAAAATTTGAAAAAATTGGATAATTACATAGTTATTCCTATTTAATACAACAATATAATAATTGATCACTGTGATTAGATTAATTTCCATCCATATTACTCTACATTTTTCAGGGAAATTATAATATTTATTCCATTCATTAAAATAAATAAAAAAATTACTATTCCATTGAGACCCCTTTCAAGGTGTCTCATTATCCATTTATGAAATAATGGAGAAGAATCCATCGACCACCAATAGAATCTATAATTAGTCCTCTTAGATAAATCCACCAATATTTAATTGTGTTATTATTGGAGTTATTTATGTAATATGTTGTTAATTATATTTTTGGAAAACTAGTTAGGCATAATCACAAGATCATTCACTCCATTTATCATCAAATCTGGTTGATAATAGTAATACAATTTCCCCTTATATTCCTTTTTATCTTGATTCCTTTGGTTTAGATCAATTTACTAAAACCAAAAAGAATTCTTTGAGCACTAATAATTATAAGGGAAACTATATAATCATTTTTATGATGTCTATATTAAGAAAAATTACATTCAATATAAGTACCATTATGTTTAAACTAGTTCATGTATTACCATCATATATTAAAATTAATTTTAATGTTTGGAAAATAATATGTGATTTATCCAAATAATATCCCCCATGAGTGTCAAACTAGGCGTGCAGAAACGCCTATTTTTGATAATAAGGTGATGATCTAGTCTATTCCATTATTCCCTTTTCATATTTATTACATCTAGGTTCTTCTATTCATGAACCACATTAACATTTATTATCGAGACATGGATGTATTACTAAGAAAATCCACTTAATCTTTCCAATATGTCAAACGTATGATTTTAATCTATGTGTATCCTCAAAATCAATAATAAGGTTTTTTTCTAATCAATATTTTCATAAATATAGTTCGTATGGCTTCAAATAATAATTATATACCACCAACTATAGAATATTTTTTCCAATTAACCTATAGGTGTTGTCTCATTTATTTGATTAGAATATGTTACAAGAAATCACTTCCCAAATGACCAAATAGTTTAGTAGATTTGGAAGACTACATTTATAATTTAGAATTCCATTATATTTGTAAAAAAATTATAATATTAATTTTTAATAGAATATCATTATTCCCAAAATATTTTCTATAATGATCAATAATTGTACATATCATGGAATCATGGGGAAAGTAACCAAAATAATAGAGATCTCAAATTAATAATAGGTGTTATGTACATAAAAAGATATCATGAATTAATTATAATTATCAATATGGAAATTTAAAACACATTGAATTTAGATAATTTAAGTAGAATAATCAATATGGAAAGGAAAATAGATGAAATTAAAATAAATTATATCAAAATAATGACTATCATAACTAGATAAGTCTTAGTAAATCGAGAAATATAAATAACTTAAAACACATTTCATTTAACAAATAAATTTACAATATAATTCATCTAGAGATAATTTCATAGAGTTTATATCATGGATCATAGTAATTGAATTATTAATGAATGAAATTCAAAATTATTATACAATGTGATCTAAATAATCATAATTCTTCTGCCATTATGAAATTTCAAAATATAATGTAAAACTATAAAAAAAAGAGAGAATTTAATGTCATCACATTTATTTGTATCATGATACTAAATGATGCATCATGGGGATATATATTATCAGTCCTTGACCATTTCATCAAGTGATAAGAAATTATCATATATCAAATCATCAACTTAATTCATTAACAATATTCATTATCATCAAATATCTATACTGAGTAAATAATATAGATTATCATTATTTCCTCATATAAACAAAATATCATTAAATTTGGGGCACTATATGTATATATTGAATAACGTTTAAAAAACATATCCATTATAAATAATATGGATACTTAGGTGAAATTTAACTTCCAATTATCCCATGAAAGTAAACAATTAATGAGTATGTTACTTAAAAATAAAATGAAACAATGATGTTATTCTCAATACAATCCTTTGTGACAATAATATTAACGAATCCAAATGAAGAATAAGGATTATATTAATACAACATCTCACAAATGGATTATATTTAATTCATATAATTTTATCATTGAACAATAATAATAAAATAAAATGATATTTAAAAAATCTCTTGTGAAAAATATATTTTTAATTTTTAAATTAATTCTTAAAAGCATGTTTATATTGAAATTACTAGCATCGAAAATAACATATAAAAAAAATGAAAATATTGAATATTAAGGAAAAAATACATTGAAAATTTTCTTTTTTAAAATTAAATGAATTATATAATTAAATGAAATTAATTATAGCAGAAATATGTACATTCCCTAAAAGTTAAAAAGAACATTCCAATTTCACTAGAAAAATTATGGAAATGTGAATTGTTTTGAAAACTATTAGAAAATAACATTAAAAATAAAATTAAAATAGTAATATTTAGGTAAAAATTTATAAATTAACAATTTCATAAATCATAAAAAAATATTTTATGAAAATAAAAAAAATATTTTTGGAAGAAAATAGTTATTCAACCAATGAGAAAAATGAAGATGGGTCTTCATAAAAAAAATTCATCACTTTTAACTACCAATGAATGGAAATATCAAACTATAAAATGAGAATTAAATTAATATAAATTCAATAAAATTTTAATTATTTCTGTTTTACAATTTTATAATAATTACACTCAACTGAAATTCAATAACAATCAATCTTGACTACAATTAGATTATAGAATAAATCTTTAGAATGATCGTAAAATTTAATTTTGAGTTAATCAATAAATTTATTTTATATATAAACTATAAATTATACAAAAATGTATAAATAAATTATAATATAATAAATAAACATTATTTATAAAATATTTTAGTATCCATAAAAATTATTAAGTAATATATCCCAATAGAAAGAATTTGAGTTATGATCTTTTTTACCACTTACTAAATTTCAAATAAAATACCCCTGGATGAAATAAAAAAATTAAAACCTAAAATTACATGATTTATTAATTATTCATGATATAAAATTTCAACGAGGTATTATATAAACCTTAAAAATAAATACGTTTCATAACATTACAATATTCCCTAAATGAGATGAAATTGAGATGGAATATCTTGACACGATAATCATTCTAGAATAACTGGAATTAAAACCCTATATAGTGGTTTTTAAAATCATATTAAAATAATATAGAAACATATTAATATTTATAATATCATATATGCTCCTTCTAAAAAATTTATCTCCAATTTGTTAATAATATTTTATTATTCCCATAGTTTTCATTGTTAATTGTCTTGTATTCTCGTTCATGTTTCTTCATAAATAATCCATTTATGGTTATTGTTATATAGTAATATAATATTCAGAATAATAATCTTGAAATAAATTTAATATCAATACTCCCATTATAATTTTAATACAAATCATGAAATATTTCTTTTATATATAAAATATTTTTCGATCATAGAGATTGTAAGTAAACGTACACAATAATAATGTTTTCACTTCTCAACATTCATTATTAAAAGGATGTAAGAAATACAATATCATTTAATAAAGATAATTATATAAGAAATACCATATTATATATTAATATATATATATAATCAATTTGGATTTGTGATGAAATGAGAGGCACATTGCTTCATGAAGGAGGTAGTCCACACATACATTGAAATTCACATCATCTTCATTTGTGTGAAAAGATAAGAAATAAAAAAGTATATTATCGTGAGGTTGTAGTATTCCATACACATGAGGAATGTTTTCATATACCCAATTGAATGGAATGTAAATAATTATATGTGAAATAATTTCTCCAGAGGTATAATAATGTGAAAATATCATATATATATACTTTTTATTAATCAACTTACGCAATATTTAGATGTGGTAATGTTAAATATATTGACATCAATTCACGAGTCGGTAGTACGCAGTACACAAAAATGATGAATTCTGAAACCATTTCATGGAATTGGATATAGTTATAAGTAAATATCCAAATTTAAAATTATCTATGTAAATGGAATATAACATTTTTACAATATAATCATCATTTAATAATAAATGTGGGATGAAGATTATAAATATATAAAAATTGACATTGAAGGACATTTCATATTAATTAGGTAAAATCATCAGGTTTACCCAAAATTCTATACTATGATAAATTTATGGAGAAAATAACACATCAGGGATGAGTATGAGTGGAGGGATCTTTTTATTATATTTGGGTAGTTATTGTATATTCCTAACTTTTTTGATGGTCGGATGAAGAGCAGAGAGTTTGTGGTCTTTTTAGGTTATGTGGGTTGCTCACTTGTAATTATTTAAGTGATTCAATCATTATAATGATTTTTTTTCTAACTAATAGCTCTAAAATGGGAAACTATGAACTATATAAGAGATATGGTTTATTTATTTCCATAAAATGTGTGTTATACAATTATTAGCTAAAGGCTATCCCTTTTATTTATAGATTGACCATTTGTAAACACATTATTATATTAAACAATATAATTACAATTTACTAATTGTACCATACATATTTTCTGAAATTAAGTTCCACATATTAAATATTATGAATTAATATTAATACAAATTTGGAGTCCATTTTTCTTATATAAATTTACATAAGTGTAAAAATATCATTTAATATTGGTGTCTCTGATGTAAAAAAAATAAGTTTTTAAAAAAAAATTCAAAAAGATTACAATGATTATAAATATAAATTCATTATGAAAATTAAATAAATGACTTAAATTATAATAAATTAAATAAATTTAATGTATTTTTAATTTAAAAAAAATATAATATAATTTATTATTATTATTTATTTAAATGAATATGTATTTTTCATTTCAAAATCATTAATTTTTAACAATCATAAAAAATTAATATTTTCATAAAAATTACCAAAAATAAACCTAACCCAATTATTATATTTTTTTCAAAAATAATGTTCATTTTTTTGAATAATATTCCTAAATTATTTAAAAATTAATTTTAAATTATGTATGTAGGGCATGACTATACTTTCTTTTAAAAACAATTCTGCGAAAACCATTCATTTTTATTTAAAATAATTATTATTTTAGTTATAAAGAAATTATATAAATAATTTTAATTATTTATTTATTCATATTAATAAACTTTAATTTAATGTATATTTTATAAGGTTATACAATATTACGGTTCATTTAGACTTAGGGTTTTCTGTTACAAAATCTGTTGAAAGGATTAAATTTAGAAATATATTTTATGGGTTGTTCAAGTTCGGTGTTTTGTGTCACAAATGATATCAAATAAAATTTTTATTTTATAATATTGGTATGTTATAGGAATGAATCAATTTCATTTCACTAGTCAATTTTAGTAAACATCGTCTTTATTATATTAGGCATGTAAATGTTTCCAAGAAATGTGATTTCATTTATTGAAATGTTTTATCCCCTTATCCATCGTTATGTTCCACAAAATATATTCCCTCTTTTTCTAATTATAATGAATACTATTTTTTCCCATCACTCTAAACATTCCTTCATTAATAAAATGTAAATTATTTATCACTCACTTTAGTAGTCATTCATTAATACAACTGGAACTCTAAAATTACTCAACTTCATTACTACAATCTTATTCTTTATAAAATGGTAATTAATTTCCATTATTTTATTTATTAAAATGTATAACTTTAAATATTAATGAGAATCCTGATTTAAATATTTTTTCTTCCCATTTAGATAATTCTCTTTTACACTCATCCAAATTATTACTAACTTCTCTTTCATTTAACATTGTACTATTTGAGGTGAAATAACAAATATAACCAAATGTATATCATTTAAATGGAATTATACATGAAAATAATATTTTTATACTTAAACAAATTTCATAATGTTAGTGAAATTGTAGTTTTACTATTCTCTTTTACATATTTTTTTCTTCATATTTTTATTCTTCTCAAACTAATTTTTTCATACACCTGGTGGAATTAAAGTTAATTTATCATTTATGAATTCATATATTTTTATGATTCATATTTTTATATAATTTATGTAATGTGAATGAAAAAAAATTATAGGGAAATATATCGAAATCATATAATTCACATGATAATAAAATAACTACAAACTTATTTGGATGTATGCATATTACTTTCCTAGGAAAAACTGTATCATCCATATTTTCACTAAAACCTATAATAGTTGTCCCAATTTAATTACAATAATTTAAATAAATATTTAATTTTTACATTTACCATTAAATTTATGTCTTTATATAGTGAAAACTAAATAAGTAGTATATCTTTATTCCCCATTTCATTTTCAGTAATAATGTTCTAACATATCCCACATTACCACTAATTAAATGATCAATTATATATTATAAAAATACTTATCTACAATAGATAAAATGATTATATTAACATAAATTAATAACCAAGATTTTTATCAGTTTAAATAAAAAAACTTCAATATATAGAAAAATTTCATCAATTACATTCTCTAAAGCTTCTAAAATATAATATTTCTAATTGTATTTATTTTTCAAATAGAAATTCAGTATCCCCTTTCAATCATGTATTCTAGTTATATATATATATATATTGAATATATATATATATATTAGATTACCTATTTGTTATTTAAACTTTAAAAAAATATCTCTTATAAAGGCAGATTTGATGATATGATACAAATTGGATTAGGCACTCAAAATATGTGGTTATTAACTGAAGGTTGTGGTGAGTTTTCAATATTTATTAAATATTATATTTAATATTGAAAATTATATAACAGAAAAATGTGAGTAATATTAACCTTTTATAACACAATAAAATTACAGACACATATGAAACAATATATTCATCTAGGGGTCACTAATCAAATTGTGTAGTTAGTCATGGAAATGAACCAGATTCTCCCAATTTCATATTTTAGATGAGTTTAATCATCAAAATTACATAAACATAGTATTTATATTTTATTCAATATATATATATGTCTTATGAATTAGTATTTTTCTTCCATGCAATCAAAATCATTGAATCATTTTTAGATATAATAGGTTTGTTTGCCTCTGAAATATAACACCATCATGGTATTATATTTCTTGTTCTTTATTTTATTATCAGGCATATATATTTAAATTCTTATTATTATTCATTTTATACTAGAATATTTTTAGTAATTTATCACAACTATACATTTTCATTTAAATAGATAATATGATACATTTTATATAATATTGGTAAAATCACTATATTCAGATTTGAAATGTAAATCCAAATTCAAAGAAATAACATATAATAATGGTCCTCATATCTATTTTCAAATTATATAATTTATTATCCTACTTTTTCTTAAATTTGTTACGTCTTGGATAACTCCAATAAAATCATGGTGAAACTGCATACATAATGTTACAGAAACTAGATTCTATTAAACGTAAACAAAAAATATCTTCTTTCTTTATGACATAAAAAGCATCCTTATAGTGAAAACCATATGCTTCTTCAGAAAATACCAAACCTTAAATCTCATGGTTTCTAATACAAGGGGAAACCCCTTTTTATTTTTTTATGTATGTATGTTCATGGAATTTTATACTTTTAATGTCATGAACAAGTTTCTCTATATATGACATTATGAATTCACATCCTGAAAATCATTCATTAAATCAATGATTTAGTGTAATCTCGTAAAATAATAATTGATTAATTATTAATTATTATTCAAAAATAATTCATCATAAATTCCAACATAACTTTTGGTTTCCTTGTTATCTATAAATGCCATTTTATTTTTGGTTATTTTTGAAACCATTTTTACCAAATAAATTCATATCAATGATATTTTACATTGTCATCAATTTTTTGACATAATATATTTTCCTAAAAAACATTATAAATATGAACTATAAACTAAAATATGTTATTAATATATCTTATGTATTAAATTTAATCTAATTAATTTTCAAAATTTCCTTCCATGACTCACATGATAATCATATATTTGAATTTCCACTATCAATTTTATAGCCTCAACCCAATAGAACATGTAATGTATAATTCTATGTGGATATTATATATAAATTAAATATATTTGCTTGTTTAAATTATTTATTTCTATATAAGTGAAAATATATATCATAAGAATAAATATAAATTCCAAATTTAGGAATAAATCAAATAAATTTAAAAAACTCAAAAATAATTCAATTAAAAATCAATACATTCTAAAACACACATAAAATATATAGATAAAATCATTATGAAACATACATAATATGATATTAAATATTATTAATTTATTAAATTAAAATATATCACCAAAATGAAATCCACTATTTTTTTTGTCAATTTGTCTTCTTATTTAGCATCAAAACCCAAAATTATCCCATCTATTATAAAATTCCCCCTCTCTCTAACAATTCTAATATCAAAGCAATTTCTAAGACCATAGTCACAACACATTAAGAATTCAAATAATATTTATTATTTATAGACATTAGTATCTTATATGTTTTTATATGTAAATAAAAATGGGTCTGTAGCTTTTCCTATATATATACCAAATGGAACAAATTATATAGATACATTTATCATTATATGATTAAACCATGACAAATTACTTTATTCTCTACCAATTCATTCTTGGAAAGTCTATGATTGAAAGATCACATAGTTTGACAAAATATACAATTCAAAAAGGGTAATAGACCCTCCACATAAGTTGTTATGTGCATCCCTTCTCAAGGTACGTTCTTCATAACCACCACCTCAATACATAAACCATGCATAGTCAAACCCTTCCCATGTAGTTCCTTTTCGTATCGATCCTAATATTATAATACTTACATAGAATGAAAAAAATAAAAACCATTTAAATGATGACTGGAAACCACATAAACAGTATTCATCATATGAAAATATTATCCACATCGCAATGCTAAGTAAAATAAACTCAATGATTGTCTTATAATCTTCATAATAGATCATTATAACATAAGATTCAACCTAGGATAAATCATTTCCATAAATATCTATCATATGTGTTTAAAACCTACTCTATGAATATTATCCATATCTGTGAAGTCATATACATTAATTTACTATAGGAAGCTCGGGGGTATATAAACCTAAACACATTTAATTATCTATCCATTTTATCATACAATGATTAGTGCAACATCTCTGAATATTATAAATGAAAAAATTATGATAATTTATTCTTTTATTTGGAATCACATAAAATCACTTAGATGATACAATATAATCATTGTAAAATAATAATTATAGATTAAGAGATATATCCAGTAGCTAAAGAATATATACTAATGGAATTCTTTTGTGAACATTGGAATAACAATGTGACCATCAAGAATAGTAATCCATACAATATCAAAATAAACTCACCTATGAATATTTTAATAAAATTTATTAATATAAGGAATAGAGAAAATAATATATTTAATTCATGTTATAAGTAAATAAATTTTTTAGAAATGTAAAATTAAGTGTTGATATTTTTGTATGTAAGAAATATTTATTTTAAATTTTATAATTAATGAAATTATTTAATAGACTTTTTTTTATAAAATGTATACAATAATTATTATTTTATTTTCTTATGATTATAAGATAATTTTACTAGACCTTAAGTAATTTTTCATAGTGTTATAAAATATGTTATAACATTAAAATCAAAATTTTATAATAAATTATTATTTGAACTAAAAATTAAATTTATTTAAAATAAAAAATTAATTTAATAAAATTATGTTTGTTTTCTAATTCTAAACATTTAAAAAATTGTAGATTGGTTTTTTTTATTTTTCTAAAATACATGAATTTTTTTTAATAGTAACATATTTTAATTTACGATAAAATGTAGGCATAGTAATTTTTAGGTCATTATTAATGTATTGTTTATTTACGATAAAAATATTTAACACTTATACTTTATTTTTTTATTTAGTGACAATATTTAATAAATTCATTGTCTTGGGACATAATAAAAAAACCAATGAATAAAATAATGAGAAAACTTCCCTCTCCCCCAATAAAACTAACCATCACCTCCTCTTATTCTCACTCCTTCCACACCATTAAAATTTTAAAATATATCCATAATACTCATCTATTTCCCCTCCCTTATGTTTGAGATCCCTTTGTCCCATCTAAATGAAAAACTCTTGGACCCATGTAGGTTCTTATGTAAAAGAAATGTAAAATCCTGATAATTAAATAATAAGACAGATTCATATCTTTTTAAATTGACGAATTAGATATTAACATTACTTAAAATGTTATAAAATGTCCAATAGTGTACCTAACATGCAACCTGGGATTCTCCAAAATCTTATGTTCCAACCATGACTGAGATATACAGAATAATAATAATTTATTAATATTAATATTTCAAATGGAAAATATCCCATTTCATTATATTGGTGGGAATAAACCAAACTTTCTATATTATGTTTACTCATATTTACCAATGTTTTTACATTATTCTCATAAAAGTTGTAGTCCTAAAATGTGAATATATCATATTTTAAGCATAAAATTCTATAATATTAATAATAGGTAGTTTTACCACCTTTTAATAGTGGACCCCCATTAAATATATCTTTTACCTCCTTGAAATTTTATATTTGACAAAATAAACATTTTTTTGGAATTTGTACATCAATACTCACTTTGGATGTTTTTTTAATATTTTTCTTATAAAATTAATATTTTAATGAATACTAAAAATTACAACATTTTAATTCAAAATTTCCTTTTAATACAATTTATTTATATTGTTAGATTATACATTAACATTTTTTATGTTATAAATATGTTAAATTTTTATTGGATATTTAAATTTATTTAACTGAGTGAAATTTTAAATTAATGTCTACCATAAAGACTATGAGAATTTATGATTTATTTAATTAAAAAATTTATTTTATCATCCCGTAAATGTGAATAGAGTTAAAACTAATTTAACCTCATCTATTTATTTAATTATAAAAAATTCACATACATTGTTTTAATTAGTAAGAAAAATCTTTTCTTTTTGGAAAAAAAAAATTGGTGAATAGTTACATTACTAATTTATTTACCACAGTTAAAGGTAAACAGGGAAATTAGGGGTATAAATAACATTATAATAGTATTAAACAACGCTAAAACGCGTCTTAATCTAATGGGATGTGTTATTTTATTCCAATACAACAATTTTGAAAAACTTTTGATCTTTGGAGGCCACATGGATATTATTATGACATTTATAACATTCAATTTAATTTAAAGGAACATATGTCAAAATAATGTCCCATAATTATAAAACAATAATAAAATTGGGTTATATATGTGATATTTTCAACTATAAATAATTTTTATGAAGATAAAAATATTACATAAATCATTCTAATTTAGTTATAATTTTTATTAATTAAATAAAAATAATTAATTGTGACACAATGATGAAGTAGTAATAGATTTATTAGGGAACTAATTAAATAAATATTTTTAAGAATTTTAAAAAATATAAAAATAAAAAATCGATGCATAATTTTTTTTTGGAAGTCTATGAAATATTATAATTCCTTAGAATGGTTTTTTATGTTATCTCTTTGTTTGGATTTGATTTTAATTTAATGTAATTAATAATGTTTGAATCGATTCTATTGATATTTTACAAAATCAATATTTTATTATGTTATTTAAAACCCATAATATTATTTAAAAAAAATTCAATATTAACATTATAAGGAATAATGGTTTAAAAATTATTCATTTATGCGATATTGACCCCATATAATTAAAATATTTATCATACTAATATTTATAATATTGTTACTATAATAAAAATTAAAAGACAACAATTAAGTTTAAATCTAAATTATAAGATTTAAAATAAAATCAATTCATGTATAAAAATTAATGGATGACATGATTTTATAAAATAATCATATTATATTCCGAATAAATCATGTTTGAGTAATTTGTTTTCTAAATTGATTTATATTATTTTAGTATTTTAACTGTTTTCTAGGGTGCCCCTCCCTTATCCTATAAAAGGTACCCACTAGTCTCTTGTACTCACACTTCATGAACCATTTTTTTCATAAAATATCAACCCAAGGCCCTTTCTAAAATCCCTCCACACATTATTGAATCCTTATTTTAGGGTGAAAACCATCCTTAGAGGCGTTAAGGTGTTCTTCAATGGTGGTCAACCAAGGAAGATGCATTGTTTTCTATAACTATGTCTATTTTATTTTATCTTCTGCTTACTTAAATTATCCTCCATAACTAATGAAATAAACACTATAAAACCACCAATATAGTTATATTTAATTATGTTAATATAATCACTTAAATTCCTTTCGACCAACATTAACATGGAATGTAATTAATTTTTCGGGCATACACGTGAAATGTCGCCTCCACAAACCTATCTATATTTTTC
Source organism: Viscum album (assembly GCA_963277665.1). Taxonomy (NCBI): domain Eukaryota; kingdom Viridiplantae; phylum Streptophyta; class Magnoliopsida; order Santalales; family Viscaceae; genus Viscum; species Viscum album. The sequence goes on along the minus strand of OY728125.1, from coordinate 1,913,532,735 downwards.
TTAATCGTTAATCATTACTTGTTATATAATGAGAGTACTGTTAATATGATATATATTATAAAATTTAATTATTATATGATAATAATATATCAATAACATTTTTACCTTCCATGTTCATATAAAAGATAATTTCATTTATACGTATGTGTAAACAATTAACTCCATGAATCGATGTGAATTATTTTTAAACATTATATTACATTTATGAAATATTTAAGTTTATTTAAAAGATTAATATAATATTAATTATTTTTTTATCATTTTGGAATGAATAAATAATACTTAAATTCTTTCCATAAATATCAATGAAAAATGGTTAACGTTAATCATTCGTACGTATGGCTTAATGTCTCCAGGATTAGAAAATTTTCCATTTTTAATAACCATACATTGTGGTTTTATATAAAGGTATAATTTATGTATAAATATTAAAATAATTTTATGAATATTAAATTAGAGATGATGGAATTTGGACCAAATGGACATGTGACATCAAACCATGTTCATTTTCGACTCAAGTACATAATATTGAAAAAACCTCAGAAAAATCTTACATAATTATATAATTTTTATAACACATTTATATGTTATATAATATATATAATAAAAATAAAAAAATGTTCCCTATTATATATAAATTAACCTAGATTTATTATTCACTATTATACAAAATATTTGTGATGAGTCAGATTCACGGTAAACGGCTCTATCTCAATATTCATTCATTGAATAATATTTCAATAGTATACCCCACATTATTTTATATGATGTATAATTAACCCCTTAGAATTTTAATTCCAATAAATTGTTTTCTAAAGGAATCCTTTTCTACGAATCATTTTACTAAAAGACTAAAAAAACTTTTAAATTTTCGTTGTAACAATGAATTTTCATCCATGAGGACCATTATTTGATATTTCGCTTCCTCTATATGCCTCAATGTAATTAAAATTAATATAAATTATATATTAACTTTTCATTTATTTTGGTCTTGAAAATGGTTTTGAGAATGTGTTTACTATGTTAATAATATATTCTGATTGCAATTCGGAAATGTTATTTTTTTATTTATGTTTGTTAATGTGTTCCAATTATTTTATTATTCTTGGGAATTAATTATCAATACTGATGGTTCAATGATTAACTGAGGGATATTCAGTCTTTATAGCTCTCTAAGGCATTGAGTAAGGATACATAGTTAAATAATAAGGATTCTCCTAAAATATTTTGGGAATATATTGTGATGCGTCTTCCAAATGCAACCATAATGGTAACTCCATTTTAACTGATGGATGTTATGATATAAGTATGATATCAATGACACAAGTTACCATTAAGATTTATGATTTCAATATGATTTTTAATAATATTATTTTTTCATGAGGTATAGTAAAAAACATATTTTTTATTGGTTAAAATTATTATTTTGGGGAAATGTTTTCAGGAGATTAAAATATTCAGGGACTAAGAATTTCATTATTTATTTGAATCCCTTTATTATTTTTTTTATCATCCCATGATAAGGAAATGTTTTCCATGTCTTATAAGGATGGATAAGTGAAAATAAGTATTCAATATTAATGTTGTAAAGGTTATTAGTAAAAAAATATTGTTTACTTTTAAATGTTTTATATTGTGGAAGAAATAGATAATATCTTATTTGTGTCCACTTTGTATAAATTTGTGATTCTATGTAATAGTTATGGCCCAATTCATTGAACCTATAAACCTAAAAATAACATCAATGTGAATTCTTTACATAAATCAATATTATATAATGTTTAAGGATATATCCTAATAGTTGGTAATGAGTAAAGTTTTAGATAACATTAGGGGTTAGGATACTATTAGATAAATATCTATAAATTATATTTTAATATATGGTCAAATTTAAATGATATAATATATGAATATAACCATGTTTTAACATCTAAGATATGATTCTAAATAAGTGTTTCAAAATAAGAAACATGGTAGTTGTGTTGGTATCACAGCCAATGGAAAAAACCTTCCAAATCCGCAAACATAGATATTAAAAATCATAATTTAATAGTTTGTTACTAAAATGGAATTGTTGACTGAAGATATAAATGGTGGTGGAATCCATGTGTGATATCAACCAGATCATCCAAATAAGAACATTTCAGTAGTGGATAATTTCATTAGGAAACTCCCTCCATCATTTAGAGGATCATATGATCATGTGCTTTCTAAAGAGTGGATTAAATCCCAATAAATTATTTTTGATGTTGTTGGGTGATCAGACAAAAGAAATTACTCTTTATGTTTCCCATTTTTAAGGTGAATCCAATCAGCGAGGGTCTATGTTTAATAATATGTAGGAAAATGGGGATATTAATGCTCATGATTGGGATGAATTCCAAAATATGATTCATGATAAATAGTTTCCTATTTTACTTTGACATAATATTTAAAAAAAATTCATGGAATTTTGGATGGATGAGGATTGAGTGGTTTTATATGAAACAAAATTTACTCACATGGAATGATACAATAAAATTTTTATCGGATATCTTGATAGTAAAATCAATCATTTTACCTAGGATTCAAGAGAATGTATCAAAGGTAATTTGATTATTGTGAGTTCAAAATTTATGAAATACTTGTTCTATGTGTGGTGATGTTGGAAATGGAGTTTTTCGATTATCATTTTTTTACTAATAAAAAAATAAGAGGTTCTTATGGCTGGGGAAAGCTATGAAGTATTAAAAAATGTATTATGGTAATAATTTTTTGTATACAAGTTTCAATATTTTTATACAAAACACATAGTATAATTTCTTTTGAATTCTCATAATTACATATGATGTGGTAAAATGGGACATAAGGCTCATAACATCACTAAAAAGATCAAGGTAGTGGTATGGAAAAATTTTGATATACACTCTATAATATGTTTTATGTGAAATTAAATGGTTCAATAGAAAAATGAGTGTTTGTTGATGAATTTGAATAATGGGAAGCCAATGAAAAATTTGTAGAAAGGTTTAGTATAATCACATGCATCTATTTTATCTTAAATTTTCCCAAAAAAAATGTAGTAGTATTTGGTATATTGTTTATTTATTCAGATTATGGAAATGTGTTGTATGATTCAGGTTCTACACATTCTTTCATTTATGAGAAATTATCTAGTAAGGTGTAAGTTCATCCTCATGAAATGAATCTAGATGTTATGGTAAAAACACCATGGAAAATTTAGGGGGGAAAATGGAATTATAAGAATATTATTGTCATTTTATTTGGAAAGAATCAATCGGAAAACTTTATTGTTTTCCCTCTAGTAGAGTTTGATGATATTTTGGGTATGGATTGGATTTCTATTTACAATGCTATTAATGACTATGGAGCTAAAGATTTTTTTCAGAAAATATTTATTTTTTATAAAATAAAAAAACCCTTACCATTGAAATCATATCTGGATGTTAAAAAACAAATAATAGATGAGAATGAATGTTTCCTTTCACATATTGTTGAAAATAAAGGAATACATCAGATTAATGATGTTCCCGTAGTAAATGAGTATCAGGATGTTTGTCATGATGATTTTACTGGGATTATACCTGACCATGAATTTGAAGTTATTATTTTCTTAATTACTAATTCTAATCTAATTGGAAAATCTTATTATTGAATAGATCAAATTGAACATTCATATTTGATGATGAAATTACCCAAATTACTGGATAAATGGTTCATTTGAAATAGCACATCCCCATGGGGTGCTACTTTATTGTTATTTATAATGAAATATGGTTCATTTATACCTTTCATTTATTATAGATCCTTTAATAACATCACTATTAAGAAAATGGATCCTTTACCTCATATCGATGATTTTTTGATCATCTCAACAAAGCACAATATTTTTCGATGGATGACATGAGGTTGGGGTACCATCAGTTGAAATAAAATGAAGAAAACATCCTGAATATAGTGATTCATACTTGATATGACCATTATGAATTATTATTTATGCCTTTTAGGGTAACTAATTAACCTGTTGAAATGTATGGATATTATTAATATAATAATCCATGTGTTCTGGGATATGTTTGTGGTTGTGTTTATAGATGAAATTTTGGTATATTGTAAAAGTATAGAGGAGCATAAAATTCATATTTGAGATTTTTTTATAACCTTAAAATACAATAAACTATGTGGGGAAATCATCAATTTTGTGTTTTGGCAAGAATAAATTTCATTTTGTGGTTACATTATTTTAAAAAATGGAACAATTGTTGATCTTCCTAAAAAAAATTTGAGTAATTTCCAAGACCCAAAAATATAACTAAGATTCATAGTTTTATTGTTTAAAAGGTTATTTTATTAGTTTCATTGAAAATATTTAGTAATTATCAAGCCCACTGGCGTAGTTTACTCGAAATGGTGTTATGTTCCAATGCGAAAATGAATGTGATGACTATTTTCCGAACTTAAAATACAGATCAGTGAATGCTCCAATTGTGTCACTGCCTTCCAAAAATATTGAATTTTTATATACAGTTATGCAACCCTAGAAGAATATTGGTTCGTCCTAATTTTGACTTTTCTTTTAATTGTTTATAGTTCATTTTTGTTGAAATCTACACAGTTAAATTACTCTACACACTATTTGGAATTATCATCTATTCTTTTTTTCTTTACAATTTAGTACGTATCATATTTGTGGAGTAAAATGTGAAATATATGTTGAGAAAAAAAATTTAATGTTTATTTTTACATATAAATAATTAAACATGAGGCAGATAAGATGGTTAAAACCAATGGAAGATTATTATTGCATGATTCATTACCATCGAGGAAAAGAAAACAAAGTGGCAGATGATTTGAGTCAAAAAAGTAATGTCATGTTGACCATGTTATGTTTGGATCATGACCCATTGGTTGATGATTTAATGAAATTTCTATTAGAAGTTATTGGGGTAGGAAATTTCTTTATTTTGTTTCAGGTTTACTACAATAACCTCTATTTGACAAAATTAAGCAATTACAGAAGAAAAACATTGAATTGAAGTGAATTGTATAATTAGTTCAAAATTGTAATCATAAAAAATTTAACATTAATATAAAAGGTGTTTTGAGATTTGGGAATAGATTATGTGTTCCCTGTGATCCGTAGTTGATGAAATAGTCATTATTTGAAGCTCATAGTTATTCATTTACATTTTATCTAGGAATTACTATTATTTATAAAGACCATCAAGAGTATTACTGATGGGATGGAATGAAAAGTGATATGACTTACTTTACAATGTTGTGTTTTAATTGTATGTAGGTTAAATGAGAATGATATATTCAAAAGGGATGCTTTCAAATTTTCCAGTTCATGATTTGAAATGTACAAGATATTTCCATGGATTTTTTACTAGGATTAACAAATCCTTCTCGAGATAACTATGTGATTTGGGATTTTATTTATTTATTTACTAAATTTTATCATTTTATCCCTATCCAAGATACACATTCTCTACATTAACATAATCGATTTTATCATAAAGAGATAGTCGGGTTACATGGAGTTCCTCCCTCTATTATATCAAATCATGATCCCAGTTTCACTTCAGACTTTTGGAATGCCTTTTAGAAGTCATTGGGAACTAGATTAAAATTCAGTAAAACTTTTTATCATTAATCAGATGGTCAATCAGATAGAACAATGTAGACCTGGGAGGATATACGATGTTATTGTTCAATAGATTAAAATGTAATTTGGGATAATTATTTTGTTTGGTTTAGTTTCATTATTATAACAATTCTCATTCCATTATATAGATGAAATAATTTGTGGAATTTAATGGAATGCGATACCAAACTCTATATTATTATTCATGATGTTGGTGAAAGGATGTTGATGGACCAGAATTTGTAAAAGAGATGATAGAAAAGGTTCATTTGATTAAGATACACATGAGGAAAACTCAGAGTTTGAATAAAATTTCTTATGATAACCGAATGAATGATATTTTTTAAAGTAGGTGATCATGTACTATTCAGAGTTTAACCAACGAAAAGTATGATATTTTATTGCTAGAAGGGGATGTTGAGTCCATGGTTCATTGGACCCTATGAAATCCTTAAGAAATTTCGATCAGTTCTCTAATGAGTTGCATTACCTCCAAATCTAACACAGGTGTATATTGTTTTTTTATGATTCAATGTTGAGAATGTAATTTTTGTATCCATCACATTTTTTTAGAACAAAAATAATTTATTTGGAGGATAATCCTTATTATGAGGAACAACCATTTGATATTTTTAACTGAATAGAGAAATTTATGAAGAGAATGGTGATTCATCAGGTTATGGTTTTATGTAAAACATATATGTTTGAATATGATTCATGGGAATATATAAATTCTATGAGGATACATACCCCCCTTTATTTTATAGGTGAATAAAATTGTGAGAAGCAATTTTTAAACGGGGGTACAGATGTAACAAAAAAGGTCTTTATAGAATTAGAAATATTCATATAAATTAATTTTTATAAATTTTATATTAATTTTACTTAAAATGGAATTCAATATCTCGTATCTAATTGATACACAATAATGTGTTTTCTAAAAAATCTTATGCTCCACACTAGTCTGAGATGAATAGAAATTAATATATTATAAATAATTTTTTAAACCTCTAGCTATCACTTTGACATTTAATGAATGGAATAAATAAAAATAACTATATAACTTTTAAACATGGGTAATAAATTATTTTACATTATTTAAAAAAAATTGATACTACGAAAGAGAATAAATTCAAATTGATGAACCAAATACTATAATAATTTTAAAATTCATTTTTATCACCACTAGATGGAAGACCCTTTTTAAATATATTTATTATCACTTTTATTTGTTATATTTTATAAAAAATCATTTACATTGAAATAGGTACATCAAAATTCATTTTTTTTGATTTTATGGTATTTTTTGTGATTAAATTATTTTTTAATGAATAGTGAATATTACCGAATTTTAATTCAAAACATAATTCTCAATTAATATATGTATATTTATATATTATACATTAACATTTTTTTATGTAATAATTAGATTTAATTTTTATTAATTAATCAAATGTATTTAATTGACTGAAATTACGAATTGAAATTTAATAGAAAAACCATGTGAACCTTTAAACATTTTACTTTTAAAACAGGTTTTATTGAACTATCAACAAGATTAGTGATAAAACAAATATAACCACATCTATGAATTTTATTTACAAAAATATATAAACATGTATATAATAATTTTGAAAAATTTGGTCCAATAGTATAAAAATAATTTTTAGGGAATAGTTATTTTAGTAATTTATTTACAACAACTAATGCTAAATAGGGACTTTAAGTACAAAAATAATATTATAGTAATATAAAACTACCCTAACAATATTACAAATAATATTTGAGGAGTTATTATCGACCAAGACAACACTTGGCTCGAAATGGTATCCATTAGAAGACACTTGTGTGTGATTATGACATCTATAATATTTAATTCAATGTAAAGGAAAATATGACCTTATCATGTCTCTTATAACAAAATCATTTATAACATGGGGTTATGTAAGTAATAAATTTGAATATAAATAATAAATAGATATCTACAAATATTACCTACATTATTTTATTGTATTTATATTTTTTTAATTAAATATTTAAATTTAATTGTCACATAATGATGATGTAATAATAGATTTATTAAAGAATAATTAAAATAATTGATATTAATAATATGAAAATAAATGTAATTTGAAATTTTTTTATTGAATACACTAATTATTTGCAAGACTATGACGAATAATAAGTCTATTAAATAGATTTTTTCCATGTTATCTCTCTCTTTGAATTTTATTTAAAGACAATGAAATTAATAGTGTCAAAATTGATATTATAGATATTTTACAAAAATAATATTTTATAAAATTATATAAAAATATGAATTTTTTTAAATTTAGTATATACTATTATAAGGACTAAGAGGTAATAATGTAATCATTTATGGGTTATTATTCTCATATAACAATAATTTAGAACCACTTAAAATTTAAATTGTTGTTACCACAATTAAAATAAAATGAGAATATTTAATTGTAAACCGAAAATATGTCTTTAAAAATAATACCCATCTAAAAATAATTTTATGAATATATGTAGAACTATCCTTATATAATCTTTGATATAAATCCTATTGGAGTAATTTTTTTAGAAAATAAATTTATATTTTTTTAATATTTTATGAGTTTCCATGGGTGATCCTCTCCTCTCCTATGAAATGGTACCCACTCTTCTCTAAAACACACACATAAAGAACAATTTGGATTTGACATGATCTGACCAATAACATTCTTAAAATATCTCCCACATTCTTGAGGCCCTTGTTTAGGCAGAAAACCATCCTTAGGGGTTTTATTGTGTTCTTCATTGGTGATCAACTGAAGATAAGGTATCATTTTCTTTATGTATTTCTATTTTATTTATTATTCTACACACTTCATCTATTCTCCAACCATGATGATATAATAAATCTCATATAAAAAATATACTGATATTTTATTATGTTAATATCATCATCTAAATCTATCTCCAATTCCATCGGATGGCAAAGTAATTAATATTTCGTTCATTCATGTGAACTATCATCTCCCCAAACTGATCTAATTTATTTTTAATAATAGTCTCAAATTACTAAATATAATAATTTAAATAATGTTCATATGTGATATTAATTAAATAATAACCATTTTATGATAATAATATATCAATTTCATTCTTTAATTCTATGTGTATAAAAATGATAATGTTGTTCATGCGTATGTGTGAACTATCACCTCCACGAAGCGATGTGAGTTGTTTTCCATTATATTAGATTTATGATATATATACGTATATTTAAATGATTAATATGATATTAATAAAGTTATTATCATTCCCTAATGATAAAAATAATACTTAAATTCTTGCATAACCATCAACGAAAACCGTCAAATGCTACTCATGTTTACATACAACTTGTTGTCTCCGTGATTATAAGGTTGTTCATTTTTCATAATCCCAATTCATGGTTTGATTTGAACGTGTAATATATGTATAAATATGATAATAATAACATGAATATTATTCCAGAGATTATGGAAATATGACCTCAATTACTAGTTACATTTCACCATTTTCATTTTGGACTCAAGTATCGAATATCGACCAAACATCGGATATGAACCTAAATAATTTAGTAATTTTTAAAACATGGTAATAAGTGATATCAAATATATAATATAATTGAATATAGTTCTCAATAAATTATAAATTAATACTATTTTACTATTACTGAATATAAATATTGTATGTGACGATTCAGATTCACGGTGTGGGACTTTATCTCAATCTTTATTCGTTGAGACATTTTTAGATAATATAAACAATCATCTTTTATATGTTTCATAATTAACCAATTATAATTTTTTTTTCACTAAATGGATTTTAATGAAATAGATTTCTATGAATCATTTTACTAAAGGAAAAAATATATGTGTTCATAACATATATGACGATAATGAATTTCATGTCGCTATGTCCGTTATTTGATAATTTTATTCCTTTATAATTATTAATGTTTTTAAATGATAAATATATACAATTTTACATTTTCATTGATTTAGGTATTTAAATTTGTTTTTATATGTTATTGATTTTGCCAGTGGTATATTTTTATTACACTAGAGAGATTTTATTTTTCTTTTATTCTTATTAATGTGTTTTGATTGTGTATTGATTCTTGGGCATCAGTTAAGTATATGGGTGGTTCAATTATAAACCAAAGATGGGTAACCCATTAAATCTCTCCAATACATTTTTTAATGATATGGAGATGAACAATAAGGTTTATCTAATGATAATTATGGGATATATTGTGATGGGTATTCCAAACGTAACCATGATGTCTACTCCCTATGTAGTTGTGAAAGCTGCAATGTAAGTATGATATGGATCCCAAAAGATACCATTTTGATTTAATATTTCTATAAGTTTTTAGAAATATTATTATTTCATAGGATATATTAAAGAAATTATTTTTTATTGTTAACAATTATCATTTGGTGAATATGTTTTTATGGGTTTAAAATATTCATGGACTAACTATTTCAATCATAATTTATATCCCTTACTGTGGTTTTTCTGCTCATCCCAAGTGTTTGAAATGTTTTCCATAGGTTATAATAGTCAATCGTAGAAAATCATATATAAATATGAATGTTATCAAGACTCTTATAAAGAAAAAAATCATGTTCACTTTAAAATGTTTTATATTGTGGAATAAATGGATAGTGTTTTAGTTGTTTCCACTTTGTGTAAAATTCATTTTTAATGTCATAATTATGGCCTAATTATCTTAAACTGTAAAGCAAATAAGATCCTCAATGTGAATTATTAACATAAATCAATGTTATTCAATATTTATGTAAGAGTAATTATAAGAAAATTAAGAGATAAAATCAATTTGTTTATTCTAATTTAATTTCATTTCATATCTCCCTATCACCTAAACTTATCTACGATGAATGATTATTCAATTATGTAATATATACATTAATTTTATTATTATAATGGTTCAATTCATCTTTAAAGATCTTCCCTTTTCATTTTATTCTAAAAACATTAAAATATCATCCTTGGTGTGTCGATTTACCATCATCGTGGATGATGCATTTTTATTTTCCATTATAACCTTTAAGGCTGTAAATAAAATAATTTTTTTGGTTAAATAAAATTTCATTATTGATATTATAATTTCTATAATGTTCTAGAACCTATTTCTATAAAAATGATTATATATTCTCATACTGTTCTTGAAATATGTTAAATTTAATGAAATCATTTCCGTTAAATATTTAACTAATCATCTATACTCATATCATATAACCTAAGAAAAGTAAGATCATTTAATATTTTATATCTTTTTTAAAGACATATATTCTCAATTCAATGTATTTATCCACTTTTTGAATGATTATCCATACATGTATATATGGTAAAAAATCATGAAAACTAATAAAACTAACGCTCATGATTGATGAAATTGACCACTATAACTCATCAAATTGTCCTTAAGTGAATATAAATAAATTACAGTGAAAAAAATAAATTTAATCGATTCTCTAGATTTAATAATTAATCAAAAAAATTAGATTAATGTGGATATTAATGTGATGAAATAATTTAGGCAAACGTTATGTATATTCTCACTAACATCTCTCTTTTTTAGGGGGTTCTATCTTTCACTCCATTATCATTATGGATGTTCCTTTACAGTTCCATAAATATCATTTTTTCCATACGTTTTATTTTCAGGGACATTCATGTTTCTTAGATTATTTAGAGACAAATGATATCATTTATGATAAATAAATATTCGTTCTAAAACACTTCATTTCTTTCTCTTCATATATTTTTTTATTCCATAAAAATTGATACCAATAATCTTATTACAATTTTATTATGGAAACTAAAATTATAAGAATTTATTTTTATCGAAATAAACACATTCATTTCCAGGGGTTATTTTTTTCAAAGGTTTATATATGTTATATATGGAATTCATGATAATGTAAATGATATGATGTGATAGGTGCACCTATAATTATACTTTCTTCTAATGAAATGGGTAATGTAAGCTATCTCATGAGATATTGTGCAACATTCATAAAAATGATTCTATATATGTTCATCATGAGCATGTTATGATTTTGTGCATATGTTATATGTAAACATAATGTTAGATTTTTTCACAACTATGTCTGGTAGTTGACCACAAAGACATGATGTTTTATTTTTCTAAAATCCACATTCCATTCCATTATCTAATGCTTCCTCTCATGATTACGGTATTAATACTTTTCGTTTCTTTTAATGATGATGTTTATGAACACCCATATTTCATGTAAATTATTTAACCTCTTACTATTATATAATCTCACCCCTTATTTTTATGTACATCCTAAGTTGAATAGTTATACTAACGATAAAATGATGTCTAATATGAAGCTATTGAAGAAGGAAATAAGTAATTTTTTTGATTTATTATTAAATTTTTTTGTATTGTACTAATTTTAAAATTACAAGAATTCATTGGATACTAATTGTGTAATGGTTTTTGTTTTTTAAATTAAAAATGATGTAATAATCATGTAAAAATGTAAGGCTGATATTGTTGGTATTAGAGAAATAGTATGTTAATTTGGGAATTTGGATTAAATGACCTTGTAAAAAAACATATGGATGATGAATTGTTAATTAAAACACCAAAGAATTTTTTTTAGAAAAATCCTAAAAATAGTGATCCCACAAGAAATGGATTTAATGATATTTTCAAAGGGAATTAATTTATTTATTGATGACATGTAAACATGTTGTTTTGTTCAATCCCATTCTATTTTGGAAAATGGAGGGAACCAGGGGAAACCAAAAATAATAATCCATGTTGGGGATTGTGTAGTGATTTCATAAATTTCATCCCTAATGCCATAGGGGGTTGATTAGAAACATTCATGTTGGTTATTACCCTATTTTTTTCTTCTATGAACAATAACCAGTATGATTTTTAAAAGCCTACTTCACCTAAGAGGAAAAAAACTATCCATAAAGTCTTTTATGTGACAATTACAACTGATATATAGTGGAACTTCTTCTTCACTAGTGATGAAACATTATTTCAACTCAACGAATAAGATCTGTTATGTTTTTCATTATTCTATGATAGAAAATGTGACCATACCTATTTATCATCTAGATGTAATGGCTGATCAATGGTGGGTATTGATTTTAAACACTAATTCTAAGGATTAAATTAAAAACATTTAGGTGGGAGGAGTTTAATAAAATATTTATTAATAGGTATTTCCTTCCAAACCTTCTTAAAATGATTGAAGTTGAATTAAAAGAGATGATATTATAGGAAGTTGAATCTTTCATGGCATATAAATCAAATATAAAAAGGCATCCATCTGAATCTAAGGGTTTATTTTTCAATAATGATAAAAAATGAGATATATTCTGTAATGGGTTAAAACTATAACAAAAAAAGTCTCTACCAATTAAAGACATTGAGAGTTTTAAAGAAGTTATCTGATGTGATCCCAATGAAAACAATAATTTTGTATAATAGCCCCAAGGATTTTGAGATATGAAATGAAATATTGATTATTAAGCTATGTGATCTAATGAAAAAGTATGGAGGAAACTCAACCACACACATGTCAAAAATTTGGGAAGAAGAACCATGGTAATTTCCTAAATAGGGTGAGGAAATGATTTATGTGTGGGAGAGAGTCCACCAAGAATATGAATAAATAAGACAATTGAGGAATCTAAATATTGTGTTGGAATAATTCGGATATCCACCTATGTTTTGATGCATAAAATTTTGGGAGCAAGGGAACAATGTAAGACAATGTACTAAACCTTGAGTCCTCAAGGGTAATCTAGAAAACAACCACCAAATACAATGGAGGAAGGGAAATATCATTCCATAACTACTACTTGTACAGTGTCTGAAAATGATTTGGTTATATGTATACATAATATTATTTAAATAATGGTGAATATACAATTTGATTTTGGTTTTATAGAATTATTTATATTTGGCATATTTAGTATAAAAATTCATATAACATCTTAAATATATAGGTTTAGTTATCCATTAGAATATAAAATGGGGGAATTATTTCAAAAAATGTATCTAAATCCATCATAGTTAATGTTTTTGGAATTCACCATATAGAAAAACAATTCTTAATTACTTTTGTGTATTTTGATTCTATATTGGAAAAGGAGTAGCTATATTCATCCATATTCAACATCAACTATTGGGAAATGGATATCACTCATCACATCCCTTAGAATCCACCAATTCATTATAAGTGTAATTAGTAGGATGATTCATTATAGGATCCATATTATCATGTTTAGAAATTATTACCTTACGAGAAATAATATCTAGATAAAACGTTTGAGACAAAGGACAGAATCATGAACGAGAAGATGCACAGTGCGAGGGACTACACTGATGTGTTCCCCAAAGAATTGAATTGTCTTACACTAGATAGAGTGGGTTAGTTTTCAATTAATCTTTATCATGGTTCTCTTCCAATATAAAATAGTCCTGATTTAATAACCACAATTTAGTTAGATGAACTAAATAAGTTGTAAAAATGGAATCAGCACAAGGGTATTTTATACCAAATACATTACCCTTGGGTGCATAAGTAATCTTCATCTAGAAGGAGGATGGTTCCATTTTCCATTATATTGATTATCATTAGATGAGAAAATATATGTTAATGAACAAGTATCCATATCCATGGATATGTTACATAATTGATAAACTGTGTCGAGCCATGGATTTATATATGGTGGTCCATAGGGCATGCAATCACTAATTAAATGTGAGGAAGGAAGATATTACCAAAATTTCCTTTCAAATGTGGTATGTACAATATGATATCATAGTAATTCCATTTGGTCTCAATAATTCTCCATCAATATTCATGTACATGATTAATATTGCATTGAGTTCTTGAGGGAATAATTAGTGTTCTTGGGAATTGTTATCACAAGAAAGAGACTATATGTGGACCCTTCTATGAAAAATACAATTGACGAGTGGCCAAAGTCATCATCTATCATAGAGATCCATATTTTACTCATATATATAAGAATTATTTATAATTAAAGATGAACTTATTATGATTGTCAGACACCCTAACCAAGTGGATTTATAAGGGAGAATATTTTATCTAGAACTATGATTTTGAAGGAAAATTCAATGAGTTGAAAAAGAGACATTCCACTACTCTATTACACAAACATACAAAAAGTGGGTAACACTTTATGGTATACAATTATGATTTAAAAAATGGATTAGGTTGTGTATGGATAAAAAATGATAAATTGACAACCTAATAGTAATGGCAGTTGAAAATTAAGAAGTAAACTTATCCTATATATGATCTAGAGTTGGAAGGTGTGATGTTCATGTTGAAAATATGGGGGCATTATGTCTAGGGGGATAACCATAAAATATGTACTAATAATAAGATATTGATGTATATATTCAATTTGAAAGAGATTAATATGAACCTAAGAAGACGGTTAAAGCTCAACAAGGTTTATGACATCTTAATGCACAAACAATATTTCAAGGAAAATAGAGATGAATATGATCAATGTAGAATGGAACCTATAAAATTATCAATCATGAGAATTATTAAGGATCTTATATTTTCATATTTTAAAAGGATGGAAATGGGATTCAATATTGAATGGAAAATCATTAATCATTTCTAAAATAATTTCTCAAACACCCCTCATAGAGAAAATAATGGATGCTAGAAAAATTGTATGGAAATTCAAAAGAATGAGGAATCTGTAAGGGTAAATCTTCATAGGAAAAAATTTATGAGTATAGAGTTGTATGATTTGGCTCAAAACTATTTGTACCATCTTATATAGATACAAAGAAATAAATTATGAGTAACACACATTTTTAATCCTCTTTTATTCAACTAGGGAGATCAAATATTGATCGAGATCTCAGAGAGTACTATTGGTGTGAAGATATGATGAAAGTTATCAAATAATATACAACAATGTTACTTGTATGTCAACATGTGAAGGTTGAATGACATAATTTTAAGTGAATGATGAATCCATTTACCATACAAATATCTGAATAGATAAACATACCATGTACATTATCACCATTAATTTGAAGACATCATGAAAATATAATGTAATATGGGTTTTTGATGATTTCTTATGAATAAATCTCACTTTATCACAGAATTATAGGAGTTCTAATAGGATAAAATTTCAAATATATAAATCATCGATGTAGTAAGGCTATATGGAGTATAACTATTGATTATATCTGACTGATGTCTAACATTCACTTCAATAATCAGGAAATTTCTTCAACATTCTCTAAACACTAAGATGAACAATAGTATGACTTATTATACCCAAACTGAGGGAATATTTTAGAAGAAAGTTAATACACTGGAAGGTATGATGAGGGAAGGTTCTATGGGATTCAAAGGAGGAGGGGACCACCATTTTAATTTTTATTAAGTTATCTTACTAAAATAGTTTCCACTCGAGCATCAAAATGGATCTATATGAATCCCCTTATGGGAAAATATGCAGAACACTGACATGATGGGATGATGTCATTGAATGTAAGCATGTAGGACATGAAATGGTCGATGAAATGGTGGAAAAAATGAAAACTATTCAGTATAACATCAAGGTATCTGATAGTTGATAGAAGTTATATGAATAAAATCATTTACACATCTATATATTATGTCTAGATTCATTTTATTACATCGTATATCTCTGTGGATGTTGATCATGATATTTTAATTGAAATAAATGCTTGGTCCCAAGTACATTTTCCCCTTATATATTCATAATATTTTAAGAGTTTTGGCCTATAAACATTCACATCCACCTACCATGTCTCATGTATATGATATATTCCATGTTTCCTTATTGAGTAATTAGTTTCCAGATCCGTCATATGTACTAAACCCAGAGATGGTACAGTTGGAAAATAATATCTCTTATGTGGAGAATCTAGTGAATATCATGGACCATAGAGATAAATTTCATCCAAGTAGTACTACTCACCTGGTCAAAGTAATACATGGGAACAATAAGTATGATGAGGATATGTAAGAACAAGTTTATGTGATAAAGGAGGAGTATACCAACTTTGTTACATGATTGTTTATAAAATGAAATTTTGTGGGCAAGATTTTATATGGGGGGAATAATGTAATAGCCAAGAATATTTCTAATGGGTAAGGACTTCTTATAATTATTCCATATAATATAAATTATAGAGAATCAAATGGAGGACATAGTATAGACTTTTTAAATTAATAATGAATGGATTAAGAGTTATTTTTAGATGTTAAAGAACCTAAAGCAATGGAATAGTAACTTGTGCTTTTGAATAGTAATATAACCCTTACGATTTGTAATCTATAAAATAAAAAACTAAATTCACCCATAAAATTATAGATAAAATTTTATTATCATTGGAATGAAGTAAATAAAATATTTATTTCATCAAATAATAAAATAGATGTTTTAAAATGATTAATTAAGTGTTGGTATTTTTTGTGAGTTATAATATTTATTAATAATTATTTATTTAATATAATGATTTAAAAAAAATTATTTCGTAAAATGTATTCATAAATTGTTAATTTGTATTCTTTATATTATAATATATTTTTAGGATATTTTATGTTATTTTCCATGATGTCATAAAATCGGTTATGAAATTAATGTTTATATTTTTATAGTAACTACTCAATTTAATTAGATATAAAATGTCACATATTAATAAAATTTAATTTATATAATTGAGTTATATTTTTAGGAATACATGTTAAAAAATGGTTGCGGTAAATTTTTAAATTTTTTTAAAAAAACTAAATTTTTATGAATAGAAAAATATTATTATTTATGAAAAAAGAAAAATGCATGAATTTTTGTGTCATTGTTTTTGTAAGGTTGAGATAAACCGAAAATATAAAACTAGAGGTCATTATTTTAATATATTAATTAATAATGTAAAAACTTTTCACTGTCTTTAACCAAAATTATAACTAATGGATAAAATAATTGGAAAACACTCCTCTCCTGATATATAAATGCCACCTCTCACCACCTCTTTTCCTCTAAGCTTCAAACAAATGAATCCTATATAATATCTACCGAATAGTTTTACCAAGACCCGCACCTATTTCCTAAAGAATGTTTTCTCATCAAAATATCAAACCCTCTTCCCTATATAGGTTGTTAAGGAGGAGAAAATCAATAGTTATAATCCTACTTCATTTTATTTCAATTTATTTTCGATTTAATTTATTTTCATATCCAAATATCACATCCTCTTATCTAGGAGTTATTGTAACTAATTTATTTTTTATATAATGTAATTTCATGATGTTAATGTAACTATTCCTCAACAAATCACTTCCCTTTTCCTTTTTTTATCAAAATGCAAATATCGTCCATGCGGTGTCGATTTATCACAAATGTGGATGATGTGTTTTAATTTATATCTACCTCTTTAATTGATCATTATAATAATTTTTTAAAAAAATAATATATTATATATATTATATGTTAAATAATTTTATAGAACATATATTTAAATTAATGATGATATTAAATCATAATGATTGTTAACTCCGAAAAAAATTAAATCCCTTCCATTAATTAGTTATATAGGTACTCATCCAAATATCATATAAAAATGATTAATTATATAACATAATATTTTACAATTCATTATAAAATATAATCTCAAATATTTTTAATTATCTTAAACATAAATAGACATCTATTCATGTACTCAATGGAACAAATCAGCAAAACAATGAAAACAAACACTCCCAAATAATGAAATTGAACACTATAACACATCAAAATGACCATAAAAGAACATAATAAAATTATATATAATAAAATAAATTTAAAATATGTTCTCAGTTTATTTATTAATATAATTGGAGTGTCTAGGATATTAAAGTGATGAAATAATTCATACATAAGGTAAGGGCATTCTGGAACCCAACTCTCTTTCTTTAGGTTTTCCCTCATTGTCCTCATTTTTATTGTGGATATTATATTAATTTTCGTAAAATATAAGAATAGTTTTCTTTATATTTTCTTTTTTGGATTATGTATGTTTATAATCTGATTTTAAAAGAAATGATTTTACATAATAACTCTTCATTCTAAAAAACATGTCATATTCTCTTATTGAGATTGTTTCTTCTTAAATAAAGATTGATACCAAGAATATTATTCCAATATTTTTAAATATTATGTATATTAATGTATTATTTAAGATTATAGGCACATTCCATTCTAGTGGATATTCTATGCCTATGTTTGGTACATGTTCTACGTGGCATACATGATTATGTAAATGTTACAATGAGATGGCTGAACCCAGAGTTATATTTTTATGCATTAAAATGGGTTATGTGATGTATATCATGATAAAATGTGATATATGTTTTCACAATATGATTTATATATTTACAATTATGACATTGTGAGGATAAGAATAAGTATTTCCATAACATGACACTAGCTTTGTTCACATCCATGTGGGATAGTTTTATAGAAAGACATGATTTTTCATTTTATTTAAATGACACATTAGTAGAATTTATCTAATTTTTCCTATCATAATTATGCTTATCATCATTTTATAATGTTTTGATGAGGTTATTTATGATCACCCATATTTCATGTCTCTTATTCAACCACTAACTGATATTTTATATCACCACATCTTTTGATGTATATAATCAGGTTAATACATGTACTAATGAGAAGCCACAGGCCAATAATAATCTTGGAATAAATGAACTAAACAAATTTTATGATTTATTATGTAAATATTTTGTAAGGGTATATTTTTCCCCATTACACTAGACATTTGGATCAGGGTTGTGTAATTACTTTATAATGTTTATCTTTAAAATTATTTTATAATTATTTAAAAAAGTAGGCATTCTATACATGGATAAGCCTTTAGTATATTCAGTATTATATCTCACTCCAAAACCATTATAAGAACCAATTTTGTAGTATTCCACACTACATTACATTAAACTAATTATAATTATTTATAGGTTCATAAAATTAATATTTTATTTTTATAGAATTAATAACAATTGAACATAGTATAGAAAAATTACAAAAAAGGATTAATCAATTTACTTGTTAAAACATTTGAATGAGTAATATAATTTAAATATCAATAGTGTATAGTTCAAAATAAATATAACTTATTTAACCCTTTCAAAATCATTTTTTCAAAATCATTCTGAATAATTATATAAAATCCTCTCACCATTTGTATCTACATACCATGGGAATCATAGAATGCTCTGGTGGGTTCCCTCTAAACCCTAGAATCTACAAGAATATTCATTATGGTTGGTAGATAATAATATAATGGAGAGAATTTATATGAAGGTTTATTATCTTTTATTTATATAAAAAAACATTTACAGTCATCATGTGGATTAAACCATCATATATAAGAACCAATCAGGCTAAATAATTTTTTCAATACATATATGAAAATATAAAAAACGTTATATGTGTTTTAACTAATAGAATATTATAGGATTTATGCCCATAAATTAATTTATTTCATAATCTGACTTTTCTAACAATTCAAAATCTTATAATTCATTATCACAAGATGAATAAAAAATAAGATAGTTTTTGGGAATGATTTATGAGTGAACATGATCCTCACCAAAAGAACATAAAATTTAATGATCATGTCCTGTAATATAGTGAAATTCACTACCCCATGATTCCCTCAATCATTTACCACTTCTTAGGTTCTATCATGGTCACTTTTATTTTATTATTTTATTGTAAAACATCATACAATTACTAAAATCTTCATAAACATTCCCCACATTCACCCTATATACCATAATATTTAAAAACACGTGAAAGAATGAATGGAATTTATTAATTTTAATACTAGATATTTTTTTAAAGGAAATCATTCATTAACTATGTATGAGACCATATCATATATATTGTGAAAATTTATCCATAACATCATTTGAATATACTTGAAAACACTTTGTATGTTACTATTAATATTTAATAACGATGATTCTCATTTACACATACAACAATTATGGCGGCATGGGACTTTATATTAATGATAAAATATTATTATGTCCTAAATCCATAAATATATGAATATATTGGACTCCATAAAGTCATAAATTATTCTCCAACATTAGAGGGATATAAAATGATCTTTATCAAACACATGAATATAAATACATATGTCCATAACAAGAATCATATAAAAGAATGAATAATTATTTAATATATTTTCCAATATATTAGGATAACAATCAATACAGAGTATGTCAGAACAATGTATCATCCTTATATATTAATGATTTTTTGTGAAAAATAACTAGGATAGTGAGTACATTTCATTAAATTCTACATAGTGAAAGATAATATAACAATATCCTCACACAATTATGTTATAAAATAATTTTAAATATTCCTTTTGGTCCATATATCTCATTATTTATTCTAGATATATGGTCTAAATGTAACAAAAAAATACATCTCGGTTGAGGTCCAACTAACGGTTGGATTAGAAACATACAAAATGACTCTATCATTATCAGTGACTCAATAAATATTTATTAAACATATTACATAATGAGGATTTTAATTTTATGTTTATCTTTGTCCTTTTTTATTGGGACTCAACATAAATTATGAAAGTATATTTTGTCAAAGACATGGTCAATGACACTCCAACTGGTCTACATGTTTGGTCATCAGATGTAATCAACATGTCTTCTATCTTGTGAGTTTATACCATATCTATATAAAATTGTCCTTATCATGTGAACCTTACAATTTCATCACACCCATTATTAATTGATGAAGGATATTGATTAAGGATAACTGAAAATCAAAATTTTTTTGTTTATTTTCAATTACGTTGAATAATATATATATATTCCAGAAACATCAAATAACAACAAATTTTATACAACTCTTTATATAATATGATTCATTTTAAAATATTTAACTCAATTATGAATATTAATAAAATAATATAATTTCAGATTTCTAATAGTATATCATTTTATAAACAACACCATCTACCTTATGTTTTATATTACTTTTTTATTTGTTAAACTCAATACATATATATGTAATTACAGACCCATATAAACAATACCATTTTAGAAAATCATCTAAAAAATAAATTTTATTGAGTATCATTTAATAGTTAAAACTATTTATATATTGGATAGATTTATGAAAACTGTTTATAATGTTCAAATATTTGTAAAATTGTTTAAACTCCATTACATTGTAGCGTCAAATGTTGTTGTATGTTTATTATATAATATAGAATATTAAATTTTGAATATAATCATTATTCATGATAAATAATCTGCTAAACATTTTACGTGAAAAACATTTCATAACACATATAACTATTTACATTAATGGTTTTCTTATATTCACTAACGTAGTTGAGATATCTTGTGACATTCACAGTACATTTTTAATGGTATAATATGTGTCTTGTTAATTCTAAAAAACAATGTTCAAAATAATCACCTTTGAGTATTATACACTATATTATTTTTATAATATCATTCTAGGACACATATATTCATATGTTCTATAAAGAACACTTATTCAGTTTTTTAGAATTATTGAAAATTAAAATATCATTTATAGTTTATTAATAATTTATTTTGAAAAGTGGAGTTTATTTCTTACGAAATTTACAATAATATTTGTCAATCAGAAAATGAATATGAAATAAATAATCTAATTTATTAATAAATACAAATTTTTCGAAATAACACATCACATCAAATGAAAATTAATTAATATTAGAATATCATGGTCATCAATCTTATGTAATTTTTCTTAAGTAATCAAATATATCACTCACCATGATGTAGTATAACCTTTATCGATTATTTAAATGAATACATCATTCTCTTAATCTCGTTATATCCAACATTTTAAAATCTAACATATTTGTAACCCTCATCAAATATTCAATTGGTATCACCTAACATTTATAATAGATTATTTAATTATTATTTAATTTATAATTGTCATGTAAAAACCATATGGATACATAAAAACATTTAATTATTATGTGTATTTACATTTCCAGTAAACATGTTTTACATTATGAAAGAACTTTTCTTATATACTTTAATTTGACTTATGAGATAATGTTGACTAACAATGAAAACTAAATATTCAATCTAGAAGAAACAATTACCAATTTATTTTTGTCCCATGATTATGGCTCATGATACATAAAAATATGGTCTGAATCAAGAATACCCAATGTGTTTAGTATAATAGGTTACCTGTAATTGAGAACATTTTTCATGTAATTTAAAATATATATTTAAATATTTTCCTATAGTTATAGTCTAATAAATCATTTAACACATTAATATTTCTATGTGATCCTAGAATCTCAAGGTCATTGATATTCCCAACCAGATCAAGTATATTTTATGGACCGATGTACCTACTACCATCTTAAACAAAAATAGATTCATTAAAACCCCATACATTATATTTCAATCTTGTTCCAGAATGATAACATTGAGATAATCTATTCCCTTTTATATACCCATGATTTAATATTTTTCTACATTATGGGTCACATAGTCTCTATTTTTATAGTGGAGTAATCTTCTGAAAATTCTATATTAATTTCATAAGTCTTTGAATTTATTTTCAGAATGAATTAACTATTTGGTAATATATGAATGGGTTTATCAAACACATATACGTTTCCTCATAATTTGAAAACTATTATAATTTTTTTATAAACATCAATGAAATTAATTAATTATATGGGTTCTTCTCTTGATATATCACATCTTTGATGTCAAATATTATAATTATTCCACTATATATATAAAAAACATTTATCGTATGTATGTAATTTTTAGAATTAATTTTATAAGCATTGTTATTAAATGTGTTCCAACTAATATGATGATCCCATTTTTATCAATCATATAAATTGGTGGAATATTATCCATATTTAAATATGTAATCCATTTATAGTAGTTTCCTTCTCTCAACATAGAAACATAACTATGTAATCATTCTAATAAATTTATATGTGACATATAAATAGTTGAGAAAAAATTTCAATTCTCAAATTTTCTAATAGATATTCCAATATCTATTTCTCTATTACTATATCCCATTGTGTTAATCGACTAAATGTTAAAATCATATCACTATTTGTTTTATATTATAATCCTTAGAAACAAATTGCAACAAACTACTCTGTTGAATGATCGAGTTAATAAAAATTGATCATTTGGAATGTAATATGAAACATTTTATCATTATAAGGGGATAAAATATCATGGAATTTACTAATGTATTCTATTTATATGTATAAATTCTTAGTGAATGATTTTTGAATTTTGTCCCTTCCATTAAATCAAAAGACTCAACAAAATTGATGTTATTCCATCTACAAAACTCATAGATTATAATTTCAAATTGAAATAAAATCAAATATTTCTAATAAAGATCCATTCTAGTGATAGAATATATATTATATTAATATCATATTTTAAATTATTCATATTGAACATTGTTATATTACCCCTTGAACGAAATATCTATTTCATATAGACTATATATATATAAATTATATTATTTTAATAATTTTAATCATTCTATAACTCGGATCCTGTTGGGAAATTTCTATATACCCGACATGAAATAATAAGCCTTGTAACTATGGGTGGATTCCATATACAAATGTTATCTAATGTGGTCTATAAGGTAAAAGACATATCTTAAGATAATTGATCAAAACAATTGAGGGTACAATGAGGATTGCATAAATATCTTAATAAAAGATCCTAATACTAAGTACGTTAACAATAAAATAAGATAGATCCACATAAATTCATAAAAATAACATTATGTAAACATAAATTAAAATATATATATATATATATGACATATGACCATAACATAATGTGTCAGATACAAAAAAATGCAGAATCAGGAGACCAAGAAAATTCATAGAATTAAAATTAATCTTCAATCATTAGATATTGCTATAACAACATTGAAATTTCTATAAACATTATAATGAATATATTTTAGCACATCCATATTCATAGTAAAAAACATTGGGAAAACCCATTTTTCCCAATCCTTTGTCATCATATTAATTATGTGTATGCCTAAGAATGCCTCCAAAGCCATCTGGTCGAACCCTATTTGAACAAACACATTACCCACATTCCTAACAATCTCATGAGATGTAAACATAAAAAATCCATTTTAGGCTCATCTAAGATCCCTCCTATACTAAACAATATATATTTGGTCCACATAAATTCAATCATTATCCTATCATAATGAACTAATGAAAAACTATTTCGTTTCAAAACCACTATAAGTGCATCTCATAAAATAATAAAAATATATCAATAAAAATATTTTTCTCTAAAGGAAGAATTTCAAAATAAAATATATAGGTTGATGATAATTTTAGAGACCCGAAGATGGACGTACATGGAAATTACATTACTTTTGCGAAATACTTAATACATAACAAAAATAGACACACAAGGACCGTAATAGTTTAGTGACTTTGGAAACTTGGAATGTAATCTTCTAATCATGGTGAAAGATCTTCAACATCTCCCATAAAGATCTTCTCCTTTTGTTTGCTTACCTAAAATCTTTCTTTATATCCTTGGGAAAAGAAAACGTATAAAGGGTGAGCTTAAATTCTCAGTAATGGTATGCATGGATAAAATAAAACAACTCATATACATTTGATCTTAAAAACATGAACATAATGTTTAAACAAAAAAAAATTGAGAAATGACATAAAACATGGAAGTACGTAAGGCATAGATCATAAAGAAACATTAAGCAACATAAAATAGCATGGGATTAAAACATGTAATTGTGGTAACCATTCAGCACTTGTTATGATTTCCATAGTAGCCAAGGCATTACTGCCAAGACCATCTTAGTGGACAAAGTCCCTTTTTGAATCGAGTTCACTCCTCATTTCAGTCCTGTAACACTGAACCAGATTAACTTACCATTACAGCCATGTCTATCTCATGAGATATAAATCTTTACCCACTGCATTGGAGGGAGATATAGGTCCCACCCATCTCATAATGAAATCATTCTTATTTGTGCCACAAAATAAACATACATCATTCATAATAACCCAATGAATAAAATGGGTTTCATAAATATCATCCCATCATCACATAATCTATATAAATGAAATGGATATCATTTCATAATAAGAAAATTCAAACCATCTAAATCATAGAGACATGATACTTGAAACATACACATATGAAATAATGTCATCTTAAATGGAAAATGGTTTTGATAAAGCACTTGAAATGAATTCTTGAGGAAAATATCCTTTCATCTTTAAAATAATATTATTTTCAGAAAATTCTATTTAATTTTAAAATAAAAGGATTTTGTTGAAAATATTAATGAAATATTTTGTAGGACGCTTCATGAAAATAAGGCTTTATAAAACCGTAAAAATCCTTTCATGTCGTATACATTAAAAAAACATTCTTCTCGTACTTTTGATGAAAAAGTCAAAAAGTACCTTGTCGAGTAAATGTGTAAAAGGACTTTAAACATAAATGAATAAATTTTTATAAAAAATGGACATGTATGATAGCAATAATCCCAGTAAATACTTACGAATAAGCAATCTCGGATAAAAATGAGATTTGAAAAATTATCCCTTACCTTAGGTCCGATTTGCTTCGTACGTATCCAATTCTCTTGTATAATGATTTAAATAATGTCATTGACTTACTAAAGAATCATATATATTGTTATTATATCATATATGGTTCACTTATGACTTTATATTACCCGTTCTTTTGTAAATTCCATGTTAAAGAGCATTTTGGGTAAAATCGTTTCATTTGTCATCTGTGTTTTGACTTGTAATTATTCATATGATTACATAGATCATGATTAAATAATTCCAGAATATAAAACATTATTTATATATAATATATATTCAGAATATACATATATATAATAGATCAATAAATGGAATGAAATACACTGTTCAGGGAGACGGTAGGCCGTACGTACGCATGAACGCTGTTTTCATTTCCTCGTTGAATTGAATGGAATTAATTGGATGACATACATATATATATACATAAATCCAGTATCATTATTATGTCATATATTTCATGATTACTTATTATATATACTTTATAATCATTTATTAATGGTTAATCATTGAGAATGAATCTCATCGCGTCGTGGAGACGGCATTCCGTACGTACGCACGAGGGATGATATCATTCCCATGATCGTGGAATTTTATTGGAGTGTATGTATACAATTAAATAATCAATATCACTTTACAAGAATCATATATAGTTATTATTTACACCATTATACCCATCCATGTATGGTGGTGGAGGAAAATAGATTACACCACGGCGTGGAGACAGTATTCCGTACGTACGCATGCGCGGTGATTTCGTTTTCCGTAGGATGGATAAGAGGTTAAATATGGTTGTTTCATATTTATAAAAACATATCAGTATAATAGGGATACTGATGTTATTACCTCATAAGGAAACAACTAATGAATAGGGAGTAGAAGAAGAATGGAACTTGATGAAAACGGTAGAAGGTATTACCACTTTCTCGAAGTGTCTCCTTTAAACTTTCTCTTAAGGCACTAGAGTTGGGCTTTTGAGAAGAACAGTACCTCTAGTAGGTTTATAAGGAAGTGGGAATGTAAAATGAGCAGGGGTTGGCCGAGATTGAAGGCTCAATGTGGTTTGAGGAAAGAGGGGGGAGATTCCCTTTTATAAGGGAGGAGAGGGGAACCTTTGGAATAACTAAAAATATTATTTTATTATAAAGTCAAATTCGGTTTTTAATAGCTCCAAATTGATATAATTAGAAGATAAGGTGGGTATGGGTCTAAATCCACTCATCCAATAGAATTTAGACATGTTAGGTCATTATATTAACCTTATCTTTTAGTTTTAACCTTTAGTTAATTAGATTGACATTTACCATGTCACTTTGTATTTTTATATTATATAGTTAATAAACATACCATATACATCCAAGAGACCCCCATTTGGTCTATTAGTGATTTAAATATCATGATATAAGTATCTTGGCCGAACCTTAGATTTTTATGAATATAATAACAATTAATAATAAAATATTTGTTTCAAGAACTATTTTATGTCAATTTTGATACTATTTGGTAATAGATTTTTGTGAAAATCATAACAGAATGATTAGTTAGAACAATGTTAATTAAATCAATACTAACATGTCATAGTAACATTTAACATTATTTTAATTCATAAAAAGTCTCAAATTACATTTATTTTGATATTTATAACATCAATTATTTCAATAATTCATTAATAAGATAATTACCGCATCATCATTGTGTCATAAATAAAGTAAATTATATTAAGTCTAAAAATTACAAATAAAACACTATTATGTAGGGGATAATTTTAGATTTCTAATGAATACTTATAGTCTAATTTATCTTATGTATAACACTATATTAAAAATGATTTATTTATTAAACATTGATTTTAACTATTTTAACCCTTCTTTAAATAAATTAATAATAAATGTCCTAATCTAATCCATGTGGGCCTTAATGGTAATATTTTATTCCTAAGGTTGTTTTTGGTCTAATTACACTTATCCAATAGAATTAGGACATGTGTTAGGTAATAATAATATCATTTTACCATTAATTACCCTATTTGGTTTTAACCGTGGTTAAAAAAAGTAAAAAGTTACTATTCACCAAAAATTATTTTAATCTCAATGATCTACATTTTAGTCCTTGATATTAACCGTTTCTCTCGGATTTTTAAAATTCCAGTCACAGAAGCGGTAAAATTATGTTTTATGATAAATTCAGTTTTTTAACTACCACTTAGTGGTTTCACTATTCATCAAAAAATGAATGTTTCTAGAAAAATACAAAAAATTAGAACTAAGATATCTTTGATATTATGAATTCAGAAATGATGTCTATTTTACCAAATTCAGAACATATCAGTTACATTAACTAATTTAAAAATTAATTCCCGTCATCAAAACAAATAGCATGTTTTTAAGAGATAATAACTATCAAAAGATTGACACTTGTTTATGTCTGGTTTAAATGTGAAATTACATCCAATGACCAAAATTGCATTAAATTTTAAAAATATATTCTAAATATACTTTAAAACCACTCTAATTAAAAATTTATCACTATTAATTATTTGAATTAAAAAATGTTGTTTTTAATTAAAATTTAGTAATTTTCACTATTCATCAGAATATGAAAGTTATCCGAAAAGTACCAAAATTTCACCCTAAGATAATTTCGATACTCCGAATCCAAAAATGAAGTCCATTTTGAAAGATAAAATTGATAAAATTTCAAAAAGTGGGTATTACTATTCATAAAGGCTAGTTCATAATAATATTATAATAATATCTCGTTTAGTGAAACTCAGTATTGTGTACTACACACGCTATCGAGGAAGGTCGCGATTGCGTGTAATGCAAGGAAAGTCAGGGATGTGTGTTGTGCATGATAAATGTTGCGTACAACACAAGAAATTAAGGAAATTAAAAAGAATACTTTTAATAAAATCTCATGGTGTTACATTCTACCCCCCTTAAAATGAATTTCGCCCTCGAAATTCATCGGGGTTATAAATGGTTTACTAATCGAAAGATTCATTAATAGAAACCCACATCGTAAAACAAAATACCAAAATTTGGCTTAAAAAACTAAATTATGAAATGTAACGGTTACCCAAATTAACTCATCACTCGGTTTCCATGTAGGAGAACATAGGTGAAAATATGGATGTGGAAGAAAAATCTAACCATCAAGTTCTGATGGAGAGTGGTAGAGAACATGGCTATGAAAAATCCAATGATCACAAAGCCATAAATTTGTGACGATCTAAGGTAATATCTGATTCATCGGATATAAGAGCACTGGGACAAGATTTTTGGTTTTCAAGATCATTTCCCTAAAGTTGATGAAATTGGAATTAGAAGAAATACTTTCGTGATTTTGGTACAATCTCACTATTGGTTGTTCTTTGGAAAATTTCCAATTCATCTCTTAAATAAATGAAGTTGAATTTGTCATTCGTGATGTGTTAGCAGATCATGTGATAGAATGATGGTTCATTCAATCTGTCTCAAACAAAAGGTTAGAAAAGTTATCAAAAAATACATAAGTCCATATATAGTGAGATTACTAATATATGGTTCCTAAAATGGACTTATACTTCATATATCATACTGCTTAATATAATAAAACTAGTTTCTACTAAACATGGACTTCTTGTAGGCTAGAGATAGGCGATAAAGGCCAGTCGCACTTCGGTTGTGGGTTCGATTCCCACAGCCTTGTCCGACGTGATGGGTTGTCGCCCATATTGCAGGTTGTCCGTTTTCTAAAACTACATTACAATAACATCCCATCAATTATATCGAAAATAATTCTATCCTTAAACAATACTAACTTATGTCCAACATAATACATTCCAATCTTTAGGCTTATCCAAAATACTGTTGTCCAATCTCATATTATAGTGAAAACGAGTACCAAAGAGTTTATATAACAAGCATGTTAATACCATCGTTGATCCCAATATATCATGAGATATGTCGTGTTGGTCACATTCCGATCATTCTAAGGCCTTAATCATGTATTCTCTTGAAAAATTAATACCCATTGAATCTTAGTGAAAACATGAGTTCTGTCAAAAGTTAACTCTTTTTCACATACCAAAACCTCAAACCTTGATAAAACTATTTCCTTATATCAGTAATGAGCTCATGAATACTGTCAAACATTTCATTTTCTCCTTATCCCTTCATTATGCGCATATCATCTTTTTTCCAAAAATATCTCAATCACTTTTTCATGGTTACCGATACCATAAAATTATTGAAAACCACAATATACCAATACATAAATATTCAAATATTCCACGATACTATATAAAACATTATTTTGGAATCCCATTACATAAACACTTAATTATTCCATCACATCATTGCCAATATTGATCGCATGTGACTTCCCTTTGCCCTTTTCCTTAAATGGTTTCTCATGTCGATCATCACTAACCCTTGGATTAGGAAATTTATTAGCATAATTCCCCATTTCCTTGCACTTGAAGCATTGAAGTGTTGGTGGTGCGTTCTCTGTAGTCTTTTCTTTATTCACATCATTAGAAACCCGTTTTCCATTACTTCGATACTCAGCTGCTCGATGACCTTCTTTTCCACACTTAAAACATTTTCTAGTCCCTTTAAGACAATCTCCACCACGATTCTTTCCACACATTGAGCATAAAGAAACATTCATCTTCTTTTCACCATTATTCTATGATATCTCCTTGAACTCCATCTTTTTTTTCTTGTCAAAACCATGAGATGGATATGTAACACCAACTTCTATTTCTACCTTGATATCATAACTCAAAATTTCTTCATAGCTATTGAAGTCTCTTATAGCTAATGCCCTTCGAAGATTTGTTTTGAAGCCACTGAAGAATCGATCAACTTTACTTTCAGGTTGGATGATAAAGCCAGATGCATACATTGCAAGCCTTGTAAAATTCGCTTCGAATACACCAACAGATTCATCATCCTTTTGCTTTAGTTCAAGAAACTCCTTCTCCATCTTTGTTCGAAGAATACGAGGGAAGTACTTCTTGAAAAATAAGTTCTTGACCTCGTCTCATTCCATGGACTCAATTTCATCTCTTGGCCTCGTATTCTTGATAAGATTCCACCATTGATCAGCTTCACCTTCCAAATGATATGCTGAGAAGATGAATTTATCATGTTCAGAACATTGAAGAACTAAAAATATATTTTCAGTGGGACTGATCCATTTTTCAGCAAAAAGTGGATTTGAAGACCCACTGAAAGAAGGTGGACGTTGCCTCATGAAGGACTCAATAGAATATTGTTCCCTTCTCTACTTATTTGGAAGTCCAGAATGGTTCATAGCTTGTGTAAGTATAGAAATAATATTTTTCACTCCATCTCCCATAACGTTGGATTGTTCAGGAGGACAGTCATTGCATTTTCCATTACATTGATCAACACGGTTCCTTCGGGTTCCATGCATCGTTTAAAACCCAAAAATAATAGTGTGAGAGGAAAAAACATGATAGGGAAAACAACATAGTAAAGGGGGAGTCACCTCAATATCTAACATCTTAGGTTATATTATAAGATCGTTAGCGCAATTATGGGACTATAACCTAAACGTATACTTAACCTTAGGAACATCCCTAGACATACCTTAGAAATATCTCTAGGGATCTCACTAAAGTTTTCGCATCCTAGTTTCCAATGGTTAACTAAACATTTCCTCGGATACCAACTGTAGAGACCCGAAGCTTGACGTACATGGACATTACATTACTTTTGCGTAATACTAAATACATAACCAAAATAGACACACAAGGACCTTAATAGTTTAGTGTCTTTGGAAACTTAGAACGTAATCTTCTAATCGTGGTGAAAGATCTTCAACATCTACCATAAAGATCTTCCCCTTTTGTTTTCTTACATAAAACCTTTCTTTATATCCTGGGGAAA
The DNA here is from genome assembly GCA_963277665.1 of Viscum album. NCBI lineage: Eukaryota > Viridiplantae > Streptophyta > Magnoliopsida > Santalales > Viscaceae > Viscum > Viscum album. The sequence continues at coordinate 1,913,500,385 of OY728125.1, read as the reverse complement.
AAAACATATAAAGGGTGAGATAAAATGCTCAGTAAGGGTATGCATGGATAAAAAATAAAAATCATATACATTTGAACTTCAAAACATGAACATAATGTTTAAACATCAAAAACTCAAGAAATGACATAAATCATGGAAGCACGTAAGGAATAGATCATAAAGAAAAATTTGGCATGATAAAATATAATGGGAGTAAAACATGTAATTGTGGGAACCATTCAACAATTGTTATGATTTCCATAGTAGCCAAAGCATTGCTTCCAGGACCATCTTAGTGGACAAAGTCCCTTTCTGAATCGAGTTCACTCCTCGTTTCAGTCCTGTAACACTGAACTGGATTAACTTACCGTTCCAGCCATGTCTATATCATGAGATATAAATCATTGTTGGAACCACTTTGTGTATAAGGTTGTATTTGTTGTCAATAGTTGTCAATGCAGATCAAAATGAAGGTGATCATGAAATACTCCGATGAAGTAGAGGAGTGGTGATTCAGATGATTGTTGTGCTGATCTTAAGTTCAAAGAACATGTGTCAAAGGTGATACATTGTTTACAACAATGAAGAATGTGAGGAGTAATCCATTCGAGGATGATTAAAGAAGAATGAGGTTTTTGGATGAAGACCATGCAATTACTCATGATTGCATGAGAACCATGCTAGAGACTTCTTGACGGATTGAATCACATGTTTTGCATGAAGTTGATCATGACAGCCATGCTAGAGACTTCTTGATGGATTGAATCACATGCTTTGCATGAAGTTGATCATGACAGTTGATGAAGAAGACAATGTGCCAATGAGTTGACTTCTGAGATGGCCATGCAGAGATTGCAATTATGAGATGGCCATGCACATCACATTGTATCAGAAGATAATGGTACTAAATTTGTTCCTTCAAAGAATACATATCACAGTAGTGGAGTTTGTGATAAAATCCAAAGAGTTGCTGAAGGATACAGATCACCAAGAAGAAGTGTTGTTGAGGTGATCGTGCTTGTTGACAAAGCAAACAAACGACATAAAAATTTGTTGACAAAGGAGATTCCATGGTGACATGTCGAGTTCAAGAGTTGTGGTCAACGATCTATGTTTGATTCATGAACTTCGACAGAGGAATGGATGATCTGGAGGCGGTACAAAAAGAGCAGATACAAGGTGGCGCTGTTTCCCAGTGTTTGCCAAATTTTTGGGCCTCAAAATCGGAAAATGAAGACATGGATTGTCTGCAAAAGGAGGTTCGCACAAAAAGGAAGTGGTGCGCGAAATATAAGAGGCTTGCGCGAAATACTTGATCTGGGCGCGCAAAATTAGCGGGTTGCGCGAAATCTTGAAGTGTGGCGCACAAAACAGCGGGTTGCGCGAAATTGTATTTCGCGCAAAAGATGTTTCAAGGCCGGAAGCTTGAAAATCGGTAAAGGCATGAGGCGCGCGAAATTTTGGAGGCGTGCGCGAAAAATTAAAGTGGCGCGCGAAATAGCGGATGAAGTATTTCGCGCAAAAGATGTTTCGAGGTCCGAAGCTTGGAAAATGGCAAAGGCATGAGGTGCGCGAAATTATGGAGCAGTGCGCAGAAAATGGTTGTGCGCGGAAGATTTGTATTTCGCGATCAAAGCGGATTACGCGCTCAAGGAGGGTTTTTCGCGCGGGGTCGATTTTGCCTATAAATATGAAGTGACCCTACTCCATTCAACAGAGTTCAAGACATAGAAAATACCCGAGCTCTGGTGCGCGTAATTGAAGTTAGAAAGGGTGTTGCGCGTAAACATAAAGATTGCGCGTAAAGTCAGATTGCGCGAAAAGCAAAGGCTGCGCAGAAAGTTGGTGATTGGCACGTAAAAGGAAGATTGCGCGAAAAGTGGATTTCGCGCAAGAGTAGTGAATTGCGCGCAAGGCTGTTTCCAGGATGCGCGTAATATTTGGAAGTTGCGCGAAAAAGGAATTTCGCGCAAACCATAGAAATTGCGCGCAAGACACCGTAAGGGTAGCGCGTAAAAATTGAGGTTGCCCGGTACATCCGGTGCAAAGTGAGATTCATCTGCGGGTGAAAGTTGGACTTCAACAGAGCATCTACATACAGAGGAAGATGCATTCCTTCATGAAAATGAAGAGACCTACAGGTCTATAAACTGTGACTGAATCCCTTCCAAGAGCAGTGAGCTTAGGATGAGGAAGAAGGTGATCCTCTCCACCGGCAGTGAGCCAGGGGGAGTCAACGGGAGTGACCCGAGGGACGCAGTGAGCTATCCCTAAACAATTGTAAAGGCAGTGAGTCTGGGACAGAGTGTCTATACTCGAACATTTGTATCCGCAACTAGTGAAGCATAGTGGATTTAGGTACGACCGGCAACCTGTCAGCGTATACTCCTTGGATGTAGCCCTTAGTGGTGAACCAAGTAAAAATAGTTGTGTCATCTGTCTCTGTATGTGAATGTTTAATTGCTGATCATATCCATCATACAGGTTTAAGTAGTTCCTACCAACGTGGGAACAAGATCCACAACTAAAAGAAGAAAAAGTTGTCACCCTGATTCACCCCTCCCCTCTCAGGGTGTCCCAGGGTCCTACAAGTGGTATCAGAGGGAAAGGTTAACGTATGTTGGATATTCTCTAGTAATTCTATTGAGAAGAGGATTTGAGTTTCTTTCCTAGAGTCAACAATGAAGAGCAGTCTTGATAATGACGCAGTTATTTCTGAGCAGAAATCTATATCCACCAAGACTTTGACAAATAGGAAAAAGAAAGAGAAGAAGATGATGAAGAAGTCCCCCACATCCAAAGAAGATATAGTGTCTTGTTCTCCATGCCATTCCAATAATGAAGAAACATTAGGCTTGGAAAGTATCAAGAAGGTGGCTCAGAACTCATCCAAAGGAAAGGATGATACCCCTAATTCGGGCTTTCAGGAAAAACTCAGAACATATCTGCATGATATTCCAGAAGAAAGGGTTGCTATTATTTGTAGCCTATTCCAATCTATGCAGGTTGAGATCAATCGATTTGGAAGGGAAGCTGACAATATGGAAAAAGGGTTGGAAATAAAAGTTATGGAAAGTATGAAGCTCATCAAACAGGTGAAAGTATTTGAAGAAGAAGAGGAAGTCAATAAGACTTTAAAAGAAAGGATCTATGAACTTGAAGCTGAGCTGAAGAAGAGGAATGAAGTCAAGAATTTTTGTTTGGAAGAAACTTCCATTAAATTCAGGGAACTTGACTCTTTGTTACAAAACAAAGTTAAGATGCATGAAGATGAGGTTGAAAGGTTGAAGAAGACTTGTGAAGAGAAGATGATCACGATTGAAGATCAGAAGATCATCCTCAATATTGTGGGTCAAAAATTGGAAGCTCAGTTGACCAAGATTGAGAACACACATATTGAGACTTCACAAAAGAATGAAATGAGTGATGCTTGCACTCAATGTTCGTTGGAGGAGTCTAAAGCTGAAATGCCTCCAACATGTGATAAGAATATTAGGACAACTCTTGACTATCCACATCAAGAATCAGTTTCTATTGGTACTCAATGCTCACTGGTGGATTCAATTGTCAAAAGACCTCCAACATGTGATAAGAAGATCATTACTTCACTCTTTGATCTATCACATGCAACTGAGAAAGTGAAGGTACCATCCAAACCATCTTGTACTCATATTTCTAAATATACTCCTACAATCAGTGCAGGTGGGAAGAAAAGTTCTAAACAAGTATGGATGAGGAAAGGTGAGAAGAATAAACCTACCACCATGGCTAGGGTGGATGGGAAGAAAAAGGAGGAAGTGGGTTCCTCAAATAGAGAACAAAAGATTAAGCAGATGGACCAACAACTTAATACAGAAGACACAAAGAAGAAAAGATTTGTGGGTCAATGTTGGTGCTGCAATAGATTTGGGCACTGTGCACTGGATTGTTTTTATAATCCCTTTCATGGAAAAGCACAGGGAAAGCCTATATCAAAGGGGAGGAAGCCGGAGAAGAAGAAGAAACATCCACAGGTCCAGAAGCATCTGTTTACAGCAAACAGATTTGGAATTCTTGATAACATCTGTGATGCATGCAACGGCAGTGGTCACAAGAATGGTGCATGCTTAGGTCAACAGATATCCAGAGCTGATAAGAACAGAAGACCACACGAGCCATCTAAGTATGAAGAACGTACCTTGGGAAGAAATCAGAAGAATACGGTGAACACAAATCTCCCCAAGAAGATATCATGTAGGCAAGCTGAGAAGACCCAGGATTTTAGAACCATGAAATTGAAGGGTCATTCATCCAAGAGAAACACTAAGTGGGATGAATCTCAGATGAACCCATGTGGAAGACCTAAACCAGCTGCAAAAGTTCCAAATGACATATTGGTCATCTGGCCAAAAGATTTGGAAAGAATAAGGAAACTTGAAGATGAGAAGGCCAAGGCTGGTGAAAAAGGAAAAGGAAAACTTTCACATGATGAAGACATAGTGCAGGAGAGTTTGCAAACAAAGAGAAACACACGTATCAAAGAAGTTCTGTGTGAGAGATGCGAGAAGTCTGGTCACATTGCAAAAGGTTGCCTAACCTTAATACCAGAGAAAGAAGCAGTCCTTAAGAGGAGTAAGAATGTATCATTCATGATGGCTGCTAAGCGGAAAAATTCTCCACACAAATCAGAAGTGAATGTGAACAGATCCATGCCACACCGAAAGATGTCAGAATACATGTTCAAATGTACAGGCATGAAGACTGGAGTGAACAGAGGAACTTGGTTGAGAAAAGAACCTCAACCAAGCAAGTCTTCTTTATGAAGCAAGAAGGAACCACCTTATTCCCGTAATCATTTCTGTATTGTATTTGTACTAATAATACAGGGAATTGAAGGTGAAGCATGCTCTCAGGGGGAGAACCTGAGAAGTAGTGAATGATGTCAACTCTTGATAGCCAAGCTGAAGAACTTTCCATCCTTAGTAGATTCTTCAATTGATATTCAATGATTATGATGATGAAGGATCACTCTTGATGAAGATGATGAGGAGTGTTTCCCTTGCGGGGGAGAAGAATGAAGAAGCTTCTATAATCACTGTTTCAATCAATATCAACTCCAGGTGGACTCAAAAGCAGTTATTCTGTGAATTTCTTGAAGAACACACCAATGAAGAAGGTATGTCATTTCTCAATCACTATCCCTTGGTTACTCAGATCAAAGATTATTTTACAAAGGGGGAGTAACTGTATTGATCAGTGACATAAAGAGAATGAAAGTGCCCCAAGGTCACTTATCCTGTTGATTGCACTTGAATGTTTTTGATCTATTTGCTGAAGTGAGTGCAGGAGTTTCAGGTTGATTATTATCTATCATATTTGATCTTCTTCTACCTGAAATAAAAGTGGTAAACCCTTGAAGACAATATACATGAGTTCTCATCTCATGTTGGTATCATGATCTGTGAATAATGGACAACATTGTTGACTTAATCAAATCCTCTTGTTTTCTACATCGAGCATTGCTCAAGTAGACTTAGAGTGAAATGATTAATGAAACTTTGCTTAAGTGAGGATTGATACCCTCCCTACCATGCTCTTTGTATTTCTTGTCAATAAGGGGGAGAGAAAGTGAAATGCAGAAGATTCTCATTTTGACATTGACGGATTCATTTCAGAAGATGTTTATGGTATTGACAACAAAATACAAAGGGGGAGATTTTTGGAACCACTTTGTTTATAAGGTTGTATTTGTTGTCAATAGTTGTCAATGCAGATCAAAATAAAGGTGATCATGAAATACTCCGATGAAGTAGATGAGTGGTGATTCAGATGATTGTTGTTCTGATCTTAAGTTCAAAGAACATGTGTCAAAGGTGATACATTGTTTACAAATATGAAGAATGTGAGGAGTAATCCATTCGAGGATGATTAAAGAAGAATGAGGTTTTTGGATGAAGACCATGCAATTACTCATGATTGCATGAGAACCATGCTAGAGACTTCTTGACGGATTGAATCACATGTTTTGCATGAAGTTGATCATGACAGCCATGCTAGAGACTTCTTGACGGATTGAATCACATTCTTTGCATGAAGTTGATCATGACAGTTGATGAAGAAGTCAATGTGCCAATGAGTTGACTTCTGATATGGCCATGTGGAGATTGCAATTATGAGATGGCCATGCACATCACATTGTATCAGAAGATAATGGTACTAAAGTTGTTCCTTCAAAGAATACATATCACAGTAGTGGAGTTTCTGATAAAAGCCAAAGAGTTGCTGAAGGATACAGATCACCAATAAGAAGTGTTGTTGTGGTGATCGTGCTTGTTGAAAAAGTAAACAAACGACATAAAAATTTGTTGACAAAGGAGATTCCATGGTGACATGTCGAGTTCAAGAGTTGTGGTCAACGATCTATGTTTGATTCATTAACTTCGACAGAGGAATGGATGATTTGGAGGCGGTACAAAAAGAGCAGATAAAAGGTGGCGCTGTTTCCCAGTGTTTGCCAAATTTTTGGGCCTCAAAATCGGAAAATGAAGACATGGATTGTCTGCAAAAGGAGGTTCGCACAAAAAGGATGTGGTGCGCGAAATATAAAAGGCTTGTGCGAAATACTTGATCTGGGCGCGCAAAATTAGTGGGTTGCGCGAAATCTTGAAGTGTGGCGCGCAAAACAGCGGGTTGCGCGAAATTGTATTTCGCGCAAAAGATATTTCAAGGCCGGAAGCTTGAAAATCGGTAAAGGCATGAGGCGCGCGAAATTTTGGAGGCGTGCGCGAAAAATTAAAGTGGCGCGCGAAATAGCGGATGAAGTATTTCGCGCAAAAGATGTTTCGAGGTCCGAAGCTCAGAAAATGGCAAAGGCATGAGGTGCGCGAAATTATGGAGCAGTGCGCGGAAAATGGTTGTGCGCGGAAGATTTGTATTTCGCGATCAAAGCGGATTACGCGCTCAAGGAGGGTTTTTCGCGCGGGGTCGATTTTGCCTATAAATATGAAGTGACCCTCCTCCATTCAACAGAGTTCAAGACATAGAAAATACCCGAGTTCTGGTGCGCGTAATTGAAGTTATAAAGGGTGTTGCGCATAAACTTAAAGTTTGCGCGTAAAGTCAGATTGCGCGAAAAGCAAAGGCTGCGCAGAAAGTTGGTGATTGGCGCGTAAAAGGAAGATTGCGCGAAAAGTGGATTTCGCGCAAGAGTAGTGAATTGTGCGCAAGGCTGTTTCCAGGCTGCACGTAATATTTGGAAGTTGCGCGAAAAAGGAATTTCGCGCAAACCATAGAAATTGCGCGCAATACACCGTAAGGGTAGCGCGTAAAAATTGAGGTTGCCCGGTACATCCGGTGCAAAGTGAGATTCATCTACGGGTGAAAGTTGGACTTCAACAGAGCATCTACATACAGAGGAAGATGCATTACTTCATGAAAATAAAGAGACCTAGAGGTCTATAAACTGTGACTGAATCCCTTCCAAGAGCAGTGAGCTTAGGAAGAGGAAGAAGGTGATCCTATCCACCGGCAGTGAGCCAGGGGGAGTCAACGGGAGTGACCCGAGGGACGCAGTGAGCTATCCCTAAACAATTGTAAAGGCAGTGAGCCTGGGACAAAGTGTCTGTACCCGAACATTTGTATCTGCAGCTAGTGAAGCATAGTGGATTTAGGTACGACCGGCAACCTGTCAGCATATACTCCTTGGACGTAGCCCTTAGTGGTGAACCAAGTAAAAATAGTTGTGTCATCTGTCTCTGTATGTGAATGTTTAATTGCTGATCATATCCATCATACAGGTTTAAGTAGTTCCTACCAACGTGGGAACAAGATCCACAACTAAAAGAAGAAAAAGTTTCCACCCCGATTCACCCCTCCCCTCTCAGGGTGTCCCGGGGTCCTACAAGTGGTATCAGAGGGAAAGGTTAACGTATGTTGGATATTCTCTAGTAATTCTATTGAGAAGAGGATTTGAGTTTCTTTCCTAGAGTCAACAATGAAGAGCAGTCTTGATAATAACGCAGTCATTTCTGAGCAGAAATCTATATCCACCAAGACTTTGACAAATAGGAAAAAGAAAGAGAAGATGATGATGAAGAAGTCCCCCACATCCAAAGAAGATATAGTGTCTTGTTCTCCATGCCATTCCAATAATGAAGAAACATTAGGCTTGGAAAGTATCAAGAAGGTGGCTCAGAACTCATCCAGAGGAAAGGATGATACCCCTAATTCGGGCTTTCAGGAAAAACTCAGAACATATCTGCATGATATTCCAGAAGAAAGGGTTGCTATTATTTGTAGCCTATTCCAATCTATGCAGGTTGAGATCAATCGATTAGAAAGGGAAGCTGACAATATGGAAAAAGGGTTGGAAATAAAAGTTATGGAAAGTATGAAGCTCATCAAACGGGGTCCCACAATCTTTACCCAATGCATTGGAGGGAGATATAGGTCCCACCCATCTCATAATTAAATCAGTCTTACTTGTTCCACAAAATAAACATACATCATTCATAATAACCCAAAGAATAAAATGGGTTTCATAAACATCATCCCATTATCACATAATCCATATAAAATAAATGGATATCATTTAATAATAAGAAAAGTGAAACCATGTAAATCATAGAGACATGATACTTGAAACATAAACATATGAAATAATGTCATCTTAGATGGAAAATGGTTTTGATAAAGCCCTTGAAATTAATTTTTGAGGAAAATAACCTTTCATCTTTAAAATAATTTTATTTTCACAAAATTCCATTTAATTTTAAAAGAAAAGTATTTTGTTGAAAATAGTCATGAAATATTTTGGAGGATGCTTCCTGAAAATAAGTATTTATAAAACCGTAAAAATACTTTCATGCCGTATACGTTAAAAAACATTCTTCTCGTACTTTTGTCGAAAAAGTCAAAAAGTACCTTGTAGGTTAAATAAAAGAAAGATTCATTCCATACCAAGGGGTAAAATTAAAAATGGGTAAAAAGGACTTTAAACATACATGAATACATTTTTATAAAACATGGACATGGATGATAGCAATAACCCCAGTAAATACTTATGAATAAGCAATCTCGGATAAAAATGAGATTTGAAAAATTATCCCTTACCTCAGGTCTGATATGCTTCGTACATATACAAACCTCCTATATAATGATTTAAATAATGTCACAGATTTATTACAGAATCATATTCATTATTATTATATCATATATGGTCCACTTATAAATTTATATTACCCGTTCTTTTGTAAATTCCATGTTAAAGAGCATTTTGGATAAAATCATTTCATTTGTCGTCCGTGTTTTGACTTTTATTTATTCATATGATTACTTAGATCATGATTACATAATTAAATAATATAAAACATGATTTATATATAATATATATTCCGAATATACATATATATAATAGATCGATAAATGGAATGAAATACACCGTTCATGGAGACGGTAGTTCGTACGTACGCATGAACATTGTTTTCGTTTCCTCATTGAATTGAATGGAATTAATTGGATGACATAAATATATATATACATAAATCTAGTATCATTATTACTTCATATATTTCATGATTACTTATTATATATACTTTATAATCATTTATGAATGGTAAATCATTGAGAATGAATCCCATCGCGTCGTGGAGACGGTATTCCGTACGTACGCACGAGCGATGATATCATTTCCATGATCGTGAAAGTTTATTGGAGAGTATGTATACTATTACAGAATAAATATCACTTTAAAATAATCATATATAGTTATTATTTACACCATTATACCCATCCATTTATGGTGGTGGTGGAAAATAGATTACACCACGGCGTGGAGACGGTATTCTGTATGTACGCACGCGCGGTGATTTTGTTTTCCGTAGGATGGATAAGAGGTGAAATAGGGTTTTTTAATATTTATAATAACATATAAGTATATTAGGGATACTGATGTTATTACCTCATAATGAAACAACTAATTAATAGGGAGTAGAAGAATAATGGAACTTGAAGTAAACGGTAGAAGGTATTACCTCTTTCTCGAAGTGTCTCCTTTAAACAGTCTTTTAAGGCACTAGAGTTGGTATTTTGAGAATACCAGTACCTCTAGTAGGTTTATAAGGATGTGGGAAAATGAAATTGGCAGGGGTTGGCCGATCTTGAAGTCTCAAAGTGGTGTGATGAAGAGAGGGGGGAGGTTCCCTTTTATAAGGGAGGAGAGGGGCACCTTTGGAATAACTAAAAATATTATTTTATTATAAAGTGAAAATCGGTTTTTTATTGCTCCAAATTTATATATTTAGAAGCTAAGGTGGGTATGGGTCGTAATCCTCTCATCCAATATAATTTAGACAAGTTTATGTCATTATATTAACATTATCTTGTAGTTTTAACTCTTAGTTAATTAGATTGACATTTACCATGTCACATTGTATTTTTATATTATATAGTTACTAAACATACCATATACATCCATGCGACCACAAAGTGGTCCATTAATGATACACCTATCATGATATAAGTATCTTGGCCGAACCTTAGATTTTTAGAAATATAATAATAATTAATAATAAAATATTTATTTTAAAAACTATTTTATGTCAATTTTGAAACTATTTGGTAATTGATTTTTTTGAAAATCATAACAGAATTACTAGTTAGAAAAAAGTTAATTAAATCAATAATAACATGTCATATTAACATAGAAAATAATTTTAATTCATAAAAAGTCTCAAATTACATTTATTTTGATATTTATAACATCAATTATGTCAATATTTCATTAATAAGATAATTACTACATCATCATTGTGTCATAGATAAAATAACATATATTAAGTCTAAAAATTAAAAATAAAATACTATTATGTTGGAAATATTTTTATCATTTTAATTAATATTTGTAGCCGAAGTTATCTTATGTGTAACCCTATATTAAAAATGATTTAGTTATTAAACTTTGATTTTAACTATTTTAACCCTTCTTTAAATAAATTAATAATAAATGTCCTAATCTACTCCATGTGAGCCTAAATGGTCATATTTTATTCCTAAGGTTGTTTTTGGTCTAATTAAACTTATCCAGTGTAATTAGGACATGTGTTAGGGTAATAACAATATCATTACTACCCTTAATTACCCTATTTGTTTTTAACCGTGGTTAAAAAAAGTAAAAAGTTACTATTCCCCAACAATTATTTTTATCTCAATGAACGACATTTTAGTACATAATATTATCCATGTCTCTAGGATTTTCGAAATTCCACTCACAGAAGCGGTAAAATTAGGTTTTATGAAAAATTCAGTTTTTTAACTACCACTTAGTGGTTTCACTATTCATCAGAAAATGAATGTTTTGAGAAAAATACAAAAAATTAGGCCTAAGATATATTTGATATTATGAATTCAAAAATGATGTATATTTTACCAAAGTCAGAAAATATCAATTACATTAACTAATTTAAAAATTCATTCTCGTCATCAAAACAAATAGCATGTTTTTAAGAGAAAATAACTATCAAAAGATTGACACTTGTTTATGTCTTGTTTAAATGTGAAATTACATCCAATGACCAACAATGTATGAAATTGAAAAAATATATTCTAAATATACATTAAAACCACTCAAATTAATAAATTATCACTATTAATTATTTCAATTAAAAAGTTGTTTTTAATTAAAATTTAGTAATTTTCAATATTCATCAGAATATGAATGTTATCCGAAATGTTCCAAAATTTCACCCTAAGATAATTTCGATATTCCGAATCCAAAATGAAGTCCATTTTTGATGATAAAATTTATAAAATTTCAAAAAGTGGGTATTACTATTTATAAAGGCTAGTCCATTATAATATTATAATAATATATCGTTTAGTGAAACTCGTTATTGCGTACTACATAGGCTATCGAGGAAGGCCGTGACTGCCTGTAATGCACGGAAAGTCAGGGATGCGTGTTGTTCATGCTACCTATAGCGGAGAACACAAGAAATTAATGAAATTAAAAAGAATAATTTTTATAAAATCTCAGGGTGTCACAATAATATCATTTAATAATATAAATATCATGTAGTTAAAATATAAATAAAATTCAAAATGTTACCAAAAAACAACCAAAAAATTTTAATAAATAATTAATCAAAATTACAATAAAAAAATTCACTGGGGAAGAATGTACATTAAGAAAACATATTATAAAGAAAAAAAAAATATTTCTTTGAATATGTATAAAGTTTATCGAAATTATTTTAGGTTAAGATAATACAATTAATTTAAAAATAATGGGAACCTTATTCTATAATATTTTGAAATACCAATACCTATGTAAAAAATGATTAATAAAAATTACATATTAAAAGGGGTGAGAACTACGAGAATTAATTTATATAACCGATATTTTAATTAATAAATTAGTTAATTATATTTTTGGGAATAAAAATTATGAACATGGATGAAATTATTCATTGGTAATAATATGATTTATTTTACTAAATGATACACATTCACTTTCAAAAACATGTTATCAATCAATTGGATATTGATAAAGTAACGCAATTTCTCAAGATAAAAAAAATTAAATATAAAATAATAATAGGGAAGGATAGGAAAAAAATAAGTATTGATATTTATATTCATGTAAGAATTTATATAGTCAAATGAATTATAAATTGTGTCGACGAGAGTCATTACAACCATGGAATTTTTTTTAATGAACACCCAATAGATAATAAGGATTGAATAAAGCATTCTAATTCATGAAATAAAATGAAATAATGATAAAAAAAAGTGAAATGATATAGTAGGTACACGATTAGAAATAAAACTTTAGTGTAATATACACACCAATAAAATTGGTATGTTGTTAGTGATAAACGTTGTGGAAATAGGGCCCAAAACCATAATTATAGAATACAACCACCATTTTCATAAATTGTGGCCACTATGGAAATTTTAATAACTTTTGACCTATTTGCTTGTTTTTAACATTGTCAGTAGGTCTCTTAATTGTCTATTTTGGTGCTTGACCTATGGGAACAATTTAATCTATGGAAATATGTGTTATTTTTAGTGTTGAAAACCATGGCTATCGCCCCAAAAACCCATGGCTATAGCGTAAATATAATATGTCACTGGAATGATTAGATCTATATACCTCACCTATATGATTCAGTAACCTAATCACTAAACCACAAAGCGCATCAGGAATGTATATATATATATATATTATTTTATATATATTATTGAAAATAGATGACTTAGCCTAAAAACATTGGTAATAGAGCATTACTCAATTTTTTCTACTAGAATATTTTTCTCCCATGTTATAGCTGGAGACCGATAGAAACAGTCTTGAAAAATATATCTATAGACTAAACCTATGGCCATGATTCTAATAAAACCATGATATAGCCAACATATTGAAATTTTTTTGAAAAAATTAGCTACATTCCCATGGAATTACCCTAGATTTCTACATTTTATTAACATGTCGTCGAAGGCTCAAATTTAGGACTGATGAACCCATACAATGAAATCTAAAATAGTTAATCTTACTCTAACATTAGGTTTTAAAAACACAAAAATCGTAGTCACCAATTTTAGTACCTTATTTATATCCATGACCCTTTTAAATCAAAATATATATTTAATCTATTTAATATTATTAGAGTTATAAATTAAAAAATATAGAAAATCAATTCATCATTTAACTACATGAAAACTCTATGAAAGATATTATGAAATGGTCTAATTAGATCGAAATATAATCTCTAGAAAATAAAAATTAATTATAAATGTAATGGATTGATTATGAGAATGTTGATGAATAATTATATTTAACTAAAATATTTAATCCAAATGAAATTATTGTATTTAAATGATAATTGAGAGAGTCATGAGAGACTTCAAAAACATTGTGACTCTTTAAAAAGTTTTGTTGAATGGGTTGAATAAAAGATAAAATAACCTTCAAATCAATATGTAATCATTTGTAATGTAAAGGGTTGATTATGAACATATTAGAGCGTATTAAAAAAATATAAATTTTAATATCACAAACGGATTGCCTGATAAAAAAATTGGAGGAGCATAATTCATACCTTTCTATGTAAGATCATACAGATTTGGTGAAATAATTATAAAATTTGGAACATGATGTGATGTAATATAAGAGTAATATGAATGGAAAAATCATAATATAGTCATTTTTATGGAGTTGGATAATAGAAATATTGGGAGTGGGCTCCTTTTATTTATGAAAGATAGGGGATTTATGGGATGGAAAAAGAGTTATGTAAGGGATAAGAAAGGACTCATATGTGTGTTAGGTAGTTTCAGTGTGTAATTTGAGTTATATGGAGAAATTTTACTTATGAAATGTTGGATTACCTTAAATAACTAATTATTTTTTTGAAATATCAAATGGTTATGTTAATTTAGGTAACATTTATCCAAAATAGATTTTTGATTTTCAAAATTATTACTCTTAATTAAATACTAATTATGTCATTTATTTTATTACAAAAAATATAATAAAAACCATATGTATAAATTATAGTCTTTTGATTATTAATTTTGATACCATTTATCCTAATGAAATTTCTAAATAAGATATAAGTAACATTAAAAAAACATATAAAGTGTTGAAAAAAAACTTATTTTTGAAAAATACCTTTTTAATCATTCAATGTTTCTATTAAAATTATACATTGATTAAAAATTAAATGACTATCAATTATTTTAATAATATGGACAAAACCATGAAATATAATTAATTTAAAACATATTCATTAATTTTTAGAAACAAAAAATATTTAGAAAATTGGTATTTTATGAAGAAATCATAATTTTACTACGGTAAAGAAAATTTACCCATGGTATAATAATAATCAAGCATAAAAATAATGTGACCATTGTAATATAATTTTTACCCACTAAATACAAATTTAAAATCCATTTTATTTATGTAATTGATAAAATACTATTTCCAAATACTAAATATTAATTTATTTAAAACAAATTTTGATAAATTTTTACCCATTTATTAAAATATTTAAAATAGGTTTGTAATTCAAAAATGTTTTTATCAAATTCTTCATGATAAATAAAAACATCAGGAAAATGATCCCTATGTTTTGGGTTATTCAAATATCCATCTCATGTTATAAAATCCATTATAATTTCAAAAAATGATATTATATACTGTTACCCAAAATATATATTCTTTTAAAAAAAATTAAAAAATTAAAATATAGCTAACATATCCATTATAAAAGAAAAAATAATGATATTTTTTAAAAAATAAATTTCTAAAATTTTTAAATTCACTATTATAATAAAATTTCAAAATATAACTGAATATCTTTCATATTGATTAATAGATCATTTCTTAGAAATTGATAACAATTAATTTATATTATTTTTTATTGATGAATATATATATACATTGGATTATATTTTTATATTTTGTACAAATATATCTAAAACTAATAAAGGATTATTTTAATAAAGTAGGTGAAAAACATTCGTTTTTAAGAATAAAGCTGATTTTATGTTGACATGACCATTCGATTCTGTCGATAAAAATACATGATGATTTCATACTATATTTTACGATGATCCAGTTACCAAATATCATAAGGTCTATGGGTAAGATAATAGGTAGTGGTAGTCATGGGTAGTGATTTATCTATATTCAATATTGTAGTGAAATCTTCATGATCCAATATTTTATTCAGTTATTTTTTTTAAAGTTGTTTTTTCATTATTCCTACTTGGGAGTAGTCTAAGAAAATGCATAGTTAATATAAAACCCTTTAGATATCATAAAAATGGGCTTCATAAGCAATAATTCATATTTTGAATTTAATTTAAACCAATATTATTTATTTTAATATTATTATATTAATTTATACTAGAAAATTTCATGGATATGTTTAATTATCATATGTAATATTTAAAATATATCAAGGTTTTATTATATTTTGATTAGGAAATTGTGTGTGATACCTATTATGAAATATATCATCTACTTCATGAGAAAATATATTAAAAATTTGGTCATTAGAATTTATACATATCTAATTATGTACCCTATATGGGGTAAATAATAACAATTTATTTAATGAATTATAATATTATGATATCAACCTTTTTTATCAGATTATTCCATGTTTGATAAGTACAAGACCATTTCAATTCCAGATAATGAATGAGGCTCATAGAAAACATGAAATGTGGCCTAAGGCCCCACATTTAATTTATAATTTACTCAACATATATATCAATTAAATAATAATTCTAAAACATATTATTCATATAATATTTAAAAATTCATAATTCAATCACCTAACTCTATAATAGAAAATGTATTCTGAATTAACAAATTTTAGGGAATCCTTTTATAGTTTAATATCTTGAAAATCATTATGTGCACAAGGTGGATTGAAAGCATGATATTCTTAGGAGAATCATTTCAAATATCAATAATAATTTCATATCATTTTTCAAGAAAGGTATATAGAAATATCTAGGATTTTGAGTTCTTTTAAGCCAAACCAATTATCCACATACTAATGGTCAATCTGTATGGACTATTTTGGTTCTGTAGGATATGATACAATAATGTATTTTTTATTTTTTTTTGTTCATGGGGGTAATATATGGAAGTAATGGAGTTCCCATAAAATAATGGATTCAAAAAAATAAATCCTTATGAATCCTTTTGGGATTTTTATAGAAGGTTATTTAATTATCCTCATTGATGGTCAGATATGGGTGATTTATCACGTGTAGTCTCATTTAATAGACTTCTAACCTAGTTCTCTTGAGCATACAACAGTTGGTGGAAACATTTATTTGGAAGAAATGACATGCCAGCCAAAATATATAACCTATGGAATTTGAGGTTGGTCATCATGTTTTTCATCATGTGTTACCTTGGCTGGGGAAGCACCTTGATAGAAAAATGGGAAAGACAATGCCTAGGTTTTTTCCATTTAAAATAGTGGTAAGGGTTCATCTCATGGAATATATTTTATCCCATCAAAAACACTAAAATTCCACTGATGACATGTTCTAAATGTCTCACCTATTAATATATCATTCTTACAGATCCCTAATGATATACATATAATATGTAGAGCATTGTGTTGATTCTTCCTTTGAATATCAAATGGTACAAGTTGAGGATTATAGGGAGATATATCTTTGGGTCATACTATATCATTAGTTTGAGTGTGGTGGAAACATGGGAACGTTTAGAAGTGTATATAGTAGAGGTATCTGATATGTGAACCCAGTGGATAGAATTTCTTTCAAAGACCTCATAGTGACGCTTAGAGAATCTCGGGGATGAGCTATTATAATATGGTGAGTTTGTAAGGTCCTATAATCTTCTAATTATTTATCTGTTTAGTATTTCAATTTATCTTAGGAGGAAATGTATTGTTCGATGACTGAGATCCATATTGGAGATAATGTACTAAATTTGGTGGATGTATGAAAATCAGAATAAATGGAGTCTGGGAATTAATGGGTTCAGTTTTTTAGGGATTCTTTGTGTTTAGAGAACTTTTTTAGGTGGTTTGGTTTTCATAAATGGAAAATTTTCTATCAAATCAATTTGAAAAAATTTACACATCATGTAAAGTAATTACAAATCACATAATTGGTCATGGGTTCTAATAAAATAAATTCATGGAAATGGGTTTCTTTGATAATTTAATTATTAAATGCACAGGATGTATAGATACATCACATGTCGTGTAAATTTCCAACCAACTATTTTAAACAAGATTTTTTGTTGAATTGAATTAAATTTTTCTATAGATCTTATCGACAATATGTTATTATCTAAGAAATTTTTGATTTCCACGCATGTCACAAACCTGGCCGGGTCACCATCTGACCTGCCACCCGAACCGGTTTGTGACATGGCCCGAAGGGCGTTACGAATCCCCACGAGTTGGCACAAATCCCGATTATTGAATGAAATGCTTTGGGAATAATTCGCCAGAAATATTTAACACAAAACAACATAAAATATTGATAACCTAAAGCTGAAAACAGAAAACCAAATAATACATTAACGAATTTTAGTTTTAATGGTCCATAACATAATCCTACATCAAAAAAGAAACAATAAGGAAAACTAAATCACAAACTCAAACCTCTATACATCAAAAGAGGACACATCCCCTAAGGAGATATTATGTGTGGTGATATAGGGACATCGTACCTCAGTGTAAATGCAACATAGGAACCACATTAATCAACGCTCTCATGTTCAAGAAACTAGTAGGGAAACACATCCATAACCTAGTGCTCTCCAATCGCCACAAAAGTTCAGTTCGTGTTGTAATGTCAATCCTTCTAGATACAACTAGGAAGAACCACTAACGTGTCATCTAACGTACTAGTACTAATCCTTCCAAATAGGTTCATGAGGTTTTCTAATGTTCTCAATCAGGTTCTACATTCACATAATATATGACCTTCATATAATACAAACCAAACAAGACATTACACACAAAATCCACAAACTACATACACAAACACCATTCCAAAAACACACATACACCATGATACTTTCCAAAAATATATATTCCATTACTTAATCATTTCTCAAATCCCCATTTTTCAATACTCAAGGAAGAACATAATCAATTTTTACAACATAAAAACATTATTAAAGAACACAACTAGGGCCCACATAATTAACATACCCAATTCCAAGCAGGAATGTCATTTAAAACCACTTTATTAACTAATTATCCTAAAAACAATTTTCATGCCACTTTCCCAATTAAAAGAATAGTCTTCACCATTTATAAAATACCACCATGTGACACAAAGAGGGTTTACACGAAAAACAAGTCTCATTTTATATAAATATGATACTTTAAAAAAACTCATGTTAAAATATTCCAAAACACAACATTATTGTCATTTATATAAATCAATAAATAATTAAAAATAATATTTAAATCCTTTAAAAAAATTAATCATGAATAATTTACACTAAAAACAAATTTGATTACAAATAGAGTCGTCATGTTAAAAATAGGTACACTAGCTGACCATATCAAAACACTTCTTCATTTATTCAAAAAAATTTTTATTCAATTTCGAAGGTGCACAATAAGGGAAAAACAACCAAAGAGATTAATTTTCCTTTTAAAATCTCCATTTATACACAGACACAGCTAGAGTGACTTGAAAACACATTTCTCACATACCAAAAAACCCCAAAACCCTTTAATCCATGTATCTCATTCCAAAAAAACATATATGAAAAAATTATCAATTTAAAATACATATCTCATGAATTCCACAAGGTCTCGCTTCAAAACACATCAATTTGACATGAAGATAGAACATTTTAAAATCAATTGCACATAAAATATTTTTTAAACTACTCCCACAACACTTTTACAGTCTAAATATTAAATTTCACACCTTATAGATCATTTAAAAGAAACCATGATAACATTATAACAAATATATAACTAAAATTTCTTATTAAAAACAAACACACACACATGTCACCTAATTTTTCACGAAAACCCAATTTTAACAAGGGAATAAATATTTTTTATTAGAAAATTACATTTTCATAACACAATTATATTATAAATTATATTTATAGAGTAAAATAATATTATTAATTTAATCATGTAATTCAAGGGCATGGAGCCACCTACCGGTGTGTAGAATCTTCTGAAAAAAATGTGAAAACATTGCTACACCTCGAATGCACCATAAGCGACCAAGAACATAGCCAAAAAACAAGAGACCAGACAATAAATATTTAAGCTAAAAATATAATTTGATCCCTTCACCCATTAGATAACCAAAATTAAAGTATAAAAAAGGAATGGAGTCTCCGCTGGGGGAGAGGGGGTTTCTCATGTGGATGGAGTGAAAGGCATTGGTCGTCATGGGAGGTGGCACCCCAGAGTATGTCGTGGCCACCAGGGGAGGGTGTGGGGTAGCGGTTGTTGCAATAACCAGGGAAGTGGTGGTCGGTAAATCATTGTATGGCCGAGAGGAGGAGGGGGGCCACCCGAATAAGGGGTGTGCACCAGTGGGGAGGCCAGTGAAAATGGAGGAAGGTCGCATGACTGACTGTTTGGGAGCTACGACGCGACGGGCTGGCCAGGGAGCTGTGGTGTGATGGGCTGGGGTTAGTGGAGGGGGTGTGATATTACGGTAATGGGGGATGTGGGGAAGATCTCAAAACCCTATGGGAAGGAATAAAAACAAAAAATAAATAATTAAATATAGAAAAAGAAAAAAACAAACAAACAAATAATAAATATAACAATAATAAAAAAAAAATAACAAATGTAACAAACAAAATAGTAAACTATATATGAACAAAAATAATAAAATCCTAATAATAAAAATAATACTCTTAGTTATATTATTATCCAATATAATAATAATAATCTAATGTGTCATTTATAATTTTTTTTTATTAAAACCATTTTTAATTTTTATAATTTTGTTACTTGAAAATCGACAAAGCATGTGGTAATCGGGAGAGGTCACGCGACGACCCAGTCGAGGCTACACGGCTTCGACCATGGTGCGCTGGACTCAATCAAAGCCAAAACACACATTTTTAAGTAAGAACTCAAAAACTATATGTTGTGACTCATCCCAAAAAATCTGATACCCAATAAAAATGATAAAATTAATAATTTATAAAAAATGACACGTGTGACAATTCTCCCCACCATAGCACTTTCTTTCTCCGGAAAGAAAAAACTAAGGCTAAACCCTAATGTAGCAATTGACTCCACTTTAGGGTCCAAATAGGATCCTTACCAAATGTACGTAAAAAGAGTCAAACACACCATGCTCAAGGTAAGTGACTTAAATTCCATCCGCAAATAACTCACAAAAACATTCTCCCTCCATGTGTCATTCACACTAAAGATATAGAACACCTCCAATTGATTGATCAAGGAAATGGACTCTCACATCCATGGATACCAACATCACCAACCAAAACACCTCGAGCTCAAGTGAACAAAAACCATGTCATTTGACATGAATGAACTAACAAAACCAAGACAGTCCATGGAACACTCTGGTCACCTACCACCAAGTCATCTCTAGAAACAGAACTAAATGTCCAACTGGAGAAATCCTAAAGGGGCTCCCCACTATGAGAAATTTACTAAACCCTTATATTATATTGGAAAACTTACATGGGGAGGCCGGGATAGATTTTTCACCATTATGAAGATGGGCCAACCTGTTTCACTCTAGAAACATTTGAGCGAAACCTGTCATGGGTCTCCCCTACATTTGAACTTATAAGAGATAGATGAACTTCAAAAATTTTCCTAATAGTGACCAAACAACCCATCACAAGGGGTAGAGAGGGTCATGACCAACTACCAGGGTGTCAAAACCACAACCGAAGGTAGACCAACATCTCAACATCCTTTGATGGGAACTATGAATATTTGAAACCAATCCACCCAACAAAAATATTAAGGACTAATTAAAGGGTTTACATATGGTGGGGGACATCCACCATGACATTATGTTATGAGGTGACCACTCCACCTCATAGCCATTAAAAAACCTCATGCACCCAGATGGGTCATTCAAAATGGAACAACTATAGGAAACGTTTTAAATAGACTTAAACTCCAACACTTATTATAGAAATAAGGTCGAGGTCCCATACATCCATGGGGTTCCTGATGACGTGCCACCTTCAATCCAAGGCATATGGCTATAGCCTTGATGTTTGAAGAATCTCCCTCCTCACAGTAAGGTATTGATAAATCCCAAAAAAAGTTTCTCCTTTTTGTGCGTCACACACAACCACACTATAAACAAGACAACTCCAATAAACAAAACATACCCTAACTTCCAAAAACTCCATCAGAGAACCATCCATCAAAAAGGGGAATCTCTTCTCTTCACCTTAACCAAGAAACGTAATAAATAAAAATGAATGACGAACTCTCCCCTTTGAAAAAAACATGACCTCCTGAAGAGGACTCACTCCCATGAAATGAAGGGATACATGGGGGGGGTCTATGGAATCCACCTTTCAAAATCTATGAGAACTCACACTATAAGAGGTCACCAATCCAGACCATTACAACGAATGAAAAAAATACAATCCATTTAATACAAACGGTAAGCACTGATAACTATGTATCACCTTAAACCATCCCCACTGGAATTCTGTTCACTACTTCCAGGGGAAGCATTAGACACAATGATTTTTAACATCATGCCTGACGAATCAGACAAATAAATGTTACCAAAACATAGTTCAACTCCCCTCACATATGAAATCCTGTTGTAAGAGGATCCACTTAGTTGTAAAAAGGAGAAGTTGGTTCAATTAATTAATTCAAGAAGAGTGTCCTTCGATCAACTAGAGGCAAGCCAATGGAGAATTGCTCATGTCCTCAAATAAATAACATGCTAACGCATTATAGAGGGTGCACACAAGTCAATAAAGAAATCAATGGATCCAATCAAACTGGTCCATTAGCTAAGACATACAAAAAGTAAACACTAAATGTGTAGTGGGAACCACTATAATGGCTTCAAGAATCACTTTTCCAAAGAAACCACTAACCACACCCTTCCACACCAACGTTCAAATATGAATTCATACTCAAGAAAAAAATCACTCAAAAATGATTATCAGCTCAAAATGCCTCACTTCCAACATTTCAAATACACAAGGACACACCACATAATCATCAGTTACTAAAAAACCACATTTTCATTTAACAAAAATATTTTAAAATAAGAAAAGATAGTGGGTTGCACAAACACAAATGGTGTCCCATGGGACTCACACATACATTTTCCCAGGCCACACCAGATCCCACCTCATGCTCATCCAAGAACTCATCTTCTCATTCCATTAACAATTATCTTTCCATATATACTCCGACATGTGGTTTCCCATGAAAGCACAACAGATCAAAACCAGTCCTTTATATTTTTCAAAACCAAAACATTCAACCCACACTTTTCAAACCATACACATCATTTTCTTTTAAAAGTGCTTCATTCGAAAATATTTCCAAGAAAAAACGTATTTAATATAAGCTAGATATCCACAAATCCAAAACAAGGAGACGATATACAGTGCAAGAAGAGACTAGTGTTAGTGGGTGACTGAGACATATGGTTGGTGCCCAAACACGTATCACGCCAGCGCCAAAGAGAGTATTCTAGGACATCATCTCCAGATCCACATGTCTTGACAGACCATGTGATCTCACTAGGAACACTGACCACACTCCCTTATTATTTCCCCAAAACAAGATTATAAACAAGGACCTAATAGTCAAAAAAAACTTCTGCATACCCTTGTAACTCGAGCCTCACCACGAGGAGTGTTGTCTAGTCACGTTACTCATAGCCAGGCTGTGGAGTCCTGGAAACCTTATCTATAGTATATCATTACACTTCTAAAAGGAAAATGAACCAAGGGGTAAAACCTCCATCTAATACCATTTTGTCACGAAACCAGTCCATGTCACCATCTGACCTGGTGCTCGACCCGGTCTGTGACATGGCCTAAAGGTGATTCAAGATCCCCACGAGCTGGCACAAGTGCCTGAGTATCGAAATTAAATCATTGGGAATGATTTACCTGAAATAGAAAACATAAAACAAATGACATGATAAATAACCTAAAACATAAAACAGTTATCCAAATAGGACCCTAACACATTTCACTCTTAAAGTTACATAATTTGAACGAACATCTAAAAAGAATGTACAAGGAAAGCTAAATCTCTAACTAAAACATCCAAACAACAATAAAAGCCACATCCCCCCTCCACAACACTGGCCTGCACGAGAATACCACCTACAACCTGAACCACCATCACTAAGTGCAAGGCCTAAACCTGGAATACACAAAGCTCAAGATCTATATACACACAAGGGTGTTTGTAGGGTGTGATCCAAGAGCATAGTATGATACCACATAGTAAAAAATATTCCATGCTACAACCTCAATGATATAATTTAATATTCTTTATTCCAGAAATGTTCTCAAAATAATGTTAAGGAAAAAATTTGCAAGATGAAAGTAAAAAAGAGAAAATTATATGAAGAAGAACTATTTCACAAAATCTACTTTAAAGTGGATGAGAAGATACATAAGGAAGACACACAAACTCAAGTGTTCTTATGTATTCTAACGGAAGGAAACATGTCATGAATAGTAAAGCATTGTGGGTCAATCTGCTAAAGATGCTAGTATGTGTAGTGAGATAGAGGCATCATAACATGGTGTCAATGTGGCATAAGAATCACAATAATCAACACTCTCAGGAACATACCACTATTATTGAATCACATCTTACAAGAAATACACAATGTCTCACTTGAAAACCATAAAATTTCACATGAAGAGAAAATCATTTTAAAATCAATCGCACATCAAATATGTTTCTAAAATACTTCCATAACACTTTTACAATTTAAATAATCTATTTCCCACCTTATGAAACATTTAAATGAAACCATGATCACATTATATATAAAATATAACTAAAATCCCTTATTTAAATCCATACTCATATTCCACGCCTAATTTCTCATGAAATAAAATTTATCATGGAAATGAATATTTTTATCAACTAATCAAATTCACATCACACCAATAGATTATATAACATATTTATGAAATCAAATAAAAATATTAATTTAATCAATTAATTCAAGGGCATGGAACCACCTAACGGCTTGTATGACGCTTTCAAAATAAGACTTGTAAAACATCGTTGCACCTTGACCATAGCAGAAGCGACCATGAATGGACCCCAAATCAAGAGACTGAAACCACAAGATTTAAGATAAATCTCTAACTGGATCCCCTATCCCACTGGATAACAAATATTCAAGGATGAAATAATAAAGGAGACTCCACAGGGGGGTTTGTCACATACAAGGAGGTAAACGCGTTTGCCGACATCAGAGGTGGCGCACTGGAGCATGTCATGGAAAGTCGGGGAGGGTTTGGGCCAGCGTTTGCCAGATAAATTAGGGATGTGGTGGTTGTTGTGTAACCGGACAGCCAGGAGGTGAAGGGGGTCGGCCGAACAAGAGGTGTGTACTAGTGGCCAGGCATGTGAATGTGGAGGAAGGTCGTGTGACTGACTGGCTGGGAGATGTGGTGTAACGGGTTGGCAGAGAAGTTGTGGCACAATAGACAGGGGTTACATGAGGGGGGTGTTGCGACGGGAATGGTTGGTAAGGGGGGACGATCCAAAAACCCTATGGGAAAAATAAAAACAAAAAAAATAAATAAATAAATAAAAATAATAAAACAAAATAATTAATAAAATAATAATAATAATAATAATAATAATAAGATAATAAAAATGTAATAAATTTAATAGTAAACAATACAATAATCAAAATTAAAAAATTATAATAGTTAATATAATACTCTAAATTATCTTATTATACAAGATAACAATAATAATATTATTATGTGACATTAAAAATAATATTATAATTAAAAACATTTTTAATTTATCTTATTTTGATAATTGATCATCAGAAAAGCATGCACTGACTGGGCGAGGACACACAACGACCTATGTGAGGCCGCACAACTTCGACCATGGTGCGCTAGATGCAGTCATGTCCAAAGCAAACAATTTATAATAAGAACCTATAAATTTTATGATGGGCCTCGATCCGAACTACCCGATGCGTTATAAAATGATAAAATAAATAATTTAAAAAAATGTATGTTGTGACCTTGGCACAAGCACACTTATATGATCTAATACAAATATTTACTTTGTTTAGCCTAGTCTAATTTGGTAATGGTTATAGAGAGCGGGTTATGATAGTCTAATGTTGTAATGATTATACGGATTTAACCCAGAATGATGTAATTCATATAGGACATTGAACTATAATGATGTCTTGATACCACGGTTATAGGGTGGTGTTTGGCATCGTAGAAAGACATTCTAAGAGACATTCTGGCCTGGAACTGAAGATATTGATTTTACCATTTGAATATAGTGGTGTTTTTCATGGTCTTAGGAAATTCTCAAAAATATTCTTTCATAGCATCGATGATGGTTGTTTTACGTTGGTTATATGGTTTTTTTTGAATTTTTGAAAGAAATTCTTAGAAATTTTCAGTCAAGGAGCCGATGTATGTTATGGTTGAATTTTATTTAACATGGAATTAATTAATACACCTATTTACCACTTTATTGTATACACATCTTATCCGTCTATTTTTTAGACCAACTGTTGTTGACATATGAAGTTATACTCAGATCCTATTTTTGTCACAGTTTATCACAAGGGAAGAATTTATCGATTCATATTTGTCCAAGGGAAAAGAATATTTTGTTGATATATTTTCTATTTATGGGATCGTTGGTGGAGAGGGGACTGACATGAAATTCTAGACCTGGGACATTTATACTTTTATTTGAGTATGGTATTATTTTCTTTTCTTGAAATAGTATAACATTTACTTACATTCAACTATGCTATTACAATATTCCCTAGATATAGATTGGATGTTTTAGGTGGACTTTTTTATTTTATTTCACAATTAATTTACTCTGATTATCCTTGTTTATTTATGAATTTTGTATTCTACTATGACACTTAATACCAAGGGGTATAGTCTCCCCACTATTCCATTTACACCTGTTGTGGTAGACAATGACATTTGGCATATGCGGTGGCGCACTTGAGGCCTAGTAATGAACTCTTTCCGAACATGGGAGAGAGTTCAAAATTGGAAGATGTTGAAATTGATCACATCCTTCACTATGTTGTGATTTTTAATTACATGGATCACATCATACAATAGAGAGAGAATATAATAAGAATATCCCTAATGAGATGGTGTACTCCAACATGGAAAAATAAATTGAATACATTTTGTTCATTCCTATTTAAATACAGAATTAATAACATAAAATATATATACATGGTCTTTGATACATGAAAATGAGATAAATATTGTTAAATTAAGTTTTATGAACATAAAATGAACATAATTATTCATATATTAAAGTTTTTAACTTGAAACATTATTCCTAGAAACATTTCATTGATAAAATATTTTCTATAGACACATGACTATTAATGGAAAAACAAATTCCAATTAAAATAACCCCAAATGTTGTGGCATGGATCCTTATATGTCACATAAAATTATGAGTTAAACTTTCCTTCTAGTGAATACAAAAAATATTCATTACTATAGTATAAATTTATATATAATTATTTATATATAATTTAGGGATGGTAATATATCCCATTGAGTCATCCTATATGTCATTGTAAATATATTTAGATATGGCATGAGTTAAACTAAATGATAACAATGTTACATTATGTGTTATAATTTTATAAGACTAAATGTAAATTAATATCAATTGAAAATGATTATAATATATATTTACTATGATTCAGTTCATGAATATGACTTAAATCTATAAGAGAGTCCATGAGTAAAAAAATGACTACACATGGGATGAGTAATCCTTCAATACTATCAATTTTTAAAAATATGGTCAGATAAATAAGACCTAAAATTATTATGACCGAAATAGTCATAAATAATATATGTTTATTTATCATCCCTATAGTGATTATCTTTTAGTAAATTGTCACAAAATTCAAATAATATTAGTTTATCTAAATTATTTTAATTTCATAACAATTCAAAAACCATTTAAATATAACCTATTTAAACAATATCATTTAGGAAGCTTAGTTTTAAAAATATGACACACATTTATACCAAACATACACAATAATATCAGGAAAAAAACACACTACCCTTACCTATCCATCATTAGTATATATATATATATATATATTTGGAATAATAAACCAACAAATTACAAAGTGTTCATCTAATAACTTATTCTTTATAAATAGAAAATTGAATAATGTTATTTAATTAAAACATTGTGTTTAACATATGATAGGTATCTCATGAGTTCAAAACACTATAAACACCACATGTTCCAAAATATCAATATGCAAAACACAAAACAATCGTTTAATTAGAGTTTATGACATTATATATCATAAAACCTAAAAAATGATGGAATATCTGAGATTAAAATAATGCTCCATTATTATTTTCGGATGATAGAAGTTTATAAACTATTGAAAAAAGATAAATATATCTATAATCATTTATTAACAAGATGACAAAAATATAAAAAAATATAAGACATGTGGATGAATATTTTTTATTTATATTTCAAAACTAGTTTCAAAATCCTTATTATTGTAAATTGAAGTCTAAATGGAGTGTATTATAGGAGATAAAAAATATTTAATATCATGATATCATTACCTTCGAGAATAAATTATTTAATGTGACTCACAATCTTATGTATTCCAATGAAAAATCCAAAACCACCGCTAACACATAACTTAATATCTATATCCCATGTGAATGGATTATTTTCCTATACCTTTTTTATAAAAATATATAATATATGCATGTTGAGATGTGTGGGTAGGATATAATACCATGTTTTTTTACCATTGAGTTTCCTTAGGCATCATAAAATAATAATTTCAAATAATGTTACTAATTTAGTTTTACCATCCTTGATGATCATTCCTTTTCCTTGATCGATTAAAATTATTTTATAGAGTGAGGTATTTAACATCAACTGACTTGGGAACCCATTATCATGGAATTATTTATTTTACTGAATGAGTATATCAATACCTTGTGATGGTAACTCAACTCGAATCTAGGTTCTTTTATCTCATTAGTTTCACTCCTTATAATGGGTAGTGTGTAAATTTTAATTTATTTAATTGATGGTGGTCAGAAATTAGGTTTCCCATTCAGATAATTCTTTCATGAAAATTTATATGGTGGCTTCTGCTCAATTTTAATTAATGTGTTTATGTGTTGTTTAAATATTTTCTTCTTGTATATTTTGTTATAAAGTATCAATTGGTCCTCATTATAGTATGTCATAGCATTTTTATTTTTTATCATTTTTTCTGTTTTTTTATTCATAATAACTAATTTACCACACTATCATTTGAACAATTCTATATTATAGTATGAATTTAGATTTGTGGGGATTTGGAGAAGATATAGTTCTTATTTGATTGAACATCAGAATGAGAAAATGTCTTATTAAAGGTTAAAATCATTTTTTATTTTGAATTCAGTCAATTTGAAATAGGTTCTTTTTTATAAGATGTCTATCCATTTCATACTACTATTTAGTTTCCAACACTGATGGAGTTTTTTCCGTGGAACTAATTTTATTGAGTTTCAGTAGTGATTAAATTTCTAAGAATGTCATAATTTTTCTAATTGTTGGATCATGATCATTTCATTGTCTATATAAGGCAATAAGATCATTTTTTGTCTCGATGCATTGACCTAATCATGTTTTGTCACTAAATGTATTTTTAATTTTGGTTTAATTTGGGTAGCCACTTCTAAATTTTGATAATGTGTTTTTAGTTACAGTTGGATGTTCAGGTTCTCACATCCAAAATAATAAAATCATTTATAAAAATAAAAAAAATTGAGTTGAGATATAATCCATAATAAAATTTAAAGAATAGATATAAAATAATACAATAAATGTTTCCCTATCCAAATTATCCCTTCCTGGTTCCTCCATAAATTATATCAAATAAATAAAAAATATTATTAGTGGAAGAATAATTAAATACCAACAATAAAACAATGATTTATTCATACGTTCATTGAATATACCAATAATATATCCTCACACACTAATGTGTTTCATTAATTACATGTATTTTCATATCAATGTTAGATAAATTTAAAGAATTTTCCATCCAAAAAAATCCCAACACATCCATCCAATCCTGACACTTCATAGTAATTTCTCATAACAGATACCCATTCATTCTCATATTAATATTACATTATAATAATTAATTAAAAAATAGTTTAAAAAATTAATGTATCAAATTATTCTATCTAAAAATAAAATAAAAAACCTTTTTTCATCCCAAATTCCATGGTTTAATTCATTCAATGTTGCAAATATAATCAAATGTTTTGATGAAGACTCCACACACTCACTGTGTGTCATTCCCGAAAACACCGATTATAAACTCAAATCATAATCAATTATTTTATATTACGCACATGAAAGAGAGTAAACATAAATCAAACAAATCACATTACTAGTAATCCTTATAATATTAGGATAAAATTACATATACCATATATATATAAGGATCATTTATATACCCAGAACCCTAGACCAGATATCAGCAATCATTAGATGACCCTCAAAAACCAAGAATCATGGATCTGGTATAATCATTCATTAATAAATTATAAAAACCCAAAAATAAAAATTCATTTTTCTAATAAAAATTGAATTTTTATGATGTGTTGATGAAAAATAAAAGTTTATATATAAATAGTTGAAAAAATACCTGAAATAAAAAAGGATTACAAATAAAATAAATTGTCAATTTAATCATTCTATGAAAACCTAGATATCAATTGATTGTGATGGATCACTAACTAAATTCATGGAGAACACAAGATGATACAAAACGTTATTTTGAATAAAAATTGTGATATAATAAAAAAATTGTGTTTAAAAGTGAAATCATTGAATGGAGTTATTGTTATATGGATAAGATTACTTGTTAGCTAGAACCACTCTTCACTGGTGATGGTTCCACTTCCCACCAAAAAATATATAAGCAGATTCTTAAAAAATTTACTTAAGATACTGTACTGAGTGTGAAATAACAAATGCCTCATATTACTATCCAACATTATATAAATTCATCATCCCTAGGATTATACGTCAAAATATTTTCTGTTCACCTCACCCAAAAAAATAGAATGTAAAATTTCTCAAAAAAAACGGGAACCAACATACCAACTGTAAGAAGACACGTACCATGAATACTATTCCTATAATACATCTTCAATGTGAATGTTTTTTAGTTAATAATTATTTCAGTAAACGTATTTTTTTCAGCTATTAATATAGAGGTCCAATGTAGAGGGCAAAATGTTATAGGTTGTTGTGGACTCTTTTTGATGATATGACCGTTGTCACGATGTAATACATCACAACGGATGATCATGATAAATATTCAAATTTTTCTATTACCAAATTTTATTGTGACTACCACACCCAATGTTGATGTTAATAGCTCCATATTCCGAATGGGAGAGTACGATATCAACATTACCCCCCACCCCCACCTCATGTATTCACCCATGGAGTTATCTTCCCAGTCTGGGTCTCCCTTAAATAGTTAATATGAATTCACTAATATCATTCCCAATATGATATTCATATGAACACTAATTCATTAAATCATTTAAAACATGTATAGAGTGATAAATTTATGAATGGAGTTTATGAGGTCTATATGTAAATTGGGAATCATAGAACATGAGGGAATCTGAAAATAAGTTCTTCATGACGACCTATTATGAAATCTTGTTGTCCATATGATATTAATTTTATGTTTATTGACTAAATCACACTAGATTAACCACATCAATATCACCACACATATCACATGTTCCACCAATTCTCATCTCATAAAAAAATAGTCTGTTGTTTACATAGGGTACCATTTACCGATCACATTGGGAATAATAAAATCATATTTTTATCACCAAAGTGATGACTGCATATATCATTTTATAGCCACGCCAGATAATAATGATCCTCATATACGGTATCATATTCGATTAATATGAGTGATCTTGGCCCGATTGCTCGAGGAATGATATAATGTGAGGCTAGATACCTAATGGAATTAACAATATATTTCATTTACATCAAAATTTAATTATATTCTCAAGAAATAAGGCATAAAATGTTAATCACATAATGAATTATATTCAACTTACAAATGATTCCATGGATTTTCATACATTTCTATCTATGCATGTCACATAGAAATGGTGTTCATTATCTTATCAGGAACTGCACCCAAGGGTTTTAGCTTTTTCCATTACCATATCAAGGGTTTATTTGGTGTATTATACAAGGAGAAATACAAATACAAGCCCTCGCATATTCTGAAATAAAATTTTGTACCACTCTATGTTATTATTTCGTATTATTAAAGTTTTTTATAAATTATTGATATTAGATATATTGATATATTGATAATGGATATGCTTTTTTGTTAGAGTTCTTTAGAGGAATCTTATTTTCAGAGAAGCTATATTGGAAACAAAATATGTGATGGGGTATAAGTATTCTCATTTTTCTCTATCGAAGTGATCGTATTAGGAGTGAAAAATTCATTTTAATGTGGGTTGAATGAAACAAAATTTGATTTTATATATATTCCATTGAAATAAAATTCATGTATTCAAAAGCATTATATATACAAAAAATAAATACCAATTGAGCCACGATATATTATAAAATTTATATCAAGGCTATTAAATTATAAGGAATGCATAATATTAAAATATATATGAAATATATATATAGGTATTTTTTCCATTAATTCTATGGTATTTATTATTTAATTTTAGATAAATATTATATATTTATAAATAAAATTGTTACATGAATAAAATACATATTAAACAAAAAATCACATTATATATTTTTATAAAAAAATATACATTTATCTCTATTTAAAAACTATTTTAATGATATTTTTTATAATAATTGACTAATAATTTATTCATTAGTCATTTAATGTTACGAAGGAAGATAAAAAAATTTGATGAAAAAGAGTGTTATTTTTTAGAAAACTATTTTTATGTCTGCAATGTGTTTTTATTTTCATAAAATATGTAAATAATTTTCAATTACTGATTAAAATTATATTCATATAATGTGTATTCAATAATATTTATTATCATTAGTCTAAAAGATTATATATATATAAGATTTAAATTAAACCCACTTTCATGTATATAGATGTGCTTTTCAAAAATCATTTCCATTAAGTGATGTGAGTTTATTTAAAATTAATATTTTTTGATATTGAGAATTTTTAATTGTCCAGGCCCACCTGGTCCATTTAATTTCCAAATCCTGATGTTTGAGGAGTCCTGGGGACAATTATTTACTCATTGAGGAGTTTTCCAAATTTCAGGTTGAAGGAATATTGGCACCAATCAGAATCGGTGTCGGGGCATTGGTGCTAGTGCAACAGTTCGTGGGTGTTGGTGTCTCACCCATCAGTGAGAAATCTCTAGTTTCTTCGGGACATTTCAGTTTTACTTCAAAAATGCCAGTTTTAACATAAAAGAGTTTTAATATGCCTTTCATTGAAATTTTAAGCACTTAAAATATGTTCTAAACCTCTCTATATTATAGAGTCCCTTGAATTAACAAAATGTGTTACCTTCAAATCGGTTTCTCCCCCCATGTCCAATGTTTTCCTAGCCCACGTGTTTTGTAGTTTCACCAAAGTTATGTTTTTTTCCATTTAAATGAAATATATCAACCCAAAGTTGTTTTTTGGTCAATATACACTGTTTAAGAAGGGAATTATTAAATCTTAATTAATCCCAATGGGTGAAACTTCCCTAAAATGTGGTCAAACTATGATTCGTTTTAAATCGCTTCTAGATTGCACATCCTGTAACTCTAAGATAGGAAAATTTACCACACTGAGTTCTTCCTCTCCCTTGGTCTCTTTCTTTTCGTTGGTGTGCATGGAGTCCCAGTTCATGAGATGAGTGATACCTATGTGGGAGCCCTCCTGTTCGGTTCTTCCTAGACATTTCTAGGGCATTATCCCCAGTTCTTGGTGCAAGGGGAAAACATGGATCATTGATCATCCAGGTAGGGGTTCTTCCTTCTTCATTCTTTATTGTGCATCATGTGGGGTGGCAATGTTGATGTCCCCTCAAGGTATAAATTTAAACAACTTGATGAAATTTAATAATCAGTCTTTTAAAGAATGAATGCCTAGGAATTATGTTTTTTTGTTGTTGTTGTGTTTTACATTAATTGTTATATTGGAAATTTTATAGTCTCTTTTCCACTAAAAAATGTGGCTGATGGTGGTCCTTTCATGTGAACTAACAAACCATTGTTTTCTAGATAATTTTATGATTAAAGGAATGGATCATGGAAACTAATGATTCACTTAAAATTGGATGATTAAATGGATTCCAGATAAAAAACTACCATTGTGTGACCACCCCGGTTAACCCAACAGAAAGAAGGAGCTTAATGTGTGATGTTGTCTAAATCTAAAAACATGCATTGCTCTATTTTGGATATTTTTTTCAGTTTAATGTTTTTGCAGTGATGTTGAGGGGAATGTAATCTATGGTTGAGAAGTTTTTTGTTTGTGAATCAGAGGTCGCGTGGAGCTGGTCTATTGGGTCTTGGTTTTGTTCTTGTACATTGAAGGATCTCACAGACCCCCTTTTTATTTTATTACATATGAGAGAATCAAGAATGAATACTTAGTCTCATGATTGTCTATTTCCTTTCATTTGGGGTGTTGTCTTGTGGTTATGCATGTTATTTTCCAAGTTCTAATTGAACATTTAAACAGTATAACGTGATCTTGATAACTATAAAGGGTATAATGGGGAATTGTTTTCCAGGAATGGATTGCGATATGGTTTTGGATGTTGTGTAATTGTTCTTGTAGGTGTAGAAGAAAGAGTGGATATGTGTGGGATAGTTGATGGTTTTGGGACCCTTAGTTTTTTATGCATGATTGACTATATATTATGTAAAAAATTACGTTCCTTTTACTCTTATACACACCCCACCCATGTTGATAACTTCAGGAATAACACATCCATTTCATGTGGGAGGGTGTTTTATCTAACATTCCAATGAGTGTCTAGTTATCAGCTCATTTTTTATCCCTCTCCACAGTATTCCAAAACTCTTCGGGCTGGCTGTGATGGAATAATGTTCTTATGGACCAAGATTCTTCAGGGAAGGTGATTTTAGGTGGTTATCCCTAGAGTGGCAGTGGTTGTTCTCCCAAAGTTTTCTTCAGGTGAGATAGTGGTTGTTCTAGCCCCTTTGTCTTCGGGTGTGATAATGGTTGTTCTGGACTAGGAGTCTTCAGGCATCATTGTGGTTTTCGTGGCCCAGGTGTTTACGGGCAGTGTAGATGTGCAGATGGGATGGGCCTAGGGGGATGTTATTGGGGAAGAAGTGGGACTACTGTGTAACTTATGGGGTAGGTCTGATGCGTTGGATATCTAGAATATCCAGTGGTAAAGCGGTGCGGGGTACCCAAATATCGGTGGGATATTGATATTAGTTTACTTAATTAGTGTTATTTTGGGAGTGTTACTTGGTGAGTTGTGGAGTATAGATTCCCTATTAGGTGTTTCGATGACCACTACTTTCTAATATGGCATTAGAATTCCTCCCCACATATGTATGCAAGCTTTTAGTTTCCCAAATGATTATTCCTATATACTCCCAGATGAATATAAAACTAATTTCAGGTTTCTAAGAGGACATTGAAGACTGTGTGAGACCTTACTATCTTGGAAATTGGGAACATAGTTTTTTGGTGATCTTATTTTAATTTGTTAAATCCTTTCAGAGTTTATCAGGTAAATTTTATCCAGTTATTTTGAACGTTCGTATAAGAATTGATTTTTTTACTCACATTAATTATTAGTTTTTGGTGTTTTTTGGTATTTACCATCTTGTCTCTTGAAATTTTGATATAACAGAAAGGTTAATTCATTCGTTATTACATGATATTATATAACTTTTGTGATATTAGAAACTATGGGGCCTATTTATGATGTGACTTGGGGGGGGGTCATTCTCTCTCTTTCTACTTGAGGAATGAAGGGTCTGGCTATTTGCAATCTATTCTCTCATCATATAGAAGGTTGGTCATGATAGAATGATGTCAATGGTGATGGTTGAGATATATAAAAGATTTCTTGGATAGGAACATTGATTATTTCAAGGTATAATAGTGAAATAGGGTTATGAAATCATTGTATGTTATATATAATGAGGAAGGCTATCTATGAGATGTTATTTTAGCTCCCCCCCCTCATAATCTGATGGAAGGACTGTGGACCAAATGAATTTCCTAATGAAGTTACATTAATTACATTGTAGGGACCCTAGAAAAGGTACATGAATCATAATGACATGTGTTCTCGTGTGTCTTGGGTGATTTTGGAATTTAAAAAAATATAATGTTTATGAAAAATTTAAATGGAATTTCTTATACTACTATGTTTTTGGAGTTTATTGTTTCTTCTGTAGCTATGGCACCCAAAATATTCCCATGAGTAGTATAGGCAGTTGAGGCCCAATAGGTTGAATTTTTTATCAGTGGAGGGATGATCAAGAGGACTAGAATAAAATGTGTTGGTAGACACATTGTGATTTCCAGCAGAAAGCTCTAGAGAAGTATGATGTTGGAATCTCAGATATGGAGATAGAGAGCTGGCATGAGGAGCTTCTGATCGATATCAACTTGATCAGCTTTACGGTATAGTACTGGGTTCATATTCTCGTTACTCAGAAGTGGAGAGTGGTGAATTAGTGGTACAAGAATTCTCTTGGGGAGAATATAAAAGATGAGGTTTTAATGATTGACATCAAGGAGTTCTGGACAGAATTACATTCTTCCACGATGAATGCTGAAAAGAGGCAGAAGACGCTCTCCCATTAGAACGGAAGTATGACAGTAAGGGAGTTGGGGATCAATTTCCATTATCTCCTTCATTTCACTCCTGACCACTTCCCAGATGAGGAGTCACAAGCAATACACTTAGAGGAGGTGCTCCGACCTTTTTATCCATATGATGTTACTCCCTTCACTCTACCATCGTACATGGAGGTTTATAAGATGGCTTAAGTGGTGGAGAATATGAACATGATAAGAGGTATGCCACAAGTGGGGATATTTTTGGGTCGTCAAAGGGGATTCCCAGTAGAACCATACCTCTAACATCTTGGCCTACTAGATTATGGCCAATGGGGAGCATGCCTCACTAGTTTTAGTTATTGATCTCCTAGTCCATGCCCTTTCTCTATGAGCCTAGAAATGATGTTCTTTACCTATGAAATATATGGGAAACATCAGAATCTATTCCCAAACAAAGTACAGTATAGTGGGGTGGGTTGGTTCAGTGCCCACCTCAACATGACTGCTTTCCAGCCAGACCTTTTTAGTAGCAGAAGCCATAGGGAAAGTGAGCTCCTGCTCCACTGAGGGAAGACATTAACAGAGGAGGCTGACCAATGGGAACTCATCAAGGATCGTGAAGATGGAATGGTTGGGGTGGATATCTACAGTCGATAGGTACATGAGTTGGGTGTGGGCAGTTGGGCACCATAGAGTTAGATGTTCCAGTAGGGCTATAGGTAATTCACAGTACAATCAGTCTATTTAGTATTCTTTCATGTTCTCTATTTGATTATAGAGTTTTGAAATACTTTTTTTCACATAGTCTAGCCCATTTATTGGTTCTAGATGTAGAGAGGATTTCTATTCCTATGATGTGGAGAATGCTATTTGGTAGTAATACCAGCCTATTTGATGTTTATTGAGGATTTAGGCAGATGTTGGGGACACATCTGTCTAGTGTGGATCTTCTTCTACATTGAATGCTGCCATACGATGTCACCCATGGAATTTACTGGCCATTTTCCATGCACACTCTTATCAACTATATCTTGAGTAGGGTCGTGTTCTATGATATGGGTGGCCAGTGTGTAGCATTAATGGGAAGCATGGTTTCCCTGAGGGTAGCTAGTTTGTGGAGCCCCTTCCTTCCTAATTAGCTGATCTATCTATGGACCCAAAAGACTCAGAAATAGTGAATGTTTTGGGTATTATGAGTGAGTTCCTAGATATCATCCCCAAATAAGTTGTGAATCTAACCCCATGACGTGGTGTTTTTTTTGGGGAAGACTAAAAACCAGGTGAATATCTAATACTGATGGCTCTCTACCGGATGACACCTTCTGAGTTGCGGGATTTTCGGATTCAGGTTGATGACCTGATTAATAAGGGTTCAATATGACCAATAATGTCACCTTGGGGTGATCTAGTATTGTTTGAAAAGATGGAATACAATGGTCTCAGGTTGTGAATAGACTATCAAAGACTGAATCAGGTGATGGTCAAGAACTGTTTCCCCCCTCCCGAGGATTGATGGCATTTTTGAATAGTTGAATGGAGAAGGATTGTTTTATAAGATTGACCAGCAGTCTGGATATCAGTAGTTGTGGGTGAAGGAAGGTGAAATAATCATTACATCTTTTAGATGTAGATATAGACACTTTGAGTTAATTTTCATTCCATTTATCATTGGTAATGTAGTAGATGCGATCAGGAGGCTCATGAACCATATCGTCCACATGTATCTAGACATGTTTGTAGTAGTTTCCATCAAAAAAATCCTAATCTAATCAAGTTTATAGGAGGTTCATACTGAGAATATATGTACAATTTCGGAGGTCCTCCGACACCACCAGCTTAACGGGTTGTTTTCTATGTGCATTCTATGGATAGGAGAGGATCACTTACATGGAAAAGTGGTGTCCCGGTATGGAATAATAGTGAATCCTTCAATGATTGAAGTATTCATTTAATTGGAAACACCAATGAATGTTGTAGAGGTTCATAGTTTCTAGGGACTGGTAGGATGCTGCCGAAGGTTCATGTCAGACATCTCTCGAGTTGCAGCAACATTGATTTCATGGAACAGGAACGAATAGGCATTTATATGGACTAAGCAGTTCCAGACTCATTTAATCTATATGAAAAGTAATATAGTCAGTTCATAAGGGATGAAGTTTCAGTAGGAAGGGTTAGTGTTTGAATTATTTAGTGATGCATCTGACCAAGTATTGGGGTGTGTGTTGATGCAGGAGCTAGGAGTGAACTCTTATGGGTATAGGAAGATACATCCTCACGAATGTAAATATTCCAACAAAGACCTGGATTTTGTTGTAGTGGTGTTCACATAGATGTTGTGGAAACATTACCTCATCATAGAACTCCTCGTGGTATTCATAGATCACATGATCTTTAGGTATGCCATCTCCCCATGAGACCTTAACATGCAATAGTGAAGTTGGATGGAGTTTCATCATGACTAAAAAATTGATATCTCCTTCACCATAGGAATGAGAAATGTGGTGGTTGATTACATGATAAGGATTTAACAGAAATATGTGGTTAGGGAGTCTGTAAACACATGGAAGACAATGTTGGAGTTGGCTGCTTTACATTTGGGCATACGAGTGGAAGATGATAGAGGTAGTTTGTTTTTTATTACAGTTCAGTATTACATGGTATGACTTGTGGAGGAGTCTCATTGGGGGGGGGTACTCAGATACTATAGTGACATGTGATCATGTTATACAGGGGGTGACCTGGAAGTATGGTCAGATGATAGTTAGAATTGGTTGATGTTCTTTGTGAATTTGTTTGTCCGGTGGCGATGTGTGAGGGATTTCCCAATGAGATCCATGACACACCCCTACTAGTACATCCAAAAGTCTCCAAGATGATCTGGGGCTTGAGAGTTTAGTTTTGGTGGCTTTGAGTGAAGTGGGTAGTGGCATTGTTTTTGGCGAAGTGCCTCTTGTGCCAGCAGGTGAAGGTTGAACATTGTGTTCCCGGCCATCAGTTGTTGCCTTTAGACATCCATGAGTGGATGTGGGATGACACCTTAATGTATTTAATCATTGGGATACCTAGAGAAAAGGGTGTCTATGATGAAATCTATGTAGTGCTAGACCGATTGACAAAATTAGCTCACTTCAAAACGGTTGAAGAGCCAAGTGCACTGGACGTCTTTGTGAAGAAGTGTGTGGGTGAAGCTGTGTTGCTGCACAGAGTTCCCAGAACTATCATTTCAAATCAGGATACATGATTTACTTCATCAGTCAGTATGGGTTTACAACATTCATTTGGATCCCAGATATGCCTTATCACAGCATTCTACCCTCATTAGGATGGAAACACAGAGAGGATCATCAGTACGTTGGAGGATTTGATACAAGCATGTGTTCTGGACTTTGTAGGATAATTGGTACAAAACATTCCCTTTGTAGAGTATTATTACAATAATATCTA
Organism: Viscum album; assembly: GCA_963277665.1. Taxonomy (NCBI): domain Eukaryota; kingdom Viridiplantae; phylum Streptophyta; class Magnoliopsida; order Santalales; family Viscaceae; genus Viscum; species Viscum album. The sequence continues at coordinate 1,913,460,344 of OY728125.1, read as the reverse complement.
TAACTATAAAATTATAATGTCACCATTCTATTCATTTTATGGAATATTGTGTCATCCACAAATTTTGTGGATAGTGGTTGGGGAGGTATGTGTTCATTGCCTAGAGGTGTTGCGTAGCACGATGGAGAGGTTTCAAACTGTGTGTGAAAGGATGAATGCAGCTCAGGACCAGCAAAAGTCATATGCTGACCATAGGTGGAGAACATTGGATTTCGATGTTGGGGACCATGTGTTCTTAAAGGTATCCCCTTGGTGTGTACATTAGTGGTATGGCAAGGGGAGTAAGATTTCTCATAGGTTCATCAGACCCTTCGAGGTGTTGGGACATGCCAGTGAGGTTCCATATCAACTGGCATTACCACCACCACTAGAGAGGATCCAAATTTTCCATCATGTATCTTATCTCTGCCGGTATATATATGATGAATACCTCATCCATGAGTAGGAATAGTTTTATATTGGGGATGATGTAATGTTCATGGAGAGACTAGTGAGAATCGAGAATCGTAAGGAGAAGGTGCTTAATGGATAGACCATTCCCTTGGTTCATGCATTGTGTAGGTTTTTTGGACTCTAGGGGAGTATATGTTAATATAGGGCATGAATGAATTCCCAGTACCCGGATATATTTTGGTTTATTTTTCTGAGTTTTCATTGATGATTCTATATTTTTTTACTGTGATGTAATGATTGATTGTGTTAACTATGAGTTGGGTTGTTCTTCTGTTCACTAAAAGTGTTTGAAATGTAAGTAATATGGTATGGGGAGATCATAATCTCAAATCAGGACACAATAATGTGTATTCTATTAAACTGGTGCATGAATGTTACTGCCGCCCAAAGCAGATAGTCTCTTGATATGGAGAAAAGAACTCCCTAATCCACATGTCTCGACGGTGTAACCGTTTTGTGTTTGTGTGGTTACTTAAGAGATAGGTTTGGTAGTGTTTCTAAATTTTTTTAGATATATTTGGGGGATGTGTTTCATGATTTTGAGGTTTTATTCCAAATTTCTAACAACGCTGTGTTGGTTTTTCCGTGAGAGGTATCATATTAGGTGGTTGTTCGGATGCCTCTCTTTTCATTTGGATTAATCCGGAATTCTTATGGAAATAGATAGTTTTATTGAAATATGATACAATTTAAATGACTCTCCTAGTACATTACATTAAAAAAATTCAGATGTTTGAGGTGTTATGTGGACCAACATTGACTCATTATGGTGTTTTCCAAATTTCAGGTTGATTGAATAGTGGCACCGATGGGCATGGGTGGCACCGATCGACCATCAGTGGAACTGATCGTCTATCGATGGAACTGTTTAGTCATTAACGGAACCCTTAGACATTGGTGCTAGGGAAATAGTGATAGGTTTATGGGGCATGGTTTTCAGTGATTCTCCCATCGGTGAGTAATTTCCAGTTTCTCCCAGACTTTTCAGTTTCCCTCCCAAAACAACTTTTTTAAATTAAATGTGTTTTAATACCCCATTAAAAGAATATTAAGGCATGTAAAAATATATCTTAAACCTACCACGAGTATGTTTACTCATGAATTACTAAAACATGTGTCCATTTAATATGTTTCACCCCCCTTTTCCACATTTTCAATCCTCATGTGTTTTCCAGTTTCTCCCCTATTATGTGTTTTTCTCTAATTGAATGATGCATATCCACCCACAACCGTCTACTGTTCAATATCCACCATTTCCAACGGTTATTATTAAATATAAATTAATCGCAATGTGTGAAACTGCACAAATACGTGGTCAATACATGATTCACTTTTTACGAACTTTTAGAATGAAAATCCCTTAACTCTAGGATCATGCCTTTAATCACACCGAGATCGTTTTCTTCCTTGGTGCGCATGGAGTCCCTCTTCTAGAGAAATTTTGCGCATGTGTGGGATCCCTCATTTTTGGTTCAACTAGGAGTTTCTTGTAGCGTCATCCATAGTTCTTGGTGCAAGAAAAAAACATCAATCCTTTATCATCCAAGAAGGGTTTCTTCTTTTGCCTCTCTTTACTATGCATCATGTGGGGTGGGAATGATGATGTAACCTGAGGGTGTAGATGGAACGATATTTAAAAATGAAAATAAATATTATTTTATATCAGTAAATGGTGGTAATTATTATGTTATTTTTTATAATTTACCTTTATTTTTGTGTTGTGAATTGTATTGGCTCATGTCTACTGAAAATTGTGTCTGATGGTGGTCTATTCCTGCGCACCAATAAACCTCTGTTTTTTTGTTAATCTTATGATCAAATGTCTATAACATGTAATATGATAAATAACGTAAACATGTTTGATTAAATTGATTACCTATGAATAAGAAACATTGTTTTATTACCCAGGTTAACCAAATAGAATGAAGGAACATAATGAATGATTTGGCTAAATTTAAAAACATCATTTTATCTGTTCTGTATATTTGTTTTTTTTAATGTCTCTGGGGTGATTTAGAGGGTAATGGAATCTCTGGTTGATTGTTTTTTAGATTTTTAATCTGAGTTTGTGTGGAGATGGTATTTTGGGTCTTGGTTAGGTTCTATTACTTCAAGGGATATGATGGATACTCTTTTGATATGGTTACTTATGAGTGAACATTGAATAAAATCATAAACACCTTCTTGGAAATTTTTCATCAGTTGTTGTTTTGTATTGTGGTTATTCCTATTAGTTTTCTAGTGGTGATGGAACATTTAGAAATAATAACTTGATAATGATATTGAGAATGGGTACAATGGGGATCTATTTTCCAAAAATGTATTGTGCTCGGGTTGTGGCTATTGTGTAATTGTGATTGTAGGAGTAATAGCAAGAGTGGGTGTGGGAAGGCTGGTGGTTACATTTGGTACCCTTATATTGGTATGAGTGATTTAATATCTATATATAAAAAATATATTTCATATGATTCTTATACGCACCCCACCCATGTTTATAAGTTCATGTTGAACACCACCATTTCATGGGGGAGGGTGTTTTTCCAAACATTCATACAAGTGGATGGTTATTATCTCCTTGTGGATCTCTCTCCTAGGTGTCCTAAGACACTTTATGAAATATTTGATGGCCTATGGTTCTTATGGTCAATGACTCTTCATAAAGGGTGTGTTTTTGTTTTGACCTATGTGTGTGTGGGAAGGTTTGTTTCCAAGTGCCTTCGTGGTGTGGCCTGGGTGTCTTTGGGTGAGGTAGTTGTTCTTCTGTGCAATTTTTCTTTGAGCGCAACATTGGTTGATTTGGTCTAAGTGTTTTATGCATGTAAGTGGTTTTTCATTCTCATGTGTCTTTGGGAACGGTGGTGGTTATGGTGGCCCTTGTGTTTGCGGGTGGGATAGATGTGTGGTTGGTATGGCCCATGAGGTTGTTATTGGGGAAGTAGTGTGACTTAGTGTAATTTTTTTATGGAGTTCTGATGTGTGTGATGTCTAAAATAACTAATGGTAATGTGTTTAAGGGTTCCCACATATAGATGGGCTATTACTATTACTTTTCAAGAGTTGGGTTATTTGGGTGTTGTGCCTTGGTGAGGCCAGATGGATTGTTTCCTTGATAGGTGTCTTGGTTACTTTTACATTCTCAAGGGGCTTAGAGTACCTTCCCACTTGTGCATGAGAGATTTTGGTTTCCCTATTGAGTATACCTGTATACTCTCCCAACATATATAAAAATATTTTTAGGTTTCTAGGAGGATATTGAGTGTCATTCTGGACCTTACTAGCTTGGACATCGGGACAATTGTTTCTTTGTTGATTTTCGTTATTTTTGGAACATCCTTTCAATGTTTTTCTTGAACTTTGTGTCAAGTTATTTGGATCATGCATATGGGAATGGATTTTTGGATTTAATTTAATATTAGTTTTTGGAGTTTTTTTTGGATTTACCAACTTGACTCTAGATCTTTTTCTATAAAAAATGGGTAATTCCTTTCATATTACTTGAGATTCTATACCCTTGGTCCTAGTCTTCACTCTGGGGCCTAACGATGGAGGGACTCATAGGTTCATTATCTATCTTTCAACTTGAACAATTAATTGTTTTGATGTTTGGTATCGTGACCCACATCTTGTAGATGGATGGTCAGGATAGAAATTAAATTTGATAAAACATTTCCATAATTGTAATCATAATTTAAATATTTGTTGATGATTCCACATTCATTTTTGAACATATTGAATAGTAATAACACTATAAATTTTTTACAAGGGTTAGGATTAAAACTTTTCAACTAGGGATAAATTGACAAATAATGGTTAAAAATATCATAAGAAAGTCTAATTATTATTTTTTGAAGATCTTTTGGATTTCTGTTCTCTTTAAATTTTATTTTTCTCTATTTTGGGATACATTCACATGAAAATTACTTTAAATTATTTAAATCTTCTATGTAATTCCTTGTATGTCCCTTTAATCACATTATAAATGAAGAATATTATCATCACATATTCAAAAAAATGTGAACTATAGATCATTAAATCCCTTTATAATATCATTAAATTCTTACATCCATTCGTTAAAAAAAATTATACCATATGACACTTTTTCGATGGCTGGAGGTGTAATCTAAATGGGGTATCTCTCAAAGAGTTTATCATCATACCTGACTCTTACAATGCGTTATCATCTAGTACATTAACTATATATCTTTCATCAATAAAAAATAATCATGAATAAAATATATATTTAAATATTATTATGATAATTTGACATCATTTTTACACTTCATTTTCACCACATAGGAAATTAATGTATCATTCAAGCATATGGGGGGACTACCTCCTTCAAATAATGGTGTGATTCATTATCCTTAAAAACCTAATATAAATTGATATAATGATGTATATAATATTTATATAATATATTTATGATATATTAATAATACTATAATAGTAATATTATATTTATTGTTCTTTATTTTTTCAAGTAAATGAAAAAAAAATTAAAGATACATATTAATTATCATATCTACGAATAGTGTAATTGTTTTATATAAATACATTTTATTTTGTATTTTAAGTTGGTATATAAAGAATTTATATTTTATATTTTTTCCAAGATTTAATTTTTTATGATTAGTTAACCATAATCCTATTGTAAGGAATATAAATGTGGAATCAAAACAAACATTAAAATCAGAAGAGTAAACACTAGAAATGATGATGACAATGAATGATCATTAAAGAACATGTAATAATATATTATAAGTAAAATTAGTGTGGAATTATTATTATAAATATTAATTTGGAAAAGGATTATAAAATAATTAAATTTATTAAATAGTATATTAAATAAACTATAATAAATATAGAATTAAGTTAAGGGTTTTATGTTAAAGTATCACATTTTATAATAATTATTTGTGCATAAATTTATAATAATGATATTATATTATATATCTCTCATAAATAAAAATTATTTTATTCCTTGTATTGTTATTTATGGATAATAAATGCCTTCCATTTTTTATTCTCTATATCTATTGAAATGTAAGGAATAATTCTATTAGAAAAACAAACTCTATTTCTCTATTCTATTGAGAAAAAATTTCATTGATGTGTATATTTTCATTAAAATGTTTTTATGAGTGTTTTCAATATTCTTACATAATTGAAAAAATAAATTTATCCTCTTCTTCAAAATTCAATAAATTGATTATATATATTCTTTTTAACATTTTATGAATGTGGTATTATTTTCTGGGAAAATGAATTTAATCATTATTTTATCATATACAACCTAAAGGATATCACCCAAAATAATGACTAAAATATTCACTTCCTTTTCATTTAAAACATTAAATAGATATATAATATTTTATTTAATTCTAAATATTCTTGAAATTTTTAGATTTTAATTATTTTAAATGAAATGGGTTTTTCCTCATAAAATGTTGTCATGATCTTTTAATGTAATTTTAATCTAGGAAAATACACCTTGATATTATTTTATATTAACTAATGACATTATCCATTGATTACATATTACATAATTTAATTAATTGTTTATGGTTTTTATGATGAAATAATATAGAACCATGGTTTAATTTCCATTGTTTAGGCTATAGAAAATGTAACTGTTTCCAAGATAATTTAACTTCCATATGAATGGATTTTTTTTATTTCATGGGTTTGTATATTATATCCCTATAATACATTTTTTAATGTTTTTTATGATGATAAATTTTATTTGGGATGTTTTCTGGAGTTGAAATAGGGAACATATTTTGTTATCCCTAATAAACATGTGATTAATTTTAAGGAATATTTCTTAGATAAATGATAAATCTTATCTAAATTATGATACATTTTATATACCAATATTATTGAACAATATTGTTCAAAGGATATAACCTTAGGATTATTTATTCTTCCAAGATTCATATATTTAAATATTCTAAATACTTAATCCATGAATAGGATATATGAATGAGTGGTTATACTATCAAGATGTTACCATCATATTCATATACCTTTATGCCCATGCGTATATATGATCATTGAGTTAAATATCCAATGTTTTCCATTATAGAGCATTTTATCTCACCCTTTAATTTCCCCCTTTTAGGTTATTATTATGTTTTTTCAGTATAGAATGGTTAAAAATTATATACACATACCTTGGTGGCAGACGATGAAATTCATCATGAAATAATTTAATTATTTATCTAATCTTAAAATAAGTTTAATTGTTTTAGTTATAATTTATGTATTATTAGAGGATGAATTGAATATTCATCTAAATATATGTGATATTTATAAATGTAATGTTTTGGTACCCTTAAATAGGTTCCCTTAATAATGTGTCATCATTATAATCAGTGGCTATGGATATGTTTTTATAATTAAATTAGATATATGTGAATGAGAGGCCATAAAATCCCACAATTTTGAAGATTATAATATATTTATTAAAATTGGTATTTTTTTATTTCATAATGTTGTTGTTTATGTCCCTTATTTAAATAAAGATCTTAATATATCAATTATATTTCTTCTTAAGTAGAATGATGTTTTCCAAACACTTTGGGTAATGTAATTCCCTAATGAAATTCTCTATAACTAAAAAAATAACTTTATCCTTGTATATGGTACAATATAGGGGACATATATTTCACCTATTTAAAACCATTATGAATAATGGGAAAATAGTAGAGGATAAAAAGGGGGAAATATCTATCATCTTCTTTTATTTTCATAAAACTGTGGTAGGATACTATTTTTAGAATGTTTTGTACTACTATTTCTATAATAGAGGCATGGTGAAATTTATCAATTCCATCCATTGATATTCTCCAGTAATAATTTTACATTATATCATCTAATTTATAGTGTTTTATTATACCTAATGAATGTTAGGATGTACATTATCTATATTCACATCAATTGAACAATTTGGAATGGAAAAGTCAAGGATTATAAAATAATATTTCTATGCAATTAGATATAATTATACTATATTGGTGGATAATCATAAAATGTACGGTATTCCTTATCATTCTACAATGGAAGTGTGATATAATCTATCGATCCTATTTCATGTTATATTCATCATCATAGTATTCCTATTTTGTCAAATAAATATGGATATAACGAACACTAGTGCATTATTCCTAATCTCTTGTATTATTTATGTAGATTGCGGATATCATAAATAAAACAATAGAAATGTTGTTTAACGGGATAGGAATTTATGGTATTTAAATGAAATTATCATTCAAATTAGTAGTAGGTTTTCTAAGTGCACTTCTTATTATTGGAATCAATTAAATGGTTCATGTTGTCCGAGTGTCCCTCTTCTTTATTGTGATTTTTTTGAAGAACATTTATCATCATGTCATCTTTATGATATTCGAAGTTGTGTTTGGAAAATTTAGCACATCAACATTCATAGTTTCATCAACTTGGGATAAAATATGATATATCATATAATAACATATATTAATTTAGTTGGTATGTCATGATTTTATATGGGATACGTCTTTTTTGGTTTAAACGTAATCTATTATCGAGTATCACTGATGGATAAACAGAGTGTTTGTGACCCTATATGATCAATTCATCAACATTATAAGAGAAGTTGATAGGAAACTGAAAATTCCGATTCATATATTCAACTACCTCAACATTATCAATTCCAAACACATTAGTAAAAATATTATAGGGAACATTTTGGAATCAATGATGGGATCCTACAGAATTTTCATTGGAAAATGTATGTATAAGATCAATAGTCAGGTTTGCATTCCATTAAGTAGTTTGAAATGGTTGTCCTTCATTATTGGGGGAACTTTTTTCAATCCATTATGGATACTATTTAATGTGGTTCATAGAGGGACAATATCACTGAGATGAGGTGTCATGGGAAGATCCAACTAGCTTCAACTATTATTTGGACTATTATAACTCCACATGGTGATAAGCCACCTGAATATGTCACAAATCCTCATTGAAGGAAGTTTATAAGGAGAGTTATCCTTATTGATATCTGAGAAGTGATTTCCTACTAATCTCATTAGCAGAGATCAAATATTTATAAATATCAACCTAGGAACTGTATATAAACAAATTAGTTTCACCTTTCCTGCAGAATATTTAAAATGGAATCCAAGGGGATTTAGTTAGTGGGAATCACCTTTGAACTCTTAAAATTAGTCAACCACACAGTATTTGATTTAATAAGATTAAAAATTAATTTTATCAATTTTTTCCTCCAATTTATTATGTTTAATGGGGCCTCCTCCTAATGTATGTGTATTATCACCATGATAGTATAAATAAGATTCAACAATGGAAGAGTCTCTTGGTAAATCATTTAATGGGGACACCTTATTTTGGGATATAGATGGATCAATAGAGGTTAATATTTCTACAATTTATGTGTTTTATGAATAGTTTATTAGGAATATTGATCCATTATTTAATGATTATATGGCCCGATGTTCTTCATTTAAAATAACATTTATCAAAATTATTTTTATGCCATTGATGACTCTATATCATTCCCCAGGAATTTTTAATCATTATGTGAGGAATGAAAAGCATGTGATATGATATGGGAAGTTACCCAGTTTCTATATTCCATGATCCAATGTATCATGGATTCAGTATATAATAAAAAATAATTTTTGGATGGTGTGTATCAGAAATGGTTAGTTCGGTCATTTGTTGAGATTAATCATTGCCTCTTCTTTTTGTAACATATTTATTTTTAGAATCTTGATAATATGATTCTCTATGGAATTGGGTAGGAAGAATTTTACTTCACCAACACTATTGGAGTTTCCATTATTCCTTTATTTTGTGAAGGGAATGTTTTTTACTCATTAAGGAACATCTATCCCTCAATAGGGTCTTGAGAATAATTCTAATAATGTGAGTAATTAGGATTAGGTTTTATTAGTGGTATTCTGAGTGTTATCCTATATCTGGGATGTTCTCTATCAGACTCTAGTTATTTTATCTCATTATAGAATTTATACATGTCAATGTCGTAATGGAGAAGACCTATTTTTTACATCATATAATCCTCCAAACGTTTATCTATTTCATTGATTACCAAGAATATATATATGAAATTTTTGTTGATAATGGTTGTGAAAACCACTTCCAAGATGTTCTCTAAAAAAATTAAAAACTTTTATTATTATATATTGTTGGAGTAAATTGAGTATATTTAAAATTCATCACCAATAATAAAGTGGATAATTCACAATCTCTCTATCAGCTTTCACATATATAAACTGGCGACACTCATCGTATATAATGTGTAGATAAACATGAAAATGAATTTATGATGAGGATTTTCCTATATAATGATAAAACCTATTTCTATGTCACTATTCCATAATATACCTATAACCTATAATATAAAATTGAATGATCTACTACTGGGATTATGTTTCATCATAAGGGTACCCAACATCCAGATGAATTGATTTAAAAATTCAAAAAATATATCCCCTTTACTAATATTTTTATTAAAATATGAGAATATTGGATGGAAAAAAATTATATTGGGAGAATGTTATCCATAAAATATAGATATATTATCATATTATATTTTTATCATCAAGTTCAGTAGTAATAGAACTAGTCAGATCATTATTGGGAGATTTACTATTGGCCTTCCCCCTAGATGGTCTGACCGGCCATGTAATGCTGCATCCATGGCCTGGAAATGAAATTTCATACTGACCGACTGGCAAGGAAGATGTGGGATATCAGAACTATGACCCATTATAGAATAACCAATTAAATCAACCTGAATTTGTTTTTTATTGTTATTTAGATATAAAGTATGTATAATAATAGTGATAGGTTTACATTAGACTTCTTCTTGACCAGAGGGGTACCACACTGTATATTAATATTTATGTTATTGTAGACGTCATCCTTCTGTACTAAGGGACCAATACAATTTTATGAAATTGTAGTCATTTAGGGTAATTCCATTTTAGAATTCTCATCCACTCAATTAATATATTCATCGGGTTTTTGGACATATGAGAGCTAAAAATTAGGTGGGAATGGAAGTCTCATAGAATATACCTATTGACAACTTTAGACACTAGCTGGTGGGTTCAAAAATCTCTATTAGAACTTGGTAGAGAAATTATCTTCACATTTTTCAATAGTAGGTTCACACTCTAGAGTGTCCATGGGGTAAATTGTGATATCATTCAACATGGTTCTGGGTTTTGGTAGAAATCATTTGAAACTTTGTGAGTGCTCCCCATAGTGTTACGATTTCATAATTAAAGGGAAGAAAAATATATAGAAACATAATATCCCAATATTATAATGTGCAATTTTGATGAGACAAATTAAAAATTTCAATAGTGTACGATATTGATTTTAGTAAAAAGACATTTTACAAAATATATTGATAAATTAATTAATTGAATCATAAGATTTTAATTTTATTTGGCATGAACATGCCCAAATGATGGTCACTGGAAAAATCTTTCCAAATTCTTTCATCATCATCCTCTCAATATTTCTCCAAATGATGGTATTTCTCTAAAATCACTACATATTTATATAATAATATAGTTGTTTTCAAGAGTTTGGATAAATGATGGACTTCTATATGTAGATAATTGTGTGGACGCATGAACAATAATGACATCCTTCGATGGGATAAGAAGGTTTCATGTTGAGTTGGGAAAAGATTCATTATAATTCCTTCATATGATGGGGAGTATACATCATCATAGATATAAGGGTATTCACTGAGTTACATTTAATTGATCGAATGTTTATCCTAATCCAAGAGTGATAGGATATGTACATATCTTTATCATACCACAAATTTATTGATTTGTGAATCGATGCTGATGGAGGTAATGAAAATTCTATAAATTTTCTCAGAATGGAATCCAATACATTCCCCACATGTACGTTATTATGGAATGTATCTACAACATTGTGGAGTTCATATTTAAGAATTTATATTCCCTTGTAATTGTTTTATAGCTCCATTTTTTGGGGTGGTGTAGTAAATACCTATCTTAAATTATGTAAGGTTTCATATTATAAATAGTCAAAGGTAACAAGGTGTTGGTTCCCTATTATTATCCATTAGTGTTGGTATGGATGTTATCTATAAAAGAGATTCTACTTTGGAGACTCCACATGGTAGTTTGTGTTGGTTTCATGGGAAAAACCATATTTGGATTTATTTATGACTCATCCTTAAACATGAAATTCCATGAGAGATTCATTGTAATATTGATAAAATTCCTAAAGGCTGTGGACAACATCATATGATAAGGGAATAAACCAATAATTCCATGATAGTGTCTTCTATATAAATTATATTGTGGAAAATTTATATAACCTTATATTATTTTGTATAAAAAAATATGGTACATACAGTTACATTGATTTGCTGAGCTTTATATGTGGTGGTTATCCGTTATAGTGCATGTCTCATCGATAAAACCTAGGTATATGGACTATAAGTACACTCAGATTACCTAGAATTGGGTAGTGATTCCACATGATTATAATTATGATATGTGATGGGATTACTCCTTAAAAATAATTATTACTAAAGAATGATACTACACCACAAGTTTCCAACAAATCGTAATCATAATTTACAGACATATCATGTAAGTCCTATCAAATGCCACTAAAGCAATATTTAGGGGTCATAGTGGTGATTTTCCCCTATGAGATCAAGATTGTTTTAGATTTAAGTACATATATATGACCTTTTGGTCATCATAGGATTTGTCTTGGGTTTGGATGAATCCATCATACTAATATTAGAAGATGGAATTTTTTTTCAATCCTTAGAAAAAATATTTTTCTATTTGATGGATGGATAGGCTTCCTAGGATAAATATAATAGGTATTTGTCTCTTCAAAATAATATTCTGAGACAGCTGTCTATGGAAGCAACCATGTTTATGTGGGAATAAGGAAAAATAATATAATACCACACTGGTGGGTGTGGTTTAGGGTACTTATATTATATTTAATGTGTAAAAATATATGTAAAATAATTGAATCTATCCATTAGTTCATTTATAAAGTTAATGATGACCAAAATAGATGTAAAATATCCTTTTATAGTTTCAAGAGGCATTCACATTGGGTTTTTCCTTTTTTTGAATCTTTTCCCAGATCCATCGTGTAAAAAAGTTCCATGGATATTCATGATTTGGTTCCTTATTCTAACATTCAAAATGTTTGTGGGCTACCACCACATATAATGATGATAAAATATACATGATCAAAATATAATAATGGTATGAAGACTTTCCCCACTATGGATTTCTACGTGGAGTTTTCTTCCTAGTACATGTGTCAGATATGGGTCTATGAAATGATTTTGAATAGCATTCCTAAAGATCAATTTATATTTAAATATAATAATTATATACATTTAAACAATTATATGCTGAAAACATTGTTATCAGAGTTGTTGAGCTCATCATGTACATCAAAAATATGACAACCGTTTCGAAACTGATAATATTATACTCCTAAAGTATTATGAAATAATAATATTCCCATTAATCAAATTATCATAGTATTCTCACCTATATAAACATATGATTAATGACTCGGGAAATCCATGTTTTTAACACCAGTTATCATGTTCCTAGTTTATAATGAACCATTGGTTCATCTCCACTAGAATATATAAATCATCATTAGAGGAATCTTATACATTCTATATAAACAATCTTATTCTCACCACATAGGGAAAGGTATAACTTTATTCTTTTTATTAATTTAATATTTAATGGATACTATTATTTTCACCTATTAATATTCCACTCAACAAAAAATTAATCTCATGCTTTTCAGTTGAGGTATCATTGAATCATCACTAGAGGAATGGCAGAATCATTTTATTTACACCTAATGGGATGATGAAGGGATCACATATTCAAAAAATATGATAAATATACTCAAAAAACGAGTCATATAAGGACTATAACATTATTAATCCTATTATAATTACATGATATATATTTGGATCACAATATATAACTTTTAATGGTAGTCATATGATAAGGGATATCACGATCACCTCATGATCATCACATGAGTGTTTTTGGTTGGATTAGTCTCATAACATGGGTATTTTATTCACATAACCCAGGAGGATATCATTTATTATTTTTACAATTGGAATACATAAATTTAAAATTGTAAATGTTTTTAGTTAATCCAAATATTCTAATCACATATGTGTGGCCACAAGTAAATTTCATTCACATGAATTTGGTCATAGTATAACATACTGTGGTAATGGACTATAGTTAGATAAACTCTATATTGTTGATCAATATTTAGAGATTACTTCTCTCATTAGAGACATGTGATGGTGATGATGATGTTATTAAACCGAAAAGTGGAATCCTACATATCCTCAAATAGGGAGAACCAAAACCTACCTAGTTCTAGAGGAAGATTCTAGGGTCATGTGATAAGAGCAGTCTATAAAGATTAATATCAGGAATTAAGATACTAGTATCATAAAACGAGAAAAAATATATGAATTTTGTAGGGATTTTGATTTATCCAAACTATGTGATAATAAGTAACAATAAGGATATGTTAATGGATTACATGAAGGATACATGGTTCATGGTTGGTGAAAATTTTACTACTACTTTCTACAATTTTATAGGGAGGAAAATGAATGGATACTACCAATTACATTCTTTTTTAAAATCAATTTGTTGTGAAAGGCCTCTGTCATGTTCCGCATATTCAATATTCTTGTTTAATCCAATATTTGGATGATACGAGACCCATGATCAACTAACATTTTTATAACTAATTTTTAGGAAAATAATCAAAAAGGGGGAATATAGTAATAGTTTTATAAAATTTTATTGTTATGTATAAATTGTATTTCTTTGTGACATGTGAACAAACCATTAATTTTTTTCTTCATAAAATAGATATTCATGATAACTTACCAATAATAAACTTAGACTTTAATGTACTCTTTGGATATAGTTCATGTGGTATTCCCATACCGAGGAGTCCAAGGAAGAAAATTTAATTAAAATGAATGAAATATTCATTTATAAAATATGATAGATTAAGATTGTAATTTAAAAATATTATATGGATAAACCATTTATGTGATGAGTTAAGAGGTAATTATAATACTTATGCTCATTGTATTTGTTAGATTATGAATTTTTTCATGTGAAAAACTCCAAAATTTTCATCTACCTCAAGATATAGTATCGTATCACTATGATCTGGAAAATATATTGTATAATCATGAAACCCATGAAATAAAATCGAACACAAAAATTTCTACCCCATTTAACATAGGCATTTTCAGATATTAATATTTCGAACTCACGTATGCTGGATTGAGTAAGTATCTGTCCAGATCCTTTCTATAAGGAAAACATTGAATGACTATAACTATTGATACATATGTTAATTTATAATCCAGAAATAGTGATATAAATGAATATATTATTTTTTACCCTTAATAATAGGGTTCTCCCCTAGAAGGCTTTTTAAAAGGATATGAAGTGAATATATCAACCTCACAAATGAATTTTTGATTTTCAATCCCTTTTTATCATTGATAAATTAAATACACAACCTACTTCTAGTAGAATGATCTCATAAGATTATTATCAATCATGGAAATTTTATGAATATCCTCTACTACTCAATGTGTTAGAAAATAAATTTAACATGGATATCACATTTTCTTCTTTAATGGGAACAATTACTCTGTGATACTTTTTAAAAAATGTGTTTTAGGGACATCATGAATAGAACTATATATGTATACATTGGTGAAACAATATCATATTTTTAGTGTATTTTTTGACAAATTAAATATTACTTTCAACAACTTATTTCAATAAAAATTCAACCAATGATTCCATATTTTGTAACATAATAAGTTTAATGGTTAAAAATTATTATAATAATATGTGAATCATTGTTAAAAAATCTACATAATGTGAAACCCCTAAATTTAATCGAGGTAAAAATTAATTAATATATTATTTATAAAAAATAATTTTTTTCCCTTTAATATTATTATAGTATTTTTGTAACTATTTATAGAGATATAATATCAATTAATTTTTATGTAACTAATTCTAATGAGATGAAATTAAAATCATTAAAAGTAAAAAATAAATATTTTCCCATGGACAGTTTCTTATGTGATGATAAATATTTATCTAAAATAAATTTGATCATTTCTCAATAATTATCCGGAAAAAATAAAATTATTAAAAAATAGGGTCATATATATTTAATTACAAATTTATATGAAATGAGGATAGTAGAAATTAATGAATGAAAATTAGTATTCTTATAAAATTAGTTTTAGATTTTATTTTATTAGTTATTTAAATGTTACATTACTAAAATAAATAAATTGAATTTTAAGATTTACATAATTATTTTGTTAAGAATGTTAGAATATTCAGAGTGGAATTTTTTGGATTTCCCCCTAAAAGGGGTATTTTATTAATAGTAAGAAAATATTTTTTACTAACATGATAAATGTTATGATAAAAAAATTACATAAACCAGAAAAAAAAATTCATGGAAACACCTTTCACCATCAAATATGTATTTAATTTTTACAATGATGAATTTTGAAACAAATGATTTCTATTTCGTATCAAAATTTATATTATATTATATTATATTATATTATATTATATTATATTATTGAACACTTTTAGTCCTTATCAATTGAATATGTATTAAAACTAAAAAATTATGGTTTCAATTGGAAGAAAATTCAAATTAACCTCATTTATTTATTCATAAATTGGTAAAATTCATGGTAACTAAATTACTAATAATATTTAGCCTAAATAAGTACAGAATAGTTTTATATATTTTTTCTATGAACAATTATTCTGTTATGGGTAATTATATAAAAATTAATTTTTATCACATTGATAAATCGAATAATAAATGGATCATATATTAGTAATCATATGTTAAAATTATTTTTAAATCTTTGATTTTTTTGATTTCAGGATAATATATTACTAATGTAAAATTTATTCACAATGATAAAATCAAGAATAAGGTAAAAGTGTTAAATTAAGCTGTAACAACATGAAATATCATAAAAATTATCATTAAAATAGAAAATCACATATCTCCCAACTTAACATCATTATATCATCATTATATGGCTATATTGGGTTGAATTTCCTAAAGAAGTAATTTTTTTATATATCATTACTTGTAGTTAAAAAATCATCTCTTCCAACTCATAAAAATACCCCTCCAACACAAATTAAAAAGAACTCCTAAAACTAAAATTAACCAATACTATCCACCCCATTTCCTTAACTAATAACCATCTCAGTTATCCACGAGCTTCTAGACACTGACTATTTGTTATACCTGGATAATACCAGACAAATTCAAATAGGATGCACGATTACTTATCTATAAGTAATAACTTATTAATGTTGTATTTTATTTATATTCTATATAATCATATTAAAAATAATGTTTTATACATTTATGAAAAAAAATATTTACCAATATATATTAATTATATTACAATAAAATTACTTCATAATAATACATGATTATTGATTATAAGACATTTTTTTGGGTCAGGTTAATTATTTACATGAGCGATGTTATAAATATTCATCATGGAAAATTATGAAATATTAATTAATCATGGTATTTTAAATTGATAAGAAAATAAATATTATTTTTTTAATGGAAACATTATTATTTAACTCATTATTAAGATACTAATTTTTGTTCAATAAAATTTATAAGAATAAGCACATTTGGGATATATTCTGGGATTAAAATACCTAAAACACTCAAATAATGATGATATAACCATATAAAACATTATTTAACTTCTATTAAAATACCATAAATAATATTTACATTATTAAATATTTATCATTCGAAGATTACCTAATCCATCACAAGTGAAATGGATAATGAACAGTTAAATTTAATAATAACGGATAACTAAAATTAAATAAAAAGATTAAATATTATTTTTACAAATGAATATAATATATTATTATTACTTATATTTAATACAAATTACTTAATTGTATAATATTATTAATGATTTATAGTTTGTATTCTAAACATATGATAACATTATAATGTTCAAGAATTCAATAGAAGGGTTGTTCAACTAAATTTCGATGAATTGGAAATGTTTAATATTATTCACCAATTTTACTTTATATGTTTTATATATTAAATATTTGAAATATTATATCATTATTATGATTATACTAATGGAATTTAATGTTTCGATATTTTTTATTAATTTAATGGTGTTTTAATTTTGGGATACAAGATCCATAAGGGTTTCATTTAAAATCCCACATTGAATTTGATATTTTTTCTATATAAAATTCCAATAAAAGGAATTTTACATTTATTTAAAAAAACAGAATATATTTTCTTATTCTATGCTTTTATTATGCATTTTACATGTCTTTTTATCATTTAATTTTTTTACAATTAATTATAATAGATGCATCTCTGTGCAACAAGTCATATGTTTTCTTTTTAACTGAGCATATTTTTCTTCCATTCCCTTCTTAATTATCCTATTTTTTTTATATATGTATCTATATAGTAGAAAAATTATTTTCAATTTTCCATAATAATTTAGTTCCTTAAAATAGTTTAAAATTATACTTTTAATCTTCTTCACGTAGATGTTTTCTAACATTATTTACAGTCGTACAAAAAAGAAAAACATTTATAATAAATTACAAATGAATTCATTTTCCATAAAATACAACCATATTTCATTATTAATCATCATTTAAATTATATAAAGGTTTTAAGATCTAATTTTTTTCCCTTTTTTAAAATTAATTGTTTTTTATATAAATTTTATCTGTATAAAATGATATGTATTTAATTTTTAATGAAATATAATAAATATAGGAAAATAAATTTATTTATCTAAGTAAAAAAGACTTTTAATATTCTGTATGTTTCAATAATGTTATTCTATAATGATACAATAAAAATATTTCTCTAGATTTATTAGGATGTTTCCATGGAAATTGTTTCATCAATATTAGTCAATAATGATCTGGTGAAATTATGATCATTTCCATGTTCTTATGTCGCAAATATGTATGGATTATGATTATATGATTGGTTGGTACAATATAACCCAAAAAATTGATTAATTAATTATCTATATTTTAGGAGAAAATGGTATGGTAAATGGGAATTTATCACCAATCTAAAATTAAAAGGAAAAAAATTGTTATCACTACTCTAAAATGTTATGATGGGTTGTTATCAGAGCACATTTTGATGTAAATTTCTTCATGGATATCATTGAACTATGTTATAATTATTAAGCATATGTATATTTTACATTATTATACAATATTTTAATTATTATTCAGAGTTCTCAAGAATCATGATCATTAAAACTTGACCCATGTGTAATTCCAAAAGATTTATTCCATGGATAATGATTCTATTATATTTGTGGTATTCAATATTATTATATTATATTAATTTATTTTACATGGATTATCATCCCCCCATCATAATCCACTGTTCATGTATTTTCATGAACAAACCAAAATAAACAATATCTCTAGAAACTGAGAAACTATGGATATAGATCAATGGGTAATCCAGATCCCCATGGACTGGAGATATGTTCTCTATATTCAGTAACTACATTTGAAAATGTTTTTGTATAATAGGACACAAAATAGGATAATACGAAGAATGATAACGCCATTATTCCAATACATGTAAAGAGTGGATGAAAACAAATGTAACAAAATTTAAATAAAAAAATCAAAAACCAAACTAAAGTACATGGCACAAAAAAAAAACCCAACACCACATGGCATGTGGTATCCCCCAAAGTCCAAATAATTATAAATAATAAACTATCCACATGCCAGTGGTTCATTCCCAATGGCTATATCATATAAAACAATATCAATACACAACCAAAGTTGAATACAATGGGTGATAAATAAATACCAGTAGGATCCCTCCATGTGTTCCATAAGAAAACATTGTTATATTATAAAATTAATCATTTGTTTGTATAAGGAGTTAACATGGTAAAATATTACCTATTTTAATAATAAATTTTAAAACATTATATTTTCCCAACATTTTTCAAAAGAAAATCAATACGGATTTTAATGTACTCCATGACTTCTTAAATATATTATACAAAGTTAAATAACATGTAAAACTAATCATTAGGTTACATTAATTCCTTTTTAGTGGTTAACCACATAGAAAATAATTTATCAACTTGCGAAATTCGTAACACCAAGAGTTTTTGTGAATTTATATTTTAAAATAAAATAAGTGTTATCAATTACTTATGTTACATGAAACACAGATTATTAACAAACTATGATAAACTATTAATATTATTATTCAAACTTCTGCTTTATTAAATATCTAGTACAAATGATGCTAACAAATAATAAACGCATATTAAAAAAATTAAATTATTCTATAAAGAAACAATATTTATTCAAAATGTAAATAATTTTTTGAGAAGACATTGTATGTATTAAAAATACTATTTTAGAAAACAACTGTTTTTTAATGAGTTTTATGATCAATAGTAAAATAATTTAAGAAAATATTATAAAATTTATTTTTTAAAATAATCATAATATTTTAATGAAACAAATAAAAACAATCATATGGTTATTTTTTATACTTTTTCTATAATGATTAATTATTTTAATGAATACTAAAAAAATATTGAATTTTATTAAAATATATGCATTTTTTTAAGAATTTAAGAGTTTTATAATGTTAAAAATGGATTTAAAAGTAAAATAAGTTCAATTATATATCTATAAAACCAAATTCTTAATTTTAATCCATATGATTTTTAATTGTTTTATTAAAATCCTTTTATGCTTTTTAACATTTTGATTTCAAAAAATTGCATTCTAATAGTGACGGCGAGTTTATTTTTAATTATTTTTTTTCAATTCTAGTAATGGAATTTTAGAAAAATTATTTATTATTTGTAATTAAAATAAATTATAATATCTAATATTTTCAACATAATTTTTTACCTTAGTGAATATTAAATATTGAGATACATATTTCGCTTATTTTAGGTAAAAGTGGTTTTACCTATGGTTAATCTAAAAAAATAAATGTTACAAATAAATTGAAACATATAAAACACCAATTTATGAAAGTATTTCAATTTTATATCATCTCTTTCTATAATTATAAATTATAGACCATTGTGTCATGATTAAAACATGTGTACAACTATTTATTTTGATAAATTACCGGTCCTCTACAATCCTCACTGATAAGAGGCCAAACACTCTCGTCTCCTATTAACTCTTCCAAAACCATATATTTAAGACAAAACGTAGAATAATGCATTAATTTGTTCTTTCCTATAATCTTAAAATCTATAATATGATGATAAATATATCCTAAATATTTGTTTGTCAAACCAAATGAGGTTACATGAGGATGAGGTAATGTTATTCAATGATATTTTTTAATTCTTCCTTCATCTCCTTAGAAGTTAATTAAAAAATTCAAAAAACATATCCTCATTTTCATCATTATTTTTATATTTTATTATAATAAGTTTATTACTTACACCCATGTATTATTCTATCAAATAGAAAACAATAATATTTCTTCATTTTATGGCATACTACCGTCTCACGAAACAATAAGACAATATATCCCTAAAAACCATTCATGACTGGATATGATGATGTATATTCTATATATAAATATATATATTATTTTTATCATAAATATAATTAATTAAATATATTATCATATATATTATTTTTACATTCCATTACATAGAGATTATGACCTCATCGTTCTTGTGTATGATGGACTTCATCATCAAGAAGTGATATGAACTATTTTTCCCTTATGTTTTATATTTATGATTATAGGGGATAAATTTAAATATTATATTTAATATATGGCAAATATATTTTATTTGAGAAATGTAAAATATTATTTACCTTCATTTTAATTTAATAATCCGAAAAATTGAAATTGTTTTCATGTGTACTTATGACTAACCACCTCCATGAATGATGTATTTCATTTTAATTATACACCATTTATGGATTCATATAAATACATATATACATAATTTATATATTATTCATATAATGGATTGAATTTATGAGGGGTACTAGAAATATATAATTTAAACATACATGAAGAAATTCAATTTTTCCTAAAACAATATATTAACATGGAATTGTTAATATATGGGTAACACAAGGTCATAGATAAGTCATATATTGTATGATATATGTATATTTATGATTATATATTTGATTTATAATAAACTATTATTTATTATATGGGGGTATTTTAACTTGTTCAATGGAATAAGATGCATAATGTATTGGATTTTTGTGTCAATTATTTTTTGTGGAGACATTTATTATGTCATTCACCTATCTTCTTTTACGAAGTGTATATACAACCACATTTAAATTTTATATCCGGAATACCCTTATTTTAATGCTATATTATTTTTAATATTATATAAATAGTGAATGGTAACTAAAATAAAAAATATTTGAGAGTGAAATTGTTTATGTTATACCTCTTCGATTATAGGGATTGTATTTAATTATGTATACAATGGTCAAATCTTAGGATCCACCCATAAATAATCTCATGAATAAAAATATAAGTGTAATGTTTCATTATAATAAGTTTACCCATTATTTTTCAACACATTATTTAATCTTGAGACCATGATAATATTTTTTGGTTAATTATTTTTGTTCTCTCTTTGGTCAAAAACACTTTATCCTCCGAAACCATGTTTTATAAAAAATTCAAAAATGGTTTCAAAATTATCCAAAGGATGTATTCATGATATTTTTATCCATTTTTCATTTTATTTTTTCAATGTAATCACCATTTCATTTTCCAAAAAAATATTTTTTTTACCTTTATATAAAATTTTAAAGGAATATTTGTTTTAATGTATACATTATGAAGGGGATTTATTGAAATTATTTCAATTAACTTAATAGAATAATACATTATAAATATTCATGAAAATATTAAAATAAAAATATCCCAGTTATATTTTATAAACTTAAATTAAAAAAATATTCTTTCAATGAATCTATTTATTCCTCATGAAATGATCCACCTTATTTTTGATTCAAAACAATAAATCTACTACCACTTACATATATGATAGATAATATTTACTAAGGATATGATCTATTGATACAATATTTATTCCCTTTATGTATGACCAAATTTTATAAGGAAATGGTTTTTATGAATACTTTTTATCAACCATGGGTTATACAAGGAAGAAATGTTTATTACCCCTGCTTCTTTTTCCCCGGGTTATGCGTTGAAGAAATGGTGAAATGACTATGTAACATATTTCATTACCATATTTTATGTTATGATGAATGTTTATGAAACCCATTTCTATTCATGGAATCTTGTGTAAATAATATTTTGTGATTTTTTGATACACATAGGTATTATTTTCAATATTTTATGGGTGGGATATATATCTCCCTCTAATAAATTCATTAATTATTGATTTCTCATGAGGTAAACATAACAAGAATGGGGAGTCAAACATGTTTAGTAATGGAGTCATTTTATTATGATAATATTGGGATAGAAACATGAATAAAATCATGAATTCAGTTTTAAACATATTGCACTATGATAGTATCATCAGTTATTTGAGACTACTATAGATATGATATTATATACATAAGAGTATTCCATAAATCCATGTGTTACTCCAATGTTATACTCCCCAAGCTCATATTATTCAATTTAATTATAATTCATTTCATATGAACCATAAACCAGTATTCAATGAACATGATTATGGTCCTTGATGTTCTTGGTTGTCGAGAAATTAATTATGATTAATTTGATAAATAAGGGTTCCAGTTATAAAGAACATATGTGGAGATTTCGTAATTCACCTTCAAACTAGTAGTTTATGTTTCAATTTCCCTAAAGAAACTATACCTATAAATTATCTATGAATTTTAAATTTGATTAATTTTATGTTTAAAAATGATTTCATGTATATACATAAAAAATTCTATGTGATTATTGTTGGTTTTAGAAAGAGTATTAGTAATAATTTGGATACTATGATTTCATATCTGTTGTGATAACCTTTAGGAGAAGCTTATTTTTTGGATAGCATACTAAAGTATTGTTAAGGAATATTTTACATAGGTAAATTATAAATAAATAAATATCTAGTTACTACAGGTGTATAAGTTTTAGATATGGTCTTCAAAGGGGTAACAATTCCGAAAAAGGCAGGTCGAACTTCACTAGTGCTTTACATGGAACTTGAAAACTAGCCCTACTATGCCCCTATTTTCACATGATTAGGGGATATTCAATTATAAAATAAAAATTACATAAAAACACCATGTTTCATTAGAACAAATGAAGAATATGTGTGACTTAGGATAATCCTCTGTTTTCATAGATTTAAAATAAATTGTCTTTATTTCGACATCCAAAATTATATTTGATGATTATGTGTTTTTAAATTATGATTATTGTTTTTCACACTATCTTTTTGGATTTTAGATGATTTATAGGACATAAAAAAATTAATGATGAAAATTATGGAAAGTGAAACATTTATCATCATTAGAAAATAATTATTATGTGGGGAATAATGAAAAATATAATATTTACACTCTTAATACTTTCCCATTATATGAATAATGATTGTAACATCCTAGGTAATGATATATTATGTCGCGAACTACCTTCACCAAAAGGAGGGAAGGGTCAGCAGATCACGAGGCCCTTCCTTTTTTAAGATGATGAAGAGATAATGACCCCCAAAAACCGCCTTCAATAGGTTCCGGAGTGGCGAGCAGTACCAAGGGTATAGAATTAAACAATAAATGGAAGGAATTACAATTTTTCTTTTAATAGGTCCGGGAGATAAGATATTAAATACCATAACACCAAAGCTGGAAGTGAAACTAAATCCAAGAACTATTCTCAATGCATGTTACAAAAGCAAAATACACAATGTATAAGAAGACTGCAAGGAAAAATACCAAAAAGAAAGAACAACAGCAACTGTGATGATCTTCCACAATGTATGAGCTAGTACGGTCCATCACGATCCCCGATGTCGTCCTAGAAACATGAAAGCAGTTTTATGTACGTTGGCTGAGCATACATGTATATTCAGTAGGGAAAAACCAAAGACTCTGGTGCACACATGGGGAGTCATACTAATTCCCTGTGAGAAAAGAGATAACCAAGAACCTAACAAGGAAACTAACCACCCGATCCTCACCAAGGCACACTCCCCAAATAACGCAAGTCAAGTAATGTATAGTAATAGTACATCGATGTTTGGGTACCCCACACCACTTTACCACTGGTTATTGAAGACATCCTACGAATTGAACCAATCCTGCCATTCTAATCATAGTCCCACTGCCATACCCCACCCGCACAAACCTGGGACACAACCACACATCCCACCCGAAAACACCTGGGCCACAACCACTAACCCGCTCCCAGATACCTGGTCCACAATTGTCACACATAACCACGCCTACAAAAACCTAGGCCAGAACAACCACTGCCATGCTTGAAGACACCTGTGGTTGAAGAATTACCATCACGACCGAAGACACATGGGCCGCATCCCGATTATACATTGGAAACCACTTTCCCGCACACACCTGGGCCAACCACCACACTACTCTGCCACAAATATTCTTTGGATAATAATGGACTTTAGGCCATCACAGCCTGCCCGAATATACTTGGGCTATCCGGGAACGGGAGCAGAAAGGAGCTAATAACCATCCACTAATAGAATTGTTGGAAAAACCACCCTCCCCAATGAAATGGGGGTTTTCGGCACTATGTTCTCAACTTGGGTGGCGTGCGAATAAGTAACACAAAAATTTCAAGTGTATGTATAGGTAACAAGTACTCACCTAATCTATGTTTTTCTTCAGACATCCTAAAGAACACTATACTTATTATTCATTCATAATAGAAGAGAACCACACTCAAGCCCATGTCACAACTAACACCAAACTGAATACCCATTTATCCCATCCTTGCTTCCATGTTCAGTAATAATGTTCAAATAAGTTTCTGCACTACTGGGCAACTAACAAAAATTTAAGCACAATGAAGGGAAAATGTTACAACCAATAGAAATTTAAGCATTCACACCCGGTTCTCTTGTAAAGTCACAATAATAAAGGGATAAGTGAGATCCCTTGAAGTCTTGTATCCAAGGAAAACCCCATGATAGAGCCCCATGTCCCAAATATAGGAGCTCACATTTTCTCAATAACAGAGGATCCCACCCCAATTTGTGATACAAACTGAGGATCGCATCCTCACCCACATCACCCCCAGCAATCTAAGCCCCCATCCAAGAAAACCATGAGTTCACCCACAAAAGTTCCATGAAGGAAAACAACCAAACCACTACCACCATCAAAAGGCATGCCCATGCAGGTATTTTCCGATTTAAAATATTAAACACACTACATGGTTTCAATTCAACTATTTTTTAACCGGGGTTATCACAGAATGGGGTTGATCCTGATGATTTAAATTTATTTAACTGATTATACATAATTAACCAAATCCATGTTACGGTTATTTAACATCCAGGAGCACCGAGGTTCTTTAGTTCACAGAGAAAGACCACCAACATCCATGAGTTTTAGTGAGCAAATACCCGTATAATTCACAACATATATCAAAATAAAAGCACACAACAGGTGATAAATCAAACCCCCTTTAATTCTTTAAAGTTCCATTTATTATCTTCATTATGTTATGTTTCATCAATTACCATAGAGCAGTAGCATACCCACCCCGCAAGATACACAGAAAGGAGAGATGAAGGTGAAACCCCTACCTGGATTTTTATGGATGGACATTTTTCTCCATGTACTAGGAACATGGGATGCCCGACATGCAAGGATCTGGAACAGGTTCACCACATTCCTCGAGAAAAAATGAATTCAAACACACAAGTAAGAGGAGACTCTCCAAAAGGAAGGAGAAGAAAAACCCGCGTGATAAATAGATGAGATCCCAATGTTACGGGATAAACAATTTGAATGCCTTGGAAGTCGGATCGTGGTTCTTCCACGCGGTTGGGTGGTTACATATGAATGGATTAAGTTTTATTTAATAGGGAGGTTTCTTTGATTTTTAGGTATTGATTATGGGCTTAAAAACGGCCTTGAAATTCTTCAAGAAGCTATAATGCCTAATAGTGGGGATACGAGGGATACTACAGCCCGCCAAGGCTGGATAACACCGATCGGCGCGACCGATCGGTCTCACCAATCGGTTTCACTGATCGGTTGCATTAGAAATTAGAAAAGGGAGGGGTCATGAGGTTCTGGTCCATTACATCAGATACCTCTCAAAATATTCTCGCCCTCGAGAATCTAGAACCAGACCCGAAGGAAAGAGGGGGGGTCCGAAAAACCTCCCCAGAATATACCTCTTAGGGGGGAACCTCTCTAGCATAGGAACACATTATCTCCTGAACAACCACAGACTATCTATCTCTCCTTTCCCATGAAACCATACAAAACAAAAGAATAAACCATCTGGCTAGTTAGGAGAGGGTTTTCCCTTCCTCCGTTTTAAGATACTATCCGCTTTGGGCAGAACTGAGTCGCCTGCACGGCTTTAGGCACATCCACTCTAATGTATCCTAACTAAGAATCAGGTCCTCCCCTACCTATTATTTAAAAAACACCACACACATATCAATAGAAAAGGAAACAGTACATCCAATGCGAACAAGGTATGCACCACACAGTAAACAAGTACTAACCAAATAGGTCAAAATTCAAAACAACTCTGGGTACTGGGCACACATCTACGCTTCCCTCTCCTCGGTACTCTCCTCAAGCCCACCGTGTTTCCATAACACAAGAACCAAGGGAATGATCCGCCCATGAAGAACTTTCTCCTTATGATCCTCGACCCTGATTGGTCATTCTATGAAGGTTGCATCATCATTGATATCTAGATCTCCCTATTCGAGGATGTGCGAATCACTGTTAAGATATCTTCGAAGCTGGGACACATGGAATACATTGTGTATCCTCAGCTGCGGCGGTGGTAGAGCTAGCTAAAAAGAAACTTCACCGACTCGCCACAACACTTCAATGGGTCCAATGAACGAGGGATAAAGCTTACTTCCCCTGCCGAACCTCCACTATCCACGCCGAGGGGAGACCTTCAAGAACATGTGGTCCCCGACCTTGAACTCCAAGGGCCTCCTCCAATCATCGTCATATGACTTCTCCCGGTCCTGAGCTTCCTTCATCCTTTTGTCATATAAGCTGAATCTTCTTTATCGTGCTCTGCACCACCTCTGGGCCAAGAGCACCTACTTCTCCAACATCAGTCAAGAACACTAGTGAGTGACATGGCATTCCGTACAATGCTTCAAACGAAGCCATTCCAATTATAGAGTGGTAGCTATTGTTGTAGGAAAAATACACCAAAGGTAGGTGTAGCACCCATGATCCCCCAAAGTCTAGAATACATTCCTGCATCATGTCCTCCAAGGTCTGTATGGTGCGCTTTGTCTGCCCATCTGTCTGGTGTTGGAAAGCAGTGCTAAGACATAGCTAGGTGCCCAAAGCCTACTGCAATTCCCTCTAGACACTTGAGGTAAAACGTGAATCCCTGTCCGATACAATGGAACTTGGAACTCCATGCAACCGCACTACCTCCTCCACATACTTCTTTGAAAGAGCGTCCACTCCACTCGTCTCCTTAATTGCCAGAATGTGAGCCGACTTTGTCAAGCGGTCCACCACTACCCAGATGGCATCGCAACCCCCTTGCACCTTGGGTATTACTGTGAAAAAATACATCGAGTGTCATCCCGCTTCCACTCGGGGACTTCTAAAGGTCACAACACCAACCTAGAACATGGTGTTTAGCATTTACATGCTGACACACTAGGCACTTGGCCACAATCTCTGCCACTGCTTTCTTTACTCCAGTTCACCAATGTTGTCTCCTCAGACCCCGTTACATCATGGAAACATCTGGGTACACCTCTAGAGGTGATTTGTGGAACTCTCTATGAACCTTTCCATGCATCACCTCTGGAACAAACATCTTCCCCCAGAAGATCATCCGATTTTTACCATCTTTCGTCCACCCTTCCGGAGCATTGCCCTGGTCAACACGGTCCCGCATCACTTCGCACTCTGGGTCTCCCCACTGAGACTCCTCCACTTTCCGCAACAGAGAATACCGCACTTTCATATGATATAGGCTACCTCTACCTATATCCATCCTCACATCCAGGTGCAAGGAAGCCAACTCCTCCATTTCCTTCCAAGCATTTGCCGACTCTCGGACTGCATCCTTCTGCGACCTCCTTCTCAAAGCATCAGCCACTAAATTTCCTTTTCCCGAAGTGTAAGAAATTTTGAAGTTGTAATCCTGAAGGAACTCCATCCACCATCACGGTCGTATGTTCAGGTCCCACTGAGAGAAGACATACCTCAAGCTTTTGTGATTCGTGAAGACCACAAAGCATTCTATGATGAGGTAATGCCACCATTACTTTAGCACAAAAATGACCATTACAAGTTAAAGTTCGTGGGTGGAATAATTACGCTCATTAGGGCATAGCTTCCTAGACCCATAAGAGATAACCCCTTGTTGCTTCATCAACACACACCCGAGGCCTTGTCCCAAATCATCATAGAACACCTCATACACCACCCCTTCTTCTAGTAGTCTTAGAACTGGGGAACTAACCAATTTCTCCTTCAGACATATGAAGGATACATCACACTGCTCACTCCATATGAAAACCTAGTCCTTCTTGGTCAAGGGTGTGAAATGTGCTGCAACTCGGGAGAAGTTGGGTACGAACCTCTGATAGTAACATGCCAACCCGAGGAAACCACGAATCTCTGCCACATTCTTGGGTGATTCCCAAGAAACAACGGCCTCAACCTTCAATGGGTCCACCGCTACCCCCTCTTCAGACACCACGTGCCCAAGTAAGTGTACTTCTCACATCCAGAACTTGCATTTTGACAATTCCCAAAGAGGTGGTGCTATCGGAGGACCTCCAAAACCATCCTCATATTCTCCGCGTGGTCCTCCTATAATCATGAATAGACCAAGAAGTCGTCAGTGAACACAACTATGAACCAATCCAGGTACTCCCAGAAGACAGAGTTTATAATCCCCATGAACACATCTGGGGAGTTCGTAACACCAAAAGGCATGAATACAAACTCGAAGTGCCCATATATGCACCTATATGCCGTCTTCGAGATGTCTCCCTGTTTTACTCTCAACTGGTTATATCTAGACTGTAGGTCGATCTTCGAGAACCATCCTTCCTCCTTCAGCTAGTCAAAGAGATCTTCTATCCTCGGAAGAGGGTAGTAATTCTGGATAATTACCTAGTTCAGCCTCCTGTAGTCTATGCACAACCTGAGACCACCATCTGCCTTCTTTGTGAATAATACTGGATCACCCCACGGTGACACACATGGTCCAATAAAACCCTTTCTCATCAGATCATCGATCTGAATCCGCAACTCCCGTAGGTCCGAAGGCACCATCTGGTAGGGAACCATCGAAATCAGACGAGCACAAGGCTGCTAGTCTATCCCAAACTCAACATCACGTCGAAGGGGTAGAGTCGTCACCTGCTCATGGAAGATGTCCATAAATTCACTGAAAATCCATGGTAACTCCACCATCTCAGCATCCACTGACTCTGCTGATAGATCATCTTACAAGGAGAGGAGGGGTTACTCTCGCTTGCAGCCCTTCTGGCCACTCTGATCGACGATGAAAGTAACACGACTTCCACTAAAGTCTGAGAACACAACCCTTCCTCGGAAGTAGTCGATGATGGAACACATAGAGAACAGCCAGTCGATGCCTAGGATGACATCGTATGGCTTTATTTTTAGCATTAGTAGATCCCTGCCCGACTGATGTGGCACTATCATCAGTCTGCATCCTCTATAAACATATAACAAGTCGGTCTGACCCCCGACTGGTGTGCTCAGCACCAGGGGAACTGGAAATCTCATGGCATCTAGACCCATATCATAGGCCAGAAAGGGAGAAACAACGGAGTGTAAAGCTCTGTTATCGAACAAGGCATAAGAAAGGGTGCTGAACAAACTGATCGTTCCTTGAACAGCCTCCAGTCCCAATTGAACTGCTACCTACGCAGTGTGAAACTATCCAAGACCAGATCCTCTACCCCTCGGCTATTGTCCATCTCCCTGAACACGCCCTAGTCGAGGTCCCTGAGGAGCACCCTAAGGTCGGCTTCTGCCTGCAACGTCTGCCCTCGGAGGAGCGGGAGCTCTCTTCCCCTGCTGCTGCTGTTGGAGGGGCCTAGCTGGAATCTGCTGCTGAGGCGGGTACTGGACCTATCCACCATTGTCCTATTAGACTCGGTCCGAGTACTGATTCTGGAGATGTCCATGGCTCCAACAGATGAAGCACCTCGGTCCTGCCCCCAAAAGGAAAGGGCGAGGACCGGGGGACTGGAACTGGAACTGCTCTGACATGCTCCCTGCCGGTCGGAACATAGAGGGTCCTCATGCTGGTGTTATGGTGCTGATGGCCTTTCCCTTTGACCGGCCTACCTAAATCCCTCCTCTTGCTGAGGCGGGTGCTAGGCCTCTCCACCACCTCTGTCTTCTTCTGGACCTCCAAGTATGTTGGCAATGTGAAGGGGGTAACAGCGTACTGGAGGGAAAGTAGGTGCACCTCCTCTAAACATACCGCCCGAGACTCCTTATCAGTAAATTGGTCTATTGAAAAGTGGAGGAGATCCTTGAACTTGATCCCCAACTCCCTTACTGACATACTTCCCTGCTGAAGGGAGAGTAGCTCCTGCCTTTTCTCTGCCTTCATTGTAGAAGAGAGGAAATCTGCGCGGAACTCCTTCTCGGAATCAGCCCATGCCACCTCAGCCTCTCTCCTCTCCCCCTGGTAGAGCGTCCACCACTAACGCATTGCTACCCTCATTTGGATGATGGCCGGTGGAACCCAGTAAATGGTCAGAGCCCGGATCAAGCCAAAGGCTATCACCAGCTCCTCCAGCCAGCCATCCGTCTTCATGTCAGAGGTGCTGCCCTTGTACTTCTAGAGGGTATGTCATTGGAATGCTCGAATAATCTTATTCCACTGGTCATCTACTTCCTCTCGGTCAGTCCTCTGTAGATCAGCTGAATCGACCTCCTGGGCCTCGATCGCCCGTACAAACTCGTGGTCGTCTCCCGGGTTCCATAGCTACAAGGTAAACAAAGAATACCTAAGCCTAATTAGTGCAGAATATTGTTCTTAAACATATTAAACATCTTAT
The DNA here is from genome assembly GCA_963277665.1 of Viscum album. NCBI lineage: Eukaryota > Viridiplantae > Streptophyta > Magnoliopsida > Santalales > Viscaceae > Viscum > Viscum album. Next base: position 1,913,428,420 of record OY728125.1, on the reverse strand, counting down.
TTACATAAAATTTCCAAAAACCCTCCAAAACACGAGAACAGAAGTGATTTGATGCATATACCATTCCAAGGGTCTCTGACCTGCAATCAGTGTGGCCTCACTAGGACGTTCGGTAGGTCCAGAGTCCTTGCATCAGATCACGGGGGGCGCTAAAATCCCGTGACCTAGCCGGTCTTCTCTGGCCTAATTCACGCACCAAGGTCACCCAACACTATTTCCATACCATCCCATGAAATCCTAACTATTCCTAACTCCAGACTCCATCCTATATCTCAACCATTAGCCTCTGATACCATTCGGTCACGACCCGCCATCACCAAAAGGAGTAAAGGGTCAGAAGATCGCCATGCCCTTCCTTCTTTAAGTTGAAGGAGAGATAATGCCCCTCGAAACCCATCTTCAATAGGTCCTGGAGTGGCGACCAGCACCAAGGGTATAGAATTACACAATAAATGGAAGAAATTTCCCTTTTTCTTTAAATAGGATCGGGAGAGAAGATAGTAAATCCAACAACACCAAATCCGGATGTGAATGTAAAGCCAAGAACCATTCCCAATGCATGTTACAAAAGTAAAATCCACAATGTATAAGGAGACTACAAGGAAAAAATAACAAAGAGAAAGAACAATAACAACTGTGATGATCTTCCACAAGGTCTAAGCTAGTACGGTCCAGCAATATCCCCGATGTTCTCCTGGTAACCTGAAAGCAGTTTTATGTACGTAGGGTGAGCATACAAGTATACTCAGTAGGGAAAAACCAAATACTCTCTTGAACAAGTGGGGAGGCATACTAATGCACTGTGAGAAAAGAGATAACTAAGCACCTAACAAGGAAACTAACAACTCGAGCCTCACCAAGACACACTTCCCAAATAACGCAAGTCAAGTAATGTATAGTAATAGCACATCGATGTTTGGGTACCCAGTTCCACATTTGGACTGGTTATTGAAGACATCCTACACATTGAACCAATCCAACTATTGTCATCGCAGTCCCACAGCCATACCCCGCCCGCACACACCTGGGCCACAACCACACATCCTGCCCGCAAACACCTGGGCCACAACCACTAACCTGCCCGCAGAAACCAGGGCAACAACTGTCACGCGTAACCATGCCTGCAATCACCTAGGCCAGAACAACCACTTCCATTCATGAAGACACCTGGGCTAAAAGAACTACCGCCATGCCGAAGACACCTAGTCCTCATCCCGAAGATACTTAGGAAACCACCTGCACGCACACACCTGGGCCAACCACCACACTACCCTGCCTGAAGATTCTTGGGCTAATAATGGACTTAATGCCATCACAGCCTACCCTAAGATACTTGGGATATCTGGGAAAAGGAGTAGAAAGGATCTAATAACCAGGCACTAATAGAAGTGTTGGAAAAAACAGCCTCCCCCATGAAATGGGGGTGTTCGGCACGAAGTTCTCAACTTGGGTGGGGCACGAATAAGAAACACAAAAACTATAAGTATATGTATAGGTAACAAGAACTCACCCAATCTATGTTTTTCTTCAGACATCATAAAGTACACTATACTTACTATTCATTAATAATAGAAGAGAACCGCACCCAAGCCCAAGTCACAAGTCACACCAAACCGAATCCCCATTTGTCCTATCCTTTCATCCATGTTCAGTAATAATGTTCATATATGATTCTTCACTACTGGACATCTAACAGCAATTTAAGAACAACCAAGGGAAAAAGTTACAACCGACAACAATATAAGCATTCACACCTGGTTCTCTTGCAAAGTCACAACAACAAAGGGATAAATGAGATCCCTCGTAGTACTGGAACCAAGGAAACCCCAAGATACATCCCCATGTCCCCAAAATCTAGGATCCCATGGTTTCTCTACAACAGAGTATCCCACCCCAATTCGTGATACAAACAGAGGATCCCATCCTCACCCACTCACCCCCAGTAATCTAAGCCCCCATACAATAAACCCATGAGGTCACCCACAAACAGCCCATGAAGGAAAGCAACGAAACCACTACCACAAATAGAAGGCAGACCCATGCATGTATTTTCAGAATTAAAGGATTTAACACACTCCGTGGTTTCAATTCCAATGTGCCTTAACCGAGGTTTTCATAAAAAGGAGTTGATCCTGGTGATTTCAATTTATTTGACTGAGTACACATAATTAACCAAATCCATGTTACATCTATTTAATATCTAGGAGCACCGAGGTTTATTAGTGCACAGAGGAAGACCACCAACGGCCATGTTTTTTAATGAGCAAAGGCCCATATAATTCACAACATATATCGAAATAAAATCACACAACAGGTCATCAATCCCACCCCCTTTAATTATTTAAGGGTCCATTTATTATCTTCATTAAGTTAGGTTTCATCAATTCCTAGAGAGCAGTATCATACCCATGCCCCAAGATACACAGAAAGGAAAGACGAAGGTGAAACCCCAACCTGACTGTTCAAGGATCAAATTTTTTCTCCATGCACTAGGAACAGGGGATGCACGACTTGTAGGGCTCCGGCACAGGTGCACCAATTGCCTCAGAAACAAATCACATCAAACGCACAAGGAAGTGGAGACTCTCCAAAGATGAAGGAGAAGAAACACCTACGTGATAAATAGATGAGATCCCAATGTTATGGTTTCTGAAATTTGAACACCTTGGAAGTCGGATTGTGGTTATTCCACGTGGTTTGGAGGTTACACATGACTGGATTATGTGTTATATAGTAGGGATGTTTCTTTGATTTTTAGGTATTGATTATAGGCGTAAAAATGGACTTGTAACGCTTCAAGAAGTTATAATGCCTAAAAGTGGGGTTAAGGGGGATGTTGTTGCCCGCTAAGGATGGATAATACCGATCGGTCTGGCCGATCGGTCTTGCCGATCGTTCTCACCGATCGGTTACGTCGGAAATTGGAAAAGGGAGGGGTTATGAGGGTCTGGGCCATTACAGATTATTCCTTTTACATGTTTATTAATATTTATTAATCATATAATAATAATGAATTTAATTGGGAGGCTGCAGCCTACTAAGCCTGGATAACACCGATCGACCGTACCAATTGGTCGCAACGATCGGTCTCGCCGATTGGTCTTGCCGATCAGTCTCACCAATCGGTCGCGCTGATCCATATCGCCGATCGGTCACGCTTATCGGTCTCTCGGATCAGTCGCGCTAATAGGTCTCACCAATCAGTCACGCCGATCGGTCTCACCGATCCGTTTCGCCGATCGTTTGCGTCAGAAATTGGAAAAGGGAGGGTTCATGAGGGTCTGGGCCATTACAGATTATTCCTTTAATATATTTTTTAATATTTATTAATAATATATTAATAATGAATTAAATGGTATATTACTTCCAACAGCGTACATGACACAAAAAATCGTTTTCTTAGAAATATTCTGTTGTAGTCAAGATAGAGTTATATAGAACAAAATATACTATTAATATTATTATTTAACATGGTCATTTTTCTTCCTTTTTATGGAATAAATAAATTAAAAAATGTCATTAACAAATTAAAAACATTGATATGAAAAAATTAAAAACATTTTTCAAATAATGATATAAAAGTTTCATAGGGTGACTTTTTGGTATTTTTTAAGAACATTCATATATAGATGAATAATGATTAATATGGAATTTTCATTCAAGGCATTATTTTCATCCAATTAATTTATATAATTGAATAATTATTTAATTGTTACCAAATTATAATTATATTTATTAACATTTAATCTAATTTATCTAAGTGTAAATAGTTTCACATTGAATTTAGTTATAAAAACATAGAAAACTTATGAACATTTCAACCTTAATGCCATGCATTGTCATCCTATATGCTGGAATAAATTTTAAATATCCTAGACCACTTATGTGATTGAAATTTAAAAAATTGATTCCATATTTTTAATCAAAATAATTTATAAATTCTTCTAATTTCAAAATATTATTTACCAAAATTATTACTGACTGTGATTAAAATTAATTATAGTGACTAATGTAATATTGTGCTTACATAGCGGCTAATCGTCTATCATAACATTCCAACTGAAATAGAAACATTTCAAAACAAAAAATTATGGGCATTAAAACACCATGTCCCCTATATTAAGGAATTTATATCGTTATTTATGTAACATGGTGTCACAGAAAACTCTCAATAGTTTTTACCTTTTTATATTTACCAGAATGCCCCTTCCCTCCACTATAAATATATTATCAAAATTTAAATTTATTTACCACTCTCAATCACAATTGGATCACAAAAATCCTTCCAAAATATGATAAAAATTCTCCTAACTTCATCATAGAGACCACAATATTTTCCTAAATCTTTCCATTGATTATCTTTGGTAAAAAAGTAGTTACCGGAAATAGAGGTAATATTCATTAATGTGCATTTATGTTTTATTTCAAAATCTACCCATATAATTATTATTATTCCATTATTATATAAGAAAAGTATAATCCTAAATATAATTTTAATTTTTTTGATGTGATTGACCTATAAATAATTATTCTTCCCTTCAAATTGGTAATGAAATTATTTTTCAGGTACGGTGAACTGCTACCTTGTGAAATGATGTCCTCCATTTTTCTGTTACCACCTCTGATAGTTGGAAATTTTGATGGAAAACATTATTTATCTGAATTATATATTATATTTATGAATTATTAATACATATTTAATTTTTATATACACATAAATTTATGATTTCGAGTTTGTTTAAAAAAATATAACATCTTTTTTAGATGTGTGGACAACCACCTCCTAAATGTGATGTTATACGTTCACCAATTACATGTAATATATTAATTATTGGATTTATTAAATAGAAGTGAGATTACAATAATATATGAAATATTCTGGACGTAATTAACTTCTATAAATATAATATATTATTTTTCTTTATTTCACTTTCAGTCACTAAAGAACTGAAAATATCATTCATTGATGTTTGGACTACCGCATCCCCAACACGATGTGATTTATTTTACTTCACATGAATTTTATAAATGTATATGTGATTAAATAATGTGATATTTATGATATAATATTCATTATTAAATTAAAAATGTTACTATATATCCTCGAATAATGTTCATTGAAAAATGGTAACGCTTGGCATGTGTTTGTATGGATTACTATCTCCATGATTGTAACAATGTTTCATTTATTCATAAAAATTATTTAGTATTGGTTTTCAAATATAATTTATTTATAAAAATGATTATAATTTCATAAATATTATTCAGTTAATGTTTGTATAATGACATCTCTAACTATTTTTTACTTATAAATGTATGTTTAACACATGACCTGAATATGGTCAAAACACATGATGTAAACATAATTATTTATTTAGTTGTCTACAATAGTTTGATAAGTGAATGAAAATTAATGATAAACATGAAAAATTATCTAGAGATAATATAAAATTATTATATTTATTATTATTTTGTACAATAAAGTCACACGTGACAAGTGAGACACAAGTTAATCGACTCCATCTCAATCTCTTTTCAATTATATATTTCATGATGATATACACCATTATTATTTTATAAAGAGGATATAAATAATATTTGAAATTAAATTTATTATATTTTATATATTCTCAGGTAATTTAATGTTTTATAAAATGTTAGTTATCAATGTGGCTTATTATTTGAATGTTCAAAGTGGTATGGGACCTTAAATGTTTAAGATTTAATAATTTTATCTATTTCAATATTATTGATATTATGTGAAATATTTATTTATATGAATATAAAGTGATTATAAATTATATTTTATGTCCATTTTTCTATATTTATTCGTTCACACACCTTGATGTTTTGAAATGAAATAGATACCCCGTGTTCCATTTTTCTATTGTTTTTTTGTTATTGAATATAGGTCTGAACATGTATAGAATATTTCATTATATTCAAATGTTTTCTTGTGATTTTAAATGAAATTTTATGAGGAAAATTTTGAAAATATAAATAACATATTTTTTACGGATTATATAATATTACATTAAAATTTGATGTGTGGTTTCATGATTAACCAATGTTAGGTGGTTTCGTGATAAACCAATGACATGTGGGTTTGTGATAGTCCTCTAATCCATTGGTTATGGAAGTCATGTGTATGGATATTATAATTATATTTGTCATATGTATGGATGTTAACCACAAGGTTATTGCATTATAATTTTGTATGTTATATGGATTTCTCAAGATGACATTTTTTATTTGTTATGCTTTCTATGCATTTTTTGATAATATTGTGACAACAAAATATATTTGAAATGAGTACATTTCAATGTAAAATATATAATATTAATGAAGTGTGAAAATTATTAATTTAGGATATATTTTTCATGGGTTATAATTTTTATCAATCAACTAGTTTTTACTTTGTTTTATAACACTTATTGAGCATTTTATGCATGCCACACATTTTTTATGTTTTTTACAACATAGAAGGATGATTAATGTTTTGAAAGAATTCATATTTATTTTTGTAAAGAGTTTTCATAAAAGGGAGAAGTATTTATTTTAAATGGTTTTATATTGTTGGAAGATAGATACTATATGGATGTTTACATTTTTTTTTTTTTTATTTTTTAGGTTTATGTTGTTTCCTAGTTTCCTAAAACTCAAATCTAGAAAAATATAATCAATGTGAATGCAATTAATTTCACAACTATAACTCAAGATTTGTTAATTTTTGTGGCCATGTCCTTATATCTTGTATCAAAATAATGGTTTCAAAAACATTACATGTTAGAATATTTCTCATGAAAATCAATTTGAAGATTATACATTTTGGTTAAGTTAGAATGATATAGAATCTAAATATTACCATGTTGATTCATCTGAAAAATATCTGTTCAACATGGTTTTCCATAGTTAAAATTGGGAAGATGTAGTTGGAAGGAAGAAAAAGAAAATTTTCATTTTGAATCACGATCTCATATTTATTGGAATTAAAATAGAACATTTTTTCATTGAATGAATAGCTGAAACGAGTGATAAATTGTAGTTGTATCCACATTATAAATGATCCTGATATACCACAAATTAACATGTATTTTCTGGAGCATTTCCTGAGGAAATATCCCCCATTATTCAGTGGATAATCTGATCATGTGGTCCCCAATGGATGGCTCAAATATCTAAAAAATATTTTTGAATTTATTGGAAGTTCAAAACACCAAAAGATAACATATTCTGTTAATTTTTTTAGGTAAATCAAAACAGTTTCATTTCAATGATTAAGAGTATCATATAAACCATAGATATTGATTCCTTGCAATATTATTAATATATGAATATTGTTTTCACTACCTCAAATATTCCCTTAAATAGCTTCAAAATTCCATTAACACGTTAAATATATACTATTGAACTTAAAACCATTAAATAGGGGATCCCCTTTATCACTGAGAAAATTGAAATTATAAAAGGGGTTACTTCTTCATCTCTAAAAAATCATCTATAAATAACATCTTTTATTAGTGATTTTTAGTGATAAATAACTCATACAATGTTATTGTTAATTATTTTTATAATAGGGCATTTTAGTAGTAACATGTACATAAAAATCATGAAACAATTGTTTGAATAATATTTAGTTCAATTGAAATAATTTTAACATCATGAATACAAAAAATATAGTACTATATATATTTCAAAAAAAGTTAATTACATTTACTAATAGCTTCAGTCATTTATAATAGTTAATGTTTAATCACATTTGGAGCATGTGATCCCCTATCAAAAAGAGTGTTACCATGGTATCAATTTCAAAAAAAATATAAACAATGAAAAATAATCCACCTATATTAAAATATATATATTAATCTATTAATACTATAATGAAATAAATTAAACGTTAAAATGATGGAACACGTTTAGAAAATGATAATTTTAAATAAAAAGTCATGGTTTTATTTATAATGATCATTTCATTAATTATATTTAGGTGTGGTTTGATCATTCACGACATAAATAACTTGTTTATCATTATCTTAATGTATCAAAACAATAAGAATGTGTTCTAACAGTTTTCAACAATTTACTGTATCTTTTTAGTAATATTTATATCATTTTTACGTAAATGGACACACATGGACATTTATATGTCACACCATGCATTGTATTCAGGTGAATCTAATTCCCTGAGTTAACAATTGATTTATCAGACTTTTTACTCAATTATCAATACAATATAAGTACACTTTCTCAGTTTTTAGGATGTCACGTGAATTTTTTATTAATATGACTTTTGAAACTGGAAACATGCATTGTGAGTCATACTGTTCACATCATATATCATGTTGACATGGAACTGCATTCTAGTTGTCGTAACTGATATATGAATTTATTTCCTAAATTATCAAGAACACCAAAGTTCATTTTATTCTCTTATAATGAGTCATTTTTTTTCAACTAAAATATTGATTTTAAACTAATAACGAGTAGTATGTTTCATAACGGTCACACTATGTATTTCATTGAAGTTTTAATGATTTAAAAATGTCAATAAATTACTCATGGTTATTTTTTCTAAAGTATCAAATGTATATGAAGGTGTATTCTCAAATTTTAGTATCACACATGTTTATTTTTGCTAAAAATATGGTCAATTTAAAATTAAATATAAAAACATTTATACTTATTGGACACATCATTCATCCTATAGAGGGGTAGTTGATTCATACAAAAAATAAGACTCATCAATTTTTTTCATAATGATTAAAAATAACACGGATTAATTTTCTTAGTTTTCAATATGTTAGAACATCATTTCACTAAAATTAATCTCAGTTTTAAATATATAGACACACTTTTACTCATACCTATCATATCATGCTATTTATTTAGGTGAAGATGATTCCTAGACTGTCGGGACCCGTATTATTCAAGATGAGGTAAGTCATATCAATATTTTGGGACCTTCCTTTCCTTGGGAGAAGGAGAGATAATGACCCCCTGTGTCTTACCTCCAATAGGCCTTTGCATGGTGACCAGCACCAAGGGTATATAAACATCAAAAAAATTAAGATGCATTACCCTTTGTTATAGTAACAATGATCATGAGATAAGATGTATAAACCTAAAAGTACTCTATGACAGATAAATATATGGAAAATAGAACCCATCCCTCAGGTATGTTTAATGTAAAACTCCTAGGAAAAAAAAGAAAACTCTAATGTAAGTATCAAAATAAAAATAAATAGTGACACATCATATTTACCCAACATCCGATCTAGTGTGGTCAAGAATTTTCCATTTAATCTCCATGGTAACCAAAATAATGTTTCATGTATTTATGGTTATCATACCAGTATACTGAGTATGGAAAAAATTTGACCACTCAAAATTGGGAAAAGCATACTAATGCTTCTGTGAGAAAATCGTAGAAATTAAGTGCACCTACCAAGGAATACTGACCACCCATCCTCCCCAAGGCACAAAAACCATGTAACACTAATAAAATAATGCAATATAATAAGCACATAGATATTTGGGTTCCCCAAACTGCTTCCCATTTATTAACTGCTCATCCCTAATGGAGAAATCCCTGACCATTAAATGATCTTCAACAAGCCCCATTATCACAACCTTCCTGCACACAGTTGGGCCACATACCCGACCACATTACTTATCATAGACACTTTGTCATCAACCCAAGTAACAATCATCTTTGTAGGCACTTTGGACTCAGACATTCCACACCCTTCCTGAAAACATCTGGGCCTTATCCTGAATACTATTGTAAAAAATAACCTCTCATGCAACTAATAAAATAAATCTGTTAATAAACCTCAAGATATTATAGGCTACACAAATATAATAGGCGATAAATTAATAGATGTGGGGGCATGGTAATTTCAGAAATCATCCATCCATCCTACAACTGGGAATATGGGAAAGACACCCCCATAACAGTAGGGGTGTTCAGGATGTAGTGCTCAATATGGGTAGGGTGCATATCGAAAACATAATGTACTACATGTTTATACATATAGGTAAAAAACACTCATACAATCAAGTGGGATTAGAATCATAAAACAATCCCATCCAAACCACCTTTTTCACTACCCCAACATGAACATACCACCATGAATGGCAGTCACATGCTAAAGTTGATAAATGGACACTGTTTCACTATATGCCACAAATCGAAACAAACCCCCATCCAATTCAATTGACCATTCGTTATTCTATCTTATAAAATAATTAAATTATTTATTTCATACCAACCCAAGAATATAAAAACCATAGAATAAGAAAATGATACATAGTCATCTATAACACAACATGAAGAATTAAAAAGGTAAAAAAACAACCTCACACTCAATATTCTTGAACAATTATTCAACCACTATAAAAAATGATTCATAAAAATTTTGCCACAAAATCATCCGCACAAAACAAAACCAGATAGACATATTACACAACTTAAACACACCATGTAAGCATATAAACAAAAAATCATGACATAACCAAGTTCTATAACCCCACTTCCCAACAACATCCCAGATGTATTCCCACTACATAAAAAGACCATCCATTCCACAATCAATCGATCACTCAACATGAGATACAACCACACATCCACATACACACAATCACATATCTAGCAGCACTTAAACCCACACATGGAACAAAACCCAATAGAACATGTCACATACACACTCCTATTAAACATAGTTTATTTTTATTTGGCCAACATTGTTCTTTACATTCCACTATGATAACTAGGGTTTATCACACCGTGGTTTTCATATTGGGTTATACATTTATTTTTCCATGTTTATGTGATTATTTATATTGATATTTATAGAAATTATTCATTGGGAAACTATAACGGCTATAGAGCATCTCCAATTCATAGGCAAAGACCAAAAAAGATAGTGATTTTCAATGGCCACATGACCACAATAGATCACATCATAAACAATGATATAAAATAAAACAAGTGATCAAAATTAATACACTCCTATTATATTATCAATTATGTATTTCACAATTACCATTTATGTTTTTTAGTTGTTAGATTTGATAGTTTTTTCATAAATTAAATTTATTATTCCCACGCAACATAATACAAAATTAAAGAGAGATTGTATTATCCCTAATTAGAAAAACATGAATCCAAAAATCCTCCATGAACACAATAGAGGGGTCACATGAGTATGAGACTATATGGAAAAAATAAGTGGGTGTGTAAAATATAGCCACATGGCTTGTCTAGGACGAAATTCTCTCCACGCACCAAGAGAAAAGAGAAGAGAGTAAGTCTGCATTAGAAAAATCCAAATCCTATATCAATGGTAGGAAACAGTTATAAAGGCCATTAATATTCGATCATGAATAATATGACATGGTTTGAAAATTTCAAAGTTCCATGAGCATTATGATATTATATATATACATAATATGTTTTGAAATTCCCTTATAAATTCCCTAAAATGTATTTAAACTAGATTTATGACTAATAAAACGTAAGAGGGGGGAAACTAGAAAAATCGGGAAAAAATAGAATTATGTCACCAACATCAATCCACTAATGCCGATAGTGACTCAACAAAAGATGAGTCATCGATAGAAATCCACCAACATAGTGTCACCGACACTAAGCTACAATAATGACATACTGAAGCTTGACTCACTAAAATCATGACTCAGTTATGCCCTAACTCACTGATTCCCAAACTCAACGACACCCTCACTCATCGATGCCTAAACACAATGATGCCCTAACTCAATGTTTCCCTCCATCCCTGATGCCCAGACTCACTGATTCCTTGACCTAAAGACACCCTCGACTTACCAATTCCTCCAACTAATGATGACACAACCTACTGACACTTTCAACCTATTAATGCCTTAACCTACTAATTCCATCGACCTACGGACTCCATAACCTACGATCACCTCGACCTACCAAAAAGAAAACCTACCAACAACGTGATCTACTGATTCCCTCAAACTAGTGATTCCTCAACCAACATATTCCCTCATCTATTGATGGAAAACTGGAAATTTGGGAAACTCTTGAAATTAGCTCTTTTTTTCTACGAGAACTCCCCAAGCAGTAGATTTTAAAAATTTATTTCACCACCAATGTTCAAGAAATTTCATGAGATACCAATAAAACAATTATCTTCCTAAATAATTAAAAACCAAACCCAAAGAAAGTGGGGTCTGAACGACCACCCAATAAAATACCTCTCAATGAAAACTCACCCTGTTTTGCTAGAGTGAAACTACAAAATCCAAGAACACCTCCTCCAACATCTACTAACCAAACACTCACAAGATACCCCACATAAGAACCATCTATCTATATGCATGAATTAGATAATTCCATCTACCATGCCAATATACTAACCACTCTTGGAGTTACTGACTCGCCTACACTAATTTAATCACATCAACATTAATAGAACATGATTAGGCATCATGTCCCTCCTTTTCCCAAGCTAGGAAATCATCGCATTATATGGAATATGGAAAAACTCATCTAATAGAAAATAAGGTTCATGATCTGCATCATAGATAAGAACACACAAGGAAAACTCAAAACAACTCTGGGTATTGGGTACATATTTGCGTCTTCCTCTCCCATGTACTCTCATCCAAACCACTATGCCTCCACAACACATGAATTAATGGAATATTCCATCCCCAAAACATCTTCTCTTAATGATCCTCAATCCCAACTACTCTATCTATGAATATTACGCCATCCAAGATATTCAACTCTCCAAAATCAATGTCATTGGAGTAATAGTGAAGATACCGAAAAAGGTGGGAGACATGAAATACAAAGTGGACCCTCCTCAAATGTAGTGGAAACGCCTTATAATATTCCACCTCAAAAACTCATCCCAAAACCTTGAATGATCTAATGATCATGGGAGAAATTATACACACTTTACCAAACCTCTTCTTCCAACAATGAGGGGAATGCATCAAGAGTACTTAGTCCCCAACCTCAAACTCAAAAGGCCATCACCTGTGAAAGAAAAATGACTTATGTGGGTCATGTACTTCATTCATTAAATCATAGACAAGTTAAACCTTATTTTTCAGACACTCCACCATGTCTGGACCAAAAACAACTATATACATAACTTCGGTCCAGCACAATGGTGAATGACATGGACTCTTGTATAGAGCTTCTAAAAAATCCATACCAATGAAAGGGTGATAACTATTACTGTAATAAAACTCTACCAAGATAAAATTTCACATCCAACTCCCACTAAAGTCCATAACACATTTCCTTCCAAATTCCACTAACATATGGATGGTCATGTCTATTTGTCCATATATATGGGGGTGGAAAGATATGATAAGACATAACTGGGTTGAAATGGAAAGCTACAATCCCATCCAGAATCCCGAAATAAAATATGTCTCTTGATATTATATGATGTGTTTTTGAACTCCATACAACTGAACTTCCATATCCAGATACCTTCATGCTTATACATCCACTTCACTCGACTACTTGATCGCTTTGAAGTCATCTAATTTCATCAACCGAATCACTACTACCCAAATATCACCACATCCTCCTTGAGTTTTTGGTAATCCGATGATGAAATCCAAAAAATTTACATCATGCATCCACTTGAGTAAATCTAGGGGCTTCAACAGGCCTCTCAATAACATGGTGATCAAACTTCACCTATTGGAACACTAAGCACTTTGCCACAAACTCTGCCACTACCTACTTCTTCCCTGTCCCCCAGAAACACACCCTTATGCACAAGTACATCTTGGAAAATCCTGAGTTAAATTCTAATGGGGGGATATAAATCACACAAATTAATTTCTCACACATTTCCACAAGAAAATAAATATTCTCTCTGATCAATATACAATTATGAAAATCCTACCAACATCCATCTTTAGCATCACCCTTGAATATGATATCACGAATCACCTCCACCTTTAAGTCTCCCAACTAAGACTCCTCTACCTACCACAAAAGAGAAGACTACACTATTATATGAAATATTTTTTTTCTACCACTACAGATTCTCACATCTATGATCTAGGTAGAATACTCCTCCATTTCTCTCTAATAATCTACAGATTCACAAACTACCTCCTTCTATTACTTATTTTTCAATGATTCCGCGACAACATTTCCCTTACATGAGGTATAATAGATCTCAAAATCATAATAGAGTAGAATATCCATCCACCTCCACTACAATATGTTCAAATCATATTAGGAAAAATATACCTCAGGCACATTTGATTTGTGAAGACTGCAATGCATTCCCCAAAAAGATATTATCTCCACATATTATATGCCAACACAACCGCTACTTGATCTAGATCAGTGGTGGAATAGTTATGTTAATTGGGATATAACTACCTAGATATATAGGATATCATTCCCCATTGATGAATTAGCACACAATAGAATCACAAATGGGAAGAGTCACAAAACACCTTGCACATCACCCTATCGTTTAACAGCCTGATCATAGGAGAACTGACTAACTTACCCTTTATATATTAAAACATTGTGTTTCGCTTCATACTCCAGAGAAATGGTTGGAATTTCAGGGTCCGGTCCATTAATATATATGTTACCCAATGGGAATTTGGTACGAATCCCTAGTAGTAACCTGTGAGACTGAGAAAACTGTGGACCACTACCACATTCAGGGGTCCTTCCAATGAAATGACTACCTCTTCCTTTGACAGGTCCCCTTCTACACCATGGAGAGAAACCATATGTATAATATGTGAAACTATCATGTCTATAACATGCACTAGGATATCATTTTGTAGAGCCGGTGGTGCCAAAGGACCTCAAGGACAATCTTGAGATGATTGGTATGCTCCACATATAACTTCTAGTAGACCGGGATTACGTCGATGAATACGATGATGAAATGGTCCAAGATCTAATGAATGATATAGTTCATGAGCCCCATCAACACATCTATTGTGTTAGTAACACATAATTTCATATCTACAAAAATGATGTCCCCATACATAAAATAGAAAGCAGTCTTCGGGATTTCACCATTCATCACCCACAACTGGTGATATCCAGACCACAAATCAATCTTATAAAACTAACACTCTCCCCTCAACTAGTCTAAAAGATAATCTATCCTCAGGGGAGGGTAATGGTTCTTGAATGTTAATTGATTAAATATATGGTAGTATATGCATGTCCTTAGAACACCATATTCTCTGTCTAAAAACATTACTGAAGAACCCTATGGAAAGACACTGGGTTCGATGAAAACATTCATCAATAGATCATCAATCTGATCCCAAAACTCTCGCAACTCAGAAGGTTCCATATAATAGAGAGATATAGAAATTAGACTAGAACTGGGTTGTAAATCTATTTCGAACATAACATCACTACAAGGTTGTAGTGCCAAAGCCTCCATGGGGAAAACATTCAAAAACACTCCGAAAACTACGGGAACCTCCAACATCTCAGTATCCATCGATCCCATTGGAAACTCAGCTAATAAGGAACGATAATAAACTATATGTTGGCTTCCCACCTGACAGCTCTACTAACCAACAATGCTACGTGCTGACCTTTCATGTCTGAAAACATGAATTTTCTCCCAAATTAGTTGATAATATAATGCATAGAGTATAACTAGTGGATGCCATGGATAACTCATTATTTCATCATCTATTGATAATTGAGATTCCCACTATACTAATGCATCCCCAACATCAATATACATCCCTATATAACATCAAATTAGCTATTTTATCCTCTGACCGGTGTACTCAACAACATGGGAATGAAAACTTTCTCTATCTCTAGTTCTAGAGCATGGGATATACTGGGTGCAACAAAGGATTTTGAATCTCTAGAATCAATCAAGGATCAATATATCATAAAAAACAAACTTATCATAAATCAGACAATCTATGCCCCCACTGGAACTACTCCCTCTATGGCTTACAACTACTCATGCTTATATCGTCTTACCCTCATCTATCAGCAACCATCACATCAACTCCATGGTCGATTTACCTTATGTGAACACTAAGATCATCCCCTATTGGAACCATCCACCCAAGGTAGAATAGGGGCCCACTATCCCAACTACTGTAAATGTCGGGTTGGAAACTACTATTGAGGTTGGCGCTGAACTAGCCCACTTCCACCATATTGAGATCAAACTAGGAAATGAATCTGAAGGTTTCCACAACCTCTACATGAAATACACCACATCCCTAGTCTAGTGAAATAAGGGATAGGACCAGAGATATGAAATTGGAATAGTTGGGTTCTACTCCTCACAGTATGAAACATGTAAAGTGCTGACGGCGGAGGCTTTCTCCTAAAGGACTTCCCCCTTTAAGAACATGGTTGAAATACCACTCAAGGTAGACCACATTATGAGTGAATCCATTCAATTTCTATAACCTTATTCTGATCCTCAATGTATGTTAGTAGGTTTAATGGAGTAACAACATACTGAATATAAGGATATATGGCCACCCCTTACCACTTCCCCTAAGACTCCTCAACCACAAGGATATCCGAACCAAAATGTAAGATATTTTAAACATGACCCCAATTCCCTTACAGACATACTCCACTATTGGAGGGAGAGTGGCTTATGTCTTTTCTCGGCATTTATCTTGGATGAAATGAATTTCTTTGAAAACCCCTTCTCAATGTCATCCCAAAAAAAATCAGTCTCAGCCCTCTCCTCAAGGTAAAGTGCCCAACACAATCACGTTTCTCCCCTCATCTAGCTCACTAACAGAAGAACCCAATACTCCATCAGAGCACAGATCAAGCTGAAATGGTCGCCACCTCCTTGAGATTACTCTCAATCTCTATATAAGAGAAATGGACCTCATAATTTCTTAGTCTTAACCAATGGAATTCATAAATAATGTTATGGAAATGATTATCCTCTTCAACTGGGTTTACCCTCGACCAGTCATCCAGGTCAGCCTATTGACCCTCCACTACTCATACCACATGTGGGTGATGTCCGCGAGCCATAGATGAAACTAAATCAAGGAACTATAAATCCCATTTAGTATTCAATTTTCTATTAAGATTCATTTTACATCATTATTTATTTTAATTTCCAAAAAAACCCAAAACAAACAATAAAACAAGTCATAAGGATGAATGTACCATTCCTAGGGTGTCTACCCCACAAATGGTGTAGCCTCAATTAGTTATTTGGTAATCTCGGAGTCCTTGCATCCAATCCCAGGGGTGGCCAAAATTTCATGTCCTAGCCGGTCTGCCCTAACCTATGTCACATACCATGGTCACTAAAGACATCAAATTTCATAGTATTCCTATATCAAAACTCCATCCTGTCTCTCAACCATCACCTATGATACTATTCAGTGATGACCATACCTATTCTAGACGAGGGAAGAGATATCCATATGTTGGGACCATCCTTCCTCAAGATGAATAAAAGAAAATGAATGTTGGATCCTTTCTCCAATAGGCCTTGGGGTTCCGACCAGAAACAAGTAAACCAAAATCACACAATAATGGGAGGCATTGCACTTTTTTAGTTACCATGATCGAGAGATAATATTTATCAACCTCAAACAACTCCATGTTATATATATATAATAAACCCAAAATTCAGATGACATGAATTTTTATAGTAAAATATCAAGAAATACAATGAAAATTACAATGTAAGTACCCAAATAAAAATTAAAAGAGACACAACAACCATCCACAATGTCCGAGATTTTATGGTCCAACACAGTCATCAAAATCTCCCGTGAAACCTAAAAATAGTTTAATATTCATAGGTTGAGTATACAAGTATACTCGATAGGGAAAAACCAATGTCACCCCTGAAAAAGTGGGAGAATAATAATAATACATCTATGAGAAAAACACATAAACCAACATCACTTATCTTGGAATAATAACCAACCATCTAGGAAAAGTCACAATCACCATGTAACACAAATAATGTAATGTAACATAATAAACACATCGATATTTGGGTAACCCACACCACTTACCACAGGATAACTACTCATCCCTAACGGCGAACATGTTAACACTACCACACTATTTCACAGGACACATTGTTAGAACCTACACCCACACAATTGAGTCACAAACAACACCCCTTTCCTACCCATAGACACCTAATCCCCAATCCAAACTTCAATCCTACCGACAAAAGCATGGGCCTCAAAAATACCATACCCTGCCCAAAAACACCTTGTCCTTATCCTGGTGACCCCTTTGAAAAAATCCAACAATCCCAAATCCCATTCCATAAATATAGTAAGACACATAATCCATTAAACCCTTCCAGAAATGTCTTGGGAGATAAAATCCTAGAAGTGTGATCATGTTAATGTTAGAAACCAACCATCCATCCTCCCATTGGGGGTGTTGGGAATGACACTCTACCCCATAACAGTGGGGGTGATTGACACATTGTTCTTTACAATGGTGGGTGAATATAGGAAACATAAGGAACTAATATTTTATAAATATTTGTAACAAAAACTCAGCCCAGCCTATGGGATTCCAAAAATATAACCAACACACACAAATTCACATTGTATGAAACCGCTATATACACACACCACCACAAATGGAGGTCACTTCCTTAAGTCGATAAATAAATGCAGCTTCACTATAAGCCATGACTCAAAAAATACCCCCAACCAATTCATTTATCCGTTCATAATTCCACATTATAAATTAATTAATTAATTTAATCAATACTTACCCAGGAAACTACAAAACACAGAAAAAGAAACTACCACATAGTTATCCATAACACTCCAGGAAGAAATACGAAGATAAAACTACCCTCTTTACACTCCCCCTTCCGGACCACCCATTCAACCACTACCAACTATCAATTTTCAAAGTTATCCCACACAATCATCATCTCACAGATAAAACTGACAGCCACACTACACAAAAATACCACACACAGCAACCACATAAACAAGAAATCATGACACAAACCAGTCCTACATTTCTTCTTCCCAACCATTATATAGATGTGGTACCACTGCACTAAATGTCGATCCATTCCACAATAGATCAATATATCAGCCTGATATACCATAAAACTAACCCATACACACAATCAAATAGCTACCGCCAACAAAAACCACATTATGAACCAAATAGAAATGAACACAGTACACAACCACGACAAACTAAAGGGGTTTATTTACATTCTGAGAAAACTATTGTTTAAATTCCACATTGATATGTAAGAGTGATCATACAATGTTTTTAATCATTGGCCATCAATTTATTTAACCAAGTGTACATGATTAATCGGATTTATATTTATAAAAATAATTCATAGAAAATAAAAAAAAGGTTATAAAGAATCACTCATGCATTGGGATAGACTACCAAAAACATTGATTTTTAGAGGCCACATGGCCACAACAGATCACATAAAAAAAAGATAGCAAATAAAAAAAGCAATCAACATCAATCGACTCCTAGACCATAACCACATCCCTATTTCATCATTAGAATTTATCTTGGTTAAATGTTGGATACAATAGTTTTTTCACAAAATAAACTTAAAATGATCACAACACATGATACAAAATTAAAGAGACATTGTATAATCCCTACATAGAACAACATGAAAAAAACACCTCCATGATCCAAAATGGAGGGGTTGTGCATATAGGAAACTCCCAAGAAAACTGACGAGGGTGGTCTACAACATAGGACCTCGGATTTACAAAATTTTAGTTCATCTATAAACAGAAGGAAAAAATTCCAAAGTCCATTAATGTCGGATTGTGGACAAGGTCATGTAGTTTGACTGTTTTAATGTGCCCTAATTGTTAGGATACTAATGATATAATTAATATCATTTAAAAATCTATTTGAAATGACCAAAATAGTATTTATACTCAATTGACATAAAATAAAATGTAAGAGGAGAAAAACCAAAAAAACTAAAAAAATCTGGAAATGAATCACCGATAGTATGCCACCGACACCGACTGTGATACACTGATGCATGAGTTGCTAACAACAAGCAACATAGAATGATTCACTACTACAAAGCTGATAAAATGTCTACTGGTTCCTAAGTCACTATAATCCTGCCTCACCGATGCCCTGACCCACCAACTCCCTGACTCACTGAATCCCTAACTCACTGACACCTTGAATAATTTACATTTAGACTCAATGATGCATAAAACTACTGACACCCTCGACCAACGGATGCCTCAACCTACAGGCACCCTCGACATACCAACTCTTTAACCTACAGAAACACCTGACCTATCGATGCCTTGACCTAATAACTCCTCAAACTACTTACACCCTGACCTACCAATGACCTCAACCATGCAATGGCTCAACCTACAGACACCTTGACCTACCAATGGACAAATTGGAAATTTGCATTACTCATTAAATGAGGTACCTTTGCCTCCCATAACACCATGAGCACTATATATTGATTACATAACATTCCAAAATGGACTAGTCCATTATATAGACACAAGAAATAGACCATGTATCATTTTCCTAAATGATCAAATCCATCTGAATGTGTTTTCTTTTTTTAAATTTCTCACTTGTTCATTTTACTAATATTAATGTCAATTATAAATAATGAGGAACAATTTGAGTCATACTTGTAACACCATTCATTAGATTTTGTTTTGGGTGATTCTTTCATGTCACCAATGATTTATTGATCATTTTCCTTAGGTGTGAAAATAATATGAATTCATTTTCAGGGGGTTCATTCTGTTCCTTATTCATTTTAAGAAAAATATTGTGAAATTTAAATAAAAATACACAATTAGTGTTATACTAGTCACAACATGCACCATATTTTGGTATAGATGATTATAACACAAAAAATATTTCTTCTAACAAATTTTACTAAATTATAAAAATAATATCGATGTGGTTTTTTGGTTTTCAATATGTCACAAGTGTTTTTAGAAAAATTAATGTCATTTTTAAATTTATATACACACTGAGAATTATATCGATCATAGAATAGGTAATATTAATGTGATAATGATAGCTACACATAAAAAGTGACTCATAGATCATTATTATAAATTATCAAAACAATCTGAATGTGTGTTCCTTGTTTTTATTATGAAAATTGTTTGTTTTAATAAAATATAATATGAAACTCAAACCACGCCCTTTGACTCATAACAATCATATAGTGTGTTTTTTTATAATGGGACCGAAAACTACACTTCAAAAATGAATTATGATTCATTTCCATAATTATCAAGACAATACAATCTCATATTTTTAGTTTTCAGAGATTTACACTTTTTTAAATAAAATATGAATTTTAAACTAATAACAGACACTTTGAGTTAAACTAGTCACAGTTCCTATTAATGTGAGGTGAAGCTGAATCCCACACATCAAAAATTTCTTAATATATTTTTTCCTAATTTATAAAAAAATTACAAATGTGTTTTATTGCTTTTCAGGGTGTCACTTGTTCTTTTTACAAACACTAATGCCAATTTCAATGAAATAGAATCACTTCGAATTATACCAAACAAAAAATCAATAATATTAACCTGATAATGATTCTTACAAATCAAAAATGATATATGTATTTATTTCTTAAAGTAAAAAAATAATATTTATTTGTTTTCTGTACTTTCTGGATGTCACATGTTGTTTTTTAAATGTGATTTAAATCCAAAAACATGCACTTTGTGTCATATTAGTCAGATAATATTTCTATATTTCATGAAAATAATTCATATACATCCAAATTAAATTTTTATTATTTTTTTCTAAATTATAAACAAATCTTATCATGTTTTATTCGTTTTTTTATGATTGAAACAATTTTAACTAAAATTCCAATTTTAAAAATATAATAGAAAATTTGAGTCTTTCTGGGAACACCATACAATATAATTCGTTGAGGATAATTACCATACTTCATAAATGACTTATTCAAAATTTAAAAAAAATATAAAAACTAACTGAATGTTTTTTATCAGTTTTCCATATGCAACTTGTTATTTTTACTAAAATTAATATATATTTTAAATTAATAGACAAACATGAAATAACACTGATCACAGTGACCATCAGATTTTATAGGTGATTATTATTACATGTATCAATTGACATATTGATCGTCTTATTAATTTATAAAAAAAATTATTTTTTTCTCATTTATTGTTATGTCTTTGTTTTTTTAAATACCATTTGAAACTTGAAACACACACAATGAGACATACCAATCACATCATGTGTCGGTTTTGCATGAGACATCTTCCTAAACTTCACATATTACATTTTTATGCATTTTAAAAATTTATCAGCACAATCTGAGTGTGTTTTCATAGTCTTCATTGATTGGTGTTTTATAAACTAAAATTTCATTATTAAAAAAAACAGACACATTGAGTCATATGAGTAAAACCATGTATCATATTTGGTGATTTTGATACCTATACATAAAAAATAAATTTGAGTCATTTTCCTAAATTATCATGGCAATCCAAATCATTTTACTGTAATTTCAGTATGTCACTTATTGTATTTACTAAAAATAATGTCAATTTTAAATAAATAGACACGCTTGGAATAATATTGATTCGACCTTCAATTAGATTAAGGTGATAATAATTCATACACATCGTGAATGAAATATATATAGTTTTCATAAAAAATATAAATAATCTGATTGAAACATAATAGTTTTTTGTATAGAACATGTGTTTCTGAATAAAAATGGCATTTAAAACTAAAAACATGCAGTTTCAGTTATAATGGTCACATCAAGTATCAGATTGATATGAGACTTCATCATACAAATAAAAAATTACATATGAATAAATTTAATAAATTATCAATATATAAGATTATATATTCATTTTTTAGTGACTACCACTTTTTGAACGAAAATGTCAATTTTAAACTGATAGTAGACACATTGAGAAAAACCGTTAAAATCGTATATCAGATTGATGTGCAGTTTTTTCATACATAGGAAAAATGAAATATGGTGTGTCGTATTAAATTATTAAAATAATTTGAATATATTATTTTTTTAGTGTGTTTGATTCAGTTTTACTAAAATTAGTGAAATTTTTAAATAAAAAGATGCATGTTGAGCCATATGGTCACACTGTGAATCAGATTGAGGTGGTATTGATTCATACATGTCCTAAAATGCTTTTTAATCATATTTCAAAGTTATATATTTAATATGAATTTGTGTTTTAATTTGTATAATTTCAGTTATTTTATGTAATAAAATTAATGTCACTATAAAATAAAAAGACACACATGGTGTTATACCGGGCTTACCATGTGTCATGTTGAGGTGTATTTGATTTATAAAAATCCCAAATGACAAATACATATCTTTATTAAATTATACATACAATTTTAACATCAAAATTTACCTCAATCTATATTGTCTTTTGTCATCATACTGACAACATTTCATATTGAGTAGATATTATTTGATGAAACCTCTTCCTATAATCTTCTTGTTATATTAAAAGTAAATGTCTTTTCACATCAAAATGTAGAATAAAAAATAAGTGTTGTAAGATTAACAAATAAAAGTAATGGAAATAATTGTGACATTGAAAAATTAAACATGTACTGTCTTTTCTAGATTCTTGTAGATATTTGAATGAAAAATATGACTTATCAAAATATATGTGAAAAAACTAGAAATGAATTAGAAAAAAATGATATGAAAATTTACTCATATATTATATATGAAATGATGAAAAATATTATTTTATAAGTAGTAGGAACTCATGTTTTGAATTTGTTTTTTATATTTCGGATTCATTTCATTTTTCCATTACCATAGTTCTAGTCTCGAATGAGCTTGAGAGCTTCAAACAGACCACACCAACTCAAACAAAATAATCATTTAAAAATGATAACACTTATCATGTTCCATCATGTTCCGTCCAATCTCATAGAAGGAAATAGATAAATTACATAATTGTAGAGGTGAAATGATTTTGAGGAATAATAAATTTTCCTCATGATTGCTAAAACATTTAATTTGGATTCTATTATAGTTGTAGATAAAAAATAATATTATGAAGAAAAACATAGTCTATTTTAAAAATTACATTCTTATTGAAGTCTGAGATTCATCTTTGATGTCCAATATCTGACGATTATGATCAAATTCAAATATAATACCACAAATCAACCAAAAGAATCCACCTATATAAGAAAACAATTCATATATGATTAATAAAAAATAAAAAATAAAAGTAAATTTGAGACAATTAATTACTTTTATTGAAGAACATATTTATGTTATTTGTGTACATTATTCTATCAGGTTTTCTAGAAACATTTTTATAATGAAATATTTATCTTCTTGTGAATTTGGGTATTTTTTTAGTCATAGTAGTACTCTATGATTATAAATACCCAAATGATTAATATATAATTTAAATGAAATTGATTTTTTTTCAAAATGTGTCATCAAGGATGCTAGATTATTGTTGGAATATGATTTCAATTAGAAAATAAAAAACATCATAAACATAATCATTTGTAGTTATTTATTACATACAATGTATAAATATTTATAAAAATAAATAATTTGTTTTGATATGTGTGTGGATAGTAAAAAGTTATTATATACCTGAATACCTATCTCATTGTAGAACATTTCTAGCTTCTTGTACGCATGTACTCTACCCATGCCAATATATTCAAAATATTTAAACATTCCTATTTCATAATATAATTTTCATTAATATATAATATAAAATATAGCGCTTGATTTTTAGTTTAATGCATTGGTTTTAGTTAATTATAAATTGAAAAAAATCATCATTGTGGTTGGTTTTTTGGGTATCCATTTAGTGATTCCACGAAATAAATATCATGAGTATCCAAACTAACTATTATTAGTTTCCATGGTTTTATAAAACACCAAAAAGGATAATATAATGAATGTAATGAAAATTTATTTTATTTTATAAAATTATATATTTTTACCAATTTATCATTGGTATTAAAAAGAGTCAGTCATCTCCATGTTATCATTCAAATAATTTAGTTAGGAAAACCACTATTTCATTTATTTTTTAATATACTATTCCATATTCTATTTTTGTGACATGAGGAATAAGGCATAAAATTCTATTTTCATGCGGTAATTCCATCAATCTTTATTGATATGTACATCTACAAAAAATATGAAATGAATTTATTCATAACATATTATATTAAATTCTGAAAAAAAATCATTAAAATATTCCACATGAATAAATTTACAACTGAGACACATAACCATTCATAGTTAAGTAATTCATTTAAATTCTAAAAATCAATATAGTCTGTAAATTATTCTCCACATATTTTCTCTTAAACATAAACAATTTCACTACTCCAATTTTTGAAATTTGTATTTACATGATCCTTCAATGTTAGTAAATGTGAATAATGAACGTGATGGATGAAGGTTATTTTGGAATATCATTTCTAATAGTTGGTTGAATAATGATATTTTTTATTTTAAAATTTCATTTAATCTGTATCCCTCTATAATTTTATATTAATATTCATCAGTTTATAATTTTTTAATTAATTTTTAATGTTTTATCATGGAAAATAAATTTCAATCGAATACCTCCTTTAATGTTGGTGTATTTATAATATCTAACATCGATGTAATGAATGTTACAGAAACATGGTCGGATGTATGAATATCTTTTTCATCATGTTGAATAAGTATATTATTTCTCATCACAGAAGCTATGATAATATTCACTCTGACAAGACATATTAGAAGTTGTATGTTGTGTTTATAGTCATGTTGGATATTGAACACTGTATCCCTCACTAGAAGGTGATCGGTTGGTGTTGATAGATATAAATCATATTCATTTCCTCAATATAGAATATTAATATAGGAAATGTATAAATGTTTGTCTGTTAACATTTCACATAAAAAATTGAATATTGGTTTCCTCTAGTATGAGTGTTAATTATGGGGAATATCTCACCTTAATGCAATTGGGGGGGGGGGGGGGTTCTGCATGAACTAGTTGTTCATGAGTTTTTTCCCTACCTTTATTTCCCCTATAACAGTTCCTATAAACTCAGTATTCCAATAAAATTATTCTTCAAGGGGTGTTGATATTTCTTTCATCTCTATCATTTCTTTATCATTATCCACATGTTATTTTAAAAACAAATCATCGTGTCACCTCAAAACCCACTCCTATGACGTGGCCATACTATTCTGGCCTCTTCAAGGATTTAGAGAGCAGGTATTCCAATGGTAAAGTTGTTGATGATTACTATGACAATTTCATTATTAAAATATATGAAAATCAGTAATCATTTTGATATAATAGTGATTTAATGAATTTTATTTTAAAATTATGTCATAATTACGCATCTTCTCCACACTTCTTGTGAATTTTCATATTAGTATCGCATTGGTATAACATGTTACTAATTCTTTATTACATGAAATTTTATGGAATTGTCTATGGATTTGGATTCATCAATCTGCATATAAACATAGGAACATAATTATGGTGTTGTTTCTCGTCACATAAAATGATTATGGTAGATTTGAAATACATACCATTTTTTTCAAGTGAATTTTACACCACACTTAATTTAAGGTATGGCTAAGATGGTTTTTTCTACAGGTTCGTTATTTTTAGGATGTAATTTTTATTTCATAAATAATTTTTTTTAATAAATATGATGAAGACATGTAATTTCAAAAAATTTATTACAATCTACAATGTACTAGAAAAGATATATCTGAACGATTATTAGAAAAATCATCCCACACTTCATGTCTTATCAGGTGTGCATACATAAGTAGTGGGTGCATGTTTATTATACATTCAGCATCATTATGATGAAATCTTTTTAAAATTATCCCAAATCCTCTAAGAATGTTTCTATAAATAATTTATAGATATATCTTATGGGATTCATTTATTATAAAATAAACTTCAAAACGATAATGGAATTTTATGTCAGTGTTTCATTATTTTATTTTTTAGTATAATAAAGAAAGTATATCATAATGTTAAAATAATATCATCCCATATTAGTGACAAAAGTGTAAACACAATTTGGTGTAATTTATCTATATAAATTTGAATGTTTTTCTGAGTGATGATCCCAATGTATGTACTAAACACTGCTTTTAAGGGTTAACATGTTGGCCCTGTGTATTCATCTAAACTCGAATTTGATGCCTTTCAATTTTAACTTAATGGTTCTTTATCAAACCATAACACTATGGAACTCTTTATTTTACTACAGAATTGTTCGTTTGTCACATAACATTTACAAATATTCGACACCATCAATATGGTGTTCCCCTACATTGGAAGCATCGACAAGTGAAGAAATTCATTGTACCTTTTCAATAAGATAAGATGTATGTTGAGAAACCTAATGATCCTTAGGATTGAATGCAATACCATGTGCAGAAGGTCACTATTCCTATATGCTAGGTGTTGAAGTTGGTTCATATACCTATTGTTCCTCATGATTGGAATCACTTGAATTCACAAACATCATTATCAAAAGTAGTTGTTTTACATTGAATTATGATAATAAAAATTCAGTAGATAATAAATAATAACATAGGGTAACAAAATTTATATTACAAAAAAATAAAACATGATTATTTAAAACAATTTTTTTATTTTTAATGGAATTTAATTCTTCGATAGAGAATATAAATATTTTGATTGTGGCCTTCGATAACATATAAATTCTAGTCAATGTTGTGACCACTAGGAAATGATTGTGACCACACATTGAAATGTCCATCATTAGTATAATTTTCATCTTTCCCTTTAGTGGGTTTGGTTGACTGAAGAAACATTTACCACATTATGTTTACAATACATAGAACATAAAATACATGTACATCATTTGATTCCATTATAAATTGTTTTTATTTGTTCCCTTCCTTACTTAAATCCACATTCATGACCCCAATTCATCTATATTAACAATACTACAACAATCAACCCACATTCATTGAAAAATAATAACAAGGATTTTTTTTATAATATAACTCCCATATTTTTTTGATGCTAATGTATGACTTATTTTCATAAATTTGATTTTTATACTTTGTACTATAAACAACTATAGATTTTGAAACAAGTTAAATTCCACTATTTTAGGGTATGTTTTTCAACGTGTTCAATTTTATAGAACATACAACCATTAATTACATAACCACTTTATTATAATACATACACACCTAGTCCTATATCTATCCATCGATGTTTTTCAGAAATGTAATCAATATTTTAATCTTACTCATTAAAAATAGGGTCTAGGAAACATTCTATAAACAATTTATTATGTGTATTTGATATACATATTTCAGAACCTAATAGATTCAAATTCCCCGGAAAAATTATGCGGGGTTCTACATATAGTGAAGCCTCTAAAATATCACCCAAAAATAATGTTGGGCTTGTAAAAAATATATATTTTTGATTGTGTCAACATCTATTCCGAAACAATACATCATCCACAAAGAATCCAAAGTGATGATATTTTAGTATACCAATGATTCCACACTAGAAAACAAGTCGGTATAGAATTCTATAGTTTCTCACCAATATATCACTCTACAATAAAACCATGAGAAAAACAATAATTTTTGAAATACCCTTTATAAACAACAATATATCATTCAATGGGGTGAATCCATCTATCTTGTATAAGACCCCAATGTTGGGTATTGATCAATACATGAAACATAAATTGTAACATCTTATCAAAGAACATTTGACGAAATAAAATTACTAGTTCACCTAATATTACCCTAATTTCCTTTTATATTGGCTCCATTTTTTAGGAATATACCATTTCGGTATATTTCTGTGAAAAAATAAATAGTGTTAGGTTAATGTGGGATGGATGTTCACGAGAATAATACAATGAGAATAAATATGAATTATATACTAAATTGAAACATCGCAATCAATTGACATAAAATGATTTAACATTAAATTATTCACTGATGTGATAACCTAGATATTAAATGAGTAACCATATGAATCCTTTATGTTATTTAAGGAGATGTTGAACTGATATCTCTCCTTCCTGATGGGAGAAGAATTTTTTTTCACCCTTCATTATTGCTAACTCTTCATATATTCCAATGTCAACCGTGCCCAAACCATCATTAATTCCATTTTATCATGTTCATTTTTTAATATTACAACTCCATCACTACATAAATTTTTTCAACATGAATAACATTAAGAAATTTTCTTGGGAATTGAAAATTAATGTATGGTAATTAAAAAAATTATCTCTTTTTATAAGCAGATTCATTGGTTTTTTTAAATGGATTTGAAAAAATAGTGTCCCCATATTCTAATTTCATATGAATTTGACTAGATATTAGTGGATAAAATGTTTAATGTATTTATAGACTTATATATAATGAATTATAACACTATCTTTAATTATGTCACTATGGTAGAAAACTGTGATGTAAAAAAAACACAGTCTTTGATGAATGTATCAACCTAATTGACTATGTACCATGTTTGAATATTGGAAACCCTGGAGATCTTTTTATATAATATCCTATAAAAGATCTATTTTCATTAAATCATTTATTTCCCGGAAAAACAAGAATGTCAATATGAATTCATCATTTTTGTAAGTGTCATAAAATGTAACTTCTGAATCCCACAATTATTTCAAATATTCAATCAATAGAGACAAGTATACATCAGTATCATTACCCAGTTTTTTTGTCCTGATATAACCATAAATAACATTATGTATTTTTGATCCATGTATATGAACATGGGAATGATATAATTTTCCATCGTAACTAGACTTGTACACTACATTTCCCTTTACAAAAAAAAAATTTGTTAATCCATCTGTAGATAACACAAGATGAAGGGTTATGGGACCATTTAAAAAATTCAAGATAATCATGATCAATTGTCTTCCACACAGGAGAGTATTTGAAGTGATGAAATTTCACATCTTTATTTATTATTTCTGTGGGTCACATCAAATTCCTTACCGTCTCCTCACATAAATATAGGATGCTAAATCATGGATTGATTGGAATGTACCGTAATCATTTTTAGGACCCCATAAATCTTTCTTATATAGAAAAGCACCACACATTGGTAATTCTCTAATTGATTAACTATACTTCCCGGACCCCAGTTACCCAGAGTCAGCGCATTATTACATAACATTGGAATGATCACAAAAGATCTATTTTTGAAAGGCCGATTAATTTTGTTTCCTTGGAATCACTAGATACATTCATAAATGTTACATTAAATCGTAAAGTGAAAAACGATAATAACATAGTCTCCATAGTCCACACTCATATCCCCTTTAGAATATCCCTACAGGTCAGTCATAAAATATTTTCGCACATCCTGGAAAAAATAAAACATAGAAAGGGGTGACCTTAGATACTTAGTAAAAATTACAATATAGCGGAAACATTCATAAATAAACATATACATTTAAGGCAATGTATAACTAAAAAAATCCTTTTAAACTTGAACTTCAGCATAATATAAAAAAAATAAAATTAAATAATACCATTTACTTATTCACATGGATATTATACTAGTCTAATAATCACATGAAATATCAATAACCACATTCATAATGATGGTAATGCATTATGCAAGTCTATCATAATCAGGTAGCCAAGGCCTCGTTCCAAGACTACAAATTAGATTTTTTCAAGACCTCATGCCAAGACACTAGTTTGTCTCCTGAGACCTACTGATGCATTGAGGAGCTATAGCGGGCTCCACCTGTCACTAATTAAGTCTAATATATTCTTCATATGAACATGTATAAACATAACATACACATTCGTATTAAAACAAGCATACGAAATGTCAATACTTTCTCCATAAACCGTGAATGGTATAAAAATAACACATCCACAGTAAAACATATCAGAAAACCATCAATACAAAATGGATGTTTTGAATCATAATAATCATCTTCAAATAAGATTAAAATCCATCAAAGGATGTTGACATAGATGAAATCAAAACTATTTGAGAGAAATATATTTTTTGAAATCATTTTTAAGTCACATAATTTTAAAATAAAACATTTACATTGAAAATATTTTTATAAGATTGTATGGGAAGATTCAACGATTTTATAACGGTGCAAAATAGATGCACCCTCTGTATAAGATAAAAAACATTCTTACCTTAATTTTGTCACAAATGTCAAAAAGTAACTTGTTTGGAAAATGATGGAAGGATTTCTTTTACAAAACATATAAGGTCAAATAAGGGTATAAATGAAATTAACCCATTGCCTAAAAAATAATAAAAATATTTTGAATGAAATTTTTAAGAATCATGGATGTGGATGATAAAGAGGTACCAGAAGATAATTACAAATGTATAACATTGAATAATGAAGAGGTTGTAGAATTAACCCTTACCTTGTGTATGACATGACTTGATCGTTCTTTAATATCATAAATAATCAACTATATTTAATCTCTAAATGGTTAAGAACCTTTTTCATGTTCATTATTCCTTTAATTTATTACCATGTTATGAAAAGTATGTAGTCATTTAAGTTAATAACGGTCGTTTTGTAGATCTTTGGTACTTGAGTCAACAATAAACTTCTTATAATTACAAGTTGTTCATGTGGTAAAATATCCATTGTCTCTAGAATTATATTAATGATCATGATATCATATATATCATATATATCCATTATATACATTAATTTATAATATTACATAACATTTAGATGTAAGAAATGAAATGCATCGTTCATGGAGATGGTAAGCCATACGTACGCATGAACGATACATTCATTTCTATTTTATTTTTAATAGAATTAAATCATGATGATATAAAGGTATATTATAATTCCAATATAAAATTATATATAATATTGTTTAACTCCTTCCTTTATATTTCCCACATATGGCATTAACGATTCAAATCACATTGAGGGGGTCGTAGTCCGGACATCCTAAAATGAAATTATCGTGATTACCCATAATGGAAACCATAAAGGTCTGCCATATAAGAAAAATACAGAAGCATAAGGAAAACATAAATATAATATATATCATATATTAATATAGTTACATTTTAATGTCCACCATGAATGGTGTTATAAGAATATTGAACAATCATCGTTTCGTGAGACCGTAATTCACCACCCACTGAAACAATATGTTCATTAACCATTAGACGGAGGTGAGTGTAAGTGTAAATCAAATCATTGTCATAAAAATCCTATTATATTGAATATACTGGTGTTGTAATAAATGAATGGAATAAAAATGTTATAAGGAGTTTGATAGGAAAGATGAAACAATAGAACATAAGAGAAGACATTACCTTAAAATCAGGTAACTCTTTTTGATTTGAGACAAAGGATTATTTTGGAAAACTTATGCCCAGTGTGAGGATTCTAGGAGTAAGAGAGGGAAGCTGATATAGTATTTGGGTAGAGTCTGGTCGAGAAAAATGGCTTTGAATGTGTAAATAATGTGGTATAGGTGGGGTCCTTTGATAAGAGGAGAGGAGGGGCTCTTTTGAAAAGATTGAAATGTTACTTTATTATGAAATTATTTTCGGATTTTAAAGGTCCCACAATGATATATTTCAAGGATAAGGTGATAAGGGTCCTAAATCCACCCAATAAATATGATTTAGACAAGTGTAAGTCTTATATTTTACCATATTATTTCATTTTATTTAAATATTTCATTATTGAGGTAATCACTGCATCATCATGGTGTCATAAATAAAATTTTTCATTTCTGTGTAATAATTATAAACAAAATACCATGATGTATTAAATCATTTTATATTTCCAATGACTATTTATACTCTATGGGATCATTCATGTAGACAAAATTAAAAAAATTTTCTTAGGTGTCACATACTTTTGTTATATTTTCCCTTTTTAAGAAATAAAATGATAAAATGTCACTATCACACAAAAGTGATTTCATGGGGCCCATAAGATGGCACAAGGCATCCCATGGTCGGCCATGACACATACAATACAATTAGGACAAATTTGGATGTCATTTTATATTATTATGATATTATTTCATTACCCATAACTACCCGATTACTAATTAATCATGATAATTAGAGTTAATTGTCGTCGTTACTATTCATAATGTCAAA
Source organism: Viscum album (assembly GCA_963277665.1). Classification (NCBI taxonomy): domain Eukaryota; kingdom Viridiplantae; phylum Streptophyta; class Magnoliopsida; order Santalales; family Viscaceae; genus Viscum; species Viscum album. Next base: position 1,913,395,198 of record OY728125.1, on the reverse strand, counting down.
AACAAAAGATTCTTAATTAAATAATTTGGACCTTATGATTCCAAATATGGAATCCATTTTATTGAATTATAATCACAAAAATTTCAGTAGTTAATTTTAAAAAAAATTCATATTGTTAAAACAAATAGTGTGTTTTTAAGCAACAATATCAATCAAACGATTGACAACTGATTATGTCCAATTTCACAGTGAAATTAATTCTAATGAACTAAATTTGATAAAACGGTAACAATATATTCTAATTATACTTTAAAATCATTAAATAGTATAATTTATCACTTTAAATTATTTTTATTAAAAAAGTTGTTTTTAATTAATGATTTTTATTTTTCACAATTCATAAAAAATTGGATGTTCTCAGAAAAATACCAAAAATTCAACTTAGGCTAATTTTGATATTAAGAATCCAAAAATTAAGTCCAATTTCAAATATAAAATTTATAAAATTTTAAAAAGTGGGTATTACTATTCATAACGGCTACTTTGGTTGGTCGCGGTGTGTTAGAACTCGAGGTTGTGTAGAACACATGCTACTGTATTATTAAAAGAGAAGTGTACCATGAATGATTGGGGTATTATATTCTTATCTCATTAATATAATTTAATCCTCAAAATTTCTAGAATATTACTTCATAAAAATACTTGGGTGGTTCTTAATCATAATTTCCTCAGGTTCCCACGTTGCCTCTTCCATATTATGGTTCCTCCAAAGATCATTTTTCAGACATGTCGTACGTTTTCTCAGCACTTGTTCTCTCATATCCAGAATTCGGATAGGCTCCTCACAATAAGACAATGCATGTTATAGTCTTAATTCCTCATTGATGAGTACATGCGTTGGGTCAGGCATGTATTTTCTCAATAGTGATACATGGAACACATCGTGAACTTTAGAGAGACTTGGAGGCATTGCCAAATGGTAAGCTACAACCCCAATTCGTTCTAGAATTTCGAATGGTCCAATATACCTGGGACTTAATTTTCCCTTCCTACCAAATAGTTTAACTCCCTTCCATGGAGATACATTCATAAAACATGATCTCCTCCTAGAAATTCCAAATCCTTCCTTCGTTTATCGGCATAGCTCTTCTACCTACTTTGAGCTACTTTGATGTGGTTTTGGATTACCTTTAACTTTTACATTATTTTCTCCACCAGTTCTAGGCCTACAAGTTTTCTTTCACCAACGTCATCCCAGCAGGTTGGTGTGTGACATCTCTTTCCATATAATGCATCATATGGTGTCATCTGAATACTTAAATGGAAGCTATAATTATAGAAAAATTCCACCAGAGGTAAATATTTAACCCAAATACCCTGAAAGTCATGTGAGCATGATCTCAACATGTCTTCTATGGTTTGAATAGTCCGTTCTGATTGTCCATTTGTTTGAGGGTGGTAGGAAGTGCTCAAATAAAGTTCAGTATCCAGGAATTTCTGAAGACTTTTCCAAAATCATGATGTAAATTGGGGATCACGATCCGAAAAAATTGATAGGGGTACACCTTGAAGTCTTAAAACATTGTTAATATATAGTCTTGCTAAATGTTTAAGTGGTAAATCTTCCCTTATCGCAAGAAAATGTGTTGACTTTGTAAGACGATCAACAATGACCCATATTGCATCATTCCTTCTAGGATACTTTGGTTGTCCCATGAAAATGTCCATAGTTATATTATACCATTTCCACTCAGGTATGGGAAGTGGTTTCATAACTCTTCCAGGAAGTTGCCTCCCAGCTTTCACTTATTGAAAAACCATGCATCTTGACACGATATCATCAATGTCCCTCTTCATGTTGCCCCACCAAAAAATGTTCCTTCTTGTCCCTATACATAATAGTTCTACCCGGGTCTATAGAGATATTGGAACTATGAGCATCATCCAATAATTCCCTTTCTAGACCATCTATATCAGGAACAAAAAGCCCCTTTCCAAATTTGAAAATTCTATCTTCATACACAAAGTCACCCAATCTCTCATCATTCACAACTTTAATCTTCTTTTGAATCACTTCATCATCGGTTTGAGAACACTTAATCCTTTCTAGTAAAGATGGTTTGGAAAACTTTGAAAAAGCCATGATGTTTCACCTTCTATAGTTATTCACATCTCCTTCTTCACTAGATCTCTGAAAATAGGATCCCTTTCAATTATCATATTGTTCATAACTCCATGATCTTTTTTGCTCAAAGCATCTGTCACCTTATTTACCTTCCCTGGGGGTTTTTGTATTTTACAATCATAATCCTTCAATAATTCTAGCCATCTCCTTTGCCACATGTTGAGTTCCTTTTTGTGGGAAAATATACTTCAAACTCTTGTGATCAGTATAAATCTCACATTTTTCACCATAGAGGTAGTTTTTCCATATCTTCAATGCAAAGATCACAGCTGCTAACTTGAGATCATGAGTAAGATATTTTTTTCAGGAATTTTCTACTGTCATGATGAATAGGCAATAACACTATCATTCAGCATAAGGACACAACCAAGTCCTTTCTTCGATGCTTCACTATAAATAATGAACCCATCATTCCCCGATGGTAGAGTAAATATAAGAGCATTGACTAATATTCACTTTAGTTATTTGAAACATTCTTCACACGCTTTTTTTTAGAAAAAATATAACCCCTTTACGTGTGAGATTTGTTAATGGGTTAGCCAGTCGTGCAAAATTCTGGACAAAATGTTGATAATAACATGTTAAACCAATATAACTGCGTACCTCAATTATACTCATTGGTGCTGGACATTCATGAATTTATCTTGTCAGAAAAGGATCAATAGAGATTCCATCCTTCGAGAAAGTATGGCTTATAAAAGAGATCTCATGAAGCCAGAATTCACTCTTGATAAAATTCTCATATAATTTGTGTCTTCTAAGAGTTTTTAGGATAATGCGCAAGTGATATTCATGACCTTAATAGCATTTGGAGTATACCAAAATATCATCAATAAATACCACTACAAAATCATTGGGATATTCTTTGATAACTCTGATCATTACATCCATGAAAACAGAGGGTGCATTAGTCAGCTTAAAGGAATTACTGTAAACTCGTAATGCCCATACCTGGTTCGAAATTCTGTCTTTAGAATGTCTTCATTCTTCAAACACAACAGATGATATCCATATCGATGGAAAATCCTTGAAAAGTATTGATCTCTATGTAGTTGGTCAAATAAATCATCACTGCGAGGGAGGGGATACTTGTTCTTTATTGTTATAGCATTGATCTCACTGTAGTCGATACATAATCTCATATATCCATCAATTTTTTAACAAAAAGAATAGGGGCTCCACATGGAGAAAAACTGGGAGAATAAATCCAGTAATACTCAATCCATCTAGTTGTTTCTTTAGTTCAACTAATTCCATAGTGGACATTCTATAAGGGGTCTTCGATATGGGCCTTGAACCGGGCATTAGCTCAATAGAAAACTCAACTTCTCATTCTGAAAGATTCCCAGGAAAATCATCTAGAAACACATCAACATATTATCTCACTGTAGGTACATACTACATTTGAACATTCCCTTCCTCACCCACAGTTATTTCATTCTATTCCTCCCTAATAAGTGAATTTAGTTGAGCAACTGAGGGTGGATCTAGATAAGAATTAGGTGGTGATGATTCTCCTCTAAAGATAAGCTGTTCCTAATCATCATAAAAAATTGTATCCTCATTCTTCTTAAAATAAATCTTCGCATCATGGTCTGAAATCCGATACTTAATGAGGATTATATCAAATTCAATAATGGGTCTGATGATGAAATCCATAGATAAAGAAAATTTATGTGCTCTAATGGGAACTGATTCACAAAAAATTGTTGTAATGATACTTCCCTTAGGAGTTTTGACTGGAAACTCCCTTGTTGAATCAATTTGGAAATATCTAATTTTCTTATCAAACTAGGATGATATGAAACAATTCGATGATCCAGAATCAAATAAAGCATTTTCTAAACTTTAGGAAACCATTAAATTACCTGCCACCAAGTATTTCGGAGCTTCTACCTCAGCAGTAGTGATATCATAAGCTTGGCCTTGATCCCTTTGTCATTTCTGAGGTATGTTCCCCTGACGCTTAGGAAATTCATTTGCGTAATGTACCATCTATCTACAATTATATCATTCCACATTGATATCTTTTCTCTTTCCCTTGCAATCAAGAACTTGGTAGCCTTTTTTACTACACTTGTAACAGACTCTCATTCTCTTCAAGCAAGTACCGGGGTGTTTCTTCCCACATTTACTACCGGATGTATAATCAACTTTTCCCTTCTTCCCATTATTTCCATTTCTAGAGTGGTTAGTAGATCTATTATTCTCTTGTTTTTACTTAAAGTCATAAGACATAGAGAATTCCTTTTCGGTCTTGATAGAACATGAGACAACATCTTCGTACGACGAGAATGTTTTTGAAACATAGGCTAGACGGAGAAATGGTTTTAACCCATCAAATAAACGATCAATCTTACTTCTTGGGTTACATATATAATCTGCTGCATGCCTCTCTAACCTTGAAAATTTTGACTAATACTTTGAGACATTCTCATCCTTCTCTTGCCTCAGACTCAGAAATTGTCTATCCATATCAGCTCGATGGTCATGAGGAAAGTATTTTTCTAAGAAAATCTCTTTGAACTCCCTCCATTCCATATTTTATACTTCATCATCTTCCATCGTGTTTTTTATCAAGGACCACCATTGATCATCATCTCCAGTGAGGTGATAATCTTCAATGAAATCTTTTTCCATTTCACTACTCCCCAAAGCCTAAAATATTTTTTGTAGGGAATTTATCCATTGGTCAGCTACTAATGGATTTGTACCCCCATTAAATTTTGGTGGTTGTTGCCTCAAGCAGCAGTCTAACATTAATCCTCCACATTGCGGATCATGGTGCTCCTTAAGTGTAAGGTTATTATTCATAACCTGAGTGAGTTATCCCAGAATGGTGATAAGCTGATCAACACCAGTTGTATCACCAGCTCTATTATAATTATCATGAGTAGGAGGGAAATCCCTACATGGAGTGCGTGTATTGTTACAGTTTACAGTCTTTCCACTAGGCCCCATTTCTAAACAATGTCATAAACTAGATCAGTTTATGCATCAAAATACATAATTCCATACTTGCAAACCACTTAAAATAAATTGAACAGTTTATGGATATATTCCATAAGCATAAAAATGTTTTCTTTGAGGAATTATATACTCATAAAGCATTCATAATGGTTTATAAAGAAAATTAGAGTTTTCCAAAGCATATCCCCCAGGAGTGTCATAACAAAGAGTGCATCAAGGCCCGTTGTCGTGCACTAGTTCCCGTTAGAGTATAGCTCAAAGCGATGTTTTCGGGTTTTACCCCTAATTACATCTGTGCTAGAGCCGCCTCTACCTGCTTGTGTCATGATATAGATGTATTGTTTTGTAACCTCAGAAAATTACTATAATACCAAAATTCTAGGAAGTTCATCTATACTAATTTTCAAAGTCTAATTTAGGGCTATGTTCACTAATCAGAGTTTATCTAAAACTAGCTTCCAAGGTTAGTACTAAACTGCCTCTGATACCATATGTAATGCCCTGACCCCAGTTACCCAGAGATGGTGCATTATAATATAACATTTCCAAGATCACAAAAGATCATGTCTTGAAAGACGGACTAGTTTAGTAGCCTTGGAAACAATAGATACATTCATAAATGTTACATTACATCATAAAGTGAAAAACTAAAATATCATAGTCTCCATAGTCCACACTCATATCCCCTTCAGACTATCCCTGCAGGTTAGTCATAAAATATTTCTTCACTTCCTAGGAAAAATAAAACATAGAAAGGGGTGAGCTCAGATGCTTAGTAAGGATAACAATATAGCAGAAACTTTCAAAAATAAACATTAACATTTAAGGAAATGTATAACTAAAACAAAATCCTTTTAAACTTGAACATCATCATAAAATAGAAAAAATAAAATGAAATAATTTCATTTACTTATTCACATGGATATTCTACTAGTCGAATAATTGAATGCAATATCAATAACCACTATCATAATGATGTAACGCAAAATACCAGACTATCATAACTACGTAGCCAAGGCCTCGTGACAAGATTACAAATATGATTTTTCCAAGGCCTCCTACAAAGACACTAGTTTTTCTCATGAGACCTACCGATGCATCGAGGAGCTATACCGGGCTCCACCTTTCACTTATTAAATCCAATGCATTCCTCATATGAACATGTTTAAATATAAAATAAACATTCGTATTAAAACCTACATACGAAATGTCAATAATTTCTCCATAAATCATGAATGGTATAAAAATAACATATCCACACTCATCATATCACAAAACCTTCAATACAATATGGATATTTTTAATCATAATAAATCAACTTCAAATGAGCTTAAAATCCATCAAAGGATGTTGACATAGCTGAAATCAAAACAATTTGAGAGAAATATCTTTTTTGAAATCATTAAAAAGTCACATAATTGTAAAAGAAAACATTTAACTTGAAAATAATATTATAAGCTTGTAAGGGAAGAATCAAATATTTTATAATGGCAGAAAATATCCGCACCCACCATATATGTTAAAAAAACATTCTTACCTTAATTTCGTCGAAAATGTCAAAAAGTACCTTGTTTGGAAAATGATGAAAAGATTCCTTTCAAAAACGTTTAAGGTCAAATAAGGGTATAAATGACTTTAACCCATTGTCTAATAAATTGTAAAAAAAATTTGAATGACATTTTTAAGAAACATGGATGTTAATGATAAAGAGGTCTCAGTAGAGAATTACATATGAACAACCTTGAATAATAAGAGGTTGTAGAATAAACCCTTACCTCGTGTCCGACTTGACTAGATTGTTCTATAATCTCCTAAATAATAAACTAGAGTTAATATATACTTTTTAAGAACATTTTTCAAGTTCATTATATCTTTTATATAACTTATTACCATGATTTGAAAATTTTGTAGTCATTTAAGTTAATAACGGTCATTTTGTCGATCTTTGGTACTTGAGTCAACAATAAACTTCATATAATTAAAAGTTGTTCATGTGGTAAAATATCCATTATCTATAGAATTATAATAATTATCTTGATATCATAAATATATTATATATCTAGTATATACATGAATTTATAATATTACATAACATTTAGAGGTATGAAATGAAATGCACCGTTCATGGAGACGGTAAGACATACGTACGCATGAAGGCTACTTTCATTTCTATTTCATATTTAATGGAATAAAATCATGATTATATAAAGGTATATTATAATTCAAAATAATAAGACATATAATATCATTTAACCCCTTCCTTTATACGTCCCACATATGACATTAATGATTCAAAACACTTTGAGGAGGCGGTAGTCTGCACTTCCTAAAATTAAATTATCGTGTTTACCCATAATGGAAACCATAAAAGTATTCTATATATGAAAAATACAGAAGAATAAGGAAGAAATAAATATAATATATATCATATATAAATATAGTTACATCTTAATGGCCACCATGAAAGGTGTTAAAGGAATATTGAACAATCATCGTTTCGTGAGGCAGTAATTCACCACCCACAGAAACAGTAAGTTATTTAACCATTAAACAGAGGTGTGTGTAAATTAGAATCAAATAAATCTCATAAAAACATCCTATTATATTTAATATATCGGTGTTTTTATAAAATAATGGAATAAAAATGGTTTAAGGAGTTGGAGAAGCAAAATAAAACACAAGAATATAAGAGAAGACATTACCTTAAAATCGGGTAACTCTTTTTTATTTGATCCAAAGGATTCCTTGGGAAGACTTATGCCCAAAGTGAGGCTTCTAGGAGTAAGAGAGGGTAGTTGGTAGAGTATTTGGGTAGAGGTTGGATGATCCAAATTGTTTTGAAGGTGTGAATAAGGTGGAAGAGTTGGGGGCCTTTTATAAGAGGAGAGGAGGGGCTCTTTTGGAAAGATTAAAATGTTATAATATTATGAAATGAATTTTAGATTTTAAAGGTCCCAAAATTATATATCTAAGGGTTAAGGTGATAACAGTTCGAAATAAACCCATAAAATAGTTTTTAGTCAAGTGTAAGTCTTAAATTTTACCTTATCTTTTCATTTTATTTAAATCGTTCATTATTGAGGTAATCACTGCATCATCATGGTGTTATAAATAAATTTATTTATTTAATGTCTAAAAATAATAAAAAAAATACCATGATGTAGGAAAAATATCTTTAGCTTTCAAATTAATATTTATAGTCTAAGAGATCATTTATGTTGACATAACTAATTGTTTTTTACTTAGGTGTTACATACATTTGTTATATTTTCTGTTTTTAAAAAATAAAATGATAAAATGTCACTATCACACAAAAGTGATTCCATGGGGTCCCTAAGTCAGAACAAGGAAACCCATGGTCAGCGATGACACATAAAATAGAATTATGACACATTTTGGGGTCATTTTATATTATTATTATATTATTTCATTATCCTTAACTACCCGATTACTAATTAATCATGATAATTGAAAATAATTGTCGTTGTTACTATTTATAATGTCAAAAACAAAACAGTCTTAATTACATAATTTTGACCTTCTGATTATAAATATGAAATCCATTTTACCAAATTCTAAACATAGAAATTGTAGTGATTAATTTAAAAAATTATTCCCGCTATGAAAACAAATACCGTGTTTTTAAGAAACAATATCAATCAAAATATTGACAATTGTTTATGATAAATTTCGAAGTGAAATTAATTCAAATGACCAAAATTGGATAAAATGGTAAAAATATATTCTAATTATAAATTAAAACAAATGAATATCATAAATTATCACTATAAATTATTTTGATTAAAAAATTTGTTTTTAATTAAAGTTTAGTATTTTTCACTATTAATAAAAAAATTCAAGTTCTCAGAAAAATACAAAAAAAATCAATATAAGCTAATTTTGATATTCCGAATCCAAAAATGAAGTCCAATTTGAAAAATAAAATTTATTAAATTTCAAAAAGTGGGTATTACTATTCATAATGTCTACTCTGATTGGTCGTGGTGTGTTAGAACTCGAGGTTGCATACAACACACGCTATTGTATTATTCATAGAGAAGTGTACCATGAAAGCTTAGGGTGTTACATTATCTGACCTTGAGAAATAGTATAGAGTCATTTGAGCAATAATTTATTCTTTCTGAGAGAATACGTATCCTAAATAGCATTTTTTAGAATAGTTTTTTCATCCTGGGAGGCAATTCTCTTTTGGGATCATATCATTCAAGAGTGAAAGTAGCTCAGTAAAACTAACAACACTCCATCTGTTTACTAATTTAAAATTATAAATCATCTGTATGGATAGAAATACTATATATCTAGTGCAACCAACATACAATATTGTATTTTAACATCTCTTTAACTTCTTTATTTTTACAATCACAATGTTTTTCATAAACAATCATTGTGATTTCTCCAATAAGATCTTAATCATCAGTCGACTTGTAATGACATCCTCGATATGGTCTTATTTATTTTCAATACATGTAATCATATTAGATTATATATATAATTATGTGTAATACCGGTCATTATCCATATTCATTTTTCCACCATTTCAATTCCACCATTTAGTGATTTGACCAATTTTGTGATATATCAAATGGTCTTCCAACTCATCTAAAAAAATTCCTCTTGAATAATAAAAATTTACAATACGAAAAAGGATTTGTGAAGGTTTTTTGGAATGATCATTTTCAAACCAGGTAATCTCTTTTACCTAATCTTCATACTCATTTTTCATAAGATGGGATACCACCCATTCTCTATTGTTTTCCATTATATATTATTTGTTAATATTAATATTTTTTAAAATATATACATGAAATATGTTCCATTGAATATTTATCTCTTGAATTTATTGATAGAAAATGGAATGATTGAAAAATGGTGTATCATCCCACATGATAAAAAACAAAAACTTAGTGGGGAAAATTTATAAATTTATTGATGGGGATTTCAATATTAAAAAGTATTTTTCAGTTCTTATTTTTAAGGATAAAAATTATTTTTGTATGATTCTAAATGAAGTACGAATTTACATTTACATTATAAAAACTATTGAAATACGAATTTTGAATGTAATAATGGAATTATAAAAAATAAAACCGAATTATTCTAAAAAAAATTTCATAATAAAAAATATCGATATTTAATAAAACAATGTTTAATAAAAATTATTTATTTTTTAAAATACTTTCAAAATTGAAATGAAATTTATTAATGTATATAATTATTAAAATCTTTAAAAAATTGAGAAATGATTATTCATCTAAAATTATATATATGAGATACCCTTATATGGGAAGAATCATATTTCGAATGAACTATATAGAATACAATGATTCATTATAAATTAAATTATAATTTTTTTTATGATTTTCCTTATTAAAATTTAATATTTAGTTCTATTAAGTCATCTAAAATCATTTACAAATTATTAACATGTTATTTCATCACTACACGGAAAACAAAAAAACCCAATCCCTCTTATCCAATCAACCACAAAACATGACATTACATCACTACACCATCGCACGACCATAGTCCAAACAAATCATTTCCTCCCCAAAACACAAATTTATACTATGAACATCATCATTTACACGTACCATACCCACTAACCAAATACACAGTGCCACCCCACAACACGGATACACACTATCCATGTGACCACCCACAACATTACTTGACATTGACTCCCTAGAGAATGACCTAAGATAATTCATCAACCCACACTCAACCCAAGTGTCATAAAAATGTATAATAAGTCAAATGAAAAAAAACAAAACACATTAGTGGATCATTTGAATATGAATCCATGAAATCAATATTGTATAACAGAAATACTTATAACCAATCACCAACGAGCATCCATCGAAACTTATACATCAATGTAGGGTGAAGAGGGATATCATATCTTCGAAAAACGCATCTCGTAAATGTGAAAGTGGACATTTAAAATGTATCATAATGTATTAATATAAAATAAACAAATTATTTCCATTGTATTCAAAGCTAGGGTGTTGATAAAGAGAAGACATGGGAAGTCGGCGTGAGACGCACATAGATAAATCAAGGACGAGAGTTCAGTTAGTTGAGAAAAATTAAACTCAACCAGGATATGTGAAAATGATATGAAGGATTATTAGTTCTTTGTAATTTTACATTTGTGGTTGATTTGTCTTATATTCCCTACAACAACAATTTTTCCATATTTATGTTATTTTAATATCAAACTCTTTTGGTCTATTGATTTATCAGTGGATATAAATGTTTAAATATAATTATAAAATTACAAATTTAGTACATATATTTATTATAATATCATAATTACAGATATATATATTGTTGTTTATAAATAAATTTACAAATAAATATATTAATATATATATATATATGTATAATTATAAAATTATTTATTTATTTATTAATATATACATATATAAATTAATAAAATTATAATAAAAATATTTATTGATATTTTATCATTATTTAAATATATAAAGATTATTATATTCATAATCAAAAATAAATATATTTAAAAATTATTTATATATAATAAGAAGTTTTAATAATAAAAATGATAAATATAATATTTATTTAATTATTATTATTGTGAGATTAAAATTTTTTAAATATATATATATTACTTTATAATTTTATAAATATGTTTTAAAATAATATATAAATATATATATCAATTATTAATAATTATATATTATAATTTATCATATTTATAATAATTCAAAAAAAATTTATTTTAATTTATGTATATAAATAAAAACTATTTCCTAAAATAAATATAAATTTTTTATAAATATTAATAATATTACATATTCAAAATATTTATAATTAATTATAATAGTGCGGATAAACCAATCATTTATTAGTGCTTCTAAATTACTGATAAAGGATACAACATTATCACCACTTTCTTTAGTTTTGATAAACATGACCATTATTATTGCCTTTTTATTGCACTGATAACTGTGAGACATTTATCTGTGATTTATTCTTAGTGTTGATTAAAGATGGTGCTTGCTTTTCCCAAATCAGTTTTAGTGTCCATATGAACTATTTTTCTAAGTCTCTTGGACACATGATAAAAAAACAATTCTAAATAATTTTTTGGTTGTTTTAGAGAAAATATTTACATATATTTTAAAATCACAGAGTATCATGAAAGTAACAAAAGTAATATTTTTTAAAGGTTGAAATAATCTAAATTATATGGATAGTTTAGTAAGAATGATATTTGGTTGTAGAAAATTTCATTCATTGTTGAAATTGTTAGTAAAAATGAAAAAAAATATTGATGTTGTTAAATAAATGCTTACGAGGAGTGGCCAAGTCCTACAAATATCCCTGAGATTATAAATATTATTCCATTAGTCTGTAGTTATTGATTGCTTGTTGAAATCATTTCTCTGTTATCTAGACCACTATCTAAGATATCCCAAGGTGGGTTTTAGGATTATCTAGACTATAAAATATGTTGTTTGGTTTCAGTAACAGATAAGAAGACTAGTCAATTCACTTATTTGGGCCCTTCCATCAATAAATGGTAATTTTTTTATCTAAATTGATGATTCATTAAATTTACATGGTTGTGTCCTGATGCGTAATGAAAATATCATTACCTATGTTACACGTCAGTTGAAAACTCAATAGTTAATTAACCTTACGCTTGATTTGGAATTATATGTTGTTAGTAAATCATTATAAGTACGATAGTATCATTTTTATGAAGTGATGATTGAAATATATACCAAGAAAAATATTAAAGTATAAATTAACTTAGAAATAGTTGAAAATTATATAAATAAGGTGGATATAAACGATCAGGGATTGTGATTTCAAGATTTATTATCATCGTGAAAAGTAAAAAAAAGTTTTTCGGTGAATTGATATTAAAAAATAATGCTAAAATAATCATGTTATTCTTGAAAAGTGATCCCTTTTTTAACCATTTGATGATTTTTGGCACATATGTTATGGATATGAGGACCCTCTCTATTTTTTAAGGTTTTAATGCAGTTTTCTTGGTCATAATAAAATATCAAAGCATAGAATATGGATCAATCTATGAAAGAAAAGTTAGAATCCATTATGAATATTATGTTTCAATATTTTAATTTTGATGAAGAAATTTTTTTATATATTGGAAAAATATTTTTTTCCCTTTTGAATCACACATGAGGAAAGAGTTATTAACTAAAGCCCATAGTTATCTTTTTTCCATTCCTATTGATATCAATAATATGCATGGACACCGTTATGAGTATTACTAATGGTATGGAATGAATATATATATTTCCTAATTTCTATTAAATTGTTTTAAATGTCAATGGGTTAATGAAAGGGAGATATTTACCCAAGGGGATGCTACAACGCTTTCAACTACAGTAGTTAAAATGGATGACTATACTTATGGATTTCATGGTAGGATTTCCAATATATTCTCTTGTTAATTGTGTGATATTGGTTATTGTGGATTAATTTAAAAAATATTGACATATCATTCCCATTCAAGATACAATGTATCAAGATCATTATTATAGAATGTATTTAAAATAGATTTTTAGGTTACATTGATAGTCATTCTCCATTGTATCAGACTATGATCCTAGGATAACATTAAATTTTTTTAAATTAATTAAAGATGTCCTTGAGTACTGAATTATAATTTTGTACAACAATTCATCATTTGTATGAGGGTCTATTTGACTGGATGATTTTGACCATCTGGGATATGATTCATTATTTCTCAATGAATTAATAGGGATGTTGGGTTAGATGTCTTTCTCTGGTTGAGTTTTCATATAATAATAGTTTTCATTGTAGTATATAAATGGCATATTTTAATGAAATATATGGATAGTGGTGTCAAAAACCCCTTTTATGATGACGTAGATGAATGGAAGCTAATGGGACTAGAGTCGGTAGAGTAAATGATATATAAATTTTAGTTGATTTAGTGGAAAAAGAAGACATCTCAAGATATATAAGAAATTTATCTAGATAACTGGAGAAAATATATTTCATTCTATGTAGGTGATCTTCTGTTTATAAAATGTCCATCATGAAAAAGTGTAATTCAATTTTCTAGGAAAGTGATATTGAGTCAATGTTTCAATGGACCATATAAAATCCTCAAGACGGTTTGATCAGTTTCAAACCAAAGTAATTTACCAAAGTTGTAATGTCCCCAACCAAAGTGAAAAAAAATTTGTGCCTCAATCCAGGTCATCACATTACCATAAGAGCACCCCCCCCCCTCATATTCTAGAGGTATCCTTATAGTAGTGTGGGTCATTATTAGTCACATTGGGAGACTATAACTTCTTAACAAATTAATCCACATCATAAAACATATAAATAGAGAAGCCAACATGATATAATAATTGAATATGAAAAAATATATGTTCCCCAACTATGTATAAACCACATGAAATAGTAAATATTTCATGTTATTCTAAAATTCCAACTGAATAAACCCTAAATAGTGAAAAAAGGTTTAATCCTTATATGGTCAATACATCATGACTGGAATTCATCCAGGCATGTACCTTGTTCAACTCATCTTTCTATCATCGAGCCCTTTCCCTTGTCCTGACCGACAAGCATGAAATATTCTCATGTAACCAATGGTAGAGCATGTAGGGAGTGAGTAAAATTAAGTAGTCCACCACCAACGGTGTCTATAAATATCCAGTCTATCAGATATTGAACGAATGTATAAGTAAATAAAAACAAAGTAAAGAAAATTCGGAGCCAATAGTTTACTATTACTACTTATCTATACAGACTAATGTGACAATTATTTATATCTCATTCATTAGTAGTCCATCATTAATCACATTATCTTCATGTAATTCATCATTTTCATAAGGGAATTAGTATGTCCCCAAATCACTATGGATGGAATATCAAATCATCACAATATCATCATCTCGAAGCCTCAGTCCACATAGAGTGCAACCATTATGGGAGTAAAGCTTTGTCCCCTTCCCTAACCCATGAATTGTTGGAGGATTTAGAGAATCAATCTAACACGAACCATGGGAGGAGCCTCAGTCCATTATCCCACAACTCAAACCATGTGAATATGCATATCCATCCATTGACGACACAAAAAAATGGAATCACAACCAAACACTACCAGAACATTCGATAATAAATATCCATTACAGAAATCATGGTCAAGCATATTATACCATACATATTTTCACATTTTCTATTTACCCCACCTTTCCCATTTAGCCATAATCCCATTAATTATACCATTATCAAATTAGCATATTCACCATTTAACATGCACAAACTCACTTAGGAATATCTAAAATATTTAATAATCCTTTTAACTCTCCCGGATTAACCAATACCACATTTTGAATTCCATTATGAATATCAGCACACACAATAGGGTATCAACACAGTCCCACAAAAACCTTAAACATATTTAGCTAATTCTAGGTTTGAAAAGTGTTGGTGCACCCGACGAGTTACCATCAGTAGGTCATGTATTCTTTTATGAATCCCTTGGGAACCGTGAGTGGTTCCAATTGTCATTTTTACATTCATTATACGAAAACTCATCGAAATATAAATATCACAGTAAGGTAAAACAATGAAATAAAACCAAGTCAGAAAAAATCACAAACGAAACTATGGGATCTAACTTGTGGAACACCTACATTGAATTTGTCGATGAACACTCCCCCAATCATATCCACAGATCCCAATTCAACCAACCATTTATTACTAACCTAGATCTCACTAGAAAAAGAGGGTTATAGAGTTATATATGTAGGTGGGTGGTAGATGCAAACAATAATCAGGAAGAGGAAGAAAATAGGTGATTAGACATACCCGAATCTCCGATTCGCAAATAACGGCATTCCAATTAACCAATGAATGAAATAATATCACCCTTGTGTGCTATATAAATATTTGGTTCGTCACTAAGGTATAGGGGAGAATAAAAGATAAAAATATAGAGTGAGCCTTAAAATCGGCTAATGGAATTTTTTTAAATTTTAAACCATTATTGGGAGGCATGGTTTTCCCAACTGTGCACAATCCTTGCGAGCCCTACTATAACAAAATCACCCCTCACATGGTTTCTTGGGAATTCCACATTGTTATCATAACCATGTGGTAACCATGTGAAATCCTATGAAAAATGTTTCTTAATTACCTGTGATGCTCGGAAGCATTTGCACTAATCATTGATAAAACATGCAACATGCCCGAAAACTCATTTTCCTCCACTATCCTGCCCCAAACCCCATGTACACCCTCGAACATTCTCCTGAACATTCGGAATAATTATAAAAAAATAAGGGATTTTATATAATGAATAAATAAAAAAAGAATTAAAAAGTCCAGGATCTTAGAACCTCAACACCATAGGATAGATCGTCCTAGAACCGATCTTTTCGAGCATCATTGATAATCCGATGAAAATAGGTCTACCCACTGGGTCCAAATATATGATCCTCACTCCCATGTTTCATCTAGAATGTTTCCATTCTTCCGTAGAAAATAAAAAAATGTTACAACTTTACCTTGTGAATCCTTCTCCATTTGGAACATAATATGAACCAGATGCTCGATGAAGGAAACATTAGGCTCAAGATCAACATCCTCAACATTTATCACATGTGATGGATTAGGTTGATCCGATCAATGTATTAAAACATGAAATAAATTATGAATACAATTGTACTATTGTGGAAGATCAAGCTGGTAAGCCTCCACTCTGATCCTGTCCACAATCTCAAATGACCCTACATTCATCGGACCAACTTTACCGACCTCCATATTCAAATGTGACCCGGCCTTGGTGGAACCCAATGAAATACACTATCACTCAACCATAACTTGATAGATCAATGATATTGATTTGTATACGACTTATGCCTACTCTAAAGTGTTTCCATCCACTTCTAAATCAACCTAACCTTGTCATACGTCTCCATCACTATACTCAATCACAAGAGCATAGAATCCACATATTTTAACCAACCTAATAAAGATCTACACGAAATCCAATAGATTTCCTCCAAAGGTTCCATATGAATTGTAGCTTGAAAACTGTTGTTGTATAAAAACTCAACCAGTGGAACATGAGTTTCTTATAAACCACCAAAATCCAGAGCACATGCTCTCAACATTTCTTCCAATATCTAAATTGTATTCTCGGACAACCCATCCATTTATGGGTGATAAAATGTACTAAAAAACCTTGGTACTATGAGCCTTCTGTACATCCTTCAAGAAACAAAATGTTAAATGTGGATCATGTTCTGAAACAATGGTTCTCAGTAGACCATGCAACCTCACTATATATTGATCATATAACTGACCCAATAGGTTAACAGTATTAGTTTCCCAGATCAGCAATAAATTTGTATCTTTATAAAACCAATCCACAATGTCCAATATTGAATCGTTCTTTAAAGGCATACTAAGAGGACCTACGATGAAGTCCATAATTCTGTCATTCCACTACCATTCGAGAATGGGAAACGAATCTATCATCCCTCATTGATGTGGATTCTTGGCCTTCACTTGTTCATAGGTAATGCATAATTCCACAAAATACAAAAACTCATTATTAATTTTGAGAAACCAATACTACCGATGAAGATCACGAAACGCTTTAACAAATGAAGGATGTACTACTTACTTTGATGCATGAAAATCATACATCAACCCATCACGTGCACCCACCGGTACCCCAACATTGACCTAAACACAGAAAACTACATCAGTACCAAAATAAAAACTAGAAAGAGACTTTCCACCTATATGACATTCCTTAATTTCAAATCACTCTTGGTCATCTAGCTGACTATCCTTAACTTAGCACAAAATCATATACATAAATGCTAAATATGCAGGGGCCAATTTTTTATTCCCATATTGTGCATCCATGTTTAGCTATGCAAACATAGACATCATTTTCCATTCAGAGAATGATTTCTCCACAACCTGATTCTCAGTCATCCGACCTAGAGAATCTAGAACAGTATTCCCTTTCCCATGTGTGTAAACCAACTCAAAGTCAAAGATTGTATATAATCAGCCCACCTTCACATTGGATGATTCAATTCCTGATGAGATAATATGTTATTTATAATTTTGTGATATTTAAATAACTTAAATCATCACCACAACAGGTAGATACTAAAAAAAATTAAATGAAAAAAGATATAGTTTTAGCTTGAGATCAGGGGTAGGCTAATTTCATTCATGAGGCCTCATCTATCTGAAACCATAAGCTACAACCCAATCATCCTACATCATCACATCCCAGCATCCCACACAAGGTAGATCACTAAACAAGGTCTACTTCTTACCATGTTCTGGTATGATCAGAATCAATGAGATAATCAACTACTATTAACTCTTGAAAGGTTGTTTTTTCATAAACCCAACAACAGAAAATTAATTCCCTTAAATGTTAATCATGTAATTGGTGCTTCAGAATGAAGTAAATCCCTAAAGAAAATCTATAAATAATTGGGAAAACCCCGAAAACATAAATCATATGTAACATTCGTGGGCTTCTACCATGATACCATAGCCTTCACCTTATCTAGATCAACAAGCACACATGAATCAGAAGTGATGTGTCCGAAAAATGTACATTCTCAATCAGGAACTGAAATTTTTATTGATTCAAGTAAGGCATATGATCACTTAGTGTAATAAAGATGTTGTCTAGAAGTTTGACATGATTGACATGATTTTTTCAGTGCACAAATATTTCATCAATAACCACAACAAAAAAATGATCCAAATAAGTGTGGTGTATTTAATTTAATTGCACTATGAACACAACCAGTGAATTGGTCAAGTTGAACAACATAAATAAGCGTTCAAACAACCCGTACATACTCCAGAATGTTGTATGTGGTACTTCAGAAGATTTCTTCCTCAACTTATGGAATACTAATCTCAAATTGATCATGGAAAACACGGATGCACCCCTTAGTTGGTCAAAATGTCATCAATTCTGGGAAGCATGTATCAAGTATTAACATTCAAATAATACAACATTCTATAATAGATATATAACCTAAATTTCTAGTCATCCTCCCTAGAAAAAATCACGAGTGATCGCCAAGGTTACATACTAGGTTGAATTAATCCCTTTCACTCCAAATCTTTCAATTGATAATTAATATCATAGAGTTCTCATAGATGCATTTTATTCCAGGGAATAGAAACTAGTTCTTCCCCTAGAGGAAAAAAAATTGGGATCTTCTCATCCCATTAAGGTGATAGTCCCAAGAAATCCTCCGGAAACACATCATTTAACTAACACACCACAAGCAGAAATAAACATTTCTTCACCGCTCCATAATCAATAATATGGCATTCCACATAAGTTGTGTGTTCCCATAACTGCTGACAAATTTTCCCTGTATGATCTTCCTTTACACCCCACTCCCCTGGAAGGCAATAAGTGTCTCTATTGAAAAATTTGAATGTTACATTATGATGGTAACAATAGATATGGGCTTTATATAGAATAATTGATTCAATACCCAAAATCAGGTCAAAACATGACATCTCAAGGACAAACAGGATATGTTAAAAATGATACCCACCAAAATATAAATTAAAACCACTACACTATCTGATATCCTCAATTCACACAAAAAATAATGTATCAATTGACATAACCCCTAAAACTTTTTACATGACTAGGTCCAAAAAAACCATGAACTATGAAGATGTAAATAATGTGTGGAACCTGTGTCAAATAGAGAATTTAAAAATAGGAAATCTATAATAATCCTACCTTGAATGGTAGAAGGTCATGCCACCCCACCTCTAGGTGTAGACTAATCTGCGTGAAGATGGAATGTCCATATACCCTAGGATCATGCCTGAGTACCTCATACTACACTTCCCTACTGAATTGGATGGTCATATCCCAGAGTTACACATCCAATAACCCTACCAGTATGACTAATTCACCTCTAACTACTTGCCTAAAATGGAGTGATCGATCACATTCCCACAGTCTACATCTTCCTCTGACTCCCATCTAAAACTAGCTTTTGAGGTTTCTTCCAGAACATCGGTATATGTCACAAACATCCATAGGAACGGAACCTGATAGGTGGTCTTTTACACTTACCTCACATGTTCCCCGACCTTCCTCACTCAAAACAGATGACCTGATCACCGTCCTAAGAAGATAACCCACTTTTTTTAATATTCAGTGCAACGTTACCCTATTAGAAACTTCTAAATTTATGCTTCATTTCCACATACATTATACCACATGTATGCCCTTTTGTGCCACAAGTCCACCTCCTGAATCTCCCTTCCTGAACCTTCAATGATATGTTCTTGGTCCACTACCTCTACACATCTTATCAAGCTGAAGTAATTCACATGCGCCCTAATCGCATGCATAATCCCATCTTGGACGTCTTTTTTCATAATCACCTCATCTCCTGTCATCATCAAGATGAATTGAAATACATTAGTTAAATTACTATAATAGTCGATAATTGACACACCCATTGCGTCAAACTCATGAACACGACACTGTTATATGTCCTCAAGGTTTCTGGGTAGTAATGTTCCAGAAACATTTTATGGAAATCCTTCCACGCCATTCCTTCAGCTTGATCCATTTGAACCATAAAATCCCACCAATTATTGGCCTTACCTCTTAACATGTGGGCTACTAACATGACTCCCTTATCAAGAGGAGTGTCGATATGATAAAGATTATTTTGCAGAGACTCTATCCCAATCACTTCTTCCTCTGGCCCACCCTATCTAGTGATGGTCGGAGGGTGCTACTGTTGAAGCACCCTGGTATGATAAAACATACTAAAAAAACACACCCTAGGACCAATTACATTATCCAAATAAAATGATAATGACTCTCAGTGATCTTATATTCCTTATTATCTTGATCCACTAGATCCTATTGTAGCACTACTAGGGGATAATTCTCACCAAAAACCACTTATATCCCAACTGGAACATGTCTTCATGGAGTCATTTATCTACAATTCCAAAAATGAGATTTATATAAAAAACAATCAATATATTAAAAATATATTGTAAGGAAATTTTTCATCCAACAACATATCATTTATCCCACCACCCAAAGAGGATTGATCATACCTGACTCAGAACCCTCAACCATCTCTACCATGGGCATGTGGAACACGAGGTAACTAACTCACAAGACCACAAGCCTTTCATTATACACCACTTCATAACTATTTTCACGTAAAAAAATACTTCAATAACATTTCATTTTAGATACCAACCATAATCAATCATAATTCCTTAGTTACCATTTAACACTCCCCACTTTTAACCATTTTTCATTTTTTCGATGGATAGAAATTTTCCAACTTTTATGAAATTCCATTGTGCCCAAAACTATATTCCCCACACACCCATCCCATGTGTGTGTTCCTACCGTGATTCATATCACATATATCCATATGTGACTATAGTGATGAATGAATTCACATCCCCATCACATTTTGTCCAATATCAAAATATCATAAAACTGACAATTCACACAACATGTGCATCAATATATGGTGAAATACAATCAAATGTAACAACATATAACAAGAAAAACAATTTTGACCCTAGGTGACTTGGTTCATACACTGTACATGCGTTAGATACTTCTAGGAATGAGCTCATTACCATAGACCAAAACTATCCTAATCTACTATCTACTATCTCTAAATAGTATGAAATTGAAATGAAACACCCACATAAGCTAATTTTTATTGTCCATATTGAGGGTGTCTCTATATCAGTTCCTTGATCCTGGTCATCACATGATTTCCAGAATTCATACTTATATTACAGAGGCTTTTTATTTGTACTGGTGGTCTATAATAGTCACTTGGGTAGACTATACCCTCTTACCCGAGTAAGCCACCATCGGAAACAAATAAATAGTAGAGAAAAAATGATCTAATGAAAGAAAATTCATAAATATCCATTTCCCAACTGTGTATAAACCACAAACAACAGTAAATATTTCATTTGATTATATAATTCCGTGTGAAAAATCCTAAATAATGACAAATAGAAGAATCCCCAATCTACCCTGACATAATGTCAGGAACCTCATCCTTGCATGTCCCATGTTCATCTCAACTTCTTATATATAACGACCCAGTTGTTTATTAAAAATTTATAATTTATTTATAATATAAACACGCACTTAATTAAACCTAACAAATTTATAGGTATAGTTTATCTGGGTTATAGAAACATTACATAACAACATAATAATAAAATAAACATCTTTATTGAATACTTCTTTTTCCTAACCCCAATATTTCTTCATAATTAGAATTTCATATGATAACATAAGGACAAACATCAGAAACATGTAAGAAATAACTCCCAGTTAGGGAGTAAAAAGGAATAAAATGAATAATACAATACAAGTTAGGTAATAAGAATATCAATGAAGAATAGAAGAAACATGAACATAATATCATGATATAACATGATTACCATAATATGGAAATTTGGTAAAAACATAAAATATTTCATCATTAACATACAGGAATAAAGTAACCCCTACCACCAACATGTTGGAAAAAAATCCTATAAATGAATTAGGTAAACCCTTCTCCTAGCATGATGTATCATGATACTAAATATTACCCAATGCATTAATGTTCTATCACAACGCACCCTTCATACTCATTTCAATAACGTACTCAAGTGTGCCACATAAATCATATAACATCGATTCTTTCAATACCATCATTTATTAAAATATCAAGGAATGTGGAATACATACATTTATTTTATAATAAAATTCATATGTCCAAAAAGGTGAATACCATTTATATAGAAATGGTTGTTCTTTTCACTACACAATGATTTTGTCTTCTAAAATTGAGGTGCAATTTGGGTAGCATAACATTTCCAAATAAAGATTCATATATTGGGTAGATGAGAGAGAAATTGTTCACTCATAATTTATATAAGGGTTATACAGTAATGGGATCATGGAACATAATATCCCAACATGTGAAATGGAATTTAGATTCATCATATAAAATAAATTATTGAATGGAACTGAGAAGAGATAAATCCATTATGAGATATTGACATAGTAACGACATAGGTAAGGATAAAATGAGGGAGGGTAAATGATCCCTCAATGAAATAAAATAAAATGGATAATAGTGAAATTATTTAAAAATGAAGAATATATAATCAATATAAATTAAAATGAATAATTTCAAGCATCATTATTGATTTGGAATGAACAGAGAATTTTAAACTTCCATAAATTGGATGTGTGAACCCATAGGTTAGGGAGATGATTTTTGGGATCATATAGTCTCCTTGGGATGACTTTTGGGATTAGGGGGAAGAGTTTGGTCAATATTAAAATAACATTACGGTAGTGTAATGGGTGGCTGGATGGGTTTATATATGATAGTTGGAGGAAATCATTATTATTTTGGTTTTGGAGGCTACAAACTAAAATATTCTTAACCATAATCAGTCACATTGTTTTTTCCATGGATTCTAGAAAAGGGGAGTGGAATAACTTAATTTAAAATCCTAAGGCCCAATTATATTAAAACATTTCCCTTACTTATGTGGAGGGGACTAACACTTTCAAGGAAATGATTTTAAAATCTTAAACTCTTTTTTCAGTCTTGGATGATGGAATGGGGATTTACAAAATCAATATAATATACCAAAAATTATATTATTTTAGAGTAAAACATATTTATTTCTTAAATATATTTTATACTATTTTATTACATCACTATTAGTTTATTATGATGTCATAAATGATATTATATATGTATATGGTATTTAATTTTTTCCCAAAAATTTGACTGTCTCAGAAAAATATGAAAAGTTCACCATTGGATAATTTTGAAATCCTATTTCTAAAAATAATATTCATTTAATATAATAAATTTTATAAATATTTGAATTTTAAAAGTTAAAATAAAAATTGATATTTATTTAATACTGAAGTGTTTTGATAAAAACAGTTTTGAACCCAAATAAAAATTTCAATTGAATTCATAAAAATAAATATTAATTATGATATAAAAAATAGTTCACATAATAAAAATTCTATGGTATTGATACATATCCATTTATTACCCCAGCATACACCCTGAGAGTAAGGTGTGTGATGGTGGGGCATTCATGGGGTTGTTCAATAAACATGGTTTGGGTCGTGATATCGTTAATCTAGAATTTCTCCAATTAATGATTTCACAGATTCTTAAGTTGTTGGATCTCATCATGGTCTTTGTCTTGGGAAACGACCAGAAATTATTCCTCCTTTGAAGGCCCCAATAATTGGGGTTCATAGGGTATGATCCTATTGGTTGAGTTCATCACTTCCTCTACATTTTTCAGAAGGATTTTTAATACCCTATATTTACACTAGTCATGTAATCACTATTATATAGAAATATAATCAAGGGTAATGATGTATAATATTCATTTAAATTCAACTGTATATAATAAAACAAATGGAGTGCATGTGTTTTTAATATACATAGGACACTTGATTCAAATAAATGGAATATTTTCTTAATTGTTCATGTTGTTATAACCTTCCCCTTAAGAAATGTTTCCCTAGAAAATTTATATTCCCACAGTAAATAAAATGAGGGGAACTCTTCCTCATCGCATCTGTTGGTAACCACATTTCCTCTTCAAAATTGAGGTTTCTCCTCAACACTTAGACGGGGGAAGTTGACATATTTTGTAGATATTTTTCTCTATGATATATGATCTTCACCATATTATTTTCATATAAGTGGTCATTATCCAATGGTACCACATATGTATTGAGTACATGTGATGGGTCTAGTATGAACTTACTCAAAAGTGATACAAAAGGATAACAAAAGAGTGATACAAAAGGATATCATGTACGTGAGATAGGTTCAGTGAGAGTGCTAGTCAATAGGCCAGTACCCTGATGAGATCAAGGATATCAAAAGGGATAGTTTACCTTGGATGAATATTTCTCTTCTTCCTAAATCTCATAACTCTATTCAATGGTGATATGCAGTGGAACGCCAGATATCCAAAATCAAACTCTAGGTCTTGTTGGTGGTTATCAGAATAGCTCTATTATCGACTCTATGAAACATGGATGTGTTGGTGAATGGTATTAACCATATCCACCATTTCTTCGACCAATTATAGACCTAGATGTTTTTTCCCCAATTCAATATCATCATACCGGTGTTCAAAACCACTTCACCTAAAGGTCATCAAAAAGATCCATTAGGATGCTCGAGTGGAAAAAAATGTTCTATGAGAACTCCACCAAAGGATGATGTTGTTACCATTCTATTTTTTAGTCCAGCGTGAAAGATTTTAACAATTCCTCAAGTGTTGGATTAGTCTAACCATATTGGACATTAGTTTGATGGTGAGAGGCCATGCTGAAGTTCAACTCAATGTTTAGAGTATATTGAAGACTCTTCTAGAACAGAGAGGTGAACCATGGATCTAAATTGGACATATTCAATAGTTGTACTCTATGAATCCTTACCACTTATCTAATATATATTCATGTTAGTTTATCCAATGAGAAATCATTTTAAATTTCAATAAAGTATGTAGTCTTTATAAGGTGATTCACAACAACCTAGACAGCATTATTTCCATTGGATGTCTTAGGTTTTTTGGTGATAATGTCCATGGTGATGTTTTCTCTTTTCCATTTGGGTTTTGTTAAAGGAAACATCATCCCCTTAGAATTATTCCTCTCATCCATCACTTGCTATAATACTAGTAACATTGATGTATATTTAGTGATATCTTTCTTCATTTTATCCCAAAAGTAGTGCTCCCAGAGATCACAATACATCATCTTGTTTGATGGGTGAATGTATAAATTCAAACTATGTGCATCATCAAAAATGTATTCATTTAAACATAAATTTTATGGTGTATACAGTTTTTACCCAAATCTCATAATTTGTTCTTCATTGATGTTTAACTCTGAGGATTTTCACTTACTGATAGTGTCCACTTTCTCCTAAATTACCACATTGTCATTTTGTGCATCATTTAATCATTACAAAAGATTCATTTGAACAACTATTTGTGAATGTATTAGTGATGTTCCCTAACTTATTATATCCATTTACATCTTCATAAAATCTATGAAGATTGGGTCGTTTTCAATTCTCATCATTGATAGAATTATTTGGTCTTTTATACATGGAGCATTTTCGACCTGGTTAACATTCCCATAGTGTTAATGGATTGAGTAGTCATAATTATTAATTATCTCTATCCATATTTGATGGCGTATATTCAGTTCATTCTATGTGAATATATCTCTGAGACTTTTGTGACCAGTATATATTTCACAGTTCTTCTAAAAGAGGTAATTTTTCGATATTTTCAATGCAATTATCACTGCTACCAACTCCATGTCATGAATGGGATAATTTTTCTCATGAAATTTAATCTTCTTTGAAGTAGAGGAAATGAATTTGTCATTATGCATCAACAAAAAACATTCCCTTAATTGAAGCATCACTGATTATTATGAAAAGGTCAATAAATGTGGGTAGTGTGACCACATGGGAAGTGGTAAACATCTTCTTAAAATCTATAATGCTTTCTTTACATTCATCATTCAAAGAAAAATTAATAACTTTCGAGTTATTTTGTCTAGAGGGATATAAAATCATTAGAAATTTACTAAACATTTGGAGATAATATCCCACTAACTCTAGAAAACTACAAAGAACATTCATAGATGTCATCCAAGTCCATACCTCAATTTCGTTTGTTTTTGGAGGGTCCACACATATGAAGGACCCTGAAACAACCTGAAAGGGGAGAGCTGAATCACATTGTCAACATTTTCTTTTATACTAATGGATTTTATTACTACCATGGAAGGAACCTGTTAATTTTGTCATAAATATTTTTGAAAAGGGAGGTCACTACAATTTTAATTAGTTTACCTAAAAGGGCTACGTCCAAGGAGCATACAACGATAGTGTGTGGGTAATACCACAAACCACTAATCTTTAGAAGATTTGTATTACATGGTTCATTCAGAATAACTCTATGCTCGACTCAATGACTTTACAATTGTTTACAGATATCTCAATACGTCCCATAGAACACGTCCATTGACTACCCAAGGTCACTACATTTGAAGAATCCTCACTCAGTTTATCGACTTCATGGTCCTTTCAATAGAATGACATAGAAATCATTTTCTCCATTTGGCATGATAAACAGCTTATATCTATGAACTGAGTAAATTCACAATGAAATCCATGTACACATAAGTAAGATATCCAATACTATTCATTGTTAACACCCTTTATAATGCCCAAAAATTAGTAGAGAACAACACTTCACATAAAACACACCATCATAGAACACACTGCTTAGCAGTGCTTTGAACATTTTAGAGAAAACTCCTTTGCAATGAACAACCTCTTTTACATAACCAACTATCTTACAGAACCACACTACCATCAGGAAAAAAATTCCTTCGTGAAACATACTGAGCCAACACGTAATGTTCTATTTTCATGAAGCACTAAATAATTATAAGCATAGACATCATTCAATAAAAATGTAGTCTTTCTACAAATCACATGGTTTCATAAATTACTATCATTGTGGATCCCCCCATGAATTTCCAAATCATAGATTCTCCAGATTTTTACTTTTATGTTTGTGTGAAAATTAAAGGGATGGCCTCTTATTTATAGGCATGGTTGAATGCAGAGCTCCTCTTCTTCTAGTGAGATTTCCAGTTCAGCAAAAAATATCTTTGTGGCACTTCTTCCTTCCTAAAGATCCATGAATATTCCCCATTCGAAAAGCTCTTCATAATCACAAAGCACTCCATCAACTCTCTGTGTGTCTCCACATTTTCCCACTCAAAAAGCCTTCCATAAATCATTTGTGATGTCTCAATGCTCAAAATCTCGTAATCACGTAGCCCACCATCACCGACAA
This sequence comes from Viscum album, assembly GCA_963277665.1. NCBI lineage: Eukaryota > Viridiplantae > Streptophyta > Magnoliopsida > Santalales > Viscaceae > Viscum > Viscum album. The sequence continues at coordinate 1,913,367,072 of OY728125.1, read as the reverse complement.
TGTCGCCTACGTCTTGAATTGTATGACCCCTTTCCTTGCATTCATAGTGATCATATATTAAAGGAATGACTAAAAACAGAAACCATACTCCATATCCTGAAATAAAAATAAAGGGAACCAATAATATATCCCATTTCTTGTGATTATATTCCCTAAGAACTATACTTTTTTCAACTAGAACTCACACTTTTTATTCATAACATATATCTTATCCTTTCTCAAAGAATCTACTATAGTTCTTAGATTCTCCTCAAGATTCTCATTGGGTTTCGAGTATATTAGAATATTTTCAATAAAGAAAACCATAAATTTTTCAATGTATCTCTAAAGACTCTATTAGTAACTTCCTCAAATATTATTAGACAATTAGTGAGCTCAAAATGAATTTCTATGAATTCAATGCTACCATAACATGTGTGAAAATAAATACTGGGGATATTGTCCTTCATTAACCATACATGGTAATATCCCGATCGTATATCTATATTGGAGAAGTTTTTTTCTTCATGTAGGTAATTATAAAATTCATAAATTTATGGAACATGATACTTTTTATTTATCCGGGTTTGGTTGAGACATTTATAATAAATTAAAACAAACTTTGACCCATCCTTCATTTTGATGATGAAGACGGGTACCCCCCCTAGTGAAGCACTTGGGTGTATTAACCACTCATCCATATTCTCCTGCAGTTTCTTCCTTATCTCCTCAAGCTCCACAATAACCATTCAATATATAGCTTTTTATATTGATAACGCCCCATGTATAATATCAATTGATAATTAAACATATCTTCTTTGAGGATGTCCAAGAAATTCCTCAGGAAACACATCAAAAAATTACCTCACAATAGGCATGTCTTTGAAGATGATTCCTTCCATAAACATAATCATTTGAGAAATATATGAATTATCATAGAAAAGTAATATATTTTCCTGATATTATGTTTCTAAATAATATTAATCCACCCCTTTCATTTGTATAGAATCTTGGATTGATTCTCCATATTGTGAGTGATTTCTCTCCCATGCCAATTTATGATGACTCTATATAGTGAAATCCAATCCATGCTGAGGATTGAATAAAATTACACCAACGGTAGTATGATAAGGCTCTCCATAATGTTCAATCCAAAAATTATGACATGGGAAGATTTATATTCACAGGATTCAGTAATTTCCTCATGGGACAATATCATTGACATCTCTACTTTCATTCTATTTGGTGTTGTTTGGATTGTTCTACTAAACATTTCGGACATAAAATACCATATAGAACAATAGATGATAACCCTAAAATTCACGTTTTTATTCTAGTTCTAAATTATCATATATAGACATAGGGAAGAGTATCATAAATAATTAAACATATAATGTGGATTCTAATGACATTAAACGGATAAATCATATATTATAATTGTCTCATTAACTTATGAATTTATATTATATTACCTAAAATAAACATTGATCCACTTCTAAAAAATATTCTTATGGGTTTTTTGTTCCATTAACAAAGGTTCTTACTATGATTATGAATTTGAAAAAGCATATCTAACGGGAGTGTCGATCAAAGAGTGAAGAAATTCTTTTTTTCATGAACCAGTTCATGATCGAGTCTATCTTGAAGATTTATTTTTCAGTTTTTACACCTAGATACATATATTTCAGAGCCATTTTTATGGTTAGTATCTCGGAAAGATGTATTTTCTGGATAAGACACATATTATATGCTCACCAATATTTATGGATTCTTTCATATTATAAGTCTTATCCATAATTCTTTCACTAGAGTTTTCTAATTATAATCTAAAGAATAGAAAAACTCCTTGATACTAATTATAATGACCCATGTATTTTTGACATATATAGACATTATTTATTACAGAAACTATCACATAATACAACCTTGATGATTTGAAGTTATAGTTACATTGGAGTTAGGGAAATTGCATAGTAACCTAAAATATGAAATAATAATCTTTATTGAAAATTTATTTTACATGACCACAACATTCCATTGTATGTATCATTGCATGGGATAACCTAAGGATATTCATTAGAAAAGGGTGAGATATAAATAAAATTAAGGGAGTAAACAAGGAATATCTTGAAAAATACAATACATGTAAGGAAATATGAAAGTCAATGGAGAATAAGAGAAACATGAACCTAAAAGTTTGATATAAAACGATTACCATAACATGGAAATATGATAACAAATAAAAACACAAAATCATTAACACAAAAGAATTAAGTAAACCCCAGTGCCAACATGGTGGTGAAAAGTCGTATAATAGAATAATGTAATCCCATGTGTGATTATTACGTTTCATTATTCGAAACATTACCCATTTAAATGGATTTCTTTTAGTGGGAACCCTTCATAATCCTTTCAGTGTCCTGCATAATTGTGCCATATAGATCATATAACATGAATTTATTCGACATCACCATTTATTAATCTATCAAAGAGTGTGGAATAAAAACATGTAATTTCTAAATAAATAAGTATAGGTAAATATTTAGTGAATACCCGTGATAGGGAAATGGTTATGGTAATATTTACATAATGATTTTGTCATGGAAAATCGTGGTGCAATTTTGGCAGCACAACGATGTTATATGGAAATTCATAAATTTGGTAGATGAGGGAGAAAGGGTCATCTCATCATTTATAAAGGGTTTTTATACTAAGGGGATCATGAAACATAATATCCTAACATATGAAATGTAATTTAAATTGTTAATATAAATGAAATTCCTGAATTAAAATGAGAAGAGAGAAATCCCTCACAGAATACTGTCATAGAAGCTTCATAGGTAATGTCATATATAGTAGATAATAAATGATCCCTCGTTGAAATAACATAAAATTAATGTAGATAATTTCCCATAAGATGATGAAAATATATCCAATTCAAATTAAAATTACTAATTTAGGTAACTTTCTTTAATCTAAAGTAAAAGAGAACAGTGAGGATCCCTTACATGGATGTGTGATCACCAAAGGCTTGGGAAAGGCTTATTGAGGATTAGGATAACATTGGGAGGACTCTAAGGTGTATGGGGTTTAGGTTTTTAGAAATTCATTGTGATTTAGTGAAGACAATTGGGTGCATGAGTGGGTTTATATATGAATGGTTGGGGAAATCTATATTAATTGGTTTTTCGACCCTACACACTAACATATTCAAAACCACAATCCAACCCCTGATTTTCCCCCCATGGTTTCTGGAAAAGGGTATTGGTAATAATTATTTTAAAATTCTATGGTCTGATGATCTTAAAATATTTCCATTTCTTATTTGGAGGTGAGTTACTATTTTAATGAGATGAATTTAAAATTTTAAAATATACTATATGTCTTGGAGAATTAATTTAGGATTTATAAACTAAATAAAATAACCTTAAAAATATATTATTTTAAAAGAAGTTATATATATTGAGGAATATAATTTTTTCTATTATACCACAATTGGTTAATTATGATGTCATAAAACATATAATATATATACATTATTTAGTTCATCCCCAAAAATTTTGACTGTCTCAGAATATTAAGAAAAATTCACCTTTATATAATTTTTACATTCAGATTCCAAAATTAATAGTCTTTTTATGTAATTAATTTTATAAATATATTTTTTCACATTTACAAGAAAAAAATACATTTATTGAAAATTGACATGTTTTGATAAAAATAGTTTTTAATTAGTAATAAGAATTACAATTGACTTCCTAAAAAATATATAATAATTTTTTTTTATAAATTTAATTTACTAAAATTAATTTATTAAAATATTATTTAATTAAAAAATCCATCAATTCATCAAAATATAATTCTTAATTATATTTGAATATTAACCAAAAATAATATATGTGCTTTAAAAATAATTTAAATATTTAAAATAACAGAATTAAAATATATTCATTATTTTATACAAAAAAATCACATGATAATATTCCATCGTGTTGTTACATATACCTTTATTATACCAACATAATCTATAAGAGTACATCGTGTGATCGTAGGGCATTCATGGGGCCATTCGGTGACCATGGTTTTGGTCGTGATCTCGATGTGCTTGGTCTTCTCCCATAAATGATTTCGCTCATTCTTAAGATGTTGGATATCATCTTGGGATTGGTACATGGAAAATATGATAAATTATATCTCTCTCAAAACGACTGATAAATGGGCTTCCTATGGTACAATCTTACTAGTTATGTCCAGCACTTCATTTTTGTGTCAAAAATAATTTTTAAAAACCCTATATTTATACTAGTCATGTGATCACCATTTAGGGACTATATTTTCAATGGTAATGATACTTAACATTCATTTAAATCTAATAGGATATAATAAAAAAGGAAGGTAATATGTTTCTTATACAAATAATACATTCAATTAAAATAATAGAAATTTTATTCATAAATGTTCAGATCATCACACTATCACAAGGAACATGTCCTTGTCCTAACCTTTAAGGATGAAATCTACACAGGTACACCATGGACACCTAAGGTGTGTTTGATTACAACATAGTAGGACACCACCATTGGTGTCTATAATTATCCAGTCTATTAGATATTTTATTCATGACTATATAAATAAAAAACAAACAAACATCAATTCATGGCTGCTAATTAATGATATCAACTTTTCTATACACACCAAGGTTCCAATTCATTATGACTCCTTCATTACTAGTATATCATAAATCACAAAAGGTTCATTTTATTAATCATTTTCATATTGGAATAAGTAATTCTATAACTCATTAAGGATAACATATCACAATATCACAATATACCCAACTCGAAGACTCGGTCCGGGAGGAATGAAACTGTAATGGGAATAGAGCTTGGTAGTCCACCCAAACACCTAAATTGTGTGTGGATTTAGAGTATTTTTCCAACTTGACCAGTGGGAGGAGCCTATGAACTTTATCCACGAACTCAATCCATATGTGCATGCTTATCCATCCATTTACCGAACACAAAAAACATATCATGACTATAAAAAACCAATAAATACAATAATAATAATAAATAACAATCATCATGGTCAATCATATTTTTCCATAACCCATTATCACACTTTACGGTTACATCATGTTTCACATTTAGCCCAAATCCAATTCCGCATACCATTATCAAATTTTCATATTCACCATTTCACATCTAACTCGATTAGGCCAATCTAATTTATTAAAAAAGACTCTTTCCTCAACCTAAATAACAAATAAATAATTTGGACATCAATTATGAATATCAACATACACAACAAGGTCTCTACACGATCACACAACAACATAGAACATACATCACTAATTATAGGTTCAGAAAGTATTAGTAAACCCCATGAGTGGCCTTATGTAGTTCAAATGTTCCTCAATTCGTCCCTTAGGAACCATGGTGGTTTCTAATTATAATTTATACATTCATTTTACCAAAAATAATAAAAGAATCAAAAGCACAACAACAAGTAACCAAGAAATAAACCCATGCATGCCCAAATATCAAACCAAATTATGGGATCTTTCTTTTAAAGAATGTAGTATGATTTCGTTGATGAACGATCAATCAATTAAAGACTTATATCAATATTTGACCAAAACATTAAGCATTAATCTAGATCTCACTGGAGTAAAGAGGTTTTTAGAGCTTCATAAGGAGATCAGAGAAAGAGTCATAACCGAAAAGGGAAGAGGAAGTGCAGTGTAGATTAGACATACCCAGGTTATTGATTCGAATAAGATGGAACTCAAAACAACATATTAATGAAGGAGGATCACACATGGAAGCTCATGGATGCTTTGGTTTTTACTTAGGTTTAATGGGAGAATAAATGAGGCATAACCAATTTGAGCCTAAAAATCATGTAATGAGATTTTTGTAAATTTCTCAACATTACTAGGGCTCTATTTTTACCAGTATAGTTTAGAAAACCATTTGTGAATTGTGTAATATTTACTGTCACAAAATCACCCATATTCATGGTATCTTAGTAATTCTACCCGGTTATATTAACTATGCAGTTAGTATGAGAGAGCCTATACTTATGGTTGCAATTTCAACTGGGTTTCTCTGTTCGGTTACCACTAACATTGCGCATAGCGTGCAATATCCAAGAAATTTATTTTCATCATATTTCATTCGCCAAATCCCCTTAACACCCCTGAGAAATCTCATGTGATTGGGGAACACATATTTGAAAAAAATAATGGACTTAAGTATAAACAGAAATAAAAACATACCATAAGAAAAATATCAGATCATACATTTGTATTTTTCCTTAGTACACATCTAATTTTAGATTTCAATATTATGTAAGTATGTGATGAATTCATATCATGTATTGAGACTTAATGTAGTATATGTAGAAGAGAATATTTCTATTTAGGAACAACTAGTTTAGGTTATTGACTGCAATGTTTAATTAATGTGGAATAATATGATTCATGAGGTATATGATTTATAGAAGAAATAACATTTATGATGTGTAATCATGGGAATGTGAAAATGATATGAGGGAAAATATCCCCAAGTTTTTTTATGTTAATATTATTGTTACGATTCAGCTTCCAAAATTGGCGTAGGATGTAAAATCTCTATTAATGATAGAATTAATTTTTTTCATATTTATTAATATTTTTGAATTATAATGTAATTCTCCATAAATTTGATTCTACATCAAATTTATTACATGAAACTCCATAATTATTTCTCTAAAATATTTTTTCACATGATACTAATATATATCGAACAGTAATATGTTGTTAATAATATTATTTACCATTCTTGTTTTGCATTCATTTAATTGAAAAAACAATAAAAATAAATTTTCAAATTATTATAATTTTTTTTTGAAAAAATAAACATCATATTTTTATGGTAAATTTCCAAATTTTCATTGGGTAATATTTCTATATTTTTTTGAGAACATTTATTTTTTGATGAACAATGAATTAATACTAAATTTTAGTTCAAAATAACATTGTCATCCAATTTATTTATATATTTAAATAATGTTTTTAATCTTAAATAATGTATTATGAGATCATTACTAAATCACATAAACCAATGTTGATCATTGGAAAAAATTTCATTTAATTTTGATATAAACATTTAGCATACTTTTGAACATTTTTACATTAAAAACATGATTTTTCTTCCCGTATATATGATTAATTATAATTTAATTTATAAAAAATTTATTACTGGAATTTTGAAAATTGTTATATTTATTTGTAAATTTAGTAATATATAATTTCTAATAAGTAAAAATTGGGTTTTTACAAAAAAATAGTGAATATTTGAAAAATTACTTATAACATTTAATTTCACATTTTATTTAGATAATGGTTAGACGTTAAAATTATGAGATAAAATGACCTTGAAACTTGGACAATGCCAATTTTCTAGAAATGGACCGACTATATACCATCATTAATCTATTTGGTACCATTATTTTTTTCACATTACTATAAGGATGCCTCTCAATAGTGTATACCTTTTTATATTTAGAAGAATGTCACTCACCATCCACTATAAAGTGGAACTCACCCTTCCAAACTTACTCCCACCAATGAATCCATATTTACATCCACAAACTACCACAATAATCTCCCTACATACCTTCTTTCAACTTATCATCCTTACATGGTTAATAAATCTAACCAGCCAAGTCCTTTGATGTAAAATAGAAAGAGTTTCCAAAAAATAGGTAACACTATTAAATGTGAATTTTGGTTTTATTTATATATCCACCAATTAAATTATTACTATATCCTTATTATATAATAAAATTATTATCCTCAATATTGTTTTTTTGTTATTTTTTCTAACTACACCGATGAAAACATCAATCAAATGGGTAACGACAGTATCAGTTGTGCATGGTGAAATACCACCATGAAAAACAATGATGTTCCGTTTTTTATTTAACAAATTTCATTGTTGGAAATTAGGATGGGAACCATTTTTAATATGTTTTATATTGGTTACTAATTATTTATTAATAATTCACTAATTTATATATAAATATTCCTTCTATATTTCCAATTTTTTTAAATACAATAACATCATCTGTGGATGTGTGGATACTGCTACTTCAAAGTGATGTGATATATTAATACATTACATGGAATGTATGAAGAATGGGTTAAAGTAATAATATATTACATAAATAAAATAAAGATGATATTCATTACTTAATTAAATTTCATTAAATATCATGTATCATTTTCATCATTACCATTTCAGACACTGAAAATTCAATAACATCATTCCTAGATGTGTGGACGACGACCTCCTCAATGCGATGTGATTCCATTGACATCAAAAAAATTGTATATATTAGTATATATGATTAAATAATATGGTATTTATGTAATAATTTTAATTCATGTTTTATGAATGTAACTTACCTTCTTCTCATAATGATCATTGAAATATGGGAACATTACTTGTGTGAATGTATAGCCTACAGTCACCACGAATGTAATGTCACATCATTTTTTTCTAAAAAAACACCATTCATGATTAGGTATAAAATAATAATTGATGTATAAATATGAAAATTATTTAGTAATTATTTTCAATTATATGTTTATATAATGACCACTTTGACCATAGTTGACTTAAAAATTTTATTTTTTCAAATAAACTAAATACCATCAAAACACCTCATGTAAAAATAATTGTTAAAATTGTAATTTAAAATAGAGTGATAAGTGAATTAAATTTGATGATAAACTTGTAAAAGTTTTTTAATATAGTAAATAATTGATATATGTTTATTATTCATGAAGATAAAGACAACTGTGACAAGTCGCACTCAAGGTAAGGGTTTTCATCTCAATATCCTTTCATTGAAAACATTCTGGATTATATGCACCATTATTCTTTTAGAAAGTGTGTATATATACCATTTAAAATTAAATTTTCATAAATTATATATTATCATGTTATTTATTTATTTATTTCATTTTATTCTTTCACGTGTCTTAGGATTATATTTTTCTATGTGGTAGGGATTCTTTTAATGTTTAATGATTCAATTATTTCCTCAATTTCAATATTCATGATATTATTTTACATGTTTATTTATAAGGACATTAAATGATTATAAAGATAATTTTATTCAAATTTAATTATTTGGATTCATCTACAATACTTCATGTCTTTAACAATATAATAAACCCATCTATCCATTTTTGTGGGTATTTTTTTTTTCAAAAATGGGTTAGGAAAGTGATTGATTATTTCATTATCTAATAATGTTTTATTCTAATTAAAAAATAGGTTTTATTAGTGAAATATGAAAAATTGAAATGTATTATGTTTTTTGAATATAAAATGGTACTCGGACATTGGATATGTGGTTCTATGATAATCCAATGATTGGTGGTTCCTGGATAACCATGCAGTGGGTGGGTCAGTGATATCCCTATAATGCATTGGGTATTCAAGACAGTTGTATAAAAATTCAATTTTTTATGTGTGGTATGTATGTATGTTGAGAGTATGGATATTCAATTTATATTAGTGAAAATTATACTAATGTACCAAGATACCTTTATATATTTTCTATATTTTATATGTGTTTTATGATAATCATGTGAATATAAAAAAAGTAATCAAATGATATCATTTTCAAAGGAAAGTATTTAATACCTCGTAATTTTGAAAATTATTAATTTATTATAAATTATAGCTGGATTTTACGGGTTTTCAATTTACTAATGGTTTCTTATTTTTACATCCCTTACTGAGCATATTATGATCACCCCCAAATTTTTTAATGCTTATCATTATACATTATGATGAGAAATGTATCATAATAATTCATGTTCCATTTTGTGAAGAGTTTTCATTAAATAGTTCATATTTTTGAAAACAATAATGGGAAAATGGTTACTGTTCAAATGCTTACACTTTGTATTTTATAGTTTGGTTATATAAAAGTTATTTCATATTAATCATAAAATCTAAACAAAAAAGTATCCTTAATGCGAAAAATGTATTTTATTGACTAAAACTGATGACTATGTAATGCTTATGGTTTTTTCTTTATAATCATGGAATCCCAAATGGGAATAAGAGGGAATAAAATTATTTTAGGGCTTTAATAAGGAAACATCATCTTTTTTTCAATGGGACCATTGATATAATATTTTCATGGTAGTGGAATAGATTTAGTGAAATGATATTTACCTTTCGTCGGTGTATGCATAATGATAATTTTTTTTCATTCTACTATTAAAAACTTTAAGCAGATCAATGATGGATTCATTAAGAAAAAGAGGAAACAAGATGATATTGAATAAATAGATTAATACAAGTTAATAAAATTATTTTTCAATAATAATAGTCCTCATATTATTTATACTAGTTTGGAGAAGTAAATACATGAGGTAATGAAATGGTATGATGGATATGTAGGTACATATAAGAAAAATATTATTAGACGTCTCACATATACTTATTGAATTATTATAAACACTAAATTCAATGTATATCAGTTATTCAATGGATTAAAACCAATCTTATTAATAGATTTAGATATAATAGACTATCTATGAGGATACTATTTGATGTACAATCAAAGATGAAATTTATGATGGATTTTTATATCAATATATTTGGTATTACAAGAGGAGAAAAATATAATTTAATGTAAAATGTAAAAACCATTGAGAAAGGAATATGGTCATTATTTTTTCACAATGTTTGGGAATAAACATGGAAGAAATTTTCTTATGGTTACTAGTATGTGTCTTAAATTTGGGAAGGAATAAAATCAAGAAATCGACATTCAATGTGATTGGAAAAAAAAATTTGCGATGAAAATTATAATAATTCTCCATAGAATACTCCACAAACACTATAGTGTTTGAAGAGAATTTAGTATGGAAATAATCCTATAAAGAACTAAAATATAATGGTTAATTATGGAACTCAATGTTAGTAACCTATTAAGGTAAGGGATAATGTTAAATCTCATTCCATATCTAATTTTTAAAATTGGTTTGACAATGACATGTTTAATGGTGAAAATACTATCAACTATAAAATTTCTAATGTCGTATTTGACTATATACCAATCAATTAGTTATTATATGAAGAATTATATATGGGTTAATAGATACCTCCCATCAATTTGATGTATAATTAGTATTGAAAACACATAATTTTATGATGATTTCATCTCAAGTGTAAAGACCCGTAAAATTGAAGGGAAATTTTTTCTTAATTTTCTTTGGAATTTTATAAGAACGCGGTCTCTGACGGCACCTGATTCCGAGGCCCAGAGTGCCCGGAATCAATTTCCGAAGTTTGTCTCGGGTATGTTCAATGAACGAACGAGCGGGAATTTCTAACTTTTGATCCGGTGCTCGGAATTGAAATCCGAGGACACTGATGAACTTGCAGCGCCGATATTCGCTTAAGAAGACGTTTTCCGAGGTTGCGTTTTATGCGGAATGAATGTTAGTTTTGGGAAAAATTAAAAGAAGTTAAATAAAATGTGGAAGCACATTTTATTTTTCACTTGTTAGTTAACTTCTACCAAAGGGAGTTAGGGGTGGGACCCACATCCACTTAACCTACCTTGAGAGGATTAAGTGTGGTGGGGCCCACACGAACCCTAACTCTTCACCTTCTTTTTTTTAAAAAACTCCCTTTAACTCCTCTTTTAATGATATTGACAACTTGGGTTATTAAATGGGTTGAGTTGTTTAATTTCAAACCTTTTCATTTCAAAATGGGTTGGTTGTGTAAATAAAATAAGACTCTAGTTTATTTTATTTTGGTTAGAATTCCATAGCCATCTTGAGAGGTTTTGAAGAATTCTCTCCATCTTCTTCAAACATTGATGAAGAACGCGAAGAACTTTCGGACATCGACGAAGAACGCCACGTTCTCGGGAACCATCTTCCGCGACGCCATACCCGTGACACTGACGACGTCTCCTTCCGCGTCATCTCTTCCGCGACGGTTTCCCATGACGAAATCGCCGTCAAAGAGCTTCGAATCCTCGCTTCACGACATCAACGTCCTTTTTTCGCGATGCCGACCACCGCGACGCTCATCTTCCGCGGGTCGTTGACGAACATCGTTCTTGAAACCGAGGTAGGGGTTTGTTGTTGTTTATTTATGTATTCTCGTTCATGGTTCTAGCATGACAATCCTGAGGATAAATGATTATGTGTTATCGTCTAACGAGAGGGGGGGGGGGACCGCACAGACAGGGCCGAACCCCCCTCCTTTGTTCTTGAATGTTTCTTACAGGTAAAACACGATGGCGTGTTGCCGTCGCACCGCGCAAATATCAGTCCACAATTATTGCGCGGCGCCGTTGCGCCGCGCCGGGGAAAGATTTATCATGAACGTGACGCTGTCACGCCGCGTCGAAGGAAACCGAAGGCACCGCGGCCGGAGCGGGGCCACGGCGGAGGGGCGCGGTGCCATCGCACCGCGCCGGATGACGAAGGACGCGGCCGGTTCCGGGCCGCGGCGGGATGTGATGATCGGCGGCTAGCCGGGCCACCTGTGTCGGATGACGGAAGAGGACCGGCCCTTTTCAGTCCTGTTGAGAAGAAGTCGGTCGGCCAAGTTGGGCCGGCCGGAATGGTGAAAACTGGGGGAATTAAATTCCCCCGGGCTTCTTCATTGGCCCCCCATGAAGGGAGGGGGCCACGGTTACAAAGGGGGGGCAGCACCCCCCCCCCCCCGTTTTCTCGAAGGCAACCCCCCCAAGTGAAGGGGGGGAGGGGGGTTTCCAAGGTGCGACATCCAGCCGCGCCGCTAGCTGAGGAAGGGCGGGGGCCTTGCCCCCCGCGCGTGGCACCCGAGCAGCGCCCAGGCCGCGCCGCTGCACCGGACCGCGCCGCCGGCCGGACCGGGTCAGACCCGGGTCCGGTCGACCCGGTTCGGGCCGACCAAGGGGGTGGTCGGGCCGGGTCGGCCCGGACCCGGACCCCCCGTTTTCGAATCGACTTTGGTATTTTTCCCATAACTTGAGCTACAAACCTCCGATTGATGAACCGGCAGCGGTAATGCGATCCTTGGATTGAAACGGTCGTTTCGGTATATCGCACACAAGGTTTTGGAATACTTTGAGTTCGGCCGGGCTGGTTCGAACCCGAAACCAACCGGGCCCTCGGAGCGGAAACACTCATATATTGAGCTACGGACGTCTGATTGACGTGCCGTTAGCTTTTTTGGGTTCCTCTTAGTGAGACTGATCTTTTGGAATACTCCGCCCGAGGTTTGTATGCAGGTGGAGTATAGTTGGGTTGGTTTTTCCTTAAAAACCAACAGGGACCCTGGGACGAAAAAGCCAATAACCCTTAGACCGGGCGTCTGATTGGCGCACCGTCTGTTATGTTGAATTCCTATTGGCAATACGGAACTTTTGGATACATCAACTCTGGAATTTGTGACAGTTGATGTATCAGCCTCTCGGCTCGTGGAGTGGACCCTCCGGAACGAGCTTGCTGTTTGCGGGAACCCCAGTGCTAGATACGACTGCTATTGTGACGACGACGATTGTGCAGGGATCCTCAGTGGACAGCGACGATGAGGACAGCTGGTCTTGTATCCTATGTGGGTCCTAGATGTGCTGGTCTTGTATCCTATGTGGGTCCCAGCATAGATGATTCAATACTGGTCTTGTATCCTATGTGGGTCCCAGTATAGATGAATCTATGAAGACAGTTGGTCTTGTATCCTATGTGGGTCCTAGCTGTGCTGGTCTTGTATCCTATGTGGGTCCCAACATAGATGATTCAATACTGGTCTTGTATCCTATGTGGGTCCCAGTATAGATGAATCGATGAAGACAGCTGGTCTTGTATCCTATGGGGGTCCCAGCTTAGATGATTCAATACTGGTCTTGTATCCTATGTGGGTCCTAGTATAAAGGAATCAATGAAGAAAACTGGTCTTGTATCCTATGTGGGTCCCAGCTTAGATGATTCAGTATCTATGTCTGATCATCTCTTTCACCTTATCGATGATGTATACCTGTGTGAGCTGAATCATGTTGCTTTCCTGTGTGGACTGAGTTGTACTTGGGCTTAGAGGTTAGAGCGTATTGGAATTCATGACTTAGGTATATGTATGGGCATATACCTAGGCAGTGTGAGTTCTTACTTCATGTTTGTATCTCACCTTTGTTGTTTATACTTTGTGGATTTTGGGAGACCTTCAGGGGACTCGAGGTCCCTACTAAGTAGCTTATACTCACCCCTGCACAGGCTATACCCTCACTACGTTGTGTTGGTTGCAGACGACGGACATCGTTGATCATGGTTGAGGCTTGCAGAGCATGACCGTACCTGGAGGTGGACCACTGGGCGGGTCATGCTCGGAGCGGACGGTGGGACCCGAGGAGCAGTGGAGCTATCTGTACCCACCCTTCAGGTGGGATTTCCAGTGGACAGCTCGGTGTAGCAGATTTTACTTTACAGTTGTTGTTTTCCCTTTCGAGTTGTACTTTACTTTCAGTTTGGGTTTTTATACTGGCCCATTTATTTTTCCGCACTTCAGTTGTACTTTGTTTGTACTTAGTGTTTACTTTTCCACTTGCTTACTCTATAGTGCTTGTTTACTTTTCAAAGGAAATTCCTTCCCTTTTTACCGGGATTTACGCCATGGTGCTAGTCGCCATCCCCTGACCTATGGAAGGCGGGCTTGGGGTAGTCATGACACGGGCCCCGAGGGCGGGTCGTGACAAATTGGTATCAGAGGAGTTCGGTTCTACCGCGAAATCTGATCTTTTCTATGTGAAGAAATAATTTTTAGCGTATTGAGTGTGGTTATCAGTCCAGGGAGTCCAGTGTTGGTGCGGCGGCCGACGTATTTGTACACCAGGACCCTGACTACTGATTTCCGACATAATGCACGAAAACATTGATTGCGTGTGTGTTTCAAAGTTTTCTTTGTGATTACATTATATCAGCACACCAGGTATAATGTTCTGACCGTGGAGCACCTGTTTCCTTTTCAGGATGGCCCCACGATGGAAGCCAGCTAGGGATCCGAGAGTCAAGCGTGACGACAGCCCACCGAGCGACGAGGCCTCGGTTTAGGGCCCTTTGTCAGCAGTGGCACCGACGGTAGCTCTACCTGCCGAGCCACCGATGCTTCTAGCACCATCCGCTGACGATGCACGTCTCCTTGGAGCTCTGAACGAGTTCCAGTGCCAGCGACCGCCTAGGTTCTGTGGGGAGACGGACCCCCAGGCAGCAAAGGACTGGCTGGAGGCAGTGGTACGAGTTTTTAGGCTAGTGAGGACACCTGCAGACCTCATGGTGATCCTTACTGCAAGCCTACTACACACAGCAGTGGGCCGATGGTGGAGCTTGATCATCCAGGTGCACGATGAGGCATCTCTACTTTGGACGGACTTCGAGAGCCTCTTCCGCTCGGAGTTCGTCCCAGCCACCCTTCGTGCGGTGCGTATCCAGGAGCTTCTTCAGCTGCGGCAGGGCAGCATGACAGTAGCCCAATACTCGACGAGATTTACTGATCTCTCGCGCTACTCCACAGATATGGTACGGGACCCGTTATTCCGGGCCCAGACCTTCGAGCAGGGACTGAGGCGTGAGATTAGGGCTTCGATGATCTCCCTCAACATTCCGACGCAGGCAGAGGTGTTGGAGAGAGCCCTTCTAGTGGAAAGTTTTCTCGCCGAGCAAGATCCAGTGATAGGGCCCTCCGCAGGACGGCCCGTAGCAGGGTCTTCTGCAGTTGGCAGTAGACAGGTGGCGCAAAGGTCCAAACGGGCCAGACCATCAGATGGGATGACACTGGATGACGATTCGGTTGTGCGGGGCACACGAAGGAGAGCCAGCTACACATGGGGCAGGCATTGCTACGCATGTGGCGAGCAAGGTCACATGGCTCGAGACTGCCCGACTCGTCCTACAGATGAGCAACAGGTGGTGGAGGGACCTCCCAGACAGTGGTTTGGCCATGGAGGTCTGCAGAGTGCAGGCAGACGTGGAAGAGGAGCCGGCCGAGCAGCAGATGGTGGGCGGCACATCGAGGTGTTTCCACCACCACCACCAAGAGTTCCGCCCCGACCGCAGGGAGTTGGTGGACATGGGAGAGCTCAGCTTCAGGAGGCTGAGGCCTTCGATCATGGAGCTCTGGGAGCAAATGGACAAGAGCAGAACTAGTGGATACGTCTTTTGTACTTCTAGTTCCTTGTTGCTTTTGTTTAGCGTCTTTGTATTATGATTTGCAATAATAAAAGACGCATACCTTTGTGATGTTTTCATTCCTGTCCTCTTTTGTGTTGTTACTAAGAGGTTCAAGTTTTGACTGTTGACTTGACCATCACTTGTGAGACATCTACTGGAGGAGACCCAATTACCACACACTGAAGCCGACAGTGTGACTCAACGCTTGGAGGCAAGTGTAACGGTTGGATCTTTTGGTAGTAGCGTTGGGGCCTTACGACGTCATCCTTGGTATGGATTAGTATCATACATGTCAGGATTGACTGTATTAGGCAAAAAACGTGGTTAATCCAATGGATGAGACCGGATTTCTCTTAATCAGCAAATAAGAAATCATAGCACCTATTGTGGGACCATAGGTGGTCCAGGCCACGACAGGGAAGGTCCAGGTCATCCAGGAGCGGATGAGGACAGCTCAGAGCCGGCAGAAGTCAAACGCTGACAGGAGGCGGAGGACACTAGAGTTCGAGGATGGCGACCATGTCTTTTTGCGGGTCTGACCTCGATGTAGTATACGGAGATTTGGCCGAGGCGGCAAGTTATCTCTGTGCTTCATCAGACACTTCCAGGTCCTCAGCAAGATTGGTGAGGTGGCTTATCGCCTGGCTCTACCACCTCAGTTGCACCAGGTGCATGACGTCTTCCAGGTGTCTCATCTGAGGAGATACGTGCAAGACACGACACACATCATTGACCATGGGGAGCTTGACGTTGACGATGGGGAGACTTTTACGGAGGTCCTGGTGGAGATATAGGATCGACAAGAGCGGGACCTACGTGGGCGATCGATTCCTCTTGTGCGCATCAGATGACAGCACGAGAACCTCCAAGAGAGCACATGAGAGCAGGAGGCTCAGATGCGTGCTCAGTACCCTCATTTGTTTCCCTAGTTTTGATGTATCTTTATGGGGACGTAAAGCCCTGACGTGGGAGTAATGTAAAGACCCGTAAAATTCAAGGGAAATTTTTTCTTAATTTTCTTTGGAATTTTATAAGAACGCGGTTCTTGACGGAACATGATTCCGAGGCCCGGAGTGACCGGAATCAATTTCTGAAGTTTGGCTCGGGTACGTTCAGTGAACGAACGATCGAGAATTTCTAACTTTTGATCTGGTGCTCGGAATTGAAATCTGAGGACACCGATGAACTCACAGCGCCGATATTCTCTTAAGAAGACCTTTTCTGAGGTTGCGTTTTATGCGGAATGAAAGTTAGTTTTGGGAAAAATTAAAAGAAGTTAAATAAAATGTGGAAGCACATTTTATTTTTAACTTGTTAGTTAACTTCTCCCAATGGGAGTTAGGGGTGGGACCCACATCCACTTAACCTCCCTTGAGAGGTTTAATTTTGGTGGGGCCCACACGAACCCTAACTCTTCACCTTTTAAAAAAAAACTCCCTTTAACTCCTCTTTTAATGATCTTGACAACTTGGGTTATTATATGGGTTGATTTGTTTAATTTTAAACCTTTGAATTTTAATATGGTTTGGTTGTGTAAATAAAATAAGACTCTAACTTATTTTATTTTGGTTATAATTCCTTAGCCATCTTGAGAGATTTTGAATAATTCTCTCCATCTTCTTCAAACATTGACGAAGAACGCGAAGAACTTTTGGACATCGACGAAGAACGCCACGTTCTCGGGAACCGTCTTTTGCGACGCCATACCCGCGACACCGACGACGTCTCCTTCCACGTCATCTCTTCTGCGACGGTTTCCCGCGACGAAATCGCCGTCAAAGAGCTTCGAATCCTCGCTTCATGACATCGACGTCCTTTTTCCGTGACGCCGACCACTGCGACGCTCGTCTTCCCCAGGTCGTTGACGAACATCGTTCTTGAAACCGAGGTAGGGGTTTGTTGTTGTTTATTTATGTATTCTCGTTCATGGTTCCAGCATGACAATTTTGAGGATAAATGATTATGTGTTATCGTCTAAAGAGAGGGGGGGGGGACCGCACAAACAGGGCCGAACCCCCCTCCTTTGTTCTTGAATGTTTCTTGCGGGTGAAACGCGATGGCGTGGTGCCGTCGCACCACACAAATATCATTCGACAATTATTGCGCGGCGCCGTTGCGCTACACCGAGGAAAGATTTATCATGAACGCCACGTCGTCGCGCCGCGTCGAAGGAAACCGAAGGTGCCGCGGCCAGAGCAGGGCCGCGGCGGATGGGCGCGGTGCCGTCGCACCGCGCCGAACGACGAAGGCCGCGGCCGGTTCCGGGCCGCGGCGGGATGTGATGACCGGGGGCCAGCTGGGCCGCCGGTGTCGGATGATGGAAGAGGACCGTCCCTTGCCGGTCCTGTTGATTTGAAGCCGTCCGGCCAAGTCGGGCCAGCCGGAATGGTGAAAACCGGGGGAATTAAATTCCCCCGGGCTGCTTCTTTGGCCCCCCATGAAGGGAGGGGGCCACGGTTACAAAGGGGGGGCAGCGCCCCCCCCCCCCCCCGCCCCCCGTTTTCTCGATGGCAGGCCCCCACATGAAGGTTGGGCCGTTTTTTTCCAAGGCGCGACATCCAGCCGTGCCGCTAGCTGAGGAAGGGCGGGGGCCTTGCCCCCCGCGCGTGGCACCCGAGCGGCACCCAGGCCGCGCCGCCACGCCAGACCGCGCCGCCGCGCCAAGCCGCGCCGCCGCGCCGAACCGCGCCGGACCGCACCGCCGGCCGGGTCGGGTCGGACCTGGGTTGGGTCGACCCGGTTCGGGCCGGGTCGGCCCGGACCCGGACCCCCCGTTTTCGAATCGACATCGGTCTTTTTCCCATAACATGAGCTAAGGACCTCCGATTGACGAACCGTCAGCGGTACTGCGATCCTTGGATCGAGACGGTCGTTTCGGTATATCGCACTCAAGGTTTCGGAATACTTTGAGTTCGGCCAGGTTGGTTCGAACATGAAACCAACCGGGCCCTCAGAGCAGAAACGCTCATATCTTGAGCTACAGACATCCGATTGACGTGACGTCAGCTTTGTTGAGTTCCTCTTAGTGAGACAGATCTTTTGTCATACTCCGCCCTAGGTTTGGACGCAGGTGGTGTACGGCCTGGTTGGTTTTGCCTTAAAAACCAACCGGGCCCCTGGGACGAAAAAGCCAATAACCCTCAGACCGGGCATCCGATTGACGGGTCGTCTGTTACGTTTAGTTCTTGTTGGTGATACGGAACATTTGGATACATCAAATCTGGACTTTGTGACAGTTGATGTATCAGCCTCTCGGCTCGTGGAGTGGACCCTCCCGAACGAGCTTGCTGTGTGCGGGAACCCAAGTGCTGGCTTTGACTGCTACTGCGACGACGACGATTGTGCAGGGATCCTCAGTGGACTGCGACGATGAAGACAGCTGTTCTTGTATCCTATGTGGGTCCTAGTAGTGCTGGTCTTGTATCCTATGTGGGTCCCAGCTTAGATGATTCAATACTGGTCTTGTATCCTATGTGGGTCCCAGTATAGATGTATCGATGAAGACATTTGGTCTTGTATCCTCTGTGGGTCCTAGCTGTGCTGGTCTTGTATCCTATGTGGGTCCCAGCTTAAATGATTCAATACTGGTCTTGTATCCTATGTGGGTCCATGTATAGATGAATCGATGAAGACATATGGTCTTGTATCCTATGTGGGTCCCAGCTAAGATGATTCAATACTAGTCTTGTATCCTATGTGGGTCCCAGTATAGATGAATCAATGAAGACAACTGGTCTTGTATCCTATGTGGGTCCCAGCTTAGATGATTCAGTATCTATGTCTGATCATCTCTTTCACCTTATCGATGATGTATACCTGTGTGAGCTGAATCCTATTGCTTTCCTGTGTGGATTGTGTTGTGCTATCCTGTATAGATTTCATTTTTCTTTCCCATGTGGACTGAGTTGTACTTGGGCTCGAAGGTTAGAGCGTATTGGAATTCATGACTTAGGTATATGTATGGGCATATACCTAAGCAGTGTCAGTTGTTACCTCATGTTTGTATCTCACCTTTGTGGTTTATCCTTTGTGGATTTTGGGAGACCTTCAGGGGACTCGGGGTCCCTACTGAGTAGCTTATACTCACCCCTGCATGGGCTATGCCCGCACTACGTTGTGTTGGTTGTAGACGACAGACATCGTTGATCATGGTTGAGGCTTGCAGAGCAGGACAGTACCTGGAGGTGGACCACTGGGCGGGTCGTGCTCGGAGCGGATGGCGGGATCCGAGGAGCATTGGAGCTATATGTACCCACCATTAAGGTGGGATTTCAAGTGGACATCTCGGTGTAGTAGATTTTACTTTATAGTTGTTGTTTTCCCTTTCGAGTTGTACTTTACTTTCAGTTTGGATTTGTATACTGGCCCATTTACTTTTCCGCACTTCAATTGTACTCTGTTTTTACTTAGTGTTTACTTTTTTGCTTGCTTACTCTGTAGTGCTTGTTTACTTTTCAAAGGCAATGCCTTCCCTTTTTACCGGGATTTACACCTTGGTGCTGGTCGCCAACCCCTGGCCTATGTAAGGCGGGGTTGGGGTAGTCACGGCACGGGCCCCGAGGGCGGGTCGTGACATCAAGTACCTGAATACTCTATGGTCGACATTATAGAGAATCTGCTTCTATAAAATCATGTAATTCTTCTTCTAGTATAATTTGATGTTATATTTTTCTTCAATATGACTACTCTACCTATATATAACATTATTAAATGTGGTGTGTATGTAATTATTGATATTACAAACCAATATATGATCATTTATCAGTGAATGGATAAATATGAACTTTTGGTGGAAATCACATACATTGAATCAGTTTTGATTCCGAACATAAATGGGAATTTATCACATATGGTAGGGTATAATATCATCCTCGATGACATTCCTATTGTGATGGATTATATTTATATCTAAAAAAAATATTTGATTAACCTTCAACTAAAAAATGATGTTGATTTCTGAAGAAAACTACTACTTATTACAATGCATATTTCATTGATTATGTATTGAATATACACTATTGAAATGTAGGAATTAATGAGGAATATCTATTGTAATCTTCAAATGGTATTCATTTGGGAATGTTTGTAGCCATTTGGTGAATTAATTCTCTTTTTAATAATGAAATATGGATCTATGTAATTTTGTAATGATTATTGCGTTTTGAAAAAGATCACAATCAAGAACAAGTATCCTCTACCATGTATTGATTAATTTTTTGATCAAATTGGAGGGATCACAAAAGATTAATATAATTTAGCCTCATAATCATTATTATC
This sequence comes from Viscum album, assembly GCA_963277665.1. NCBI lineage: Eukaryota > Viridiplantae > Streptophyta > Magnoliopsida > Santalales > Viscaceae > Viscum > Viscum album. The sequence goes on along the minus strand of OY728125.1, from coordinate 1,913,345,579 downwards.
AAATGCAGGTCATGAATGAGGACATACACCTAACAACATTAATTATAATATATTGAAACTATGAATATAAATTTATAAAATTCAGTCTTACAAATTCCCCAGTAATAATCAAATTTTTAATCAATATAGTATTATGAATTTCCTTCATCTATTTAAGGTAGTCATTATAGATTATATTATTATATATCCAATGAACAAAATTTCTCATTAAAAGTATTTTATGTTTGTAAAAAAGATATCCAAATATGTTATTGTTTATGAGAAATTTAAAAAGTGTTAATTTTTATGTGAAATATTATTTTTTGGGTCATAAATCTTGGTAGATGGTAGATATGTGGATCCTTATTAAACAAAGGAATTTAAATATCATCCCATAAAAACAATATTGATTAATATCTGAGTTTTTCATGGCAATTCTTGCCTAGTGTTACCCATGTTTTTAGGGTCATTCGGTCACCTATATTTTCACTTTGGATGTTGAATCATCAGAGACCAAAAAAGTAACCTACAAACATGTACATTATCTGGATTGTTTTTGGCTAATCATTAGTCAACATGGATAAATTTTAGTTGGTTTTACGTGAATACTAATAGAAATAAGTGAATGCAAACTAAAATAATTATTTTAGCTCAGGTTATTACTAGGGGTGTATTGGATGCATTCATTTTCTAATATTTCCATTTCTTATATTTGAGATGGGTTCATAAGAAGATCAAAAAAATAACCACATACTGGTTTAATAAAAACACACCATAATAATAATCACCTATACACATCTTGGATCATTATTTATTATCACTCCAATGTAATGTTTTGTATTGTCACTTGAAGTGAGTTTGCATAAAAATCAACAATGGAAAAAATGTTTTAAAATTGTCAAATAAAAATCTCAATTAAAATTGTTATTATAAATTATTGGAGTGATAAATAAATTCCAACACATCCTCTTTATATTCTATTTGATCAACCCATTAGTGGGTAAGACCTCCATTGATGTTATTATATCTATGGAATTGGGAAATAGACTCGTGATGGAAAAATTGAAGATGTAAAAAAATGAAAAGAAAAAAGATTACTCCACAATTGTGTGAATAACAACACAAGGTTTGGTTTAAAAAATATCACACCATGATGAAACGATATCAATGTGATATGAATAATAATATAATATAATAATATTATGATCTTTTATAAATAACCTATGATAATTGAAAAAACATATAATTTATGAAATGCGATTACAACATCAAATTGACAACATAATATTAAAATGAAATAAAACTCAAAGATGTTCCTCTCCTTGTACAAAACTGTCTTAAATATGCATTTTTATACCATTGGGTCAAGGCTACATAGTTTATGTTGCCTTAATTAATAGTGGGGGTCTTGGTTGGGGGAATGATATGGGAGAGTGGACCTTTCCACCTATGAAAATCAATCCGAGCCAACATGCATCCACTAAACAGAGGCATCAAAATGAGCTTCTATAATTCTAAATATTGGTGGTATATAGAATCCAAAAATGATGATACAAATGTTCCCTAAGTGTTTGTAAAATATCAACCAAAATGGATAATTTTTTTCGAGATATGTGTAAAATGGTGGGCTATTCTTCTAGGATGCAGAATCCGGCGCAAAATTATATCACCACATTGGGATGCATGAAAATTTCTTCAACACATAGAATTATCTCTTGTAACTATTTGAGAAATTGTTCATCTTCATATCCCATATCTTTAGTTCAATTTTCAGAATTTTTGAGCCTGTATCATGTCCTCTACAGTCTTTTTATTGGTCTGTTGTCCAGTTTAGTTTCCCTATAATGTTGTTTGTTCAAGGACAACATTGGTGGTCTTCTAATGTGAATCACCAAGTGATACAAAATAATGTATTGTTTCTTATATCATTGTAAACCTGAAAATAAAATATAAAAAATATGATAAAAATGTTTTCTTGTTTAGTTGGTGTTCAAATATGTAACATGTAATAGTGCACATTAACAAAGAATTACAAGCATAATTTGAAATGATATTCAAAATGTAAAAATCACTAAAATTGTGACTATTACTAATTAACCACATGAATACTATATATATATTAACAATGAATATTAAACCTATACAGTGGATAATCACACCCCCAACATGGGTTTTTCTAGTCCCGATCAAAATATATGAAATTTGAATTCCCGTTCTAGAAACATTTTAATTCAAAATTATCACAAAAAAAAATTATGTGAAATAATTATGAAACCCATCCAAATAATTTATTGGATGATATTTTCATATGAATAACCCAATCCCAAGACTATTCCTTTTATCAAATTCATCTTCATATTTCATCCAATATAAATTTAGAATTATGAGTGTTGTACATCACAATAGACATGGGGATTCAACTTTTTTTAGGGTGGAATGATGGAAACACAATGTGGAAGCTCATTTAAAAATTAAGATTATTATTCCATAATATATATATTAATATGTTTTCTTTATTTTTTTAATTAATCCATGGTAATTGAAATTGACCACAATAAAGTCAACCCATGTAGTTAGACTTTGTTGATGACTCCCAAGCTCTTTTGTCCTTTGGGCACCAAGTGATGAACACATAATCTGGCATAATCTCAATTAAACTAAGTAAAACACAAATCCAAATTACCACAAATAGAGATTAAATTACATAATCGGAGCTAGAAAACTATGGTTTCATGATCCCCAAGAGCTGAAATCCATAGATTAGCTCATTTTATTACTCTACGTGCTAATTTATTTTTTTATTTTTTGAATTTTTTATATATTTTTTTAAAATAGTCAAATTAAAACTAAAATGATCACCAAACCTATGCTATTAATTTGGAGTACCCCATGAACTCAAAATGGTACCCCACTATCCAACGGTCATGCGTTCTGATCTTTATTTATTTGGATGAAAATATAAACAATGAAATATCACATTAGACACCCACAATTTCCAATATCTATGATCGTGAAATTATACATGGATTAAAATCAAAACCATGGCATCCAAAATTATTTGAAACTAAATTTTAAAAAATTCAATGTGTATTATCATGTTCAATGTTAAGGGAATTTTCCTTCCATTTACACCCATTTTTTGGTTCATAATGATTTTCTTCATTCTTTTCACCCCCAACATAGAATAACATGACCCCTAGTGTTTAATGAAAATTAAACATAGAAGGGGTAAATGTGAAGAGTTTAAATAGGATATTGAAAATGAGAATCATGCAATAATGTCATCTGTTTTTTGAAGTTGACATTCGTGCTGCTTCAATTTAATATTTTTACATCCATGTCACCTACAAAGGTCCAGAATAGAACAAAGAAAACAATCAAACAAAAAAATAAGAATTATTAATTTATTTATATAAAAATAAAATAAAATATAAGTATATATTAAAAAATTATAGAATATGGATGCACTATATGTTGTACATCATTGTAGAGAACATGTCCTTGTCTCCCTTCGGTCCCATGTTTGAGTCCCCGTTGATTTTCGGGTTGCGATGTGTTTTTTCGCAGGACCTACGACATGATATATTTTTTTTATTAATATTATTTTTATATTTCGTTTTACCTTCAAACAAAAAAAATAAAATAAACTAATGATACATTGTCTTCTTTTTAAATTTATGGGTATGGTATAAGTTGGGGATCACACCATGTGACACAGATGAATAAGCCTCCCCCCTATCATACCAATCCATAATCATAAGGGAAGAACAAGTCAACAGTCAACGGTACTATCATATTAAATGTTTATTGATTAATTAATTTTTACTGAATATCAAAATTATTCATTAATCTTATTTGAATAATAAATATGATTCAAAAATATTGGAAACATGAAAACCATGGGTTGCCTTTCGTGCAACGATTTTTTTATTGTCATTAGACCACCATGGATCGAAAATCTATCATATATTTCATGGATTATACATTGGCTCTACTAAATCAACCTATATTTTCCATTTATTGAATGATTCAATGAATGGGTTTAAACTATGACAATTGAATTTGAAAATGTGACCACTTATAGGATCATAGATCCTTGATATCCCATGGTGGTACACAAGATGCACTATGAATGGACCTGACTATATAGACCACAACAATACCGAGTGTAAAATACATATTAAACAATACAAGAGCACAAATTTTCCAGGTACAAAGTGTTTAAATTTTAGATTCCAAGATACTTAGCCTTGAACACTAGCTTTATTTAACCTTTAATTTCATAAGCCTCCCTCCTAAGTTACTCAAGTTCATTAAGATCTAATTCTCTCATTGTTTCAGCCAAAGAAATGTCAAAATTCAATTTTTTTGGCCAAAAACGCCTTATTCTCAATTTTAACAGGTAAATAGAATGATCGTCCATAAACTGAACTATACAGAGACATGCTTAGGATGGTTTTGATGGTTGTATGATATACCCAAAGGGTATCCAAGTGTTTTTTAGACCAATATATCCTAGAGGGATTGCCAAATTTTAAAATAATTATTTTAATATCCTTATTTGCTTAATCATATTGACCATTGTTTTGAGGATGATAAGAAGTAGAAACATTATGAGAAATCCCATTAATACACATGAGTGAAGAGAAAGAGAAGTTGTATAAATTGGTTCCTCGGTCAATGATTATAGCCCAAGGAATTCCAGTTTGATAGAATATGTGCTCTTTCAGAAATCAGACCACAACATGATGGACATTAGACTTGGTGGGAATAGCCTCTACCCATTTAAAGATATAAGAAATAAATAATATGATGTAGAGGAATCCCTTATATTTTGAGAAGGGTCCCATGAAATCAATTCCCCAACAATCAATGATTTTGACAACAAGAATGTGAGTGAGAGGAATTTTATTCCTTTTGGTAATGGATCTTAATTATTGACATTGGGGGCACTTTTACTAAATTGGAAGGAATCATTATGGAGGTGAGGCTAGTATGAACCAAATTAGAGGACCTTTGCAGTGGGTTTCATTGTGTAAAAGTGTCCTTCACATGCCTCTCGCTACGCATGTTTTAGAATGGAATTTTTATCACTCTAGGGAACACATCTCCTAGATATTTGATCTGGAAATAACATGATGAAGTAAAGATCATAAAAAATAGCATTTGACATCAGAAATGAATTTCATCTTAGCTTAGGTCCCTAGGAATATTTTAACTTCACACATCACCAAATGGTTTTCTATGTCAGCAAACCATGGGAAATCACTCACAGAATAGAGGTGCACATCAAAAAATGAATCAGACACAGTAAGGTGATGCGAGTTGTCTTTGATTTCCATCCTAGAGAGTTGATCAACTAAATCATTTCAACGCCCATTTTATCCATAATTGATAAATAAAACTCTTGAAGAATAAGGACCTACCTAATCAATATATACTTGGAATCTTGATGTTGGAAATGGTATTTTACGACAGAATTATTGGTGAATGCAATGATGGGTGGTCCTTGGAGACATGACACATGTAGACAGAGACCATGTAAAGGTACATGGAATGCTATTTGAAATCTTTTGGAACACACCTCGTTCTTTTTGGTATCACTAAGAACTGTCATATCCTATTCTTCATAGGACGCAATAAAATTTCTAATCATTTCAAAATAAATGACACGTGTTGGAAATGCCCTTGCATGGGTGAGTACAAAAATTCTCATTAGGACACCCCAAAACCACAAAGAATACAATAAATTATGTAAAATCAGTTCTATACACGTATATGTCTATAACACATATAAGAATGATATCTGGATTTTCTAAAAAGAGACACCCCACCATCATGCAAATATAACCAACTATCTTCCATAAGATTATGATCGAATCATAATCATTCATTGAAAACTCACTCCCTAATCCATGATACTTGGAAAAAACTTATCACACCCATACTGACTAGAGGATACCATATAACTAAACTGGATCAACCTGTTATGTAGGTGATCACACTGTGAACTGGATCATGCAGATATCAGTATAAAAAAAACTCAATTTGAAACTCTAAAAAAATGAATAAATACATCAAAGGAGGTATAATCATCTCTAAATAGGTATATTTCGACAATGAATATAACAAGTATGTCCAGATACAATCAAAAGATACACCACACCATCAGCAAGTTATAACCAACGGTGAGCCATAAGATTATGGATGATTCCCTCTCATTCAAGGAGAAACTCACTCTTCGAGCCATGATATCATCAAAGATACACAAAAATAGGTTGATTCTCTCTCTATGATACATAGAGAGGGGTCACGCCCATAACCAATCAGGGGACACCATGGATCACTCCCAGAATAACAAGGGGATTCCACATACGCAATATGGACCAACCTGCTACATAGTAGATCACACCGATATCTAATTAGGGGAGGCCACAAATCCTATCAATATAGCCCACTAGATGGAGTACTAGTACCATGCCCAAGCGGGTTACTCAATTCCAAACACCCCCACATGGGTCGATATAAGAACACTCTCCATTCTCAGTGAGAAAGACCATACACTATCTGAGACTCATCCTTTAGAAGGGATTGTAATCCAGTGATGTGGATGGAATGCTGCATTGATGCTTATAGAAAAGAACAAAGGGAACACAATCAACATAAAAATGTCATAAATAAGAAAAAAAAGTTCCTCATTAACTCTTTATGATAGTATATTGTGTGTTCTAGAGGGTACATGATGTGTTTATCTATCCAACGTTTTCTAATCAGAAGAGACTAACACAACATGTTGTATCCATATAAACATTGTGTAGAAGAGTATATATGGTTTTTAGAGACACATTGTAACCATAATCTGTCTCAAAATAACATCTCATCATTAGGTTATCCATACTACTTATGTCTCATCATTTGGACGTTCTTTTTAGAAGTTGTGAGCATTTGAATGAAACTACCCGAAACATGTTAGGGGCCAGTGGACCTACAACAGTGTTTGAATGCTTTGGTCGATGTGCCCCACAATAGATCAAGCTATATAGGTCAGGCTCCAGGTTTGACCATAACTGGTATCCACCCGTTTTTTCTAAGATATGATCTAGATCCATCACATTCTAACCTGACCCGAACCACTAACCTGGCTCAACCCCCCATCTCGACCTAGCCCACTTGCCCAGCACCACTCACATTCGACTAACCTGGTCAGCCCAAACTATCTCATGTCAGCCTCACTATCTCATATCTGATGTAACTACCAGCTCCACTGCATCCACCATGAAACATGTGACCTCCCAAAGAATCCAACATTACCTCCACCACTTGCAGAACCAAATGAAACTATTGTTCCCTTGTGCCACTATGTCTAGAAGCCTATGTCAGCCATCACCACAATTGTCAAGATGGTCCCTTCTGTAGACATCCACACATCCTATGATTCCAATAAAATATAGTGATCCCAAATTTGATCTCGCCTATTCCTTTTCATTGTCTAATAAAACATCCCGCTGTTATATCTACCCACTAAATAGATGAAATATTTGTTTTTTAATCACTAAAGAATGTCAAAGAACATGAATTCAAAAATCATTTATCTTATAAATCACTCAGTCTTTATCGTCGCACCTCTATCATTTCGTGTTGATCCCAAATATATGATATTGGATCTTTGTGCAGAAAAATGGGTTCACAATGATCTATTAATCAATAGGTGTCGAACCCTTGGCCAACAAAAAACACCCATGCTAAAAAACAAAATTTGTGGTAGAAAATCATAATCAATAAAGTGGAACAACCCTATATAGACATTCATGTCGATCATATTTCATTTCCAAAATAGAAAAAATCTGAAAACATCAACATAAAACATAATGAAATTCCCCTACTAAATCAATGAAAAGTAATTCCCATCCTGCAACACACAATATCTATGAATCATTCTATTTTTCCATTAATTCATGTTCACTATATAAATTGTGAATACAGAAATTAAAAATATTATAACCATGCCATACATTGATTTGGATCAATATTTGATGAAGAATAAAGACACGTCATCTTCATTCATCAATCTTTGTTCTGTAAAATCTGATATTGTGTCAATTTATTGATCCATGATCTGCCGCCATTTTTTGTGAAGATTCTCAAAGCTTTCTCTTGCGGTCCTCTAGAATCTACACAGTTATGCAGCTAAATGTGGATTTCAAATATAAAAATATATTTAAAATTTTATAAAATAAATTCACCAGTGAAACAAAATTAAATAATTTTTTTACATTTTTTTATTTATTTTTTTGCATGTTGAATCTTTTCACAAAAAACCCACATCAACAAATATTAGGTCACACATATGGAAAATAATTCATTAAAAACTCAATGGTGGGACTTGTATTTCTAATTTTTATCCCCATTCATGAGTTATTTAGATTTAAAAGTAAATTAATTTTATTTATTTATTTTAATTATTGTTAGATCCTTGGTGAATTTTTCTATAAATGACAAATGCCCACCAAACTTTGGTCATGCTTAGGGAAATTTCATAGTTCTGGAATCAATTGTTTCTTTGTTATTTTGATAAAGGACACTTCTGGGATTTATTACAGTTTTAAAAAAACACCACATGTGTGTGCTATTAAATATTTCAATATTTATTTATAATAAAATTCTAGGTACAACATGCCTCATAATCACACGTCGTGTCAGTGCATGGTCTCAAAATCATTCCTTATAACATTGAAAAATAATTCAATAAAAATATGAGATGTTACAATTATGATTTATTCAATGAGATTATCATGAAACTATTTTTTTTCATTTGTTAATCATTTCATTGAAGGGATAGTGGTCCCTTTGTGTGTTTTAGGAATAAATATTTTATTCAATGATTTTGGATTATGATATGTTAATTGTGAATATATTATGTTGTTAAATGGTTATGTTATAAACTATGGTTGGTTTTTTACATTATAAACAAGGGACGGGTTTTTCTGTGAAGATCCAAGGATTGGGGGTTTTGTGTTATCTCTCTAATTTATTGTTTATAGATGTCAACCATATAGTTATTTAATTATTATTAGTGACTTTAAGAGAGATATGTAAAATATTTCCTATGATTCCTACATATTTTATCCATTATTTCAATGGGATTGTGCATAAATCATAAGATTTCACAAGGTAAGAAAATGAAATTATTTTAAAATATATGCCTTTGAAACATCATAGGTGTTAAAATCTATGGGTTTAATGATTACTTTGATCTAAATTGAAATCGATTTACCATTATTATTTATTATTATAATTATTGACATTGACGAATTTTTACACCATGTTTTATTATTCATGATCCATGTATTGATGTCTATGAATATTATTATGTAATTATCATTAACTTGTATTATGTTATCAAAACCTTGTGTTCCTCTTCTGATAATTCATTAAATTAAATTATTGATGTTCATAATTATTCTTATTTAGTATTTTAGGTCACAATTCTTAGATTTCATCTCCCCAAGTTATCAAAAATAGTTTCAAAAGAATTATTACTATAAACGATAAAATAGGATGAGGTTGATTACTTATTGTGAAATAATAAAAGATTCGTATTCTACATATGATACTCACTTTATGTCATGGGTGTGGTTATTTAAACCATTTATCTAAATTTTGGAAAGCTATATAGCTAAATGGTCCATGGGTATGTGCGTGATCGAATATTTCCTTCTTCTGTTGTAATTTTTAGAAGGGAAAATTAGGGGGAAATTCACACACACACACACAGATATATAATCTAGAAATGGAAAGAATATTTTTTAGAACTGGATCAGGGAGTTTAGGTTTATGAAATATATACATATATACAATTTTGATTTTTTAGGTGATTCAGTTTTAGGGGATTAAAAATATTTTTTATTTTTTTAATTTTTTTTTGGATAAAACAGGTTGTACTATCAGTAACCCCATGGGATGATATGTGATTTTTTATTGAGATAATTAAATATAATTTTAGAATGTTTCAAATTAGATTATGCATTATATATTGATTAAATTTGATATCTATTGGGTGGAAAATTTATTTGGAGACTAGATCAATAATATTATTTTCTGGAGGATTAATATATTTTTGGAGTATTTATTATTGAGGTAGTGTTGATAGATATGTGATTTCATATTATTTTGGGGATCATTGTTTTTTTCTAGGAGAATATAATTACATCATTTTGGGCTTTAAAATATAGTTATAAAATCCTCGATAAGTTTGGGGGTTAGTTATTTATATAATTATCTTATTGAATTTAATGTTATAAAACGTATAAATATTTAATTTCAACATAATTATTTTTAGTTTAAGCTTGTAATTAAATTTATAAAATTAATTTTTTCTTGTGTTTTAATGAATGTATCATAATATAATACATTTTATTATAAATTTTTATTATAAATATATTCATTAACATTGACTCTATATGATACAATAAAAATAAATATGGTTTTAGGGTTCATTTTAGTACAAGGTCGTCATAATTATGTTATGAATGGACCATCTTGAAAAGAGTGAAAAATATGATTGATATATATGTGGTAAATTTTTTTTGGATAAATGAAAATTATACCTCTTATCTAAAACAAGGAAAAAGTTACATTTTTTTTATTCAAGGTAGTGATTTTGATTTTTTTATTTTGGAATTATATCACGAACTTTATTAAGAACTGAATAAACTCAAATATTATCATTGGTAGTAGATATTATATTTTTTGGATGCAATGGTTTTAAGGTGGTTAAATGTGACACCTTAATATTTAAGAATCTATTTTTTCATTATATAAATATTTTGAGGAATTTGTTTATCACATGCAACAGAAATCTAAATTGAAACATTGTATCTTTTGAGATAATTAATTATGAACATTAATAAATTAATACAATGCAATGTAAAGCATAATTTTGAAAATTATAACATGATAAAAACTCAAGTGAATAAAATATTGATAAATAATTACAATTATTTAGTATAAAAATAGGTTTTTAGATTCATTTAAAATTATTATTTTAGTGATTAATTTAATGTGTTATACACCCAATGAATTGATAAATATTTCCTTTCAATTACATGTTATTAAAATTATATTCTTTAAAAAAGTAATATGTTTTAAAAATATTTTAATTATATATTATGTGTATTCTATTTTAGAAAAAATTGTTAATTTAAATGAAATAATATAATATAATGTCTTAATGGATCAATAAGACTAATTATATATCATTTAATTTAAAAATTATTTGAAATAATGGTAACGAAATTTCATGATTAAAAAATAAATTTTCTATAAATTTTTGTCAAAATTTTGGATGTTTTATATAAAAGATAAATTCTTTATATATTTTCCAAAAATTATGGAATTTTAAATATGTGACCAGAAATTTTTTATTCATCATGTAAATATTTTATTATGGGGAATTAATTTAAATTTTTTAAAATTATTTTATTATAGATAGTAAAAAACATATTTTTTAGTAATAACATATCTTTTAGAACATCGAAATGATATAAAAATGTAACATAAACTTATGAAATGATTCACAATACAAAATTTTCATTTAAGGAGTTAAATAATGATTGTATGAATATTTTTTTAATTTAGAATTCAATAATTTTTTAGATGAATTATTCATTTGTATTTTAATAAAAAACCCTATTTGGTTGTATTATTTCATTTAACTATTAATAATTATTTAAATAATATATTTATTATCTTCAAATTTAAAGACTATTACATTTTTAATCATTATTAAAAAATATAATGAGAAAAATAAAATTCATAATCACTGGCCTAAATCATTACAATTTATTAAAAATTATTAAAAATACTAAATTTTGCATAAATATCTTAAAACTAATTGTTATAAATTTTTTTAAAAACCTTAATATTTTGAATATTATTCTAAAAATTTGGCAATAATTTCCTTTTTTTATTCGTCAAAAATATATATTACTAAGGTAACATTCATCCACCATTTTAAATGCTAAAAAGGTAACAATTATATTTCTAGAAGTATCAACCTTAAATATAAAAATGCATATCTTAAATTGTATGTATGATGGATTTTAACACTAATCCATAGATTATCATCATTATTTTTTACATTTGGTTACAATAACCATGAGTTTGACATTTTTTTTTTGTTTAAGTAATATGTTGATACAACAATGACACTCCTACTAATAAAAGGTCCCCCTTACACCGACTAAAATAAAATCCTAAAATACAAATTCCCCTCCATGATTTTAAATATTTACTTCCTTTATAATCTAATCGATCATCCCTGATCTTATTAACCAAATATAATTCATGTTTAACTTTCTAATTATTGAGGCTTCAATGGGGAGATAAGATTAATTCTATATAAGATATAACAGATTATGATTCATTTTCATTATCTTTATCCCAAACCTATTACCACTTATAATATAACTATTTAATAAAAAATAAAAAATATAATTTTAATAAAATGTTATACTAATATACCTACACATCATAATCATTGTGATCCATTGATTATATTTAGTTAATGATAAGACCAATTTTACAACATAGAAGAACACGGTTATAAATTTTTATTATGGATTGTTATTGAAATATAAATATTTATAATATATTATTTTAATATTTAAAAAATTATTTGTCTTTGTTATGGAATGGTAATTTTAGGATTTAATGCCTTATTAATACTCCAAATTACTCCCAAAAAACATTAAAAACGTAATAGTGTTATGGATTTCATTTGGAAAAATCATACATCAAACTCTATTGAACTGAACCTAATACATTATAAATAATCATCATACTTATTTTGTAGTATTATTACAATTATAAATATAGTGAACACATGAACATGGAATCATGGTCGAAACAATTATACAAAAATAGATAAGGAAAAATTTAAACTACTAATAATCAATTTCTAAACCAAATTTAATAGAACTCATAATGATGTATTAATACAATATAAATTATTCATTTGAAAAGAAATAAAAAAATTTGTGTTTCTATAATTTATTACTTCTAGGTTGTATTCTAATATAGAAAAATGTATATCACACTAAACAATGATGGAATATAAGGTAATTGTGTTTCCTTATTTTCAATTACTAAGGCATGAAACATATTATCTATATATTTTAATTTATATAGTTTATATTATACATATATTAAATTATATTTGATTTATATATTTATTTTCATTGTATCTAATGGTTCTTTTCTTTTTCTATCATTCATGTTCATTTCATTCATATGATATCTAATATATATCACAATCATTCCAACATCACATTTAATTTGATAATATAAATTTTTAAAATAACTATTTGTGTAAATTTAATATTATTATTCTATTAATATCAATCTATTTTATTCTCAACTTATTATTATCTATATTTTACATATCTAAACCTCATTATATATTCATTTCATTCATAATTATACTTTATGGATTCACGTAATTGGAACAAAACATATGTCTTATTTTCGGTCTATAATATTTATTATACATTTCTATATTAGTTATATTTTTATATGTAGATAATTATCTTTAAAAACCAAATATTTTTCAAAATATTTACCTATATTAAAGTCTATATGTTAGATATCTTGTGATGCATGTAACACGTAAGAGATGTGAATAAAAAATAATTAATAATATATAATTAATGTAATTCATATTAAGATAAATTAAAATTATAATATTCAAGTAATAATATACATTAATAACATTTATTAAATAATAAATAAATGATAAGGAATGGTGGTAATGTAATTTTACACTGAACATAAAATTTTTGTTTATAATCAATGTTCTATAATAATTATTTTATATAAAAGTATATATAATTTTTTTAAATTAATATAATTATGGGACATAATTGTTTACAAAAATATGAAAATTACTAATCATTCATAAATTGATTTGGAATTTATTTGTAATTATGATAAAATCATGTGAAAATAAGAAGATATATTTATTAAAATACTCTTTTATTTGGGAAATGGGTTTTTTTACAAACATATATCCATCATTTTTAATGAATTAATTTAAATATTAATTTTAATAATATATTATATAAAATTAATTAACATTCAGTAAATAGTTTTTACAATGAATGAAAATTAGAAAAAAATTATTTTTATGATTAAATATGAATTCTCCCTAAAATATTTTTTATATGTTATGTACAAGAATATTGGAATTAACATTATCCATCAAAAAAAAGTAAATATTGAAAATTGTATTCCATATTATGTATCATAATATTGAATAATATTTAAAATGGTATAATTAAAATTTATCCTTATTGAATAGTTAGCGTGGAAAAATCCTTTCACCATTGTAATAGTTATAATGATTAAATATTAGTAAACTAATGGATAATAAATCATATCTCACTAAAAAAATTTACATTTTATTGGTTGAGTGAATTTTGACATAACATATCCTATTGTTTATATTTTATATAGTCTGTTCTACTTTTATAAGAATATGAAAATTTATTATGTGAAACAAATAACTATTTACTAGGTTGTTACTCCCCTAACATATTTTTGGTATCCTCATATTTTCAATTATTCAACTACATTAAAAAACATTTTTTTCCATTATATTAAAAAAACTATAATCCTTTATAATTCATAGAGGGAATGGATTCACCAAAATAAATTTATAAGGCATGTTATTGTGTAGAACAATGAAATATACACATTGAATAATTAATCCTATAAACTAATTTCAGACACATGTTATTCATTGTCCACATAATCATTATCTTTACTAAAATTATTTTGTAGTTAAATAATTATAAGAATTATAATAATATTATATTACATTAATATTAAATTAATTTTTTATCTATAATCTATCACATAGATGTTCAAAGCATTGATCATGCTTATGTGCAGACTACCGTCTCCCTAAATTTACATTTTTAAAATTTGAACATTATGTTACATGGATAATTTTATATGTATTACAAATAATAAATATGATATATTTAACATTACTTGATTTATATACTTGATGAAAACAAGACCAAGGATAAATTACTAGAATCTACAAATTAAAAAATTCATAAAAAACAATACATTTTAGTAGAATATTGACATTAGTGGGGGATTTTTAATAAATCGGTGTTGGGAAGTTATGAATGAATCATATATGACATGATATTTATTGGGTTTTTATCTATTATAGACATATAATATTTCCATATTTGTTATACAAGATTTTTTATAATGTAGAAAATAATGTTTAGAAACTGTGTATTGTTTATTATTGTAATCTCCATTAAAATCAGGAATATTCAGGTTTATATCCCCATTTGAAAATTTTTCACTCATTTTGTTTCTATTAAACCCGATATATTATCTTCTACTCTGTTTATTTTAATATTTTTCATATGTTCTTCCTATTTTCCCCCATAATTGAAATAAAAAAAGAGAAATATTGTATTTAAAACAAAATCACTCTTATTTCTCATTATTGGTTAGTGATATAATCATTATTATTAATATCCTTTGAAATTGATTTATATATGTTATAATGTAAACCTAATATTTTATAATGTTATTTTTACTAACACTTATTTTCCTTGAAAATAAATAATAGATATTTTTATAAAATATTCCATCATATTACATTTTTGAATTGATTCATAAGAACTATAAAAAAATTTCCTTTAATTTAAATATAATGAATATATTTTATATACATCATGACATTTCATTTATAATTTAATACATTACAAGATCAAAACATTAGTTTTAAAGTATGAAAATATTTATTTTATATAATTTTATATAAAATGTAGTTCGGGGTATTTATTGAGGGGTTAGATGAATATTGGATTGTGTTTGGGGATTTTTTATAAGTTCATGGTTTGAGCACAGTTAGTAGAAATCATTATTCTCATACTAGAAATAGTGAAATCTGAAATAGATCTTACAGGGTAAGTTCATTTCTATGTGCATTGTTTGGACAAACAGTTTAACAAACTTGAAGTCATAATGAAATTTGCATCTAAAGAAAAAACATAGTTTGTGCACGGTCTACCAAATTATGTGAGCCAATCAAGCTCGTTATATTCGGAGACAGTTTCTGGGATACATGTTTCACACATTTTTTCTAACTATTTGAGGCAACAATACATAGTAAAAATTTAGATCCAAAAGTGTATCTTTCTCAATTTACATACTAATATCTCTTTTTTCAATTAGGTCGATCATGTATGAATTTTTCTCCTCCTAATGGTTGGGTGTACTATCCCATTTCATAAGGGAGAGATTCATTGGAAATCATGGTGCAATGAAGACCGTGTATCTTATTAAACATTCCTTCTTGATGGTTTTCTTTAGATCTATTATTTCTCCCTCTCTTAATTTCACATAACATGCCTTTTGGGGATTGATTTGTGATATTTGATTACAATAATTAGTTGATTTGGAAGTGTTGGGTTGAGTTAAAAATTTCTATAATGATTTTTTCAATAAAAAAATACTTTTTTGATGAAAGTTTGCCATTCTATGTTTTGGGAATTGTTTTTGAGGTGGGTGGCTTCAATCATTACTCTTCGTATTATAACGTGAAGTTTTATTTTAAAAATTTTTCAATTTATTAACAGTTATTTTTTAATTTAGGTGATAAAATTTATAGAATCTTTCTTTAGTGATGTTTTTTTTCTAAAATGCGGAAATTGGTGGTAAAGATGTTATTTAAAAACATGATTTTAGAAATTTATTTTTGAAATATGGCTTATTTGAATTTATGGAAGTGGTTTATTTTAAATACATTGAATAAAATAATAGTTTTATTTTAAGGATGGATTGAATTTTTTTTGTAAAAAATGATTTTCATCTATTCATGTTCATTTGGATGGATAATGGAATGACGTACCAACATAAAAAGATTCATATAGATAAAGAGGTGAGTTTGACTCATCCAAATGGTTCACCATGTAATGGCTTGGTTAATGGATGACTCACCACTCATGAGTGTGTGAGGTACATATTTCATTCGAGGATGGATGTTTGGACATGTGAAGTTGAATGGATTATAGAAATTGTGGTATTTCTAAATTGGTTGAATGAATTTATAAGTTTCATTCATTGAAATTTGTTTTTCTAGGAAATTTGTTTTAGTGTGAAATATTTCATTTATAAAGGAAATATTAAAAACTATTAATGTGTTTTATCATGACTTTTTATATAATTTTTCAGACAATTTATACACTAATGGATTTATTATAGATGTAATTATTGTTAAACCTACTATATTTCATTACTCAACCACTTCTTTGGAACAATGCTGATTTTAATGATATTGTTTGTTTAGAAAAATGTAAATGAAAAGTATCTAATTTCATTTGTGTTCTATTACGATACATTGGGTTGTATTTTATTGTTGAAGAGTGGATTATATTTTGAGATATAGAGTTTTTTATTTAGAGTCTTTGATATTGTTGGTTTATTATTACTATTTGGTACTCAAAAATTGGTCATGGTGTTGTTTTTTATTGTTGTATTTTTTATTAAATTTTTAAGATGCATTTTATTGTTCTTTATGATATGTTATTCCCAAAAATGGTTGCTTTTATTTTCATAGTAAAAATCATTTCTCAATTATATTGATGACCATATTATTTATTTACATTTTTTGTCATCTAATGGATGTTTTCTAATGAAAAGTAGAATTTTCCCTATTGAATCAATCTAATGAGGTGTAGTGGGATGTTATAAATGGCATCAGATTGTTTGGTCTTTGACATTAAAATAGTCTCATTATTGGTCATTCCTTCTTTCCTTTTGGAAAAAGTGGTAGTGGGTTGTCATTCTTCAATGTGAAAAAGTATTCTTCATTACTCCTAGATATGGGATTTTTTGAAGGAGTATGATTTTTGGGACATGAAATGAAGGGTATTAAATGTTATAAGGATCATATTTTTATTGAAATTAATGTTACCATAGAATTGGTTACATAATTGTTTTTAGACACATACATGAGTCATAATATCATTTTTATGGGTTTTCCTAATGAGAATAGAATGACATGTGTCGATAGAAATGACTCAACATATAAGTGAATATAATAATTTTAAGAAATGGGTTGAAAATGAATGGGTGGAATTTGGGGAAATAATTGTTCTGATAGTTTTGATATGGTGAATTTTAAATTTTCCAGACATCAGTTTCTAGATAGTGGGACTTATTTTATTTTTTTACAAAAATGGTAGACATTATGATTCATAAAATATAACCTTAAATGGCATATTAGAATGTGTTTTCACCTGAACCTCTACTGAAAAAATCTGCATAGAGTATATTTGATCTTTTAATTCAATATAAATAGGGAAATGAACGGATAATACAGGGAAATTTAAACATTCCATTCAGTTCCATAAAATTAGTCCATCCATATTTTGTTGCGATTCAGAACCATAGAATGATGTGGTGTGGCTCAAAAAGATAAATAATATTGTTGATTTAACTCACACTCTAATAGAGTGGAATGTAATGTTGGTGATGTCTATGTTATATGATCATCTGTGTGAGTGGTATAATTTATCTATTCAAGCTACATTAGAACAAGTCAATATATGAGATGATTTAGAATAATTATTAAACCAATAAATCAATCCACATACATTTAGGATTGTAAGGATGACAAAAATTTTCAAATTAATGTTGGAGAACCTCTCAATGATATAGTATGTTCCTTAATTTAATAAATTTGTCCTCTTTTCACCAAAGTTTTATGATAGTGCATCTTACATGGAACACATTATTGAATTAGGGATAAGGAATGAGATTTTCCCTAAGATTATCATGATCTGTACAATAGATTTTACAATGATGTTAATTAGAGAGATAGTTGTGTAAATGGATATATATATGGATAATAGATGGGGGACAATGCTTATACCGGTTGGAAATGGTGGGAACTATAATTATGAGAATAGTTGGAATAGGGACACCAACATCCATTATATTGGAATGACTCTAAATCTAATTGATAGATCGGTGAATCATCTTCTAACACTTAAGAGAAAGAAAATATGTTCTAATGTGGTTATTCAGATCACATAAAGATAGAGTATATAGACCAACAAAGATAATTCCATAATTTCAATTAGATAACGTATCTTCATTGATTTTTACACAGTGCTACATGGTCGCGTGTTCCAGAAACTTTTCATGTTTCACATACATCATATGCATCATTGGAATGAGTGCCTAAGAATAATTATAGTCATCCAAACTAAGATAAACATGGTGATTCAAGGAAATACATGGCTCCTCGCCATGGGAAATACATATAGGAAAAATTTGGAATGATGTGAAATATGTATCCATTTGTATCGAAAAGAGAAAGTTATTTGGGATGATCAATGTGGGACGTCAACAATGAGATGTACAACTCATTTAAATTAAAAACATATAATTTTTTTTCATAATGGTGTATACCATTTGGTTATTAATACTCATGTTAGTGATTTAATATATTTTCATACTGATATTACACCTTCTGTTTTGATACATCAACCCAACCTTGGTCCAAGATAATATCAAGACATTATTTGTGGAGAATCTTCTATAATTGTTTACAATGTTGATTTGATATGGGATTTCTATGTTCATGAAATGGATGTATATGAGACAATAATATGTACTATTTTTATTAAATGTTAAAATAAAAAATTTACTATTTCAACGGAAATGATAGTATTACGACTAATTAATGTTTCAATATTATATTTAGATGATATTGGAATCTAAATGTTGGTTGAGCTAGATTGTTGGAAATAGAAGTTGGAAAAATATAATAAAAGTGTGGATCTATGAATTTGGAACTAATCAATTGGATAATGAATATAAGTTTTCCATTTATTGTTGATTAGTTTTGAGTATTTTTTTCAAATTAGTCACTAGGTTTCAACCCATAAGAGATGTTAAGATTGCAATTGATCTATTTCTAGGGACCAATACTATTTCTCTTACATCTTACCTGATAGAAAATATATAATTATATGCATTAAATGTGTAGTTAGATGACCTAGAAATGAATGTATTCATTTGGATAAAGAATGTTTTATTGGGAAACACTTGTCTGGTTTGTCAAAAAGAAGTATAAAATTATTCAGATGTCTGTGGATTATCACAAACCTTACCAGGTAATGAAATGTAATATGTATCGAATTACATGCATTAGTGGTCAATTTTAACAATTTTTGGTATCCTTGTATTCCTATAAAATAGAGATGGGATTGAGATATCCCAAAATTCAAGCTCAAAGAGATGGTATTTCCACAACAACTTTTAGAATAAGATATGGTCATTACCAGTATATGGTTATAACATTCATTCTTAATAATACACCTATAGTCTCTATGGAATTAATGAATCATATATTTATAAGATACTTATATTATATTATGGTTGTGTTTGTGGATAACATATTGAGGTATTCAAGGACAAGGGTTGAGTATTATAAAGACATAGAGATACCATTGGTAAATTTTTTAGATCATCATATGTATGAAAAATTATCATTATGTTATTTTTGGAAACAAGTTGTCAGTTTCATATGCCATGTAATCCATGAAAATTGTTTTATTTGGATCTATAAATCATACAGTTATTCTTCTCTTGGAAACCGCTAAATAATTTTTTCGACATCTAAGTATTACCTTGGTCTAGCTTGTTATTACCAATGCATTTTAATGAATTTTCAGTGTTATATTCACCTAAAATATTTTAATCATGGGACACTTTTATATTCTAATAGGAAGAAGAATTTCATAATCATTAGCAGTATCTTCAATCTATTAAGCATCCGCATCGATAATGATATTTTTTAATCAGGAAAAGAGTATGTGGTGTATTATGATGTCTCATTATTAGGTATGGGGAGTGTTCTTATAAATGGAGATCATGTTGTTTCCTATAGATTTTGGTAGTTTCAGTATCATGTTATAAATTATCCAACATAACATTTTGAGTTTTCTGCCATAGTTCAAGTATTGAATACTTGGTTTTATAACTTTTTTGATGAAAAATATATAGTTTAGATATATCATAATATCATGAAATACATTTTCCAAAAAGGGATATGAACCGAAGACAACGAAGATTGAAGGAATATATCCAATTTTTTATATTTGACTTGATGCACACACCAAATAAAATTAATTCAACAGTATATTAATTATGAAGAAATTCACATTATCAATTGGGTAAAGAGGATTAAGGTTATCAGACATTATTTTTTGTCGTACATAACATGTACATGGATTGTGATGACAATGACAGTGTTGTGGTTTTCATTACAGTTTTTTTCATGATTTATATTTGAATGTTAAAGAGGCACATATGACCAATTCAGATTCTGTTGGTTTGAGGTCGAAAGTCAATGGTGGTGCGACCATTCAAAGTTGATGATAGATGGGAGTACAAAATTATGGTTTTTATATTAGAAGGCCATACATACAGTTCTTTAGGAAAAACATATTCATACATACCACCACACGAGATGTTCTATTCATCCTTGAATATTGAATGTGTATAAGGTTTTGAATGAAATATTTTTTGGCCCATTAATTAAAATAAAGTGGGTGAGTTCGTTTAAAGAATCCTTACATGTTAGCAGTTTATGGAAAAGCATCAGGGACAAGTAGGTATCTTTCAGTCCTAACCTATTCTTTCCTGGAAATGGGAGACGATAGCCAAGTATTTTTTGATGGATCTCCCAATGATGGTTCAGTAACATGATTCAATATGGGTGATAGTGGAGTGAGTCACGAAGATGAACCATTTCATTTATACTATCAAATCTCATAATTTGGAGGAATATTATAAAATAAATATCAGAGAAGTGGTAAAGAGTTATGGATTACAAGTTTCGATAGTGTTAGGTAGATATAAAAAATTTTCATGAAATTATAGAAATACATATTGTAATCCATTTGGAATAAAATGAATATTAGTATGATATATCATCTTCTAAGGAATGGGAAAACTAAAATAATGATAAAAATAAGAGAATATATTATTATATATTCAGTAATGGATTTTGATTCCTCTATGGATTAGCATGTAACATTATTGGAGTTACCATATAACAAAATTAAATATGATTTGATAAATTTGGCTCATTTTGAAGTACTGTGTGGCCATCATTGTCATTATCTACTTCATTGGGTGGAAAATATGAGACGACACTTAATGGACTGAGCCTTGTGGAAAAAATATTGTAGAAGGTTTAGTTTATCCAAAAATAGATAGATATATCTTAAAGATATCAGAAATCATGTGGGATCATTTTTTATGGTTGTTGTCATTTTTTTGGGTGATCATGTGTTTTTGAGAATAATTCCAATTGTTGGGCATTGTTTTCTTTTTAATAGGGGAAGGTTATATAATAAATATATAGTCTATTTTGAGATAATTTAATAGGTTGGTGAGGAGGTATATAGGTTTTTATTTCCACTATAATTAAATTGGGTTCATTTTATGTTTCATGTATCTCAATTGAAAAAGTATCAGCCCGATCCTGACAAAGTAATTTTTTGGGATCACATTGACCTAAAGATGAATGATTTGTTGGTTCATGTGCCACTCAATATTGTGGATATGATAGAGAAATTATTTCATGTATAAAATCCTGGTTCTAAGGAAGGAGTTGTTGAAACATGGTTATATTTATGATGAAATATGGGAACCAGAAAAGTAAATGGTCATGAAATATCCCAAACACTTTACTGAAAATTGAGTTTTTCTAATTTCTAATGATGGAAATTCCAACGGTGGGGAGAATGTAGCACCCACATTTTCATATATGTAACTGTTTATTATGTATTGTAAAAACAAAATGCAGATAGGTGGTGTTTCAGATGGTTTAATTGACATTTGAAATTTTTAGGGCTTTATTGAAGGTCCGCATTATTCGAATGATTAGTAGAATCCATGAATCATGTATAGGAAACTGTGAAATGAGAAATAAAGGCAACTACGTACACATAAGTAAAGGCACACAATTTGGCCAAACCATGAATCCAACTAGGATAAAATATACATTTTAGAATAGATTGAAGAACATGGTTGGTACATAGCTTGTCCAAAAGTGTGAGGAATCCATTAGAAGGGTGTTTAGAGGCAGTGTCTAGTTCATGGTTTTCACATTATTTTCCTAATTGTGTGATCCAACAGTGTACGATAAAAATTTAGAACCGAGAATGCTAATATCCCTTTTTTTAATCCTAAACCTATAAATTTTTTATTATTTCAAACCTAACTGTGTTGTTTTTTCACCAAAATGTTGTGGAGACTCTCTCCTTCGATTCAAGAGTGATTCATTTTCAAATAATGATTCATTTAATGATATATTTCATTTTAATTACTCATTCATTGTGGTTTCCCAAATAAATATTATTTTTATCACTCTTAATTTAATATATCATGTCTTTTAGGGTTAGATATATTATATATGATGCCAACAATGATGATATATGGCTATTTTGATGTTAGGGAAAAATTTCAAATGTGGGTTATTGGTTATTCAACCTTTTTTGAATTTATTTTTTATGTTCTATGTTTCTTCCACATTTTCCGAGTTTGGCGGATTCACTAAAAACTCATATAATTATATCATGAAGGATATATTTTAAATTTAATTAATTTAATGAAATTTATTTGTAAATGAATATGTAATCCTTGGTAGAAACCCTATTTTTTATGGATTGTGAAATTATGGAAATGGTTTGTGAGATTTTATTTCTTTATGTTATCTAAAAACATTTATTTTAAAATATAAATTTTTTATTTTATGGAAGATTATTTTTTAAATTTTTTTTTGTAAAATAATAGTTTTACTGAAATTGACGATTTGGTTGTGTTTTAATGGTATTGAAATTAATTGATGGAGTTTGTTCATATGAATTTTGGATGGACAAGGGTATGGAGTTCCCCCATAAAAAGAATGGGAATGATATAGAAATGATCTTCCACCTTTAAAATAGTTCACCATGTAATGAGTTGGTTAAGTGGAAACTCACCAATCATGATTATTGAGATGTCCATGGATTCCATCATTATTGTATGACAGTATATATGGAATGGAATAGAATATAAAAAAATTATGATTTGAGAAATGGTTGAATGACTTGATTGATTTCTTTCCATGGAAACTTTTTTGGTTGGAAAATGGTTTTATTTTGAACTATTTAGATTTTATGTAAACTTTTAAAATGTTTTATAGAAATTTTTTTATTTATGTTGTTACATTTTTTATCCTAGTTGTGTGACTATGGATGTAATTTTTGGAAAATCTATTGGGTTTCATTACACACCCCTTTATTTGAAACATGGGTTATTTTGCATCTATTATTTACCAAGACATAGTTAATAAAAAATAATCTCATTTATCTATTGAGACATCATGATACATTGGGATTGACTGTGGGTTTGAATAATAGAGCATGATGGGAGTTGTGGTGTTATGTATTTTGATTCTTTTAGCATTGTGGTTTAGGCTTCTTCTTTGGTACACTGATACTAGTAATGGTTTAGGTTTTTATTGTCGTATATTTGTGTCACTCTGATTTGTATTACATTGATATAAGGAATCATATAGAGGATATGTTTACAGTATTATTGGTTGTGGTTGTTTATTTTTAATAGGGAAATTATCCCCCAATTGTATTGAATCCATTGGAATTTATTGACATCCTTTTTCATCTTTGGGATATCACTTAAGGCCTTATTGCAAATATTCTACAACATAATCTAATAAGACAAAGCGTAATGATAATAAAAGATTTCCTATCTTTAAAAATTAAATATTATACATTTTTTGGGAATTTATAGATTTTATAATTCATTAAATATGTTCTGCTAACTTGATTTTATGAATAAATATTTATAATTATTTAATATAATTTTTATAATCCTCTTTTAGAAAACTTTATGTAATTAAATTCTTCCTTGGGTATATAGTATAATTATAACATATATGTTCTTTTTATGTATTTATTATAAATATATGATGATTACGCCATTATCAGCACCATATCATTTCTATTTGTTCTATTATAATGATATTATTATTAATAATATGATCATGTAGAAGGAATATGTAAGATTTTCATTGTGTTATGGGTGTGACAAGAATTTTATACCCTCCTTTTAATTGGGTAAATATTTATATCACATGAGATAATAATAATGGGAATGGGGGTTAGATCCAGATGACTAGGGATTTTTTCCACAATGAATGAAAATATAATATGGAATGAATCCATTCCACCATGGGACTTTTTTCATTATGTTATGATGGTTTTATCATTGAATGTTGTATATTGAAATGATATAATATTATTATTATTGATTTAGACTCATATGAAATTTTATTATACTTATCAAATAATTTCAGGGATGATTTATTATTGATAATTTCATACTGTTGTGATTCATATCATTTTTATGAAAATGTTTATTAAATGAACGTGGATTTATGATATGTGAATGGGTTGGTATGAATTTTATTCATTATGATCAATATCTAATACCATTAGTATTTAATTGTTTTAAAATACAATAATCAATTAATATAACCCAAGGTTAGTCTTATTTATCATTTATGCTTACCTAGTCTCATTCTTCCATTTCCAATGTTATAAAAAAATGTTTTAACCAGAATATTATTAACAAATGTTCAATGTTAATATAACATCATGGGAGATATTGACAATCATTCATGATATAAGTTTATTATGAACATAGTCTCTAAGGAATGTAAACCATTACTGTTATGTGGTTTATATTATTTTGAGATGTATTCAATGTTAATAAAAAATAATGTAATATTTTTGTATAGAATTCTAGAGTAACAATATATGTTATCCTAGAATGTATTATATATTTTTTAATATTGTGTTATTAATATAATGGGGAAATTTAACAAGACCACCTCTGATGAAATGAATGTGTCATATGATGAAAATTAAGATTCATATTTTGATAATTTGTTTTCAAAATTTATGATATATTATCAATATTTTTACGGATTTTTTTTGTTTAAATTTTTTATCGATTATTATTACTAAAAATAGAAATTTAGATTAATAGTTTAATGAGAACTTAAATGAAACTATTAAATTTAATCCAATTATACCTTCTTGGACATTAAAACCCCAGTTCCACGCAGCATTTTATATATAATGAATTTTATATAAGTATCACATAACTACCCAAGTAATTAGATATTTATATATTTATTTAAACACATAATGGAATATTGATCACATATAAATTCTATATCACATCATTAATAGAGAGTTATGGGAATTTGAATCCATCAAACATCAATATTCTCCCTATAGTATAATTTTATATGATTCTAGTCATAGAACATCTCTTTTTATATATATTTTATATCCATTATTTGGAATTAAGGTCTCGCATTATATTCTACATGAACCTATCATTATCTATTGATTCAATGTTGAAAATTAACATCCAATTGAAATTAATTCCATTATATTGGTCTTACTAAATTTTCAAGAGGGTTAATTATCTAAAATTATTAGGGATAAAATCAAAATTGATTATATTAATATTTTTTATGAATATGGTAATTTATTTTCTATAAAAGTTATATGATTTTCCCTAATTGTTATGTGTTGTTTTGGATGAATGTCTAACATGGTGTTATAACTATTCTGACGACACTATAAAATATCCCTAATTGATTGGTTTTAATTGGAGAAAAATCACCTATGAATATAAATAAGGTATTCATTTATCCATGTCATTTCCTGAGGGGTTAACCAGCATTATTAGTTAAAAATAATCATGGGTAAATTCATATATTAATTAATTATAATGTATTTTGTATGATCAGGATTGTGAATGACAATATTTTTTCTCATTTTTTTATTATCAAATTTTAAGATCTTAAATCATTTAAAATATTAATCATAAATATCTATATCATGAGTTAAAGCTAAAAATATAGGAAATACCCAAGAAATAATTACATAGGAGGAATAGATTCTATGAAATTCTTGTCATTCCATTTTGACATAAAATTTCCCCCTAAATCTTCATGGATATAACTAATAAATTCTTTATATATTATATTAATTATTTTATGGTAGATTTTATAAAGGATATTATTATTTATAAAAAGTGATGGTATTTGAATAAATATTAAAACTGATTTTGTAAAAGATCGTGAAAAATGGTAAGCTATATAAAATATTTATAATTTTTGGATTGTGGATAGGTAAATTTTAATTCATTGGTAATGTATTTATATCAATGGGAATATAGATTTAATCTATGAAGAATAAAGTTATTCAACTTTGAACTACACCAAACATGGTGATTGAGATTCTTCTTCTTCATAGATTACTATCTAATCTTCTTTAGAACAATATTATAGTTATCAAATCCAGTATGAAATTTTACTTGGAAGGGATCTCTCTTCATTTTGACCAATGTGATTTTTGATAATTTCAAGAGAAAAAGAGAATATTGGTTATTAAAACTATTCTCACACTACCATAAAATAAATAATGGATGGTGATATATAATGATATACATGAAAAGTTAATTTGATGTGTTATTAGGAAAAATCATTAGGTAGAAGATTATACCCCTCAATTATAGATAGTTCATGAGAAAATTTCCGAACTAAGGATTTAGATTGGGACATTATGGTTTTTCCCTAAATATATAATGCATTTATATTTATGGTGCAAGGTGTTATATATATACAAATAATAATAAAGATCAACATATAATCATTAAAGCATAGTGGAATATGAACCAGAAGAAAATTATTGGGTATATTAAATATTATAATTGATTAAAATTTTACCACCCTAT
The DNA here is from genome assembly GCA_963277665.1 of Viscum album. Classification (NCBI taxonomy): domain Eukaryota; kingdom Viridiplantae; phylum Streptophyta; class Magnoliopsida; order Santalales; family Viscaceae; genus Viscum; species Viscum album. The sequence goes on along the minus strand of OY728125.1, from coordinate 1,913,317,673 downwards.
GAAGGTGAATAAGAGGGATATTTCCTTGAACCCGATAGGCAACTCCATTTTTTCTATTTTAAGAATTGATAGGGATACAATATTTATTGATTTTTAGAGTAAATATAAAAAATCATGATTAGAGGGGAAAATATTAAATTTCTAAAATGAACCATCAATCATTAATTTATGTAAAAATTATAGAAACAAAAAAGTATGATGTGGAGACTTATAAAAAAAATTATTTTCATTCGATGAACTAAAATAAATATATATTGAGTTTTTTTTTCTACTATTTATATACCAGATAAGAACAAATATTTAAAATGATTTATTGGATGATTAACATAGCAAATTAATATATACTTTTCTCAAAGTTTGAATATGTAATGTGATCTCTAAAATAAATTCTACTAGGACAACATAATGAGATAAATTTCTTATTATGTATCTTAGTTTTTTCTGTTATAAAGTTATTGTAGATATTTATAAATACATGTGGATGATGAAATAAATAACAATACCAATATGAAAATTAGAAAACATCACCCACAATTTCTTCATAAGACACCCCTTGGAATTTGAAATTCATAGTTCCAATTGGGATGTAGAAAACTTCTTAATGAAGTAATCAAATTTTATTCCAAACAAAGAATAATTTTAACTTATCTCAATTTCAATGATTTACATTAAATAAGATGTAATGTTGAATATGGTTCTAGTCTTAAATGTATCTAATCATGCTTTATGTTTTACAATAATGTTTTGGAACAGTTTTGATAAAACATGTAACATGATATTTAAACAAACAATTGAATATAATAGGTAAATATTTTTTCTTTTTATACAGCTGCTAAAATGATACATGATATAATAAAGGAAATATCATTGAATTTTAATAGAGGATGGGATCAAGACCTCTTTAATGTATATTTTTGTTACCAAAATAAAAGTCACAATGTCATTCTTATAATAATTTATGAACCCCTCTATGCAATGATGTGAATTACTCCACCATGATGTGATAAATTTGATAAATCATGGATATTTGGAGAATATGTACCCATGAAAATACTTCTATGGTAAATCTATATCAACATAATCTCAGGGATACTTATAGTTGCAATATGGCTTATTATTATATCCATTGATATGATTAAGAGTTTGATGATATAGTTTGGGTATCCCTAAAAATATATCATTGAAATTTTAATTGAAATTTTAAAATAATGGGATGAGGGGCCTTAAGTATATATCCCTAAAAGAGAATGGATTGTACGAGGATAATAGATTATTGTATAAAACATCTAATAAACAACTCCAATGATCGTGTTGCCTTTTATATGTCTCTTTTAGTTCCTCACGAAAAATATAGATCACATTTTTTTAACTTAATGGTTTTACCATTAGAGAATGATATTGTTTATAAGTACAATTTATAGATATCATGAATCATATATACAAAGTGATAAAAAATAAGTCTACGCACAATGATAATGATTTCTTGGGAAATGATAAATTTGACAATGTAATGTGGTAAGCTATTATGTTGAATATGAATCCTCTTTTTTTAACGAGTAATATAAATTTTACAGGAAAATAAATATAAGGTTATAGAATGTGACACTGCTTAAAATATAATATATTTTCCCTAAAAAACATCAATGTGTTGGATATCTTTTGATACGCAAAATAGAAACCGTTTTTAAGATAATAATATTAGAAAAATAAATTTAATGAAATTTATATATAATTAAATAGACATTAACATAATTAAATTAATAATTTCAAGTTATATCATTCATGGAATATTGTTGTAATTATAATTAATGTATATATATTAATTATTGAAAATGGATAAATGTTTTGTTTATTAGAATTGTTTTAATCATATATCATTTATTTAAATGTTATTTTAATTTAGATATATTATTGAAAGTGTAGAAAATGATTTTCTACACATATATAATATTGTCTAATAATTATTACATGTATTTTGAAATTCTTATAAATAAATAAAAAATCATTTCAACAAAAAAAATTTGTTTCTTTGCCATATATTTTTCTATTTTGAATGAGTTTTTGTGTACATATAATAAATAAATAATTACTAATTAATAATATTACTGAAATTTATTAAAATATAATCATAAAAAAACATAAATATTTTTTTACAATGAATTATTATAGATACCTTATATGTTTACAAAAATCATTGCATGAGTTTAATAATAATTAAACATATAATTTGATGCCATTTATTGTAAAATCTTTTGTCTGGATGATTAGTGGCATAATTAAAAATCATGATTCTAAAATAAAATCATTTTTTTAATCTTCTGAAATACATCCTAAATTGATTTTATCCCTTACATATATGAAGAATATATAGGGGAAAACATGAACAAAGGTATGAGCTAAAAAACCTAGTAAAGAAATTAATATTAAAATAATTCTTAGATCATGGGTTGTGAGGCATGACATAATGATTTAAAAATGTATTAAAAAAGAATAAACATATTTAATTAAAACATATAGTATATGGGATAATATAATAATGGAATCATATTAATATAAAAGTAACATAAAACTGGACATTATCATGAGTATAACATCTAGTCACTTGCAGGAGCATGGGTTAATACTAACCACCAAGACCATTGAACATAAGGTCTCATGAGGATAAAAACTACCTAATTAATTATAGTTTTATCCGAGAACACCGATCATGAAATGTTCATGACTATGTGTTCCACATGAACGAGCATACTTTAAAAATCATATAGAAACATAAGTGTTACAATGGAAATAATTGAGAATTATATTCATATCAATGGACATTAAATATGGTAATATTTGTATGGTGTACATTAATTAAAGTATTTAAATAATTTATGGACATTAAAAAGGGGAAATATGAAAAGATCATGATAATTGATGTAAAATTTAATGAATACAAGTAAAATATTTTTTTAGAAAAATTATAAGTAAAACATTTTAATAAGGTTTTTGAAAAATATTAAAGATTATTTAAAATAGAAAATGAATAATTTTTATTTCTGTGAAACCATAAAAACTAAAAGACATATTTTGATGATAAGATGAGTTATTTTTCAATAATATTTTTGTATTCCAATATATTGCGGAGTTTTTTTGATAAATGGGTAAAAATTTAGGAAGAACCCTTGAATATGGTTTTCTTTCTCCAAAGATTTGAGAAAGGAACATTATGAAAAAAATGTATTACCACATGAAAAGGGATTAAATGATTTGATACATGAGTATAGACAGCATAATAACATTTAGAATAATTATATAAAAATAAATTACATTTTCATTGGGTAAATATAGAGAATACGTAACTCGAGAGAAATATGGTAGTTCAAAAATGACCTGTTACCTTATGTGTGAAATAGATGTACACAAGATCTTAATGTAACAAATAATAAAATTAGATTCTTTTATAAATAAATAAATTTAATTTTATATGAATAAAATATATAATATAGTTTTATTATGTTTTCAAATGCCGTTTTTTGTGAGTTATACTGTTCATTTTCATCAATCAGAAGTGTTCGTTTTCTGAGATTTCATGATCAGTTTTATTGTTTATGAGTATGGATGTTCAAGAGTAAAATTCTCCTGAATTTAAATTATATATTTTTTATTAAAATAAATATGTTTAATTGATATTATATATTATTTTCATTTATATATGAAATTGATTAATTAGATAACATGGTAATGACGGTCGTTTAGAATAATTTTAGAATTTATTCGATCACATAAAACTTCTTTTGTTTTATCATTTAGTATAATGTATATATGTTAGATACAAAACATAACAATGTTTAAAAAACATATTTATAAATATTATTCGGACATTATACTGATTTTAGGACCATATTTGATGGATATAATGAAAATTGAAAACTTTTCATCCAAGAAGGAGATAAATCCACACCACACAAATGATAGTTTAATTTATTTATAAAAAAGATGAGAGAAGGGGTTTGATGATGGATTATTCCATTAGAATAAATAATTAAATTATATTTGATTATGTATATTTATCATTACATTTTAATGAGGATATTCAATTACATATAATGAAAATAAAAGAACATCAAATTAAATTAAATTATAAGTAGGGTTAATTTACGACTTGAATTTCCCATCAATGAGATCCTCCGTAGGGAAATGGTTTTGGTAGTTGAAAGATACTATGATCTTGAAGATGTGGGGGAGGGATTTCATAAGATTATTTGGAATTATTTGGGTATGGATCGATTTTTTCAAATGTTTGATGATTATAGGTTGTGAGAGGTATTATTTATAGTAGATGAGGGGGTGTTTTCTCATTATTTTATTAATTAGTTTATAATTTTTCCTCAAGACTTTGAATATCTTCATAATTATCCTTAAATATATAGAAATATTTAAGGGATGTTGGTTACTATGGTTTATACATAATAAATGACTCAATGAATTGTTTATTTAACTTATAATGTATATATACTGTAAATGTTTATTTATATTTTCATAGGTACAAGTAATATTTTATTTTCTACTTTAATATTCCTAAAATTCATATTACTATTCCTATGTTCATGTTACTATTTCATCGGTATATGTTCCTTGACGTCTAAGAATACCATTTTTTCATTTGATATTCATTTATAATGTTTTTAATAAGTTATTAATGATATTTTAGTGATTATAATATATGAAATTAATATAATAAATTTATTTCTATTGGTAATATTTTCGGTCATTATAATTACAATAAAACCATTTTTAGTTTTAAATATAAATTTTACATAAAAATGGTATTTAAGAATGTTGTGAGCCGAAATTAGATTTAAATTCCACAAAAAATGAATATAATCATAAAACAACAGATTCAATATATTTAATCCTCATAATAAATATTATGTTAATATTTCATTTTAATATTTATCTATTGGGATTAATTACCATCGATAAATCCATTTCACCTTCATAATGGTTAAAATGGATAAAGATTATATTTAAGTAGTATATAAGATGTAAATTTTAATTCAATAGTGTTTAAATGATTCTTGATTAGAGTAAATCACCCTTTTATTATCTTATCTTCAAAACATTTACCATTTTTCTACTATTTAAATAAGTGTTTTGTTTATTATTTTAAAACATTGTTTATTTACAAGGGTACAACTCCCCCACATATAAAAGTGATCCTAAAGTCCTCAAATAATCAAATATATTTATAACTCTATTTTATAAAATCACTCCCCAAATATTTTCCAATATTTCCCCCTAATATTCCACCTTACTATATTTCTCCAAAATACGATCTTGTGATGGGTTAATGATTAATCCAATAAAAGATGCTTATACAAGAGGTAATTATCTTATCTAGGTTCTCCAAAGTTCATTTCATCACCAACATTATAAAAATAATATTTAATTAAATTAATATATTTTAGTATTTTTTCACTAAAATAAATAATCATTGTTATGTTAGTGCATGGTCTATTTTATATATCCATTGTCTTTAGTGGAAAATGATAATTGAACTCATGTTTACATGATGAATTTCATCGCTATGATGCAATGTGTTTCATCCACCATCATCATATTACATATACTCTTATAAAATTGTATATAATGATTACAATTTATATTTAAGAATTTATTCCTAATTTATAGATGAATAAATTTAGAACATTGTTTAACTACCAAAATCTATTAACTGATATATGAATTAAAATTGAAATTGTAAACACTGTAATCTTGAATGTATTGTGGCATTACTAGAAGATTATTTATGGAAAATTTATAATTAATAATATATGGTAATATAATTATTTAATGAATAGAATATATTTTAAACACAAGTTAATGTAATTATATAAGAGGAACGAGTGTGTATAATTCAATTTAGGACATGAAGTATGGATTCATGTTGTAGACTAATTATTTATAAGGATTTTTTTGTTTAAATATATAATGGGGAAGATTTATCATCTATATATATATATATTAAACCCCATTTTTTTTCTCTAATGATTTTTCATGTCCTTTCATGTATTCATTCAATTTTCCAAATCATTACTACTCAAAGTGGCAAAATTTTATTTTTTTAAAAACTGGTTTCTTTATTTCTTATTTTTTGTTGGGAATAATTCACATTGATATATTAGTTCTTCAAAAAATTTATGTCTATCTTTTTATTAAAAATTTTTGTTTTATATAAGTTATTTTATAATACCTATTTACATACTTTTCAAATGAATAAATTGTCTATTTTTAAAGATTCTATGTATCACACACTTTTCAAAGTGTTTAAATGTGTTTAAAAGAAAATGTGTTTTAATGTATAATAAATAATCTTATTTTCACAAAATAATATTATTTAATAATGATTTATCTTTTAATATATAATTTTATGAATTTTTAAATGGAAATACTATACATGTTTCTTTACATATATCTAGTTGATCGAAAAAAAGATTTCACTTATTTTTTTCAAATCATATTTCTACTTATTTTATAAAAATGTTATATATATATATATATATATATATTTAAAAATAAAAAAATATATATTAACATTCATTGGGGATATGTTATATTGGTACCATCCATTTTATTTCTCTAGAGGTCTAAGTATTACCAAATATAGAAATACTTTTGACACATGTTATTTTGAATGAGAAATGTTTGAATGAAATTGTAATTTTTTAAATTATTTTTTGGAACAAATATGTATTATTTTCATTATTTTATTTTTGGAGATATAATTATTTTACTATCATATTCATTTGATGATGACTGATATATTATGAGATAGTATTAAGGTGATTGGTAAGCGGACCAATTCAAATATGGGACTATGTTTGCTATAATGAAAAATATAATTCGAAGTAATCCCTATATATAATGAGTTAATATAAAATATGTTATGATTTTATTGATAGAGATTCTTGATTAATCAAATGACTTTAAATGAATAAAATTTTCAATTATTTAATATAATTTTCTTAATCTTATGATATTCTCTCATTAATCAAGAAATATTTTTTGATATCATGTATTCTAATTTATAATTTCTTTTTAATAGATAATATTTAATCCATGACTCATGATATATTATCTATTAATAATTGAGTATAAATTTCTTAGGTTATGTGAATCCTATTGTAACCATATTATTATATTTTTATCACATATTTTTGTGGACTAATATCTTGAATTTTTTACAATTTTAGAGTATTTAAATCATCATTTCTTATATTTACATTACAAATGTTATGAATAGATATTTGTAGTATGGTATATAAAATAATTGTGGTGAATTATTATAAAATTAAGAGATATACTGATGATCATTCATTAAATAACATGATTATATATCTAGTCGTCAAAGACACTAAACCATTTTTGTTAAATACCATGTATTTTTTGGAAACATTTTAAATATTCATATAAATTTATGTAATACTTATTGAAGAAATTATTTTATCACATCAATACATATAAATCAATTATATATTAATTATAATTTATGTAAAATATTAATATATTTAATGTAGTTGAAAATTAATTGTTTTATTCATTTATACATGGACCATTTTTTTAATTTATTTTTAATAGAGCTAAAAGATTCACTTTTTTTAAGTCATCTTCATGAATGCATTTTTCTATAGTTATGATTTTTTATCATTAAGAATACTCCTATACATTATTTAATTATTTTATAATAGACTTAATATTCTATTTGTTTTATGAGTTTTTTATTTCAAAATTAAATGTTAACAAATAAAAAGGAAAACTCTATCCTTTTTTCGATGAATTATTATAATTTAAAATAAGCGTGCCCATAATCTATATAAAAATATTTAATATTTATTTTTTCAACATATATCTGTTTCAATGATACCTTATTATTTTTTTAATATAAGAATTATTATGATGATTTAGGTATTTCTTCATGAAACTTGTTTTATTCTAACTGCATAACTCGACTATGAGTAAATTATGCATGATTTCATATCATTCTTTACAAAATTTACCTAGTTTATCATTATGAAATGTTGTTGTCGATATATCCCCCAAATAAAATCTATAATTTTAATATATATCATGAGAAAAGTTAACATGGCATGGGTGGATAGATCATGAAAAAATTTACGTGTTGTAGGTAATTGGCCAATGTCCAAATCATTATTTGATGTGCATTGTTATAAAAATTTATTAATTTTATGGATTACTTGTTATTCAATTCAATTAAAATTTTAATTTATTTGTGGATATCATTTACATATGTCAGTATTTATATTCTTATTTTATAAGACACTCTTATTACACATTTTAATATGTATATATGTTCATTTTGGCACATTAATATGGATTTTTGACTCAGATCATATTCCAAATGATTTATTTCATGGATCAAGATTTATTATGTATATATATTTTTTGGAATTATTCACATACATTATTTAATTTCATCATGATTATGTTATCAAACCCACAATCCCATATTTCTTTTACATATGACCTATCATTGATACCTCTAATGTTGACCATTACTCGGAATCTATTTTCACCATTTCTTGTGTTTCCATTCACCAGGATATGAAAATTTGTTTTCAATGATATACCAATATGGGTTTTTAGGGTGATGATTTTATGTGATAGATTTTGGATATCATTTAAAATAATGTTGTTATACATATAATCACTAAACAATACTATACCTTTGTGTTCTATGTTTCTCTGAATTGTAAAATGTATTCTTTATTTTATGAATGTGGGGTAATATTTTTTATTATTATCAAAATTACTATGTTTGTATTACATTATTTTTTTATTTTTTTAATATTTTATTTTTGTGTATTGGTGTGTGGTATGTCAATCGGTCTTATATGTTACTGTCCATGCCAAAATATATTACTGGTATTAATACTTCTTTAGTTCTTTTTTGATCTTCAATAACCATAATTAAAAATATATTTTCACAATATGAATTTTATTTAAAGATCTCCCCCATGGTCTATTTGGGTGGTGAGGGTGGGTTATGATTTGGTTCTTGGTCACACGGTCGTGTCCCATAACCATCAGTATATTTGTAACTTTTTTTCTAGTTTTGTGTGCTGCAATTGTTGTTATACAAAAAATTAATGTTATTTGAATGATTCAAATATGAATAAAAATTATATTTTGTCATCCAATATTCTTCTATGTTTATAATATTTTTAGAGATACACTAAATAGTTAGGAGAAACAATTATTTCCATGATTCCAACTCATTACTTTATATACATAAAATATTTATTTTCCCTACTGGTTAAAGGTAATATGTTATGAAAAAATATATAGAACACGAAACACTGTCTATTCATTATTTATAAATACATATGTTGTTATTCATCGATGATTTCATTGTCCTTGAATGAAAATTAGATCACATGGTTAATTTCTAGATAATTCACCTACAAATATATGAATGTAAATAATTAAACCATAATAAGAAAAATAATCCAGATTATAACAATTTATATATATGTTCGAAAATTACATTGGATATGTTGAATATATAATCTATATTTTATACTTATTGGGGAATATTTATAGATTTATGGTTTTTATAATTAGGATTGGTCTCTTGTTTACTAATAAATAATCATCTTCTCTTATTAAATAAAAAATTTATAATTTTTAAAAATTCATAATTATCAAGGTATTGAATCTTGTGTCATCAATGATGTGGATTTTTATTTCAATTCACAAATATATTACGTTTTTTAATGGGATTTGGGTTCTCGAATTAAATGAAGTATATATTTTAACCCCAAAATTGATGGACCATCAATGAAATCCATTCATACTCAAAGAGATAAATTATGGCCATGCATTGTATACATTAGTGGATTGTAGGAAGATTATCTAACAATGGTGAAGGTCACTATTAATTGAATAAAACAATCATTATTTCAAATGGAATCTTTTAAGGACCTAAAAATAATACATTATCAATCACCATTTTTGGTTCTGAAACATGTGAACCATATTTTATCAGGCATAATATGTTTCATCAGATGAAAATGAAAAAAATTATTTTTAAATTATTGTTGAATTATTAGAGTTAATAAATGTCTGACATTATAGATATATATGATATTTTTGGTTCAATGTCAGGTATATTTTCTTTATTATGTGTCACAAAAAATTATCCCATAATAGATAGGAAAAAATTAATGCAAACTTCAAAAATATTTAAATACTTTTGATATCTTTTTGATAGACTGATTGAAACTACATATTTGTTTGATTTACAATTAATGTTTACATCCATGCATTATTTCATCCTTTTTAAGAAAATAGGAAAATATATACCTGGTCCACTACATGTGATCTAATATAATGATACAAATCATAATTCTTATATATCAAATGTAGTAATATATATATATATTTTCAATTAGAGTGAGAATGTGGTATGAGGTAATTTGATTCCTCTTGTGTGAAAAAACACATAAACTATTAATATGAGTCATGCGATGGGTAACATTAAATGAATACTTGGGTATTAAAAATTATTCTTTATAGTGGTATTAAAATCCTCAATGTGACGAGAACATACATTATGCAGTGTTTATATTATACCATAATATTTATATTCAGTTTCATATTTTAATTTAATAACATTATTATTTGTTTTTATAATTTTAATTTAGAATAAAATTAGATGATTTTAAATTTAGTATATGAAAGGAATTTAGATGAGGAGGTAAATTGTCATTGAATACTTAGTGGAATTTAACCAATAATATTTTGGAACCTGGTGGTCAGATGTACCTCAATCATCTCTAAAATGTTCCCAATAGGCTCTAAAATGTATATATTTTTTTAAAATATTACATAAAATAAAAAACAAACATAAAATATAATTCTTAAAAATCACTAGTCTCTGAATATATCACAGTTTTTAATACACCACCACATAATGTGAAAAAAAATACATCTCATTTGACCTCTAATAAAATCCACCATAATTTTATTTTTGGGTGAATTCAAAGAGGTCATGAAAGTACATCAATGACATGGAATTAGTAGTCGAATATTTTATTATACTCTTTATTCTTATATATTTGAGTAATTGAGTTAAATTACTTAATATTATATTTTATGTGTCATGTAATTCATCAATTACTATACATTTATTTCTATCCAGATCATGATGAATCTAAATCCACTTTTAGTAATAGGTATTTATTTTTTCTCTTTATTTATTTATATTATTTATTTAACATTTAAATTTCATAAAACTCTATTATTTTATGTGGGTATACTTATCACGTATTAAAATATCATAACCAATTGGATCATAAATAATTGTTCATCAATGATTTTCATTGGTGACCCTCCTAATTCTAATACTGTTAAAGAGTATTAATAGTGTAAGTATGTGATATGTTAGTTAAATTAAAAATATATAGGTTTATACCTTTTGTGTATTTTATAAATTTTTAATGAGTTATATAATTGTTTATGCATAATATAATCTATTATTTTAATATATATATGTTGTAATATTTATATTAATTTTCTTTGTTTTTACTGGATTTTTCTATGTCATTCAATATGTACTATTTATGTTAATTGTCATATGTAATATTTATATTTATTATATTTATTATTGATGATAACAGTATTAATTAATTAACTTAAATAGAATAAATTCACAACATTAATAATTAATGGACAGAAACATGTCATAAAAAAGTCATATTTTTAATAATTTACAATTCCAATTATTTATTAATGATAATATTAGAAAGGGTATATAATTTTCTTGTAAACCATGAAAATGTACGTATGATGTTGAAAATTTGGTCGATAAATAGTCATGGTCTCTTAGTACCATAACATGTTATTCAATTTCGTGAATTACTAAATATAATTGATGTAATATTTCCGTAAAAGTTTATACAAAATACATTATCCCTTAGTATGTTTATAATTCCTTTACATTGTTTATTCTTTGTTTTATGGATTTACTTGTAGGTTAATAGAAGGTAAATTAGTAAATGATCTTCTCTATATAGGGGTAACATGTAATGATTGATATCAATGTTTTATTTATCTTAAATTAAATAAAAAATTCAATTATTTTTTACCCACTATCATTATATTTATTTTTCATACACATTCATTTATTATTTAAAGTTCATGGTGGGGTGTAATTATGTATTTTGTATGTTATTCTATTAACTTATACATATCCCATTTTTCATAATATATAGATCCATTTAAAAATAATCAATTCATACGGAATTCTTTATATCATGAGTTTTACGAGTATATTTAACAAGGAATGTATTATGATCAATTTAATGAAATAGGTTTTCCATTATGGAGATGTCAAAATTGTTTTCCCTTGGTTCTTATAAAAATAATATTCTAATAATGGAAGATTATATATATCTATCTTTTGTTTGACTACAGTATTTTTGAATATATAAATATTTCATTATTTTTAAAATAATTTTTAACGTTAACTGTTTTATTTTTCATTGTACTTTGGTTTTTTCAAGACCGTATAATATATTGAAATATTATTAAAATATATAAATATTGGGTTTTCTACTTCCTGATAGGTTATGGATATTTGAGAACATAATCATGGAAATTTAATACCTAATATGGGGAAAATATAATTAATAATTAAATTATTTGTAACATTATTTCATGGGTATTATTTATCCCATAGTGTCTACGACGGCCTCTGGATTTTTTATTGTGCTCCTATGGTGTTATGGTGACCTAAATTGATAATTATCCTACATATGGATCATGTTTTTTATACTGAACAACTCATTATAATTTTTCACTATTAAAAATATTATTTTATGAGATTAAATACATTTTATAAAAGGTAGTTAAAAATGTAATTTGTTTTGTGACGACCTTAAAAACGACCCCTCAATCCAATTTACATTTGCATTAGGATGGATGTGGGATATATTATTCCATGAAAAATTTCATTACCTTACTACTATACACAATATTTTATATACATGGAACCCTATATCTATACAGGGGTTGACATAATATATCATTAATAAATTTAAAAATTTCATGAGAATTTTTAAACAAAATAATGTTTGAATTTTTTGATTTTATCTCTATGAACTATGGACAATATTGAATTTTTAATGAAGGAATTGTTTGTTTTCCTCAATTTATCATCCAACTAAAAATATATAATTAATTGATTGGAAATAATCTATGGTATGTGCATAATATTTCATAATATTTTTAAAGTGATTTCATGGTTGGTGATTGATTCTATTTCTATCTGTTCGACATAAATTGGGATATTATCTAATAATTTAATTTAAATTTACATTATAAAAATTTCATTTATTCTGAAAAATATAAAATGTAAATCGTTTTCATCAATAAAATAAATTAATGTTGGGTTTTTAAATTCATATTAATTAATTTATAGGAAATTGGATATTATTATGCTTTACATTGAAATTAGTGACATGTTTATTTATTCAATTACTTACATTTGGGATGAGAAATAATTTTCTATTAAAAATGGGTTTTTATATATTTATTTAGTGGTATTATCTTTTGAAAATAGATGTCTTAAAACCCCTTAATTCATTGTTGAAAAAAATCATGGATAGCATTTAAATCAATAGAAGGGATTTATCTATGTCGGTGATAATTCACTACAGATGTACTATTATCATATTTTGGTATGATTATGCAAGGTGATATGTTTTATATACATTTCATTTTACACAATTCCATTCGATTTTCCGCAATTCCGTTTGTTTTATAAACACATTTGGATTTGGTATTTAAAGAAATATTGTTTCACAAGTAATAATATATGAAATTTAGTATTTTTTAAAGTCTTATTAAAATACAATACACAAAATAATTTTTAAAAGAGCTTTGGTCACCTGATTTAAATAAATCAGACATTGGAATGCTTGGTAGTGATTTTGGGACATCTGTCTAACTATGGTTTTACTCCGACTCACACATCTTGTTATATGTGTTGACATTTTTACATGATTCATTTTAATGTAACATTATATTTTCAACTAATTATTATATATATGACAAATTATAGTAGTGGGACACTACAATGCAAAATATGGATTCATAGAAGTATATTTTCTATCATAACATAAATATAGAATTCTTAAATTTTTTATTTCGTCTTTTTTTATTATTTATTCCACTACATTATGGGTTCCCAATTCCTTAAAGGTTAGTTGTCAAAATATTTATTTTTTAAAAATGAAATTTATTTTTTTCTATATATTTATCAATTTTACATTTTTAAAAAATAATTCACCATTTTTTTATCCCTCGGTAACATATAAAAACCATTGGTTACTATGTAATCTTCTTCACCAAATGTGGAGATATGGTTATGGTTCATTTTTTTTAAAATGGTGTTCATTCATTAAAAATAAATGGAAAAATTTTTAATTACCCACCTATGATCCATATTCTATTCTCCTTGTTAGTCAACATAATTACCCAAATAATTGTTGTTAATTCTCATAAATCAAACTATTTTTCATAAAAAACATTAAAACATATATTTGGAGATTTATGGGGAATTAATTATCGTTAATAATTAAATAAGATGTCATAGTTTGGTGATACCCAATTATTTTTGTGAATAAAGTCCTGAACTTCATTCAAATTTAAATACATCTTTCATAAACTCGAATATCCATAATACAATCTTATATAGATAGTTATTAACAATATTATTTTTTCATAATTATTTTTTATTATCCTAATACAACGTAACTAAAATATCTTGCAGTAAATTTATATTGTGATTATTTTTGGATAATTTAATAAATATTGGAAATCATAAAAAATATACAAAATGACCTAATGATTTTTACACAGGTCACCCACATTAAATTGAACTAAGGGGAATTTTTTATCAACGTCATAATGAAGAAAACAATAACTATCATCCACAATTACTAGTTGGGTTAAGTCTATATCATTTTTACATAAGCTCATGAAACTTACAATGGTATTGGGATTTCAAACAACTACACATGGATAATATATGTCAACCATTACTCCTTCTCTTCATACAAGAAAAAGGGAAAAATGACATGAAGAAAAATATTGTCTATCATTTTATATAAATAAAGTATGGTTAGGTGAAATTGATCTCAATTATACTCCATCAGATATATAATATAATTATATTATAAATAAACAAAAAAAATGAAGTACATATCCGAGATTGTTTTCTCCCCAAATTTGGCATGTTCTTTAACTAGTTCAATGTTATTTTTTCTGTGACTACTCTAGGACATCCCCTTCTTTTTCTATGATAAATATTATCTACCATTATCTTCATCTCTAAATACTTCTTAAATTTCTCATGTAAATAATTAAATGATCACTTTTATTGTTGGAAGTAAAAAAATCCCTTATCATTTGACTTGCAGATGCATAAAACCCATGGCCACCATGATCCATTTTTTCTTCCCCCTTGTTCAATAGAGAGAAATTCAATGAATATCACCTAAATAATCTCTCACTTATTATTCAATAATTTCCCATTTTATTGAGACTCTAAAAATAATTCTGAGATATCAAGACATATTTTAAATATATAAAAACATTCACTCTTACTCAAAATGTATGCCTCAATGTTAAATTAAGTTATTATTGGACATAAAATTCTAGTATTCATGTATAAAATATTCAATATTCCAAAATATGAATTCTCCATCATTTTACTACTAAAAAATGAATTAAAATAAAACAAGTAAATAATAAATATTTGCACCTTAATTAATTCACCCTAATATCCATACACATGAAAAATATCATTGAATTCTTACTTGGTTAGAATCCACTACTTTCCTTCCCATAGTATTTGACTACTTTATTAATCATATTTTATTATTAATAATTGACACTATAATTATCATTTAACTATTGCATTGTATTATTCATATAATGAAATTGCATTAATTTTTTATTTCTATAAAAACTAACAACTTCAAAATGATTATAACCACTATCATGATTTTGGAATGAATTATGAACATAAAATGAATATCCAAATTTTAAATGAATATTATTCATGAAAATATTTTCGGTTATTTTTTTACTAGTTTTATAAATAAAATGAATTATATTGAAATAATGAATCAATAATATACCCAATACCAAATGGCTCAATTTTTTATTTTATTCATTCATGAAATTATTTTAAAAGGTAATCATTGAATCATATAGGGCTCCAGAAGGAGTATATGAAACGTCTTGGACTTTTAAAAACTCACATTCTAGATAGGACACATAAAATATGGCATAAATGACTCAAAATAGTTTTGGATATCACAAATTTGATAACCTGTATATAATTAAGAATCCACTTTATACAAATATAGTAAATATTTATTATCTTAAATGCCTCATATTAAAATTTTTTAGGCTCAAACGTTGATTCCAGATAAATCATACACATCGTAAAGTGACTCCAACAGTGCTGTTAGAAATTCAAAAAAACATATTAAGCTACATCAATTCTAAATTTTAAATTGACGTAGTAATAAGACTGCATAATCCAATATATTATATTGATTTTATAGATTCATAATAATTTTTATAATAACCAAAAAAACAATTGTTTTCAAAAAAACATATATGATCAAAAAATCAAAGGAATAAACTTATTTTTCAATGAATATTGTAACATCCCAGGTAAATAAAGAATACAAAAATTTTTATATTTATTAATATTTGTGAATAAAAATTTAATATTACTTTAATGGGAATTCTATGATTAATGGCGTACCCAATATACAACAACGAGGTTCTTTGAAATCATACGTTGCACACTAGTAATATAATAATATTATTTTAAATGGTAGTTAATGCCTAGATGTTGTAATGTTAGTAATGAATATATGTAACTAAAAAATGATTATATATATATTTGAAATATTTTAACAATTATCTAATAAATGATTGATGCTTAAAATGCGAATGAATCCAATTTTAAGCATAAATATTCTAATATACTTTAAAAGGCCGATTAACAGACTTTTGATGGAAAACCCTTTTTAAATATACTTTTTGTCACTTTTATATGTTATATTTGAAAAAAATAATATTTTTCTTTAGAATCAAGTAATCATGATTTACTTTTTGTAAATTTTAGGTACTTTTCTGATAAAGTTCATTTTTAATGAATAGTGAAAACTATTGTATTTTAATTCAAACCCTCCATTTAATCTAATTTATTTCTATGGTTATATTATCTTTTTAATTGGTTTTATATTTTAATTAGAATATATTTTTACCATTTACTTCAATATTGGTCATTGGAATTAAATTAACATTGATATTTGACATAAACTAGTGTAAATCTATTGATAGATATTGTTTCATAAAAACAAACTATTTGTTTTGACAGCATGAATTAATTATAAAATTAATTAATGAAAATTATATATTGTAAATTTGGTTAAATTGAAATCATATTTGAATTTGTAATTTAAGATTTACTTTAGATAAAATTTTGTAATTTTTCATACAAATGTTCAATTTTAATGAATAGTGAAAAATACTGCATTTTACTTTAAAACTGATTTTTCATCTAATTTAATTATATAGTTAGATATTCATTTTAATTGGTTTTAAATTAAAATTTAATTATGTTTTTATCACATAATAAAATTTTGGTAATTGGAAGTAATTGCACTTTTGAATTTGATGTAAAACAAGTCAATATTTTGATAAATTTTACTTCTTAAAAACCCATCTTTGGTTTTGACAACGAGAATTATTTTTAAATTAATTACTGCAAATTATTTGATTGGAATTTGATAAAATTGATTCCATATTTGGAATCAGAGGTTCCCAATTATTTAATTTAGTCTCTTTTTTTGGAAATTATGAATTATAACGATGGTAATTATCTTTAATTATCGTGATTAACTAGTAATCTGGTAGTTAACGGTAATAAAATAATATCATAAAAATATTAAATGACCCCAACATGTGTCCTAATTATATTGTTGTTTTCATTTCCGAACATGGGATTCCTTGTGCCAACTTAGGGACCCCATGTAATCACTTTAGTGTGATAGTGACCTTTTACAATATTATTTTTAAAGAAAGGAAAATATAACCAATGTATATATCACCTATGTAAAACAATTGTATTTTTGTTTACATAAATCACCTCTTAGACTATAAATAGTCAATGGAAAGATAAAAATATTTCTTACATCATGGTATTTTTTAATATTTAGATATTAAATAAATAAATTTATTTATGACACCATGATGATGCAGTGATTACCTCATTAATGAATGATTTGTATAAAAGGAGAAGATAAGGGAACATATAAGACATAAACTTGTCTAAAACCTATTAGATCAGTGGATTGAGAACCCTTATACCTTTATCCTAGAAATATATCATTTTTGGACCTTTAAAATCCAAAAATCTGTTCATAATAAAGTAAAATTTCAGTATCTTCCAAGAGTGCGCCTCCTCCATCTTATAAAAGGCCCCCACCTGTACTCCCTTACCCACACTTCCCAAGCCCTTGGAGCATCCAAACCCTGCTCATATTATCTCCCCACATCCCTCTCTTCATCCTAGAAGCCTTACCTTATACAGAAAGCTCTTCAAGAAACCATTTTGGTTCAAACCAAGGGGAGTTACCTGATTTAAAGGTAATGTCTTCTCTTATGTTATTTTGTTTTATTTTGCTTCTCTAACGCCCTAAACTATATTTATTCCTTTCTTTTGAATAAAAAATAGTATCCTAAATATACTAGAAATTTTGTTATGAGATTTATTCTAGATACCCATACACACACCTCCATCTCATTGTGGCCACTATGATGTCACTGTATTTTATATATGATATATAAGGTATTTATGTTTTCTTTTATTCTTCTATATTTTATATTTAATACATACCATAATGCTTTTAATGCTGCTCAAATGTGATAATTTGAAATGAGGAAGTGTGGACTACTGCCCCCTCAAGTGGTGTGACTCATTCATGCAATACATGGAATGTATAAGGAAAGAAATTAAAAAACTTATGTGAAAAATATAACATATATATTATACTGAAATTATAATATTTATAAATATATATCACATTTATTTTTAATTCCATTAATATGAAAAAGAAATGAATTTAGCGTTCATGCGTACGTAAAGCCCACCATCTCCATGAACGGTGCATCTTATTTTCTATCTCCAAATGTTATGGAATAGTATAAAATAAATTTATACTGTTCATATAGGATATTTAAATCATTAATACTATTTTGGAGATGATGTACTTATAACTACTTGGAAAATAGTTTTCAAACAAGTTCATTTTTGACTCATTAACCGAACATCGACAAAAACGTCTGATATGAACTCACATAATTAACTAATTATTATAACATTATATTATTTCATATGATTTGAATAATAAACTTTAAAGGAGGTATTTTAGAAATTATAAATTGACCAATGTTTATTATTTAGGAATATAAAAAAATGTACAATTCAAGTTAGGCTCGAGGTAAGGGATCATACCTATCTATTTCTTTTTAAGTACACTCTTTTATGTCATTTTTAAACTCCTATTTATTATGTTAGGGGGTGTTATGTTATATTACTCTTTCTGTACTTATTATGTTGTTATGGTGAGATACCCTATTAGTTCTCATCAACCCATTTTTTAATGTTTTACGTGGCGCTGTTAGGTAGCTGAATTTTCGTAAGGGATTTCTTATCTCACATTTATTTACGTGAGATTTCCATTGTTCACCACTTATTTATTGCATGTGGTGTATTGTGTACTGCCATTTGATATATATTATCATGATTATATTTATAATCATGGTATTCTATGATCTATTTTGTTCTTATTATCTTTTGGTCATATGACTTGATTGATTACAACGAGGTAAGGGGTTTTTATCTCACTTTTTATTCCCGTGACATTCATACTACAATTGCCACTATTTATTTTTTTGTTTTGTGTGTACTGACCATTATTCTACTATTTTTGTAATATAATCTCGTTTATGGGTATTTAAATCTTCATTTAATGGCCCTTATTTCATGGGGTGTACGTTTCAAATGTTACCCAAATCGGTAAGGGAAACTTTCACCCTACTCTTTTTAAAAGACTTATTGTCTTTACGTATTTTAATTTACATATTCTTATGTTGGGATATGTTCTTATATATCCTTATTTCTATAAATGATATGTCCAAGTGATGAGATACCCTTTTTATCTATCATCGTCTCATTTGAATAATTTTAAAATGACGTCGTTAGGCTGTTGAATTTCTGTAAGGGAACTTCTTAACCCAATTTTAGTTATTTGGGTTAATCCTCTACTTCATGATTATGTTGTACTGTGAATACGTGTGGATGACCTCGAATTTTTTTACACATAATATTTACTTATATTGGGTGAATTTATATTTGTGACACATGACTATTTAATTAATTTATGCTTAGTCTAAGGATACCGACATTGTATGAGACTTCATCTCAGTCTCCTTTCATTGAGGTATATTTTTTCTCTAATACAAGACATTCTTTTATATTCTGTATAAATACCGTTGAATTTTCATTTCATTCAAAGGGAATCTTTTTCTACGAAGAGTTTTAATAAATGAAAAAAAGGAATGTTTCTTTTAACGTAAGCGTTGACAATGACCTTTTCCGCCGCCGTGAGTACTATTTAAAATTTGACTTCCTTAACAAGATGTAATGTTTTTGAAAGAAAATAAATACCATATACTCTTTTACGTATTTTTTTATTGAAAATGGTTTTGATAATGGATTAGTTATTCAATATATTTAAGTGATATATTGTGATTAAAATGTGGAAATGTTTTCATTCCTCTATATTTGTTGTATGTGTTATGATTTTATAATGGTACTTAACCATTTGACTGGTGGTTACGTGATAAACCAAATTACAGGTGGTGCTGTGAATACCAGGATGGGTGGTTATTTTATAACCTCCAATGCATTGGGTATGGATTTCAGCCGTACGACTATTCCATTTAGTGACATGTGTGGAATTCGATCGTATGTTTATTCCATTTATGTATTATATTGTTCCATATTACATTTATATGTTATGTGTTCTTGGTATGGGTAATATTTTGGTTAAAAAAGGGTAAGACATGATTGTTTATTTACCGATGAGTATTTACTACTTCATAAAGGTGAAAATTATTACTTATGTTAAAGTATTCATGGTTTTCTTGTAGTTTTGAAAAACTAATAGTTTCCTTCATTCGGTATTCCTTACTGTCCTTTTTATTCTCATCCCATGTTTTTGAAATGTTTTCTACAGGACATAAAGATGAATAGGGTCAAGGATGGGATCAAGGAAATATATGTTATCTAAAACATGGAACTATACTTGTTTCTTTTTAAGAGTTTATATTTTATTAAAAAAATGTAAACTCATTATTAGTGTCTACATTATAATCATTTGAGATGTAATAGTTATTCCCTAATTCTCTAAAACTCTAAACATGAAAATATCCTCAGTGTGAATTATTCATTAAATTCAATATTAAGTAATTTTTTAAGGTCGGGTTCTTATAGTTGGTATCAAAGGGTGGTTTAGACAACATTAGAGGTTAGGGTATTCTTTATGCACAAGGGACATTACAATAATGGTTAGGATTTTAGAAAGAGTCATAGTTATTTTTATAAAGTGAATGATTTTAAGATAACATGAATATGTATATCTTATTATATACCCTCCTCAAATGATATTAAATAATGATTTTACTGATATACTCACACTAATATTTTTGGTTTTAGTAAATGGATGGATCTAGCAGGCACCAATGTAACATTGGATGTGAAGAAAACTATGACAGTTTTTTGAATGAGAAACTGAATGATATGGGATTAGCAACGAGAACTAATGTGGTTATTCTCAACCAACTATCTGGAGTCATGATTGACCACATGAACCTCATTGAGTTTTTAAGGCACCATATATGTGAAAAAAATACCTATAGAAGTTTAAGAAATAATCAAAATGGTACGAATTTTCAAAAACCTATGTGTCATATATGTGGAAAGAAACACTTGGAAAATGTTTCAAAGGGACAGAAAGATACTATAGATGTGGATATGAAGGACATAAAGCAAGAACCATCCATCGAAAAAGGAATCATCTAGTTGACTCTAAGAAAGGTAAAGAAGTTCATTCTAAAGGATCAATTGAATGTTTTAAATGTTGTGTACATGGTAATTATGCAAAAAAATGTCATTCAAAGAAGTTTCAGGAATAGGATCACTAGGATCGTGAAAATATTTGTTTACCAATACCTAATTCCATTTCATTTGAGGATATAGAAACTAATAATGGCCAATGAAAGGTATGGATTATTTCTTAACATATGTTTTCCTCTTATTTAATAGTATGATATGATTCATGATTTTGGTTATAGGAAATAAGTTTTTCAGACTAATTTGTAAAGCAATGGTTAATGTATCCTGAAGAATGATTAATGAGAAGGAAGTCAATATATAAGGGATTTATAAGTTATGGTAGATTTTTGGATGGTGAAATGTTTAAAAGTATTAAGGCTATTTTGATGATGGGATTACATTAGAAGACTTTTTATCATATGTGTAAACCTGATGTTTGATATATGAAAATTTTATCCAAGGAATAATTATCATTTCTATTGTGGATATAGTTATAAAGAACAATTTGGGTTTATATGATCTTTGAATTTGTGGAAATTTCTGGTTAATACATTTTGGGGATGAAAATTAAAAGTTACTAGATAACCTTTGGGGTTAAAATATGTTATGGTTATTTTGGATGAATTTATCACTTTTTGGTAATGTTATAAGATTATATATTTTCTGATAAAGGAAAACACGCAGGCCGTGTGACAACCCATCACATCAGACGAAGCTGTGGGAATCAAACCCAAAACCAATGTGTGATAGGTATTTATCACCTACCACTGGGCTATGTGAAGTCCCTAGTTTTAATGACAAATTATTTTTAGTTAGATGAATTTATGAATCAAGAATAATTTTATTTTGGGTTATCTATGGAAATGATTTACCAATCATGGAGGATATCAGAAAAGGTTAATTACTTTTCAATATGAGACATTAAGAGTAACTGATGTTATTTGGAGATAAATTTTATGATTTACCTTGGAATACTTTGTGATTAAATCTTTTAGAGATTTGGGTTTCAATATTAGTTTGGATTACATTTGACGAATTTTATGGATAATAGTTTATTGAAAGGTCTTTTTTGAACATTGGGTTTTGTTTTAAATATTTTGGAGATTAAGAGTAGTTTTTCTTTTTGTAAAAGATTATTCTTTTTGAGTATTATCTGATCTCGTACTAACAATTTTGGTTTTGGTTAATGTCTAAAGACATGGGAAATATATTGTTCTTCTTGGGTGGAGTATTTGATACTCTAGATGTTGATTGTACAGAACATCATGTGAACAATTCATCCTGAATACCTGTCGTTTGGAAGAAATATGAGTTTGTGTTAGAAATATAGTAAAAGATGCAAGTCTACATGAAAAGTATGTATGTTTCCTTATGTTTTAGTTAGGATCATAAATAAATTTCTTCCATGAAATATAACTTAAAAACAAAAACATTATTTGTTAACTTTTCTTACTGGGGAATCAATACCGTTAAACCCACCACATGTTTTGGATTTTCTGATGGTTAACTTTCTCCTAGACATATTTTCTATCACTCTCCATCAGAACATGAACCTCTGTTTTCTATTATATATCCATGTTTTCCCCCATGGAATCCATGTATAGGTTAACTTGGGTGACCATTGTACTTGTATTTCTTTCTTTTAAAGTGATAGTTTTACTGACACTTTTTCCGATATTGGACTTTCATGATGTTTCCTAGCACAATTTTATAAATGCGAGGAAGAAATTTTCAAAAGGGGGTAAGGATGTAACATCCCAGGTAAATAAAGATTATGAAATTTTCATATTTATTAATATTAGTGAATAAAATGTTAATATTACATTAAAGGGAGTCATATGATTGATGGCGTACCCAATACGCAACAACGAGGTTCTTTGAAATCTTACGCAACATACTAATAATATAATAATATTATTTTAAATGGTAGTTAACGCCTAACCGTGGTAATGGCGGGAATGAACTGAACTAACTACAAAATTATTATATATTTTTTTTAAATATTTTAACAATTACTCGATAAATGACAGAGGCATAAAATGCAATTGAATCCAATTTTAAGAATAAATATTCTAATATTCTTTAAAAGGTAGATTAACCACCTTTTGATGGAAAATCCATTTTAAATTTACTTTTGGAAACTATTATATGTTATATTTTACAAAATAAAATCCTTCTTTAGAATCAAGACATCAAGATTTACTTTGTGTAAATGTTCGGTATTTTTTCAATAATGATCATTTATTAATTAATAGTGAAAAATGTTGTATTTTAATTCAAATACTCCTTTTAATATAATTAATTTTAATTGATATATTATCATTTTAATTGGTTTTAAATTGTAATTATAATACATTTTTACCATTTAATTCAATGTTGGTCATTGGATTTAATTTCACTTTGAAATTGGATATAAAAAAGTGTCAATCTTTTGATAGATATTCTTTCATAAAAACACGCTATTTGTTTTGATAGATGGAATTAATTATAAAACTAATTAATGAAAAATATATGTTTTGAATTTGGACAACTTGACATTAGTTTTTAATTTTTATTGTAAAAATTAATTTGGATAAATTTTTTGTATTTTTCTGACAAATGTTAATTTTTAATGAATAGTAAAAATACTGCATTTTACTTCAAAAATGATTTTCAACTAATTTAATTACTAATTTATATTGTCCTTTTAATTGGTTTTAATGTTTAATTAAATATTGTTTTTATCACGTAATACAATTTTGGTCATTGGAAGTATTTTTAAGTTTCAATTTGATGTAAAAACATGTCAATCTTTTGATAAATTTCACTTCATAAAACCCTTCATTGGTTTTGACAACAAGAATTATTTTTAAATTAATTACTGCAATTTATATGATTGGAATATGATAGAATGGATTCCATATTTTGAATCATAAGTTCCAAATTATTTAATTAAGACTCTTTTGTTTTTTTACATTATGAATAGTAATGACGGTAATTATCTTTAATTATCGTGATTAATTAGTAATCGGGTAGTTAAGGGTAGTAAAATAATTTCATAAAAATAAAAAATTACAGAAACAGGTGCTCTAATTCTATTGGTGATGTCATGGCCGACCAATGTATACCTTGTGTCAACTTAGGGACCCCATGGAATCACATTAGTGTGATAGTGACCATTTATCATATTAATTTAAAGAAATGACAACAAAACCAAAGTATGTATCACCTATGTAAAAAAATTTACTTTTTTCACATAAATTAAATCTTATACTATAAATATTAATTGGAAAGCTATAAATATTTCCTACATCATTGATTTTTTTATAATTTTTATAAATTAAATAAAAAGAATATTTATGACACAATGATGATGCATTGATTACCTCATAAATGAATGATTTAAATAAAATGAAAAGATACGGTAAAATATAAGACTTAAACTTGTCTAATACCTATTGTATGGGGGGATTTCTAACCCTTATCTAATAATCCTCTAAATATATCATATTGGGACCTTTAAAATATGAAAAACATTTCATAATAAAGTAACATTTCATGATCTTCCAAGAGTTCACATCCTCCCTCTTACAAAAGGCCTCCACCTCTACTACCTTACCCACACCTCTCAAGCCTTTGGCTCGTAAAAACCCTACTGCTATTATCTCTCCACATCACTCTATTCATCCTATAAGTCTTATCTTAGGCATAAATCTCTTCAAAAAACCCTTTTGGTTCAAACCATGGGGAGTTATCTGATTTAAAGGTATTGTGTTCTCTTATGTTCTTTGGTTTCATTTTTCTTCTCCAACCCCCTAAACTATTTCTATTCCATTATTTTGTAAAAAACAGTATCTTAAATATACTAGTATGTTGTTATGAGAAGTATTCGAGCTAAACATACCCACACCTCCATCTAATAGGTAAAAGATATACTGATTCCATGGATGGTGAATTACTCCGTTGCAAAACGATGATTGTTCAATTATCCCCTATCGCCTCTCATGGTGGACATTATGATTTCACTGTATTTTATATATGATATATATAGTATTTATGTATTCTATATGATCTTTATTTTATATTTAAAACTTACCTTTGTTCTTTCCATGTTGTGAAAATGCGATAATTTCGTATGAGGAAGTGTGGACTACCGCCCCCTCAAGTGATGTGAACCGTTTATGCCATACATGGAATGTATAAATAATGAAATTAATTAACTTATGTGACCTATATAACATATATTTTATACTATAATTATAATATATATATCTCTCATTTATTTTTAATTCCATTAATATGAAAAAGTAATGAAAGTAGTGTTCATGCGTACGTACGGCCTACCGTCTCCATGAACGGTGAATTTCATTTTCTATCTCCAAATGGAATGGAATAGTATAAAAATAATTTATACTGGATATATAGGATATTTAAATCATTAATACTATTCTGGATATGATGTAATTATAACAACATGGACAATTCTTTTCAAACATGTTTATTTTTGACTCATGTACCGAACATCGACAAAAACGTCTCATATGAACTCACATAATTAACTAATTATTATTACATTATTACAAGTTATATAAATTGAATAATAAACTCTAAAAGATTTCATTATGAAATTATAAATTTACCAATGTTTATTATTCATGAATATAAAGATACGATCAAGACAAGTTGGACTAGAGGTAAGGGATCCTACCACTCTCTTTCTTTTTATGTACTCTCATTTATGTCATTTCATTTAATCTGTTATTTCTTATGTTAGGGGATGTTATTATATATTCATCTTACAATACTTCTTATTTTATAATGATGATAGATTCTATTTGATCACATAAATCCATTTTTGGATGTTTTATGTGGCGCCGTTAGGCTTCCGAATTTTCGTAAGGGATTTCTTATCTCACTTGTAATTACGTGAGATTTCCATTTTTCGCCACTTATTAATTTAATATGGTGTATTATATACTTCCATTTGATATATATTATCGTGATTCTATTTATATTCATGGTATTATATGATTCATTTTGTTCTGATTTTAGTTTTTGTCAAATGACTTGATTGATTACAACGAGGTAAGGGGGTTTTACCTCACTTTTTATTCCCGTGAGATTCATGTTACATTTGACACGATACCTTTTTTGTGGTGTATGTACTACCCATTATTCTAATTTTTGTGTATTATACTCTCATTTATGGGTATTTACATCTTCATTGTATGACCCTTCTTTCATATGGTGTACATTCTGAATGTTACCCAAATCGAAAAAGGAACCTTTTACCCTCCTCTTTTTAGAAGACTTCTTTTTGGTAGGTCTTTTAATTTACATCTTCTTATGTAAGGAAATGTACTTATATATTCTTATTTTTGTAAATGATATGTCCATGTGATGATATAACCTTTTTATATCTCATCATTTCATTTTTTGAATTTTAAAATGAGGTCATTAGGCTATCAAATTTCGGTAAGGGAACTTCTTAACTCAATTTCAATTATTTGGGTTTAACCTCTACATCATGATTATGTCATACTGTGAATATGTGTATATTAGCTCTAATTTTTTTACAGTTAATATCCTCTTATGTTGTGTGTATTTATATTTTTCACACATAAATATGTAATTGATTTATCCTTAATATTAGGATACCGACTTTGTAAGGCACTTCATCTCAATATCCTTTCGTTGAGGCATATTTTTGTTCTAATACAAGTCTTTGTTTTATACGCTGTATAAAAACCTTTAACTTTTCATTTCATTCAAAGGGGATATTTTTCTACGAATCGTTTTACTAAACGACAACAAGGAATGTTTCTTTTTAACGTGCGTGGTGACAACGAACATTTCCACCACCATGAGTACTATTTGAACTTTAGCTTCCTTAACAAGGAGTAATGTTTTTTAAAGAAAATAAATACCATATACTCTTTTATGTATTTTTTGTATTGAAAACGGTTTTGAAAATGGATTTTTTATGTCAATATATTTACGTGATATATTGTGATTGAAATGTGGAATTGTTTTCTTTCCTTTATATTTATTGTATGTGTTAAGATTTTATAATGGTACTTGGACATTTGATGGGTGGTTACGTGATAAACCAAATTATGGGTGGTGCTGTGAATACCAGGATAGGTGGTTACGTTATAACCTCCCATGCATTGGGTATGGAATTCGGACGTATGAAAATTACATTTAGTGACATGTGTGGAATTTGACCGTATGGTTATTTCATTTAAGTGTATTTATGTTCCATGTTACCTTTATATGTTATGTGTTCTTTATATGGGTAATATTTTGGTTACAAAAGGGTATGTAGTGATCTTCAAATCAGTGAAGAGTATTTACTTCTTCATAAAGGTGAAAAGTTTTACTTATGTTAAATTATTGATGTTTTACTTGTAGTTTTGAAAAACAAATAGTTTCCTTCATTTTTTATTCCTTACGGATATTTTTAAGCTCATCCCATGTTTTTGAAATGTTTTCTACAGGACTTAAAGATTAATAGTGTCAAGGATGGGATCATGGAAAGACATGCTATCTAAAACATGGAACTATAAATGTTTATTTTTAATATTTTTTATTTTATGAAAAAAATTGAAACTCAGTAGAAGTGTCTACTTTGTAATATTTTGAGATGTAATAGTTATGTCCAAATTCTCTAAAACTCTAAACCTAAAAAGATCCTCAATGTGAATTATTCATTTAATTCAAGATTAACTAATATTTTAAGGCCGGATCCTTATAAATATCTCCCATTATTTGTTTTTGAAATTAGGATATTAAATAAAACATTACCATATATCCAAAAAATTGGAGTTTTGGGGTTATTTTACTCCCTCTTTGTCGATGACAAACAAATAGAAAACTCCACCCATAATAAATAGCAATTTTTTTCTTATTTAATGTCTGAGTTTTATTAGGAATTCCTATAAACCTTACTCCCCATGATTCATTTATTTAATATATAGAAATCATCATCAACATAAATCTACATACACAATGCTGATAAACATTTTATAAGAATATAAGATGATATCCATATCATCTTTGTGTATCCCCTCTTTATTAATAATTTAATTTCGTCAGTTTAATTTTTCACTACATCATCTTTTATTTTCAAGAATATATTACTTACATAATGCATGAATTTTCACTTATTCTTTACATACTTGTGGTATTATAGTATGATAAAATAAAAAATCGTAAATTATTTATCAATAAATTATGTGATATTTGATATAAATGAATCAAATTAAGAAATATTACTTCAGGTTAACAACTTCAATTCTATACATGTAAAACAAATGGTAAATTAAACCAATATATCTTGAATTTTTTTTATTTCTCAGCATATAATGTTGTCTCAGTCATACTCATATCAAGCCATTAGTTTTTGAGAAATAAATTATTGACTTTAAAAACTTTACAAACTATCGAATTAAATAAATAATAAGTTTATATGAATAAAAATGATCTGAACTCCATGTTCCATAATTTTCAAAAGGTTCTCCATTAATGGATAATGATTAAAATCTTGTATAAATTAACAATCAACACATACTTTATTACTGAATCACATTTATGAAATTATTATTAAATTATAGGGATATGATATATTTAGGAAAACATCCCATTAATTATTATATTTATTTTCCTAAAAATAATCAGTTCATATCACTCATGTTAGTATGGAATAGATAATTTATCAAATATTAATTATTTATAATACATCCACCAAAGGACTCTCATGTTCATTTTATTATAAATCTAATAAATAGATCACCTAAAATCCCTTGTATCAAACTAGATTAATCTTAATACCTCATGTTACTAAATATTATTCCTTGACAAAAAATTTTATTATATATTAGGCTCTTACTAAGTAGTTTTAAAATATTACAATATCACTGAACGTTTCTTCTAGTTTCAATTATTTTAGAACATAGTGTGTACTTGATACACAATGAAATATACAATATCATCAGTCTAATAAAATCTAATTTTTGTTCAATGTAATTTCAAGATTTTGCTCATTTACCAGTATCTCCAACAAAATAATAAACCACATCAATATCCAATATAAATATTTAAGTACATGGGTAGAAGGGTTCTATTTTTTTCAAGTTATATATGTTAGTTTTTTTGTTGGTTCATAAATTTTCCATTATCATTAATTTTGGAGTCTATAAAAAAATTTGAATTTATTTTGATAGAAATCAATTTTTCATTAATATTTTATGCACATTAATTTCTCTATTATACTTTTAAATACATGTACGTACTTGAGTATTCATTCCCCCAATGTTTTCAAGAAACATTATAGGTTTAACATTTACATTACACACTTCATGAGTAAATATATATACCTATATAAGTTTATATATTTTTTGAAATATAATATTCCAAGAAGAAATCCTTTATGTCTTCTATTTTATATTTAATAACATGTTATTTTTCTACATTCATTTAATTCATTTTCATTTAACGTCATGTTTTATTAATTTCAATTACCTATTTCGAATACATTTTCATTAATAATTTAGAATGAATGGTTTTTACATTTGTTTTGAAATATATTTTTCAAAATGATATATTTATCAATAAATATATGATTTTTTCCTATTTTACATAGCTAATAAATTCTTGACATCTCTGTTAGAAACACTATTATAATGTATTTATTTTTATAATATGTTTCACATTTTTATTATATGATCTATAATGTTGTTTTCAAAATATTCTAGTTATATCACTAAAAAATATATTCCCTTATATCAACGAAGGAAAATAATGTATAAAAATACATTATAACATAAAATAACATACCTCTATACTGACCCAATAACTTAGTTTACTTTTCATTCCTTTTGAGTGGCCATCATAAATTTAATTTCCATTTCCACTAAAATTTAATTTTTTATGAGAATTTTGATGGAGGTATATTTTTTGATTCCTAGTGGTGGTTTTACAATGGAAAATATCAAAATACCCTCTTAAATATTAAAATTAGGAAAAAATATTTTTTTAATGAAATTATTATAAAAATGCATATTTTTTCATTATATCATTATCAAATTTCATGGATGGTAAAATAGGAAACAAAAACATTGTATATTTTTTTATTACCCTATAAATATAATTTTTAAGTATTATTATTTTCCATTAATAAATCATCATCAATTCTATGGACCATTTTTTTTCTTTTCCAAAATATGATGACTTGTAACATCCATTATTTTCTCATCGCTATATATCTCATAAATGAATCAATGTTTGAGGTTTTCCTGAATATCACATTTTCCCTTTATTTTGGTGCTTATAAGAAAAAAAAGATTCTATATAACAAACAATCAATTATTGAATAATTTTTTATCCCTTTTAGTTCTATTGGGTGTGCATCAAACCCAACATTCATTGAAATCATGATTTGATATTCTTGGGTTTTGATTGTTCTGTTCATAATTCTTATTGGAATTATATGGTTTTTAGAGCTCTCCTATATATTCTTATCTATGTTTATTTTTTTACCTCTTTGATCTGGATCTTCCTAAAATATCATTTTATTTATACTATCATGACTGAAGAAAAAATTCAATAATTTTTATAATGAATTATTTAGACATTTAATCCTTTTCAAATTTATTTTTTACTCAATTAACATGGGGTATAACTTACATTCAAGTTAAAAACAAAAAACATTGTTGTCCCTGCAATATTCATAATATAATGATTTTATGTTTTTTTGGAATATCAGGACCCTTGAATGATCCTATAAAATTAGTGAGTGAATTAATTAACTCACAATCAGAATTCTCTATAAAATTCATATGATGGTTGGTGAACTTTTTCATTTGAGTATCATTCTTTCCCATAACTTTTCAAAAAATAAGAAATACATTGGTGTTCCACATTTTATTTTGGTTTCTTTCTATTTACAAACAATTAAATGAAAACAAAAGTAGAATAGAACATAACTCAAAAAATATATTGAATAATATATGTAAATAAAAAATCAAATAAGAATATTCTTATATAGTGATACCAATTGTAAGAACTATCTGGGATTTTGTGTGATATATACTAAGAGGGGGACAATGATGTTATGAAATATATTACAAATTTAATCACATTTCATTAAAATATCATATCTATAATATATCTCTAATGGAATAGTAATTCATGTTAGTATTTTTTCTCTTATTAGTATATTCATTCATTTATAGTACAATGTGACCAAAAATTTATCAATTCACCTTGTGATTAATCTGACCTAATGTATCCTATTTTGTCTTTCATAAATATAAACAAATATAAAAAAGTTCAAGATGATTCTTACCTGACCAACTCACACTAGGATAGTATGGGGAATGTAATAAAAAAAGATAAATTAACCAAAAACCACTAACTATACAGATAACTTGAAGATTTTTTGCTAGTTTAATCCAATCATTGGTAACATCGCGTAATTTTTTTTGGTCTGGCTCACTCTCACACAAGGATTATATTCCTCATTCTTTACTAATTTACAAACTAAATTAAAGGAAATATTTATTTTTCACATAGATTAAAAAATATCACATACTGTTTTAGATGCATTGTATATAATTAGTTAACTTTGATATATTGTTTGGCCATTTATATAAAAATATATATATATCCCTTCATGATTGATATAAAATTTCCAAAACATATCATTGAAAATCCTAGCTGTATTTTTTATTTATTAATCAAGTATTGAAATGTTAATTTATAGTAGAAAGTTTATGGAGAATAAAGTTATATTTTTATGACTATAATTATATCAACATCATTGTAACACTCCAAGATTCCATAGTACGTTTCCCTTTGAATAATTCAATAGCATGTGTTGTACGCAACTTTGATATTCTAACACATCGTGACCAAAAAAACTATCCGTTATGAATAGTAATAGCCACTTTTTGAAAATTTTTCAATTTTATCATTCAAAATGGACTTCATTTTTCGGTTTGGAATATCAAAATTAGCTTAGGGTGAATTTTTTTTGTTTTCCTGAAAACATTCAATTTTTTATGAAAGGTGAAAAATACTAAATTATAATTAAAAACCATTTTAATAAAAATAATTTATAGTGTTAGATTATAATATTGAGTGGGTTTTAAGAATAATTTGATTATATTTATACCATTTAATTCAATGTTGTTCATTGGATGTAATTTCACATTTAAACTTGAGAGAAGCAAGTGTCAATCTTTTTATTGTTATTATTTCTTAACAACGCACTTTTTGTTTTGAGAACGAGAATTAATTTTAAATTAATTTCTGCCACTTATGTGTTTTGAATTTTAAAAATTGAATTCCAAATATAGAATGAAGTGTTTTAAATTTTGTAAATAGGTAACTTATATTTTTTAGAAATTTTGAATAAATTTTTAGTAAATATTTTATTTAACATGTTTAAAGGGTAAATATGGTAAATAAGGGTAAAAAATAACATTATAATAATATTGAAATACCCTAACATGTGTTCTAACCTTATTTTCTAATACATGTATGAACATGGGAATCTTTCAGTTGATTTTTGGACCCCATGGTGCAAATTGTAAGTGATAATGACACAATATATTAATTAAGTTAATGTAAATACAATAATGACATATGCATATATCTTTTAGTTAAACATTTCCTAAATAAGGTTATATATGTTATCTTTTTGACTATAAATATTCATTATAACTATAAAAATATTTCCTAAATAATTGTATTATATTTATAATATTTAGATGTTTTGTAATTTAAATTATTTATGAAACAATGATGATGCAGTATTATCCTAATTAATGAAAGAATGAAATAAATGGTATTATAGATTTTAAAATAAATATAATACGAAATTTTGATTCCATATACGAATTTTATAGGTTAATTTGACATTTTATTATTTTTTAAATACATTTTTTAAGTAATAATTCTGTTAAGAATTTTACAAAAACAAAATAGCAAATACTGTCAAAATTGACATAAAATGGTTTTCAAAACAAATATTATATTACTAATTGATATTCTATTCCTAAAAATATATGGTTTGGAAAAAAGTCTTAAATAATATTATATATGCCATTAATGAACCAGTTGCGGTTCTCCAGGATGTTTATAATATGTTAATTAACCATATAATATAAAAATACATAGAGACATGATAAATGTCAAACTAATTAACTAAGAGTTAAATCTTAAAGATAAAGTTAATATATTGACCCAATCATGTCTAAAACCTATTGGTTGAGTTTTCTTAACCATATCTTCCTTATACATTAAATAATTAATTTTGGATCCATTAGAAAACGAAAATTATTTTATTATAAAACAATATTTCAATCTTTTTCTATGGTGCCCCTCACCCCTCTTATAAAAGGGAACTTCCCCTTCTCTCGAATTCACACATTCAAATACATTTATCTCGGCCATACCCTACCCAAATATCCTCCCAACAGTCCACCCTTCATTATAGAGGCATTCCTTTAGTCAGAAATCCAACTACTGGAGCACTTTGGATCAAACCAAAAGGAAGAACCTGAAAAAGAGGTAAATATTACATCACCTCTTTCAAGTTCCATTCTTCTTCCACATCCTCTTTCTTTGTTGTTTCAATTATAAAATAATATCTCTAGTATCTTCTATATACTGTTATGTTATTACAAATATGGTACAACCATATTCATTATTCTACCCATCCTTTGAATGACATGTCACCATACGTGCGTACGTACGACTTACTGTGTCCAAGCCATGGTGTAGTTGTTATTCAATACATTATTATTTGGTTGGGTATAATAAAGATGCATAATTGATGTAAATAAAAAATATTACATGATAATAATTCTGTATATATGATATTTGATCCAATTATATATTAACTTAATATCATAAGAAAGAAATTATTTCTCGTGCGTACGTACAGATTACCGTCTCCACAAACACGACGAGATTCATTCCCCATCGTATCCATTCAAGAATAATTTTCATTTAATGATTAAAAATAATTTTTATAGACATAATATCATTCTTAATATGAATAAGATACATCCTATTCATAACAAACATTACTTACATGAAAAATCATATAAAGGAAAACGAATCAGTTAACACCTGAAACGACGATAATACTAAAATATTATTGACAAGTCAATATTATAAGATCATATATGATATCATATTAATGTATATAGATCGTGAATAATTTAATAACAATTTTACCACCATTATAATTGATATTAACTTACCCTCGACAATGGAAAATTACAAGGTAAGGGTTAATTATATAATCTCTTTATTATTTGTGGTTGTTTTTAAGTAAGTATCTATTGGGACCTCTTTATCATCCTCATCCATGATTCTTAAAATGTATTTCAAAAGACTTTACTATTTACTAGAAAATGATTTAAAGTAATTGTACCCTTATTTGAACTTTTATGTTTTGAATGGAATCTTTCACTCATTTTCCAAACAATGTACCTTACGACCTTTTTGAAAAAATTTAGTTAAGAATTTTTTTAACTTATACAATAGGTGAACTTATTCTACGCCATAATTACATCATCAAATCATCCAATAAAATATTATAATAATATTTTCAAAATAAATTATTTCTTTTATGATTATGTAACTTTAAATGATTTCAAAAAAAGAAAGAGATATTTTCCCCAAATTATTTTGATTTCATCTATGTCAATATCCTTTGATGGATTTTATACTTGTTTGATGTCAATTCATTATAATAAAAATTGTCCATATTGTATTGAATGTTTTTAAATATGTTTTTTATGGATGTGTTATTTTTATACCACTCATGGTTTATGGATAAAGTATTGACATTTTCTATGCTAGTTTTAATACGAATGATTATATTACATTTAAACCTTTTCATACGAGGAATGTATTGGACTTAGTAAGAGATGGGTAGAGCCCACTATAGTTGATCAATGCATCGGTAAGTCTCATGAGACAACTAGATGTGGAATTGGACAAGGCCTTTCCCAATTTGATATATGGTTTTTCCCGAGGACTTAATCATTTTAAGACGACATAGCCAAGGCCTTCAAAAAATATTTCAGAATGTCCGGCGTTATACATTCCCTCATTATGAAAATTATATTGATGGTTCATGTGGTAATTTTACTAGATGAATACCCATGATTATGTTTTATTATGGAATTATTTACCCAACTCATAGTCCTGCCATAAATGTAGTCATGTTTATTATTGGTAAAGGAATGTGGTTTCAATTATTCACCATAATTAATATTTATGTTATTTTCTGCTATATTGTTTAACCTTACTAAGAGTTTTATCTCACCCTTTTCTTATGATTCATTTTCCCCGGAAATGAATAAGTTAGTTTTGAGTGACTTTCAGGCATAATCTAGGAGGCTTTGATGTCTCTAACACAATAAATTCATGTTTTATTTCTTTTCAAGTTGTAAAGTTGATCTTATGTATGAATCTTGTTTCCAATAATACTAAACTGATCGGTATTTAGAGACCTGATTTCCTTAAGATCGTGCTAATGTTATGTAGTAATGAACCAACTCTGGGTAACTAGGGTTGGGGCATTATAGTTGTTTCTAGAGAAGTTTAGTACAAACATTACAAACTAGAATTAGATAAACTCTGATTAGAGCACATAGCCCTAAGAAAGAATATGATGATTAGTATAGAAGAACATTCAAGAAATTTGGTACTGTATAGATTTTGTGAGTTTTACAAGCATTACATCTCTATCTGGATATGAGCAGGTAGAGGCGGCTCTGGAACAGATGTACCTATGGGTAAAACTCAAAAACACCACATTTAGCTAGACTCGAATGGGAACTATTTCACGACAACGGACCTTGTTGCACTCTTGGTTATGAAACTCCCCATGGATATTTTTAGGATAATTCCCATTTTATTTAAAATCCATTATGATGGGTTTATAGGTATATTCTACCTCAAATAATTTTTTTTATGATTATTTATTATATCCATAAACTGTTCAATTTATGTTGTGTGTTTTACATGTTTGGATTTATGTATTGTGATTCATAAAATAAACTTTTGTATGACATTATTTATAAATGGCACCTAGTGGAAGGAATGGAAACTGTATCAATGCCCAAACTATATGTTGGGATTTCCCTCATGAAAAAGATAATTATAGTCGAGCTCGTGATACAACTGGTGATGATCAGCTTATCACCATATTGGGACAACTCACACAGGTTATGAATAATAACCTTACGTGTTTGGAACACCCTGATCCACAACGTGGATGATCAGTGTTAGAACGATTCATGAGGAAAAACCCACCAATATTAAATGGGGGTACATATCCATTAGTAGCTGAGAAATAGATAAATTCATAGAGATAATATTCCTTTCCTTTGGACTAGTGAAAGGGAAAATGTTGTTAAGGAAATTTACTGCCTCACTAGAGATGCTGATCAATGGTGGTAATTGATTCAAAACACAAAGGAAGATGATAAAGAATCAAATATGTAATGGATGGTGTTTAATGAAATTTTCATAGAATAATAATTTTCACATGACTATCGAGAAGATATGGAAAACAATTTCTGAGTCTGAGGTGAAATGAGGATGAGAATGTTGCAATTTATGATGCTAACATTACCAGGATAGCGAGGCATGATGCAGATTATATACCTAACCCAAGAATTAAGATTGACCATTAAATGGATGGGTTAAAACGATTTCTCTATCGAGCATTAGTATCATAGTCCTTCTCATCATACGAAGTTATTGTTTTGTTTGTTATCAAGACATAAAAGTAATTATCTACGTCTTATGACTTTAAGAAAAGCATGAAAAGAAGGGATCATTTGAATACTCTGCGAAAGGAAGTTAGGAAACAAGGAATAAAGGGAAAAAATTTATTTCAACCCTATGATAATTGTGGAAGGAAGCGCCATGGTGGCTATCTAAAATAAAAAGTAATATTCTTCAAATGTTGATAGAAATACCATCTTGTTGGTGATTGTATGGGAAATAAAGATGCTACAAATGTTAAATGCTACAATTGCGGGGATATGGGACATTATGAAAATGAATGTCCTAAGATTCATGGAAACTCACCCTAAAAAGTCCAAGTGATCAATGCTAATCTTATGAGATCTCTACTACTGAGGTTGAAGCCGCGAAAGATGTGTTGGCAGGTACTTTAATTGTTTCCTCTTTTTAACAAATTCTTTATTTCATTCCGGATCATCACATTATTTCATATCTACCTAGTTTTCTATAAAAATTATATATTTAAAATTTGATTTAACATGGGAGTTGTCAGTCATAACTCCTAAGGGATGTATCATTGCTACAATGTTTTGTGAATGAGTTTCTATTAGGGCATAAAAATTTTCGTTATCTACTGATCTCATCATCATGCCCATGATTGAATTTTATATGATCCTCAGAATGGATTGGATTTGGACCATGATTTTAAAATTTATTGTAAGAAGGAGGTTACTATTTTTGATGATGATGATAAAGAACAACTTATCATTAGAGAAGAAACATCACCAACTCATTCTTATCTAGATCCACCCCCAGTAGTTCAACTAAATTCAATTACTGGAGTGGAAGATAAGGAAATAATTGTTGGTGGGGAAAAGAATGTTCAAATAGAGAATGTACCTATTATTCAAGAATATGTTGATGTGTTTCTATAATATTTACCTGGACATCCTCCAGAATGAGAAATTGAGATTTCAATTGATTAAAATCCTAATTAAAGGCCCATATCGAAGACCCCTTATAGAATGACTGATGTGGAATTTGTTGAACTAAATAAACAACTAGAGGAATTAAGTAATAAGGGATTTATTCTCCCTAGTGTTTCTCCATGGGGATCCCTTATTCTTCTTGTTAATAAGAAAGATGGATCGTTGAGGTTTCACATTAGCTATAGGGAGATAAATTCTATAATAATAACGAACAAGTACCTCCTACCTCACATTGATTATTTATTAGACCAACTTCATAAAGCTCTATATTTTTTAATATTGACCTTTGACCTAGATATCATCAGTTGTGTGTAAAGAAGGAAGACATACACAAATAAACATTTCGAACCAGGTACATGCATTACAAGTTTACAGTAATTCCTTTTGGGATGACTATTGCACCATCTATTTTCATGGATCTAATGAACAATTTTTTCAAGGAATGTCATTATTATTTTGTAGTATTATTTAGTAATGATATCATTTTATACGCTAAAAGCTATGAAGATCATGAAAATCATTAGCACCCCTTCCTGAAAACCCTTAGAAGAAATGAATTATATGGGAAGTTTATCAAGTGTAAATTTTGGCTTCAAGAGATTTCTTTTCTTGGTCGTATTGCCTATAAGGATGGAATCTCTGTTAACCCTTCTAAGTCAAAGGAAATCCATGAATATCCAGCACCGACAAGTATAACTGAGGTATGTAGTTTTACTGGTTTAGCAGGTTATTATCGACGTTTGGTCCAGAATTTTGCCAGATTGGCTGACCCATTAATGAAGCATACCCGAAAAGGAGTTAAATTTGTTTGAAAAAAAGAATCGGAAGAATTTTTCTAAGAATATAAGAGAAGATTAGTCAATTATCTTATCTTGACTCTACCATCATGGGATGATGAGTTTGTTCTTTATAGTGACGCCTCAAAGAAATTATATGGTTGTGTCCTTATGCATAATGGTATAGTTATTTCATATGCATCATGACAGCTAAAAATTCATGAGAAAACCCCTCCTACAGATGATCTTGAGTTAGTAGTGGTAGTATTTTATTTGAAGTTTTGGAGAAACTATGTCTATGGTGATAAATGTGAGACTTATACTGAACAAAAGAGTTTGAAGTATATTTTTTCCTTGAAGTAACTCAACATGAGGGAATGGAGATGGCTTTAACTACTGAAGGATTATTGTTGCATGATACACAACCACCCGAGGAAGGAAAATAAAGTGCAGATTCTTTGAATATAAAATATCATGGAGTTTTGTACATGATGAGAGTAGAAAAGGATCCAATTTACATGGATCTAGTAAATATGGATATGGGAATAACCATGGAAGGTGAAACATTAATGCTTTTTCTAATGGTTTTCAAACCATCATTACTAGAAACAAATAAATGTTCTCAGGATGATGATGTTGAATTTCAAAATAAGATTTAATATGTGAAGGATAAGAGATTGATCGAATTCGTATATGAAGATGGGATTTTGAAATTTGGGATGAGACTGTGTGTTCCCAATATACCTGATCTAAAAAGGGAATTGTTAGATGATGCTCATAGCTCTAATTTCTCTATACATGCTGGGAGCACCAATATGTATAGAAAATAAGGAACAACATTTATGGTGGGACAACATGAAAAGGTAGACTGCTTATTATGTATCAATATGTATGGTTTGACAACATGTGAACGTTGGAAGGAAACAACCTGGAGGATTCATGCAACATCTTCCCATACCTGAGTGGAAATGAGATAATATTATGATTAACTTTGTCATGGGACAACCAAAGACTCCTTGAAGGAACAATGCTATATGGGTCATTATTGATCATCTTACCATGTCAACGCATTTTCATGATATAATATAAGATTTTCCACTTGATGTTTATCAAGATTATATTTTAATGAAGTTGTAAGACTTCATAAAGTACCCCTATCAATTTTTTGTGATCATGATCCATGTTTTACATATTGATTCAGGAAAAGAATTCAGAAATCCCTGGATACTGAACTTCATTTGTGCACTGCCCACTACCCTCCAACTGATGGATAATCAGAACAGACTATTAAAACCATAGAATACATGGTGATATCACACTCACTTAACATTAAAGGTATGTGGGATCAATATTTACCACTAGTAGAATTTTCCTTTAACAATAGATTCCATTCAATTTTTCAGATGGCACCATATAAAGTGTTATACGGAAATAGATGTTGCACACCAAATTTTTGGGATGTTTTTGGTCAAAACTCATAGGCCCATAACTTGTGGAGGAAACATTGTAAAAGTTGAAGGTAATCCAAACCCACATCAAAGCAGTTCAAAGTAGGCAGAGGATCTATGTCGATAACTGAAAAAAGGATATGGAATTTCAGGTAGGAGATTATGTTTTCTTGAAGGTATTTCTATAAAATGGTGTTATACATTTTGGTAAGAATGAAAAAATAAAGACCCAGGTATATCAGATCTTTTGAAATTATAGAACAAATTGAGTCAATAGATTACCATTTGCCAGTGCCTCCAAGTCCCTCTAATGTACACAATGTGTTTAACATATCACTGTTGAGAATATTCATGCCTGACTCAACACATGTACTCACCTATGAGGAATTAGAACGCATACCCAATCAGTCTTATTGCAAAGATCCTATCAAGATTAATGATACAATAGAACAATTTTTTAGAAACTGGATAACGTGTCTGGTAAACGTTTTATGTAGAAACCATAAAATGGAAGAGGCAACGTGGGATCCATAGGAACATATGATAAAGAACCACACGAATATTTTTATGAAATAATATTTTAGAAATTTCAAGGAAGAAATTATTTGAAGTAGGGGAGAATGTAACACTCCATGCTTCTGAGGAACGTTTCCCTTTGAATAATGAAATTTCTTGTGTCGTATAAACTTTCAAGATTCTAACACATCGAAAACAATCAAACTAGCCATTATGAATAGTAATACCAACTTTCTAAAAATTTGAAAATATTATCCTTCAAAATTGAATTCATTTATGGGTTTGGAATATAAAAATTATCTTAGGGTAATTTTTTGTTATTTTACTGAAAACATTCAGATTTCGATGAATAGTGAAAAAATACAAAATTAAAAAAAATCATTTTTAATCAAAATAATTTATTTTGCAAAATTATACTATTGAGTTGGTTTTAAGTATAATTATTTTTTGTTTTTACCATTTAATTCAATTTTGGTCATTTAATGTAATTTCACATTTAAACTGGACATAAGCAAGTGTTAATATTTTGATAGTTATTATTTATTAAAAAGAAGATTTTTATTTTGACAACGGCAATTAATTATAAATTAATTTATGCCACTTGTGTGATTTGAATTTATAAAAATGGATTCCTTATTTAGAATCAGGAGGTCCAAATTGTTTAAATAGGAAACTTTTATATTTTTGAAATTTGGAATAATAACTTCAATAAATATTTTATTTATCATGGTTAATGGGTAAATCCTGTAAAAAAGGGTAAAAAAATAATATTATAATAATATTAAATTACCCTAACACATGTTATAAATCCATTTTATGTTACATGACTAACCATGGGAATCCTTTGGCCAAGTTTGCGACCCCATGATGCCACTTGTATGTGATAATGACACTTTATATTAATTAAGTTAACGTAAATACAAAACTGACATAAGCATTTAGCTTTTAGTTAAAAAAATTTTACATAGGGTGATATATGTTATCTCTTTAAATATTAATATTCATCTGAAATATAAAAATATTTCCTACATAATGGTATTTTATTTATAATTTTTATACATTGTATAATTACATTTATTTATGACACAATGATGATGCAGTATTTTTTTAATTAATAAAGGAATCAAATTATTGTTATTATAGATGTTACAATAAATATAATTTCTATGTTTTGATTCCAAAAACGAATTTTCTTGGATAATGTGAAATTTTTGGATTTATTAAATTATTTTTCTAATTATAAAAAGCTTTTAGGAATTTAACAAAAACAAAATCGGAAATAATGTCAAAATTGACATAAAAGAGTTTCTAAAACAAATATTATATTATTAATTGATATTCTATTTCTAAAAATATATGGTTCGGAAAAAAGTCTTAAATAATATTATATATTTCATTAATGAACAACTTGAGGTCCGCATGGAATTTTATAGTATGCATATTAACCATAAAATATAAAAATACAAAAAGACATGGTAAATGTTATACTATTTAACTAAGAGTTAAATCTAAAAGATAAAGTTAATATAGTGACCCAAACCTATATAAATCGTATTGGTTGAGTATTTTTCCCCGCTTCCCTAACTTATCATTTAAATAATTTATTTTGGAGCCAGTAGAAATATAATTATTTTATTGTAAAATAATATTTCAATCTTTTCCAAAGGTACCCCTCACCGCTCTTATAAAAGGGCACTTCCCCTTCTCTCAAATTCACACCATAAAATTCATTTGGCTCTGCCAAAACCTACCAAAATATCCTCTCAACTATCCT
Organism: Viscum album; assembly: GCA_963277665.1. Classification (NCBI taxonomy): domain Eukaryota; kingdom Viridiplantae; phylum Streptophyta; class Magnoliopsida; order Santalales; family Viscaceae; genus Viscum; species Viscum album. The sequence goes on along the minus strand of OY728125.1, from coordinate 1,913,274,144 downwards.
ACCTTCATCCTATATCCATTAAATTAGTCATAATGCCAACTTATGGAGCCCTTTGAACAAATCAAAAGGAAGAACCCGAAGAAGAGGTAAATATTTCATCACCACTTTCAAGTTCCTTTCTTCTTCCACATCCTCTTTATTTGAACTTTCCATTCTAAAATAATAAATCCAGTATTTTCTATATACTATGATTCACTTATAAATATGGTACAACCATATTCATTATTTTATCCATCCTTTGAATTACATGACACCATACGTGTGTACGTACGACTTACCGTCTCCATGTTGTGGTGTAGTTGTTATTCAATACATTATTATTTAGATGCGTATAATTATGATGTATAATTGATGTAAATAATAAATATAACATGATTATTATTCTGAATATATGATATACCATCCAATTATATATTATTTTACTATCAGAAGATTGAAATTGTCTTTCATGCATACGTATGAATTACCGTCTCCACAAACACAATGAGATTCATTCTCAACCGTATCCATTCAAGACTAATATTTATTTGATGATTAAAAAATAATTTTTATAGACTTAATATAATTATGATTGTGAATAAGACACATAATATCCGTAATGAACATTACTTATGAATCAAAGCATATAAAGGAAAACGAATCAGCTAACACACGAAACGATGATAATACTAAAATATTATTAACAAAGCAATATTAGAAGATCATATATAATATTATATTAATGTATATAGTTCATGAATAATTTAATAAAAATTATTTCACCATTATACAAGTGGTTAACCTAACCAAGACCAAGGAAAATTACATGGTAATGGTTAATTATACAAGCTATTTATTATCCAAGGTTGTTTTTACGTAAGTAACTATTGGGACATCTTTATCAACCACATCCATGTCTCTTAAAAATGTATTTCAAAATATTTTTAATATTTACTAGAAAAATGAGTCAATTTAATTAAACCCTTATTTGAACTTTTATGTTTATAAAGGAATGTTTTAGTCATTTTCCAAACAATGTACTTTATGACCTTTTCGACAAAATTAAATTGAGAATGTTTTATAACTTATACGGCTGGTGTGGTTATTCTCCTCCATTATAACATCATCAATGATTCCCTTAAAAGATTATAAGAATATTTTCAAAATAAATGATTTCTTTTATAATTATGTAACGTTAAATGATTTAAAAAAAGATAGAGATATTTCACTCAAATAGTTTTGATTTCATCTATGTCAACATCCATTTATGGATTTTACAATGTTTTGAAGCTGATTCATTATGATACAAATAATCCATTTTGTATTGAAGGTTTTGAAAAATGTTTGACTATGGATGTGTTATTTTTATTCGCACATGGTTTTTGGTTAATGTATTGACATTTCGTATTCTAGTTTTAATACGAATGTTTATTTTATATATCAACCTTTTCATATGAGAAATGTATTGAACATAGTAGGTGATGGGTTGAGCTAGATATAGCTCCTCAATGCATCAGTAGGTATGATGAGACAACTTGATGTGGAATTGGATGAGGCTTATCCCAAATTGACATATGGTTTTGGCCGAGGCCTTACTCATTTTGAGACGTCTTGGCCGAGGCCTTGAAAAAGATTTTAAAATGATCAACGTTATTCATTCCATGTTCATGAAAATAATATGGAGAGTTCATTTGGTCATTTGACTTGTATAATAACCATGATTATGTTTTATTATAGCATTATTTAATCAGCTCAAATTTCTTCCCTAAAAGGATTCATGTGTATTATTGGTAAAGGCATGTGGTCCTAATTATTATCCATGCTTAATATTTATATTTTCTTCCCCTATTTTGAATACCCGTACATGGAATTTGTGCTCATCGATTTCTTATGTTTCATTTTCCTCGGATACAGATAAGTTAGTTATGAGTGAATTACAGTCATAATCTAGGAGGCATGGATGTTTCTAATAGATTAAATTCATGTTTCTTTTCTTTTCCAGTTGTAATGTTGAACTTATGTACGAATCTTGCTTCCAATAATACTAAACGGATCAGTCTTTCGAGACATGATTTCCTTGTGATAATGAAAATGTTATGTAATAATGAACTGACTCTGGGTAACTAGGGTCGGGGAGTTACACTCATGGATCATATGTATCCTCATTTATACATGATATTGAAGGGGTTCATCACTTTACTCGATATTTGTAAAAATATTTATATTAAATTAACATAAAAAATATTTAAAATTAATCAAATTATAATAATATTTTTACCTACTATTATATTCGTTCACAATTTTAGTCACTCCAAACATATTAATGAGAAATATCACAATGTATTAAATATTGAATTCACTTCAATATATTTCATGATATTTGTTTTTGATTAAGAATCTAATTTTTTTTACTTGAAACTCCCTGAGTAATATATAAAATATTATATATTTTAACTTATAGTGATTTTTATAAATAAAATTACTATAAAAATACACTAAAAATTATGAAACACAAAATAATTTATCCTTCAAAAATTCCACATACTACCCTAAATTCCCAAATTTTACTTTTTTTTCAACCACAACACCATTTCATTCTGTCAAACAATATTTTACTATATTATTAAATGTATTTTGGGATTAATAATTTATATATAATTTCTAATGGAATTTTCGTGTGGATCTATTCATATTGCAAAACAACTTTTATTTTTATTTACCTCCACAAAAACATGTATCTTGAACCATGAATATATCTATTATCATGGACTTGGAATAATTAAACAATAGAATGAAAACCATCTAATATAAAGGGAATAATGTAACTGAGAATCTGTATTGTTGTCTGAGGATCAATTTTTCCACAAATAAACGATTATTATAAAAATAGTGAAGGAAAAAATAGATTCCCAAATGAATGTTATGATCTGTGTATTTGATCACAAAACATTCATTAAAAGTAGTCAATGACTCAAATATAGTTCATAATGACATATGAAAATCCTCTATTCCTTTTTAATATGCATCTATTGTTTCCAATACATATACAATAGTCCATATATCCCTTATAAATCATCTTTAAATCCCCCATATTTTGACTCAAACAGAAGTATGAAGTCGACTCATACAAAGCTAATACATAATAATTAATTCTAACTTGACTCATTTTGAAAGTTACATGTGTCATATAATGATCCCAAATGAATCTTATATATATCCAAGTGACTCTAATAATAACCATGTCATTAATATAAGTTAGAAAACTACAAATACATAATATATGTTTGGAAATGGTAGAATGTACAACAATCATTAAGTATTCATGATGATCTATATGACTTCTTCGTTAACATTCTCCTATCCTATAGAATATAACACAAAATGTATTGAAAATATATATTTTAAAAAAATATACTATAAATATAATAAGATATAAATGGTTTAGGAGTAATTTTTAGAATAAATTTGGAATTATTCCCTTTAGAAATATGTTATATTTAATTATTTTATAAACATTTTCATACCATACTTCCAACATTATCCAGAAAAAATTCTTCTGTTGAAATCCTTCGTCTTTATTTTACAATTTAAATAGAAATTAATGTCGAATTTTGATGCAAGAATTATTTATGGTAATCCAGAATGGTCTATAAATCATTATAGTACATATTATTTACGAAAAAATACTAGAAAAAATTCTTATTTCCAAAATTTATAGATATAAATTTCACAACCTATCATTATTATACAAGTATTATGTTTTCACCTTTTAATATCAAGTGTTTCTATTGGATTGTTGTCATATTTTTGTGACCACCTATATGATCCAGGAAATAATTTTATTGAAAAAATAAGACAATTGAATAAATATTGATCTATCATTCATTGCCATGATCACATATATATTTCATATTTATCATAATATAATACATTGTTTTCTAATTTTTTTACTAATTATATATTCTTTCATCCATTTCAATTAACCATTGTTAATAATATATTATTGATAAATGATAGTGATATATATTCAACATTTAATTTTCTTGTGTAATACGCAACAATAAATATTCAAAAATATAAATATATGTTATATTATTTCTCATAAATATCATTCAAATTATTTCTAAAATTTGTGATATGTAGATTATGAATTTTTTACAAACATTACTAAATGAATGGAATTTAAATACACTGTAATAGGCATAATACCCTTTGTCAATGGTTGGTATCTGTGATATGTAACAAAAAATTCTATATATTTGGATTTAAATATTTTAATTATAGTCAAATTGAAATAACTTATTATAAAATCCTCATTAAAAGTAGTTTCCAACTAATTAATAATTATTTACTATAATAGAAAAACTAAATGTGATCCATGGTCAATAGAAACAAAAAATAACAATAAGAAATAAAATTACTTATATTATTTTTGTATTCAATCAATTTATCTATCCTAGGGTTTCTCTATGGGTGAATAACAATCATCTTTCAGGAATTAAATATTTTTATTTTTGGACACGTACATTGGAAACTCATGGGTTATTCCTTATTCCTTTGATTGAATTCAAATTAATTATTATCATGAAGTTCTATTTTGAAATATAAAACATAAATTGTCGAATAATGAATGATTAAGTATACCTTATATAACATTATTAACAATAATAAATTATTCTATAGATAATTTTGGTATTACATTGCTAGGATTGAGGTCCTATGAATAAATAAAAACAATATCTACATAATAAATCTTCTTCATGTCCCCTAAAATAATTTTTTAAAACCTTTTATGATTTTATTTCTTCAATAAACACTGAAAAAGGGGAATCAAGAAGAATTAAATATTCAATTTTTGGCACTTAAAAAATATACCCTAGTATTTGTGGTGATGCTTTTCATATAGTGGAAAACATATTCAATTTATAATATAAAAATTTAAAACTACGGTTTTATAGGGAATATATATGTAGAGAAACTAGACTATTAACATCCCATTGTAACCTAGTAGTTATATCTTCTTTATATATTAGAATATTCACGGAATTTTGAACCAAAACAATGCATATTATTCAACCTCCAAAAATTGAAATTAATTTATCTCAAAAACACAATGACATGGTTCCTCATAACAATAATTGGTTGTTTTGATCTATGTATCTAAATGTTTTTTCTTTTTCAGGAAATAGTATTCATGATAAAAATTTAGATATCTGTATTTTCAAGAACACCAATCTCTAAAATTAATTCTATCATAGATTAATTACCCTAATTAAACAATTTTTTATTGAATATGATTAATAAAAATAATTTTAATTGGATATAAACCATGAAATTAAGTTCCCATCAAGAAACTATATTCAATTACATATTATTATTCTATATAAAAAAAGCTTATCAACATTGTATGTTTTATCCAACAAGAACAATTGTAAATAATCCACAGAGAGGTTATTCAATTAAATTTTCTAAAAAACAATTTTACCATAATCGATTAACACACTTAGATAAAATCCACCTATATATACAATTCTATTTTTATGTTTTATCAACCATAAAAAAATCTCATTCTTTTTACAAAACATGGTATTAAAAATATATATTTCACCATTACTAAATTCTTTCCATGTAATGGTTCTAATATTTGTTTAAAATTTTCTAATACATAATATAAAGAAATATAATATATTTAGATGGAAATATAATACCAACATTATCACATAGTCTCCATAGAACCCCGATTATTAGTGTGTCATATTACACATTAAATAGTGAATCTTTTTTACATAATTTTTAAATTAAAGTTAATATATAGATATACTAAAAACCATTATAATAAGATGTTTCATATACACTAAAATAGGAAATAGTGTATTGTATGATATCACAATGATCATATGTATCAACATAAATGTAACACATATTGCAATTTTCTCTATGTTATTTCAATGTATGATGAGAATAGAAATTCTTATGAAAATAATTTCCATATCTTACCCAAATGGATTATAGTGTAAAAAATATATTCAATTTATTTACTAATTTCCTTTCAGAATTAAAACATTAATTTGTTTAAATTATGAGCGGATAATTCAATATCTAGAAATGCATTGGATTCCAGGGAATGGAAGATGATTATCTAATAATTTAAACTGTCTTTATTAAATAAATAAACTCATTAGAAATGTATAGAATTTTTCATGTTGTTTTTACCCTCAACTCTAGCATCCAAAGATTGATCACTTTTAAATCTTAAAATACAATATTTATTTATATGAGGCAATATACACTCGTTTGGATATTTAGGGTCCTCTTGACGGGATCATGATTCCTAGTCCATTGAAATTCCTCAAAGGAAATAGTATTTTAGTTTTCATAATGGAAATCTCTACCGGGATACTAAATTTAGAATTAAAATATAATATAATATATTGTCAAGGAATTCCCATTATGTTATTTAGTATGATGAGTTATTTCTGTTCAAAAAATATTGGGAAATCCAAGGGTTGCTTCTACCACCATGTTCTAGTAATAAAATCTCTAGAACTCATCAAAGTTATCATAGATATGTTCACAAATAGATAAATATATAATCTATTTTTCACATATATTTTATCTATAGTAATGTGTTTGGGATCATATCAGACATTGTAAAATGAATTAGTGATTATGTTTGGTTTAATTATATAATCTGATTTCTATTATTAAATGAATTATTGTAATGTAATATATGAATGATCATTGGATTCAAAGAAAATAGAGAATTATATCATATTGATGATATATGTCATATCATAGAATTAAATTATTGTTTTTTGATTTCACAAATAATATGTGGTGATATCAACCAAGTTTTATATTTAAGAGGTTTTATATGAAATTATTGATACATCAACATACCTTTGTATATTAATCATAGATTATGACTGATTATCTGAATATCAATAAGAAAATATGATTTATAGAAAAATGTTAAAATATAAAATATTAATATATTTGATTATGATTTAAAAAATATTTACCTAATCAGTTATTTGTAATTTAAATTTTGATTTTCAAGAAAATATTAATTATTATTATTTTATTTTTTGCCTCATGTTTCGTGATAAAAATTATTCTCTTTCTTTATTGTTAGAAATTAATTTAAAAAGTTATTCTCTATTTATATTTTCAAAATATTAACTATTATGAATAGTTAATTTTGTTATTAAATTTATTCAAGATTTTTTCAGACCATGCATTAGATAATATATAAATTATTTTTCTTTGACCATAAACTAGATATTTAATTGAATTTATTATCTTTAATTTAGTTTTTGGTAGTAAAATAAGCATATTAGGTTTTAGAGTTTTTTTTTGAATTATAATATCCCTTGAATAATATATACAGTAGTAGAGGACTTTTGGTCAATCATACCACTTTCCAATAGTCTTATTCCATATAAAAGAGTGGTGTGGGTAGGGTATGTGTCACTCCAGGGTTAATCACATAATTTTATTTAGATATCATATATTTCTAAACCAATATATTAAGAATTATTGTACAAAATATAGTAGATTCAATCAAATATATATTATATATAAATATGGTATCTATATTTGGGTGTGTAATATAGACTATGGTATATATTAAGTGTAACAAAGGATCTGCAGCCTCACACTCCCTTTATTATTTATAAAAACATAATATTTATTAATTATTTATGATAAAATACGAGGTAACCCATGATAAACAAATATATATATTACAATATTTTCATATGATAAAAATTTTATCCCTTAATAATATTTCAATCCAAAAAGTGAATGGCTTAGTTACACTGTGGATAATTTATGAATGAAACTCTTTTCATAATACATGAGAACATTTGTCAAAATTTAATACACACTACACTCCCTTCTTGACATCTCAAAAGGTAAAATTATTACCATAACATAAGGATATTACACATAAGAAAGGGATGAGCTCAATCGGTGATTAAAGGAAAATACAATCCTTATACTATCAGATTTCATATTATAAAAATATAAAACACATATATCGGTAAAAAATATTATTATATATGTGGATTTATAAGAGTTTTTCATATGTCCTAATAACATGAAATATAATATGAAAATAAAAAACATAAACTATTTTTATAGAGTGTGAGTTAGACATTAAATAATAAAATAAGTTACTCATATGTTTTAATAATGGAATCGAAAATACATGGCTAAAATAAAAATCATGACAAAAAAATTTTAACTCAAGGGTTAGTGGAAAGATAAAATAAAAAATTATTCATAATCCTCTTCTTGTGAACCATATTTGGTATCTCATGAGATGAAAATATATCAATGCAATAAAAAATTATTTCAATGTAGAATTAAAAATTATTTTATGTACAAGTATAAAATTTATATAACAGAAAAAACCATATCTATATCATAATCTTGATAAATACCTTTGGAAGGAAGTGATACTGAAGGTATTATATCAAGTCATAACTAAATACTATATAATATAAAATATAAAGATAATAATGAATTAAGTTATTTTGGAAAATAAAATTTTACTAATAATTATTTTTCTCCAAATTGTATTTCCAATATGGAATGTTCATTTTAATGATCAGCAATGTATCAATAAGAAACAAACCATTTAGTTTATGTTTTTTTAAAAAAATAAATGGATCTTTTAAAGATGTATTTTTTTTATTTTCATTTAAATCATAATTTGAATCTTTGGTTTTCTCATAGAATAATAACTGTTTTATATATCAATTTTTGGTTAAAAATTATGGTGGTGGTAATTGGCTAGATATGATAAAAAAAGTAATATTATTTTAAGTAAGGTTAACCTAAGAGTGATATTTGTGAATGGAAAAAAATTATTTATCTAAAATAAATAAATATTAAGCAACTATGTGTATTTTAATTTAAAATATATATAATATGGATGAAATATATGAGAAACATATACAAGAAAAGAGTTAAAATGAAATAGATCATGTAACCTAAAATCTATGAGGGTGGTTCAAAATATATCTTACCATTATTCATGATTTAATCTGATCATACGTTTAATTTCCTACACCATAAAATTATGTTTATTACAAATATACTTAACAAAAATATTAATATATATTTATTTTTATAATATATATATATATATTAAAATATGTTTTATTTTATTAAATCACTTTCGGTTATGTTTGTCACCAAAGGTAGATCGGAGAATTTTTCTCAAGAATCATTGGTATGATCATTGTTGTTAAAGATTATATTAAATTACATCATAATAGAAATATATATATTTTATCGTTTATAATTATTCCATTAGAAACAATTTATAAACATTCTGGTGTTTTCAGAAAATGGTCACAAATTGACAATGATGCTTTGCAATTATAATTTTAGGATGTTAAATATACCGACTAATTATTGTTAATATCCCATATTGAATAACTAATGTTATCATTCCACAATTTTAATATATTAATAAGAAAAAAAAATTAAAAATCTAATGATTTCCAAGATAACATGTGAAATAAAAAATAATATTGTATTCTTAGATGAGGCTATTTATTCATACGCCTCAAGATGTCTCAATTTTCCGAATTGTTTCATTTTAAGGTGAAAAATGTATATTAATTTATTATAAAAAAAATATCAATATTATTAAAACACATATTTTCATACTATCATGTATAGAAAAAATTTTGGAAGATAGAATTATAAATAGATTAAAATATATCTGTTGAGAAAATTACCACTATTTTTGGATGTTCTCCAATATGTAACACATTATGTCTCCAGATCACATTTTTTTAGAATGAATAAGTTAATTATACATGGATAGATGTATGGTATGTGTATATGTTCAATATCATTTCAATATAATTATTTATAATTATTAGATAAATGAGGGGGATATGAGGACTTGGTATCAGAGAGGGAAATTAATTTTTTCTAAATATATAATTTTTAAGTAAATAGTAAACATGATTTATATTGAATTCGGTGACAAGATAGAAAATAATTTACTAAGGAATAAATTAAAATATAAAAACCGAAATATCATTTTGAAAAATTCTATGAAAATGTTTTCTAGTATTTCACACTTATATTTTAAATTTTACAATTTCCTATTATTATCTTTGTAATTTATATTTAACAATTTAACTTGATTTTATTAAAAAAATTAGATTGATCCTTATTAGATAATTTTTACATATTGAATAATAATATTATTTCAATTTTATCAAATATAATCTATATTTGTGTCAAAAATTAATTATATCATGTGAGCATGTATGAAATAAAAACTCATCTTTAGAAAAAAAATATTTTTTTTTAATAATTGTTGTGTTTATTGAATAAAATTATCAATAATATATATTATATTAATATTATTTTGTTAACTATTTTATAATAATTGACTTATGGGTCACTAAAATAAATAAAAAACATAATATCACCTAAAATGAAATTAAAACTGAGAATAATGATAAATTTTATTAGTAAAATACTACCTAACTTTCAGAATCATATGAATGGCCATTCTAAATTTAAAATGTGTGCTTTAAATATATAATTTGACTTCATAAATAAATTAAATATTAAAACTTTTTTATAAGTAGATATGGTATACTTACTTCATCTTATAGTTCTAAATGAGAAGTTTTTTGTACAAACTATATTTTTTAATTATCAAAAATATAATAAATTATATCAGAAAAATATTGAAAAAATCACAATATTCTTATATATTTATTATTTTTCTATAAATTAAGGTTATATATCCAAATTAATATAAAAAAATTAAATTATTATTTCAAAATATCAAAATACATTGAATAGTATTTTTATAAGAAAATAAATTTTCAAAAAAATAAATGTTATTAATTTTCCAATTTTGTATCAATTACTAAATATATTGGTCTTATATTATCTATATAAAGAATATATTTCATATGTTCACATTAACTGAATAAATAAAAAAAATTAATAATAATATATATTATGGAATATAATGATCTTTTTTGGTTTTTAAATGACTTAGTAAATAACTATTTTCATTTTATTTCAAAGTATAAAATATTAAATTTCTTAAGTAAATATGATATATAACATATAATATTTATATTTATATTTTTATATCACACTAATTTGAATTTAAATTGATATTAAATTTCTTCATGTGAGATTTAATTTTGTTCTAGTCCCTTGTAGTAGTCATAGGTGGTGATTCCACTATTGAGGAACTCATCTTAAGTTAAACAAGCTTGATATTCTCTATCATATGATTAAACTGGTGACTAATTTATTAGTTTTGACCTTAGTCATGGTTTTAGGAAAAAAATAGTGAATACACCTAAATTCCATGCTTATACTAATGAGATTCATAAGAGAGAAAAACATTACTCAATATCATTTCATTACATTTTATTCTTTTATTTCACAATACAGTTAATTTCTCTTATACTAACTAATTTAATGACTCTCATATAAAAGAAAATTTTAATAATTTAATTGTAAAAAATAAATGTTTTTTTTATTTAATAGTTTCATTTGAATGATATATTTAATAATATAGTTTTTAGTGGAAATATTTTTGTGGTAAAATATTGTGGTGTTATAAGTTAACACTAATTTGTTGTGAACCTATTAAAATAGTGAATGTAATAGGGATTTCAAAACTAAATAAATAAACTTATGCATACCAAAATAAATAAAAATAAGATAATAAATATTGCACATTAAAAATAGTTTTGAATTTAATGTTCACAATAGGTATATTTACTTTGAGAGACATTTAAGAGAAAATTCCCTTAAATAATAACTTGTAGGTTCATTCAAAATAGGTAATTATTGAGAAAATGATCTTTTTGTACATATGATCTAAACTATTAGTTACCCAAGAATTATGTTATAATATAAAACAGATAAATAGAGACACCCAAACAATTAGGAAAATATTATTATCATTTACTATGGGATAAACATAGTAAGGAGATCATAATAATAAGGATATTAGTGGAATGGATGTTCATGAATGCATACAATTGTTGTGTATAATGACTTAGACACCCAGTTATCTAAGAGTCGTATACCATATTACAATAAATTTCATCCCGTTACACGTGTTCATCTATCATTAATGTGATATATAGTGTTTGTCACATTTACATATTGTTATCACTAACTAAAGGGATATACTGTATAGATTCTTCATTTATTGAGATTATTTTATTTAAACACCTCGATGAACAAATATAATAAATAATATTGACCAGGTGATCTTATAATTTCTAGATTGTGACCACATAATATTAATCATAATGGTATCACATACTTATATTACATATAATATGAATTAAATTTTTACCTATGGTTTAAATTTTCTCTCAAAAGCGATAATTTCGAGTAACTGGATATAAATGTAATGAAAGTCAATTCCACTGATTATAAATCATGGGTATTAGTTATCAGGTGTGCATACCGTATTTGAGACAACAACCATAAACTCAGAGATAGGAAGAAATTGATGAATGTCAGTGCATATCTCTATGTGAGAAATGGATAATGATTTTTTTAATTTAGAATGTATGATATATATTTTCCCATAAAGAATATATATTTTATTTTTCTATTTTGTTTTTATAGGATGGGATTTCCATTGAATATTAAGAACATGAGTTAATCTCTTTATTATATTATAATATTCTATACAATTTATATTTCGAAAAATGTTTGAGACACTATTTTTATGGATTATAATTTCTATAAAATTCATAACAATAGGTTAAAGGTATATTCTAATCCCAATAATTTGTATCGTTGTTTTTTCAGACACATTAATGAAAAATGCAATAAATGGCTTAATAGTGATGGGTGTTTTGATACATTTAATGAAAAAATAATTTGTTAAATGTTATTATTTATTATGAGTAAGGATGATTGTGACACCACTAGACTTTTAAATCAAAACTATGATTGATAGAATATATGAAAACAATGCTAAGACAAAAAAACTATAAAATATTATTATTTAAATATGAATGTGAAAACCATTCCATCAAATATATGTGTTTAAATTGGGTTATCTAATTTATAAAATATAAATATATATCCAACAAAATATAAATAAATTGATAAATTCATAGGAATAGACACTCAATTTGTTTGAAGAAATTTCATTCTACGAAAAATTGTTTTTCATTAAAGATGATTTTGAAATCGTTTTTATAAAACATTTCAATTAATTTGTAGAATATTTTAAAAAATTATTTTATAAATTTAAAAAAAATATTAAATCAGAATACTAATCTTCAAATTGTATATAATTTGGATATTTTTCTAAAATGATTGATATTTCAATGAATAATGGAAATTACCCCTTATTTAAATACTTTAATTTATTTTTTTAAATAAAATAATTTCAATTTAACATTATAATATAGAATTTTTATTAAATGGACTTATAAAAAAATTATAATAATCTTATTAATTTTATTTCAATAAGTTATTTTCATGATTATGGTATAAGAATATTTTAATTCTCGAAAACATGGTATTCACCATACTGTTTTTAGGTGTCTGATTCTTATAAATTTTAATTAATTAAAATAAAAAAATATGTAATGAATTTAGTTAACTTTATATAGTTTATATCAACATATAAAAATATATGTTCATGTAATGATGATTTCAAGTGATTTAATTAATATAAAAAGTATTTATTGAAAAATGTATTTCTATAAAAACCACCAATCTTCACATTTTGGTTTTTTTATTTTAAATTAAATTAATATACATATATGGATGAAATATGATAATTTTTTTTAAATACTTTAAAAATAATTAAATAATATTATTAAATATTTTCAACTCAATTTTCTAACATAAAAATAGCATAAATAATATTTAAAAATATTAAATGGTGTTTCTATTTAAAATAAGGTTTCCTCTATAATATATACTTTTATTAAAATATTTTTTCCACAATTATTTGTTTTTTATTTTAGAAATAATAGTCAAAATTTATAATAATTGGATTTATTATATATAATAAATTACATTTTTTATGATTAATTGATAATTTTCCAAGGAAAGAACTAGTTCTTCTGGTGATAACTAAAATTGAAAACATGTGTAACCTCAACGGTAATAGAAAAAATTATAGGAAACTTTATTTCTAATTTTTGAAGTTTTTATCAAAAATATATTCCAATAATTAAATCCTTTATCAATTTTGGGTGTATGTGGGTAGAGAGTGACATTCAATTAACGAATTTTTTTTATCAATTTATGAATATGGGACACCTTATGACTTGTATATTCAAACATCATATCATATCATATCCACACATAAAATTAATTTTGGATAAAATATTATCTAACCCAAAAAAATTCCTTACAACTCATACCATATACTATAGTCTTTATTTTGATTACAAAACCATCCATGGAATTCTTTTGCTGAATACATTTAGAGGTTCCCCTAAAAATTGGTATTGCTCTTAAATTAGTGTGGTGTTTTATTAATTCATCCACATCACAATTTTTTTTTAACTATTTTGATATAATAGAATCAGTTCCTAAATTATACTAAGATGTTATTATGTGTTTTGGTAACCTACAGTCATCTCCCATTCCATCCAATGGGATATAAAGCCATCATATGGGTGTAAGGCAGACTACCGCCTCACAAAATAATGTAATTCATTTTTAATCATCACCATTAAAAGATATTTACGATGAAATGTTATATATATATATATATATATCATATTCATTACAAATTTGTCATTATAAAATATTAATATATCAGTTATTTTAAAAAATTTCTATTTATTGAATAATGATTACTTCATTCATGTGTACACTAGATTACATCCTCTAGAAACAGATGCGATTTTTTTCATAACCACACCACATGTATTCCAAATATTTTTGTAATTAGATAAATGTTAGGATATTTACAATATAATTATAATTCATTAAAAATAAAATAGTATATTCTTATATTCTATAGCGATCATCGAAAATTGGAAACGTTTCTCAAGAGTATGTGCATCGTACTATCTCCATGATAGTAACATAGTTAATTTTTCACACATATCGTTAATTATTGATTTTAAAAGAATAATATATGTATTAAAATAATTATTTCATAACTATTTTTCTAGTGGTGATGAAATAAAATCATTATTCTCCACAGTCTACCTACCTAATTAATATTGGACATATGAACCCTATATTGTTAATACGTAGGTTGTGAAATTATTTGATTAGGTAAATAAATAAAACATTTTAATAAATAAAATAGGAATATGTAGTTATTAAAATGGTTTTTAATAATTTCAATAATTAATATAATTTAAATATTCAGGGAGTTATAGTACTTTTTTGATCAGTCAAACTCGAGGTGGGGGATTTCATAACAGAATTTCATGAGGTTCGTATATATTACGTTCCCATTATATTTATTTTTAATAGATTATATTTATAAACAATTACGATTAATTAATTTTATATTTCCAATTTTAATGTGGATTTTTACTTGATACACAAAATCAATTCATTCGTAAATTTAAACTATAAGGGCGTGATCTTTATACAATTGTTTTTTCAATTTCCCTTAGTTGAGGTATATTTTAATATTATGCATCCAATTTCTCTTATATTGTATATATGATCCCCCTATTAAATATTATATTATGAATAAATAATAAATAATATATTTTTATGTTGAAATTAAATTTAATTCATCCAACAGGGTTTGATTGAATTATTTTCAATGTAGTAAATGCTTTGTGTTACAATATATATTTGTTTTGATATTATTTATATTAAACATTATTTAAGGGTAAATCATATACTCTATGTTTCATGAAAAAAATATCATTTAGTATCATTGGTTCATGAATGCAGATTAAATATTTTCTTTTCATTTTCTCTCATATTTAATAACGATACATTAATAATGTTGATTTTAGGAAATAAAAATCTTTTATATTATTTTAGAAATGCAATCCTTATTTTCTATATCTATATATTAATATAAAATTTAAAAATTGTATCTACTATTCTATAATTATTTATCATATAAATTTTTACCTATTTTTTAATTTTATACCAAATTAGTTATTATAAATCATTCTATCATTTTCTAAATAGGGAATCCTTTTCACAAAATTATGAATTGAATTATTAATATTAACATGTTCAGAATTAATGGAATTAGTTAATTTCATTACCACATAATGCCCCAAATATGCCTTTATAATTTTATATCATTTAGTATGAATGGAGTTTTTTCAATAATATTTTGGATACTTTTGTATCTTCATGAAGTGTTTTCATATTGAAAATTGCTTTATCCTTATGAAAAAACTATTTTCACCCTTTTGATATTTTTTACTTAACGATCACAACCATTTATTATATATTGAATCTAAACTCTCTATATTTGTCTTTATCATAATAAATTGCTTATCCTCACTCATTTTTATTCCATAAACATTACTTATCTTCATTTCTAAAATGACTTCATTATGGAATTTCTATTGATTATGTATTAGAAAACAATATGTATCCCATTTAATTTTATGGAAAATTAATATATTTGGGACTTTTGTATAAGGAAAAATTATGTAACCCATGTATGTTTTTAAAAATTATATGAATTAATTCAAAAATAAGAACATAGAAAGAACATGATTTTGTGGCCCTGGTCGACCAGAATAAATGAATAAAAAATTTAGATTATTCAAATTACTTCACATATTTGGATTTTGAAACATCCATATGGGTGCTCAAATTAAATATATTAGGGAGCCTCGTTGTTAGTAATGGAAAATTTTTAATAGAAACAACATAAACTATACTAGCATTGGTCGAGGGTAAAAGTTAATGTATTGTATTTTTAACGAAAAATAATATTAAAATAAGAATGTATATTTTTTTTAAAAAATAACCTACAATGTAATGTTGAGCAACCTGTTTTGTTTTATAAATAAAATAGCAATACAATGTAGTTAATCAGCATTACAGAAATGCTAAAACGTGTTTCCTCCATTGAATTAATTTATAGAGATATAGAATCAGGATAAGATATTGATGTATTCTCAGAATCCTTGGGGGCTATTATTCAGGGAATGAAGAGTGGTGAAAAAGGTAGATTCACAAACAACAACAAAAATGCAACATTTTCTATGAAGGATTTCACCAACGGTAAAAATTTGCAAATCTGGGATCGACGAACAATGGGGGGCTCGACTCCATGGTTCTCTAAGACTGATATAATCTCATTTATGCTTTTATTTCTACTTAATTTTTTCCTTTAATCATTCATTTATTTGAGAGATTGATTAAGATCAACCCCTAAACAAGTTGACTCGTGGTTCGATTGGGTATCTAGGATGGTTTAGATTGCATGAATTTGAATCAAGGTAATATAAGTTTTGATATGATCTGTGCATAGAATTTTTTTCTCTCCCCCACTGATTTAAATTCATAATGTGGATGAATCAGGGCAGGCAAAAAAATCCCCAAATCCATATGTTTGGGTAGTTCATGTGTTCATTACATTATTCGTGTAGTAATGATCTAGACCGCCAGCTCGACTATGATAGAGATGAAAATTATAAGTATAGGAGTGATTGTGGCCATGCATCAACCCATGAAAAGAGGCCACTAGAGATGGAAGTGCGTAGAGGGGAAGGAAAAAACCAAAAGTAAGATGATTTATCTGTAAGACCACAGTCTGTAGGGCTTCTGATGTGGTGGAAGGCCATGAAAATGTAGACCATTATAGCAGTGGAGACAGTCGGCTCGAAGGTCAGCGCCGGAGGATCCCACAGTAATAACTACAGGTGTGTAGAAGTGGAGACAGTGAGGTACCATGTTAGGATGGAAGACCTATGGGTCAGCTGTGGATGTGCACTGACACATATTCTACGATACCACGGGCAGGGGAGGAGGTAGGCCATTTGCCGACTGCGATGACTAAGAGAGTACATGACAACCTATGCGTCAAAGTGAGACAAGATATCCTACATTTGCGTTCTTAGCATGGCAAGTGGTCTACCATCATACCGAACTGTATCGGTCTAGTAGGCCTTCGGATGGGTTGCTTCAGTTCTCCCTGATTATGTCGGACATGACCCATAACCCATCTGGCCCCTTTACACATATTTTCCACTAACATTCAATCTAAACGTCTGATTTATAAGGGATTTTCCAAATTGGGACCCTCAAAACAAGGAACTAATTTTGATATTTAATAATTGGGTTTTCATTGAATTCAACGTACTACCTTTGACATGAAGAGTAAGTTCTCATAGAAAAAGTAAGCTACGAAATGGAATCCTGTGGTTGGATGTGAGGATAAAACAATGACTATGGGTCTATGTGACTTAGTGGGTCTTAGTGACATAGTAGCTATATGGGACTCAACGAGTCTTTGTGACTGATCTGGTCAATATGTCCCAGTTGGTATTTGTGACTCAGCGGTTCTATGTGAATCAATAGTACTTGGTGTACTGTGATTACATCAGATAGTCTTACTTTTCATAAATTATATGTATTCCTAGGTGAGCTGACAATACTGCTTATGTACATTCCAGTGTGGTTATTCATTTCTTGGAATTCCATTGTGGTAATTCATTTTTGGAGTTGGGGTTTTCCTATGAGTATTGTTTTTTTCACACATGCACGGGATTTTTTTCACGTGTCGTGTCTTCTGAAGATGACAGATGCATTGAGAGAGGCCTAGGTGGTCCAGGATAAGGTTGTTCCGAGTGAGAACAAAAGGGAAAGGGGTACTGTTATGACGTCAGGATACTACCCTTCACCTACCCATCAAGTAGGGTTTTTTACAATTGGGTTCCTAGTGACTTCTATTATTTTTTTATAGCTTTTCCTTTGATGGGATTGTATATTGGCCCCTATATATTAATTCATGTATTGTTACACTCAGTGGTTTCCATTACTGAATGCATGGTTTACGTAGTTTTTAATTTTCATCATTAGTGGTATTTAGGTGTGTTTATGTATATATGTTTAAATGAAATACCTACAATTGGTGAGATATTCTAACTCAACGCAATTCACAAGCCCCTGGACTATTGGATATGGGCATGGGGTAGTCACATCATGCTCCCAAATGTGATGGGTTGTGAAAGAGTGGTATCATAAAGGATTCTCCTCCACATTGGGACTAAGAGACTATGATATTGTTTTTTGGAAACCAATGTTTTGTGTTTAATGTATGGATTTTATGGAATGAAATCCAGTGTTGGTGTGGAGGCTGGCATATCCCCACACCAGGGCTCTGACACCTACCATAATATTAGGAATATGAAAACACTAGTTGTATGGAAATATATTGTACATACATCATACATGATTTTAGTCTGTCCTCTTTTCCTTCATGAGTCAGCTCACTGGGTACACTCTATTGATTGTGGTTCATCTTGATCCGCTTCAGGATACCACCACACAGACAACCATCTAGGTTCTGGTTGTGTGACCATGAGGAATGTAAGCCTAGGATTGAGGTTTTGTCACATCGACCAGTACTGGAGGTATTCCTACTGGGTGGTGTACCAGTGATACCACTACCTTTCAGTCAGAAGTTGATACCAGTAGTGCCGATAGAGGAGGAACACATGCTAAATGCATTTCATGAGATCCAGTGTAAGTATTATCCTGCCTTTAAGGGTGAGACATACCCCCAGGTGGATGACTATTTTTTCAATGCAGTTATAAAACACTCTTGTTAAGTGAGGACGCCTCTTGACAAGATAGTGGTCATAGCCACAAGCCTTCCGCGGGGATCTGTGCTGAGATGGTGGAGCTAGATGATCTAGATGCATGACAAGGAAACCCTCACATGGACATAAATTGACCTCCACTCCTAGGTGGTGTTCCTTCCAACAACGTTACACTCTATGCGTATACAAGAGCTACTACACCTACATAATTGTAGCCAGTAAAAAGGAGGGTACTAAGTGGGATTTATAGATCTTTCTAACTACTGCACAAACATGGTGTAAGACCCTTTCATCCAGGCACTGTATTTTGAGTAGGGATTACGCCCGGAGATCATGGTGTCTAGGTTGTCACATAGAATCCCTACTCAAGATTAGATTCTAATGTAAGATCTATATATGGAATAAATCATAGAAAATAATATGTTAGTATCATGAGCTACATGTAGACAACAGGTGACAGAATCCTTAGTTGTGGGTAGTAGACATCAGAAGCAAGAACCCAATTGGGTCAAGATTTTCTAAGGATGACCCCAGGACATAGTGTTATTGGTACAAGGATCCCAGGGCAGAGAGAGTGAGTAGAAGAACAATGTTTTCTACTCATACTGTGGTAAGGGGGACACAGATTGTGATTTCCAGATTCTTCGCAAGGATGATCAGTAGTGGGACGAGGGACTACTGAGGTAGAGAATGAGGATCGAGATGGATGTTCTAAAAGGTGGTGAACCTGTAAGGGGGTCCTGATGATTGGAAGGATGTGGTCAGTGGATTGAGGTTCTAATAGTACGACCCCCACATGGTCTGCCATGGGATCTAGGAGCTGGTGGACAGGGTTGGACATAGCTTCAGGCGATAGAGGCATATGATACCGATGTTGGAGATATAATTTGAGGTATCATATATGAATTCTCCACCTTATCCATAGTTCATATAGACATAGTTTCATGTATTTCATTACATTCCATGGACCATGTTCAAAGCATGATGATTTTGTTGGAGCAATTGTCTCAATTATTATGCCTAGATACTCTTGCGAGGGGTAATTCAATGATGACACATTAGTTATACTATTATTACTACACTCACAGAGGCAGGTGCTTTGACTAGAATCTCGTAGTAGCCTAATCAAGGCCCTACGACATCATTCTGGGTATGGACTAGATTTCCAAATTCTATGCTTTGATTGACTATTTTAGGAATAGGGTTCAGTGTGTCCGATTGGGTTGGGAATGTTTTCTTTACATTGGTAAAAGGGAAACCTATGCAGTCCTAGATGAAATTTCTTGAAGGAGGATGCTACTGATCAGTCACCATTTGGATAGTTTTACCCCTACTGTGGTGAATGAGAGGATTTTCAATTTCATGTATTGGTTGATGAGTACGTAGACATATTCCATGAATTTTTTTTTGGATTTACTCCTCACCAAGTGGTATAATTCTTTATTGAATTGTTATTCAGGATGACACTGATATCTCAACCAAAATATTGGATGGACCCCACGTAGCTTCATGAGTTGAGGTGAAAATTTACGACCTATGGAAGAAGGGAATGATGAGGACCAATGTTTCACCTTTTAAAGCTGTAGTTCTATTTTTTGATAAGGTAGAAGAGAGTTTGATAGTTTTTGGGGACTACCGATGCTTAAATCATGTGTATATAAAGAAAAAAAATTACATTATCGAGAAATGACAACCTCTTCGATTAGCTAAAGTGAGAGTGGTGGTTCTCGATGATAGACCCAAGGTATGGCTATCTCCAGCATAATGTATTGAATGAGGATGTACTGAAGAAAACATTTACATAATGGTAAGGGAACTATGAGTGTATGGTGATTCCATTCGGAAAGACCAATTCCTCAGAAGTTTTCCTGGGAATCATGAATAAAATTTATGAGCCTTACCAAGACGGGTACATTGTTGTCTTAATTATTGACATCCTGGTAAACTCATTGTCCAAGGAGGAGCATGAGACACACCTAAGGATGGTCTGAGATATACTCTGAAGGCACCAGGTATATTAGTAGCTCTTGATGTGCCAATTCTAGATTCAATATATACACTTTTTGTTACACATCATTTCAAAGGATGGTGTTGTAGTGAATCTGATAAAGATAGACACAGTTCTTTCTATGGAGTTACCAAATATCATAAGTGATGTGATGAGATAATTAGTTTTAAATAGACATTAAAAGAGTTTCATGCCAGAATTTATAGGGTTTAAGAACCAATATCAGATCTAACAAATAATGTATATCCCTTCCTGTCGATGGATAAGTTCTAGAAATATTTCATTTAGTAGAGGTAGAGACTGATGAGGGCCCCCATCTTGAGACATCCAGAGGAGGGCGTGGTGTATATATAATTCTATGATTCATTAGGGAAATAAATGGGATGTGTCCAAATGAAAGGGAAATTGGTAATTACCTATGGTTTATGGAAGTTAAAGTAGCATGAGTAGAACTACATGACCCATGACCTTGAGTAATAAGTGTTAGTAGTTACACTAAAGTAGTGGTTGAACAACTTGATGGGTGAGTGGTTTTCCATCTACTCTGACCACAAGATTCTCAGGTATATGTTCACCTAGGAGGCCCTAATCATGAGTCTGAAATAGTGGCTAAAGTTTCTCTAGGTTTTTGAATTCAAGATAGTATATAATCCTGGATAGGTACACATTGTGACATACATTCTCAGTAGGTGATCCGGGTTCTATTTGTTGAGTGAGGGGTCAGAGAAATTAACTGTGATATAGATATCCTTTGGGGATGGTTATGGAGTTGCTTATCATCAGTCTAGGGTTGTCACCCTTCCACACTTTTAGTGGGTGAGGGAGGCCAAGTTAAGGGACGTCTATTGTGTGACCTGACATGCTCAATGATCCATAGGGAAATAACCAAATTGATATTCAATTTGTGGGTATCACATCATCCTTCTCCAAGGGAACACCATTATACCAGTGAATTTTCAAAACGATGTTATGAGGGAGTTCCACACCTCCCATTTGGTGGTGCATCCTGTATTGAAATGTTATACTAAGAAATAAAATATTATTTGTAGTTTCAAGTGATGAATAAGGTAGTGGAAGAGTTCATGTGTTAGTGCATCACTTGTTTGCATGTGAAGACAGATCATTATGATCTAGAAGGCATTATTGAGACGCTGGTGGTTTTTTAGTTGAAGTGGGAAGGTATATCAATAGACATTGTGACAGGTTTACCTTGCATGTCCATTTGGCATGATACCATATGGATGATCATGGACCGACTCACCAATTTTCACCATGTCAGACTACATCCAACCTATTCGAGAGAAAATATCAGTATAGTCCATGGGATGCCTATATGATCATGAGATATTTTAGCTTCATTGGATGGCTTCGATGATTATTTTAGACCATTATACAAGATTCACATCCCATCAATGGAAGGTATTGCCGGAGTTGTTTAGGACTCATCTATGCTTGAGCATTGATTTTGATTCCCAAATTGATGGTCATATGGAGTGGAATATCTAGGTTTTAGAATACATGTGTTGTGCTAGTATCATGGACCTCAACCATAGTTGGTATAGTCATTTACCTCCAGTATAATTATTGTAGAGAAACAGCTACCAATCCACCATTGGAATGGTTCTGTTTGTGGAACTATATCGATCACTATTCTGATCACCCTTATGCTGGGCAGACCTAGGGGAGTCAGCAATCATGGGTCCAAAGTTGGTATAGACTACCACCAAGAAGGTGAAGATCATTGAAGAGAGGATAAGGACTGCACAAAGCTAGAGTAAATCTTTTTATAATATGTGATATATACCATTTTAGTTCAAAGTGTGGACCAATTTTCCTTCTAGTCTTTGGTATGTGGTGATTATAGAGATTTGGTCAGAGAGAAAACTTGCCTCTGAGGTTCCTCTGAACTTTTCAGATTATAAACAGAGTTAAGAAGTAAAATACCACCTATCTCTTCCCCCACAGATTCATCAGTTGCATGATGTCATTCATGTGTCACATCAAAGGAGGTAAGTTAATTATCTACAACATGAAATCGACTGTGGAGAGCCGGACATTGATGATGGGGTGAAATTTTCTGAGTTCTTGGTGGAGCTAGATAATCAAAAAGAGTAGGTAATTTTTCGGTGGTGGACTCATCTGTTTTCCGTTTGGTGGTAGTAAGGGAATCTCTAGGAGATCATGTAGGATTGAGAGGCTAAAATTCATGCTATTTATTCCCATAGGATTATTTATTTTTTTTTTATTTCAAGGATGTAAATCGTATATGTGAATAGAATGCAATGTCTCAGATTTTCCTTGTATTTTTTTATTTATATGGATTAATTTAAAACCTGGTGCAGAGCTGACATGTGATTCCGAGGCTCGAGGTTCTAAAAATAAATGTTTAATCTTTTTTAGATTACTAAAATATGTACACAAGCATGTTTTAAGAATCAATGAAAAGGGTTTCCAGATTAAAAATCCGAGGGAACTATTGCGTCTGGAACAACAAATTTTACATAGGAAAGACTGAAATTTGACAAGCGCGGGTTAAGTGAAAAAGTTAATTTCTGTACGTTTTAATGAAAAATAAAATAAACTTATGAATGCCTATTTTTTTCTACAATTTTTCACTACAACACAACATTGATCCATCTATTTCATTTCATAAATGAAACAACATTATGATGATGTGACACAATGTAACAGAAATACTGAATCACATTTCCACCATTTAATTAATTAATAGAGATGTGGTATAAATAGTGTATCATTGAGTTTTCACTAAATCCTTCGATGAAATTAAGTAGTGAAAGATGAGTGATGATGAACGATGAATCGCTAATGACATCAAACACCCCTTCTCTTTGAAGGATTTTACCAACGTCGATGGATTGTGGTTCAGGGATCGACAAATAATGGTCATGTAGATCCTTTATTAACCAATGAACTATCCAATCCAAGGTAGAAATTAATTTATAAGTGACTTCTTCTATTCCATGTTCATTTAATTGAGAGAATAATGTTTATCAACCCACAAAAGAGTTGAGTTGCGGAATGATTGCGTATGATGGATTGTTTAGATTACGGAAATCTGAATCGAGGTTATCCATTTTTTTATGTGATCCACAGATATAATTTTAATATACTTTTCCAAATTTATATTATAATACTTACGGAATTCGACCATCACAAACGAATACCATATCCATATGTTTTAGGCATTTAAGTTTCTTTCTTGTTCTTCATGGTGTATTGATCTAGGAAATCATCTCAACAGCGTTGGCGATGACAATCAGCTGTCCAAGAAGGACTGTGGAGGTGTATTAGCCTGAAAAAAGTGGTCTTGGGTGAGGGGAGTGCAATGCGAGGATGGACATGGATAGGTGGGCCCAAGTTTCTATGGGGGACATCAACATGAAGGTGATAGAAGAGGAGCATGTGGAAACATCCACAAGCATCCATCATCTGAAATGAATAAGTGAGCCATGTAAGTGAAGTGCAATGATACTGGTGAGGTGACTCATCATGCTGGAGGACATGTGGCTCATCCGTGGGTGTGTGATGGCTCGTGGTTTGTGGGACCAAATGTGGGGGTGGTGCCCTGTCAGCTACCGATAGTATTGATTTGGAGTGGACGTGGAATCAACTACATCTAGGTGAGAAGACCTAACCCAGTTCAGCAAGACTAAATGGACAGGCGGACTAGGCCAAGCCCATGATCCTCAAGATAGGTCATGTTGGGTTTGTCTGACATTGTCATACTGGCCCCATGACCCATCCATCCACTTTTCACTTTATTTCCCCTATCATTCAAACTGTACATCCGATTGATGACCCGTTTGTGACGATGAGACATATCCAAAGAATAATTCTTATTTAGATACTATTAATCAGTTTTCATGGAAGTAATTATATGGATTTTATTTGAAAATTATGTTCTCCTAGAGCAAGGGAACTATGAGAAAAAATCTCCTCGGTGGGTGTGAACATATGACCATGGATACAGGTCAAAGTGACTCTACGAGTCTAAGTGAATCAGAGGGTCTACATTAATCATTGGGTCTAAGTGACACTGAGGGAGTATGTAACTCACCTAGTCTAGGGGAATATGTGGGTCTATGTGACTCAATGTGTTTATGTGACTCACCATGTCTATATGAATCAGCATCTCTTTGTGAATCAGTGGAACTAAGAGACTCAACACTACTCAGTGTTCTGTGATTATGTCAGATAAATAGACTTTTCATAATTCATATTTATACATGTGTGAGATTAATATACATTGTGTGTTCCTTCCTTTTTAGTTATTCTGTTTTGTTCTTTCCTTTATGGCCATTCTTTAATGGTCTCAGGGTGTCATACTGAGTATTGTATTACTCACCCCTACATAATGATTTTCCCACATGTGTCATCTCTGGTGTAGAATCCTAATTCATTGATAGAGACCTAGGAGATCCAGGACAAAGTGGCGCCTAATGAGATCAGATAGGAAAGGATTACTCTTACAGGTTCCGGTAGCTACCCTTTACTAACCCTTAATGTATGTTATTCTCGAGATAGGTTCCCTGTGAGTGTTGTTTTCTCTTGTTTACATATTTTATTTTATTTGGATAGTATAATGACCCATTTATGATCATTTTTTATGGTTACTCGTTTTGGTTTTCTTAATGCTCATCATGGTTTTCTCAGTGTTTAAATTTTATCATTTTGGGTTTTGCTGCTGTTTTCACTTCTACAGGTTTAAATAAATTCCCTCAATTTGGGAAATCTTATACTTGGCCCATGTCACTAGCCCCTGGAAAATGGGAGGCCAGCCTGGGGTAGTCACGACACGAACCCCATGGGGACAAGACATGACATGAGCCTTCTCCTCCATGATATCATATTATTGATCATTTTCAAGGTTTCCCCCTTAATGGTATTTGTATATCACAAATTTATTTTCTATAATCCCTATCTTATATTTTATTATTTTATGCGCTCATAAGGATTTAGTATATTAATATTTAGAATAATTAATATTGATTTTAATTTTCTTATTTTGTTCTACGTATATAATTTTTCAAATTCACAATGCATCATGAAATTTTCTTTGTAATTATATGATTTTTTTAAAACATTTAATAATAAGTAAAAATAGATTAGGTATCAATAGTTGTTATCAAATAACGGTATATTTGGTTTCTGGGTTTGTATTAGAGAGAGTTAGAAAAAAACATGGGGTTAAATCTATTTATTAGATAAAATTATAATGTTTTGGACATGAAGAAATTATATTCTTCTCTTAGAAATATATCCACGTCATGGTACTAAATGTAGACTTTGTTTTGTCCCATATTCATCTAGTTTAATAATCCTAAATAGTGTTTTCTTACTATATATCAACCATAATTATGATTAATGGTTAGTGTTCCCTTAATGTGAATCTATTTTAACAGTCCACGAAGCTATTAGTTGACTAGTTTATATTTTATTTATGAAATATTATGAGATAATAAATCCAACGAAATCCTATGATATTCCTTGTTTATAAGTGATAAATCTGAAGTTTCTTTGTATTATATGTTTAAGGATGATTATGTGTTTAATGTCATATATACTCATTATTAATTTTTATGTTATGGAAATATAAGATTATCAAGATTACATTGAGAGACATATATGGAAATATGAACCATGTATTTTTTATATGTTTTACTGAAAAAATTATTATGAGATTAATCCATTTATATTCTACGAAAATAAGTTGAAAGGTACAGATAATATTATGTTTTATATGATCTAGGATGTTTTGATGATTTTGGGTTATTGAATATTTTGACCACCTATTTCATGATATTAGAAATATTGTGATTTAAAAGTGACTTTTTTCTTAAGAGATCAATTTTTTCATGATAATTCCACTATATTGGGAACCTTATATGATAATTTTTAACTAGATATCATTATATACTATGGTATTTAATTTTTGTACTAAAGTATGAATAATTTATTGGGCAGAAAAATGATTTTCAGATGGATTTAATTCAATTCATGTTATCTATGGAAATTATTAGAACATTATAGTGATTATATGATAAAGAAATATACATTTTGGAAATATGAAATCATAAGTTACAAATGTTAAATAAAATTAATGATAAAATAATCTCAGTAGAAATTGTGATAAAATAATTCTAACAATTGGTGTTCACTTGTAGAGAGTAATTTATTAAATAATGTTTTTGTTATTTATTTATAAAATGATCTATGATTAAATTTTTCTATTACTGATTATTCATTGGAAATTAATTTAATTCCCTATCATGTAGTTTTCTATCAATTCGTGGAGATATCGTGTGGTAAAAAATTTTATTTTGGTTAATGAGTAAATATAGAATAAATAAATTATTTTCTTTTTTTGGAAGAATGTATCTATAAGAATTTGATTTTAGTTCTCCAGACATAAAAAATGAAATTTATTTCTCAAGGCTTAGAGAATAAGATGAATTTGTGGTGAAATTATATAAATGTATGAAAATTTTAATTATACAAAGTATTTTTCCTTATATTATTAGTCTTGGTGGTACATTTCTATCTTAATTATTTGATATGGATATTAAAACACAAAGAGTATACTTTTACTTAATCTTCTTGTGATTTAATGGGTTTTTAACACCAAATCAATTTATAGTATATATGTCATTAACATTATCTTGATCAATCAATTTATTTTGAACAATGATATCTTCAAACTCTATAATTATTTGGACATTACTCGTTTTCTCCATACATATATTTTTACATCTACCAAATGTTTTCTTTTATTGAAACCTTGTTATATAATTCCCTTCTTCTTTATATTTCCCACTTTTTATGAGGGTGTCTTAGTATCCCTTTCTTATTTTTCAGGGTTTCAATTGAGGAATTTTAAATTTTCATACCTTTAATAATAAATTTATTTTTTAAATTTTTAGAACTCAAATTATTGATGTTGATATATTTTATGATCCCATGTTTTTTTGAACTATTTTTTATAGGGTATATGAAATGTGAAACTAAGACTAAAGAATCCATCAAATATTATTTTTTAAATATTATTACTAAATCCATGATTTTAAATATATGGGTATGAATATGCTTAAATAAATTTTTAATAATATATAAATATACATTTCAATATAAATATATAAATAAATTATCAATTTAAAAAACTTAATTTCTATTGGAGACATTTCTTTATACAAAAATATGTTTTCTTCAAAAATAGGTTTTAATGATATTTTTAATTAATATTACAATAGATAATTTTAAATTCATGAAAAATAATTTGACAAAATTTACCTCATTTTGTTATTATTAGTCTAGATTTATATTAGGGTGGTTTTGATTGTATTTTTCTAATGTGATTTGCTTTTCAGTGAATGGTGATAATTACTGATTTCTTGAATCAATCATTTCATTTCAATAAATAAATCAATTGAAAAATACAAATTTACTTTTTTTGAATTAAATTTTAATATGATACATTTCATTTATAATTATCTTATTAAAATCATTTTAAACATAAATTTTCATTACTTGCCTATAAGAATAATTTTTCTCAAAATTATGGTTTCTACAAAATGATTTTAAGGGGAAAATGTTTATCGAATTTAATTAACTAAAATAACCTCAAGTTAGGGACGATTAAAATTAAAATTTTAATATTTATTTATATATAAATACATCATATTATATTAATTTAAACGAATATATTAATTTATCTACTAATATAGTAAATATAGTATATACTATTGTTTGAAAAAATGTATTTCTGTAAAAACATCGTTTCATCAGGCTCGGTGCGTTAAATTTTAATTTATATTCATTCTATTTTTGGAAGTGAATTTGAATAAATTTATTAAATATTTGAAATCATCATAATTTAAATTATATTTATAGGTTAAAAAATCAATGATAATAATAAAACTATTACATATCAATTATAAGGGTTAATATTAGAACTAGTTTTTAGGTGTTGCATGCACTCTCGTTAAAATTAATTTTACACACAAGATTCATTTTTATTTGAATATATTTATTTAATTTTATAATAATTGGTAAATATTATTTTAAAACTATCAAAAAAATTTAATCTTGGTGTATAAATTATGAAAGAAAATCTATTTATTATGGTGAAAATGAAAATGGTAAATGTGAATAAAAATGATGATAAAGAGAATAACATGTATAAAAAAAGTTTATATATAAAATTTTGAGGTTTTAATGGATATTATAATCTATACACTACCTAATTTACTATTTTTGGAGGCCCTTGTATTGATAGTGACTTCTAAATGTTGAATAGGTTTTTGTATAAAAAATAAACATCATCTCAATAATAAAATAGAGCCAGATATCTTCTCCACCCCATTATTTAATACCATTTTAGTAATAAAATACCTTCAATAATCAATTAATTAATCCCATTAACTTGTTCTATATGTGTTTTCTAACTACTAAATATATCTATAAATTATTTTTTGGGTAATCATAATGATATTATTCCAAAGAGGTGGTTTTATTCTTAACAAAGATGTTTTGGTAAGTTATTTTGCCACATAATTTAAGTATTATTATATTTTATAAAATAAAATATTATATACATTCATATATATCTCAAAAAATGAATATTTTTAACACTAATATCATAACCTACATCAATCTCATATTCCATAAAATGGAAAACAACTCCATCTTTTATATGTACGACATACTACCACCTCATGATTAGTTGTAATTGGTACTCCATCATAACCTTTCACATTTATTTATATTTATACATTAAAATATATATTTTTAATTTAATATTTATAATTCTATAATTTCAATACATAATTATGTTTTCTAAATTTCCATCAATTTATGAATGATAAATTTGTTTATGTATAAATCTGGAATACCACCTCCACATAATGATGTGTTTTTTTCAAAAAAAAAATTTATCTACCATATATGTTGGTATTAAATGAAATTATATTTTAAATATATAATCATTATTATTATTTGTTGATGAAAAAATACCTACCTTATTTCCACAATGATCTTTGAGAAATCATGACATCACTAATGCATGTGTTTGACTTACCATCTCTATGATTGTAACACTGTTCATTTCACATATCCAATTTTCATGGTGGGATTTAAATTTATTATTGGTGTATAAAAATGATATATTATTTGTGGTTATTATTTTTGAATAAATATAACTATGTCATTATTTATCATAGTTAACCCACTGATGTCATTTTTAACATATGAAATGAATATCTTAAAAATGAATGATGTGAAATTACTTAATATAGTAAATACATTTAAGATAGTAATAAATTAAATACAAAGAAAAATAAAACTGAGATAATGTATCAACATGAAGAGTCAATATCATGGTAAAGGATTTCATTAATCAATTTATTTGGGGTGGGTGGTATTAATTGTTTCATATAGTTCATATTATAAGTTTTTTGCTATAATTAAATTTTCTTTGTTAAAATTTTCATCAGTTTTTTATATATATTTATATTTTATATATATAATTAATTCCACTATCAACAATCTCTTCAATGGAATGATCTATATGCTAGGTTTTTTCTGAGTATTTATTCAATGAGTCATATTTTAATTCTATCTGAAATATTTTCATTATATGGTGAATATATTTCCAAAATTAAATATAATTTCATTAGTACCATATAATTCATCTTATTTTTTTATTGCTCATTTTATATAATTCAAGTGGATTTGAATGGACACAGCCAATTTAGAAAATGGATTTAGGTTACGATCACTAGTTTCATTGATATTTTTTATGTTAAAGGTTCCGTTGCAGAAATCATCTGACAATGTTTTCTTGAACCATATCTTTTTTATTATACTTTTGTTAAGGTGTTCATTAAAAATTTTACCTTCAAATTCCCCCTTATCAAGAGATATAAAAAACAAGAATGTCATTCATATGTAATACCACTACTGTTTCCTCTTTATGATATGTACACTTACTCTTACATGTTTGAATTTTCCATAAAATATATTAAAGAATGTTCTTACAATTATGTAATGATTTACTAAGGACGTCATTACCCATGATTGAATCAATTTTTAAATATAGTCTAAAATGAATCATTCTATAGTTTCTCTAACAAGGATATTTTTTATTTTTTTATAATATAATGATATTAATGTTTTCATGTAACTTATATCAAATGAATGAAATCACATTCCCACAAGAACACTTCACGAATTCAATCATCCATTAAAAGATTACACCGTTATTTTTTAGGAAAACAATTTCAATATTTCTGAGAAATTCATATATTTTATAGAATTAATTTCAAAATGAAAAGATTATTTTCCTCATAATGTATTCTATGTGATAACTTTTCATTTTATTTATATATTATTGGAACCATTGATTTTATTTATTTCTACAAGATTATATTTATATATATCTCTCATATATACCTATATTCTTTTCTCTTTATTTGATGGAGTAATGCATTCCTTATATTCATTTCTAAAATTCCATTACTAATAAAATTAATTTAAATATAGAATATGGTATGGTTATAAAATTCATTTCCTTAAATGGGTAATTAATATATTTATCCATATGTTTTGTTATATTTATTTATAACACATTAACAAGTTCATGTTCTGATAGATGTGGACATATAGCTCTCTATTGTATTGGGAGTTTTTTATCTCATTAGATGTTATGTATGAGATTATAGATTAAATCTAATCCATTAGAGTACTTTATCATCCATTTTAGGTATTCTGTAAATCTATTCTTCAATCATGTTTTATTAATGTTATATTTTTCTTTAACAATTTCATTCTTTTTTTTTGATAACATGTTCTACGTATTATTCTCTAATGATATTACTATTTTGTCATATACCTTATGATATAATATTTTTCATCATTACCATGTTTACTCTATTAGTGATATTTATAGCTCCACCCATTTATTTATGAATTACCATGGTTATCATATGTAGTTTTAAGAGACCAAATCATGTTATGCGGCCTTTAATGAGAAAAAAATTGAAGATGCTATATTTTATATTTTGGTTTTATATACATAGTCTTCCTATAATAAAAGGACTAACAATCATTGTGATTTAATTTAAGGTTCTTTATATTAAAAATATTTGGATGATATATGTTTAAAAGGCGTGTGTCCCTATAAAGATGATATATTATTTTAGTGTATAGGTGAAATTGAAAGTTGTTTTTTGGATCTTATACATAGAAATGTATATGTACAAATTAATACATAATAAAGCTCAATTTTTGGGTTCTTTGTTAATTTTTATTGTGACTTTAGATAGAATGGTTATATGATTCTAATGAGAAACACCTATGAATCCATTTATATGGTCAAAAATGCTTATACTTAAGTAAAAAACTAAAATTTTAAATTAATTATGATTATCATATTTTATTTACGTAATTAATACATGATGCAGGAATTAATTACTCATCTAAATTACACTAAAATTTTAATATAATGTACACCTCTAGAAAAAAAATATATTTGTGTATCTAAGAGGAGGATTCATATCCTATTTGATATTGTTTTCCCAAATGGCCCAAAGGTTTTCATTTTTATTGATTTTTTATAACCCCCATTTCATGGTATGAGGGGGAAACCTTACATGGAATGGCCTGTATGCTTAGAAGATTACATGACCCGAAGGTCTTAGTGAATTCTACCAGTCTATCTACAAGGAATTGTCCCTCCCTAGCATCTTAATCATGATAGTTGCTCTCCACCTTTGTATGGACGTCTGGATAGGCTTCCTGTGCATGAAAAAGCTGATCCCGATGGCATAGCCATACCCACTCATTTTGACAAATCCATTTGGTTCTGATCTGGAGAGTGCAGTTGCTCCGAATCCTCTTCTAGGGATGCTTTTTTTTGTGATGTGTCTGGGGTAACTGCATGTTGCCTGAAGGCTTAAGGTAGACTAAACTCTTTAAAGGTGGCCTAAAATACCTACTGACCTAATGGCATGTGTGGCCCGAATGCCTTAATGACTCAAAGCCCAAACTGGTGGCCCAAGGTGAATATATCCAACTACTACAGTATCAAATAGTACCTGCTATAGTATACACTTCAGTACCCACACAACTTATAGTTCGGCTATAGTACCTGTTCTGTTCTGCTATAGTTTCTGACAGTGTATAGTTCTGCTATAGTCCTTGCTATAGTTCCTGCTACATTACTACTACAGTACCGAAAATATTCCTCTACATGTTTTTTAATCCTGGGTCTTTTGGATGATTTTAAGGATACATCACCAACTCGATTGAGGCTCATGTTCTTGGATATTGTTTAAAAAATTAGGAGTCAATGTTACCTTCCAATTTATTTATAGATATATACTATAGAGATTTTTCATTTCTATTTAACAACATTCTCTCTAATGTAATCATAATAACCGAATATAAAATATACCAAGGGAAAAATTGAAATGTGATTTTTGGAGGAATTGGGGTTTTGATTCATATATTGAAAATTTCTATTATGAATAAAATCATATTTGAACCAATATATACAGTTTTTATCTCAATGAAACTACAGTATATTAATTCTATAATCCAATTCCATTCAAATTATTTATTCCCTCGAGGGATGTTTTCCATGAGAATGAGTACATGCGTCCATGTTTCTGTTAGATTTTTTTTTAACATCAAGATGTTAAATTCCATAAAACTAGATGAGTTCTATATATATAACATAATCATGTTCTATATAAAATTATGGAATAATAAATGACTAAATAAATACCTGAATTCTACAATGTACAGTACATTTCATTAATATCCTAGTTTATATGGATTTTATATAGAAAATTGTGACTAATAACTATTCCCATGAGATTAATCTACTACCTATGGAGAGGATATATAGATTTCTGATATTAGGAAATGGATAAAATGAATAGAACATGAAGTGGGATTCATATACACTAACAATGATTGTAATATAGATTAATCACATGAAAAAAGATACACATAGAATATAAATGGGTATTGTATTGGAAAATGAACATGGACGGTAGGGTTTATACATATAAATAATTCCAAAAAGAAAATAGTTATAAGAAAATGTATGGAATTTATTATGAAGAAATACATAAAAGGAAAATGTAGTAGGTTAAAATGACACTCTATGAAATACAAGGTGTTTTCAAAGATAGTTTTTGGGAAATGTATATGACACGATCTTAATATTTTGGACTAGAAATTGAGTTTCTTAATTCAGGAAAGTTACAACAACCCATTAATTGATTGAATCTTGTTTCATCAAGTTAGAATATCCGACATAATAATGAAATAAAAAAGTTAATTTACAAAAAATATGCATATGATTCTTTTCATTGTATGTTTATTATTGGGAGTGTTATAGTATTTTTTATATTATTTATAATGAAATTATATTTATTATAAATGATATATTATAGAAAGATTATTTTAATACGATGATGGTAAAATGATTTTCTAATAAATAAATTAGCATATCATCCTATATATTTTGTTTGAAGATAAATAGAGAAATATATAAGTTTTTTCTTTGATTAATTGAGGATAAATACATTCATAAAATGATAATATAGTTTTTTATGGAACTAAAAAAGGTGTATTTATATGTTATCCCTTGAATGAATCATAGGTGGATTCAAAAGAATTATATTGAGTTATAAACTCTGTATTGAATTCCATATACTTATACCATTGGATCTACCAAATACTCTATAATGAGGATTCGACCAAATATTTCATATAATCAAATGATAACCATATTAAATCAACTAATTCCATTTAATAATTACCATACCATTATTTAAGACATCTAATAGTGATTTAAAATAAAGAATTATTTTTTTATCATTTTTAGAAGATATTGTAATATATTTGAAAATAATTTCATGGATTATATTTTCCAATATGATAATGATAACATGATATCTCAACATAGTGTATTATTTTACAGAAAAAAAAGGAATATCTTTTATATGGAGGGTTATAAAAATTAAGCCATAGTGTAAATAGGAATAGTGGCAACATACATTGATACATTGGATTTTGTGAGGGAATTATTTTTGAAACAAATTGTTCTTATATGATCAAGGGATCTTTAATTGCATTGAGGGGTTAATAAGTTTTCACTATCCAACCAATGATGCCTTTTATATGGCCATGGAACCCTAGTCTCACCAAAATTCCCATAAAATCCTTCAAAAATTACATCTCACATGAAAATTCATTCTGAGGGGAAATTTAAGGATGTATTAAATAGAATTATAGTACATTATAAATATCCATTTATATATCCATTTCTAAAAAATAAACTCATGGTCATGTGAAATATATTAGTATATATTAGAAATATATAGTTATTTTAATGGCTATAAATTTAAAATTATTTTATAAATAAACGAAATAATTATTT
Organism: Viscum album; assembly: GCA_963277665.1. Classification (NCBI taxonomy): domain Eukaryota; kingdom Viridiplantae; phylum Streptophyta; class Magnoliopsida; order Santalales; family Viscaceae; genus Viscum; species Viscum album. The sequence goes on along the minus strand of OY728125.1, from coordinate 1,913,237,924 downwards.
GTTAATCACTAATTCTTGAATATGTTTTCATTAAATACACACTTGATGGGTAATATCCAAGAAAAAAACAAAATAGTTTTTTCCCAAATCTATTAACATCATTCTGTTTTCTAATTAGAGATGATATGTTATAGTTAGCCTGAATAGACTCTTATGATAAATATAAATATTATATATGATATATGAAGAATAAAATCATGTTTTAATATGTTAAAAATTATTTATTAGACAAGAATATCATAAAAAAATAAATGAGATTTGAGACAGTCATTGATATACATATCGGTGTATGCTTATTAACAGTCCTTTTTACCTGACCCTGGTAGGACACAATAAATGGGGAGAATTATAATTTTATAGTATTCATTCTCAATCATTGACACTTAGCTAATCCAGGGTTTTGGGTTTGTTCCAAATAATGTTATTATGTAGATATTGTTGATGATGAAATTCTTCTACTCAGATAGTGATAAAATTAATTCATATTAATAGTTAAATTTGGGTGATGAAATGAATTCCCCTGATTAATGAATATTTATTTTATATTATTTTTTACATGGATGAGAGAATTTATATTTTCTCTAGTACAAAATGAATTCAATTTGATGTATTCATCAATCATCTTAGACTAAGTAAGATAATCATGAATGTTTGTGATAGTCTATAATATATTGATATATTCCTCGTCTAATGGTCACTCTATGTTATGATAATGATTTAATATAAGTATACATATGATATATGTAATAAATATTGTATTTTACATGTTCATATATATATGAGTATTTTTTATTAAAATAACACAATAATCCATTATTTCATGAGTATACATATTCCTTCGATAGAGGCCTCTCTTCCATTGAATATATAAATTTAAATTTTATAGTAGTTTTAAAGGAATTTAATCCCCGTAGATTCACACAGTAAGGCCTTTGAATATTTACCATGTTTTTGAAAAAAATGCACCCAATATAATGAGTTTCAAGTTATCCTAATAAATAATAGTTTATTATTAATTCAAAAAAAAATTATGATGTATTCCTTATAGTTGTTCCATGTTTTTAGTTAATGTTGGTTATATTGGAATATTTTCTAAAATGAGGTATATAGTGTTGTAAAATATTGAATATTCCATCGGTCACAACATATATATAAATATTTTCAAGAATATGAATATGTTTTCTCTGTGTATGATGGGCTTGTTTTTTAGAGTGCATTGAACTGCCACACCATCCTAACATGTTTTTTCCTATTATATATCAATGTGACAAATTTCATATTAAAACCCTACTCTATATTAAACAACTAAGAATGAATTATTACATAAAAACTCTCTTGGAAAACTATGAGGATATATAGTTCTAGTGTCTTGTAAAATTATTAACATTACAAAACAATATAGAACATAAAACCCCCCATTTTTATTGAAAACTTATTTTTCATGACCACAAAATTCCTCCATACATAGCTTTTGATGGGATAACCATATGACATGCCTAAAATGGTGAGATATAAAGCCTAGTATGGGATTTAATAGGGAATAACCTGAAGAATACAGTAAATGTTCTGAAAAGGGAAAATCAATGAAGAAGAATAGAAACATGTACATAAACATATGATATAGTTTAATATCATAACATGGAAATGTGACAAGAAAAATTAACATGATATTAGAAAGATCCCAGGATTCTTTCTCATATAGAATGAATAAACCCTCATTTTAGAGAAATTATAATGAGAACACATTTATTTAATTTGACATATCATGATAGTAACTATTACCCAATGCATATCACTATCAGGGGACACCCTTCTTATTCATTTAATTTCAATAATAAGTGTTCCACATAGACCATACAATATATATACATTAAAAAAATCATTTAGTACACAATTTTTTAATTTATAATTAATACATAAAACTATTTAATAAAATAAGTAAATGAGCATAATGGTGAATAATCATGATTGTGAAATGTGTATGGGATTCACTACACTGTGACATTGGCTTGGAGAATCGTCTTACAAATTCGGCAGCATAACATTGTGACATAAGAATTTATAAAAAGTGGTGATGATAGAGAAAGGGTTATATCAACTTCATTATATGAAATGGATAGTAAGAGGTTCATAAAGACACATTTAATAACATATATAATGTAATTTAGATGCACAATTCAAAAAAATTATTGCATTTAAATGAGAAGATTGAAATACCTTATGAAATTTTGGCTTGGTAACAGGTGTGAATGTGAGGCATTAATGAGAGGTAAATAGTTATATCATGCTTAAAACAAAATGAGATAAGTATGGGGTGGGTGATAAATCATACAACAGCACTTTTAAATAAAAATAATAGGGTATTACAATATAAGGATCATGGAGAAAAATAAGGAAAAAAGAAATCCCTTACTTGGATGTGTGATTCCAAAGGCTTGGGAGAGGCTTTAGGGATGCTTCAGGGGATATTGGTGACTATAGGTGGATTATAGAGAGAGGGGTAAGTTTTTAGTCTTTCTCCAATCTATTTGAGTGAAGAGGAATTGGAGATAGAGTGTGTTTATATATTAAATGAGAGGTAATTGATTATCATTTAGGTATTATACACTACACATTAAAATAATCAAAACCACAAAACAACCCATCAGTTTTCACATGGTTTTTTCCAAAGTGGAGTAGAAAACATATTTTTATAATTCCAATGGAGGAACCTATTAAAATTTTAGTCATTCTTATGTGGAGGTAAATCACACTCTCAAAGAAGAAATTTTAAAAAGATAAAATGTTTTATAATTCATGGAGGGTCCACTAGGAAACAATAAATTTAATAAAAAATATAAAATCAAATTATTTTAGATGGAAAATATATATTTGCAGAATATCTAATTTATAGTAATTTATTACATCAAAAATTGGTCATTATGATGTCTTAAACACCTTATATATTTAAATGTTATTTAATTTTTACCAAAAAATTTGACGATATGAAAATTTATTGCAACATTCACAGATAGATAATTTAGATATCCTGAATAAAATAAAGGTTATTCATTTTATCTAAATATTTTGAAAAAAATGAGAATATCAATTTTTAAAATAAATACTAAAATTTATTGAAATTTCATGGGTTTTGAAAAAAAAATGTTTTCAATAATTAATAAAAAGTTCAATTTTATTCATTCAATATTATATGATTATTTATATTTCATAAAAATATATCTAGTAAAAATATTTTATACAAATGTTATTTAATTTTAAAAATCAATTTATTCATCAAAATAGCTTTCATAATTAAATGTTTACTAAAAATAAAAATTATGCATTAAAACCCAATTACAAATTAATAATAATAAAATGAAGGTGTATTTTTTATAAATAAATGAACATAATCATAGTGCTAGGGTATTGTAACATGAACCCTTATAACACCCATGTAAGACCTAAGCGATCAGTGGGCGATGGGTAATGACTCATGGGTTGGCTCGGATAACATCTCTTAGGTGGTAACCTCTATCAACATCCACTTCCCCCGAAGGGGGTTTTGTTCAAGCATCACATTTTGTAGCTCTTCATGGGACTGATCAAGAGAGAATCCCAATGACTCCTCCTCCTTTCTGATGTTCAGAAATGGCATTCAGAAGGAGAAATTCTACTATATGAGCCTATCACATCCTTTGTTTGAGTAAATTGGATATGTTAAATCCCTATATTTATACAAATCATGTGATCAATGTTCGAAGAATATATTAGAAATGGTAACAATTATTATGTGTATTATAAAATCCAAAAAACATAAAACCAAGGATTTCATATGTTTTATATAACCATTTTACATACTAATACATTTAATCATATTAAGAGGAATTTTCATTAATAAAAGTATTGGTCATTACAATCATCCCCCTTATTAAATTTCTCCCTTGAGTTTTACTTTTCCCACACTAAAACAGATGATGTTAACTATTCTTCCTCACTTCCTCTTATTCCCATATTTCTTCTCCAATAATGTGTTTTCTCTATGACATCTTGACAAGGGGAATTGTCTGATTTTGTATAATTTTTCCCATATGCTCTAGGATCTTCACTTCCTTCTCTTCATAAAAGAGGCTATTTTCAAATGGTACCACCTATGGATTTAGTACATGTGATGGGTCAGGTATAAAATTCCTCAAGAGTGACACATGGAATACACTGTGTAATTGAGAATGGTTTGGTGGGAGTACTAGTCGATAGGACACCACTCCAATGCGATCAAGGATCTCAAAAATGACAATTTACATTTGACTAATATTTCCCTTATTCAAAAATCTAATAACTCTCTTATATGGTGATATGTGAAGGAATACCATGTCACCAACATCAAATTCTAGGTCTCATCAATGATTATCAACATACCTCTTTTATATACTCTAGGAAGCATTAATGTTCTACATGATGGTCTTATCATTATCCACCATTTCTTCGACCATTTTTTTGACTAATGATTTTTTTCTCCCAAAATTTATCCCCACATGTAATTGTACTTCACGTCATCCCATAAAAGGCTTCATAAGTAGAAATTTGGATACTTGAGTGGATTCTTTTATTGTAATAGAACTCATTCAGGAGAAGATGGTGATCTCATCCTCATTTGATGTCCACTGATCTTGAAATGTACATGTCCTCTTGTGATTGTATAGTCTGCTCAGACAGGCCATTAGTTTGAGGATAAAAATCCGTACTCCAATTCAGCACAGCATTAAAAGTGTGTTGAAAACTATTTTAGATCATAGAGGTGAATATGGGATCTCAATAGGATACAATAGATAATTGTACTCAATACAACCATACCACGTCTCTGATGTATATCTATACCAATTGATCCTTTGAGAAATCCTCTTGAATTGTAATGATGTGCACAGTATTTGTAAGATGATCGACCACAACCCAAATAACATTGGTTTCTTTGGATGTCTTTAGAAGTCAATTGACAAATTCTAGGGTGAGGTTCTCCCATTTCCACACTGGTATGGGTAATTGTTGCATATTTTACATTTACTTCTCCCTCTGATCCTTCACTTGATAACATACAAATAACATTATGTGTACTCAGTGATCTCATTCATCCAGATATCACAACAATAATTATCTACGAGATCTGAATATATCATTGTGTTTCTTGGGTGGATGATGAAATTTGAACTATGTGCATCATCCAAAATATCATTCATTAACTTTAGATTTGATGAAACACAATGTCTTTCCCTAAATCTTAGAATTCCTTATTCATTAACATTGAACACTTAGGATCCCCCTTTTTTTTAGTTTCCACTCTCTTTTGAATTTCTGCATCCTTTTTTTAGAATCCATTAACCTTTCCAAAAGGGACGGTTCAGAAATAATTTTTGAAAAAATTGATGATGGTCCCTTATTTTATGAATCTTATGTTCATCTTTATCAAATAAAAGAAGATTTAATCCATTTAAATTAATATCATTGATAGAATTTATGGTTCATTCTACATAGATCATCTGCCACAAAGATCACTTTCCCAGAGAGGTAATGGAATGAGAAATTATAGTCTTTGATCAACTATCACCATATTTTTTCGTCTCATGTTCAACACTTTATCTGTAAATATAAACTTTATGGTTTTGTGATCTTTATATATTTCACACTTCTCCCAAAATAGGTAATGCCACAAAATTTACAATGAGAATATTAATAAATCCAACTCTTGATCAGGTGTTGGATATTTTTCTTCATGAACATTCAATTTCCATGAATCATACGCTATGAATTTTCCACTTTTCATCAACACACAACCCCTGACTCTCTTTGAAGCATCACCGAATACCAAATTGTTTTTCCACTTGAGGGTAGTGTGAGCACAAGTGTTGTGATAAGGCTCTTTTTCAACTCCTTGAATATATCTTCTCATGCATCACCCCCTGAGAACATGACTCCCTTATGGTATACTTGTTAACAGGGTTTGACAATTGTGAGAAATTTCACAAAAATCGGAGATAATATCCATCTAATCCCTGGAAGATATAGATATATGTCCCTGATGTTGGCCTCAACCATCCCCCAATGGAGCTATCTTGGGGGATCCATAGATATCATGTTTCTTGAGAAGATATAACCAAATAATGAGACTACCTTAAACTATAACAAAGAAAATATTTATTTTTCATAGAGATTCTCCTTTCTCAAGGTCTATACTATAGTTCTTAGATGCTCATCATGCTCCGCCTTGGTTTTGAAGTATATTAGAATATCATCTATAATTATGACCAAATATTTGTCGAGGTATTCAATAATTATGTATTCATCATGTCCAGGAGGATTTCTAGAGAATTAGAAATTTTGAAATGAATTTCAATGAATTCATAGTTCCCGTACCTTGTATGAAAAACAGTCTTGGGGATATCCTCCTTCTTCACCCTTACTTGGAAATATCCCAACCGTAGATCCACCATGGAAATGTATTGTGATTCACATATTTGATCGAACAAGTAATTAATTCTAGGAAGATGATACTTGTTCTTTATCATAATTTTTTTGATCTCATGATAATCAATGCAAGGGCACATTGACACATACTTCCTCTTGAGGAATAGGACTGGTGCACCCCATGGTGAAACACTTGGGTGTATGAACCCCTTATCTAGATTTTCATTTAGTTGTTTCATTAGCTTCTCAATAATCAGAGTAAACATTCTGTATAGGTTTTTGGATATTTTAAAATCATTAGTTATAATATCAATATAGAATTCAACATATCTTATAGGATTAAGTCTAGGAAATTCTTCATGAAACACTTTAGCGAATTCCCTACACTAGGAATTTTTTTCAAGTATTGATTCTTCCTTAGATTCAATCATCTGAGAATGATAAACATACTACTACGGTAGTAATATCCAAACTTGATATGATGGTGCTAAATAACATTCATTCTCCACATTTCACTTATATAGAATCGAGGGTTGTTTTTCCATATAGAGAGTGATTTTCCTCTCATTGAAATTTATGGCGTCTCTATATAAGGAAATCAAATTCATGCCATGAATTGCAAAAAAAAATCCACCATATAGAGTATGAGGTGGTTTTATGGGATGTTTAATCAACACATTGTGATATGGGAGGAGTTATATTCACAGGTTGTAATGATTTCCCCATTTTCTATTCTCACTAACAACTCTACTTCTATGATATTTGGTGATAAGTATATTGGTCTAATTAACATTTGGGATATAATAGAATGCATATAATTAGAATAAATAAGTATTTTTTCTATGCTTGAATGAATAACTATCATAATGTTCACCACTACATTATCGTGCATCGCTTATGCAGTAGTGATGGAAAATGCTCATCATTGCTACGATTGAATTTTTTGATTTCCTTTGAAAACCATTGGTTAGGTAACCAGTTTGAAAAGTTCCCTGCTTCTTTATAGTTGAAGCAATAAACTATGTGTTGATTATCGAATGAAGCATTCCTATCATCTCTCATAGTTTCAGGTTTTTCTTGTCAGTTTTTTATAGTCAGGAGACCTTTTCTTCCACATCAAAAGCAGTTCCTCTCCCACTATAAAAAATTTATAGGGTGCATCATTCCTCACCTTTGCCTAGTGGGTTTCTTGAATTTCACACCATTCTGAATATTTTCTAAAACTCTCCAATGGATTCATCATTTTTTCATGAGGGAAACGATGTACCATTCCATCTTAATCCAGAGGGTGCAAGAGAAATATTAAAAAAAACATTATTTGTAAATCCTTTCATTCCAACACCTCAATCACTTTTTCAAGATTCATATTTTTTTATCAATGTCCAAAATTGATCATCTTTACCTTTCATATGATAAGATAACATAAGAACCTTTTATTTTTTGGATCATTTAATAATGAAGAATATATCTTCAATGGATTTGATCCACTGTTCGGCGATTGAGGGATAAGATGATCAATTAAATGTATGAGGAATTTTCCTCATGAATCTCTCAATATCAAGTAGTTCATTCTTAGGGGGGTTTAATGATCCTATTGAAAAATGTTTCTATAGAAAACATGAGTCAGCTGAGAGAGTATTGTGACAAAGAATGTGATTCCTACTCCCATCAGATAAAAAATCTCATTAGAATGGTCATCACATAGATCTTTGCAATGTTTTTTAGCCATATTTCTCATAATACCAAACATTGGCAAGAATAAATGGATAGTTTTGAGTAACCCGTAATGGGAAAACCAATGAACAAAATAACATATAAATTAAATATATTTCTTTAAATATGAATTTATATTCTACTATCTATGTTATCAATGATCTACTTTCCAAATTATTTCATCAAGAGTCTTATTAAAATTCCATTACAATGGTTCATACTATGATTATGAATTTTTAAAAGCTTATCCCCCATGATTTTTGTAACCATGATTGCATCAAGACTCGTTTTCAGGAACCATATCTCGTTCGAGTCTAGCTTATAGCATTTTTTTTTCAGGTTTTATCCCTAGATACAACTATACGAGAGCCACCTCTACTTGACCATATCCAGACAATGATATATTTTCTTGAAAAATTACATACTCAATAATCACCCAAATTTAGAGATGTTTTTGTTATACTTAGTCTTATCTCAAAGGATTTCACTAGGGTTTTATTCTCCTAATCCAAAATATAACTAAACTGATCCTATAATTCAAGCTATAATAACCCAGCTCATTATTACACACTTAAAATTGTTTTATTACATTAAATTTTACTTATGAAAAAACTGAGGATTGAGAGTTCTAATATCATGGAAGTTAGAAATATTACATAACAACTTAGAACATAAAACACAACATTTTTATTAAAAACTTATTTTACTTGACCACAACATTCCTTCACACTTATATTTTCATAGAAATCCCTCAGGGGGTGCATAAGAAAATGGTGAGTTATAAAGTCCATTAAGGGAGTAAGAAAGTAATAACATGAAAAATAAAATACATGTTTGGAAGTAGGAAAATCAATGGATCCCAAGTAAAGCATGAACATAATGACATGATATATCACGATTATTATAACATGGAAATGTGGCTACCACATTTTAAATTATATTACCATATGTGACGGCTCATTGCTCATGGTTCTTGAGTAAACCTTCATTTTACATGAATTAGTACGATTAAGACATCATTTCACATGATGTATCATGATAGTAATATTTACACAATGCATTGAAGCGCTGTCCAGGCACACTCTTCTTAATCATATCATATCATGCTTATGTTTTCTACATAGATCATAAAACATGGATTTATTATACATCCTAATTAATTTCAAGAGGAAATAATGTTGAATTAGTACATTCAACTATTTAATTAATAATTAAATGTTTATAAAGGTGAATCCCCTTGATAGAGAAAAGGGCATGGTATTCACTACATAAGGAATTTGAGTTGGAGAATCGTGGTGCCATTTTGGAATCCTAACGACATGAAATAAGAATTCATATTAATGTTTGATGAGATAAAAAGATGTATCTCATCATATTTTCATGAAATGGAATGTAAGGGGGCCATATAAATACATGACCCAACATGGAAATTAAATTTAGAGACATAATTTATTTGAATTTTTTGAATGTATATGAGAATAGAGAAATTCCTTATGGAATTTTTACATTGTAACGTGTGTGAATATAAGGAATTTAGGATTGAGAAAGAGATCTATCATTATTCAAACATAATTAGGGCAGTATGGGGGATGTGAGAAATAATACCCCAATATATTTAATTGTAAAAAAAGGGAATAACAATATAAGGAAACAAAAACATAAATAAAGAAGGAAGAAATACCTTACATAGAAGTGTGATCCCAAAGGATATAGAGAGGCTAGAGAGAGTCATCTAGGGATCTAGGGGAACCTTGAGAGGATTCCAGAAAGAGGATCATAGAGTTTGGTTGTGCTACAAATGTTTTTAGTGAAGAGGGATGGGAGATTGATTGGGTTTATATAAGAAAAAAGAGATAATTATTTATCATTTATGTTTTTGGACAATACACTTTAAAATAAATAATCCCCAAACCATCCAACTGTTTTAAAAAATTGTTTTTTAAAATGTGGAGTGGAAAAAATTATTTTATGTGGAAAATGTAGGAACATAAAAAAATATTAGGCTTTCATAAGAGGATGTGAGTCACACACTAAAGGAATTAATTTTAAAAGTAAAAATATTTTTTAAGTCGTGAAGGGTTCCCTATGGAATCATAAAGTTAATCAAACAAATCTAAAATCATATAATTTTAGAGTAAAAACATATGGTATCTGAAAATACATTTATAGTTCTTTATTACATAATAATTGGGACATTATTATATAACAAGACACCTTATATATTTTAATATTATTTTTGTTTAACCGAAAAATTTTATTTCTCAGAAAATTTTATTTCTCAGAAAATTTTAATAATTACCTATTAGATAATTTCATCATCCATAATCAAAAAATAATATTTAATTTATATATATAATTTTATAAAGATTTGAATTTTTAATTTAAAAAAATTACTATTTATTGAAATTTCAAGGGTTTGATAGAAATAGTTTTAATACCTTAATAAACATTTCAATTTTATTCATACAAATTTATAAGGTCATTTATATTAAATATAAAGTAATTTATTAATATTATTTAATTATGATAATATTTAATTCATAAATCCATTGATTCAAAAAAATACCTTTTTTTAATTTTTTTTTTCTAAAAATACTATCTGTTCTTTAAAACCCATTTACAAAGTTAAATAATAAAATCAATGTATGTTCATAAAAACAATTCACATAATAATAATTCTATGGTCTTGTTACATAACCTCTTATAACACCCACATAATTCATATGGTTATGTTGTTCGATGGTCAAAAACTCTTGGGGTGGCATGGCTAACTTCTCTCTAGTGGAAATCTCTATCAACTTCCACTTCTCCTGTATGTGGCACTGTTCACGCTTAACATGTTGATGATTAGTTTGTTCTTGGTCGAGGGTAAGTCCCAGTGATTCCACATCCTCTCTATGCTCCGACCAATAGTCTTTGTATGGATAAATTCTATTAGATGAGGTCATCGATTCCTTTATCTGAGTAAATTGTATTTGATAAATATCTATATTTATATTAATCATTTGTCCATTATTCAACAACTATATTAGCAATGGTAACAATACTTAAAGGTATTTTCAAATCCAAAAAAATTAAAACCAAGGAAGTTCAAATGCTTTATATAACCATTTTATATAAACATATATTTAAAAATATGAATATTAGTTTTCATTGATAATACTTCAGTTCATCAAATTTACTATGTTAATTTGAATATAAAATACATTCATTAATCTATTAACTGAATTGGTATTATGATGGGATACAATGCATCAACAACTACAACATGGAAGTTTGTGCTCTAATATTTTTTACACGCTTTATTAAATAGGCATGTACTATAATACGGATCAGATCCCTTCTTTTGTTTTTACCCAAAAATTAGGAAATCCATGCACAATGTATTTTCATTATAAAATTACTATTTATCTTTTAATAAATGATATATCACTTATTTAAATTTTTTTACACTAAAAATATAGTTGTGGATTCTTTGAAAATGTAATCCCCTAGAGGCAGAAGTATTTCAGATTCTTCTATAGTGATATCTATCATGACAATACATTGAAAATTTAATTATTGATCTATTTTTAGAAAAGGTATTTCATTATATGTTCATTATTATTTAATTTTATATCATAATAATAATGATCATGTATTACATGGTGTTATCCCACTCTCTTGTTTATATGATTATCACAATAAAATCCTTTCGAAAGCATTTAATTATACATCAATGATGTTGTCATAACAATTATAATATAAATGATAGATGATGGTAATTAAATAATTATAATTCTATATAATAATAATAATATAAATAATGATGAATAATTAGTTAAACGTAGAAATTTTTAAAAATTTGTAGTTAATAATTTTATAATTTATAATTCTTTTACATTTAGTAATTTTAGTATATTCATACTTGTTTATAATATTATAATTGGATGGATAAAATGATTTTGAAACAATAATAAATGCATATTATGTAATATAATGCTTTGATGAATATATTTAGTGGAAAATGAATAATACCGTATATGAGAGATATAAAAAAAATACACAAGCCTGACCAATATATTTTGTTAATATTTTATATGGTACACCTATAATATATTATAATTTGGTCTCTCTTACACTTTTTGGCTGATATTAGTTGTTTAACATTATTGGTATGTTTTTCATTGAGAAAAATAAGTTATCATGTATCCATAATATTGATAAATGTATTTTTTAATACAAATTATCAACATGATATGTTTTACTAATAAAAATACAATATAAATATCACTGATTTAAAAAAAAATTAAATTATTTTTCCCATTTATAATATGCCTAGTGATGAGTATATATGTTTTTTTCACAAAACCATAGAGCCTAGGCAATCCAACTAACAATATCATGATCCTACCCATTAATTAAATAATTTGGAGACATATTCATATAACTTGGAGGAAGGACTTATTCACCCCAAATATAAATATTATAGTAAATTATTATTTTTCAACGGTCATATTAATGGATTGTTAATAGATTGATGAAAATAAATGATATAATGGTAATATTTGATGAATTGGTAAATATTTATTGATGAATTTTTATTATATTTTTTATGAATTATTTTAAAATCAATATTTTATAACTAAATTAATGTTTAATGTTATATAAATAAATAAATATTAAATAATATAATTAAATATGATCTTTTAATAATTATATATAAATATTTTACACTCAATGGATGAATTTTCATATGTGAAAAAGTCACACATGAAATCAAGGAATACTTTGGTATTTGAATTTTTTTAATATTTGTTCAATATTTGAAAAAAACACTTTGATTTGTCATTAAATTTTATATAAATTGTTTTCTGAATATTTATATCAATTTTTTGTGAATATATTATATGATATGTTCTATGATAATTCATATATATGTATACTATGATAATATTTATGTATATTTATATATAGGTGTTCAATGATCATATAAATACATATATTTTGTTCTTCGAATATTTTCCATAAAAAGATTGATTAAAATGTTCATATAAATTTTAAATTAACACTAGAATAAACAAATTTTATTAATAAATTTATATAAAATGTATGCATTGCTTGAATCAATTTTTGATTAATAGATAACCTTAGATACCATGTCACACATAAACACTATCATATACACATACATACAAAAATATTTATTTCAAATTTTTTTGTTTATATATATATATTAATTGGATTATAATTATTTCTATAAAAATAATCCAAAAGTATTTATATATATATTTTATAGAAATTTTTTTTATTAAATGATATATATTTCTCCAAAAAAATATATATTCTTAATATACTGAATTAAGGAATATATATATATATTAAAATTATTTTTTTATAAAATTCTCAATTGAGATGTTCTTGAAATGAATTTATTCTTATTATTGTTGATGAAAATTTGAATGAAATCGATGTGCAGGTAGTGGTGATTTTGAGACCATGTATAATGACACAGCTCTATGATTTTAGAAGATGTATGAGAAGGTTACCAAAATGGAGTATAGGGATCAATGGAAGATCCATTTAATTGTTAGAAATGATGAAATATATAATATTTCATCATTTATTATAGAATCATATTAAAATATGCTTAACATTATTACAATTTGTATTTACATTTTTCAGAAATGTTTAATAAAAATATAATGAGTCGATAAAATCATATAATTCTTCCAAAAACTATATTTGAGATTTCATGAGGGATATAATAGTACATGTTTATCTTGTTTACCTTAGTATTTATATTTGAAATGTATTCAAAATATGTTTCTAATTAATTTTATTTTTATAATCAAAATATAAATTACCATCAGTTAATCATTATTTATTAAATACAAATATGAAGCTTTATTGTCATTGGAAACCGAGTGGAAATTTTTAGTGACAAAATCATTGATATTATGGTAAATAGTATTCAATTAAAGTCTACTGATCTTTCATTCTTATATATACATAAAAAAAATTAAATAAAAAATAAATTTAATTTTAAATAAATGATGAAAATATCATTTGATTTGAAGTATTTATATGTTGATGTTTGAGAAGAAAGTGAGGGTTACCTATCTTAGTTAATATTGGACACATAGAATTTAATATATTCAAAATATTTAAGGAATTTTAATCTTGATAATTTTTTGGGATGTGTTATCACCAATCCTTAATAAATATATTTGGGGTCTTCTATTAGTTTTATATTACAGTTTCTATAATTATGGGTATATTTACTAATGTTAACACTGAATTCAAAATGAAAATTATTATGATGAATGTGTACAATAAAATAATAGGTGATGTTAAATATATCATTAAGTTATAGGAGTTTAAAAAATTAAAAATTACATATTTTCAATATTTTATAGAATGAATATTATAATTCCTAATGAATTTTAATGTCGTATTGATAATTCTATATTGGACGTTTTATCATATATAATACACTAATGTTATATTATTTTTGGATTTCAATGACGTGTTATGAGATGTTGGAAAAATGTTCTTCAAAAATTTTTACACCAGAAACCATTTTTAACTTGGAACAAAATATTAATAAACATATAGTTAACAAAAGTTAATGCACATACTTTAAATATTCATATTTCATTTTCAACAAATAGATAACAAATTTTTCAATATTATACAATTCACTTCATATTTTGAAAAAAAATATAACATTTAGAATACATAAAATATAATTCATGAGCATAAAATTTAAAATATATAAATGATTAACAATTTTCTAATAATAAAATTTTTAATTCACATTTATAAAAGACATTAAAAATATGTTTAATATTAATATAAATACATACACTAGAAATGAGCATATATAATAAACAAAAGTTTGATAATGCATAATTAATATTATCAACATAATTTACCAGATATATATAAGAAGATAAGTTTTTTAAAACCCATTAAATATTCCCAAAATAAAAATAAATAATTTCCTTTATACATTTATAGTATATATATATATATCACATATGTTCTTCCTATGCTATATGTGAAATTTTTTGTTTTCTTTTCTGTTTCAAAACAGACAATTTTATAAATTTTATTATAATTAAATATGTTTTATTAAACGTTATAAATTTATTTTTTTATAAATAAATTCATTAATTTTATATGGATTTTATTATATTATATTATTTTGTATATGAAATATGATTCTCTAATGTTCATTTTTTGTTTTTTGGGTAATGATGTTGTTTATATTTTATTTATCATCATTCTATTTTCATTATTTTTTTCCATAGTTGTATTTTATGATGAAACACAAAACATGTTATTTTCCAATGTTTTTATTAATTTTTATATTAATTTTTATATTATTTATTTACTAAAAATGTTTATATCCATAAAAAATATATTTTCTCAATTTTAATTTTTTTTAGAATTTTTTGTGTGATAAAATATTTTGTATTCTCTATATTAAAATTTTATATGTATGTGAATATAATTTTTAACTGTAAGGTTTAAATTTATTTTGTAATATATGTTCTTGGTGTATATAATGAATTCTATATTTTACAATATAATAAATTTATCAATCCTCCATATTTGAGGATAGGGAAAACAATAAAATATATATGTGTCATACATAACAACATAAAATATGTTACAAAATTGATATTTATATTAAAGTTTTTATTTAAAATACTTCATAATTCATGAAATAGAATAAATATTATTAAGAACATAACTATTATTGGGCCTGAAACATTAGTATTTTAAATATTATCTATTCAATATGTTAAAATTTATTTTCTTGTTCCTATTACTTTATTACATTTTAAATATCATGTTAAATTCTCTTTGTTGATACATATTTTTGGTATCCTTAGTATTTTGTGTTGTACTATATAATATATTCTTGAGTTGATGTATATTTTATTGGGTAATATATATATATATGGGTTTCCCTATTGTCATGTTGACACATATCGAGAGGATCAATCGGTGTAAAAGTTAAAACATATCTTTTAATGATCATTTAATATTGCACCGTTGTATATTATTTAGATAAAAATGAACTGACTTACTTTCAACATTTTCCAACTTTTACGTACCAGAAATTTATACAAAATTTAAACATAATATTACCATGTTTTTTAATCAATATGAGTTGCTAATATAGTGTGATATGTTTCTACTATGAAAATGGTATGGATATTAACTCACTGTAATCAGTCATTGATAGTATTTTTTCTCCCACATTACTAAAAATTCATGATTAATAAAAATATGGGAAATTATTATAAGTTAATGATTTTCAAATTAAATATTTTATTAATATATTAATAGTACATAGTTACAGAAAAATATAACCTTCATATTTTATTCTTCATTATTCTTATTCATTTTCTGCTGATATTCAATATAGACTTCTTATTCCAAAATACACAATTTAATATCCTCAATTCAATCAATAACATTTTTAATAGTATTGTTATATTTTACTCCTTCTACAAATTCATTTTTCGCTAAATTTGACTCTAATAAAATATACTTAGCATCCATGAATGTCCCTTTATCACCATATTTCTCTTATCCTCTCATATCCAAGAATTATAATGTATTTCTCATAATTTTATCTTATAGGGACTCCAATAAATGAGATAAATGATCATCCTGTATTGCTAAAATAGTCATAAATAAATATTATTTTTATTACCTAATAATATTTCTCTGCACCATGATTTGAATAATAGTAATTAATGGAGTGTGGATGTTAATATAGTGATAAAATTAATTCCCATATGTACCCTTAAATATCATTGAATATCATACATCATATTTATAAAAATTAAAAGACATGATTGTATAGTCTTTATAAATCATTCTTCACAACTATACGAAAATTTTTCAACCTTGATGAGATCTTAAAAATCATGGTTAACTGTTAATCATTTCATATAAAATTCCACCCAACACCCATCTATTCATATCATTCATACAAAACATCACTCTTCAAATTTCAGATTAACATTAAAAATTATAACTTATATAGTCTATTTTATACATTTATCTCACTTATCTTTTATTGTAAATGTGTTAAAAATGAATTCAATTACTTCATTGCAAATATTACCTTTAAATGTTTAATTTATCAATTTTGAGGCATCTAAAACATTTTTATTGACATTATAAATATTCCATATATCTTATTAGATTTCCTAAACATCAAGTCAACATCAATTTTACAGAATTTTTCATTTCTTATTCAAGTGGAAAATTTCATAATTTTAATTCATATATATAAACTAATTAATCCATGATTCATATAATTTATTTGATAGATGTATTTGACAATGAATGATAATGCAAGATGTGAATAACTTTACATTCATTCATTTTTTTCTATTCAATATATCAACCTTTAAAAATTTTCCAATCACATTATTCATCAATCCCTATAACTTCTCAACCCCCCATAAAATATCTACTTTACATAGATCCTCATATTCCTTATTTTTTATCCTAAAGGCTCATCGATTACACTTTTTTTATGAGGTGGTGCCTCAGTCAAAGACCCAGGCACAATTTATTGATTAAAAGAAAAGGAGCTACAAAAGTCTGAAGGATGAAATAATATTACAATCCTTGTGGAAGAAAGGGAGTGATTCATCAGGCAAATCATCCAACCAGGTAAAAACCTGATTGAATCCCTTATTTTCAAGTCTATCGGAAACGATGTTCGCTTCTCGGAAGATATGAGTGGCAATGTAGTTGAGATCCCTGAGCAAGTCAAGACATTTCATCCAACGAGAGGTAGGCGGTCAAGTAAGGTGAACCACCCCTTTCCAGATAGCTTGGACAATAGTGGTTGAATCACATTAAATCCACAGTTTGCGCCAACCCTTTTGCTTGGTGAAATCAACCGCATGAATGACTCCCAGCATTTCGGCTTCCAAAGCCGAGACTGTGTCACATCCACCAAAGAAGCAACCAAGGAATTTTCCAAGAAAATCTCTGAAAATGGCACCACAGCCTTCCGGGCCCAGGTTTCCTCTGGAGGCGCCGTCCACATTCAAATTGATCCATCTTGGAATCGGGGTTTTCCAGAGGACCTCAAAGGTACGTCAGGGTGGCCTATAAGAGCCCGCAATTCGAAGTCGGCAGAGAATCTCAAAATTACCAACAGAGTTGTCACAATGATCCTTCTGAAGAGAGGCAGCATCTTTGATGGAAATGAGAATACGTGCTTTACCTGCATTGAGATTGATAGAACAGTTATTATGAATGAAATTATTTCTATCATACCAGATCACATGCAGGAGCTCTGCCACCGCAGGCAGAAAGAGATTATTGATTTTCTTAGAAGCGTCCCAATTCACACAGTATTGAAGTTGAGAGCTAATAGCAGCAAGGAGAGACCATCTACAACCAAAAATGTTAGAAATGTAATTCCATAGAGCAGCAGCTGTAGCACAAGACAAGAAAAAATGATTAGCATCTTCACGATGTTGTTTGCACAGGTGACACCTAGAACAAAGATAGATCCCAAAAGATTAAAGACACACATCAGTGGGGACCCTATCATGTGCAACACGCCAAATGAGAGAGAGTCGTGAGGGCTTGATCCAAGGCTTGATAAAGGCTTTCACCCAAATAAATCTAGAATCAGAGTTACTAAAATTGTTTTTGTAGAAGTTTTTAGAATCCAGGATACCATTTGGAGCAGGTTCCCAAATGAGGAAGTCATCGGTATCAGAAAAATGATAATTGTCAATGACGTGCCTGATGTGGGTTGGATGGATGATGTCAGGAGAGTTAACAACCTCACTTATAGAGTATTTGGTGTTCACAGGAGTAGTGTTGGAAGTTAGCATGAAGATTAAAGGAACATCGATCCAGTTGTCAAGACAGAAATTCAAAGTGGAGTCAGCGCTAACCATCCATCTAGAATTGCTCATGATTTTAAGGAAAGAGCGCCTAATGGATGGATGGATAGAAGAGGTAATGTAACCAAGGTTACCATTTCGAAGTTTGTTCACAAATATTTTCTTAATGAAGGTCAAGGAATCAGAGTTTCTATGGATCAAATTCCATGTCATTCTGGCTTGAAGAGATTCATTAAAGAACTGAAGATTCTTAATGCCAAGGCCACCTTTATCGAGGGGTTTACAGCAAGTGGCCCAAGGAATGGTGATAAGTTTTCTTTCAATTTTACTACTAGACCAAACAAATTTTTTAATGCAAGTATTGATTTTATTGAGAAGACTGGAGGGCCAAGTGTACACCGTTTGTATAATTTATCATGGAAATATAAATCCAAATTAAAACGTATTGTAAGAAATATAAAAACGAAAATACTAATGAAAACAACAATGCATCTTCTATTTAAAATGATTCTCATAGAAATATGATTTTTTAAATTCCCCATTTCTGATATACCATTAGGAGGTGGTGTGAATCATGGAATTACTTTCTATAAATTGTTTCTTTTTAGTTCAACCACTTGAACAGGTTAATATCTGTGATGCACTCAGTGAAATTCAATATATTCATAGAATAAGCATGTTTTCCAGGATCATTATAAATTCCTATCAAAAATAATCTAGATTTTCATAGCTAACTGAATTCTCATAACTATAAATCTTCCCCCTATAAGTATATTTTTTATTTAATCTATTAAACATAAAATATTCATTGAGTGATAGGATATTACTTAATCAAATTCTACAGTAGAACATATTTACTTTTCTAGTGATGATTTAACATCAATAAAATCTGTTCATGTGACATGAGCAATTTATTCATATTAATTTATAAAACGATTAAAAATTTATATCTCTATATAATCTATCTTTTAGTTATCATTCCAAATTCATCACTGAATCATGTGTATTAAATTCACTTATCAATGGTATAATATGAATGTCCTATTCATCTATGATTAACATAACCAAAATTGTATTCTATATTATTCCTATTTATGTCAAATGATCTTAAAATATCATATAAGCTAATTCAAAATTTATGGGACTACTTCCATGATGCCTAATTCACTCATGTTCACATTGTACATAAAATAAATTATTTATTTAAAAAAATTAATTAAATAATATGACTAGTAGTTCCAATAAAAATAATTTGAGTACAACATATCATATATGAGTTATTGAATACTATTGACTCCCATTCTGGATAAATATTGTACTTACATTTCAAAATCAAATTTAATTCATTTCAAAATATGCAGAACTATCCATACACTATTTCACAAATCTATAATATGTATAATACTTATCATCATGAAATATCAATCTTTTAAAAATTTACCACTATATCTTTAGAACTGAGTATGAGAAAAAAAATTGTGTTTTTGATGAAAGTATTCTAAAAAATTTCATATCATAATTATTGAGATTACTATATATTTATAAGAATCACAAATGTTGAAAATAGAAGATCCTCTCAAAAATTATTGTCAAACATTTAATTATATGTGATGTAGAACAACATATTTCCTCTATCAAAAAATATTATATTATCACCAATATCAATCGAATAAATAAATATTTTTATAGAAAAATTTCAATTTCATTAATCTACATGTCTACATAGCATTTATCCTCACAAATTGAAAACATTGTATGCTATTATTTTATTTCACAAACTATACACCTCAATTAGAGTAAATCATTTTTCACATAGTGTCATCTACATACTTCACGACACCAGATATCCCAATAATCATAATATGTGGTCTTTAATAAGTTTAATTCTTATGTTCCTTTAAATTAAAATGATATCTCGTGATTTTTTTTCATCGTATTTTTTCCTTATAGTACATATATGTTAAACTCTTACTGCATTCGTCTTCAAACTCAAAAACCATTGTAGGGAAAATAATTTTCATATTAATAAGATCACATGTAGTCTCCCAAAATAGAAGTTCTATAAAATGATATTCTCTTCCATATAGTTCACTACATCAGCATGGAATTCAAATCTACATACCTAATTTTTTTTAAAAATTTAATTTTCATGAAAATACATACACAGTCTCATTATAATTTTACATTGATTATAGGATTAAATATCATAGTATTTAAACTCATACATGATCCCTTAATGAGAAAAACATCAGATGAATAGACCATCACACATTGAGGGTTGAAAACATTATCACTGAGTGATCAGATTTCTGATAATTATTATATTGATCGGCTTTCATTCTATAGGTATGTTATTAATAGGGGAAGAGTATACTATCTAGTCCTAATCCCAAATTGACCTTCCATGAATTTTGGAGATCCATTTTATTAATCCTTTCTCCATGCCTTTATAATATGTGGGTATAATGGTATATCCTCTATCTTTCTTAAGCACCAACTTGTGTTGGTTACTTCAATAAAATGTTTCCTCACATGGTGGTGACACTGCTCTGCAATATGGACTCATTGGTGGGTAGAATATACACATATTTACTCCTCTACTACCATGTTGACTGACTAAGGACATCTCAATTTCCCACAAATGTAGTGGTACAAATGTTCCCTAACTATACCTATGGTATGGTTATATATTATTAAGTAATTTTATAAAGATAATGATCCGAAAATCAAACGATGAGTTCCTATAATCTCTATATAAAATAATAATAAAAAATATCACAGAAATATAAATAATATGTTTATATTTTTCATGGGAATCCATATTCTTCATGAAAATAAAAATATCAATGTAAATAATCAAATCATCACTAATATAAATATTTTCATATAATTCGTCAACATGTTGTATTCATTGTAAATTTTGTTGATTTCTTTTTCATGTGTTATTTAACAAAATGATGAACATTAAGAATCATTACAAATTAATCTATATTTCCTTAAACATGAAATCAATTTACATCAGGTTACTCAATATATATTATCCATGAATGACAACTTCATCAACAAAAAAAAGTAACACATTTAAAAATAGAATTATCCAATACTAATATAAAACTAAAATATGTGAATCTATTACATTTATCAACGAATCCCTGCATCTTACATTCTAACAAAATACATATTGAAACATCATTAATAATAAATGAAATATTTAGGATCTAAAATATCCTCAATTGAATTTGGTTTTCAATTTGAATACATATCACATTGGTAAATATTTGGCTAAATATTTACACACAATTTTTAAAATCAAAGGAAAAGGGTATTGGGGTCTTCTCATATAATCATTACTCTCAAACAAATGTTCTCATCCATTTTAATATTTTTTCTTGAACAAATCTAACATTATGGCGATTTTAATGGTTTTGATTGAAAAGATACTTTTAGTTAATCAAATCAAACTCTACATAGGATATCTATCTATAGAAAACAATATTTATATAATGCAAATTTTCAAAGCTAGAAATAATCTATAATGAATGTGAAATAATTAGTTAACTACTCAATTTATATTTTAACGGTTATGAATAATATAATTTATGGCTGATATTATAAATCATGTAAAGACATCAACAAACAAAGAAGAAATTGAAAGTGAAAAAGATATCACGCCATTTTATTCATTTAACATAATCTCCCATTGATATTTATTATCAACTAATTTAAAATATGGATTTAAAATTAATTTTCATACCTCAATTTCAAATTTTACCAAAAAAAATTAGGAGTTCCACATAAATTAATTTTTGGACATGTAACAGCTTCATCTCATAAAATCTCCCCCAAAAAAGTTGAAAATAACTCCAAACATTCCAATAATTCTAGTAAAGGTGAATATATATATATATATATATATATAACGTAACAATGAAGGACCTCATGGTTTTTTAGGAGTAACGTATTTGTTAAGAGCTTCCCCAGAACATGGGATATTATTTTATCCAATTCATAATATAGGATTATATCATTGGAGCAATAATTTTTGTGTTTCTCATAAACATTGATATATCTTTTCCCCTGAACATCTTAATTTTCTTAAATAACATTTTACCTTGTAGTCATATGATCATATGAAACCTCATGTACAAAGAATAGTTGTTGAATAGATTCAATATCCAGGATGTCATTTAATGAATTTTTTCCATATTCCCTAATTTCGTTCACATTCCACACAAGCCACTGTATATATTTAGTTTTCTAGTTTTGGATTTCATTTCAATGGTTTTTAATATATCTTTTAATCCTAGATTATATTAGTTGATTTTACAAAGTTTTTTAGATTCCTATAATTTTCTATATAAATTTATAATTGATTAGGAGAGATAATGGTGGGAAATTTTATTATATTATTACACTATCTAGAGTGTTCATATGAATTACCACTATTTATATTTACATTTAACTTTTGTTTCAACACATAGGGAATACCATTTACTATTATTTTCACATATTTAATTGATATGTGACCCTTCTACAAATAACATCCACAAACAACTTCTCAAAATTCATACATGTTTTAAATTTGTTGTTTCATAGACAGTTGGTCAAAAGATTATTTCCATGAGAATGTACTCATATTTTATCACAATTAGACTCCTAGGATTCATGGATGTTTTCTATAAATGACATGTTACTTCAAACATAGTAGGGTTTGTGTCCATATCATTTACACCACGAGAAACAAAATCACAGGTCATAAATATTCCACAGTAATGTATATTTTGTCAAGACATCTCTTATTGCTATACATTATAAAACAGATCATTATTTTCTCTTTGGGAAGTGTTTCTAAACAAATTTCATTTTCACTTTAATTTATGATAGGATCTCTCCCCTTTTTCATAGTTAATAGTTTGTTTGATAGTGTTATTATTTTTATTATATCTGAAGGCGGACATATCAAAATATTTTCTTACCTACATCACTTTCTATTTTTTTATCATCATCTGATTATGAAATAATTTTTTCATTATTGATACATACATAGAATCATCATATTTTTGTGAAATTTCGTTTTAATACACCAATAAATATTCAATGGATTACAATATATTCATTGCTGACATATTAATTTTCACAAAATTATATTCTCTAGTGCAGGTCTTCCCTTTAATTTATCTTGTATCCCAATAAATTTAGGCCATATTTTACATTCATGAATTTTCATGTTATAATGAAAATACAATTCATCCTGTACATGTTCTAGATAAAATAATATTATTATATGATCCTGATTCTAATTATTTAATATCTAGTATTATTAACTTCACATATTTTTGATCTTTTGGGTTTTTAGTGGAACGACCATACTTTTGGGATTTTTTGGAGAAACATTATGTTATACATCTTTTATTATCCAAATGTAGTATTGTGTAATTGTCGGTATTTTTGGACTACCAAATTTATTAAATTCTTATTTTAGAAACAATACCAACATTATTTTGATCATTAGACATAAAATATTTTATATGTTATTGTTTCGTTAGGTTTCGATTCACACACAGTATGAGACTCCAATTCCCTGAACATAATTATAAATTAAATGATAATATTTTTAGTTATTATAATGATTATTCTTTTTTTAATTCAAATATTTATGACTTTTTTAACTAAACTAATAATACAATGAGAATAAATTTAATCCAACCCTGAAGTATTACATTGATACATGGGATTGCAACTCCTCAAGAAAACTCATTACACTGACCCAATTTAAAAAATATAAGACCACTAAAAATTAAAATAAGACTAATTAAGTATTTTTTGTTTCTTGAATCCAAAAAAATACAAATAACAAATTTTGATAGGAATATAATTAATACACAGAGTTAACGGAATATAGTGCACCATCTTCTTAAATCATGACGTGATCTTGATCTTTGAATAAATTTAATGGGTATTTATAAGGCATGAAATTACATTTATAAGTATCTTTTGGGGTATTAAAATAACTATTGGGTTTTATATCCACTAGGTTTGTTTTAATGTTTCAAAATAACATTTTTTAATAAATGAAATTATAATTTTTATGTCAATAACACATGTTTTAATCATTAGTATTTTACGTGCTAATTAATGGTTGAAATGTATCGAAACAATACAATGGTTTCATATAAAATGGGGGGTTATTTTATGCACGATTCAATATTATTTTTAATCATATGCTTTTAAGGATATTTTTTTAAAAAAATATATCGTGTTTATGTAATTATTTTTATTTCATAATGATTTTTAGTTATAGTATTTAATTTAATTCGTTGAATATTATTTAAAAAAGGGGGTGCCACCCTAAGGGTAAGGGGGAACCTCAAACATCTTGGGGTAGAAGGTAAACCCCCACAAGTAGGTGTCTACCTGCAACCAAGGAGGCCTGAGAAGGAAGGCAGACCCAAGGGAGCATAATCGAGGCAAGCCATGCACGACCCTGTGTATTGGACATGGATAGGCACGAGCATAGTATGGTCTAAGCACCAGAAGGTGGAGTCCCATTTGTAAGGACTCCGAAGTGTGTGCTTGTTTCATCTAGAGATGGAAACACACATGAAATATTATAATTCATTCCCAAAACAAGTTGGGCTTTGATGTGGGGCTTAGAATTTTTCAAGGTATATGATCCAAGTCATCTGATCTAACTGTGTGAGAGCATGACCGTCTGCATTGGTTTGTCATTAAAACACCCATCGCAGTATTTTAATCCCAAAATTTATCTCAGCCATCTGATCTGGGTCCACACGATGGGACCCATCAAACATTTTGTTAAATCCAATGTACGATCATAGTAATTTAATTAACCCCTATCTGATCCTAGATATCCATCACTTTTACAGACCTTTGTTCTATCTAGACCGTTCGATTGGATCTGTGGATACAACCTAGTTGTCCATTGATCATCCTCATAAACCCTAGTTCATTATTTTTGGTTTTATCGCAACCATTATATCGGACTAGATCTAATTGAACTAGCAATTTCATGTCTCTCTTATTCCTTATGATGCTGCACCAGTACCCATTTGACTTTGTATCCACTGTTCACTCTCAATCCCCTATTTCTTAGGATACAATATTTCCTTCCATTTCATGATCATTTTAGTCTCTACTCTTTGATTAAATTTTATATATAGTTTTGTTTTAAACTAAACATCACAGTCCATGACTCAGATATGATTCCTCATTTAATATTTATAATATTAGGTGCTTAATAAACCCTATTTAGTGTTTATTTTTTTGCTAATAAATGTTTTTTTAATGTATTAAGTATATTAAGATCAATAATTTGGAAACATTGTTTCATTTAAAACCTCACATTTCACGCACTATAGCTACTTGAAAAAAAATTATATCTTGATATCTCTTCCTCAATCGGTTCCAGAAACACTCTTCCCTCTACTAGTAAAAAAAGTAATTGTTTTACTTTCATTCAAATTTTTTAATTATATATATATACAAATTTATATACATGTATATAACTTATTTTTTCTCTAACTCAAATTGCATATATGATATGCATTCTCCATTTTCGTGGATCTATTTCTAATGAATTAAAGTTTTTAATTTACTGAATGTGCTCTGGTCTTTTACCCAATATATATATATATATATATATCTCTCTATACGTTTGTTTTTATGCATACACATGCCTATATAAAAATATGCAACTAAATATTTTCCATTTATTAACATAGTATTTAAACTCATACGTTATCCCTTAATGAAAAAAACATCAGATGAATAGACCATCACACATTGAGGGTTGAAAACATTATCATTGAGTGATCAAATTTATGATAATGTTTAGATTGATCGGTTTTATTTCTATGGGTATGTTTTTATTGGGTGAAGAGTATCATATTTGGTACTAATGCCAAATTAACCTTCCATGAATCTTAAAGATCAAATTTATTAATCCTTTCTCCATGCCTTTGATATATGTGAGTATAATGTTCTATCCTCTATATATCTTAATAACCAACCTATTGGTAACTTCAACAATATGTTTTGTCACATGGTGGTGACACTGCTCTACAATGTGAACTCATTGGTGCGTATAATATACACATATTTACACCTATACTACCATGTTGGCTGACTAAGGACAGCTCAATTTACCACAAATGTAGTCGTACAAATGTTCCCTAATTATAGATATAGTATGGTTATATATTATTAAGTAATTTTATAAAGATAATGATCTGAAAATGGAACCACGAGTCCCTCGTAATCTCTACATAAATTTATAATAAAAAATAACTATAAAATATAAATAATATATTTATATTTTTCATTGGAATACATATTCTTCATGAAAAATATATCCCTGTAAATAATCAAATCCTCGCTAATATAAAAATTATCATATAATTCTTCAACACGTTCTAAGAATTGTAAATTTCATTGAATTTCTTTACATGTGTCATTTCACAAAATAATGAAAATAATCAGTCATTACAAATGCATGGAGAATTCCTTAAGCATGAAATGCATTTAAATCAGGTTACTCAATAGATATTATCCATAAATGACAACTTCATCCACCAAAAAAATAGTAACACATTGAGAAATAGAATTTTCCAATAATAATATAAAATTCAAATAAATGAATCTATGAAAACTTCCAAGGAATCCCTGTATCTTCCAATCCAACCAAATACATATAGAAATATCATTAATAATAAATGAAATAGGTGGGTTCTACAATCTCCTCCATTGATTTTGGTTTTCAATATGAATACATACACAATTGTCAATATGTGGCTAAATATTTACACCCATTATTTGAAATCTAAGAAAAAGGATATATGGCGTCTTCTCATATAATCATTACTCTGAAACAAATGTTCTCATCCATTTTAATATTTTTTCCAAAACATGTCTAACATTATGGTGATTTGATATGGTTTTGATAGACAGGATACTATTAGTTAATCAAATCAAATTCGACCTAGGATATCAATCTATAGAAAACAATATAGATATACCAAAAATTTTCAAAGCAACATATAATATATTATGAATGTGAAATAATTAGTTTGACTACTGAATTTAAATTTTAGCTGTTATGAATAAAATAAGTTATGAATGAAATTATAAATCATGTAAACACATCAACAAATAAAGAAGAATGTAAAATTGAAAAAGATATTGCTCAATTTTATTCATTTAACATAATCACCCTTTGATATTTATTATCAACTAATTTAAAATATGGATTTAAAATTAATTTTCATACATCAATTTCAAATTTTACCAAAAAAAATCCGGGGTTCCAAATAAATTAATTTTTGGACATTTAACAGCTTCATCTCATTAAATATCCCCCAAAACAGATGAAAATAACTCTATAGATTCCAATAATTCTATTGAAATAGAATATATAAATAAATAAATATATATATATATAATGGAACAATGAGGGACCTCACGGTTTTTAGGAGTAATTATTTTGTTAAGAGCTTCCCCTTAACATGGGATATTAGTTTATCCAATTCATAATATTGGATTATATCACTGAAGCAATCATTTTCTTGAGTCTCATCAACTTGGATATCTTTTTTCCCCCTGAACCACTTTATTGCCTAAAATAACTTTTTACCTTTTAGTCATATGAGCATATGAAACCTCATGTGCTTAGTATAATTTTTGAATAGGTTCAATATCTAGGATGGCATTTCAAGAATTTTTTTCTATATTACCTGACTTCATTCACATTCCGCACAAGACACTGTATTTATTTTGGTTTCATGTTTTGGATTTCATTTCAATGGTTTTTTATACATCTTTTAATCCTTGATTATATTAGTTGTTTTTCCAATGTTTTTTAGATTCCTTTAATTTTCTATAAAAATTTATAATTTATTAAGAGAGATAATGTGGGGAAATTTTATTATATTATCTCTCTTTCGGGAGTGTTCATATGAATTACCACTATTTCTATTTAGATTCCACTTTTGTTTCAATACATAGGGAATACCACTTACTAGTATTTTCACATATTTCATTGATCTATGACCCTACTACAAACAACATCTATAAACAACATCTAAAAATTTATACATGTTTTAAATTTGTTTTTTCTAAACTATTGGTCAATAGATTATTTCCATGATAATATACTAGTATTTTATCACAAGTAGACTCCTAGGATTCATGCATGTTTTCTATAAATGAAATTTTATTCCAAATATAGTAGGATTTCTGTCTAAATCATTTACACCTCCAGAAAAAAATAACCGGTCATAAATATTCCACATTGATGTTTATTTTGTCCAGACATCTATTATTGCTATAAATTATAAAACATATCATTGTTTTTCCTCTAGGAAGTGTTTTTTAACATATTTCTTTCTCCCTTTAATTTACGATATGATCTCTCCCCCTTTTTCATGTTAATAGTTTTCAGATAGTGTATTATTTTTTTTTATCCCAGGGCTGATGTATCATAATATTTTCATAGCTACATCCCTGTCTATTTTTGTATTATCATCAAATTTTAAAATAATATTTTCATTATTGATACATACATAAAATAATCCTAGTTGTGAGAAATTTAGTTTTAATACTCAAATAAATATTTAATGGATTATTATCTATTAATTTTTGACATATTAATTTGTAATGAATTTTTATTTTCTAGTGCATGTCTTCCCATTCCTATATCTTGCACCCCCATAAATTTTGGCCATATATTATATTCATGAATCTTCATGTTATAATGAATATACAATTCATCATGTACATGAACTAGATAAAATAATAATATTATACGATCCTCATTCTCATTATTTAATATATAGTTTTATTGACCTCACATATTTTTTAACTTTTGTGTTTTTAGTGGAACCACCATACTTTTGGGCACTTCTGGAGAAACATTATTTTATACATTTTTTATTATACACACTTGATATTGTGTAATTATAAGTATTTTTCGACAACCCTATTTATCAAATTCATTTTTTAGAAACAATACCAATATTTAATTGATCATCAGACATAAAATTATTTATATGTTATTGTTTTATGAGGTTTTGATTCACACACTCTATGAGACTGTAATTCATTGAACATAATTATAAATTAAAAGATAATATTTTTATTTATTATTACGAGTATTCTTTTTTTAATCCAAATTTGTATGACTTTTTTTTAACCAAAATAAAAATACAATAAGAAAAAATTTATTCAAACCCTGAAATATTATATTGATACAGGGGATTTCCACTACTCAACAAAAATAATTACACTGATCCAATTTAAAAAAATGATGCCCACCCAACATGAAAACATGAATTATTATTTATCCTTTATATGTTGAATCCACAAAAATAAAAAAACAAATTGTGATAAGAATAAAATTAAAACACAGAGTTAAAGGAATATAGTACACCATCCTCTTAAATCATGAAGTGATCTTGATATTTGAATACCTTTAATGGGTATTTATTCAGCATAAAATTACATTTATACGTATCTATTTGGGTATTAAAATAACTATTGGTTTTTATATCCACTAGGTGTGTTTAAATGTTACAAAATAACATTTTTTTATTAAATGAAATTACTATTTTTATGTTAATAACACATGTTTTAATCATTAGTATTTTAAGCACTAATTAATGTTTCAAATGTATCGAAATAATACAATGGCTTCATATAACATGGGGGCAATTTTATTCATGAGTCTATATAATTTTAAAATCATATGGATTTAAGGATATTTTTTAAAAAATATATATAATCTGTTTGAGTATTTCTTTTTATGTCATAATGATTTTTTAGTTATAATATTTAATTTAATTCATTGAATTGTATTTAAATAAATTGGTATTCACCCTAAGGCTAAGGGGGAACTACAACTATCTTGGGATAGAAGGTAAACCCCAACAAGGAGGTGTCTACCCGCACCCAAGGAGGCTCGAGCAGGCAGGCAGAACCAGGCGAACATAATGGAGGCAAGCCACGCATGACCCCGTGTATAGGACTTGGTCAGTCATGAGAAAAGGGTGGTCTAAGAACTAGCTGGTAGAGTCTAATGTGTAAGGACTATGGAGTGTGTGATAGTTTCATCGAGATATATAACCACACGTGAAATCTTATAAGTAATTCCCGAAAAATTATGGGTTTTTATGTGGGACGTAGAATTTTTCACGATACATGATCCAAGTCATCTGATCTAATTGTGTTAGAGCATGACAGTATGAATTGGTTTTTCATTCAAACGCCCACTGCTGTATTTTAATCCCAACATTTCTCTCTTCCATCTGATCCTAGTCTATATGATGGGAACCATCAAACCTATTTTTAAATCCCATGAATGATAATAGTCATTTGATAAACCACTATCTAATCCTAGATATCCATATCTTTTACAAACCCCGGTTCTATATAGACATTTCTATTGGATATTTGGATGCAACCTAGTCATCCATTGATCATCCTCATGAACCATGATTAATTTTTTTTGATTTAATCACTACCCTTATATCGAACTAGATCTAATTGAACTGGCCATTTTTTGTCTCTATTATTCCTTGTAGAGCTACACAAGTACCCATTTGACCTTGTAGCCACTGACCCCTCTCAATCCCCTATTTCTCATGATACAATCTTTCCATCCGTTTCATGATCAATTTAGTCTCCACTCTTTCATTAAATTTTATATGTAGCATTGTTTTAAACCAAACATCATAGTACATGACTCAGATCCTCCTCCTCGTTTCATTTTTACAATATTAGGGTGTTAGTAAATGTTATTTAGTGTTTATTTTTTGGAAATAGATGTTTTTATTTGATTAAGACTGTTAAGATCAATAATTTGGAAACATTGTTTCTTTTAAAACCTCAATTTTCAAACACTATGGCTACTTGAATGAAATTTATATCATGATCTCTCTTCCTCTCTCGGTTCCAGAAACACTCTTCCCACTCCTAATTAAAAAAGTAAATTATTTTTTTCATTCAAAAATTGTAATTACGTATATATATATAAATTTATATACATATATATAACATAGTTTCTTTTATAACTCAAATTGAACATATGATATGCATTCTCCATTTTCATGGATCTATTTCTAATGAATTAATGTTTTTAATTTACTGACTATGCTCTGGTCTTTTACCCTATATACCCTATATATATATATTTATGTCAACATTTGTGTGTGTGCATATACATGCCTATATACACATATACAACATAATATTTTCGATTATTTATATATATATGTTACGGGTCCCTTTTCAATGAAAACAACGATTTCATTGTATTCTATCCGAACTGATTCCATTAGGATATTTTTGAACATTAAAAATCCATTTCCAATTTCTCAGGGACATATTTATATCCATATGAGTTTGAACCTAGCTACTAAAGGTGCATTGGTAAAATGAAATTGAATAATTTAAATATGTTTTGTAGATAAAAAAACTAGACGAACATACAAATAATGGCTTCAACAGTGGTGGACATGGTGAAGTTTAAAATTAAACATTTTTCATTAAATTATATTAATTGTTTAATAATAAGTAAGAACATATATATTTTTGTAGTGACATTGAGGATGATGTCAGAATCTTGGTGTAGGTGGGAGTATATGAGCACAATATAATTGTGTGGGGGAAATTATATTATGGGGGAAAATGTAATGCCAGAAACATAATTGTAAATTAATTGATAATATATTTAGTTATTATTATCAATATTCTTCTTTTAATTCGAATTGGTATCATTTATTTTAAATAAGCCAAAAATATAATGAGAAACATTTTGATGAAACATTAAAATATTACATTGACACACTAGATTACAACTACTCAAGAAAACGCAATGTAAGACACAATAGGATAAAAAAAAGACCACAAAACATCACAATATGAATGATTATGTAGGCACTATCCCTGGAATCCTCTATTATAAAAAATAGTGAAAATATTATAATTAATATACATAGTCAAAATAATATAGAGGGTCATTATCTTAAAATAAGAAATTATCATGATCACTAAATACCTTTAATGGGTATTTATATGGCATAAAATGAACATTATAAGTAGTAATTTGGGTATTCAAATAACCATTGGAGTTTATTGTGATTAGTTGTGTGTAATTGTTTTAAAATAACATTTTTTGATAAATAAATTTATGATTTTTCAAATTAATAATATACATATTAATGGTTCTTGTTATTTTTGAAAATCATGTTAAATGCTTTAAATGCCTTAAAACAATAATTTTGATTTATATAATAGGGTTATTTATATTAAGCATGAGTGTTTAATATTTTAGAATGGTATGGTTTTAAATATTTATTTTTTTTAAACAATAATGTATATTAGTTAAATTTTTTACTGGCTTAATCATTTTTTAGTTATAAAATTTTATTTAGTTTTTTATATTTTATTTAAAAAAGGGGTGTCCCAATCCATGGCTAAGGGGCACCTCAAATAAAATCGGGGCCCGGTAAACCCCAACAAGGAGGTGTCTATATGCATCCATGGAGGATCGAGTAGACAAGTGAACATAGGTGAGTGTAGTGGAGACAAGCCACACATGTGCCTATGTATATGGCATGGTGAGGCAATAGCAGAGGGTGGGCTATGTGCCCGTGGGTGTAATCTCGTTTGATGGGACTCTAGAATGTGTGCTTGGTTCATTGAGAGATAGAACCACGCACATATGTTTCTAAGGCATTCTGAAAAACAATTTGGATTCTAATTGGGATTCGGTATTTTTGTTTATCCGCGATCCAAACGGAACAATCTCAAAGTGCAAGATACCAACCGTCTCCACCGGTTTAACATTTGAACCCCCTTTACTGCATTTTAATCGCCGCATTTTTCTAATCTGTTTGATATGGATCTTATTGATCTGAACTGTCGAACCATTTTTTTAAACTCATGGATGATCATAGATGTCTAATTAACCACGATCTAATTTTATACATCCATTACTTTTTTTTATCAACCCAGGTTGCCCGATCAGATATGTTGATGCTTCCCAACCGTCTACTGATCAGCTGCATGACCCCCTTGTTAATTTTTTTATTGTTATTCTAAGCCCTTATATTGGATGAGATTAAATCTAAAGAATCCATTATTTCTTCATTATTCTTTCACAAGGATCCACATGAGTCCCCATTGACCATTCAGCCACTTACCCCTCTCCATCCCCTCTTTCTCATGATATAATATTTCTTTTATCTTGGTAATCCTTTTAGTATCAAATCATTGATATATTTCTCAAAGTGGAGTTATTTTAAATGAAACATTACATTCCATGACTTGGATCCTCTTACTCATTTTATTTTTATTATTTTATGGAGTCAATTTACCCTATTGCACATTGATATTTCACTCATAAACATTTTTTTTGATTGTATTTAGTTTATTCAGACCAATAATTTGAAAAAATCACCTCACATTTCACACACTAAGTGTACTCTAATCGTTCCTCTATCATGCTCTATCTCCCGCTCTTAGTTCTAGAAGCACTCTTCCCTATCCTGATCTAAAAAGGGCAATGAAATTTTTATTATATTAATTTTAAAATTGTAATCTTGTATATATTAACATAGTTATATATATATAGCATTATTTCTCTTCAAACCTGAATTTCATATATGGTTTTCATTTTACATTTTCAAGGGTCTATTTCTAAATATTTAATGTTTTTAATTTTCTTACCATGGTTTGATATTTTAACAAATATTGAATATGTGTGTGTGTGTGTGTGTGTTTGTTTGTTCCTATACATGTGTATATAGACATATAAAACATAATATTTTTACTATATATATATATATATATGTTAAGGGATTATTTTCCATGAATATTATAACTAAAAACATATTTAATTTTCAATATTTATTTTATAAAATTGATTTTCATATATATGAGTATATGCATAGTCCTACATGTAAGTAAAACATATTTACATTCATATATAAACTTTTTCTTGTTTTGTGTTCATATGGGATAATTCATTCATTAACATTTGGCAATTTTCTTATGCATAAAATCCATATAATCATATAGAAGTTTATATATGTATATATATATATATTTATATATATGTGTGTCTGTATTTTTTTGTACAAACAACATAATTATAGTTGTTCTTATTCTTTAATAAATAAATTATAAATGGTTTTTTAATCTCTAAAATAATTAGTTTATATTCCTATAAAAATGTGCTTTTCTCATCTATAGGTGATAAACAATTTCCTTTTTTCAAATTATTAATAATGTTATCATTTCATGTGAGAACCCATTTTATTTATTGTTTAATTTGGTTACATAACTACATGAGTCACATCGTATCATTTCTTGTGTGAAGTCAATTTTTTTATTAAAGGAAAACCTATATATGAAATTTTGATTAAATGTTAATTTATTTCATTATTCATTTTATTAGTGACCTATAAATAATGGAAATTAATTTAAGTTCTACATGAACCATTTTATGATAATATGTCGATTAAGAAATAATCTTCTCATGGTGGCGTATGATTGTTTGAATTATTTAATGAATTTATTTTTAAAATGAGTAAGATTCAGATAAATCATTGTGGTATGGGAATCATTGTACAAATAAATATTTTATTATAAATATGATCAATTCATATAACTTATTATGGGATGGGTGAGGCATTCTATAGCCTCTTGATGAATCAGTAGGTCTTATTAAACAAACTATCTCATGACATGAGTCCTTGAAAAAATAGTTATGTATGGTCTTGGCATGAGGCCTTGGAATAATGTCTATATTGTCCTGAATTACTAATTCCCTCTTAAGGATTCATGTAAGTGAAATCCCATGTGATTATTCACCTAGTATAATAAGTATGGCTAATGATCATTATATTATAAACTAGTATCAATCAGATTTATATTTTCATGTTACCACAGTTTGGTGTATTTTATTTAAATAAATAAATTTATATAAATTTATTTATAATGAAGAATTAATATTTAGTTTACAAACCATAATAATGGTTATAAATTTATCTGTCATTACATGATTTTATTCTATGTGTTGAATGATAAATTACATCATGTTCTGTAAAATTCTAAATAAATTTTGATACATGTTAAAAAAACTATCCACAGCCCTAGCATGTAATATAATTATAAAATATGATAATTATATAACTTATAAGTGGAATTTCATCCAATTTTGTTCATGTGGGTGTATATGGTTAAAATAAATTTTTTTAACTCTTCAATAAGTTGAGAAATTTCGAGCCTATGTTTATCTTTAAATCTGTTTTATAATCTCTCAAGAAAATGATGATGAAAAGTTTTTATAAATGATTATTTAATCATTTAATCATTTATTTTTAATGAATTAATTTAATGAAAATAATTTATTAATGTTAATTTTTTTCAAACTCATTATTGGGCATTTTTACCCCCCCTCCCATGTCTTTTAAATTATTCTTTATAGGTTTTGTGGAAGTGATATGAAGAATATTTAATGTGGAAGTGTAGATATGATGTAACCATGAAAAATGTACATTGGAATTTGTATATTTATATTTTGATGTTTAATTAGATTCTAATTCTCCAAAACCTTGACAGATAAAAGATCTTTTGTTTTATTTAATGTTGTGTATTTATTGATGTATATTTATTAAAAAAAATTACTTAAAATTTTTAATGGATGAGTCTGGTTCCATGGGATTGGACCTTTTTAGATTCCCCCCTTAATGGTTGGATTGATGGATATTTTAAGTCCTCATACAATTGCATGCATCAGGTTTACCATCAGTGTCAACTTCCTTAGAAACACCCAATGGTTCCCTCATCCAAATCTGGGTTTGTACCTGTATTCCAACGGTGGAAGGTTATCTGTTGTTTTAGGCCCACCAACTCTTAGGGAATCGCATAGGTCAAGATGATGGGAGTTTGGTCTCATCTCACCCTTTGTGGACATATTGTTCCCTACTCTAGGACACTCTAAGAGATTAAAGATATGTTCATAAATCATTTTCAAATCCCGATATTTGACCAGTTATCATAAAAAACTGACTAAAAGTTCATTATATTTCATATGTAAAAGAATGTGATATATTTATAGAATCCATATATATGTATCCTAGGTTCCCCATTATTTTCTATTAATGTGGAGTTTTTTATATATTGAAGTCATATAAACAGGTTCTTATAATAATTATTCCATTTAAGGAGGTAGTTAAAATTCTAAGTTAGGGATTCATCCATTATGATACATCCTTTTTATCGTGATTATTGGTGGAATCAAAACTTTCATAGTTCAAATGTATCATTCAGTATAATGTCTTGCTATGAAGAAATATGTTTGGGTATTGAGATGCAAAATATTTTATATTAAACCCCTAATGGTTTTCTTACATAAATCAAGTATAGTGTGATGAAGATTCATCCTTTTTCTTATGTATTTGGGTTTCTCGTGACATTATAGAGACTCACAGTGAAAATAATATGATTATCACGAATACCTATTCTTAGGTGAGGTATTCTAGGTGTGAGAAAAAAAGTATAAAAAATGATAATTTCATTGCTTATGATGTAGTGATTATGTGATGGGACTACCATGATATGATTTATAATGGGATTCAGGAATTAGAGAGGTATATTACATATTATGGTCAAAGAATGATACAGATTCATTATAGTATGGTGGGTTTCTCGGTTCACTGATTTATGAGAAACCGTGATCATCTCCTAGGACATATTGACTCTCGCTTAATGGGAAATAAAATTTGTGGATGGCTTATACCAAAATTGGTGTTTTATTTTAGCTCAGGTCCTTGGAAGGTGTCCCATATATCCCAGTAATATCTTGATTCAGATCATTATAGTTTAGTTTATGTTAGGGAATACACATTGAGGTTTCCCTGTACCATTGTGGGGGTATATAGTGTAGATGATATGATCATTTCTACACCCTAATCCCATGAATGTGATGATAACTTTGAGAAACAAGGGATATAAAATAATTAATTTAGTTACCTTGAATGAGGGACATAGATGGTATGATTTCCCTTTATGATTAAAATAGGGATTAATCCTCAGGTAGTGTTAGCCAATGTATCCTGGATATGGAAGGAATCAAAGTTTCCACAGTTCCCTTTATGTTTTGGCTTACAAACTGAATTTTCCCTATATTTATTCCTTATACGATGAAGACAGAAAACACCATCAAGTCTCGGGATCCCCTATTGACATAAAAATCATTCTTAGAGGGTATCAAATGTACCTATTTCTATTTTCTTGGATCCATATCATGAACTACCTAGTCACATATAGGGGTGATGCAAGAGTCATTATGGCATTTCCCAAGGTGTGTTTCATGTCTTGGATGATACCTATGAAAGATCTCATGGGACATGGCCAAAATGTATGATTGGAATTGCATTTCCAAACTGTCTTTCCCAAAATGTGTCGTGGTAGATTGGTTATCATGTCCAGATGCTTTCATGAGACTCGTCTGACATGAGAAAATGATACTATATGAGTCAGGTGGTGTGTTTGATGGATGTCATGAGTACGGTTTGACAGACCTGGTGGGGTTCAAGAGATCAAAGTGGTATCTATTGGGGGTGGGGACTATGTGACTATCTTTGACTTGTATGTATTATTCCATGTGTCCTAGAGGGCATGATGGAGGATTCTCGTGAGATCAATGTGGCATGTCCTTTTTTTTACGTGTCTTTGGGTGACACATGCAATGCATATGAGGGACATCAGGCATGACATTCAATTATTTCTTCCATATTTAATCTTAGTTCTAATAGATGAATTGTGAAGGTATTTTGTTTTCATTACTAATTCCATTGAGTCTGTCTTGATACAGAAGTCATGCATTATGTTCATTGAATGTATTTCTAGAATTACACAGAATTAACTATTCATGACTGTGTGAAGCATATTATGTGTGGTACATGATTTCTCATGAATTCTTCTGGTGTATTGCCTAATGTAAAGTTACTGGTTCCCTAGTTAGTTATGCTGGGAGATCTGCAGAGGCAAATAATCGAATACTCTAGAGTCCAAGTGTCCATATCCATAGATTCCAACCCTTTCTTCATGATGGAGTGTGGAATTTATAGGTATATCTACCCCAGTTTTCTACCACGTTATGTGACATATCCTGTGTGAGTCTGGATAGTAGTTATCGAAGGGGTCGGGTGCCACGAGTCTTCGTGAGTCTCATCCATGGAATGTTATGAGTCTATCACCTTATTTTCAGAAATCCTGAGTATCATTTTTTAGTGCTACCATTATTGTATTATAACCAAATAATGGGGACTTCAATGATCATATAGATGTGTTGAGAGACATCTTTGGTTTCTTGTTGAAACAACCAAGGACCTTCGTATGATCCAAATTCCACTTTAATGGCATCTAAAATACTTCAGGTGACTTTTCCTGGAGTCTCATGAGATAGGGATGGGTTTTATAGGGTGAATTATGGTACCTCAATGTGAGTGTTTTGCGTGTGCTACATTCCTTTAGTGGCCAAAAACACCTCTCTCCTCCCTAGTTTTGATCCTGATTATTTTGTGTGACATTGGTTATAAGGGATGCGAGACTGCATGTGTAATTTTATGGCCATGTTATCTAAATTATGGTGATGTGTCTCGTGAACTATATGGGTCTAGTGGGGATGAGAGAGAATTCCATGGAAATGTCTATTCCTTTTTTCATAGATCACTATGGTGTAGCTTGAGAATCATATAATGGAATGAATGATAAGCCAAACTGATCTATTGAGGCAGAGAAAACATGACACTGAGAACTCGTGGTTTCTTGTAGACCGTTAAGGGCAAATCACATATCTTTCAGTGATGATGAACACCTCATTACTCTTCACTTCATATCTATTTTTCATTATTTTAAAAATATCAAGGATTATGTGAGTTTTCATGATCAAAGCGAAGGATTTATGATTTATTTTTCATTGAAGTTTCTCCTAA
Organism: Viscum album; assembly: GCA_963277665.1. Lineage (NCBI taxonomy): Eukaryota > Viridiplantae > Streptophyta > Magnoliopsida > Santalales > Viscaceae > Viscum > Viscum album. The sequence goes on along the minus strand of OY728125.1, from coordinate 1,913,197,876 downwards.
ACTATATGAATCATATAGAGTATTCTAAATCATGTATTAGACATGTCTATCCGTCTATCCTTAGAGTGTCAAAAGGGTAGCGTGGACATGCCTGATGATTTTTGTATGGTAGGGATGTCAAGCTATGGAGTTTTTGTGCGGTGAGGAAAACACGACACTGTATACTTTTAGTGTCTCAAAGATCCCTACAGTGCACATGTCATGTCTTCCAATATCCGTGAACTCCACTCACATACTCCTCGTTATCTCATTCATTTCATACCATGATGTTTTCCAGGACATGTGAGTTTCTCTAGATGTCACTATGATATTTTATTCATCCTAATAATGATATGTTGTGTTGGATTAATTTCCTCTTGGGGTCTATGGCATTACATATAATCCATCATTTGTTTTCCGTGGTTTTTAGTGGTTCTTCATGCACTTTAAAATGAAAAACCACATGGCCTTGGGGAACTCATTTGGTTTCCTAGAGAGCATTCACAAGAGCAGGAATGATTGTAAAAGGGGGCTATGTGGGACTTTCATTGGACTATGTACCATGTTTGGAGCCTTTATGTGACCATTAAATGGTCATGTGATTGCAATTCCATCAAAGAATCACATGATCATTAGGTCTTGGCCATAATCTTATTCATTTCCTAGAGCAGGGAGAATGATAACCATATTTAGGTATTTATTTCTTTAATATTTTTTTGATGTCCATCTGGATGGCGTCAACAAATGACCCCCCCCCCCCTCGGGAATGATGTCTGTGGTTATGAGGACACAACTTTTAAGAAAAGTAGTTCTCAATACATTCATTAAAAGTGTCACAGACTGGTGCTTCAGGTGATTTTGGTCTACTGGGAATCACTTGGTATTCCACAAAACAACCTATATATAGGGTTTTGGAGAGAAATTCATTCCACAAGCATCCATTTATCTAGTGTTATCCCACAATTTCATCAGTCTTAATACTATTCTTTGATCCCTAATCATGATCTTGGTCTACAAGACTTCCATACAAGCCCATTCAGTGGGATATCTTGTGTGCGGCTATTTTACACAATGGATCTCATTCCACCGAGTCTCGAACTACCCTTTCGTAGTATATTAGACTTACTCTATGAGGACAACTATTACTTTGAGGTATTCAAAAGTTCCACTGGCTAGATCAATCATGAATTTTGGACTTGTATGACCATGTTTAGTGCAAGTCATTGTGATTCAATAGGGGGTCATGCAATTTTCCTAATACACTTTGTATATTATGCGACCCATAATTCCTATGTGGCTCAGGTGATCTAAAAACCCTTTATGTTTCCTTAAAATCCATCATTGAATAATGTGAAGTGCATGGTGTCACTTTAACATTAAAGCCACCAATTTCAATGATATTTTATGTTGTCTTTTTATGAAATGTGCCACATACTTATTTTCAAATTCCATACTGTTTTCACCATGGATCCTCAAATGTGGCCAATGAAAGAGTCAGGATTTCTAGAAATCAAAATATTGATCCCAGATATCACATATATAGTAATAATGAGGTTCTAAAGAGGTTCCATCGATATGTCATTCATAGTAATTCTTAATCTCATTGAATTCCCTAGTATGGGTCTCGTTTTCTAGTTGTTTCTACTATACTGTACAAAAATATTAAACAAACATCATGTTGGATTTTTGGTACTTCTGATTGTGTTCAAGAAATGATTGTAAAAGTCGTTCAACTAGATTCAGAATAATATAATGCCATGGATTAACTATCAGACAACTACCCTCTATGTTTGGATGGTAATGAAATTTATTAGAAAAATATTTCTCATATCTATTAATATATATTAATCACTTATCTATTCAATTCTGGGGCCATAAGGTATTTGATGTGGGATCTCTATCTTGGTGTAAATTTCTTCAATGAGTGGGTGTGTCCTTTTTGGGTTTGACAAAGCTATTTGGACATCACGAACAACCTATATAGGGTTCACCATTATGAAACCCTATAGATCTATCAATTTTTCATCAACCACCATCCATAATTTCTTCATGAACTTATTAGTCTTTGGTGTTCTATGACCAACACATTAAATCATCCCTATAGAGTGGTGGGTACCATATTATGGGATATTCATCACTGCGGTGGTATTCCTCCCATTGGGGAGGTGTACGATAAAATCTGTTGTATTTAAGATGTTTGGGATGAACCATTACAACATCTAGTTTTATAGATGTATATGTTTGAAATTGTGATGATGAAATTTGAGAGAGATCTGACGTTTCACTCTATTATTTCCATCACAGTCTGGATCAGTATTTATTTGTGTAGTGATGGGGTCAAAATGAATATTATTCACTTCCGTCAGTTCCTGTCCAAACAAGTATGTGATAGTACATTCTAATATTGGGAAATAATAGCAGTTGGGGATTAAAAATCATGGGGCTATCAGGTATGCACAAGGGTTCCTTCAAATCAATTTTTGGCATGATTTTTAACAATGTACTTGAATGGGTGGATTTTCCAATATGGGGATGCATGCCTAGGAATCTATGTCGGTACACTGGTAATACAATCAGGACATGCATTTGGGAGATGTCTTAAACTAGAATTACTAGTCCTTGCACACCATTAACAAGTGATGTTGCATATCCAGTAGGGAACCACACCTTAGTGGGGCAGTGATCCACTCATGTTTCTATATGGATATATATGAGAGTATTTCAGTTGTTATGAGTACTATAATGATTTCATGATCATATATGGCCTCTCCCATCCTAGTTGATGAATATTTATATGGTTGGGTTTATGTCCTTAAACCCTATTGAGATCAGAGGAGAACTATTCTAATCTGATTATTTTGACTCAACTACCTTATATGCACCAAGTGGTCTTCTTATAGATGATGGTGGTGGTTCCCTTGATGAATGATCTTATATGGTATCCCGTTATCATGTGTTCATCACATCAAAGGTTGACAATCTAATCGTAGGAGATAAATACACACCCTACTGATTCACTCAAGTGTTTGGTTGTATGCATAGAGTTTCACCCATTCCATTGTTCTCTATCTAGGTGAATGAAATCGATTGATTATCCACCAATTCTTGAATATGTTGTCTCATGAAAATTCCATGGCTTAGATTATTCTTCTTACCATGGACACTTTTTTCCCTCACCAATGATAATCACTAGGCTTGGGTGACAGATTATCCTATTGGTTTTTTAGGCCAGGTGATCCATCATGTGAATATGCCTCCTACGTCACCAACTCCCTTATATGTGGCATTGATGGAGTTGATTGAAGACTAAGGTGAGGTGTCAAGGAATCTACCTCACTCTGATGATGTTAATTCAGATTGTGGGGTGGATTAAATTTAGGATATTACTCTTCCAACATAATATATGGGTGATATGACTATGGAGAGTATGGAATATGGTACTTCCTCTCATATTTATGGATAGATTCATATGGTTGGTCATCCTTCTTCCACAAATACCTCATTTTCCAAAACAGCTCAATCACATCATGAGATAATATAGGAAAACATCATCAACGTGATTATTGAGATCTCATGAATATACTCTTCAACCAAGTGATGTTATTTCACTTTTTCTTTCATTACATTGGATAGACAACATCTATCAACATCCCTTGTATCGAATTTTACAGAACATAATCTTTACTTTTTGGGACTTTTCCATGAATGAAAGGGACATGTATGATTTTGTTAATGATTCATCCTTTCTTAAAAAAATGAGGGAGACAATGGATACACCAGAGTAGCATTTTCATCTCTTTTTTAACTGCATGCTCAGATAGATTCTCAGGAAGTGAGGATATTGATATATTAGGAGATGATTGCTCAGTTGTGTCAAACATTTCAGCATCATCGAACCCATTTTCTAATGATCATATGAGGATAGATGATTTAACTATTTTGGTTGAAGTTACCCATGTAGAGGAAAAATTACACGAAATAGTTAAAACTTATCTCTGCTTCCCCATTAACACTTATTGCTAGTCTACAACCGATAATTCCTATGCTGCATACCATCATTTTCCATGAATCATCTTTTCTACTACACTCCATTTATTTGTGATTCATTAGAGAGACTGTAGAATTTTGAGATACACCCTTTTAACTTCTTTTTAATGGATTATTTTTATTAATACATTACAATATCATTTAGTTCACTTCCTTTTATCTATATTGAATTAACACGAATGTCTAGAATTTAATTTTTAGACTCTGTAAAATGCTTTTTTGGAGATTCTCTTGACTTCCCACTCACATGTATCCTACATTTGTAGTATATTTGAGCTATCTGGGGATTACCTGATCTTCAGAGGAATCAAAAGATAGAATATAAAACACTAAGGGGGATTTATTTATCTTTTTTCGAAGGTGATAGGATTAATTACCATATCTTGGTATCAAAAACAATATATTGTGAGAATTAAATGATTTAGAATAATAAACTAATGTTTTACATTAGTTTAGGCTCTTTTAGCTCAAAAGTGATATTTCTTTAGTTTATAGTATTTTAGCTCGAACATAATATCACATTATTTTATGTTATCATAACTTTTCCATAATATCTCTTTAGTTTAGGGTTTTTTAGCTCGTACCTAAAACTCCCTGGTTAAGGGTATTTTAGGATGGACCTAATATTGATTTAGATTAGGGTATTTTATCTCAAACCTAAAATCACATTATTTTTGGGAGTTTTTACTTAGTCATTGCGAATGACCATGGGATATTGTGAATACATACAAGGAATTACCAATTGCACTCTGAGGTAATGTGTTACGTCATGGTGTTGTAAAAGGTCCTGAGTGTCAGAATTTCCTTTTGTATAGGGAAGTATTTGTTTGAAAACCATAGGTGAATACGCTAGATCTATAGGCATGTAATCATAGTTATGAAAAGGGTCCTTTATGTTGGGTATCTTTTCAAAGGGATATGGATGATTAATAAATGTAATAGGGGATGGGTTGGAATACTAGGGATATTAGGCCTACCTGTATTATAGAAGTATAGATGGTGTAAATAATAACCCTAAAGTTTGAGTCTATGAATATTGGATGGTGTAGAAATATAGGGAATGCCCCTTCAAATTAAGGAATTTTAGGTTCCTTTGGATTGTTTCTAAGGCTTATAAAAGTTGAAACAATTTTTTATGAATGGAAATATTCCTTTTTCTGTATGTTTAGGGACCATATGCATTGGTAACATTCCAAGAAAAAGAAGATCACCACATATTCCATGGGAGCTATAAAAGATTTGAGAAGACTCAAATGTCTAGATGATGAAGATGGGTATGGGAATAAGTATATCCAGAAAGGGATCTTGCACCCTAGGGAAGTCGGATCTTAATGAGAAGCTGAAGACTTATGAAATTTGATTTTGAATCAATATGTGTAAGGAATCAATTTTTATGAAATAAAGTGTTGCATTCCATCCTTGAGAAATCTTACAAAATATGATGATGTAACGATGAGGATTTTCAAACCACTTGGATAGTGTGGTGTGGGGATTGTAAATCATTACCTAGAGTTCTTAAGGAAGGTGAAATATAAAAGACAATAAAACTGGGAGTGTTTCAGAATAACATTGATGTTGAGTACTACTGTCATAATTTTATGTATAATTAGTACTGGAATTCCGTTTTTAGAGTGACACATTTATTAGACAGCCATAGCCATATATGCAAGAACTATGGGACTGTATGAATATTAAAATAACGGGTCAATGTTGTTGGATATCCTTTCCAAGGACCATGAAAAGATATGGTGATTTTATACACCCCAAATCATGATGTGTGTTTTCTAGAAATTGTAAAATCCATGGAGAGTTTGAGTGCCGTAAATGTTGTGTCACCGCACAAAAACACATTCCCATGTGGAGGATTTTTTACTAATGTTTCTCTAAAATTTACTCAGTCTATTGGATCTAGTGAACGTAGATTGGATTTTACAATGTCTATATGGTAGGACCTATGATATTTATACCTTTTTTGTTTTTACCCTAATATTTTCATAAAATATAAGGATTGTGATTTTAGTGGGAGAAGACTTATCTTTTTCTCATGTCACCATTTTGTGGGATTTAAACTTCAAAATTTTTGTTCCTATTTCATTATCAATTTATATTCCTTCTATATAGTCTATTATGTGATATAGCTTACTGTCATATATCATTGAATAAAATGTAAGCATTATATAGTCATGAATTATATGGACCAGATATGAAGGGTGATACAAAAGAACATAATTAGGATGTCCTGGGTTAAGAGTACATCAACATTTTCTCAAGAATGATATCGAGAAATTATAAATCAATGACCAAGTGTATCAATTCATGATTAATGATAAGGGATATTCATATAGAGAGTGTCTCACACACATTGATGTGTTGAGTGCTGGCATGACAATGTTAGGGCTCAGGTTAAGTGAAATTTACTTTTCTAGATTGGGACATTTTGTTGACGGCTATAGGCACATATACAAGAGCCATATTCATGTATTCATAGTCAAAAAATGGTAATTTAATTCATATATCCATCCAATTAGTCATTAATGATTAAAGAGACATAAGATGAACAATACATGAGGTTAGGTATATGGATTCATGATTCTATTTAATGATAGTTAAACAAACATGTACTCCATTAAACCGAGTTAAGTCTCTCATGGCCCTATGACGATGGATGAAAAATAGAAGTTGGTCTGTACAACATGTTTTCATGTTGTGGGGATGTTTTTTTATATAGTTTAATATCAGGTTGTAAGGATAAATTTTGTGTAGTTTATCATCATGTGGTACCGATGTAATTCAATACAGATTCATGTCATGGGTAAGAACAGAACTCTATGCATTCAAACATCATACAATAAGTATGTACTTCTGTTTAGTTTAGGGTAATGTGGAATGGATGTAAGAACCGACATGAATGTGTGGGAATGATGTGGTTGGGCCCAAATATGGAACATTGGGGGTTACTTTTTATCTCATGAGGATGAGAATTAAGTACACATAGATCTCAAAAGCCATGAAGTTTAGCATATTGCTGTGAGGACTGATGTGGAATGACTTGAAAATTGGGGGTGTTATAGCTTGACGAAAGATGGAGATTGGGAAACCCTAATTATCTCATGTGGATGAGAATAAAGCTACATGTTGTGCTAGAACTATACATATTAAATGCATATCTAACTCATACGAGGAGGTGAGCATTATATCTATTGACGGAAGCAACTAGTCCTATGATTGGAGATCTAGATATTACAATGTATCGTGTGATAAAAGAAATCATGATACACATAGTTCTTGATATTCCAGGCTGTTTAACATCATGAGGTGAGGATGGAGGTGAGCCATCATGAATTGATAGGAAGATTGTGGTTAGGCCAAAGGGGGGATTTCTGTGTGTCACCAAATAACTAATGAGAATGAGAATCAAACCACATGTAGTTGTAGAAATTCCTAGAATTTTAACATGTGCAGTGAGGGTGAAGGTGGAACAACATGAATATATATATATTGTTATTTCCTCTATGGTGGAAGTATTGAAATCACTATGAATCTATTGAAATTGTGAATCAAACCACACATAGTTCTATATTTTTGTGTAGATAAGAATCCTCTTGAGATGACTCGTGCTTCTTTTAGCTAATATGCCCTTTTTTATGGGGAATACCTTGACCTAATTTTTATTCACATGTGAACCATGATCAGTGTGATAAATAAGGAACAAAATGGCCTCATGTAGGATATTAGTAATTTGTATTAGTTGATTGTTGGTCCACAATACATGGTCATGTTGTCCCTCTATATCACATTTGAGAACGAGAATCAGACCACAAGTTGTACTAGAAGAAGCATGTCGTTTGATATCACATGGAAATGACATAGGCGACTCGATGTGAATGGGGTTTAATATCCTTGATCTATGTAGTTATATGTTGTGTAGTGAATATACAATGACACCATTCATGTAGTGGGAAGTTATGGTTTCATGTATTTTAATGTCGTGCAGTATGGCCACTGGATCACCGGATGTATAAAGAAAAATAAAATTGTGGATGGACCTAAAAATAGGGACTCGGGTAACTCTATGTATCCTTTGATGACTAGAATCGTGACACACTTAGTCCTTTGGAATCCTTTTATTTTAATGTCTTTTGGTAAGTATGATGTCACGACCCCCTACCCACAATGTGTACCCCTCCTAGGCCGGAAATGTGAGAAGGGAGATAATAACCCCCGAGTCCCGCCTCCAGTAGGCCCCGAGTTGGTGACTAGCACCGAAGGTATAATACACACACAAATGGGAGGCATTACCCTCTAAGAGAACACATGCAGAAGAGAGAGATAGAATAGAATCCAACCAACTCTAAATCATAACAGAAATATAAAAGAAACCCAAGTACATATATGAAATGTCATGCAAAAGTACTACAACTGAAAGGGAAAACTAAAAGTACCCAAAAAAAGTAAAACGACAGCAACCACAAGCCCGAACAGCTCCCCCTCCAACCGCAAGCTAGTAGTAACCAGCTTGATCTCCAACCTGCTCCAAGTGACCTGAAAAACATTTTATATATATACATAGGGTGAGTATAACAGTATACTCAGTAGGATCCTCCCCAAGCCTCTCGTGCAAAAGTAAAGAAAGCATGCTAAAGCCCAGTGAACAACAAGTGAAACTAACTCGTAACCTAAAAAAGTATACTAAGTTCCCAACCTCACCATGGCTACTCTCACCAAGTAACTCATACAAGAATATAGCATATAGTAAATAATATCAAGGGTACCCCGCTACCACTTCCCCACTGGTTTGCCGCTTTTCCCCAACGACATACGTCCTGTGCATCTCTCTCCAAAGGCTTGCCCGCAGACACCTGGGCTAAGCACCACACCGTCCTCACAACCAAAAGTAACCAGGTAGTTTCCGGGAGCCACCACAGCCCGCATAACGTGTATCATACATCAGGTATAATACCTCAAGCCATTACATCCCATACTCCGAGTAAGGATCCTCAAGCCATCATAGCCTATACACATTACACCTATAGTAGTCCATAGGATACTATATCCATAATATATGTGTGTGAATAACCAGAAGCCATTATAGCCCTCTACACACATATATGGGGTAACTAAACGTTGTTCCTCATGGCACAAGTATCTACCAAGAGAAGAGAGCGGGGCCAAAGGGGGAAGTCAGCCATTCAACCTCCCATCAGAATGTTGGGGAAAACACCTCCCCAGGGCTCAGAATCCCCGAGGTGTCAGTTTCCCTTACCGACAGGGTGGAGTAGCGTATAGAAACACAAAAAGTACATAATATATAAAACTCACAACAACACTATGGGAATTACCTATTCATAGGCACAATTGCAGCTAACGTCTCTCAGACTCCAGGCTGCTACTTCTAAGACTAGGTATCCTATAAGCACACGACCATTTGAAGAGCTTTATTAGATTACTCCATTCTCATTTTATCAGTTCCACTGTACGTTAATTAATTATTTAAATATTAATTAACCATGAGAAATTTACCACATTAAACAAAATTGGCATCACATTCAAAAACTGCTCCTTTTTAGGATTCACATCACTATTAAATTCCAGTTTCTCCATCCCCGTGGATTATCACCATTTAAAAAAACTTTCATTTCAGAATTTCTTTTCCATAATCTCAGGCATTCTAGAAAAACATCCTATGCTACTAAACACAAAGGGGATTAACACGGCAAGTAGATATAACACCCGTCGAGTCTTTTCCGCCTATAGCAAGAGCATAGACCCATCCTCCATCGAGAGGCTAAACACGGAAATCACGTGGCATACCCCGCGAGTCTTCGCCTCCTTCGGAAAGAGGGTAAGAAATACCAGCTGCCTTGAGCAGTGGGGAAAAGTAAAGCAGATAAACAACCAAACCAAACCACCAACATCAAACCATCACATTCATCTCATTCCATCATCCTTGGTGTCCTCCCCGACACCCACATGCATAAACCGATGCATCTCGCCACACTAGGCATCATCCGCCACAACCACAAGTCCTCATACCTCCACATATCACAACAGCCATCCAGGCTCACATAAAATCACAAGCAGCAGGAAATCAAAGATCACAAAATGGGCTCTCGACCCTTTAACAAGTCATTCAACCTTCATACAAAATGAGCACCCAGAGCTCCAAATCACAAGGTATTCAGCCTTACAGGCAAGCGGGTAACTTAGAACCCTTTTGAAATTATCGAACTAATAGTTCCTTAATCCATCTTGACTTAACAGATTCATTAACATGCCTCTTTATCTTTAGCTAATTATTTAACAAATAATTCCATCTTTACATTATTTATCAATTTCGATCATGAACGAGCATCTAATTTATGAAAATCATAGATATCACTCTATCTAGGAAAACATGAGGCAAACCATTATCACGGTACAAAGCAACAACATGCGATCAACCAATTATTTTAATCCGGTTCAATTATATAATTAGGTCAATTTTATTGTGATCCAAACGGTTAAATCATGCTAATTCTACAGTTTCACATAAACAATTAGAGAAGCCATGAATCCCCTACCTCGAAGAGTTCTTGACGTCCTTTATCCACACAACGGGTCACGGTCCTCTTCTCCTCACGACAACTGCATCCACCGGAGGATGCCGTGGTACGACAGTACCAACCAACCCCAAGAAAACCCATTAGAACCCTGTAGATTACATGCTAATATGGAAGGGAGAACAAGAGAAGGTGATCCCCGAAGGAACAATGATAAAACATACCTTATATGGAAGAACGATCGACACAACATGGTTGCATCAAACAGAGCGGAACTGATCCGAGTAACGTTTGATTGTGAAACTCCTACGGGAATGATTGCAAGGTTCTGGCATCTCGTAGATGAGAACCAGGAGGAAGAACAACGATGAATGATATCTCGTTCCCTTAAAAAAAATTAGAGAGGCGACAGTTTAAGATCTGATTTATTCTCCATTAAAAACGGATCGCATTAACCCATGCGGTTTGACCAAGTAAAAACATTACGGCCTTAGGAATAATTAATATATGATTTATGGCCTTTGAATCGGCCTTAAAGTCCTTAAAATAAGTTTTTAAAAGTATTTTACGTCAAAGAAAACGTCAAATTTGCGAAGCTGGAAACACTATTCAAGTCTACAGTTGGAAGGTCACAGTCAGAAGGTTACCGTTCTGGAAACACTGTTCAGGTCTACAGTTGTAAGGTCACAGTTAGAAGGTTACCATTCTGGAAACACTGTTCAAGTCTACAGTTGGAAGGTCACAGTTAGAAGGTTACCGTTCTGGAAACACTGTTCAAGTCTATAGTTGGAAGGTCACAGTTAGAAGGTTACTATTCTGGAAACACTATTCAAGTCTACAGTTGGAAGGTCACAGTTAGAAGGTTACCGTTCTGGAAACACTGTTCACAGAACTGGAAATTCGGCAAAGTGTTGAGGATAAATCACCCTGACCTTCCGGAACACCTCCAACACCACATTTTCACATAGTAATGGACCAGGGAGGTCCGGGCCATTACATTAGATACCTCTCAAAACATTCTCGTCCTCAAGAATTAAAAACCAACCCAGAAGAAAAGAGGGTTCCGAACAACCACCCCATAAGATACCTCTCAGGGGAAAACCACCATGAGTTGTCAAAAGCTGGAACAAAACTACGACATCCGAGAGTATGGAAACAAACAATCCATAACCAAACAATTCAAACATAACATCACATCAAAGGTACATAAATAAAACATGAAAGGTCTAACCATAAAGAAAATGTCATTACATGAAAAGAGTTAAACATTAAACAACTCTGGGTACTGAGCACGTATCTATGACTCACGCTCCCAGGTACTCTCCTCCATGCCACCGTGTCGCCACAAGACAGGAACTAAGGGGATAGAACACCCACGCAACACCTTCTCCTTGTGGTCTTGGATCTCCACAGGTCGCTCCTCGAAGGTTGCATCATCGTCAATGTTGATCTCTCCCCAATCAATAACATGAGATTCATCATGAAGATAACGACGGAGCTATGATACATGGAAAACATCATGTATCCGACTCATCTGAGGGGTAAGTGCTACTCGATATGCCACAGCTCCAACACGAGCCAACACCTCGAAAGGCCCAACAAACCGGGGAGAAAGCTTACTTCCATGACCAAACCTTCGCTACCCACAGTGGGGAGTCACCTTTAGAAACAGATGATCCCCAATATTAAACTCTAAGGGTCTCCTTCTTTGATCAGCATATGATTTCTGATGATCCTGTGCTGTCTTCATCGTCTCACGAATAACCTGAACCATCTCAGTTGTATTCTGCACTAGTTCTGGTCCGAGAATTGCTGACTCTCCGACCCCAGTCCAGCACAACGGAGAATGGCATGGCCGGCCATACAAGGCTTCAAACGGCGCCATACCGATTGTTGAGTGAAAACTATTATTGTAAGTGAACTCTACCAAGGGTAAGTGCTTCACCCATGAACCTCCAAAATCAAGAACACAAGAGCACAACATGCCTTCAAGAGTCTGGATGGTTCGCTCTGTCTGACCATCCGTTTGAGGATGAAAAGTAGTGCTAAGGCATAAATGAGAACCAAAAGCATGTTGGAGACCCCTCCACACCCTGGAGGTAAAACGTGGATCTCGATCAGAAATGATCATCCTAGGTACTCCGTGAAGCCTCGCCACCTCCTCCAGATACTGCCTCGACAAAACATCCACTGAGCTCGACTCCTTGATCGGTATGAAGTGGGATGATTTTGTTAAATGATCCACTACCACCCATATAGCATCATATCCTCCCGGAGCCCGAGGTAAACCTGTAACAAAGTCCATTGAGATGTCCTCCCACTTCCACTGAGGAATCTCTAAGTGCTGGAGGAGACCACCGGGAACACGGTGTTCCACCTTCACCTTCTGGCAGACTAAACATCGAGACACACATTCTGCAACTGTACGCTTCAGCCCAGGCCACCAAAACTAACTCCTCAAGGATCAGTACATCTTCGTCACACCAGGATGTACCGCCAAGGGTGAACTATGGAACTCTTGGAGAACCGTCTCGCGCATCTCCATGGGAACAAAAATCCTGCCATGATACAACACTCGGTGTTGTTCATCCTCCGACCAACCATCAGGGGCCTCACCACATACAACTCCCTCTCTCCGAACATCCACTTCTAGGTCACCCAACTGAGACTCTTCCACCTTCTGCATCAGGTATGACTGCACCGTCATCTGGAAAAGACAACCTCTACCCCAAACTTCTCCCATATCAAGATGAAAAGCTGCTAGCTCTTCCATCACTCTCCAGGAATCACCAGATTCATGCACAACATCATTACGTATCTTTCGTCTTAGTGCGTCAGCTACAACATTCCCTTTTCCTGGTGTATACGATATTTCAAAGTCATATTCCTGCAAGAACTCCATCCACCGATGCTGCCTCAAGTTCAAGTCACGTTGGGAGAAAACATACCTCAAACTCTTATGATCGGTGAAAATCACAAAGTGCTCACCAATGAGGTAATTTCTCCACAACATCAAAGCAAACACCACGACTGCCAACTCAAGTTCATGGGTGGCATAGTTGCATTCATGGGGACGCAACTGCCGAGACCCATAAGAAACAACTGACCTCTACTGCATGAGAACACAGCCTAGCCCCAGATGTGAAGCATCACAGAAAACATCAAACTGGACTCCCTCCGCTGGAAGACAAAGGACCGGAGCACTTACCAACTTCTCCTTTAGATACTCGAAAGCTGTCTAACACTGATCAGTCCTTATGAATTCTTGATCCTTCTTGGTCAAAGCTGTCAGAGGAGTCGCAACTCGAGAGAAATTGGCTACAAACCTCCTATAATAGCCTAAGAGACCAATGAAACTTCGCACCTCTGACACGGTCTTGGGGTATGGCCAAGACACCACTGCTTCTATCTTCGAAGGACCCAGAGCTACTCCCTGTTGGGACATAACATGTCCCAAGAAACGAACTTCTTGAGGCCAGAACTCACACTTGGACAACTTCCCAAACAACTGATGTTGGCGAAGAACTCCCAAAACGGCTCGTAGATTCTCTGCATGCTCCTCTTCAGATGTGGAGTACACAAGGATGTCGTCGATGAAAACCACAACAAACTTGTCCAAGAATTCACGGAACACAGCATTCATCAACCCCATGAAAATAGCTGGAGCATTCGTCACGCCAAATGGAATTACAACAAACTCATAATTCCCATGACGACAGCGGAAATAAGTCTTCGGGATATCCTCATCCTTTACACACATCTTATGATATCCTGACCGCAAGTCTATCTTTGAGAACCAACTTGCACCCTTCAGTTGATCGAATAGGTCATCAATCCACGGGAGAGGATAGCGGTTCTTTATTGTTACTTTGTTTAACCGACAATAATCGACGCACAACCGCAAACTGCCATCAGCCTTTTTCAAAAACAAAACTGGTGGACCCCACGGTGACACACATGGCCGAACAAAACCACACTACAACAGACCATCGAGTTGAATACGTAGCTCTCGTAACTTAGAAGGGGCCATCCTATACGTAGACATAGAGATAGGAGACGCTTCTAGCTGTAGCTCGATCCCAAACTCGATCTCTCGTCGAGGGGGTAAGGATACAACCTCTTCTGGAAAGACGTCAGGGTACTCCTCTACGACCCTAGGAAACGCCAACTGTTGAACCTCTGAAGAACTCAGCATCATCCCAGCCATCATGGATGATAAGGATGGAACTCGTCTATGACTCATCTGAGGATCTCTCTCACCAACAAAAACCACTTTCTCTCCATATTGATCAAAGAAAACAACCTTCTTCCTGTAGCAATCCACAACAGCCTGCACCGAATACAACCAATCCATGCCAAGTATGACATCATATGGTTGTATTCGCAAACATAAGAAATCTCCCCAAGAGAGGTGTTGCCCCAACACTAGCTCACAGTCTCTACATACTTCAAAAAAGTCGGCTCGACCTCCAACTGGCGTAGTCAACGCCAAGGGCACTGGAAGCCTCTCTACCTCAAGTCCCAATGCATGGACATGGGTAGGTGATATGAAGGAGTGTGTTGCTCCTGAATCAAACAAGGCATACACCAAGGTAGAAAACAAGCAAAGGGTACCTCGAACGACATCTGGCTCGCCTGGGGCTGGTAACGCTAGAGCATGAAGCTGACCACGACCTCCTCCATGACCTCTCTGACCCTGATGACGATTACCACCATGGCCGCGCTCTGCTCTCTGAGGACGGGGAGAGTCATGGGGTTGTCCTCTGCCTGCTCCATCTACCCTTTGGTGATCTAAATCTGGTGCAACCTGCTACTGCTGCCTCGGCTAGAAACTGCCTCAACGGAGGAACCTGGAGTGGAGCGCCTGGTGCACGATGACTGCTCTGAAAAGTCGGACACTCCCACTGCTGATGACCACGACCACCACAAGAAAAACCAGCGCATGATCCCTTTGCATAGGCCTGAGAGTTGCTGCCTCTGGAGAAACGAGATGGGAAGGACTGGGACCTACCCCCAGGCTAACAGAAACTCTTCTGTCCTGAAAACCGGGAACCCCGGACCACAGCTCTGCTTAGTGAGGAATCATGACGATTCCCCTCTTGTGATGATACAGGCCTGGACAAAGTCCTCTCAAAAACCTCTGCCCTCACCATCACCTCAAGATATGTCTTCAGCATAAATGGGGTGACCTGGCGCTGGATCTCTAGATGCAAAGCCTCCTCGAAATGCCTCGCCATGGCGTCATCATCTGGTAAAAGGTCTGAAGCATATCGTAGAAGGTTCCTGAAACGGATTCCAAACTCTCGAACACTAGAGCTCCCCTGTCGAAGGGTAAGAAGCTCCTGGCAACTAGACGCCTTCGCAGTCGAAGAAAGAAACTCGACTCTAAACCTGTCTCGAAACTCCTCCCATGAGATTGCTGACTCCTCACGATCACCGAGGAACAAGAACCACCACTGCCTCCCTGCTCCATGCAGCATTGTCACAACCAAGGACACCCAGTGTTCCTTCCGAGCACGAATCGAACTGAAGCCTATCTCGATCTCCTCCAACCAGTCTTCTATGACTGCATCTGAAATGGATCCCTCGTACTTCTGTAGAATCTGGCACTGAAACTCTCGATGTGTCTTCCTCCAAGTGTCATCGTCTTCAACCTCTACTCGGCGGTGTTCTGTTGGAACAGCCTGCTGGGCATCTTCTGCGCAAACCTGACGAGGACGTCGACCTGGAGCCATACCTGTAAAATAACAACTGTTAGGACTCCTAAGCCTGGAATATGGAAGACTCACATTAATTAATTAACTATTTTGTTTTATTTATTTTAGGTTACCTATCCCAAGGTCTACCCATTAAAACACATGCGCAAAGAATAATGATGCATGATCCTTTCCTAGGTCTCTACCCTACAACCGGTATCACTTTGTTTTGTAGCCATCGTAAGTTTAACGGTTCGTGCAATAGATCATAGGGGGCCCTAAACGCCTATGTCTCTACCGGTCTTCAGTGTTTACCAAACTTTCTAAACATGAATGACATCGTTGCCCTACCATCCAATGCATCATCACCTATGCCTAACTCCAAACTCCATCCTATCTTTCAACCAGAGCCTCTAATACCACTCTGTCACGACCCCCTCCACACAAAGTGTACCCCTCCTGGGCCGGCAATGTGAGAAGGGAGATAATGACCCCTGAGTCCCGCCTCCAGTAGGCCCCGGGTTGGCGACTAGCACCGGGGGTATAATACACACACAAATGGGAGGCATTACCCTCTAAGAGAACACATGCAGAAGAGAGAGATAGAATAGACTCCAACCAACTCCAACTCATAACTGAAATATAAAAGAAACCCAAGTACATATATGAAATGTCATGCAAAAGTACTACAACTGAAAGGGAAAACTAAAAGTACCCAAAAGAAAGTAAAACGGCAGTGACCACAAGCCCGAACAGCTCCCCCTCCAACCGCAAGCTAGTAGTAACCAGCTTGATCTCCAACCTACTCCAAGTGACCTGAAAAACATTTTATATACATACATAGGGTGAGTATAACAGTATACTCAGTAGGATCCTCCCCAAGCCTCTCGTGCAAAAGTAAAGAAAGCATGCTAAAGCCCAGTGAACAACAAGTGAAACTAACTCATTACCTAACCAGGTATACTATGTTCCCAACCTCACCATGGCTATTCTCACCAAGTAAAGCATACAAGAATATAACATATAGTAAAGAATATCAAGGGTACCCCGCTACCACTTCCCCACTAGTTTGCCGCTTTTCCCCAACGACATACGTCCTGTGCATCTCTCTCTAAAGGATTTCCCGCAGACACCTGGGCTAAGCACCACACCGTCCCCACAACCAAAAGTAACCAGGTAGTTTCTGGGAGCCACCACATACCGCATAACGTGTATCATACATCGGGTATAATACCTCAAGCCATTACATCCCATACTCTGAGTAAGGATCCTCAAGCCATCATAGACTATACACATTACACCTATAGTAGTCTATAGGATACTATATCCAGAATATATGTGTATGAATAACCATAAGCCATTACAGCCCTCTACACACATATATAGGGTAACTAACTGTTGTGACTCATGGCACAAGTATCTACCAAGAGAAGAGAGCGGGGCCAAAGGGGGTAGCCAGCCATTCAACCTCCCATCATAATGTTCGGGAAAACACCTCCCTAGGGCTCAGAATCCCCGGGGTGTCAGTTGCCCTTACCGAAAGGGTAGAGTAGCGTATAGAAACACAAAAAGTACAGAATATATATAACTCACAACCACACTATGGGCATTACCTAGTCATAGGCACAACTGCAGCTAAAGTCTCTCAGACTCCAGGCTGCTACTTCTAAGAGTAGGTATCCTATAAGCACACAACCATTTTTAGAGCTTTATTAGATTACTCCATTCTCATTTTATTAGTTCCACTGTACGTTAATTAATTCTTTAAACATTAATTAACCATGAGAAATTTACCACATTAAACAAAATTTGCATCACATTCAAAAACTGCTCCTTTTTAGGATTCACATCACTATTAAATTCCAATTTCTCCATCCTCGTGGATTATCAACATTTAAACAAACTTTCATTTCAGAATTACTTTTCCATAATCTCATGCATTCTAGATAAACATCCTATGATAATAAACACGAAGGGGATCAACACGGTGAGTAGATGTACTACCCGTCGAGTCTTTGCCGCCTATAGCAAGAGCATAGACCCATCCTCCATCGAGAGGCTAAACACGGAAAGCACATGGCATACCCTGCGTGTCTTCGACTCCTTCGGAAAAAGGGTAAGGAATACCAGATGCCTTGAGCAGTGGGGAAAAGTAAAGAAGATAAATAACCAAACCAAACCACCAACATCAAACCATCACATTCATCTCATTCCATCATCCTTGGTGTCCTCCCCGACACCCACATGCATAAACCGATGCATCTCGCCACACTAGGCGTCATCCTCCACAACCACAAGTCCTCATACCTCAACATATCACAACAGCCATCCAGGCTCACATCAAATCACAAGCAGCAGGAAATCAAAGATCACAAAACGGGCTCTCGGCCCTTTAACAAGGCATTCAGCCTTCATACAAAATGAGCACTCAGAGCTCCAAACCACAAGGCATTCAGCCTTACAAGCAAGTGGGTAACTTAGAACCCTTTTGAAATTATCGAACTAATAGTTCCTTAATCCATCATGAGTTAACAGATTCATTAACATGCCTCTTTATCATTAGGCAATTATTTATCAAATAATTCCGGATTTACGTTCTTTATCAATTTCCGTCATGAACGAGCATCTAATGAAAGAAAATCATAGATATCACTCTATCTATGAAAACATGAGGCAAACCATTATAACGGTACAAAGCAAAAACATGCGATCAACCAATTATTTTAATCCGGTTCAAGTATTTAATTAGGTCAATTTCATTGTGATCCAAAGGGTGAAATCATGATAATTCTACAGTTGCACATAAAAATTTTGAGAAGCCATGAATCCCCTACCTCGAAGAGTTCTTGACGTCCTTTATCCACACAATGGGTCACAGTCCTCTTCACCTCACGACAACTGCATCCACCAGAGGATGCCACGGTATGACAATACCAACCAACCCCAAGAAAACCCATTAGAACCATGGATATTACATGATAATATTGAAGGGAGAACATGAGAAGGTGATCCCCAAAGTAACGATGATAAAACATACCTTATATGGAAGAACGATCGACACAACTTGGTTGCATCAAACAGAGCGGAACTGATCCGAGTAACGTTTGATTGTGAAACTCCTACAGGAATGATTGCAAGGTTCTGGCGTCTCGTAGATGAGAACGAGGAGGAAGAACAACGAAGAATGATATCTTGTTCCCTTTAAAAAAGATAAATTAGAGAGGTGACGGTTTAAGATCCGATTTATTCTCCATTAAAAACGGATCGCATTAACCCACGCAGTTTGACCAAGTAAAAACATTCCGGCCTTAGGAATAATTAATTTAGGATTTATGGCCTTTGAATCGGCCTTAAAGTCCTTAAAATAAGGTTTTAAAAGTATTTTACGTCAAAGAAAACGTCAAATTTGTGAAGCTGGAAACACTATTCAAGTCTACAGTTGGAAGGTCACAGTCAGAAGGTTACCGTTCTGGAAACACTGTTCAAGTCTACAGTTGTAAGGTCACAGATAGAAGGTTACCGTTCTGGAAACACTCTTCAAGTCTACAGTTAGAAGGTCACAGTTAGAAGGTTACCGTTCTGGAAACACTGTTCAAGTCTATAGTTGGAAGGTCACAGTTAGAAGGTTACTATTCTGGAAACACTATTCAAGTCTACAGTTGGAAGGTCACAGTTAGAAGGTTACCATTCTGGAAACACTGTTCACAGAACTGGAAATTCGGCAAAGTGTTGGGGATAAGTCACCTTGACCTTCCGGAACACCTCCAACACCACATTTTCACAAAGTAATGGACCAGGGAGGTCCGGGCCATTACATATGACCTCCATAAAATTTAACGTCATGTGTTCCGGACAAAATTCTATTGTTTACATCATCAACATAGTATGTATGATGGGACCTACATCGATGTGGACACCCTCATGGAGGTAGGTGTTTTAATTATTTATTTTGAAATAATTCATTGGTGGGTGGTGTTACATGTTCTTTCTCCATTGTAGCCAATGATTAAGATCCATTATGATAGTCTTTATATATGTGGTATGTTCCTTCCAATTTTGGCACAAACTTAATTGGATTCTATCAAAATATCATTTCGGTTCTAGGATCCAGAACCAGTTCTCCTTGAAGGAATGAGTGGAGATATACTTTTTTTGTTGAAGGTATGTTCAGTATGATTTTAATGAATTTCTAGATTTTATCACCTGCACAACCTCTTCTCATCTTCTTTTTCCAACTCATCCAACCAATTTTAATATTTTTCATCATATTAGTGTTGTCCAAAATTGGATATTTTGATTTAGGGATGTTGTACCTCAATGGGTAACTCTTACTTTTTCTTATATAGAAAAGAGTGTGGTGTTTCTTGAAAAGTGGTACATGTGGTGGTACGATATGCCCATATATCACGGAGTGTTCTTTTAAACCTATAATTATTATCCATGTTCACCATCATCTATAGTATATTTGACATAGACTTATTTATAGACTATATCAATCCATTCTCTACTGCATGATATCACGATGGGTGATTTAACACCAAGTTTTATTCTTGGTAAATCTTCTTCAACATCGTGGAATTAAATTTGAGGTCATTGTCTGTCAATATTGTGTTAGGGACTCTAAACCTCTTAATGGTATCTTAACTCCTGATGTTGATGATATTCATAATCCCCACCTCCATTGAAGGTATTTCCTCATCCCATTTGGAAAATAAGTAGGTAATAGTGAATATGTACTTGAACTTATTATCTATTGCTGGGGGATATAGCCCCAAAAAATCCATCCCCCAAAAGTCACAGGTGTATGAATATTTATAACCTTGTAGAAATTATTTGGGTTTCTGAATGATGTTTCCATGAATATGGAACACATGAAATTTCCTAATGATTTCTATGTAGTCCTAGATCATGGTTTTCCATTATTATTCCATCCTCTAGATCTTGTGGGATACAATAGTTCAAGATTGTTGTTCATTATAGTAACCTTCAAGGACCTCATCTGTGATGGTGATAACTTCTCCTTCTACTATGGACCTAAGGAGCAATCCATAAAATCCACTCCTCGAGAGAAATTTTTTCTCATTTGGGTCATCTTGTATAATGAATTTGGTAGGCTGATGCTGAATCTATTCCTTTATGGATAAATCCATCAAGAGAGCCCCATCTCAATTATAACTGATTATAAGCTCCTCAATCATCGTGTGGTCCTTGGTTCGTCATGATTTGTGGTGATTTTGACCTGATAGATCTTTCCTTATCATATATAATGATCGATGTGACCATTTTTTGATGTGTGATACATAGCGTTTCTTCCACCTGATCAAGGATAGTAAGGATGTTTTTTTCTATAAACAATGTGTCATTATGAGAATTATGTGATTGAGTGACATAATTCAAGGTGGTATAAATGAGTAATTCTACAATCAGTGCGCTGGCATATCCAATAAGGGTGAAATCGCTTCATTTTAAATGACATATTCACAATTGATCAATTTTATCCCTAGTTCCAAGTCTCATTTCATATTAAGGTCTGCGATTTGTAGAATTAGAAAAGTTCTAATATAATGATGAGGGATTGGTACTCAGTCTCATTATATATGAAGGCTTCATATAGTGGCATATAGTAGGGAAGAACTGGATTATCATGAAAAAAACAATCCCTAGACCTTCCTGTCTGAGCATTGGGTTTTTTATTCATGCATCAGATGTAATTAAGGTGGTTCCACCAAATTACATCTACCAATTCCAAGGTGTTTATTGGGTATATAAGACCTATTCTTTTAAGAGCTTGGTGTCCTCTACTGTATTTTCTATGGAATGATGGGATGTGATTAAATCATCCATGGCATGTCCTTTTACCAAACTTTGAGATAATAATTAAATTTCATTATAGTGAACCTGCTTTTCTTACATTACATTTACATCATTTTAATGTTAAAAAACTTAAAAGAATAACCTAATAGGATCTAGTGGTTTTTGTGTCTTGGGAAAATGAAGACTACTCATAACTATTAGACCATAATACATAAACAGTTATTTAATTCATTATTATCTAGATTCTTATTAGATATTGACATCTGTTTAATATAAATAGTCACTTGAGGTATATACATAAAAAGGGGTGATAAAAAATCATGATTATTTGATATATAATAACATGAAACCACATAACTTAATATGATCATAATCATTATCATCTTAACATATTCATAGAATCACAATCATGAGTGGAAACACTATGAAATTACTTGGAATTTGGTTTTGCATAAAAATGAACCATTACATATTTGTGGTTACCTACCACACAATTTTACTAACAATACTAACATCATGTTCACAAATAATTTCTCATTAACTCATGAAATTCAAATCATTTCCAAATGCATTGGAGGGTTGTATAATTCTAGGTGCACAATCACATTCAAACATTTTCATTATAATTGAGGACAAATAGAACATATATAAATCATGAACATAAAAAACCATGAAATGGAATTGTATTATAATCATCACAACACAGTCATTAACTTTTTGTTCCCAAATAAATGAGGGAATAACATACATGACTCAAGAACAGTCAACAATGAGAGTGGGAAGTAAAATTTGTGTTTTTGGAAGAAGAGTAATTTTAGAATACAATTTTCCAAATATAAATTACAGTGAAAAAATTAATATACATGAAAAGATATGATGTTGACGAGAAAATGATTTTTATAGAGTAATTGTATAGAAAATGGAGTGAACGAGGGGGAACCCGAAGAAAGAAAGTTGGGTTCATGAATTTCCACTTACCTTGTATCTGAATTCTTTCTTCACATTATTATCTTTTATAATGAAAATATATTCATAAAATTGAAATCCCAAAACCCCTTATAGAATAAAATGGTTCATTATAGTTTCATTATTTTTTCTGATCATTTTTATGAGTTATATAGTAAAAATCCACTATTCAACAGTGTTATTTTTGAATGTTTTCATGAATGGTTCACTTGTACACATGAATAGAAATTCGTTTAGAACATGGATAAAAATCAAAAACATACATTAAATGTTATTAATTATCATCCATGTGTTTAAATGATATAATAATTAATTAGTTTATATTCCATGAGTATAAATAATTATTTAAAATTTAATGATGATCGTTTTAGATTAATTTGGGTGGTTTTTTAATCATAAGAAACATGTTTGGTTTTATTAATTAGTATTATTAATATAATTTTTTTCAATAACATAAAAGGGGTAATAAAATACATAATAATATCTGGTTTCAACAATTTAATGGTTTCATTTAATTTCATTAATGAGGTTAAGTAAAATGGATGTACATCGCCCATGAGGTAGATAAATTAGTACATCAGAGGGAACAGTTTCCTTTTTATAAAAAGAGAGATATATGGTGGATTATTGTGAATATTCTTCAATTAACCATATAACATGCTTGTATATCTAGCATACTAGAGTTATTAAGATATTTGGATATGTGATATTGATGATAAGATAAGAAATGAAATGAAATTGAATGAAAAGAGAGAGAAATTACCTCTTAAATCCCCCTCTTGATATCCTCCTTTGGGAAACTAGTATTGGACTTTTTATAAGAATAAGTTATCCTTGATGTGAGGTAGGGTCTAAGGAATATCATAGAGCATAATTTGGACAATTAATGATGCTTGAAATGTGTAAAGAAATGAGGATGGGATATGTGGTATTTAAAATGGATGGGAGAAGGCTTTTGTCAATATTATGTTCATTAATTTATTATATTATACAATATAACAAATAGTATTGATTCCATTACAAGGAATAGTAATAAGTTTATGTGTGTTCTAGATTCAGGTTCTTACATCATCGGGTAATTATCGATGACTCTAAAATTGATGTATTTAGCTTCTTTTATAAATTATAGTATTTCACTATTTATCAACAATTCATGTTATTCAGAATAATCCCCAAAATTACACGAATTTTTTTTTTAATTTGTAGAATCCAAAAATGAACTCCATTTTTCAAAAATAATATTATAACTATGATTAATTTTACTTTTAATTAAAATCCTTATTTAACTGAAAATTACAGATTATTAAATTAAAACTATTTTTACAATGCTCTCAAAATTAAATAGGTCTTATAAAATAATCATAATAGTAGAAAACATATAATTGTTAATTTATTAACAAGTTTTAGGAAAATAAATTTTCTTTTATATTTATGGATTATTTATAATTAATTATTTATGACTTACAAAAATAAAAATACTTTTATAATGGTCATACTGTCACTTATAAGATGCCTAGATTTTTTTAATCATTCATCGGTGAGGCTACTATTCTTTTGGAAAATTTACTATTCAAAAGTGTCATACTACGATTCATAAGGGTAGATTACTATTCATAATGGTAGGTAACTATTTACAAAAGAATTATTCTTTCCCTATCAGTCTCAAAACATAATAAATATCGCAACAATGTGTATCCTATTTAAAAAATTCAAAATATAGAAGCCACATATTTATGTTAAAATATTACATAGTAGTTAATTTATTCATAATGTGGATTTCTTATTCTAAATGAGATTTATTATGAAATTGATACAGTAGAGGATAAAATACATTGATAAATTTTTTGGTCATTACACCCCCTTTAAAATTTCCCCCTACAAATTTGGTTTAACATAAATAGTTGAGGGTACTTATAATTAATCAGATCCTCTGGTTCCCAAGTTTCTTCTTCATAGATATTGTTCCTTCAAAGAACTTTGAAAAGGTGGGATGAACTATTTCATAGACAATTTTCTCTCTGGTCCAGAATCATTACTAGATGATCCTCATAAGAGAGTTCATCTTCCAGTTGTACAGACTATAATTTCAGTACTTGTGAGGCATCTCATATGTAATTTTTCCGGTGTGATATGTGAACCTTATCATGAACATGATACACATTCAGTTGAAGTGTATGCCGATAGGCCACGAATCCTCAGAAGTTAAGTATATCTAATGGGGGAATATACCTAGGTATAATATTTCCTTTCTTTCCAAACCACCTAAATTTCTTCCATGGTGATATTTGAAAGATGAATTTAAATCCCAAAAAATGTAACATAATGATGAAAAAATTATTTTTAAGAATAAACCATACCGAAAATGGTGTGAAAGAGGGGGAACCTGAAGAAATAAAGATAGGTTCAAGAATCTCTCCTTAACTTGTATCTAAACGCTTTATTCACATTATTTTCCGTATAATGACATTATAATCGTTAATTATAAATAAAAAATACTTTCTATACATTAATATGGTTCATTATGGTTTCATTATGTACTTTTTTGATCCATTGGATTTGTTCTAGTGTTTAAATCCACTGTTTGATAGTGTTGTTTTTCATAGTTTTTATGAATGGTTCACTTGTAAACATGAATAGAAATTCATGTAGTACATGGATAAACATCCACAATTGAAATTAAATGTTATTTATTATATTACAGCATTTTTATATTATCTTATGATGAATTATATTATATACATTGTGGATGAATCATTAGTCAAAATTTAATGAGGATCATTTTTGTTTAATTTTGGTGGTTTTTTAGATAATAATAATCATGTTTTGTATTATCAATTAGTATTATGAATATAAGTTTATTCTAAAACATTAAAGGGGTAAATAAATACATTGTAAAATCTGGTTTCATCCATTTAATGGTTTCATTGTATTCTTTGAATGAGATTAAAAAAAATAGATGTGCATCTGCCATGATGTAGTTAAATTAACACAATACAGTCAGAGATTTCTTTTTTATAATCAAAGAAAGAGAGAGAAGTTTAATAAATAATATATCATTAATAAGATATCATACCAGTATATAAATAATACTTCAGTTATCATGACATTTTTATTATATAAGTTTAGTATAAGAGAAAAAATAATTGAAATTTTAAAGAAAATTGAATGGAAAGGGAGAGGGGAATTACATTTTGAATCCCCATCATGAGATCCTCCATAAATAATCTAGGCATGGTATTTTGATGATAAAATAATATATTGGATGTGGGGAGGAGATATGGATAATATGTGGGCATAATTTGGACAAATAATGAAGCTTGAGAGTTGTGACGAAATGAGAGTGTGAGGGGATGTATTTATATTGGAGGGGAGATGGGTTTCCTCAATATTATATTCATTAATTTATTATTTTTCAAAATATAAAAAATAGTGATGATTAGATGAACAATAATAGTAATATGTTCACGTGAGTTAAATATTTTGTGTGCTTACCTCAGTATAACATCATCCATGTCTCTATAATTAAATTATTTAACTTCTTTTGTAAATTTTAGTATTTAACTATTCATAAAAAAATCAAGTATTTCAGAAAAATCCCAAAAATTCACTATAAACATTTTTAAATGATTAAAATACAAAAATAAAATCCATTATTGAAAAATATTTTTATAACTACGATTAATTTAATTTTTAATTAAATACATAATTTAACTGAAAGTTACAGATTTTAAAATTAAAATTTATTTCACAATTCTTTAAAAATTTAATAAGGTCTTATAAAATTATCATAAGACTAGAAGAAATAGATTTTTTATTTTATGAATATATTTTATGAAAATAAATTTTCTTTTAAATTAATTAATTAATTATTATTATTTATTTTAGAATTACAAATATACCAATGCTTTTACTATGGTTATATTGTCACAAATAAGATGCCTAAATTTTATTTAATCACTCATGAGTGAGGTTAATATTATTTTTGATAATTTGATATTTATAAGCATCATATTACTGTTTTTAAGAGTATGTTACTATTCATAAGGGTCAGTTACTATTCACTAAAAATTTATTTGGTCATATCGGTCTTAAACATCCTACTGATCGCAACTATGTATGTCATATTTTCGTAATTCAAAACACAAATGTCGCAAATTTATGTTTAAATGTAACATAGTAGTTCATTTAAACATGATGTGGCATTGTGTTTCCTAATTTTATTGATTATGACATTGTTATATGAAGGGACAAATTTTACTGATAAATGACTGGTTCATTACACACATATTGGTACAGAATGACTATACATCTTGCCAAATAACTAATCAACACGGGGTATCCAAGGATGTACATGAGGGAGGAAATACGTAAGACCAAATGGACTTCATCATTATTTATGAAATGCCTTATATTTTTAACTATAAAAATGAGTTATAAGAAGTTCTTTTCGAATTCAGAATATGGTGTCACAGTACATAGCATTGTCTAGATAAGGTAGTAAAGACTATTCAACTAGCTACATTATTTTTTTTGTAGGAGCAGGGAACACAATGAGCGTTCCATGGTGGTGAAATAAAATCTGAGTGGCCTCTATTGAACCAGAAGCACCATAACCAGTGGATGAATCTAATTTTTATTGATACATTCGAAGGCATTTTTCATTCATCATCCAATTTTTAGAAGACTCCCTTTATCATTATCTTGGTGAAGGGGAGATATTTTCTAGCCATGTTGGATATGTATCCCCAAATTTAGGAATGGTGTACTTGGAGTCCCCTGAGATATTTGATATTTTTGGGGGATGATAGTGCTAAAATAGAACTGGTCTTCTCTACTTTATCTCCAATTCTATGTTAACGTACCATAAATATGATGAATTTTACCGTTGTTACCCCAAAATTTCACTTCAGCAAATTAAAATTTAGACCATGATGTCGTAGGTTGTTAATGGTTTTTCGGAGATCTGTGATGTGATAACATAATGGATTGGATTTTATGACCAGGTCCTCAACATAACACTTGGCTATCCTTCCCAAGAATTAGTTAAAATTTGATGTATGAAGCCCTGATATGAGACACCTTCAATTTTTACTCCAATGTGCTTGACCTGGTAGTAGAAGATCCATTTAGACAATTTGAATATAGTGGATTCCTCATCCTCATGGGCCATCTTGATATGATTGTAACGTATGTACCCTTCCATAAAGGAATGGTCTTGGGAGCATTAGTTCTATTGATCAACAGTTCTCTGATCGTCAATGGGAAGTCAAATTTTAAGAAATTTCAATTAAGATCTTTGATATCAATGTACAGCTTCATAATCCAATTATTATTCTTGATGGGGACAATTTTTTCAATTAACATTAGGTATTTAACTTCTATGATGAAATTTAATTTTGTCAATTTGACATCTTCTTCCTATAAATTTTTGGAAGGAGAGAGGTGCATTCTTCTGGCTACCTACATGAATCATTAATGATCATTATGTCATTTCAGATAGATTGTAGCCACATCTAGATAATATATGATAATTTATGTATAATTCCATGAGACCACATATCTGTGCAACATTAGAATTTCAATTTACATCTCTTATTCTTCATGGGTTGTGGAGGCACTAATTAGAGTTTGTCGTGGGTATCCTTCTATTATCATATTTATCTACCTGAGATCTTTTATTGTGGTGGATACACCTTCCTTGTACACTATAGGGTAATTACTAAGATCATCCTCATCCATTTTTGAATACATGGAGACACATTCAGATGGATATGGTAGTCTGGGAGCCTCTCAGTTAGTATCAGGGTGAGGGAGGCTCCTAGAAGAGGCATCATCATCCCTTCCTATATAAGTCTTTGTAGAGAGGATCTAGAGATATTTTTTTCTATGTATAAGAGAGTGTTTGAAATATGTGATTAGATATTGTACATTAACCTTGCTATTAGGGAGAACATAATGACCATCAAGCAAACTACATAGATTCATAAGATCGGTCCCTAATCCATTGGTCTCTGCATCCTCTATATCGTCTTCTTACATTGGTTTCTAACCTTACTTCTTGTAGATATAAACATTGGAAAATTTGGATCGTCAAGTCTCAATGGGGGTGATGTCTCTATGTAGTATGCTAAACATTCCAATGATGGGGTACTTCAGACTTTGATGGAATTTCAATTATATTGCCATGAGGATATAGATCCCAGGACATTCGATCATGAAATTATATAGTATGGCTTGAGGGATATCTATGAAATAGACATAATATATGATTCCAAAAATAGGTCAACGAGCATGAAAATCTATGTTGGCCTTTTTCAGGGCTTATAATATCCCAGAATGGACAACTAATTAGGGCATCAGTCCCCTTCACTATACCATAAACATCAGAGAGTCAAAACATGGATGATATTGATCCTAAATACACTATCAATTAACACCCTTTTTTACATTTACATTATTGATCCTTCCTAAAACTAATAAGGGCCTAAAATACACTTGTATGGCCTCCCTGGATTAGGATCAGTGAGTTATATGAAAACATAATGTCCTATAGATAAAGTATCCACTCTATAGATGTTTGTGGCCGTTACATATATCTATAATTCCTTTGGGCTCATGAGGGCTTCAAATATTCCTCCATGACATATTTTGAACGAAAATGTGCATCAAGGATTGAGATAACGGCTGGTACTGCATCATTATATTTTAGAACATCGTATTTTTTTCACCATAGGTCGGTGATTCCAGAAATGGGGCATCTACTGGGTATGTGATTTGAGCGATGGAGAGTATGTGGAAGAAGGACCTGGATACTATGTAGAAGATGATATAGTATCTACTACTAGTGGTTTAGGTCGTTTCGGTCTTCTATGTTTCCTAGGTTGATCGGATGGAACCCATGCTTAGTATTCATGCATGAAAATCAGATACAGATGGTAGTTGGAAGGTTTTGAGGCACCTCTTTCCATCTTTTGGTCCTTCTAGAGTTCTTTCCCACGAGTCTCATCTTCATATATATATATATATATACTCTATTAGATAATGACTAGAATATTGAGTCTGACCACACATTCATCGTCCTGTGTATCTATGGCTCCCTCATACGGCTCTCATGTTCCCTAGTTATATGTAGGGAAACCATATTCTGTTGTATACTAATCACAAAAGAATTGGTATATCAAGTGTACAGTGTTGAATAAACTGATGATGAGCTCTTCATCTGATGAATATTCTATTTTATAGCGTGGTTCCCATGTTTTTGATGATATGAGGAATAAATATACAAGAGTTAGTTCATACATTGGAGTAGAATATGTTTATTCCTAATCAATCTCTACATACATCAGGTGGTCATGCCCACCTATGGGAATCACATATGATGCCTCATACATGGATGGAGGAATGATCAAGTGTTTATGAAACTATGATTTCATAGTGTTATGAGATCGATCAAATATTTTATGATTCATCATGTTTTGAATGTTTTGTGTTCACCTGGCCATATCATTCTTCCAACCATCCACTTCTTCAGACCAGGAAATAGTAATTCATGTCACCTACACTGCATTAATTTTTATAGTCACCATTACATGGTTTACCCTGGCATGAAGTACTTCTATAATGATGAAAAAAATCTAGATATTATAAACCAACCTTATTTTGAAAGGGACATAATCGAGATGGTTATTGCGATTACTTCATTAGGTATCCTGAGTTATGAGTGTGTGGGAAGATTATTATCCATGAATTCCATGAAATGAAATGGTATCTTTTCACTTTAGAAGTAGTATAATTAGTTCATATATTCCTCAAATCCTATATGAGCATATTTCAATTTGCTTCCGGCTGAGGGTGATTCTATGGTGGCTACCACTCGACATGAGGTGCTTGGCAGTTTAGAGCTTACATGGGTTCTTGAATAGGAACCAGAGTGAGATTACAAGCGACATAAATAGATTTTTCTCTATATAACTTCTTCTACTATGAGGTGGGCATGAGTTTGGGCTTCGTTCGGGTTATCTTAATAACCTCTTCATGACACTGTTACATTTTTGTAAACTCTCACAAATCACCTGGATACTTCATGGTGTTTAGGGATGTCTGAAAATTATCATTGATATTTTTAGCATAGAAAACTAGTAGTTCCTCTTTGAAGAGGTGTTTTTTGATTGAATAGGTTAACCATTTGCAAAATTCTATTAAACCAGAAACCGTATTGTTCTCGCTGTGCAAGAAGTTCAACTGGTCGATGACCAATGTCTTCATAAGTGTTGAAACAAATCTATAATAGAACTAATGATAATGATATTCCCATCCTATATATGTTCCTATAGGCAGAATATTATACCATACAAAGGATGGCCCTATTATAGAATATATGAAAGACCACATCTTCATTTCCACCTGTTGATATTAAGGGCCCACCATCGTTCCACATCGGGATAAAAGTGTGTGAGGTATTGATCTGGGTCGCATGCACCATTAAGGGTAGAGAAGTTAAGGTTCTTGATTTTGGGTGTAGGTGGAGTATCATCCACCCATTTTGTGAAAGGATTCATTTTAGCCTATATAAGTGTGCATATCCCTTCCATATAATCCCTTCAAGTGGACATATATTCAATGGTGGTATGTAACTCAAGGGGAATTTTTACCTAAGCCACATCCCATCCACATGATGTTGGTGGGGTCTGATGAGGTGGTACCAGTTTCCCCTCTATATGATCCTCAATTCATCCTATGAATGAATGATTAACCAAATAAAGGTGGGATTGTCACCGCAATGGAGTAAGTCCCATTCATTTTTTGATTCCTCCTTTATTTATATTATCTATCTAGATCAATGGCCAATCTGATGATCAGATGCCATTGTTTCTTGATGATTGACTATTGTTGGGAGAATATTCATCTCTGGATAGAGATGATCTCCTACTGGAATATTGACCCTTTTTAACAACTCATTGAGTCACTGGAGAGGTATTATTTCACTCATATATGTTGAAAATTGTTCTTTAGCTGATTAAATATGGGATGTAGTCACATCCTTACATTTTTCCTTTCCATTATTCCACCATGGTGGTGGAAACTCATTTTCAGTGGTGGCTCATTTTGTACCCTTCTTTAGTTCTTGATGCATGAAACATCATTTTTTTGCTTCCAAATCAACCCTGTCTATGTTTACATGATACTTGTTGTGGCCCACAACATTTGCGTCTTGATCTACCTATATTAATTTTATAGTGATGACATTCAGAGAGGCATATCACATAATAATGGTTCTTCCATTACAATCTATACAAGTAGCTAATTCTTTATATATTCTATAAGGTTTTTTGTTCAAAACCATCGTCTTGTTGGATCTTTTTGGATTCTAACCCCGATAAGGTTTGATTTATTGTTCCATATGGTCCTACCATAAAGTACTATGGATAGTGACTTCAAAGGATTTTCTTGACATGAATGTCTAGTGAGCAGTGACCCAATGTTGTCTGTGTGATAGTGGGAAGAATATGTGGGATTTCAATGGTTAGTTTTTTCCGCCCAACCTATAGAAGATGGGTCACCTTTGTGGTGATCTAATATATCCAGAATCATGTGTGAAACAATTGCATTAAAATGGAAAAGATGATGGAAATCCATAATTACAATAAACACCATGTGAGATGATTCCCTGTTTGATTATTTCACTATGAATAATTTTCCACAAACAAACATGAGTCCAAAACACCTTTCTGAGTAGTGATGGAGAAAAATTATTTACATACCTTCCTAGGATAAAACCCCCATTTTCCTTCTTCAACAAGACCATTTTATTGTCAATATAGCCTCCCACAATCCATTTTGACTATATCAGATTGAAAATAGTGAGGTTATACTATAATAAGTCTCTATCCCATGCATCACACGTGGCCAATATGAAGATAAATAAGTAATTAAGACTTTTATATTTCACCATGGTTAATATTTTCTAATTAGTTATGTCGATCATCTACAGTGAAAATGATGATTTCTATAATATCCATATATAGTGATTTGTTTGTTCACCATGTATTATTTCACAATGTTCAATCCATTTTGAAAATATTATAACCTTGTAGGGTTTATGATTTGGTTTAAGCAACACCACTAAAGAATATGTTTTACTAAAAAATTTGTTCGAGAGGTTTTTATTCTTCACCTGAGTTTCCAGGCCATGAGAATTCTTGATTAAAGAAGATATCAGCCATAGATGTGTAATATTTTATTTCCCCACTTTGTTAAAGACAACCATACATAATTTTATAAACAAATTTAATCAAGTTTGGATTGTATTGTGGTTTGGAAACCGCGGTTGGAGAAGTGTAGGAAATAATAAAATTGTCTGAGTCTAAATAATCAAGTGATCTAATTTTTATTTGGTACCATACTGTCACATTTAAATGGATTTTTATTCCACCCAATGATTTAATAACATAGTTGGAGAGTATTTTAATCCATATGTCCTAGTGATACT
This sequence comes from Viscum album, assembly GCA_963277665.1. Lineage (NCBI taxonomy): Eukaryota > Viridiplantae > Streptophyta > Magnoliopsida > Santalales > Viscaceae > Viscum > Viscum album. The sequence goes on along the minus strand of OY728125.1, from coordinate 1,913,164,346 downwards.
ATATTAATATTAGTTATACTACATCCCAATAATGGATAATGAGTTCAATATTAGGAACAATATTGTATATTAAAAGACCAACCTTCTTTTCCTTATTGTACATCAATTTCTAATATATCAAAAAATTAATTATCAATGATACCAATGATATTTGAAAAATATTCAGAGTAATCTAAAAAGATGCAATGACTTCAAACCATGGTTAATGGAATAATATAAATGATAAAAATGTAGAAAAATATATTAATTTTTTTTCAAGATTTTTATTCTAATTATCCTTTGTAATTGTTGGGTGACATTTCCACAATATATTTTTAATTATTTTTTTTATATTAATATTTCATGAAATGAAATTAAATATGGGGACCTATCATAAGAAAATAATTTTAAAATTCAATTAAAATTTAAATTTGATAACTCAATTGATACATTACTCGCTTATGGGTGTTATTATAATTATTATTATTCATTGATTTTATGAGAAAACTGAATGAAGAATGAGTATATAAAGAAATTGAAACCCATTTTGGTCAGCCTATAATAAGATTTATCAAGCTAATAAGTCTAATGTCAACTACCAATGTTCATTCTTAAATGAAAAAAAAAATACTTTACTAGAAGTGCACATCACCAAATTGATGTGGCGGTTCTCTAAGTAGACGACCAATCAACCTTCAATCTATTGGATGGTTTTTATCTCTAAGATCGAGCCAATGACCATAAAAATGTTACTATCTAAAAATGAACCCAAATTATCTCTATTCTCATTTTTTTATTTCATTTTGATAAATTACATTAATTCATGTTTACATTTCATGTATATTTCATTAATAATCCACTCTCCTCGAGATTATAGACACAAGAATATTATTAGTATACGATATATGTTAAGATTAAATAGTCTGTTTTTGTAATTTTATATATGTGTTGCATATAATATTCATTTTAAAAAACATAAATTCAATAGATTATTTGCAAAAATAATATGCTAATGGTGTTATCCATGAAGGGTTTTTGAGTTTCTTTCTTTCTAAATCCCTCTATTAAACCCATCAATAAAAGGGTACTTATTTTATTTTTCATTTTTTTTAAATTTAATGTGATATTTTCATATATATTAAAATAAAATCAAATAATAATTAAGACTCATTATGGGGAAGAGATGTTTGGAAAGAGACTCAACCCATAACACAAAATTCCTAGGTGAAAGTCATCTTAACCAATAAATGCTCCTACTTTTTTCTAAAAAACAAAACATAAAAATAGAAATATTTATATTTATCATATATTTTATGTCTGTGGTATTTTCATATTTTATAAAATTATATAACAATATAATATTTTGATTTTGATTTAATGATATGGTCTGTACATATGGTTGAAAAGACTTAGGTTTGACTCCTCTCAACCTAATCCAATCCCTTTTTTTAAAATAAATCTAAAGATCGTGTGTAGTAATGTTACTCATGTTTTTTATTATTAAATTTATAAAAATAAATAAATAATAATATATGCGTTTTATAAACATCAATATTTTTGATTTTCAAAATCATCATTAGTGATATATCTCCTTTTCAATCACAATCCCATGTAATAATGTGATGATTTTTCAACATTAAATTCATTTAAAATACTTATCATGCCTCTATACATATCTATCACATATTTTCATATATATATATATAAACTATATGAAATATTAATATTATACTAATAATATAACAAAACCTAGTACATGGAATGAGACCCTAACATAGAGGTCATATTGTAACGAACATAAGCGGTTGACCCCCTTCACTTTACCAAAAATCATGTTCTAACCCCTCTTCTTCTCATATTATCCCACACAATCAAATTCATGACCACAAAAATTAGGACCATCAAATAGGATGTTAAAATATAGTCTATTTTTATTCATTATATAATCTAGGTATATGTTTTTACAACATTAATTTCATAAATTCCATTTTTTTATGTTTTTTATCTGATTTTGGGATTCTATACCAACACAAAAAAGAAGAAAGTAACACATTAGGAACACACAATGTGTATGTTTTTTCATGGGTAGATAGAGAAAAAATTTTAATTTTAATAAAACACAACATTATTTCAAGAAAGACACATCATGTAAAATTATACTTCACTAAATGGGGATTACAGGCATATATCCAAATTACACGAGACCATTCCATATTTCTTTTTTGCACGTCGTATACTTCGGAAATAATCTTTGTACATTAAAAATATATATATTTTATATTATTTTAGTTCCCTCTTACATAGGATAATTGAATATTGAGATCATAATACTTATAAAAAAAATTCCTCAAAACCTCACTGTAGAGAATTTCCATGTGCCTATTTTATTATGAATTTAATATTGGATGAAAAACCAAAATATAACCTTATGAAGACTCATCAACATGAACATGTACTCATGAAATTATAGAATTAATCACTATATCATCCCCATGTATCATCAGTTGGAGAACTGCCTAGTTCGGTTGTAGAATACCCACCTCTTCCTCCAATCATCGTCACATCAAGTCACACTATGTTTAATATCAGGGAATGACCTAATCTAGTTCCAAAAAATTGAGTACCTCAACCCTATATATTCCTATTATTAAATTATAGAATAATAAAAAATGACTAGATTAATCAGTATTCTAATCATATCATTTAGCTGATAATCCTTTTTTAATATAACACCATACATGAGAGGGGAAGACCCCTAGAAAATATTGAGGAGATTTATATCCACGTACATATGATTGTTAAATTAGAAATCCTCATTCCTACATATAGTTATCTGTCTTTCAATATTAATGTTACATTTTAGTTCAATGGGATTCAATATTTGGACATGTTGAATTATACAGTGACCATGGAAAGTTATTACTAGAATTAAAACCTTTCTCACTGACCATGATAAAGGTTATATGTGTTTGTGGATTTTACCCCCACCTGACCAACCCAAACCTTGTTACCACTGTCACCCATCCTAAACAAATATATCTCCTTTGTGTGGGTGATGATACATTACCTGATATCGAAACAATCTCACTTAATAAAAGAACATCCTAATCATTAACCCACCCTATATGTTATCCATCATTGTATGATTACCATTTCATTGACATGTCAGGAGGATGGTGGAATCATGCACAATGATATATATTATGTATTTTACTAGTATATTTATATGTGGAAAACATAACCACAATTACATATCCTCCTCATATCTCCAAGACATGTTCACAGACCATCGGTGAAACCTAAATTGTTGATTTTACACAATCCAATTGGCCCATCACTTTATAAGTTTTGAGCCCATTTATCTATAAGATATCCTGGGTGATGAAATGGAGATTTATTATCTCATACATATATTTTTTTAATGCCCCACGATTTCATAGTACATTTTCTCTTCAAATTAATTCAATTACTTGCGCTACACGCAAGACTGAGTTCGAGCGAACCAAAACTCACCAAAATACCCACTCAAAAAGATGTTAATGATTACTATTAATTGAATTTGGAATTTTATAAACTTTATATAATTTTAGAATCAATATTATGTGTTTCATAGACATAATATAAGACCAAATTAATTTTTTCAGATTAAAAATTTATTTTAAAAAAATGCAACGTTTACTGCCTTTTTATGGCGAACCCTTTTTAAACCCAATTTTTTAAACTTTTATATATTCAATTTAATAAAATTAAATTATTCTATAGAATATGGACATAAATATTTAGTTGTCATAAAATTTTTGGCTGATAACATTCTTATTTTGATGAATAGTAAAAAATATTAAATTTTAATTGAAAATAAATTTTTTAATTAACTAATTCATATTGTTAAATTATGAATTGGAATGGTGTTTAGGTATAATTAGATTATATTTTTTTCATCTAATAATATTTAGGTTGTTTTTATGTAATTTCACATTTAAATATGACTTAAACACATGTCAATATTTTGATTGTTTTTACTTTTTAAAAACCCGCCTTTTGGTTTTGACAATGGGAATTAATTATTAATTAATTAATTAAACTTCTATGTTTTAAAATAGGTAAAATATAATTAATTTTTAAATTCAATATTTCAAAATTATCTTAGGGTGAATTATTGTTATTTTTCTTAAAATGTTGAATTTTTTATGAATTGTGAAAACAATTAGTTATTGTTAGAAACTGATATCTTATTTAAATAATTATATATTTTATTAAAATTTAATTAAAGTCAATATAGATATAAAATAATTATATAAGGTCATTATAATTCATTCAAGTCATTTTATAAAAAAATTGGATGTATAAAATTTTACTGAACTTTTTAATGTCTTCTACCCACCTTCTTGGCACATTTGAAAATTTGTAAAAAATGTAATTTTACCGCTTCTATGAATGAATTTAAAAAATCAAAGATACATGGTTGACATTATTATGTAAAATTTGGTTCATTAATATGAAAATAATATTTTGTGAATAGTATATTTTGACTTTTATTTACCACGGTTTAAAGTAAATAGGGTAATTAAAGTAAAAATGATATTATAATTACCCTGACACATATTCTAATTCTATTGGATAAGTTAATTTCGACCAAAGTTGACCTTAGAAATAAAATATGATCCTTTTGGTCCACATGGATTAGATTAGGACATTTATTATTATTTTTTTTAATGAAGAGTTAAAATAGTTAAATTCAATGTTTTTTTAACTAAACCATTTTTAATATTAGGACATAAAGAGGATAAATTTGACTATAAATATTAATTCAAAATATAATATCATTTCCTACATAATGGTATTTTAATTATAATTAGTAGTGCTTATATCATTATATTTATTTGTTACTCAATAATAATATAGTAATTACTTTATCAATGAATAATTAAAATAATTGTTATTATAAATATTAAAATAAATTTAGGTTGAGGATATTGATTCCATAAATGAATTTTATATATTAATATAACATGGTAGGGTAGATTTAATGAATTTTGATCGAAGTAATCATGATTTTAATACTTTCACAAAAACCAAATACTAAATAGTGTCAAAATTGACATAAATGAGTTTTTAAAACAAATACTATAATATCATATGAGATGATTTTTGTAAAAATCTATGAATCATCCAAAGAACATATATGATGTTATATATTTCATTAATTAACCACTTGGGGATATCTTGTCTTTTTATTTTAAGATTATAAACCATTTATTGTAAAAATACAAGAAAACATTGTAAATGTTCGACTAGTTAACTAAGGGTTAAATATAAAAGATAGGGTTAATATGGTAACCTAAACATGTCTGAAACCTATTGGTTGAGATGATTTTTACCCATCACTTCTTTAGTTGAAATAAATCAATTTAGAGACATTAGAACTGAATATACTTTTATAATAAAATAATATTTCAATCATTCCCTGAAGTGACCCTCGCCTATCTTATAAAAGGACACTTATCCTTCTCTAAAACTTACACCTCAAAATTCATTTGGCTTTCCAAAACATGACCATATCTCTTCCAAAGTTCCCTAAAATCTACATATATTCCTTCCCTTGAGCAAAAATTCAACATCTGGATCCCTTTTGTTCAAATCAATAGGAAACACCCAATGAAGAGGTAATTATTTTATCACCTCTTTCAAATTTCTTTTTATCTTACACATTATCCCTTATTGTTATTTCCTTACCAAAATTATAACATAAGTAAATTATAGATTTATTTATTTTATAATAAATATGGTAAAACCATACACATTATTCTACCAGTCATATGATTGATAATGTCACCATGCGTGCATACGTATGTCTTACTGTCTCTACATCGTTGTGTAATTTCGTATTCAATAAAATGTTATTTGGATGGATATAATTATGTGTAACATGTAAATAAATAATTAAATAACATGATAATTTCTCTGTAAAATTAATAAACCATCCAATTCCACATCTTTTAATCATTGAGGAAATGATATCATTGCTCGTGTGTACGTACGACATACCATCTCCACGACGCCATGAAATTCATTTCCAGGTTTACCAAACAACAATGATTAAAAAAAATATTATTAATAATAATTTAATATATGAAATAGTAATGGTACTATATATATATATATGTTTTTGTGTGTGTTTTGGGGGTACTTATATTAATCTAATTCACTTACCTCTATTTATTATGATGTGACAATAGAAACAACATTTATGCATATGTACGTCCTGCAGTATCTATAAACAGTGTTTTCCATTTCATATATTTGTATATTATAAATAATTATATTCTAAATATTTAATATATATATATATATATATCATGTGTTATATTAAGGATGTATTTTAATCATGATCTAAATGATACGATCGAGAATAACAAGTTAAAACACGTGCGATAATGAAAGTGGTTATTACCTGAAATGTAAATTTAATATGGAAATAATTATTAAATTGTAGTATAAATTCATAAATGAATCATTTATGATATAATAAATATGAATATAGTTATTTTATAATTTTATAACATAATATGTTCATTATATAGGAGGTCAAACGTACCATTTACTATAGTAAAGTTCAATGAAAGGATTAAATCCTCAATCTCATTATTAACATAAATTGTTTATGTGGGTGTATTTTGTGGGACATATTTATTATCCATGTCCATATTTCATAAAATACATTTGAAAATTATTCTTTCGATGTTCTCATTAACAAAAAACATTATTTTAATTGATTTAATGATTTATTATTCAAAATCAATTTATTAAATGTGCATGTTTTTAAAATGGAATTAATTATTTATTTATATAAATAGGATTGTTTTAAATTTTTGATTACTTTCAAATGTTTCAATGTGTTATGGGACACTTTGATTCAGAAATATATTTTAAATGGATTCCATTAAAAAAATATGACTTTTAAATGATTTCACAAAAATAGATATTTATATCATAATGTTTTACTGAACATTTTAAACTACATCAACATCATTTATTAGATATTATTTTTGATTAAGGTTGATTTGTTATAGTAAAATCTTCCATATTTAATAGAATGAGTTATGAGATGTTTTTTTATGGATGATCTGTTTTTATACCCTTAATGGTTTATGGTTGAATTATTTTCATTTTGTATGCTATTTTTAATACGAATGTTTGTGTTATGTTTCATCATTTTTATATGAGGAATGCAGTGGACATAGTAAGTGATGGGTGGGGCCTATTATAGCCCCTCAATGCATAGTTAGGTATCATTGGGAAAACAAGTCTCGTGGAACATGAAATTGATATAAATTTCATTTTTAGTCTTGGGACGAGGCCTTGACTATGTTGTCATGATGTCTGTCATTAGGTATTCCATCATTATGAAATTAATTATTTCATGTGATTATTCAACAGTTGAATATCCATGTGTATGTTTATATAGTAATTTTTTTTATTTTCTCTATATTATGTCCATGTTTTTTATTAAACTTCTGTTGTTTGTATTACACATCATGGAATAAAATTTCATAGCTGGTGCTAAATTATTTACCCTTACAGAGCATCGGATCTCACCCATTTCTTTTGTTTTGATTTACCAGGATTCCATGAAGTGTATTATGATTGATTTGCAGGGTTAATCTTGGGAAATAATTTAGTTCTCAACATATTATTTATGTTATGTATTTATTTTTGAATGTGTAATGTAGCATTCATGTAATTAATATATTTTCCGTGATTTCTAAACTTATCAGTTTCTCTTGACTTGTTTCCTAGTTATCTTGAAAATGTATTAAAATAATGCACCAACTCCGGAAATCTGTGGTTGGGGTGTTGCAGTTGGTATCATAGGAAGTTTATTACAATCCATAGAAACAAGATTTTTATAAACTCTGATTAGAGAACATTACCCTAAGATATACATTAGAATATTTGTATAGAAGGGCTTCCAGGAATTTTGGTAATGTAGTGATTTCGGGATATTTCAAAGCACTGCATCCCTATATGGATATGAAAAGGTAGACATGGATCTGAAAATGATGTACCTAGTAGTTAAAACATTGACAATGAGTTTCGAGCATAACCCAGGTTATACTGGTAGACGACACTGGGCCTTACTACACTCTTGTTTAAGACACTCCTGGGGGATATGCTTATGACAATTTAAATATTAATTATTAACCATTATGAAGGAATAGTAAGTAAATACTTACTCGAATAAATTTTTTTTTGATAATGGATTATATTCCTAAACATTACAATTTACATTAGTTATTTGACTAGTTAGTATTTATGCATTACAATTCATAAACTAACATAGTTTATGTCATTGTTTAGAAATGGTTCCTAGTAGAATGAATGAAAAATATAGAAATATGCAAGATCCAATGGGTAAGAAGGACCTAATGTTTCATTATCCTAAGCCATCATTTAGTAGGGAAATATTTTCCCATGTATTCGCCTTGTATAAGGAATAATATCATATGTTAATAAGATAATTAAATAATTCTCTAAGACCTATGGATTTAGAAGTGATGAAATGGAATAAATGTATATTAGAGGGAAATATGGATAATGGGAACATGGGAATGAAATATTTTCTAATATGTGATAATAGTGGAATGAATCACCTTGGAAAATGCTTCAAGGGAATGTGATTTTGTTATATGTGTGGAGAATATGGACACCATTTACATGATTTCAAGGGTAAGAAAAAGGTTTCAAATGTACAATTCTTCATCTGCATGGAGTTGAGGCACTACGTAAATCAATTTCCAAACCATAAGAGTATGCCCCAAATGATGCTATTAGATAATAATCAAGTTATGATAGTACTGAAGATAAAGAGGAATGACAAGTGTTTTTAAGTTCTTTTTTAATGAATTTTTTCATTAGAGTTTTGTATCAATGATGTACTGGTTATATGAATTATGGAAATAAATAAGGATTGTAATGCAATGCTATTTCATTGAGGAATTGAGATTATAAGGTTCTAAGAAAAGTGACTCAATAGATAGTCAAATATCGTTGAAAATATATGGTTTAAGGAAATATAATCCATAATATGGTTCTGATACTGTGGTAGGGATTTTGGAATAAGATATGATTGATTTAGAAAAATTATATTCAATATTATTGACTACATTGAAAATAATTAATTGTTTATTATTCCATTATTTTTGGAGATTAAAATTGTTCTTTATATAAAGAGCATATCCATCTTTTTTTAAGAAATAAGGGAGAGTTAATGAAATAAATAAAGTTTTATGGTAATTTAGGGTATTATCGTGTTTTTATATAATACACGATGAAGGTATTCACATGTTATTAGATGGAAAAAAATATCTTCATTGAGTTTACCTTTTTTATTAATTCTGGATCGTGAGTTTGGATAGAAGTATTTTAGATATGTCTAATGGTTAGAATGGATTAAGTTTTACATTGGATACTATTGTTAAGGTTAAAAGATTTCTTAAGATTATTTTTTTATTGTTATAAAAAGGACATCCCGGAGTTTGGGTGATAACATGTCGCGTTCGGAAAGCCAACTAGACTTGACCCCGCAACCAACCAGCGACAGGGGTGTATCACCTATGGATGGCTTGTGTGATGTACTAGTTTTTATAATGTAGTTTTATTAAATATTCTTACCAATGATTTATAAATTAAATATTTCTGGAACCCTGCACGATTAGGATATATGAAATATTTCAGAATTTTATTATTTTTTGGAGTGAATGATGAGTTTGTGGTACGAATTAGTTGATGGGTGATACTCTTCTTGTAAAGTATATATTTTTTCCTCTAATTTTATGAATCAATTAATTATTAAACATTATGGAAGGGATCATAAAACCAAGAATGTGTTATCCTAATTCCTTATGTTTTGGTGAACCAATAATATTTAAAATCAACATATATTGATGGCTTTGAGGCCCACATTTTTACAATTGTTTGTAAATGAAAAACTCAATAAATCTATATAAAAATTTTAGTTTTTATACTAACTATTTTCAATAATTTCCACCAATGTTCTACTAATTGAGATCATAATTTTGGGATTGATATTTCATTTCCCTTTCCACCTTATTAATACTAAATTTTATTGACCCAATTTCTGATATTGGTTTTTCACAAAGGTATTTACTTATTTTTGACCTTTTATTTTAGAAGAACAATTTAAAATAATGAGGAATAAATTTATTGAATGTTTTGAGAATGTAAGACCCCAAGATTTCATATTATGTTATCTCTTTAATGTAATTCAATAACTTGAACAACAGACAACACTGATTTCAAGCACACAACGACTTTTCGAACTAGCCGTTCAAAATGTGGTTAATGAATAATATTAACTAAATTTAGAATTTTAAACACTTTATATAATTTTAGAGTCTATATTATGTGTTTCCTAGACATTATATAGGAAAAAATTAATTTTTTCATATAAAAGATGTATTTTATAAAAAATGATATTTTAACACCTATTAATGTAGAACCCTTTTTAAAACCAATATTTGACACTTTTATATATTCAATATAATGAAATTAAATACTTCTTTAGAATAAGGAAATAAAAATTCCATTTGGATAAATTTTTGTTACTTTTCTGATAACATTCATATTTTGATGAATAGTGGAAATTACTAAATTTTAATTGAAAACAATGTTTTCAATCAAATTAATGTATAGTGTTAAATTATGAATTTGAATGGATTGGAAATATAATTAGATTATATTTTTATCAGTTAATATAGTTAAGGTCATTATAATTAATTTTTAATTTAAATTTGACATAAACACATATCAACCTTTTGATATTTTTTCTTTTTAAAAAACACGCTATTTTGGTTGTGACAATGAGAATTAATTTTAAAATAATTAATAAAACTTCTATGTTTTGAATTTGGTAAAATAGAATTCATGTTTTTAAATTAAATATATCAAAATTAACATATGGTAAATTTTTGGTATTTTTCAAAAAATATTTAATTTTGGATGAATAGTGAAAAACACTACATTATTGTTAAAAGCCGAATTTTTTTTTAAAAAATATTTATTTTATTTAAATTTAATTTAAGTCAAATTTAATATATAATACCTGTATAAGTTAAATTTAATTCATTGAATAATGTTTATAATAAAAGTACATGTATAAATTTTAATTTAACTTCTTATCATCTTTTACCCACCTTCTAGGAACATTTAAAAATTTGCATAAAAGATAATTTTATCGCTTCTGTAAATTGAATATCAAAAATACAAGAGTCACATATCACATTAGAAAGTAAAATATGGTTGAATAAGATGAAATTAATTTTTTTGTGATGTGTAAATTTTGACTTTTATTTACCATGGTTACAAGTAAATAAGGTAATTAAATGTAGAATTTATATTATAATTACTCTAACACTTGTTCAAATTCTATTGGATAAGTGTATTTCTACCATAACCAAACATATAAATAAAATATGAACCTTCTGGTACAATTGGATTAGATTTGGATATTTATTATTATTTTATTAAAAAAAGTTAAAAGTATTAAATTCAATGTTCAATAAATAATCTATTTTTAATATTTAGTTATACAAAAGATAAATACGACTATAAATATTCCATAGAAAGAATAGAATATTCCCTCCCTAATGGTATTCTATTTATATTTTTTAGATTATATAATTAAATTTATTTATTACACAATGATGATGCAGTAATTACATTATCAATGAATGATTAAAATAATTGATATTAAAAATATTAACATAAATTTAAATTGAGGCTTTTGATTGCATTAATTAATTTTCAATATTAATATATCATGTTATGGTTGATTCAATAAATTGTTTTCAAAGATATCATAATGTTATGACTTTCACAAAAAAAATACTAAATAGTGTAATAATTGACATAAATTTGTTTTTAGAACAAATACTATATTATTAAATTATATAATATTCCAAAAAATATATGGTTTGGAAAATGAAATTATATAATTATAAATACTTCATTAATGAACCATTGGGGGTTCTTTTGGCTATTTATAGAATGTTTATTAACATTTTACTATAATAATACTAGAGGACATGTTAAATGTTAAACTACTTAACTATGATTGAAATATAAAATATAGGGTTAATATGGTGACCTAAACTTCTCTAAAACATATTATTTGAGAGGATTTCATCGCATAACCAACATATATTATAAATAAACCAAGTTGGAGCCATTATAAATAAAACTGTATTTTATAATAAAAAATATTTCAATTTTTTACAAAAGTGACCCTCACCTCTCTTATAAAAGGGTACTTCCCATTCTCTCAATATCGTAGCTCAAAATCCATTTGGATCAGAAAAATATATACAAAATATCCTCCCAACTTCCCACACTTAATCCTAGAGGCCTTCCCTTGAGAAGAAAGACAACCTAATTAGACATTTTGTTAAAATCAAAAGAAAACACCCAGTGAAGAGGTAATTATTTTATCACCTCTTTCAAAGTTCGTTTATTCTTCCAAAATTTATTTCTTTGTTATTTCCGTACCCAAATAATAACTACAATAACTTCAAAATTTAGTGGTGTTATTATAAATATTATACAACCAAACTCATTATCTATCAATCCTATGAATGATAATGTCACCATGCGTACGTATGTACGGCTTACCGTCTCTATGTAGTGGTGTAATTTGTTATTCAACACTATTTTATTTGGATGGATATAATGATGAGTAAATTTTTTTATAATTAATAAAAATAACATGATAAATTCTCTGAAAATTTAGTACACCATCCAACTCCACACCTTTTAATCATTAAAGAAATGACATTGTCGCCCGTGTGTACATACGACTTACAATCTCCACAACGCGATGAGATTCATTTCATTGTTCACCATTCAAAAATGATTATAAAAATATATATTATTAATAATAATGTAATATATTAAATAATTATGATATTGGATATATATATATATATATGTATGTACTTACATATATCATATTCACTATCTTATGTTCAATACGATATGAAAACAGAAACAACATTTATGCATACGTACGACCTACCATCTCTATAAACAATGTTTTCCATTTCATATATCTATCCGTTATACATATTTATATTCTAAATATTATATATATATATATATATAATGTTTTATATTCGGTAAGTATTTAAAACATAATCTAAATGATACGATCAAGAAAAAAAACATAAAACATGTATGAAAAATAAAGTGATTATTATTTGAAATGTTAATTTAACATGTAAATCATTATTTAATGAATAGTGTATTTTTATAAATGAATCATATGTGATATAATAAATATGAATATGGTACTAGTATAATTTGATAATATACTATGTTCATTTTATAGGAGGTTAAATGTACCCTTGACTGAAGGAAAGTGGAAGGTGAGTGTTAATACCTCAATCTCATTATTATCTAAGATTGTTTATGTATAACTATTTTTGGGAAATATTTATTATCCATGTCCATATTTCATAATTTAAATAAAAAAATTATTATTTTATGGTTCTCTTAAACTAAATCATCTTATTAAATGTGTTTATGATTTAATTTTCTACATCTTTTTCATTAATGTCCATTTTTTAAAAATGTTTTAATGATTTATTTATATGTACTAGATTGTTTTAAAATTATAATTATATTCCAAAGTGTCAAAGTGGTATGTGACACATTGAATCAAAAATATCATTTATATGACTATATTTGTATGACTTTTAAATGATTTCCCAAAAATGGATATTTCTATGAAAAAGTTTTACTGAACTTTTTCAACTATTTGAATATCCTATATTGGATATTATTCTTAATTAATGTTGATTTATTATAATAAAATCGTCAATATTTTATTTAATGAGTTATGATATGTTCTACTGTGGATTAGTTGTTTTATACCCCTTATGGTTTTTGGTTGTAGTATTGACATTTCATATGATAGTTTTAATAAAAAAAGATTATGTTATGTTTCAACATTTTTATATTAGGAATATAGTGGTCTTATTAAGTGGCGGCTAGGGACCGATATAGCCATGCGAAGAGTCGGTAGGTCTTATGAGAAATACTAGTGTCATAGCACAATGCCATGAAAAAAAATTTATTTGTTTTCATGGCATGGGGCCTTGAGTATGTGGTAATGATGTCCGTCCATAGGCATTCCCTCACTATGAAATTAATTAATACATGTGATTTTTTGACTAGTAAAATATCCATGTTCATGTTTATATGGTATTGTTTGATTTATTTTCTCCATATTATTTTCAATTTTAGGTTTAAAATTCTGTTTTTTATTATACTTATTTCCGTAAATGTTTATAGATTCAACTATATAATTTACCTTACTGAGCATCTAAGCTCAGCCCTTTTTTATGTTTTGTTTTATCAGGATTCCAAGATGTGTATTATGTTTGATATACAGGGTTAAGCTCAAGGAATAATTGTGTTCTCAACAGATTATTTATGTTTTTTATGTTTGATTGGGAAATATAACATTCATGTATTTAATATATTTTAAAAGACTACTAAACATATCCGTCTTGCTGGACACAATTCCTTCTTATCATGAAAATGTATTAAAATAATTCACCAGCTTAGGGCATCTTGGGTCAGGGCGTTACAGTTGGTATCAGAGAAAGTTTATTGCAAACCTTTGGAAACTATACATAAGTTAACGTTGAATTTTAGAACATTACCCTATGATAGACATTGAGTATTACTATAGAAGGACATCCTTCAATTTTGGTAATGTGGAGATTTTATGAATTTTTCATGAAATACATCCATGTATGGATATGAGTAGGTAGAGGCAGCCTTAGAATAAATGTACCTGGTAGAGAAAACACTAACGAGGCGTTTCAGGCATGAACCAAGCTATCCAAGTTCTCGAAAATGGTCATTGATGCACTATTGGTTACAACACTCTTGGGTTACGTGCTTAGGATAATTAACATTTTCATTAAAAATCATTTGAATGGTTTTATGAGTAAATAATTACTCAAATAAAACCTCTTTATGATTATGGATTATATTCATAAATTTTACAATTTACGTTAGGTATAAATCAAGTTTTTAATTATTTATTGGGATTCAAAAACTAACATAGTATATTCCATTGATTAGAAATGGTGCCGAGTAGAAGGAATGAGAACTCTAGAAATATGAATGATCTATAGTGTAAGAAGTATCATATATATCGTGGGCTAAATCCATCATTTAGAAGGTAAATATTCTACCATTTATTTTCATCATATGATAAATAGTATTATGTGTCAATAACATAAGTAAATAATTCTATGAGTCCTATGGTTTTTATGAAATTCTAGAGAATAAAATGATGGTAGAGAGAATTATGGATAAAGAAAATAAGGGAATGTTGGATTTGCCGGTATGTGATAATAGTGGAAAGAATCATCGTGGAAAATGCTTGAAGGTGATTGGAGTTTGTTATAAATTTGAATAAAAAGGTCACTAAGTACGTGATTACATGGTTATGAAAAAGATTTCAAATGTATAATGCTTCATCTACAAGGTGTTCGGACACTATGCGTATCAATGTTCAAGTCATCAGAGTATGCGCCAAATAAAGGAAGAAACTCTAATTATCAATTACAATTTTTTCTCTTATTCTATGAAGAAATTAATGCTTAAAATTTATGGAAGTGATCTTAGAACAAAAAATGTTTTATCCTAATTCCATATATTTTTTTGAACAAATGATATTTTAAAGCATCATAGATTGACGGCCATGAGGCCCTGAATGTTACACTTGTTTGTGATTGATGATCTCAATCACTCTCTATAATTATTTGTTTTTTCCTCCAATTTTGTGTCTCTAATTTCATTCAATGGTCTCTTAATCTAGATCATAATATGGTGGTGGCTTTTTCATTTCCCTTTCATTCTATTTAAGAGCAATTTTACTAACCCAATTCACGATGTTGGTTTTTCCCAAATGTAATTTTTTATTTTTAACCTTTTTTGAAATACAATTTCAAATTACAAGGATGCAGTTTATTAAAGGAAGGGAGAATTTTACACCACAATATTTCAAAGTACGTTATCTCTTCAAAGTAATATAATGACTTGCACTATACACAACACCAAGTTTGAGTGCACCACGACATTCCAAAATAGATGTTCAAAAATTGGTAAATGAAAAATATTAACTAAATTTTATATTATATATACTACATATAATTTTATAATTCATATTATGTGTTTCTTAGACATAACATAATAACAAATTCATTTTTTAGATAAAATATATATTTTTTTTAAAATGCATTTTTACCACCTTCTAATGGTGAATCCTTTTTTAAAAAAAATATTTGAAACTTTAATATATTAAATATAATGAAACTAAATTCTTTTTGAGAAGAGGGACAAAAACAAATTAGTTTTGAAATTTTTTTGGTACTTTTATGATCACTATCATATTTTGATTAATAGTGAAACATACTAAATTTTAATTGAAAAAAACATTTATAATCAAAATAATTTATAGTTTTAAATTATGAATTTAAATTGTTTGGAAGTAAAGTAAAATTTTATTTTTATCATTTAATAAAATTTTTCTCATTACATGTAATATCAAATTTAAATTTGAGATAAACAAATGTCAATCTTTTGATAGTTTTTACTTTTTTTAAAACCTGTTTTTTGGTTTGTACAATGAGAATTAATTTTAAATTAATTAACAAAACATCTATGATTATATTTTTTAAAATAATAAATCAATTTTTAATTCAGAATATCACATTATATAAGGTTTAATTATTGTTATATTTCTGAAAATATTCATTTTTTGATGAATTTTTAAAAATATTGTGTTATTGTTTAAAACAGATTTTTATTTAAATAATTATTTATTTCATATAAATTTAATTTATGTAAAAATTGATATATAATTCCAATATAATTTAGATTCAATTCATTGGAGTCAATTTTTAATAAAATTATAAGTATAAAATTTTATTCAACTTTTTAACATCTTTTACCGACTTTCTTGGCACAGTTGCAAATTTGCAGAAAACGTAATTTTAACGCTTCTCTGAATTGAATTTAAAAAATCCAAAAGACAAAATTGACAACAGTAAGATAAATGTGGTTAAATAATATGATTTTTTTTTGTGAACTGTAAATTTTGACTTCTATTTACCATGGTTAAAAGTAAAAAGGGTAATTAAATGTAAAATTGATATTATAATTACACTAACAAATGTCCTAATCTTATTGGATAAGTGTATTTTTACCAAAAAAACGATTTTAATAAAATATGATTCTTTTGGTCCCGTTTTAGTATATTATAACATTAATTATTATTTTATTTTAAGAAGTGTTAAAGGTATTAAATTCAATGGTTAATAACTAAACCATTTTTAATATAGGGATATACAATAGGAGAATGTGACTTTAAATATTAATGAAAAAGATAAAACGATGTTCTACATAATGGTATTTTATTTATATTTTATATAGAATAAATAGTTTAATTTATTTATTACACAATTATGATGAAATAATTACTTTATCAATGAAAGATGAAAAAAATTGATATTATAAATATAAAAATCAATATAAATTGATTTTTTGATGCAATCCATTAATTTTCTATATTAAATGATATAATATTCCTAAAAATCTCAGGATCGACCAAAGAACTTATATAATTATAATTATGTAATTAATAAACAAATTTGGGTTCCCTTGTCTTTTTATATAATTTTTATCAACCATTTATTATAATAACGCAAGAAAACATGGTAAAAGTAAAACTTGTTAATTAAGAGTTGATTATAATAGATAGGGTTTATATGGGGGTCTGAACTTGTCAAAAATTTATTGGTTGAAAATATCTTGACCCATTTACACCTTATCTTCTAAATAAATAAATTTTGAGCTATTATAAACCGAAAATTATTTTATAATAAAATAATATTTCAAAATTTTCCTAGATTGACCCTCACCGCTCCTGTAAAAGGGTACTTCTCCTTCTCTCAAAATCACACCTCCAAAACCATTTTTCATGTCCAAAACCTATCTAAATCTCATTCCAACTTACCTCACTTCAACTTAAAGTACTTCCATTTAGTGGAAAGGAAACCTATGAATCCATTTTGTTCAAATCATAAGGAAACACCCAAAGAAGAGGTAATGTTTTATCACCTCTATCAGAGTTCTTTTATAATATCAGTTTCTATTTCATTATTATTTCAAAAAATAATAATTTTAGTAAATATACATACTATTATGTTATTATAAATATGGTACAACTATACTCATTATTCTATCAATCCTATAAATTATAATGTCATAATATGTGTGTACGTTTGATTTAACATCTCCACGTCGTTGTGTAATTTGTAATTCAACACTATGTTATTTGGACTGATATAATGATGAGTAATATGTATATAAATAATTAAAATAAAATGATAATTTCTTATTAAAATTGAAATAACATCCAATTTAACGCCTTTTAATCATTAATGAAATGACATCGTAGTTCGTGTGTATGTACGGCTTACCATTTCCATGACAAGATGAAATTCATTTCTAGATTAACCATTCAATGATGATTATAAAAATATATATTATCATTATGTATGTAATATATGAAACAATAATTCAATTGGAGATATATATATATATATATATATATACTTACATATATCTTATTCACTTACTTTTTTCAATACGATATGAAAACAGACACATATTTTATGCATACGTACAACCTCCCATCTCCAAAAATATATTTTTTCCATTTCATATATATATATATTATACATATTTATATTCTAAATATTATATATATATGTTTGTGTTCTATATTCTTTATGTATTTAAATCATTATCTAAATGATATGATCAAGAAAAAAAGTTAAAACTCCTTCGATAGAGAAAGCGATTATTTCCAGAAATGTAAATTTAACATGGAAATCATTATTAAATTGGTAGTATAATGTCCTAAATGATTAATTTATGATATAATAAATATTAATATGGGTCTGGTATAATTTTATAACAAACAATTGTCATTATAAATGTGGTTAAACATACCCTCTACCAAAGGAATGTGCAAGGTAAGGGTTAAATCCTCAATCTCATTATTATCTGAGATTATTTATGTGCTAGTATTTTTTGGGAAATATTTATTATCCATGTCAATGTTTCATAAATGAAATATCAAAATGATTCTTTTAATGTTCTCTTTAACTAAAACATCAATTTAAATGTTTTTATGATTTTTTTCTAAATCTTTTTTATTAATGTCCATGTTTTAAAAATGGTTTTAAGGATTTATTTATATAGAAATGATTGTTTTAAAATTTTAATTACATTAAAAAGTTTTATAGTGGTATGGGAGAACATGGAGTGATGTTTTTAGGCAATGTGGAAGTCGCACGAGAGGTGCACGGTTTGTCTAAACTGTGCGGCCAAACTGTGTGTGCCTGAATGAGGAGGCAGTGGCTTCCGCACAGTCGGAACACGGTTTGTCTAACCATGCGTCCAAATCGTGCGAGAAGAATGACTGAGGTAGTAGATAACACAAAGTTAGCGCACAGTGTGTCAAATTGTGTGGACTAACCATTTGGTCACATAAAATTAGATCCTTAAATTGTGGATCTTACTATTATTGCATCTCATTGCCTCATTAAAGCTCCTAAGCAGCCCAAAATCAGGATTTTGGTTTTCTTGAGGTCAAATAGGGTTCTCCCATTGTTCTGGTGGTTATATTAAGGATTCTCTTGGAAAATCGAATCTGGATTCTTGATGTATGTGATCGTTCTCATTCGTTCATGAATGATTTCATAGATCAACTTAGATCTACTTCTCACTTTCTCTCGGATTCTTATATCTACACCCGTTATCGGTAGATCTAACTGTGTGGATGGAAAATATGATGATATTAGGTCATGTTTGTGTTAGGAGAAGAGATCTATGGTCGGTTTATTGAGATTTAACTCGGTCTTCTTGAGCGTTCTTTGTCCATTGCTTGGATTCGCCATTCTGTTGATGTTGGTGGCTTCACTCTCAACTCATCTCATTATAATTGGTTGGATTAGTTTCATATTTTTTATTTGAATGAAATTGATTGTGTAAATCATGGAATAAATCTTCTTTAGTGATGATTTGTGGTTTTGATGGAATTATTAAATCATTGTGAATTGTTGTGAATAATGATTAGGCTTCTTGAATTTAAAATGTTGATTTTAAATTATGTAATTTCTGAAATTGTAAATGCTTTGATGAGAAATGAGATTTCAATAAATAATGTGTTTTATTGAAATGATTTTGATAGATTGGTTTTCAATTAAAAAAAGCTTTATTGAAATGGTTTGAATTGGTTGAACACACTTGGTTTTGATGGGAAAATAGTTTTCTATAAAATATGTTTTATTGAAGGGTGGTTTTGGCATGATTGTTGGGAATGTGTGGTGTGTGTTCATATTTCATTGTACGAGGCTTGGTTGGAATATGACATTGTGCTCGGTGCCAAACATTTAATGGAATGATGGTAACTATATGTACGAGTATTGGATGAAATATGACCTTGTGCTCGGTGCCAACGGTGTAATGGAACATGGGAAATAATTACCTTATGACTACTTGGTAGATCGACGAGAGATAGTTCATGAGTATGGAACTGTCATAACGATGCATGCATGGTTGATTTCATGGGTTTTTGAAATGGTTGGGTATTCCAAAATGGGATGTTTGGGAAATAGATTGGAAACCTGTTTGGTTATTTTTCGGAAAAAATAACGTGTTGGAATAGTCGGTTTAATTTTCACTTTGATACCTTTGAGCATGGATGTTTGTGGAAAACTAGTTTATATTTAGTTATAAACTTATTTGGTGAAAATATTTTATATGAACTGTTTTTATATAAATGTGGCTAACTCTTCTATCCTAGTGGCGTGAGTAGGGAAGTCATTGGGGAAAACCTATTAAGTTTTATACTCACCCCTACTTTGGCACTTTGGTGCTTTGGAAGATGTTTTATTCCTAAACACCGGTAAATGTAAAGCATCTCATTACTAGGGGCTCATGGTGATGTTTGGGAGATGCTATGGAGCTTGGAGCTTGTGGACCACGGAGTTGTGGTGTCATTTGAGAGTCTCATGTTGTTTTTCCGCTGTGTACATTGATGTTTAGTTTGGTCTTCCATTTTTATGTACTCTGATGTGGTTTAATATAAATAAAGTTTTCTATTGGTCTTTCATTGTTTCATGCATCATATAATGAATGGTTAATGGAAGGGTTTATTATCATAAAGGGTAAATCATCCCCAATTTGTATTTAAAACCCTTCATCATTTAATACCAGCCTTTGGAATCTTGGGGATGTCGCATAAGGCCTAGTAATGACCCGTTTCACTATCAAGCCAATGATAATTGATGGGTCATTACCAATGGTATAAGCTTGTTTGGTCCTTGCCTAACAAGAGGTCGTTGATGTTCTTAGTCTTGGAGTTAAAATTCCTTCTTGTCTATTCCTTGGTAGGTCATCTTAGAGAGGATATGGATTTTCATAACATTAAAAGTATATCATAAAATGATGTAGCTAACCTGTTTATGTTGATCTTCAAGTTACCAGTGTGTTGGGTAAATCAGTGTTTTGGATACAGTTTTAGAATGTTGGAAATCTCATTGTCATGGGTTTAGCCAATGAGATAAGCATGAATTGAATTGTAGAGGAATGACTTCCAACTAGGATTTCATATCTCTGTGTGAGAAATGAAATATGATTTTGTACGAAGATGAAAAAATTTTAAAATGAAGAATTGATTTTCAAATGAAATAGTTTGAAAATTGGGTATTTGGTGTATTTTTAAAATGGATTAATATTCAAAAAGTTTTTTTAATATTTTAATAAACGGTTGAAGATGTAAAAATGTTTTTTGGGAATAATGTTTTTATAGTTGATGTGATATAATATGAAATTCTAATCGAACAGTTGCTAGAGAGTGAGATTGACAGAGTTTGTTATTGGTTTAGTAAATGGCACCTGTTAGGCGTCGTCAAAACCAACCCAAAGAAGCTATGGAGAATGTGGTTTCCCGTGAACCATGTGTGAACCAAGAGCTGGTTCAGAGTATTTTCCAAGCTTTTCAAGCCGTGGATATGGGGAACCGGAGGAATGAGCCACGACATGTGGATCATACCATCCAGTTCATGATGCATAATCCACTGAACATTAGGGGTGATGCTGAACCCAAGAAGGAGGAGGTGTGGCTAACCATGATGAATCATATATTCAATTTCATCGGCACACCAGTGGAGCTAAAAGTAATGCTGGTGATGTATATGCTCGAGGATCATGCATGTCAGGGGCGGGATTTAGCGGTGCATGCTAAATAAGTTGAAGGCCTTATATGGGAGGATTTTGAAGAATTGTTTAGAAACCAATTATACCCTCACACATTCAATATCTAGAAAAAGACAGACTTCTTCAGATTAAAATAGGTGAGCCTCTCTATCACAGAGTATGCGGCTAAGTTCATGAATTTAGTCCATTTTTCACCAGAGGTTGCAGAAAGTGCTTCTTTGAAGGCACACATCTTCGAATTGGGACTAAGGGAGGAGATTCGATCGAAGATTGTGGTGCTCTGTATTATGAATTGTACAGAGATGGTGAATAGAGAAATGGTTTCTCAACGTGATATCTTGGGATCGATAGGATGAAGCATGATGATACCCACGAGAATGGGTGGGAACTCCAATGTTGGGAACAAGCGGATGATGGACACTTACTTCCATGGTGGGAGTGTGATTCAGAACTAGACAGCGGGATCAGTCAACCTTCATCCACGAACCCAGCGAAAAACAAGTTGTTTTCAATGTCGTGTGACTGATCACATGAAACGAGAATGTACAAAACCAACGAGAGCAAGCCACAATTGCAGCAATATGGGACATCTTAAACGATATTGTCGCAGTGCTCCATGATCGGGTGTTCGCGAAACTTCTCAGGCGTCGCAAGCATCGTATGCTTCGACAGGGCGTGGACATCAAAATCAGTCTCACCAGTAGAACCGAGCTAGTTATGGAGATTATAGGAATAACATGACCCCTCAGGCAGGGCAATCTCAACAAGGCAATACGGAGAAAAGTGCAGTAACAGAGAAATTGTATGGAGCGGAACAGGTGACTGTGGACGACTAGTCTGTACCGTCTATGGTGAGAGGTATGATATATTTGAATTCTACACCCATGAAAGTGTTGTTCGATAATGGTGCATCACATTATTTTCTTTCTTCTTTTATTGCTGATTTTCTGAAATTAAAACATGAAATGATGTCTTCTGTGTTGAAACTGCAAACTCCTCATGGTGAAAGGGAATGACAAGGCTTAGTGTGTCGATCATGTGCTGTATCTATTGATGGAGCTAAGCTGGAATGGGAATTCTCCAATGTTGGATACAGATTTCTATGATATAATAATGGGTATGGATTGAATGACAAGGATTAAGGCTCACATCGACTTTTATAGGAGAACGGTTAGTTTCACGACTGAGGACGACATCTACCATCTCTTTAGAAAAGGAAGGGTAGAAAAAAAGGTGCAATGATCTTGTTGGAACCAATGGTGGGAACGATTTCTTACCAATGGGCAGTGTTGAATTTGGCATCATTGAAAGAGATCGCGGAAAATGGTTTTCCATCTGTGGTTGATCAATTTCTTGACGTTTTTCCCGAAAACTTCACAGGGTTACCACCTATAAGAGAAGTGGAGTTTACTACTGATCTCTTTCCGGGGACTAGTCCTATCTCACTTCTATCTTATAGGATGGCACCAACAAAGTTACAGGAATTGAATGTTTAGTTAGAGGAGCTCGAAAGAAAGGGTTTCATTCGGCCAAGCATGTCTCTGTGGGAAGCACCGGTTTTTTTGTAAAGAAAGCAGATGGAAATCTTCTTCTATGTGTTGATTTTCGTAATCTTAACCTGGTTATGACAAATAATAGATATCCAATTCCATGCATTGATGATCTGTTAGATCAATTGAGGATAGCTTAGTTGTTCTCCAAGATTGACATGCGGTCAGGATATCACTAGTTGTGAGTTCTAAATAAGGATATTCTGAAGACAACATTCAGAAGAAGATATGGCCTCTACGAATATGTAGTCATGACTTTTGGTCTTTTGAATGCACCAGCGGTCTTTATGGATTTGATGAATCAAATATTTCTGAAAATATCGGAATTCATTTATTGTGGTGTTTGTGGATGATATATAGGTGTATTCAAGAACAAGGGTTGAGCATGAGCAACACTCGACGATAGTGTTAGAAATCTTGAGAGAAAATTAGTTGTATGCAAAATTATCCAAGTTCAATTTTTTGATACAAGACGTACGATTTCTAGGCCTTGTTGTTTCTTATAAAGGTGTTTCAGTGGATCTAGAAAAGATAGAAGTTGTCCATTCTTGGAAACCACTAAATAATTTCTTTGAGATACGATGTTTTCATGGTCTAGTTAGATATTACCAACTCTTTTTCTATGACTTCTCACGGCTATCATCACCTATGACAACATTGACAAATAAGAAAACTGCAAATCAATGGACTGAGGAATGTCAGAGATCTTTTGAAGTGTTGAAATTTCTCCTTACATCAGCACCTATCATAATCATTCTATAATCTGGGTAAGGGTACGTGGGGTATTGTGATGCTTCAGGAACCGGTTTGGGTTTTTTATCATACAAGGAGACCATGTTCTTAATTATGGCTCAAGGAAGTTGAGGCTGCATAATAAAAATTACCCAACACATGATTTGGAGTTTGTTGCAGTAATCCAAGATTTGAAAACATGAAGACATTTTCTCTTTGGTGAGAAATTTTCTATGTTTACGAATCAAAAAATCTTGAAACACATTTTCTCACAACATGATTTTAATTTGAGTCAGTGGAGATGGATGGAGTATCATCCAATGTTCGACTTTGACTTAATGTGTCACAACCTGCGTTCACCAAAAAGAGGGAAGGGTCAGCAGATCGCCAGGCCCTTCATTATTTAAGTATAAGGAGAGATAATGACCCCAGAAACCCGCATTCAATAGGACCCGGAGTGCTGACCAGCACCAATGGTATATAATTACACAATAAATGCAAGGCATTACCCTTTTTTTAAAAGGATCGGGAGATAAGATTATAAATCCCACAACACCAAATCTGGAAGTGAATGTAAAGCCACAAACCATTACCAATGCATGTTGCAAAAGTAAAATCCACAATGTATAAGGAGACTACAAAAAAAATACCAAATAGAAAGAACAACAGCAACTGCGATGATCTTCCACAAGGTCTGAGCAAGTACGGTCCTGCACAATCTCCAAAGTCCTCCTGGAAACCTGAATGCAGTTTTATTTATGTAGAGTGAGCATACAAGTATACTACATAGGGAAAAAACCAAATACTCTCATTCACATGTGGGGAGGCATACTAATGCCCTGTGAGAAAAGAGATAACCAAGCACCCAACAAGGAAACTAACCACATGAGCCTCACCAAGACACACTCCCTAAATAACGCAAGTCATGTAATGTATAGTAATAGGACATCAATGTTTTGGTACCCCGTACCACTTTCCCACTAGTTATTGAAGACATCATATGCATTGAACAAATCCCGCCATTCTCATCGTAGTCCCACTGCCATTCCCCGCCCGCACACACCTGGGCCACAACCACACATCCCACCCGCAAACACCTGGTCCATAACCAGTAACCCAACCGCAGACACCTGGGCCACAGGTGTCACATGTAACCACACCTACAAACACATAGGCCAGAACAACCACTACCATACCCGAAGGCACTTGGGCTATAAGAACTACCACCACACCCAAAGACACATCGGCCTCATCCCGAAGATACACAGGAAACCACCTAACCGCACAGACATGGGCCAACCACCAAACTACCCTACCCAAAGATTCGTGGGATAATAATGGACTTCAGGCCATCACAGCCTGCCTGAAGATACTTGGGATATCCAAGAAAGAGAGCATAAAGGAGCTAATAACCAGCCACTAATAGAAGTGTTGGGAAAAACACTGTCCCCCATGAAATGTTGGTGTTCGGCACTATGTTCACAACTGTTGTGGGGCACGAATAAGAAACACTAAAACTACAAGTATATTATATTGGTAACAAGCACTCACCCAATCTAGGTTTTTCTTCAGATAGCCTAAAGAACACTAACCTTACTATTCATTCATAAGAGAAGAGAACCGCACCCAATCCCAAGTCACTACACACACCAAACTGAATCCCCATTTGTCCCATCTTTTCTTCCATGTTCAGTAATAATTTTCAAATAATTTTCTGCACTACTGTGAAACTAACAATAATTTAAACACTACCAATGGAAAAAGTTACAGCCAACAGCAATTTAAGCATTCACACCCAGTTCTCTTGCAAAGTCACAACAACAAAGGGATATGTGAGATCCCTTGAAGAACTAGAACGAAGGAAATCCCCAAGATATAGCCTCATATCCCCAAAAGCAAGGGGCCCCCTATTTTTCAATAACAGAGGATCCCACCCCAATTCATGTTACAAACAGAGGATCCCATCCTCACCCACATCACCCCTAGCAATCTAAGCCCCAATCCAAGAAAACCATGAGGTCACCTACAAATGGACCATGAAGGAAAACAACCAAACCACTACCACCACCACAAGGTTGTCCCATGCAGGTATTTCTTAATTTAAAAAATTTAACACACTCCATAGTTTCAATTCAACTATGCTTTAACCGGGGTTATCACATAAATGGGTTGATCCTGGTGATTTCAATTTATTTAACTGAGTATACGTAATTAACCAAATCCTTGGTATGGTTATTTAACATCCAGGAGAACCGAAGATCATTAGTACATAGAGGAATACCACCAACGTCCGTGATTTTCAGTGAGAAAAGTACCATATAATTCACAACATATATCAAAATAAAAGCACACAGTAGGCCATCGATCACACCCCCTTTGATTCTTTAAAGGTTTGTTTTTATATTTATTATGTTAGGTTTCATGAATTCCCACATAGTAGTAGAGTACCCACCATGAAAGATACACAGAATGGAGAGACGAAAGTGAAACCCCTACCTGACTGTTCATGGATCGACGTTTTTCTGCACGCTCTATGAACATGGGATGCGCGACTTGCAGGGATTTGGAACATGTGCACCAGTTTCCTCGGGAAAAAAGGACTTCAAACACACAAGGAAGTGGAGACTCTCCAAAATTAAGGTTATGAAAAACAATCGAGATAAATAGATGAGATCTCAATGTTACAGGATATGAAATTTGAACAACTTTGAAGTCGGATCACGGTTCTTTCACGCGGTTGGGAGGTTACACATGACTGGATTAATTGTTTTTTAGTAGGGAGGTTTCATTGATATTTAGGTATTGATTATGGGCTTAATGATGTCCTTGAAATGCTTCAAGAAGATATAAGGCCTAAAAGTGGGGTTACGGGGGAGGTTGCAGCCCGCTAAGGCTAGATATCACCGATCGGTCCAACCGATCGGTCTCGCCGATCGGTTGCATCATAAATTGGAAAAGGGAGGGGTCATGAGGGTTTGAGACATTACATCAGATACATCTCAAACTATTCTCGTCCTCGAGAATCCAGAACCAGACCTTAAAGAGAGAGGGGGGTTCGAACAACCACCTCGGAAGATACCTCTCAGGGGTGAACCTCTCTAACATAGGAACACCTTATCTCCTGAAAAACCATGGACGCCCTGCCACTCCTTTCCTTGTGCAGCCACACATAAGAAAAGATTAAACCATCCAGCCAGGTGGGAGAGGGGTTTACCTTCCTCCGTGTTAAGATATTATTCGCTTTGGGCGGCACTGACTCACCTGCACGGGCTTAGGAGCATCCACTGTAATGTGTCCTAACTAGGAATCATGTCCTCCCCTACCCATTCATTAAGACAGTCCACACACATATCCATAGAAAAGGAAACTGTACATCCAAATCCAATAACGTAAGGACCACACAGTAATCAAGTACTGACCAAAAAGGAAAAAATTCAAAACAACTCTGTGTACTGGGAATGAATCTGCGCTTCCCTCTCCCAAGTACTCTCTTCAAGCCCATCGTGTTTCCATAACACACGAACCAAGGGAATGGTTTTCCCACAAATCAATTTCTCATTACGTTACTTGACCCTGATCGGTCGTTCTATGAAGGTCGCATCGTCTTTGATATCTATCTCTCCCCATTCAAGGACATGTGAAACATCATGAAGATACCGTCAGAGCTGGGACACATAGAATACATTGAGTATCCTCAATAGCTGCGATGGTAGCGCGAGCTGATAAGCCACTTCACTGACCTGCCGCAAAACTTCAAAGGGACCGGTGAACCTGGGAGAAAGCTTACTTCCCATGCCGATCCCCCGCAATCCATGTCGAGGGGAGACCTCAAGAACACGTGGTCCCCAACATCGAAATACAAGGGTCTCCTACTATCATCGACATATGACTTATGCCAGTCCTGAGCCGCCTTCATCCATTCTTGTATAAGTTGAATCTTTTGTTTAATGCTCTGCACCACCTCCGGGCCAAGAGCACCTACTTCTCCAACCTCAGTCCAACACACTGGTGAGTGACACGACCTCCCATAAAAATCATCAAATGGAGCCATGCCAATGGTATAGTTGTAGCTATTGTTGAAGTTGAACTCCACCAGAGGTAGGTATAGCACGCATGATCCCCCAAAGTCCAGAATACATGCCCGTAGCATGTCCTCCCTAGTCTGGATGATGAGCTCTATCTGGCCATATGTCTTGGGGTGGAAAGCAGTTCCAAGATGTAGCTGGGTGCCAAAAGCATGATGCAATCCCCTCTAGACTCGTGAGGTAAAATGTGAATCCATGTCCAAGACAATGGAACTCGGAACTCCATGCAACCACACTACCTCGTCCACATACTTCTGTTCTAGAGCATCCACTCCACTCGAATCCTTAATCGCCAGAAAGTGAGTCGACATCGTCAAGCGGTCCACCAATACCCAGATGGTGTCGCAGCCCCCTTGCACCATGGGTAGTCCTGTGACGAAATCCATCGAGATGTCGTCTCACTTCCACTTGGGGACATTGAAAGGTCACAACAACCCGCCTAGAACATGGTGTTCATCCTTTACCTGCTGACACACTAGGTACTATGCCACAAAATCTACCACATCTTACTTTACTCCAGGCCACCAAAGCAATCACCTCAGACCCCAGTACATCTTGGAAACTCCTAGGTGCACCGCTAGGGGTGAGTTGTGGAACTCACTAAGAACCTTTCCACGCATCACCTCCAGAACAAACATCTTCCCCCAGAAGAGCATCTGATTTTGACAATCTTCTATCCACCCTTCCAGAGCATTGACCTGGTCAACTCGGTCGCACGTCACTTTGCACTCTGGGTCTCCCCACTGAGACTCCTCCACTTTCCGCAACAGAGAAGACCGCACTATCATCTGATACAAGAAACCTCTACCACTATACATACTCTCATCAAGGTGCAAGGCATCCAACTCCTCCATTGCCTTCCAAGCGTTTGCCGACTCTCGGATTGCATCCTTCTACAACCTCCTGCTCAAAGCATCGGCAACTACATTCCATTTTCCCGAAGTGCATTAAATCTCGAAGTCGTAATCCTGATAGAACTCCATCCACCTTCACTATCATATGTTCAGGTACCGCTTAGAGAAGACATACCTCAAGCTTTTGTGATCCGTGAAGAACACAAAGCATTCTCCGATGAGGTAATGCTTCCATAAATTTAGCGCGAAAATGACCGCTGAAAGTTCCAGATTGTGGGTGGAAAAATTACGCTCATGATGGTTTAGCTGGCTAGACCCATAAGAGATCACCCCTTGTTGCTACATTGACACACACATGAGGCCTTGTCCCGAAGCATCACAGAACACCTTATACGCCGCCCCTTCTTCTGGTATTCTTAGCACTGGGGCACTACCCAATTTATACTTTAGATAGATGAAGGTTGCCTCACACTGCTCGCTTAATATGAAAACCTGGTCCTTCTTGTTCAAGGCTATCAAAAGGGTTAAAAATCAAGAAAAGTTGGGTACGAACCTCCGATAGTAACATGCCAGCCCGAGGAAACTGCGAACCTCTTCCACATTATTGGGTGTCACAGAAGAAACAACCACCTAAACCATCGATGGGTCCACTACTACCCCCGGTTCGGACACTACGTTCCCAAGGAAGTGTAATTATCGCATCTAGAACATTCATTTTGATAAATTCCAATAGAGATGGTGTTGTCGGAGGACCTCCAAAACCATCCTCAGATTCTATGTGTGGTCTTCCTCTGATCTTGAATAGATCAGGATTTCATCTGTGAACACAACTATGAAATGATCCTGGTAATCCCAAAAGATGGCTTTCATATTCCCCATGAACACAGCAGGGTCATTCGTAACACCGAAAGGCATGACTACACACTCGAAGTGACCATATCTGCACATGAAGGCCATCTTCGAGATGTCTCCCTCTTTTACCCTCAACTGGTGATATCCAAACCGTAGGTCGATCTTCGAGGACCATCATGCCCCCTTCAACTGGTCAAAGAGATCATATATCCTCTGAAAAGGGTGGGGATTCTTGATCGTTAACTGGTTCAAACTCTTGTAGTCTATGCACAACCTAAGACCACCATCGTCATTATTTGCGAACAAGTTTGGAGCACCCCACGGTGACGAACTCGGTCCAACAAAACCCTTCTTCATCAGTTTGTTGATCTAAATCTATAACTCCTGTAGCTCCGAAGGCACCATTCAGGAGGGATCCATCGAAATCAGATGAGCACCAGGCTACAAGTCTATCCCAAGCTCGACATCACGTCAAGGGGGTAGAGTCATCACCTCCTCAGGGAAGACGTCCATAAATTCACTGACAATCCCTGGTACCTCCACCATCTCAGCATCCACTGACTCTACTGACAGCTCAACTAATAAATAGAGGAGGGGTTCCTCTCGCCTGCTGCCCTTCTGGCCACTCCGCTCGCCGATTAATGTAACACGTCGCACACTCAATTCGGAGAACACATCCCTTACTCAGAAGCATTCGATGATGGAACACACAGAGAACAGCCAGTCGATGCCTTGGATGGCATCGTATGGTTGTATCTATAGCAGTAGTAGATCCCTGACAGACTGATGTGGCCCTATCATCATTCTGCATCCTCTATAAACATATAACAAGTCGGTTTGACCCCCGACTGGTGTGCTCAGAACTAGGAGCACTGGATGTCTGTCAGAATCTAGACCCAGAGCACGGGCCATACCGGGTGCAACAAAAGGAGTTTGAAGTTTGGAATCGAACAAGGCATAAGTAAGGGTACTGAACAAACTGATCGTACCTCGAACAACCTCCAATCTCGCTGGAATTGCTTCCTCCACGGCGTACAACTGTCCACGCCCAGCTTCTCTGCCCCTCGGCTGTCGACCGCCTCCCAGACCACACCCTGTTTGAGGTACCTAAGGATTTCCCTGAGGTCAGCCTCCCCCTACAATGTCTGCCCTCGGAGGAACGGGAGCTCGCTGCCCCTGCTGTTGTTGCTGGAAGGGAACAACAGGAAGCTGCTGCTAAGGCGGGTGCTGGGCCTGTCCGCCACTGCCATACTGGACTCGGTCTGGGCACTGATTCCTGATATTTTCAGGGCTCCCACACACGAAGCACCTTAGTCCTAGGCCCGAAGGGAAAGGGCGAGGACCGGGGGACCAAAACCGGAACTATTGTGGCCTGCTCCCTACTGGTCGGAACCTAGAGGGTCCCGATGCTTTTGGTCTGGTGCTAACGGCCATTCCCTTTGACGGGACTAGCTGAATCCCTTCTCTTGAGATTCCAACCAGCGTGTGCATCCTCTCCACCACCTCTGCCTTCTTCTGGACCTTCAAGTATGTCAGTAAGATGAATGGGGTAACAACGTACTAGAGGGAAGGTCGGAGAGCCTCCTCTAAATTTCTCGCCCGAGACTCCTCATCAGGAAAGAGGTCCTGATAAATGAGGATGAGATCCTTGAACTTGATCCCTAGCTCCCTTACTGACATACTTCCCTGCTGGAGGGAGACTAGCTCCTTCCTCTTTTCTGCTTTCATTATAGAAGAGAGGAATTCCGCCTGGAACTTCTTCTCGAAATCATACCATGCCACCTTAGCCTCTCTCCTCTCCCCCAAATAGATCATCCACCACTGACGCGCTGCACCCTGCATCTGGCGGACGGACATAGGAACATAGTAGTTGGTCGGAGCCCAGATCAAGCCGAAGGATATCACCAGCTCCTCTAGCCAGTCATCCGTCTTCATGTCGGAGGTGTTTCCCTCATACTTCTCGAGGGTCTATCATTAGAATCCTTGAAGCGTCTTCTTCCACAGGTCATCTTCTTCCTCTCGGTCAACCCTCTACCGATCAGCTAAATCGACCTCCTGGTCCTCGATTGCATGTACAACTGGTGGTCGTCTCTTGGTTGCCATAGCTGTAAGGTAAAAAAAGAATACCTAATCCCAAGTAGTGCGGAATATTGTTCTTAAAACATATTAAAATTATTATTTACTTTAAAATCCCAAAACACCCCAAAAACATGAGAAAACAAGTCATTATGACACATGTACCTTTCCTATGGTCTCTACCTTGCAATCAGTGTGGACTCACTTTGTCATTTGGTAGGTCCAGAGTCCTTGCATCGGATCAGGGGGGGCTAAAATCCCATGTACTAGCTAGTCTTACCTGGCCTAATTCATTCACCAAGGTCACCCAACATTGTTTCCCTACCATCCCATGTAATCCTCTCTGTGCCTAACTCCAGACTCTTTCCTATATCTCATCCATCATCCTCTAATACCATTCTGTCACGACCCGCCTTCACCAACAGGAGGGAAGGGTCAGCATATCGTCAGTCCCTTCCTTAATTATGTTAAATGAGAGATAATGAACCCCAAAACTCACCTTTAATAGGTCTTAGAGTGGCGACCAGCACCAAGGGTTTAGAATTACACAATAAATGAAAGGCATTACCCTTTTTCTTTTAATAGGATCAGGAGATAAAATAGTAAATCCCACAACACCATTGATGGAAGTGAAAGTAAAGCCAAGGACCATTCCCAATGCATGTTCCAAAAGTAAAATCCACAATGTATAAGGAGACTACAAAGAAAAATACCAAAAATAAAGAACAACAATAACTGTGATGATCTACCAAAAGGTATGATCTAGTATGGTCCAACATGATCCCTGAAGTCCTCCTGGAAACCTGCAAGAATTTTCATATACGTAGGGTGAGAATACAATTATACTCAGTAGGGAAAAAACAAAGACTCTCATGCCCAAGTGGGGAGGCATAGTAATGCTCTGTGAGAAAAGAGAAAACCAAGTACCTAACAAGGAAACTAACCACCCAAGCGTCACCATGGCACATTCCCCAAATAACACAAGTCATGTAATGTATAGTAATAACACATCGATGTTTTGGTACCCCAAACCACTTTCCCTCTAGTTATTGATGACATCCTACGCATCGAACCAATCACAGCATTATCATCATAGTCCAACAGCCATACCCCACCCGCACTCAACTGGGCCACAACCACACATCCCGCCCACAAACACCTAGGCCACAACCACTAACCCGCCCGCAGACACTTGGGACACAACTGTCACGTGTAACCACGCCTTGAAAACACCTAGGCCAGAACAACCACTACCATGCCCAAAGACACCTGGGCTACAAGAACTACCGCCCTGCCCTAAGACACATGGGCCTCATCCCGAAGATACTTGGGAAACCACCTGCCCACACACACTTGGGCCAACCACCACACTACCCTACCCAAAGATTCATGGGATAATAAAGGACTTCAGGCCAACACAGCCTGCCTAAAGATACATGGGCAATCTAGGAAAGGGATCATAAAGGAGCTAATAACCAGCCACTAATAGAAGTGTTGGAAAAACCACCCTCCCCCATGAAATGGGGGTGTTCGGCACTAAGTGCTCAACTTCAGTGGGGAATGAATAAAAAACACTAAAACTACAAGTATATGTATAGGTAACAAGCACTCACCCAATCTAGGATTTTCATCAGGTAGCCTAAAGAACACTATCCTTACTATTCATTCATAAGAGAAGAGAACCGCACCCAATCCCATGTCACAACTCACACCAAACCGAATCCCCATTTGTCCAATCCTTGTTTCCATGTTCAGTAATAATGTTCAAATATGTTTCTACACTACCGGGAAAATAACAAAAATTCATGCACAACCAAGGGAAAAAGTTACAGCCAATAACAATTTAAGCATTCACACTCGGTTCTCTCGCAAAGTCACAACAATAGAGGGATAACTGAGATCCCTAGAAGTAATGGAACCAAGGAAAACCCCATGATACAGCCCCATGTTCCCAAAATACAGGAACCCACGGTTTCCCAACAACAGAGGATCCCACCCCAATTTGTGATACAAAAAGAGGATCCTATCCTCACCCTAATCACCCCCAGCAATCTAAGCCACCATCAAAGAAATCCATGAGGTCACCCGCAGAAATCCTGTGAAGGAAAACTACCAAACCACTACTACCAACACAAGGCAGTCCCATGCTGGTATTTTTAGATTTAAATGATTTAACACACTCCTTGGTTTCAATTCCATTGTGCTTTAACCGGGGTTGTCATAGAAAGGGGTTGATCCTGGTGATCTCAATTTATTTAACCAAGTATACATAATTATCCAAATCCATGTTACGATTATTTAACATCCAGGAGCACCGAGGTTCAATAGTACATAGAGGAAGACCACCAACGACCATGATTTTCAGTGAGAAAAGGCCAGTATAATTAACAACATATATCAAAATAAAAGTGCACATCAGGTCATCAATCACACCCCCATTCATTATTTAAAGGTTTTTTTATTATCTTCATTAATTTTGGTTTCATCAATTCCAAAAGAGAAGAAGCATACCCCCCCTCATAAGATACAGAGAAAGTAGAGAAGAAGGTAAAACCACTACCTGACTTTTTAAGGATCAACGTTTTTCTCCACGCGCTAGGAACATGGGATGAATGACTTGCAGGGATCCATCACAGGTGCACCACTTTCCTTGAGAACAAAGGACATCAAATGCACAATGAAGAGGAGACTCACTAAAAGGAAGGAGAAGAAAAACTAGCATGATAAATAGATGATATCCCAATGTTATGGGATAAGAAATTTGAACTACTCAAAAGTCGGATCGTGGTTCTTCCACTCGGTTGGGTAGTTACACACGACTGGATTAATTGTTATTTATTAGGGAGGTTTCTTTGATTTTTAGGTATTGACTAAATGTTCTTGAAACGCTTGAAAATGTTATAAGGCCTAAAAGTGGGGTTACAGGTGAGGTTGTAGCCCGCCAAGGCTGGATAACACCGATCGGTCGCGCCGATCGGTCGTGTTGATCGGTATCGTCGATAGGTTGCATCAGAAATTGGAAAATGGAAGGGTCATGAGGGTTTGGGCCATTACATAATGTATACACCGGTTAAGGGAAATTCGGTGGCCAATGCATTAAACAAAAATTTGTATGCTCAGTTGCCAAAGGAAGCATCAGACGAATGACGGTTGATGTTGGTATTTGATGACATGCATGTGGAATGTGAAAACTGAGGTGATGCTGCTGTTTTCCTTTCAGCTACGCTTGTTCCTGATCTGGTAAAAGTGGTCAAAGAGGCACAAACATCTGATACAGAATGTCTGGTAATGAGTTCAAATCTAAATGGTGGGGAGACCATTGATGGATGGAAACAAGAAGCTGGTTCAATTTTGTGTTTTAGATATTGTATTCTTGTACCCATGGTTTGATAGGAATAACTCAATCATGCTTACCACCATTCAAGATGATCTGTACATCCTGGTATACAGAAGATGTATAAGGCGCTAAAGGTGCAGTTTTGGTGGAGAGGAATGAAAAGGAAGGTGGCTGAGTTCATATCGTGATTCTTAACATGTCATCAGGTTAATGAAGAGCATCAGAGAATAGCTAGTATGTTACAGTATTTACCTATCCAATTGTGGAAATGGGAGCAGATAGCAATGTATTTTGTTACAAGTCTTCCAAGAATGGTCTGGAAACATGATGACATTTGGGAGATAGTGGAGCACCTAACCAAGTAGGCCCATTTCATCTCTATTCGTGAAGCCCATACAGTGGATGATCTTTCAAAAATTCATATCTAAGAATGGTTAAAGAGGAATGGTGTACTAGTGTCTATAGTCTCAGATAGTGATTCGAGGTTCACATATAATTTCGGGAAATCCTTACAACAAGCCCTTGGGAATCAGTTGACTATGAGTATGGTGTATCATCCCTAGATGGTTGGACAATCTGAAAGGATGATACAGACATTGTAAGACATGTTTCGGGCTTGAGAAATGGATTTTTTTGTCTCATGGGAGGAGCATATACCCTTAGTGGAGTTCTCATACAATAACATTTATCAGGGCTAGATACACATGGCTCCGTTTGAAGCGTTGTATGGGCGTCCTTGTCATTCTCCACTATGTTGGGTGGATACTGGTGAAACTGTACTAGTTGGGCTAAGCCTTACCCATGAAACAACGGAGCAGATTCAGTTGATTAGAAAGAGGATGGAGACGTCTCAGAGTCATTAGAAATCATATGCAGATCACAGTTGAAGACCATTGTCCTTCAAAGTGGGTGATCATGTCATTTTGAGAATCTCTACGAGGCTTAGACATCGTCGTTGTGGGAGGTAGGGAAAATTATCTCCATGATATATATGACCTTTTGAGATATAGGAATGGGTTGGAGAGGTGGCATATCAGTTGGCATTACCACCATGGTTCTGTTTGGTGCACAATGTGTTCCACGTATCTCAGTTGAAGAAGTATCAACACGATCTAGACCATGTGATCAGATTGGATCACATTGACCTAGAGCCGGATTCTTCATTGATATATATCGTGGTGTGTATTGTGGATAGGCAGGATAAGGTATTGCATGGAAAAAGCATTTTTCTAGTACGGGTATTGTGGCAACATGGTCAGATTCGAAAGAGACTTGAGAACGCGAGAAAGTAATGAAAGAGCAGTGACCAGAAATATTTCAGGAAAGCTATGGTTTTCTACTTTCCCGTGATATAAAGACCAATTCTGGGGAGAATATAGTACCCCATGTTTCTAGTATGTAACCCTTACTTGATTCATTTCATTGTTTTAATGTTACGAGTGTTTAATGGGAGAGTCGGGAGAACTTGGAGTGATGTTTTGAGGCAAAGTGGATGTCGCACGAGAGGCGCATAGTTTTTATAAATCGTGCGGCCAAATCGTGCGTGGATGACTCAAGAGGTAGTGGCTTACATATAGTCGGTGCATGGTTTGTCTAACCGTGTGGCCAAATAGTGCGAGAAGGGTGTCTAAGGCAGTAGCTAACACACAGTTAGCACATGGTTTGTCAAACCATGCGGACTAACCGTGCAGTGACATAAAATTAGATCCTTAAATTGTGGATACAACTCTTTTTACCTCTAATTTCCTCATTAAAGCTTTTAAGCGTCCCTAAATCGGGATTTTGGTCCTCCTAAGATCAAATAGGGTTCTCCCATCGATCTGGATGAGATCAGAAGCCTTCTCATGGTGAATCGAAGTCGTATTCATGAGGTATGTGATCATTCTCCTTAATTCATGAATGGTTTCTCATATCTACTTAGATATAAATCTCCCTTTCTCTTGTTTTCTTATATCTACGCCTGTTATTGGTAGATATAAATGTGTGGATACAAAATATGATGATATTTGGTCTTGGTTGTGTTAGGAGAAGAGATCTAATGTTAGTTTTTGTAGATTTGACTTGGTGTTCTTGATCATTCTTCATCCGTTACTGGGTTTCGCCATTTTGTTGAGGTAGGTGGCTTCACTCTCGACTCCTCTTGTTAAAATTTGTTGTCATAGTTTCAAATTGGTTATTTGAATGAAATTGATTGTTAAAATCCTGGAATAAATCTTTTTTTTGTGATGATTTATTGTTTTGATGAAATTTTGAAATCATTGTGAATTGTTGTGAAATGTGATTTGGCCTCTTGAATTTTAGATATTTATTTTAAATTATGAAATTTCTGAAATTTTAAATGGGTTGATGAGAAATGGGCTTTCAATAAAAAGGGTGTTTTATTGAAACGGTTTTGATGGATTGGTTTTCAGTAAAAAGGGAGTTTTATTGAAATGGTTTGAATTGGTTAAACACTCTTGGTATTGATGGGAAAATGGTTTTCAATAAAAGATGATTTACTGAAGGGTGGTTTTGGAATGATTATTGGGAATGTGTGTTTTTTGTTCATATTGCATTGTAGGAGGGTGGTTGGAATAGGACATTGTGCTTGGGGCCAAACGTTTAATGGCACAATGGTAACAATATGTACGAGGCTTGGTTGAAATATGACCTTGTGCTCGGTGGAAAAGGTGTAATGGAACATGGGAAATTATTACCTTATGATGACTTGGTAGATCGACAGGAGACCGCTCAGGAGTATGGAACTATTATAACGATGCATGCATGGTTGATTTCATGGATTTGTGAGATGGTTGGGTATGCCAAAACGGGTTTTTTGTGAAATGGTTTGGAAGCATGTTTGGTTATTTTTTTGAAAAAATAAGGTGTTTCAAAAGCCAGTTTAAACTGAACATTGATACCTTTCAGCATGGATGGTTTTGGAAAACTAGTATATATAAAGTTATAAACTTATTTGGGGAAAATATTTTATATGAATTGTTTTTATATAAATGTGGTTAACTCTTCTATCCTAGTGGCATGAGTAGGGAAGTCATTGGGGAAAACCTACTGAGTTTTATAATCACCCCTTCTTTGTAATTTTGGTGCTTTTACAGATGTTGTAGTCCGAGACACAGGTAAAGGTAAAGCATCTCATTACTAATGGATCGTGGTGATGTTTGGGAGATGCTGTGGATCTTTGATCGTGTGGACCATGGAGTTGTGGTGTCTTTTGAGAGTCTCATGTTGTTATTCCACTGTATACCTTGATGTTTGGATTGATCTTCTGATGTTGTGTACTCTGATGTGGTTTAATTTAAATGAAGTTGTATATTGGTCTTTCATTGTTTAATGCATCATAAAATGAATGGTTAATGGATGAGTTTTTTTAAGGGTAAATCATCACCCAATTGTATTTGAATCCCTTCGGCATATATTTCCAGCCTTTGGAATTTTTGGAATGTCACTTAAGGCCTAGTAATGACTCGTTACACTCTCAAGACAATGATAATTGGCAGGTCATTACAATATGTTTGACAATGTATGAGATGTTTTTATACCCTTTATGATTAATTGTCGAAGTATTGACATTTCGTAAGCTAGTTTTAAAACAAATGTTTTGTTATTTTTCAAAATTTCAATATTAGGAAGGTAGTAGACTTAGTACGTGAAGGATGGGGCCCTCTATAGACCATTGATGAATCATGAGGTCTCATGATAAAAAATAGTGTCCTGGCATAAGGAAATGACAAAAAAAATTAGTCTTGGCATGAGGCCTTGACTATATGGTAATGATTTCTAGAATTTGGAATTCCCTCATTATGAAATTAATTATTACATATGATTATTCAACTAGTGTAATATCAATGTGGTTGATTATATGGTAATTTATTATTTGTTTTCTACATATTATGTTCATGTTTACGTTTAAAAGGCAGTTGTTTTTATTACACATATTCCCATTAATGTTTATTGCTTCCACTAAATTATTTAACCTTACTCAGCATCTAAGCTCACCCCTTTCAAATGTTTTGTTTTCCACAGATTCCAAGAAGTGTATTATGTTTGATATGCATGGTTAAGATAAGGAAATAATGGCATTCTTAATGTATTATTTATGATGTGTTTTATGTTTGAATGTGTAATTTAACATTCAAGTATGTTAACAATTTTCCCAGAGTGATAAACTGATTGGCCCTTCGGGACTTGATTCCTTATAATCATGGGAATGTATTAAAATAATTCACCATCTCCAGGATTCTGTGGTCGAGGTGTTAAATTTTTGTGGGGATGGTCTATAGTTGGGGGACCACATTTGTCCTTTGTAGGAGTTCCTCATACCAACTATTATGGTTGAGTACCGAAATTACACAAGTGGTGTGGCTAATTTGGTACCTCTTCCACCACCTCATCCACCACCACCACAACCTCATACCATTATTTCACATTACCCATCATCATATACCCCAAAACCTTACTTATATAACCCCCACCATAACCCCACAACAACTCATAACCTCATTCAATTCCATACTCCACACATAGAATTATATTTTTGATATCCACCTAGATAAAAGAGAGTTGTATCATGAACAAAACCAAGAGGTAATATGACATATTAATTATCATTAAGTCCTTTTTCAAATACATTGCCACTTCATACGATCTTTTAACAAAAAATAGCACAAGGAATCTCTTCCCCCCACCCCAATGTGGAGGTTATTGTCACCACATTCATTATGGGAAATGATTAGGACCAACCACAACCTGATAACATTACTCTATCCCAACAGTAGTTGGATTAATACATAGTTACAGATCAAATTATTCAATCTCTAATAATTAATGAACTATCAAATTTAGAAAATTCATCTCATGATGAACCGTAGTGAAATTTTATAATAACTACACTGATTCCAATATATATAAATATATACTTACATATCTCCCTCTCTGGCTCTCTATAATTTGTTTATTTGGTTTTATGATTTAATTATTATATTTATAATCATTTTATTTTCATTTACATCTAATGTAACAATATTAGGCTATGTTACATAGTATCCCATACCAATTTGGGTAACATTATATCCAAATATTTCAATATTTTGAAATCTCTAACACCAGTTGGAGTATTTTTTATATACCTTATCTATTTTTTAATTTGTTAATATAATTCATTATTTACAAGGGATATCATGTCGTGATGTGAAAAAACAATTTTGTACTACAATAGACATTGTCTACCATGCATTAAATTTAATCTGGGGGGGACATATCCTAATAATATAGTGTCCATTTTCCATATAACTAAACTAGGAAAATGCCTAAATTAAAATATATATTTTAGCATGTTGTAACTCTAAAGATAAATATTATTTTAAAAAACATATATAGGTGTATATTTTGTGTATCGTGTTATTATTTCAACATTAATTTTTTTAAATTGTTTCAGATAATGTTATGAATATTTATTTTACCTCATTGAAATTATAATTTTGTGAGGTAACTAATTTTTCCATTCCAATACATGGGTATTATATATATTTTCATTCACATTATATAGGGTTATTTTGGTCATTTATGACATTTTCATTCTTATAATTATTTTAATGATATTCATGGGTTATTAAAGGGTTATAGAGACCCATGATAAATAATGAAATTAATATCATTATTTTAAAATGTAAAACATTTTATCACACAAATATTATTATTGAGAATCAGCCTATGGGATTATTTTCATGGGTTACAATCAACAAAAAAATATATATATTACAAGAATATTCAATAATTATAGATAACTTCTAAACACAATGAAAATTCTTTGCATAATTTATAATAAACTCATCTTCAAATATTAAATATTAAATAATATATTAATATAATGAGATTAAACGCAATTTTCTGGATAGATAAATATTTCATCAGGATTAGATAAAAAATATAAGTAAAAATAATATGCATAAGATAAATATCAGCTTATCATACAACTTTTGTCTGTTTAAAAGGATATGGGATACAAAAATCCAAACATGATCAACATGAAAAAATAATATTCAAAACAAGTTTTATAAAAATTAATCATAAATCTTGAATAATTCATGAAAATTGTTAAAATTTATTGAATCTATTAACTATTTCACAAATAGTACAATAAGGAAACCAAATATTCAGGATCCACACCATAAAGTGCCATTTTCAATAGAAACTGAAACATAATCATGGTAAAATTTCCCCTAATATTTAACATATTCATTAGAGAGAGATCGAGAACCCGACTTGTCTTCGTACATACAGATGAGTCCCCCCCAAAAAATCATTCACTTTAATGTCATAAATAAAAAATATTAATAAAATGGATTTTGTAAAATATTTACTTTAAATTAGTTAATTTTCATGGAGATTCCATGAAAATAAAAATGTATTACAGAAAAAATTTATATCTAAATTCATTCAAATTTTGTAGAATAATGTTACCAAAGGAATAAAAATTAGTTTCATAACATTTCCAAATTTTATAAAATAAAACATTTAATTAAATTGATTAATAGTGAAATTTTGATCTCAAGAAATAATCACATAGAAAAAGAAAAATGATTGTTCATCTATAAAACATAAATCAAATGTAGATAGAATTTTTTTGATAGATATTTTCCAAAATGAAAGAAAATCACATATATGTTTCTTGAATGTCATTTTTTTCATCATAGTATAAGCCATAGTTTAGAGTCTCTTTTCAAATGACCTTTTTTTAAATATTAAAAAAATGAATTCAATGGAAAGGATTTGAATTAAAAACATATTCATTAGATATATATATATATTGTAGTACAATTTAATATTGAATTTTTATTGATCATTAGAAAATAAAATTAATTAATAATTTATATGAAAAGGGGAACCATTGAATTACCATATCCCATACATTTTCTATTAATTTGAATGAATTTAATTTAACCACTTGTATATAGTATATAATAAAATAAATACATATTTCATAATATTATTTTGTTATATATGTTGGGCGGAGAAAAAAGGGAAGGATGGCAAGAGGGGGGGTGAATTGCCTTTTAAAAAATGATTAACAAATTAAAATCAAAGTAAAGAATGCAGCGGAAATAAAAGAGGCAAGACACGCAATTGATAAAGGAGTTCGGCCAAAAACCCGGCCTACGTCTCCGCTCCCAACTAAACCGTTGAGAGATTCCTACCGCTTGCTTTTCAATGGTTTTAGCAAGAAACCCACTAGGCTTTGAGGTAGCACTAGAACCTATTACAACTTGCTTTTGGTGGTTAAGCAAGAACCCACTTGCTTTTAATGGTTGAGCAAGAACCCACTAGCCTTCTTACAGGTGAAGGCTATCTCACCTATGACACAAGCCTTTTAAAAGGAAAGGCTTGAAGAAACCTCTTCACACCTTAGTGGTGATGTGAAACCCAAAAGAAAGAGGGATGAGAAAAGGTGTTGGGGTTTGTAGGCACAAACCCAAATTTAAAGCTCAAAATAAATATACAATAAAAAACCATATATGAGAAGAATACTTGGGCGCCTTTGAATTATTGGAGATGTTGAAGGCCGCTTCCAAGCTTCTTTGAAGGAGCTCCTTGGATGTGGAAGTTGTTGGAGCAAGGTGGGTTCCTTGAAGGAGGTCCGCC
Organism: Viscum album; assembly: GCA_963277665.1. Taxonomy (NCBI): domain Eukaryota; kingdom Viridiplantae; phylum Streptophyta; class Magnoliopsida; order Santalales; family Viscaceae; genus Viscum; species Viscum album. The sequence continues at coordinate 1,913,120,860 of OY728125.1, read as the reverse complement.
GGAGGTATGCCAAATGATGAACAACGTATCTGTGGGCTTTGTATATAATTCGGTTAGTGTCCGGGGCTTCCTCAGCCTTTATTTATAGGCATGGAACCCATTGGGGGCCTTCGGAGCCGTTGGAGAGGTCTTCGGAGCCGTTGGAGGCCAAAAGAGGGTTGACAGGTCAAAGCCAACGGCTAGTTTGACTGGGCTACCGGCTGGCCGGTACAGCTCCACCGGCTGGCCGGTGCCTTGGCAGAGGAGAAGAATTTTGGTCCAGGCTCCACCGGCTGACCGGTGGAGGAGCCACCGGCTGGCCGGTGGGGAGACAGTAGCTGGCCCATTGGTCTGGGTGCCACCGGCTGGCCGGTGACAGAGCCACCGGCTGACCGGTGGAACCTGGCAGTGGGCAATGCCTCTGCCTGGTCCACCGGCTGGCCGGTGCTATCACACCGGTTGGCCGGTGGACTGTAATTCAGTCCACTTGAGATTCTTTCTTGGGCCAACTTCTTGGAAACCTTGTGCCTATCATTCAAAAACACTTCAAACAAGGTTAAACACATATGAAAGTGATTGTGATCATGAAAATCAAAGAGCGAGGGGAACGAGAGGTACAACAATCTCCCCCTATTTTGATGATCACAATCACCAAAAAAAATGTAAAAACTTAAATTAAAGGCATGCTTTCATGAATAAAATGAAATGTAAAGCAAAGCATGATCAAAAAGGTTTCTCCCCCAATCAATCAAGAAATTTCTCCCCCTTTCTTATTATCAAAATAGAATGGGGAATAAAACTTGATTGAGGGAAAGGGTTTGAAAAACTAGATATGAGAATTGAAAGATCAATTGAGATTTTTGAAATTGAAATGAAAATTTGAATAACAGTTTGAATTGAAAGTTTTGAATCAAAAAACCATTTAAAATTTGAAATTTGAAACCAAATGAAATTTTTGAAATTAAGAGATTTGAATCAAAAATGAATTTAAATTGAAAAATGAATCGAAAGAGATTTTTGAATTTAAGAAAATTTCTCCCCCAAAATAAAACAAAAGATCATCGGGGAAACGAAACTATTTTTGGCCCGGAGAGACTCGCCAGTAGGGATTTTTCAATCCATACTTGTTTCATGGCGGGTCTTCTCCTATAAAATTTGTCTGAAAAGTAAATAGATTTAGGCATACCATAACGGGCATTTTTGCAATCACACTCATAAATGAGGTGCCCGGGTTTCTTACAATAATTACAAAATTTAAAACTAGAGCTCCCCCATACAAAAATAGTTGGAGCATGGGAGGAGGAAGCTTGCTTGGAATAGCCAAGCCCTTGGGTGGTTCGGGAAACGCGTTGGGAACCAAGTAAATTGTTCAAATTTTGTTCCCCTTGGGTGAACTTGGCTAGAGTTTCTCTAAGGTCCTTGATGGTTGATTCCAAAGAATCAACATTTGGGAAATTTTGGATTTTTAGGGAGAGTTCCTCCTTTTCTTTGAGATGTTGTTCTTTTTCGGAGGAATGTTTTTTGAAATTCTTTTTCAAAGAAACAAATTTTGACGATAATTCATGAAAACCTTTTTCTAGTTGGTCTCTAGCGTGTGAGAGTTCTTCATAAGATAGATGATTAAATGAATTAGAAGAACTAGAGGAGGAAGAAGAGGAAGAGGAGGAAGATACCTCATGTTTTTCCATTAGGAAATTATTACCATTGTCGCTCGAGGAGAAGGAAGAGAAGGAGGATCTATCACTCCAAGTTTTCTTTAAAGCCTTCTTCTTATTCTTCTTGGCCCTTTTCTTGTGAGGTGGGAAAACGGGCTTGATCTTTTCGTCGGGTTCTTGCTTTTGATCGGATTCTTGCTTTGGAGCCTCGCTAGTACCTTCATAGGTTTGTTCTAAAAATTTGCAAAGATCGTGTGAAGTAGAGCAAGTAGAAATTCAATTAAAAACATTACGGTCAAGACCACAATGAAGAGCGTTCATGGCTTTGCCATCAAGCTAAAAATAAGCAATGTCATTGGGGGTCCATTTAGACTCATCGGGAGAGGAGAGGGAAAATCCTTGCATAACAATTTTATAAATTGGATAACCAATACTTTTTAAAAAAGTAGTCATGCGGGTTTTCCAAAACGAATAGTCGGTTCCATCAAACAATGGAGCATGACCCAATGAATGACCTTCGAGGGTTTGAGAAGAAGAAGCGGTAGAAGCCATCAAAAAGGATCTTTAATTTGAAACAGGTTAGGGAATTATTCAAATACTCGCTCTGATACCAATTGTTGGGCGGAGAAAAAAGGGAAGGATGGAAAGAGGGGGGGTGAATTGCCTTTTAAAAAATGATTATCAAATTAAAATCAAAGTAAAGAATGCAGCGGAAATAAAAGAGGCAAGACACGCAATTGATAACGGAGTTCGGCCAAAAACCCGGCCTACGTCTCCGCTCCCAACTAAACCGTTGAGAGATTCCTACCGCTTGCTTTTCAATGGTTTTAGCAAGAAACCCACTAGGCTTTGAGGTAGCACTAGAACCTATTACAGCTTTCTTTTGGTGGTTAAGCAAGAACCCACTTTCTTTTAATGGTTGAGCAAGAACCCACTAGCCTTCTTACAGGTGAAGGCTAGCTCACCTATGACACAAGCCTTTTAAAAAGAAAGGCTTGAAGAAACCTCTTCACACCTTAGTGGTGATGTGAAACCCAAAAGAAAGAGGGATGAGAAAAGGTGTTCGGGTTTGTAGGCACAAACCCAAATTTAAAGCTCAAAATAAATATACAATAAAAAACCGTATATGAGAAGAAGCCTTGGGCGCCTTTGAATGATTGGAGATGTTGAAGGCTGCTTCCAAGCTTCTTTGAAGGAGCTCCTTGGATGTGGAAGTTGTTGGAGCAAGGTGGGTTCCTTGAAGGAGGTCCGCCGGAGGTACGCCAAATGATGAACAACGTGTCCATGGGCTTTGTATATAATCCGGTTAGTGTCTGGGGCTTCCTCAGCCTTTATTTATAGGCATGGAACCCATTGGGGGCCTTCGGAGCCGTTGGAGAGGTCTTTGGAGCCGTTGGAGGCCAAAAGAGGGTTGACTGGTCAAAGCCAACGGCTAGTTTGACTGGGCTACCGGCTGGCCGGTACAGCTCCACCGGCTGGCCGGTACCTTGGCAGAGGAGAAGAATTTTGGTCCAGGCTCCACCGGCTGACCGGTGGAGGAGCCACCGGCTGGCCGGTGGGGAGACAGTAGCTGGCCCATTGGTCTGGGTGCCACCGGCTGGCCGGTGACAGAGCCACCGGCTGACCGGTGGAACCTGGCAGTGGGCAATGCCTCTGCCAGGTCCACCGGCTGGCCGGTGCTATCACACCGGTTGGCCGGTGGACTGCAATTCAGTCCACTTGAGATTATTTCTTGGGCCAACTTCTTGGCAACCTTGTGCCTATCATTCAAAAACACTTCAAACAAGGTTAAACACATATGAAAGTGATTGTGATCATGAAAATCAAAGAGCGAGGGGAACGAGAGGTACAACAATATAATCATTTTTACTCATAATTGATAATTATTACTTATAACTATATTGTGTAGTTCTCAGACATTTTCAAAATTGGTTGTCAGTAATCGTGACCACTTTCAACCAGCTTTATAATTTTGCTGTTGTTAATTATTCCACCCAAAAAGAGAATCATTACAATATCGTAAAAGGTACTTAAATTCATTATTTTTATTTAACTATAAAATAATTTTATATTAATTTTGGATATTATTCTTATAGATGATGTCAATAAAGAGTATGTATCAGTGGTTCCTAATAAACAAACATTGACATCAGAATTAAAAAATTTATGTTTAATATTATATAACTCAAAGAATAACATTATATACATATTTTTATCAAAAATTATTGGAAGCAATATTCCCATTTTCACCCATGATATATCTTTATATCCTTGTGGAAGTAGGTTTCCAATTTATCAAAATAAGAATAAAGCACATTTAATGGATGATTATGAATTGATTTATTTGTAATAGCATAGTAACATATAAATAATTACCTTACATAGTACATATTAGTTTAAATATTATTATTTTAATGTATTAGTATAATAATATAACATATATATGTTATTAATGAATATGAATAAATAATTTTTTCCTCTATGTGTCTTTCTTTAATGGTAAAATTTATAGCGTTTGTTTATTAATATAATTACTAACATTTAATAAAAGTATACATAATAGAACAATTTTAATATCCTAAAAAATAAAAATTATCTATTATAATCGGTGGTAGAAGAATCCCTAAAAGGATTTAATTGTTGACAGAATACACATATCCATAGAGGTATTAATATGAATGAACACATATATGAATCTTTTGTATTCGTTCTAGGGGAAAAATTGTATAAAATTTTAATTATTATAGAACAATAAATATCTTATAAATTTAATTATGATATAATAAATTCCCAATTATAATAATCGTAATATTATTTTTCGAGAAAAAACCATACACTTCATGGAGGTTGTAGTTACAATGCATAGACGAATTCCAGTTTTTTTCATAATGGAAAAAAGAAGATTTTGTTAATAATTATTTCGATGGAATAATAAAATAAATTATAAAAAATTATTTATTAAATATGAATAATAGAAATTAATTTGGAGTTTCATTAAATTAATGAACAATTTTATGGAAAGTTATTACTCACATTGTGTACATCGGCATTCCCATGGAAAACTCATTCAAGATCAATTTATTTGGGTGATATAATGTGTACAGAAGAACAAGTCGGTAATAGATTAATATAGAGTATGAAATATGGGTAATGATTCATGAGGAAATGGAATTTTTTGTTCTATTTAGGGGTTTGGAGAGGTCCCTTTTAAAAGTATTAAGAAAGTGATTTTTAAATATTTCATATTATTTTAAAGATAGCACATGGTTCACATGTCAAGTATTTCCAAACATAGAAATAATGATTCAAATGATAATATAAGGTCTATAATAATTAAGTCACACAATTTGAAACATAGTTTTTTCATGTTAGAAGCGTTTTATACTTAAATTCTTATTTTTATAATTTTAGTTTTCACATCGATAACTCATTTCTACCTAAGTAATTTTCCATTTATGAAAAAAATGAAGTGATAATTATTAAATAACATGGAACATAAAAAAAAATTGATTTTATATTATCCTAATTCTTAATGTGTTAAAACTTCAATTTTAAAATAATTAGTATATTGTGTATTAAAAATTATTTTCATCGAAGTAGTATCTTATGTTCTAAAATATAAAAAATTGGATTATAAACTAAAAAAATTAACATATAACTTCATTTATAAAATATTTATTTATTCTATGAATGGGTTTATCAAATAATTAAGTCCTCCTTATACAGTAACAGTATTTTGAAAATCATGGTATTTGTAGGGAAATGAATATTCATTATTATCATAAAAGTGTTTAGTAAAAATATAAATAATTTTTCATACATTAATTTTCACATTATATGTTAAAAAAATTTCATTTAATATAATTAAAATTATACAAATTAAATATTTATCGTTTGAATGAAAATATCAAATATATGAATGAACTTGTATTATTGAAAAATGACATTTTAAAAGATTATTTGTTCTATATATTATTCCATATCAATTTCTAATTTATATTTTTATAATATAATAATATTTTGATTCTGGTAATTTTAATGTGTTAGGATAAAATATAAAATATGCGATGAAATAGCTCCATGAAAAAAATATTGGTTTTCTGCTGAATTTGCATTGATGAAGAAAATTAAAATTCTATTTTTTGTTCTAAAATTAAAATTTTCTAGTTCATTGATATCGAAATCCATATATGAATTTTTTAAATGCATTATATAATATATTAATTATATTATTATAAAAAATTTTAAATAATTAATTAATGTATATAAATATCATATTTTAATATCATATTTTTATTTCATAAGGAATTTTTCATTTTTCATATTATTTATTTTTCTTAATTCATTCAACTTTTTTTATATAATCCTAATTACTAGTTTTGTATTTCTTTTGGATTTAATCATGGATTGAGATGATCAAGGGGATTTAATAGTAATTAATATTTTATTATTTTATTTTCCATTTTATCTAATTGATTTATTCAATTTTGTTGGATGTATTAATATATTGTGAGTAATAATATATATAGTGTAGTATAATGTTTTACACCCCTCTTTAAAGTGTTCCATTCATGAATGAAAAATATATTTTTGGATTAATTAAATATTATTTATCTTGTTTTTAGATAAATTTATTATCATTTGACCTAAAAATTCATAATATTATAATAATATAGTTTTTAAAAAAAATTGAATCCTAAATACCTAAGGTGATATATTCTATTAATTTAAATAAATTCTATCCAAATAATATTGTTCAGGACCTAAAAATGGAAATATATTCAGGAATATAAATGATATTTATGACTCTCAATAAAATTAATATAGTGTAGTCATCCTTACACACATGAGAAACAAATTTTTTCCTCAAAATATTCTTATCCTAATACTGGATTTTCCACTAAAAAATCTGTGATATGAGACTATTTTTAAAGTGTACCAAGACCCATATAATATAATTACTTCTTAAGGAAATATATAATAATTATTTATTTGATAAACTATCATCAGTTGATAAGAATTTTGAATTTCATAATAATAAAATTCTTTTTAGGGAGACAACCAGCCCATTTCCCAAAATACTATAAATGTATATAAAATGAGAATAATGCAATTTTCACAAATTAATATTGTATTAAAAAATTAGATAAAATAATCATATAACTACATATAGTTCATAATAATTAAATATATATAGTCATTAATGTGATGATTTAATGTCCCCAAAAGACACTGTAGGTACAACTTAGTGGGTTAAATAGTTGACAAATATAATTATTATAGTTCTTAAGTGTATGACAGGTGTTCACTATTCCAAAATATTATCTACCCCCACATCTGTATCTTTGGATTCCCTGGACATCATGATTCTTGGATGATTTTGGTTTGCATAATTCTTTTTATCAATTGGAATATATTGTTGAATTGAATAATGTCAATATTTCCAACTTTATTATATTAAATTATAAGTTTTATATTCACATGAATTATTTTTAATATGTGCATGTCTAAAAAAGTATTTCATATTCATCAAAAATTTGAAATTATTTTCCCACAGTTAACATAGATAAAATATATTAAAATTCAATTAGAGTAATTCTAATGGATCTTTGTCAAATAATTCTGAAATTATAGAATTTTAATATTTCTTCCTTCATCATCTTAATCACCTAAACCTCTTGGGGACCCTTATTTTTCATCAATAATGTTTTTGGGAATTCTACAATGTCTATTTTGTAAATTGTTATTAATTATATGTGGTTCCATATAATCCTAATGCTTCTTCATTCAGTTATTATAACATTGGGATTATCATTGGAAGTCTCTCAATGTGCATTAAATACATTTATATCATGATTAATTTTGGATTCATCCATTATCATAAACTAAAGGAATTAATCTTGAGTTATGAACAATTAGAACCATTTGATTATTAATGTTTGATAATTAAATGATAAATTCTACATTAAAATATATACATATTTTATTTTATTTCAATTCCATCTAAATCTCCCTTGGTTCACTATAGGATTGTTTAGGTTGGTTTATTTTACATTATGTAACCTATTTCTATAACAGACTAAATTCTTCACAATGTATTCTATAGATAATATCAGTAACCAAAGAATAACTTATATAAATAACTATATATCTATGCCTTTTTTACAAACACATCTTGAAATATAATTATGATTGATCTCATACTCATCCATCCATTTTTTTAATTTTCTACAATGTTGGATAATTTTTTCTATGACAACATTCATGTTCCATTATCCAAGCATGGATGTAATTTGTATGAGAAATAAAAAATTTCTAAATAAAAGAAAATATCTAGAATTTATTCTATACATTAATGTATCCTAATAGTTTTGAAATACTTTTCATCTCATCTTAATACCCAAAATACCTAAAATAATTATTAAATCTAACATATAGGTTTATGTATATCATCGAAATTATCATTAACCATAACCTATACATCATTAATGACATTTTGAACTCATAATTTATCTTCAACCGATAAAATCCTAAATTCTGAACTTATTTATAAATTCCATTGAAACCAATAATAGTGACTAATGTTAAAAAAATTAATATAATAATTTTTCATGATATAACATTCCATCAGAAATTTTTTTCACAACATAGAGGGTAGATTTTTAGTGTCTTAAACTATTTTATATATAAATAATAATTTAAAATATTTATCATCATTTATTCATATCCTATAAACTTATAACACACTTCTAAACATCCCATATGATAGAACCATATTCTAAAATTTTGGGGAAAACATAATAATGGCGTGTGATAAAATTATCAGGAAGGAATCAATATTTATTTCTTCATGGATGAGTTCCTAAGAATAAGATAAAAAATATGAATCGGTGTAATATCATATAATCTTGAAACATATAGAAGATTCAAAGGACATGGAATAATAAATTCATTCTACATAATATAAACATGGTAATATGATATCCATGACAAAGCTAAGAAACATTCAACAAAAACATGAGTAATGGAAGAATAAGAACACAATTCTTAGAATCATTTAACTATAGAAGAAATATTAACAATTTGTAACATTTCATTAATGAGTCACACCATTATTTATCATGATTATGATAATAAAGTCATACTAATGAATAAAATATCAATGATATATTGATTTATCCAATTAATAATAGAGTTATATAAACTATTCTATTCCGTTTTTTATTCAAATAAAGGATGTACAAATGAAAAAAAATTGGTCACGGGGTATAAAGTAATGGAGGCCTAGGTAATACCATTATATCATGTTCAACCCCACTATATTAGATTAAAAATATATTTATATGTAAATTGATAATATAACCACAATATTTCTGAGAAGAAAGATAATTTGAAGCCTTGTTCCACTCTATCCAAGTGTCACTGAACACAATTTTGTTGTTAATAAGAGTTTTTCAACTCTTGATGATGTAGGAAATTGACCAATGTGCAGTGACTTGGCTATGAACATATTCCCGAATGACTAAGGAGTCAATTTCCAACTAGGAAGGGATGACATCCATCTAGATGAATAGATTGAGCCCTTTTAAAAACTCTTTGTCCTTCTCATGGAGGGAATTTTTGTTACCATTGTGAGTTGTCAAGGGAAAAAACACTCCCACTATAATCATAAACCAGACCCCCCTCCCCCTTGAATGTCACCTAGAATGCAGGAACCGTCCATATTTTTGAGTGTGATATTTCATCTCCACTATCAACCATTTATATAAACTCTACTTGAAAATCATCCAAATAGTGAATCATAAAAATCCCATATAAATAAATAAGGTATTAAAAATTGTTTATATAAAATGTTTTCATTGTTCCTAAGATTCCATTTAGTAAAAAATGGTTTCATGAAACAATTAAAGGAATACTAATCACCTTTATATGAATAAATAATTCATGGTTATAATTAATTGATGGCATAAATTTCAAAAAATGATAAATAAGAACACCATGAAATAAATATAGTCAAATTAAAAACATGGACACCATAAATAATACCATAATTAAATTGAATTAAACATTGATATTTGAAAGATTGATTTTTCAGAGAGAGATTTATTTTAATTTTTTGATGAAAATTTAAAACAAATCACAAATTTTTTTCTTGATACTTTTTTTAATTATATATGTAAAACACATAGTTAATAGTCTATTTTCAAAAATAATTATTTTTTTAATAAAAAAGTGAATGGGAAAATATTCAGACATGACTATAAATTTAAATTATACTTTAACAATGGTTAAAAGGGGAAAAATAATTTATAATATATTATTTAGTGATTATATGTAATAAAATTTCAAGAATATGTCATATAACTCAAAGTAAGGCGTTTCAGATTCCAAATACCTTACAATTAAACTTAATTACCATTGACTTCTATTAACATCTTGTATCATGATGTTTGAAAAAATGTATTACCTAATTGAGAACCTTTTTCTTATATACAATGTTTTATAATATTCATTAAGAGAAAATTTTAATACTTATATTTGTTGGTTACTATCCATTTTAAATATTGGGTGTGGTTATTCTAGATTTTTTCCACCTAGTTTCATAATCATTGTGTAATTATTCACTATTCTACCAAATTTATCCATTCACATATCATAAAAGGTTCAATTATTAATGTATATTATTTACTAGAAATTTTATAATCTTGTTTTATGGGAGTTTTTGTTATAATTCATAATGTCAAAATCTATAATCATGTTGTTTTAGTAAATTTTAATGAATGAATATTGGTATATTAATTAATGCATTTAATATTATATTTACCACTCAACACGTAAAACAAAATAATTATTTAAATATCTAATAAATATCATTCAATAAATTTAATAGCTAAATTCATTCATGATATGCATTGATATTATTGTTCAAGTAGCCCAATAAACTATCATAAATAAGAACATAAAATAATAAATGGATGGTTATGAAGTGATTTAGATGTTATATAAATATACTAGAAGAATAATTAAATTTCTATATTTATTATTGATATATATATAAATTTTAATTACTTTAAATAATATGATATCCTAAATAAACAATCTATATAATACATAGAAATCCTTTTTTTCATAGTATTCTATTTTTTGATGGTTAAATATTAAATGGTTTATATTACTATATATTATTAATAAGATATAAAATTTGATATAAAAGTATATTTATAACACGAAATATAGAATTTTAATATATAAAAAAATCATAAAATCTGCCATGAAATGATGTAATGAATAACAAGATATTTCATTCCTTAGAGGGAGTAGTCTGCACATATGATTGGGTGAAAATGTTGTTTTTTATATAGTGGGAGAAATGTATAATGTGGTCTCATTTAAATAACTAAAATATATTTTAAATAACATTACTATTTAATAAATTTTACATAGTATCATCTATGTATGGTCATTATAGAAAATGAAACATGATACTTTATGGAGGTTGTAATCCGCACACACACAGACGAATGTTTTCTTTATTTTCCACAATTGAATAGGGGAAAATGTATTTAATAGTTACTATATTATAATAATAAAATTCATTTTACAAATAATTATAATTATATTACATGATAATTATTAAAATTATTTTCAAAATTAAGATAATAATGAAATAAATTATTGAAAATAAGTACCACAGTATTGGAAATGGGAATTTATGTAGAGAAATCCTTGTACTGGGTTGAATTATTGTATTATATTTTAAAACAGAAGAAAAAGAAGGAGAATTGGGTTTCCAGGGGTAGTAATAAGGTCATATTTGAAGGGGAAATTGAATATTTTGAGTGATTTGGAGTAGTTATTAGAGGTCTCTTTTATATGTTGTGATATTAACATTTATGTTTATATTTGAACATAATATAAATGGAATCAAGGTTTCACAAGTGAAGTGTGTCAAATAATACACAAAATGGATTGAAATACGATATAAATTCTATAATCTCTCAAAAACTCATTTTTAATCTATTTTTTACTTGTCTCAAGAAATTTACACAATACTTATTACTTTTAACCTTTTTAGATTTGATTGTGGTGGATGTTCTTAAGTATGTAATTAATATTTTGTTCCTAAAAATTATTATTCTTATATAATATGGGATTTTTTAAATTAATCTATTTTATTTTATACAAATTTTAATGTAAATTTTAATTGTGTTTGGAATAATATATTTATAGTGTATTATAAAACAATTTTTATGAAAAAAGTAACATAGATTCTGAAATATAAAATATATGTAAGTTAAATAAATATATTACATAATTTATTATAGGCCTTATACAAATTATTCTTATAGATAACGGTTTCCAAATTCCGAAATTCACTGATTCATACTTATATAATAATAATTTTAAAAATATCCATTATATTAATAAAAACTATATATTATGCTATTCACCAAAAAAATAAATCTTTTTAGAAAATATCAACTTTGTAGGGAATGTTTAATTATGAAATTCTATGTTGATTTTTCTAAAATTTATCAAGTTATATTTTTTGAAATTATATATTTTGTTTTATTATTACCATATATATATATATCTAAATATATATATATGTATATTATTTTTTATAAAAATCCTATTGAGAAATATGTTTTCCAAATATTTTTTTATATAAATTTATAATTAAAATATTTTTACTTTTAATTTATATTATAGTTATTAAATTATTATCTTTAGAATAAAATATGAAATTCATAATAAAACATTTGATTGAAAAAATGTGGCTGTTGTTCTAAATACACTTCAGAAACTTCTTGTGAATTAATAATTTTTTCTCTAATTTATTTAAAATAGTCCATTAATGTTAACATATTTATTTGAAATTAATATATACATCACATAATATTTTAATAACATCTATTTTATAATAGATCTACATTATGTCTATATATATATATAATTAATACCTTATTAATATTTTATCATTAGATATAAAGTTATTAAATTGATAATAAAAAATAGAAGACTTCAATTTAACCAATGGATTTATATATAATAACCATATTTGAAAAGCATAATTTATAATGGTATGATTCTATTCTAATATATAGGCTTACTAAATCATTTCTTCATTATATTCCCACTTTTTATGGTGTAGTTAAAATTTCATTGGATAATTTTTTTAGTTATTTCTCATTTTGTGTTAATTTACATCATTATAGGTTTTTATTTCTTATTTTTATTCCTTAAATATGAAAATGATCCAATGTATTTGCTATTAATGATTATTATATTTGATTCTATATGTTTTTTCATAATAATTTATGAACTCTTAATGAATTTATTCATCCAATGTGAGTGTTAATCCATTTTATTCAATTATTAGTATAATATGAATTGGTATAAATGATTATTTTTTCGAATGAAAAACAAAATATTAGTTTTCATCATATTTTTAGTGATTATTTTCAAGTCAATTTAAAATCCATTGGGAAAAAAGGTATATATTTTTAATCTTCTAGTTTCAAAAAATATTAGGATTTCTAAAAACATAAAGTGTTACTAAAATAATTTGAATTGTCAGTTTTTTATAAAAATAAGATTAATTTGAAAAAAATTAAAATTATTGGGTAAATTGATTGAACTATTTTTATACATTTTGGCATTGAGGCACTTCCCAACATCTAATTTTTTTTGAAACCCCATGTTAACAAAAAAAATTCAAAAATATATGTATATTACAAGACTAATTATCCTTCCATAAATAAAAATTTCAAATTATTGGATGATTATTCGTCATGATAATTATAGTGGGTGAATTTTTATTTATGGTACCATCAGGTGATATTACCACGAATTAATTGTTGTGGAGACATACTTGTGATTTTGGGAATTTCATGAATACATTACAATTATTATACTTATGCAGTTCCACTCATTCATAAAAAAATAGAGGAATTGATATTTCCTTATCATCAGAAATTAGTTTACGAACTTATGTGTAAGAGAAAAAAATGTGGATATGATTTCTTTTATTACAATGAAGAAAGGTTTGATTTTTAGGTTATCTTTTTTATTTAAAATCGTACAATATGGTTAATTAATTTATCCCTCCATTTCAATCAGTAGATTTTATAATTTTTTCCTCTCTTAATAAAAAACATATCCTTTTAAACATTTGATCCCTAATGGAATGTCCTCATGATTATTGAGGATTAATTTATATAAAAATTACTACTTCAATGATTATGGGTATGACACATATAATTTGGATTAACCATATCTCTAATTAAATGGTCTAGAGTGATGAGTCAATTTTTTTCTTAAGGTCTATTGTAATAGGTATAGAAATGATGGTCAATGAAATTTATGCATGACGAGAAAACCATTGTATTATAATTTTACATTAAGAATAATTTTTATTTGTTGACATGTAAATGTTTTATGATTATGAAATTCATATTTTTGAAATTATTTTTATAGGTATAATAGTAAAATTCATCCTTTTTTAGATCATGTATTAATTATTTTTTGAGTTTTTAATTTTTCACATGTAATAAAAAATGGTTATGTGTCGGGGAGATTCATAATAAATGAAAATTAATTTTTTCTATTTTTATAGACATAGAATTTAATTAAATTGGAAATTTGTATCTATATGATTGAAATTCATTTTTTCATTATTTAGGGTTAATTTTATGATTCTTATTGATAAATAAAAATATTTTGAATGTTTTGGAAAAAATGGAAACATACATGATGTGTAACATACAAGATCATTATAGAGCATAGTGGACCGTGTACACACCGTATGGATTTTAACTTTTTATTAAATTTTACTTTGTTATAAATTATATCAACTTATACAAAAACATCTATCCCATTAAAATGATATAGATATGTTAGTGCATTTGTGGCCCAACACAAAGAAAGAAATAATTTATAATAAATTAAATAGAACGTAACGATTTATGCACATCTTGGATCTTCTCACAATACCTATTTCTTTTATGGATCAAACCTTATTGGGTTATGGAATTCATTATAACTATATAATTATAATAATAACAAAAATATTTATAAGAGAGACACATTTCTTACAAAGGTTTATTCCACTATCCATTATGGTAATATAGGAATCGATCATTCAAAAGTGATACTGATATTGTTTGTACTGAAACCACGATCCCCAATAATTATTTCATGAATATTTGAATAGGTATTCACCTAGAAGTAAATTATCAATAAAATTTAAATAGTTTTAGACTTATTCATCAGTTGATATCACTGTTATTATGATATTAATTTCCTCATAAAATATTAATAGACACGATGAAATTAAATTGAATGTATAAGTACATCATTCCCCTAAAGAGGACTTTGTAATGATAAATTTCTTCCCTAGATATTAACAAACACTATCTTCTTCCTCATCATCAATGAAATCAACCCCATGATATTTTATAGCAGTAATATGGTCATTAACTATTATTGAATATCCTTATTAAACTCTATAATAACATCCATGGATGATTTATTATTCTTATTATTGTATTTGTTTAAGGCCCCCATTATCCCTTTACATTATTCATCATATAAAATAAAATATCACTGCCAAAGTTTTGAATATTCTCTTTCCATTATTACATGACTTGTATAATATGCAACATGTTTCAAATATTTGAAAAATATATTTTTTTATTAATCATATATAATTTACATTTATAGATATACATGTATATAAATTATCAAATTATTCTCTTCTAAATTTCCTATAATATCAAAAAAAATTATTCCTTACTAAAACTCAAGATCATCAATTTATATGGAGAATGTTTCCTTAAATCATTATGAAGACACCATCATATTTTTTCACATGGTTTTTCTATATAAAATTCTCAAATAAAATCAATATTGTTGTTATATTTTAATCTAGTTTTTATACTAGATAATATCTATGTAAATATTTCTCTAATACTCAAATGGAATCTATATTCTTGTGATAAAATAATTTCACTAATTTTCCCCCAAAATATTTGATGCTCTGAAAATGACGTATGATTGAATTTAAAATATATAGGAATATCATGAATTTTTTATATTTATAGTGAATCATAATTTCATGATTTAATCTAATAATGTATCATGTTACTGTTATATATTGTATAAGGAAAATAAAATTTGTAATATCACATTTAAATATTAATTGTATACAGTATGGAAACTCATCACCAATCTACATTAACAATAAAATACGTACTTTTCATGAATTAAAAACACTTCATCCATTTTGGGTCAACAGACATCATTAATCCTAATAGTATAAAAATTAAAATATTTAAATCATATCATATGAAGAGATTACAGACATTTTTTAGGAATGAAATTTTTAATAATAAACCATTCCATGTGGTCTTAATGTCATATTTTGACTATAAAAATCTCAATAATTTATTCATTATTTATAATATTAAGATGTTATCTTCATCATTATCTCACTCATCTCATCTTATATTATATCGAGGAATCATTTGATCTCAATGATAAACTTCATTTGTCAAAACTAAAGAAGCATTAGGGTCAATACTAAATTATACGGTCAATTTAACCACTAAACTAATTCATACAAAAGATGAAATGTTCTTGGTAGATCCTAACTACTCATGATAGCTCAATGTTAATACCCGGAATCAAGTAACTCATATCTTGTGGATTAAATTATAACATTATCATAGATAAATGAATTAAATCCAATGCAGGAAACAATATAGTATTTTTGGAAAACAGGATACAAAAAAAATTCTACTGTTGAAATTAAAACATAATAAATAACATATTAAATCATTTAAGTACACCATCATTATCATTTAATATTAGTTATAATAATTTTCATAGAATCCTAGGAAAAAACTTATGATTGGTATGGGCTTAGATGATCAATAATAAAAATTGTACAGCAGAATCTATCATAAACCAACATAAACAATTAAGAAAAGGGAATAATTAAACATTTTTAACATTAATAAATAATAAAGAGCATAAAATGTTACGAATAAAATATTACCAAATAATTCCATATAAATAAAAAAATAAGAATTAAACATAACCATGGATATTATTTTAGTAGAATAATGTAATGGAATATTAATTATTAATTTTATAATGAAAATATTTCTAACAGAAGACATCAGAAAAATGACATCGAGGCCTTTCCCAAGATGTTTATATAAATGGGTAAGGCCCCTACAAAAACCTAATCTAGTTTATCTCGTGAGACCTACCGATTCATTGAGTGGCTATATCGGGAATCACCTGACACATACATAGTTCAATGAATTTCTTTTATAAAATTGGTGAATCATAATGATATTATAAATTCATATTAAAACTAGCATATAAAATTTAAATTATTTACACAATTAGTAAACATAAACATAATCTATCTAGAGTAATATAGTGAATGGTATCAAAATAAGTCATCCATTATCAAGTTGACCACAACCCATTTGATAAAATATTATAGATGGTATCATAAAAGATCATACACTATTTTTTATATCATCCAATAAATTATTTTCACGAACATTGAAATAGTATTATAAAATTATTGAGAAATTATTGATAGAAGTACAATATTAAAGTTAAATGTTTTATTAAAAAATCTATGAAATTGTAAAAGAAAAAATTTTCATTGAAAAAAATTGACAACAAGTATATGATTAATCAAAGCAATGGGTTTCATGATATAAAAAAATTATACTCATGTTGAAGAATATTTAATTAATACATTTCTTTTAAATTTTAAAAAAATCAATCCTTAAGACAGTAATTTTGAATAAATGTGTGAGAATGAAACATGTGAATAGAATATTTGTAACCCCTATAAATAAACAAAAAACAATTTGATACAAAACTACTAATAATAAAAATTATTTGGAATCATGATCATATAAAGACAAAATCAATTGAGTTGATGTTTAATATAGAGAATGAAAATTGGGTTAATAATTCCCATACCACTTTGTAACTCGTTGGACATTTTTTACAATAAATGTAATTATTATCAAATTAAACATTTAATACCATGAAGCTAAAGATACTCATGATATAATATATCAAATGGAATTATTCATACTCCACACACAATAAGTAGGTTGGGAATAATCCATATCTCATAAAAATAAAAGTGAGATGATAAAAACCCATACCTTATATCTGATGGTGTTTTGTACTTGTAAATAAGATCTTGGATAATTGAATTAAATTCAATAATTAATAAGTAAATTATATATTCAAAATTTATTTTATTTCCATTTCCATGTGTTCTAGAGTCCAATTTCATCATCCCGGTAGAGTTCATGTTCTTAATTATTCATGATGGATTCACATGTTTAGGTGTATTGAAGATCATGAAAAATTAGTGTAATCATCTTGAATTGAATTTATGTGTTACTAACAAACATAAATAAATTTAAATGTATTGATAAATGATTTGGGTATGTGGTATGAGTACGATTAATTAGATAAAATTCCAATCAAAATTATTTATTGTGTTTTTGTTTTTTTACATCCATTGTTATCATATTTCATTCGATTTAATATTATGTTTAAATATTGGATTCAGAATATTATAAAAATAATAAATTGTAAAATAAAATATAAATTGATCATAATAATGGTTTTATGACATGGATCGAAGGTGGTAACATAAAATGAAAACACATCATCCACGATGGTGATTACTCAACATTTCATGGATGAAGATTTCATTTCATGAATATAAAAGAGAGGATAAATGAATTTATGATTGATATTCTATTAACATAATATAATGGTAGTATATTTTTGATATATTAGTTATCATTAATTTTTCGGTAAATGAGGTATATAGATTACATGAATGGAAAGATAAATTAAATGAAAATAACAGTAAACAAAAAAGGATTTTACTTCAATAATTAATTCTCCTTGAGAACCTCTTTAAGGAATTTAGGAATGGTATTCGAGAAAGAAAAGCATATATGGGACATGGGGAAGAGGATTGGGAGTTTAATTTGGTAGAATATAAAAATTATCGATGGATTTTATGGTGTGAGTAGAAATGGTGTCCACGAATGGTATTTATAGTGGATAAGATGGGTTTTTATTTTTATTTTTTCATCTATTTATTATTTTTTCTAAGTAATATCAATAGTATAGATAATTATGACTATGTATAGTAAATAGAGCAGGTGAATTAGATATAATTTCTAAATACATCATCCATGACTCAACTATGAATCAAAAAGTCATGTATTTAATTATAATGTTAAATAACATAAATTACCATATTTCCAAATTCACAAAAAAATCATTTAAAAAAATTAATATTCTCGATAACGATTTTTTATGTATGTACTTAAAAAATATACTCCATTTTTTTAGACAATCATAAATATGAGATATTTATCTTTTATTTAAAATCATCAGTTACTCAAAAAATACTAATTTTAAAATTATAATTTTTTAAAACAAATTCAAAAATCAATTGGTCTCTCATTAAATTATAATATAATAATAATATAACAAAATATTAGTTTATGAATCTATTTTAATAAAATAAATATTTTTTAAATAATTATATTAATAAAAAATTGAAAATAAACAATTATGGTTCCCAAAATTTCAATACATAATTTATAATTTTAGAAACATTTATTTATATTTCTATGATATCAATATTTTAAATTTTCAGTCATAAAATAATTAATTTTTATTTATAATTTAATAGGTTAGGTTATTATTCTTTTTTCGTGATTACTAATCCTAAAAGCCATATTACTTCCTGAAAAGTCTTGTAAGTTTTCAATATTATATCAGGGACTATAACACATTGTTGAATGAAATATTTACTATAAGTTATGTGAAATATCAAATATAAATACCATAAAATATAGGGGTGTTACATTCTCCCATCCATAAATAATGTTTTTCCCCCAATTTAGTATTTATATATGAAATCATGGAATTTTAATTTTAAATAATATTCATGGAAATACTACATCATCAAAATGGTTAATAAAACATCCTCTAAAATTGAGAGAATGGAAAATGTGATGGTCACCACAAAACTATGATTTCCTATCGAATAACATTAGTGGGAATAAAAAAAGTTGACATATAATAGAAATTAATCTATCATGGTCTAATGTAGAGTGAGAGAGAATATGTTCTTTAGAAATTACAATATAAAAACCCATAAATTCATGATCAGTTAAAAGGCCATTTATTTCTTAGTAAGAAATTTAAATAGATTATGTTGTTATTAAAAAAAACTTCATTTATTGTTGAGGGATTATTTTATAATATATATTGTATCTTGAGAAAATATGATTACTTTATTTTCTTCCATTCTACTTTTATAATCTCATTTTTTGGAAGTGTATTTATATATTGAAACTACTTTTAATAAACTAGTATATTTATATTAATGCTACATTTTTTATATGTAATGATATTTTAACAAATCATATGGTTTTAAGGACAAATAATTACCCTTTAAATTATTATTGAAACTAAAAAGAATATAAAATGATATCAACATAAAATAATTTGAAAAGATTAACTTAATTCATTTAATAGGTAGTTAATCTTACGTATCATCCAAGACAATTCTATCCAAATTCAATGACCAAAAATTTAAAAGAAAAATTAATAAATTTCCAAAACCATAAAAACCTATGATTCCCCTAAAAAATATATCTCTTAATGAAACATACAATATACTTTTATAACTTAATATCATTTAATCATTTATGAAACATACATGCTTCAAGGAGTAAAATATATGGTTGTTGATTATATTTCTTAAATCCAAGTATCTAACAATCCCAATAACGATAATATAATCTATAAAATCATTAACCAATTTTATATTCACTAATATTACACCATAAAAATATTTTTATTTATATTATCAGATTATTTAGCACGTATTAACTGTAATATTACCTCTATAATGTGTTTTAAAAGTATCAACTTCGCACTGAATTAATTTTATTGGTACCACTTAACACACACTTCTAAATACTTAATGAAATAGTACTTGAGTACCTTCCATATATACTTCGTAATTATTTAAACCAAAATAATATTGACTAATATATTTATGTAACATAATTATTAATTCTAAAAACAAGAACAACATTCATAACACTTCATCAGTAGTAATTAAATAATATTGACATTCATAATATATATACTTCTATTTAATATTTCTTTGTCTCTTGGAAAATTTATTTGCATTGGTCCCCATATAATTACCGTTAATGAATTGAGAATTGTAAAATTAATTTTCCCATTATAATCCTGAAAATTGTGGCATACTTGTCTAAACATGATGTGAATTCCATTTTCATCTAAGAGTTTAAAAAGGTGTTTTTGTCCACAAGTGTCATGTGATGGAAAATAATTTATCATCTTAACTTCTTTTTCCATAACTATTCTTATATTCTTATTGTTCTCTTACTTCCCTCAAAATCCATAATACGTATATAATTACTTTATTTGAACATTATCACGTGATATTATATCCTCATATGATGAGATTTTTTCACACAGCTTTTCCATTCAAAATATTTTTACAAGGGGAAAAAATATTTGATCCTCTTAACTCTTTGTATCATGTTCTTGTGTATGGTTCATATTCCGTCTCTGGGGTTCAATTTCTAAATAAAAATATATAATAGATTATACCGCATTATAATGAAAAATAATCTATCACCTCATATCTAGTGAAATACTTAGCAAAAAATGGAAATATTTATACGTATCTATTCTCATAGTCATTTTCTGTATGGAATTCCCTTCAATACATATCCTCAACATGTGTCTTACGGTTATGTTCTATACTCTAGAGTGTCTAAAATATTGTTCCCATGGATTCTAGAAAACATTCTCTGATACCTATTTTCAGGTCCTCGACACCAATAGCGAATATTTGGTGTCGTACATTATTGTACATGAATATATACAATAATTAAATATCAAAGGAACAAAAATTTTAGTCATTTTGGACAACTACATACATACTTGAAATTGAGACTAAAAATTAATACCTGAAAAAACCACAGTGAATCCTTTGATAACAACATTATTTTTCTTTCTTATCAGCGATAAAAAACTTCATCACATCTTGTAGAAAAATAAAACATAATAAATAGGTGAAATTAGATGCTTAGTAAAACTAATCATATAGTAAAATCTATCATAAATATGAATTGACAATTTGACATGGTGTGTAACTATAAATAGATGACATTAAAACATAATACTTAGAAAACCATGTTGTTCATCTAAGATGATCGACTATATAAAAAATCACATGAGAATAAACCATACCCATATATATTCTACTAGTAAAATAATCGCATGTATTATCATTAAATAAAATCCTAAAGATAGAATGACCGATTCAGGACATCTTAAAAACAGCACTAATTCATCATCCAAAAAATCCACATATATGGGTAAGGCATATTCCAAAACATAGACTAGTTTACTTAATGATAACTATAGATGTTTCAAGGGGATATAGTGAGACCTAATGACACTTAATAATTCCATTTCATTATCATAAGGTTTGAAACATAATCAGAATATACATTAATATTGAAATAAAATTATGAAATGTAGATAATTTATCTAACAAGTAATCATAATCATAAACAATCCATCGTAATATGGATAATGGTATCAATATAGTACATATCCAGTTAAAATGATAATAATCCACTCAAATAAATATGATAGGTGGTATCATAAGATATCATCAACAACTAATCATATGATCTAATAAAGGGTCTTCTCATATATCAAAATACTCTAATAAAATCATTGATACATTCATGGGAGAAATACAGCTTTACAATAAAATCATTTATTTGAAATGTGTGAAATTATAAAAAAATCATGGAAAGAAACTCTTTTAATTTATTCATCAACTCATTATTTCTTCATATAATCAAACTAAATTCATTCATGCCAAATATTTTTTAAATAAAACATTTATTTTTAATTTTTCATAAAATAATCATTTAAGAGATTATTTTTAAAAAAAATCATGATGGTTAAATAAGATAATCCACTATGTGTATCTAAGATAAATAATAGTAAAACTAGTAGAAATAAGAATAAATATAATAAAAATTCATTTGAAACATAATCATATCATTATATAACCTTAGAGTACCAGATTATTCCAAATAATGGAAATTGGGTTATGAATTCCCACAACACATTGAATTTAGTGGGACCATATGCACCTTAAATGTAATAATTATGAAACTAAAAAATCAATACTATAAAGGTAAGTATATTTATGATATTATATATCATATTTTTGTATATATATACACCAAACAAGTGGAATATGTCATGAATAAGTCATATCTCATATAAATAATAGTGACATTACCAATAGCCATACTTTCTGTAAAAAAGTGATATTCAGTTGTACTTAACATCATAAATAATAAAATTATATTCTTTAATGAATAAATTACAAACCACTTATACATTTATTTTATTTCTTATAAATTTATTATGTTCTTTTGTAGCAATGTTTATTGGTTTTTGTGTTCAATTTCATCATTTAGATAGTGTTACTTTTCATGGCTCTTCACTATCAGTTCACTTGTGTAAATGTGTGGAAGCTCATGAAAAACAAATTATCAAAATTGCAATTATTAGTTATTAATTAACATTTAAAGGTTTTAATTATATAATATATCATTTGGTTATACATTATCATCATGATTTATTACATATAAATTAATGAAATTGATTTAACTTATTTTGGCTTTTTTTTACGACAATCATGAACATATTTTTTTATTTGTATAATTTTCCTATATTTTTTCATGAACATTAAATAAATTATAATATGTATAATAAATTATTTTTAACTGTAATAATCTTTTATGACCATCCATTGAGGTTGTTATAAAAAAAATTAAATGCATCATCCATGGTGGCGGTAATTTGGAAAATCACAGTTGTTGCATTCATTTTTAGAAGAAAATATTGAAGAGAATATACATGATGATGGATATAAAATTAACATAATAAAATTTAATTATATATAGGATAATATATTTAACAATTAATCTTGTATATTGGAGTTAATGGGAATATAATGAATTGGGAATAAATTTGAAAAAAAACTAAAAGAGAAAAAAGGGGATTTTTCTTCATCAAATTCATTTCCATGAGAACCTCCATAATTAACATAAGATTGGTATTTTTGAAGGAACAATAGGTACATAAAATTTAGAATTGTCTTGGTAGATTCATTAGAAGAAATAAGAAATATATAAGGAACAGATATAGTTAGTAGAAGATGTGGTGAGGGGGTAGTTATGGTGGAGGATAGTGGTGCTTTTTTAATATTTTATTCTTTTGTTTATTATTTTGGATCAAGGATATCAAATTTATTGATTATTGACGCTAATTAAAATAACTAAGGAGTGTGTATTTGATATCATTTACACATATATAATCCATTACTCAACCATTACTAAAAAATATATATATATTTTACAATGTTAACTGCTGTAAATTATCATATTTCATTATTCACCATAAATTCAAAAATTATCATAAATTATTAAAAATAACATATTTTTTTATTATTAGATTCCTAGAATTGCCTTAGTTTTATTAAAATAGTTATTAAATATGAGAATTTTAATGTTTAATTAAATTCATCATTTATTGAAAAAGTAATGATTTTAAAATTAAAATTGATTTTATGAAGCATTTAAAAATTCATTAGTATCTTAATAAATTGTCATATAATTTTAAGAAAACAAATTTTTTTTATGAATATAATATATGAAAATATATATTCTTTTAAAACATTATTTTAATTATAAAATTTTATATAAATAATTATATTTTACCAGAATACCAATAATAAATTTATTATTTTTAAAAAACTTATTTTCTTATTCAATGATATCAATATAGTTTATTCTCATTCATTAAAAACATAATTATTTCAATGGTGAGTTATTAAATTATCTTGGAATGATTATTATTCCAAATATTCACATTAAAATTGCCCCTATTATGTAATTATTCAAAAGTATATCATAGTATAAAAATCGGTGTTGCATGTAACAAAAACAATCGAGGCTGTAAAATTTCAATGAGACATACCAACAAATATTAGTGTGTTGAAATTGATATCCATTATGATATAACATGGAATACTCATGGTAGGTATGAATTTTTTGATAGTAGCATCAACCTCCTATGATAACTCCCATATTGTTCATGTTTGTGGTATAAATGAGTTTATGTTGTTTTTTTGGATGTCATATTATAGTATATGAAATCATGAAGTTGGTTGACATGGTAATAATGGTAGGTATGGAGTTATTTGTTGTGTATTTTTTATACAAGGAGGCTTAGACTCCATCTTGTAGTAAATCATTCCTCTATATAATAGGTTTATCCCAATTATAGTAGGTTGTGCAACTGTTAAATTTGTTATGGTCACTAAGAGTTATTGACCACTTAAACCAAACTTATGTGAGCATTATTAATTTTTTCTAAAACTTACATGAAGTATATAATATCATTTTCCAACATCAAAACATCATTTGAAAAAATGCATTCACTAATATCCAGATTCAATTGATGTTTTACTATATATCCAATCTAAGACATTATTATAGAACTATCCCAAAATAATTACATGATAATAAATGATAGTTGTACTGATTGATCAAGATTGAACATGGTGGAGGAAATTATTTTACGAAAAACCATGAAAATTTGTTGAAATTAGAATACAACCATACAGTCAGATCATGAAACCAACAAAATTGAAACCAGTGGACAATGTTCATTCCATATTTTTAATAATGGATTAATATTTCCCATGTATCATTTATACCTCATTATTACTTCATAAGATTGTGAGAAGACATAGAATCCCTAACAAGTCATTGTCCAGTTAATCATGGCACTTGGGACTACTCCTACAACAATACTCAAATGTTTCCTCTACAATGCAATGCCAATACATTATGTGGTAGCTCTTGAACCCCTATATGCATAATATGAATTTTTTATGCCTATAAATGTTCACATGGATTCCTATAAATTTCTACTTATGTGACCCAAAAAAAAATTTCCTCTAAAAGTATTCCATTGTTATTATCCTGTTTAGTGACCCTAGAAACAAGGGTTTCTTGGATTTGATTCCTAGAATTATCCATTTTCATCATTCAATATATATATATAGATTGAAAAAATAATTTTATATTATATCCTAAATGTATTAATGATAAATAAAAAATAATTTCCTTATAGAAAATACTAATTATAATTTATCCGTAGGAAAAATTATAATTATTTTTGTATAGATTTCACAAAATATAAAAAATACTTTTTTAAATTTTTTTACACTTCCTCAAAGTGATGTATTACCCAAAACTGTACCGTTTTTATTTTAAATGGATGGCTTCGTCAATATACATATGGAATATAAATATTTCTTGTGATAATTTTTACTCTCAAAAAACAATTTATCACATCTCATGGATATTATCATCAACACCATAACAGTCACATGTTTCATGCATCAATTTATGAAGCATCATACATCAAACATCCTTTATCATTTATGTTTGTATCAAATCTCTAAATCATATATCAACAACATCACTTTTTAACAACAATTGAATCGCATTATTTGAAACATCAAT
Organism: Viscum album; assembly: GCA_963277665.1. NCBI lineage: Eukaryota > Viridiplantae > Streptophyta > Magnoliopsida > Santalales > Viscaceae > Viscum > Viscum album. Next base: position 1,913,094,474 of record OY728125.1, on the reverse strand, counting down.
CTCTTCCATCATAATATTTATTAACACCCAATAATCCTTTTTTCAATATATGAAAATAAATTATACCCCTTATTGAAAATAATAATATTGGATAACCACATTATGAATCTAACTCATTTATTCCTCACTCTCTTATTTAGATTGAATATATTTATAATAATTTATCGTCTCTTTCATGAAATATAATGTATATATTATTTAATTTTTTATCAAAGAGTAATTATAATGTGAATTAAATAAATGTGATATCATCTAATTAAATTAGTTCTACATATATGATCCTGGTGTTAAAATTAAGAGATCATAAGAAGAACCGGAATATCTTCTATTAAAGTTACTTAAATGAGATACTATTAAAAAAATATTAATTAGGGAGATGTTAAAAAATATTTCATGGAATACTTCATCCTTAAAACAACATTAAATTGTAGTAAATAATTTAATGTGTTTGATAGATAGAAACCTCTTTTTTAAAAAAAAACTCCATACATATAATCACATTTTTTATAATAAACTCTCTATGGAAAATTGGTTTATGTGGCTTGGTTTTTTAATTCATTGATAATTATCAAAATAAATTATTCACAAAAAATAATTTCTCATTGATTGTATCACATGATTTTTTCTCTCTATTTTATAAATTTTCATTATTTTTTGTTCTAGTTGTATAAATTTATACAGAAAGAGAATATAGAATGGATAAATTTTTTTCCTCTTTAGTTGAATTAGTTGAGTTGTGATTTTGATCTTAATATAGAAAGAATATTTATGCATACAAAATTACCAAATATCTTCATGCATGTTTCATCCATCTCCAAATGTGATGCCACTTTGATAGTTTGTATATCATCAAGTTCTCACCATTACTCAATATTGTGACAAACTACTCTACAACTGCAATAATAATAGTATAATTACCCATTGTCTATCCATTCCTAATGTCTTCTCATTACTCTTATTTCTAATTTACTAGGAATTACCTTATATTATATTCATTAATCATTGGGTTTGTAGACTTCTATACAATATCATTCAATGAATATTGAGTTATTTTTTATTTTGAATTATAATTTATAATTAAATGAGATATTTTAATATGGATATCACATGATAGATCTGATATCACCTTCTTAACACACATTCATAAATTTTTGTTTTACCCTTCATTGAAAGATTCTTGAAATATTTACATGGAGTGTCAAAAACTATTCCTATCTTATTATATATTTTTATTGATTTACATATATATTTATTGTTTATTAATCATTTAATTTTTTGTTTCATGGAAAATTTAAAATAATAATTAATGTTGACTTTGATATCTGAATATTTGCATCCTTTTATATTTGGTGTGGCATCAATTTCACTGTTTATATTTTTATTCATATTAGTATAACTTATCTTTATTTTGTACATTTATCCTATAGTAAGATTCAACCCATATTAACTGTATCTTGGTATAATGGTTTGATATTATTCTATAACCATAATATGATTTTTGTTACTTTGAAACCAATCAGTATAAATAATTAAATTTTATATTAAAATCAATAAAAATCAATGAAATTCTCCATGTCTTAAAATCAATATTTAAAAGATATATTCTTCTTTTTTCATGAAAAATTTGTTCTCATTGAATGACATCTCATTATATGAGCTCTAGGTCCCTATAATTATAGACTTTTATAATGTTATAATATTTTCAGGTTATGATAATAATAAATATCCATATTATTAAGCATCCATGAATAAAAAATAGTGTCCCAAAAGTTTTGGTCTTTTTATTTTTTGTACAATATATAGAAACTTTATATATTTTTGTATTTCCTAATTTTGTGCTAGAACTAAATTATTTTGTGATTTAGTTGGGGTGAAAATATTATAGGATTTATTTTTTCTCATTATCAAAAATTTAGATGATTTCTTTTCTTTTTTATCCAGAAAATTCTTATGAATTTTATTTCAGAACAAGAAAAAGTACATCAGAAAAAATTAGTGAAATAATTATTACTATGAAAATGGGTTTCCTTTTTCAATGAAAATTGTATAGAGAATTATCTATATGATATTAATATCAATTTTTCATAATTGTGAAACTCTTTAAAGAGAAGTATCTAATTAGTAACATGTATGTAATAATCTCTCTTCTTGGTAGTTTATGATGTTTTAGTCTGTGTGGATCTAATTTATACTGATTTTATCCAATGATCAAGAGAGTCATATTGAGGTAATTTTTTTCATCCTCACTAATTCTCAGGTTTTCAAAAGATTATTTCTTCTGTTTTTTTATAATTATAATTATATAAATTGTTAAAATACATGTAATCAAACATCATTTTCTCTAATTAGTTTTTATCTCTAACTACTTCTTGATCATCTCTATCAATTATGTAGGTTATATAAATTTTTACCAATTCACGAATTTCTTCTTCAATATCACTATTTTTGTATGTTCTTATATTCATGCCGCTACAATTCCACAACAACCAATAAAATATATTCATTAGAAACGGAAAAACTTATTCTATGGAATCCATGATTTATGTAAACATTTTTCATCATTAGTACGTATTAGATAAATGATTCCTTATTACATCAACATATTTATTATTATTTTATTTTCATCTATTATTTATTTTATAAACCCATGTACTATTGTGTTACCTTCAGTTGAAAAATCTTTTACATAAAATTTAACTTGTGATTATAATTAGTGAACATTATTGATATACCCATAATATTGTTACTATTTTTCTCCTGAGTATAAATCTTAAAAAGTATCACTTTCCATATATTTAAAAGATATATTTTAAACCATTGATCAAGTCAAACATATGGTATATCATTCTTTCCATTATTTTAAAATATTTTTACTTTCCTTTTTTATTTCCTTTTCCTGATCATCCTTATTAATTATGAATCCTCTCCCTTAGTTTTGACATGGATGGAGTCTGAATTCAACATTTATGTCTCATAACTGTTTTATTCAAAATGTAACTTCTTCTACAAATGTTTAATTAACATGTATTTATTTAGACACAATTAAATGTAAACATGGTCTATCATTGATACAACAACGAGATAATAGATGATTGTATGGGAACATTAGTGGGTGGGTGGAATTATTTGTCCAATTTTTTCAAAATTTATCCTTCATAAATGTTACCTCACCAAATAAATGGATCTGTTTCAAGGTTAAGATATATGAATCATTTATAAATTTTTAACCCTCTCAAAAATATACAATATAATATAAGAAAGTAAATAGTACACATAAAATTTGGAAATCGTGTCTCCAGATAGATATATCAAATCTTCTACTACTAAATTATTGTAATGTTATTGATTTTATTATCACTATATACTTTTAGTGATCACATGTTAAATTCTATGTGACACAAAATTTCAAAAGTGGGTATCAATAACATCACTTTTGTTATATTTAATACTTTAATCCTCTGGAATTTATGATTTTTTTGTACTTCATCCATCAAAATAATTTTTTTTCTATGAAACATTGAATGTTTCTTTAAATACTAAAATATATTCAATAAAACATCTACCATATAGTATTTCTCTCTCCATCGACCATAATATGATTTTGAATCATAGTTGATCAAAATAATTAACCTGGTTGGTAGAAAAAAATAGAAAATATAGGCAACATAATTATCTTATTATGTTCTTAATCATGATGTATTTGTGCTTGAGACCAGCTATTAATAAAAACAATCTTTTTTATCCTCAGGAACTATATGGACCAAAGGTGTCCAATATAAGAAATATGGTCATCACCCTCTCATGTTTCTTCTTTTTTGTATATATTAATTCTCTAATACATGGAAACGTAGTATTTTTTTAGGTTACTATAGTATTCCCTCGTCGTGTTACCATAATTTTTTTCACCCCAGAAAATATACCAGAACATTCAAAACCTTGGAATCTTTATTTTTATAACAATTAATCCTATATAATCAGATATATAATTCAAAAATAACAACAAAGATAATTCCTCTTCAAAATATAATATATTTATTCATAGTGATACATGAATATATTTTATTACATTATTATATTTTAAATTATCATGAATATAAGAAATTTTTGTTGTAATATTCTTCTTCAATGATTAAAACCATCGATCTTATTAAATTATGATTCATTAATACACTAATTTAATTGGTTTTATTTTTATATGTTTTTTATATACCATGTCCTAATTTAAATCCATGTATAAATAATTGTTGAATATCATTTAACTATAAGAGAATATATCTTTAAAAATCCCATCAATACTCTGTCGATATCTATATCAATGACATATAAAAATATTGTAAATTTCATACTCAATGTAATATTCTTCAAAAATGATCAATGATGGAATTTAAAAATACATGATTGAATTTAATTTATAATTTGAAACATGAATAATCATTTAATGGTTTAATCTATATATATATATATCATAATACAATGATATTTCATGATGCTTATCACGTACACAATGTCAAATTCATACAGTAAACACATGTGGCATGGAAACTCATTACTAGTATTCTTTAACATTGACAATATTTCTCTTGAAAAATTTAAAACCCTTCATACACATCAAGTAACCAAAAAACACCAGTACATCATGGTTTAGAAATTTCATGACATTACACTTATCTATTGAAAAGACTATTTTCATTTCTCAAGAAGAGATTCGAAACTACAAGTATTCAATTTGAACTCAAACTCGTAATGTTATATTGAATATCTCATGAATTCATATGATCATTAGTGGCTTAAAATATTCTCTTTATCATGAAGAATCTCTTCTCAACTTATAGTTGATATAGCATTCATGGAATCTTGAATCTTGCAGTCATTCATCTAACCATGTGAAGGCTAATATTGGAATATATATTTTGGGTTCAATGTACCCATTTCACTAATTCGTGTAGGTTCCCAACAGATCACATCTTATCCTAAATGATCATGATATCGTTAGGTAACTTACAGTAGATAATGTCACACTCATTGAGTAACAAAATTTGTTTATACAACAGCTTCTTCGACATGGGGCTTGTCCCATTTTATTCATGTGGTAGGTTCAAAATGAGTTCTTGGGCTAGCATGGGCTACATATTTTGTAATCTCAAACATTGTGGCAGATTTTCATTACTTGTGTGGTAGTACTAGATTTTTTCTAGTTGTAGTATGATATACTACATAATAGATTTCATATTAAGGAAACCCATTCCTCTATGTTGTAGGTTTAACATACTCATGGTATTTTATGTTAAATAAATATACTTATGGAAACATAGTGTCTATTGTGATTCATTGCATAATCATTTGGTCATTTGAGTTGTACTCATGTTATATCAACCTAATTTTTTGGCATTCACGTCAATTTTAATGCATGAAAATGTCGTCTTACACGAAATGCTCACACAGATTGACATCTTTATGAAGATTTATAGTGGATCTAATTGTAGTAATTATCTCAGAATTATAAATGAATATTAAATCAATCTTTAATGAATCTAGGATAGCTTGTTGGTGATATCATAGGGGAATTACAATGATTTTATGGAAAATCTAGAGGATGAGAAATAGGTTGATAGCCGTTAATAGAAAAGACTGAATGCCATAAATAGTTGAAATGGGCATCCAACATTCCTCTAACATTTGTAATATTGGGTGAAGAATTCCCACATTCATTTTGTACCACTTCATAAAAATATAGTATATTAGGATGGTTTAAAATAACTGACCCACACTCATTATCTGATTGTTGAACTATGGTCCACTAAAAAAAACATTACCCAAATATTGAGTCAATGCTATAGTCTAAACAATTTTTTGGAAGCACGAAAACACATATATAGGAATCTTTTAGGCTCTATTACTAGATATATGCATATACATTTCTCAAAAAAAATAATTTTATCTAATCGTAACCATCCATGCCATGCCAAGACATTATTTTTTCTTAACATGGCTAGTATAATGGGATAACAGAGTGTCTGGGATTTGATGCATAATGTGGTCATTATTGTTTCCTTTCAAAGATATAAAATTACAATAAATACTATACCTTAAGAACTTATATGTGATTTAAATTAAAATTTTAAGTACATTCTATCCAAACAAAATTATTTTCAATTAACCTCATGACAAAACTATAATTATTTATTAATGGACTTTATAAAATCATAAAATAATCTAATTTTATATTAATAAAATATTTTTCAAAGTGATTTTAAACTCCAATATCGTAAATATTTTTTACACAGATATATTATTCAATTATCATATACTCTATAAGTAATGTTTCATGTAATGTGGTCACTCAAACCATTAATTATCACATTTTCAAGATATTATTACTATCCAAACAATAATCAGATGTTTCATCCATTAATGCCTTCCAGATATTTCTTTAAACATCAATTCCAATTTATGATGGTCGAACAATTTCAAATCACATATTAAAAAATTTCTCTATTTAATAAAATAAAATCAGTTTATGGGAAATTCACACATGTCATGTTTATTTTCAATAATGCAAGACATTACTAGATAGACCCCATGCATGTGTTCCCATCTAGGAAGAACATATTTTTTATAGTAATGAACATGTCGAGTATTATTATTATATATGAAATGGGATGATAATTTGATAATAAATTCCATGTATATTGGAGTTATACACCATGTATCAACACCTACCGATAGAAGAAAAACTGAAATTCAATACGAAGTACAACATATCACCTATTACTGAAGAAAACCATAATTTCATAGTTGACCATAGTATGGACCATGTACATTGAAAAAATTTATAACAATTTTTTCTCAATAAAATTGAGGATTTACCTCTTAATAATTTGTTACTGACATAAGATATGGATATTGACATCCCTAAACTCCATTACCCTAATAAATAGGAAATTATCCTTCATTATCGAATGGGTTTTCATTACATTTACCTCTTATTACTAGATTCTGTAACATATCCAAGGGAAGGGTGAAATTTTTACCAATATTTCCATCACATATGTAGTATCAATATGATATATTTTACATATTCTTGTTCCCAAAATAGTAACTGTGTGTTTCTAATAAAATTCTACTAAATTTTTCTTTATTTTCATTTTTTGTTTATAATTATTTTACTGAAACAAATTTAAAATTATAATAATGTATCATATTAGCCTACAAATTAACAAACAAATAAATAACAATGACATTTCAAATAGAGAATACATAAAAATATTTCGAAACATTACCACTATTTTGTATTTTTTTATAAAATATCCTAAATAATTTAATCACTACAAAAAAGAATTAAACATATAAAAATGAAACCACATGTTATATTTCATAGAAGATATGGTATAATTGAATACTCATATATATTTTGTTCTTGAAAATTCAGAATTTATAATGAATGATGTATATAAAAACAGAATTCAAATTTCAACAATCAAATTTACCTTTTCTAGTTTTTTATTTGTTAAATTATCTTTATTATTATTTATTTTTCATCTAATCATTTCCCTTATTTTTTATTTTCAAATTATTTTTCCTTCAGCACGATCATTCAAAACGAATAATTATACAAAACTCACTAACTCATGATTATATTAATGTGTTTCATGTTCCTTCAACCTTAATAATATTCTTCCACATCAGTGTGAGGTAATCTAGAACTCCTCGCGCTGGTGACAAAATTAAATACACCAAAACACTGTTTGAATTATTAAATATTAAATTAAAATCTTTAAGCAACAATTTAACAATCATAAAAAAAAGATATTCCTGAATTATATATTGGAATTAAAACTTATCAATTTTTATATAGTAATCCATTTTTCATTTATCTGAAAATATATATGTAATCAACCCTATACATATAGATAACATAAAAATTGTAATATTTTTTAAAAATATAATATAATATTTAATGTTTGAAAATTTTATATCTATTAATTTTAAAAAATGATCATATTTAATATAATATAGATGAAATAATTTGGATTTGTATTATTATCCTTTTGATTATAATAAAAATAAATAAAATAAATGTGAAAAATTTTTACACCTCAATGATGATGTGAAAATTATTAACAATTTACCGTAACAACTAATTTCAAAATTAATATAATATTTGATATTTTAAAAATGTATCCATCATTATATCCTTCGCATAGGTAACTATTATCGTAAATGAAAAATGACTCTACAATTCTACTCATGAATTTAATGAACTAAGATTTTAAATTAGTAAAAATATTCCTTTATAGTCAAATGGACTATAATATTAAATAGTGGTTTCATCAATATTATGTTCACTAGAATTGAATAATATAAGATATGTTGATTATAAAAACCTTGAGCCTTATCTCTGTCTAAATCATATAAATTTTATTGTAAATATATTTTTTAAATTAATTTCAATAAAAATTTATACATATTATTGTGCTTTGGTTTGTCATCCAGACAATAGAAGAGGGAGTTCCTTAAATTTATAAATGTAATAGAAAAATATCTCATGAAAAAATAACATAAAACATCAATTAATAATTTATTTATCTTCCATAAATACTAATAGATAATATTTATTATTTTACCCATATTTAATAAAATATATCATTTTGGTGTGGATTTGGCCAACACATGCCATATCTCATCATCTTGCCATAAAATATTCCTTTCTAAATATAAAATTTACACCTCAATCCCAATTTTTAGATAAATTTAGTATTTAACACAATTCCCCCTTAATAAATTATTTATTCATGGCCTTTATCCACATATTTCCAACTTCTACAAAACCACCGTCCTTGATCACATCATAATTATAAATAAAAAATTAAATATTCCACCATTTTTCTTCAAAATTTATGCCTCTATTGATGAGGGATGAATGTACAATATTGAAAATCACTAAACCCACATATATAAATAAATTTATTTAATTTTATTAATAATTTAAAATTTATCATCCTAAGTTTTATTTTTTCATAATTTAGGTAGATGAAACAACATTTAAAAATCACTAGAAACATGACTATGTTGGTAAAATTATCCCCTCATTGAATATAAAATGTGTTTCTAGTGTTGAATAAAAATTTAAAATCATTATAGAACAATTGAATTTGAGTGTAATGATGCTGAAAATACTCAATCATATTACTAAATCTACAATATTATTTTTATATACTAATTAACCAACAACTCATTGTTTGTTATAATTTCCAACACAACACCAAAAAGTGATATGAAAATAATAATTTTTCCAAAAAATTTTATACCTTAAATAATTAAAGTCATGGAAAATTATATATTTTTAGGAACAATATAGATATCCATTTTTGGGAAAAAATTATTGTATAATATAATTCATTATATTTAATGATAGACATTTTTCATGTCCATTTCTAAAAAAATCATTATATTTAGAATATACATATGTCAAAACTGGCATAATATATCTATTATCAGTACAAAAATATACTCATATTTCATTCTCAAAAATAAATTCAAGAATTTTCATTCGATATAAAAAATTCAACCATGATATGGTGAGTTTCTTCATGGTATTTATCATTGTATTGTATTTTATCTATAATACCTTCACTAACTCTCCTATTATCTTGAAGAGAAAACATTAAAATATCTAATTCTACCCAAAAAATTGATTATTTTTTATCAATGAATTTATCCACACTACACATTCATTTAGTAATGTTTTTAATGTTTTCATTTTTTCCTATCAATATTGGTTGCAACATCCCCCAATATTTCACTCTCTCAAGTTTCGAAAAATTGTTGTTTATGAGAACACAAGCACAACTCCCTATACACTTGAGACTACTGACTTGTTGTGATGGTGTGAAATCCATAGTAGGGAGACTGTACCTTTATTATTAAGTACCATATATTCATAATATAAATCATATAAATTAGTGAAATCAAATTATTTACTTAGGGGGACAAATAAACCAACATCATAATCCAATAAATAATAAAGGAATAATGTAAAGATGTGTGGGAATTTAACTAAATGAAATGCAAAAAAAATAGAAGACTAGAAGAAAAAAATAAATTCTCAAATGTCCCTAGATTCTAATACCACATCGATCCCACATCCAAAATACATCCCCATTCAACAAGAAAATAATCAACTTCATCTACTTTTTGCCTCTTTCAAACATATATCCAAGTAATCTCCTCACATTCCAAATAGCATACCAAATAAGGTTATATAATCAATTAGTATATCATCACTACCATGTCTAAACTAGAAATTTTGATATTATGTGTTTTCAATAAATAAATAAAATGGTGTAATAATTAATTCAGCAATTAATAAAATACAATAACAACCTGATTTGGCTTTGTGTTGTAATATTTATTAGAATTTATTATGCCTACTCCAAACAAAACACTATTACCATGGTAAAATAACCTAATTCAATGCCCTACTATAATATTATTGACCAGGTATTATTACTATACCAAGAAAAACCGTATAACCATTAAATAGTGACTATAATCTGGGTAAAATCCCTAAAACCATTACAACATCTCTGTTGACGTCCTATAAGAATTACACCATTAGATATGGAAGACCTGTTCTCTATAAGTATTAAAACATGGTATAAGGTCGAGCCAACTCAATATCATCTTCATATTATATAATTGTGAATGATATAAGGTTTGGACCAATATATAATCATTACCGCATGAGACACAAGTATGATCATATGGTGTGGATGTCACAATATCATATCATATATCTCAATGTTAAATTATGAGAATTAAAATATATCTCAACTATGACATCAATAATAAATATTCCATAACAAGAAGATTTTATATTAAAGAATCGCATGAGGTAACAAGTCATCCGAAACAATATTTAATCCATTGTCCAATTCAATTATTTTTTCAAGGTTCAATATCCTAATGGGTAACCATAAACCATGACAGAAGATACTGAAAAATATATAACTTTTAGTAATTATCTAATTAATTAATTAATTAATCATGTTCCACTCTATGGTTGTCCAATCACAGTGCAAAAAATTTTATTTAATTATAAAACTATAGAGCTAATATTTAGAACCCCAATCATTATCCAATGATCTAATATTGCTTCTAAGGGTAGAAACTCATGATGAATATGGTAAGGATAAATTATATGATAAAACATAATCAATAAAAATCAGGATAAAAAATAATGCACATAGTCAAATGATTACACAAAATTGTCATAAGAAGAACATAGATACAAGAAATCCTAACTAAAAAGTGTTACGAGGGATTCCTCACAAAAACAGGATGTCTGAAAGGGAAATTGGCACTTGAAACTATCCTGGAGGGTTTCCATAGATCATGAAGAGATGATCTGTAGAGAATTATAATGAAATTTAGCCACACAATGTACTTTAATATAGATGATCATGGAATTTCACAGTATTCAATGTAGACACAAGTCATGTAAATAATTATCATATCATAATCCAAAAAATATGTCACCTCAAAGTATTTTTATTAAATGACCTAATCATTACATGATTTCTAATCCATATACATATTTTTTAAAAAAATTTAGATGTTTTTTAGTCATTTTTAATTTTATGAAACCCAAACCCCCTTTCATGTTTCTCAACATACCATGAACATGTAAAATAGAAAAACCATTTATACCTAGACTCCATTAATTCGAACATCCATACATCTCCAAACATTTGGTCATACCCCACCCAAAAAAATGATCTCTTTCTCTGAACGAGAGTTAGCCACCATGGGCCAAGGAATATAACTGAAACATTGATGTACATAGAAAATTATGGGATCTATAAACCTCTCTTCCATATAATAGGTCATCCCTAACCATCTCCAAACATCTTTATAAGGTCTCAATGAACAATTCCTGTCATTCTGTTTTTATACCACACACCCTATCATAGGATTCCTCTTAAACTGTCCCGTGATTTTACTACTCTCACATGAATGTAATAGTCCTACCCTGGTGATTTTTATCAATATGATCCACAACTAAATCAGATTAGCCTCAAATGATGCATCATCACAAATCTCGACCTCTTCTATGTTTCTCACATGGTAATATTATGTATGATATCTCCATACAAAAGTCATGTGCTACACACCAGGAATTTAATTGTCGACCTATTGTCTAAATGGAACACCACTAGACTAAATCATGACACTGTCTCAAAATTCTCAACAAACCTGGGTCCTAGATTTCCATTTTTCCAGATGCGTTGTTCCTCTAACCTTGGTGAAAACTAAATTAGAAAAACAAATTACCAACATAAAATTCCATATATCATCATCGATTGGAATTTTATGATTTTTTCAAAGTTTTATTGGTCACCAATAACTATCTGATATAATTAACCAAGTCAGATGTATCATATATGAGACTGGGCCCAACATGTTTGGACTCATCTACATCCATCCAACCAAGAGGTGAACAATATTTTATTCCATACAAATCTTCAGAATTTTTCAATGAATCGATGCTTGGAATTTATTATTATATTGAGTCTCTATAGGACCCCTATATTACTCCCATTATCAACCAAAAATTAAAAACCATGATGGTGTATATCCTCCAAAACATGAATAGTCGACTCACATTAACCATCATTCGGGGGATGATAGTATGTGCTTAAATTTACCTATGATACTAGATCCTTTGGAAGACCATTGCAAAACCACAATTTCAAATTGTGAAATATTTCAATAATGATATCCCTTTGAATATAATGCAACTAAACCGCCTTGAACATGTAAATAATTCCCAGATCATCAAATTTGAGGGTTTCTGTGAAAGGTTAAAAATTTGGATACCTTATCCAATCAATCCAAAAGAACGTATGTAGTATTATTCAAATTTTTTTTTGGTATGATACTATTAAAAAATACATTGTGACATCATCCATTTCTACACAGAAATGGGAAGAATTGAGAATACCCAGCTAGACTCTAACGCATGGCTTCCACCATTTGACAAGTGAAGCATATTTCCATGAAGCAATCCACCCCCTTATTTATTCCTAACCAACAATACATTATAGGGATATCAAGATACATATTTCAGAAACTGTGATGTACCAACCATATAATTAACGATACTCACCCATCATCTCCTTATTTGAGTCGGTATAATGTAATATGTGGTTATATAATATAATAGAATTTCTACTCTTGACGGTCTATAATAATTGTGCCTCCCTCATATAACATTTCTCTTAGAAATTTGCTTTGTAGATCAGACATTTTCTTAGTCTTAATCTAGTCTAGACACATAGGTATAACAGAGGTGGAAGTCAGATATACCAATATCTGATACTCCTGAACATCCAGTTGCATGAATGCCAATAGACAATTATCTTCTACATGTCCCAATACTCTTGTATTAAATGTTCTTATTTCATTTCTCTCTAAGAGTATGAAGTAATGTATCAAGTTCTAGGTGTATATGTTGACTCGAAGTCAATGATATTAGTTACTTGACCAACATCCTCTACTAGTAGATTATCATTATATGAAAAATGATATTTGTTAGGATCTTCTAGTCTTTTTATATTAAAATCCTATCACCCATGAAATTGTGTCTCTAATGCATACTATAATGTACAATTGATTATACTCTAGATCATCAGTACTATAATACCACTAATGTTGTCACAACTACCTCAAGCAATAAGAAACCACTCAATCCTCCCACTTTATAACTTCTCTAATTCTGAATCCAGTTTCATAACATTACATTTTGTATGCTTTACACATCATAGGTAATGTGATGATAGGGGATGAGGTAATCCAGAATTTCATATCATGTGACACTCTCTCATGAGAATTAGACATAACAAACATTAACCATTTCATTCTTTTCCCAGAAAATTGAGCTTCCAAATGGGAAAAATCCTAGACAAAGCATCGATAATAACCTTCAAATCCTAGAAATCAAGGAATCTATATGATGTTATTGTGTTATACCCAGGGTACGAAAGCTGTGACTTTTTATTAGACCATTGAATACCTTTCTTCCAAGGTTACATTGACCAAAATTGCGTTTTTTAATCCAAAAACATCATTGATTAGCTTAGAATAAATGTGACACTCTCTCAGTGTACTCAAGATGATGTCAAGATGTATGAAATGATTTTTTTATTGTGATTACACTAAGAAATCATAAAAAACTACCACAATATAGTCTATAAAATAATTGTAGATCTTATTCCTTATAGCCATGAATATCCGTAGTGTGTTAGTCAAACAAAGGGAATCACTACGAATCCACAAAAGAAATATTATCACATAATACTAGTCTAGGGTACATATCATAGTATAACCCTTAACTGGTGGTAACTAGTTATGAAAATAATCTTAGAAAATATTTTAGAACCTATTCACAGAACTAAAATATCATCAATTAAGGAAATAGAATACTGGTTCTTGATATTCATCTCGTTCCACCTATAATAATCCACATATAAGTTCAAAGTCGCATCATCTTTCATGGGGATGAAAACCTGTGAAAACCTATGATATACACTAATTCATACAAATAATATTGATTTAATATCTTTCAACATAAATTTTAACTCTCGACTCTCCGCTGGTTTCATTATGTAATGAACGAGATAAATAGAACGTTCCCCCGGCCCCAACTCAATCATGAAATTGATCTCTCGCTTTGAAGGTAAGATGTAAATATTTTCAGGAATGAAATAATTAAATATTTATACAACTAGAGTTAAATAATATTAATACATTTCACTATCATTTAGAGAATGGATTGTTATCTAATCCATCACATAGTCCAATATTTAATGAATTATTCCTACACAACCAGCCTAAAGATCCCACTAACCTTGGTAAAAATAACTACTTCCTTCTAGATATTGAATGGTAACTCTACTCATAAAATATAAGATATGATAATGGTATATAACTAACTAATCCAATCAATTAATCTAGTCTAAACCATTCATTTTCAAATAAAAATTCCCAAAAGAAATAGTAACCAACAATATCTTGAGAACACACATAGAAAGGTTTTATACTCTCTAAACATGCTCCCAAAGGTGTTACGTTAGTTAAAGAACCATATAATATTAACAAATAAAAGCCTAAACTATTTAAGAAAGAGTATGAAGAAAGTAATTTCTTTCTCCTGTATCAAAACAAACACAAGATGATGTAGATGATACATGAATCATTCCACTAATAGTAGATGATCCAAAATCCATGATAGCAAGAGTACTCTATATAACATTGATCTAAATTTTCCATCAACTCTGGGTTACATTCAAAATAACCTATTCTATTTTACTATTCTTATACTGCTACTCATTTATTGGGGTACCATGTCCACTTCCTTGCCATGGATAGCTAGTAGAACTGCAACTATCAACTGTCTTACCAGCAACTGAGCTATTTATTTAATAAGATTACTGTCATATTCTGTGGACACTGATTTTTTGTAAAAAAAACTAATCCAAAACTCTAAATACGACCCACTCTTTAAAAAATTAATCCTTTAACAAGGGTTTAATGAAACTATGATCACTTGTGGCCAAACATGCTACACAAACAACCCTATAATGGAACACAGTTTTAAAATTGATTCCCACTACCCAGAATATTCTTCCCAGAACATCCTTGGTAGAAAATATCATAGAGGATCTTATTGAAAAAATGAGAAGAGAATATAGATTTCCTTAATAAAACATCATAGACACATCTCAGATCCTCTATCAGATTCCCTTCTATGATGAATGACTTATTCCTCACATCCTCAAATATATATAAAAGGAAAATGTTTAATTATGACCTAATCTCATAGAAATTTCCATCCTAAAAATGTATCACTCATATGAAATCATCAAATTCCAAATATGGAAAAAATATTTGTTTGTTGGTGAAACGTGCATCACAATTCATAACTGTATTTCCCTCCAGTGTCAGATGCAATAACTCGAAATATTATTCATCCCACAATGTCATAGGATACAAATTGCCTCAGAAAGTCATATCTATGTCCTTATAAGATAGCTCATATAGCTTCTCATAATTATCTACAATATCCCACCTATTCATTGATGGTCCATGAAGCATATATGAAATAAGATTAACCATATTATCTATGTGTGTATTAATTTTTCTGAAGATTTTTGGGAATCCCTCTATCTAGGAAATGGCTACCTAGGGTCCTCCATCCCCAATAAAAATTGGTTTATACTATAACTAAAACACTTTTATCAACATAGAAATATAAGGAATAGTATGAACAACATCCATTTTCAAGGATCACTAAACCCTTAGGAAGATCATGTGAAGGTGAACTATCATAAGATACAAAAAAATGAAAAGAATCATCAATTTAGTTATGTTTTGAGCGTGATGATATAGACTCTCTTGAAGATCATGTTGAAGATGGCAAGTAGTAATTTTCTCCAAAATACAAACAATCAAATTAGATTATTGGCTATAAACATGATCACCCTCAATAAGTGACATCAATTGATAACCACTAACTACATTTCTCCAAAAACATGAAATACATGTGTTTAATCCAGAAACATCAACTCATTTAATTTTTCTAGTGAATCATTATGTTCATATCAATGTTCAAGAGACAAGTATATATCAAATGTGAATAAAATAGTACATATCTTAAACAGTGAATGTCAATATATTCATATGTGCCTAATATGAAGCATGAATTCTCATAATTCTCTATACTGATCCACAAGTACAATTTTATGAAATGTTTATATAATAAAACAATAACCTCACATAACATGTGAATCACCCAAGGAAAAATAATATCATCTATAACAAGCACACATCAAAAATAGTTCCATCGTCCTTGAGTAGTCAAATTTTCCTCTGGACATGGGTTTTCAAATCACATGAATAAAATCAATACCGAGTTGAAACACATCCTAATCACCTTTATAACATTCCCAAATAATGAAGTATATATTAGTAAAACATACTTCTTTTCTTTCACATTGTAGCATCCCACAATCTATAACTATCTCATGTGGAAAAAAGGGTTCGTTATGTGACCTCATCGTGCCTCCACGTATTCCATAGACTAATGGCATGAAGAATGTCTGTGAAATTTATAGTGGGGAGGCTATTCCCCCAAGAATTATGTTTACCATTATCTAAAAATAAACCATTAAAATTAATGATATCAATGTATATACTTAAGGGAAGACAATAATAAAAACCAACTAAAAATCAAATAATTAATAAAAGAATAATGTAATGTCTCACTAGAATGTAACTAATTATAGTTTTAGAAAAAATATAAATATAAAACTATATGACTAAAAAAAGACTCAAAAGTCCCTTTTCTCAAACTTCAGCTTGGTACCACCTCCAAAAATCATCCCATCTAATGTGAAAATAGTCAACCGAAAGGTCATCATCCCTTGTCCAAACTAGCATCCACATAATCATCTCAGGTAAAAAAAAACTACATGAATAGGGTGTGAGTATAACCCAGTCGGTCGATAGCATAACGTCTAAACTAACAATTTATATATGAATTATGTGAAATAAATTGATAAAAATTATTAATGAATTCAATAATTTCTGAAATACAAAAATTACCTTCCACGACCATATTCAAGAATATCTCTGAGCATGTATCACGACCATGCCAACCAAAAACAAATAATCTTGGCAAGATAACCAACTTTGGAACCATTGAACAATATCTCTAATCATGTCTGATGACCATTCCAACCATAACCATAGGTCCATGGTATAGTAACAACAATCTAGGTCAAACACTTATAAGAATTATTACATAATAGTTGAGTCCCTATAAGGCTTATACTAAGTGACTAGTCAGAGCCTTCTATCTTTAGTAATTAAAGCATGTGACTCATCTGATCCCACACATTATCATCATTATAACATACATGTGATCCATGTATTGAGGTCGAGCCCAGTATGTAATGCCAGGAACCAAGAAGCCCATAGTCGGTGTATTCTTACATTACATTTGCATTATTATAAAATTAATACTTCAGAAGGACCATAATGTTTAGTGGTTTTGGATATCAACCATATATACATGATTCCCATAATACATTGTTAAACAAAAGGATAACAAGAAAAATTATAAATAAAACTCACAACTTCATTGAAATATTATTCAAATATATCTTCTTCTTAAACTGGAGAAAGGAATAATAATAAGGGTGAGGTCACATTCTCAGTAAGGTTAAGTAAAATGGGATAAATATTTAATAAATGATAATAATTAACATAGAAATGTAAATAGTTGATGACACATGGGATTTAATTTACTAGAAATGTTAAAATTAATATTTAATGCCCTGAAATTGAACAAAATTCTATATAATCATCAAACTGAGAATGAACTTCATCCATTGAATTATTGGTGAAAATATTACATGGATAAATAATAACTAAAATATATATGATGTACTTCTTTAATTATTGGATTTTATTATTGGGGCACATCAAAACCCATACATTAAAGACCACTCATATAACTATTTAAAACTACAGAGAGAAACACATTTAATTTAGAAAACATATGTTTCTCATGAGAACCTATCCGTGCATCGATATGAAATATAAATTCCATGAATTTCCTGTCATTTTCAGTCTATAGCATTCCATATAATGAATAATCACAAAAAATATTATTCTTTATCGAATAAATGAGTTGAATGTCAAATACTTAATTTAACAAAAAAATTACCATTAATAAATAATATTAAATTATAAAATAAAAATAATGACATTCATGATATATAATGTCAAATTTTAGAATATACACCACATTAAAATAACAAAGTCCAAAATAAATAATATGCCCTAATTAAATAAATGTGAGATGAAATCCATTACATTGAATTTACTTTTAGTTGAACCATATATAAACTCTTGTATAATGATTTTAATATTGTTAGTATCTTATTCCAGATCTATATTAATATTTATGATACGATCTATGATCCTATTATAATATCTAATTAGTCTTTTGTTAGTAATATTTCACTCTTTTCACTATTTCGGTTGTTAACTGCTTATATGCGTATGTAGGATTTGGCATAATATTTCCTTTTACCATTAATTACATCATGGTTTCATAATTTCTATAACCTAAAATGTGATGTAAATATAATATATTTATACAGTATATATATATTTAGAATAATCCATTATACATAGAGATAAGTAATGAAATTCACCATTCGTATAGATGGTAGGCCCTACGTACGCATGTAGGATAATTTCATTTCTTTTACATATAAAAATTAAATAATATACTTATATAGTGTAATTAATTTATTATATTAACATAATATATATATCTTAGGTTAAATAAATACATCCTTTATACATTCCAAATATAGCATGACTAAGACCTATCACTTGTAGGGGGAGGCACTCTACAATTCCTCAAATGAAATTATCATATATACACAACATGGACCGCATAGAAAAATGTTCTAAATAAAAATTAAATAAGAATTGAAAATAATAATAATATATAGATCATATATAAATAGAATTTTTATCACAATGTCCACCCTAAGAGGTGGTAGGGGAAATTCGAATGATCATCAGTTTGTGAGGCAATAGTTTGTCCAAAATAGATACAATATATTTGTTACCTACAAAATAGAAGTGCATGAATGTATCACTTGAAACCTTAGAATAAAGAATCCTATTATATTTAGGATTCTTTTTTATTTAATCATAGAATATGAAAATTACACAGTTTGTATAATGGAAATGAAACAAAAAAATAATGACGGAAGGTATTACCTCTTAATTGGGAAACTTCTTTTAGATTATATCATAAGGCTTCCTTGGGAGGATTTATAAACTAAGGGATGATTCTAGGATATTGGGAGGGATTTTATAAATATTTTTTGTCTGATCTTGGATGAACCAAATTGTTCTTGATGTGAGTGTTAGAGAATAGTGGGTAACTGATTATGGTATAAGTGAGGGGTACCCTTGAAACTCTTAAAATATTGAATTAATATGAATTCAATTTTTGTTCCAAATGATCAACAAATCATTCGTTACTATAATGAGATGATTTTGGGTCGAATCCCCATCATCCAATTAAATCTATACATGTTTTGAATATTTTTTATCCTTATAATTTTTATTTAACTATTATTTTACCATGTTTAATATTACTATGATATCATGTTATTTATATTTTTTCTGTTAATGTAGTTACTACAATACATTAAAAGTCCAAAAAATATATTTTATTACATATTAGGACTTATAATTACCATAAAGATTAATATTAGTTTTTCATATAGTTTATATCAGTTAATAATATATTATATATTTTATGTTATGAATTATGTCAATATCGATACTATTCATACTTGACTTTTTTACAAAATCATAAAAACATGATACATTAAAATTAATAATTTAAATTAATAATAAAATGTCATTATAATCATTAAAATTTTTGGATGGTATCAAATATTTCCTAAAATATTTATTTTAATATATATAATATCATTTATTTGATTCTTTCATTTATAAATATGTTATTTCATTATCATTGTGTCATAAATAAATTTAATTATTTAATATATGAAATTATAAATAAAAAACCATTATGTTGATAATATTATTATATTTATAATAGATATTTATATTCAAAGAAGATGGTCATTTTATCCCACACAAAAAATAGATTTAGTAATAAGAGAATTTATTGTGATATTTTTGTCATTTAATTTAATTTAATGTTATAAATATCTTAATCATACCCATGTGGACTAAAATGGCCATAATTTCAACCATAGTATTTTCATAGTCATACATTACTAATCCAATTATTTTAGGAAAAGTTTTAGGGTAGTTTTATATTATTATAATATTATTTTTACCTTTATTTAACTAATTTACCCTTTACCTGTGGCAATAGAAAATAGTTACCAAAGTCATTATTCATAATTTCTATAAAAAAAATTGACTTAATTACAAAATTAAGACCCTTTTCTTTCATAAATGGAAACCATTTTCCCCAAATCAGAAAAAATAATTAAAGAAACTTAATTAAAAATTAATCTCGTTAATGGAATAAGAAAACATAGTTTTAATTAAAACATTCTAAATGTCACATAGTTATAATATCAAATTTCTATGAAAAATTGATTAAAATGACCTACATTAGATTAAATTATAATTAACTTATATAATTATAATTTTAAACTTATTAAAACAATAGTTTAATTATATAATTAAATTTGATTAAATAACTTTTTTCAATTATACTGAAGTATTTTTACCCATTCATCAAAATATGAAATTTATCAAAAAAAAATACAAAAAATTCAACTGATGTAAATATTTATTTCACAATTTAAAATAATAATATAATTTTTTTCAAAAATAACATATAAATGTGATAATATTATTACATAAAATAGTTTCTCCATTCAATGGAGGTTAACCAGTTTTTATGAAAATATATGTTTTTTATTTGTAATTTTGGGATTGTTGTTATCTTATACCTATAAAATATATTAGGTGAATTTAAAAACAAATATTGGATATATAACATATAAATTAACTATATAAACTCACTATTAGTGTTATAAATTAATTGACTAGGGAAAGTGTGACTAAATAGTATTTTTCATACCCAGTGTTGTGTGCGTTACAAGATATCAAAAAAGTTTAAATTTAAAAGGGAAAAGTACGATAAAGTCTTGTGGTGTGACATTATTACCTCCTAAGAAAATTTTATCTTTAAAATTACTAGGTTATTAATGTTGAAAATATGTGGGTAGTTTATATTTATAGAATCCTTCGATTTCCATGTTGTTACATCCATTTTATGATTTCTCCAAAGAATATTGACCGGATAAGTAATCCAATTCCCCGATACTTGTTCTCTTTCATGATGCATTTTTACGGGTTCTTTAGAAAATGAAATGTCATGTTCCAACACTATTTCATCATATATGAACACATGTGTTGCATCAGGCATGTACTGCTTTATAAGAGATACACAAAACACATTGTGTACATATGATAGATTTGGAGGCGTTACAAAATGACAAGGACAAATCCAACACATTCAAGAATATAAAAGGGTCAAATGTACCAGTAAAACAATTTCCATTTCTTACGAAAAATATTTACACCCTTCCATAGAGATACTTTAATGGAAACATGACCTCCCACTTGGAAATCTAAATATTTCTTGAAATTATCAGCATAACTATTTTTCCATCATTGAGCTACATTAATTTTATCCTGAATATCCTTTACCTTTTTTCATAATCGCTTCAACTTGTTTTTGGCCTATGAACCTCCTTTCACCCACATCATCCCATAATATTGGTTTGTGGCATATGTTTCCAAATAATGCATCATATGACACCATTTGAATACTTTAATTGAAATTATTATAATAAGAAAAATATTCCAAAAGTAAGTATTCCACCAACATACCTTGAATGTCATGTGTGCATGACCTCAACATGTCATCCATTGTATTAATAGTCATTTTAGAGTGTCCATTAGTTTAAGTATGTTAGGTAGTTCTCAAATGAAACTATGTTTATAGAGCTACCTAAAGACTATTCTAGAATTTTTATGTAATGTGAGGATATCGATTAGAAAAAATCTATATAGGTTCTCTATGAAGTCATAAAACATCATTAATATATATCCTAGTGAGGATCTCATGAGGTAGGTATTATCTTATAGTAAGGATATGTGCATATTGGGATAGAAAATTAATGATAACTGATATTGAATCATTCATTATAGGATTGTTTGGTAGTCCTATGAAAAATTCCATAATAATTTCATCCCATTTTTGAAAAATAGTCGGAATAGGTTATATGACAACTTTTGGATTATACCTCACTATATTCAATTGATGAAAAACCAAACATATGGACACATAATTTTATATTTCCCACTTCATGTTATCCCACCAAAAATGATCCTTCAAGTCCCTAAACAACATTGTGCTACCATGGTCAATAGAGTAATTTGATCTATGAGCATCGTCGAATAACTACCTTTTTAGCTTGGCTATAGAGGGAAGACATAGTATCTTTCCAATGCTTATAACTCCATCTTCTCAAAAAAAAAATACTAATTTTCCATCATTCACAATGTTAATTCTCTTTTTGAATTCATCATTATATGATTGATAATTCATTTATCATTTCTAAAAAATATGGTTTTGTAATCATTTGAAAAACGATCAATTTCTCCCCTTAATATGAAATTCTTATATCCATCATTACAAGATCTATGATCATAGGATCATTCCCAATCCACATTTGGGTTTGATAACCCCGATTCTTCTAACTCAAAAAATCTTATAAATTATTCTCTTTTCATGTGTGCTACTATATCGAGAAATAAAAATCATTCAGTAGCACGATCCATTTCCTTTTCATCATATTGATCTCTTTCTATGATAAGATTTATTTTATGCTATTATGATCATTGTATATTTCAAATATTTCACCATATAGATAATGCCAATATTTTTTCAAACAGTTGATTACATGTGTTATCTCTAGATCAGATGTCAGAAATTTCTATTCAAGAGGCATCAATTTCCTTTATTCCTTGAAATTAAATTATCATTTTTTATTTGGACACAACCAAGTCCCTATAGCAATGAATCACTATATATTTCAAACCCTTCTCTCTCATATGGTAGAGAAAAAATCAGGGAATTGACTAATATTATAATTAGTTTATCAAATTTTTCATCAAATTCTGTTTTCTAATCAAATCTCAACCCATATCATGTAAGCATGGTTAATTGGTTATCCAATTAGGAAATATTTTGAACAAATTTCTAGAATTTACCTTCTATATCATCAAAAATACATACCATTGTTATGTTTTTTGTTGTAGTCCATTTTCTGACTTTCATTTTTTTGTAGGATCAATAGATATTCTATCCTTGGAGACTATACGCACTAGAAAAAAACATTTAAATCCAGAAATTTCACTAACAAAATTTCTCATATTACTCTTCCCATATAAGCCTCTTAAGAATGATTCTCAAGTGATTATCATGATCCTCATAAAATTTAAAATACACAATAAAATCATAAGTTAATACCAAAAAATCATTAAGATATTCTTTGAATACATTGTCCATTATTTCTATAAAAAAAGAGGGTTTAATAGTCACTCTAAATAGAATTACTATAAATTTATAATTTCAATACATTTTATGAAAATACCTCTTAGGAATAAAATAATTATTTAATCAAAATGGGTGATTACATGAAATAAGATAAATAATCAAAAAAAATTGGTCTCAACAAATCTAATCAAATGATTCATTAATGTGAGTTAGGGGATACTAGTTCTTTATTGTAATATTAGTTATTTATTTATAATGGATGCACAACCTCATAGATCCATCATTCTTCTTAAGGAAGGTTATAAGGGGTTCCCCATAGTAAAAAAACATGGGTTAATGAATAACTTAGTATCAAAAACCTCTAGTTGTTTCTATATCCCTACCATTTCTATAGTGGTAATTATATTCGTAGTGTTTGAAATTTTCCTTGAATCTAGGATTATTTCAATAGAGAATTCAACATCCAACTCTTGAAGATTTAGAAGTAAATCCACTAGAAATATGTCAATATATTCTTGAAAATTTTCTAAATACTAAAATTAAATATTAAATTCTTCATCTTTAGATTTTGTTTTCTATTTTACCCAAATAATTTAATTTAGTACTGTTAGAATAGGTGGATCTGGATAAAAACAGTATGATGGTGTTTCTCCTCTAAAGATAAGGGATTCCAAACCATCCCCAATAATTGTAACATCCCTCCATTGGAAATATATTTTCACATAATATTTTTAATTCCTATACATAACAATTATTATATCAAAATAAACAATAGTTATGATTATAAGGTTTGAAACTAAATCACTTTTATGCTTCAAAAAGGGAATTGACCATCACAGATTTGTTGTACTGATAATTCCCTTTGGAGTTTTAACTAAAAACAAATTTATTAAATAAAATGTGAAATGAATTATGTTCATAGATAAATGAGGAGATATAAATGAATAAGATGATACATAAGGAAAAATAAATCTATCTCTGTTTGAGGAAATGATTAAATTGACATCAATTACTTAATTAAGAACCTCACCCTCCAAAGTTGTGATTGAAAAATCATGGACATCTCCCATCGATCTCTTTTATGGTAAATTCTATTATGGTTTGGGTAATTAATTCGAATAGTATACAACATATTTATAATTGTAAAACAAAATATTATATATTTGTTTCTTACACTTGCATTCATGAGTCTGGTTCCCTTATCTTTGCATTTATAAAAAACTCTTAATCCCTTCATCCATTTCCCATGGTTATTTTTTCCACAGTTTTCACAAGATGAAAATCATTCAAATTTATATTATAAATTCCCACATTCATGGTTATCATATGATATCATATTATCATGGTTTTATATTATTATATTAATAATAGAAAATTACTTCTTTTTTCTTGATGGCCAATAAAACAATTTCAACGTATGATAAAACATTATAAGAAACCATTGCCCTTCAGAGATTTTTCATAAGACCATCAAAGATGTGAAATATCTAGAACTATGTGTTTCATCCAAATTACATATCAAACATGGGATCCTTTTAATTTTTTCTTCATAAAAATCAAAACTCTCTTCTTCCTTTTTCTTTAATCTATGTAACTTCCTATTTATCTCAATTTGTTGATGATGATGGATATATTTATTGAAGAATATATCCTTTAATTTTTTAAATTATATAAGTTATATTTATTTTTCATATGTTTTTTTTATCATGGTATAACATTAATCAACATGACCTATAATATAATAGACCATATTTGTAACAGTTTCCATTTCACTGCATATCAACCTCGTAAAAATGTTTTCTATAGTCTTAATCCATTTTCAACTAGAATTAGATTTTTAGTACCTCTATGTGGTGAGGTATTTTATTGCATAAAGAGATACAAGATAATGGATTATTTCTTTGGAATATATTCTTACATTAGTGAAATATTATTTTTTCTATCTTGATTATGTTTCCCTTGTATCACCAAAATTGTTTTTTTTTTCAAAACGTGTGGTTCTGGTTTCCGTAGCTAAAAAACACCTAAAATTTGATCATGTATTGATACCATTTTTTTCTAGGTGACATTGGTAAATTATGAAACATATCATATTAGGTCATAAAATTATTAATTTTAAAAATGGAATTACATTCAACAAAAATTGAAAAAAAAAATTAATGCATCATAAATCATAAACATTGGTAACTTTGGGTGTAAACAAAATTGCAATTATCTTAATTGTATCCCCAAAGTCTATATTAAGATTATGTTCCCTGATAAATGTTTTCTATATATAGTTTCCATGGTTTCTACTAAACTACATTTGATACCAACTTTTACAAACCAACCCCATAAGCCCAAAGGCGATTCATTAATATAATACATTGGCATTATTATAATGAAAAAATTCATTAAGGAACATAAATTTTTGTAGTTTTGGAATCATTATTACATACATGATTTCCATATTAAATTGTAAAAATCAAGTAAAACATGAATGATAATAAATAATACACACCGCTTCCTTCAAATATTATTCAAATATTACTTCTTCATTACCTAGTAAAGGATACATAATATGAATGAGCTCAAATTAATTGTAAGGGTATGTAAAATGGAATAAATGATGAATAATTTATTATAATTAACGTGAATGGTAAATAATTAAGGACACATGCCATTAATTTTACTATATAAGGAAAAATTAATATTTCATGGTATGAAACTGGAACACATTTTATATAGTCATCAATTTAAGAATAAAATATCTTTAATAAATTATTGATGAAAAAATAAATAGATAAATAATAAATGATTTATCTATGAATAAAATTCATAATTACTGGTTGTCATGTTTGGGGACAAGAAAACTAATATGATAATGACCTTTCACAATATGGTTTGAAAAAAAATAGAATTCTATTTCATTTGGCAAAAATATTTGTCTCCTGAGAACCTAACTATTCATTTAGGATCTATATAATGTTCAGGTTCCATCTTCCATTGTCGGTCCAAATAATTCCACATAATGTATAATCACAAAAAATATTATTCTTTATCAAATTACTGTATTGAATGAAGAATTTCTATTTTATCAATAATTCACATGAATGAATAATATCAAATAATATCATGAAACTAATTATATTCATGACATAACAAGTCAAATGTTATAATTTTTACCATCTAAAATAAATGTGGCTCATAATATAACAATATTCCTCTATGAAATCAAATTGAGATTAAATCACATACCTTTTTTTAATTCTAGGTGAAAGTCCATTAACCGCCTATATAATGGTTTTAATTATGTTACTAACTTATTGAAAACCCATATTAACATTTATTATATCATATACAATCACTTTATAGGTTCTTATTTCTTTTTGGTTAGTAATCTTTCATTATTTTCACTATTTCAGTTGTTAATCCCTTAGTTTGTAGAGTATGTTTGGACTTATAATTTCTTATTACCATAATTATATATTTGTTTCATCATATATATAATGTTGAACATTATTTTTATATTATATATATATATATAGTAAATATGTATTTATAATAATCTTTAATACATGGGTATAAGAATTGAAATGCATCGTTCATGAAGATGGTATGCCATATGTAAACATGAATGCTAATTACATTTCATTGTCATAATAGAATTAAAAAATAAAAATAAAAATAAAAATTCTAGAATTATATTATTTTCATATATGTCTCATATGATTAATAAAACCATCCATTATACATTTCATCTATACCATGAACAAGTCATTTCACATGGAGGGGCAGTAGTCCACACTTCCTTAAATGAAATCATCATTTTTAAAAAACATGGAAAGCATAAAACTATGCTATAAATAAAAATATAAAAATCATAGATACAATATAAATATAATATATATCATATATAAACAAATTTATCATCATAATGACCACCCTGATAGGTGACAAGGGAAAATTGAACAATCATCGTTTCGTGATCCAACACTTTTTCCCACACATTAATAGTTAGTCAGTTATACATTAAACAGAGTTGTGTGTAAGTTTAGGTCAAGACTATAGCATAAAAAATATTATTATATTTATTTAAATACTTTTATTATCTTATTGTATAATTGATATGAGTATCGTGAGTGTACAATGGATGTGATACAAAAAAGTATGAGAGATAGTGTTACCAATTAATCAGGTAACATCTTTTGGATTATATCAAAATGCATCCATGGGAGGATTTTTAATCTAAGAAAGGAATACAAGATGAGGGTAGTGATCTTAGTAAGAATATTTTTTAGAGATTGTCTGAACTGTTGGATCTTGAAGTGTGATTATTAGATAAAAGTGGGTACCTTTTTATAAGAGAGGGGTGTGGAACCCTTGGAAAAATCATAATAGTTTAAATTCATATATTTTCAAATTTAGTTCCGTATTGTCCCAAACTCATTTATTTAATATATAAGATTTTTCTAGTTCAAATTATTATCATACAATTATAATTATACAACATGTGAATATTTTTTAATCTTATTGTTTTAGTTTAACCATTATTTTACCCTTCTTAATATTACAGTTATATCATGTTATTTACACATCGTTTGTTAATGTTATTACCATAACATATCAAAAGACCAAATACATGAGATTTATGAAATATTATGAATTATATTACCAATCTGGACAAATATTATATTTTTTGAAATTTTATTACCATTAATTAATTTTTTATATCTTATATTGTGAATTATGTCTATTTTTACAAAATTCATAAGTGACTTTTTTTAAAAATTTGTAACATATGATTAAAATGAAAAAAAACATTAATTAAATTATATCACATCATAGTCATCAAAAAATATTCGTTTATGTCATAAAATAGTTCAAATTATATTTTGTTTAATATTTATAATATATATTATTTGATTTGTTCATTAAAGAATCTATTATTGTATAATCATTGTGTAATATATAAATATAATTATTTAATTTTGAAAAATAAAAAAAATTCCAATATATAGATAATATTTTTATCTTTTTAATTACTATTTATAGTCTATGATATCTATAAAGCCCCAACATTATACATTTCATAATCTTAAATTATGTTAATAATTTACATTTAGGATATTTTTAGGTTTAAAGGTTTAGAGAATTAGGTCATAACATTTACATAACAACTTGAATATTACAAGTAGACACATATACTCACATTAAATTATTTTCATAATACAAAAAATATTTTTAATAGGACATCTCTAGTTCCATGATTCAAACAACATGACTTTTCCTAGATCTCATCCTTGACCATATTCGACTTTTTATCATGTGAAAAACATTTCAAAATCTTCGTATAAGCATAAAAATCTTATTAAGGAATACATAATGAAGTAAATTTATTATTTTTTTCAAACACCATGTAAAACACGAATTCATTATCATAATGTAATAATTTTCACCTTTATGAGGTATCAAAACCACTTCATTGAATATAAGCTCATTTAATACCCATTTTGAAAGAAAAAAATACCATAAAACCAATAGAAATCAACATATAACATATAAAGGTTTCTTGGGATATAATAATACCTAAATGGAATAATCATATTGTCAAATTCAACACAAATCACTAAATGGAAAATACGCTTCACTGACATCCATACCCAATGCTTTGGAGGTTATAATGTAACCACCAATCATTGGATTATCTCGGAACCACCCATCATTTGATTTATCACATGACCACCCATCAAACCTCCACAAACCATTATATAATCATCACCAAAAAAATATTAGAAATATCAAAAAATTTACAATAAAAGTTCATTTTCAATCCCATGAAATAAATTCAGTATATTTAAATAGTATATCCACTTTCAAAACCATATTCAATACCAAAATATTTAAAATTCATATATTGTATTTATTTCCCATTTAAAAACATCACTTCTTGTTAAGGAAACCAAATATCAAGTAATGCTCGCAGCGACAGAAAGGTCGTTGACATTGCATATGTTAAAAACCATTCCTTTTTTTAGTAAAAATATTCATAGAAAAAAATTCAATTTAAATTAATATAAAATTAAAAGGGTTTTATTATAAAATATGTAAAAGAAGGAGGTGTATATTATCAAAACATGCCTCAATGAAATTAAATTCAGATGAAGTCCCTTACCACGAGTCTAAAATGCCTTGTATGTACATTATTATTTTTGAATAATAAAAATATTTTGATTTATAATTTCATAAGAACATATTTCAATTTTATTATTCCATTTATATCACATGTTACCTTGCAATAACAATTAGATAATTATATGAGTTAATATCAAACTTTCTGTCGATATTCCTAAGAAGAGTAAAAAATGAACGTGTCATAATTAAAAATTTTCCTTGTGGTAAAAATTAAATTATCTCTACAATGAAATTCATGATTTAGATATAAAATATATCAAATATATCTACTATATATGTATTAATAATTGTCCATTGCATTTGGATATAAGAAATTAAATGCACCATTCATGTAGATGGTAAGGCATACATACGACTGAACGCAACATTCATTTAATTTTTATTTTTTAGGGAATAAAAAATAAATGATACATAGGTATATAATGAATCAATTATAATATATAAGTTATATATGTTACATATTTTCATTAATTCCATCCTATATATGTTCCATTTAAATAATTAACGAGACATATCACATTTTAGGGGCGGTAGTCCGCCCTTCCTCAAAATGAAATTATTGTATTTATACAATATGTAAAGAAAAAAGGCATGTTATAAATTAGAAATATAGAAGAATAGTGGAAAAATAAATATCATATATAATTTAAATTCCATCATTATGGCCACCAAGTGAAGTCTAAGGGGATGATTGAACAATCCCCATTTCGTGAGGCAGTTGTTCATCGTCCACAAAAACAAAATGTTCTATAATAATTAGATGGAGGTGTTTGTAAGTGTATTTTGAATACATATTATAAAAAAACCTATTATAATGAGGTTACATGTTCTTTTTGCTAAAAAATAATAGCAAGTGCATATTGAGTGGTGATGAGAAGATAATATAAAGGAACACGAGAGAAGACATAACCTCAAATCGGGTAACTTCTTTTGATTTGAGCCAAATGGAATTATTTAATAGCCTTTTTCATAGGATATGGATTATAGAAGGAATAGAGGTATGTTGGGAGATTTTTGATTAATAATTTGGAAAATACAATTGGCTTTAAATGTCTATGAAATGGGTTATAGGTGTTATCCCTTTATAAGAGGGAGGAGGGGAACTTTCACAATGTTTTGGATTAATATATTATTATTAATTGATTTTAGAATTGTAATAACACAAAAGTTATATATTTAGAATATCCGGTGAGTATGGGTCAAAATTATCCATGCCAATTGGTTTTAGACAATTATTATTCTCAAATTTAACCTTATAATTTAGATTTAACCTGTAGTTAACTAATTTAACTATTACCATGTCATGTTGTATAGTCGTACATTATTATCGATATATGTGCCCTAAAATTCAAATAAAACCTCAAGTGGATTAATAATGAAGTATAAAATATTATATTAGTAATTTTTTAAAATCATAGATTTTTTGGACTATTATATAATTAATCAAAATATTAATTGATTTAGAAACTCATTTTTGACAATTTTGAAACTATTCATATCACAGATTTTTAAAAAATCCATAACAAAATAATTAATTCCAAAATCTTCATCAATAAAAATATAAAAACATATAATGCTCCATAGTATTCATTTATGGCAAAAAATGTTTAAAAATTAATTTATTTTAAAATTTATAATCTCATTTATTTAAATCATTCATTAATAAGGCAATCACTACATCACCATTGTATCGTTAATTAATTAATTAATTTGATGTATAATAATTATAAATAAAATTTCATGATGTAGGTAATAATTTTATATGTATAATAACTATTTATAATATAATTTATAACATATATAACCCCATATAAAAAATGTTCTAGTAAATGATACAAGTTTATGTTATATTTTCAATAGCATTAAATAAAAAATAATTAAACATAATTTTCCCACACAAGTTGCTACATGGGGTCCTAAAATCATCAAAAGGATTCCCATCATTGTACATATCACATCAAATATGGTTATGATATTTTTATGTGTAATTTTATTTTATAATGACAATATTTTTTACCCTTATTTACCAGATTTACCCTTTAACCATTATAAGTAAAATATTTACTTATGTTACTATTTATAATGTTTAAAAATAAATGATACATATTAAATCAATTTAGAAATACTGATTCCAAATATGGAACCAATTTATTTAAATATTCAAAACATATAATTTTAAAAAAACAATTTAAATTAATTTCTCTTGTCAAAACCAAAAAAATGTGTTTTTAAGAAGTAAAAACTTCCAAAATATTGACATGTGTTTATGTATAATTTAAAAGTGAAATTATTTACATTTTCCAAAATTGGATTAAATTATCACAATATAATATAATTATAATTTTAAAATAAATTAAATTCACAATCATATTATAAAAAATAAAGGACATGAAAATACAGTTTTGACTTAAAATGAAATATTTTTACTATTAATTAAAAAAATGAGCTTTTTCAGAAAAATATAAAAAATTATCCAAAGTTAATATTGACATCATTATTATATATAACAAGTAAATTTAGTCAAATTGATCTTATAAAATTAAAAAATTATATATTTAAAAAGGATTCTCCAACTAAAGGTATCAAATAGACCTTTTAAAGAACATAATTGTATTCCATGTTAAAATGGGATATATTTTTATTTTAAGCCTCTAAATGTTATTGGATAAATAAAAAGAAATTTAAAAAAATGAGTAATAATAATTTAGTTAGTTATGTACATTTCTAGAAATACAAAAACTATGTGTTAACTACCATTTAAAATAATAATATTAATGTATTATTTTTCGATATAACTCAAAGTTGTGTGAAACATATAATTTTAATGAAACCTATTTTTGTGTGTTGAGTATTAAATCGAACAAATCATCCACATTAAAATAAAATTAATATCTTATTCATAAATATTAATATATATCAAAAATTTCAGTACTATAAATACCTGGGTAGTAACAATATCACTTTTATAATCCCATAATAATAATTTATTTGTAATTAGAGGTATGTTTTTGATGATTTTTCCTTTACATTAAATTAAATGTTATAAATTTCATAATCAAAACCATGTGGATTACAAAGGACATATGTTCAAGCCAAGGATTCTATTTTTCATTCATGACTCTTCTAATAATGTTAGGACAATAGTTTGGGTTGTTTTATATTATAATAATATTATTTTTACCATTATTAACCATATTTACCCTTTAACCATCCTAATAAAAATATTACCAAAGTTAGAATTCATAATTTACAAAAATGAAAGGAACATATTTGAAAAATTTGGACCTTTTATTTACACACATCGAATTCATTTTTTCCAATTCAAAATAGATAATTTTTAGAAATTAATTAAAAATTATTAAAAATTAATTAATTAGAAAACATTTTTTTCAAGTAAAATACTCAAAAGTTCACGTAGTTTTTAAATATAAATTCTATGTGAAACAGAGTCCATTGAACTAAATTGGATTAAATTTTAAATAATTTATCTAGTCACATGCTGAGACACATTAAAAATTCAATATAACTATGGAAATAAATTAGATGAAAAAGATGTTTTGAATTAAAATGCATTATTTTTCACTATTCAACAAAATATCAAATTTATTATAAAAAATACAAAAAAATAAACAAAAGTAAAATTCTATTTCACTATTAACAAGAATAATTTTTATTTTATTTTAAATAACCTATATAAGTTATAGAATAGGGACATAAAATTAGTTCTATATTAAAAGGTACTAAAACTGTTATTATGAAAAAATATATATTTTATGTGTAATATTAGGTTTGTTCTTATCATATAATAATTAAATATATTGGATAAATTTAAAAATATTTCATTGGATATATAAAATATAAATTCACTATACTAACTGAATATAAGTGTTATAAATTAAATGAATTAATAAAATGTGAAAAAATAGTGTTTTTTTAAACCTCATGTTTTGTGCATTGTAGGCTACTAGAAAATTTATCATTTAAAAATGTAAATGATGGTAATCTCTTAGGGAGATACACAATATATATGAATTTCAACATGGAAATTATATACTCTAATACAACATGGATATCATAGTATCACCTAATATATATCAATAGTTAACTTGGACAAATACAATTTCTCTTTCATATACCATTTAAAATATAAATTATAATTTATTACTTGTTACGTCATTAAAAATATTCCAATACATGGGGATTATATATCAAGAAAACAACTAAGGTCTCAGTTCATGCTAAAAACAATTTAATCCATTTTCCAATTCAATATTAGTTTCATGTTTCACTCATCCATGTGGTATCTATAAACTAGTTCCAAATCTAATTCATGTTATTGGACTTCAAATAATAATATAATTCATTATTTAATTGATTTTGGACCATAGTACATTTGATCAATAAAAATATTAAATTACATTGGAAATTATCAAACCATATGGTTATGATTTAGACTCACATCCTTTATCTATGGATGTAGCTAGGATTTAAATTGAAAATTTCCATGAAGAAGAATGTGTGGATGAATGCCAAGAGAATGAAAGATAAATAATGATCAATATCAAGATCAAAACCAATAATTCACATGGTCAAATGATAACACCACAAATTTCAGACAAATAATTGAGAGAGAAGGTGAAAATCGAACAAAAAGGCTCATTAACGATTTATCACTTTAATGGGATGTCCGGAACGGACTTTAGAACTAAAAAATTGCCTAAAGGGATTACATATATCGAGAGAATTAGATATGTAGTGAATTACAATGAAATTTCAATGCAAAACATAGTTTAAAATAGCATGTTGGGGAATTACATGGTTTGTAATGTATTTTTACATCATTTAAATGTTTTTAATTAGATATGAAAAATCCCATCTCATCAGAATATTTTAAAAAAACACAAAATCATCAAAAAAACATTTAAATCATTTTCAGGATGTGTATATGTTTTGTAGATGTTTCTTCAACCGATTTTTCATTAAAACTAGATTTTTTTAATGTTCTTAAGATGGTTCATTGGCCTATTTTACTTTAAAAGTACATGAACACCACTAATTCTTCTCAACATAACAAGAACCTATGAAATACTTAACCCATTTCTACTGAGACTCTATTAATTGATACAATCAAACAACCCATAACATTTGGTCGGTTTCCCCAAAAAAAGTCTCCCCATCATAGAATATGACTTAGTATCTATGGTACAAATAAAAATATCAAATAGAGATGTAACTGGAAAAGATACAGGATCTTACATTGGTAGACATATAGATTCACTCAAATAACTCAATATGTAACAATAATTTCATATTTATATCATTATCCTTATAATTGGATAGATAAATTATAGTTAATGGAATCAATTAATTTGTTTGAAATATTGATATTGTTTAAAGAATTGATTATTTATCAATCCTAAGTAAGAACTGATAAATAAGCATCAAATATTTTATAAAATTATTGGTATAACCACTATCTATTATAGATAGAATTAATTTACCTTGGGGTCCATATAACCATGAATATATTCACCACTATTTATTTACTATTTATTTGTACTAGTGTTGATTCATGAGCACAGAAATTTTTTTTGGATATGGATCCCTTCCACTGGCCTAATTGATTTTCTACACGTAGTTATATATTTTTGGATTTCTATATATACAGATATTATATAAAAATGTAATTTTTAATTTGTATGTTTTTGTAATTAATCAAAGATATATATATATATATATATATATATATATATATTTGTGTGTGTGTGTGTGTATTTCAACATAAAGACACAATAGATTCCTTAAATATGGACTCTTAGATCCTATAATGAAAACACATTACTTGTAAACATAGGATTTTAAACAAATATTTAATTACATGGCCATTAATAAATAATGTTACATTTACATTCCATGTACCAATCTATCCTTAGTGTTTTAGTAAGTTATGATTAGATTTTTATCTTATTGAACTCATGTTCATTATGTCCAATTGTTATTTTCACAACAATATAAGAAACTACATTATCATTACTGATTATTCAATATCACCCATACTTTCCCTACACTAAGTGATCTTCAAGATAAATCATATTTAATACTACTTTTCATAACATGATGTATATGGAAACATAAAAAGTGGTGGGATAAAATTCTCAAATCTATAAAAGATAAGTTAATATTATTAATGATCATTAGTAAATGAAATATAATAACATGGGGATACACTTGATGCCTAAGAAAACAAAACACATCAATATATATATGATAAATCATTTTTAAAATAATTTTACACCATAAGGTGTAATTCCCTTCCATGATTTTCTCAAACATAACATAAGTGGATATTCTACAAGACCACTTGTAATCATCTAAATATGAAAGAGGGAGTCGACTAGAGGATATGGTTTAATCATTTTTTTGGGGGACAGTACCATCAAAGATCATATATACGCACTATAAACCTATATATTTATTACATCCAAAAATATCAACTGGAGAATAAATTTATATAATCCAATAAAAAATAACCCATTTCATAAATATAATTAAAACTGGCTCCCAAAAGAGAAAAAAAATAAGACTTTGTATAGAGAATTAAGATATATAAAAAAGTAAAAAATATATCCATTAGAGCAATTATTAATAACACATAAATCTCTATACAAAATATCTCAACAATCTACCACATGATATTTTCCCTTTCCTGGACTCTTAATCATTTCTTATTAACACTCATTGAGATTCACATGCTCGGTGTGAGTAATAAAACAAATTATGGGAGAACATCAGTTTCACTAATATTAGTGAATAGTTGTAATATGTGTATTCCATGAAAAACATAAATGTGAAAGTAATGATAAAAAATCTTATAAAGAGTGTTAATGAGCTGTAAGCAATATGAGGAGCCATCGTCATTCCTGTTTTTGCTCCATGATGAGAGGATACTAGAAATGAATTTTTTAATTGACCATGATAAAGTTTCATGTCTAGTAAACATGTCTATTGAAAATTTATTGGAAACAAGTTTTATTAGTACAAAAGACTAACATATCATTGATCTATTACAGTTCTGACCTTAGGGAAGTCAACTATTTTCCCATCCCTAGGTATGGGCTCAAGTTTAACTTATCATATTTATGGATTGGGTATTTCTACAGGGATATCATACCTAAGTTTCTAAATCCATTGGTATATCCTCATGGGCATAATAACATTACCCAAGGTTCATGTCCATTATTACCATCATCACATGATGTGCACACTCACTCTCTAAGGAAAACCATATAAATATTTTCCACCTATCTCAGATATCAAAATTAATGCATCTAAGGTCATTATAATTACACAAAATAAGGTAAGGAATGTTAATGAGTAAAACATAATCTCATCATTAGATTAATATAAATATATAAGTACCATTTATCAATATCAAATATTTCATACAAATAAACACATGAATACTTATAGAACTTAAAATCATATGCTGGTCACATAGACTACACATACACATGAAAACACTGTAGAGAATGCTCAAAAAAACTATTCCGACATAAACATCAAATTTATGAATTGAAAATATACAATGTACCAAAATGGTAATGATATTTAAACATAGATATTGTTGACAGAAAATTCCAATGTCCAACACATTATGATACGCTCATCACTCCAAGATCAAACTATATTCAGCATGAAAACATATATTCCCTAGAACTAAGATCTAGTCAAACACATCATGGTTTTATAATGATATTATGTAATATTATTAACCCAGAAAGACAATATTAAACAATAAAACCTCCATAGTCACTCCTAAGATTCTAGAATTGTGAATGATCCCTGGTGGGGTCGTTGACACACTAGATAATACACCATTCTAGAAATGATCTTGGAAATCATCATTAGATCGAAATAAAATACATAGATCTTGAAATGTAATGATGGATATATGGTTCATATAGTTTTTATAAGTGTACATATAATATAAAATTGAATATTGGATGTTCATTGACCACATTCCTTAATTGTAAATCATCAACAAACATGGATCCACTAGAATAGAGTTTTATGGAATGGAATTCACTATTTAATGATGTATATTATCGATATTTAATAGGAATACATATAGAAATAACGAAGTGTTAAAATGGGGAATTAATATCTTTTGAATATAGTATTCAATCATTAAAACACATTGACATAGTTTGGTCATAAAACATAACAAATTATGCACCGACCGTATAAGGATTACTACATATCCGTAGCACCTTCTAGGTTTGGCCACAAAATATTTCGTACCATACACCAACCATGATTATAGCCTCTATATGAAATTGTGTGGTTTATCAAAACAGAGTTAACTGTTTGATATATCATATTATTTATCCATAATTCACCCCTATTGATTAAGACATTACTATAAGGGTTTCATAGAGGATTTACATGGTTTTAAAAAAAAATCCCTGTAGTTGACATCAAAAGTCCCCAAAAAAGCTGTTGAACCCATCCATAAGTCCTCTAGACTCTACTGAAACGTTTCACAATTCAAAAACAAAATAATAATTGATGAAAATAACCATTATATCCATTGGAGAATATTATATCAAAAAAACACATCCTCTAAAATGACAACTTATCTTTAAGAATAATCTCTAATCATCCACCTTGAAAAACAAAATCTAATGGGTCAAAACATTATACTCTTATGTATATGATTTTTCCTATATTCATCCATACCACTGTGGGATTTTAAATTGTGTATTTTACCCCCTTAGTAAAACCATATGTCATTGGTAGAAAATCTAGGCCATGTGTTCAATATATGATGTTCCAAGATCATGCTCGACATCCTTGTGGTAGATCAAATATATGATATTGGGAATGTACTACTCAAGATGAGTCACATGAAATACATCATGCATAACAAAGTCGAAAAATGTATGGTCTATATGATTAACCATACTCCTGATATGCTCTGGTATTAAGAGTGATCTGTCATATCTCAATTCCATATTACCCATCTTATAAAAACCTCCATTCCCAAATTTTAGTGTTTCTCACAAGAAAAAGATATCTCCAATTAGATACTCTAAGAATTACCCCCTTCATTCAGTATATGATATTTCATTCTCTGGTTAGTGTTTAACTGAGTCTTAATTAGTTGCACATATTCAGAGATATCCTATACCATGTTTGCACCTTCCGAAACGACCTCACCTACCTTAGGCCAATATAACCATAAAAAATCACCAACTATTAATAGCCTCATAAATCTGGCATTTGAGTATCATCATAGAGGTTGTTCATAGACTTGAATTCAACTATGAATTATTGATCATCCATACCTCCACAAAAATATATTACTCAATCATATAACATGTACTCCAATATCTATATTTTTCTCTAAGATTTTCCATCAGACTACTGATCATACGGTATACTCAATTTCCACCGGGTTCCTAGAACCATATCTAAGCCCGACCAAAAGTGCGACAGAAAACATGTTTCACTATTAGATAAAATGATTGATAGAAATCCTTGATATAAAAAAATCTCCTATAAATAAAATTTTCCTAGATCATCTATTCAATGTGTGTCATGTATATGTTATAAATGAGAAATATTCATCAAGAGATTTTATATTATCCAAACAACATCACAAATCTTATGTATCAGATGTATTACTATAATGAAGTCCCTTATCACATCATTCTTCTTCCATAATACCATATGACATTTTCTGAAGAAAACTACCAATATTTTAACACATGTATTTTACCCTGTAGAATTTAAATTAACATGAAACAAAACTACTGATATCCATCATCATATTAGTCCACTACAAATAAAGACAAATGTCATGGTAGATCTTTATTGAACTAGAATTCACATCCCATCTAGAATAATTATTGTATCTCCTCATCTCTTCTATTAAGGATTTCTTTACAAAAATATTCCCATATATGTGGATTACATCATCATCAACTACAAACCATCTTGGAATTGGGTATCTTCCCACAAAATGTATTTACACCACTAAACATTCAGGATATGACTCATAGAAAGTCATCATCCAGTTCAGTAAATAATAGAAGATGAAAAAGAGAGAAAATATCATGACATCATGATCCTCATATACATCAATAATTCATCCATCCATAAATCATACAATACATCAAAATGCCAGTGGTAGTCTCTCAATAAGATCATATATATCTATCATTATTGTGGGAAAAGAATCTAAAATGACATTTCCTATCGCTAGAGTATAATCCATCTCAATATCTAATAACTATAGATATTATACACAATTCCTCCACCTCATATTATGATCCCAATTAGAGAAGTTGTATTATAGGATTTTATAGTCTGTTTAAATAACCAACCCCTATTTAAATAAGTAATTTCACTAAAAAAATTCAACCTTGGATCATAGTTAGAAACTCTAAGTCATGTTTTAGGTAGTTTAATCAGGGGTTCATCATTGTCCTGACCCATAAGAATATATTGGATCCATATTCAACATCATATCTATGAACAAAATAGAAGACGTGTTGTACTACATTGTGTATCTGATCCCGTGAAATTGAAGAATAAAAATTGGAGTTGTCTGAAACCTTTTATTCATTTTATCAATGACCTCCACACACAGATAAGCTAATTAAAATTTCACATCCATCAAGATATTCCTTATCATTGGTTCATCGTATAGGAACAAATCCAGATTGAACATTCAGTTTTATCTTACTATCCTATGTAAACACTTGATCTAAAAATATTCTATTAAATAATCCCATGAAAAATAATGTCATCCCATGGAAATGTGCATGGTATGATGAAACTGTTTATCTTTTGGTCCTCAAGATTATTTTTGATCATGTTAAACATCGTCATTTGCATAAGATAGCGAGGAATCAAAATATTTAACACTTGTATCTTTTATACCATTTATATTATGATTTATGACATTGATACCTACATTACACAATTTGATAAGATTTATAGGTCTTGTTTCATTGTCTAATTATATATATTTCACAATAACATTATGTAGTGACAAAAAATGAAAATATAAAAACTCAATAATGATAAATTATAATACATTTTATTTTATAAATCCTCACAAGATATCTTCGTAATGTATATAAGATAGGGGCTATATATATCCCATTATGTGAATAATTAAATAAAAATGTTGATTAATGTTGTAAATAATATTCATGATGTGTAAGATTATGTAATAAATGTCTAAATTAATAATCATGAACATCAAACCATGGTATAAGATCATAACCTCAATGTTCTAAAGGAATTGGGAAATAATATAAAACACTGTATCATAAACATATTTCTTAGATAATATTTATTGAATGAAAACTTA
Organism: Viscum album; assembly: GCA_963277665.1. NCBI lineage: Eukaryota > Viridiplantae > Streptophyta > Magnoliopsida > Santalales > Viscaceae > Viscum > Viscum album. The sequence goes on along the minus strand of OY728125.1, from coordinate 1,913,052,709 downwards.
CTGTTATCATATTATCTTCCTATTAGCCATTAATTTTATGTAATAAGTTAAAATAATTAACCAATTAATTAGAGGAAAATTTAGTTTTAGTCACACAAATAACATTCACAATATGTATATGAATTTTTTTGTCAGATAGATTGAACCACATAATATCAATCTACATAAAATTTAAATACATGATTAATGAGTGTGGTTATAATTCATGTATGTTTATAATAAATGAATTATATGTAAATTTTAGTGAATATCATTCAGTAGAAATGTGGATGCTAATTCAAAATATAAAATCATGGCATGAAAGAACACATGCTAATTTTTTTCCATCATTACGAGTATACATAATTGTTCATGTAAGTGATTAATGAGAGTGAAATACACTATATAATTTAATTTGAATCATGAGGACAGAAAAATGGTGTTTAAATAAACATTAGAAAAAATAAAAATTTTAAATAAAAACGATTTTAAAAAAAAATCTATAATAATGAAGATGATGGAATCCATTTTCTTGAGATTGTGATTCTAAATGTTTGGAAGGGGATCATTATGAGAATAGGAAAACAGTGTAATGTTTTTAGAGAGGTATATGGAGATTAAGTTCATTATCGACTTGTTTTTAATCAAGATGAGTGGTGGGTAGGTGGTTATATATATCTAAATAGAGGGAAATTATTGATTAATTTATAAAAATATGTTTTCTACACTAATTTATAAAATATAGAAAAACAAAAACCATCATAATCTAGATTCAATTTTTATCAACCAAATAGTTGTGGTGTTATGTTTTTTATTTTTCTATCAATTCAAATAAATAAAATAATTATATTCATGATGTTGAAGTGATTCATGTGCATATGACTTATTTATAAATTTAAAAATTTAATATATGTTATGGATGATTCATTATAGTTTATAAAAATTAATAAAATAGCATACGAATACATTATTTTCAAAGGAAAATCATTTTTCACCATGTACCTAATTTATATTATTTATTATGGAAATATTGTGTTATTTTTTGGTCATTATACTTATTTTATATTTATACCATTTCTTCCAAAAATTCAAGTGTATCAAAAATTAATAAAAAATCACCATTAGATATTTTTGATGTGCTAATTTAAATTTTATTATCTAATTTCCTTATATAATTTTCTATATATTGGTGTTTTAACAAATAAATAAAAAAATTATTTACATGAAAGTACATTTTTTAAAGACACTAGAAACATTCCAATCCCTATAAAAATTATAGAGGACTTCATTAATTTATATTATCATTTTTACCTATATAAAAATTATTTAATAATATTATTCCATAGAAGATTAGTTTTTATCAAAAATAATGAATGATTCACAGTGCAAGTTTTAATTGAAAAAATTTAATTATTAATAATAATATATTTGTTTCTTCATATCAAATTGTCATATTTATTAGACACAATATATAACATAATGTACAAAGTAATAATTTAATTCAATGAACAAAAATTTTCTATTAAAAAAAAGTAAAATATATGAATTTATACTACTATAGTATATATACATAACCCCTTAAGACATTAGCGTACAACCTATGGATATGATGTGGGATGGTGGTAGGCGTGGTTAAGAGAACAACGTTTTTATTATGAAATAAATATTCTTGGAATTCTATAATAAAAAGTTTTTCTCAATTTTCAATCGTAGATTCGTGGGTTATGATTGGTCATGGTCAAAACTAAATGATTTTATCTAACATGTATGCTCCAAAAAGATGGATTCCTATGGAATTATCCTACAAGTCAAGTCTATTACTTCACCTTTCTTTTTAAATTAGATCTTATCATAACCCTTAATATCTCTTATTCTTAATGGTAATTGTAAAATATTTATATTGTCATTAGTATCTAAGTTATAAAATTTTTTATTTAATAATTGTTCAAAAATTAAAAATAAAATAATGTGTCTTAGTTTTTAAAAATTATGTAATATAATAATATATTTACTCATTTATATAATATAAATTTATTTAAATATGTCTTAATTTTTAAAGAAATAGTTTGTTCTCCCATCATGAGATATTTTTTGAACTGTACATCTCTATCAGATGGATGACCCAATATGTCATTTGTAATGAAATCATATTAGTGATTAATAACAAGTGGAAAACAATATAACCTCACCTCTAGTTCGGTTGCATGTTCCAATCCAAAAACGTAGGTCATGATGAATCTATTCCAACTAAAATATTTTCCCACATTACTGGATTTCATATCCCTGTAGCTATTCACCAAAAATATTTCTCAATTAGTTGAAATAAAGTATATTTACAATTGATTATGGTTTATATAATTTGGAATACTAGTTACATTTTAAATTTAGATGAACAATAAAATGTTATTCATCTCAGGAATCATGAAATCCCCCAGATATTTTCAGGTATAGACATTTATATTACACAGAAGATATCTATAAAATTTATCATCATTCATCACCAATGGTACCTTATAAAAAATCATAGAAGAAAATATAATCCAAAATTGGGACTATAAACAACAAGATAAGATATAAATGAAAGGGAAGCTCTAGTACCAAAAAATAAGTTTAAATAGATTGCATGATAAAGAATGTACATGGAACATTTGACGGTCCCTCTACGTTGTTTTCTAAAACTGGGTTTACCAGCTACAATCTGCTGGATTATTCTCTATGGACCCATCATTGAGGTGATTAACTCCAATGATATATTTTTTTCAGTGTAATTTGATACAATAAATGATGAAACTAGATCGATCCTTGGTTCATATAATACATCTTTATGGAATCATGGTAGAAATATAACCACTATTTTCGTCAAGGTGATCTACTAGAGATTTTGAATAATAAAACATTTTCAATATTTTCATGGATTTTTTGGGAAAACATGTGGGTTTGATTGATCGTCCAAAATTTTTATCACATTGAAACATTTATAATTGTTATCGAAGAAGACACACTCTAGATAGCATATTTACCAATTCCCCATTTCATATCCTTATTCCTCTTCTTCCTACTAATATGAGAGAGACTCAGCACATGAGTAGGAGGTACAACTTCTTAGCTACTAAACTATTACAGAATTAAAACTATATGATTCTCATAGAGTACCTTTTATATATCAATGGATCTAAGAAGATCATCATGGTGTTTAGTTAGATTAAATCATCTTACCATCCATCTAATATCAGGGAGAAGACGAGTCTCAAAATTAACTGATTTGTTTGACTCATTTATGTCAGGGTAGGAGAACTAAAAATTAGTTTATTGAAATTATCATAGAACACATAACCCATAAGGTACCCAACTATAGAAATCCCTGAATTTCTAGGCATGATCTAACAATAGCTTTCTAGGAATGAATTCCATAAATATTAGGTTATCTATGTCCTCCCATGTACGACCCTAAAGTATACAAACTTTTCCCATGAAACCCCACCATAATGAAGTGTGTCCCAAAAGCATAGACACCACTATCATGACCTATCAGTCCAATGGTTCCCCAAATAAGTTGAATATTTCCCCTATGGTTTCTATGCAATACCCAACATCCTTTGGTCCCCCAGTTCCTAGGAAAAAATAATATGCTAAATCTAGAAGATGTAATCATAATCAACCATGGTCATTTATGCACATTGGTTATGGGAAAGTAAAACAATAATTAAAATATACTTGAGTGGATCTAATGTTTTAATTGTAATATAATGTACGATAATATTGTCATGTTCATCGACTTGAATAGATTCTGGTGTAACTGGTGTGTCCTCCCTAGTGGAAAAATTTATGTATATCAGAGGAGGAATTTTTATGAAATTCTAAATGAATGTTTAGAGATCATAGAAAAACATAATCATAATAAAATATTAACCTATTATAAGGTAAACTTAATTATTTATGAATTGATTTCCTAGGAGATACCCATAGCTAATGTATAACCCTTACACCTCTGCACTATGATCAATCGTATTCCGTTATACACAAAAAAGGGCATAATAATTTATATATATATATATATATATATATTAAATCCCATATTTAGTTAATTAATTTCAGACCATAAATATCCAAAAAATAAAATAGATATATCACTCAATTTTTTATACATGTTTATCCCAAAAAGATTGAAAATATTGTTCATTTAATGAATTAACAACTCTACGTCACAAAAGAGGTGTATTTGTGGAATTTGATCCTATATTCGTATTCGTGTTGCATAAACACAATAAAATCTAATAAAACTATTACAGTTATAAAAAACAAATATCTCAGAGGTCCATCACACATGAGTTGTCCAGACACATGGAAACTCTAATATCCACATTCAACATAATTTATCTCATTTATACCATGTTATGGAATAAAAATGATGAAAATAAATAAATATCATCTCCGAAAAAAATTTGTAACACCCCATCTGGCATATTCTTGAACATTAATCGTGTAGAGATATCACAAGAATTCATACAAATACCCTAAAATGAAATATGCTTTAGAATATAGGGAAACATATATGAGTTTAATGGGGATATTATACTATTTTTAATCATATTCATACAACATAAATGTAAATAAATATAACAACATACAGTGTGAAAAAGAATATAATGTAAGATAATGTAATAACAAATTTCATTTATTTCATACATGTAAATAAACCCAAATCACAATGGGGAATGAAACCCACATGTTTGAATGGTATAAGTCGATAAATATTAATGTACTGTAGAAATCATCTATATTACTCCCCTATATTGCTACCAGTACTATGATACATAAGATAGATATATACTATATGAAATTTTCCATTCCTATGTCCATAATCTGGATATTTTTATGTGCATTAATATTACCATAGAGGGTGTCAGTAATAAAACCCTGTAGGATAACACTGATTCATCAAGAAATTTATTTTATACGTGTAATTGTTTTATTCCATGATAAAATTAATGTTCAATAAAACATAAATAATCTTATTATATGTGTTTATGTTCAAACAAAAACAATATGATCATTGACCACACCTTCTTCACCTCCATTTTTAAAAGATAATAAATGTTTTCCAAAATAATGAAGAGTGATCCAAAATGATTCTTAATAAGTATTTTATTAGTTTTAAATCATCAAATCAGATATGGATAGAAGGGTATCACATCGAGGAAATTCCATGTATCAGACGTAAAGATCATAAAACACTATATTGATCATTGGTCAGACTTTAGGGAAACCATATCCATTCAAAGGATTAGTTTAGGACATAATTTCACCATACCCAAAATATCGCTACTATAAGTCATGATAAATTCTATCAAAACCCTACCTTTTTTTATCCACCAAGATCATTATCACATGGCATGCACACTAACCCTGTAAAGTAAAACCATATCATAATGGTTCACTATCCTGATTCCGAAAATCAATATATCCAAATGAACTGCAACAAAAAACCATATCATAGAGTATATAAAGAAATAACATATATTTCCATCATGATAATAAATTGACATATAAAAGTATTTTTCATCCATATCATGCATATTCTAAGATAAACTAGAATAATCATAGAAAAAAGTATCATATGTGGGTTTCATGTGATACACTCAAGAAATATATCACTATAATGAAAAATAAAAAAAAATACTCTTACAGAATTATCACAACAATGAAGAAGAATACATGAAAACCCTAAATGTTCAAGAACTTCATACATTAACATTCATGATTAACATCTATAAAAAATGCTGAAAGAAGATAAGAGAGTCACACTGAGATTTAGTTGGATCATTCCCACATAAAATGTATCTCTTAAATAACTCAAAAAGAAAAAACAAGGTTATAGACTTATATTCATGCCCATTCAAGAAAACTAATGAAGCATTTTTACCAATATATATCATGATATTTTCTATATATATTGTATTTTTGATTGATCTAAGGGAGTTTCTTCGACACTATATATCCACCAAAGGTCTAGGAATAATATAATAATCCATCATTATGTAATAATAATGTATATAAATCATAATATGGATTTGTAAATCAATGATATGTCTTAGGAGAATAAAGGTTTGTCTAAAAGAAACCCTAATAAAAAAATTGTATATCACATTCCTAAATTATTGAACATAAAAATACATGGTTCTATGAAAATCAGTTGTTGAAGGGATATAATTTATTGGGGAAGTTATTTAGAGACTCTATATTATTTAGGGATACACTTTTAATGAATAATTGGTCAACATTCTTAATTATTGTATATTAAATAATGATTATGGATCATTAGACCAAATAAACATGGTTTGGTTGAAGTGTTTAACAAACAATGTAAAATTCATGTGAGGATTACATCCTCTTAAGAAAACCAACATACTTTGGTCACTTAGGTTTTTAAACCTGCACCAGATGTGACATTCTCTACTAGAAAATGATGCATTGTTTTTTTGATGATTTGTTATGGTGTGAAAAACTATGAACCTTGTTCATGCTCCAACATCAGTTCTACTACAACTATGAACTCCATTTTTTATAGTATCATCTTAATTTAGGAAAACATTACAAAAAACATGCACCTTCAAAGAGTCTTTAAAAAACACCAAAACCAATATCAACCCCCATTATCTCATAACAAGAAATTAATATAAAAAAACCCATGAATAAATAATGAAATCAACTCATCATGTACATGAAAAAGATTTGTTCATTACATATGGAATGAATGAAAAGGGTGTAGAATAATATTTCAATAAAAATTATCTAGGATAGAATTAAATAACCATAAAACTCTGAAACAAACATTGTTTTAGAGAACATTAGATTCATTAGCCACATCATAAGGGGAAAAGATAATAATATAGAACATCATTATGATAAGGCACAAACATTAGATTATGGAACAGTACATTCATGAGCAACACCATCTATTCCAACAATATAAAGAAACTAAAAACTATACATGAATATATTTATCATAAGATAAAAATATTTATACAATTTATTAGAGGGTGATATATGACCCCAGTTAATAATATTCATACATATGACTTCCACTTGAAAACAAACATTCATCATTTCATAAAGAACACATAGAATGTAAATGGGATTCATTGTACACATTATAAATAATCTATATAAGGAAAATGTTTTTTATATCATATTCAAAAGTATTCAAAATTCCATCATTAATCGCAACATGATAAACCCATTGATAATATATGGGTACGTAGATATTTTCAGTGACTTTTTAGGCAAAGACCATTAAATTAAGATGATATTGTGTAGTGTTTCTATTCATTATTGATAATATATATATCAGTTATCTTCTCAATAATATTACTATTTTAATTGATTTATGTAATTTAGGAAAACAACCTTCACCATCATAAATAGAAATAATTGGATTGATATGGAAAATAAATTTGAATAAAAATTAATCCTTCCCACATCGGATAATAAAAAATACATTGGATATGATAGAAAATTACATTGATTGAAAAGATTATTACATTATAAATCCTTTTATATATAGTTGACTATCACATTTAAAATACCCCTGATAAATTTTAAAATATTTCATGTAAATTTAATTAAATGAAAAATAATTTCCAGTATTTTTAGAAAAATCACATTGCAAATAAAAAATATTCAGGATCATTTGAAATCAATTATAAATAATTTTTTAATCAATATGGATACAAAATAATTTCATTTTGAATTGATGAAATAATTGATATAAATATTTATATGATATTAAAAAATTGGTGGAATTCTATTTTAACAAATAACGTGTTAAAAATATATACTTATAGAACATTGGTTGAAACAACCCATATAGAAAACATTAAAATTTTATTTATATGTTTTAAATAATGTTATATTCTATAATATTTAATTATTAAAATATTGAGGCATATATAATGAATTTTTCATAATAATACAATGACTATGGACATGAAAATAAGAGTTTCTTGAAAAAAATGATGTGTCAGGTTCAGTTTCACTTACATGAAATACCTATTGTAGTATATGAATAAAGGGGAAATGAAATAATGTGGAGAATTTTAAAAACCCATAAATATAAAAAGAATAAAATGATGGTTTTAAAATAATGTAATTATATGAATTATATTTTTGAAACGTTCAATATTTTAAATCATGTTGGAAATCAAAACCCTTACGAATTTTGTATCATTTAAAATGACCCAGATAAACAGTAGTATCCTAATAATTAATGGACGAATTATAAGAAAAATTATATCGATATTAACAGTCCAATAATTATTACATGAATATTTTAAAATTAATTCATTATTAATATGTCAAAACAAAATTATCATTTCTATTTTGTTTAATAAGTAATATATCTTGAAATTTATTTATGCGACATGAACATATTAAAATAATTAAAATTCCAAAAATGTTCATGAATCATTTATATTAAAAAAATAACTATATTAATAACAAATTTTATAATATTATTCATATCAAATAACCCATTAAATATTCATTCTTAATTATTGTCTATATGAACATCAACTAGTTATTATAAATTTTTAATACCATATGATCTAGTCTTGAACATTTTAAACAAGTTTTGTAATATTTAGTTTTAAATTTATTGTTCTCATGATTTTAATCACTATTATATCATAAAATGTACTTTTTTATTATTCATAATAATTTATATTGTTTAAATTTATTTATATTGGATTTTTTTACCACTGTTAATGATAAATTCAAAGGGGAGCGTGTTTGGTTGGTTCATAATGAATGTAAGAATATTTCCTAACTGATGAGGCAAATATTTATATTAACATTTCTAAAACAAAAGGAAACTATTTATTTAAAAATTTATATCATATATATTTAGATATTAATCTATCATAGTCATACATGATATAAATATGTTGTGTTGTCCATGTATGTGGTCAAAAAATCACAAACATGAAGATAATATGATTAATAGATGATTTAAAAGTGATTTAGTAGTAGTATAATTAAATTAGAATCATAATAAAATTATTTAGATATAATTTTTTTGATATATAATCACATTAATCAATTGGAAGAATAATATAAAACATTATATTTTAAAACAATAAAAATGAAGATCATATTTTTCTTAGTATGCTATTTTTTTACTCTTGAAAATTTGACGACTATTTATTTATCATGTTGTTAATATTCTATATAACATCACATTATATATTATTAAATGTTACTAAAATCATATATATTTATTTAACCAAATATTAAAATCATCCATTAAAATATTTAATTAATGGAGAAATACATTATTCATTCGATGTTGTAGTCCATATATAAGAATAGATAATGATTTGATTTTATAAAGAGTGGTAGAAAAATATAATATTTTTTATTATCACAAAATTATGATTATCATCTTTATAAGTTAATTCCCCCATTCTGACTATCTATAAATGGTGGTGGAGTGAAAAGGAACATGTTTTATTATGAAAATGGTTTCACACATATAATCATAATTTTCTTTTGAAATTTTATAAAGATAAGAGGGCATTGGTTTGATAATATTTTTAGGAGAAAATTAAAATAATTTAATTATATAGTTTATATTAATTTTATCTTTATATATTGTGTAATATTTGTTAAATGTAAAAAAGATAATGAATGAATAATCATTAGATAGTGAAGACTACTTACTAAAAAATTTATAATTTATCTTTAAAGATGAATTTTGAGATTTCACAATGTCCACAAGCTTAAGAGGTGAAATATGATTCTAGGTGGTGGAAAGAGGGAATATTTTTAAGAGGAAGCTGAATTTTTTATGTTGTTACTGAAGGGTTTTTGAGAGGCCATGAATATAATTGTATGAATTTAATTTTAGTAAATTCAAAGTCTTGATATAATGATGGAATATGTTTCACATGTAATAATACTAAAAAAACATAATAAGGGATTTAAAGATGATATTGGGCCATTAATCTGTAAACCATTCATTTCAAGTCCTTTTGAGATATATTTTAGTCCATTTCTAATTGAATATTCATTTTTTTAGTTTTTAATGTGGTCACTACTTTTTAGCAATGAAATTTACATTTAATTACAAAAAATTTATTTATTAAATAATTTCAATCTATTTATTAAAAATTTTAAATAAATGTTACCTGATAAAATATATATTTAAATAATAATTTAATATAAACATTATCAAAAAAAATACTGAAAAAATAATTTTATAAAAAAATTGGATGCAAATTTATACACTGGATACAATTATCAATGTTATGGATTTTCATCATATTTGTTGGTTTTGATAGAAAAATATAATTTTTGTGGCATTCAAATTAGGATAATTTTTTTTACCAGTACAATATTTTACTAAAATTAGATACCACAACTGTATTATTTAAAAATACTACATATGTTATTAAAAATATGCATTATATATTCACAATTTTATTTTATGTTGTATATTATTAGTCATTAAATGGATATTTCAACAAGAAAAATGATTGGACAATTTTTATATTATTCTTAATAATTTACATAATCATAAATACTATGATTTCAATAAGAATGGTACTTTTTAATATTAATATACAAATCTATTATTTTTTACAAATCAAAAAAATATCCCCATGATAATTTCATATAATATTAAATAAAAATTGATTTTATTTTTATCAATTTGAAATTATAAAATGTATAATTTTTTTATAAATTGAACTAAAATATAATAGGAAATACTATTTTAAATAAAATTTTCTTTTTGACAATGATTTTCTTTAAATCATATCTCATATAAACATAAAAATAATTTAATTTTCACATATTATTTTATAATTATAAATATCAAGTAAAAAGATAATGTTTTCATTTTGATCAAATCAATTTAATATGGTAAAATACAATAATTGTTTTTTCGAAATGGTTCTCTGAAAGGAATCCATGCTCTAGGTTGTACAAAATATACACCAACTAAATAAATTTTACCATCACATTTTTTGTTATTATTCAGCAATCAGTGTTTGAGAGGGTATTGATAAGATATTTTAAATTTTTGCTGTAAAATATAATATTCTATATAAATTAATATCCTTTGACATATTAATATGCTTATTTTTCCTTAAATACCAATAATATTTCATAAAATCATATACTCATGTATGTATATACCCTAATAATATACTCTCTAAAAATTAAAATTCCCAAAACAAGGTGAATCTGAAACACATGAAACCATAGTACATTTATATTTAATTCCAAGAATTTACTCAATAATTAACCATCAAATGTTATTATACACTTGTCCATAAGTCCACACACTATATAATTTATATCATAATCCAAAAATGAGATAAAGATCAAAGAAAATTTCATAGATCACTACTTTACAAAATAAATAATAAAATACAAGTATTTTTATTCTATCTAACATACTTTTTTCAAAAATAATTAACACTCACTTACCTAAAAATTATGTATATATTAAACCTTATAGTTTTCAATACCATAATCATGTGTTATCTAATAGTTATCCCTATATATATAACATTTTCATAAATAAATATTTCATGGTTATTTATTTAATTTTTTATATTCTACAAACAAATAATGAAAACTTTCTGATGTAAATTTCTTATATTTTCAATATAATAATTGAAACATGAAGAATATACAATTAAATCAACGATTAATATCACTAACATATGGAAAAAGAAAATAGTATTATGAAATTATTTTGATTAACAAATGGACATCAGCTACTTATTTAATAAAAGGAATCTATTATTTTTTATCCTAAAATTCATATGCAATGATTCTCATCCATTTACATAAACACTATTTCCCAGTTATATGACAATGTGTTTTCTAGATATGTACCTTTCTTAGATTCATTTCTATAATACCATTTCTTCAATGTACAAAATATAAAATGGTTATTGAAATATCCAAAATATTATTTTAAAAACATAAATCTGGATATGTCTTCCCTTATGACCATAACATTTTTAATAAATTATATATTTTGTTCAATGTATAACTATCTTTGTTCGTTCCATGGTTATCCATTTTCATTTTGATATTAGGTCTCCGAATAAAATTGTTAACATCATATACAAATAATTTATAATGTTTCATTATAATTAATTTAATTATCTATTGTATATCACATGGGAGGGTTGTACCATGTATTCATTAATGTATCATTATTAGGAAATAGGTGATGATCGAGTTAATACCCAATTATCCATTTTTCAGGTCTATCGCCTATAGGTTAATATGTTAAAGATCATATATCCATTTATAGTATCTAAAATGTGATGTAATTTCTATGAGAACCCTATAATATATAAATTGACAAATTAGTAGGTTTTTTCATATACTAAGAAATATACCATAGTTTTATCCTCATGTTTTCACTATAGTTCACATATCATTACCCTCAAAAAACATAAAATATTTATTATAAACCGCATAATCTTTTATTTAAACCATTATTAATTCATTAACCATAACCTCTCAATTCATAATGTCCATTATAACTATTCATCTATCTTTATTGCCTAATAATAGAATGTTCATTATTATCTAAACCCTCGATGATACCAAAAGAAGATCCCATAGTCCCATAATCAAAAATTCAATGATGAAAACATAAACAATATACACACTGAATTTTATACCCATCATTCATTGAAAGATACCTAGAAAATAAATTTAAATTTACATTCCAATGACCATACTAGTATTATATTTATCAAGAGTTAAGATAACTATTTATATTGTAGAACACATTTTATGAAGAAAAAGATATACTTTTTTCTTTATATAAACAAAAAATAAATCATAAACATCGTCCAAAAATATCATAAGTTATATATATGGAATTTCCCTTTTGAAAAATATTAAATAATAAATCCTTTATTAAACTAGGTTAAATCAGTACATAAAGTGACGTGAGCAAAAATTCTCGGTAATGGTAAACAAAAGTGAATACAATCATTGATAATATTTAATAATAATATATGAATTGTGGTGTAATCAATATATATTTATACAAAAATAATATTGAGAAAATGATTGATCATATAGCATGTAATATTGAATTGTATTACATAAGGAATAAATCCAATGAGTGTAGATGTATGCATCAATAATCATGTGATATGCTATCATAAAAAATGAATAAGATTTTCTTATAAATATATGTAAAGGGTTAATATATTCCTAAAACACAAAGTGATAGAATATTATATGTATGTATAATGTCATTCAAATTCCAAATAACCATTATTATAGTGAAAATTACTTTCATTATCCGTAATATTATTTCCCATGCTTATGATTAATCAATACATATTAACGAATTCATTTCTCACTAGATATAAATATTGCAAATATTCCTTAGAGGGAGATACAGTAACACATCCATCATCATCAATATATATAATTTACACATGAAAACATCTATTCATAATATAATAAAGAAACCATTGAGTAAAATGGGTTTCATTAAAAACTATTTAATGTATCCATATATTGAAATTTGGTTTTATATCCATTAAGAAACACTCCAAATTCCATAAATAATCCTTACATGATAAACCTATGGAAAATAAATTGGAATCCAAATATATTGAACAAAATTATATTTAAATAAGAAATAATTATAATGCTATGGTTTATAATATCAACATATCATCGATATAAAACATATAATTTTATCAATAAATTCCTTATTTAGTTGATATATTGAATCTCTACGATTACCATTTAATCAGAAATGAAAAATAAGATATTAAGATAGTATAGGAATTGGATTGAAATTTTTTTTATTCGGTGGGTGGTTTGGAAATACATTTGCAGTGATGGATCAAATATTTTATAGAAATGAAAATTATATAATACATTCATAGAAATAAGCTGGATGGTAACCATTAAAGAATGTATTCGATCATATATAAGATATGTGTAGGAGAATCACATAAATGAAAAACATTTTTAATGATTTTTAGAGACAACACTTTTCAAATAATAAATATCATTTTTTTATTTAATTTTAATTTATATATCAAATAATTTTAAGAGAAATATAATTGAACTTAAAAGAAATTGATATTTCAATAAAATATTCAAATACAATTTCAAAGGTACGTTAAAGACATATTCACACATAAAATGTTAAAAAGTGATGATTTTAATATTATGATGAAGATGCTCCTTATAAATAATAGAAAAAATTATATAACACATATTAATAAGGTAATGATTTATAAAATAAATAAATGAAATCATTAATCTATTTATAAGGACTATATTAATATAATAGATTAATATATAAATTGAAAAATGGTGTTTCCCATGTAATAAAAGGATACATTGTCAGTTTCACTTATAAGAAGAACAATGGGTAAAATATAAGTCAATACAGAATGAATTTTTGATTAAAATTTTAAAACACCATGAATATACAATGAGAATGACATGGGATGTTAGAAAAAATTAATATTACCTAGATGTATTATATTTTAAAAACAATCATTATTTTAAAATCATATTTGAATTTTACAAACTTATGGTTGGTGAAACGTTTTTATCAAATACCCTTTTCAATATTGGTATCATTTAAATTAATGGTCATTCAAATAAATTTCATTATTTTACTTTAAGACCCCATGAGTTAAAAAATTGTTAAGATACATTAAATTGTCTGTAATCAATCTATATTAAAGAGGAAATGTTGCACAATAATAAATATGTTGTAAGAAACTAAATTTGATATAATAACTCTTTACTATAATTTTCGATTCCACTAATGAAAATGAATATTTATAATAACTTGAAAAAATATCTATATATCTTACTTTATTACATTTTTATTACATATAAAAAATTTAAATATTTTTTAATAATTGTTCTCTATATGAATATTAGTGAGTTATTATAACTTTCAATAACGGGTATTAATAATCCTCATCATTTGGAACTACTTTAATAATGGTGATGTTGTTATTTTATCTTCCCATTAATATAATTATTACAAGACCCTAAAATTTATTTTAAATGATATTTTTTAATTATTTATAATGATATAATTTTAAATCTACGGGGTTTTATGATTTTTTATGATAAATTCATTGAAGATCATGATTTTATGATTTATATGGAACAAATCATGTTCTCTTAAATAGTGACAAAAGTTTTTAAAATAACATTTGAAAGACCAAAATCACATTATTTAAAAAATTTATTACCATAAATTAATTTAATATGTCCATATATTATATTAATTTATATCATTTTTTCAGAATGCTTTTAAACAAATCCAAACAATAATATATAATAATCAATGTATAATTATGAAGTAATTAAGTAATATTATAATTATATTAAAATATTTATTATAATATTTTCTTTTTATTTGTGTGATTTATTATAATTCTAAATAATTATATGAGAAACATCACCAATATGTTTTAGTTACATAATGAAAATGTATACTTTTATCCTCTTTGTATGCTCTTTTTAGAGGGTTTATTTTAGAAGTGTTTCTTATTATTTATATTGTGTGTAAGTATTCAAATTTAAACTACCTATACATTATTAAATTCATAGAAATAATTTCTATACTTTCATACTAATTTAATAACTTGTAATGAAAATATTTAATGAAATACTAAATATAAGGTTCCATAAAGATGGTAGTTTTTATGTATGGATGGAATATGTTTTTAATTTTCATAAAGAACGATTATTGTAAAATATATCTATTTTTTATGAAACTAAAAACTAGTTATTAATATCATATTTATATAATAAATTTCATATTAGTTTTATCTTTATAATTAGGTTATGTAAAATGAATCATGTTGTGTAACATAGGCAATAGTTTTTCTTAAGAAATGATTTATGTTCTCTATTTTTTGTGGGAAGATGGGAAAGGGTAAATAATTTACACAACATATTCATGAAAAAAATTCATTAAATTATAAATATTTATTTTCTATTTTTATAATAGGTTATATAATTTTATTGATAAAATATACAGAATGAAAAATTATTAGAGAGTTAGAATCACTCACATTGATATTTTGTGCATTCCCCTAATGTTATTCTTGGAAATGGTTTTTTCTGAAAATATCATGTTACAAGAGTCCTAAATGAGTGACTAATGATTATATGGGGAGGTAATAAGAAGTATCTTTTTGATTAAACTAACTTATTTGGTTTCTCTTGATGGCTTAGTGGGTGACCACTTTTATAAGTGGTGAGAATGGAATTTTTGTAAAAATGTCAACTTTATGTGAAGAGAACAATTATTTCATATGTAAATTATGATAAAAAATACTAACAATACAGTGATAGATAATACATGTTCAATAATTGGTAAAAAATTCATTTTCACACATGTTTCAAAAAATATTCTTAAATTCGCTACTCATTTAATTTTTGACTCTTCATGTTTTGGTCATATCACAGTAAGTAGTTGGTGACTGTATAATTTATTTTTGATGACCAGTTTTTTTTTCATATTACATCATTTATAAATACCAATAAAAAATATGAAATCTATTTTATCATATAGATTTATCTTGAGAAGTGTAAATATTAACATTAACTCTTGTAATACGTTAAGATGCTTTTATCAAAAGTATACTTTTAACTTATAATTAATTTTTAGTATAAAATTAACTATATAATTTATTTTAATGATATAGTTTGGTTCATAATAAAACAAATAAATCTTATTTGGCTATCAACTTGATCCAAAACCAAATTTAACTGAAATAATATTTAATTAAATGAAAATAATTAATGCAATACTTATTGGAAAATTTACATCGGTTGTTAAATAATGGGTTTTAAAATTCATAATTTCATATTCATGTTTATAGTTATACTACATAAATACATATTTATATTGAAATTTTTTTATATGTTATACTTAATTAATTATATAGTAATGAATGCAATGATTTTAGTAAAACTATTATGTTTAACTATTCATTTCAAAATTAATTATTCAATAAAATTTTAAAAAAATTGACTTAATATAATTATAACATTTTATTTTGAAATAATTAATTTATTTTAATCATATTAATATTATAAAATTATTTTTTTAATTTTTTATATATAATATATATATTGAATCGTTAAACATAATAGAAACTTAAGAATTAATGCATTTGGAGACACAACTATAGTCTTTGTGTTATAACCCAATTATTCATCATTTTATTTCACCAAAGGGATCCCATGTTCTCTTAGTTTATATTAAAGTAGTATCTATGAGGATATACATTCGTATATTTAAATAAATGTTGTTAAAATAAAAAACTATTTTCCCCTAGCTCTAATAGTTTATGTATTCAAAAAACATCAAGAAGATAAAAATTCCTCAACAATTGACCTTCATTCATGGTATTATAAATTAAGACAAAATAAGGAAGAAAATAAGAATATGTATTTATAGATGAGTTGCTGAAATTATGAGTTTAATAAAATTCCATTCAGATTGATTAACTTTCATTTATTTTAATGGATATAATGAATAGACTATTCAAGAGATATCTTGTTGTTATTTTTATGGTATACATTAATGATATCTTGGAATATTATAAAATCTAATATGTTTGGAGAGAATCACATATAGATAATACATGAGACTCATAGAAGCATGGAGTTATATGGTTAACATAGTAATCTGATTTATGGATTCAATATTTTTATTTTCTCAGCTATATTGTCTCTAACGATGGTTTCCCATTTAATCTTATTAAGAGATATATATTAAAACAATGTATTAAAAAAATAAATATACCATATGTGTGTAGATTAATTGATTTGGATGTTTATTATTTATATTCATTAATAATTAGATGTAATTGGAAAACCCAATTAACCAACCATACACAAAATGGGGTTATGTTCGTTAAGACAATGGAATGTGAAAAATGTATTCATTAACTAATGTGGAGGTTGTTTAATGATCAAACATTGAATCTAACATCTATAAACTATGGTTTTATGATATATAGTGATTAATAAATTATGTTACATGGTTGTGTCCTAATGCATAATGATAAATTTAAAGAATATCCATCAATGCAATTCAAGATTCTAGAATCGGATAAACTAACCCATGATCTTCATTTCAGAGCTGCAATGTTTTTTTAATGATATCGATAGATTACCTCAAGGGTGAAATATATGAGATATATGTATAGTATAATATAATAAAATAAATAATATAATATAATTATATTAACATTAATCATAGGTTATGGCTCAAGATATTCAGGTATTTTAACTACTAGATAAACTACCATCCTATGAAGGAAAATAAGTGTGTAGGTTCATTGAATAGTAATGATTATAATATTATGAATAAAAAATGATTAATATGGATCTTATGTTTATGTACCTATTAAATATAGATATTGGAATTATTATGGAAGAAGTGAAATCACACCTTTTTCCATTGACTTTTAAATTACTATTATAATAAATTATAAAAATTTGTCACTATAATGATGTGAGTTTAGAGAATAAAATTAATGAAGGATGTTGTGGAATGTTTATACACATTTTTTTAATATTCTGTTAGGTTATTTTGAAATATATTAGGTGTTATATCTTTACTAGAGAAAAGAATTTGAATTATTGGATGACCATTATTTCTCAAACATCACTATATAGCTTGGAATCATAGAGATATATAATGACTTGAAGAACATTCTTGGTGGGATATTATAATGTTATAAAATAGTGAATATGTGCTTAGATATTGGGTTCATCCAAATTTTAAATCTATGATATAGAATCATAGGGGATCCATGAATCTTATTCCTATTATTATGTATAAAAGGGTGAAATTACAATTGGAATTTACTCATTACTTGAGAGTCTCGTAAGAAGAATGATGCAATATGGGTTATTGTTGATATCGTAGCAAAATATGTATATTTTATTAGTATAAGAAAACATTTCGTCTTTAAATCCATGTAAGGAAGTATATTAAAAAAATTTAATACTTCTTAGTGTGATTTTTTTGATCATGTCTAATAATAGTCACAATTTTTAATCAAAATTATAGAAAAGCCTTCTGAAGGATCTTGATATTCAGCATAATTTGAGAACACCCCAACATCCTATAACTAATAAAAATGTCCAAAAGGACTATTGAAAGAAATATATGACATGTTGAGAATATTATCAATGGACTCCCATGGTATGTGGGATCAATATACAGATTTTTAGTGTTTCCTCATAAGAATAGTTTCCATTTTGAATTATAATAGGGTTGTATGAAGAGTTGTAAGGAAATATATTTGATATTATAAATTTATGGGTAAATTTTTGTTAAAAGATAATTTTAGGACAAGAACATTTGAAAGTGTCCATAAGGAAGATTAATACAATTTATGTTTGTATTTATGATGCTCAAACAAAGAAAATTTGTTATGTATATAATAGGAAGAAAGACTACAAATTTCAAGTGAGAGATAATGTTTTCATGAGAGTATCTTCATTGAATGGTTTAATAAGGATAACTAATAATGTAAAATGACCCCTAGGTACATCAGACCCTTAATATGTTTTGAAATTATAATATCTATGGATTATTAGATGGAAATTTAACAATCTCTCTCTAATGTACATGATGTGTTCTATATATCATAGTTAAAGAAGTACATGACATACATAATGGAAGTGATAAAATATGATAAAATATAATAGGATCCCAGTATATTATACAATGAAGAACCCAAAATTATTCTTGACTATAGGGAGAAAGTGTTGAAGAATCATACAACTCGACTAATAAAGTTACTATAGAGAAATAATAAAATGGAGGAAGCAACATGGGAACCATATAATCTTCTAAAGAAGAACAACCATTGTATACTAAGAAGTTAATATACATTAAATATCAAGGGTAAATGTTTTTAGGGTGAGAATACAACACCCTTGGACATTACATCATTTCTCATTTAAAATTATTTCAATCTCTTCGATAATATTCAAGGAATGAAAATTTAGGTTTAAGTGTAATGTGATACAATATGAAAATATTATTTAATCATTACCATTATAACCTAATCCTTAAATTTTTTCCACTAAATACGACCAAATGAATTATTCAAAATATATATTATTATTTTTTATTTTTTATGTATTTTTTCAAATAAAAATAATAATCATTAAAAGGAAAAAATAAAATGATTTTCAAAAAACAATTCTTTTCATTAAAAGTCATTTAGTCAATTCTTATGAAGCTACGAAAGATTTAATTTACTAAAATTTTAAAATACTTTTTTGATAAAATGATTTTTATTTTTGAGATAATCAAATGAAAATAAACATAGATTAATTTTTTTATATATAAATAATCATTTTTTGACCGATAATTAAAATTTATGAATTTTATTTATAGTTTCCATTACCATTTAAATTATTTGGAAATATTAATTATATTTTAAATTGGTTTTAATTTAAATCTAGTTCTGTTATATTATAATTATTACAATTTGGGTCCAAATAATAAATTAAATATTGAGTTTTGATAAGAAAACCTTCAATACTTATGAGAAAATTCTCTTTGGAAAACTGCATTTTCACTACTTATGTGGTTATAATTTTAAACAGAATTCTATCAATTTTTGTAATTTTGAAAAGAAAAATTTATCCAATTTTTTGAATCTTAAAAATATATATTAACTAATATATTAATCTTAATTTTTTTAGATTTAAAAATATAAAATCCTGTTAATATTAATTACTTTATTTATGGTAAACATTGATTTACTATGGAATTAAACTAAAATGATAATGTAAAAAATTAAATAAAACTTATAAAATAAAAATTTTAAGGATATATTGTTCCCTTATATCCTTTATGGGTTGATAATCCCTTATTATGGGGAATTTTGTCAATATAAAAAGAAGATTTTTATATATTTTTTCAAAACTTCCAGGTGAGTCATCACCCCTACCTATAAAATGACACTCCCTCAACCACTTTTACTATAACAAAAGACATTTGTTTAAGTAATTAATTTCCATAAACACTTCCATAATCTCATCAAGCATCGTATATCCTTTATATGATCATAAATCAACTTAGATTAAACCAAAATAGGTCATCCTAATAAGAGTTGATGTTCTAAAAAGATCATTTTTATATTATTTATTCTTCCACTTCCTTTAAATATCATTAAATAATGATAGAATAATAGAGTAATTATTTCCAAAATACTATTCTATTTTATATTAATTAAATGAACTATACTATCCTCATCATCTATAAAATGGGAAACAAAATTATTGATCATGTGTTTGGCGGACTTCTACCGAGTTAACAGATGTAACTCATTTCCCATCAAGAGTTCTCATGGACATCTATCAAGATGGGTTCAATATATATGTATAATATTTATGATATAATTATAATAAATTATTTATAATATCAAAAATTCATTACTAATTTCAATTAATTTTAATATATTATAATGTCACTCATGTGTACGGTATTGTACCGCACCATGAAGAATTGTCATTCATTTTTCACATATGATTTACATAAAAGTTACTAATTACGAATATAATAAATATATTTGATATATATTATGTGATATAAATCTATCAAATTTATATATCATACACTCCCATATCATTTCACTCGTTAAGGGGATGATATCCGCACTCGCCCACATGTACATCATATTACCTCTATAATGATATGTGACCCATTTTACATTCATAGATTTCACAAATGTTTATAATAAATAATTTAATGAATAAATATGATATTTTTAACATTATTATAAATATGGATATGAAATTTTTATATCCAATGTACAATAATTAGAGAAATCATTAACAAATAGGCATGGATTAAAAGGAAATTAACATATGAAACAATGAAAATAATGTAATATTATTAAAAAAAATTGGTAAAATTTCCACATAGTTTAATTTATGATATAATAAATATGAATGATATTATAGTATATGTTAATAAAATTATTAAAAAAATTATAAGTGTTCTTAAATCACTTCTAAAAAATAAAAAAGATATAAGGGATATTTATGTCAACTTCCATTTTAATGGTTCATATTTTTTTTAATATGAACCTATTCACTTTTATGTGGATTATATACAGAAAATTTGAATAATTTAGCATGAATACACATTAATAAATTATGGTTAATGTATCTATTCATTTTTTCATTTAATTACAATTTAATTGTTACTAATGTTGTAAAAACTGGTTTATAATCTCGCATTCTTTTCCCTGTGATTGCATTAAAATTAAAAATTCACTTTGTTGTGGAAGAATTTTTAATTGAGAAATAAAGTTATATTAAATATAAATATATTTTGTGATTGATATAATTATTTCCAAAGGCATGTAATTTTTTCATATCATATTAATTTTAAATGTTTTTATATTAATTGGGGAAATATTGATAAATCTATGACCATTACTGAATTTGTATATTTGATGATAAAGAATATTAATGCATGGATTCTAATAATTATTTTAAATATGTGAAATGAATTGGTTATAATTTTATTGGTGGGTCATAGTTATAGATATCACCTTTATGAATGGATATGTCCCCTAAGAAAAATTTTCTATCAAAATAAAGTTATTTTTTGACCAATAGATTTAAATTATATTGTGAAGGGTCATTACATTATACATATCATAATTATTGGGATCATGATGACCAATGATTATGATTTACCTTCATGGATAATTTATGTAATTCCCCGACCCCAGTTACCCATAGTCGATGCATTATTACATAACATTTGCATGATACAAAGAATCATCCCCCGAAAGGCCTGTCATTTTAGTAGCATTGTAAGTACTAGAAACTTATATATGTTTTAAATTTAATTATGAATTAAAAAACCACATTGTGTCTACATAGTACAATGTCATATCCCTTAGCCTATCCTGCTGGTCATTTATAATAAACTTCTTCACATCATGGGAAATATAAAACATATGAAATGGGTGAGTTCAGATTTTCAGTAAGCATAATAATATAGAGGGAACATTCGTAAATAAGAAAAAACATTTAAGTAAATGTATAATACTATAAAACAAGACTTATATACTTATACATCAGCATAATATGTCAAATATAAATCAAATAATTCCATTTACTTATTTACATGGATAATCTACTATTCGAATAATAACATATAATATAAATTTCTATTTTTGTAATGATGTAATGCATAATACCGGATATCATAACCATAAGGTCAAGGCCTCATGCCATGAATACAAATAATATTTTTTCAAGGCCCTTTTCCAAGAAAAGTTTTTGTCTCATGAGACCTATTGATTCATCGAGGAGCTATAGCAGGCTACACCCATCACTTGCTAAGTCCATTTCATTCCTCCTATGAAAATGTTGAAACATTACAAAAAAATTGGTATTAAAGCTAGCATAAAAATTAACAATACATAAACCATAAACCTCGAATTGTTTAAAAATAGAACATCCATAGTCATACATATCATAACTCATTAAGTACAGTATAGAAGATTGTATTATAATAAATCAATCAAAATCATGAATAATATCGATTAAAGGATGTTGATATAGTTGAAAATGATCAGTAAAATGCATTGAGATAAATATCCTTTATTGTGAAAGCCTTAAAAAGTCATGCATTTAAAACGGAATTCAATTAAAATATATTTTTTAATCAATGTTTCCCATACCACTATGGATATTTTGAATGGAATAAACATTTTTAAACAATCATATACATATAGATAAATCCTTAAAATAATTTTTAAAACATGGACATTAATTAAAAAGACATATAAAAATAAATCATTAAGACATTTAAAATGATTCTCATGATTAATATTCCCATCCACATAACCTTAAATATTCATTTTGAAAGAATTTTTATGAATCATAGACATGGATGATTAAAATTTCCTAGTAAATACCTACAAATAAATAATCTCAGATAATAATGTGACTAAAGAATTAACACTTTCATTGTACTTTCCTTTAGTCGAGGGTACGTTTATAATATGTTATAATGACCATAGTATAGTATTAAATTATACCAGAACCATATTAATATTTATGATATCATTTATGATTCATTTATGACTTTATATTTCCCATTTAATAGTACATTCTAGGTTAAAGTTACATTTTGGGTAACAATTGCTTTGTTTATCATACATGTTTTAACTTGTTATTCAAACTTTTATCACTTAGATAATTATTTACCATATTCTAGTTTATAAAATATTACTTATATATAATATATAATCAGAATACAAATATGTATAATAGAAATACATATGAAATGGAAACACCGTTTATGGGGACAGTAGTCTGTACATATCCATGAATGTTGTTTTCATTTTATTATCGTATAATATGGTAGTAAACATAATATATTTATCTAAATAAATATATATTGTGAAAGTAGAAATATTATTTCATATACTGCATAATTAATCAATATATATTTTTAAAAAAATTCTTAAAGGGTGATCATTGAAGATGAAACTCATCGCGTCCTGGAGACGATAAGCCTTATGTACGCATGAGAAACAATATCAATCTATTGATGATAAAAAAGTATTTATTTGGGTGTTATATTATATATAAATAATAATTACCATGTTATATTAATTATCTAAATTAATTTTACTCATTTTTATACCCAGCACAATAATGTAGTGTTGAATAACAAATTACACCCCAATGTAGACATGGTAAGCCATACATATGCATGAATGGTGACTTTGTCATTCATAAGATAGATAGAATGATGGATATGGTTTTATCATATTTATAATAAAATCCATTTTTATTGAAGTTAATATATTTATTATTTTATTATGGGAACAAATGAGAAAGAGGATGTGGAAGAAGAAAAGAACATTGAAAGAGGTGATGAAGTTATTACCTCTTCTTCAGGTGCTTCATTTTGATGTGATCAAAAGGGATCTATATGATAGATTTCTGATCAATTTAAGGAATATAAGTTGAATATAGGATATGTGGGACGATATTTTAGTAGGGTTTGGCTGAGAAAAATTTCTTTAGTGTTGTGAAATTAAGAGAAGTGGAAGTATCCTTTTATAAATGAGGTGACTGTCACTTTAGAAAAACATGAAATATAATTTTGTTATTAAATCATTTTTTAAATATAATTATTCAAAATGAATTTATTTAGAAAATATTGTGGGGATGGGTCTAAATAATCTCAACAAAATAGGTGTTTTACATGTTTAGGACCCCATATTAACATTATCATTTAGATTTAACTCTTTGTAAAATAGTTTAACTTGTACAATGTCTTTTTGTATTTTTATATTACATGGTTAATAAACATGCAACAAAATTCCAAGAGAACCTCAAGTAGTTAATTAATGACATATATATCATTATATATGTATTTTGGTTGATCCTTATATTATTAGGAATATTATATCAAAAATAATATAGTAAATGTTTTAACAACTCATTTATGTCAATTCGGACACTATTAAGTATTCGGTTTCTGTGAAAGTTAAAAAAACATGACAACTTTGAAAAAAATTTAAAGTATCCCTATAATGTCATAGTAACCTATAAATTTTTTGGAATAAATAAAATGTATAAATTTATTTTTATTTTTATATTTATAATATGAATTATTTTAATTTTCATTTATTTGGTAATTATTGCATCTTCATTGTGTCGTAAATAAATATAATTATATAATATCTAAAAAGTATAAATAAAATACCATGATGTAAGAAACAATATTATATTTATAATGAAATTTTATAGTCGAATTTGTCTTATTCATAACACTATATTATAAATCAACTAGTTATTAAATGTTGAATTTAACACATTTATCTCTTCTTTGAAATAATTAATAATAAATGTCGTAATCTAATCCTAGTGGACCGAGATGATCATATTTCATTATTAAGGTTCTTGTTGTTGAAATAAACTTATCAAATTGAATTACAAATTGTGTTAGGATAATTTTAATATCATTTTTACCTTTAATTACCTTATTTACTTATAACTGATGTAAATAAAATTGAAAACTTACTATTCACAAATATTATTTTCAACCTATTTAACAAAATTTTACTTACTGATGTCAACCTTGTCACTTTGAATTTTGAAATTAAATACTTAGAAGAGTTAAAATTATGTTTTATGTTTATTTGCAAATGTGACTAATGGTGGGTAAAAGGCGTTAAAATTTTAACAAAATTTTATATATCAAATATTATTATAGAATGACTCCAATGAATTAAATTAAACTAATATAAGTATTAGGTAACTATTTTAGATTTTAAAAAAAGTTTAAATAAAAATATTAATTATTTAAATAAAATTCGGTATTAAACAATATGGTATTATTTTTCACTATTCGTCAAAAGTTGAATGTTTTCATAAAAAATAACAAACATTCACTCTAAGATAATTTTGATATTTCGAATTAAAAAATGATTTCTATTTTACCAAATTCAAAACATATGATTTGAATTAATAAATTTCAAATTAATTCTTGTCGTCAAAACCTGAAAGCATGTTTTTAAGAAGTAGAAACAATCAAAAGATTGACGTATGTTTATATACAATTTAAATGTGAAATTACAACCATTGGCCTAAATTTTATTAAATGAAATAAATATAATCTAATTATAATTAAAATAAACTCAAATTAATAATTTAACAAAAATATTATTTTGATTAAAAAGGTTATTTTCTAGTTAATGTTTGTATTTTTCATTAGTCATCAAAATATGAATGTCACTAGAGAAGTACTAAAAATATATCCAAAATAAATTTCTATGATTCAGTTCATAAAGAGATTTTAATTTCATTATATTGAATATATAGAATGTCAAATATTAGATTTAAATTGGGGTTTCTAATAAAAGGTGTAAAACTACATATTTTTAAATATACATATTTTATCTAAAAAATTGAATTTGTCGTTATATTGTGTCTAAGAATAACAAAATATGAATTTTATAATTATATAGGATATATATGTAAAATTATAATGTGGTAAGTACTATTCATAACTTCTTTTTAGAAGGCTGGTTTGATAGGTCGTGATGCGCTAGAACTCACTGCTGTGTGTATCCCAAGATATTGAATTGCTTTAAAGAGATAACATACTATGAAATCATGGGGTGTTACATTCTCACCTATTTCAATAAATTTTATCCTCAAAATTTGAAAATATTCTTCGAAAATAAAATGTGGAAAATAGAAAATACCTTTGTGGAACACCCACATTGAAAATATGGTTAATAAAAAATTTTTCTTAATGAGGGGAAATGAAAAATTTCCCACCCAATTGGGGTTTAGAATAAAAAAACATTCAAGGAAATTATAGACAAATAATTGAATGAAAAAAGTAAATATATATAAGGTGTGATTGCGGTCAACAAACATAAACAAGTGAAAAAAATAGAAAATTGAGTTTCTTAAAGCTATAAATTAAGATGATTTAAAATATCATCACTTCAACAAAACATAAGGTATTATGATAACACGTTTTTGTTTTCATGTTATTTTACCTGATGTTTATGAATTCATTTATTTATTGAATAAAAAATACATGGAAAGTAGAGTTCCATCCAATAAAGAATTTCTACCACAAACTTATATTTCTCTCCAAAAAGATAATGTAAATAAAAAATATTCTATTTAACCTAATATCATATGGTTTCAAAAAACATGAATTTATAATTAATCATCCAAACCATTTTTAAAAAAGCTACATTATACAAACCAGGACATAACATAGGGTAGTGGTAGGTGATTCACCCTTTTCTCCCTTCAGTTGCGGGTTCATGTCTTGCGGTCATACCAGATGCGACGAGTTGTTGCTCGACCTCTAGGTTGTCCTTTTTATAACAATCCAAAAATAATATTCAGGAATTTATTAACATTAACAAATGTATCCAACGTAAAACGTAATCCATTCCATCCTTTAGACATATCCAAAATTTTTCTGTCCAAACTCACAGTCCAAAATTTATAAGGAAAGTCCCATAATATACATGTGAATACCTTCATCGAGTATTGTCATAAGACATGGGAATAAACTAAATTACCAAATCACCATATTTGAATAGGTATGTAGTTTTTTATTCCTTCTATAAAAAATAGAATACATCATATACTCCTTAAATCAAAAAATATTGTAATCTCCAACAATTATAGAATAAACAAACCATTAACTAGTTCCAAGGTTGTTAACAATATCCAATATAATTTATCTAAATCAATAGTCTCTTATTCCAAAATCAATATCTCTGTATGAGGACTATATTACAGTTTATCATTCCATCTACCATGTATTTTACAAAAAAATAACTTGTTATTGATTAACTTTTCTTGGTACCACACAATCTCAAATCCTTAATGAAATAATACAGTAGTACAATCATTAAATACTCTATAATTCTTATAACTAGTACATCATTGAAAAAAAAACTCAAATGACATAAATAATTAATAATAACATAAGAACACTAGCAATTCATCTTCATCTGACTTATACTCATAACAATATTATTATCCAACAACATCATTTGTGGAATACTCTGCTAATTGGGACATTGATTTGCGTGGTCTCCTAACACCTTATAGATAAAGAGTTGTACATTTGAATCATTTTACTTATCCTTGAAATCACATAATTGTGGAACTTTTTCTCCACACTTATAAAAAACTCGCATTCACTTCAAGTATTTATAAAGGTTATTATTTCAACAATTACCACATATGGGAAAATCATCCTTTCCCATCTTCCCATTATCCGTCATTCTCTCTATCATCATTTTCTTCTATGGATTCCCTTCAAATCCATATGAATCAGATAATACTTTGAATATCTTATTAACATGTGATACTATTTCTTCATATAATGAGAATACGTTGGAGACTACTTCCCTTGTAAATTTTGGCTTAATAACATGAAATAGATAATCTTTCTTACTCTTTGGATCATGAATATTGTTAGAGTTCTCATTCATTATACCGGTAACCATTTTAAAAAATAGAATACATTATCTATGTTTATGAATCGCAATTAATAATTCCAAGCATTTAAAATACCTAACATAAATTAAACAGTTTATGCAAAAAATCTATAATAATAAAAAATGTTTTCTTTGAAGTTGTATTTAGAAATAAATCATTCATAATGGTTTGTGAACAAAATTTCAATTATCTTATATATATCCCATGGGAGTGTCATAACCAAGAGTGCATCAAGGCCCATTCTCATCTACCAAGATACACCGGGTCAAGACAGAAACACTTTGTTAGAGATTTCACTCATAGGTACAACTATTCTAGAGTCTACTATACCTACTTGAATCAAGATTGAGAATTATTTCTTGGAAAATTCAAAAAATCTCGACATTTCCATAACTCTATAAAATTTGTCTATACTAATCCTCAATGTCTGACTTTGGGTAATGTTATTTAATAAGATTGTTTTCTAAATCTATTTTTCATGGTTTGTACTAATCTTCCTCTAATACCAACTGTAATGCTCCAACCCTAGTAAACTAGAGTTACTGAATTATTATATAACATGGGCATGATACAAGAAATCTTGTCCTGAAACACCGATTAGTGTAATAACATTGGCTATAATAGATACATACAAAAGTTTTAAATTACATTATGAATTGAAAAAACAACATTATGTCTCTGTAGAACACACTCATATCCCTTGCCCAACCCTATAGTTTAGTTATAATTACTTTTTCACATAGTAGGTAAAATAAAACATAATAAAGAGGTGATCTCAGATGCTCAATAAGGATAACAATATAGTGGAAACCTTCATAAATCAACATAAACATTTATGATAATATATAAGACTAAAAGACATGTCTTTTCATCTAAAAATTTAACATAATATGGCAATGATAAATTGAATAATTCAATTTAACTATATAGATGGATATTCTACAATTTTAATAATCACATGTAATATCAATAGTTAATTTCATAATGATGGAATGTATGACGTAGCACATCATAACCACATAGTCAAGGACTCGTGCCAAGACTACAAATAAGATTTTGTCAAGCCTTGTGCCAAGACACTGGTTTGTCTCATGAGACCTACCAATGCATCGATAAGCTATAGAAGGCTCCACCTGTCTTGTATTATGTCTAATGCCTTCATTATATAAAAATGGTGAAACATAACATAATATTTTGTATTAAAAGTTGCATAAAATGGTGAATAATTTAACAGTAAACCATGAATGGTAAAAAAATGTAACATCAACTCTCAAAAATATCATATCATTTTATATATAATAAAACATATTGTATTATAACAAATCAATCTCAATCATGATTTTATCCAGTAAAGGATGCTGACATAGATGAAAATGATCATTAAAACTCTTTGAGAGAAATATCCCTTAATGTGAAATCATTTTAATGTCATGAATTTATAAAGGAAGTAATTTAGAAGATATTTTTTAATTTACGTGTACAATAAAACTTATAAAATTTTGAATGGAATTAACATTTTAAAACAATCATGTCCATAAAACTAAATCTTTAGTATCAATTGTAAAACAGGGACGTTAATTAAAAATATTTAGAAAAAGAAATCATTTCAATATTTAAAATTATGATTTAATAAAAGAGTACCTTCCAAAAGACCTTAAAATATTCATTTTGAAAAAAGTATAAAGAAACAGGGGCATGTATGATAAAAATTTCATAGAAAATACATACACATAAACAATCTCAGATAATAATGAGATTGAAGAATTAACCCATACGTTGTACTTTCCTTTAGTCATGGGTATATTTAACCTCTTTTATAATGACCATAGTATGTTATTAAATTATACCAAAATCATATTAATATTTATGATATCATATATGAATCATTTATGACTTTATATCACCCATTAAATAATAATTTCCATGTTAAAGTAACATTTTGGGTAATAATCACTTTCTTTATCATATGTGTTTTAAATTGTTAATCTTGATTGTATCACTGGGTGCATGATTTAACTAATTATAGAATATAAAACATTATTTTTATATCATATATATTCTGAATATAAATATTTATAATAGATAGATATATAAAATGGAAACATGTTCATGGAGATAGTAGTCCGTACGTACGCATGAACGTTGTTTTTTATTTGTTATCGTATAGTATGGAAGAAAGAAACCAAAATATATTTATTTAAAAAAATATATATTGTTAGAGAAGAAATATTATTTCATATACCTCATAATTAATCAATACACATATTTTTATAGAAATTCTTGAAGGGTGCTCATTGAAGATGAAACCCATCGCGTCGTGGATGCGGTAAGCCGTATATACGTATGAGGGACAATATCAATCTATAGATTGAAAAACAGTGTTTAATTGGATGGAATATTATATATAAAGATTATTTCTCATGTTATATTCATTATTTAAATTATTTATACTCAATATTATACCCATCCAAATAATGTAGTGGGGAATAAAATCTACACCATGATGTGGGGATGGTAAGCTATATGTAGGCACATATAGTGACATAGTCATTCATAAGATGGATAGAATAATGAATATGGATGTTCAATATTTATAATGACATATAAAAATGTATAAGGTGCTCGATATATTTTTTTTTATGGAAACAGAAATGAAAGCGGAAGTGGAAGAATAATAAAAAATTGAAAGAGGTGGTGATGTTATTACCTCTACATTGGGTGATTCATTTTGATTGGATCAAGAGGGCTTCTTAGGATATCGTTATGATAAATGTATAGACTATAGGTTGAATTGAGGGTAGTTGAGAGGATATTTGATATGGGGTTGGCTGGGACAAATGTCTTTGGAGTTAAGAAATTAAGGGAAGGGGAAGCACCATTTTATAAAAGAGGTAAAGGTCACTTTAAGATAAGTTAGAAATATTATTTTATTATGAAATCAGTTTTTTTATAATGGATCCAAGTATATTAACATTGAGGATAAGGGGTTATGGGTCTAAATAATCTCAACCAATAGGTTTTAGACGTGTTTAGCTATACATATTAACCTTATTGTTAAGATTCAACTCTTAATTAAATAGTTTAACTTTTACAATGCCTCCTTTTTTATATATTTTACATGGTTAATAAAATTAAAATTAAAACCTAGAAGAACCTAAAGTGGTTATTTAATGAAATATCTATAATTATATAATTCTTTTGGATGAATTTTAGATTATTACGAATATTATATAATTTAATAGTACAGTATTTGTTTTAAAAACTCATTTATGTCAATTTTGACAGTATTCAGAATTTGGTAATTGTGAAAGTAAAAAACATTATTAATTCAAAAAAATACATTAAATCAATCCTATCATTAAATATTAACCTATAAAATTCTTGGACTATATCAAAAGTCTCAATTTACATTTATATTAATATTTATAATATAAATTATTCTAATCATTCAAATAATAAGGTAATTACTACATCATCATTGTATCATAAATATATTTAATTATATAAATTATAAAAACTATAAATAAAAGACCATTATTTAGTAAATATATTTATCTTTATAATTAAAATTTAAAGATGAATATATCTTATTTATAATTCTATATTAATAATGGTTTAGTTGTTAAACATTGAATCTAACACTTTTAACTCTTTACTAAATCAAATAATAATAAACTTCCTAATATAATACAAGTGGACAAAAAGGGTCATATTTTATTCTTATTTTTTAATTTGGTCGAAATACACTAATCCCATTGAATTATGACACGCATTAAGGTAATTATAATATCATTTTAACCTTTAATTAACCGATTTACTTTTAGTTGTGGTAAATAAAATTCCAAAGTAACTATTCACCAACAATATTTTTCAAACTATTAAACCAAATTTTACTCACTGATGTTAACTATGTATCTCTGGTTTTTGAAATTCAATTCACAGAGTCAGTAAAATTACTTTTTATACAAAATTGCAAATGTACCTTGAAGGTGGGTATAAGACGTTAAAATTTTCAATAATTTTTTTTACATCAAATCTTATTTTAAAATGACTCCAATGAATTAAATTGAACTAATATATATATTTTGTTTCTATTTTTTACTTTAAAATAAATTTAAATAAAAAATTATTATTTAAATAATAGTCTATTTTAAACAATAAGGCAATATTTTTCATTATTCATCAAAAATTGAATGGTTTCAGAAAAATACCAAAAAATACACAATAAAATAATTTTTTTGTTTTGAATCCAAAAATGATATCTATTTTTTCCAAATTTAAAAAATATGATTTGATTTATGTAATTTAAAATTAATTCTCATTCTCAAAACCAGATATCGGGTTTTTAATAAGTAAAAACAATCTAACGATTAACATGTTTTTTATTGTAAAATTTAAATTTGAAATTACATCAAATGACATAAGTTAAATTAAATTATAAAAATAGAATCTAGTTATACTTTTAAACTACTCTAGCTCATAATTTAACAATCTAAATTTTTTTATTCAAAATGTTGTTTTCAAGTAAAATTTAGTATTTTCAATATTCATCAAAATATGAAATTTATCAGAAATGTTCCATAAAATTTATCCAAACTAAATTTTTATGTCATAACTCTAAAAGAGAATTTAAATTCATTAAATTGAAAATATAAGTGTCAAATATTTGATTTAAGAATGTTTTTCAATTAAAATGTGGAAAAACTGCATTTAAAAAAATACTTCATTTCTCAGAGAAATTGAATGTTTTTATATTATGTCTAAGAAACCAAAAAGATGAATGTTAAAATTATATATTATATATATATATATAATTTAAAATGTTTTTAATACTATTCATAACCAATTTTTAAATGGCTAGACTGATAAGTTGTGATGGGCTTGAACTCGGTGTTGCATGTTGCCCAAGCTACGGATTTACATTAAAGAGACAACGTTCTATGAAATCTCGGGGTGTTACATTATCCACTCCTCCGATAAATTTCATCCTCTCAATTTCAAACTGTACTTAGAAAATAAATGGTTGAAAATAGAAAATACCTTTGTCGAAAACTCACAGTAGAAATAAGGTTTATAAAATGTAGTCTTAATAAGTGGGAAATTGAAATTAAATGGTCACCTCAAAAATGGGGTTTTGAATAAAAGAAAATTAGTGGAAATTATTGACACATAAGTTAATGAAAAATGTAAATATTTACAGGGAGTGATTGGGGTCATCAATCCCAAACAAGTGAACAATAAATGGAAATTTGAGTGCCTTAAAGCCATAAATCTATGATTATTTAAAATATCATCAGTTCAACAAAACATAAGGAATTATAATAACACATTTATGGTTTTATGTACCTTTCCTTAGTTTTTAAGAATTTATTTCATCATAAAATAAAAATAATACTATACATGTTGATTTCCATCCTTTAAACATTCTATAACACAAACTAATTTTTCCCTCTAAAAAGATAATAGAACTCAAAAAAATCCCATTTAACCTAATTGTACAGGGTTTCAAATAAAAAAGTTTATAATTCATCATTCATACTAATTTAGAAAAAATACATTGTATAAACCAGGACATCATGTAAGATAGTGGTAGGT
Organism: Viscum album; assembly: GCA_963277665.1. Taxonomy (NCBI): domain Eukaryota; kingdom Viridiplantae; phylum Streptophyta; class Magnoliopsida; order Santalales; family Viscaceae; genus Viscum; species Viscum album. The sequence continues at coordinate 1,913,018,038 of OY728125.1, read as the reverse complement.
TATGCACCCTTGTCTCCCTTCATTTGTATGTTCAAGTCTCACAATCTTGCTAGATACGAAGGGTTGTCGCTTAACCTCCAGGTTATCCTTCTTATAAATATCCAAAAATAATCTTAATAAATTATTTAACTACTACAATAGTATACAATTTCAATCTTAATACATTTCATCCTTTAAACTTTTCCACAATTCTTCTATCCAATCTCACATTCAAAAAATTATAACGAATGCCATATAATATATATTTGAATACCTTCATCGTGAATTTTCTTTAGAAATGGCAATATACTAAATTACGAAAAAACCAAATTTGAATTGTTATTTACTTATTTATTTTTGTTTTAGAACATGGAATACATGATATAATCCTTAAATCAAAATTTTTTGTAATCATCAACAATGATAGAATAAAAAAACAATAAATTTGTTCCAAGGTAGTCAATAATATCAAATATAATTTATCTAAATCTATCATCTCTTATTCCCAAATAAATACCTTAAGTATCAGGACCATATTGAGGTTTATCTTTCCTTCATCCATGTAATTTCCAAAAATGTTTAACCAGATATTGAGTTACCTTTCCTGGTACCACACAATCTCAAATTATTAATGAAATAGTACTACAGTACAATCCTTATATACTTCATAATTTTTATAAACTGTACATCATTGATACAACTCTCAAATGACATAATTCTTTAATAACAACATAAGAACAATAGTAATATATCATCATCTATGGTAGTATCATAACATGATTAATATCCAATAGCATCATTTGGTGATTCTATTGTGATTGGAACATTTATTCGTGTAATGTCCCAATTCCTTTCAGTTGAATCATTATTCATTTGGAACCTTATTCTTAACCTTTCAATTACGTACATGGTGTACTTTTTCTCCACAATTATAAAAAACTATCCATCCCTTAAAAAATTTAAGATGATGAATCTTTTCATAGTTATCAATGTAGAGACCCGAAGCTTGACATACATATACATTACATTACATTTGTGGAATACTTAGTACATAACAAAAACAGAAACACAAGGACCGTAATAGTGTAGTGTCTTTGGAAACTTGGAACGTAATCTTCTAATCATGGTGAATGATCTTCAAAATATCCCATAAAGATCTTCCCATTTTTTCCCTTGCCTAAAATATTTCTTATAATCATGGGGGAAAAGAAAACATAAAAAGGGTGAGTTCAAATGCTCAGTAAGGGTGAGTATGGATAAAATAAAACATACCATATACATGTGAACTTAAAAAAATATGAACATTAAAAATCTTGAGCAACGACATAAAACATGGAAGTACATAAGACATAGATAATAATGGAACATAAATCATGATAAAATAGAATGGGAATAAAACCTGTAATTGTGGAAACCATTAATCGCATGATATGATTTCCATATTATCCAAGGCATTGTTGCCAAGACCATCTTAGTGGACAAAGTCCCTTTTTGAATGGAGTTCACAACTTGTTCCAGTCCTGTATTACTGAACCGGTTTAACTTCCCATTCCAGCCATGTCTATCTCATGAGATATAAATCGTTACCCAATTCATTGGAGGGAGATATAGGTCCCACCAATCTCATAATGAAATCATTCTTACTTGTTCCACAATATAAACATATATCATTCATAATAACCCAACGAATAAAATGGGTTTCATAAACATCATCCCATCATCACATAATCAATATAAAAGAAATGGATATCATTTAATAATAAGAAAATTGAAACCATTTAAATCATAGAGACATGATACTTGAAACATACACATTTGAAATAATGTCATCTTAGATGTAAAATGATTTTGATAAAACACTTGAAATGAAAACTTGAGGAAAATATCTTCTCTTCTTCAAAATCAATTTCTTTTCACAAAACATCATGTAATTTTTAAATAAAGAGATTCTTTTGAAAATAGTCATGAAATATTTTGGAATAAGCTTCATGAAATTAAGGCTTTATAAAACCGTAAAAATCATTTCATGCTGTATACGTTAAAAAACATTCTTCTCGTACATTTGTCGGAAAAGTCAAAAAGTACGTTGTAGGGTAAATAAAAAAAATATTCCTTCCATACCATGCGGTAAAATTCAAAATGGGTAAAAAGGAATTTAAAAAGGCATGAATACACTTTTATTAAACATGGACATGGACGATAGAAATAACCCCCAGTAAATACTTACGAATAAGCAATCTCGGATAAAAATGAGATTTGAAAAATTATCCATTTCCTTAGATCTGATATGCTTCGTAGGTATCCAAACCTCATGTATAATGATTTTAATAATGTCATTTACTTATTACAGAATCATATTCATTGTTATTATATCATATGTTGTTCACTTATGACTTTATATTACCCGTTCTTTTGTAAATTCATGTTAAAGTAGTGTTTTGGGTAAAATTGTTTCATTTGTCGTTTGTGTTTTAACTTGTAATTATTCATATGATTACTTATATCATGATCACATAAATCCAGAATGTAAAACATGATTTATATATAATATATATTCTGAGAATATATATATATAATTGATCGATCAATGGAAATAAATAAAACGTTCATGGAGACGGTAGACCGTACGTACGCATGAACGTAGTTTTCGTTTCCTTATTGAATTGAATGGAATTAAGTAGATGACATAAATATATATATACATAAATCCAGTAGAATTATTATGTCATATATTTCATGATTACTTATTATATATACTTTATAATCATTCTTGAATGGTTGTCATGGAGAGTGAATCTCATCGCGTCGTGGAGACGGTATTTCGTACGTACACACGAGCGATGATATCATTCCCATGATCGTGGAATTTTGTTAAAGTGTATGTATAATATTACAGAATCAATATCACTTTAAAATAATCCTATATATTCATTACTTTCACCATTATACCCATCAATGTAAGGTGGTGGTGGAAAATAGAATACACCACGGTGTGGCGACGGTATTCCGTACGTACGCACGCGTGGTGATTTTGTTTTCCGTAGGATGGATAGATGGTGAAATAGGGTTGTTTCATACTTATAATAACATATCATTATATGAGTGACACTGATGTTATTACTTCATAATGAAACAACCTAAGAATAAGAAGTGGAAGAAGAAATAAAGTTGAATGAATCGGTAACGGACATTACCTCTTCTTTGAAGCGCCTCTTTGAAACCTACTCTTAGGGAACTAAAATTGGTCCTTGAAGAATACCAGGACCTCTAGGATGTTTCTAGGGAAGTGTAGAAGAGAATTTGGCAGGGGTTGTCAGAGCTTGAAGGCTCAAAGAGGTGTGAGGAAGAGAGGGAGGAGGTGACCTTTTATAAGGGAGGAGAGAGGCACCTTTGGAATTCTTAAAATTATTAATTTATAATAAATCTAACACCATGTAAAAACCTCCAAAAATGACTCATATCCAAATATTAGATGAGATGAGGTTGCAATCTCATCAACCAAACAAATTTGGACATGTTAGGAATTTATTTTAAACATTATCAACTTGATTTATCCTTATTTAATCAATTTAATTTTATTTGTGGTAATAACATTCTAAATTTTAAATTATAACAAATAATTACATATTTGTTGTGAATTGTCCACAATTGGATACTTTATAACATTTTATACCATATAAATTTAAATTTATAAATTTTAAATATTTTTGTGATTTTTAATCAATTTTATAAAATATTATTTTTATAAAATTACAATAGTGTCAATTTTGACACTATTCATTTATTTGAATTTAAGTAAAATATATACAGAAAATATGTTCTAACTAAAAGCTTAAATAGATTAATAAAATATCATGTGTATCTATAGAAGTTGTTGAGAACATCAAATAGTTCATATAATATTTATTTTATTATTTTTAAAACCATTTATTTGGTTTATCGCTTAATAAAATAATTACTACATCATTTTTTGTATAATTATTTAATATACTTATTTTTTGAATAAAAATTAAAAATAAAATACTATGATGAAGAAATTATTTTTACCTTTCACAATAATACTTTTAATCTAATTTATAATTTTAAAATCACAATATTTAAATTTTTATATTTATTAAATTATGAAGGTGACAACTTTGGCATCGTTTAAAATAAAATAATATAAGTGTCATAATAACTTTTATAAGACTCCAAACGGTTATATATTAGGAAATTGGATGATTATGGTGTATATATAAACAAAAAATAGGTTTTGGTCAGGTTTGTGTTTCTTTTAATGGGTATTATTATTTCAATAAAAACTATATTACTGATTTTTCACTTAATAAATAATTTCTGCATCATTAATGTATCACCTTTAATGAAAAATATTTAATCCCTCAAAATTATAAATAAATTATCATGATGTAGATAATTTTATTATATTTCTGGAGACTATTCATGTTCTAAGTTTCATGAAGTTTATATATAATTTAAAATTAATATACTTATAAGATCTAAGAGAGTGATATATTGTCACTTTCTTTGGTTTTAATAATAATTAAATTATTTTCATTGTAAAAAGTCCATAAAATGAATCTAATCCTACCCTTAGGTGATTTGGGTATTCTTTTAGCCATCCAATAGAATTTTGGCATGTGTTAGGGTAATTTTATAATATTATATTTACCCTTAATTACCTGATTTACCTTTAACTATGATAAATAAAATTTACCGTAGTTACTATTCATAATTCCCAAAAATAAAAAGTAGCCTATGAACATAATTTGGAACCAATAATTACAAAAATGAAATCCATTTTTTCAAATTCAATACACAAAATATGGAGAAATTAAATTAAAATTAATCATGTTGTCGAATGAAAATGGGTTTTTGTTTAAAACATTGCAAAAGATTGGATTGATTTAACCTACGAATTCAATGTAAAATTAATGTTAATGACATACATTATATTAAATTTTAAAAATATATTATATTTATACTTTAAAACCATTCAATATTATTATTTAACCATATAAATTATTACGATGAAAAAAGTTGTTTTTAATTAAAATATAGCGTGTTTTTACTATTCATTAAAATATGAAAGTTATTAGAAAAATATCAAAACATGATACAATGTAAATTTTTATATCCTGATTCAAAGGAAGAATTTTATTTTGTCAAATTTAACTTATAAACATATCAAAAACTAGATTTAAAGTGGTGTTCCATCAAAAGGCGGCAAAACTGCATTTTTTTTAAAATACATATTTTACCCGAAAAATTTATTTTGTTCTTATACCATGTTCTATAAAATGTGTATGATGAATAAAAATGTTACAAAATTCAAATTTTAGTCAGTACTATTCCTAACAGCTAGTTCATAATAATATTATAATAATATATTGTAGTTTAGTAAAACATGGTATTGCGTTCAACACACGCTATCGAGGAAGGTCGTGATTGCGTGTAATGCAAGCCAAGTCAGGGTTTCATGTTGTGCAAGAATCCTTTATTATTTCGTATAATAGAATCCAACCATATTTCATCTATACATTGAATATTTATATATATACACACTCAATGATGCGTAGAATGACTATTATAAAATGAACTTTAAATTGTGTGTAACACAATCTAAGAATAGTGTTCTGTATACTTCAAGCTAATAAAATGTGGCGTATATAACAAGATAATCTTGTTTTAGTATAAAAAACATGACATCAAATAAATTAAAAGGAATAATTATCATAAAATATTGGTTTGTTACATTCTACCCCCCTTAAAATGATTTTCTCCCTCAAAATTCGTCGGGGTTATAATTGGTTTACTACTTGAAAGTTTCTTTAATGGAAACCCACATCGTAAAAAGGAATACCAAAACTTTTCTTTTAAACCTAAATTATGAAACGTAATTGTTACCCAAATTAACTCATAATTGGGTTTTCACATAGGAGAACATAGGTGAACATATGGATATGGAAGAAAAATCTAACCATCAAGTTATGATGGAGAGTGGTAGAGAACATGGCTATGAAAAATACATCAATAAAAATACATAGATTTGTGATGATCTAAGGTACCATATGATTCATCGGATATAAGAGCACTAGGAAAACACTTTTGGTATTCAATATCATTTCCCTAAAGTTGAAAATTTTGAATTAGAAGAAATATTTTCTTGATTTTGGTACAATCTCACTGTTGTTCATGATTTGAAAAATTTCCACTTCATCTCTTAAAGAAATGAAGTTGAATTTGTTATTAGTGAAGTGTTAACAGATCATGTGATAGAATGATGGGTCATTCCATCTGTTTTAAACAAAAGGTTGGAAAAAGTTATCAAATATACATAAGTCCATCTATGGTGAGATTAATCATATATGGTTCCTAAAATGGACTTATAATTCATATATCATACTTCTTAAAATAATAAAACTAGTTTCTACTAAACATGGACTTCATGTAGGCCAGTGGTAGGTGATAAAGGCCAGTCATACTTCGGTTGGGGGTTCTATTCCCCCAGCCTTGTCCGAAGCGAGGGGCTGTCGCCCGTCCTGCAAGTTGTCCTTTTTCTAAAACTACATTAATATAACATCCCATAAATAATATCAAAAAAAATCTATCCTTTAAAAATACTAACTTATGTCCAACATAATCCATTCCAATCATTAGGCTTATCCATAATACTACAGTCTACTCTCATATTATAGTGAAAACAATTAGCAGAGATTTCATATAACAAGCATGTTAATTCTATCGTTGATCCCCATATATCATAAGATATGTCTTTTTGGTCACATTCCAAACATTATAAGGCCTTAATCATTTATTCTCTTGAAAAATGAATACCCATTGAACCTTAGTGAAAACATGAATGCAGTTTAAATTTAACACTTTCCACATACCAAAATCCTCAAAATTCTATATACTCAAAACATGATATTACTTAGTCCTTATAGCAATCATGAGCTCATTAATACTTTCAAACATTTCATTTACTCCTAATTCCTTCATTATGAACATATCATCTGCTTTCCAAAATATTTGAATCACTTTTCATGGTTACCGGTACCATAAAATTATTGAAATCCACAATAGACTAATAAAAAAATATTCTAATACACCATAAAAGTACCTCAACAACATTATTCTTGAATACCAATACATAAACACTTCAATACATCCTCTTCAATGATTGTCCTAGAATAAGTCCTTCCTTGATTTAGAAGTAACTTTTTAGGTCAGGGAATTGAGTCGCGTAATGCCCATGTTCTCCACAAATAAGACATTGAACTACATAACAGTCTGTCACTCTATGTCCCTTTTCTCCACACAGATAACATATGTCCCTCCATTTGAGGTATTCCTCAAGGTACTTCTTCCCTTATTTAGAAATGTCAATCTTCCTTTATTTATTCTCCTCAACATGCGAACATGCATAAAAGTCTATCTTCCTCTTATTTTATGAATTAGGAATACCACTAAATTTCACCTTATTAATCCTATATCGCGATGTCTGATTTGGCATTATCACAATATCTTTCTCTCTAGGTATTACACAATTTTTTTGCTCATAGTCACCAATTTGTCCATTGGATTCAATTTTAACCGAATTCCTTCTGGTTCCCTCCATTGACTAATACACAAAAAGAATTCTGTGAGAGGAAAAAATCATACAAGAAAAATAACATAATCAAGGGAGAGTACCTTCAACATCTAACAACCTAGGTTTAATTCTAATATCGTTACCGTAATTCTAGGACTATTACATATACTTATACTTAACCTTAGGGTCATCCCTAGACATACTTTATAAATATCTCTAGGGATCTCACTAAAGTTCTCGCATCCATGTTTCCAATGGTTGACTAAACCTTTCCTATGATACCAACTGTAGAGACCCGAAGCATGACGTACATAGACATTACATTACATTTTCTGAATACATAGTACATAACAAAAACAGACACACAAGGGCCGTAATAGTTTAGTGTCTTTGGAAACATGGAAAGTAATCTTCTAATCATGGTGAAAGATATTCAACATCTCCCATAAAGATCTTCCCATTTTTGATTCCTTACCTAAAATCTTTCTTATAATCCTGGGAGAAAATAATACATAAAAAGGGTAAGCTCAAATTCTCAGTAAGGGTAAGCATGGATAAAATAAAACATACCATATACATTTGAACATAAAAAAAACATGAACATTAGGAATCTTGAGAAATGACATAAAACATGGAAGTACATAAGGCATAGATCATAATGGAACATAAATCATGATTAAATAGCATGGGAATAAAAACGTAATTGTGGAAACCATAAAGAACATGATATGATTTCCATATTAGCCAAGGCATTGTTGCCATGAACATCTTAGTGGACAATGTCCCTTTATGAATCGAGTTCACTCCTCGTTCCAGTCCTGTATTACTGAACCAGTTTAACATGCCATTCCAGCCATGTCTATCTCATGAGATATAAATCTTTACCCAATGCATTGGAGGGAGATATAGGTCCCACCCATCTCATAATGAAATCATTATTACTTGTTCCACAACATAAACATACATCATTCATAATAACCCAACGAATAAAATGGGTTTCATAAACATCATCCCATCATCACATAATACATATAAATGAAATGGATATCATTTCATAATAAGAAAATTGAAACCATGTAAATAATAGAGACATGATACTTGAAACATACACATATGAAAAAATTTCATCTTAGATGTAAAATGATTTTGTTAAAACACTTGAAATGAAATATTGAGGAAGATATCTTTTCTTCTTCAAAATCAATTTCTTTTCACAAAACGTCATGTAATTTTAAAAGAAAAAGATTTTGTTGAAAATTGTCATGAAATCTTTTGGAGGAAGCTTCATGAAAATAATGCTTTATAAAACCTTAAAAATACTTTCATGCCGTATACGTTAAAAAAACATTCTTCTCCTACTATTGTCGGAAAAGTCAAAAAGTACCTTGTAGGGTAAATAAAAGAAAGATTCCTTCCATATCATGGGTTAGAAGGGAAAAAGGGTAAAAAAGACTTTAAAAATGCATGAATACACTTTTATAAAACATGGACATGTATGATAGCAATAACCCCCAGTAAATACTTACGAATAAGCAATCTCGGATAAAAATGAGATTTTCAAAATTATCCCTTACCTTAGATCTGATATGCTTCGTACATATCCAAACCTCTTGTATAAGGATTTAAATAATTTCATTTACTTATTACAGAATCATATTCATTGTTATTATATCATATATAGTTCACTTATGACTTTATATTACCCGTTCTTTTGTAAATTCATGTTAAAGTAGCGTTTTGGGTAGAATCATTTCATTTTTCGTTCATGTTTTAACTTGTAATTATTCATATGATTACTTAGATCATGATTACATACATCCAGAATTTAAAACATGATTTATATATAATATATATTCAGAGAATATATATATAATGGATCGATAAATGGAAAGAAATACACCGTTCATGGAGACGGTAGGATGTACGTACGCATGAATGTTGTTTTCATTTCCTTATTGAATTGAATGGAATTAAGTAGAAGAAATAAATATATATATATATAAATCCAGTAGAATTATTATGTCATATATTTCATGATTACTTATTATATATACTATATAATCATTCTTGAATGGTTATCATCGAGAGTGAATCTCATCGCGTCATGGAGATGGTATTCCGTACGTACGCACGAGCGATGATATCATTCCCATGATCGTGGATTTGTATTAAAGTGTATGTATAATATTACATAATCAATATCACTTTACAATAATCATATATATTCATTACTTTCACCATTATACCCATTCATTTAAGGTGGTGGTGGAAAATAAATTACACCACGGCGTGGAGACGGTATTCCGTACGTACGCACGCGTAGTGATTTCATTTTCCGTAGGATAGATAGATGGTGAAATAGGGTTGTTTCATACATATAATAACATATCAGTATATGATTGATACTGATGTTATTACTTCATAATGAAACAACCTAAGAAGAAGAATTGGAAGAAGAAATAAAGTTGAAATAATCGGTAATGAACATTACCTCTTCTTTGAAGCGCCTCTTTGAACCCTACTCTTAGGGCACTAAAATTGGTCTTTGAAGAAGACCCGGACCTCTAGGATTTTTATAGGGAAGTGGAGAAGAGAATTTTGTAGGGCTGTCCGAGATTGAAGGCTCAAGGTGGGGTGAAGAAGAGAGGGAGGAGCTGCCCTTTTATAAGGGAGGAGTGTGGCACCTTTTGAATTCTTAAAAATATTAATTTATAATAAATCTAAAACCACTTAAAAACCCCCAAAAATGACTCATATCAGAATATTAGATTATATAGGGTTTCAATCTCATCAACCAATCAAATTTAGACATGTTACTAATTTATATTAAACATTATCAACTTAATTTATCCTTATTTAATAAATTTAATTTGATTTATGGTAATAAAATTCTAAATTTTAAATTATAACAAATAATTAATTATTTGTTGTGAATTTTCAATAATTGGATACTTTATAAGATTTTATTCAATTTAAATTTAAATTTATAATTTGTAAATATTTTTTTGATTTTTAAAAAATTTTATAATATATTATTTTTTTAAAATAACAATAGTGTCAATTTTGACACTATTCATTTATTTGAATTTAAATAAAATATATACAGAAGATATGTTCGAACTAAAAGCTTTAATAGATTCATAAAAGGTCATGTGGATCTAGAAAATTAGTGGATAACATTAAATAGTTCATATAATATTTATTTTATTATTTTGAAAACCATTTATTTGGTTTATCTCTTAATAAAATAATTACTATATCATTTTTTGTATAATTATTTAATATACTTATTTGTTGCATAAAATTTAAAAATAAAATCCTATGATGAATATGAATCTATTAAAATTTACAATAATACTTTTAATAGAATTTATCATCTTAAAATCACACTATTTAAATTGCTATATTTATTAAATTATGAAGGTAACAACTTTGGAATCATTTAAAATAAAAGAATATAAGTGTCATAATCACTTTTATAAGACTACAAATGGTTATATATTAGGAAATTGGATGATTATGGTGTATATATACACAACCAATAAGTTTTTGTCAGGTTTTTGGGTCTTTTAATGGGTATTATTATTTTAATAAAAACTATATTACTGATTTTTCATTTAATAAATAATTTCTGCATCATTAATGTATCACCTTTAATGACAATTATTTAATCCCTAAAAATTATAAATAAATTATCATGATGTAGATTATTTTATTAGATTTCTGGAGAATATTCATGTTCGTAGTTTCATGAAGTTTATCACTAAATTAAAATTAATATACTTATAAGATTTAAGGGAGTGACATGTTGTCACTTTCTTTGTTTTTAATAATAATTTAATTATTTTCATGGTCAAAAGTCCATAAAATGAATCTAATCCGACCCTTAGGTGATATGGGTATTCTTTTATCCATCCAATAGAATTTTGGCATATGGTAGGGTATATTTATAATATTATATTTACCCTTAATTACCCAATTTACCTTTAACTATGGTAAATAAAATTTACCGTAGTTACTATTCATAATTACAAAAAATAAAAAGTAGCCTATTAACATAATTTGGACCCACTGATTCAAATATGGAATCCATTTTTTCAAATTCAATACACATAGGTTTCATAAATTAAATTAAAATTAATCTCGTTGTATAATGAAAACGAGTTTTTGTTTAAAACATTGCAAAAGATTGGATTGATTTAACCTACGAATTCAATGTAAAATCAATGATAATGACATACATTATATTAAATGGTAAAAATATATTATATTTATTCTTTAAAACCATTAAATATTATAGTTTAACCATATAAATTATTACGATGGAAAAAGTTGTTTTTAATTAAAATATAGCATGTTTTTACTATTCATTAAAATATGAAAGTTATCAGAAAAATATCAAAACATTATCCAATGTAAATTTTTATATCCTGATTCGAAAGAAGAATTTTATTTTGTCAAATTTAACTTATAAACATGTCAATAACTAGATTTAATGTGGGTGCGCCATTAAAAGTTGGCAAAACTGCATTTTTTGAAAAATATATATTTTACCCGAAAAATTTATTTTGTTCGTATATCATGTTCTAGAAAATTTGTAAGATGAATAATAATGTTATAAAATTAAAATTTTAGTTAATCCTATTCATAACGGCAAGTTCATAATAATATTATAATAATATATCGTTGTTTAGTAAAACCTAGTATTGCATACAACACACGCTATCGAGGAAGGTCGCGATTGCGTGTAATGCAAGCCAAGTCAGAGTTGCGTGTTGTGCAAGATTCCTTTATTATTTTGTATAACAGAAGCCAACCAGATTTCAGTTATAATTGAATATATATATATACACACTCAATGTTTCATAGAATGACTATTATAAAACAAATTTGAAATTGTGTGTAACACAATCTAAGAATAGTGTTGTGTATACTTCAAGATAATAAAATGTGGCGTATAGCACAAGATAATCTTGTTGTAGCATAAAAAACATGACATAAAATAAATTAAAAAGAATACTTATCATAAAATATCGGGTTGTTACAATCAAATATGATAAATTCATTCTTTTCCTTTATCCCTTTGTCAATATTTCTCTCTACCATCATTTTCTTATCTGTCTTCCCTTTAAATCCATATGACTTTGAGAATTCATTACTTATCATATTAACATCTGATTTTATTTATTCATATGTTGAGAATACATGAAAGACAATTTCTATTCTAAATTTTGTATTAAGAAAATGAATGATATGATCCATCTTACTAATTGGATCAAGATTATTTTTGGAGTTCACATTCCTTATATTAGGCACTTTTTCTAAATAATGTCATACACTATGTTAGTTTATGAATCACAATGAATAATTCCAAACATATAAAATAACTAACATTAATCGAACATTTTATACAAATAATCTTTAATCCTGAAAAAAAATTCTATGAGGAGGTATTTAGCCATAAATCATCAATTGTGGTTTTAATGAAAATGTGATTTATCCAACGTATATCCCCCAGGAGTGTAGTATCCAAGAGTGAATTAAGGCCCATTTTAAGGTACAAGGATATCACCGGTCAATCCCAAAACACTTTGTTGGATATTTCCCACTTTGGTACATTTTTCCAAGATCCACATCTACATACTCGTCTCTAGACATGGATGTATTTCTTGGAAAATTCACAAAATCTCTACATTACCAAAATTATAGAAAGTTCTTCTCTACTAATCCATAGTGTCTCTATTAGGGTAATTTTATCTAATTAGTGTTTTTTTATAACTATATTTTCCATGTTTTGTAATAAACATTCTCCTATACCAACTGTAACACCCTGACCCCAGTTACCAAGAGTCAGTGCATTATTACATAGCATTGTCAAGATACAAGGAATCATGTCCCTAAAGACCTATTAGTTTAGTAGCCTTGGAAATACTAGATAGATACATAAGTCTTAAAATACATTATTAATTGACAAAAAACAATATTGTGTATCTGTAGAATACACTCATAACCCTTAGCCTATCTCTACAGGTCATTCATAATATACTTTATCACATCTTAGGATAAATAAAACATAAGAACGGGGAGAGCTCAGATTCTCAGTAAGGATAACCATATAGCAGAAAATTTTGTAATTAAGCATTAACATATATGGGAATATATATTTCTAAAATAAAAGAAATTTAAACATAAAATTCACCATAATATGGAAACGAAAAATCAAATAATTCCATTTACCTATTTACATGGATATTATACTAGTCAAATAATCCCATGTAATATCATAAGATAATTCCATAATGATAGAATGTATAATGCTAGACATCATAACCACATAGTCAATGCCTAGTGCCAAGACTGCAAATAAGATTTTGTCAAGGCATTGTGCCTAGACACATGTCTATATCATGAGACCTACTGATGCATCAAAGAGCTATAGTAGGATCCACCCATTACATACTACGTCCAATTACTTCGTCATATTAAAATATTGAAACATTACATAAATATTCATATTAAAACTAGAATAAAAAATGTTAATACTTTAACCATAGACCTTGAATGGTATAAAATTAGCAGATACACTGTCAAACATATCATAACTTATTCAAAACAATGGGAGAGATTTTATTATAATAAATCAAACCCAATCACGAATAATATCTAGTAATGTATGTTGACAAAGTTAAAAATGATCAATAAAACTATTTGAGAGAAATACCCCTTATTGAAAAATAATTTAAAGGACACAAAATAATAAAGGATGCAATTTAAAAGATATTTTTGAATCAAATTTTCCAACACAACATTTAATCTTTTGAATGGAATTAACATTTTCAAATAATCAGGTATATATAAATAAATCCTTAAAATTATATTTCTAACATAGACATTAATTAAAATGATTTAGAAAATGAAATCATTAAAAAAATTAAATATTGATCTTGATAAAGAGTACCTTCCACAAAACCATAAAATATTCATTTTGAAATAAATTTTATGAAACATATACATGGATTATAAAATGTCCCATAAAATACATACACATAAACAATCTCAGATAAAAACGAGAGGGAGGAATTAAATCGTACATAGTACTTTTCTTTAGTTGAGTGTATGTCTAACCTCTTATATAATGACCATTGTATGTTATTAAATAATGACAAAACCATATTAATATTTATGATATCATATATGATTCATTTATGACTTTTTCTCTCCTATTTAATAATAATTTTCATGTTAAAGTAACATTTTGTGTAATAATAGCTTTCTTTATCGTACACATTTGATCTTTTTATTATTGATCATATCAATTAGATCATGATTTACCTACTTTATAAAAATAAAGCATGATTTATATATCATATATATTAAGAATATAAATATTTATAATAGATATATATATATATATATGAAATAAAAACTCCGTTTATGGAGACGGTAGTCCGTAAGCACCCATGAACATTGTTTTTGTTTTGTTATCGAGTAGTATGGATGAAAGAAAGCAGAATATATTTCTATAAATAAATATATATTGTTCAATTAGAAATATTATTTCATATTCTTCATAATTATTCAACATATATGTATTTATAAAAATTCTTGATGTGTGACCATTGACGATGAAACTCATCGTGTCGTGGTGATGGTAAGTCGTACATATGCACGAGCGATAATATAAATCAATCAATGGTAAAATAGTGTTTAATTGGATTTTATATTATATATAAAGAATCATTACCATGTTATATTCATTATTTAAATTAATTTTACTCATTATTATATCCATCCAAATAAGGTAATGTGGAATAACAAACTACACCATTACGTGGAGATGGTATGTTGTACGTACGCACGTATGGTGACATTTCCATTCATAAGATGGAAATAATAATGAATATGGTTGTACCAATTTTTTAAAAACAACTAAATATGTTGATGTTATTGGAGTTATTATTTTATTATGACAACATCAAAGAAAGAGAAAATGGAAGAAAAAAAGAACATTGAATGAGGTGATGATGTTATTACCTATTTTTCGGGTGCTTAATTTTGATTTGATCACAAGTGATCCATAGGATAGATTTTAGAGGAAATTAAGGCCAATAGATTGATGTGAGTGTAGTTGGTAGGATAGTTGAGCTAGGGTTGTATGAGATAAATGTATTTGAAGGAATGAAATTAAGAGAAGTGGAAGTAACATTTTATAAGAGAGGTGAGGATCACTTTAGTAAAATCATGAAATGTGGTTTTATTGTAAAATCATTTACGATTTTAAATAGATCCAAATGGATTTATTTCGAATCTATGGTGGGTATGGGTCTAAAGAATCACAACCAACTAGTTTTAGACAAGTTTAGGTCACCATATTAACCTTATAATTTAGATTTAACTCGTAGATAATAGTTTAACATTTACAATGTCCTCTTCTATTTATTTATTAAATGTTTAATAAACATACTATAAATATCCAAGATGACCTGAAGTGTTTCATTAATTACATATATATCATTATATAATTCGTATTTCTAAACAATAGATTTTTAGGAATATTTTATCATTTAATAATATAGTTTTTGTTTTAAAAACTCGTATTTGTCAATTTGAAAACAATTTACTATTTGGTTTTTTTGAAATAAAAAAAACATGATTAATTCGAACCAAAATACATTAAATAAACCTTATCATGTCATATTGACCAATAAAATGTTTCAACAGCATCAAAATTCTAAATGTACATTTATTTTTATCATTATAGTATGAATTATTTCAATCTATCATTAATAAAGAAATTAGTGATTTATCATTGTTTCATTAATAAATTTAACTATTTAATGTCTAAAAATAATAAATAAAATACCAGGAGGTATGAATTTTTTTTATATTTCTAATGAATATTTATATTATAATTTATCTAATGTATAACCCTATATTGAAAATGGAATAGTTTTTAAACATTAAATTTGACACTTCTAACTCCTCTTTAAATAAAATAATAATAAATGTATTAATCAAATACATGTGGACAAAAAGGAACATATATTATTCCTAAGGTTGATTTTGGTCAAAATACACTTATCCAATAGTATTATTACACGTGTTGGCATAATTATAATACCATTTTTACTTTTAATTACCTTATTTACTTTTAATAGTGGTAAATAAAATTCAAAATTAATTATTCAGAAAATTATTTTCATCATTTTGAACCACATATTACATACTTATTTCAACTATGCCTCTCAGATTTTTGATATTCAATTCATAGAAGGGGTAATATTCTGTTTTATGAAAATTTGCAAATGTGACTAGAAGGTGGGTATAAGATGTTAAAAATTCAATAATATTTTATACATCTAATCTTTTGATAATATTAATCAAATGGATTAAATTA
Organism: Viscum album; assembly: GCA_963277665.1. Taxonomy (NCBI): domain Eukaryota; kingdom Viridiplantae; phylum Streptophyta; class Magnoliopsida; order Santalales; family Viscaceae; genus Viscum; species Viscum album. Next base: position 1,913,001,071 of record OY728125.1, on the reverse strand, counting down.
AAATAATATAAAGATTATATATCTATTTAGATATTAAAATAAAATTAAATTGTTATTATAATTATTTAAATAAATGTCTGTTTAAAAAAAATAATGGAGTGTTTTCAACTATTCATCAAAAATTGAATGTTTTCAGAAAAAACCAAAAAATTACCCTAAGCTAATTTTGATATTTGGAATCCTAGAATGATGATAATTTTAAAAAATTAAAAACCTGTGTGATGAAATAATTAATTTCCTATTAATTCCCATTGTAAAAACCAGAATTTATGTTTTTGTTAAGTAAAAACTATCAATGATCGACAGATCTTTATGTATAATTAAAATTTAAAACTGCATCCAATGAATTAAATTATATTAAATGATAAAAATATAATATAAATATAATTTATAACCACTCAAATTCATAATTTAACAATATAAAATATTTCATTTTAAAAGGTTTTTTCATGTAACATATAGTATTACATTTAGAATTTTTCACTATTCTTCAAATTATGAAAGTTACCAAAAAAGTACCAAAAAATTACCCAGAATAAATTTTTATATATTTATTCTAAATAAGAATTTAATTTCATTAAATTGAGTATATAAAATTGTAAAATTTTGGATTGAAAAAAAATTTCCATTAAAAGCCGGAAAATTATCTTTTTTTAAATACTTATTTTATCTGAAAATATGAATTTTTCCATATATTATTTCAAATAAACACAAAATATGAATGTTAAAACTATACATGATATATATATTAAATTTAAAATGTGGTCAATGATATTAATAAAATCTTTTTAAATGGCTTGTTTGATAGGTCTTGATGCGCTTGAACTCAGTGTTGTGTATAACCCAAGCTATTGAATTGCTTTAAAGAGATAACATACTATGATGTCTTGGGGTGTTTCACATTAGATATTATTATTATCACTTATATTTTTTCATTGATATTATCTCTGTAATCAATTCATTATAAGTTTATTAATTAAATATTTATTTCATCGTGTTAGTTAATTTTCCATATTTATTATACCGTATTTAATACTTATATATTTCAGTAATGGAATGTGTTTTTAGATATTAATCATGTCATATTGAGTATTATTTATTTACTCATGATAGTATCCAATTCAAATAAACCATATCAATAATTTTAGATCAGCCTTAATTTTTTCCCCCAGAATATGAATGAGAATTATTGTAGTGATTTCATGGATACCATGTTTTATCTAGTAAAATGATTTATGTTTTATTTTTCTACATAAAATTGGTATAATGTATGTATCTAGTTAATCAATAAGACTATAATATTTTTTCAACTATATTTGATCGGTTTTATATAGTTCTAATGAAAATATTTGTAAACTAGATAATGGATATATTATTCTAATCCTTATAGTTAAAATAACTTTTAACATATTTTTTGAGAATATGAACAAGATAGAAAATGGGTTTTCAACTGAATATAAATGTAAATATAAATATTAATAAAAATATATTCTAGTATATTTAATTATTTCATAGAAAAAAATAAATGTAAAATATGTATGCTATTGAAATAACCAGTGTATAATAAATTACATGAGTTTCCTATGATGTATATCATAATATTTCATCATCAGAAACATAATCATAACCAATCTTGACAACCAATGGGATATTAACATAAAACCATTACCACATTGTTATATTTTGATTCATAAAAACCATTATATAAAAATATAAAAATTAAAAATAAAATACCAAGAAAATAATAAGATTCATGATATCATAATTGAATAGGACACTATATACATCTCAAACAAATATATGTTTATAAGAAAATATGCCTTCAGTAATAGATATTTGAGAACGAAAATTGTTAAATTAAGTATCAAAATCATATGTACAAATTCTAGTCTCCATAATAATATATATTTATATATATATTATAAATACATAGTCTTATGTATCAAAATATATTTTTTATACATATGGAATTTTATTAACCATTTATTAAAAATTTCGTGCTAAAATTACATTTACTGTAATAAATAGTTCATTTTTATGTATATTTTTGTTTTAAATATTTGGTAAATTATTTTTATCAGTGATAAATCATCTAAATAATATAAACTATTTTATAAATTTCATAATTTCTCAATAACGAGTTTTTTGATATAATTTATTAATGTTCTTTATGGAAAATTAATTACACCATTCGTGAAGAAAATAGGTTATACATATGCATTAAGTTTTATTATATTTTCTCAACTAATGAAAAGAAAAAAGGTAAAACATTACATTAATATTTATGACTATTTTTTATGTCATATATCACATATATATTCATTATTTTGTCCTTATTTACTTTCATCAAAAGAATCTAGGAAAAATGAATGACATCATTTTATGAGGTGAAAGTACATTATACACATGGATGACATCATCTTATCCCCCATTGAAATTATATTAAGAATGAATACTTGATATTATAATTAAATAAATAGATTTTTTTGAAAAAATTGTCTATATTTTTTTAATCTATCCTTTTTACCATTCATGTAAAATAGAAATGGTAAAAACATCACCTCAGTTTTTGAAGAGGTAGTCTGATATATAAACGAGCGACAATATTGTTTTCCAAAATTTGGGATAAATAAGTGATATGTTTAATAAAAATTAAATAAAAATTATATTCATATAAATTTAATATATAATAATTTAACCCATCATTAAATCAATCAAAGATAAAAAGTGATGGAAAATGAATACCATATATTCCTGAAGTGGTAGCCTTCTATAAAAACGATCAATGATTATGTTTTCCATTTGATGGAAGTGGATATGGATAATATTAATCACATTAACATAATAATATATAATTATATTTTAGACACTAGATTAATTATTTTTTAAAAAATAGAACATTACTTATGGTGTTAAGAGAAGAATTAAAATGAAGGAGTTTAGTGAAGATAACTACCATAATATAGAACAACCCCCATTGGATCACTTATCATGGACCACAAGATTGGTATCTTGGGAGTAAAATATTCTAATAATTATTGATATGTTATTCGGAATGAGTAAGAAAGTTTTTTCTTGAGGGAAAATGGGTTTGGATCTATGGAGTTTAAATGATTGGGGTCTCATTGTATAATTGTAGGAGAGTACACATAATGATTTTTGTAAAAGAATATAGTTTACATGTATTTTTTGAAGTGAAAAAACAAAAATAAGGGGGTATTTATCTAATTTAAAAGGATATAAATAAAAATATATGGACATGATATTGATTTATGACAAGTTATGAGGACCTTTTTTCACTCACCAAATTAGAATATCACTTAGTAAACCATATATACCATCTACCAAAATAATTATATATTTCAATTTTTACTAGTATTTTACATCATTAGATAATGTTAATTATGATTTTTATATATTTGGAGTTATTTTTTTAAATTTACATCAATTAAGTATTAAAATTTAAATTTAAATAAGTCTCACTGAAGCGATAGAATATTGGTTTCCCAAAGGGAAAGTATTTAAATGTGTTAAAAGAATTTATATAAAGAAAAAATATAAAATTTATTCCAATGAACTAAATTGAATAAAAATAATAATTAATATAACATTAATATAAAAACTACAATAATTTTCCTAAGTTTTTAAAATATTTTAAAAAAAATATTATTCATAATAAAAACAAGTATTTTTTGTTATTATATGAAATTTTTATCCTTCTATGAAATTAATAAAAAAGTCAATATAAAATAATATTAAGATGTATTTTTTTTAAAAAATAATTTATTATTAAAAACTATTTATCTAAAATTGGAATATATTATTTTTTATTAATTTTTTTAGAAAGAAATTATAAGGTTTTTTGAGAAAATATAATTTTTGAAATATATAAATACATAATTTAAAATTAATTACATTTTATCAATATTCTTTCAATATATAGAACCATTATAATTAATATTTAATTATTTCTTGTTATTATTAACATCACCATGCTAAATATATTGTTTTAAATTGTCTTGTATAAGTAATATTATTAATAGTATATCACTGTGGATTAAAAAACATAGTGTTTCATGTCACATGAGTTTTAAAAAATGTATATTAAATTAATTGAAATTTTGTTTCATAAAATAATGGGGTGTTAATATCCCACTTCTAATTCGTTATAAATTTTATAAATATATACAAATATTTCGCTAAATTTATATTGCTTATGCTAATATATTCTTATCATATTTATAGATATCCTTCTACATTTTTTATATGTATTAAATAAACTTGATTCCAATATACATCATAAATATCTTCTCTAATATTGGGAAAATGGTTAAATTTCTTGGTATTCATTAATCTATTATTTCCCTTATTTGAAAATTTTATAGAACCAACATTCGTCCATTGGTACCTAAATAAAGTTACTAAATCAAAAACATCAACAATTTTGGATATTAAATATAGATTCACTGATTATTTAAATTTGTCCTTATTATTTTTATATAATGTAATAATATAAATAGTTTTGACTAATAATAACACATGTATTATACTCGATAATAAAAAATCATATTTTATAGAATGTGGAATAAAAATTTAACACCTTTATATCAATAAAAGTCATATAAGAATAACACATACCATTATTTTTAACCAAATTATTATGGATTTTTTGTAAGATATGTAAATACATTGATGATTGTGATAAATTTTACTTCTAAAAAATTTTATTTTTATAAACACCATCAATTCAATCAATGTTTTGTGTTAAGGAAGAGTTATTTTCTTTATTTTCTACATTTGTTACAATTTAGGAAATTAGGATGCATGTAAAATGTATAATATCAACTTTCTAAATTCACTAATCAAATAGATTGTTTTACCACAAATATGATTTAGCAGTAATCTAATTACATTTAAATAAACACTTATTATAGTGTTATAACTTTCAAATATTTCTTTCTCAAAAAATCCAAATAATATCTCTATGGATATTTCTTCCATCCCCATAGTGATATATATTTTGTTTTAAGTCTAATTGATATAAATTATATCAAAATTTGATGAATGTTCATATCGTGTAGTATGTTATCAAAATATTTGATGTAGATTCCAAAATACTATAAATACACATTCCACATCTAAAATAAATGATGTCCCAAATATGTATATTGTTATCCATTACAAAAATATTTTATACATTCTATATTAATGAAATTTCATAAGTTAGAAAAAAATATATTCCTCTCTTACACCCTCTATAAGACACACCATAATCATCCTATAGACAACTCATTTAACTAAAAATTTCTTTATCTTATCTATTTTTTTCATATCATATTCTAATATCCACTTAACAAAAAATATTTCCTTTATTATTATTAAATAAAATCTCTATTAATTATGATATTTTATCTTTTATTATGACCTCCAGAATAACTAATAATTAAAAATACTTTTTAATAATATTTAGTTTTCATATGATTTATATTGTTTATAATATATACTTATATATATATATATATATATTTAGACTAATATGTCTACATTATACAATTTATTCAAGATAATTTTAGATAAAAGGGTTTCAGATTTACCAATAAAAGAAATCCATGTAATAATATTGTGAAACGATACTATGGTTGTTTATTAGTCATGAATATTTTATGGGAAAGTGGATTTTTTTCATGGTTACGTTTTATTTCCTTATTAATAATATATTGTTAGATTATTTAATATTTATATCTATCAGGATGAATAAATATCTCATCTATTATTGAAAAAGTGTGTGGTTTAGTGGTAAATGATATATCGATATAATCATTGTAAACAATAATGAAGGATACCATGGAGTTTTTGTTAGTGAGTAATAATCATTAGTATTGAGGTAGATATTCGAAACAAACTAGTGGTGAAAAATAAAAACCTGAAAACAATATGATGAAGTATTAGAACATGGTAAGAATATTTTTGAAATAATAAAAATGGTTGAAGATATAGAGACTGCATTATTGATTTCCATGATTTCTATGAGTTCGAAAAAATACCCTAATGAAGTAAAACACCATGAATTTTATGCATTAATACATAATTTTTTGAAACTAGACACGGTTTTTATGTGTATGTAGTGGTTTTTTCTTTAATAATATTTTTTAAAATTGTTACATTTTATTTTCCTTACTATCAAATTAGGAAAATATAATTTTTCGATTAATAATATAAATCATCAATTTCCACTCTAAAATCTATTTTCTCTCATTATAATTTTATAGGAATTTTTCATTCAATTTATAATGGATATAAAATCCATGAGTTATGTTACAACTATTAATGTAATATAAATATTAATATTTTTATTGTAGTAATATGGATCGAGGTATGATAATTGAATTCATCTAATTCATTCTATTTTTTTTACTTCCATGTGACTATTAGGTTATAATTATTTTTCAATCATTGGATATCCATTACATGTTTATATTGATTTATAAACTAATGTTTAAGGAAATATTTTATGTTCGCCATGTTTTATAGAGAAATATTTATGTGTGTTTTAAATTTCTAGTAACTTTATCAATGTGTGTGAAAAATATTGTAGAAAATGATTTCTTAATTATATAAATATTAATTAAATTAGTTATAATTTGACCATGATGTGGACATATAGAAAAATATACAAGAATTATATTTCAATATTTCAAAATTATACTAACTGCTGAGAAGATAAGATATTCTAGATTATTGGATGTTATTATTATAACCAAAAAAATTAATAATGATGTTTAAATATATTCAATTAACTTTTAGTTTATTAATAATTTTGTGGAATAATTTTTGGGATGCTACTACATAATAATTATATTTCATAAGAATATAAGATTTATTTTGTATATATTTAAAAGGTTAAATGTGTATTATAATCCAGTAACATGTGTTTTGAATATTTCAAATCATAGTAAAAATATATTCTTTGATATAAATTACAATAAATATAGTAAAATAAAAAATAATTGACCGTTTATAAGGAATAAATTTATTTTTTGATGAAGATAATTGTTTATTATTATTGTCCTGAGTATTGTAGTGTGTCTATGTTATTGTCGAATATCAATGTTTTCTTTACAAGATCTATGTGTTTAACTACAATAAATGAAATTATAAGTATGAAATTTCAATTAATATTTTCCATGGTTTTGGAAAGGAGATTATTATTTCCATTAACTTATCAAGGAAAAGAAATTTGAATGTATTTTATAAAAAATACATATTTTTACTAGATAAGAAACATTTAAAACACGTCTTTGAGACTATTATCTTAAAATAAAAATTCAATACATTCACTAATATAGGATAAACAATTTATAAATGATATATGGCCATGTTGGTTAGTACACGATTCAATATTATATGAGCTTCCTATAGATTAGTAAATATGTTAATATAATTACATTGGTTACTTTAAAAAATAGCAAACATCATATGATGTTTGGGGTCATTGTTTTTTAATATATGATTTAATCCCATACACTATATGAATACACCTCATGTGTATAAAAATTAAAAACATTATTATATATGTAAATGTATATGAATATTATAATTTTTTAGTTTTTGGGAAGAAAAAATGTATATATGGTTTTATAATATTTTTATGTTATTTAGGGAGTTATTTCTTTTTCAATATTCATATTTTATTTTATTCTACAACATTAAACCATTAAATGTGGAAAAGTTTTATTGTTTTTTATGCATGTCATCATTGGGTATTATTACTGTAAATTTCAACTCTTTGTGATTAATTTTACTATAATATCCCACTTTTTATAATGATTTGGAATAATTATCTTGGTTTATCATTTGATTTATTCACTACTTTATGTCATTTTTTATAAAAATTGTAATTTAGAGCCTGTATGAAACCTATTGTCACGACCCGCCATCGGGGTCCGTGTCGTGACTACCCCAAGCCCGCCTTCCATAGGCCAGGGGCTGGCGACTAGCACCAAGGCGTAAATCCCAGTAAAAAGGGAAGGCATTGCCTTTGTAAAATAAACAAACACCACAGAGTAAGAAAGCGGAAAGTAAACACTAACAAAAGCAGAGTACAACTGAAAGTGCGGAAAAGTAAATGGGCCAGTATACAATCCCAAACTGAAAGTAAAGTACAACTCGAAAGGGAAAAACAACAACTGAAAAGTAAAGGCCGCTACACCGAACTGTCCACTGGAAGTCCCACCTGAAGGGTTGGTACAAATAGCTCCACTGCTCCACGGGTCCCGCCGTCCGCTCCGAGCACGTCCCGCCCAGTGGTCCACCTCCGGGTACCGTCCCGCTCTGCAAGCCTCAGCTAAGGTCAACGTTGTCCATCGTCTGCAACCAACACAACGTAGTGCGGGCAAAGCCCGTGCAGGGGTGAGTATAAGCTACTCAGTAGGGACCCTGAGACCCCTGAAGGTCTCTCAAATCCACAAAGGATAAACCACGAAGAAAGGTACAAACACGAAGTAACAACCGACTCTTCTTAGGTTATGCCCATACATATACCTAAGTCATTGAATTCAAATACGCTCCAACCTCCGAGCCCAAGTACAACTCAGTCCACACAGGAAGTAAACGTATTCCACACAGGAAAGCAAAACGTAATCCACACAGGATTGCTCAACACAATCCACACAGGAAAGCAACAGAATTCAGCTCACACAGGTATACATCTTCTAGGACGATAAAGATTATCTCTGATCCATCTAAGTCGTCGGACCCACGAAGAATCGATAGGTAACTAACCCCCGCAAAGACCCACACAGGATCGGGCCCACACAGGACCTGTAGGCGCTGGTCCACACAGGACCGCTGAGCGCAAGGACCCACACAGGATCGGACCCACACAGGATCGGGCCCACACAGGACCTGTAGCACTGATCCACGTAGGATCGCTGAGTGCTGTAGTCGTCGTCGTCGAATCCACACAGGATCTCTGTACAGTCGTCGTCGCAGTCACAGTAGCAGTAGCAGCAAGGACTAGGGTTCCCGCACACAGCAAGCTCGTTCGGAGGGTCCGCTCCACGAGCCGAGAGGCTGATACATCAACAATCACAAAGTCCAGAGATGATGTATCCAAAAGATCCGTATTGCCAACATGAACTCAACGCAACAGACGGCGCGTCGTTCGGACGCCCGGTCTGAGAGTTATTGGCATTTTCGTCCCCGGGGCCCTGTTGGTTTTTAAGGAAAAAACAACTAGACCGTACTCCACCTGCGTCCAAACCTCGGGCGGAGTATTCCAAAAGATCTGTATCACTAAGAGGAACACAACAAAGCTGACGGTACGTCAATCGGACGTCCGTAGCTCAAGATATGAGTGTTTCCGCTCCGAAGGCCCGGTTGGTTTCGTGAACGAACCAACCCGGCCGAACTCAAAGTATTCCGAAACCTTGAGTGCGATATACCGAAACGACCGTCTCGATCCAAGGATCGCGTTGCCGCAGACGGTTCGTCAATTGGAGGTCCGTGGCTCAGGATATGACCAAAAGACCGAAAATGATTTGAAACGGGGGGGGGTCCGGGTCCGGGCCGACCCGGCCCGACCCCCTTGGTATGACCCGAACCGGGTCTACCCGACCCGGATCCGAACCAAACCAGGTCGGACCGACCCGGATCCGAACCGAACCGGGTCGGACCGACCCGGTCCGCTGAACCCGGCCCGGCCGGCCGGCCGGCGGCGCGGCGGCCAGGCGGCGGCGGCGCGGCAGCCTGGCGGCGCGGCTGCCTGGCACCGCACGGAGGCGGCATTCGGGGGGCAAAGCCCCCGCTTTCTTGGAGGCGGCGGCGCGGCATAATGCCGTGCCTTGTAGAAAACGGCCCCCCATGTGGGGGCCGGCTTGAAGGAAACTGGGGGGCCTCCTGCCCCCCCTCAAGGAAACCGCCCCCCTCTTTATGAGGGGGGTTTTTATTGCTGGCCGGGGGATTAATTTCCCCCGAATTTGACCATCCGGCCGGCCAGCTGGCCGGCCGGTTTTCTCCAACGGGACCGGAAAAATCCGGTCCCCTTTTCGGCTTCCGACGCCGGTGGCCCGGCCGCCGGTCTCCTCGTTCCGCCGCGGCCCGGAACCGGCCGCGGTGTTCGTCGTCCGGCGCGGTGCGACGGCACCGCGCCCCTCCGCCACACCTTGATTTCTTCAATGCGGCGCGATGGCGTCGTGTTCTTGATGATCCTTCCATGGCATGGCGCGACGGCGTCGCGTAAAATAATTGCACGATTAACCGCGTGGTGCGACAGCACCACGCCACCTTGTTTCCACCCGCAAGGTAAATCAACAAGAACGATGGAGGGGATTCGGCCGTGTTCATGCGGTCCGGCCCCCCTCACGTTAAATGATAACACAAATTAAATTATCCACACGTTAGACAAGCATGAACCACGAACAAGGATAAGTAATAAACAAAATACAACAACCCCTACCTTGATATAGGTTCGAAGATTTGTCAACGTCCCGTGGAAGACAACGTCGCGGAGGTCGGGCGTCGCGGTAGTCATTCGTCAAATCCGATGACGAAGAGGTACGTCCGAAGAGACACGTCGTTGGTGAATCCTTGTACGCCAACGAAGGTTGTCTGAGGAAGAAGTGGTGTTCCCTTTCGTTGACACGGTAGACGAAGAAGGGAGGAGCGGCGTTCTTCGTCGGAGCTTGAGCGTTCTTCGTCGGAACTTGAGCGTTCTTCGTCAAAGCTTGAAGAAGGAAGAAAAGCTCTCAACCTCTCCAAAATGGCTAAGAGTTCTATCACAACAAAATAAGATAAAGTCTTATTTTATTCACAAAAAGAATTTCAAAGGTTTGAAATTCAAAAAGAGATAACTTCACATTAATTAACAAGTTGTCATGTTAATTAAAGAGGGGTTAAGGGGGTTTGAGGGAAGATGTAAAGTTTAGGTTTCGTGTGGGCCCCACCACACATAATCCTCTCAAGGGAGGTTAAGTGGGTGTGGGTCCCACACCTAACTTCCTTTGAGAGAAGATAACCAACAAGTTTAAATAAAAATTTGTAACCCACAATTTTTATTTAACTTATTCTAAACTCCCAAAACTAACTCTCAACCCGAAATAAACGCAACCTCGGAAAAGGACTCCTTAAGCGAATATCGGCGCTGCGAGTTCATCGGTGCCCTCGGATTTCAATTCCGAGCCCCGGATCAAAAGTTAGAAATTCTCGCTCGTTCATTCACTGAACGTACCCGAGCCAAACATCGGAAATTGATTCCGGGCACTCCGGGCCTCGGAATCATGTGCCGTCTGAAACCGCGCTCTTGTAAAATTCTAAAGAAAATTAAGAAAAAAATTCCATTGAATTTTACGGGTCTTTACATTACTCCCACCTCAGGGATTTACGTCCCCGTAAAGATACATCAAAAACTAGGGAAACTAATGAGGGTACTGAGCACGCATCTGAGCCTCCCGCTCCCATGTGCCCTCCTGGAGATTCTCGTGCTACCATCTGATGCGCACAAGAGGAATCGATCGCCCACGCAGGACCCTCTCATGTCGATCCTCTATCTCCACCGGGACCTCCGTAAAAGTCGCCCCATCGTCAACATCAAGCTCCCCATGGTCAATGATGTGCGTTGGGTCGTGCACGTATCTCCTCAGCTGAGATACGTGGAAGACGTCGTGCACCCGGTGCAACTGAGGTGGCAGAGCCAGGCGATAAGACACCTCGCCAACCCTGCTGAGGACCTGGAAGGGTCCGATGAAGCGCGGAGATAACTTGCCGCCTCGGCCAAATCTCCGAATACCACGTCGAGGTGAGACCCGCAAGAAGACGTGGACGCCATCCTCGAACTCTAGTGGCCTCCGCCTCCTGTCAGCATATGACTTCTGCCGGCTTTGAGCTGTCCTCATCCGCTCCTGGATGACCTGGACCTTCTCTGTCGTGGCCTGGACCATCTCCGGTCCCACTAGTGCTGACTCCCCAGGGTCTGTCCAGCACAAAAAAGATCTACAAGGTCGGCCGTACAATGCCTCGTACGGTTCCATCCCGATGGTGGAGTGGTAGCTGTTGTTGTACGCGAACTCCACCAAGGGTAGGTGGTCCTCCCAGCTACTACCAAAGTCGAGGACACATGCGCGGAGCATGTCCTCGAGAGTCTGAATGGTTGTCTCCGTCTGACCATCCGTCTAAGGGTGAAAGGATGTGCTCAGACGTAGCTGCGTCCCGAACGCCTCCTGTAACCCCTTCCAAAGCCGGGAAGTAAAGCGAGCATCTCTATCGGAGACGATAGATGATGGCACGCCGTGGAGCCGCACAATCTCCTGAACGTAGAGACGTCCCAAGCTCTCCACTGAGTCCTGCTCTCTGATGGGTAAGAATTGTGCCGACTTGGTGAGTCGGTCAACAATCACCCAGATGGAGTCGTGACCTCTGGAAGTGTGTGGAAGTCCAGTCACGAAATCCATAGATATGCCATCCCACTTCCACTCCGGAACCTCCAAGGGTTGTACCAAGCCTGCTGGTACCTGATGCTCTGCCTTCACCTGCAAGCAGGTAAGACATCGAGAAACGAACTCTGCTACTGCCTTCTTCATGCCCGGCCACCAGTGCTGTCGTCTGAGGTCCTGGTACATCTTCGCCACTCCAGGATGTACCGCTAAAGGAGAAGTGTGAAACTCTCTCAGCACTTCCTCTCGCAAAGCAACTGGTACCATGGTACGTCCTCTGAAAAGGATGCCATGCTCTGCTCCAAGGGAGAAACCATCAGGTGTCTGTCCCGAGGATATCTGTTCACGCCGTGTCTCAATGTCAGCGTCCTCACGCTGTGCCTCCCTGACCCGCTGCAGTAGTGGAGGAGTGACTGTGAGTGACTGAAGGAAGGCTGCTCCATCTATATCCACGAAGGATATCTGCAAAGAGGCTAGCTGCTCTGTCGCCTCCTCAAGTAACTGAATGCATGTCCTCCTGCTAAGGGCATCGGCTACTACGTTCCCCTTCCCAAGAGTATAGACTATCTCAAAGTCATAGTCCTGGAGGAACTCGATCCATCGTCGCTGTCTCAGGTTCAGGTCCTTCCGAGAGAAGATATACCTGAGACTCTGATGATCAGAAAAGACTGTAAAGCGCTCGCCCATCAGATAGTGTCGCCATGTCTTCAGAGCGAAGACCACTGCTGCTAACTCCAGGTCATGGGTAGCGTAGTTCTGCTCATGTGGCCTCAACTGACGTGATCCGTAGGCGATCCCTGCCCGCTCCTGTATCAGAACACATCCGAGTCCGGTCCCTGATGCATCACAGTAGACTACGTACCCTACTCCCTCCTCAGGCAATCTCAAGATAGGTGCGCTAGTCAATCTCTGTCTCAGCTCCTGGAAGCTCTGCTAACATCTGTCTGACCACACGAAGGGTTTCCCCTTCTTCGTCAAAGCTGTGAGTGATGCCGCAACTCTAGAGAAGTCTGGCACGAATATCCGATAGTATCCAGCTAGTCCCATGAAACTCCGAACCTCAGTCACGCTCCTGGGTGGCTCCCATGCTAACACAGCCTCAATCTTCGCGGGATCCACTGCAAATCCCGCCTCAGAGATAACGTGTCCCAAGAAGTGGACCTCACGTATCCAGAACTGACACTTCGAGAGCTTACCATAATGCTGGTGCTCTCGGAGTGTGTCTAGTACAACTCGCAAGTGATAGGCGTCCTCCTCCTCTGTCGTAGAGTAAATCAGAATGTCGTCGAAGAAGACCACGACAAACCGATCGAGGTATGGCTGAATGATCCTGTTCATGAGAGCCATGAACACTGCTGGAGCATTGGTTACACCGAATGGCATAACCAAGAACTCATAGTGTCCATACCGACATCTGAAGGCTGTCTTTTGCACATCCTCATCTCTGACTCTGAGCTGATGATAGCCTGATCTGAGGTCTATCTTCGAGAACCACCGTGCTCCCTTGAGCTGATCAAAGAGGTCATCAATCATCCGTAGCGGATACTTTTTCCTCACTGTCACCTGGTTCAGGGGACGATAGTCAACACAAAGTCGCAAGCTCCCGTCCGCCTTCTTGGCGAACAAAATCGGGGAAGCCCAGGGTGAAACACTGGGTCGGATGAACCCCTTTCCCTGCAAGTCCTCCAACTGTACCCATAGCTCTCGAAGCTCGGCTGTGGCCATCCGATATGCTGGAGTGGATATCGGAGCTGTCCCGGGGTACAAGTCAATATAAAAGTCTACCTCTCTACGAGGAGGTAGCCCTGGAACATCGTCGGGAAAAACGTCCACAAACTGATCCACCACTACAGGAAAACTAGGACTCCGCAAGTCAACTGCTCCAAGGATAAGGCTAGCCAACTGATGAGTAATGGGCTGTCCTCTCCTCCGCGGAAGTCCATCCTGTGCTGCAATGGCTCCCTTCTCGCCGGTGAAGGTGAACCTGCTCCCGTCGGTGCGTACACATCGCACCTTGTGCCTAAAACAGTCAATCTGTGCATGGACCGTAGATAGCCAATCCATGCCCAAGATGACGTCGTAAGGCCTCGACGCTGCTACAAGAAGATCCCAGCCGAAGCTCTCGCCTCCTAGAGTAAGCTCACACTGCCGGCACCAGTGCGTAATCATCGAGTCTGCTCCCGTAGGAGTCTCTAGCCGTAAGGATCGAGCCAACGGCTTTGTCGGAATCTCCAAGCTCCGAACAAGGGCAGCAACTAAGAAAGAGTGACTCGCTCCTGTGTCTATAAGAACTGCAGAAAGGGTGGAATAGACACAGATAGTACCTCGAATCATCTCGGGTGCGCCGTGGTCGTAGGCCTCTGCTGCCTGGAGTTGTGCCTGTCTCGGCCCGCCAGCTCCCTGTGGTCGGGGTGGACCTCCTGGTGGTGGTGGTGGTGGCAGAGCCTCAAAGCGTCTCCCACCACCGGCTGCTCGTCCAGCTCCTCTGCCTTGTCAAACTCCTCCCTGCGGACCGCCACGGTCGACCCTCTGCCTCTGCCTCGGTGGTCCCTCAACCGTCTGCTGCTCCTCGGCACGGCAGGTCGGGCAGTCACGAGCCATGTGGCCCTGCCCGCCGCACGAGTATCACTGTCTGCCTCTCAAAAGACTGACTCCGCGCTGTGTGCCCCGCACTGCTGAGCCAGTGTCCTGAGGTCGTCTTCCCAAAGGTCTGGTCTGTCTGGACCCCTGAGTCATCCGTCGACTGCCTGCTGCAGATGACTCTGCCACGTGCCGCTCTGCGGTGGGTCTCTGTGCTGGTGTAGACTCAGCAAGGAAGCTCTCGATCAGAAGGGCCCGCTCCAATACTCTTGTCTGAGTCGGTATGATGAGGGAGATCAGCGATGCCCTGATCTCGTGTCTCAAACCCTGCTCGAAGGTCCGGGCCCGGAAGAATGGGTCCCGTACCATGTCGGTCGAGTGGCGCGAGAGATCGGTAAATCTCGCCGAGTACTGAGCGACCGTCATGCTGCCCTGCCGCAGCTATAGAAGCTCCTGGATACGCACCGCACGAAGGGTGGCTGGGACGAACTCCAAGCGGAAGAGGCTCTCAAAGTCCGTCCAAAGTAGAGATGCCTCATCGTGCACCTGGAGCATCAAGCTCCACCATCGTCCTGCTGCTGCGTGTAGTAGGCTCGCAGCGAGGATCACCATGAGGTCTGCTGGTGTCCTCACTAGCCTAAACACTCGTACCACTGCCTCCAGCCAGTCCTCTGCTGCCTGGGGATCCGTCTCCCCGTGAAACCTGGGCGGTCGCTGGTGCTGAAACTCATGCAGTGCGCTGAGGCGACGTGCATCGTCAGCGGCTACTGCTGGAAGCATCGGGGGCTCGGCGGGTAGAGCTACCACCGGTGCCACTGCTGACAAAGGGCCCTGCACCGAGGCCTCGTCGCTCGGTGGGCTGTCGTCACGCTCAACTCTCGGAACCCTAGCTGGCTGCCGTCGTGGGGCCATCCTGAAAAGGAAACAGGAGCGCCACGGTCAGAACAGTATACCTGGTGAGCTGATATAAGTAATCACAAAGAAAACTTTGAAACACACACGCAATCAATGTTTTTGTGCATTAAGTCAGAAATCAGAAGTCAGGGTCCTGGTGTACGGATACGTCGGCCGCCGCACCAACACTGGACTCCCTGGACTGATAACCACACTCAATACGCTAAACATTATTGCTTCACATAGAAAAGATCAGAGTTCGCGGTAGAACCGAACTCCTCTGATACCAATTTGTCACGACCCGCCCTCGGGGTCCGTGCCGTGACTACCCCAAGCCCGCCTTCCATAGGCCAGGGGCTGGCGACTAGCACCAAGGCGTAAATCCCGGTAAAAAGGGAAGGCATTGCCTTTGTAAAGTAAACAAACACCACAGAGTAAGCAAGCGGAAAGTAAACACTAACAAAAGCAGAGTACAGCTGAAAGTGCGGAAAAGTAAATGGGCCAGTATACAATCCCAAACTGAAAGTAAAGTACAACTCGAAAGGGAAAAACAGCAACTGAAAAGTAAAGGCCTCTACACCGAACTGTCCACTGGAAGTCCCACCTGAAGGGTGGGTACAGATAGCTCCACTGCTCCACGGGTCCCGCCGTCCGCTCCGAGCACGTCCCGCCCAGTGGTCCACCTCCGGGTACCATCCCGCTCTGCAAGCCTCAGCTAAGGTCAACGATGTCGGTCGTCTGCAACCAACACAACGTAGTGCGGGAAAATCCCGTGCAGGGGTGAGTATAAGCTACTCAGTAGGGACCCCGAGACCCCTGAAGGTCTCTCAAATCCACAAAGGATAAACCACGAAGAAAGGTACAAACACGAAGTAACAACCAACTATGCTTAGGTATATGCCCATACATATACCTAAGTCATTGAATTAAAATACGCTCCAACCTCCGAGCCCAAGTACAACTCAGTACACACATGAAGTAAACGTATTCCACACAGGAAAGCAAAACGTAATCCACACAGGATTGCTCAACACAATCCACACAAGAAAGCAATAGAATTCAGCTCACACAGGTATACTTCTTCAAGGACGATAAAGATGATCTCTGAACCATCTAAGTCGTCGGACCAACGAAGGATCGATAGGTATCTAACCCCCGCAAAGACCCACACAGGACCTGTAGGCGCTGGTTCACACAGGACCGCTGAGTGCAAGGACCCACACAGGATCAGACCCACACAGGATCGGGCCCACACAGGACCTGTAGCACTGATCCACGTAGGATCGCTGAGTGTTGTAGTCGTCGTCGTCGAATCCACACAGGATCTCTGTACTGTCGTCGTCACAGTCACAGTAGCAGTAGCAGCAAGCACTAGGGTTCCCGCACACAGCAAGCTCGTTCGGAGGGTCCGCTCCACGAGCCGAGAGGCTGATACATCAACTGTCACAAAGTCCAGAGTTGATGTATCCAAAAGTTCCGTATCGCCAACAGGAACTCAACGCAACATACGGCGCGTCGTTCGGACGCCTGGTCTGAGAGTTATTGGCATTTTCGTCCCCGGGGCCCGGTTGGTTTTTAAGGCAAAACCATCCCGACCGTACTCCACCTGCGTCCAAACCTCGGGCGGAGTATTCCAAAAGATCCGTCTCACTAAGAGGAACACAACAAAGCTGATGGTACGTCAATCGGACGTCCGTAGCTCAAGATATGAGCGTTTCCGCTCCGAAGGCCCGGTTGGTTTCATGAACGAACCAACCCGGCCGAACTCAAAGTATTCTGAAACCTTGAGTGCGATATTTCTAAACGACCGTCTCGATCCAAGGATCGTGTTGCCGCAGACGGTTCGTCAATCGGAGGTCCGTGGCTCAAGATATGACCAAAAGACCGAAAATGATTCGAAACGGGGGGGTCCGGGTCCGGGCCGACCCGGCCCGACCCCCCCTGGTCAGGCCTGAACCGGGTCGACCCGACCCGAATCCGAACCGAACCGGGTCGCACCGACCCGGTCCACTGATCCCGGCCCGGCCAGCCGGCCGGCGGCGCGACGGCGCGGCGGCGCGGCGGCCTGGCGGCGGCGGCGCGGCAGCCGGGCGGCGCGACTGCCTGGCACCGCACGGAGGCGGCATGCGGGGGGCAAAGCCCCCGCTTTCTTGGAGGCGGCGGTGCGGCATAATGTCGCGCCTTGTGGAAAACGGCCCCCACGTGGGGGCCGGCTTGAAGGAAACCGGGGGGCCTCATGCCCCCCCTCAAGGAAACCGCCCCCCTCTTTATGAGGGGGGTTTTTATTGCTGGCCGGCAGATTAATTTCCCCCGGATTTGACCATCCGGCCGGCCAGCTGGCCGGCCGGTTTTCTCCAACGGGACCGGAAAAATCCGGTCCCCTTTTCGGCTTCCGACGCCGGTGGCCCGGCCGCCGGTCTCCTCGTTCCGCCGCGGCCCGGAACCGGCCGCGGTGTTCGTCGTCCGGCGCGGTGCGACGACACCGCGCCCCTCCACCGCACCTTGATTTCTTCAACGCGGCGCGACGGCGTCGCGTTCTTGATGATCCTTCCATGGCACGGCACGACGGCGTCGCGTAAAATAATTGCACGATTAACCGCGTGGTGCGACGGCATTACGCCACCTTATTTCCACCCGCAAGGTAAATCAACAAGAACGATGGAGGGGATTCGGCCGTGTTCATGCGGTCCGGCCCCCCTCACGTTAAATGATAACACAAATTAAATTATCCACACGTTAGACAAGCATGAACCACGAACAAGGATAAATAATAAACAAAATAAAACAACCCCTACCTTGATATAGGTTCGAAGATTTGTCAACGTCCCGCGGAAGAGAACGTCGCGGAGGTCGGGCGTCGTGGTAGTCGTTCGTCAAATCCGATGACGAAGAGGTACGTCCGAAGAGACACGTCATTGGCGAATCCTTGTACACCGACGAAGGTTGTCCGAGGAAGAAGTGGCGTTCCCTTTCGTTGACACGGTAGACGAAGAAGGGAGGAGCGGCGTTCTTCGTCGGAGCTTGAGCGTTCTTCGTCGGAACTTGAGCGTTCTTCGTCAAAGATTGAAGAAGGAAGAAAAGCTCTCAACCTCTCCAAGATGGCTAAGAGTTCTAACACAACAAAATAAGATAAAGTCTTATTTTATTCACAAAAAGAATTTCAAAGGTTTGAAATTCAAAAAGAGATAACTCCACATTAATTAACAAGTTGTCATGTTAATTAAAGAGGGGTTAAGGGGGTTTGAGGGAAGATGTAAAGTTTAGGTTTCGTGTTGGCCCCACCACACTTAATCCTCTCAAGGGAGGTTAAGTGGGTGTGGGTCCCACACCTAACTTCATTTGATAGAAGATAACCAACAAGTTTAAATAAAAATTTGTAACCCACAATTTTTATTTAACTTATTCTAAACTCCCAAAACTAACTCTCAACCCGAAATAAACGCAACCTCGGAAAAATTCTCCTTAAGCGAATATCGGCGCTGCGAGTTAATCGCTGCCCTCGGATTTCAATTCCGAGCACCGGATCAAAAGTTAGAAATTCCCGCTCGTTCGTTCACTGAACGTACCCGAGCCAATCTTCGGAAATTGATTCCGGGCACTCCGGGCCTCGGAATCAGGTGCCGTCTGAAACCGCGCTCTTGTAAAATTCTAAAGAAAATTAAGAAAAAATTTCCCTTGAATTTTATGGGTCTTTACACCTATTTTGATTGATGAGTACAGAAGAGGTCGTGTTAAATATTATCCTATTATATTTTTCAGATTTATTTTAATTTGACTTTTGGAAAACATTTATATTAGAATTTTTCATTGATAAATGCTAAATAAGTATTCTATGTGTATTTGTTCTTTTCAACAAAATCCATAATTAATATAAATATAGAATGGTAGTATAGGATTTGAATAATTTATATTAAATTATAATATATATTGTTATATTTATATATACTTATCGTGACTATTTAGGATACTACCTGAATGGTTTGAAGGAATTATTTTATTTTATTTTTACGATAATCCCACTTTTAAGGTATGATGTGGAACCCTTACATTATCCATATTCCCAATGCAAAAGTATTATACACAACCCAATAGGTGACTATAATGGCCCAGTAACAATCACTCTTGAAATAGCCCCTCCTCAACATATGCTTCTTGAAGGCTCCTAGCTCCCCACCTTTCAGGGTTAATCATCTAGCAATGGCCTTTTTAGAGATGTACAATGCCTATTACTAATGGATTATTATATACCGTATCATTCATCAAATTTGGTTAGTTCTGCTTTGGTGGTTAATATTTTTTCTCTAAATCCTTTCTAGGCCAACTCGGGTGTGGTATGTCTATGCTTCTTGGACTTTTATGTGGCTCGAAAGCCCAATAGACTGAATTCCTTTGGTGCCTTAAAGGCCCTAAAACCCAAAGGCCTGATGCTTGATGGCCATTTGTGGTCGAAAGGTCCTTATTCTTTTTTTCCCAAAGTAGGGTCCTGAAGATCTAAATTGGGTTAATAGGGTCATCTGATATAGTATCGAATAGGAACAACTATAGTAACTTCGAAATTCCTACTATAGTAACCAGAAAATTCACCCCAATTGGATTTGAATCATGGTCTCTTGGATGCGAAGTAGGAGGCTCTACCACATGAGGACAAGATCATCTAGAACTTTTTAGGATATTATGTGACATTTAATTACCAAATTATATGTGATATATGTGCATACATTTGAATATTCATCTTTTTATTTTGATTTAATTAATTTATTTTTTGGATTACATATTTTTTAGGAATATTAATAGGGATTTCAATACAAAATTATTAATAATGATTTGATTATCTAGAATCAATGAAATAGTTTTACTAATTTTATGACACAAATCAAATTAGAGTGTATATTTTCTTCACAATATAACAAAAAAGTAGTTTCATTGTCAATTTGAAGTAATTTTTTTTTCTAATTAGTTCAGCCATTTTTTATATAATCATTGATCAACATAAATCTGTAAAAAAACATGAGGTAAATTTATAGAGTAAGTGTGATTTAATTATGGCTATATAGAATAAGATGAAAACTCTTTACCTTCAAATTTAGAACCTTAAAATCTAGTTCTATTAATGAATACTAAAATTTTACATATTAATATTTTTATCCTAAAGTGGGGACTATTTCTATAGGAATAGTTTATTTTTAGTGTCATTTACGAAATTAAGGTAAAACATCCTCTTATGCATAAAATATGTGTTGGACCAGGAGAAATAAGATAATAGATATAATTTTTTACCTTCTGTTTGGAGATGATTGATTCACATAATGGAAATAAGAAAAATTTATTATTTTTCATATTTTATGGGTTAGAACAATTTGGGTGCGATATTTTTTTTCAATAAAATAAAGAGGATGCAATGAAATGGGATGAATTTAAAGCATTATTTTTTATCAACGAAGCTCCTAGATAAATTTTTGATAGATAATTTATAGTAATTTATCGATTTTAATTAATTTAACATTATTGTTAATGATTGAATATATATATTAATGGATTATCTCCAATTTTTGAAAAAATGGGAACCAATTCTTCACCTCAGGAACATAAATTATATCATGGTTTTAATATAAATATTCGATCAAGATATTCATTTTTTTTTCAACATTTACAGAGGTAGTAAATAAATAAATAATTATACGTAAGGATTAAAGGATTAAAGCGGATCTTGGAAATGTGATAATTGATTAAAAAGATGAAATAAATTATGGATGACTACAAAATAGGAAATAAATATTTAAGGTGCATTAGAAGGAAATTGTATTTTTATCATAAAAAATTCAATAGGTTTTTGAACTAATCGTATTGTGTTAAAAAGATAATACATAATTATCCTTTCCAAACTAGTTAAAGTAATTTGATATTAATTTAAATGTAGGTCACCATTAGATGTATTTTTATACATGGACACTTGAAGGAAGAAGTAATTATTTTTTATCCAAAATTAAATTTAGTTCAGGTGGTATTGTATCATTTTAATGTTTCTATCAGAAATTGTATTGGATATCTATTTTAGAAGTTGGAAAATCTTTCTAGAGACTAAATCTTGTGATATATGTAATATAACGATGTCATATTAATTTTTGTCTTTGTCAATTATATATACCAAAAGTAATTTCGTTGAAGGGTGTACTTAATAATAGAGAATAATTATTTATTGTAAGAGTTATGATACATTCCACATAAATTTTTTATCAAATACTCATTTTTAACAATGTATATTATTTATTTCAATCAATTTTACTTATATTTTATTTTGGGTTAGATCCTGAATTGTAATATAGAGTATTGAATTTTCAAATTCTATTGAAAAAAAGAGATTATCCCCTAAAATGTAATCCATTATCCATTATTGTTTCCAATTGATTTTATTATCTATAATATTTTTAACAAAATATATTCTTATATAGATATAGTGAGGTATTATTGCCTATAGTTTAGTAAAACATTGACTAATACATGAGGTGAGTTAATTTTCTTTATTTGATAATTTTTTTATAATTTCTGTACTCTATGTGATATTATTGAATGTTGTTCTAGAATTTAATTTGGAAAAATAAAAGGATATTAGATTTAAAATTATAGTATTTTTATATAATTCATTGAATAAACTGTGAATTTTCTTATCCATTTAAAAGGTATTCAGTTATAGGATGTATTTTTGGATGTCATGTTTCAATTTTTTCTTGGTAGGGAGTAGTTTTTTTATTGAAATAGATTTCTGAGAATATAATATATATATATATATATATATATCCCCTTATTTATTGGATATATCTATTTTAATAGAAAAAATTAGTCATTTTTATGATGTTTAATCCAATAAATTTATTAAATATAATATATATTTGGCATACTCAAGTTCTTTTCAGCAATAGGGATTACATGAGTTTCTAATGATATATCTATTATTAAGGGTTGATTAAGTATTGATCAATTTGGATATCTAATAAAATGTATTAATGATATATTTGATATGTTGAATGGTTTCCAATGCATTATATATATAAATATTCTATAATGATATATTCATATTATTTTGTGAACAATGATGTATTGAATAAATATTTTTTCACATTATAAAGTCATTGTACGTCTTGACAATAAATTTTGTTGTAACCATTGAAATTACAATATTAATGTATTTTCAAGATTTAGTTTTCTATTATTATCTAGACTCATTCAATATTTTATTTATTGTCAATCAATGGATGTATCTTTGAACTTATATAGGAAAATTTAGGCATTATCTATAGTCATAGATACTTTGGGGGATCAAAACATTTCTGCAAACAAATTATCATGATATTTCTAGAAATGTGTAGTGATGATTCTTGGTTATTTTATTTTTAACATAACTTAATTATAGATAATAAAAATGTATAAATAATTATGTTTTAAAAAATAAGAATGTGTAACATTGAAATTCTTGTTTTCATATGTTGGTCTAAAAATTGCATATAATTTGTTGAGTATTTATCTCTTTTAGATATATAAATGAAGAATTGTTCATGAATAGGGAGAATATAAAGTTATATGATAGATTTGAGACATTTTTATTGATTTGGAGACGGTGGTATCTTTTATATTTATTTATGGATTACATGGAGAAATTTTTAATTAAAAGGTATATTATGATGCATATATTTTGGGTCAATCATTTAGAAAAATGGAAGAAGTTCCTGACATGGATTATGGTACATAATATAATTATCTATACATGAAAAAGTTTCCTACAAATCATCTTGAGTATGTAGTGGTATTTAATTCACATAAGAAATGATTGTATTAATTATTTTGTGAAATATTTATATAGAAAACAAAATCATGATATATATATTATCTCATTAAGAATTGAAGCATTTTCAGTAAAAAAAATTATTAACACTTTATATTTGATATTAATATAGTAATGTTTACCTGAAAATATAACTTTATTGCTAAGTATTTTATTGAATAAAACTGATAATGATGTTGTTCATTAATTAAAGGTTGATTTATGGGTTAAAAATAATTTATCAGGGCTTTATTTAAAAGTGTATGGGGACCGGGGTTAGGTTTTCCTAGAACTCATTTCTCTCACATAATCATTGATCAATTTTATAAATGAGGAAAATATTTTAGAATCATATTGTTTGGTATTTTAAGATATAATATAAAGTGTCTAGAGGATTCAAAAAATCATGTGTTCATATAATTCCTTTTATATATCAAAAAATACATTATTTTTAATAATGTTTTTTCAATATATTATAAATAAATTTACATTTAAAAATTGGAATTTCATATTTTTTTAATAAATGTTTACCATATTGATTTATGATACTATTGGTTACCATGGATGATATGTAATATGACTAGATTTATTTTCAGATGTCTTACCAATTAGCACGTAGTTAAAGGATATTGAGGTAAATAATTAATGATCCTATTAGTTCTAATTAAAATATTTAATTTAGATTATATTACCAAGTATATAATGAATTCTTATACAATGATGTATGTAAATGATTTTATTTAGGTATTTTTTAATAAAAAATATTCTATTATTTGTTTTTCTCTGTTTAGATAACCCTGTATAGTTAATAATTCAAAAATTAATTATGTTGATGAAATTTTGAGATATCATGGGGTACCTCACATATTTTATCATTATGAATATATTAGGGTTTTTTTGAGAATGTACACTTTATGTAATTATGTTAAGTATATTATTGACTCACATCCCTAAAAATATTATTTATCAAATAATTCAATCCAAATTCATAAGTTTATGTTAAAAAATTATATTCTTGATGTTGTTAATCTATTGGATGATAAATTATTTTTTACTGATTAGGGGTATTAAAAAATATATATAAACTCACTATATGAAGGATTTTTTTAACATCCATTCATGTGAACTAGTCCACTAGTCTGAGTCATGGAAACTACATGATCTTAAATTTTACTCCCCTTAAACATAAGGATTTCACAAGGCTTGAGGATTCAATATTTTGAGATAAGAGACATCAAATATCGTTTCATAAGAGTTTTTAAAATAAAAATAACATAATTATTACTAATATAATAATATATTTATAAAACCACAGCTAAATGCTAACTAAAAATTTAAATAAACAATACGATGTTATAAAACAATTCCCATGTCATGTATATTTATATAAATTAATGGATTTATGACTTGTCTAGTCATGTAATTAAATTATTAGACCCACATTTCTAATGGGAGACAACCCCATACTTATATAAGTACATTTACTATCAAATACACTAATACCTATCAAACTATTTGGAAACTATATCATGCATGACCTGTGAACTGAAAGTTAATCAAATGAACTACACATACATTGGGATACCCATGTAAGGTTTCAGCACAAAATTTCATTGGAATCCCACAATGGTATTCATAATATATTCCATAATAAAATGTTAATGGATGAATAATGAATATAAATGTTAAACTAACTTGCAATCAGGCCATATTAGCAGTTTATTTTTAGAGAACCTAGACACCCCAACCAACCTTCATTCACTAACACATGTACTGATCTATTGTAGTCCCATGATACAATAATCTCACTAAGGGGAAGAAATTTTAGTGAAAAATAAAGTCACATAGAAATTGGGAACTATCAATTATTAGTTAAAATGAAATAACATCACTTACGACCCACCCTTATTGATATGTAGCAAACAATATCCCTAAGCATCCTCTCACCATGGTCGATGAGAAATAGTGTACCTTGGGAGCCTCTCTTAATTATCTTTCTATAACTCCATATGATGACCACTGGGGAAGTGAAACATCCCCCACCTTAATCACTAGGTCATAGGTTGATGCCCATAAGAATCTAACCTAACATCATTAACCTGGTGTATCATCTATAAAACATGTTAATTAAATCAACAAATTTATATGTAATTTTTAACGAAAATGTCGATCACCTCACCCCTATTTTTTTTACTCAAATAACATGTGAGAATGTGATCACATGGGTGGGGACAGTATACACCTCAAACACTACATATCATTATACACCATCATCATCATCCAAATTTTTACATCCTCTATTAGGATAGAATAAAGAAGAAAATGAAAATCACTATCGCAGAATATTTTTATTCACATAAAAACATTTGAAACTAATATTATTACCATAACATAATATTCCATAGTAAACCTTTCAATTAGTTTTCCATAATAAAAATTCATCACATGTGAAACATCTACCTAAAAATAAACCAAAAATGCACCACAACATCATGACACATCACGTATACATGCCTGAACAATTAGTTCCTTCTATATATACTAAACTACTATGCCTCTCTCAATATGTACACCATATCATATTATCTGGAGAGAATTTTTTCCTTAGTAATCATACCCCAATTATAAAATTACATCCCAAGAAAAAAACAAAGTGATTCATGGGATGGTTAGCTCCTTTTTTAACACATTGTCATAATTTCTATTAAAATGTAGATCAAGGAAACAAATCAGTAACTACCTTTTCTATACCACAAGATAAAACACTATCATGAAATGATAATATTATCATTACTCGTGTAAAATCTATCGGAATATTAATAAAAACTAAAAAAATTACACACACTCCCCAAATATCATAACCTAATTATAATTCATCATGTTTTACAATAATATATAACATTATTTGAATAGTGACCATATATTAGGAGGCCATACTAGAAAATTGACTGGTCAGGATTATAAATCACAAATGATATTTAGAATAATATTCATGAAGTAATCCCAACAAAATATTTCCCCCACAATCAGTACACAATATTCCAACCACACAAACAGTTCCCAAATAAAAAATTATGGTGGGTCCTATGGCTTTTTATATTTATTAAAAAGGTTGTAACATTTATGGTTACAGATTCACACAATTATAGGATTTCCCCTTGGCTATATAACACTAATAATATAACAAAATATCAAACAAATATCAATCATCCCTCTTGAATCTCACAAATATTCTGTAATATATTTTTCATAAATAATTTTGATATGTTCAAAATCTTTTAATGCATGAAACATTGAAAATATGTTCATATTATCTTATTAAAAATATATAAGAAAATATATTAATATACGAAAAAAATTTATTTATGAGTTTAATGTACTAAATTAATGTAACAATTCAATAGGAAATTGATAAATGATAAGGAATGAATAGCTATAAATTCTTGGATAAAGAGAAATTTTTTAATAAAAACATTGTTTTATGAACGATTTTAATAATATAAAATTTCATTTATTTTTAGGGAAAAATATATGTAAAATTATTCATTACACACATAATAAAATAAGATATCATTCATACGTGGATTACTAAATGGTGGGAAATGATGATAATATCATTTGAAGGTAAAAAATTATATTTTATAAAAAATTATTAAACAGGAAATGTATTTCTTGATAAATTAAATTGATCTATATTTTTGAATAACATTAATGAAATTTTTAAAGAATTTATCTATTTATTTAATTATTAAATCATTTAATGTTTTTATCTCATTGTATAATTATAATAATATCATTCTTATTCTTAATAAGCATTTCACATTAAAATGGTTTTTATGTAATTTGTGCATGGGTATTAGATTTAATTTCTTCCAAATCTATGAAATGAAAATTTATAAAATAATTATATATTTGGAATAAAATTAATTTACAGTAGATAAGATGTGATAAAATAATTTTTAACCCCAATAAATAGTTACCACAATAAAAATATTTATATTGTGGTAAGATTTAAGAAGATTAATGTGGGGAATAATCAAATAGATAAGGAATACATTTTAAAAAAATATAAAATTTGGATTGGAAGAGTTCATTTTCAAACTACACTATCCAATCATGGAAACTTTTAATATTTTTTTTACAACTTTCTAAAAAAATTACATTATGTTATTTTATAATATTTAATATTTACATATGTTCTTCTCCCTAAATATATTAAAGGTGGCCACTTGTTATCACATTTCATAGACTATTAAGCACCATATAACAACCAAGCGATACCAAAATCTCTTCAAAACATTCCTTACAAATTAAAAAAAGGCCTTGTTCTCTCCAATAAACCAACCTAATAAGCCTTAATATATAATCCAGAGGAAAAAACTATCGTATAGTAAATACTCATAAACAACTTAATAAAAGATTTTTCCCCTTACCCAACATTAAAATATTAAAAAACTATAAAAAATGAGACAAGTATAATTAATTTAATGATTTTTTTGTTAATGGAAAAATAATTTTTTACTCTTTATCATCTAAGGTAAAACGACAGTGTTGTTCATTCTTATATATAGAATGTTGTCTCTAGGAAGCAAAATGATTATTTTTAATCCCCACCTACAATGGATGGTCATGTTTATTGTTGTAATGAATATATATGATACATATTTCATAAAAATAATGAAAAAAATTTAAATTATAATTTTTCATCCTTTATTTTTGTCGATTGAAAAATGAAACCATCCCCGTTTTTAACATGAAGAACACCGACACCAAAAAATAATGTAATTAATTTTTCATCATGTCAATTAATTAATTTTTATAAATGATTATATAGTGAATAAATTTTATATTTATGAAATTGTTTATCTTTATTATAGGATTAAACAATTGGAAAAGGTGAAAGGACTATAATATCGAAACTAAATAATGCATGAAAAAAGAAACAACAAACACTAGAAAAATGATTATATATGATATTTTTTAATAATGACTAACTAGGTAATGTGAATGAATAATATCATCAAATATATGTGTGAATTATGTTCCCAAACATTTTTATCGTAAATATAAATTTAGTATATTTTATTTTAAGGAATGTATGAGGTAATTCCTAACTTGATTTATGTTTTTAATTTGCAGTCTAATTTTTAATCAGGATTGTTCATGTTTTAATATATATATGATAATCTTTATAATTTCACTCTTGAACCCCATATATTTTATTCTCTTACAATTTATATATTTTTCCCATGAATTCATTCTATTTATCAAACTTATGGATATCCCAATTACACTAGAATGTTTTTATGAAAATTAACCCTTATTTACCATTTTTCATCGGAATTTTTTATCATCCTTATAAATACTATTTAAAATGTTTCAAAAATGTTTATTTATATTCTATATATTGTTAATGAAGTAATTTTCAATTATATTTGAATTTCATTGGAATATATTATATTTATTTTTTACAATGTATTCTATGTGTGTAATATTTGACATCAAAAAATGTATGAATATAATGTATTATTAATGATTACCGATAGTGTGAAATTTCTAGTCTTCATGAACATTATTTTTTAATGAATATATTACATGTTTATATGGTTTTATAATGAAAAATATATTCCCATTTTTCTAGCAGTTTTTAGTTCTTGATATTTACAAAAAAACTATTTTTCGATTTTTTATAAAATAATATTTATAATGATTTTATAAAATAATTTGTCATTTATTTCATCATACTTTAGGAAATATTAGTCTTAAATGGGGATATTGTATAATAATTATATCCATTTTATTTTTCTATATTGGTTATGATTAAATGTTGAAGAAATATTAAAGAAATCTATTTCTTTTCCACATGTCATTTTATTAACAATTTATGAATATTCATATTATCTTATGATAGAAATATTCAAGGTATTCATTAGGTGTAGGGATGGCGATGAATTATTTTCCGCTAAAATTAATATTTAAATATTTATATCACATGATATAATATAAAATTTAATATGTATTTAACCCAATCTAATATGTGACTCTACACACAATGAATGAAAATAAAATAGAAAATAATCACAACACACAATAGAAATATATCCACCATGATAATATTATCATGATTTAAATATTTAAATAATTAAATTATTTTATAATATTATGACTATTGAAAATTATCCTGAATATTTATTTTGGTTATTATTGATTATTGATGATTTTAAACTCATACGAATCATTCTTATTTTTATGAAAATATAATCTTATGTGACTACTAATTTATGATCTATATCTCTTTAGTTAAGAATTCCATAAGTTATTTTCAATCTCTCATTCACTTATACTTATCCTATAATCCATGATGTTATTACATTGATGTATTCCATTCTTGCCCTAACGGGGTATATGATCTCACCATTTTACATGTTTATATTTATTCTAGGTTATGATGAAATGTATTTGGTGTGGTCTCTCTAAGATGGGTACTATGTTAGATGTTATTTCTAAGAGATTTTGTTTATCCTTTATAAAATAATTTGATTTTTTCTGTAGTATCCAATGAAATAATATGTTTTTGGATATAAAAAATGTATTATGGTGATATATATTCAACATTATTCTAAAATTATGTAGTATTTATATATAGAATGTTCAGTCACCTCAAATGGTATCAGTGAAACTGATATGTATTAGTTTATGTGAAATAAAAAAAATAAAATAACAGAATAGAAACAATGATGAACTTTATTTGATATTAGGTGAACATAACATGACATATATTGATAGGAAGGTGTTGTAATTTAAGAAATATAATAATTAATTTCATGATAATTTGATTTCAAACTATAATTAATGATTCTTTATTCCTACATATTTTTTTGGTATTAATAAATTTCTCAAAAATGAGGAATGTAGTTAACAATGAATGTGTTAGGAAATTTTCTAATTTTCATCATTAGAAACCTAACACCTTGTGGGATAGAATGAAAATTAATTTTTTTAATACATCCCTCTAATGCGATGTATATTACTTGGATTCCAAATTACTAATTGAAGGGGAAATATACCATTTATTTTTTCATTAGGAAACATTAATAGTCCTTTATTTTCTACTTTAATGCAATATTTTTTTTTTCAAAAAATTGATCACCTCCACTAAAGAGTAATTTTCCATTCTTCAGTGATAGTGGAGAGAACTTGTTTTATTTGTTGTTTAATGTTTTTAAGGTGAATATGATAAATGGTGTACCCATTCCATGATTAAGAATAAACATAAAGAAATTGGATATATGGAATGTGAATCACTTAATAGGTTACATTTCAGTATGTTATATCCTTGGACTATTCACATAAAAATAGAAAGATAAATCCCTGATCTAAATCTAGATGATTAGGAATCCATTTGTACCTACTATGAAAATTTTATAGGATACTAATTGTACACATATTTTTTAATCATAAACTAAAAAAATAAAAAATTTATTTATTCTCTAGTGGATTAAAACCAAGTCACCAAAATACATAGTACATATTTGGATTTAAGGGATATGAAAAACTTGTCCGACTTTATATCAAGGTAGAATGGAGTCAGGAGATTATAATTATTATTATGGTTTAGTGGATTAGAAGAGAAATATTAAATTTAAAGTTATTTAAATTAATAAACCAATAAAGTATTGAATAGTAATCATTTTCATGTTTGAATTATTGCAAGAAGTTTGTTTCAAATTTCCTTATGAAGATTGATCAATGTTTTATTTATCAAATATAAATTCAACAAGTCAATGAATATTAAAGGATTATTATGTGGGTATTAAATGAATTTAAAGCGTATAAATCTGAAAAAAAGGTACCACCCAAACCTATTATTATTAAATTAAAATTATTGTTGGAATTATGAGGATAATATAATGAATCTAATGATAAAAACAGAAAATTATCTTTAACATCCTCTTAAGAAATAAAAAAACATAATGATTGTGTGACCAAAAACTAAAAAGTAGTCCATGTGAAATATGTAGTGTAATGTATAGCTTGTCACGAACCAACCCGGGTCGACCCTGAATCGGTCACCCGAGCCGGCCCGCGACATGGCCCGGGGGGCGTTCCCGATCCCCACGGGCTGGCAACTAGTGTCGGGCATCAAAAGTAAACAGGTGGGAACGATTTGGCCCAAATGAAAATAAACTAAATAGTGGAAAATAAAATAGAACAAAAGTGAATAAAGAAAGAGCAACCAGCAACACTACTAACCTGACCACGATCCAAACTCTAGGTAACCCCATGGGTCACTCTCCAATACCACAACCAACATCGGTCAAGGCGAACAACTGAATCTGGAACCTGCAACAAAGCTAAAAAAACAAGAAAAACACTATAGGCGTGAGTATTAAAACTCAGTAGGTAGGCCCGACTAATTCTATTCCCAATGCACATACCAATAAATAAAGAATTTCTCAATTTCAGTTTTGAACTAAATTATATAAAATAGGTTTTCCACACACTTTCATTTCTAAAACAAGTAACAGTCCATTGCCCTTTTTAATTTAGAACAAGTTTAATGTTGAAAGAACAGGTGCATTGCATTTTCAAAACATTTTATGAGCAATTTAGAAATCCAAACTTTAGTTGTTAGTCAAAATGAGAATCACACACAACACACACTAAGGGAAATGGTAAAGTGGCACACAAGGGTCAGCAACCGAACTCGACCTCTCAATCGTCCTCCACACACAACTAAACACTAAAAGAAACACGGGTCGAACCTAGGAGATCGTGAACAATCCAGAACGTACTATACATGTGACTCATCCTGGAGGCATGCCATAACTCGATGACGTCATAACTCCCATAATACTACTCGGCATAGCCTTGCATGGCCTAACCGAGGGGCCCAATCCCCATAGCAGCAATAACTCAGTATTCCCCTGCTATGGGGCCACTAGCCAATGCGTGGTCTAAACTAGTGCAGCAATCTTTTTCAGAAAATTCACTCAATATGCCAGGTTCCCATGTCATCACAAACAATAAAAAGGGGGTGCGTCTACAATGTAAATAAGTCAGTCACGATGCACAAACATCACATACAGCTCACGGAAACAACGCACACCAAAGATCACCCCCGAGTGGGATTTCCGAGATAATCCATTTCATTAAAGTGCCAAACGGGCCTTCACCAATTTTAAAGTAAAACCTCATTTCTCAAAAAGTTCAAAACACTGGTTCAGAAGAAATTATTTATCTTTAAAACTAGACGCACATTTGAAGTTCCATGAATTATGTTTAAAGGCCAAACTGTTATTCTTTCAAAACTGGGTGTCCGCCCGTCAAGAAAATGTCACATATGTTCGGTATAAAATAAACAGCTCTTTTCGCACTAAATAATAATTTAAGGTTTTATTATCTAATATTATTTCTAATTCATTAAAAATTAATAAAACAACAAGCAATTAATAAATTCTAAATCTAAAGGTAAGTGCAATGGGGGACCTACCTCAACTCGCAGCCTGGTTATGACGACGATGCATGTCACACACTCGCGCAAGAGTACGTGCAACCTTCTGACGATCGCAACATCACGGAAAGTCTCGCCAATGCGCTGGAACAACGCAAAACCTCTCAAAATACACACAGAACCGAACCTAAAAATAATCCTAACATATAAAAAAAATATAAAATAACTAGCTCGACATGTTTTTAAAATATCACATCAAAACACATTTCAAAACAAAACCAAACTCTTTAGTATAGTTCAATTACGACCTTTAGACACACCAACCGCTTTACGCACCACAAGATCAAAGTAATAAAGCATTTGAACAATTTATAAAACATTCGCAAAGGTGAAACCAAGGTTCACATCCAAACTTACTCAGTTCCACATAAGAAAATATTTTAAAATAAAACACAAAACATCACCACACCAAAACATGGCTCGCACCTAACACTCAACCCATAAAATAATTTTATAAAATAACGCACCCGTTTTCACACACACAAAACCACACTACTTTCCATTAAAATGTAAAGTGCATTTCACACCTTCCAAACACTCTTAAAACCCATTTTGAAACCATGCATACACCGCTTTAAAAACTGTAAACCAAGTCTACCTTTGAAATCAAGCGCGCCTCAAAATACTTCCAAAAAAACACTATCCGCACCACATAAATAAATTAAAGAACATAGCATATTAACCAAAAAAAAGCCAATCAACATAGACACATGCAGACGTGAACCAGGAACTCACTCCAAACATATTTTTAACAAATTCATAAATATTCAAGAACATCATAATCAACTAATTAAGGGTATAACGAAGCGGTGAAACCAAACAACGAACACAGAACTATACCTTGGTTGGTCGTTGCGAACCAAAACATGCGGTGAGGCCAAACGCGCCCCGAGAACAACAGCAGACGATCTGAAGCAATGTGAATCACTTCACCTTCGGCGACGGGGAACAAAAAGGTATCCAACATGACCCGAGACACCATTCGCGAACCCAACGAGGGAATTCACGGCCACGTCGAAGAACGCTGAGGCGCTGAACCACGAAATTCAGATTTGTGTCGGAATATTGTCGAACGGCTGGGGCGAGGTTCGCCGAAAACGCGCCGAGAAGGGGGAAAATGGGCCGCTTCCAGTGGGTTGTGCTAGGCAGAAGGGGCAGGGGGCTCTCGTGCCGGCTGGATAGGAAAGGGGATTCTGCTGGGCAGTGCACCGCTAATGAAATAGGGGGGGTCCGGTGCTGGAAAAGAGGTGGTGGTTGGGGTTTCCGGCACTGGCAAAGAGGAGGAAGTTGGGATTTCCGGCGCTGACAAAGAGGAGGTGGCTAGGAAAACAGACCACAGTTGCTGTTGGCCGGAGTTCGGGCAGCCGCCGCTGGCCGGGGTGAAAGGGGAAGGCTGCCGAGCAGGGGTGCAATCAGAGGGCGCCGGTGGAAGGGGAAGGTCGGCGAGGTGTGGAGGAAACCGAGGAGGGTGCTGTGGGCCGATGTCGCAAGAGAGGAGGTGATGCTGCGGGGGGAAACAAAGGAGCCGGATGGGGGGGCGCCGGCGTACGACGCAGGTATATGGAGGCAGATGGCGAGGAGGTCGGACGGGGGCCGGACAGCAACGAGGTTAGACGGGGGCAGTAGGAGGCGGAGGCGGTGCGGGCTGCAGCACGAAGAGGGGGAAGGGTCGGGCGCTGCGCATAGGAGCCAGGGGGGCCGCACCGTAGAATGGGAGAAGAGGGGAGCTCCCCCTTAGGGTTTTACCCAAAAAAAATTAAAAACAAATTAAAATAAAAAAAACTGATAATAAAATAGATAAGTTAATATATATTTTAATATTAATTATTGTTCTAATATTAATGATTAAAATTCTAATCATAATAATAGTGATAATACTAATAATAATAACACTAATAATAATAATAATATTAATAATATTAATAACATTAATATAAACAATAATAACATAGTAATGTTAATAATAATAATACAAATAATACTAATATTGATAACAATGATAATGATAATAACAACATAATATTATTATTATTTACAAACATTATTTTAGAACGTAAGTTATTTAATTATCAAAATTCGAAAACTAGATACCTACACGCTCGTCGCATGACTTAATAAACCGCGCACAAGTTGCGCGCCTCAACCCAGACGACATGGACACTCTCACAAGCACCTGGGACGATTGTGCGGTTGTCGGCCACCGTGCGGTGACCGCGCACGGGCCCGAAACCCAGTAAAAGCATTCAACGACAAGAAATTTTAATTCGGGCTCATCCCAGACCTCGGCGCAAACACTCGGAGCCACAAAATAATAAAAAGAAAATAAATAGAAACGGAGGTTGTGACAATTCTCCCCACCACAGACACTTTCTGCCCCCAGAAAGTCACCCAGCTGAACGATGGACAAAACAAGAATCTCTGCCCAATTGTAACTAAAAGGAACATCACCACAAGAGAATAGGAGAACAAGAGAGGGTTCTCCCCACCACAAGAATTCAACTAGCACGAAAATTTAACACCTACACATACCACCTCGGGACGGGGGGGGCACACGGGAACTCCCAACCGATCCAGGCTAACCTCTAAAGCACGAGCGAAACAACCCCTCAGCTAAAACTTGGAACTCCCGACTCAAACCAAAGAAAGCTCGAACACTCGAGAAAAACGTCCGAGCAGAACTTATCCCAAACAGTAAACCCGAGCATAACCACAAGCCTGGATTCCTCCCCAGGCACTTACATCTCCAAACGAACACTACAAAAACCAAGATTGACCCATGCAAGGTCCAAACATACCTCTAAGAAAACGCACTATCCTAAACACCATAATCAGACAAACGAGACTGTTTGGATTACAAACGAATACGTTCATCCCACCCTCACGACGACACAATGAACCGACAACAACGACAAAACTTTAACAGTGAAATAACGAGAACGGAAGAACATTAAATGTTTCGTTGGAAACACTAAACACCCAAACCCGAACTAAGGCTTCACACCCCCATCAACTCCTGACTGTGCGCGAGCTTCACCCCAAGTCCTGTGGTTGGGGCTCTGATGGTTGAAGCATCTCTTGCCTCACATCCAGCACTAGAATCTTCTAGTCACAATGTCTTCCTCAGGCGACGCTTCCTGCAAAGCTTCTCTAGATGATCCAGAAACCTGCAATGATGGCACGTCTTCGGGGGGGGGGGTGTGACATAGCGGCTCATATTCCCTAACCGTCCATACTGACGGTACACCATTAGACGGTTCGATGAACTAGAAGTTAGAACCACTGGAGAGGACTCTTTAGGAATAGGTCCCTCTGCCACACCCTGCTCGCCAGATGGGGAACCTTGACAAGCAACATGATACGCTGGATTGCCAACCATCTCCACTCCGAAGACCAACTCCTCTAAGAACACCTCATCCACCAGCTTCTCAACGTGATGGTCCTTAGAAAGGAGGACCCGCTCCTTGATCTCTGGATGAAGACCCCTGATGGAGAGAGATGTCTTCATCCAGTCCTATGACACTACCCCGGATAAAGAGACACAAGGTCCTTGAAATGGTCAACATACGCTCTCACTATCTACTGTCCATGTTGAACACGCATGAGCTCTTCCATTTTCTTCGTCTTCACCTCCACAAGTATAAACCATCAAACCAAGACGTCTTTAAAGACATGCCACATCATCCCAACCTGCAGTAATGGCGGGGCAAACAACTATTACTCATCCAGAGCTGGACCATTAAGCAGACCCAAAACAACACGCACTTAGATCGATTCGGGAGTTCCCAATACCCTGAAGACGTGCTCGACTTCTTCAATCCACGGCACTGTCTCTAACAGACTCCAATCACCACGAAGTACGGACGACGTCCAAGAAGGACCAAAAACTGGGCATGACTCATCAAAACTCTAGGGACCTTCCTGGGCGGCATTTTTGAAAAACATATATAACACCGAGACGAAACTGATATCAATCGAAGCAACATCAATAAAGCACCCTCGTCCAAAAACAACAAGCTCAAAACCAAACAAAAACAAACACAACCCCAATACCGCTTTTCACTTTATATTTCAAAACCACCTTCTTTCAAGGCTACTTTCCAAATACCAACTCCACTTTTTAAACCAAAATCACTTTCCAAAACTATTTTACTCTTTAAAATCCAATTTAGAAAAACATGGTCAAGCCTTTAATTTCAAATAAACACCCAGGTAATCTCATGACCTGTTGCACATGTCATTATCCAAATTACATTCATACACGCACCAGCACACAATTGTATGCATTCTCTGACATGTGCAAACGTTCATAAGGGGTACCTGCGGTTTCACCCCAAACCATTCTCGACCAATTTCAAAGCAAACATCAGTTTTCCAAACCAAATTCTTTTAGTTTTTAAAACCCATTTCATAAATTTAAAGTCCTTTAAAAGAAATCAGTCTCATTTTCAAAACCCCCTTTTTTCCATTTCCAAAAATGCACTTACACTAACCAAAACGAAAACGGCACCCAAATTTGCAACAACCACTGGAGTTAGGGACTAGTAGCCACGCTCAACCTGGCAACATGGTAGTGGGCCATGTCCCAAGTGAGCGTCGACCACTAGGAGGAATTCAAACCATGTACTCAGACTCCATATGGGTCACTACTCCATGTGAAATCAAGATGTAACGTCGGCTTGCCTCCGTTGTCATCTCTCAATCCAAGACAAACCAGAAAGAGACAAAGACACAATTCTCGGACTACCCCTGGCGACTCGAGGAGCAGAACGGGCGAGGGTTCATGACATCCTTCACGTACCTACCTCTCAAGTCCCGACAATTCTAATCTCCATCTACCGGACATCCCAAATAACAAGAACCTGCCTCTGATACCATTTTTTCACGAACCAACCCAGGGTCGACCCGGGTTGGTTCGTGACATAGCTACTATCTTGAATATAAATATTAATTATTGTTTTTGTTTTTGGCTTTTATTACTCTTTTATATATGATACTTTTCTATTAGTATCCCATCATCACCTCAATTTTTATATGCTGAAAAATTAATGAAAACATAAATGGTAAAATGATCACTTATCATGTATATATTTCCTCTCCCATAGTAGTATTTCGGAATTTTATTTAGGAAAATTATGTATTTATTATCCTATTTGAATTTGAATATTTTTCCTATATGTTATATATCAATAGTTGAATAATGTAACTCACATAAAATATTATTAATCAACCTATGATAATCGCTTGGTGTTCATGTAAAAATTATCTCTCAATGAAAATTATTTCCATTATATGAGCCTTACTTCCTCCAAATGAGGGTATTAATCTTAAGTAGCCATGTGAAAAGTCAATATTAAATATAGGACTATTATTAAAAATATGCTATTATGTTCACAATTACTTCCATTTTCTTCTAAAAAATTATTAATATAAATACAAAATATATCTTATACAAGTTTCTTTACTTATTTCAAATCCATATTACGAAATATCGTGCATTGATATTTATAATGTAAATGAGATAATATGGGAGAATCTAGATAAGGGATTCAATCAGATTAATAATTTTCCATTGGGTTCACCTATTCATTTTCTTAAACATATGATATTCCAATGTTTCTAGGTATTAATTTACATGAATTTGATTATATCACATTCAATAACGTGTATCCTCAACCATATATTGATTATTTTTCTGATCATTTGTATGGACCTAAGTAATATTAAAAGATTGATCGTACATCTGGATATAGTCATCTCAGGGTTAAAATAGAGTAAATAACTAATAAATCATCCAATTTGACTTATGGAAACTATATGTTTATTGGTATTTAATAAGAATTACTAGTTTTACCACAAACATTTTGGATATAATGAATAATGTATTTATAGATAATTATTGTCAGTTTTTAGTGATTATTATATATATTCTTCTTATATTTTAATTGCAAAGAAAATCATGAATTTTATTAGTTTATTTTGTTGAAGAAGTGATAGATGAAATTTTGTAAACTAAATATTATCATTGTGAATTTTGGATACAAAATGTATCACTCATCACTTATTTAATTACAATAATAGTAATATCAGTAATTTCTTCATTGTTATAATATATTCTATATTAACCAAAACTATCCATGTAGACTGAGAATCATGTTTTTAAAGTATTTTCTTAATACTCTTGAGGATTTTTATAAATTCTTCAAAATAATCACCACCCCTAACAAAGTGATAATGAATTGAAGTAATGATCATTTAGATAGATGTCTGTTAATAGAGTTTTAAGGCACCAAATTTATGGTTATTCTATGCAACAATTCCCAAAATATCCTATAATTTCAAAAAAAATGATCTATAAAGATTATTTGATGAAGGTATAGATATGTGTTCTCATATTGAATATCATAGTGGTAGTTTTTTCCCAACACTAATTGATGTTTATGGGGAAAATTTTCCAAACTCTAAATTTGAAGCTATAATTTATAATTCATTGATTATATAAATGAAGGAATTTTATTCTGGGGGAAATTATAGTAATATATTTATATATATATTTATTGATACTAAAATTTTGAAGTATATATTAACAAAAAAACAAGTTTAATATATGGAAAATATGATGATTATAGTTAACTAATGATTATAAATAGTCAATACATTACAACACTAGGAATGAGAAGTTGGTGGGAAATGCATTGATTCGAAATGGCCATGGTAGACAGTCTACGGTAAGGATTGTAAAAGATATAATATTTTTGGATTTATAGAATATTGTACTTGATATAATTATATATGTGGATAAATTTTATGTTTCTCAGAATAATTTTCGTACATCCATTTATGTGTAGATTAATGGCGAATAGATGGATGGTGTAGAGATGAATATGAATGTCTATAATATTCTAAATTCAACTATTATAGTGATTAAATTGTCAGATTTATGAATGGATTATGTGACATAAAAATAAAATATATAAAGAATGTATTATTGGATAGAGAAAATAAGTCTTCATTCATTATCCATCTTGAGAGTATAAAATATTTATATTTATATAAAAAATAGAATTTATTGTGGCTCAACATGAATAGAGATATTTCTTATTACATATCTCGATGTCTAGTATGTGTGAATGTTATTGTCGAATAAAAAAATTCCCATGTTTGAGGTAACCTTTCCCCATATCATTATGGAAATAATAGAAAATCACCATAGTTATAGTCATAGACTCGACAAAAATTTTAAAATTCATAACTCTATTTTTATTGTATTAAATTAGTGTAGAGATTAATCACATTTCATTAATATCATATAATACTTCCCACTTGATGGAATTTCTATAAAATTACTTTAGAATGTGTTATTGTGGCGTTTACTTCCAATATCAACCATTTCTGATCAGAATATGATGTTTTACCTAATGTTTTGTATATGTAATCAACAATATGTGATTTATAGTGATGAAATCTATCATTAAATGTATTCTAAAGTCATACAATTAATCTGAGATGAATATTAGAACTCTTTATTAAATGATCAATGATTCGTATCTTTATTTCAATGTAGGATTCATAAAAAAATACAGTTGTTGAATTTTAAAATATTATATTTCACTAGAGAATTATGAAGTCTTTTTATGATCCTATCTATAGAATGAAGTGAATAACTCCATCATGGAGTGATGATGGTGAAAACGGAATATATTAGGACATATGATAGTTGAGGAAATCATAGAAAATGTCGGATTTTGTCAACAAAACTCCTGGGAAGATAAGAGTTAAATGAGGATTTATGACAGAAATGGTTGATGATATTTACTA
This sequence comes from Viscum album, assembly GCA_963277665.1. Taxonomy (NCBI): domain Eukaryota; kingdom Viridiplantae; phylum Streptophyta; class Magnoliopsida; order Santalales; family Viscaceae; genus Viscum; species Viscum album. The sequence continues at coordinate 1,912,960,024 of OY728125.1, read as the reverse complement.
TTTTAATTAGAAGATATTTTAATCTTTCTGGATTTTGCTTAGAATATGTTTATCATATATATATTGAAATTAAATTTGACCTCAGATATATCTGTCACTATGTGATACTTAATTGGACATGGATGGTAGTGGTCACATAAAACATCTACTAAACTCCACAACGATTAGTATGTGTATCTTGGGTTTATTTTAAAGAAGTATACACATGATCCTTCTCATATACCTAACTAATATTTTTTTCCATTAGGGATTGATTGTTTCTATGGGTAACAACTTTTAACATCACTTTTATTAAAGATATAATGTTATACAAAAAGAAATACCCCATGAATATAAGGTTCTCTTGAGGAATCACAAATTTGATGAATCTATGTGGGAACCCAAGTATGTAATTAGGAATAACTATCCTGATCTATTTTCATTATGGTAACTGAATTTATTAAAAAAGTTTATAATAGACTATAATGTATCCCCAAAATATTTTAGAATATATTACTATTTTATATATTTTATTTATTCAACATCTTTTGGTGCATTAACCAATGAACATATATGAATAATAACATATTAATAATATAGAAATAATTAAAATTATATGAAGTTAAATAAAATTAATAAAACTCAGCTAATAAGCTATTTTAATCGAATTCTTGAAATTGTTAATTAATGTTAATGAATGTTAGTATGGTAAGTCTTATCTAAATGGAATATTTTTACAATCATTTACTTCACATATTTTTTATTAAAATATTTATAAATTCTTGTCTTTTTGGGTTACAAATGTTTGAATCACACATATTGGGGAGTGATTTGATTAGTATAATATAATCAAAACCCCTTAACCGTCATTCTTCTTAATCACCTCCCTTTAAAATTCCCATTACCTCATAAAAGAATGTTGCAATCTAATTTTTAACAAGTTTAGTCTCCTTGTGAATGAATACATCCATGGTTAGTCATGGTAATTATCCGACACACATATCACCAATTTTATTCTAAAATGGAACTCAATCATGGGTATCCCCATGAAGTCATATAATATAATTGAATAAACACAGTTACAGTTTTAATTCAATAAAAAAATATAACCATAGAATAATAATGATTATTATTAAGAATATTATTCTCCATGTGTAATATAGATAATGATATTCTCCCATATCATCTTTCATTCACAATTGAATTTTGTGGATGTTATTCGGTGATTTTTACACTTTAAAAAATATTATAATCAACTCCCTCAGACACAATACTCTCACCAAAACCTACTATATATATTTTTTGAATAGATAATATATATGAAAATAAATATTTTATCGGTAAATGATATTTTCAAATTTAAAACTTCCTCAAACCTTGAACATCAATTATATGGATCATTAAGTTAGAGAATTATTCGAAAAACATAATAAATGTAGGTATAAATATATTATTAGTTTCTTTCTAGTAACATTTGTAAAATCTCACACTTGTTATTTGTTCGAATGTTCAACAAAAAATATATTCCTTTATGTTTTAATGATATTTCCCCATACTCAGGGGGATTTGGATTTTAATTCTATAGATTTAAACTCTTCTATACTCAATTGGAAATTACCTCAACTGTAATTAGATTAATTTTTACATTAATCAGGATCATTTGTTTGATCATAGTGTTTGATCGATGAAGATAATTAAATAATAATAAAATTGTTTAAATAAAACATCAATAAAAAATTCGCATCATGAAATATATAATTTAATTAGAAAAATGGAAATATTTTTTTGGTTTCACATAATTTCACCATTTAAATCATCATAAATGCTTAGAATAAATTAAAGATTTTACTTTAATGGGTCATTGTAAGATAAATTCATTTACCATTATTTATCTCTAGCAGAGTACATTAAATTTTTTTCCACATCCTCTAAAAATTTTATAAAATAAATTATAGGATTTACTAAAACTGTCTTATCCTTTTTATCTCTTCAAATCCTCATACAAATAATATTTAAAGTATTCTTCAATGCCAATATTTATTGGTTTTATATTAGAAATCTATTTCATATCTATCATCCATTTCTGATAAAAATTAACCACTAATACATTAAATCTTGATGTTTTTCATAGTATCCTCACAAAAAATACCTTCTTCAATATTATATAAATCTCCTCCTCTATTCTATAACATGTAATTTCTCTATAAAGATATATATAAAATATTTTTAAACGTAACAGGTGTTACTGAGAAATTCAATATCTTCACCACATGTTCAATAATTGTGAGTATATAATATTAATATAATTATTTTATACATATATATATATATAATTTATCACTAATATATTGTTTATATATTTTTTAATTTATATAAAATAAAAAAAAACATTTTTTAGAAAACTATTTCTATATTTTCAATATGTTTCTACATTAATAAATTAAATTTATCATTATTAATATATAGTTATAATTAATTTTTAGATGGAATATTCAATTCAGAAATTAAATAATTGGTTTTTTATATACAAATAATTATTATAAAATCGTACTTTTAATTGAAAATACATTTTTCTAAAAAAAATTAATTTATTTCATGGAAATTGCTATTAATTTATAACTCCTCTCATAATTGACTCATAAAAATTTAAATCTATATTTTGAATAAACATAATAAATAACATTAATTCAATTCAATGTAAATTTATGAGTTGTTGAATAGTTACCATGGAAAACATACATTCACCATTGTAATGGTTAACAATGTGATTAATCTATGATATAATGTTTAAAATGTCACTATGAATATTTTGAATATAATTATTAGAGTATATTTTTACCCTTTCATATATTATACTTTGAAATTCTCATTATTCTATAACATTCCTAAAAATCAATTCATAATATTTAAAAAAAATTAAATGTTTTCAAGGATGACACTCCACTCACTTATAAACGGGAACATCCTCTTCCAAATTCTTCACACACTTTCCACACTCTAGTATGTCCAAAACATGCCAAAATATCGTTCTACCCTTCTTAACTTAAACCATTTAGTTCAACTACCACTAATAGACCATCATATGATGGAACAATTATTTATACATATATATAAACTCATTGAAGAGAAAATCCTCTCAACCGAGTTACTTCATGTTTATTTCTTTTTCCACCTCCAAAATTATTTTATTATAGTATCAATATAATTAAATAGATATATTTAAAATTAGGAAAATTCACTAATAATTTTAAAATCATTTTCTATCTCACTTGAATATAATATAAAAGTAAATCATGTATCATTCATATGTATAGAATACCATATTTTTGAAGTCACATATATATTTTTTCATCAATACATCACATGGTTGGATTTTTGTATAATATAATGAAAATAGTTTGTATTGATTACATAATTTTATACTTGAATGATAATTTTTTATTTACCATAATTTCATTACATCCAATGAAAATTTAATTCATCACATGTGTGTATGTGTGGACTACCATCTTGATAAAATTATAATAAATATTTTCCATCACCAAATAGAGTAGTGTTTATAATATTACATAAAATCAATAAATATAATATTTTTAAAATAATCATGATTATAGATTTTATTAAACAATGACCAAGATTCATGGATAGGAATCTCCAAACTGAAATAGTCATGAAAACGAAAATAATACTTAACTAAATAATGATTTTAGTGTAGAATTATTAATTAATGGGAGACTGAAAAATAAAAATTAATAATAGAATTTATTAAATGTAAAAATTTAGTACATATATATATATTTATAATAATTTTTGTTTTTTTATACTTGAGGATATATCATGTATGAACCATGTCCAGTCATGAGGTATGGAATATGTTCCAATACCTTTTTTAATAAAGATTATTAATGTTTAAATATACATTAAGAAAATGGTATTTTATCTCTCTTAAACCCATTATAATTTACTCTCAAATACATATTTCTAGGGATTCCAAATTTAATTAATTTTAGCACCTTCTATGGTACTAATAAATTCATAATAAATGTTTTATAAAAACGTATCTTATTTATTATTTTTCATGTAAAATATATTTCCATGTCCATGTTCATTAAAATGGTTCTTGAATTATATTTTAGGTTTTCAAATTATTCTATAATTCCATTTTCATCAATATTATAAGTTACTTCTGAATATATTAAAGAAATAATTTTTACTCTCCATTCCATACGGGCAATATTTTACATTTTCGAGAAATGGGAAAAATATATTTTTTTAGTATTTAACAAATGAACGGATTTTACCACCATCATGAATGTTATTTATTTTGAAGATTAATAAAAAAATTTATATGATTTTATAAGTAAAATCATATTCCCATATTTTGAGATTTTTTAATTTTCAATCATTTTCAAAATAAATGGAATTTTCTCTTGTTTTTTATCAATGAATATTTATAATGCTTTTACAAAATCATTTTAACTATATGTCAACATAATTTAAAAACATTTGCCTAATTGGGGATATTATCTAATGATTACATCAATTGTATTATCTTTATTGATTCTAATTACATGATAAATAAATCTTTACGAGACACCTATATTTTCTATAGTTTATAATATTACAAAATTAATAATTTTCACATGATCTTTTTATACACATATGCATGGTTTTATTTATTGAATGATTGTTAATTCATTTAAATTTACCCACAATTAGTCATTTAATTATTGAAATATCATTAGTTAATATTAATTGAAACATAGAGTGAACCCAATCCAATATTGTACTATAAACAATATATGAAATGCGCAAAAAGAGTAAACATAATCAACTATGGTACTCATTCCACAATGTTATTATGTTCTTGGAAGAGATCATCTAATAATAAAATACTTTTTTCCCTTATGAAAAAGGCATATTATAATGATATTTTTTTATTCTTATTATTCAATTTCATGGATCATGAATTATTAGTTATGAAATTGGAATCATATTATATGTGTATTTTTTAAAAAAATATTCAATTACTCGTGACATTTGAAACTTTTCTAATTTGGTGGGAATTTTATTGTTTATAATAATTTTGTATTACACTTACTCATATCTTGTAATCAATTATTATAATGTATCGATGTATGTCATGTTTACCCATAATAGGAAACTAATAAACACATTTCTTACAATTCCTTTTCACTATAAAATGAATAAATTTATTATGTTATATAAGTATATGATGGGTACTATTTAAGATGAAAATTTTGGGGTGTTTTCATTATATTTCATTGTAATAAGTTGATTTTGTATGTAATTGTTTAAGACAATAAACCATTACTATCATGAGGAATGAATTATTCTGATATATATTCTTCAGTCATAAAAATTGATGTTATATTTATGTATGGAATTATTGTTCTAAATCATTACATCAATTATAAGAGACCCTATGATTTTAAAAAACAATATTTTAATCCTAAATTTCACTTTTAAATAATTAGGAAACCTATAATTCCATGAATAAGAAAAAACAATATATTCTTACATGATATATATGATAAGATATCAATGGAATCACTAACATTAATCTCATAGTAGTTATGTACTCTAATATTCCTTCATGATCTATCTATTCTACCCTGAAATTGATATATCAAAAAATAGCCAAAAAATGAGTTATATACTATAGTAGTGAATTACTGAGAGAAATAGTGAGAAGAAAGAATATCACCTTATACATTATAAGGGTAACCACATAATTTAAATGATATAAAAATCTTATTGGGTATGACTTCTTATATCAAATGAGAGTTGATGGGGGGAATCAAGTGATAGTTGAGTTTGAGTGTTGGGGTGTAGAATATAACAATGGGGGTGAGGAACATTTATAAGATAATTTAAAATTATCATTTTCATACAAAGGGTTCATGAGGATTTGATAAAAGTGGTTATAGTACAATTCCATCCCCATGGGAGATTTTATTATTTAATTATTGTATGGCTCATCCCATAAAAAATACTATTATAAGAGTATAAAAATAAATAAGAAAATTAAAACATTACCATATACATCATATGAAAATATAACTATTGGTGAATTAAAATAATCATCATTTGAGCTCTCTTTGAGGTTAAATAATTTTGTTATATCTATATGTATTTCTGGTAGTGTAATAGCCCTTTTTTTCTTGAAGTGCAACATGTTGAAATATAAAAATTTAAATATTAAGAATAAATATTCAAATATCCACATTAATTAATTAATAAACAATATTAGAATTGAGAACATGTAAAACCCTCTTTTGGGAGGACCTAAGACTTATAATTTCAATCTAAATACAAATTCATAGACTACCACAAATTATGGGACTCCAAATTCAAATTCCAATTTAATTTCAGAAACCCATAATGATGTGAGCCGTTTAAAACTCTCTACTATATGGTTCATTTTCAATGATATATATCCAACATTATTTTGGGATATATATATTTCACACATTTAAAAATAATTCTACAATATGGTCTAATGTATGAACCTGATATAGAGTTGTTAAGAATTTTATTGATCATTTAAAAAAACTTTTTCTTTGAACTCATGGTTCAAAGACCCACTCAATCTATTTATATCCAAATGAATTATTCCAATATTAATGTCACCTCCCAACACGTAATACATGTCAAATTTGCCATCATCTCATTTACACATATAATTTCAATGATAATATATTATAAAATATTTATATAAATTCTTTATATAAAACTAATGGTCTAATTATCAATACTTATCAAAATTCTATAGTATCATCTAGAAAATGTCCTCAAAACATATGCCACAAATTCAATAAAATTCACTAACAACAAAAACATCCATGAATGGATCAACAAACCATGTTGATTCTATAATCCTAATGATATTATCCCAACATAAAACTATATATAACACTAGTTACATCATCTCCTTTTCCAAGATAATCATTCAGATAGTGAAATGAATTTTTTCTTTACATAACCATTACATTATTTTAGGGTGAGAAACATAATAGTGATTTAATATAGGATCAAAGGATTTAGTATCTCAGGTAAATTAGTCTGAAAAATAACATTTACATAATGAAACTAAATTATTTCCTTTACCTTGTTATCTATATTTTTTATAGACCTTACATTATTTTTAGTACAAGTAATCACTTTAGGATATACATTAATGAAATTTTTGAGCTAAAATCCTTGTAAGAGGAGGTAAAACATGGGGTAACTAATGGAAATGGATAAAAATTTCATTTTTGGTCATAATAATATCATATGTTGGAGATATTCCACATAATCACGAGGGAAACATTCTAATATTTCATGGAATTTTTTATATGCCTAAAGTTATACATCCTGTCTTATTAGTCAAATACCAAATATTGTAGTAAATAAAGATAAAATCATGATCACATGTAGCATAGGTGCATAGATCATGTCATCATCAATTTCATTGAATTTAGAATCATTTTAACACATATTTCACATATTATTATGATATAAATCACATTTCCCATTGTTTTAGATGGAAAGATAATTCTTGTCCCACCAGTCACATTCTAAATTCTCAATATCTTGCATTGAACATAGAACATATGACAATAATAGTTATGAAATAAAACTAAGGAATAAAATAGGTATTATAAGGATATAATAAGGAATGAATAAATGAAGTGATATTTTATTTCCAAATTTAATAAGGAAAATCATATTTGGTTATAAAACATTATTATTATTGAGCGCACAAGAATCATTTCATGATGAGTAAAATTTGATGATTTGGAAATTGAATTTACGTTGAAAAAAAGAAATTCCTATAAAAAACTATCCTAGTAGGAACACCTATATACCTTTCTGACAATGAAAATGGAATATGATGTTCGGAACATGAACACATATACTGTGGAAGATAGGGTAACCTAAATAATATAATTGGGTTCCGCGATCACCTTACATTAAATCCTACATTATTTTTTCTCTCTTCCATCTCTTGATTAATAAACTTGTGATTATTAGAAAATATTTACTAAAGTAAATTATTTTTATTTGTTTCAATATTTATATATAGAATTTATTTTTATCTATTTTTAAAAACTCTTTTCCAAGCGTGATTTTTTATACAATGTTTTAATTAAATTTACTAGTTCTATTTTAATTTCGCTAAATTCATTCAAATTAATTTATAAAAAAATATACATTAAATAAATAATATTATTATACATTTAATTAAAAATTTATATATTATATACAACTCTTAATTACAATGCATGATGTTTTTAGTATTAATTAACTAGGTAAATATTCCATATGTGGTTAAATGATCATTGACAGGACATCGTCGAAAGATCCGGTAAGAGAATATTGAAATTTTTATTTCTATAAATATTTTATCTACCATACTTATATTGGGTTTAAATCATGTATATAACATTAACATACTTCTTAATTAATAATAAAAGGAATGGTTTTGAATGTTGTGGCCCAAAAAAGTGAAGAAGAAAAAGAGTGAAGAATTCGTTAAAACATACTTAATCCCCAATGTAGCTTCTCTTGAATGACACTTAACATTCCTATATTTTTTTATTTGGATAATAATAGAATGAAAATAAGAATTATATGGGTATTGATGGGAATAATTGTTTATATATTGGGATTTTTAATGTTGGTGATGATTTTTTTTCCAAGGGAAGGGAGTTGGGTTATTTATACTTGAGAATAGGGGTATGTTTAGTGTAAAATATTATATAAAACAATATATACATGGTAAAACATTTAATAGTTAATGTTTTAAAAAATAAATCAACGATAAATATAACATGATGGTTTTTAATATTTTAATCCTCTTTATAATTTTAATTATTTAGTTTATTAAAATTGAATATAGAAACGAATGAAATATTTGTTATTTTAACGGATTAATTTTGACTACGTGGTTTTGAAATTGATTTATAGGATTTGAAATTAATATTATTTTCTTAACCACTAATTTAAAATTTTAAATATATCATGGATGAAAATCATTTTCTATAAAGTATTAGTAAAATATTACTTCATTAATCATCTAATTTATAAAACATCGGTTTTGTAAAAAACTATATTTTTACTATTGACCAAAAAAATAATGTATTTATTAAAATTATTAAAATGTAAACCTTCAAAAATAGTTATTTTCTGATTTATAAAAATTATGGTCATTCTATAAAAAATTATATCTTTGGTAATTTTGACTTTTATCTTAAAAATTAGTTTTTTTTATTTAAAATTAATTGTTTTTAGAAAATACATTACAATAATGTTTATTAGTAATGTGATTATATTGTTTGGAGATTTTAATTGGTATATTTTTATTTTTAATTATAATATATATATTCACATAAATTGATCATGAATAAATTTGATTATATCAAAAAATTTAATATAATGTAAAACTAAATTATTAATGGTCAGGTTAGTATTCACAATAGTTTTGTTTCTATTACAAATGGATGGGTTTCTATTACATGGTGACATTACAATTCTTATGATTACATTACCTTTTATATATATCACATCATTATTTCAATTAATATTCATGGCAATTACACTTGATGTTATAGGTTTTCATTTTTATAACGTTGATTTTTTTAGTAGTATTTTATATTCATTTTGATACTACTAGACTTGGTGGAGATGATCAAAGAATATCTCGGAGATCAATATATTACCATTATAGCTTTTGTAATTAATATTTTTTTTCTTCTATGATTTTGGGTATTTTAATATGTTTCATAGCTAACATATGTAATAGTCTTTATTAAAGAGATAATGTTTGTTTAGATTTACCTATAATGTAAAGACCCAGAATTTCCATGAATTTATTTTTAAGTAAATGGGAATTTTACGAGTCTGCAAAAATTTATGGCACATGATCAAAATTCCCGATGTGCCTGTAATCAATTTGTGATGTTTTTTTGGTAAGTTCGATAAACATACGAGCGGGTTTTTATATATTTTGAATTAGTGCTTAGAATTGAAATCTGAGGGAAATGTTGAACTCGCAGTGTCAGTATTAGCTTAAGAAGACAATCTACTCGACGACAGTTGGTCGAGGGAGTAAGATAGTATTTGGGTTTCTATGGGAATAATAAAATAAAATAAATGCATATTTTATTTTATTTTTATTAGTTATAACCACCCAAGTGGAAGTTGGATGTGGGGATCACAACACCTTATCCTCCCATGAGAGGTTATAATGGTGGGGCCCACACGAATCTAAAATCCCACGAGAGGTTATGGTGTTGGGACCACCTAGGACTAAATCTCCCCATTAAGTAAGGGAAACCACTCATCTCCCTCATAAATTATGGAGAGTCTCTTTAACTTTTCTACCCAATTAATTGTGCCACCACATACCTTCTTAAGTATTCCAACTCTCCTATATTATTTATGCCAAATCCTCATTATCAATTTATTGAGAAAATGCTTTCAATTAATTTAATAAACCATTATAATGTTATTCCAATTATTAAATAGGATATTAGAATCCTTCATCATTTGTTGGAATTTGATTTTGGGTGGAATTGTGGGAGAGGAGAGAGCTTGGGTGAAGGCTTCCAATGAAGAACTTCATCTTCCAACGAAGAAATTTATCTCTCCATGATGAACACTAGAAATGAGATTCATCAAGTTTTTCCTCATAAGCACGTTGTGGAGGAAACAGACGTGTGATGTATTCGATGATCGACCCTTCCTCCACATCATCTTCAACGAACCGACGCATGAGATCAGGATTGGAATTGTGCAATGGATGTGATGAACGATGACAATTTTGTCTTATTCCCCATGACTCCATTAACGAACAATGATCATGGTAGGGTTATTATTTGAATTTAATATTATGCTTTTAATTCTTCCCTTCTAAATCAAATAATTGTTGTGGATGTTTTTCCCATAGGTTAGGAATTGTTTTTGTTGGATGATGTGGGGTGTTGGATTGATTTTTATTTTGTCTACTTTTATTGTTAATTTTTTTGCAATTGAATAAAGAATAAATGCATTTTTTACCACCCTAATCATGGAGGGTGAAGGCCCAACCAACATAGCATGACCACTATACCATTCTTGTTTGTGATGTTCTTCGAAATGGAGATGAGGCAATGAGGCGATGAATGCGATGAAGGCAACAGTCACGCTACCTGGGACCTCTGTGACCCGCGCCGCCCATTGGTCGTACCGCCTGCTGGACAAACCTACCGGGCCGCATTATGGCCTAGCTGGAAAGGCCACAGCCATGCTACACCCCGGCTGTGTCACCCTGGTTGTGCCACCCTGGTTGTGCCCTCCGCATGACCGAACTGCACGAACCGGTCCCGACCACCCCGTCCGACGACGGAACCGGCTCCACTACACCGGGCCGAACTTGGCCACCGGCCTCCGTGTGCCCCACGGTCACTGCGTGTGACATTCCGTTGATGGTCGAACTGGCACACCGACCTCCGTGCAACCCACACACAACAAGAATCCGTCGTTCGTGCACCCCACAACGCCCCAGTCGAGCTGGCCTCCTGGTCGCTCCACCCCAGCTCCGGGCCGAGCCGACCACGTGGTGCCTTTCGGGCCGAGCCGCCCTCACGGCACCCTCCGGGATGATCCGTCCACGCAGTTCCCCGCAGGCCGAGTCGTGCCCTCACAGCGCCCTTCGGGCCAAACTTCCATTGTGCCGACCTATGATCGCTTCGCACCCTCATGACCGATCCGTACTCTCGCGGAAGGCTAAGCTGGGTTCAGAGGGGTGAGAAGAACTTAACGGGCTGGTTTGCGTAATGGTATGGGCCAGACCCAACGTGATAGGCTGGGTCAACCTAGACTGGGTTGGGATGGTTCAGTCCGACCGGGTCGGACCTGACCTGGGCCCACTATGACCCTTTACTTTTTTGGCCATGTCATTGGCACTGGAGGTCTATTTGACGAACCATCAGCAGACCTGATAATCATAGATCATGAATGTCTCTTTGAGTATACCCCATTAGAGTTTGCGTTATAGTTGACATATGATCAGTTTAGATCGCGCACGAATCCAACCGGCCACTAAGACTAATAGGCTAATAACTCACAGACCAGATGTATAATTGACGAGACTTCTGTTGCATTGTGACCTCTATTATGGGGCGGACCACTGAGAAACATCTACAAGGTACTTTGTGACAGGTGGAGTATCGACCAATAGCTCATGGAGCAGATCCCTCTAGAGACGAACAGACAGATTGTAGAGACCTAGTAGTTGGTGAGACTTGAAAACTACTAACTGATTCACTCGGAGTGACTCAACTAGCCCAGTGGGGAGTTATTTGGTTCCTTGGTAGACCCATGGGGGAGGAGTGCCAATTTTTGGCAGCAGATCCGTAGTACTCGACAGGATGAGTACCTCTGCAATCTATTAGGGAGAGCACCTGGTTTTGGTGACAGACCCATGGTGGAGATCTCTTTGGTGATGCAGCAAAACTATGGTACTCGAAAAAATGAGTACCTCAATAGTACAAGGTTAATGGGATTCACCTTGGTGTCGTACAAGGGCCATTGTACTCAATAGAGGAAGATTTCTCCAGCAGTCGTAGTTTCGATAATGTGAATAAAATCCAAGTTGAATTGAGTCAGTGACTTTTTTGTTTTCCTCATGATTTTTATGGATTACATGATAACTTAGGTATATGTATGGGCATATACCAAAGTGGGGTTATCAATTGATTTCATACTTTTAAGTTTTTCCTTTTTGATTTTTGTGAGACCATTAGGGTCTCGGGGTCCCTATTGAGTATTTTTATACTCACCCTTGCACAGGTTATGCCCGCACCTCATTGTGTTTGATGTAGATTACGGAAAGCACTGAACGATTCTGAGAGTGCCAAGACTGGATGGTATTAGAGGTGGACCATACGGAGTGATGGTACATGGAGGATATAGACGGAGGTGGAGTGCTGAGGAGGTGATTTGTACCTACCTTTCAGGTAAGAACCTTGGAAGATGACCTAATGACAGTTTTTATTTTCATCATTTGTACTCCTAGTTTATTGTACATTATAGTTGGTCTTGTATTTCCACCACCATTAAAATTAATCATACTTTTGTTATAAAGTTTTACATGGTGTTTCGTTTCCAACATGTGCTCTATTTTATGTTTTTACATGATATAAAGGTAATCCCTTACCAGTTTTATGGAATTACGCCTTTGGTGGTAGTCTCTAGCCCCAGGCCTATGGAAGGCGGGTTTTGGGTATTCACGGCACATGCCTTGGGGGATGGTTCATGACAAATTGGTATCAGACGAGATGGTTCTACCATAGAACATAGGTCTCTGATATTTTCTGTAAAGTATTTGTGTTGAGTGTACTGAGTGTGGTTTCCAGTTCAGGGAGTCCAGTGTTGATGCGGTGGCCAACATATCCATACACCAGGTCCCTGAATTATGATCTATGACTCAGTACATGAAAACACCGACTGCGTGTGTGTTTTAAAATGTTTTCTTTAGTTCAACTCAACTAGGTTAGCTCACCAGGTATAATATTTAGACTGGGTCACATTTGTTTCATTCAGGATGTCTCCACAAGGATGACCAGCTAGAGTCACAAGATTTGTTTTCATAGATAGCCCACCGAGCAATGATCCCTCATTGTAGGGCCTTTTTCCAGTAGAGGCACCAGTGGTACCACTTCTCATTGGGCCACAGACACCACCATCCCCAACAATAGACGATGCACACCACTTGAGCATGTTGCACCAGTTCCGGCACTAGAGGCCACCCATTTTCAGGGGAGAGACGGACCCACAGGTGGATAAGGATTGGCTGGAGGCTGTAGTGAGAGTTTTCCGACTAGTGGGGACACTAGACGACCTCCTATGGATTCTTTCTTCCATCCTTCTATAGGCAGCAGCGGGTAGATGGTGGAGCTTGATGCTCCAGGTTCATGATGAGATGACACTTCTCTGGAAAAACATTGAGAGCACGTTTCCAGCATATTTAGTCCCATCTACTCTTCACGCAGTACACATACATCAGCTACGTCACCTGCTACATGGAGTCATTACTATAGCTCAGTACTAAGCGAGGTTCAATGACCTCTCACGCTACTCAACTGATATGGTGCGGGTCCCAATCATAAGGTACTGGACCTTTGAGTAGGGGATCATATTAGAGATCAGAGCACTGATGATCTCTGTTAGCATCCCGACCCAGGAGGGGGTGCTAGAGAGTGCTCTCATAGTGGGGAGTTTCCATACTGAGCAGTCTCCTGCAGCGAGATACCCCACCAGTCGACACGTAGAGGTGTCTTCTACAGCTGGCAGTAGGAAAATGTCCCAGAGGTCCAAGAGGACCAGACCTAAAGGTGGATGACCGCATGACTCAGGATCGGTAGTGTGGGGCACCCAGGGTAGTGACATACATGCCAGGAGCGAGCAATGTTTCACATGCGGCGTGCAGGGTCACATGGATCCTAACTGTCTGGCCCGCCGTTCAGATGATCTGCAAACGGTCGAAGGACCACCTAAGTAGAGATAGAGATTTGATCGAGGCGTTCCTCCGGGAGCAAGTGTACGTGGAAGAGGAGCTGGTCTTGTAGTTGATAGTGGATGACGCTTCGAGGTGTTACCACCAACACCTCCACAACTAGGAGGACCACCCTGACCATAGGGATCATGTGGATAGGGGAGAGCTCAGCTCTAGGTAGCTGAGGACTATGATCACAACACTCTCAAGATGATATGATGTATAATCTGTGTCTATTCCACAATAGCTTCAGTACATATAGACACAGGTTCCATTCACTTTTTCATTTCCACTAGCATCGTTCGGAGCTCGATGATTCCAAAAAAGCCATCGGCTCGATCCTTATGACTAGAGACTCCTATAAGAGAAAATTTGACGAGTATGCACTGGTGCCGACAGTGTGAACATACTATAGGAGGTGAGAGCTTCAGTTGGGATTTCCTAGTATCGATATCATGGCCTTACGACATCATCATGGGTATTGACCGGTTATCTATAGTCCATTATCAGATAGACTGTATTAGGTGAAAAGTGTAGTGTGTCCTCACATATGGGACTAGGTTTACCTTCACCTTTGAGAAGGGAACCTTTTCAGTGTAGGATGGACTTGCCCGGAAGAGAGTGCAGATGATCAGTCATTAGTTGGCTGCCCTTACCCTCAGAGTATTTGATATGGAGAGTCCAAGTTATCCTATAATGGTGGACAGTACACAGATGTTCTACCTGTTGATGTCCTAGGTCTTACTCCTTGTAGAGAGGTGCACTATTACATTTAATTGTACCCTGGGACGACACCGATATATAAATAAGTGTATCGGATGGCCCCCATGGAGTTTCGTAAGCTGTGAGTATAGCTAGAGGACTTGCTGGGGAAGGTATTCATTTGGCCCAGTGTTTCTCTCTGGGCAGCCCCGATTCTATTCACCAAGATAGAAGATGGGAGATTGAGGATTTTTTTGACTATAAGCACCTGAACCAGGTGACCATGAAGAACAAGTACCCACTCCCAAGGAATGATGACCTCTTTGATCAGTGGAAGGGAGAATGTTTGTTCTTGAAGGTAGACCTCATATTAGACTATATCCAGCTCATAGTTTGAGAAGAGGATTTCTAGAAGATGGCCTTCCGATGTCGGTGTATCCACTACATGTTCTTTGTTATGCCATTCGGCATAACCAACCCTCCAATAGTGTTCATGGGACTCATGAACATGATCATTTAGCCATACGTCGATCGCTTTGTCATAGTATTCATAGAATACATTATGATCTATTCAACTACTGAGGTGGATCATGCTTATCACTTGCGTGTAGTACTGGACACACTCTAATAGAATCATATTAATGGTAAGCTCTCGGAGTTCCAGTTTTGGATCCGAGTGGTTATCTTTCTAGGTCATGTAATCTTGGAGGCTAGAGTTTCTGTAGATCCAGAGAAGATTGAGGCGGTACTTCCTTGGGAGCCACCCATGAGTGTGATGGAGGTACAAAGTTTCCTCGGTTCAGCTGGATATTACTGGAGGTTTGTGCCAGAATTCTCCAGAGTTGCAACACCAATATCAGCCTTGAAAATGAAAGGGAAACCCTTTTTGTGGTCAGAGAGATGCCAATAGAGTTTCTAGGAGCTGAGGTAGAGGCTGACTAGTTCCCCCATCCTAATGCGTCCAGAGGAAATGGTAGGGTATGTAGTCTACTGTGATGCATTAGGGACCGTACTCAGATGTGTCTTGATGAAATATAATGAATTGATCACTTATGTTCCTCGTCATCAAAGAAAGTATGAGCAGAACTATGATACCCATGAATTGGATCTATAAGTAGTGGTCTCTACCTTTAAGATGGGGTGAGACTACTTGATGAAAGAACGTTTAACCGTGTACTCTAATCACAAGTGTCTCAGGTATACATTCTCTCATAAGGAACTGAATCTGAGATAGTGGTGTATGCTTGAGTTCCCCTAGGACTATGACTTCACTATATTCTATACTCCTGGGAAGTGGAACGTTATTGTAGATGCACTCAGCATGAAAACTAGTATACAGCTGTTAGGAAAGAAAACAGAGAAGCTTGCTTCTTTACAGATATGCTTTGTGGATAGAGATTGTGCAACCTTCCATCAGTATCTCATAGTCACCCCCCACTTCTTCAGCGACTTAGGGAGGCACAACATGGGGACACTGACTCGGAGACACGACGTGCCCAGATATCAATAGGGCATGCAGCTGATGGATTTTTTGAAGGTAGGGACCACATCATCCTCTTTAGAGGACGTACTATGGAACCATTGTCACTTTAGGAAGAAGTGTTGAGGGGTCTTCTTACATCTCCTCTAGTGATAAATCCAAGAGTTTTGATGACGTACCAGGACCTCTGATGATAGACCCGGTGGTTGGGAATGAAGAAAGCAGTTGCATTGTTTTTCTCTCGATGCCTCAATTGTCCGCAAGTGAAGGTGGAGTATCTGGTACCAACAGGCTTGGATCAGTATTTCGAGGTCTGAGAGTGGATGTGGGATGGGATATCCAAGGACTTCATGAGAGGTTTTCCACGTACATCCAGAGGACATGACTCAATTTGGGTGTTCATCAACCGACTCACCATGTCAGCCCACTTCCTACCGATCAGAGAGAAGGGTTCAGTAGAGAGATTGGGATGCATCTATGAGTGGAAGATTGTGCGGATACATGGATTACCTTTGACGATTGTCTCCGATGGTGAGGCATGTTTTAGTTCCCGGCTATGGAAGGGGTTGCAAGAAGCATTCAGGGCGTAGATTTGTTTGAGCACCGCCTTCCATCCTCAGATGGATGGTCAGACTAAGCGGACCATTCAGACTCTCGAGTACATGGTATGTGCTTGTTTCCTTGACATAGGTCACACCTGGGAGGATCACATGACTTTGGTGGAGTTAGAAACAAAAAAAAACTTTCACTCCTCCATTGGGATGGCACCGTTTGAGGCATTGTACAAGAGACCTTGTAGATCACCTTTGTGCTTGACTGACCCAGGGGAATCCGCACTAGTGGGACCAGAGATGGTATGGGCTACCATGGAGAAAGATCAAATCATCCAAGAGTGGATGAAGACTGAACAGAGCTATAGAAAGTCGTATGCAGACAGGAGACGAAGACCTCTGGAGTTTGAGGATGGAAACCACGTCATTCTACGGGTCTCACCCCGACGAGGTCTATGAATATTTGGATGAGGCGGCAAGTTATCTCTGATATTTTTCAGACCCTCTTAATTCCTCAGCAGATTTGTTGAAGTGGTATACCACATAGATCTTCCACCTTAGTTGCACCGAGTGCATGACGTCTTCCATGTATCCCAGCTGAGGAGATACGTGCATGATCCTTCCCAAATCATCGACCATGGAGAGCTGGACATCAACTTTGGGGTGATTTTTACGGAGGTTCCAGTTGAGATTTAAGATTGGCGGGAGTAGGTCCTTGAAGGTTTGTCGATACCTCTGGTACACATTCGCTGGCAGCATGGGAACCACCAGGATAGCACATGGGAGCGGGGGGCTCTAATGCATGCTTAGTACCCCCATTAGTTTCTTTTGTAGGTGGTGTGGCTTATGTTTATGTAGATACATAAGGTGGGGAGAATGTAAATACCCTGACATTACAGGAATTTTTTTTAATTAAATAGGAATTATACAAATCTGTGAAAATTTACGGTGCATGATTCTGAGGCTTGGTGTGCCTGAAATCTATTTCTCATGATTTTTTCGGGATTTTTCAGTAAACATACGAGCATGTTCTTATTAATTTTGAACTAGTTCTCAAAATCGAAATCTGAGGGAACCGTTGAACTCGAAATGTCGGAATTCTATTAAAACGTTTTTCACCTCGACGACAGTTGGTTGAGGGGGGAAGATAGATTTTGGGTTTTCATGGGAATAATAAAATAAAATAAATGCATAGTTTATTTTATTTTTATCGATTATAAGAACCCAAGTGGAATTTGGATGTGGGTACCACCACACCTTAACCTCCCATGAGAGGTTATGGTGGTGGGGGCCACCTAAACCTGACCTCCCATGAGAGGTTACGGTGTGTGGACCACCGAGGACTAAACCCCACAATTAAATGTGGTAAACCCCTCAAATCCCTCATAAATGAGGCAGAGTCTCTTGACCTCCTATACCCAATTAATGGTTCCACCACCTACCTTATTAATGGTTTCAACTCCCCTAAATTATTTATGGATAATTCTCCTCGAAAATTAGTTGAACCAAAACATTCAATTAATTTATTATCCTATTCTAATATAATGACAATTAGTTAATAGGATGCTATAATCTTTCATCTTTGGAAGGAATTTGATTTTGGGTGGAATTGGGGGAGAAGAGAGGGCTTGGGAGAAGGCTTCCAATGAAGAAATTCATCTTCCAATGAATATCATCATCCCTCCACGAAGAACGCTGGAAAAAAGCATCTTTGACTTATTCCTAAGAGTCACCTTGTGGAGGCAACTGATGTGGGACGTCTTTGATGACCAACCCTCCCTCCTCATCGTCGCCAATGGACTGCCACAAGATCTTGGGATTGGAAGTGTGTGGAGGAAGTAAAGAACGACGAAAACTTCCTATTCTTCCCCACGACTTCGTCGACGAACAACGATCAAGGTAGGGGTTTTTTAATTTAATATTCTTCCTTTAATTCGTCCCTTATGAATAAAAGATTATTGTTGGTTGTTTTTCCTTGAGGGTTGAGAATTGTTTTTGTGGGATGATGTGGGGTGTTGGATTGATTTTTCTTCGATCATATATTCTTATTAATTCTTTGAAATTCAAAAAATAATTAATCCACTTGGTACCACCCTAAAGGCGGAGGGTGCAGGCCCAAACAAATTGTTCCAACCCATCTGTCATTCTTGTTTGTGATGTTCTTCGGAATGGTAATGAGAAGTTGAATGTGATGAAGGAAACAATCGCGCTACCCGAAGCCTCCGCGACCAGCACCGCCCACCGGCCGAACCGGCCGGGCCACGTTGTGCCCTGGCTGGACCAGCCACAACCATGCCGCTCCCCAGCCATGTTTCCCTGGACACGAGCTCCTCCCGACCAAATCAACCAATCTGGTCCCAGCGACCCTGCCCACCGGCCGAATCGGCTCCGCCACCCCTGGCCGAACTGGCTCGCCGACCTCCGCATGCCTCACTCGCCCCGCACGCCCCGCGCGCCCAATGCACTTCGCACCACCAATGACTGAATAGGCATGCCGACCTCCACACGCCCCACGTTCCACAAGGCTCCGCCGTCTGCGCGCCCCATGCCACCCCGGTCGAGTCGACCTCCTGGCCACAATAACTCGACTTCGGGCTGAGCAGTGCCCTCACGATGCCCTCCGAGAAGAGCCACCCACATGGCGCCCTCCAGGCGGTGTGGCACCATCACGGTGCCCTTCGGGATGAGCCATGCCCTCACGGTTCCCTCCAGGACAAAATGGCCTTGCACCGACCCGCGAACAGTCTGTGCCCTTGTGACCGGTCCGCTCTCTCGCGGCCAGCTGGACTGGGCCTAGTGGGCCAGGCCAAACTAAACGGGCTGGCCCGGCTAACGGGTCGGGCCACACCCAACGGGTCAGGCCGAGTCGACCCAGACCAGGTTGGCCCAGACTAAGTCAGGCCGAGTCGGTCCGACCCGGACGGACTGTACCCCGGCCCGCTATGAACTTTAACTTTCTTTTGGCCATATCATTGGCACCGAGCGTCCATTTGAGGAACCATCAGTGGCCCTGGTAATATATGAGCATAACAGTCTGTTAGAGTATACCCCACTAGACTTTTGGGTATAATTTTTATAAGGTTAAGAAGGATCCCACCTGATTCCAACTGGGCCCTTAGGACTAAAAGGATAATAATTCTCCCACCGTGCATCTAATTGAGGTGTCATCTATTGCGTTGATACCTATATTATGTGGTGAATCATTGAGATACTTCTATGTGGGACTTTGTGAAAGTTAATGTATCGACCAGTATCTCATGGAGCAGATCCGTCTAGAAACGAGCGGACAGACCCGTGGTAGAGGAGTGTCTGCTTGTGGCGGCAGGCTTGCGATACTCGACAGTAGGGGTACCTCTGCATGCTATTAGTAGGAATGCCTAGTTGTGGTGGTAGACATGTAGTGGGGAGAACCTTGGTGATGTAGCAGACCCATGGTACTCGATAGGAGGAGTACCTCAGCAGTCTAATGTTAGTGGGAAGAAGTTGGGTGTTGCGGTAGGCCCACTATACATGATAGAGGAGGAGTTATCTAGAAGTCATGGTTTTGATAATGTGAATAAAATTCTTGTTGAGATGAGTTAGTTACATTTGTTTTTTCCTCATGATTGAGATTGATTACATGATAACTGGGGTATATGTATGGGTATACACCTAAGTGGGGATATCCCTTAATTTCAAACATTGTGGTTTATCCTTGTTGGTTTTTGTGAGACCTCAAGCATCTCAGGGTCCCTAGTGACTATCATTATACTCACCTCTGCACGGTATATGCATGCACCTCATTGAGTTGGATGCAGACGAAGGACAAAACTGACTGAGGATGAGAGTACCGGGATAGATTGGTACCCAGAGGCGGATCATATGGATTGATGGTACATGGAGGAGACAGGAGGACATGGCGTGCTGAGGAGGTGATCTGTACCTACCTTTCATATAGGAACCACAGAGGACGGCCCAGTGGCAGTTTTTCTTTTCTTTAGTTGTACTTCTAGTTTCTTGTACATTGTAGTTTGCCTTTTATTTACGGCCTCTTTTACTTTCAACACACTCTTGTTTTATAGTTTTACTAAGTGTTTTCTTTTCTGTTTTTGCTATTCTGTTAGTGTTTAAAGGATATAACAGAAATGCCTTCCCTGTTTTAGGGAATTACACCTTTGGTGCTAGTCACCAGCCCCTGGCAAATGGAAGGAGGTCTTGGGGTAGTCACGGCATGCGGCATGTGGGACGGGTTGTGATGTATAAATTTTATTTGTATTGTATTATATAATATTATACAATACACTTTTATTTGAAGAAGAATATTAATAATAAACAATGTTTCAATAAATTTTTCACCCTTTAGAAATTCCAACACAAAAATTTCAACTCATATTCTCAGTTGAGAATAGAGGAGGTTACGTCTATTTTATTGTTTCTTCTTATTCACGTGTCACCTCTTCAAACATATGGCTTCTCGACAACACTTTAACGATGTCTATTGTATTATTGTATACAATGTTTTAACTTTTTTCCATGATCTTCAACCACTGATATTCATAATAGTGTTAATTATCCAGTTGTACCACCACTAGATTTAGTACCTATCAGGTTTTGGGTATGTACTTCGTCAAAACATATACAAGGAGTAATTTATTAATTAGAGACTTATTTGGTGGATGTGATAGCTAATATTCCACTACTTCAATGTGATCAATGACCTAAAAGATAAAAATATACTTGGGGTGAATGATTGTATTCTTTAGAAACAAAGTCAATCTATTTGATGACGATATTAAAAGGGAAAAAATCATCTCACATACAACTCAATTTCCCTTAGATAGATTTCAACCTATCTCCCTTGCCGACTCAGAGAAGGTTTTATATACTTTTGGATAACTTGAACCTTATTTGTCATATCTTTCACAAGATCAAGTCCAAATAGATTTTGTTCCCTGACAATATCCTAACATGTATGAGTTGTACATTTCATCTCATAAAGATGTTTTTATGGAGAAACTTTAATACCTGAGTATATGTTTTTGTTGTATGATGACACAAAAAATATGATATGTTCATCTCAAAATCCTTTAAATAAAATTGCGATTGATCAATGGATGTCCTAGATTTTTATAATAGTACTTTTATATTAGTCATATGTTTTTTGGTGATAATATGTACTGAAATTCAATTTAGTACTGGAATAATATTAAATATTTCTTCAAAATTTTGATTTGAAGCATGAATCTCCATATGAGATAATCAAATGTTGAACCCTATAAAGCCTAAACAGTTCCATTATATATATCATATAATGTTTCTCAAGTGATAAATAATTATGAATTATAAGGATTTGTTAATTATTTTTGATTCAATACACCATAACATATATCACATTGTTTCATATATATGTTCTTTGGAGAATAGTTTCAATATCCATATTTCTTTTTCTACAATTTCCATGTGGCAATGGAAAATGGTTGGGTCATCCCCTTATATTTTTATATTCCCAATTTTACTTGCTAACATACCAAGAATGTTGATGTATAATACCTTATATCATTATTCATTTTTTCCCACAAAAACGTCACTTGAAGATCACAATACATATTGGTTCATCTATGATTGATGTAGAAAGATGATATAAGGGAATTTCCCAATATATCCATCATTATCTTAGCTGATATAGGAATAGAAATTCAATTTATAAATCGTATTACACCATTCACATCAATGTGTAACTCATGAATATTTCTTTCATTAACTGATTTCACCTTATTTGATTTATTAAAATATTGTCTTCTGTATTATTATCTTCTCATGGATTAAAAATTGGGAAAATTATTTTTGGAATGGATGGTGTATTCCCTACAATTTTGAATTCCTAATATATCATCTAAATATCCAAGAATATATGGTAATTATCATTCCACATCATGGATAGGGAACTATTTCCTTTCATAAGAGAAGATTAGCAACATGCTTTTTCTTTCCAAGTAGGTAATTAATGGTGAAAACATTTCCATTGATCATCTCTAACCAAATTCACCAATTCATATTACGCTCCCTATGTGTGAATATAAATTTTAAATTTTTTCAGTATATATATATATATATATCATAATTTTAATCATAGAGGTAGTGTTTCTATATAATCAGATAGAAGATCATAATCTACAACTCTAGATCAATAATCAGGGAAGTTTAGATGTAGGATAATAAACTATCATGAGGAAGGAGAATTACCTATATTGTTCCACATGGGTACAGAATCCAAGAATTTCATTGAAGAATCAATTTATATCAAAAAAGTTATCAAATTTTTTATAGTTTGAGTATATTTACAATGATAAGATTGTTCCTTAGCTATATAATGATTCACTCACATTATTCCACCCATATATCCTTTACCACGTTTCATGTTAACAAAGTTTGTGGGATAAAATTTTTGAGTAATTCCTCACAATATCATTGTAGTATATATCATGGGAAATAAAGTTATGTCTATCCATGAAACTAGTTAATCTCAATCATTCCAAAATTTCCTTTTTCCATTGGATAGTCTAAAAAAATACACCCATTTATGATCACGTGACCCAATAATGTGACTCATCGCATCCAAAACTCACACATATGGAAAATATCATAAAATTTTGCCTTCATCAATTTTTTCCATCTCATTACTTTATTCACTTAATTATACATCGTAATATATGAGTAGATTCTTATATCATTGATATATACTACCAAAAAATTGAGATAGTATGTAAAAACTCAATTCATCAAAGGCATGAATATTTCATGGGAATTAGTATGCCTAATGGGAATAATTATAAACTCATAATATTTATACATTTTATGGTAGTCTCTCTTCTACGTGTCTTCCTTCGTCACCTTTAGTTGATCATATCCAAAAATGATATCCACAAATGAGAAATATGATCTACTTGATGTTTAATGATCATGTAATCAATCTTTTGAAAAGGATACTTTTTCTTTATGGTCATATTATTACGAACATGATAATCTATACACAGCTACATTAATCCATACTTATTCTTGAAAAGTGTACCAGTGCACCCCATGGGGATCCACTCGGAAATATGAACACTTTGTCAAAATAATCTTGCAGCTACATTCTTAACTCCTACTTATTGATCAAATATATCTTATAGGGGAATTTGGTGAAGGAGTGGAAACATGTATACGTTCTATTGAGAAATATACCTCAGGATATGGGTTATGTTTAGGTATGTATTTATGAAAAACATCATTTTATTTACTAAAAATGGTTATTTACTTGTGTTTTACATGAGGTTCAAATCATCAATTTGGGAACGGTATTCTACTTTATAGAGTATCATCACCAAAAATATTGAGGGATTTTAAAATGAGGTTATAAGAATTACATGAGTTTCTATTAGAGAATAGAATGTTTTTGAATTTATTTTTATTTTTATTTTTTCTTATGTTTATATAAGATCTATATAATGAAATCCAATCTATGCCCAGAATAACATAAAATTCCACCAAGGGAAGTGTTACAAGATTCGATAGAATAATATTTCCAAAAACTCTAATAGGAGGATAGTTCGATAATTGGGCTGCATTGATTGCACCATTATGTTTTTTATGGATATTCCTATATCAAGGTATCATGTATTTGATACACAAATTTCTTGAAAACATTATGGATATAAAAGAACTTATAGGACTGTAATCAAATAAAACACTTTCCACTCTTGAGTGTATAGTAATTGTACAATTTTTTGAATTTGTTTTCTTTCTCCACCTTAGTATTGGGGAGGGAATATGATTTTTTGGACATGTAGACTTTCCTATTTGATGATGTGATTACCCTAAAGGACCATTAGTTTAGTGAAATAGCTTTCATATTTTCTATTCTACATTCAGTTGAAGCATTGAACCATGGGTAGTTCTTTACATTCCTCCACCACATTTGCCATATTCATCATGAATCTTCTACATTCATGAGCTTATCATCCTTCTCTCATACACTTTTTGCATTTACTGATCCATTTTACGAAGTTACCATGGGGATTATTATATCATTTTGGACATGTGGGTGGTTGATCCTTCTTTCCACCTTTTTTAATTTGATCCTCTATATTGAAACTACATCTTTTATTTAATATATTTATATCCATGGTACCATTCTCCAATACATGTATTCAATTTGAGATCACATCGAATAATCTCTTCATAATTCCCAAATCATGGATATTTAGAGAAATAATAAGGTGGTATTTTAATCTAGTTAAGTGTAAATCTAATATTCTATCATTTTTTATAGAAAAACATGACGTGTTTCTAGCATGCCTTGTAATAGATTCCTCATAAGAAGTAATTGATTCTCTATACTTTTTCATCATCTATATGAACTCTTTCTAAATAATTTTTCAAAGTGTTTGAGGGAAAAATGTTAATAAATAACTTCCTAATGTCATCCCACTCAATTTATTTTATTTTAACCTTTTTCATGAAATACTTTATCGTTATCTGCCATTGATCAACCTCTATATCTAAATTATCAAATACTAGAGTAAGTTATTACCTCAAAAAATAATAGAAAATAAAAAATATAGTCTCTATTGAGTTAACCCGATATTCCAAAATATTTGGATAGAAATATCCAATAAATTGTGGTGGAAGTTGCCGCATTAAAGATTTAAAAGCTAGAATCTCCTAATTTGGTGAAGGAGGACATTCGAACTTGAATAGGATATTTTCCATACACGGAGGACACTATGTAAGTATCACTATAATGTTTTATGATCTAGACCATTTCATTAAGAGTTTAATTCCAAAAATCACTTCATTATCGCCCACATTGGTTTTATTCCATCCTTCTCCAAGTTCCAACAATTTCTAAAATCGAAATGGTTTGAGAAAAAGTCATCAATGTATGAATAAATAATTTATACTTTTGTGAAATTATTTATAAAGTAATTTCTTATAGGATCTGTATTATTACCCTTTTCCATAAATGATACTTCTAGGGTCGTATATATTAATATTTTACTAGCTCTAATATTTGAATAATCATAGTAAATATATATATATATATCATAATGGTTTGTAATATATTTTATCATTAACAAATACATATCCCCATGGAGTTTCTAACCTTCACTGTAACAACCCTTTTCTCAAAAACTAGTTTCCAATCCATTCTATATCAATATTTTGTTTTTAGGGTATTTACCCCTAGGTATGTCTATGAAAGTGACTCATCCCCTTATTTTATCCATGAATGAATTTAGTTACTCCAAAACCACACACAATTTTACATTGAAAAGTAATAGGATGTTTATCAATATATAGACTAATCATTTTTCTTTACCAATATATTTTTATAATCCAAATACAAAAATTAAATAAATTGTTCTATGTTACCAACTGTAGTTACATGATTTTTTATTAAATCACTATTAAATCATTTTTGATGAAAAGTAGAAAAATACATTTATGATCTAGGACCTAAAGGTTTCATATCTTAGGTAAATTAGGCTCAAAAATCACTTTTAGATAATGAGAATAAAAAATATTTTCATAATAATATTAAATAAAATTTTTGTACCTCACATTATCAATATGAAATGTAATCATCTAATTATATGCATCATTGAAATATGTTTGAAAATTTTCCAATAAGATGAGTCATAACATTCGGTTAATAAATGACATTGATTGTAAGTGCATGGGTGAGCATAATATATAAAAATAGTATGATCATATTCATAATGATGAGGGAAAATATTGAAAAAGGCTTGGAATATGGCAGACACATTAAATGAAACATCATTTCATAGTGGTCAAATACCACACATAGTTCAAAAAAAACATGAATCAAGTTCAGACATAACATATTTTCATAAATTGTAACATTATTGTTATGAAAAATGATCAAATTACATTCCTTAATATTTCACATAATATCATTATATAAATCACATAGAACAACGAATTGGATGATTATATAATCATAACCCCACCTTCCTAATCATAAATTATCATAATCATGCGTTACATATAGAACACATAACATTCACAGTTATGAAATAAAAAAATGAATAGAACATGTTTCAAAAGGATTTAATAAATCACACAATCATGAAGGTATGATTTAGTTCCCAAATGAAAAATAATAATCATGCATGGACATAATCCATCATTATTATTGAGTGGAAAATAAGAATTAAAGAGGTGTAAAATATGATGTTTTTGATACCTAAATAACATTGAAAAAAATAATTTTATTAACAAAAATTAAATTGTAGGAACATGTATACATCCAAAATAAAATGTAATGGTAATTTTATTGAAATAATATTGAAATTAATTTTCTGGAAGAGATGATAACACAAAAAAATGAATCAAGTTCGATAGTCCCCTTTTTTTTAAATTCCACTTTATTCTAACTCTTTTTTAGTTCTTGAGTATAAGGATATGATTATTAAAACAAATTTATTAAAGAAAAGTATGATCATTTTTTAAATTATTTATGAATTATAATAATTTAATTCAATTTTAAAATTCTCTTCTTTAAATATGAATTTTTTAATATCATTTATTCATTAAATTTTCTCATTTTGATTCAATTTAACTATTTTCATTCAAATACATTTATATATAAGAATAATAAACTCCATATTTTCAGAATATGTGTACTTTAATATATATATATTATATACAATTCCCAAATACTATAATGGACGGTGGTTTTAAGCTTTGAAATACCAATGACTCTATGGGATGTTACCCAACCTATAATGGGACATTTTCAAATAATATGGAAATGGAATTACAAATTTTTTTTATATTGAAATAATGATAATTATAATATGTGATAATAATTAATATAAAGGTTTCATACTTCCTCATTAATCATATAATGTATTTTTACAAAAGTGGTGGGAAAAAATTAAACATATTAATAAAGGAAAGAGTTAATTTGAACATATTAAATCTTTTTTGCACCTTCACTTGTACGATAATCAAACACCCATGAAGTTTAACTACCCAAAAATTCGAAAATCATAACATTTTATTCAATATAATATGGAACACATGAAAATTGGTCTTTCTTATATTACATTCAGAATAGATTTTAAATTTTACTACATGAAATAATGATTTTCTGGAGCAGTTTTCATTTCAACAAATATTGAGTCTTTCTGATTAACAATTCACATCTAATATTATTATTTAAAATAATAGTTATAAACATGATATTGGAATAATATGTATGAATATGATTATCTAAATCAATAATATATATATATATATTACATTTTTATTATATGTCTATTAATTATTAATAAAAATATAATCATTTAAAATAATGTAAATGTTTTATAAAGAATAGTCTATTTTCTAAAATATGGTTTTATAACACCTGGAGAATATTAATTGAAATTAAATTATACCACTTTTAAAAAAAATTATATCAAAATATGGAATAAAATTACTAAATCATAATACAAAAATAATATTAGAATAAATTTTTGTATCTTTCTATAGAGTTTTATTTTTTGATTAACAGAGAATAATATTGGATTTTAATTAAATGTATTATTTCTTTATACATTATATATATTGATAAATAATATTTTGATTTTTTAAGAGTAATAATATATCAATTATAAATATATTAATCCTAATTAGGTCTTTTAAATCATTTTCAAATTGATTTTATAAATAAAAACATTCAAAACCACTCAAAATGTTTTACTTAAAAAAACATTATTTTCATAATTTTGGTATTAATTTTAAAATAAATTATTCAATTTATTAGAGGTAAATTTGTAAATATGGCTTCCATATTTGAGTTAAACTAAATTATATTGACTAATTATGAAAAATTCATTCAATAAAATAGTACTGAAAACAATTAAATTTAATTATTGTGAATATGGAGAAAATGAGTTTAAATAGTTGTTAAAAATTGAATATAAGGTGTCAAATGACCCAAAAAATTTTCAAAACCCATTTCATGGATATATTACTACTATTATTAAATTATTAAATAATTTAATATATAATTAGAGCATTTTTTCTTTAAAATGAAACATATAATAAATAATTAATAGAAAAGAAAACACAAAATTGTATCCCACTATAAATTTCTGTAAATATTTTTGATAAGATAATGTATAACATATATTCAGTAACTAATACACTTTAAATATAAAATTAGTTTTCCATTTCATTATTTTTATTTTCATTATTTTTTGTTTCATTAATCAACTGAAATGCTAAAGAAACACAAAGAGAGTAAGTAATTAGATCATATTTAACTAAAATAAATGAATATTAAATGGGAAGAAAATTTAATGAAATATTGTATCTAATTAATTTTGTAGATTATTAAGTCATGTTACATATCTATGATATTAAAATATTATATTTACATCATTTTATTGTTTTTTAAAGATTCAAAATAAATATATAATTTCAAAATTGACATTAATATTATTTTATTGTAAAGAACTACTACTCCCCAGTGCATTCTCACGTTGATATTGGTAAGCAATTATTTTCAATAAGATATAAAAAAATCATTTTAGAAATATAATACAAAATATTTCATTAATATTTTCTATTTTTAAAGGAAAATATAGCAGTATAAAATATTAGAATACAAGTGAAAAAAATATGAAGACATCATCAATATAGAAGAATACATTAAGGGTAAATTTTATAGAATGATTTTTTTGGGAGGCTGGAAATTTGAATTACATGAATGAACTATATTTGAAATTATATTCAAAAAAACATTGGTTTGTAGAGTGAAATAAAAAATAAGAGAAAACTAAAATATGAGTTTTATATTTTTCAATACAAGTTACAAAATTGGTTGGAGATCATAATTTTAGTAGAAAAAAATTATGATAATTTATAATGAATAAAGATGTAGATTTAGCATGAAATATAATGGTATTTAATAATTTAGAGTTGTAAATAATCAAGGGAAGGAATCAATAATTTTTTGGAGGAAATATTTCCTTTGATAATTGAATCAGTTCACATTACATTATAAAAATCAGTATTACATGGTAATATTTAATTTAATTATATATTATGTTATATATATTTGATTGTTAAAAAACAATAAATTTTTTTTAGCCCTTCTAGAGACTAAAATAATCCTCAAAATTCAAATCATGGGATATTTCCACATATTTGAACTTATGTTTCTCCTCCATATATGTAAATAAAAAACATTCATTCCATAAGCCCATGAAAATTTAAAAGTATTAGAGACCTTATAAATGCAGGGAAGAGAAAAATTGAAGTCTGTCTGACAACATTGATATCACCCACTGATCTACACCTTTTTTATATTTTTTGTTTCCCTGTTGACTTTTCCCTTAAGATCAATATTCTATAATGGAGACAAACCCCGCTGAATCCCTACATCATCTTTGAAAAATACTAAATTGAAAAGGCTTGGAAAATCTATTCAAAACATAGTAAGAATTAAATTTTGAAACTAAGAAAACATAAATTATAGTCACATAAACACGAAGACCCATTTAAAAAATAGAACATCACAAGAAACTCTAGGTTATTATATAAACAATTGTATAGAACACACTTCAGAACATAATTTCTTATCAAATTATCAATGAGGAAATGAAATGAAAATAATTGTGCAGAAAAATATTGAAGGGGAAGAGACTAAGTAACAAAAATGAATAAAAATGAACACCCCCAACCATCTAACAAACCCATCCAGCCCACCTAACCAACATAAAACACAGTAAAAATACATGTACAAACATTTATCTTTAACGCTCAAATGATATAATTTTTTTTACACATTTCATGCTACTCAAATTTTCTCAACCTACATAATTTTTCATTTCTGTTTGGCATGTTGAATGTTATGTGATTTTAAGTATTGTATCCTTGTAGTATTTGGTTTGGATTTTAATATTTAAATTTATTTTATATTAATATAATGATAGTTATATTTTCAGTTTTGTCAATAGTAATGTCATGTTTCAGAAAAAATATTCAATATGAAAGGTAAATTAATATTGTTGCTCTAGATATTACAACACATAACCAAACGAAAATTAGAGCATGATTGGTAGTAAATGAGAAAGAGAAAGTTAGACATATAGTGAAAAAATAATCAATCCAAATATAAGGAACTCATTTACAACTTTTCAGGCACCAGAACTTTATCTATTATTAACCTGTCAAACTGGTGAATTCAATCAACTAAAATAGCTGTAGGGGTAATAGGGTTCAGTGTAAAACACGATTCAATTCAAACATATTTTCTATTATTAGTGATAAAATTGAAGACTATTTTTTAGCTCAAAGACAAGAGTTAACATTAGACGAAACAAAATATGAAGAATCCCGAATATTATGAATAGACAGCTCAAAGTGTTAGTGTATTTGTCTTAGAGAATTGACATAAAATATGGGAAACAAAAATACTTGTGTTTTTTGAATCAGAGGTATATTAATTTGAAAAGGTAATGGAGAGATAACAGATTCCTCTATGAATGTTACTTCCATTAATGTTCTTGTTTTTCGAGTCAGCCAATTTTTCTTCCATCAATTCCCATTCATGCTTCTCTATCTACAGTAAATATGAAAATATATTAGCATGGAAGTTCGGAAAAAATTTATGCATGCATGTAAATATACATATGTATGTATGTATCACTACTACAAAATCTGGTTATAACCACAGTTTTAAACCGTGTCTATAGGCCAAAAAACCATGGCTATAGGTTATAGCCACGAATCCTACAACTGTGGCTAGTATTGGTGTGGCTATAGGTTAAAACCTATAGCCCTAGTTCACAACTGTGGCTAAAGACATATAGCCATGATTTTTAACCTGTGGCATCACCTAAAATCACACATCTCTTGTAGCCATGCTTGCAACCGTGACTATAGTTCTATAGCCCCGGTTAGGAATCGCGAATATACACCTATAACTACGATTTAAAACTGTGGCTATAATCCTACGCATTTCGTAAAAAAATCCAGCACCACTCAGCTGGTCTGGCCCCTTGCATTCTCCCCACTGCCCCTTGCAAATCCCCCCACTCTCCCGCTTACACCCCACCTTCACCTTAAATCCCCTCATGCACCCCTCCCCCAGCATCCCCACTTCCCACCTTGGAAAGACCCCACTCATCCCCCTAGATAGACCCCCTAGAGGTATCCCCACTCCTAGACACCTCTCTCTCTTAGAACCCCCCCCCCCCTGGACAACCCCAAATAGACAGCACCCCCCCCCCCTATTGGACACCCCTTGCACCACCCCTACTAGTCACCCCCTGGACAGACTCCCAACCCATCTGGACACCCCCTCCCTCCTGGACAGACCCCCTGGGACTACACCACCTAGACAATATCCCCCCCCCAGACAAAAGCCCCCACTGGACCCCCCCCCCCAAACCCCCTCCCTCCTGGAAACCCCCGTGGATTACCCCACCCTGAAAAAATCCACCCCCCAGACAACCCCCCTCCACCTTCCCTGGACAAACCCCCCTCCAAGAGAACCCCACCCAGACAACAGCCCCCATTACTGGACAACCCTTGCACCACCCCTGTTGGACCCCCCCTCCTGGACACCCCCTCCCACATGGATAGCCCCCAGATAGCAGCCCACCCTGCACACCCCCTCGACAGAGGCCCCCTAGACAACCCCCCCCCCCCCCCCCAAGCTCGACACCCCTTGCACCACCATTACTGGACACCAGACACACTACTGCACATCCCCCCTGCCCCCCCAACCTTGCACACCTGCACATCCCCACTGCACACCCCCCCCTGGAGAGACACCCCCACCGCGCTGCACATACCCATTTACACCCCAACCTACACCCCCCCCCCCTTTCTCACCTACATAGCCCCACTACATAGCCCCCCCACCCATTCCGCTTGCACCACCCCTTGGAGGTGGAATTTTTGAATGGCACTAAAGCAGTAATGATGGTATTCTGGTTAATAGATGGAGACCTCAGGTGTAGGGAGTCATAGTGACCTAGGTGTGTTATCATGAATAAAACCTAGGTGTGGTATCATGAATCCCCAGTTAACACAAATGGAAAGATAACGACTTTTACTATATCATGTCGTATACTCTGGTGCATATTTACAGTAATCTACAACTTTCATGTATGCATCATAGGTATTATTATAATAATTGAAACTCATTGTGAAAATATACCAAGTCTTTTGGATATTATCTTCATATAAATATCCTCAAAAATTAGGAGAAAACATTTTACCAAAATTGGGGGAAACTATAATCCCTCTATGGGAGATTTAGTTGACATATTAGAGTTGTGAAAGATGAGAATATCTGTTTAAGAGGAGGATGACTATAAAATAATGTTTCCAGGGAGATGGTTTTTTTTCCTGATGATTAACTTCTCTTTTCAAAGGTGTCAATAAAAAGGGTATTTCATATGGAGTGAAGTCCTGAGAAGTACTCTAAATGATAATTAAATTGTGGTTATGTTGTACAACATTGATAATATTATGACTTATTATGTCATATGAAAATGTCGTGCAGTAGACTTTCCTAAAAGTATTCAAATATCTAAAATATGAATTTGTATGACTATGTTATCAATGAAGATGAGGCAATATAGTCTAATTGGTGGGAATAACACTACCCCCCCCCCCCAATACACAGACATCCCATGCACCCCCCCCCCCCCCACCCTATGCACCCCCTTGCACCCTCCCCCTTGCATACCCCCTGCCTCTTGAACCTTCCTCCTGCCACTGCACACCCCTTTCACCAGCCCCATGCCCCCTGCACCCTCCCCGTTGAACCATCACCCGGCCCCTGCAATCCCCCCTTCACCCTCCCCCTTCCCCTACACCCCCTTCCCCTTCCCTTTCCCCAGTATACCCCCTGCACCCTCCCCACTGCACACAATCTGCTCCCTCCACCATTCTCTAGGGATATGATTTCTTTTTCTTGGCCCAGGTCTATGGTTCTCCACTATACCATCACCACCTCCTATTGTGCATTTGGAATCACCCTCTCTTAGTAAGATCTCATAATAGTATAAAATGTAATCTTTTTCCTCTGATATTCTAAATGATTTTGATAATATTTGAGGATATTATAATGTGCTAAAAAAGGAGTTAAAATTAATAACGATGATATTAGAAAATATAAGAAGTCCTCTATTCCCATAGTTGATTTTCCCAAGTTGGTTGGGTTAATGAATACCCAAACAAAGTTGATTAAGAATCTCCAATCATTACCTTCTATTCAAAAAGTTGTTTCTGAAGTAAATTTCAAAGAGCATAAGGATTCTAATAGACTATATAGATATTTGAAGAATGTTTATACTACTACATCTGAGTTCAATGATATTGGTGTTATGGTTGTATCTCAAAGGTATATGTTCCAACTAGATCGAGTTACACCAATCAAACAATCTCCCTTGTTGCATCCATCGATGAGAAGGAGGTTAAGAGTGCCCCTTTTCCTGTAAATATTGAGAGTATGGCTGGTCCTGATGGGTTCATAAATTAATTTTCTATGTTCACCAGGGAAATAGTTCATGATGAACTCCAGAAATCTATGAGAGAGTTTATTAGAAATGACTAAATTCATAATGGAATCATCTCCAATTTTAACTCCTTGATCCTAAAGAAATAAAATGTTGTGGATGTAAATGATTTCAGACCTATTGATATTGTCAAAACCATTCCAAAAATCATTAGAAAAATTATTGCTATGAGGTTTAGTCCCATTGCTCCTGGGTTTATCTCTTCAAATCCCCCCCCCCCCGAACAGTCCTTGGACACCCCCTGGACAGCCCCCCTGGACACCCCACCTGCACCCTACCCCCTACCCTACAGACCCCCCCTAAAAGCCCCCCCCCCCCACCTGGAAATCCCTTGGAAACCCACCTTGACAACCCCGCATAAACACCCCACCTGTACCCCCTGCCCTGCAGACCCCCATACACCTCCCCCTCCCCGAACTTCCCTTGGACACCCCACCTGGACAGCCCTTACAAGAAAATTCTATAGCCATCAGTACCTTAACTTCATTATGAATGAATGCAAAATGAACAATGCCTTGAATCATTTCCAAGAATATTATTTATCAGGCTTAGTCTGAATAATAGAATTCCACCACATAAAACTCGGAACCCTATAGTAGGATGGTTACAAAAATAACCTTAAGAGACTTATAAATCTAAAGCTAGATAAAAATATCCTCAAACATAAGTACCGAAACAAATTTATCTTAAGTATCCTGTTACCAAGGAATTATTTTGGGGGTACCATCTTGATTTTGAGATTCCTAGGTGTGCCTTTAAGATCGATTTATTAAATTCTTTTCACTCGGTTAGGTGGGACATCTTATGGAATGCTTTGGATCTACCCGAATTTCTGGCTAGGTTCTCATCGTGGGTTAATAGATGTATCTCTACCCCAATGTTATCGGTGAACATTAATGGAAATTTACATGGATACTTTTCAGGTAAAAGAGTGATTAGACAAGGGGGTATGCTTTTGACTTTCCTTTTTGTGATTTTCACGGTGTTTTTCTCCAACATCCTGAAATACAAGAGGCTGGGGGATGGTGCAGTGGCTGGTGCCTGTGGGATGGCGGGCAGCATGGGGATGGAAGGGGGCTGTTGCAGACTGGAATACGTTTCATGGGGCTTTTGTGGGCTGGATTGTAGGTGGCTGGGGGATGTTGGGCATGTGGCGGGGGCTGGAGTGGGCTAGGATATTGGGGTTGTGGGTTGGTGAGGGATGTAACTGGTGGATGGGGCTTTTTTGCAGGTTTCATAGGGCTGTAATGAGTATTTTGAAGAAGTTTGGGTGGGTGTTGTCTGGTGTGGTGGCTGGTGGGTGCTGGATTGCATATGGATGGGGGCTAGTGAGGGATCGAAAGTAGGTGGAAGGGGGCATGAATGCTAGTAGAAGGGGGTCGGTTGCAGGTGTGGGATGATTCGAAGGTGGAAAGGGGGATGTTGCGGGTTGGAATGTTTGTTGCAGTGAGCTGAAATGAAGGTGGAAGGGGGATAGTGTGGGTTGGATGTGGCTGGAGAAGGGCCAAATCACAACATTACAACGGTGTGACCGCGACATGACCGCGGCCTGACCACATC
This sequence comes from Viscum album, assembly GCA_963277665.1. Classification (NCBI taxonomy): domain Eukaryota; kingdom Viridiplantae; phylum Streptophyta; class Magnoliopsida; order Santalales; family Viscaceae; genus Viscum; species Viscum album. The sequence continues at coordinate 1,912,923,637 of OY728125.1, read as the reverse complement.
ATGGCCGTGGTGTGAGCGCAACATGTTTTCCCATTCCAACGACATCCGCATGATAATATATTTCGGTCAAGAGTGAATGGAGAAAGAGGAGGCGAGGAAACAATTCAGTCGTCACCCCACCAGTAGAAATTGTTATTAGTCAGTCTCAACATTGATCACAAGACTCATTGAATACTATCACTGCAAACTGTCGCGAGGTGTCATCCGGGTGCATGGCCAAATCATGTCATTACCGCGGCATGACTGTGGCGTGATCGCAGCCTGTTCGTGGTGTGTTGGCAAGTTCTAACAACATCGGCAGGGCAACATCTTCTGTCCAAGAGTGAAGGGAGCAGGAGGATGTGGGGAAACATTCCGGTAATCACCCCTCTAGAAGAAATTGTGATTAGTCAGTCTCAACATTGATCACAAGACTCATAGAATACTATCACTATGAACCGTCGTCGAGTGTCATCCTGGAGCAGGGCCAAATCATGGAATTACCATGGTGTGACTATAGCATGAAGACGAAATGTTATCTCAGATCAGCGACATTCATGGGGAAGCATCCTCCAACTTGGAGCGAAGGGAGAAGGAGGAGTCTAGGTAACATTCTAGTCATTACCAGGTCGGTAGAAATTGTGATTATTCATTCTCTACATTGATAATAATTATCATGTAATACTATCATAGCAGACCACCCCAAGATGTCATGCTAGACAAAGTCCAAATCACGGCATTACCTCGGTTTGACCGCGGCATGACCACGGCATGTTGGCCCGGTCCAGCAACATCTGTGGGGCTGCATCTTCCGTCCAGTAGCGAAGGGAGCTGGAGGAGGCGGGGAAACATTCCGGTTAATGCCCCGTCATCCGAAATTGTCATTAGTCAGTCTCAAAATTGATCACAAGACTCATAGAATACTATCACTATGAAACACCATGTGGTTTCTTCTTGGAGCAGGGCCAAAGCATAGCATTACCGTGCCGTGACCACGGTGTGCCCGCGCCGTGATCACAGCATGACTGCGGCGTGATCGCAGCGTGACCGCGGCGTGACTGCGGCATGAACATGGCTTGAAAGCGGCGTGACAGGGGCGTGACCGCGGCATTTTTGGCCAGGTCCAAAGTCATCTGCGGGGCAGCATCTTCCGGCTAGGATCGATGGGAGTGGGAGGTGGTGGGGCAATATTCCAACCATCGCCCCACTGACAGATGATAGGACATATCAACTATTTAATATGATATAACAAGGGATCACAAGTGAAGTTTAAAGTGAGCGGCACAATGACACAAGGTCTAAAGGGAAAAAATGATGGAAAATAATCATACACCTTACACAAACCAGTAACAATTCATTCACTTTTAATAAAATTGGAAATTTTATTTATTATATTCAAACCGTGAAAAAGAAAGTATCATGGTCAAGGCATATACCTACTTGGGAAATTTCATTTGAGTTAAATGAGTATGATAAGACAATTTAAATTATTCAAATAATCCAAAAACTAACTTTCCACAAAACAAAAACCAACAAGAGGCACATAAAATACTCAAACCAAATCTAAACATGATACAAATAAATCTCACTACTCTTTGGTTTAGAAGATAGCGCACCTCCGTTGGAGGGGTTTTATTATAAAATCATGGCAATGATTTGTTATAAAAACATGAATTTATATATAATAACATGATGTTATTTATCATATGATGCAATTATATCAATAAACACGTATTCAAGATATACAATTCAATATAATTTAGTAGAAATAAGAAAGAAGCTAAATTTAATTTAAAGAATTCTTGAATTAAGGAGGCTAGAAGAGGGACCCTACCACAATGTGGAACCAAACCATCCACCTCATCTCTTGGACCTTTCTAACTAAATGTTGATGCTCCCCCACTGGCTATACACCCCTTCACACACATGCAAGGACAGCTAGCCCCTATGCGCACAATTCCATGGCCATGAGCATGTGCAAGGTGTTCATTGCACATAGCTTAAGTGCATATACCTATCTTCACTAACTTGTGTATGCATTTTATATATATACATGGGGACACATAGCCCCATACGTGCATAATTACGACCATGACTAATTATATCTGACTTTATATGATGGTTCATATATAATTATAGTTGTGATAAATGGAATGTTTTTCCTTCTCAAGGAAATGCCTAATGCACAAGAAGTAGTCAATCAGTGAGTTCATCGAGTTCGATGGAACTATTTCTACCAATATGCAATCAATCGATTCACCCTACATAACATACATTGAAAAGAAAATCAATGATTATTGCAAAGTGAAATGCTAAGGCCCATTTAGTCATGAAAAACAACATTTTTTTATTTAAATTTAGCATAATTAAATAAAACAATTACATGTTTAACTTAAAGTGAACTAGGAGAGGGATTGAGTCTCACATGAAGTGAAAGCTTATGATATTAAGTGGTGGATCACCAATTCAAGAAGTTAAAATAAACCATTAAACAACTAAATAAACATGTTTGATTAAGTCCAATTACTTCGTAAGACATTATGGTCGCACCTCAATACACTGGTTTCCCCAGAAAAAATAAATTGATGCATTTGAGATTGGGCCTATCCAGAGATGTTTCAAAACATACCTTTCTTTAATCCTTCCATATTCATAATCTTCTTTGAAAATGAAAAAATAGAAACAAAATGTGGTGGGGTGATGAGTCAAGCTTCATGTTAAAATGAGCATCCGAAACCATTTTGAGTTGTACCTGCATACTTTAAGTTCCAAAAAACTGAGGTTTTTCAAGAATCAAGAATTAATCTATGTGTTCGATCAGTAAAATACTGAAAACAAGTTGTAATGGTTTTCGGAACATTAGATATTATGATATCAAAACTAATGCCTCATTCAGAATATTGGATGTGCTTTCAGTGGAAGGGAAAGAGGTGTGGAAAGGAAAAGTGGAAAACAAAATGGAAAATAAGTGAGGTTTAAAGAATTATTTTGGTATATAAAAAATAATATGTAAAATATAACAAAATAACCAAAAAATTAAAAAAAGGAAGGTGGGAATGAGGATGAAAAATGTTTTTTGGCCATCTAATGTCACTCTTGCACCTATTTCATAGGATACAAGGGATCTCAACCTATTTTGATAGAAATGAATTTCATGGATTCAAAATTCATATAATCCCTAAAACCATAAATATTAAAACCCCAAACTTAAAAAATTCTAAAACTTAGAACCCTAGACTCGAAACCGTAACTTCTAAAACTAAAAAGCCTATAATATAAATCATAGAATCTAAAAATCAATAAATCTAGAGGTTAAACCCCCAATATCAAAATCATAAAACTAAAGTTGGATTGGTGTAGACCCCCCTCAACGATGACCCCATGCTCCCTGCCCATGCTCTCTGCCCCCTGCCCCACTACCCCCTGCCCCCTACCCCCCTCCACCCAGACCTTATCTTGCACAGCCCCCCCTGCACTCCCCCCAGCACCCCTAGCATGCAGCACCCCTTAGCTGCACCAGCCCCCCAGTGAGTTAAAAAATATATTTGGAGATGCCCGTGGTGTCTCAAATGACAAGAGTAAGGATTAAAATGGAAATCATAAAATAAATAATTTCAAACATTCTATATAAGTATAAAATACCACACTGAGTTTTCACAGACAGCGCACATCCATTGGAGTAGTTTTATTACAAAACCATAACTTATTTATAAAATGAACAAATTATTTTAACTAACACTAGATCAATATTATAAATTTAATATAAACAAGAAGGAATCGAGAAGGATTATAATTTAAATTTAAAATATTATTGAATTAAAGAGGCTAGGAGTGGGACTCTACCTCAATGGTGTCATGCCACGCACAAGTGGATCCTTATATATATGCTCACATGCGTAAGCATGGGATACGTTTTGTTGCCGGTTTTCTGCATAGCATGCACCAGCCCCCCACCCCCCCCCCCCCCCCCCGCATGAACCCCCCTAACCTTCAGTACCACCCCACCATTCACTTATATAAGACTCCCCCCAAACTAGTACCATCCACCCAAAACCAGTCCCCTCCCCCTACACCACCCCCAGCCCCCTAGCCTGCACCAGCCCCCACCCCCCCCCCAACCTGCACCACCCCCCTGCACCACCCCCACCCCATCACATATACTAACCTCCCCAAACTATCCCCCTCCACCCCCACACAAGTCCCCACCCACACAACCATCCCATACCCCCAGCAGCACCCCCAGCTCCCCTAGCCCGCACCTGCCCCCCTAAAACATTCAATACTATTGTTCAACACTGGAATTGTTTTGTAAATAGAAGATTGAATCATGAATATGTGAATAATACTAATCTATTAATGTATTGAAATAAAATGAAATATATACATATTGATTAAAAAATATAAACTCACAATAATAAGATAGTACATGGAATATATTCATGCTAAAATTATAGAAGCTTAACATGGTCATCAAAAACTAAAATAACCATTTTTATTAACACCTAAACAGAAATCATGATTAGTATGATAAAACAAGATCAAATATATGTGATCGCTAACAACACAAATCAAAATAAATTAGTTACAAAATCTTAAAAAGGATACTGATATTTTTATCTCCTTTAGGGAATTGGAAATAAAGAATCACCATTACTAGGTTTCTCCAAACACAATAGAAGAAATGATGTTAACCTCGTAGACCCTCAGTGGTGCTGAAGTTCCCCTTATTCACCTATTTTTCATCACCAGTAACTCATCATTATCCATCAAACCTAGTTTATTATTAACTACATGTCAGTTAAAAAGATGAACTTGTACATGTAGGCAATCCGAAGTCGATATTTCCCTTTTGAAGCCAACAATGAAAACCGTAGACCATAGGCTGCAAAACACCCATTTTAAGCTCAATATTTCTAATAGGTAAATATTCAATGCAAAATGAATGAACTCAAATATTGATAAAATGAATGAGCTGGTTTTTTAACCGATACCCTGTGAAAAAAATTGAAGGTTCAAGATACAGTGAAAACATGAGGTGTAATGAGCATGCACCATCAAGTAATTGAAAGACAATATAAACATGACATATAATAAAACTTCATATAATGAGAAAAAGGAGTCACCATATGAGCCCTAAAGCACAACATAACTCCATACAAAAAATATGAAGACATCATCAATATAGAAGAATACATTAAGGGTAAATTTTATAGAATGATTTTTTTGGGAGGCTGGAAATTTGAATTACATGAATGAACTATATTTGAAATTATATTAAAAAAAACATTGGTTTGTAGAGTGAAATAAAAAATAAGAGAAAACTAAAATATGATTTTTATATTTTTCAATACAAGTTACAAAATTGGTTGGAGATCATAATTTTAGTAGAAAACAATTAGGATAATTTATAATAAATAAAGATGTAGATTTAGCATGAAATAAAATGGTATTTAATAATTTAGAGTTGTAAATAATCAAGGGAAGGAATCAATAATTTTTTGGGGGAAATAAGTCTTTTTATAATTGAATCAATTCACATTACATTATAAAAATCAGTATTACATGGTAATATTTAATTTAGTTATATATTATGTTATATTTATTTTTATTTTTATTTGATTTTTAAAAAACAATAAAAATTTTTTTAGCCCTTCTGGAGACTAAAATAATCCTCAAAATTCAAATCATGGAATATTGCCACATATTTGAACTTATGTTTCTCCTCCATGTATGTAAATAAAAAACATTTATTCCATAAGCCCATGAAAATTTACAAGTATTTGAGACCTTATATATGCAGGGAAGAGAAAAATTGAAGTCTGTCTGACATCATTGATATCACCCACTGATCTACACCTTTTTTATATTTTTTGTTTCCTGGTTGACTTTTCCCATAAGATCAATATTCTATAATGGAGACAAATCCCGCTTAATCCTACATCATCTTCGAAAAATACTAAATTGACAAGGCTTAGAAAATCTATTCAAAACATAGTAAGAATTAAATTTTGAAACTAAAAAAACATAAGTTATAGTCACATAAACACGAAGACCCATTTAAAAAATAGAACATCACAAGAAACTCTAGGTGATTATATAAACAATTGTATAGAACACACTTCAGAACATAATTTCTTATCAAATTATCAATGAGGAAATAAAATTAAAATAATTGTGCAGAAAAATATTGAAGGGGAAGAGACTAAGTAACAAAACTGAATGAAAATGAACACCCCCACCAATCTAACAAACCCATCCAACCCACCTAACCAACATAAAACACAGTAAAAATACATGTACAAACATTTATCATTAATGCTCAAATGATATAATTTTTTTTACACATTTCATGCTACTCAAATTTTCTCAACCTACATAATTTTTCATTTCTATTGGGCACGTTGAATGTTATGTAATTTTAATTATAGTATCCTTGTAGTATTTGGTTTGGAATTTAATATTTAAATTTATTGGATATTAATATAATGATAGTTATATTTTCAGTTTTTTCAATGGTAAGGTCATGTTTCAGAAAAAATATTCAATATGAAAGGTAAATTAATATTGTTGCTCTAGATATTACATCACATAACCAAACGAAAATTAGATCATGATTGGTAGTAAATGAGAAAGAGAAAGTTAGACATATAGTGAAAAAATAATCAAACAAAATATAAGGAACTCATTTACAACTTTTGTGGCACCAGAACTTTATCTTTTAGTAACCTGTCAAACTGGTGAATACAATCAACTAAAATAGTTGTAGGGGTAATAGGGTTCAGTGTAAAACATGATTGAATTCAAACATATTTTTTATTATTAGTGATAAAATTGAAGACTATTTTTTAGCTTAAAGACAAGAGTTAACATTAGAAGAAACAAAATATGAAGAATCCCGAATATTATGAATAGACAGCTCAAAGTGTTAGTGTATTTGTCTTAGAGAATTGACAGAAAATATGGGAAACAAAAATACTTGTGTTTATTTCAATACGAGGTATATTAATTTGAAAAGGTAATGGAAAGATAATAGATTCCTCTATGAATGGTACTTGCATTAATGTTCTTGTTTTTCGAGTCTGCCAATTTTTCTTCCATCAATTCCCATTCATGCTTCTCTATCTACAGTAAATATGAAAATATATTAGCATGGAAGTTCGGAAAAAAATTTATGCATGCATGTAAATATACATATGTATGTATGTATAACTACTATAAAATTTCGTTATAGCCATAGTTTTAAACCATGTCTATAGGCCAAAAAACCATGGCTATAGGTTATAGCCACGAATCCTACAACCGTGGCTGGTATTAGTGTGGCTATAGGGTAAAACCTATATCCCTAGTTCCAAAGTGTGGCTAAAGACATATAGCCATGGTTTGTAACCCGTGGAATCACCTAAAAACACACATCTCTTATAGCCACGTTTGCAACCGTGACTATAGTTCTATAGCCCCGGTTAGGAACCGCAGATATACACCTATAGATACGATTTAAAACTATGGCTATAAGCCTACGGATTTTGTAAAAAAATCCAGCACCACTCAGCTGGTCTGGCCCCTTGCATTCTCCCCACCACCCCTGCAAATCCCCCCACTCTCCTGCTTACACCCCACCTTCACCTTAAATCCCCTCATGCACCCCTCCCCCTGCATCCCCACTTCCCACCTTGGAAAGACCCCAGTCAGCCCCCTAGATAGACCCCCCTAGAGATATCCCCCCTCTTAGACACCCCTCTCTCTTAGAACCCCCCCCCCCAGGACAAACCCAAATGGACAGCACCCCCCCCCCATGTTAGACACCCCTTGCACCACACCTACTAGTCACCCCCTGGACAGACTCCCAACCCATCTGGACACCCCCTCCCTCCTGGACAGACCCCCCGAGACTACACCTCCTAGACAATATCACCCCCCCAGACAGCAGCCCCCACTGGACCCCCCCCCCCCCCCGAACCCCCACTCTCCTGGAAACCCCCGTGGATAACCCCACCCTGAAAAAGACCCCCCCCCCCCCCCCCCCCCCGCCCAGACAACCCCCTCCACCTTCCCTGGACAGACCCCCCTCCAAGAAAACCCCACCCAGACAACAGCCCCCATTGCTAGACAACCCTTGCACCACCCTTGTTGGACACCCCCCCCCCCTTCTGGACACCCCCTGCCACCTGGATAGCCCCCAGATAACAGCCCACCCTGCACACCCCCTCGACAGAGGCCCCCTAGACAACCCCCCCCCCCCCAAGCTGGACACCCCTTGCACCACCACTACTGGACACCAGACACACTGCTGCACATCCCCCGTGCCCCCCCTTGCACACCTGCACATCCCCACTGCACACCCCCCCCTGGAGAGACACCCCCACTGCGCTGCACATACCCCTTTACACCCCAACCTACACCCCCCTTCTCACCTAAACAGACCCACTACATAGCCCCCCCCCACCCATTCCGCTTGCACCACCCCTTGGAGGTGGAATTTTTGAATGGCACTAAAGCAGGAATGATGCTATCCTGGTTAATAGATGGAGAACTTAGGTGTAGGGAGTCATAGTGACCTAGGTGTGTTATAATGAATCAAACCTGGGTGTGGTATCATGAATCCCCAGTTAACACAAATGGAAAGATAATGACTTTTACTACATCAAGTCGTATACTCTTGTGCATATTTACAGTAATCTACAACTTTCATGTTTGCATCATAGGTTTTATTATAATAATTGAAACTCATTGTGAAAATATACCAAGTCTTTTGGATATTATCTTCATTTAAATATCCTCAATAATTAGAAGAAAACATTTCACCAAAATTGGGGGAAACTAGAATCCCTCTGTGGGAGATTTGGTTGACATATTAGAGTTGTGAAAGAAGAGAATATTTGTTTAAGAGGAGGATGACTATAAAATAATGTGGCCAGGGAGATGGCTGTTTTTCCTGGTGATTAACTTCTTTTTTCAATGGTGTCAATAAAAAGGGTATTTCATATGGAGTGAAGTCCTGAGAAGTACTCTAAATGTTAATTAAATTGTGGTTATGTTGTACAACTTTGATAATCTTATGACTTATTTTGTCATATGAAAATGTTGTGCAGTAGACTTTCCTAAAAGTATTCAAATATATGAAATATGAATTTGTATGACTGTGTTATCAATGAAGATGAGGCAATATAGTCTAATAGGTGGGAATAACACTACCCCCCCATACACACACATCCAATGCACCCCCCCCCCCACCCTATGCACCCCCCTTGCACCCTCCCCCTTGCATACCCCCTGCCTCTTGAAGCCTCCTCCTGCCACTGCACACCCCTTGCATCATCCCCATGCCCCCTGAACCCTCCACGTTGAACCATCCCCCCTGCCCCTGCAGTCCCCCCTTCACCCTCCCCCTTCCCCTACACCCCCTTCCCCTTCCCTTTCCCCAGTAGACCCCCTGCACCCTCCCCACTGCACACTATTTACTCCCTCCACCATGCTCCAGGGATATGATTTCTCTTTCTTGGACCAGCTCTACGGTTCTCCACTATACCATCACCACCTCCTTTTGTGCATTAGGAATCACCCTCTCTTAGTAAGATCTCATAATAGTATAAAATGTAATCTTTTTCCTCTGATATTCTAAATGATTTTGATAATATTTGAGGATATTATAATGAGCTAAAAAAGTAGTTAAAAGTAATAATGATGATATTAGAGAACATAAGAAGTCCTCTATTCCCATGGTTGATTTTCACAAGTTGGTTGGGCTAACGACTACCCAAACAAAGTTGATTAAGAATATTCAATCATTCCCTTCTATTCAAAAAGTTGTTTCTGAAGTAAATTTCAAAGAGCATAAGGATTTTAATAGTCTATATAGATATTTGAAGAATGTTTATACTACCACATCTGAGTTCAATGATATTGCTGTTATGGTTGTATCTCAAAGGTATATGTTCCAACTAGATTGAGTTACACCAATCAAACAATCTCCCTTGTTGCATCCATCGATGGGAAGGAGGTTAAGAGTGCCCCGTTTTCTGTAAATATTGAGAGTATGGCTGGTCCTGATGGGTTCATAAATTAATTTTCTATGTTCAACAGGGAAATAGTTCATGATGAACTCCATAAATCTATGAGAGAGTTTATTCTAAATTACTAAATTCATAATGGAATCATCTCCAATTTTAACTCCCTGATCCTAAAGAAAGAAAATGTTGTGGATGTAAATGATTTCAGACCTATTGATATTGTCAAAACCATTCCAAAAAACATTAGAAAAATTATGGCTTTGAGGTTTGGTCCCATTTCTCCTAGGTTTATCTCTTCAAATCACCCCCCCCCCCCCGAACAGTCCTTGGACACCCCCCTGGATAGCCCCCCCTGGATAGCCCCCCTGGACACCCCACCTGCACCCTACCCCTACCCTACAGACCCCCCCCCCCCCCCTGAACGACCCCCCCAGACAGCCCTTGGAATCCCCCCTTGACTACCCCGCATAAACACCCCACCTGTACCCCCTACCCTGCAGACCCCCATGCACCTCCCCCTCCCCGAACACCCCTTGGACACCACACCTGGACAGCCCCTACAAGAAAATTCTATAGCCATCAGTACCTTAACGTTATTATGAATTAATGAAAAATGAACAATTCCGTGAAACATTTCCAAGAATATTATTTATCAGGCTTAGTCTGAATAATAGAATTCCACCACATAAAACTCAGAAGCCTATAGTAGGATGGTTACAAAAATAAACTTAAGAGACTTATAAATCTAAAGCTAGATAAAAATATCCTGACCTTAAGTACCAAAACAAATTCATCTTATGTATCTTGTTAACCAGGAATTATTTTGGGTGTACCATCTTGATTTTGAGATTCCTAGGTGTGCCTATAAGATCGATTTATTAAATTATTTTCACTCGGTCAGGTGGGACTTCTTATGGAATGCTTTGGATCTACCCGAATTTGTGGATAGGTTCTCATCTTGGGTTAATAGATGTATCTCTACCCCAATGTTCTCGGTGAACATTAATGGAAATTTACATGGATAATTTTCAGGTAAAAGAGTGATTAGTCAAGGGGGTATGCTTTTGACTTTCCTTTTTGTGATTTTCACGGTGTTTTTCTCCAACATCCTGAAATACAGGAGGCTGGGGGTTGGTGCAGTGGCTAGTGCGGGCTGGAGTGGCTGGTGCCTGTGGGAAGGCGGGCAGCATGGGGATGGAAGGGGGCTGTTGCAGGCTGGAATACGTTGCATGGGGCTATTGTGGGCTGGATTGTAGGTGGCTGGGGGCTGTTGGGCATGTGGCAGGGGCTGGTGTGGGCTGGGATATTGGGGTTGGGGGTTGGTGAGGGATGTAACTGGTGGATGGGGCTGTTTTGCAGGTTTCATAGGGCTGTAATGAGTGTTTTTAAGAAGTTTGGGGGGGTGTTGTCTGGTGTGGTGGCTGGTGTGGGATGGATTGCAGGTGAATGGGGGCTAGTGAGGGATCGAAAGTAGGTGGAAGGGGGCTGGAATGCTGGTGGAAGGGGGTCGGTTGCAGGTGTGGGATGATTCGAAGGTGGAAAGGGGGATGTTGCGGGTTGGAATATTGGTGGCAGTGAGCTGAAATGAAGGTGGAAGGGGGATAGTGTGGGCTGGATGTGGCTAGAGAAGGGCCAAATCACAACATTACAGTGGTGTGACCGCGACATGACCGCGGCCTGACCACAACATGACTGTGGTGTGAGCGTAACATGTTTTCCCATTCCAGCGACATCCGCAGGATAATATATTTCGGTCAAGAGTGAAGGGAGAAAGAGGAGGCGAGGAAACAATTCAGTCATCACCCCGCCAGTAGAAATTGTTATTAGTCAGTCTCAACATTTATCACAAGACTCATTGAATACTATCACTACAAACTATCGCGAGGTGTCATCCGGGTGCATGGCCAAATCATAGCATTATCGTGACGTGACTGTGGCGTGATCGCAGCCTGTCCGTGGTGTGTTGGCAAGATCTAACAACATCGGCAGGGAAACATCTTCTGTCCAAGAGTAAAGGGAGCAGGAGGATGTGGGGAAACATTCCGGTAATCACCCCTCTAGAATAAATTGTGATTAGTAAGTCTCAACATTGATCACAAGACTCATAGAATACTATCACTATGAACCGTCGTCGAGTGTCTTCCTGTAGAAGGGAAAAATCATGGAATTACCATGGTGTGACCAGAGCATGACCACGAAATGTTATCTCAGTTCAGCGACATTCATGGGGCAGCATCCTCCAACTTGGAGTGAAGGGAGAAGGATGAGTCTAGGTAACATTCTAGTCATTACCAGGTCGGTAGAAATTGTGATTAGTCATTCTCAACATTGATAATAAGAATCATGTAATACTATCACAGTAGACCACCCCAAGATGTCATGCTAGAGCAGGTCCAAATCATCGCATTACCTCGGTGTGACCGCGGTATGACCACGACATGTTGGCCCGTTCCAGCAACATCTGTGGGGCTACATCTTCTGTCCAGTAGCGAAGGGAGCTGTAAGAGGCGGGCAAACATTCCGGTTGACGCCCCGTTGGCGGAAATTATCATTAGTCAGTCTCAAAATTGATCACAAGACTCATAGAATACTATCACAATGAACCACCATGTGGTTTCTTCTTGGAGAAGGGCCAAATCATAGCATTACCGTGCCGTGACCACGGCGTGCCCGCGGCGTGATCACAGCGTGACCGCGGCGTGATCGCAGCGTGACCGCGGCGTGACTGTGGCATGAACATGTCCTAAAAGCGGCGTGACGGGGGCATGACCGCGGCATGTTGGCCAGGTCCAAAGTCATCCGCAGGGCAACATCGTCTGGCTAGGATCGATGGGAGTGGGAGGTGGTGGGGCAATATTCCAACCATCGCCCCACTGACAGATGACAGGACAGATCAACTATTTAATATGATATAACAAGGGATCGCAAGTGAAGTTTAAAGAGAGCGGCACAATGACAAAAGGTATAAAGGGAAAAAACGATGGAAAATAATCATACACCTTACACAAACCAGTAACAAATTCATTCACTTTTCCTAAAATTGGAAATTTTATTTATTATATTCAAACCGTGAAAAGGAAAGTATCATGGCGAAGGCATATGCCTACTCGGGAAATTTCATTTCAGTTAAATGAGTACGATAAGACAATTTAAATTATTCAAAGAATAAAAAAACTAACTTTCCACAAAACAAACACCAACAAGAGGCACATAAAATACTCAAACCAAATCTAAACATGATACAAATAAATCTCACTACTCTTTGGTCTAGAAGACAGCGCACCTCCGTTGGAGGGGTATTAATAAAAAATCATGGCAATGATTTATTATAAAAACATGAATTTATATATAAAAACATGATGTTATTTATCATATGATACAATTATATCAAAGAACACGTATTCAAGACATACAATTCAATATAATTTAGTAGAAATAAGAAAGAAGATAAATTTAATTCAAAGAATTCTTGAATTAAAGAGGCTAGAAGAGGGACCCTACCACAATGTGGAACCAAACCATCCACTTCATCTCTTGGACCTTTCTAACTAAATGTTGATGCTCCCCCACTGGCTATACACCCCTTCACACACATGCAAGGACACCTAGCCCCTATGCACACAATTCCATGGTCATGAGCATGTGCAAGGTGTTCATTGCACATGTGCGTAAATGCATATACCTGTCTTCACTAACATGTGTATGCATTTATATATATACATGGGTACACATAGCCCCATACGTGCATAATTACAACCATGACTAATTATATCTGACTTTATTTGAAGGTTTATATCTAATTATAGCTGTGATAAATGGAATGTTTTTCCTTCTCACGGAAATGCCTAATGCACAAGATGTAGTCAATTAGTGAGTTCATCGAGTTGGATGGAACTATTTCTACCAATATGAAATCAATCGATGCACCCTACATAACATGAATTGACAAGAAAAACAATGAATATTGAAAAGTGGAATGCTAAGGCCCATTTAGCCATGAAAAACAACAGTGTTTTTTATTTAAATTTAGCATAATTAAATAAAACTATTATAGGTTTAACTTGAAGTGAACTAGGAGAGGGATTGAGTCTCGCATTAAGTGCAAGATTATGATATTAAGTGGTGGATCACCAATGCAAGCAGTTGAAGTAAACCATTAAACAACTAAATAACATGTTTGATTAAGTCCAATTACTTCGTAAGACATAATGGTCGCACCTCAATACACTGGTTTCCCCAGAAAAAATCAATTGATGCATTTGAGATTGGGCCTATCCAGAGATGTTTCAAAACATACCTTTCTTGAATCCTTCCAAATTCATAATCTTCTTTGAAAATGAAAAAATAGAAACAAAATGTGGGGGGTGATGAGTCAAGCTTCATGTTAAAATGAGCATCTGAAACCATTTTGAGTTGTACCTGCATACTTTAAGTTCCAAAAAACTGATGTTTCTCAAGAATCAAGAATTAATCTATGTGTTCGATCAGTAAAATACTGAAAAACAAGTTGTAATGGTTTTCGGAACATTAGATATTAAGATATCAAAACTAATGCCTCATTCAGAATAATGGATGTGATTTCAGTGGAAGGGAAAGAGGTGTGGCATGGAAAAGTGGAAAACAAAATGGAAATTAAGTGAGGTTTAAAAAGTGATTTTTGTATATAAAAAATAATATGTAAAATATAACAAAATAAACAAAAAATTAAAAAAATGCAGGTGAGAATGAGGATGAAAAATGTTGTTTGGCCATCTAATGTCACTCTTGCACCTATTTCATAGGATTCAAGGGATCTCAACCTATTTTGATAGAAATGAATTTCATGGATTCAGAATTCATATAATCCCTAAAACCATAAATATTAAAACCCCAAACTCAAAAAATTCTAAAACATAGAACCCTAGACTCAAAACTGTAACTTCTAAAACTGAAAATCCTAGAATATAAATCATAGAATCTAAAAATCATTAATGCTAGAGGTTAAACCCACAATATCAAAATCATAAAACTAAATTTGGATTGTTGTAGACCCCCCTCAACGATGCCCCCATGCTACCTGACCATGCTCTCTGCCCCCTGCCCCACTACCCCCTGCCCCCTGCCCCCCTCCACCCAGACCTTATCTTGCACAGCCCCCCCTGCACTCCCCCCAACATCCCTAGCATGCACCACCCCTTAGCTGCACCATCCCCCCTGTGAGTTAAAAAAATATTTGGAGATTCCCGTGGTGTCTCAAATGACAAGAGTAAGGATTAAAATGGTTATCACAAATGCAATAATTTCAAACATGCTATATAAGCATAAAATACCACACTAAGTTTTCACAGATAGCACACATCCATTGGAGGAGTTTTATTACAAAACCATAACTTATTTATAAAATAAAAAAATTATTTTAACTAACACTAGATCAATATTATCAATTTAATATAAACAAGAAGGAATCTAGAAGGAATCTATTTGAAATTTAAAATATTATTGAATTAAAGAGGCTAGGAGTGGGACTCTACCTCAATGGTGTCATGCCACGCACAAGTGGATCCTTATATATATGCTCACATGCGTAAGCATGGGATACGTTTTGTTGCCGGTTTTCTGCATAGCATGAACCATCCCCCCCCCCCTCGCATGAACCCCCCTAACCTTAAGTACCACCCCACCATTCACTTATATAAGCCTCCCCCCAAACTAGTACCCTCCCCCCAAAACTAGTCCCCTCCCCCCTACACCACCCATAACCCCTAGCCTGCACCAGCCCCCGACCCCCCCCCCCAACATGCACCACCCCCCTACACCACCCCCACCCCATACCATATACTAACCTCCCCAAACTATCCCCCTCCACCCCCAAACAAGTCCCCACCCACACAAACATCCCATACCCCCAGCAGCACCCCCAGCTCCCCTAGCCTGCACCTGCCCACCTAAAACATTCAATACAATTGTTCAAAACTGGAATTATTTTGTAAATAGAAGATTGAATCATGAATATGTGAATAATACTAATCTATTAATGTATTAAAATAAAAATAAATATATACAAATTGATTAAAAAATATAAACTCACAATTATAAGATAGTACATGGAATATTTTCATGTTAAAATTATAGAAGCTTAACATGGTTAACAGAAACTAAAATAACCATTTTTATTAACACCTAATCAGAAATCATGATTAGTATGAGAAAACAAGATCAAATATATGTGATCGCTAACAACACCAATCAAAATAAAGTAGTAATGAACTCTTAAAAGGGATACTGATATTTTTATCTTCTTTAGTGAATTGGAAATAAAGAATCACCATAACTAGGTTTCTCCAAACACAGTATAAGAAATGATGTTAACCTCATAGACCCTCAGTGGTGCTGAAGTTCCCCTTATTCACCTATTTTTCATCACCAGTAACTCATCATTATCCATCAAACCTGGTTTATTATTAACTACATGTCAGTTAAAAAGATGAACTTGTACATGTAGGCAATCCGAAGTCGAAATTTCCCTTTTGAAGCCAGCAATGAAAACCATAGACCATAGGCTGCAAAACACCCATTTTAAGCTCAATATTTCTAAAAGGTAAATATTAAATGCAAAATGAATGAACTCAAATATTGATAAAATGAATGAGCTGGTTTTCCAACCCATACCCTGCGAAAAAGATTGAAGGTTCAAGATACAGTGAAAACATGAGGTGTAATGAGCATGCACCATCATGTAATTGAAAGATAATATAAACATGACTTATAATAAAACATTATATAATAAGAAAAAGGAGTCACCATATGAGCTCGAAAGCACAACATAACTCCATACAAAAAATATTGTTGCAACATCCACTTTTCCCCTCTTCCATGATTAGAAGTGTTTCACTTCATCAACAGAAAGCCTTTATAATCCTCTCAGAACAACCTGAAAATCAAGTAAATAAGCATTATCCAGGCCTCTATCCAAGTTAATCAAATGAAGATTCAACTAAGCAGGATTATCTTAATCATAAATTTAAATCCTTCAATCATATAGACATTAACAGATAGTCTTCAATAACATTTTCCTTAAACAAAAGCATGATTCCAAAAGGATGATCAATGTGCACCACACAAAAGACAAGTGATTTCTAATTCAATAGGTAGGTCTGATTAAGAACACAAATCATTTTTTACACTACTTTGTAACTCAAATCACGAAATGTAATACAATATAAAATTAAAAATACTACATTTTATAGTGAAAAGAGATAGGGAACTAAAACATGATTTCCACTAATTTGCAACTCCAAACTGAAAAAGTAATACAATAGAAAATTAAAAATACTACATTTTATGGTGAAACGAGATAGGGAAACACAAGTGAATGTAAGGATATAATCATTCATTCTCCTCACACTTACACAAATATAACACTATTAATTTTAAAATAATTAAATAATAAAGGATTGGAACCACAAGTTCATGGAATAAATAAAATAAAAGATTAAAATGATGATTTTAATAAAGGTTTCCCTTATCTAAATCTCTCATTTATTATATAATAATATCTTATAAAAGAAATTTACCTCTAAATAATACCATGGAATGACCCAAGATCTCAATCCATTCACTCTCTCTTTAGCATGTTAGGTTTGGAATTTAAGAAAATGATTATCAATACATTACTTTAACCTACCCATGGCAATTGAGAATGCTTAATCACACATTTATCACCCCTCACTCCCCTACATAATATTAGAAATGAATGAAAATTATGGTAGTATTATGTGTAAACTAAATTAATATATAAAACCATGATAAAATTAAAAGGTGCATATATAATAATCTACTACTCATGTGGAAAAATTCTTATTTCTTAAAAATCACACTAGAGAAATTTAAATAGAAATTCAATTAAATCCATGGATTTTGATGGGGGGATGTCTTCTCAACCACACCATAGTAGTCCAAACAGCCACACCGTATAAAAAAATTAACAAATCACAAACCATTATGACGTATTATAATTTTTTTGAGATCAATATATTTATAAGTGGTAATGAGGTTATTTATCAAATAGCCTCATCAAGGCCATCTTCCACCTATTATATCAGTGTCGATACATCAATCTCATTATTCATTGTATGGGTTACATGTGTCTATCATTAAGGGTTGTTATATATTTATCTAAACTCTAGAATATCCAATATTTTCTTCATACTCTCCCATAAATAATACAATAATATTTAGGAAAATGTTTCCATGATGTCAATATTCTCTCTTTTGAATATAGAAAATCACATTTCTCCATATTTTAACACCCATCAACAGTTTCCCTATGTTCCTCTTTTAGAATTTTAGTAATCCCCAACCAATTAACTCTTTATCTAACTCTGATTTTTCAGTTTCTAATGTTGGTTATTCGATTTTTTCCTATGATTTTAAAGACTCTAATGGTTTTGGAAACAATAGTTTAGGTTTTAAAATAATTTTTCCACTCTTGGGAATAGTCATAAATTTGAGTTGTTAAGGAGAGGTTTAAGTGTAACAAAATTTATCTAAAATATTGAGGAAGATTAAACCTAAGTGGGAATGGGTTCCATTTCCATTTCAATGTTTTATATATCAAATATCAATGATAAAAATAGATAATTAATTTTCAATATATTTTTAAAAAATATTCTAATAATTTATATGTAAATGATTGGACTCGATGTAGACATAAGGATGCCTACTACGCCACTAGGGAACAACGAGGGGTGAATCTTTAGACCCATAAACGGGGATATCGATAGATTAAAACATCTTCTAACACATATAAAAAAATATTTTTTATTTTTTCATGATGAATGGGAGTGTTCTGCATAAAAATATCCTCATAAGTATCAAACATCCGAAGAGGTTCTGCAATGGTCATAGAAGAAGATGAAATGGTATCAGAAAAAATGTATCTAATGTTTCATTTAATGATATATACATTCTGAATTTTTGATTTTTGGATAGAAGATTTACCTTACACATGACCTGGAATAAAAATATTATTATAGATATCAAATATGATAAGGGTGGATCGGTTTGGTTTTCCAGTGATGAATAAATCATGTTCCAAAAAACACTTTTTTTAAAAAAACAAAGAGTTCAGAGATGTTACAAACCATGTTTAGAATAGAATCAAACAAAGTTGAAGGAAAACAACTATCACCTAGAATTATGTCGGCCTGTAATGTTGATGATCGGTAGCATCTATGAATGACCAGCTTTTCACCCTCCCCTGGAAGTGATTTGAGACCTACGAACAGAGTAACCTCTAATTCATAATTAAACATTGAACCTAGAAAGTATGTCACTATGTTCCATTCATGCCAATCATGAATAACCTCCATGCTGTTTTTCATAAACATTTTGCTTTTGCATATAGTTTATTTAGTAGTCCATGGTGTGAGATTATATTTGAGAAGGGAATTGATGACTATTAGAGAATCAATCTCAATTGCATGAAGAGATATGTGATCATACCTGCAAATGGTGAGACCACTAAGAAGAGAACTAGCCTTGGCTAGTAGTTAATCACAGGTTCCTAAATAAATTGATAATTCCAAAATAACAGATCCCCAAGAATTCTTTCCGACACCCCCTCTCCCTCTCATGAAGCCCAAAATACAATAACCATATGTGTTTATCTTCAAACCCTAACTGTGTTGATTCCATTTGATCCATCTGCCCATATTTGTACTGCCTAAACTAATGGAGATATGAGTGACATTGATAAATGGTTTCATATAAGGGGAAATGGTTTTATCCTAACATAATCATATTAGATCGATCAAAATGATCATGTTGTAGAGATATATGCATGATTTGGGAACAGTGCTTCTGTTGAAAGAGTCAGTGATAAGGGTTCTACGGTGATAGAGGTCGTCGGGGAGGGGGCGCTGCGGTGAAAGAGGTCTTCAGGGAGGAGGCGCCATTGTGAGAGAGGTCATTGGGGAGGAGAGCACCGATGAGGGATAGTTTGTCAGGGAGGAGGGTACTACTGTGAGAGAGGGTTGCATGTTGAGATTGTCAGGGAGATCATTGGAAGGAGGATATAGCTTCGGGTAGGAGGGTTGTGTGGTGATAGGGTTACAAAACAGGATTGGAAGAGGAGGGCGGCATAGAGGAAGAGGAGGAGTCGAGGAGGAGGGTTATGCGGTGATAGGTCTATGAATCGGGGAAGGAGGAAGAGGGCTTTGAATCGGGGGATGAGGAGGATCCCGATACAGATTGAAAAAAATGACACTCATGTGGTGTAATATTGATTTATCCATGGAGGTTGAATTAAATCATGGAAATAAAAAAGATATAGCCGCACACCTATAAAACAGTGCCTATATGTCTATGTCTATAGCTTACATTTCTGGTACTATATGCATAGATAGTATATGGAGGGATATTAGGTGAGGTAAAATATTTTTTTTAGTTAAATATATCCATGGTTCTTTTAATAAAGAAAGGAAGGCATCCTACATAAAGATAACTAGAGATCCATCATAGTTTTCTAAAAATGGACATCATGATTATGTAACTAACTTTGAGATATTAAAATCTCAAATAGATAATCTTTCTGGAAAACTGAATAAGTTTACATATGATGTAGTGTAGGATTTCTAGGTACCAACTTCAATTAAACCATCAGTTTTTTCATGCAAAAAAATGTTCTTCAAAGTGAACCCATATCCTGAAATCCGTCAAATTCAAACATAAAAACCCATAGAAAGGAAAGAACACTAGTAATAAATCATCATACAATAAATTAATAATATATAAAATATGCATTTACAAGTAAAAATATAGTATGCATTAATAATAAATGAATAAAGAGAAGAATGTTGTGATAGTACCCTCTCAATCAGGTACTAACTTCATGAGAACTGAATGTTTCCCAAGATTAAACTACTTCATTGATGAAAAACCATCCCTTGAAATTAATAGAAGCAAAATTGTGAAAACTATAGAAAAGAAATCTCAGTGAGGTTACATTATAAAAAAAAGATTCATAAAATCTAGTATAATTGAACCTCTTCACTATATTATGATTAGAGTATTAACAATGTATACTCTAATTAAAACTAATACCTAGAATATGATTGTAGTCACTTCTAGGGTTGTATTCTAGTAATAATAGTTGATTAATATGATGAATCAAACGTAAAACCTACTTATATTGAATGGTCAATAAATAAAATCAGAAAAAATTAAACATGTGTACATAGAGTAATTGAATTTGAAAAAGATGTATGAATGTATCATTATATTTTGAAAAACTGCAAAGAATCAAATATGCACAAATGGGATATGTCTTTATTGACAATAAGAAAATATATCTATAGTTAAAAGGTTGGTCTAAAGGATCTCTAACAGTATTATGAGTGATGTTAATGTGGTTTGCGAGGTGTTTTCCAATCTTCAAAAACAATGGTTGTCAGTGCAGCTAGTATTGTAAGGGATTGCGGGCGGGGAACCAAGGAAAATATGAGTGAAAGTATCCTACATGTTCTGATAGTCATTCTTAACTAGGTGGTGCATGCAGTGATCCTAAAATATTGGTTTATGTGTATTATATCATATGAATCATATTCTTATGATGTTAGTTCATAAAAATTAAAATATAGTGGATTCAATAGTTAAATAAATTACCTATAGTCATATATTTGAAAGATGGAGGTTTACTCCATGATTTTAAAAGAAATTACCTATATTCATATAGTGTGTAACTGAAATTAAAAAAATAGATAGAAATGAGGTTAATTCTACAATTTTACAATTACATACTAACTTTAGAGATCCAGATATCCTATATATTTCAATTCTAAACCCGCATATTTAAATATTGAAATAAATATGAGCCTCTAAATATCAATTTTGAATAAATATAAGTTACACAAATAATATTCAAATATTAATATTTATAAACCTAATAAATATGATATAAAAAATAATATTAAAATATTCATATTAAACTAAATTAACCTTCATGAACTGGTACACATCACTCATCTTCATAGCATTTTAATTTAATGAATCTCCCATAGAAAAGTTCTAATACTGGATAATTTATATCAAATAAATAATAAAATAGTATGTGGATAGTAGTAATAAAAATTAGAATATTGTGAAATAGTATTACAGAAAAAATGATTATCAAGTAGGTACTATGTATAATAGAGCTGCAATAGAAACTGATGGAATGCTGGTTACTATAACTCAGCAAGAAAGATTTATCTATCATCCCTAATAATGGATAGTCCTATGAACAAAATTTTCATATACAATATCATGATAAATAATAATAAACTGAGATGTTATAGTAAATTTTAGGTTAAATAGTTTAGTTAAAGAAAGAGACAAGAGGGTACCTCTTGGATTTCAGTGGAAGAATTCGTGACCAACAATTTTTTTGATTTAATATAATTTTAATATGTACATAATGTTTGGGCTCAGTATTAAGAATGGTGGGGGCTAAAAATTATTTGGGACCACCTTTCTTGGCTGCAAGCTGTGGAATAGAAATCTCGATCTCAAAGCTCTGAATCTGGCTTCAAAAAATGATTTGGTGAATAGTATAATCAAGCCCCCCCAACTTATTTCAGGCCTCCTGCTTTCTGTCTAATAGCATTTTTTACCTTAAAAATATTCCTTGTGCATGTTCCCAAAAAATGTTTTCCCCATTTTAAAAAACATTCAAAAATCAGGAAACAGAATGTGAGATTCCAAAAGCCTGGCCATTATGGTCCTCTCTCCGTAATGGATGAATATAGGAGAGAAATAATTCAGTTTTATGGGATTCCTATTCTCGACAAAATTCACCCTCTCATCTATAATTTCATTTAAAATAAAGGGCATAGATTAAATTAATTACATATGACTAAAAAGGTGATAAAAATCTTCCAATTATTTTTAATTACTAGAAATGAGCACAATTTTGATAAAAAAACATAACCAAATGATTGGAGTCATTAGGGTTTCAAAAATATTAACTTTGTAAAACTAAATGGATTTGGAGTTTGTCCTTAATTATAGAATAAACCATAATTTATTTTAACTATAAAGTATATAGTAAAACAATAAGCAGTAGAGAGATTCTTCCCCTTTGGATTCACCATGAACCTACTGATAAACTGACTACATTAATTTGGTCTAGTTGAAGATAAATACCTCAGGCTTCCTACAGTTTTCTTGTAAAATATGTTTCTTATTCAGTAAAAAATATGAATAATTTGAAATACAGTACTAAATTTCAGTAGATTAAATGAGTTTCATGTCATTAGAAATGATGATAATATAAAAAGTCGTTGGATAAAGATGAACAACTAAAGAATAAATATATTTTAACAGTTTATTTTTGTCACTATGATATGGATTCTTAAAGTTTGTGAGTACACTTTTAGATTTGGATTATTGTTCATATTCTACATTTTTAGATTTGATAGCAAGTAATCTTGATACATCCATGTTTTCGGTTCTCTAAAAATCAGTCAGGATATGTTTTTTGGTGCCTAAATTATACATAAAACCATATGTGGAATTTCCATTGAAAATATATTTATCAAATATTATATTATCGATATTATTTCTTATATAAGGGAAAAAATGTGTTCTAAAAGAATTTTATACAAATGGATAAAGTATTTTTTATTCAGTAATAAGTTTCATTACCATAACATACACACTCATATCAAGAAAACTTAAATATGTACAGCTTGAAGTTATGTCATTATCCACAACATTAGTCCAAAATCCCATAAAAGTGAGAAATTCATGAAGTGAGCTAAGAATGAATGAGTTGATAATTTATTTTATTCCCATATGTATTCCAACCTATAATTTAAGAAAAATAAAAAGTGAACATTTTTTTATATGGTGGTATATAGCATACCTAACAGCAACTGAAAAAGCATCATGTATCTCATGACTTGTTTAAATGAAAAACATAACTCACATGAAATTTTATGGAATAGATAATGTTATATAAATGAATAATTATATGGTATATTTGGAACCAATAAGAAATTAAAGGGCATATGAAAATAATTCTAATTTTTTATTATAGTAGATTTGGTGAAGTTAATTTACAATTTCTCATATTAAAAAGAGAATATATAGTACAAATTATAGATATCAAAAGGGTGTTTTCTATGAAATACATGAGTACTCAAAAATACAACTAAAATTGAAGTAAATCACTAACATTTAAAATTAGTACCAATATTCTAAGGAATGTTATTAGTAGTATTTGAAATATTTCTTCTTTGGGTCATGGCATGGATTTCCTGTTCATATTGTTTTTCTTTTCATTTAATTTTCTTCATGTTCAAGATAATCATTATATACATAATTATGAGTATAGTTAATGTAATATATGTTAGAAAGGAAAATGTGAAGTTTAATGTAATATATGTTAGAAAGGAAAATGTGAAGTTTAATGTTTAATCTGCAAGAAAAAACATGAAATTTATTATTGAATAAGAAAAGTTAATCTTAACTAATGTGTGATAGGATTTGATTTGAAGGATAATATATTATAAGCTTGTAGAAAATGAAAATGTTGAAAGTTTCAAATACTGAAAAAATGACCGGATACCATAGTAAAAATAATAGTATAATTACTATATTATGTAGTTTTAATTAGAAGTATGAAAGAAAATCATAGTTTAAAATTATTTTTGGATAAAAAATTTTATACAAAAAAATTTAAGTGTAGAAATGAAAATTGTCAAATAATCAGTATGAAAAGGGCAATGTGTAAGTAATAAAATTGAATAGAAAAGAAAATATGAAATGGAATGAGATGTTCTTAAAGTGAAGAGAATGTAAGGGGTGAAATTGTAAGAATATTCTATTTATCCCTCAAACATGGAAAATTTATGGATAAAATCATTAGTTGGTCAATAATTCACTGAAACGAACATTTACAACTAACCAGTTGAAGACTAAATGATAAGCCAGATTTTTATGTAGAGAACTGTTAATGATTAGTACATAAACTGATAACCCAGATTTGTATTAAAAAAATTGTAATTCATTTAAGAAATAACATGATTGTCATTATAAGTGTAGTTTTCCAAATGAAAACATGACAAAGTACAAAATTTTTGGTAAAAATATATGGATGAATGGAAAATGATAACAAAAAACTAAAAAAATTGGGAATGTATATTTTATAGGAAAAAATTTATAAAATTTCACAGCACATAATGTTGAAATTGAAATAAAACATTATAAAATGTATTCCAATGGAATAAAAATGGATAAAATTACAATATTTATAATGTATATTTACCCTTATAATTAATAATATATAATATATAATTCATACCTGATTTATTGGTTGAATGTAAGGTATTGACACTGATATATTTTTTTAGATCTAAACTTATTAAAAGGTCGATATGAAAAGTTTTGTAAGACATGGATGAATGTATTCTAAAAATATGCATAAATCATAGGATCGTGAGAGATAAAATCACAACTTCAGATATTCAAATTAATTTAAAATAATCATACCATAATTATAGAGAGTATCATGTATAAAATAGATATATTTACATTAGATAAGTTGAGAAGGATGACAAAACATCTCATCCGAATAGTTCATAGATTTATGAAGTGGGTGTAATTCATAAATCCCTGCAAGACATCAAATAATGGACTTGAAATTCAATATTAGAGTCAATATAACATTTGATCTATGAATGGGGAATAGAAAGATTCATGGAAAGCTTTTGGAATAGAAAAAAATTAGGGATTAAAAATGTGAAAAAATTGTGGAGGTAGAGGCAGAGTCATAGAGGGGAATAGAGGTGGTTGTTGGCCATGAAAAAGTTGGATGTAGTGGATATGCATTCGGAGAAGCCGGAGATAGAGGATCCACGGAAGGAGCAGCCAAAGGCGGAGGATCTGTAGGTGGAGTATCCATAGGTGGAGGATCCAGAAGAATAATGGTGTTAGGTATAACATCATGTGCTATGAGTAGGGTGTTACCCATGGTGGAGCCCAAGGGGAAGTAGCTGGATGTGAATGATATGAAGGTCGAGGAGTCATAGGTGTTTCTACCGAAGGTCGAGTAGCCACTGGAGACGAAGACATGAGTATGGGAGGTAGACAAAGCCAATAGTCGATTTGGGGAAAGAGATTGGAGGAATCAATTTTTAGTAGTATCCCTAGTATAGGGAGAGGGAAATCGTGATCGGGAGATGGATGATGTGGATGCAATGGAAGCCTAAGATGATATATTTAAGAGAAATAAGGAGAGGGTGACACGTGTGAATAGAAAAAGGCTACTTTAGTAAATATATAGATTTAGATATGTTATTAAATTATATAAAATTACTAAAAACCTATCTTCATCCATGTAATTTGTAAATTTTAATAAATATCACATTTTTTCCATTAATTGAAAAATTTATAATTTATAACTAAAATATTGACACTTATTTGGTAAATACATTGTTAGTGAATTTTGGGTTAAAGGATCATTTTTTCACACCACATTCACTTATATTATAATAAATATCGATCAAAAATGGATTTTTATATTATAAATTAAATATAATATTTAGGAATTAGATGTTATAAATTATATAGAAAATTTAAATTTAATTTATTCTTAATGGAAAATTAACTTAGTCAGAAAATTAATTACCATAAAAAATTCCAAAATTATAAAAATAAGGAAACCTAGAAATTTAGGGAAAAAAACAATAAAAAAATGTGTTTTGATTTTGTGTGATTGACTTGTCTCTACTATATACTTCCCATTATTATTTATTGAATATTTTTCAGAGCATTATATAATTGAGACCTCTCAATAGTGAGTAATTTTGAGTATTTATAAGAATTACACTCCTCCTTAACTAAAAAATTGCACTCACTTAACAACCATCAATTCTTCAAACCTCTCAATAAATTTTGATTGACCTAAATATTCAAAAAAAATCCCAAAAATTCCTCCCATAATACAATAAATCTTAGTTTGGTAATAAAGTAAACCAGTCATGGTTTTAGTGAGAACCTAAAAAAGAAAACATGAACATTGTGTAATGTTATTCTACAAGTGTTATTTATTACATTATGCACCCCCATCCAATTATTATTATTACAATATTATGTAATTAACATAGTATCATCCATATATAAATAATTTATTATGTAAAGTCTATAGCCTACAAATTTTAACAAATCCATCGAATGTATTATGAAGTCATCATTCATGTGTACGACAAACAATTTCCTCGAGAAATATTGTTGTTCGTTCTTCCACTAAAACCCTTTGAGGTTGGGAATAATGATGGATTTATAGATAAAATATGATATATAATAAATTTATGATGTTTTTATTCTTCTATAAAAATTATAAAACACATACCTTCATAATTTCAATTTTTTGTAATATGATAAATGTGTTCATGTGTGTGGAATACTAGCACTTCACGAATCGATGTGATTCATTAACAATTTACATGGAATATATTAAAGATGTGTTTTATATAAATTTAAAATTTATATATATGAAATAATAATGATATTTAAATTTTTATTCATATATACATATATATAATTTACATTTCTTTCTATCAATACGACATAAAAATGGAAACAACATTCATCTGTACTTACCATCATCCATCTCCATTAATGATGCATTTAATTTCATGTCATTATATTTTATGGTTTAACATAAAAATATATATAATAAATATATATGATATTTACATTTTTTATTCTATATATAATGAAATCATAATTGTAGTAATATTAACCAAAAATAAAGATTCAAAAAATACTCTAAAAACATGTAAATTAACTTCGGGAAACAATGAATATAATGAATGATTATTAACAAAAAAATAAAAATCTATTATAAATGGAAGATAAATGAAATTATAAATATTAATACGGTTCTATTATAGGTTAATATTATGTTTAAAACCATTATATATTAGTTTAATGTGATTTCTACCAAATAGAAGTGTATGGATATGGATTTTATCTAAATTTAAATTCAATTGAGTTTTCATTGTTATTATTTACCAATTCACTTTTATGTTCTGCATATACATCCCATTCATTAGGTAATATAATTAAAACATTATTTTTAAGGTATTTGAATTTTCAATCCAAAATATCTCCCCTAATGGAATTTTACCTAAAAAATACCAAATTTTTATAGTTATTGTTTTATATAACTTTCATTTATAACTATTAAA
The DNA here is from genome assembly GCA_963277665.1 of Viscum album. Classification (NCBI taxonomy): domain Eukaryota; kingdom Viridiplantae; phylum Streptophyta; class Magnoliopsida; order Santalales; family Viscaceae; genus Viscum; species Viscum album. Next base: position 1,912,895,439 of record OY728125.1, on the reverse strand, counting down.
TTTCTCTAGAAACAATCACTGTATTTTAATAACTTTTAATTGGATATCAAAATTCAATTAAAAATTCTTATTAATTTTTAATGTATATGATTATTTCTTAAACTGTATAACATTTTTACCTATGGTTTTGGGATAAAACATATTGAATAATTGGAGAACTGTGGATTAATCCATATCATTTACTCAATACTAATATTATATTACAAGGAACATTATGAATATTTTAAATTGATTATTATTTATATGGGGAATGAATTTTATAGGTATGACTTTGTTTGGTGACAAATTAATGTATGACCCTACATTCATCGGTTGTCTCATGAGATGAAATCAGTTGGCTATGAACCCATTGTAATTGTAACCATTTTTTTTTTCAAATTATCTGTTTTAAAGATAATCATAGTAGTACCTTTTAAATTGTCTTCAAAAAAAAAGATGAACTTTTAACTAGCATGATTTATATTTTCATGGGGATAAAAACATGATTCAAATGGTATCTTGGTCCGAAAAATATGATGTCCCATAATTAAGCATAATATCCATTCAGATTCAGTTTTTATTATCCATAAGGTTTTTTCTATGATATTGTCAATATATGAGTTTCATATTCATATTATTTATTATACAGAATGTGTCTTCTGTTATTTAACATTCCAAATTTATTTCTTCTTATCTATTCAAGTAGTCAAATTAATTAAAATAAATATTTGTTCATTTATATAGATTTTCGTATTAGTTATGCTTATTGATTCAAGATTAATTCCATTGTACATAACTCTTACTAAGAATTTGTTCTCAAAGTTATTTTATTTACATTAAGATAGATTCTATGAAGAATAATATAACTAATATGTAGTTATATTATTGATGGAATAAATTTGTTCTTCAAAAAATAGTGTTTCCATTTGTGCATTCAAATGTAATGCATGTCTCATGTATGTATCTATTTTACTAAGACTAGTATATTATTTGGATTATTAGGAAGTTATTCATATTATATAATTCCAACATAGTTGTATAAGGCACTGGAATTGTGTTTCTTGGTATGGGGTTTCCATAGTTTTTATCATAGAAAACTTACATGAAATATTAAAAACTGGATTTTAAAAAACATAGATTATTGAACATAAACCTAAGGTTGACTTTGTGGATAATTATTTAATAACATCATAATGTTTTAATAATGTATATATAATTTGGTTTTCCTTTAAAATATATCCATTTATCAATAATTAAATAGTATGGGTTTCTAGCACAGATATATCTCTAATGAATATTTTAGAAAAGTGTATGTCCGTCTTGACACAACTGTAACACAGTACACGATAATAGACCTTACTGCACACCTAGTATGATACTCCCATGGGATGTTCATAGTATAATTCAAAATTACTTTACATACCATTATTATGGATTTTATTAGATAATGATAATGAATCACATAGATTAGAATATAATCCAAGGAAGGACATATACAGAAATAAAAAAAACAAGTATATGTGTATTGGGATTCAAAAGTTATTAAATTTCAGAAGTATTCTTACCATTGGTATTTTTTATACACATCTTGTAACATCATCGGATTGTACTACAATCATATGTATTTTATCAAACATAAAATTTATAGATACAATCACAGGATTATGATTTTAGGATTTATCATCGATTCAAAGATGAAAACACCACAAATTATGTTTTATTGGGTGATAATATTTCACGATTAAGGATATTTTGGAAAAAACAATGGATTTCTTATTTTTTAGCGGAAAATGTATTTGAGGAATAGAAAATATAGCTTTTATTGATATGATTTAAAAGGAATCCTTTAGTCGTAATATGATAATTATTGGTATTAAATTAATATTAATATAATATTATTAGAAATTGTAAAATATTTATTTTGAAACCTATATTTAAAAGTTAATTTATTGATTAGTATTATTTCAACAATGACCATGATTGTTTTTAACATTATAGGAGTTATGGTAATATATTTTTTAAAAAGTAAAAACAATATACTGGGTGAGAACCAATCATATCTAATTAGTCTATAGTGCCTAAAACCAATGAAAATGGATGATAAGGGTTTAATACCAACCATTAATCTAGATATTTTCCAAGTTATAATACCTCTATTTTTAGATAATCTATTTGATAAATACTATTGTAATGTTGAAGCAGCATTATTAATTTTTAGGTGTTAAAATTAATTTATTAAATTGGATGAATTATATAATAATATTGGTTATATATTATATTTATATATAGATAAAATGATTTAATCGAAGCATGTCTATTAGATGAAATTTCACATAGAAAATAAAAATTCATCAACAAATTATATTTTATTGTATTCTTATATAGTAATTGATTTCATCATCATTTTAAAATGATATTGAACTAAAATTCTATCTCATTACCATTATTTTTTATGATATCGATTCATTTTCACACCTATTATATTTATGGTATTGGGGCCCTTAAAATTTCTATTATAATTAATTTTCTTCTGATTAATAACCTCAATCAATGTCAATAAATATTTATGCTTTTCGACCTTTTACATATCTAAAATTTATTTCAATGATCCCATCAACAGAAATGTAGTTATATGTTATTCAATGTGACATTTGTAATTTCCATTATATCTTATTAATATGATGTTTTTCCAAACCATAATATGATGCATGTTTCTCATCATTGGTATTTACAAATATTATACCTTAGAATAGAATGTTCGTGTTTAAATTACGAGGATGTAATTCATTTATGTTGGGTGGGATGTATCACACTATTATTTAATAAAAAATAACATTTTAATTGATAGATTACTAGAATAAAAACATTTAATACGCCTAAATTACACACCCAACCGATTTTACCTTGCATTAAATGCAACAATGAATTTATTTAGAAGCATTGATTAATAGAATGACCGAGTTTTACTGAACCACAATGTATTATTAATATTATTATTGAAAATAATAGTTATTAATTAGTTGTTTTTTTGTAACATAACCATACGATTAACTAAATTAAAAAAATACTCATATTTCACCCATTTTCTAATTGTCAATTGATTATTAATAAAATTTAATCATTTAAAAGAAAAAAATGTCTTCTGGAGAATAATATATTTTTAATAATATGATTTATTCATGCATGGAGAAGATAATTTAAACCAATATTTTACTACTATTATAAAATTAATTTGAAATTATAAAATTCATTTATAAAATTATAATACAGAAATTATCTTTGGGATAATTTTTTGGATTTTTTATAAAAGTTTCATTTTTTGATAAATAGTTAAAAATAATATATTTTAGTTGAGATTTATCTTTCTGTCTAAATAATATATAATTCTAAATTATATTTTTATTTCATTTTAATTTAATAATAGTAATATTATAAATATATTAATCCAACTTATGTCATTCAAATTATTATCTTATTATATTTCAATATGAAAGCTTGTATTCTTTTACAGTATCTCACATAAAAACCCGCTTTCCCATCATATCTACGAAATTAATTTCACAAACCATCCTAGATACCCTGGTTACTCAATAAACAAGCTTAAACAAACATTTCCCTAGGGAAGTTCTGGATCCCCATGGGTCGACCACAGACACCTATTATAATTCAAACTAAAAGGGGGCATTATGTTTCCACAAGAAATGTAGAAGTAAAAGAAAAAAGACAATGCCCATAACAAAAGAAACTCCATAGGAATATGTTCCAGAAGACAAAAATTATTTACATAAAAAATTTCTACAATCTATAATACCATAAAACAAGAAGAATACACAAGGCCTAACTCATACACAACTCACGAAGTCTACAATTCGTTAGCTAGAACCGCCTAAAAGAGATCTCATTCCCTTGCTTGAACTTGGTAAGAGGTAATGTAAAAAATCTGAAAGAAACAATAAGGGTGTGAGCCAAATCCCATTATTATTTCACGATAAGTATCTATATACATATTCAATTATAATATTTAAAAAGAAACTACATTCAGTTTTCCAATAAAAAGGTCTGGCATTTCAGTAACAGATTTAAACAAATCATGATTTACCTTTCAAATGATGAAAAAAATATAGCAATCCATTATTCAAAATTAAAATGATGAAAATACATTTCATAATATTGTATTTTTATTTAAACAAATGGAAATTTATAAAAAATAAAATTTTCACTGATATGGCTTAAATAAAATGTTTTATAAAAAATAGATTATATAAATTATAATGGCATATAAAACTGATTAGAAAAATAGAATATATGCATTTGAAACATGGATAAGCTATTATAATTGTTATTCACATAATAAGGTACAAAATTAAAAGTCTATAAGGACCCCTCAATAATAGGGAATAGAATAGTGTAGATAAGTCCCATTGAAAACTGGAAAAATAGGGCTCATCACCATCACCTAAAAGATGTGATTTATAGAAATGATGTTTTAGAATATTTTAAATAAAAAATTACCATACAAATAAATCATTAGGTACCTATGGATTTCGGGTTCTCATGTTCAAAAAAATGGGAAATTTATTTTAGGACCTCGTAAAATAAAATTCAATCCCATTCTCAATTTCTAATTTGTAAATTTTCACTCAAAATCCCTTAATCGGGTTTAAATAAAAATCATCTCTTTTATCCAATATGAAAACCTAATATTTATATCAAAACATTTTGAATTCATTTTATTCACAATTAGGGATTTGAAACTAATTCATTCAATTTCAAAATAAAAATTAAAAATAAAATTATAAATTGAATTTGTAAATAAATTAAATCAATTTTATAACAGACCCAAAAAACACTAGAATTGGGATTTTCACAATTTATCATCAAATATATGTCACATTGTATATTATAATTTTTAAAATTTATATTTTTATAAATACACACAAATTCACTAGAATTGTTGGCTTCCCAATATAATGCAAAATACCTATTTTAAAACTCCAATCCAAAAGAAGTGGATTTTGTCTAACAATGAAATTGAAATCAATATTTTTAAAATCAAAAAAAAATCATTTCAATTCAAACCATTGAAATTAATCAAAAAAAATAGGTTAATATAGATTGGGAATCAAGATAGATCCACCTATATTTTTTCTCATGGAAACACAAATCATGTGATGTACCATCCAAAAAAACTCACATATGATCTTGGAACTCAAATGAGAAACAATATATTAAACCACAAAGTTTAGATCCATCAATTAAAAGATAATTTATCAATCCTCAATGAGGAAAATAGAATTATTCTGAGAGACATAGGGAAAACATACATAGTACGTCACACTACGATCGTATCATATATCAATCCCAAAATAAAAATTCACAAAGGGGTTAGAGGATATCACAATCTCATGGGGAAGAATCTAGGTCATGAGAATGGAATCTTGGAATATGAAAAAAAAATAAATTTCAGTAGTAATTCCTGGTTAAAAAAATTCTAGGGGTTTTACACGAAGTATAAACCCATTATACATTGTTTATTTGTAAATTCTCATATCCTCCATAAAACACATAATGTCAACAAAAAAATTAATAATTTCCTATTTATTATTTAAATAGTGTGTAACCATATTACATGTCATGTAATTATTCATGTGGATATAGAAATTAACTGTTAAAGATGAGAATCCAATGAATATATAAATTCATCATTATAGGTTCCCTATAAATTCCTTATAATCCCTACACAAACAAAAAATAGAAAAACATGAATAAGATGGAAACGCACCTATCAAAATAGTAATTGGATGTTGCATCCTACCCACCATAAAACTTTTTGTCTGCTCAATGATTATGAAAAAGCTTCCATTCCATAAAAGTTGAGTCCATTTTCCTCTCATTGGTGGTCCCCTCTCCCGCATCTCATGGGAATCATAATTGTTCATCTATTGGGCACAAACTGATGGTATTGACCACTCATGAAGTGCAATAGTTTTTAGAATCATATATCATAACTAGATGTTCCATCGTAGATAAATTAGCCTCAAATTCAATATCACTACAGCTCATAACATGAGGTGGATTTGATAGATACATTCGATGATGAGATACATGGAATATTTTATGTGTCAACTTCATCCATGGTGGTAGTTCCAAATTATAATAAACATTTCCCACTAACTCAACAACCACTAAAGGTGCAACGATATGAGGTCCAGGATTCCCTTATCTCCCAAGATGTCAATAACCCAATTTGGGCGAATCATTCAAAAACAACTATGAACCTAATGATAATTACAATGTAATGTTACGTCAATAAAAATAATACTTATATCATATTTTTGTCATCAATATCCCTTAATTAATCAACAGAATCTTCATTGTCATCTCCTAAACCAATCTTGTTCCAACTAAGGAACTTTCACCAATCTTCAACTAGGACAATGGTGATTTAAAATTCCAACTATACAAGGTCGATAAAGGATCTATTTTGATCTTAAACTGTTAACTATTCCAATAAGAAAACACAATCATCCCCATGGGATCATGCCAATCTCCATCAAATTTGAAAACAAAAGCAGAGGGCAAATCCCCATGAATTTGATTTGATCTATCTAATAGAACTTATGAATCTGTATGATATGACATACTCAAGCAGACATGAGATACCAATACCTCTTCAAGGCATTTACAAAATGAGAAGTTAGCCAAGGAAACCTATTTGATAAAATAGTTTTGGAACTTCTTGAAACTGAACAATCTCTTTCATATAACGGTTTCCTAACTACTAATATTTGGTTGTTTCATTAATGGGTATATGGTGATCAGATTTTTTCTTCAGATTGATCACATAAATTATTTCATTATTATTTATCTAGGTATGTGGGAACCCCGGATATAATATCTATAGATATGTCACCCCAATTCCGTGCATGGAAAATAAGAGTTTGAAGCAATCCAAGAGATTTTTGGTTCCCGTACATTACGTAATAAATGTATAACATTGAGAAAACAACTATTAAATTCCATGCCTCGTAAATGGACACCAGAAGTACCATTTCATGTTATAGAGAATCTTCAGGGTCCCTGGTTACACTACCCAATAGGATAATTATTACTCTCCCATCTCAACCTTCATTATTGAAGGCAAAACAGTAAAGGCATTCTAAAATCATAGAATACCCCCTGTGAAGATCAAACCACTGGGATATTGTCTCTTAATTGCAATGAGATACTTTAAGCTCTCAGAACTCAACAACAATATGATATTCCTAAAGAATCATTTTAAGAAGATATGATGCCAACTGAACACTTTCCTTGAAAACCTTGTCCCTTTCTCTTCAACTCAATATTAAACTGTGAAAAAATATCCCTCAAGTTCAACTCCCCAAAGGATTCCTTCACTACTTTGGTGCGAAGCTCCCAAAATATAGAATCTACAGCAGTATTACCATTCCCATAATTAATATATATGTTTAAATAAAAAGACCACATGTATTCCAATAAACTCCATTAATATATATTTAGTTATTTTTAGAGAATATATAACTCACTCTCTTGTTATTAGAATACATGGTAAACCCTTCTCCATAATGATAATGTCCCAAACAATTAAACATGTGCATTACAGATGCTGGTTCAAGGTCATGGTTTAGATAAATATTGTTGTGTTTTCTTTTATGATGGGAGCTATAAACAATGGCATGATCTCCCTATATAAGAACACAACCCAAAACCAAACCAGATGCATCACAGATGACCACATATCCCTGTATGGCCTATGGAAGAGTCAATGTAACATCCAAAGTAAATAATTAATAATACATTTTCATTTTTATTAATATCTTTGATTTAAATATTAACTTTACATTATAGTGGATGCTATTTTTGATGGCATACCCTAAATGAAACAACAGGTTTCTTTGAAGTCTATTTTTACACACAATGCTGAGTCATACTAAATGATAATAATATAAATTTATTTTAAAAGGTAGTTAACTCCATGACATTGTATTGGCTGGAATTAATAAAAATAACTAAAATATGATTATAAATGTTTGAAATTTTTTATATATTTATCCAATACAAGTTACATGATTAAAATTCTAATGAATACAATTTTGAGCATAGATACATTAATATTCATTAAAAGGTCAATTTACCAACTCTTAATGGAGAAACCTATTTAAATATAATTTTTGTCACTTTTACATTATATATTTGAAAAAATAAAACTCTTCTTTAGAATCTAGACATAAAAATTTACTTTGTGTAAATGTTTTTTATTTTTCTGATAAAATTCAATTTTTCATGCATTGTAAAAATTACTATATTTTAATTAAAAACTTATTTTTTATGAAATCTATTTATTTTGATATATTATATTTTTAATTGGTTTGAAATTGTAATTAAATTATATTTTTACTGTTTAATCCTATATTGGGCATAATACATAATTTCACTTTAATATTGGACATAAACAATTGTCAATCATCTGACTATCATTATTTCATAAAATCACGCTTTTTTTGACAATGGGAATTAATTTCAAATTAATTGATCCAACTTCTATGTTTTTAATTTAAAAAAATATACATTTTTTTGATTCGGAATATCAAATATAGATTAGGCTTAATTGTTTATATTTTTCTAAAAAACATCAATTTTTGATGAATTATGAAAACATTGTGTATTAGTTAAAAATATAACATTTTCATTTAAATGAAATTTTACATCTTCTGTGTATTAAATTTTTAAAATCCTACAAACATGTTTTTTATTAGTAAGTAATGTTTTTTCAATAAGATTAAAATAATTTTTTTGTTAATACTAACTTTTATCTTTTATATACCGTGGTTAAAGATAATTAGCGTAATTCAAGGTAAAAACAATATTATATAAAGAAAAAATATCCTTTAAAGTTGTCCTAACCATATTGGATGAGTAATGGCTACCCATGATAGTCAATGGGTGAGACTTTTTTTCCTTTGAACGCCACATGGGTATGATAATGATATTAATAACTTTTCATTTAAACTAAAAATAAAAAAAATCATAAACAGGTATTGTTTTGCTAAAACAATTTTTATTTGGGATTATATAATTTATATATTTGACTATAAAAAATCATTATATATATAAAAAAATTCATAAATCATGTATTTTATTCACAATGTTTATACATCAAATAAATAAAATCAATTATGACACAATAATTTTGTAGTGGTTACCTCCTTAATTAATTATTTAAATAAATTAGATTATAAAAAAAAAACAAATATCCCAAAAACTATCAAATTATTTTTAGATGATTTTTTTTAACAAGAGTCATATTATCTTCTATGTTAATATGTTTTGGTCCTTTAGAAACTGAAAATCATTATATAATAAACTAATATGTTCAGACATTCATAAAGGGCCACTCCTCCCCCCATCTAAAAAGCCCTCATCTCTAACTCATTAGTCACACCTCTCAAGATCCTTGGATCATCCAACCTCTACATGAGTAAGCAATCATGATCGCTCACCTCCACCCAGAATCCTTAACATAGGCATTAGTCACTTCAAGAAATCCTTTTGGTTCAAACCAAAGGGTGTTACCCGATTTATAGGTAACATATTCTTATAAGCTCTTTCCTTTTATTTTACTTATCCAACCCACTAAATTCTTTTAATTCCTTTATTTTATAACAAAACCAATATCCTTAGTATACTAGGTTTTTTTAAGAGAATTATTCAAAATAAATTTATACACACCTACATCTAATGGGTAAAGAATATACAGTTTCTGTGGACGATGAACTACTTTATCAAGAAATGATGATTGTTCAATCACCTCCTTCCACCTTTTATGGTGGATATTGTAATAGAACTGTATTTATATGTGATATATATAATATTTATATTGTCTCTATGCTTCTTTATTTTTCATTTATAGGATACCTTTATGGTTTTAATAATGGGTAATCACGATAATTTCATTTGAAGAAGTGCACACTACTGTCCCCCTTAAAATGGTATGACTCGTTTGTTCCATACATTAAATTTATATAGGATAGAGTTAATGAAATTATATATGATTTTATACTGGAATTATAATATACCTATTAAACATTATTTTTTTATTTTATTAAAAATATGAAATAGAAACGAAAGTGGCATTAATGTGTACGTACGGCTTACCGTCTCCATGGATGGTGGATTTATTTTCATACCTCCAAATGTTTTGTACAATTATAAATACATATATATAGTAGATATATGATATATATGATATCTAAATCATTAATATCATTCGGTAGATAATGAAATTTTGACCACATGGACAACTTTTAAATATATGAAGTTCATTTTTGACACAAGTTCCAAATATCGACAAAATGACCGTTATTTAAATAATTGATTTAATAATGTTTATAACATGGTAATAAGTTATATAAAAACCATAATAAACATGAGAAATGTTCATATTAAATTTGATAATAAATTGTGTTCATTATTCAGGAGATTAAATAATGAACAATTCACGTTGGACCTGAGATAAGGAACTCGTCTCAATCTCCTTTCATTGAGGAATATTTTTTTATTACATGGATTTAATTTATATAGTGTATAAACACATTTTAATTTTCATTTCATTCAATTGAGATCTTTTTCTCTGAGGTGTTTTACTAAATGTCAAAAATGGATGTATTTTTTAACCTAAGCGATGACCACAACCTCTTCTACAACCATGATTATTATTTGATCTATGTCTTCCTTAACGAGCCATAATGTTTTTAAAAGGAAATTAAACAACTTATACACTTTTACATATTTTGTTATTGAAAATGGTTTTGATAATATATTTATAAAGTCAATATATTTAAATGATGTGGAAATGTTATCTTTCATTTATGTTTTCTATATGTAATGAATATGTTATGGTTTTGGGAAGTGATTTCTTATACGGGTGGTTCCATGATAAACCTAGGGAGCGTGAGCCCATGATATCTCTCCAATGCAATGGGTAATGTGACAGAGGTAATCATGAATGTTTGTCCTAAGATATTAGGAGAATATTCAATGATGGGTAATCCAAATGTGACTCCCTACACAGCTATGAAAGTTGCAACGTAAGTATTTTATAGATGACACAAGTTAACTTTATGATTTGTGATTACTATCACTTATTTAAAAATATTATAATTTCATGATTTATGTTAATGATCTTATTTTATGTATGTATTGATTAACTAATGTTTTCATTTATTATTTTATAAGTCTTACTTATCTTTTTATGATTATCCCACGTTTTGAAATGTTTTTTCACAGGAGTTAATGATGAATATGGTCAATTATAGGATCACGGAAAAGTCATGCAATCTAAAATATGGAACAAGACATGACTCATTTTTTCAAGAGTTTTTATTCTATGAAAACAATGGAAAATGAGCAGAAGTTTTTACTTCGTAATTTTTGTGAAGTAATGTAATATTTATGGAAAAATTCTCTAAAACATTAAACTCGAAAATATACTTAATGTGAATTATCCATTTAATTCATGATTATGTAATGTTTTAAGGTCATTCCCTTATAGTCAACACCACCGTAGTATTTATTATACATTTCTGCTCAATAAAATATTTCTGACATTTTTAGTCATATGAAAACATTACTCCCTTCTTTGATAGAATAGTCATTAGTGAAAAAAACATCGAGAAGTACCTAACAAACCGGTGATAATATCTGGCTAATGAAAAGAATCTCTTAAGGACGATAACATTTAATGCTAGCCCCCCAAGTCATAATAGCCTTCAACGTCTCAAGAATAGCTGATATACTCTATAAATTCACCACATTTTGCAAGAATTTCCCTTCCTGGATCCAAGAAATCACAATTCAAAATCATTGAATATAACCAATGATTTATTAGAAAACTAAAAAATATTCATAGATGATCCAAACGATCCTCGTATGTAGTTTAAATTAGGATTTCATATAGAAAAACCATCACAATATTATATTTATACTCATGAAAAATTTTATTCACTGACACCATTAAGAATTCAGTTGCATTGGTTAGACAAAGGGCCATAACAAGTTACCCATAATGAGATTACCTTATCTGAAATGTAGTTTTTGGATTGTTAGATTCCTTTGTCCACAGTTCATGGTTAACAGAGTGATGATAAATATTCGAGAACTACTTCTCCCCTTTCAACTATTCAAAAATATCATCAATCTGGGGAAAGAGAAAATTTCACTTTACCGTCACTGGATTGAGGTTTTAATAATAAATTCACAAATGAAATATACTATCATATATATTAGAAAAGGTAACTGGGGACACACAATGTGACACGCTCATGAATACAAATCCATTCTATAAAATATTATTCAATTCAAACTTCCAAACATTCAGTTTATCTAGTTCCATGTAGTTTGAGGGAATGGAAACTGGTTAAGTACCAAAAATCAAGAAAATTTTATACCAAACCTCACATGCCAGGGGAAATCCAGAGATGTCCAAAGGAAACATGTCTATAAAATTGACATGAAATGAATGGATATCATAACTCAATGGTTCCTACTCTATATCAATGTAAAATATAGATATGACATTTATTGTCTTCGGATAAGAAGATCAGTCGCTGCTTGACCTTAGGTCAAGTCCTCTTGGAATTCATGGCACACACCACTAGGTGTATTAAAAGAGACCCGTTGAAGATAAAAAAAATATGTGATTCATTTTGAAATAGGCCAATCCATCTTAAATAACACATTATGAATTATTTTTCAAGAACATGAAAACACCATCAAATATCAACATATGACATAGAGAAAACACCAGAAGGAATATATCAACCATGATCTCTTTTTGTACCAACAGGTGTAGTAATATCCATTGGAAAAGATAATATCATCTTAGAGATATTGGAAAGTTATAAATCATGGGTTTAAATAGATGAGTGAGAAGTAGTAGTACAAATTGAACTATCACTAATGTCAAAGCTATTGAAATGGTACCTATACCAGTCATTGGACTCAAATCCACTTCCTATGTAGACACTTACTAATTGTATAAAATCTTGGTTCTGGATTTTTGTGTCTAGAACTCATTTACACATGAAACATCTTGTTTCCATATAGTTTTATATGGAGTTTATAGTCTTGTTCCTCTATGTGTAGTGTATTAAATATTTAAGAATTTTTGAATGTTTTTGGAATATCCAAATGAGACATAGTTCATGGGTACCTTAGTGAAAATCCTCCTTGAATTTCCTATCATTCCACATTAGTACCAAACCAAGCGACCTATTACAGGCACTAAAATAGGTCTAGAATGACCGTGCTGTCAAAAATTATCACAAAAATCATCATGATTCCACTTTCTTTTATAGAAACTCACACGGTCAATGGGAGAGAAAGAAACTCATGAAAACCCTAAGGTGTTAGAGGTTCGCCAAATCTCATGGGGAAGACTCTAGATCAAGAGAAAGAAATATTGGAAGATGAAAAAACTGAAATTTCATTAGAAATTCTTGTTTAAAAACAGTTCTTAGGGTTTTAAATGAGTATAACCAAATTATATGTCATGTAATTAGTAATTCTCTTTTCTTCCATAAAACCCATCATGTCTTGATAAAAATGAAATATTTTTATTATACGATTTAAATAGTGTGTAACCATATTAAATTTCATGTAATTATTTAAGAGGCTATAGAAATGAATTGTTAAAGATCTGAATCCAGTTATTATATGAATACATCATTATAGGTGTCCTCCCAATTATTTATTATCTTTACACATACAATGAAAAAGGAAAACCGTGAATAGGTTAGAAATGTACCTTTAAAAATAGTAACTAGATATTATAACCTCCCCACCATAAAATGTTTTCCCCCAAAATGATTATGAAGAAGATTTCATGCCAAAAAATATGAGGCCATTGTCCTCTAATTGGTGCCTCCTCTTAGACATCTCATGCGAGTTAGAACTGTTCTTCAATTGGTCACAAACTGAAGGTGTTGACCACTCATGAAGTGACTTAGATTTTAGAATCGTATATCCAAATTAGGTACTCAATAATAGATAAATTAGGTTCAACTTCAATACCGCTATATCTCATAAAATGAGGTGGATTTTATAGATACATTTTTAGCTGAGAAACATGGAATATTTTATGTATCAACAAAATAAATTGTTGTAGTTCCAAACGATAAGAAACATTTCCCACTTATTCAAAAAACCCAAAAGGTGCAACGAAACGAGGAGCAAGATTCCATTTTCTCCCGAGATGTCGATAACCCAATTTGGGTGAATCATTCCAAAACATCATGCAACCTAATGAAAATTTAAAAGGAAAGTTATGTTGATCAGCAGAAGACTTATATCATCTCTATGTCATCAACATCCTATAATGAATCACCAGAGTCTTAATTTTAATCTCCTAGATCAATCTTGATCCAACCAAGGACCTTTTACAAATATTCAACTTGAACAATGGTGGTTTAAAATTACAATCATACAAGGCCACAAAAGGATTCATTTTGATCATGGATAGTAAACTATTCCAATATGGAAACTCATCAAGCCCTATCGGATCATGCCAATCTCCACAAAATTTGAAATCACAAGCATGAGGCATATCCCTCTATATATGATTAGATATATCTATCTAAACATATGAATCTGTATGGTACTCCATACTCAAACAAACATGAAATTCCAATACCACATGACAGCCTCTCCAAAATGAGAATTTAACCAAGGTTCCCTATCTGAGAAAATAGTATATGAACATCTTGAAATAGAACAATCTATTTGACATAATGGTTTTATAACTCCTCATATTTGGTTTTTTCATGAATGGGTATATGGTGATTGATTTTTGAATTCAGATCGATCACAAAACATATTTTATTCTGATTTATCTATGCATGTGGCATACCAAATACAACGCCTATAGACATCTCGTCCTGATTCCATGCTTAAAAGGAAGAGTTTGAAGCCACCCCAGAGGTTTTTTGAGCACGAACATCACCTAATTGAATGTATAACAGTGAGAAAAAAACAATAAAATTGCATGTCTCATAAATGGCCACTAGAAGTACCATTGCAGGTCATAGATAATCTTCATGTCCTATGTTTACACTACCCACTAGGATTTATGTTATTCTCCCATCAAAACATTATTTATCGAAGAAGGAACCACAAAGACATTCTAATATCATAGAATACCCCCTTTGAAGATCAAACCACTGGGATACTATCTCTCCATCATAGTGTGAGTCTCCAATGTCATGGAACACATTATCAAGATGCTAATACTGAAGAATCATTTTGAGAAGACATGATTTCAACTGAACACTTTCCATGAACACCATGTCCCCTTCCACTTAAACACAATAAAAAACTGTGGAAAATGTCTCTCATGTTCAACTCCTCTATTGATTCCATCACTACATTCGTCCGATGCTCCAAAAATAGAGATTCTATACTTGCATTACATTTCCCAGATGTATAAGAGATATCTAAATCAAAATACTACATGTATTTCTCTCAATGACTCTAATAGATATTTAATTAGTTATTGAGAGAATATATAACTCACGCTCTTGTTGTGAGAATGCAAGGTAAACCCTTCTCATAAAGATAATCTACCTAATAATTAAGCATGTGAATCGCAAATGTAGGTTCTAGGTCATGGTTTAGAAAATTATCCTTGTGTGGCCTATGCGGATGGGAGCCATAAAAAATGACATGATCACCATGTATAAGAACACATCCCAAAACTATACCTGATGCATCACGGATGTCCACATAGCCCTGCACGTCCAATGGAAAATTCAATGTAACATCCCTAGTAAATAAAGAAGAATAAGTTTTCATATTTATTAATATTTGTGAATTAAATATTAATTTTACTTTAATGGAGAATCTTTGTTCGATGGCCTACCCGAGATACAACAATAGGTTTCTTTGAAACCTAATGTTACACAAAAGATCCAAGATCCAAAATCTTCGAATAGCCCATACATCATGAGGTAGTGCTAAATATGTGTGAAAAATTACCTTTCTCCATGTCCCAAATGATATCAACTGCAAAAGCACCAACATTCCAAAGAGGGGGTGAGTATAAAACTCAGTAGGTTTTCCCCAATGACTTTCCTACTCACGCCACTAGTATAGAAGAGTTGAAAACAATTTTATAAAATATTTTTTAAAAAAAACATCCCATACAATGTTTATAACTAAATATAAACTAATTTTCAAAAAAAATTACCTAAAAATTCATACAAGTGATATTGAAACCAATTTTCCAAGCTTGTTATTTTTCCATAAAAAACGTAACAATATTTACAACCATTTCATAATATCCCTTTCTCAGCAAACCCAACGATTCCTCAAACCAACGTAACCAACCATGAATGCAACGTTATGATAATTCCACACTCATGAGCGGTTTCTCATCGATCTATAAATTCATAAATAGGTAATTGCATCCCATGATCCATTAATTCATTGGCACTGAGCACAAGTTCATATTTCAACCAAGCTCAGTGTATGAAATTCCAATGTGCCATTAATCCTTTTTCACCGAGCACAATTTCATATTTAAACCAAGCCTTGTATATGCAACATGAATCCACACCACATATTCCCAAAGATCACGCCAAAAAAACCATTTCAATAAAAACACTTTTTTTGTAACACCACATGCTTCCACGGTACGCTTCTCTTTGAACAATACAATAGCATGTGTTGTACACAACATCATGTTCTAATAGAACCCAACCACTCAAACTAGTCGTTATGAATAGTAATACCCATTTTTTTATATTTATAAATTTAATCATTCAAAATTGAATTTATTTTTGGATTCAGCATATCAAAATTAGCTTACGGTGATTTTTGGTATTTTTCTGAAAATAGTCAATTTTTTATGAATAGTGAAAACCACTGAGTTATAGTTTAAAACAATTTTTTTAATAATTAATTATTTTATTTAAATTTATTTTTGGTCAAAATAGATACAAAATACCTATATATGTTCAATGTAATTCATTGGATTCATTTTTAATAATATTTGATATATAAATTTTTTTGAACTTTTCTCCGTCTTTTACCCTCCTCCTAAGAGCATTATCAATTCTATAATTAAACATATTTTTACCTATTTTGTGAGTTGAATTTATAAAATCTGAGTGACATGGATAATATCAAGGAGTATAATATTTTTCAATAAGATAAAAATAATTTTTGGTGATTAGTAACTTTTTACTTTTATTTACCACGGTTAAAAGTAAATAGGGTAATTAAGGGTAGCAATGAAATTATTATTACCCTAACACATGTCCAAATTCTATTGGATAAGTATAAATCGACCAAAAACAACCTTAGGAATAAAATATGAACCACTTTGGTCCACATGGATTAGAATAAAATGTTTATTATTATTTAATTCAAAGATGAGTTAAAAGTGTTAAATTCTATGTTTAATAACTAAACAAATTTTTATATAGGGTTACACATAAGATAAATTATACTATAAGTATTTATTATAAATATAAAAAGATTTTATAAAAAATGGTATTTTATTTGTAGTTTTTATATTTTAAATAATTGAATTTATTTATGACACAATGATGATGTAGTAATTACATAATTAATAAAATATTAAAATAATTGATATTATAAACATCCAAATAAATGTAATTTGAGACTTTTTATGAATTCCACTAAATTTATAGGTTAATATGACATAATATGGTTGTTTTGATGAATTTTTTTTGAAGTAATAAAGCTGTTATGAATTTAGAAAAAACAAAATACCAAATAGTGTCAAAATGGACATAAAAGAATTTTTTAAAAAAATATTATATTATTAATTGATATTATATTCCTAAAAATCTAATGTTCGTCCAAAATACTTATATAATGATAGGTGTATCATTAATGACCACTTGGGGTTCACATGGATGTATATAGTATGTTTATTAATCATATAATATAAATATACAAAGAGACGTGGTAGAAGTAAAACTATTTAACTATGATTTAAATCTAAAAGATAAGGTTAATATAGTGACCCAAACCAGCATAAAACCTATTGGATGAGTGTTTTTATACCCATACCAACCTTATAAATTAAATAATCCGCATTGGTTCCATTAGAAACCTAAAATGATTTTATTATAAAATAATATTTCTAGCTTTTCCAAATGTGACCCTCACCCCTCTTATAAAAGTGAACTCTCCCTTATCTCTAATTCACACCTTCAAAGCCATTTTTATCGGCCAACACCTTCCAAAATACCCTCTAAACTTTCCTCCCTTAATCCTATAGGACTTACTTTAATTATATATACAACCTAAGGATACCTTTTTATCAAATCAAAATGAAGAACCTGGAGAAGAGGTAAATATTTTCTCACCTCTTTCAAGTTCCTTCCTTCTTCCACTTCACCTTTCTTTATTATTTCCATTATAAAATAATAACTCTAGTATATGATACATAATTTTATTTTATTATAATTATGGTACAACCCTGTACATTTTTATATCCATCCTTTGAATGACTTGTCACTATACATGCGTACGTACGTCTTACCGTCTCCACGTCGTGGTGTAACTGTTATTTAATACATTATATTTCGGATTGGTATAATAATTATGTGTAATTAATTTAAATAATAAATATAACATGATAATGAATCTTATATATGATATACCATCCAATTATATATTTTTTTAATATCAATCGAATGGTATTGTCGCTTGTGCATACATAAGGATTACCGTCTCCATGAACATGATGAGATACATTCCCCATCGTGTCCATTCAAGACTAATTTTCATTAGATTATTAAAAATAATATTTGAATACATAATGCCATTATAATTATTAATAAGATAAATTCTATCCATAAAAAATATTTCTTACATAATTAAGCATATGAAGTAAAATGAATCAGTTAACACCTAAAACAACAGTAATACTAAGATATTATTAACAAAGCAATGTAAAAAAGATATCAAATGATATCATATTAATGTATATGATTATTGTGTAATTTATTAACAATTATATCACCATTATACATGATTTTATCCTACCCTAAACCAAGAAAAAATAAAATGTAATGGTTAATTTCACAATCACTTTATTATCCGAGGATATTTATACATAATTATCTACCGGGACCTCTTTATCATCCACATCCATGTTTCTTAAAAATGTATTCAAAAACATTTTTACTATTTACTAGACAATGGGTTAATGTCATTTGTACCCTTATTTTACCATATATGTTTTGAAAGGAATAATTCCATCATCTTCTAAATAAGGTACTTTATGACCTTTTCTACAAAATTGAGGTAATAATGTTTTTTAACTTATACGGAGGGTGTGGCTATTTTTTTCCGTTATAACATCGTCAAAGATTCACTTACAAATTTATAAAAAAAATTCAAATATAAATGTTCTATTTTATAATTATCTGACTTTTAAATGATTTCAAAATAGTTAGAGATATTTCTCTAAAAAGGTTTTGATTTCATCTCGGTCAACATCCTTTGATGGATTTTAAGTTTGTTTGATGTTGATTTATTATGATACAAAACATCCATATTGTATTGAAGGTTTTGTGATATGTTTGACTGTGGATGTGGTATTTTATACCATTCATGGTTTATGGATAAAGTATTGAAATTTTATATGCCAGTTTTAATACGAATGTTTATGTTATGTTTAAACCATTTCATAAGGCGAATGCATTGGACTTAGTAAGTGACGTGTGGAACCTGTTATAACACCTCCATGCATCAATAGGTATCATGATAAAAACTAGTGTTTTGGCACAAGTCCTTGAAAAAATCTTATTTGTAGTCTTGGCACAAGTCCTAGACTATGCGGTCATGAAAATCTGGGATTATGAATTCCATCTTAATTAAAGTGTCTATTCATATTGCATGAGATTATTCGACTAGTACAATATTATTGTGAGTAATTAAATGTAATTATTTTGATTTATATTTTCCATATTATGATGAAGTTTATGTTGAAAAGGATTTTTTTAGTTCTATACATTTCTTTAAATGTTTATTCTTATTAATGAATGTTTCTGTTGTATTGTTATCCTTTCTGAGCATCTGAGCTCACCCCTTTCTATGTTTTATTTTTCCCATGATGCTAAGAGGTATATTATGACTGGAATGTAGGGATAGTCTATGGGATATCAATGTTTACAATGGAAAAAATGTTGTCGTAGTTATCCATTTTATGATATAATGTAAAACTTATGAATGTATCTAATACTTCCAAGGCTACAAAACTAATCGGACTTTCAAGACATGATCATTTTTTATCATGCCAAAGTTAGGTAATAATGCACCGACTCTAGGTACCTAGTGAATGGGCATTAAATTTTTATTTAAAACAATTTTCGTCAAAACCATTTCAATGCCAAACCATTTCAATTACAAATCATTTCAATAAAACTCCAATTTTTTAAAAATTATTTCTATGTAAAACCCCCTTTTCATTAACAATTTATCAATTCTAGAAAATCCATAATTAAAATAATAATGTACATTCATGAAAGGAAACCCCCATTGGACAACTATTCACCAAGATCATACAATGTAAAAAGAAGATATGAGAGTTAATCCACATACCCTGATGGTTTTTATGAAACTTTGACAACATACAAAAAACACACAAGAATGTTGGTGTATTTTCCAAGGATGACCTTAGTTCTCTTATCTAAACAAGATCACGACATAAAACAGAATTATTTGGCATCCCAAAACGTAGATCTACCTAATATAGGTCAGATATAAGAAATAATGGATATTGGAGAACTATATCTAAGAAGATATAAGAAAACATGACAAATCCACAAAGAATGGTGACATACCTCTAGAATCGGACTCGAAATCAACAAGGGAAGGCTCTAGGATTGCTCTAAATCATGTGAGGTGGGTTCTAAAACCTTATAGGGGGGGAGTAAAATCATAATAGGGGATTTTTGAAGCCAAACCAAAATATATAGAACAAAAATGAGTAATCTTCTAGAAAATAGGATCTAGATTTGACCTCTGCGCAAGGATTGACCAAATGGTTTGGGCCAACCATGTATAGATCATGCGACTATAATTCTTGGTCCCAACACTACTTATATAGCCCCCAAACTCCTTCACCCTTCACCTTTACCCTTTTTATAGAAACACATTTTATATGGAAACATCCCAAATTATGGAAACACCCCACTTTATGGAAACATCCCACTTTATCAAAACACCCCACTTTATGGAAACAACCCAAATTATGGAACACCCAAATTAGTGGAAGCAACCAAATTTATGAAAACACCCAACTAAATTGAAAATCTATACATTATTGAAATTCTCTATTTTATGGAAACTCCCTATTTTAAGGAAATTATCTATTTTATGGAAAATCATTATTTTATGGAAAATCTCTATTTTATGGAAAGTATCTATTTTATTGAAACTCCTTATTTTATGGAAACTCTATATTTTATAGAAACTCGCTATTATATACACACCATATTAAACAAAATGTGACAAAAGGGGTTATGTACCCAAAATCACGTGTACTACATTCTCCCCACCATTAATCTTTCCATCCTCAGAAAGTAGAAAACCCTCTCAAGCAAAAAAATGTTCGGGCCACTACACATTCATTTCCTTCTCATATTCACAAGTCTTCCCGAATCTAACCATGTTGCCGTAATACCGGCACTAGGCCAATGATTTCCCATGAAATATATTCTCTTTTCTATCCATGATTAGAACATGAATATGTATTAGGGATGCATCTGGTTCTTGCTCAACCTAATCCCATCTAATCACATTGTCAGAATCAGGGTGATACTTTTTCAAATAGGCTACATGGAACACATTATGCACCGAAAAAAATTGTGGTGGTAATGCCAACCAATATTCCACATCTCCAACCCTTTCTATTATCTTAAAAGGGCCAATGTATCTAGGAGATAAAATTCCCTACTTCTCGAATTGATGATGTCCAAGCCTTGAAGAGATCCTTAAGAATACATGATCAACCACAACAAATGACAATGGTCTTTGACGGTGATCTGTAAATGATTTATGATGACTTAGATCCATCTTCATCCCCTTTCTAATCAAGTGGATCTTTTTTATTGTTCCTTGGACAAGAAATGGTCTTACTATTGATGTTTCACCCATTTCCAAACAGCATAATGAAGAACGAAAAGGACGCCCATACACTGTTTCAATTGGAGTAATTTGTATCGTGTTTTGATAGCTATTATTGTATGAGAACTCCACTAAGTGTATATGATCCTCCCATGAGCCACCAAAATCCATTACACAAGCCCAAAACATATCATCCAACATTTTTATCGTCTGCTCGGATTTCCCATCCATCAGACGATAATACGCTGTGCTTATAGGAAAATGAGTCCCCATGGCTTTCTATAAGGATTTTAAAAAACAAGATGTGAACATTAGATCTCTATCTATGACTATTGACATAGGTACACCATGCCTCTTTACCTATCCTCAGATATAGATTTTTGAAAGATCCTTCACCGTATGAGTTTCACGAATAGGGATAAATGGGCCAACATGGGTTGACGGTCCACTATCAATGAAATGGAATCGTGTGTCAGGACCATTATTGGATAACCTATAACAAAATCCATTGTTATCTGATCCCATTTCCACACTAGGATAGGAAAATATTCTAACATACCAGCTGGTCTTTGATGCTCTGTTTAACCTGCTGACATGTAAAGCTCCATGAGATGAACTCAAACACCTTCCATTTCATGCTTCTCCACCAAAACTGTGCCTTTAATGCCTTATACATATTCTATATACCTATATGTACATCCCATCATGAATAGTGGTAAGAACATATGAGTTGTTCCTAACAAACTTTTGGTACTACCATATGATCTTGGAAACACAAAACTAAACCCCCTCAAGTTTCCAACCATCAATGATCTCCCCACCATTGTGTTTTGAACTTATAACCAGACATTCTGCATCAGATGTTTGTTCCTTTTTGATCATTTTTACTAAATTGGGAACAATAATATCTGAAAGGAAAACTGCAACATCCCCTCTGTCTTCACATTCCACATGCATGTCCGCTAAGACTGACATCAGCTGCATTCATTTGAAGCTTCTTTCACCAATTGAGAATATGAATTTATACTAAATGAATCTACCACCGAATTTTATTTCCACGATGTATAAAACAAGACAATGTCAAACATTTGGAGATAATCCATCCATCTCTTTTTCCTCCGATTATATCTTGCTGTGAGAAAATGTGTTTCTTGCTTTTATGATCTGTAAACGCAGTAAATTTCTCACCAATGTGATAATGTCTCCCTGATTTCAATGCATGGACGATTGCAACTAACTCAAAATCATGTGTTGGGTAATTCTTCTCATGCACCCACAACTGTATTGAAACATAAGAAACCGCATGATCTCTTTGCATGAGAACACACTCCAACCCTAATCCTGAAGCACCACAATACACCACATACCCCTATCATGATTTTGGAAAGATCATGATATGTGCCAATGTAAGTTGAAAAATATGTTCTTGGAAAGACTTTTGACATTCCTCCATCCATTATAATGAATCATTCATATATTATAGGATTTTCATTGGTGATACTAGTCATGAGAAATCACGTACAAAGCATGGGTATTATCAGCTGCACCAATAAAACATCATATCACGAATGTAGCCTTCAGTGGTTGCATAGGGATAATAGATTCTATCTTTTTAGGATCAACATAAATGCGATTATCAAAAATTAAATTGTCAATAAAGTTTACTTCTTGTATCCAAAAGCCACACTTTGATAATTTGGAAAACTAATGATGATCTCTCAAGATTTGTAAAAATTTCCCCATGTGCACCACGTGATCGGACCTTGCCATGAATAGACAAAAATTTCATCCACAAACACCACAAAAAAAGAAAACAGGTATTGTTGAAATATCGGATTCTTCAATGCCATAAATACTATTGTTTCATTTATTAGACCGAAAGGCATTACTATATATTCATAGTGGTAATATCTACTTCTGAAAGCTATCTTTGGAATATAATATTTTTAAATTGTTAATTGGCGTTATCTTGATCACAAGTCCATCTTGGAGAACCACTTAGCTCCCCTTAATTGATCAAATAGATCATCAATTCATGGATGTGGATATCTGTTCTTTATCATCACTTGGTTAAGCTTACGATAATCAACCCACATCTGAAGAGTTCTATCTTCCTTCCTCACGAGCAAAATTGGTGCTTCCCATTGAGACGTAGTTGGTCGAATGAAACTATTTATTTCCAACTATTCTAACATCACATTAAATTCCCGTAATTCTATTGGTTCCATCCTATAAGATGAATGATAAATAGTATAGGTCCTCGGAAGGAGATCAATCACAAACTACACATCCCTTAGAGGTGGTAACCCGGAGATGTTCTTGGGAAATAAATCTTCAAATTGATCCACAATAGCTGGAAAACTATTTTCATCAATCTATTCCATTGATCACAATGTCAATACCTCTAATATGTAAGAGATAGTTCCCACCATTGGTGATAACAATCTCTTTCCACCCATCATAAGAATCATCTCCCCTTTAATGAGATGTTCGATTCCATCCTCAATTAAGAAACTAATAGTTCACCTATAAAAATCTATTTGATCCTTTAATGATTTCATCCAATCCATACATAGGATTACATCAAAGACATATATATGCAACATTGAGAAGCCCCATTTTATCTCATCTATATAAAAATTTATTGAAAATGCTCTATACATAAAGGCTTGACATTCTCCTTCACTGAGAGGAGTTTTATGTTTCACAACAGAAGGCATTATTTCCAATTTTGAACAATGAAAGACAACAAAATTAGAATCATATATGGAATGTGATTCATCGGTATCAAAAAATACTTGAAAAATGGTAGAATTAAAAAGAATCATACCTCTCACTGTAGATGGTGCAGCCTGGTCATCAAAAATTATCTACCCAACTTCAAATAATTTTTTTTTCATTAGATTGTTCTCCATGATTCCATGTAGAGGATACCCTCATTAAAGCATCATGGTATTTCTAGAATCACCATGGCTAGATATTCTATACTGACGAGACAGAGTCTTCTATCATCTTCTAGTCATAACATGCGACGTTTGCAACACCTGAGAAGTGTCTCAAGAACCTGACCTTAGAGCACTATGAAAATAGGGATGAATATGTCTCATCTTGATGAAATTATGACATGATCTATGATGTTCCATACAATCTCCCTTTATGTTGTAAAGCAAACCACATTGAAAACAACCATCTTTTCTCTAGGGTCATCGAGGAAGGTTTACTGATCCGGCCATCTGGTTATTATTTCCACTAGCACCTTGAAAATAGGTTTCCCTTTTTTCCTTATTCCAAGCGGTTGAGTTAAAACCATTTCTTGTAGGATTCATCATTTCTCATCCTATAGATCTCAAGATATAACGTAATCCACAGTCCCTCTGTTCACTATCTCTGTATAATCTGTAATACAAAGCACTGCAATGTTTGATTGAATATCCGTTCGTAGCCTGATTCGATGATGTGTGCCTTCAAAGAGGCACTTTCTGCAAATTCTAGTGCAAAGCGTTCTTTGTTTATAAACATATACACAAACTCGTTGACTAAGAGACTCTCTTGTCTATAGTTGAAGAAGTTCATCATTTTCTGGATCTTGAATGTGTGAGGAAAGAATTGTTTATTGAACAATTCCTCTATATCCTCCCATGTAATTACTTCATCTTATTTAGCCTGCACAGCTAAATCCCACCACTAAAATGAACGATCCTCGAGCATATACATCACCAGTTTGACCATTAGCTCAACCAGTGTGTCGATGATGTTGATGATACGATTCATCCAACCTAGCCACACCATCGCCATCTCAGGTTCAGAATCACCCCAGAAATTAGTTGGATTTTGATTCAAGAATTGGATGGTATGATCCACATGTCGTGGCTCATTCCTCTTGTTCCCTATGTCCACAACATGAAATGCATGGAACATACTCGGATCCATCTCTGGAATCACACGTGATTCAGGTGATACCACATTCTTCATAGCTTCGTCAATATAGTTTCAACACCGCCTACCAGGTTCCATTTTCTAAAACTGACAACAAACTCCGCTAATCTCACTCTCTAGCAACTGTTTTCATATCATTACAAATTATATCACATCAACTATCAGAACATTGTTTTTAAAAAATTCCATTTTCCCTTGTTCAACAATTTTTTTAAAACATCACACACTTTTGTAAATTAAACCATTTTCAAAATTAGATAAGCATTAACTTTTTCAAAATATTTCATTTGAAAACCTATTCCATTATTTTTAAAAATTTATCCCTTTTTACAACATGAATAATTCCACGAAATGATGTATGCACTCATAGCGGGAAGTCATTCTACTACAATGTATGTCATGCTCTCCTCGTTGGCTAAAACCATGACAATGAGATTTCAAAATTCTAGAAGTATCTCCAAACACTTATTTAACAAACTCCCCGGTAACGTGATGTTCAGCATAAAAGGGTTAGATACGTCCTTTAATGCTATACATTTCAATATCAGAAAATCCAAATCCTTTCTAAGATTCCAACACAAGGAATAGTGAAGAATGGATTTTATCTCCAAAAATAGAAAAAATGATGAAGAAAGGATCAGACAAGATGATAACATTCTTCATGACCAACCAATTCTCATTGGCATGAGAGTACAACGAGTCATTACTAGTCCTTAAGCGACATCCCTAAGATGCCTAAGGCTGGAAATAAATGCTGAAGGGTTTCAAATTCTTGGGGGGTGATTTACCCTTTATGAAATAAACCAACCAACCATAACCAAACATTCACTATATGATTCGTGAACAGACAAATCACCACTAAATTGCTTCAATATCTCACAACCACATCAATGTATGCAATAGTTGATGAATAACCACGAATCAAAGTACACAACAAATAAAGCACACAGGACTCTCCATAGACCTCAAGACTCCACGATCCACAATCTCTATGCTCCAAAATCTCCAAACAGCCCATACATCATGTGGTAGTGATAAAAACATGTGAAACAATAAATTTTCCCTTGTACTGGAACATAGTATCTACAAAATCACAAATGTTCCAATGAATGGGTGAGTATAAAACTCAGTAGGTTTTTTCCAATGACATCCACAGTTACGCCACTATGATATAAGAGTTAGAAAAAATTATATAAAACATTTTATATAAAAAATATTCTCAAAAACGGTTTATAACTAAATATAAACATGTTGAAAATACCATTCATTACCAAAAGCATATAAGTTCTATTGATACTAAATTTCCCAACAAGTTATTTTTCAGGAAAAATAACCAAACAATCATTAAAAACATTTCACAAAATTCCTTTATTAGCCTAAAAAACCATTCCTCAAACCCATCCAACCAACCATGCATGATACTTCATGACAGTTCCATACTCATTATAGGTTTCTCATTGATCTACTATGTGGTCACTAGGTAATTGTTTCCCATGTGCCATTAACCCTTTGGCACCGAGAACAAGGTCATATTTCAACCAAGCCCTGTGTATGAAATTACCATGTGCCATTTAACCTTTTCCACAGTGAAAAAGATCATATTTCCACCATGTATCATATAGGAATCATGAAAACACCACAAATATTCCCAATGATCATTAAAAAACATCCCTTTAAATAAAAACTCTTTTTTATTGAAACCCATTTCTATCAAAACCACTTCAATGCCAAACCATCTCAATTACATACCATTTCAATAAAACTCCATTTTTATTGAAAACTATTTCTATTAAAACCCCATTTATCATCGAATATTTATCAATTCAAAGTATTCTATAATATAAAATCATCATTTTATTTTAACGAAACTAAACCCACTTTGAAAAACTATTCAACTAGATCATGCAATTTCAAAAAAACCATAAATCATCACTAATGATGATTTTTCATGCATTTCACAATCAATAAAACAATATGAATCTAGGAAAATAAATTAAAGCCAGAGGAGATGAGAGTGAAGCCACCTACCTTGAAGTTTTTTATGAAACTTTGACAACAGGCGAATAACAAACAAGAAAGTGTATTGATTCTACAAGAACGACCTTAGTTCTATTATCCTAGAAAGATCATGAATCAAAATTGAATTATTTGACCTCCAAAAATGTATATCTATCAACTATATGTTTAGATATGAGAAATAATTGATATTGGAGAAGTAGATCTAAGATGATGTAAGAAGACATGAAAAATCTAGAATGAATGGTGATATACCTCAAGAATCGGACTCAAAGTCACCCAGGGAAGAATCTCGGATTGCTCCAAATCATGTTGGGAGGGTTCTCCTGCCATCTATGGAGTGTAATCTCAAAATAGGGACGTTTCAAAGCCAAACCAAATTATATAGAGAAAAAAAGAGTAAGCGTCTAGAAAATAGGATCTATATTTGACCTATGAGGAGGTTTGACCACACGGTTTGGGCCAATTGTGTATAGATCGTACAACCTTCTTTATTAGTCCTAAAACTCCTTAAAATAACTGAAACACTCCCATCCTTCACCTTCACATTTTTTATGGAAACAAATTTTTTTATGGAAACATCTCAAATTATGGAAACACCCCACTTTATGAAAACTACCCACTTTATAGAAACAACCGACTTCATAGAAACATCCCAATTTATGGAAACAACAAACTTAATGGAAACAAACCACATTATGGAAACACCCTACATAATGGAAACTCTCAATATTATTGAAACTCTCTCTTTTATGGAAACTCCCTATTTTATAGAAACTCTATATTTTTTGGAAAATCTCTATTTTATGGAAAATTATTATTTTAGGGAAAATCCCTATTTTACGGAAAGACTATATTTTATGGAAACTCCTTATTTTATACACAGTAGATTAAAAAAATGTGATGAATGGGGTTATGTATCTGAAAACAGGGGCACTATATCGACCGTCACTAAAACTCTTGGCCCAATACACATTGTGCCACCTTACAACCTTTTCAAAATTTTAGTGTTACCCCTGTATGGCCTTTTATATAGAATACATGGTTACCCCACAAAATTTCTTATCCAATGTCAGTCCATAACTCAAGGAAAAATAACTACAACTCATACTCAAATATTCAAATAACAATCCAATCAAAAACATTTAAATCAATATACTCATATCGTCAAAACCCAAGCCAAATAAAATCTCAAAAAGTGAAACGCCAAGATGGTTTTTACAGGAGTCCTTCCACCTCAAACATTGGTCACATCTTAGATATACCAATTCCTAGTATGGCCTTCCACGCAATATAATTTATCGTAAAACCACCATCTTCATTTCATTGGAAACTCCAAACTAGAAAAATAACATAAGAACCTCAACTCAAATTTCAAAACATACCTACTGTGTTTCCTAGGTCATTTCTCCAAAACATTGACATGAAAAATATCCAACATTGGAATCCAACCTTTTAGTCAAAACAACAAATGTTGGAAATGAATCCACCACCCATTTTCGAACTATGATCATTTTGTGATTTTTTATGTTCACCATCAACATCATAACATAACATCCACTAAAAAAATTAAATTAGATGTGGGTCCTAACATATCATGTATGTTACTTTTAACGAACCGTTTCATACCACCCCTGATCGACTTGTCCCAAAACAGCCATCTTACAATGTTGAAACACTACAAAATAACCTTATTCTTGCGCCTTATTTAGTAAGGTCCACCACTATCATTTGACAATCATACCTGGGTTATTTCCTCACATATAGTAATCCCAACCATCATGTCATCCACTACCTTCAAAAACATCATCATTCTTCATCACAACCTTCAAAATTTCTAAAAAAATCACTTCCATCATCTACAAATTGACTAAGATTGACAAGTTCCTTATTCAAACCCACTTCTAAACATAAAAACATACCTTTCACTCCCAATATATTCACTAAAGAATTTTTAAAACTCACATACCATTCCCCTTAGCATATTTTTAAAATCATCTCAACTCCACCTGTTAAAAGGACGAAAACTCTTTTATGGAACCAAACACGCACCTCATTGGTTTCCCACTGGCATCCTTTTGACATCACCTCAACTTCACGCACTTCTTCACACATCCATGACTAACACATCACTCACCACATTATGTGTGTAATTATCCCCACCCTCCACAGGAAGTAAAAAATGCCACTACTCCCTCTTTGATAAATAATATGAACCCGATAAACTAATTTGGATTCTCTATCCTTTCCCATGATAACAAAATAAACACCACTCAGTACCCAATTCGGGATCATAAGAATGAAACACATTGTCACATCCAACTCATGTGGCGAATGGTCATCTCTATCTAGGATTATGATATGATTTTATTGAATGAATCCATAGAAAATAATCCATCATTAATGTCACATCCAACTCATGTGGCATTACCATCCAATCTAACCATATCTTCATGACTCTCTACCAAGGGAATCATGAACCAAAGTTTCCATCGGACATACCACCCCCAAAAAAATTGTCTTCATCCAGCACGACCCAGGGGATTTTGAATGCAAACATAAGGAACCAACACACTAATACAGAAATAAACTATCCCTCAAATAACTAGAGCTTTCCACTGATTTCATCTATGAAATGTCTAAGGCATCCCAAACCGTAACCCCACATCAACACCTATACAACAAAAATCATGTGGGATACCATCCAATCTCACCATATCTTCATGACTCTCTACCAAGGAATCGTGAACCAATGTTTCCATCGGACATACCACCCACAAAACATTCTTCTTCATACAACACGACCCAGGGGATTTTGACTGCAAACATAAAGAACCACCACACCAATATAAAAATAAACTATCTGTCACATAACTAAAGATTTCCACTGATTTCATAGAAAATTAAAAGTGCTGAATTCTGAACCACCTTTTACCCATCCCAAATGGAATCATGGCTTCCTATAACATTCCATGATCTAAACATCCTTAGAGACCACAAGGTATCATTATTTCTTATGATCGCACAATAAAACCAACATCAGATCACACAAGGAGATAATCATCAGTGCCTAGCCCAAATCCTCCCATACTCACATGGCCATGTGCCTAGACCTCTGACCTCATCATCCTCGAAAATTTTCAACATCTCACCCAAAAACCGAACTATTCATAAAACAATCCCCACAATGTGACCACCCTCACCTCAGGATTAACCTTCACAATAAATGAATTCATCCATGCTTTAGTCTCTTGTGTCTCGTCCTCCCTAAACTCACCTCGGGGCTCCAATTAATCATCATAAAAATTGATGTTCAATCCTATAAACAATTCACCCCTTCAAAACTAACCATATAACCTTTGACATTACTCATGAAACTCCCTGAGGAAAACCATGTCATAACCATGAACTTTTACCAAAATTAAATTGGTAGTCATTGTACACATATTCATCCTCTGAAGAAACCACCCATGATTTACATCAATGTACACCATAAAAAATGGGCCTACCTCCATTGAAGATAACCTCAATTTCCCAAAACCTATCAACGTGTAACCATATCTTGAGTTACATAACAAAAAATATCAAGCTTCCCATATACCCCTTTAGGAAAAATCTGCACTACGTAACATGCTCGGTGTTCCACATCCAAATTCCATAACATCCACATGTGTAGTAGACACCAAAAATCACTTGTAACCTCATATAAATTCTCTCACAAGTCACCTTGAGTGTTGATCGATGCCAACTCCCTAAGAAGGATCCATTATAATATAAATTAGCTCACCCACACCATAATCATACAAATAAATCCACAACCAAATCATTGATCACCGGATGGAGTCATACGATTGTTTAGATATACAAAACACATCGTGAAATGGGTTACCAGTTACTCTAGTTTCAATACCATACCATCAAAGCGACCACTCATCACAACATGAGCCAAGACATCCATTTATCACCCAATGCAACCCACCCAATACCAACCCACAAGGGTTTCGACATCCATGTTATTAGAAGATACCTATAATGTTTAAGGCTAAAATCTAACCAAATGTACACAAAGGGATGTCCCTATATCTAATACATCAAACTCGACATGGTCTCTATACTAAGGCACTCTCAATTGCCCAATACATTCTTACACATAATTTGACAACAATACTATTGATACAAATATCTCATGTACCTTCATGTTCCAACCATTCAAATGATTTAAATGCATGTTCACTTTCCCTAAAACTCAACAGAGGGTCTTAAAACATAAACAATCTAGAAATATAAAATATTCTCAACATAGCCTACCCTGGGTCCCATTACAGTATTTTCATTAATGAGAGATGTTCTTATAGAACTCCTCCTATCATGTATCACCCTAATCAACCAAAACCTCATCCCACATCTATGGATAGGAATTCTTAGAGACATACTCTTATCACCCAACCAGAACTCATCATCATGGTTCAATTTCTCAGCAATTTCAAACACACATCTTAGAACACATAACACGAAACATCCATAATTTACAAAAATAAGGCTCTATACTAGAAATAAAAAACACATTTTGAATTCAATATCCCAATAGGAATCATCACATCTAGAACACTACCCATGACCATCCATACCAGGGGTCATGCGTATCATGGGGTAAACCTACATACAGGGTCATAAGTATTTCACTAAAAACCCTTTCAAAACTATTTTCACACTCACAACCTAAATCATTATTCTTATGAAAGATTACCATTTCAAAAAATATTAAAACCAACATTATTAACTCATTTACAACCCTTAATTAATAAAAAGTTTATAATCATTACATTAAACTATTTTTGTTTACTAATTTACATCATCATTATTAAACACCATTTTCATAAAATCTTCCATGAATGTAAAATGCATTCCACTATTCATGTGGGTTCCTACCATGGTTCATGCCATATATATCCCTGGGTGCCTATAATGAAGCCTGAATTCACATCATCATGTTATTTGATCCAGGTGTAAAATATCATAATTTATTAACATCACACAAAAAATACATCACTAAATGGTGAAATATCATTCAGTAGTAACAACACACTAAAATAATCACAATTCCCACCCTAGGTATTTGGGATTTGGCACATAAATGGGTTAGCTACTCCCATGCACAAACTCATTCCTAAGTCCCAACACATCCATGACTTCCATATACCATTACCAAAAATTAATATAGTAAAATTAACCATATGATGCCACATTATATCATCCCATACCAGGAAGACAATAAATTGGTGCCCTGAACTGAGTCAAAACATAACCTCAATCGTGCCTCCCTATACACCATAGGTTTTAGACTAGTATATAGGGTCTAATATTTCTTGTGGGAATACTATAACCACCTTACTAGAGTAATCAATTGAATATAACAAATAAAATTAAAGGAAATAATGCTAAATAAACTAGAAACATGTACTACAAACCATTTCCCAAAAAGTATACTACCACAACCAAATGATAAATGTGAAATATCTTGATAATATTTTTAAAAGTTAAGTAAAGCTATAAAATATAATAATAAAATAACCAAAATGGTCCTCTACTCCAAATACGGATCATCATATAGGAACATCACATTCCCAACATAACTCATTATAAAAGGTCAGTTTTCCTTATCCTAACCTATAACCATGAAATATGCTCAGGGACCCCATGGCGGTCCGAGAAAGGTGTGACTACAAATCTAAAGGTCACAACCAATGATGTCAGATTAAATAGATATTTCACAATATTAATAAATAAATGAATCATTAAAAAAACATAACTTAGGTACCAATTGTTAAAATTATTACATTTAACCATTTACATCACTACTTCAATTTCCATCACTAAACCCGTTTTAATCACTTAATCCATTTTAATCATGTAATATAATTCCATCACTTTTTCTATATTCCTCACATAATCTGTGGATTATGAATTTACATCGTTTACATTATGGCATAAGATGGTCAATTACTATGCTATGTAAATAAGGAAATCTCCATATCTCATTAAGGATATCATTTCACAATCAAATACACCATTCTTACCTCGGTGATATAGCCCAAGTAGTCTCATCAAATGAAACAGTCTGGGAAATAGAGCCTCAGTCCCCTAACATAACCAGTGCATTATGGGATTGGTTTTATAGCCTCCATCTTACCTGACCTGTCGGTGTAGATCTTAATGTCCATTACACTATAGTTACCAAGAAATTTTCACATTTGTTTTTTCCATTTACCACATTTCTCATAACACTACTATACACACGTCAATACTAATATAATTCACATATCATAATTATTAAACTTGTGAATTAAATAAATTAGTAACCCATTATCACATTTACCAATTACATTACATTTCTCATTTAACCCATTTACCTTTCCATTTTATAACCCATTAGTATAATCAACAATCCATATACGTTGTCCCTTTTTAAAATATACATCAATTTCAATATGTTAACATATTTAACACATTAATTAATTCATTATAATTTATCCATTTAACATGGTCATTATTACTATATTCATTAACCCTCTTAGGCATTTAATGTACACTTTGTAATCCATTTAGAAAAATCATCATATTTCAAACAAAGCATTTAATATTAATCCAAATAATCATTTATGCTATTACCAAGGACTATACATAACAATAAATAAAATCCCTTTATCACAATCTTTGATATAAACATGTTCTTCATGGGAACTACATTATCACATTACAAATGTACAATTTATTATACAATTTTCCATGCCTGAAAATGGTTGTGAACACCAAGGGTAGCCTAATACCTGTCAAATCAACCTCAGTAAATCCCAAAGGAATGACATGGGTTAATTTCATCATTTAGCCAACCATTTTAAAAAAACATTAAAAATGCTGCAAATGTACAATAAGAGAGAGAGAGAGAGAGAAAATTCAACAGCACATACAGATATAAAATTAGAGACTATATGATATAACATGTTAACCAAATCCCTCAAATAGGAAGATGGATGCACCCCAAACCCAAGACATAGATTTAGATTCAAGAAAAACACGAATCCCTAACCATAGATCAAATATATAAATTGTGTTTTAGGGTTTTGGAAGAGTAATGAAGATACTATAATACCATATCTATAAAAGTGAAGGAAGATAAGTATTAGACTCACCAAAAGCTTTGATTTGTAACAAATTATAATTCAAAATGATTATAATCTTATGAGATTGATCAATGGGAATCTTGGAAGAGTTTGGTTTGTCACTAGGGTTATAAGAGGAAGAATGAATAATAATCTCAATTGAAGAGTCATAAAAATACGAAGGAAAAAATGAAAATTTTAACCTTTAATGGGGTAAAAGGTTTGGCCGCACAGTTTGAAAAACTATGCACTAACCATATTCTTGCCTCTTTCCAAGTGGTATCATACGAACATAGTAATCTGGGGATCTAATATTGTTTTAAAAAACTTCCACAAACTGTGTGGAATGCCTCTATCCCAAGACAAATGGGGTTTCCTCCACTTTTTCACGATTACCTCTTACTATGATCCCACCCTAAAACATGCACATTATGGCATAATTTTACATTATCTTCTATCTTCGACCCTCATAACACCAAAAAACACATCATATTTCTAATAAATATTTAATTATCCAACCATAAGGGATTCAAAACTAATTTTTAACAACAACATACCTATACAATGAATGGGATCATAAAATATATCTTTATGGTAAATGTGTCATGTTTGTGGGAAACATGAGATTCAATAACTAATCATTTCTATCATTAATTTTTATTTTTCATTAACTTGGATATTTTATTTATGGTATTTATGGATTATTTTAATTTTATGTATATTGATTGAAGGAAATGCATTATTAGTTATTTACCATTCAATATTGATTATGCCTTATCAATTCTTCTATTTATGTCATTAAAATGGAATGTGTGTTTAGTTAAATACCATTTCATATATATTATGCTTATTGAATCATGATTAATTCTAATTAACAAGACCCTTCAATGAATATTATCTCACCCTTAATGTTTTCCATTATAACTATTTCATGATGTACGGTATAATTAATATATAGGGATATATTGGAGGGAATAATGTTATTCATTTAAAAAAATTGTTGTTTTTTGTGTGTTCAATGATAATTCAAGTCTCATTTATGTATCTATATTTCCCAGAATACTAATCTCTTGGATCCATTCGAATTTGGTTTGTTGAATATTTTTCCGTTGAAATGGTAGTAGGCATCGACTTTGAGATTCTAAATTTGGGGTCACTATATGATGTTTGGAGTAATATTGCTCTAGAATGACCATAATGACTATGTGGTTATTGAGAGAAATGTTTTTTTAATATGTTAGGGTTTGGAATTTTTGTGACTAGTGGTTGGAAAATGGTAGGGATTGGGGTAATTTATACATGTGTAAGCATGTATTTGTAGTATAAAATATAGAATAATATAATATGTCAAATGTAAAACATATAATACAAAATATTTTACAATATTATTGAGATATAAAAATAATTTAATAATTTTTAATACCAAAATCATGATTATAATTTTAATTCATTAGTTTAATAACAAGTAAATTATAATGAAAGAAAAAAAGTTATTTTATTGAATATGATTTGAATTTTGGTGTTTCAAAATTATTTTTAGGTATTAAATTTAAGTTGAATTTATTTTAATGAATTGTTTGTGATATTAAATATACCATGGATGAAACACAATTTATAATATAGGTAATTATTATTTATGATATAATTTGTTTTTATTTAATATATAATTTAAATTAATTTTTATTAAATATATGCGTATACTTTTTTTAATTTTTTAATGAAGATATTTATATTTTTGAATTATAATATTTATATTTACATAAATTAATCATGATAAATATTATATGTATAAAAATATATTTTTTGACATAAAATTTCTATTCTGATGGTCATGTTACTATTCCCAATTGTCACATTACATTACCAAATGGATAGGTTTGTAATATAATAGTCACATTAAAATTCGAACTATCACAATACCTCCTATATATACCACATCATTATTTTAACCAATATTCCTTAAAATTACTCCCAATGTAATATATTTTCATTTTCAAAGACATTTA
The DNA here is from genome assembly GCA_963277665.1 of Viscum album. Taxonomy (NCBI): domain Eukaryota; kingdom Viridiplantae; phylum Streptophyta; class Magnoliopsida; order Santalales; family Viscaceae; genus Viscum; species Viscum album. The sequence continues at coordinate 1,912,858,160 of OY728125.1, read as the reverse complement.
TATTTTTACAAATAGTGTTTTCCCATTTATATAGTGTGTCTCATGGGGGAGATCATCATAGAATATTGGGGGAATCCGTATTTTCCCATTTTAGATTTTTTGTTTTCTCTTTTTTGTCCACTTGTATTGTTTGAAATTATAATTTTTTTGTTGTTATCTAATATTATAATATTTATTAATTTCACAATGATTTGGATTATTTTTAAATATTTGGAATGTGTATGACATTATATTATATAATTTGACACACATTAATTCATTAAAAAAATATTACTAATAAACTTTTGGTTATTAAAATTCAATAACCCAATTATCAAACATTGTCACCCAACATAGATATCACTCCTAAACTGTTCAATATGAGATTTTCATAATTGTATCATATTTTCAGTCACATGGGTGAAGACATATCACACAGATAATGATATTTGAGAATATTTTTCACTCCTGAGACTGACTCATCAAAACCCAATAATATCATTTATAGAACTCTGAATTTTATTCCAATTATTTAATGTTTTCATGAAAATACATAACCAAATACATAAAATCCATGGTCATTTCCATTATCTAATATCATATTTTGTCCCCAAGTAACTAATCAACCCATGTAAATAGAACTAATACATCCCATCCATAATGCCCAATGACATTATTGCTGAAATTTCTACAAAAATGCTATGTTAGCAAATAACTTTTATAAATAACTAAATAGAACATCCCATGTTCCAACTCACTATATATTAGATTCTCCTTTTCGACATCAATCTCGATTTTTTCACACTACATGTATTTTTCATCATTCTTATTTACCATACTCTTGGAAAACGAGAAGACCAACCTACTACAAAGTGAAAAACAACACCCAATAATCATAGATTTCATTCAATCGTCAAATAATAATAGTGAATTTTAATGAGACTAAAACAATAATCCATCATAAATTCAATAACAATACCACTATTGAAACATCCAAATATTCACGAAACACCCATTCTATAGGGTTGTTTCACTAAGGAATTATATGTCAGAGACATTGTAGGACTTGACTAGATATACATAGAACCACCACCTAACAGTAATTTCTAACCAACACATGAATATTTATCCTATTTAAATAGTTAAATAAAACATAAATAACAAAATGGTTATTTGAAACTATGAAACCAACTAACTATAGTTTAGGAACAATCCCCTATAATCATGGCATGTCATTATACCCCTTGAAAACCCACATGCCTAAATTTATTTACACAATATTGATTAATAGCAATAAGATCCAATGGTAAATAAAACAGTTATACCACCCCCTATTTTCTAAAGATCATGTACCCAAGTGGTAGAAGATCATACTTGTCATCCATGAGACCTAGGATAAAACCTGATTGCGGTGATGTTTTAGATTACTATAGTAGTACTATAAAAGTTACTATTGTTTGTATTTTTCGATAATTCAGGATATGATACTATTCGTCTAATTTGGGCCTTTGGGTCACTAGTTTGGGTCTACGGGTCATACGACCTTGAGTCTACTAAAGACCTTTAGGATGTAAGGGAATTTATGAAACTGATTAGCTTTAGGACATAACGCTTTAACGCCAGAGAAAAGACCATGAGGAAACTCAAGAAGACCACAAAAAAGGATTCCCAGTTGAGGAATCATATAAAAAATTTGAAAGCACCAGATTAGAGCTAACCTAATGTGATGTATGAGAGGATATGGATACTCATATTGAGACTAGGAATTGTGTAGCTCTACATGTGGAAATTATAGATGATATGTAATCTTAGGTGGGGATCTAGGCTCCATCAAGATACCATTGTTTGGATGGATATTTTATGTGTGTCGGGTCATGGGAATTTTAGTTCATGTATTGGGTCCTGTAAGGCCCTTGTTTCATGGGCTTATGGGTCATGTAAGGGATCCACTTCAACCATTAAAATGGAAATTACCCAAAAATAAATAAAAAAATATGGGCATTGGGAAATTTGGGGTTTACCACCCATATACAATGTGATCATCGATGTATAACTAATTTATAACATGAATCAAGGAAAAAAACTCAATCATTGACCCCAATCCTCTACCAGATCCACTAAAAACTAATATAATCTCCCAATCCTAACATAGTGGATCAATTACCCCTGAAAAATTCATATTCTAGCTCAATCTTATTAATTTTATCGCCTAAAAAACATCCCATATCCAATAAATAAACATAATAGGAGAACACCACATATAACCAACAAATCCAGGCATCCACTTCCCAATCCTACGATCTATAATGTTATCATTTACCATTAGAATGAATGTGTCAACAAAAAACCATAAAATCACACAAAACCAAGTCTTATTGTTCTACATAATTTGTTCACAAATAAAAATGTATTTTTTAAATCACCTAAAATTTAATTATTTTTGTTTGAATTAAATATTAATCTTTTATACAAAATTTTTAAAAAAATTATTTATATTAAGAATTTTTTAATGTCATTTTTTCTTTTTTGACAATCATTTCAAACTCACAACCAGTCATGCACAAGAGAAGAATTACTTATATGCATAATTTTAATATACATTCATGAAATCATCTATGATCAAGGTAAGAGTAAATAAATTAATAAAATTCGTAACCTAGAATAACATACTTATATAAATATTACAATTATTATATGGATAATTATTAACAAAAGATCACCGCCATGGATGTCTTAGTCCCCTTAATATAGGTATTTACAATGCACTTTGTGGAGGTGTTCCCAAAGAACTAACACTTCCTATATTCAGGTACAAAATATCAAAATTGTAATAGAACCAAAACAAACCATTTATATCACTTTATAACTCCCCATATTGGTAAATAAAATGTCAGTCTGAGTGGGGTAACTATAATAATTAATAGATACATCACTAGTTTGTAGAGGATTTTTAATACCAATGAAAATATTAAAAAACATGAAGATACTATAAAATCATTTCTATCATAGAAAATCGAACAAAAGTGATATGATAATCTACTAATTTAATGTTAAATTCATAGAATCATATCTTCATAAAAACATGATATTTCAAAAAAATAGTATAATTCTATAAATAATGGATTACATGTTTGACATTATGACATAAATAAAGGGATTCACAACAAGATAATCACATACCAAAATAAATAAAATCCCACTTCCCAATGGATACATATCCACACTAACAGAAGTCTATCCTCATTACTATCTCCATGAGTAACATCCAACGAATCTAGACATATCTTCTCTATATGTTATTGATTGAATGTAATATATAATAACATCACACACACTAGGGTTCTAGATAAGCGGGTGCGAATAACAAAATATACAGACGAGTAATGGGTTTCCTCGTATATGAAAAAAATATTTTATTTATAGATATATGGGATAATTAAATATGAAGAACACATAAATTCATGTCAGGTCATTTAATGAAAAATTGACATGTAAACACAAAAAACAACTTTATTTGGATATTATCAATACATATTGATCAATGTTACATGATGTAAGAATACTATTTAGGGATAAAAATTAATAAATCTAACATACGTCCCACATTAACTTGGGACCTAATCATGAAGATCGTAAAAAAGAAAACTAGAAATACTATCTAAATGATATTTAGGAAATAAAATATTTTCATATACAATTTTATTTATCCTTTTACTCTAGAATAATTTGGGACCATCTTTTAATGATTTATACAACACCCCATAGTGTTAAAAACAATGGTACTGAAATATCCCCAACCAGATTTCTTAGTCCCATGTCAATTCCCATAAGAAAACTACAAAAACATCATAAATATTGGATTTAAAAATAAATATTGGGTAATTTTACAAAAAATATATATCCATGTAATATTGAAAAAATGGGTCATCTTACAAATCCTACTGATCATCCCAAAACATTATATAAATTGAAAAAATATGTTGTGTAACTTAACACCCTTATCCATATGTTTTTAATCTCAACCTCATCATCATATACATGTAAAAAAGCATGTTCAATCTAAAATACAAGCATATTATACATGAACCATCGATGAAAATTGAAATTTATAGACCAACATCTATAACATTACTAGTGGGTGTCATATAACAACCCCAAAAAAGAAACCGGTCAATCTCACTAAAACTTTTCTCATGTACAACATGTTGCAAAGCATAAAATATTTATGATCCCATAACCATTAGTAAAAAAGTATATAATTCAGACACTCTTTTCACACCTATAAGCATTGTATTATAATTCATCTCTCAGGATGTACACTAAACCTTGCGGTCTCAACAAAAATGGTCATCACTACTCATATTTAGATCTAAATAAAATTTCCAATGAAATAGCCAATGGTGTTTTCAAAAAGTCCTACTCAATTTTTCAACACATTATTATAAGTTGTAATTCTATAATGACATGGTATGCAAACCCAATGTAACTATTCTCACCCTAGGGAGACCATGATATCGAGAATATAAATTTCATGTCCACCTCATGAGAAATCTGAAACTATAATATTTAATTATATAAAAACATTATAATGCTCCATAGTGTCCCCAACATAACGTTCACCGTTCAAGAATGAAATTAGTTTCTCACTTCCTTAGAAGGGAGACTGTGGGCCAGAAAACAAAACTATCATACAACAAGATAATAAGTTCTATAACTGTATGATATTTTCATGAACTATTCTATTTGATCTCTATGAATATTCAATCACAAAATTATACATCATATATTCCAACTAGTCTTAATTTGCTAAATAAAATCATTGGGGTTTGTCCTATGACTTTTTGAATTTCTAAAATGAGTTTCAAAACACTCAGGGTAACATATACATATTTCAATGTCACTTCTATTGGTCAAATAGTCACTCATCTTCTCCCAAAACCAAAAAACCTCGTATAAAGTGTTCGCATAATATTTATGAGTTCTTTCATGACTGGATACTAAATTTAAATCTCAAATGACCCTTTCACACAATTCTTGAATTAGGAAACCCAAAGACATGATTTTGTGCAATTTATATAATTACATATGTGAAGATATATAAAAAGTACAACCTAACTAAATATAATAGAATTAACACTAGACAATATAATTTCTTGGTCTGGGTCTACTAACTTGAAATTTATAAATTAAATAAATAATCCCTAAAATGATTTCCATTCCAAAATGGTGGGAAACTAGAGAAACATAAAAAAATACAAGGGACAATAGTTTCATTTCCATGACTGAACTGTTACATGGTATGGAATATAAATCAATCAATTGATTTCCTTAAAATTTTGTAAAGAGTGAAGAGAGGGGGTAAATAGAAGTGAAAATGGTCTTCTGTAATGGTGTCGAGTGACCAATAAAGTGGGAGTTTCACCATTAAAATATAATTTAATTATCACATATTTCTTATAAGGTGGTAATTATAGAAATAAAATGTTGGTCATAGTGTAATGATCTCATTGATGAATATATTACAATTGGACCAAAAGGATTCTTATATAAGAAATCCAGCTTGGTTGAAACTTGGAATCCCCCAACCACATATTATAACTTTAGAAAATACATCATGATGAATCCAACATCCCTTGTGAAAAAATAGTCCACCTATGAGATCCCTTTATTATACAACCTTTCATTTATGGCATGATGCATACCCCTTGAGTATCTCTCATCGTAAAATTACTACCCTTAACAGCATAATATACCGCGTGTTGCAAAATTTCAATCTTTCAAATTGAGAGGTACCCTTTAAATATCATCCTGGTTCCCCAAAAAATCCACTTAAAACATTAATACATATAAAAATACCAAATTAGGATATCCTACCACTCATAATACCAATTTAAATACTAAATTCATAAAATAACCATATTAGAGCAATAAAATTGATATTCTACCAACATTTCACCAACATGTAGTGAAAAATGTTATTGTATTATAGTTTGAATTATTATATAATAAACTATTATAGTCAGATTTATGTTTCTTTGGGGTTCTAAGGCATATTTTTAGTCCAATCATTGTAATGGATTCTTCTAAATTAATTTTAATAAACAAATGTGAATATATAAGGAATAGGTGAAACAAAAGGAATATGTTTGAAATAATATTACACAATTGGTAGTTATTTATTATATAGAAATTTCTATTATATTTAACGATAAAATTGATTTCATTTGTTAATTAATTTTATTGTTACTGATTTTCATGTAGTTTGAAATAATAAAAATGTCATATATATTTAGATTATATTGAAGAAAAATGTTGGAAAATATATTATGATTCTCTAAAAACCACCACATACTTCATTCATTCCATTTGACATCGAAAAATTTATACAGATATATGGTTATATTAATGTTGGTTATATTAGGGATCCACCTCTAATGAAATAATATCACTGTAAAAATAAGATATCCATATTCTAAAGAACAATGTTTAAATATATACCTAAATTATCTCATATATTACATCTGATATTTTGCATTACCAAGGTAAATGGATTAAAATAAAATAGGTACGCCAGATATTATGATATTGTGCTATTATAAAATGGGGTCCTGAAGGAAATAAATTTCATTAATTTTTTAACTGTTCATGGGAAATACAAGTTATTTTTGTCCTTATATAGGGTAAAAACATCTTTATTTATTTTACCATATATTCATTTGAATATTTATCTAATACATGGGATTTAGAAAGAACTATCATATAATGATAGAATATTTTATTTTCTATTAATCATTTCACATGCTAAATCCATCATTGAGGATTACTACCATCAATCTTAGTGTGTTTTTTCACTTTGTAAAAGATATGGAGCTCTGTCAGGAGAGATTTATCCATGAAGATAGAATATAGGGAATATTAATAATATCGATGCCACACTTCCTTGTATTCTAGAGGTTCTCTAGTGAACATACTCCACAAAAGATTCATAGTAATGATGGCCTGCAAAGCCAAGATGAGATCAATGTGGGCTTCGTGACTTCAAAAAGCTCACGACTGTCTGATATCAGTGTCCATAGGTGCTTGCTGGATGGATCAATAGATACCTCTAAATATTACCTTCCATCTACACTAAATATTTATGGCGAGCATGGATCGACAATGGTGGTAAAAATTGGAGTGTCACATGTTGTGGATGGGTGTCATATGAATGGAATGGCTGACATCTTCATATCGGTACCGAAAGAGGATGATGTGCACCATTATAGTGGTATATTCTCTGATGGGGTTAGATCCAGTGATAAGCATGGCTGGATATTGTAATACTGGGCTGGGGACGAAGGATGGGACAAGTGGTTGAAAATCCTAGCTAGTGACTTTAGGAATGACGATTTATGATGACAATAGTGCTTCCCATGGTGAGGCAGTAGCAGTGGAGGAACATCCTGTGAATACTGATTTGAATTATTCTGGTGTGGCGGAAGCTGGAAAGGAATCATGCATTAAGGTATTCTGCTTTACTAAAGTATATTACACCATATATGATTTTGAAGTGATGTGATACGACTATTGTGTTTTCCAATACTGAGGAAATACTAAATAGATTTAAGTTCTTCAAATTCTCTTTCATTGCGAGGATTTTTTTTATTATTGGTAAAAAAACCCTTGATGTTTGATGACATGGTCCAATACCTTTTCTATATTTTAATGTCTTTAGATTTGAGATGAATACCTATGGGTAGGGGCTTTTTCCACATCATTTTTTTCATCAGAGTAAATAAAACATAGGGCATGGGGGATCCTATTAATATCCCAAAATCAATGTATTATATGTATCTAAGAATTGGTTTTTTAACACATTTTATTTGAAAAATACTATATTCTACATTTGAATTAAATTATTATATCAAATTGAATCCTAAGGAATCATAATATTGTTTTCAATATTTCCGCTACCATTGGTATTCCAATAAAAAATAGATAGATCTATCGAGGTAGCCATGTTTGGATACTTTTCTTAGATCCTGGTAGAGGTTTATAAAAGCATGTTCCTAATTTTCAATATAGTGTTGTCAACTTTGGATGATTAAATTACAATTAATGTTGAATATGAAAGTCTTCCTAATTTCTTCTCAAACTATAATGTAATTGTTCATGTCAAAGACATGTGCTGTAAAAATTTGGTTTGCTTCTATTGTACTATTACATGCCATAATGAGTCATATTATGGAATGAAAATGAAGGTGATGAATAATGAGGATCATGTTGATGGATAAAGTGAATCTGAAAAGGAGCATATGTCTGTGGTTATGGCTAATACTTTGAAGTGGTACATATCTCCCTCGATGATATTACATAGTCTTGAAAGGTCTATTGGCATAAAACTCAAGAAAACCACATGGATTCTAGTACTATGAGAAATTTACATCTTTTTATGCTACTATATCAGATAGGTTCTTGTCCTACCTTTGATGAGTTTATGTCCCAAGATGCAACTACTCTTAAATTAGGAAATAATGGTCTGATAAAGGCTATGGAAGCTATTGATAATGCCTAGAATCATCTAGATACTTCAAATGACATCTCTATAAATCCTATTTTGGCATAAGGATGCATGCATCTAGTGTCTTTTAACCCCCATTTCCTACATGATGATGATGTCAATCAATATGATATACAACTTCCAGTTGATTGTCGATAGAAAACTCAAATAACTAATGATTAAGGGGTGAATGTCGGTACCCCAATGAAGGGATCAGGTATCAGTGGGTAGGCCTTTCATAAGGATTTAATTTTGAATGGAAATGAAATGGAAATGGACAATGAGGGCTTCAATCATTATATTTCTAAAATAAAGCCACTATGAGAATAAAATATTAAACCATGACATATGTTCACTAAATCTTCTTCAGAGAGGACTAATACATATGTCCTCAAAATATTCATCCAACATAAATCAAAATTTCAGATGGAAAAGACTATTGATTGTTATTATTGGAATGAAATAAACTATTATGATATGTAATTCTATGATGGATGAGGGCATGTTCATTTTTTTACCCCACCCATCCCTCTCTTGTTCTTTTATTTTATATCAAAAAATGGGCAGATGCTTTGATTTTGACTATACTTGTTCAGTTATGTAATTTAATTTAAATATCCTCAATTTTCTAAATATCATTCAATTTTATGTCAATATTTCATTATTTAGTATTATTTATTTATATAAATAGTTCATTAATGGTTGTGGATTAATCCCTCATGAATGTCTAATCTTATGGAAAATAAAAATGGATGAGTATAAATAAGGGTACGTATTTGTTTGTTTATATAATTTATAAAGATGTTATTATTGATAATATTTTTATGATGAAATTATAATATCATTATTTTTTAATTTATTTTCTATGACATTTTGTTAGTTATGATATATATAATGGTTCAATATATTATATTATGAAAATAAAATATGGATTCATCTTTTTCATACAAGGTTGAAAATAAAGAAGTTATTTTTATTTAAATATGTGATTAAAATATATTTATTATTATATGTGTAACTGGATTAATTAATCATATAAAAAAAAATTACAATTCAATAACATTAAAAAAATTTAATATAAAATAATTTATATTTAATGGAAATAATATATTTGTATAGAAAAAATTCATATGAAAAATATATATTAATATTATTTATAGTACGATTCCCTATAACTTTTTTAGAATTTAGTTTTGTAAATTTTTGTGATCTAATTGAATATTTTCATTAAGTGTTAAAATGAAGCGACAACATAATTTTATTGTTTATTCTTTTGAAATCATGGAAATAATCTCATAATTTATTTCTAAAAAACCAAATATTTTCAATTATAGGTTAATCATAATAATTATAAAACACTGGAAACTGGTGTAATTTATGATAATAGTATTTGATATCATTATTTGGTTATGTTTGTGGGTACTACTAAGAAAATAATAGTGATAAATTATTGGATGAAAAGCCAAATATTTTAAAATATTTTTCTTTAAATCATTTTATGATTGAGGTTGTGAGTTTTTTTCATCATAGTTTATTTGGTTCATGATAATAATACAAATAACATAATAATGGTATGTGGATTTGAGTGATCATATTTGTTAAAATCCTTGTATTTGGTGTTTTATTTTTATTCTCTAATGATCAAATTTTATTGAATGATATTTTATTATCGTGCATACTGATATTGAAAAAAGATTCACTAAAATGACCACAAAAAATAATCATACCAAATTATATGTGATAGAAATATCATTGAATATGTTCAAGTATATTTGAATAAGGTATCCCGATATATTGTAAAACCTCTTATTTATGAAAATACATTCAAAGCAAGTTGATCATTTTCCATGTGATTCTTGATATTTTATAATATATAATGTTTATAAATGAAAATTATCATAAACTCATATCTTTTTTTTGTTATATGAGATGCATTCATGAATAATAGAATCATAAGAATTCTATATTATTGATATAATTGTAATTATAATTGATGGTTTGAGTAAAGGATTGGTAAAATTATTTTATATTTGGTTTCATTGACACTTGTGAGTTGTTTTGTAAGAAACAGTTCGAAAAATATTTTCCTCAATCTAAATTATTAATATTATGGAAAAATCATTAAAAAACGAATAATTTGATTGTTAAATATAATTTGTGTCATTATAAAATGTTAAGTAGATATTAGATATGTTATGACACCATATATTGGATATTTTCATACCAGTGAAAACATTTTATTTTGGTTTAAATTAGAAATTCCAAGCATTGACTGAAGTCTCCAGATATTGAGAATATATTTTAATTTTTTTTAAAGAGACATATTTCAATAAATCAATAATTATCATAGAATTTGGATTGTAACATGGGACTATATGGGATAGGAATACATCTAGTACAATAATCTACTCTAATGAAATCCCAAATTCATTCTCATAGAAAAAGTTAAATAGATTTCAAATGGTGGAATAAAAAAACTACATCCACTCTCATTTCATAATCATGGGATATATTTGTATGGTCCCATAAATTAAACAATATCAATTATGTTTTGTAGAAGACTAATATTTGACCGTATCTATATGAATTTTTATAATATTTTTGTATAGTTTCAATATTTGTGTGGGAATCTAACATTTCCAAAACAAAATCTAGGTGAAAATAATTAAAATAGTGAATAATCCATCCACCAAACGAAATTTTCACTCTGATATACCCTCAAACACCTGCCAATATACAACTACAGTAATATTTTAAACCATTAGGTCCTCAATGAAATAATTCCCTACATTAGTTAATATAACAACGATAATTTTTTAATTATTATTTTAACTAATGTCTCTAAAGTAAAATAATATAGATTTATTTGAAATTGATAATACAATAATATTATCTAATGATAAACCAAAAACATATTCCAAATTTTGATCACAAAATGGGGAAAATGAAATTGCATTATCTTAGTGATTAACTTGTACATTGTCTTGTATTATGAAAAGTAACCCAATATTGGTTTTAAATTTAGTGAGACGTCATTGTGATCAAGAGATGAATTATAATGTGAAACTTTAGTAGATTAATGTGTTGGTAAAAAATGAAAATAAATGACTAGTTAATGATAAATGTGAATAAGGGAAGGAATATCTACATTAAATTAAATATACATTATAAAATAAATATGAAACCTCATGATGATACAAAATATAGAAACTATACATGCCCAATATTCTGTTAACAGGGAGTATGAGGTAAAGAATAATATCAGGATAATATAATATGTTCTTTCATTGCATCACGTTGTTCAATATTAATATATTGTTTGTTAATTAAATTTCTCAAATGATAACATATATAATATTTTTTAGGAAATAATTTCCATGCATTGGATGTAATAGGATTTTAGAAATATAACTCTATCTTTGGAATTATCTATTATTCTTTAAAAAAAAAAGGAAAATAAATTAATATTTGGGTTATTTCACTAACAAACAAATAATTTCATCATTCATGTTTCAAAATTAATTGTATGACTTTTGAACATTTATTATGTTAATTCTCTTATGTCTATTTAACAAATTAGAACAATATAATGTAAAATAAAAAAGTGTTATAATTCTAATCAATTATTTCATCCTGAAATATATGCATCGAATTCTTAATTATATTATTTTAAATGTGATATTTTCAATTTTTTAAACCAGGCATATTTTTTTTTGATATGAAATAAAATGTAATATTCCCATTATCCATTTAATAATATTCATATATATATATATGTAAATAAAATAATATGGATATTTAGATTTGATTATGAAGATGTGACCTTTAACCTCATTAAATTCATAAATCGTAATGAAATGATGATCTTTATCATGGAATGTTTACACCTAATGATAATTCTATAAGTAAGAGTTTATAGGAAGTGGGGGAGAAAATAAAGATATAACATATAAAGGAAATGGTTCACTTAAAGGAATAAATTGAAATTTCAGAATATGGGAAGGAATGTAGAGATATGAAATAGATATAATACTTATTATTATACCCATGCCATGAGTTACTGTTATAGATCAGTTACCCACCAATTAATGGCATTAAAACTATATTATACAAATTTAGGTATTCATTTCTTGGAGAAAATGTGAAATTATTTTGATTTTTAATATATTATTTTCATAAATTCAATAGCAAAAACTATTATAATATCAATAGAAAATGATATATGTAATATTTTATATATTTTAGTCAGTGAATTATGTATCCCACTTTTACATATTTCAATAAAATAAGTAATGACATTTATTATGAATTATGACAATAAATGGATCTCAACAAGGATAGTTATAGGATAATGAGTGTGTGTGTTCTATTGGATTTTGGATGTTGTTAAAAAGAAGGAAATCATTATACACCCATTATTTCATAAATATGTAATTTTTTTTACTGTATAATAGTTTTTTATATTCAATATAGTGATTTTAGTTAAAATTAAAATTATGTGGATTCAATTAAAAAATATATAATCAAATTAACTTTTCGGTATGGAATACTATATTATTATCACATTCCCTTTGGAATGTGAGATGAACTAGAAATATTTTAATAGTGAATAAAATAAAATAAACATGAAATATAACATTAATATCAGACTTCATGGGAAATAATATAGGATGTCTAACTAAATGTTATAGTGATACAATATAATAATACATAGATAGTTATATGGTTTTATAACATTCATATATGTGTGATTTTATAGTTTATTTATTAAATTATTTTAAATATGTCTAAGGAAGTCATCAATATAGTATTAATTAAATTTGAATATTATTTCTATGATTCATGAAGGTAATCATTTATTGATCAAGAATGAATCTTCTTAGAAACCTATATTAAATACCTCATCATTTGGAGAATGCCTGTAAAAAATGGTTGATATTAGTGATTTCTTTATGGTTGTTTCATTGGAGATATAGGAAAATATAATTAAAATAATCATATTTGGACACCTTTATTACAATATCTTCATGTTGGATGATCGGTTTTTAATTTATTACAGATTATATAGATTTCAATATGTGAGTGGATTTGGGTAAATGTGTCACTAAAAAAATTAATTCATGGATACCTCAAATATGATATGTTCTAATTTATTGAAAACTTTTATCATAATATGTGATTCTAGTAATTCTTATATCAGAGTAAATATGGTGCAGTGGGTTGGTCAAATATTTTTAGATATATAATAATCAATTCATACTCAAATCTATGCTCAAATTAAATACACTTCCATAGAGAAGGAAATCTGTTTAGATTTCATACATTATACATATTAACATCCTAGTAAGTTTAATACATTGGAACATTTGAAATGGGTGAAATATTAAAATACATATTTAAAATAAACATATTTATAAAAGGTAAAAATATCTGAGACATTATGTTGGTTCGTCACTTGTTTGGTTAAAATTGGTAAATAATGACATTGAACATAAGAATTATTTTGATGACGTGTTTCAAGACGTGAAAGTATTATATAATAATTTAAAATACCATCATTTGATCACAAACGATGAAACTTAATTTGAAAATAGTACCCCATATCCCTAATTTACATACCAATAAAATGAAAACAATTTTCTCTTGCATGGATATTTATTTTTAAGAAGATCATTCTTTATTCAAATATTATTGAGATTTAATCATTCGGTGAATTTTATTAAATTATTTTTAAATATTATTTTATATTTCAGTAATTATATCTATTCAAGTGGTTGTTGTTGAGAAATTTAAATAGTGTATGATACATTATAAATTCTACTCTCTTATATAAATCTTTATAAATTTTAAAGGGAATATATGAGAGAATTTTTGAAATTCCTATAATGATGGAATATTATAGTATAGAACAGGTTTCCTAAATGGATGATTCTTGAAATCGATGGTTTCAATACATGGGGAATATATTTCCTAGAATACTTCTCAAAATCCAAAAATAACTCATACATACTTTTATGTAATGATTATGTATCAAATTTGGCTGAATTTATGGAAACAATGAAAAATATTATGTTATTCATTATCAATGTTTTGAATAGGAATACCACTTATGGGTTTTTTATTCCTTATTCACACAATATTGATTTTGTAACTCACTTAAATATTCAGTTACTGGTTGGAATGATAAAAAATAGAGTCTTATATATCAACAAAACCATTTTAACTCTAACAAAGAGGTAAATTTGAATTATCATACTAAGAAATACAATATTTTTTGGATAAATTGTAAATTCAATCTAGAAATATTTTAATAAAAATTTTGATTATGTTTTATGTGAATACCGAATAACATATATAATAAAATGTACATATCTATTCAAGTTAATTTTTAGGAAACCATGTCCCTATTTTATTAAAATAATACTCATGTCATATGTGGATATGGGTATTGTAAATATATTCTTACAACAAACAAGAAAAAGTAATACTATTTTAGTTTCATTAATTACATGATTGTAAAAAATATTATTATCATTGGGAAAAAATTTGGAAATTAAATTGCAATAAATTTCATATAAAATAGTGATGAAAAACATTTTCATTCACAACTAAAATTTACATTTATATAAATCTAATCTAAAACAACATATAATAAAAATTATGTCTCATTTTATTGGGGATTCACGGTGAAAAAAATTGACAACAAATGAGAAATTAAAATTAAAATATAGAATGATACATTATTAATGATCAATATTGATAGGTTTAATCAAAAAAATGAAAACATAATAGATGGATTTATTCTCACATAAAAACTATAATGATGGATTTTTCTCTCCCTAGTATAAAATTATTGAACATATTATACTCATATATCATGACATTAAATAAATTTTTATATATATATAACACTTGTATGTTCCTAAAACTAAAAAATATAGTATGAGTTACCTATAAGTTAATTAGTATAGTGTAAAAAATAATTAAATAAATTGATTTTGAGGAATGGAAAAAAATATCCCAACCATATTAATTTAATGAAAAAATAGTTGATCAGTTTTGATAGTAAAATAATTTTGATGGGAATATATAAACACTAATTTCTATAAAATTAACCATCTTAGAATTATTACAATAATAATTACTCCAATTGTGTATGTTATCATGATATTGGGGATAAAAAATAACCCAGAACATTGTCCAAATCCATTTTTATATTAATTTTTCTATCCAAAACATAACCCCGGTGAATGTCCTTGTCATTATGTAAATATGGTTCCAATTATTAATTTTTAACATGAAAAATATAGAATCCATGAAATTTTTTCCCAGATACCACTGAATGTTTTCACAAACCATTTAAACAAAAAAATCTGCCCATCATAATTATATAATTTTACAATAACATTATTTTAACCCAACAAAAAAATGTTCAGAACACCAAATAATGATTATATATGTGGTACAAGTCATTCCATTTTATGTTTTTAAAATATTTCTCAAAATAACACTATATATCACATAATAGTGAACCATTAAATATAGTTTATCCTATATCCCATGAAAACCACGATGTAACACTTCCTAATTATGAGACTAATTATCAATTGACGAACATTTTTTTATTATCACAACATGAACAATTCATTCATTAATTGTATAATTTTTTATTTTTGATTTCACATCACCAAAAAATGAATCAAAAGAAATTATATAACCATAGGTTATCAAATAAATGATTTTTAAAAATATATAAAAACAAAAACAAGAAAACAAAATAAATTACTAATCAATTAGGTAAAAATCATAACATGTTTCAACTGTAAGTTTCTTAAAAATCGAAAAACCAAAATTTATAATCCATAGACGTAGTTCTAGATAAAAAATATATAGTTTGGATCTTAATTTTGGGGGGTTCATTATGGTTACACACTCATTCAAATATGATTCACTATTTAATCTCTAAGAGAAACCCCCAAACAAACTCTAAATGAATATTGGGTTATGGTGTTAGATTATATCATAAAAAAGGTCATTATGATTTTATACAAATTATAATTATTATTTCACATTGGCAACGATGGTGAGAGGTCTAAAACGCCACACATTGTTTTGGTGAAATAATACCTATATCTAGACTAAATTATAGATTTTAGATATATACATTAATCTTTTAGATATCCTAATACATGACTCAGTAACCTATAAAATATTAGTTTTGGAAAAATAATATTGTAATATAAATATCTCATTGGAATTCCATTGATGTTTAAATTTTATCACACACAAACAAACCCATATATATATATCATGGGTTCTTTACCTTGTTTCCACTTATTAATTAAAGATTCTGATTGGGGGACCAATTTTTATTCAAATCCAAATATTGGGGGGTTGTATGTTATATCAATGTCTAGGATTGTGGTGGCTTTATATGGTATTCAGATTGATTATCATTTGTATCCTTAAAAAATTTGTTAAAACCATTATATTTAGTGATTTATCATTCCTTTAGATTTATGTGATAGAGACTAATACAAGTAGTTTAATTTCATGTTGTAAAAATGATTATGATATAGGTGACCAACAATGGCTAGTGTGGGAATTTTGCATAAGATGACCTTTCAGGTTGACCTTTAAGAGTATATATCCCATAAATTAATTTATTTATTCATTAGAATTCCCTATTGAATATGGTCCTAATTGGAGATTTGACCCAATGATGTTAACATAGTCGGAAAATGAATGAATTGATCTCTCTATAAGGGAGTGAATTTTTTTCATGGATATGGCATGATAAAATGTGGTGTTGAGGGAATATTACCCAAGTGAAAAATATTTTCACATGCTCATGAATTTTGTCAAGTAAAAAAATACATGAACGAGCTCATAAGGGGTCTAGAATGGTAATATTGGAAATTAATGGTTAATGATGTTCCATCTCACCCTCGAGGAAGAATCCTATATATCATGTCGAGTCAGGAATAAAATTTCTTGTTGTTCGAATACATGCTTATGTCTTACACCAATATTGGATACCTATAGGGGTAATTTTTAAATTGTTAACTACATGATCATATGTAGTATATAAACCCACATGAGAAATTCATGGTATAATAAACATGATAAATAACTGGATGATATTCATTTCTTATGGGTGAATTAATTACCAATAGAACCTACCTAATTGAATTTGATTATAATCCTTGTGAATTATATGAATTTGTAAGGAATAGAATAATATTTAAAAAGAAATATTTCTAGTGTTGAAGCAATATTGGGAATCATATATTTTATAGAGAATAATACCTAAAAATGACTGATCATGATTATAGTCACTGAATATGGAGGGTTGAGTCTTAGGAAGCCATAATACACATCCTCTTCATGAATGGAACCAGAGGCATTATTTTTTATATGACATAATTAATTGTTTTGTTGTCGGACCATACCATATTGCTTAACGTCATATGGTTAAGAAGTCAATGGCAAAATTCCAATATTGTATATAGGGTATTGAGCCTCAGAGAGGAATCCTACACATCATTATGTGAATAGGAATTAGAGGCCATATATTCTTTATAGAATGGTCATTTGAGTCATATATTTCATGTAAATATAGGCATGAACATACATTTTTCATACAAGGCTTCATGGAGATGCTTCATTACGTTAATAAACTGTTGATTTAAGAGAAGGAGATGTATTCCAGAATTACATATGAAAACAATATCCATATTGAAGTAATTTTAATAATTCTAATATCACAATAATAACTTGTCTCTTAGCCCATTCAATTACTGATCTATGAAAGTGTCATGATATAGAATATTATTAGACACATTGGAATGGATAAAAGGAATGAATATTTCTAGGGTATAGACATTGAGGATGACCTGATAGAAGTTCATTTTTGTGTCTCTTGCGGGTTATGGCTCTATGTTAGAATTATTATTGGTCTTCTTAGAGGAAATTAGTTTGGGATACATATATGTTGTTTTTATGACATGGAGCTCTGTATATAGGAAAAAACCCTATTTATCCTCATTATGACCTAAATCATAGTCCACATTGATTAGGTGGTCCCTTAACAATCTTTTGGGGTGGATAGGGGACAATAATATACTCTTATGTGATATGGATTCATGACATATTGATCATTTGAGGTAAAGGATACATAGTAATGATAGAAAAATGAATTTGGAATTTCTGAGTGGCACCCTAGAGGGATATGCATTTTCAATATTTTTATGGGGTCATTATCTTGACCTAATGATTGAGGGCATGTGCTTGACAATAAGGTTTTTAATTCTTGTTGTTTACAGGGACATGAGGTCCATGTAATCACATAATTCAATGATAATCACATAATAAAAATATAGAACATTATATGGGAAGGTCTATGTCTATGAGACCGTCTCTTGATCAGATGGAAATATTTTGATTTTAGGAAATTGGATTATTCATCTTATCATGTTGTCAGGTGTAAATTCAAGGTTATTTTATCAAAAACGCATCCCAATCAGGGTACCAATCACGTGATATAAATGAAAAAATTGAGATAATGACAGATAAAACAGTTTATAATAGGCCATGGGTTGGATACAATCATTGTGGTTATATCAAACTAACATATTGGAGGCATTACTGTCAAAATGAACATAAAAAAAGAGATATATGAAAAAAATACCAAATGAAATAGTTCATTGTAATAGTAACAGATATTAACTTCTTGAATTTAATTTCATTCATTTGAAACTAACGAAAAATATTAATTAATAGTACCAAAATATATTCCTCGATAATGACCATGAAATCCATATTACCGTTTAAATAACCAACAAACTAGTAATTTCAGACCTGGTTGGAAACCATCTCATATAGAAGTGAATAAATATATATAGGGGTATCATATCAAGTAAAATGGTATTATCCTAAACAAATGATCTCATAAAATTCATACAGAAATCCTACTAATTCCCGATGATCAATATTTTAAGTAAACACTTCACAAAAACTTCTATACTACAATATTAGTCTCACCATTGAAATATCTAACAAAGTATGACATAAAAAAGTCATATTATATAATAACAAAATTGTGCACCCCACTACCACTTCCCCATTGGTTTTATTCTCTTATGGAACATTGATATCTTGATCCATCTCTTTATATAAGTAATCAAGCCCAAGACACCTAGGTTATGCATCATCTCAACCATATCATGCATCATATCATCACATCACACACTATTCACCATGTGCGTTAAATGATCACATCATCTTATTAAGTATCTCAATCTAGTAACCAAGATGTTTTGAGGGTCCACCCTACCCATATGGCATGTATTATACCTCAACCAATTATAAACCATATCTTCAATATCTATAATAATCATTAGGGTACTATATCAAGAGAGACAAATGTGTAAAAGACCACAATATATTACATCCCTTTAAAAACAAATATGGTAGAGGTATCATTTTATCATATAGTTTGTTATAATTCCATGATAACGGTGTAGTTGGAGAGGTGTAAGTCAACTATACATTACAAACAATATTTTTTTTGGTAAAAAAAACCTCCCAAAGCCCAATGGGTATTTGTCTCCCTACTAAAATGGGAGGGTTAGTATATGAAATTAAATAATATATACGATATAATATAGATAAAATATAAACTGTGGGAATTAACCTATGATTTCACTCTACTATAGTTATCACCTCCCAGTTACATTTCTATCACTACTGAGGAAAACGTATATAATATGAATAAAACCATTTGAGAGTACTTAAATTATTTTAAATTCCCATTAAAGATTTTTCTTTTCATTAATTAATATAATTAACAATTAAAAATATAATTATATTTTATTTAATAATATCATCAATATATTCATATTCCCAGTATTCATAAACAAAATATTCCGTTGATTTCTGAAGATTCACTTTAATTTTATTCCAATGAGCAATCAACCCCATGGGTTAAAAATTTATTAAATCTTAATCATTGAATAATTCAATGAACTCTATGAAACAAACTATGCTACCATAAATGAGATTAATAATTGATAATAATGAGAAACCTCAATAAGAGGAAAAATAAATGCATAAATAATAAAACTGGCCATTAGACCCTTATAAATATTTATTAACAAACCAGCATCCCAAAATTAAGAAATAAAAAAATAAATTCCATATTTAAAATATTATAATATTTATATTTATATCATTTAACCATCATCTAAATCATCATGAATCCCAACATCATAAGAATCAACTGATACCACTAACATGGGAATCCAATATCGTAACATTTCATTTCTCATCCAACCTATGCCCTTATTATGTAATATACTAGTATCATATCTATAAAAAGCACAGAAGTCAGAAATAATAGAATCAAAATGGAATCCAGGCCCTTGAAATAATTCCTCCATCCTACATGTGAAAATGAGCTTTCGTGATCCAAAAAAATTATCTTTATCAAACAACATTGTTTATTTCAATCTCAGATTAACTGCTTCATTTATCATAGGTTACAACTTTGGGAAACCAAATAAATTAACTACCAAAATAAATTGATTATTTAAACACTAATTCAATCATAACTTCCATTTTTTATACATTATGGAATAATATTTACCTTAACATGGATAAATCAATAACAACAAAATACTATTATAACTTCATGTTCATTATAAAATTAAAATATTATATAGAAGATTTAAATGATTAAATAAGTATTAATAATTACTTTCATTTCCATAAAATCATAATAATAATGGTTTTTTACTCATACATACTTAATTATTTAATAAAAAATCATTCCCACATAAACATTATTTTAACTTTTTTATCATAAAAACAGGCTAGTCACCAGAATAATAGAAATTATAATATAAAATAAATTTAAAAGGAAAAATATCATGAAAATTTAGAGAACATTAATTATTTTAGAAAACATGTGATTGCTAAAATCTATAAACTATATCATTCATCAATCTAGATCAGTTTTTTATGGTTAATTTCCACATTATCCAAGGATAAAAATAATGATAAAAATATGATTTCACCAGAAAATTAGGAGAATCAATGATTCCCCTCCCATGATGATATTTATGCTCCTCAAAAAAGAATAGAAAAAGTACCCAAAACTCTGATCACCTCCCTCATAAGAACAATATATCCCTCCACAGGATTCACACCATAGAATAACTATGGAACCCCATAAAAATAATTGTGATCAGCTTCTATAGCATGGAAATATATAACATATGGAAAAAACCTCCTAAATTAATAAAAAATAATATATAGAGGTAAATTCACCATGGATCACCATAAATGAAACAAGGGATGTTTGGGATCAACCCATTTATAAAGGGATTCCAAATTCGTTATGAGATCTCCTAAGGTCACCTTGAATGTTTTAGATTCTTTTGGACTTTCAGAAAAATTTGGTGTACAATAATATTTATAGGCACACTTCCAGACAATTGTGTATGATTCTTATGGGTTATTTACATCGTGAATGGCCCATGTTTTAAGACAATATTAAAAATGAACATCCTAGATCCAATAAACTTATTTCAACTAACATAAAAATTTTCATGTTCACATATTGAGTTTTTAGGACATAATAACTAAATCCTTTACAACATCATTTCACTTAATTAATCCCATGATTCACATCCATTATTGCATTTTATGAACCACCATTATCAAAATATTATTTCTTATTTTTTACATGAACTTCTCACTCAGGAGATGAACTAAATTTGACATTATAAACATCTTATGAAAACCTATTTCCCCAATGATACTCTATTGAACCAATTCTATGCATCCATAATGCACAATAAGATTCATTAATACATAGTTGTATGGGTTATAAGGTTTTTTTCTCATACATCCTATATCTCTGAAAAAATTCTCATCCAAGAGAATTTAATATCAATCTTGTTGAATAAGAAATGAAAACCGAGGGGTCCTATAAATATCCACACTATATAATGAATCTCTTGAATCAATCCTTTATATAAACTAAACAATATCACAAAGAGAAACAATGTGAAATTAAACTCAACTTCAATAACAATATCCCAATGTTCCTCTAAATGGATATACCAATGAAAATATGAGAAAGACCATAATATTGGAATTAAGAATGATAAAACAATTGTATCTGGTAGATAATGGTCAACAATCACAAATAATTTATAAAAAGAACAGTTAAATATGAAATATATAAAAATACTAATAGAATATATTAGTAACATTTTCCCATGTAATATCATTTATTCTATTCTGCTACAAAATTACACATGCCTAAATGAATATCATACTCATGAAACAATATCTCATGGACCTCTTATATGTCCATAGTTTTCTCCTCGATGGTGGAATCATAAAAAAAATCGATTTAACCCTCATTGAGGATTAGATATATGTTATAAATATAATGGTAGAGCTACTTCCCATGAATAATCATGTGTTGATACCATTTTTGGTGGGAGTGTTATTCGATTTGAAGTGGATCTTACACAAGACATAAGTACCAAAGACCCCAAGACCCATGGATAGATCTTACTATAACATTCAAAACATCATTTCCAATGAAAATCAGTCACATTAATAAATAGATGATCAATGGAATTAAAATCTAGAGGTCCCAGCCTTTAATTTATATTATACATTTGATGATTATGAAATTTCCTCATCCTCTTGTTAATCACCTAAACCGTCTACTGTGAACTCTATAATAGTTCTAGAAAATGAATTCATGACTCTCCAAAAGCAGAATAGAATAATTAAGATCTCTATAGATGGTTGTAATGTAATTAAAAATGATTTATAAAAATGATAGTGTATAAACTATTGTTATAAGAAAACACATGTAATTGCCAGTG
This sequence comes from Viscum album, assembly GCA_963277665.1. NCBI lineage: Eukaryota > Viridiplantae > Streptophyta > Magnoliopsida > Santalales > Viscaceae > Viscum > Viscum album. The sequence continues at coordinate 1,912,834,733 of OY728125.1, read as the reverse complement.
ACTCATCTATATATATATATAAAATCTAAGACACCAGCTTAGAAAAGGACCTCATGATTTTGAATGATATATAATATCATAACTTCCATCTATAGATAGAATTTACTACTTTGGAATAAATTATATAAAATGTCAATCCTGATCACTCTCCACATAATTAAGTTAAAACAAGTATCATGATACCAAAATGCTCATTCTTAGGACTCCATCTATTCTTACCACCACCTCAAGGTACTACCTCAATGGAACCTATACTAATATAAACACATTGATCACTATAAAAAGGTGTTATTTTTTCTAAACATCCACTATATCCTATATAGAATGAGATCCTTATATATCTAGACGTAAAATAGAGATTGAATTCATTTATATTTTCCCCCCACACCCAGTATGAAACATCAAAGGGCTGGCTCAAACCTGTTGTAACACAGTGCTCGACCTTTACCTTCAAGTATTTTAAATATCATGATATAAACTCTTTAACTTATTACCTAATCCCAAGGAACCAAAACAGACCATTTATTTCATAGTTTATCTTTTTCCTGTTAGGATGTACCACCAGGGTGAGGTATATAACTCATTGTTAACCACATCACAAATCGCTAAAGGGACAAACGGTCTTACCTATAATAACACTCAATGATTTTCATCATAATGTCAACCATCAGGGGCGCCACTAAGGATAAATCACTCTCTCCATAATACTACCTCGTTTTACCCTACTAGGACTCCTCCACATTATATATCAAGGGTGATTTCATTTTCATTTGAAAAAGGATACTTATTCAATCAACCAATCCAATAATAGTATGAATCATCAAAATCTCTTCCAATACTATCTAGAGATCTCTATATTAATGTAAGGAACTACTGTGTGACTTCCTACTGAAAAATCATCTATAAAATTAATATTTTTAAGTGTATTTAAAAACATGAAATTTTAATATTTAAATAATTCCATCCACTATCGCAATTTCATGTTCATATCAATGTATTAGAATACATACCCAAGGATCTATTTATTAGTAAGTACCAAAAAATTCTCATTGATGTGGCCATACTGCCAAAAGGTCATGGGAAACATGACTTATTCATTTCTATGATTATGAGTGGAATATTTATTATCATAGGGGTGTATCTTTTAATACCCATTTAAGATAACATAAATGAACTTCATTAGGAAACATACAAATCCATCATGTGAATCATTATAGAAAACCTTGAATTTAGATTCCCCTTTAAAAAATAATGAATTGGAGAACATAGAAAATTATCCATCATTTAAATGAATGTATGATAACACTAATTAGTAAAAAAACTCATTATTTGTTTCCATAAAAGTCTCCCACATGGCTCCTCATGTAATAAATATTAGGATTGGACAAAATATAATATCATGAATGCAAAAGGAAACTCTACAACACTATAATTGTCCTAGGGATACACTAAAACATTACATGATCTTAAAAGTATCTAGAACTATTCCATGATGGAAAAATTAATTCCCCATTTAATGGACATAATGATTATAGATTATAAACTTCTTTATCTTATTGATAAACTACCAATGATAAAGAACATCCAAATTGTCATGTAGATTCGTTACGTGGTCTTCCTCCGATGTAGGGGACATAAGGATTGTGTTGATAAAAACCACTCTTAACCTGTCATGAAACAATAAAAAACTAATTTTATAAAACTAATGAACATAGTTGTATCATTTATCACAATGAAATAATAAAAATGAAGTCATAATTCACATAAGGATTTCAAAGAGAGGTATTCAGAATTTCCTTATCTATTTCACTCATATCACGCTATCCTGAGTATAAATCAATCATCAGAAACCAACAAGATCATTTTATGTTTTCCTATAAATCATCAATCCATCAAAGAGGATATTGGTTATTCATAGACATGTAGTACAAGAGATGATAATAAATGTTTCTATAAACACTACCATCGTCACTCTTCACATATGGAATTCAGGTACCCCATTTTGAAATTCTTTTCTTGGATAAACATCACAAAAAATGATCATTGGTCTATAACAATAATTCTAACAACTTACCAGGAAACATACTATAGATATACCAATATAAGAGAACCAAGTTAACCTAGACATATTGTAAAATCAATCACTCATTAAGGAGGTTATGTTTCAACATATTTATGGAATCAAATAGGTTAATCATCCACATACATGTGAAACATCATATTCTGAACCTATGATGTACTTGAAAACATCTCATTTATCATGGAACATAGGGATAAATCATTATTGTGACCAATTTGATGGTATCACAAACCAATTAACATTAACATGTCATCATCTGTGTAAAGACCCGTAAATTTCAAGGAAATTTTTTTCTTGATTTTCTTTGAAATTTTACAAGAGCGCAGTTTTTGACGGCACCTGATTCCGAGGCCCGGTGTTCCCCAAATCGTTTTCCAAAGATTGGCTTGGGTACGTTCAGTGAACGGACAAGTGGGTTTTTCTAACTTTTGAACTGGTGCCCTGAATCGTATTCTGAGGGCACCGATGAAATCACAGCGCCAGTATTCTCTTAGAAATGCCGCTTCCGGAGTTGCGTTTGCTCGGGTGTGGTTTTTAATTTTCAGGCTTAAATTTAAGAAATAAAATAATTTTACGACAACTTTATTTTATTTTACTTAATCCACTTGGAAGCCACTTGAAGCCACTTAAAAGCGGCTTAAACTGAGTTTAACCGGATAGGGTACTATCCAGAAATATCCTACCCTCTTGGTAGGATATTTCTGAGGTGGGGCCCGCATGAGCCCCACCGTTTCTTTCCGCTAAGTAACGCACCGGCAAAAACCCGTCATTATGAATGTCAACTGACACGTTTTCTTAAATTCTTAACAGACCATTTAATTGGGTGGTTTATTTCGTAAATTAAATGAGCTGTTTCTTTCGTTGAATTAATTCAACGAATTGATGGGTCGTTACTTACCTTTTTTTCATTTGTTGGCGTAATAATAAAATAAGACCAACCAATCTTTTTGGAGGATTACTGGTTGAGAGGATTGACAGAGTCCTCGTGCCTTTATCCTTCTTCGCGAAGAACTCTAAGAACGCGAAGAACGCCGGCCTCCGACGAAGAACGCCGAACCCGGAAATCGACGACGCGACGCCGTGTTCCGCGACACCGATGTTCCCTTCCTGCAACGTTCTTCTGCGACGTCTCTTCCTCCGCAATGGATCTTCGATCAGCTTCTTGAGGTTAGAGTCTCGAACTTTCTTTTTAAATCTCTTTTGTGGTTTTTACCAAAACACGGATTTAATTATTTATAATTAAATTAAATCTGCTGTTTCTTGGTCCGTTGAGTTCGCCAACTCAACGCCGGTTTCCGCGATGACGCGACACCTTTCCGCGACGACGCGACGATCCCTTCTTCCGCGATGATCAATTCTGCGATGAACGCTCACGAGCGACGACTACGAGGTAGGGATTTTGTTTTTGGAAATGCCTCTTATTTTTCCAATGTTGTTTCCGTTCAAAAAAGAGGAACCCAATTAATAAAACAATTTTATTTCATTAAAAATTGTTTTCGGATATGCGTTCATGTGTTGAACTTTATTCCTCCCGTTGTTTATCTATAACGCGGAGGGTGCGGGCCAAACGAACACGGCCCGACGACCCTCCGCTGTTCATCGTTTTGTGCGGATTTGACGGGTGACGACGGAACATGCCGCAACGAAAGTTTGATGGTTCCGTAGTGAAGAGTGAGTCCCGGGAGGAGCAACGGCGCAGACGGGAACAAAATCAAACCACCGGAGTGACTCCGGTGGCCCGCGGAAGCCGCCGGCGGCGCGGGTCGCCGGCGCGGCGGCGCCCGCAGCCGGGAGCGGCGACACCCCGGCGCGCCGCCAGACAAGCCCGCCACGGCAGAAGCCACGGCGGCGACACTCACGGACCCACGGCCGCGCGGGTCCGGCATGCACAGGATGCGGCTGGAGACGCATCCCGTTGTCCGAGCGACACCCCGCGGGTGCCGCGGGGTTGTCACGCGGGGGCGGCGGCTCCCCCCCGCGTCGCTCGGCTGGCTAGGAAGACACCCCGCGGGTGCCGCGGGGGTGGCGGCTCCCCCTCGCGTCGCTCGGCCGCTCGGCCAAGCCGAGCCGGGCGGGCCGAGCCAGGCCGGTCCGACCGGCCGGGCCGCGTCCTGGCCAGGCCGGACCAGGTCCGACCGGGTCGGACCGGGTTGACCCGGTTCGGCCGACGCAGTGGGGGTCGGGCCGGCTCGGCCCGGGCCCAGACCCCCCCGTCTTCGGATGGTTTTCATTAAAATGCCCGTAACATGAGCTACATGCCTCCAAACGACTCGCCATCAGCAGAAACACGATCCTTGGATCGAGACGGTCGTTTCGGTATATCGCACTCAAGGTTTCGGAGTACTTTGTGTTCGGCCGGGTTGGTTCGTACACGAAACCAACCGGGCCCTCGGAGCGGAAATGCTCATATCTTGAGCTACCGACGTCTGATTGACGTGCTGTCAGCTTTGTTGAATTCCTCTATGTGAGACGGATCTTTTGGCATACTTCGCCCGAGGTTTGGACACAGGTGGAGCATGGTCAGGTTGGTTTTGCCTTAAAACCCAACCGGGCCCCTGGGACAAAAAAGCCAATAACTCTCGGACCGGGCGTCCGATTGACGCGCCGTCTGCGACGTTGAGTTCCTGTTGTTGATACGGAAATTTTGGATACATCAACTTCAGACTTTGTGACAGTTGATTTATCGGCCTCTCGGCTCGTGGAGCGGACCCTCCCGAAACGAGCTTGTTGTGTGCGGGAACCCTAGTGCTGGCTGTGACTGCTACATCGACAGCGATGACCGTGCAGAGATACTCAGTGGACTGCGGCGACGACCATGCAGGGATCCTCAGTGGACTGCGACGACGACTGTGCAGAGATCCTTAGTGGACTGCGATGACTACAACACTCAGCGATCCTACGTGGATCAGTGCTATAGGTCCTGTGTGGGCCCGATCCTGTGTGGGTCCGATCCTATGTGGGTCAACACTCAGCGGTTCTGTGTGAGCCAGCGCCTACAGGTCCTGTGTAGGCCCGATCCTGTGTGGGTTATTGCGGGGGTTAGTTACCTATCGATGCTTTGTGGGTCCGACGACTTAGATGGATTAGTGATCATCTTTATCGTCATCCGAAGAAGTATACCTGTGTGAGCTGAATCTTTAGTTACTCTCCTTTGTGCATTGTGTTGAGCTATCCTGTGTGGATTTACTGTTTACTCTCCTTTGTGGATTGTGTTGAGCTATCCTGTGTGGATTTACTGTTTACTCTCCTTTGTGGATTGTGTTGAGCTATCCTATGCAGATTACTGTTTACTCTCCTTTGTGGATTGTGTTGTGCTATCCTATGTGGGTATACGTTTGCTTTCCTGTGTGGACTGGGTTATGCTTCGGCTCGGACGTTGGAGCCGAACGAGAATTGATGACTTAGGTATATGTATGGGCATATACCTAAGCCATGTCAGATGTTACTTCGTGATTTTATCTTTCCTTTGTGGATTATCCTTTGTGGATTTTGGGATACCTTCGGGGGTCTCGGGGTCCCTACTGAGTAGCTTATACTCACCCCTGCACGGGCTATGCCCGCACTACGTTGTGTTGGTTGCATACGACAGACAACGCTGATCGTGTTGGAGGCTTGTGGAGCAGGACTGTACCGGGAGGTGGACCACTGGGCGGGACGTTCTCGGAGCGGTCAGGTGGACCCAAGGAGCAGTAGAGGCTATCTGTACCCACCTTTCAGGTGAGACTTCCAGAGGACGGCTCGACGCTGCGGCTTTTCCTTTCAGTTGATGTTTTTCCTTTCAGTTGTACATTACAGTTGGGCTTGTATTTCCGGCCCCTTTTACTTTCAGCACAGCTTGTACAACTTTTACTTAGTGTTTACTTGTTCCTCTTGCTTACTCTATGGTGCTTGTTTACTTTTCAATGGCAATGCCTTCCCTTTTTACTGGGATTTACCCCTTGGTGCTGGTCGCCAGCCCCTGGCATATGGAAGGCGGGCTTTGGGTAGTCACGACACGGGCCCCGAGGACAGGTTGTGACAATCTGCATCATAGAACACAATATATTCTCTACATAATTCCAAATTAACAAGTACTAAATATAGTTGGTTCATAATAAGAATTATATTTTATGGTTGTATTAAAAAACTTAGGAATTCAACTATATATTTGTGATTCCACATCACTATCTCAGGATCCATACAAAATTTCTAAATATATGTTCAACCTCAAACATCCATATTCAAAATCAATTGAACCAGAACCCTCCCAACTAGATGTCCACAAACCAAGACTAGGGTAGATGATATTAAGGATTCCATATCACTAGAAAAAAAATCCCACACCCATATTTGAAACAATCCATGATAACATCAAATAATGATTGGTTTACATTGATAAGTAAATTCTAAATCATTTAGTTGAACAAGGGTATCTATACAACCACATAAACACTACTATTGACACCCTCTAAGGACACTCTATACTATATAAAGATGGGGAGAATAACTATGAATTCTACAACGTACCACATATTCTATATTATATTCCAATGTTGGAGAATCCATTTTTGTTGGGCCATCTAAAACTGCATCAACGAAGGAACATAAAGAAGAACAACTAATATACACTACCTTTTCAGAATGAACCTACTCTATCATCCCTGATGACCTCAACCACTATATAGGAAATATGTTTCTAATCCATTAAAATGGGTGTAAGAGAATGCACCAATATAAATTAGATGATATGGGATCGGACCTTCCTAGTTATCTGAAAGGACTTTTGTTCGAGACATTAAGAACCCCATCGAACAGTTATTTTACATGAGTAATCTTATCTAGCCCTTATCATTATGATTAGGTCTTTGATAGATCCCTCTCAATGATAAATTATCTCAAAAGAAGTTCAATATATTTCTATATCATACACATGGTGACATTAAGCTAGATATTTGAACATAAAGCCTCCACAAAATTCCTCAGATAGACCTCAACATCTATGAAATGGAGTATTTAATAACAAAATAATTTTCATAAAATTGATCTTAATGTTATATATGTTATAAATCCACTATAAAATGGTTATATTACCTTGAATACAAGCCACCTTTTTTATTCTATTAAATAATTTTTTTATTGGTCTCAAATATTCACCCACAAGACTAGTGACTCCTCACAGTCCATGTGAAATAAGAATTACCACAACCTCACTACTCCAGGAAGCAACATAATTAATAATACTCTAAGTAGTCCTATTGAAATGACTCTAAAATCAATCTTTTGTAATTATATAGGATAATGCACTGAAACCCTCATACATTCAACAACCACATTCTTTCATCATCAACTTCTACTCTGTGGAAATATATTTCCACATCATATTGAATATATATTTGGTGAAAACCTGATGAATCTTTCAATATTGACCAATAACTACAAAATAGTAAAATATTAAGGACCACTCATCACAAAATATCCAATATTTATGATTTATTTAATTATCCTTATAATGTAAGACATAATCCCAAGGACTACAAATTTCAATCATAGGTGTATGAATAATAATAATATATTTTCATTTCATAGGTCTCTACCCTATTTCCTATATCACTTCTCTTATTGGTCTCATTACACATAATGTTCCATGAAACATATCACATGGGGCCCTAAATACACATATCTCAGTGAGTCTCACTTAATTATAATGAATACTAAATTTATATGACAATTTTTTCCTACACCCATGGAGTCCTCCACTATTTCTATCTCTAAAATCCATCATATACTTCAAAATAATCCTTTTACGCAACTCAATTTTGACCCAATACCACTGAATATTACAATATTGGATCTATAATTAAGGAATGTAGATAATGAAACCTAAATGCTGCCTCAAATAATCCATGGGATGGAGAAAAGCATCGACGATATATCATACACATATATGGGTTTCATTTTCCATAACAGAATATGGGGAATGAGAGATAAGATAAAAACACATGAAAACTACATCCCAAAATAAAATTTAATGTTCCCAAAAATATAAAAGAAATGTCATACAACTAAAACAACTACAAAAATGAACTATATGTACCAAATATTTATCCCTAAAAGTGACAAAGAAAGGCCAAACAACTCCAAAACAACCCATGATAGATTAATTACAATCCTGATCATTTACAATGTCATATGGACCAGAAAATAGTTTATATGTTCATAATATGACCATAACATGTTTACTTAGAAGTGTAATACACAAAGCCTCTCAGGAAAAAGACAAAGAACCACACCAAATCCCAATGAGGAAAAATGAAGTTAACCTGTCACCTAAATATGTTTACTATATTCCAATACAAACTATAGATATGTATCCTAAATTATTTCATATTATAGATGTTATAATATGTGGAAAATAAACGTACTTGGCTACTGCTTATCCCCAATTCTGGGGATTTACCCAATTTTTTTACTCCATCAATCATATCTCATTAAAATTAAGCTTCTATAAAGACAAATGGGTTAAGTATCATCTCATTTATATTAGAAATCCTAAAATCCCATCACAAACTATTAATCTTGTGCATTATATCATTAAATAATCCCATGAGACGTTTCTATATAGTAATCAATTAGTTTTTGGGATCCGTAATGCCCAAATTTAAGCTATTATACCTCAATCCATCATACCTATCTAGGATATGCCTATAATAATTCCTTATATACCATATATTGAGATAAATATGTTTTAAAAAAACAATCATTAGACCCCACTACACAAAAATAATTTATTAGTGAACTCTATTCATATAACACCGAATTCTACTATGAAAAGAGTACGAAAAGAGGTGGTATTTACCCATTCATTCCTCACCAAGCTGTATTTTTTGGAATCTCCATCCCATATTAAATTGGTTGTCAATACCATAAAAAAATGGATATTTATGCTTATGAAATAACATAAAATATAACATATAATATAGATGAAACCAATAGAAACCTAAGCCTTTTACATAAAACATTTCATTATTTTAAGAATAATTTATCATATGAGTATAAACCAAGGATCGTTAAGTCTAGTGTCTTGGAAAACTAGGTTCATATAACATAAAAAATGGGGCTAAATTTTTTTTTATTTAAACTCTATAAAGAGATTCTATCTTCCTTTGAGCCCTTACATCTGCATAGGGTATCCTACGGAACACATGAACAAACAGATGAGCTAAAAAGCCCATTGAAGGAATGAACATAAGGAAATATCTCAAGCGCATGAGTTAGGAGGCATGACATAATGATATCCAATGAATGAAACTCATAAAATAATTTATTATAATCATGGTATCATATAAACATTGAATCATATATATGTGAAAGAATCATAAATCATATCTTTATTACAGGTCAAGGCTAATCGCCAATCCTGTTTCCCATTTTAGAACTATTCATGGAAAACCACCAGTCCCATTTCACACCACATCTCATGAGACTTAAAGTTACCCAATGCATTGGAGTGCTCTTTGGGAGAACCCATATCAACATTTTCATTAATATTATTTCCATATAAATATTCATACCACATATACAATCATACATAATCAACTATAGACAAACATAACGGTACCCATGGAAAAATTTGGTACCACAATCATGACATAAATCATAACCAATGGGTATATCATGAATGTGTCCATGTAAGGAAATAATTATAAAATAAATGGACGTTCATAGGGTAAAATAGGAATATATCATGGTAAGTAGTGTCAAACATAATTGACAACATATGATAAATTTATTTTAGAAACATTACCATTACAAGTTTTTTGTGCAGTTTTAATGATGATAACATAGAGATTTTAAAATATTAAAGAAGACATTATTTTATATAAAACCAGAATTTAATGAAGAAGGTTTTCATGATAAAAAATACAGAATATACCAAGATATTGGTGTCTTAAAACCGTAGATAGAGTGCACTAGAAATTGATTAAAAGATTAGGAAGTTCCTTTAAAATGAGTGTGCTTATTTGGATGTATTGAAAAGATATTCTTTTAAAATCATGTGTATCTCCGAAATAGAATGAGGTATGGATCATGGAACATGAGTTTGGAGCATAAAAAAAGAATTTTTTAGTTATACATAAAAATAAAATACAACTAATGTTTGGTAAATGGAATGATAGAGAAACCTGAATGAGTAATGGAAGTTCGGGTAGAATCCATTATGGTTAATCGGCATGGTATCGGGTGTAACTAAGAGGACTTAATGAGAGAGATAAGGGGTTTCTCATCACTTATAAAAAATTAGAGCATTATGGGGGAGTTTGTATAAACATTCCCCATCACTTGGTATTAATAAAAATGCATAGCATAGAGAACAATCGTGGGTAAGAGTGAAAAGGGGAGGATCCCTTACCTTAAATCCGTTGGTGTTCTCCACATGTTATTAAGAACCAGAATAAAAACAATTTATGCGTATTAATTAGTAAATCCATAACCTCTTCTTTATTTAATTTATTTAGTGAAACCCTTTTTATTTCATTCAAATCCTTTTTGATTAGTTACAAGGTTTAATTTAATTGTTCGGACTCGTTTGATTGCTTGGCTTTAAAAGACCGGTTAACTTATATTCATCTTTGGATTATATGCCAGATGAAAGTTTTTGTCCAGAATTTTAGTAATATTATTTAGTTCATATCCATGAGATTACATGGTTTTAATTTAAATTAGGTTAGTTAGAATGATGTCAAATTATTATATATATTATCATAGTGATAACCATTTTGGTTAATTGGGGGATTTGATTACAAAGAATGTGTTTTGCTTTATAACTTTATTCCATTTGTATAAAAGGATTACAAAACCAAAAATAGGATATATTATATATAATAATCTGGTTAGGAAATAACAAAAATGGTTTCATGACCATAATTAAGGATAATTACAGAAATTGATAAATTGTTGTCCATAAATGTGATAAATTAGCACATCTCAACTGATGCTTTCATTTCATTCGAATAAAACGGTGTGGAAAGAAGAGAATATAATTAAATATAAAAATAGTATGAAGAAATTACAGTACATTAATTTTACTGTATTTATCATACTATTATGGTGAAGGGAGGTGAAGAATCAAATAAAAATAAATGAACTTAAAAGAAAATATGAAATTGGAAAGAGGAATTTACCTCTTAAGACTTCATCATTTGAAAACCTTTTAAGGGGATAGTTTTTGTAATTTTGAGGAGGATGAGAGCTTTTGGACGTGGGGGAGGACCTGGGTAAGAGATTTGGGTAGAAAAATGGCAAGGCACAAGACTTGAGAGACGTGGAGAGAAGAGGGAGTGAAGGGGGGGTGTGTTTATAGTAGAGGAGAGGAAGGATTTCATAATATTATAATCATTAATTTATTATTTCGTCACAAGACAATGAATATTAAGTATTATAAAACCTAGAATAGTAAATGGGTTATGTGAATTCGAACTATGGGTGGTGACATCAGCCATCATTCTAGGAATAATATATTTACCTTATATTGTATATATACGGTAAATTATCGTATTTTACTATTCGTCAAAAAATCAAGTATTTCCGAAAAATCTCAAAAATTCACCCTAACCATTATTTGACATGTAGAATCCAAAAATGAAGTACAATTTTGAAAAATAATTTTCTAAATATGATTATTTTAATTTTTAATTAAAATCAAAATTTATTATCAAAAACCAGTTTTAAAACACACATTAACGGATTCTAAAATATAGTTATATCGTACTTCCAACATGAATATTATTTTTATAAAATAATAGGTGAGGTTACTATTCATTAGGGTATATCAGTATTCATAAGGGAGTGTTACTATTCATAACTGTAGTTTACTATTCCCCAAAAATTAAGTTTTCCTTATCAGACTCCAAATAACTTACTGATTACAACCGTGTTTGCTAGATTTTTGAAATTCCATACACAAAAGTTAAAAAATTTTGATTAAAATTTACTTATCACTTATTAGTTCATTATTATGTGATTTTATGGAATATTTATACGAAGGTAGTTTCCATTATAAACATTGGGTTGTTACATTCTTCACCCCTTATGAAATTTTGCCCTGAATATTTCATTTTACATTCTAGGCCAAAAACAGATGTGGGTACTTTTCCCTCATTACTTCCTCCAATTCCCATGTTTCCTCTTCGTACTTATGGTTTCGCTCTAGTACCTTGACCATATGAGTAGTCTTATTGGGTAGAACATTGTCTCTATGATCCATGATCTTCACTGGCTTCTCCGCGTAAGAGAGATCATCCTCCAGCTTTACCACCTCTGAGGAGAGTCCATGTGAAGGGTCTTGTATGTTCATCTTTGAGAAATATACCTGAAAGTCATCAAGAAATTGAGCCATATTTGGTGGAAGTGAAAGTCGAGAGGCCACTGCTCCAATGCAGTCAAGGATCTCAAAGAATCCAATATACCATGGGCTGTACTTCTCTTTCATCCCGAATTGCATGACTCTTTTCCATGGATATATTTGAAGGAAGAATTTATCTCCAATGTCGAACTCCAAGTCCATTCTACGGTTGTCTGCATAGAACTTTTGCTGACATTGAGCAACTTTGATGTGTTTCTCAATGACATGAACCCTCTCTGTCATCTCTAGAACAGGATCCTGTATAAGTAGCTTTCTTTCTCTAATATCATCCCAACAGGTTGGAGTTCTACATCGGTTTCCATATAGAGAATCATACGGAGCCATCTAAATAGTTGAGTATAAGATATTGTTTTATGAGAACTCAGCCAATGGGAGATTTTGATCCCATCCACCTTGGAATTATAGAGATCTGGATCTAAGCATATATCCAAGCGTTGGAATAGTTCGTTTAGACTGTCCATCAGTTTGGGGGTGATAGGTCAGGTTGAAATTTAATTCATTACTTGATGAATGTTGAAGGCTCCTCTAGAATTTATATGTGAACCATAGATCAAGGTTAGATTCAATTGTGTGTGGAACACCATGCAGTTTCACCACTTCCATCACATACATCTTTGCATGTTGTTCAAGTGAGAGATCTTTCTAAATAGTGATGAAATGGGATTTCATGGTGAGTCAGTCAACCACAACCCATATCACATTATTTCCCTTCGACGTCTTCAGGATACCATGAAAAAGTCCATAATAACATTTTCCCATTTCCACATTGGTATAGGCATTGACTACATCATACCTTTGGAATTCTGTCACTCAGCTTTAACTTGCTGACATACCAAGCACCATGATATATATTACGAAATCTCCTTCTTCATGTTATCCCACCAAATGTGTTCTTGGAGATCACAATACATTTTTTTACTCCTAGGATTGATAGAAAATGTCGAGCTATGTGCATCATTCAATATCTCCTTCTTTATCTCTAGATCATATGGTACAGATAATAGTGTCCCAAATCTTACCACACATTCCTCATCAATTTTGAAGACGGTGGATTTCCCATTTTTAACATCTTCCACCATTTTCAGAATTTCTACATCCCTTCGTTGAGAATCCATTATTTTCTTCAAGAGGGATGGTTGATCAATCATTTGAGAAACGATTGATAATGTTCCTCCCTTAATTATTCCCATGTCTATCCATTTCAAATCATAGAAGATCAGATCCTTTTTAATTATCATCATTTATAAAGATGTAGGATCTTTTCTACATAGACCATCTACCACCTTGTTTACCTTAACAGGATGGTAGTGGATTGAGATGTCAAAATATGTGATGAGATCTATCCATATTCTCTTGCGCATATTATCCTCTTTATGTGTGAATATATATTTGAGACTCTTGGGGTCAGTATATATCTCACATTATTTCTCCATATAGATAATGCCGCCATATTATCAAAGCAAAGATCACAACCACCAACTCCAGATCAAGTGTGGGATAGTTTTTCTCCTGGATATTCAGCTTCCTTGAGTTATAGGCGATCACTTTATCATTTTGAATTAGCATAGAGCCTAAGCCTTTCATACAAGGATTACTATACACCAAAAAGAGTTATCTACATGAAGGGAGTGTGAGTATCGGCGCAGTGATAAGCCTCCTTTTCAACTCCTTGATACTTTCTTCACATTCTTGTGTTTTGAAGAATTTTACTCACTTCCGTGTCAACTTGGTCATTGGGCTTTCCAATCATGAAATTTTGTTCACGAATCGTCGATAATACCCAGCTAGACCTAAAATTCTATGGATCTCCATTAAAGAAGTTGGCCTCGGCAACTCTTCGATTTCACTCATATTGGAAGGGTCCACAAATATCCCTTACATGGTGATGTCATGCCCCAAGAATGATACTTCCCCCATCCAGAACTCACATTTACTATTCATTTCATACCACTTCTCCCATCGTAAAGTCTTTAACACAGTTTCCAAATACTCCTCATGTTCCTACTTGCTATTGGATTATATCAGAATATCATCAATAAAGATCACCATAAATATTTCGAGGTAATCTCTAAAGACTCTACTCATTAAATCAATGAAAATTTCGGGAGCATTAGTGAGTCCGAAGGGCATCACAATAAACTCATAGTTTCCATACCTCATTCGAAAGGAAGACTTGGGAATATCTTCTTTCCTCACCAATAGTTGGTGATATCCTGACTGAAGGTCCACCTTAGAGAAATAACTGGCAGAACAAAGCTGATCGAACAAGTCATCTTTCTATGGAAGGGGATACTTGTTCTTTATAGTTATTTTATTGAGCTCATGATAATCAATTCAGAGATGCATTTATCTACCCTTCTTCTTGTCGAAGAGGACTGGAGCACCCCACGGTGAAGCACTTGGGCGTATAAAACCATACTCCATATTCTCCCGTATCTGCTTGTTCATCCCTTCTAGCTATATGATGGAAATTCTGTAAGATTTCTTTGAGATTGGCAGAGATCCATGAATTAGTTAAATTAAAAACTCAACCTCTCGGTTATGAGGAAGACCGAGAAACTCTTTGGGGAATACATCAGTGTAATCCCTCACGATGGGAATGACTTCAATAATGATTTTGTCCTTTTTCCTAATCATTTGATCTAGATATACTTTCTCACAAAGAATCAATATTGAAACATGAGATGATGATTCTAAAGGATACTCATCTTACTCCTTACACATGTGAAGAATTGGAGGATGCTTAGGGATGTGAAAAGTGACCTCCCTTTCCTGACAATTGATGTTGTCCTTGTACAATGATAGCCAATCCATGCCCAAGATAGTGCCGAAATCCACTAAAGGAATTATGAAAAGATTTTCTAGGAGGTTTAGTCCACAAACATTAACCGGGGATGAGATATAAACCATGGATGCAATAATTTCCCCCATTCTTTGTTCTCACAGATAACGTTTCCTCCAATTTTTGAGGTAGTGTTTGAATAGTTCTACTAAACTTGCAAGATATGAAAGAATGTGTAGAACCAGAATAAAATAGTACGTTCACTATTCTTGAATGAATAACAAGCATACCTATCACCACATCATTTCTCGGATCCACCTCAGTAGTAGTGATAGCATATGCCATTCTTTGAGGCCTTGGAGGATATTGTTGATTGCCTCCGACAACCCTCGGCTTAGAGAAATTGATTTCATAATGCCCAAGCTCCTTTCAGTTATAACACTACACTTCAGGGTGAGTGTTGATCTTAAACCTCCTTTATTCTTCAACATTAGTGGGATTTTTCATATCTCATCAGTATTTCATGGCCAGATGACCAATCATACCGCATTTGAAGTAATTCTTGGTTCCCTTGAGATAGTCACCAAGATGTTTCATCCCACAATTTTTTCAAACTGGAGAGTGAGGATTATTTCCATCAGGGTATTTGATTGATGAACCACCCATGTTGTTCTCCATTTTCCTCTTCTTGTCACTAGGCCCATGAGACCACTGAGAGTCTTTAATCTCTATTTCATCCTTGAGGGAACAACAAACAATCTCTACATATCTTTCAAAGTCTCGAATTGCCAACACTTTTCGTAGACTCAGCCATAGTCCTCTAAAGAAGTGATCCACCAGGCTTTTAGTGTTCCTGAAAAAGTCAGAGGCGTACCTTGCATGCCTTGTAATGTTCTCTTCATGCACCCTAATAGACTCATCTTTCCTCTTCTTATGTCCAAGGAACTCTTTTTCCATCTTGAGGCAGAGGGTTCGAGGAAAATATTTGTTGAAAAACATCCTCTTGAATTCCTCCCATTCTATGGAATCAATTTCCTCTTGGTACATTGTATTCTTGTGTACACCACCGATCAACTTCCCCATTAAAATGATAGACTACCGGTACAACTTTCTATTCTTTCGAGAACTATATGATAGAGAAAATCATTTCAATGGAGTTAATTCATTTTTCTGCAAGGAGGGGATCGGAAGACCCACTAAACATGGGAGGCCTTTGCTGCATGAAGGATTTAATGGAAACATTCTATTTCCTTAGAGGAGGGGGAATTCCACCATATTCATGTTATTATTCATAACTCGAGCCAGCTAAACAAGTACTACTATGAAGTTTTGAGCACACGCTTTTGTCAAATCAAAAATTTTAGGGAAATAATCCCATTGCCTATCACATTGTTTTTTGGAACGTGTTCTTCTATTTCACTCCATTATTTAAGAAAATGAACTTATAAATAGAGGTCTTTAATACTTATCCATTGAGCATAAAAATAAACCCCGAACATAAAATTATAAACTTATTAAGAAGAAGTGCATCCTAACTTGTGATTCCTTTGTTTTATACATAGGATATCCTTGATCTATTTCTTAACATATATTCTTATGGGTTTATTTTTGTCCCTTAATACTTTTTTTACTAAACTCATGAATCTACCGAAGCATATCCCCTAGGAGTGTCATAACGAAGAGTACAACACAACCCATTGTCGTGCACTAGTTCCAGTTCGAGACTAGCTCAAAGTTTTTTTTTTAGGTTTTACACTAAGATTCATATGTTCCAGAGCCACATCTACATGCTTGTATCTAGACAGGGATGTATTTTCTTGATAAACCACTTACTCTATAATAACCAAAATTTAGGATTGTTTTCTTATACTTAGTCAAATCCTTATGGTTCTCACTAAGGCACTCTATTATTAATCTCAAAAAATAACTAGACCATCCTTTGATACAACTATAGTGACCCGAGCCTTTTATATAAAAACATTCATGATTATAAGCATAATTAATCATCAGATTACAAGCCAAGGATTGTTAAGTCTAGTGTCTTGGAAGACTAGGTACATATAACAAAAAACATGGGGCAAAAGAATCTTATTTAGTTAATCTCCATAAAGAGCTTATAACATCATTTTATCCCTTTCATCTGCATAGTTTATCTTGGGGAACACATGAACAAAGGGATGATCTAAAAATCTCAATAAGGGAATGAACATAAAGATACATCTCAAGCACACGAGTTAGGAGGCAATACATAATGATATCCAAAGAATGAAACTCATAAAATCATTTTATATAACCATGGGATATGTAAACATCGAATCATATAAATGTGGCAGAATCATAAATCATATCTTTTGTACTGGTCACGGCTAACTGCCAATCCCATTTCCCATTTTAGTACAGGTCAAGGAGAACTGCCAGTCCCATTTCACATCGCATCTCATGAGACGTAACCTAAACCAATGCATTGGAGCACTATCTGGGTGCAAACATCTGAACATTTTCCTGAATATTCTTTCAACATAAATATTCTTACCACATATACAATCATACGTAATCAACCATACAGAAACATAATGGTACCCAGGGAAAGAATTGGGTACCACAATCATGACATAAATCATAACCAATGGGCGTATCATGAATATATACATGTAAGGAAAGAATTAGAAAATACATTTATGTTAATAGGGTAAAATAGGAATATAACATGGTATGTGTTGTCAAACATAAGTGAAAACATAAGAGAAATGTATTTTAGAAATATTAGCATTTAAACATTTTTGTGTGGTTTTAAGGAAAATACCATAGAGATTTAAAAATAGTAAACAAGACATTTTTTTATATATAACAAGAATTTAACCAATAAGGTTTTCATAATAAAATATACTGAATTTATAAAGATAAAGGTTTCTTAAAATAGAAGATATAGTGCACATGAAATTGGGTAAAAGTTCTAGAAGTTCCTTTAAAATGAGTGTGCTTATTGGGAGGTATCAAAGAGAGATTCACATAAAAGAGTGTATATAACCGAAATAGAATGAGATATGGATATTTTAACATGATTTTAGAGCATATAAACATAATTTTTTAGTTCTACATAATAATAAAATACAACTGCATTTTGGTAAAAAGAAAGAAAGTGTAACCCAAAGGAGTAAAGGAAGTTCGGGTAGAATCCATTATGGTTTATCAACATATTATTGGGTGTAACTAAGAGGGATTGATGAGAGAGATAAGGGGTTTATAGTCAAATATAGAACATTAGGGAAGTATTGTGGAGGGCGTATAAACATTCCCCATCACTTGGTATTAAAAAAATGCATATCATAGAGAACAATCCAGATTAAGAGTGAAAAGGGGAGGATCTCATTCCTTAAATCAGTTGGTGTTCTCCTCAAGTTATTAACGACCTGAATAAAAAAATTGATTATTAATTAATAATTCAAGAACCTCTTATATATTCAATTTATTTATTATAACCCTTTTTAGTTCATTCAATTCCTTTTTGATTAGTTACAAGGTTTAAATTAATTATTCGGGCATGTTTGATTACTTGGCAATAAAAGATCGGTTCACTTATATTCATGTTTGGATTATATGTAAGATGAAAATTGTTGTCCAGAATTGAAGTAATATTAATTAGTTCATATCCAATAGATTATATGTTTTTAATTTTAATTATGTTACTTATAGTGAAGTTGAATTATTATATATATTACAATAGTGATAACCGTTTTTGTTAATCGGTGGATTTGATTACAAAAGATCAGTTTTGCTTTATAACTTCATTCCGTAAGTACAAAAGGATTGCCGATCAAAAAATAGGATATATTATATATAATAATCTGGTTCAACCATAACACAAATGGTTTTGTGACCATAATTAAAGATAATAAAAAAAATTGATAAATTTTTGTCCTTGAATGTTCTAAATTAGCACATCTCAAATGGTGCATTCATTTATTTCAAATAAAATGGTGGAGAAAAGAGAGAAGATAATGAAATACACCACTATCATGAAGAAATTACAGTACATGTATGTTACTAGATTATTCATACTATTATGATTAAGGGAGGGGAGTAATGAAATAAAAAGAAAAGAACTAAAAAGAAAATAAGAAATTTGGAAGAGGAATTTACCTCTTGAGAATTCCTCATTTGAGAACCACTTTGGGGGAAATTTTTGTGTATTTTGAGGAGGCTGAGAGATTTCAGACGTGGGGGAGGACCATTGGGAGAGATTTGGGAAGAAAAATTAGAATTAACAATGCTTGAGATAAGTGGAAAGAAGAGGGAGTGAATGGGGTTTTATAGTGGAGGGGAGGAAGGAATTCATAATATTAAAATCATTAATTTATTATTTCTTCACAAGACAACAAATAGTAAGTATTCCATGAACAATATTAGAAAATAGGTAATGTGAATTCGAACCATAGGTGGTGACATCATCCATGATGCTAGTAATAGTGTATTTATCTTATAATGTATATATATGGTAAATTACCGTATTTTACTATTTATAAAAAAATCTTGTATTTCAGAAAAATCTCAAAAATTCACCCTAACCATTTTTCAATGTCTAGAATCCAAAAATGAATTCCATTTTAAAAAAATAATATTATAAATATGAATATTTTAATATTTAATTAAAATCATAATTTATTATCAAAAGCCAGTATTAAAACACTCATTAACTGATTCTAAAATATAGGTATATCAAACAAATAACTTGAATATTATTTTTATAATATCATAGGTGATGTTACATTTCGTTAGGTTGTATCACTATTCATAAGTGTTTGTTACTATTCATAAGGGTAGGTTACTATTCACTAAAAATTATTTTTCCTTGTCGAACTCCAAATAACTTTCTGATTACAACTGTGTATGTAGGATTTTTGAAATTCCAAACACAGAAGTGACAAAATTATGTTTAAATGTCACTTATCACTTTTTAGTTCATTATTATTTGATATTATGGAATATTAATAAGAATTTAATTTCTATTAAAAACATTGGGTCGTTAAAAGACCCAAATAATATTCAATAACATGATCTTAGAATCAATTTTAGCTATCATCTCTCGTATGCCAAGATTTATCTATTTTGGACATGGTATCTCATTAGAACATAATAATTCGAGAAGGATTAATTAATTTCATTAATACCATTATACATTTATAATTAAATAAATTCTTCAAGATAACTATTTTACATTTCTTTATAATTTATTTTTTGTGATCACTAATAGTTCCCATTACATATATTTGTAAACAACCCGATCACACAATTTCTCAAGATTATTATTAATGGTATTCCAAACATCAATCAACCCCATGTGTAAATAAATTTATTATTCTCTATTATCCCATTATTCTAGTTACTCTAGGAAAATACCCAAGGTACCATAAATGATATTTATATCACGGAACAACCAACTTCCTCATTTTGTGGGGAAAGGATTGTAGATATATGTAATTTGGTAAAACATTTCATAAGAAAGATTATTTTTATGAAATCAAATAATAATTAAACACGTCATTGGGAATTCCTAGTTCCATAAAAGTTTTATTAGTACCTGTGTCATCATTAACAACATTATTCATATTCAGAATCATTTCTTTCTACCATATTAGATTAACTGATTAATTTATCATAGGTTATTACTATGGTAATCCTAATAACTAAACTACAACATGCTAATAATTCTGCAAACACGATTCCAATCATAAAACCATTTTTAATTAACATTAAATAAGAACATTTGATTTTAAATTCATAATGTATTTACAATTATTACAACATATAGATAAATTTTATTTATCCAATTCCATTAATATTAGAAACTGATTATTAATTAAATACTACATAATAATTACATAGATTTATATCAAAATAAAATCATAATGAGTTTTTATACATTAATTTTTTATTTGTTGTTCAGAATATTTACCTACTTCACAGTAATTAAACATTTTTATCTTAGACCCTTATTAAACGTAAGTAGAAAAATATAATTACTTATAATAATATTTGATATAAACTATAAATAAAATAGTATTTAATATTTTTTCATAGTAGAATACATTTGATCACTAATATCCATAACCCATTACCTTCATTAATCCATTTTATTATTTATATGGGTTAATTCCCCTAGCCCTAGAATATTTAATGATTTATAACATTAAAATTTAACACCAAAACAAAGAGATTCAGTGAATACCCTACATCATGGATTTCAAAACTCATCAAAGGAGAACATAATAATAAATTGAATCTTGTATCAATTATCTCATAGGAAAAATGTATCCCTCCTAGGATGTGTCACACAAAACAATAATGGACCCTCGTAAGAACAATTGGAGAAAACCACTGTATTATATGGATATATAAAAATATAAAACATTATGTATATAACGATAAACCAAAAGATAAAGACGAAATACACACCTCATATAATCACATATCAAACAGTGGAATCCAATAGTCTTACCTTACGAAAGCGATTTGAAACTACGTGATAGAAATCCTCTAGATTCCTAGGGTTGAGGATAATTCATTCATATTTTATAATACCTTTTGGTTTAATTAGATATATATGTGTGTACACTTATAAACTCATATTGATAGTGTTAATGTTTCATTAATGTCTTGAATGGACTATGGTATAAGTATCTTTGAAAAAAAATCACCTCAATAAATTAAAACTACAATTAATTTATTCAATGAACTAATTTATTCCTTGAGATTTGGGAGATAAATTTATCTAATTCTTTCATATCTCCTATCACATCATGAACCCATGATTCGCATTCTAATACTATCCTAAAAGTCCCCATTATCATGTAGTGAATTCTTATTTAGGATATGAATAGATCAATCATTAAATTAATTATAATTCATTGGTTAATATTCTCTTACAAACATATTTAATTTCATATGAATACAAAAAAACTCTATTCCCTCCTCCATGAATGATGGGATTCTAAAACATATGAAGGAATTTTATAAAATGATCTAGGTCCTTACATATATTATTTAAAAAGTCTCATCATAATTATTTTACGATTTTTCTATGATTCTTGTTAATTTTTTTATTTTGAAGACCATGATATTACATGATCCATTTTCTCCAAAATAATACTATTATAGTATCCCCTCATCTTTCCTTCCCTTTCACATTCATTTTTTTATTTATAATGGGGATATTATTGTAATAACCCAAATATATACTCCACATCACATGGTTTTCAATACATGTATTTAAGAATGTGTCAGTGGATAAACTAATTGTAAAAATAAATGGAATTTAATAAGTCATTCGAAAATGAGTCATGCATCACTGATGACAAATCACGGTGAATTATGTGATGAATAAACTCCATTATAAGGGTTAGTTATTGAAAAGCAATATTATAGTTGGTGACATGATTTTTTTTATTGGTCAACCACCTAACTCCATGTGCATATCCAACGATGAATAGTTATTTAATTAAAGGTCGATCATGGACATCCTTTCATAATTTAGTCATATGGTTGGTTCATCGTTTGATTGATCAAATGACTCCAAATGCATCATATATGAAATTTTTACCTCTTGAATGTCACATAATGGATAGAGTTTTTTAGTCATGTTTCATGGTCATTCCATCATTAGGGTGATCAGATAACTTAATAGGTATCATTTAAGAAATAACGATCTCATGATGGCCTGATCAGGGAGACACATTATTCATTTATTTTATGCATATTGTAATTTATTATATATATCTAATAAAATACCTTTATGGGTTATTTGATTTCATAACCCCACAACATGACCCTCAAGAATTCATACTCTTTCCTCATGTCCTTTTCACCAAAATGGTATTGTACTTTGAGAATTTTGTAAAATCAATTTTGTCCCATGTTTTTATAGAGTGTGTCATTAAATTATCCACCACCAAAAAATTAAAAAATTGCCGGAATACTCAATGAATTAGTTCATGGGATGTAAAAGACCACATGATTCCATCAGTGTGCCACTTATTTGTATTATGGGTGATTTTTAATTTTCTGAGTGACCTTTGGAAATTTCCAATAAAATATAAATAGATGTTAAAGGGGTTGTTCATTTTAATTGATTGGGGATTATATAGATCATTGAATTTTATTTCCCAACATGGACACATTTAAATATCCCTCTATGTTATCAAATTATTTGTGTATGTCAAATACTCTCTCTTGGTGGAAAAAAACAATCGCATTGCCAACAACTAATTTAATCAATAGTAACACATTCATGAAAATATTTTTTTTGCATAATTGTATTTTAATTAAATTATCATATGTTTTTTTAGGTAATGAAATTTTAATGAATTTAATTTGTTCACATGATTCATGTGACTTTTTTAGGAGTCACAAGTCCCATTTTATATTTCCCAACTGACAAGATTCCTTTTTTTTGTCCCAAAAACTATTCTCCCATTATATTGAACTAGATATCACACATCCCTTGACTATAATAGTTTTTAGGAATGATGTTGTAGCACCCATGGATCACATGAATACAATGTTCTCTAGTTTCAATTTTGACCACAAATTCAATATTTATTCCCCTTGAAAAAACCATAGAAGTCTTATATAGACTAGTTTTCTATAATTTCCATTGTGGTATTGGTTTCCCCTATATGGGAATAATAAATAGAATGATTCATTGATTATAAAACCTCAGGATAGGATCATACCTCTTACTAGGATTCTAATTACACAAAATATTTTTAGGGAAAAAATCATTCTTATAGGTTAATTCATCTCTAAGTACGAATGTTTTTATGGATTTATAATAAAGATTCTTACTAGGAAGGTGAATGTGATTCAATGCAATTATATCCCTAAATACAAACACATTCTTTGATAGTACTATTTTTTGTCGAATAATTGGATTTTATAGTTACTCTAATGGGATATCTGATTAGGTGGGATATTTTGATGAAAAAAAGGATTACCCTTACGGGTGAAGTGTACTATAATAGATTTTAGTGATGTGTTAAAGTAGATCAATACCTATAAATATAACTGGGTTTCTCAAACCCATGACATGGAAACAATGTCATGATGTTAGTCTTATTTAATAATTGGAGTTCAAACCAGAAGAAATTACATCTAATGTATAGTGAGGTTAGTAATAGTGTCTTGGATATTGAGAAATATTATTACACATAATTTATGGAATATATGTATGATGAGTTTCCCCTTACCATATCATATGAGGGAGATGAAAACCAAACCACTCCTATTGGAATGGAGATTATCATCATGGGTATGAATTCACTTAAAAATGACCCACACCAAGGGATTATATCCCTTTCATTAAATGTGTTGATATTTCCATAAAAATTACAAATTAATTACATTATTACAAGAATACCAAGGCCTTAATTTCATGAGATAACCATGGGATAGTGGGGACCTTCTTAAAAGTAGTAGATGGATGATTATTAAACTATATGCGGTGGAACGTCACATCTTGATATGACCATCATGTTTAGCTGGAAATATTTCCAGCAAAGTACATTAGTTAGTAACAAATCCTAGTCATTATGAATGGTGGATTTTGGGTTTTAAAATACCATATACATCTCAAAATGGTGTGGGTAGACATATTAATTTCATTATTCCCATACTAGAAAATCTATATCGATAACTATTCCAAAAATAATGTGTAAGGGACCCTTATATGATATTATACCCCTTCCATGTGTCCTAGTGTCAGATGGAGGGATATAGAGATAGTTTTCATTTATTTTGTATTCAAATATTTATAATAGGCAATTTCAATATATTTTTATAAATCAAATAGTTCGTTCAGGCCCACCACACTTAGAATTCGGGAAATTAAGAGCATCCTATAACAACATGATAATTTCATATGTTTTTCATATGTGGAACCCAAATCATACATCACTGGTAGTAGAATGGGATAAATAAAAAATGAGAAGATATTATGGACATTTACTAGTTTTTCCACTCTACTATGTTGATGGATGGAACCATTGTGAGTGAAAGGGAATTATGTTGATCTATATTGCAACATTTGTGCATTCTAATGATATTCCCTCATCATCATCACATATATTCAGAAAAAATACCCCCCCCCCCAATTATGGCTATTCTTTTCAAAAGAGGAGACTTAAGTATAGGTAATCTTCCCACCATGTGAAATGAATATTATTTTCTCTATAAATTATGTTCTCACATGGAATAAACAATACTAAATAGGGAAATATCTGTATTGGTGATAAAGTCCATGAAGCTACTAACAGGGGTCGAGGATAGAACTATAGAGGATTTAGTGGATGGAAGAATTTTTTATCCAATTAAGTACCAAGATATATTTTTTTATATATTTTTTACATACCCGAAAATAAGGCGAGGTTATATACTTCATCTCCAATATCGATCACGGTGCTAATAAACATCGTATGAAAAAGTGAAACAACTTCGTTTAAAGCCATAAATAGTGTCGTACCTACTATGGATGAACATTCATTCATAATTAAATACTACAAATGGAATTCGTATAGAAAATAGAACATAGTTATGGAATCATGGATGTTATTTCACTTGGAAAACCTAGAGATGAGGGGGTATTGAAAGTGTTTCTGCTCCTAGGAACATTTCCATCAAACAAAAACATATTGATGACATGAAATTTATTCAGTAAATCAATATAGAAAATCATTGTGTGATGGTTAGAATATACTATTTATATGATGTGCATTTAATGAATACTCTCTTAATATCTATAGTTATTAATTATAGTGGAAATCATTATGATTCTGGTAATGATGTGGAAGTAACTTTGTCATCATCCTCATATTCATGTGTTGTGATCATCCTTATGTTTGTATTTATATTTCCACATGGATATTGTAAGAATATTGAAAGATCCATTCAACCCAATAAATTCCTATTATATTATTGTCGTGTAACTGTAGGTGATGATGACTGAAATGGTGACCAAGAATCTAATGGAAAGGGATCCCCGGTTAGAGATAATTGATGGATTCAGGGACTTTTAATACTAAATAAACACCACCCATGTATTTTATTCTAAAAACTCAATAAAAAATTAAGTATATCCCTTTAGATATTGCATAGAATGTGTAAAATACATCTGAGTTTTCTTCCCAACGAAAGAGATGAAAGTTGAAATGGGCTAATTCGTTGGACCATCCCCATTCGGAATTGGCATTTATGTGATAATCATTTCATACACTATCATTTTTCATATTCCTTTATAATAATTAAATGAATGGTTTAGTTTTATAGGTCCTCTCGAATTCTAAAATAAAATATGGACTCATCTAGGGATAAAATCACACATTACATATCCCTGGTGGGACCTCCAATATTGGATGATGACCATGGAGTGGTGGAAAAATATGGGGTCAAAAAAAGGTCAAAATTAGTATCTATTACTAATTTTTTAGATCTTATTCCCATTAAACTAACAAGGTAGGGAACTCTCCTAGAAGTTATTGACACCATAAACTATTCATTAACTAACTTTGCCATGATGG
Source organism: Viscum album (assembly GCA_963277665.1). Lineage (NCBI taxonomy): Eukaryota > Viridiplantae > Streptophyta > Magnoliopsida > Santalales > Viscaceae > Viscum > Viscum album. The sequence continues at coordinate 1,912,807,902 of OY728125.1, read as the reverse complement.
AATTTCCTTGATACAAGGTAAACACTTCATGGGAAATTTTTTACAAGTACTGGCTTATATCAGGATATATAATATCCAATTTTTCTATAACCCTTTTCAGTGTAATTCATGTTATTATGTTAGTGTATGTCATTTTTATGACCCATATTTTTGTAAAAAAAATAATGTGTCAATATATCCTTTTGAGTTTATGTGGTGGTAATTGAAGAACCTTCTACCATGGATCAGTGCTCAAAGGTTCCAAATTCCTATATTTAAGCATCACATCCATCATAGGTAGATGAATCATAGTAATTTTCCATATTTATATCTATAGTTTATGAGGTTACAATCCACACACTATGTTATTGAGTCCCAAAGTACAACTTCTTCCAATGATAGTCATGAGTTGAGTTGTAGAGCACTAAACATTTCTTCAAAAGCTAAGATAGTAGTAATGTGTTGTAATTTTAGACTTCATCAATGATATATACTTTATTGAAATGAATGATAGGTTTGGCTACCTCCAACACATGTTCACCATACTTGGTTATGGTGGGTTCCAAAATCAAGGGCTCTGTACTAAGGTGAATAAGGTGATCTCGATTGGAGAATAAAAGAGGGCCCTTAAAAAATCATCCCACCCAAACCGGGTTTGATGCGTTTCCTGAACCTTAGTTATTAAACCGTGAGAAATACACGCATCTTAACCCTGTAAACGGTCAGTGTCAGGTGACATAGTTTGAGAATAGTTCATTCAAATACTTTCTTGGTGGCACACGTGTCGTGCATCTCCTTGACTTAACAAATAAAAAATTAATCAATTAAATGATAAATGAAATAATATAAGATTATAATGAAATATAATATATTTTTAGGAAAAAATGATTAATAAAAACATTAGTATCAATATTAGGATTTTAAATTATTATAATAATATTTTTATTGATGTTGTTGTTATTATTTTTATTATTAAGATCAAAAAATGTTGGTTGAACCCTAAGGGTGAGTCAGCCCCACCCCTTTCTTCCTGCTCCTATGCGATGTAGCTAGGCAGGCCACCGCCCTCTCTTACAACCAGTGTGAGGTTCCTTCTTCCCCTCCCCATGGTGTGGCGCAATTGGACACCTCCGTGTTCAACCTCCCCTAACCGTGCTCCCCCCCTTCCAAACCAGCTTCCCCTCTCACCAATGCTACCCCACTCTATCTGGACCACCACCTCGCACCACCACCTTTTGCAAGAATCCATCTAGGGCACCCCTCCATTCTCGCACAACCTCCATTGGCAGACCCTCTCTTACCAGTGAACTCCTTCCCCGTACATGTTTGTGCAGCCACCACCCTCACAAAAATACCCTCTAACACTTCTCAATGGTGCATCGTCCTTGGCGGCCTCTCCCCTTGCACTACCCCTACCTACGATTCCCTATCCTCCATCCTACAGCCCACCTCAAGCCTGTAGGGAACCTCCAACTAGGTCTAGTGTGGCCCCTCTTTGCATAGACCATATTTGTATGACCTCCTAGTCTCTAACGTCCTTCTACAACAGTGAACTCCCATGTCGGTGTTCTCCTCCTTCGGTGCATGTTGTTTTTGTCAATTTATAATTTTTTTGGCCAAACACTAAGATCGTGGGATAATTTTTGTGTGTGTTTCTTAATTTTTAAACTATGTGGAGGGTACTTGGTGTTATTTTTTTCCATTTTTTGAAGCATTGTTGTATTTTTTTCACCTCCGAGGTAGGTGAGTTCATGTATTTCATTTTTGTTGCACTCCACTAATTATTGTGCTCATTACTTTAGATTAAAAACTTGATTCTCAGCTTCATTATTCCCTTAATTATCCTACAATAGTGTACTAGAATATTTTTTAATTTGTTAAAAGTGTGTTTGTGTTTATTCCTAGTTTACAACCACTTGAATATGTGATGATATTCTTGATTATGGTCCCAATTCTGTTTTGATATTTTATTTAAAATATAATTCACATCATTTTGTATTCCCAGTATAGCTTTTTGTGATTTTTTGGCATTGATGGAATTGGTTAAAATTGGTTCTTGGTGTGACTATTTAATTATGTTTATGTTTTTAGGCACTTGGTGTGTTGATAAAATGTGATATACGCTTTTAATGTAAATTGATGTGATTTTAGTGGTGTTTTCCTTAGTTTTGTTTTATAAAAATTATTAAAATGGGATTTGGGATATACTTGTGATTTTTGTGACTTTTTTGGGGTTTTTTTAAAATTGTATCTTGATTTCATTTTTGGTCGGATTTTATTTTTAGGGATGTGTCGTGTTTTTGAGTCCAAGGAAGTATCATAGGGAGTGGGGTCGATTTTGAATGGGTGCACACATATCCCTATGTATTTATATGTATAAGAATGTGGATCTCATGTGTGTGTGTTTCATCATTTCATGGGGAACACATGCATCAGTTTAAGGATATATATATATATATATGGAGGTGAGTGCATGCGAGCGAGCTACTATTTTAGTTAGAAAGCATGGCGTGACCATTGATATAAGTATGTGTTTCCAATATTTCCATTATGAAATGGTTAATTATCACATGAATGTTTTCTATTTCATCATAATTGTTAATTTCACCTCTTTTATATTTATGGTTTGATGTAATTAGTGTTTTTTCTTTTATATAATTTATTAAAAATACATTTTTCTAAGGGATTGTGGGAATTTCCCTAGTTAAGATGCCTATGATGTTTATTTTAAATATTGGGCTTCTTCAAAGTGGAATTTGGGGTTTCCACAAAAAATTTTAGTCTATTTATAAGGTTTTCTATAAATATTTGTTATCTTTTATATAAGTGTTTTCAAACATTTATTTACAAATTTTTTAGACCGATTATAAATTTGTTAATAAATTGTTTGGTTAGTTCTAAAGTACGTTAATGGGACTATTTACGAGTATTTTTAGAATGAAAAAAAGACTATTTGGGTATATATATTTAAAATCAGTATTGGTAAGATGTTTTTGGTTAATTTATTTAGTTCTGTTGACTCAAAGGCCCATTTGGAACTTTCAAATCATGGGTGAAATTGTGTTAACATTTAGAATGGTTTCCTTTTAGAAGATGTGTGTGCTTGGTGGGAGTTTTTAAATTGTTTTAGAAAATGGTTTTGACATGGATGTGATGCGATGTCCTAATTAATAATTAGATTAATGTGAAGTGATTGAATTTGTATTTGAGGGCACTCTTATCTAGGGTAACCCTTTATGGTTGAATGTATACGAAGCGTACGTGTTTAGGGTAAGAAAGTGCAGTGAGATGAGTCATCCGTGCGAGGGACTCCTACATACATAGTATTATTATAACCACCATGGATTCTTGGGCATAATTTAGTTGATCAAGTGATGGTTTCTTATCCACCCTAATTATAGTGGTTTGTACCCACTGGTAGGGATCGAGGACAAATACGGACTGCCGCTGCTTTCTTCTACCGCGAGGGAAGCCCGTTGGTTATAGACTTAAAAGATTCACCATAGGCCGGAAGCTGGTTCCGAACCGAGTACATTCATGAGTCTTCTGGGGATGATTAGGATCACCCTTGGTTGCATAATTATTTACATTTCTAATTTACATTCAACTATACCAGTTAGTTTATTTCTAGTTTGTATTGTTTATTCATTTATTTTATCAAAACCTTAGTCTTTTTTCATGTTTTTTTATAATACTTCAAATGGTTTTAGTTGTTTTATGTATCCTGTGTTGTGGTTTCTTCATATGGGAAAATATGTTTATAATTTTAATATATGAAAAAACCTACATTATAAATGTATTTAAAACTTCTGTTTATGGACTTCTTCGGGAAAGAGAACATTTGGATTTAGTGGTTTATTCCAAGAATCCCTACTGAGAATATCGGTGCTCACACCTATTATATATATCTAATTTCAGGTTTAGTTTCTTGTTCAGGTTCTCAGTTCAGCTGCCCAATGTTGGAGTAGACTTGGTTCTGAGTTCGGTGGTGACTTGAAGGGCCAAAAAATAGGTATGTGAAGATCTAAACTAACCGCTTCTAGTTAAATTTTCTTATATTCAGTATTTATGTATTTTTATTTCTTTTTTTCATGGGTAAAATCATTCCCAGAAGTTATATTTTGATGCATGACACTAGTTTTTAGCCCTTGAAGATTGGGAACAGCCCTCGGTACATGTCGCAGGTCAGCTCATGTGACCAGTTCAGGGTCGACCCAGGATAGTTTTTGAAAATAATAACATATGTAGTTTAGGTTGCATCTCCAACTAGGTGATTTTTAAATGAGATAATAAACAATGATTTGTAGTGAAAAAATAATAATTTCATACCACGATCAAGTCAATGATGGGAAGGATAAGACATATAGGATCCACATGAGATTTCCCACATAAAATAGATGATGAATGTCATATAGTAGATAGTTGAAGAGTAATGGGGACTCATTGTCATTGGAAATAAGTCCATTCCTGAAACTAATTCTAGGGTGGTGGTATTAAAATTGGATGTATAGCAGGACATGTAGTCAACATACCAAAAATTTTAATCAATATCATCCATGGAGTAAAATATGTAAATGCTCATGAGATCTTTGGAAAAATTTCTAAAATAATATTATCATTTTATGAACTCCAATTAATTCGGATATTATGGGATAGGCTCTATGTTGTGGATATTCCTCAATCAATTTGAATTATTCAATGATTTCAATTTCTCCATTTCCATATTCCACCTTCATTAAATTTTCACAAATATAGACGAATTCATATAATATATATTTCAAAATATTATGTGAACACATATCCAACCTCAAATGGTTAATTAATAAAATATTTTTCATAAAAATGGTTCATGGATGATCATTAATATAAAATCCCGCATTTTCATATAATGTTTTATCCACTTTAAATCATCGGTCATGAAAGAATAACTTTTTTAAATATATCATAGAGAGATATTGATATAAATTATTCAAAGTGAAAGTCCAAGAGAGTATAGATTGACTATTTATTGGTCCACATGATGGGCCCCACAATATTTTTTCCTTTTCATTGTTAAACGTAAATTTTCAATGGATTACAATATGGTAGGTCTAGAAGGAAGAGGACACACCTTTTAGTATCCCGCCATTTTAGGAATTCAACATAATTGGTGTTATGTCTCTTCATTACATTATAATGGTCAACTTTTACTAGAACACACATTGTTCATTTCTAGTGAGAAAAGACTCAAAATTTTCCATGACCTCAGTTTGATTGTTATTGAACTAGTGAGCATTGTGTCTCTTCCTGTGTCATTTTTATGGCCGTGTAAGTATAACCAATATGACCTATTTATATGATCAATTAATATTTAATGATAAATTATAATTTTTAGTTTTATATAGATATTTCCTTTAATTGTTGTATTGAAAGATCATAATTCTTAGGCCATCTGTATTGTAATTCAAAATGTTTTATCTAAAAAAATATATTTTTTATTTTATAGTCATGTAACATGGATATTCAAATGGATTGGTTTTGGGTTATATAGTTCAAACCTTCAATTTTTCTTATTTTGGGTAATATAGCTCAAACAGTCAATTTTTTAAGGAATAGTTAATATATATAAGACTTTATTTTTGTCTAAAATTTAGAGTTATATATATATAATAAACCATATATTACAACATTTTATTTTTGTATAACTCAGACAATTTTTTATTTTTTTTGGGGGTCGTATAGCTCATTCATTCATTTTCAAAATAATTCCCCATTATGAATGATGGAAAATATAATTTTTAAATATTTCCTCAAAAGGATTGAATTGGGGTTGCTGAGATGAGATAAACATGAAGTTGATGATATCATAATCCTATATTGAATTGATTTCTATTGTGAGGTTTTCAAGGATTATTGGGATTAGTGTTCTTTCATCCAAGAAAAATACTTATCTTTTTGAATTGATAAAGGGTATTATGTAAAATCCAACATGTTCATTAATTCATAATTTAGAAGAGGGTACATTTAAAATTGGAACACTATTTCCCAAGGTCTATGGATGATTTCTAGATATTCGGACACACAAGACAAGGAGTAGGTAATATGAGGTGAATATTCAAGGAGGGTTATGAAACCATGTGTCCTTTCATAATTCATGAAGCGTGAATATTCAAGAAGTGTTCTATAACCCTACATATTTTCCAAAAATAAAATAATGGTAGATATTGACAAAATATTAATAACATAAAATCCACTTGTATATAATGATAATGGATAGTCTAAATCATGATACAATTTTTTTGAACCGGATGTGATTATATGGGAAAAAACATCAAGGACGATCACAAAACGCATTGAGGTTCTAAGATCCAATTTGATGTTTTTAGGGATAATTGGAATTGGGCGTGCTTTTTCAATGGAAAATATCATCTAGCTGATGAGTCAATGGATGTTATATAATAGATAATATTGTAATACATATATGGAAAAGGATAGGGGTATTCCCCCTTCTCTAGTATCATTGAATGATTTACATAGGTTAAAACACCTAATCAATGATTTATGGTACAGATAAAATTCCATCAAATGTGTGTTCTGACACACTGAATATTGTTTACACGATAAGGTCCAAGCTAAAATTATCTTGAATGATGGGCCAATTATTTGTATATACTTTATATTGAAAGGGGAAATCATTATATCATTGTAATTAATGGACCAATATATCATCTAGTTTTGGGTCATGTGATAATGTCTTATAAAAGTCTCAAGATTGTGGTATCATATAATTCCATTGATACTGGGTAAGGTACATGGTGATGTAAAAACGATGTTGTCAAATCAACGTGAATAGTGGAATCGTGGGACTTTTAAATAATGACATGAGAATTTATGAGTCAATTTTTAGTGTAGACTACATACATTATGACAAACAATTGGTCACATAGTATGTGCACAGTAAGGATAATGGATCATGAGGTTAAGGGGGAATTTACTCTTCGACCAGAACATCCCCTAGGCCACAATCTTAGAGAAATTATATTATTCACTAATGAATCCTAGTCGGGATATTTCATAATAGCTCAACATGGTTTCCAATACACTCTATGGGAGAACCCATAAGATTGAATCAATGTTGTTAGACACCCAACGAATAGTATTTGATAATTTAATTGGTGGTTATCCACTCATATGTCTAATACATGATGTTTTTTGTGTGTATATAATGTAATATATTTAAAGGGCTATGATAGGCTAAATATTTCTATTGTAATTATTGAATGAATTTTTCAGGTGATGATAAATGTTGGTTTATTTCTCTAACTTCTTACTAGATCATAATGGTTTATCGATCATGTAATATCATCTACAAGGGTCATAGAATAAACAATATGATTTTGTGATTTTTTATTCACACACTAATTTTTTTCTAGACTCTAGAGATGAAGAGATTACCATGAAAAGACATCTAATTTTCTTATATCTCCCTTTTGGTGTTTTCAGTTGGATATGGCTTGTGCCCCATTCATTTGTACTTTAAGAATCTATGGTATGGGTCATCAAGGGAGATATTTTTATTGTGTACATATTTGATGAAATTTCACTCAATTTATGGTTGTGTTATGTGGAAATAGAAAAATGGGAGTGTTACATAATTGTTTAAAAATCCCAAGGTAGACATTAATCTACGAAAATTTTTAATAGGGGATAAAGGTTATGTATATTATGATTCAAGGTCCTCTACTCATGTGAATCGGAATGGGGAAAGCACAAAATGAATATCTAGGAATAAATCTATGGTGATGGTCATATTTATCATTCTATCATAGAATATGAGAATATGAGGTCATTTTCATATGAAATAAACGCATCTAGTAAATGAGTATGGTCCCCCTACGCATGATCTAATAAGGGATTACATTAATTGTAAATAATATCCATCCTTTATATAATCCATGTGATAGGAAATGATGTGTAAAATGATAGGCTAAATTTGAAACAAGTGGTTTATCGATAAAGGTGATCAAAAAGAGGATAGAAATACCTCTTACCTTTGTTGAAAAGGATTAGGTTTTTTGGTCTAATGAAAAGCTGTGATAATGGATGATAGTGTATGTTGGTTAAAATCATACAACAAGGAAGATAATTACATGCAGTTTAAAGTCAGGTGATGAGGATTTAGGTGTAATATAAATTCTTTTTATAAGAATAACCTCATTATATATATTTTAATATTATAAAATACTGATAATGCTCATATGGTTCGATTTCATGTGGGCAGGATGTGTGAAGTGATATCAATATTAAAAGAATTATATTCAGGGTAAACCTACATTTTTTTGGGGATACATTAATATGAGAGATATGTTCAATTTTTAATTATTGTGAAGATAAATAAACATATATTTTGGGCCATTTCTATGGATATAACTCACATGTAAGAAATTTTATATAGATCTAGATCATATGTAAGAATGAATGTATGTATGAAACAACCCTTATTTTAAGTATTTCATGTAGGACTTTTAATTTTTATTTACCATGAAAATTTTTACCACATCGAATGGGAAACCCAATCATATTATCTCACATCAATCACTATTAGTGTGAGAAAGAGGAGGTTGATGTGGGATAACCCCTATTATACTAGAGAGGGGAACAATGAAAATAGGGATACATTTTTATTGATGACAATCGATGTGTCTCATTTTAAATGAAATGTGACCTGATTGGGAATCAAGAGGAGTCAGTGTCATGTGACATTTATATAGGTCTATTCTATATGGTATAAATTTTCTTTATATAAAATATGAAATCAATTGTTATAAACCGCTACAAAATAAATCCTTAAGCATAGATCTAGCTCCTACATAGTGTGAGGTATACATTTTTCGGAATTGTTATTGTACCAAGGATATAAAATATTTTTTCACACATATCTTATCAAGATGGGATCAAGTAACATGTAGTTCATTTATATCTCCATGAGTATGTTAAACTCTTATGTTTGGGGAGGTCATCCATCCTTCCATACAAGATATTTGATAGGATTTTTCTATACACATCAATCTTATGAATGAGAAAATTACTACCTTAGTATTGATCCATTTCATAAATAAAGGATCAATCTAAAGGTCTCACACAATATAATTAGATGGAGGAATTATCAAATGTTTTTATATATTTTATATCCATTAATTAATCACATGGTCCAAATAATGGAACTATATTTCCCCGAATAGTTATGGTTTATATGAAAGGGATAAAAGGTAAAACACTATTTTGATGACTATATCTTGTCCTATGAAGTGGAATCCATATGTCAAAACATATCATGTATAGGATGTAATCAAGTCTGATGTAGCTCTTAGTGAAATGTCCCACGATTCGATCTAACTTGTATGTAAGGGAAAGTGGCATACAAATCAGCAAAAGTTGATATTTACCTATCATTACTAAGCTTGTTATCTAATTATTGTATATATAACAATGGAAAATGAATCTCATATTGGGGCACATGAACAATGATGATGAAATATTCACAACGGTATTGTCAAATGCAGGGGGATGTTCATAATATTGATTAGGAACCAATAAAATCTATGATGGTGAATAAATTGCATATGGGCCTAATATATAATTCTCAGGATTCACTACATATCATAATAGAATTGGAATCAATCCACACATAGTTATTATAAAATATTTTCATTGTTAATATCTGCATAGTATGTAAGGAAATGAAATATGTTTCATTATTATCTCATACATTGTGACTAGGCCCTATAATTGAGATCATGAAGTTACTATGTATCATATATAGACTAAATCATGTTATATATAATTCTCAAAAACATAATTCGATATATACACCTAGTTCATATGCATGATATGGGGTGTATTTTAACCATTTAGTAGGGCATGAATGGATGGATCTTTTAATTTATACATATCATGAATTGGATGGAATAAACCACAAAAGGTTTTCCTTCAGTTCCCCAAAAAAATTAAACTCTAATATAAAGGAAATGAAATTTTATTCCTAACATAAGTCCATGGATGAGAAAATATATGTCAAAATATTTTATCTATATTCAACTCATGCGTGTGAGGGATGAGTTTTCATATTTCTATTATGATAACACCTTTGGGGTCTAGGGTAGTGTACCCAGATTTCCAAATATATCACATAATTATTGAATCAAGCATGAACATGGTTCTTGAAATGGAAAATTCCCTTCCTAGAACAACCTCTTTTTAAGTAATAAGATGTATTAATTAGTTAAGTCATAACAATACAATGTTCTGACCCTTCTTCATAGATGTTTCACACTTGTAGGGATAAAAATTATGCCAGAAATAATGATCCACTATGGAATTTTTAATGTCATGTAGGATAGACTTTAAACTCACGACATGATATCACATGATGGGGACCAATTATTACATTCCCATGACTATATCACCTATGTGAATTATAAAACATTTATTCTTTACTGTGTAATGGAAAGCCCCATCATCAATTAGTGAAAAGTAAATCACTATGTAACTATGAGGGTATATTTAAAATTATTGTGTGAAAAGTGGGAATCTAATCCTATTCAGAACTGTTGGTTTGTCCTAGATTGGAGTATCTAGAAATCACTAAGTATTCATAAATAATTATAATAAATTCATATATATTTTTGTCTTAATTGTTTTTGAATTTATTGATAACATTCAAATATAGTGTCATTATTCACAAATGTAAGATGCATCTAGGCCTTAGAAAAGAGTCAATGTATCGTAACATATCTAATATGGATATGAATCAAGTATGCATGTAGTTCTAAAATAAGGTAGAAAAAATATCAGGTTCTTATTGAAGAGAAATTCATGGTGACTTCTTGACTGATCTATTGTTAATATTTTGTTAAGGGTCTCCTATGTTGATCAAGATGTTACATAGAATGAGGGGTCTTTGTGTTTCCTCTGTTGGTATGGGGATGGAACATTCACCCCTAAAGTATTTTTATGGATTGAAGATATATGCCACATGTCCATTCATGGATCACAATATCATGTATGTAAGATATCCATTCAAATTTCCTAGACTAATATGTTTATGTTCTTGTAGTTTTTATCCAATGTTTTGAAGCTTTATGCAACACAAGAAACACTATCTAAGGGTGTTTTTTATGGCATATAACCATTTTTATAATGTTTTAATTATATTGTGGTGTTTTCAAATGGAACTCACACTATGAAATTAAAGGGTACAATAATATAATGGTATAATCATTCATTTATATCTAGTAAATTTCAAATATTTGTAACATTGATGGTATTCAAATATGCTAAATACATGGTTTATTAGATGTGTAAATTCTATCAAAGGTTCATTTCAGTTAAAGGGAAGTGATTATTGGTTAGAATTGGTCAACTATTTGGAATGTAGGAAACATGTATCATTAATAATAAACCCAAATTTTCAAAAGATTAATGTGTATCATTTCACCATATCTAAATCATTACCTTGGTTATAGGATTTTAAGTGTTGTCTTATTCACAAAATAATCCTTGGAGGGTACCTTCAGATCAAGAAATCACTATTTCATGGAAATTATAGAGGAGACCCAAGAAAATATATCAAGGTTTAAAATATTCTAAACGAATGTAAAATTGAGGATTTATATGGTATTGATTCAAATTTATGAGGCATAAAGTAGGTTGATGGAGAATCGAATATTTATGAAGGGTTGGATCACCCAAAAGGCTATGAAAACATGTATTAAATATATTTTCTAGGACAGGGAATAAAAAATGTTGTCCATGTATACATAATCATTATAGGGTATATTCTACTCAAAATGAGTGCCTCGTGTTGCGCAATTAAATTTCATGCATCAATGATAGAGTTCCTTGTATTTAAATGAAATTAATCTCAACCACGCTAATCAGAGATAACTTCCATTATATATAATACAATATCAGTCAAGATTAGAAAAACAATCATGAGATAAATATGAAGTCAATTAAACTATATAATAATCCACAATAGGAAACATGTGGGGGAATTCACATTTCAATGTTAGAAATAATCCCTACACAACATTGAATATTGTAGAAGGATATGGTTTGGAGTGACTAAAATTCATGGATCGGCCAAAAGTTAAGGATCAATTCATCGTAATGTAACACATAAAATTGGAATCAATCCATATATTTTTATTATATTATAGTCTATATAATGATCATATTCTTACATAGGGAAGGTGTAATTTTATTTTATGTACACATCTGACTCATGTATGATGAATTACTATTTAATAGGTGGATATATTGAAAAATAAGGAAAACTGAAGAGGATAAGGTGTCATTTCTAGGGTGAGGTGAGATATCTTTTTTATAGGTGTTAGGGTATCAGATATAACCTATTATTGGAAATTATGTCAATTTATTGTAACCCTTTTATATACATCTATATCATATATTAATGAGGGGGTAGGTCCCATGAGGTGACCACATATCCTAAATAATAATTTCATGTCTTAAGGAACTAAGTTACCAAAAATTTAATGTCATACAACAAGGACCTATGTATCAAATAGTTCATATTTGTAAAAGGAGGACCTATATGTCACACACTTTAGGTTCATGCAAAGAGGACCTAGGTGTCTTGTAGTTTTTGTTCATCCAATACAGACCTAGGATTATTTTTGTCAAAATATAGTGACAATGAACAATGATGATTTTATGATTACTGACATAGCCCTATTACATTAGTCCATCCTGGAAATTGTGCAATGAATTTCTTGATAAGTCATGTGTTAGTGGGGTTGACTCATTCTCCGTTCATTATGTTTAAGGATAATGCTCTATTGGGATAAACAATGCTTACCGCTTATGTTATCTCCAACCTAGGTTATAGATTTATAGGTTTCCTCTCTAGTATCATTAGTGTTCTATGAACCAAAACTAATTCTCAATAATGGAGTGAGAAAACACATAAATTCTTCATAAAGTCTCATTTAATTCGTTTTTGATGGACTTCCAGAATGGGAAACCTAGTCCACCTCTTCAAATCGATTCATTATATCCAATAAAGTCCCTTCTATGAATTTTCATCCCTTAATAGTTGAATATAGACAGAGAACATGTCGTTGGAATATAGGTTATCTATGGATAGCACAACCTTTGTTCCTCCAATAATATAATATAGGTATGTTTGTGTGAAACTTCTACTTGTGGTGAAATTGTCCCTAAAAGAATGTATGTGTTTATATGTGTAACATTTCATATCATTTCCCACAATTATCAATGTTGTATTTAAAAAAATACGTATTCATAACCACTATAATCCCATTTTACATTGTGTGATAGAAACATGAATGGTTCCACTTTATAATATTCTCCCTATATAACATCTTAAACTAGAAATTACTTAATTTTTATTTATTTGACAATAAAATATTATATGGGAAGACCCTTATGGTGATGATATTAAAAATCACAATGACCATAATGTTCTACATCCATAACTCCTTGATAGGTATGACATTACCTATTTTTAAGAATAAATTGGTTGTAGTAACTATTTACAAGAACTGATTGGATGTATATGGTGGATATGGCCCCAAGATATCCATTGTCAATATGAAAAGATACTGGGAACAATTAAAAATGTGGAAGAATTTTAGGGACTGATGTATAAAGTTATCCAAATATTTATTATCATGTAACTTCTTGGTGAACTACTCGTAGTATTGTATTAATGTCTTAAAGAAATTACCAAGCCTCTAAATTTTGTTGTATATTCAGGTTCCTTACTGATAAGAATAGTAAGTGCCTAAATGGAATTCTTAAATTGTAGAGAGTGTGTCTCCTTCATAGATACTTCAAAATAAGACCCCATAAAATCACTATATATATATATATCATTTTGTTCATTCAGATTATCTCATATGGTGACTTTTTTTCGATGATAGATCATTTCATTTTTTTCAGCCTGATGGAATGGTACAGTTTGGGATTAATCCAATTATGGGCTTCATAAATCCAATAATGGTAGTTGGAATATCACGTTCTAGGGTATGGATGATCTTATTTGTATCAACTATCTCATAAATGATGATTGGGGATACTAAACTTCAGTACACGATGTGAACAATTGACTTATCATATCTAGTATTGGAAAGATTTATGGCTACATTAACTAGTTCCTCAAAACAGTCATTATATGATTGATGCATTCTCTAAAAGGTATTTTTTCCATCAATCCACTCATATGGGCAATGAGAACGGTAAACTCCTTAATCATTATTACAAATTTATCATCAAAATTTGTTATTAGTAACTCTAAATCCACATTGACATTTAGGCAGGATACCTGTTGTTGTAGGGATATCTATAGGAGTACCAAAAGGACACTGTATTCTACCTCATTATTGGTGTGGTCTTATGATATCTAGACAAAGTAGGGCATAATTTCAATTTTTTGGGACATATATACAATCCCTAATCTAAATCGATTCACTTTATCATTTCTAATGGATTCCTAGATGGATTGTAAGAGGATTTATCATAATAATACTCAAATTCTAAAAGTGTGACATGAGTATAGAAAACATACTTTTCAAAGATTTATGAATGTACCAGCATGTAATTCTGTGCAGGGTTTTCTATGAGGAAATCGGCTAGAACCTACTACATAATTTTTTACCCAACACAATTCATATTTATTACTATTTCAGGGTAACTATACTTCATGAAAAATACATTGTTGTCATATATAAGATAAGAATATACATTTACTAGTCGATATGATAGAAAATTTGGATTTCCCGGTTGTATAAGTTTCTCCTCATCTTTTATATAATTAATTTTGTTTTAAGGAAGTACTTATCAACATCCAAATATCATATCTTAGTATCGAGAATCATTTTTCTATAGATAATAGAAATAAATTTCATTTTCCCCAAAAATATTTTTTGTGATAAAGGGAATTGAGGAATCCCTCCCTGGAGGCCACATATAAGATGATTTGATTCTATTCAATAGGTGTAATTAAGACAGATGAATGAAACAAATATTTCATTATGTTCTCATAGCCGTCGTACCAATATTCATCCCATTGATATGTGACCCACTTCTTTATTAACATGTTGAAGGGGAGACATTTTTAGTCTGGGTTGGTAATGAAACACCTGATGTATATAAGGTTACCATATATCACAAAATACCCATTATGGTTTCTTGGTAAAGGAATATTGAGAATAATTCCACAATTTTTGGTATCGATCTCAACATCTACCACAAGGCATGGAATTTTTATAACATTACACTAAAATAAAACTTTAGTGGGTCTATATTAAAACTCTACTTCTCTTATTTTCTGAATATTCCATGATTATAAATGAGGATATTATAATGGAGCTGATATCTTACCCCCCATGTAATTGATAGACCATTGACTAATTTTTCCCAATTGGTGCTTGAAGAGACAATTAATAACACATTAATTAGTGGAATGAGTATTCTATAGTCTATATTGAATTCCCTAGTAGTAGAATATCCATAGGAAAGCCTTTAATGTGTTGGCTTCCTTGTCCTCAAGGGGAATTTTGATATGATTGTACCATAATTACTCATCCAATAAGGGAAGGTCATGGAATCCTTTAATTGGGTGGATAATATGTTCCATGACTATATCTATGAAATAATAAAATAGAAAATGATGATTGGTATCATTGAAATAGATGAAACCCATTTTCTTGCTATTCTTTTTCATGATTGGAATGAAGATGGATGGCTATTTCAGTTATTGCACCTCTCATTCGAAGATATATTTTTTTCAAATTTTTAACATATGATTCCACACTAGTATAATGGGAGAGATTCATTCACTTGGATTCCTAAATAAAACCTTCCAAGTCATTTAATGTGCCAATGTAATGAGTGGCCACATCAGGATCCAACCGAGTAATCTCTATAAAGTCTTATGTGAACATGTCGTAGTTCTATATTAGAAATTAAATATACATCTCTTAATCCTTGAGGGGAATGGAGGAAATGATCCATGTGGGTCTTGGGTGATCTTCAATTAACATATTTTTCTATTTAATTTCATATTGGGGGTGTATAATACTTCTTCATGTGTGGGATGGTCATTTTGAATTTCATCCAATTACTTTTCCATTTTATCTTCTACAAAACAATCTTCATGAGAGTTAGAAAAAATTGGGGGTATCTATGTGCATGAAATAGGATGAGAGAATACCATAATAGACATTGACTTCCAATAATAAGAGGTGTTTTTTAATTTTTTAGATTCCAACTATCCTCTATTATAAAACATAGGGAATGATAATTATAAACATCCTATGATATAGGGATTTTATTGTGGGAGCTGTTAATTTCCATCGATATAGTAGGGAAATTTTTTGAGCCAGATGAGGCATTGATCTTCCTCTCTTTTTAGATGCACATTTCATCTTTCATGTTCTTTATCTTGTGTACATGGTATAGAGATTTATTTATTTATAGTGAACATCCAATGATAGATTTTCATCATGATCTATCATTTGGAAGTACATACTCATTATTGATAAATCTTTTACATATTGTAGGAGTAGTTCCCAAGATGTTGGGAGTTTTAACATGAAGGTTTTTATCAATCATTGTTTTATTTAAATCCATCTTATAGAAACCGAGATCTGTGTATTGGGAGTAATAATTTTCTAAAGTGGGAGTATCTCCACGTAACATGCCGACAATTACATTTATGGTGAAAAATCATGAATTGATTTAATTTTGATGTTAAATGTAAATTGAAATGAATATGTGGTCTACCATGTAAAATCTTGTATGTAATTTCATACAAGATATCAATTAAATAGATAATATATGTTAGGTAGCAAATTTGTACATTGAGTTTGGTCATTCTGAGGGGATTCTTCTTTCTCTTTATATACAATGAAATGTACAGCTTTATTAGAGAAAAATCTTCCCCAATTAATCCTATTCATCAAAGGAATAAAACCAGGATGAGATTAATTCAAGAAATGTAGTCAACCAAATCCCATAAAAGTTTCACATAGTCTTCTTTTCGTGAAACAATGGTGTTATCATGTGTTACTGAAAAGATTCATGTTGATCATACTCTGAAAATGAGATGGTGAGATGGAATTACACTGTAGTGTCATGTGGTTGATACAAATCATCTACTAATAATTTCTCTCAATCTATTATAAACTCTATATGGCATAAATGAGAACCTCTATGGTCTTTTTTGAGAGGAAAATAGTTTCAAGGAATGCCATCAGTATTGGTAAGGATTACTATTTATTTAAGATGCAGTAAAATTTCAATAGAGTTCTGCACATTCCATGTTGTGTTTACTACATGGTGTGAGGATTGTGATCAATCAAATTTTTGGTTAATTGGTTCGGTACATGGGAAGAATATATAGGCATATACACTGTTGATTGAGTGGTTTCAGCTCGATTCACCACTTACGAAGCCTAATAAGACAATTACTCCCCCAAAAATCATTCATTTAGAATTATTCGACATGGATGGAAGTAGAAATTTTCCATGGTTTCTCCATTCTTCAGTTGGTCTTACTAAATCATATTCCCATGGGTTTTTACCACATATATGTCTTCAATAGAGATAACATCCAGATATTAGATTATTCCAACACATTGTCACCACAAGTTTCATATTCTTCTATGGCCTTTTCCTTAACATCCCGTTTCATATGTGGGGAAATTAGGTTCACTCATATATTTATCACTACATATAGGTTCTATTATGTTAGAAACAATAATATTGTCAATGTTAATCTATTTTTTCCATGAGAATTTTTTGGAATGTTAAGGAATGTGATTTAGTGATGAGGGAAATAAATACGCAATAGTCAACATATGATTTGGTGTTTGTTGAGCCTCTTTTTTTTATATTTTATTATGAGTTCTAAAATTTCATCTTCCACTAGAAGAAGATTCTGATGAATTATCTTTTTTCAAAGAATGTGGAGATAAGATCATGGTTGGATAATGAAGTTGTGCTCTGGGGAAGTCATGACCACAATCATTTATTTTTTTGGTTATATATTGTTAATAAATTTTTCGCCACTTGCTAAAACCTATTTCCAGCTACCATATTATTTTTATTGGTTGGTGTAAATGTGGTCCACCTCTACATGGGATTTTTGAATTATCAAATACCTAGAATAAATCATTCATTATAGGATGTAGTTGATGACAAAGTAATATTTTATGTTGAGTCCCATCCTCCTATGAAAAGATAAATATTATGTATGATCTGTGTGTCTGACCACAATAGGTTTACATGGATTTAGTAGCTTGAGTATATTGTTTTATGGGGCTATAGTGAAATAGTAATAAATATACTAATTATAGATGAATTATAATTTTTTCTCTAATTCCCAAATTTATGAGTTGTCTTACTCAGTTAATCCTTTTAGTTAAGGGACATTGTACTGTCGGTGCCACTAAGGATTTTGAGTTATGTGATTTGAAGATTTAATGGGATCTTCATCATTCACTATTGTTTGTTTAAATTTTGAAGTTGTAGTTTCTTCTTTAGTATAAATTTTCCATTTTTCCATAGGTGTGGGTCTAGATTTAGCCACAGTTTTTCAAATGACAACCTCTAGTCCCTGGTTGTGTATGAAAACTATTTTAACTAGCTTGGAAATTTCAATGGGATTATCAATGTCTATTGTTCTTCATGGAGTTTTTACAGACACATTTATTCTTACTATTCGAGCTGAAGTAAAATAATGAGTGAATATAACATACTCTCCCATTATTTGATAAAACTAGTTACCCATTAATTCTTTCATTGTTTTATGTTTGTGTGGTTAATTATGGTCCTTTTTTTATAATTTATCATAATTGGTAGTTAAAATTATGATTAAGGACTTCCCAACCTATGATGCACCCTCTTGGGAGACAACTATCACAAAAAGAAGGGTCCACACAAAATTATTCCTCAAACACAACAATTTTACTACTTATTTCTAGCCTCAAGAACCCATAATGAATATTAATTATGATATAAAGTCTATGATATATTTATGAGGGTCCCCTATGACATCAAATTTCAAAAATTTATGTTATCCAAAATTATGTTGAGGGAGAGTGATGTCAACCCTTTTGGGATACAACTTCCTTGCGAGATGCATGTGGAATATCTCCCATCAATGGAGACAATTTGAGTAGTAAGAGCCTCAATGGAGTTGAGGAGTTCATGGGGTACAAAATTTCTAACCTACATACAGACCATGGAGATTAAAATAAGATTTTTGGGTTCACCCATCATTCACTGATAGAGGATTTTTAATTTGTTTTTGGACTATGTAGTGGTCCACATTTGGGGAAGTATGTCTCTGTAAGGGAGAAAGATATTGGTCATCATCAATTATAATGTTATGATTAATCATATATAAATATCTAAAGCTATTATGATGATCAAATATCATCATTTAAAGTATGTGAAAAACCGACTAATGGGTCGGAGGAGAATCATTCACTTTAAATGTTTCATCAAATCCAGCACAACCACCTTTTCCCAAATGGAGCTATTCTGTATTGTGAATTTTCATGGGTATGACATTGCTAGTTGGATGATATCATTGAATATGTTAATTAATATATAACATAAAGAATATTCCTACAATGCATGTTGAGTAGGCCATGAATGATAGGGGTGTGGAAATATTTGGGAGGAATGAATTGGATTCCTACCATTGGTAGAAACAAAATCTGTCTATTTGAGTCCAATAATCATGGATTAAAAGTTCATAATGAACTAATCCTTGAGGTATGAGTTTTATTCATGTCCAATATTGGTAATTTATACATCTATTAAGGATTTTGTCACTCATAAAAAATATGTCATAGAAAATAACACCATCAATATAAGATAGAGTAGATTTTGAGCCACCATATGTTTCTTCAAAACCTGACAATGATTTGATGACCATGGTGGTGGAGGATGAGGTAAAAATTTATCCATTCCTATAATCTACGGTACCTTAATAATGGATACCATTTTTTCAGTCAATATAATCCTCCTTATTTTACAAATTTTTACTAATTTCTGAGCTTGTGGAAGCACCAACATACGATGATAGATACTAGTTCTTGTGTAAAATAAATCATCATAATATTTTTTTCATTCCATTTGATTCAATATGAAATATTTGTTGAAGGCCTAACATAAAATCACATGTTGTCCATATCCCTTCACACATGGTAAATTTCCATCCCTTAAATAGATTAATTCCACCTGATGGACAAATTTTCATCTTCTTTCATGGCCTTACGATATATCATGTTTCTATGATATTAAATGATTTCATATACAGATAACACTATTTTTATGGGGATGAGGTGATGTTTTATTCACCATATTCACACCATCCCTAGATACATAAATTAGATTAGGATGTAATTATTATATTTCAATGGTAGGTTTGTTTTCTGTGGTAATAAAATCATAATAACTCAAAATGGTATTCTAACATTGGATCACTGTCCATAGAGAAGATGGCATGGTTTATCAAGAAGTAATGTCTAATTATATTCTAAAGATGATCCTCATACCTTTTGGGTTGAGAATTATAGACATCAACTACTAAAATGTTTCCAATATATTTAAAAACGATTATGGCATGAAATAATATTTTATTCCATGGGAAAACTCATAAATATATTTGAAAATTTTAAAAATCATATTAAAGAGGTTTTTCTTAGGAAAATAATTCCATATGCCCACTATAGTGTCTTTATTGTCCATGTAATTTTCCACTTTGCATTTATACCTCATATTCCACTTCTCTAATGAAAATGACTCGTGGAATTCAGTAGACTATGATATTGATTTCCACTTGGGTCTCCTACTAACTGAGGTTGTTTCTTATTGGTGGGTGATGGGGAACTATATATTGTTATCCCCAGTAATTTGAGAACCATTTTACAATATGTTACCTTTAAAAGAGTATGATTCTATTTCCCGAGTAAGATATTACCATCAGAAGTCGGACTGTAATGGAATTCCTGTGTATAATCCCTATATTCCAACACTTTTTTAACTTGAGGAGCACTATCATAGAAGGAATTTCTATATAATTTGGATACAAATTTAGTGGATCCATGAGATTATATATAGATGAACTGTGTGGATTAACGGATGGTGTAATTTATTTGTTTTAAAATTTGAGCCTCTTATTTCGTCATTGTAGAATATTCTGAACTGTCATATTAGATCATGTAATAAATGAGCCTATTGTGGGGTAGTAAATGAAGTACACTAATGAAAATATAATATCCCTAGAATATGGACTCAAATATAAGATGCATCAAGAGTATTTCAGTGACATTGTTTATTATTGGGTAGATGATCACGTCGTTCGGTTATTCTCGTAATATGATAGGAAATCCTAGTTGATTTAGAAATATGAGAAAAATGTATATGTTACTTACATGATAGAATATGTTGATGAACCTATGGAATGGGAGCAGGTATATGAGACTCCTCATGTATAGCCTCTAAAAGATAATTGTTCATCCATTCAGTAGAAGATGTACAAATATTCTCCTATCTCTTGTAAGGTAAAATAATATTCCATGTTTAGTTTATAGTATGTATATGAGCATGACCTAATGTAACTACTTAAATATTTTAATGATCCGCAGTTAGAGTTGGAATATGGGATTGATCATGGTCGACTATTGTAATATGTCACCAACCTTATTCAACTAAATTATTACCCTATCCTAATATTTTTTCAATATAATTTAATAATCCCCAATCATACTATATACAAGATCCTACCCACATTCCTCATCCGTTATCAGTGTATACCAATAATCATTTATGAAGTGATCCTGAATATGGGTATGCCTTCATGTAAGAGTCTTGTCATGTATGATATGATGATGTGGTTCTAAATAGGCTATGAAAGGACTATGTTTTAATCCTTGTATCATCCTCATA
The DNA here is from genome assembly GCA_963277665.1 of Viscum album. Lineage (NCBI taxonomy): Eukaryota > Viridiplantae > Streptophyta > Magnoliopsida > Santalales > Viscaceae > Viscum > Viscum album. The sequence goes on along the minus strand of OY728125.1, from coordinate 1,912,785,936 downwards.
ATTTGATAGAAAATATTCCCAATCACTAGAATATTATATTCATACATTAGAAAATTACGTGCATGAATATAGTCATTCACAGCCAAAGCATATTTTAGACACATGTAAACATCATTTATTGATGTGGGGACATGTTTTGTCTAATAGAATAATTTTTTCAGCCATAATACAGTTATGGTATTCTTATGTGGTAGTTGTAATATGTGTGTACTGTAAGTTTTTTTTTAAAAAATATTTAGGTATAATCAGTATATATTAATGTTGATATTATCATTCTCAATGAGTGTCATGTTATTAGTTCAGTGGGAAATATATTGGTGAGCCTGGATTTGATCCTTCATACTTGTTACTGTGAGAATACAATAGTGGTCTTTGTTGATGGGATAAGTAATATACACCATCTCTTAGTGATCCAATGTGTGGTAAAACTAATAGGATCTCTTTTAATAACATATATGTGTCTTTAGGGAGGTTTTCAATTAGGGAACACCATCATCTACCAACTACGGGGAAGTTGCCCAAATTTTTGGGTGGAGGTTTATAGGATCCCTCCTTGGAAAATCTGGAATTGTGATGGATTTTGTAAATTTCGTAGATCCACCCTACATATTTTTGGGTATAGAGGATAATATCACTCAAGGGATATACTACCAACATATTTTTTAGTAGATATTTTTTTCACTACTTTTTTCACATCCTTCTTTGATTGAGGTGGGCTTATGAGCATTATCACATTGATACCATTCATGTTACACCATTAAGATATTGATTATACGATGATGGTGTATATTATAACCATCATGTCTTCCACATGATATCAAATTCATTAGGTGGGTGTTGTTTCTCTATTATTCATAGATGTAGTTACTAATATTTAATTACAAGAATTCATTATTATGGATTCTATCACATTGGTTAATAGTGAACATCATGATAACGGTACATCTACTCATAATGATAACAAGAAACAAGGCCACTGATCAATGTAGTGTCCCATGTAAGAAACATGAATAATTATCAATGAATGGGAAACATGGTGGTTTATTCATGTTATTTGTTTCCACCATTTTGTTTCAACAAGAATCAAAAAACAAAATGGCCTCACTTGTGGCCAACCCACAATATTTTTTAATGAATTATTTAGGTAAGTTTCAATATTTTTTTGTTTTCAAAATAAATTTACTAATATGTGGAAACCTAGTTTTTATAGAAATTTCACAATGGTTTTCACATTTTTCATGTGCACAATTCAAAATTGAATGACGTGTTGAAGTATTAATTTTTTATGTTCTCATCATATTCACCATTTTTTATTCTTGAAAAAAATGTGGCTAATGGAGTAATTTTGTGGGCTTCAGTATGGTTTTACAATCATTCATGTACTATCCGCTATTTTGAATCTAATGAAACATAAAAAATGATTCTTTATCCATATCGAGTTACAGTCCGTATTTTCAATGGTTTACAATAATTAGGATTGTATACAAATGTTTCAAAGGGATTCCCCTTAGTCTATAGAATGTGATTTCAGGTTCATCACACCCTATTGTGTGGAATTATTGGTTACACATGAACTCGCTTATTGAATTAGGAAATGTTCATTATTCCATCCAAAATATCATTACTTCAAAATTTAACAATGATTGATTAGATTTTACCAATGATATGAGAATTTGTTAATGTTAAAGTATTTTCATTGATGTTACCATCTCTATGTATCACAAGTAATGCATATTTTTAGCAGTTATTAATTAAAAATATTAGTTAGGGTAATGAAACAATTTTCATTCCCTACAGGGGGTCTCTATAGTGTTTAACAACATCATAGGAGGAAGTATGTTTTGTGGTTATATGATTGGGATCATAAATGGTATTCCTATATATCATTCTAAAATGAATCATAACAAATATATTTTAGTAAATATATTTATTTTCAGTGCCACATACAAATAAATGATCAATATTGTTTAATGGTTTTCAGTAATGTCATCTAGGGGATATGATCCATGAAATGGTTTGTGTGGGAATTACACATGGGAAGCCCATTATATTTAACCGCATAGATAATATTGATAACCAAAGGGGAGTTGTTTCAAGAAGTATATGTTTAGGGAGATAGTACTCACAAGGGATATGGATCAACAAGGATAATATCATGGGACCTTGAAGGAACATATCCCTCAGTATGGTGATGTGAGTTTATTAGGGATATGACCTAAAAAATGTGGTTTATAGAGATTGTGGACAAAATGAATGAGACATTTTAACTGAAAACAATATTTCTAACTAAGGGAAAGACAGAAATTCATGAGGTTTTTGTCCTTGTGAGTATAATGATGATGGGTTGATGAAGCTTGTTTTAATATTTATATTATAATCTTACATATCCAATAAATTAGAGAATTAAATCAAATGTAGTAAAAATATATGGTTGGGGAAACACATAATGAGGATGACCATATATGAGATTATTGTTATTACAACACCGTAATATATTCATATCTAAACTACAAAATAGTTAATGAAAAGTTTGATTATCTAAATGTTATAGATGATTGGATAAACTAAATATAGTTTTTGGGCTTACACACTGATCCCTCAAAAGGGTAATATGTCTATTAGACCATTGAAGGGTATGAATTCACGAGGAAATCCATAATATTTAAAAATATAAATTGAATGTGTGGAATCTATATGGTGAATAATAGTCTTACCTAGAATATTACATCATAGAAGACTGATCATAATCATTTTAAATAATTGTTGGGGCTTTTTCCATAATACAAAATCTTATCTATCTTGTTCGTGATATGAATCAGAGCCGCCATAGTTTATATGACATAGTTTAAGGTCATGTGACTAGCCAATTACAAGAATTTTAAAGTCACATGATAAGGATATATAAGGGGATATTCAAATTTTATATACTAGGGATGGAGTCTTAGAGAGGCATCCAGTATATCTTGTAAATGAAATAAATCATATTATATATATTTATAATGGTATGAAAATTTTTTCTGAGTGTATCATAACAGAGGGTAAAGAAGATCTTCTGAATATACAGATTCCATGAGATTCATTATGGTGAGAATATACACTTTAGGGAAATAATGTTTATATCATTGGGATACACACCATAAAAGTGGGCTTCAAAGTAGGAATTTTCAGCATTTTATTGGAATAATCGTAATGGTCTTTAATCCCATGTGAGTCTTGTTTGGTGTGAAAAATTAGGGATTATGTAAGATAAAACACATTTCATGGGAGCATAGAATTTAATTTTTATCAGGAATATACATTGAAAAAACCCTAATATATGTATGACTAATATTCTTCTAGAGGATATTTTAATGAACTTGTACATGATATTCCACTTATAGATTCATTAACATGACCACCACTGGCCTGAATAGAAATCTCGATCACCGGTATTTGGAAATTATTTCCATAGAATCATAAAAAAATTTGGGAATAGATTACCCCAATAATTATGGGAAAATAATATCATGCATATAAAAAACCCCATAATTTCCCCTCTATATATAGAATATACACATCATAAAAAAATTGTACGACTTAATATCAAATACAGGACATGAGGAATGAGTAATTAATGTAATGACCCAACCATCGAATCTAGGTGCTGGTGCATTATTTTAATACATTGGCATGATTATAAGGAATTGTTTACCGAAGGACTGATTAGTTTAGTAGTCTTAGAAATAATATACATACCTACGTTCAACATTACAACTTGAAAAAAACAACACTAATTTATTCCATTAGAAACATCCAAGCTACTTTGATTATGCCTGAAAGTCACTCATAACTAACATCGTCATATCCTACAATAATGAAACCTACGAATGGGTGAGCTTAAACGCTATAAAAGAGTAAAAAATACAATAGAAGACAACGTAAACATTAGGCATGGTGAGTAATTAAAAACACATGCCTTTACAAATAATACACACAAACACTTTATGGAAGTATTATGAGATGAGTAAATAATTCCATAATAAAATATTGTAATGGGTTTTCTACCTGTCAAAAAACCACATGAAATACAAATATATAGTCACATAATGAGGGAATTAATAATTACTAGCATCTTATGCACATAATAAGGGCCTCGTGCCAAGACTAGAAATAAGATTTTGTTAAGGCCTTGTGCCAAGACACTAGTTTGTCACATGATACCTACCGATTTATCGAGCATCTGTAGCAGGCTCCACCAGTCACATACTAAGTCAAATAAATTCCTCTTATAAAAAGGTTGACACATATAATAATCATTCGTATTAAATCTAGAATACAAAATTTCAATAATTTATCCAATAACCATGAATGGTATAAAAATAATACATCCATAGTCAGACATATGCCAAAACCTTTAATACTGTATAAAATATTTGTTTCATAATAAACCAGCCTCTATCAAGAATAATATCCCTTAATGTATGTTTACATAGTTGAAAATGATTACTAAAAATCATTTATAGAAACATCCATTTTTCATGAAAACATTTAAAAGTCTCATTGTTTATCAACAAGCTATTTAAAATAGATTTTTTCAATCAAAGTGACTTGTAACACTTTGAAACTTTTTAAAAGGAATTTCAATTTTAAAACATTAATGTTCATATAAATAAAACCTTAAAAATATTTTTAAATCATGGAAATTAATGAGAAATATTTAGAAGAATTAATATTGAAAACATTTAAAATGATATTTTAGTTTCAGTTCCTAACCAAAAGAGATACAATTGAATACAAATAATTAAGTCAATCAAAACATTGTATTATCATGATAATAGAGGTATTAATGATATATTATGTCAATGTACATTATATACACCATATAAATGTGAATTTGCATATAAAAACAAAGAAGACTCAAAAGAATGTAAATTGAGATGAAATCCTTTATAAAGACTGTATCTTTAGGTTAAGAATAAATCAATGACATAATTATTTGTGACAAATATAAATACACTCAATATAATTTTATATTCATTGAAAATAAATTAGAGTACATTCACACATATTCTGGTAAAATCAATTCCAGTGACTCAGATTTTTATCTCAATTAATGGAAATTTAGTTAAGATTATTCTTATCAAGTTCATATCAATGACTTGATAAATTATAAATGGAGAGATTATGTGTATCAAAAGTATATCCACATAAAGGGGAGTTGAAATTACTACATAAATAATAAATAGTTATTCCACACATAATCTTGGAGTAAAATAAACAATGATGTATGTGTAAATCCCATAGAGTGGAAATCAAAATTAGAAATTCCCTTACCAATTTGGTAACTTACGAAACATACACCCCATGAAATAAGTATCATACAATTAATATGTAAATACCGATAAATTATTGTATATTACATGAGGAATACAATCATGGGTTGTGCATACACCACACAAAATGAAATAGTGACAATATAGCATGAATCTAACGGAAATAAGAAGTTAGATTAAAACCATGTTGTAATCAATCAAATCGTATGACCAAAAGATAATAACCTCAAATGAATCACAGAATACCATGAATAAAAAGAGAATCATTATAATATATATCAAATGGCAGTATGTACTCTTGAATGCTAATTTCATTTCTATTTTTTATTTTAATAAAATTAAACCATAATGATACATAGGTCTATTATAATTCCAGTATAATATCGTATATAATATAATTAACTTCATCCTTTATACATTGCACATATGGTATTAATGAGTCATATCACTTTTAGGGGGCGATAGTCTGCACATCCTCAAATTAAATTATCGTGTTTAGCCATAATGGAAACCATAAAGGTAATCTATAAATTGAAAATATAAAATAATAAAGAAAACATAAACATAATATATATCATATATAAATACAGTTCCATCTTAATGGAAACCATGAGAGGCGGTAGGAGATAATTAAACAATCATCATTTCGTTAGGAGTTAGTTTGCCATCAATAGAAATAATGTGTTCTTAACCATTAGATGGAGGTGTGTGTAAGTGTAGTTCGAATCCTTCTCATAATAACATCCTAGTATATTTAGGATTCTAGTGCTGTTATAAAATAAAATTATAAAAAGTGTTTATGGGTTAGTGATGTAAAATAATAGAAAAGAAGTTAAGAGAAACCATTACCTTTAATTTGGGTGACTCCCTTTGGTTTGAACCAAAAGGACTTCTTGAAGAGACTTTTTCCTAAGGTATTACTTCTAGGTAGAATTGATGGACATTGGGATCTTATTCTGGTAGGGTTTGGATGAGGCAAGTGGATTGAGAGGTGTGAGGAATGAGATATAAGTGTTGTCCTTTAATTAGGTAGAAGATGTTCTCTTTAAGAATGTTTGAAAATGTGATTTTATTATAAACATATATTCAGTTTCAAAAAGTCCAAAACTCATTAATGTTGAATCTAAGATGACTCATGTTTGAAATAAAATCTTCCAATAAGAATTGGATTGGTTTTGGATATTGTTTTTATATTAATAATCTTATTTATTTAAATCATTTATTAATGAGGTGAATACTGCATTTTTATTATGTAATAAATAATTTAATTTATCTGATGTCTAAAAATTATAATAAAATACAATAATATAGGAAATATTTTAAGATTTCCAATGAATATTTATAATAAAACATATGACTATTTATAACCCCATGTAAAAATCGATATACTTAATGATATTTGTTGATGTCATTTATATCTTTACATTATGTTAATTAAAATAAAGTGTCATTATCACTTTTATGTGGATTTATGGTGTCCCAAAATCGACCCAAGTATGCCCATGGTCAGCCATGACTCATCCAATAAGTTTAGGACAAATGTTAAAGTAAAATTTAATTATTATAATATACTATTAACCTTGAATTACTCTATTTACCTTTTACCGTGGTAAATAAAAGTCAAAAGTTATCTATTCACCAAAAATTATTTTCATCTTATTGAACCACATCATACTTACTAATAACAACCATGTATATCAGATTTTCAAAATTCAATTCACATAAGCGGAAAATATCCTTTAAATGAAAAAGAAAGTTTTTAACTACTACTAAGTGTTTTTACTATTCATCTAAATTGATGTTTTTCAAAAAAAAACCAAAAAAACTGCCTAACCTATATTTGATATTATGATTTAAAAATTGATTTCTATTTTACCAAATTCAAAACATATAAGTTTAACATATAAATTTAAAATTAATTTATTTTTCAAAAAAATAGCGTGTTTTAAAAAACACTAACTATCAAAGGATTGAAACTTGTTTATGTATAATTTAAAAGTGAAATTAATTCCAATGACCAAAATTGGATTAAATTGTAAACATATAATCTAGATTTATATCCAACCCATTCAAATTTATATTTGAACACAATAAATCATTTTGATATAAAAATTAGTTTTCAATTAAAATTTCGCAATTTTCACTATTCGTCCAAATATGAATGTTATCAGAAAACCACAAAAAATTTATCAAAACTAAATTTTTATGTCCAAATTCTAAATAAGATGTTTATTTTGTCTAATTGAATATATAAGTGTCAAATACTGGTTTTAAAAAAGTTTCTCCATTAAAAGATGGTAAAATTGCTGTTTTTGAAAAATACTTCCTTTATCAGAAAAATGATTTTGTTCTTATATTATGTCTAAGAAACACATAATTTGGATGTTAAAATTATATATAATATATATAATTCAAAATTCAGTTAATAATATTCATAACTTCTTTTGAATGGCTAGGTTGGTAATTCGTCGTGTGCTCGAACTTAGTGTTGTGTGAGGTACACGCTGTTGAATTACAATAAATAGATAATGCACTATGAAACCTTGGGGTGTTACATTCTCCCCTCCATCAATAAACTGCATCCTCACAATTTATGATCATGATTGAATGTTAGGTTTTGACATTTCAAAATACCATAGATGAAATCCCACATCTAAAATGGATTAATGAGGCATCTATTTTAAAATAAATAAATGTATGTATAAATTTCACAGAAAATAACAAATTCTACGGTTCCATATAAGAAAACATTGATATGGAAGAGAAAACTAATCATCATGTTCTTTTGGCGAGTAATTAGGAATATTCTTAGCAGAAAGTGAATGATCTGAAAGCCATAAACTTTTGATGGGTTGAAAGGTCTTTGATTACCTAGTAGGAAAATTAAACGAACAAAATTTTAGTTATAAGATCATTTTTCATAATGTAGATGAATATATTTATGATATTGACTAATATTATAAAGAGATATACTTACATTACATGTATAGTTTCATCCATTAATAAATTTCAACCAAAAACTCATCCTTTCTCCAAATGATGAGTATTCAATATGAATTGGTTACACCTGAAGCACTACAGTATACTTATAGAGAATCACATAATAAATAGAGGATGAACTATATATTTCCCTTGACATTAAACATTAACCAATACCAAAATGGTTAGAACATGAACATATGATCGCCAAAAAGGAAAATCCATTATAGAAATAAATACTACTCGTAATCTCCAAAATTTAAACAAAAAATACCTAAAGATCAACAAATACCCTTCAATGAACAATTGTCCTTAAAATCCTTCAACATAAATATTAATATGATTGAAACCCAAAACTCAAAAAAATCATTACATAGCCTTCCATGTTAAATTGTATCTCCAAATAACATCGACTACACTTAAAGTAACATACATAAAAGCGATTCACCTAATCACATATTCTCTACAATAGGTTAATCATTTACATTAGTAACACAAATCACTATAAATCCATAATAAATCATTGAAAAATATCCCCCATTAATCCTCAAATGAAATCCTATATTATTCTATTTTCCTTAGGCATATAGTGTTCCCAACAGAGCAATCGTCTTTCAAAATAACATTTATTACTTAATCACCAAATCATTTTCCTAAACTAATGATATCCATATGATAATACATAATGTAACAATTATACTTATTAAAATCATTTAACTAAAAATAATTAGTCACAATAACTAGGGTCTTCAAGTAGAGTAGTGGTAGGCAATAAATCTCAATTTCACTCTGGTTGTGGGTTTGATTCCCACAAATTTTCTGACGTGACGGGTTGTCACACGGTCTTCTTGGAGTCCTTTTTCAAAAACTATATTTTATTACATTACCAAAATGAGAAAAAGTTCTCAAAATAACCATAACATAATTTAACCACAAATGTTTTCTCATACCCCTCATTTTCATCCCAAAATTTAATAACTTGTAATTGCCTCACATTCATGGATCATATAAAACCAAATGGTTATTTATAACTATATCCCCAAGAGAAATTATAATTCTACTTTAAATATCATTTTCACATGACAAACTGCAGGGTTACACATTAATGTGTAAATTCTGTCAATGTAATCATTTCAACAAAGAGCCCTAATAATTTTAAATATTCGAACAACCTTTTATTTCAATATATCATCATCTTCGACCAAGTGGATATCATATAGAATAGGGAATGAACTCAGGTAATGGCTAGGTCCCCTATATTTAATTTAAATGACTTTATATGTATTATTAGTACCAGTTTTATTTTTAACCATAGTACACTTCATTTTTCAACAAAAATTCATTACATCATGTTCTTCTTTCCCACACATAATGCATTTCCTTGTTCCACAGAGCCGCATTCTGGGGTGTCTCCTTCCACATTTCATACATGAGAGAAATTGATGTTTCTTTTCTCTATGGTCTCTAATACTCGATATCTTATCATTCATCACCATTCTTTTCTTTTTTGAGTCCATGAGTTGGTTAATTTATATGTTGTTGATCATATTTTGGGAAAACTAATTCTGCAAGAACATGATATATTTTATGCTTATCAAAATTCTATTTTGTTGCTCATTTCCACCATTGTTCCCACATTTTACATCATGATCAATGTTACCATGACTTTCTTGGAATCCAACCATTGCATAAAACCGAGAAGCATTGTGTGAGCAACAATATTCATAAAATCGTTTTGATAATATCAAGACACCTGATTTTCAATTTGAAACACGTTAGGATTAACCAAGATCATTTATTCTCATCTTATATTAAAATCCATCAAATCTGTTTGTAAAGAAAATGTAAATAATCCCATTAATATAACACGGGTGTTTCGTTGCCAAGAGTGCAGCAAGGCCCATTGTCATAAACCAGGAACCTTGAGTCAAGACCGAAACTCCTTGTCAGAGTTTTCACTCATAGGTAGATATGTGCTAGAGATGACTTTACCCGATTGTATCCAGACCGAAATGTATTAAATGGAAAATAAATGAAATATATACATTACCAAAATTCTTATAAGTTCTTTTATACTAATCCTCAATGTATATCTGAGGGTAATTTGCTCTAATCGTGGTTTACCTAAATCTAGTTTCCATGTTTTGTACTAATCTTCCAATGATACGAACTATAACACCCCGATCCTAGAATCTTAGAGCCGATGCATTATTTTTATATATTGACATGATTACAAGGAATGATGTCCTAAAGGACTGATCAGTTTAGTAGTCTTGGAAAGAAGGTACATATATCAGTTCAACATTACAACTTTAAATGAAAAAAACACTAATTTATTCCATTAGAAACATCCATTCTTATTAGATTATTCCTAGAAGTCATTGATAACTAACTTCCTAATGTCAATGTAAAATTAATCCTAAGAAAGGGGTGATCTCAAATGCTTAGTAAGAGTACAAAATAAAATGGAAGATAACATAAAATTTAGGCATGGTGAATAATTGAAAACACATGCCTTTATAAATAATAAACAAGAACAGTTTATGGCAGGAATATGAGATGAGTAAAGACTTCCATAATAAAACATAGAAATGGGTATTCTAGTAGTTTAATAACAACATGAAATATCAATATCTAATCTCATAATTATGTAATGCATAATGTCGAACATCACAACCACATAGTCAATGCCTTGTGCCAAGATTACAAATAAGATTTTATCAAGGCCTTGTGCCAAGACACAAGTTTGTCTCATGAGACCTATCGATGCGTAGAGGAGCTACAGTGGGCTACACCCATTACATAATAAGTCCAATTCATTGGTCATATTAAATGTTTTAAACATTTCATAAACATTTGTATTAAATCTAGCATATGAAATGTCAATAATTTATCCATAAACCATGAATGGTATAAAAATAACACATCCACATTCAAACATATCACAAAATCATCAAAACATTATGATAGATTGGTATCATAATAATCCAAACTCAATCAAGAATATTATCCCATAAAATATGTTGACATAGTTGAAAATGATCAGTAAAAACCATTGAGGGAAATATAATTTTTTCAGGAAAGCATTTAAAAGTCTAATTGATTATCAAGAAACTATTTAAAACAAATTTTTTGAATCAAAGTGTCTCATACCACTTTGAAATTTTTAATAGGATTTTCAATTTTAAAAACATTAATATACATATAAATAAAACCATAAAACCATTTCTAAAACATGTACATTAATGAGAAATAATTCAAAGAATAGATCTTCAAAACATTTAAAATGATATTTTTGTTAGAGTTCCTAACCAAAATATTGAAACATAAATAAAAATAATTGATGAAGTGAAAAATTTATAATGTCATGATAATAAATGGATTAATTATATAATATTTCAATGTACAGTATATACACCATATAAAAGATAATTGGTGTATAAAAACAATGAATACACAATGGAATGTAAATTGAGTTGAAATCCTTTATAAAGACTTTATCCTTAGGTTAAGAATAAATAAATGACATAATAATGTGGGAAAAATATAAATACACTCAATATAATTCAATATTCAGTGTAAATCAACAAGATTACATTCACACATATTTTGGTAAAAACAACACCAATGACTCGGATGCTTAAATCAATGAATGAAAATTGAGTTAAGATTACTCTTTTCTTGTTCATATTTAGGACATGAGAAATTATCAATGGAGTAATTATGTGTATCAAAATTCTATCCACATATAGGGGAGTGGAAATAAATACATAAATAACAAATAGTGATTCCAGACATAGTCTTGGAGTAAAATAATCAATGACCTCTCTGTAAAGCCCAAATAGTGGAAATCGAAATTAGAAATTCCCTTACGGATTATGTGACTTACGAAACATACCCACCATGATATAATGATAATAAAATGAATATGTAAACACCCATTATTTAATTTAAATTACATAAGGAATAAAATCATGGGAAATACATAAATCACACAAAAGGAAATAATGGTAATATAGCAATAATCTCATGGAAATAATAAGTGAGTTGAAAACCATGTTGTAATCAATCAAATCGTATAACCAAATGTTAATGACCACCAAATGAATCATATAATACCATGAATATAAATAGAATCATGATAATATATATCAAATGGAGGTACACAATACCCCACATGCAATAAATAAGCAGTAAACAATGGAAATATCACGGAATTTAAAGTGAGATAAGAAACCCCATACCTCAAGTCTGATTGGACTTGTATGGTCCTTGTTCTTCCTAAATAATAAACTTACGTTAATTTATACATTATTAAGAACCTTTTACAGGTTTATAATTCATTTTATATAACTTATTACCATGCTATTACAATTAGTTAATTATTTTAGTTCATACTGGATATTTTATCGATGATCGAAACTTGAGTCAAAACTCAACTTGTTATAATTACAATTTGTCCATGTGGCCAAAATTCAATTTTCTCCAAAATGATATCAATGATTTATATATAATATATATCTATATATATATTGTATCTAGTAAATATATTTATTTATAACAGAAAATAACATTGGGAGATTTGAAATGAAATGCACTGTTCATGAAGATGTTTTGCCATATGTACTCATAAACACTACATTCATTTAAATTTTTTATTTTAATGGAATTAAAACATAATGATACATTAGTATATTACAATTCCAGTATTATATCATATATAATATAATTAAGACCATCCTTTATACATCCCACATAAGACATTAATGAGTCATATCACTTTGAGGGGGCGGTAGTCCGCACTTCTCAAATAAAATTATCATGTTTAACCATAATGGAAACCATAAAGGTTTGATATAATTGAAAAATAAAGAATAATAAAGAAAACATAAACATAATATATATCATATAAAAAAATTCTCCATCTTAATATTCACCATGAGAGGCGGTGAGAGATAATTGACCAATCATCATTTCGTGAGGTGTTAGTTTTTCATCCACAAAAACAGTGAGCTCATTACCCATTAAATGGAGGTGTGTGTAAGTGTAGTTAGAATACCTTTTAAAAAAACATCCTTGTATATTGAGTACACTGGTGTTTTTATAAAATAATATAATAAATAGATTTTATGGGATGATGAAGTAAAATAAATGAAAAGAAGTTATGAGAACCCATTACCATTAATTTGGACAACTCCCTATGGTTTGAACCAAAAGGACTTCTTGAACTGACTTCTGACTAAAGTAAGGATTATATGTGGAAGAGAGGGATATTAAGAGCTTATTTTGGTAGGATTTGGACAAGACAATGGGCTTGAGAGGTGTGAGGAATGGGTTCGTAGTGGTGTTTTTTTATAAGGGGGAGGAGGGGCTCTTTAGAAATGACTGAAAATGTTTTTTATTATAAACATATCATTAGTTTAAAAAGGTACAACACTCATTATTATTGAAGATAAGATGAAAAATTTTCGAAATAAAATCATAAAATAATAATTGAATTGGTTTTGGATATTTTTTTTATATTAATAATCTTATTTATTAAAATCATTTATTAATTAGGTGAATACTGCATCATTACTGTGTCATAAATAATTTAATTTATTCGATGTCTAAAAATTATAAAAATATTCCATAATGTAGAAAATAGTTTAGCTTTCCAATGATTATTTAGTGTCAAAAATATGACTTACATAACCCTATGTCAAAATTGAAATACTGTAAGTTATTTGTTAATGTCATTTTCATCTTAACATTACGTTAATTAAAATAAAGTGGCATTATCACTCTTAAGTGGCTCCATGGGGTCCCAAAATCGACCCAAGTATGCCCATTGTCCACCATGTCTCATCCAATATGGTTATGACAAATGTTAAAGTTATTTTTAATTATTATAATATTCTATTAACCTTGAATTACCATTTTTACTTTTATACGTGGTAAATAAAAGTCAATTGTTACTATTCACAAAAAATTATTTTCATCTTATGGAACTACATTCTACTTATAATAGCAACCGTGTATGTTGGATTTTCAAAATCCAATTCACTAAAGTTGTAAAATTTCATTTAAAAGAAAAAGAATTTTTTTTCTACAACTAAGTGGTTTTACTAATCATCAAAAATTGATGTTTTTGAGAAAAATACCAAAAAATAATCCTACGATATATTTGAAATTCTGAATTCCAAAATGATGCCTATTTTTCCAAATTAAAAAAATAAAATTTTCATTAATTAATTTAAAAATAATTTTTAATGTCAAATCAAATAGGGTGTTTTCAGAACACTATCAAAATATTGTCACTTATTTATGTATAATTTCAAAGTGAAATTAATTCCAATGACCATAATTAGGTTAAATGATAAATATATAATCTAATTATACTTCCAAACCATTAAAATTTATAACTTAACACTATAAATTATATTGATTAAAAATGTTGTTTTCAAATATAAGTTAGTATTTTTGATTATTCATCCAAATATAAATTTTATGAGAAAAACACAAAAAATTTATCGAAACTAAATTATTGTATCCCGATTATAAAGAAGAAGTTTATTTTTTTCAAATTAAATATATAAAAGTGAAAAATATTGGATTTAAATAGCTATCTCCATTAAAAGGTGGTAAAATTGTAGTTTTTGAAAAGTATTTCCATTATATGAACAAATGAATTTATTCATATATTATGTCTAAAATCGAATAATATGGATGATAAAATTATTTGTAATATATAAAATTCAAAATTTAATTTGTACTATTCATAACTGCTTTTGAGTGGCTTGTTTGGGAAGTCGTCGTGCGCTCAAACGTGCTGTTGTGTGAGGTGCATGATATTGAATTAATTTAAAGAGATAATGTACTATGAAACCTTGGGGTATTACAATCAAGACCTAAAAACCTCCCTCGCCCTTTGATCTCCTTCACCTACAAGAAAAAATGACCCTCTAAGGGAATTGATTCACCCACCATCGGCTATAGTTACACTACATCCCTAGAATGTATCAAGTCCTATTTTTCTCAGATAATTCAAATAAATTTATACTCATTGGGTATTCCCTGAAATGTAACTTCAATTCCTACTAAATCATAGAATTTTCACCACTGTTTGAATTCAATAAAATAAAAACAAGCTTTAATAAATAAATTATCAATGATAATTTTGGAGAATAACTATTAGTCATCAACTAATATAAAATAAGAATATGGATATAATCACTCAATTTTCGACCATTTCAAGGAAGAAATATTTTCTTAAAACTCTTAAATAAACAAAAAAATCACTCACTTTTATAATTATTATCTTAAATCCATTTATAGAATAGAAATATTGAATGTATTCCAAACAAACCATTGAGGGGGTTCCATGAAATTAAAAAATATGAATCACACCATAATAAATAATTTCATATAATGTCTGGGATTATTAATAAATTAATAAAACTATCATAAAATAATCATAATAAAAAAAATTAAGAAACTCACATTCTAAATAAAAAAAATAAGTCATAACATACCATATAAAGCATGAGATAGTAGAATAAAGACAACTGGTGTAGTGAAAATCATGGAAGGGGGACCTAGAAATAGAATGTTTCTGGTAAGAAATCCATTTGGAATATCACTCTAAACAATATCCCCATAAACCACCCCACTTTATAGATGTTTCATAAAAATAGTGAATATTAGCTAGGGATTAAATCTAAACTATCATAGGACCATCTCAACATATCCCACTAAGTGGCCTAGGGTTCCAAATGAAAAAACTAAAGGCATTGAGAAGATAAAAATTATATGTCATTTCTTTGAAATAACAAATCTCTAAGGGCTAACATCATATCCTTCCCACCCTAGACACTTACCAAATAAATACCCCCAACCAATTATCACATCATGAATCAAAATTCAATCATTGATTGCATGGATATATAGATAATAATAATCAAATAGAAACATTCTAAACAAGGGATCAACAAATAAGTCCATCAAACAAAACATCAAAAATTATAAACTGGTCCTTTCACATGTCACATAATAAATAAATATATATATATATATATTTGGAATAATATTTTCAATCCAACTTTCTCATGGTCCATGTAACCATGGAAACATATACAACTATTCACCTCATTATATATATAAATACCATTTTATGCAACGTACATATTCAAAAAAAAACTTCAAATAGTATGTAGTAATTGTATGTATATATATATATATATATATATCTATATATACTTACAGAAATCACATTAAAAACACAAGATGGTTTGGAATCCAATCATAAATTCCAGGAAAAGGAAAATCAATAACCAATATGGCCCAAAAAACTCAATGAATTCTTATATTAAATCATTAAAAGGGTCAACCCCCCATTATTTTAAAACAATCCCTCTAAAAAATAATCACAATAGTTAAAATTCAATTTTACCAAATATTTTTAAAATATCTAATTTGATTAGAAATTCCAAACATGAATTTAATCCGACAACTGGTATGCAACCAATATCAATTATAGGTGTTTTAACCATCATAATACCATGTTAAAATAAAAATAGAAATATCTAAAAATAATAACTTCATAAGAAAATATTCCAAATTCTAGAAAATTATTTAAAGATGCCATTGGGAAATTACAAATATACCTAGCACGCGTCCAAGCCCATTCACATATCTAAAATCTGATTCAATATCATTAAAATTATACAATATAATAGAATAATATTTTAAATATTTAAAAATAATTTAAAATCACAAAAATAATTTATAATATGAAATAAAATGGAGTTATATAGAAACACCTTACTCAAATAACTTTAGTGTTATCCAAAACATGACACCTTCATTGGAGTAAACTGAAATATGAATGAATATATCTCTAGGAACAGTAAACAAAGAAAAATGAATCCAAATCGGAATCCAAAGGGTTTCGATAAGGGTTGGAATAATGAAAGATAATAATAAATTTTTTGAAAATGGAAATATTTGGGACATTAATTATCACCTTGAGGATTTATCACTAAAATGTGAAGATATCATTTTGAATCACCGAAAACAGAGGAGCCTGATATGAGGGAGGCATGAGAACATGGTGTCTAGACCTAGGGTACTGTTTTCAAGAAATAAATGGTGTCGATGTGAGGAGGGCCACCTATAGGGCATGCTGAAGAAGTGAAAGGCTTCCACATGTGAGGACGATAGAGGCCCAAGGGTGTGTCGTGTGAGGTGGAGGGATGGTTAGGGGTGGTCGTGCACACTATAGTAGAAGTGGGAGGGGAAATGACATGATGGAGTGGTGTGTTGGTAGATGTAGTTTAATATTATATTTTTTATATTAATATCATTTAAATATATAAAAACCCCAAAATTTGAAAAACTTTGGAAAACTATACGATTAGGCCACAGATTTTTCCTAACTATGCTCAAACCTTATACAAGACATTTCATAAGAAAACACCTCCATGTACAGTTTCTCTATGGTCCTACAATGTTGGAAAAACTGTGTTCCATACATATAGAACTATACCATTGTAATATCCCTATTTATTACTGGGACAAGGATACACCTAATTTTGCGTAACTTCAACATAGTTCCAGATCCTTAAAAATTTTAAAAACATAAGCCTGATAATTTATTAAATATTAATTTACCAAAATAAATTTAAAATAATATAAACTAAGTACGAAAGTATAATTTTTAATGTCAAAAACTCCCCAAAATTTTAAATTATAATAAACTCATTCTCAGGTTCATGTAGAGGTCAAAGGGGAACCAATTTTAACACAACTCTTGAAGAAAACTAAATCCTTGATGAAAAATAGATCAAAATATGAAAAAAATGATACAAAAGTAATTTAAAAATAAATTAATAGCAATCATCAGTCTTCACATACTAATTAATTGAACCAAAAATTTTGAACAATTGCTATCCTCTTGAAAAATAACTATAAAATTTAAATGAGAAACAATGTTCCTTAAATATCTCAAAGCGAATATACTATAGTCAATCAAACTGATGGACCAATCTAAAATAACTGAATCTCCATCTATCCAAAGAAACCAATGACTATTATAATTGTATTCATGGAACATTAATAAATGTCAAGGCTCTGTCCTAATGGTAAAAACCATTATACAATAGAGTTTTAGATCAACCTCTTTATAATACCATCCCAGGGAAATTCCAATGGAAATTATAACCTATTGGTATCCACATATGAAAAAAATACACCCATTTTTTCATGAATTCGCCCATGGTTATACCCACATGTAATAAAACATGAAGAAGATGACCCATGGTCTATTACATTCAGGGGAATCACAAACACCATTTAATGATATTTTTACAAATCATTCCAAAAAATTATCAACTCTCATAATAGGAAATGAAATTCAATGCAACGAAAATAGTAGGATGAAGCCTACTCATCAAAAATTGTAATAAATTTAATCAAATTACATCATAAAATGGTTCTACATAAATCAAAAATCACATTTCTACAAAAATAATCAACGAATAATTATAAATGAAATTATCATTTGATTCCCCAATAATTAAACCAATGACGACGAGTCTAAACCATTATATTCAATAATATAAAAATATTACACTAAATAAACACTTCCTCGCATCTATATAAAGAATAAAACGTCAAAATAAAAACTACACCAACCATCTTAATTCGAGTCTCTGTAGTGGATAAATAAAGTGTAAGGACACCTAAAAAACATCACCTTAGCAATGGACCTTTTAAGGGGGGAATGGTTCCCCTATAAAAAATGAGACATGGTCCATTATGATGCCATGTCCTAAAAAACACATGTTCTCTCAATTAAAACATGGTAAAAACATAAATTTATAAAACATTATATGCTTTTCTAAAATCATATTTTTAAAACCATTTCACTGCTAAATATTTCTTCTATATTTCATTCAAAACATTATCCATTTTAAAAAAATCAAACCCCAATTCATAACCTGAAATGGTTAATTTTAAAATGTTACCAAAACATGTTTAAAAACAATTCCAAATATTTTAAAAACCAATATTTTTTTTAATTTTTGAAATTATGTCACAAACATCTCATATGAACATAATTTCCGATTTTCTCCTTTGTAATATAATCAGTAAGGGTACATCCCAATTTAGAGATAATTGGATTCCATTAAAATAAAAAATGAATATTTTAAAAATCTATATGCATTTTGTTAGAAAAATAATCACACATGGAACATTTTCCAAATTATAAATGAATCTAATTGGTATAAAAATTTATATGAAGCAAAGATTATTTAAAAAATAATCCATATAAATATGTTTAAAAACTACTTTTTTATCATCTAATTAATTTTCCAACAATAAAAAAAATTATATCACATGAAAATACAACATAATAAAATTATAACATAATCTATACTAAAAAACACTATATTGTGATTCAAATATATTTTATGACCAACCATGACACTCATCTTTTTTCCCAATGCACACTATAAAATATAATATTCAAGTGGTCAAATAAAAAAACAACCATGACATGAAATCAAGATAGATGGGGCCACATCATTGGAATCTATATATCAAATTCCCAAGGGTTAATAGTTAATGGCCTGAATAAATTTTTTTATTGTTTCATGGTATTTTAGGCCCTATAACTAACTACATGTCTTAACATCCTTCAATGTATGCATCCCAAAAATATATCTTACAACCCCTAGTGAAAATTATACCATGGAATTTAAGATCAACACCGATATAAATGTGATTGAATTTTAATATGACAAAATAATCAAACTGAAAACTTGAATGAAGGAAAAAAGCCTCAACTTCCTGTGGAAACTCTAGGCATATAGAAAGAAAGAGCTCATCACACTCTCCCTGCACCTACCTTCTATGTCAAGGAAACCTTATCACCAAACTACCAGCACTGAAAATTACATAGTTCATTAAAATTGCATATGATCCTATGTAAAATAAAAAACCAAATCTATAATTTATTTTTAATGAACCCTCTTAGGATATCCCTATAATAGACACCTACACATTCATTCCACTTGCTAAAAGTTTGTTCTTGATCCCCACATGATGGAAACTAGTGTCATCGTATCACAAGAACACTAATTGGAATTGATTCGTGAAATAGCCATATTAAGAGAGTGTATAAATATAAAAATAGTCTGGCATGACCAATCCATACAACATACATCCACACCCGAAAGAGATAAATACTACAGCCAAATTTCAGAACTGTGAATTTATTAAAATGAACTAAAGAAAAAAATTCCCTCAAAATATTATCTAACACTCTTTAAAAGAAATTACATAATTCCAATGTTTATAATACCATTACTAGAAGATATAGCTATCCATATTCAATATAAATATGTAAAATACTATTTATCAAAGACAAATCAAATAAATAGAAACATTATTATAATTTTATGAAAAGTATATATTGGTCATACAAAGTCATTAAAACATATTCATAAGATGATTGTCAAAAAATAAAACATATCCTCAATAAATGAAAACATAATGAGTTATCCAAACAAGAACTAGGATCCTACAAATGAAATAAATCTGATGAGATCATGTTATCACTCAGTAAACCCCCACTAAATGAAAAAAATATTAAAATTTCTCATTAAAATAGATTTTAAATATCTAATTTAATCATAAAATGTATATAACATTTTCAAAAGATTTATAAAACCATATCATAGTAATATTTGTAAATAACTATATCTTTTACAAAACAAAATAAAGTATAGTTTTAAATTTATAATGAAACTATTAAAATCAGGAAACAAATTAAACACTTAACTTATTTTTAAACCTCTCATGGAAATTTAATTTTCATATAACATTTTAAAGACAACTCATTTAAGTAAATCTCTTAAGTAAATTCCCAAACCAATCCATTTTTAAAATAATTCATTTGAACCATTTATAAAATTATTCATGGAATGTAACTCAAAACAGATACATATCGGAATGAAAAATAAGCGAGGAGGAGAAATAAAACAATCATAAGGAAAATAATATTTATTAATGGCTCAATCATAAAATAACAAAAATTCAACAAATTCATAATTTAACAATTTTTTAACACACAAAATCAATATAAAATTAAGAAAAAAATATCATACCACACATATAATAAGGTAACACGTAATGTAATAATGGGAACGCATAAAAAATAAAATGTACACCTACTAATGATAGGTAAACGGTCCCACATATTTTATCTAGACAACTCTATATAGTATCCTTATCTAAAAACCCACTAGACACATGTTATATATAACTAGGGGAGACTGACCAATGCAAAACTCTCAATTAGAGGAACACAATTTAACTACATCCCAAAAAGAAACTGAGGGATCAACTTGGAATAACTAATGGTGTTGGTCCACAAAAAACATAAATTTCAAATCACTATCATAAAAAGTCAAATATGGGTAAAACAATTATCACATCCTTCCCACCTCACACACTTTCCTAAGAAGGTTCCACAACCAATAATCATATCAGAAATAATAATTCAATAATCTATCATATGTATATATATAACATCATTAAAACTCAAAAGAGAAGAAAAATGACACCAAAAAATTATTAGTCAAATAACAATTCCCATAGTGTTGACTAGGCCTTCCCGATATGAATATTAATATATATATATATATATATATATTTTAAAACCTATTTTCAGGCCAATGTTTTCGTGTTACAATTGACTATAGACACTTATACTCATATACAATTCAATATATGTATATAAATACCCCATTATCTAAATTATATAGTCACACAACCATAGTAAAATATGTATAAAGGGGATTCCCATGTATATTGTTTTGTATATATAGAACTCATATATAAAATTAAACTAGATTTGGAAACCAAATACAAATCCAACTGAGAACACAATAAAGACAAAACACTTCCCAATAAACTCAAATATATAAACACTTCATTTGATAAATGTTTCCTTGATTTTTTTTATAAAATAACACTAAAATAAATTACTCCATTATAAAAAATAATACTAACTTCAAATATATTATTTAAATTTCCAAATCCATTTAGAAAATCTAAATGGTATTCTAACCAACACTTGGATTGTGACCAAGGTACATTCCACTTTTTTTAACCATGAATGCCTAATTTAAAATTAAAATGGAATTCATGACACTTATACTTTCCTAATAAGAAATAAAAATTCTCAAAGTAATTTTAAATATCATTTCGGTCAATTTTACAAACACATGGAACACATCCAAGGCCTATTACATTTGATAAAAACAATACAATGTCATTTCAAGAATAAAATTTAATATAATATGACATTAAAATTATAAAAATTCATTTAGAAGATCAAGAAAAATTTATAATAATTAATATAATGGGGTTTCATAGAAACACAAACCTCAAATCGGTGGAAAGTGAGTTTAAATGTGTCACCTTTAATGGGGTTCACCTGAATTGGAATGTGAACATCCTAGAACACTCTAAACAAAAAAAACAAAATCAGAATTCCATGGTTTTTTTTAATATTTTGAAACAATGATGGAGAAGGAAAAACTAGGGAAACATGAAAATATTAGAAAATAATTTCCCAAATCAATGACCTAAGCCCAGAATGATAACAACACATGTTGAATCCCCCAAAACGGACGATGATAAAAGGGGGAGTTGTGTGAACAAGGTTTAATGGATAGAATTTTTAATATGATCGAGAGGGTAATCCATATGTGAGTATCTCCACAATATAGTAGAGCTCTCTTAGAGGTAGGAAATCATGTGTGAGGAGGGTTGTCTATAGGCGGGGTTCATTCAAGGAGGAGGGTGGACTGGTGGAGGAAATGAATTCCATGTAGGAACGTGAATGGGCCTCTTATGATAGAAAAGGGATAGAGAGTTATTTATATTAATATTAGGATTTTTAAAATTAAATGTAATGATAAATATTAAATTAACAATCAAAAAATTTAAAACTAGGGGAAATTGTACAGTTACACAGCACAGTTGGACTAACCATGTGATGGATGTTCCTACGAAGCACTATTGGAAAAAAATCCCCAAATTAATTCCCATAGGATCCTCGTTTTTGGAAAAAATATTTTTCAATAATTCCAAATTGAATTGTCTTGTTGACTTCCACCCATGAATTTTTCCACATGTTTACTCTTAGCTCTGTCCAACTCAAGCACAGTAAAAAATAATTGAAATATTTTAAAAATTATCCAGCCACATTAGAAAATTATAATTATTTACAATTGAATTAATATAAAATAATATAAATTTTGTTGTTACATGGTGGTTGCCACAAAATTTTCACCATGGGAAAAGAATTATTAACATTTATATAGGATATCATGATGTGAACGCTATGCATGTAGGGCTTTTATATCATAGATATTTTGATTTATAGCGGTGTTATACATATCATTATTATGATATTAAATATAGTCATCCTAGTTCATGTGGTGAATTGGTCATTGATGGTCATGGATGGAAGATTATAAAAAAAAATATGGGTTATGGCTTCAATAGTGAGGTAGTGTTAGAGAATGATAAATGATATATCATAATGGGATAAAAAGGACATAGTAGTATTTTAGGAACACCCTTGTGGGATACATTATTTAATGATTTTTATTGGGTAATGTTATCCTTGTAAATAAATCATGATCATGTGCATCGTGTTTATTCTATGAAGATATGCTAGCACCCAAGGACATGATGGACATGAAATAATGTAATATGGAGTTGAGCAATCACATGGCCATGTAAGATAACCAAGAGTTGATCTCATGATTTTAAGACCATATAAAAATCACATTACCATGGAGTCATCATGAGATCATGTGATAAGGGTTCATTATGTGATCATCTTATATATAATGCTCCCCCATTCATTTTTAATTTTTTTCAAAAGTTACTCAAAGATATTTTTAAGATGGATACCTTAAGGTAAAATGATCCCTCCAATATAAGAATTTATATTCCTTTCTCTTTTCATCCTCATTATATATCACCCATTTTATGTATTTTTTTAGTTAGAAATTGTGTTTTATCAGAATTACCTTCTCCCAGCCCCATATCTGTGAGACTTTGTATGGTGAACAAACCATATACCCAATTAATAATCAATAAAAGGATATAGAATATAACTGAAAAGTTTCTTAATCACCATGCATGAGAGATTCAAACAGAACTAAAGATGTACCCTTGTATATCACAAGATGAACATATTGAATGTGATGGTTCTAACTTGTAAAACAAGAACCATGAGTCAGTCGCAAGATTTGACTCTCATAAGGTTGGTTTATTACTCTATTGGGACATCACAGGATGAAAAAAATACATGTGATGGGTTATTCATGAATATTAGTTCATATCGGAGTTTCATGGTCGATTCATCATTCTATCTATCACATGAATCAATAGTCATCACATAATAAACAATGATTGTATAAATATTAGCTTCAAGTCTTCATGGTTATTACATTTGCGTCATTAATCGATAAGTTCATATCTCATCATCCATGAACAGTAATGAAGTATTTATTTTTATATTTGGGACATTATTAGGGATGATTTTAATTTTCCACCGATTTATAAGATACAATATTTGTAACAATTGAAATTTTTATGGATACTTTGGTAGTTAAATTAACAACGTATCCTGATTCATTGATCACAAAAGAATGAGGATTAATATCAAGGATGTGTAGGTTTCATATTAATTTTTTTAACGATCATTCGACATACATTAAAAAATCCACATGATCCCACATTTCCTATTAAACTAATAGAACTAAACCCAGAAAGGATTATTTTGAAATGTTAGTTCCACATTCTGACCCAACACTTGATCCTTCAAAAAAACTAAATTTCACTTGATAAAGCTACAACCATGATTTTAAAAGTTTTAAATAACGATAATTTATATATTATTGAAGATGATAAATAATATTGAGATCCATGAAAAAATGGGATGATTATGAGAAGAAGAAAAATATGGTAGGTAAATGAAAATTGTTTTTTTAAATAATCCTATGAAATGAAATAATTTTATATCTCATTAAAAAAAAGAATGATATATTTTTATTTAACATATAATTAAAATACCTATATTAATTATCCCTAATCCAATTATAAATGAGAATACACACATAAATATTATAAATAATCCTATATTATTTGGGATGGGAACCTAATTATCAACATTAATAACTAATCCTTTTTAATGAACTTCATTTGTTACTAAACCATTAGTTCTCAAAATTGATATCATTATAAGAAAATAATACTAGTATCGGGGGTAACTCCAAATCCATTGTTGACATCTAGACTTCCACTTATTGATTGTTGTCCTTCCTCTATTCAATCTGACCATTGAAATGTAGATTTTTATGGAGACTATCATAGTTAGTAAGAAACATTTCAGACGAAAAATTTGAAATAACAACCTATTAATTTCATAAGATCATATATATATTGAGGATGAGTTGGGGACATGATCCATAGCCCGGTTAGTAAGGACTCCATATGTGCATCCAAGCGACCAAAGATCAAATCCAGGTAGAGGAAGAATTTCCTGGTACTATAGCAGAACTTTAGTAGTACTGTAGCAGTACTATATCGGGAATTGTGCAGTAATGTAGCAGGTAATGTAGCGGAACTGTAGTAGGAAATGTTTGAAAGTGTAGCAGCTGGGAATATTCCCCTGTTTGGGCCTTTGGGCCACCCAGGCCTTCAGGTTAGTAAGGCCTTAGGGCCACCTCAAGGCCTTCGGGATACCTTAAGTGCAGATGGAAACCAGAAAACCTACAAGGAAAAAGCTCTACAAAGAGGATGAGCCTGGAGCTTTCACCACAAAAGAAGCTAAACAGTTTGTAAGAATGAGAGGGTATGGAACATGCCATCGGGACAAGCCTGTGCATTCACAATAATTACTACATGAACAGCCATGCGATGTTGGAGAGCTTATTTCACGATGAAGATGCTGGGGAGGAGCAGTTCCAAGTAGTTAGTCTGGGTTGTATGTAATGTTTGAAGCCTACGGGAAATGAATTCTTATAAGGACTATACGCCATGTAATAAATATGCCTACGGGCCTTGTAAGGGTTCCGCATCACCCCTTGAAGAGGTGTAT
The DNA here is from genome assembly GCA_963277665.1 of Viscum album. Lineage (NCBI taxonomy): Eukaryota > Viridiplantae > Streptophyta > Magnoliopsida > Santalales > Viscaceae > Viscum > Viscum album. The sequence continues at coordinate 1,912,759,476 of OY728125.1, read as the reverse complement.
TATCATAATCAATAAAAAATGAAGGCCTTAGGGCCATTGGTGGTGGAGGATGTGTTGGATTATTCTCAAAATGACTCTAAAAAAAGACTTTTTTCACCATATAATTATATGAAAATTTGGATGACACGTATATTTTATATTATTTTAATCCATTATAATTTCATTTTCATAGGTTTAAAAAAATGGTTATTTTTTTTAAATAAGTTCCATTTAACATTATTTTATATTGATTGAACTATTGAAATTTTTTGAAATGGGACAATCTTGGTGCTGATTTTTTAGGGTACGGTATTAATATTTTTAATAAGGAGGACCCAACATTCAACAATAAAAGTAAAATGAAAATTATAAATTCTAATTACCCATTATATTTCCCACTTTACTAATATATTTGATTATAAATTCAATAGAACTATGTCATTATTGACTGAAACCGTCAGAAAATATATATTTTTAGTATAGGAATGGGTCCCTTGAAAATAACACATGATATTTATTAGTGAATTCATTCATAAAATGTATTCCATCCTATTAAATAATCTCAATATTCAATTAAATTGATATTAGCATGAAAATAGTTTCAAATGGTATATCAATTTTTTTTTTAAAATCAATTATTTATTTCATTTTATGGACCAAACCAGAAGTTATTAATGATGTTTTGTATTTTCATTATGTTTGAGTACTTATTATAAAATATAAATTAATGAATATATCCTCCCATTTCAAATTATGGAATATTTATATCAATATCCACTAACTCATAATATTGGAATAGACATTTAAAAACTCTTTCTGATTAGTGATGTTTGATATATATATTGGATATTAAGACATATCTTATGATTATAGATACTGCAAATATATTTTAGATTGACTACAACTAAAAATAAATTATCACTAATGTGAGACAAAATAAATTTTAATAATTTAAATCAAATTACGATAATAGATAATGAAGAATGAATAAGAGATGAGAATTGAATGGAAAATAATTTATAAATTCATGTTAATATTGTCGCATGTATGAGTACCAAATATTATTATTATTTATTCCTAATAAAATAATAATTTTTTTTCTATTTACAAAATTTATTATAAATATTTTATTATAACAAGAAATGTTATTAGGGATCATTATTTATATTCTTTTCTTGATGATAGGAACAAAATTAAATTTAATAGAATATAATCTTTTTACACATATAATTGATTTTTGTTTTCATTAGAAAATTTCAATCATTTTTCTATTTTTTATTAATTCATATTGGTATTATTGTAAGTGAATGTGTTAAGTTTCTTTAAAAACACTTATAATAATTTGATATAAATTCATAAAAACACCTTGATTTTTAAATTGTACATTGACATGGTTCTTTTTTAACATTTTATTTGAATAACACACCTATGAATAATGGTCGGAGTCAATATAATAACAATACACATCAATGATAATTGAAAATAATTCATTGTATGAATGAAGAATATATTATCCAATTCATAAGGAATGAATAAAAAAATATAAACATCTTAAATATATCACTGAAATTTTATATCAAAAGAGATAATTTATTTTAGGTAAAATTGGGTTACAAAATGAAACCATGATGTAAATGTTATCCATGCCTAGTTATTTTTTAAATATTTCACCATTTTTTCTATGATGTTGAAAAATAGTACATTCCGAAATTATATTATAAAATAATGTCAGGATTTTGTCAATAATTTCATGGTAGGATAATTTTTATATGTTAATATGTTTTATCTTATTTTAAATTATATATTTTGAAATATTGTATTACTTATACACCTTTGTATTCTATAATCACATTTAAAATATTTGAACCCTCATTTTATTGGGATTTGATAAATTAAAGAATTTTCATTATTTATTTATTATTTTACAATTATAAAACAATATATATATAAATATTTCCATATCCCTATATGAATAGATCATTTAGGGTTGGTGATTAGATAACCATGTGTGACTTATCTCTTAATAAAAAATAATTAATCTGTATAAAGAAATATGATAAATTTACTGTAAAATTAATTTATAAAGAAGTTATTTTAATTTCAAACCAAATTATACCTAGTTATGATTTCAATATTTAATATTTTTTTAGTATAGTAATCAATAAAATCTTTCCATGATGAAAAAGAGTTTTAGTGTTCAAATTTAATTTGGATTCATATTTTATATGAAATATAAAACATATGAAATTTAATTTGGTACACAATTTATATCAAAAATATTTATATTAAATTTAGGGATATTATTCTATATGATTATATTAAATTCAATTAAAATTCAATAACATTGAAACAAATTTTTTTAATGTGTTTATTAATGAATAGGATAATATATTTTAATTGAAACCCATCCATTTACAACTAGTTTTTTCTATATTTTTTATGTAATTTTATTTCATCCATTTTAGAAATAATATTATGTAATAAATTATTAGAATATTTAAGAATATTCATAAGGTATTAAAATTGAGGAGAACATACTTTTGAGGATTATTTTAATGTACTGACATTAAAGATATTTGACATTGTCTATAATACACCCTCTGTGATTTTCATGTTGCATGAACTTAACAAACTATAAATATAATATTTATTTTAAATCTGGATGCCATATGATATAGTCACTTGTTGAGTTAAAGGTTTTAAATTTATTTTTTTGTGTCATGTCTCATAACATTTCGGACATTAATGATAGGTCATTTAGGGGGTTTTGTTCCTTATTTTATAATACAATTTAAGAACATAGAAATGATCAGAGTGGTTCCTTATTGTATTTATTTTATAATAAAATATATTTCAATTTATGATTTATATCTTGTATATAATTTATATAATTAGGAACATGATATATCACATGTAATTCACTATAATTATAAGCACTTGTAACATTAGAAACCAATAATTTATGGTAATATTACCATAGTTTCACATTCTTAAATTCTTATGATATTTTTAGATTGTAGATTTATATAATTAGGTATAAAAGTATATATCAAGGTAGACAATGTATAATTTTCCCAAAAAACATGATCTTGATTTTTTTTTTTTCAGGTTTTGAAAAAAACTCCCATAACATGATCTCTAACTTTATTAATTTTCTACTCATTTTTAATACCTATAATAAAGTGGAAATAAGGTATGAGAAAAACAATTCATAGTAATCGTAATAAAATTAATAGAAAATGTTCATCAATTTTTAAATCTAGAAAATCCATATGAATGTATTAATTTTTCTAAATAAACATTTATACTTATATAACTATTTAAATTTCCATGAAAATAACGTAATTATTAAATATATATCATAATATGTTAAGAATAAATCATAAAAAAACATATTCATAAAGGCTTCTGGGGAAAAAATTCTTGATACAATACAATGAAATATAATATTTTCACTTCCATTAAAAAAATGTTATATAGTTTCTTTGATAACATTAACCCATTTTTTTACCTTTTGAAATCAATTGATTTATAATATAAACCATTTCAATCATATCATTTTGGTATTATGGGACATTATAATGACATTTTTACCTATATAAACCCCTATAATGGAATCCCCTAACTGGAGATTCCTCATATCTATCACTAGTAAACAATTTCCAGTAAACTCAATCACCTTACACAATAAACTACTGACTAATATCAAGCTCTCCCATTATCTGAGATATATCGATCCCACACATAATTAATAAAAAATTTACAAGAGCCTTATCATGGAAAAGTACAAAAATCTTCACATTGGCTAAAACTCGTTAGAATTTTCATTTAATCCCATAATCATTTACGTATTCAGTTATTGTTAAAAAATTTATGAAATTTTCATTTCTTTAGAAACCATTTTATAAAAACATTCCCATAATTGGTATAAAACATTTTTAAAAAAACAAATGGTAAATGTAAGGAATTAATCAATATTAATAATGTTAATAATAGTGGAAAAAATTAATGAAATATATGTTTAAAATATATTATGTTCATTATTAAGTATAAAAATAAAGTAAAAATAATATCGAAAAAGATGAAACGGTTAATATTAACTACATTAAAAATAATATAAAAATATTTAAATTAACATTATTATCATTTTGAATATAAATTAGATCATTATTGAAATATTTAAATGTTCCTCCACATTTTTGTAAATTTCTAGTATGAAAAAAATAGAATTTATTTTTTAATGGAATGACATATACATGTAACTAATATAATGATTATTGATCATTTGAGAGAATGAATGGAAAAAAATTAAAATATAAAACTATACATGAGAAGAAAATAATATATGGGGTTTTATATATTAGGATCATATCATATTCCAAATATAAATCTTAAAAAAAATTAAATAATTGAGATTATATGAGTTCTCTCATACAAATTTGATCACATTTCAATCAAAACACCAAATAGAGTAAAAAATAACTGAAACATCAAATATAATGAATAAATATTAATTCGTGATATGAAATAAAAAAGGGATAGTTTATACGTCATATATATATATAATTATGATTATAGTATAATCATTTCTCATTTATCTGGAAATGAAAAAAAATTACATATACCTTAAGTCACACATATTTTCAAAACCTATTTAACACTAAATATTTAAATAATTTTTTTATAATTTATAAATTAGCATTTTCATGTTCATTTCAACATTTTCATTAATTTTATTTCATTTTTTACCATAACTTATTTACTTATTTAAACGTTCATGTTTACATTAGATGTTTCGAGTAATTCAATCTATAACCTCAATATTGTGTCAATGTGTTACCTTATTGCGGAAAAGGTATTCTATTTTTTATTCATTTTTTGATAATACCTCATTTAAGAATTGAAGGTGATCTCTTACATGGCCTATCAGCTTCATTAAATTACATAACTTGTAGGTATTAAATGAAATCATCTAGACAAATCTACATGGAACTTCCCCTGCCCAGTATCTGTATCACGATGCCAATTATCCACCTCTACATAGTTGTTTAGATAGTCTTCCTATGCATTCAAAAGATAGTCCTGATGGAAATTTTAATACTCTTTCATTCTTCATATATCAACTTATCTACTCGGGTGAGTGTGTCGTCTCTGAATTATCTTCTAGAGACTTCTCCTTGTAAAGTATCCCTTGTCCATTTAAGCACAATTTCATGTGGCCCGAAGGCTGTGAAGTGGCTCGATGGACTTAAGGTGGCCTAAAATACATAAGGTGTCCTAAAATACCAACAGTTCCAAATGAATTTAGGTTTCCCTAAGCCATTAATATGGCACGATGGCCTTGAGGATTCCCAAAAGCATTTCTGACTCCAAGGTCTTGAGTGGCCTAAAGGTCTTGAAGAACTCGAGAGCCAAACTGGTGTCTTGAAATGTAACACCCCAAACCTAGTTACCCATATCCTGTGCATTATTAATTAACATTATCATGATTAGAATGAAATCATGTCTCAAAAGGCCACTCGCTTTTTTGGATACAAGATTCATAAAAATGTTCAAATTTAAAACTTTAATGGAAATACAACATGAGTTTATTCTATTAGAGACATCCAAGTCTCCTAGATTATGCCTACAAGTCACTCATAACTAACATCATCAATTTTTGGGTAAATGAAACATATGAAAGGGTTGAGCTCAAAAGCTCAGTAAGGGTAATCAATACAGCGGAAAATAACATAAATATTAATCATGGTGAATAATATAAACCACATGCCTTTACTAATAATAAATATGAATAATATTATGGCATGAATATGATCTGATTAAATAATGCCATTATAAAACATAAGCATGGGTATTCTACTAGTTGAATGACCACATGAACCATCAATATTATTTTCATAATGACGGAAAGTATAATGCCGGACATTCTGAAATATTTTATAAAGGCCTCGGTCAAGACGTCTAAAATTTATTAAGGCCTCGGCCAAAACCATATACCAAAATGGAAAAGGCCTCAGCTAATTCCACGTCTAGTTGTCTCATGAGGCCGACCAATGCATCGAGGAGCTATAGTAGGCTCCACCCATCACCTACTAAGTCCAATATATTTCACATATGAAAAGGTTGAAATATAACATAAAAATTCGTATTAAAACTAGCATACGAAAAGTCAATACATAAACTATAAAACATGAATGGTATAAAAATCCACATCCACAATCTAACATATCACAAAAACTTAAATATAATATGGAAGTTTTGTATCATAATAAATCAACATCAAATAACCATAAAATCTATCAATGGATGTTGACATAGATGAAATCATAAACCATTTTAAAGAAATATCAATTTATTTTTTGAAATCGGTTAAGAGTCACCTAATTACAATGAATAAAATTATTTTTAAAATATTTTGATAAGCTTTTAAAGTAATATCCGACAATGTTATAATGGTGGAAAATAGTTTCACCCAACATATAAGTTAATGGACATTCTTACCTTAATTTTGTTGAAAATGTCATAAAGTACATTTTCTGGAATGTGACAAAAAGATTCCATTAAAAACATAAAAGGTAAAATGAATGTATAAATTCATTTACCCTTTTACCTAGAAAAAAATGTTTTGAAATACATTTTTTATGAAACATGGATGTGGATTATAATGTGGTCCCAGAAGATACTTACATAAAAATAACAACGGATAATAAAGAGATTGTAGAGTTAACCCTTACCTTGTACCTTTACTTGGTCGAGGGTAAGTTAACCTCTTGAATAATGGTGAAATAATTGTTATTAAATTATAAAATAATCATATACATTAATATGATATCATATATGATCTTTTAACATTGATTTGTCAGTATTATTGTCATTTTGGGTGTTAACAGATTCATTTTCCTTTATATTCTTTGTTATGTGGGTCATATTATTTATGGATGGAATGTATCATATTAATATGAATAATGATATCATGTATTTATTCAATATTTTTAATCATCAAATTAAAATTATTCTTTAATGGATGTTATGGGGAATAAATCGCATCACGTTCGTGAAGACGATAATATGTATGTACGCAAGAGAAAAAATATCATTCTTTTGATATTAAAATAATATAAAATTGGATGGTATATCATATATAAACAATCATTATCATGATATATTTATTATTTACATGAATTACACATCATTATTCTACCCCTCATAATAATAATTTATTGAATAACAATTACATCATGTCGTGGAGATGGTATGCCGTACGTACGCACGTATGGTGACATGTCATTAAAATGATGGATAGAACAATGAATATGGTTGTAACATATTTATAATAATAAAAAAATATATAGAATATACTGGAGCTATTATTTCAGAATGGAAACAACAATGAAAGAGAAAGTGGAAAAAGAAAGGAACTTGAAAGAGGTGATGAAATATTTACCTCCTCTTCAGGTTCTTCCTATTGATTTGATCAGAAAGGCTATTTAAGTTGGCATTCTGAATAAAGGAAGGCCACTATGGTAAAGGTAGTATAGTTTAAATGGTATTTTGGTTGGTATTGGCCATGCCAAATGTCTTTTAAGGTGTGAATTAGAGAGTAGGGGGAGTTCTCTTTTATAAGATGGGTGAGGGGAACCTTAAAAAAAGATAGAAATATTATTTTATTATAAAATAATTTTATGTTTCTAATGGATCCAAAATAAATTATTTAAAGAATATGGTGGGTATTGGTATATAATCAATCAACCAATAGGTTTTAGATAGGTTTGGGTCACTATATTAACCTAATCTTTTAGATTTTACTCTTAGTTAAATAATTTGACATTTACCATGTTCCTTTGTATTTTTATATTATGTGGATAATAAATATAATATATACATCCAAGTGAACCCCAAGTGGTTCATTAATGAAACACCTATCACTATATACGTTTTTTTTCCAAGCCATTGTTTTTTAGGAATAAATTATCAATTAATAATATAATATTTGTTTTAAAATCTTTTTTATGTCAATTTTGACACTATTTTGTATTTTGTTTTTGCTAAAATCATAAAAGCATTATTACATAGGAAATAATTAGTCTAACCAAACCCAATATGTCATATTAACCTATAAAATTATTTAAATTCATAATAAGTCTCAAATTACATTTATTTGGATATTTATAATATCAATTATTTTAATATTTCATTAATTAGGTAATTACAACATCATCATTGTGTCATAAATAATTTTAATTATATAATGTCTAAAAATTATTAATAACAACCATTATTTAGGGAATATTTTTAGCTTTTCAATTAATATTTATTACCAAATTTATCTCATGTATAACCCTATATTAAATTTTTTTTTATTAAACATTGATTTTAACACTTTTAACTCTTCTTTGAATTAAATAATAATAAATTTCCTAATCAAATCCAAGTGGACATGAAGGATAATATTTTATAACAAAGATTTTTTTGGTCTAATTACACGTATCTAATAATATTAGGACATGTGTTAGGGTAATAATAATATAATGTTTACCCTTAATTACCCTATATACTTCCAACTGTAGTACATAAATGTAAAAAGTCACTGTTCAAAAAAGTAATTATTTTCATCTTATTGAACCACATTTTTCTTACTAATATCAACCGTGTCTCTCTGATTTTTTAAATTCAACTCATATAAGCGGTACGAATTATTTTTTATGTAAATTTACAAATTCTCTTAAGAGGTGGGTAAAAGACGGTAAAAATTTCAATAAACTTTTTATATATCTAAAATTTTTATAAACTGACTCCAATGAATTAAATTGAACATATATAGGTTTTTTGAAAATATTTAGACCTAAAATAAATTTATATAAAAAAATTATTTAAATAAAAATTTGGTTTAAAACTATAACTTAGTGTTTTTCACTATTCATTAAAAATTGATGGTTTTCAGAAAAATACCAAAAGTTTACCCTAAGCTAATTTTGATATTCTGAATCCAATAATGAAGTACATTTTCAAAGGTAAAATTTTTAAAATTTCAAAATGTTTGTATTAATATTCATAAGGGCTTGTTTGATTAGTTGGGGTGTGTTAGAACTCGAAGTTGGGTACAACACATGCTATTGTATTATTTAAAGAGAATCATACCGTGAAAGGTTGGGGTGCTAAATGAAATCCCTGAAAAATGAATATTTCTCAACACTACAGTTCTGAACAGTACCCACTATAGTGCCTTTTACCATACTTGCTTCAGTTCCCACTATATTAATTCTATAGTGTTTTCTACAGTACTACTACCGTAATTCAAAAATATATCTCCACCCAGAGTTGATCTTGGGTCTATTAGATTTTCATTTCTAGTCCTCGCCAACCAGGCTAAGTCTTGTGTGCACTGCATTAATATGTTGAAAATGGTTATAAGAGTTATAGTTTCATTAAAATAAAAATAATGTTATAATTATCATATTTATATATTATATAATAATTTAGAAACTTCCAACAAGGGATTCCAGGAAAAATGAACCTCATCATTTCATATAGATGGTAGTTCATATGCACACCTAAACAAATTTTACATTTCATTAATCAATTGATAAAATATATATTATTTTAATTTTTATAGAATAATAATTTTGTTATAAATTTTTTAATTAATAATTTTTAACATCCCCATTACCGTATGTTGAATTTGGAGATGAAAAATGATTCACATTTCTTTAAAGAGGTCATTATAAAAAACACACATAAGTAATGTTATAATTTTATAATGAATAGTAGGGTTAGAAGGAAAGTAATAAATTACCTCTAATGAATCATAAATATATCAAATATATATTATATTTTCATTTGTTCCATCTTTTTAACATTTTATAAGACCTAGTGATGAAAAATTAGACACATCATTGTCTGAATGTGGTAGTCCACACATACGAAGGAGTTATTTTCATTACTTATTTGATGTAAAATGAAATGAAATTTTTTTATACAATGATTATTATAAAGACCTATAAATTTCATGAATTTTTTTTCATAAATACATGTGATTTTTACGAGTCCGTAGTTTCTAACGACGCTTGATTCCGAGGCCCGGTGTGCCCGGAATCAATTTCGGATGTTTTGTATGAGTACGCTTAGTAAACGTACGTGCGGGATTTATTTCATTTGAACCGGTGCTTGGAATTGAAATATGAGGACACTGTTGAACTTACAGCACTTGTATTCGCTTAAGGAGACCATTACCGCAGTTGCGTTTAATCATGAGTGGAAGATAATTTTTGGTGGTTTATCATTAATTTGAATAAAATAATGTATTCAATTTATTTTATTAGTGGTGGTTAAAACCACCAAGTGGGAATTGGATGTGAGGGCCACCACACCATAACATTCCATGAGGGGTTATGGGGGTGGGGCCCACCCACACATAACCTCACTTGGAGGATTATTAGTTGGGGCCCACCCAACCTCTCTAACTCCCTTGAACCCCCCAATTAAGGAGGATGAAATCTTCACATCCCCCACAAATTTTTGGAGCCACTTCACTTTCCACCTTCCCTCATTATGTTGCCAACACACCAAAGTATTAATTAATTTCAATTATTTATTTGAAGTGATTTTAATTCTTTTGAATTATTTTTGATTGCATGGAAATAATAAAATAATAGGGGATCTATTATTTTATTTTGGATGGGTGATTCTTTCATAGGTGGTGGAACTTTGGGAGAGATTTGGTAGAATTATTGGAGAATGAAATCCTCTACAATGAAGAACACACTATCTCTGACGAAGAACGATGAGGAAGCTCGAGCTCTGGATCAGCGTCGTGTGATGGGCGCAACGTACAATGACGCCTTTGAATTATTTTTCCACTCCATTGAAAACATTCCTCGAATCGAGGTAGTGGGATATGAATTGTTTTTAAATATGAGATTAAACATCCCTTCTTCATCGTAAAAAATTTTGGTTTGGTAAGACAAATGATATCGCATTACGAAGAGGGTTCAGACCACACAAATATGGCCTGACCCTACCCCCTTGGTTTGTTTCCATTTGATGACGGAAGAGGTGGACTACAAAAAGGAGTTGCTGGCAGGTTGCCGTAAGGGCCCAACACCGCTATGCCACACAGAGGAACCAATCCATGGCCAGGCGGGCTGCGGCGGTGTTAAAGGGAAATGGTTTCATCGCATCGCGCTGAAGAGGAACCGCGGTTGGGTGGGCCACGGTGGAGGGAGAAGCGTGGTGCCACTGCGCCGCACTATAGAGACAATGGTCATGGCCAGGTCGCACCATGGCAGTTGCAGCGCGGCACCATCGCGCCGTGTGGAGGGAAACAAACCGTAGCATAGTCACGTCACATTGGAGGTGCGGAGGTAGTCGGCTGGTACGGCCGCCATGGAGTCGGACAACAGGGACCACTCGGGTCTCGTAGCTCCTGAACCAGTGCAAAGCACCAGTTCTGTTCGTAAAATTGAGGAGGTCACATCGTCCCCCTCTCATGTGTGGCTAGACGGGCCTCCATGGGCCGGGCATCCCCTCGGGCGGGCCGCCCCTTGGCCGAGCCACCATGGGCCGGGTATCCCCTTTGGGATGGGCAACGCCTTCGGGCTGGGGCGCGCCTTCAGTTCGGCCTACCACATTCGTTTGGATTGTTCCCTTTGTACGAGCCGCCCACTAGAGAAGGGCCGACCACTCTGGTCTAGCTGCATCAACGAACCGGGTAGGTTTGGGTTGGTCCGACTGGGTCGGACCTGACCCAGACCCGCTACGGCCATTTACACCTTTTAGCCCTCATCTTGGGTTACAGGTGTCTGATCGAAAAAATTTCTGTGGAGATAGAAATCTGAGAGGGAGACGGTTCCATTGGCATACCCCACTTGAGGTTTGGATATTTTTGGGTATGGTTAGGTTGGTTTGAAACTAAAAATCAATCAGGCCCCTGAAACAAAAATTCCAATAACTCACAGGCCGGGCATCCGATAGATGCATCGTCTGCCTCCTTGGGTTCTTTATGATGAGACAGAACTACACAACACATAAACTTTTGACTTTTTGGTAGTTGATGTATTGAAACTTGTATTGAAGTGTGGACCCTTTCAGAATCGAGCGTTCTGTGTGCGGTAACCCTAGAGCAAGCTGGGACTGAGATGATGGGATCCTCTGTGGGTTCGACAATGACGATACTGTACCAGGATCCTTCGTGGGTTCAACATTGATGACTTATGTACCGGGATCCTCCGTGGGTTCGACCATGGTGATTACTGTATTGTGATCCGTACTGGGTTTGACATCGCTGACTACTGTACCAGGATCCTCCGTGTGTTCGATATTGACGAGTTTGGTACCATGATCCTACGTCGGTTTGACATCGATGATATTATTCCTAGATCCAACATGGGATCGACAATGATGATGATTCAGTGGATACAACTAATCATCTCTACCCTTCTACATGGGTAGTATACCTATGTGACATGATTCATGTCATTTAACCATTATCATCGCGGTGATTGACTTCAATTCCTTTGTTGACTCGTTTGTGATTGGGCTCAAGATTTGGTGCCGAACTAAGATTAGTAACGTAGGTATCTGTATGGGAATATACTTAAGTAAGGTTGGTTGATACTTCATGATTGTATCTTTCTTCTATGGTTTATCCTTACTGGATTCTGGGATACCATCAGGGTCTCGGGGTCCCCTACTGAGAATTGTTATACTCACCCATGCATGGGCTTCACCCGCACCATGTTGTGTTCTGTGTAGATGATGAACAGTAGTGATCGAGACAAAGTGTGACAGGTGGGAGGCTACTTGGAGCTGGACTAGACGGGACATACCACAGGGGTGATTTGTTCGAGTTCTGTACCTACCCTTCAGGTAGGATTCCCTAGTGGATGATCCAATAGTTGGTTTAAATTTTTACTTGTACTTGTTCTTATTGTTCAGTTAGGTTTGTAATTTGGACCGTTTACTTTATGCACTACCTTTGTATTCAGTTTTACATAATTTTATTCATCTAGTTGAGCACTCTGATTGTTTGGGATTCTTTTTATAATGGAAATTCCTTCACAGCTTAGGGATTTACCACTTTTGTGCTATTACCCATCCCTGGCCTATGGAAGGTGGGCTTGGGGTAGTAACAGCACGGGTCCCGAGGACGGATCGTGAAAATTCGGTGTCAGAGTTGTCAGGTATACCACATGAATGTACACTCTGATTCATTTAACACCAATAGTGTTAAGTTTTTTGGTTGTTTTTCTCATTTTAGGGAAACCAGTGTCAGTGCGGCCACTGACGTATACATACACTAGGACTCTGACTTCTGACATCCGACTCACAGCATGAAAACAATGATTGCTTGTGTGTTTCTCTTGAAAACTTTTCTTCGTGACTACATTGTGTCAGCTCACCAGGTATTATGTTTTGACTATGGCACACCTTTTTCTTTTAAGGATGTCCCCATGAAGGCATCCGACTAGGGTTCAGAGTTTCATACGAGATGGTATCCCATTGAGCGACAAGGCCTCGGTGCAGGGCCCCATCACATCGGCGGTACCAGGTGTACCACTACCTATTCGGAAACTGATACCACTAGCTCCAGTAGAAGAGAGTGGACACTGTCTAAGTGCATTTCACGAGTTCCAGCGCTAGAGGCCACCCAGGTTCCGGGGAGAGACGGACCCACAGGCAGCTGAGGATAGGCTGGAGGCTGTCGTGAGTGTTTTCAAATTGGTAGGGACACCATCCGACCTCATGGTGATCCTTTCCGCGAGTCTACTCCATTCCACAGTATCCAGATAGTGGAGACTAATGCTCCACGTTAATGACATGGAATAATTACTCTGGGAAGACTTCGAGAGTCTCTTTCAGTCAGATTTTGTTCCAGCCACCCTTCGTGCGGTGTGGATTCATGAGTTAATTCATCTGCAGCAGGGCGGCATGACAGTATCTTAGTACTCAGCAAGGTTTACTGACCTCTCACGATACTCCATAGATATGAGATGATACCCATTATTCAGATCCCGAACCATTGAGAAGTGACTCAGGTACGAGATCAGGGCGTCGATGATCTCACTCAACATCTCGACGTATGCGGGGGTGCTGGAGTGAGCCCTTCTTGTGGAGAGTTTTCTTGCTGAGCAGACACCAGCAGCAGGACCCACCATAGGGAAACACATATCAGAGTCTTCTATAGCCATCATTAGACAGATATCGTAGAGGTCCAAGTGGACCAGGTCATTAGGTGGGCGATCCCATGATACAGGTTCGGTTGTGCGGGGCACACGAGATAGAACCAATCATACGAGGAATAGGCAGTGCTATGCATGCAGCGGGCAGGGTCACATGGCTCGTAACTACCCAACCCTCCATGTAGATGAGCAGAAGATAGTATTAGGACCACCCAGGAAAAGGTAGAGGTTCGAACGTGGTGGTCCGCTGGGAGAAGATGGACGCAGCAGAAGAGCTGGTCGAGTAGTGATTGGTGGACGACGTTTCATGGCCCTACCACCACCACCACTAGTAGGTCCACCCCGACCACAGCGAGCTGGAGGAATAAGGCAGGCTCAGCTCCAGGAAGTCGAGGCCTATGACCATGGCACACCTGAGATGATTTGAGGTACTATCTATGTCTAATACACCCTTTTTGCAGTACTTATAGACACAGGTGAATGTCATTCTTTTATGTCCACTACCCTCGTTCAGAGATCAAAGATTCCAACAGATCCGTTGGCTATATCCTTATTCTAGAGACTCTCACGGGAGAAGAGTTGATGATTATGCACTGGTGCTGGTAGTGTGATCTTACTCTAGGAGGAAAGAGATTCGGCTAGGATCTCCCCTAGCAGGGTCGAGGCCTAAGGACGTCATCTTGGGTGTGGACTGGTTATCCACAATTCATACTCAGATTGACTGTATTATTCGCACAGTGTGGTGTGTTTTCACGGATGGGACCAGGTTCATCTTCACCGATGAGAAGGGAGCCTTTTTAGAGTAGGATGGACTTACATAGAGGAGGGGGCATCCAATCACACATTAGTTGGATAGTCTCATCCTCGAAGAAGTTGATGTACGAAGTCCGAGTTTTCCTATACTGGAGGATCAATACAGAGATGTTTTTCCTGACGATGTTCCAGGACTACCTCCTTATAGAGAGGTGGAATTCTACATTTACCTATACCCCAGGATGGCACATACATCTAATCCAGCATATCGGATGGCTCCCGCCGAGCTTCATGAGCTGTAGGTACAGTTGAAGGACATGTAAGGGAAAGAATTTATCTTACCTAGTGTTTCACCCGGGGCATACTCAATTTTCTTCTCCATAAATTCGAATGGGAGCTTAAACCTCTGTGCTGACTAATGTCTTCTGAACCCGGTGATCGTGAAGAATAAGTAACCACTCCCGAGGATTGACGACCTCTTTGATCAGCTCAAGGGAGCACAATGGTTCTTGAAGATAGACCTTAGTTTAGGCTATCACCAGCTCAGAGTTCAAGATGAGGATGTGCAAAAGATGGACTTCAGGTGTTGGTATGGCCACTAAGAGTTTGTGGTTATGCCCTTCGGCATAACCAATGCTCCAGTAGTGTTCATGAGTCTCATGAATAGGATCTTCCATCCTTACCGCAATCACTTTGTCGTAGTCTTCATTGACAACATACTAATATACTCAACTACTGAGGAGGAGCACGCCTACCATTTTTGGGCAGTACTAGACACACTTAGAGAGAACTAGATTTATGGTAAGCTCTCAAAGTTCTAATTATGGATCTAATATGTAAAATTTCTGGGACATGTCATCTCGGAGGCTGGAGTTGCAGTGGATCCAGCGATGATTGAGGCAGTTCTTGCTTTAGATCCACCTAAGATGGTGACGTAGGTATGGAGTTTTCTTGGGCTGGCTGGGTACAATCAAAGGTTTGTTCTAGACTTCTCCATAGTTTCATCACCGCTTTCAGCATTGACGATGAAGGGTAAACCCATCGTATGGTCAGAGAGATGCTACCAGAACATTCAGGTGATGAGGTAGAGGTTGACTAATGCACCCATCCTGAGGCTTCCAGAGGAGGTCATTGGGTACGTAGTTTATTGCGACGCATCAAGGACTGGGCATGGGTGTGTCATGATTTAGGAGTGAGCAGTGATCACTTATGGTTCATGCCAATTAAGATAGCATGAGCAGAACTAATATGCCCATGACCTGTAGTTAGCAGTAGTGATCTTCACCTTGATGAATTGGTGAAACTATATAATGGGCGAACGTTTTATAGTCTTCTCTAACAACAAGAGTCTCAAGTACATCTTATTGTAGAAGGACCTGAACCTGAGAAAATAGTGATGGCTCAACTTCCTCTAGGACTATGACTTTTAGAGAGTCTATACTACCGGAAAAGAGAATGTTGTAGTAGATGCTCTCAGTAGGAGATAAAGTATTAAGCTTCTTGGAGAGGTGAAAAAGCAGCTGGCCACATTGCAGATATCCTTTGTGGATAGGGATGGATTAGATTTTCTGCAGTCTCTCACAGTCAGTCCTCAACTTCTTGAGCGAGTCAGGGAGGATCAGCGTGGGGATGTTGATTGTGAGATGTGACGTGCTAATATAACCACAGGACAGGAACCCGATGGGTTTTCTGAAGGTGGGAAGCACATCATCATCTTCAAATGACGTTCCATTGTACCAGTTTCACTTTAGGAGGAAGTGTTGATGGGTTTCCACACATCCCCATTAGCAGTATATCTTGGAGTGGAGAAATATGATTCAGGACCTTCGCTGACAGCACTGGTGGCTAGGTATGAAGAAGGCAGTATCAGAGTTTTTCTCATGATGCCTCACTTTTCCGCAAGTGAAGGTAGAGCACCAGGTTACACCAGGATTGGTTTAGCCCTTAAATTTTCCAGAGTGGATGTGGGATGGGATATCTATGGATTTCATGATGGTAATTCCATGTACATAAAGGGGAAACGACTCTATCTGGGTGATTGTCGACCAACTCACCATGTCAGTCCACTTCCTACCAATAAGAGAGTAGGGTTCAATAGAGATCATAGGACACCTCTATATACATGAGATCGTATGGATTTATTGTGTGACATCGATAATAATCTCCGACCGAGATGCTTGATTCACTTCCCATCTATGGAAGGGGTTGTAGAAGGATTTTAGGACGCAGCTTCGCTTGAGCACCGCCTTCCATCCTCAGAAAGATGGTTAGACTGAGAAGAGAATTCAAACTCTTGAGGATATGCTCCATACATGCGTCCTCAAATTTGCTCATAGCTGGGAGGATCACTTACCCTTGGTAGAGTTTGCGTATAATAGAAACTACCACTCCACCATCAGGAATGAAGCTTTTGAGGAACTTTATGGCCGACCTAGCAGATCTCCATTGTGCTGGACTGACCCAGGGGAGTTTACATTTGTAGGACCAGAGATAGTGCAAGCTACAACGGAGAAGGTGCAAATCATCTAGGAGTGGATGAAGACATCACATAGCAGGTAGAAGTCCTTTGCTGCTAGGAGACGAAGAACGTTGGAGTTCGAGGATGGCGACCACATCTTTCTATGGGTCTCACGTCGAAAAGGTCTACAGATATTTGGCTGAGGCAGAAAGTTATCTCTGTGATTTATTGGACCTTTCTAGGTCCTCAGCATGGTAGGTGATGTGGCTCACCGCTTGTCTCTTCCACCTTAGTTGCAACGGTTGCACGACGTCTTCTATATATCTCAGTTGAGAAGATTTGTGCATGACTCATCCCACATCATCGACCAATAGGAGCTGGACATCGATGATAGGGCGCCATTCACGGAGGTTCCAATGGATATTGAGGATCGACAGGAGTAGGTCCTATGAGGATGGTCGATACCACCGGTGCGTGTTCGCTGGCATCACGGGAACCTCCAAGAGAGCACATGGGAGTGGGAGACTCAGATGCATGCTCAGTATCCTCATTTGTTTCCTTAGTGTGATTGGTAGCTTACGGGTATGTAAAGCCCTGAGGTGGGGAGAATGTAAAGACCCGGAAATTCTGAGATTTTTTTTTCATAAATACATGGGATTTTTACGAGTCCGCAGTTATTTACGGCACTTTATATTGAGGCCCGGTGTGCCCGGAATCAATTTTTGATGTTTTGTTTGGGTAAGTTCAGTAAACGTATGTCCGTGATTTATATCTTTCAAAGAAGTGCTCTGAATTGAAATCAGAGGACACCTTTGAACTCGCATCACCGATATTCACCTAAGGAGACATTTCCCAAAGATGTGTTTTATCATGAGTGGAAGATAATTTTTGGTGGTTTTTAATTAATTTGAATAAAATAAAGTATTCACATTATTTTATTAGTGGTGGGTAAAACCACCAAGTGGTGGTTGGAGGTGGGGTCCACCACACCATAACCTCCAAAGAGATGTTATGGTGGTGTGGCCCACCGCCACATTACCTCCCATAGAGGATTATTAAGTGGGGCCCACCCGACCTCTCTAACTCCGTTGAACCCACAATTTAAGAGGTGGAACTCTTCACTTACCCCATAAATTTTTGGAGCCTCTTCACATTCCACCTTCCATCATTATGGTGACATCACACCAAAGAATTGATTAATGTCAATTAATTAATTTGAATTGATTTTAATTCTTTTGAATTATTTTTGATTGCATGGAAATAATAAAATTATAGGGGAGCTATTAATTTATTTTGGATTTGCAATTCCTTCCTTGGTGGTGGAACTTTGGGAGAGCATTGGGAGAATTCTTGTGAACGACATCCTCTCTGATGAATAATTCACTATCTCCGACGAAGAACGATGATGATGCTCGAGCTCGGGATCGGAGGCATGTGACGGGCACAACGTACGACGACGTCTTCGAATTCTTTTCCCTCGCCATCGACAATATTCATCAAATTGAGGTAGGGGGATTTGAATTATTTTTAAATAGGAGATTAAACCTCCATTATTCGTCATAAGAATTTTAGGTTTGGTAGGCCAAATGATATCGCATGTCGAGGAGGGTTTGGACCGCAAGAACACAGCCCGACCCTCCCCCCTTTTTTCCTTTCATTTGATGATGACGAAGGTGGACTGCAAAAAGGATCCGGTGGAGCAAGTCCACCGGGTTGCCGCAAGGGCACAACACCACCATGCCGCATAGAGGAACCAAGCCACGGCTAGGCGGGATGCAGTGGTGATGAAGGGGTGAGGTGCTGTCACACCACACCGGAGAGGAGATGCGGCCGACAGGGTTGTAGAGGATAGAGAAGTGTGACGTTGTCGCGCCGTAAGGTGGAGCTGAAGGCCGCGGCCAGGTCGGACCGCGAACAGGAGCAAAGCGCCAGTTCCATTCAACAATCCTGGGGGGTTCATCCCTCTCCCATGCATGGTCGGTTGGGCTGCCACGGGCCCGGACACCCCTCGGCTGGGCCGGGCCGCCACAGGCCGAGCTGCATCTTTGGGCCAGGCCAGGCCTTTGGGTCGGGCCACCCCTCAGGGTCAGGCCGCTCCCTTGGTTCAGGCCTCCCACTCGGGCTGGGTCGACCACTCGGGTCGAGCAGCATCTGCGAACCGGGCTAAACCCCGGTTCAGACTGGGTTGGGCTGGGTCAGTCGGATTGGGTCAGAGTGGACCCAGACCCGCTACGGCTATTTACACCTTTTAGCCCGCATCATGGGCTACAGGTGTCTGATCGATGAACTGTCTACGACAACATAACGTAAGGAGAGAGATGGTTCCTTTGGAATACCCCACATGATGTCTGGATACAATTCGGTACGGTCGGGTTGGTTAGAAACTAAAAACTAACCGGGCCCCTAGAACGGAAATGCAAATAACTCACAGACCGATCGTCCGATTAACGCACCGTCTGTCGTCTTGGGTTCCTTATATGAGACAAAACTATGGGATACATCAAATAGAGAATTCATGGTAGTTGATGTATCAACACTTGGATCAAGGATTTAACCCTCTTGGAATCGACTATGTTGTGTGCGGGAATCCTAGAGCATGCCGCGACTGAGATGACAGGATCCTATGTGGGTTCGACAGCAATGATACTGTACCAGGATCCTCCCTGGGTTCGACAGCGATGAATTCTATACAGTGATCGTCCATCGGTTCGACAGTAGTGACTACTATACTGGTATCCTCTGTGGTTTCGCCAATGCTGAATACTATACTGGGATCCTCCGTGGGTTCGATAGTGAAGACTTCAATACCAAGAACCTACATAGGTTCGACAGCGCTGATACTGTTCTAGGATCCTACATGGGTTCGACATAGGAGATGATTCAGTGGCTAAAACTAATCATATAAACCCCTCTACATGAGTTGTATTACTATGTGAGATAATTCAGTCTTTCAACCATTATCATTATTATGATTTACTTTACTTCTTTTGTGGACTGGGTTGTTCTTGGGCTCGAGATTTGGAGCTGAACTATGATGGGTAACTTAGGAATATGTGTGGGCATATACCTAAGTAAGGTTGGTTGATACATCATGATTGTATCTTTCTTATATGTTTTATCCTTAGTTGTTTATGGGAGACCATGGGGGTCTCATTTTCCCCTAATGAGTATTGTTATAATCACCCTTGCACGGGATTTGCCTGCACCTTGTAATATTCTGTGTAGATGAAGGAAAATATTGATCGAGGCTGAGGTCAACGGACAGGAGGCTTCTCAGAGCTGTACTATATGGGACATACCTCAAGGGCGAGTTGTTCGAGTTCTGTACCTACCCTTCACATAGGGTTCCTCGTTGGATGATCGATGAGTTGTTTTCCCTTTTTACTTTTACTTGTTCTTGTTGTTCATTTCGATTTGTATTCTGGACCATTTACTTTCAACACTACCTTTGTATATAGTTTTACCTAGTGTTTTTCTTGTATTTGATTACTCATATTGTGTGTGATTTATTTTTATAAAGGTAATTGCATCCTAGCTTAGGGATTTATGCCTTTGGTGCTAGTCTCAATCCCCTGTCCTATAGAAGGCAGGCTTGAGGTAGTCACAGAATGGGTCCCGAGGACGGGTCGTGACAATTATAACTAATATTTATTATATATATATATATATGATAATTGTGTTATTATCTAAAAATGTTTATATAATATTATAAAGAGTAGGAACTTTAAATTAACCTGACACTGGTTAATTATAACTTACAAGTTATCCTCCATTATCCTTCATTGGTAAACACATTAATACATCTATGACTAGGTTTATGATATGACCAAGATTTATATAACATGTTTAGAGATGTTGGGGGAGGTATTGGGTATCGGGTTAAATATTCTAGTGTTATGAAAATATGTGAGGAGTGTAAGATAGGATGTTCCTTTTAAAAGTGTGGGGAGTTGAACATTTTTAATGTTTTTAACATTTTAAATATTATAATGACTACATCATGGAAATGTGGATAAAAATATCCAATTTACAGTATAATGTTATAAATATAGAAATCTAATCATCAAATAAATATTAAAAAATTGTAGACTTATCGAAATGTTATTACCATAATTAACATGACATAGCCTTTACAATGGGGGAATTTATTTTTCATATTTAATACTCATAATAATGGAAACCAAATTAACCTCAATAATAACTTTGGACCTACTGATTCAAAATTTTGAATATATTTTACAGGTTTTATTTTATATAATTATAATGAATTAATTTTATTATAAGTGTTCTCAATACAATATAAAATAGTTTTTTAGAATCTTTCCTTAATAATCATAAATATAAAATAATACCAAAATCATATATAATATTGATTACACAAATATTATTTAGGAAATATTTATTAATATGGATTTTATTATACTTTAAACCCAAATTAAAATTTTTAACTTATAAATAACTTCATTAATGCCAAAAAAATATCGTTTTGAGAAAATCAACATTTTCATTATTCTCCAGAAAATCAAACGCTATAGGAAAATCTAAAAAATGAATCATAAGAATATAATTTAACTAAAATTTTAAAAAATATATCCATTTTTTCAAATGAAAATTATTAATATTGTTGAAATTATTTATAATAATCATGCACAAAATGTAATTAAAACTATTTTTAAAGATAGTATTTTTAAATCATAAAATGAATTATATCTCTCTCATTTTTAGATAAACATAATTAAAATAATTTAAATTAATTCAATTGAATAAATATTATCCTAATATTTAAATAAAATCATTTATCAATTATGAATAATTTAATCAATTTAGATGAAAATAAACTTTTCACACAAAATTGAACGTATGAAAATATCACTTTTAGCATAACATGATTTTATCATCATTTGAAACCAATTTATTTCTAGTATAATGTAGATTATTTACATTATTATATAGAAAAATACAAAATATATTCCATAAAAAAGTAATTATTATTAAATCCCACTAAACTAACAACTATGCCAAAATAGCCATATTAAAATAATAAAAGTTATGAATTATAGTGTTGCAATTTTTACACTGACGTTGTATACACCACATGCTTTTAAATATATTTTTAATGGAAATAAATTATAAAATAATATGGTGTTACATTCACCCCAAAACTCCTAATAAAATTACATCCTTAAAATTTAATATCATGTGAAACACTAAATATTTTAATGATTTTGAATAATTTCTATGGTATGTGAGATAAAACATTAAATAATGAGAGGGAATACATTTTAATTTTTAAAAAACTATTATTCAAACCACGCTTTGTAAAAACTGATAAATAAACATCAATTTTCAAATATTTTTGTCAAATGGGAATATCATATAGAGTAGCACATAATTTGGTTCCCAAATAGAAGATCATTGTCAAGAAGTGAATATATAGAAATTGATGAAAAAAATAGCTATGGAAAAATAAAGCGTGACAGATACCCTGATCATGAGAAAGATAATGAAAAAATAACTAATTCATTAATTAATAAAAAAATAACATCAATTCATCCTAAAATTTAGATAAAATGAAAAAAAATTATTCAAATATCATTCTTTTAGAGTTAATACATACTTTTCTTATCATGCTAGTAAAAATGGGAAAATATAAATAATTTATTTGTTTCAATTTTATATTCATAATTTTATTATTTAGTTCTTATTTGAAACAATTATAGTTATATCCCAACAATAAAACTATCAATTGAATATTCAAAATTGTTTTTCATGAATGTATAATTGAAATTAATTTTCAACAGATCATATGATCTATAAATTGAAAAAACGTTAATCAACATCTATTTAGAAATTCACAAAATCAAAATTGATAGAACACGTTATGATAATATATTATATGATGAAATACAACATATTTCTTTAATTATATAATGATTAAACCATAAATGTTAATTTTAAGTATTCCATAATTATTTATCCTTAACACTCTTCAAGATAATCTAAAACAAATATGATACCCAAATATTAATATATATATATATATATATATTATCTCATATTTTTTCTGATATGTTCATAAGATTTATCTAGAAAATATTAAACACTCATAATGTAACATACCAAACATAATTTTACACCCTAGTTATATATTCTCCAAAATATGATAATATTTTCCAAAATTGACTAGAATAACTATATAAGAACAATTGAATTTTTTATTTTTTTCAAATATAATTCAACCTTTATACCTAAAAAAGTCACCTTTAGCTAATAATATTTTTTACCATAATTTTATAAAGTTACCAAAATATTTTAATTCATCAAAAGTAACAGTAATCACGAATTTACTAATTCCCTTTTGAATCCCATTGTTATATATATGATAAATTATATTTTCCATAAATCTAATTACTATTTTATCATAATTATATGTATTTACATAAAATTTAGTGATCATCTGATACTAACGGTTATCATTACATATCAACTGATCACTATAAATTATCAGGTCAATGATCCTAAAATAACTTATTCTCTACATCTCCTATTAAACAGAAGTGTTACATATACCTTAATGATTTATGAATACTGTATAAATGTCTCCCTAAATTACTCCCATCACATAAAACATAAAACAATATATTCCCTTAATTATATGATCGACCTAAGACTTGTTTACCCATTATCTATTATAATCTCATTAACCATCCTCATCAAATTCATTATGGACTCTAATTTTATCTATAACTCTTATTTGATACTAACTATAACAACCTAATACTTTATAAAAAAATATGTAGATGATTTTTTATAAGGTTTTCATTCTTATAAATTATCATTGTCTTTTGGTTTAGTTATTTAGATAGATAGGAAATACATTTCAAAAAAAGGGCAGAGTCAATGAAACAACATGTTAGTTGTTTTTAGGTACAATGTCACCCTCATTTTGATTATTAATTTGTGTGGTCTTATTTATAAGTGGTTTAGGTGAAATTTTAAAAAAATGGAGGAACATTCAGCTGGGAAAGGTTGGTGCATGGATTTCCAAAATTGTGCGGCCTCCCATCGCAATCCATGCTACCCTATAAACTATGGGTTTTATAGTTTGTTCAAGGTTTAAAAAATAGTGTTCTGACCTAGTAGAAATTGTGAAACCATTGTAGGGGGATCGGTTTGGGCACATACTTTTTATTTCCATGAAAACAAACCAATCTAATTGTGCATATAGGGGTTTTTATTCCAAAAACAAATAAAAAATTTTGGAACACTGTTTCAAGACCATGTTTTACCTTAACTCATCCAAATTAGATTTCCTTTCTCTTGGATGCTCTCAAGGACTTATTTTTGCTACACTTATCCAATTACATAGTGGATCGATAAGTTTCATATCTCAATCGATCTCTCTTGTGCATGTCAATATCTACTAAGATGTATTCTCATATTCTATCATTATTACCTCTATATATAGTGTTAGATCAAAATAATTTTTTTGGAAAAAAAACTCAATTTAATTGAATATTTATTATATTTATTATTTCATTCTCTCTGTTTTAATCATTCTCATGGGAAAATCCTATTACGAGTGTTGTGCATTCTGATTTATGGGATTAAAGGTTGGTGTTTGTGCCTAATTTTATACTAGTAATTGAACAATTATTTTCATTATTTGATTTAAATTGTATATAATTGATTTCCTAAATCCTAATTTGAGGTTAATTTTAATAGATAACATAATTTTAATGGAATTTTTGGGGAATACCTCAATTATATTGTATTTATAAATTGAGTTGCACAATTTTATTTTTATGTAATTTTTTAAGTTATTTGTACTTTTTATGATAAAATGGATTAAATTGAAATTATTAAAACCAGTGAATGGTTTTTTATATTAAATTAATGAAATGGTTAAAAAAATGTTTCGGTTCACTATGTAGAATTGTAATTTTTAATATTAATGGTGGGATATTGAATTATGAATGACGAATGATTTGAACTGAAATGATTTTGACTTTTCCAATTGATTCATTGACTGAGAACATGTTAACCTGGGTAGTTAGTGGATTATTTTGGACAATAATGAGAGGATGATTTTTCCTTTTCAATGAATTATAAATGAAATTTTTAAAAAATATAGTATGGTTGATAATATCTCTAAAGGGATATTAATGATTCATATTCATCCTCAGAATGCGGGACATGTGTAAAAATATTTCCATAATCACTGATATGAGATGTGTGAGGATCCTATAACATGTAACTATCATACTATAGAATGAATTTCCATTGACATTATTGGGATTTTTTTAACAAATATTTCAATGATAGTGGAACTATATTAATCATTACTATGTATTTTTTGTAAACTGTCTATATATATAGTGTTTACTAATACATGTTTTGAAAATTTTCACATCATTTCGTAGTGATGTTTTTATCATTAATATGAAAATTTAATTCTATGACTATTTTAATTAAAGATGGAAAATTGAATTTTTTAGTATTTATAGAAACATTTTATTGATCAAATGGTGAGACCCAGTTGGGATTTATATCCCACATCATACTTTTTTCTTCTTGCATTTTATATTTTCTTAATCTATGTCCATTTAAAGGGGAAATGACTAATGGATATGGTAGAGGTTATTTATCCATTGGTGTTGGTGTTACATCAATTTTGGTAGATTTCAGTTATCTTTCCAGATATGGATTACTTTGATGATGTACAATTTTTTTTCTATATACCATTATTTTTGTTATTTTTTCCCAAAAGAGTTTTGAGTATAATGAATTATTACTTTTATATTTTGTTGTAAATGAGTAAATTTATTCCCTATATATCATTAATTATTCAAGGTCCGAGTCACTGAACCATATGGATTAATAGTTCCCCTCATTCTAGGTTTGTTTCAGAAATGGTATTGTGGTACCAGGGTATCTAGGTTAGTTTGGAGAAATGTTGTATCAACAGTGCATGTTTAGAATCATTCATTCATGCATATATGTTGTTTGGAATAGCTTATTGTGACTTAGGAGGTATTTATGAGTGATTTCATGGCCATATCTCATAACATTGAACCTTATGTCTCCATGGGTGGTTTGGGAAAGGCATCTTTAGGAATAATGTGATCTAATTCTATCTTTTTCCTTCTTTTGATTTGGAAAGATTTAGATCTAAATTATGATATATTATATGAAGTGAGTAATTTCCCCATTTCACTATAATTATTTTTTGAACTATGTAATCATCTGAATATTTCAATTTTTATTAATGATGTTTTATAACATCATGCCTGTGATAAGATGTGGGAATAGGTTAAAGGAGTAATATCCTAGTGAACCATAGAGAGTGATTCATCCCAGGTACTTGAATCTAGTTTAGATTATTGTACATACATCCATGGTTTGGTACAATCACCTTCAAATATTCCCATTTAGTCTCCCATTGAGGATCCTCAGTGTGATGAATCGTAGAATCATGAATACGGGTTCCTTCACCACAATCCATCATCCTTAAAAATATCTAATAATATCCACGGAAATGGGGATTTGGTGATAAATACTAATATTCCCATTCATTTTCTTGAATCACCTCAAGTAATAAATGTAAGGTGTTATAAAATTTATATGGAAGGACCTTGATGGAGATAGAGGGATTTTATGTTTATAATGATGAACCACAACGGTCTAGAGTGGAAGGAATTTAAAGTTATATTCAAAAAAATTTATCTCTAGAATATATGGGGTTGATAAGTCTACTATGATTTTAAAATGTTGTCAAGATGAGTGGATTGTGACAAAATATTAAAACCAAATTTCTATGATTGTTATGTTTTCATCCCACAGTGTATAATATGTGGAGATGAAGACTCGACAGCTCTAGATGGTCTTCATAACATATAATTTTCTATGTTTTTATTTATTAATAATTCCTACTATGTTGTCTTAATTGATATGGATTTTATGGATGATCTCGATCTAGTTGGTATGTCAGTGTTGATGGGTTTCACTTTTTCTACCACTAGTTGTTCTATGATTTCTTGTAATGGGAAAAGAAAGCATGATGAGTCTCATGGTTGATCTTGATAGTACAGTTCAACTAAAACTCCTGTATTTCCTGGAAGTGGCCCTCTATATTTCTTGATATGTGGAAGTACTAGTCATTTTAAATGGAATTACATATATTAACCCAATATATACCACTCTTGTAGACACCCTGGTCAACTAAATAGTTTTTTGTATATCTTTTCTTCCCCACATAGTTTCATGGGATCGTAATCACCTAAATGTACTATGTTGAAATCATATTCCACATTAACTACACAGTTCTAGCCACATAAATATAGAAGAATTATTTTTCATGTATTGGATGAGTCTTTAGAGGATGCTCAAATAGTTCTAGTAAATATGAGATGTACATCCACTATACAGTCAACTATATTGAAATCTATTTTTGATACTTCTGAATCTTATTCATTCATATCGATTCTTGTTTTTAAACATCTAAATATTCTTAAAAAACATTATCTTATATGAATGATATTACAATAACTATTTGAAAAAATAGATAGAAGGGGCTTCGTTGTCATGCTTGTGTTTTCTCATTATATGAAATTGAAATTGCTGGTAATTTTTTAGTACTCTAAATTATACCAATTGATTTAATTATTAGTATTGATTGTCTCATTTTTAATAAGTCCCATGTTGACTGATATATTCTATGGGTCTCATTTACTATTCTCGAGGGAGTGATATGTGCATTTCATGGAGATTGGGTACCATGGTCGATTGGATAAAAAACATTTATATCTAGATTTAGGTAATGTAATATGAGTATTCTCATTTTATGAAGAGTGGGATTTATGGATGGATGACCTCCATAAATTTATCATATATTTTTGAAATGTTTATCCTTCTAAAATATCTAGTTTACCACTGATAAGGGAGGTATAGTTTTTTATAGAATTTGTTCCTGTACCAACCACTATCCATACTCACTTACCATATAGAACAAGATGAATTAAAATAGTTGAATACTCAATTGGATTATCTATTATATGAATCAATTATATTCCCATGTATGTACCTTTGGATGGTCCATGTTCTCTTTTTTATGAATGATAATGGAACACATATCCTTTGGGATTATAGATGGAAACTCAACCATGTTAAATAACAATTATCTTTGGCACATATTGATGATCTGTTTGACCAGTTATATTGGAATTATTGGTTTTCAAAAATTGATCAATATTTTAGTTATCACATGTTGAGAATAAATGAACCTGAAATTCATAAAACCTCTTTTTAAAGTAGTTATGGACCTTAAATGTGTATTTTTATTCAATTTTACCTAAAACATTATCCAATATTGTTTATGTATTTGATAAAAAAGATATTCCATGAGTATCCTAAAACGTTCATGGAGGGCTTTGTCTATTAAATTCTACTTTGATCTATGTATGAAGTGGTTAATATTTATTATCTAATATATGTTATAAAATTTTGGATAAATCATAGAAATAATGCCGAGATATTGAAATGTGAATTCTAGATTATGGAAGTGCAGTTCTTGAGACATGTGGTCTTTGAGAATGGTATCAAAATTGACCTATAAAAGGCATAATATGTTATCACATGGGAAAATAATCATAATGATTTCAAGATTTTGAGCTTCATTGTTTTGGTGGTATATAATCAGCAGTTCATAAAGGATTTTTCAATGTTGGAATCATTGATTACCAATCTAATGCCGAAGAGGATAATTTTTTCGGGAATGATAGATGCCTGAGTTCTTTTGTTGAGAAGGAATATGTTTTAATTCTATGATGGTGATGACACTTCCAAAAGATGAGCAAGGAAATGTGGTATTATTTGATGCATTTGGTTCAGGTTTTGGATATGGACTAATGGAGGGTGATTTCATGGTGAAATATTTCACTCGGAATTTTAGGCCACATAAGAATGATTATATAGCCCATGACCTTGACCTTATATATGTGATTCATTCACTTATGAGTTGGTGGAATTTACATTTTAGAGAATGATTTATAGTGTATTATGAACACTAGATCTTGGGTTATATCATCTATCCAAAATACATTAATAACATCTATATAAAATGGGTGGAGTACCTTTAGTATTTTGATTTTGACATCACTCAGACCTCAGGAGAAAAGGTAATGTGATTGGAGATGATTTTATTAGAGAAGTTACATTCAAATCCTTGAATGAATCATTGAAACAGTGGAACATGGGGGTTCTTTTTACATAGTTGTATATCATATTTTTGTAAATAGATATTGAGGATGTTTTGGATAGTGTTCTATAGAACACCACTATTCTCTAGATGATTAATTTGGAACATCATATTTTTTGTGAGTTCCAAATCTTTAAGACATATTTTTATATAATGGATACCATTGTTCAGTTCTCTTTCTCCACCACCAGTATTCTACGTTATTCTGAATCTTTTTTTTGTGCCGTAACCTATGAGGAAATCTATGATGGGGGGTTTTAATAATTCCCATTGGGATATATATTTAGGAACATATATGATTTTATAGTATATGTGGAAATTATTCCATTTTTCATGTATGATACAATACCTTTTTTGTCTAGTTTGTTGTTGTAATACAAGACTATATGTCAAGTCCAAACACCATTGACCTTAGATATTGCTTCCCCACTTCTAGTTCCAACATATGAATGAGATGTAATATATAGTAAATATTTGGTTGGGATGTCACATACCTAGAGAAAGAATGATTTGATATGGGGTATGATAGATTTTATCCCCAAATCAAATCATATTATACATATTAATGACACAAAACAATTTGAGGAATGGGTACATAACAATGAGAAAGCTTTTATGCATTTATGGAGTCTCATTTGCAAAAATATCTGATATATATCTCTATTTTAATTATATTTTTTGCGGAGGCCTCAAGGATTCAATAAAATATCATATTAATTTCAGTATGGTATACCATTTACATATGGATAGAAAGAGAGGGAGGGATACATAGATTCTCAATGACAATATTCTTTCCTACATCTTCGATTTCAGTGGAGCATGGGATGACCTGTTGGGACTGCCTGAGTTCACTTATAAAAATAGTTAAAATTTTGTGATATGAATGGATCCCTTTGAGGACATTTATGGATATCCATTTAAATCTATGTCCTATTGGTTAATGATTGGTAAAAGATACTTCAAGTACCGTCCAGGATATGTTATCAAATATTCAATTGATTTATTAGTAATTTTTAATTTCATAGAGAAGGTGAAAATATTATTCCGGTTTTGTTCACTGACTATATTAGTTTCCATTTAGTCACCATGCATTATTTGAAGTTTAATTTTGGTTGGGTCATCAATTAATTGGGAGAGAGGGGAAGCTTTTTCTTGATTTTGTGGGACTATTTAATGTTGTTGATTGGATGGTGAGTGTGTATTATCATTTAGTAATTCCACCATAGTTTACATTGATTCATAATATATTTCATTTATAAAATCTATGTAATTATTTTTTGAGTCCATATCTTGTCTTGATATGGGAGGATCTCTATTTTGATCCGGATTTTTCTGTGACTAGTAATCCATTCATGATTGTTGATTCAAAAAAATATTAATTCATTGGTTTAATATACCTTTGGTCCATGTACTTTGAAATCAAGATTCTGATTCACATTATACATTGGTGAGTGGGTCACTGATGTGGAATTAGAGGCATCATCCTTTGATACAGAAATACTGAGACTGGATTTCTGGAGACGTAATGTTCCTATAGTGGGGAGGTTTAACATCTCGTTAATTTTTTACATGTACTACATAATCATTATTGTTATCATTCATTGGATGGTCATTATTTATGGATGCTTCATGTGAAATATGGATTTTTTGGAGGCTCTTTGGGCTATGGACAATTGGTGGACGATTTTCATAATTCATCTTCCATCTTAGTGAAAACCAAAAACACCTATATAGTAACGGTTTTCAAAGTTAGTGAATGGTATGTAAAACCATGTTCCCACCCAATAAAAACTACGGACCATTTGTAAGGGGAATATGATTAGGGAAATTGAAATTTCATACCTTGAGGACCTTCGTAGAAAACCGAGCATGTGGGTATTTTTTTAAAACTTTTATAATAAAAATGAACCATTTTTATGCCAATGGTTGAACATAACATGAAGTAATTAAATTTAGTAGTTCATATATTCTCTCCAAGAATTTTTTTGGTTCCACAAAACCCATTCATTGTTAGATCAAATCAGGGTCAATCTCAATTGATATCTTCTGGGTATGTGATATTATTCCATGTTTTTCCTCCATCCCTCTCTTTATTTTCTCTAGAGAGAGTGTTAGATCCATATATTGTTGAGTGATATAAACCCAATTTAATTTAATCTTTATTCTAGGTTTGATTTTTGGGTCTCAATTGTCATCATTCTTGGTGGAAAAATCTTATTATAGGGGTTATGAATTATGATTTCCATGATAAAGGTAGTCTATTTTTTTTGATATTGTCCTTATAATTAAATCATGGTTTCCATGATTTGATTTATATTTCATTCAATTTTTTTTTAAAAATATTTTTGATATGAATTTTTATGGAGAATCAATTGGCATAGAATTTTTTTTAATTTCCCCCAATTCCAATGGAATTAGAATTTGTGGTGTATATTTTCAAAATGATGGAATTGATAAATTGATTTGATAATTGTTTTAAAAATATTTCATTAAATTGAAATTATTAAGAAATATGATTGGTTTCGTATTAAAAAAATAGAAATATGAAAAAAAAAATCTGTTTATGATTGAGAATTTTAATTTTGAAAAGGAAAGTGGGAAATTGGTATTGGTATTGTTTATTTATTTGAAATAAAACAGTATAATCTTATCCAATTGATTGATTAATAGATCTCATGTGAGTATGAGTAGTTAGTGAGTTATCTGGTACATACAGTCTGTGAGGAATTTTCCCTAGAAATGGATTAATGATGAAAAAATTAAAAAAAAATCATAGTTAGGAAAATCATTTCAACAATTGGATGTTTATGAAGAATGTTTAGCATGATCCTGAGGGATGTGTTTACACATAATTCTTTGATCGATGATATGAGATGTGTGGGGATCCTATAAAATGAATCTATCGTAACACAAGAAATATAAAAGTGGTTCTTTTTTTGTGAATTTTATATATATATTCCATTCATTGTGGAATTCATTTACTCATGCATATTTATTTATGTAAACTATTTTTTATAAAGAATTTAAAAATCCTTGTTTTAAATGTTTTCCATTATTTTAAAATGAACTTTTTTTAAAATATAAAAATATATATTTTTTATGTTTTAATTAATTAAGAAGTCATGATTCTCTTTGAAATTATAGAATATTCTTTTAAAACACATATTTTAACCCTACTGGTCATTATATCCCACATCATACCTTTTTCATCTGGCTTTTGTATATTTTCTTCAACCAGGACTGTGAAAATGTATTTTTTAAATTAGAGGTGGTTAGTGTTATTTGTACTCTGTGATTAAATTGGTGTCTCCTTTAAGAATTTAGAGTTTATCTTTATAGATTCTGAGTACATTGATGATGTATTATTTTTAGTTTTTGAAATACCTCTTAGGTTTATAATACTTCCTCCTTACATATTTTTGAGTTTACTAATGTGTTTATTTTATCATCTATTGTGTATATGGAAAATTGATTCCCTTTTTATCATGTATGATTTATTTTACTAATTAAAAAATAATTGGGATTCAGATTATCCTTCAAGAAATATCATTTATATATTATCTGTCAAGGTGACAGGTTATCTGGGATGTCTCATGATGGACAATTATTCTATCAAGAAGTGTTCATTATAATGTCACACTACATTTGATCATGCTAACTCCCATAGTTGGAAGAATTAATTTATTCAAATTAATACTCAAAAAAATGTAGAAAATTAATTTAACAATGGTGGATGAGGAAAAAACAAAATAATGGATATAAAATTAAATAATCCCATCATTCTATATATAAATATGTAAAATACTTAAGAATATTTTCCTTTATTCGCAATAAAAATTTGACATCACGAATCAGTGTGCATATCCATGATGAAAACATAATTTCCATAAAAAATTTCATAACAATGGAAGGTAACAAAAAAATTAAATTTCATAAGTTATAAATGTATCTTCAAGAACATAAAAAATTGATGAAATAATTTCATAGTAAATATTCATTTCTCCTTTTCAAAAAATTGTTATAAACAGTCCAAAAAAACATTAAATAAATTTATTATCTTTTGAAATAAAAAAATTACTATTAAAAAATATTTCAACACATAAATTAGGTACATTGGTCATTATAAAAAAATAATCCTTACATGTACCCATAAAATATAATCACCTGACTATATTTTTATAATATCGCATAGGAATGAAATATCACTAGTAAACATTATCACATTGTGAATTTTATTACAAATATATTCTAGATTCACCCGTCATCATATCAAAATCAGGCACATATGTCATTATTATAAACTATCCTATAACAATATCTTAATTATTAAACATATATTTTTTAATTTAATCAAAAAAATCATTGGAATTTAATCCCATCAGAAATAATAAATTCTATTATCTCATAAAATTGGGAGGAATTTTATGTTTCATTAAAAAATTAAAAATAAATATTTTATTTATATTTTATAAATTGGATTTTCATAATAATTACACTATATAATTTAAATGATTGTATAAATGAGTAATGACTACGATTTTTGGTAAAAATTTTCAATCCATACATTTATTAAAATATTCATTAAAAATTTTCTGAAATTCCAAAAGACTAATATTTTATATTCTGTAAATATTTCATACTAATACATTATAATGAAAGATAATAATAATTAATAAAATAACATTATCAACCTTTGAATCATACTTAATAACAATAATGAACCATATAAAAGAAAAATACATAGAAGGAAAATAGTCAGAAAAAAACATTAAAACATGATTGTTAATTGGGAAGTCCCCTATAAGTAACTCACTGGATGAATCTTGATCCAACATGAAAATAAATTAGAAATATACAAAAATATGAAAAAACACAAAGAGAATAATATTCATAGGTATTAAAAAATTCCGATAGTGTGGTTTTCCAAAATTAAATATGAACATAAATAAACTGAAATAATTTTTGATTGTAATAGATTTCCCTTACGAAATTAATAAATTTCAATCCACACCATTTAAAATTATTATACAATAAACAACACTCTAAATTCGTAGAGTAAATAAATATTATTGATATAATTTTTCAAATTTTAATTATATACATCAAATAAAAATAATTATGTTCATATTAAAAACATTTCTCATTGAAATCGAAATAATTCAAACGTGTACCTACATTAAATCGCATATCGCATTATAAATTCCATAAATCTAGAATAATATTATTATATTTTTTCTCTATTGGAAAACAATCCTTTTTAACTTCATTTATTTCTAATTATTCCTTATATTTCAATTATTCATGTGACTTTTGGGTTACTAAAATGGTTAATTTCATGTCATGTGTTCTGGGGTCTTATAGTTAACAACCTAAAAAAATCAATTCAAGGACCATAATCAAATGTTATCTGGTTCCATTAAATAAAAAATATAAAAATAAAATTAATTAATATATTTATATATTTTTAAAACCGTAAAACATTACCATGTAATTCCATCCTGAAAAAAAAATCAATGATGTTTAATGAATATGTTAATATTTACTTATGCATTGATGAATTTTTAAAATTCATAATTAGTGAAAACAAAAATAAATTATATAATTTATTTATAAAATTGAATAAAAAATTGATTTATATTGAAAATTTATTATTTATTTACATATATATGACTATCATCGAAATCTGGCTATGAAAAACGAATCGAACTAATTTGTGGAGGTGCTAATCTTAATTTTCAACAGAGTGGAATTGTCATATTCTAATAGATGGAATGGTATATAGGTAATAATTTTTTATAATTAATTATTTTTAAATATTTCATATATTTTTTATATACACATTTCTTAATATATTTTAACCATTCACATAATCCAGGTATAAAAAATGAAACTTATCACTTCATGGGGGTGATTGTCAATATATATGCAAAATATTTGATTTCATATCTCATAAAATAAAATATAATATTAAAATTATGATAATATTATAATAATAACAATTGTTTTTATTATATAGACTTTCTTTATCATTTAACTATGGTTTAGGAAGTGTTTAAGAATGTAGAATAATAAATAAACATGAAATGGGTCAGTTAAGACTAGTAGTTTCTTCTCTGATATCTCCCATGGGGTTAAAGATTAATTTATATAATATTAGTATAATAAAAATACCCAGAACAATATAATTTTTAAGGATGTATTGGATATATTTGTGTAGGGATCGACTAAACTATAGTGCTAAAACTGTTTGATGATGGGGGAGAGGTGGTTTCCTTTGAAAGGTGAGGGGAATAGAACAATTATAGTATTTATAAACATTTAAATATTATAAAATTTTAATCAAGGTTAATTAGATATAAAACTATAAAATTTAGAATATATGAATATAAGTCAACTAATGATTACTAAGATTTAATTTTGGGGGTTATAAAAAAATTATGCCCAATTAACCGGACTCTCCATTTATCGTGCTGACACATTTTAACCATTATTTCTATTCATAGTTAATAAGAGTGAAATTTATGTCATTAATATATTTGAATATCATTTTACTAAATTAAAAATCCATTTTTCATGATCCAATTTTTAAAATTAAAAAATTACTTTAGAAGTGTATCAAAAAAGGCTTTGAAAATAGTTTTTTTGAAAATATTGATTATATGAATAAATATGCTCTTAAAAAAAATTATGATGATGACTACGAATAAATAATTTATTTAGTTTTAAATAAAATTGAGATTTTTTTTAATTTAAAACTAAATCATTAAAATACTATTCATTTTAAATTAATTAATTTAATTGAAAAATAATTCTTTCCCAAAAGTCAATATTTTGGCACTATTGACGAAAAAATCCCCCACTTCATAAAAACAATAGAAATTCATCTGAATAATACATTGAAATGTGTTTTTAGAAAATAATACATATATATATTCAAATAAAATATATAAATGTGGTTTTAATTAATTAAAAATTTCTTAAAAAAATTAGTAAAAATTATATTTGAGGAAAATGTATTGTTGAAGAAAAATTGATTTTATCTTATTTGATTCTTAATAACCATAATTAAGTTAATATTAATTAATTATATTTAATATATATAATTTTAATTTAATTGAATCTTTTATCAAAAGTGATTGATTATATTTTTTACGATATGCATTTATATCCCACATAATAGAGTTTTATGAAACATATATACTTTAAATCCTAACTTGTTTATATTCATTTCTAGAAACATGATTTTAAATTTAATAATAAATATATTTTTTACTAAAGAAAATCAATTAAGGTATATTCCTTAACGTTATAATACTTATGCATTCCTATATAACCAACAACTAGGGCATAATAGTTATATTTAATTAATAATATTTCTATTTTTGTAATGGATGATTTAATATTGAGGTTGGGTAAACCACCCTAAATAAAATACATTATTTAAATAAATTAAATAATAAAATACTTGGGTTAATAATAATGAATTAAAATTTGATATATAATATTCTTTTATAGAGTGTCTATTTTATATTATTGATCATGCTGAGAACACCTTACATGGAATTATTGGTCATAGAGTGAAATTATTTTTCCTATATGGTTTAGTATAAGAGTATATTTGGGTGTTATAATTTGAAATAGGGCCATAAATACCTAATTAATATATAAATAAGCTTATTGATACTTACCGGGGTTTTTAATCCTTCTAGTTCCGCATTTAAAATGTCAATTAATTTTTATTTATGATTTTGACATTACTTTTGATTTAAATTCATTGTATAAATTTTTATTTTTTTATTGTTGGTGGAAATTAAAATATTTATCATAGATAAATTTTTATCTAAATAACTGAAAATAGATTTTAAAGGAAAAAAATGTTTTACTGTGGTTATAATAATTCATGCTATTCAATTATTAAGGAGAATACTAAAGAAAATTTGGAATATTTTCATTTTTATTGATATTTAATACAATTAATTTTTTTTGTAATATTTTGAGGTTTAATGTCTACCATGAGGTAAAAACATGTCCCTTCTTAATGGAATTTTTTTCTGAAAAGTAGTCGTAAAGGGTAGTATTTTTGGTTTTGAGAATTTATTTTAACTATTTTTCACCATAATGATAGAAACCAAAATGTCTCTATTAGGTACTCCCCAATTCTTTCTTAATGTGCCTTCCTACATCTGTAAGGGAGTGTAAATTAAAAAAAACAAAATTGTGGGAGATAGACATGGCTTAAAATATGAATATTTCAGAAAATATAACATTTTTTTGAAAATATAACATGGTTTATTAAGAATCTTATTTTGTTGGAGTTGGTAAAAATTCTTATCTAGGGGAATATTTATATAATTTTTATATAGTACTGGAAATTTAATTAAAATATACATTATTTACATGAAAAATTTTTTTTGTAAGGAATAGTGTTTTTAATATAGCTTACATTTTACATTAATATTAGTCTTCTAAATGTTGTAAAATTTTATGAATGGTCTGTTTTACTCAAGGAAATTATCTCAAAATTATCCATTACTATATATGACTCCCCATGGATTCGTATTCGATTAGTAAATTATTTGAAATATATGATTTATGTCTTCGTATTTGATCTAATAGATTCTTTCACCTGATCATTTATAAATATTTTGTAGTGGCTAGAAGAATATATTCATTTAAATAATTCTATTTTTTCTAGTTTTATAAAATCTTGAAATATTAGTAGCCTTATTGGACATATTTAAAATTAATTTTCATTGCAGCTTTCCTTGGATGTGTTCATGTCAAATATTGATGATTTTGGGAGGTTTTATGCAGTGTATTATTGTCCACAACATTCAAAAACATTACACACTACCTAGGAAACAATTCACCCCTGAGATTGTGAGGTTTTTTGGATTTTTTCATAGGCTAAAAATTTATTCCCCTCAAAGAGAGAACATACACCCTTGTACAATAGAGGAACACGTTTATGACGCATGGTTTTTGTAATAGAGTGTCCCATCATGGAAACAATGTGTGGATTTATTTAATGTCCCCAAATTATAATTAGATATTCCAAAACCACTGATTTTTATCTCTAATTACTCATACCTGACATAACATGGTTTCAAAATCTCTTTTAGGCACATCATAGGATTCATTAGACCCTTGAACACCTTTCAATAAAAATTAATGATATAGTGGAATAAATTGACAGCACTCTGGTAAGTGATATCTTCATTATTTAGTATTCTCTCTCTGACTTATTTCTCTCACTTTAGAGGGGATGAATCCACCCATTGTTGATGATTTATATCTTTGTCTTAATTGATGTCTTTTTTTATCTTGATGATATATTTTTATGAGGAATTTTTTTCTCCAATATGAATTTGACCCTTATGCATCGTATTGAGGTATAAGTTCTAGATAGAGTTAGTGGGTGGTAAAATTTATAATTCTCATATTTATAATCACCATACTATGTTGGGGATTGTGAGAGAAGTCATGATGGAAACCTATGGTGTATACCTATATCCCAGAAATGTTAATTTTTAAATGTAAAAAGGGGAATAATTTTTATCTTCAACAGAACAAAATTCTTATTCATGATTTGATAACGGGATTTCAATTGTTAATTGGGTTAACCACAAATATATAATGAGATAAGAAATTATTAATGAAAATGTATAAATGGGCGACTTCCCATGTTGTTCCTTTTAATGAAATTAATGAATCCATAGATCTTTTTGATAGAATGAAAGGTTACACCATGTTGTGAATGATTGAAAATAAGGTCACTAATGATGAAACATGATATATATCATTATTTAATTATGAGCAATGTGTTGTGTGTGGGGGGCTTTTTATAAATGTACACATGGCGTACAGAACTGATTTTCCATCTGGAAAATGTTTATTTGTTTTTGAATGTGATCAATGAGTTATGGGTGAGGGACTGATCATCTATATAACCATTATGTTCCCAACTAATTCTCTAGGGCCATGATGAATTAATGTGTATTATTATTGGAAAAATTCTCCAAGTATTCTTGATAATAGTACTAAGATTGTCATCCAATGTATATAATGAAATTTAAGTTAAATTGAAAAATAAAAATCTTATAATGGGTAAAATTTAAAATCCTTTTGGTGTATCGATTAGACTCCAGCAAGAGATTAATAATATATGATGTGGTTGACTAATGAATAATAAATGTGAAATATTTTTTGTGGTTGTCATTTGATATTTATTCTTTATACAACCTGATACACAATTATATATTATATATTTATTTAGACACAATTAGTAGTAATCAACTAAGTTTCTCTGGCACTCTACTCGGGCCACCAGATTGGTTCCAAAATATACATTATCTTTGTATAAATTTATAAGTACAAGAACCCCATGTTTGATGGATAAGTTAGGATTCTCAATGTAGAACAAATAAGGACCTCTTTCATGATGTTGGGACATACATGGATGTTTTAATTTCATTATTTTTTAGATTTCATTATAAAAATTATAGTTTTATGTAATTACATATTTATAGCTTTGGTTTATGTCCATTTTCCTAGTTTTGGATTTATACATGTGATGTTTGGTTGATTATTGATTATTAATGTATCATTGATAGTTTTCATACTGATTGATGATATTTTTATTCTTTGATAAAGTGGATATAGTAACTAGACATTACATATTAGAGCCTCAATATTTTTAGAATCCTATGGTGTATGGTGATCCCATATTGAGGTCAGATAGTGAACTGGCTTGGGGCACTGCTATGTGAAAAATGGGTTGGGAATTATAAAGATATATCAGAGAAGTTTAATTTTCTTTTTAATGATATTATTATTTAGGAACAGTAGAGAGAATACTAGGATGAGTCAGGACATTTAATTATTCACTTTCATAGAAGTATCTAACCCTTGAAGGTGAGAA
Source organism: Viscum album (assembly GCA_963277665.1). Lineage (NCBI taxonomy): Eukaryota > Viridiplantae > Streptophyta > Magnoliopsida > Santalales > Viscaceae > Viscum > Viscum album. The sequence continues at coordinate 1,912,718,932 of OY728125.1, read as the reverse complement.
AACATAGTACCTAGGGTTGGATGATTGTTATTAATGTATTATGTTATATTAGGATATTATTCTACGTTGTATAATGAAATTGTTTTGGGATTTTATTAGTCTAATAAGACTTTACTCATGGACCCTTATAGAAAGAGGGTTAATTATAAATGAATAATATTATTCACTAATGAATTTATGTGACATGCATCATAATAGAAATTCATAGAAGATAATTTCATGAGTGAGTTTAGGGGAATGAAAAAAGTAATTTTCATTACTTTTGTATTTCCTTAAACGAAATGGTTTGTAATAAAGAATTGATAATTTTAAATGAAACTAAATGTGGTTATTTTTAATGGTTATGAAATGGGTTTCTAATGATAAATATATTAAATGATGTATTGTTACCCTTTCTTAGTCGTGGACATTGTTAAATGATGGTGAATGTTAGGGATAATGCCTCAATTTTAACCATGTGGTTGTGTATACAATATGATTGTTATGTATTTATAGGAATAAATATTTGGTAAATCTGTAAATTTTGACGTATATGTCCTAAGATGTGTTTTCCGGTTGTAGAAAAATTCCTCCATGATGTGGTTTTTAGGTAGGAAGATAATAGTAAATATCTTGAAATGTGCCTCCATGAGTAGGAAAAGAGGCCTCGATAGTTCTTATTGAAGGTAAAAAAGATAATTTCAATGAGAATGTCACTTTTTTAGGACGTTAATATAGAGAATCCCAGTTTAGAATGTGAGGAATATTTTTGATCAAGCCATGTAATTCTAATTGTATCACACTCTGACATTAATCAGATAGGGTGGACCTGAGGTAGATGAGTTCTAGAATGATTTTATCCAGAAAAATAAATACCAATTGGATATTACTTTAAAGAAATAAATCAATTTTTATAATTATATGCTATAAATTCATAAAAATTATTTGTGGGATATCCATGGTCGGGATGAAGAGTTTTAGGTAATGGACATTAAGGACTACAAATAGAATTCTATTGAGTACTATTTATCAATGACAGTGAGACATGAGAGGTTGAAGAGTTATATAGTTTCACTATGGAATCCTCTCGGTGATGTACAATTATGGTCACTCCACCAACTTTTATCACTTTTTCTCCTCCCTGGTAAGAGATGATTAATCATTAGAGATATTTTTTTAGGATTGACATAGATTTTCGAAAATATACTAGGTTTCCATCTCCTAAAGGAAGATGTTCTCTATTATGGTGAATTAGTCTCTAATTTCTTTGGTAAACATGATAGAGGAATCAGTAGAGGACGTAAGGATTCTTCTATATGACTATTAGGTACTCCTTTATATGGTATAATGTTTTAGTATGATAATGTAAATTAGGGTAGTGAAAATAGATTCTCTAGGGATATTGATCAGTTACCTAGGATATTAATCAATTATTATTCCGTCAGTGTGGTGGAAGTTCATGTTTGTAACTAGTGTACCTAGACACTGGTGGATTATCAGTCTTTTGGATTGATTGTACACTTAAAAAGTCTTTTCAAGAACCATCAATTGATTTGTAATGATGTAGTACCTTGGATGAACCACCTTACTGGGAGGGGGTATTCAAACCTATACCAAGATGATAGTTGATTTATATTAGTAATTAAAATTGGTGAACATTATGTGGTACTTTATGGATAGAGTTATCTAATCATTAGTACATTAAGGAACATGTTATATATAGTAGATAACATCACAATAGTACATGTTAATTTTATGTAGTTTATCATATATTTGTTAATAGAATGGTTAGACCATTGATATTTTGATATAAAATTCTTGTAGATTCTACGATATCTAGTACATTATTTGATTCTGGAGCCTCAAATTCTATTATATTTACTCATCCTTTGAAGGATTTCACACTTATTGTGGAGTTCGTGGGTGGTGTTATTTCGATCAACACTTTGCTATGTGTTTTGTGAAAATAATTCTCTTTATTGATGTGTTGTAACATCAAGGATAGTGAGTATCACATCATTTATGATATTTGTGTACGTAACATTTTGGTTTTTTTTATTTAGTATGGTTATAGACTTGTAGGATTCAAAATGATCCCACATATATTGATAACATAAGAGAGTATCATTTTACATCTATAGTGGTTGTGGGTTCCCTCTTATTGTGATTTTGATGTATTTAAATTGATTTAGAAAAAGAATTGGCTAAATGATGAATTTGACTCACCATGATCATTTTTGGATGCATTAAGGGTGACTTGGCCAATTTTGGGAATCCCATGGGATATAGAAACATTTATGAACAAGGAAAATTGTAATATTAACCATAGGATTGACTTGTGATAAATAAGCCACATGAATAAAATGTTGATATGTTAGTTGGGATGAAAAGGGGATATATATTTTTTTTATAGATTTTATCAATGGAATAAGAGATTGTCTAGATAAAAATGTAATGGGAATGTTGGAATAAAGAGATTATGTTAAATGATTTCTGAATTTTACTTGAGATTAAAATTTTGGTTACTGTATTTGAAAATAATTGATTATGATAAATGGGAAAAATTATTTGAATTTTTGAGTATGCTTAATAGATAATGAATGAGAAAGGGAAATGGGAAAAGTGGGATATTAAATGTTAGTAGTTAAGGTGGTAATGGGTCAAGTCTTGATTTTGAATCATATGTTCAACATTTATTAAATGGTATGGTCATGTATATTGACTGTGTATGGTATGTGATTTGGTATACTTCGTAATTGGATAAAACCCATTTTCAAATTATTGGGATGAATTTGGGGTATAGAATATGGGTTACAAACACAGAATTAGGGTTGGACTAATGCACTAAACCACACACCATGAATTTATGTTTTATGGAGTCATACATAGGTTTTATTTTCCTAACAGTTTCATTGGATGAGACTTCCTAGGCTAAGTCTCTAAGGTAAATGTGATATGATTGATTTTACCATGTTTTCCCTTATCATGTTAAGGAACTAGATTTATTCTATTATGTATAGATATTGAATTGATTAGGTTATTTTGTAAATAAATTAATTGACTAACATTTAAAATCACTGATTGGAATTAATTTAGAAAAAAATATTGTATAACTAATGTAATTGGAAATAATAATAGTAAGGGACCAAGTGATTATTATTATATAACATTGCATGTGTTTTTTTGTTTACCTGATAATAATTATAGTTTTTTTCATAAACTATATGATTAGAATGTTTATTTTGTAGACACTATTAGTAGTGTCCTACTGAGTTGTAATCACATCCTTATTGGACAGTCATTGGGTACTCTGGTAGATTTCATTGTTGTTGATCAGGACAAGTGCAAGGGTCCTATGCAAGAGAGTTGAGTTGGGATTTGTATGTGCATGGATGATGATCTATACTTGGAGTCAATAACCATTTTGGGGATATTAAATTTCAATTCATTTTTATTTTCATCCACTTTGGAACAATTCACATGACAAGATGTATTCATTTTATTGTTATGGTATGTACCCTATTTGGGAATGGTTATTAATGCTTTATTATAGTTTTTTCATATTCTTTCCATTATTTCACAAGCCCTATATTTTGGATATTTTTTTTTGTAAAGAGTGTATAGTCTACCGATGTGATATATTATACCCTCACAAATATTCAAAAAACCACAAGCATATGGGGAGGCACACATGACATCATGTGGTTCCCTGGATAGGGGAACCAGTTTAGTTGATTATGTGTTAGGAACATTAAATAGTGGTATCAGAGAGGTTATTTTCTTTTTTACAATTATTTGAGAATGTTATATGAGATATTAATACATGTTGGGAATTGTAAATGATTTCATTCATTGGAGTAGCTAACCCGTATACAAGGTAAACCCCCAAGTGTCCATGGTGGGAATTATTTTTCACTATGTGTGCTGTTACCATTGAATGATATTTGACCCATCGATGATGAAATTTTTTTCTGATGTGACATTGTTATGAAATTTTACTCCTGGTGGGAAGAATATTTTGATGTTCATTTAGTCATCATATAATGAAAATTAGGATATATGTTACATACATCATGATTGGCACACATATGATGGGTGTGTGGGATATGAATGGTAGGATGAATTTTAATTTATAGTAATTAAAATATAATTGTGTATAATAATGAGTATGTACATGTGTAATTGGATGTAATGTTAAATAATGATTAATGAATTGTCCTTAATAAAGTGTTTTAAATGATTTAGCATTTTTTGTGATATGTGTGGAACGAGAAATGTTTCAACATGGAAGAATTCATATTTTGGGAGTCATAATTGTTCTAAAATGATGTCTAATGAAAGAAATGTATTAATTTATATTGATTTACAGCCCCATTATCCATGACCCATGGAAGGGATGGTCAAGAGTATTGTTCTTGATGTGACAATATTTTTTTTGATATTGTGTGATGGATTAGTTGTTATATCGAGTGTATTTATTCTTTAATATAATTTATGGAAGCTTTCCGTTGTATATTTCATGAATTTTTCTGGGAATTTTAGGAAAATTACACAGTGTAGGCAAGTGTTTGTTGGGTGATAATTGGATATCGAAGAGAATTCTCCTCTAGAAGTGGATTAGTGAACACCATAAATTTAGGGTAACAGAGGATAAGAGCAGATCCATGACAGCTTCAATCATTTTATGAAAATGATGGAACGAGACCTAGGACAAGATTTGTGGAACCTGTTTGAGCAGACTCAAGAGTTTAAACAATATCATCCTATGAATTTTTCTAGGTTTGGTGGGCTTGAGGTGGTCGAGTTCCAGATATAATCCATACCTAAAATCCATAACCATATAAAGGATCCTACTTTTAAAAGACTCATCTTTGCATCTTAAATTTTTCAAGGGTAGACCAAAAATTATGGTACATCTTTGTTCAGACTGAGAGATAAAATGGTATGTTGTGGAAGGGCTTCCAAGAAATGTTTCTAGATCACTTCTACCCGGGGGACCTTGAGGATACATAAGGCTATAATGATTATGAGTTTTACATTGGCGACTACGATATTGATTGATTATGTTAGCATTTTTGCTGACATGATATGTTTTGTTCTATCATTGATAGTGGATGAGTCATCTACTGTGAATCTCTTCTAGGATGAATTCTAACATGTGATAATGTCCCAAGTTAATATATTCAATTTTAATGATTTATTTTGATATTGAAGATCATTCCTATATTTTAGAGGGAAATATCAATGTATCCACTAATAATCGGCATGTAGTCTAAAATTGGTGAACCTATGGTGTCTATTTTGATTGTAGGAATCACCAATTCGATATATTATATTAGGGAAGTGGCATACACTGTAGTAAAAAAAGGGAACCGGACTCTAATGCTATCGATTGGATTTTCTTCTATCAGTGCGGTAGGTCAGAACATATGCATGTTTTGTGTCCCTAACCACTAGTTGAGTGATAATAATGTGGTAGGTGGTGGAATTTATATATGTTCTATAAGAACTCTTGACAGATTGGTACTGATGGAGGTCCATAGAAAATTCTGAGTATATGCTAGGGGTCGGTTACACCATATCAGACAGGTAGTTGGAGTTCTACCAGCCATACTTGTTGAGGTTCCGTTCATGATACATTATTAAGAGGGAGTACAAACCAAAATGTTATTGAAGCACATGGTGGTCCTAGAAGTTCCTAGTGTAGGGGAATGGTTCTGGTTCTTGTAGTTAATCCAACACTGGGAGTGGTGAGGTTAGGCCATAGACAGTTTGAGGTTTTATTATTTTTGACTCTGTGTTTTCTAGTTAATTATTTTATACTAGTGAAAAACAGAATTTTTTATTATTATTGTTTGTATTTGTGTTGGGCCGATTGTTGGAATATTTTCATTCAATTATGTCGATTGATGGTTTTTTTGTGGTCTAGCAAAAAATATCGGGCAACATAAGGGGTGTCTTCATTAATTTGGGTTTACCATTTCCTATGGGACTTATTTGTGCTCAAGATATTTGGTTATGATTTGATTTTGGTTACAGATTGGATATTTTTGTACTAATCCCATATAGATATATTCCATCACAGGATAAAAATAACATCCCTTGAGCATGGAAGTTTGGTCCATCATGGTGAATGGGATGTTAAGGAAGTTCGTGCAAGGACAGAATTTTAGCAGTTGGGTGAGATTGTAGATTACATGGCTTGCCTCATGCTTGAGGATGAGAGAGTAGAAAACATTATATTCACATTATGGTAGATTATTTTTAGGATGTGTTTTTTGAGGAATTCATGGGGATATAATCTAATAGATATGTTGAGTTCACTATAGAGAAGATGTTAGAAGTAGAAAAAGATTCTATTCCATAATATATAATGGAACTAGAAAAACTAATGGAGCTTAAAACCCTGTTGGAGGAATTATATAATAGAGGGTTTATTTTTCCAAGTACGATACCATGTGGATCCCCAATATTAGTTTCCATGAAAGATAAAATATCCTTGTCCTTGTGTGTTGATAATAAGAATCTGAATCAGATAATGGTAAAGAATCAATATCCTTTTTTGAGAATGAATGATCTATTTCAAAATTTGGGAAGTGCTTCAATTCTTTCTAAAATTTATCTATGATCATTATATCACCAGTTGCATGTGAGACCTTATGATATACAATAGAATTATTTTTAGAGTATTTATATGTTGTATGAGTTTGGTGGTACACCTTTGGATTAAATAATAAAACAAATGCGTTAATGGACCTAATGAACTAAATCTTTCTCCCTTTACTAGATTAGTTTTTTGTTTTTTTTTTGATTATTTCCTAGAGTAATCTAATATTCATAAATATCATGAAAAACTTCTTAACATAATCCTTTGTATGAAAATATAGAATAGGTTATACACAATCTATCTAAATTTAATTCCTCGATAAAAATGGAGCATTTTGTAGGTCGCATCATCTCATAGGATTTTGTCTTAGTGGATCTAGAGATAGTGAATGTTATTGAATTTTAGGAACAGCCAATAAATGCGTCTCTTGTATGATGTTTTATGGTTTTAGATGGCTATTTCAAAAGGACCATTAAACAATTTCTCCAATTGAAATCTCCAATTTTAGGATTGAAGAATATAGAAATAAATTTGAATGTTCTAGGTCATTTGTGAGTTCCTTTCAGAAATATTTGTGGTGGTTGAAAACCACATCAATTTGTTATTTACTTGAACCAGGTAAAGAGTATACCATGTTTTTTGATGAATCTGGTATTCGACATGGGTATGTGTGCATGAATAATTATCATATTTTGGCATATGAGTTGTGATATTTGACGCCTCAAAAAAGGAAAACCCATATTCATGACCTCAATGTAGTTGTGATAGTTTGGGCCATAATGTGTAGGGGCACTACTTGTGGGGGGAATGGTTTAATGTGCATACTGATCATAACATCTTGAATTACATCTTATATCATTATTATTTTAATATTCGTAAGTGAATATGGGTTGAATACATTCAAAACATTCATTTTGAGATTTTTTTCTCAATAGGAAAAGAAAACTATATTGCAGATGAATTGAGTTGGAAGGCTCAAAATCAGACACGTCAAGAATCTAGTTCTAAGTGGAGGATAGTGGTGTTGTTTTCTGATATGCATATATAGATGAAGTATATTCATGGGAATATCACCCATGAATCCTTGCAAGTTGTATCCACACATCAAATTCGAATCAAGGAGGATTAACATAAGGGTTGAGAATTTTTTTCCTCAAAGGGAACTCATAATGACTGTGAGTCACATTAAGGATGGACTGCTGGGGATTATGGAATCATTTAATCTGGTTTTCATGGAGTTCGTCCATCATGTATGTGATAATATTTGATGAGAGATTTTCATGCATTGAAATAGGTAGTGAATCTACGTCTGAAAAAAATGTATCACAATACTAAAAGTATGTATTGGTGGACAAGGATAGAGAATGAGGTTTCCAATTTCATGGCATGATTTCCTACCTCCCAGTAGGTGAAGGTTGGGCATCATCAATAGGGTGTTTTGTTATCGAAAATTCTATTTCAGAAATTAAAATGTGAAGAACCGGTGATAGATTTTTTCATGTGTATTTCAAGGGAAACACATTGGAATGATAAAATTTGGGTTGTTGTGCATCAATTGAAAAAGACACCAAATTTCCTTCCAATTAGAGAGACATTCAACGTGGATCATATTTGTATGTTGTATATTATATAGATAGTATTGTTTCATGGAGTACCATGAATGATAGTTTCAAATAGATATCCATGTTTTTCATTACACTTTAGGTAGGGACTACAGAGGGCTAATTGTATCCCAAAGTCTTTAGGTACATATTTTCACCTATAGGTATATGGGAAATTCATCCATACTATTCAGATATTAGAGGATGTGTTGATATCTTGTGTCCTAGACTTTGGATGATCATGGGAAAATCATCTAGCACTGGTTTAGTTTTCCTACAAAAATAGTTACCATGTTATGATTCATATAGTCCTGTCTAGGGAATTCTATGGTAGACCATGTATATCTTCATTATTTTGGTTAGTGGATGGAAAATTATATTTGATGGTATTTAGTTTCATGTAAGAGACATTGGAATAGATTTAGATGATTTGGAAATGTATGAAAATGTATTAACATGGGAAAAAGTCATATGTGGTTCTCCATCATAAACAACTAGAGTTTTTGGTGGGTGATTTAGGGTTTCTTAACATGTATTCAATATAGGTTCACCATAGAATTCATTAAAAGGTAATGTTGGCATTCATGTACAATGGTAAATTTTAGATTTTTGGGATAATCAAAACTTGTGGATTAAATTTTCTATCCCAGAGTGGTATACTAGTATATAGTATTTTTTCATGACTTATTTCATTGACAGAATCACCCTATCCCATGTTACGTGATCTATGTTGAGGATGATGTGCTTCAGGATGATGCATCCTTTGAGTATCATGTTGTTCATATTGTAGATCAAAGTGAAAATGTCATGTGGTGCAGAAGTATGTCATTAGGTAGAGTTTTATGGTATCATGGTAATGTTTAGAATAATGCTTTTGTAAGAGAGGTGGCTAGGTGAGCCAAGTGGTCTGATCTCAATTATTCCGATGTTCAGTTCTATTTTAATTGTGTCTTGAAAATGATCTATTATAATATGGGTAGGTAGTATGATCCCAGACATCATGTAGGTATTTCCTAGTTTAATGTTTTGGTCAAATCTCTTAATTTTTGATAATGTAATGTTTACAGGATGTATGCGGGAATTCAAGTGTATTCGAGGGGTTAATGATGTAATAGAAAGGGGATTTTTTTCTTCCAATTAATCTTTCATTATTGGTCCATGGTTATAAATAATCATTCTTTCCTATAGGAGGGGTTTGTAATTGAAAAACCATTCAATGGGGAGATTTGATTCGTGAGGACCTAGATAGATGAATTCTAATAAGTTGGATCATGGTTTTTCAAACTATATGAGCCTCCCATGGTGTCCTTGGGGCTTGAAACGTCATGGTAATATGTTTGTCCACAGTTGGTGCATGGTTTGAAGAAGGATAAGAAAAACAATCATCCAAACTATGAGCCCCAATGAAGGTGTGATTTTACAAAACCGCCCATCGTTATTTTAAGAATCTCACATGATTTCATTCCCAATTCTTCTCCTTTCAACCCTAGTGACTAACCTAGGCACCGAAATCTTCACAAGGGTGGTTATACTTTTATTCTAATCTACTTTGGGTTCTATTATGTGTGGGGAAATTCATAGTGTATGTAAAATGCACCTCTTATTTATCATTTCTAGACTTGGGCTTGTGGTTTCCTTCTTCTTGTTCTAAAGCCCTAAAACCATCCTTTTAATGATGTTCTTATGTTTAGTCTACCAAGGTTGAGTAAATCAAAATATATTTCTATGATTAAGGGAACATTCATCTTCAAATTCAATATAGGTGGTCTAAAGGTTATTTCTTAATGTCTTCAAGTTGATTCGTGCATGCGTAGTTTTGTTAATGGTTCCCTCTTATTTTGATTTTTAATGTTTTTAAATAGATATGGTAAAATTATTAGCTAAATGATGAATTAAACCCTTCATGATCTATGTCGCATGAATTGAGGATGATTGTTCCAATTTATGTCCACCCATGAGGCACACCAACATTTGTGAACAAGAAAAACTATAGTATTATGTAGTGATTAGACATATGATAGATAAAATCCCAAGATGAACGTGTTGATATTTTAATTTAGATGAAAATGTGTTATTTATTATTATTTATATACTTTAATAATGAAATAATGGATTTTTTTGATAAAAATGAAATGGGATTGATGAAATAATGTGAGTTTTGTTAAATGACTAATGAATTTCACAATAAATTTATAAGTTGGTTAATGCATGTGAGAAAAGAAGAATATGTTAAATTAAAAAATGTATGGGAATTTATTAATATGATTAATAGGATAGGGTGTGAGAAATGTAAAGGGTATAAGTTTTCAATGAAATGTAAATGGTGAATGTAATAATTTCTTTATTATTGATATTGAATCATATGTTCAATAATTATGAAATGCATGGGTATTATATATTTATTGTGTATGGTTTGTGATTTGGTATATGTATAAATTGGATAAATAATATTGTTCTCATGGTTGCGTGGTATTTGTGGTATTTACATGATCTTATATAACAAGTGTTCTGGTTGGATAAAGGCTATAAATTGTACCCTAGAATTCATAGTTTTGGATTGTGAATGAGGTTCTATGTCCCATAATAGTTCCATTGGATGAGACTAGATAGACTGAGGCTCTATGTTAAGTGTGATATGATTGATTGTGAATTTTTTTCTACTTGTGAGATATGAAACAAAAATTATTCCCCTGTCTATTGAAATTTAATGGATTAGGTTGTTCTGTAAATGAACTAAATGTTTATCCCGTCAAACACATGTTAAAAATAAATTTAGTAACAAAGATGATAAAACTGATGGAAATGGAAATAATGATAGAATGGGACAAAGTGAATATTCTTACATAATTTCATTAGAGTTTAATTTTTTTACCTTTCCATCTATTTCATTTTTCTCATGCACTATACACATGGACTTCATATATATTAGGCACAATTGGTGGTGGCCTATTAATTTGTACTCATACCCAGATTGGGCCATCGTTTGGTACCCAAGTCAATTTCCCAGTTATAGTTCAACAAAATCTAAGGTTCCATATGCTATGGATTTGATATGGGCTCGGTATGTGCATGGATGAGTATCTAGAATTGTAGTTATGACCCATTTTGGAGATTTTTATATTTATTTTTACTCAGTTCTTCTTTCTCATTTGCACTGTTAGCAAGACCTCACAAATTAATTATTTTTTTGGGTAATGTGCCATATTTGAGAATTGTTATTAATGATTTTATTTGGTTTATGGCACCTTGTTTCTTTTATATAAAATGTAATCTACTATGTATTACTCTGGTAAAGGGGGTATAGTCTCCCCAACTGATATATTAGACCCTTAATGCTAGTCAGAAACCTATAGAAAATGGGGATTTGTTCTTGAGTTCATCTGGATACCCATTCCAAGGCAGCGGTTTCGTGGATTTCGGGTCGGGGATGTTACATGGAATATCTCATATTGGCCATTGTGGTTTATGTTTTAAATTTTGGGCTTTATTGCATATTGTGAGAATTTATTATTATATATACCAACCAAAAATTGTTAAATTAAATAATTTCACAATGGAATTTCCATCTCCATAGTTAGAGATGTGTTGATGGTTTGTTTTTGTTTCATAACGAGCCATCCTATACACCCAGAAAGTGGAGTAGTTTTGCTGATTCATTGTGATAGAAGACATAGTCTCAAGAAGTCATGGTATATAAAAAAATTGGATTATAATGTATTTTATTACTGAGATTTACATGGAGGTTATGGAAGGATAGGAGAAGATGACCCTCATCTCTTTAACAATTGATTCCTCACATATGATTTAGATCAACGAGTGGCATTATAAGGATGCAGAGTGTTTTTCTTTTGGGGAAATCCATGATGTTGTGGAGTCAACATCTGAATGGAATATAGATGGGGATGATATTATCAATGTCCATATCCATGTTTTTGTGCCTATATTTATGTGAGATTAGTTTATGTGATAGCTTCATACATCAATGTTTGATGTGATACTTAGATTCACCATTATGTATCATTATTTTCAGAGATGTGGTCGGTGTCTAATAACGATAAAAGAAATGGTAGGTTTTTTACACAATGTTACACTTATCAGTAGGCAAAGAATAAGAATCAATTTAATGGTTGTTTTTATAGTCATTACCTACAAAAAATGGAAGTGAGATGATGTTACTATGGACTTTTTTCTTCTAATTTTGAGGAATACTCATAATAATGATGTGGTATGGGTTACTCTTGACCAATTGAAAAATTATCCAATTTCATATCTTTTTGTGAATATTTCCGGATAAACTAGTTGGATGATATGTATTTTTATGATATTATCCCTTTACATGTAGTTCCACAATGTATTATTTCATATCATGATCCATGTTTGAATTCAAATTTCTAGAAAGCCTTGATGAAGGTTTGTGGTACCTTGGTGTTCTTATGTACAACATTTCACACATAGACTGATGGAAAATTGGAACATAATAAAGAGGTTCTAGAGGAAATGATGAGGAAATGTGTCTTGTATTGTGGAATCTCATTGTATAATAACAAAGAAATGGATGAATTATCCTATAAAAATTGATATATGGTGACCATGTAGATATAACAATATAGGGAGCTTTTTGGTAATTGATGTTGATAACGTCAATGTTGGATAACTGTAGGGGATTCAGAGTTATTGGAACTGAGTATATTAAATGAGACATTAGAAATGGTTAATTTGGTTTGTAAATTTACAGATACAATGCATAGTATATATAATTATTACGTTAATCGACATCGATGACCACTTGAGTCTATAATGTGCGATTGTGTATTCCTCAGTGTGTTGTTTCGATTGGGAAACTATAGGATCATAGTAGGGAACGTTGGGACCTAGGTTTGTTGGATCATTTGATATTGTGGAGAGGATTGGACCAATGGTGTGTCGATTAGATCTTCCACATGCCTATAGTGTTATACATGATGGTTTTCATGTGTGTTGGATTCGGCAATATCACCTCAACCCATATAATTATGATCGATGATGATTATGTGGAGCATGAGGTTGATGTGTCATATATAGAGAATATGATTAATTATGTGGGTGATAGTGAGAATGTTTTTTGGGGAATGACTATGATGTTAGTCGGAGTGATGTGGACACACCACCATGTTTAGAAGAAAACATGGTCAAGGGAAGCATATATATAGGTCTAATAGCCTGATCTTTTCACCTTGGAAGATTAGTGATTATTGTGAGTGAAGATTGTGGATGATATGTTATAATATGTAGAGATTTAATGATCTTTATGTTTATATGTATGTATCATACTAATTCTAGGTATCTATTTTCCCTTGCTTTAATCTAATTTTTTAGGATTACATGGTAGTTTTTGGGTGAGTTTTGGAGGCTTTTAGAGGGTTATTAGGTAGTACATAATGAGCACCCGTTTTCCCAAACCATGCACCCATCCAAAGAAACTATTCACCCAAAAAAATATTTGGTTTTCATGTTTTATGCATGGTTTAAAATATTAATCCCCTTCTGGAGAACTTTTGCACCCAAGTATAATATGATTTCATGGTTAGGGAACACTATTATTCTAATCCTGCAACCCATCCATGAAATAAATTGCATATTTATTTATATCATCAGAATTTTAATTAATAATTCAATGACCAACTATTTATATACCTAATCAACCATTATGTACCGAATACAATTTCATCTACTCTTTGATTCAACCAAGATGATTACTAGGCTCCTCAAACACTCCTCTATATGACTCAAGGGTCTGGGGGAAGACATTGTCACCTATCTAATATGTGAAATCTTCCTTATTATGTTTATATATCTCCAAAATTACCCTTCCTTTATATTTGGATCAATAAATATATGTTTTAATGGGTTTTATATAGGTTATAATGGATCATAATTCATTTGATCTTGATCATGTGTTTTGATCCAAGATCGTATTTACCATTTTGGAATTTCACACTTCTACATTGAATTTATGGATATGACTTTGAAATTATTTGTAAAAAAATCCTATGGTGGGAGTTATAATTTCTTAATCCCATATTACATATCATGATCTTATGAATATTTTTTTACTATTTCATTAGCATGTTATCCAATTTATTTGAGATAAGAAAAATTATCTTATTCACATGTATTTCTGAGACCCTTCACGGATCTCGTTGGGCCCATTTAGGATTATGTGCTAGGGAACGATACAAACCCACGGGAAATTCCTATACCATTGAAATAAACATTAAAGAAATGTAAAAAAGGGAATAATGTGTACATTAAATTGTGGTACATCCTTTTTTCATGTGTAGATAAATTTATTTAATTGGTTTATTTTATTAACCTTGATGGTTTAATGAGTTAGGTAATGATTGATGATAAATTGGTTAATGGGGGATTAATAATATTTTTCCTTATGATGAAATTAATGATAACATGGTTATGTTTGATAAAATTAATAATTCCACTATTTTGTGAATTATTTTCAAGAAGGTAATTGATGATGAACATTGATATATATATCTTTATGTAATTGTGAATAATGTGTTGATGCTGGTTGGTTGATGATCCGTGTTCCCATAGGGTTCCAAATAGATGATCTAGGCTCCAGATATATATTTTTATATGAAATTGATCCTTGATTGTTGAGTTATGGACTGATTGTCAATGTAATTATGTGGTGCTTTAATAATTCTCCAGTCCCCCAATGCATGAATGTGTATTGATGTTGGACTAATGCTTCAAGCCTATGTGATAATGGTACACGGACTAACAATCTAGAGTACTGAGTGAAAATGGAATTATGTAAACAATTATATATCATGAATTGATTAAAATGTAATATACACATGTTTTATGATTTATACCTTGACAAGAGCTGAAGTTGTTATGATATGTTAGAAAAAAAGTATAATACATCTGAAAAATGTTTACTTTTTTCTTTTGATCGTGATATTTTTACATTTTCATACACTATTATAAAATAAATTTTTATTTAAAAACTATTGGTTATATCCTACAATGTTGTACTCACACCCTACTCTTGTTTATTTATTGGTACCCGAATAGACTTCATGTTTTCTATACGGGATAATGAAAAGAGTCACATGATAGATGGATGAGTCATTATTTTGGATGAGGCATGTCACGAACCGAATCTAGTCACCAATAATACTTGAACCAGATATAGCCCATTAAAAGGATCAAAGGGAATTCCACATCCCCATAGGCTTGAAAAAGTGTCCAGGTATCAATAAATATTGTTAGAGAGTGATTTACCCAAGAATGAAGTCATAAAACATTAAAAACAATCAATAATATAAATTTAAAATTTTCATTCCAAAAAAGAATTAAAAATACATATCTAAATATATGGTGTTAAGAAAATTACAATTAGTTGAAAATAAAAAAAATAGCATAAAAACCTAAAAAAAGACTCTACATGATAAGGGGTCATCTCCCTCGAGCCATCTCCACAGCATCACACCAAGAGGTGACTAGCAACCTGAACTGCCTTAACCTGAGGCTTTTCCTTTACATGTATGAAACATAATAAAGTATAATTACACCCATGGGGTGTAATTAGGGTGTCATACTAATCCAAATAGGATATAACCCATGGATATCAAAGAGAATTCAATAGAATATGAAAATCATGTAGTTTAAATAAGTAAAGAAAACCAGGGGTAAATTCCAAGAAATGAATCTTTTGACTGTAAACAGGTTTCAAAATAAAATATTCTGAATGTTTACATGTTTCAAAACTACATGTCATATACTTTACTATACAGCCAAACACACCTTAAAACATGGTCAAATACCACAAATCCAATGGCCACCAAAACCGGGAACACCCCTAGGCACTAGATAACCTCTATCCCTATTTACCTCATACTTCAGTGTAAAAATATTCATGTCACAATCATTTCCCATTCATGATCCACTAGTAGCAAACATACCCATATCACAGTAGTCCCAAAACATAATCCACATAGTTTTATTAGAGTTTTCGTGATCCAATATTCTATATGAAATAGGGAAAAACCCCATCTGGATCACTAGCGTACTAGTACATATCTTCCCACCTATGTACCCATGCTTCCCCCATTGTGCTCAAACCATTCTAGTAATCTACATATTTCCCATTGCATATAATAACATAAAAAATTGTCACATTCAAAAAATAAAGTATCTATAAACACATTATACCACTTAAAATTGAAAATAAAACATTTGGATTTCTAATTAAACAACTTCTCAAAATGTCGCATTTTTTAAACACATCCCTCCTTGAAATCCACACTTTTCACACCATATTCCCACTTATAAGTCACAAAAATAGAAATCAAATTCTAATTCTATTTTAATTAAATCAACAAAATAGTTATAGGGAAGCCCCATATTAACTAATAAATGATAGCCTAGAAAAACATCTATTTTCACACCAACATGAAACATTAATTCCATATTCTTCACAAACACTATTAAAAAAAGTTTTGAAAATAGGAACCAAAGGAGATATATATTCAAAATCATAATTTTCACCATAATTTATTTCAATAATATCATCTTAGTACTTATATGACACCTCAAATGAAACAATATAATATTTCATTGAAAACCACCAATTTCACATGAAAATGGATGTTAAAATTAATTTTATTTACAAATACCACTAAAACAAATTTTTTCACCTATAATAAAATAAGATAAAGTTGAAAAAATTATAAGCATAGCAAGAAATATCACAAGGATTTCATAAACCTGAAATCACTTACCAAAACTATTAAAACATTGAATCCTTTTGTGTGAAAAATCAATCGCACCATCGTTGATCCTCAAGGAAGGTAGATCGAGACTAAAATAAAAAATTTGGACCAAATAAAACCAAAATTTAAACCCTATGTTCGAATACCTACATGTTTTACATTAGGATCATCAATAATGATAGAATAAACCCAATGCAATGGAAGAAGGAAGGAAGGAAACCCACATACAAAGGATTTCATCATGAAATCTTCCCAAATAACCCAAAGGATGAATATTCAACACAAACAAAACTACAATGGAGGTTTTAATATCAGTAAATAGTCTTTTAAGAACTGAAATGGCAGAAGAGGTGTGAAATATGAAGGAGTTGTGATGGAATCAAAATGCCTTTTTAAATCGGGATGAATTGTTAAATCTTAAGATGTTTTGACCTATTTTATAAAACAAATGAGCTTAAAACATTAGATGAATAGAATGGTAGATGACCTAGGTTTATTTGTCTTGTGTGAGATGTGGAATCACCGAAAAATCATTAAAACTGAATACGATATTAATTAAACATTATTGTTTTAGAAAACTGGAAATGGGATTCCAGGATGGCCTGATTCCTTAAATAAAAACCCAAATACAACATGATTATGGATTTTTAAATGGTATAAATTTATATCATGGTTTTAATAGGTTAGGGGAGGAAAATTAAGAATTGTATTGGATGAAAAATACTAAAAACATAATGAGTTATAGAAGAAAAAAATTATTTATTTTTAAATATGTAAATAAGCTCATGCTTTGGCCCAAATGTTCCAAAACCCACCATTTCCACCAAAATTCCTGGGGAAATATCAAAACAAACAATGAACGGAGGTCAATTTAAAAATAATTTTAAAATAACCCATTTATTTGACAATACTCCCCACCATGAGAACTTTTTGTCTCAGAATGTCAGCCTAATGCTTGATTGGAAAACAAGAATGAGATCTCATCCTCAACAAATGACTTCTTCTACCATCTCTAATATGTATCATTCCCTTACGTCCAAAGAACCCAGACCAATGGAATAGACATTTCCTGAAGCACCTTTTCCCTGATGTCAACTATTTGAACCTACTGCCCAAAAACAGATAAATCAGACTCAATATCCAACTCCTCCCAATTCAATACATGGGATGGATTGGGTTTGAATTTCTTCAAATAGGAGACGTTGAAAAAGATATGGATGGATGTTAACTAAGGAGGTAAGGTCCACCGGTGCACCACTATCCCAATACTCTTGGTGATCTCGAATGTTCCAACATACCACAATGTCAGCTTCCTGTATATTCCCAATCAAAAATGGCCCAGAAGAGGGACCACCTTCAGTAATACCATGTCACCCACTAAAAAATATAGGTCATGACGCCTTGGATAATCATATGATTTATGGAGACTCTGGGTTTTTAATAACCATTTTCTACTCAACATGACCTTCTCAAACGTCTACTACACCAGAATCAGCCCTAGTAGTGAGGTATCACCTATATCAGCCCAACATAGAGGGGACCGATAATGATGACCTTAAAGACCCTCAAAAGGATCCATTATAATTGAGCACTGGAAACTGTTATTATGAACAAACTCAAAAAATTCCCAAATGGCTATTCCATGAAACTCTAAAGTTCAGAACACATGCATGAAGCATGTCCTCCAAAATCTTCTTCACCCATTCTATCTGACAATCTATTTGAAGATGGTATGCCATCCCAATCTGAATCTATGACCCCATGGCCATCTATAGGCCTTCCAAAAACAAAGAAGTGAAATGAGGTTCTTTATCTGAGATAACTACAGATGGAACGCAATGGAGTCTCACCACCTTTTGAAGATACAAATAGACAAAATCGCCATATTTAGTTGTATCCCTAATCAGAATGTAGTGGGATTATTTGGTCAGACGATCAATCAATACCCAAATAGAATTCTTACACAAAGGTGTACGATGTAAGACAACAATGAAGTCCATGGAAACCTAATCGCACTTCCGAGTTTGTATGGGTAATGACTGGAGAAAAATAGGGGGTATTTTCTTCTCTATTGTCACCTACTAGCATGTGTAGCATCTCAACAAGAAGTCTGGGATGTCTCATCTAATACCAGGACACCATAACTACCGACAAACATCATTATACAACTTTGTGGCATATGTATGGACAGCCCACTAAGACTGGTGGCTATCCTCCATCAGCAACCTTCGAAGATATAATGGAACTACTGAACAACCCTTGAAGCACAAGATTCCCTTAGAAGATGGCTACCAATTATAGGATGTCTCACCACCATGAACAAACTACATCGACCGGTGAAAAATCTCATCACTAGTATATTCCTGCTGAAAGAACTCCATGAGGAAATGGGTCATATGGATTCTCCCCAAGAGATAACCCCCATTTTTATCCTTAGTATCCACATGCATCAGAGAAACGATACCAATCAAAGTCTATTCATCAATGGAAATCTAAAAAATATGCACTAGAACTCTTCTTCTAAAGGAATATGTCACAACATTACACTTCCCAAGGGTTTAGACAATGTCTAATTAGAAACCCTGAATGTACTCAATCCAGTGGCATTGCCTTAGGTTGGGGTCCTTCTGAAAGGTGTTATAGGTCAGTATTTTGTGATCCGATTAGACCAAAAAATTCTCCCCAATTAGTTATTTATTCTAGGTATTCAATACTTGCCTCACCACTGATAATACCAAGTCGTGGGTCGGGTAATTCTTTTCATATGGTTGGATTTGGAAAGATCAATATGCTACTATGTGATCATTCATCATAAGCATGCAACCAAGAAATATACCTTAAGCCTCATAATACACCACATACCCATTTCTAGCCACTGTAAAAAACATAACAGGGGCATTAGTCAAAAACATCTTCATCTCGTCAAAGGATTCCTAACATTCTGGTCCCCATAAAATCTTCACCTCATTTTGGGTGAGACCATTCATTAGTGAAGCAAGTCATGTGAAATCCCATACAAACCACTTGTTATAACTATCCAGGATGAGGAAACTACTTTCCTCGAACAGATTCTTTGGCTTCTCCCATGATATAATCACACTGATCTTCTCAGGGTCCATCGATACACCCTGATCAGATATCACATGCCCCAAAAATTTTACCTCCCTGATTTAGAATGTGAACTTAGACAAATTTTCATAGAGGCGGTGATCCCACAAAGTGCCCATAACGATCCCCAGGTGATGTTCGTGTTCCTCCTCGTATCTACACTATATGATAATATCATCCAAGAACACCACAACAAAGGAATCTTGATACTAATTCAACAGCCTATTCATAATTTTTAAAAAGACCACTAGTGCATTGGTCAATCTGAAGGGCATTACCAACTACTCGAAGTGGTCATACTTGCTTTGGAAGTGAGTCTTCAGGATATCTGCCTCTTTCACCATAAGTTTATTGTATCCCAAATGAAGGTCTATTTTTGACAACCACTTATCCCCATGAAACTGATCATAAAAATCTTCTATTCTGGGAAAAGGTTATTTGTTCTTAATAGAGACATTATTCATCTTCTGGTAGTAAATGCACTATTGGGGGATCTGTCAGCCTTATTTTCAAACAACACAAGAGATGTCGAAGGAGAGACGCTTGAGAGAATTAATCCATTGGATTATATATCATCCATATATATCATTAATTACCTCATCTCGGTGGGGGACATACGATATGAGGGAAGATATATTGGTTTTTTCTTGGTGTCAGATCAATCGAGAACTCCACATCTTTCTCTAAGGGAAAACATGAAAAAACAATTGGGAATACCTTGGGAAAATAATTCACTACATGAAGTAGTGAACCTTCAGGGGAAAGACCGTCTTCCTCTAGCACAAGTGACAATAACTGGAAGATAAAACTTCCCAACTCTGGGAGTGGAGGTCATGTGCAACCCAACTGAGGATCCCATTCTCCATGAAAAACATGAAGACTTCCATTGGGTGTCATGAAACTCACTCACTAGCTATTTAAATTTATAAGTTCCAGAAGTGTACCATCCAATCCATGCCATGTATTATGTCAAAAAAGTACATATATATGCCCTAGAGGAACTATCCCATCTTAATCACTAACATGGAGAGAACACACAACAGTTACCTAAGACCATGATCCTTCTTCTTTCAATGCGGTGTCACCAACTCCACCGCAAAAGACAATAACTCTGATGTAAAATTCAGCATGGCCAAAAAAACTGCAAGAAATGAATGAAACTAAGGCACCAGTATGAAAAATTGTATTAGATATAGAATATTCTATCAAAATGGTATGTTGAATTACCGATAGTCATTTCTCATATCTTTCTAATACCTAATCCACCGCATGGATATGTATGGTATCTACCTGATGATGACTGCTAGTTTGTGGATATGAAATAAAGTAGCTTTACATGGAAGATGACCTAGACCTACCACCCAAGGCACCAAAATACGATTCACCATCCTCGATGGCATAGATAGGAATGGAACTCCTCTTGAAGCTGCTGATCTTTCCCCACTCTAATGTGGACATGCCAACCAGCAAAAGCGCTACAAGTGAACCATACATCCACATTGGTAACAGGTCTTTGTAAGAAGTGGTAATTCTATTCAGATGTTCCCTAGACACCCATACAGGTGGAACATGACTGATATCACATCAGAATCCACATATTTGAATTTACTAGAAGTGTGGCTTGAACTGCAACCTCAATTCATCACATGATCCTCTCACTTTTTTTTCTCTGAAGAGATTCCACTACCCACTACTGATACTGACCATAAGAATCCAACCCTACCTTTATGGTCAATATCCACCATTCATTCTCAGTCAATGAACTCAGCATAGTTCCTCAGATTGAAAAAAAAATCCTAGGAGTATATCTCTTGTCAAAATCCTTTCTCAAACCTTTTCACCTTCTCTTGTTCATTAGAGATGATTTCAGAAGACTACCCTGCACATCTTCTATTTCATCCCAGTATGAAGTACTAATTCCCACCAAAAGTGGCTAGGACCCTCTAAACAAAAGGAGGCACAATTTACCATTATCATTTCATGTGTATCCATAAACTCAAACAATTTCTCGATCCTCTCGAGCCATTCCTCTACTTCATGGGGTTCATTTTTTTGGAAGGTGGGAGGCTTATTTTTCAAGAACTCATGTACCTTGTCATTTCTAGGACTACTCTAATCCTCTATAATAAGAGATTGAATAGAATACGGTACCTATGTTAGATCCTGGAAAGCCTATACAACGACCTCAGTATGCCTCTATTCAATTGGTGTGGGAAAACACTCTACGACTTCCTCTTGTGGGCACATGGAAGCTTTTCAAGAGGCATGTTGCTACAAAATGCAACAGTCACAAAAACAATATTCAATACCACAATTCAGAAAATTATAAATCAAATACGTCAAATATATATAATCTAAAAAAATTACATATTTAAGAGAAACAACTACTCCACCCCCGCCTGATGTCCACGTGTGGTCTGCAACCCACACGTCTCACCAGAAAGTGATGTCAATCAAACAATTCCAACATCTCTTAGTGGATAATGGTTTTCCATGAGTTGTGTGGCCCATGAACCCTACTCATGACCAAAACCCCAAACCCTGACAATCCTAGCTCATGTCTATCCCAACTAAATCCAAAATAGTAATATAATCCAAAAACATTAATCGGCCATTGATACCATTTTGTCACGAACCGAATATGTTCGCCACTAATACATGCACCCAATCTGGCCCATGATAATAATAAAAGTGTGGTCCCTATCCAAACAGGCTAACACAAGTTCCTGAGAATCAATAAATTATTTTGGGAATGATTTACCCATGTATGAAAGCACAAAACATTAAATCCAATCAGTAATATTAATCGAAAATTTTCATTCCATACAAGAATTACAAAAACCATATCTAAATGCCTAGTTTAAAGAAACGTAAAAGTGTTCCAAACATAAATAAAAATATCAAAAAAACATCCACAATGACTCCCCTCAAAAATGGGTCATCTCCCCCAAGTCGTCTCCACATCACCATACCATGAGGGGGTTAACAACATGAATCGCCTTCACCCAAGACATTTCCATGACCTATGTCAAACATAATCATGTATACATGAACCAAATGGGTGTAAATAGGGAGTGATAATAATCCCAATAGGATTCCACCAAAGGATTTCATGTATTATCCTATACAAAGTGAAATGCATACAGTTTTAATAAGTCTAGAAAAGTGGCAATAAATTCGAAGAAATGAAACATTCAACTAAAAAGAGGTTAAAAAATAAAACATTCAGAATATTTACACATTTCAATAATTCATGTTAGCTGCTATAATTTATAGAAAAACACACCCTAATACAAGGGAAATATCACAAATCCAATGAGAACCAAAACAATTAATACCCATAGGAACTAGATAATCTCTGGCCCTATATTCATTGTACCTTGGTGTCAAAATATCAATGTAACAATCCATTCCCATGCACTAGCCACTATTAGAGAATATTCCCATAACCTATTGGTCCCCAAACATCATCTACATAGAATATTTTGAGTTTTTTTAATACAAAATGATACTTGAAACATGGAAAACTCCATCTGGGTCACTAGCATACTAGTACATATCTGTGCACCTAGGTACTCGGGCTTCCCCCGTTGTGCTTAAACAATTCAAGAATGGTACACAATTTTATTTACATATAGTAACACCACTATTGTTCATATATAAACAATGCAGTGTCTATAAACTCATTATACCACTTAAAACACACAAAAAATCATTTTTATTTTCAATAAAACATCTTCTAAAAATCTCACATTAATTTACACCCAAAACTCCTTGAAATCCCCACTTTGCACACTATATGAACACTTATAAGTCACAAAAATAGAAATTTAAGCCTAATAAAATTTTAATTAAACCCAAAAAATAGATATAGGGCATCCCCATATGAACTATGAAATGATAGGTCTAAAAAACCTCCATTTTCACAAAAAACATGACACTTAAATTTTATATGCTTCAAAAACACTGTTAAAGAATGTTTTTTATAGCATAAAACAAAGGATATAAAACTTTCAAAACTATTGTATTCATCCATAATTCATTTCAATAAAATTTACTATGTAGTTTTAGGGAACCCAAAAATGAACCAATAAAATATTTCTATGAAAAATAACCAATTTCACATGAAAAGGGAATTGAAAATAAATTTTGATTACAGATACCATTAAAACCCATTTTTGCACCAATAATAGAATGATATAAACAAAAAAATATCTTAAACACAACAATAAAAGTCACTATGATTTCATACTCATGAAATCACCTACCAAAATTATTAAAACATTCAATCCATTGTGTGAAAATTCAGTCGCACCACCGCCACACCTCAATAATGGTAGATCGAGAATAAAATTAGAAAAATGGACTAAATACCAATTTAAACCCTATGATTGAATACCTACATTACGTACATTTAAAACATCACGAATAAAAGATGAAACCCTAAGAAAATGGATGAAAAATTATTCAAATGTAAGAAGGAAGAAAAGAAACCCACTTACATGGGAGATCTTCAATAAATCGTCCCAAATCCCCCAATGGATGAATCTACAGGAAACAAAAACTAACAATGGGGTTCCAATAATGCTGAGTTTGTAATGTAGGAACTAAAATTGGGGAAAAAGTGTGAAAAATGTTGGATATTTGATGAAATAAAATTACCTATTTAAATCTAGACGAAATGTAAATGCTTAATATTTTTCGACCTAATCCGTAAAAAAAATTTGCTCCATAGAGGGGGATAAGAGAATGGGGGCGCACCATGGTTTAATGGACTCCGGTGAGAGGTGAAATCCATGAAAAATCATTAAAATTGAATAATATATTTAATAAACAAATTTTTTTAAATTAAAATTGGTTTTCAGGTAGACCAAATTCCTAAAACAAAAACCCAAATAGAACATTATTATGGATTCTTAATGGGTCCAAATTGATATGGTGGTTTTAATTGGTCAGGGGAGGGAAAATAGAAATTTTAATTGATAATAAATGTAAAAGATGAAGGATTTATAAAAAAAAAATTGTTTTTTAAATATGTAAATGGGCTAACGGTGTCACCCAAATTTTGAAAACCAACCATTTCCAAAAAAAATGCATAGGAAACCCCCAAAAAACAAGAATGTAGATCAAATGAGAAATACCATTAAAATAAGTCATGTATGTGATTGGGAAAAAGTTGGGGGAATCAGCCATGATGTGTAGACCCACATGAATGTACTTAGTGTGGGTTTATTTTCAGTATTCATTGGAAACATGATAGTTGTATGGAATTTCATTTTTACTTTTCCTATAAATGGTCATTTTCCCTATTTTGGTTTTATACATGTGTTGTTTAGTTGATAATTGATTATTGAAGTATCATGATTATATTTAATATTGATTTATATAGTTATTATACATTTATATAAAGGTTATATTCTCCCCATGTTACATATTAAACCTTAACTCATAGTCGAAAACCTCTAGCTTGTGGAGAGGCATAGTTGAGGTCATTTGGCGAACAAACTCAGGGTACTTGTATATGGAACCTAGGTCCAGAAGTAACATTATTAATATTATACATGGTAATATATAGGGGTCCTCATAGGTGTATAATCTGGGATATTTATATCATTTTCTTTTGGTTAAATATATTTTATAGGATATTTATATAGTATTTAGGTTCTTAATTATATTTTGTTTATTTTATATATATTTTATGTATTATAGTAATTATTTTTTAATATATATATATAAATTATGATATTTTGTATATATGTATGTTTTTTGGTTATGTAAATATGTTTTTGGGTTATATATTGATTTTCTGTGATATATATAATCTATAATTTTTTATGTTGTATAAATATATTTAAAAATTACACATAAAACAGAAAACATAAATTTTATCACATAAATACATAACATATAATTTTATGAAAGATGCACTGATGTGAAAACAAATAAATTTGTTTAAATTATTTTTAATACATACATGATATATATATACACTATTCATGTTTGTATGAACATATGTCTGTATAGGTGTGTGTGTGTGTGTGTGTGTCATTATATATTTTTATACATTTATACATGTGCTACGAATTATTTATATATTTATTTCTGTAGATAAATTTGTAATTATTTTTAAAAATTATTATAATTTTGTTAATATTATAAATTAACTTTTAATATATTATATCATATTACAATTAGTATATCTTTTCTATATTATAGGCGTTTAATAAGGGGAGAATATAAGTAGTTATTCAATAGGAACTATCAGAGCCTGGTCATGATGAGGTATAATATTATTGAAAACATTATCATTATGAAAATATTAAATTCCACATGTAATGTGTGGTTTCAATATAAAATAATCACTTTCCACAATAACAATATTATGTTGTTAAAATTAATTTAAAACAAATACATGAGTTTCATTGAAAACTATAAGGTAAAAAAGTTAATTTTATCCCAACGTTTGATGTATATCATTGTAAACTTTTCAAATCACATATCTTCTTATGAAAAAAATATTAAACATCAATTTTAATTTTTCAAATTTTGTTTTGAATTATTATATAACAATTATACCCATAAATGGACAAGAATGTAAATAGTGGTTTATCATGTTAAATAAAATTATATACTTCTATTGCATGAATTAAAAATAGTATAAATCCCATTATTTTCCACTACATAAATAATATAAAAAATATATAAAAAATGGAATAGAACTATGTATTCTGATATATATGATATGAGAAAAATAAATATGATTAAAATGATGCTTCGTCAATTGTGTAGGGTCTCTAAGGAATGTAACACTACATAATGGATTTGGTTTATCCCTGTTTTTATCCTTATATATAGAATATTTATAGTATAACTTTGCAAATAAATAATTAATAATACTATAAATATATATCCATTGTACAAAATATTTTAGTATAGTAATGGATTATAAATTTGGGAGACCCATATTCCTTCTAACTAAATCTAAAAAAACTATACCCTATGGTGAAAAAAATATCATCACCTCTATGACAGGGAATTTTGAATATATAAAATCCACTATAATACTTTCATCACACTAGTTCTACCTCTACTATATAATGTTAGTATAAAATGGGTAATATTGTGCTTAAAATAATCTATCATATTGTGAGGTAATATTTTTTTATATGAAATATGAAAAGTAAAAACAAGTTAAGTGGGTGAATTGACAAAGATAATATGTATCCAACATTTTCAAACTAAAACCGTCCATGTAACATGTTCTACCACCCTTAAAACACACATGTTTGACCACCAATAATTCTATCAGGTATAATCATTTAAAATATTATAAAATCCAAAAAAACTCAACTGAAACTCCATCAACCTACTAGAAAATATAAAAAATTATATTTAAAAAACTTCCATGTGATTTTAAAAAATATACATATAAAGAATGTTTTAAAAACAGATATAATTATATATATATATATGTAAATTTATAATGTTATTCCATGAATTTTATGTAATACCCACAATCATATATGTGACACACTAGATATAATTTAAAATATCATGCCTAAGGATAAGAGTTCATGTGACATCTAGCAGAAAACCTCATACAAAAAAAGATTTCAACTAGAAATAAGGTCTTAATTGATGTGATTGTAGAATATGGACTTAGTATCATAGTCTTCCCATGTTATGAAATAATAATGAAATTCAATTTTATACAGTATACAAATACAAACATTTAAGTTATTAACAAAACCACTATGTATATCCAAAATCATGTGTTTTACAATGCCACTCTAGTTATAAATTTTTTTTATTCTAGAATAAATATCCCATTTACAAATATATTTATATCTTAGAAATTCAAAAATTAAAAAACAAATGAAAAATCTAGTGGTACATTTCTTCCAATATATCAAAGAATAATTCCAATGAGTCCCATCAATAACTTCAATCTCTTATTATAGAACATTTTCCACTACATTCACCATGATCTATAAAAAATGTACAAATATGTGAAGTTCTTGAATATTTTATGAGTATATATAATTAGTTTAATATCAACAATAAACATACCAAATTTCTTTTAATGTACTATTCATGCATATTATATGGTGCGATAAAACTTTTTAAAGTAAATAATAACATCCACTAAGTTAGTACGCACTATACCACACCATGGAACTCAACCATATATATTTGACTAGTGATAGTGTATCAATCTTTTCATCCCTGAATTTGATATAATGGAAAATAAATAATAAATTATGTTTTATTGGCTAACTCCATTGGTATGCACATACCCCACTCATTATGTCAGGTGGACCTTACTGGTCAGTTCTACCCCTACTGGTCACACCCCACCTACTCCACTAATACGAACTACCCCACTAGTCAAACCTAACTATCCCCATTGGAATACACTAAATCCCTGATCACACATAAATAACACCACAATTCAACATTTATCTCCAAATTATTATTCACTAATACCTTTTATTTTTCACTTACCCCACTAGTAAAATTTCATTAACCCCACTAGTTTATACTTTCTCCATTGGTAAAATATTACCCTACTATTTTTTCACCCAGTAACCCTAAACTACTAACACATAGATTATCTATCGTTACATATCCATAAATAAAATTATAGAAAAATAATTTAATATTATTTTAAAATATACCTATGCTTTCATATTTCATCACATCAAACTCAAATATTCTCATTTCATAACTCCTATGGATGAAATATAGCCATAACATTCAATTCCCCATATTCTATTAAAACTATTAGTTGCACATTTAAATACCAAATTTTTCAATACCATATCAAATATTTATTCATGTATTAAATCCATCATTGAATCAGCCTACCTTCATAATAGTTGTAATCCATACCCCAAGTGGATATACTCATTCATTTAGTTTCTGTTTCCCCATAACCCATTTATTGTTTCTTTAACTCCACTAATAATTCCGTTCACAAGAATAAAGACAATAATAACGTCACCAAATATGAAATATTTTATATTGAACTTTACTATTTACAAAACAATTCTTTCCCTAATACATAAAAAATAAATTTACATTATTCATACATAATTTTGAAGTCATGTATAAACAATACAAATAAAGGATATTGATAAATAACAACCAATTAGTGTGGGAAACGAACAATAAACAACTTCCTCATGTAATACATATTGTTGGAGGAAAACCACCACAAATGGGATAATGATATCTTCAGAATTGATTATAAAAATCAAACTAGACTTGTAGACAAATTATGTTGGACCCCGGTTCATTGTTGATATTTGAGCCCCAATTTTAATAGTTACCCTCTATTTAATGCTATTTTTCTATATTTTTAATTTGTGTAATGGTTTTAATGAATATTAAAATAGTCACACATATAACCATGAAATAATAACATCCCATTTATGAATAATTATATATATGTAATAATGACAATTCCCATCAATAAATAATCATTAATTTATTATTTTAATCATCCACTACCTCAATTATTATAATTGGGTTGCCTAAATGATAAATATTTTTGAACCATACAAAAAATAAATTTTTTCCTGATCCAAAATTTATCCCCCAAACCTGATTTCATATTATTTATTCCCATGGTTCAACCTTAAAAAACGAATACAACATACAATAAATTGGACAATAAGGAATCAATAAAAACCTAATATATACCTAAGTGAATTATAAATAGGCCCCCAATAACATAAATCTATAAAAAATAATCAAGTTCCCAAATAATGAAAATTAAATTGAAAATGATAATTCTAGTTAATCGAGTAAAATAAAGATTGAAATTATTACATTAAAATATAAATTCAATTATGAAGGTTATTTAAAACCCACGAGAATGATCTAGTCATATGTAGTGTGATGAATCAAAATTCCATAGTCTATGTACCTAGCCATTTAACTCCATAAGTCTCCAAAAATTAATTAGTTTCCTCCCCATCACATCATACACTATTACCCACTAGAGTAGCTTATTTTTCTACTGACTATCCACATAAGAAAACACATGTTCATTTAGTCTATTTTTTTACACACACACACTGTTGGATACATCCTATGAGAAACCCTATCGTGGACACTACTCCAAGACTAAGACCAAAAACAATGGGGTTCTAATCATGTATTATCTTCAAAATAAAGAAAAATATTCAGTCATGTTTATTAAATATTTTTCTTTTTTATGTTAAACTATTTCAGATATTTTACACCGCCCTTAATGAAAAATTTCCTCATCGTGATCCCCAAAACTCCAACCCATGTAATGCAACTCTTATTAGGAAAGCTTATTGGACATTATAAATTTTTTCATGAAATTAACATCATCTATCTATTAACCGATTCATCTAACACCATGGGTCTCTATTAATACCTTGGATTCCTTCATTGTACACTATATACTATTACCCGCTATGATTACTTATCTGGTTAATCACTATCACAATTAGAAAAACAATGTTCATTCGGTGTAACATTTTGAATTTTAATTTACAATTTTGAATGGTTGTTGCACATAAGATATATGATAAACTCTTTTTCATGAGTAATTATTGCCACTTCAATACTTTACAATATTATTAATCTCATGTATCCTTTTGAATTCGATCATATTATGACTCTATAATGAGTATGAGGTATATTATTAAAATATTTCATCTTGATTATATAGTTTCAAATTAAAAAACCCACTCCTAGTGAAATTAAATGGATTTTATCTATTTTTTTATTAATTATTTGGGAAATGTTTGAGAGAAGGCACTGAGAAAACATGTAATTCCGAGGCCCGGTGTTCCTGGAACCATTCGTTGAAAAATGTTCTGTTTTAAAAAGTGTGTGGGGTGTTTTTCATTAAATCATGAATAACGCCAAAACATGTGTATTAATCAAAAAACTGATGGCACTATTGCATTCATATTAGCTTCTTTACCTTAGGAGGGGTCCTATCATTGTCCATTGCAGGTTGATCTTGAATGTTAGTTTTTGGATGTATCAGTAATGAAATATATTATAAAAATATTTTATTTAAACATAGATAATCATTTTCTTTATATTAGAGTATTTCTAGAATATAATGTCATCATGATAACTGTGGAATCCCCCTCATACATGTAAACGGAAGTTCTCTCAATGACGACAACAAATTGGAGATCAGAATATGGTTTGATGATTGATGGATCGATGAAAGATGACAATGCAAGATCACCCTTCGCTAATGACCGAACCAAAAACAAGTAGGTCTTTGTTTCTTTTTAAATATTACTCATTAATAAATTTCATTATGAACATAGACCAAACCACAAACAGGTTTATCTGTAGTTCGATAGATCTAGCAAGATAGTAAATTACTATGGGGTTTAATGCAAAAAGATATATTTTATTGCTTTCTTATTCATTAATCCTTTTAATAATGAATAATATACACTGACAAGAACAAAGAAAAAGATCCCACCTTAGGGTAGTTTGGTGCTCATACCTTTCACCCATTCTTCGTTCCATTGTCATTGAAACCCCCATGGATGTGGTTCGACATATTTTAGTGTCTTCAAATGTGATCAGACCCCCGAATTAATGGAAAGGTGAATCAATGCCCAAATTAGTGAATATCATGACCTATAGATAAAGCATCAAATATGAACTAATGTCCCAAAAATTCAGGCAGGTCGACGACCAGTGTTAGTGATAGTGACCGGAGGTCCATAGGGGTGCAGAGAACCGATATGGTATAAAGAAAGAGCCAACTTCATTAGGAGGCCTAAGAAACAAAAGGCTGATGGTGATGGGTAGCAGGAACACGACTCAATTCCGAATTGAAGGAGCCCGTGACAAGGAGGCTGCAGGGTAGGCAAAGTGTCGGGCTAGCTACGTGGAACACGACATGACACCACATTAACATGGGAGGCATGCAGTCAGGCTAGACCACATATGGAATAGCAAGCCAACCCACAGCATGGTAAGGGTCTAGGGAGAGTTGGGCCAAATTAGGTCGGGATAGTCGGTTGGTTGGGCCCAATACAGTAGGTCGCATCAGACTGAAATTGACCCCATACAAACCATTTTAAAAAATAGGCATAGCATTCAAAAATTGTGTCAATTAGAAAATTAATTTTTGGTGTTGGGACCCTTGTGATAAGAATGTATTTTTGAGATATTTTTAATGAGTTTATATGGAATTGCATATACAAATTGATGCTTGAAGAGTTGGTTATACCATAATGAGTGTGATATAAGAAGAATCATGTAGTTGTATGTGAACTTGAGACTATGTGTCTTATAGAGACTTTGTGTATTATAGAGACCGGGTTCCTTAATGAGATTGTGTGTCTTATCAAGACAATGTGTCTTATGGATATTGTGTTCATTATCGAGACTTGGTGTCTTATGGAGACTAAGTGTCTTATAGAGACTGTGTATCATATATACACTTAATGTCTTTTAAAGACTGTGTGTCTTAAGAAACATGATAGATGATCCTAGGTTACTACAATAGACTTATACGTGTGTGAGTTGGTTGGACATCATGTATTTAATTTTTGGAAACATTATGTATTTCCATTGTTTTATAATTTTTTTATCTCATTGTGGTTTTATTTTTCTACATCATAGTGTTATTCAATTGTGGTTTCTGGGTGTCCTACTGAGTTTTATTTATCTCACCCATGCATATGATTTTCTCGCATGTGTCATGTATTAAGTAGATTATTGTTTCTTTGCTGATAAACTATGTGGAGCTAGACTAGGTGGTTCTTTTAGAGATCAAACAAATGAGGTGTGCTCTTACATCTTTAGATAATCTTCATACACATCCCCTCAAGGTATGGCTTTCTACAGATGAGTTTTAGAATCGTGTTCATTCACATTTAAAAACTCTAAATTTTTTGGGCTTGAATTATTGTCCTATTGAAACTCTTGTATTCCAATATCGTACTATGTGGTTGGAATCTTACTTTATTCATTCATTTTTTACAGTGTTTTTAAAATTTATCATTTTTTAGCTTGTAGATGTGTGTGTATGTACGTGTACTATAGAAAATGCCTCCCATTTATGGGATTTTCATTCATAGTGATAGTCACCATCCACTAGAATATCAGACATTGGAATATGGTAGTCACAAAATTGGCCTCTCTGGTATGGGTTGTGACCAAGTTGTATCAAAGGCATGTTAGTTCTACATAAGGACCGGGAGTCTGTGATGTTGGTTTGGGGAAACAATGTTTAGTGTTTCACAAATGGATTGCAAGCCCAGGAATCCATTTTTGGTGTTGCAGATGATGTATCCCAACACCATTACTCTAGATAGATTCTTTTTGACTCGGTACCTGAAATAAATGGTTGTAGGTAAAACAGTTGTTCTTGTATTACATGGGTTTTGGGTGTGTTCTCATGTCCTTATTGAGTCAGATCACCTGGTATACACTATTCTCCATGGTACAACTTGTTTTACTTCAGGATGCATCCATACATACTGAAATCCAAGATTCAATTTCATGATATTGTGGATGATCTTCCTAGTAAAGACGTGTCATTATATAGATATGAACCATAGATGACACCTCATGGTGGTTTACTAGTGATACCACCACCTATCGAGAAACATTTACCACCAGAGATACCAGTTTATGATGAATGCATTATTAAATCAGTTCATGAGTTATAGAGTCAACAAACTCATAAGAGTTTAGATAATACATACACCCAAGTAGCTGAGGATTGGTTGGATGTAGTTACACATGTCTTGTACCTTGTTATGTCACCATCTAACCATATGACAGTCCTAGCAGTGAGTCATATTTTGTGAACATTGTGTTGATGGTGGTCTTAGTGACAGAGAAACATGATGAGGTGACTCTAATTTGGGAATAATTAGAGTGTTTCTTCAGAGATGGATCCATTTGAATTCTTGAGTGACTGAGAAACATAGTAGTTTTAATTACCCAAACTAATCTCGTCTTGGAGGTGTTCTAAAACACTTTCCATAAATGGATTCATAGGGATCCATTTGTATTCTTGAGTGGAAACTATTATAGTACAATAACTCAACTATAAGAAGATGAGGATCTCATCCTACTATGATGTAAATTGAGCATTATCTCAACATATCCTCAAATGTATTGATATTACAAAGAAATATTCCATTATTTTGTGGGTGATAATTGATTTTGATCTTTTAAATTTTTTTAGGATATGTTTGAGACTCTTCTATAATATATTGGTAAATATTGGATATTAATCAAATACAATTGATAGGGGTATTCCATACATCCTCAAAACATCTCTAATTTATATCCTTGCAAGATGATCAAATCATAAGTATTATTCAATAAAAATTATGTTCTCTATATTTCTATAATGATCCATCACAACCCATATATAAATAGTTTCTCTTGATATCTTTGGAATACCGAGGACAATGTTAATTGTGATGTTTTTCCATTTCCATATAGGTATGGGTATTGGTTTCATCATTCCATTGGATTTTTTTCTGTTATCACTTGATGTCATAATCTACATATTTATGAATATTTCGTGTTCTAATTCTTTATATTGTCCCACAAATAGTGTTCATATATATATTGATACATTTTTGTGCTTCATTGGTGGATGGAGAAGGTTGAGTTGTGAGCATCATCCATCAGAACCTCTTTTATCTCATGATTTTATGGTATACATATTATTGACCAAAATCTCATTACTACTCCTTCCTTAACATTAGAATCTCTGTATTTTTATTTTCATATAGTTTCCACTTTCATCATAATTAACACATAATCTCTTTGATAATCCTTCAACCTATCAAGAAAATTTGATTGAGAAATAATTTATAAAAGAATTGATGATGCCCCTTTCTTTATGATTCTGATTTTTATACATTCCAAATATAATAATATCATATCCCCCTCATTTCACATCAATGATTTAATTACAATATCCTTTCAAAATATATCATATACCACATTATTTTATTCCACATAATGATAGTTAACTGAGTACTCATATTCCTTGTTTATCTCTAACAACTTTCTTTGGTTCACAATTATCTTTTTTTGTGTGAATATATAATTGTGGGTTTTTTAGTCTGTATGAAATATACATTTATACCTAAAGAGATAATTCTTCCATATTTTCAATGACAATATAATTGAATTCAACTATATATCATTCATTGGGTAGTTCTTTTCATGAACCTTCAACTAACATAAATAAAAATCTATCACTTTGTCATTATTCTGTAACACAAATCACAATACCTTCTTCAATGAATCACTATATACTATGAAATGTTATCCCCTTTAGTGTTGTGTGAGTATAGGTGGAAGACCATAAAATTCCATAGGAAACACATCAGTGTATTTCAGATTAATCGGAATGTCTTAAAGGATGATTCTTTATATATACTCAATCATTTGAGTTAGAAATTATTGGACATAAGGAAATAATATCCATTTTTTATATTTTAGTTCTAATGATGAATCATATTCCTGGTTGAACTTGTACAGAATCAAGAGTCGATTCATTATACGAAGATTGATTTCCTTATCTCAGTAATTGATGTTGGTTCTATATAAGCTAAGATAATATATTCCCAGAATTGCATCTAATCCACAAAAGGTAATATGACAAGAATGTCGAGGATATACAACCCATAAATTTTGTTATGGGGGGATTTAGATAATTGGGATTCAATAATTTACCCTTTTTTATTTTCACCAACAACTATACTATTTTTATTTTTAGAGATTTTTTAATAGTTATACTAAACATTCATGATATAAAGGAATGAGTATAACAATAAAAAAAATAACATTCAGTATTATTGTTAGAATAACTAGCATAACTACAACCAATATGTCTTCAGGATCTACCCCAATGGGTTTGAAGGAAAATATCTTCCTTTTAGCCTTGGAATTCATTGGTTATCTCTGAAAACCCTTGGCTTAGTGTATTGGCTCTGCAAGATTTATTTTTTCTTGTAGTTGAAGCAATGAGAAATGCATTTAGAGTTGGCTGGAGAATTCCTTTCCTCCATAAAATTATAGGGTTTCTCATTTAATCAATAACTAGAATGGTTCCATTATTTCCTACACATAATCCATTTCCTCATACCCCATAGGAAATTTCTAGGGTGATTTCTTTCACAGCTTTCATAAGCAGGATGTTGAAATTTCATGGAACTATTTTATTTCTCCATCATGCTTCTAGAATAAAACTTTACATACCAATTATTATCCCTTTGATTCCATTAATATTCCATTATCTACATTTCTAGTTTTAAGTAACATCAGTAATTTCCTCATAGCTATCAAAGTATTGGTCCCCTGGAACATTCATAGACTTGGTTTTATCACACTAAAGATCTGGTAAACCTTGCTTTTGAGGGTAATGATAAACGCAGATGAATATCATCAAATTCTTGTGATGACTTCCTTATATGAACTAATAAAATATTTGTATTTCATTCATATGGTAATGAAAATCCCTTTCTATTTTATGTTAGGGAGGTCGAGGAAAATATTTATTGAAAAACATTTTTTGGAATTTCTTACTCCCCATCACTTGAAACTCTTCCTCAAGCATCGTATTATTAATCAATGTGAACCAATTATCATCTTATCACATGAAATAACAATCAAAAAATATAATTTTCTCTTGTTTAGAACATTTATGAATTGATAAGTCCTTCTTAATGACGGTGATCCTTTATTCTGTGATTAAGTAATTAGATAATCTATTGAAATTTGTAGGACATTATCACATAATGATCTCAATTGCATCATGTTATATCTTATAGATATATGGATGATCTTATTGATCTATGTTTCTATCCGGACCCCCTATCATCTGAGATAGTATCATCATAATGTTCTTGATTCCTTCTCCAATTAGGTTGGGAATCTCATTACAGTAATCATCATATTGCCCTTCACAATGATTTTTTGCCTGATTCCTTATATTTTTGGCCAATTTCTAGAATAATTGGAAATTTTTGGGATTTTCATTTTAAACCTATGAAACACATAAATGGGAGTCCAAATACAATTGAGTGATAACTAATAAACGACATCTATTTCCTTAGCATATGAACTTTTTAGCATAGGTCTGTGTTATCCATTATCTATATTCCAACATATATTCTTATCTATATTTTTTGTTCAATTAATAATGGATCTTAATTAGAATAGAAATTTAATAAATAAGATCCCATAGGAATGTGAATACATTTGTGCATCAAAGATCATTTTCATTCAAAAGATCCCTAATGAGTCTATCTAAAAGCATTGTTTTCAGGTTTTACACCTATGTATATTTGTGTTATAGCCACATCCACTTATATTATCAAGTTAAGGAGGTATTTTCTTGATAAACCACTAAATATATACAATAAAAAATATATTTATTCGTTCTTATAATTTGTCTTATTCCAATTTCCTTTAGAATATTTTTTTAATCTTAATATGAAGAAAAACATAATTATCCTTTGTTACAATCTATGACAACACATTTCTTTATTTAAAAATAATTCATGATTCATTAAATAATGTTACACAATCGAAAACCCAAAATACTGATAATTACATTGTATTTGTGAATTATATACATCACAAAACATCATTAAATAGGAAATAAGACATATTTATTGTAAACTTAATTAATATTCCCATACCTGAAACTACTCGAGATAACATGGGGACATATATAAGAAAGGGGTGAAATGTAAAGCCTTGTAAGGGATTAATCATTTAATAACCTGAATAGGTTAATAAATTTTATAAAAAAAAGATTATAAATGGGGAATAAAAATAATTGATAATCACAAAGATGAAAAATAAGGCATGATATAGAATTATAATCATAAATGAACCATGAAAAATATTTCAACAACATAAAACACTACATCATAAACAATGGACAAGGATAACATCCAAGACATCATGATAGATGAGGTAAAATAATTTAATCCGGTTAACCCCTTTTCCTAAAATGAAATCCCATGATATGAATCATTACCTAATGTATTTTAGTGATTTATAATTTCGAGCTCACCCATCACTATCATTTCATTCTCATACATAATCCTATTACATATATAACAAAAAATGAATGAATTCATCATATTATTTAATTACACAATCAAGTAGTTTGGAATAAATACATTATTGCACCAATTCAATGAATTATAATTTTATAATGTTGAACACCATTAATAGGTAATTGATATGGTATTTACTACATAATTCATTTGGCATGTAAAATTGGTGTGAAATTCCGACAACATAACATTGTCACATAAATATGAATAAATTGGGTTGATTGGAGATAAAGTGTTATATAATCATTTTAATGTAAAAATATCATTACATGGGAAATGAAAAGAAGTTTACCAATATTTTAAATTTGAAATATTAGGCATAAAATAATGAAGAAACTAGAATAAAGAAGAGAAGGTGATGATCCCTTATTTGAGTGTGTTACACCAAATTCTTGGTATGAACTACATGAGTGATTGGGATTCCATGGGATGAATATAGAGTGAGTAGGGAAGATTAAATATGTTCTTCGTGGATTTTGAGTGAAGATAAATTGGATCTTGGTTGGTTTTATATTGGAAATGTCTTGGGGATTCGTTATTGTTTCTCCAAAATTGGTTTTAGAATCCATATAAATAAATAACCTAAACCTCAAACCACCAAATGTTTTCCCATGGTTTCAAAAAAATGGGAGTTTTATTAATTATTTTATAATTACATAGGTCGAAAATAATAAAATTATAATCTTTCATATGGGGTAGTGACTCATAGTTTTAATGAAATTATTTTAAAACCTTAGAATATATTATTGGTTTTAGAGGATTAATAAAGGATTTCTAAAATTAATAAAACAAAAATAAATTCATATGATGTAAAATGGTCAACGTATATATGGTCCCAGACACCATTTATTATATTTATTAGATCACTTTTGGGTCATCATGATGTCAAAATACACTATGTAATTATGATATATTTAGTTTTTATCTGAAAAGTTGAATGTCTCAAAAAATTATGTAAAATTATCCATTAAATAATTTATATATTATTATTCCAAAAATATTTTTTAATTTGTAAAAGTAATTATATATATATATATATATATATTAATTTTTACTTTTAAAATAATAATCGTCATTTACGGCGAAACGTTGGGTTTTTTGACGATAATAGTTTTTATCTATTATAAAAATTACATCTAACATATAAAAATAATATAATAATTTGTATTTATAAAAATCTAATCTATAATAATATTTTATTAAAAAAATATTTATTTCAAAACCCATTAATTCATCAAAATAATTTCATTAATAGAATTTTATCATTACCCAGAAATACAATTTTTTATATCTAAATAAAAATAATTTACAAAATAAAAATAATTGAATAGAAATATATTAATAATTATAAAAAAATAGTCCGCAAACTCAAATTTCTTGGGACATGATATTTATACATTTAATACAACATAAGTCTACCTAAGAGTAAGGTACATGACAGTTAGCGTTTTTTGTTGAGGTTTGGAATATATGGTTTGGGTACTCATCTCAATGAGCTATACCTTTCCCCCTTAAGAGATTCAATCATTCATAATTTATTAGATCTTATCTCGTACTAGGTCAATGGATAATCACATTGATGTTATATCCCACAGAATCACAGATAAATGGGCTTCATAGGTTATGATCCTACTAGATATGGCCATCACATAGTTTTGATTTGTCAAATAGAATCATTAAAACCATATATCAATAATAATCTGTTGATCACTATTCAATGACTATATTAACAATGGTAATTTGGATTAATGGTAAATTAAATTTGATTAGATATAATAAAATGAAAATAAGTGTATGTGTTTTCTATAACATCATTACATAAGAAGATATATAATTAAATCTCAATTGGGATTTTATTTATATTATTCTGGATCATTACACCCTTTCATCATAGTGTGTTAGTCGTCAATATATGGAGTGAAACCCCCTAATCATTATGCATGCCATTAAAGGGATTTCATCCTCTAAAAGATATTAATCCCCCTTCTGTGTGGAGTTCAGTGATGGGATGTGGGCCATCCAAACAGATTCTTGTGGGGTTACTCATGATTAATGTATTGGATATAGATCCCCCTTAGTCAGGGAACATAATGACGAGGCAATATCCTGCCACTCTGTTTCTTTTCTGGGCATACTGGTCTCTCAACAACAATTATTGGACCACCGAAGACAGTTCCCCCACAAGTGTAGAGCATAGTAACAAGGTTCATTCTCCATAAAAGTATAATTGTGTGGATGAATGTGGGTTTGGAAACTAGATAGAAACCATAGAACTACAGGATAAATATTGACTTTTAATGGGTAAATGTGTATAGAGATCTCCTTTATCTCAAACTTTTATTTTTAGGAGCATGTTGGTTCAGTTTGTCATTATCCTCTTTCTTAAGGGTTGAGATGACAGTTGAACCTTTTTTGTTTCAACTTTTATGTTTCCAGGGAACTAACTATATTCTAACATACTCACCCATGTATTGGAGTTTAATGCTTTAGTGGAGAATTTTTTATTTGATAGAAAGATCAATGATGCTTTTAGTCAGATTAGATTCGGTGGAGCATATAAAATATTCTTGCACACTCTGTTTTGTGTTTATACAAGGAGATTATGATTCAAAATTACTATAGTCTCCATTTTTCTAGTAATTTATAGGTTTAAACATCACTTTGTGGCCATGCATTAATTTTTCCCCTTTATCATTTATGTTTTATACTTTTATACATTTATCATTTCCTTGAAGATATTGCATGAATGTTATAAAATGAATATTTTAGGATTATATTATATTTCTACATTGTTTCATGAGAATTTTTATTTTCATGAATACATGAAATTTGGATAAGGAGAAAAATATTACTTTTTTCTACTCGGTCCGTGTATCTTTCTTATGACCTATTATAGGTGGTCTAGGCATTATGAGACGGAACATACTACAAACCTCAAGGGACCTAGATTGATGGTCCTTGATATATTTGAATCAAATGATTTTTTTTTCTAAGTCATTTTTTGTTATACCTCTTAGTGATAATTGGTTTGGGAATATTGGGCAACAGAATTTGGATGTCTTGAGATCGGATCTCAGGCCAAGGAACCAAGTGATGGTTTAGTAGCTGATGTTTCCATATGTTAGGACTCCATC
Source organism: Viscum album (assembly GCA_963277665.1). Classification (NCBI taxonomy): domain Eukaryota; kingdom Viridiplantae; phylum Streptophyta; class Magnoliopsida; order Santalales; family Viscaceae; genus Viscum; species Viscum album. The sequence goes on along the minus strand of OY728125.1, from coordinate 1,912,677,601 downwards.
AATCTTCTTGTCGATTGGGCTTAATAATACATAAGTTTTCAGTATCCAAGGGTTCATTCATCATATTGGATAGGGTTTCTTGACTTAAATTTCCTTATTAATCTCTCTCTCTAAATATTAACATTGAACATGGTATATATTAATTAATTTTTAAATACATCTAGAATAATATACAGATAGGATTATGATATAGTGATATGACGAAGACTAGTTAAAAAATGGGTTCACATTTTAGGGAAATTTTCATGAAGTTTATATTCAATTTTGAAATATGTATTTTCTTCCACTTTTTGAGTAGTTTATACATCCACCTCTAGTGTACGGGATGGTAAATAAATTATTTATATGGTAGCCAGTAGATCTATCATGTTAGGATGAAAGAACACTAATGATTAGTGTGTTATAAATGATACAATGGTAGAGATAGATTAGGTATCATGTTGAACTAGACCACTGATAAATGGAAGATTGGATCGAGGAAGTGGTGCGAGTTTTTCAATGATTGTTCTTTACCGTATTATATGGTTTCGCTCATAAAAATCACTCTTTAAGGATACATAGTCATTTATTGTGGTACATGAAGAGAATAAACCTATGAGATTTTTTATTTTTGAGCTGTAGAGATAAATTTTTTCTCGTTATCATGGTGTACACTACCCTCTTATCATGTGTTATAAGAATAACATGAGCATATTTTGAATATTTTTTCTTGGTTGGGACCCCACCTCATAGTGGTTATGGTCGTGGGAATTCTCTAGGGTGACGTAAGGCATTAGTAGGACCTTCTATCAATAACATTTGATTTGAATTAATACATACAGTGAAGATGGAAACTCCACCACCCATTAGGGGATTTTTGGATGTGACTTAAAATCCAAATGATGAGTCAGTTCCTCCAAAAACAAATAGTTTTGAGCTGTGTTGGATGAGTTCCTTTTTCTTGTAAGTATGATGAGATTTTTATTATTCTATGGTGTTTGATAGATAAATGGTGAGTGAATAGGTGGTCAATGGAAATGATATATCTTTAGACATTATGAGTTTGTGACATATATAAATCATGAGGGGTTTTTGGTACAAAATAGGACAATCTATCGTAGATTTATTTTTTGTACACAGTCAGAAGATATATTTAAATGAATTTATCCATTTTTCAAGGTCTATCCAAACATGTGGAGCTTCATTTTATCTTTAACCTTGTTATTGGAGGATCTTTAATATATGTTATGTTATAACACTCATCTTGTGAAAGTATGACCTGGCCCTGAGATGAGAGAGATCCTCATGTGGGATATTTTTGTAAGGGAGGTGAATCAATATGAAGACATCATCATTATGGAATTGCTACATACTTTACATACCATGATTATAGAATCATTTGAGGGTTCCATTGAGTCTATTATCATTGGATGAAATTTTCATTCTTTTTTGAGAAGGAATCCTAGGTAGAGTATGATGATTTGTTTTGTGGATAGAATATATTTTACCAGTTGGCTGGTATGACCCTTAGAGTAGTAGATTCCATGAACTATTAGTAACTTCAATTTTTATGGATGGTTTTGGACATGTGTTGATAATCTCTCAATGTGTCAGATCTGGTTTCTGGTTTTCCCTTAATAGTATATGTCTAATTATGAATGGGTGTGATAGTGGACCAAATAATGGTTGTTGTATTGCATTATTGGAAAACGCTAAAGATCATTCCCAAAGTATATAGGTCTATTAGTTTAGTATATTACTATATGAGTTGTGGTCTATTATTTCTAGATAGTGTCCCCTTTTACAACCTTAGTATATAAATTGTTTATTTTAAAAAAACTGAGTAGTGTTAGGGAGCCTTCAAGTTATTAAGGTTGATGTTGACTACTTATTTAGTGTTGATATTCCTTGGGTAAGGATTATAGTACATTGTGTTTTATGATGACTATAGCGCTAGGATTAGATTCTTGTTCATGAAGAGGTGGGAAGCGTTATCTTAGGGGTAAAATTATTTAATACATAGAGATCCAAATTGTGTGACCAACTCAGTTATGGAAATGATATTCTCCACTCAGGAGATGCATAGATAGTATCTTTTAAGAGATTAATTCATGGTTCACTCATACCAACATAATCTTATATTCAAAATCACTCATATAGATCATATGCTAAAATATGGAATATGGTTGGATTTCATGAAGGACAATAAATTTTAAGTAGTTTTTACACCTAAGAAGCGAAATTTTTTAGTCGATTCCCCTATCATGAAATCGTGTTCTAGCTTTGTGTTGGAGGTGTCTAACCAGTTTGATTAATTACATCTAACACTTGTTTAGTAGTGGAATGAAATATATCATCCATAAATGGAGGTGAAACTTCTTCTTCTTTCACATGTGATAATGGATTAGTTGGAATGAATAAAAATTGAAATTCAGTATAACCATATATCCTTACGATATAAATTAAATTTATTTTTTGATAGATGGGAGTATTTTATCCATTTATAAGGATAGATACTGGTTTCGATCATGTTGAGTGTTGCGGTGATCAAGTCATTCCAATCATCTTCCTTGGCATGAATTATCGGTGTGGTAAATTGATATAAGGAAATTAATCAGACATTTTGGTATGTTAATGTTAATATGAGAATCATCAACATTGCCTCTTGGTGTCTTACATGATAGCAAGTAAGGTTCAAGGATCTTATTCTAATGGGTTTAGCCCAACCTCTTATTATCTTAGAATATAAGTGTGTTGAAATATCGATGAATTTTAGGATGAGTATTTAACATACAGTGATATTCCTCAATTCAATCAAGGTGACTTTTGGCATATTCACTTTGTCACAAAACTATCTTACCATCTTTGAGAATAACTATGTTGTGAGTTTGAGGATTTTTCACAAGTGGGAGATTATTTAGCATTATGGGTTACCCATGGGGATCCTCTATGAACAAGATTTTATATTTAAATTATTGTTTTCAAGGGCACTACAATAGGGTTTTTAGACCTAGTTATAGATGAGTACGAGATCTTACCCCTCGAAGAAAGGGAATACCTAGAAGACCACATAGATATTTCTATTTTACTGAGATCTTTTGTATTATAATTAATATAGATATGGAAGGATTAGTCGTATTTGGTGTATAATTATAGTAATAAGAGATATCACTCCACTGTTATTATATAAATTTTCAATCCCCAAAATTAGAGAGCATACAAATAACCCTTTTTCCTATAATGAGATTGGTGATATATCTCTGGTTGTGATAGAGATTGTAAAAGAAATGATAGTGAAGGCTTATGTGATTCGTTTGCATATGAGTGTATCCTATATACAATTGCAATCATATGTTTATCAGTGTTTTGGGACTTTGGATTCCATGTATGAAGAACATTTTTTATTGATATTATCCACATGATAGGGATCACAACTACTTTTTTGAGGAAGTGATAAATCCAGGAGGTTCGTAAAAATGTTTCAATACCTGAAGATGTTTTGTAAGGTATTTTAATATATTTACTTTAATTGTAGTTGGATCTCTTTCAATATGTAAGAAATTTTTATCTTATAATTATGTATGTTTTGGACCCATCATGTGTCATTAACTATGATAATATGTGCATTGGTGATGGATCCACCTTTATAGAATAGATGGTGTTGATTGAGGACTAATTTGAGAGGAATATGCATTGATGGACCATCCCTTTTTTTGAGTTCTTTGGTAGATTTAGTTCATGGAGGATAGATACTATGATATTTATAGGTTCCTATGGGATTAGAACCCTTAAATTTTTTTATATATTATTATTTTAAATGTATTAATCATTTAAGGAGGGGATAATGTTAAATATCTAGTTTCACTGGATTATCCCTATAGTGATTTCCTTGAATATATATATGGATTTTTCCTCAATGTCGGCACTTTTTTTGGTATCATAGGTCTATGTAAATAATATATTGAAATTAAATCTGAAATACTAATTAACGTTCATTCATAATTTCCAAATTATTTGTTTTCGATTGAATGTGACCTTATACGGGTAATTAGAGAATGTGGATATTTCTAAAATGTTTCATTTATTCTTGGTGCAAAATAAGAATGGTCGACATTGGGAGTTTGGAGAAAAGAGATCATATGTGGGAATGAAAAGTTATTCAGGTTTTTTAATTAATTAAAATAATTATTCCAATATCCCACCCCTCCCATTTTCCATCCCATTAACCAGATGAATGTAGAGGGTTTTTCCCTCAAATTATGGTGGAACCAGGGGTAGGGAGGATGTTCTACTAGAATTCATAGTTGACTATTAATGACCCTAATAGGGGAGGATATGTGATTAATTGGGGGGAAAGGGGGGATTTAGCGGTTTTAATGGATTCCCCATATGGTGACCCATTCTTTAATATATAAATATGACATCTTTTTAGATAAACATTCATTACATTACACAAATCTGTGCATGAGGATCATAAAGGTATAATTCCCTTGGAAACATGGAAAAATGAAAATATTTTTCATATATGAACCAAATCATGTCCCTCTATGTTTATTATAATTGTATCCATTCTCATACATATCATACATAATAAATTTATTCATAACCCATTGAAATGAAACGTAAGAATGAGTGATATCATATTCTTAGAAAGGGTAAAAAGGGAGTCACATAAAAATAACTCATGAAAATAGGTAGGTTTCATAAAAATTTTATTATATTATAAACAGTGGAAGAGAAAATAGTTTCATAAAAAACATATCATCATAAACATAAACCATAATGAGAAAGAATTATAATATTACCCTAGTTTATATACATAATAATTCATAACTAACATCAAATGATATCATATTAAATAAATTTTTTTTCAAATTCAGATCATTCATTTCATCAGGAAAATAAAATTTATTTAAAAACAACATTTTAAAAATATTAAATCAGAAAACTATTTTTGGAAATCCCTTTATTTTTAAATAACATTAGAACATATAAAATATGGTTTAAATATATCTTAAAACATTTCTTCGAAAATATTACATCCCAAATTGAAAAAATAACAATTAAAAATATAAAACATTTTCAAATTCCTTTAAATTGAATTTTTTTTAAATCTTATAATTGTATCATCAAATAAATTATGTTTCATGATAGTAGATAAATCCATTAATGTCTTTCACATTAAAACAAATTTCCCTTTCATGTTTTTGGTAAAATCCAAATAAGCAATGTTTGGAAAATGACAGGACTATTCATTTCAAAATATGTTATAAAAATTGTAACATGGGTAAAAAAGTATTACATAAATAATATCTAGAATATAATGAATTACCAAATAAATTTTATAACATGATTTTGGTATAAAGTGTTATTGTCTGAAGTTATAAATTAAGAATATTTTTTAAAAAATCATTCTATTAAACTCTTGAGTATATAAAGGGACATAAATGAATGGGAAAAAATTATCGAGACATAACCAAATGATAATTAAATTAATTGGTTTTTTTATCTGGGTGATAATATTTTATCATTAGAATCATAATCATAGACAATCTTGATAAATTGTGCCATTACAACATAAAATATTTACCACTTTGGTGACATTGATTTATATGCATCATGAAGGTATAACATTAAACCAAACATAAAATTTAATGAGAATAAATAAATTCATGTTATCACCTATAAACATGTATTGATAATCCTTTAATCAAATAAGATATATGTATAAGTGGACATATCTATCAATTAAGGAAAACTAGTACATCAATCTGTTTCTACTTTGGGACTTGCATACTGTAAACCCCAAAAAATTAGATCCTAAAATAGAAATGTAAATAAAGAAAAACTTAATTATAATAATAATAATATAAATTCATGGTTTTTATATGCACCGTATTAGATAATAACCTGGTGAATATGGTATGTGTATCACAAAAAAATAAATATGAGATGTCAATCCATTACGATAACCCTCGAATTTTGTTACACATGTTCAATCCTCCTATTTATTAAAAATAAGTTTATTATACCAATATTATATAAAAACTAATCTGTATATATATATCACACCACATGTTATTTATTAATGAACTTATATTAACTTTTTGTTAAAAATTATATGTTAATGTAACATTTCATGCAATAATTTCTTCCTTTTTCTTATGTGTTTTGTATATTATTCTTATTAAATTAGACATAGTATAGTTGTCTCTATAAATTTAATAATTATTTAATTATAATATATATATATTATATATATTTTTTCTGTAATCCAAAAAATTTTGACAAAGAATATGAAATGCAATATTCATGGAGACTAAAGGTTGTACATATGCATGAAATTTTTTTCAATTTTCTCAACGGATAGAATTAAATAATGTTAAATAATATGTTATCATTAAAAATAATTTTAATCTCAAATATATCACATATTTTCATTAAACCCAAATTTGTTACCTTTCATGCAAAGTGTGAATGACTCACATCATTCCATGTGGAGGTAGTCTGTTATACACATGAGCAAAAATATCTTTTTCTCACAGAACTGAATGTATAATTGTATATGTGATATAAAAATATCATAAGTATAATAATATAATAACTATAATATATAAGTTTTTAATCAATCATAATATTCATCCTTGATATCTAGTCATGGAAAACGAATAACATTAGTTCGTTAGGTGGTAGTTCACCATACACACGAATGATAATTAAGTATGTCATTTATAGAATATGAGATGTTTATATGTCATCACCATAACATAAAAACATATTTTTATATTAATTATATTAATTTTTTTATCATAATGTTTTATAAATAATATAATGAGGTGGAGGATGAGTTAAAATTAAATGATCTGTTAGGAGTGTTAACTCTTCTTCAAAAAATTTCTTTTGTTAATGACATGATGATTTATTATGATGTATTTATAACCAAAATAAGTAATATAGTGTTAGATAACAGGATTAAAAATATGGTATGATCTTGTATGATAAAAATGGTTTTTATGTATGACAAGGAGAAGAGAGGTGGTGGCCTTTTATAAGTTTTGTGAGTGACATTATTGTAATTTTTTCTAAAAATGTGTATGCACGTTTTTCTCAATCCAAAAGATTCCAAAACGGACCATTATAGATAAATTAAGACATAAGGTTGATATATTCCCATAAAATGTGTGATTTACGAGTCATGGGACAATTTTAATGATTACATTTTTATTTTATGCCCTAGTAACACAGTTTTTACCTAAACTATGGTAAATAATTTTTACTATGATTACTATTCATGATAGTAAAAAATTAAATTGAAATTATTATAAAATTTATATTATTAATAATCCAATTATAGAATAAATTTTTCCAATTTTTTTTAACATTATGATACATTTTAATATAAAATAAATACAAGAGACATGATGAGAAGTAGTTTTCCAAAGAGAAATTATCAAAAGAAAAAAAAGTTATTATATTGGAATTCAAAATTAAAATTACTTCAATGACATAAAATCGAATAATTCATGAAAAATTGAACTAATATTATTTTCAAACCCTTTTCTTAAAAAAAATATTTTCTAAGTTTTTTAAATGAAATAACAGCTTTCCAGAAAAACCAGTATATTCACTATTTGCAGAATTTTTAAACTTTTCAAGAAAATCAAAAAAAAATTAAACTAATATAATTATTAAATGATTATTTAAAATAAAATATTTGTTTTATAAAATTTATTTTATAAATGTGACACAAATGAATTTTATTATTAAAAAAAATCTGAAACTAAAAATATCTTCTTTTGAGAAAAAGATATTTTAGAAATATATAAATACATTTCAAAAAATTATTTATTTTATGCTAATTTTTTTTATATAAATACATTTTAATTAATATTAAATAATATTTTATTACTATTAAAATCACTATTTATGTTTTCTATGTTATAAAGATCCCATTTTAAAAAATATATTAACAGCTTTTTGTGGTTTGTTAAAACTTGGTGTAGTTTGTTATAAAAGATATCATTGAAAATTAATTTATTTGAAAAAAATAATTACTAGTAACTATGAATGTCAAATTAAACCCCACATAAAAAATATAACCCTAAAATTTTTTCACTCTTATACAAATAACTAATGATATTTCTTCCTTTTCATTTCCTTAGGTCTCCATGTTCTTCATGAAACTGGTGGATTAGACTCAAAACATTGATCAGGTGTTTAGTCTAGTTTTGTAGAAATTTATTTTTTTTCTCCACAATTTTCCCTATAGATTCCTATTATGAAATATACTTCTCTAATGGTAATATATATAAGATTCATATATGTGAAGGGTTAGTTATGTAATTTTTTATGATAGATAAATGGAACACAGCATGAACCAGAGAACGGTTTGGTGGAAGCCTTAACTGATAGGATACAATCTCGATATGATAAATATTTTCATGGATATGAATATAAATTAGGTTTAGTAAAATTTATTTCTGAATCTTGTTATATTCTTCAACATTGAAATTCACAGAAACACCTTATCACCATCAATAAATTCTATATCACACTAGTTATTGACAACATAACTTTCATGCCAACATTGAGTTTCCTTGATGTGCTTATATGTCACTTTAACCTTATCTTCAATTTCATTAGCTATATAAAGTCCCAATTTCATTAATTATCTGGATTCCTTACACCACAAGGGAGGTATACACTAATTTACATAAATGGAGTCATAAAGATCCTTTTAAATTATCAAGTGGAATAACTTATTGACTGAAAACTAACAAAGGAAAAATTTCATATACTAAACACCATTTAAATATATATAACAAGATCTCCTAATAATATCTAAATTATTAATTTTTTACATAGACTTACCGTCTATATGTGAATGATATGTAGTTATGAAGAATAACTTCACATCTATAGCATGCTGAATACATCTCCAAAATATTGTGGTAAACCTAAGTTCGTGATCAGAAACAATTGTATGTGGTAGTATAAAAAACAATCGAACTTCATAATGTGGTAGTATTTTTATGTTGATCCATCACAACCCATATATAATTAAATTCACTTGATTTATTTGGAATACTAGGGATAATTTCCATTGTGATGTTTTCCCATTTCCATATAAGTATGTTTAATGGTGTCACCATCCCGTTGGATTTTTTTATCACTTGATGACATAATAGACATATTTATGTATATTTCATGTTATAACATAAAATAATGTCCCACAAAAAGTGTTCATAGAGATATTGATACATTTTTGTGCTTTATTGGTGGATATAGAAGGTTAAGTTGTGTGGGTCATCCATCAGATCCTTTATTTTCTCAGGATTTTTTGGTACACATTGTATTGAACAAAATATCATTACTACTCGTTAATTAACAATAGACTCTAAGGATTTTAATTTTCATATAGTTTCCACTTTCATCATAATTAACACATCATATATTTAATAATCCTTTAACCTATATAGGAAATATGGATGAGAAATAAATTGTAAAATAATTGATGATGTTCCACCTTTTTTTATTCGGATTTTCATACTTTCCAAATATGAGAATATCATATGCATATAATTTCACATCAATTATTGAATTACAATATCCTTTAAACAGAGAGCTTATACCACATTATTTTATTCCACATTATGATAGTTAATTGAGTATGCATATTTCTTGTTTATCTCTAACCACTTTTATTGGTTCACATTAAGCTCTTTTTGTGTTAATATATAATTGTGGGTTTTGTAGTCTGTATAAAATATCCAGTTCATCCTAAAGAGATAATTCTTCTATATTTTCAAACATAATAACATAGTTTTAAACTCCAAATCATTCATTGGGTAGTTCTTCTCATGAACTATCAACTAACATAAAGAAAAAGATATCACTTTGTCATTATTCATTAACACATATCACAATACCTTATTCGATGAATCACTAAATACTATGAAATGTTAACCACTTTTTTGTTGTGTGACTATAGGTGTAAGAAAGTTAAATTCCATAGGAAACACAACAATGTATTTCCTATAAATTGCAATGTCTTAAAGGATGATTCTTTATGTAGACTCAATCATTTGAGTTAGACATTATTTGACGTAGGGAAATAATATCCATTATTTATATTTTAGTTCCAATGTTGAATCGTATTCCTCCTTGAACTTGTACAGAATCATGGGTTGATTCATGATACGAAGAGTGATTTCCTTGTCAAAACAATTGATGTTGTCTCTATATACGGTAAGATAATCTATTCCCAGAATTGCATCAAATCCACCAAAGGTAGTATGTCAAGAAGTTTGGGGACATAAAACCCACAAATTTTGTTATGAGAGGAGTTAGATAATTGGGATTAAATAATTTACCCTTTTTTATTTTCACCAACCACTCTACTTTTTTTATTTTAATTTATGTTTTAATAGTTATACAAAACATTCATGATATTAAGGAAAGAGTATAACAATAAATAAAATAACATTAAACATTATTGTTGGAATAACTAGCATACATACAACCACTATGTGTTAGAGATTCACCTCAATGGTTTTGAAGGAAAAATATCTTCCTTTCAACCATGGAAGAAGTTGGATATCTTAAAAAACCCTTGGCTTAGTGCATTGGATTGCAAGTTTCATTGGTTCTTTGTAGTTGATGCAATGAGAAATGCATTGAGAGTTGATGTGAGAATCCCATTCCTTCATCAAATTAGAGGGTTTCTCATGTAATCAATAACTAGAATGGTTCCCTTCATTCCTATACATACACCATTTCCTCTTCCCCCACATGATCTTTATAGGGTTATTTCATTCAAACCATTGATTTGTGGGATATTGAAATTTAATGGAACTATTAGATTTCAACATCGTACTTCTAGAACCAAACTCAAATTACTAATTAATCTTCCTATGATACCATTGAAATTCCATTATTTTCATTTCTAATTTTAGGGAAAACCAGGAATTTCCTCATAGCTATCAACGTATAGATTCCCATGGAACATTCATAGACTTGGTTTTATCACACCTTAAAAGTGGTAAACGTTGAATTTGAGGGTAATGATAAAGGCTGATGAATATCATGAAATTATTGTGATGTTTTCTTCATATGAACCTATACAATAGTTGTATTTCATTCACAAGGTTATGAAAATCACTTTATATTTTTATTTAGGAGGTTGATGAAAATATTTATTGAAAAACATTTTCTGGAATTTCTTACACACCATCACTTCAAACTCTTCCTCAAGCATCATATTGTTGATCAATGTGCACCAATTATCATAGTATACCATGATATAATAAATATCCAATATAATTTTCCCTTTTTTTGAACATTTATGGATTTATAAGACCTTATTAATGAAGCTGATCCATTATTTGGTGATTAAGTGATTAGATAATCTATTGAAAGTTGGAGGACATTGTTACATAATGATATCAATTGCATCATGTTATCCCTTATAGATATTTGGATTATCTTATTAATCCTTTTTTCTATTTGGAACCTCTGTCATCTGAGATAGTATCATCATAATGTTTAGGATTCCTTCTCCAATTAGTTTGGGAATCTCATTGCAGTGGTCATCATATTGCCCGTCACAATGATTTTTTACCAGATTCTTCATATTTTGTCTAGTTTCTAGAATAATGGGAGATTTTGGGATTATTATTTTAAACCTACGAAACACATAAATGGGATTCTGAGTACAATATAGCGATAACTAATAAAGGACATGTATTTCCTTATCTTATGAGTTTTTTTTTCATTGATCTATGTTTTACATTATCTATTTTATATTATATAATCTTATCTATATTTTTTGCCCTATTAATAACGGTTCTTAATTATCATAACAATTTACTAAATAATATACCCTAGGAGTGTCAAACAATTTGTGCATCAATGCCCGTTTTCATTCACAATATCCAAAATGAGCCTATTTAAAAAGCGGTGTATTCAGGTTTTACACCTATTTATATTTGTGCTAGAGCCACATCCACTTATATTATCGAGATATGAATATATTGTCTTGATAAACCACAAACTCTATACAATAAAAATTTTTGTTATTATTTCTTATAATTATTATTAGTCGTATTTCCTTTGGAATATTTTTTAATTATTATCTGAAAAAAAAAACTAAATTGTCCTTTGATACAAACTATAACAACCCTTCTCGTTATTTCAAAATAATTCATGATTCATTAAATTATATTGCACAATCTAAAACCCAAAATACTTATAATTAAATTGTATTTGTGAATTAGATAGATCACATAACATCTTAAAATAGGAAATAAGACATATTTATTGAAAACATAATTAGCATTCCCATACTTAAAACTACACGAGAAAACATGGGGATATACATAAGAAAGGGGTGAAATACAAAGACTAGTAATAGATTAAACATTCAATAACATTAATAAGTTAATATATATTATAAAATATTAAAATAAATGTGTAATAAAAGAAGTGATAATCCCAAACATGAACAATAAGGCATGATATATCGATATAATAATGAATTAACCATGGAAAATGTGGCAATAACTTTAAACACAACATCACAAACAATGGACAAGGATAAGATCCATGACATCATGATGGAAGAGGTACCATTATGTAATCAGGTTAACCCCTTTTCCCAAAATAAAATCCCATGAGACGAATCATTATAAAATGCATTTTACTACATTATAATTTCAAGTTCACCCGTCACTATCATTTCATTCTAATACGTAAGCGTGTTACATAGATCATAAAAAATAAATTAATTCATCATAATATTTAATTACACAATCTAGTAGTGTGGACTAAATGCATTAATTTTCCAACTCAATGAATTATAAATGTATAAATTTGAACACTATTTATAGGGAATTGATATGGTATTTACCACAAAATTCATTTGTCATGTAAAATCGATGTGAAATTTCGACAACATAATAGTGTCAAAAAATATTAATAAATTGGGTTTATTGGATATAAAGTGGTATATAATAATTTTAAAGTAAAATAAAAATTAATAGATAAATGGAAATAAGTTTACGTATATTTTTAATTTGAAATATTAGGTATAAAATAATTAAGTAACTAGAATAAAGAAGAGAAGGTGATGATCCCTTATTTGAGTGTGTGACTCCAAATTCTTAGTATGAACTCCATGAGTTATTGGGATGCCTTGGGATGAATATAGTGTGAGTAGGGAAGAGAAAATATGTTCTTCCTGTATTTTGAGTGAAGATAAATTGGATCTTGGTTGGGTTTATATTGGAAATGGCTTGGGGATTCTTTATTGTTTCTCAAAAATTGGTTTTTGAATCCATATAAGAAAATAACCTAAACCCAAAACCGCCACATTTATTCCCATGGATCCAGAATAATGGGAATTTTTTTAATTATTTTATAATTACATAGTTCAAAATTAATAAAATTATAATCTTTCTTATGAGGTAGTGAGTCATACTTTTAATGGAAATATTTTAAAACCTTAAAATATATTATTGACTTTGGGGGATTTATAATGGATTTATAAAATTAATAAAATAGAAATAAATTCACATTATTTAAAATGGAAAATGTATATTTGGTTATAGAAACCCTTAATTTTATTTATTAAATCACTTTTAGGTCATTATGATGTCAAAATACACAGTGTATTTATGCTATATTTAGTTTTTACCTGAAAATTTGAATCTCTCAAACAATTATGTAAAAATAAAAATTGAATAATTTATATTTTTTTATTCTAAAAATATTTTTGAATTTATAAAAACAATTTTGTAAATATACGAATTTTCACTTTTAAAATAATAGTCATCATTTATTGACAAAAGATGGGCTTTTTTGACATTAATAATTTTTAACCATTATAAAAATAAAATCTAAAACAATAAAAATTATATAATCATTTATATTTAACAAACTTTTAAATAATAGTATTTTATTAAAAAACATTTCTTTCAAAACCCATTAATTCCTCAAAATAATGTCATTAATATAATTTTATCATTACACAAAAATACAATTTTTTTATTTTATCAAAAGAATAATAATTTACAAAATAAAAAAAAATGAATATAATTATATTAATTATTATAAAAAATAATGCACAAACTCAAATTTATTTGGGCTTGATACATATACATTTTATAATCGATAAGTCTCCCTAAGAGTAAGGTGCACGATAGTTAGCATTTTTTGGTATAGTTTGGAAGACAGGGTTTGGGTAATTTTCTCAATGAGCTATACCTTCCCCCTTTAAGAGTTTCCCTCAATCATAATTTATTGGATATTATCTCAGGCTTGGTCAAAAGAAAATTTCATTGATGTTATATCCCACAAAACTACTAATAAATAGGATTCATATGTTATCATCCTACTAGATGTGGCCATCACAAACTTTTATTTATCAAATGGATTTACTAAAATCATATGCCTATAATAATCTATTGATCACTGTTCAATGACTATATTAACAATGGTAATGATGGTTAATGGTAAATTAAATTTGAATGGATATAATAAAATCAAAATAAGTGCATGTGTTTTCTAAAACATCATTACATAATAAGATATTTAATTAAATAACAAGTGGGATTTTATTAATATTATTATGGATAATTAAACCCTTTCATCATAGTGTGTTGGTCATCAATATATGGAGTTAAACCCCCCAATCATCATTCATGCCCTTATAGGGAGTGCTTCCACTAATAGATATTAATCCCCCTTGTGTGTAGAGTTTAGTGATGGGATGTGGGACATCTAAACATATTCTTGTGAGGTTGCTCTAGATTAATGTATTGGAGATAGATCCCCCTTAGTCAAGGAACATAATTATGAGGAAATATCCCTCCACTATGTATCTTTTTTGGTCATACATGTTTTTCAACAACAATTGTTGGACCATTGAAGACAGTCCCCCAAAAATTGTATAGCATAGTAGTAAGGTACAAGGTTTATAAAAGTATTATTTTGTGTATGAATGTGTGTTTGGAAACTAGATAGAAACCATAGAGCTACAGGCTAAATATTCATTCTTAATGGTCAAATGTTGATAGAGATATCCATTATCTCTCACTTTTGTTTCTATGAGCATGTTGGTTTAGTTTTTCATTATCATATTTTTTATTGGATGAGATGACTGTTGAGCCTTTTTTGTTTCAACATTTATGTTTCTATGGAACCAACTACATTCGAACATACTCACCCATGTAGGCAAGTTTAATGCTTTAGTGGAGAATTTTTCATATGATAAGATGATCGATGATTGTTTTAGTGGGATTGGTTTTGATGGAGTATATTAGATCTTTGTTCATACTCTGTTTTGTGTTTATCCAAGGAGATTATGAATCACGATCTCTAAAGTATCCATTTCTCTAGTAATTTATACGTTGAAAAATCAATTTTTAGTCATGCATTAGTTTTTCCCCTTTATAAATTATGTTTTATAATTTTATGCATCGATCGTTTCCTTTAGGATATTGCTTGAATGGTCTAAGTTGTATATTTTAGGATTATATTATATTTCTATATTGTTTCATTAACATTGTTGTGTTCATGCACACAGTTACTTTGGATAAGGCCTCATGTATTCCTTTTCTCTACTCCCTGCTTGTCTCATTCCTAAGACCTATTTTAGGTGGTCTAGGGGTTGCGACACTGAACATACTACCAACCTTGATGGACCTAGTTTTATGGTTCTTGATATATTTGTATCAAATGATTTTTTTATCTAAGTATTTTTTTGTTATACCTCTTAGTGATAATTGGTTTGGGAATTTTGGGCAACAGAATTTGGATGTCTTGAGATCAAATCTCAGTCCAAGGAACCTAGTGATGGTGTAGTTTCTCAAGTATCCATATGTCAGGACTCCATCAATCTTCTTGTCAATTGGGCTTTCTGATACATCATTTGACAATATCTAAGGGTTCAGAAATCATTTTGGATATAGATTCATGACTCAATTATCTAATTAAGAAATCTCCAAAAATATTATCATTGAACATGGAACATATTAATTAATTTTTAAATACCTCTACAGTAATATACAGTTAGGATTTTGATATAGTGACACGATGATGACTAGTTTAAAAATGAGTTTATAGTTTAGGGACATTTACATGAGGTGTATCCTCAATGATGGAATATATATTTCTTACCACATGTTTAGTTGTTCATAGACCCACCTATAGTGTACTAGATGGTAAATAAATGATTTATATGGTAGACAGTAGATCTATCATGTTAGGATGAAAGAACAAAAAGGATTACTATATTACAAAAGATAAAGTGGTAGAGAAATCTTAGGTATCATGGTGAACTAGACCACTGAAAAATGGATGATTGGATCGAGGTAGTGGTACAAGTTTTATAATGTTTGTACCCAACTATATTATATGGTTGCGCTCATAAAAAATATTCATTGTGGATATATAGTCAGATATGGTGGTACATGAGGTGGAGAAACCTACGAGGTTTCTTATTTTTGAGTTGTAGAGATAAATATTTTCTAGGTCTCACAGTGGTCCCTACACTATTATCTTGTGTTATAGGGATATCATGTGCATATTTTTTATTTTTTTTCATTGTTATTACCATTCTTCACATTGGTTCAAGTCATGGGACTTCTCTTGGGTGAAATAAGGCATTAGTATAACCCTATATCTGTAACAGTTGATTTTTATTAATACATACAATGAATATTGAAACTCCAGCAACCATTACGAGATTTTGGTATTTGACTTAAAACACTAAGGATGAGTCAGTTCCTCCAAAAATAACTATTTTTTAAGCAGTGTTGGATGAGTTACTTTTTTTTATGTATGAGGACATTTTTAATATTCTATGGTGTCTGAGAGATTCTTTATTAGAGTTAATAGGTGGTCAAGGGAAAAGATAACGATTTAGTTTATGGGAGATTGTGACCTATAGGATTCAGTGGTGGTTTGAGGTACAAAAAATGGATTTCTACAGTAGTTTTATTTTTAGTACACAATCACAAGATACATTTCCATGAACTTATCCATTTTTTCAAGGTCGATCCTTATATATGGAGCCTCATTTCTTCTTGCCCCTTATTGTTGTAGGATCATTAAAATATGATAAGTTATCAAACACATCTTGGGAAAGTATGACCTGGCCCTGAGATGAGAGGGAGCCTCACGTGGGATCTTTTTATAAGGGAAGTGAATCAATATGAAGACATAATCATTATGGAATATCTACATACTTTACGTCTCATGATTATATAATCATTTGAGGGCGTCATTATTTCTATCATAATGGGATGAAATTTTCCTTCTATTTTGAGAAGAAATCCTAGTTAAAGTAGGGTGAGCTCATTTTTTAGTGGATACAATATATTTTACCAGTTGGCTGGTATGAACCTTAGAGCAGTGGATTCCATGAAGTCTCAGTAACTTCCATGTTTATGGATGGTTTTGGACATGAGTTAATAATATCTCAATGTGTCAGATCTAGTTTCTAGGTTTTCAATTCATAGTATATGTCTTATCACTAATGAGTGTGATAGTGGAACAAATTATGGTAGTTGTAGTGCATTATTGGGAACCTCTAATGAAAATTTCCAAAGTATAATGGTCTATTGGTATAATAGAGTACTATATGATTTTTGGGATATTATTTCTAGATAGAACCCCCTTTGAAACCCTTTGTATATAAAGTGCACATTTTTTACAAAACTAAGCAGTGTTAGAGAGCCTTCATGTAATTGATGTTATTGTTGACTACTTATTCGGTGTTGATATTCCTATGGTAGGGGTCCTAGTACATTGTATTTTTTGATAACTATAGAGCAAGGATCATATTCATGTTCATGAAGAGGTGGAAAGATTTATCTTATGGGTAAAATTAGTTAATATACAGAGATACAAATTTCATCACCAACTCAATTACAGAAATAATATTCTCCAATTAGGAGATGCAGAGATAGTATCTTTTAGGAGATTAATTCATGTTTTACTCATAAAAACAATATCTTTAGTTCCAAATAACTCACAGATATCATATGATAAAATATGGAATATGGTTGTATTTCATGAAGGACCATCAATTTTAGGTAGTTTTTACGACCATGAAGGGAATTTTTTTAGTATATTCCCCTAGTTTGAAATCATGTTCTAGAATGGTGTAGGAGGTGTCTAACTAGTTTGATTAATTATGTCTGAACCTTGTTTAAGAGGGGATAAAATATTTCATCCATAAATGGTGGTGACTATTCTTCTCTTTTTCATGTGATAGAGGCTTAGATGAAAGACATAAACATTTAAATTCTATGTAACAATATATCTTTTTGAGATAAATTTAATTTATTTTTTTATGAATGGGAGTATTTTATCCATTTATAAGGATTGATAATGGTTTCAATCATGTCGAGTGTTGTGGTGATAAATGAATTTCAAACATTCCCCTTGGTATGAAATCTTGGTGTGGTAAATTAGTATAAGAAAATTCATTATATGGTTTTGTATGTTAATTATAATAATGGAATCATCAACATTGTCTCTTGGTGTATTACATGTTAGCAAGTAAGGGTCCAGTATCTAATTCTAATGGGTTTAGCCCAACCTTTTAATATCTGAAAATAGAAGTGGGATGCAATATCAATGAATTTTGGGAAGAGTATTTCACATATACTAATATTCTACAATTCAATCAAGGTTATTTTTGGTATATTCACCAAGTCAAAAAAATATCTTTCCATCTTGGAGAATAACTATGTCGTGATTTTTAGGATTTTGATCAAGTGGGAGATTATTTGGCTTTATGGGGTACCCATGAGGATCCTCTATGAACATGATGTTATATTTAAATTAATTTTTTGGAGGGCACTATAATAGTATTTTTTGACCATGTTATTGATGAGTTCAAAATCTCACCACTGGAAGAACGGGCATATCAGGCAGAGCATATAGGTATTTGTGTTTTTACTGAGATCTTCTCTATTAGAATTAATCAAGATATGGGAGGATCAGTTGTATTTGGTGTATAATTATTATAATAAGAGATATCTCCCCACTACTATTATATAAAATTTTAATCCCCTATATAGGAGACCATATAAATAACCCTTTGTGCTAGAATGACATTGGTTATATATCTCTTGTTGAGATAGAGATTTTACAAGAAATTATAGTGAAGGCTTAGGTGATTCATATTCATATGAGTGTATTCTATATATAATTGGAATCATATGTTTATCAGTGTTTTGGGACATTGGATTCCATGTAAGAAGACAATTTTTTATTGAGATTATCTCCATGATAGGGATTAGAAATGATTTTTTTGAGGATGTACAATATCCAGGAGGGTTATAAAATTGTTTCAATTCATGATGATGTTTTGTATGGTTTCTTACCATTTTCCTTTCCTCATAGTTGGATCTCTTTCAATATGTATTCAATTTTTCACACATAGGTATGTATATTTTGGACCTATCAAGTGGAATTAACTATGTTAATATGTGCATTGATGATGGATCACCCCTCATAGAATACATGGTGTTTATTGAGGACTAAATGGGGAGGAATATGCTTAGATGAGCCATCCCTTTGTTTCATGTTCTTTGGTAGAACTAGTTCATATAGGAGATATCCTATGATATTTTTAGGTACATGTGGTATTAGAACCCTTAAATTTTTTATATATTATACTTTTAAATGTGGGAATCATTTAAGGTGGGTATAATGTTAAATATCAAGTTTCGCAGGACTAGCCCTAGAGTGATTCCGTTGTATATATATGGATTTTTCCTCAAAGTCAGAACTATGTATTAGTATCATAGGACATTGTAATTAATATATTGAAATTAAATATGAAATACTAAATAACATTCATTAATCATTTCAAAATGATTTGTTTCCCATTGTATATGACCATATATGGGTAATCAGAGAATGTGGATGTTTCGAGGATGTGGTATTTAATCTTGGTGCTACATAAGAATGGTCAACGTTGGGATTTTGGAGAAAATAGATCATTTGTGGGAATGACTGTTTATTTGGGTTTTTTAATTAATTAAAATAATTATTTCAATATCCCTCCCCTCCCATTTACCATACAATGAACCGGATAAATGTAGAGGGTTTTTACCTAACATTATATTGGAACTAGGGGTAGGGAGGATGTTCCCCTAGACATTATAGTTGACTATTAAGGACCCTAATGGGGGAGGATATGTGATTAATTGGCGGAATAGGGGGAATTTAGAGGTTTTAATGGATTCCCCATATGGTGACCCATGATTTTATATATAAATATTACATCACTTTAGATAAAAATTTATTACATTACACAAATCTCTGTATGAGGATCATAAAGTTATAATTCCCTCGGAAACATAGAAACATGAAAAAATTGTTCATATATGAACTAAATCATGTCTCACTATGTTCATTATACAACTATCCATTCTTATACACATCATAAAACAAATTATTCATAATCCATGGAAAAGAAACATAAGAACGGGTGATATCAGATTCTCAGAACGGGTAAAAAGGGAGTCACTTAAGCGTAACACATGAAAAGAAGTAGGTTTCATAATAATTTTATCATTTCATAAATAGTAGAAGAGAATATAGTTTCATAAAAAACATATCATCATAAACATAAACCTTTCTAATAATTAATAATAATAGTACCACATAGTATATCTATATTAATGCATAATTAACATCAAATTATATCATATTAAATAAAAAAATTCAAATTCATATCATTAATTTCATTAGGAAAATAAAATTTATTTTATAAAAAAAAATTTAAAAAATAAAAACAGTATAATATTTTTGGAAATCCCATTATTTCAAAATAACATTATAAAATAGAAAATATGATTTAAATTTAGCTTAAAACATTTCATGGAAAAATTCAGTTCCCACATTGAAAAAATAACAATTAAAATTATAAAAAAATTTCAAAATTATTTTTCATAGAAAATAATAATTCAAGATTATAATTGGATCTTCAAATCAATAATGTTTCATTATAGTAGATAATTCCATTCGTGTGTTTTATATTAAAATAAATTCCACTTTTAAATTTTTGGTAAAATCTAAATGAGCACAGTTTGGAAAATTACAAGACTATTCATTTCAAAATATTTGAAAAAAATTGTAAAATGGGTAGAAATGTCATCCATAAATAATATATAGAATGTAATGAATTACCAAATTATTTTAAAAATGTGATTTTGGTATAAAGGGTTTTTGCTGAAGATATAAATTAAGAAGATTTTAAAAAAAAACATTCTGTTAAAATCGTGAGTATATAAAGGGACAAAAATGCATGGGAAAATAAATTATCAAGACATAACCAAATAATAATTAAATTATTTAGTTTCTTAAGATATAGATCATAATATTTTAACATTAGAAACATAATCATAAACAATCTTGATAAATTTTGAGAATACAACATAAAATATTTACCACTTTGGTAACATTGAATTATATGCATCTTGAGGGGATAAATTTAAACTAAACATAAAATATAATGAGAACAAATAAATTCATATATAACCTATAAAAGAGTATTTTTATTCATTAAATCAATTAAGATATGTGTATAACATTACATATGTCTCAATTAAGGAAAACCGATACATCAATCCCATTCTACTTTGGGACTTGCAAACTGTAAACCCCAAAAAAGGCAGGTCCCAAAATAGATATATAAATAAAGAAAATTTTATTGATAATAATATTAATATAAATTAATGGTTTTTATATGCACCATATAAGATATAAACACGGTTAATATGTTATGTGTGTCACAAAAATGTAAATGTGAGACGTAAATCAATTATGATAACTCTCGAATTCTTTTATACCTATTTAAAAGTCCTATAAAATAAAAATATGTTTATTATACCTATATTATTTAAAAATTAATATGTATATATATATCACACCACATGTTATTTATTACTGATCTTCTATTAACTTTTTGTTAAAAAATATATGTCAATGTTACAATTCATGAAATAATTTCTTTATTTTTCTTGTATGTTTTGTATTTTATTCTTTTTAAATTATACATTGTTTAATAGGGTCTATAAATTTAATAATTATTTAATTATAATATATATATTATATATATTTTTATAGTAATCCATAATATTTAGACAAAGAATGCGAAATACACCATTCATGGAGACAAAAGGTTGTACATATGCATGAACATTGTTTCTTTTTTCTCGACAGATATAATTAAATACTGTTAAATAATATATTAACATTAAAAAATAATATTAATATCAAATATATCACATATTTTCCTTAAACCCAACTTTTTTACCTTTCATTCAAAGTGTGAACGAAGAACATCATTCCATGTGGAAGTAGTCTGTTATACACATGAGCAACAATATCTTTTTCTCAGAGAACTGAAAGTATAATTGTATATTTGAAATAATAATTTCATAAGTATAATAATACAATAAATACCATAAATAAATATTTAATCAATCATAATATTCATCCTTGATATATAGTCCTGGAAAACGAACAACATTAGTTCATGAGGTGATTGTTCAACATACACACGAATGATAATTTTATATCTCATTTAATAGAATATGAGACGTTTATATGTAATTACCTTAACATAAAAACTTATTTTTTTTATTATTATATTATGGTTGTTTTATCATAATGTTTTATAAATAATTGAATGAGGTGGAGGATGAAAAAAAATAAAACGCTCAGTTATGAGTGTTACCTCTTATATAAAATTTCTTTTTCTTCTCAGATGAAGGATTATTTGGATGTATTTATAACAAAAATAATTAATATAGGATTAGAGAAATGTATTATAAAATTTTTATGATTTTTTTTTATAAAAATGGATTTTATGTATGAATAATAGGGGAGGGTAGGAGGACTTTTATAAGTTCTGTGAGTGGCATTATTGTCATTTTTTTAAAAACGTGTATGCACATTTTTCTCAATCTAAAAGACTCTGAAATGGACCATTATAGATTAATTAATACATAAGGTTGATATATATCATTAAAATTTGTTTTTTAGGAGTTATGGACTAATTTTAATGATTATATTCTTATTTTAGGCCCTGGTAACCTAGATTTTACCTAAAGTATGGTAAATAATTTTTACTATGATTACTATTTATGATAGTCAAAAATTAAAATTAAATTATATTAAAATTTATATTATTAAGAATAAAATTATTGAATAAATTTTCCGAATTTTTATTAACATTATTAGAAATTTTAATATTAAATAAATCCAAGAGGCACGACGAGAAGAAGTTTTCCAAAGAGAAATGATAAAAATAATAAAAATTTATTAAATTGGAAATCAACATGAAAATGACTTCAATGACATAAAATATATTAATTCACGTAAAATTCAAGTAATATTATTTACAAACCCTTTGCATAAAAAAATTATTTTGAAATTTATTTAAATGAAATGACATCTTTCTAGAAAACCCAGTATTTTCACTATTCATGGAAATTTCAATCTTTTCAGAAAAAAAATACAAACTAAGATAACTTTGACATGATTATTTCTAATAAAGTATTTGTTTTCGAAAAATAATTTTACTAAAGTGAAACAAATGAATTTTATTATTGATCAGAAGATGAAACAAAAAATATCTTCTTTTGAGAAAATGATATTTTATAAATATCTAAATATATATCTAAAAATTATATATTTTTTGCTAACAATTTTATTATATAAAAACATTATAAATAATATTAAATAATTTTTTATTACTATTAAAATCACTATTTATGATGTCTATGTTATAAGGATCCCATTTTAAAAAATATAGTGACAGCATGTTGTGGTTTTTAAAACTCAGTGTTGTATGTTATGCAAGATATCAATTAAATTTATTTTATTTGAAAAAAATAATTACAAATAACTATGTCTGTTAAATTAAGCCCCACAAAAAATATAACCCTAATTTTTTTTCACTCTAATACAAAAAACTAATGATATTTCCTCATTTTTATTTCCTTAGTTTTCCAGGTAGCTTCTTAAAACTAGTGTTTTAGACCCAAAACATTGACAGGGTGTGTAGTCTAGTTTGGTAGAAATTTATTTGTTTTCATCACAATTTTCCCAATACATTCCCCTTAAGAAATATATTTCTCTTGTGGTAATATATCTAAGATTCATATATGTGAAGGTTTAGTTATTTAATTTTTCATGATAGATACATGGAACACATCACGAACATGAGAAAAGTTTTATGGAAGCATTAACTAATAGAATACAATATCGATACGATGAATATTTCTATTGTCATGAATATACATGGGGTTTTGTAAACATTATTTTTCAATATTGTAATATTCATCAATATTTAAATTCAATGAAACACCTTATCACCATTAATAAATTCTATATCACACTAGTGATTGTCAACATAACATTCCTGCCAACATTGTCTTTCCTTGATGTGCTTTTATGTCACTCTAACCTTATATTCAATTTTATTAGCTATATCAAATCCCATTTTATTTATTTATCTAGCTTTATTCCACCATAATATAGGTATAAACTAATTTAAATAAAAGAAATCATCAAGATACTTTTGAATTATCAAGGGGAAAAATTATTTAATGAAACCTATAATAGGAAAAATTTCATATTGCAAACACCATTAAAATATATATAACAGGATCACATAATAATATCTACTGTTTGAATTTTTCACTTTGACTTACCAACTATATGTGAATGATATGTAGTTATGAAGAAGAACTTTATATCTATAGCATATTGAATACATCTCCAAAATAATGTGGTAAACCTAAGTTCGTGATCATTTACAATTTAATGTTGTAGCCTATAAAATAGTAGAACTTCATAATGTATATTATCTAATACTAAACTAGTGATATTTATTCTCTAATAGTGATGATATGCATTGAAATTTTATGTAAATTGAATACAAACATATTGAATCATTCTCTTTAGACATTTTTTGATGTACGATGGAAAAATACATAGTGATTTTTTCCTTTTTTTGTATGATATAGGTAATGGATGTAAATCCCATTTTTATGTCTTTCTATTAGAATTAACATTATAATATAACATGTATTGAGGAAAAAATTCTCTATTTAATACTTCCTACTGTAAATACTCTTTCAAATATATATACATACTTATACATCCATGAAAAATAGAGAATGAATAACATTGGGCTTCATTTAACAACTCCTTAAATTTTTTATAGACTGAACACATACACTATTCTCAAACCATTTCATTCCATCATGATCAATGATCAACTTAGGGATAATTCTTATCATATTTTTTTAGCTCAGTGTCTCCCTTATGTGATTCCATTCATCCTTAAATTAATTGATTATTGAACATTAAATAGGAAATATAAAATTTCTCTCTTTATTTTTGGTTTTCTATATCCACCCTTTGCAAATACAAAAAATATTAGATATTTTTATATCCTCATAATGGTTATGATTACATAATGCTTTAAACTCAATGAATCGTCCACCTTGTTCTCTATCAAATGATGGTAATTTATTGAGAAATAAAAATATTTAATCATCTATAACCATATTATCTTCTACATATTCAGATCCTTCTATTTGTGTATATACTACAATATTCTATGCTCTTTATATATATCACACTTTTATCAGTAAAGATAATTCATTAATATCTTTATTGAAAAATTTCCATAAGTAAATCCCAATCATGATTTGAGTTTTTTTCATGGATATTAAATTACTGTCATGAATAAGTTATAACCATGTCATTTTTTATAAGTAAACATCCTAGTAATTTATTATATGCATCATTATAGATTAATACACCTACTCTAATACTAGTTTATATAATCACCTGTGTGAAAACTAATCTTCTATTCAGTTACCTAAAATTTTTCTCTCACTCATCTTTAAATATGAACTTTCATCCATTCTAAGATATCTCGGGGAGTGGAAAAGTATTTCATGATAAATTCTTAATTTACTATAGATAATATCTTGTTATACCAATAAAACAATGGATTTAAATCACCATAGATGGTCTAGGAAAGCACTCAATAGAATTAATATAATGAATATAACGATATAACATCATTTTATATTATAAGACTCAAATATGAATCCATTTTAATCCAAAATACACACTTTGAACAATTTTCAAATATTACCTCCTTTCATGTGTTCTTTAGTTATATTATCATGTGATATTAATGTTATTTATATCTCTTTAAATATACATTAATACCTTTTTTAAAGAATACAAACAAATAATAAATGTAATCCTTAAAGACTTTAATCAGTAAATCTATGATGATAGTAGGGGTATTATTTAAACCAAAATGAGTCACTATATATTCATTTTATCCATAAAAACTATGAAATTTTATCTTATATATATCCTCCATTTTTATTTTTAAATAATTATATCCAAAATTATGTTCAATTAGGTAAAATTATTGATACCCTTGCAATATATAAAATATTTCGTTAATATGGGGCCGAAAATACTTATTCTAGATTTTGATATTGTTCATATCCTGATAATAAATGTAATTTTTCATCGATCCATATTTATTTTTAATAAAAAAATTTAGATGCACCTAAAGTTGACACACATGAATGAGTTAATCCCATAAAACGGTTCTTCTGGAGGTTAATTTTTAATCCCAGCAACACAATGAGGGTTATTCTATATGATGTTTTTGAAATTGGTGTTTCACCATGTATGAGTTCTATTGAGAAATCAACATTACATTTTGGTGCTAGGCTATGAAAATATTTTAGAAATATATTAAAAAAATCTTACAGAAATTGTGTATCATCGATGTTGATTTTCACCCAAACCATCTAAGATAAATTTCTCTATTTAAAAAGAAATAAAAAAATAAAATATAAATGGTTCTCAATAGATGTTCAAATATACCATTGCACTGATATATGGAAATAGGTTGGTTTTTAATATAAAATATTAATTACATTTCACAATAATTGATGTGGAATTTATGTAGAAAAGTTAAATCCATTCATAAAATAACCTCAAATTCAAATATAAGATGAATGAGAATTTTTACATGAAGAACATTCCCATAAACATTAACAAAAAGGGATTAATATTCATGATATGAAATAATCAAGTCATGAATGTGTGTCACTTTTAATTATACATCTAAAAATTTTCATGGAATCATGATACCGATATAAAATTCTTCATTTATGAAATATTGGTCAGACCTAGAGTCAAATAAGACATTATCAATTCTAGAGTGAATGATAAGTGTATCATTCACCACGTTGTAATCAAATCCTAATTAGAAATAGTGATAACCAGATATTTTCCATTGTATCTCATCTTAATAGGCATATTTAGTCAATAATCATTATCAACCATCGAATTTGGGAAATTTCTAGAAAATTCTCACACTCTATGAATTGTAAACACTAATGATGTTGTGGTGAATTAATTGTACATTTCTATCAATTTGAATCATTAGCTAACATATTCCCATCACAATAGATTTTGATTGATCGATGTACTTTTATTCGAGACATAAAACATTTCATATTCTGCTTTCATTAATTTATTCCATGTTTATTCCCACACATTGAGCATAAAGTTATTCCCATATTTCTATCCCCATGGTTTTTATATATTCCATTGAATTCCATTTTCCTCCTCCAATCAAAACCATTTCATTAATATATAAATCCTACCTCCAATAAACCCTTTATAGAACATCACAGCATTTTTTCATAGATGCATAATTATATTATGGTAATATCTCTTATGATAATTCATTTTAATCAACAAAAATGAGATCAACCGTACATTCAACGTGGATAGTAATAGAAGAAGTGCTCCTCAAAAGTCTTGAAACTTTTTCTTCTTAGTTACCAATGGATTCATCATCATTCCCCTTTAGCTAAAGAAAATACTTCTCCATATTCATATTAAGAGTAATAGGAATGTATATATTGAGAAAATAACTTCTTTATCTCATCCTAATCTTTGGATTAAATTTCATAAAGTACCCATATATTCATCATGATATTCCACCATTGATTTTATTCACCATCCAAATGTTACAGGATTGTAATTAACATTTCATGTTCCAAACATTGTAGAATTGGAAATATATTTTTAGTGGAACTGATCCATTTCTCATAAACAATAAGATTAGTGAATCACCTAAATGATGGTTTATGAGGCCTCATAATGTACTCAACAGAATCTTCTTCTCTCCTTTTATCATTTAGAAGTTCTACATTTTTAATGGCATGAGAATTATTCTTTACCACAGTGAATAGATTTATCATTCTACCTCCCATAAATTTTCACTACTCAAGAGGGTATTAATTTAATTTTCATTCTCGCTCATAATTTATATGGTTATTTTTTGTTCTATCTGATCACTGAAACCCAAAATCATTATGTAATAAACAATAATCTTTTTGGGGAATCACATAATCTAAAAATATTACATATATATTTTTTAACTCATTAAACCTTAATTTTAATCTATGAAACAATATTTTTATCCTATTACATTAGTATTAATCATGTATTTAATTCAATCACAGTGGGTTGTAAAGGTTTTGTGAAATTAAAAAGTGCATCCCTCAAGAGTGTCGAACCAGGTGTGTAGAAAGGTTTGATGTTGTGCACCAGGTGATGATGATGTCAAGATCTGTGATCCCTTTTTAGAGTTATAAACCATATGTAACAATATTCTAGATCCAAATCCATATATAGTATCCTTATAGGGATTTATTTTCTTAGAAACCACTTTCTATATCCTTTACCGAAATTCAAGGTAATTTCCTATACTTTGACTCATCCATAAAATTATCCATAGACATATACCTAGGGTTATCACTAAATTTTCTTCATCCTAGTTTCTAATGGTTAACTAAATAGATCCTTTGATTAAAACAATAGATACCAATGATTTTTATAAATAGATAAAATATAATTTTAAATAAACATTCATTATATTACAAAAACATGGGCCTGATAATTATAAGGGTGTAGTATCTTTGGAAACATTTAAAACAAAATAATTTGTTTATAAGTGAACTATAACATCAACCATTATAGTATTAATAACTACTATCATTGATAGACATATCATACATAATACATCTATTCATATCATGTGGAATGGAAATATAATAATGGGAGATATCATATTCCTATTAAGAGTAAAAAGGGACCTGTATAATAAAAAAATGAGTATAAGGGTATGAGAACATGAGAATATCATATTAAAACCGTACCATTTATATCAAAAATTGAAATATTGTGTCCCGGAATAATGATAGATAGTTTATATTACATGAATCATATGGAAATAAAATAACATGATCCATCAGAGAAAAACATTAGCCGAAGAAAACTAAATCATATATACAAGCATAGAAAATAATGTCCATATTATTCCAGTCTCAGTTCCAATTCTTCCATACTTGAATGGATTTAATTCAAAATCCATAATATTAGTCATGGAATACTCTCAAGTTTACCATAGTAGAGAAATTAACATAACCGAGTTAGTTCACCACAATTAAATTTCTATCTATTTCATGAGATATTAATCATTTCCAAATGAAGTGAAAGGATATATAGGTCACACCATCATATAATGAAAATCATAAAAATATTTTCAACAGTATAATAAAAGATTAAACATATCATACCACATGAAATGAAATAGTATTCATAAACTTTTTATAATATCATAAAATAGAGAAAACTGATAGGTTTCATAATCATTTAATCATAGAATAACCCATGAAAAGAAGCAGGTTTCTTAAGAATTTTATCATCGTAAAAATAATGGAATATAAATTAGCTTCATAAATATCTTTTCATCATTAAAAAACCATTCATATAATGAATAAAAAATTTATGAAAGAATTATATCCATAGTAAAAGATATGTAACATCAAATGATGTCATCTTATATAGAAAATTATTCTGAAAGATCACTTAGAACATTTCCTAAAGAAAATAAATTTTATTTGAAAATAACATTACAAATATAAAAAGTTATAAAATATTTTGAATATATTTTTTTCTCAAAATTACTAAAGTGCCCAGATCAGTGTGAATCACTGAGAGGGGGAGGGGGTGAATCAGTGATCCTTTAAAACTTTTTACTAATTGATTCTTAATCAATTAAACCTCTATGGCTGGTTAATGCCTCGATCCACTCTTCATGTATCTCTCAGCCTTTCCTCGAGTGATGCAGTAAATGTAAAGGCACAGGACACAAGGATTTACAAGGTTCGTCACCAAAGGCCTACGTCCTTGCCATGTTGGTTATACACCCCAACATGGTTTCTTCCATTATAATCTGTTAGTATTACAATGGTCGATACATCATCCCATTGTATCTCTCTTGAGTCCCACAGGAGGGTCTTTATACTGCATCCCACAGTGTTACCAGAGTCCCACTGGCCTGCTCCAGAATCCCACTGATGACTTCTTCCACCCTGAGTCTCACAGGGGGCTTCTCCTGGCTCCTCGAGTCACACGAGTAGCTATTCTTCACTTTAAGCTTCTTCAAGTATCTTCAGCAGTCTGAGATAAAGACTGCTGGCCTTGCTCTGTACCTCTGCTCACTTGTGATGAACATGTCTTCTCGTCTTGCTCAGGCTTTAT
The DNA here is from genome assembly GCA_963277665.1 of Viscum album. Classification (NCBI taxonomy): domain Eukaryota; kingdom Viridiplantae; phylum Streptophyta; class Magnoliopsida; order Santalales; family Viscaceae; genus Viscum; species Viscum album. The sequence continues at coordinate 1,912,646,929 of OY728125.1, read as the reverse complement.
CACCTTCTTCTAAGGATGACCTGGCTTCTCTCCAACTACTGAATACTCAGACAACTGATGTCTTTAACTTCAGTCTGGTCCAGTCTCACTTCACATCAACTTCATGCACTGAATGCATGTCATCACAATATCTTCAAGATCTCCTGGTCTTGGACTCCTCAAATGCACAAAACCAGATTTGGCTTTGTTCACGTGTTCATGTGCATGCATGCATGCATGCACTCCCCTTCTTCTTCTCTTGGTGCAATAAACCCACAAAGGGTGTAATCACTTCAAGCACACACCTTCCTTGAACTTCACACACTTTGTTCAGTTTGATTACACACTTAAGAGTGTGTTCTACTTTAGTGTCAGAGTCCTCTCTTTCTTCCTTCTTCTAGGTGTGTTCACTACACTTAGTGGACACACACTAGGTTCGGCCAATTTTCTCTTTGCACACACTTATTTCACTTTGCACACAAGTATGCTTGGCCTTCACTTGTATAGCACACACACTTCCTTGTTCTTTTAATCTTCTTCAAAGTGTGCACTTCACTTATGCACACACTTGGTTCTCCATTTTTCACACACAAGGGCTACGACCTCATCTTTAATTTTCACACAAAAGTTGTGGTGGCCTTATTGTTTTTCACACACAATTATGGTCTCGGGTTCTCCTTACACACACAAAACCGTAGGGTCCTCTTACTCCATTTGGACACACACACTAGGTATGCACTCCACTGTTCTTTAAGAGCCGCGCAAGGTTCACTTGGATCCAAGGCTACACGGGCGCGCAGGGTGCAAGCTGCAACCAGCCTTGGGCGAGCAAGGATGCTATTGCCTCGTGTGTGCAAGGTGCAACACCGCGGGGTGCGCAAGTGCAACAGCGCAAAGGTGCTACTATCGCGGGCACAAGAAGGGCGTGCAAGTGCGCTGCCCAACTTTTCCTTCCTGTCGCGCAAGGGGTGCGCGTAGGGGACCTCTCCCTTTCTTCTTTTGTGCAAGGGGTGCGCGAAAGGATCCTTACAGAACTAATGGGAGCTCCGGGATTCTACCACGCAAGGGATGCACGCCGGGATGACTTCACGTTGCACAAAGGCTTCGCGGGACCTCGTAAGTTTTTTAGCAAACTTCTCCAATGCCTCGGGCTCTCCTTTTATAGGCAGAGGAATGCCTCATCCCATCCGCGTGATACAACTTTGAACTCCCGAAGATTTCGTGTATTCAAGATTGTCTAAATCTTTATTTTCTCTACTTCCAAACGCGGGTTCCTTCTTCATTATTTTTCTCCTCCACATGCTTGCTTCGTACGTGTGCATGGCCTTCATTTAAGCCCAACACATGCATTTCACAAACCCCACGTGGCCTCGACATATTCTCTTGCCTCGGCCGAACTCGAAATGCTCCCCTCGTTACATGAATGCATATTTTTATGCATGTATGTGTTCAGTGTGGCCAGACGAACCAGATGGATGCCTTAGCTCCTTCAGAGGTGGCCGGGAACTCGAAATCCGGCCTCGGGTAGCCTCTGGTTCATCGGCGACTTCGCGGGAGGTGCCTCGGCCAAGCTCGAGGAAGGGGATGATGCGGCAGCCGTCAGATCAAGAGTTTTAAACACATCGGACGGCCGCGATTAGAAGAACTCGCGCGGGATCGATCGTGCAGTCGAGATCTGGCGCGCGATTGATCGGGCGGCCAGGATTCGCTCCGCGGAAAAATCCTGCGTCCCACATCGAAACGAAGCGTGGTTTTTCCGCGGCTTATCAACCTAGTGCTCTCCCAGCCGGCTCAATTGAACCTCCAACCTCCACGGTGCCGCCTCGCACCGTGTTCTCTCTGCGGGCACGCTCTTGCGCCCACCCCTGCCACTCGGGCATGCCACTGGCGCCCACTAAGCATCCTCGGGCTCGCTCCTCACGCTCACGGTGCATAGGGCTTGACACTCCCCTGCGTGGCCCGAGGCTTATACACGGCCCCGGCCTCTCGGGCTAGCCCCATGGGATCCCCCTTGGGCGTGGCGACCCCGAGTCCCACAAGTGCCTTGGGGTTGAACCCTTAAGGCTGGTCCTTGGTGGCTAATTTTTTTCTTAAGTGTAGAACCTAGACTTTGTGTAAAAACAAAGTTACTAGGTACCAAATGCCAAATGCCAAGACACTTCTTCCAAGCCATTCTTCCTCTATATCTCTTCTCTTCTCTTCTCTTCTCTTCTCTTCTTCTTCATTAGAACTCCTCCAATTTTTCTTCATCATGTATTCAAAATTTAAGAATGGAATTCCCGAAGGGTCTTCCTTCAACCGATGCTCTGATTATGGATGGATCACTTCATCTCCTCATGCATTGTGAAAACAATGCATGGTCTTCTAACATTGTTGTGACATTGTATCTAGTTGATACAAGTTATTTGAACTTAAAGACCAGTTCAACAATCGTCTGATGTAATGATGATACTCCATCATCATCCATTCTTCAAGTGGTGTAACTTAGTATCATCTTGATACAAGTATTGAAACATTAAGATCAGTTCTACAATCGTCTGATATAAACATGGATGACTGTTTCAACCATAAACACTTATGCCACTTAGTGAATCTCCTAAGTGACATTCATATTAACACAATGGCCATCCTCCATTCATCACCAACACCATCATAGCCTTAGTCATTCACATATTGAAACTCTTTGACATCCATCCATTCATTCCTTGACAACAACATACCTCATTGACAACAAATGCAACACGGTGCACTTCAATCTCCCCCTTTGTATTTGGTGTCAATACACTTCTTCAGCACATATGAATGGGTCAATATGTGTGCCAATATTTTCTCCCCCTTATTGGCAATCAAATGCAAAGGTGTGGTGTGGTTCTCTTCAAAAATATCTCTTCCTCCCTTCTAATAGCATCTTCTTGATAAGCACTAAGAGAGGGATGATATCACATGTTCTCTTTAGAAAAGAACCGTTAGTAAATCATCTCTAAGTCTACTTGGGATAACCCGGTGTAGAAAACAAGAGTGATGTAACCAAGGAACTCAATGTTATCCATCATTCACTTTACATGTGAGATCATTCTTCAAGGGGATTGAAATTTTTCAAATATAACAATGAATTGCTAAATCCTGCACATACCTCACCAAACACATTAGAAACTTCAGTGCAAAGATAAAGCTCCCCCTTTCAACCATTTGCCTTCAATCAATACTCCCCCTTAATTGTCATGATCAATACAATTAAGAAACAAGGGATGAAAGTATGATTGGAATACCTTCAGCTTTTCTCAAGATAGTATTAAATCTTAGAATACCATCTTCTTCAGATTGGCTCCCCCTCAAGGGGTACACTCCATTCTGTCCAAACCACTCTCCAGATGAGAATGATCATCATCTTCAATTCCCTGAAATGTTTGCACATGTATATACAAGTGATTAGGGAATAAGACGGAACCTCCTTGGTTCATCAATGTGAACAACAAGGTTGAGAAGATTCTCTCAACCAAGATGACCCATTTTCACCATTCTTCACACTTGCACATCTGATCTTCAATGATGATTGTGCTGGTGTGGATCTCAACACATCTTCATGTGAAATCTTTTGTTTCCCTTTTTCCTTAGCTACTACCAGTGCTTCATCTTCAGATCTTTGTAGTTCTCTGGCAAGTTGCAACTGATTAGGCCATATGACTAACAAGTCATTTGGAAGTGAGGCCTCAGTTTTGGAAATTCCACATGGTTCTTTTGATGCTGTTAAGATACCTTTCTTAGGAAACTTATTTTCAATCAATCCCTTCTGCTTCTTCTGGATTGATTGTCTTTTTGAGTCCAGTCTGATCTTATCCAGTTCTATGGCTTGTTCACAAAGATCCATGGTCTGTCCTTTCTTTCCACAATAGAAGCATGTTTTCTTGGTGGTCCTTCTGGATGCATCACCCTTCTTGGATTTAGACTCCAAGGACTTCTTCTCCTTTTTCAACATCTTCTTGGGAGCATTCTCACCTTTCTTCTGTTTGCTTCCCAAGGATTCTTGCTAAGCCAGGTTCTGTGATATTTTCTTCTTTTTAGCTCTGGATACAGTTGGATATTGACATGTATCTTTTTGACCACTTTTGCAAACATCCCAAATGTTATCAAGAAATCCAAATCTATTTGCAGTAAACAGATGTCTTTGGACCTGTGGATGTTGCTTCTTTTCTTCTGGCTTTCTCCCCCTTGGCATGGGCTTCCTTTGTGCTTTGACATTCGGTGGATTGTACCAACAATCCTTTGCACAGTGCCCATACTTATTACAACACCAACTCTGACCCACAAATCTTGACCTCTTCAGTCCTTCTGATTGTTGGGTACTTTTCTTGACTTGCTGTGTTGTTTCAAGAGAGAATTCTTTCTTCACTGTCTTCATCCATACTTGTTTGGATTCATTATTCCATCCTACACTTTTAGTAGAAACACTTTTAGAATCATGAGTACAAGATGGTATGGATGGTACCTTCTTTTTAGAAGTTGTTGCCCTTTTATTAGAGGATGTATTTCTTTTAGAATCATCCTTCTCAATGCACACTTGAGTAGCAACATTTCTTCTATCAGAAGACTGGGAGGTTTCATCTTTGGGTGAGTGCAGATTTTTCAATATCACCTCTAGTTCTAAGCATTTCATGTTGAGGGAGTTTTTCTCATCCACAACAGTTCTTAGCCTTCCTTCCCATTTTTCATCCAGCTGTTTCATCTGGTCTTCATGCACTTTCTTCATTTCTTGCAATGAATTGTCTAACTCCTTCACCCTTTTTACTTTCTCTTCTAGTTGAGCATCTTTGACAACCATTGAAACTCTGTGCAATTTTTCCAGTGCATGGAAAACTTCTTTGACCATTGTCTTAAAGAATTTTTTCTCAGAAAGTCTTCTTTGCAATTCTTCAGTAGTGTCTTCATATCTTTCATTTCAAAGGGAAACCGATTCATCCTTGGCGTTCACCAGCTTTCTGAGAGTGTTGGTTATGCCAACCCTTTTGGCCAATTGGACTTCCAGAGAATTGGCTTCATCTTCTAGCTGTAATTTTTCTTCTTGAAGATCAAGGATTCCTGTAGCTATACACATTATCACTTCCTTGGGGACTGTCATCTGAAGATATTTGATTGCATTCAGAAGATCATTGTTTCTTTCATCTTCATCATAGCTAGACCAGGCTTCATCAGAAGAATGATAAAAGGAATTGTCATCTGATGTGACTTTCACATTTCGTTCCATAGAAGGAGTTTCTCTGATTGCAACAACCTTATTCCTCATCTTCTTTGCCTGTTTCTATATTCTGTTTTTCAGAGTCTTGGCAGATATCTCCATTTGAGGTTGTTCTTTCATTTCCTCAAATCTGCACTCCATATAGACTCCCTTTGATCTTTTAGAGGTAACCTTCCCTTTGATACCAATTGAAGTGCCCAGATTAGTGTGAATCACTGAGAGGGGGAGGGGGTAAATCAGTGATCCTTTAAAACTTTTTACTAATTGATTCTTAATCAATTAAACCTCTATGGCTGGTTAAAGCCACGATCCACTCTTCTTGTATCTCTCAGCCTTTCCTCGAGTGATGTAGTAAATGTAAAGGCACATGACACAAGGATTTACAAGGTTTGGCACCAAAGGCCTACGTCCTTGCCATGTTGGTTATACACCCCAACATGGTTTCTTCCATTATAATCTATTAGTATTACAATGGTCGATACATCATCCCACTGTATCTCTCCTGAGTCTCATAGGAGGGTCTTTATACTGCGTCCCACAGTGTTACCTGAGTCCCACTGGCCTGCTCCAGAATCCCACTGAAGACTTCTTCCACCCTGAGTCTCACAGGGGGCTTCTCCTGGCTCCTCGAGTCACACGAGTAGCTCTTCTTCACTTTAAGCTTCTTCAAGTATCTTCAGCAGTCTGGGATAAAGACTGTTGGCCTTGCTCTGTACCTCTGCTCACTTGTGATGAACAGGTCTTCTCGTCTTGCTCAGGCTTTATCACCTTCTTCTAAGGATGACCTGGCTTCTCTCCAACTACTGAATACTCAGACAACTGATGTCTTTAACTTCAGTCTGGTCCAGTCTCACTTCACATCAACTTCATGCACTGAATGCATGTCATCGCAATATCTTCAAGATCTCCTGGTCATGGACTCCTCAAATGCACACAACCAGATTTGGATTTGTTCACGTGTGCATGTGCATGCATGCATGCATTCACTCCCCTTCTTCTTCTCTTGGTGCATTAAACCCACAAAGGGTGTAATCACTTCAAGCACACACCTTCCCTAAACTTCACACACTTTGATCAATTTGGTTACACACTTAAGATTTTGTTCTACTTTAGTGTCAGAGTCCTCTCTTCCTTCCTTCTTCTAGGTGTGTTCACTTAACTTAGTGGACACACAACAGGTTCGGCCACTTTTCTCTTTACACACACTTTTTTCACTTTGCACACAAGTAAGCTTGGCCTTCACTTGTTTAGCACACACACTTCCTTGTTCTTTTAATCTTCATCAAAGTGTCCACTTCACTTATGCACACACTTGGTTCTCCATTTTTCACACACAAGGGCTACGACCTCATCTTTAATTTGCACACAAAAGTTGTGGTGGCCTTCTTGTTTTGCACACACAATTATGGTCTCGGGTTCTCCTTGCACACACAAAACCGTAGGGTCCTCTTACTCCATTTGCACACACACACTAGGTATGCACTCCATTGTTCTTTAAGAGCCGCGCAAGGTTCACTTGGATCCAAGGCTACACGGGCTCGTAGGGTGCAAGGTGCAACCAGCCTTGGGCGAGCAAGGTTGCTACTACCTCAGGTGTAAAAGGTGCAACACCGCGGGGTGCACAAGTGCAACAACGCGCAGGTGCTACTGCCGCGGGCACAAGAAGGGCGCGCAAGTGAGCTGCCCAACTTTTCCTTCCTGTCGCACAAGGGGTGCGCGCATGGGACCTCTCCCTTTCTTCTTTTGCACAAGGGGTGCACGAAAGGATCCTTACTGAGCTAATGGGAGCTTCGGGCTTCTGTCGCGCAAGTGATTCACGCAGGGATGACTTCACGTTGCACAAAGGATTCGCGGGACCTCTTAAGTTTTTCAGCAAACTTATCCAATGCCTCGGGCTCTCCTTTTATAGGAAGAGGAATGCCTCAGCCCATCCGCGTGATAAAACTTTGAACTCCCGAAGATTTCGGGTATTCAAGATTCTATAAATCATTATTTTCTCTACTTCCAAATGCGGGTTCCTTCTTCTTTATTTTTCTCCTCCACATGCATGCTTCGAACGTGTGCATGGCCTTTATTTAAGCCCAACACATGCATAGCACGAACCCCCACGTGGCCTCGGCATATTCTCTTGCCTCGGCCGAACTCGAAATGCTCCCCTCGTTGCATGCATGCATATTTTTATGCATGTATGTGTTCAGTGTGGCCAGACGAACCGGATGGACGCCTTAGCTCCTTCAGAGGTGGCCGGGAACTCGAAATCCGGCCTCGGGTAGCCTCTGGTTCATCGGCGGCTTCGCGGGAGGTGCCTCGGCCAAGCTCGAGGAAGGGGATGATGTGGCAGCCGTCAGATCAAGAGTTTGAAACACATCGGATGGCCGCGATCAGAAGATCTCGTGCGGGATCGATCGTGCGGTCGAGATCTGGCGCGCAATCTATCGGGCAGCCAGGATTCGCTCCGCGGCAAAATCCTGTGTCCCACATCGACACGAAGCGCAGTTTTTCCGCGGCTTATCAACCTAGCTCTCCCCCAGCCGACTCAATTGAACCTCCAACCTCCACGGTGCTGCCCCGCACCGTGTTCTCTCTGCGGGCGCGCTCTTGCGCCCACCCCTGCCACTCGGGCGCGCCACTGGCGCCCATTATGCATCCTCGGGCTCACTCCTCGCGCTCAAGCTGCGCAGGGCTTAACACTCCCCTGCGTGGCCTGGGGCTTATACACGGCCCCGGCCTATCGGGCTAGCCCCATGGGATCCCCCTTGGGCGTGGCGACCCCGAGTCCCACAAGTGCCTTGGGGTTGAACCCTTAAGGCTGGCCCTTGGTGGCTAATTTTTTGCTTAAGTGTAGAACCTAGACTTTGTGTAAAAACAAAGTTACTAAGTACCAAATGCCAAATGCCATGACACTTCTTCCAAGCCATTCTTCCTCTATATCTCTTCTCTTCTCTTCTCTTCTCTTCTCTTCTTCTTCATTAGAACTCCTCCAATTCTTCTTCATCATGTATTCAAAATTTAAGAATGGAATTCCCAAAGGGTATTCCTTCAACCGATGCTCTGATTATTGATGGATCACTTCATCTCCTCATGCATTGTGAAGACAATGCATGGTCTTCTGACATTGTTGTGACATTGTATCTAGTTGATACAAGTTCTTTGAACATAAAGACCAGTTCAACAATCGTCTGATGTAATGATGATGCTCCATCATCATCCATTATTCAAGTGGAGTAACTTATTATCATCTTGATACAAGTATTGAAACATTAAGATCAGTTCTACAATCTTCTGATATAAATATGGATGAATGTTTCAACCATAAACACTTATGCCACTTAGTGAATCTCCTAAGTGACATTCATCTTAACACAATGGCCATCCTGCATTCATCACCAACACCATCATAGCCTTTGTCATTCACATATTGAAACTCCTTAACATCCATCCATTCATTCTTTGACAACAAAATACCTCATTGACAACAAATGCAACACAGTGCACTTCAATAACCATCATAATATATAACGATAAATTTAAAAAAAATTAAATCATTCCATGAGGTAAAAATCCCTTATTCTTTGAAAATCACTTTTTAAAACATAAAACATTTTGAAATAATTCTCATTGAAAAGAACAATGTCTGATTCTAAATAAATCTTGAAATCAAATATTTTTCATTATGGTGGAGAATTTCATTCATTGTATATTTGTTAAAAATTATATCCATTTCACATTTTTGTAACACCCAAACAACCATTGTTGGGAGAATAATATGATGATTTCTTTAGAAAAAAAATTGTAAAAATTAAATCATTGGTAAAATTTAATTAATAAATTATTTGGGTAATGTAAAAAAATAAATTACAAAAAAAGGTTTTGAAGTCAATGTTTTCGATGAAAACGGTATTCACCCTATCATAGAAATAAATATACTTTTTCTTGAAGACAGAATTTTGAAATATATATTACATAAAAAGAAGATAATGATGTGAAAATTTTATTTTCATGAAATAAAAAAAATAACAAGGATCATTAGATTCATGAGATGTAGATATTATGATCATATCATTATAAACATTATTTTAAATAATCCTCTAAGACTATGAGAGTGTAACATAAAATGATTACCACAATTTAAAAATTTAATTGTAAGACCCATAAATTAACAAAATTAAATGAATCGTAAAATAAAATCAGAATAAAAAAATTTGTTAAATTACATTTCAATGTGGATTTATGTAGACAAAATGATTGAATATTGCTTAATAACATAACATATGTATCAAGGAAGAAAATTTTTGGCAAAAATACCTTACCGCTTTTGTAATATTTAAATTGTAGACCCCATGAAAGATAGAAACAAAAGTGGATACTAATATATAAAATAATAAGGGTAATAATCAAAAAATTCATTCAGGGTCTTTATATAAACCACATAAATAAACACGTTGTGAATATGGAATATGTCTTATGAAAAATAAAACTATGAATGAAATACCATTCCATACGTATCGAATTCCATAGTACATGTTCAAAAATCCTGTATAATATATATAATGTTATCATAAATAAATTAAATTAAAAAATTTATATATTTCATTCTATATATTATTTACATATTACTTTTTACTACTGTTTTATTAGTAATTCCATTTTAATGTTGCCTTTCATGAAATAATTGTTTTGTTTTCATGTATATTTTGATTTTTTATTTTTATTCCACTTGCTATGATCATGGTTCCACAATATATGAAATTTTAAAAATTATATTAAAATCATATATATTAATTATATATTTTTTAGTGTTATCTATAAGATTTAGTGATAGAAAATGATTTACACGTTTCATAGGGATTGTAGGATGAACACACGCAAGAAGGCTGTTACCATTTTCTAGATTCATTAAAATTAACAATGTTAAATAATATATTACAGTAATTTAATAATTATTATATCATATATATCATATATTTTTTAAACCAATATTTATTACCATTTATATAAATCATGAACAAATCATAACCCTTTCGCGATGCATATGTTTGTAACATACAAGAGTGACATTATCGTATTCCCACAGAATGGAATATATAATGATATATGTTCTATAAAAATTTAATAATTATTGTAATATCATAAATTTAATATATAAAATTTTAATCCATTATATTATCATGTTGTGATAGGTGGTTATGAGAAAATAATAACATATATTTTCAAGGTTCTAGTTTGTTGTACACATGAATGGTGAGTTCATATAACATTTGATAAAATAAAAGATGGAATTTGGTCATGACTATAAAATAACAATATATAATTATATGATGGATAATTATATTTCTATATCATCTTGTTTTACTATTAATTGAATTATTTATAGTAATAAATAATATATAATGGTCTGCTCAGGGTGTTATATGTTCATCAGACAATGTCTTATAGCTTGTAGAAAAATGGTTCTGAGGTTGAATTTGAGACCATAATAAAGATATTAGGATGTTAGTGGGGAAAGGTAATTTATTTTGGTAGTTATTTTTTGAAAAATATGTTTTGTATTTTTGAAGATAATAATAGAGGGGAGGCCTTTTATCATTGAGGTGGGTGATACAATTGTAATTTTATAAAAGAAAAAGGTGTACCAACATTTTTATCATGAAAAAAGATCCAAAATGGGACATTATAGAGAATAGAATATATAATGTCAAAATATGACTATCTGATGGGTATTATAAAAACTATGATCATTTTTCCCCTTATCTTATTAGTTTAAACCTATGTAAATTCATTTTTACATTAATCATGATAAATTATTTTTACTATTTTCATTATTAATTTTTATAAAAATTTATTTTAAACATATTAGATAAAATAAATTTTTAGTATTAAATATATTTAATACGTTTCACTAAATTAAATTAATATAAGTGGAAAATTTTAATTTAAAATTAATCTCATAGATATGATGAGAAATCTGTCTCCCAAAGAGAAGATGATCGATAGATTTAAATGTTTGTAAATAATGAATATAAAATAAAATTAATTGAATGGATGAAATTAAATTAATTGAAATATAATATAATTATATTAATTATATAACCATTTTCAAAATAAACTTACTAAGATAAATTATTAAAACGAAATGTGGTTTTGAAAAAAAATTCATTTTTTAACGATTTACTAATAAATTATTCATTTTAAAAACAATTCACCATAATCTAATTTTGACACGATGATTTCAGAAATAATATTTAATTTTTGAAAACCATTTGTTATGTGTCAAAATTATATTTTTTTTACTATTTTCTATGTAAAATTAAAATAATCTTGTTTTGACAAAAATGTATTTCATAGTCATGAAAAACATTTCAAAAAATTCAGTACGTTTATTATAAATATGTTTTATTTATATAAAATACTTATACACTGTATATAATAAATTTTTATTACTATTAATATCAATATATTTAATGTATAGGTTATAATGGGTTCATTTAAATAATAATATAAATAATCGGTCATGGTCTGTTTAACCTTGGGGTCGACTGAAACTGAAGGTATCAAAAAAAATTAATTCATTTGAAAAAATTAATAACTCAAAAAAACAAGGGGTGGTACACATAATATTGGAATCATGATCAAATGTATTTTTGTTGATGGTAACACACCATGTGCACATCCCATTGGTCAAAGAAAGGGGTTTTATGACTTCATACTATAAACATGTAGTACACACCATGTTGCGAGACATGGCCACATGGATGAGTACTTGTGAGGACAACTGATATAAGGGGGAATGGTAGTGCAGTATTAAAAATCTAGCCTTGAGTGTTATAACTTTTATAGGAAAAAACTAGGTACATGGGCATGGGCCATGTACATATTCAAAAGCCTATGTAAATGGTTATCTATCAAGAGGCCTCGAGTATACCCTAGGATACTAGAAACGTTGTGTAAAACTTATACATGATGTGTATATATACATGGGTGTCTTGCTTGTGTAAAATAGAAGACATTACAATGTTTTTTGGAATGGTCATACATCATTTTACCCATTTTACATGTTGTATACGTTTATTTTTCATATCGGTTACCATATAGGGATGGGACATTGTTTAATGTCGTGATACATGACATGTACCCAAGGAAGATATAATGTCTAAATTCCTCAAATTATTCAACCACATGTATCTTCCTTTTGAGAGTCGGATTTGAGACCATGAGTAGTCTACCCATAGTAGTTCTTCATATAATACAGTATGGTGGACATTATTGGGTCATCATAGGTACCACATGAGGTTTTTAGAGAATGAAACTAGATTCACTGATTCTTAGTTTGTGAAATTATATATTATTATATTTAAAGAGACGTAGATGTAGAAAACCCATCTTTCACAGTAGGGTGTGGCATACCAATAATCATTACATAGGTATTAGCGATCAGGTGTGATCATCATAGTGTTATCAAGGTTGGTTTCCCCCATTCTCATGAGGGAATGAGTCCCATATACTCTTTCCGGGTAGGATTTAAACCCCCCCCCCAACTATACAGTGTACATGTCCTATATCTATGGAGTGGAACACACCCCACCAACCCATTTTTATGTATTCTATTATAGGGATATGGTACTCCACTTGATATTGTGCCCCTCATATGTGTTGCTGAATTTTGAGGTGTAGCCTCTCCTCAATGATTCATTTGAGGTTACGTGAGATCCATATATATGAGATAGAGACTCATGAATGTGTCACGTATTTATGAGGTTTTGTCCCTCAAATATGTTTCTTTCTTTGTTATTTAGATTTTTTAAAGACAATTATGGGACTACTAGAGATTTTCTCTACCCCATTGTAGAGAATAGTAGTGAGGTGTGGGCCCTCCATATAGATTCTTTTGTATAGTTTTGTCCTGTTAGGTAGAAGAGATGTTCCTTGGAACTTCTAGATGACTTATTGTTCTTTGTTGGAATGCTTATATGGAGATCACATTTCTCTCATTCCTGGGTATCATTATGATTGTATCGATGGGAATTATATTGAACCTCTTGATTGTTGTTAAGAATACTATTTCACCTCTCTATTTATGACATTATTGTTTTTTGTGGGGGTATAATATCTATAAATATAGTCTCCCTAAGAAGTTATCGAATTCATGGTCTACAATAAATATGTGAATGATTATATTATACCTATACATTTTTTTTGGATATTTACATGTCTATATTTTGATACATAATCTATGGACTCCCATTTTAATTTTTTCAGACCAAGTGCATATCGACAACCCCAATACTATTGGAGATGGTATAGGGGTTATCACACGTGGCTTACTACTAGGTAGTCATTCCTCGATTTTCATGGTATTGACATTATGGTAAAAGTATTAATTTATAATAATTATGGAAAACATATACATGAACATATCTTTTTGGGGTTGTTAACCCAATAAGAATTTGTTCCAGAACCATGTCACATGTAATATCTGGATAGGGATGTATTTATGGTAAACCCACACAATCTAGAATTTACAAAAAATTCATTATATTTTCAAATACATATTCTTTTACTTATTTAGTGTAATAAATATATCATATCCTAGTCCATAATAAAACATAAAATATTTAACAAAACTATCATAAATTTATGTCTATACCATTAAAACCAAAATGTTCTTTAACTCATCAGCCCTTGATTTCATTACAAATCACTTAAAATATTCATCCTATAAAATATGAACATATAAATTTATCTAAACATTCTTCTAATACCAACAGGTGTTCCCTCAGACCCACACTCTCTAGTCTTTTGATAAAAACACATAATATAAAATATTGGATTTTCTAAACATAGTTTAATACATTATCATTTTCATATTTACAAACCAAGGAAGTTATTTTTATAGATTAATAGACAAAGGTAAAGATATAATATAAAAATTCTCAAGTATTCTCATGAAATGATCACTTTTTCTAGTATATAAAATGATAGTAAATCCATATTTTCTATTGAACATCCATGATAAATTCTTTACAAAATATATTCTTCTAGGTTTATAATGTCTAATAACCTTATTCATAATGTGAGGAAAGGAAAGCATAATAAATGGTAATATCAAACTCTTAGTAAGTGTAAACATAATGGTAATGAATAATGAGAGGGGCATGGTGTGAAACATGATATCATAATTATAATTATCACAAACATGAGAGATTTGAATAAATAGACAATATAATAAATAAATAGATTAAATATTGGTCATTACACAAGGGATTTACATTTTATGAATATGAAAAATAAACAAACATGATATCTCAAGCATGTTCTTTGTATTACTCACTAGTCTTTCATCATGATATGTCAAGAATGACTCCCTATTCCATAAAAAAAGGATTAGTGTAAATCACAAATCCCACACATTTCTTATTCTGATACATTTAGATTACCCAATGACATATAGATCTATTTTTATGAACCATGATATGGGAAAAAATCGTACAATATTTTCCCACATGATTTTAATCAACATATAATTAAAATAAAAAAAACATTTATATCATTTTATTGTGTTTCACTATGTAATAATTCATGCCTTCATTAATAAACATGCAACGATATGGACAAGGAAAATAAATGTAAATTTAATTAATTTAAGCATCATTTTAGGTAAATGACACTCAATATTGATGATTAATCATATGGTATTTAAAACATATAGTAAACTGGAACATGTTTTAGATAAAAATTTCAATTATCAATATATATAATGTTAATATAGGTTAACATCTTTTAATCAAGTATTATAACATAATTATTTCACAAAGGAACACATTGTAACTATATCATTCAAATAAAAAAAGGATGATTAGGTAAGCAAAAATAAATTATAGATAATTCTATATTTTTACGAGATAATTTAATCATAAATTTAGATAATTATGTTTGATTGTATAATTTTAAGAATACACTTGATTTATCATATATCCAAGATAAAAAAATGGTTCAAATCACTAGAAAAATTTCATTAGAACGAAAAAAATTCCATTTTGGTTTGAAAAAATTTCAAATGGAAGATATTATTAAGCATGATTAAAAAATACCTTTTTAAAACCATAAAATATAGAAAACATGATTTTGATTAAATTAAAATTTTTGTGGAAACATAAATTCAAATGGAAAAGTGAAAATAAATTTCATCAATCGAAAACAACCATTGTATAAAAAGTTAAAATAATTTTCAATCAAATCATTTTTAAATATATTAGATCTAGATTAATATATCCTAAAAACATTATTGGAATGATTTTATTAAAAAAAATTAACATTACATGGGAGTGTATCCTTTTTAGAAATATATCCATCAATAAAAATTCAAAAATCTCTCAAACCCATTTTATGAAACCTACAACATAGAAAGAATAATAAATGTTTATTTTTACTATCAATGAAGGGAAACATTAATTCAGCTATAGATTAATGTATTTTATTTATAAATCAAACCTTTAATAGATAAAATATGGGTTTGAAAGAAAAATATCCAACATGAATTATTTTAGTTATTCATACCAACTACCAGATTTTATTTGAAAAATAATTTCATCATAGGGAAGGATATTAATGACGTGATATTAAATAATTAGTGGTAAATAATACATAGTATTTAATGGAAAATGTTATGAAAATGATACCTAGAAGATAAATATCAAGAAGTGGTTTCATGACACTTTTTAAAAAGAACATGAATAGAGAAAACAACTACAACATGGGTATAATATTAATCAATACCATTGAAGGGGAACAAGATTGAAAATGAACATTAAAAACCTGAATAATATATATTCCAGGATAAAATTTAAATTAGGATTCATATAAACCATATAAATTAATTGGTTTATAATGAAACATTTGTCTTAAAGAAGGGAGTTTGAGACAAAAAATCCTTACAACTTTAAAAAATTCAATTAATAAAACCCTGAATAAAGGAAATATTTATGATGGTGTTAAAATAAATTGAATATATAAAATAAATTATATTAAATATAAAATTGGTATTAAACATATGATTTTAAAAAAATAGATTCATAAAAAATATGAATCTCCAAGAAGTGTGTTTTGAGACAAAACACTTACCTTGTTTACCAATATAGTCTAATGCACAATATTATATTTTAAAAATTACAATGATGTTTTAATGAATAGTTCCTAAGTCATATTAATTACTAATATTATTGATAATTTCTATTTAATTTATCATTGTTTTCTAATTTAATCTATCTTTTATTTTAGTTAGTTTTTTCTTATTTTCCCTAACCAGGTGTTAATAAATTAAACAATTTGTAGTATTTTTGTATGAGTAGTGAAAATATTTATTTCTCTTAAAAAAATCATCATTAGTATTTTATTGAAGATAAATTAATTATTGACTTATATATATATATATATTGTGTGTTTCTTTTAAATTTGATTCCATGATTACTTTAATCATCATCCAAGAAGATTAAATCTACAATTTACATTTTTCTACTTTTTCAACTAACGGAGCATATATTATTAATTAATGAGTTAAATATTATTTATCTGTTATATAAATAGTAAAATACAATTTAAATGTCTACATAATATTATATAGGTAATTATTTTTTTCATAATAATTCATGGCATAATTCTATAGAATTGTTCATGTAGGTGGTCAAATCTACCTAAACGTGAACACGACTTAACTTGATTAGCAAGTATAGTTAATGAGGTATTAATTTTGATGTAATATAATTATAATTAATTAATAATGATATTATTATGGTTTTTTGATTATGTATAAACATATTTTTTATTATTGGATAGATAATAGAAACATTAATAAAATATAAATAACCAATTTGGGGAGGAGATCATCCATACAATGTATGATTAGCATTTCAAATACACAACATAAAATAGGGGTGAAAGGGGATTGTAATTGATCATTTAACAAAATAAAAATAGTGTTTAAGAAATTTTTATTTATCAATACCATCCTTAAGACTCTCCCTAATTAGTGTATTTGAACACCATAAAGCATTGATTCGTGGAGGTGGAAAAATGTGCAAATGCACAGACTATCATTATTTTTTTCATATTACAAAGATGAGAATAAATAATGGTTTTACCAATATTATAATAAATTATAAATAAAATAATAATGACTGTTTAATTATAATACTATTGTTAGGATATTTTTATAAATTACGAAATAATAATGAATCAATTTGAAATATGTTATTCATATTTTTAAATATTATACATACTCTCAATGAAGGTCATATATTTGAGGGAATTAGGATAATTTTTGGTGAATATGAAAATTATAGAAGGTATAGGAATTGAAGGACCGAACAATTTTGAATATTTTCATTGCAATTTTGAAATTAGATCTTTGTATTTAAATGTTTGAAATGAAATCCCTTTTACAAGTGTGGATGAGAGATTTTTTCATCTAAAATAATTGATTTTAAATGTTAATAATGCAAAAGAATTAATAATACGAGAGTTAGGTGCGGTATAGTTTTTGAAAATTAAGGTTATTACTTTCTAATCTAAAAAATGGGTTTTATAAGGTATAATGGTCATGTTAACTAATGATAATATGATCAACTTTAGATTTTTAATTTAAACAATTATTAATCTTAATGAAATATTATTCATGTTATTTATTTTCTTACTAAATATATATATGTATACTCTTATTACCAAATTCTTACATGATGATTCCATCATTGGGATCCATTATACATAATCCATTCCAAAAATATAAAAAACAATTATTTCAAATTAAACACACAAAACACATTTTAATTGTTTAAATTATAATTTTTCAACATTAAATAAATATATATATATATAAGAATTTTTATTACTAATCATTTTCATTATAGTAATTTATTTATTATTTATAAAATAAATATTATGCAACATTAAAAAATCTATAATAGAATTGAACCTATCTGTTTGTTAATTGAATGGAATGGAAAATAAATGTATTCTTTATTATTGTATCATTTTAATTTGGGTCAGAAAATATATATCATGGGATCTCTAAGTTCAAATAATATTTTAAAATATAAAATCTTATTCTTTTATTTCATATTTTATCACATAAATTATTTGAAAAATTTATTTGTCATTTTTATGTATTAATAAATTAATGAATATTAAAAATTTCATAAAAATTTCATTTTAGACTATAAATCAATATTTTTAAAGAATTATCAATAATGCATACTAGTAAACTTATTTTTTTTTTAAATTAAAAAATATTATTTGCTAATAATTTAATTTATGATATATATATATATATATCATTACTATAATATTTATAATATAAGATAAAATTTTTTATTTAAAAATTAATTCTTAATCATTACTTGTTTCTAATATTATTTAATGTCAATTATATAATATAAAACATATTCAAATTTTATATCATATAAAAAAATAATATATTTTAATATAAACATATTTTAGAAATGACAAATTTAATTTAATAATTTATAACACCAATCGTTTTAGTATGTCTAAAGAAATATATTGAAATAAGTATTGTTTAAATGAAAATATATGTGTGTATATATATACTGAAATCCCATGATGTGAAATTTTTGTTTTCATACATATATATGAAATCAATGCTGACGAAATTTCAATGGCATCTAATAAACTGATGCATATATTTAAATTTGTTAGTTTAATATAAAATTTACCAAACCATAACCCAATTAAATTAAATATTTCTCTATAATATATCATGAGTAAAACATTTCTCATAGTCATCTTGGATATTATTTCATATCACTATTCATGTAGGTGGCAAGACCAGCTCCACATGAACATATGATAATTTTGGGATTATAATTTTTATTATGAAAGTCATTTATTTTGAAATAATGTCATTATTATTAATGAATAATTATATAATTTAGTTAATTTTATGTTTGTAACTATAATTTTATAAAATTACAATAAATAATAACAATAGTAAATGGAAAATATGATTTTTAATATTGTGGGGGAGTTAGTCGGCCCAAAGAATTGTAAATATTTTCATTTCAAAAATAATAATATTGTGAAGCAGGATTATAATTTTTATTCTATTAATCATATTTATATTATATTTCTAAACATAATTCTTTTATTTCTACCGTATAACTAGTGGAGAGAGGTGGTAGTAAAAAATAGAAGTCATTTGTTTTGTTGAGGGAGTATTTTTTAAAACACATTAATGACAGTTTTATTTTAAATGATTGAAAATGTAAAATGTGGATAAAATTTATTATCTTATTAATATAATATTATTTATATAGATAATACTTATTTAATTATATTGTATAAATAAATTTATATTTTCTCAAATTAAAATGAAATGTTAAAAAATTATTGGAAAATGTTCTCATATTAAGGACATGGGAATTCCCTTGGAATTCCCCGGGCTTGTAGAGGAGTTGAGACAATAAAATATGATCATAAGCTCCATAAAAATGAAATCTTTTCTAAGGTAAGTAATTTTATTTAACATTTATAAGGATAAGAAAAATAATTTGGGTTTCATTGATGGTTTGGGGAGGGGGCCATTTAAAATTGTAGAGAATCTATTTTATAAATACTTTAAATTAATATAAAGAGATTGTCAATTATACATCACAATAAGAAAAGTATATTGAATATAAGAGACCGGGGATATTATAACATTGATCACCCCTAAACTAATCACATTGAAAAATGTTTTAATAAATTTTTTATGTTCATTAATTTATATATTTTTAAATTTATATTTTTTGGTTTTTCGGGGTAACTATTAATTTCCTATGTAATTTTCTACTAATGAAAAAAATAAAGTGGTCCTTTTACAAAATTTTGACCAACATAATGAAAATATAAATTTTCTCCATATATAAAATCTCTGTATAAAAAATATCATTTTTTAAATTATAACACGTAAGGACTAAAACACTATTATTATAAAAAAACTTATTTTTTAGTATAAAATTTATGAATATGGAAATATTATTAATTTATTAAATTTTAAGAGATTAAATGAATTTTTTTAATAAATAAAATTCACATTTTATTATATTCAAGACCTATCCATGAATTAATAATATAATATTATACGAATAACAAAAAATAGTTTCTAACTGAAGTATTATTTATGTCCTAAAAATGTTAATCATTGGTTATTTTAAAATATAATTTTTTTTTAATTAATAGTTTTACATCGTAAACACATGATTGGTCTTTTTTTATAGTTATAAATTTAATGTTTTGGAAATAAAAATATCATCCATATTCTGCTAAAAGTAAACTAATTATAAAAATCCCCACAAAATGAAATATGTATACTATTATAAATTGGGATAAAAAATAACTTTCTTTTTCATAAAATAAATATTCTTAAATTTATCAGTTTATATTTTAAAATTAAATTTCATAATATAGGTGAAAACTATATTTTACGAAAAAATGATTGATTTTAAGATTAGGTATTCTTAATATTATTTCATATCCATTTATAACACAAATAATGTAAATATATTATCAAATATGTTATTTAATATTATATATTATCATTATATTTGTATAAGTGGTTAATTAAATTTGTTAACATTTTAAAAAATATATTTTATATGGAACCATTAAATTATATTAATAATTAATCATCTAAATATAATAAATTTTAATTTACTGTAATATTTTCATTTACAAGAGGTTTTATTCATATTATAATTTACTAATAATGCTTATCTGTTTTCACATTGATCATTTTGGTATGTTGTTGATGATGTATAATTTTATTAAACAATGAATTAATATATATATATATATATATTATAAAATATTGAAGAGTTACACTCTCCCCCTTAAATAATGTGTGTCATCTTAATATTAATTATCACCTACTAATGAAAATGGAAATGGGTATCTAAAATATAGACTATAATTAACATATAGTTCTAGAGAGATATCAAGCATAAAAACATGTAAAAGTGACATTCCACTTCGAATAGTCTTAAAAATAATATTAAAGATTCCTATTTAAATTTTTTCAAAGATTTTGACATTATTAAATATCAAGCATCGTATTATATAATTTCCTTATAAAGGGTGTTGATAACCATCAAATTAATTTTTAAAATATCATTCGTTTATATTAAATATGATCTTATTTTTATGAATAGATTTTCATTCCGTAAAGGTGACCAATATATTTCCAAAATTTTGTTAAATTTATCTTATGGATTGAAAGAATATTTTCCCGAGTCATATTCACAAAAAAATTATTGGATACATAAATATAATTATTTTTCATTGAATATCGAATCATCAGGTTGAATATTTAATATTATTATAAAACATTGTAAGATTACTTAGGTGGCTAGAAAATATTCTGGTATGAAAACAAATGAAGTATAAGGTGTGTGTACCTTTTAACCATTACTTTTATGACATTATTTCAGTAGTAGAGTTATTATCTTTCTTGAGTAGTTTATTAATTCTAATTATAATTAGTTTTTTGGTGTTAAGGAATTTATTTGAATAATTACAAAACTCCCTGAATTTGAATCAATGAAGAGTGAATAGTGTATTAGTTGGGACATTTATACCATTAACTATATTTTCACACATACTTTTCTCTATTCCAAAATCATCAAACAAAATTGTAATCTTACTTTTCATGAAACAATTTATTTTTCCTTTTCGACATTCCCTAGTGTTCTTTTCAGAAAATTTTTACATGTAGGGTTTTAAATCGTCACTACTTTATCATATTTTTCAAATGAACCTCCTTGATACACCATACATTACATCATTAGGGTGATTCATAACTATTATAATTTCATGTTTTTGATCATAGTTCATGATTGATAATATCATATAAACTCTATATTTCTATCTTCATATCTTAGCCTATTTGTATTCTCATTGGGAAAATATCTAAATATTCAATGAAATCCATTAGTATCATGATTCATTTGGGAATCATCCATTAAATATTTTAATATAAGATAATTTGAGTGATGATAATTTGACATCATAATATGATTATCATAAATTATTCTATGAAAAATTCTTCCTTAAAATGTATTACACATGAAGATGATGAAACTACTTTTTAGTTCAAACTAAATCACTCTCAATCCAATTTAGGTTTCATTCGGTTAGATAATATGATAATTCATATCATAATTATTTTATAATATATATCAATTAAAATATAGTATAGATATAAGGGTAATAAATAAATAATATCCTATATGAGTTCCAAATCCGGTGTATAGTTATATATATATGTTGTACACAATGTTATGATTGACATAATACCCCAGATGTCATTTTCAAGGTTACTACCCAATGTTAAATATTTATTAGAACTTGAATCCACTTATAGAATAAACATTTTAATATTATTTCCACTAATACTGAAAATTATATGCTTTACTAAATTTTTAGGATTTTATCTAATATATATAATTATATTTTAATTTTATCCCAATCGATTTCTCTAATATTCTTAAAAAAGATTCCCCAAAATTACTAAACCTCCTTTTATACAATCTATGAAAACATATTATAAATGAAAAAAATTTATATCACTATTTTACATGAATAGATATTCTATATCATAAATGGTCTTACAAACTACTTTTCCAGAGTTTTATTATCAAGGATTATTATATACATAAACATCATATTTTACTATACTCGTTAACATTTCTTCTTTAGTGCACCACACTAAACAACCTCTTAAATGTATCATAAGTAAAAGTAATCTATATAAAATTTTTTAATGAAAATATACAATAGTGGTGATATATAATTATAATTAAATGATTGATAAAATTTACATTGAATAGAATTTGACAATAAAAAAACATTAATATAATAGAAATATTGTGTCATAAATAGTGATAATCAGAAAAAGTAAGTGATTTTCAAATTACATGACTACTGAACATAAAGTAAAATATATAAAAAAATAAACATTATACAAATTTTTTGTTAAATCTCTTAATATAGACATTCAACCATGAGAGCATAAAATCACAACGCATAACATCATCCCACTATGGTCAAAACATTTGAATTGGGAATCATGAGTTTCATAATCCTTGTCATCTATTCACATCTCTAAGAGAAACTAAAACATACTCATGGATACATTTATCCTGATTTGTTAACATTTATAAAACTCATTATAGTGCCAACATATAAAAAAAAGAAAACATTTGGTGAATACAAATCCTATTACAATGAAACAAAATTTTGACTTGAACACACTTATTATAATATTACTTTCAGAATAAAATAATTATAATAGAGACATCATGATATTAAAATTTAATACAATATATTATATTCATTATACATGAAGGAAATAGGTCATGTAATATAACATATTAAATAAATTATGGTGCCTAATATTAAACATGTCTTCCCTGATTGAAAATAGAGACAATTTACACTTATGAATTTTTAATATTTTTAATCAAAACCCCTTGAAGGGTATGATGAAGATGAAAAATTAAATAAAAATATTATTGATTGTAAAATTATATATAATATTAATGATTTATTAGATATAGTATTCCAAATAAAACATCGTGTATGTCAAGATATATTTCTCAATTGGAAAAAATGTGGTACGAGAAACCCATACCATTACTCTTGCGTTCAAAGAATGTGATTTATCATCATATATTATTGAAAAAGAATATTAATTACCTATTTAATAATGTAATTCACATCAATATTATTTTGTAAAAAGAAATTATAATGAATCTCAACATGTATATTCCTATATTGTTTTGTCAATTTTCAATATTTGATGTGACTAGTCGTGAACGTTTTGAACTAGTTCCATAATCTTCATCCCGATATTCATTACTCTCCAAAATTTCATTAATAATAGATCATAATGTACTAAAAATTAATTGTTTTTAAATATTTATATTTTTATATTTTTATTCAATTATATTTTTGGTTATTATCCCTAAAAATGAAATTCGTAACAAGCATGTTCTGATTATTTTTAACGAACCGATATCATCAATTTAATTAATGATTTGAAATTTAACATTTTAAAATACCATAATAAAATAATTATTTACTTATTTATATATATCGTATTTTCCATAAATATGTTTTGAAATTAATCCATGATATTATTTTGTAGCATTTCTTAAAAAGGTGTTTAGACCAACCCAAATAAGATCAAACCATTATTAATTGATGATAATAACTGTTATAATGGTTTATTTGTGAGTAATATCATTTTTATAGAACTATTATTATAATAATTTGCTAAATATATATAATTGAACCATTATTAAAGATAAATATATAAATAATAATGGAACTATTTGAAAAATGAGATATGTAACTTCATGTAGGTGGTCATCCACAGAACGAAAGGTAAATGTGACTTTTTTTAAAAAAGGAGATGTATTGGTCAATGAAAAAGAAAAAAAATACTATTTATAAATTGGGGATAACAAATTTATAAATGACTAAATATTTTTACAATCGTTATCATAAGTCGAAAGAAGGCCAACTGGAGGGTTGACCTGCCAAGTTATGTCTTGGTGAACTCCTTTATTTGCAAGATTTTATACCACCATGTTCTCTTCACAAAAGGTATGAGTGAAAATCTAACTGAACTGTAAGAAAAAAATAAATAATTTTTGTTCAACGTGTTGTATGTTTATAAACAATATTTACCACTCTATTCCTCATGTCTTGAACAATCATTGTCGAATCACGTTAAATCCAAATATTTTTCCAAATCTATTTCATATCAAAAGAAACAACATGGATCACACTCAATATTTTATATTCCAGAGACATGGAAATTCCACAGATTGCATAGAAATAACAGATGATTTTCCCACTATGGTCTCTAAAATATATCAACATCCCGAGGGACATAGATTTCATTTTGATGAGTTGTCGTCATTCACTTTATACCATCATAAATTTGATTCTTTCCAGAACACGTCCAATATATGCCTTGGATGCTGGTAGATGTCGTCAATCCAAAGGAATTTAGGAATCTCAATGTTTTTGATAGATTTGGCACTAGAAGCCTTCTGAATTGAGGTTGCTTCTTGACTAGCAACGATGATCCGCACTCGATCATCATTTAGAAAAATTGAAAAAAAAATTATGAGTGACAGGATTTATGTCAAACTTAATCACATGGAGAAGATCTTAAATGGTATCTAAGATAATATTTTTTATTTTCATAGAGGATTAAATATCCACATAGTTCTTTACTTTCCTACTGAGATAGTCAAGGATAATCCATCTGTAAAAAAAATGTCAAAAATATAGTTCCAAGGCGAAGAATCCATATCACAAGAAAAAAATATGGTTTGTAACTTCTCTATTTTGGTTTCGTAGGTTACATTTAAACAAAATTTGAATACCAAAGAATTGAAGAAAAACATCAGTGGGGAATCTTTTATGTGTAATATGCCAAAAAGGGTAATAATCGAGGGCTAAATCCAAGTCTTATGAAAAAAACATTAATCAACCGAAATTTTTATCAAAATTTTGATAGTTGTGAGTGTAAAAAAATTTGGACTTCAGAACACTATTATGAGAAGGTTCACAATAATTAATTCAACTGAGTTAGAGTATAGATAATTATAAATTAAATGAATAATTCTATTTGGAAGGTTATATATATGAGATATTATTACAAACCTAATTGTACGGTGAGTGTTTTAATTTAAATTATTCTGAGTAAACATTATGGATAAAGGGTTACTAGTCCGGTTGTCTAACCGAAAACACTTGGACGATTCATTTCTAACAATCTATATTTTTTTAATCCTGATGTAGTAAAAGACATGTATAATGGATGTCCAAAGATAATAGTTAATAAAGATCATATTTACATCATTTAACTTATCGAAAAATATTTTTTTGAAAAAATCAATGGAGTCCAAATTTTTGGGAAAGAGGTTCCAAATTATTCTGTCTTGTAATCCCTCTTTAAAAATATTAATTGTTTTAATACCTGTACATTCGTTTTCCAGAAGATTACAATAGGTATTCCAAATTATGGTCAAAGGATTAATTTCAAGAGTGATCCATGTCCAGAAAAATTCTTAACACAGTAATTTATTTTTTTGGAGACGAACAAACCATTTGTAGACCATCTACGAGAAGACCATTTTAAAGATAGTTTTGGATTTGACAAGATAAATTATATAATCCATAGGGAGGTAATTACCCTTCCTAGGAGAGATATTATTGAGAACACGGTCTATAGTGTTATAAATGTAACTAGTTTTAGGTATTCCCCATAAAATGGTATCTCCCATGTAATTTAATGGGAAAGATCCATATTTAGTATATAGAAGATTGGTAATGGTACTTTTTCCAAAAGATGGGAAAAATTCCAAACAAAGGATTTGTACCAAATAATGTTTTAATTAGGTATTTCTTAGTTGTGAGAAAGGGGATTTTTAAGAGATTGATTATTCTTTTAATCACCATGTAAAAATAGGTTAATATTATTACCATTAAAGTAATGGACAAGATCATTGAAGTTTCTATAAGAATGAAAAGGTTTAATCCTATTCTTATCAATAAGAATATTAATAAATTTAAAAAGGTAATATTTTGTGATTGAGAAAAAAATATTACAGAAGGGGTCACCATAGATTACTCCCTTGGTGAAGTGAACCTTAGGGGAACCATTGATAGGGATGGAAATAATAGCGGAATTTAAATGTGTATTTATTCTACCAATGAAGGAGTCATTAAAACCAGAACCGTGTAACACTTGGAAAATAAAACTCCAATAAATGGTGTTAATGGCCTTTCAAATATCAATATTTATTATAATATTGAATCATCGAGTAGATCTATTTAATGGGATAGTAAATTTAGAGTAATGACAGATACAATCTTGTTTTGACCTAACCTTGATGAATCGAAATTTATTCTAGAAATCCATTCTACATATTATCTCAGCTATTCTATTGGAATGGAGGTTAGAAAAGAGTGTCAGTGTTTGAAAAAGGAATTTTTTTCATAGATGATGTATTCATCACAACACCCAAATAATTATTTTTTTAATGGAAATGGGATGTTTTAGTGAATATTTACATCCAAAGAGTAATCAAATTCCCAATAAAATAAACCATGATTTTTTTATTATAGTAATTATAATAATATATTATTTATAGTAATAATGAAATGATATTATGTTAGGGAAAAAGTATTCATGATGAGGAATTCATCTTTCCTTTGATGACTCCATGGATATGTAGGACATCAAAAAATATCCTATAAAATATATCAAGTAAAATAAATAGAAAAAATGTTAAAGTAAAAAATATTATATTTTAAAAATGAAAAATTATTTTTAATATGCCTTTAATGGGTTGGTGGTAGGTTCCATTTTTAAGTGGCGAAAAATAAATTTTTCAATATTTCAACATAATATAATCATAGGACATGAATAGAATTTTCCAAAGAAAAAAAATTAATACCAGTAGAGTGGGGTATGATATAAGGTCAATCCTTTTGTAAACCCTAATTTAATAAAAATAAACATTTGTTAAAATCCTTAACTCTTGGAGTTTTCACATTTAACATTTTTATCATTACTATGGTAACTAATTATTAGCAATATAATTTACATTAAATGCTAAAAATTGAATATTATTCTTTTAAAATTTTATGAAACTAATTATTCTAAAAAATATATAATTAATCAGATAATTTTTATATGTTTAACAAATATTCATTTAAACATTTTCACATCTAGTGTGTAAAATCCTATAAAAAATAATTTTTATGCATAAAATTTATATGTACGATAAAATAATCAGTTTAATTGTTTATCATGATGTTAATTATATCATGATAAATAATATAATTTTTTTTGTATTTATACGAAACAATCACGATTTTTTACCAAAATAATATAAAAATAATACACCAACAAAATTATTTGAAATGTTAATTATTTTCTAAAAAGGTTAATTATAAGATTTTTTCCAAATAAATTTAGTTATTTCGAAAATAATAGCATTAAATGTTAAATTTTTTGAACTATTATCATTTTTATCATCTTTTGGGTATTTTCTATATTTTTATAATGTATCTATTTTGGTAAAAAATGTATTTTCACCATTTACTTAAAAATCATCCATTTTTTAAAAATATTTAAAATTATCATTATGATAAAATTGATATTAAAATTCAAAAAATAATTAAAATTATTAAAAACAAAATGTATAAATATTATATATATTTATATTACATGAAATATATATTTATAAAGGAAAACTGCTTTTATTGAAAAATCCCATTTTAAACATTAACAAGCCTTAAGGTTATTTCATATCAATTTGTAGTTGAATTATTGTAAATGCAGTAGTTCAAAGATTTAAATATCATATATTTACCGAATCATCATCATCATTGTGAATATTTATTAAGGAGATTTTTTTACATCTAAATAAGGATAAAAAGGGACCAAAAAGAATCGAGGACTAGGGATGCCTAAACTAATAGAGACCATATTAATCTCCTATAGTCAGATTAAACCCCTCAATTTTTAGGAAACAATCACAATGAAATCATGTGATATTGGGGCCCTAATCTAAAACATCAATGTTATCAATATGGGTTTCTACCATATTTCCTTCCCTCCATCTGTGGGCCATCAGAATGGCATTTTTTTAGGGTAGCTTTTCATTTTCTGAGGATGTAGGCTATCAGGCAAGGTGTGGATCCTTTTACAAACATAGAGTCATAAATTATCTTTGAATCAGTTTCTACCAAGGAAAGAGCTATATTATCCTAGTCACGTAGGTTCATCCCTTGGTAAAGTGCATTGGCTTCATCCTGGATCATTCTCTTTTTTCTATAGAATTATATAAAAGAAATGAAGACACCCCTTAGTTGTGGTAAACACCCCCCCGCCCCGCCCCACTTCAAATGACTCCTAAAATGCCTGAAAAATCTATCTTGTGTTTGGAACAAGTAACTATCCATTTCCAACACATCCATTGGCCCCGAGCTTCAACATTGATAGGGAATCCCATAGATTCCCTCACCTGCATCAATCTCAGATATGTGACATCACACAAATTGTTGATAATACTGACCATATCGATTATGGTGGACCTTGTTCTCATGATGATAGATCTCTCAGTGGATAGATTTCCCTCATACCTAGCTTTATTATAGGACTACCATATGTTCTAGCTGAAAGAATTTATAATAATAGATCATAATTTTTTTTCCAATCCTATAGTACTCATTCCAAGAAACCATCACTACAAGAATATGGAACCAATAATCTTCTGGTATGATATGGTAAGGATTTACACAGTGAAATTCCAAACAAAGAGTTCCCTTTCTCCTTTAAAAAGATCAAGTTCATGTTTTACTCCTTGTGGGTATTGCAACAGTGGAATTTTGAAACAAGAATGACACCCATATATTCAACATTTTTAGTTATTGGAACTGCATGATTCCATATCCTCTACATTATAAAGCCAAAAATTATATTGGAATTTTATTACACTATATCATATTATTCTAGCTACCCCACTTCTCTTGGGGTACCCAATTTCATCAGAGGTCCCTTTATGTGATGTTCCCTGATTTGGGGGAGGTAAACATTCATTTTTTGGTTCATGGCTAATATTAATGTGTTCAAAAAACTCCTTTTGTGTCAAAACTAGAAAAGATTAGATATTTCATGGAGGAAAACATGAATCTATAAACAAGAATAATAGAGAAGGTCACCCCATGATGCTGACTGTGGAACCCCCTTAGATGGGATGAGAAAATAGTACGTTACCTTCTCCCATAATCCATTCGGAGTTCCCGGAAGCATACATTATAACTCTATTTGTAATCACACTATTTTTTGTAGCATTTTTTTACTGTTCTATGATTGATTCTATATAGGTATTCTAATTTTTTATCTATATTGATATGAAGTCCTTTTCACTAATTAACTGATGTCATGGGTGTCCCAAATGAGTATTGGAATCCGTGAAACAATGATAGCCTAGTTGTGGCCCCAGGCGACCAGGTCATAAATATGTGGGATGCTGAACACTCCTAAATAAATATGTATATTTCCCTCATATATACTATAGTTCTCGGTGACAAGGAATAATTTTCTAGAGAGTTGATTAATGAAATCATCCTTATAGACATACATATAAAATTTCTTATATGGGATTGGCTTCCAAGGTTACACTTTTTGGGGGACCCAGAACCCCATGCAGAATACCATCTCTATCATCCTGGTAGTTGGGTAAAAACTAAGGTGGGGGACATGAGACACTACCTTCAACAGTAAGAGATATTTAGTTATTAAATATACATGGTGAGCCTAGATTAAGTTGAAGGTTGGATAGCTGAGAAGGAGGATGAACCTCATTAGTGAATATTTCATTAGAAATTATTGAGCAGGATACAAGAACATAAGGAAGAGGGTGTATTCCCAAAGGGAATGACCACCTAGTTAGTGATCTCCATGGGTCCTCCACCCTAAAAACCTTATTGGGGAACTTGAGATGGTTGGATAAGAAGACAAAGAGGGTAGAATATTGAGGGAAGATGAGGGGTGGAAAGTATCAGGCGAATAATGTTTTAATATTTACCATTTAATGTGGCCCAAATATTTTTGGTTTTATTTTGTATGTGGAGAAATCTATTAAACATATATATATAATATATATATATATATAACAATCTGAGGGAGTTTCATTTATCTTTAATACATGACACTTTTCATTAGCATCCTGCTAATTAGATTAAATATATGGTATCACTCTTGATCACATTACAATATCGTGATGAGTCCCTATTGGATTTGGGAATGAAAATTCCATGGAAATAACTGCAGACCCTTCCAAAATCTCTCCCAACTTACATCATTATCCTAGATTCTCAAATAATGTAAACATAAATTTAAAACCCCAAATCAAGATCCAAGATTAAAAAAATTAACTTTTTAAATCAGTAAGGATATAATTTAACTATTTTAGTTCACAAAACACTTGAGATACCTAAAAATTTTGTTGATATCTATCTTACAAACCCCATAAAAATTCCATGAAAATAAAAAAATATAGTAAAAACGAAAAATATCCAAAATTTAGATTCACATGTCATAACATAATAAAAATATATTCATATAAATAAAATTAAATAAAAGTTTGGACAATCCTTCTATTTTATGCATGAATATCAAATAATTACACCACAATCCTGATCCCCATAAAAATATCATCGGCGACCACTTACAATTTTTAGAACATAATATATTTTCCCAATATCTGACCTCACAATAAAACTGACATCCATGTAAATAATTAACAAACTAATTTACAAATTAATGGTTAGTGTATTGTATTTTTGTAAGATTATTCATTTCCCAGTCTCATTATCATTCAATTAGTGTTCATATATTCCACATTTATAGTCTTATTTCCAAATCTAACCCAACCCTAGATGATTCCTTTTCTGAAACCCAGTATACGAGTGATCTTCAGGGTTATCAAAAAACCTAATCAACTAAATCCATCCTAATCAATGTCTCATATCTATTATCAATTGAAATTTGTAATAATTTTATGCAGTATTATAAGCCATTATCCAAATTCATATTTGGTATGTTTAAAATTTATTAAGATGTCATGCATGTATGCTTAGACTATTCATCAGCCTATGGGGGATATAATGTTTTTGTATTTACACTCATTATCCATTATCTCTATAGTCCCTTAAAAAAATGATATGTGAATAATGAATCATAATTTAATATCATAAAATTATCTACTTTGTTCAACCAAAATATTTCATGAACAATAAAATTCTACATCTTATCAACTGACTAAATTTACTAAATGAATTAAAAGTGGTATCACACAATTTATCAATTTATAATAAATAATATCATGTATTATCCCTAGAATGATCATAGAAAATGTTCCAACCTTCACCAACATGACCATACAATAGATGGGAAAATGGAATGGATTCAACTGGACTCGTTGATCCCCAATGTTAGGAAATTAATAAGGAAGGTTTAATTTTATCAATTTCAATGTGATTTACCCACTAATAAATGTATATAAACTCTAATAACATTAAAAATGAAAAATAAAATATATTCAATAGAATTTTTTTTATTTTATCAAATAAATCACATATTGATCCAAAAAATTCTAATAATGTCAATAAAATAAATAGATAAAAACCATGTCCCAAATATAATCATTACAATGTAATGTTAAAGAAATATCTCATAATTAAATGAAAAATAAAATGTACTTCACAACTCTATAATTACTCATAATTCATCTCCAATGCATCATCAAACTTCATCCTCTATAATTTATAGAGGAATTACATTTATAGCTTCAGGTAAAATAAAATCTATGTGTACACAAGATTTCATCATATATGATTTAAGAAAATGTATAAATATAAATAAAAATTACCAAAAACATCACCTTGAGTATAAAACACTATTATATAATTGATGTAATACTATTTAATTAAAATAAAATATAAAAAAATATCCTAATGTAAAAAAAAATCATATAATTATCATGAATCCTCTTTAACAGGTTTACTTGCTTCAACATAAATCCTTGAGTACTTGTTATGTTTGTCAATATATGTCATATCTAATTGGGTGGCTTGAATAATTAAAATGAAAATGATTTATAAAATCCAATCATAATATAAAACATTTATTTTCTAATCACTTTACATATTTTATATCATGGAAAGCACAAGTCCTATGAAAAGCAGTCTATAATATAATTTCATATAATAACTATTATTATTATATAAGTACATGATACATACATTTCAATAATTAATTATTCATAATATCATAATTTCGGAAAAGAATTAACATAATAATTACTTATGAATAAATTATCTGAAAAATTTACATCATCTAAAACCCAAGTAGAAAGAGGCACCATTAATTTTTTATCAATAGATGTTATTTCATTAAATAACGTAAAAAATTCTAACTAATACACCCATGAAATATTATAATTTCATTTAAATTTTAATAAGCCTTTTCAATTTCCAATTTGACATGAAATAATTCAGTCTCAAACATTTTATCATGTTTATTGAGGAAATGTTTTCAAGAAAAATACTACTCCCTTATTCTCACATTGAATCACATCAATTCACATACTTTTTCTTATAAGAAATGGCTTAAGGATTATTCCATAAATTCTCATTTTAATTAACCATTAACAAATTTTTTGGCATTTAAAAAATATGTATGAGCTTTAAAATTTTATTAACTGTTTTTATTATTCAAAATATTTCATGTTTATCAATTTTATTTTAATAATAATTTATTAACACACAAACTCCTTTATTTATAATTTAATTGTTAACATCAATATGTTAAAAAATTTCAATAAGAAATATCATTACAAACCTCTATTAAAATAAACATTTACATATAACCCTTTAATTTTTACAATTTCAGTTTCATAAAATGTAATTAAATCTCATTTATAAATTTTCATAATAGAAAAGTACACAATTATAGATTGAAAATGAAATTTCCATCCCATTATAACTAGTAATATCATGCACCTCTCATTTTCATGTCTCATTTAAATTAATTAAATGTACGTAACCACTTTTCTAATCACAAATTATATAAAATAGTAGAAACAATTAAATTGGATTCTTAATTCATAATTTTGGTTATATAAAATTATGTATATATTTTATAATAATGGTACATATTCTTATTTATTTAATTTTAAAGAACTATGTATTTAATCAATATTGACACATTATTATATTCATAATTAATTTTTTTACATCTCTGAAACATATAATTTATCCCTATAGATTTATCTCACAAATTATAAATTAGTATATAATGAATTCAACATATATATTTAAGACCTAACATTATAAGACTTCATATCTATATGTGTTATACAGATAAACACCCAATTAAACACAAAATGAAGATTGAGATAACTTAAAATTCAATTAAATATAAATACGAACCAAAAATGGGTATCAAATCACTCAATAATTACAAAAAATTCACTATTAAAAACAATATTGAAGGACAAAGTCAAAATATAATGATGAGATATCAAATATTAGGCACCTTAAAAAATAATATAAAAATCCCCTTATTCTTATGATTACAATAAGGCAAATAGATCCAAATGCCATTAATTTTCAGAATATATGTCATTAAAGGATATGTATTAAGCTTGGGATATAATTAAAGGATTTAATTCTCACAAATTTTATATCTACTTAGAAATAGTGATAAAATAGAAAAATATTATACGGAAATATATATAAATTTCTCTCATTAAAATGTGGTTAGACTAACTCATTAGGATCATTTTGGACCCCTATTGGATTATAGGTGGTTCACCATGTTCCAAGTGGTTTGGAAAATATATACTTATTGCCTCCCATTAGATAAGTCCCCTTATTCCATGCAACTGAACCACCAATGGAATTCTACTGGGTGATAGTTTCTCATAATATTGAACCTATAGTTTATTTAGTTGTTTAATTTTGAAAAATTTCTCCAATATTTCCATGAAAAAAAAATCAATGTAAAATACTGTAATGTTAAATTAAAATTAAAAGTAAAATATTTAATTTTAACACATGCCCAATAATCCAAGAGTTAAAATTTTAAATAAAATTAAAAAATCAATAGTGAATTCTTATTATATTAAAAATGGATTAATAAATGGTTGTAACATACCTTGTGGATTTTTTTATCAACCTTAACATAATGAAAAGTAAGTCACATTGATAGAGAATTTGTTTTTTATCAATTTATAACTATCTATGGGTAATGTATACAATTATCTTTGTAAAGCATTATCATATAGGGAAGAATAGTACAGAATGAAATTTGAAAGTCTAGCTTAATCTCCCATCTTTGATAACTAGGTAGAACAATTATATCTCAAATATATATAATCATGTATGGTTATCCTATGTATTGTTATTCTAATTATATATTCCATTGAATTTTTTTTAAAACTATATGTCATGGTAAATGTAATATTGGTCAGTACCAACAAAACATCATCCTACTCTTTTATCATCCCAACATACATCTCAATCTAGATACCCATTATTTCCCATTTTTATTTTTCCATCTAATCAACCATTATCTATGAATTCTTACTCAAATAAATTTCCACAAAATTCCCATTATATTACATATACACCATCTCAAATTTTAATGTATAATTTTACATGATCATATCATTTCTATATATTTAAATTTTTATATGTAATTATATGCCTTAATCCATTATTTTTAGTATGAAAGAAAAATATTCCATTAAATGGTTAATTCTTTTAATACTTTTGTTTTTTTACCTCCACTATTTGATATAAATCATGTTTTAGGTTATTAAATTAATATAAATAGAAATACTAACACATATTAACAACAAATTAATCTCATTTTATCATCACATAACCTAAAACCATGCCCAATGAATCACAATACACCCTGTATGACTTATTCATATTAAGAAAGGGTAATCTTTTTTGTTTCTTCAAACAATTATTCAACTCTTAAAAATTCGAATCATATTTATCATCCCAATGATATATTTCTTTATTCTTGTTCATGTTTTCTATGGGTGATTTTATCTAAGATAAATATCATAAATATATTTTTTAGTATCATTATATACCATAAAAATCATATTAGCTCAAACACATTCCAAGAAAATTCCCACAATGTTATATTTTTTCCCTTCTAAATATACAAATTGACGCATACCCAAACATTACATTTTCAAAAAAAATACCTTCAACTCAAAAATATTAAATTTGATAACTTATTATAAATTTTTTTATCTTGTAATAAAGCTAATATAATATCTAGGTTCCTCCAATTCTGCTACCAACATTGAGAATACACTATCACATCAATGATAGGCATTGCTATGGATGAGTCATGATGTGTGAGAAGTATTTAGTTTTTCAAATAAATAAATGTATTGGAATATTTATCACACCAAATAAAATTTATTAAAACTCAAACAACTAATATATTCCCTTTAATTTCATATATGTCACATCTTATCCCCAAACCCAGATACAAGGATATAAAAATCATTGATTAATTTTATAAAACCCTCAACATTCTTCTAGATGATTAAATGAATTTCAAATCCAAATTAAAGGATGGTTATTTAGAATTATCCCTCAATTAACTTTATGGTAGTATACACATATTAGTTAACTATAATATTCCATCTTAGATAAAAATTTCAAAGATTCATATAAGGATATACTATATTAGATAAATATGATTAGCTCATGTTATTCATGATAGACCATAAACTCACTAAACACTGATTGAAACATATGATATATAAGAAAAAATATTTAATTTTATCAAAATAGTTTATCAGTTTTAAACGCTTCCTCCCACTCTAATTCTGACCTAAAAATTTCCTCTAAAAATACATCTAGAATTAGATTTATTACCCATGGAAATAAAATTCATTATATCCCCTCCAAATCTATTTGTCTTCTGTTATATTCATATATTTTGATTGTTAGAAATTGATTGATTTCACATACTAATAATCCTTTTTGAACATATTATTCTTAATCAACACTATATTAATCAAATATGGGGGAATTATATGATATCAAAAACATATTACAATCTTAATTTGACTGTAAATTATTCAATTGGGTTATCACAATAATGACATAAACATCATCTGTATTTAATACCAAGAGAACCAATAAATATTCATATCCACAAACCATGATACCACATATTGGACATCTTTAGATTTCACCCACATTAAATTAAATAATATTATTATCTTATAATACTCTCTTGTTGAACAATAAGTATAGACTTAAATTTTCTATCATAAGAGGACAATTAAATGGGTTTGATATAGTCATTTGAAATAATTCCCAAGATAATAAATATATCACTATGATTTTTCCTCTTATGGTAGATGGTTTTTCTCCAATATCTCATGAAACATACTCTAAATTAAACATATTTATTGATAATACACTTTGGTATAGGTAAGACGATGAATAAAACCTTTACTATGATATTCTCTAAAAAACATAACTAACCCCATTTCTAGATCTCCTTATAAAAAACTAATCATAGCCCCATTAAAATACTGCATTTTATTTTCATATATATTTGTCCTTCTCTGATGTATTTCCACTATATTATAATGGATTTCAACACATAAATGATATATGTTTCTTATAATCCCAGAAAGATATATAATTACTTGATAAATTTTAGAGTATGCTTTTCAATTACCTTATAAACCATATTGGAAATATATAAAAACATATCTCATTCATATATTTTGAAATGTTCTT
Source organism: Viscum album (assembly GCA_963277665.1). Classification (NCBI taxonomy): domain Eukaryota; kingdom Viridiplantae; phylum Streptophyta; class Magnoliopsida; order Santalales; family Viscaceae; genus Viscum; species Viscum album. The sequence continues at coordinate 1,912,609,287 of OY728125.1, read as the reverse complement.
TAAAATTGACCACTCAATCAACTGTAAATTTTGATTATCTCTAATAATATCAATATATATTTACATAAAATTAAAATTAAAATATCTCCTATATAAAATCCCATTATATTCATCTATTATTCATAAAGTCACCTCTCTTCGATAACCACTAAATTTTTCACCATTATATTGGTTATAATGACAAATATTCTCATATGAGAGTGGGTAAGTATTATTAATCTAATTGTAAAAAATATATAGACATCTATATACTCATAGTTAATAAAAACCTAAATGCGACTACAATATATGTGTGTAATCAATCATAGATCCATCCCCTCCTAGAGCTTAATAAGAACTGAGTCTTTATCTATATTTATTTCTTTTTGGAAAAACTTTGTGTAACAGTATGAATGAAATCAGACCCTAAATAATTCTTTTTTCCATTATAGTCAAATCCACTATTTCTTACTAGTATTGATCTATTTAGATTTGCGTAAACACATACAATATCTTGTTTTTTCATTTTTTTTCGTAATCAGGTCAAAAACATAATAGATCCTCTTGTTCAACTTATTTAAGCCATCTGACCAAATATTCCACATATAAAAAGACTTATTATGTATTAAAAATTATAAAGTTAATATCACAACATGATTTAGCCATTAAGAAACAGCCTCACTGCCTACTAGTGTTTTCATATCATGGAAGCTTAACAAGTTGGTCATGATTCAGTTTTTAGACTTCAATAAAAATATGACTCTTTAAAAGAAGTATACTTTTAAATATACAAATTCTTATCTAATTTGTGTAATAAAATGTATAAACCTAGTGGAATTAAACAACTTGGAACATCAAGATTTTCCAAACAATGTAATGATAAATAAAAAATATAATACAAAGAATATACAAAATATAAAATGTTATGATGTTATTCTAGGTTTCAATAGGTAAACAATTTTACGAAATTTTAATAAAAGATATAATATTTTCTATCCCAAAACTTCATCACCTATGATCTAAAGAATTAGGAGGACACATAATCAAATAGAATGATACTACATTCTAATAAAATACAAATTAATCCAAGGATTGGAATGTAAATATCTTACTTCTTATCATATTTGACAATATCAACTATGATTATATTTTGAAAATCTTCTTTAATTTGAGTATTGGGAAAACTAATGTTATATCCCTTGAATTAATTAAATAATTTTACCATTAGGTACATACCATATTAATTCATTGATCAACATGGATTGGAATAAAAATTGTATGTCATTATATCATTATTAAATAGATGATTAAAAGAACACAATTTAAATTGGAAAAACATGTGCTCTACAATGGAAACCTCATGCAACTAAAAACCATAAGTTACAATAAAAACTAAAATAAATAGAAAATAATAATCCCTACACTAAAGAATAACTCACGAGTATTATTCAATCAATACATCATGTGTTTTCCAATATATATTCTTTGAGTCCTTGGTCTTTTATTTATTTTTGAGGAGTGTACAAAACTAGTAACTAATTCCCACTATTATATAGAATGACTATAGTTTCAAAAACAAATTCAAGGGTTTCGACATCACCATACATTTTAATAATGGTTTAGGTTATACTTCATTATACTTGATAATGTATCATGTTTACAATCAAATAGAAAAAAAATATTATGAATCAAAATATAAATAATGTGTACTCATAAAAACATACATAACATATATAAAAATAAAAATATATCCTTTTATTATTTAATAAATAAATACCTATAAGGTTTCATTATTACTAATCAATTGAATAAATCTAAATATAATCACTTTCCATTTCTATATCATTAATGGTTCTCAAGCTACCTCGTGAAGTATTTTCTCCACAACTCCATTCCGTCACATTATTAACCTATATTATGGTGGAATATCTCTATAATAATAATTGAAGTTTTAATACAATATCGATAAATATCACAATCTCCATATATTTTCAAACATGCACGTGATTAATATTTCATCATCATAATGAAATTTATTATGAATAACATATATACCTAAGAATTCAATTTACTATCATTCCTAGAAAATAAATATAGTGTACCTCTTATTACCAGAAGCAATTTAATTTATAATTATTATATGAAAGTACACAAACAAATATACATTGTAATACAACCATACCAATATATGTTAATTAAATTTTCTATAAAAATATTTAAAAAACAATCATGAAAAATTTCTATTAAAATTATAATTTGATAATAACATTTTATTCATTAGTTAGTTTTTAATCTTATAGAAATTGTCATATTTGATGTGATACTACATGTCATGGATAGTAAATGAACTCATTCATACTCGATTTATTTTTCGAGGGGAAATCATGTTAACATTTATAACTCAAAATCACATCCCATACCGCCTAACTAAATAGTACTTCCACTCTGGAGAAGTTAACATGGCATAACCAAAGGTTCCATAAAATTCTTTACTGGATTTATCTCTATTTAAATATTGTCAAAAACACAAAATAAACAATTATATGATGAAAATATAAATATAATATTACCTAGAAAAAAATTAATAACACTACTCTTTAAATGGGGTTTCATGTGACCTCATGTTTTCTTTCACAAAGACCAAAATTATTCTAAAATCAATGAAAAACAAATAAGAACGATAGGGGGACTATCCCTTCAATATCCTAACTATCTTAAAATATGAAATATGAACAACCATCACTAGTACATTGAAAAAAAAAATATTTAATATTATAGAAATATTTTAATAAGATGATATAGTGGTTATCATATATTATATATTACTACACCAATTATATATATACATTTATAAAACATACTAATAAATTTTTATACATGTACGTACTAAGAAAATAAAAAAACATCAAATATTATTACTAACTACATATCCCAAATTTGACTCTCTCTAATGACCTATTTACTTTCGAGTTAGTACGTCTCTAATGAGATTTTAATATTTTGTTTGGGAGTATGATTTGATCATAGAATTCCTGTTTATATTATAATTATAAGAGTCAGAGCATCTCTGATATGTGATTCAGGTGTTTTTAGTGGCTCAGTACAAGTCCCAAGTGGTTTAAGTATCATTGAGGTATAGTTAGAGTGGTAGTATTTATAATATTATAAAAATGGCTTACCAGGTACCCATGATAGAGGTTCTAGATACAAGGTTTCCTTTCTAGTGAGAAATACCCACTAGACAACATCCAACCCTTAGGTGGTTGTGTACCATGTTTTTGGTAATGGGTAGGATACCCAATGTGTCATGACTAGGAACTGAGTGGGGCTTATTAGTTTTTTACCGAGGTCAAAACTATAATTTTACCAACATGCACCCACCAAGAGTTTTTGGTATGGTGGGATTATGAATGGGAATATTATTTAATCCATTCTACATATTGACCCATAAAATCCCCATCTATGAAAACGTTTTTGTGGGGGTGTTCCATGATGTTTTTTTATAGAGTTTTAGGTTTTGAGTGAGTATTTCACTAAAATGTTGTGGGATAATCCTCAACGACATTGATTGTTCAAGTGATGGTTATTGGATGTGCTGTAATGTTGAACCCATTTCATCACTTGTTTTTTTGGGTATATATTCTCATAAAGATGATTTTATTTGGGGTTTTGGTCTGTTTAATTTTAATTGGTAACAAATTGTAATTACAATGTTGGTGATTTTGTTGTAGAGGTGGTGTGTTTGTTCCATATATCATCTATGGGTAGTTATTCATTGTTCTAGTGTGGCACAACAAATCATTGAGTTTGGGTGATTATATAACATTGAATTATATTTTATAAATAATTATTGTTATTTAAATTAATTTATAAATTAATTATAAATAATTTATAATTAATTTATATGGTATAGATGATTTATATATAAGATTAAGGGTTGTGTATCATGGAATGGCTTGATGAGGGGATGGATAAAGATGATAGAGCATGGATTTTGGATGGAATCTCATTTATAGAGGTAGTTATTCCCTATAATACTTAATGATATACATGTTTATTCATGACTATGTCGAATTTTTTGATTATCATACATATGGTAAATTTTTTGGAGACTGAGAGCACAATTAGTTGATGAATATAGTGGGGTTGAGTTTCATAGGTTTTGGGTGATCGATTAAACTATTTTTAAAGATATGGTGTCTACTAGAATATATGATTTCAATGGGGAATTATTTATGATTTAGTTTATTAGAGAATCAATATAGTTTGTAAAGTCATGGTATATGTAATAAATAGCTGCGGTTGGTATCATTACCTAGTTTGTATGAAGGAGTGGAATAGACCTATGGATGACGAGTGAGATGTCACAATATCTCAAACATGGTTGTGAATACCATCATGAGTGTAAAATAGAGGCATACATTATTGGTATAAGTCTTTTAGATGTATATTTGGCATATCATGGAAGGTTTCAGCAAAGTGGATGGATTTATATGTCACTAAAGGGTGATGTGATATGGGAACTTTGTTCAATTGAATGAGTTATCTTAATGAAATGTAACTAATTTTGTAAGATACATATTGTGATTTTCATGGGAATATTCCATGGTGAGATAGATCGGGTTTTGATGGTGGTTTGAGAATGGATGTTAGACCAAGATTAATGATGTTATGGCCAGGTACTACCTATGGGAAAAGGGGTCACAATTGGATTTATAGGAATGATGAATGGTTTTTAATTTCATGATCATTGTATGTTCTTGATTTAGTATATTGATGGAAGAATATCAATTAATGGCTTTTTATAAATAAATTATCTACATATTTTATATGAAAGTAACCCATTGGGTGGTCTCTTAGAGAGGTTGTTAAACTAATGTTTTGAATTATAACATTTGAATCATTTTTCCATAGAAATACCTAATAAACTGGGGATTCGTTTTAGTTGACTTAAATTAATAATTAAACAGGATATAATATGATAATTCAATGATTAATATATTGATATTGGAAAAATATCTAAAAATAATATTAAAAATATGATTTTAATATAATAGCCATTAAATGTACGGATCCGTTAGACTTCCACATTTTTCATTGTTCGAAATTATTATATGAATTTCATTTCACAATTTTGAACTAATTATCTCAATGAAAAAACCAAAATCATCCTATGAACTATATCATGGTCTATGTATATGTGGTTTTCCCTTTAATAATGTAATTCAATATCATAAATTCCTGTTGGAATTTGTACATGAGAAAAATCACTAATCTCAAGGACAAGACCATTCCAAATATGTTTAAATAATTATAATAGTCACATTAATTTTATAAATTAATAATACACTAAGATTTATTTTGAATAAATTCATTCATGAATGGATAATAACTTCATCCTTAAAAAACACAGTTCCTGGATAATAAAAATATTATACAATGATAACAAATATTATGAATGTTTTCTCCTTAGATAAAATTCCATAAACAGTTTTAATTTTGAAAATCATGTCTAAATAAATTCCAATCATTACCATTATTCCTCTAGGTAAAACCAGACCAGTCCCCACACCTCCACCATTCACGCGATCAATATCGATTTTGGTGTGTATGTTTCAAACTCTTATATGGATCATGCCCTTTATAAAAATTGATGAATTTTTATTTGAATTTCATTCCATAAATAAATCAACATGATGGAATCTTATGATTAACAATAATTCATTAATGAGTTATCTACGTTGTCCTACCAGTGACAACTCTCTCATCATGGTTTCATATAGATTGATAATATTAATGTTCTTTTTTATTTTAGGGATTTCTGATATCTCATTATTCTTATAACTCATGAATTAACTATTAGTATTATATTTAAATTAACCTTAGTATATTGATCTTCATGATATCCTAGAAGTAGTTTTTTAGGGCCTATATTTCCATAAATTTTTCAATGTGTCAAGCATAAAACAGAAGAAGATTCATCATATGAATTTTCTTTATTATAAGGATTTGAAACCCGGTGATGGTGATCAATTATATACATTCATCTGTATAAAGACTAATGATACTAGGTTTATAATTATTTTTAAAGTACATATGTATTATTATGTACTGTAAAACCTTATATTTGGACGCTCAAACAATTATGATGAGGCCGTAAGTCTTATTCTTAGGCATTACGTTAGAGACATTGCCGAATTTCTTATTTTATGTTCCAAATAAATATTTTTCATAATATACAAGAAACATAAAAAGAGATGTGGTTTTTGAAATATATTTATGAAATTGATAAGAAAACATAAAAATAATTAATTCGTTTTAATTATATTTCCAAAACATCCTTAAAAATTAAAAAAATAACTCTGAATGAAAATTTTATTGGTACTAATTCATAAAAATACTGATGAAATGTTATGAAACTATTTTTCCTATCAATTACCCCACACATTGATCATTGAATCCTATATAATTACGTATGAAATGTATCACCCAAAACAATTACAATAATCTAACCCGTGATATTCACTGGTATAGGATCGATAAATTTAAAATATCATGCGATTTAAACAACCATAAGTCAAAATTATCCTTTTGGTTTTAAAAATAAAATTCCACATATTTTATCATCCCATTTTTACAAATATACTCATTATTTATTTGGATTACAATAAAAAGAAAAGAATAAAACACACACATGCAAAACAAATTTATATTGGATATCTCATTATCTCCCCCAACTAGGGATGAATATCTAGTATAAGATATTTATTTTTAAATTATACTGGTTAATAGATCCCACCCCCTTTTATCAGTCTGATGGAATTAAATAATTGGCACTTAATCCCTCCCCCTCTATGATACCTTCCTAAATACCACCTTGAAATAATTCCATTGGCCCTTGTGATTTTTATATCATATGATCTAGGTCATAGAACGTCTTTATCCACATATCATCACATCATACAGCCGACTCTACTAATAAAACTAAGCCTTACAACTTCTATAATTACTCATGTCACGACCACCTATATCCCATGTCTTCATTATCATGCAATTTACCACATGCAATCATCAACCACATCCTTCCCTTCACTTGAGACTAGTTCAAGATATAAATCTTCTCACGAGATATTTTATGACCAACATTTTACATCATGCTTCTTTTTCTTATGATCCTCGCATAAGATTTTATCCTTCATGTTCATCAAACAAAGGGTATTCTACACACATCCGGAGGCTATCATACACAATCATCACCAATGAAAAATCACTATACCACCTCTCTATCATCCTGATGTCATAATGTTCCCTATATCCTGAGGTCACCATATCCTACACACATGGTTGTTTACAAATTTCCTTCATTTTATCTTATAAATTCACCTAATCTACATAAATACCATTGGGTGAGGCTCCCTGGTGTTATAATCATCAATATCATCTACACCATGATCTTGCACTTCTTACCCTATATAAGGCCCCAACCTTAAACATCACTTAATCTTGAGTTATTAAAAGATTACACATTGTGGATCTTTTCAGGTTTAGAGTTTTAGATAATTAGATCATAAATCATGCATTACATTCCACATTTAAACAAAGTGGTTTCAAAAAATATAGTATTCATTTTTTTCCCATCAAAGGAATCATATTTGAAACAAAACATGGATTCTTTCATGACACTTCCTTGACCCTATCATCACATCATGTACCTTTCCCTTGACCTATGAAAAACATTTTAAAAACATGGGATGAGCATAAAATGTACAGTAAGGGATATAAAAGTACGAAATGAAAACATTAGTCGATGTATGAAATCATACTTTACTCATAAAACATAAGCATACCTCATCAAATCATGAATAAATCATAGAAATCATAAGACATAAAGGTATATTGAGGCATTCATAACATTCGTACATAGGGAGTAACCCTCATGGTTACATTTGGAATACCCATCACAGTATATTCCCTAAATCTCTTCAGAGAAACCTTAACGTTTAACCCCTTTGTGTTACCCAATGCATTGGAGAGCTTTAACGGGCTCACCCGCCCTTAGTTTATCCTGGAACCACCCATCTTCATAATAATTCCCAAGAACCATAACAAACTCATATAAAACATGCATAAAATAAACATAACATTTTCACATTTCAATCAAAAGATATCAATACAGCAGATTGATATAATAAAAACATTATGGAAACTAATTTAATTACCAAAATAAAAGAAAATTAAAACATGGTATTTATTTTCCATTTAGAACAATGTTATGGCTTGTAGAGGAAGTTGAAACTTGAATAATGGTCACTATGGCGGAGAAGTCGTTGTCGCCGCATACGTATGACAAAACAACATTCCCTTTTGTCGTTTAGTAAATTCTTCAAATAAAAAATATTAATTTTTAATAAATGTAAAAGTCAAAGGGGTTTATACACCGTATAAAATAAAGTTGTGTATAAAACAAAATATGCCTCAATGAAAAGAGATTGAGACGAAGTCCCTTACCTCGGGTCCGACTTGAATCGATCTTTATTTAATATCCTGAATAATAAAATTGAGTTAATTTCTACTTGATTAAGAACATTTTTCAAGTTCATTATTCCTTTTATATCACTTATTACCATTTCATGAACACTATGTAATTATTTAAGTTAATAACAGTCGTTTTAACGATCATTGGTACTTGAGTCAAAAATAAACTCTTTATAATTATAATTTGTTCATTATCCATTATATACAGAGTTATATTCATGATTTATATATAATATATATCATATATATCCAGTATATACATTAATTTGTAATATTACATAACATTTAGAGGTAAGAAATGAAATGCACCGTTCATGGAGAATGTATGACGTACGTACGCATGAACGCTACATTCATTTCTATTTAGTATTTTATGGATTGGAATCATAATGAAATAAAGGTATATTATAATCCCAGTATAATTTCATATATAATATCATTAACTCCATCCTTTATACATCCCACATATTTCATTAACGAATCAAATCACTTTGAGGGGACGGTAGTACTCACTTCCTAAAATAAAGATATCACGTATACCCATAAGAGAATCCCTAAAGGTATGACATAAATGAAAAATAAAGAAGCTTAAGGAAACCATAAATATATTATATATCATATATAAATATAGTTACATCTTAATGTCCACCTTTGAAAGTGTTATAAGAATATTGAACAATCATCGTTTCGTGAGGCAGAAATTCGCCATCCACAGAAGCAATATGTTCTTTAACCATTAGATGTAGGTGTGTGTAAGTGTATCTATAATAATTATCATAACAAAATCATATTAAATTTTACATTCTTTTTTTTCTACAAAATAAATGAATAAAAATAGTTTAGGTGGTTGGAGAAGAAAAACAAAACAAAAGAACATTAGAGAAGTCTTTACCTTTAAATCAGGTAAGTCCTCTTGGTTAGAACCAAAAGGGTTTCTTGAAGAGCTTTCTTCCTAAGGTAAGGCTTCTAGGATGAGGTTAGGGATGTGGAAAGATAAAATGAGCAGGGATTTTCCGAGCCAATGGCTTGAGAAGTGTGGGTAAGGATGTAGAGGTGGGAGCCTTTTATAAGAGGAGAGGAGGGGCACTGTTGGAAAGGTATAAAATGTTACTTTATTTTCAAATGAGTTACGGATTTTAAAGGTCCCACATTGATGTTTTTATAGGATAAGGTTATAAGGGTTCTAAATATACTCTTCCAATATGTCTTTGTCAAGTGTATGTCTTAGATTTTACATTATCATTTCATTTTATTTAAATCGTTCATTAATGAGGTAATCACTACATCATCCTGATGTCATAAATAATTTAATTTATTTAATGTATAAAAATTATAAAAAATACTTATGATATAGGAATGATTTTTAGATTTCCAATGACTATTTATAGTTTAATAAGTCATTTATGTAGACAAAAATAAAAATGTTTTACTCAGGTGATACATTCTTTGTTATATTTAACTTTCTTTAAAAATAAAAAGATAAAAAGTCATTATCACACAAATGTGATTCAATGGGGTTCCCAAGATTGGAACAAGGAAAACAAAGGTATTACATGACACAAAAAGTAGCATTAGGACACATTTTTGGGTCATTTGTTATTATAATGAAATTATTTTATTATCCTTAACTACCCAATTACTAATTAATCAAGATAATTAAAGATAATTAACATCGTTACTATTCATAATGTCCAAAAACAAAAGAGTATTCATTATACAATTTGGTCCTTATGATTCCTAATATGGAATCCATTTTACCAAATTCCAAACATTAAAAATTCAATAATTAACTTATATATAAATCATGTTGTCAAAACAAATAAAGGGTTTTTTTGAAACAATATCTATGAAACGTTTGGCACTTGTTTATGCCCAATTCCAAAGTGAAATTAATAAAAATGACCACCATTGGATTAAAAGGTAAAAATATATTCTATTTAAACTTTAAAACCAATTAAAAATATAATCTATCCATATAATTAAATTAGTTGAAAATGCAGTTTTGATGTAAAATGCAGTATTTTTCACTATTCCTTAAAAATGAACATTGTCAGAAAAATACAAAAAATTTATCAAAAGTAAATTTCAATGTCCAAATCATAGAGAATAAGTTTATTTTGACAAATAGAGCTTATAAAATTCTCAAAAGATATATTTAAAAATTGTTCTCCATCAAAAGGTGGTAAAATAATCTTTTAAAAATATTTGTGTATTCCATGCTTAAGATTTGATTTATTCTCATTTTATGCCTCTAAAACACTATATAATTAATAAATAGACATAGATAAGAATTTATTATTATTCATTAATTACTTGGGATGTTACATACTTCCTCTCTTTAGAAAATTGCGTTTTCGCAATTTATTTACTTTTCGAATAAGTGGGGGTATTTTTCCCTCAATGCATTTTCAGATTCCCATGTTTGCTCATCACTCATGTGGTTTATCCAAAAAAACTTTACTTGATAAATCACTTTATTTTGCAATACATGCTCCCTATGGTCAAGACTATGGACCAGTTGTTCCTCATAAGATTGATTCTCTTCCAGCTGAATTACCTCTGGACTCAAAACATGAGATGGATCTGGCATGTACTTCCTTAACATTGAAACATGAAAAACATTGTGTACCTGAGATAAACTCGGAGGTAAAGACACTTAGTATGCAATTGATCCAAATCTCTCCAAAATTTCATATGGTTTAATGAACCTTGGACTCAACTTTCCTTTCCTACAAAATCGCATCACACTTTTCCATGGTGAGACTTTGAGAAGACATGATCACCTACCTCAAAAGAGAGATCCTCCCTCCTGTTGTCTGCATAACTCTTCTGCCTACTCTAAGCTGTTCTCATGTGTCTCTGTATCAGCTGAACTTTTTCTGCCAACATTTCTACCAATTCTGGTCCCATTAACTTCCTTTCACCTACGTCATCCCTAAAAGCTGGAGTTCGACACCTCTTCCCATATAATGCCTCAAATGGTGCCATCTGTATACTGGAATGAAAAGTGTTATTATAAAAAAACTCAACCAAAGAACGATGTTGGTCCCAACATCCCTGATAATCCATCTAACAAGCCTGTAGCATATCCCCCAAAGTTTGAATCGTTCTTTCTGACTGTCCATCTGATTGTGGATGAAAAGTTGTAATAAAATTTAATTCAGTACCCAATGACTTATGAAGGCCTTTCCAAAAGTTACAAGTGAACCTGGGATCACGGTCAGATACAATTGAGAGAGGAACTCCATGTAACCTAACTATCTCTTTAAGATACAAATGGGAATGTTGATCTAGCGAAAAAGTATCCCGTATAGCAAGGAAGTGAGCAGATTTAGTCAAGTGATCAAAAATAACCATGATTGCATTATTACCACAAGGTGTCTTCGGAAATCCCAAAACGAAGTCCATGGATATATTCTCCCATTTCCACTCTGGCACTGGTAAAGGCTGAAGCATCCCTTTCGGTAACTGCTGTTTTGCTTTAACTTGTTGACAATTCAAAGACTTGACAGTAAAATCATCAACGTCTATTTTCATTTCATCCCACCAGTAATACTCCCGAAGATCTTCATACATCTTAGTACTGCCTGGATGAACTGAAAACGGAGAACTATGTGCTTCACATAACAACTCTCTCTTCAACTGTGAATCAAAAGGCACACACAATATCTTCCCAATTCTCAAAAAAAAAAATCATTATAAATGTTGAATTCAGGAAACTTTCCCTTCTAAACCATCCTTACCTTTTTTCAACTCATTGTCTTGCTTCTGTGCTTACTTAATTCTATCTAATATAGAATATTTCACTGATACCTGAAACAAAACTGAAGATCATCCTTCACCAACAACTTCCAGGCCAATGTTCATCAAATCCTTAACCAATGGATCACGTTCATATGCAACATTGTTAATGAAGAATTACTTTTTTGAATCAAAGAATCTTCCACTTTATTTGATTTTCCTGGATGGTAATGAATTGTACAATCATAATCTTTGATTAACTATAGCCATTTATTCTGTCTCATGTTTAATTCTTTCTGAGTGAATATATACATTAAACGTTTGTGATCAGTATATATTTCACACTTTACTCCATACAAATGATGCCTCAAAATTTTTAAAGCTAAAAAATAGCAGCTAATTCAAAATCATGTGTAGGGAAATTTAACTCATGTGTTTTCAACTGTCGTGAAGCATAAGCAATTACTTGATCATTCTGCATTAGCACGCAACCAAGTCCTTTCAATGAGGCATCCCTGTAGATAACAAACTCACCATTCCAGGAAGGTAATGCCAAAACTGAAGCATTCACCAATCTTCTTTTCTATTCCAAAAAACAATCACCAAATTATTTTGTCCAGATAAACTTAACACCCTTTCGAGTTAGCTTAGTCATTGGAATAGATAACCGTGAAAAATTTCTAACAAACCATCGGTATTAGCCTGCCAAACCAAGGCAACTACGAATCTCAGTTACATTTTTGGGTCTTGTCCATTCTTGGACAACCTTTGTTTTTGAAGGATCAACAGTTATCCCATCTTTAAAAACAATGTGACGAAGGAACGAAATTTGTTGCAACCAAAACTCACACTTGCTGAATTTCCCATACAATTTATTTTCTTTTATGGTTTTTAAAATAACCATTAAATGTCTTTCATGCTCCTATTTAATTTTAGAAAAAACCAAAATATCATCAATGAAAACAACCACAAACATATCCAAGAACTCATGGAAATTCAATTTATAAGGTCCATGAATACCGCAGGTGCATTGGTTATCCCAAAAGGCATAACTACAAATTCATAATGGCCATATCATGTACGGAACATGGTCTTCGGAATATCAGCTTCCTTTACCTTCCACCGATGGTACCCTGATCTTAGGTCAATCTTTGAAAAAAACTGAGCTCCCTGGAGCTGATCAAACAAATCATCGATATGCGGAAAATGATATTTGTTCTTAACAGTGATGTTATTCAAAGATCTATAATCAATGCAAAGTCTCATTGAACCGTCTTTATTTTTAATAAATAAAACAGGAGCACCCCATGCTGATGTGCTAGGTCGAATGAAACTTTTCTCTAATAAATCTTGCAATTGCTCCTTCAACTCTGAAAGTTCAATTTGAGCCATTCGATAAGAGGGTTTTGAAATTGGCTTAGCATCAGGAACAAAGTCAACAGTAAATTCAACTTCTCGATCTGGTATTATTCCAGGAAACTCATCAGGAAAAACATCAGGATACTCATTTACCACTGGCACATCATTAATTTGAATAGTTCCCTTGTTTTCAACGATATGTTCAAGGTAACATTCATTCGCATCTTTTACAAGTTTCACATCCTCTTGATATGTTATGAACAGTAATGGTTCATTCTTGTACAAAAACTGAAATTATTTCTGAAAAGAAACTTCTTTAGCTCTACAGTCAATATTAGCATGGTAAATAGAGAGCCAATCCATACCCAGGATAATATCAAACAATACTAGAGGTAAAACAAAAAGGTTTTCAAGTAGGTTCCTTCCACGGATAAGGATTGGAAGATTCTTATAAACTCTTTTTGCCTCAAAATTTCCCCCATGTGTTTTTACCACAATTTCAGGAGTCATTTCTTGAGATGGTATTCCCATTTTACTAGAAATGTTTTCAGAGATGAAAGAATTTTTAGACCCCGAAACAAATTACACACTATCATAATCTGAAAAAACAAACAAAGTACCTGATACCACTTCATTTGATGGCCTAACATATGCTGAAGTAGTTGCAAAGGACTTCACCGCCCCTTTCGGCTTGTAGTCTAACTGCTTCCCATCACTCGAGCTCTTTGTCAGAATCTCGTTTGCATAGTGACCCATCTCATTTCACTTGAAACATTTCACTCACTGTAAATCAAATTTGGTTTTACCATCACCCTGATCTTTTTGAGTGAAATCAAGAGCCTTATGTCCCATCATACCACATCGGTAGCACTTTCCAAAATTCAGAAGACATTCCCCAGCATGCCTTTTACCACATTTATCACAAAATGGAAACGTAGTTTTCTTACCGTCAGACCTTTTTGAATAATTCTTTGCTTTCTCCTCCCACCTCGGTCTCTTCTTCTACTGGTTGTTATAGAACACTTGATCATTGGAAAACTCCATTTCCACCTTCCCAGAACATCGAACAAGATTTTCATAACACTTGAAATCGCGAGAAGCTAAGGCCGTTTGATATTTTTTCTTTAATCCTGAGTAAAAATGATTTATTATACTATCAAGGTCTCGGATAAAATTTGGAGAAAACCATGGCAATCTAGTGAACCTCTCTTCATAAGTAGCAACTGAGCCATCCTCTTTCCTCAATTCCAAGAATTTTTTTTCCATCATAAGTCGAACAGCCTCAGAAAAATACTTCTCAAGAAACATACATTTGAATTCATCCCAGTCGAGAGCATAAATCTCATCAGCATCACTGATATTTTTAACCATCGACCACCACTGATCTGCTTCACCCTCCAAACGGTAAATAGAAAGACTATCCTTTTGATTGTCTGAACACCCCATGACATCGAAAATCTTCTCTAGTGCTTTATTCCACCCTTCAGCTAGCATAGGGTCAGATGATCCTTTGAATTATGGGGGATGTTGCCTCATGAAATGTTCCACCACTGAGATGTTCCTCTGCGGTTGATCTGGCTGATCTCGTGTATGGATACCACCACCATTTATCGCTTGATTCAACTGTGCCATTACTGCAAAAAACTGTTCAGTTCTAATTCCAACCATCTCAGGATGCTGATTCAGAAGGTCATTTCCTCCTGTATGCCTTCCTATCACCGCTTCCCTATTTCCACTGCGGAAAACCATTCTGAAAAAACATGTCTTAGATAAAGCAACGTGGTAATATTCAAATTCTATATCATTCCAATTTTACCATAATGAAATATTTTTGTATAATCATTTAATAGAATTCTAAATCCTAATGTTATCTAAACCGACCTATGATGCCAACTATAAGGCCCTAGCCTTAAACATTACTTAATCGTGAGTTATTACAATATTGCACATTGAGGATCTTTTCAGGTTTAGAGTTTTAGGGAATTAGATCATGAATCATGCATTAAATTCCACATTTAATCAAAGTGATTACATAAAACATAGTATTCATTTCTTTCCCATCAACGGAGACATATTTAAAACAAAACATGGAATCTTTCATGACACTTCCTTAACCCTGTCATCACATCATGTACCTTTCCCTTGACCTGTGAAAAACATTTCAAAAACTTGGGATGAGCATAAAAAGCTCAGTAAGGGATATAAAAGTATGAAATGAAAACATTAGTCCATGTATGATATCATAGTTTACTCATAAAACATAAACATACCTCATCAAATCATGAATAAATCATATAAATCATAAGACATAAAGGTAAATTGAGGCATTCATAACATTCTTACGTAGGGAGTAACCCACATCGTTACTTTTGGTATACCCATCACAGTATATTCCCTAAATCTCTTCGGAGAAACATTAATGTTTAACCCCTTCACATTACCCAATGCATTGGAGAGTTATATCAGGCTCACCCTCCCTTAGTTTATCACAGAACCACCCGTCTTCATAACAATTCTCAAGAATCATCACATAATCGTATAAAACATGCATAAAGGAAACATAAAATTTCCATATTTCAATCACAAGATATCAATACAACACATTGATATAATAAAAACATTATGAAAACCATTTTCAATACCAAAATAAAATAATAGTAAAACAAGGTATTTATTTTCCATTTTAAAAAAGGTTATGGATTATAGAAGAAGATGCAACTCTAATAATGGTCACGGTGGAAGAGAAGTCGTTGTCGCCGCATACGTACGACAAAAAAACATTCCATTTTTTCGTTTAGTAAACGCTTCATATAAAAAATATTCCTTTTGGATAAACATAAAATTCAAAGCGGTTTATACACCGTATAAAATAAATTTTTGTATAAAACAAAATACGCCTCAATGAAAAGAGATTGAGACGAAGTCCCATACCTCGGGTCCGACATGACTCGATCGTTCTTTAACCACCTGAATAATAAAATTGAGTTAATTTCTACTTTATTAATAACCTTTTTCAAGTTCATTATTCTTTTTATATCACTTATTACCATTTAATGAACACTATGTAATTATTTAAGTTAATAACAGTCTTTTTAACGATCATTGGTACTTGAGTCAAAAATGAACTCTTTATAATTACAATTTTTTAATATATCCATTATATGCAGAGTTATATTCATGATGTATATATAATATATATCATATATATCTAGTAAATACATGAATTTTTAATATTACATAACATTTAGAGGTAAGAAATGAAATGCACTGTTCATGGAGACGGTAAGTCGTACGTAAGCATGAACGCTACTTTCATTTCTATTTTCTATTTTATGGAATGGAATAATAATGAAATAAAGGTATATTATAATTCCAATATAATTTAATATATAATATTATTAACTCAATCCTTTATACATCCCACATATGGCATTAACGAATCAAATCACTTTGAGGGGGCGATAGTCCGCACTTCCTAAAATGAAGATATCGTGTATACCCATAATGGAAGCCATAAATGTATGCCATAAATGAAAAATAAAAAATCTTAAAAAAACATAAATATATTATATATCATATATAAATATAGTGACATATTAATGGCCTCTTTTGAAGTATTTATAAGAATATTGAACATTCATCGTTTCGTGAGGCAGAAATTTTTCATCCACGGAAACTGTATGATCTTTAACCATTAGATGTAGGTGTGTGTAAGTGTAGCTTGAATAATTATTAAAACAAAATCCAAATATATTGAAAATACTGGTGTTTTTACAAAATAAATGAATAAGAAGATATTACGGGGTTGGATAATCAAAACAAAACAAAATAACATTAGAGATGCCTTTACCTTTAAAACGGGTAACTCCTATGGGTTAGAACCAAAAAGGTTTATTGAAGAGCTTTCTGCCTAAGGTAAGGCTTATAAGTTGAAGAGAGGGATGTGGAGAGATAAAATGAGCAGGTCTTGGCCGATCAAATGGCTTGAAGAGTGTGTTTAATGAGGTAGAGGTGGGAGCCTTTTATAAGAGGATAGGATAGCACTTTTGGAAAGGTATAAAATGTTACTTTATTTTCAAATGAGTTTCGGATTTTAAATGTCCCACGTTGATGTGTTTCGCGGATAAGGTTATAAGGGTTAGAAATATACTCATCCAATAGGACTTTGGCAAGTGTAAGTCTAAGATTATACATTATCTTTTCATTTTATTTATATCGTTCATTAATGAGGTAATCGCTGCATCATCATGATGTCATAAATAATTTAATTTATTTAATGTATAAAAATTATAAAAAAATAATTATGATGTAGGAAATATTTTTATATTTCCAATTACTATTTATAGTTTAATAGATCATTTATGTATACAAAATTAAAAATGTTTTACTCAGGTTATATATTCTTTGTTATATTTAACTTTCTTTAAAATTAAAAATATAAAAAGTCATTATCACACAAAAGTGATTCCAAGGGGTGTCCAAGTTTGGCACAAGGCATACCATGGTCGCCCATCACACAACCAGTAGAATTAGGACACATTTTGGGGTCATTTGTTATTATTATAATATTATTTTATTATCCTTAACTACTCGATCACTAATTAATCAAGATAATTAAAGATAATTACGGTCATTACTATTCGTAATGTCCAAGAACAAAAGAGTCTTGATTAGATAATTTGTACCTTATGATTCCGAATCTGGAATCCATTTTACCAAATTAAAAGCATATAAATTTCAATAATTAATTATAATATAAATCTTGTTGTCAAAACAAATAGCGGGTTTTTTTGAAACAATATCTATAAAATGTTTGGCACTTGTTTATGCCCAATTCCAAAGATAAATTAATCCCAATGACCACCATTGGATTCCATGGTAAAAATATATTCTATTTAAACATTAAAACCAATTAAAAATATAATCTAACCATATAATTAAATTAGATGAAAATGCAGTTTTGATGTAAAATGCAGTATTTTTCACTATTCATTAAAAAATGCTCATTGTCAGAAAAATACCAAAAATTTATCCAAAGTAAATTTTCAATGTCCCAATAATAAAGAATAAGTTTATTTTGACAAATATAGATTATAAAATTATAAAAATATAGATTTAAAAATGGTTCACCATCAAAAGGCGGTAAAACAATCTTTTAAAAATATTTTGGTTTTCCATGCTTAGGATTGGATTTATTCTCGTTTTAAGCCTCTAAAACATTATATAATTCATAAATAGACATAGATAAAAATTTCTTATTATTCATTACATTATTGGGATGTTACACCCTAATCACTATAGTTGTGGTTCTATTAATGATGACCAATTTTTCACATATGAACAAATTTGGAGACTTTAAACAATGTCATTGTAGACATCATGCCCATTGTCACAACTAGGGTTCTATAAAACTATAATCATATAACCTTCATGACACAAAATGATGACATCTAAGTTCTCTGAATTGAATCTTACACCACTTTGGACACACCATCATCACACCACTATTTGATGGTTCACAACCAACCACAGGTTTTAGAATCCCATATTATAAGTCCTCCTCTTGAGATCATCAAGATACAACGGGTTTTCAGCCTTAATGAAATAAAAAATCATTCCTTCCATAACCAGATAACAAATGTAAATTTAGTTATCCTAAAAAGAGGGATTTGGAATGACCTTAATCATAATCATCATTTGCACCCATTTTTAATCAACCTTTAATAGTTCAATCAATTTCATTTAGAATTAGGGGAAATGAGATGTTTTTCCCTTTAAGTATTAAATTTTTGTTGGGTCATCCATTTATTTTGAGTGATATAAAAAATAATAACCACTAAGGTTTTTATGGGTATGCTCTCCAAAAATGTATTTTTAATAAAGTTTTTAACATTTATAATAATTCAATAGTCACTATACATTTGAGAAAATGAAAAATATCATGCTGATTCAAGTGAAATATTATTCTATAATCACAAGTTATTGTTTGAGGTTCTTATACAGATTCATGTTGGTTGGTTTTAAATGTGATAAGTTTTTAATTGTAAAAATGATGGTTTATCTCTTTTATATGAAAAATTCCATGTTAATTATTCATTTATATTTATTACTCCACATTATTACATAAATTTATTACTATTGTATAAAAGATAAATAATGGGCTCATCCAAAACGTTCAAGAGATTTGTAGTGACATTTTTTACTTCCATCTTCACATGATTTATGATAGTATTATCTAGTAATTTATAATGTAAAATTTTCAAACTAATTTTGAGATAGTGAAAATATGTTATAAAATTAATCTCAATAAAGTGGAGTTCAAATACAATATCTTTATCAAATGAAAACACTTATTTTTTTTTCAGAAAACATATATTTCCATTGATTTCTAGCTGTTTCAGAACCTCATAATTTTTCATCATTTCATTTCATAAATTGACATAAAAAATCAAAACATAACTACTATATAGTGGAAAAACAATTTATTCTACATCATATTTCCCTTCACACTTTATCCAATAAATGAGGTATCTAACAACAATACACCTCCCCCACACTTTTATTCAATAATGTCATAATATTATATATACCATGATATGGTGGTTAGGGATAATGTCTTGGAATATGGAATCCTAGATGGTTGTACATGTTTCTTAATGGGCTTAAACTATTAAAATTCAGGTAGGATTGAAAATAAGGACCAATAAAAAATAGCATTTTGAATCATCAAATAAATTACTCAACCATTTTAAACACAAGTTCTCCGAACATTGAGTATTTGATTGACGTAAATAAAACTTTTGTTAAGAAATATTTTTTTTATCTCATGAAATATGTTTAGTGTGACGAAAATAGAAAATGTTTTAAATTACCTTGTGGTTTGTTAATTTAAAATTTAGATAGTGGATGGAAATATGAGATTTTATATTTCAATTTACTGTTCATGAGATTCCAAATGATTTTAAACTAGAACATAGTAATTTACAAATTAATTTAAATTAAATTACATAGGAAATTACGTTTTTTGATTTGATATGATTTCAAAAATGACAAAATTTTAAAATTTTACCCCCCCAACTGTAAAAAACAGACTAAATATGAAATAAAAACAAACTAAAATGAAAAAAAGGAAAAACAAATTGTCAAATTGTGAATAATATATAAAAACCAATATTAATTATAAATTAACCAAATTTGAATTCTCCCACCCCCATTGACGATGTTATATAGTGTTGTTTCCTCATATTTCCATGATTGATGAATAAGGGTCTCAAAGTTACAAATTATGGAAAGAAAATAAAACATTTATGATGGAATGAAAAATTAGTATGCTCAGTGGATTCTGTATCATAAAGATAGACCATCTATACTATACTATCTTAAAAAAGATATATAAATTGATCAATCAAAATAATTTCACAATGAATGTGTTTCGTGAATTTTTATTTTTAATAAAAATATATCAAAAAACATGAATAATAATATGTGGTCTTCGCTATTTAAATTGAAATTTATCTATGAATACCTTTATTATGGAGTCATGAAATAGTTTATTATCTTATTATTAAATATATTTAGTGTTTATCCATTTTTCATGAAAAACATTTCTTTTCTATTTGTATTATCTAGATTGACCGTATTCATTATTTATAATTTCTTCCACATCATCTAAAAACAATTTTATTACATTTATGGTAGAAAAAGTATTCATATTGACTTTTTTTATTACAAAAAAAATATTTATATAAAACAATTAAATATTCTAGAATGTATGTACATAGATTAATATAAAGTATAGAATTCCAATTTTTGTTCAAAATGTTGTTCTATATTCCTAGAGTACATCATATATCCCCAATCTCTATTATTTTAGGTTTAGATGCATAGGTTATCCAAAATTTATTTGACTTCAATTTTTTATTGTTCATACATTCCATTAGTTTTTTGGTGATTGGATACTGAATTTTTTTTGATTAGATCCATATTTCATCTATATTTCTTATATTGTTCATTTAACAATATGAGTTCCCAATTAGATGATTATAAAATATGGTGAAACTAAATCTTCAAAATTGATTTTATTTTATTAATTTTGAAAACGATATTTCATTTGAAGTTCTTATGGGGATAGATTGTATATTATTTACACGTAATATATTGAAATAATTATGTCATGTTATCTAAAATAGATGGTAAAGGTTCTAATTAATTATATCCCCCATAAGTAAAATGCATTACAAAACAAGAGGATTTTTTGTGGAATTGTGTTTCATTTTGAAATAATTAATTTAAACTAGTATCTCTTACATGATTCGTAGCAGATAAAAGCATATATAATAATTTTGGATCAATTATAATAAAAATAAATAACATTTATAAAATTTAGCTGATATAATATGTCGTTTACATATCATAAAGTGTGAAAAATATTTAGGATTTATTTGAATTGACAATAAAGAATGTATATATTAATAATCTGACCAGTAACAACATACCATTAGAAAGGGTTATCCCAAATATAATTATATTAATCACTCACAATATTAGAAAAAAAATTGTTGGAAAAAATAGTTATTTCCCAAAGAAAAATATTATTTATTAACTCCATAAAGCAAGTTATCTCATTCCAAGGAGTATATAATTAATATTCAAGAATGTTTTATTTTATTGTTGGAAAAATAAAAAATGCTTCATTAAATATTGTGATAATCTAGATTAACTAAACATCCATAAGATTTTTAGTTCCATTGATTTCATTAACATCAATATAAAATTCAGGTAAAAATATTCTTCTTAAATATATTAGTCTGGAATCATTATTTTTTATTAGATTTCTTTCCGAGTGATTTATAAAAACAATCAAATTGGAACAAAACAATTTAAATCTGTGTTTTTATAAATTAAATATATCAACAAATAATTCTTTAGCAGTGGTGGTATAATTATATTGGGCTTGATCTAATATTACAGAATTATAATCAATGACTATATGTTGTATCACCAAATTTTGAATTAATGCAAACCCTAGTGAAAATATTGATGCAACATTCCTCATTACAAAGGGTAAGTTCCCTTTGTATGGTTAGACTATTGGTGTGTGTGTCATTATTTTTCAAATATAAAATTATATTTTACACTTCTAATAAAAAATTTGAAAAATATTAGATTCCTATAAATATTTAAAAGATGTTTTAATAATTTTTTATGAGCCTTCTATAGAAACCATCATGTGCAAGGAATTATGTGACTTCTATCACTATTTTTTTCTATGGTAGTAAATAAATTACCCAAAAACTAAACTCTCCAACATAGATTCCATATTGGCCACAATTGAACTTTTCAAATTCCATTTTTTGTAATAATTTTTTTTAATTAAGCAGATCTAGCTATATCTCTACAAAAGTTGTAAGTTAATAAAAAAAACTCTTCAATAGCCTCCCATATGATAATCAAAAAACCTGAACAGAAATCCCCAAATACTATTATATGCATCTCAGAAAATGCAGATTAATACTCATTGTGAATATTTTAATGGTTCATGGTACAACTCACAAACAAATGATCATTTTAATATAATAAAATATACTAACAGGACATGTGATATTTGTTTTCTATAAATCCCTTGGTGATGCAAGGATTTAAAAATATCTGGAGTATTCATCTATAAAATATTAATGGGTATGTCTATCAAGTCTATTAAGAACATGATCTATAAAAGTAAGTGGGAAATGATCTTTCTCTTCCACTAAGATAATTTTTCTATAATCAATACACTTCCTCTATATTTTAGGAAGTCTGATAGGGTCATGTTCACCAAATAAATTCTATAGGAATTTAAAGTTACATTTTTTCATTACATCTTGAATGGGGATCACGAATTATTGATAAGATATTGGATATATTATTATAGAATATAAATTTATGGTGGACTACTTCATAATTTTTTTTAACAAGTTTGGGTTGGATCATCATTGAAATTGTATCATTGGTTTTTAATTTTAATCTAACAAAACTAAACTCATGTTAGTTAAAGGACTGGTTTTATTGAGATTAGATAGGGTAAATCCTAAGTCTTTCTAGTGAGTTTAAATGAATCTTAGTAGTGTGTTTTTATGGTATTTTGACATATCTTTAGAAATAATTAATGGTGATTTTGGA
This sequence comes from Viscum album, assembly GCA_963277665.1. Lineage (NCBI taxonomy): Eukaryota > Viridiplantae > Streptophyta > Magnoliopsida > Santalales > Viscaceae > Viscum > Viscum album. The sequence goes on along the minus strand of OY728125.1, from coordinate 1,912,585,515 downwards.
TTCATACATAGAATGTAATACATAGTATTTTCATGTAATAGTTTCTATTTTAATAGATGTTGTAGGTTTTATGTGGTCAGAAATGGTTTGTGTCACTATGATACAACAATTTAATCTACTTGTAGTTCACTAAAATTATAACATTTTAGATTAAATTTGTGGATATTGGACTATGTAGAATACTATGCTCTAGATTATTCGTACAAATAATATCCAGAATTGAAAAGTTTGTCAATTTATGAATATTCGGTAGTAAAACTATCCATATAAACTTCCTAAAAATATTTATTGATTGTAAAAGTGTGATCTTCTTGATATTTATAACATGAAGATTCATTGAATTCTACAATTTCAGTAAGTTTCCCACTTTCTAAAATAAAATATTCAAAATCATCATTATCAACAATTTCATCATTGATCCCACATAAGAAATTACTTAAACAAAAATCATATCCATCATTTACATTTTTTAAAAAATTTCCTTCAAATTAGATTCATGATCCTAAATTTATTTTTTAAATTAGATTCATCAATTTCAAAATAATATGTTTAACAAACAATATCTTTATATTCATGAAATATCTCATGAAAAAAACACTCATGTTTACATTATGGGTTCAATGATTTTCAATTGTGTGTTTCATGGACTTAATAAATTTTAAAAGTAATACATATCATATAAATTATAATCAAAGGGTTCTTTTTTGATGATTAATTACATCATTTTCAGTTCTCATTAATGTTTTACCAAAGATAATAGGAGCATGTGTGATAAATCAATTATCTTTAATACCGAAAACATAAAAATTATTTAGGAAATCCAGATTTTTTACCATGAACAAATGTAGAACCCTAACATGAATTAACATGTTTGATCAATAATTACACAATTCAACTTGTGTTCTTCCCCATATAGATGTGGATCCAACTACCAGAGAGGACTAAGAGGGACATTAAGGGTAGACTATGACCTCGTATCAAGTTGAACATTACAACATATAATAGAAGATACAAAAATAGAATAAATTAATTAGAAAAAAATAAATGAACATTAATAGTATTAACATATAAATATAATTACAACCCATGTTATAATGGTATTAAAATATATTAATACCATCAAAACAAAAGAAAGGATACACATAGGCATTGGATGATTTCATAATGTAAGGAAGGTAGGAAAAACAAGTAATAAACAACCATATGAATGTTTATCTTAAAACAACCTCATCCTAATACTCAAAAATATATCATAGGGAACTTTCCATTCCCTAATCCCACTATTAGTTAATAAAATTGTACAGAAAATTCATGAGAATTTTTTAACGACAAGACCCAATAAGATACCACTAATTCCAATTAACATTATTTCATGAGGTATTATAGTGTATACCATGATAAATAAAATGTGTGGATAAAAAAATATATCACAGAAGAATAATGCATGTTATAAGTCCTTAGATATTGGTTTTACCATATTCAGAACCATTCTAGAAGGAACGTAAAATTATAGTGTCAAACCCCCCCTCCCATTGACATGATAATCCTGAGAACATGATTGACGTAACACCCTGAAATTTTAAAATATAAACATCATATTTTATTTCATGTTTGTCATTAAACACCATGAATAAAATAGAATATAACATCATAATACATTATGATATATTTACTTTTAAATAAATAAAATATCGTAAATATACTTTTTTACATGAAACACAGTGTTTAGCTTGTGTTATGCGGGACACTGAGTTTATCATGCATTTCACGCAACATGTAGTTTAAATGAAATGTGACATATAATTAAAATATTATTATTTAATTTTATAGTTATCACTCATCTATTATAATTAATCATGTGAATATGATTAACTAAATTATGGAAATATATAGTATACAGAAGATCATTTATTAAATATTAATTTCAAAAAATATAATCATTTTAAATTACAACATATTTCAGAGAAAATATATTTGTCTAAAATAATGATTAGTCATGATTTGTGCGCATAATAAAATTTTAAAATTTACAAATTTAAGAAAATTTATTTTATAAATTTAATTGAATTTTTTATATCACAATTTCAAAATAATATTATGGTTAATTTTTGTTATTTTTCTAAGACAAAATCGTTTATGATGACTAGTGAAAAATAATGACTTTTAATAGAAAACTAAATTTATGTTTTAATTATTTAAAAAGTTAATTTATAATTTTAAATGGTTCTAATGTTAAATTATTTAAATTATTTTTAATTACTCCAATTTTGGTTATTAGAATAATTTTCAATTTTTTAGATATAAATACATTATAAACTTTTAAATTCATTTTCAGTGAAAACTCTCTTTATCATCATATCTCCAATATTAATTTAATATTATATTCTACTACGTCTGTGAATTGAATTTGGTAAAATAGATTCCATTTTGTGAATAATTTTTTTTAATTATATAATATTTTCATGTTAATTAATTTAATATAATGTTTATAGAAAAATGTTCAAACTCAATACCCAAACTAAAGTAAAAAAAAGTTTATTATATGTTAAACATAATATATAAGAATAAAAATTCAATAAAAAAATTTCCAACACCCACATAATTGACATATTTGGACCCTTATCTATTAATTATATATATTTACTATTTTATAAGACACCTTCCATGAATTTGACCTATATTATTAGTAAATTAATTAAAAAGACAAGAAAGGAACCTTCCATTCCTTTAATATATATAAAGGATTTGGATAGGGGAAAATATCTTATGTTCATTTGTGAATAATATTATTAAAAAATGATAATTTTTTCATCATTAGAAAATTATATAAATTTTTTATAGATTAAATAATAACTTTTTATCCTTATGAAATGTCATCACATAAATTTTTTAGATAATAATTAAATAAAATAAATGATAACAAATTATTAAATGTAATGTAAATTGGTTGATTTATTTTGTAAAACTATATAATATATTATTATGTCATTATAAATAGGTTATAATATAACAAATTATAACTCTATCATTGCCTTAATATTTCTGATTTTAAATTAAATTATTAATGTCAAAATTGACAATAATGTTATTTAATAATAAAATAATTTTTTAGTGCTCTAAAATTACTACAAGGCCTATATTCAACATATTTATATTTAAATATTAATAAATGTCAATTATTTTCAATTCATTAAAAAAAATTCTTATATAATGAATTTATTGACGACTTAATATAAAAAATGTTTCCATCTCATTTAATGTTAAAACATTATTTTTGCATGTTATGGGCACTTTTGTTAAAATAGATTTTCAGCCCACATATTTTTTTTGGTAAATTAGATATCATTTTCATAATTATTGGGTCAATATTAACTAATAATTATCATTTAATTTAAGCCTTAAATGATAAATTATATAGGATAAAAATATTAGTTTCCTTAAAATAAACTAAATGGGTAATTGAGTAAACATAAAGATTAAGGAATAACATTATAAGAAATAGTTTTTATTTTGTGTGTTGGAGGTTTTATAGACCAAATCATCCATCCAATGCATTTTGTATCTATTTTTTAGCCACAATATGTAAGAGTGACCTCCCAATAGTGAAAAGTATTGATTATATACATAAATGCCACCAATCCTCCATTATAATAGGGAACTCACTCTCCCCACATACTCACACCAAAAAATACATTTTTTGACTAAAAAACAAGAAAATAAATTCAAATAATCACTTCTATGACCCAAGAAGAATTATTGTGATCATAAATTCATCATATAAGTGCTTTACAGAAAACATATGGAGGATACCCGTAAAAGAGGTAATGTTCTTCGACAGATCTTTTTTTTCTTTCAACAAAAACATGTATCAATTAATATTAAACCAAAATTATATAATAAAAATTATCTTACATATATTTAGATGTTGTTATGTAAGGTTAATGTACTAAAACCACATTAAATTCCATCAAATGGGTTATGAAATCATCATTTGTGTGTGTGATGGGCTACAACCTAATGTACTGATACCGCTATTCATAGTTGGTTATGATGATAAAGATAATGAATATAAATTTGATATTAAGGACATATTTATACAATTAGAGTCATTATTACATGTATACCATTTTAATTTCTATTTTGATGGGTATATAATAACATCGCTCATGTGTACGGCGGGCTACAGCCTCACATGGTGATGTGATGGGTCTTTCACTAGAACATTACATTGATTGTGTTGGCCTAAAAAATAATCCACATATGTGATATAAATTAATTAATTATGATATTAATTACATATTTATTATTATAGTAAGATAATATCTCATTTAGTTTCTTACATTTTCACCCAATTAATAATTTTAGCATCCTTCATGTATGTTTGGATTGTCGCTATCACGAAGCGATGTGACTCTATTTTCATAACCAAACCACTTTGATTATATATATAAATATATAGTATGGTCTATATGAAATTATTATAATTACATAATGAAAATATATTACATACCATCTATTCATAATAAACATCAGAAATTAGAAACGTTACTCATGGGTATGTGTGACCTAACATCTCTATGATCATAATGTAAATCATTATTCCTAGAAATAAAAAATAATTTGTTTTAAAAATAAAATTGATTTAAAAATATTGTAATTATTTAATGATTATAATTCTATATATGATAAAAAATTTAATATGTGACTGAATTTGTTCTATAATGAAAAAACACACATATGCAGAAAAAAAATTAACACCAAAAAGAATTAACATAATTAAATATTATTAATGAAAGATATATAAGTTGTTATAAAATGATAATATATGATATTATAAAATATAACATATAGTGTGAGTTTATAACATGTTTAAAAAGAGCATACATGAGGTCAAATAAAATTATATCAAACAAAAGTGTTGGGTAATAGATTTCTTCTCAATTTACATTCCATTAAGAATTTTTTAGTGTGAACTAATTAACTCTTATGTGGTGTATATAGGACCCCTTTGTAATGTAATATCAATATATTTATATATATATAAATAAAGTTATTTTATTCTTTAAAATGAATAATTTCATTCAAGGGTATTTTAGATGAAAATTACCATGTAGTAAAATTTATTGTGAAATATCACATTCTTTAGTGATTTTTAACAATATCTTAAAAAAATAAATTACATATAATAATTTATTTTTGAAAAGTAAATTTATCATAATTATAAATATTATTGTTTTATTTATGTGAGTTTTTCTTAAAATGTATATCGTTTTGACATAATGTGTTGTCATTGATATTAATTTGATTAACTGTGTAAATACTGATAAATATGTATCATTTACTCAGTACAAATATTTAATGATGATGTATATTTATTAATGAATTATATCATTAGATATATAAAAGACTCATTGAACATTTATGGATTTTTGGAGCCTTGATTATATATATCCACTCAATACATCACTATGTCTCATGAGATAAAATATATATGGTTTTTTGAAAGGCCTTAACCATTTATATTGATGTTTTTTCCCTAGGCCACGATGGTGATAGTTATCTTATAATGAAGACTCAATGACATTAAATTTCCTAGAATGAGGACTCCTCTATATGGACACATACTTAAACATAAAATCATCATGAGTTATGATAGGAATTCACATTTAGGATCTTTTCAAGATTAGAGTTTTTTAGAATTAGGCCATAATTAATCCATTATATCTCAATATTACAAGGTAGAAACTTCTACTCTATCCAAATTTTTCACAATAATAAAACTACTTAAATAAAAAATGTTTTATTTTCTTGATATAAATCTTTTTCATTGCATCCTTTCTCTTACCCTTCCATATACCCTGTGAAAAGCTTTTCAAAAACATGGGATGAGTATAAAAAGCTCAGTAAGGGTTATAAAATAGAGAAATAAAACATTAGTCCATCAATACAAATGAATCAATGAAATCCTACTTCTCAATAATAAAACATTATCTCTTTAACATATCTCATTAAATCAAAAGATTTATGAATAACCCATAGAAATCACAAATCGTAAAAGATAATTTGTGGAATCCATATCATAATTACAGTGTAACTTTCACAGCTACATAGGGAGTTACATTCGGAATACCCATCATAGTATATTACCTAAATCAATTATGAGAAACATTAACATTTACCTCCATCACATTACCCAATTAATTGTTGATCAATCTCGAGCTCACCCACCCTTGGTTTATCTTGGAACAACATGTATACGTAAACAATTCCCAAAAACCATAACATAATAATAACACATAAGACAAGCCAAAAGGAAAGATAACTTTTCCACATTACATTAAAAATATATAATCTTAATATATTAACATAACCAATCCGTTATCAATACCGATTTCAATTCCCAAATATGAAAAAATTGTAAATGTTATTTTTTTTCACTCAAAAACATTTTGGCTGGTTAAGGAAGACAAATATCAAATAATGCTCATGGTGGCGGAAAGGACATTCTCGGCATGTACAAAAAAAAGAAAAAATTCCCTTTTTAATTTAGTAAAAATCATTATAGAAAAATGATTATATTTTAAGGAAATTAATATTCAAAGGGGTTTATAAGCCGTATATAAGAATATAGAGTATAAATCAATGTATGCCTCAATGAAATAAGATTGAGACGAAGTCCCTTATCTTGATTCCAACTTGTATTGTTAATTATTTATCTCCATGAATAATATAATTAAGTTAATTTCTACATAATTGAGAACCTATTTCAATTTTAGGATTTTTTTTATGTCACTTATTACCTTTCTATGAGAATCATATCCTTATTGAATTTTATATGAGTCGTTTAGTCGATGTTTGGAACTTAGGTCAAGAATGAATGTGTTATAATTATAAATTGCCTATATTGTAAAAAGTATATTATCTCCAGAAAGATTATCATGATTTCAAAATCATATATTTAATATATATTTTATATATATGTATATATAATATTCCAAAACATTTGGACACAATAAATTAAATTAACTATTCCTGGAGACAGTAAACCGTACATACACATGAACGCTATGTTCATTTATATTTCTTATTTAATGGAATGAAATAATAATGCTACATAGGTATATTATAATTATAGTATAATATAATTATATATATATATATGTTACATATGTTCATTAACACAATCCTTTATATGATCCATGTATAGAATGAACGAGCCATATCACTTTGAGGGGGCGCTATTCCGCACTTTCTCAAATGAAATTATCTTATTCATACAACTTGAAAATAATAAAGGTATGACCAAAATATTAATTTAAGAAGCATATATATAAAATACATATCATAATATCATTTATAATTACAGTTCCTTCATAATGGACACTACAAAATGTGGTAGAAAAATATTGAACAATCATTGTTTCATGAGGCAGTTGTTCACCGTCCAAAAAAATTGTATGTTCTATTCCCATTAGATGGAGGTGTGTGTGTGTAGATATAATACATCACATAACTACATACTAGTATATTGATGATACTATTTATTTATAAAATAATTGAATAAATAGAGTTATGATTTTTGACAAGGGAAAATGAATGAATGAAACTTGAGAGACGACGTTACCTCAAATCGTGTTAATCCTTTTGGATTAAGCTAAAAGGCCTTGTTGAATTTCCTTATTCCTAGGTGAAAGATTCTATGAGTAAGATATGAATTTTTGGAGCTTATTATAGTATATTTTGGTCTAGCCAAGTTGTTTTAGAGGTTTGAGTAAGGGTTAAAGCTGGTGTCCTTTTATAAGAGGGAGGAGGGGAACATGAGGAATATCTAGAAATATCATTTTATTATTAATTTATATTTAGATAATAAATGAGTCCAAAATCCGTTAGTTCGAATATAAGTTGAATATAAGCCTAAATAAAATAATCCAATAATAAGTAGACATTTTTTTTGGATATTTCATAATTGTTATCTTTTTTATTTATCCCCTTCTACTCTTACCATTTCATTAAGCTTTTAACACATTCAGAATAAATATAGTTACCAAAACATGAAAAATATCCAATTAAATAGTAAATAATAAAATTTTATACTTATTATAACTATTTTTTCAAATCAAATATTTTTTGGAATTTATTATATTTGTGTAAAATATTTCCTATTTTAAAATATTAATTACGAAAATATTTGAGAGTTTTCATATCATGTGTTTTTTTATAAACCATAACAACTTGGTTACATAAAAAAAATTATTAATAAAAATTTAACTTGTAAATATCATCCAAAAAATTATTGGATGACATAAAAATTAAAAAAATATATTTATTTTAAAATGTACAATATCGTTTATTGGAATCCAATATTAATGATGCAATCACTTAATCATCATTGTGTCATAATTAAATTTATTAATTCAATGTCTTAAAATTATAAATAAACAACAATGATGTAGAAAAGAGTTTAATCATTCCGATGAATACTTATAGTAGAAATTATCACTTATATAAACCCATATTAAAAAATGTTTACTAAAAGATATATGTTTACGTTATATTTTTTATTATATTAAATAAAAAGTAATTAAATATCATTTTCACACAGAAGTGGCCCCATGGGGTCCTATAATCGACCCCATCATGCCCATGGACAGATATATATCAACCAATATTGTTAGGTCATGTGTTACGGTAATTTTAAATTATTATAATATTAGTTTTTCTATTATTATTCGGATTGACCCTTTAACCATGAAAAATAATTTATTTACTCAAATTATTATTCATAATGTCTAAAAATTGAATTTACCAATTTAAAAAATGTAGACCTCATGATTCCAAAGATGGAATTAATTCATCCGAATTCAAAACCTATAAATGGAGAAAATTAATTTAATATTAATTCTTGTTGTCAAACCCAAAAAGGTTGTTTTTAAGAAGTACAAACTAACTAAATATTTTACATGTGTTTAAGTAGAATTTAAAAGTGAAATTACTTCTAATAACCAACATTGTATTAAATAGAAAAAATATAATCCAATTAAATTTTAAAACCAATTAAAATTAAAATCTAACTATATAAATAAATTATATTAAAAGAAAGTTTTGAATTAAAATGTAATAATTTTCAATATTCATTAATACAATGAACGTTATCAGAAAAATACGTAAATTTCAACCAATATAAATTAAGGTGATCATATTCTAAAGAGAATTTTATTTTTTCAAATATAACATATAAAAGTGACAAAAACTAGTTTTAAAAAAGGAATTCCATCAAAATGTTGTAAATCATAGTTTTATGGAATATTAGTGTATTTCATACTTAAATTCAGATTGATTATTATTTTAATCCTCTAAATTTTATTGGATTAATTTAAATACTTTTAAATTACATGTATAATAAAATTATAGTCAGTTATATTCATTCCCACCAATACAACATTTTGGCGCTAACTAACATATAAAATAATAATATTATTGTATTATTTTTTGGTATACCTCAACATGGTCTACTATGTAAGATTTTAGTGAAATACATTGTCACGTGATGAGTGTGTAATAATACATATAATCCCCTTTAATGTAAAATTAATATTTAATTCACAAATATTAGTAAAAATGAAAATGTCATGTATGTATTTACCTGAGATGTTACATCCTTCACCCCTTTTGGGAATTCTATCCGTGCAATTCTATTCATTCATCAAATTAGTGGGGGTATTTATCCCTCACATAATTTTTAGATTCTCGTGTTGCCTCTTCAACCATATGGTTTTTTCAAAAAACCTCTACATGATGAATTAACTTATTTCGCAACACATGCTCTCTGCTATCAAAAATATTGACAGGTTATTCCTCAAACGAAATATTCTCTTCCCACTGAACTACTAATGGACTCAAAATACGAGATGGATCCAGAATATACTTTCTCAATATTGAAACATGAAAAGCATTGTTTACTTGAGATTAATTTGGAGGTAAAGACACTTTGAAGTCAATTGATTCAACTTTCTCTAGGAATTCATATGGTCCAATGAAGCTCCGACTCAGCTTTATCTTCTAAAGAAAACACATCACACATTTCAATTGAGAAACATAAAGAAATACATGATCACATTCTTCAAAAGAAAGATCCTTCCTCTAGTTACCCACACAACCTTTATGCATACTCTGATCTATTCTCATGTTCATCTGAATCAACTGATCTTTTTCTTCCATCTATTCTAGAAATTCTGGTCCCATCATATTTTTTCATCTATATTATCCTAAAATATAGGATTTCGAAACTACTTTATATATGAAACCTCAAATGGTTCAATCTGTATAATGGAATGAAAATGATCATTATATAAAAAATCAACTAAAGAAAGTTGTTGGATCCACTATCCCAGGAAATTCATTGAACATTCACATGTCCTGTCTTCCAATGACTGTATTGTTCATTGTGATTGTCCATCTAATTGTGAATGAAAGTTGTACCAAAATTTGATTCGGTACCCAATAACTTCTGATGGACCTTCCAACAGCTATAAGTGAACCTGGGATCATGAGAAGATATAATGGGGTGGGTAACTCAATGTAATTGGACTATTTCATTAATATAATATTATGAATGTTGATATAGAGACAGATTATATTGAATCAAAAAAAAATGAGCATATTTAATCAATCGATCAACGATAACCTAGATTTCATTATTAACTCAAGTAGTTGTTGGTAATCCCACTACGAAATCCATGGCCACATTTTCTTATTTCCACCATGGAATTGGAAATGGATGATGAATCCCTTTCTGAAACTGCCATTCTGCTAAAACCTATTGACATGTTAAACAATTCATAATAAAGCCTGCAATATCTCTTTTCATTCACTTCCACTAGTAGTACTCCGCAAGATCTCTGTACATTTTAGTACTTCCAAGACAAACTGAAAATAAAGAACTATGAACATCACATAACATATATTTCTTCAAGTATGAATCATTAGGCACACATAACACCCTTCAAACCCTCAAAACATTGACTTTATCAATGTTAAATTAAGGTAACATACCATTCTGAACCAATTCTACCATTTCTTATAACTCACATTCTTTATATTCCTCTTTCTTAATTCTGTCTGTTAGCAACTACTTCACTTCCACCTGAAACAAAATAGACTACCACAAAAACATCAAATCAAAAATTCATTAGATTAGAAACCAAAAGATGTCATTCCAGGAATATCATGGTTAATGTGGCATTTCTATTTCGACTCAAAGCATCAGCCACATTATTTTCATTTCCTAGATAGTTAATGAATTGTGAAAATAAAAATACTTGATTAATTATTTTCATCTCCCCCGCCCCATGTTCAATTATTTCTAATTTAATATTTACATCATACTTTTGTGGTCAATATATATTTCACATTTTACTCCATAAAGATGATGCCTCTAAATTTTTTATTAAAAAAAACATCAATAATTCCAAATCATGTGTAGTGTATTTTAATACAAGATATTTCAACCGACGTGGATCATAAAAAATTACCGCAACATTCTGCATATGAAAAAAAAAGTTCTTTAAACGAAGAATCACTGTAAATAATAAATTCACCATCTTTTAAAGGTAATTGAAAAACTAAAAAATTTACCAATCCTCCATTAAATTCATAAAAAAATCATCACATTCATTTATCAAGATAAACTTAACACCTTTTCAAGTTAACGAAGTCAGTGGGCTAGTTAAAAATTCAGAATGTTCAAATAATCTTCAGTAATAACCATATAAACAAAGAAAACTCTGAATCCTTGGTATATCTGTGGGCCTTTCCATTAATTAAATATTTTTTATAAGGATCGACAGTTATGCCTTCTTTAGAAACAATGTGACCAATGAATTAAATTTGTTGTAACCAAAACACACACATGCTGAATTTCCCATATATTTTCATTTATTTTAACGTTTTAAAGACAACCGTTGAATGAATTTCATGGTCCTATTTACTTTAATAATAAACCAATATGTCCTAAATAAACCCAACCACCAACTAATCCATGAACTTATATAAAATTCTATTCATAAGATCCATGAATACATTATGTCCATTCGTTATACCAAAAGGCATAACTAAAAATTCATAAAGGCCATATCTAATGCGAAACAGGGTCTTAAGATTGTGGTATTTCGTTAATTTCAACTGATGGTACCCAGACCTCAAGTCAATCCTTTAAAAATACAGATGTTCTGGGAACCGATCAAACAAATCATTGATATGAGGGAATGGATAATTCGTCTAAATAGTAATGTTATTCAGGGCTCTATAATCAATGCAATGTCACATTGAACCATCTTTCATTTTAATAAATAACATAGGATCACCCATAGTGATGTTCTTGGTAGAATGAAACCATTATCTAATAACACCAAAAATTGATTCTGTTAGTCTAAAAGTTCAATTTGAGCTATTCAATAAGGGGTTTTGAAATTGGAATAGCATCAAAAACTATGTCTACTATATATTCAACATCCCACTCTTGTATTATAGCAGGAAACTCATCCAAAAAAAACCTCAAGATACTCATTGACCACTAGCACTTAATTAATATGAACAGTTCATTTGTTTTCAACAATATGTGAAAGGTAACATTCATTTCCATCTTTAAATCATTTCATAGCTTCTTGATATGTTATCAAATGTATGGGTGAATTCTTATACACAAATTCATATTATTTCGGAAAATAAACCACATTAGATCTGCAGTCAATCATAGCATAATAAAATCAAAGCCTATCCACACCCATAATAACATCAAAATCTACTAGAGGAAAAGCAATAAGGTTTTCAAGTAGATTATTTCCGAACATAAGTACAGGAAGGTCTATATATTTTCTTTTTATCTCAATATTTCCTCTCAGTGTTTTTACTCTATGTTTAGGATTCATATCTTGATATGGAATTCCCAAATTACTATAAAATTCATAAATAATAAATGAATATTTTGGCCCTGAAGCATACAACACATTGGAATAATATGAATAAATAAATAGTGTACTTGATACTACATCATTCGATGTCCCAAAATCTATTGAAGTAGTTGCAACGGATTTCACCTCCCATTTATACTTGCAGTCTGGCAGGTTTCCATCAGTTGTGTTCTTCATTAGACACTCATTTTCATAATAACCCATTTACTATCACTTCAGAAAATTTACTAACATTAATTCATATTTTGAGTTACCATTACCCAGGTCTTTTTCAATTCAATTATGAGCCTTATGTCCCATTTTACCACATTAGAAGCACTTACTAGAATTCAAAAAGCATTCCCCAGTGTATTTATTACAACAAATTTCACAAAATCTAAACTTTATTTTCATACCATCAGACTTATTTGAAGAGTTATTCCATTTTGTCTTCCACCACAACCTCTTATTGTATTTTTTTAAAGAACACCTGATCATCGGAAACCTTCATTTCCACCTTATCTACACATCAAACATGTTTTCATATCTTTTGGACTCATGAGAATAGAAATCGTTTCGAATATTTAGTTTTAGTCCTATGTAAACTCAATTAATTTTACTATCAAGGTCCCATTTGAAATTTAAAGAATACCTTGATAATCGAATGGTGTTTTATTCATAAGAATCCACTGATTCATCCTCTTTCCTCAATTCATGGAATTGTTTTTCCATAGTATGTCGAACCTCCAAAGTAAAATTTTCATCAAGAAAACTACCTTTGAATTCATCCTAATCAAGAAAATCAATTACCTAACTATCCCCAGATATTTCTAACCATTGACCACCACTGATAAAATTCACCTTCAAAATGGTATACAAAAAGACTATACTTTTGAGGTTTTGAACACACCATGATATAAAAAATCTATTCTAGTGCTTTAATTCACCATTCTGCTAGAACAGGGTCTGATGATCCGAGGAATGATGGTGGATGTTTCTCCTAGAAATGATACACTACTGACATGTTATTTTTTGGAATATATAGCAGATCTAGATATTGGATAACACAACCATTTATAAACTAATTCAACTATACCATTACTTCAATAATCAATTCAGATCCAATTCTGATCATCTCATGTTGCTGATTTGGTAGGTTGTTTTCTTATTGATGGTGTCCAATCATTGATGCTTTGTTTCTTCATTCAAAAATCATTCTGAACATAGAAATGTCTTAGGATAAGAAACATGATAATCTTCAAATTCAATATCATTTAAATATTATGATAAATTAATATATGGATATTAATTTAACAGTATCCTAAATTCTAATGTTGTCTAAACTGACCTCTAATACAAAATATAAGGCCCCAACTTTAATCATTAATTAATCATGAGTTAAGTCAGGAATTCAAATTTAAAATTTTTTCTGGATTAGAGTTATAGAAAATTGGGAAATAAATAATACATTGCATCTTAATAATGTAAGCTAGAAAATTCTAATCTAACAAAAAGTTTAACTATAATTAAAATTGTTATATAAAACAATAGTTCATTTTAGATTAAATTCTCCTTGAATAATTTCATTCTATTTCACTTCCATATACCCTATGAAAAACATTTCAATAACGTGGGTTAAGTATACAAATCTTTCTATGGGTTATAAAAAAAATTAGTCCATCAATACATACAAATAAATGAAATCAAACTTCTTAATATATAAACAAAAACTCTTAAACATACCTCATTAAGTCAAATTATTTATGAATAAGAAATAGAAATCATAAATAATTAAGGTTACCTGTATAATCCATATCATACTTAAATTGTATCTTTCAAATCTACATAGGGAGTTATTTTTTGAATACCCATCATTGTATATTCTCTAAATATATTAAGATAAAAATTATCATTTACCCCTGCCACATTACCCAATGCAATGAATATATATCTCTGTCTCACTCACCCTTGGTTTATCATGAAACCACCTGTATATATACCCAATTTCCATGAACCATAACATAATTATAAAACATAACACAACAAAAAAGGATAGATAAAATTTCCACATTGTAACAACAATATATCATTTCAATATATTGAAATAAATAATCCATTACAAAATCCATTTTCAATACCAAATTATGTAAAAGGAGTATATGTTATTAAATTTTCTTATTAAAATATTATGTCCTTTTGAGAAAACCAAATATCATATAATGCTTGCGGTGATGGAATGGTCATTGTCACCACGTACGTTAAAAAACACCCATTGATGATTAGTAAAATGATTTGTATAAAAAAGAAATCCCTTTGAATGAAATTATTAGTCAATGGAGTTTATACCCCATATAATGTAAATTCATTTATAATTCAATGTTTTCTTCAATGAAAGAAGATTGAGAGGAAGTCCCTTACCTTGAGTCCGACTTGTCTTATTCATTCTTTTCTCCCTGAATAATATATGTAAGTTAGTTTATTCTTCGATTAGATCATTTTTAAATTTAATTAATCATTTTATATCACATATTAACTAGATATGACAATAATATAATTGTTCACATTCATATCAGTCATTTTGTTGATGTTCAGTACTTGAGTAAAAAATAAACTTGTTATAATTACAAATTTTCCATGTGGTCAAAATCCAAAAATATCCGTAATGATAATCATCATTTTGATATAATATTTATCATAAATATCCAGTATATATGTATTTATAATAGTCAATAACAGTTGGAGATAATAAATTAAATGAACCATTCAAGAAGACTGTATGTCGTACTGACAGATTAACAATACATTCATTTATATTTCATATGTAAAGGAATGAAATCATAATGATATTTAATATATTATAATTATAGTATAATATCATTTTTTATATATGTTACATAAGTTCTTTAACTACATCCTTTATATGTTTAATGTATTTCATGAATGAGTCATATCACTTTTTGGGGGCAGAAGTCTGCACTTCCCCAAATGATATTATCGTATTTATACAACATGGTAAGAATTAAGGTACAATCTAAATGTGAATTAAAACGTCATTGTGATAAAATATAAATCATATATATAATATATAATTAATTTTCTATAACAATTTCCACCATAATAGGTCGTAGGAGAATATTGAACAATCATTATTTCGTGAGGCAGAAGTTTATCATCCATAGAAATAGTATGTTCCATACCAATTATATGGAGCTTTGTGTGAGTGTAGTTAGAATATTCTTCATAAAAAAATCCTAGTATATTGATTATTTTTTAGATATAAAAGAAATGAATAAATATAGTTATGTTTTTGGAGAAGATAAAATAAATGAATGAAGCTTGAGAGAAGGCATTACCTAAAATTAGGTAACTACTTTTGGATAAAGCTAAAATGACTTCTTGAATTGAATTATTCCTAGGTTAATAATTCTAGGAAGAAAATATGAATTTTGGGATATTATTTGGGAATTTTTGTGACAGTCCAAGGGGATTGAGATGTTTAAGTAAGGGTTAGAGTTGGTGGCAATTTTTAAGAGGGAGGAGGGTAACTTAAAGATTATCTTGAAATATTATTTCTCATAAATTCTATTTCAATTATAAATGAGTCCAAAATTTGTTAGATATAATATAATATGAATATATGTAGAAATAAATTCTTTTAATAATAATTAAATAGTTTTTGGATATTTTTTAATCCTTATCTTTTTTATTTAACCCTTGTTACTCTTACTGTTTTATCACGCATTTAAAACATTGAGAATAAAAATAGTTTCCAAAACGTGACAAATATCCAATTAAAGTGTTCAAAAATATAATTTTAGACTTATGATAACTATTTTACTGAATCATAGAAATTTTGGAAATATATAATAATTAATAAAATATTTTATATTTTAAAATATGAATTACGTCATCTTTGACACTATTCATATCCTGAATTTTTTTAAAACCATAACTACAAGATTACTTCACAAAAACATAATTAATACAAAACTAACATGTTTATAACACCCAAAAAATCATTTATTAATTGAAAATAACAAAATTACATTTATATTAACATTTATAATAGCATTTGTTTGAATTCTTTATTAATTAAGCAATCACTACACCATCATTATGTCATAATTAAACTTTTTTATTTGATATCCGAAAATTATAAATAAAATACCATGATGTATGAATTTATTTAATATTTCCAATTAATATTTATTTTATAACATATCACTTATATAACCACATATAATTTTTTTTACTTAATGACATAGTTTTAGGTTATATTTTCCTTAACTTTAAATTAAAAGTAATTAAATGTCATTTTCACACACAAGTGGCTCCATTGGGTCCTAAAATTGACCCATGGATGCCCATGATAAGATATATATCTTAAAATAGGGTTAAAGAAAAGATTAGGGTAATTTAATATTATTATATTATTATTATTTACCCATATTTACCATATTTACTCTTCAACCATGGTAAATATAATATTTACTATAATTACTATCCATAATGTTTAAAATTTAAATTTACCTTTTTAAAAAATTTGGATATCCTGATTCGAAATATAGAATCCATTTTTCCAAATACAAAATGAAAAATTGGTTGAAATTAAAATAAGATTAACTACTGTTGTCAAAACCAAAAAGAGTGTTTTTAAAATAAAAAACTACCAAAATATAGACATGTGTTTATGTTCAATTTTTAATTGAAATTATATCTAATGCTAAAAATTGGATTAATGGATAAAAATATAATCCAATTAAACAATAATAGTATATAAAAATACAATCTATCATTATAATTAAATTATATTAAAAGGAAGTTTTGAATTAAAATGTATTAGTTTTTTACTATTCATTAAAAAATGAACATTATTTTAAAAATACCAAAATCACATCTAGAGTAAACTTTGATGGACCGATTCAAAAGAATAATTTTTTTCCAAATAAGACATATAAAAGAGTCTAAAACATGTTTTTAAAAAGGTTCACCATCAAAAGGCAGTAAATCGGCATTTTAAAGAATATTAGAGTATTTAATGCTTAAAATCAGATTCATTCTTATTTTAAGTCTCCAAATTTTTTTGGATAAATTTAAAGACATTTAAAAGTATATATATAATCATATTTTAGTTATTTATTTTGATTCCAACTAACAAAATGGCTATGCGTTGACTACCATCAAAAATAATAAAATTATTATACTATTTTTCAGTGTGACTCAATATTGTGTGCAACGTAAGATTTTAGAGAAATCTGTTGTTGCGCGTTGAGTATGCTATCTGACATTACATACCCCTTAATGTAAAATTAATAATTAATTCACAAATATTAATAAATATTAAAATGTCATATTATTTATTTAAATGGGATGTTACATCTACAATATGTTTTAGATGACCATCATTATAAATTCCATCATTAAGAATAAAATAATTGATATTCCATGGGATTATTTGATTAGTTTGAATATACATGGTTAAGGTTAATCCCCATGTTATTATTTATATGAAATTATTTTTTCATCATTTATTGATGCATCATAATACTCATGTTATTGAATAAATGGAATGTGTTTTAGTTGTTTATCTTTCTAAAGTAATTATGAAATATTTATTAAAATATCCTATTATACGATTAACCTTACTATGAATATGATATCTACCCTTTATTATGTTTTATTTTCCCCATGATACTAGGAATTATTTTGTGATGTATAAGATGGTTTATGCTGAGGGGAATAATGATTTAATGAAGAAACTATTGTTTTTAATTCTATATTATCAAATGTAATTTTTATTCAATTATGTATTTGTTTTACCAAACTACCAAACAATTTGGTCCATTGGGATGTGATTATTATATATTATTCCAATGTAAAAAAAATAAAATAGGCTCTTGGATAATGGTATGGTGTCACTATAGTTGGTATCAATGGAAGTTTAGTAGAAACATTGCGATCTAGATTTTGGAAAAATATATTAGGTAACATAATCCTTTGACAAACATGGAGGATATTAATATAAGAATGTTCTAATTTTTTATGATAATATAGGTTATGGGGGTTTACCTTAAAATATATCCCTATATGGATACTGCATGAAGAAGTGGTTTTAAAACAGATGTCGGTTTGGGTTATTACTCTGAAAAGGGATCACTGTGATTGTAACAATAATTACATAGTGCTTGAAAAAGGAAATTATTTTTCACATGGTTTGACAGACTTGGGGATAAGATTTTGATAATTCACATTTTCTTTGAAACCCATTATGAAGGATTTTATAATAAATATATATCCAATGAAATAATTTTTATGAATATGAGATTAACTATGCATAAACTTTTCAAATTTATGTCATGTGTTTTACAATTTAAGAGATTTTAAATTATTTTTCATTATGTTATGTTCTAATATATTATATTACATGTATTATAAATTTATCCTATTGGAATGAATTGGAACTGTATCAATGAATGCACTCTATGTAGTTATTTTCCTTTGGGTAAATATAATGAAGATGGAGATGGATCGTTTGCTGGAACTAGTACAATTAAAACCATATTTGGGTAGGTGACTCAAGTTTTTATTCAAAAAAAATTATATTGAGAATTATTGTGATTCACCACATGGTGTATCAATGTTTGACGGTTTCATGTGTAACCAAACTCCATAATTCATTGTGACTAAAAATCCATTTTTAGCCGAGAAATGGTTATGTTCCTTAGAGAAAATATTTCTCACTCTATGAATTATTGAAAAGAATTAACTTTTCAGGGTATTTTATCATCTCTCAGTAAATTCATATCAACGGTCATCAATGATTCCGAAATACTATATATTAGAATGAAATATAAATCATTGATTGGATGGATTTCAAGGTAATATTCTTTAAAAACAAATTAATATTGAAAAATGATCATACATGGAATGATATGTCTTGTTTCTAATATAAAAATATTGTTAAAATATTTCTATGTATAAATAAAACCTTACAGGGTTATGCAGACATATTGTAGACAACACAATGAATCCAAAGTGCAAGATTGACCATTTATTTAATGAGATTATTCCAATACATTAAGGGGAATAATTTTCCCAAACATTCTCATAATACGAGTTCAAAGAATCCAGTATTATTAAAATAGATGAATAATTGTCAAAGCCTTATAAATTTTGTAACACCCCAAGCTTCTACAGTACGTTTCTCTTTCAATAATGTGATAGCGTGTGTTGTACGCAACATCGATTTCTAACACACCACAACCAATCAAACTAGCCAATATGAATAGTAATACATAATTTTTGAAATTATATATATATTATATATCAAAATGAACTTCATTTTTGGATTTAGAATATCGAGATTCTCCTATGTTGAATTTTTCTGAGAACGTCCAATTTTTATGAATAGTGAAAAATACTTAAAAACAACTTTTTTAATCAAAATAATTTATAGTGATAAATTATATTATTTGGTGGTTTTATAGTATAATTATAATATATTTTTACCATTTTATCCAATGGTGTTCATTATAATTAATTTCACTTTGAAATTGGACATAAACTAGTGTTAATCTTTTGATTTATATTGTTTCTTAAAAACACGCTATTTGTTGTTACAGCAGAAATTAATTATAAAATTAATTAATGAAACATATATTTTTGGAATTTTTTAAAATCTTCATCATTTTTGAATTCGGAATATCAATTATATCTTAGGGTGAAATTTTGGCATTATTCTGAAAAACTTCAATTTTGGATGAATAGTGAAACTACTAAGTGGTAGTTAAAAAAACGGAATTTTTTTCATAATACTTAATTTTACCACATCCGTGAATGAAATTTTGAAATCCGAGACACACGGTTAATATCAAGAAATAAAATGTGGTTCAATGAGATGAAAATAATATTTGGTGAATAGTAACTTTTTACTTTTATTTTCCACGATTAAAAGTAAATAGGGTAATTAAGGGTAAAAATGATATTAAAATTACCATAACGCATGTCCTAATTCTATTGGACATGTGTATCTCGACCAAAAACAACCTTAGGAATAAAATATTATCATTTAGGTCAACTTGGAATAGATTAGGACATTTATTATTATTTAATTCAAAGAAGAGTTTAAAGAGTTAAAATCAATGTTTATTTACTAAAACATTTTTAATATAGGGTTATACATAAGATAAATTAGATTGTAAATTGTCATTAGAAATAAAAAAATATTTCCTACATAATTATATTTTATTTATAATTTTTAGACATTAAATAATCTAATTTATTTATGACACAATGATGATGCAGTAATTACCGTAATAGTGAAAAATTAAAATAATTAATATTATAAATACAAAAATAAATATAATTTGAGCCTTTTTATGAATTAAACTATTTTTCTAAGTTAATATGAAATCTTAGAAATGATTTAGTTAAATTTCTTCGATGTAATAATTCTGTTATGAGTTTCACAAAAATCAACTATTGAATAGTGTCAAAATTGACATAAAAGTGTTTTTAAAACAAATATTATATTATTAATTGATATTAAATTCCTAAAAATCTAACGTTCGGCCAAGAGACTTATATAATGATATTTGTATCATTAATGGACCACTTGGGTGTCTCTTGGATGTATATAGTAAGTTTATTAACCATATAATATAAAAATACCAAGAGACATTGTAAAAGTAAAACTAATTAACTTAGAGTTAATACTTAAAGATAAGGTTAATATAAGTACCCAAACCTCTCTAAATTCTATTGGTTTAGTGGTGTTCTACCCATACACACCGTAACATTTAAATAATACACTTTGGAGCCATTATAAACCGAATATGAATTTATTATAAACTAATATTTCTAGCTTTTCCATAGGTGCCCCCCACCCCTCTTATAAAAGGGCACTCCTCCTTCTCATTTCTTCACACCTTAAAATCCATTTGGTTCGGACAAACTCTGCCCAAATACTCTCCCAACTTCCCTCAATACAACCTAGAGGCCTTAGTTTTATCATAATTCCAACCTAATGAGCCCTTTTGATCAAATCAAAAGGAAGAACCCGAAGAAGGGGTAATGATATCACCACCCTTTTCCATGTTCCTTTCTTCTTCCACTTCTTCTTCCTTTTTTATTACCATTCTAATATAATAACTCCAGTATGATATATATAATGTGATGTTATTATAAATATGGTACAACCATATTTAGTATTCTATCCACCTGTTGAATAACATGTCACCATACCTGCGTACGTACGGCATACCGTCTCCACGTCGTGGTGTAATTGTTATTCAATAAATTATTATCTGGATGGGTATAATAATGATGTGTAATTCATGTACATAATAAATGTAACATGATAATGATTCGGTATATATGATATAACATCCAATTATATATTATTTTAATATTAAAAGAATGATATTGTCGCTCGTGCGTACGTACAGACTACCGTCTCCACGAACGCAATAAGATTCATTCTCTATCGTATCCATTCAAGTATAATTCTCATTTGATGATTAATAATAGTATTTAAGGACTTTATATCATTATGTATTTGAAAAAGATACATCCTATTCATGAAAAACATGGCTTATTTACCAAAACATATAAAAGAAAATGAGTAAGTTAACGCCCGAAACAACAATAATACTAACATATTATTAACAAATCAATGTAAAAATATCATATATGATATCATATTAATATATATTATTCTTGTATAATTTAATAAAAATTATTTCACCATTATACAGGAGGTTAATCGACCCTCAACCAAGGAAAAGTACAAGGTAAGGGTTTATTTCACAATCTCTTCATTATCCGAGGTTGTTTATATGTAATAATCTACTGGGATCTCTTTATCATCCACATCCATGTTTCTTAAAAATGAATTTCAAATCATCTTTACTATTTACTAGAATATGGGTTAAAGTCATTTATACCCTTGTTTGACTTTTTATAAGAGTTTTATAAAGGAATCATTCCGTCGTTTTCGAAACAAGGTTCTTTTTAACCTTTTCGACAGAATTAAGGTAAGAATGTTTTTTTAACTTATACGGCGGGTGCGGCTATTTTTCACCGTTATAAAAACATTGAAGCTTCCCTTACAATCTTATAAGAATATTTTCAAAGAAAATGTTTTATTTTATAAATATATGACTCTAAAATGATTTCAAAATATAAATAGATATTTCTTTAAAAAGAGTTTTGATTTCATCTTTGTCAACATCCTTTGATGGATTTTACGCTTATTTGAAGTTGATTTATTAGGATACAAAACTTCTATATTTTATTGAAGGTTTTGTGATATGTTTGACTGTTGATGTGCTATTTTTATACCATTCATAGTTTGTGGTGAAATTATTAACATTTCGTATGCTATTTTTAAAACGAATGTTTATGTTATGTTTAAACATTTTCATATGGGAATGCATTGGACTTATTATGTGGCGGGTGGAGCCCGCTATAGCTCCTCGATGCATCGGTAGGTCTAATTAGACAAACTAGTGTCTTGGAACAAGGCCTTAGAAAAATATTATTTGTAGACTTGGCACGAGGCCTTGGCTAAGTGGTTATGATAGTCTGGCATTATGCATTCCAGCATTATGAAAGTGGTTATTGATATTGCATGTGATTATTCGATTAGTTTAATATCCATGTGAATAAGTAAATGGAATTATTTCATTTTATTTCTTCCATACTATGTTTAAGTTGAAGTTTAAAAGGCTTTTGTTTTAGCTATACATTGCCTTAAATGTTTATTCTTATTTATGAAAGTTTCTACGATATTGTTATCCTTACTGGGAATTTGAGCTCACCCCTTTTCTATGTTTTATTTTTCCCATGGTATGAAGAAGTATATTATGAATGACCTTCAGGGATAGTATGTGGGGATAAGAGTGTGGAATTTGAAGAAAATATGTTGTTGTAGTTTTCATTTTTATGATGTAATGTAAGACTTATGAATATATCTAGTGTTTCCAAGGCTATTAAACCAATCGGTCTTTCGAGATTAGATCCTTCTTGTGATCATGCAAATGTTATGTAATAATCCACCGACTCTTGGTAACTAGGGTTGGGGCGTTACAAATATGATGGGAAATAAAAGAAAAATAGGTTGGTATATAAAAATAATGATAAAGATTAGAATGGGAAAGAGGATTTTATAACATGTGAAATTTTTGCTAGAAAAAAATGGTACATGCTTAAATGGAAATTGATTTTTTTCAATTGTGTATACAAATTCCAACATCTTATGATAATAAGGGAAATAAAGAATTTTCAGATTTTCTATGATTTAACTCTATGGATATGTGACAGCAGACAAAAGAATTCCATTATAATAAATTGAATACATGTTAGAATATGTTAATATATCAATGAAATGATTATTATATTCCCACATAAGAAATTTAAAGATTAATTTTATTTTGTCTATATCCAAGAACTATGTAATTTGAGTGCTTTATCAGTGATATCCTAGTTATAAGAATTATGATATTAAAATGGATTTTAATGTAATTTTTTTCTTATGTATTTGAAATCATATGTGGATTTATTATGATTAAAAAAATGATTAAATATGATGTTGAACTTCTTATTAATAATATTATTTAAGGAAAGATAACCTATAAATATGTTTTTGATGTTGAGATAATTATGTAGAGATAAATTGATGATTATTATAGACAATTTAAATTTGATAGTACAAACTACCTTGGAACTAATTAATGAGAAAGTTTAGTAACCTTCGTTCTAATATTTTTTTTTCATAATCTATTATATGTTTTATAAGGTTAACTATTTTTGAAATGGGTTGAGTTAAAATTTAATGAGGTTTTGGAGATTGATGTCTTTACGTCACCGTATGATGATTTATGCATATTGATAACTTATGATAACTATTTTTTATATTAATTACAATACATCAAAGGGATTAAATATCATAATATTATAGAACTTATAAACCATTAAAAGTGATTTTTGAGTGATTTTGGAATAAAAATTAATTTTTGTAAATTCATTTTTTGAGTAAGTTATGAATTGGATATTTATCAAAACACAAATATAAGGTCAAATTGTGTTTATAAAGTAGAAAAATATCATGTAATTATATTTCCATATATTATTTTCTATTAAATTTATCCATATACAATAATAAAGTTATCAAGAAACAATACTTTTATAATATAACCTTTATATGTGAAGAATCATGCATTCTTTTAAATCATTACATATTTATGGTTTTGAGTTCCTTAAATTTTCATCGATTCCTCACAATTATTTTTTAAATGACCTAAAAAAATCTCTGTAATTATTTATTATTTTACTCCATATCCATTTTTTTACATCCGATATAGTTTCTTCTTCATGGAAACTAGGACCTGTGATTACTCTCGATGACCATTATACTTTCCATTTTCTATTATTAAGACGATGTTTTATTAACCATTTTATCATATGGGTATAAAAAAATCTATTCAAATATATTAAATAATTTATTACCAAAGTAATGATTACATTTTATAGATTCAATTTATTTATGGGTGGGATAATGTAATACCTTCAAATTTTTAAATATGAACATCAAGTTTAATTTCATGTATGACACAAAACCCCAAAAAAATATTACAATACAGAATCCTAAGATGTTATGATATATTTCATTTAAAATAAATTTAATATCATCACATGATTTCATTATAAGAAATATATTTTTAAATTTCATTACATTATACTCTGAGTTTACCTTAGGATACACACAACACTTAGTTTGAACAAGATGTGACATATTACTAAAATATTATTACATAATTTGATAATGATCACCTAGAAATTATATTCATGGTTATTAAGAAGACTAAAGAAAAAAAATTATATAGTATACATATATTCATATGTTATTTATTTATTATTAATAAAATGGGATCATTTAAATGAAATAGAAATGCTTTCTGAAAAAATGTATTCTTCTAAAAAAACGATTAAGGGAAATTTTCAAACAACAAATAAAAACACATTTTTATTAATTTAGGTGAATTGATTTTAATATTAAAACATAATTTTTCATATTAAAATAAAATAATTATCTTAGGTTTAATTATTGGTATTTTTCAAAAAAGATGCATTTTTTATGAATAGTGAAAAATCTTATATTTTAATTGTAAATATAATATTTGTTTAAATTATTCATAAATTTAAATTATATTCTGAATTTTTTTTCAATTAAATTAGTTAAATTATATATTGATTAACTGAATTTATTTTGTTGAATCATTTTCATAGAGAATAGATATATAAAAACATAGTATACATTTAAACATTGTATCATTGAAAACCCACTTTCTCATCGAATATATGGGATTAATATAAAATGAAATTATTCCAGTTTTTTTAATTGAATTTAGAAAAATGGATTAAATATTTGTAGTAATCATCATATTTTTTAAATTGCAAGTTCATCTTAGTTATTGACATTAGTTATTAGTCAAAACCTGTTAAATTAATTGTTTGGAATAAGGTAAAAATGAGATTATTAAGGGTTAAAATTAATACATATGGGCTAAAATGTACAAAAAACATGTCCAAAACCTATTTCATAGACATATATTGACTTTATGTCCTTATTATATATTTTAATTAGTTTTTGGAAAAAAAATATATGAATGTGACCAATATAATATCATACAAAGAAAATGATAAATAATGAACATTCCTTAAATTTAATATCTATAAATACTTAGGATAGGGAAAAAAACAAAAAATAATTTACTAATAAATGTTATTATGATATAAAAATGATTTTTATCATAATATTTTATTTCTATTTTCTAGTGATGAAATAATTACTATAATTTCTTAATAAATTCCATGGTATGAATTATTTAGTTAATAATTAAAAAATAAATCATACTAAAAATATTAAATGTAAAATAAATTGAATGAATTATTTTGTTACATTAATTATTTAGATTATTTTTTTATTTTAATTTTTTTTAGAAATTATATATTATTATTCCATCATTTTCTTGAAATTTTTAATTTCAAAATTAAAAGAGTAATTATAAAATTGACATTAATGTTATTTTATAATAAATGGTATTTTATTAAATGATTTAAAATTATGAAAAATTATGACATCTTCCAACATATTAATAAATCCTAATAGACAAAAAATGGTCCATTCATGAAGAAAAAATCCATTATAATGGCTATATTGAAAACGTAACAACAAAACATTGTTAGCATGGTTAAGGTTAAAATGGCATTTTTTCATATTACATGCACTTGTGACAAAGTTAATTTTTAACAAAAACATTATTTTAATTTGAATGTTTTTATTTTATATATATCCTTATTTTTTACAAATTATATAATTATTATAATGTTTTCAGAATTAAAGGATATGTTAACTAGTTTAATATAATAAGTTAACATGGAAAAATTCTAAAAGGATTAAATTGAGTAAACATTAAGACTATAAATTAACATGATATAAAAGTGTTTCATTTGAAAATGATAGGTTTTACTCTACAAAATAATCCATTCCCTCCTTTATTGATCTATTTTTGAGGCACATGAGTAAATATTGACCTCCCAATATTGAATATATTTGAGTATTTACAAAAAGTCAGCCATCCATAATTATAAAATAATTGTCACTCTCCTCACATACATACATATCTCAAGACATTTGGATCAACAAAGGCCTACCTAAATCACCTAATAATATCTCTACTTTAATATTTTATGCCATTTGGAATAAATCCATCATAGGATACATCTAGTGAAAATATATATAGGGAACTTGAAGATTATGTAACGTTCTTCAATAAGTGTTTTTATTTTATTTCTTACAAAAAAAATTATATTATTTTTAAAAGAAGTTTTCATAATATAATAGTATATTAAATTTACATATATGTTTTCAAGTTATTTTCAATACCTAAAACAAGCTCCACATCCATCAATTTGATTATGAAATCGTCATTCATGTGTACGATGGGTTACCTGTTGAACAAATGTCATTCACTTTTCCATTACTGACATTCACAGTTCTATATGATGAGTGATATAAAGTTAATATATGAAAATTACATCATAATTATACCTATTTATTAATTATATCAGTTATTACTTTTTAACATCCACTTCATAAGGTATACGATAACATCTCCCTTGTGTATGGAGGACTACCACATCATGAAGCGATGCGATTATTCTTTCTATAGTGAATTAAATGGAATATAATAATATATAATTTAATCAATAAATGGGATATAAATGACATAATTATTATTTTTATTACATATTTATAATTATGGATATGAAATATATCATTTGTTTCTAACCAATTCTCTCACTTAATGATGATAACAACATTCTTGTACATGTGGACTACTGCTTTCATGAAACAATGTGACTCTATTTTAATTTCCACAACTCCTGGATGATATATATATGTATATTAATTTTTATATAATATAGGATTATCATTATATATCAATAATATATTATTTATCTTCATTCTATAATGTTCCTCATAAAATGAAAACATTACTCATTTGTACGTACGACCTACTATCTACCTAATCATAGCATACATCATTTTTCTTATATTTCCTTAAGGATTGTTTATAAAACCAAAATTGTTGTACAAGTACGATAACTATTTCAATTGTATTATTTTTGATATGAAGAAACTATATAGTATGCTAAATAATTTGATCCTTAATAGACAAAAGCATAAAAGAACAAGGCTAGTAACATAAAAAAATAGTTAAAATAAAGACATATTATTAATGAATATGATATAAGATGTTATAAAAGTATGATATAAGATATTAGAAATTTTAATATGGATATAGTGTAATTTGATAACATTTTTTCAAACAACTATTAAGGAGTTTAAATAATTCTCAATCAAAATGAATCATAAAATAATGGATTTCATCAAAATTTAAATTCCAATAGAATTCTTTTGTTATTATACACCAATTTACTCTTATGTGGTGTTCAGAATTTACTATTTTACATTTAATGTAATGATTGATTAATAATTAAGTTTATTTATTGTTTTATTTTTAATTATTTCATTCTAGGAGATTTTACATAAAAATTACATATTGGTAAAAGTTATGTTGCAATCTCAGAATCTTCATTGATTTATAACTTTTTGTTGAAATAATCACTTTATTATGAACATTTATCAATGGAAATTGTTTTTTAATTAAATATACATATTATTGTTTGATGGATATTATTATTTCATAATCCTTCTATAATATTGACATATGGTGTTTACTATTGCTATTATTTGATTGACTATGGAAATAATGATAAATCTGAATCATTTACTCAATATAGATATCTTATAATGAGTAATATTGATTCATTAATTAAAAAAATAAAATTTTATTTGAGGAGTACTTTTGAAATGTAATAAAAGGAGGGAAATGGATTTATATACAACCTCAACGCATAAGTATGTCATATGATACAAACAAGATATCGTTTTGGATGAGGCCCTACACATTTATATGGATTTATTTTCCTGTGGTCTCGATGGTATTATATGCCTTGAAAAAATGACTTAATGGTATTGTATGTATTTCTAAGATGCGTATACATTATGTTTTATATTTCCCTAATTATTCATATAGTCATTTTGATTTTTTTTTTATTCCATGTGATTATTCGATTTGTTATAATATACATGTTTATGTTTTATGCTCATGTAATTATTTATAAATAATTCATTGATCATAATTTATTCATTTAATATTATTCTCATATTATTGATTTATTCACATGTATTTATAGTAATTAACTTTCCATTTTTATTATACCATATTTATTTATAGATTCAGAGGGTGATGAGGGTTGTAGTGTGCCTCATTGAATCAATGAAATTGATTGAGTTTCACAATTGATAAAAAAATAACAAAAATTCAGGTTCTGATCCAACTCTGAATGAAATTGTTGGCAAAGAAGTTGCCTCCACGAGCTGGTCGGGGGCCTATGGCCACAATAGATTCTACCTCAAAGACCCACCATCTAGAAGATGATTAAATGTAGACTAGGTTAATTACACTAAATCGACCAGTGGTAGGGTGGAATATACCACCATAATAATGATCCCAAATATAGAGCTCCATTCGTAGAGCCCATCATCTAACCAGTGAAGCTTTTGTAGCTTCTTCAAGCTACAACATGGGACACATACCCAACCCATTTCTTTTCCATACCTCTAGACACCTATGAAAACCTCAAATAACAGTTGAAAAATATATTACAAACTAAAATGATATGAACATTTAATATAGTTTATCATGATTATGCGGCAATTATAACATCCAATCATTGAGATTTATCCCTAGTGTATTTCTCAAACAACTTGGGACATTACTCTAGAATTAATAATTACATATCTCATTTATCTTCTAAAATACAGTCATTCCTATATTTTTATTTTATAAGAGGAAAGGTATTCCCCCAAAACACATTCTCTCGTTGGTCCACAACATAAATTGGTTACTTCACGTAAGAGGCATATAGTTCTTGATCAATATTCCTATAATAGACCAGTTCTTCATGATTATAGGCATACCTCAGAGCTAATACACCTATAAAATTTTTTGGATACCTTACCATTTTGTAAGAATATTAGTCTAATAAAAACCATTAAAATGAGTTCTATGATCTCTGTTGACCAAGCATTATGTGGTTCCAACTTCACTCAGTTCATCTGTATGACCCAACTAAGGGAAACCTATAAGAACACCTAATCAACAATGGAAAGAAAAAAAGTTCATCTACTTTAGTAATCAGAATATTGATGCCTATTCAAATACATAACTAGCTACTTATTAATCGACTACATCATCTCTGAAGTATCTTGTAAAATAGTTGTCCCAATAACTGAATATACACATTTCTATTAAAATAAAAATGGTGAACCATATAACCTCCCTTATGAATCCTTAAACAGAGAAATCAAAATCAAGGGCAAGAAGAATTTATTATAAGATGGATCCACTGGATCTAGGTGATCGTATCAAGAATATCTAAAATCTAGAACACCTTCTCAAAGAATTTCATAAAGAGGAAGGATCCTTCTCCCTAACATCTCATCATTCTATAGATAAAAGGTGATACTCTCATTAAACTATGTTACTATATCCTTATTCTATCCATTCTAAATCTGAGTTGTAAACTAGGAATCCATATTATGTTCTACACTCAAAGGAACTCCATATATCTTCATGATCAACAAAACATAATGCTTTCATATCCTATCCACTGAGTTGGTCACTTTAATATTAAATAAGTGAACCAA
Organism: Viscum album; assembly: GCA_963277665.1. Lineage (NCBI taxonomy): Eukaryota > Viridiplantae > Streptophyta > Magnoliopsida > Santalales > Viscaceae > Viscum > Viscum album. Next base: position 1,912,554,228 of record OY728125.1, on the reverse strand, counting down.
CATTCTCAATCGATTTGCTACGATGAAAATACTATATTGATCTCTCAGGATCCAAGGAAACCCATTCCTAAAGTCCATTATTACTACATCTAACATCCACATAAAAAAAGGGATGTGTCTGGAGAAACCCTCTATTTCTTCCCACCCCAATTCATTAGTGTGTTAGTTCATCTTTTGGGGTCACAACTGACATGACCAATATAAGACCACCTTATCACTATGTATTAGATCATATCCCTTTCAACTCTAGAATTATCAAAATACACTATAGTGATTAAAACATATTTTATATATATTACCTCTTTATAGAATAATATTTATTATATTACATAACAATCCATAGTAGAATTTTGTCAGACTATTGCTTTTAAAAACCTTGATACATAAACAATAGGTTGATATGTAACTATTTCATATCTAAAAAAGTTATTTATAACTAGAACCATTCATATATTAATCAGGCATAATAACATTCTTTGTAAACTAGAAAAGGACTAATAATAATCAAGGTGTATTTACGATGCATTGTGAGCATAAAAAGGGATATATCAATATATCATTAATATTGGTATGATAGCATGATAATAACTTTTGAAAAAACAAAATCTTCACATCATAGATCATAATATTGGGTCATGGTACAAATCATAACAGAATATAAAACCTGAATCAAAATTTAATCAAACATCATTATCCCTGAGAACATTATTTAAGAATAACATATAGATTTTTGGCCTAAAAATATGCATAAAAATAATTTCCATTTTTAGTAAATACTCATTTATAATACTATCATATTGTATTGGGTTCACTCGCCAAACGGTCGTAGTCATAAAGGATCACTTCCAAAACCACTGTAAATGACAAATTTCTTAAGTAACAAGGTTCAATTGCAAATCCATTCCAATTTGTCTCATTAGATCTCAATAACTACCCAATGAATTTTTGGGATATATAGCTTCCAATTGTATTTGGTTATAACATGACCACCTTCCTATGTAATAATGTAACTACTCTTTGTAGTTATAATATAACCACCATAATTGGTTGTAGTGTAACAATAATCCTTGGTTATCACATAACCATAGTCACATAATAAAAAACATAAATATGAGATAAAAAATATAATAAATCATTCATAATATCAGAATCCGTGAAAATAATTAGGTTTCTTAATCATCTCATCATTACATAACCCATTGGAATGAAACGAGTTTCCTAAACATATTTTGAATATATGTGTTAACCATATAGTTAATGTTGAATAATTTTATTATTATATCATATCCATCGTAAATCACATATAATATCATAAGATTTTACCATATATAGAAATTTATTGGAATGCTCACTTGGATCATTTCTTAAGAAATATAACCCTTAAAATTAAAAGACACTTTTTAAATCTTAAATACTTTTTAAAATCCTTTTAATAGAAAAATACCCATTAATACTTATAAATGAATATTTTAAAATTTATGGAATGAGGGAATTAATTTTTATCATGTTTTACATGTTAAAACACATATTCCTTTGACATTATTAGTAAATTCCAAAGGATCCTTGTTTATAAATTGACACGAAGATTCCATTTGAAATAGTTTTTTAAAAGTCAAATAAGTGAAAAATATCTTTAACAAATAATTATAGAGTATTAAAGACAATATTAAAAAATATTTTTACATTTATATGGAAGACAAATTTATTTCAATTGAAGAGGGAAATAAAGTAAATTTTTATTAATAAACATTTTTTCAAATGTTGAGTATATAATGAGAGAAAAATGAATAAAATAATATATTACTATGAAATATATATATTATTTTAATATTAATGTTATTATTGTGATTTTTATCAAAAATAAGTATCCGATGTTTAATAAACATATATAATCATGACAAATGGTGATATTGTATCAGAAAACCCTTAACACTTCAATAACATTGAATCTTAATCTGTAAGAAATAATAACATACAATGTACAATAAAATAACATGATAATTTTAAAATTCATTATATGACATGTAAATGGATCCATGTATACACCTTATAATATTAGAAAGGTGCAAGACATAACATCTATCTCAAAGAAGAAAAATTGAGAAAAAAATCTATTACATTAAGTCTTGACTTCCTTCATCCACATTCAAAAATACTATATAGTAAATATATGTTGATTATAAATCTATTAAAACAAAATAATTATATATGACATCCATATATGATTAACTTGTTACCTTTTATTACTAAATTATTTATAATTCCTTGTTAAAATCACCTTTTGGGTAATTAGTGGTTTCTTTTTCATAAATATTTAGTTTTGGTATCTTTGGTCTGATTACATTGATCATGGTTACATAATATACATAATTTTAAAAATTATATAAATATCATATAAATTCATTATAAAATTATTTATCTTAATCCATTAATTTTTGATATTGAAAATAAATTACGCCATTCATGGAGATGGTGGGGCATTTGTTTGGAAGAACATTGTTTCCATTTTCATGATTGATAAAAAGAAAGACAGTTAAAAAATATATTAAATTTAAAGAATAACCTTTTTTAAATATATCACATATATTAATAAATTTTATCCTTACATCCTTCCAAAAAACATGTTACTCAAAATTGAATCACATTGCTTCATAAGACGGTAGTCCACCACATAAACAAACGAAGTTATAGTATCCCCAATAGAGTTGAATGTTAGAAGGTTCATGTGATATAATATTTATAAAATTATAATAATTTAATAAATATAATATTTAAATATAAAATAAATCATTATATTCATCCCTCATAGGTGGTTATGGAAAACAAATAACATCCATTTGTGTAACGGTAGTCCGATGTACACACATTCGACACATTCATTTCCCATTTGATTAAGGATAAGATTGTAATATTCCAATACAATAAAATAATATAATTTCGCAATATGTTATATACAATTATTGTTATATTATATACACTGAAATATATTTTATTGAATTTGAAAAATAAAATAAAATTAAAATACATGATTGAGAATTTTATCTCTTCTTCAGAGAACCTCTTTATTTTTATACCTGAATCCTTCTTATGATGGTTTACTAATCAATATAATGACTCAAATATGTGGGTATTAGATTAATTTATATAATTTTTAGGAATTTTTTGATATAATTTGTTATAGAAATGTGAAGTGGAGAGTATGGGGTGGCATTTTAATTAGTGGGGAGAGGACATATATGGAGTTTTGGAAAAGAATAAAGTGTGACCACATTTGTGACCAGAAAAAATCCTAAAAAATGAGTAATTATAAATAATTATTAGATATTAGATAGAAATATATACATAAAATATGTTTTATAAAAGCCTTACGGTAATTTTCCCCTTAAATTTTTAGACTAATCCATGGTAAACTTATTTAAACAAAAACTATAGTAAATAATTTTTACTATTTTTACTGTTAATTATGGTAAAAAAATTAATTTTTCCTTATTTGATAATAATAATTATTATCATTAAAAATATTCATTCAATTTATCGAAACTATATTTACATAAGTGGAAAGGATTAATTTTTTAATCCAACCCACAGAAGTGGTGAAAAAGAGGCTTTCTAAAGGTAAAATTTTCAAAAGCATAATTATTTTATTAAAATTAATGATTAAATTGATTAAAATGAAATAAATTAGGATAATAAATTGATATTTCAACTAATTTTAAATTCAATGAAATAATAATACAATTTTCATCTCTTTATATTGTTTTATCTAAATGATAGTTCTTAATAAAAACCAACAATTTTCCCTCATAACTGAAAAAATTATCTTTTAGAAAAATTATAAAAACAATATCAAAGATAATTTTCAAATACATGTTCCAAAAATGAAATTAATTTTTCAAAATTAATTTTCAAATTGTGGATATATTTACTTTTGTTATTAATATGCAAAGTTCAACAAAAATATCTTTATGAGAAAATAATACTATTAAAACATATAAAGACTGTACTAAAAAGTATGTAATTGTTTATATATATATATATATATCATTTATATAAACCCATTTATTTTAATATTTAAAATATTTATTCATATTTATACGAAAATGTTTAATGGATTGGTTATAGTGGGCTTATTTAAATACTATTATTAATTTTATATCACGGGTTGTTAACAACTCAGTTATTTATATAAAGAAATATATCTGACAAAATAATTATATTTATTCAAATAACCATTTCATTAAACAGCAACCAGTTATATTTTATCCCCCACCATAAAATTAATTTTAGTATCGAAATTCTATCACTAGGTACAAAAAACATTAAAAATAATTCCGGATCATTACATTCTCATGTTCCCACATATCATCCTCAAAATGGGTGTTTCACCATTAACCATTTACCTTGTGAGTGGTCTGGTTTCATAGAATATTCTATTTAATATCAGAAATATAAACCATTTTTTTACTATGAAATAAAATTCTCCAGCGGTATGACCTCTATGTTCATTAAATGTGGCGGATAAGATATATACTTCCTCTATAAAGATACATGGAACACATAATATACTTGATTGTGTCTCAAAAAAAGAACCAATAAATATTATATCACCTTAATAAAATCAATAATTTCAAAGTGACCAATATACCCCAGGATTATTTTTTCTTTTTATAAATATTAATTCCTTCTTCCAAGGATAAATTGATAGAAACAAATTTTCAGTAACTACATATTCTATATCACATCAGTGGTTCTTATCATAAACATTTCTACACACTTTTTGTTGGCCTTATGTGATGTTGAATGGAATTAAATTATTTTTAATTTTATCATCTATCTCATGTTTGAATATATTTCTTCCCCTAAAATCATCCCCTTAAATTGGAGTTATACACTTTTTTACATATAATGTATCATAAGTGGACATCTTAATGAATGAGTGAAGGTTTTTTTTGAATGGAAAATGAAAAAAGGAAGGTATTAATCTCAATGACCATTTAAATCCATAGAACATGACCTCAACATATACACATGATTTTTAATTTTTATATTAGACAAAACACCTATTTAAGGAGGATATGTAATACTCAAAATAATCATTATATAACTAATTTTGTTAAGTAATTTCCAAAACATTGATGTAAATATTATATCTCAAACAGATATAATAAAATGTGTTACTCCATGTAACCAAACCACTTCCTTAATGTATATATTTTCAGGCTATTCTAGTGAGACCTATTATGTTATAGTATTGTAGTATGCTATCTTTGAAGGAATATGAACTGTAACCAGTATTTAATTATACACTTTAAATGTTTTGGGGAGTCTAGTATCAATATTCATGGTGATGTTTTCACATTATAATTCTAGTATGGTTAATGGTTACAACATGACATTACAATTTTGTATCCTAGCCTTAATGTGTGGCCTACTTAGAACCAATAGACAAAATGTTGTGATATCACTCTTCATGATATCCCACTACAAATAATCATTTAGATCCCTATAAATCATTCCACTACAAGGATGAATATATAATTAAGAAGTTTAAGAATCCTCGAATATATATTTCATAAAATCTAGTATGGATGGAATAGATACATTTCCCTTAAACCATACTTTTAAATAATTATCTTGTTTAAACATTGGAACATTTCTCATATTCTTTTCCAGCTCTATATCATCCTTCTAGACCTCTGTTTTATTAACATGGGTAGATTATTTATCACTTATTTGAGAAAGATAATATGTCTCCCCTAACATTAATATTTAAATATCCATTCTCTAAAATAAAAAAATATAAGATCTTTTGTGATCGCATACATTGATAATTATATATGATACTTTTAACTCAATATATTGGCCACATTGTTCTTTTTCCTAGGTTGGTAATGTATTGAGAAGTCATAACCTTTTATTTATTCAAAAAAAATTCTATGGCACATATTCAATTCCATCTCTGTATATTTAGACTAAAAACATTTTCTATTGATATATATATATATATAACAATTTTCTATTTAAGTATTATATGTTTATATATTTAATGGAAAAAAGTCTGTATTTAACACTAAATAATTAGTTGGGTAATTTTTATCGTGAACCATTAATTTTCACGAGGCATAAGCTATAGTAATGACATTCTACACGATAACACATCATAATCCTTTATTGTATGCATCACTGTAAATTACACCCCCTTCTTTACAATAAGGTAATGTATGGATTGGTTTAATGACTAGTTTTCTCTTTATTTCCTATAAATTTTCATCACATTCATCTATAATTATGAACTTGGATCCCTTCCAGGTAAACATGATGAGTGGATTAGATAGTAATGATAAATTTCCAAAAAAATTACTAATAATATCAAAATAAAACAAGAAAACTATGGATATTAGTCCTTGTAGATGTTCTAGGCCAACATTAAATATCCTTTTTATTTGATTGATCCACCAATATATCCTCTCTTGAGATAATATGAACAGAAATTGATTTATTTTGTAGAAAAAAATTGACAAATTTTAATTTTTTTCATATAGTTTCTTCCTTATTAGTGTCTTTATTAGAATTATTAAGTGATCTTCATGAAATTAATTTCTCTTTGAGTTGATAAGAATTATGTTTATAAAGACTACATAAAACATAACATGGTCATCTCTAAAGAATCTACTCATTAAATCTGTAAAGATATTAGGGAATTAGAAAGACCAAATGGTATCACCATATAAACATACATTCCTTAATTTGTATATAATATTTTCATGGTTATATCCTCCCTCTTATCCATTAATTAATTATATATATAATGTAGTTAAATGATGGATTATTAGTGAACTCCGCATAGTTGATCAAAAATGTCCTCAATACAGGGTAGACGATACTTATTATTGATTGTGATCATGTATATCTATAGAAAATAAATGAATGATCGAATCAACCCATATTACATATTATGAAGAATAATAGGTTCCCCCAATGGTTAGAAACATGTCTGAATAAGTTCATTGTAATTATTATACAAGAGTTTCTTCTTCAATTTTTATAACATAATCAGGTCCATTCTACAGGGGGTCTTCAAAATATGTGAAGCACAATTTATGTGTTATATTGATAATTCACCGTCATGTTTCATTATAATACATAAACAATTATTCATAAATATATTAATAAACTCTTTTATGAAATTATTATATTCAATATTGAGTTCTTCCATTACCTTATGAGAAAAACTCCACTTTCCCAAAAAATATTTTTTCCCAAGAATCACTTTCTAGTTTACTGAGATCCTTACAATCCAGTTATAAAACCACATGAAAATGTCACAAAAGGGGGTTGCATAATGTGACCCATCCAAAACAAACCCACCCTAAAATACACTGAGGGAATTGATCCTTACAAAAATATCATTGATGCACTTCACATTCCCCTAGTCACCCATCAAATTACAACTAAGGTGCAGAAAAATGTCCCATGCAACGACCATGCTAGAATCCACCCAATAAATGTGTGAGAACAAAAAACGCCTCCAACATTCCCCATAAACATTTATATTTCCTTGACATCCCTTAAGTATTGACCCCAAAAAACCCCCATCCCATTATCACATTTCCATACAATCAGCATCCACAACATAACACCAAAGAAAATTGTAACACCAAATGAAAACAGTAAACACAAGAATAACAAAAAATATCATGAGAATGGGACAAAATCGTAACAAAAAATATGGAAGGAGAAGGATAATATCAACTTTGATCATTCCTTAGACAACCTCCTATGACCGTGTAATTACCCGGAATAAAGATGAAGGTCATTCCTAGTCTGACCACCATAAAACCAGTCACCACAAAACCAACCCAATAATATACAAGGGCCACTACATGCCCATAGAATTACTGGAGTTTCCCTCTAGACATTATTGTGAGTCGATAATAATATAATGAACCTATAATATAATAGAGGGGCAACAATGGAGAAATTTTTCATGTTCATTGAGGGAGTGGGAGTGGGTACCTGCAAACCAGACTAGTCGCCGGAGGTAATAGAGCTTTAGATCCCCAAAACCATGGTCAATCGACCATCAAGCCATCACTACATGGGCCAACCCCTAGATCATGTCATATCAAGTATAAGATATTAAAGGCTGGATGTGAAAGGCGACAGAAGGGAAATCGTAGTCCAGGAGCTCCTACAGTGTCTCCCTTTACGAGCCCATTCTAAATCCACTTTGGAAGAAGTATATAAACCCATATATTGTATCGGATTAATATCATATATTGTTATGTATCATAACAATGATAAATGATCAATGTTTTGTTTGGAATATAAAATGTGACTTCCCTTCCATGACAATTAACATTGAGTGTATGTATTTAAAGGAAATACATGCCTAAGATATCCTCAAATTCCATATTAGGGAGAAAACATGATTTGATTGAAACATGTTTCTAAAAAATGCAACTATTGAATAATCATAAACATGAGATGTGATCATTTTTTCATTAGATATTTTCACTACCAATTCAAAATCAAATATTTTGGTGGAATTTAGTATCCTTGAAAATTTATTGAGACATAAAATAGTGGATAAATTCATAGTCAAAAAATTAGTTAACATATCTAGATTGTAATATTATTATACCTTTCACAACGTCATTGTCGTGCCCATATTATGAAATAGCATCACATGTGATTTCCCATTTTCCCACATATTAAGATATTTCTAATGTCATTCATCATCGTTATACATTTTATTTGGGAAAATTTTATTATAATTCTCAAACCCCATTTATTTGAATTATTGGAGTGTGGGAGGTTCATTCTTGAAAGAATTTTCACTATTCTCAACTTTATATAAATTATTCACATCAATTCAGTTATTAATTTCTTGATGAACTAACTTCCCACACTTAAAAAATTTAATATCCCCTTTAATAAAATTTTCCCCATGATTCCTCACAAAATTTGAGAATGGAGGAAATATCATTTTCGTTCCATAATGGTTTATAGAGTTTCCATTGAATTCCATATTTATTTTTTATTAAAATCCGGCAATTTTTTGGTAAACCCAATCTCTATTTCTAACATTATAGAATGAATAATGATTTAATCATAGCTTTAGATTTCTCTTTTGACCAACTCTATTCAATGACATGGTTTTAATCCCCTGATAAATCAATAAAAATTACATTTATGTTATAATATAATTCTTCAAGAATACCTTATATGTATATAAAAATTCACCACAAGGGTACCAAAATATTCGTCATCCTTTTAATTTTCCTCAAAAACTCATTCTCCGTTTTTATAAAAATTGTACAATGAATGTACCTAATTTAAAATAAGTTCTTAAACTGATCTAATTCCATAGAGTTGATTTCCTCTTGTTGAATCATGTTAATGATAATATTTCAACATTGAACTAATTCTCCATCAAAATGATAAGCATGCCAAATGAATTTATGAATCTCTAAACATTGTTCAATGGAAAATATATTTTCAATATTACTAATCTATTTATCAGAAATTAGTGTTTCTTCAAAGACACTAAAATAAGGTGACGTTTTCCTCATGATGTACTCAATAAAATGATTCTCTCTTCTTTTCTCATTTAGATGTTCAGCGTGGTCCATATATTGAGAAATTTTTGTGATCATATTAATGATATTTTTCATTCTAGTGCCATAAAAATTTTGTTTCTGAATTGGGAAATAATTGAATTGTATGTCTCCCTTAGCATTAACATGGTTTCTTCATGCTCTATATATTGTTTAAAAACAGAAATAATAATGTATTTAGTAATAATCATACTGAGGAACCACATAATAATATAAATCAGACAAATGATTTCAAAATCATTATTCCTTGTTTTGAATCTAATACCCAATTTTCTTAAAATTGGTTATTAATTGTCATTATTTGTTTAAACCATTCATGATGGTTTATAATGAAAATGGGAGTTAAAATAATATTCCTCTGATGCGTTAATGTTGCTTCATATTAAGAAAAAATTTCATCTATAATGTAATCCTTAAGTCAATCCAAATATGTCATTATTGAGGTTATTTCCCCTAGGTATGTCTTCTCTTGAGCCACACAAACTTGAAGTATCTAGAAAGAGATTAATTCTAGCTAATCCACATAGTAACTTCCTTACCAAGACATTATAATATTATCCTTTTCTTAGGCTCATCCAAAGATTTCTCACAAACATTTTCTCATCACAGTTACCAATGTATTGACTAAACCATACTCCGATACCAAATATATTGACCAAAACATATCATACATTGATATTATATCTTAATAGAAAAATATTCATTATATAACATAATGATCCACTCCAGAATATTATATTTCTACAGCCTTCTAATCCTCAGATAAATAAACAACTCGTTTATATGTGAGTTATACCAACTCCCACTAATCTCATTATATCTAGCACCATTGTTATACAAATCTTACAAACTAACATTATTCATAACCAAAGAAATGAAACATAAGAAAGGCTGAGATCATATGATCAATAACGTTAAAAAAGGTATATATCAATATATCATAAGAATCATGTATGAGAACATGATAGAACCATTATAAAACCATACCTCTAATATCATAGATCATAACTAGATTCATTAAATAAATCATAGTAGTTCTTAAATCATGAACAAAAACAAAATCTAATAACTATATCACTGAGAGCATAAAAATGGTATTAGACATAGATTTATAGCATACAAATAAGCATAAAAAATTCCTGTCAATATTGATTTCCAAGACTATTATAGTGTATTGGGTTCACTCCCCAGACCATATTAGTAGTCATTGTAAATTTCAATGTCTATCATACTACACAAAGTTCCTTTCTGAATTCTGTTCACTCACCCTTACATCCTACTATATCTCATGATATATGTATCATAACCGAATTCATTGTAGAGAGATATAGATCCCATCAATCATTCGTTATAATATGACTGCATCCCTTGGTTATAACATAACAAAAATCTTTGGTTATAATGTAACCACCGACCTTGATAATTAAAAAACCACCAACATTGGTTATAATGTAACCTTTTTAACTTAATAAAAACAATACATATGTGTTCCACAAGATTATAAAACATTCATCATATCTATACCCATGAAATGAACCAGGTTTCGTAAACATATCAAAATAATAAAACCCATTGGAAAGGATTTTTCCTAATAAAAATAGTATCATCCTAAAATTGAACCATTTGTAAAAACAATCAGAATGTATCATTGGATTGTATCACCAATAAATTTTAAGTTACAAAAAATGAAATAATTTTATAGGAAAAATGATTTTCTAATATAATATTTCATATTTCTTGAGGAAAATATACCTTCCAATTTGAGATGAACATTTTAAAACATATTAAATTATCAATGTCCATTTCTTTTAAAATAAAATTTTCAGATTATCAAGGATACATTAAAACACTGTCTGTCTATGATGATGGGACATTTTTTTCATTCATAACATGTTAAAATAATGATTAATTTCACATTTTAATTAAATTATAAATTGCCTTTTTTAGGAAATTCCAAAAATATTAATTGAAAAATAGTTTTTAAAATATTATTCATGGGTAAAAACAAGTTTAAAAATTCATTGAATATTTGTAGAAACATTTATTTAATTTTTTTGTGTACATGGATATTTATGAAATATGGTTTTTGACTAAAGAGAGGAAAATTTTAATTTTTCATAAAATAATTTCTTTTAATATCTTCATTACATAACGAGAGGAAAATGAAGGGAAAAAATTTATAATCATGAAATAACTATATTACAATAAAATATATGAGTTTCTTGATATATGGATCATTGTATTTCAACATCAAAATAAAATACATAAATAAACATGATAAACAATGAGATTGTATTGTAATACCCTTAGGAAATTAGTATCATTGAATCATAATCCCATGATAATAATAATACTTAATGAAACATTAAATATCATTAGAATAACTATAATCATGATATTAAGGTCAAAGTGTTTGTGTTCATACTTCATAAAATGAGAAAGGTTAATAACATAATGCATGTCCTATATAAGACATATTGAGAGAAAAATATCTAACCTTAAGTCTCAACGTCCTTTATACACATTCGATCCTCAAATATAAGAATTATATGTTTAATATATAAATATTCCAGAATCATACATACATATATCATATCATATAGGATTTATTGAAAACATTTTTTACCCATTTATTATGAATCCCTTTCTAAAATAATGATTCAGATAATAACTTCTTTTTATTGCGTGTATGTTTTGATTTTGAATTTTCATAACTCTTCGTCTGATAAAATTTACATCATCTTAGAAAATTTATCTATGATATTTGTTTCCCACAGAAATAGGTACAATAATTTAGGGAAACATAATGGTCTAATGGAGAGTAGTCAGTACATCCCTTTTATATTGTTAAGGAGACGCAATAGATTATGTCATTCACATCAGGTTCACCATTTTTTTGTTCCCCTCAGATTTCACTCCCCACAACATTTTTCTATATCTAAATGGATTCCAAAGGGTTAATTAATTTAATCTGAAACATCCATTGGATCTATAGTGATAGGGGAATACACTGCGAAGGCCGACACTTGATATGGATTTTGACCAATGATGCTTAAGGATTCACATTGGTCGAGAGGATGGGAGTTCGGGGTCATCAAACACTTTAGGGGGAAATTATTTCAGACTACGATACTCTCTTAATGTTTTATTATATGTTAATGTATAAATTATTAATTCCCATGTATTATTTCATTTATCCCAATATTAAAAATAAATTATTAGCATGTGTGGATTCGAAATAATCTATATGTATCTGCGGTTTTTCATCAATGGATATATCTGTATGTGTTTAAGGATCACCATTATTGGTATACTCTTATATATTACATAGAGATTAATTAGTTTTTATTATGATGATGCTATTTTTATAGCCACACAGTGAAGAAGTCTTGAGTTTATTGTCTTCCAGGTAGATAAGGGTCACTCTAGAGTATTTATAGTCTAGGTAGATAATGATCACAATAGAGATTATATTCATCATGGTAGACTATCTTCAATCTAGATTTTATCATTATCAAGGTAGAAAAAGGTCATTCTAGAATTTATCTTTATCATGGGAGTCATGAATTGTTTGATGTTGGGATCAAACACAAAAATAATATTCCTATATATCCTATTGAACAAATCAAACCCACGTAGCTTGGTTCCTCTTAATGGGGCACATTAATACTTTTATGGTAGGGTGACGAGGGTCCAACGATACAATTTAATGTAAGTTTCAAGGGTATATAGGTGGGGGGTCCAATTAAATGTTATGTGTGGGAATTATTCAATAACATCCCAATGTACATGTAAGGGATATGAGTTTCAATGTTGAATTAGAACCTACTGGGGATATGTCACAAAAAGAACATGGTTGACTTAGAAGTCAGTATTAAACCACAAGGTGGCTTCCAACATATCTTATTTGGATGTAAATTAAAGCCCATATAGTATGGTGAGTCTCATAGTGGATTATATCTGACAGGGATGATATGTTGGGGATTAATCCTGAGAAGGATACCACCAGTAAAATGACCATGATAGATGTTTTTTCTCTTAGAGAATTAGGGATTAACTCTGCATTTATTCATGGGGATGATACCCAGATTATTGGAATTATGATTGGTGATAATTCCTAAGGAGGATGCCCATATAGATCACGACCATGTTGGAAATCCTATGTATCCTAATTAAAAGAAATCAATGTCTTTGTAGTTCAATCAATAAAGTGAATTTTTTGGATGTCATGTTCACCACTATCCTCTAAGACCATAGGAGTCATGATTTGTGGGAGAAACAAGAGGAAGCATAAGATTTAAAAAACCACACACTTTTCCTCCTTCAATAGTGGAAGATGTTGATTATGTGGTAGAAGAGGTCAGGGATACAACACAATCCTCTCTTAAAATTAAATTATATGATAGTCCAAGGTACAAAATAAATGTATTCGAAGGAAATATTGGATGACATATGAAATACTACAACCTCATACATGAAAGGAGAGGGTCTTATACCAAGATGTATATCCTAAAATTGGTTCTGTACCTAAAGGAGGAGATCATTCCTTGTTTAATGGAAAATAAAGTGTAATCTTTATATCCCTAAAAGGAACCAGAGGCTCTGGTTCTCATAGATTAGAAGGTTCAGACTTGGGACAAACCATAACCCTTCAAACTTGGATCCTAGAAAAACAATCCCTAGGTTAAGGATCCTCATGATCATAGATATTAAAATCTAATGATGTCCCAAGGATCCTAAGCCTCTGTAACGACAACTGTAGGAATCCTCTAGCCCTAGAAATCAAAATTCAAATTACAGACTCTCTAACATGACATTTCCCATGGTTTTGTATGTCTGTAGGTCTTGGTGTGTGATTTTATTTGAGCTCTATCATAAAAGGGATATAAATGAGGGGATGGCATGCCATATATGGCTTTGAAGAAGTTCTATTGAATGGATCATTTAGGCAAGAAGTTATTGCGAACCAAGGACTTTCATGAAAGAGTGATTCATGTTGGTAAGCCTAGGTGAACTGATACACCATGGATGATTGAAAACCAAGGAGACTACACAATAGTGATACTTTAATAAATCCTCAAGGTTATGAAGAGGTGTTCAAGGAGATAATTCATGTAATTCCCTAGTTAAACACGGGACCTCAAACTAGTATTTTTTAAATAACAATTTTGGTAAATGCCTTGTATAAGTTTTTTTATTTTAAACTAATTAAGGTCATATGTTTCGCTATTACTCATTAATTCTTTCTTCTTTAGGTTTTATTAAACTATGTAGATGGGTTTTTAGGACATGAGAGAAGCACTGAGGTGATCCTAATAGTAATTGGTCTTTTGGAAAATCCATCTATCCAAATGAAGACCCCTAGGATCTATTTATTGGAAAATATAAGACCCTGGGCGAATGTGTCTATTTGAGAAAGTGGGTAACGTGTAGGAATATGCTTAATGATGGTGATTGAGGGTTTCTAGGGTGAAATTAACTTCATGATCATTGTGAATATTATATTTTTTCATCTAAAATATCCTAATTTTCTATGATATTTCTCTTTGTTTCAATTTCATCGATGAGATAAAATGGAGTTTCAACAAAATCCATCCCCCCCCCCTTGAGGATTGGATCCGATTGAATAAATTTTGTCTAATCCTGATGCCGAAGGATGAAAAGGATATATGAATCATGCCCATTTTTATGATTTTTTATCACTTTGGTCTTCCTCACATGTTCACCATTTAGCTGGGAATCATCTTTTGTAAATATGGCCTTCATTCTGATGGAATTCTCTCACATATTTGAATATTTAGCTTTACCCATGAATTTCCTCCACACATACTTGATAAATATTTTCTCATTGAATAATTTATTCGCACAAGTACAACATGTATTCAATTGCATGACAGGTAGTCTTGGGTGGGTATCTTGTAATAAATAGTGTTCTTAAAAGACACTAATGTGTGCCATTTTTGTGAGATATGTACCCTCCATAATGAACTAACCAAATTTTTCATATTTCTATTACTATCTTCAAAATGAACCTACTCTAAAATGAACATGATATTTCCTTACAGGTCAAATGGATGTTAGGTAGATCACAAATGATGATGAACTAGCTAGTAAGCAGATCACGTAGATGATGAAGATCATAGGGCATGATTTATATGATATTTGTGATACCACCCATCTTGATCTGGTATGGTTTCTGATGAAGTATCACCATGATTCCATGAAAAATTCTTATCTACAACTTTATGGATATAGCCATCTATGTGAGTTCCATTCACCAAATTGGTTGAAATATCTCATAGTATATTGGTTTCAAGACCATAAGAACGTTTAATCCACATAATTTCTGGTGTAAATACATATATAAATGTTGGTACAGAAACAAGATCCTATTATTTTCATCACAGCTCATGTGATCCAAATCTGATATTACACACAGTTGATTTATAGATGCATTTTTATTCACCCATCTATCTGGATTCACAAATAGATCAACTAAATGGCTGTAAGAATTTTTAGGCCATTCACCTAGGAGGGTTTGTTAAGGCCACATGGATATAGGTGTATTGGGTGTGCCAAAACTGGGGATAGTTCAATAGAGAGATGGAAGTTGTCAAAATTTATGAGACAATTTGGGTAGATAAGACCTAAGTATATAATAATGTAGAGTTTTTTCTAGATATATTGATCAAGAAGAGAACATAGATTAATTATTCTCATCTTATACATGTAGAAGTGGGTATTAGTTTGTAGGATGTTTACATGATCTTCAGTGCTCTGATCCTTAGAGTTATGTATGAAGAATTCATCCATCCAATGCCAAAATGAATGATACCCATATGTTACCCTCTTTGGAATGTTAGATACTATAAAGAGAGTATGATATTATGAAAAAAATCTCCAAAAGAAAGGATTTATTCATCATAAGGCCTGTATTTAAATATTCCCAATGAAGAAGGGGTAGGCCCCACTTTCAAGCATCTGACAAGATATCCTATGTAAGAACCTGAATCTTCATTTAATTTATGGATATTTATTTCGGTTGTTTTTCAGGAAAATGGATGGATTTGGAAATTTTCTATGTATACGTCATGTACTCCTGAGTACACGCCATGTACCAGGTTGTCGCAGGTTACCGCGTACTGGTCGTGTAATGTCCAAGTACATGGTTGTGTGGACTGCCTAAATTGGGGGTCGGTTGAGTCTGGTACATGGAGTGTACATTAAATTACCACACCATGTACTTTTCTTCTTATTCGATTAATTTGACCGGGATCATGTATCATTACTATAAAAAATATCTACTTCTTGTGTCCCACACAAGAGTGTGATTTATGGTCGATAATATTCGAGCACCACTTGTTCCACTATACATGCTCCAACAGTGGATCTTTTAGGTGCGTTGGATTCCCACTAGTGAGTTATCTCTTTCCCTTAAGACTCAATTTCAGATTTCTCCACTATCTCGAGTAATTAAAGTTTGAATTATTTTTACTTTTTAGTTTATATAAGATGTTCTAGGCTGATTCAAGGGATGACATTCCAGAGTGTTCACCATAAAATGTTGAGGTTGGTGGTTTGTTTTATTTTAGACTTTGTATTTGATTTATATATGCCTATGTGCTGATTACCAATGATTCTAGAATTTCGTGTTAATTAATTGATCCTTGATATCACCTGTCATAGACTGTTTGATACTATAAAGATTTCATTGATATATTAGGCTAATATGAATGTTTAGGGGACACCCCATGGGTGTGTTTCCTTTTTTGAATATTTATTACTATTTTGACTAGGTAACCTATGAGATAGAACTTGTTTCCATGACTTTATTATTTGTATTGGATTGTTTTATTAATTTATTCTTGTTAAATTTTTATGTTATGCATTCTATATTCTTATCCTAGAAATAGTTGAGATTACTTTAGACTGATGTATATCTTCTGTGCATGATTGTATTACACATGGTTGTGAGATCCTAGTGTAGTTAGACTATAGGGGGAATTTACATTGAGGCATTCCCCAAAAATTCTATTCTATTTACATTAAAACACCATTGGGTAGATTGATGGTGAGTGCTCCCTCAAAGTGTCTAAAGTATACCGTTATGAGACCACATGGGGAATAAACATTGAGGGATTCATTAGAGAGTTTATATATTACCATTAAAAGATGACACAGGTAATTGATGGTGAGTTCTTCCTCATAGATTCTTTAATTTTGATGGAACACATGATCATAGGGGTTAGACTATGTGAGCCACCCAAAAGGGTCAATGTGATATTATGAAAGTAGGTGATGCACCTTCCATGAAAAAACACAGTAGTGGATTTATTCTAGTTCGAGTAGTAATTTGTGATACCTATTTTTTGTACTCTCTTGATTAAATGACAATCATTAAATGCTAAATTCATGTAAATGGAAATTTTAGGATTGTTTACTTTTGTCTACTCAATGTTTCTTACTTCTTCTTCATTATTGTATGCTATATATATTTAATTAAAGATATAAATAGATCATTTGGTGGTTGACTAATGGGATTCTTCCCACACCGTGTTTGGGACATGCGTGGACCCAAAAAGATTATATGGTTGTAGATATAGATATGGGAATGTACCCTTTATCATTAATTACATTAATGATGTGGAGCAGGGAAGCATGTGACCAAGATGAGGCTTGCAATGATGTGGGAGTTTACATAATTTTCATAACTTTTATTTAGTTTTGTATTTAATTTATTGTGACTTTTTTCAATTCCTTCCCAAATATATGAGACATGTATCATTTATTTATATGTATGATGTAGTTGTTTATTCTATCAGTATTCCACTTTTTTCATCAGTTTTATGGTATTACTAATTCTGCTACAGGTTACTATTTTTTCCACATAGTTACTCTACCAATGATGGCATAGTCTCCCCACAATCACACCAAAGACCATGGCTTCTAGTTGGTATCTTCTGGAATTTGGGGAAATTCTCTTGAGGCCAAGTGACCCACTGGGTACGGGGCACCTTTTAGTGGCCCCCGGATCCAGGACGTTACAAAGTGAAATCAAAAGATGATTCTTTTTTGATTTAAATTAATATTTCTATCCTATTTAAATGGATATAAAGTAATAGTTAGTTTTTAATAATATGTTCGTGCAATTAGTTAACTCATGTTCAATGAAAATCCATGTTACCTCGAATATTTCCACTTTTCTAGTATTTCAATTTTAACAATTGATTTGATTTCACCATTGGGTTATTCACTTATATTTTGCAGTTATTGTTTATTTCTCTATAGTTATATTTATATTTCAACCCAATTATATGAGGGTATTCTATATCTTTCATCATATAGGCACTTTATAAAGATCACACATCATTGATTTTGTCATTCCATTAAGGATGCATTACTAATTGTGTGATCTTGTTATAGGTTTTGTATTGGATATTCATTCTATTACGATATATGTTGTGATAGAATACCTGCTATTTTGATAGGGTATTGGAATATGTAATGTTTCAATTGAATGGGTACCAAAATTTTGTCATGTATGTGTTATAGGCCCTGTTGGATCATAATTTTTTGGATCATGTTTGAACTTTAATTGAATTTTGTCAATTGTGATGTGAATAAGGATGCAAATCATTGATTTTTGAGAGTATGGGATCTCACAGGTCAAAATTTTTCATTCCATGTAAAAAATTATTTTTTTAGAGGGTTCAAATAGGTTTTAAAGTCTTACTATCTAATAATCCATACAACATAGTGTGTGGTGTTATGAACACATGCCATATGTTCTTATGCTTTCGATGAAACTATTTTTCCTAAGTACACTCGCTGAAATCTAAGAGTAGGTCATGTGGATCTTAACCTTGTGACTGACAGTGTGTACATAGACTGATGTTATTAATATTTTCATGATTTATTATATTCACCCTTTACTTATTTTATATGAAATGTGCATAAATTGTGTGAAATATTAATGTTTTAATACTATGTATAATTTTTTTTAGCATTTTTAGAAGTAGTCCAATTGAGTCAGTTTACTATTTTATATATAACTCTCAACCTACTGATTCAAAACGTGTGGTTATTATTTTTTAGGATTCCTTATTCAATTTCTCACATATAATTAGAAAGAATCATGGGGCAATTATTCAATTTGAAGGATCATATGGTCAACACAAGAAGACCCAAAGAATTTGTGATGAAACTGGACCATCAATGATGATTGAATTATTGGTCTAAATCACAAATCCAAAATAAATGAAACTCTATAATATGTTCTAGATTATCCTAAGTAATCATGGATAAAAATTTGAAGTTCCAACTACAAGAACAAGTTGCCCAACAAATGCATTAAAATCCATCCCACCATTCTGGCCGAGAATTAAAATCCAGACACTATTCATTACATATCTCATTATGTAAGCATTAAATCTTAAT
Organism: Viscum album; assembly: GCA_963277665.1. Classification (NCBI taxonomy): domain Eukaryota; kingdom Viridiplantae; phylum Streptophyta; class Magnoliopsida; order Santalales; family Viscaceae; genus Viscum; species Viscum album. The sequence goes on along the minus strand of OY728125.1, from coordinate 1,912,534,171 downwards.
GATATTTTACAGTGTGAAATAGGAGATATTGGAGGCTGAATTTATTGAAGAAATAATTCGGATTTCAAGGCATCTTCCTATTAAAAAACCCTTTCACATTTTAGAATTCAAAAAGAAAAGATTGAAATGGACAGATTAAATATGATTAATCAACCAGCTATAACATTGGCTCCATAGGAAAAAATGACTCAAAGGATTGAGATAGGTCGGCCAAATTTATTATCTAAAACTTTTAAGAAGGAGATATCCTGAGATTATTCTTTCTGAATAGCCAACTTGGCGATGCAAGTGGAGGAACATATTTGGACTGAAAACAGTCCACTTCCTTGCGCTATAAATGCATCACACTCCTCTTCTTCAAAGGGGTTGGCATTTCATAAGAGAAGAGAACATATTGGCATAACCAAATACTTTCCAAGGGCTTGGTAGGACCTTTCATAATCATGTTTTTACTTGAGATACCCTTCCTACTCTATTTGTTTACTTTCACATTTGTGTTGTTCTTCATTTGTAATCTTGTAGGTTTGTGTTTTGTAATTCTGTTTTAATGCATGTTTCTTCTTCAATATATCATATTCGCATCCACCTTCTGTAGTTTACTATTAATATTTTTAAAATAGTTTAAATATAGTTGAATCCCCTTATCTTTTTTTGCATCCTCATTCAATCGAATGTCCGTTTTTTTAATTCTCATCATTGTTTGTGTCTATGTTCGACGCACCACTCTTTTCTTATCCCTTTCTTTTTCTTCTATTCTTAATTTTTCATCATAATCATTATAACCAGATTATTAAACACCCAAATGGATGAGTAAATCTTTCATTGGTGTGAGTCAAAATTTAGTAATGTTGTGTTATTGGGATTATTTTCTCGATGAGTAGTCATTAATTTAACATTGTATATGTTAGACTTAACATGTCATGAATTAATGACATATTTTGTATAACATGTGGTCTCTATGGATTTCGGGAACCATAAATACACTACCAAAATCAAGTAATGATAATTATTAGAACCCTAAGTTATATTAAGGCTTGTATTAAATCATTAACACTTAGGAATTTCAATCAACGTTATCTTATGAAGTGGGTGTTAATTTAAATGCAATATAAATCAAAGCTCAAGGATATCACAAGCTTAACTCCCTAATGATGAACTCACCCAAATATTTATCATTTTGTTAAATCAATTATATTTAATCAATAATTTCAATTAATATCTTCAAACAAACCCCCTAATCAAAATACAATAAACTACAAACAAACAACTATTACAATGTATCATCGCTAAGGATTCGACTCGAGTGCTGCTATACACATTAGGAGAGCACCAGAACGTTGATCGGTCGATAGGCGATGATCAGTTATGCATTTAAAATGGAATTTTTTCTTGGGGTGGTGATTTAAGTTGTCATTAGTTCTTGGTTATTGTAAAAATAAACAAACAAAATTCAAAAAATTGAAAAAAAAACACAAATAAAAACCGGTCTTATAATAAATATGTTAAATAGAAAAAACACAAAGAAAAACTCGTCTTCCTCTTCCTTCCAACATCTCTCTGAATCCCACATAGCATACCAAACAATACCTCAGATTTTTCTAACCCAGAAATTGAGAGACCACTTCACCAACATAGGAGGAACATAAGATAAAATCAAATAATTCATAAACTCGTCCATGTCCAACCAATTGAATTAGTTATGGCCTATCCTAGGGAACAAACCTGTAAAGAACTTGTTGCACCTTATAATAATTAAAAACCTCATGGTATTAAATATCGAAACATAGAGGCTGAATTTGAACTCAAATCAGGTTTGATTCATCCTCTTCCTCATTTCCACGACCTAGTCGGTGAGGATCCACATCTTCACCTTAAAGAGTTCCAAGTTGTCTGCTCTACTATGAAGCCTCAAGGGGTTTATGAGGAAAAAATAAAACTTTGATAATTCCCATTCTCCCTATCTGACACTTCTATGTCGTGGATTTACTACCTACCTCCTATTTCCATAATCACATGGAATGACTTGGAGCGACTCTTCTTAGGGAAATTCAATTATGCTTCTCATACTGCTTCTATCCAAAATGAAATATGTGGTATCCGTAAGTTGCCATGTGAATCACTCCATGAATATTGGGAGATGTTCAAAATGTTTTTTGCAACCTACCCACACCACCAAATCCCAGATCAACTCTTGTTCCAATACTTTTATGAGGGGTTATTGGCTATGGAGAGAACTCTCATTGATGACTCAAGTGGTGGTGCTCTTGTTTATAAAACTCCCACATATGCAAGAGATCTCATATGTAACATGGTTTCAAACACACAACAATTCCGTACTCGAGAACATGCTCTAGTCAAACAAGCCCATGATAATCAATAAATTGAGATGAACAAGCTGACCAAGTGGATGAGTGAACTTATAGGTCTTGTGAGACAACTAGTTGTGGCTACTAAATCCCCAACCTCATTTTCTCCGCAATCAATGTTTCCAGGACCTGTCAAAAACTGTGAAATCTGTAACTCTTCATCTCATCCAATAGACACATTTCGACAACTTTAAGAGGATAAATCTGATTCATCTAGACCAATGGAGCTTAATCATCATATGCTTAGTGGAACACCAACCCTCAACTATTAGGTCAGTTTGTTATAAAATTGAACCAACCTCACTCTGATCCCTTCTCTTCTTCCTATAACCAAGGACATAGGTTTGGTAATCCCATATCTCATCCCCCTCATTTCCCACCTAAAAACCCAAACCATTTTCAATATGGTCAAGGTGTTGGTAATTCCAAACAACATTATTCATTTATTCATCAACCTCAACGGAACAATCCTCCTCATAGATTCCATTATCCTAGTGAGCCTTCCCAGTTACAAAATCTGTACAATCGCTTTCCCCAGAACCAAAATCTAGTTAATCCCAATCCGAGACAAGCCTATTATTCCAAGAAACCATGGGAATGTGCAGTGGAAGATCATTCCTCCTTCACCCAATCCAGTCTCAAGAACATTGAAACCCAAATTGGTCAACTTGCATCCCACCTTAATCTGTAGCAGCCATCCAATTCATCCCAACTCCTAGCTCAACCATTACCCACACCCAATGGTAATGTAAGTGAAATTTCACTTAGATCAGGAAATAAAATTTTTATACCCAAAGATAAGTCATATAAACAACCTTTAAATGTTGACCTAGAAAATTAAAAGAAATAGAAATCTGAAAAGAGCCTGAAACCATTCCCTCACCTCCTTCTATTCCACTTAAAAACCCAATTATGTTTCCTAAAGCCATTTCTAATCCAAAGAAGTCCTTTGAACCTGATACTAAAATGATCGACATGTTTAGACATGTTGAAGTCAACATTCCCCTTATAGATGCCATTAAAAAAATTCCTAAGTATGCCAAGTTTCTCATGGAGTTGTGTAGAAACAAGAGGCAACTTAGGACCTTCGAAAATGTTTACACCCATTATTCTATTCTGATAATGTGCAAAGATCTAGGGACCATTACGGTTCCATGAAAAATTGGATGTTCCAACTTTGATGATGCACTCATAGACGTAGGATCCTCAATTAATGTCATGCCCAAATCCATATTCTCCAACCTTGGTCTAGGTCCCTTACATCCAACGTATGTTTTCATTCAGTTATCCAATCAAAGCACTGCTAGTCCAGATGGTATAATTGAGGATTTCCTTGTCCAAGTCAATGATCTTATCTTCCCAGCTGATTTCTATGGCCTTGATAGAGAAGTTGAGAAGAACTCTTCTCGATCTCCCATAATTCAAGGAAGTCATTTTCTCATGGCTACAAGAACCAAGATTGATGTCCATTCAGGCATCTTATCCATGTAATTATGGGACCAACTGGTCATGTTCAACATTTTCCAAGCAATGTGATACCCATCTGAGGATCACTCTGCATTCTCAATCCATTCTTCTGAGGACACTTCTAAGCATCATTCGAACCCCAATACACCACGTTCTTCATGTTCTAATGGAAAAGGATCTTGTGAAATTTTCACCATGATTAACATCTTCATAAAAGGTGGAGATGATGGGGACCTTTCATTAATAGACTCTATCAGTATAGAGGATCATGAAATCTCTCTTGAATCCCACATCAACTCTGATCTCTACTGTGCCACCTCAGACAGTTTTAAGGAAAATGAATATGAAGCAACTGAAGTCCCTTTTTCCATTATTGAGTTGTCTAACCCAAAAATGAAATATGAGACTGATCTAAAACCTCTTCTAGAACACCTCAAATATGAATTTTTTCCCTTGATCACTAATGTGCTTTCATTATCTCTACTTCACTTACTGAAACTAAAGAATCCAAAAAATTTCAGGTGTGAGAGGAAAATAAAAAAACCATAGGTTGGACCCTAGATGACATACCATGAATCAACCCTACCCTTTTCATGCATCACATACAACTTGAGGAGTCATCCAAAGCAATTTGACAAACACAAAGAAGACTAAATACACTAATACATGAGGTAGTTAGGTAAGAGATCATCAATCTTATTCAAGCTGGTAATATCTACCTAATTTATAATATTGAATGGGTTAGTACAATTCAAGTTGTACATAGGAATGGTGGGATAACTGCTGTCACAAATGAACATGTAGAGGTAGTCACAACTCGAGTGAAGAACAAATGGCGTGTGTGCATCGACTATAGGAAATTGAATGTTGAAACACGAATCAATCACTACCCTCATCTATTACTTGATCAAATGATGTAATGATTAGCCGGAAAGTCACACTATAGCTTTCTTGATGGATACACTGGCTACTTCCAAATCCCAATCGCACCTCAGGACCAAGAAATGACCACTTTCGCATGCCCCATTGGAACATATACATATAGAAGAATGCCATTTGGCCTTTGCAATAGTCCTGCAACATTCCAGAGCTGTATGATGAGAATATTTTTTGAATTCATTTAACACTGCATGGAAGTCTTCATGTATGACTTCACCATTTATGGTGATCATTTGAATCTTATTTGAATTCACTCTCTCTATTCCACAAAAATTATGTCAAGTGCAACCTTGTGTTAAATATTGAAAAATGTCACTTCATGGTTGCAAATGGGATTTTTCTAGGGCACATAATTTCAAAATATGGTATTGAAGTCGATCCTGCCAAAATTGAATTGATTCAATCACTTCCTCAACCAACCTTTTTTCAAGACATCTGTTCATTTCTCAGTCATTCCAGTTTCTATCAGAGATTCATCCATAAAATCCGTAAGATTCCCCTCCCACTCACTCGATTGATCCAAAATGATGTCACTTTCCATTTTGATGATATTTTCAAGAGAGCCTTTGTTTAACACAAAACCATTCTAACATCTTCCCCAATAATCCAACCCCATGATTGGTCCTTACCCTTTGTGTTGATGTGTGACGCTTCTGATAGATTTGTTGGGGCTGTTCTTGGTCAAAGAAGAGAAAATATTCCTCGTGTCGTCTATTATGCCTCAAAAACATTGGATGAAACTCAATCTTACCACAATTTCACTGAAAAGGAACTTTTATCATTGGTTTTGCCTTAGATAAATTCCGGACCTATCCTTTAGGTTCCAAAATTATCATCTTCATAGATCATTCTGCTATAAAGTTCTTACTCAAGAAAATTTATTCGCAATCAAGGCTAATAAGATGGATACTGATGATGCAAGAGTTTGACCTTGAAATAAAAGATAGACCAGGAAATGAAAACCATGGGTCTGATCACTTGAGTATAATTTCTAATTCTCCTCATTCTGAAATCATCGATCCTAAATTCCCCACTAAGCACCTTTCATCTCTCACTCCAAAAATACCATGGTATGTCCCAATTGTAAATTACATGTTTTTTGGTGTTTATCCTGAATATTTTTCAAACGAACAAATAATGAAGTTGAAAAGTGATTCAAATAACTATTTTGGGAAGAAAATAAACTTCAGAAAACTCGGAATGACATGGTAATAAAGGGATGTTTCGATGAAAATGAACATTCTTCCATATTAGAATTCTTTCACTCAATGCCTGGTGGTGGCCACTTTGGACCACAAAGGACCTCCCGGAAGGTCCTAGACACTGAATTCTTCTGAACATCACTCTTCAAGGACTCACATTAGTTATGTCAATATTGTCCCACTTGTGAAATGGTTAGCACAATTTCCAAGAGAAATGAAATGCCCCAAAAGCCTTTAACATTCTATTAGATCTTCAATATTTGGGGAATCGATTTCATGGGACCATTTCCCCCTTCCAATAGATTCTCATACATCCTTCTTGTGGTTGATTATGTTTCTAGGTGGGTTGAGGCCAAACCCACTAGAAAGGATGATTCACATCGTTTTAGTGAGTTCTTAAAGACACACATATTACACCGATTTGGCACAACACGTGCCTTGATCAGTGACTTAGGAAACCATTTTTGTAATAGAACCATGGAATCCATTTTTAAAAATACTGTGGTTGTACATAAAACGTCAACTGCATATCATCCCCAATCAAATGGCATGGCTGAAATTTCTAATAGAGAAGTGAAAAGAGTTCTTGAGATAATTGTAAAACCCACCACAAAAGACTGGCCTGAAAGACTTGGTGAAGCACTTTGGGCCTATTTAACTGCCTATAAAACACCCATTGGGATGTCTCCTTTTAGGCTAGTTTTTTGGTAAAGCATGTCATCTACGAGTTGAAATCCAACATAAGTCTTTTTGGGCTTTGAAAACCTATAATTTTGATTATGAAAAATATAGTGAATAAAGATTGTTGCAATTGGCTGAACTGGAGGAGTTTCGACTTGAATCTTATGAGAATTCCAATCTATACAAAGAAAAGGGAAAGGTACTCTATGAAAACACATCCTGAAAATAGTATTCCATGAAGGTGAAAAGGTAATTCTCTTAAATTCTCGATTTCGGCTTCACCCAGGTAAGCATAATTCTCATTGGGAAGGTCCTTTTGTTATTACTAATTTTTACCCATTTGGTGTAGTGAAAGTCCAAGTCCCATCACCAAAAAGGACATTCATGGTTAATGGACATCGGTTAAAGCATCACCATGAGAGGACTCATAATCCTAAATAAACATCGACTTCTACTGAATCCCAAACTTCACCAGTCGACCCACCACTAGATGGATATGGAGACCTGCCAAATCTAAGCTAGGGGAACCTTTTTCCTTTTAACTCTATCTCAATCTCTTCCTCTATCCACCTAATTCTTCTTCTTCCCCTCTCTTTCATTTTTTTACAACTTTTTTTATCAAAAACATTTTTTTCTCTTTCGCTTTTTTCTGGGTGTGTATTTTAAAAAACACTAAAAAAACTAATAAAATAAAAAAATGTAAAAAATATACAAAAAGTGTCATACTTACTCACCTTCAATTTTAAAATTTTTTCTAACTATTTTGGGGAGTCAAAAGATATGTTTTCGTCTAAAAAATTTTTTATTTTCATAATGACTTTGAATAATGAATTTTGTGTCAAAATTAAATGATTTTGAATGATCAGTTATTGATTTGGAAAATTATTTTCCCAAACCCTGAGGAACAACTTTTTCTTTCATGGTAGGGCTACCTATGGACATATTTTCAAAATGTGTGTTTTCACCCCCATTTGTGAGTCTTGAGTTTGTGGACCTTCGAGATGAATTTCTGACTTTAGTGTGCATTAATATGATAGAGGAATTTTCAGAACCATATGTGAATCACAATTTCCAAATAGCCTCCCATTTCCCTTAAATTAATCCTCCTTTTGAAATCCCCTTCAAGCCTATTAAAACAATTTAATTGATAGCAACATTACAAGCCCAATACCTTTTCCCACCCAATATCAATATTGATTTGCATTGCATAATTTTTTTGAAATAAAAGTGTCGGGGATGGATTTCATTTTGGGTACCCTTTGTTGATTCCACCATGTTATCATATGCTTGAGGGGAAGCATCCATTTCAGTGTAGGGGAGAGGTTTTCATTCAGTGTGTTTTGGGGAATGTAATGTACATTTATTTATGTAATTTTGTAAATGTTATTGACTAGTGTTCCAAAAAAAATCAAAAACAACAATCAATCAAAAAGAAATTTGGTTGATTCTTTGGAAGGTCAAATATCACACTTTTTAAACCTTTGGTCTTGTTATAAATATTACAATTAGTGTCATAAGGAGATCAATCATGGGATGGGATATGATTTTGAGATCTTTTCCAAGTTCAACTTTCGAAAAAAGATATAAAAAATAACACTTTCATTATATTTTAATGTCATTGGGAGATGTTTTATGGTTTTTAAATATTTTATCTTCTCATCCCCTTCAAATTTTCATCATCTATTGTGACTTTCTTCACACAATAATTCCCATGTAAATATGTGTTTTCATTTCCTTCCATGTTTTATTTCAAAAAATTGTCCATTTCTTTTTTCTATGTTTGTGTTTTACCCCTCTTCTTCTATCTCCTGGAAATTATATTCCTACCATCCCATCGCCATAGAAAAACCCCTAAAAAAGACCTCTTTATTCTTGTTCACTTTGGATAGGTATTGGATGCTGAGATCTCTCTCAAAATCTAAGATTTTCTCTTTTGGTTTGTGAAAGAGTGAACCTCAACAAATGAATTTTATTATCTTGAGAGGTGTGAGTTTTGAGTGTCCACATTTTCCATTTCAAAAATCAAGCATGAAAAAAATAAATCAGTTTTATAAAATTTCATCATTAAAAACTTGTGGTGGAATTCAAAATAGATGAGTGGAATATTCGAAACCTCCTTTATTGGAGAAAACAAAATTTTAAATATTTTTTGGTGATTGAATATGATTTTGTTTTGTTTTTTTATTTGTTGAATTTGAGGACATGCACAAGACTATGTGTGGCGGAGATGATTTTATTAATATTCTCATGACATATTATATACTCTCTTTACTTATTTTATATGAAATGTGCATAAATTTTGTGAAATATTAATGTTTTAAATCTAAGTATAATTTTTGGGAATTTTTAGAAGTAGTCCAATTGAGTCAGTTTACTATTTTTTATATAACTCTCACCCTACTAATTGAACTTCTGTCATTCTTTCTTTGTAGGATTTTTTATTCAATTTATCCCATATCATTAGAAGGAATCATTGGCCAATTCGGCCATTTGAAATCTCATATGGTTAACACAAGAAGACCTAACGAATTTGTGATGAAAGTGGACCGTCAATGATGATTGAGTTATTGGTCTAAATCAAAAAGCCCAAATTTTATGAAACTCCACCATATGTTCTCTATTAGCTCAAGGAATCATGGACGAAAAATTAAGTTCCAACTACAAGAAAAATGGGAACAACAAATGCCTTGAAGTCCAGCCCACCATTCTAACCGAGAATTAAAATCCGGAAACTATTCATGACATATATCTTGATGTAAGAATTAAATAAAGCTGATATTTTTCAGTTCGAATGAGGATATATAGGAGGCCAACATTTTTGAAGAAATAATTAGTCCTTGAAGGAATATTTTTATTCAAAAACGCCTTCACATTTTGGACTTCAAAATGATTGGATTGAAATGGACAGATTAAATTTGTTTAATCAACCAACCATAACATTGGCTCCATATGTCCAAATGACTCAAAATTTTGAGACATGTCTGAAAACTCTATTATCTACAACATTGAAGAATGAGATATCTCGATTTTCAGTATTCTGAATAGCCAACATGGCGATTCAAGTAGAGGGATATATTGGGAATGAAAACAGTCCACTTCCTTGGGCTATAAATGCATCCCGCTCCTCTCCTTCAAAGGAGATGGATTTTAAAAATAGAGGATCACATATTGGCACAAAAAAATACTTTACAAGGGCATGGGAGGACCTTCCATACTCGTGTTTTCACTTGATATACCCTTTCTTCTCTCTTTTTTTCCTTTGTGTTGTTCTTTGTTTGTAATCTTGTAAGTTTGTGTTTTGTAATTCTGTTTTAATGAAAGTTTCATTTTAAATATCTCTTATTCCCATCCACCATCAGTACTTTTATATTAATTTTCTCAAAATAGTTAAAAAACAGTTGACTCCCTTTCCCGTCTTTTGCTTCCTCATTCAATCTAAAGTCTGTTTTTTTAATTATCATCATTGTTCATGTGTGTTCGATGCACCACTCTTTTCATATCCCTATCTTTTTATTATATTCTTAATTTATCATCATAATAATTATAACGAGATTATTAAACACCCACATGGTTGATTAAATCTCTCATTGGGGTGAGTCAAAATTTAGGGATGTTAAGTAATTCAGAGTATTTTCTCGATGAGTAGTCGTTAATTTAACATTGTGTATGTTGGACTTAACATGTCATGGACGAATGACATATTTTGTTTAAAATTTGTTTTCCATGGATTACTGGAACCATAAATACACTACTATAAACAAGTAATGGTAATGATTAGAAACCGAAGTTAATTTAAGGCTTGGATTAAATCCTTAATAATTAGGAATAACAATCATCATTATCTTGTGAAGTGGGTGTTATTTTAAATGCAATAAAAAGAAAAAATCAAGGATATCACAAGCTTAACTCTCTAAGGATGAACTCACCCTAGTATTTATCAATTTGTTAAATCAATTATAGTCAATAAATCATTTCAATTAAGCTCTGCAAACAAACCCCCCCTAATCAAAATACAATTAACTAAAATCAAATGACTATTACAATGTATCATCGCCAAGGATTCAACCCGAGTGCTGCTATACACAATAGATGAGCATCTGAACCTTTACGGGTCGATAAAAGACAATCGACTGTGCGTTTCAGAGACACGGGTTGATAAATGTTTGGTAGAACACACCATTTACTGAGAATACACATTTTTCCAAAGAGGCCATGTATCTAGCCTTGTGACTAACGACACAAATGGACGAAACTCATGCTTTACACCTAGTTTCTTTTTCTTTCATGCTGTATAGAGTTGACCGTGTCTCAAACAGTGTTGTTAACAACAAGGTTGGTTAGAATAGAAGAGTTACACACTGTGCATATGGTGAAAACAATGTTTAGTGTTACCCAGGAGAAAACTGTGTTGTTTATCCATGTAGAAGAACTCCGGATGGAGGGGAAATTCAATTACATTCCATGTCACAGGAGGAACATGCCATGTGTAGGGGTGTTATATGACCCGTTTTGGAAGAGGTACATGCCCATGATAAATGATTAAGGGAACACACAATATAGGGTTTATACAAACCATGTACCAATATTTTTTAAGTGATTGTTGTTTTCTTATAAAATTATTTTCATGAACTTATAAGTCACATTAATTTCTATTATTGAACTACGGTCTGTGCATGACCTTATCGAGTCATTCCACAGATACATCATCTGGTCTTATGTCTGATACAAGGCAAAGATTAGAAAATAGAAATGGTAGATCAGGGTCTACCAGTTGATCCTCTAGTCATGCATTTCTTGGAACGGGTTGTTATACCTGATAAAGGTGCTAATGAAAAGTTATGAGAAGGCTTCATGGGGTTTATGCTGACCTACTAGGGAGCACTGCATCCAGTCGCATCTTTGGAAGTGTTGACATAGGATTTTCAACTGCAACATCCTCCCACTTTCATAGGGGGTGGAATACCTCAGGCTACAGAGTCAGGGTTATAATCCATGATATCTATGTTCGAGAATCATGAGACACCTCTTGGGATGAGGGATAATATCACAACCTAGATGCTTTGATATTCCTCCAAGATATGGAGGGATGTGATATCACTGGTGGAATGCTAAAAAGTTATGTCTTGTTATGAGTTCCAGTGGTCCTTCATTGACTATTTATACTCAGAGAACTTGAGGGGTCACCGAGCCTGAGATTTCATGGGTCTGGTATAGAGTAATCTTTCAGTTATGGAGTATTCATCTTTCTTCATAGTACTGGAACATTTCACAGCCATTCTGGGGGTGAATGGTTATTTCTGTGCAGGAATATTGGGGATGGTCATAGACATGACATCTGATACTAGGTGAACATCTTCATGTAGACATCAATATCTTCTATAGTCAAATGTGTTCCAATCACCAAGTGAAGTTTCAGGGAGTCTAGAGATGTGATCCAGGGTGGCTCGGAATTTAGAGAAATTACTCCTTGAACTGATAGTTGTAATCATCGTAGGGAGTCTATGAGTGGAGATCTGAGTAGAATGGATACTCATTAATGTATCCAGGTTGTGTGAAACCAGTATAGGAAGAGAATATATAAGAAACCCAAGTAACTAAAGGACTCAGTTGAGTTCCAATCTTATGGAAATATAGCACATCTTTTTCATTTCAACATGTCCTTCCATCTAACAACTAGTGAAGAGGATCTATTTCGACTCCTCATACAAGAGGAGGACTACTAGTTCCACATCAGAATGGGGGATAATGTTCTTCAGGCTATTCAGGATGATGTGGTGGTTTTGTCCATTGTGGTCAGACATAATATTTCCAATAGTCAAAGGGTTGATTTTCCCAGGGATCTCAATCATCTCAGTAGGGTTGCTACACATGTTAGAATTTTACGATAGAGAAGATCCAGTAGGAGAAGGATCCTAGATCCCCTACAGTTATAGGTACGATTCTAGTTGCCTCTGTTTAATCTTATGCACATTTTTATACAAGTGATTCACATTGTGTTATATATGTTGCAATTGTTTAGATCCTTATCCCTAGTTTCTACACTTCAGATGATGTTCTGATGCTATACACTATGTTGGGATTAAATATGGATAGTGTACATCCATGTAATAAGTTCCCTCTCGAGGTTGTTGGGTGTCACTTCTTATGTGACATATATATACTATAGATCATAGGCTTCAATTTCATTCTCAGAGTGTACTGGTTGGTCTATTTACAAGACTTTGTTGACAGGTATTAATGCATGCTGAGTTTCGAGTCACCAAAGGGAGGGTCTTTTCTATATATGTACGAATAGGATGTCTATGAGATCATAGAAGGACCCGAGCATCATGGGTTAGGAGGAATAATATCCCATATTCCTAGTTTATATCTGGATGACCATGTGTCATCACAGATGGACATTCCTCTAATGGTGGATCATTTCAAAGATGTCATTATAGATGACTTATAAGGTTTACCTCCAGAGCGATATGCATATTTATCTATTGAGATTATCCCTAGAGTGACACCACTGTCCATTATTCCATGTAGGATCACAACGCAAGAGTTATAAGATCACAAAAAGATGTTAGAGGAGTTGTAGGAAAAGGGTTTCATCTGACCCAGTACTTCTCCTTGGGGTTCACCAATCCTGTTTTTGAAGAAGGCGGATGATACCCTTAGACTTTCTGTGGATTATCAGATGTTTAACCAGTTGATGGTTATGAACCGATATCTCTTCCAGAGGATTAATTATATCTTTGACAGCATTGTGGAGCTAGGATGTTCTTGAAGATTGAATTGAGATCTGGTTATCATCAGTTGCACATTAGACCACCGGATATACCCCTCAGAGACTTCTGATGTGTGTATTGTCTATACGAGCATGTGATTTTATCGTTTGGTCTCACGAACATGCCAACAGATTTTATGGCACTAATGTCCTGAGTGTTCCATCCATTTTTGGATTCTTTCATGGTAATATTTTGTGGATGACATCTTGGTGTACTCAATCACTCGACAGGATCGTGCCAGCCATCTTGAGATTGTATTGAGTACACTGAGAGAGCATCAGTTATATGTTAATCTCTCAAAGTTCCACTTTTGGATGGAAACGATTCACCAATTAGGTATTTTCATCTTAGAGATAGTTGTATCAATAGACCCAAAGAAGGTGAGAGAGGTAGCTTATTGGGAGCATCCGAATAATGACTTTTTTCGTTTTGAAGATTTCTCGAGTTGGCTGATTTCTTCCAATGTTTTATTCAAGACTTATCTCACATAGAAGTGCCGCTGATGGGCATAACTAAGAAGGGTGTGATGTACTAGTGGATAGATTCTTGTGATTCACCCTTTCAAGAGAAGAAAGGGAGGATGACTTGAGCACCGATACTAGTCTTTCTAGGTCTAGGAAATAGTTGTAACATTTTCTACGACGCATCAGGGATCATGATGGGTGTAGTGCTTTTGTGTGGGGGAATGATTTTTCGTGTACGAGTCCCATGTGTTGAGGCCACATGAGAGGAATTTCCCAACGCACAATATCAATATTTCTATAGTTGTGCATCCATTACTCATTTTGAGACATTATCCTTTAGAATATCATTTTGTGGTGATCACTAACAACAAAAGCCTCACGTATATATTTACATAGTGTGATCTGAATTTGATAATGCGAAGGTGGGTCGAGTACCTTCAGTATTTTTACATTGATATTTCCAACACCCTCGGGAAAGGTAACACAGTGGTTGATGAATTTTGAAGGAGGACATTGGTATAGTAAGTTCAAGAGGCTAGTTATGAGTGGAATCAAATGGCTTTGTGATATGAGATTCCTTTGGAGGTGCATTCCATATAGGGGTAGATGTTCCATTCTTCTGTAGTTGTTACCTCCACTCTTCTGGATCAAGTGAGAATGAGGCAGCTATCATATTCCAATGTCCTAGTCATATGATAGAGAGTGTAAGGTGGGGACCCTACTCATGGACTGTATGTAAGGATGAGTATGTACATTTTCAAGGACACGTATGGGTGTCATCAGACATAAATGAGGAGTTGATGCCGAATTTTCATTCCTTGGTTTGGGCAGTTCATATGGGTTTCACAAATAAGTATTGAGATATACACCCTCATTATTGTTGGTCATGTATGAAGTGATATGTTTCTAGTTTTGTGATGAGATGCTCCACCTATCAGCAGGTGAACGTGGAGCATCAGTGACCAGTAGGGCCTTTACATCAGTTACCCAATCGTATGTGGATTTGTAATGATGTCACAACGGATTTAGTATTGGGTTTATTGAGGTCTCCTCAAGGAAATGATGTGGTTTGTGTTTTCATTGACATACAAACAAGGGTTTCACATATTTAACTGATCAAATATAAATTTACTGTTGATGATCTAAAAAGGTTGTACAACCAAGATATTTTTCAGTTTCATGGGTTACACACTCTATCATTTCACACAGGGATTCATGTTTTAGATCTATTATCTTTATGTGACTATAGAGGGATTTGGGTAAACATGTACTTCTGAGTACAAATTACCATCCCCTGATAGATGGCTAGTCCAAGCGCACAATTCGGGTGTTGGAGAGGCTTTGTACGGTAGGCTATACTGATCTCCCATATGTTGTCTAGAGGTAGGAGAGGCAGGTATATTGGGACCTCATGTAGTCCAGGAGACAACAGATCATGTGGAGTTTATTCTAAAGAGGAGGGATACTTTATAGTCTTGCTATAATTCTTTTGATTATCACTGGAGATGACTCCTAGATATCAGGGTCAGAGATCCAGTTTCATTACTATCACATAGAGGATGGGACACAATAGGATTAAGATTCATTTATGTCTTTCACAAATATAAATTGGGCCATTTTTTTTAGAGAGTGTTGTGCCAGTTTCCTATCAGTTACAGTTACCTCAGAGGTACTAACCTACGCACAACATCTTCATATTTCTTAGCTATGGCATTACTTTTCAGACCCATCCCCATTTTTCATCCCGAGGAGGTTGAGTTGGAGGTGGATGCATCCTTTAAGGAGAACCCTATATAGATTGTGTGTTGTAGTATGAAGGTTCTCCAATGTTAGTTTGTTACTCTGGTATGGGTGATATGGCAACATAGGTGAGTACATGACAAGACATGGGAGAGGGAGGTCGATGTACGATCATAGTGGCCAGGGTTTTTTGAAGTTTATTATTCTCCACCAATAGAGGGAAAATTTGAGGAAGAATCGATTTAAAGGGGGGAGTTCGTAAGAAGCCGAATCTTCAATTTTGTATTAATATTAATTTAGAGTGTTTTTAAGATAAAATAAAGAAATTTTAAATTTTCTATGTACACGTCGTGTACTCCTATGTACATATTGTATACCTGGATATAGTGGGTAGCCTTATACTGGCCATGTAATGGCCAAGTACATGTCCATGTGGACCTCTTAAAGTATGGTCGGGTTGAAGCAAGTACATGATGCATACATTAAAATGAACATGCAGTGTTCTTTTTTTATTTGATTAATCAGACCGGGGTCATGTCTCATCTCCATAACACATATATTCTTCCTAGGTCTCATACATGAGAGCAACATATCACCGACAATCATCGATCTCCCCCAATTATTCTATCTGAGCTCCGATTGAGGTGTTTCCATGTGCATTGGATTCCTACAAGTGAGTTTTCTCTTTACCCTATGCCTCTCTTCCAGACTTCTACTCTCTCTCTCTCGAGTTATTCAAGGTTAAACGACTTTTATATTTTGTAGATATATGACATTATAGACTAATTAAAGGAATGATGATCAAGAGTGTTCACCGCACCACATTGGGGATGGTTGTTTCTTGCCTTTCAGAGTTTTTCATTGAGTAATATATTCATAAGTGATGATTACCCTTGATTCAGGTATTTCTTGTTAAGGAGTGGAACCCTCATATCATATACCTTAGATTGATTGAGAGAATAAGTGATTTCGTTGATATATAATGCTAAATTTCATGTTTAGGGGTCACCCAATGGGTGTGTTTTCTTGTTTGAATGTTTATGGTCATTTGGTTCGGGTTACCTATGAGGTAGTCCTCAATTCCATTCCTTTTTAGTTTGGATGGAATGGATTTTGTAATTGCTTCCTGTAAAATTTCCTTGTTATTCATGTAGCTTCTTATCCATGTTGTAGTTGAGATTACTTTAGGCTATTAGATATTGTTTTTGCATGAATTTATTACACAGGTCTGTGAGAACTAGGTGTAGTTAGACTATAGTTGGAATTGACATTGAGGGCTTCCCTAGAGTGTCTATTATATTTACGCTGTGAGTTCATAGGGGGGTTGAAGGTGAATGCTCCCTCATAGTTTATATGGTATACAATTACAAGGCTGCAGAGGGAATATACATTGAGTGCATCTTCAGAGAGTCTTTAGTTTATTTTTTGAGGACCAATTGTTGAATTAACAGTGCGTGCTTCCATAGAGAGTCTTTGTTTTTGTTATAACACATGATCATAGGGGTTAGACTGTGTAATCCACTCAGAAGATCAATGTGATATTTTTAATGTAGATGATGCATCTTCCAAGGAGAAAAACTGACTTGGATTTAGTATGGTTTAGATATTCTTCTGACTTACCTGTTAGTAATAATCTCTTGATTAAATGATGAAAATGAAATTCGAAATGAATGGAAACGAAAAATGTAGGATTATTTACCTTTTTGTATGCTTAGATTCATGATTATTTTTCATTATTGTCTAATATATATCTTCATTGACAGTTAGGAAAAAATCAATTAGTGGTTGCCTCTGGGATTAGTCCCACACCCTATTTTGGTCATGCATGGACCCAAGAGGATTATATAGCTGTAGGTATACATAAGGTAAACCGCCCATCAGTATCAGGTACATGATTGTTGGGGAGTTGGAGGTCATAAAAATAAGAAGAGGGTTTTGATGTTATTCGAGTTTACTTACAATTAAATAATTTGTTTTAATACTGTATTAATAAAATTGTGGCATGTTTGGTTGTGACATGCATCATTTATTAATATGTATATTGCATATGTTTATACTACTAGTCTTTTGTTATTTCTATATGTTGTATGGTATTATTGCTTTCTCTACTATTTGTTTTTTTGTCTCCATAGTTTTACTCTTCTAATGAGTGCATAGTTTCCCCACTATCACTCCCACGACTTTCACTTCTAGTCAGCAACCACAGGCATTCAGGGAAATGATCTTGAGGCCATCTGACCAACAAGGTATGGGGAGAATTTGAGCGACACCCGGATATGGTACATTACATCCCAATCCAGTAAAGATAATTTCACATTTTACATTCTCCCTAACATTAGGAAATGAAGAATTTGACCAAAAAGTATACGATATCATCCTCAAAATTCTAGATAAGACACGTATTTCAGGTTTTTTGTACATATTTCATAGTATCTATTTGCTACATTTCCAAGATTCTAAGGGTGGCATAAGGCTATGAACATTTGTCTTAGCATCCAATATAACGAAGAATAAGTTTGTGGGATTAGAAACCTTTATTTTTGAAAAACATTCCACATGAATATGTTTCGTATTCAATCGGGGAAATATCCTTTCAGAATTGTGGGACCATTCCATGTTTTGTGAGGATGGATCATGACTAATTTTTAGACTTATGATATGTATAGTTTGATCTATTTTCTTGGGAACTCATTTTGACCATACATCTAGGATGTGGATGGTATTTGGTCTTTATCCTTGCTTCCTAGTGGAATTCACCCAAGGATGAGTTTATTCAATGAGTTTATCTTTTTTCCTTATGGAAATACACCCACATGAAAGTTTGCTAATGATCGGAAGGCTAGTATTGAGCTGAGGTCATATATGAAAGCCTTCAAGGATAGTGTTTTAGTTACCGAGATTGATGGTAAAATCATATACAAGGCTTATGTTCCATACCAGTTTCATGACAATTTATATTATGGTAAAACAATTATCGACTATTGTTCAGATTAGATCAAAACTGATTATTATGGTGGATCGATAGCTATGGCGACATACACCTATCGAATTTAAGGGGGTAGTGATCAACTTACCTCCAGTTGAATTGATTAGCACATTGGAAACCTGGTATGTAGATTCTTGGATTTTAAAATACCATTAAAAGGTACTAGAGAATTGTGTTCCTCATGTCCATGTAAAGAGGGGGAGTAGGAAATAACCTTCTCATTTGGAAGGTGCATCATCTATTTCAAAGGAAGTGTAATCCGAATAAGAGGCCGAGGACAACAAGGATCCCAATTTATCAAAAATGAATTATTGAATGATATAATCTAACCACAAAAATAAATATGACTAAACCAACATCACCAACTGGAACTGCACCCCGAAAGTCTAGTCTCTATCCCCATTATGATAATGGAGTTACATATTCTTGTATGTTATATGTGATAGAAGGAATTGGTATGCACATCAAATCTATGATTTTGGATAATCGTCATAGTAGGCCGGAATTTATTCAAAATATGTACACCCCTAGGAAGTCCAAACATAGTAGGATTTGTATTTTGATGTTGAACCTATGTGTGATATCCTATGTGAGTGGTTTATTATTCCCTGGATAGGAAATATCTAATCCTCAAAAGATATTTGTTTTGAGGACAATCTAGAAGAATTGGAAATCCATATTCAGGAGCTAGAATTCAAATATATGAACCTGATAATTAGGTCTATGCTAGGAAGGGCATAAAGGATATGATTGAAAATGGTGCTATAGATGGGATCAACCATTCATCATTTAAATAATGGAATGCATTTTTTGATCCTAAAGATGTTTTTTTTCTTTTTCTAAAAATATTTTAATCTATACATTTATATTTCATCTAAACTGTTATTACTACAGGGTAATACCATATTAATTTTTAGTTTCTCATGGGAAAATCAATTGAGTTCTTGTCGCCACAGTATAGACATGGGTCATTCTAATCAGGGCTATTGGGTTACCCCCCAAAACATGGGAGGTATCTTCATACCTAAAGGTCATAGAGGAAGAGATGATAGGATAATTTAAATCATTAATACACGTTTTTAAGAGTTTTTTATCATTCCAGTTTTTTAGAAGGTGAAGAACTATAGACACCCAAACATTAAATCCATGGACAAACTCTTTCTCAATATTGGTATGTCTTCCTGACATCATTAATTTCATATTCATCCAAAGAATGTATTTAAACTACTTCAAATTGCTGGAACACATTATGTTTCTTCCCTTAAAGATATTTTAAATGATCCTCTAAGAAAAAAGGAGGGTGCTTTTGACCATGTGTAAATCCCTCCAAAGAATATGGCTACTTCAACTTAAGAAATGACAATGGATGAGGGTGAATCAACGACTCCTTGTAGTGCTCTAATAAATGCTACACAAAGAGTTAAAGAGAGGAGACACTTGGTATGTTAGAAGTGCTTCATGAGAGTCTATATATCAATGAATTAATTATAATTATTTTATATTTCAGGTTTGTCTCATGCATATTATAATCTTACGATGACTTATGCTAACCCTACGGCTTTCAGCGAGGAGGTTTTTTGGGATCCGATGTTTTCATTCGAGGTTCACGAACTGAATTATCTAAGCGTTACCGTTGGATAGACTTACACTATGTTTGGGATTTCATTATATTTCATGATATATCTTATCATGTTTTCTTAAGAATTATTAGAACAGGGTATATTACTACTATGTCAACAAAAATTGGGTTCTATTTATTTAACCAAATCGAAGAGAGTCTTTTGTTTAAGTCCAGTAAATCTTCATGGGATTGATTCTCTAATCATGACTGGTTGGAATGTGTATCCCCATTCATGGAAACTTCTACAATGATAGTGCATGAGGAATACATTGAAATCACTCTCATTCCCACAGTTGAATATGAGCTATTTTAGGTGGACCATGGAATGCATGCCTTCCTGAAGGTCATTTGGAGGGTCCTCGGAAGACCTAGTGGAGTATTCATAACTAATAAGTGTCTCTAAGAATACTAAATCAAGAAATTTTGGGGAAGAATCTTCCCTAGATGCTGAATTCTTGTTTGGTAAGGACCACCAACTTTTGTGAATCTTCCCCTCTATGGTTATTATTTTGAAGTAAAAAAATATTTTAATTCATCATTTTGGATTATCATCTTTTTGTCGAGGTATGAGGGTTAATATTCATCACTATATAGATTATCATATGGAATTAAGGTAGAAAATATTAAAGAGGGAGTAGAACATATCACTTCTTTGAGTGCACTGACCCCATAGAACATATACTCATAAGGTAGTGGCTCTAAATTAGATCAGGAGTGGTAGAATGCTCTCTATTTTTCGTGTTTTAATGATTGGTATGAAATAAGTAAGATACTATCATAGAAACCCCTTCAGTTTTTTCCTTCATGAATCCAATACATTTTAGCTTTGATTGGTATGTTGTGAATTAGTGGGTTTTATTAGCATCCAATCCACATTGTGGTTAAAGAGGATATTTTTTGTTGAGAACAAGAACATAAGATTAAAAAATACCTTAAAGAGGCCAAAATTTACACCAATGTTCATGGTTTTAATGCTGAACTATCCCAAGTAGTGGCCACTCATGATAAAATGTAAGTGGAATTTAAATAGAAAATAATGGAAATGTCTATTGAAGCATCTTATCTATAGAAGGAATTGGATTCCCCTAATATAGAACATGAAAAACTCCACTGATCATTAGGAGAAATTATAAAAAAGGGGGAACTATAATTATGACTACTGAGGATGTTCATCAGTAGGGCAAGGAGACAAAGACTATTTGACAGAATAAACTTCAAAAAGTGGCCAATGGGACACAAGTGGATATTCAATAAGTGAAATGATATATCGAAGGCCTATTGTAATTTTTAGAAGAGAGTATCCATTTATTGAATATTCATTTGGGTTCTTTTTGTCATTTAAATGAATATATTTTTTCATCCAATCATCTACGTATTCATCCCTTCCTTTTCTTATTATCATAATATTAAATGTGATTTCCATAGCATGACATATTCATACCAGCTAATCATAATTTCAATGAAACGAATGTGGAGTGGTATAAAAATCATCTAATCTAAAATGCCTAGTGGAAAATATTTTACTATTTATATAGTCATATAGAAAACATTAAAATATATTTTTAATATGTGTCATCAGCTGAATTTTTAACTGAGATCAATATGAATGTGATTTAGCAGGCGGGAATTGGAATTCTCAAAGGCCTTCCTTTTATGTCTTTTATACTAATACAATTTGTTCCTTTTAAAATTTTATCACTCAATATTTCCAAAACAATATAGAGCATATGTCTACAGGTTTGAGACTTGATTTTTAAGGGTTTTCTTTTTGGCATTTCAACATAGTGAGTAATGTGTCTCTTTTTGTGGGCAGTTTAAAAACATGCTTTCAAGACTAAAATAGAAAGTTTTTTAGGTATAAAATATTTAACCATGAATTTTTAGATGATACCACAAACAAGTCTTGGTGACTAAGAGTTCTCAAATATTCTTCACTAACTTTGAAGGGGAATCTTTAGACAGGATTATATGGTTGTTAAATATAATACATGATATTTCATAATAGAGGATGTATCTCTTAAGAAAATAGATACCACAAGTTGAAAAAATCTATTATGATCGTTATTTTAGGAAAATCCAAATGGGTAAGATATTTCATGGTCTTTTAGAGACCTCCATTGGCTATCAGGACCATTATAGGGGAGACTTATGCAACGAATATTGGGGCACATACTGCATTTTTATGTAAAGGTGTTTCCATGAATTTTGACATTCTATTACTCTTGGGTGAAGGTATTTTATAGAGATTATTATTTTTCATGACCCCAAGGGGTTGTTTTTAAAAAGGTAAAATGTCTGAAAATGAATGGAATATGTATTTCAACACAACCCATGAATGAGAAACCACCCCTTCTTTAATTCTATGTGTAAAAGAGGGTAAATTTTATTAGATAACATAAATTAGGGGGAGGAGGTCCCTTTCTAAAAAATTATGATAGTATAATAAAGTAATGTTATTATGTAAATACATTATGTTTTGCAGTTTAATGTCAAGAAGCATGAACCTAAAGTGGTGCAGGTTAAAGTCATGTAACAAGGAAATTATGTTGTACAGTTTTAAAGACATGTAGTACGTAAATTTTGAGATCTTCAATTTAAGGTCATTAGAATTGACTGAAGGTTTGATGATTCTCTGATTCATTATAATTTGTATCTAAATTTGAACTATATTCAAGTATAGAAGGTGAATGTTCTATATTTTGATTTGGGGTTTCTTGAATATGAGGGGTGGTATGGAAAAATAGTCATATGACATTAGAGGAGGTCTATCCTAGGAAGAAATTTACCACTAGTTGAAAATATAATTCTAACGGCCGTTTTATGCATGTCCAACAAAATCATGTACCACATCGTCAATAGTATAATCCTTTGGCTAGCAGACACGTTATTGGGGAAACTTATGAAAGGATAATTTGGGAGTGTACTTCATTGTTAGGAAAAGTTGATATCAAGAATTATGATATTCTATCATTAAAAGATGATTAATTATTATGATGATTTTCTTTTTACCCATGAATATAGTTTTTTATGTATAATGTACCTAACAGAGGAATGGATTTATCAAGTTGGAATTTTTAATGAATCGGGGAAATCGATGATCTACATAGGTCTGGTCCAATAATAGGAATTATGGTGCTTATGTCTTTAGTTAATAAAACAATGACCATAATATTATAGAAAAATGTATGTCATTTAGTCAATTGGGCCATGATTATTCCATTATATTTTCAACTTATGATGGGAGAAATTTAAACAACGGTCTTAGAGATTTCAAGATTATGAGAAAGGATATGGGATAAATATGTAGTGGGTGACAACTAATTATAAATTATAGGTCCCAAAATATCATATTCAAAATATTAAAGGGATATAAATGATTCTAATAACGGTTAAAATACCACTATTTGAAAAAACACTTTATGGGGAATTCATTATGTAATTCCAACTAGGGAATGTGGTGCATAGAAAAATAGTGGAATCCATTGGTTTATAGAAGTACTATGTTAGAAACTTATGCAAGCCCAACTGGGGAATGTACCACATTGTCAGGAAAAGCACCTCCTAGGTATCAGACATTCTACAGTCAATAGTTGAAGGATGGATATGATGATCTGAACGTATTCAAGACTAGGAATATCACGTTCGAAGGGGGAATTTTTCAATTCACAATAGAAACATTGGAGAGATACTGGGCTAATTTTGGACTACCATGCGAATATTTGACCCATATATAGAATGGGGGAATATCCTAAGTCCATGGTGGGCTTTTATATGGGAGGGCCCAAAATAAATGTTCCTGTATAGATTTTTTATTATATACAAGAGAGGATGAATTTTATTTGACTCGATGGCTGGGAATTGGATATAAGGAATAATATTCACTACATATCATAATGTAATGAGGATCATGTCATATATATCTCTCAAGGTACCATGTAGTTTATTATATTGTGGACAAGATATTACATTGTGTAGTTTAATGTCATTTAGTGAGGATATTATGATGTGTATTAAAATGTCACTCAATAGGGACATAGGTGTTTTGACATGATGAAAAATAAACAATGCAGCTGAACCATGGAATAGGCCTAGACATCAGTAGGTATATTTTTGAAACAAGAATCAATCCATTCATAGTTATAACTGATATGATTTACTTCTTAAAAATGAGAACTGTTATTGGATCTCTTAATGTAGATCTGACTCGCACACATGGTAGAAGAGTGTTTTCTATTTCATGATGTAGCTGGGCCAATGATTGAAGATCTGTACGTTACTATGCATCTTATAGTGATGATAATAAATACACATGTAGTTCTCCATGAACCATGTAGTTTATCATCATGTGTTGAGGACGTTAGGGATTCCAACAAGATAAAGAAACATTACTACCAGACTAGGGTATAGAACTGGTGTCCCTATGTATCATTATAGGGATAGAATCAAGACCCACATATTTCTTAAAGAGCCATGAATTTTACCATCATCCATTAGGTATGTCTGGAGTACCTTTAAATGTACTGTAACTAGGAAAATGATAACCCAAATTTGAAAAGATAAAACTTACCTATAAAAAAAGATCATTTACAAAAATCTTAAGCCCATTTGAGCTATTCTTAGTGTGAGAATCAATGAGTGGTAAATTTTTCTTCTACAACACAATGGTAATAGAATTAGAGGATAGAGGCTTTTGAATTATGTTTTGGCTAATACAGGAGATTGGATCGTGGAATCTCTACGTGTTGCAATGGGAGAGAATCAAACCATACATGGTTCTTGAGAGACCTTGCAGTTTAACATCATGCAGTAAAGAAAAAAATGATCTAAAATGAAATGATGAAAATGTAGTGGGAGGACCAGGGTATGTGTCCTAGGTATCACTATGTAAATTTTTGGATAAAGAATCAATCAATACGTATTTCTTATGAATTTCAATATACAGGTCTGTTCCGCACATTGGAAGTGTGGTATTTTTTTCAATTGTGACTAGACCGTTGAAAAATTATTTTCACATCATGAAATATCTCATTGTAATGAGAATCTATACATGTGTAGTTCTTGATAGATGGCTCTCCACACCAACTTAGGTTATAGAGGTGATTTAATATTTTTTAGATATTTCCTAGAATAATGGTCTAGATCATGACAGAAAATGGTTTGACAATCATGTCATATGTTCTATTAGAGTTCCAATTAAACATTTAGTTCATACATTGGGATAAGGGAAATTATTTTTCTATGGTGTTCTAGACTGGTCCTGAGATTGGGGATCTCAGTGTCACTCTGTATCATATTATAATGAGAATGAATCCACATGTAATTATTGATAGTAATTTTCTATGCAGTTATGATCTAAAAAAATGGAGGAATGGGACTCAAGTGTCACTTGAGAGTGGAAATTATGTATGTGAGGTTGAGACATGGAATCTACTCATCTCTTGAGATAATAAATAGAGTGTCTACTATTGGTATCTTATTAATTTATTAACATAAAATAAGGGATATGTTCACTATACAATTCAATTCCAGGTGGTGAGGAAAAATGGTGCTATGTAATTTAACATCATGTAGAAAATATGAAATCAATGTGATTTAAAAAGTACTTCTTCTGGAACCTTGCATTTGATATTGTTGTAGTGATTTCCCCATCCATTGTGATTAATGAGTAATCTCAGTTATAGAGGAACTTATGTATGGAGTAAGGTCCCTACCACTTCATAAAAAAATTTGGAGGATTTTTTCCTGGTATCATCAGAGTCATAAATACCAATACCAATTCTCTTTGCAGATATCAATGAATGGGAAATATCATTAAAATAAATGAGATGCAACAAAAACTCATTCTATAAGTCGATGTTTTTGACATCTTGGGAATTGACTTTATGGGAAATTTGCTTCCTCACATGGATGGAATTACATTATAGTGGCAGTAGACTGTGTTTCCAAAATTGTTAGAAGCCTAAGCCATAATATATGACAGTGAAAAAGTAGACATGAATTTTCTTCAAAAAAATGTGTTCTCACAATTTTGATTTCAGTGGTTACTCATTCTTGATCATGGAACTATTTTTTCAAATCACAATGTGCAATAAATTCTTGAAAAAATATAAAATTTTCTACATCATCGGAACTCCCTACCACCAAAAAACTAGTTGGAATGTGGAATTGTTAATTAGGGTGGTGAAGAAAATTTTAGATAAGATTTTCAACACCATAAGAAGTGATTGGATCCTGGAACTGGAAGATGCATTATGGGTGTATCAAAATGCATATAAAACACCCATAGGCACCACACCATTTAGAATGGTATATGGTAAACCATGTCATCATCCGATGGAATTGGAACATTGTTCATTTTAGGAATTTAAGAAAGTGAATATAGATTTAGAAAAGGATGGAGAGGAACAATTATTGTAATTAACCACATTGGAAGACATCATGAAATTTGTTTATGAAAATGAAAAGATATGAAAAGAAAAAAACAAAAAATTAGTTAGACCATCGAATTTCACAAGGTAATTTCTTTCCAGGGAACAAGGTTATTCTATTTAATTCATGATTAAAACTATTCATAGGAATGTTGAAGTCATGATGGTATGGTCCTTTTATGGTCATCCATATTTTTCCTTATGGAACAATTGAAATTAAATTGTACAGAGAACCAAAATTCAAGTTCAATGTTCAAATATTGAAGATCATTCAATAATCATTCCATTAATGTTGTTTCCCCATCCTTAAGTTCAACTGATCCTCAAAGGAGTCAAGATCCCGACGTTAAAGGAACTGTTGACTAGTAGGGACCCCAGGGTAGGGATATTTATAAATATGTTATACTAGGATCTTTGTCCAAAAATATCAGGAATAATGAATATAGAGATGTAGTTGGGTTTCAAAATAGGTCCATGCTCATCACAGTACACATCATGTTCCACAGGCACACATCGTGACCCATTTTCATCCCAAAAATTCTATTTTCCTCCCCATACATGACGTGACACATCTATACACGTCGTGTACCATGGTGGGGTAGTTTTCAAAAAAATATTGATAATGACCCAAACATTCACAAACCACATAAAAAACACCCTCGACACCTCATCTTCCCTGACCACACTTCCATTTTCACCCATCAAAACATCCTGCACCCCAAGATCTTTCAAACTCTCATTGCACCCCTCCTCCTCGACCTTCCAATACCATCATGTCTCTGATCCCCCTTTGTCCTAGAGATTACCACCCCCTCTTATGTCTCTCCCTCTCCACATGACTAACCTACTTCCATGGAATGCACTAAGGTCCCACAACTCTCTCTCCCCTCTTCGACTTCAACTTTCTCGTCTTCACCATTTGAGGAATTACCTACCTACAAGTGCCCACAAATCACCACCCACACACTATTTTCTCTTGCCACTACACACATAGAACCATCACCTGAGGTGATTTCTAAAACCACAACCACATACATTAATGATGACCTACACCTTCACCCCATCTTATGTTTTTTAGACCTAGTGCAATGGGTTAATCTTCTCAAGTTACAGGTGAATCCCGTGCATACAAAGAAAACATTGAACATGCAGAAAAATGCCCATCTGAACATTGATGGTGTCATCATTGACCTCCTTGATACTTCCTACATTTGAACCATTATTGATGTTCTTTAGAATACGTTCTGATAGTTATTTTTGGTGTTTTTGGAAACATTTGAAATGGGAGTCGACATTCTTTGTTTCCTCCTCGGTGGCATCCCACGTGAGTTGACTCTTACTGAGTGTGGGGTGGAGCTTGGAATATATACAGGGGAGGTTATTTTTTCTAATATTTATATGATTCATTATCTCCAGTCACCTCACAATATATCGATTCAGTTATGTCTATTAATAGCCCATGAACCACAGTCACATCATGATCCTTGACTCACGAAGTCAACTTATCTTTGGGGCATGGCTTTGTGTATCTTACTTCAAGGTGTGATGTATGGTTGGTTCGCGTGAGGAGAGTTCCATGGAAGCATCATCCAGAAGGATGTGATGATAATAGTAGCTATCATGGGTGGTCAACCTATAAAAATGGACAACCAGTTTGCTTCCAAATTCAATGCCCTAACTCAAATGTATCCAGGCCCACTCATGGGTAGATATTTTATCACCAGTTTGGCCTGATAGATTGTCTTCTTCAAAGAATCCATTACCCTAACATCTGTCAGACAGGTGGAGCTAATAGATCTTGCCCTATAACACATGATGTAGATTATAGATAAGGAGGGTGATCATTATTTATAGGCACTAGTTGTATAGGCATCAATACCTCATGAGCAGGAGGATGAAGCAGCACCAGTAGCCATACATTAAAAACCACCCACCTCCATAACCCCACCTCTACATCATGCCATCCTCTAGCACAACTACCACCCCTCTGACCACCCATCCTATCCCTGTAGAGTTTTGGTGTCATCTTCAATGTTTTCTGGTGAATCTTCTCCTGACCACTGCCCATCTGCACCTACTCTTCATTGAGCCTCCCTCTTTTCACCCATAACTCTCACCCACCACAGTCGAACCTAGGTCATCCAACATTATACTACCCTTGTCCGCCCAGCCGTACCACCCTTTTGATCTCAAAGACCCTACCATCCAGTAGGAGTTTCTGGAAGAGCCTGCCTAAAGGGGTAAGGGTATCACCACTGAGCCTACACCTCTATATGTACCATTATTTCAACCGTCTATAGATCCACATCCCCCTTATGGATCGTTACTTCCCCTTTACCCACCCCAGCCTATCTCCCATCACCTTTTCACAAACCCTCCACTGCCCCTACCACCCCACTACCGACTACTGGTGACCCTACTTCGACAATCCTATTGGTCGAGCCACCATGTAGTGGATTGATGCTAGAAAATATCATTCCTGAGGACCTATGATCGGAATTTCATATTTTTGAGCTGGTTTATAACTATTTAACAATCTATTTTATTTTTTGGTGCTCTATAGACACCATTCTATATAACAAATGTAGTTCATTTCCACTTTTTGTTGCCTTTTGTTTTATGTTATTTCACTTTCTATCTGTAGAAATTCAAGATCTTTTGAATCCTGTCTTGTCATTGATTTTCCAGTTCTAGAACACAAAGTATTTTAGAAAGCCATATCTCAACCACACCGGCAGTAATCACGACCATTGTTTCCTTTCTTAGCACATCTCATCTATGATGAGGCCACTTCACCTGAAGGGATCAACCTTCCCAAACGACCATGCACATTCAAGGACATAGACTCTAATAGCTTCAAGACACAATTGTTCCAAAAAGCTGGAGGGCCCCACATGGATTGTCCATGTCACCCTTTTCCAATCATCTATTTTTCAATTCATCATTGTAGTGTCCTTTTTATGTTTTTATTTTTAATTTCACTTCTTTTTTGTAACAATTATGTATATCGTACACAAATTATATGAAATACATATCTATGTTGCTCATTTTTCAATTTTTCCATTATTCATGTATTCAAATTGATTTTACCCATGAACTAATGTTTTCTATCCATTGTATGAATTTACTTTTCTTACTATTTTTTTTGTAAAATTTCATTATATGATAGATTTCGTCATTCCTATGGCATACCAAATACACCACTGAGCTATTGATTCTGTTTAATTTAAATTTGGTCCAAAAAATTAAATTTACAAATATTTTCACACTCATAATTTAAGACACTCCCATTTGTATTTCACTAACAGTGTGAACACTATCTCATTATATGTGTCGGGGGGTTCTAATATTTCACTTATGATAAATTTAAATTATTGGTTGTTTTCACTACTATTGGAGACATATTTCAAAAGAAAATATTTCATTAAACATGAAAATAATTTTTCACTTATAATTTAAAAAAAATTATTTGGAAAAGTGTTAAAGACTATTTTTCATTCCAGTCTATAATATTTTTGAATGATTGTTGTGTTTAGAGGATTATTTAAAATTAAGAACTTTGGAATTTTTTTTAACTAGCCCACTACCCATGTTTGATGACCTTTGGGATAGGCAGTTTGGTTTTGACTTCCATTACCTGTGAGGACTCTCAGCCTAAAATTGCATTTTCATGTCAGCGCAAATTTTGTGAGATATACATGGGGCATGTAAACCTAATAGAATCATTACTGGAGTCTTATAAATGCTATTCATAAATAGGTATAGAATTAAAATTATTGAGTCACTTTTTCATAGCCTCTTTTTAGAGGCCAAGCTACCATCTTTCCTTCGTTTAGCCCATAGTTTACATGATTGACATGTTAGAATGAAGAAATTTTAATCATATTTCTCATCATACCCTACACCGTATAAAATTCATAATGATTACCTTTGAACACCTATGCGAGAGGCATTCAGATGGCATGAGGTGATTCCACTACCATAGATAAATGGTGCACTCATCAGATAATAAGGATATGATCTATATACCATTTTTGTATTCCATTAAAATTCTATTCCTTTAAAAAATACCAAAATAAAAGAAAAATAATTGATATGGTTTGCATACTATAAAGGTAAAAAGTCACAATTTTCCATACTAATGAATCCATCGAAGGATCATATGTGGTTATGCAATGATTGTGAAATCCTTCCTAGGCACAAATTTCAAAAAATGACATCAAAAATAATAAAAATGGAAGGGAACAAAATTATTTCTTAATTACATACATTTAATACATATGGATCTAACCCGAACTAATAAAGTTCCAATTTGACCTACCAGGAGGAGGAACAATGTCACACCTATCCAGACATCTTTTTTTCATTGTACTTTAGAAAATACCCACCTTTTTGAAAATGAATTCTACATTTCCATACCTACCCAAAAGCAAAAATTCATTTGAACACAAATTGTGTAAATCCCTAAAGATTAATTTTACACTTTTACATACACATTAGAGATGATAAAACTAGTGCAAGAATATGTTTAGGAACATGTTCTTAGTGTATGATCATAACTCCACATAAATTTCCACCATGAGGATTGAGGAAAATTGTGAGATAAATTACAATGGGACATATAACTTATGGAACAGTTGAATGATTGTAATTTAAGAGAGAGAGTTTTTATTAAAAATATAAACCAAGAGGCATGACTGACATTATCTATAATATAGATTCTGGAACATGACCCATTCTATGCATAAACCTAATTTAATTTCATGGACATAATGACTATTTATCTCTTTACAAATTTCTTATCCATTTTTAAGTCATTATTGAGACGTATTTCTTGAGTAAAAGAAATTTCTCGATTGTGGGGGGATTTGAGAAGAATAATTCATATATTAACTTTTTTTTTCATTTTCCATTGCATTAATTACAATATGTGATAATGTTTATGGTATGTGTTTAAGTTTTCAAGAATAAAGGATCTACAGTTTTTCATGAATGGAAAAAAAAGTGAAAATACAACTGAGTATACGTCGTGATTCCACCATACACATCATGCACCCCCAAGATCACATCCTGATTCCATGTCATGAAGCCAGTCGTGACCATGACACACAACTTGGAATAAAAAATCACAACACATCAAGACATAATCGTACATGATGTGATGACCATTCAAATACCCATGTGAGAAATCTGCAAGGAATCCGTGCAAAAACAGAATGAATGTAGGATAAACATTGTAAACAAAGGGTACACGTCGTGTACCTAGTCAAACTTCTTAATGTGCAAGGCCCATGTGACACATTATAGATACATAGGAAATTGATGTGGATCAAGGGTACATGTCATGTATCACGGGTACACTTCATGACCAAAATAGCCTATATAAGAAAAGGAGTAACAGATCAAAGTCACTTCTGGATGAGATTTTTCCCCCTCTCAATCCCTTGCAAACCATTTCACCCATTATACTATAAAAATCTATATCCCTTCATATTTTTTGTATATTTTAATCCAAGAGACATGGATTTTTCATTCTTCAATGCATTAAATTTCGGCCATCACATTGATTTTTGGATTCCATTACTCTTTCTCAAGTATTTTATTTTTATAATTTTGAATCACTTCATGCATGTTTATTTCAATTATCTTTCCCAAACCTCTTTTATGATCATGATTCCATTAATGTTTATCAACCCATCAAATATGATATCTTTCATTAATTTGTTTTCATTCTACCTTAACATGAGTCTCTAAATCTATAGGGTTAAGGGATCAAGTGACGTATCTGAATAATTTAAATGTTCCTTTTAATCTAAATATTGAATGTTGAATTGGCATCATTATTATGATATAAATTCATGATATATACTAATTTTTTAAAACATCTATGACCATAGGACATTAAAACAAACGACCCTATATTAATTGGAGTAGAATGAGCTATGACCACTATCTCATGAGGCTTTATATCTAATGAATCCAAATATAATGAACTCATGTGGTCACTATTTCTTAATCATGGAATAGAAAATTCCTAGGTAGAGTTAAAGACAAAGACCAAATTCAAATAGTTACCCCTTTTTCTTCATAGACTAGTCATAGGATATTGAAAAGGTTATACATACAGGACATCCTTCACCCAGATACTCGACATGATCTCGATCCATCCTTTATTAATTTAATTCATCCCAGTTAGATGTCGTACCAAACTCCCCAAACAATGTACATCAAGAAATGAATAATTTTTAGAAATAGAGACCATGATTTTTCAAGAAAAAAATAGAAGTCTCTCTGGGGATTCAACCCTGTAATACAACTATACTATACCCTTATAGTTGTTGAATTTTTTAGACAAAATATAATTTCTATATTTGACCCATTATGGGCGGAAGTAACGACACCACCATGAAAGAGGCCATAAGTTGCTCATTCCATCACATGAATTTATTCTCACCCCATTCCATTAATGAATGTCAAATAAAATTGAGATGCAGTAAGAGTTACCTAGGATGAACACATGAAGATTTTATTCATAGGCTTTTTGGAGAATGTTTTATATGTTATTTTATTATGTTTAAAATTTGAAATACAATAATCATTAAGAGATCCTATGTTTTGTTTCATGTTATGAGGATGTGATGAAATAAAAAAGGATGGATATAAATAACATTATACCCATCTATATATTTCTACACACTAATAGAAATTTAAATTGATTCAACATAATGAAGAATTAAGAATAGGTAAACACATTCATCATATCCTATTAGACCTCTATGAGCTCCTAAGAAAGGTCCATCTTCAGTGAAACAGGAAGGACCTCCTCAAAGATGAGGTCTATGAAGGATTCACATGGCATTTATTCAATTCTACCAACCTAACTCATAACATCACACCAATGTAAATAATTGTATTGAGCCATATATATCTCATGCTTTACCTTTTGATCCTCTAGGGTCTCCAAAAAAAAATCCTCTCAATGAATCATATACAGACAACTATATCTGGGGGCCTCTAGTGGCTTGGAAGAATGGGGTTGATAGAGTTTAATGTCACAGGAAAATTTTACTTTCCTAATCCATTACAATGAATAATATCTAGTCTTCTAAAATATGAATGATTATGGAAGCATGATCAACTACATCCTCTAGCACATCAGGTGGTGAAACATGTTGTTCCAGAATTATAAAAAAAGGAATTTCGTTAAATTATTGATTAATATTATGAATATATAGTGGCTAACGAAGAAGACTGTTAATAGATAAAAGAAACATGAATAATGGATTCCATCATGGTTCAACCTAGGTTGTCACCCATTGAATAATCCAGAACCCCCTACATACTTCCCAATACACAATCTTTTAGTACATTAACATTATTTATGCCACATATACATACACATTAGCATACAATACTCTGGTTAAAAATACAAGGGTATAAAAAATTTAACTATAATCATATATCATAATTTTTAATGGAAATTAGTTATTTAGTATTAATTTTATTCAAGGATCATGATTATGGAATGTGATCCTTCCAACCTAAAAATTATATATGAATGTACACAAAATATCATCAATCATTTTACCAACATCATTTTCATCATCAAAGATGAATTGGAATGACGGTATCATCAAAGAGTACGAACACAAAATCTAGATTTTTGGAAAAATAGAAGTATAATGAATTGTGTTGACCAAGTAATGTCATATTTGTACTTTTAGATTCCCATGCATCCTTACTCTTGCCTACCCTACCCCAAATCTAGGAAATGATACGAAACAAGTTAGTGAACCTGATGTCTGAATACAATGTTTTAACACCATACCACACTCAACAATCTATGATCTGGAATTCCAAAGGACCTCATGTGATCCTCCCCATATGCAAGAGTGTGTTAGCAATTGGTCTAGGTGAAGAGTGACACCATGGGGAGACTATACCCTTGGTAAAATTTTAACATCATAATACATAATAGTTATTGTAATGATAGAATAAAAAAATAAACAATATAGGTAAAAATATAAAAATATATTACCAAAAAATACAATAACGGTATGTATCTTTAGCCAAATAAATTAAAAAAATTGTATTCCCACCGTTGGAAAATTAATGTAAAAATTAAAAAAAAACAAATTAGAAGTTGATGTCCACCCTAAATTCTATCTTACAATTCCAACATCCGTCTAGTAAACCTACCCAACCATCTAATATAGTGACCATGCCTTAACAAGATTGCTAGATATGTAATCTATAAACATACCAAACATCCTATTTAGGGTGTGAGTAAAAGGCCAATAATGATACCACCAAAATGCATTAAAGATTTAATAAGATATTATAGTGTATGTGATAATAATAAAAAATCATAGATAAAAAAATGATATATTATACAAGCACATGATACCTTGGGGGTTCTTAGAGACTATCTCTACCAACTTTTGTACCATGTTACAAGAAATATCAACCAAATTTTACAAACACATCATCCCTTTATGGGATAATAAAAAAACACGTTACACACATACCATTGTAAGTGGAATCCCATTTTCACATTGATCAATATCTTACATATCCTTCTCAAGGGATAGTCCATATGTATCAACAAATACTCTTTACATGATAAGGTATTGAAAATAGCACAAGAAATAATCTATAAAAGATGAAATATTGGTAATCAATTCATATCAATAAATTTTCATAGTATATCAAAAATATATATGATAAAATAGTAAAAATATATTTCACCAGATACACTCACATTTTAACTAATCATTCCAAGAACCCATATAACCACGCTCTGATGTAATGGTTCGTCTTCCTTATGTGTAATGAAATTTGATGACTAGGGTTTACCTCTAAATCTATTTAAAACACTAAATCCTCTAACAAATATTAACATACATAAATTATAATTTTTTGATAAATATGGGGGATGAGAAATATAAAATATTTTGGGCAAGATCAGACATACCCAAGAAGATCCACTATTGAAATTGGTTTTAAAAAATGAAATATATATTTTAATTATATGAATCATGGTGATGATTCTACCAGAAAAGAAAAAATTTCCTTATTAAACCAAATCTAAATACATATATCATATCAAAGAATCAATGAAATTTTTCGACTTTATCAAATATAAGATTATATTATTGATGTAGATCAATATAGTACATACTGGATTAGAATCATATAATTGACCCACTGTCTATGTATCATACAAATTACAAAGATAAAGATTATAGAGACCAAAAAAATATAGGTCTCTTAGGGTGTTAGGGATGAATAGGGAATAAGTTAATGAGATAAATTGATAAAGGGTTGGGTTTAAAAATATATATCTATAAATCTTTTCATGTTTTATGGGCTCCAAACTAAACCACCAGCCATCGAGTGGCCTCTACATGTCATCTAGCCGCCTCCACTATTTTACTATTTCTCACTATGTTGAACAGATTCTTCCCTAGAACTCCACCAGTGTTTTCTGAAGTCCCATTGTGGATCCTTCAATCTCCACCAGCTATTATATAGTGTTTTTGATGATTTTCATTCTATATTATGATCACAATCCAATACTAAATAAGTTTTTAGACCCCAAAACTCCTAAAAATAGTTAAAAACATATAAATATATACTTACATGATAAAATAATACACACCTTAGGAATGAGGGTTTCATAATAAATCTTCTTCAAAAACAATTCTAGGATTGTATGTACATAAATTATCATATTGAATGACTATTAAAGAAGTTTTGAGTTATTTGAAATGTAAATATGTATGCTAATATTTTATACTAACATTTATATAATCTCCAATGTCAATAATGAAATCATTGAATTAAAATAATCCTATTATTTAGTGTTTGGTGATGGTAACAACATAATTTTACATGATAATCAATGAATATTGAACAATCATAAAACCATTTCTTCCTAAGTACAATTTCACTTATACCATAACTTTTATTCTCTGGAAACAAATCTCATTCAAATAAAATTCATACTATTGAAATTTTATAGAGTTTCAGGAAAAGGGACATTGACTTTCATTTTTTGACAGTTTCTGACACTTCTATATCCAATTCATTTAGCACTTTTTTTCTATGGTGGGTTACACCTATGAAATGTTATAACATATTTTAATTATTCATAATAATTTTTTCATTAATTACCTAGAATACCATTTAAATAATTGTTTTCACTTTTTAGAAAATCGTCTTCTAATAATGGTGATGTATATTTCTCATCATATTATGAATTTTCAGAAATATTAAAATAATTATAAAGGTTTCTAACAAAAAAATTTCTTTAAAAATGATTTATAGTAAGTTAAATATAGTTATAAGGATTTTGATTGGGGTTTCCTCTAAAAACATGTTTGAAACTATTAGTTTGGCTATTATTTGGATTGGTACCACTCTTAAGATCAATGGAATATACAATCTTCTATCCATTATCTCATGGATTCAGTTAGGATTTTGAATGTGGTGGAATTATGATTCATTCATAATTAAACCCTTCTCATAAGTCAATTGACCAAATTTTTCCATCATGATATTTATCAGAATATGATGTTTTATCATAGATCCTAAAATGTCATTAGCAAGGTTTTGGATAGGTAGTGTTGGATGAATTTTTTTTCTTATTGGATCATTGTATTTCTAATTAATGTATCCAATCTAAATATTACAAAACTAATGTTGAACAAACATGTTTGGTATTTTAGTTTGTTAAAATCTTTATTATATTCTATTATTATATCCGTTGTTGTAATTTTGTTTTTTTGAAAATATCATTGTTACATGGAGTGAAATGGCCTTCCAAGAAATAAAAAATTAAAAGTCATAGTAGGTTATTTCATTCATTCTCATTGGTCTCCATATTTATCATTAAAAATTTAAGTTACAGGGTAGGATTGTACTACAAAATATGTTTTATATTTTGGTTTAGTTTTTGGGGTATTAGAAAACATCAATAACCACATCATGGTTATAAGATCACTATGTTTGATTAAAATCATGGTTTTTCATAGAAATTGATTTGGGGTTTATATATGAATATTTAATATGTAACAGGCCAATTATTAAAAATATCTGATTAATTTTGTCCATTTTGTGATTAAATCTCTCAAGTCATTCGGTGTTTTATCAACTGAATCTACTTTGGTAGTATCATAAATCATACCCCAATATATATGAAAAAATCCTTTATAAATATATTGGATCCAAATTTTATGAATAAAATGGTAATACGGATAGCTAAAACAAATAATATTGAATATTTTTTAGTATTGATGTAAATTTTATACTTGAGTCTTCCTAATTATATTATTTTATTTCCAGGTTGATGTATTTCTATAAGAAGGAAATAGTATTCATGAAAATACATTTTCAATTCAATCTAATATCAAATCAATATATAGAAGGAGTAAATGAAACAGACTTTGTAAAAACATTCTAATTAATAATGAAAATCTCTTAGCATTATTTTATTTAAATTTATACATTGGGGATTCATGTTAAAAATTAATAATTAATTCTAGAAAAAGATTTTGTTTCTATTCATATGGAAATACCTTGAATTTTGTATATTTGGTAACAAAACCATATTTAATCTCCAAACTAGTTTGGGAATCTTGTAATTATATGATATTTTTTAGGTTATCCTTATATGATAAATAAAATTCATTTAGTGTTCAATTTTTATCCTTTGGAATTTAATGTTCAACAATATTAATTCTAACTGTGTTTAAGGTTATATCACAACTAGGAACAATGTAATATCTAATAGTTATGGCCCTATAGTGGTATGGTCTTATATTTTGGGGTAAAATGTAATGAAAATGGTGATATATTTTCCATATCAATGAAAACATTAAATTCAAATTATGAAACCACCCTAAAAATAGAAGTGGTTGATGGAATAATATCATTCATGGATCTCTTTATCAATAAATTGTCCCTTAAAATGTAGTAATGTTGACCCATGTGTAGAAAGGTTGATATAATAATGTTAAAAACATTCAATTTTGATCCTTATTTTTATATAGAAATTCAAAATGGTTCGGGGACTTGTTTGACTTAGAAAAATAAACTAAAAAGGATCCAAATAATGGAATTCATTGATGAAACTATTGAGAATAGAAATTGAATATAGAAGAAGAGTGTAAATCATAATATAAAGTGGTACCTAATGATTAATTTTATCCTTTATACTTATATAGTTTTCTTTATGTAAAACTATTATATAGTTTTTATTTTTCACTACCTATTATATATCCTCCATGAAATCACCTAAATCATCTTACACACTATATCATGATGTCAGTATTTGTGTAGTTCCCATGATAAAAGTTATTCAAATTCATAAATACCATAATTAAACTGAACTACAAAAAGCTAACAATTTTAAATGGAAATACATCCAAAAGAATTATAAAAAATCAAAAACTCACATTATATCTATAAATGGAGAAACTAATAAAAATAGTTTGTAATAAAAAATTTGAAGTATGTAGAAAACCTCCATTCAATAACAATGTTCCTAAAAAATAAATATGATACATAATGAAAAAATTGAATCAAATAGGTTTCTTCTAGGATAACCAAACCATTTACACTTTGGAGTTTAGTCATTCATGGCTAAATTTAATATCATATTCCTCTTTATTCCTCACTACGACAACATATCAAACCTCACACAAATTTCATTCACATTTTCTCTATCCACATATGATTTTATGTAGATCATTATTTTTTGGCTCAATTATATTATAAAAATATAGTTACTTTTTTTTAAAAAATTATATTCCATAAATCAATCAATCCTTAGTAATATTTTCACCCATATATCAATACATACATCAATTCTTCATGTGGTTGTATCTACAAAAACACTCTCTTCATGCATGTACATTGGTATATAAAAATAAATTCTATTCCACATGGAATGAATTTATTGTATATTATTCTTATCAAAAAAAACCAAAAGGTTCTCCTTATATTCCATTTAAATGAATCCATGAAGGTCAATATTTTTCACATACTCAAATTATTTTAAAAATTCTCATATTTGTTTAAATTCTATAACGTGTTGAGCATAATTTATTAGAATATTAATTGGATGGATTTACACAAAACAATAACTTGATTCCTTATGGTGGAATTAAAATCATTATGTTTATTTATATAAATCATTACAATATTAAGTTCGTATTTTTTGAATATTTCATAATGTCTTATGATGGAGTGACCAATCTTACAATTTGATAGTTAAAGACTTGTGATGTGGCCCAAAGTCTTACATTTAAAACTAAAAAAAATTTCTCATTTCATGTGTAAAAATAAAATTTTCAAAAATTATTTAGAATTAA
The DNA here is from genome assembly GCA_963277665.1 of Viscum album. Lineage (NCBI taxonomy): Eukaryota > Viridiplantae > Streptophyta > Magnoliopsida > Santalales > Viscaceae > Viscum > Viscum album. Next base: position 1,912,494,128 of record OY728125.1, on the reverse strand, counting down.
AAAATGACTTGGCATGATTAATTTTATTAATAAAGTATTAAAAATAATTAATAATAAGTAAATCCATTTTTAATTAAATTCCAAAAATGTCATTAAACTAAAAAATAATGATAACAAACATAGAATAAAAACAATTAGGTATTAATTCATAAAAATATACATTGGAAAGAGTTATACAATTAGACATTATTCTATTTTGGCTATGTTGGTGGGGATTTTTGTCATAATATGATAGTGTAGAAAATAAAAAATTATTGTTAGGTGGTGAATAATTAATGTGATGAGTTGATGGAATGAGAGGTCAGATGTGTTTTAGGATTTAGACATGGTATCCATTAGGATTAATGTGGGATATGATATTCATCCATTCGTATTGGTATATTGGTGTTGTCACTATTACCCTATGGAACAAGATTAGACATGATGAATGGATTTTCTATAAGTGAGAGAGTAATACAAGGCACTACTATGAGTGAGATCAAATTAATCCATTTTTTACATATTAAATCACCATAATAGAGGGTTTTTGCAAATATAGTGAGCCATTTGACATTCTACATATCATATCCCATAGTGATATGGTGTTGGGATGGACTTCTATGATTGATATAATATTGGTGTAGGTTAACTTCTAAGACCCGCTAATACACCCTGATATTTTAGTATCAACTTATTTTGAAAATAAATAGCATGTTTAATAGCTTCCATCACATGAAACACCAAACTAAATAAACACTGAAATGATAAAAATAAAATTTTAAAATTATAAATTAGTCGATAAATTAATAAGTATAAATTAAAGTAACCCCAATATTAAATTTATGTATAAAAGGGAAGAAATATAACCAAGGAGTATAATTATTCCTTATGATGATATTCTTTTCCAAGAATCAAAGTGAGGTATCTTTCATGGAGTATTCCTTGGACCAAGCCCAATATGAACTATACCTATTATAGTATAAGTGAAATTTTATGAGATATAGGTTTAGGAATGTATATATTTCAATGAGATTCATGCTAGTTGAACCACCACTGATGACTGTCAATCGAGAATATCTTATACTTAGGTCATACATAGAGATCAAGATTGGTTATGTAAGTATAAATTAGCTTGATATAAAAATAAAATTACAATAAGTCATTTATATATCATGGGTATATTGACATTTCACATTTCAAATTTTAAATAAAAATTATGTTTATTTAAATATAAATGGCATGAAAAAATTTATTTTTTGTATCTGAAAAACTAACAATATATTTTTTCACATATGAATTTATTTTCCTTAAATATGAATTTCATGTACTTCATTATCAAAAACTAATAATATTAAATTGAAATAGTGATATAATATATTTAATATTTTTATATGTTAACAATAATTTATTTAGTAAATTATAGTAAATAAGAATAAGAACTGTTATTATCAAAAAAATATTTTACTATAAAATCTATTTTAATTAAAATTTAATGTTTTATTTAAAACAAAAATTATAAACTATTATACTTTTAATTTTAAAAAATAATATTTATTTTTGGATTTATCATAATAATATTATATTAGTATTTATTTTTGGACTTTTTTAAATGGTTTATTTTGGTTAAAATTTTTAGATAAGAATATTTTTCTAATACCATAGAATTTCTGAATATATAATTTGATAATTATGACTTATAGACATATAAAACATTATTTATTTGAAAAATATTTATTGTGTAAATTTATTCATTAAAAATTACTAGTTTAAATACATAAAACTCGTGTTTTATTTTTTTAATAGTTAAATAATGTTTACTCCAAATATTTTTTTCATTACTACTTTATTTTTATGTAATCCCCAAACCCCAGTTCCCCAGAGTTCGTGCATTATTTTAATACATTGGCATGATTATAAGGAATCATATCCCGAAAGACCGATCAGTTTAGCAGTGTTGGAAAATAGATTACATACATGAACGTTTCATTACACATTAGAAAATAAAACAAATCATAAATGATCCTTTGAGAACACCATAAATCCCCTAGGTCAACCCTTCTTATCAATAATAATAAACTTCTTGGAATCTTGGGAAAATTAAAACATTGAAAGGGGAGAACTCAGATGCTCAGTAAGGATAACAATACAACAGATACTTTCATAAATAAGCATAAATATTTAAGGAAATGTATAAGACTGAAACAAAATCCTTTTAAACCTTAACTTCAGAATAATATGGTAAAGTTGAAATAAATTAATTCCATTTAATTATTCACATGGATATTCTACTAGTCAAATAATCTCATGCAATATCAATAGCCACTCTTATAATGATGGAATGCATAATGTCGGACATTCATAACCACGTAGTCAACGCCTTATTCCAAGACTCAAAAAATTATTTTTTAAGGCCTTGTTACAGGACACTAGATTGTCTCATGGGACCTATCGATGCATCGAGGAGCTACAGTGGGCTCCACCCGTCACATACAAAGTCCAATGCATTCCTCATATGAAATGTTTTAAAAATTACATAAACATGTATATTAAAACTGGCTTATGAAATGTCAATAATTTATCTATAAACCATGAAGGGTATGAAATAACGCATCCACAATCAAACATATCACAAAACCTTCAATACAATATGGAAGTTTTGTATCATAATAAATCAACATAAAATCCCTCAAAGGATGTTGACATAGATGAAATCAAAATCTTTTTAGAGAAATATCCCTTTTTATTTTGAAATCAATTAAAAGTCACGTAATTAAATAAGAAAACATTTATATTTGAAAATAGTCATAGAAGCTTGTAAGAGAAGATTCAACATTTCTATAATGACGGAATATCGCTACACCCGCCATATAAGTTAAAAAAACATTCGTACCTTAATTTTGTTGAAAAGGTCATAAAGTACCTTATATGGAAAATGATGGGAAGATTCCTTTATAAACATCTTATGAAAGTAAAACAAGAGTATAAATGAATTTAATTCGTAGTCTAGTAAATAGTAAAAATGTTTTGAAATAAATTTTTAAGAAACATGGATGTTTATGATAAAGATTCCCCAATAGATTCTTACGTAAAAACAACCTCGAATAATAAAGAGATTGTGAAATTAACCCATACCTTGTACTTTTTCATGGTCTAGGGTAGGATAACATCTTTTATAATGGTGAAATAATTGTTATAAAATATTCAAATATCTTACACATTAATATGATATCATATATGATATTTTAACATTGCTTTGTTAATAATATCTTATTGTTGTTGTTGTTTTGGGTGTTAACGGATTCATTTTACTATATATTCTTTGTTGCATAAGTAATGTTTTTTATGGATAGGTTGTATCTTATTTATATCCATAATTATATCATGTCCTCAAAAATTATTTTTAATCATCAAATGAAAATTATTCTTGAATGGTTATGATGGGGAAATGAATCTTATCATGTTCGTGGAGACGGTATTCCGTATGTACGCACGAGCAACAATATCATTCCTTTGATATTAAAATCGTATAAAATTTGATGGTATATCATATATATAGAATCATTATAATTTTATATTTATTATTTAAATCATTTATAATCATTATTATACCCATCCAAATGATTAAATGTTTGAATAACAAACTACACCACGACGTGGAGATGGTAAGTTGTCCGTATGCACGTGTGGTGACTTCCTCATTCATACGATGGATAAAATAACGGATTTGGTTTTAACATTTTTATAAAAAAATCACAGTATATATAATATACTGGAGTTATTATTTTTGAATGGAAACATCAAAGAAAGGGAAAGCGGAAGAGGAAAAGAACTTGAAAGAGGTCCTGAAATCTTTACCTCTTCTTCTGGTTATTCTTTTTGATTTGATGAAATGGCCTCTATAAGTTTTCTTTATGACTAAAGGAATGCCTCTAGGATGAAGGGAGGAAATTTGAGAGGGTATTTGGTAGGTTTTGGGTGATCCAAATGGATATTTAGGTGTGAATCTAAGTGAAGGGAAGTGCCTTTTTAAATAGGGGTGATGGGCACCTTATGAAAAACATAAAATATTTTTTTATAATAAATTCATTTTCGGTTTATAATTGCTTAAAAATGAATTATTTAAAGGCTAAGGTGGGGATGGGTAGAAACCCTCTCACCCAATAGATTTTAGATAGGTATATGTCACTATATTGGTCTTAACTTTTAGATTTTACTCTTAGTTTAATAGTTTGAAATTTAACAAGTCTCTTTGTATTTTTATATTATATTGTTAATAAACATACTATAAAATACCAATCTAACCCCAATTGGTTCATTAATATCATATATATTATTATATAAGTGTTTTTTCTGATCCTTATAATTTTAGTTCTTATATCAATTAATACTATAATATTTGTTTTAAATAATATTTACTATCAATTTTGACACTATTTGGTATTTTTTTTTGATAAAATCATAACAACAGGATTACTTTGAAAAAAATTGATTGAATCAACCCTAACATTTCATATTAACCTATAATATTATTTTACTTCATCATAAATCTCAAAATTAAATTTATTTGGGTATTTGTAATATCAAATTATTTTAATCTTTTATTAATAAGGTAATTACTGCATCATCATTGTGTCATAAATAAATTTAATTATTTAATGTCTAAAAATTATAAATAAAATATTATTTTGTAGTAAATATTTTTATATTTATAATGAATATTTATAGTTGAATTTATCTTATTTATAACCCTATATAAAAAATGTTTATTTATGAAAACATGAATGTAACACTTTTAAATCTTCTTTAAATTAAATAGTAATAAATGTCCTAATCGACTCCAAGTGGACATAAAGGATCATATTTTATTCCTAAGGTTGTTTTCGGTCAAATTAAAATTATCCAATATAATTGAGACAAGTGATAGGGTAATAATAATATCATTTTTACCATTAATTACCCTATTTTCTTTTAACAGTGGCAAATAAAAGTCAAAAGTTACTATTCACCAAAAATTATTTTTATCTTATTGATCCACATTTTACTTACTGATATAAAATATTTCTCTATGATTATTTAAATTCAATTCATATAATTTTTAACATTATGTTTTATTCAAATTTACAAATGCTTCTTGGAGGTTGGTAAAAACGGTAAAAAGTTCAATAACATTTTTATATATCTAAAATTATTATAAAATGACTCAAATGAATTATAATGAACTTATATAGTTATTATGTATCTATTGGGACATAAAATAAATTTAAATTAAATATAAAATTATTTAAATAAAAATTACGTTTTAACAATAACTCAGTGTTTTTCATTATTCATCAAAAATTGAATGTTTTCAGAAAAATACCAAAATATCACCCTAAGATAATTTTGATATTCTGAATTAAAAAATTAAGTCTATTTTACCAATTTCAAATCATATAAAATTCATTTATTAATTTAAAATTAACTCTTGTTGTGAAAACCAAAAGGCGTATTTTTAAGAAATAATAACTACTAAAAGATTGATACATGTTTATGTTCAATATTAAAGAGAAATTACTTCCAATGAATAACATTGGATTAATTAATAAAAATATAATCTATTTATTCTTCTAAACCATTAAAATGTATAATTTAACATTATAAATTATTTTGATTAAAAAAGTTTTTTTTCAGATAAAATATAGTATTTTCAGTATTCAACCAAATAAGAAAGTTTTTAGAAAAACACAATAAATTTATTGAAACTAAATTATTATGTCCTGATTCTAAAGAAGAATTTTATTTTGTCAAATTTAATATATAAAAGATTCAAATATTGGATTTAACACAGGTTTAACATTAAATGGCGGTAAAAGAGCATTTATTTGAAAAATACTTCTTTTATATGAAAAATGATTTAGTTCTTACATTATGTCTAAGAAACTCATAATATGGATTCTAAAATTATTATTATTATATAAAGGTCATAATTTAGTTAATACTATTCATAGCCACTTTTGAATGGCTAGTTTGGTAAGTCGTGGTGTGCTTGAACTCGGTGTTGTGTGTAGTGCAAGTTATTGAATTACCTTGAATAAAAAACATACTATGAAATATTGGGGTGTTACATTCTTCCATCATTCAATAAATTGCATCTTGGAAATTAGAAATTGTTCTTCAAAAATAAAAGGTTGAAAATATAAAATACCTTTGTGGGAAACCCACATCGGAAATAGGGTTTATAAAATTTAGTCTTAGTAAAAGGAAAATGGAAATGAATGGGTCACCACCAAATTATGATCTCGATTAGGAGAACATTGGTGTAAATTATATTCACATAATTGGAGGAAAAGTGTCAATATTTATAGGGAGTGATTGAGGTCATCAATAACAGACAAGTATAAAATTGAGGGCCTCAAATCCATCAATCTATGATGATTTAAAATACCATCGGTTCAAAAAAACATTAGGTGTTAAGATTACTTATTTTTTGTCTTGAGATCCCTTAACTAATGTTTATTATTTAATTTAACCATATAATAAGATTAAAAAAATTATATATATATATACTTGACATGTAGAGTTTCAACCTTCAACTAATTCCTACAACAAACTAATCTTTCACTCCAAAAGATTTCAAAAAAAATCTATTTATACTAATCATTTAGGGTTCCAAAAATCATGAATTTATAATTCACCTATCAATCCCTTTAAAAAACTAGACTAAACAATCTAGGGACTTCATGTACTCCAGTGGTAGGAGGTAAATCCAAATCACACTATGGTTGTGTGTTCGATTCCCGTAGCTTTGTCCGACGTGAGAGATTGTCACAAGGTCTGCATGTTGTCCTTTTTATAACAATACAAAAATAACCTTAACAATAGTATCCAATTTATAACATAATCCATTCTAACCATTAGGCTTATCCAATATACTTCTATCCAAACTCACATTCCAAAATTAATAAGGATGCTAAACACGATGAACATCCTTTTTTCCACGTAATAACATGTAAACACCATCGTCTTGTATTATTTTAGCACATGGTAACACCCTGAATTACCATAAAACCGTATTTATTACATTCATTCTCCGTTATCCTTTATATAATACTGGATATATTCATTATATCCAAAAATCTTGACTATTCCAACAATGATGAAATAAAAAAATATTAATCAGTTCCAAGGAAGTCAAGAATATCTAATATAATTTATCCAAATCAACCATCTCTTACTCCAAAATCACTACCTCGTTATGAGGACCTTATTTGGGATTATCTTTCCATCAACCATGTATTTTCAAAATATTGTAGCTTACTGTTAAGTCACTTTTATTATAACTATATAATCTCAAATCCATAATAAAATAGTGTTGTAGTACAATCCTTATTTATCTCTATAATTCATATAATCAGTATATTGTTGATACAACACACAAATGAAATAATTCTATAATAACAACACATGAGCACTAGTCATTCCTCTTCATATGAGGTAGTATCATAACTTGATTATTATCCAATAGCACCATTTGTGGTATACTATAATGATTGGGACATTGATTTGTATAGTGTCTCAACACCTTGCAGATGAATAATTTTACATTTGAAACCATTTTCTTACCCTTGAAATAATGTACATAGTGTCTTTTTTATCCAAACATATAACAAACTCTCATTCCCTTCATTCATTTACTTAGGAGATTATTTCCATAATTATCACATATGGGAAAATCCTTCTTTCCCCTCTTCCCTTTATACATATTTCTCTCTACCATCATTTTCTTCTCTTTATTACCTTCAAAGCCATAAGACTCAAAGAATTATTTACTTATCATATTAATACATGATACTATTTTTTATATGTTTAGAATACGTTGGAGATTATTTCCCTTCTAAATGTTGGCTTAATACTAGGAAAGATATGATCTTTTTTACTTTTTAGGATCATACGTATTGCTGGAGTTCCCATTCCTTCTACTAGGCGCCATTTCCTAACAATGGAATACACTAGGACAGTTTATGAATCACAATTCAGAATTCCAAACTTGTAAAATACCAAACATAAATTGAATAGTTTATGGTTATAATAAATATTCATATAAAATGTTTTCTTTGATAAGTATTTACACTTAAAACCTTTATAATGGCTTGTAATGAAAATGTGAATTATCCTATGCATATCCCCCGGAAGTTTCGTAACCAAGAGTGCAGCAAGGAACGTTGTCGTGCACTAGTTCCCATTTGAGTCTAGCTCAAATCAGTGTTTTCACGTTTTAACTTTAAGTACATCTTTTTCAGAGCCACCTCTACCTGCTCATATCCAAACATGGATGTATTGCATTGAAAACTCACAATATCTCTACGTTACCAAAACTCTAGGAAGATCATATATACTAATCCTCAAAGTATATCTTAGGGTAGTTCCCTCTAATCATAGTTTATCAAAATATATTTACAATGTTGTTGCTAAACATCCTCTGATACAAACTATAACACTTAGACCCTAGACACCCAGAGTCAGTGAATTATTGTAATACATTGGAATGATTACAATAAATAAAGTCCTGGAAGACCAATCAGTTTAGAAATATTGGAAAATATATTATATACATGAACCTCAAATTACAAATTAGAAAATAAAATACAACATAAATGATCCTTTGATAACACCATTAATACCCTAGCTTAACCCTTCTTATCAACCATAGAACACTTCCTGGAATCCTGGGAAAATTAAAACATAGAAACGGGTGAGCTCAGATGCTTAGTAAGGATAACAATACATCAGAAACTTTCATAAATAAGCATAAACATTTATGGAAATGTATAAGAGTAAAACAAAATATTTTCAAACTTATAATTCAAAATAATATGGAAAAGATTACATAAAATAATTCCATTTACTTATTCTCATGGATATTCTACTAGTTTAATAATCACAAGCAATATCAATATCCACTTTCATAATAATGGAATGCATAATACCAGTCTTTCATAACCACATAGTCAAGGAATTGTGCCAAGAATACATATAAGATTTTGTCAAGGCCTAATGCCAAGACAGTAGTGTGTCTATTGAGAACTACCAATGCATCAAAGATCTATATCGGGCACCACCATCACTTACTATATCCAATGAATTCCTCATATGAAAAGGTTTAAACATAAATTAAACATTATTATTAAAATTGGCATAGTAAATGTCAATACTTTATTCATATTCATGAATGGTATGAAATAACACATCTACTATAACACCCCAGGTAAATAAAGAGTAGGACATTTTCACATTTATTGATATTTGTGAATAAAATATTAATATTACTTTAAAGGGGACGCTATGCTCGATGGCGTACCCAACACGCAACAACAAGTTTCTTGGGAATCTTACGTTGCACTCTAATAATAAAATAATATTATTTAAAATGGTAGTTAACGCATAGCCGTTGTAATAGCGGGAATGAACAAAACTAACTACAAAATGATTATATATGTTTGTCAAATATTTTTATTATTTTTTTCAATAAATTTTAGAGGATTAAAAATGCAAATGAATCCAGTTTTTAAGCGTAAACATTCTAATATTCTTTTAAAGGTCGATTAACCGCCTTTTGATGGCGAACACCTTTTAAATAAACTTTTTTAAAATTTTATAAGATCTATTTTTCAAGATAAACATATTATTTATGATTGGGACATTTAAATTTACGTTGGGTTAATTTTTCGTATTTTTCTAACAATGTTCATTTTTCAATAAATAGTGAAAAATACTGCATTTTACATCAAAACTTCTTTTTCATATAATTTAATTATATGGTTATATTATCTTTTTAATTTCTTTAAAAGTTTAATTAGAATATATTTTTACCATGTAATTAAATTATGTTCATTGGTATTAATTTCACTTTGGAATTAGGCATAAACAAGTGCCAATCTTTTCATAAATATTGTTTCTAAAAAACCCTCTATTTGTTTTAACAATGGGAATTATTTTTTAAATTAATTATTTCAATTTATGTGTTTGGAATTTGGTAAAATGGATTACATATTTGGAATCAGAAGGTCCAAATTATGTAATTAAGACTCTTTTGTTTTTGGACTTTATGAATAGTAACGACGGTAATTATCTTTAATTATCTTGATTAAAGAGTAATCGGTTAGTTAAAGATAATAAAATAATATCATAATAATAAAAAGGACCACAACATGTGTCCTAAGGCTACTGTTTGTCTCATGGCCAACCATGGTATGCCTTGTACCAAACTTGGGGGCCCCATGGAATCACTTTTGTGAGAAAGTGACTTTTTATCTTTTTATTTTTAAAGAATGTTAAATGTAACAAAGAATGTATCACCTAAGTAAAATATTTTTAATTTTGTCTAAATAAATGATCTTTTAGACTATAAAAATTCATTGGAAGCTAAAACTATTTCCTACATCATTGTATTTTTTTTTATAATTTTTAGACATTAAATAAATTAAATTATTTATGACATCATGATGATGCAGCGATGACCTCATTATTTAACGGTTTAAATAAAATGGAATGATAATGTAATATATAAGACCTAAACATGTCCAAAACCTATTGGATGGGTGTATTTATAACCCTTATCACCTTATCCTAGAAACACATCAATGTGGGACCATTAATATCCGATACACATTCTAAAATAATGTAACATTTTCTTACTTTCCAAGAGTGCCCTTCCTCTCCTCTTATAAAAGGCCCCCACCTCTACCTCCATACCCACACTTCCAAGGCCTTTTGCTCGACAAACCCCTGCCCATTTTGTATCTCCAAATCCCTCTATAACTCCTTGAAGCCTCACTTTGGGCAGAAGTCTTCCCAAGGACGCCTTTGAGCTCAAACCAAAGGGAGTTACCTGATTTTAAGTTAATGTCTTCACTTGAGTCATTTTGTTTTATTTTGCTTCTCCAACCCCCTAAACTCTTTTTATTCAATAATTTTGTAACAAATCCAGTATATTCAATATACTAGGATGTTTTTATAAGAATTATTTGAGCTACACTTACACACACCTTCGTCTAATGGTTAAAGAACACACTGTTTCTGTGGTTGGCGATTTTCTGCCTCACGAAACGATGATTGTTCAATATTACTTTAACACCATTAAAGGTGGCCATTATGATGTCACTATATTTTATATATGATATATATGGTATTTATGTTTACTATATTCTTCTGTATTTTATATTCAAACCATACCTTTATTCTTTTCATGTTGTGTAAATGTGATAGTTTCATATGAGGAAGTGTGGACTACCGCCCCCACAAGTGATGTGACTCGTAGATGCAATACATGGAATGTATAAAGAATGAAATTAATGAACATATGTGACCTATATAACATATATATTATACTGGAATTATAATATATATATATATATCATTTATTTTTTTAATTCCATTAATATGACAAAGAAAAAATGAAAGTTGCGTTCAAGCGTACGTACGGCCTACCGTCTCCATGAACGGTGATTTTCGTTTTTTATCTCCAAATGATATGGAATATTATAAAATGAATATGTAATGGATATATATTATATTTTAATCATTAATACTATTCTGAAAATTATTTACTTATTACTACATGGACAATCATTTTTTTTCAAACAAGTTCATTTTTGACTCATGTACCAAACATCGGCAAAAACGTCTGATATGAACTAACATTATTAAACAATTATTATAAAATTATAATATGTGATATGAACTAAAGAATAATATATAAATGAGGTCCTTAAGCAATTATAAATTGACCAAATTTTATTATTCAGGAGATTAAAGAATGGTCGAGTCAAGTCGGTCCCGAGGTAAGGGATCCTACTCCTCTCTTTTTTTCAAGTACACTCTTTTAGGTCATTCATTTTAAGCTCATATTTCTTATGATTGGGATGTTATTTTATATTAATCCTACTGTACCTATTATTTTCATATGATGAGAGACCCTATTTTCTCTCATCAATCCGTTTTGGAAGTTTTGAGAGGCGTTGTTAGGCTGCTGACTTTTCGTAAGAGATCTAACCTCTCTCTTTATTTTTAAGTACTCTCCTTTATGTTACTTCTTTTAAGATCATCTTTTTTATGATGGGGGATGTTCTTTTATATTCCTCTTTCTGTACATTTTATTTTAATATGATTAGATACCCTATTTGATCTCATAAATCCATTTTTGGAAGTTTTAAGTGGCGCTATTAGGCTGCCGAGTTTTCGTAATGGATTTTTCATCTCACTTTTAGTCCCGTGAGATTTATGCTACATTTGCCACAATTCCTTTTGAGTGGTGTATGTACTGGAAATTACTTTCCTCATTGTGTAATATACTTTCATTTATGAGTATTTACATCAATGTTGTATTTTCTTTCTTTCACGGGGTGTATGTTTCGAAAGTTACCCAACTCGGTAAGGGAACCTTTCACCCTCCTATTTTTAAAAGACTTCTTTTGTTATGTCTTTTAATTCAAATACTATTATGTTGGGATATGTTATTTTATATCCTTATTGATGTAAATTTTATGTCTGTGTGATGATATGCCCATTTTATCTCTCATCAACTCATTTTTTGAATTTTGAAGTGATGCCGTTAGGCTGTCGAATTTTACCAAGGGAACTTTTTAACCCAAATTCGACTTCTTTGGGTTCAACATGTAGTTATTGAATATGTCATCCTTTGAATATGTGTTAATGAAATTTTATTGTTTTACACTTAATATACACTTATATTCGGTGTATTTATATTTGTCACACATAATTTTGAGATTGATTTATCCTTAATTTAAGGATACCTTCTTTATAACGGATTTCATCACATTTTACATTTCTATTGAGACTTCATTGTTTTTATGCACAAATTCACTCTTATATTTTGTATATACTGTCCTTTGGAATATTATATCATGAATCCATTTATTCTCATGATATTATAATGTTCCGACTAAATTTTATTCCTCAATTATTGTATTCAAGTGTCTATAATTTTGGTAAAAACCATTTAACCAAAATATCGCTTTAAAAGTTTTAATGATTTGTTCTTATTAATATCCATGTTTTCAAAATGGATTTATGGATTTATTTATATGGATATTAATTGTTTAAAATTTTTTAAAGCTTCAAGGTGGTATGGGACACTTTGATTCAAAAATCTCTTTATTAAATGTTTTAAATGGTTTTGAAAATGGTTTTTAGAATGGATTCATTATTTCAATATCTTAAAATGTTATATTGTTATTGCTATGTGGGAATGTTATATTTCATGTATGATTAAGTTATGTGATATGATTATGTTATGGTTCTTGGGAATTGTTATGAAGACGGGTGGTTCCATGATAATCTAAGGGCGGGTGAGCCCAATATAGCTCTCCAATGTATTGGGTAATGCGAAGGAATGAAACGTTAAGGTTACTCCGAATAGATTTAGGGAATATACTGTGGTGGGTATTCCAAACTTAACCAAGAGGATTAATCTATATGTAATAATGTTATGAATTCCACAAGTTACCTTTTATGTCTTATGATTTCTATGATTAATTCATGATTTGATATGCCTATGTTTTATTGGTAAAGTATGATTTCATTATTATGTATATATGAACTCATGTTTCCTTTCCATATTTTTATATCCCTTACTGAGCATTTTATGCTCATCCCAAGTTTTTGAAATGTTTTTCACAGGTCAAGGGAAAGGTACATGATATGATGAAAGTGTCAAGGAAGTGTCAAGAAAGAATCCATGTTTTATTTTAAATATTTTTCTTTTGATGAAAGAAAATGAATATTATCTTTATGTAACCACTTTGTTTAAATGTGGAATGTAATGGATGTTTTATGATCTAATTCTCTAAAACTCTAAACCTGAAAAGATCCTCAATGTGTAATCTTGTAATAACTCAAGATTATGTAAGGTTTAAGGCTGGGGCCTTATAGTTGGTATCAGACGTCGGTTTAGACAACTTTAGGGATTAGGAGTTTTTTTAGACACATGAATAGTCCCTATATCTATTATTTCAGTTAAATCCTTGTTTTATAACTTTTTTTCAGGTGAAGTAAAGTCGGTTATGAATGGAATGAGAAGGATATCAAATGACATTCCTATCTATTCCTGATGACATGATTGCAATAATTATTGCAAAGTCATGTTCGTATGATTGTGAAACTTTTTCTAGCATACAACTCACTTGCAAGCAGTTGTTTGAGATATCAAACACCTCCACTATACCTCGTTATCATCGTGGATCATGGGCTGTTTTTAGAAAAATACAACTTTCACAATATTCTCATATTTTCATGAAAGGTAAATATTATCAAGGTATTTTCAAATATTTTACCTTATCACAAGAATTTGAAGCATACAATGATTTTAAAAATGGTGCTGAGGAAGGAGACCCTTGCGCAACCTATTTATATTTGATTTTGAAATATAGTCTCTCAGCACACACTTATGGTATTTTAAAAGGACCAATAATAAAAAGTTTCAACTCAAATCCTGTCCGACTATTTTATAGAAATCATGTTTTATCAGATGTTTTGGAATTATATGTCATACATGATTATTTTCCAAAAATGTTTTTCTGATAACACCCATATGACCCATGTTGTACAAGGTGTATTTGGATGGAGGATGCAAATGATTTTGAAGTATCTTTAAATCATTGTTGTAATGCATGGGACTTCTACCTATGTGAGAAAGATGACGATGAAACCGAGTGGACGCCATGATCAAGGTATGATGTTATTCATTTAGGGAATCGTTTTATTTTATCTTATGGTGGTGAAATAAGACTTCAAGAATTAAGATGTTGAGATCGTAAGGAATTTGGATGAAAATGAGAGGTATAAGGAAACTATTGAGGTTAAAACATGTTAGGGTTATTTTTTGAGATTTATAAAAAGGACAACACGCATACCGTGTGACAACCCGTTGCATCTGACAAAGCTGCGGGAATCGAACCCACAACCAAAGTGCAACTGGTATTTATCACCTACCACTGGACTACGTAAAGTCCCTGGTTAGTATGACTTATTCTTTATAGTTAGATGATATTATTAATTAATAGTAAGTTGATTTTGGGTTATCTATGGAAATTTATTAACCTATCATGGAGGATATGTGATTAGGTTAATTAAATTTCAATACGAGACATTAAGAGCAACTGATGTTGTTTGTAGATAAATGTTACGATTTAACTTGGTAGACTATGTGACCAAATCCTTTAAATATTTGGGTTTAAATCTTATATTGGTTTACTTTGAAGAATTTTATGGACAAATTGTTTATCATATGGTCCTCATTGAGCTTTGGGTTTTGTTGGACAAATTTTGGAGATTAAGAATAGATTTTCTTTTTATAAAGGGTTATCCTTTTCTGGATTATCTGATCTTGTACTAATCTTTTTGGTTTTGGTTTTGGTTAAAGTCTGAATACATGGGATGTATATAGTTCTCTTTGGTGGATTAGGTGATTCTGTAGAAGTTGATTATAGTACTCTTAATGTGAACAAGTCTTCCTAAATACTCGTCTTTTGGAGAAAATATGAGTTTGTGTAAGGAATCTAATAAAAGTTTAAAGTCAACATGATAAGTGGTTTTGTTTCTCTCTAAATTCCTCAATAAAAAGTAACTTAAAACAAAAATGTTGTCTATTAACTTTTCCTACTGGGGAATCGAATACCATTTAACCCATCATAAGTTTGTGATTTTCTTGTGGTTAACTATCTCATAAACATGTTTTCTATCACTCTCCATTAGAACATGACCCTATGTTTTCTCCTCCATGTCCATGTTTTCCTACATGGAATCCTAGTATGGGTTAACTCGGGTGACCTTTGTACTTATCTTCCTTTATTTTAAAGTGATTGTTTTACCGACTCTTGTCCGGATGTGGGACTTTCAATGATGTTTCCAAGCCCAATTTTAAAATTGCGAGGACGCAATTCCCAAAAGGGGGTAAGGATGTAACACCCCAGGTAAATTTAGAGTATAACATTTTCACATTTATCCATATTTGGGAATAAAATATTAATATGACTTTAAAGGGGACGCTATGCTCGATGGCGTACCCAACACGCAACAACGAGTTTTTTGGAAATCTTACGTTGCACTCTAATAATAAAATAATATTATTTTAAATGGTAGTTAAGGCCTAGCCGTTGTAATGGCTGGAATAAACAGAACTAACTACAAAATGATTCTATATGTTTGTCAAATATTTATATTTTTTTAAATAAATGTTAGAGGATTAAAAATGCAAATGAATCCAGTTTTTAAGCGTAAACATTCTAATATTCTTTAAAAGGTCGATTAACCGCCTTTTGATGGGGAAACCCTTTTAAATCTACTTTTTGACAATTTTATAAGCTTTCTTTTTTAAGATAAACATGTTATTTATGATTGGGACATTGAAATTTACCATGGGTTAATTTTTGGTATTTTTCTGACAATGTTCATTTTTCAATGAATAGTGAAAATACTGCATTTTACATCAAAACTGCTTTTTCATATAATTTAATTATATGGTTATATTATCTTTTTAATTTGTTTTAAAGCTTAATTAGAATATATTTTTACCATTTAATTCAATTATGGTCATTGGTATTAATTTCACTTTGGAATTAGGCATAAACAAGTGCCAAACTTTTCATATATATTGTTTCTAAAAAACCCGCTATTTGTCTTAACAACGAAAATTATTTTTTAAATTAATTAGTTCAATTTATGTGTTTGTAATTTGGTAAAATGGATTACATATTTGTAATTAGGAGGTCCAAATTATGTAATTAATACTCTTTTGTTTTTGGACTTTATGAATAGTAACAACGGTAATTATCATTAATTATCTTGATTAAGGAGTAATCGGGTAGTTAAAGATAATAAAATAATATCATAATAATAAAAAATGACCAAAACATGTGTCCTAAGGCTATTGGTTGTCTCATGGCCGACCATGGTATTCCTTGTGCCAAACTTGGGGGCCCCATGGAATCACTTTTGTGAGAAAGTGACTTTTTATCTTTTTATTTTTAAAGAATGTTAAATGTAACAAAGAATGTATCACCTAAGTAAAATATTTTTAATATTGTCGAAATAAATGATAATTTGGACTATAAAAATTCATTGGAAATATAAAGAGACTTCCTACATCATAGTAGATTTTTTATAATTTTTACACATTAAATAAATTAAATTATATATGACATCATGATGATGCAGTGATGACCTCATTGTTTAACGATTTAAATAAAATGGAAAGATAATGTAATATCTAAGACCTAAACATGTCCAAAACGTATTGGATGGGTTGATTTCAAACCCTTATCACCTTATCCTAGAAACACATCAATGTGGGACCATTAATATCCGAAACACATTCTAAAATAATGTAACATTTCCTTACTTTCCAAGAGTGCCCCTCCTCTCCTCTTATAAAAGGCCCCCACCTCTACCTCCTTACCCACACTTCCAAAGCCTTTGGCTAGGAAAACCCCTGCCCATTTTCTCTCTCAACATCCCTCTCTAACTCCTTGAAGCCTCACTTTGGGAATATGTATTTCCAAGGAAGCCTTTGAGCTCAAACCAAAGGGAGTTACCCGATTTTAAGGTAATGTCTTCACTTGAGTCCTTTTGTTTTATTTTGCTTCTCCAACCCCCTAAACTCTTTTTATTCAATTATTTTGTAACAACTCCAGTATACTCAATATACTAGGATGTTTTTATAATTATTATTCGAGCTACACTTACACACACCTTCGTCTAATGGTTAAATAACATATTGTTTCTGTGGTTGGCGATTTTCGGCCTCACAAAACGAGGATTGTTCAATATTCTTTTAACACCTTTAAAGGTTGCCATTATGATGTCACTGTATTTTATATACTATATATATGATATTTATGTTCACTATATGCTTCTGTATTTTATATTTAAACCATACCTTTATTCTTTTCATGTTGTGTAAATGTGATAATTTCATATGAGGAAGTGTGGACTTGTAACACCCCAAGATTTCATAGTGTGTTATTTCTTCAAAATAATTCAATAACTTTCACTACACGCAACACCAAGTTCAATCACACCATGAATTACCAAACAAGACGTTCAAAAGAGGTTATGAATAGTATTAGATAAATTTTAATGTTTATATAATCCTTATAATTTTAGAATCCATATTATGAGTTTCTTAGATATAATGCAAGAACAAATTCATTTTCAGTTTTGCACTTTTATCAACTTTTAATAGTGAACCCTTTTTAAATAATATATTTTAAACTTTTTGACTAAATGGGGACATCAAAAATTTAAAATGAAACATCCCAAGGTTCCACGGTACGCTAGCGTGTGTTGTACGCAACACCAAGTTCTAACACACCATAACCAATCAAACTAGCTGTTATGATTAGTAATACCTACTTTTTGAAATTATATATATATTATATTTCAAAATGAACTTCATTTTTGGATTCGGAATATCGAATTTATCCTAAGGTGAAATTTTGGTACTTTTCGGATAACTTTAATATTTTGATGAATAGTGAAAATTACTAAATTTTAATTAAAAACAACTTTATTAATCAAAATAATTAATAGTGATAAATTATGAATTTGAGTGTTTTTAAAGTATATTTTGAATATATTTTTACCACTTAATATAATTTTGGTCATTGGACATAATTTTACAATTAAACCGAACATAAACAAGTGTCAATCTTTTGATAGTTATTATCTCTTAAAAACACGCTTTTTATTTTGACAGCGGGAATTAATTTTAAATTAATTTCTCCCCCTTCTTTGTTTTGAATTTAGAAAAATGGATTCCATATTTGGAATCAGGATGTCCAAATTTTGTAAATAGGTAACTTTTATTTTTACACATTTTGAATAATTACTGTGGTAAATATTTTATTTACCATGGTTAAGGGTAAATCTGGTAAATAAGGGTTAAACAAATAATATTATAATAATACTAAATTACCCTAAAACGTGTCCTAGCCATATTGGTTGATACATGTTCGACCATAGGCATCTTTGGGTCGATTTTGGGACCCTATGGTGCCACTTGTAGGTGATAGGGAAACTTTATTTTAATTAAGTTAAAATGAATACAAAAATGACACAAGTATATATCTTTTAGAAAAACAATTATTACATAGAGTTATATAAGTTGGATTTTAGATTATAAATATTCATTAGAAAGATAAAACGATTTCCTACATAATGATATTTTATTTATAATTTTTAGACATTATATATTTTATTTTATTTATGACACAATGATGATGCAGTAATTACTATAATAGTGAAAAATTAAATTAATTGATATTATAAATACCCAAATAAATATAATATGAAACTTTTAATGAATTAAACTAATTTTCTAGGATAATATGATATATTAGGATTGATTTAATTTACTTTTTTCGAAGTAATCAATCTGTTATGAGTCAAAAAATCAACTGTTGAATAGTGTCAAAATTGACATAAAAGAGTTCTTAAAACAAATATTATATTATTAATTGATATTAAATTCATAAAAATATAAGTTTCGGAAAAGAGAATTATATAATGATAGGTTAATCATTAAAGGACCACTTGGGGGTCTCTTGGATGTATATAGTATGTTTATTAACCATATTATATAAAAATACAAAGAGACATTGTAAAAGTGAAACTAATTAACTTAGAGTTAATACTTAAAGATAAGGTTAATATAAGTACCCAACCCTGTCTAAATTCTATTGGTTGAGTCTTTTTCGACCCATACCCACCTTAACCTTTGAATAGTAAACTTTTTAGCCATTGAAAACCGAATATGAATTTATTATAAACTAATATCTCTAGCTTTTCCAAAGGTGCCCCTCACCCCTCTTATAAAAGGGCACTCCTCCTTCTCATTTCTTCACACCTTCAAAGCCTTCTGGTTCGGCCAAACTCTGCCCAAATACTCTCCCAACTTCCCACACTACAATATAGTGGCCTTAGTTTGATCATAAATCCATACTAAGAAGCCCTTTTGATCAAATCAAAAGGAACAAACCGAAGAAGAGGTAATGATTTCACCACCCTTTTTCCAAGTTCATTTCTTCTTCCACTTCTTCTTCCTTTGTTGTTACCATTCTAAAATAATAACTCCAGTATCATATATATACTGTGATGTTATTATAAATACGGTACAACCATATTCAGTATCTATCCACCCTTTGAATAACATGTCACCATACGTGCGTACGTACGGCTTACCGTCTCCACGTCGTGGTGTAATTGTTATTCAATATAATATTATTTGGATGGGTATAATAATGATGTGTAACTCATGTAAATAATAAATATAACATGTTAATGATTCATTATATATGATATAACATCCATTTATATATTATTTTAATATCAAAAGAATGATATTGTCGCTCGTGCGTACGTACGGACTACTGTCTCCACGAACACGATGAGATTCATTCTCCATCGTATCCATTCAAGTATAATTATCATTTGATGATTTAAAAATGATGTTTATGGACTTGATATCATTCTGTATATGAAAAATATACAACCAATCCATGAAAAACATGGATTATGTATTAAAACATATAAAACAAAATGTGTAAGTTAACACCCGAAACAACGATAATTCAAAGATATCATTAACAAATCAATGTTAAAAGATCATATATGATATCATATTAATATATATGATTCTTGTATAATTTAATAACAATTATCTCACCATTATACCGGAGGATAACCTACCCCAACCAAGGAAAAGTACAAGGTAAGGGTTATTTCACAATCTCTTCATTATTCGAGGTTGTTTATATGTAATAATCTACTAGGATCTCTTTATCATCCACATCCATGTTTCTTCAAAATGTATTTCAAAACATTTTTATTATTTACATGAATATGGGTTAAAGTCATTTATACCCTTGTTTTACTTTTTATAAGAGGAATCTTTCCGTTGTTTTCGAAACAAGGTCGTTTTTAACCTTTTCGACAGAATTAAGGTAAGAATGTTTTTTTTAACTTATACGGTGAGTGCGGTTATTTTCTGCCGTTATAAAATCTTCAAAGTTTTCCTTACAATCATATAAGAATATTTTCAAGAAAATGTTTTATTTTATATGGCTCTTAAATGATTTCAAAAATAGAAGGAGATATTTCTCCAAAAAGTGTTTTGATTTCATCTATGTCAACATCCTTTGATGGATTTTACGCTTATTTGAAGTTGATTTATTATGATACAAAACTTCTATATTGTATTGAAGGTTTTGTGATATGTTTGACTGTGGATGTGCTATTTTTATACCATTCATAGTTTATGGTGAAATTATTGACATTTCGTATGCTATTTTTAATACGAATGTTTATGTTATGTTTAAACCTTTTCATATGGGAATGCATTGGACTTAATATGTGACGGGTGGAGCCCGCTATAGCTCCTCGATGCATCGGTAGGTCTCATGAGACAAACTAGTGTCTTGGCACAAGGCCTTGGAAAAATCTTGTTTGTAGTCTTGGCACGAGGCCTTGGCTATGTGGTTATGATAGTCTGGCATTATGCATTCCAACATTATGAAATTGGTTATTGATATTGCATGTGATTATTTGATTAGTAGAATATCCATGTGAACAAGTAAATGGAATTATTTCATTTTACTTTTTCCATACTATGTTGAAGTTCAAGTTTAAAAGGCTTTTGTTTTAGCTATACATAGCCTTAAATGTTTATTCTTATTTATGAAAGTTTCTACTATATTGTTATCCTTACTGGGAATTTGAGCTCACCCCTTTTCTATGTTTTATTTTTTCCAGGATGTGAAGAAGTAAGTTATGAATGACCTCCAGGGATATTATTAGGGGATAATAGTGTGGACTGTGGAGACATTATGTTGTTGTAGTAGTTTTTCATTTTATGATGTAATGTAAGACTTATGAATATATCTAGTGTTTCCAAAGCTACTAAACCAATCGGTCTTTCGAGATTTGATCTTTCTTGTATTCATGCCAATGTTATGTAATAATGCACCGACTCTGGGTAACTAGGGTCGGGGCATTACAGTTGGTATCAGAGGAAGTTTAGTACAAACCTTGGAAGCTAGATTTAGATAAACTCTGATTATAGCACATAGATTTAAGATGGACCTTGAGGATTATTATAGAATAACTTCCTAAAATTTTGGTATTGTAGAGATTTTGTGAGTTTTCTGAGCAATACATCCCTGTCTAGATACGAGCAGGTAGAGGCAGCTCTGGCACAGTTGTACCTAGGGGTAAAACCCGAAAACACCGCTTTGAGCTAGACTCGAATGGGAACTGGTGCACGACAACAGGAATTGCTGCACTCTTGGTTACGACACTCTCGGGGGAT
Organism: Viscum album; assembly: GCA_963277665.1. NCBI lineage: Eukaryota > Viridiplantae > Streptophyta > Magnoliopsida > Santalales > Viscaceae > Viscum > Viscum album. The sequence goes on along the minus strand of OY728125.1, from coordinate 1,912,471,789 downwards.
GTTCTCAGGATAACTCTCATTTTATTTACAAATCATTATGAAGGGTTTATGAGTATATACTTCCTCAAAGAAAACATTTTTATGATTATGGATTATATCCATAAACTATTTAATTTATGTTATGTGTTTTACAAGTTTGGGATTAGGTATTGTTATTCATAAACTAATCTAGTGTATGCCATTGTTTAGAAATGGCGCCCAGAAGAAGGAATGAGAACTCTAGAAATGCACATGATCCAAAGAGAAGGAAGGATCATATCTTTCATGGACTTACGATAGAATTTATAAGAGAAATAGTTTCGCATGTATTATCATTATATGAAGAAATAATATCATGTGTTGATAAGACAAGTAAAGAGTTTACTGAGTCCTATGGCTTTGAAGGGGAGCAAGAGAAAAAAAGGATCAAAGGGAGAAAGATGGATAAAGGGAAGAGGGAAGAGAAGAATTTTCCCATATGTGGTAACTGTGGAAAGAAACACCCTGGAACTTGCCTGAAACGAATGGGAGTTTGTTATAAGTGTGGAGGAAAAGGGCACAAAGTACGTGACTGCAAGGGTAAGAAAATGGTTTCAAATGTACAATGCTTCATTTGCAAGGAGTTTGGACACTACGCGAACCTATGTCCCAGTCATCAGACTATGCCGCAAATGATGATATTGGATAATAATAAAGTTATGATACTACCACAGATGAAGAGGAATGATTAGAGTTCTTATGTTGATTATGTCAATTGAATGTTGTATCAACAATGTACTTGTTATAATAATTATGGAGTATATAAGGATTGTACTACATTACTATTTCATTAAAGACTTGAGATTGTATGAAACAAAGAAAAGTGACTCAATAGCAGGTTAAATTTTTGGAAAATATATGGTTGAGAGAAAGATAAACCATAATATGGTTCTGATACCGAGGTAGTGATTTTAGAAAAATACATGATTGATTTGGATAAATTATATTGGATATTATTGAATACCTTAATGTTGATTAATGATTTGTATATTCCATCATTGTTGGGGTTTACAACATTTTTGGATTGAAGGAGTATATCTATTATTCTATAAGGAATAAGGGATCATGAATGTAATTAATAAGGTTTTATGATAATTCAGGATGTTGCAGTGTTTTAAAAGAATACATGATGAAGGTGATCACATGTTATTACGTGGCAAAAAAAAGGATCTTCATCGTGTTTACCTTTCATATAAATTTTGGACTGATGTATTTTGGATAGTTCTAGTTTGGATTATTTTGGATTTCCATAAAAGGACATCCCGGAGGTCGGGCGGCAACCCGTCGCGTCCGGCAAGGCCGCGAGACTTGAACCCGCAACCGAAGGGCGACAAGGGTGTATCACATACCACTGGCCCACGAGATGTCCTGGATTAAATAATGCAGTTTTTTTAAAAGATCTGGTAGATGAATTATAAATTCATTTATTTTGAAACCCTATACGAATAGTATAATTAGAATTTTTTTTACGTTCTATTATCTTTTAGAGTGAAAGATGAGTTTGTGGTAGAAATTTATTAATGGATAAAACTCTAATAATAAATTAAGTATATCTCCTTATGATCTTAGCCAATCTCATAAATGAATTCCTCAATATTAATAAAAGGAACTTAGAACAAAAATGTTGTCCTAGATGGTACCTTAAATCATCACTAATTTATGGCTTTGGGATTGTTGGCCTTTTCATAGCCATGTTCTCTACCACTCTCCATCATATAATTGATGGTTAGATTTCTCTTCCATATCCATATTTTCCTACATGGAACCCTAGTATGTGTTATTTTCGGTAATCTTCATACATTCCACACTTTATTTTAAATAGAGGCCTCATTAATTCATTTTTCGATGTGGGATTTCCACTAAGATATTTTGAAACGTCAAAAATGTGTTATCCTAATACCCTATGTTTTGTTGAACCGATGGTATTTCAAATCATCATAGGTTGATGAATTTAAGGACCTCAATTTTACACTTGTTTGTGATTGATGACCTCAATCACTACCTATAAATATTTACGTTTTTCCTCCAATTATATGTCTCTAATTTCCACCAATGTTCTCCTAATTGAGATCAAAATTTGGTGGTGACCCATTCATTTCTCTTTTCCTCATATTAAGACTAAACTCTAGTAAACTAATTTCCGATGTGGGTTTTCCCACAAAGATATTTTCTATTTTCAACCTTTTATTTTCGAAAAACAATTTCAAATTGCGAGGACACAATTTATTGAAGGAGGGGAGAATGTAACACCCCAAGATTTCATAGTGTGTTATTTCTTCAAAATAATTCGATAACTTTCACTACACGCAACACCAAGTTCAAGAACACCATGACTTATCAAACAAGCCGTTCAAAAGAGGTTATGAATAGTATTAAATAATTATTAAAGTTTATATAATCCTTATAATTTTAGAATCCATAGTATGAGTTTCATAGATATAATACAAGAACAAATTCATCTTCAGTTTTGCACTTTTATCAACTTTTAATAGTGAAACCTTTTTAAATACTATATTTTAAACTTTTTGACTAAATGTGGACATCAAAAATTTAAAATGAAACATCCCAAGCTTCCACGGTACGCTAGCATGTGTTGTACGCAACACTGAGTTCTAACACACCATAACCAATCAAACTAGCTGTTATGATTAGTAATACCTACTTTTTGAAATTATATATATTTTATATTTCAAAATGAACTTCATTTTTGGATTTGGAATATCGAATTTATCCTAAGGTGAAATTTCGGTACTTTTCGGATAACTTTAATATTTTGATGAATAGTGAAAATTACTAAATTTTAATTAAAAACAACTTTTTTAATCAAAATAATTAATAGTGATAAATTATGAATTTGAGTGGTTTTAAAGTATATTTAGAATATAGTTTTACCACTTAATATAATTTTGGTCATTGGACATAATTTTACAATTAAACCGAACATAAACAAGTGTCAATCTTTTGATAGTTATTATCTCTTAAAAACACGCTTTTTGTTTTGACAGCGGGAATTAATTTTAAATTAATTTCTGCCACTTCTGTGTTTTGAATTTAGAAAAATGTATTCCATATTTGGAATCATGATTTCCAAATTGTGTAAATAGGTAACTTTTATTTTTAGACATTTTGAATAATTACTGTGGTAAATATTTTATTTACCATGGTTAAGGGTAAATCTGGTAAATAAGGGTTAAAAAAATAATATTATAATAATAATAAATTGCCCTAAAATGTGTCCTAGACTTATTGGTTGATACATGTTCGACCATAGTCATCTTTCAGTCGATTTGGGGACCCCATGGTGCCACTTTTAGGTGATAGGGACACTTTATTTTAATTAAGTTAAAATGAATACAAAAATGACACAAGCATATATCTTTTAGAAACAAAATTATTACATAGGGTTATATATGTTGGATTTTAGATTATAAATATTCATTAGAAAGATAAAAATATTTCCTACATAATGATATTTTATTTATAATTTTTAGACATTAAATAATTTATTTTATTTATGACAGAATGATGATGCAGTAATTACTAAAATAGTGAAAAATTAAATTAATTGATATTATAAATACCCAAATAAATATAATATGAAACATTTAATAAATTAAACTAATTTTCTAGGATAATATAATATATTAGGATTGATTTAATTTACTTTGTTCGAAGTAATCAATCTGTTATTAGTTTCAAAAAAATCAACTATTGAATAGTGTCAAAATTGACATAAAAGAGTTCTTAAAACAAATATTATATTATTAATTGATATTAAATTCCTAAAAATATAAGGATCGGCCAAGAGACTTATATCATGATAGGTTCATCATTAATGTACCACTTTAGGGTCTCTTGGATTTATATAGTTTGTTTATTTACCATATTATATAAAAATACAAAGAGACATTGTAAAAGTGAAACTAATTAACTTAGAGTTAATACTTAAAGATAAGGTTACTATAAGTACCCAAACCTGTCTAAATTATATTGGTTGAGTTTTTTTCGACCCATCCCCACATTAAACTTTGAATATTCAACTTTTGAGCTATTTTAAACCGAATATTAATTTATTATAAACTAATATCTCTAGCTTTTCCAAAGGTGCCCCTCACCCCTCTTATAAAAGGGCACTCCTCCGTCTCATTTCTTCACACCTTCAAAGCATTTTGGTTCGGCCAAAATCTGCCCAAATACTCTCCCAACTTCCCACACTACAACCTAGAGGCCTTAGTTTGATCAGAAAGTTACCCTAAGAAGCCCTTTTGATCAAATCAAAAGGAAGAAACCGAAGAAGAGGTAATGATTTCACCACCCTTTTTCCAAGTTCATTTCTTCTTCCACTTCTGCTTCCTTTGTTGTTACCATTCTAAAATAATAACTCCAGTATCATATATATACTGTGATGTTATTATAAATATGGTACAACCATATTCATTATTCTATCCACCCTTTGAATAACATGTCACCGTAAGTGCGTACGTACGGCTTACCGTCTCCACGTCGTGGTGTAATTGTTATTCAATATAATATTATTTGTATGGGTATAATAATGATGTGTAACTCATGTAAATAATAAACATAACATGTTAATGATTCATTATATATTATATACCATCCATTTATATATACTTTTAATATCAAAAGAATGATATTGTCGCTCGTGCGTACGTACGGACTACCGTCTCCACGAACGCGATGAGATTCATTCTCCATCGTATCCATTCAAGTATAATTATCATTTGATGATTTAAAAATGATGTTTAAGGACTTGATATCATTATGTATATGAAAAATATACAA